>OW964571.2:5345000-10345000 GCA_943138885.2 Tholera decimalis
AGGAACAAAAATATATCACCGCTTGCTCTGTTGATTGCTTGTGTGAGGTAGCATGTACAGAAGTTGAAGTCCAAACTTTCTTAAGTGTTTATAGACCACCAGCATCAAACTTGTCATCATTCTTAATGATAATGGGAGAAATTTTAAGTACCTAAGCTTATAAGAGATAATAAATTAGTTTTCGTTTGTGGTCGCCTAAATATTGATTTGTTAGTAAATTCACCTGAACACTGCAAGCTTACTTCATTGTTTGGTTCATTTAACTTAAAATGCACATACAAGGAAGCAACAAGAATAACAGCAACATCAGCTCAATGCATAGATAATATTTATACTAATTGTGCCATAAAATACTCGTCTCAAATTAGTGGAGTTAGGTCTGACCATACAGGTCAACTAGTATCCTTTGAGTTGGTTAAAAAGCGGCAATTATAACATGTTAAGTAATCTTTCAATGGCCAATTTTGACTCCCATGACCCCAATGAAAATTACAGGATATTATTTTCTTCACAATGCCACGAATTTAGTAAGGCATGTCCAGTTAAAAAATTTCAAATGAGTAATAAATTTAAATTTAATGAATGGGCCACTGCTGGAATAAGAATAAGCTGAGACAATTTATACAACTTATACCATGAAAAATCATTTTTTTTTTTTTTTTTTTTCACAACTTTTCACACAACGCCATCTAGTCCCAAACTAAGCAGAGCTTGTGGTATGGGTACTAGACAACTGATAAACATACATATATATTTCTAAATATATACATATTATAGGTAAATTACACCCAGACAAAGAACAAATGACCGTGCTCATCACACAAACATTTGTCCTAGGTGGGAATCGAACCCACGACCTTGCGCACAGCAGTCAGGGCCACTGACCACTATACCAACGGTCCTGTCATTGACTTCCGATGAAGCCTTCCATAATTATGTAAGAAACTACTCAAAGATATTTAAAAGAGTATGCGCCCTAAGCTAAATCTAAATCAGAAAGTAATAAAATTAGCATTTCTAACAATAAAATAAAAACTGTGTTGAAGGTGAAAACAAAGAAACTGGAAACACAAACCAACAGGGTTAGAATGATTTGACTTTGAACATCGATGATCAGGTCATCTCAGATAAGTCAAAAGTGGCTGAGAAGTTGGAAAATTACTTTACCAATATTCCAGTAGAGGTTACTAAATCTCTACATTCTTCGCCATTATTAGCAGAATCTTTTTTAAAGGAAAACTTCAATAAGGATATACCAACATTTTCATTTAAGCCCATTTCTATTGATGACAAACACTGATGACTTATGGAGTGCATCTGTTAGGGTTCTTGGTAATATTATTGACTCAATTGCTGCTATCCTAACAGGCACATTTAATTAATGTATAGACAGCGGTAATTTTCCCGATTTAATGAAACATAGTAAAGTAGTACTAATTTTTAAGTCGGGTTGTAAGAGTGATCGCTCTAACTATAGACCGATATATGTGCTTCCAGCATTAAGCAATATATACGAAAAAATCATGCTGGACCAGATGCTATCATATTTTAACTCAAATGGAATTCTGCATAGTCGGCAGTTTGGTTTCACGAAAGGTAGGTCAACAACAGACGCAGGAGTAGCGCTCACCCGTCACATTCTGGAATCTTGGGAGAAATCTCAGGATGCAATTGGCATATTTTGTGACCTCTCCAAAGCTTTTGATTGCGTTGACCACAAAACACTGATCTGTAAATTACGCCATTACGGAGTTCGTGGATTCGTGTTCTGCTGACCTTGTTCTTTCATATTTATCAAACAGGCAACAAAAAGTTATTGTTAATGGAGCGACATCTGCAGGATCCCTAGCCAAGATGAGTGCTCCGCAAGGTTCAATTCTTGGCCCTTTCCTTTTTATAGTGTATATCAATGACATACATGATGACCAAATTATCGGATATTTTCTATGCGTAATTCCATTGTGCTGTATTAATTGGTCTATACGACAGTATAGACCAAAGTTTTAAATATAATTAAGCATATCTTAGAACTGGAAACATATCTTACAACTATATAATAATATAGGTTATCCATCAGAATTCAGACAGGCTTTAATTTATAATCATATTGTGGGAAGTACTAATTTCACACGGGTTCCCGTTAGTATATGCTTAAACTAGACTTATGGTCTCATGGTGCGTGGTGCGCTGGTTGCACGCTACTGGCATGATTGCTCTATGTTACCTCTTAAAAAGTAGTAGTAGAGATACCTGCTACTGTTTCTTGTGATTTTTTTTTATTTTTGGCTCGCGTTTGAATTTTAGGAAAAGAATTAATTCAAACTCAAAATGTTTTATTTCACATAGGCCTACATGGGCACTTATAAAACGTCAGCAGTTTGGCGCAGGGCACGGTTCGAAATTGGTCGTTCTCTATGGAGAAGATCCGGCAAGAAACTCCACAGTTACTCTTTTAAAATATCATTCTTACAATGTATCTATAATACAGGTTAATTAGGTATGAGAGGACATTAAAGCCTGTCTGAATTCTGATGGATAACCTATATTATTGTATAGTTGTAAGATATGTTTCCAGTTTTAAGATATGCTTAATTATATTGAAAACTTTGGTCATTACAAGATATTTTCTAAATTTAAACCCACGACCTACGTCATTTAAATTTAAAAGTCAATTATCTGAAATTAAGTATTTCAAATGGCGGGAGACTTTGTTAAACATAAAAAACACAGTGATACGACGTCAATGTGGAGCTATTTTTTAGTTGCGAAGGATAGGAATAGTGCCAAATGTAACCGATGCTCAGCCATTCTCAAGACTTTGGATGGATCGACTAAGGGATTACATACACATTTGTCATCAAAACATAACATCAAGCTTATATCAGCTTCAACAAGTCTAGATTCTGATAATCTGAACACAGCACCGCCGCCAGCCAAGCGAAAGTTAAATGATTATTTTACTAAAAGTGCCGACGATAGCCGCGATGATGTTTTGGCAAGAATGATTGCATTAGATGGATTTCCATTCAGTATATTCATAACTTCAGATGATTCGAGAAAATTTGTCTTTGCAAAATACACGGATTTACCAAAGTCAGCCGTCACCATTCAAAAACGTGTCATGAATTACAGTGAAAAAATCAGAAAGCAAGTAACTGCAGAATTGAAACATTTGAAAAGTGCAAGTGAAAGATTTAGTCTTTCTTTCGACAAGTGGACTTCAACATCTAATAAACCATACATGGCTGTCAACGTTCATTCATATAAAAAAAAATTGGAATTTAGGACTTGTTCCTATTTATGGAAGTATGAAAGTATGGCTGAAAATTGTCTTCGTATATTGAAAGAGCGTCTAAGTATATTTGATATTTCCCTGGATACTGGCTTTATGAAAAACATAATTATTTGCAAGACAGCTCTACCTCAGATGATACTATAAATGAACCACCTGTGGCTGTTGATCATATGGACGACATCCATGATGATGAACATTTAGAAGACTTAGACAGTCCAGAATCAGACCTAATCTTAATGTCACAAAATGACCTTCCGCTATAACACATACCAGAGTTAACACAAGATGAAAACATTAATGAGCTGATAAAGAAAATCCGCAAAGTTGTAGAGTGTATTTCAAAAGATCACCATTGAAAAATGAAACAGTACTTCAAAAATAAATAAAAATTGAACATGGAAAAGAGCTGTCACTTCTTTTGGACTGTAAAACCAGGTGGAATAGTCTTTTAACAATGGTGGAGCGATTTTATCTTTTAAAAACCTTCATTCAAAAAGCTCTTATAGATCTCAATCATCCAATTCGTTTGGAAGAAGTTGATTTTGAATTGGTAAATAAAATTGTTGATGTGCTGACCCCAATTAAATTGACAGTAGAAGCAATCTGTCGGCGAGATGCTATTTTATGCACAGCAGATTCCACTTTGAAATTTCTTATAAAACAGCTATCTAGCATAATCATTTTTGGCAAGTGCTGACACTTGCCAAAAAATGAAAACATCCTTAGTGGAACGTATGAAGCAACGACGAAGTGATGATTTGACTGGTGTGTTGAAATAATTACAAAATCCATGAAAAGATGATGAAAATCAGTTATTATCGGATTTGGAATGGCATGACTTATTTCCAGTTTCTACACAGGCTTTAGTTTGGAAGCAAATAAAGTGTATTGTTAAAAAACTTAAAAGTCGAGATGACACGGAAGAAGAAGAAGGAAGATCAGGATCACAAACAGATGATGAGTTAAGGCCACAAACCTCCCAATCCCAACCCCAATTGACACTAAAGGAAAAGTTATAGCTGGAAATTGATAAGAGTATGAAATCCCCAGATCGTGAAGTACAAATACAAAATTAATCGGGGTTGGCAAAATATAGCATTAGACGTGAAATAAGCCTGTTTGAAAATGGAGGAATTAGTGGATATCACTTAGAAACAGCATATAAGTATCTATTGTCTATTCCTCCAACCAGTGTAAAACCTAAACACCACAAGCTGCTTCGTTGCTGCTGCTGCTTCGTTTATTACCAACATAAGCTGCTGCTTATGTTGGTAATAAACGAAGCAGGCTTGGAAGTCAAACCTTGGATGCATTGATATTTCTACGATTGTATTTTCAAAATTCGAAATAAGTTTCATTGTCTTTTTATTTCTTACAAAGCATAGTATCTTTTTGTCATTTTTTCTTTTCTTACTATACTGTGATATGTGTAGTGTACCAAAATTAAAAATATATATTTTAAGAAATTACTCGTTTTTTAGAGTTCAGTTGCCGAATGGCAAAAAACGGAACCCTTATAGTTTCGTCATGTCTGTCCGTCTGTCTGTCTATCTGTCTGTCTGTCCGTCCGTCCGTATGTCACAGCTATTTTATTCCAAAACTATTAAGACTATACATGTGAAACTTGGTAAGTAGATGTATTCTATGAAACGCTTTCCGATATTGAGAAAAAAATTAAAAATCATTTAAAATAAAGGAACATACTACTACCCCATACATGGAACTAAAACTGAAAATATATTTTTTTTCATGAAACCTATGCGTGTGTGGTATTTATAGACAGGTCTTTAAAAATGACATGGGGGTTTCTGAAACCACTTTTTCATAAAGTCAATCGTTTAAAAGATATAAGCTTCCAAAGTGGTCAAATGTGTATCCCTCCCTCTAACTTCTATAATAGTGGAGTGAAAAATCTAAAAAAATATGTATCTGTAGATCTTAATGTAAACTTTCAACCAAAATTGGTTTGAATGATATCGAGTTAACAGTTTTTGAGATACGGCATATTTTCTAAAACCGCAAATATAACTTTGTAATTCATACAAACACTATGAAAAACAAAGTTATCTAGCGTAGTTGTAAAAAATGTAAAGAAGCTAGTTTTAACAAAATTTGTAAGGTTTTTTTCGTCAAATAAATATACATATTATATTATATTATTATAGTTACACACGGAACCCTTCATGCGCGAGTCTGACTCGCACTTGGCCAATTTTTGTAAAATTTTATAATAAGCAATATAACATTAGATTTATAGATTTCTTTTATTTTTTTTCTTTTAAATTAAGTTACACTTGATACATATATTGTTATGAAATAAATTACGCTTATATTTTCTGCGAAGTAAGTTCGCTAGACAGCATTAATGAAAAAATGTTTTTGTCGTATGGCCCGCTATATATACGCTTCCAAAGTGGTAAAATGTATGCCCCCCTCTAATTTCTATAATATGGGAGTGAAAAATATAAATATATATATACAACGTGTAACGGAAACCCCATGTCTAACCAAAAGGGCTGAAGACAACATTTGGTATGGAGTCTCTATGCACAGTTTCAGCACAAAATAACTGACTTAAAGAATTGATACCAAATTATTGGTTTCACATATTTTTTGAATACCAAACATAACAAACGTGTCACAGCACTACGAGGGTCAATAACTTTCCACGTCACTTGCCAATAACACGATAATTCTTTTCGTTCTTCTTAATTTGAAAAATTCGGTCTCTGGTATCAGTGTACTGGAATTTGTAATAAGTTCTACACATGTAGACTTAGGATTACAAAACCCTTGCCATATCGTTTGTTATCATCCAAAGAAGCCATGCACTTGGTATGTATATACCCTTTAAATTACACGTTGTATATATATATCTATAGATCTTAATGTAAACTTTCAATCAAAATTGGTTTTAAAGAGATCGAGTCAGCAGTTTTTGAGATACAGCATATTTTCTAAAACCGCAAATATAACTTTGTAATTCATACAAATACTATGAAAAACAAAGTTATTTGGCGTAGTTGCAAAAAATGTAAATAAGCTAGTTTTAAGAAATTTGTAAGTTTTAGTTTTTTGTCAAGTAAATATACATATTATATTATATTATATTATTATAGTTACTACGGAACCCTTCATGGGCGAGTCTGACTCGCACTTGGCCAATTTTTGTAAAATGTTATAATAAGCAATATAACATTAGATTTATAGATTTCTTTTATTTTTTTTTTTCTTTAAATTAAGTTACACTTGATACATATATTGTTATGAAATAAATTACGCTTATATTTTCTGCGAAGTAAGTTCGCTAGACAGCATTAATGAATAAATGTTTTTGTGGTATGGCCCCACGTATATATAATAAAGTACCGAATGTTATTAAAAATATGACAGTACATCAGAATTTAAACGAGCACTAAATGAAATTTTAATAAACAAAACTTATTTCAGTCTGGTTTTATTATGACATTACATAATTATATTTTTTTTTTATTTCATACTGGTTTTATTATTCAAATAAGTACTGCATACCCATCTACCCTAACTTGCTACTTACCCAGTTTCGAAGCGTCAATAGCCTAATGGATAAGGTGTCGGACTTGTTATCGAGAGGTCGCAGGTTCGAACCCCACCCATTACACTATTGACGTGAACCCACTCCAGACACAAGCATATTTAGCTTAGTTGGAGGGGTTAACAAGATTGCTAGTAATGTGAAATGTACCCACATTGCTAGTAATCTTTAAAAAAAAATCTGAGGAGTTTAATATATAAAATCAAAGTTTTATTGCAATAGGATGAATAGTGAGGGAACGGATAATGTACATACAATGACAGTAAAAACAAACGTTAATTTTTATATAATAGGTATAATTTATTAAATTTATTTTTGTGATTTATTTACGTACCTACTTGCTTCATTTAGATCCATCCAGCCGTAGAGCGTGAAGAAGTAACAAACATGCAAACAGACACATTCATTCACAAACTTTCGCCTTTATAATATTAGTGTGATAAATAAATTCATCTAAATAATTAATATTCGTTTTTCAAGTTTATTCAACATAACGCCAAAAAATTAAAAAATGCAAAGTTAGCAAACTTCGTCGTGCAACGGCAAGCGGGCCTCGAGCGAACTTGTCATTGTGTGTGTGACAACGCACACGACTAGCCCGCTGCAGTAAATACCTATTTTCCGCGCGTCTCGTAGGCTCGACACCCTCTTAATTCATGGAGCGAAGTAGCCTCCCCTCTTGGAAGTGAGCGCTAATGGTCGCGACACAGTATTTCATACTAATGCTATTGTTATCTTAACGTACACAAACTTTTGTAAACTGTTTTGGTTCCAATCCGTTTGATAACTTTTCATGTCTTGCATGCTTTATTTAATAGATCCACGTTAGGCCTGTTTAATATTCTAGCACAGGACTTTTTAATAATCTATTTTATAATTATAGCTAGAATTTTAACACCCATTGGAAATATTTATATGGCCTATGCCGGTGGCAGAAGCTGATCATAATTGAACATGGATAATCCGTCCTTTTATTGATATGATTTTTTTTTCTCCGTTCCAGATTTACAACTTGGAAAGGTCCAAAATCGCCCCAGCATTGCCAACAACACCGCAATCCATGCAGGTGTCTATCAAAACAGAACCTATAGACCCTCCAGAGCCACAACCGAGCTAAGCTATCACTATTGTATAAGTCACTTGATACAACGTGATGACAGCTGTCAAAAGTCAACAGCCAATCACAACGCAGCAGTATTCCGTATGACGGGTTTTGGGCCAATGACAGGCGTTGCTGAGCATTTGATTAGTTGAAATGGCCAATCAGAATGCAGTGCTGTGCCGTATGACAGTTGTGTTGTCCAATCACGCTAAGGATTGTTAAGAGCTTGATTAGTCCTCCATTTTGTTATTATTCCGTGGCGTATACCAAGAGTGAATTTATCAGGAAATTGCAAAATAAGACATAAAATATAGGACATGGTGGACAATAAGTGTTTTTCTTTGTTTAGTTATTTAGTAGGATGTTAGACGGAAATATATAAATGTTGTGAATATATATTTTTAGGTATGTTGAATTATATGTGAATGTTGAAGTTGTAAACAGGAAACTATTTGGTGTTGAGCGGATAAATCGAAAATTATGTGTCGTGAATTTAGAAATTGAAGAAATTCGTGAATGTTTGTTAGCATAAACAATAGAATAACAGCTTAATTTATGCCTAATTTATATGTATTGAGACATGATGCTCTATCCTAAGATACAATGATTGGGAACAAAACTGATAATGGTCAATTTAATTTTAATCAAAACTTCTTCAACTACTGCTACTATTTAACACAATCGCTTTGTATGTTGAGCAACTGTTGAAATTTGTTATTAAATATTTGTTAAAAACAGGTGTTGATTTAATTTTCATTTAAATGAGATTTACTGTGAGCATAGAAAAATCACCAGAAATATTTTAATAATTTTTGGCGCATCTTATTTAGATTAGCACGTTTCAGATGTCCCAAGTCCGATATGGCCCAACTAGACCGAAGAAAATTCGCTGAGTGTTCGGCTTTCTTTTGAGCATTAGTGATGGCGAAGGATCAAAAATGTCATGTTTCTTGTGCGTTAAACGAATATACCAATCAATTTATTGATTCGAGTATCAAGACTCGTCTGATTAATAACAAAATTCATTAATCTTATGTTCGTACTTAACCTAATTACATAGTTGGTTCGTGAATCTAAGCTACCTACATGCTCAACACTGACGTGGAGAGTTTGCAGCAAAAATTCTGGATATGTGTAGTAGACAGTATGGCTGATTATAGCCATGGAAGAAAAACCCCTGTTTTAATCTTTACTGAAGTTTGATACGTGTCAATTTGCGAAAAATTAATTGCGTGTTTTTTATAAACCTTGGACTCTGTTATATTCTACTCTGTGGTCAATAGGCTTAGTAATGTTTTAAATGAGAATTGAATCGACATTTGTATATTGTCAGATGAGTGTGGTGAATGAAATGTGATATAGTCTTAGTTTTGCCATGTAATTATGTTTAAGTATAAGTTTATGTTTCCTTGTGTCCTTGTGTAATCGCAAAATGCAGAAGACAATTATTCTCAGACCGTATGTTTGGCCTATTTTCATTTACTTCAGTGACTACTGGTCATATATTTCTGCTTCTCAAAATAAGGAAATCGAGTGTTGTAAAATACTTAATATGATAGTTTTATATAACATTTTACGCACATTTACGAGGCGTGGACCGATCAAAAAGCCCGATCTCAAAAGACGCGTAGATATGCGTGGTTTTAAAACGTCAAAAAATTGCCTATGAAGGCAGCCATTATGTTTTTAATGGCGCTTTTTTTCCCGGGATAAGTATATGAAACCATGCTTTCTTGTTCTAAATGCTTACGCTAAATGCGTAAATATGGAGAGAAATATTAACACTTACGTTTAATCCAAGAGCATTTTGTAGTTGTTAATTTGTTAAGATTTAGTACATCAAAATATTTCTATGTTTAGTTAGTGGGATCAAGTCCCAAATACCAAGATTCAATTTATAATATTAAGTTGTTCCTTTAAACAATGGTGGATGTTGACCAATGTATTTCATAACAATCTAATTTATAAGATCTGACTGATTTCTAGGAAGTATACTGTTTTATTTAAAAGAAATAGTTATTGGTGAAATTTTAAGTGAAACATTGGCAATCATGGGCCATTGTGTCTAGGCCGATTTTTAACGTGTCGAACACATAACAATATTAAAAAATAAATTAATGTAATGTGTTATCTCTGTACATTCCTTAAGATCTTGTAGGTTTACGAGAAATTTGTCATGGATTGTATACCGCTGAAATAATAAAAATAAAAAAATATTTTATAGAATATCGTTTTATTTTCTCAACCGGTTCCCTCAATACACAATATTCATATATTTATTTGCGTACCATAATGTCGTTAATTAAATGTTACAGTAATTGCTTAAATCTGATATACAATTATGGACCCTGTAGGGCACAGCAAATCATAGGACTAATTCAATTTCGAATTGTACAGGCTTGCACCTACGCTACACTCACTCTTACGCACACATAATTCACTATACCTAATGTACACATAAGGTTCATTTCAGTTGAATACCAACGCGACGTCAGGAAATTTGCAATTGTCTGGCCATAGTGTATTACATACTCTTTGTGTCTGGCATTTTGCTGAACTGGGCCTATTTGACACAGTCGTGAAGCACACGTAATTCTGTTTTATTTAATTAAGTTTTTTTTTTATTATATATTTTTTGTATTTATTTTGTGTTTTAACCTCAGGTCCAAATAAAATTTATTTTATTTCTTCTTTCTCATTACCGTCGTGTAGAGTAGCGTGTTGTAAGGGTGATTCTTTCGCTAAAGATGGCATACTTCCATGCATGAGGAAGATGTTATTGCTTGGAGTGTGGCACAATAGAAGATATATTAGATTACATATATTGACGGAATGTGTCAGATTGAGGAGAATTGTTAAGAAAGCTCGAGACAAATATGTACGATGGTAGGATGTTCCATCATATTTCGTCGACACACAAACTCCAGAGTTGTTCATAGTTTAACTAAATTCGTTTTGTTACGTTTTACTGTATAAGGTCCGATAGGAGTGATATGTAGATTTTGTATAAAAAACACTAATAAAAACAGATATTGCTTGAAGATGGCGATCATTAGCATTACATGTTTGGCAGTGAAGAGTTTAAGCTCCTTGTAAGTGGTACCGTCCCATGTGTATCTCTTGTTTAGTGTTTGCGATATTTCGGCACTGTTGCAAGCGCTATGATCACGGATGAACAGTTCATCCCTGATCATGGCGTTTACACGTGTTAAATATCTCGTTTTAAGTTCTGGTGATAATATTAGTGACCATGTTAGTTTAAAAACTGGTACTGTCGCAGCCGAGGACTGACAGCTTTTTATGATATTCTGCACAAGTGCCTTGGAAAAGGCGGTGGACTCAGGTTGAGCATCGTGACGAAGCAAGGACACAGAGAGCGCGGTGTGCCACTTACCCAGTTCTTAATCTATACTTACGCTATCTATGAAGTGAAGATCAATTATACAGTTGAGCTTATAAACTATAAGTTCTTGTGAAATTAATTTAGCTATTTTACCTCTGAAAGAAACTTTATTGCTAATTTAAGTTTTTAAGCTAACATGGTCACTTACAGTCAAGGGCGGATCTAGCTTTGGTGCCAGGGGGGGGGGGGGGTCACATAATCGTGGTCAAGTCACAAGAAGTTATGATTTGTATTTCCTGACTCCGCTGCCACTTGGCCATCCACTGCCGACATTCGTTTATGTCAGAAACTGGAGTATTATCTAGTAACAATGTTTGAAAATTTAATTAGTGGTACACCTAGGTCCTGGACCCAGCCCAGGCCCCTCCCCCCCTGGATCCGCCCTTGCTAACAGTAGCATTAGAACTTCAAACGGGATATTTACCATGTGTAGTTTTTGTTTTGGGTTACCGAATATCCCGTTTTAAGAGTTATTGCTAATTTAATAAAGATCAATATGCTGATGCAAAAGGTTTGGAGGTAAATTGGTATTAAGGAACGGATTTATGCAAGGTTTATGATATTATAGGTACTATGTATAAGGTTGCTGGCGGAAGAAGGTAGGTACTCGTGCTCACACAGAAATCAAAGTTATTTATTTTATCTATGCGTGCTCATTTGATAGCTACTCGAGATACAATTGAACGTTTTGTCATTTTAGCGCACAGTGTAACTCTGTACAACTACAGTTACTGAGCATGATTTAATGTCGATTTAATTTTATTTATGAAGTAGCAGTCACGCGTGTCTTTGCTCCTTAAAAACATAACCCTCCTTTTTTGCAGTTGGAAGTATCTGTAATCGTCTTCATGCTTCAAGCTACTTCCACAAAAATTTCATCCAAATCCACCCAGTACTTTCGAATATTAGCGCGTTTAAACAAACAAACTTTCACTTTATAATATTTATTTATTTATTTATTATATACTTTATTGTACACCTTACAATATTTCTATAGATACAAAAAAAAATTAATTAATTAAATTTATAGTAAGTTTTCTCCCGTTCCCGCTGTATTTTCGGGCGTCATTAAGTAGCCAGAAAACTAAATCCGTGGGTACTTAGTAAATAACTTCATAAACAAAAATAACATTTTGTAACATTTATTTTTTATTCGTAGCACTTAGGTAGTTGTAAGTAAAAAAGCATAACTATAAAATGTTACAATTTATTAAAAGTAACTTAATTGGAATGCAATATATCTTCTTCCGGGACAGTAACAGTTATTTCACTGAATGTCACGTTCAAACCCTTTCTTGTAGGGGTACAACACATCGGTCCCACCAGACAAGGATTAGGGTTTGTAGAAAAGGGCATTGAACACAATCGAAGAAGTGTCCAGATTTTATTATCTGTGGAATATTTCACGCACGCCACGTCTTGTTTTCTCGTCATTCGGAGGTAGAACTTTCGTGGATTGCCGTTGAAAACACCTGAAAGTTATTGTATTTGTATTAGTAATAGTTATTGTATTGTATTTGTAGTATTTAAATTATTGCAACAAAAATAATGTTTGTGTACATAAAAGTATAAGATATAATAGGATGGTCTTCATACTCATTCATTGACTACTGGGAAAATCTAGCCGCTTTGTCTGAGATTCTTTAAATGCTAGCTAAAAGTATTCGTGTGCACTAAAACTTTTACTGAGTTAACTTCTAATAAATATATTTCAGCATGAAACATTCCCACTGCTCGGATTCTTCTCTATGACAGGAAATGGGCCGTAATCCACCACGCAAGCCCAGTGCAGGTTGATGGATGTCATAAGAATATATCTCATAAGAATATATAAGACATGCTGGTTTTATCACAATGCTTTCCTTTGCCGTTTTGAAACCAATGGTGATTATTATAAATTATACAAAGTAATGTGGTCACCTGCCCCAGACTGGGTTCGAATTCACAACCGGGCTACCATCTCTTACTTCTACTCATGTAATTATTTTCAAAGTTTTAAGTCCTCCGTTCTTTAATCCGGTTTTGTAGGTACAATAAAGAGTATAGGTATCTATCTATCTTAAAATACATATTTAGTTAAGGTCCATATTTTGCAAAACCTAAGACTTTATTAAAGTTATTGTATTATATAAAGCTAAATTACCACTCACTGACTGACTCATTGACATAATTGTTCTCCCAGATGGTGGATGATTCGTAAACAAGTAACTCTCAAACCTACGGGAAAAGTGCTAAACCTCCCCTTTTCCCCCCTCCCTATCGTATCTCGGAAACTACGAGACCCGTATTTTTTTTTTACGGATTCGTATAGAGGAGGCTCGGTAAAGTAAAAACCATTTATCAAAGTCGCCCCCCCCCCACCCCCCTTCTCACCCCCTTTAGCCGGATCTCGGAAATTAAGAGACTTGGAACATTTTTTTTTTTCAGATTCATTTAGAGGGGCAATGCTTTAGTCAAAATACTTCTGCAACCCCCCTCCCCCATCACCCCCCCATTTTTTTTTTTTCACAAGCACGCGAGGTGCTTGCACCTCGCGCAACACGCAAATACTAAACCCCCCCCCATCACCCCCCCCCATTTTTTTTTTCACATGCACGCGAGGTGCTTGCACCTCGCGCAACACGCAAAAACTTTTTTTTTTTTTCACAAGCACGCGAGGTGCTTGCACCTCGCGCAACACGCAAATACTTGATTTAGAGGGGCAATGCTTTAGTTTTTTTCACAAGCACGCGAGGTGCTTGCACCTCGCGCAACACGCAAATACTTGATTTAGAGGGGCAATGCTTTAGTTTTTTTCACAAGCACGCGAGGTGCTTGCACCTCGCGCAACACGCAAATACTAGTTATATTATATAAAGCTAAATTACCACTCACTGACTGACTGACTGACTGACTCACTCATTGACATAATTGTTCTCCCAGATGGTGGATGGGGAGGTGGGTATATTTTGACAGATTCGTAAACAAGTAACTCTCAAACCTACGGGAAAGTGCCAAACCTCCCCTTTTCACCCCCCTTCTCCCCCCCCCCATCGTATATCGGAAACTACGAGACCCGTATTTCTTTTTTTTACGGATTCGTATAGAGGAGGCTCGGTAAAGTAAAAACCATTTTTCAGTCGCCCTCCCCCCCGCCCCCCTTCTCACCCCCTTGGCGGATCTCGGAAATTAAGAGACTTGGAACATTTTTTTTTTCAGATTCATTTAGAGGGGCAATGCTTTAGTCGAAATACTTCTGCAACCCCCCCCCATCACCCCCCCCCCCTTTTTTTTTTTTTCACAAGCACGCGATGTGCTTGCACCTCGCGCAACACGCAAATACTAAACCCCCCCATCTCCCCCATCACCCCCCCCCCTTTTTTTTTTCACATGCACGCGAGGTGTTTGCACCTCGCGCAACACGCAAATACTAAACCCCCCCTCCTCCCCTCATCACAACCCCCTTTTTTTTTTTTTTTTTCACAAGCACGCGAGGTGCTTGCACCTCGCGCAACACGCAAATACTAGTTAGTGTATAAAGCCAGTATTTCATAGTGTGATATATACAGAATCTGTAAAGTCGGATGGAGAGCTATCATCATACCTGTGCCCCAATCAGAGACTTCGTTAGTGAGGACGCTACCGATCATTGGCTGCCCATCGTTGTACTCAATGCCAGCCTTCAGCCAATGCTTATCATCCAAATAAATCATAAGCCCAGCTTGATCGTACAAGGTTGTGAATTCTGCTTCTACGCATACCTGAAAATACGACGGGAAATAAATCATTACTCCGACTGTTGCATATACCTTGGGCGGCATTTCGGACCAATGTGTCGATCGTAGAGGAGCTCAGACAGAATTTTGGACACATTGTGCATAATGAACACTCCGTGAGACAACCTGTTGTTCAGGGGAAGTAGAAGGCAAGCGGTCACGCAGTTAATCCCCTACTCGTTGGACAAACTTAATTAAAGTGGCAACAGAGATGACCTTAGTCCAAAGCTCCCGAGACGCTGAAGACGGCAGGTAGTGGAGGCGCATTGCAAGGGCTGCTTTCCCTCGACCATTCTGTCAAGAATGCACTACCGAGGAGGAGGATAAGTCTGTAATAAATGGAAACATGAACCATGTCAAATTGCCAATGCGGATTTTTTTCTCAACTTGGAAATTCTCAAGAATGTCCTCTGTCCTGAAGTAAGCGAAGAGGTCTGTCAGACTCAAAGTGACTAAAACCACCCCGTGTTCACACTTTCACCTGGTTTAATTGTAAGTAGTGGCCTATTGCAAGTCAACCTGTGAGGCTGTCGGCTGCTTTAGCGGAATTTCCTGTGGTGGCCGGCCTTCATTGTAATAATTTAAGCCTCTATTCAGTAAATGAAATACGCTCACACTCCCTATGGGGTACAGACCTCGGGTTACAGAGTAACTAGGGCAGGGTAGCTAGGGACGGGCTGGATCGGAACATTTAAATACTTTTCCCGCATCTAATGGATGGGCCAACCACACCAGCACGGACGATGCGGCGTGCGGGCCCCGCCAAAAATCAGTCGTTTAAAAAGTATAAGCCTAACGTGAAATGATTATTAAAGTCGACAATTATTTTGTGAAGGAGAAAGAGGACTCTAAGTTATTGATTCAAAATATAAACCGTGCCCTAAAAAGTGCTTCGGACACTACTGAGGACATGTTAATTTCAAAGCAACTTGTGACGGACATTTTATTAAATGTTTTACAAAAATCTACCAAAGTGACGGAACGTGTGGCGTGTGCTACGGGCATTGCAAAAAATACGGTAACAAAATTACGACGAGAGCATGAATTTGCAACAGCTAGTGGCAGCAAAATGAAAACTCCTACAAAAGCAAAGAGACAGAGAAAGGAATATTTCGACGGATTTTCTTTAACAGCATTTTATTTTATTTATTTACAAAGCTCATTTATTCCATATTCTTCATTACATGCGTGTTTATAAATTAACAGAATTCTATATTATTTGGATATGGATCCCTTTTGGGTAAAAGCCTCCTCCATCCCGTGCCAATTTTCCCTGTTATGGGCCAACTCCATCCAACTCGGACCAGCTACTGCAATGATATCGTCCGCCCATCTCTTGTGTGGTCTGTCCCTGTTCCGCTTGCCTTCCGGTCCAGACCACTTCGTTGACTCCAATGTCCATCTTTTATCTCTACATCTCGAAATATGACCTGCCCATTTCCATTTCAGTCGTAGAGCGTGTAGGAGGGCGTCTGTTAGTTTAGTTCTTTTCCTTATCTCTTCGTTTCGGGTTTTCTGTATTTTCCTGAATTTTAATATGCTCCTTTCCATGGAATGTTGGCATGATAAGATTTTATTTTTTATTTTGTTAGTATATGTCCATGTCTGGCTTCCATATGTCATACTTGGTAGAATACAGGTGTCCATTATTATTCTTTTGAACTTCATGTGATAGTCCCCTTTTAGGACTTCCTTTTGTAACCAAAATTTCTTCCAAGTGCAGTTGATCCTTCTATCCACTTCAGTTTCGTTATTTCTTGTATCAAATGATATTTGTTTTCCAAGGTAGATATATTCCTTTACATATTCAATCTGATTTCCCGACACGTGTATTTCCTTTGTCTTATGTATACTGTGAGAAAAGAAATACCTACAATGCGCAAGATCATGGCAGCTATAAAAAGACCTTAATTATACAGGAAGTGAAACAACATTAAGGAAAATAATCAAAAGTGATTTAGGATATCAATTTAAACGATGCTACTAGAAAAGACTGGCTCTAATAGAAAGACCCCAAATTCAAGCGTGGAGGGCTAAATATTTACGCCGCATGAAAGACAATGACTTGCTAGGTGCAAACAAAAAACCTGTTATCTATCTCGATGAAACATGGATACACGCACACTACACTGTAAAAAAATGTTGGCAAACACTAACCGATGTTGGAGTGAGAAGGAATGATAGCCCTGGCCGCCGGTGGATAATAGTGCACGCGGGAAGTGAAACCGGTTTTGTAGATAATGCACTCTTAAAGACAGACACAAAAACCGGGGACTATCACGATCAAATGAACGCTGAGAATTTCAGAAAGTGGCTGACTAAAAAACTGATACCCAACATACCAAGAAACTCAATGATTGTAATGGACAACGCACCTTATCATAGTAAGGAAGAAAATAAACCGCCCAACATGAATTCCAGAAAACAGGCGATGATTGAGTGGCTCCAAGCTCACAACATCGAATTTTCAAATGCTTGCACAAAACCGGAGTTATATAATTATTAATAAATCAGCATAAACCGCCGAAAAATTATAAAATCGACAAATTGTTAGCTGACAATGGCCATGAACTAGTAAGATTGCCACCGTATAACTGCGACCTCAATCCTATCGAATACATGTGGAACTTAGTTAAACAGAGAGTTTCAGAAAAGAATGTGGAACAATATTAGAAAGCAAGATTGAATCTTTGACCTTGCAGGCGTTGGCTTCAATAACTCCAGATGATTGGAAGAAAGAAGTTAATCACGTGAAGAGACTTGAAGAAGAATACTGGCGTAAAGACCGAATAACTGACGAATAGGGAAGATGCAATATTTTTATTTTTGTTTTCATTTTAAAGAACTCCATGTAGAATAGACCACAAATATATTAAAAAATTAAATCTTTGTAATTTATCGGAAAAAATGTAGTTTTAAATTGACAGTTTAAATTTTCGCGCGAAAACGGACCTATAGTTCCGATGACGTCATTCCTGTCTGTCACTGGTCGTACTTGTTCGTCGCTGGCTAATACTTATGTATATTTTTTCGACTTTCGAGATTTTTTTTTTGTGAAAATTTAAAATGGACTATCCATCAACATCAGGTGATTATAACAATACTACTAATATTCCGAAAAAAGCCGTGGTAACTCATGTTTTGTACCAATGTGCCCAACTACTTCAACAAAGTTTCCAAATAAATTGTTTGTGACTGGACCTTCTGACCCAAAACTGAGAAAAAAGTGGTTTTAAGCTGCAAAGAGAAATGACAATTATTCTCCAAAGACCATTATTCGATGCTGTGAAGATCATTTTGATGTAAGTCGGCGAATATACTTGTTATACCTAATTTATAGTTAATCTGCTTGTACGCATAAACACGTTAGTTACCTACCTAATACTTACAAAACTTATCTATAACATCATTTTAATTTTACTGTTGGAGAACGACGTCGAAAATTGGATAAAGTTTAAAATGTGTGGAGGAAAACTTTTCCTGAAAAAAGGTGTGGTACCTACCTCATATTTTTGAATGCCAAAATAGAATGATGCCACTGAAACCTAGAACAGTAATAATGAAAAAGAAAAAACATGAAATTCTTGAAAGCATTGTAAATACACCGGGTATAATTTTGATTTATTCTTTCAGATTTATTCTTATACTAGAGACAAATAAACACTCAAACTTTCAAATTTATAATAATATAAGGATAATGCTTTCTAATGAAGAACTATATTATTATGTCTTTCATGTTTCAGATCCATCTTCAGAGTGTTCATTAATCACAAAACACATGGTTCTCAAAATATTAAAATATCCAATGATAAAGGTGTACAGGTGTCTATATATCCTTATAAACGAACGATCGAAATAACTGATATATGTCGAAGCCGCTGAATGAAATACAAAGTTAAACAACTATGATTTTATACATATCGTAGTAATTTAGTCCCTTTCATTTCTACACTTGAAAACTCTGCACTTTCGATAAAAAAGCTACAACCATGTCAACACTAACTCTTGGTAAATTCCTGGATTCCTGGAGTCTGCTTTGATAAACCCAACTTACATTTTTATTAAAAAAAAAAAACGCAATTAGTATTCCCGTAAAATAATATACACTTTTACAAGCATAACCTCAAATAAGTTGTTATAACAGGAGTGACGTCACTAAACGCTGATTGGTGTTTTGAAGTCGCTTCGTTTCAAGTCATTTTTAATTCGTAATTATTGTTAAAAATCAACATTATGTAAAATAAAAATGTTGCAGTGGCCCTTCTTTTCTATTTTTTTAACATTTCTATCATAAAATTTTCATAAATATTATATTTGCATCTTCCCTATTATTTATCATCAATACGGCAGACTACAGTGAATCTGACACAACGGATTCTGAAACTAATTCTGATTCAGATGATAATATGAGTGGAATAGAAGAATTAGTCTAGAATGATTAAATTGTATTAATAAACATTGAATTTTTAATACTTGGTTTATTTGTTGGTTGTCTATTAAAATAGGTTGAGAGGTTTAATGAAAATGTATCAAACAGACAAGACTTCTTTCATGTGTATAATATTAGTAGGTACTTTAATAAAAAATACTTATAATTAAATTCTTACCTATAAATATATTACGTACATAATATAATAGAAATACCTATAACCCTAGGTTATTTTTTTTTCACCAGAGGTGGCAACACCTCACACCTTTTTGCTGTCTGTACTTTTTTGCGGTGGATGACGTCACGCAGCTGTTATTGTGACAAGGTTCCATCGCAATATCAACACGCGGGGCTATAACCGAATTTTCAAGCTCAAAAACGGCTCAACGGCTAATTCAAATTTAAAAAGGACCTATAGAAAAACGACAAAAATAAAATAAAATCTTACCGTAAATGTAAAATCTTCTTTGATAGCTACTCCGTAAACATGACCTGAGTTATGATGAAAATTATACCAAGTGCCCTCCCAGTAATCTGTATTTTCATCTGTTGTTACTTCTAATGTATTATCACTATCATTGATTTTCCAGTTTTTGGGTTCATTAACCCATTTAAAATCTTTGAGATTAATTTTACTGAACTTACTTGAATCCATTGTATATTTTTCAAACTCACAGAACCTTCAATGACAAGTTAATATGGATTACGTAACTCAATAGAGCTACAGTATACTCCTATATATTAACTTATTTATCTTATCAGATTAAAACACTCAACCGATTCAATGTTATGTTATGCTATTAGGTATTATTATTTATTGAAATATTGCAATACAGTCTACTTCAGGGTTGCCAACCGTAAAAGAAAATCCCTCGTTACATATATGCAGCTAAAAATCTCGTGACTTTCAAATCTCGTTCATTTAGGTATTATGCATGCAAAACGTGCTAAAACCAAAATTAAGGCATATTGAACTACTGGATTTAGGACTTTTTACTCGAAATAAACTATTGCAAGTTTCCTATTAAATAAAACATCACTTTGTGTTGTATTTCAAAAAATATTTATTATTACTGAATCAAGTAAAATCAGAAAAAAAAACTAAATGTGTCTATATTATTATGAAAATTTGTAAGGTAACTTAGTTTACATCTCCTCTCCAAATATTAGTCAGGAACATCCACACTGTCATCGTTTTTTCTGCCGTATATTTTATCTGTTGTCATGCAGCTAGAACATTCCTTTTGTGGGTTTAAAATTGACGCAGTTTCCAGTACGAGTTGAACCTTTTGCACTCTCTGCTGCAGCAAGAAGTGTGCCGTTCACTGTTTCCACAGTTAGCCGGTTTCTTATCTCTGTCTTTATTAAAATGACTTTACTATTATAAAATGGTGATGCAAAATGTTCGTATGGCCATATTAGCAAAATCTCGTACATAATTGTACGAGGTCGATAGTGTCTTCGTACCTCGTACGGAAGACCACAAATCTCATATTTGTACGACGAGGAACCTCGTACGCCTGGCGACCCTGCTCTACTTGTAACTTTTTCAAACTGACATTTAAAAGATGGGCTTTGAATCAATAAGCTGTTTTTTTAACGACTGTTCATTCGTCAACCTGTTTTTTCATTGATGAATAACAGTTAACTACTGTTATTCATCAATGAAAAAACAGGTTGAAAATGTTAACTGTTAATTTTCGTCAACGCGCTCAACGTCTTTGCACATTATTCATTACCGAAAACAGGTTGAAAATATTATCTGTTAATTTTCGTGAAAGAATTACAAAAGTACTATTTTTAAATGCAAACGTAGACAAAGGCAAGGCAAGTTAAATAAACCAAAATAATAAAAAAAAACCAATAAAAATAACGATTGGGATGAAATTAAAAAAACAATTAAAGAACAAACAAAAAGCAATACATTGCTGATTATTGTATATAAATTCAGATGATCTTTTAAGTTCACCTGGATACTCTTTCATGGTTATTAAATTTCAAAATATAAATCTTAATTCTTATCAAATCAATAATTTTCAATAAATTTTACAAAATTGAAATTTTTGTACTTTAACGGATTTTCAACCTGTTAAATTACATAAACAAAAAATCCGTTAATGACACAAGCCTAATCAACAGGTTGAAAAAACAGTTAATTTATTAACAAGTTTTTAAATTTTAATCGTTAGCATTTAGCTGACGAAATTGTTGACATACATTTAAGCTAAACGCTAACGATTAAAAAAAAACTGTTAATAAATTAACTGTTTTTCAACCTGTTGACCATGGAAGATTATCAGTTAAATTACACTAATCAAAAATCCGTCAATGACACATGCCTAAGTATCAAAAGTAAACAGTTGTTGTTTGTAATTAATAATAATTACGTTGATTGTCAGTGAAATGAAATGAAATACTTATTTTGTAAATTGGTTATAAATAACACTTTTACACGTCATGTTTTTTAGCTTAGCTAGATGAGGCCGGTATTTCCTAACTGACTCCTCTGAGAAGAAACACCGAAACAAACTCAGAGGTCAAAGTCTCTTTTAAAGTCCAGACAATTTGTATTTGTATATGAGAAGCATGTAGGTTCATGTCTGTGGTATCGTAATCATAATCAGTGATTAGTAATCACTGATTACGTAATCATGATGAGGAATGTTTTCATTAAAAATTAAAATTTTACAACGTTTTTATTTGGTATAACATTAAAAGGTATTTAAAATATAAGGACATATTATAATAAAATTAACTTACAATAAAAGTTATCAATTATTATCATTGACCTCATAGTCTTCGATAAATCTTTTTTAGTAGTAGCAACTTCGAACCATTTTTTCGCAACTCTGAAAGAAGCAGCAACATCGTTCATTCATTTAAGATGGCGTCATTTCCGGGGACGGCTGCGCGGCGTGATGGCTCCGCGCGGTTTATGAAGAAATTACTGTTTATTTTTGTGTTTAGATAGCAAAAGTTAATAGTTTAAACTGTAGGATATTGTTCAAGTAACTAGTGATATTAATATGGGAAAGCCAGGTAAGAATTTTATCAACTTAATGCTTCGTATTGTGAGTTTCGCACATGCGTACTCTCCGTGTGTGGTATTTCTTCATTTATTGTAGCGATATGTTATTTTCTAAGTGGTTTTATTGCTCTGAGATGTTACTTACCGCATTTCATATTTCGTTAGTCCCAGATTCGCTAATTCCTCTACAATTCACATGTTTATTTTGAGGTTAGTTTACCCAAGCAACTTTGAATTTTCTCCGTATTTGCCCTATTCAGAGCATTTCTAGCTTTATAAAGCTGAATTTCTACTTTCTACTAAAATGCGTTACCGTTAAATTCATTATTAAGTCATCAAAATATTGTTTATTTTGTCACCACGCCGGGACCACGCTGTCGCATTTCCTAACCATGGTAAAATTATGTAAAACTTATGTAAGATCCCTTTATCTTTTTATCCTTGCTACATCATCACAATAGTCTTGCATATTATCAATTCTCAAGTAACTCAGTTCTGGAAAATTACACTTACTGTGCTGACAATGAACAAACTTGTCGACCACGTGGTGTTCGTATCAGTATTGTAAATAGGTAACTAAGTGGTGACCCAGTGTTGTAGATCGTGGGTTCGAAGCCAGTTTTCGGTAATTTATATCATGATCACTGCTCTCATCCATCTGAAGGAGAGGAAACCTGCACGTCCTAAGACATATATCTAGTATGTCGGTTACTGGATGTCGTATGTCCTCCGATTTATTGTCCTGGACGCCCATGGTGATGGCCTATTCCCTCTCACATAGACGAAGCCTGTGCCTGTACAGCCCGAACATTTATCATCATTATGATTCAGAGTTAAGGTTCCTTCTATGTAGCCCGTTTAAGGTACTTCTAGTAATGATTCTTCAAGCATTATTACCTGTGTTGGTTTGCCTTACCAAGCTCAGTAGTCTTTCTAAAATAAGGCACACATTCCCATAGTTCACCCACATGATGTATTGAATAGTTGGGAGTCTATTACCCTGTATTGTATTGCTAGAGCACTAACCAAAATTCCTCACAAAAATCTCTCTGACTAGTTCTCTAAATTTTCATGCCACATAATAACCATGCTTCTGTATTCAAAACATGGTGTTTTCAAAACATCTAGCGTTTGTTGTTCTACCAATACAGTGATTCATGCAGTTTTTAAATAACTTTTCTTATTGTGTGACAAACTTCTTGGTATCAGTGAAAATTCATCCTGAATGATTATTTGATACCTGTGTGTACCTAACCAACATACTTGACATCTGTATTTTTGACTGATTGGTGGATAGAAAAAGAAAAACTTTATTGTACACCAAAATTTAAATACACCTATTTAACAATATTGCTTATTCTATGGTTACAATGGCGGTCTTTTCGCTGAAAGTGATATCTTCCAGACAACCTTTGGAAGGACTTTAAACATTAATATTGTATATAGATATAGATATCCGTCTCAGTGCTGAGGATTGTGGCTTCAACAGAAATCTTACAACAGACTTCCCCATGTATACCCATGTACTAGTGCTTTAACTTGATGGAGTGCCTGGGATATTGGTATCTTTAGTTCTTTGAACACCTGATCAGCTGTCTGGGGTGGTTTCTTTGTGGTTATTTACCATCCATTGCCATAGTGTGCTACATGACCATAACATAGTATTCTGTGGAGAGGACAAAAAATATGGTGTTTCCCAAATGTGTAACCTATTTTATACTGATGAATTGAAATCTAAGATGGACATGAAGTTCCCTTATTTGTATGCACTTAGCAGCAGTACCCTTGTAACCAATTTCCAAGAATTTGCTACTTGTACTGTTCCTAGCCAACATTAGGTGATTCTACCATAACTATCTTTGATAAAGTTACATCTGTTTTTGCTACCATTCAGTTCCCCATTCAAATTGATTCAGCCGTTCCAAATAATGACTGACGAGCAATGATTAAAAAAATTGGTTTTAGTAATGCGGAAAACTTGAAGCACAGAAATTGGTCAATAAAAAGAAAAATTATTTCTCTTTTGCGCTATTTACATGTTAACTATGTAGGTAACACAATTAATGTTGTCTAATTGTCCTTTATTTTGACTGCCTCATTGGTTGAGTGCTTGCAAGCGTGACTGCAGAGCATGAGGTCTCAGGTTAGATTCCTGGGTCAGGCAAAAAGACCTGTTGGGTTTTCTGTAAATAATTTCTTCGTAATAGCCTGGAGTTTGAAGTTGGTGGTGTGATACTCCTGTGCCTAGGAAAGTATGTGCCATTTGGTCTCGGCTGGCATTTAAACATCTTTGGCAGTTCTTATGGGTAGTCGGAAGCCAGTAAATCTGACACTGGTTTAACCGAGGAGTATCGTGTTACCCAGTAACTGGGTTGTGGAGGTCAGATAGGCAGTTGCTCCATGTATAACAATAATTCCGCTTAGACAGAAGCCGACCCTAACATAGTTGAGAAAAAGTTAAGTAAATGATTATGAATTGACCTTTATTCTACTGTCTATTTTCTTACAGAATTTAATGGTGGCGGCCGAGGCGGCGGTGGTGGTCGCGGGGGCGGGGGTTTCGGAGGTCGCGGCGGGGGCGGGGGCCGGGGCGGCTTCGGCGGCGGCCGCGGGGGTGGCGGAGGCCGAGGGGGCTTCGGCGGTCGCGGGGGCGGCGGTGGTAGGGGCGGATTCGGTGGGCGAGGCGCTGGCGGCGGTAGAGGAGGCGGTGAGTTGATTTTGATGCTGGAGAAATAATAGGGAATAGTTCGGTGTGAAAGCAGTCAATTGTATTGATAAGAAATAGTTTTTTTTTTTTAAAGAGAACTTGAAAGAATGTGGAAGAATTCACATTACTAGCAATTTTGTTAACCCCTCCAACTGAGCTAAATATGTGTGTGTGTCTGGAGTGAAGTTCACGTTAATGGTGTAATATTGGTTGTGTATGTGTTTTTTTTATTGCTATGTGAATAAATAAACTTCTCAAGGTAATGTAGAGCTAGTATGGTGATTTCAAGGATAATATTGTTGAAATCTATTTGAAGTTCATTTCCTTATTACCTTAACAAACCAACTAATTCTTACAATGACGTGTCTTTCACACCAATTCCAAACTTTAAATGATGATCGTGGTCCCTCTAATCTAGACCTATTCATGAAGACTATATCCACATACCCACTTCTGATGTTGAACACAGATACACTAACTAAACTATTTTCTATTTGATTTGTATTAAAACCCCTTTTGTTTTGTATTAGGCCGTGGCCGCGGAGGACCTGGAGGCGGAAGAGGTAGAGGGGGCGGTGGTTTTAAGGGGGGCAAACAAGTTATTATTGAACCTCACAGGTATGTATATTTTTTCCCCTATTTCTAGGGGAGGTAGGCAATAGTTGTTTATAGAAAGTCCATTGAAGATACTAGTAGAACTGTCTTTTGTGTGCTCAAACTTAAATAGCTAAAATTAGAAATACCTCCAATAACATCGCACAATGTGACAGAAAACACTGCAGAAAAATTATTGCCCTGTGTGATTAGGCGGCCCATTGAGCACTAGTTTTTATTATTATTTGTATTCTTTGAAATAATGTAAGGTGTATGTTTTTGGAATAATAAAGTATAAAATAATTAAAGCGTGACGTAAAATGTCGGACTTGTGATTGAGAGTCGCGAGTTCGAATCGCACCCATTACCACTCCAGACACAAGCATATTTGGCTTAGTTGCATGGTTACAAGATTGTTAGTAATGTGAATTCTACCCAAAACCCTAGTTCTCTTTAAAATATAACTAAATAAAAACTTAAAGGACTAAAATTAGATACTCCTAAAAGTGTTACATTTGTTAAACATCCAGTAACATCAAACACTGGAGAGATATGATTGCCCTGTGCAAAGACACTTGTTTTTATTTGTATTCTTTGAAGTAATGTAAGGTGTTTGAAATAAAAAAGTTTAAAAGTAAATAATAAAAGAAAAATATCTGTTCTAAAAAAAGTCTGCTTCCTACTTGTATCAGTAAACACAACTATTGTAAATGAAACACGTTTCTTATCATAACTTTTTAGGTCAAACTGATTGTTGCTTGTACAGTCCAACAAAATTAAACTTGAGCTAACTTTGTTACAAAATACAATAACAGAAATTATTGTATTTTGTAAATAAGGAAATGATTCTTTCAAATGATGTTTCTAATATAACTTTCGTTCTTCTGAAAGCGAATGCTTGAAGCCAAATTATATTTCTGATATTATTTTTCTTACCCTAACTACCCTTGTAGTTTTTATCCTTTCTAACTTTTTGCTGTCTTTTGTCGCAGACACCCTGGGGTATTTATTGCTAGAGGCAAAGAAGATGCGTTGGTGACAAAGAATTTGGTACCTGGATCAGAAGTATATGGTGAAAAGAGAATATCAGTTGAGGTTTGTATATAGATAGTTACTTTTTAATGATCTACAGGAGGCTATCTTGAATGTTGCTGCAAATAAATTCTGGTGCTGCAATTGTTAAAATCACAAAAAAATATTTTAACTTTAAGAAAATATTTGCACACTAGAAGTTTTTGCATGTTAATTTCCTTCATTATGACCTGCACATACAATGAGTAGAATTTTAATATGATGATTGTGGTCCCTCTAATCTAGACCTATTCATGAAGACTATATCCACATACCCACTTCTGATTCAACACTTCAATTACCTGCTTTTACCCCTTCTCAATGTTACCCTTACTTACCAAGATTACCCCTTTTCACAGACTGACGGAGAAAAGGTTGAATACAGAGTATGGAACCCGTTCAGATCAAAGTTAGCGGCTGCCATTATGGGTGGTGTTGATGCCATACACATGCCTCCGGGTTCCAGAGTGCTGTATCTTGGTGCTGCGAGCGGTACCACCGTCAGTCATGTCTCAGATGTTGTCGGACCGGTATGTACAATGCGATTATTATTTAGTCATGTTTGAA
Organism: Tholera decimalis; assembly: GCA_943138885.2. Classification (NCBI taxonomy): domain Eukaryota; kingdom Metazoa; phylum Arthropoda; class Insecta; order Lepidoptera; family Noctuidae; genus Tholera; species Tholera decimalis. The sequence goes on from OW964571.2 coordinate 5,372,526, forward strand.
TATGACATGAGTATGTTATTGAGGTGTCAATAACAGAGAAGTCATATTATGCCGGCTCTTCATGTTGGCCAACATAGTGGCGAATGCCCATTGGCCAACATGTAGAGGGGGTGTTTGTTCATCTTGGGTGCACAATCACCACCCCGTCTACATGTTGGCCAATAGGCATTGGCCACTACATTCGCCACTGTGTTGGCCAACGTGAAGAGCCGGCTTTAGACGAATTTGTCAAGTATATACAGATGTTCAGTATTTAAACTGCATAATAATATTCATTTGGAATACATGTACAAACCAAAGTAAAATTATTTATTCCACACGGACCTACCTTGTCCTCAGTTGTGGTTCAAAACTAAGCCAGTAGGCATATGCAAAAAAAAAACTCCAAAGTGGTAATTGACATTGTGGGAATGTTTTAACGAGATACCACAGCCCCGGAATTCAAGGGCAACTGAAGGAGTATGGTGGGTTTTTAGTCAGTGGAAGTCTGACCATTCTACCCAACTCTTAGCGAGAGGAGATATTTGATGGTTTCCCTACTGAAAAATTAGTAATTGACAATGCAGTTTAAATGCTGTACATCTGTGTAAAGTAAACAATTTTAAATGATGATCGTGGTCCCTCTAATCTTGACCTATTCATGAAGACCATATCCACATACCCACTTCTGATTTGAAACTTTAATAAAAACGACAAAATCTCCATTTCACAGCATAAATTAATGTTATTTTTCGTTTGTTTCGTCCTACAGGAAGGTTTGGTATATGCCGTCGAGTTCTCACACAGATCGGGCAGAGATTTAATAAATGTTGCTAAGAAGAGGACGAATATTATTCCTATTATCGAAGATGCTAGACATCCACTTAAATACAGGTAAATATCTTAGTTTTTAAGTAATGGTTGGGTAGTAAATATTTTTTAAGTTGTCCTAATCAACTTAAGTAATTTTCGTTGGTTGTAAATATGGCACTGAGGCTCAGTTCCTAAAACGAAAATTAATGGAACTAATTGTAAAACGCATGTTACACAGACTTTAGAAAATCATTGATATCTCAAGTTTATTCTAGTAACTTGCATGTCATTTAAATAAGTCTTACATTGAAAGTATAAGTATATGAAACTAACTATATTTTCAAGAAAAAATTTCGAATCATTACTAACCATTATGGATCCTTGATATCAGAATAAAAAATAAATTTGAATTTTGAATTACACAAATCTATGTGATTCTTTCCTCAAATGAGCATTCTCGTATGATTTGCTTACTCAAATTGTATGGACTCTAAAAGAGGCTCGAGTTTATTTTCGGGTTTCTTCGCAGGGTACTCTCTAGTTCAAAGTTAAAACAAAGGAAAATTATGTTAGTGTCAATTTGCGAAATTCAGATCATTACAGCCTGGTTTATGTGTCATATTTACGCCCTAATACCTACTGAATTTTTAATATTATAAATCACAATGATGATCTCAAATAGCTAAATCTTTCATGTTGATACATTTGAACTCTCTCTCTGACCCATCCCAAACATAGCCTTTTCTCCCTTTAACATGAAACAATCTGCTATACCTATCTGTTTTCCAGAATGTTGGTTGGCATGGTCGACTGTATATTCGCTGACGTGGCCCAACCAGATCAGGCCAGGATAGTCAGTCTCAACGCACAGCATTTCTTGAAGAACGGCGGACATTTTGTTATTTCTATTAAGGTGAGTTTTTATAAATATCAAAGTTTCTCATAGTCCATTCATGAGCTGAAATAAAAAATATATTTTTTCAAGAAATAATTTAGAAAGAACCATAGCTAAGCATAATGTTTTAATCAAAACTCCGAGGAGGACACGGTTGGCGCAGTGGTTGAGCAATCAACTGCTGCGCTGCGTGTAGCAGGTTTGCTTCCCGCACCATAACAAATGTTTGTATAGTCTACAAATTACAAATTGTTCCGGATCGTTTTTGAAAAATGCATCCACATGATACAGGGAAAATTTATAGTGTTTTTTTTTTCAGTGTTGTTACCAATCTACATCTAAAATGCGAAACTCATAAACACGCGATTAATTAGATAGGGGTCAGTAGGTACCTATCATTCATTCAACAAATCCATTAATTTATGTACACAAAAATTTTAAAGATGAAAGTTATAAGTTTGTGTATAACAAAACCTACATACAAAAAATTCGTTCATCAAAACTATATTATCAGCAATCACTTTGATGGTAGTGCTGGATCTTAGTTAAACTACTATTTCTATGACAATTAGTTTTCTGTTATAAATACTTCTTGCGATACTTATATGATGACATAAACACTCTAAATCACACATGTTGATAAGATTGAACTCTCTCACTGATGTCGACTTAATTTCGAATTCTACTAACTAATATTATACCAAAACCTAACCCTGACTTTATTTTCTCCGTAGGCCTCCTGCATAGACTCCACAGCGCAGCCAGAGGCTGTATTCGCAGCTGAAGTTAAGAAGTTACAAGCAGACAAACTAAAACCCCAAGAGCAACTGACTTTGGAGCCCTACGAAAGAGATCACGCGGTTGTAGTAGGCATATTTAGAGCGCCGTCTAAAAAGGCATAGAATAATATAAGTAAATAGGTTGACGCAATTTTTTATTTTCGTTAATATCTGTTACTGAACGTATAATCTTCTTGTCTTGTCCTCTAATCGCGTAGTGAGTTATGTATGTTTTTAATATATCGTACTACTGCGTGTTAATCAAAAGGGGATTCAGTGTAAAGAAATAAGTGTAGAACTGTGAATACCAGTTTTGTTAATACTTTCAGCATAAACTTTTGACAGAAAATCAGTGCTAAAATACGTTCTGTCTGTCCTTAGTAATACTGTAACTGCCAATTTAAATAATTTTGTAAGAGAATGCTGCTTGATGGCAAAATACCTCATTCCCAACACACAATCTTAAAGAGTTATTTTTTTATGTTAAGTTCTGATTGTAAAAGTATTAGTTGTAAGTTTATACATACGAGATTTGTATGTTTTAGATAAGTGATGGATGAAAATATATGATGGAGCGAATGACTAATTTTGTTTTTAATTTATTCACTAATTCTCATTCCCGAAATGAAAAAAAGAAACGGAAAATAAGGTTGAGAGAAATGTTGGCTTCGGTCATGTGTCTGAAGTCTAATCACACCCAGATTTAGTCCGCCACATATCAGAGTTAGTCTGTTGATAGTTTAAAAGATATAAGTGGAGAAGCCAGAAGGCTCTTTCTATAACGGCCCTACGTCGGGAAAAGTTGACATTTAGGCTTTTGTAACTAGATACATTACAAACCGACCCACTAAACTTTTTAACCTTTTCACCGCCAAGCACTTCTATAGAAGTTCGGGATTTTCGTGCCACCAGCGCCACAACTTCTATAGAAGTTGTTCATTTTAACTATCTTATTAAAATAAATTTACTGTGATTAAAAGCTTTGTTTCATTTTATTATTTAAGATAGCACTGTCTACTACCCTGTTTTTTATTTTTCTGCACAAAATAAGCCCTAGTTTGTCCTAAAATCGGCAAAAACAGAAACTCCGAATTTTGTTACTTTCCTCAGAACGCCAATCACTTCATATCAAGTTGGCCAGTGATGTGCCGTGAAAGGTTGATTTCACCATTGAAATATTTATAAATACAGAAAGTTACGAATATCGAAAACAATTTGAGGTCAATAAAATATGAACATAGTTATCTACTTCATTACAAAGGATAGTAGATGAATTTTTAATTTTTCGAATTTTGAATACCTTCAGGTAGATGCCGATACGTAATTATAAAGTTGTTACCAATTCTTGTCGATAGTTATTTTCCCATCTCTACAAAACAATTGGTCGTCTATGCCTCTGTGCGCCACCGAGTGCCACGAACTACTATAGAAGTTGGTCAGTGACGTCATAGGCGTGCGGCTGTCAAGGTCACTTTGGCATAGTGCAGCACAAAATCGGATTCGCGCGCACGCATCTTTCTTTCTTTCACTTGATAACAAATAGAAAAATGAGTGAAGAACTTGATTCGGACGAACTTCTTAAAATTTTGCAAGGTGTGGATCGGACTCGGAGTATTTTGTGGAGAACATTGAACCAGAAGATACACATTGCTGAAAACAGAATTGGTTTTTTTTATTATTATTATTATTATTTTAAAAAACGTGTAGGATTTACTCCTGTATCGTGTATCTGTATATGGGTAAACGCTACCGATACATGAGTTAAGAAAAGAACAGAAACAACACTTAAAAAACAATGCTTTGATAAGTACACGGCTACAAGCGTGATAGAATTTAAATATGTACTTACTTTCCATTTCAAAAAACACTTTAAAAACAATTTAAAATTCTGCCACTTAGATACCTACGGTAAATAACGTTGACTGAAGTTATTAAAAAAAAAACAGGAATAAACAAAAATAGAAGAAAGAAAGACCATAGACCCCATCCCTGATCAAAATCGAATTCAACGTGCCCTCAGTGCCAATAACTTGATATGAAGTTAAAGAATGAGATCATGAAACAAATAGAGATGTACCCCATTCCTTATAGTTCTAATTGAGTTATGTATTAGTTTCTTTGATACTCATAATTTATACTGTTTTTTATTATTAAGGATACTGTGAAATAAAACAAATCTGGAAATATTTAATCAGTTTTTATTTATATTCGTAAAATCAACTTTAAATCTTAACTTTACGCGTACAAATCTTATTCATCGATATGACGATATCCCCATCACTACTGTTTACTGTATATTTAGTTATACATTTATAGCTTGGCGCTCGGCGAGGCATTACGTTTTGTGTACGTTGGCGGCGAAAAGGTTAAATGAAATTAATGATTAAATTAACTAATTATTAATTTTCAAATTAATCATTACATTTAATGCTGTGTATTCCCTAGACAGCGCGAAGGACGAACATATCGATACCAAAACAACTAAGAGCAAAGACCAGACCACCATTTGTTTCCAAAGGATCCTTGAATATTTCGGTCACATCGCAGCAAACAAGGCGATAATTTTAAAATGGTTTTTTTAGAGAACTAGCTATGTGAGGTACGACAGGTTCGACACCTTAGCCATTAGCATTACGCTATTGACGTTTATAGATAGAAAAGATACGGATGTCTTACATGTTAATAAAAGTCTGCCACTTATTCCGAAATGGTTCGCTGCTGAAAATCTCGCACTTAATGCAAACATCTCATGTTAGAAATGTCTCAAGTCTTCATTGCCACAGGCCGGTGTCAGTTTAATCCTTGATGGCAAAAAATTAGATGTTATTACGGAAACTATTTTTGGGTATATCTATCGATTCAAGTGTGACGATCACATTAGGACTCTATCAGATAGATTGAGCTCAGCTACATATGCAGTAAAAAAAATTAGGCTATCCCTAGAGAGATACTTGTCCAGTGCTAGAGCTGGTAGGGACGAAATAGCCGCTCTTAGAAAGGCCATGGTAGAGCGAACGAATTTGACCTTAAGTCTCGTTTCCCAATGGGGGGATGACAATCTAGTCCACAGAAATCAAAAATACAGAGAAGTGGTAAGGGGGCGTATCGGTGTCCGCGCGACATGGCCACAGGGCTCATGTCACAGGCAAGTGGCCGTCTCCGCGAACTAGTGCGCTTTCGAATGCCGAGTTGTTCTGTGGTATCTTGTAAAAACCGAAGCCAAAATCAAATCTATGTGAATCATGGAATCACTTACCATATGTAAGTACAAGTATTTTACAATATTTGTCTTTAAAATCATGAAAAACAATAAATCGTAAAATATTTCTTGGTTTTACAATGTTATTTTTGTTTTCAAATATCAGAGCGACTGTACTCCTTTTGCTATAAATACATTGCTCCTTAACCACTACCTGAGTTCGTCACTAAGTAACTGGACAAGCAATGTAAACATAACATACGAAACTGTATTACGCGGATTCATCGCGTAGTGAGGCCGCCACTTCTTGCGACGAATTAGTGATGTGCTTGTGCAGATCCACTAACGTAGGCTATCGACAGCAATGTCGATTGACGAATGAAATATTGCTATTATAGTTTAGGGGTTTTTCAACCGATGACATAAAAAAGAGGAGGTTATCAATTCGACGCGTATATTATTATTATTTTTTTATGTATGATCACCGATTACTCGGAGACGGCTGAACCGATTTGAAAAATGCTTTTTTTTGTTTGAAAGGGTATACTTTGAAATTGGTCCCATTGTCACCAAGTCAGGATCTGATGATGGGATCCTGGAGAAATCGAGGGAACTCTTCAAATATTATAGGCACACCTATAGTGATTTGAGTATTTTTTATAGTAACTTGTGTAGTTGCATTCGAAAATCACCATTTTGAAGTAGACCTGATGATGAAGACCACCGATGGCCACTGGAACTACTCAATATATAAGTATGAATAATAAGTAGTTCATGTGTTCCGCTTCAATTACTTGAATGTGGTTATTAAGCACAATATGCTCGTCACAATGCATATGGTGAAGTGAAGCTGATGGTGAACTACCAGGAGAACTCCTCAACAAATAACAGCCCAACATTGGGAAAAGCAATATTTTGTAAATGAATATAAGTAGTTGACATTTAGGCTCTTGTAACTAGGTAAATTAAAAATCGACCAACTAAAAAGAGTGAAATAAAAACTTTTTACCAAAAAATTAAAGCGACTCCCAAAAAACACTGCAAAGTGAAAACTTTAATTTCGGAAGTCGGTGCCAAAAACGAAAATACAAAACTAAAGACACCGACTACCGAAATTAAAGTTATTTTTCACTTTGCAGTGTTTTTTGGGTATCTGTTTAATTTTTTGGTAAAAAGTTTTTTATAACATACGGAAACCTCTAAGAAAATATGTTTAACTTTTATTTTACATGAGATGACAGAAATAAAAATACGTTGAAAAGTCAAGTGTACAAAAAAGTAAAAAAAAAATAAACAATTTATTTTACGCCCGCAGCATGCGTAAGGAGTTCCGACGTCGCCGTCGCTACAATAGTTTATTTTTCAATCTGTCAATCGTTTTAGCCCGGTTGGAAGTAAATAATGTTTTTTTACTTATTTTGATTTTTTTACAGAGTAGTAGAGAAATGCGTAACCAATATTCGTAAAGAAAGTTACTTTAATTTTAGGTTAATAATCGATGGTGTTTTTCGGTTTAGAATTATCGTATGTTATGCCTTATCCTCATGCTGTTTCTTTATTTTTTATGGTTTTTGTATTTTGCTTCCATTGAAGCTTCGAATGCGTTATAATAATCGGCATGGTTCAGATAATATATTTGTGAATTGAGCTTAAAATAAGTCAATATATTCATGCTATTTATTTGTTATGCATGGATGTGTGTTTGTTTTCATATATTTAACAATTTCTCTACTAACTAGGATTTTTCTTATAACAAAAACAAAATGATAAATAAGTGCTTTTCGTACTTTTTAGCTTCCCAAAAGTTGGTAACATAAAAAAGGAATGGATTGATGCCACAGGCATGCCACCTAACTGGTACCCTACAAAAAATAGCACCATATGCTCGGTTCACTTCAACGCAGAAATGTTCTAGTCTCTAAAGAAAAGTCGCAGGCTTTTTGAATGGACAATTCCAAAATTAAGAGTACAACTGATATTTGCAGAAGTGTGTTAAATTTTATTTTATTACTGAAAGCTATTCTCATGATTTAGGGTATTCATAAAATCAGTCATTCAACTTTTCAGGATTCTATACAACCTATACGGCTGGTATGTTCCGATCAAGAGCGTAATGTAAGTTAACATCGACTTCTATTTGACCTATCACTATGATAATTAAATATTAAGATTTAAGTCGAAAGCGCCAGGGTAGCCCTTAATACTTAGTAGGTAGTACTTAATAATAATTATGTAATGTTATGTTCTTAATAATATGTTTATTGTTATTGTAATATTTTCTGGACATGCCATTTTTTATTTGGTTCATTTTCAGGTGCCCAAAAAAAATTGTACAATAATAAATGGAAGAATCGATAACTTTCCGATTTAGTCAATCACTAGCGTATATGTAAAATAAATTGCTTTTGCAGAGCACACCGATAGCGACCGATGTTTTTGTGTGGGTAAATTCTACGGTGCATGGTAAATACACGCTGTATTTGACGGAATAAGGTTTATTATTGATTGTATAGTACGTTCTGATTTAAGAAATGCGGGTGTGTGCGCGAGTGCGTATCTATTGATTTTATTAAACTGCATGTGTAGTTGTTGCCCCGCCCAGCGCCTAACTGGAGACACACGGTTCCGATATAATTTCGTCTGTTGACCAAATCTACTTATTTATTTTATCTATGATCTAGTCAAATTCAACGCTTTAAAAACACAGCCTTGTCTTTTCTCCGCTAAAAGGAGCCAATTTGAATGGTCTCCTACTTTCAGAGGTGCATCTGTACCTATTACCGACCGCCTGGAGCTCTTGGGCATGGAGTTGACGTCTGACCTCAACTTCGGCTCAACCATTGAGTCTAAAGCTCAGACTGCAGCCAAAAAGCTGGGCATCCTACAGAAAGTGAGGCGATACTTCACACCTGGACAGCTTTTGAATTTATATAAAGCACAGGTCCGTTCCTGTATGGAATATTGCAGTCACTTATGGGATGGCTCAGCCAAATACCAGCTAGCTGCACTTGACTCAATCGAACGCAGAGATCATTAACCTTTTCACCGCCAAGCACTTCTATAGTAGTTCGGGATTTTCGTGCCACCAGCGCCACAACTTCTATAGAAGTTGTTCATTTGAACTATCTTATTAAAATAAATTTACTGTGATTAAAAGCTTTGTTTCATTTTATTATTTAAGATAGCACTGTCTACTACCCTGTTTTTTAATTTTCTACACAAAATAAGCCCGTTTGTCCTAAAATCGGCAAAAACAGAAACTCCGAATTTTGTTACTTTCCTCAGAACGCCAATCACTTCTTCATATCAAGTTGGCCAGTGATGTGCCGTGAAAGGTTGATTTCACCATTGAAATATTTATAAATGCAGAAAGTTACGAATATCGAAAACAATTTGAGGTCAATAAAATATGAACTTAGTTATCTACTTCATTACAAAGGATAGTAGATGAATTTTGACCTTCTCGTAGATGCCGATACGTAATTATAAAGTGGTTACCAATTCTTGTCGATAGTTATTTTCCCATCTCTACAAAACAATTGGTCGTCTATGCCCCTGTGCGCCACCGAGTGCCACGAACTACTATAGAAGTTGGTCAGTGACGTCATAGGCGTGCGGCTGTCAAGGTCACTTTGGCATAGTGCAGCACAAAATCGGATTCGCGCGAACGCATCTTTCTTTCTTTCACTTGATAACAAATAGAAAAATGAGTGAAGAACTTGATTCGGACGAACTTCTTAAAATTTTGCAAGGTGTGGAATCGGACTCGGAGTATTTTGTGGAGAACATTGAACCAGAAGATAATTCTGAGGTATGTCTAACTGGATGATGATAATAATGTTTATTCATCAAAGAGTAAGAATTCAATAAGTATGTAAAATGTTCGGTGAGCCCAGTATCTCCAGATGCACTGTAATTACAGTAGATTTAGGTACTGTTTTTGTACTCTATACACTATTATGGTAAATACAGTGTATGAAAGCACTGTAATTTTAACTTTTTTAGAAATTTTTTTTTCAAAGAAAAAAAAAGGAAACCTAATTGCAATTCGTATAAAAATCATCTAAATGGATGAAACGTAACGTTATATTGTAGATATTATGATTTATGTACCTATTCTGTGCTTATATCTACTTGGTAATATTATTATGCGGAAAGGGGAATTACCTAGCAAATTGTTTTAAAAATTCTGCCACTTAGATACCTACGGTAAAAAACGTTGACTGAAGTTATTAAAAAAACACAGGAATAAACAAAAATAGAAGAAAGAAAGACCATAGACCCCATCCCTGATGAGAATCGAATTCAACGTGCCCTCAGTGCCAATAACTTGAGAATGAGATCATGAAACAAATAGAGATGTACCCCATTCCTTATAGTTCTAATTGAGTTATGTATTAGTTTCTTTGATACTCATAATTTATACTGTTTTTTCTTATTAAGGATACTGTGAAATAAAACAAATCTGGAAATATTTAATCAGTTTTTATTTATATTCGTAAAATCAACTTTAAATCTTAACTTTACGCGTACAAATCTTATTCATCGATATGACTATATCCCCATCACTACTGTTTACTGTATATTTAGTTATACATTTATAGCTTGGCGCTCGGCGAGGCATTGCGTTTTATGTACGTTGGCGGCGAAAAGGTTAACAAAAAATAAAAGCGACTCGCTCGTCAGCGTCACTCGACGAAAAATAACTTTAATTTCGGAATTAAGGACGCATTTACGTTTATCACTCGTTCAATTTTAGGTATCCTAGTAGCAACATAACAATGCGCGCACACACACAAACCATTGTTCGCCCGATTTTATACATTACTTAAATAATATTGATACTTGAAGCTAATATCATATTTTCTTTAATACTGTTTGATCATAATAAGTTGTAACTTATTGTTTACTAGCTTCTGCCCACGACTTCGTCCGCGTAGAAGTCGAAAATATTCCACGGCATCCCGTCCTCGACTTGCTTGACAAAGATTATAATAGCTCGGCTAATATGCATGATATAAAGATAATTTATAGCCTATAGCACTCAGGGATAATGCAGCTACATGTAAGTGAAAGAATTTTCAAAATCGGTTCGGTAGTTTCAGAGATTACCCCCTACATACAAACTTACAAATTTTACCTCTTTATAATATTAGTATAGACAAAGGGTTACATGCTTATTGATTAGATGTTAGTTTCAATTTTATATTAATGTGTTTGTCGCCCGATTAGGAGTACTAGGGGACTTTGGAAATAAAATCCTCATATGTGATAAAAAAAAAATAAAAATAAAGAAAAGTTTCATCATGCCTGTCTGTCTGTTTGTCCATCCGTCTATATGTCACAGCCATTTTCAACCGACGACAAAAACGGAGGAGGTTATCAATTCGACGCGTATATTTTTTTAAATGTTTGATCACCGATTACTCGAAGACGGCTGAACCAATTTGGAAAATTCTTTTTTTGTTTGAAAGGGTATACTTCGAAATTGGTCCCATTGTCACCAAGTCAGGAGCTGATAATGGGATCTTGGAGTAATCGAGGAAACTCTTAAAATATTATAGGCACACCTACAGTGATTTGAGTATTTTTTATAGTAACTTGTGTAGTTGCATTCGAAAAGCACCATTTGTGAAGTGGATCTGATGATGAAGACCACAGATGGCCACTGGAACTACTCAATATAAAAGTAGGAATAAGAAGTATTTCATGGGTTCCGCTCCGATTACTTGAATATGGTTATTAAGCACAATATGCTCGTCACAATGCATATGATGAAGTGAAGCTGATGGTGAAGTACCAGGAGAACTCCTCAACAATTAACGGCCCAGCATTGGGAAAAGCAATATTTTGTCTACTTTCTAACTAATTTGAGAAATCGGACACCGCCTACCTACCGAAATTAAAGTTATTTTTCACTTTACAGTGTTTTCTGGAAGTCAGTTTAATTTTTTTGGTAAAAAGTTTTTATATTCCGAAACTATTAGGACTATACATGTGAAACTTGGTAGGTATTCTGTAAACCGCTTTCCGATTTTAAGAAAAAAATTAAAAAATTATTTAAAAAAAATATTTTCATGAATCTTATGCGTGTGAGGTATTAATAGACAGGTCTTTAAAAATGACATACGGGTTTCTAAAACCACTTTTTCATAAAGTTAATCGTTTAAAAGATATACACTTCCAAAGTGGTAAAATGTGTCCCCCCCTTAAGATTTTTCACTCCATTATTATAGAAGTAAGCTTCTATAATAATGGAGTGAAAAATTATACAAAAAATATATGCTATGATCCTTAATGTAAACTTTCAACCAAAATTGGTTTGAACGAGATCGGGTTGGCAGTTTTTGAGATACAGCATATTTTCTAAAACCGCAAATAAAACTTTGTAATTCATACAAACACTGAAAAACAAAGTTATTTGGCGTAGTTACTACGGAACGCTTCATGGGCGAGTCTGACTCGCACTTGGCCAATTTTTTAGTTTTTGTACGAACTGAACATTTTGGCATATTGAACCGTATGAAGTAAGCCCAACAAAAGGTAACTGTTGTATATCGTTGAGAAATTCCCTCGACTGTCTATGGTCTCCATCATCAGACCTGTAATGGCACTTATAACCCATATGGGTGCATAGTTCTCATCAATATAAATTAATTAAGTCCAAACACAAGGTAGCTACTGTAAACCGTTGAGGAGTTCCCTTAACTGTACAATACAATACCACCAATACAATACCCCCACAGCCAGGGCTGGGCAAAATACATGCTTTGCTTTAATTGAAATACAAATTACAAAATACTGTATCGCAAGTAATTAAAATACGAAATACAAAATATATTTAAGTAGGGCATTTGAAATATAAAATACAAAATACAGTATTTTAGCTATTTTTAATTGAAATACAAATTACAAAATACAAAATAAGTAATCTAGACCAGGGGGCCAAGTCTGCTATTGCAATAGTGCCGGAATGGTGGATCATTCATTTTTAGTGTTCCGTAGCCGAATGGCAAAAAGCTGAACCCTTATAGTTTCGTCATGTCTGTCCGTCTGTCTGTCTGTCTGTCCGTCCATCGGGCCGTATGTCACAGTCATTTTATTCTGAAACTATTAGGACTATACATTAGGGTGTCCCGAAAAATTTTTTTTTCGCTTTTCGCTACTCAAGCCCCCTCAAAAGTTGCATTATTAGTTTTAGATTACCGTAAAAATAATAAAAATATATCTTGAGGGTTCTACCGGCATTTTTTTATATTTTTTTGTCACTTAAATAACCCTCCAGTCAATGTCGTCTATTCTATTGTATGTACATTATTCCCATTTTATTTTTTATTTCATTGATAGTGAAACCCTAAGTTATGATTTGCAGGCAACGACAGGATTTTTTCTGTTAGGAATTGGTTTGGAACCAACTCGCCAAATTCATGTTTTGACTTGTTTTTCTTAAATTCTCTACTTCTTCTGTGAGGCAGTTCGTCTCATTTCTATTGCGGTTTTATTGCTGTAAGGTGTCGCTCTGCACTTCCTTGTGATAAAATACGTGTTTTTGTTATATATAATAATGGGTTCAAGACGAAGACAAAATAGCACAAGTAGTCTCTACTTGTGCTATTTTGGGATCATATAAAGAACTTGACGATCGCCAGTTACCAGTGATAAGTGACGTTATCAAATTCATTTTGTTTACTAAAAATGAACTAAAACTACAGAAGAATGGGAAAGATCCTTCTAACACAGAAGTTTTTTCAATCGTTTCTGGAAAACTTGATACGATTTGGACCAAAGCTTCGATTCCTATCGTTTCCAACGTTCGAGTTACCCAATTGCTGAAATCATATTTCGACAAATACCTGTCATTGATAAGATATCCCAAAAATAAAAGAAATGATAGTTACGAAAGCAAAGTGAAGTGCTTTTTGGAATCGTCGAACAAGCTCTTCGATATTGCTGCTTGTAAGTGCACTTCGTTTGACATTTGTTCCTGCACAAAACCTAAGAAAGTTCCTATTTCTGAAAGAGACTTTTTACTGGATCAAAGAAGTGATAGAAAAATGGCAATAAGCGGTATAGACACAAAAGAAACAGCAAGACTTTTAAAGAAACATCAGAGACAAGAAAATTTGAATCGGAAAGAGTCAGCACGCATGTTTTCCCAGTGCATCACTAAAAACCAATCCTGTTCCGGTGCGCGAGTTACCGCCTCGACCGCAGTCGCCTGTAACAGAGCTTTCTGCGAATAGTGACGTGCCTGTAAATGAGACTCCATCTACTTCGTTGAATCGGAACACTCTGGCGCTGCCAACAGTAGCTAAGGTATGTGATCGGTATGGACTATCAACGCGATCTGCGGCTGCGGTCGCTTCGGCGGTCTTAGCTGACGTAGGATTGGTATCTTCCGAAGATCTAAGTCTTGTTATTGATAAGAATAAAATTCATAGAGCTGTTTCAAAAGCACGGAGCAAGGCCAGCAAAGACATTGATACGATTGTAATAAAAAGTATCTACTTTGATGGACGAAAGGACAAAACACTCATAAACGAGAAAATAGGCGATCGGTACCACCGCAGAGAAGTCTTGCAAGAACACATTTCAGTTCTCACAGAGCCGGGATCTATTTATTTGGGACATATGACGCCAAGTCGTGGCACTGCCAAAGGGAGCGTCTCTTCTATCATATCTTTGTTAGAAAATCAAGGGTTGAACTTGGAAGAGGTGATCTGTGTGGGGTGCGATGGTACTGCTACGAATACAGGTTGGCAGGGACGTGTCATTCAATACCTGGAAAACTATTTAAAGAGACCGTTGCAATGGTGTGTTTGTATGCTTCACGCGAATGAATTACCGCTTCGTCATTTGTTCATGTCTCTGGATGGTAGCACATCTGGGCCAAAAGAATATTCAGGACCTATTGGAAAACAGCTAGCTGCTTGTGAAAGTAAACCTCTAGCGTCTTTTTGTGCAGTGTCTGGCAATTTGCTAGTATTACCTGATAATATTGTGAAGGAACTAAGCACGGATCAAAAGTATCTGTACGAAATGTGTCATGCTGTGATGGCTGGTTCCTGTTCCCTTGAGCTAGCGAACCGCCAACCTGGAAAAATGGCGCATTCGAGATGGCTCACTACTGCCAATCGCATACTCAGACTTTACGTAAGTACTGTTTCGCCGTCAAATAATTTGCAGCTACTTGTGAACTACGCGGTCAAAGTTTACGCTCCTGTTTGGTTCCTAATCAAGCAAAACTCATCATTTAAAGATGGAGCCAAGCATATTTTTCAAATGGTTATATACTCTCGATTTTTGCCTGATAGTCAGAGATCTATTGTAAATTCGGTGATCGAAAGAAACGCTTTTTTTGCGCACCCAGAAAACTTGCTTATTGCCATGTTATTCGACGATAGAGAGCATATTCGAGAGCTTGCATCTCGCAAAATATTAAAGGCCAGAGAAGCAGAAAAGAGCAACTCTCGCAGGGTATTTAAAGCACCAAAGCTTAACTTCTGTGCGCGAGACTACACCGATATAATATTTTGGCAAGTGTGTGAAATATTAGCTCCACCAATTTTGCGACACGTCTCCAACGATGAACTTAGAATTAAGGCTAAAGAACACATCCTCGACATTATTGACTTTCCCTGCCACACACAGTCAGTGGAAAGATGTGTAAAACTAGTGACGGAGGCTTCTCAAAGCGTCACGGACGCTACAGCTTGGGATGGTTTTATTAGGAACAGATTAAAATCTCGCTCAGAAATGCCTAATTTTGGTCACAAAAACCAGTTCCGTTTTTAAAGTTGCCATTGATTATTTTGTCTTTCAACTATTTTAAACCTTGCTTTAACTCATTGTTGTACCCTTAAATTTAATAAAAACCATTTGCATGTTATTTTTGTATGATTTATAGTTTATATTAGGAACCCCTAAAAATAGCAAATTTGAAAAATTTCAAGGACTGGTAGAGGCCTCAAGATGCCGGATATCTAATTAAATTTTATAATAATCGTAATATAAGTGTCAAAACGTAACTTTTGATACCTCTTGCGTAGCTGTAGCTCATTTTTTTTCCCCATACATGAACGGGACACCCTACTATACATGTGAAACTTGGTAGGTACATCTACCTATTATTTATATACACACATCAAAAGTGTCTAGGGATCAAGCATTTTTATGCGGATTTCTTGAGATTGAGATGTGGCTTTGTAATAAATTTATGATTTTATAAATTTATATGGATCCTTTTTGGTGCATTTCATAATTTGAAACAGGAACTGTTAATCAAATTCGAGTAAAAGATGAAAATCAGCTGTCAATATTTTCCCTATAAAAACATACAACGCATTGAAGACATTATTAGTGCTACTGTTTCCCTACTACTGATTAAAACCAACGTTATTATGGAGCGGCGACGTCATTTAAGCAGGGAAGAAATGCTCAGAGCCGTGGGAATGATAGAAGCTGGTTCCCGGCAACGTACTGTGGCTTTAGCTCTGAATACAAGTCAGAGTGTGATCAGTCGACTTTGGACACGTTACCGAAGCACTGGTACCGTGGCTGAGCGCCATGGAGGACGGTATCGCTGCACCACACGGAGACAAGACCGATACATTCAAATCTTAACTCGAAGAGCTCCAACAATAACCGCCATGATGTTAGCCGTGAGGCTTCATCACTCTTCAGGGAACTTAATTAGCGACCAAACAGTCAGAAACCGCTTGCATGAAGTGAACCTTCATTCCCGAAGATCGCACTGCACAATCGTAGGATTCAATATCAATGGGCTCTTGAACACAGAAATTGGGCAGAAGAACAATGGCGTTTCGTGTGCTTTTCTGATGAGTCTCGTTTTGGTATGAGACCGGATACAAGACGTATACGACACTGGAGAACCCCTGGACGCCAACAGCGATTAAAATCCTGCCAGGAAGTCCATCCTTATAGTGGTGGAACCATCATGGTATGGGCGGGTATTTGGATCGGCGGAAGAACTGAGTTGATTTGGATCAGAGGCAACCTCAACGCTCAAATTTATGCTGAGACGATTGTATCTGACGTCATCGTTCCTCTACAAGTGCAAATCGGTCCCTTATTTCAGTTAATGCATGATAATGCACGACCGCACACCGCAAGAGTTGTAAGACAGACTCTCGCCGCAGCTAACATCAATGTCCTGCTCTGGCCTGCTCAGTCGCCAGACTTGAACCCGATTGAGCATGCATGGGATATGCTACAGAGAAGAGCTCTGTCGAATATGGAGGGTATCCAGTCGCAAGAAGACCTTTTTGTTGTTGTTGCAACGAACATGGGCGGCCATTCCACAGCGTGATTTGGATGAACTCATTTTGAGTATGCCAAACCGATGTTCTTGTGTTGTTAGTGTTCGCGGTAGAAACACGGATTATTAATTGTTTAAGTTACCCAATAAAATTTTAAAGAAAACTGTTATTTCAGTCTTTTTTTCGAACTTTAATGTTAGTGGTTCAAATGTCAAAAATCCCTTTATTAGGAAAATGGCAAATTTCTTTATTAATGCAAAGGTGACTTGGTTTATCGTTACTGTGACAAACGAAAACACTTTATTTGATGAATCCTTAAAGAAAATTTTAATTAATATCAATCAGGAGAAAAGTTATTGCAAAAATATATGTTGATCCCTAGACACTTTTGATGTGTGTATTATATTCTATGAACCTATTCCGATTTTAAGAAAAATAATATATAAAATAAAGAGGGGCTCCCCATACATGGGGGCCGTTCAAGTATTACGTAAGCACATTTTTTGCAATTTTTAACCCACCCCTCCCCCTCGTCAGCAAAAGTAAGCAAAGCTCTTACCCCTCCCCCCATGCTTACGTAAATATTGGTACAATTGATTGATTCATGAGCAGCAGTTATAAATCTAGAAATAAGGAATAGGTTTGGAATAAAAGTCTGTAACGCACATAATATTCATTTAAATAAACTTTACCGACACGGAATTCAACAATTCATTATTTGTAGGAATCCCCGAGAATGTATTTCATTTTGAAGCATAGACAGTGTGTGTTGCTACATGTGTAAAAAATTAAATAATTATTGCTGACGTAATCACTATCTTGAATCTAGATCCCCTTACCCCCCATGTCATCAAAAATAAGCAAAGCAAAGACCCCTATGCCCCCCTGTAGTGCTTACGTAATACTTGAACGGTCCCATGGAACTAAAACTGAAAATATTTTTTCATGAAACCTATGCGTGTGTAGTATCTATAGACAGGTCTTTAAAAATGATGTAGGAAATTCTAAAACCACTTTTTCATAAAGTCAATCGTTTAAAAGATATAAGCTTCCAAATTGGTAAAATGTGTTCCCCTCTAACTTCTATAATAATGGAGTGAAATTTCTAAAAAAAATATATGTTTGTAGATCTTAATGTAAACTTTCAACCAAAATTGGTTTGAACGAGATCGGGTCAGCAATTTTTGAGATACAGCATATTTTCTAAAACCGCAAATATAACTTTGTAATTCATACAAACACTATGAAAAATAAAGTTATTTGGCGTAGTTGTAAAATATGTAAATAAGCTAGTTTTAATAAGTTTGTAAGGTTCTTTTTTTCGTTAAATAAATATACGTAATATATTATATTATATTATTATCAGGGATGGGCCGAAATTCGGTTCACATTCGGTTCAACCGAATTTCGGCAGCTTGAACCGAACTTCGGCATTCGGCCGAAATTCGGTTCAGATGCCGAACATTCGACACAAGAAAAATAATACTTACTTGCACTATTTTGACTAAAATTTTATAGAATTAGAATAGCATTACTGTTATAAAATTATGTCTTTTACTCACTCATGGTCATTTAGTTACGAACATGGTAAATGTAAATCTTAAATTAAATCGGTTCTTCTTATTAGTCTTGATAATCTCTGCCTAATTAATTGGACATAATAATTAGACATACTATTACAAAAATTAAATAAAGTTATTATTCTTCTAACAAACATCTGGATTACAAATCGTAAATTGAATTAAAAAATCACGTTTTTGATTCACAAACTAAACATTCATTAACTAAAGGGTACTTATTTTTCAAATTAACAAACTTTTCTCATCTATCTACTCACTCATATTTAAAATTTGCTAGAGGCAGGCTATGGTGCAAAAACACCAAAAACTCTGCCTTATCTGGCAGAAGTTTGTTATGTTTTTTTTTCGTATACGTTTCCTGCCTCCGATAAAAGTTGCTCAGAACTTACAGAGCTTCCAGGAGACGATAAATATGTATATTCGAGATTAAAGTAAATGCGTAAACAAGTCACGACGTGTCGCTCTCGAGAAAGCGCGCGAAATTGAACCGAAATTCGGCCGAACTTCGGCCGAACTTTTCATTTTAACCGAATGTTCGGCCGAAGTTCAGATTTGGTTCAAACCACATTCGGCCCATCTCTAATTATTATAATTACAACGGAACCCTTCATGAGCGAGTCTGACTCGCACTTGGCCAATTTTTTATTTGTAGATTTTCACAAGTTTGGTAATCTATTATTATAATGTTCAACCACTGACACTCCATTGAAAGAAATGGCTTAGAATGGTAATCTCGTACACAATGACAAATGAATGACTGACTTACGCGGTATTCTGCTAAAATTTTTACAGTTCCAACCGAATTTTGGTCAATTAGCACCATTTTGTATTGTAATAAATATAGGCTTCTCTATTAAAGATAATTTAAAACACATAAATCAAAACACAGGCCGCTAAAAAAAACAGATAAAACGTCAGTAAGCAGTAATGTCACATTTGACTTTGACAGCTAAAATATTATTAGTATAGATTTACTACATTTCTATTAACAGGTTTTATAATAATGGCAATACAACTATGTCAATTTATAACACAATTCTACTAGGATACCATTATGAATTTAACAGATTACGAACTTTTAGCTAAATGATAATGCCATTGATCGACAATTAAGAAATCAATGATTGAGAGACTATTGTGGCACTATTGCAATAGCAGACTTGAGGCCCAGCACGGGCTGAAAAGTAGAGGAAATCAACATGAATTAATCAGTAAAACCAGAGTTTCCTTTCATGAACACTAACTTTTTAAATGTACTGTCAGACATACAGCCTCTTGTTGGAGAATGAATAAAACCTGCTAAAAAAACAATCTTTCTAGAGGTCCTGATGAACACAAACTTGTGTTAAATTGTTTGAACACATTTTTGTGCGTTCTACACTGACCAGAAACTTTATTTATTCCGTGTTTGGAAAAAACTAAAACAAACCATTATGACTTGACAAATTTACATCTTAGCTTCACATTGACAATTTGACGTAAGTCTATTTTTTGCGTTTTGTGGCTGCTTTACCATCATTACACTCTCGCGGTCTCGCCTCGCACTCACACTCACGATCGTTAAATGAATAAAGGTTAAATGTATTTTAACGTTAAAATGTATTTTGAAGCCTCAAGTATTTGAAATACTAATTACAAAATACATCGGCGTCAGGTATTTGAAATACGAATTACAAATTACATTTCAAAGAAGTAATTGAAATACAAATACCAAATACGTATTTGTATTTCAATTAGGTATTTTAATTACAAGTAATTCAAATACTGCCCAACCCTGCCCACAGCTATGAGTGGTATTAGTCATCCAGTTGCGCGTACTCTCCCGCCCATGAACTACAATGGTAAACGTAACCTTGCACCAAATCTCCCACAAATTGGAGAAACTCATTTCAATGAACTCTTACACGATAATACAACCTTAAATTTTCACGAATACGATCCCAATGTCCAAAATGTTCATCCTGCTATCGATACAGATTATCTTCATAATTTTATGAGTGGCCTTGAACCTGATCCAAATCAGAACCCCGTTGAAGGCACTGCAGAGCAAAATTTTTGCCCAGCTATAGAGAACAATGCCCCCGTATAGAATTAAACGTGCAAAGTAAACGACATTTGCCCTATATCCAAATTAAAAATCCCCCAATTAAACTTTTGATTGACACCGGGGCAAATGAGTCTTTCATAAGCCCAAAAGCCTATGAAAAATTTTATCCCCACATTCCAGTTGACTATGAACCATTCCTAGTTACAAATACGCACGTGACCACCCAAAACTACTACTCGCTAACTGTCCCTTGCTTTGAGGAATTAAATGACAATGTTCCCATAAAATTATTTCTCTACAAATTCCATAATTTCTTTGATGGTTTAATAGGTTGCGAACAGTTAAAAAAGTGGAATGCAAAAATCGACCTTGCTACTCATGCTTTAGAGACAGAATTCACAAAAATTCCTATCATTTTATATTACAATCCTCAATGCTTAAATTCTCACGAAATTACTATACCGGCCCAAACTACTCAATTAATTAGGGTACCTACTGATATTGCACAGGGAGACATCTATATTGAGGAGCAAACAATTTCTGGTTGTTACATTACCGAATGCATATCATTCGCGGAAAATAATTATACCATGATACAAATTTCAAACCCGTGGGATACCGACATTGTAGTACCTATAGAAAATCCAATATGTGCACAAATTTTTAACGAAGAAACGTTTCCCATAAGCCACGTAATTGACACCACCTCACGTACCTATACCGCCGAGCGAATACGTCAAGTCTTATCGCAGTTGCGCACAGAACATTTAAATGCAGAAGAGACAGTCAATTTAATTAATCTTTGCAAAGAATATGCCGATGTTTTCTACCTAGACGGGGAACCACTTACCTTCACTAACGAAATCAAACATCATATCAGAACCGCAGATGATAAGCCAGTTTATAGTAAAACCTATAGATACCCTTACGTACATAGAGAAGAAGTTCGAAATCAAATAGAATCTATGTTAGAGCAAGGTATTATTCGTCCATCTTCATCGCCTTGGAATGCTCCGATATGGATTGTGCCTAAGAAAAGTGACGCATCTGGCAAAGTTAAGTGGCGATTAGTCATTGACTTTCGGCAACTAAATGCGAAAACAATAAACGATAAGTATCCGATTCCCAACATTAACGACATATTAGACAAGTTAGGCAGGTGTTTGTACTTCTCTACTTTAGATTTAAAATCAGGATTTTTACAAATTCAGCTAAATTCATCCGATATACCGAAAACAGCATTTAGTGTAAAGCAAGGCCATTTTGAGTACATTAGAATGCCAATGGGCCTGAAAAATTCTCCGGCAACATTTCAACGAGTTATGGACAATGTCCTTCGCGGACTCCCAAATTGTACTACGTATATTGACGATATTTTGGTATTCTCAACGTCCTTGCAAGAACATATAGTTAATTTGCGCGCCATTTTCGATCGTCTCAGAAATTCAAATTTAAAAATTCAGATGGATATATCTGAATTTTTCAAACATGAAATGCCTTATCTCGGTCATATTATCACCACCAATGGTGTCAAACCAAACCCGGATAAAATTTCAGACATCCTAAATTATCCAGTCCCGAAAACTCCCAGGCAAATTAAGGCATTCTTGGGTCTGCTTGGTTACTACAGACGTTTTATACCGGATTTTGCACGTATTACTAAACCTTTTACATCGTGTCTTAAAAAAGGTACCAAAATAAATTTAACCCCAGAATATTTAAGCTGTTTTGAGCATTGCAAAACTCTCTTTACAAATGACCCCATTTTATTATACCCGGATTTCAGTAAAGAGTTTATCTTAACTACAGACGCGTCTAACGTGGCCTTAGGAGCAGTCCTTTCTCAAGGTCTTATCGGCTCGGACAAACCTATTGCCTATGCGTCTAGAACTCTTAACAATAGTGAAATTAATTACTCTACCATCGAAAAGGAATTGTTGGCAATAGTTTGGGCTACAAAATACTTCCGGCCTTACCTTTTTGGCAGAGAATTTAAAATAGTAACCGACCACAAACCTTTAATTTGGCTTATGAATCTAAAAGAGCCTGGTTCACGTCTTACAAGATGGAGGCTCAAGTCAGCAGAATATGATTACACTATAGTTCATAAAAAAGGGAAAATCAATACTAATGCAGATGCTCTCTCACGTATTCAGATCAATCATAATGAAACTCAGTCTTTGTTCGTTAATGACTCCGATACGTCCTCCACATTATCAGCCGAGGAAAATAGTTCAACACTTTCATACTCTACTCTCACCGCTGCAGGCAACAGTCCAATATATTCATCATCTACTCTTACTGCACATTCACCCGCGAACAAAGAACCAAATCTCGCAACGCAACATTCGTCACCTATTTTTTCAGAAAACTTACCTCCATTCGAAGAATCACAGCATTCAACACAACATTCATCGTCCACCCTATCTGCTTATTCGGCTCCACAAAATATCATACATCAAGCACAAGTACACACAGCCTTACCACGTACTCAAACCATACACGCTAGCGCAGAAAATCCCGTTCTAGATATTCCGATATCAGATGAACCTTTAAATAAGTTTAAGAGACAACTAGTAATAAAAGTAATAAGCGGTAATTCTAAAACTAGACCAATAGTAACCGAACCTTTTCAGTCTATGCAAAGAACTTCAGTAGAAATTAGCGAACATAATTTGCAAAGTAATATTATAAATGCTATAAAATCTCATGTTAATCCAAAAATCCGTACTGCTATTTTAGTAAGCCCAATCGAAAAAATGTTCGATATAATACCAATCTTACAACAAACTTTTGAAAGTTCATCTGTAAACTTAGTTCTAGTTAAACGTGAGGTAGCCAATATTAATGACCTCTCGAACCAATTAGATATAATAAAAAAATATCATGAAGGCCAGACTAATCATCGCGGAATTACGGAAACCTATCTTTCATTATCTGAACGTTATTTTTGGCCCAAAATGAAAACCGAAATTACAAAATTTATTAACGAATGTAACATGTGCAGATGCGCAAAATATGACCGCAACCCAGTACGCCCACAGTTCAGAATTGTACCCCCACCAACTAAACCGTTTGAATTAGCACACGCGGATGTTCTAACTGTTGACCATGACAAATATTTAACTATTATAGACTCATTTTCCAAGTACGCTCAAGCTTACCTTTTACCCGATTGTACCTCACCCAATATATTAAAAGCACTTTTACACTTTAGTACTCATCACGGTTTCCCTTTAAAGAAGAACGGCAGATCTTGTACCGCCAACTTTAGTTGGTGTTTCGCTATAAGACTTTGAGCACTTATAAAGGACCTTAAAGTAGTTTTTTTTACGTATTTATTATATTCTTAGAAGTTTGAAAACGTTTAAATAAAAGGATTTAAAAAATTATAACAATAAATAACTAAACGTTAATTTATTGACAACAAAACGCAATACACATTTCCAAAACTTGCCATGCGTAAACTAAACCATTTAACTTGATCACAAAATGTAATGAATAAAATATTTATTACATTTTGTGATATTTACATGAATTATCACGTAAATTTACGTAAATAATTGATAAGAATAATCGATATCAACATCCAGCATGACTATGGCAATGTTTTATTGATATTTCGAGAATATCATCTGTCACTTTCACTTGTCAATGGGGTTGGCAACTGTCAAAATGGCGCTAGCAAGTAGCATAGCTTTAAACAAACTGGAACATTTGATATTTTAATTATTTTCATAATGCCAAAGATCTGTGAAGTACCTTTTTGTAAGGAAATGGGTGCGCATCAGTTTTCTAAGGATTTACCAATGGCAAAAAAGTGGCTAAAAGCCATAAGGAGATAAAACTTCAAGCCGGAAAAGAATTCGAGGTTATGTCGTAAACATTTTTTGGAAACAGATTACCATGGAACTAGTATTTATACAGGTACGTCATTAATCGTGTTCTAAAAATATTCAGCATCATAATGAAAATGTGTTCTTTAACCTTTTTGGTTGTTTCTAGGTGTTGAAAACAAGCACCGTTACCTGAAAAAAACAGCTGTCCCAACAGTGTTTCCTTGGACTACTAAAACTCTTTCACTAGAAGCTCAAGTTCGAGAAGAGCGGTTATCAAACCGGAATATTAGAAAGTCCCTCTTAGAAGAGACAGACATATCAGCTGTGCAAACTACCAGTTCAGATTTGAAACACCATAAAGTTTTTGGTGGGGTCAACACCAGGTGGACTCCTGTCTTATTGTTCACAAGGTTATGGAGGAGCAACAAGTGACAGGCAGATTATTGAACGCAGCTCATTGATTTATTTGTGTGATGAAGGTGAGTGTCATGGCTGATAGAGGGTTTAATGTCCAGGACTTGTTTACAGTGAAAAATGTGTCAATTAATATACCCACTTTCTTGAAAGGCAGATCATAGTTGCCAGGTTTTGTATTAAAGTGTGATCAGAGACTTGCAAGTCAAAGAGTACACATAGAAAGATTAATAGGCTTAACAAAAACTTATAAACTTTTGCAGACACCTTTAGTCTCATTTTATGTGCCTTTTGCCTCTGAGATATTTTTCCATTTGTTTAATGTTGTGTAATTTTAGGGAAAGGATTGTAGATAATAAAAAGAAATTCAAATAATTATGTTCATAAGTTTTATTTTCACACCTTAATGGCTAATAATTTACTTTACTAAAGGAAATAACAAAAATAAATCATAATACAGGTACAGCTTATTTATTGTTTATTTGTTTTTTAATTAAATCATAATTTTTATATAAATATGTGTTCAAAATTGCATGTTTAAAATAATTGTTATAGAAGTTATCAAGTTTTTCTAACAACTCCGCCCCTAAGACGACCCACTGACCCTGAAATGAATTCCTCATCTCTTGAAACATATATTACTTCTAGGTTCTTATATGTATATACAATTAAATTGCAGAATGATCTATTAGTACAATATAGCTGGCCTAGTGGGCTATATGGGCTAGTTTTTTTTAACATTAATCTATTATTTTTTATATCATTAACCAGATAGGGGACAGTCACTGGTGTGATCATTGCATCCCTGGTGGAATACGGACATTTCACTTCGATAATTATGTCATGTCCCAGTAGGCCGTCTGGTGAGGCACCTAAATATAGTCTGTGCTTGCTTATATATATTCCACAATTCTCAATTGTTAACCCATATTTAGTCTCATACTCTTTTAAAACAGCGTCTTCATTCATTATTCCATGGGTTGTTGCCCTTGATGTAAATAGTCTTTTATTTAAGAGTTGCCTGCTGTAACTTGCCTTCGATGAATCTCTTAAGTGGCAAACTGTGTGGAAGATGCTGGCAGTAATGCGGTGTCTCCGCTCTTCATACCATACTGAACAGTTTTTCTGTCCTCGTGTGAGCTGCTCAATATTATTGATGCTTTCTTCACTGATTTTTGTTAGCTTTAGTTTCTCCAGAGTTTCATTATCAGGATTGTTAGCTGTATAGGCATGATCTGCTCCAATAGCATAAGGATTTGAAGGATCAATTAACTGCTTTAATGGCATTGTAGAATTTGGGTAATTTAATATTAGGTTTCTGATTTTATTGTTATATTCTTCTTTGTTAATATTTTGTGTGGGATAAGGAATAAACCTTCCATCAGGTTGTTTTCTTGGCAATTTGTGTGCAGCTATGGGTGATGCTGTAAATTGACCTTTGGACATATGAAAAGTCTGCAACCTTTGTGTACACACCTGGAGAAGTAACATTATCTTTTCATGCACCATGTGTTCAACTCCCCATAGGAGTACAGCAACATTTGGCTTGAATGCCACTTCCAGCAGGATATTCACAGTGTGATTCCTGTGGAGTACCATTTTTTTGGATTTTTATATCTACCTCATACTGCAGAACTTTCATCGTTTTTTTGCAGAAACCTTTTATATAAGTTGAGTCACCTACAGTTGTCGCCCTTGCCAAGATAAGGTATCGGGACTCATATAGGGCTTTGGCTTCATCCAATGTCTTATTAATACTGTAACAAAATATTTAACCGTAAATCTGTTAACTTACATATACATAAGCTCATGCATGTTGCCGGGGCCACACATTGCACATAATTTGACCCATGATGTAGCCTTGGAGCATAGGCTCCAATGCACCTTTCATGGAATTTATACCTATTTTTTTTTGGTACCTATATATGACTGACTTAGTTACAGTTATATCACTTTTTATACTGAGGTAGTAATGATTTAAAATAAGGATACCTAGGTACTTACAAGCAAAAATATTACCTTATATGCATCTTTGTTAGTGGTGGTAGTGCAGTACTGCTATTAACGTCTGGATACGTGCTGGACTGAGGAACATCCATTAAGGGATCATCGTGGCTTTGAGTTCCTATATTTCCAAAGTTAAAATTCCAGTCGTACAGCTCTAATCTGTAAACAAAACAAGTAAGTTCAGTCTTGATAGAAAAAACTTAATGGCAGTAGTTTGCAGGCTTTTACTTTCGATAAAACGTTTTGTATCAAAGTACATTAGGAAAACGAGAACCAAGCTAACAATCACTCTATCAAAATCATATAGGTAACTAGAAGAGAAAATGTAATACTTTTATTTTAAAGGTTATACCTGACGACAAGGTCTGCTTTCCTTCCTCGTAAAGATGCACCTCGTTTCTTTAATTCAGCTTTTAAATCACATAATCGCCATGTCGAATACATGTTTTTCAACAACAGTTCCTTTCAATAATAAAAAAAAAAACGCAGTCAACAAGGCAAGCCAAAACAAGACAAACATTTGACAGGTGAAATAGTGATGTATCATCTCGAGTTAACTCGAATTGGGCTTAACTCGATTCAACTCGAGTTGAATTCTCTGTAACTCGATTTAGTCGATTTTAATTCTCCCACCCTAGCGCGTCAGCCGAATGACAGACACTGAGATGGCGCGAAGTTTGCCGATCATTTATGACTATATTCATTCATTTAATTCGCTACAAATGTCAATGTCACAACAACACATCATTGCATTGTTGCAGATTTGAGGTTATTTTGGAGTGCCGGTTGTTATTAGAAGTGAGATATACTAGGTAGAATGCGTACTGAGTCTTAGAAGTACGCGTCCGCACAAATACTTATTCCATAAACTAGGTCCACGTGTATTTAGGCGTCTCGAGTCTACTGACGTTTCATTGAGTTTATTGAAGTTTTGACGTCTTAAGGCGTTTCGAGTTTATTGACGTTTCGAAGTCTTAAAGCGTATCGATAAGCGTATAAAATGAAATCGATAAACCATAATCAAATCCAAATTAAATTAACCTAAAATCAAATTAAAAATCAATTGAATTATTATTTAAAACTAAGATAAAACATATTGTACATAAATAAAATATTACGCGACTACACGAGTGAGTATGGTATGTATTCCGTCAACTGACAAGTACTGATAAGTATGTCCAGTCACATACCTGTTCCAAAAGCCTGTTGCAGTATATACGTTTCATCTCTAGTTGTTATTGTTGTTAGTTTTTCTTAGTTATTATTAGGTACTGTATAGAAAAAATGCCGGGACCTAAAAGGAACTCTGTTGTTTGGGATGTATTTGAATCGCCAGTGAATGGACATGCTAAGTGCAAACTTCAATAAACTCAATGAAACGTCAATAGACTCGAGACGCCTAAATACTCGTGGACCTAGTTTATGGAATAAGTATTTGTGCGGACGCGTACTTCTAAGACTCAGTACGCATTCTACCTAGTATATCTCACTTCTAATAACAACCGGCACTCCAAAATAACCTCAAATCTGCAACAATGCAATGATGTGTTGTTGTGACATTGACATTTGTAGCAAATTAAATGATCGGCAAACTTCGCGCCATCTCAGTGTCTGTCATTCGGCTGACGCGCTAGGGCGGGAGAATTAAAATCGACTAAATCGAGTTACAGAGAATTCAACTCGAGTTGAATCGAGTTAAGCCCAATTCGAGTTAACTCGAGATGACACATCACTATTTCACCTGTCAAATGTTTGTCGTGTTTTGGCTTGCCTTGTTGACTGCGTTTTTTTTTTATTATTGAAAGGAACTGTTGTTGAAAAACATGTATTCGACATGGCTATTATGTGATTTAAAAGCTGAATTAAAGAAACGAGGTGCATCTTTACGAGGAAGGAAAGCAGACCTTGTCGTCAGGTATAACCTTAAAAATAAAAGCATTACATTTTCTCTTCTAGTTACCTATATGATTTTGATAGAGTGATTGTTAGCTTGGTTCTCGTTTTCCTAATGTACTTTGATACAAAACGTTTTATCGAAAGTAAAAGCCTGCAAACTACTGCCATTAAGTTTTTTCTATCAAGACTGAACTTACTCGTTTTGTTTACAGATTAGAGCTGTACGACTGGAATTTTAACTTTGGAAATATAGGAACTCAAAGCCACGATGATCCCTTAATGGATGTTCCTCAGTCCAGCACGTATCCAGACGTTAATAGCAGTACTGCACTACCACCACTAACAAAGATGCATATAAGGCAATATTTTTGCTTGTAAGTACCTAGGTATCCTTATTTTAAATCATTACTACCTCAGTATAAAAAGTGATATAACTGTAACTAAGTCAGTCATACATAGGTACCAAAAAAAAAAATAGGTATAAATTCCATGAAAGGTGCATTGGAGCCTATGCTCCAAGGCTACATCATGGGTCAAATTATGTCCAACTAGCTTCTGCCCGCGACTTCGTACGCGTGAGAAGGTTTTCCCACGCAAATCCCGAACCCGTGGGAATTTCGGGATAAAAAGTAGCCTATGTGTTATTCCAGAATATCAACTATCTACTTACCAAATATCATTCAGATCCGTTCAGTAGTTTTTGCGTGAAAGAGTAACAAACATCCATCCATCCTCACAAACTTTCGCATTTATAATATTAGTAAGATTAGTAAGATGTGTGGCCCCGGCAACATGCATGAGCTTATGTTTATGTAAGTTAACAGATTTACGGTTAAATATTTTGTTACAGTATTAATAAGAAATTGGATGAAGCCAAAGCCCTATATGAGTCCCAATACCTTATCTTGGCAAGGGCGACAACTGTAGGCGACTCAACTTATATAAATGTTTCTGCAAAAAAACTATGAAAGTTCTGCAGTATGAGGTAGATATAAAAATCCAAAAAAATGGTTCTCCACAGGAATCACACTGTGAATATCCTGCTGGAAGTGGCATTCAAGCCAAATGTTGCTGTACTCCTATGGGGAGTTGAACACATGGTGCATGAAAAGATAATGTTACTTCTCCAGGTGTGTACACAAAGGTTGCAGACTTTTCATATGTCCAAAGGTCAATTTACAGCATCACCCATAGCTGCACACAAATTGCCAAGAAAAAAACCTGATGGAAGGTTTATTCCTTATCCCACACAAAATATTAACAAAGAAGAATATAACAATAAAATCAGAAACCTAATATTAAATTACCCAAATTCTACAATGCCATTAAAGCAGTTAATTGATCCTTCAAATCCTTATGCTATTGGAGCAGATCATGCCTATACAGCTAATAATCCTGATAATGAAAGTCTGGAGAAACTAAATCTAACAAAAATCAGTGAAGAAAGCATCAATAATATTGAGCAGCTCACACGAGGACAGAAAAACTGTTCAGTATGGTATGAAGAGCAGAGACACCGCATTACTGCCAGCACCTTCCACACAGTTTGCCACTTAAGAGGTTCATCGAAGGCAAGTTACAGCAGGCAACTCTTAAATAAAAGACTATTTACATCAAAGGCAACAAACCATGGAATAATGAATGAAGACGCTGCTATAAAAGAGTATGAGACTAAATATGGGTTAACAATTGAGAATTGTGGAATATACATAAGCAAGCACAGACCATATTTAGGTGCCTCACCAGACTGCCTACTGGGACATGACACAATTATCGAAGTGAAATGTCCGTATTCCACCAGGGATGCAATGATCACACCAGTGACTCCCCTATCTGGTTAATGATATAAAAAATATTAGTTTATTGTTAAAAAAAAACTAGCCCATATAGCCCACTAGGCCAGCTATATTGTACTAATAGATCATTCTGCAATTTAATTGTATATACATATAAGAACCTAGAAGTAATATATGTTTCAAGAGATGAAGAATTCATTTCAGAGATGATAGAAAAACTTGATAACTTCTATAACAATTATTTTAAACATGCAATTTTGAACACATATTTATACAAAAATTATGATTTAATTAAAAAAGAAATAAATAATAAATAAGCTGTACCTGTAGATTTATTTTTGTTATTTCCTTTAGTAAAGTAAATTATTAGCCATTAAGGTGTGAAAATAAAACTTATGAACATAATTATTTGAATTTCTTTTTATTATCTACAATCCTTTCCCTAAAATTACACAACATTAAACAATTAATGAAAAATATCTCACAGGCAAAAGGCACATAAAATGAGACTAAAGGTGTCTGCAAAAGTTTATAAGTTTTTGTTAAGCCTATTAATCTTCCTATGTGTACTCTTTGACTTGCAAGTCTCTGATCACGCTTTAATACAAAACCTGGCAACTATGACCTGCCTTTCAAGAAAGTGGGTATATTAATTGACACATTTTTCACTGTAAACAAGTCCTGGACATTAAACCCTCTATCAGCCATGACACTCACCTTCATCACACAAATAAATCAATGAGCTGCGTTCAATCATATGCCTGTCACTTGTTGCTCCTCCATAACCTTGTGAACAATAAGACAGGAGTCCACCTGGTGTTGACCCCACCAAAAACTTAATGATGTTTCAAATCTTCTGAACTGGGGAATGCCTTCTCTAGACCATTTAGAGATAATGATAATGCAGAGCAGTTTGTTAATATTATTTTTGAGCGCCTGTTTTTGACTAACAGCATCGCAGAAATAGTTGCTCAACAGAATTTGAACAGGCGTGGTTCTCTTTTTATATCTATAGATGGGGCATCTATAACTTTTCCGCAGCTATCCATGGATGAGCTAATGTTATTTGCACATGTTATTTACCAAATATGACAGGCACGCTCAAATGTTGGTGAGCATTTCCGCTTCCATGGGATTTATACTTTAGAAGTATCAAATAAAAGGATAAATGGTTTAGAAGGAATAGATCCTATGTTGTTTCGAGCTAAAATAAAATCCCGACATTCATCAAGCAAAACTTATTTTGTTTTTATAGTAGCAGAAAATAATATGAATGGTCGGGAAGTAATCTAAGTTATTGCTGTAATTGTATTGTTGGCTTAAGAACTGTGGGGTGCTGCTCGCATGTAATGAGCATTATTTGGTACTTGAGTTGTGCTCGCCATGAGGGTATGACGCGACCTGCTCCCTTCTTAGATGAAGTGATTTTGCGAACATTTTGAATGCATTAAAATAAAAGCTTTTTTAAACAAAACTATTCTTTTATTTTACTGAAAACTATACAACATAATTATATTAAAAAAGGTTAAGTTAGTATGCACCTTTAATTACATTATTGCATAGAAATATTAGTAACTGTGTTCAACTTTTCTTTTCACTAACTTGACACAATTTTGTTTAAGGAACCAGCAAAGCCTTAGTTGATCACACATTACAGCTCACACAAAAAGTTCTAAAATCTAGAAACATTTAGATTGTTTGTATCGGTATCTGTTTGTTGTATTACTTGTAATAAAAGGGATAGAGTGACATCCTTATTTACGGAAAATATGAGGGATTGTTATGAATAGTCTAAAAAACCTCGGTGAACATCTTGGCCAATCTTGGCTGTTCGTAACGTCGACAGGATCCTAACATAGATGATACATGGATACATTCCTAATATGTAATAATCACAGATAACCTTAAATAAGTAATAATATATAAAAGGGATAATAGTGACTAAGAAGGTAACGTTTTAGCTCGTAAACAACCACATTGACAGTCAACTGTCATCTTACCAACCTCAAAATGTAACCTCTCATGCATAAAATAAAGTAAAATAACTTTTGAACCCAAACTTCTAGAAATCAGATAATTTATATTCTATTTATTGACGATATTATCTATCGACTAAATATAAAAACAATACCATTCGTGAAAATTAAAAGCGGTACAAAACTTCCATACTAGCCCGCCATTGTCTTTTAACAACGGATCAAGGCACCGAATTTAGCAATCAAGTCATATCCGAATTTCTCCGTTTGCATAATATAAAACATCATATGACTAGTGCATATGCATCTAATGAGAATGGTATCATTGAACTATTCCACAATACACTTTTGGAACACCTACGGTTACTAAAAATTCAGCACAAAAATGAACTCAGTCGAAATCTTATACCGTACGCATTAATTGCTTATAATAATAATTCCATCCATAGTTTAACAAAGTGTAGGCCATTTGATGTTATTTCTGGTCACTTTGACCCTCGAAATCCTATTAGTTTAAATATGACGGACCGATATCTTCAAACTTATATTCAAGAACATCGTGGTCAAATGGAAACAGTTTATAAAATTATTCATGATACTGCATTATCCAGTCGCGAAGATATAATGACTCGACGTAATGTCGATAGGGAACCAGTTTTAGACTGTGAACCAAATCAAACAGTTCACATACGTAACCCAATGGCAAGTAGGCAAAAATTAGCTCCTCGTTTTGCTCAGGACAAAGTCGTTAAGAATTTACCTATACATATTTACACCGCAAAAAGTCGTGGCCCGGTAGCAAAATCACGGTTGAAAAGACCACCGAAAAAATGATAGCTTTAACCTTCAAGAAATCGAGTTACATGTGAACGCTATGAATACCCAACTTACAGATACTACTTATAAACTATCCCATACAGATAGCTCCCTCTTTAAGTATCAAACTAGGCACCTATGTGCGAAGTTAGATAAAGTTATAGTGCAATTAGATACCTTTAGGCCATCTAGAACTAAAAGAGGTCTGATCAATCCTTTAGGCATTTATTAAAAGTATTCCCGTTAATTTGGACAGTGAAGACGCCCTGAAATTTGAAAATGCATTTTGCACTTTAAATAAAAATGATCAAATTTTGTCGCTATCATTGAACATGCATATTACTTCATATAAAGAGATGACGATACAGCAGAATCAAATTATCCGAAATATTTCATTAAATCAGGTTAAACTGGAAAGGGTTAGTTTAGTTTAGTTACTTTTGTCATGAATATGACTAATGATAATGAGCGAATTATTCACTACGCTCATCTTGTACAACTTTTTGCAATATTAAGCGAAATGTTCAGGAACTATTGAGCGAAATTGACAGAATAGAGAATATATTGGCTTTTAGTAAAAATAAATCAGTTCACCATTCCGTACTTTCTATTAAAGATTTAAGAAATATCATAAGCCAATTAAAACGCACTTATAAATCTGATCAAATAATTGACATAGACATCAGAGATTATTACGAAATTCTTAGCCTAGCTTCATACTTTACAGAGTCAAGAGTTGTAATCATAGATAATAAATAAGTAGATTTGGTCAACAGACGAAATTATATCGGAACCGTGTGTCTCCAGTAAGGCGCTGGGCGGGGCAACAACTACACATGCAGTTTAATAAAATCAATAGATACGCACTCGCGCACACACCCGCATTTCTTAAATCAGAACGTACTATACAATCAATAATAAACCTTATTCCGTCAAACACAGCGTGTATTTACCATGCACCGTAGAATTTACCCACACAAAAACATCGGTCGCTATCGTTGTGCTGTGCAAAAGCAATTTATTTTACATATACGCTAGTGATTGACTAAATCGGAAAGTTATCGATTCTTCCATTTATTATTGTACAATTTTTTTTGGGCACCTGAAAATGAACCAAATAAAAAATGGCATGTCCAGAAAATATTACAATAACAATAAACATATTATTAAGAACATAACATTACATAATTATTATTAAGTACTACCTACTAAGTATTAAGGGCTACCCTGGCGCTTTCGACTTAAATCTTAATATTTAATTATCATAGTGATAGGTCAAATAGAAGTCGATGTTAACTTACATTACGCTCTTGATCGGAACATACCAGCCGTATAGGTTGTATAGAATCCTGAAAAGTTGAATGACTGATTTTATGAATACCCTAAATCATGAGAATAGCTTTCAGTAATAAAATAAAATTTAACACACTTCTGCAAATATCAGTTGTACTCTTAATTTTGGAATTGTCCATTCAAAAAGCCTGCGACTTTTCTTTAGAGACTAGAACGTTTCTGCGTTGAAGTGAACCGAGCATATGGTGCTATTTTTTGTAGGGTACCAGTTAGGTGGCATGCCTGTGACATCAATCCATTCCTTTTTTATGTTACCATCTTTTGGAAAGCTGAAAAGTACGAAAAGCACTTATTTATCATTTACATACATCCTAAGCTACTTCTAAACGTCACCATATAATAAGCATTGCAATAATTACGTAACACACTATAAATCAAGATCTGAATGATTTTGACGTATATTGCTAATCCATTGCTTCATATGTTCGAAATATTGGTCTGCTCAACAACGTAAATACCGCAGTGAGTGTTGTTGATTTAGCATAATGAAACCGATTCCTACTGTAAGTGTGTTACACAACGATTACCTGCGGGGTAACCGCAGGTAATAGTTTAGTAGGTTATAATAGGTTTTTGTTATAAGAACAATCCTAGTTAGTAGAGAAATTGTTAAATATATGAAAACAAACACACATCCATGCATAACAAATAAATAGCATGAATATATTGACTTATTTTAAGCTCAATTCACAAATATATTATCTGAACCATGCCGATTATTATAACGCATTCGAAGCTTCAATGGAAGCAAAATACAAAAACCATAAAAAATAAAGAAACAGCATGAGGATAAGGCATAACATACGATAATTCTAAACCGAAAAACACCACCGATTATTAACCTAAAATTAAAGTAACTTACTTTACGAATATTGGTTACGCATTTCTCTACTACTCTGTAAAAAAATCAAAATAAGTAAAAAAACATTATTTACATCGATCTTCCAACCGGGCTAAAACGGTTGACAGATTGAAAAATAAACTATTGTAGCGACGGCGACGTCGGAACTCCTTACGCATGCTGCGGGCGTAAAATAATTTGTTTATTTTTTTTACTTTTTTGTACACTTGACTTTTCAACGTATTTTTATTTCTGTCATCTCATGTAAAATAAAAGTTAAACATATTTTCTTAGAGGTTTCCGTATGTTATAAAAAACTTTATACCAAAAAATTACACCAAGTCAGGATCTGATGATGGGACATCATCAGATCCTGACTTGGTGACAATGGGACCAATTTCAAAGTATACCCTTTCAAACAAAAAAAGCATTTTTCAAATCGGTTCAGCCGTCTCCGAGTAATCGGTGATCATACATAAAAAAATAATAATAATATACGCGTCGAATTGATAACCTCCTCTTTTTTACGTCATCGGTTGAAAAACCCCTAAACTATAATAGCAATATTTCATTCGTCAATCGACATTGCTGTCGATAGCCTACGTTAGTGGATCTGCACAAGCACATCACTAATTCGTCGCAAGAAGTGGCGGCCTCACTACGCGATGAATCCGCGTAATACAGTTTCGTATGTTATGTTTACATTGCTTGTCCAGTTACTTAGTGACGAACTCAGGTAGTGGTTAAGGAGCAATGTATTTATAGCAAAAGGAGTACAGTCGCTCTGATATTTGAAAACAAAAATAACATAGTAAAACCAAGAAATATTTTACGATTTATTGTTTTTCATGATTTTAAAGACAAATATTGTAAAATACTTGTACTTACATATGGTAATGGTTCCATGATTCACATAGATTTGATTTTGGCTTCGGTTTTTACAAGATACCACAGAACAACTCGGCATTCATATATGTTATCACGATCGCCGTCGAAAGCGCACTACATAGTATTATAGTACTCTATGGCGCACTAGTTCGCGGAGACGGCCACTTGCCTGTGACATGAGCCCTGTGGCCATGTCGCGCGGACACCGATACGCCCCCTTACCACTTCTCTGTATTTTTGATTTCTGTGGTTGTAATAGTCCTAAAGTTCCCCATTACGTTTAGCACAGACTATCAGTTATATGAATTATGTCCCGTTCCAAATAAGGACAGCCTAATTATAGTACCAACTGCACCTTATATAGCGTCAAATTCTCAGAAATATGTGTATATGGAGGCTGAATGCCCGAAGGTCAGTTCCTGGCACCTATGCGAGCAGAAGATTGTCCACCGGATCTCATCAAGGTCAGACTGTATTCAAAAACTTATACAATCTCAGGAGATAGATGGAACGTGCAAACCCACGCCTATCTCTCTGACTAAGGAGGCCCTGATTGAGTTGGATAGCTAGAATTACTTTCCCCAATAGTACGAAGACTCAACTATCCTGCGGTAAAGAGCGATTTGTAATGTTACTTTTGTTGGTCAGCGTCCCTCAAGGCTGCAAGATTAAAACATCCGAACTTAGTATAATAAACCTGGACAATAAATTAGTCGGAAAACTATTAGAACTCATGGCTCTTCCACACTACGAAACACCAGTAAAGACACGGAGCTTCACCCTGAATACTACGGATTTAACCAGCCTTCGGAAAATACAGAACCAAATCACTTCACAAGATGAAATTAAAGTCGAAACACTGGACACTATCGGAATCTACCATACGACAATTCCATTCTACATACTTATATTATTTGGTACGTACATGTGCACTAAGCATCATCTATGTCATTCGTCGCCGTCGAGCTGGGAGAATTAACATTACCACACAAACTAACACCGAATTAACGGAAGATGAAAGAAGAGCCGCAACTTTTGGCGTCAAGGTCACCAAATAGTTGCTCATCTGGCAGGGGAGATGTTACGATGCCAAGATGCTAGCTCAGCACATTTGCAAACAAGTGCGAAGCATCAAATTCCACGAATAGCGCTTCCCACGGTAACGTCGAGTCCCTGGGCTTTTTCCAACCTAACATCGGTGGGAACAGACACTCGCGCTCATCGCGTATAGTTTTACCTACTTTTATTATTTTACTTTTAAATTTGATAATTTTTAAGAACTTTTGTGAACAGTAATTAAACCTTTTTATTATATGAAACGGACTTTATTCTAAAAGTTTCCCGACACGCCCCACACACGTATCTTGCTTACATTTCTTAATTCTATTTTGTATGTACGACAGTAAGTGTTTTTATTTATATATAATTATGCATTCAGCAGGGTTGGCGAGTTACGTTTTTGTTTTTTATCTTTTTCTTTATTTTTATACGTGTTTTTTGTTTAGGCAATAATATACATATACTTATTTATATATATTTATTGTCTATTTCTGAGTATTAATTTGTTGTTCGTGTAGTTGTTTTTGTGCTGATATTTTCTTGTATACTAAGTATACATTCTATATATCTATTGTTTGTGTTGTGATGTATTTTGTCTTTGTGGCTATGTGTTTTTGTTTTGTGATTCCCTGCGTGTTTGTTATGCATTTTTTTTTTGTTTGCCCGAGCCAGATAATCCCATTTTTTGCGCACCGGACAGTCAGCGTTGAACGCATTGTGGTCGGTCTTTCGCAACCCAGAGTGTGAGCAGTTGCAGCACTGTGGTTCGTTTCCTGCGATGTTGTCTGCGCATTTCTCACGCAGATGAGGTCCCCCACAGTGGCTACATCTGTCCACACTCTCGGTGCAAAATTTCCGACCATGTCCGAATGCGAGGCAATTTGTGCATTGGATGAGCGGAGACTGGTCATCGACTCTGACCCTTTGAAGGTCCAGATAGAGGGCTCCAGCCTCCGTCATCCTCTGCCATGTCTTGGGCCTCACCTGGAGGATTATGTGCGCGGTATTAGGATTCCTTGTGCGTTTCTTGTACTTTATTTCCTTGTCCTCCTCGGGTAGGCCCTCGAATATTTCCTTATTTTGGGCGTGTAGCGCCTTAATGATGTCCTCGTCCTCGCTGTCTGTAAAAACTTTCTTAAGGACAACGAGCGGGTTTTTGTTCGTCATAGGCGCTACTTTTAATTCGGTCCCACTGCTCTCGATTCTCTCCCGCACTCTCTCACTCTCCTGTTTCGAGTCGCACCCCAGTATTATAGTTTGATTTTTTGCCTTTCGGACCTTACTAATTTTGAGGCCCGTGCCTCTGGCGTCGACCACCCTCCTTACCCTGGCGAGCACCTCGTTAGCGGTCTCCTGACCGCCTTCGAGGGTGACCACCATCGAGTGAAGTGCAGGTCGTATACTTGTGCAACAAATAAAACAGCTGGTATATAAAACGATATATTTATTAACATGTCAGTCCCCGTCGCTGTCTTCAGCTGCGCTTGCGTCGCTCTCGAACTTGTCGTCTCCCCACGACGCGCCGCTGTCTGACTGGTAAGGTTCCGCTTCCATTTCTTCCTCAGATGATGAATCTGGAATAGAGATTATTTTATTAGTTATAGGCTTTTGCCGTTTGACCACCATCGGACCTGATGGTAAGCGATGATGTGGTCGAAGATGAAGCACGCTTACTTAGAAGTAACCTATTCAGTCTTGACTTAAAGACCCCCAGATTATATACATGTGAATGGATGATTAATTTTTATTTATTTACTAGCTGTGCCCGCGACTTCGTCGGCGCGGAATAGTGACTTTCGGCAGCATTTTTAATTTTTTAGGCTAATGATTTTGAAAACAAAACTCATACATAATATGAATGTTGTATTTATTAATATCTAATCAAAAGTCTAAAAAATAAGTTTCAAGCTTCTAACTTTAAAAATGACGCAACTTCCATACAAACTTTCATCCCCTATTTCAATTCCTTACAGCCCTTTTTTCGCATTATAAAGTAGCCTATGTCCTTTCTCAGGCTCTAGACTATGTCCGTACCAAATTTCATTAAAATCGGTACAGTAGTTTAGGCGTGATTGCGTAACACACAGACAGACAGAGTTACTTTCGCATTTATAATATTAGTAAAGATTAATCAACAGCCTAATGGCTAAGGTGTTGGACTTGTGATCGAGAGGCCGTGGGTTCGAACCCCACCCATTATACTATTGGCGTGAACTCACTCCAGACACAATATAGGTGGGCAAAGTGTATAATTTTTGCGATTGGAACATTTGCATCTCGATCATTGAAATGATCCGGAACACGGATCAGTAAGTCGGTTCCGTAAAGAGATACCCACGCCTAAGACTCAAGCATATTTAGCTTAGTTGGAGGGAGGGACTAGTAATGTGAATTCTACGCACATTACTAATTCTCTTTATAAAAAACAAGTATTTTAAGTTTATAGGTCGGTGGATGGGTGTTTAATTTTTATTTATTTATTTGTACTAGACAAATGGAAACGTCTTAAAAAATTACGTAAATAAGAGAGTTGTATACGCACCATTATAATTGAGTACTGGTTCTTGTTCTTCGAGCGCTATATCGGCGGCCTTGCGCTGCGATATGGTGAGGTCCAGCCTGCCTTTGAGGTTCAATAGCTGACACAGGTGAGCCCGTCTGTAAGAAAATACATTTATTAGTACAACCAACAACTATATAGAATGGAAACAGACGTTACTTTACGGAAATCTATACCAAACTAATTATCTGATTAGCCTTTTCCTCTCCACAGCTGGTTTCCGATACCGCTTGGCTAGACCAGTGTCAGATTTCCTGGCTTCTGACTACCCGTAACGACTAAACAAGTATTAGTTTAGTTATTACGGGTAGTCAGTAGCCCGTACCTACCGCATACCCGTACCCAAACGAATATATGAAGAAGATCATATCGGAATTCATAGCGGAATGTTGCATACTGCATACAAGATTGATCAATCTTGTATGCAGTATGCAATATTCCGCTCGCATATATGTAAAGGGTATTTCAACAAGAACTTTGTTTTTCAATTGGGGCAACACCAAGAACGTGATACTTTTGACATTTCGTTTTTGGTGGTATTCGTATTAGGTGCTTTGGCAATTGCTACAATGAATTCAATTTCGCTCGAAAATCACATTAAAATAATTCAAATCCACTATGAAAATGGTCGTTCTGTTAAAGTTACATTTCGTAAAATTCGTGATATTTTCGGACAACATAATCGTCCTTCTGAGACCGCTATTAAGAATTTGGTCGCGAAATTTGAGTCGACAGGCTCGGTACAAAATGTGCCAACACTAACACGTGTTCGACCGGGTCGTTCAACAGAAAACATCGCCGCCGTGAGCCACAGTGATGAGGAAGATCAAAATTTGTCAATTTCACGACGTTCTCAACAATTGGGGTTATCCAAAAGCACAACATGGCGAATTCTGCGAAAGGATTTGGCTTTGAAGCCTTACAAGATTCAACTGGTGCAGGAATTGAAGCTGACCGACCATTCAAATCGCCGTAGATTCGCTCAGTTCATTCAGGAACAACCTGCTGGTTATTCTGAAAAAATATTTTTTTCAGACGAAGCACATTTTCATATGTCAGGGTACGTCAACAAGCAAAATTGCCGCATTTGGGCTTGTGAAAATCCTAAAGCAATCATTGAGAAAGAAGCCTTTGCATGCTTAACGTGTCACTGTGTGGTGCGCTATGTGGTCTGCAGGCGTGATTGGGCTGTTTTTTTTCGAAGATGAGGCTGGAAATGCGGTAACAGTCAATGGATCACGCTATCGCGAGATGTTATGCACTAAATTTTGGCCTATTATTGATGACATGGATATCACTGAAATGTGGTTTCAACAGGACGGTGCCACCAGAGCCGGATTAACCCTGTCAGAGGCCCTAAGGCAATGGCATTCTCGGGGCCCCTTTTCTTACTTTGACTGACCAAATCGTGTGTGAACTGAGGAAACGCACATTAAGGGCTGTGGTTTTTAATATATTTGTTTACTTATTCCCAGATTTGTTCTAAAATTGTTTTAATTCTACTACTAAATCTAACGATTTGTATTTTGTGAGATAACAATCCCTAAGTTCACACGCATATCAAATTCTCGTTCGAAGAAACATGTTTTCTTGGTGCGTGCACTGGGCCTGGGCCCCTAGTTGATGCGGGGCCCCTAGGCAGTTGCCTACTCCGCCTAATGGTTAATCCGGCCCTGGGTGCCACATGTCACACAGCCAATGAAACGATCAATTTATTGCAAACCAAATTTCCCGATCGCATAATTTCGCGAAATTCAGCTGTTAAGTGGCCAGCCAGATCGTGTGATTTAACACCACTGGATTATTTTTTGTGGGACTATGTTAAAGACAGAGTCTATACGGAGCCAATCGAATCGATTGCAGCCTTAAAACTCAAAATCCGTAATGTCATTAACGAAATGGACCCACCCTCCATTTTGCCAAAAAGTGATTAAAATTTTTGATGAAAAAATCAACATCTGTCAGCGTGGTCATCGTGGACATTTGCCAGATTTCATTTTTCATTCATAATTGCCAAACTTTTCTCTTTGTAATACAATAAAAAAATTATTCATTTTCCTCTAAATTCTTTGTTTTATTTTGTTTTAGAAAACAAAGTTCTTGTTGAAAAACCCTGTATATGCACATGCAGAAGTGTTGCAATAAAAAACATACCATAAGCAAGCACTAGATATTTTTCTGAAGTATGAGTTTTGACAACTCTTATAAAGCAACGTTATTACGGCGTAGTGTGTCATCAGTAATTCAAATAACATTACAGGCGTAAATCATGCCGATCTTTGGTCGCGTAGCTTCGGCATAGTGTGTTTAGACACTAACATGATAAGAGCTTGCAAATCATATAGTGCAACATGTCAGAGTGTTGGTGATCTTGACTTGTTCTCCATTAGCATCAGTAAACTTAAGAAAATTATATGTAACAAATTCCTTGCACACCCCTCAAACTACAGTTGTTATAAATTAATAAAAACTCGCTCTCACAATTATCAATTGAACCATTGAATACTGTTGAATATAAATAGGGGTTCAATTGGTGGTTTTGGTAGGGTTGTATTGAGGTCTTCATCACTGGGACACAATTGATTCACTCCCCTTTTATACCATTTGAAAACCTTTCGTATGTACAATAACTTAATCTGACCTCATCTACCAGACAACCTTTGGATGGACAGAATTAAAAAAGAAGAAAACTTTTTTTTTTCTTATTCTTTGCAGCAAACCCTTTCATTTGATACCCATATCATGGGAGTGCGCCATTTTAGGTCTTCCGCTATATTGGATTTATAATGACGTAACTTAGTTAACCATACATTTACATCCAAACTAATCGTGTATGCTAATTTCGGCTTAATTGGTTAGGGTTAACTGCTTCAAAAATCGGTTGCAAGATTTGACCCGAAGATAAAAACGAACGAACTAACAAAATTTGTTAAACAGAAGCTTGTAATAAGAACGTTTTATAACTATTTAAGGTTTGACCATTATCTCAACAGAATAAGCAATTATATGGTCGTAGAGCACGCTAGGAAGGTATTCCTAGATGTAACCTATTC
Organism: Tholera decimalis; assembly: GCA_943138885.2. Taxonomy (NCBI): domain Eukaryota; kingdom Metazoa; phylum Arthropoda; class Insecta; order Lepidoptera; family Noctuidae; genus Tholera; species Tholera decimalis. The sequence continues at coordinate 5,415,595 of OW964571.2, forward strand.
GCTCTTGACTTTAACACCCCCAGGTTATAACAATCAGGAAACACAGACTCCGGCAGGGAATGCCACTCCTTAGGCGTACTCATAATTAAAGTATTCCCAAAACGTTTTGTGCATATGAATGGGATGTCCACCATGTACCGATAGCGATGATGGGATCATGACATTTCGGGGATTGTGCATTTCCATCGCACACTCCTCGAAATTTAACTGACAGGCTTGCAAAACTTCGTCGATGTTCAAGGCTTTGGAGCTTGACTCGCCCAGTCCCGCGTATCTAATGAGCTTTTTGGCCAATTTCTCGATAGACACAAGTGCATCTATCGTTTCCTATCGGTTACATTTCGGGGCATGTGCGATGAAATTGCACAGTCTAATTCCACCAAGCCCGTTGCATCATCGGACTACAAAATAGACGATGCGCCATCGTTACATGGTGGACATCCCACCCACATGTACTAAACGTTTTGGGAATACTTTCATTGTGCGTACAGCTAAGGAGTACGATTTCCTGCCAGTCTGTATTTCCTGAGAACTATAACTTGGGGGGTCTTTAAGTCAACAGTGAAAAGGTTACTTCTAGGTAAGTTTGCTTCATCTTCGACCACATCATCGCTTACCATCAAGTGAGATGGTGGTCAAACGCGAACTTATCACGAATAAAAATAAAACCAAGCTAGTAATAACTCTTACCTGTGTGTAAATATAGCTAGCAGCTGAGTTAGATGGTCTGAAGTTTTTGAGCCCATCGTAGCGAGTAGCAGCGCCGAATGACACCGTACTACTGCGGAGAGCCACGTACATACTGATGCGCATCTGAGGGAGAAATGTTACTATTGTTACGCCAGTCGCTTAGTGAAGTACGTCGAGAAACTTCGACATAAATTTAGAATGTTCGAGACACTAACGCCATCTAGCGGCGAGTAGCAGGAATGAGCATATCTAGTCGAGACACTAACGCCATCTAGCGTCGAATAGCGGTACTATGTATTTCGAGTATTTTCTAGGCAGTATAAACAGTGAGTCGATTTTATAAGAATGTTCTCGAACTCATAGACTAGGGTATAAATAGAGGGCAAAGGGGCGCAGAGAGTCAGTCTTATTAGAAGATCCGAGGCGATACATTCGAAGCTATACGAGTGAATTTCAGTGCGATTTAAGTGTTAAGTGACTAGTGTTGTGTGCGAATAATTGTGTTATATTTTTATTTGTGTTTAATTAATTAAAGTGTTAATTTTGGTTTAATTGGCGTTAATTATTTCTATCCCGAACCCCAGCTCGTAACACTATTAATAACCAGCTTTCAACGTTCCAACAGCTGGGATACAGTTCTCCGGTCTATCAGAGCAAATACAAGTTTTACATACAAGTTTGATAAAAAAATATAAATTGAAAACATATTTCTTCTCTTTATAACAGAACAGTGTCGAATATTTTTAAGTACCTACCTAAATTTTTGTTCTAGTAAATTGTGTTACATAAAAAGTTTCTGTATGTATGTATTAAGTAATTTTAAAACGGATGAATAGAATTGTAAAGTATCACAAACAAACCCGAGAGGTTTATGTCATTCTAGATCAAATTAACCATGTGAACTTTCTTTTGATAAATCAACAAAAATAACAAAATTAAAGTTACAAAAATAAATTATTAAAAACTACTCTAAAAAGCGGGTTATTACATCTAGATTACCAAACTACTGAAGAAATAATGATCTTCAGAGCATGAACATGATCAGTGCTACATGGATTAGTCATGCTCATGTTCTTCTTTATACTTTTATACTTATGTATATGTATATAGCATGACATATACATATAGTAAACTTTTATTACTTTTATCAACGTTGTATAGAGCACTTAAAATTAGTTATAAAAAAATATAATTTAACCTATTGAACGCCACAGTCGGATATAGCCGACAAACGAAAACGTGCCAAACACGCCACTGTTGTCTACAGCCGACAAGAAAACGACATTTTTTAAGTACAAAATAAATATACTAAATTAAGTTTTCTGTGTTTCTTTTTTCTATTATTAAAAACTGCATTAATGAAGTATTGTAAAATGACACAAAGATATATTCATTACTTACATTTCACTAGAAAAACAATCATCAAATATTGTTAATCAAAATCCATAAAAAAGTGTTGTTCCTTACGCCACAGTCGTCAAGACACGACAGCTAGTGGGTGATAGATGGGTAAGTAAGGTAACTTTTATTTCAAATTTATGAAATTTTTATTAAAAGTAGCTTACTATTACTTGACAATTATTTTTAATGCCAACTATTCGTATCTGAATATTCCTAATGCATAATATTCATAAAATTGTGAAACAAAAAACATAATTGATATGAATAGATCGATAGTTTACTGTCCAATCTCACGCCGCCGTCAAGCGGTGACGTCATTAGCGCTACGGGAGACTGATGAGTGATTTCCTGCATTTATTATTATGATCGGTGGTAATATTTGTAATGGCATTATTAAATATAATTATATGTAGTGATAATTATGTCTTCTCCTGAGGATATAGCCGGACCTTCCTCACCAAGTATATTAACTGACGTAAGTCGTAAAAGAAAGGCATCGTCAAATGAAGAAGTCTGTGCCAAGAAAACGAAAGGAAAGCAAGTTTCGTGCAGAAAATTTAACGAGTGCAAACATGTATCAACGGAGCATATGGGACGCAAATGAATTAAGGTGTGATGTCTCCTATTTATCTCCGTTGGAATTTAACCTTTTGAACGCCAGAGCGTAAACTCATCGGCGCTCCTGCTACGCCAAGACACAAATTCAGCGCAATAACCCACAAAAAAATAGGGATTCCAACATCTTATCGATAAGTTATCGATAGCCAATTAATCATTGCTTTTAGTTCCATATATATCTTTTATTTAATTTGACCCTATTTGGTATCATAGTATCATTAAACACCAGTTACAAAGTTCTAAACAACCTAAAAGCAGACATTAGAACTACAAACGAATAAATCAAATAATAAGGTACATCACAAATCTCGTTCATGACGTCATTCACTGTCGGGAAGATCCGACTCTGGCGTGGCTATATAGATATATATCAGTAGATCAAAATGTTTGTTAAGATGACAGTTATTGTATCAGTCTCGCTCGGTTTATCTCAAACAGGGACAAAGTTACATACTAGAAACTATGCGCGTCATAAGTGCCTTAATTTTGTCGTTTACTGTAATTTTATACGGATTTTACTTTTTTTTCCGGGTGGGAAATCACCGAATGACTTCTCCCCCTCTAGGTAGAGCGGAAGGGAGTGTCAGACTTCTACTGACTAAAAACCCACACTATATAATAATAATATTCCACAACAATAATAATAATATTCCACAACTTTTTCACACAACGCCATCTAGTCCCAAACTAAGCAGAGCTTGTGGTATGGGTACTAGACAACTGATAAACATACATATATATTTCTAAATACATACATATTATAGATAAATTACACCCAGACAAAGAACAAATGACCGTGCTCATCACACAAACATTTGTCCTAGGTGGGAATCGAACCCACGACCTTGCGCATAGCAGTCAGGGCCACTGACCACTATACCAACGGGCCTGTCGACACTGTTCTTTTAGCTGCCCTTAGATAGATAGATATATACTTTATTTTACACCAATAACTGAAACACACTGAAATAACAATACTGTACAAAAATTGGTTACAATGGCGGTCCCTTAAGTTCCGGGTCTGCGGTATCTCGTTAGAACATTCCCGCAATCCCGGATATGGATTTAATTTATTTTAACTTACTTAACTTTGCGTGTGTTTTAAAAACTTTGCTTTCTTTCATATGGTTTTCAGGTTAATTGCCGACTTTACTTAAAAATATCCATACATTTGTTAGTAGGTGCTCTTAAAATTAATGTGAGTATTTTAAATTTAATTAACACACACAACGCAACACAAAATTATTTTAAACAGAATTAATTAATAAAAATAAATAATAATAATATTCCACAACTTTTCACACAACGCCATCTAGTCCCAAACTAAGCAGAGCTTGTGGTATGAGTACTAGACAACTGATAAACATACATATATATTTCTAAATACATACATATTATAGATAAATTACACCCAGACAAAGAACAAATGACCGTGCTCATCACACAAACATTTGTCCTAGGTGGGAATCGAACCCACGACCTTGCGCACAGCAGTCAGGGCCACTGACCACTATACCAACGGGCCTGTAATAATTTAACTACAATGTAAATTTTTCCAAGATTCGACTATCGGTTCTTTAAATAAATAATAACAATAATAAAGAAAAAAATATATAATAAAGGCAATTTCGACACAATAAAAAATAAACTAAAAAGTATGTCAAAAATAGTAAACTTAGCTAAAACTTACTGGCTAGTTTTTCTCGTGGCCATGTCAGCAAGTTGCTCTAATAACTGCGGTACGTAGTCGGCTGGTAGGTTGGTCACAGTGCGAAGGGCCACTAAGGGATCGTCCTTTTGAAGGACCGTTAGTATTATGCTGAAAACAGAAAATCAAAAATTTGAATATGGCGTAAGATAACTACAATAAAAGATCCCAAGAAATATTCAATAAGAACTGTGTTTTTTAAATCTTAATAAAACAATTTATTGTTTTACTTTGATTGACAAAACAAAAGAAAGATGACAATTATATTATTTTCCACACCCATTTTTACTAATCCTAAAATTTTTAGTAATGTTATTTTTAAGTGTAATTTATTATTCTATAAATGCTCTATGTATGTACTAATAATTAACACCATTGTACACATAATGGACGAATCGAAGACCAATGTAACACAGATACTACCTAGCATAGGGGTTATTGATCAAATATACTGTGTACCTGTAAATCCTTCACTGTACATAACACACAACAGCTTTACTCTGTATTACCATTTTTTATTGATAATAGGTTCGCGTTTGACCACCATTTCACCTAATGGTAAGTGACAATGTGATCGAAGATGGAGCACGCTTACCTAAAAGTAACATATTCACTCTTGACTTACAGACACCTAGGTTATAGGCTATACCACAAAAAATAGGACTAAAATATTGTATATAATACCGAAATACTCTAAATCTATTCTTAACAATTTCATTAACAACTATCTGTAAAAACAGTTGTTAATTTTCGCGATTCTCTATCCGTTTTGCGATTACAAATTAGATAGGATTACTAAAATTTTACCATCTATTAATCAATATTCAGAATTTTTCGCGTTAATAATATGGAGTAGTAGGATTATACGCGGGTGAAACCGCGGGGCAAGGGCGGATCCAGCTTTGGTGCCAGGGGGGGGGGGAGGGGTCACATAATCGTGGTCAAGTCTCAAGAAGTTATAATTTGTATTTCCTGACTCCGCTGCCACTTGGCCATCCACTGCCGATATTCGTTTACAACTACAGAAACTGGAGTATTATGTAATAACAATGTTTAAAAATTTTAATTAGTGGTCCACCTTGGTCCTGGACCCAGCCCAGGGGGTGTCATGACCCCATGACCCCCTCTGGATCCGCCCTTGCCGCGGGGCACAGCTAGTTCAATATAAACAAGTCATTATCATTTTATTATCAAATGTCATGATTAAATGTACATCGGTAAGTCCTATCAGTTAGGTATTATTGTATCAATTACTCACCCTTTATCTTTAGAGTGGAGTCCCTGCATGAGTAGCTTGGTGAGGTTCTGGCTGACGGCAGACCTTCCGCGGCCCTTCATGTCCAGGGCCAAATTAGCGAGCCGGGCCTCCATCGGTACCTCTATCTGTAAGATAAATCATTCAGGTTGTCTGTAAAAGATCGATTTTAGCGATAAGACCACCCATTGTATCACCCTTTTTCAAACTCAAACTCAAAATATTTTATTTCACATAGGCCTACAAGGACCCTTACAAAACGTCAGAAGTATGCATCTATAGATAGATCTTTAAAAATGACATTGAGGTTTCTAGATTTCTTTATCTTAGAGTAAATATTAGAGATAGTAATAAAACGTGTCTCCACCTCTAAAAAAAATGGCCAAGTGCGAGTCAGACTCGCCCATGAAGGGTTCCGAAGTAACTATAATAATATAATATAGGTAATATGTATATTTATTAAAAAAAACCTTACAAATTTCTTAAAACTAGCTTATTTACATATTTTACAACTACGCCCAATAACTTTGTTTTTCATAGCGTTTGTATGAATTACAAAGTTATATTTGCGGTTTTAGAAAATATGCTGTATCTCAAAAATTGCTGAACCGATCTCTTTCAAACCAATTTTGGTTGAAAGTTTGATAAATGATCTTTATTTTGCAAATTGGTTATCAAATAACACTTTTACACGTCATTTTTTTCCGTAAATATTAACTAGATGAGGCCGGTGAGTTTACATTAAGATCTACAGCAAATCATTTTTTGAAATTTCTCACTTATGTAATTTTTAAATACCTGTCTATAAATACCACACACGCATAGGTTTTATGAAAAAAGAAATATTTTCAGTTTCAGTTCCATGTATGGGGAGCCACATTTATTTTAAATATTTTTTATTTTTTTTTCATTAAATCGGAAAGCGCTTTACAGAATACACCTACCTACAAAGTTCTAATAGTTTCGGATAAAATGGCTGTGACGTACGGAGGGACGGTCGGTCGGACGGACAGACAGACAGACAGACAGACAGACAGACAGACGGACAAACATGACGAAACTATAAGGGTTCCGTTTCTTTGCCATTCGGTTACGAAACTCTAAAAATATATGCTGTAAGCTTAAATGAAAACTATCAACGAATATTGGTTTAAACGAGATTTAGTCAACAGTTTTTGAGATATAGCATTTTCAAAAACCGCAAATATAAATTTGTTATTTCGTCGTTGCGCGTGCAAAAGTCGCTATGTGGTAAATAGTCATTTTCGTTCTTTTAAACAGTTTTAATCGTTATTTTAATACACACATGCTGTAAAAACAGCTATCTGATAAACGCAATATTGAAAGGTAACTCTTTAAATATTTCGTTTATCAGATAGCTGTTTTACAGCATGTGTGTATTAAAATAACGATTGAAACTGCATAAAAGAACGAAAATGACTATTTACCACATAGCGACTTTTGCACGCGCAACGACGATTTATAGAAATATTATGAAAAACAACTACTAAGTACTAAGGAACTCTTCATCGGCTAGTCTGACTCGCACTTGGCCAATTTTTGTCTTAATACGGACGTGCCCGCTCTAGACCTCTATTTCGCCTGATGGATAGAAGCGATAGATGTAACAAACGAGTTCAGAAGATGTCTGTTCACTGTTGCTTTAAAGGCTGACACGTCATATGTGATAGGGAACACAGAATCCGGCAGAGAGTTCCACACCTTGGCATTATTATTATGGAACTTTCCGTTATGAAACTCTAGCAAAGTATGGCTATATCGGAGTGTTCTTTTGAACTTTTTTTTATTGTTTAAATTATCAGTTCTGTTTTATGGCTTACTAGTTTTTGCCCGCATCTTCGCTCACGTGGGAGGTTTTTCCTGCGTAATTCCAGATCCCGTGGGAATTCCGGGATAAAAACTATCCTATGTCCTTCCCAGGGTCCTAAACTATTCCCATTCCAAATTTCATGTAAATCGGTTTAGCAGTTTAGGCGTGAAAAGGTAAAATACAGACAGAAAGAGTTACTTTCGCATTTATAATATTAGTATGGATAATCTACTTTTTTATTGTTGATAGGCTTGCGTTTGTCCACTATCTCACCTGGTGGTAAGCGATGATGTGGTCGAAGATGAAGCACGCTTACCTAGAAGTAACCTATTCACTTTTGACTTCCCATATAACCATTTTTGGGAATATGACGTAACGGTTTCGACACCTAGTGTGGGCACTGATTTATTCTCGACACATAATCTCGTCGCCGTTCCGTATTAGAGTAGTTGCTGCAACTAAAATTGGGGAAGAGTCGACACAGTAACATTCGGTTTCTAATATACGTCGCTGTGTCGTAACATTGTTACCATATTTTAACCAGAGTTCCCACAAATCATTCATTCAATTGCTCATAACCGCTCATTCGTTGACATTGACTCGTGAAGTGACGTGAATTTTATTACTTATTAAAAAAATAAGAAACCGCCATCATAACAGTATCACCGAGGTAAGTAAACAAAGATTTTTTTGTTGATTATTATGGTCCTCAATACTCAAATCTTAATGGGAAATTAAATTCATCGTGTAAATTAGTGGTATAGTTTGAAATGTATCAACGCGCCACATTAATATCATAATTTAACCATTCGGGCGAAAATACACATTGTTTTTATTATAATGATATTTTTATTTTCTATTATCTAAAGCTTCTATTTGAATGCAGTAATACAGCTGAATACTTAATAACAAACTATTTTAGCAGTAATAAACCGTACTATCGATAAATAATGAAAATATATCCTTTGTTATGTGAAAAATATTTTCGTCACAACAAGTTACAAAGTTACGATTATGTGTCGACATTGTGTGGACATGTTACGTAAATTCGTCACAAAATAACTGAATTTTAAAAATGGTCTCTCCTTGATTTTTGTTCACAGTTTCCCAAACTTTAGTTTGCTAGGCAAAATGCCATATTGCATTGTTTTAACTAGAGAAGGCTGTTCAGATTTAATATCCCTTGTACCAAGTACGTGGGTGAGAGAGAGCTGTTGTCTGTACAAATAACTAAGAACTCAGTTTTTACTAGTTTTCTAATGTTGTTCTATTCAAGACTTTTAAATTACCATAGATTACGATTAGGTATATAAAATGCATAGAAGTTGAAATCATTCAATGTGCTTTATTTTAGGGGTGAAATGAACACAAGTACATCAAAAAAACAAAGGAGCGAAACGATAAAGGATACTTCTACAAATAATAAAAGTTTAGATCAAGAAAAAGAGGAAGTGATGAATATAAAAATGAAAATGCCAAATATAGTAGATGATGATAAATACGTATCTGGAGATGCAAAAGAACACAAGAAAATATGAATCTGAAACAGAGGATCAGTTAGATGTAAAAGAAAATGATATTGGTACTTATATAATTTATTTTAATTACTTTTACACATAGCACACTCCTCTATACGCTCATTATGTAATGTAACACACGTGCATACGCACACAACACAGACACAAACAGACACCTAAGTCGTTTTAGACGGAAGTATGGTATGGAGATCATTGGATCTCCATACCATACTTCCGTCTAATTCCGTTTTATTGTCTCAATAAAATTCTTTATTAATACACTAGCTTCCGCCCGCGACTTCGTCCCCGTGGAAAAAAATATCCCCCGATTTTGAAACATTCTTCATTACTGCTCCGCTCCTATTGGTGTTAGCGTGATGATATATAGCCTATAGCCTTCCTCGATAAATGGGCTATCTAACACTGAAAGAATTTTTCAAATCAGAATGGTAGTTCCTGAGATTAGCGCGTTCAAGCAAACAAACAAACAAACAAACTCTTCAGCTTTATAATATTAGTATAGATTATATTGTTTAACATAAATTAATAATTCTTTTACAGACGACGGTACGCCAGACACAAAAAATATTATAAAGCATCGAAAATAGTGACTATACTCTCTGATGTGAAAATAAAAAAACAAGTTTTTGGATTTAAAACATGAGACTAAAACTATGAATATCAGTTCTGATAACATAATGTACTGTGCAGCAAAAGTACAACTACGAAGATGCTGACAAATTATCTTCATGATTGATAGATGATGGAGACGACAGTGAATAGGATGTTAAATTATAAAATTTTGTTGTTATTATTGCTCTATTTAGGTTTACTAACCAATACTCAATACGTACAAATATACTATTTTTGATACCACTTTATATGACTGCATATTAAACTGATGAACATAATATTTATTAGTTTTTAACATTAAATTTTTAACACTTTAAACACTAAATAGAAACCCTAAACTACATTATATACATCTAAAAATAAACTAAAATATGGCATCCAGAAATTCGTGCGCATCTTTGTCCACTGGTAATGTGCCCAAAAGACAAAGTAGCTAATGCTAGTGAAGTTATAGTGCAATTGATGATTTTGTGATTTCGAAATAAAAATCGTTTCTTCTTATATTTTATATTATTTTTACCCTAACGTTGTCAATACAGGAATAAATACCATTTGGAAGTTGCAAAGCATACATAAAAGCTTACATTTCACATCTTGCAAATTGTATTCTCTTGATTCTTCTGAATCATAATCAAGTGATGTTGCAAATATATTGATATGCGAAGAATTAGCACGAATCACTTCAGTTCAAGATACTTCAGCATTATTTTCTGGATTCGGTAGTGAATACGTTAGAAAAATCAACAAAATGATGAGTAAGTATCTGTCACAATAGGAACAACACAACATCCAACAATATTATTAATAACTAGCTGTGCCCGCGACTTCGGCCGCGTAGGATTTAGATATATTGCGATGGACCCATGCCCAGCAGTGGGATGAAAAGTAGCCTATGTGTTATTCTGATGTATCAGCTATATTATTGTAAAATTTCATCAAAATCCGTTCAGTAGTTTTTGCGTGACGACAAACATCAATCCTGACAACCTTTCGCATTTATAAATATTAGTAAGTAGGATAGGATTAACTTACTTGTACTTGTGTTATTTTGGTTCGTTCATTCATTTACTCTCCTGTAAAATGTTGAAGTCTATCGGTATCTATCAATCTACGTGATATTTTGGGTCGTTTACTCATTTTTTTTTTTAATTAAACGTTATACCGGCAGTTAAGACAAGACAATAGTTTGAGAATGACTTGATCTGGTGACTTCCATCTAGCCAAGTTAGTGTTATAAGTATTCCGAAACATTGACGTAACGTTACTACACATGTTATCACTCAGTTACTACACATTGTTACTAATATTGTACACTAGTTACATACAATACGCAAAGTGTGTAAAACGTGTGTACACAATTTTTTCTGTAACAAGCCGACACAGCTACAACACAAAGTTACTAAAACTACTTTCGGTCGCTTTGTTACTAAACGGTTACGACACATAAAAGCGAACCCCCACACAGTCGCAAGGTGTCGTATCAGTTACGAAACTAATGCGACTTGTTACACCTTTTACAAATCAGTGACCAAAAATGGCTATATGGGTTAAATACTCCCAGGATATAACTATCAGGAAACACTTATTCTGTGCAATGTTATAATTTTATTAATACATATGTACTGTATAAAGGACAAATTCATTCTAGACTTTAAGTTCGATTGTTACCATACCTCAAAAAAATTATTAGTGAATATGTTGTTGGAGTGTCTTAAATAAATACTAACCTTATCTCCCGGCGTCGCTCTCTTCCTAGTGACTCCCCCCATAGGTTCCACATAGGTGACCTGTGAGGAGTCGTGGTCACCCCTCACTTTGTTGACCTCGTTTGTCTGCTTTACTTTCTTCTTCGGCTCTTTACTGTCACCTCTGATGATGATTTGAGTTTTAGACTTCAGGTCAGGTGTCTGGAAAATAAAAATAGTAATTAAATTTTTCACTTAAGGCCGGCTTGTCCCGAGCACCGTAGGTATTCGACGCTTACCCCAGCCCCCGCAACGAATAGCAAAACGTAACAAATTACGACGCGCGGGAGGCGCGCGCGCCAAGCTCACCGCTCATGAGTTCACGAACTCAAGTAGGTACGAAGATGCGTCACAGAATAGAGCAATTCAGTAGATCAACTTGAATTGATTAGTTTATGTTTATTTTGTTTTGTTTTAATAGTAAGTATTTTCAAGTTTATAGATAGAATAGGTACGTATTGTATAAACTTGAACCTAATTGGTAATAATTAAAAATAAGTATATTTATTTATTTTTGTGAATAAGGTGTATAAAAATCTGACTGACACGTAGATCATGAATACGGGTATGATTCAAAATTACACGCCGCGCGCTATTCGACTTTCCCAAAGGGTGCGAAATCTTCATGGCACAGTATAAAAAATCAAGTATTAGGTAGGCACACTTACATTAGGAGAATTGTATTACAATTCAATTGTTATATTGAAAGAGGGCTTAGACGTATTCTGTGTGAAATATTATGTTTAAAAAATAATAAATATAAATATTTTTCAATTAAATAGTTATACCAATAAAAGCAACACACAAACACTTTTTGGAACGTATTTATTTTACGCGGCTTCTAAACTGGCAGAAATTGTAACGCAAAAGTGTTAATACTTACGACTGTCTTCTGACGAGAGAGACGACGAGGGTCAACCGCACACTTTTTTTTTCTCTAAAAACTACAATCATTTATGCACAACTGGCTAATGCCGTGATTCGACTTCAACTTCAACTCTTGCGGCTTTTGTGGAGGACCCACCACAATTTCATAAACGCTGGAGGTTGTTTGGTAAAGTATTTTGGATGATGAAAAGTATTAAAATTGAAGTAAAAAAAAAAACAAAGTTATTTTGTACGCAAACATGACATGACAGCTTTTGCAATGTCAAATGTGTTATCACTCAATGTTTTACCAGTTTACCAGTGGCTAGAGAAAATTAGAAATATGGCATAGAAATGTTAAAACGATAATACAGTACGCTACAGCTTTATTTTATTTATCTCAATGAACCTACATAGATCATAAACAAATCGAGTAAATACAAGAGGGATAAGGCATTTAATGGAGATTGGACGGGGAACATTAGGGGGTGCGCGTGATTCGAAATGCAGTAAAAGCCATAGATGACATCCTGACACGAGATGTCACATTTTTGACATTTTACAACATATTATCTGTTTCCCTTTGGTACATGAATACTTTATTGGAAAACTTTAAAAAGTAGACATACACAAAGATGTGAAACTTTTTCTGATTAATCATTTTCATGAAAAAGAAATGTAAGCACTTTTCTCAAGACCATCTATGCTCGTTGTTGGTGTTGTTTACTGATTGCACAACGGTGAACAGGAGACGACTAGGCCTAGTAGACTAGGGTCGCCCTGAGGACACCGTAGAGCACACGGTGCAAGACTGCCCCGCCTGGGCAGAGCACCGACGTGTCCTCACGGCGGCGATAGGCGGAGACCTCTCGCGCCCGGCCTTGGTCGAGGCCATGCTGCGGGGCGAGAGGGAGTGGGAAGCGGTCGCCTCCTTCTGCGAAGCAGTCAAGCTTTCGAAGGAGGAGGCGGGCCGCGTGAGGGAGAGGATGGCGTCCTCCCTCCAGCCCAGCCGCAGTGGTAGACGCCCACGGCGTCGGACGTCGGCCGACGATCTCCGGCCACCGTAGGCGCGGGCATGCGGACAGCGAGTAAAGGGCAACTCGCTGTCCGACCATGGACCATGCCCGGGTCGACGGCGCGTCGTGTTCCACGCGCGCCTCAAAGAGCGTCAGCAACATGACGAGGCCCCCTCTGCAGAGGGCCGAAGCCCACCGGGGTCGTGGGACTCATCCCGTTACCGTGGCCCCGGTATGTAAAGGGTTATTGAAGGAACACCGTGGATTTTTGTCAGTAAAAGTCTGACAGTCCCTCCCACCCTGCCCGGAGTGGGAGGACTTATTTGATAATTTTACCACGTTAAAAAAAAAAAAAAAAAAAAAAAAAGGCTCTTCGACCACCTTACGGAGGCAGCTGCAGGAGCTGAAATGGCCCAGCACAAATATCCGATGGCAAAGCTTGTTTTTCTAAGAGATTTTAATGCCCACCATAAAGAATGGTTGTTCCCGTACCAACAAACAGAGCACGCTGGTAGAGGCCCGCAGGTTTTTTTATCGCTAGATCTCGACCAGCTGGTTCACCAAGCAACCTGCATTCCAGAAGTCGACGGCCACACGCCCAATGACTTGGACCTAGTGGTGAAAACGGTATCTACCTTTTCTCCTCCAGATACATGCCCCAGGGTCATATGGCGAGTATGGAAGTATGGGTTTGCAGACTCCGAAACTGCGAAGTGAAACTCGAACTTTTACCGTCCTTCGCTGCCTCCTAGTTATGATAAAACTGAATGGAACACTGGCTCACACCGCACAAGAAAAAGCAAATTTAAATGCCTCCGTCTTTGCGGTAAGTTTACGTCTCGACACGGCGTCTAACTTACCACATAAAATACCTCACTTTGGCTCCGTAATGCTGGAAAATACATTTCATGTTAAGGAAGTCCGCAAAGCCCTTTCCAGTCAAAACCAAACCAAACTTTGCCAGCCAAGCAGAGTCAAGATGCAAACCGAGATCTTTAATTGAAAATGATAGGAAGGAGTGAACTAGTTGCCACTCTAATGATCATACGTGAGCTTCTGATCACAATGGCCTGACACTTTGAGGGGCTTACAGTCACCCCAAATCAATCAGACCAGTTTTATAGCATCTAAATCTTGGTTTACATCTCCTATAGCGTCTGACAAACTTTCCACCCGCGTAGATGCATACAACTGCAGATCATCAGCGTAAAGTTGATACGAACACCGAAGACAGAGAGTTATAAAGTTTACCGAAGTTTACCGAAAATAATAAATGATATTTTCGTAGGAAATGGTCATGTTGTATATTTCTACACTATGGCACGAGTGTGCTGCGTGTAATAAATGTTGTTGACTTGTGACAACCCTGGCCGTTGCGATACTGTCTAGAGCTAGACGTTGTCGGCATTTTCCACAAGATCAAAGGCGTCGACCTACTGTATGATCTTTATACTGTGGTCATAGCGACGAATGATCGACTGTACCATTTATCCATTATTACATTTACGAAAATAAAACCTAATACAGTCGAATACGGTCAGGTATTTCAACCGTGGTTACTGACGTTCTGTTAGCGCGTTTAGTAAAGAATCGGAATGATAACCGTCAGTATTCTGGATCAAACCCAGGCTCTAATCGCATCTTTTTGTGATTTCTTTTTTATTGAAAGTACTTTTATATTATATTTAGATATTTTTGGAAATATTTTTTTTAATAAAATAAGAAACATTTTCATTTTTTTTATAGGAGAAAGAAAGTCAACAATGTTTTTGTTTTACACACATGTTTGCGGTTTGTAAATCTATTCTGCGTAGGTACTTATCTACTTAGTAAAGTAAAATATTAATTTGTATAATTATAGGTACCTATAATAATATTGTCAAAGTTTCCTTTGAGTCTGACATTTGAAAAGAGCATTATAACATTTGCGCACGTGGCGGCTTTAAATGCTTTGACATAGGGTTCAAATTCAATTGTTTCACACACTTTTTGCGGTTGGCAAATCTATTCCGCGAGAAAAATAAACTATTACAGCTTTTGCGCGCGTGGCGTGTTTATTTACACATAGTCACATATATTATTTTGTGGTTTCGAAATCTATTCCGCTAAGTAGGTACCTCAGAATACAAAAAGAGCCTAGTTAGTAAAGAAAAATATTTATGTATATACCTAGGTCTAAATATTTATATATTGTCAAAGCCTTCTTACTTTTTTTGTTTATTCAACCTTCCCACCACCACTTCTTTTTGTTAATTTTGTCCATTAGTTTTACTCACCAAAATTATAACTAAAGTACCTAATAAAAACAATTTATATTACAACTATTTAAAACTAAACGATAGGAATTATTATTTTATAATGATTTATTGGCTCGACCGGAACCAAACTTAGCGGGGGTGGCAGGTTCGCTAAAAATTGGCATACGTCCGACCTCCGACACGTTCCGCTCGGGACTAACGGACGCGGGGCGCGTGGCCGCGCGCATGAAAATAATAGGAAAACACTTATTTTTGAAATTAGTGGTATAAATATTTTCAAATTTCACATTATGACGACAGACATATATGACATTTTTTACGATCTTTATTATGGTATAAGTTTTATTATTCAAAGCTTAATACAACTCAAATAAAATAAGAATAAGACTGTAATTTAGACTTGTCTTTGCAATTTAATTAGTTGCAGTGAAATGCAAGTAATCGTGTATCGGATGACCGAAATAGAAAGATCAAAGTATGAATTATGCAATATGTTTTTTTCAAAATTTAAATCCGTGTTATCTACGAATAAGACACAATTGAAAACGACGTTTTTTCGAATAACCTCGCCTTAAGTAGGTACTTAAGAGCCCACAAGCTAGAGACGCGAACTCGTTGGTGCCGTAGCTAATTCGCATGCTATTTCACCTAACATCGTGCGAGAAAGAGATAGACTCAGTGATGAGCGGGACGAAACTGTTGCACGCACACAAACACTCCCGTGTAGTACACAACACACGGCACCATGCCGTCGCGCCGCACACGCGCGCAAGGTCATTGATATATGCGGGCGATCGCGAGTTACTCATATTTTTTTTATACGGTAACTACGCTCGAATTTGTATTTATTTCATAATAGAGAAATGTACCTACATCCTTACGGAGACTTCTTGCTGCCGAGATATACACTTATGTTTATACTGTGGCTTTGCCGACCACGAGTATGATATTATGGACTTTATTACTTACTACTTCATAAAATAAAAAACGTGTTATTAAAGTATAGTAAATATTTTTACTGATAAACATTTCTTCAAAATAAAGTAATGTACGTAAGTACCACAGATTGGTTTTACACTAACATTACCTACCAATAAAGTTTTAATAATTAGAATGTGAATTGATTTTCTAAAAAAGCACTGAACGGATTTTTATACGGTTTTTACTAAAAGGTAGTGCAATTCTTGAGGAGGTTACAAACACACAATTTACATAACGGCTTTATGTAAATTGGATGAAATATAAAGATTACTGTTGAAGAGGTTGCGCGGTAGTAATGTCTCGCTTACTGGGAGATTTACTCGCATGCACCGCGTAACTGGATTACGCTAAATTCATGTACGAAAGAATAGTAGATCAACAAAAATACTACAGAAAAATCCTCAATAGCATGTCTCTATCTCTTATGGTCAACTCGCAATAACTACATTTATGTTCAAAATTTAAATTAAAAATATTACGTCATTTTCGAGACTGGTTTTTGCTGTTCAGTATTAATCGTTATCTAAATAAATGCGTTTGTTAGCTTTGCCATGTAATATAGATCAAAATTGCCCTTTGCACTATATAAATCAAATAAGTATTTTAGAAGATATTATAGATTTACTCGCAAGTCTCGCAACGTCGCAATTCACGCCGCAGCGCAGCGCCGCCCGGGCCCGGGCGCCGCCGGCGGCGGCCCGAGACCGCCCGATCCGATTATCCGAAGCTCGCGTTCGTTCAAGAAATGATTTAAAAGCATGATGATGATTGATGGTTTTGTCGTTGTCATTTCATGATTTTAAAATACTGATGATTTTTACCTGTGACATGATATCGGACTCATCTCTACTTTGAAGCGGAACGTCTAAAAAATTACGAGTAGGCATTTAGGAAATATATAAATAACTCATAACCTGAAAATAGGACACTGAACTCATCATTCTGAACCAAGACCAAACCTGAAATCGCGAAAAAAATCGACTATTTCACAATGACGTATTATAATATATTTGCTGTTCGCATATAGATGTCGCCAAATAACTTGGCAAGAGTCGTTCAATGCGCAGAAGTCGAATTTTAGGTGTCAGCGGTTGTCAGCGGGACGCGGGGTATGACGTAGCGCTGCTCCGAGCGCGCGATTGGTGCGTCAGTAGTTCTCGTTCAATTTGCTCCCGAATACACTTGCGCACACGAAAGTTGTACCCTTTGTTTATGTTACGAGTTGTTGTTTTAAATTTAGTTTTTGTGACGTTGATTACAATGCCAGGACCAAATACCGTTTTACGCAGACTATTAAAACGTCAGAAAGAACAGAGCCCCTAGTATGAGTTTGCGATACTATTATCGTGTTCGAAAACTATAGCTTTGTCTCTTTCACACTAATCTGGTACGTGTGAAAGAGACAAAGCGATAGTTTTCGATAACGACAAAAGTATTTCAAACTCATACTAAGCACACAGTTAGACACTATAGTTAAGGGAGGTTGAAATTCCGAATTCGTCACTGTCTTTAGGACACCGGGAAAAGAAAAGAATAAAGGAGGTAGCAGTTTTATTAACTAATTGTGACGTCGAGAACATCTTATTTTTAATGTTTTTTTTTTTAAATATCTTTTTTTTTACTTTTGAATGTATTTATGTATTATATCTATTTTATTTATAATGCCGAATTAACGAATGAATTCCTCTTCTTTCTTTAAAATTCTTGTTAAAATGATTAAAAATAAATGATGGCAATAACCATAGAATAATGGCAAGCAGTATAAGAGACCACTTTTATCTTCCACTAAGTGCACGATGCGCGAACTTACTCCCTCTACGCCAAAACCTTGCCAACTTAGGTGACGAGGACTATACCTACATACTTACGATTCTGATATTATTTATACCAATATTAAAAAGCGGAAAGTTTGTTTGTTTGAACGCGCTAATCTTCGAAAGAACTGGAAGGATTTCAAAAAATATTTCTGATTATAATGGGCAGTTTCATGGGGAAGGCTAGATCGGATATCAAGAATCACGCTAATGCTCTCGGTTTTCCTAAAATAAGGGCATTAGTGAAGTAGGTACCTAAGTCGGAGAAGTAAATTACTATAATCACGTGCGCTGGCGAAATGCTGAGATCAGCTGAGATATACCAAAAGTTCATGCACTACAAAAATGCAGGGATTTTGCAGATCTAAAAAAGTCCGCGGTACTACCTACATATCTAACCTTTGTAAATAAAAAACAATAAGGCAAATTATGTTATGTGTATGATTTTTACGTTCGAAAGTAGTTTTATCAAGACATTTTTATTAAGATAAGCTTGGTTCTTTTACAGTACATAATTTGGACGCACAGTTTAGGAGAAATGTAAAATTAAAAGTAGGTATTCAACAACTTTATTTGCTGAAGCAGCGCTCGGCGCGCGGACGAACCTACCTATACTCCCCGATACATAACGCACTGATAGTATAGGTACCTAACCTTGGTTTCATTTCAATTTCTTTGCTAAAGCCCGATTTACACTTCAACAAGTACAGTAGCGAGTTAACTTGCGTCATCGGCGAGTTAAGTTGTTATTGTAGTTTGAACGGCAAAAGCGAGTTAAGTAGTAGTACATTAACAACTTAACTCCCAATGACGCAAGTTAACTCGCTACTGTACTTGTTGAAGTGTGAATCGGGCTTAAGAGACTTCCTATCATGTAGGTATGTAAAATCGTTTCACCTTTTTTTACTTCAGGTGTGTGATTTTTATACCTATACTTAACTAGACGTATTTTTCGTCTATATTTTTACGATTCTTAAGTTTGTGTAGGTAGGTACCTATAATAGGAAATCAATTCATATTTAGTACAGGAATATATAGTATCTAAGTCGTTACTTTTATTAAAATATCTTCGAAGCAATGTCATAATTATGTGCTATAGTTTTGATTTGACGGAACCAGCGCGAGCGACTAGACAAACAGCACTTATAGGTACCTCAAATCCACACAGTACCTACAGATTTACCTTTTAGTTAGAAAAGGAGACAAATTCCTGTAGCTAAAGGTATTTTTTGCAGTTACAATAAATAAAGCGTCGGGTAGCGGGCCTAGCGGGAATGTTCTAAAGAGATACCGAGGCCCGGGAACGCAAGGGCAGCTGAAGGAACAGGCAGGTGGATTTTTAGTCAGTAGAAGTCTGACACTCTTTTCCGATCCACCCAGAGCGGGACCCGATAAAAACATTTCACATCAGACATTTTAATGTCCCCTCTAACTTTTAAACAATCTTACTTCTTATTACCAAAATACTCTAAATCTATACTCACTTAGCAATATGATAAACAACTATCTTTACTTCGCAATTCTCTAACTAGTGCGAATGAGATAGGTATAGGTACCTACTTAAATTTTTACTGTCGCTTTTTCGACTCCCCACGAGACCCCCCTTCCCCTCCCCGCACCCCTCTCAGGGCTACCTCACCCCCCGGCGACCTAACTTCGTTCCCGTGGTCGCAAGATAGCCGAGTTTGGGCTCATTTTAAAGGACATCAAAAGCTCTACCACTTGGCCCCAACAGAATTCCAAAATTCGGCAATTTATGTGTCTGTCTCTTTTTACTGTCGCTTTTTCGTTTCATAGGTAAACTTTCAAATCAAAACGACGCTAACGAAGTTTTCACTTCAAAAATATGTCATTTATAGTACCTAAATATTTTGTTGATAAATATTTGTTCAAAATAAAGTTATGTAATAATAACGGATGGAACAGTCAGTAAGAGTTTGCCACGCCCTTCCGCTGTACCCCGATCCGGGGCTGCGGTATCTCGTTAGAACATTCTAGAAACCCAAAACCCGCAGGATGTTAAATATACCTACTATTACATATCATATTCGACATACAAATTTTCATTGACAACACATAGCCATTAAAAAATATAGTAATGGGTGGGAAAATCATTGAATAACTTCTCCCGCTCTGGGTTAAGCGGAAGGGAGTGTCAGACTTCTACTGACTAAAAACCCACCCTGTCCCTTCAGCTGCCCGTAAGTTCCGGGGCCACGGTATCTTGTTAGTACATTTCCGCAACCCCGGCGGGCTAGTTTTTTTTACGAAGAATATACAAAGCGAAGTTCCTTATCTATTTCTTATTTATAGACATCAGAATGAGATAGAAAAGTATACTACCTATCTTACTTAGTAGTTACATAATATTTCAAATGCAAATATCAAGAATATACCTACCTACCTAACGTACGTAATAACTATCGTTATTTTGCAGTTATTAGTTTACAATGTTAATAATATTAATTATTAGCCAAGGTATGGAACTCTCTGCCGACTTCTGTGTTCCCTGCCACATACCTATGATCCGTCAGTCTTAGCAAGAGTGAATAGGCATTTTCTGGGCTCGCTTGTCCGATCGTAGACCTCATTTTACACTTATGTGTATGATCGAGGTCAAGGGCACATTCGTATTAAAAAAAAATATAACAAGCAAGACTATGGGTAGGTATAGGTACTTAGGAATTTATATCCAAAAAATAAAATACAACTTATCCATTATTAATTTGTAGTGCTGAAGTCAATAAACTATATTATATAATCAATGTATAATAATAAACTCACGAAATATTGAATTTACCTCAAGTTCAACTGCAAGTCAAAAACTAAATCATTCAAAGTAATCGCGAAGTCAAATAATCAATAAAGTATCAAAATCCAAAGCTCAATGTCAGGGGTTAAACTAAAGTGATAACGATACTAAGGTGCAAATGATAATAGTACAGTCATCCCTAGTATACATACATTCACAACACGCACGACCTAAAATTACGTAATTGTAGCAGATAAGCAGACTGACCGGTGAAATTGCGCGAAATGCACACAGGCACTGGTTCCCGGCTTGTGTAACTGTGTGCGTGCACCCGCCCCGCCCGCGCGCCCGGGGGTAAACATTCAAGTGAAATGCAGAATGATTCTTGTAAGAAACGGGCGCCTCAAAATTGACGAGTAGCCTTTTAGGAGAAATGGTTTTACCAAAAAGCAACTAGATGTTTTAATTCTAAATAAAGTTATTTAAACTCTTCAATAACTAAACTATGTCAGTAAAAATTTTGTTTCAGAGATTTTATATTTTACTTTTATACTTTTAAGGCCCCAAGTTGCGTTAAAATTCGTGTTAAAATACGGAACTTTGGAGGCTCAGAACTTTCAAATTCCTTATTATTTTACTATTTTTGTTCATCACGGGCATAGATAATGACAAGACAAATCGATATTCGTGCTACGGTCCACTCTTAGAAAACACACTAGTCTTCCACTGCCAAAACCGGGAAAACGTACATACATGCCACCAAACACTCAACATCATACGACCTTCGCGAAACACCAGTTTTATATTCTCAGTACTCATGTTTATGCCAAAATTAATAAAGTCTTAAATATAATAACCCTAAATACACATGCTCTCAAAACAAACTTAACTGAGTGGCTTCTACAGAAGGACTACACTTACACGGAGTCTTTACTTACTTATCAAACCTAATGCTCAAGCAAACACGCACACGATTACACACACGCACACATTTACACACACATACACACTCTCATACATATACTCATTGTCAATAATTAGTTCTTAAAAACTTTTCTCTCTTTAATATTTAATCTATAATTATATTTCAACTATTTTTAATTGGTTTCTGTTAATAGAATTATATTATTTATATCCGGTAACATAATTATGTAATTCGCTGACTGACACAGTCCACTTGAGCCAGGTCATTGCTGTATAAATTTTGTATTATATGTATAATTTGCAACTACCTCTTAAGATACAGGATAACTCCTAGTTTAAGAGGTAGAATTAAAATGTTTTGTTGTAATATGAACTGTGTAAATAAATAAATAAATAAATAATAAATAAATATTATACTCAACTTTGAAAGTACGATATCAAATAATGGAGTAATCCTACAAGTATATTTGTATGGAGAAAATGTCAAAAAGCGTGGCCTTAAGGGGCTATACTACCTCAGCGCTTCTCATTCTTTATCTCGCCGCACACTACTGGACGCGGTCACGCGAGCAAGCGAGACAGGATGGCAGAGAAAAGACTCCAAGACACCGATAATTTAGTTTATTTATTTTTACGGTGAAAATAATGGTAATTGAAAAAAAGTAAATAACATAAGACCTGCTTTATAGTTAGTTCAATTAATATGCAAAGTTTCATTATCTAATTTGAAGTAATTTTTGAATACCAGCGGTTTATTGTTCGGTTTGGAGGTAACTTTAGATTTTTTTTTCTATCAAGAAAAGTTTATGGAATCGTGTTTTCGTCAAACATAGTACCTAACATTACTACTCAACTTTACAATATATTTAAATCAAAATTATTGCTGCAGTATTTTCGACATAACGGAGGATCATGCTAAGCGATATGAGGTAGTATAGGCCCTTAACTATAGATAACTAACCTATATTTAGGAATATGTAGTTACTCGACATTCGTCGTGCGGACTACTTTTAGTAAAATTGTAATTAGTTACAGAATATCTCGTTAGTCTAGTGGCCGCAAACACGACTGCTGAGCTCATGCTCATGCGGGTCGGGCAAAAATTGCTTCTTGCAAGGAATTTCTCAATAGTAGCCCGGAGTTTCGAAGTTTATGGTGTGATAACCCCCGTGCCTCGAAAAGTACGTGAAGCCTTTGTTCCCGGTTGTCATTAATACATCTTTGACAGTCGTTACGGTTAGTCAGAAACCAGAAAATCTGACACTGGTCTAGCCAAGGGGTCTCGTGTTACCCAGTTACTGAGTTATTATTATTTATTTTTTTAAACATTAATCACAAATAACGTATAAACTAAGCCCCACAAAACCGTGTTAGTGGTTTGACTGTGGGGTCGATGAGTCTCTATAATATACTATTATATTATATATCTAGAATGTTCGAGACACTACCGCCATCTAGCGGCGAATAGCAGTACTGAGTATATCTAGTCGAGACACTAACGCCATCTAGTGGCGAATAGCAGTACTGAGTATCTCAAGTAGCTTCGAGAATATTCTTAGCAGTGTAGGCGGTGAGTAGATTTTATAAGAATGTTCTAGAACCTATAATCTAGACCGGGGTAATAGATCGCAGAGGAACGCAGAGTCAGTCTTATTTGAAGATCCGAGGCGATATAATCGAAGCTATACAAGTGAATTTCAGTGCGATTTAAGTGTGAAGTGACAAGCGTTGTGGTGCGAATAATTGTGTTGAATTTTTATTTTGTGTTTAATTAATTAAAGTGTTAATTTTGGTTTAATTGGCGTTAATTATTTCTATCCCGAACCCCAGCTCGTAACAATATTTATATATTGGTAAACATACTTTTAAAAATTTTCTTACAAAGCGCTTAATAATATAATTTATTTAATGATAGCACTTTAGCATATTTCTAAGTAATTATTATTATTTGGTGAGACTGGAAGCTGAGCCCAACAGCGGGCCTAGACAAAATCCATTTTCTGTAAGCGTTAACGCCAAAGGAAAAATTAAATTGTATGGAGTTGACATTTGCTAACCACATGTCACGTGATTGTCACGTGTTAGTAAATGTCAACTCCATACAATTTAATATTTCCCTTGGCGTTAACGCTTACAGAAAATGGATTTTGTCTAGGCCCGCTGTTCGGAAAAGGCTAAACAGATAATGATAGCTGGAATCCTGGATTAACACAATGGTTAATTTTCATCCCGAAATTTCTTGAAAAAATGATCAAATGATAAATGATCTTTATTTTGCAAATTGGTTATTAAATAACGCTTTTTTTTTACTAGATGAGGCCGGTGTTTCCTAACTGACTACCCTGAGAAGAAACACCGAAACAAACTCAGGGGTCCGTCTCTTTTAAAGTCCATACAATCTATACTGGTTTAATTATATGGGAACCTTGTAGGTTTCAGTTTGAGGTGATCTTTTGAGGAAAGATGCTCACAGATTTGAGTGGGCTTGTCTATACAGTGCAAGCATTTGTCAGATGACGTATAGCTCAACTTAGAACAAGGAGCTTAACGAATCCTTCCGCTGAGGGTAAAGCGGAAGGGAGTGTCAGACTTCTACTGACTAAAAACCCACACTGTTCTAACAGTTACCATTATAACACGGGGCTGCGGTATCTCGTTACAACATTCCCACAACCCCGGAGGGAATAACGCCCTACCTGAACGAAATTGCAGGTAACTAGTTCATGATAGCTAGAAAGGCCCTAATATATTGAATGGACTTTAAAAAAGACGGACCTCCAAGTTTGTTCGGTGTTCCTTCTCAGGGTAGTCAGTTAAGAAACACCGTCTTCATCTAGTTTAAAGGACTCCGGAAACGGCCCACTTTTTCAACTCAACAGACAATAATAATATTAATACTAAATTGACTGGTAATAAACACTATCATAACATAGTATAAAGCAAATTCGCTTCGTGTCTGTCCCTATGTATGCTTAAATCTTTAAAACTATGCAACGGATTTTGATGCAGTGTCTTTCAATAGAAAGAGTGATTCAATAGGAAGGTTTTTAAGTATATAACATGCATAATATAGTAGAGGAACACTGATAATTTTTGAGGTTTCTAATGTGATGTCGTAAACAAACACATTTTTTGCGCTTGCTTTGCAAACGCTGGCTGAACCCTACGAGATAGATCAAAATAATGTACAACAGTATTGTACACCTTAAAAAGGTCAACAAAATGTCCTTGATGGCATCTGTCTATCTCTTATAGATAACCCACAACAACCATTTTTTATCCTTTACTTTTTACAACAAATACGAGCATATATCAGTTGAAAATAAAGATGAAGATAGAGCAGTGACTTATCTAATCAATACAACTAAGAGAGTTGAAAGTGACATGACTTTCAAGCCAATTACGCCAAAGGAAATAATTAAGTTGGTAAATAAAATGGCTAACAAAAATTCTTGCGGCTTCGACGATGTACCAATATCGATTGTAAAGGAAAATATAGACGTATTAGCATCTCCTCTTTCTAATTTTTTCAATAAATGTATCAATGAGTCAGTTTTTCCTGACCAGTTGAAATTGGCCAAGGTGATTCCGATACACAAGAAGGGCACTCAGACTGACCCGAAAAATTACCGCCCCATATCCCTACTTCCAACCTTATCAAAACTCTTTGAAAAAATTATTAAAACTAGACTGATGCTACATTTAAGTATTAACAAGATAATCAATCAGAGACAATTTGGTTACCAGAAAGGTGTAGGCACTTCGGATGCTACGACCACTTTAATAAATGACATAGTTAGTAAATTAAATGAAAAACTGAAAGTAACTGGACTATTTGTCGACCTCAGCTCCGCTTTTGACACGATAGATCATAATCTACTACTTATTAAACTCGAACATTATGGTGTAAGAGGCAAGACACTACAACTTTTGAAATCGTACTTAAAAAACAGACGAATGTATGTAGAAATTAAAAGTATAGACGAGAATAATCACGAAGTGGTACATAAATCAAAAATGACAAATTTAAAACGTGGTGTGCCCCAAGGATCAATTTTAGGACCTATACTCTTTATTATTTTCATGAATGACCTACTTAACTTCATGAGTAAAACCCAACCAAATGAGAAAATTATTGTTTTCGCAGATGACACAAATGTTATAATTGGGGCAAAAGACATAGAAGAACTGACACTAACTGCAAACATAGTTATAGGAAAAATTTGCGAATGGTTTACAGCAAATAACCTGTTACTAAATACAAATAAAACCAACGTCATGTTATTTAAGACTACGGCTCGCAATAATGACGACTTGAATATAAAAATAAATGGAGATAATATTAAATTGGAGGACAAGGTTAAATTCTTAGGTGTTCACATAGATTCGCACTTAAATTGGAAACCAGAGCTTGCTGGTATTGAATCATCTATATCGTCAGCATGCTACGCGCTTAGGAGCCTTAGGGATGATTTGGATATAAAACAGTTAAAGGCTGTATATTATGCGCTAGTCGAGTCTAGGATAAGGTATAGCATCCTGCTCTGGGGAAATAGTTACTGTTATAACTGGCAGAGAGCATTCATCCTACAAAAACGAGCCATAAGGACAATGGTTAGAATTTCCCAATGTGTCTCATGCAGGGATTACTTTAAAAAAATGGCTATATTAACAGTTCCTTGTCTATATGTGTTGGTACTCCTTACTCATTTTGCTAAATATCTACACAAATTTGAAACACAAGAGCACCGTGAAATTAGAGAAAGCACACGTAGGAAAATTTTTAAACAACAAATAGCACCTAAATTTAAATGGTAAAACATAGCTGGAAATATCAAGGTGTAGAAATATTTAATAAGTTACCCTGTGAGTTAAAGACGCTGGTTTATAACACCCACTTGTTTAAAACAAAATTGAAGGCCTTTCTGTTAGAAAAATGCTTGTATAACATATCGGAATTAAAATGACACAGTAATAATTGAATTCGTATTTCTATTTTTAATCACTTGACATTATATAATTTTGACTTTTTTTGCTGACATTTAACATTAATTTGCATTGATATTATATTTAAAACTTGAACTTTATAGATTAATGTAACTTTTTGACATAATTTTTAGTAATGATTGACACAAATGTTATCTTCACATTCGTTGTATTTTGTATTTTTCTTGTATATAACTTATTATTAAATGTATATTCAACACAATGTAAATTGTTAAGGAATAAATAAATAAATGAAATATTTTACGAAGCGATTTTAAGCAATACAGCATTAATCCTTATCCAATTAAGTACCATAAATACATTGTGCATTTAATATAAATCAATATTGCCCTTTACAGAATGTAATTTAAATAAATAGTTTCGAAGATATTACAGATTTAAAATGCAAGGACATAGCGGTTGCGGCGCGGTGCCGACGGAGGCACGGCGCGCGTGCCTATGTTGCTTAGATTTAAGCGTTAATCTTTTTCCCATGGTAAATTATGTGTCGCACTTTCAAGAGTAATTACTAAAGAGAACATGTATGTCGAATGACAAAAAGGCTGTCAACGATGTATATAAAGACATTCTATAGTATATTTAATACATATAAACATTGCACCCGTGAGAAGCCGGGGCGGGTCGCTAGTTTACTATAAAACATCAATATCAATATTGATCATGGGAATACCGAGATAACAGAGAGATAACAAAAACGTTTTTTAGGTTATGAAAAGTAAAAACATTTAAGTTAATTTAGAAATAAAACCGAAAATGACTAAAACAGAACCTAATTCAAACTAAAAGTAGTTTTAATTAAGTTATTTTATATTCATTTTCATAAATCTATACTAATATTATAAAGCGGAAAAGTTTGTTTGTTTGTTTGCTTGAACGCGCTAATCTTCGAAAGTACTGGGTGGATTTGGATGAAATTTGGTATGGAAGTAGCTTGAAGCTTGAGGAAGGTTATAGGCTACTTTTTACGCGACTGCAAAAAAGGAGAGTTATGTTTTTACCGTGATAGAATCCACGGGAGCGAAGCCCCGCGTGAGTACTAGTAATTAATAAATCAAGTTATTTTATATTCATTTTCATAAATAATTAATAAATCATCTAAAAAGTAGGAGTATTCACAGCGGCGTAAGAGTACAAACAAAAATGTACTCTGTGGTCTATACGAGTTCGCGCCTTCGCGGAGTGAATGACATTGATTGATTTTTTCTTCTAGCATTGGCAATTTGGCTTCTAGCATTTTTATCCACTATCGAAATCAACATAAAGCCACAGTTATTATGGACCAAAAACGTTGTAATTAACAAAAATATTTACGTAATGCGTTAACTGATATATTTAGACTTTCAAAATGGATCTATTTTTAATAATAATATACAAAATAATGAGAAATCATGACCCCTCTACATACAATATTATACTATTTAACCCCCTGGCAACCCTGGAATTAGGAAATGCAGATGTCATGGCTGACAGATAATTTCTTCACAATGACTTCCGCTATATCTTCTTTTTATTGTGTTTTTCATTACCTCACGATTAAAAGTTGTATAAAAATTACGATAAATAACTATTAAATAAAAGTTTTTTTTAAATATATAATTCATTTGTATCCGCTATTACACTGCTAGTGGGCCTAATTTCGCCGACCTCCCTTACGAAAAAAAAAACACTGAAGTGTTATTTTATAACCAACTTGCAAAATAAAGATCATTTATCATTTAAAAATTCTTGGTAAAATAATAAAGCTACCCGAAACTGTCAAATTTTCACAATCAACCTTCAACCTAATTACTTCAACAATAAAGTTTAAAATCTATTAAAGAAATTTGAAAGATTGTTGTGGCTTGATGTGCTGGCGTCTGAACATAAATTTTTTGTATAAACAATTTCAATGATACATACCACTTTTTCAAAGGTCAATACGGGTCCATTCCAATAGCCTAGCAACAGGTCCCCGGTGCGAGGTAGCCGACAACACTGAAGAGGGAGGGGCCTGGCTTCCGTAGTTGATACCTGGATTGTCACTGATGGTTTGATTGGTTTTGTTGATGACCTGTGGATGGAAACACTATAGGGTTAAAACGGAATCACCGTAGATTAGGTTCTAGTTTATTTTTATTTTTTTATTACTGATGGGCCCACTCTAGACCTCGATCTCGCCTGATGGTAAGCGATAGGTGAGGTCTAAGATGGGACGAGCGAGCCCAGAAGATGCCTATTTACTCGTGCTTTAAAGGCTGAAAGGTCATAAGTGGCAGGGAACACAGAAGCCGGCAGAGAATTCCACAGCTTGGCTGTGCGCACTATAAATGTGGAGGAGAAGCGCTTGGTACGACAAGACGGTATATCAACCAAGTGTGGGTGGTACCCAGCCGTACGTCTGGCAGACCGGTAGTGAAAGGGAGATGGAGGAATCAGGTCATGGAGCTCAGGCAAGCAACGGTTCGCCGATGAGCCAGGCTATGAAGCTTGTCCACCAACACCTCGTCACCTATAAGCCTTTTAGCTCTGCGCTCGATCGAGTCCAATGCAGCAAGTTGGTACTTTGCAGAGCTAAAGCTAAAGTTATTTGTTGACGAAAAAACATTAGTTGCTGGGATATAACCGTTTTGACATAATTCGCAATCTTAGAATGAAAGTAACCTTAGTTAAAAATTGTTACATATTTTTGGGTTTAAGCAAGAAAGTCCAATAAGCAGCAGTGTTGATTATGTACATATCGCTTCTGTGTTTTTTTTTTTTTTTTTTTTGTTTTTGCAAATGGGTTATAAGTAACACTTTTACACGTCATTTTTTTTTTCGTAAATGTAAGCTAGATGAGGCCAGTGTATAAACTGCCATGCGTATAAACTGTTCCTTTATTACTAACTCTTAATTCACCCATTTACCTTGGGGATTTGGAGTAGTGTTTAAGGTCAGTTTATATTAACATCAGAAGTTACTGGAATTAAGAGTTAAGTCACTTTCATTATTCTTAGACTCTTGTGCTACATATTCTCACCATCTTCCACAAGTCAATGCAATCCTTGTGAATAAAATTTTGTGACAAAAACAAGTCATATTTGTTTGTTTTTTGTATTGTATCAATAGTGTCAAATAAACAGACGAGCTTATTTTTTCATTAATTTTTTTTAGTAACTGGCCGCCGATCTGCCTACGAGGTTTTCGGCTCCAGTAAAGGTTTATATTTAACTTACAAACTAGTTCGGACCTTGGCTTAGGGCGTCACAGGGGGAGGGCAGTTAGAGACAGGCTGGATTAGACAATTCTGCTTTTAAAAACTCACTTCCTACGTAAGATTCACCTGCTAGTTTACAACTTAACTAGGAACGCTTATATACTCGAATCGAAGTCATATTGCAGACAATGCAAATAATAAAGCAAAAAGTAAGGGCACCCACTGTGGGGTACGGACCTCGGCTTAGGGCATCGCAGGGGGAGAGCAGTTAGGGACAGGCTGGATTGGACAATTCTGCTTTTAAAAACTCACTTTCTACGCCTATATATGCGAGTTTCAGCTGCTAACTAGAGATGCTTATATACTCGAATCGAAGTCATATTGCAGACAATTCAAATAATAAACCGAAAAGAAACAAAAAATAACTTAATGCCCCAGGTATCTTCAAGTTATTTTAATTACTACGAATCTCTAAAAAACAGTAGGAAATGGAGTAAAAGATCGCCAGCTCGCAATGAGCAATAAATAGCCATAATAATCCACCATCATCGGACTACAAGACAAACGGCGATGCGCCATCTTTACATAGTGGACATCCCACCCATACGCACGAAAAGTTTTGGGAATACTTAAATTGTGCGTACGGCTAAGGAGTGAAATTCCCTGCCGGAGTCTGTGTTTCGTGATAGTTATAACCTGGGAGTCTTTAAGTCAAGAGTGAATAGGTTACTTCTAGGCAAGCGTGCTTCATCTTCGACCACATCATCGCTTAACATCAGGTGAGATTATGGTCAAACGCAAGCCTTATCAACTATAAAAAAAAAATAGTTACACTTTTTGTAAACTATAAATCACAAGTTTATAAAAACTGTAACTATTATTATGGCAAGATTGGTGTCAGGTTTTCTAGCTTCTGTGAAATTACAGCTGGGAGCAATGATTTTTAACGTGTTTCTGAAGCACGAAAGAATCCGGTCAGGAAATATTAAGATGACCGACTTCGCCAAGCGTGCCTAACCTCGTTAAACCTAAATCTAACCTAGCTCCTCGATTATTTTATTTATTGTATTATTGTATTATATAAAGCTAAATTACCACTCACTCACTCACTGACCGACTGACTGACTGAGTCATTGACATAATAGTTCTCCCAGATGGTGGATGGGGAGGTGGGTATATTTTGACAGATTCGTAAACAAGTAACTCTCAAACCTACGGGAAAAGTGCCAAACCTCCCCTTTTCACCCTCCCTATCGTATCTCGGAAACTACGAGACCCGTATTTTTTTTTTACGGATTCGTATAGAGGAGGCTCGGTAAAATAAAAACCATTTTTCAAAGTCGCCCCCCTTGCCTCCCTTCTCACCCCCTTTAGGCGGATCTCGGAAATTAAGAGACTTGGTACATTTTTTTTTTCAGATTCATTCAGAGGGGCAATGCTTTAGTCGAAATAATTGTGCAACCCCCCCCCATTTTTTTTTTCTCACAAGCACGCGAGGTGCTTGCACCTCGCGCAACACGCAAATACTAGTTTATTTATAAAGATGAACTAAGCCCCACAAAACCGTGGTAGTGGTTTGACTGTGGGGTTGGTGAATCTCTGTACACTATAGATTTTAAAACTTAAAAACTAATAATTATTTATTCTAAGTAATATTTTTTAAATTTGGTTTTGTGCCTTTCACTCCTTATGTCTGCTAGCAGACTATTTAAAAGATATAGCATTCGTTTTTTTAGGGTTCTCTCATTATAGTAATAAATGACTCTGGGTACAATGAATTTGCCAGCAGCCATAGACTGTGTGTATGTTGATTAGGATTACATGAGTTAGTTTATGATCTTGGGTACCATGGTGATAGATAGAATACACTTTGTACACCAATAATTGAAACACACTTAAATAACAATATTGCTAACAATTTGGTTACAATGGTGGTCTTATCGCTGAGAGCGATACTTTCCAGACAACCTTTGGAAGGACTTTACGAGCTTTAATTAAAATGGGGAGGGTGGTTATAGATAAAAATACTTACCCGTTCAACAAATGCCCATAATAATGCACCACTCCACTCCTGGTAGTAGCTGCCAGGCTCAACCTAGTACCACCATCCTCTTCTCTATTCAGTTCCACTTCCACTATCTTTGGAGCATCTTCTAGAACAAAGTTGTATGTTGGTGTGGTGGTCACAGGCTTGGGTATTGATTTCCTGCGCTGTTTCTTGTGTGGTATCTCGTCTCCGTTAAGTTGTGGTATGCTGTCTTCTGTTATTGTTATGTCCCAGAATGATAGGAGGCGTTCGTTTCTGTGGATGAAGGGATGATAATTAAAGAACGTAGGGTTTTATACATTTTAATAAAATAAAGATTGACGACATGTTTGGTGCAGTTGAGAGATTGACTGCTGCGGGTCAGAAGTCTGAATTTCGACTCACACACCGGTATATTTGTTCCGGGTTGGGGTGTTATATGTGATTGAATAAAAGCGTCTATCTATGTGTGATTTCAAAATAACGATGTTTCTCAATTGTTGACAGTCAATGTAAAATAAAAATGTATAAATTAAATTTTATTATGCATCAAATGTTTTCTACGTAAAAAACTTACCCAAAGTACTTAATCAAAGTTACCCTTTGTTTAACAAGGGTTTCAGTGCAAAACTTTTTAGATACCTATCTCTCGCTCATTTCTCTCGGTTCTGATTGAGGTTACCAAGGAGTTAAAATAAAGATAAAATTATAATTTTATGGTTTTATTGATTTGTCTATGACCCTATTGCATCTGACATTTTTTAAAACATAAACTAATGTTACCCTAAAACACATTTACATGTTTAAAAGTTAAGATTTCTACGATACATCTCATTGGTGGCAAAGTCACCCATAAAGGGGTTGTAACTTTAACACAGCAAAATTGCCAGATTTTTATATATTTTGTCATTTTTAAAGACGTTATATAACTTGAGAATATGAAAACCAAACTGAGAGCACAGATTAAGTAAACTCTTTTAGCTCATATCTAACACAGTAAGAGTTAGTTAAAAAAATACATCTATCAAAGTGACCCCTATACAACCTGAAATTCAGAAGAAACCCTGGTTTTTTAAATTCTCTAAATTGTCCAAGAAGACTGTTTCGTCACTCTGCAGACTTAGACTCAGACATTGTTGTAGCCCAGTATTCTTGCATAAAATACATGTCCGTGACAGCTCCCTGTGCGAGTGCGGCCTTGCTGAGGGTACCCTAGATCACATTTTCTTCTCCTGTTCCCTAAACAATAGATCCTTTGATTTATACCAAAAACTTCCCAAATGCAGTATTCCTCTCCCAACCAGCTTCCATACCCTTCTTACCCACTTTTCTCCTAAATTAATTAATCTCCTAGCTAAATTTATAACAGATAATGAGATTAAAATGTAATTAGTGCGTAATATGTGTATAGTTATTGTGTAGATAATAG
This sequence comes from Tholera decimalis, assembly GCA_943138885.2. Taxonomy (NCBI): domain Eukaryota; kingdom Metazoa; phylum Arthropoda; class Insecta; order Lepidoptera; family Noctuidae; genus Tholera; species Tholera decimalis. The sequence goes on from OW964571.2 coordinate 5,449,242, forward strand.
TCTGTGTTTTATAATATATATATAGTATACTATATCTTAGCTTGTATATAGTAGATTATATGTTTAACTCATGTGTTCGTCCTTGCAGCTGAACTAACAGCTACCACAAAGTACAAAGTTCGACGGCCTACCTTCGCTGCCGTCATAACATGACACTGGCAGAATAGTCGACACCGGCTCAGTTGCCAAAGAAGAGAAGAGAGAGAGACCCCGATTGACGGTATAGTTATTTACACAATACTAAAAAAAACAAACAAGTTAAAAAAAATACAGGCTGCTATGTCCGTCTTTCCGGGCTAATATCCAGAATTGCTGAACTGATTTTAATAGAATTTTCACTGAAACACAAAAATCTTATGGAACCTAGAACCTCCTCTGGTTCTAGGTTCTAGGGCAACCTATAAGATTTTTATATAGTAATTTCCACAGGATCGGGATTGAAGCAGGAACCACTGCGTTGGTAATATTGACACAAATAGTGCCAAATTGACATTCCTCCGTCTGCGTAATTTGAAGCGTCAATAGCCCAAGGGCTAAGGTATCGGCCTAGTGATCAAGTGGTCGTGGTTTCGAACCTCACCGTATATACTATTGCCATTAATCCATTCAATACAAGATTGCCAGTAATATGAATTCTTCGTTAAACCTAAATCTAGCCACGTGCTCCTTGAGTGTGGTAGACAAAAAGTCTCACCCGTTCAAGGGTTTTGACTTACATATTGAATTCAATTCAATTCATTCTTTATTGCAATAACATGTGTTAACAAGATCTTAATAATATATAGGTAATAGCTCACATGAACCCTGTGGGGCACAGCAATGATACATATTGTATAGATTAGAGTGGCTTTATACAAACTAGAAAATCAAAATAAAAATAATCACAATAATTAATGTTGCAAAGCTCTAAATGGAATAATTCATCAGTCAAATTAAAATAGGTATTTTAAATAAATGTCAAATCAAAGTAGGAAATTTAAATAATTGTCAAATTAAAATAGCAATGTCAGTATACAGTAGGGTCAAATTATTACATTACGCATGTACTATGTCACAAAAAAATATAATAAAATGCAAATGACTTTCAATATTACGTTGTAAAGTCAGAGTCAAAAAATTCATTCAATGTATAATGGCATTTATCGATGAGTAGTTTTTTAACGCGTTTTATAAATATTTTGTCGTTTTGCTCAGATTTCATGTCATTCGGTAGTTTATTGTATATTTTAATGGATGTCACAAGAGGGCTCGTGCTGTGTAACTTTAATTTTGATGGGGGTATTACAAGCGTATGTTTAAATCGTGAACGTTGTGCGTATCGGCGAGGTAGATCTATAGTTTTTTGGTAAAAGTTTGGGTTCTGTCGTACAAATTTACAGTTTTCTAGAATATAGATAGATGCTAGAGTAAGAATTTCTTGTTCCTTGAAATGCGGTCTACAACTTTCGTCAGTGTGAATGTTTACGATTATTCTGACACATTTTTTCTGAAGTATAAACAAGTCGTTGCTATCTACACTATTTCCCCAGAGAATTATGCCGTAATTTAGCCACGCGTAAGCATAATAAGCAGATAGCGCTGTTTTAATATCGGTCGTTTTTGGAACGAAGTTCCTTATCGCGCGTTACGAAAGGGGGCTAGCCGGAAAAAATTCATACGAAAAGTTGTAACGACACTTTTTAAGGGGTGTGGATATTCGTGAATCAGGCTTCATTAGAACCTTTTTTTCCGTAACCCTTACAAGATTTTTTTTCAAAATAATATATATTAATCTACACAATGTAAAGCGTGTCCTCGTGGCTTCAGAAAAAATAAAAATATATTTGAAATATCATAAATAAATACGTAAAGTGGCCTCTGTTTTTGTGACTTACTACCATTTTTCTCCTAAACTATCAATCACAGGATCTTTTAATTGCCACCAATATATTATATTAAGTAATGCCGATGGGACCATGTGCTTATTTTTGCCAATAACTTTCTTAATTATTTATAAGGATTTTTTTACGTAATCGCTACTCGCAAATCGCGTATCCACCCCTCCGGGCGCCCAGTAAATCAGTGCGGGACGAGACGCAGTGCTGGACGGACCTGTGACACTTTTCTCCGCAAACAAAATTATTGTCGATAGCCCAACCAATTAGATTTTTCTTTGTTTTATGTATAGTGTGTGTAAATATTAAGTTATTTTAGTGTGTAATTAGGTATAACGTTGTAAATAATAATTACTACTTGTCGTAAATTCTTATTATAATATTAAAATGGGTGACAAAAAAAGACGCAAGAAGCGTAATTTGAAAATAGCATACAAGAGGAAATTCCAAAGAATAAAACTGTAAGTACCTACTTAATATTTTATGTACTTGTTAGGTAATGAAAAAAAATGGCCAAGTGCGAGTCAGACTCACCCATAAAGGGTTCCGCAGTAACTATAATAATATAATATAATATGTATATTAATGTGACAATAAATATCTTACAAATTTCTTAAAACTAGCTCATTTACATTTTTTTACAACTACGCCCAATAACTTTGTTTTTCATAGTGTTTCTATGAAATACAAAGTTATATTTGCGGTTTTAGGAAATATGCTGTACCTCAAAAACTGCTGACTCGATCTCGTTCAAACCGAGTCTTGGTTGAAAGATTACATTAAGATCTATAGATATATTTTTTGTAGATTTTTCACTCCATTATTATAGAAGTTAGAGGGGGGGGGGCACATTTTACCACTTTGGAATCGTATATCTTTTAAACGATTAACTTTATGAGAAAGTGGTCTTAGAAACCTCAATGTCATTTTTAAAGACCTGTCTATAAATACCACACACGCATAGGTTTCATGAAAAAAAATATTTCAGTTTTAGTTCCATGTATGGGGAGCCCCCTTAATTTCACATCACCATGGAATCGGATTATTGTTGAATTTAAATGTTTATGTGAGTGCAAGTGGCAATCAATGTGTCAGTGATAATAACAATAGTACGCGCGAAGTGATAAGTGACAAAACTGCTCAACAAAAGCTGAATCAATATGACTGGACCCAGTTAAGTACAATAACTTGTCCTTTATTATTGTATGAGACGCTGTGTAGTGTATTTGATCGCATTTACAAAGAAAGTACAATTATAATTAAAATAGATCGCAATAAATCAATAAGACAGCCATGGATAGATACATATTTATATAAAATGCTATTGCGAAGGGATTATTTATTTAGAGTTTGGAAAGCGGATCCAAAGAATATGAACAAGCGATTAGACTATACAAAATATAGAAATAAAGTAAATAAATTAAGAGGGTGTCGAGCCTACGAGACGCGCGGAAAATAGGTATTTACTGCAGCGGGCTAGTCGTGTGCGTTGTTACACACACAATGACAAGTTCGCTCGAGGCCCGCTTGCCGTTGCACGACGAAGTTTGCTAACTTTGCATTTTTTAATTTTTTGTCGTTATGTTGAATAAACTTGAAAAACGAATATTAATTATTTAGATGGTTTTATTTATCACACTAATATTATAAAGGCGAAAGTTTGTGAATGAATGTGTCTGTTTGCATGTTTGTTACTTCTTCACGCTCAAACGGCTGGATGGATCTAAATGAAGCAAGTAGGTACGTAAATAAATCACAAAAATAAATTTAATAAATTATACCTATTATATAAAAATTAACGTTTGTTTTTACTGTAGTAATACATTATCCGTTCCCTCACTATTCATCCTATTGCAATAAAACTTTGATTTTATATATTAAACTCCTCAGATTTTTTTTTAAAGAATACTAGCAATGTGGGTACATTTCACATTACTAGCAATCTTGTTAACCCCTCCAACTAAGCTAAATATGCTTGTGTCTGGAGTGGGTTCACGTCAATAGTGTAATGGGTGGGGTTCGAACCTGCGACCTCTCGATCACAAGTCCTTATCCATTACGCTATTGACGCTTCGAAACTGGGTAAGTAGCAAGTTAGGGTAGATGGGTATGCAGTACTTATTTGAATAATAAAACCAGTATGAAATAAAAAAAAATATTATGTAATGTCATAATAAAACCAGACTGAAATAAGTTTTGTTTATTAAAATTTCATTTAGTGCTCGTTTAAATTCTGATGTACTGTCATATTTTTAATAACATTCGGTACTGTATTGTATATACGTGGGGCCGTACCAAAAAAACATTTTTTCATTAATGCTGTCTAGCGAACTTACTTCGCAGAAAATATAAGCGTAATTTATTTCATAACAATATATGTATCAAGTGTAACTTAATTTAAAAGAAAAAAAAAAAAAAAGAAATCTATAAATCTAATGTTATATTGCTTATTATAACATTTTACAAAAATTGGCCAAGTGCGAGTCAGACTCGCCCATGAAGGGTTCCGTAGTAACTATAATAATATAATATGTATATTTACTTGACAAAAAACTAAAACTTACAAATTTCTTAAAACTAGCTTATTTACATTTTTTGCATCTACGCCAAATAACTTTGTTTTTCATAGTATTTGTATGAATTACAAAGTTATATTTGCGGTTTTAGAAAATATGCTGTATCTCAAAAACTGCTGACTCGATCTCTTTAAAACCAACTTTGATTGAAAGTTTACATTAAGATCTATATATATATATATATATATATATATATACAACGTGTAATTTAAAGGGTATATACATATCAAGTGCATGGCTTCTTTGGAAGATAACAAACGATATGGCAAGGGTTTTGTAATCCTAAGTCTACATGTGTAGAACTTATTACAAATTCCAGTACACTGATACCAGAGACCGAATTTTTCAAATTTAGAAGAACGAAAAGAATTATCGTGTTATTGGCAAGTGACGTGGAAAGTTATTGACCCTCGTAGTGCTGTGACACGTTTGTTATGATTGGTATTCAAAAAATATGTGAAACCAATAATTTGGTATCAATTCTTTAAGTCAGTTATTTTGTGCTGAAACTGTGCATAGAGACTCCATACCAAATGTTGTCTTCAGCCCTTTTGGTTAGATATGGGGTTTCCGTTACACGTTGTATATATATATTTATATTTTTCACTCCACTATTATAGAAGTTAGAGGGAGGGATACACATTTGACCACTTTGGAAGCTTATATCTTTTAAACGATTGACTTTATGAAAAAGTGGTTTCAGAAACCCCCATGTCATTTTTTAAGACCTGTCTATAAATACCACACACGCATAAGTTTCATGAAAAAAATATATTTTCAGTTTTAGTTCCATGTATGAGGTAGTAGTATGTTCCTTTATTTTAAATGATTTTTAATTTTTTTCTCAATATCGGAAAGCGTTTCATAGAATACATCTACTTACCAAGTTTCACATGTATAGTCTTAATAGTTTTGGAATAAAATAGCTGTGATATACGGACGGACGGACAGACAGACAGACAGACAAACGGACAGACATGACGAAACTATAAGGGTTCCGTTTTTTGCCATTCGGCAACTGAACTCTAAAAAACGAGTAATTTCTTTAAATATATAGTTTTAATTTTGGTACACTACACATATCACAGTATAGTAAGAAAAGAAAAAATGACAAAAAGATACTATACTTTGTAAGAAATAAAAAGACAATAAAACTTATTTCGAATTTTGAAAATACAATCGTAGAAATATCAATGCATCCAAGGTTTGACTTCCAAGCCTGCTTCGTTTATTACCAACATAAGCAGCAGCTGAAAACGCTCGTTTAGGTTTTACACTGATTGGAGGAATAGACAATAGATACTTATATGCTGTTTCTAAGTGATATCCACTAATTCCTCCATTTTCAAACAGGCTTATTTCACGTCTATTTTGCCAACCCCGATTAATTTTGTATTTGTACTTCACGATCTGGGGATTTCATACTCTTATCAATTTCCAGCTATAACTTTTCCTTTAGTGTCAATTGGGGTTGGGATTGGGAGGTTTGTGGCATTAACTCATCATCTGTTTGTGATCCTGATCTTCCTTCTTCTTCTTCCGTGTCATCTCGACTTTTAAGTTTTTTAACAATATACTTTTTAACAATAATGTAACAGACTCTGTTACATTGTTCTGAGATCTCAACTACCGTTTAATAAATAGCAATAGGATAATCGCTAATTGCAAGACTCTTGCGAGACTCTCGTTTGGGCAACACCATATGGTTTATTGGATGTTGAAGTCCACTTGTCGAAAGAAAGACTAAATCTTTCACCTGCACTTTTCAAATGTTTCAATTCTGCAGTTACTTGCTTTCTGATTTTTTCACTGTAATTCATGACACGTTTTTGAATGGTGACGGCTGACTTTGGTAAATCCGTGTATTTTGCAAAGACAAATTTTCTCGAATCATCTGAAGTTATGAATATACTGAATGGAAATCCATCTAATGCAATCATTCTTGCCAAAACATCATCGAGGCTATCGTCGGCACTTTTAGTAAAATAATCATTTAACTTTCGCTTGGCTGGCGGCGGTGCTGTGTTCAGATTATCAGAATCTAGACTTGTTGAAGCTGATATAAGCTTTATGTTATGTTTTGATGACAAATGTGTATGTAATCCCTTAGTCGATCCATCGAAAGTCTTGAGAATGGCTGAGCATCGGTTACATTTGGCACTATTCCTATCCTTCGCAACTAAAAAATAGCTCCACATTGACGTCGTATCACTGTGTTTTTTATGTTTAACAAAGTCTCCCGCCATTTGAAATACTTAATTTCAGATAATTGACTTTTAAATTTAAATGACGTAGGTCGTTGGTTTAAATTTAGAAAATATCTTGTAATGACCAAAGTTTTAAATATAATTAAGCATATCTTAAAACTGGAAACATATCTTACAACTATACAATAATATAGGTTATCCATCAGAATTCAGACAGGCTTTAATGTCCTCTCATAGGTATAATACAGGTTAATTAGGTAATTAACCTGTATTATAGATACATTGTAAGAATGATATTTTAAAAGAGTAACTGTGGAGTTTCTTGCCGGATCTTCTCCATAGAAAACGACCAATTTCGAACCGTGCCCTGCGCCAAACTGCTGACGTTTTATAAGTGCCCATGTAGGCCTATGTGAAATAAAACATTTTGAGTTTGAAAAAATCACAAGAAACAGTAGTAGGTATCTCTACTACTAAGTAGAGATACCTACTACTGTTTCTTGTGATTTTTTTTTATTTTTGGCTCGCGTTTGAATTTTAAGAAAAAAATTAATTCATTTCAAATTAATTCAATTAAATAATTAAATTTCAATTTGAAATTAATTTTTAAACTGGCATGATTGCTCTATGTTATCTCTTAAAAAATAGTCTTTTTAAGAGATAACATAGAGCAATCATGCCAGTAGCGTGCAACCAGCGCACCACGCACCATGAGACCATAAGTCTAGTTTAAGCATATACTAACGGGAACCCGTGTGAAATTAGTACTTCCCACAATATGATTATAAATTAAAGCCTGTCTGAATTCTGATGGATAACCTATATTATTATATAGTTGTAAGATATGTTTCCAGTTCTAAGATATGCTTAATTATATTTAAAACTTTGGTCTATACTGTCGTATAGACCAATTAATACAGCACAATGGAATTACAAATAAAAAATATCCGATAAGTTGGTCATCATGTATGTCATTGATATACACTATAAAAAGGAAAGGACCAAGAATTGAACCTTGCGGAGCACTCATCTTGGCTAGGGATCCTGCAGATGTCGCTCCATTAACAATAACTTTTTGTTGCCTGTTTGATAAATATGAAAGAACAAGGTCAGCAGAACACGAATCCACGAACTCCGTAATGGTGTAATTTACAGATCAGTGTTTTGTGGTCAACGCAATCAAAAGCTTTGGAGAGGTCACAAAATATGCCAATTGCATCCTGAGATTTCTCCCAAGATTCCAGAATGTGACGGATGAGCGCTACTCCTGCGTCTGTTGTTGACCTACCTTTCGTGAAACCAAACTGCCGACTATGCAGAATTCCATTTGAGTTAAAATATGATAGCATCTGGTCCAGCATGATTTTTTCGTATATTTTGCTTAATGCTGGAAGCACATATATCGGTCTATAGTTAGAGGGATCACTCTTACAACCCGACTTAAAAATTAGTACTACTTTACTATGTTTCATTAAATCGGGAAAATTACCGCTGTCTATACATTAATTAAATGTGCCTGTTAGGATAGCAGCAATTGAGTCAATAATATTACCAAGAACCCTAACAGATGCACTCCATAAGTCATCAGTGTTTGTTATGTTAAGACTTTGGAATGCTTTTTAATTACATCAATAGAAATGGGCTTAAATGAAAATGTTGGTATATCCTTATTGAAGTATTCCTTTAAAAAAGATTCTGCTGATAATGGCGAAGAATGTAGAGATTTAGTAACCTCTACTGGAATATTGGTAAAGTAATTTTCCAACTTCTCAGCCACTTTTGACTTATCTGAGATGACCTGATCATCGATGTTCAAAGTCAAATCATTCTAACCCTGTTGGTTTGTGTTTCCAGTTTCTTTGTTTATCACCTTCAACACAGTTTTTATTTTATTGTTAGAAATGCTAATTTTATTACTTTCTGATTTAGATTTAGCTTAGGGCGCATACTCTTTTAAATATCTTTGAGTAGTTTCTTACATAATTATGGAAGGCTTCATCGGAAGTCAATGATTTTTCATGGTATAAGTTGTATAAATTGTCTCAGCTTATTCTTATTCCAGCAGTGGCCCATTAATTAAATTTAGATTTATTACTCATTTGAAATTTTTTAACTGGACATGCCTTACTAAATTCGTGGCATGGTGAAGAAAAAATATCCTGTAATTTTCATTGGGGTCATGGGAGTCAAAATTGGCCATTGAAAGATTACTTTACATGTTATCATTAAAAACATTAATTTCTTTTTAGTTAGTGGCCTAAACTTAATAGTCTTATTTAATTGCCGCTTTTTAACCAACTCAAAGGATACTAGTTGACCTGTATGGTCAGACCTAACTCCACTAATTTGAGACGAGTATTTTATGGCACAATTAGTATAAATATTATCTATGCATTGAGCTGATGTTGCTGTTATTCTTGTTGCTTCCTTGTATGTGCATTTTAAGGTAAATGAACCAAACAATGAAGTAAGCTTGCAGTGTTCAGGTGAATTTACTAACAAATCAATATTTAGGTGACCAGAAATGAAAACTAATTTATTATCTCTTATAAGCTTAGGTACTTAAAATTTCTCCCATTATCATTAAGAATGATGACAAGTTTGATGCTGGTGGTCTATAAACACTTAAGAAAGTTTGGCCTTCAACTTCTGTACATGCTACCTCACACAAGCAATCAACAGAGCAAGCGGTGATATATTTTTGTTCCTTATATCTAAGAGAATTATTACGTAATATTAAAGTACCACCTCCTACTGAGGACCTGTTGTATGCACTAGTAACAGAAAAATATTAATTTTAAACAATATTCTATCTGGTTTTAGCCAGGTTTCACAAAAACATAAGATATCTATATCATATTTATCTATTAACATTTCCTCATCTAACTAATATTTTGCCGGAGAAATGATTTATATTCTGATGATATAGTAAAATTTTGTTATTATAACTCTCCTTTGTCACATCTAAGGGTTTAAACAATTAATTTCAGTATTATTAGATACCCTAGATAATACTGAATAGTCACTTAACCTAGGATCAGTTAAATTGTCAATAACCCAGTGTAAATTGTAAGCTAACAAAGTAGCCAATGAACTTTCGTCGTAAATTCTAAAATGAATGTAAGGATTGCAATCGGTTTGCCCAAAAACCTATTACACGATGTTTGATGCAATATTTTGCAATCGACCTCGTTTGCTGAGCAAGCGATATAATGCGGTCGCACTAAGTTCGTCGCGAGCTTAGTGTATTTCGAACAGCAACCGGGTGCACTCATTTTCATCATTTAGCGATAATTTTAGCCGTTACGTTATTTTGTTAATTATACTTAGCAATAAACCCTTGAAGGTTATCAGTGTATTTAACTTAGTAGACACACGATATCAATATTGAATGTGTTTTAAATTGGATTTCAAAATGAAAGCCAGATTTGCAATCACCACCCCCAAAAACCCATTACACGATACCCATATCGAATGTGTGAGAAAAAGTTGCATCCGCCATCTTGGATTTTAAAATGAATGCCAGATTTGCAATCACCACCCCCAAAAACCCATTACACGGTACCCATATCAAATGTTTGAGAAAAAGTTGCATCCGCCATCTTGGATTTTAAAATGAATGCCAGATTTGCAATCACCACCCCCAAAAACCCATTACACGATACCTATATCGAATGTTTGAGAAAAAGTTGCATCCGCCATCTTGGATTTTAAAATGAATGCCAGATTTGCAATCACCACCCCCAAAAACCCATTACACGATACTTATATCGATTGTTTGAGAAAAAGTTGCATCCGCCATCTTGGATTTTAAAATGAATGCCAGATTTGCAATTACCACCCCCAAAAACCCATTACACGATACCCATATCGAATGTGTGAGAAAAAGTTGCATCCGCCATCTTGGATTTTAAAATGAATGCCAGATTTGCAATCACCACCCCCAAAAACCCATTACACGGTACCCATATCAAATGTTTGAGAAAAATTTGCATCCGCCATCTTGGATTTTAAAATGAATGCCAGATTTGCAATCACCACCCCCAAAAACCCATTACACGATACCTATATCGAATGTTTGAGAAAAAGTTGCATCCGCCATCTTGGATTTTAAAATGAATGCCAGTTTTGCAATTACCACCCCCAAAAACCCATTATACGATACCCATATCGAATGTTTGAGAAAAAGTTGCATCCGCCATCTTGGATTTTAAAATGAATGTCAGATTTGCAATCACCACCCCTAAAAACCCATTACACGGTACCCATATCGAATGTTTGAGAAAAAGTTGCATCCGCCATCTTGGATTTTAAAATGAATGCCAGATTTGCAATCACCACCCCCGAAAACCCATTACACGATACTTATATCGATTGTTTGAGAAAAAGTTGCATCCGCCATCTTGGATTTTAAAATGAATGCCAGATTTGCAATTACCACCCCCAAAAACCCATTACACGATACCCATATCGAATGTTTGAAAAAAGTCTTCATCATCACTTTCACTTCCTCAAATGGTGCTTTTCGGGAGCAACTGCACAAGGTACTATTAGAAATATCCAAAACGCTATAGGTGTGCCTATAATATTTAAAGAGTTTCCTCGCTTTCTCCAGGATCCCATCATCAGATCCTGATTTCATAACAATGGAACCAACTAGAAAGTATACCCTTTCAAACGAAAAAAAAATTCCAAATCGGTCCAGCCGTCTTCGAGTTTGAGGTTACATACATAAAAAAAAGTTTAAGACGAACTGAGAATCTTCTCCTTTTCTTTGAAGTCGGTTAAAAAGCAATAATAACATCACAAAATAGAAATACGTACTTTTTATGAGAATGGCGTTTTTTTCGAAAATTTGCGCCAACTTTCTTCTAATAATATTTTTTTTTACATTTTCCCATAATAAAACAAATATTGAAAAAAAAAATGTTAAAGAAATATATATTGAACAATAAAAAGTAATTGTTGGGTATGCATAATAAATCGTATTCAAAAAACAAAAAATTAGACTTATGTTATTCAATGGATTGCTGCAATACATACGTACACAATAGATCGCGAATTATCGTTACCGGCGAAACGCTCCACGATGAGACGTGACCCCTCTCTGAGCTCCCGTGGACGACTGAATTTTCGACCGGTGTACGTTGCGTATGGTTCAAAATAGCGCGCAAATTAGAAGAAAAAATTAAAATTAAAACAACCAAGCGACATTTTTGAAATGTTAAAGCTGTAAATGATAGTATGATAATTAGAGAATAATATGAATTGAAGTTTATGAAAAAATTCAACAGTTTACTATCAAAATTCAGCGACGCACGAGCATGTTTTGTAAGGATTTTTGTCCAACTTTATGTATTTTTGTTTAATAAACTATAAAATATTTTTAAATTTTGCCAACTATGTTTGCTAACACATTTATTCTAGTGTTCATTACATATTTTTGTATGGTAATTAAAGTACTATTATAGGTTATATTCCTTTAGTAGTGAAGACCGTTTTGAGTTATTTTACTCGGCGCAGCCTTAACATATATGGCGAAGAATAAATATAGGCAGGAACAAATTGTAAAATGTAATGGTGACTTTAGGAAAATATGGACAAATATAAACTCATGGTTAGGCCGAAACAAAACAAGCTTGGATGATGTGATATTAAGGTATTTAGGAAAAACAGATAGCATAGAACAGATTTGTACCAACTTTTCTAAAACATTTACGGAGGAAATAAAGGGAATTAAACATGTATGTAACTCAAAGTTTTTAGATAGAAGTGAATATGTAAAACCAAGCGAAGTAAGCTATAGATATATTAAGGTGACTGCGTCAGATGTTGAAAAGGTCATAAGTACGTTATCATGTGAGAAAGCACCCGGCTTAGATGGAATACGGGCGCAAGACCTTTTATATATACGTAAGCAAATAAGTCCTGTTCTAGCTGCATTCATAAATATGTCCTTATCTAAGGGTATTTATCCTGACCAGCTAAAAAATGCAATTATACGTCCTATATATAAATCGGGAAGTCATTTAGAATATGTTAATTATAGGCCTATCGCAATACTATCCGTTATAGACAAAATAACCGAAAAAGTTATTGTGGGACAGATGAGTGCGTTATTAGAACAAAACAATATATTATGTAACTCTCAGCACGGTTTCCGTAGGGGGCGCAACACTGTCTCTGCATTGTTAGGTTTTTCAGATTTTATTAATGAATGCTTAGATTCTGGCAACCAAATTATAGCACTTTTCATTGATTATAAAAAGGCGTTTGACACTCTGGACCACGAAATCTTATTAAAGGCAATGGATGAGTGCGGGATACGCGGTCCCACAAAGAAATGGTTTGAAAACTACCTCACCCACAGGAAAATAAGCACAAGTATCTCCCGCGTAGTTGGGAAAGAGGCAGATGTAGATCTAGGTGTGCCTACTGGCTCGGTCTACGGTCCTGTGGGATATACAATGCATGTGAACAGTGTGTCAAACGTCGTACATAAGTGTAAGGTGTTCATGTACGCTGACGATATGTGTCTGGTTTATGCATCCAAGGACATAGCCGAGATACAAAAGTGTATACAATTTGATTTTGAAAATATTAGCAGATGGGCACATGACAATGGCATTATATTAAATCTTGCAAAAACAAAATGTATGCATATACACTCGCCATATAACCAAAAGGCCAAATCTATAAATAAGGAAGATCTCACAGTGATAGGGCATACATACGAATGTTTACATCAAAATAAATGTAATTGTAGCTGCACAAAATTGGAGTTTGTAGAAAAATTTAAATATTTAGGTCTAACAATAGACAAGAACTTTAATTGGAAAATACATGTAAATGATATTTGTAATAGGCTAAGAACAGTATTAAGTAAGTTTTATCAATTAAAAAATGTACTAAATAAACAAACATTAAGAATAGTTTACTTCGCACTTGCCGACTCGCTAATGAGTTATGGACTCCTTGTGTACGGGCGAACCTTTAGAACATATTTAAATGACATTAAAGACATACAAATATGACTGCTAAAGTACCTCATTAGTAAAAATGTTAAAGATAAGTGTAACAAAGAATATAATAAGTTATTTCCTATTTGTAAAATTGTACCAATAGATAAAAAAGTAGATTATTTGGTAGGACTGAAATATTATTATAACGATGAACACAAAGTTAATGTTAAAAATAAGTACAATACACGTAGGGTTCGAGAAAATAAACTGGTTCAACCCAAGATAACTAATTATTACGGAAAGAGGACATCTAAGTATTTGGTACCTCAAGTATTTAACAAAATAGAGTTATTAAGAGAAAAAATAAAATTAAGTAAAGGAACACTAAAGAAAAAACTAAAAAATATATTGGAATGCTAATCATATATTTAGGTAATTAACACATTGTTACTGTGAGATTATAGATTATAGATATAGGATTGTATTGCAACATATTGTGTAGAAGAAATTGGAATGGTTAATGTTAAGCCTGCGCCGAGTAAAATAACTCAAAACGGTCTTCACAACTAAAGGAATATAACCTATAATAGTACTTTAATTACCATACAAAAATATGTAATGAACACTTGAATAAATGTGTTAGCAAACATAGTTGGCAAAATTTAAAAATATTTTATAGTTTATTAAACAAAAATACATAAAGTTGGACAAAAATCTTTACAAAACATGCTCGTGCGTCGCTGAATTTTGATAGTAAACTGTTGAATTTTTTCATAAACTTCAATTCATATTATTCTCTAATTATCATACTATCATTTACAGCTTTAACATTTCAAAAATGTCGCTTGGTTGTTTTAATTTTAATTTTTTCTTCTAATTTGCGCGCTATTTTGAACCATACGCAACGTACACCGGTCGAAAATTCAGTCATCCACGGGAGCTCAGAGAGGGGTCACGTCTCATTGTGGAGCGTTTCGCCGGTAACGATAATTCGCGATCTATTGTGTACGTATGTATTGCAGCAATCCGTTGAATAACATAAGTCATATTTTTTGTTTTTTTGAGTACATTTATTATGCATACCCAACAATTACTTTTTATTGTTCAATATACATTTCTTTAACATTTTTTTTTTCAATATTTGTTATTTATGGGAAAATGTAAAAAAAAATATTATTAGAAGAAAGTTGGCGCAAATTTTCGAAAAAAAAGCCATTCTCATAAAAAGTACGTATTTATATTTTGTGATGTTATTATTGCTTTTTAACCGACTTCAAAAAAAAGGAGAAGGTTCTCAGTTCGTCTTAAACTTTTTTTTATGTATGTAACCTCAAACTCGAAGACGGCTGGACCGATTTGGAATTTTTTTTTCGTTTGAAAGGGTATACTTTCTAGTTGGTTCCATTGTTATGAAATCAGGATCTGATGATGGGATCCTGGAGAAAGCGAGGGAACTCTTTAAATATTATAGGCACATCTATAGCGTTTTGGGTATTTCTAATAGTACCTTGTGCAGTTGCTCCCGAAAAGCACCATTTGAGGAAGTGAAAGTGATGATGAAGACTTTTTTCAAACATTCGATATGGGTATCGTGTAATGGGTTTTTGGGGGTGGTGATTGCAAATCTGGAATTTATTTTTAAATTCAAGATGGCGTATGCAACTTTTTCTCACAAATTCGATATGGGTACCGTGTAATGGGTTTTTGGGGGTGGTGATTGCAAATCTGACATTCATTTTAAAATCCAAGATGGCGGATGCAACTTTTTCTCAAACATTCGATATGGGTATCGTGTAATGGGTTTTTGGGGGTGGTGATTGCAAATCTGGCATTCATTTTAAAATCCAAGATGGCGGATGCAACTTTTTCTCAAACATTCGATATAGGTATCGTGTAATGGGTTTTTGGGGGTGGTGATTGCAAATCTGGCGTTCATTTTAAAACCCAAGATGGCGGATGCAACTTTTTCTCAAACATTCGATATGGGTATCGTGTAATGGGTTTTTGGGGGTGGTGATTGTAAATCAGGAATTTATTTTTAAGTTCAAGATGGCGTATGCAACTTTTTCTCACAAATTCAATATGGGTACCGTGTAATGGGTTTTTGGGGGTGGTGATTGCAAATCTGACATTCATTTTAAAATCCAAGATGGCGGATGCAACTTTTTCTCAAACATTCGATATGGGTATCGTGTAATGGGTTTTTGGGGGTGGTGATTGCAAATCTGGCATTCATTTTAAAATCCTAGATGGCGGATGCAACTTTTTCTCAAACATTCGATATAGGTATCGTGTAATGGGTTTTTGGGGGTGGTGATTGCAAATCTGGCATTCATTTTAAAATCCAAGATGGCGGATGCAACTTTTTCTCAAACATTCGATATGGGTATCGTGTAATGGGTTTTTGGGGATGGTGATTGCAAATCTGGCATTCATTTTAAAATCCAAGATGGCGGATGCAACTTTTTCTCAAACATTTGATATGGGTACCGTGTAATGGGTTTTTGGGGGTGGTGATTGCAAATCTGGCATTCATTTTAAAATCCAAGATGGCGGATGCAACTTTTTCTCAAACATTCGATATGGGTATCGTGTAATGGGTTTTTGGGGGTGGTGATTGCAAATCTGGCATTCATTTTAAAATCCAAGATGGCGGATGCAACTTTTTCTCACACATTCGATATGGGTATCGTGTAATGGGTTTTTGGGGGTGGTGATTGCAAATCTGGCTTTCATTTTGAAATCCAATTTAAAACACATACGATATCCATATTGAATGTTGGAGAAAAAGTTGCATCCTTGGTGGATGCAACTTTTTCTCCAACATTCAATATGGATATCGTGTGTGTCTACTAAGTTAAATACACTGATAACCTTCAAGGGTTTACTGCTAAGTATAACTAACAAAGTAACGTAAGGGCTAAAATTATCGCTAAATGATGAAAATGAGTGCACCCAGTTGCTGTTCGAAATACACTAAGCTCGCGGCGAACTTAGTGCGACCGCATTATATCGCTTGCTCAGCAAACGTGGTCGATTGCAAAATATTGCATCAAACATCGTGTAATAGGTTTTTGGGCATACCGATTGCAATCCTGACATTCATTTTAGAATTCACGACGAAAGTTCATTGGCTACTTTGTTAGCTTACAATTTACACTGGGTTATTGACAATTTAACTGATCCTAGGTTAAGTGACTATTCAGTATTATCTAGGGTATCTAATAATACTGAAATTAATTGTTTAAATCCTTAGATGTGATAAAGGAGAGTTATAATAACACAATTTTACTATATCATCAGAATATAAATCGTTTCTCCGGCAAAATTTTAGATGAGGAAATGTTAATAGATAAATATGACTAGTACTCACGCGGGGCTTCGCTCCCGTGGATTCTATCACGGTAAAAACATAACTCTCCTTTTTTGCAGTCGGGTAAAAAGTAGCCTATAACCTTCCTCAAGCTTCAAGCTACTTCCATACCAAATTTCATCAAAATCCACCCAGTACTTTCGAAGATTAGCGCGTTCAAGCAAACAAACAAACAAACAAACAAACTTTTCCGCTTTATAATATTAGTATAGATATAGATATCTTATGTTTTTGTGAAACCTGGCTAAAACCAGATAGAATGTTGTTTAAAATTAATATTTTTCTGTTACTAGTGCATACAACAGGTCCTCAGTAGGAGGTGGTACTTTAATATTACGTAGTAATTCTCTTAGATATAAGGAACAAAAATATATCACCGCTTGCTCTGTTGATTGCTTGTGTGAGGTAGCATGTACAGAAGTTGAAGGCCAAACTTTCTTAAGTGTTTATAGACCACCAGCATCAAACTTGTCATCATTCTTAATGATAATGGGAGAAATTTTAAGTACCTAAGCTTATAAGAGATAATAAATTAGTTTTCGTTTGTGGTCACCTAAATATTGATTTGTTAGTAAATTCACCTGAACACTGCAAGCTTACTTCATTGTTTGGTTCATTTAACTTAAAATGCACATACAAGGAAGCAACAAGAATAACAGCAACATCAGCTCAATGCATAGATAATATTTGTATAAATACCCACTAATTTGAGACGAGTATTTTATGGCATAATTAGTATTAATTGTGCCATAAAATACTCGTCTCAAATTAGTGGAGTTAGGTCTGACCATACAGGTCAACTAGTATCCTTTGAGTTGGTTAAAAAGCGGCAATTAAATAAGACTATTAAGTTTAGGCCACTAACTAAAAAGAAATTAATGTTTTTAATGATAACATGTTAAGTAATCTTTCAATGGCCAATTTTGACTCCCATGACCCCAATGAAAATTACAGGATATTATTTTCTTCACTATGCCACGAATTTAGTAAGGCATGTCCAGTTAAAAAAATTCAAATGAGTAATAAATCTAAATTTAATTAATGGGCCACTGCTGGAATAAGAATAAGCTGAGACAATTTATACAACTTATACCATGAAAAATCATTGACTTCCGATGGAGCCTTTCATAATTATGTAAGAAACTACTCAAAGATATTTAAAAGAGTATGCGCCCTAAGCTAAATCTAAATCAGAAAGTAATAAAATTAGCATTTCTAACAATAAAATAAAAACTGTGTTGAAGGTGATAAACAAAGAAACTGGAAACACAAACCAACAGGGTTAGAATGATTTGACTTTGAATATCGATGATCAGGTCATCTCAGATAAGTCAAAAGTGACTGAGAAGTTGGAAAATTACTTTACCAATATTCCAGTAGAGGTTACTAAATCTCTACATTCTTCGCCATCATTAGCAGAATCTTTTTTAAAGGAAAACTTCAATAAGGATATACCAACATTTTCATTTAAGCCCATTTCTATTGATGTAATTAAAAAGCATTCCAAAGTCTTAACATAACAAACACTGATGACTTATGGAGTGCATCTGTTAGGGTTCTTGGTAATATTATTGACTCAATTGCTGCTATCCTAACAGGCACATTTAATTAATGTATAGACAGCGGTAATTTTCCCGATTTAATGAAACATAGTAAAGTAGTACTAATTTTTAAGTCGGGTTGTAAGAGTGATCCCTCTAACTATATACCGATATATGTGCTTCCAGCATTAAGCAAAATATACGAAAAAATCATGCTGGACCAGATGCTATCATATTTTAACTCAAATGGAATTCTGCATAGTCGGCAGTTTGGTTTCATGAAAGGTAGGTCAACAACAAATGCAGGAGTAGCGCTCATCCATCACATTCTGGAATCTTGGGAGAAATCTCAGGATGCAATTGGCATATTTTGTGACCTCTCCAAACCTTTTGATTGCGTTGACCATAAAACACTGATCTGTAAATTACACCATTACGGAGTTCGTGGATTCGTGTTCTGCTGACCTTGTTCTTTCATATTTATCAAACAGGCAACAAAAAGTTATTGTTAATGGAGCGACATCTGCAGGATCCCTAGCCAAGATGAGTGCTCCGCAAGGTTCAATTCTTGGCCCTTTCCTTTTTATAGTGTATATCAATGACATACATGATGACCAACTTATCGGATATTTTTTATTTGTAATTCCATTGTGCTGTATTAATTGGTCTATACGATAGTATAGACCAAAGTTTTAAATATAATTAAGCATATCTTAGAACTGGAAACATATCTTACAACTATATAATAATATAGGTTATCCATCAGAATTCAGACAGGCTCAGCCATTCTCAAGACTTTGGATGGATCGACTAAGGGATTACATACACATTTGTCATCAAAACATTACATCAAGCTTATATCAGCTTCAACAAGTCTAGATTCTGATAATCTGAACACAGCACCGCCGCCAGCCAAGCGAAAGTTAAATGATTATTTTACTAAAAGTGCCGACGATAGCCTCGATGATGTTTTGGCAAGAATGATTGCATTAGATGGATTTCCATTCAGTATATTCATAACTTCAGATGATTCGAGAAAATTTGTCTTTGCAAAATACACGGATTTACCAAAGTCAGCCGTCACCATTCAAAAACGTGTCATAAATTACAGTGAAAAAATCAGAAAACAAGTAACTGCAGAATTGAAACATTTTAAAAGTGCAGGTGAAAGATTTAGTCTTTCTTTCGACAAGTGGACTTCAACATCCAATAAACCGTACATGGCTGTCAACGTTCATTCATATAAAAAAAAAATTGGAATTTAGGACTTGTTCCTATTTATGGAAGTATGAAAGTATGGCTGAAAATTGTCTTCGTATATTGAAAGAGCGTCTAAGTATATTTGATATTTCCCTGGATACTGGCTTTATGAAAAACATAATTATTTGCAAGACAGCTCTACCTCAGATGATACTATAAATGAACCACCTGTGGCTGTTGATCATATGGACGACATCCATGATGATGAACATTTAGAAGACTTAGACATTCCAGAATCAGACTTAATCTTAATGTCACAAAATGACCTTGCGCTATAACACATACCAGAGTTAACACAAGATGAAAACATTAATGAGCTGATAAAGAAAATCCGCAAAGTTGTAGAGTGTATTTCAAAAGATCACCACTGAAAAATGAAACAGTACTTCAAAAATAAATGAAAATTGAACATGGAAAAGAGCTGTCACTTCTTTTGGACTGTAAAACCAGGTGGAATAGTCTTTTAACAATGCTGGAGCGATTTTATCTTTTAAAAACCTTCATTCAAAAAGCTCTTATAGATCTCAATCATCCAATTCGTTTGGAAGAAGTTGATTTTGAATTGGTAAATAAAATTGTTGATGTGCTGACCCCAATTAAATTGACAGTAGAAGCAATCTGTCGGCGAGATGCTAATTTATGCACAGCTGATTCCGCTTTGAAATTTCTTATAAAACAGCTATCTAGCATAATCATTTTTTGGCAAGTGCTGACACTTGCCAAAAAATGAAAACATCCTTAGTGGAACGTATGAAGCAACGACGAAGTGATGATTTGACTGGTGTGTTGAATTAATTACAAAATCCATGAAAAGATGATGAAAATCAGTTATTGTCGGATTTGGAATGGCATGACTTATTACCGGTTTCTACACAGGCTTTAGTTTGGAAGCAAATAAAGTGTATTGTTAAAAAACTTAAAAGTCGAGATGACACGGAAGAAGAAGAAGGAAGATCAGGATCACAAACAGATGATGAGTTAAGGCCACAAACCTCCCAATCCCAACCCCAATTGACACTAAAGGAAAAGTTATAGCTGGAAATTGATAAGAGTATGAAATCCCCAGATCGTGAAGTACAAATACAAAATTATTCGTGGTTGGCAAAATATAGTATTAGACGTGAAATAAGCCTGTTTGAACATGGAGGAATTAGTGGATATCACTTAGAAACAGCATATAAGTATCTATTGTCTATTCCTCCAACCAGTGTAAAACCTAAACGAGCGTTTTCAGCTGCTGCTTATGTTGGTAATAAACGAAGCAGGCTTGGAAGTCAAACCTTGGATGCATTGATATTTCTACGATTGTATTTTCAAAATTCGAAATAAGTTTTATTGTCTTTTTATTTCTTACAAAGTATAGTATATTTTTGTCATTTTTTCTTTTCTTACTATACTGTGATATGTGTAGTGTACCAAAATTAAAAATATATATTTTAAGAAATTACTCGTTTTTTAGAGTTCAGTTGCCGAATGGCAAAAAACGGAACCCTTATAGTTTCGTCATGTCTGTCCGTCTGTCTGTCTGTCTGTCTGTCTGTCCGTCCGTCCGTATGTCACAGCTATTTTATTCCAAAACTATTAAGACTATACATGTGAAACTTGGTAAGTAGATGTATTCTATGAAACGCTTTCCGATATTGAGAAAAAAATTATAAATCATTCAAAATAAAGGAACATACTACTACCCCATACATGGAACTAAAACTGATTTTTTTTTTTCATGAAACCTATGCGTGTGTGGTATTTATAGACAGGTCTTTAAAAATGACATGGGGGTTTCTGAAACCACTTTTTCATAAAGTCAATCGTTTAAAAGATATAAGCTTCCAAAGTTGTCAAATGTGTATCCCTCCCTCTAACTTCTATAATAGTGGAGTGAAAAATCTAAAAAAATATGTATCTGTAGATCTTAATGTAAACTTTCAACCAAAATTGGTTTGAATGATATCGAGTTAACAGTTTTTGAGATACGGCATATTTTCTAAAACCGCAAATATAACTTCGTAATTCATACAAACACTATGAAAAACATAGTTATCTAGCGTAGTTGTAAAAAATGTAAATAAGCTAGTTTTAAGAAATTTGTAAGGTTTTTTTCGTCAAATAAATATACATATTATATTATTATAGTTACACACGGAACCCTTCATGCGCGAGTCTGACTCGCACTTGGCCAATTTTTTACATTTGAGACCAATTAGAAACCACATAGTCTAATCCGGGCATAGCCCCAGGGTCCCAGGATTCAGCATCAAGAATCACGTAATCCCGGGATTGAAAAACATGCTCGGGATTGTATTCTCTAGTTGCAACTAAGAAAGGATTTCTATCGAAATTCTATTTTAGTTGCCAAATGTGTCGAAAAAAATAGAATTAATAAATTGTAAAGATCCAGATAGATAGCCCTACAGACCTCAATCTGAACGATAATTCTGTAAGCAGTTTTATGTCGATAGGAGCCGGGTTTTCTGGTTTAGAACAAGTTTCAGCTTCCTTTGACATTCCCTCTATGTCCGACAAATTATACGCCAAGTGCCAAAACAAGGTCTGTCTACTACGGGAATTAGCCAAAGAAAAATTGGCCAAGTGCGAGTCAGACTTGCCCATGAAGGGTTCCGTAGTAACTATAATAATATAATATGTATAACTACTACAACTACTAGTCTGTCTGTCTGTCCATCCGTCCGTCCGTATGTTACAGCCATTTTATTCCGAAACTATTAGGACTATACATATAAAACTTGGTAGATTGATGTATTCTGTGAACCACTTTCCGATTTTAAGAAAAAAATTAAAATATATTTAAATTAAATTAAAAAATATTTTCAGTTTTAGTTCCATGTATGGGGGGAACTAAAACTGAAAATATTTTTTTTTCATGAAACCTATGCATGTGTGGTATCTATATACAGGTCTTTAAAATGAGATTGAGGTTTCTAAAACCACTTTTTCATAAAATTAATCGTTTAAATGATATACGCTTCCAAAGTGGTAAAATGTGTGCCCCCCTCTAATTTCTATAATAATGGAGTGAAAAATATAAATATATATATACAACGTGTAACGGAAACCTCATATCTAACCAAAAGGGCTGAAGACAACATTTGGTATGGAGTCTCTATGCACAGTTGCAGCACAAAATAACTGACTTAAAGAATTGATACCAAATTATTGGTTTCACATATTTTTTGAATACCAATCATAACAAACGTGTCACAGCACTACGAGGGTCAATAACTTTCCACGTCACTTGCCAATAACACGATAATTCTTTTCGTTCTTCCTAATTTGACAAATTCGGTCTCTGGTATCAGTGTACTGGAATTTGTAATAAGTTCTACATATGTAGACTTAGGATTACAAAACCCTTGCCATATCGTTTGTTATCATCCAAAGAAGCCATGCACTTGGTATGTATATACCCTTTAAATTACACGTTGTATATATATATATATCTATAGATCTTAATGTAAACTTTCAATCAAAATTGGTTTTAAAGAGATCGAGTCAGCAGTGTTTGAGATACAGCATATTTTCTAAAACCGCAAATATAACTTTGTAATTCATACAAATACTATGAAAAACAAAGTTATTTGGCGTACATTACATAATTATATTTTTTTTATTTCATACTGGTTTTATTATTCAAATAAGTACTGCATACCCATCTACCCTAACTTGCTACTTACCCAGTTTCGAAGCGCCAATAGCCTAATGGATAAGGTGTCCGACTTGTGATCGAGAGGTCACGGGTTCGAACCCCACCCATTACACTATTGACGTGAACCCACTCCAGACACAAGCATATTTAGCTTAGTTGGAGGGGTTAACAAGATTGCTAGTAATGTGAAATGTACCCACATTGCTAGTATTCTTTAAAAAAAATCTGAGGAGTTTAATATATAAAATCAAAGTTTTATTGCAATAGGACGAATAGTGAGGGAACGGATAATGTATTACTACAGTAAAAACAAACGTTAATTTTTATATATTAGGTATAATTTATTAAATTTATTTCTGTGATTTATTTACGTACCTACTTGCTTCATTTAGATCCATCCAGCCGTTTGAGCGTGAAGAAGTAACAAACATGCAAACAGACACATTCATTCACAAACTTTCGCCTTTATAATATTAGTGTGATAAAAAAAAACCATCTAAATAATTAATATTCGTTTTTCAAGTTTATTCAACATAACGACAAAAAATTAAAAATGCAAAGTTAGCAAACTTCGTCGTGCAACGGCAAGCGGGCCTCGAGCGAACTTGTCATTGTGTGTGTGACAACGCACACGACTAGCCCGCTGCAGTAAATACCTATTTTCCGCGCGTCTCGTAGGCTCGACACCCTCTTAACGTATAAAGAGCGCCTCTCGCCATCAAACGTAAAAGTTTGGCGAGTTTAGATTTAAGTGATACCTCTGTATATAAATAAATTAACTAAATAAATAAAAAAAAATAAAAATTTAATTTATTTAATTTTTTTCTTAAATTCGGAAAGCGGTTCACAGAATACATCTACCTACCAAGTTTTACATGTACAGTACGGCCGTTCTAACTTGGCGAGTGTGAAGTTAGGCTCTGCGAACTTTAGCGCTTGTGCACTCGTACAAAAATAAAGGTTTTAAAAAAATAAATGCCAATAACAGTTGTTAACAGTAATAAGAACTGCTAATTGCATTTATTTTTTTATAAACTTTATTTTTGTACGAGTGCACAAGCGTTAAAGTTCGCAGAGCCTAACTTCACACTCGCCAAGTTAGAACGGCCGCATTGTATAGTCCTAAGAGTTTCGGAATAAAATGGCTGTGACATACGGACGGACAGACAGACAGACGGACAGACATGACGAAACTATAAGGGTTCCGTTTTCGCCATTCGGCTACGGAACCCTAAAAATGCACTATCTTTCAAAACTTAGTTGATACCATACTTATATAATTGCAATAACTTTTAAAGTAGGTATACACAAAATTAGTAGGTATAAGGTACAGAGGGTCTGTACCGTATACCTACTAATTTTGTATATAACATAAACTAATACGAAAAGCGAATTAGGTCTATATATAATACTTAACCATAATCGTTGAAAACTAGGTAAGTACGCAGTTTGCTAAAATTATTCTGAGAATCCCATGCACAATCGAATTACATGGTTAATTTTATAAAAATAAGGTCTTATTTCGGTCCCATATTTTCATAGAAAAGGGCACCTCGCTAAACTAATACGAAAAGCGAATTAGGTCTATATATGTATAATACTTAACCATAATCGTTGAAAACTATGTAAGTACGCAGTTTGCTAAAATTATTCTGAGAATCCGATGCACAATCGAATTACACGGTTAAATTTTTAAAAATAAGGTCTTATTTCGGTCCCATATTTTCATAGAAAAGGGCACCTCGCAGCTAAAAATGAACTCCTATTTCGACGGAAGAAACGTTTTATTTTTCTATTCGTATTATCTATGCCTTTGTAGAAGCCGCTAGCCACCGCCAATCCGCCATTGTCACACAAAAATATTTTAAAGGGCACTATTATTTTATAAATCATTATGGTTAATATTTCGGTATTATGAACGTAAAAATATGTCAACAAAAAGTATATATGAAAGTAACGAACATGGATGTTAAACATTATTCAATTTTATAAAATTAAAAATTAATAATTAATTAATAATATTAATTATTAAAAATTCATACGAAAAGTTGTAACGACACTTTTTTACCGACTTCAAAAGAAAGGAGGTTCTCAATTCGTCTTGAACTTTTGAAGTGAAAACTTCTTTAGGGGAGTTGAGGGGGAGTTGCGGGTCGAGTTGCGGTTCGAGTTGCGGGTCGAGTTGCGGGTCGAGTTGCGGGTCGAGTTGCGGGATGAGTTGAGGCATGAGTTGAGGGGCGTCTCGTGGGGAGTTGAGGTAAAGAGAGAGAGAGAGGGCAACGGTATACCTTTGAAATTTCGTAAATTTTTGAAGGTTTCACTTCTACCACGTGTGAATTGTACACATGTTTTTTTTACAATTCCTTCACTAATTAATCGAAAGGAACTTCGTTCCATCCGGGTGTCCCTTGACACCTCTCAAGTATTTTTTATTTAAGTTCACGTAACGCGTAAATAAAACTAGATAGTTTTAACTTGATTTTATTTATGTGTGCTTTCCAGGTCATGTGAATGTCTAAATCCAGACCAAGCAAAGTAAACGTGTCAGCGCATTCCAGTTGAATACTGTTAAACGTAAAATTGATATTTAAAGGACTTTTTTGACGAGGTCTAAATTGCATTAGTTTGGTTTTTGAAAAGTTAATTTCTAAATTATGGTCCTTCATCCAATGTTGTATATTTTGTAATATATTTGTTAGATTTGCATTTAGATTTTGAGAGTCAGTACAGGAAGTAATCAAAGATATGTATGTCATCAGCAAACAGTACACACGAATCAGTCATAACTTTTGAGAGGTCATTAATATAAATCAAGAACAGTAAACATCCGACTACACTACCTTGCGGGATAGAATGTCTAATCCTAATTCCTTTCGAACGTATTACGTCTTCTTTTTGGCGTCATCAAATATAAATCTCCTTCATACTTGTACTAAAAACTGGCGTGGATTAATAATCACCGGCAGCGCAAGGCTAGAAGTTGCGCCCAACAGCTAGCTACCCCGCATCACCGTACGTCGCCTTTCGTGGAAGTTTTCGGTACGCAGCCTCCAAGTGCTGGAATAATATTCCCCCACCAATTAGGGACTTAAAGAATTTAAATACTTTTAAGAAAAGTCTTAAGAAATTTGTCCTTCAGCCGCAAATTAATTTTAATAATATAAATATTGACAAATCATTTATTTAGTTACAATATGCTATAGGTAATTCTATTCTAATAAGATAATTAATTACTCAATTTTATTTGACAAACTTAGTATTAGGGCAGTTATTTGAAATCTCAACACCTGTTGTAAAATTTATTTGATCAATTTTATTTTAGCTAGTTTTAATAAAAATTCGTATTTCATTAATAACTTTTCTTGTCACTTTTTTGTTATTATTTATTTTTTTTCCTTTGGCGGGCAGTTTGATACTAGGCAACTAACGCGCTTGTTGGTGGCGAGTTTCAAATTACAATTGAAAGGTTTTTTTAAACGTTACAATTTTGTTTTATTTTATTTATGTATTTATTACACTACACATTTATTAATATTAGTTTATTTACCATCGTCCGTGTGTCACTGCGGGGTGCCAACTGAAAACCAGCGCTGGGTGTCTTTCGCCCAGCAAATGCTGAGTTGGTAACCCTTTCGGTGTAGACATGCTCAGCGAAATTCTTAGTGTAATTTTTTATTTTTTTTATTTTTATGTTTGTAATTTTCTGTTGTTGTGTGTGTTTATAACCAAATAAATGGTTTTCAATTTCAGTTTCTTAATAATATTTTTTATTTCTATAGAATAGATTGTTCATCTCGCAGAAAGCTTTATAACACTATTGCCGAGGCTACTTTTATCCTTAAAAAAATATCAAAGCTTTCAACTCACTGTGACCCCTCAATAAGCCAGCACACGTCGTTTAGCGTGGCTATGCTCAGTAGTGCGGTGGGTGCAGCGTTGTGTCCCAGGTTCTGTACCACGGTCGCGTCTCCATCGTTCAGGCGCCATACACGGACTTGGTATGATGCTGCTACCAAGAAACGGGCGGTCGTATGCTAAAAAAGAAAAAAAATTACATTAATGACATATATTCTTCTTCTTTGTGGTTTGGTTTCCGCACTTAGTCTCTGCACGACTATTCACTCTTGACTTAAAGACTCCTAGGTTATAGCTATCGGGAAACACAGACTCCGTCAGGGAATTCCACTCCTTAGCCATACGCACAATGAAGGTATACCCAAAATGTTTGGTGCGTATGGGTGGGATGTCCACCATGTAACGATGGCGCTTCGCCGTTTGTCTCGTAGTCCGATGATGGAACTGGCTTGGTGGAATTAGATTGTGTAATTCCATCGCACACTCCCCGAAATGTAACCGATAGAAAACCGATAGACTTGCAACTCGTCGTCGATGTTCAAGGCTCTGGAGCTTTGACTCGACCAGTGCATCGTTGCCAATGAGTCTCTTGGCCCGCTTCTCGATAGACTCAAGCGTGTCCAGTTGGTATTTAGCAGATCCATCCCAAAGATGAGAGCAGTACTCCATACACAACCGAACCTGGGCTTGATAGAGATTGAGCAACTGTTCGGGTGTGAAGTACCGTTCTTTTCCATAGGAGACAACTAATGTGCCCATTGAGGTATTATGTGTATTTAAATATTTTTTAATTTTGAATAAGATTTTGCCTTAGATTAACATACATTTTAACAACCCCTTTATTCACTGACATATTTATACTTCCCACATGCTATCAACACAATAAAGTAAAAGACAGTTAAAAACTCACCTGTTTATGCGGTACAATTTTGATGGCACTGACACTGTTCCCATGTTTATTCTTACTGTCAATGTTAATGTTATACTTATATTTAATCGACGAGTTATGCAAGTTCCACTCGCATACAATATTATCCTTATTACAGCTAAAAAGGCCATACTTTCCATGCCAGTCTAACGTGCTTATAGCGCTACTGGAGTTTTCATTTGATAAAACGGTTTCAACTTTTGCTTGTGCTACTGAATATATTAAAATCTTTCCGCTGGTTGTACCGAGAGCTATACACTGTGTCTCTTCAGATAGACTTTTCCGTTTTCCTCCTTTTTGAGGTGAACCCTGAAATATTTAGTATTTATTATTAGTACAGGTTTTAGGTACACATCTTCATCTTTCAGAGCTTTACTGGCCTCATGGCTAAGGTGGCAGACTTGTGATCGAGAGGTAGCGGATTCAAACCCCACACATTACACTATAGCCTTGAGCAGAGTACATTGTTAAATACAATTTGGTGAAATCCAACTTCTCCCTGAGGGTCAAACGGCTAGAGTCTCATCATGGAACTAATTTTAATTCTTTTCTGGTGAAAGCACCAGCCGAACCTCTTTCTTTTTTTATATTCCACAACTTTCACACAGCGTGAGTACTAGACAACTGATAAACATACATATATATTTCTAAATACATACATATTATAGATAAATTACACCCAGACAAAGAACAAATGATCATGCTCATCACACAAACATTTGGCCTGGGTGGGAATCGAACCCACGACCTTGCGCATAGCAATCAGGGCCACTGACCACTAGACCAACAGGCCTGTCTATTCTGTTCTCTGTTGACTTTATTGAAGGAGGAATTTTGGCCGAGAGAAGTAATGCTCCAGTGTTGTTTATTGTAACAGGATGTATTTTATTTGTATGGGCCAAGTTGTCTGAAATATATAAATTGATTGATTGATTGAACACACTTCAGACACAAACATATTTAGCTTAGTTGGAAGGGTTAACAAGAATGCTAGTAATGTGAAATCTATCCATATTGCTATATATCTTTTTACAAGAAAAATCTTCTTCTGGGTATGGTTTTTATGCTTAGTCCATGCAGAGATTATTGTGTGTGAGCCATGTCGGCCATTAGGTAGACATAATCTCTCCTCTATTCCACAAAGGGTACAGTGTGCTTGCAGCATACACACTTAAAGTTAAGCTTAATGCTGTTAAGATATTCCCTATAAGAAACTCAATAACACTGCCTAGTTTGGGAATCAAACCCAGGAGTAAATGTTGAGTAGTAAGGCAACCACTGTACAAACAAGGCTGTTTCATGTATTATCAATGATTATTAAGGTTTCATTATCACTTTGCTTATCTCAGAAACTCTAAAAAATTGTATAATATCTATCTTTACGAAATAATACAAAGAAGGACTGGCGTTTGAATCAAGTTGTTCATCAAGGTTATCCAAATAGTAATGTGCCCAAATAATGTATTGAGGTTATATTTACATTTCATCTTGGTTTTTATTGAGGTCAATAGACAGTTTTTAAATTGTTAATTGAAGTCTCTAGAAAATAAGATTTAGGTTTGTAAACAAACCCCTAAGACGACCCACTGACCAAAGCTAGGGCTACATAGGATCAAAAAAGTACTAAGTACGTATAATAACAAGTTTTTTTATTCCCAAAATATTAGAAATACCGCTTAAACTACTTTTGTATGTTATTGAAAGGAAATTAAAGGTTATAAATACAGTAAAAGTCGCGGGAAAAGCAAGTATGTGTAATAATATATAATAACCACGTGTGTACATACCGCCGATTGTGTGGCTGATATCCATTGCAAACATGAAGGTGGTGAGGTCAAATGTAAGTCTGGCGTATACTCCTGTTTGAGTACATTAGTTTCTGTATCCCATATCCTTAGTCTACCGTCCTGGGTAATGGCAGAATAATATTTTCCGTCTTCGGAAAACGCTGCCTCTGCCATGGTTCATACCGGACTGACAGCTGACGTTCCGTTCTGAAGATGCTTGAAATAATGACTAAATGACCCCGTGATGACTTTAATGATGATGTTGAAAGTCGACTGAACAAAAATATTTTATCATAAAGAAGGAATTTTAACATATGTAAGCTACTGAATAATTTTAATTATAGGCAAATATAAAACTGACAATAGAGTATAAAATAGATATATTATAAAATTAATGAAATTACAAAATGAGAAAGCGTAGAACGTAACGTATCTTCCTAGTGTCTGACATAGGTATTCCAGTGTTAACATTGTAAAATTTTATAATGTTGCGTTCACTTTGGTTAATCTCAAAAAATCTTTAAAATATACGTTTCTGATACTTTCTAATATGCCCAAATTATCCTGTCAGATACATAAAAAAAATAGAATCAATTAATGTATAAAAGTGATAAGCTTACAGAAATAATATATTCTTGTGTTTTCAAAACACTTCCTTGACAAAGAAGGTCACTGATCTTGCACAATTTCTTTGTGTTGCCAAATCAATAAAACAATCAATTTCTAATCGGCAGTGTCGTGTCGGACGTCAGTGGTAGTTGTCACGTTTGACATTATTATTGGGGATCTGGAGCCTTTCGCGATTTCATAGTTCGTTTGCGCTCGATGTTGTAGGTGGAGTTCATATTTTTTTTAGTTTTTACGCTCTCGTTCCACTTTTCGAAAGTAATCTTTTATAATTTCAAAATTCAATGCTCTGTGCTGTGATTACCTTGATGTTTGGTTTCTAAAGTGATGTGTGAAGGCTGTATAAAAGTCTGATTGTGAATATGATGTCACTTTTATTCTGCGTGATACCTTGAAAACATGAGTGTTAGTGTTGAGGGAGACGTGTCGAGCCCCCTGTCGGACGGACAGGACGCGACGATCTCCAAATCATCGTCCGATAGCTTGAAGATTGACGAGGATCCTTGTCAAGATGAGAAATCGGAGCCTAGCACTCCGAAACCACATCCGATGGCCTTTACCATCGATTTCGGTGCTGCGAAGCCCGTTGACACTAGGAAGCTGGAGGAACTAGCAAAGAAATCGCAAGCTCGGCATCAGAGAGTCCAGTCTATGTCGGCAAGTCTTACGCGGCCCAGTCCAACCCTGGCACGGCCTCCGATGAGCGCCAAGCTCCCTCGCAAAGCTCAAGGGTACAATTCTGAAGGCTACTTCTCATCAGATCAGGAAGACAGCGGCCTATCTGGTTCTGTGAAACTTCGAAACAGTCCCCTAGCACAAAATGTAATGCACATAACTTCTCCGATTACAAATAGGCATATTAAATCACCTGTTACTGACACTGTCCTGCCAAAACGCACGTCCAAAAGTCCTATAGTTGATAGTATTATGTCTAGGAGTGAGAACTTCACGTCACGTCAGGGGTTAAACTTGCCTTTGAAAGGGAATAACTATCCTTTGAGAGAAGTACATAGAACACCAAGCTATGGTAACATTAATAGGCATGCTATGGCTGATATTATTGATCAGAGCCCTGAGGGAGTGATGTTAACAGACATATCAAGTCCTGAATTAGATATCTTAACACCAGATAACGGTTTGTCCACCCCAGAAAACTCAAAAAGTCCTTTGATTCGCAAAAGTCGAGCTTCCTCTGAAACTCCTGATTTGTTCAAGAAGTGTATTACAAAAGAACCATTGTATATTGAAGATGATGTCGATGGCCAGTCAGATAACTCCTCAACTGGTACATATACAATAGAAGGGGATAATTACACTGAAGAACAAAAAGCTAGAATGAGTATTGACAGAACTTTTGGTACAGAATCCCTCTCAAAAGCTATAGAAGATACTCTAAAAAAGAAAGGTAGTGAAAGAGATCCAGAATTAGTTTTTGACTTCCCTAACCCCCAAAGAGTAATAACAAAAGAGCCTAGGAGAGATGTAGGCCTCCGTAGTCCCCTAGTCCCCCAGTCATTTGAAATACCTAAAGTTTCTAAAGATAAAAATGTGTTAGAAATCTCTTGCTGTTACGAATCGCCTACTGAGAATGATTTGGCTGCACAAACATCAAAACAGATCAAATCTACAAGAAGCTACCTAGAAAAAATTAAAAATAGAGTCAGAACTATTACAGAAAAAACATTTGCAAAGTCTCCTCCAAAGCATGACGACTGTGATGTTGGTAGCTTCACATCCGTTACAACTTCAGGAGTTCTGTCCTCTCGAATTCCTCCCAAAATAGAACCTATTCTACGCAGGTGTAGTCTAACGAAATCTGAAATAGACCAGACTGATTATGTCCATCGGTTGTCACGAGAAACTTCTGTACCAGTTTCGTTACCCAGTAGCAAGATAGCCTTAGAAGACACGAAATTTGAGAGTACCGCATTGAAAAATGCTCAGAAAGCATTGAGAGATGACTGTGGGGTTACTTCGGACATGACACCGGAGCAAGTTGTTGGTAAACTGTCTTATTTGAGCCTGAATAGATGTAAAGGTGACAAGACATGGATTCAGGACTGGGCTGAAAGCGTAAAGAAATATAATACAAATATACTGACTAAAACTGATGTGGTGCTTGACGATAGGCCACCGCTGAGTCCGAGACAACTTCCCGTGAAACGTGAGTTTTTATTTAAATTATTTCGTTTTGTAGTGCAATTCACACCGGCTTTGTTGTGCACTGTACTCCTTTTTTTTCTGTTAATATGTGATATAGATAATACCTACAAAAATCTGTTTTAAAAGGCTGTCACTGCGACATCAAAATTATCTTGTGTCCATGATAACATTTGTAATAAATATTCTTATATAAAATCCTGCCTACCAAACACCTTTTTTTTGCTCTACTTAAAATAAAAATATTTTGAAGTGTATGCATTGAGTAATGAATACTTTTTTGATCAATGTCCTAGGCTTTTTACATCGATCCTATATACAGACTTTTTTATTACGGCCTTGCTGATTAAAGACCCCAGTTTAAAGCTCTCAGGAAACAGACGGGCAGAGAATTCCACTCCTTAGCTGTACGCACAATTAAAGTATTCCCAAAACGTTTTGTGCGTATGGGTAGGATGTCCACCATTGTAACGATGGTGAAGCGCCGTTCGTCGTGTAGTCCGATAATGCAAAGATAATACTACAAAGCAATAATAACACAAGCCTTCAATAGTTCTCTTGTCTAAACTCTGAATATTGAATGTGGTTTCAGTTGTTCATTACGGATAAATTGAGATAATCAACATACAAAACTTTATATGTAATATTGATTTTGTGCAAAATTACCCTCTGCATTCGATTTCACGCTAGATTATACATACATAACGAAAAGTGAGCGGTTAGTCGTTTACACTCTCTATGGTTTTAAAATTTATTAATTACTACTCTATTGACTGATGTAATGGGGCGTGCAACTGTCAAAGTGGCGCTAGTAGCACACTTACCAATATCAAAGCAGT
Source organism: Tholera decimalis (assembly GCA_943138885.2). Taxonomy (NCBI): domain Eukaryota; kingdom Metazoa; phylum Arthropoda; class Insecta; order Lepidoptera; family Noctuidae; genus Tholera; species Tholera decimalis. The sequence continues at coordinate 5,482,895 of OW964571.2, forward strand.
TTCTCTATGGAACAGTAATGAATTCTTAAATTAGAGACAGTTATTGAAAAATTTTCGATTAAAGAACATGTATTATGTTCTTTAATCGGAAAATTGTACAGAAATCAATTGAAATCAATGAAATGAAAATAAAAAATATTACCACAGATAACCATAGATGATACAGATAACTATATAATATCTCACAATCTAACTAACACTGACAGTGACAAAGGTTCTTACGGTGGTGGCGCCATCTGCGATTAGCTTTCACTTGCACGCCCCATTAAGTAGCGCCTTAAAATAACCCAAATTCGGTAATTAAATCTTAGAGGGGGAATGAAAAATTTAAATTATTTTCGGATGAGCCCGCTATTGACCTCGACCACTCCTAATGATAAGCGAATCAGGTCTACGATTAATCGAGCGAGTCTAAAAGATGCCTGTTCACTATCAGATCGGCTAATGACGTTCACACCGCATCACTTAAGCACACCTACTGCTTACAACATGTCGCGTAGACATTCACCAATCATTTGCAATGCGCTTTAAAACCAAGTCACCGGCGTTTGTAATCAATTAATATTGCACAGGCACACAGGCAATAAACAGGTTCATTTTAGAAGTACCACTTCTATAATCTATACTATACTACTACAGATGATACCGAGTACCTTCTGAATGCAATGCTTTAGAACTATTGGATTTTTGTAAAAACTAGATCAAACTGGAATCAATCTTACTATCTTATCTTATCTTACTTCTTACTATCTTACTCTTACTTCTTTCTTACTAATATTATAAATGCGAAAGTTTGTGAGGATGGATGGATGTTTGTTACTCTTTCACGCAAAAACTACTTACTGGACGGATCGGAATGAAATTTGGTAAGTAGATAGTAGACATTCTGGAATAACACATAGGCTACTTTTTATCCCGAAATTCCCAAGGGATCGGAATTGCGCGGGAAAACCTTCCTACGCGTACGAAGTCGCGGGTAGAAGCTAGTACCAAATAAAACAAAAATTATCCATATCCGTTTATAATGACGGTGTTCTCAGGTAACGAACATAAAGTATACAACCTCATTCTCCTTTTTTGAAGACTTAAAATAGCTTTGTTTGGATACTAGGTCTCTGTGAATTCAAGTTCAAAAATAAGGTCATACTTAAGTACTGCGATATAGCATATAGCCCACACGCATACATAATATATCTAGCGATCTTGCTACCGATGAATACCATAGTACATACGCAGTTTTTGACCCAACTATGGCGCTTCAAAAGTACCGCTTATGGTTTTAATTGGTATAATATATCGTCGCCTTAGTGTGAAAATCTCGGGAGTATATTTTTTGTCCAAATTTTTTTTTATTGCGTTTCCAGAAAGCAATCCTAGCAACGCATATCCTGATCTCACTAATATGTTCATTCGATACTCGAAACGCTATCTATGAAAGTAAGTGAGAACCTCGTAAACTCTCGCATCGCGTCGTCAGTTTAGCGTAATCATGGATTATGCATTTCTGAACTGTTCGATATGATGTATAATATTGTCCATATCGAACAGTTCTCGATATAAAAACGGGTTAAATTTACATATAAATTAATATGATGAAATGATGAAAAATAAAACATAAAAGAAACCGTACAAAAATTGTATATAACTAGCACGCAGATTATTCTTCCTCCTGAAAAGTTACTCCTTTTTCACTTACGAGGTTTTCACTCTAAGGCGTCGATATGTATGTCCTTTGTGCCCCTCATTATTCCCAAACTACTTATCATAAGCGTCAATAGCTTAATGGCTAAGGTGTCGGACTTGTGATCGAGAGGGTCGTGGATTCAAACCCCACCCATTACACTATTGCCGTGAACCCACTCCAGACACCAGCATATTTGTCTTAGTTGGAGGGGTTAACAATTTTGCTAGTTATCTGGACTAACTAGATTGTTAGTTCTAGTTACCTTTGAATGCGTCCTAATCGTCCGCTGGGTTCGTGTGTCGGTCGTGTGTGTTTACGCCCTCTAGAAGACAACGATAATCTAAAACATTTGCTATAATGATGCCATATTGCGTTATTTGAGCTGTAATGCTAGTGTATGACTCGTCTCTACATAATAGGTCACCTGTTTACCTCACAAGGTTTTCCTACCTACACCTTACTGTTTATGTAAAAATTATTCACACTAAATGATTTTTATTTAGCAAGTTGGTTGCATTTTTGCATGGCCTGATTCCTCAATCTCCCTTTCACTACCGCCGGTATACCAGACACACTGCTGGGTACCATCAACACTTGGTTGATATACCGTCTTGTCGTACCAAGCGTACAGCCACGCTGTGGAACTCTCTGCCGGCTTCTGTGTTCCTGCCATTAATGAACTTTCAGCCTTTAAAGCAATAGTGAACAGGCGTCTTCTGGGCTCGCTCGTTTCACCATAGACCTCATCTATAGCGATAGAAAAATTATGTGTAAAAACATTTTTTTTACACATAATGTTTTTTCGTAAATTTAAACTAGATGGGGCTGGTATTTCCTAACTGGCTACCTTGAGAAGAAATTCCGAAATAAACTCAGAGGTCAAAGTCTGTTTTGAAGTTCATACTATCTGTACTGGTCAAATCATATAAGAAAGGCGATTTTTTGAGGAAAGTTGCTCACAAATTAACTTAACTACATAATATGTCAAGCTCAAAAGCGAGCGAAACCGACTCTGACATTAATGGCGTGGTGTCCAGTTCTCCACGTGTGACATCGAGAATCTCTGCTTTTGATGATTTGACACGAAATAAATTATGGTTGACTAGTGGTCAAAATTAGACAATAATTTACCTACATTATTTCGAATGCATTTATTTATTTACCTACTAGGGACAAAAAAACAGTTATATGTTATGATATTACATTAATGTTCTTAAGATATATAGGTAAACACATAACCCACACTGTTGTTCACGGATTAATCAATAACAGATATAATGGAAAACGATAACGGATTAATAAAATTTAACTGTTAGTAGGTATTTAGTTATTCTTCTGTATATGTGTTTATCATATCACACACATAACTCCTTCTTAACGGCTGGACTAATTTGGAAGAAATAGGTTCCTGCAGGGTTGATATGATTTAAATCACTTATTTAAATCAGTGATTTAAATCGCGATTTAAATCAACTGATTATTTTATAAAAATCAATGATTTAAATCAATACTTTTTAGGGTTCCGTAACCGAATGGCAAAAAACGGAACCCTTATAGTTTCGTCATGTCTGTCCGTCTGTCTGTCTGTCTGTCCGTCCGTCCGTCCGTCCGTCCGTCCGTCCGTATGTCACAGCCATTTTATCCCGAAACTATTAGGACTATACATGCGAAAGTTGGTAGGTAGATGTATTCTGTAAACCGCTTTCTGATTTTAAGAAAAAAAAATTAAAATATATTTATAATAAAGGCAGGCTCCCCATACATAGAACTAAAACTGAAAATTTATTTTTTCATGAAACCTATGCGTGTTTAGTATCTATAGACAGGTCTTCAAAAATGACAATTAACTACTTTATGTTCCTTGTTCTGTGTTTTTTAAAAAGGGATTTGATTTTATGTGATGTACTTAATGTAAAAAAATGTATAAATTATGTTGTGTTTTTATTTAATGAATAACTGACTTCCAAATTAAAAAAGAACAGAATTTAAAAAAAAAAACAAAAAAATCCGATTTAAATCAAATTAATCCGATTTAAAACAAATAAATCCGTTTTATTTGATTTTTTTTAAAATCATGATTTTTATCAACCCTGGGTTCCTGGATGGTTAGAAAAGACAATTGGATCCGGAAGTTGGCGTTACCTTTTCGGGCAGGATGTCATGTTCCGGGTATCTCTATTTATACAAAAATATTATCTTATTGCACTCCTTCTCCATATACATATAAACATTAACTGTTCCAATTTTCACAGTACCCCGCGACTACGTTCGCGAAAATTTAATTTAAACCTAACTATATTAAATCATCCCCTAGTTTCTTTAAATTTCATCCAAATTGGTGCTGTGGTTTAGCGTAACAGACGGAACATTAGAAATTTTGATGGGTATGTGTAGATTCCATAATAACAATCTTTTAAGAAATTGCGAACTTAACGAAAGCAAATCACAAAGGTATCCGGTAAACGAGTTCTTGTTGCACTCATTCTATGATATTATCAACCCAGTTATCAGTGATACAAGTCAAGCGATATTAGCTGATAAAGAGACGTAGGCATTGTAAAAAATATGATTCATAGGGCGACGGACATGACATGACTTACATGAGGATCTCTTGGCTAAATTATAACAGCCGTACGGAACAATTTCGGAAGTTAAGCAACGCTTTCCGAGGTCACTCTGTGGATGTGTGAACTCGATAAACCGATGGTCCTGGCTTTTATTAGTACATCTTCGATTGTCGTTGCGGGGTATACAGGGTGGCAGGGACATCGACGCACAAACGATCACCATGGATTCAGTAGGTACATATGATTCTGGAACCCCCTGCGTCGAAATTTTTGTCGGCTTTTTCTGAAATTTTCAAGATTTTTCAGCATTTTTTTTACTGAAACCTGTATAAAATCATTGTTTCTATCTAACTCAATGATAATTTAATGAAAAAATAAAATTTACGTGTTTCACTTAAAACAGTAATGTAAATAAAACTCGAAAGGGCTACCTGATCAGCTGTTTTGCTAGAGTTCATTTGCGAGGTCAACACAGCTGATCAGGTAGCCCTTTCGTGTTTTATTTACATTGCTGTTTTAAGTGAAACAAGGAAATTTACTGTTTTTTTGCATCGGCTTTTTCTTAATTTTATTAAATTACTAGCGACCCGCCCCGACTTCGCACGGGTGCAATGTTTTTATTAAATATCTGCCGTGATTCTTTAAAACGCAGTCATCTGATAATTTAACGATTTTGAGTTTTTATAAATTTGGCACTGGTATCAAAACCACTTCACAGCTTTTTATGAAAAAAATATCTCAAAAGCAAAAAGTTTCAGAAAAAGGGGTTTGATAGGTCGACGTGCCTTTTTCCTGATGAAGCTCAATGTTTAACTTAAAATCGGTAAATTGTCAGGCTGCCTTTTAAAGAATCACGGCAGATATACTATAGAATGTCTTTATATACATCGTTGACAGCCTTTTTGTCATTCGACATACGTGTTCTCTTTAGTAATTACTCTTGAAAGTGCGACACATAATTTACCATGGGAAAAACATTCAACGCTCAAATCTAAGCAACATAGGCACGCGCGCCGTGCCTCCGCCGGCACCGCGCCGCAACCGCTATGTCCTTGCATTTTAAATCTGTAATATCTTCGAAACTATTTATTTAAATTATATTCTGTAAAGGGCAATATTGATTTATATTAAATGCACAATGTATTTATGGTACTTAATTGGATAAGGATTAATGCTGTATTGCTTAAAATCGCTTCGTAAAATATGCTCGTATTTCTCGTAAAAAGTAAAGGATAAAAAATGGTTGTTGTGGGTTATCTATAAGAGATAGACAGATGCCATCGAGGACTTTTTTGTTGACCTTTTTAAGGTGTACAATACAGTAGTACATTATTTTGATCTATCTCGTTGGGTTCAGCCAGCGTTTGCAAAGCAAGCGCAAAAAAATGTGTTTATTTGCGACATCACATTAGAAAAATTATCAGTGTTCCTCTACTATATTATGTATGTTATATACTTAAAAACCTTCCTATTGAATCACTCTTTCTATTGAAAGAAACTGCATCAAAATCCGTTGCGTAGTTTTAAAGATTTAAGCATACATAGGGACAGACACAGGGAAGCGCCTTTGCTTTATACTATGTTAAGATGTTAAGGAGAAGAAGAAAAAGCCGACGAAAAACTTCAACGTAGGGCGATCCAGAATCATGTAAGGAGCCATGGTAAGCGGTTGCGCGTCAATATCCCTGCCACCCTGTAGTGTTGCCCAGCTATCTGTTGTGGAACTCAGATAAGAAGTCACTCCATGTCCACGACTCCAGCCTAGTTTGACAAAGGCTAAGCAGATAAGATGACATAAGCCGAGGGACAAACCATAAACTGAGAAGCGTGATATAATTTCACGCACGTAACGTCAAAACAGCAGATTTTTAATTACAACCTTTTACTTTTCACTTTCCTTGTTAGTTTATCCTTTAGTTAGTCCGGATCAAATTTTACAACTGAATTTAAAAGCAGTTATTCTCAACTGATTAAGATAAAATTTTGCTTACACCGTTTGGTATGGATGACAATGCAAGTTTATTTAAGTTACGTAATTTAAAATCCAATATGGCGGCCGGCTCAAGATGGCCGACTGGTTAGAGTATCCAATGAAAGGGTTTTCTGGGAAGAATATGATAAGAACCGGCCAAGTGCGAATTTTAGAGCGAGCAAGAGATTATCCATAAAAACAAAAAAAAAACACGGTTGCCCGTTAACTATTATTTTGTTCTGTTTTTAGTATTTGTTGTTATAGCGGCAACTGAAATACATCATCTGTGAGAATGTCAATTGTCTAGCTATCGCGGCTCATGAGATACAGCCTGGTGACAGACAGACAGACAGCAGACCCTTAGTAATAGGGTCCTGTTTTTACCCTTTGGGTACGGACCCCTAAAAACGACCTTAAAGATTGTATTTAAAAAATAACTCGTCGGACACTTCTATAAGGTAGTAAGTAATAAATGCAGCTTGGCGTATTCTGTTTAATGTCTAGAATTATATGATGGGGAGGAAACAGGAGGTTTTGTTCAGAAAATTATCATTCCAATGGTTTTAATATCAACCTACGGTACTAATTAAATAACATCTGCTGTGGTCGAAATTGGTGTTTGCCAGTGATCAAGTTGCATTTGTTATGCTCAGGTAATTCAAATCATTTTTATTTCAAGTTACTATGACTCATTTGTGAGTAGCACTTATCCTATGTTAGTAAAACAATATAATAATGTCTAGTGATCTAATGTCTGCGTTGAGTTTTGGCTTTGGACCAAACTTATATAAAACACTAGCTGTGCCCGCGACTTCGTCCGCGCGGATTTTTTAGGCTAATTATTTTGAAAATAAAATTCATACATAATTTGAATGTCGTATTTATTAATATCTAATCAAAAGTCTAAAAAATAAGTTTCAAGCTTCTAGCTTTAAAAATGACGTAATTTCCATACGAACTTTCATCCCCTATTTCAGCCTTTTACAGCCCTTTTTTCGCATTAAAAAGCAGCCTATGTCCTTTCTCAGGCTCTAAACTATGTCCGTACCGAATTTCATTAAAATCGGTTCAGTAGTTTAGGCGTGATTGCGTAACACACAGACAGACAGAGTTACTTTCGCATTTATAATATTAGTAAGGATTATTGCCATCGACACACTAAGAAGAAAAATATAACAATAATTTATAATTTAATGCGACATTAATATTTAATGAACGGTTCGTCCTCTATCAATTGCTTGATACTTTTTCCTTAGTAGTGCATCAGTGCTGAGCCATCAATTAAAACTGAACATACATAGATGACAACGGGAAAAGGTGTTTAAAGAAAACGTACTTAATTAACCTATTTATTTTGTATCTAATGCAATTGTTGTAATGACATGCGACATCCATCAACTCTCAGTAGGCGCAGAATTAGAGAATTTATTTGTGAAACTTAGGTAACATAAAAGATCCAGACACAAGCATATTTAGCTTAGTTGGAGGGGTTGACAAGATTGCTAGTAATGTGAATTCTACCCACATTGATACTTAAAAAAAAAGAAAGGTTTGTACACGCGTACGCATTCATAAATAAATTGCGGCGTTGCCGTCCTTCAAGTACGCGTGTATAGAGTGTTTCTTTTACGTATCAATTTAAAATTTTTAGTGAATATTTTATATTAAAAAAAAATTAAAACATTTTGTTTTCGAATGGTAATATTTTTTAGCATGTATCGATGCTATATATTGCGGGTTAACGGGAACGCCCTCTGTTAGTTAACATACTGTATAATATAGAATGTAATTCGTGTGGTGGACCCATCCCCTCTCATCGAGAGGTCTGTGCCCCAGTAGTGGGAACGTGGTAGGCATATAGGTAGATAAATGTTTTATAAGTAAAATATAAACTAGAAATCTGGCATACATTTTGTGAAATAATAAATATTAGAGAAGATTTAAAGCAAGAGTAAAGAGGCATCTTCTGGGCTCGCTCATTCCATCGTAGACCTCATCTATCGCTTACCATCAGGCGAGATCGATGTCTGAATTTTAAAAAAGATTTGACGTTCGGCCATTTTAGGTCTTTCTGCCAAGAGTTTGCGTTTGCTTACATGTTTAAATTTATAATTTTATCGCACAATAGTTATTGATATCTTGCTGCTAATTTGCAAAGATAATGTTATCTTTAATGTGTATTGTTTTCTTGATGTTAAATGAGGTTGTTGTTGTAGATAATAACGGTTTATAAATGCTTAGTTGTACAGAAACGTGCCTAATCATGTTTGCTTTCGTCGTTTGGAATAATTGTCTTCTAATGACTGCATTATTAGTAATTGATAGGCGATCTATTGTTTTCACACGCATAGCTTATGATGTTGATAAGGATATGCCCATCATTCGTGTAACCTCATCTATCGCTTACCATCGCGATCGAGGTCCAAGAGTGCGCTCATCTTTAAAAAAATAAAAAAATAAATTGCTTCCCGAGGCGTCGTCGGCGCGACGTGTTCCACTCATGTGCACCTCCTGCACCAAAGACAGGGCACGCCCAGGGCCAATACCTGCCGGGTATGCGGTAATGAATGAACAACTTGTGTTTCAGTAAGTAGGAGTCTGACACTTCTTATCGCTCCACCCAGAGTGTGAGAAGTATTTTGATGATTTTTCTCCCGAAATAAATCATCTTTCAAAATGTCGGTTAACCTATTTTGAGGAATATTGCAATGACAGCAGAAACCTCTTCATCATTCTTTTTCCGTTATTCCAAATGCATTTGGCGTCGGCACAACGATGGTCTAATTGTACCAGTAAACCCACTTTCCTTTCATCTTTTTTTGGAAAAATCATCCAATGACGTCTACTGACTAAAAACCCACAGTAAAGGCCTTTACACTTAATTTTGAGTGTTGATGTTGAATTGGAATAAAATAAATGTTAATTTTAAAGAGATTAATTTCATTAGAAAAGTCGCTTAGGAACGTTACTTAAAAATTTTACTTAGGTACTTAAAAATGTTAATTAATGTTAGAAAAAATTTGGATGTTGCAAATGCTCGATATAAACCAAAAGACTGGTCTCTTTTGGTACGTTATATAAACTGACAAAGTTTGCATTATTACTAAGTAAGCGAAGGTTCAGTGTGCGGTTGTTGACCGTACCTACCCTGTTTCTTCAGCTGCCCTTGCGAGCTGGAGCTGCGGTATAGAACATTCCCCGCAACCCCAATGATTTAAAACCGCAACGGCGCAACATACTATAAGTAATGTTAGCTAACCTGAAAACCATACGTTAGAAAGCATAGTTCCTAAAACACACGCAAAGTTTCTAAGTAAAATCCGTATAAAATTGCAGTAAACGACAAAATTGAGACACTTACGGCGCGCATAGTTTATTATGTCCCCGTTTGAGATAAACGGAGCGAGACTGATACAATGTCTGTCATGTTAACCAACATTTTGATTATCAGTTTAAGTTTTAACTAACATAGTCACTAACAGTATCATTAAAACTTAAACCGAGTTTTTTTAAAGAGACCTAGCTATGTGGGCAGAATTCACATTACTAGCAATCTTGATAACCCCTCCAACTAAGCTAAATATGCTTGCGTCTGGAGTGGGTTCACGGCATGTGTTATGGGTGGGGTTCGAACATACCACTTCTCGATCATGGGTCTGACGCGTATTGACGCTTGCTTGATATTTAAGTACCACGTGTATTTATTGTTTCGAGCGTCCAATATTTCGGCACTATTGCAAGCGCCATGATAGTATGAAAATATCCCGTTTTAAGTTCTAATGATACTCCTCAGTTGAGTTCGAAAGTGTGTCATGCATGTCAGTTGTTTTGTATCTATCTGATAAGTGGTATATATTTGCGATAATGGCTTACCAGCGACCTTGGTCTCGCTAGATACCGGACCTCTTTGCTCGTTTAGAGAAGTACCAGTATTTGTTTCGTACCTCTAAGAGAACTCGAACCCATCAAAGGCATCACAGTAGAAATTATTATAACAGCTATAACCTGGGAGACTTTAAGTCAAGAGTGAATAGATTATTTCTAGGTTAGCGTGCTTCATCTTCGACCACATCATCACTTACCATCAGGTGAGATGGTGGTCAAACGCAATTCTATTATAAAAAAATAAAAATAAAAAGCACTCAAAGCCGTGTTATCGGTTTGACTATGCGATCAGTAGAGTCGTTTAAAACATAAGCCATACTTAACTAACTTAACTGTCTTGGTGGTCTAGAGGTCGCAAGCGCTACCGCTGATCATGAGGTCTCGGGGTTCGATTCCCGGGTCGGTCAAAAAGTGCTATTGGGTTTTTCTATTAGAATTTTTTTATAGTAGTCAGGAGTTTGGAAGTTGGCGGTGTGATACTCCCGTGCCCTTTTTTTTTAACGTGGTAAAATCATCAGATGAGTCCTCCCACCCCGGGCAGGGCCGGAGGGACTGTCAGACTTGTACTGACTAAAATCCACGGTATTCCTTCTATAGCCCTTTACGTACCGGGGTCACGGTAATGGGATAAGTCCCACGACCCCGGCAGGCTTCGGCCCTCTGCAGAGGGGGCCTCGTCATGTTGCTGACGCTCTTTGAGGCGCGCGTGGAACACGACGCGCCGTCGACCCGGGCATGGTCCATGGTCGGACAGCGAGTTGCCCTTTACTCGCTGTCCGCATGCCCGCGCCTACGGTGGCCGGAGATCGTCTGCCGACGTCCGACGCCGTGGGCGTCTACCACTGCGACCCCCGTGCCTTGGAAAACACGTTAGCCGTTGGTCTTGCGTCAGATCTCTCTCCGATCGGATTGCTGTCCCATCGGACTGAGAGTAGAGGAACAGAGAGTGCTCCTGTACCTGCACATACTTGTGCACCATAATATCTTCTGTGCCGCTGGCTAATTTCCATATTGCTAGTCTAATATATAAAATTCTCGTGTCACAATGTTAGTTACCTTACTCCTCCGAAACGGCTTTACTTACTGATTTTTACCAAATTTTATATGCATATTCAGTAGGTCTGAGAATCGAGTACTATCTATTTTTTAGGGTAGGGGTAGGGTATGAGGTAGGGGTAGGGTAGGGGGTAGGGTTGGTGTAGGGTAGGGATAGGCATAGGGTAGGGTAGGGGTAGAGTAAGGTATGGGTAGGGTATCGGTAGGATAGGGGTAGTGGTATCGGTTGGGTAGGGGTAGGATACCACGCGAACGAAGTCGTGGCGGGTCAGCTAGTTATCTTTATAAAACAATCTAAATTGAAAATATAACTTTGTTTTTATCATAAGATGGGGGTATATCGTATTTTCGTGGAGAAAATCATCGAATGACTTCTCCCGCTCTGAGTTAAGCGGAAGGGAGTGTCAGACTTCTACTGACTAAAAACCCACCCTGTTCCTTCAGGTGCCCTTGCGTTCTGGGGCCACAGTCTCGTTAAAATATTCCCGCAACCCGGGCACGTCTTTAGAAGTATTTCTGAAAAGCCATAACAATCAGTCAACTTCCCATAGCTCAACTATGTCCCCTTTCTTTTATTACAATACATTTCTAAGCTTGTAACCACTTAAAATAATATTGTCAGCAACAATCACTACATACCTTTCAGTTCGTTTCCCTTTTGAACGCGCTCGTGAAATATTGATGAGTGTGTGTGTATCGTACGGATGAATTTATGAACGTTAAGTGAGTGACCGGGCGAACAAAGGACTGGTTACTTTCTTCAACTTGTTGAATTTGTATTCCTATTTCTTTTTATTACGTATAAACCCGCTCTTCTCTGATCACACCTGATGATTTTTTTAAAATTGATAATAGTCTCGCGTTTGACCACCATCTCACCAGATGGTAAGTGATGATGTGGTCGAAGATGGAGCACGCTTGCCTAGAAGTAACCTGTTCACTCTTGACTTAAAGACCCCCAAGTTGTAGCGATCAGGAAACACAAACTCCGGCAGGGAATTCCAATCTTGCTTTAAAAGCTGATGGGTCATATGTGGCAGGGAATACAGAAGCCGGCAGAGAGTTCCACACCTTGACTGCACAATAAATGTAGAGGAGAAGCGCCTAGTACGACAAGACGTTTATTTAATAGTCAGATAATATAAGAAACATGCAGGTTAATGTCTGATGTGGTCTGTGGTTTGAGAACAGGGTGGTACAGATTTGAGTAGACCTGTCCAGAAAGTGCACAGACTTACGATGTGCGTTCTCTGTTACAATCTAGGTTCAGTTATAAGGTGCCTGATGAAACTTTAAGATAAAGTAAATAAAAATAAATAATACGTTATTAAAAACAAGGAGTTCTTAATTCAAATTTGAATTTAAGGGTCTTTGATCTGCAAATAAATAGCAAACCGTAGAGCACATGTGTTTATATTCCCGCGCTTGTCACGAATGTCCGATTTACGTAAATTACTGAAATAAGCACAGATAATACATAAGCCTTTATTTTCGAACATTTTCATATTTCAAACCAACGACCCTTGTTTGGTGTTAAATATGAACTAAGTAATTTATAGGGGTGTTCAACTGTGAAGTATAAAAGGCACATTTATGTATTTCTTCATTTAAGTAAACCTATATTTAACTGGGGCTCTCAGTTCATTAACGTCCATGCCTATTAAAAGCTTTGTTTCACGTTTAAGAATTTATGGGTCTTTGCTTTAAGGTTTAAGTAACTAAATACCCTGTAAGTCACAATTTGCTTCGGCAATAAATAGGCCCTTTATCCAGATGCACAAATCTCTGGGTAGTTAGAAAAAAATCAAATAATATTTTCCCAATCCGAGCATCGACTAAACGGTCGAGGCAGAAAAAACAGCAATTTCTTAATTTTACCCGACTGCGGCGAAGCAAGGAGGAGGGTTATGTTTTTACCGCGTATGTATGCATGTATGTATGTATGTATGTCCGTTCCTTTGTTCCCTCGTAACTATTAAACCAGTGAACGGATTTAGATACGTCGTTAGATTCGTCTTGATGGCGTGAGTGTCATAGGATAGATTCAGGCGCCACATTGTCAAAAATAAAAATTCAATAATAAAAAGTAAAAAACTAAAACCCGACTACGACAAAAAAAAATCGATGCTAAAAAGGATGAAACAAGATTTTCAGGATGCTGAAATAAACAAGGTTACTGGAAAAACAAGAACAGAACAAAAATAAAAGCCGTAGTCACACGTCACGTTATTAATTGTTTTGTTACGGTTGATATCCTATATAACGTGTGACTACGGCTTTTATTTTTGTTCTATTCTTGTTTTTCCAGTAACCTTGTTTATTTCAGCATCCTGAAAATCTGGTTTCACCCTTTTTAGCATCGATTTTTTTGTCGTAGTCGGGTTTTAGTTTTTTACTTTTTATTATTTAAACTATTTTGGTGTTAAATCACTGTGCTTCTATACTATTTACTTTATTTTTTATAAGTTCAAGTGAAGCCCTTTCAAATGATACCAAACACTGTATATCTATCTTACTTTTATTTTTTACACATGACTTTTGACCGCTAGAGGGCGCGGCGCCACGTTAAATTTTTGATAAGTACAAGTGAAGCCCTTTTCAAATGATACCAAACACGGTGTAACATCTTATTTTTATTTTTACATATGATTTTTTTGTCCACTAGAGGGCGTCACTTGAAATTTAAGCAATGTTTTGGAAATGTACATATGACGCCCTTTCAAATGATATCAAACACGATGTGTTTATCTTATTTTTATTTTTTAACACAACACTTTTTGGGCCCTGGAGGGCGCCACATTGAGTTTTGTGACACGTCACGTAGCCTATGTTCAGCGGACGGTCAAGACGATTCTAACGATACCTCATTTGTCGAGTTCCGATAAGCAGCTTTGGAGCTATGAGGGAACAGATGAACATACACACATACATACATACATACATAGCCTGTCAAAATCATAACCCTCCTTTGGCTTTGCCGTAGTCGGGTAAAAATTGACAAACTATGTCGAATGGGGTATCATTAGACATATCTTTAAAAACTATATTGAGGTTTGTTTTACCATTTTTCATTTTGAGCAACCGTTTAAGAAATATTACGTTTTAAAACGGAATTAAATACTAAAAAGCTGAAAATAAAAAAAAAAAATATTTAAAAATCTAAAAAACGAACAGGCGGGACTCAATTGATCATGATATAATTTTAATTTAAAAAACTTTACGGGTCCCGCCTGCATGTCACTTTTTAAAATAAAAATGTGCTTGTTTCTTCCATTTCAGTTGAGCAGTCGGGTTTTTTAGATTTTTTAAAATAAGTTTTTTTATCATAATTCTTATTGATATTATAAATGCGTAAGTTTAGATGTATAGATATTTGTAACTCTTTCACGCAAAAAACTACTAAATGGATTCGAATGAAATGTGGTATACAGATAGCTGAAATACTGGAATAACATATAGGCTACTTTTCATCCCGCTATTCCCACGGAATCGAGATTTACGTGGGAAAAACATCCTACGAGAATGAAGTCGCTGGTACAGAAAGTAAACAATGACCTAGCTCGGACCATTGAACCTAGGGCGTAAGTTTTAAGGGCGTGAACCAATCAATGTCTGTTGTGTCACAATTTAGTTCCATTGACCTTTTAATAATGCTTATGGTTGGGAAGATTGTCTTCTTCATTTTTATTGATACACTAGCTTATGTCTGCGGCTTTGCTCGCGTGTAAAGTTCTGCATTAGGTTAGCCTATATTTTGCTCAGACTTAATAGCTATGTAACAAAAAAGTTTCTTTCAAATCCATCTAGTAGTTTCAGAGATTAGCGTGTAAACAGATAGACACTTTTTTTATTCTTGCTCTTATCGTTTCTTAAATACCCTTGTTTTTTGGACAACACTACTGACTTTCGCATTTATAATATAAGTATGGATTACATTACAAAACAAAGTTACATACAAAAACAAGTTTCAATTACCCATTACTTTTAATGTCGATTCTTGAATCATATAAAGTAAATAAAAACAAACACTACACCTTTTACTACTGACAAGTAAAATGGTGGTATCCCACTATACAAATAAATGCCAACTTCAAACGTAACGATGGTATTTATGATAATTGAAGCACTGACGCACAGCTCACATCTGTGTTTGAAACTTTTTGATGTTTGCCTATTTGTGAGCTATAAACTCGGAAACAGCTGGACTTATAGTTTTGTTGATTGTAAATTATAGTAACCTTGAAGAGAGCGTAAATGTAAAGTTTGTTAGTTTTGCGAACTGTGAGTGAAAGATGGTCGGATCTTGAAAAAGTTTTCAATTTTTTTTTTTCTTATATCTATGAACTCAAATACTGTTTAAAAAGAATATCGTTGACTTCATTTTTAAACAACTGTGCCTGCCACTTTTCGCGCAGGACACTTTTACTGTGTAAATCCTGATACCGCAGGAATTCGGGGATAAAAGGTCTAGGGTGCTTCTATGTTGCCCTATTACTTTCTCTATCGTCCAGTGAATTGGTATTAATATCAGTTCAGCCGTTCCAGAAATGAGCCTGAACAAACAGAAAGACATAAACAAAATAAAAAAAACGGTTTATTTTTGTTTTACTAAGTACTTATCATGTAAAAACTATAAGCTCTTGAGACTGTTACTTTGAAACAGAATCAGGTCTAAATAAAGTTAGACACCGTATACAATATCAGTATTTGAAAGGCCCATAAACCCGTAATAACTATCCAAAATCTAGGCCCTTGGTATTTCTATTTGAGTATCAGATGGTTCCTTTGATTATATTTGTTCAAACGAATAATACCTATTTAGTTTGAAGAAGGGTTGTTGGCCTCAAAATTATTTGAAAAAGAGGGTAGATACCTCGTCGAAATTTTCTATAGCATAAGCTCAAATTGAACACAGTAGGAAGAACTTACGAAATAGCTGTAGGTGATTAAGCTATGACTTTATTCTTTTGTGTAACGTGTATGTAATTTATTATCTATACTAATATTAGAAATGCGAAAGTATTAGAAAACGCAAAACTACTGAACGAATCTAAATGGAATTTGGTAAGTAGATAGTTGTCATCCTGGGATAAAATATAGGCTACTTTTTATCCCAGAATTCTCACAGCATCGGGATTTACGCGAGAAAACACTGCCACGCGAAGTCGCGGGCAGATAGCTAGTGATAAATATTTTTTATCTTTCTAACTTTGTTTGAGCAGTGTTTTAAGTGTAATCGGTCGCAGCTAAATATCGGTATGACACATGTAACGATTCCCTATCCTATCCGACCTCCACAACACAGTTACTGTGTGTGTGTAAACCTCACTGGTAAGACTGCCAGAGTTACGGCCTTGATTTACTCCATCAGCTCGACTTTCTTTCCAACATAATGTAACATAATCAGCCTATAAATTTCCCATTGCTGGGACAAAGAGTAAGCGGATGGGCAGTAATCCACCACGCGGGCCAAGTGGGGGTTGGTGTATATCGCATGTCTTCGGATTTTTCGACCTCAGGACATGCTGATTTCATCACTATATTTTCCTCCTAAGGCACTATAGAGTGTTATCCGAGAGTCGCAGGGTGACTCCCGGCCACAGTAGGCGCGGCTCCGTGTAGACGGCGTGTCGTGTACCACGCGCGCCTCAAAGAGTGTCAACAAAATTATCGGGGCCCACTAAAGGGTCGTTGCCTGCCAAGATTGCGGAATTGTTCGAAAGAGTTACCGCGGCCTCGGAACAGCCCTCCCGCTTCGCTCAGATCGGGAGAATTGTATGATTTTCCCACCCGTAAAAAAAGGCACCATAGTATGTATTAATAAGTGCAAAGGTAAAAAGAGTTTCAGCATACCAAAAGCTTTCTGCAAGGCCGGTATTTTACTGCATATGCAGTATTTACGTGAGCTATTGCACCGACATCTTTGGCTCTCGTTTCAACTGTATCGCCGTCATTTGTAATTCCAAATACGCGGCAATGGAATGTTTTCATTTTGAAATTGAATCCCGCATTTGAATGTGGCGAATTCAGTCTATGGTATGGTATTGACAATTTCGATTAAAGAGTTTACTTTGGAAAAGGGGGACTGTGGAGGTTTATTGTTTTGTTTTTGAATAACTGTTGTTCTCATTTTTTCTATTGAGGGTTCTTGGAACCCTTTATTTTGAGAGTAACATAATTTATTTATATAGCACTATATCCTTGCCGCGGCTTCGCTCACTTAAAAGTTTTTATCTTAGTGAAAACAGACAGAAAAAATAGCCTATGTCCTTCACCAAGTTTTAATCAAATTCAAGCTCTATTTCAAAGCTTAGACTTCAAAGTATAACAGACAGAGTTACTTTCGCATTTAGTTATAATATTATTACGTATTATTTTTACTGACAAAAATAGGTTCGGCATTAAATAGATATGTATAGACGGTGAACAACAACATTCTACCCAAGATAATAACATTTCCTCGACCAAAGGAAAGTCATTTCAAACAGTTACACAAACATAATCGCTTTCCAGTGAACTCATAACTGTTGCTCTAAGGAAATGCGTTATTAAAGTGCCTTCCAGCCCCGTTAGGTCATTACTTAATGGCCTACATCCCTGTTACGTTTGTCAAGCTAACGTCAAAACGCACAATGAAAGTGAACTAACTCTGAATTTCTGTAACTACTTTTTTATTCATGATTAGACTCGCGTTTGACCACCATCTCACCAGATGGTACCGATGATGTGGTCGAAAATGAGATAAGTTTGCCTAGAAGTAACTTATTCACTCTTGACTTAAAGATGCCAGGTTATAGCTATCAGGAAATAATGAAAGTACCTATTCCCAAAATGTTTATCCGCCAAGTAACGATGGCGCTTTTTTATTGGTCTGAGGGCGCATTGCCGACACCCCGGTGTTCCGTGCCACATATGACCCGACAGCCTTTAATGCAAGAGTGAACAGGCATCTTCTGTGCTCGCTCGTTCCATCGTAGACCTCATCTGTCGCTTACCATCAGGCGCGATTTAAGTTAAGAGCGGACCCGTCAGGAAAAAAATTACTCCTTTTGCCTTTAAAGCGATAGTGAATAGAAATCTTCTGGGCATCTCGCTCGTTCCATCGTAGATCTCCTCTATTGTTTACCATCTGGCGCGATCGAAGTCAGGAGCGGATCAGTCAGAAAAAAAAAAACTCAACACTGCTTTTTAACGACTTTCTTGCTCAACCCCAAAAATTGCAATTTTTGAGTTACATATTTCGTTACTACGAGTTTGAAATGAGCCGTGTCGTTACGAGCGTCTTTAAAAGCCGACATATTGTGTTCCCTGTCAAAACAGTAAAACAATTTTCGAAGTGCATTTTAAGGTACTTTTCCGGGAAATTGTGGAGAGAGAAATTGCTGCACTCGCCGCGAGCTGCAAATCGATTTGAGCGTTGTCTCTCTCTACGGAAACTGCCGAGTGGTGCCGAATACTCACTCGGATTGAGTTTCCAATATTATTACGTTGGCCGTTAGCTAAATTGAGGTATTAATAGATTTGTGCTGGGCTGAAGTAATTCGCGAATTTACTAGCTACACAAGTTTACATTACATCTTCATGCTCATCTTCGACCACATCATCACTTACCATCAGGTGAGATGGTGGTCAAACGTAAACCTTTTATCAATAAAAAAATCAAAAGAACAATGGCCGAATATTGCCTCAGACATTATTAAAAAGTCAACCAAGAGTGGTGACGACTGACGAGATTACATTGCAAGTGCGTTGTTTTAAGCGAGACATCTAAAAAAAGAAAAGAACTGGTAATTTTATACATACTAAATGGAATCAGGAGTGACTATGCAAAATCTATGTAACATTAATTAATATTTTTGGATAATATTTATTTTCATAAATTAGAAATTTATTTTTTAAATGCACAAATTAAGTTATAATAAGTTATAAAAGCCGTCTCTATGAACGCTCGGTTTGTATAGCATAGACACCAGGTGATTCTTTTTTTAAATAAGCAACATTATGATCTCTGATAAATTTGTAACTAAATTTCCGCTTCAAAATCAAATCCGATGAGCGACAAATTGGAACCTAAAAATAATTTGTTTAAATCAAGCTTCATTTAAACAAATTATTTTTAGCAACATACGTAAAAACATTTAACCCACATATTTATTTTAATAATCATTATTAATCTTCCGCGGTATTTGTAAAAAATCAATTAGTAACCATAACGTGGGCTAAAGTGATGGCTTCCAACTTAGGACGACTTGAACAAAAAATGTGTTAACAACAAACGAATAGTTTGCATATACAACCTACATGGCTAGAGACTTCATGGTCATTATGGTAATTTAATAGGAACCGCTACGGTCATAATGTTGCCATGTTGCGTCTTGCGGCTTGCAAAGTCTAAACATATTCAGCCTTATTGGAAATAAAAGTAAAATTATAATAAGCCGATAAGCAGATTGTAAATTAAAATTCTCTATGGAATATTTGAATAAAGAATATGTTAATCTGTATTTGAACTAAGCATAGATATGCTTAAAGAGTTTTTATGCCTAAAATTGTATAATCCCATACGCACGAAACGTTTGGGAATACTTTCATTATGCGTACAGCTAAGGAGTGGAATTCCCTGCCGGAGTCTGTGTTTTCTGACAGCTATAACCTGGGGGTCTTTAAGTCAAGAGTGAATAGGTTACTTCTAGGTAAGCGTGCTCCATCTTCGACCAAATCATCACTTACCAGCAGTTGAGATGGTGGTCAAACGCAAAACAATAAAAAAAAGTCGCAGGCACAGGTAGACAGTAAAAGATTCAAACGGCGTTTCAAAGTTTTATTAGAGCTTAGTGAACTTAACGGACACAAATAGGGTCACTAGCTGTTAACGTTTTCTTTAAGTAGGATGAATTAAGCTATATTAAGCGTCCGTACCACAAGCGAGGGATCAATTTCGAACAATTAGGGCATTTCTCTGTCACCCTCGTGTATTTTATTTTATACTAGCTTCTGCCCGCGACTTCGTCCGCGTAGAAGTCGAAAATATTCCACGGGATCCCGTCCCCGACTTGCTTGACAAAGATTATAATAGCTCAGCTAATATGCATGATATAAAGATAATTTATAGCCTATAGCACTCAGGGATAATGCAGCTACATGGAACTGAAAGAATTATCAAAATCGGTTCGGAAGTTTCAGAGATTACCCCCTACATACAAACTTACAATTTACAAACTTACAAATTTTACCTCTTTATAATATTAGTATACATATTACTAGCAGTGGCGTGGGCTTTGCTTCCGTGGCCTTAATCACGATAAAACCATAACCTACTTCTTTTGAAGTCGGGTAAAAAATAGCCTTTAACGTCCCTCAAGCTTCAAGCTACTCCCATGTCACATTTCATCCAAATCCACCCAGTACTTTCCAAGATTAGCGCATTTAAACAAACACATTTTCCGTTTTATAATATTAGTATAGATAGGCAATGACTCATTTAGGCACACAATTACGTTATGTAGATAGAGAGATAGAATATAGGTACTTTATTGTACACCAAAAATCGAAACCCACTTAAAAAACTTTGGTTATAATGGCGGTCTTATCTTATGTACTGCGCTTACGAGCGCATCTTGTGTAAATAAGTAACTTACCACGCACTTCTATGACAAAGGTCTTATTAGTTAATAAAAAATAAAATTAGTATGAATTTGTAAGTAGTTTTTACAATAAAAGGAATATAATAATGCGGCAAAGTTTGTTTGTTTGTTTAAACGCGCTAAACTTCGAAAGGACTGGGTGAGTTTGAATGAAATTGGTATGAACGTAACTTGAAGTTTGAGGAAGGTTATATCCAGCTTTTTGCGACGGCAGAAGAAGGATGGTTATGTTTTTATCGTGATAGTCCACGGGAACAAAGCTCCGCGCGGCGAAAACTGCATCAATCAATTGTTCCATTAATAGTGAAGTGCACATTCGTAACGTATGTTAATTAGGAATACGATATTGCTTTTCAAAATAAATAAATCAGTAAATTACAAAACTGGTTCCGATTCAAATATCACCAATTTGTCATCTAGAAGTAATTTCATTGTCAACATGGCGATTTGAAAATTGGTATTCTTTGTCTTTGGTTGCTAAAAACATACATTTCTCTATGACCTCGAATGTGTACCTTAACGATGGCATAGTCCGAATTTGCAGTAAACAAAAGTAGTCGTAGAAAATTTAGTGTTTTCATGGCCGTTATGGCAATATTACACGCTAAGGTCAAACATTATATTAATGGTATAATGATGCAATGTTGTTTATATTTGGGCTTCGCTTTTTTTCCGTGTGGGAAATTCATCAAAAGACTTCTGCTCTGGTTGGAGCGAAAGGAAGTGTTAGACTACTACTGAATAAAAAAAACACGTGGCACTCTGGGACTGCCGCGGTAAAGCTATTGCGTAGAATTTTTTATCAGCTTATGCAATTATATTTTTTTTAATGCAGTATTTTTTATTTTCTTTCATATTAATTCAAGTTTTTATAATAGCAAATTTAGTTTTAGGTTTTTTCCACGTCTCAATTATACCACATTTTTAGTTTTATGCTATTTCTCGCGGTGTTGACATTTTCGACTTTCTTCCTCCTATAAAAAAACGTAAATGTTTCTTATTTTATTCAACAAAATATTTACAAAAATATCTAAGTATAATATAAAAGTACTTTCAATAAAAAAGAAATAACAAAAGATACGATATGACCCCGGGTTTGATCCAGAATACTGAGGGATACCAATCCGATTCTTTACTAAACACGCTAATAGAACGTTATTTACCTGGCTTGAAATAACTGACCGTATTCGACCGTATTAGGTTTTATTTTCGTTACGGAATTTCTTGATTCGGTCGCCGCGCTCAAAGCCCGCGATAAAAGCTATGCAATAGCTTAAAACCCACCTTGTTCCTTCAACTGCTCTTAAGTTCTGGGGCCGCGGTATCTCGTTGGAACATTCTCGCAACCCCGACAGGCATAATGGCCCTATGGGGCCCTGTCACTAGTGCTGATGACTCTTTGAGACGCGTGGAACACGACGCACCGTCAACCTGGGCCTTGTCCTTACCGGACGGTGAGCTACCCCTGCTTGCCGTCCGCAGGCCCGCGCCTGCGGTGGCCGGAGATCGGCTCGCGATCCCCGACGCCCCGGGCGATATTTGGGCTTAGCTAAGACTTGAAAATTGGTCTAATGTAAGGGCCGATTACTGTTTTTGACTATTTTGATTTAAAAATGTGTCTGCCCTACTTTAATTTAAATTCTGACAGCTTTTCAGACGTAGTAGTGTTTTGGAAATACTTGATATAAAAAAAACAAACAAACATCCGAATTGAGAACCTCCTCCTTTTTTAGAAGTCGGTTAAAAATAAATACCATTGAAGTAGATATATCCTTAAGAAGAATCCCGCTCTTAACGTTGAGGCTGAAAATAATCTTTTTATCTATTAGCTTGTTAGGTATTACTAGAGATGTTATATTATTAGGATCAAATCTAGATATTCTGATAATTGAATACATATATTTGAAAATATTAGGATAACATACCTATTAATGGATATTAGTCAAATATTAGTGTAGCCAATACTAGTGTTTTAGAAATACTTGATTAAAAATAAATACCATTGAAGTAGATATATCCTTAAGAAGAATCCCGCTCTTAACGTTGAGGCCGAAAATAATATTTATATCTATTAGCTTGTTAGGTATTACTAGAGATGTTATATGAGGATCAAATATAGATATTCTGAATATTGAATATATTTGAAATCTGATATTAGGACAACATACCTATTACTGGATATTAGTCAAATATTAGTGTAGCCAATACTAATATTCCTTTCAATATTCATTAATTAGTATGAAACGATTGCTCATATATCTACGCATCGGCACAGATACGAGCAAACATTCCATCCAAATCCGTTCATCTATACCATTTTTCATATAAATCCACCCAGTACTTTCGAAGATAAAACAAAACTTTTTACCAAAAAAGAGTCGGTTTAATTTTTTGGTAAAATGTTTTTATTTCACTCTTTTTACTTGGTCGATTTTTAATTTACCTAGTTACAAATGCCTAAATGTCAACTAATTATAATCAATTACAAAATATTGCTTTTCCCAATGTTGGGCCGTTAATTGTTAAGGAGTTCTCCTGGTACTTCACCATCAGCTTCACTTCACCATATGCATTGTGACGAGCATATTGTGCTTAATAACCACATTCAAGTAATCGAAGCGGAACACATGAAATATTTATTATTCCTACTTACATATTGAGTTGTTCCAGTGGCCATCTGTGGTCTTCATTATCAGGTCCACCTCACAAATTGTGCTTTTGAATGCAACTACACAAGTTACTATAAAAATACTCAAATCACTATAGGTGTGCCTATAATATTTGTAGAGTTCCCTCGATTACTCCAGGATCCCATCATCAGATCCTGACTTGGTGACAATGGGACCAACTTCGAAGTAAACCCTTTCAAACAAAAAAAGAATTATTCAAATCGGTTCAGCCGTCTTCGAGTAATCGGTGATCATAAATAAAAATAAAAATAAAATATGCGCGTCGACTTGAGAACCTTCTCCGTTTTTTTTGGCGGTTGAAAACAGACCAACTTTTTCGCTATATAATATTAGGATAGATAAGTATTATTATATTCTCTCCCCAAAGTGCGCTTTATTCCATTCTGTAAGATATACTTCAGCCTTAAAACCTGTTAAACTTTGACATTCTAGTATTTCAAGTATTAGGCGCAGTCTTTAAAAACAACAACTTAAATTAAACAGATATGGATGAGGAACGACAAAAAAATAATATAAATAAAAATACGACAAAATATTGTTTACAGACTGAATGACTTATTGTTGTGCACTCATCTTATATTGTAGCTGTTTATTGTCCCTAAATAAATAAATAAAAACTATTGCACCTGCCTTCCAAGACTGGTAGCTCTAACAAAGCTTCCAACAAAGTAGGAATATTCAGTAGATTGCCTGAAGTATCCGATCTCAAGGCTTTTGTTTTCAAAGAACCAAGTAAATGACTTACGGAGAAACTGAGAACTTTCTGTCTTATAGAAGAGATTCAAAGCTGAATTTAAGCTGGTAATAAGTTGAAAGCGCTTGTTACGACTCGGATTCAGATAAAAGTATTAATTTATCAGACGTACTGCTGGGTACCATCTTCACTTCGTCAACATATCGTCTTGTCGTACTAAGCGATTCTCTTCTACATTTATTGTGCGTTCGGCCAAGGTTTAGAACTCTCTGCCGGCTTCTGTGTTCCCTTCCACAGTTCCACATATGACCCGTCTGCCTTCAAAGCAAGAGTGAACAGACATCTTCTAAAATAATAATAATATAAATAATGTTAAATAGGTGTGTTTAAATTTTTGCGTACAAATAAAGTATATTCTATCTGTCTCTCTTCTGTACTCGCTCGTTTACTCCGAACGGGAGGAGTCGTTGAATGATTTTCTCCCGGAAAAAAGGCCGCTGAGATCTCCAAAGTGTATTGTAACGGTATTTCTCACTTTGTTTGAATGGGTTTTATTTTTTTCGTACAAAATATTAACTAAGGTCGGACACCTGCCGATTAAGCTAACTGTTCATTTCAATGCAGCTTTTGAGCCCCTATCATGAGTTGTTTTACTCTTTTAATAACTGCCGCATTAATTATGAAGTATTTTACAACGGTTTTTTTATTCTCTTCTTCTGAATTATTCGTGAAAATCTCTGAATTTTGAACACCTTTTGATTGTTCTTATTTACTTTATAAGATGTGAGTTTGCACAATCTTAAATTATTTATGCAAGACGTTATTACAGCCTCAATTTGAAAAAAAAAACAGTTTAAATAATACTCTCATTAGAACATTCTACAAAATCTTAATTAAATATTTGAATTACGAACATAACGTTGTTTAGTGGAAATTGCCGCACGTTCTCTCCGAATTCCATGATTGGGATTTTGCCGCTTAAATTCAAATTACGAATTTACTAATCATATTATCATAAATGATTTATCTTTTTTATAAATATGGCTGTTAGTCCTTTTGCACTGTATCTATGTCTCTCTGATTACCGTGCTACCTAAAATTTGTTACTAAGCCGTATAATATAATTTGTTTGATTTCATTCCTACTTTCTCTCACCTCATTTAAACTATTTCATTTCACATAAAAATAGAGTACATTTCAACATTATCAGTAAACTGTATTATATTTGTTGACAGCTCGCAGCCCGCATACAGGGACGCCCACCAAGATACCGAGTCCCGTTGGCACTCTGCTATCTAGGAGAACACCGGTATGTGGAAATTTTATATATTTTATTATTGAGCACTAGTAATAGGATTAGTAGTGTTTATAAACGGTTATTTTTAGTAACATATAATAGATAGAATATATTTTATTGTGCACAAAAAATTTAAACACAACTAACTAACAATATTGCTTAAACTATGCTTAATCAAGGCTATGTCAACCAAAGGCCTTTTTTTTTGGGGGGGAAATATTATCCAAGGTCCTGCTCCTCCTCACATGTCACAATATTCCTGGACATGTAGGTAGTAGGTACTGACCAAAACCCCACCAACACGGTGGTTTTTTTTTTGCCGTTAGTTGCCCTTGCTTTCTAGGGCCGCAGTGTCTCGTTAGGACATTCCCGCAACCCATCCAGGAACAAATTAAGGCCTTGTATCCGAATTGAGAATGTTTTGTTAACAATGTGCCACACATACTCTACTCTAAAATTGTGATGGGTTTTTCAGTTAGTAGTCAAAAATACTCGGCTCCAAATTCTTAGCGACATATTTTAAGTGACAGTGACTGTCAAAACTTCACTATTATTGATATTGACATTGGTTGTAAATCTCAATTTGGGACTTTGGCATATTGGCCGTTATTCTTCTCTATGTTCCGTTATGGCAAAGCAAACTCTTTAAAGAACCAATTTAACTTTCAGAGATTCTCTCCTTTTGTAAATCATCAATTCAGTGTTATGTTTGACAAGTAATACGGTTTTATAGTATTGGATAGATCATTAGGCCATCTGTCATGGCGTACGGTCACTAGTTATGTACTTTATGAGAGCCACGTGTTAGTCTGGTCATGATAGCGCTGCACGGTTAGTAAACCTTTCAAACGCGAACATTTTATGCCCTTTTGATTGACGTATGGTCCCGACATAGAGAATAGACTGAGTCTCATAAAGTTCACTGTAGAAAGAGACAACGCGACTGGTGGATATATTCGTCTCTTTCTTGTTTTTCTTAGAGATGAATATGTAAACTTGTGTATAACAAGACTTATAGAAAAAGGCTGAAAGCTGTACGATTGCTTTATCTCTCACTCTTTGATCCATATGCACGACATATCTGGTTAGGGAATCCTCAGAAGACCTATTGTGACGTGGGGATGCCATCGTGTTTCCATTGCGGAAAAGGGATAGCGCAATACGACTTGCATAGCTTTGACTCCTCGAGCGTAATCATGATGCTAAAACGTCATGATACACCGTCCATTCTTCACGTTACTGACAAAAAATCAGTCCCTATAAATTAAAAAAATATTCCCGTACTGTAATATTCAGATTATATTGTTGTAATGAAAAACTACAATAATTTAGTCTGCAACGAAGTCCAAATTTTTGCTGACGCAATATTATTAATGAATTTGGCACACTGTTCTAAAAAGTTTGCCGGCCCTGCCACGACCTCTTTGGAACTGAAATATTTTATGCAGAAAACGGACGGAATCCAAGCGTGGTTATATTTATGATTATTTTCTATAAATACAGCCACATTGCTTTATTTCTTACGTTGCAATAATAAGCTATTTGATATTATACGTTATACTGGGAAATAATAATCATGAAAATGTTTATACTGTCGTTATTAAGTTAATAAGTGCCAGTGTCATGTTTGATACTTGATTTTGCTCAAGCCGTCTTGGTACTTGGTGCATTAATTTGCAAACTCGAGGAAATCAACTGTTTTTAAAAATACCGTTGCAACGTCTTAAGATTTCAACTTGCGGTTTTTTTTCGTGAAATTTTTCGTAAAGTAAAGAAATTTTATTTTATAGAAAACGTTGTCAAGAAAATATTTAATATATGTATTAAATATTCTAAATAAGTCATGTTATGACTTATTAGAAATTAGAAATTATATATTTATTTGTTTAACATAGGTTAGTAGAATCTAGATTCTATGAGTACGTAGAACTGATTATGTACTTGCAATGTAGTTAGCATAATAGCATTTTTTCTTATAAACCTCTCTTGTTGCATGTAGATTATTGCGTTTGTTGTAGATAGTTCAATATATCCCAATTTTCAATCGTCGTGTACTTTTGTTCGAGTATAAAAAAATGCAGTTTGACAGCTTTTTTCTATGACATAATAATATGTACATTTTGATTCTACTGATAAAATGGCGGTTGATGGTTTAAATTGAATGATATCGTTACTTATTAATCGATTTATTTGATATATTTACCAAATTAAAGCTATCAAGCAGTTTTTATTTCCTTGGCAGAAGTCATCTGACTATTGAAAAATCAGTCCCATAGTTAAATACTTACGACCACTTTTTGAATTCTAGTTACCTACTCCCAAAGACGTCCTTCTCAGTTCCCACATGATCAACATTGATCCTGAGTGAATCGCCGCAAGTCAAATACTACGGTATTACTGTTTACAAGTAATATCTCGTTTAATTTCAATTCAGTGTCATTTATTTTTGTAATCAAGGTTATGTCTACGAGATGTATTGTATTTACGATTTCATGTTTGTTATGGCTAATATATACGAAAGACATGAATCTTCTTTTTTTGGTTTACATAGTCAAATGACGCCTTACGCTCTGGGTGCAGCGGAAGGGAGTGTTAGGGCTTTACTAACCCCTCCCTGAGTTGCACTTGCGTTCTGGGCTGCGGAATCTTGTTAGAACATTCTCGCAACCCTAGAAGGCAATGGCCCTATCACAGAAACGATTAAAAGAGGTTAGAAAGGAAATAGTTTCTGATTTGTATGAGAACGCGTGTCGCCGCTTGTCTCCCCACTCTTTAGCTCCACTACAAGCAAGAGGCCCGTTACGTACGCGAATTACGCACACAAATAAATTACAAACACTTAAATCGAGAGCTTGCTACTGATTGTAACTCACTGTCGATAAACGCATGCCCTGATCGGCCGTGCATCACGGCCGATCAGGGCAAAGGTGATAAACCTTTAACCTTTTTGATAGTGATCAGAATATTTTTATGTTTTTTACAAATAAAATTGTAATTAAATGTTATTTTCGACTTACCGATGGAAAGATATACCTCCTCGCTCTTTACTTGCGGTCTGACTTTTTGTTTTACAGGTTATAATTGCACAACACGGCATTTTAAAGCAGAGCTCCGTGTTCCGAAGTAATCCAAAGCGCACTAAACGCGGTGAATGAATTAATCAGTCGCGCTATGATTGTCGTATCATAAATGTGGCGCGCTCGCCACGCCCACATTACCATTCCAACCTTATTCATCTATTGCGTGGGCCCTATCGTGCCCGGTCATTCTAGCTGACTGCTCTTTGAAGTGCACGTGGAACGTGATGCGCCGTCGACACGGGCCTGGTCCTTACCGGACGGTGAGCTATGTAACTCTGATAGCCGTCTGCAAGCCCGCGCGTATGGTGGCAGGAGATCGGCTCGCGATCCACGACACCCGGGCGTCTCCCGCGGAGGATGTATGTATCTATATATCCTATGTCTTATATCTTAGGTTCTACCGAGAAACAGAGGGGCATGTTGGAAAGGCCAAGGTCAGTTGAATCACGTGGGCCCATGGCGGGTTAATGAGTGTCGCATATTTCTCGACATTTTTCTTCACCGTTTAGAGAATAATGTAGTAGAATAGAATAGAATTTTATATTATTCCAGGCAACTTGGCCCATACAAATAAAATAAAAAACAAAACTTATACTATGTATGTTACACGAGTTATCGGCGTCGTGTGCTCGGCCAAAATTCCTCCTTCAAGAAAGTCGACAGATGTTCGGTCGGGGCTCACCACAAAAGAATTAAAATTAGTTCCATGATGAGACTAGCCGTAATAATTACCCTGTTATCTAGGTAGAATAGCAGACAAAGACTGTACATATATATGTACATTGGGCTGATAAGCAATACACTTCATGCAGTCTATTTCTGCTCGCATAAAATCGATGACCATGTTATCGGCGATCTGCGGTCTCTGTTTAGGGTTGCCATCCGTCTGGGTTTTCCCGGATTTGTCCTAGTTTGGAGAGCGTCCGGGGGGATTTACCCAATAAGCGTCCTGGTATAACCCGGACACACAATGGTCTTACGGGTACCAAAAAGCACTATTTCTATTATTATTTTCCTATGGCATTTCATCTCATTGTTTATGTTACGTTGATTAAATGAAAAGGAAGAGACTGTTATTAAAAAAGTTCTAAAGCTCTACAATGTTATCACTTTATCAGAAATTAAAAACTATAAATAAACATCGTTGTTTTTAGTTTCAAGTTCAAAAATGTATTTTTCTACGGTGTCCGGCGAAAAACTGAGATGTTACTCAAATGTCCGGAGTTTTATAAGTATTTGTCGGGGGCCGGCAAATTTGGTCATGGCTCTGTTGAATGATATAAATGATTTAGTGGTTAAAATCATTGCTTATGGTAGTTTGCACTGGCATTATAGTATATTCGTAGCATTTTCAGTAAAACCTTAAGGCTAATGCCACGAATGAAGCTGAATGATAATTTAAGCTGCCTGGTAGAGACGTCAGTAAATTATACTAATTGATTATAAGAACACTTTTGCACGTATTTTACTGCTTACTGTCCTAAGAAGAAACACAGCAATGAAGTCAGGGGCCAGCATCTCTTTTGAAGTCCAGAATCCTTGCTGGATAATCCGTACAGTGATAATTCCATTATATTGATGCCTCTGACGCGGATAAGACGGTCTGATCGCGTATTATTGTGTGGTGACTTTGCCCGGAATTAAATTTGGATGATAAAAGATGTTCTTAGTTTTTATCATTATCCAGGGAAAGTAAAAAGAAATGCTCGCCGTTTCTGTATATATATGTAAATAAAATTGTAGTCCCGGGTTCCAAAATAAATGGCTACAGCTCAAAAAAAAACTTTAAATTTTTCTGTTTTTGGGGGCCAATGTCTGGAACGATTGAATTTAATTGGAGATCGGATCCACGGGATCGGGATGTAGACGGGAAATACCGCGTAAATAATACTAACAGCCACGCGAACAAAGTCGCGAGCAGACGTAGTAATATATAAGTAGAATATATTTCAAAAATACGTCGTACTAGGTGAAACTTCAAACACAATTCACTTTAAAGTACATTATTTAGGTCATCTAATCTTAGAATGGCAAAATTAAAATGAGATTTCGGTTGACTGACCAAAACGTTTGCTCGCCAATTTAGATTTCGTTTTCAAAATAAACTCGAACTTTTTTGCAAAGGATAAGTCTATAAAGTAGTTTTTAGTATCCTTAGCACCAAATTTAAGCGTAATAATCTCGAAAATGGTTCGTTTCTAATTGATTACACCATATTTGAAAAGAATTAAACTCGACAAAATTGTCGTGGATTTTATTGTCCGTGTGTCTATAAAAGCTATATAACGTTGGCCAACTATGAAAGCATTTAGAAGATAATAACTTCTGTTTTCACAATTCTTTTTGCCGCTTTTTTAGGCGTGCTTCGCGCCATTTTGATGAGAACTGTCAAAGGAGATGTTCCAGAAATGTATGGAGCCTGGGCTAGCACTATGTACACCACATGTAAAAATTGCTGTATAATGTTGTAACCGTCTTTTAATGTTTTTTAATGCTTTCTATAATTTCACTTTATTTTAGTGTGATATTCAAATTAACTTGGTCAAGGAGAGCAACACAAAAAATATGGTGGATCGGCCATGTTGCTGTTGAACAGTGATGCGAATGTCATTTTGACATGTCGGCTTGACGAATCGATATATCAAAATATAGGCGATATTTTAAATCTCAATAAATCGATAATCGAAATCTTTTTATTCATTTTAGAATAAATGGTCTAATGTAGGTATACTAATCTTGTTATATTCGAGGAATAGTTCAAATATTGATCACCAGATCGTCAGCACGTTTGCGCCGTAAGAATATGCATATACCTTCAGGTTAGTTTCATTTTTTGTGGCTACGAGATTGCGTAGTTCCAAAAACCACGTAATGTAATGCACTTATTGTTACCTACGTGCGTTACCTTTACGAAAAATACATCGATTTTTCGTTATTTTTATATACATAGATAATAATCGATATAGCTTAAAAATATCGATTCTATATTTATCAATATGTTTTTTCTACTTGCCCATACCTAAGACTCACAGAAAGACGTCACGAAACTCAAGTCTGTCAAACGTCATGTCAAACACGACTGTCATGGCTGCTCTAAAACAAGGGTTATCTAATAAAAATCTGCCCAAATAATAATTTATCACAGCTATATCGGTCTCCAAATAATTTTTTGGGTATTTTTATGATAATCCCTATTGTTTTTTCGCTTTATCTATATGGTTTACATAGAGGTAGCCCAAAATGAAACATCTTTATGGTCTTTGGTCAGTGGTTTATGGATAATTGGACGAGAGGAACATAAAAATATACAGAGCCGTATAAAAGGTGTTATGTTCGATCAATATAAAACTATAAAATAAGCGATGAGCTTACCTTGTATTAGATTACGACCGATTAAGTTTTTTATGGCATGGATTTATGAAGTAATTTCATGCGTAAACAATCATGTTGATACTTACAATGTTTTGAAGCAAAGTTCAGTACCTAGTTATCTTTTATTGGGAATGAGTATTGAGGGCAACATTTCCTCTGTTGTTTAATAATTAGCATTTCTATGATATAAAAAAGGTAACATTTAAACACTGGTTCTCCTGATGTATATTATAGCAGTATGCGTTGAGTATGTAAAAGCTACTACAAAATGCTGCTATTCATCTTGAAGACATGGAACCTTTCAGTTATTCGTCTTTTTAGGGTTCCGTACCCAAATGGAAACACGGGACCCTATTACTAAGATTCCGCTGTCCGTCTGTTTTTCACAGATGATGTATTTCTGTAACCGGATAAAAACGGAATGAAATAAACTATCTATTAAAATCAGGCCATCAGTTTAGAAGAGTTTTACTCCTCACAATCATACACACACATAAGCCTCGCTTAGTAAGTACAGATTAGACATAATTACAGTGCAGAGTTAAGTGAAATCATGTGCTTTCCACTCTGTTCCACTCTACATGTTGGCTTGCTTGCATAATTAAATGATTATTACCTTTTTTCGCATACCTTGTTATTTTTGGCGTAGGCTCTATGGTATAGTGGTGAGTTCTAGTTTTTTTTTTTAATGATGCTGTTATCGAACGCGTTTAGATTTTAAAAGAGATTGGAATCGGGATTATTAAGTTTCTGTCTTCGGATTCGCTATCGTTGAGAAAGAGAGGGAAGAGAAATGAAAATTAACAGATTGTAACTCGGGAATAAAGTAACTTTCTATCTATCTATAGTAATGTATCAAAATCGGTTCAGTAGATCCAGAGATTACTTCCTACAAACATTAACTCTTTATAACATCAGTATAGATTGGTAATTTCTAGAGTAAACCTTGGAATGGTTTTGACTTTTACCGATACGCATTACTGAGCAGGTAAAGTGGTCTATGTGTAGCCGTCTCTGCTTTAGAACGAAGTAGTAAGCGATGATTTGTTCGAAGATAGAAGCACCGAGCACGCTTACTATAGTAAAGTTATCAATCTTGACTGATAGAGGTATTGCTTGCTATCAGGAAACGCATACTTCGCAGAGAATAATATTATGAATATGAGTTAAATAGGATTAAATCCTTGACAACTGAAAAAGGTATTACAAGCCACATACAAGTCATCTTAAGGGAAATTTCTGGGAAACTCAGTAAAATACAAGGAGTTAGTACTGCCTTTGAACGTAATGTTAAACATTTTTCTGTTTTTCTTTTTTATTGATAATTGGTTCGCGTTTGACCAACATCTCACCTGATGGTAAGTGATGATGTGGTGGTCGAAGATGGAGCACGCTTACCTAGAAGTAACCTATTCACTCTTGACTTGAAGACCCCTAGGTTATAGCTACTAACTTACTTTATTTGTGATCGTCTGGTGGTCGAAATTCGGAAAAGGAACCAAGGCATTTTCGATATTACTTTTTTTATTACTAATGAGCCCGCGACATCCACCAAGCCGCACTGCGTCCGCGTGGTGGACCACGGCCATCCCCTCTTACAGAGAACTCTCTTGACCTCGATTACACCTGATGGTAAGCGATAGACGAGGTCTACGATGGAACGAGCGAGCCCAGAAGATGCCTATTCACTCTTGCTTTGAAGGCAGGCGGGTCATATTACGTGGAAGGGAACACAAACCAACAAATTCATCCACACACCTCATCCAATTTCCGCCTTGCCTTTTATTAAGACGAGTCTTAAGTTTCATAAACTGCCACTTTCTTGTCTTAGTACCTATACAAAAATGTACAAGATATTGTATTAGTTCATAAGCTTAATAAAACATGTAGTGATTGGAGCTTCCCGTTAAACAAATAAAGCCTGTATTTGGAGAAACAGCTCTTCCATATCGTTATTTTCGTACATAATGCATACATAATGGTTAATGCTGGTAAAATTAATAAGCTTGTTTACTGTCGTATTCTATTACAATTAAGACGATAGTACGATACGACGAAAAATATACGACTGTGTTTTCTCGTCTTCCTTCTTAGTAAACCAAATGCTGCAGAGTATAGAGAATAAAAAAAAAAACCAACCGTCAACATGACTCCCCCTTACTAAGCTTCTTACAGAAATAAAATACTGACAACGACTACTCTGTGACAACCGTAATTATTCTCGACCGATTACGGTTAAATTTAGTAACAAGCTACGGGTTTGTACTTATACATTTTGTTTTAAATCGTGACTAAACAAGGAAGCATTGTATTTGCGTCTTCTGATATTAATAGCGGGTCTCAGCTGTCGTTAGGCGAGTTGTAATAGTGATGTGAATGTTACTAATTCTGTTAGTATGATACGCTATGGTTATTATTGGGTTCTGAATAATATCGAATGCAACGGTGAGTCGACTTAGTTCGAATTTTAATTGTTCTTTTTTTAATATGCTTATTATAAATTTATGACGTGTTTAGCTGACAGTATTGTTAGAAATAAAAGTTGTACAATTTTCATTATAGGTATAGGTGAAGCGACCCACTACAGATCTAGAAAAACACGGATCGGAGTTCCATGCGTATAAATTAAATATAAGCGTCAGGCGATCAGAAGTCCAAAAAATCTTCTAAGTTAAATAAACTGTAATTAGTATGTTGAGACGAATGCTTCTTATAACAATTTTTTTAAAAGCTAGTTTCTGATTTTATAGATTACATAAAGCTACGATATTATCCACTTATTTTTCAATATACGGTTTCTTATAATCTCATTAATAGATTCATAATGTCATCAAAGAATAAAACCGTAAGATGGCGTAATAAAAAATAACAATCAAGGTCGTAATTACATGCTACATTATAACAAGCTCACTCGAAATAAGAATTAGTTTTATTGTAACGTAATTACGGTTAATTTTAATCGAAAAAACACGAAGTCATGGAGTATTGATGGAAACAATGGCTTGGCTGTAAAACGATGCTCCGTCGTCTTCACCTCGCAAAAAATGGTTCAAGTTCCATGCGGTAGGGTTGCCAGACTTCAATTTTGGAGAATATTTATTGATCTTTCTTACTAATATTATTTTATTGCGAAAGTTGAAGTCGTTTTGATGGCAATTTTTGAAAGGTGTTTTTTATTGCACATAAATACTGAAAGAAAATTGTAATAAAAATAACTTGGAAGGTCTTTCTGAACTTAAATGAAGGAATGATTTTTTCTCTATAAGCATAAGATTATTGACATTAAACTTACTTACAGGTATAGTTAACAAAATTCTAATAGGGAAAAACTGAGATCAATAAGAACTTTAATGAACACTAGAATAAATGCGTTAGAGTGAGGATGGACGTTTGTTGCTTTTTCACGCGAAAACTACTAAAGGGATATGAATGAAATTTAGTAAGTAGATAGTTGACATTTTTATCCCGAAATTCTCACGGGATTAGTATTTTCGCGGGAAATTCCTCCGACGCGAAAGAAGTCGCGGACAGAAGATAGTCTTGTATAAATATTCGGAAAATGGAGAATACCATTTTTATTTTCATAACGTAATGTAATCAACTAAATCTGTAATTAGGGCTAAAAGGCTTATAGGCGACGAGGCGCTATCGGGCAAGCCTCATAGCCTGGCTCTTCGGCGAACCGTTGCTTGCCTGTCGGTTTTCTACAGATTGTACTTCGGGGAGTGTGCGCAGGAGCTCCATGACCTGATCCCTCCATCTCCCTTTCACTACCGGTCTACCAGACGCACGGCTGGATACCATCCACACTTGGTTGATATATCGTCTTGTCGTACCAAGCGCTTCTCCTCCACATTTATTGTGCGCACTTCCAAGCTGTGGAATTCTCTGCCGGCTTCTGTGTTCCCTGCCACTTATGACCTTTCAGCCTTTAAAGCAAGAGTAAACAGGCATCGTCTGTGCTCGCTCGTTCCATCGTAGACCTCATCTATCGCTTAACATCAGGCGAGATCGAGATCAAGAGAGTTCTCTGTGAGAGGGGATGGCCGTGGTCCACCACGCGGATGCTGTGCGGCTTGGTGGATGTCGCATGTCTTAACCCCTCAAGTGTCAACGGTACAGTCAGTTTGATTTGCTTATTGAATGGTAAAATAGATAACTTATAACGAAGCCAGGAAGGTATAATATACAACGTGTAATTTAAAGGGTATATACATACCGAGTGCACGGCTTCTTTGGATGATAACAAACGATATAGCAAGGGCTTTGTAATCCTATGTCTACATGTGTGGAGCTTATTAGAAATTTCAATACATTGATACCAGAGACCGAATTTTTCAAATTAAGAACGAAGAGAATTATCGTGTTATTGGCAAGTGACGTGGAAAGTGATTTTACTGACACTCTGAGTCCTAAGACATACCGATGTTTTTCTCCAGATGTAGGTCCTATACCTTTACCGTTTTGAGAAAGCAGTGAGAGTGAGTTTTGAGAGAGATTATTTTCAAAATTGAAATATTATTAGCCAGTAAATATGGCATATCAAAGCAATCTTTTTTTCCTGCTCATGCTTTGGTCTGTCATATTATTTTAATATCTTAATTTAAAATGATGGAATGGCTATAAAAAGATGTTGGAAATTGATAGTGAATATTTACGATGTTCTCGTGTTTTTATTAAAGGCAGCTTATTATTAACGCGACAAGAAAGCGTATGAGATTTACCAGTGCGATGAACAACGAATTATGGTCTTTATTTTTATTAAGTTGTATTCAGAATAGCTTTGAAAAGGGGAAGGGGCAAATATCAGAGGAAATACGAGGCGGAATTCCGCTCTATCGCAGCTAATCCAAATGGCCTAATCCTAAAAGTGCCAAATCATCAATTTCACGGTACACTGTAGCTTACATCTTATATCTTTATCTGCTGTCATCTCAAAACCATCTCAGACATTAACTTATTATTTCTGCTCAGATTGGTCAGAAGTAAAATGCGCTTTTGGCTTATCAAAATATACATAAAAGAACCGCATTAGATAAGCACATTATCTAACGTTTGCTCACGTTTGAGGAAGCACCATGTCATTCGCTTATCAACTTTATAATCTAGCATTACATCATTTTAATTAAGGCAACTCACGTGGATTTGCAAACGATAATGCGCTCTTATATTAATGCAAATTATATTCACTGAAACTTGATTATCGAATATGTAAATGAGTAAAAAAATAATAATCTTTATTATGATAAAAAATAGTTTATTTTTAACCGACTTCTGAAAAAGGAGGAGGTTCTCAATTCGGATGTTTGTTTGTTTTTTTTTTTTTTTTTTTTTTTTTTTTTTATGTTTGTTCGGGCATAGCTCCGTCGCTCGCCAACCGATTTGAAAAATTCTTTTTTTGTTGGAAAGGGTATACTTCCCAAATGGTCCCATGAAAATTTTATCGACATCGAACAAGCCGTTTCTGAAAAATTAACAAAAGTCTAAAAAAATATTTACATTGATGATCTTTTCGGTTACTCTATATTGTGTTTTTTGTTCGCGCGTTTTTAGTTTTTTTGTAGTTGACATTTTGGCTTTTATAACTAGATTAATTACAAATTGACCCACTAAAAAGCGCGAAAATAAAAACTTTTTTGCAAAAAAATAAAACCGACTTCCATATCAAAACACTACAAAGCCAAAAATAATTTTAATTTCGGGAGGCGGTGTGAAAAAAAAGTAAATACAAAACCAATAACACCGACTACCGAAATTAAAATTATTTTTGGCTTTGTAGTGTTTTGATATGGAAGTCGGTTTTATTTTTTTGCAAAAAAGTTTTTATTGCTTCTTTTCTTATAAATATAATTCTTAGTTTAATACACCCTAGACCCCACACTAGGATTCCCTGTGTCGTAGGGCCTTTTTTTCCCGGGTGAAAAAATCATCGAATGACTTCTCCCCTTCTGCGTGGAGCGGAAGGGAGTGTCAGACTTCTACTGACTAAAAACTCACCCTGTTCCTTCAGCTGCCCTTAATTTCCGGGGCTGCGGTATCTCGTTGTTTCGTAGGGCCTAGTCTCTTTCTCTCGAGGCGACTCATAGTATTTACAATATATTATTGACTAAACTAAATAAGATTCATATTTATTTAAAAACGTAAATGTAATATGAATAAAGTCAAATACGAAACTATTACTTCATTAATAATTAAATTGCTTTGAATGTCAAATTTTACATTAATTAAATAATTATTGGTTTTGTGGTCAAAAGAATCGTATTTGGAAAGAATTGAAAATTTCATATCTACAAACATTAAAAATTATATTGGTTTTGTGGTCTATTGCAAAAGGATCGTATGGGGAAAGAATTCACTACCGGTCTACCAGACGCACTGCTGGGTACCATCCACACTTGGTTGATATACCGTCTTGTCGTACCAAGCGCACAGCCAAGCTGTGGAACTCTCTGCCGGCTTCTGTGTTCCTGCTACTAATGACCTTTCTGCCTTTAAAGCAAGAGTAGTTCTGGGCTCGCTCATCCCATCGTAGACCACTTATCTCGCTTACCATCAGGCGAGATCGAAGTCAAGAGTGGGTTCATCCGTAATAAAAAAACTGACTTTTAAAATAATAAAACACGAAATAAGTGAAAACCATAACTAGAATTTATCTACCAGTAAAGCGTAACTAAAGTGCCACATCCAGTTTAGATATGAACTGACATTTGTAATGATCATTTTTATCACTTACACCAGTAATACTTGAAGTAGAAGAAATATTTCAACAATCTTATCTTTCCACTTCCTACACCAATTCTTAAACGATAAAAATAACAAGTGCATTCATTATAAAAGATATGTTTTAACAAGATCAGCTGAATAAAGACAGTAACTATTTATTTCCGTATTGTTGCAGAAGAAAAGAAACGCTTTGTACTCAGCTTTCCTGATCCGTAATCTTGATAGATACATGCTATTTATGCCTACTACTAATTGGTGTTTTAACAGTTTAAAGCATCTTATTTCCTAATTAACATAGATTGTCTGTGATAGACCAAACGTTCCTATTGTTTCTGTCTTGGATATAGCACCTCGTTGTAAAATACGCGTTAATTAACCAACGCTGTGAGTGAAGGAGAATATGATTACGGGAATAATCCAGTAATCAAATTCTCTTTCATCTTTCTGTCCTTATCCCATTTACTTGGAGTCGGTGCAACACGTTTTCTTCTTCCATTCTGACACAATCCACCATCCCTCCATCCACATTCAAAGCCTAATAAAATCAGTCGTCCCTTTGTAACTCTATATTAAGTGGTAACCCTGACAAATGTCAAACGTGACTCACCTGTCAAACTTTCGCGCGAGAAAAATGGCGCGCGCATCAAAACGGTGATGGCTGCCAGTGAATCACGAAGATTGCGGTTTGGCGATATTTTTTTATTATTTTACTTCACCGCCGCATTCCGAGATAGTTTTGATGCACTTGTATTTTTTGTTTCGTGAAATTAAAGATTTGCCGCCATTAACTGTGTCCAATCGAGATTTTGCGAGAAAGTTATATTTTCTGGTAACAACAGAATAGATATCGAGTATTCAATATTAAAATTATTGCTTTAACTGACTTACATTGCCCTAATTTTGTTAACTTCAATCATATCTTTTGTGGCGTTACAATAAGGTAGTTTCCTGTGTTACAAAATGATTATTTTATTTGGTCCGTTAACTAACGGACCAAATAAAATCTAACTAGATTTTCCAAAAATATTGTTCACGTATTATTTGCCTTTTCAAATAAATAAAAATAATAAGCTTGAAAGTTCAGGAATTCTGCTGACTTCCCAGAGTGCTAAAAAGTATACCATAGCGTGACGTCACGCGAAATTACAACTCACTGTATCGTCTTCATTTTTCAATTACGTGAAAAAAATTAAAAAGACCTGTTCAATTAATTTTGTTAACCTAAGTGACCGACTAAATAAAATATCTTATAGTTTTTAAACCTACAACCTAATATCTAAAGTTTAAAGATGATTGAACGCCAAAATAGTTGTCTAATTTGCCAGTCAATACACGAACTCCAAGAATTAGTAAGCAGTCTGGTTCGTCGTCCAATTCTTCGTACGGCGATGCATCGCTAGCACGTCGACAGATTGACTAATACAACACCTTCCTGCATTTATTTCATTGTAAGAACTCGACATTTGGTTGCTCATAAACAGCGTAAATTGTTTGTCAGTTTGTTTATGTTAAAGAAACATGGTTTCCCGCATTACGAAGTTGTATGTATATGCTTCGTTGCCAAACACCATTGTGTGTCTGGTAAATTTGAAATCTTTGTCAGAATATAATCAAGTCGAGAACCACCAATAAATATTAATAACTAACTTTTGCCTGCGACTTCATCCGATTGGCTTTCGATATAATTTATAAAACTATTAATAAAAAAGTATTACCAATGAAAAAAATTTAGAATGAAGAATGTTAACTTATTTTGAACATTAGCTCTCCATATTCTCAGTCAAAAATAAAAAATATAAGTGAAAGAATTACTTCGATACGTCAATTAGTTTCCGATTTATAGAAGTAAACGTGCGTCGCGGACTCGTACTCGATGCGTGTGACGGTGTGACGTCATCTCACAACACTTGCTCAGTCCGATTGCGCTCTCAGCACGTTGTCGAATTACGTTTCATTAGAAATTATAAATACTTTCAAAAATGTCCAATCCAAGTACTAGGAAATCATGTGTTGTGCCGAAATGTACAAATACAACCACCAATAGCGAGTTGCTACTAAGCAGAGCGTTGTAAATTGACGTCACATGTGGTCACGTGACTGTTAGCGGAACTCGATATTTATCGTAAGTTTAAATGCCTGTAAAATCAAAACTAATAGGTATTTTTGACTACAACAAAAACTAGTGTATTTCTATACATACAATCTTTACTGTAACAAACTTTCAACCGATTTGGCATACCTATACAAGGTGCCAGATAAACGGGAAATAAAGTACATTGACCTTTTTCTAATATCTCTGCGTAGATACCCGAAAAACAAGCAATTAACTGTTTTTCATTACTATAAAATGTAAAGGGTCGCGATAGATGTGGATTCAAGACAGATTTGTCTTTATTTCCGTTTTTGAAATAAATTAGTCAACAAAAATGTAGGAGGGTCAATGACTTTTATTCCAAGTTTGTGTGGCGTTTGGTATAGTAACATTCTTCATTGGATCATTAGTTCCGGAGTTTACCGAACATACAAACTTGCAAACAAATTTTGCCACTTTATAATATTAGTATCCAGTCTTGCCAAGCTTGCTATCGTGTTACCCAGTTATTGGGTTGTTACCCAGTTACTGGGTTGTAGAGGTCAGATAGGCAGTTGCTCCATGTAAAACACTAATAGGTACTCGGCTGCATCCAGTAAGACTAGATGGTGACCCTAACATAGTTGAAAACAAGCAAAGCAGATTATAATGATGACTTGAAACTACGCTATTGCCAAGTGTAAGTATACAAGGTGTAACAGATTAAGCGCAATACCTCAGACACCCCAATTAGAATATTAAATTATAATTCTAAAACAACATCCGTAACTCAATAAATTAATAAAAAAAAATGTGTTTATTATCTTAAATCTATAC
This sequence comes from Tholera decimalis, assembly GCA_943138885.2. Lineage (NCBI taxonomy): Eukaryota > Metazoa > Arthropoda > Insecta > Lepidoptera > Noctuidae > Tholera > Tholera decimalis. The sequence continues at coordinate 5,524,467 of OW964571.2, forward strand.
AATTTAGTTGCCGGGGCTTCCCAGAAAGTAATCCGAAGATACTTGTGATGGGATAAACCTCGCTCTTCCTCGATTATTTAACAATTGTTTTGTTGTGATAAGTTACACATTTTTACAAGAAAAAATTTGAAAAATAATGAAAATCGTGTTTATGGCAGTGTTTGAAACTAGAGTGTGTTTTTTTTAAATGTGTGTTTATAAAATACGTGTGTTTATGTGTGTGTGAATGTATATTTTGTGTGCATGTGTGTGTGTGTGAATGAGTATGGAGTTGTGCTAGAGTGTGTGTATGTGTGTGTGTGTGTGTGTGTGTGTGTGTGTGTGTGTGTGTGTGTGTGTGTGTGTGAGAGAGAGAGAGTGTATGTCTAAGTGTGTCTGCATGCATGACATTCAACCCAGGGTCGCCAAAATGTCCTCCACAGCATCATAATTAAGTGTGAAGAGCCAATCCGTCTTCTTACACTCATACAGCTGCATAGGGTGGATGTTAAGTATGCGATTTACTTTATTATAAACGAAAATTGAAACCAAACCTAGACATTTTTTATAAAATAGTTATCCTTACTAAACGCAAAACGTATGTGCGTCATACAATATCCTTACGCAGACGCATACACTCATGCAATGTAAGCGGCCGACACGCACACAAGCGCATTTCCTTGAATTAAGGATTCTATTAATTTGTCATGTTACTGTGTTTCATTTTAAGTTAAATGAAAGATTTTTCCGTCAAAATTTAACACCTATATTTTATGATGGAAGCCGATTCTGAACCAACTACTTTCAGGAATTGCGTTTATTCTGTTACACCTTGTATAACATAGGTTATGGTTTCATTCAAGAAAAATATACAAGGTGACAGGAACAAATCATTGTAATTAGATAGCAGTTGAATAAATAAATACTGATTTTATGTGGGAAAGCTCTGGATGGTGTTTCTAGCAACTTCTTAGTATGCCTAATACATCCCTTTGTAGAATACTAATTGCACTGGTTAACATTAACACAGATTCCTGGACTTATGTTGAATATTCAATACCATTGCTTGTGATACTGAAATCTTGGAACTCGCGTGTCAATGGCAAAAATATTTCAAATAAATTAGGCCCAGAAATCAGCTGTGAACTCCGTTCGCTGATGCAGACTTTAAGATGTGTGTTGTGTGCAGTAAACGACCAATCACAGACGTTTATGGCAATCATAATTATTTTATAGCTTTTCGGTATGTAGTCGAACAGCAAAGACATGGTGCTTGGATCTTATCTATACTCTGTACATTATTATTTGTTTATCAGTTTGTTTTTTCCCCGACTATTTTGGGGCTAGCTTCCAGTCTAATGGACCAGTCTACAGCTGAGTACCAGTGTACCGACTCGATCGACTGCCTATTTAACCTTCACAACACTGGCTGGGCAGTGCCAGTGTCTGATTTTTAATCTTCAGACTACCGTCACTTGTGGGATCATGGGATGGCTCAGCCAAATACCAGCTAGCTGCACTTGACTCGATCGAACGCAGAGCTAAAAGGCTCATAGGTGACGAGGTTCTGGCAGGCAAGCTTCACAGCCTGGCTCATCGGCGAAACGTTGCTTGCCTGTCTATCTTCTACAGATTGTACTTCGGAGAGTATGCGCAGGAGCTCCATGACCTAATCCCTTCATCCCCCTTTTACTACCAGTCCACCAGACGTACCGCAGGATACCATCCACACTTGGTCGATATACCGTCTTGTCGTACGAAGCGCTTCTCGTCTACATTTATTGTGCGCACGGCCAAGGTGTGGAACTCTCTGCCGGCTTCTGTGTTCCCTGCCACATATGACCCATGAGCGTTTAAAGTAAGAGAGAATAGGCATTTTCTGGGCTCGCTCGTTCGATCGTAGACCTCATCTTACACTTAACATCAGGTGTGATCGAGGTCAAATTGACTTGAGGAATTAACGTGTTTTCCAAGACGCGGAGGAAAATCGATATGTCAAGATGGACTTCCATCCCCAGACCGGCTAAAAAAATCTGCCCCTAAGCAACTGAAATAGGGCTTGAAAGTTTCTACAAAAAAGACCACGTGAACAAAACAGTTGTAAAGTAATATGGATGAAAATCTATACAAGACGAAAATTTTACACCTCGTTTTATTTCGTAAATTTAAACTAGATGACGCCAGATTTAAAATAGGTTCAAAGCAAACGTTTTTCGAAGACTGAAGAAAATGCAGATAAAACGCTTACACAATCTCTGTTACGTAAAGCTTACTAACAATATGACATTTCGGAACGTAATGGAATGTGAACAATCATAATATTCTCGTTTAGATTGTATTTTGGTTCCAAGATGTTTAAGATTGTGCTGCAGTGTGAATCATTAATCCTGTCTGGGTTGCGGGAGCGTTCTAACGACATTCCGCGGCCCCTTAAAACTAGGGCCACTGAAGGCACAGGGTGGATTTCTAGAATCCTAAAACTACTTCCCGCTCCAACTAGAGTGTTCAAATCAGTGAAATCAAAAAAAAATCAAAAGAAAGTATGAATCATGAATACGTTGAGGCTTGAAGCGTGTAACGACCTTGTAAGACGGTGCATCACGAGAGAGATGTGTTGTAAACTAAGAAGGCACAAACATGCCATCCACGCCCTTCTTCAAACCCGGAAGAATACCTACCGCCCGGACACGAATTGCAGTGCTCAATCTAAAAATCACTTAACCGATTACGGACACAGTTTGGCCGCTGTAAATATAATCTTGCCAAATGGGGTGTCCTTGACCCATCACGAACGCAATGCCAGTGTGAAGCCCCTTTAGGATATATGCTCTATTTCTTATCATGCCTATGGATCACCTATTTTTTTTTTGATGGTTGATGGGCTTGCATTTGACCATGATCTCGCCTGATGTTAAGCGATGCTGTGGTCGAAGATGAAGCACGCTTGGCTAGAAGTAACCTATGTACTCTTGACTTAAAGACTCCCAGGTTATAGCTATCAGGAAACACAGACTCCGGCAGGGAATTCCACTCAGCCGTACGCACAATGAAAGTATTCCCAAAACGTTTCGTGCGTATGGGTGGGATGTCCAGCATGTAACGATGGCGCATCGCCGTTTGTCATGTAGTCCGATGATGGAACGGGCTTGGTGGAATTACACTGTGCAATTCCATCGCACATTCCCCGAAATGTAACCGATAGAATACTGATAGGCTTGCAACACGTTGCCGTTGTTCGAGGCTCTGGAGCTTTGTCTCGACCAGTTTGTCGTTGCCGATGAGCCTTTTGACCCGTTTGGGGGAATTTCATCGACTCCTCTCGCTTTGCGTATAGCGGAATGGAGTATCTTCTACTGAATAAAACCCACCCTGTTTCTTCAGATGTCGTTGGGTTTTGAGGCTTCGTTATTTCGTTAGAACATTCCCGTAACCTTGGGAAGCAGTTCTTTGAGGCGCGCGTACAACACGACGCGCGGTGGACTCAGACCTGCCTCTGTCCGCCATCCGCAAGCCAGCGTCTATGGTGGCAAGGTATCGGGTCGCGATCCCTTGCTGTTTCAAAACAAATTTTGCAACAGCAACGGACCGCGAATTTCCTTTTTCATTTTTCTCTAAAGTTCTGGATGGATTTGGATAAAATTTGGTGTGGATGTAGCTTGAAGCTTGAGAAAGTTTATAGGCTTTTTACCCGATTGCAAAAGAGGGTTATGTTAATACTGTGATAAAGTACCCGCGCCACTGCTAGTTTATACAATACACGTGAATGCTCTCAACGTCAGTAAGATCCCCGTGTATTACCGTCTTCTTTGAAATTCAATTTCTACAAATATACTCCGACACATCGTACTACAATATTGCATTTTATATCGGATTTTATCCGCTTGCGTCCAACAGAGAAAGGGAACGATGAATATTCATGCCGGCTGGAAAAATGCTGATATCTTAATAAAAATATGAAATTCATCGAGAAAAGAATTTCAGGATGGAATTTTCCTATTAGTTTCTCGCTTCTGTGACACTACTTATTCGTTGAGTTTGCTTGCATTTAATTTTAATTTATAAGGCGGGAAATTTGCGTGGTTTATTTATTAATTTATTAAAACTTTATGCAACACAAAATGTACAAAGGTGGACTTAATGCCTTTGGCATTCTGTACCAGTCAACCATGGGTCGTAAAGAGGTAACATGGTAAGTCTTATTAGAAGTAAATACATAGTCGTCGATCTTTTTGTGGATTTCATCCACTATTTACGCGCAACAGACAGGCAGATAAACTTTGATAGATAAATAAAATTGAAGTGTCTGTCTGATTTCAAAATGTTTTCTCGAGTTCTTATATGAATAGATATTTACACGTTGTTAAAACATAAATTAACATTTTTTTTAATATTTTTTCTGGCGGCCTGTCTTTCTGTTATGCTAATCTGTCAGAACAACTGACAAAACTTTTGATAAGTTTGTTTATGTTTTCGTATCGTGTAAATAACTTTAAGAACTTTAATAAATACAGTCATTTTGAACTCATAGACAGACACCTATTTTTTTATATGATAAGATATTCCCACTGAATCATATGAACGGTCTGCATCAAACTTTCCTTAAAATAAACGGTTGTCTGTAAGAGATTGCCCTGTGCGATAAGACCGCCCATTGTACACTAGTTTTATTATTTGTATCTTTAAATGTATTGTAAGGTGTACAATAAAGTATATAATAAATAAATAAACGTGCTTCATCTCCGACCATATCATCGCTTACAATCACGTGAGATGGTGGTCAAACTCGAGCCTATTATCAGAAAAAAACCATATGTGCGGTGAAACGAAGTTAAATCATAACCGAGCTACAGGTTTTCAAACATCATAAATCGACAAACGCAAGACATTTACGACATATTATTAGTATATAGTTATCAGGAGAAAATATGTTATTACATAGCACGTATATTTCGCACGCACTTTAATATCAGGCTCAAAAATCACTGAACCAATTTTGACAGGACTTTCTCCGTTCCGAAACTTTATTTGTAGCGGGTAGTTAAACGTTATTGCAGTTTGGTGATGACAGAACGGAATTAAAATTGGAATGTTGACATTTTGAATTAGTTCTGAAACTAATTTGTGAGACTGTGGTTTTATTCTTTTATGAAGTTTATAAAAATGCTGGTTTGTTTTATTTTCTTTCTTAATTTTTTAATAGATGTTACAAATAAAATTTATGTTATTTATAATGGTTTTTAATGGTTTAGTTCAGGGCTTCCCTAATTGTGCGTCGCGACGCCCTGTGGCTCTGCGGTATTATCCCAGGGGCGTCGTGAGGCGATCTAAATGTTTTTATGCTTTGTTCTTTATTTTTTCTGATAAATTGTTATTAAGCTAGAACTACAACTGAGACGGGACGCCCTGGCAAGAGAGCCAGGGCGTCACAAAACTACGGCAACATCCCAAGGGCGTCACAGTTAAAATATTTTAGGAAAATATATAGTTTGGGAAGCCCTGGTTTAAGTTAATAACTAGAGCGTTGGTGGCCCAGTAGGTCGTCAGCAAGGAAAATATCGTAAGGAAACCGGCATGTGCTAGCTTCGTAAATCCAACCGCATGCGACATCCACCAGCCCGCACTTTTCCGCGTGGTGGATTACGAGACGGTCCATTCCCTCTCATAGGCTCACATAACTGATTTAATTTATTTGGCTTTTCAGCAATGACAACTATTACGTACACAACTTTACGGCTCAATCTAAGTGACGCATCACTTGAGAAGAGCACTGCATGCACTATATTATATATTACAATTATTTTCCATATTACAATTTAAAATTCTCTTAATAGAAGGTACAGGCGTGTGGAACAAATCAATGTCTTCATCGTGGTTTTCGAGCACAGTACGTTCTAGACATTGAACACTTAAATTTGTATTAAATTGATTCAACAATTGACATGGGGATTGTGTCCCAAAAGTGGGAATTTTATAGGCTTTGTTTGGTTAATAACTTTTTAACTAGCAATAGACATTTTGTATCAATACCATAAGTTGCAAAGAACTCTACAACGTGTAATGGAAACCCCATATCTATCCAAAAGGGCTGAAGACAACATCTGGTATGGAGTCTCTATGCACAGTTTTAGCACAAAATAACTGACTCAAAGAATAGATACCAAATTATGGGTTTCATACATTTCTTGAATACCAATAATAACAAACGTGTCACAGCACTCTGAGGGTCAATAACTTTCCACGTCACTTGCCAATAACACGATAATTCATTTCGTTCTTCTTAAATTGAAAATTTCGGTCTCTGGTATCAGTGTATTGGAATTTGTAATAAGTTCTACACACGTAGACTTAGGATTACAAAACCCTTGCCATATCGTTTGTTATCATCCAAAGAAGCCATGCACTTGGTATGTATATACACTTTAAATTACACGTTGTGTACCTTACTAAATTAACACTAAAAACATGTCCGTGGGTAAAACATGCAGTGTAAAACTCGTTTCAAAAGTAATTTTTCAACAGAAGGCATGTATAATTCATGTCGGTTCTTCGAAACATGCAGTACGTTGTCCCCAGTGTTCGTTATGTAATTTACTTGTGTACTTGCATGTGTTAACTTCTTTTTTTAAACGATGTGTGTTAATAGGTCAATTGAGTAAAGAGATTGTATTCGTAAGTTGAAATGGTTTTGGTTTTACTCTGTTTGGTTTCAGTAGGTATGTTTCAAAATAGAAAACAAAAGAAAGAAAAAAATATATATACTCACATTACTTTTTTTTATAGAGAACTCACACATTACTAGCAATCTTGTTGACGCCTCCAACTAAGCTTAGTTCATGCTTGTGTCTGGAGTTGGGTTCACGAAAAAAGTGTAATGGATGGGTTTCGAACCGGCGACCTTTCGATCACAAGTCCGTCACCTTAACCATTGGGCTGTTGACGCTTTCTGTCTGTTTGGTTTCTGTAGGTATGTAATATGTATGTTTAAAAATTGTACTTAAATTACTTGTTTTTTGACTGTGCTAAGTTTATTCTTGTATTTAAGATACAGCAAGCTGAGTCATAGTTTATGTATTTATATTTTTTGTTTTATATGGGTCACAGGCTAGAAATGTATGTTGTTTTATGAAACCCTTAGCCGTTGTCCGCAATTTCGTTCGAACTATTTTAATTTTTGAGATTGACTTTTGTAAAAAAAAACGTTGCCTATAATCGACCCGGTTTTTGAAGTATCTTCATGCTTAATTTCGTGAAAATCAGTTTATCGGTATATCCGTGGCAGCGTTACAGACAGACCTTTGCATTTCTAATATTAATATGGATTACTTTTATAAGGGTACCCGCCCACCCAACTCAAGCCTTTCCAAAACAAACTACCAACCTAATAAAAATTAAAACCGTCATAAAAATTGACTTGTAAAACTTTACGGTTGGTACGACAATAAATCGTAAATCATAGTGGTTATAGTTAAATAAATAAATAAACACTGCTAGAGGTTACCGGAAATTATTCCTGCGCCATGTTGGCTGTGCGGGAGTCGGGGGCAACGATCTCTTCTATGACTCAAGCGCAGCATTGTCTCGTTTAAAAAATAAAAATTAAAAAGTTAACTTGACACTTGACAGTTGAATGCAAGGTTCGATAAGTGAGCTGTTGTTTTATTATTCTCGTGATTTATGTTTTTCGTAACTATACTGGTTAGAATTGATTGCCAAAACTCAATTAGAATCCATGCAACTAGGATTGTTATTGAGTTTTTGCAATAAATTCAAACTGAATTTTGACGTATCGTATGCTTGATTGGTATGCAATAGTTGGAAACTTTGAAGTGTATATTAGTAATGGGTTTTCAACAATGGATGGAGTGATTAATAAGGAAGTTATTGGCGTATAATTTACTAGCTTTTGACCGCGGCTACGCTCGCGTGCTAAGTATTTTCCAGCAGAAAATGTAACTGGACAAAATGAACTGACGCTCAGGAATAATGCATCTATCTATTGGTGATAGATCTTCGAAATCAATTCAGATCCAGAGCTTACGTCCTAAAAATTCACAACCTTACAAAGTTTACCTCTTTGGTTTAAATTACGTTTGTGTTAATGGGGCGTGCAACTGTCAAAGTGGCGCTAGTAGCACACTTACCAATATCAAAGCAGTTTCTCTATGGAACAGTAATGAATTCCTAAATTAGAGACAGTTATTGAGAATTTTTCGATTAAAGAACATGTATTATGTTCTTTAATCGGAAAATTGTACAGAAATCAATTGAAATCAATTAAATGAAAATAAAAAATATTACCACAGATAACCATAGATGATACAGATAACTATATAATATCTCACAATCTAACTAACACTGACAGTGACAAAGGTTCTTACGGTGGTGGCGCCATCTGCGATTAGCTTTCACTTGCACGCCCCATTGGCGGGAATGAAGATGATTGTTAAAGATGTCGGAAAAAATTATGCGGGTTGGGATCTTATACAGGTGTTCAGAAATGCGCTGTCATTTAAAATGTGTACAAAAATACAAAAAAGAAACTATTTTCCTTAACTTAAACAGGCATTTATTTTAGTTAAATCACATTTCTTTACGATATATCAGATACAGAACATCTTAAAATTACTATGCACTTTTGAAACAACTTCAATACACGCAGCCCGTGCGAAGCCAGGGCGAATCGCTAGTGCTTAATCAAAAGTTATTAACATAGTGATATCATTATGTATTATGTCAGAGACAAGCTAATGTTTTCCTCTAGTATGGGAAGATGTTACTAACATCATTCTGTTTTACTACTCGTCTTACTATTTAGATTGTAATCTTTAGAGTTTTATTTTAAATATAAAGCTAGTCTCATGTGAAAATACAGACTTTATCTTTGACCTACTATCTGTTTTGATGTGAGAGCTCTTAACTATAAGGCGTTGTCCTAACAAAAAACGAATCCGAGAACACAGTCTCTGATTCGTATTTTGATTAGTATGATGCGAATTAGTCTATACTATATTATTTATCACCATACAATTATCTTTACAGGTTTATCACCTAATGCGATAATGTAGGCGACTATTATTATCTTAACATAGTATAAAGCAAAGTCGCTTCCCTGTGTCTGTCCCTATGTATGCTTAAATCTTTAAAACTACGCAACGGATTTTGATGCAGTTTCTTTCAATAGAAAGAGTGATTAACCTTCCTATTCAGGAAGGTTTATAAGTATATAACATGCATAATATAGTAGAGGAACACTGATAATTTTTGAGGTTTCTAATGTGATGTCGCAAATAAACACATTTTTTGCGCTTGCTTTGAAAACGCTGGCTGAACCCTATGAGATAGATGAATATAATGTACTACAGTATTGTACACGTTAAAAAGGTCAACAAAAATGTCCTCGATAGCATCTGTCTATCTCTTATAGATAACCCACAACAACCATTTTTTATTCTTTACTTTTTACGAGAAATACGAGCATATTTTACAAAGTGATTTTAAGCAATACAGCATTAACCCTTATCCAATTAAGTACCATAAATACATTGTGCATTTAATATAAATCAATATTGCCCTTTACAGAATATAATTTAAATAAATAGTTTCGAAGATATTACAGATTTAAAATGCAAGGACATAGCGGTTGCGGCGTGGTGCCGGCGGAGGCACGGCGCGCATGCCTATGTTGCTTAGATTTGAGCGTTGAATGTTTGAAAAAGGCTGTCAACAATGTATATAAAGACATTCTATATTTATTTAAACTTAATGTACTATTGTGTTACTTGGGCGGACTTAATGCAGCAAGGCATTCTCTACCAGTCAACCTTTGGGTTAAAAAAAAAACACATCTATAGTATATTTAATATAAACATTGCACCCGTGCGAAGCCGGGGCGGGTCGCTAGTAAAAAAATACAGCCAAAAAATTAAAACGTAACAACTTACGATCCTCGTACTTATTGCTACTACAATCTGCGTGTCTACATCTCAACAGGACCATAACATGAACCCACCCAGAGTACAACAGACAAGTCTATGTCTTCTGCTATTTATACTGTCCTCTCATACAAAACACACAAAACATTACACAAAAGTTCTTGGTTTCTTCAAGGAGTTTCTTGACGGTTCCTCTCAAGGACGACCTATTTCGAACCGTGCATTAGCTTTTGAAGTTTCACGTAGGCCATGTAGGCCTAAATACTAACATAACTTATGTTTATTTAAAATCTATAGATCAGCTGTAATAAAAGATTGCTGTTATACAGGGTGACCCGTTTACAGTGGTCCAAAGATCTTTTTCAGCTTGAGAGCATCATAAGTGATCATTTAAAACATACTTTAGTTAAGCGAAAACTTATGGTTTCGAAATTATGTTTTTTTTTTAATAATCTAGTCTAGTTATTTACACTAGATGAGCCTATAGCGCAATAGGTAGATTATTGCACTATTCATTCGATTCGGTCCAGTACTTTTCATAACAGAGTGGTTTTGTCTCAAAAATAATGAAATTTCGGGTAATTAAAAAAAACATAATTTCTAAACGATAAGTTTTCGCTTAACTAAAGTATGTTTTAAATGATCACTTATGATGCTCTCAAGCTGAAAAAGATCTTTGGACCACTGTAAACGGGCCACCCTGTATAACAGCAATCTTTTATTACAGCTGATCTATAGATTTTAAATAAACATAAGTTATGTTAGTATTTACATGTACTACAATTAATTGCAAGCATACTCGCGTGACACATCTAACGTTTGTTTGACAGCTTACGTCACAATTTGACGTTCGTATTGTACACGCTTTCTAGATCGAAGCTGATGTTCAAGTCTTCATCTTGATCAAGATGTTTGCGGATATCGTACAAAAGATATAAATTTATATAACATAGTTTTTTTTTTGTTTATTTAAACTAGTTGTGGTCGGTCAAGAAACACCGAAACAAAGGTCAAACTCTTTTAAAATTAAACAATCCGTACTGATCAAATCATATGAGAACCGCGATGTAAGTTTATTATCTGAGATGGTTTTTTATTATTTATGTATAGGCTCGAGTTTGACCATCTCATCTGATGGTAAGCAATGATGTGGTCGAAGATAAAGCACGCTTTCCTAGAAGTAACCTATTCACTCTTGACTTAAAAACCCCCAGGTTATAGCTATCAGGAAAGACATCTCCGGCAGGTTTTTGAGGCAAGAAACCATAGATTACTTATCGCGTAATTCAACTTAGAACTTGAAGGTAGTTCGAATGATTTAACACAAATCAAGAATCGGAAAAGAAAGAATAGCACCAAGGTTCATTGTCGCGCATTTGTTTCAAATACGCGGGACATTGAATATTAGTTTGGTACACATAGCACCTGACATCCATATTTGGATGACCTCAAACTTTTCATTATCTTCTGCTAAGTCTTTTTCAATACACAATACACTTCTTCGAAAACTGGCTCTTATCGCACTACGATTAGGTTCAACATGCAATGTATTTCAAACTCGTGGATTTTTTCATTTTTCACGCACGAGGGTTTTTTCATTCCAGATTTTGCCACAGATAACATTAAACAACTGTTCAATTCCCTATATTCGGCGGTGATTGTTTTTGTTTTCACAGCAAAGAGACGCATGTCTATAAGGCCTTATATTTAATGAAAATTAAAATTGTGTTTATAAACAGAAAATAAACATTATTATTTGTAAAATACTTATGCTTTTATCAACAAATTAACATTTATTTGTGTTCTAAATTAAAAAAAAAAAGAATATTTTAATGTCAGGCTGTTTTGCTTCTCTTAACCTGCGAAGTTAAAGCGCGGGGAAAAAGTAAATCAAATCTTATTAATTTGTGTTTTTTACGTGAGTATGTCGAATTTAAGTTTTGATGTGAACAATTTAGATGCTACGCCGCTAGATATTGTGATTGAGGCTCAAAATGCTCGCGATAACCTGTTGCCATCTAAATCGAAGCTAAAATATATGACAACTTTGCATAATTTTCTTCAATGGAAAACAAATAAAAATACGTCGTCATTTTCAGAGCAAGTATTTTTCTTCGAAAGTGTATTGAAAAACGTCGTTTGATACACGTGGATATTTGTTACTGCAGTACTCGGCTCCATAACTCTTCTTACACACCTTAATTTGGAATATACAAGTCTTTGTTTCTGTTATGGTGTACAATAAAGAGTATATTTATGTTAATATCCATGTAAAAACTGTGACGTGTAAGATTGGCGTTCATTCACTTGCGTTTTCTTTTGAAAGTAACGCAAGGCCGCTTAGCCTTTCAACCAGTACCATGACGTCAAAGATATCTCGTACGTGTATGTTGGCAGCATTGTTTATGTCGATTTACGCGCGTTCTTGATTTGAATCGCCTTCGAAATGTTGCGTTCGGTGATGTCATTGAATTAAATATATAATTTTAATAGTAATCTAACAGTTGTCATATTTGAAAAATAAATTTGTTATTTATTTATTTATTATATACTTTATTATTTATTTATTTATTTATTTATTTACATATACACATACAACTATCCTTACAGGTATTAACCCAATGCGATAGCGTAGCAAAAGGAAAAAAAAAAAAGTATCATTCCCTTGCAGTCGGGTAAAAAACAATAAAACATACACAAACATTAATTATAATAACATATTACAAACAGTGCTGACCTTGTAAATTCACTCAGAGAACAAAAAAATAGGTCTGTCTCCCTAGCAATAACGTTTATTGTGTTGAGTTGTTGTTGACACCTTACAATACATTTAAAGATACAAATAATAAAATTAGTGTACAATGGGCGGTCTTATCGCACAGGGCAATCTCTTATCAATAAATTTCGTTATGGAAGAAGCATATCTCCTTGATATAGAATAAAAAGCCCGAAAAACAAAAAGACAGAAACAAATGTTTCAATAAAGTTTTTTTTGTGTTTTAGTATCGTGCATATACTTATACTGTGCTTCGGACTTATAATTTATTTAGTATGACATATGTTCGTTTCGAGAGACTACTGTCAAAGTTCGTTTCTAAGTTTCTGATAAATAGCGCCTGAATTGGAGTTGCATGGTTTCCAATTTAACTGAAATCGCAACCAATATTTTTCTACAACTATCTGTATGAAATGGAATGGATTTAGTGTGATAAATCCCAAGTTATAAAGAAAAGAACTAGCACTTTGCGATTTGCTTGGAACTATTTGGTGTTTCTGAATCAGAGCTAGCCGAGAACCAATAAACCCGCGATAAAGTTGCGTAATACAGAATATTATAATCTATTTCGTAACAAGTAATCAACGGATGAGATACAAAACATTCGAATTGCAACAGCACGATTTTATAGCCGCCATTACAGAGCACGGAATGTTTGCATCGGCTGCGACTACAGATGACATTTTTGTGACACTTGTGATTTTTTGACATTTGATTTTTTAATTTTATTCTTTTTTTTTTCTAATAGCAAAGGGCTCGCGTTTGCCCATGATCTCATCGGATGGTAAGCGATGATGCGGTCGAAGATAAAGCACGTTTACCCAGAAGTAACCTATACACTTGACTTATAGATGCTATAGCTATCAGGAAACACAGAATCCAATTACGAGTTTTCGTTCTCATAGCTATTTAAGCTGCCTAGCATTATACAAACTATGTTGATAACAGCTTCCAGACTAACTGCATACAGCTGACTGTACATGAAGTGAGTGCGTCCCAAGCAGCAAAATTGTACTATAACCAAAGCTTATTTCGCAAAAAAGTTTTGTAAGTGTTATATAACGGTGTTTATGGTGACAGCATGTTGAATAAAGGCGTTTGACTATATTTTTTTGCTCTATAAGCTTATACAGCGAAAACGTTCTATAAGCTAATGATGTAAACATTTACATTACCATTTTGTACAACTGTTATAGACATATACTATATAAGGCTTAAAGAAAACATGTATAAAACTACTTTGTTCCTATATATTTGTTGATCGGTGCCCTTTTGTATCTAATTTGTTCTGTAAAACTTATATATTTACCGTTATAGGCCTGGTGCATTAACGGTTATTGAAATTTGGCAATACGGCGATTTGGTAATAAGGTGGGTTTTTAAGTATCTGCTATAGTACAAAGTGTTTTAATAGTCACGACTGCTCAAAAATACAGCAATTTGGTGATATAACTGAGTTTTGTGTTACTCCTTATGTGAGAAATTTACGCTATAAGAGTTTTTAAAACCCTGTATATTTACCTTTTTATACTGGTTACAAAGACACTTGTTTAGAGCAGAATTGTTTTGTAACAGAGTTTTAGATACCTATAATACACTGTAATTTTTTATTAGAGTTTCTCTCTCTCTTCTAGAACATCATAATGATACATAAAGGAAGCAAACAAACACTATTAAATAACTAATTTGATTTAAACAAGAGTTAGCATTTTCATTTTAATACTGCGGGTTCTGCAAACAACAAAATTATATGATATTCTTTAGACTGTGCTTATATGTACTATGAATTCAGTAGGTACTTAAACGTCACTTAATTTTTAAAGTGTAGTCCATTTCCGAGCAATGTGGACCGCAATATAGTCACGGAGGCTCTGTCGCTGAGAAAATAAAGTAAATTAAACCAACTCCAAATTTATTTTATTTATTAATTAACAAAATAAATTGGAGGATCTGCTTTTGCTTCACCGTGATACAGGTACTGCTGCTGTGTCGCGGCCATTGACATATGTACCTATATATTACTGCGTAAGGACTGGGCGGACCGCATGTTACAATGACGCCTGGAACTTGGTCCCAAAATGATCTTCCCTTTATCGAAGTGAACTAGAACGCGATCGGCTATCTTCGGGAGCAGTCGTAACTTTTACAAGCACAAATACCAAGTTGTGCCGTGAAGGATTGCATGAACAACGACAAAAAGCACAATAAAAAATATTTATAACATTTCATATCACCGGTAAGTTAAAAATATGTCATGAAATCTACTTCTAACATTATTTAAAACAATTTTTCTTTCTTATTTGTCTCAACCTTTGGCCAAGACGACGCGAAGTCGCATAAAAGTGCGACATAACTTTGCAGCGGCAATTCAAAGGAACCCTAATTTATTTAACCACAATGGCGGTCACTACTTTGATCACAGTACTATAGAAGGCCTGTAATCGCCAATGTTACACTTTTTGCTCTATAATAGAAAATTATAGAACTAATCTACGATTAATTTATTTTAATTTAGATAAAACTTATTAATTTGGGAGGGGCATTAAAAATTTGATACTAAACTATGCCTACTTTGTCAATAAAATTATAATCGTAACACTATTTCAATGCCTGGGTTGCTACTACTAGCGCATTTTGCTACTGGATAGATGCCATAATAAATATTTTGATACTGTAATTTTACTCAGCACGATTTGTTGAAATTAGTAATATAAGTCTAGCACACAATCACTTTAATAACACTAACAGTATGAGAATGAACGAAAGATTTAACGATTTGTTGTGATATGGTAATGTAAAAGATCCACAATCACTTCTTTAAAACATAAAAGAACAATAACAGCGTTGCAGTGGCTACTACATCACCGTTTGGTGACATCTCTCACTGTAATATCAATCTTACAGGTCAAAAATGGTACGCCAAAGCTGCTATAGATCTGTTATATCACCGATTAACGATATAACTGCGCCCAATCCGGGTTGTGTAAACGTTCTTTGGTCTTTTATAGAACCGCTCAGCAACATCAATTAGTTCTTTGAAAAACGTTCTATGAGCTGCTTTAGGACAAGGTTTTGCTGCTTGGGGTATCTCCACAACCCATTAATTGCTGATGACGGGTAGGGTTTTGTTTGGCAAGACTGGTAGATAGATAGATAGAATACTCTTTATTGTACACCAATAATTTAAACACACACTTGATTTACAATTCTGTAAAATATGGTTATAATGGCGGTCTTATCGCTGATAGCGATATCTTCCGGACAACCTTTGGTTGGACTTTAAGAATATAAAACAAAGAGGGGAGGTGAAGTCAGTGTACCTACTTCAAGTAAATAACATACACAAAAGTAACTACTCAAAGTAGTTAATATAAATATATATAATACAATACAATACATAAATAAGTATAAATAAATATATGTGTTTTGTATATATAAATATGTCATAAGGAGAGAAATACGGTATAATCATAGGATTGTATAAAAATGATTGCTTGTCTAACTGACACCGGCAATGCACTCCACAACCGAATAGCCTGCACTGTAAATGACTGGTCGTAAAATTTTGTGGAATGTGCAGGCATTGAAAGTGTCAAATTTACCGATGATCTCAAATCTCTAGTATGTGTGTCATGAAGGAACTTAAACCGTTCTTTGAGGTAAAAGGGATTTCTTGGATTGAACAGAATATTGTAAAGTAAAGTAATGATAAAATTCATTCCGACGAAGACGGATAGGCAGCCATTTGCCTTTTGACTGGTGTCCTGACTTGCCAAAGAATACGTTCTTGAAAGCCTATTAGGGGTCCATAAATATCCGGGGTTGCGGGAATGTTCTAACGAATTATCGCGGCTCCGGGCAGCTGAAGGAACAGGGAGGGTTTTTAGTCAGTAGAAGTCTGACGCTCCCTTCCACTCCACCCAGAGCGGGAGAAGTCATTCGATGATTTTCCCACCCGGGAAAACAAAGCGGTTCATTCATATAATTATGCCAGTTTTTAATCACCTCAACCCAACTTCGTATGAAAAATAAGAATCAGCCAACTCTGTGCCTATTTTATAAATTCTGGTACAAAGTTATAGCAATAAGGTTATATGTTTCAATTTTTGGTGTACCATAAAGTATATTCTATCTATCTATCTACATTAGAATCGAATGGAAAAAATAATATACGTTAGTTTTTGTTTATTATTCAAAGAGACAATTTTAGGGATGTTTATTTTGTACTTACTAATATTTTCATCCATCCAAAGGTTGTCTGGAAGATATCTCTATCAGCGATAAGACCCGGTGTGCAATAAAAAGTATTCTATCTATTTATCTATCTATTCCTACCTTCCTACTTCCTACTAATATTATAAATGCGAAAGTTTGTGAGGATGGATGGATGTTTGTTACTCTTTCACGCAAAAACTACAGAATGGATCTGAATGAAATTTGGTAAGTATATAGTTGGCAGCCTGGAATAACACATAGGCTACTTTTTATCCCGAAATTCCCACGGGATCGGGATTTGCGCGGGAAAACCTTCCCACGCGTACGAAGTCGCGGGTAGAAGCTAGTCCTACTAATATTATAAATGCGAAAGTTTGTGAGGATGGATGGATGTTTGTTACTTTTTCACGCAAAAACTACTGAATGGATCTGAATGAAATTTGGTAAGTATATAGTTGGCAGCCTTTTTTTTTTTTTTTTTTAACGGGGGGAAATCCTCATGGACTACCTCCGCCTGGGGAATGGCGGAGGGGTGTGCCGGATTCTTACCGGCTAAAACCACCCCGGTGTCTCCTCACACGTGCGTGGGGGGCCGCGGGAAACCTAATTCTTCCGCAGCCCCGCACTAGTGCTGGTCGGGTCTGTCCCGGCCTCGCCTCCTGCACGGGGTAGTGAGGTGTTGAACTACCCGGTGCATCGCCTCAGAGGCGCGCGCCGACACCCGCGCGCGCCTGCGACTCGGGTCCATCAAATAGGGGGCGAGGGACTTCCCCAAGTCCCTCGCCCCTGGACCCATTCATGGGGGCTGGAAAAGGGCGTTGTCCGCCCTTCCCCTGCGCCCGGTGCGCCTTCTGCGGCCTGGGAAGGGAGTGGAGATCTCCCTGTCCCTTTCCGCAGTTTCCTTCTGCGACATCACGTCCTCGCAGAAGGACACCACCGCGTCCCACGACTCTGCGCTGCCGACCATACTCTGCACTACGGCCGGCAGCGACAGATCGCCTCCTACTTCATTTGTGAGGACACGGCGCTGCTCCTCCCAAGCTACACACTCGGCGAGCGTGTGTTGCGCCGTGTCCTCCCCGCAATGGACGCAGTGGTGGCACCGAGCGTCCGGCTCTCTGTCTATGCGGCACAGGTACTTGCCGAAGCAGCCGTGCCCCGACAGCACCTGTGTCACTCTAAAAGACAGGGAGCCGTGCCTTCTCCCGAGCCAGTCGTCGAGTACTGGCCGGATCGCCTCGACGGTAGCGAGGCCGGCGGTAGGGCGCAGAAGCCTCTGCCGCCATTCCGCCACCAAGACCTGACGGAGCTCCTCTCGGCGCAGCGCGATCTGCCGCTGCACCGGCCTCGAGCCCCGTGCCCGCTCTTCCTCGCGCCATCGATACAACGACGCGAGTACTTTCGCCTCTAGGTCCCAGGGCGGGGATCCGGCCAGGACGCAAGCCGCCTCGTAGGAAATCGTGCGATACCCGCGTATGACTCTGACGGCCATCACCCTCTGCGGTTTGCGCAGAATGGCGAGAGTGCCGGCCGTCATGTCCAGCGCCCACACAGGGGCCGCATACAGGGCCATGGACCGCACGATTCCCACGTACAACCGCCTACAGGCGGCGCTCGGGCCCCCCAAGTTGGGAAGCAACGTTGAAAGCGCGCCCGCTGCGCCCATCAACTTGGGCACCAGCCGCCGGAAGTGGGGCCCGAATTCCCATAGTTGGCAGCCTGGAATAACACATGGGCTACTTTTTATCCCGAAATTCCCACGGGGTCGGGATTTGCGCGGGAAAACCTTCCCACGCGTACGAAATCGCGGGTAGAAGCTAGTTATTTTTATATATCATAGACAGGCTGGTTTTTTAAGACAACTTAAAAAAATTACCGTCTATGCCTCTCTCGACTCTATGGTAGCATTCTAGCTCTGTTCCACGGTACGGAATGCGAGCTACACACGAACGGCGAATGCATGACGAGACTTAAGCATTTAACCTTTGTAACATTTACATGGTGCTTGGAACTGTCGAGATTGTTCAAGATATTTCCATTGTGTTCATGGGAATTGGTTGATAAGGAGCTTAGGAATAACTTTATGTTTCTAGCAAGACGTGATGCGTTTTGGTAGTCGGATGTTATTGAACTTGATAATGAAGTCGCTTATGAATAGAATAGACTTATTTTGCAAATATGTGTAGGTAATAAATTTTACAGAAGTTATAAGTGTCATGATACATCAGCTCAGGAATATTTCGCCATTCGACATGCAATTAGTATTAATTTAATCACTTTATTATAAAACTAGTACTCTCGCGGGGCTTCGCTCCCGTGGATTCTATCACGGTAAAAACATAACTCTCCTTTTTTGCAGTCGGGTAAAAAGTAGCCTATAACCTTCCTCAAGCTTCAAGCTACTTCCATACCAAATTTCATCCAAATCCACCCAGTACTTTCGAAGATTAGCGCGTTCAAGCAAACAAACAAACAAACTAACAAACTTTTCCGCTTTATAATATTAGTATAGATAATAAGATTGACAGAAGGGTAAAATTAGGTATTTTATCATTATCTGCTTAGCCTTTTCTCAAATATATTATCTTTATCTCTTTTTTTTATTACGGATGAGCCCCTCTCTCCTTAAATTCTTGTTATTATATACAAATGTTTTAGTTTCTTTTTTTAATCTATACTAATATTATAAAGCGGAAAAGTTTGTTTGTTTGTTTGTTTGCTTGAACGCGCTAATCTTCAAAAGTACTGGGTGGATTTGAATGCAATGTGGTATGGAAGTAGCTTGAAGCTTGAGGAAGGTTATAGGCTACTTTTTACGCGACTGCAAAAAAGGAGAGTTATGTTTTTTCCGTGATAGAATCCACGGGAGCAAAGCCCCGCGTGAGTACTAGTATTTATATATAGACAGGTATATATGTTTTGAGAATATAATATAATATAATAATAATAATATTCCACAACTTTTCACACAACGCCATCTAGTCCCAAACTAAGCAGAGCTTGTGGTATGGGTACTAGACAACTGATAAACATACATATATATTTCTAAATACATACATATTATAGATAAATTACACCCAGACGAAGAACAAATGACCGTGCTCATCACACAAACATTTGTCCTAGGTGGGAATCGAACCCACGACCTTGCGCATAGCAGTCAGGGCCACTGACCACTATACCAACGGGCCTGTCAAAAGAATGTTTTTATGTTGTCTGTCGCTTTTAGCGATAAGACCGACCGACCAACTGCACCTAAAAAATAAACAAAATATACCTACCCGACTTTTAAACATCACAAATCATCAAAGTTGCGTCGAAAATGGGCCCTACGATGTGTATTACCCAAATTTTAATTTAGAAACGCAATGTAGACGCTTTTATGTTCCATCCAAACTTCAATTTGAACTAACTAGCGCTTGGGCGTAAATCTTCAAATATTTAAACCTATTTGGTAGGACGGGATTTAGTTCAGATTTCATAGAGGTTTGTGTAATGAGATTTATTATCTACTTTCTGTTTGTAAAGAGATTGGTCTTTGTACAATTTTGAGGAGGATGGCTTTAGTGATAACTAAGAACCCATCATATGGTTAGCCTGGTGGTTCAGCTTCTAGTCTAACCGGATGCAGTACTAGAGTTTTACCGATTACTAGAATAACCGATTACGTATTTACTATACAAGGTGCCAGATAAACGGGATATAAAGTGCATTGACCTTTTCCTAATATCTCTGCGTAGATACCAGAAAAACAAGCCATTAACTGTTTTTCGTTACTATAAAATGTAAAGGGTCGCGATAGATGTCGATTCAAGACAGATTTGTCTTTATTTCCGTTTTTGAAATTAAGAACAATTAAATTAGTCAACAAATGTAGGAGGGTCAATGACCGTTATTCCAAGTTTATGTGGCGTTTGCTATAGACTTTTTTGTGTCGGGTGTTAAAGAAAGAATGAAATAAATTTATTTGACCCAGTTTAGGGCACACAAAAAATACAAGATTTTTTTCATTTAAACTTTTATCTTGTACTAGTACTCACGCGGGACTTCGCTCCCGTGGATTCTATCACGGTAAAAACATAACTCTCCTTTTTTCCAGTCGGGTAAAAAGTAGCCTATAACCTTCCTTAAGCTTCAAGCTACTTCCATACCAAATTGCATCCAAATCCTCCCAGTACTTTCGAAGATTAGCGCGTTCAAGCAAACAAACAAACAAACAAGCTTTTCCGCTTTATAATATTAGTATAGATATCAAATTGCATTGTGTGTGCCTCACGGCTGTGTTAAATAGGCATTAATTATTAGCATTTTAATTTTTGTTATTGTTAAAAATTAGATAAATATTATTGGAGAAACACAAAGTGATATAGGTTTATAAGATACTAGCTTTTGCCCGCAACTACGTTCGCGTGGGAGGCTTTTCCCGCGTAAATCCCGATCCCGTTAGAATTTCGGGATAAATATATTCTATGTCCGTTTCCTGGTTCTAAGCTACCTCCCTACCAATTTTCAGCCAAATCGGTTCAGCCGTTCTTGAGTTATAACAGTGTAACTAACACCACTTTCTTTTATATATAGATTTCGGCATATAAGTGTATTCTTTGTTAGGAAACATAAATAGATAAATAAATTTCTTATGATTTTCTATTTTATCAACTTTTGTTACCTTGTTTACCTTTCAATCGATAAATCTGGATAATTTATCGGCCAATGACTCATGACTCAATGTGATTATTTATAATTAAAACTTATCAATGTTAAACACAATACATGGATGGTTTAACAATGTTTCATATGAACAATAACACAAATTAATGCGTTTTATTAATGAATTTTATTCATTAAGTATTGATTGTTCTTTAAGTTTTGCGTTATAGACATCCTCCTACATAGTTTAGTCGAAGTTGTATGCAAGTCATTAAAATTTATGAAGTTGATATTTTTTTTGTAATATTTTGCACGATCTATTCATTATCAAGTCAAGTCTTTAATTAGACTTATTGTATGTGAATGCGTAGGTAGGCTAAATCCTAACGCAATAATCCTTACAAATACAGTTTTATTAACACGTCATGTTATTTTTTTTATACTGTTGATAGGCGCATGTTTGACTACCTTCTCGTTTTTATTTTTTTATTCGGGATGAGCCCACCTTGACATGGTAAGCGATAGATGAGGTCTACAATGGAACGTGCGAGTCCAGATGCCTATTCACTCTTGCTTTAAAGGCTGAAAGGTCATAAGTGACAGGGAACACAGAAGCCGGCAGAGAGTTCCACAACTTGGCTGTACGCACAATAAATGTGTAAGAATCTCTCCTGATGGTAAGCGATGATGTGGTCGAAGATGAAGCACGCTTACATAGACGTTACCTATTCACTCTTGGCTTAAAGGCTCCTAGGATATAGATATCGGGAAACACAGTATTCGGCAGGGAAATTGCTCTCCTTAGCTGTTCGTACAATGAAAGTATTTCCAAAACGTTTTGTCCGTATGGATGGGATGTCCACCATGTAACGCTGGCGCATAGCCGATTGTCTTGTAGTCCGATGATGGTACCGGGCTTGGTGGAATTAATTGAATGATGGCCGATTTTTCATTTCTGCCTGTGTCTAGTTCAATTCCAACTTTAAGTTGTTCTTCAAGGAAACAAAAATTTAAACACAGCACCAATGGCCTAAGCTGAATTAACTATAGTCGCAACTCTATCTACAGCTCATCAATTTAGAGCTTTATATACATAGTCATAAAGTTTAAAGTTAGATGTTTAAACACGAGGTCATATGCATATTTAGGATGATACGAACATACCGGGAACACTGAACAAGGGATTAATATTCAAGTGGTTGGTAGGGACGGCTGCCAGTTTAAAAAAACCGGCCAAGTGAGAGTCGGACTCGTGCACGTAAGGTTCCGTACCATCCATACTTACTATCCATACTTAATATTAAATGCGATTACTTATAAATGCGAAAGTAACTCTGTCTGTCTGTCTGTTACTTTTTCACGCCTAAACCGCTAAACCGATTTCGGTGAAATTTGGCATGGGTATAGTTTAGGACCCTGGGAAGGACATAGGATAGTTTTTATCTCTGAATTCACACGGAATCGGGATTTACACGGGAAACCCCACCCACACGATCGAAGTCGCGGGCAAAAGCTAGTCATCTTTAAAAACGGCAAAAAAACACGTTTGTTGTATGGGAGCCTCACTTAAATATTAATTTTATTCTGTTTTTAGTATTTGTTGTTATAGCGGCAACAGAAATACATAATCTGTGATTATATACAGCCTTGTGACAGACAGACAGACAGCGGAGCCTTAGTAATAGAGTCCCGTTTTTACCATTTAGGTACGGAACCCTAAAAATTTTACGGAGTAAATTTTATTTTTGTTGACTTGAAAATTCTTGATATAAAGCCACACATTTATTTAGGTTTTGTGATGTAATAAATGTTTATTGGACTGCAATGGAACGTTCTTTTTGGAATTAAGATTGCTTTGTTCATATACGTGAAAGAAATCCCGTAATAGAATCAGTCCTTTCATATTTGTTGCCCTTAACCTCCTTTACTGTTGAGGAAGTCTCATCGGTTCAGCTGTTCCAGAGATTAGCCCGGACGAACAGACAAACATTATTTTATATTAGTTTGTGTATTGTTCAAATAAAATAACTACCGTCAATAACCTAATGGCTAAGGTGCCAGACTTGTCACCGAGAGATCGTGGGTTCGAACCTAACCCATGACACTATTGACGTGAACCCACTCCAGACACAAGCATATTTAGCTTAGTTGGAGAGGTTAACAAGATTGATAGTAATTCTGCCTATTGCTAGTTCTCTTAAAAGAAACTATAAACATTTGAGAAAACACACTTAATTTGAAATCAAAGACAAACACTCAAATTAAATCCTGTAAATAACTGTATGTATAATGCTTCAAATAAACCGATTTCTATGCATTCCTGAAAGATTCCATAGCTTTAGCATTCTACATTTCAGTTGTTTGCTCGTAATATCTATTTTCAGTAATTGAAACGGTTCTTTGAAGGGATATTCTGTAAATTATTACTATTGCAGTGTTTTAATATCCTTGGATTACTTCCAATGTACAGTAACGATGTTATTTTCTGGCACCAAACTGTTCTAGTAAGCCATGCCAAAAGCCATGAGATGTCTTCGTGAGAATTCACGAATATGGTTATCGGGAACAAGCAGAGATGGTTTTGAAGCTGTGTAAACCGTTACTAATATTATAACGTGGAAAAGTGTGCTTGTGTAAACCGTTACTAATATTATAACGTGGAAAAGTGTGCTTGTGTAAACCGTTACTAATATTATAACGTGGAAAAGTGTGCTTGTGTAAACCGTTACTAATATTATAACGTGGAAAAGTGTGCTTGTGTAAACGCGCTAAACTTCGAAAGTACTGGGTGGATTTGGATTAAATTTGGCATGGAAGTAGATTGAAGCTTGAGGAAGGTACTTTTTACCCGACAGCAAAAAAGGATAGTTAGAAATAATCTATAGACGCGTCATCACAGGTCTTAACCCTTTTTAAGGTAGTGGCAACTATGTTGCCACCAAGTATTTAATCAATAAAATAGAGTATAATTGAAAATGGCGGGGTATGGACAGGCTGTGGCAACTATATTGCCACCACATTTTGCAAAAATTTCCCATTGATTTCCAAAAAAAAATTTTTTTTTTCATCATTAAAGTTATTACTTTTCACTTTTTGTTTGGTATACATTTTTATCTTTAGTTTCTTCGGCCTTATAAAGGGTTAAAAGACCTGTGATGTTTGTGCAATAACTACTACGGTACCTACTAATCGGTAGCGAGAGTCAGCCCCAGAGTCAGCTTGAAAGAGTAGTCTCATAGAGAAGTGCGCTGCAATGACTGCTGAAATGAGGCCGGTGTTTCCTTGCTGTCTATCCTAAGAAGACACACCAAAACAGACTCAGAGCTCTTCTCTTGTCTTCTTTGAGATTTCTGTTAAATCCATACAAGCCGTACCGGTTAAATCATACGAGAAACCATGTGGGTTTGTGTCTGTGGTGGTCTTTTGAGGACAGAAACACAAAGATTTAAGCGGACCTGTCCAAACAGTGCAAACAGTTAGCGCGTAGCTTTCATATAGGGCTGACATCATCAAATTTGCCGGCCCCAGACAATCAATCAATCAATCAATCATTTATTTCATTTTCACATTTGTCTTAAACAATCTATCTTACGCAGGGGTCTCCTTTTAAGTATTTGAAACACCTGTGCTAGGAGGCCCCAGACAGACAATGACTTATTAACCCCGGACATTTGAGTAAAATCACAGTTTTTCCACACACCAGTTTTTACACCGTAGAAAAATACATTTTTGAACTTGAAACTAAAAACAACGATGTTTAATTATGGTTTTTATTTACTGATAAAGTGATAACATTGTAGAGCTTTTTTAATAACAGTCTCTTCATTTAATCAACGTAACATAAACAATGAGATAAAATACCGTAGGAAAATAATAATAGAGATCGTGCTTTTTGGTACCCATAAGACCAATGTGTGTCCGGGTTTTACCTGGACGCTTATTGGGAAAATCCCCCCGGATGCCTCCGGACGCTCTCCAAACTAGGAAAAATCCGGGAAAACCTGGACGGATAGCAGCCGCAGAAAATCTAGTCTCTTTATAAAAATAAAATCAAATCTTATGAACTATCTTAGTTAGACGCGAAAAAGATTGTTATATGAAAGTAGGTTAAGATTTGATTTTATTTTTATAAAGAGACTAGATTTTGCTCGGGACTTCATTCGCGTGGGAGTGCTTTCCCGCTTAAATCCCGATCACGCGGGAATTCCGTGATAAAAAGTAGCCTACGTGGTATTCCAGGATGTTAACTGTCTACTTACCAAATTTCATTCAGATTCGTTCACTAGTTTTGGCGTGATTGAGTAACAAACATCTATTCACCCTAATGTCCAAACTTTCGCATTTATAATATTACTAGCTTCCGCCCGCGACTTCGGACGCGTGGGAAGCTTTTCCCGCGCAAATCCCGATCCCGTGGGAATTTCTGGATAAAAAGTAGCCTGTCTGTTATTCCCGGATGTCAACTATCTACTTACCAAATTTCATTCAGATCCGTTCAGTAGTTTTTGCGTGAAAGAATAACAAACATCCATCCATCCTCACAAACTTTCGCATTTATAATATTAGTAAGATTAGTAAGATAAGATTAGTAAGATAAGATTAGTATAGATTAAAAGTTTTGTGAGTCATTCATTTTTCTGACCAGTAACCAAAAATTTTTTTTTCTTTTTTTAATGTATCTAAATAAATCCTCAAACTAATGGGTATTATGATCTATTATTACATGACTCATCGTAGAGTGCTTTAAACTAAAGTATTCTCAACAAAAAGCCTTTCTTTGCGTTTTAAGAATTGCTGAGACTGTAATTATATGCTATCGTTTTGCGGTATGACTACCCATTAAAAAGATCTTTATAAAATTGCTTACTCACACCTTTTCAATGCAAAAGCCTTCAGAATATTTGAACAACTTTAATTATTATTTCGACACGTGGTTGGTGCCTCAAGACGGATGTCGTAACCGAGGCAGGCCTACGAAGCGATGGCGAGACGATATGGACTCTTTTTTTATTGATAATAGGTTCGCGTTTGACCACCATCTCACTTGATGGTAAGTGATGATGTGATGGAAGATGGAGCACGCTTAGCTAGAAGTAACCTCACTCTTGAATTAAAGAATATGATTATAGCTATCAGGAAACACAGACTTCGGCAGGGAATTCCACTCCTTAGCCGTACGCACAATGAAAGTATTCCCAAAACGTTTTGTGCGTATGGGTGGTAAATCTCCCTGAAATTTCTGAGACTAAATAGATTCTATAGTTTATATTCTAGACGTAAATAATCTACGACATAGATATACCATTGACCAAGTAACCCCAATAACCATGGTTATTGAGAATATTCCAAAACCAGTTTGTTGTTAATTGTATTAAAATATGTATGTACACATACTTTGTATGTAGCAGCTGGCAACATTCTTGATAAATAGTGATGTGCCAATTACTCTGAAAAGTTACGGTTCGACGTTAATTTTAACGGTTTTTGAAGGTGATCCTTTTTATTTTCTTTTTTCGATTAGAGCTTAATTCTAAGTGTTAATGTTTTGAAGTTAATACATTTAAAGGTAAATAAGAAAGAAAGTTAACAGAGTAGAAATGCTGAAGGTAAACTGCAATGATGACACTCATCTGTTAACCTCTCAACTCACGGAAGGCCGCCGGCGGCCACAGCAACCAGCTTAAGTTGACCTCTAAAATTTTTTTCCCCTATCGATTTTAGAGGTCAACTTAAGCTGGTTGTTTGTTTGACAGGAGGTTGAGGGTGTTTAGCCTTTTCCCAAACATGACAGGGTTGGCTTTTTTTTATTTATTACTGATGGGCCCGCTCTTGACCTCGATCTCGCCTGATGGTAAGCGATAGATGAGGTCTACGATGGAACGAGCGAGCACAGAAGATGCCTATTTACTCGTGCTTTAAAGGCTGAAAGTGGCAGGGAACACAGAAGCCGGCAGAGAATTCCACAGCTTGGCTGTGCACACAATAAATGTGGAGGAGAAGCGCTTGGTACGACAAGACGGTATATCAACCAAGTGTGGGTGGTACCCAGCCGTGCGTCTGATAGACCGGTAGTGAAAGGGAGATGGAGGAATCAGGTCATGGAGCTCCTGCGCACACTCCCCGACTGTGCTAGTGTTTTACATGAAGGGACTGCCTATCTTACCTCCACAAGCCAGTAACTGGGTAACACGATACCCCATGGTAAGACTGGTATCAGATTTTCAGACACCTGACTACCCGTAACGACCGTCAATGGTGTACACAATGACAGCCGGGATTAACGTCGAGAACCACGGAGGAATGTTAAGACGCTCACCCATTCATGGATTGACGTCGGCAAGTTTTGCTTAAACTTGAACATATACCCGTGCAGCTGTTATTATTTAGTTACGAGCTCCTCCAAGTGATATTACTCAAACGGCTTAATTTTTACAAAATAAACGACAAAAAAGGTTATCCAACAATTCTAAAGTGACAATATAGTCGAGTTTTGCACAAACTGTTAATCATAAATCTGAGGATTTATTTAATGATATCATCGGGGTAATATTAGTTTAGTAATACTTACTTCACATCTCCTTATAAGTCATTCGTCATCTCTTCACTAATGTTGTCATCTTTTTTAACTGGTCTCATCACTGCTAGTAAAAAAGTCTAATGTTACCTATTTGAAGTCAGTGTGTAGCTATTCATATGAAGTCTTAAGATTGAATGACGGAAATGACTCGCTTCATAGTAATCCGTCTAAGAAAGATTACACATATTTGTTAAAAAAGTTACGTGTCTATTGTCTGTGTCTGTTTAAGAAATTAAGCATGCCTGCGTCTTTTGACTCTTTTGTCAATGGTTAGTGCTGTAATAAAATAAATTGTGTTTTATTTGAATGCTTTTTAACGGACTAGAAAAAAAATGTGTTCAATTCTAATGAGTATTCAAAGCCGAAACAACAACTACCAACATAAAAGATATTTTGCGTATTTTTTTTGGAGCGGGACGGAGTGTCAGACGTCTACTGGATTAAATCCTACTCTGTTCCTTCAGTTGCATACTAAGGGCTAACAGTAGCATTTTTAAGAAACTAAGCTCTAAAATTTTAATTTTTTTAATTTTTTTGTTAATGCTACTCGCGTTAGACCACCATCTCACCTGTAAGCGACGATGTGGTCGAAGAAGAACCACGCTTACTCAGAAGTAACCTATTCACTTTTGACTTAAAGAACCCCATGTTATAACTATCAGGAACTCCGAAAGGGAATTGCACACTTGAGCTGTGCACGCAATGAAAATATTCCCAAAACGTTAACCTGTAGACAGTCATAAAATTTTAACTGTTTTTGCATATTATATGAGTGTGTACAAAATGGACAATTCTGTATATAGTCCTAGTCAGAAACATAAATTGTAATTCCTTTCCAGAAACTTGGGGGTAAGTGATATATCAGACTGAGTGCCTTTTTACCCTTTCAAGTATTTTTTTCTTCCTTAGTAGCGTTTCTGCTAAGACAGTTGACTAATGTAGTGTAGACATATCGCTTTAATGGTTGGCCACGGTTTTTCCTTTGGTTTTTGGGTTAAGGAATTGTATTTGGAGCTGTGTTACTTACTGGTCTTAAATCTTGCATACATACGATAAATGATCGTTATTTTGCAAATTGGTTATTAAATAATTTACACGTCATTTTCTTCGTAAATTTAAACTAGATGAGGCCGGTGTATCCTGATTCAGGCCGGTGTTTAAGGCTTGTATTCATGCCAATAACCTTGACCATTTGGGCGGAGCTAACGACCCCTCTCCGCGCGCCACTCCGCGCAGCTCTCCGCTACCCGCATGCAACAGAAAAGAGAGGCGCGCTCGGCCCGCGCCCGCGCCGCCAGCATGCGTCGTCGCTTCGCCTAGTCTCGGCACAGAGTATCGAAATCACAGAAGGTCAAGTCATCGTGAAAGTTAAATTCATTTTTATTTGTACCGCATGAAAAGTGGTCAAATTTTGTTTTTATTTATTATCTATTGATATAGATGCAGTTTGAGTATGTACTGTAGAAACTATACCTCTATTATAGATCAGCCTGGCTCGAAACATGAGGTAAACAACTTGATGTATCTTTTTAACTAAATTATATATAAATAAAAATTAATGGCTAAATGTGTTGCTAAGCGCAAAACTCAGAAATGGCTGGACCAATACGGATTTTTTTTTATCGAATATTCGTTATAGTCTGAGGAAGGTTTCTATTAAGAGAAAAATGGTAGGTAGGTAGGTAAGGTAGGTATGTAGGTAGGAACTTAGAGTAATAATAAATTAAAAGGTAGATAGGTAGTATAATTATTACTAGTGCATGTCATATTATTTGTTACATTTTTTATAAACAAATAGATTATAACTAAAATTCACTGAAATTTAACTTTCTTTCACCAAGTATTTTTATTCTTTTGGTTGGTTGAACTTCTTCATCCTCATTTATTTCTCCGTGTTCACATAATATTTATTTTTAGAAATTTTGATAGCCATATAAAATCTTGTTCTATGTTTTCTTTTCGTCCTTCTTCGTTCTCGTTTTCTTCATTTTTCTCATCAATCTATTTTTCTTTCCTTAGTTCTATTTCCTTCTCTTTGTCGTTTTCTTCTTTCTTTTGTACATTATCTTAACTCTATCTCTCTATCTCAACTGGCGGCTTCGTCCGTATGAAGAGAAACCGGTGCATATCGGCTCAAGCCAGGCCTCGCTCAGACGAAGCGCACACACGCGCTTTGCTTGTAGTAGTGTACCTATCATACCGCAGTTGTATGAAGCTTACCCTCTGTCCGTTTACTCTGTGCTATCTACTTTTATGCGAGGTAAGTAAAGCGATAGTTTATAATGAAATATGTAGATAAAACTTTAAACTTACCTTGATAATAAATGTATACCCATTTGTTTGTAATATTTTTTAGACCTCTCTTCATTCGTTTCTGCTTATTCCCATGTTTTACAAACTAAATTTAAACACTACTAAAACTGTTAAATACTATGAGTTTATAACACTAACACTACTTATAGATACATAGAATACTCTTTAACTTATAAACAAGAATCAGAAATAAAACTTTTTGACGAATCGAAAATCGGTTCTATTTTTTGATAATAAGTTTTATTTCACGCTTTTTAGTGGGTCGGTTTGTAATTTATCTAGTTACAAAAGCCAAAATGTCAACTACTTATCACCTTTTACAAAATATTGCTTTTCTCGGTGCAGAGCCGTTAATTTTTGAGGAGTTCTCCTGGTACACCACCATCAGCTCTACTTCACCATATGCATTGTGACGAGCATAAATTGCTTAACATATATATTCAAGTAATCTAATCGCAATCCACGAAATACTTATTATTGAGTTGTTTCGATGGCCATCTGGGGTCTTCGTCATAAGTTCCACTTCCGCAAATGGTGCTTTTCGAGAGAAACTAAACAAGGTACTATAAGAAATACCCAAAACGCTATAGGTATGCCTATAATATTTGAAGAGTTCCCTCGATTTCTCCATGATTCCATCATCAGATCCAAACGTGACGACAATGTTACTAACTAGAATGTATACTCTTTCAAACAAAAAAGAATTTTCCAAATCGGTCCAGCCATCTGCGAGTAATGAAGTAACATCATAAAAAAAAGTTCAAGACGAATTGAGAACCTCCTCCTTTTTCTAAAGTCGGTTAAAAAGCTATTCCACTATTTACAAAATTAATTTTTGCAGTAATATTTTACGATATTATTTCGTAGTGCTTGAGCTCTCGCAACGTGACGTACGTCCACCTAGCAACACGATGCGCCCCGCACTGAATTTGTGGACGAGTGCGGGGGTGATGTAAACGCAGTCTTTAATCGGACGCATTTTTAATTTATTGTAATAAAAATAATACATATTTGTAAAAAGTAACAAAACCAAATTATTTTTATTTGTATTGCAAAGCAGTAGTATATTTTTTATACTCTTTTGATAAGAAATTAAGGAGTAAAATGGTTTCATCTCAATGATTTGGAGGTGATTTGGCATTTTTTTTTCTTATTATGTGATACCGATGGAAAAATTGTGGCCAAACCAAATTACGGTTCATATCATGTAGATTACTAACAATTTTTTTCAGATGTAATTTCTCTGTAATTGCCGACGAAAAGTTGCTTCATCTGAATGCTTTTTTCAAGCTTTTTTCGAAAGAGCAGCCTTAATAACAAACTCAGAGGTCCGACTCTTTTGAAGTCCATAAAATCCATACTGGTCCAAGTCCATAGTGGTTAAATTATATGGGAACCTTGTAGGTTACAGTCTGAGGTGATCTTTTGAGGAAAGTATACAGTGCAAGCATTTGTCAGATAACGTATAGCTCAACCTATAACAAGGAGCTTAAGCTATAGATTACAATCTCGAGATATATTATAATTACACATATTATGGGCATGAGTCACTCGCAGGTCGGATGTCTTCTTGATATATCCTCGACAGCCTGCTTGTGTGATATAATTATTTATATTCTTACTGACAATAACCAGTAACAGTCATAAAAACATTGTTCATAAATATCTAATTAAAACAAAAAAAAACAACTTGAAAGCACAAAGGAGTGGCTTGCTGTTGAACTTTTGATGTCATATAATAAGGTTTATTAATGTAAAATAACCTTTATCGTTGACCCTAAAAAGTCGACTTTCGAATGAGCATGTTAATAGTCTAGGTGCGGCCTCGCTATGTTTACGATTTGAAAATGGAATTCAACGTTTGACATTTCGCAATGTTATGTATTTTGGAACTCGCGAAGATTATAGTTTTTTTTTATTCTGTTCGGGTTAAGATGTCTTCGGTAAAATACGGTTTTTATTAGTTTAACGGTTTTTTTAAACACTTAATAATTAGAATGTTAACTTAATAAAAATATTTTTATTCAAAAATTTCAAGTCGGTTCGTTGACACACTCAGATATGAATATCTGAGAAGGGTCCCAAAATAAACAGCTTTGACCCAAATGAAACTTGAACCTGACCGTCATTTTTAAAAGCGATGCGATGGCCTGTCATTCAGAACAACATAATAATAAAAAAGGAAATTACGTTTTTTTCCACGCGAACTTTGACACCATATGAAATTTTGATCTTATGTACATTGGAATAAGACTCATATTACTAATTATCAGGAGACTCGAATCGTTTATCGTTGTTCTGTTATTTAGCATAGATCAGGGACGTGGGAGTTACTTTTTGTTCCGTTTAGAAACCGCTATGTGATTGCAACCTCTTTTTACAATTATTTTACACACTCGTAAATCTGTACTACGATTTATTAATCGTATTTTTACAGTTAAATAGGAAGTATTACATGTAGGTGTTAACAAATTAAACTGTTATTTTTTAAAAGCAGTTTTGAGATTAATAAATGGGCTTATAAAAACATTCATACATTCATTTATTTGTGCCGCCAAGATTTTATCAGTTAAATTGTATCCCGCCTACAAGCGGCATGCATATTATTCACAAGGTGACTAATTTAGGCCAAACTAATTAGAACGTTAACAGATCAAGACGGTTTTAACAAACCATAGAAGCGGTTTTCGCATGAATAAACAATAACAATAATAAATTTCCTCAAATTGCTCCGTAATTACAGCGTCTAACATTTGATTCGGTCAAATAGTATAATTTTCTAGTTAACAGTAAATTCAAACACATTTTCTATCTTACGAAATATAACTAGACATTTCCCGCCTTAATTTTACATAAAACATTTAAAATGACTGCTGTTCCACAGATTATGTACATAACCACAGACAAGCACATGACGAACGTCAAAAAAAGCAAAGGAAAGTGGTATAAATCCTCAGGCGTCACGCCCAGCTTTACGCTTCCGCAATTTCTGTAATGCTTTATCTAAATAATCATCTTTTAATGTACAGTCGTCCACATAAAAGTAATAAAACAATTTCACTGTGTTTAAAGACGGTGAAATTACTGGGAGACGTTAAGCCGTTAGTTTTGGCTAATTTAATCCCACCCACACGCACAAAACGCTGTGGGGATACTTTCATTGTGCGTACGGCTAAGGCGGGGAATTCCCTGCCGGAGTCTGTTTCCTGATTGCTATAAGCTGGGAGTCTTTAAGTCAAGAGTGAATAGGTCTGTGTCTTCGACCACATCATCACTTACCATCAGGTGAGATAGTAGTCAAATCCGAGTATAATTTCAATTAAAAAAAAATAGGACATAAACCTTGCAAAATATCTTGGACTCCATGTTGACATATGCAGATGACAGTGCGACAAATACAAAAATAGAGCAAACTATTGTGAGAACTTTATAATATTTGATTTTAGCTTTTGCCGCGTAAATCCCGATCCCGTGGGAATTCCGAGATAAAAAGTAGTATTTGTGTTAACCTAGGAAGTCAACTATCTACTTATCAAATTTCATTCAGATCCATTCTGTAGTTTTTGCGTGTAAGAGTAGCAAACATCCATAAACCCATACATCTTGTATATCCATCATCACAAAGTTTCGCATGTATGAGTAAGAAGAAGTAAAATATGAATTTGAGGACGTTCTCAAGAGGAGCTCGTAACTAAATAATAAGAGAAGGTCGATCTTCAAGGTTAAACAACGCTAGCCGGGGTCGTTACGTGGATGGGTGACTATCTAGCATGCGCGTGCACAGGATTATGACAGGGTATGCGGCGGAGTAATCGGTCACAAAAACTTTTTCTTTTATAGATTTTTAGCATAGCCACAGCCACGCATCGCCACCATGCTACGATGCGTGGCTGTGGCTATGCTAAAAATCTATAAAAGGCAAAGTTTTTGTGACCGATTACTCCGCCGCATACCCTGTCATAATCCTGTGCACGCCCCTGCCATCTAGGCATTTCGAGATACTTCCGTGATTCAGAAAGTTTAATATGCCGTTGGTCACGGCTGATGTCTTTTACTGTCTTAACGTTACGTCAGAAGTCAGAAACAACACCAGTCTTGCCAAGGAGTATCGTCTTATCCAGCGACTGGGTTGTGGAAGTCAGATAGGCAGTCACTCCGTGTAAAACACTAGTACTCAATTGCATCTGGCTAGACCAGGGACCGATAGCGCTTTCCTTTTATAGGGTTTTACCCTGGGTTTTGAAGAGCTAGGATATTTTAATTCAATTAAAAACCCCTATGATTTTGCTGAATACTTTTTTAGCTAACCTTCTCAAGGGAAACCCATTCATTGACTTTCCCAATAAATAAGCTAGGTTTTTACAGCCGAATACAAAAAGCTTTAACAATCAACTAACCCATTCTGAAAGGGAAACCCTTTCGTAAGCGCTAACCAACATATTAATTCAAGCGAGTTTGGACCGTATTTTTAACTATATAAGAGCGATCTGAAGCCGTGCGGATGAATTCGGCAACTTCAAGGCTAACAAAGATAAGCCTACCGATCTCCGCGTCATGCTAAAATATAACTTATTTTCATTACTTTAAAAGCTAACGTATGCGTCGTGTCAGTGCAGCGTTGGCGCAGCGCGTGATTGTGTGCATGACGTGTATTGTGTTTGTTTACTACTAAAACGTCACGGGCGCCGGCGTACAGCCATTTTTGCGAGAGTCGAGACTTCGAGACTCGAGAGGCGAGAGCATTCGCCATTACCTAATGTTTACCGCATACGATGCGCTTGCTCTAATTTGTGCCGATAAGGTTAATTTATAGTGTTAGCGTTCTTATTAGTGCAGCGACTAATTAATAAATAATGCCTCAGCCAAAAAAGATGCAGTACATAGATATTTTCAATATGACGAGACAAATAATTGCAGCAAATGCCAAATTTGTGAAAAAAATATTAAAGCCATTTCAAAAAATTTGAACGCACGAGTTTAGGTAAAAATTGGTATGTGCGCGTGGCGATGCACACATAATACAACACAAATAGTGTAGAGTGAATGTCGAGTCGGAGTAAACAATCTTGAGCTGTTATAATTGTCTTTAAGAGAAAAAATGATTTGATTAATTAAATGACCGGAGTCTGTGTTTCCCGATAGCTATAACCTAGAAGTCTTTAAGTCAAGAGTGAATAGGTTACTTTTAGGTAAGCGTGCTCCATCTTCGACCACATCATCACTTACCATCAGATGAGATGGTGGTCAAACGCGAACCTATTTTTTAATAAAAAAAACGACTTAATATTAAAAAAAATTAAACACATGTATTCATTATAGGTATAAAGTATATATTTAAAAGAAAAATATACGTTATGTGACAGTCAACTTCAACAAAATTAAACTAAAAAGTGTATATTTCGGTGTTACTTAAC
Source organism: Tholera decimalis (assembly GCA_943138885.2). Lineage (NCBI taxonomy): Eukaryota > Metazoa > Arthropoda > Insecta > Lepidoptera > Noctuidae > Tholera > Tholera decimalis. The sequence continues at coordinate 5,560,320 of OW964571.2, forward strand.
TAAGAAAGATTGCGCTTTTTGTGTCGATGATATTTATTTGTATAAATAAGTAAGAAAAAGTTTTTGTATATCCATACAAAAAAATACGTTACACTTTTACGCATAAGTTATGACCATATTTAGTTAAGGTTAGTTGATCTCGGTATTTCCTAGCTGATAACTTTGAGAGAAACATTGAAATAAGATAATTTAATTGATTAATTATTTGTATCCTTAAGTGTATTGTAAGGTGTACAATAAAGTATATAATAAATAAATAAGATCAAATGTTACAGTATCTTTTTAAGCCCAGACACTTGTCAAATGATAAAATATGAAAACCAGGTAGTTTAAATATTATATGTACTAATTATACGAGTATATAATATCGCCGTGTGCTCTTACTGCTTTAATTTCTTGTTTATCAGCATTTGTCATTGTTCTTTCGGCACCAGCTTTCCACAAAATTATCAGAAATAGCATCATGCGTTTTACTGTACAGTATACATATATGGCATTGTCCGTAAATCCATCGATGCAGTGATCTCATTTTGGATTGAAATGCCAATTCCTGTCATAATTGAACCAGATCCCAATCCTTGATTAAGATTGAGTTTAGATTTTTCAGTTGCTTTGGTGTCTGAAGTTTTCAGAATAAAGCTAGATACACACATCTTACATTTGAAGTAAAATTTGGATATGAGACCCATCTGTTTCTCTTTTTAGATAGCTCATTTTGTAGCCGAATTTTACAATGTATTTATTAAGCTTATATTTATTAATTGACTCCAAAAGTACTGAAAATCTATTATTCGCTTTCCATGCACTTTATAATTATTCTAAAAAATAAAAATAAGCATTTGAGAAATTAGAACCTTGGTTAAAATCTAGTATAGATACAAAGTGTAATGGAATATACGTAAAACTGGAAAAGAGGTAATTGTAATCATTATTATGAACATCTTTTACTAAGGGACCAACCTTAAAATTGCGAAAAAGAATAAACGACCTCGTTCATTTATAAGTGTGCATAACTGGATAAAATTTACTAAACAGCTGATTATATTTCACGTTCATAATAATGAGTACAATTACTCCTTTTAAGGGTTTATGTATATTGCGTTATACCCTGTATAACATGTTCAAAAATATAATACCCTAAAGTTAGTTGGTTTATCTTCAGACATGTAGTTGTTACACTACATATTTGAAGATTTTTGTATGTTAAAAATTTCTACCTATGCAATCGTATATACATAATTTTAGGCACTGGTGCGTAATGCTGTTTCATATATATAGTTTCAGACTATCGCCGTTGTTTACATATCTTAAATTTATTTGACTTCTGATAACTTCCTACCTACTTTATCTTTCTGTGATTATGGCGTTTTCAATATTACCGAAATACCGGGTCCCAAACTAAAGGCACACTGTAGAAGACCTTATTTATATAAGTAATGCTGTTTCGTATTAACTAAATTCAGAACTAAAGAAATATAGGAAGTCCAAAAAGTATTTACTATTGAATCCTAAACTTCCGCTGATTCGTCAAGTCTGATGTCTAATGCAACGGGTGGTTTTTTCTATAAAATTTAAGATAAGATATAATCATTTACCGCTGATTAGACTAGAAACTACACAGTCACTCTGAAGGGTAACTGAAAAGACAGTGCTTGATGACGGCAATTCGGTTCAACAGTTAATTGAAGTAACTACATAAATAAACAATCCAAAAAATAATTACGTTTGCGTTCGAAAGTTCCATTGCATCATCCATGATCCAGCCTAAGGTCTAAAGCTACAGGATTAATGTGATTGCAACACAATTTATTTTATCTTTTATTTTGGGGTGGAAAAAGCAACAAATGAGAAAACATTTGTTGCTTTTTACACCGCTCTGGGTGGAGCGGAAGGGAGTGCCAGACTTCTACTGACTAAAAATCCACCCTGTTCCATCAACAGCCCTTAACTTTCGATGCTGCGGTATCTCGTTATTTATTTATTTTATCTAAAATGAAATAAAAACTTTTGTAATAAAAAATAAACCCGACTTACAAAAAAGTACTGCAAAGAGAAAAATAACTATAATTACGGAATTCGTTGTCAAAAACGATACTACAAAGCCAAAGACACCGACTCACGAAATTAAAGTTATTTTTCACTTTGTAGTGTTTTTTTAAAGTTTGATTATATCTCGCTTTTTAGTGAGTTGGTTTATAATTTACCTCGTTTAAAAGCCTAAACGTCAACTTTTTATCACCTTTTTCGATGCAGGGATGATAATATAATATAATAATAATACGACGACGATATAATTGTTGAGGAGATCTCTTGGTACTTCACAATCAGCTCCACTTCACCATATATGCAGTGTGACGGGTATAAATTGTTTAAAAATTTTATTCAAGTAATCGAATCGCAACCTACGAAATACTTGTTATAGGTGTGCCTATAATATTTGAAGAGTTTCCTCGATTTCTCCATGATTCCATCAACAGATCCAAACATAATAACAATAATTGAACTCACCTAGAAGTAAATAAAAAAAAAAAGAAAGCCTTTCAAATAAAAAAGAATTTTCCAAATCGATCTAGCTCTCTACTAAAAATTCCTAAAAGAATACAGTCGAATTGAGAACTTCTTTTTTTGAAGTACCTAGGTTTAAAAACAAATCAATAAAATAATATGACATTCGTTAAATTTTGTTTATAGTTCTACAGTACTGAACAACGGTTAGTTCTTAATTTCTTTAAAAGTGCTTCTATCTTTTGTGATTTATATTTTAAAAATGCAAAAATCTTAAAAAATAATTGGCTTTAAGTTCGTTCGTCGGTGTTTTTGTATTTTCGTGTTTGGACACCGACTTCCAAAAAAATAGATAAAAAAATTTTTTCATGCTTTTTAGTGGGTCAGTTTGTAATTTATCACGTTACAAAAGCCAAAATGTTAACTACTTATCACCTTTTACAAAATATTGCCTTTCCCGACGCAGAGCCGTTAATTTTTGAGGAGTTCTTCTGGTACTTCACCATCAGCCCTACTTACAACATGCATTGTGACGAGCATAAAGTGCTTAACTATATTCAAGTAATTGAATCGCAACCCACGAAATACTTATTATTGAGTAGTTCCGGTGGCCATCTGTGGTCTTCATCATCAGTTCCACTTCACCAAATGGTGCTTTTCAAGAGCAACTGCACAAGTAACTATAAAAAAATAACCAAACCGTTATAGGTGTGCCTATAATTTTTGAAGAGTTCCCTCGATTTCTCCATGATTCCATCATCAGATCCTGACGTGATGACGTTGGGACTATCTAGAAAGTATACCCTTTCAAACAAAAGATCAATTTATAAATCGGTCCAGTCGTCTTCGAGTAATAGAAATACATACATAAAAAAATCCGACGAACTGAGAACCTCCTCCTTTTTTTTGAAGTTGGTTAAAAAAGTTGTACCTCGCTTCATGTGCGTTATTTAAGGGTGCAGAATTATTGCGTTTACCTTTATTTGACACAATGGTATACACCGTGCGTGTTCTCCATAACTAAAACAATACAAAGAACAAAAAATATTTCTTGCAAAAGAAATACTTGTATCTAAACCCGCGTAGTCGTAGTATAGTAATGCGTTCTCGATACGTGCGCTCGACTTCCGGGACGCGGAAAAAAATGTTATTACAAAATAACATGATCGCATTGTCATAAAAACTATTTATTTGAATTCTTCATAGAACAAAGTTTTTTTTAAATAATATATTTAGATTATAAAAAACTTTTTACCAAAAAATTAAACCGACTTCCAATAAAAACTTTTTACCAAAAAATTAAACCGACTCCCAAAAAACACTGCAAAGTGAAAAATAACTTTAATTTCGGTAGTCGGTGTCTTTAGTTATGTATTTTCGTTTTTGGCACCGACTTCCGAAATTAAAGTTATTTTTCACTTTGCAGTGTTTTTTGGGAGTCGGTTTAATTTTTTGGTAAAAAGTTTTTATTTCACTCTTTTTAGTTGGTCTATTTTTAATTTACCTAGTTACAAGAGCCTAATTATCAACTACTTATAACCTTTTACAAAATATTGCTTTTCCCAATGCTGGGCCGTTAATTGTTGAGGAGTTCTCCTGGTACTTCACCATCAGCTCTACATCACCATATGCATTGTGACGAGCATAAAGTGCGTAACATCCATATTCAAGTAATCGAATCGCAATCCACTCAATACTTATTATTGAGTAGTTTCGGCGGCCATCTGTGGTCTTCATCATCAGTTCCACTTCCTCAAATGGTACTTTTTGAGAGCAACTGCACAAGTTACTATAATAAATACCCAAAACGACATAGGTGTGCCTATAATATTTGAAGAGTTCCCTCGATTTCTCCAGGATCCCATCATCAGATCCTGACGTTTATGAAAATGGGACCAGTATCGAAGTATACACTTTCAATCAAAAAAAGAATTTTCCAAATCGGTTCAGCCGTCTTCGAGTAATCGATGATCATAAATTAAAAAAACAAAAAAAAAAAATATACGCGTCGAATTGATAACCTCCTCTTTTTGTCGTCGGTTGAAAAACACTGCAAAGTGAAAAATAATTAATTTCGGAAGTCGGTGTGAAGTTTTGTATTTTCGTTTTTGGCAACGACTTCCGAAATTAAAGTTATTTTTCACTTTGCAGTGTTTTTTGGAAGTCGGTTTAATTTTTTGGTAATACTTTTTTATTTCACTCTTTTTAGTTGGTCGTTTTTTAATTTACCTAGTTACAAAAGCCTAAATGTCAACTACTTATAACCTTTTACAAAATATTGCTTTTTCCAATGCTGGGCCGTTAATTGTTGAGTTCTCCTGGTAGTTCACCATCAGCTTCACTTCACCATATGCATAGTGACGAGCATATTATGCTTAGTAACCATATTCAAGTAATCGAAGCGGAACCCGTGAAATACTTATTATTCCTACTTATATATTGAGTAGTTCTAGTGGCCATCTGTGTCTTCATCATCAGGTCCACTTCACACATGATGGTTTTTGAATGTACCTACACACGTTACTATAAAAAATACTCAAAACTCCTATACAGGTGTACCTATAATATTTGAAGAGTTCCCTCGATTTCTCCAGGATCCCATCATCAGATCCTGACTTGATGACAGTGGGACCAATTTCGAAGTATACGCTTTCTAACAAAAAAAGAATTTTCCAAATTGGTTCAGCCGTCTTCGAGTAATCGGTGAAGATACATTAAAAATATATATATATGCATATACGCGTCGAATTGATAACCTCCTCCTTTTTTGTCGGCGGTTGAAAATATTGAGCATTTTATTTATAGGGTATTTATCCAAGAACGTAAATCCCACCCATACGCACAAAACGTTTTGGGAATACATAGGTACTTTCATTGTGCGTACGGCTAAGGAGTGGAATTCCCTGCCGGAGTCTGTTTCCTGATCGCTATAACCTGGGGGTCTTTAAGTCAAGAGTGAATAGGTTACTTCTAGGCAAGCGTGCTCCATCTTCGATCACATCATCACTTACCATCAGGTGAGATGGTGGTCAAACGCGAGCCTATTATCAGGTAAACAAAAAAAAAAAAAATAGGTAGTTCTTCATAAAGTACCTAGTCTGTAAATATCGAAAATAAGCAAACTTTTTCGTGTTTTTCTATATAATAGATATCCACAGGTTAAGACCTATAAGGACAAAGAAGAATTCTAGCCTGCCTCCATAACGGGGATATTTGCTGGCGGAAGAAAATACCCTTTTATTAAGTGGAAAGCAATAAAGCATTTGGTTTACCCGTTAAAGGCTAGGTTAGCGCTTACCCTTACGATATCACTTGGGTTTCCTTTTCAATCGGCTTTCCATATTATTTTGCTAAGAATTCGTAAGGGTTTCCCAAACAAAGGGTTAGTTGATCGTAAGGGAAACCCCTTCAAAGGGTTTTAAAAATTAATCCGCTCGTCCGGTCCCTGGGCTAGACTGGAAAGTGGAAGCCAACCCCAAAAGAGTTGGAAAAGACGACGCAGATGATGATTTGAGGACGTTCCGTTACTCAAAATAACAGCTCTACACTATACAAAGTATGTTGTTGCGCCAATACATAATAACATCAAGGATACTTCGAGTAAGACTTGATAGATGTATGAATCTATACTTATCTATACTATAATATTATAAAGCTGAAGAGTTTGTTTGTTTGTTTGTTTGTTTGCTTGAACGCGCTAATCTTAGGAACTACGGTTCTGATTTGAAAAATTCTTTCAGTGTTAGATAGCCCATTTATCGAGGAAGGCTATAGGCTATATATCATCACGCTAAGACAAATAGGAGCGGAGCACTAATGAAGAATGTTTCAAAATCGGGGGATTTTTTTTTCCACGCGGACGAAGTCGCGGTCGGAAGCTAGTATCTATACTAATATTATAAAGCGGAAAAGTTTGTTAGTTTGTTTGTTTGTTTGTTTGTTTGTTTGCTTGAACGCGCTAATCTTCGAAAGTACTGGGTGGATTTGGATGAAATTTGGTATGGAAGTAGCTTGAAGCTTGAGGAAGGTTATAGGCTACTTTTTACCCGACTGCAAAAAAGGAGAGTTATGTTTTTACCGTGATAGAATCCACGGGAGCGAAGCCCCGCGTGAGTACTAGTATAATATTATAAAGCGGAAAAGTTTGTTTGTTTGTTTGTTTGCTTGAACGCGCTAATCTTCGAAAGTACTGGGTGGATTTGGATGCAATTTGGTATGGAAGTAGCTTAAAGCTTGAGGAAGGTTATAGGCTACTTTTTACGCGACTGCAAAAAAGGAGAGTTATGTTTTTACCGTGATAGAATCCACGGGAGCGAAGCCCCGCGTGAGTACTAGTAAAATAATAAACAAACAAATTAACCAAAAACAATGTCGTGTAATAGTGTTATTTTTGGACTACTCACAAAATAAATATCTTTACTTTTTTTTTAATTGAAATTAAGTTCGCGTTTGACATTTGTTTGTTTTTAAAACAATTTACAGCAACAGATAGAGTGATTCAAGAGGAAGGTTTATAATAATATGTATGTTTATATAATACATGCATATTATTAGTACATTGCACCCGTGCGAAGCCGAGGCGAGTCGCTAGTAATTTATAATTTAATATTTTTATTAAAACTCACAATTCGCGGATGTAAAATATTGTTACAGGTTCTACGCCATATTTCAAGGCATCGGAGAGGTCATGTCATTTAATATTCAACTTAAGTGTTAATAAAATTCTAAATTTATGTAAATCTTATGAGGTTATGTTTGTTTATGCATACAGATAAAATAAAACAAAAACCGTTAAACACAATTTAAATACAATCGACCTCTTTTCGGTTTGCAAAAAAAACGTACAATATAAAATCTTGTGTCACCACTAGTACGGTTGAGGTTGAATCATAGTTCCCGTTTGTTCGAAATTTGAATCGAGCCGTAACGCCTATTAACAATTACTCTCTAAAATTTAAATAAAACAGCCTATTAGCGTATTCTTGCAAAATCTTGTTCAAACATGTAATAAATTGATTAGAAATGTCTATTCGATTTTATACTCGACTATTTTCGTTTTGGCACAATATGTTTGAGTCTTTGTTGAAAAATGAGACAATATTCGTTATGGTCATGAAAGACCCATATAAAAATACATCATGCCATTCCCGTTATTTATAAAAAGGTAGGCAGGTCTGCTGGATGAAATTACCGATTTTCAAAGTAACACCTTTATGCTTGTTTGTGCATAATTAATTAATCTTTGTTTTATGAGCTCGGGGCTTTATAGTTAATTAAGAATGCACCAGTGACGTTAAAGAGTCATGTTTAGTCTTACAAAAGGGCTTGTAAACATATAATTAGGCAAATGATTTTTTACACATTTTCATGGTATTACTTTCATAGTATCTTCGACCACATCATCACTTACTATCAGGTGAGATGGTGGTCAAACGCGAACCTATTATCAGTAAAATTAAAATAAATAAATTAAATAAAGCGTTTCTTTGCGGAAATTTATGACATAAGAATATTTTAGACTGTATTTCGTCTTCAACGAGCTGCGGTTATAGGCATGACTTACGAACTCTAAATCTTGTGTTCGAACCCAGCGGCCTCCCTGGGTTCGAACACACATTACTTAGTGAGAAAACCAGTATGTCTTAGGACCGAAAAATCTGAAGACATTCGACATCCACTTACCCGCCTTGGACCCTCGTAGTGGATTCAATCAATAGTTACTAGCAATCAAAATTTTAGATATAATGAAGGTCTGTTTCTTTGCCAGAATCTCAGGAAAACAGTGCCTTCCCAAGTCCTATATTCTATTTCTTTTTTTTTTTCAAAATTATCATAGAGTAAAATTTAAAAAGAGTAAAATATAAAAGTAAGATTCAAATTTTCTTTTTTTTTGTGGGAAAAATGGGGACAGTGTATATTATCTGTAAAATTATGTGGGTATATGAGGATTACGGTTCATTCTCTCTCGTAGATAGGCCTGTGTCCCGGCCATAGAGTATATAATTACAGATACTCTAAGATCCCAGCATTGGGAACGTTGTACGCTGTTATAGTCTAACAGTGAAGTCTACACACAAATTATTTCTCTTTGTTTTCAGTGCGCACAATACAGTTCAATATTCAAATTACATAACTACCCGCACGCAACACAGCTCGACCTGAAACAGTTCGTTCAATTTTTTTGCCGTTCATGATACCTTAGTGTTTTACTTTCAACAACAGTTTTTACGTTATTTTTTTAAAACAAATTGATACATATTTGAAATCTTGTTGAATTGAGGTTTTTTTATTTTACAATCAAATTGGTTGTAAGTAGTACTGCTACGAAAATTCTTGTATGAAATTATAGTCACAATTCAAGTCTGTTGAGTGTATTTTCACTTATGTTGACAGTGAATAATAATAACGGTATTTTAGAACCTATATAAAGAAAACTTCAAATGATAAATTATATTTGAGTATGTAATAATAATATAAAGCAGAAAAGTTTGTTTGTTTAAAAACGCGCTAATGTTGAAAAGTACTGGGTGGATTTGGACGAAAGGGGGCCCCTTTACCCCACAAGTAATGTTTATTACCCGTGGTCCCATTGCAATAAGGATTGATTCCTGGACTTTTGATTATTTTGGTAGCATGAACCATCAGTTACATACGATAAAGTTTACTCATTCATAAGCAAATAAAAAAGAACACCCCAAATGCTATGGGATCACGGGTAATGAAAATTACCCGTGGACCCGTTAATGTGTCAACTCATCGGGACCACGGGTAATGACTCAAACTTTGTACCCTTTCATCGTCAATTACACAGCCGGAGGAGTAAGAAATTTGGGAAGGAGTGCAGAAAGCTATTTGTTTATATCACAAAGCATTCGAATTTTATGTTTGGCGATCACTAGTAACAATAAGAGTTTACTCTTTAATTCCCCTTAATTCCTAAATCTGTCTCCTTTAAGTTCTGACCATCCAAAGGTTGTCTGTAAGAGATCGCCCTGTGCGATAAGACCGCTTATTGTACACTAGTTTAATTTATTTGTATACATTGAAATATTGTAAGGTGTACAATAAAGTATATGATAAATAAATATTTACTAGTAAACCCGTCGCTCATCCCTATTTTAATTCGCAAAATTCGAACGCTCACGAACGTTCAAAATTCGAACATCCAATATGGAACATGTGTTGCCATTTACATGCAATATTAAGGTTTGGTTACAAGGCCTCGAGTGTAGGGTGGGGTGATGAAAATAAGTTAATTTAATTTTTGGCTAATGACTAAACCAAGGCCATTTACTACATACTTTGCTTTGGTCAGTTGAAAGTTACTTTTAATGAAGATAATTTAGAAAGGTTTGTATGTTCTTTAGGATGTGTTTTATAGTCTTTTCCCGTCTTTTGAAATTAATATTCTGTGTGGCTGGCTTTTGTTAGCTCAGAAAGTATACATGGTACCTAAAATATGTTAGACCTTTTGCCCTAGGGTGGAACAGTGCATTGCAAATGTAATTTTATTTTATTATATTTAAGTTTATTAGCACATTTTAACTTAATGTTGAATCTAATTTGCCAAGAAAGCAGCTGTTTAAGTTCTGTTTACAATTTAGTAGAATTCGTGAATTTTGTACTGAAAACAAATTCGGAATAAATAAATAATTATACACATTTTTCACCGCCAAATAAATCTACCACTGTCTTTTTCAAATGATAAATGATCTTTATTTTGCAAATTGGTTATTAAATAACAGTTTTACACGTCATTTTTTCCGTAAATATTAACTAGATGAGGCCGGTGTTTCCTAACTGACTACCCTGAGAAGAAACACCGAAACAAACTCAGGGGTCCGTCTCTTTTAAATAATCATTATTTATTCACGGGTAGGTATTACTATCGAAATTTAATATTCTATCTATTAATATTGAATTCAAAGAGACCCCCGTCCATCACATAAGCCACTTAACCTTCACTTGTGTAGGTATAGGTCAGAAAACTTTCGATTAATCCGACTCGACCCCAAATAAACTCTTAATAAGGATATCGAAGCTAAGACACCAAAAATAGCTGAACCGTGACTCAGTACTGGGTCTGAAATTGTGACGGAAGTACGGCCATGTCTTAAACAAAAGTAATTTGACACGAATTCACGATAACAATAATGATCCAGGTATCACGCTTAGGCGGTCACGGCAGATATTCACGATGCATAATTATACGCGTGAGAAGTGTGGTATAAGTCATAGGAGGTTAGAACTGTCGTAGGATTATCGAAAGGAAGAAAGAAAAATACTGTTTTTTTGGTGCTCAAATCAAAATTTCATTGGTGCTTTGTAAATAAGTCATTATTTTTCTGACCAGTAGTACCAAAGTTATGTTTAGTGCCAGGAGTCGCGGTTGGTGCATTTAGATTCTGAATTCTTGCACTTCATGGGTGCATAGCCTCAGGAGGCTCAGGAAAGATTTAGACCGTTTCAACGACGTCAATATTTTGAACGAGCTTTGGTTTTTTTTTAATTCATAACAGGCTCGCGTTTGACCACCATCACACCTGATGGTAATAGATAATGTAGTCGAAGATGAAGCCTGCTTAGCAAGAAGCAACATATTCACTCTTGACTTAAAGACCCCCAGGTTGTAGCTATCAGGAACACACAGACTCCGACAGGGAATTCCTCTCCTTATCCATACAAATGTTTATCTTATTACCGTTACGATAAAATGCTCGTTGAAAGAAATATTAACAAGCTATGTCCTCCAAAAACTTGTGGTAATACAGAGTGTCGAATAAATAACATAAAAACCAGGTGTTCTTCATTCGATCTACATCTAATAAATATTGATTGAACCCCATTAAACCAAATTGGGCTATTAATAGGCTTAACCAAAATAATCAACTAATTTATGCAAGTTACGCAACATTGCCATTTATGGAAATTACCTAATTAAATATTATGCGCGGGAGTCGTGTCACACTTCCAATTCAGGAGTCACTTATTGACTTTTAAGTTAGCATAATTTATTAGTTTAAACAAAGACATGGAGAATGGACTGAATCATTAAAAATAAAATTGCTTAAATCAAGAACTTAACAGAATTTTAGAAAGAGACAAAGCGATTTCGAACTGTGCCTGTCTCTTTTCTGTAGGTTGTAAAAATGAAGGTGACGCTCAAATTATTTCTTTCCTGATAAGAGCTCCACAGACATAAACCTACATGGTTCTTACATGATGTGATCAATACAGATTGTATAGACTTCGAAAGAGACGATGACCTCTGAGTTTGTTTCTATGTTCTTCTCAGGGTAGTCAGTTAGGAAACACCGGCCTCATCTAGTTTAAATTTACGAAAAAAATACACTTAAATTGTTATCCAATAACCAGTTTGCAAAATACATATCATTATTACATCATATCAGTGCAGGCATATTTTGTGACATCAGAATCCTAGAAAAGACTTTATTACTTATTCACATCTAAATTGGATAATAAAAGCTCAGTCCATTCTCTTCTACTCTATGTGACATAAATCATCGACTTTAACACAGCGTAACTTAAGTTGATTTTCTAAGAGCTTTCTGACGTTGTGTTTAGAATTATAAAGTCCTTTTGAAACTTAATATTCATATAAAAGACAAGTCTAGTCTGATGTTCTCAATTACTAAAATTCGTGCATGACCCATAAAGCTTTCATTTATGGTACATTCTAGTTATTAACACACAAATATGGTTAACATATTTTAATACAAAATGTAGGACACACGGACGCGCCTATTTGGACGTCAGAAACAGATGTCTATCACATAATGAGTTATAAACACTAGAACAAAATCCTTTGTTTGGGAAACATACGGTTTATGAAACATTTAGGTATGTTTTTGTTGTTAATTAATTGAATACATTAGTTTTGTAGTATAATTATTCACTCATTGTGAAGATTTGCCTTTGTTTCCGTAAATGTCTGGGTTTTATTTGTCGGTGTATTGAAGTCGGTAAAAATGTAGTTTATTTTTTGCCCTACCCTCCTCTCTATACATATAAATAAAATAGAAGTGTTTGTCCGTGATTTTCAAAATAACTGTTTTCTCAAGTGCTTGTATGTAGTTATTTGCACGATACTAAAACGCATAAATATATACATTTTAATTTTGTTTGTCTGTCTTTTTATTTGTTCGGTCATGATCACTGGAACGGTTAACAGATTCTTTTTTTTTTATTGTTGTTAACCACCATCTCACCTGATGTGAAGCGATGATGTGGTCGAAGATGAAGCACGCTTGCCTAGAAGTAACCTATTCACTCTTGACTAAAAGACTCCCACTTCTAGTGGGAGTTCGCTGAAAGATCTTTATAGAAGAAGGTTATAGGGCCACATATATGCTATTTATCCCTGAATTCCCACGGGATTACGATTAACGCAAGACGAAACGTGATTTGACTCTCAGGCGAAAGAAGAAGCGATAAAATTGCATCACCTTCCGTATTTCACATTTCATGCAAGCTGGCCTATATTTTTTCTTTGTAATCCAGCATAATTTAATTTCATTAAATAAAATATTAAAAACTGCATCTCTTTACCTAGTAACGCTATCGTCTATTAACTTAGACCATCTCACGGTGTTGGGGCGATCTAAAGTTACCTGCACCTGCTGCTGACGTCACATCCCGTCATTGTCACTACCGGCCCTTTGTCCCTTTAAAACAATATGTTTTACATTTTTATGTCACTTAATAAAACTACTGTTGAAGTTATATAAACTACCTTATGTGTATAATGGTAAAAATCAGAAAAGTATCGTTTAGATATTATAACTGCATTTCGTATTTCTTAATTATTCATGAAATATTGTATTATTAATCGTTTATTTATTTTATTTTCTACATTACAACTATCTCATATGTTAATTTTAATGTATTCTAAATATTGTTAACTTTATAATATGCATGCTGTATTAGCCCTTAAGTAATTATTATACTCGCACACATTTTAATTCTGTTAATTGTGATGCTGTAGTGTAATAATTGTTGGTTAACCTAATTAAATAAACAAATAAAATGAATAGACTTTTTCCAACTATAATTTAATTTAATCGTTTATTATAATTTTGTCATTGGAACGCGAACGCCTTGACGCAATTACACCAATAGTGAATGTCACAATCTACTATTTTTCAACATCCTATGCGCGGTGCTAGTCGCTAATTAGACGTAAAATTTCGGAATTAGTCGTTCTATAATTTAAAAGATAAAGGGGTATGTTGGAGTTGGATTGGTCTTACCTAGGGCTGCCATCCGTCCGGGTTTTCCCGGATTTGTCCTAGTTTGGAGAGCGTCCGGGGGCGTCCGGGGGGATTTTCCCAATAAGCGTCCAGGTAAAAACCGGACACACATTGGTCTTTTGGTACCAAAAAATCTCTATTATTATTTTCCTATGGTATTTCATCTCATTGTTTATGTTACGTTGATTAAATGAAAAGGAAGAGACTGTTATTAAAAAAGCTCTAAAGCTCTACAATGTTATAACCACAGAACAGATAAAAGAGGTTAGAAAGCAAATAGTTCCTGATTTCTATGAGAACGCGTGTCGCCGCTTGTCTCCCACCCCCACAGCTCAACTACAAGCAAGAGGCCTGTTACGTATGCGAATTACGCACACAAATAAATTACATACACTTAAATCGAGAGCTTGCTACTGATTGTAACTCACTTTGCGCCGTGCATCACGGCCAATCAGGGCAAAGGACGAAACGTCAATGGTTGAAGTGAGAGGATGCAATACATTGTAAACGGACTTGCTCATTGCGTTGATTAAGCGAGTACACATCGGGCAATGTATATTTTTTGTAACTTGTTGCAATAATGTTGTTAATGTTCGGAATTTCATAGTGATCAGAATATTTTTATGTTTTTTTACAAATAAAATTGTAATTAAATGTTATTTTCGACTTACTGATGGAAAGATATACCTCCTCGCTCTATACTTGCGGTCTAACTTTTTGTTTTACAGGTTATAATTGCACAACACGGCATTTTAAAGCAGAGCTCTGTGTTCCGAAGTATTCCGAAGCGCACTAAACGCGGTGAATGAATTAATAGGTCGAGCTATGATTTTCGTATCATAAATGTGGCGCGCTCGCCACGCCCACATTACCATTCCAACCTTATTCATCTATTCCGTGGTTATAACTTTATCTATACTAATATTATAAAGCGGAAAAATTTGTTAGTTTGTTTGTTTGTTTGCTTGAACGCGCTAATCTTCGAAAGTACTGGGTGGATTTGGATTAAATTTGGTATGGAAGTAGCTTGAAGCTTGAGGAAGGTTATAGGCTACTTTTTACCCGACTGCAAAAAAGGAGAGTTATGTTTTTACCGTGATAGAATCCACGGGAGCGAAGCCCCGCGAGAGTACTAGTCAGTAAATAAAAACCATAATTAAACATCGTTGTTTTTAGTTTCAAGTTTAAAAATGTATTTTTCTACGGTGTCCGGGGAAAAACTGTAATTTTACCCAAATGTCAGGGGTTTATAAGTCATTTTCGGGGTACGGCAAATTTGGTGATGGCAACCCGAGTCTTGTCAGATGCAGCTGACTACTACTCTACTAGTGTTTAACATGGAGCAACAGCCTATCTGACCTCTACAGCCAAGTAGCTGGGTAACACATTACCCCTTGGCAAGGTTAGTGTCAGATTTACTGGCTTCTGACTACCCGTAACGACTGTCAAAGATGTACATTGTACAAATGACAGCCGGAACGTTGCAACGGCTTTATAGCGTGCTTTCCGAGGCACGGCTATATCTGAATATGTTAAGATGGTCCCCATCCACAGACTAACCTCGTCGACCGTTAACCTTAAACCTTGATCCGTGCGCTTTTTATTATTCAGCCACAAACTCTAAACCTTCATAAAACATTTATTTTAAATTCCGTGTAAATAGCCGTCAAAACAAGTTTGACATTTATTTACGCGGGAAAGTATTGTTATATATCTTGTTTATGGCCAGCAATTAAATCGGCTCGTAGGTATCATTACTTTAAATAAAAAAAAACTCTTAAATTAAAGCAGATGCAAGGAGCAGATGACATAACCCAGAAGGCCAAGTTCAAATATGTACAACAGAATCTTGACTTAACTCGCCATTTTTGGTCAAGTGGTGTGATTCAGATTGTGAGTCATTTTCGATGTGGTACATGACATCATATTGTGCTCATTGCTGTATTTGTAAACAGTAAATTAAAAGCGTAAAACGATCGACGATTTTCTAGATGAATCGATTGCTTAAACAATTAATTTTATATACGATCAATAAACAACTCGATTTATTAACTGGCTGCGAATGTTTTAGGTACAGATTATAAATAAAAAGTTAAGTTAAAGATTTCTGTTTATGGTAGTGATGTGATTATCTAGTAAATTGACTATTTCTGGAAATGGAGATATAATAGATTATAAAATAGCCGTAAATCTGGCTTGAAGCAGTTAATAATTTTTATGGCATTGTTGCCTCGTGAATGATGTTTATTTTGCGATTTGATTCCAAATACGAATAATTACATGACTTTGACAATTGATTACGTTTAAGCTTCTTCACAGCTTTTTTACAAGTCATTGTATCATACTATTTTTTTACATATGTTGCAACTGTTTTGTGTGTTGTTTCACGTTGTATGTCGATCATATTTAGCACAGGCAGTTGTGAGAAAAAATAACATAAGCAAATACGATACTAAATGACTATTTAAAACAAATTATGTCTTGAAATTATATTTACTGCAAATCGTTTTCCAAGTTTTACGAACTCGATTTATTCACAACAAATGTAATTTCAAACAAATGTATTGAGGTGTTTAATTCTTTTTTCTCTTTTTCGGGCGGGAAAATCATCGAATGTCTTTTCCCGCTCTGGGTGGAGTGGAAGGGAGTGTCAGACTTTTACTGACTACAAACCCACCCAGTTTCTTCAACTGCCCTTGCGTTCCGGGTATCTCGTGAGAAAATTCCCGCAACCCCTGCAAATATTTACGTTATAAGTACCATTTAACTGAACGCTAAACTGTTTTGATTTTAACTGAGTAAGATGGAAGATTCCCTCAAGGATACAAAAGCCAGTTCAAGGCAAAGACGACTTAATTGGAACCTGACCTTAATATAAACGAGGCGGGATTGCCTTAGCAAGATTATTAAGCCTTACTTTTCCGTAGAAGCTTCTCTATTAGGTAGTCAGGCAATTATTACTGAACATCTCAGGCTTAATGGTCTTAGAGAACCTCTTAGAGCAGTGGTGGTCCAATGGAGTTTCTAGGTCGTGGATTCGAACACAAGGGGGGTTGCGGGTATGTAAGGGTGCCGTTGAAGAAACAGGGTGGGTTCAGCTTCCTCCTTCGCTAGCATGACTGCTTCGCAGAAGGAGGCGTCTGCATCCCATTCCCTCTGGCCCCGCACTATGGTCTGAACCAGAGCAGGGCGCGAGAGGTCCCCGCCGCCGATCGCATCTACGAGGACACGATCGTGCTCCGTCCATGGTAGAGAATGCCTATGGTATCAAGTCCGCCTTTGTACATTTTGTGTTGCATAAAGTATTAATAAATAAATTAACGTTACAGGCTGATTATTTTATGTCGCTAAAATGGTTAATATTAAAACACGCTCAACCAAAGTACCCATTTACATTAACTATTTATAACGAGCTTAGAGAAAATCTTTGTAATCCATCTGATTACGTTAATGTTAGGGCATCTCTGTTTAAGACTGAAAGTGAAATGATGGTATAATCTTTCGGTTTATTTGTCAAGTTTGAGACATGGAAGCTTTGGCTTTATTATTCATCCGTAGTTTTTAGGCGAGTTTTTAGTAAAGTAAGGTATATTTTGGCCCATAATATAGAGTCTATCTGTTAGAAATGGTATCGACAAACTATTAGACAATTTTGTGTCTATCTGAAATTTTTGATTTCAGCATAAATGCGCCCTTCAAACAACCACATCTCAACTTCTCAACTCAATCAATTGTTTCTTAACAACAAATCAATGTATCGAAACATCTAGTATTTCAGCGGTGTTGTCTGGAATTTCAGTTGGATCTAGATTAGTGTGACAACGACCGTTCTGTCTAACTTTCACTTAACCTTGACGCTTGCTACCAAACTCGCCTTAGACTCGCCCACACCGTACGTGTCATTTTGACACAGATAAAACAGCCATAATGTTGCCATAAAAGTGACAGGTTGAAGTATTAATGGGGTTGGCAACTTTGTTTAGTTTGAATAGAGTACTTTCCTGAACTGCCTCGAGTGATCCATTCCCAAGTCGGGCAAAATGTAATTTTTTTTATTTATCTATACTAATATTATAAAGCGGAAAAGTTTGTTTGCTTGAACGCGCTAATCTTCGAAAGTACAGGGTGGATTTGGATGCAATTTGGTATGGAAGTAGCTTGAAACTTGAGGAAGGTTATAGGCTACTTTTTACGCGACTGCAAAAAAGGAGAGTTATGTTTTTACCGTGATAAAATCCACGGGAGCGAAGCCCCGCGTGAGTTCTAGTTTGTTATATACTTTATTGTACACCTTACAATATATTTATGGATACAAATAATAAAACTAGTATACAATGGGCGGTCTTATCGCACAGGGCAATTATTTTTTTTACAGTTATAGGCTTGCGTTTGACCATAATCTCACCTGATGTTAAGCGATGATGTGGTCGAAGATGAAGCACGCTTGCCTAGAAGTAACCTATTCACTCTTGACTTATAGACTCCGGCAGGGAATACCACTCCTTAGCTGTACGCACAATGAAAGTATTACCAAAACGTTTCGTGCGTATGGGTGGGATGTCACCATGTAACGACAGCGCATCGCCGTTTGTCTTGTAGTCCGATGATGGAACGGGCTTGGCGGAATAAGACTGTGCAATTCCATCGCACACTCCCCGAAATGTAACCGATAGAAAACTGATAGGCTTGTAACACGTCGCCGATGTTCTAATAGGATTTTTCTAATTGAAATTTGATAGTAATGACAGCCAGGATCAAGGCTGTCATTTGGCCTTCTTTGACAGTCATTAAGGGTTGTCAGAAGCTCGAAAATCTGACCAAGTCTCGTGTTACTCAGTTACTGGGTTGTAGAGGTCAGATAGTCGCTACTAGTACTCTACTGTATTTGGTTTGTTTTTTTTTTTTTTGCTTATACCAGTTCTCGCATATATTCCTCTCGCACTTTCAAGCCGCATACTTTGTCTTTCTTTCATTCATCATATTCATTCTTTGCCGGACTGTATTTGGTTAGACTGGAGCCGACACCAACATAACTGGGAAAAGGCTAAACAGATGTTGATAGGATAATATATAGGCTTACTATCCTTCGGGATAGGGATTTGTCATTTCAATCTTTCCAGACGCACGAAGAGGAGAGTACAGCTAGTTTAACAATGAAACCTTTTTTAGTACTCTACCATTCCTTGCGTGACCGGAGGGCTGGCTCGTTCTTTGCCCAAAGAATAAGCATTGCCATACAACGTGGCAATGCTGCCAGTCTTCTGGGCACGTTTCCGGACGACAGCGATGTGGAGGAGTACTTTGACGCCTAAGCTTGTTTTTTGTTTTAATTTTTTTATGTACATAGTTAGGTTTAGCAGTGTTTTTTAAAATTCAATGTTTTATTTTGTTTTCTAACATAAATTTATAACATGTTTAAAAAAAAATAGTACAGTAGGTTTGGTATAATGAATCATCGTGGTTTCTTTCATGTTTATTAGCAACTGGTAGAAATTTCATATGTTTGCGAAATTGCCTTTAGTAACAAGTTCAATTAGCGTAGCATTGGTAACGATACTTTTGCCTACGTTCAAAGATTTTTTGTTGTTTTATTAATCATCGTTAATGTCTTGTCTTCTTTCTGTAATAAGGTTCCGTATGTCCACTGCTCAAGCATTCAGAATGTGTTGAGTAAAAGAGTTGTAGAGGTTAAGTTTTATTATCGTTTTAAAGGTACTTACAAATATACAACTACCAAGTTGTAGGTTGTGAGTCTGAACCCTTATCATCATCACTAGTTTCAAAACGGTGCATGTCTTTTTTTGTCGGTGGGATAATCATCTAATGACTCCCTACCGCTCTGGGTGGACTGGAAGTTAGTGTCAGAATTTTACTGACTAAAAACCTACCCAGGTTAGGTTAGAATTAATATCCTTAGTCGGGGTCCGCGTTGAAGAATACTTGTGTTCACGCAGCCCCCGGCGCATGTGTACGAGGGAACACGGGGTGGTTTTAGTCAGTAAGAGTCTGACAGACCCTTTCGCCCCCCCCAGGGCGGAGGACATCCATGAGGATTTCCACCTCGGAAAAAAAAGGATTAATATCCTTAGTCGGGGGCCGCGTTGAAGAATACGTGTTCCCGCAGCCCATGTGTACGAGGGAACACAGGGTGGTTTTAGTCAGTAAGAGTCTGATAGACCCCTTCGGCCGCCCCAGGGCGGAGGACATCCACGAGGATTTTCACCTCGAAAAAAATAAAAGATTAATATCCTTAGTCGGGGGCCGCGTTGAAGAATATTTATGTATTCCCGCAGCCTCCGGCGCATGTGTACGAGGGAACACAGGGTGGTTTTAGTCAGTTGGAGTCTGACAGACCCCTTCGCCCGCCCCAGGGCGGAGAACATCCATGAGGATTTCCACCTCGGAAAAAAAAGAGGATTAATATCCTAACCTGTTGACTATAAATCTATACTAATATTATTAAGCGGGAAAGTATTTTTTTAACCGTGATAATATCCGATAGTGGATGAAGAATGGATATAGATGAAATTTGGTATAGAAGCAGCTTGAGGTTTGAGGCTACTTTACCCGACTTCAAAAAAGGAGGGTGTATTTATTTATTTAAGGACAACCAACAAAGCATACCCCAATAAACATGTTGACCTCTCAAGGACCGCCATTATTTACGTCAACTACTAGTTGAGCCCCGCTGGCACACAAATTTTGTGCCAGCGGGGCTCAACTAATACTTGTTTACTGGCACGTTTTTGTGCCGCTGGGGCTCTAGAGGTTAAATTTGCAATATTATTACAACCAATAGTGTAGCATTAATTAAGTCCACGGGAGCCGCGTTCGACTACTAGTGTTCCTATAAAATCTGTAGTAAAAGCTACTCAAGCAAAGTTCAGCAAACCATAAAGTCTGCATACAAAAAGGTTTATTTACTTTTCGGCATTCTCCAGTATGACTCAATCGCTTTAACACAAAACAGACTGAAACCAAACAGAACGCGGTAAACAAAGAGCAACGGTTTATAATTAATTAAAATGTATTAATCACGCCGGTTTTGAGTTCGCGGTTTTAAAACTAGGTAGGTGTTCAAATTTCATTTCGTATGTCTATTTTTGGCACAATGGTTCATTTTAATTCAGTAATGAGGTGACTCAATAGCACAAATATTACAAACGATTGGTCGCCTTGTAATCGAATATAAAATTTTGAATATAATTTAAATTCTTTCGAATGCTTTCGTTTAAAAAATACTAGCTTCTGGTCGCGGCTTCTCTCGCGTGAAAAATGTGTTTTCAGTAATAAGTGCAGCCTACGTCTATCTATAAGTCTAATCTGTCGTTGTAACAAATTTCATCAACATGGTTGAAGTTGTTTAGACTTAAAAACATAACAGACATACATAGTTACTTTCGCATTTATAATATACATATTTATTTATACAGTAGGAATTAGCTTTATGTTTTACTTTAACATTACCGAATTTCATTTTCTTCCGTCTTCGTAATTTTCGTAAAAAGGGGTACAAAGTTTTTAGAGTCTAAATCACTACAGAAAAACTAATTATCTCCTATATAATTCAATAACTCATAGGTAACAATTACTAATTAAATAAATAAGTGTAATAAACACGTCCATAATACAGTAGTGTGCAACAAATTACTTAGTAACATTGTAAATGACCGTTATCATTTAGTACGTGACTTTTAGTATGTTTTCCGTTAGTCGATTTTACGGTTTTTTTATCATCTGATCGTATTGACGTTTGTTTGTTTTTGAACAATACCTGCATGTTCCAGTTTCTTTATAATCGTACCGTCCTTGTGAGTGAACGGAAATTGTAGCCATGTATTGTCAACTGTGATTGGCTTGCTGCATTTTCTAATTCAAAGAAAACTTCCTACATAAATACTCAATAAAACTGACAGCTGCATTAACGACCTTCTTTATACTTAACTCTATAGCTTTTAGATGCAGTTGCAAAGGGTCCAGTAATCTAGTTTGTGCCTTTCACCATCTGCTTAACGTAACGTTTAATACAATTCAATTTATTTAATTCAGACATGCGTCTTTACTTATACAATGTGTAACGGAAACCCCATATCTATCCAAAAGGGCTGAAGACAACATCTGGTATGGAGTCTCTATGCACAGTTTCAGCACAAAATAACTGACTCAAAGAATTGATACCAAATTATTGGTTTCATATATTTCTTGAATACCAATCATAACAAACGTGTCACAGCACTACGAGGGTCAATAACTTTCCATGTCACTTGCCAATAACACGATAATTCTTTTCATTCTTCTTAATTTGAAAAATTCGGTCTGTGGTATCAGTGTATTGGAATTTGTAATAAAGTCTACACACGTAGACTTAGGATTACAAAACCCTTGCCATATCGTTTGTTTTCATCCAAAGAAGCCATGCACTTGGTATGTATATACCCTTTAAATTACACGTTATATAGTATTAGTAAACATAATAACGTAATAGCTAGTGTTAGTAACAGAGGTATGACACAAACAATAAAACAGAGATTATCCTTGACCGGTATGGATCCTCATACAGTGAGACAGCAGAAGAGAATCCCACCGGTCTATGAACACGCTCAGGAGGCTGTTGGTGGTTTTACGCAGGCAGCTGGCTAGAGATGCCGTTCTCTTATTATTGCGAAGAAATCGTCTGTGTGCGTCTCCGCAAATATATTGGACGCACTACAACACCACGACAACCCCAACAGCATCCTGAACGCATTTATATTGGACACGCAGATCGCTGTATGCCCTTTGCACCAATAATTTAAACACACACTTGATTTACAATACTGTAAAATATGGTTACAATGGCGGTCTATCGCTGATAGCGATATCTTCCAGCCAACCTTTCGATGGACTTTAAGAACATAAAACAAAGAGGGGAGGGGAAAGTCAGTGCACTTACTTCAAGTATATAACATACACAAAAGTAACTACTTAAAGTAGTTAGTAATATAAATATATATATATAATACAATATAATACATAAATAAGTATAAATAAATATATGTGTTTTGTATATATAAATATGTCATAAGGAGAGAAATACGGTATAATTGACAACAGAGTTTTTAAAAGCAGCAAGTGACTGTGCTTGTCTAACTGACACCGGCAATGCATTCCACAACCGAATAGCCTGCACCGTAAACGCCTGGTCGTAAAATTTTGTGGAATGTGCAGGCATTGAAAGTGTCAAATTTACCGATCTCAAATCTCTAGTATGTGTGTCAAGAAGGAACTTAAAACGTTCTTTGAGGTAAAAGGGAATTCTTGGATTGAACAGAATATTGTAAAGTAATGACAAAATATGCGCATTTTGACGAAGATGGATAGGCAGCCATTTGAGCTTAATACGAAACTCAGAAAAATGATCATATTTGCGCAAACCAAATATGAATCTGATACAGAAATTTTGGAGTCGCTCAAGCTTATCTAGCTGCACTTCAGTTAGGTCTTGAAAACTTATTTGTTTGTCCAAAGCAATAATCATGAGAGTAAATAGATGCTTTAGCTCGTTTTAATATTAAAATATTAACGTATATAGTGGTTAGGTCTCCATAGAAACGAACCTGCTCACAATACGAGCTGTATCAAGGAATACTGCCTAGTCGTGAAGCATAAATATTGGATTAGGTATTTTTCGATGTGAGTCCGTACCAATATCCATAATATCCAAAGCGTTGAGGATTTTACCAATACCAATAATCCAAAGCGTTGAGGATTAGGTATGGCACAAAATATTAGTACACAGAAGACAATTCTTACCTTAAAACGCGGGGGTTAATAACAATAATATTAATATTCTATGCGGAACTATCATTAATTCAGTGTGTAAGCGCACTTTTTAACTTTGAAGGTTAATTTTGATCACTATATTACACGTTAAAAACAAATGTATTCACGTTGACTTTAAGTACTGTTTGCCCATAAAAATCTAAATATAATCCACTATTCATAAATATATCGGAAACCAAACATCCATGTCTAATATATCCTACCTAATCCACATACGATACTTAATATTGGTATCAGGCCAGCGGCTATATTGAATAAATATTCGGATTAGGTATTGTTTTTACCTAATCCGACCCATGTCTAATCAGGCATTGTACTATTATAATTGTCTCTAAGAAATATAGTTTTAAATTTCACAACAAATCACATGATATGAATGAATGAGGTCCGTTTTGGTAAGTTGCATACCACCACGTAACGAACTTTCACTTTTAAAATATGTTTTCATTTTTATTCGCGAGGCGGATTATATCTATATCTTTGGCGAGTGCAAAAAATAGATTGAATTGATCTTCGGTAAAGGTAAATAGATTTCTGTTGTATTGTTATCCTATGATTCAAGAGTAGTGGAATTGTTGTTACATTTTCTTATAGTACTGAGCGATTTTTTACTAATTTTAGGATTTAATCGTCAGCTAAATTAATGTAATAAAATATTTGTCTAAAATATATCAACTGTCACTCTCAGAAAGGCCATGGTAGAGCGCATGAATTTGACCTTAAATCTCGTTTCCCAATGGGGTGACGACAATCTGGTCAAATTGAACGCTCTGAAAACACAGGCTTGTCTTTTCAGCGCTAAAAAGATCCATTTTCAATTGACCCCTACTTTCCGAAATACATCTGAGCCAGTTACCAGTCGCCCCGTCGTCGTCGTTTTCGCTTCTCCTCCACATTTATAGTGCGCACAGCCAAGCTGTGGAATTCTCTGCCGGCTTCTGTGTTCCCTGCCACTTATGACCTTTCAGCCTTTAAAGCACGAGTAAACAGGCATCTTCTGGGCTCGCTCGTCCCATCTTAGACCTCATCTATTGCTTACCATCAGGCGAGATCGAAGTCAAGAGTGGCCCCATCCTTACCTTAAAAATTTCTTAAAACTAGTTTATTTACAATTTTTACATCTACGCCAAATAACTTTGTTTTTCATAGTATTTGTATGAATTACAAAGTTATATTTGCGGTTTTAGAAAATATACTGTATCTCAAAAACTGCCGACTCGATCTCGTTCAAACCAAATTTGGTTGAAAGTTTACATTAATATCTACAACATATGGTTTTTTTAGATTTTTCACTTCATTATTATAGAAGTTAGAGGGGGGACACACATTTTACCACTTTGGAAGCGTATATCTTTTAAACGATTAACTTTATGAAAAAGTCATTTTAGAAACCTTAATGTCATTTTTAAAGATCTGTCTATAGATTCCACACACGTATAGGTTTTATGAAAAAAAATATTTTCAGTTTCAGTTCCATGTATGGGGAGCCCCCTTTATTTTAAATGTTTTTTTAAATTTTCTCTTAAAATCGGAAAGCGGTTTACAGAATACATCTATCTACCAAGTTTTACATGTATAGTCCTTATAGTTTCGGAATAAAATGGCTGTGACATACGGACGGATGGACAGACAGACAGACGGACAGACATGTCGAAACTATGAGGGTTCCGTTTTTTGCCATTGTGAAAAATGTTGATTAACCTTCGTTTATCTCTGTTTCCGCTGCCTATTTCGTGTGGAATTCAAACACCTCAAATGCTCATAAAATCGCATAGGCTTGGTTGGTCGAGTGGTCTCAAGCGCGAGTGCTGATCATGAGTTCTCGGGATCGATTCCCGGGCAAAAACTGCTGTTGGGTTTTTCTGTAAGGAATTCCTTAGTACATGTTAGCCCGGAGTTTGGAAGTGGCGGTGTGATACAAATGTGCCTTGTAAAGCACGTTAGCCCGTTGGTCCTGGCTGGCATTTGTACATCTTTGTCAGTCGTTACGGGTAGTCAGAAGCCAGTAAGTCTGACATTGGTCTAGCCAAAGGGTTTCGGTATAACTAGGGTTGCCATCACCAAATTTGCCGGCCCCAGACAAAGACTTATAAACCCCGGACATTTCGGTAAAATCACAGTTTTTCCCCGGACACCGTAGAAAAAAACATTTTTGAATTTGGAACTAAAAACAACGATGTTTAATTATGGTTTTTATTTACCGACTAGCTTGTGCCAGCGGCTTCGCCCGCGTGGGAAGTTTTTCCCGTGTAATTCCCGATCCCGTGGGAATTTCGCAAAATCCTTTCTTAGCGGATTTCTACGTCATAACATCTACCTGCATGCCAAATTTCAGCCCGATCCGTCTAGTGGTTTGGGCTGTGCGTTGATAGATCACTATGTCAGTCAATCAGTCAGTCAGTCAGTCAGTCACCTTTGAGTTATATATATTTAGATAAAGTGATAACAGAGTAGAGCTTTAGAACTTTTTTAATAACAGTCTCTTCCTTTTCATTTAATCAACGTAACATAAACAATGAGATGAAATACCATAGGAAAATAATAATAGAGATCGTGCTTTTTGGCACCCGTAAGACCAATGTGTCCGGGTTTCACCTGGACGCTTATTGGGAAAATCGCCCCGGACACCCCCGGACGCTCTCCTAACTAGGACAAATCCGGTAAAACCCGGACGGATGGCAACCCTAATAATGATGAAAATCGCATAGGCTTTCTGCACTTCTCCATCTAAACTTTTGGTGATAAATTTCATGCTCCTCAATTTGCCATCGAGATATCATGCTCTTCCATTTATTTATTACATTGCATATTATGTAGTCGTAATACATAATAGTATTTCTCAAGTTATATAAATTTAAACTGAATCGCTTTTTTACACGCTTCTTCCCAAGTGATGCAAAGATTAAGACGTTTTTATGAAGACACGACAGTAAAAAGTCTTTGTAATAAAACTAGGTATTATGTCTCTAATAGTTGTACTGTAAAAAATTGTATCAAACTATTATAAAAGCATCAGTATTTCACTTAACATATTACAGAGTTCTCCGATTTATATTCGACTATTTCTTACCGTTTAAATTTTTTGTTTCAAACTTCAACTCGGATTTCAAAATGGTGGAGTTCGTGGCTAAATAATAAAAGCCAATAAAAAACAATTAAATAAAAAAATAAAAGGGGTAGATTTTCAAGCTTAAAGCTTTGGTTTCCTAGGAAAGCGGTGCCGTAATATAGCGGCCGAAATATTACGGACGCCAAAAGGCGGCCGTCTTTACGGTGACGACACGTGGAAAGTTCCACGGCCGTTTTAACACAGTCTGCTTCATCGCTATCAATGAAACGTTCACGAAACCATCTGTCACCGACAAGACGGCCGTCATGCAAATGGCGGCACAGCTTTTTGACGTTATAGTGTCAGTTACCGCTCTTTAGGAAACCGCGCCATTTTGTTTATATAGACAACGTTCTAGTGACATCATTCACCGCTGTATTACGGCCGCTATATGACGGCACCGCTATTCTAGGAAAACCAAACTTAAGCAACCCTTGTCAAGGTCGATCCGTGGATGGGTAATTTCAACATATCGAAATTCCTCCGTGTCTCGGAATCCACATTAGTCGCTTCTGATTGCGATTTGTTCATCTTTGACAGCTGTCACGGGTAGTCAGTAGCCTGAAAATCTTACTAATCTTTCCAACGGGTATCGTGTTACTCAGTTACTGGGTTGTGGAGGTCAGATAGGCATCCTCCATTTGGTTAGACTGGAAGCTGACCCCGACATAACTGAAAAAAGGCGTCAGATGAACACGGATTACAAAACACGCATTCTTTATTTAAAAGTTTCCCGCGCTGTCATTACACCTCCCTTCGTTCAGAAATGTGTTCCGAATTTGACCTGCCTCACTAAAATAACACATTACTAAGTAGGTCGTCCGATTCGCGCCAGATCGTCTTTTATTTGCCGGCCATGCGTTACGTCACTATCGCAATGCAGAATTTGCTGTGTTCTATTGAAATTTAAGAGTACATTGTGTTGCCTACAGGATTCGTATTTTTCTAGAAAAAGGAAATCAAATTAACGAACTTTACCCGTCAAAAATCGTATTTGGAATGGCTGAATAAAAAAAGGAACTAAAAAAACTACCCGTGAAACTCGGTTATTGCTGTGATAATGTTACCAAAATAATTAGTTAGTGTACCTATTCAAATCTGAGGCAGATAAAAAAAATGATGTACGAGGAATATAAATAGGAGTGGATGTAACCTAGCTACCAGTAAAAGTACTTCGTCTAAAGTGATGATAATTTGACAAAATCTTTACATAGTATAAAACAGAATCGCTCCCGCTGTCTGTACGCTTAGATCTTTTAAACTACGCAACGGATTTTAATGCAGTTTTCAGCAATAGATAGAATGATTTAAGAGGAAGGTTACACCCGTGCGAAGCCGGGGCGGGTCGCTAGTAAATTTTATTACGATTATCCGAAACTATCGTTTTCTTATATAAAAATAGCTGATGCTGACATAAAAATAAGAGCAAAGAGAGTTGCGATCCGTAGCATTACATTCTGTTGGGCTAACTAACGGAACAGATAAGTTCTTTTTGTAGGTCAAAATTCCTCCATAGCAGGTTGACACAATTTTGTAACAATCTAATCTTGATTTCCTCAGTTTTTCCGTTTATTTTGTAGATAACTAAAAACTTGACCTGTTTATTTAGAATTGCAGTTAATTTACACCCACTGATAAATCTGAAAATACCCAGTAACCTAATTTATTGTATCTTATCGTTTGTTTCAGTCATAAATATAGTTTTGTTTTATAAAGAAAACAAGCAAAGTGGGTAGAATTCACATTAATAGCAATCAAGCTAAATATGCTCGTGTCTGGACTCTGGAGTGGTTTCTTGGCAATAGTGTAATAGGTTGGGTTCGAACTAGGGCGTCCAATTCCGCAGCCTGAATTCAATCCCGGTATTTGCGGGACTACGTTTTTTCAATCCCGCGGGATCTCGGTATTTGCGGGATCCCGCATATTGAAAATACTCACATTTATATAAGGCAAATAAAACAATGAATCAATCAACTAACTCCACGTTTATTTACGTATTACTACTAGTCTGAGATCAATCAAATTACACCGTTTATTTATCACAAAAAAAAACAATGAATTCATCAACTAACTCCACATTTGTTTACGTATTACTATTAGTATGAGATCAATCAAATTACACCGTTTTTTCTTCACAAAAAACAGTAACAAATACTTAATAAAAGACTACTGATATTTTAGGCTACATACTTAGGTCACCACTGACTGAAATTCGGCTATATTAGGCTACATAAGCTGTGAAAAACGGGCGACGTCGTTTTTTGCAACTTTGCAACACTGCCGGCCGCCGGTCACCGAGCGATCGCGCTCGCGAGAGGTCGTATGCATGCTTTTTTCAGTCCCGCAAATCCCGCGGATCCCGCGCCCGTAATCCCGCATCACGCGGGATTGGAAAATGACGCGGGATCCCGCAATACCGAGATCTCGGTATTCCGGGATTGGACGCCCTAGTTCGAACTCGCGATCCTTAAGCCGACACCTTAGCCACTAGGTTCTTTGTCGCTTCAAAAACTTGTTGAAATTAACTATAGATTTATAGTATGTGTCCCTACTTCTGTATTAATATTATAAATGTGAAAGTCTGTACCTGTCTTTCACATCTAATCTAATCTAAGCTATATTGTTGGTACAAAGATAGTGTAGTGACACTACACTATTACCAAAACCTACCGCATAACCTGATACCTCCTGGCGAATGTCGTGACACAATACCAGTCACACATTACCAGTACAATACCAGAGCATAACATAAGTACCATACCTCCTGGCCGATGTCGTGACATAAACCCGTCACACAACGACCAGTACAAAATAACCAAACGTTTCCAGCAAACCAAGTACCTAGAAGAAACTCGCCTTGAAAAAGACGTGACAATAGATTAGATCTTAGGGACGGGCATAGGATTTTTTGAAGTGAAAACTTCTTTAGCGTCGTTTTGATTTGAAAGTTTATGAAACGAAAAAGCGACAGTAAAAAGAGACACACATAAATTGCCGAATTTTGGAATTCTGTTGGGGCCAGTGGTAGAGCATTTGATGCCCTTTAAAATGAGCCCAAACTCGGCTATCTTGCGACCACGGGAACGAAGTTAGGTCGCGGGGGGTGAGGTAGCCCTGAGAGGGGGGCGGGGAGAGGGGAGTCGAAAAAGCGACAGTAAAAAGAGACATATTATTTTTTTTTGAAGGTTTCAGTTTTACCACGTGTGAATTGCACACATGTTTTTTATTCGTTTTGTCTTCCATCTGGCGAAATCAGATTACAGCAAAT
Source organism: Tholera decimalis (assembly GCA_943138885.2). Classification (NCBI taxonomy): domain Eukaryota; kingdom Metazoa; phylum Arthropoda; class Insecta; order Lepidoptera; family Noctuidae; genus Tholera; species Tholera decimalis. The sequence continues at coordinate 5,590,294 of OW964571.2, forward strand.
AAGCGTTAAGGGGCCGTCCATTAATCACGTGATGTTTTTTTTTGCATTTTTTAACCCCCCCTCCCCCTTGGTGATACATGGTGAGGTTTAAGGCTACCCCCCCCCCCCCCCCCCCCTATATCACGTGTATTTTTTCGTACCTGCAAAGACTCTATTTTTTTTTAATATTTATAAAATACTGGTATAAGCATCATCTGATTTTATTATAGAAAATTAAAGACTACTATAATAACGTTCAAAGGTAGACAGAAAGGTTGCAGTTTGTTTTTGACTGACATAAAAATAATAAAAGAAATGCGAAAAGCTTTTTTGTACTAATATACGAACATTATTTAATGTATAGTATTTTCGGACCACGGATTACGCAAGACTTTCTTCAACACCAATAACTGGATAAGCATCTTGCAAGTCAGTTGTTGGCACAGTGCTTTGTTGAAGATCAACATCTGTTTCATCAAGCTACTCGACGTCATCATTTCGCCCACTTCATAAATTCTCCGTTTAAACCGACTTCAAAAAGGAGGAGGTTCTCAGTTCGTCTTGTACTTTTTTTTTATCTATGTTACCTCATAACTCGAAGACGGCTGGACCAATTTGGAATTTTTTTTTTTCGTTTGACATGTTATACTTTTTAGTTGGTTCCATTGTTATGAAATCAGGATATGATGATGGAATCCTGGAGTAATCGAGGGAACTCTTCAAATATTATAGGCTCACCTATAGCGGTTTGGATATTTCTAATAGTACCTTGTGCAGTTGCTTTGGAAAAGCACCATTTGGGGCAGTGGAACTGATGATGAAGACCACAGATGGCCACCGAAACTACTCAATCATAAGTATTTCGTGGATTGCGATTCGATTACTTGAATATGCATGTTAAGCACTTTATGATCGTCACAATGCATATGGTGATGTAGAGCCGATGGTGAAGTACCAGAAGAACTCCTCAAAAATTAACGGCTCTGCATCAGGAAAAGCAATATTTTGTAAAAGGTGATAAGTAGTTCACATTTTGGCTTTTGTAACTAGATAAATTACATCCAACCCACTAAAAAACAAGAAAAAAAACTTTTTAGCAAAAAATAAAACTGACTTCCATATCAAAACACTACAAAGCCAAAAATATCTTTAATTTCGGAAGGTGATGTCAAAAAAATTAAAATACAAAACCAATAACACCGACTACCGAAATTAAAGTTATTTTTGACTTTGTAGTGTTTTGATATGGAAGTCGGTTTTACTTTTTTGTAGTATATTTTTGTTTAAATTCTTTTTGAGCCACACTAGGTTTTTTATCTTTCTTATACTCTGCAAATAGGTCTTTATACAGATCACCTAGTTTAGACATGTTTTAATTCAAAACGTACGAGGTTAAACAATTTACGCATGTGTATTCAGTGTTAAAACAACAGTAACTGACACTGACAAGCTGAGTCCGGCGGACGGTTGTTGCGGCTCGCGGGAACTTTACTTCGTTCGTTGCCTGGCAACGGCGAATCAAGGTCACACTACAAGTCGTTTTCGATTTTGTACGCGTTTGACGAAAAAATAAAAACATGTAACGCCGCTATTCGGTTAAAAAAAAAAAAATACACGTGATATATTACTTTATCCCCCCTCCCCCTTGTGATATTTCGTGATTTTTTATGGACCCCCTCCCCCCTTTCGAGCCTCACGTGATTAATGGACAGCCCCTAAGCAATGGCTAAAGTTGTCGAACTTGTGATCGAGAGATCGCTGGTTTGAACCTCACCCATTACACAATTGCCGTGGACCCACTCCAGAAGTCCAGACACAAGCATATTTAGCATTAGGAGGGGTTAGCAAGATTGCTAATCATGACATTTCTACCCTTATTGTTTGCTAGTACTCTTTAAAATGTAATACAAAAATAATAACAAGTTTACGCATCTACATTATTTTCCAAGTCTTTGCCAGTCTTAACATCGGGCTCAAACAATAGGTGTTTCAGCGATGATAAATGCAGAAGTGTCCATTGTTAAGTCTGTCATATCTCACTGCAGTTAAAACTTCGTTATTGTCACCTTTGTTGTCATCTTGTCACGGGCCCTAAGCGAAACATGCGGAAAAATGACACTTTGTTTTCTTACAAGATATTAAGTTTTCATTGTCATGTTATATTATTATGGTGTCCAAGTACGGTTAACTTTATAATTATTTATGATCGTTAAAAGGAATAATTTTATAGTTAAGGTTTCCTATGGCACCATAATTTCTATGATTCTTGAAAATAAATACATTATTATACAACTACTAACTGTTGCCCGCGACTTCGTTCGCGTAGGAAATTCCAAAAATCCTTTCTTAGTGCTCCCCTACATACCCCAAAGAACATACATGCCAAATTTCAGCTTCTTGCACCCAGTAATTTCGGCTGTGCGCTGTCTGTCAGTCAGTCAGTAACGGAAGCGTTTTATACAACGTGTAACGGAAACCCCATATCTATCCAAAGGGGCTGAAGACAACATCTGGTATGGAGTCTCTATGCATAGTTTCAGCTCAAAATAAGTGACACAAAGAATAGATACCAAATTATCGGTTTCATATGTTTCTTGAATACCAATCATAACAAACGTGTCACAGCACTACGAGGGTCAATAACTTTCCACGTCACTTGCCAATAACACGATGATTCTCTTCGTTCTTCTTAATTTGAAAATTCTGCCTCTGGTATCAATGTATTGAAATTTCTATTATACTTCACATATGTAGACATAGGATTATAAAACCCTTGCCATATCGTTTATTATCATCCAAAGAAACCGTGCACTTGGTATGTATATATCCTTTAAATTACACGTTGTATATATGGATTGATTGATTGATAATAAAAGTAGAATGTTTATATAAAATCTGTCGCACGGGTTCATCTTCAAAGTTAAGCAATGCTTGCCAAGGTCAGTACGCGGATGGGTGTCTGTCTTAACAATTTGAAATTCCTCTTTACCTCTTGGGCCCGGCTGTCTATCATATATCTTTGACAGTCGTTAAGGGTTGTCTTTTGACTTGTGACTGTGTGTTTTGACAGTCTTGCCAAGGGGTAACGTGTTACCCAGTAACTGGGTTGTGGAGGTCAGATAGGCAGTCGCTCTATGTTAAACACTAGTAGTCAGCTGTATCCGGTAAGATGAATCTGACTCCAACATATAGTTGTCATCAAATAACTTGGCACGAGTCGTTCAATGCGCAGAAGTCGATTTTTAGGTGTCAGCGGTTGTCAGCGGGACGCAGGGTATGAGTGAGGTATGACGTAGCGCCGCTCCCAGCGCGTGCGGTGCGTCAGTAGTTCTCGTTCAATTTGCTCCCGAATACACTTGCGTACACGAAAGTTGTACCCTTTGTTTTTGTTACGTTGATTACAATGCCAGGACCAAATACCGTTTTACGCAGACTATTGAAACGTCACAAAGAACAGTTAGACACTATAGTTAAGGAAGGTTGAAATTCCAGATTCGTCACTGTCTTTAGGACACCGGGAAAAAAGAAGAATAAAAGGGGTAGCGGTTTTGCTAACTAATTGTGACGACGAGAACATATGATTTTTAATGCTTTTTTAAATACATTTTTTCCACTTTTAAATGTATTTATGTATTATATCTATTTTATTTATAATACCGAATTAACCAATGAATTCCTCTTCTTTCTTTAACATTCTTCTGAACAGATATGATTAAAAATAAATGATGGCAATAACCATAGAATAATGGTAAGCAGTAAAAGTGACCACTTTTTACTTCCACTAAGTGCACGATGCGCGAACTTACCCCCACTACGCCAAAACCTTGCCAACTTACGTGACGAGGACTATACCCCTTTATCTTTTAAACTACAAAACGACTACTTCTGATATTTGGCGATTACTTAGCGACTAACACAGCGCATAGGATGTTGAAAAATAGTAGATTATGACATTCACTATTGGTGTAATCGCAGCAAGGCGTTCCAATGACAAAATTTTAATAAACGATTAAATTAAATTATAGTTGGAAAGAGTCTATTCATTTTATTTCTTTACTAGCTTTTGCCCGCGGCTTCGCCCGCGTTACTTTACACTTTTTCAACAATTCTCCGTAAGCTTTTTGCCGGCGTCATCACAAAAAACTTTCATCTCCTATTTTTCCAGGGTAAAATTTTCACAAACTTTGAACTTTTACAAATTAATATCTAATTAAAAGTCTAAAAGATAAGTTTCAAGCTTCTAGCTTTAAAAATGACGTAATTTATGTACAAACTTTCATCCCCTATTTCAACCTCTTACAGCCCTTTTTTTTGCATTAAAAAGTGGCCTATGTCCTTTTTCAGGCTCTACACTATGTCCGTACCAAATTTAAGAGTAAGAAGCTTTGGGATATCTTTGAACCGGTCGTCCTTAAAACTTCTCAGGAGTCTAATAAGCTACGCGCCGTGTTCCACGCGCGCTTCAAAGAGCAGTCAGCAGCATTGATGGGGCCAGATAGGTCTACTGCCTTACGGGGTTGCGGGAATGTTCTAACGAGATACCGCGGCCCCGGAAAGCAACGGCAACTGAAGGAGCAGGGTGGGTTTTTAGGCAGTAGAAGTCTGACACTCCCTTCAGCTCCACCTACAGCATCATTAGATGATTTTACCACCCAGAAAAAAAAGGAGTCTAATAAGCTATGAGTTATGTATGTCGAAACTGCTTAACATACAGGTGTAGAGCATTGCATATGTTCGGAATTTCTGTCGTGGGTTTGTCAGGGCCACCGAGTAATTACTTACTAAACAAACAGCTTTCCAAGTGAGAGTTTGTTAAATTAGTTCCCTAGACAATTACTGTTAATATATTAACCTGTCATCTTTTAGACGCAAACCATTTATTAGGGATTTTCTCCTGAGTTTTGTGGTTCTAGACTAAAAACTAACTTCAACTCTGGTTAAGTGGCCTTTGTGGAGGAGCCACCACAATTTAGCCAATTTCGCGTGTACAAAGAAAGACCATCAAACTCTAGAGAAATACTATTAAGTTTACATATTCATCTCGAAAGTTTTTAAAAGGCTTACGTCAAAAATATTAGCGATCAAATATCCTTTTAATAATATCTATAGGCATAGCAAAAAATGGTCACTTTACAGATTTCAAATATTTAAATAAGAAAATGGTGTTCATAATATTTTATATAACGTATTTAAAATATTCTAACGTGATCTTTCTCTTATTGTTACAGGACCTCATTCCAACTCAGGACACGGAATCATATCTCCAAAAAACGCAAAATGCTATCACTAACCTCCAAGCGAAGCTCCAGTCTTCCCGAACAAATAATTTTAGCAGCATTCCCTCCGCTCTCACCTCTAGTCTCATTAGTGAGAAGACTGCGATCTCCCGGCTTCCAGTCTCCCAACTCAGCCGCTCCAATTCACTCAACTATCGACTCCGGAGAAAGGACCACTCAAATGACAGCAGTCCTTTGCGAAGCCCAGGTCATTACGTCATCACTGGGTCTACGAAAGTCCCCGGTACCACTAAAGTACTGCTGAATGCAGCATCAAGGTCTTTAGATACTGATAGAAGACACGATATGAATATGAACAGTCCCTCGTCTGATAGAGGTTTGTTGAGCAACAGTTCTGATGACAAAACTCTTTCGAATAGACCTCCTTATGATGTAGAAGCTATACTGTCACCTCATAGAAAGACACACACGCGAAACCGAGGCTTTGATAGCCAAGCGAATGATAATTGTAACGCCAACGTGACAGTCTGCTTGAAGACTGTATTGAAAAACAACGCCTTAGAATCGAAGTACCCTCGTATCGAACCAACGCGTTGCCAAGGAGACAAGAAAAGCCACCAGAGAGTACTGAGCGACGGTCTCAAGTATAAATCGAATAATGTCGGTTTCGGATCATCGATTAAGCGATCGAGTTCGTTCAACACTGTTAATAAGAACAACAATTATATCGATCCGAGGATAACTTCTAGAAGATCGAGTGGTCATTCGGAAGAGTATAAAGATTACTCGGATGAGTCTGACAACGGGTCCTATGATAAATCGCAAGAATCTAGGTATAAGAGACAGATAATTGTCAGAGGAAGAATGGATTCACCAGATTTGAAATCGATAGCTCCCGCCAATTCTCCACGGAGATGTCCGAACACTCCCGAGATGCATAGGAAATTCGGGCCGGGAATGGTCAGGAATTCAGTCAGGGTCACCAATAAGGAGAGGTTAATGAGTCCGAGGGTTTCTGAACAACCAATCGTGAGAGAGGAGAGAGTGAAACCGACCAATCACCAGAGCAGGAGATCAGCTGAGCCGAGGCAGACCACGTTGAATAGACTGACTAAATCGAGGTCTTCTACAAGGGAAGTTCAGCCACAAAAACATTTAGATAAAGGTAAGTTTTGCATGTATTGTTTGTAATTAGGTTACGGTTCGATGACAACGTTCCATTAGGTAATATTAATACCATTTTGAAAGTAGCTTGTTGACATCTAAGTGGAAAATATTAGGGTTGATAGACTTACTCGTTCCATGCCTTCACTTTTACGTGTAAATGTACATGGTTGGTACTATAAACTCAACTAAAACTCAAAATGTTTTATCTCGTATAGTCCTACATGGAAAGTTAGTGAACGAAGAATTTATAAACGTTGTATATAACAATAAAAATATATGATTTATTTTTCTCACTACAGTATACAAACAGTATTATTATTATTATACAAATTAACTACGGAATATTACTTATATAGATTATTCTACTGTTAGTACGAGTATTTGTGTGTGCATCTGTATATGTACATGCCAAGCATTGGACGTGGCTCACCAGACCGTTCCGAGTTAAGGCCTGAATTGATGACTTAGCCCTGTAGATTTATTACGAAACTCGGATGACTAAGCGCCGCCAACCAACGACCATTTGCGTATAGGTAAAGCTGTATCCAATTGTTAGTTACCTACCTCTTGAAACAATAAGTAAACTATCGAATTAGGGCTCAAACACATAAACACGTTACGACGACGCAACTTGCCACGTTGCACGACACGTCGTCGTGACGTAAAATCTCACGGTGCACTCCTGCAGATGTGCCGCATTTGTTATTCAATATTCAAAGATGACGGACGACATTGAAGTCGATCACTTAGCAACCGTAGTTCTGAAGCGTCCCGTACTATAATACATATTGTATGTTGAATACTATAGTAATACAATATACTATATTGAATAACAAATGCGGCACAGCTGCAGGAGTGCACCGTGAGATTTTACGTCACGACGACGTGCCGTGCAACGTGCCACGTTGCGTCGTCGTAACGTGTTTATGTGTTTGAGCCCTTAGGTTACCCTGTAAGGATAGTTGGAAAGTGGAAATAAATAAATAATTAAGCTGATTTACATCTGTAGCATGTCCTCATTATATAAGGTCCAGTTGAAATTCAGCGTCAAGAAATTTTCAGCTGCCTGGCATTTTACTGAGCTGGACGTTTTTTTTTAAAGAGAACTTGCTATGTGGTTTGAATTCACATTACTAGCAATCTTGTTAATCCCTCTTACTAAGCTAAATAGTCTTGTGTGTTGGTGGGATTCGAACCCGTGACCTCACGATCACAAGGCCGACACTTTAACCACTATGCTATTGACGCTCCAAAATGCCATTTGGCACAGCCGTGAGACAAGCAATGCTGTTTTATTCGGTGAAGTTTTTGTTTAATTTGTATTTATCGGGTGCATCTGGGTCCAATTTTGTTTTATTTCTTTGGTTTTGCCCTTTATTTGTTTTAGGGAAAATAAACAGTTGCAGTGAAACAATAGTGTCCTTCAGTAATAAGCTTATCGAATTTAAAACCCATAACATTTCCATAAGATTAGGGTAGCCATCCGTCCGGGTTTTCCCGGATTTGTCCTAGTTTGGAGAGCGTCCGGGGGGGATTTTCCCAATAAGCGTCCAGGTAAAACCCGGACACACATTGGTCTTACGAGTACCAAAAAACACGATCTCTATTATTATTTTCCTATGGTATTTCATCTCATTGTTTATGTTACGTTGATTAAATGAAAAGGAAGAGACTTATCAAAAAAGCTCTAATGTTATCGCTTTATCAGTAAATAAAAACAAGTTTCAAGGAGTTTCAAGTTCAAAAATGTATTCTTCTACGGTGTCCGGGGAAAAACTGTAATTTTACCCAATTGTCCGGGGATTATAAGTCTTTGTCAGGGGCCGGCAAATTTGGTGATGGCAACCCTACATAAGATTGCAATTATAAAAACTTGCCAAGTGTGGGTCGGACTCGCGCACGTAGGGTTCCGTACCAATATCTATAAAAAACGGCAAAAAAAAAATCACGTTTGTTGTATAGGAGCCCCCCTTAAATATTTATTTTTTAGTATTTGTTTGTCTAGCTATCACGGCTCATGACATACAGCCTGGTGACAGACAGACAGCAGAGCCTTCAGGTACGTTCCCGTTTTTACCCTTTGGGTACAGAACCCTAAAAATACAATCTCTGTTAGCAGACACCTGCTTCTAGGCCTTCGAAGTAATAAAATAAATTGTGCTAAACCTAAATTAAATAAAATACTACGCAGAAATACGGAGAAGGAGGAGCTTGAGACTTGACTTGACTTAATGTCCTAAGTCCCTTAGGTGAGGCAGAGGGCGATTACAGTCATGCTCCGCCATCGCGTTCTGTCTTGGGCTACGCGCTTCACCTCAGGCCACGTTAACCCAATTTTCTTCAACTCCGCCGCTACTGAACGCTTCCAAGTAAGCTTTGGACGGCCACGCTTCCACTTCCCCTGTGGGGTCCACTCTAGACCTTGTCTAGTCCTAGACAAGGAGCATAGAATAGAAGAATAGAATTTGTTTGTTTGCACAGAAAGTAGGTACATAAAATAAGGTGTTAACAAAGTAATCTGAACCCTGTACAATCTGCCTTTAATTAGGCATGCAAACATTAGAAATATACGTAAATAACATTTAAAAGATTATAAAACATTAGCAACATTATAAATTATTACAGATAATATGAATAATGATAATAATAAATTAAATTTATACAATCACTTGATTTTAATTACAGAAAAAATTAAATGGGTAATCTCACAGAAATTCAAAACTTATCATTCAAAAAATCATTAATTGAATAATAGCACTTGTCGAGTAAAAATGCAGTCAGTTTCCTTTTAAACATTTGTGATGGGCCATTCTTGATAATGTCCGGTATTTTATTGTAAACTAGCTAGTGCCAGCGGCTTCGCCCGCGTGGGAAGTTTTTCCCGTGTAAATCCCGATCCCGTGGGAATTTCGCAAAATCCTTTCTTAGCGGATGCCTACATCATAACATCTACCTGCATGCCAAATTTCAGCCTGATCCGTCCAGTGGTTTGAGCTGTGCGTTGATAGATCACTATGTCAGTCAGTCAGTCAGTCAGTCAGTCACCTTTGAGTTATATATACAACGTGTAACAGAAACCCCATATCTATCCAAAAGGACTGAAGACAACATCCGGTATGGAGTCTCTATGCAAAGTTTCAGCTCAAAATAACTGACTCACAGAATTGACCCCAAATTATTGGTTTCATATGTTTCTTGAATACCAGCAATAACAAACGTGTCACAGCACTATGAGGGTCATCACTTTCCACGTCACTTGCCAATAAAACGATAATTCTCTTCGTTCTTCTTAATTTGAAAAATTCGGCCTCTGGTATCAATGTATTGAAATTTCTAATATGCTCCACACATGTAGACATAGGATTACAAAACCCTTGCCATATCGTTTGTTATCATCCAAAGAAGCCGTGCACTCGGTATGTATATACCCTTTAAATTTACACGTTGTATATAGAGAATAGGGCCCATATTAAAGACACTTTTTCTAAGTAAAGCTTGTAGCTAAATAATAATAGCTGAACGCATGGCCGATGTTAGAGGTTAAACAACGCTTGCCGCGGTCATTCTGTGCGCGGTCATACATGTCGCGATTCCTCCATTCCTCGGAAAGCTAGTTAAACCATTGGTCCCGGTTGTCATCTTTGACAGTTCTAAGCCAGAAAATCTGACAACAGTCTTGCCAAGGTTTATTGTGTTACCCAGTTACTGGGTTCTGGAGGTCAGATAGACAGTCGCTTCATGTAAAACACTAGTTCTCAGATGTATCCGGTTAGACTGGAAGACCCCAACGTATGACCACATATGCCACATATGACCCGTCAGCCTTTAAAGCAAGAGTGAATAGGCGACCACATATGCCACATATGACCCGTCAGCCTTTAAAGCAAGAGTGAATAAGCGACCACATATGCCACATATGACCCGTTAGCCTTTAAAGCAAGAGTGAATAGGCGACCACATATGCCACATATGACCCGTCAGCCTTTAAAGCAAGAGTGAATAGGCGACCACATATGACACATATGACCCGTCAGCCTTTAAAGCAAGAGTGAATAGGCGACCACATATGTCACATATGACCCGTCAGCCTTTAAAGCAAGAGTGAATAGGCGACCACATATGCCACATATGACCCGTCAGCCTTTAAAGCAAGAGTGAATAGGCGACCACATATGCCACATATGACCCGTCAGCCTTTAAAGCAAGAGTGAATAGGCGACCACATATGCCACATATGACCCGTCAGCCTTTAAAGCAAGAGTGAATAGGCGACCACATATGCCACATATGACCCGTCAGCCTTTAAAACAAGAGTGAATAGGCGACCACATATGCCACATATGACCCGTCAGCCTTTAAAGCAAGAGTGAATAGGCGACCACATATGACCCGTCAGCCTTTAAAGCAAGAGTGAATAGGCATTTTCTGGGCTCGCTCGTTCGATCGTAGACCTCATCTTACACTTACCATCATGTGTGATCGAGGTGATCATGTGTCAATCGTAATAAAAAAAATAGTTGGAAAATGGCTAAGCAAATACACTCTGATAAAACTCTGAAAGGTAATATATATATTGTGAAAAATCTCTAAAAAGTGAATATTGGTTGTTGCTGAGATTATATTGCGACTATATCATATCTAAGTGTTAAAGATTAAAAAATTGGCCAATTGCGAGTCAAACTCGCCCATGAAGGGTTCCGTATAGTAACTACGCGAAATAACTTTGATTTTCGTAGTGTTTGTATGAAATACAAAGTTATATTTGCGGTTTTAGAAAACGTGCTATATCTCAGGAACCACTGCCTCTATCTCTTTCAAACTAATTTTCGTTGAAAGTTTACCTAGATCTACAGCATTTATTATTATTATAGAAGTTAGAGGGAGGGAACGACGACGCCCATTTTACCACTTTGGAAGTGTCTATCTCTTAAACGATAGATTTTAGGAAAAAATGATTTTAGAAACCTTTATGTCATTTTCAAAGACCTATCTATAGACACCAAACATGTATAGGTTTGATAAAAAAAATATTTTCAATTTCAGTTCCGTGTATGGGAGCCCCCCTTAACTTTTTTTTAATTTTTGTGTAAGAATCGGTAAGCGGTTCATGGAAAACATCTACCAAGTTCACATGTGTAGTCTTTAATAGTTTCGGAATAAAATGGCTGTGACATACGGACGGATGGACAGACAGACACAGACATGACGAAACTATAAGGGTTCCGTTTTTGCAATTCGGCTACGGAACCCTAAAAACGATAATTTGAGCTTTGAGCGAATGATAAGAACTAGAATAAAATATATAACACTAAACGTTCTTTTTCATTCGAAGTTTGAATAGATGTGGAGCTCATTGCGGTTCCTTTTCTCTATAATTTTTATAAGTGTAGTATTTTAAGCTACCTTCATATTTTGTAAGTCACAACGGTTGTTTCTTAAGTTCCCATTGCATCAAGTAAATAGTCTTCCGTTTACGGCTATAATTCATAGGTTTGTAATGTCGCCATGTCATGTATTCAAGCGGCACACGGTGGGCTGAAAAACGGCTTTCATAGACTTAGGCATTTTATTTTGCAAGTGCCAGTTTTTGTGCCGGATATCACTTCTATTTGTTATAACAATATACAAAAATGACACCAGAATTGATTCTGCACAAAAACGAAGGAATTATAATTTTTTTACGAAAATTTTGTATGGAGCTAGTATGAAAAATCGAAATATCTCTGAAACGGCAGCGATAACCGTAATATCCTTATAGGAGGTTTTAGTACTAATTATTTATGATTTTTTGACATACGTTACATAATGGTTGTAGATGCCTTTTTTTTTTTAAATCGTCAAAATATTTTTATTTATTTTTACATATTAAACGTTCCTTTTAGTGTTTAAGTTGAAGAATTCAGAGCTTTAACAACTCTTAACATAAAATAGCATCACCCCTATAGACCTGAAGGACTAGACAGAGGTGTGTAGTATCTTGTTGATCTTGTAAGATTTCCAACAATACCAAATAGTTGAATATCAGTGTCAAAGTGCCCATGCTGTCGCTTCTTTTAGAAAGATAGGGGAATGAAATTGTTAATTGATCATACCCTAAAAGTATGATTACAACATAACCGGACACATAATAATATCGACACAAAAGGAATTTTAAAACCTTGCATACGTTCAAAATACAAAATAACATATTGTGTAGTCATCTAATGAGTCTGATGACAAGTAATTAAGTAATTAGAATGATGGTTGTAGTCTTCTGATTCTAATGAGCCTATTAAGTGATTAAATGATTTGAAATATCTCGCAACAATACCAACTAAGAACTGCATTCACCTTTTTATAATTAGTGAGCTAATGTGATTTGCTAATGTTGATTAGTTCTACTATGAGTTCTACAAAATGTTTTTGACGATTATAAATTTTTATTATCATATCTTTTATAACTTTAATGAGGGTAGTTAACTAATTATTGACTTTATACAATAAAAGGGCTATAATTTTGTTCCATAATTTAGATTGTTCACAACCGTGTAACTGCTAACACTAAAACTATTTGCTTTGCGACTACAAAATCTTAGAATGGAAAGTTAAATCACCAACTTAGATTTGTTTGTTCTTCTAAAAAGTGAGTGTCCTTCATTTAATCATGAAGTATTGTTTAGTGCAATTGTGTCCCGCATAGGCGATTGCCTTTCTGCCGAAGATCAAGTAACTCTCAAAGAATTTTGCCGGAGATTCACGCGAGCTGCTTTAAACAGGTGGCAGAAATCTAAACGATTCTTTGATAAGTTTAGAAATACGTACGGAGAGTGGTTGCAAGCAAATATTGATTGGCCGAGTTGCGTGCAAACTTTAATAAATCAAGAACCAACTGTTGATGAGATACCAAGAGCACGCTCAGTCTCTCCAGAACCTTCGACATCATCGACTGTTGGAACAATGACAAAAAGGTCCCGAAAACCATTCAAAGATCTGGGAAGCAAACAGAAAAAGAGAAGATCTAGTGAGCACATAGGCGAGGATTCCTGTGAATTGGCATATGCAGCTGCAGCACGTTTAAAAGAAGAAGGTTATGAAGATATCGCATCTGTAATCAATTATATGATCAAAAATCCAGAAGCTGCCGTTAAAATCAAGGAAAGCATTAAGAAAACAGTAATATTTACACCAGAGAAAGCACTTGGATTGCTTCTTTCACTTAAGCTTTCAAAGTGGCAATATATTACGTTGCGAGAGACTGCCATTCGGGAAGGTGCTAAGGATATTTACCCATCCTACTATAAACTGCAACAAACTAAGCTTGCATGCTACCCTCCTAATCAATCAGTATCAGTTACGGATTCATCAGCTAGAATTAGACTTCAAGCTTTACTTGACATCACGGTGAAGCGGATTCTTCAAAGTCTTTCTGATAATGTGGAAAATAAGCAGTTAAAGCTGATATCGAAATGGGGATTTGATGGTGCTTCCAATCAAAGCCGATACAAGCAGAAAATGGACGGCGAGCATGATGATTCAAGCATTTTCATGACCTCCTTGGTGCCACTGAAACTGACAGATGGAGATAATACTATATGGACAAACCCGAAACCATGCTCAACTTTTTATTGTCGTCCGGTTCAGTTCACTTTTGTAAAAGAAAGCCATGCAGTTGTCATTGATAACAAAAGAAAAATGGATGAGGAAATTGAGGCCCTTAACCCCACAGAGTGCATTAATAGTAACAGGGTGACTCATAAACTAATGATGACAATGATCGACGCAAAAGTCTGCACGTACCTTTCTGAAGCTAGATCAAATGCATCATGCTACCTGTGCTTAGCAAAACCAACAGAAATGAACCACTTAGATGCTGTAACATCAAAAACTGTGTGTTCTGACATATATGAATTTGGCCTATCATCCCTACATGCCCGTATAAATTGCATGGAATGTCTGTTACACATTGCGTACAGACTTGACTTCAAACAGTGGGCAGCAAGAAGTAATGAGCATAAAGATATGTTACAAAACAGAAAAAAAAAACATTCAAAATAAATTTAAAGAGGAGCTCAATCTGTTAATTGATATAGTAAAACAAGGCTCGGGAACTACCAATGACGGGAATACCGCAAGGAAGTTTTTCGAGTTTCCCAATAAAACTGCAGCTATTACTGGGTTGGATCAAAACCTGATAAAAAGATTTGCTGTTATTTTGCAAGCAATAACATCTGGTGAGAAGATCGATGTCATCAAATTTAAAGATTTTGCTCGCAAAACAGCAGAAAAGTACGTGGAATTATACGACTGGTACTACATGTCATCAACCGTACATAAACTATTAATACACGGAGCTGACATAATCGAAAAAAATGATATTGTCCCGATTGGGACTCTCTCGGAAGAAGCCTCAGAGTCTCGAAACAAAGATTTTAGGAGGTTCCGGGAACATCATTCGCGGAAAAGAAGCAGGCAAGATTCTAATCAAGATATCCTAAATATGCTTGTTGTTTCTTCGGATCCTTTTCTAAGTGCACAAAGGCCGAAGTTAGATGCCAAAAGGAAGACAACCTTTTTTGCTGAAACTCTCGACCTAATACAGTTTCCGGAAACTGAGTTCGAGTTTGTAGGTATATCCGATCTGGATTCTGACTCGGAATTGGAGTCCGACAACGAAAGTTGTAAAGAAAATTTGTAAAATTTAATTATTATTCTTTATGTTCTTTTGTTATTTATGTCAGTTTATTGTACCAATATGTTTAGTTAATAATTTCATAAATTATAGTTTCAAATATGTATTTTGTATAATTGAATTTATTAGATATTATTTTTGTTACTTCTGTTTTATTTAAATTACCTATCAATAAAAAGTTTATATACAGTCTTTTTTTTTTTCACATATTCTTAATATTTGGGGAAAAAGCATGCTTCCTAACGATGTTCTTAACTTTGACACAGTTCATGGATCGTTTTGAACAGTTTCATATGTTAAAATAAATAATGTTAGTACTATAATCCCCTATAAGGATATTATTATTATTATGTGTCCGGTTATGTTGTAATCATACTTTTAGGGTATGATCAATTAACAATTTCATTCCCCTATCTTTCAAAAAGAAGCGACAGCATGGGCACTTTGACACTGATATTCAACTATTTGGTATTGTTGGAAATCTTACAAGATCAACAAGACACTACACACCTCTGTCTAGTCCTTCAGGTCTATAGGGGTGATGCTATTTTATGATAAGAGTTGTTAAAGCTCTGAATTCTTCAACTTAAACACTAAAAGGAACGTTTAAATATGTAAAAATAAATAAAAATATTTTGACGATTTAAAAAAAAAAAGGCATCTACAACCATTATGTAACGTATGTCAAAAAATCATAAATAATTAGTACTATAACCCCCTATAAGGATATTACGGTTATCGCTGCCGTTTTAGAGATATTTCGATTTTTCATACTAGCTCCATACAAAATTTTCGTAAAAAAATTATAATTCCTTCGTTTCTGTGCAGAATCAATTCTGGTGTCATTTTTGTATATTGTTATAACTAATAGAAGTGATATCCGGCAAAAAAACTCGCACTTGCAAAATAAAATGCCTAAGTCTATGAAAGCCGATTTTCAGCCCACCGTGGCGGCAGTGTGTCATTATATTAGTAAATAGGCTGGCAACATGGTGGATTCATTGTGCTTACGTAACAGAATGTTGCATTATATAATTAGGCTTGATATTGCATTTATATTTATGTCGAAAAATTATACAGTAAGTAAAATGCATGACATAATATTATGCTATCGGTTTACCAAAAAATATGCGTAAATAAAACAGTGAAAACAAATGAACATCATTCGAAAACCTAACCAGATATAATAATTTAAAACGACATCATTCGAAAACCTAACCAGATATAATAATTTAAAACGAATAGGACGACCTTAAAGACAATGTTGACATTGATAGGGAGCGCAGGGCGC
Source organism: Tholera decimalis (assembly GCA_943138885.2). NCBI lineage: Eukaryota > Metazoa > Arthropoda > Insecta > Lepidoptera > Noctuidae > Tholera > Tholera decimalis. The sequence continues at coordinate 5,606,636 of OW964571.2, forward strand.
TGGCGGTTCGAGGAAACATGCTAGCCCGGAGATTTGCTCGTTGTAGTGATGAAGTCAAAATTACGTTGTTTAAGGCTTATTGCCAGACTTTCTACACGAGCAGTCTCTGGGTCAAGCATACCAAGAAGGCGCTGGATGTCTTGCGCATCCAATACAATAATATCTTCAGAATGCTGTTGAGACTTCCCCGCTTCTGTAGTGCGTCAGAGATGTTTGCGAAGACGCATACAGATGGGTTTCACGCCATCATTCGCAAAAAACTCTGTTCGCTGGTCAGCAGAGTGCGGGCGAGTAACAACAGCATTCTGTCGACTGTGGCGGAGAGATTAAACTCTCCTTTCATGAGTCACTTTATGGGAATGACTATCAACCGGGGCACGTTTCCCATAAATTGATGGTCCTTCCTATAAAGCTAGTTATAATTTTATTTATTAATATTATGTACTAACCCTAGCGTAAGCAGTATACTAACACATCTATGGATTTTTAATTATCTGAAATAAAGAATTTGAATTTGAATTATAGAGTTTAACCTCAGTCTATGTCGGACTTATCAGTGTAATAATCAACATTAAAGCTTTACTTCGTCGTTGATAAAGATATTTAAAAATATTTCATATTCGTTAACTAGAGCTAATAAATATATCACTTAAAAAAACATGCTTATTCCTTATCTGGGGGCACGGCAGTGCCCCCGCCAAGTCGAGCAAAAAGCGGCACGGCCGTAACATACTTTTCTCGAAGCAGTTCAGGCCATTTTCGACCCCGTATAACCTCGTTGTGGATAAAACCAGAAGCCTGGATTTTCAGTAACCTTGTCTTTTTACTCTGATAAATAGTCGATGGTCAATCTTAAGTACACTTCTCTCGTATTGACAACACTATGAACTGTATAAAAGATACTATAGCCACGATTTAAATATTACCTAGTGTAAAAAATTACATGTATTTCCTATTACCTCATAGTCGAAAAGACATATATTTTTATTAGTAGGTCACATTGGCAGCATATTAGTTAGTACTCAGCAGGGTCCGGCTAGACTGGCAGTTGATCGTAACACAGTTAGGACCAGGCAGAATTATTAAGGTCATAATATGGAAACAATGAAATTCAAAAGATTCGAATACAGCATTGACAAACATCCTATCAAATGCTTACACAATGAAACACAATAACACGACAACCTTTGCCCTTTTAAACAACAAATAGAGGAAACAAAATCAAAGGAGTTACAAAACCTTCATTGAATAATTTCACAAGTAAGAATACAATTGATAACAATTTCTATTTAACACACACCCCGTTACTAATAGAGAATCGAGTTATCCTTGAATCGTGTCTATTAGGCTTTGGTAGGTACACTTACCGATTCGTCATGCTTGCAACACAGCGGCCATCTTGAAATGGAATGCAATTTGGCGCCAAATTACACTTTGATTTTGACTGATTGTTTTTGGTCTGAAGTTTTGATTTGATTGGAGAAATTTGTTTCCCTTTCTTTTGATTACTGTTATTATGGGTTAGTTATTGAAACGGTAGATTTGAGAGTATTTTATTTTAAACTTGCTTCTGTTGGCAGTTTTATGTTTTTAGTGCGCAATATCATCTTGTAATCGTTTGACAGGTCTTTTAAAAATGGATGAACACAACCTTTGAATTTAGAAGTCCATTTGCGAATTATCTACTACCCTTTTAAGTTGTTTTCTTTCCCTTCCTTTCCCCATATTACAAAATCAACTCATGTTTTGTCATTCATGAAAAGTAATTACGAAATAATGATATATGAAAAACTTATAGGTTTTGAACTAATTTATAAACCGTTCATTAAAAGTTTAAATAATTCCATAGCTATAAACCGATAGCTATAATCTAGGGGTCTTTAAGTCACGAGTGAATAGGTTACTTTTAGGTAAGCGTGCTCCATCTTCGACCACATCACCACTTACCATCAGGTGAGATGGTGGTCAAACGCGAGCCTACAATCAATAAAAAAAATTGCAAATTTTCAATATTAGAGTCTGGCAAACAAAAGTAAAGACTGAAAAAGGGCGGCAAATTTAAAAAATATCAGCATAGCAACCCCAAAACTACAATGAAATACCTGGAATAGCCTTATTTGATACTTTAGAATTATCTATTTTATTTCATCGGAATAAAAAGACAAGAGGTATTTTAGGTAGGTAATAGTTTAGATATTGTGTCTTAATTCGAATAATAAAAAAAAACAACAGTATTCTAAAATAGTTCTGATTTATTCACTATAATCAAAATTTGAATGTATAATATTCCACAAAATATATATAATATTCCACAACTTTTCACACAATGCCATCTAGTCCCAAACTAAGCAGAGCTTGTGGTATGGGTACTAGACAACTGATAAACATACTTATATATTTCTAAATACATACATATTATAGATAAATTACACCCAGACAAAGAACAAATGACCGTGCTCATCACACAAACATTTGTCCTAGGTGGGAATCGAACCCACGACCTTGCGCATAGCAGTCAGGGCCACTGACCATGTGGAAAGTTTCATTAGAGTCATTGGAATCATTGTTTCCTACGTTAATTATAAAACTTTCTAGATTATTTTCTGTAATTCTGTCCCTTTCATAATATTTATTTTCAACATGGATGATCAGTCATTTTCTTTCACTCCTCAGGAGTTTTATTTTCAAACGACTCTTTTATAACTTTCGCTAACCCCACTGCAGGCAAAGCAACATTTTTACTTGCCACATTACGTTTAGCCAAACTCCATACTAACTCAATGGCATTTATCACAGTGGTAGGGGAGAAGTCGCAATACCTCGTGCCCATTCTGCTTCAGAATTTCATCAGCTTCATATACTGGCTCTGGTGTGTTTCGTTTTAAACTTGTTTTCTAACGATATAAAATTCGTTAATTTTGTTACGAATAGCATCTATGTGTGACACTGTGGGTTTATATGGCCTTTACGCGCACCTTCCTTTTTAATTCTTTTTAATGTAGTAATGCTCACTTCTGTAAAGAATGGTAAAACAGAATGATTAGGTTCTGCAAATCATGAATTCAATTACATCTTTATAAAAGTTATGTATTATGTACTCCTAGTAAAAATTTACCAGTGATTGAAGCTATTTCATCCAAGTACTGGTTCTGGGTTCTTATCCTATCTTTCTGCTCTAAATCCGTAAGTTTTTCAATAGTTTTCACTATCTCATCAACCCCTGCTACATCCACCAGATTTTCTATAAAAGAAAAAAAAAAAAAACCATGCAACATTTAATAGTATGTTAAATAACCATAATGCATTATTATGAAGGTGTTTAACATACTATAAAATGAATGTGAATCAAAATAGATAAATATTTTTCCTCGCTAAAAGATATATATTAATTATGAATTAAGACAAAGTATCAACTTAGTAGCGTCATACTAACTTATAAAATCGAACACCAGACGTAAACAATCTTGTTTTCGTTTGAATTCGGCCTCTTTCTTCTGTTGTTTTTCTTGATATTTAGACATCATGCGAAACAACATCTCACGTACTCCACTTTTAATAGTTTTGTTCATTTTTCGCTCAATAAACGCTATTAACAAGATCATAACAAATCACCAACAACATGCCATCTTGTTTTGGAAAATTAAGTTTGACATTAGTATAGCATTGCCATATAAAAAGTTTGCAAATAATTCGAGTGTCTACTTTCGTTTGCCAGACTCTAAAACCCGATATAGCGCAAACCAAATCTTGTATTTATTTTATGATGGGTGTAACATTCATGGTTTTTGGATTCGGTATAACAAAAAACGTAGATACGCTTTAGAGATTTTCATGGGGTGACCACAGAAACGTCGGGCCCATTTTTTAACGAATGCTATTTGCAAATAACAAATTGAAAGTTAGTAATTTTTAATGTGAAAATTTACTCAACGATCAATTTTATAAAATTAAATAGATATTCAAAGTCCTAGCCCCATACGAGTGTATAATATGACCATAACTGATTACCGGAACAAAACGCATGGTGTAACCGATTCCTACTGTACAATAAAAGCATCGTAAAATCTTTTCAAAATCTCTTAAAACTCGAATGTCACACTGAATAACTCAACTTCAAATCTTGTTAAATGGCCTTTGTGGAGGAGCCACCACACTAAATAAGTCGCTGATTTGATTTAATTTGTTCCGAACTGACATTCCATTTTGAATTATTTCAAATCCGATTCTAAATTCAATATCGTTGCGAGACAGTACCTTGTTCGTTTCCACTAAGAGGATCCATAGAGCATGGATTTAGCTATTTCTGTTAACTAATATTCGCGCCAAACTTTTAAACAGAATTTCTTCGGGCGCTCAATGAAAATTAATGAAAGACTAATTTAGTATATTAGTTAAAAATACACTTTGTCACTGTGTATATCTATTCTAATAAGTATTTATTATAAATGTAATGAGAAAGGACGTTTGTAAATCAATCACACTAAGATTGCTGAACGAAACTGTATGGGCACAGAGATAGATTATATTCGGGAGAAAATGAATTAAAACATGGACAAACCTACTTCGAAATGGAGGAGGTTCTCAATCCTACTATTTTGTATTTGTTACCCGATTATTAAATTCACATTGTCAGTAATTAGTTAGGTACCAATTATTTAAACAAAGGTATTAAATACGTATACGAGTATGATTTAGTATTATTTTAAAGCTGATCGGTCATTTTGACCGATTTTGATTTTGGTCGTTCTGATGCTCACGAGTCTCGATGGTCTGTGGTAGCATCGCTGATTCGATTAGAGGTGCTCCAATGCACTGCTGCAGTGTCATGAAATAAAAAGGAAGTCTCATTCACTTTTCTATGAGATTAAATCCTATTTTCATAGGATTTAATTTTGTTCATTTTAAATATTACGCCTTAAAAGTTCCATTTAAAAAAAAAAAAGAGATTTTTAACCGCCATTGTAACTATAACTTAAGCAACATTGTGAATCAGGTGTGTTTAAATTATTGGTGCACAATAAAGAATATTATATCTATCTATCTAACGAAGAAACGAAAATGATTGAACTGATAAAAATCTAAACTATGCTAACCTTCTTTTCCAGGTCCAAAGAAGCTAAGCCAACACCGTTCATCATCAGCGCTGGCTACCAAAGAGATAGAGTTCTCCAACTGGAAGAAGAGAGCTTCCTATGACCCCATGAAGGCAGCTCAAGAAGATAAGAGAAGAAAGCAGATGGCCAAGCGACAGGATTGCAACAAAGACGATTTGAGCTCGCCTAGGTAAGTAGCCTTATACTTTAATAGCTACAGCTAAAACAATGTTAATTCCATAAAAACCTATGCTTAGCGTGTATAATCTTCTAAGAAACTATACGTCTATCAGCTCTAGATTTTGAGTAATCTAAAGAAATTCTCACAAAATTAGCTACTGCTCAGTTATCTACAACGTGTAACGGAAACCCCATATCTATCCAAAATGACTGAAGACAACATCAGGTATGGAGTCTCTATGCAAAGTTTCAGCTCAAAATAACTGACTCACAGAATTGACCCCAAATTATTGGTTTCATATGTTTCTTGAATACCAGTAATAACAAACGTGTCACAGCACTATGAGGGTCATCACTTTCCGCGTCACTTGCCAATAAAATGATAATTCTCTTCGTACTTCTTAATTTGAACAATTCGGTCTCTGGTATCAATGTATTGAAATTTCTAACAAGCTCCACACATGTAGACATAGGTTTACAAAACCCTTGCTATATCGTTTGTTATCATCCAAAGAAGCCGTGCACTTGGTATGTATATACCCTTTAAATTACACGTTGTATATACATAGTTTGTCCAAGACTAATATTAATATGATATAGTAATGAGGTTTTTTATTTAAACCACAGCCATAGCATTACAAGTCTGAGTAGCTAGAATTAAATAGTATTATGGAAACTTTGGTAAAAAAATGAATTAGGTTTTGTAAATAGTAACTGGAGTTTCATTCCGGTTCTTCTCCATAGGAAATGACCAATTCGAACTGTGCACTAGTATCTGATATTTTATGAGTGCCCTTGTAGGCCTATGTGAAATAAAATATTTTTGCCAACATAACCTGCTGTCTCTATTATTTATTTACTTATAACGAAATCCACAGATCTTAAAAAAGTTTTTAAAGTATCTTATATCTAATTTTATAACCAATTAATTCGTTATAGCCTTTTAATATCTAAAACCCTGTTTTAATCGCAAAATTTCTTCATTTCAGTCATTCCTCACCCGTCCACCGTTCCCAATCTTTCCACACCACCAACATAGCGGATCTGGAAACTCTGGACTACTCCTCAGAGGAGACGGAAGATGACCAGCTCCTGGCCACGTTGCCGGTAGACCCAATGATCACTTCCACCCATTCAGACATCCTGGATCTCCGGCCTAAAGACTACAGCAACTTGAGAAGGCAGGCCATGACGAACGACGTGGTGCTGTCGAGGGATTATGTCACTAATTTCCAGGTGAGAAGGGTTAAATTGCTTTGAGTTTTTTTGCTACATAGATAAATAGCCTCTACGGCCATAGCACATGCTGGTTTTGTTACTATCTTTTTCTTCACCGTTTCGAGAACAGAAAAAATTAATGACCTGTAAAGTTTCGAAAAAGAATTAGGAGGGAAATAGAGTGATAAGTGATTGCTTTAATCTTTAGAGAAAATTTACTAACTTTTGAAGTGTCACAAGTGATAACAAGTCCCAACACCTTAGCCATTACCTTAGGTGACGGACTTGTAATTCGGTATTCCGCCAAGCCCGTTCCATCATCGGACTACAAGACAAACGGCGATGCGCCATCGTTACATGGTGGACATCCCACACATACTCACAAAACGTTTTGGGAATACTTTCATTGTGCGTACAGCTAAGGAGTGGAATTCCCTGCCGGAATCTGTGTTTCCTGACAGCTATAACCTGGGGGTCTTTAAGTCAAGAGTGAATAGGTTACTTCTAGGCAAGCGTGCTTCATCTTCGACCACATCATCGCTTAACATCAGGTGAGATTGTGGTCAAACGTAAGCCTATCAACTATAAAAAAAAAGGTCGCAGTTCTGAAACCCACCCATTACGGCAATAGGCCGCGAACCCACTCCAGACACAAGAATATTTAGTTAATTTGGAGGGGTTAAAGAATGCTAGTTTAAAAAAAAAACTACATTGCTCTCCCTTTTTCTCTTTATTCTTTTAAGTTCTTAACTATTAGTCCTAGATTTCGTATGTATGTGTACCAAGTCTTAATAAAATCAGCTCTTTAGTATCCAAGAAAAAGGCCTTGAAAGTTTGTATAAAACACGTCAATCGCATCGGATAGTAAGCGTTGATCCACGATGAAGGCTCGCTTAGCAGTAACTTAAGCTGGTAACTGGTTCTTAGCCGGGGTGTCTTCAAGTTACCCCTTAGATGAAGATACCCAGGTTGTAGACCACAGTAACTTCCAGTGCGAATGCTGCGCTCCTGAGCAAATCATGTCCCATCTGCTGGAGTGTCCAAAATGTCCAAATCAAACCTTAGAAGACCTGATAAACGCCACTGAGGTCGTGATTAACGTGGCTACCTACTAGGCCTTGTTATTTAAACCAATAACACAGGCCGGGCAAAAACGGTACATTTTGCACTTTTAGGTTAGGATATCTCAGAAACCTGACGTGATAGAGCGATTCTGAGGCTAGATTCGGATTCAGCGCATCGAAAACCTTCGGAAATGTATAGTCTAGTTTCTGGTTAAGAAGTTTGGTTAAATTTTGTTGTGTAATTTACCATTGAGTCGATGAAGAAGACCTAGGTTTTAGGCTATCAGGAAACACAGACTCCGACAGGAATTCTTCTCCATTCCCATTATAATTGCGCGGGTCTCGTCTTAACATGATGATTTCCGCATAACTAAGGTTACGTTACTGATAAGAAGTAGACTATAATTATTGAACTGCACAAAGATAACAAACAATCTAAGTGATTAAGATTCCTTTCCTTTCTCTATTATGAATTTGATATGTATTAGTATATATTTATATATTATATTTTGTGGTATGTATTTTATATTATGATGTTTGGTTAGTATTATGTATGATGTACACTGACAGCCCTAAATCTATCTCCTATAATTTCTGTCCATCCAAAGGTTGTCTGTAAGAGATTGTCCTGTGCGATAAGACCGCCCATTGTACACTAATTTTATTATTTGTATCCTTAAGTGTATTGTAAGGTGTACAATAAAGTATATAATAAATAAATCAATAAATAATAATGAGACTGATAATTAAATATAAACGTCTCAGAGAGGCGGGCAAGGGCTATCACGCGCCTTCATCCATTGCCTTCATCTTGAATCTTGATTGCTGTGACATTCATGGCCGGCTAACTGACCGAAAATTGTTAGGAAAAGACTAGACAAATTCACACCCTCATTGAGACAAGGGCACAATTGCATATATAGATATATTTTCAATTGGTTTTGACCGTTGTAATTATGTATTTCAGGTAAACCAGTTAGCGCACGACAAAAAACGCCGCGAAGCGCGGGACGCGGACAAAAGAAAAACCTTCATCATAGACGACATAACCCCAACCAAAGAGAACATAGACTTCTTAACAAAGACAAGAGAGGATTCTGTCATAGACAAGCGAAAAACTTTTATTCTCGATAGTGATACAAATTCCACAACGAATGGCAGTAGTCCCAGGAATTCGTCGATATTTAGTCATGAGAAGAATTCTCTGACTACTGGGACTAGTGATACGGAGGGCGAGAGTGGGACGGAGAGTGCGCCCGTTGTGATGAGGCATCAGGGAGGGAAGAGGAGTGCTCCAGTGCAGGCTAAACAGAGGTAGGTCGACATACAAATTTGATAACTATTAATTATAATTTTTAGTGTTTCTATTCATATAATTGATTTATTTTGTATTATTTTATAATAGTGTCTTGTTTATGTTTGAACATCTTTTTATATTTTGCAGGATCTCCTTCAAAAGTCATGAGATTAAATTATCATTATATAAAATCATAAACATTCCAGGTACAGCGGTGACTACTCAATGTCATCGTCGACGACCTCGATAAGCCAGCGTAAGCCTTCAGTCCAGCCCCGGTACATGGACATATCCAAGTACAAAAACGAGCAGTCCCCGAAGAATTTCCTTCGACGGGATCCCAGCAAGACTTATGTGGGCGTATTGAATACGGATAAGGCTGTCAGCAAGGGGAGCGCTCAGCATTACGAAATGGGTAAGTTTGGGCACTTTGTGATGTGAAGTGATGATGTGGTCGAAGATGAAGCACACTTACCTAGAAGTAACCTTTTCACTCTTGACTTAAAAATCCCCATGTTATAGCAATCAGGAAATACAGACACCGGAAGGGAATTCCATTCCTTAACTGTACGCACAATTCTTCTTGCATTCTCCCTCTGTCAGACGTCACAGCATCATTTACTCCATTTTTTCTTTGTTATCTATCTTACACAATCCATCCGCCTTTTATTCCATTCATCTTTCTAAACATGTATATAATTAAGGTTGCATATAATTAAAATTTAATTGTCTGAAAACACACATTTTTTTTGTTCATGGCGATTTTGATCTGAGTGAAGCGTTTGATTTCATTAAGCATAACTTCGAATACACATTTTGTGACACAAGATGTGTTATCTTAGTAATAGAAACAAATCAATTCGAAGCATGAGATGAAAGATACATAATATCATAACGTGTTCAGTAGACTTGAGTTACATATCAATGTAATGAAATGCCACGAGAAGATTGTGGCTGATAATATCAAACATATGACATCTTCAAGGTTAAAGTCGAACAACCCTTGCGAAGGCCAGTCAGCGAATGGGTTATAATCTTAACATAACGAATTTCCTTCGTGCTTCGGTGAGCACGTTAAGCTATTGGTCTCAGCCGCACATTGCATTGCATCTACGGCAGTCATTACAGATTTCCAAAAACCATAAAATCTGATACCATTCTTGCCATGGGTATCGTCTTATCCTGTAGCTGGGTCGTCAAGATCAGATAGACAGATACCCTATGTATAACACTAGTACTCAGCTGCGTCCGATTAGACTAAAAGCCGCCCCAACATAGTTGAGAAAGGCTAGCTAGATGGAGTGCTTCTAGGCACTATTTTTGGTCCATACTTAATTTACTTTTTTCTTTCATAAATTAAAATGGAACAATGAAAGCGTCTGTAAATAACTGAAATGCAATTTAAATTATTCTGAGCATGTAGTTGATGAAGTAAATACCTATATTCCAGAACAAAAGAAACAAGAATTAGAGAAGTGGAAACGAAGAGCTTCGTACGACCCGAGGAAGGCGGCTGCTCTCGGAAAGTCGAACAAGACGCCGTCAAAGACCGCTAGGTAAGTGTGCACAAGGCTTAAAAAATGCTAATCTTTGGTAGTCAGTATGGAATAGTTACATTCGTCATTATTGGCACTGTAGATGTTGGGGTAGCTTTGATAAAAAGTCCATTAATTTGTGGAATTTAAAAATTGGACCTCTATATTTACACAATAGTGTGATCAAGTCATTACGGTTGAGCAAAAGAAAGTAAAAAAAGGTGGAATATGCCTGTGTTACAATAATAAAGTACTAAACTGGTATTCGGGATAAGGTAATGTGGATTAACAGAATGGGATGAGAGTAATTTAGAATAAAAGGCCTATTTTAGGGTCTTCAATTCAAATAAGTTTATAACATATTTTTTAGTTTGCCGTTTCTAATATAAGCTTTTGTTTTGTAAATTATATATCTTTGAGTTGTAAATATTATTTTTTAACTTTTATTTTCTTATAAATTTTAAGTAAGGTAAAATAATATTAAAACATAATCTGTTGTAAATTTTAGAGCGTGACAAAACTCAAAATGCATGCAATTCCGTGTAAGTGACATGATGGCCGCCATCACGTGTAAGGTTAGTCAAATGTCAAAACTGACAGCTGTGGCGATCGCGGGTTTTGTAATTGACAGCTGTCAAAATTATTGGCACTTGGTGTATTTTATTTGCTTGGAAAGCTTGACACTACTATGCCGCTAAATTCTTGGTTTTTCATGTCTGTATTTAATGTTACATATTTTTTGGTTTCTTAATTTTAGTTATTCGTTTGTTAATATTTATATCTCTGTATATTTTATGAAGAATCAAGATGTCTGCTTTTCTATTGCTTCGTCAACTATGAATTGGTACAAAAAAAAAACAAAATTACTACCTACCGCTGGTTAGAATATAGGATTTCTTTTGATGCAAATCTGTGTGTAAATATAGTTTTTTTTACTGGCAATTCTTATAATGCTTACTAACGTGGTTATGGGTTGTGTAACTTAGCACATTTATTTCTATTTACGTTTTTTTATATTTCTTTTGGTGTTTTTTATAAGCTAAGCTACTAACCCTTTTAATATACATAATTCAATATTTTTTTCTAATGGTTGGTTCAAAATAGGAATTATGGTATAAATAAACCATTTTGATTTTATAGAGAATGATCCTTTTGCCTGTAGTGGAGTGCAATAGACTAATATATAAGCCACCCCACGCAAAACCACAAATAAAAAACACTTCGAAAAACAGAGGAAATCTGACCAAGCAGCTTTTGACACTTCGAACACAAAAAAAAAACAATTGTCCAACGTAACGAATGGAAATATAATCTATGTTTTTCTTCCCTCTAGTGTGCTCCGCTCACAATCTTTCCATGGGCCGGTGCTGGCATATCCAGGGCTTCGCCCCCTGCCCCCGGACCAGATCTGCGAGACGTATGACGCTTCTAGCGACAACGATTTTTAACGACTACGACTTGTGATAAACCGTGTTTGTATTTGAGATAGACTAGTCTTTTGTTTTGATACAAAAATCATTGAATTGTTGATTTAAGCCGCGTTTACATCGAGCAAGTTACACGAGGTCGAGACTTATATAATATGTACTATAGTTCAAATTTGAGGTAATTTCAATTTCATCGCCACTTACTGAACTGTCCATTATAATTAGACAATAAGAATAAATTTTGTTTAAAATAAATTCCTACTTAGGAAACATTTTTCAGCCAAATTCAACTGTAAGTAATAATCTCTAACACGAGTGTCAACCGTCTTCGTGTAAACGAGGCTTATAACTGTCAAATAAATTTGACGTACTGTCAAGATGATCTGTTGTTTTTGTATCAAGAAATTAGGAATACGGCGCAGTGTGTTCATACTAATTGTTAGTGTTATTTTAGAGTTTGATATCGATGCAGAATCTTCACTTGTATAACTTTGTGTCGATACAAACTGTGAGATACGACCAGTTAGATGTGTGATGTGCAATGTGATGCATAATAATGCAGCAATCGTGATCAGACCAGATCGTGAATTTTTCTTGGTCACGCGGTAATATTGTTTCGAACAAGTCCCTTTTTTACTTATTTTTTTTTTTGACAAATGTTAAAGATGATACAATATCGCCGACGTTAAGATTAACTGTTCGCAAAGAAGAACATTCGTTATTTTATTTGTAATCTGTGGTAAATGATTATTTTCGTTTAGAAATAATTTATTGTAAAATATTTTTTTGCTATACGATTTTGTGTCATCTTCGAGGTGTTTCTGTATTTGGGGATCAAAAAGTAGCTTCTTTATTATAATTAAAATAAAAATGAAATAATAAGTACCAAAAAAAATTTTGCATCTAGGCGTTAGTAGTAGTGAATACTCGTTAGTCCAAAAATAGTCAAAAATATGATTAACTTAAAAAGTTTACGAAAAAAATGATTACAACGATAGTTAGATGTTAATTTATTTAATTAACTTATCAATGATGAAATAATTATTGGTTATTTAGTTAATTTTAACGTTATGAAAAACGTCATCTTGACGCCATATTGTTTTCCCGCCAAATACAGATTTGATCCTCTTTTTCCCTTCAAACTACATGATTTAAACAAATGTCATGTTTTTTTATAATTGACGATTAAAATGAAAATGGTGATTGTTTGGGGGCGATGCAATAAGTTATTCTGCACAAAACTAAATTTGTTTGAGTCGCGTCGCGGTTTATTGTAATATTTTTTTTTATACTGAATTACTTTATACCTTTTTGTGTAAAATATAATTTTCTCGTAAAGTTAAGGTTTAATTAAGGGAACATTAAATAATAATTAAATGTGATTTAATTAATAATGCCTACAGTATCTTTAGGATTGGCAATTATTATTTACCACTAAAAGTGTATGAGATTATTTGATTTTCTCTATAAATGTCCGATTTAAATAATAAATGTAGAATAAATCTTTGCTGAACTTATATCGTAATAAATATCCCTTTATATTGCTCATATCATTCATACATCGATGTACTTTAGAAATATTTAACCCTTTTTTAGTTTTAGTTTATTTTTTGTAGTGCAATACGACATCACAATTATTACCAGATTAAAGGTTTTCGTTTATGATATTTTTGTATTTTCTGGGTATTAATAGTATATTATGGGCTGAAATACTCAAGTTAATGGATTAAAGAGTTATTTTTGCGTGTTTAATGTTTTTCACAGCACAGGATTAGTCTGAGCACAGTATTTTTTGCTATTTTTTAGTAGACGCTGTGGAAAAATATAAGAAAATGGCACAAGCAAGACGAATCGTTGATTTTATTCTGCCAGGCCATACCATCGGCGCTTGACGTTGCTATATCTTCATTACTAAATTTGAAAAAACTAAATAAACATCTCTTTACTTAAAAATATTACTTAGTTTAGTTTTCGTGTTACAATGATTTAATTTTGAGTACAATAACGCTGTTTTATTTAATCTTCTCAATATAATGCATATAAAAAGTACTTATAATATTTTTATTGTGTACTATTTTAAAGTAAAGAGAATTCAAATCTAAATCATAACTCAAAAAGTCTGCTGAAATGTTTTTTAAATAAATTATAAGGTGTTTCTTACGATGTTACCATAAAAACATGGCCCTTGTTTTTTCTGACAGATGGAACAACATGGCGGGTTTTTGTGGTAATCGTGAGATCGTTATCTCAATTTTGAGTAGTGATTTACTATTAATTAGTAAGCCTGGCTTTATTTCATTAGCGCCAACTGTACCATAAACGCTGCAAGCGTTAATATTTGTAAAACATAATTGATGTTTAGAGTTTTGTAAAAATATTATTTAAATAGGAAACAATAAAAAGAACGTTTAAAATTAGTGTTATTGTTTTATTTCTGGTTCGAATATTCTCATAAGACATGAACGCACGGGTTGGGTTAAAATCTGGTCATCCTTGTTTACTCCAATTTCGCCACTCGTCTGGTAGAACATTACCTAATAGGTTTAGATGTGAAGATAATGATAGAGAACATGGGTGGGGTTCTTTCCCGCGACCTCTCTCGATCACAAGTTCGACACCTCCGTCATTGTCGCTTCAAAACACAAATTGGCAGTTTTATACTTTAACCTAATACTTAATGCTAATACTTTACCAAAAACTTCTGAGCTTTCCTTTGATAAAATAGTTCCACCTTATGTTCCGCATCTTAAGGGCCTATACTACCTCAAATGGCTTAGCATGATCCTCCGTTATGTTGAAAATGCTGCTGCAATAATTTTGAAATAAATATATGGCAAAGTTGAGGATTAATGTTAGGTACTGTTTGACGAAAACACGATTCCTTAAAATTTTCTTGATAGAAAAAAAATCCAAAGTTGCCTCCAAACCGAACAATAAACCGCTGGCAATGCTGATATAAAATCTCAAAATTGATTCACTTCACTCTGCCCTTGAGAGTATCAGATCCCAGAACTTATTAATTTGTACACAGAACTCGAAAATTCAATAACAGAACGATGATATTAGAGCCTCAGTTAAATTTTTATCAGAGAAATATGACGTGCTATGATAGAATTAAGTCGCCTCAAGTCTGAGTGTTCTAATAATCAAAATATTATAGCTGAAGGTTTGACCAATTGGAGAAAAATCTGAAATCCGCATCACTTCAACTGAAAAATATCCCAAGATTAAACCCTGAAACTCAACAAACTATCTCAAACGCAGTTCTAGGAGATATCATTAATCAACCTGTTAAAAATACTGAAATTAATAGTAGATTATTAACCAAGGGGTAATAGTAGATTATTATAAATATTATCAGGTAATAGTAGATAATAGTAGATTATTAATAAAGCAGTGTCATCCGTCGCGGGTGACGATTTAAATCGCGAGCGTAACGAAGGACCTCGGGTGTTAAAAACTTAAATCACGAGCGAAGCGAGGGACTTAAGACGAGTCCTGAGTGTAGCGAGGGATTTAAGTTCACCCAAGACTAAGACAGCTTTATCACCGAGGAAAATACTCTACTTTTGGTACCATTTGCGAAAAAAATAACACAATAATAATATGAGATATGCATTTATTAAAAATAATGACAGTTAAAAGTAAAAGTTAACTTTCGAAACATTGGTCCAATTATTGATAGAGAGAGTTACATTTTTGTTTGGTACATTTATTGTTGATAAGTTGATTTGAGTATTTCTCTGTTCTTGCGTCTGAAGAACTTGCAAATTCCTAGACTAATATTTTTTTTACTCGTACGGCCTCGTTGTTTTCGTAATTTTATTTAATAATCATAACTGCATAATAAATGCGTATTCCTTTTTCAAAAAGATGTATAATGCTTTATATACAAACTCAATGGTGTAAACACAGATGTAGAGTGCGTTAATGCGTTTCACCGAAAAGTTCCTATGGCGTTATGTTGGCAGCAATATTTTTCAGTGTTGCCATATTACCTATAATAACCTACCACAAAGTACGGGTGATTTAAAGGATGTTTTTATGTTAAATTCTTATATACATATTTAAGATTATTCGATTGATTCGATATCATTTTAAAAATCAGGACAGTAGTAAAAAGCATAAAAAATTAAATAATTTTTATTATAATATTATATTATGAATGCACCGAATGTGCATTTTTTGTCTGATCATAATTAATTGTGTTTGGAGTAATTATGCTCATCCAACGGACTTATACCCGAGAGATTGTCATCTTCCATATCATCATCGTCATCAGAAGTGTCGCTCTTCAATTATAAACCTGTCCATCTCACTATCAATAGCAGGACCATTGGCGTAATATTTTTCTTCCACTTTTTTCACGTGCTCACATTCTTTTCTCCATTCTTCTTCGGTGATCGTTGCAAAGGCTTCTTCTGTAATTTGGACGATTTTATTTGCTTCTTGACCCACGTTTTTTTCAGCAATTCGTCTTTTTAAGACTCCATATGAGCTCTACGGGGTTTAGATCGCAGTGGTAAGGT
The DNA here is from genome assembly GCA_943138885.2 of Tholera decimalis. Lineage (NCBI taxonomy): Eukaryota > Metazoa > Arthropoda > Insecta > Lepidoptera > Noctuidae > Tholera > Tholera decimalis. The sequence continues at coordinate 5,622,979 of OW964571.2, forward strand.
GGAAGCCTTACCACTTTATGCCCATGCGCTTCCAACATTACATCGGCTTCATAAACGGGCGGCTGTTTGTGCTCATTTATTATTTGAAATAACTGGGCTTTTACCATACTTGGCAAGTAAGAAAGACAATTACTTGTGATCCAATTTTGCATTTCTGCCGTTCTGATTGCCATTGTTGGTGCTTTGTTAAGCTGTACTGTGTGGTAGGAGGCGTTATCCATCACCACAATTGATTGGGGAAGCAGATTTGGTATAAGTATTTCACTAAGCCATTTATTAAAATTCGTTTTGTTCATATCATCGTGATAGTCGGCCGCTTGTGACTGAGATCTGAAGATCAGTTGAGCATTGGGTATGAAACCTATAGCACCACCCGCGTGGACGATATTCCAACGTGGACCTTTGGAGTCTGATGTTAATATACCTTCTTCTTGTTCACTTTGCCAACATTTTCCGGCGCAATATGTTGCGTGTATATACGTCTCGTCCAAATATACAACTGGGCGCTGGTTTCCGAGACGATTATTTCGCAATTCTTCCAGGTATCGATAACGCCAGGCGATAATAATATCGAGGCGATATAATATCGTATCTCTCCATTAGGACTTTCCTTTTGGATCTACATTTTTCAAAATAAAACCCCATATCTTTGATAATTCTCCACAAAGTGGTACGACTTCCTTTGAATTCTATCTCGTTTCGCATTTCATGCAATAAATTTGTTAGAGTAGGCAATTCCTTTTTTACGGCATAAAATTCATGTATTTTATGCCTTATAGCACACCGTTCGAAGTCATCCAGTTCGATTCTTTTAGGCCGGGGACCACTTTTGCGTGGTGTTGAAACCTTAGTCGACGTGCTGGCTGCGACCTCACCTTCTTTGGTGATTTTAGATACGGTTTTTTCAGATACACCTAAAACAAATATTTCGTTTTATTTGTCTATTATCACAGTCACACATATACCACCCGTCGCAATCATAGTCAATAAAAAAAATGGCAGTTTAAGTGAGGAAATTATTATCTGCTACTGGTAACCCTATTTGACTTACCTGTAATGGCGGCGACACGAGCTTGAACACATTTTAAAGGAATTAACGGGGCCTCATTACGTTTTTCACGTTCACAAAAGTTCTTCACCTTTAACACTATAATTCTTTCACCACTTTTCAAAGTTTTGGGCATGATTTCAGTCAAAAATCTAATGAAATTAAACAAAATCGGCGGGAGCGTCTTCTCGACTTTGACAGACAGAGTAGGCTTTCAGCTATAAAATAGTACTCTGTGTAGGCAACATAACGCCATAGGAACTATTCGGTGAAACGCACTTTAGTTCAGTATAAATTTCGGTAAGTATTCCAAATTTAAATCACATTCTCCCCCTAGAGGATGAATGAAATTCAGTACAATTTTCTTTCCATGTTTTTAACAGATTAAAAATGACTATTGTTATGTTCGCTTTTTGTGGCATAGAATGTCACTTTTTTGAGCAAGTGGTACGAAATAATATTTTCCGAACAATGGGTAAAAAAGATTTGCAAAAAATTGGTCCTGAAAAACCCTTTTATGTGTCAGAAGCTCTCACCACCATGGCAAAACGTCTTCACTGCCTCAGTCGGGAATTTATCAGAAGCAGTACATATGAACAGTGCTGGATTGCTAATGAAAAATATATGTGCGCGAAAAGGAGGGCTTGCCGAGTCGGCTCATTAAAACTGAAGAAGACCTTATAAAACTTCGAAGAGAAAAATGACTAATATACTACGCTCAGATTTACAGCCAACTGTCTATACTCGTATTTCTTTGTTTCATCGAATATTGTGAATTACTATTAATATTAACTAATACTAATAACACTCTTACTATTAAATATCAACTGTCGTATTACACAAATAAACCACACTCACATTCACTAATTACTAGACAAAATATTATTAACACATGACTGTATTATTATCATAATATAACATTTATTACTCACTATTCGATTACACGGTACTACCCATACACAGCTACTGATATATATGATCCACTCTTATTTTATGACATCCATTTCTATCTCAGTGTGCCCAAGTGTTCACAGCCATATACTAAACGTTATTGCAATAAAACTATGTTATTATGACAATGTTATAATTACTAATTATTCAATTCGAAAAGTAATAAATGGACCTTACTCTATTAAAATTCGATAGCATTCAAAATAATGTATCTGACTCATCTACGTGTGATCTCGATAACTGTACTCCTCGTCACCTCTCACCCGATAAATTGCTTAAAATTCTCAATCAAAACATTAGAAGTAAAGCTAAGAACATGATAGGGTTTCACACCGTACTCGCTAGAACAAAGGTTGATTGGGATATTATTACACTGACGGAATGCTGGCTCCCTAACATGCAGTATCGCTACCCTAGAGGGTTACTACTACTTTAAGATCAATAAAAATCTCACCCAAAATAAAGAGGTAGTCGTCTATGTGAAAGAGGATCTTAAAGTTAAAGTAGAAGAACTTACACTTATGGACGCAAACTGTCTCCAAATTAAAATTGACGACAATACAATATTATTGGCTATCGCCCCCCAAGCATAGGCGTAGGAAGGGGGGGAGCCGGGTGGGCCGTGCCCACCCCAGAATGGTCTGGTGCCCACCCGAGAATTTTTACTAACAAACAATTATGGCTGAAAATTAAAAAATCTGGCTAAGTGCGAGTCGGACTCACTCATGCAAGGTTCCGTTGTGCGTTACATGTTAAATAACTTTTTATGTGAAAATTTTAATTTCGTACGTTAAGAGTTGACGCAACTTTGATAAGCGATCATCGCTTGTACTACTGGGGTCCAGGCCCCCCCTGGGAAATATCTCTAGATACGCCAATGCCCCCAAGTTATAAAGACAAAAAAAAATTCACTTCATTGGAGATAAATCTCATTAATATTGTTTACAACGAAACCGGAACGCACTAATGCTCGCGAACCGAGCATCACCACAAAAAGATGGAACGCGACGCGATGACAAGATCCTGTGGCGGCCATCTTCTCTTCCCTTTTTTCTCTGCTACTGATCGCGCGTACGCATTATGTCGCGCACCCTTTTGTAAAAACTAAATTGTAACTTTAACGAATAAATGAATGTAAAACTAAACGCCGTCGACTTTGCTTGATCGCCACTAACATTTGGAGACCTCGACGTGATCAAACGTACTTATTTGAAGATCAAGACTCTGGTGGCATGGCGGCGACGAAACCGCGAGGCGGCCAACTATAATCTCCAACAATTCTTCCACCACGCCTGCAATCTGATGCCTGATGTTTGGTACATGACTGAACTATAAAAAGAAAAGATGACCTGCTCATAATAACGGATCCATGTAATGAGTGATTTGGTTTGGCCACAGGGAAGTACGCCCAATTTAGTCATATTTCTACTAACTGCAAAATGAAAATATTAGTCTTGTGTAGTACGTGAACGATGAACGAATAGGAGCCGAATCTTTGCACTGTACTAAAAGAACCGTTTCCGAACGCTGGCTTGTAATCGTTCTTAGGGATGTCGATCTGAGATCGATTAATCGAAGAATCGATATATCAGGCTCAAAAGATCGATTTTTTAATCGATATGCAGTACTGAATCGATACAGAAAATCGATGTTTCAAGCTTGAAAATCGCCATTCGATTTTTTTGTTTTGGTAAAAAACATAAAATTATTTACAACTAGCGACCCGCCCCGGCTTCGCACGGGTGCAATGTTTATATTAAATATAGGCAGCGTTCGCGAGAATCGTTAACGTACGGCAGTTTTTTCGACGCCTTACTCCACAATTTTCACTACCACGAAAAATCCTATCTATTTTCCGGGATAAAATATAGCCTATACGGATTCGGAAGAATCCCTCTAAGTAATGGTAACAGAAATTTTGAAATCGGTTCAGTAGTTTTTGAGCCTATTCAATACAAACATACAAAAATACAAAGGTTTCCTCTTTATAATATTAGTATAGATTAGTTGAGTGTATCCGTAATATTACGGTGTTGCCGATTAAAGAGTGAATTACTCAAAAACTCGCGAGATGGCTGTAGGCTTAGTTTCCTTCGCCTTCATTGAATAAAAAAAAGTTACGTTTGTAGTCTCAAATATTCTAAAGCGCCGATAATGCTAACTGCACAGCAATTAGATTTCATAAAATATCTTATAAATATATTGAGACCATTGGAAGTAATAACTAAAGAAATATCGGGAAAAGACTATGTTACAGCCAGTAAAATTATACCAATCGTATCTGGTCTGACTGAAACATATAATATAATACATTGAAAACTTCAACTGATATTGGTGCTAAAACAAGAACTTTGATTGTGGAAGGATTGAAGAAAAGATTTGGAAGTGTCGAACAAGTTCATTTGCTAGCCGCTGCAACAATTTTAGATCCTAGATTAAAAAAAAAAACAATTTGTTGACCATCTAACCTGTTCTCGAGCAATAAATGAAAAAAAAAACTTCCATTTTAGATATAAATTACAGCAACAACTTCCACAAAATAATAGTGAAGAAGTCGACGCAATAGACTGAACAAATATGGAATAAGGAATTTGGGATTTTCATAAGTTGCTTGTGAAAAATCAACTCTCTACATTTAATGCACTTGCACTGGAAAGTTAGGGCTTAAACGAAAAATTTAAACACTATTTATCGCAGGCAGTTGTGCACCTGTATACAATACTGTACTGGCAAGAACATATAAACTCTATTTATCAGGACCTTCACTCAATAGCCATGATTTATATGAGTATCGCGGGATCATCTGTACCTTCTGAACGCCTTTTATCAATTGCCGGCAACATCGCAAGTGATGAGCAAAACCGGTTGGATTCCAGTAGACTTGACAGACTATTGTTTTTAAAAAGTTTAGATATGAAGCATTGGGAGCTTTAACTTTTTCATGTAATAAATACGTTTTCAAAATAAATGTCTTCTTTCATACCTGATCTGACTTTGTTATGGTAATAAAAATGATTGTTATTATCAATTTCCCAGAACTAAAAAAAAAAACAATTTCACTGATAAGCGATCAATTATGTTATCTTTCTTGTTTTTCATAAAATTCATTAATATTTACATTATAAATTTAAACTTAAAAAATAAATCGATTTTTCAGAAATCGATCTTTTGGACCTCGATTTTTTGTGAATCGATACATCCGCTTACGATTCGAATCGATTTAAAAATCGATCTTTTTCGGAAAGAATCGACATCCCTAATCGTTCTAACAGCTCTAACAGCTCTTTTCGTACTCGTACATTGTCGTACATTCTAAACCGTGCGATCGTAATGTGCGAACGAGAAATGAAATACAGTCACTGATTGGTTGACAGAAACGTCATACGAATTCATTCTGTGTCTGTATGAATGAGAACCATAGATAATAAGAAAAATATGAGAACCGTTTCAGATTCACATTTCAATGGTAATAAATATCTCTGTTTAAATTATACATAATCCTAATATTATGTCAGCTGTTTACGCTGTGGTAATACAGAGATAAATAAATACGGTGTCTTTGATAGTACCTACATTTGCTATGTGGTCCGCGCTATGCTCTGAGACTCAGAGCACAGATTTACTAATAATCTCTTTGGGGCACAGCGCGGACCACAGTTCACTCTATTAGTTCTAACAGCTCTATTCGTTCTTCGCTCTCGGCGATCCTTAACTCAGACTCGGACCGCCGCACGGTGGGCTGAAAAACGGCTTTCATAGACTTAGGCATTTTATTTTGCAAGTGCCAGTTTTTGTGCCGGATATCACTTCTATTTGTTATATACAATATACAAAAATGACACCAGAATTGATTCTGCACAAAAACGAAGGAATTATAATTTTTTTACGAAAATTTTGTATGGAGCTAGTATGAAAAATCGAAATATCTCTGAAACGGCAGCGATAACCGTAATATCCTTATAGGAGGTTTTAGTACTAATTATTTATGATTTTTTGACATACGTTACATAATGGTTGTAGATGCCTTTTTTTTTTTTTAAATCGTCAAAATATTTTTATTTATTTTTACATATTAAACGTTCCTTTTAGTGTTTAAGTTGAAGAATTCAGAGCTTTAACAACTCTTAACATAAAATAGCATCACCCCTATAGACCTGAAGGACTAGACAGAGGTGTGTAGTATCTTGTTGATCTTGTAAGATTTCCAACAATACCAAATAGTTGAATATCAGTGTCAAAGTGCCCATGCTGTCGCTTCTTTTAGAAAGATAGGGGAATGAAATTGTTAATTGATCATACCCTAAAAGTATGATTACAACATAACCGGACACATAATAATATCGACACAAAAGGAATTTTAAAACCTTGCATACGTTCAAAATACAAAATAACATATTGTGTAGTCATCTAATGAGTCTGATGACAAGTAATTAAGTAATTAGAATGATGGTTGTAGTCTTCTGATTCTAATGAGCCTATTAAGTGATTAAATGATTTGAAATATCTCGCAACAATACCAACTAAGAACTGCATTCACCTTTTTATAATTAGTGAGCTAATGTGATTTGCTAATGTTGATTAGTTCTACTATGAGTTCTACGAAATGTTTTTGACGATTATAAATTTTTATTATCATATCTTTTATAACTTTAATGAGGGTAGTTAACTAATTATTGACTTTATACAATAAAAGGGCTATAATTTTGTTCCATAATTTAGATTGTTCACAACCGTGTAACTGCTAACACTAAAACTATTTGCTTTGCGACTACAAAATCTTAGAATGGAAAGTTTAATCACCAACTTAGATTTGTTTGTTCTTCTAAAAAGTGAGTGTCCTTCATTTAATCATGAAGTATTGTTTAGTGCAATTGTGTCCCGCATAGGCGATTGCCTTTCTGCCGAAGATCAAGTAACTCTCAAAGAATTTTGCCGGAGATTCACGCGAGCTGCTTTAAACAGGTGGCAGAAATCTAAACGATTCTTTGATAAGTTTAGAAATACGTACGGAGAGTGGTTGCAAGCAAATATTGATTGGCCGAGTTGCGTGCAAACTTTAATAAATCAAGAACCAACTGTTGATGAGATACCAAGAGCACGCTCAGTCTCTCCAGAACCTTCGACATCATCGACTGTTGGAACAATGACAAAAAGGTCCCGAAAACCATTCAAAGATCTGGGAAGCAAACAGAAAAAGAGAAGATCTAGTGAGCACATAGGCGAGGATTCCTGTGAATTGGCATATGCAGCTGCAGCACGTTTAAAAGAAGAAGGTTATGAAGATATCGCATCTGTAATCAATTATATGATCAAAAATCCAGAAGCTGCCGTTAAAATCAAGGAAAGCATTAAGAAAACAGTAATATTTACACCAGAGAAAGCACTTGGATTGCTTCTTTCACTTAAGCTTTCAAAGTGGCAATATATTACGTTGCGAGAGACTGCCATTCGGGAAGGTGCTAAGGATATTTACCCATCCTACTATAAACTGCAACAAACTAAGCTTGCATGCTACCCTCCTAATCAATCAGTATCAGTTACGGATTCATCAGCTAGAATTACACTTCAAGCTTTACTTGACATCACGGTGAAGCGGATTCTTCAAAGTCTTTCTGATAATGTGGAAAATAAGCAGTTAAAGCTGATATCGAAGTGGGGATTTGATGGTGCTTCCAATCAAAGCCGATACAAGCAGAAAATGGACGGCGAGCATGATGATTCAAGCATTTTCATGACCTCCTTGGTGCCACTGAAACTGACAGATGGAGATAATACTATATGGACAAACCCGAAACCATGCTCAACTTTTTATTGTCGTCCGGTTCAGTTCACTTTTGTAAAAGAAAGCCATGCAGTTGTCATTGATAACAAAAGAAAAATGGATGAGGAAATTGAGGCCCTTAACCCCACAGAGTGCATTAATAGTAACAGGGTGACTCATAAACTAATGATGACAATGATCGACGCAAAAGTCTGCACGTACCTTTCTGAAGCTAGATCAAATGCATCATGCTACCTGTGCTTAGCAAAACCAACAGAAATGAACCACTTAGATGCTGTAACATCAAAAACTGTGTGTTCTGACATATATGAATTTGGCCTATCATCCCTACATGCCCGTATAAATTGCATGGAATGTCTGTTACACATTGCGTACAGACTTGACTTCAAACAGTGGGCAGCAAGAAGTAATGAGCATAAAGATATGTTACAAAACAGAAAAAAAAACATTCAAAATAAATTTAAAGAGGAGCTCAATCTGTTAATTGATATAGTAAAACAAGGCTCGGGAACTACCAATGACGGGAATACCGCAAGGAAGTTTTTCGAGTTTCCCAATAAAACTGCAGCTATTACTGGGTTGGATCAAAACCTGATAAAAAGATTTGCTGTTATTTTGCAAGCAATAACATCTGGTGAGAAGATCGATGTCATCAAATTTAAAGATTTTGCTCGCAAAACAGCAGAAAAGTACGTGGAATTATACGACTGGTACTACATGTCATCAACCGTACATAAACTATTAATACACGGAGCTGACATAATCGAAAAAAATGATATTGTCCCGATTGGGACTCTCTCGGAAGAAGCCTCAGAGTCTCGAAACAAAGATTTTAGGAGGTTCCGGGAACATCATTCGCGGAAAAGAAGCAGGCAAGATTCTAATCAAGATATCCTAAATATGCTTGTTGTTTCTTCGGATCCTTTTCTAAGTGCACAAAGGCCGAAGTTAGATGCCAAAAGGAAGACAACCTTTTTTGCTGAAACTCTCGACCTAATACAGTTTCCGGAAACTGAGTTCGAGTTTGTAGGTATATCCGATCTGGATTCTGACTCGGAATTGGAGTCCGACAACGAAAGTTGTAAAGAAAATTTGTAAAATTTAATTATTTTTCTTTATGTTCTTTTGTTATTTATGTTAGTTTATTGTACCAATATGTTTAGTTAATAATTTCATAAATTATAGTTTCAAATATGTATTTTGTATAATTGAATTTATTAGATATTATTTTTGTTACTTCTGTTTTATTTAAATTACCTATCAATAAAAAGTTTATATACAGTCTTTTTTTTTTCACATATTCTTATTATTTGGGGAAAAAGCATGCTTCCTAACGATGTTCTTAACTTTGACACAGTTCATGGATCGTTTTGAACAGTTTCATATGTTAAAATAAATAATGTTAGTACTATAATCCCCTATAAGGATATTATTATGATTATGTGTTCGGTTATGTTGTAATCATACTTTTAGGGTATGATCAATTAACAATTTCATTCCCCTATCTTTCAAAAAGAAGCGACAGCATGGGCACTTTGACACTGATATTCAACTATTTGGTATTGTTGGAAATCTTACAAGATCAACAAGACACTACACACCTCTGTCTAGTCCTTCAGGTCTATAGGGGTGATGCTATTTTATGATAAGAGTTGTTAAAGCTCTGAATTCTTCAACTTAAACACTAAAAGGAACGTTTAAATATGTAAAAATAAATAAAAATATTTTGACGATTTTTAAAAAAAAAAGGCATCTACAACCATTATGTAACGTATGTCAAAAAATCATAAATAATTAGTACTATAACCCCCTATAAGGATATTACGGTTATCGCTGCCGTTTTAGAGATATTTCGATTTTTCATACTAGCTCCATACAAAATTTTCGTAAAAAAATTATAATTCCTTCGTTTCTGTGCAGAATCAATTCTGGTGTCATTTTTGTATATTGTTATAACTAATAGAAGTGATATCCGGCAAAAAAACTCGCACTTGCAAAATAAAATGCCTAAGTCTATGAAAGCCGATTTTCAGCCCACCGTGCGCCGAGAGCGAAGAACGAATAGAGCTGTTAGAACGAATAGAGTGAACTAGTTCACTGTCCGAAATTAACTAGTACGGAGCGATCTCCAAAGTGACCGAGTAGGCACAAGACTAGAAAATATAGCCTGCAGTCTACTCTTATGTTTACTCTTATGTTTATATATCTACTTTTATGTTTTGCCTATATTACTTGGAGTCAGATTAACGATGAATAATAGGGAGGTACCTAAAATATGACATGTATACCTTCCTAACTTACTTTCCTAAGTTTTGCTTGTTCTCTGGAGTCAGATTAATGATACAGATAAGCTAATAGTTAGGCACCTACTTATTTAAATGACAATTATGCCTTCCTAACTATCTAATTTCTTATTTACTGAATTTGCATTCTATGGACTCAGATTAATGATAATTTCTTAGTAGGTTGGTACCTATTTAACGACATTTATACCTCCTACCTTAACTTCTTTCTACTTGCACCTCGCTTACGGGAACACCCTGGCATTTTCCAGATTCTCCGTGTGCACCTGCTTCTTGGGTCCCGCTGGAATGCGCTGCTATACACCTATCTACTTGCTACAGCAACTGCTTGCTGGTTCTTGAGCTGTGTGACCTGCTTGCTCGTGTGTGTCGCTGACTGAAGAGTTGTTGTCGTAGCTAATGCGCGACTTGCACGGTTTGGCTTTGTTTGTTAACTTCTACTCGTGGTATCTTATACCGGAATAACTTATTTCTTGACGGTCTGTTCAGTTCTTATAAGCTTTCACTATGTCGGCTGAATTGAAAGCTCTTATTCAGCAATGTGGTACGATAAAGGCTAGAATAACTTTATTTTCAAAATACTTAAATACTATAAAACTGATAGAAACTGACAGCATTCCTAAGCAAATACTTGTCGAAACTGAGATAAAGTTATCTAGATTTAAAGAATTGTTCTTACAGTTTGATGATTTAAAAACTAAAATTGAAAGTTTAGATCCTGATCAGTTGGAAGAAAATGACATGATAGAAAGTGAATTTTGTTCTAACATTGCTAAAGCTCAATTGTTGATTGAAAATCTTGGTCCTACTAAAAATACTAACTGCAATTCTATAACTAGCTGTCAGAATAATAAACAAGATTGTCGTAACTATAATATTAAATTGCCTACCATTCAGCTGCCTTCCTTTGATGGTAACTATTTGAAGTGGATGGAATTTCGAGATACTTTTGATTCTTTAATAAATAATAATGATAGTATTCCAGAAATAAATAAGTTCCATTACCTCCGTTCTTCATTAGAGTCAGGAGTGTCTGATATAATCAAGTCAATAGACTTCACTGCTACCAATTATAAATTAGCTTGGAATTTACTTACTGAACGCTTTGATAACAAGAGGATACTTACAAATAATCATTTAAAGGCTATTTTGAATTATGACACTATAAATAAAGAAAATTACAAATCTCTGCGTTCCATGATAGATTACTATTCTAAAAATATTCGAGCCCTATCTACTTTAAATGATCCTGAATCCCGCTGGGATACTTTACTTGTATACATAATGGTGTCAAAACTAGATGGCGCCACGGGTCGCCAATGGGAGGAGCATAGGAATACTATTGCTGCTGCTCCAACGATTGAGGATTTCTATACTTTTTTAAGAAATCGAGCTGATGTTTTGGAAACCTTGCAGTACAGTACTAATACTAGTAAATCTGAAAAACGTCCTTATTCTAAAGAGATTAAACAAACTAAATCATTTGTTTCTTCTAACACAAATTACGATAAAAACTGTGTTGTATGTTCACAAGATCATTTACTATATAAATGTAAAAAATTCAAGGATATGTCTATAGACGCTAGATATAGTGAAGTTTCCAAGCACAAACTCTGTTATAATTGTCTGCGTCCTGGTCATTTCTCTGCTCACTGCAAACATAACTCTTGCAAATTCTGCAACAGAAAGCACAATTTACTGCTACATAAATCACAGTCCAATAATGACAAGACAAACTCATCTGTTGATAAGACTTCTGCAATATCACTTCCTCAAGAGGCGAGTTCTTCCCAGGCAACTTCTACAATTGCTATGTTCAATCCTGTGTCACTCTCTGTGGCAATGCCTGGGCAGATCCTGCTATGCACTGCTCAAGTGAAAATAATTGATAATCAATCCTCTGAAACACACATTGTTAAGGCACTCTTAGATAATGGCAGCCAGTCCTCATTTATAACTGAAAGAATGCAGAGAAAAATGAATTTGTCTTGTTCTAATACAGACATATCAATTGCTGGCATAAATAATAAAGTGACTCATACTAGTAAAATGTGTAAGATAAAACTTAAATCGCGGATTAACTTATTCCAGACAAATGTAACATGTCTTGTAGTGCCTGAGATTACTGGCATGTTGCCTAGCTCCGTGATTAACTCTTCTGATTTAAACCTTTCTAAATCTGTAGACCTAGCAGATCCTACCTACTATATACCCTCTGAAATAGATTTACTGCTAGGTGCTGATGTTTACTGGGAAATTATGGAAACTAGACAAATTGAATTAGGGAAAAATAAACCTACACTACAAAAATCTAAACTGGGTTGGCTCGTGTCAGGCCCTACCGGTGTGAGGCATACTACTGCTACTACTTGTTCTAACTTTTCTCAAGAGATTAGGGACTCTCTGGCTAAATTCTGGGAAGTTGAAAGTATTCCTACTCTGCCAAATAAAAATGTTAAGTTTTCCAATGAGGAAAATTATTGTGAAAACCACTTTATCGAGAACACTGTCCGTCTGAATGATGGAAGGCTTTGTGTAAAAATTCCTTTGCGTGAAGTACCTAATGAGGCTTTAGGAGACTCTTATCTTATTGCTAAAAGGCGTTTCTTGAATTTGGAAAAGAAACTGAATAAATCTAAAATGAAAAATGACTATGTTGAATTTATTACCTAGCTCTAATACTTTGCACTATTCAGTCGAAATTAAATCTATTCCTAAAATAACGAAACGCTGTATATTGTCAAACTCGTGTTGAATATTTGATCCTTTAGGTCTCTTATCTGCTTGCACTATTTTTCATAAAATCTTACTACAGAAACTTTGGTTACTTAAAATCGACTGGGATGATGAAATTCCAAAGAATATTGAAAACTCATGGATAGAATTCTATAATGAAACTCAATGTTTCACTCAGATTCAGATACCTAGATACATTTTCTGTAGTTCTCCTATTTATATAGAGGCACATTGCTTTTCTGATGCCTCACAAGATGCATATGGTGCATGCATTTATCTAAAATCAACGAATAGTTTAGTTGAGATTAAATGTAACTTGTTATGTGCTAAAACTAAAGTTTCTCCTTTGAAAACTGAAACGATTCCCCGTCTGGAATTGTTAGGTGCTTTACTTAGTGCAAAACTATACTCTAAAGTACTTCAGTCTTTAAGAATTAAGATTTCACGCTCAGTATTTTGGACAGATTCAACTATAGTTTTAGGGTGGTTACACACTCCACCCAAAACTCTCAAAACTTATGTAAGCAACCGGATAGAACAAATTCGGGAGTTGACTGATATAACTACTTGGCGTCATGTACCATCTGAGCATAATCCTGCTGATATGGCGTCCAGGGGCATTCAACCACGTTTTCTCTATAATAATACTCTTTGGTGGCATGGCCCTTCATTTCTGGCCAAGTCTGAAAATGAATGGCCCCAATTTAAATCTACTTCTTCTACTTTACCTGAAATAAAAATAAGTTTAAATGTTCAAACTATGCCTACTAATATTGTTCCATTTCAAAAATACTCTAAACTATATAAACTGCAAAGGATATTTGCTTATGTACTAAGATTTATAAATAACATAAAAAATATGCATACTTAATGGTGAACTTACCTGTTCTGAATTGAACAACTCACTGGTACTAATAGCTAAGGCGTCACAGAAAGAATGCTTTTCAAAAGAAATTCACTCACTTGAAACTTTACATAAATTAAATTCTAAATCAAGAGTTCTCTCTTTGAATCCATTTTTGGATGAACACGGTGTGTTGCGTGTCGGTGGACGAATCGATAATGCATCTCACTGTCCTTATGGGAAAAGACATCCTATACTACTGGACTCCAAACACACTTTCTCGAAACTTCTATTTGAGCAAGAACATCTTCGTCTTCTACACTGTGGCCCTCAGCAACTTTTAAATACTATTCGTGAGCAATTCTGGCCTACAAGTGGAAAGGTATTAGCTGTAACTACTGTTAGAAAGTGTGTTCGTTGTCAAAGATTTAGAGCTAAGCCTTTAAACCCCATAATGGGTAATTTACCGCAACCTCGTGTAACTCCTGCTCCACCATTTGCGACTTGTGGCACTGACTTTGCAGGACCTTTTTTAATCTTAAATAGAAAGGGCCGCGGTGCCAAAACCTCTAAGTGCTACTTATGCATATTTGTTTGTTTCAGCACCAAGGCTGTTCACTTAGAAGTCGTAAGCGACTTAAGTAGCGATGCCTTTATTTTATGCTTGCGTAGATTTGTTTCACGACGAGGCAAACCTCACACTATATACTGTGATAACGGTAAAAATTTTGTAGATGCGAATAATGAACTGAACAGACTGCTTAAGGAAAGTGAACATTTAGTTAGCGACTACGCGAGCAAGGAAGGTATAACGTTTAAATTCTCTCCCGCATATGCACCGCATTTCGGCGGTATCTGGGAAGCCGGAGTCAAAACGGCCAAATATCACTTAAAAAGAATAGCGGGTAACTCAAGTTTAACTTTCGAGGAATTATATACACTCTTTGCACAGATTGAGGCTATCATGAACTCGCGACCGATTACTTCAATGTCTGTTGATCCATCCGATCTGTCCGCACTTACACCTGGGCACTTTCTTGTGGGTAGACCATTAACCTCGCTACCTTCACCCGTTACTGAACGAATCGGTATCAATAGATACCAACTGATTGAGCGCTTAAGGCAGCACTTCTGGTCTCGATGGACAAAGGACTACCTAGTCACTCTGCAGCAACGCGTCAAATGGCAGCAAGCACAGCACCAAGTTCGTGTCGACGACCTGGTCTTAATATTGGATGACCAGCTGCCACCTATGAAGTGGCTCATGGGCCGCATTTTGAAGCTGTATCCAGGAACTGACGGTGTATGCAGGGTAGTCGACGTCAAGACAGAGAATGGCGTCATTCATAGGCCCGTCTCTCGACTAGCCCTACTAAATTCCCAAGAGCTCCTTGGGGAACATGTCCCCAAGGGGGGGGAGGATGTTTACAACGAAACCGGAACGCACTAATGCTCGCGAACCGAGCATCACCACAAAAAGATGGAACGCGACGCGATGACAAGATCCTGTGGCGGCCATCTTCTCTTCCCTTTTTTCTCTGCTACTGATCGCGCGTACGCATTATGTCGCGCACCCTTTTGTAAAAACTAAATTGTAACTTTAACGAATAAATGAATGTAAAACTAAACGCCGTCGACTTTGCTTGATCGCCACTAACAAATATAGCAAATCATAGAAATATAATAATTTGTGGTGACATTAATATAAATATTCATAATCAATCCCTAATAAAAAAATATTTAAATTTATTGGCTTCACATGGCCTCCTACCCGCTGCTGCAACTGCTACAACTCCATGTGCGATTGATGTGACGTTAGCCAAATTTTTTTTGTATAATAGGTTTTTAACGAGGGGAGTTGTATCTAATGTGACTTTTCTTTTACATATTGGCCCAAAGTTGGAAGCAGTTATTATGTGTTTTCTTATTTCGAGCCACTCGCTGCTATCTCTTTGTAATATTGTAGATCTTTCTACCTTGTGTCTATCAGATGTAAGTGTTTTCAGATTTTTGAGAAATTCTTCTTTTGATGTATCATATTCTTTTTTCGACATATAGGGCGATGAACAGGCTGGACCATAGTCGTGTTGCTCTTTATTTACATCTTTTAGAACTCTTCGTTTCTTCACTGGGTGTTCCATATTCAATTTTCGTTTTTTCGCACGTCTTTTCTCAACTTCTTCAGCTTTACCACCGGGAGCGTTACTCGATAGAGCTTTTTGGATTGTTGATACTGCAGATTTTGTATTAAACGAAACAACGGCTGCTGCGCATCTTCTTTGATAGCCCCCTTTTAGAGCAAAATTTATTCTTTTACCGCCAGTAAATTTTGCTATGACGCTGTTGAAGCATTCTACCGTATTTGTGTTCACGTCTTCAATCAAACTACGTGATTTTGAAGCCAAACATGTCCAACGGGACACAATAGCATTTAATCTAAAGATAAATGTTGAATTTTCAATCTTTTGCAGTTCGCCACCACTGTTTTTTTCTTTGTCACAAAAGTAATTTTGACACATTTGATGATTACCATAAGCGTGAGATACAGACCCAACTAGCACAAATGGGCTGCATTAGGGCTTTGGAGCGTATCCGATTATTACTTATGGTAATAGACGTAAGCGCTAGAGCGTCTACTACAGACTTAAAGCAGCCGCTTTAGCGCTATTTGGGCACCATTTTATGCAACCTAAAGTTCCATTTAACCTGCACAACGGTTGCATAAAGGTTCCTTAATAGCTATAACGATTTATTAACGCTATACTAAAGCTCTCGTAGCGCTACTTTTGAATGATTTTGAACTACTTTGAACATGATCTGCCCACACGTCAGTAAGCGTGTCTAGACCACATCATCCTGAAAACTACCTTACCCGCTAATACATTAGTCGCACACTCCGCGCTAACTGACCACGATACGATTTTGTTATTTCTTGAAAAAAGTAACCCTAAAATCAAAGCAAAAAGAAGAGTCAAACGCATCAATTACGATCAGCTAGATGCAGATCTTAAGTTAGCTGACTTTAGTCAGATATATATGACTAATGATCCACATGATGCGGCAGACTTATTGGTTAATCTCATAACGCGGGTTATAGAGTCGAATACAAAAACAACAACAATCTCTAACTGTAAAAAATCATGAAGCCATGAATCACTTCTGGCCTACTTCGCTGTATTCGACATAGAGATAATCTACATAAAAAACTAAAAACTGACCCGGAGAACTATATCTTAAAAACAACTTATACAAGATATAGAAATTTTTGTAATAATTTATTAAAATATTCTAAAAATGAGCACGACAGGAGGGAAATCAGGGCTTCTGGGAAAAATACGAAACAGCTGTTGTCGGCTATTAATGGTATAACTGCTAGGGTTAATAAGCGAGACGCCGCGCCGCCTCAGATTTGTTATCAATTTCAGCAACTCCAAAACAATCTGTTTATGATGTCAATGACTACTTCGCGGAGATTGGTAAAGACCTTGCTGAGAATATCATGAAGCAGTCAGTGGTATCGCCTAGTAATATCTCTTGCAATACCTCGCACTCTATGGTTCTGTTGCCAACAGACGAAGCGAAAGTTACAAAATTAATATTGTCGCTTCGCAATGAATGTTCTATGGGATGAGACCGAATATCTAACAGTCTCCTTAAAAAAACACATAGCCATAGTAGTCCCACCTGTAACTTATATTTGCAATCTCGCTCTCAACACAGGTCAATTTCCTAGGGCATTTAAAAATACCCGATCTTCAAGGATGGGGACAGAAACCGTGTCAACAACTACAGACCTATAGCCGTGCTGCCGGCTCTATACAAGATTCTTGAACGGATCATGAACAGTCGACTAGTTGATTACTTGGAGAAATATAACCTTCTCTCTCCCTCCCAATACGGATTTAGACCCGATAAATCGACTTCCGATGCTGTTCATGATCTAACCAATTATATCGTCACAAACATGGATGCTGGCCGCAAAGTCTTGGGGATCTTTCTCGATCTTGCCAAAGCATTTGACACGGTTTCTGTACCTGTACTCATTGGGAAGATGGAACGGCTTGGAATTAGAGGGGTCCAATTAAAACAATTTGAGTACTATTTGACTGAGCGTACTCAGAGTGCGAAAATAGACAAGCACGTCAGTAATGAGCGCCTAGTCACCTACGGCGTGCCTGAAGGCAGTGTACTGGGGCCAACCCTCTTTATCCTATATATAAATGACCTGGGTATGCTCACCCTCCCCGGAGGCAAAATTGTAACTTGCAGACGATACTGCATTATTATTCAACGCAGATACGTGGAGTGAAGTCTATGGGCTTGCTCAATCAGGCTTCAACTTAGTATCAGAATGGTTACGAAATAATATCCTCACACTTAACGCTGCAAAAACCAATTACGTCACTTTCTCCATCAAATAAAACCGGCCAACCTCGGATACTTCCTCCATCGTAGCTCATAGGTACTTGTCCGTTGCCACACTCTACCACCTACCCATACACTCACATCCGCAAAGCAGATAAAGTAAAATATCTGGGTATTATCATAGACAGTAGGTTAAATTTTCATGAACATATTCACTCACTGAGTAGCAGGTTGTGTCGCGAAGGGTCGCGATTATTAAATAAACCCAACAATATTGTATAGAGCAACACTTGTTACCAACCACAAAACAAATTTGGTAAGTGGCAACACTCTTTTTGCCCGGTACGTTTGCAACAGACATACTGTTCTTAAAGTTTAAATCAAAGTTTAAAATTGCAATGTGTGTGATCTTCGCCTGCCAGCCAGCAATAATACGACAGCTAAGTATCTAGATTATAAGCCAATATTATTCCGCATTGAACTCGCGTATTGAGTTATGGATTGAGTAAATTAAAAGCGATGGGAAATGGTGGATGCCGCGAAACTCTTATGAGCTGATGAGCAAACATGATTTCCATCGTATAGACGTAATGTGCCGATAGTTTCGATTGTTTGTATCATAATGTGTGCAATCTAATATAATGCAATCAACAGAGTCCTTGGTTTGGGTAATAAAATACAAGTACCTACCTATATCAATATCAATAGGGATTTGCTCCGTGCAATAGGGTGACCGAAGGGTGCTCCCTATTCTCACGACTCCCAATATCGTAAGCATACAATCCTAAGAGCTCTTTAGGAGCTCACCTGTGTGTGGTAGGTTGGCCAATCTTCTCACAAGGTATCAACTATGTTTGGGTAGACAGTAAATCATGTTCGTGGAGCATGATAGTTATGTCCATAGGGACAAGAGGCAACGGCCTGTCAAGATTGTTTAAGTGAACAAACTCACTAAGGTTCACATTGTATATCTGTTGAGATAAACATAATAATACACCAAGCAATAAGTATGTGATTGCACTCCTAGTGATTTAATAGAGTCCATATTGATGTACTAAAACTCATGTTAATAATATAATTATGTACCTTCATACCATTCGGTGGTACTTAGTAGTCCTACAGTGTAATCATGGACTTTCTTTCCACAACAGGAGTGACCTATTCGTGGAGGGAGGTGATGAGTTCTGTGTGGCTGAGCAAAGACATCTGCATCATGCAGGTGAGACAGTTGACCAGTAGTTGACAAACAGATTACAATAGAATAAAACTACAAGGGACCCGTTACTATGCATTTATCTCTTTATTATCAGATACTCACCCCATAGAATCAAAGCGAAGCAGATTATTCATAATTAGTATAACTATTACATTCTCCAATTTGTGTCAAAGAATCTAGGCAATGCTAGCCTCCTTTTGTAGGGAGTCATACAGATACCATAATCTTACTTGCTGGAAGGTCATGAGTAGAACCGACGCGACAGGTTGCGCAAATTAATCTACGTCTTTAAGACCCTGACCTTTAAGGTGGCTAATGCAATGTTGAGGAAATCAGTGTATTTTCTCCTTGCTCAGTCTTTGCTAACGTACTGTGTCACTTCTTGGGGATGTGCCCCAAAATCCACTATACTTGAATTAGAAAGAGCCCAGAGAGCCATCCTGAAAGTGTCCTTATTCCGACCATTTGACTACTCCACTACTCTTCTATATAAAGAAGCGAAAGTTTTGACCGTACGCCAACTTTTCTTACTCCAAACAATATTGAAACAGCATAGCGTCCTTACATATAGCCCCCTTCTCTCTTCTCTCTTCGTGGCAAAAGGCGGTTCAACCCCGTAGACAATCGACAAACCCGGCTGCCGAACAAGTTTGCTCAGCGATTTTTTGATTTCTCGGTCAATACATTTATAATAATGTTAACAGGATCCTGCATATTTATGATTTTAAGAGAAATCAATGTAAATCGAAAGTAACTAATTGGATCCAAGAACAAAATTATCGTGACACTGAAGATATGCTTATTGTCCCTGTATACAACGTGTAACGGAAACCTCATATCTATCCAAAAGGGCTGAAGACAACATCTGGTATGGAGTCTCTATGCACAGTTTCAGCACAAAATAACTGACCCAAAGAATTGATACCAAATTATTGGTTTCATATATTTCTTGAATACCAATCATAACAAACGTGTCACAGCACTACGAGGGTCAATAAATTTCCACGTCACTTGCCAATAACACGATCATTCTTTTCGTTCTTCTTAATTTGAAAAATTCGGTCTCTGGTATCAGTGTATTGGAATTTGTAATAAGTTCTACACACGTAGACTTAAGATTACAAAACCCTTGCTATATCGTTTGTTATCATCCAAAGAAGCCATGCACTTGGTATGTATATACCATTTAAATTACACGTTGTAGATAATGGAAAAAAAAACTATTACATTCACCCACTCACTCCACACACACTCACTATACATACACACTATATACACGCACCTACATCTCCACTTAATACTAATTCCACTAACAATATTTTTTTTTTTGTACTTCGATTAATTTTGATTGTCATTTTCTTATTAAATTTTAAAAACGTAAATTATAAGGTGACTCCTGACCACTAATATACTACTATATATAGAGCACTTGAAATGTTAACCCAAAGGGTGGAGACCTGGTGTCCTGAAATACAGGCCCTGGCCTAGTTTAGGCACCAGTCTCCCACAATGTTTATTGTATGGAATGTGTCCCTAATAACTGTACATTGTAAATAAATATTGTGGTGAGAGAACAAAGATTATGATTATGGTATTCAAAAATAACTTCCAATTAGATAATGAAACTTTGTATATTAATTGAACTAAGTATAAAGCCGGTCTTATGTTATTAACTTTTTTAAATTAACATTATTTTCACCGTAAAAAGAAATAAACTAAATTATCGGTGTCTAGGAGTCTTTTCCCTGCCACCCTGTCTCGCTTGCTCGCGTGACCGCGGCCAGTAGTGTGCGAGCAAGATAAAGAGTGAGAAGGGCTGAGGTAGTATAGGCCCTTTTTTTTATCGTGGTAAAATTATCAAATAAGTCCTCCCACCCCGGGCAGGGCGGGAGGGACTGTCAGACTTTTACTGACTAAAATCCACGGTAATCCTTCAATAACCCTTTACGTTCCGGGGTCACGGTAATGGGATGAGTCCCACGACCCCGGCAGGCTTCGGCCCTCTACATCCTCGCCTCGTCATGTTGCTGACGCTCTTTGAGGCGCGCGTGGAACACAACGCGCCGTCAACCCGGGCATGGTCCATGGTCGGACAGCGAGTTGCCCTTTACTCGCTGTCCGCATGCCCGCGCCTACGGTGGCCGGAGATCGTCGGCCGACGTCCGACGCCGTGGGCGTCTACCACTGCGGCTGGGCTGGAGGGAGGACGCCATCCTCTCCCAAACACGGCCCGCCTCCTCCTTCGGCAGCATGACTGCTTCGCAGAAGGAGGCGACCGCTTCCCACTCCCTCTCGCCCCGCAGCATGGCCTCGACCAATGCCGGGCGCGAGAGGTCTCCGCCTATCGCCGCCGTGAGGACACGTCGGTGCTCTGCCCAAGCGGGGCAGTCTTGCACCGTATGCTCTACTGTGTCCTCAGGGCGGCCCTCGCAGTGGTGATACCCAGGCGTTTCTTCCTTCCCCATCAGACACAGGTACCTCCCGAAACATCCGTGTCCGGTGAGGACCTGTGTCATGCGGTAGGTCAGGACGCCGTGTCGCCGATCTAGCCACTCCTCAAAGAGGGGTCTTACCGCCGCAATTGCGGCGTGCCCGAGTATAGGCCCTTAAGGAGAAAGAAAGGAGCGGAACATAAATTCCGGTCCTTTCTGAAGGCTGGTTTGCCGTAACATGGAGAATCTGATGACCCTTTTGATGCACTATTTACTTTAAAAGAATTCAATGTTGTGCTCAATTATGTCCGGGACTCAGCACCTGGTATTGACAGGGAACATATTTTTAATGTGACTCAGGTTGGCTGGACATATCTTCAAAATAGCTCGCATTTAACTAGGTCAATAGGGCACATTGTGTGACGGCTAAACACCCTTATTTTGGAATTTACGACGCTACAGAATCTTAGATAATCGATCGAAAACGTTTCCAGCCATATTGAAAACCACTTTTCGCTAGTCTTTCAATCTCGGTAACGAAAGTGATTTTCACGACTTTTTGCATATCAATGGGCGTCACATAAATTTATGACAGGCATCGAGCTAAAAGTTTTGTGATACGTACAGCGGTTTAGTAGAGAAATGCAAAAATCTGTGTCCAGCCATCTTGAATTTACGTATAAAACTCCTGGCTGGACCTTCCGAATCTCAATAACGGGAGCGTTTTCGAACATGGTTCCTTTACTAAAACTTAGTGACGCAATGTGTGACAGTAACAACGTTTGATGTATGGCGTCACATGTAAGAGTTTACGAGTAATCAATAAAAACTTAATGTTCAGCCAGGCTTCAGAGCCAGAGTTCAAGCTGGCTGGACACATGAATCTCCGCTGCCTGAAGATCTACGGCCTTCAAAATGTGTTCAAAATGTTGTGACGGGGACGATTTTTACAAATAAAAATTTTAATTGTTACAAATAAAAATCAATTGTTACAAATAATAAAAAAAATTCAAGGCATGGCAATCAGCGTAATATGACAGTAGATACGTCACCGGGGTTCTAATATTATTATTTTTTCTTATTTGGGATGAGCCCTCTTGGGATGGGGGATTGACCTTAATCTCGACTGATGGTAAGCAATTGATGAGGTCTACACCGTCTAACGTAACGAGTAAGCCCAGAAGATGCCTATTCACTCTTGTTTTAAAGGCTGAAAGGTCATAAGTGGCAGGGAACACAGAAGCCGGCAGAGAGTTCCACAATTCAATTTACGTGAGGAAAGGTGTAATAAGGCTCAATTTACAACGCCGCGGAATGGAAGGGTCAATTTCGTCTCATGACGCGAGAAGTCGCGCGAATTCGCTGGAATGCTGGACTATTCTCGCGCATTCATGTGAATTCGCGCGACTGCGCCATGAGGAACGTTCAGTCTAGATCTATTAGTTTGGCACCGCACTGCTGTGACTGACAACCGACTCCCCGTTTGCGCCACTTCCCGCGGATTCCACAGACGGCGCCGACAGTAGCTAGGAGAATTCTCGAGAATACGCGAGGATTCCCCAGAAGACGCGCGACCTTTTTTGGCTCCTATTTAGTTTGTATGTTATTCAATTGACATAAAGTTCATAATGCTATGTACAATTTCGTTGCAAAAAGTCGCTTCCATTCCATTCCGCGGTGGTGTAAATTGAGCCTAACTTATACAGAATAAAATCTCTTGGAATTATTTCGTATTGTTTTCAGTTTATTGATATCATCATCTCACATGTTGGGGTCGGTTTTCAGTCTAACCGGATACAGCTGAGTATTAGTGTTTTACATGGAACTACTGCATATCTGACCTCCAACACCCAGTTACTGGGTGAACGATACCCCTTAGCAAGACCAGTGCCAGATTTCCTTGCTTCTAACTACCCATAATGATTGCCAAAGATGTTGATGATAATATAGATATGTAGGCATGTGAATACGATTTCTTTATCTTGTACGAGGCATGCCTTTTAAGTTTTATCGTTTGAAGAAATAAACACAACTAGAACCTTATAGTACTTTTTATTGTTTTTAATACACTTAATACACTTTTCCATTCGCTCAAACCAGTTTTTATAAAATTTATTCCACTCTAATTGGGGGGTGTTCAAAATGGCTGACTGGAAAGCGTCGACTGCTTCTTCACCGGACTGGAACCTTTGACCACGAAGACTTTTCTTAATTTTAGGAAATGTAAAGAAATCGTTAGGGCTTAGGAGGATGGTCAAGAATTTCTACTTTTTCCTGCTTCAAATACTCAATCGTTTGACGAGCGCTGTGTAAGCTTGCGTTGTCGTGGTGTAGGATGATGCGTCGCTTTGAGTTAGATTTTCGAAGTTCGGCGATGACGTGTGGTAAACAAACTGTGGGATACCACTCTGCGTTAACCGTTCTACGATCTTTAAGTGCAATAGTCGCAACATGGCCGGTTTTTCCAACGAACGTGGCCACCATCTTCTTTGAAGTGCTTCGAGAACGAACAACTTTAGTCGGCTTTGGCTCGTCTTGAAAGACCCAGATTGTAGATTGTTGTTTGGAATCAGGGTCGTAGGTATAGATCCAAGATTCGTCACCACTGATGATGTCATAGACGTGATTTGACTCTCCTCGGTTGAACCTTTGCAGAGTTTTCTTACACCATCTGACGCGGGCCGCCTTGTGATCGTCGGAAAACAGATGCGGTATCCAACGGCAAACTAGCTTTCTCACACCAAGCGCTTCATGCAAGATCTTCTGAATGGTTGTCCCTGAGATGCCTAATAGAGCCTCTATCTCTCGATACGTCACATGACGATTTTCGAGAATTAGTTGTCTCACAGCAATGATGCTATCTTCAGTGAAGGCGGATTTTGGGCATCCTTCGCGAGATTTGTCACTAACACTAGTATGTCCACGCTGGAATTCTAAATACCAGCGTTCGACAGTCCGCAGACATGGGGCTTCATCACTGAACACAGATGTTAGCTCTTCAAAACACTGAAGCCGTGTCAGGTCTCTTCTAAAGTTGTAGAAAATTATTGCATGAACATTTTTCTTAGAAAGATTCATTTTCGTACGTAACCGGACAGATTCCAATCGACGCTGTGACTCTCAGTATTTATATGTATCATCTATGGCTGTGACTAAACAATAGCATTAATACTTTCAACTGTTTTGAGATTCAAAATTTAAACACATTCGAATATAAAACAGTTCCAAATTCAAAATTGCCGGGAAATATGGAAACGACAGAACTTAAAAGGCGTGCCTCGTAGATTGGACGTGTACCTCAAAGTCCTAAAAATACACATTTTTTTTAAGGTGATAGGGGCAAAAAATCAAACAAGATATACATTTATTATAATATTGATTTTATCTTTGAATATCAATTACACTTTTTTGTTTTATTGTTATTTTATAAACTTTACATATTCATTTCGTATTTTATATACCATATAATATATAAAGTTTCATTACTAATTATTTTAGCATTACATTACCTAATATAAGAGGGATTAGAAAACATAAATAAATACTGCATCTCTTTAAAATAAATTAAAACTCCTGTTTTAATGTTAAACAATTTCTTTTTCGTTGTTTTACACCAGTACATAACACTTAATTTTAAAACTAAAAGTTATGAAGAATAACATTTCAAAGTCACTCGATTTTTTTTTTCAATAAAAAGGAACTCTTTACAACGCTCTTTCTCGTTTTCAACCGTATCCTACTTACTTCACAACCACATTACATATTTTTTTTTTTATTAAAAAAAGGTTTAAAAAGATTCATTACTAGTTCAAAAGTAATTTCTAAATTGAGCAAAGTTAGAAGTGACAGTAAAACGTTATTCGTCAAGAATTTTTTTCCGACATTCATTTATAGTCGTTTAAACGACTACTATTGACGTTTACGAAATTCTGAACTGTTTATTTTAAAATTATTAACAGGATTTTATATACTAATGCTAAAGAATGACAACAAAAAGATGCTAAAATGGCAAAACTCAAAAAGAAAATTTTTCAATATTTTTTTTTATTTTATACATCGCAGAAAAATACAAAAGAAAACATATTCCGTATCTGTACATCCTTTTTACAATTATTAAATATAGTTAAAACTATTTTTAATAGATATCCTTACTAAACTGGTATAGTTGAAATAATTTTGAGTGAACCTACTTCCTCAAATATTTTATCGAAAAACGAACTAAAAATCTAATGTGATTATAAATCAGCATAGCTCCAATTTTGACATTTACAGCTGAGTTTAGATCAGAACTTGTGTATCTAAAAGTTGTACTGTTAATTTTGACATTTGTGATCCGGAAAAGAGATATCATTCTAAACTGAGTTATAAATGTCAAAATTGGATATAGACAATGGTGTCAGTATCACACAAAGTAGTCAAGATTTGGCATAAGGAGAACATTTAAGTATTGAATGGCGATTCTCTTAGTACAAACTAGACTTTTGCTATATTTATTTTATTAACAACATAATTATATAAATGCCAGGTGACTTCTCAATCAAATCAAAAGAATAAAGACGAAAGCATTCATAATCGTGAAACCCTGAAAAACAATCTGTTATCCAGAATGCTAGATATTTTTCTATACAATTGGTATTGGTATGCTTCGATACAAGTGCCTCCTAGGTTAGGGATCATTGATATCCTTTTAATGAAACATTTGATTTTTCAGACGTAAAAGTACCTAATCGTAATTGTTTAGGTTAAGAAAATTACTGTTACTTAGTTTCAATAAATTTATT
Source organism: Tholera decimalis (assembly GCA_943138885.2). Classification (NCBI taxonomy): domain Eukaryota; kingdom Metazoa; phylum Arthropoda; class Insecta; order Lepidoptera; family Noctuidae; genus Tholera; species Tholera decimalis. The sequence continues at coordinate 5,649,437 of OW964571.2, forward strand.
CTTGTCGTATTCCCCCTACAATTTGTTGAATTATACCATGAATGTAATGAACAGCTGTACATTGTTTTTTCATAATTCTGTTATTTTATAAGTTTATTTTTGTAGTAGTCATCCAACTGCCATCTAGTGTTGAAAATCTTAAACTATTTGACATTGACATTTCTGTGCTGCCATCTATAGTCCCTTGTACTAAGTTTAGTTAGTGCCAAAGAGAATCGAATCCATTTTAACAAAGAAAAGATTTGATGGTTTGTTAAACGGAGTAGAAAGGAAAATTACCATGATACCCTGTAATTTCATGCCTAAAACGTAACTAAATGCACATCCAAGTAGGCAGTAACTAAATTAACTGGCACTACTACCGACAAAACATAACAAACTCTTATCTTATACTATCTTACAGTAATTAAAGCATTCATGTGAATTTACACATTTTTAATTTCATATATATATATAATAAATCTATTTTTTTTTATATCTTCTAAGTGTATATTTATATATTATGGCGAATCTAACAACACTAAAAGAAAACTCCAGAATACTCTTAGTTAACATCACATAAAGTTTTTACAAACGAAAAACAGTGTTACCTGTTGTAGTAAATCTACATGAAACGTTATATATTCCGTATTTTAAAGGGCGGATGTACATAGATACCTACATTTTTATTATTATTTACAAACATTTTAAGCGCCTACGGTGTCTATTTATTCTAGGAATGGGAAAGGGGCCTTTCGTGATTTTTTTGAGTATTAAAAAAAAATAGAAATTTCACTTACTTTTAATGAAAGTTTTAACAATGAGACTGACATTACATGTTTGTTCCATTTATATATAATTATAAAATCTACGAAAGGTCCTGGAAGAACAACAAAAAGAATCATTTAATTCGTTTCCGTGGCCTTAATTTAATTTTAAGATATTTAAGAAGCAATATAAGTTTCGCCTGTGCGTTTGGTTTTCAAAATATGTAAAGTTTAACACATTTCCAGAACACATTTACTCTCAAATATTTAAACAAATGTATCATCGGGTGTAAATTTGTTTAAAATTCTGTATAAAATTGGGTCTAGTTCACAATCATTTGTAAAACGTTTGAGACCAAACGTGTGTCTGAAGTCGTTACATCTAAATTTGGCGGAAATAATTATACAACATTTTATAAAATAAATAGCTACGAAGCCCAGCTTATTTACAAAAAGTTTTCATTTAAAATTACACAACTGATTTTCCGATAAAATATCTAAGTAGAAAAACTAACTGCCTTTATACCATCTAGGTAATATTTTGTTCGCAAAACATTGAGCTAATTGAGCAACAATAAACTATGACTATAAGCATCGAGGAAGCCATTTTGTCAAATAAACTACTATCCATAATAACGGAAATAAAAACATTTTGTACACGTACGATAAAAATACAAAAATTTCAAAATAAATATTTATTAATAATATCTTCATCATCACAAAGTCTATTTATTTAAAAAAATATTTACAACTAGTAATATGTAACATTTCACTGAGTGTCTCGGTGGCACAGTTTCAACACAACCACAGTCACTGGCGCTGTCTGTCTGTCTAAAAGTCTAACAGCTAATCTCGGAGTCGCCGACATATTCGCCATTACTACCCTGTTTGTTCACTATAGTTATATCGTCGAATTTCTTGCTTATTTGGTTACTGCTTGAACTAGATGACGCATTGTCGCTGTCGGCGTACGGTACGTCGGTCATCGGTCCGTTGAGCAAGCTCGCCGCAGAATTCGATTGCTTTAGTTTCCCCTTTTCCTGTTTCGGCTCAGTTTCTTTCGGCAAGTCGTCTATCACTGCCTTCTTTGGGTCTATTTGTATTGTTTTTGATTCTGATAACTTGTTTGGGGTTACAACGTTGATGTATGGCGGCAAAATGTTCATGTTCATCGTTGTCAAATTGACTGAACCGCTGTTTTTCTTCAAAGCGTTCAAGTTTTGTTCTAGTTGTGCCGCATCTAGGCATAGGGGTTTCGGTTTAGGGGTGTATTTCACTGTATCTTTAGCCCATGCGTTGATTCGGGGTGGGTCGGGAGACGCAATGGGCGCCGTTTTCCTTTCAGGCATTAACGAATTCTTGTGATTTGTTTTGTCTATAACATTTGTCTCTATGGCTTTTGTTAGAGCGTTTTCAGGCGGTTTTGGTGACGTTGGGGTTATGCTTATTAGTTTCTCGACCTGTAAGATAGGTTTCATTTGAATAAAGGTCTTCGTTCTTAATAACGAGCACTCTTTGTAATCTATAAACTATCTATCGTGTCCTACAAATTACAGCTGTAAGCTTACGATTGAGATTTTTTCTCCATCTATTATTATTTTAAAACTAGACCATAATTTTGAGCAATATGGTTCTTTTTACAAAATCTGTATTGATTTATACTACTACAGTACTTTAGTCATGTAGCACGCTGAAGTACAGATAATTTAGAGGACGCAGTCCCAGATGATGGTCTGATCAGGTGGTCCAAGAATTACAGACATTCCAGGCTCTCCATCAAGCTGATGACCGTGGTACATGGAGAAGTCTGTTCCAAAGCTTCCATTGTAGCCACGATCCTCAGCAATGAGAGACCATCTTCAGGTGAAGGATATCGATGAAACACCACAGTTACCATGAAATTACTTACAGCAGGTCCATTGTCGATGCTCTGTCGCGGCGTGGCGATGCGCGGCGGCTCGGTGAACGATGTCTCCCATATAACTGGCTTGTCGTCACACTCCGAGGGTATTTCGTCCAGTGACGGACCCTCTACTGAGCTTAGCAATCTGGAAATGTTTTAAATACACACTTAATCTAAAGTTCTCTTGACATCGGAAAGTATACATTAGGGTGATAAACTGTGTAATTGTCAATTTAATAGTTTGTGCAAGTATAAAAAGGCATTTTAATCTTTTATTGGCCACTGACTTCAAATCTGAAAAAGCGAAAGAAACATAAATTTTTACTATGGAAAAAAATGTCGTTTTATTTGCGGGTATAGTTAGCATTACAATATTAAACTATCAAATAAATTTGAATGAATTCTACCCACATTCCTAGTTTTCTTATTAAAAAAGTAGGTGTCATCATCCGACGCCACTTGGATCCAAAGTACATACTGAAATGTCCAATATCCTCTAAGTAATTAGTTTTACACCGATCAGATTGTACTTCAAAAACTACGGCAGTGGAAGTTAGGGATTTTTATTTGATAAATATATTGGGTCCCTGATCTGTCACGAATTTGTGGAACAAGAATTTTTACCAAATGCTGAAACTCTTGCCTCTTAACCTAATTGATTCCTACCGTAGAATATTGAAAACTGATTTGTGAAAAGCATCTCTAAAATTTGATTCAACTAGTTTAAGCGTTAAAAAACTTACTACGTATCCCGCGCTGGGCCTTGGCGTGGATTAGGGCCCATTAACTCTCATAGAGTAGAGGTCTGTATACCAGCAAATGTGATGTTATATTGTAACTTACCTATCTGTTGAGTTAGACGGCAGAAACTTTGTTGTGGTCTTTGTCTCGGCGCCGGAGGTAGCGCAAACATCGCGTCTTGCTGCGTTTGCGCCGATCCGGGACGCCGTTGGAATGTTGCCATATTCTTGTGATGCTAAAGTAAAAAAATAATTTTAAAACACTGTCTGTACCAACTTAATTTTCATGGTATTTAGAAGATCTTAAATTGTACAAGATGCATTTAAAATTAGGGACAGTTTTTTTTCCATTTCCATTCCATTCAAGGTTTAAATTAAAATAAGGTTTGGTAGTCCCGAGGGCGGTTTCATTCGGTTCACATAACAAAGGGATTTTCGTGCCTGAATAATCAGTAAGTTGTTACCTGAAGTATCTTGATGGACTGTTAGCTAAGATGAGAGATAGCTTAAAAGAATACCAAGTTTAATATGAGCAAGAATATGTAAAAGCGAAACTTGCGATTTCAGTTTTGGCGCGTTCAACACAAGGTTATGTAGCCTTTTCATCATCATTTGCTTAGACTTTTCCCGACGGTGTTGGACTCGGCTTCCAGTCTAAACAAGTAACTGGGTTACGATATGGTTACGACAACCCTTGGCAAGACAGAAGAAGAATGTGGTTGGAAGTGTGGTTGTTATTATTTAGGCACGAGCTCCTCTATATCGCTTCTTAGATGTATTTGGTAAACCAGCAAGTTTCGCTTCTACACAGATTACTTAGTCTACAGCCAAAATACCTTTCAGAAGAGGTGGATATTGTAAATCCTCCGTTTCTGGTTGATCCTGCACCACCGTTTGCGATTTGCTATGAGGGACCAGCGGTTCCGTTGGGCTACAACAATGTTCTTGCATTGGTATGGATTGGCAATAGACATGGATTGTAGGTACATTGATAGTGCAATTGACAAGCTTTGTAATATTGTGATTGGTTTGCCGAGTTGCTTGGACTGGAGTAATCGATAGGTGTTGGAAATACTTTTTGTTTCACAATAGACGGTGTAAATAAACTATGTAGTATATTTTTGTCTGGTTCATCAAGAACAATTTTTTAGTCATTATGTACTCAACACATTAAAATGTTTACAAAGATACAGATAATAAAACTAGTGTACAACGGACGGTCTTATCGCACAAGTCAGTCTCTTAAAAACACCCTTTGGATGAACAGAACTTAATGTAGATATTTAGGGCTGTCAATGCACTAACATCACAAATAATATATTTCATCATGTTTTGTAAACAATACTGAAATATGTATACTTAAATCAAATATAGATTTTGAAGTTAAACATTTTAAATTTAATATGGTTTCAGTTCTGCAGCAAAGCAACTGGCGTAACTTAAAAAGGCTTGTAAAACTATAAAGAATCCTGCGGGAAATAGATTTAAGTGTATCATATTATTCGATTGTTTATCAGAATCTTTTTAATAGGTAAGGAAAGTTCAGCGTCTATTGCATGCTGCCACTGCTCAGTCTTTCTAAAGCAGTTTCATACTTAGTTACTGCTCGCTTTTATATCGAAATTTTCCCAAATGAACGAAACAAATATATAATTATTTTCTACACGTGTTTTATTTTTTTAAACCAATGCAGTCAAAATAGTTTCCGGATCTAAAAACAGTATAAATACTGACACTGTTTGAGAAAATTTAGATATACAAAAGTAATCTGACAGTTGTAAAGTATATTTGTTACTATACAACATCGAACTGTGAAAGGAGGTGCCACATAAAAGTTAGATTTTAGAAGTAGCTCAGTAATTAGTACTTGAGGATACTGGCAGCGACTATTAAAGAAATCAACGTTACGTCGGTTACGGCTTATCATCATGTCCCAATTTTTTTCTGTAAACCGTTTGCATTGATTATACTTTCTGAAATATTATTAACCTTTTTGATTATGCCTATTTCGGATTTTACGTTGCTTTTTGTCGCCTTAAAAATTGCCGTCAATGTTTTTGCGTAAAAATATTTATTTATGTAGATGACTTGCTCGTTAAAGTTTTCTAACTTGCAAAGGTGGCATAATTCTGTCTTTTTCATTTGTTATGTTTATTAAGATTGATGTTTCTTTATTGTAAGTTTATTTTTTTATTTCATCTAAGTACTAGATTCTTGGACTTTGCTTCTGCCAGCACCCTCTTATATGAAAAGGCGTTACCTATTGCTGGTCGGCGGGTTGTCCTGCGGCGACATCGGCACGAGGTAGTCGCACGCCGGTGCTCGCTGCCAACATGCCACGCTCAGTACACGCACACGACCACAGGGAGATTTTGCGGATAAAGCTTTCCGATATCTTATGGTGTTGCGACTTTAGGTTTATGTGGACTTCAAAAGAGACTGACTTTGATTTTGTTTCGGTGTTTTTTTTTTCAGAGTAGTTAGTTAGGAGACACTGGCCTCATCTAGTTTGAATTTACGACAACAATGACGTGTAAAACTGCTATTTATAAGCAATTTGCGAAATAAATATAATTTCTTCATTTGAATGCAAGACAGAAGATCTTGATATTGCTTTCTTGTCTATGTGCAATATAGTGTAAACTATTAATATAAATCTGAAATTCTTTTCCGTTTCATTCAGAGCGGGAGGACTCATTTGATGATTTTCAAAAAAAGAAGAGAAAATAAAAAAGAAGATAAAAAAGTGTTACAAAATATAAATTTGTAATGTAGCTTTTAGATCAAAATATTTCTTCTGACATCATTGACTGGTGTATTAGATTTTTAATGTCGATTCGTCCAGTACAATTTTATCCCAAAAAATTGCGGAAAAGCTATCAGTCTTTAAATAATTTTGTTATTTTTTAATAATCTCCCTGTGCTTCACTTTTAATTCTACGCGTGCATACCACTGTGTTTTGTAAAAATTTCAAAACAAAAATCGTTTTAAAATTGAACTTTATCCAGAAAAACTTGAGTCATTTTACAAAACCCAGAGGCAGGGACAAAGGTAAATAAAAGAAAATAGATACATAGGTAATAGATTTCCGCTATAGCTACTAGGCAAGTAAACACCCAAGTCTCTGATATAACCGATCTTTGAGATTCTTTGAAATGTAAGCAATGATGAATGAAGAAAATTAATAAAGAATTAAATAATGAACTGAATCATGTTATAATGAAAAACATGCGATTATTTTGATGATCCTTGTACACATTCCAATGAATCTCTGACCAAACTACAGGGGATCTAGTTTTCTACGCGAAATTCATTCAGGGAGCGGGCGGGTAGTTTGAAAATAAAAATAAAAATGGAGGTAGTCATGCGAACTCGTAAGCACGGGCTCTTATAAGGATCGCTAACACCGAATTAGAAAATAAAATGTATAATTATATGTTTTATTAATAAAAAAATTCATTTACTTGCTTCTAGTAGCCAGAGCGAAAACATTTGGAAAAAAGAGAAAAATGTAATACGCATTAGTATTTTTGATTTTATTAGTTATTTTTTGTGTTTTTAATATAAGGTGGACTATACACTCAATTGTGGAAGACCTTTTACAATGTCTGTTTAATATAATTTTACTATGTTTAGAGGCGTTGTTCCGGTAATAACATTATACGTACTTTCTAAATGTGGTCCTAAAATCTAAAAAATAAACACATACGGGTATTTTACTATTATTATTTTACTCAGGAATATTTTTAACGGATTAACAATTTAACTAAATCGGGTATAATCTACAAGTGTGTACAGGGTGTCCGTGAAACTACTGGAATTATTTTACTAACAAATTTTAATGTGACAAAGTAATATTATTTACATATAAAACGACCACATCACGGCTAACATTGAAAACTACTCACATTTCTAAAAAAATTGTGTCATACTCAAAATATCCAATGTAGACAGTTTTTGTCAATATTAATGAATAATTATAATTTTAATACTTTTTTGGTTCAACATTTAAAAATTTAACAAAAATATATTTCTTCTTTTTTTAAGAACAATCTTTTTTCGGAACAGCGCCTCTTATTGGTCAATAATTTATAATGAAATTGAGTCGATTACTCACCTGTGGTCCATTGGCGCTGATTGGCATCTCTGTATGAGGAGGTAAAAGCGACCGCACGATTGGTAACGGCGCGCTTACTATCGCGGGGTCCTAGGGAAAATGGCGGGAAGTATGAGACAATTTCTCGAGAAGTACGAGAATAAATAACAGCATAAAACTAACAAGCTCACAGGCTGAAGAATTTGACACCCATTGGAGTCATTTACTTTATTCCTTTTTTCTCATTTTTGTTATCTTTATTGTAAGTGTAACCTATGATTTTATAAATTTCTGGTAACATTGTAATTTTTTGTAATTAAATAATTTATTATTTTATTTTGTGTATCTGTACTCGTTTATAAGAAAGAATATACATATTTTGTTTGAAAGTTGTCACGTCATCACGGGTATTCCCTAAAGGTTCATTGTTCAAGTATCATTGTATCAAGGATCCTAAAGCTTTGGAAGACCACCGTTAGACAGTTATCTGTCTGGCATTAATGCTGAAATAGACCTTTTTGGCTCAGCCGTGAACCACGTACGAACTGATTTCTTTTAGATTTTCCATTTTTTTATTTATTTGTGTTTTTGTGTGTATGCGCCTGTCAAATTTAGATATGTCAAATAAATATACCACACTACTGCTGTAAATATAACATATATATGTACAATATGTCTGTATATTAAAATACAATATCTATACCCCATGAGTAAACGATTTTGAGGTTATTGTAAAACTGTATTAAAAATCTCTCTAGGTGGCTGGATCAAGGGCTTGCTTCAGAAAGCGGTACTCCTGGACACGGCGCGTAATGTTAGGAGGTTCCTCTCTCTGGAGCCCTGACCAACGGTAGCTTGGACCCTGTTCCCGATAACTGTGGGCTACTACTGGTTTTGTATATTTTTAATGTTTTTTTATTGTAGAAATATTTAAAAGTGTAAATAATATGTATATACATATATATAATTGTAATAAATTAAATAAATAATAAATCAAGACGTTTTGTTTGGTAAAAAAATTAACTAGAAGAAAGTCCCCCAAAACTCCTACCCGATACCACTTCCTAATATTTCAGTTGGGAAGAAAAGTAACGCAACAAACTCCCCAACAACACATATATCAATTTTTTTAAGGAGAACTGTGGTTAGAATTCTCATAAATATGCTTGAGTCTGGAGTGGGTTCACGACAATAGAGTAATGGATGGGGTTGGAACCCGCGTCCTCTCGATCTCAAGCCCGACACCTTGGCCATTAGGATATTGATGCTTAAACTTGTTGATAACACTTTTACACGTTTTTGGTCACTTTAAGCTAGATGAGACTGATGTATCCTAGTTGACTACCCTAAGAAGAAATACCAAAAGAAAATCAGAGGTCAACGTCTCTTTTGAAGTCCATACAATCTGGCACTGATCAAATTATATGAGAATCATGTAGGTTTACGTCTGAGGTGCTCTTTTAAGGAAAGAAACACACAGGTTTGAGCACTTTGAGCAGGCCCGTCCAAACAGTCCAAAAATTTGTCAGTTATCGCGCGCCTACATATAACTTTAAGAGGCTCCAACGACTTGACGAAAAATACCAAATTAAAGACATAAGCCATATAAACCACTCAAACTGCCAGACAGTGCAATAATCTTCTCATAATATTCGTTGTTTCCCCACATTGCTCTCACATTCACAAAATAGCTTTTGAGAATCGTGCAAATTGTGTCTGAGATGGTCTTTTGAAGAAAGAACAACACAGATTTGAGGGGACCTGACCTGGGGCCATATTATGACGTGTTAAAACTTGAGTCGTTCCAGCCAGAAAGAGGGATGGAGCTATATAGCGTGCATAGCTTCATCCCTCTTTTTCCTGAGAAATTCCTTACAGAAAAATCCAATAGCAATTTTTGACAGACCCGGGAATCGAACCTGAGACCTCGTGCTCAGCAGTCAACCAAGTGCAACCACTAGACCGAAGAGGCAGTTATATAGGGTACTTGCCTATTTTTCAAAAATAGTTTAGATTTAATTATTGATCAATTTTAAGCTACAAACAATTTTTTTCGTAATAAATAACTGGGTAACATTGGTGAAACTTCAAAATAAAATTCAAATTAAATATTTTCCCGCCCAAAAACCCATCACTGTCACGAAGTCGCATGACGTCATATTTCTCAAACAACAAACTGTTTTTGAGGTTAGGATTTCTATCGTCTTTCGTTCATTATGAGTTTAAAATTATATTACCAATATTGTGTAGTGCCTTTTTGTGAAAATAACACAAAAAGAACACCTACGAACGTTTTTTTCAACACAAAATTAATATCTCGTTGTACGACAAGTCGACACGTTTGACAGCTTTGAGAAAAATGACGTCACACTTCGTTATTGGCGTTTGCAGTCACGTGACACACAGATTAAAAATTATATTTTTTATTATATGAAAATATAAAAAATGTGGAATTATTTTTAGAAATAAAAATGTTATTAAATTTTCTGGCATCTAAACTCTAACTATATGCAAAACTTCGTCTTTTTTACTACTACAGGCAAATACCCTATTGACAGACTGTAATTGCCTAAAAGGGACCTGATTTGCTTATTTCTGTAAACATACCTGAACAAATCGCTGCATCCTTTCATACATGTGCGCGAATGAGGGCCTCTCGCTCGGCGTTGGGTTCCAACACTCGCACATCAGTCTGTATATCTCTTGTGGACAACCTGTATATGAAAACATCGATGTTTTTTGAAATTGTCTGAATATAAGAAGATATTTGAATATATTGAACCCGAGTTGTGCCAAAATGTTCCAACCCACAGTAAACATATTTTGAGTAGCTTAAGTTTAAACATATAATCGTTATGTTCCCATGTAGACATTCTGATTTCGTTGCTCATAAATAGTTTTTCCTAGGGAACTGATAACAACGTGACTTTTTCGTAAAGGTAACTCGATACTCTGAATTTGTCGGTTGTCCGAACATTTTGGCACAACTCAGTCCAATTGGTGTTTTAAAATACTTAAAGTCTCCCGTAGTTCTTTTAGGTTATGTGCAACTGCTGTCTTCTTAAATGACTACCGACTCGCTTGATGGTTGAAAAATGAAAGCTATTGAAGCATTTGCCAGATTGTCGATGCTAGAAACAAGGTGTATTTCTCCATAGCAAAGTATTTTACATCCATTACGGAAACACACAAAGAATTCATTTTCATTAGGACCTAATATAAGTAAGCGTGCTTCATCTTCGATTACATCGCTTTCTATAGATAGTAGCCAAACGAGCCTATTATCAATAAAAATAAAAACCGAGTGATTCTGCCAAGACTGAATCCAATAGAACAACAGAACAGTGTCAGGATAACTTTGAATCTTAACCATTACGGACCACGTAACAAATGACTACGAAAGTCTACCAAAGTAATTTCTTAAACGTTTAAAAACACTGTAAGTATAGATATCATTTCTTGTTTTTTTATTTACACGTAAGAAGTACTTGCACGACTATTATTGTTTTAATTGTTCGTCTTGGGAACTTCGGCTTCTAAGATCTTGCCTAGTTTAGGAGCCAGATTTTTCGCCTATAACTATGACATTCTTGTACAATTTAATGTTAAGACCATACCTTGTACTTTTGTTATGTTGTGTATAAAATTATTTATTTAATTGTTTAAATCCAATTCGCGACTCACCATAAGGTTTCTCCAGCCGGCCTCCTCCGGAGACCATCTCCATGACCTCTCTGTTGGCACATCCGGTGTACGGCATCACGCCCAGAGAGAACACTTCCCATAGCAGTACACCGAAGGACCTGACATTGAAGAAAGTAAAGATATAGTAATCAATCACCATGAAAAAGACATGGATGACATTTAGATAGAAATAAAGTCAAAAAGTAGTCTGTAATATAAATATAATCTAATGTATAATCTATCTCATTTAAGTCCTATTCATCCAAAGATTGTCTACACAAGATCATTGAAATACATTATTTTATAGATTGTTTCAAAATCTTATAACGAACGAAACTGTACGTTAAAGCAAGATGTACAAAATATACACATAAATAACTATAATAATATAACCTATTTATTTATTTATTTTCCCCAAACAGTTAAACAAAAAGCATATTCACAAATATTCTTAAGTACAATCAAATAACATTTATATATAACCCACAACGACATTAAAATCAATAAAACGAAAAGCAAAACTCACAACCAAAAAATAAAAATAGAAAAAATAACACAACTATATAAATTAAAATAGAAAAAAAATACACTAAAATAAAAATTAACCTAAACTAAAAAACAAGAAAAAAAAAAACGTTAATCATTCTATTTTCAAAAATCACTCACCAAACATCAGTTTTGATAGTAAACACGCCATCGATGTAAGCCTCGGGTGGCATCCACTTGATAGGTAGCATGGCTTTACCGCCCTTCTTGTAATAGTCGGAGCGGTAGATGTCGCGAGCCATGCCGAAATCCGCGATTTTTACCACCCGACCAGGCCCACGGGAAGTTAGGAGACAGTTCCTCGCTGCTATATCCCTGGTGGATGAAGAAGATAATAAGGTATCCTAAGTTGAAATTATTGTTTTATTCGGTCTATCAGTTAGGCTCACTCCAGACAAGTGTTGCCCGTATTTTAGGCATAAATTTAAATGTCCCGCCGCCGCGCCGGGACCGACTCTGTCCCGTATATCAAATGGAATCCATAAATGGAACCAATAATTTCCTAAGCTATTTGGTACAATGGTACGATTTCTCAGAAAGTAACATCCTCTCTAAGGTGCTGTTTATAAACTTTAAATCGCCAGTAAATTACAACCATTTCCAAGAAGGAAAGGAACTTGTAAGGATGAGTTGAATATGGACTAATTATACGAAGAATTTCAGATGATTAAAAAAAGCCTAGATATTGCTGCTACATCTTCTGCTGACAAAACAATAGGTGCGATTGAAAAGTGGAAGAAAGTCTTAAAATGTTTCTTTTTCAGTATCCCTAGTTCTAATTGCTTCGTAGAAAGAGTTTTTCACAAATGGTGCTAAAGTGGACTGATGTACGAAATAAGTGTACCCCCAACTTAATAAAAAGCGAATTAATGACCACATTTAACTATGATTATAATTGGTTTTTTTTTAATATGTCAAATCTATCAAAACGACGTTAAAACATTGTACATGTACTTTTGCCTTTTCAATTCAATAAAAAATTACAAACATCAAAAGATTCAATGTTCAGGAGTGGGGGCTGCTGACGTCACAGTTTTAAAAACTTTCAACTCACTATAACGTCTTCATTATTTAATTACGTGTGAAAAAAAAACATGTATCCAATGATTTTTGAAAATACACGTGATAGACTAATATTTTAGGAAAGTAGTGGTAGTTATTGGAGGCATTGTTGTTGTTTTAGGAGGCTGTGGTTAAACAAAAAGCCGTACGTTAAGCAACACTTGATGAGGTCAGTCCCTGGATAAGCGAGCATCTTATCATATCCATATTCATCTTCGCCTCGGAAAGCATGTTAGGTCGTTGTGGCATCTAGCAATTGAACCTATGAGATTGTCGGCTGCTTGACCAGACTTGCCTTTGGTGGCCTTAAATCATAAAGCATCCAGCCAGGGCTACAACGTACAAACAAAGCGACTAAACGCAACCCTGTGGGGTACGGACCTCGGCGTTACGGCGTCGCTGGAGACAAGCACCTAGGGACAGGCTGGATCGAACAAGACGTTAAGTCATTAATCGCAACTATAATTTGTACATCTTTGACAGTTGTTACAGCAGTGTTTACGTTGTTGTTGCAAAATTAAATAAATGTTATAATAATCCCAGGATGAGATATATTGTTAGCACAAAAAAAAGCACGTAATATGTTTGTATATTCTCACTTATTGCGAATAAACATGACACAGCTAACAGCGTTCCATTAGAATATAAGTTAGCTGATTCTCCTTTGCAATGCCCTGTGGCTACAGAGACATTTTATAAATTTATTTATTTATTTATGTACAATGGTGTTACATGGGCGGACTTAATGCAACAAGGCATTCTCTATCAGTCAACCTTTGGGTTAAAAAAAACATATCGTCGTTGCGCTTGCAAAAGTCGCTATGTGGTATTTAGTAATTTTCGTTCTTTTATGCAGTTTCAATCGTTATTTTAATACACACATGCTGTAAAAACAGCTATCTGATAAACGCAATAATGAAAGGTAACTCTTTAAATATTTCGTTTATCAGATAGCTGTTTTTAGAGCATGTGAGTATTAAAATAACGATTCAAACTGCATAAAAGAACGAAAATGACTACATACCACATAGCGACTTTTGCAAGCGCAACGACGACATTGTGGTAGGTGTACGAGAAAATAGAATGAAATAATATATTTAATACTAATAAATATATAATACTGCTAAAATAATAAACTAATAAATACGGTGGTTTATAATATTCTTTCTGATTAAGAGAGCTCATAATAATTATGACGAAGACTAAACTAAGAATAAAAGCCCCTTAAGTAGTACTTTTAAATTTTACGCTTAAAAGAAAATTTCGACTCAGCCTTCTTGATGTCAAGGGGTAGCAAATTCCAGAGTTTAATAGTAGAACTAGCGTAAGAATTAGATAGAAACCCGGTGCGGTGAGAAGGAATGTGAAGAAGTAAGTTTTTGGATGCGCGAAGGTTAAGACTGTGAGAACTGCCCAATAGTTTAAAATTTAGTTTTAAGTAAACAGGAGCACAAAGATCGTTTTTTTTTTTTGTTTCTGATGGTATCGTTGCTGATGCAGATGACGGATCTGTAAAAAGCTTTCGAGAACCTTACCTGTGTATAAACCTCTTGCTCTCAAGATAGCGGCATCCCTTACAGATATCTATTGAGCATAGCAGCAAATCTTTCATAGTGAGAGCGCTCGCTCGTTCAGGTTTTGGTCTGCTTTCCCTTAGAAAGTTCTTCAGGTCTCCACCAGCTAACAGTTCCAGGACTATAAACCTGTAGGTGGAATTGTGAAAGGTTTCAATGAAAGAGTGCTACGATAAAATATACAAAGTTATATACCTAAATTTAGGTAGAAAGAGTAGTATGTGTTATTAGCTTCTGCCCTAGACTGCCACGCGAACGAAGTCGAATGCAGTAGCTAGTTATGACATATGGATCTTGGCACTACATTGAATACTGCTACATACCTCGGATGCCTATCAAAGCACACTCCAATAAGATGCACGATGTTCGGATGGCTGAACTTGGCCATAATGGCGGCTTCCATTAGAAAGTCGGACTCTGCCTGTCCGGTGGATAGTTCCGGTAAAGTTTTGACGGCAACCGGCATTTCTACCGTATCACCGGTTCGATGTCGATAGAGACCTTGGTAAACCTCGCCGAAGGCACCCTGGCCGAGAGCCCTGGGAAGAAGAAGGAAAATGGATACATAGAATATACTTAATTGTACACCAAACATTGAAACACATTTAAAAACAATATTGTATAAACTTTGATTGCAATGATGGTATTATCGCTAAAAAAGACTGAGGTTTCATTAGAATTCACCACCGAGGCCTTATCCTTTTTGTTGGGTTTGCGGCAATGTTCTAATGAGATACCGTGGTCCTCGGATTTTAGATACAATTAGTGGAAAATTACAAGAAAAGGTTCAAAATTATATTAAATGTCAAATTAGCAAAAGAAATGTCAAAATAAACAATGAATTTCAAATGTTAATAATAAAATGTCAAATTACCAAATTAAATGTCTAAATAAATTCCAAATCAAATGTTAAATTAATTTTTCAAATCAAATGTCAAATTAAAATATCAAATAAATTAAATTATTGTTGATAATAAAATCTTCTTATCTATACTCACTTGACCAGCTTCAGGCTCTCCCTGGACACTTGCGGCAAACCCCTCACATCGATACCCTGAGGTAGAATACTCTCGCTGCCGTAGTGAGGGTTGAAGGCCATGGTGAGGTTGTCGTTCCCTCCCGGGGCACTCCTCAGACGTTGAAGTTGTACGTCTTGTTCGAGAAGACGTTTCTGCTGTTGTTCGGCTTCTTTCTTGCGTTGGTATGTGTTGTCTGTGTATAGGGAAGACATTGTCGTTAGATTTTGTTTGTGGTGAAATTATGGTGTCTGGAAACGCTTATAAAGTTATATAGTGAAATGACACTTAGACCACCAGTTTCAACAGTCATCATCAGATTTTTTAGGTCTTCCACGGCTAATAGTTCCAGGACTATAAACGAGTAGGTGGAATTGTTAAAGGGTTGACATGGTGGACATCCCACACATAAGCACAAAACGTTTCAGGGATACATTTTTGTGGCCGGTTTATGAGTGGAATCCACTACCGGAGTCGTTGTTTTCTGATAGCTATAACCTGGGCGTCTTTAAGTCAAGAGTGAATAGGTTACTTCTAGGTAAGCGTGCTTTGTCATTCAAAGCTTGCCATCAGGTGAGATGGTGGTCAAGCGCGAGCCAATCAACAATAATAACAAGACAAAAAAAACTTTTTGTGAATTTGTGGATAATGGTGTGGTTTACGTGTTTATTGACATAGATATGTAAAAAAGTATGTATGTGAAAGTATTTCTAAGTATAGTGGTAATTTAAGAATCTTTAGCTAAGTTTTGGGATGTAACTGTTTTGTGTCGCTAACAAATAGATAGATTACCCATAGATGTGAGGCGTGCTCAAACATTATCTACGTTCAAAAGAATGGTAAAGGAGCATTACCTCTCACTATAATTTTTTTTCCCCTTCTTTCTTTATTATGAATTTGATATGTATTAGTATATATTTATATATTATATTTTTTGGTATGTTTTTCTATATTATGATATTTGGTTAGTATGATGTTGTACACTGACAGCCCTAAATCTATCTCTTATAATTCTGTCCATCCAAAGGTTGTCTGTAAGAGATTGCCCTGTGCGATAAGACCGCCCATTGTACACTAGTTTTATTATTTTTATCCTTAAGTGTATTGTAAGGTGTACAATAAAGTATATAATAAATAAATAAATAAATAGATAGATATACTCTTTATTGTACACCGTAACATAATTAAATAAGGACTTAAAAAACTACAAAAGGGTGTTACAATGGGCGGTCTTATCGCTAAAAGCGATCTTTTACAGACAACCTTTGGATGGATTTGACACAGCAGGAGAAAATAAATACGCGGGTAGTCCATCGTGTACTATTCACTTATATACAATAAATAAGTAATAACCTACATACTCGATACATATATACATATACATACATAAAAAGAACAAAGCTGAGTTATATATAAAAAAAAATAGTAACAAATTAAAGAGAGAGATAGAGATCTTTTACCATATTTTTGAAAGAAGGAAGGGTTTGTGCTTGTCTTACTGACACGGGAAGAGTATTCCACAGTCGTACTGCTTGAGCTGCAAACGACTTACCAAAGAAATTGGTGGAGTGACTCGGTACCTCTAGCCTCAAGTTTTCCGATGACCTCAGAAATTTGGCATGTGTGTCATGGAGGAACTTAAAACGTTCTTTAAGATAAGAGGGGGTCTTAGGATTGAACAGAATCTAAACTTTAAACGCACCAATTTCACAATAATTGGTTATTCTATGGTTACAATGGCAGTCTTATCGCTGAAAGCTATACCTTCCAGACAACGTTTGGAAGGACTTACAAAATTTTAATTATAATGTTGACGGCTAAATTATTGTACTACATAATTATACTCATAAAAACAGAAAAAAAAAACATTTAGATTATGTATATACAAATATACAACGTGTAACGGAAAGGGTATATACATACCAAGGGCACGGCTTCTTTGGATGATATCAAACGACATCGGAAGGGTTTCAACTCAAAATAAAATACTTGAAAAATTGATACCAAATTTTCGGTTTCGTAAGTTTCTTAAATTGAAATCATAACAATCGTGTAACCGCACTACGTAGGTCAATAACTTTCCACGTTACTTGCAAATATCACGATAAATCTCTTCCGTAATTCTGTGTGCCTAGTACTGTAGTAGCCTAGCGTAAAGGCGGTGTTCTTTTGTCGGCGCGAGAAAGGAGATAGGATTAAAAAACTCTTCCAATATCGTTTGATATTACCCAAAGAAGCCGTGCCCTTGGTATGTATATACCCTTTCCGTTACACGTTGTATAAATACAATAAATAAGTAATTATATATAATAGGTTTTTTTTAACATCATGTGGATAAAAAACAAATGAATAATCATAAATTTGGAAGAAAATTATTAGCAACCGAGCTTTTAAAAGTGCGAGTGTCAGCCACTCGCTTGTCTTACTGACACCGGCAAAGCATTCCACAAACGAACAGCTTGCACCGTAAACGATGAGCCATAAAATTTGGTGGGATGTGCAGGCATTGAAAGTCTCAAATTCTCCGATGATCTCAAATATCTAACATGTGTGTCATGAAGGAACTTAAAACGAACAAATAAAAAAAAACAGTACATACATGCTGCTATAAACGTCTCTGACCCACTGCAACGCCATGGCATCCCTAACAGATTTCTGAAGGCATTATTTAATTGGACATGAAAGGCTCCGTACGAAGTTTTCTCTCATGGCTAAGTTGAATTATTCATGAATAAAATACTCACACAAATACAAACAGACGCATAGAACAGCGAGGGCACACACGAACACGGCGACTGACAGAACTATGATCACCACCCATGGTGTACGAGGCCACGCGTCTTCCACTGAAACATATCATAAATGATTAAGTACCAGAAGATCAAATTAAACAGGCCTAACAGAAGACTGCAGTACCATTATTCATTTCAATAACCGATTAAATGTCTAAAGATTCCTTATAATTTTGATTAGATTATTTGATTTCTAATTTACATTTAATTGACATTTTATATTCATTAAATTTACGTGACATGGAATAGACATGCTTTTTATCATTGGACGTGTTACATGCGGTTTTTGAGTGATAAAATAATATTTTCCTATTTGCTTTTCAAGTAAATATCTCAATATATATAACTCAAAGGTGACTGACTGACAGACTGACTGACTGACATAGTGATCTATCAACGCACAGCCCAAACCACTGGACGGATCGGGCTGAAATTTGGCATGCAGGTAGATGTTATGACGTAGGCATCCGCTAAGAAAGGATTTTGCGAAATTCCCACGGGATCGGGATTTACACGGGAAAAACTTCCCTCGCGGGCGAAGCCGCTGGCACAAACTAGTTGCTTATAAATTTTATGTACTAAAATGTACTTGTAAATTGTTTGATGAATAAATCAATTAAAAAAAAATAAAAAAAATACTTATGAATTCACTCCTAGCATATTCGATCTCATTTCCGAGAAATGTAATTTCATTATCAATGACGAATTTTTAATTTCCCTTTTCACAAGCTTGACCAAGTTAAAACCAACCGGTTGGCCAGTTGTTAATTTAGGGGGAAATAAACAGATAAATCTCTCAGATAAGGGCCTCCCTGTATAAGGGACACCCTGTATAAGGGTCAACCTGTATAAGGGTCAGCCTGTATAAGGGTCAGCCTGTATAAGGGCCACTCTATATAAGGGTCAGCCTGTATAAGGGTCAGCCTGTATAAGGGTCAGCCTGTATAAGGGTCAGCCTGTATATGGGTCAGCCTGTGTAAGGGCCACCCTGTATAAGAGTCAGCCTGTATAAAGGGCCACTCTGTATAAGGGACATCGTGTATAAGGGACAGCCTGTATAAGAGTCAGCCTGTATAAGGGCCACTCTGTATAAGGGACATCGTGTATAAGGGACAGCCTGTATAAGAGTCAGCCTGTATAAGGGCCACTCTGTATAAGGGACATCGTGTATAAGGGACAGCCTGTATCTTCCTTCTCCTCCTTAAGCCGGTCCCTCAGTGCTGAGGATCGTGGCTATGACGGAAACGTTGCAGACTTCTCCATCTACTACGGTCTTCAGTTTGATGGAGAGCCTGGACATCGGCATCTGCAGTACTTCGGACACTTGGTCGTTTACCATCTACGTCGCCGGTAACAATAAGATTTTCCAGATTGTCTGAACTTGTACGTGCTATGTGACCAAAGTACTGCAGTATTCTGTTGAGATATATTGTGGGGAGTCGCTGTATAAGGAAAATTAAAAAAACTTACGTATACACTTGGTAGGGTCATGTGCGTCAGTGGTCCAGGTGGCGGGGCAGTAGCACTTCACCTCACTGCGGTACTCGTTGAGGGCAACGCAGCGGTAATCACAGTCACAATCCTGGAAGACAAGCCATCGGTTGATGTAGAGAAGATTCACTACTAACCGCTTAGGAAGATTTGTGTGTGGTTTCATTGGTTCATTGCTTGAGTCTATCGAGAAGCGGGCCAAGAGACTCATTGGCAACGATGCACTGGTCGAGTCAAAGCTCCAGAGCCTTGAACACAGACGACGAGTTCCAAGTCTATCGGTTTTGTATCGGTTACATTTCGGGGAGTGTGCGATGGAATTACACAATCTAATTCCGCCAAGCCCGTTCCATCATCGGACTACGAGACAAACGGCGAAGCGCCATCGTTTTGGGAATACCTTCATTGTGCGTACAGCTAAGGAGTGGAATTCCCTGCCGGAGTCTGTGTTTCCCGACAGCTACAACCTAGGAGTCTTTAAGTCCAGAGGGAATAGGTTACTTTTAGGTAAGCGTGCTCCATCTTCGATCACATCATCACTTACCATCAGGTGAGATAGTGGTCAAACGCGAACCTATTTTCAATAAATAATAAATAAAACACAATTAGAAGACACAAGTTTTTAAGCTAACATGATCACTAACAGTATCATTACCAGTTAAAACGGGATATTTAACATGTGTATCTTTAGTTCCGAGTTTCCGATATTTCGGCACTGTTGCAAGCGCCATGATCACAGATGAACTGAAGTCATTGCGGGTGGATGTTTATGAGCAGACGTATTGGTCTATCCCCTTTCTCGTTAGTCTTATGTGATGGACACCGCTACCACTTACTCAGAATTTTTTTGGGCTATATCGGAAACTCGTAACAATAAATACACATAGTAAATGTCCCGTTTTAAGTGCTAATGATACAATTAGACGCGTTTAAGTAAAAGATAACCTGCTTATAATGTTGCTGCTGGGACACAGGCAACTTTTGGTCTTAGGATAAGCCGCTGTCGTCACAATGTTTTGAGTGCAGTGATGATAATATTATAAAGATTACCAAAAGTAATGTGTCTGGCTGGGTTCAGTCTCATGACATACAGCTTGTAAATTGGGCCTGTAACTTTAGGCTTTACATTTTGTAGAACAAAATGCTTTGAGGCATGTTAGGTTGGGATTGGCAGATTGTATTACCTCATCCTGCAGTCTGTTTCCCTGGCCTTCCTCTGTTCTTTTTAACCGACTTCTAAAAAGGAGGAGGTTCTCAAGTCGGATGTTTATATATTTTTTTATGTTTGTCCGGGCATAACTCCGTCGCTTACCAACTCATTTGAAAAATTATTTATTTTTGTTGGAAAGGGTATACCTCCCAAATGGTCCCATGAAAATTTTATCGAAATCGGACAAGCCGTTTCTGAAAAATCAACAAAAGTCTAAAAAAAATATTTACATCGACGATCTTTTCGTTTACTCTGCATTGCGTTTTTTGTTCGCGCATAACTCCGTCATTTACGAACCGATTTAGAAAATTCAATTATAATTTAAAAGGGTATACTTTCTAGTTGGTCCTATTGTCAGGACAGATCCTAACGTGATGACAATGATGATGGAATCATGGAGAAATCGAGGGAACTCTTTAAATATTATAGGCACACCTATAGCGTTTTGGGTATTTCTTATAGTAACTTGTGCAATTGCTCTCGAAAACACCATTTAGGGAAGTGAAACTGATGATGAAGATCACAGATAGCCACCGAAACTACTCAATAATAAGTATTTTGTGGATTGCGATTCGATTACTTGAATTTGGATACTATGCACTTTATGCTCGTCACAATGTATATGGTGAAGTAGAGCTGATGGTGAAATACCAGAACTCCTCAAAAATTAACGGCTCTGCTCTAGAAATGAAGTCGCAAAAAAAAAGCAATATTAATTACAAATTGACCCACTAAAATGCGCGAAAATAAAAACTTTTTTGCAAAAAATAAAACCGACTTCATTTCTAGACAGTTCTTTAATAAAAGACATATGACAAAACAAACGTGTGTGTGTGTATAAGCCTTGAATAAAGTAGTAATAATGATATCAGTACTCACATGTATAGCAGGAAATATAAGGAGTTCTCCGGGACCTGTCCTAGGTGCTACAGCGGCGTCACTGTAGTCTCTCACAGCTCTACTGGCCGATACATACGACCAGCCTCCACCGCCATGAGCGCCGCCATTATCATTTGTATTGCCACCTATAGCGTAGAAATAACGAAATTTATCTTGCAAATTGGTTATAAATTAGACATTTTCAACGCCTTTTTTGTAAATTGTGACGAGGCCGGTGTTTCCTTACTGACTACCCGAACTAGAAACACCGTTTGATCAAATTATATGAGAACCATGCAGGTTATGTCTGTGTTGCTCTTTTGAGGATTAAAACACACAGATTTGAGTAGAGTCGTCCAAACGGTGCAGTTATCGCGTAGCTCAATTTAGAACTTTAAGAAGTTCGAACGATTTGACGAACATTACATTACATTTGGGAAGGCCGTATAAAATACATAAAGTGCTAGATAGTGCGTTAATTTAGTCATACTATTTTTTGTTTTCCCTCATTACTCTCACATTTACACATCAGATGGGCAGTTACTCATTACGATACAATTTCAAAATCACTATCACTATTATTCTTAACTAATATGTGTTTCTATGTTTATGAATGTAATTGGTGTTTTATCGTTTTAAGTAACTATAAATAAAGGAATGAATGTGTTACATAGTATAATTAGTTTCAGCCGTTCTATATAAATAAATAATCACATAAACTTACCAAGCCAGCCGCCGCCCCCACCGCCGCGGAGACAGCCTCCCCCTCCGCCCCCGAAGCCCCCGTGAGCCTGCCCGGCGCACGCGGCTCCCCCCGCGCCCCCCTCGTGCAGGGCTCCGCCCCGCACCAGCTCGAAGCCCGGCGTCGTAGGGCCGGAGCGGGCCAACCAACCCCCGCCCGCTCCTACCACCAATGAATATTCCAATGATTCGACCACAAGTCATCAATAATAAAAAAAAACTGGAGGAAATACAGAAGTAATAACAATGATATATTGTAAATTTCCATTAATCACATTAATTAAATCGCTAGTTTTAACTGTATTGTAGGAGCCAGTTGGTTTCCCTAAGGAAGGGTTTGTGCGAGTATTACTGACACGGGTAGAGCATTTCGTAGATCTATCGACTTACCAAAAAAAAATATGGAAAAAGTGTCACTGTACCTCTAGCCTTATGTAAATAGTTTTTAATTATTATTATTATTATTATCTTTATTTCAGACCTAAGGGCCCATAGAAATCATTACAAAATAATGTTAGTAGGTTGTTAGTAGGTACAAAAAGCATTATATATAAGTTAGTATATGTTAGTAAGCATGACAAAACAAAAATTACTTTTTATTGGATTGCAGGTGTACACCTGCCCAATCTATACTAATATTATAAAGCTGAAGAGTTTGTTTGTTTGTTTGTTTGTTTGTTTGTTTGCTTGAACGCGCTAATCTCAGGAACTACGGTTCTGATTTGAAAAATTCTTTCAGTGTTAGATAGCCCATTTATCGAGGAAGGCTTTAGGCTATATATCATCATGCTATGACCAATAGGAGCGGAGCACTAATGAAGAATGTTTCAAAATCGGGGGATTTTTTTTCCACGCGGACGAAGTCGTGGGCGGAAGCTAGTATACAATAAACGGACTATTTATTTTGTCCGCTAACGCCCTGACGATACTGCTGGAACTACCGCGGACCCTGCTCATCATAGATGCCGTTCTGTTGCGTATGACGGCGAAGAAATCGTCGATACGTGCTTCCGCAAACATAGCGGAAGCACTGCAATACCGAGGCTTTTTCAGCAGTATCCTCAGAGCGTCGTTATATTGCACCCGAAGGGCGTTGTAAGCCCGCCTCGTATAATTGATCCACAGACTGCAGGTATAGAAAGTCTGACAGAAGGCTCTGAAAAGCATCAGTTTCACATCTGTGCTACATCGCGCAAATCTGCGGGCCACCATATTACAGCGGACTGACAGCGCCCTCCGTTCCCTCTCCAAGTCTTCATCGTCTTGTAGCCTATCCGTCAGCACGTGCCCTAAATATTTGAATTTAAAAACCCTCGTGAGAGTAGCTCCACATATCTTAATAGGGGGTATATTACTAGGTGCCTTGCTCCCCGCCCTACATACCATAAAAACACTCTTACTGGTATTATATTTGAGCCCGTGTGTCTGTGCGTAAGTCTCACAAATCCCCAGTAGTCTCCTCATTGCCCCAATCGACGGGCTCAACAAAACCATGTCATCCGCATAACTGATATTGTTTATCATATTACCATCTATAGAGCACCCGACCATGGTTCCATTAAGCTCGCCATTTAATGCCGTGGTTTATCTATTTACTTCGCAACATAAGACACTATAGAATTAGAGTAAGAAATCCAAAACCATGAGTGTGTTCCTATTACCGTTTTTGTGGCACCTATTACCGACCGCTAAATGAACAGAACAAATTCAGTCAAATAAAAATGCTCGTGTGGATTTAATTCTTTAGAATACAGAATGATATAATTATAACCAGCCTTTAATTAGTCTTAAGAGATACGCTTCATAATATGAATTACATATTGAAATATAACAGTGAATCCAGTCTATTAAATGGCGTTCTTCGTGCTTGGTGAAGACAGGTTGAACCCCACAATTTTCATTAGAGTACTTGTGATTTCTCTTGTCACGAAGAGTTGTTCTAGGAATCCCAAATCTCTTTGAGGTTTCATAGATACTTGCTCCATTATCGATAGCCATCAATGCAGAGTCAAGTTGATTAGCTCGCGTTCCATGTTTCTGAATCAAAATTTACCTAGTCGAATATACTAAACTACTAAACCTTTGCTTAGCAGTGGGTTAAGAATTATAGTAAGTGGAAGTCAATAGGTGATTTTTAATAATAGTTTTTAATGAAAAATGAATTACAGTTTTATATTTTTTCTAAATATTTTAAATTGTTATTAATGTTAATTACATTATTACCTATTACCTACTAGGCAAAAAAAAATAAAAACAATTACTAACACACTATCTATAAAAACTAAAAAAAACATACAGACGAATTGAGAACCTCATTCTTTTTGAAGTCGGTTAAAAAGTACAGGTACATCGGTAATAGGTTCTATTGAAGAAATTCTGTATAACCTATTACCGACCCAATGAAATGAATATGTATTGAGTAAATGTGTTGTTTTTTAGAATATTTGTATGATTATACAGGTGCCACTAGCTATGCTAATTTTATTTTAATGGTATTTTAACTATAAAAATACAATATTAGAGAATTGTACATCCTACATTCATCAAAATATTTACATAAGAATAAAGTTGATTTTCACAGTATCGATACTTTTATTATGTATGGCGCTAATAGGTCAAATACAACTTGACACACTAACTAATCAAATTAGTATAGCCGACTACTTATTAATTGATGCATTATAACATAAAAAGTAGAAATTAAAATATTCGTCAAAAACCTAACAACGACCTAGGTCGGTAATAGGAATAAAATTGAGATTATTGTTCCTATCACTGCCACATTTTAATATTGAATTTGAAGCAAAATAAAGCTGTATCTCGTTAAAATTAGATATTATTTGTGTTTATGAAAGTATTAAGAAGGTATCAAAATGATTAAAAGGTTCATTAGATTGCTTTACAATTATATATTATGCTAAAAAAGAAATAGGTGTACTTACGTAATCGGGAGCGGGACACTACTAAATATGCGCTATATCCGGAGTCTGACGACAAACTGTGCAATTATTCTTTAAATCGTTGGTTTACGCGCACAAGCAAGTGATGAATATTTGCATTACAAATACATCTATATATTCTCTAAAGCAACGACTTGTCTAACTTTAATGCAACTCTTTAAAATGATAGTTTTATGAAACGGACGGTAATGGGTGCCGATTTTGAGGGGTCGTTATTAGGCGCCTTTACGTTATATAGATGTAATCAATATATACGGAAAACCCATATCTATCCACCGTACCGACTCAAATAATTGATACCAAATTATCTGTTTCATATGCTTCTTGAATGCCAATCATAACAAACGTGTCACTAAGAAGGTCAATAACTTTCCACGTCACTTGCCAATAACACGATAATTATCTTCGTTCTTCTTAATTCCAAAAATTCGGTCTCTGGTATCAATGTATTGAAATTTCTAATAAGTGCCACACATGTAAACATGTGTGGCATGGATTACAAAACCCTTGCTATATCGTTTGTTATCATCAGTGATCGGAGTAGGTAGATTGAAATGGGGTCATTGATCCGAAACGTATATATTAATATGGACATTCCTCCGGAATTGGTGGATTATTAAAAAAAACCGGAACTTATGTAGGAATTTTATTCTGCCAGAGTGGAAGGAGTCATTTGATGATTTGCCGTCCTCAAAAAAAAGGTAGGAATTGTAATAAAATGAGCAATATTATTCTTTATTCTACCCTTAATGCAAATTACCATGACCACTATGAAAATATTTAAATTTAAGTGCAACAATTTATGTCTATCTATAAAAGTTCTAGCCATAAAAGGCTAAAAATCTATCTATACTTATAATAAATCTGTAGAGAGGTCAATTCTGTACATGAAATATATTTACAAAATAACTATCAGGGGGTGATTAGGGATCGATACTGATGCCAAAAATGCAATCAGTAAATTTTTTGTCTGTCTGTCTGTCTGTCTGTCTGTATAACCGTTATAGAAACAAAAACTACTCGACGGATTTTAACGAAACTTGGTACAATTATTTTTCATACTCCTGAGCTGGTTATAGTATACTTTTCATCACGCTACAATCAATAGGAGCAGAGCAGTGAAGGGAAATGTTGGGAAAACGGGAGAAGTTACTCCATTTTTTAAGCTTCCGTCGCGAGTGCAACCTTAATGGTAAAAGCTACACAGAAATCATTTATGACGGAAATGTTCTCCTTAAAATTATATAAAAAATATCCCACGACAGCATATACCTATCTTTTATGGTTGACTCACAATAACACGTGTAACTCCCGATAGCTTAGCAGTTCGAAGCTTTCTGATTATTATTCTGCTCCGAAATTTAAAACCACCACAACTTTGCAATGGAACTCGGCTAAAAGTAACCCAGTTGCAACAAAATATAATCGAGGCTCAAATTTTAACAGGTTGCGGTGCAGGAGAAACCGTCTTTATTCCCAGAATTCCCATAATACCAAATAATTTTCCATTCCAACTTAAAAGAACGCAATTCCCAGTATCGGTGTGTTATGCGATGACAATTAAGAAGGCTCAAGGGCAGACTTTTCGTGTTGCTGGAGTAGATCTCGGTGTCAGTTGTACGTCGCTCTTTCCCGGGTTAGCAGTTCTAGAAATCTTTATGTTCACGTGCCGGACGGGTCAACTTTCAACATAGTTTACACGGAAGCTTTGCGCTGAAGTATTTTCGTTCTATAGGTACTTAAGCCTCATGTGAACGTGATCTAAACAATATTACCGATACATTAACTTAATAACACACAAGGAGTTACACGCTGACGGAGTCGCGGGCACAGCTATTAACAATAATATTGTGCGGTTCGGTATTGCGATATTTTTCAACAGTATTATAGATTGACATATTATATTTCCCTACTAAACTACGAAAGTTAATCTGTCTGTTACATCAAAATCACTGAACCGTGAGGAAGGACATAGGCTACTTTTTTTTTTACGAAAAACGACGGAAACGTGGACGTAATATAAGGCTAAAGAGTTTGTTAGTTTGTTTGAACGCGATAATCTCAGGAACTACTGGTTCGAATTGAAAAATTATTTTTTAATTAGTTAGTCAATTTATAGAGAAAGGCTATAGGCTATTATTACGCTAAGGCCAATAGGAGCGGAGCGCCAATGAAGAATGGTTCAAAATCGGGGTTAAATTTAACGTTAGCCCAAAGTAACTATTCCACGCGGACGAAGTCGCGGGCAAAAGCTAGTATAAAAATAAAAATTAAAGCTTCGATCGGAATTAGATTGTTTTTATTATTCAACAGATAAATAATGAATTAATTTAGTTTTTATACCTTCCTTTAAATTTTGAATTGAGCAGGAATAATATCACTACCAACATTAACAATGTTTAATTGAATCCGGAAATACCGGAATTACTTTCCGGGAAAATGGCTTATCCACGTTATTCTTTCTGTGTGCATTTATGATACAAGTACCAAAAATCAATCTACCTACTCCGATCACTGGTTATCATCCAAAGAAACCGTGCATTGGTACCTACCATACCCTTTAAATTACTGACCTCAAAAAACTTTCTTTTAAAAAAAAAATAACTAGTGATATGGGTAGAATTCACATTACTATCAATCCTGTTAACCCCTCCAACTAAGTTAAATATGCTTGTGTCTGGGTTGTGTTCACGGCAATAGTGTAATGTGTATGTAGTGTGTAATTTTATATCACACAGGCTAGGCCCTGACGTTTTATAAGTGCTCATCACTTATAAAACGTCAGAAGTCAATACACGGTTTGAAATTGATAATTTCCTATGGAGAAGAACCGGCAAGAACAGTTACTCTTTTTACAGTGTATCCATAATACAATACATATATATAACTCATTCTCACCTGAAGTCTTTCCCGGCTGTCCATACATATATCCTGACTCTGGAGTAGCATTCGTCAGTGGTCTCGCGTGCTGGGAGCCGTCATCTCGGAAGCTTCCCACGGATATTCCTCCCCCTCCACCCGCTACCAGTAGGGGGAAGGCTTGGCCATCTTTATCGAGCTGGTGTAAAAGGTCAAGGTCATTTTGTATTCATAAAGTCATTTTGTATCCTAACGGCCAGAGAATTCCTGCCGAGGATGCGGGAATGTTCTACCGAGATACCGCGGCTCGGGATGCAAAGGCAATTGGAGGAACAGGTTGAGTTTTTAGTCAGTAGAAGTCTGACACTCGCCTCCGTTCCAACCAGATCGAGAGAAGTCATTTGATGATTTTGCCACCCAGAAAAAAAAGGCTATTGATTTTCTTTAAGCGTCAATACGCTTAAAGAAATTTAAGGGCAGCTGAAGGGACAGGGTGGGTTTTTAGTCAGTACAAGTCTGGCACTCCCTTCCGCTCCAGCCACAGCGGGAGAAGTCATTCGATGATTTTGTCACCCAGAAAAAATTGCTATTGACGCTTAAAGAAAGGTTAGATCAGCTCTTGGTATCTATTTTCATATGTGTGTCGTTTTACCTGCAAGAAAGACTTTCAGGATCGATGGGAGCCACTTACCAAGAACACATAAGTAGCCCCCCCACCCCCGCCCCCTCCATCGTTGACCTGCATGCTCCTCACTTCGTGCGTCTTGCTGGTGAACACCTGGCCTGTTGTCTCGTTGACCTGGCGTCGGGAGCACTCGGGGTTCACTTCCTGTGCTGAGAGGGTCTGTGGGTGGAAGGAGATTTTTTGTGAAAATGAGTGTAGATACAGTCGGACTAAATATTAAGTCGGATTTAATTTGATTTTTAATTTGACATTTAATTTGAATTTCTTTTATTAATTTAATTGACATTTAATATATCTTTGAACTTTCTGTGTGCAAATTTCTCCATTTGTATTTAAACTAGGAAGCCGAGAAATTACTTGAATCATTTTTTAATATTTTATTTTATATGGGTTTTGGACCTCAAGTAAATGAGTTTTATTTATTTATTTTTATGTTTAGTTGTAACTACTTATAGTCCGGCTGTACCTGCCAAAATTCATGCTACTGTGTGTGGTCAACTAACCACACTCAGTAGTATGAATTTTGGCATTTGCCATACAATAGCATTGTATGATCAAACCCAAGGTTTTCAGGTGCCCAAACGTGGCACCAATGTTAACAAGGTCAAAGACAAATATTGGTAAAGACGGACGGATGTTGGTAACAAGTAGTTCTTCCAATAATCTTCTCTTACTTCTGATCTTGTTCAATCTTCCTTTTATATACAGTCTATTCTTCTGTGGAATGCATTTCCAGTCAGTCAATATAGGTCAATTTGAATAATTGGTTGGGCAATTATTTTCTAAACACATAGGACTGCAATAGAATTGTTGAAAGTCCTTTTGTATATTTTTTATTAATATATTGGTATGTATTATGAGAAATAAAACTGCATTGTTTAAAAGACTATGTTGGCACGCTGTTAAAAAAATGCACAAACGAAGTTAAGGCTATGATGTTTACAGCGCATTTCTGGCACCCAGTGCTCTTAACCAAACCTTGTTTCATTTGCTGGAGTGTCCAAAATGATCAAATACCTACCTACTGCGCCCAACATAAAAAAAAAAACAATCAAAGTTACCATCGACTTGAAAAACAAGCAATTTAACAAGTTCGCTGACAGTGAGCACTTACCCTGCACCACATTACGACAGCAGAATTTTCCACGACGTACTCTTAAAAATAAGTGGCCCGTCCCTCGACGTACTATCATAACGCACTATTGTAATATCCCGCCTAACGATGAACTGTCAGCAAACGTGTTAAGCGAAACCAATTCCACAACGGTTCCCATACCTTCTTACAGGCGTTGATTCCCTGCTGCCCTACGAGTATGTAGACTCGTTCACTCTTGTGTAGCTCGACGAGAGCCCTCACTGATGCTGCATGCGATACTCCAGCCCACGCAGATCCTAGACCACCACTTGCGCCGGTTGCTATCAACCTGGGATATAGGGACATTATTTTAACACTGATCAACAGCAACAGAAATAATGAAATAATGATAATGAAATAATGATGTTTATTTTGCAAATGGGTTATAAGTAACACTTTTACACGTCATTTTTTTTTTCCGTAAATGTAAACTAGATGAGGCCAGTGTTTCCTAACTGACTACTCTGAGAAGAAACACTGAAACAAACTCAGAGGTCAACGTCTCTTTTAAAGTCCATACAATGTGTAGTAATCAAATCATATGAGAGCCATGTAGGTTTATGCCTGTGGCGCCCTTTAAAGGACAGAATCATACAGATTTGAGCAGGTCCGTCCAAACAGTGTAAGCATTTGTCAAATATCGCGTAGCTCAACTTATATCTTAAGGAGCTTCAACGATTTGACGAACAATACCAAAGTTAGGACATTTGGGTGGGCCGTATAAAGCACTCAGAAAGAAACGTAATGAACAAGTTCATAAATCAAGGATTGAAATTAAATTCAGGTAACATATAAAGGCATTGACGAGGCAAAAAATTCAAAGGGAGTCGCCTATCTTGGTATCGGCATACACGTATGTGACTGAGGGAGTGATAAGTATGAATGTTGACTAATGCAGAGGTAGAAGAAGGTCACAAAAAAAGAATATGTCCATAGAAGTGCAATGGAGTACGGGCATGCAATGAGGAGGGATGACACGCATGTTACCAAGACAGTGATGGGTCGGAATGTTAAGGGATGTAGAGGTAGAGAAAGTTGAAAGAAAAAAAATTATGGATTGTGTGAGGATGATAATTATGAAAGAAAAAGGAGTAAATGATGACGTCTGGCATAGGAGAATTGAAGAAGAAAATGTGTTGCACAAACTCCAAGTAAATGGGATAAGAGCAAGAAGATAATGAAATAACGACTATGATGGCATGTCATGTTTTCTTGGAAGCCTTTAGTGTCGGATGCAATTTGTGTCGATACTCTTCCCCAATCGCATCTTCCTAGGTCCTCATGTTTTGCTAGCCGATAGAACTCGAAACTCTCGGACCGTGCGGTCCTTGTGCTCACAGCCTTGTCTAAGAACAACACAATCTGGTTTTTTTAAGCTTTATAAAAATGTAACAAACTCCATATTTCAATTGGCTTATTAATTCAGTACTCTTTATCTTTTGTAATGCCAATAATTATTGTGGAGTGCTTCAACGGTACTTCTTTGGGCCAATAAGGATCTTAAATTTTCGTTGACTCGTAACCTCAACAAATCAAGCTCAAAATATTTTATATTTTTAGGTACTTTTTCAAAATATAATTCATTTTCACAATATACCCATAATACAGGTTTAAAAACAAATCTGAAAATCTACAGTGTTCTCCCATTCCCATAAAAAGTAACTTTATAAAGCAAACAAAAACAATCTTTGGATTTTGTAATGACAATCATTATTATGGAGTGCTTCAAGGATTACACTTCGGACATGTAAGTATTTTACATTTTCGTTAACCCGTCGCCTTAACTTGCAGAACTGTTATTATATAACATTAGTTTTTATTTATGCTAAACCTTTAGTTTGTTCAGAATAAGTAACTGAATCTCTACCAATAATGTTTGTACACCGGTCAATGCCGCCGGTGAAATACAGTCAAATTATCAATGACTAGCGACCCGCCCCGGCTTCGCACGGGTGCAATGTTTATATTAAATATAGGCAGCGTTCGCGAGAATCGTTAACGTACGGCAGTTTTTTCGACGCCTTACTCCACAATTTTCACTACCACGAAAAATCCTATCTATTTTCCGGGATAAAATATAGCCTATACGGATTCGGAAGAATCCCTCTAAGTAATGGTAAAAGAAATTTCGAAATCGGTCCAGTAGTTTTTGAGCCTATTCAATACAAACATACAAAAATACAAAGGTTTCCTCTTTATAATATTAGTATAGAAGACGACGCGTGCTTGGTGAGTGGTGAGCATGTATTAGTACGAACAACCAGGTAACATAACGAGCTTATAACTTGGTGATTTTTTTATGATGAAATAAATAAATAAATAGATTTTTTACATCAAAATACTAGACCTGGGTTTCGTGTTTCGCATTTAAAAAACTAATAGTATCAATAGAATTTAAAACGGGATATTTATCATGTGTATCTTTTGTTTCGAGTTTCTGATATTCGGCACTGTTGCAAGCGCCATGATCACGGATGAACAGAAACAAACAAAACAAAACAAAATATACAAAACAAAAGAACAAGAAACAAAAGATACAAATCGTAAATATCCCGTTTTAAGTGCTACTGATACTGTCAGTGACCATGTTAGCTTAAAACCAAAAACTAATGTTGTATATGTCCCTGAAAAGTTTGAAATGAAATGAAATGAAAAATTTATTTTGTAAATTGGTTATAAATAACACTTTTACACGTCATTTTTTGTGTATTAAGTTAAGCTAGATAAGGCCGGTTTTATTCTAAACTTACGTATACAATCCTTCGGCGGGCACCTCCCACAGTTGTATACCCTGGTAAGGCGGGCTCTGTATCACGCTGACGGACACAGGCGTGTTGTTATAAGCAATATCGCACATCGTCTGGTTGGGACCGAAGCGCCCGGTTGCTCCGCAAGGTGTGAAGCGGTAGACTGCGAGAAAAGAATTTTTGGACAGTTGAAATAAGGTTTCAGGCTTTGCTTCTGAGGTCAGTGAGGGCAACAGTATCCTGAGAACGGTTGGTGAGTGTGTCCTCTCCGATTATAAAGCAGTTTGTGTGGACGGTGATGGGAATAAGCTATTTGGTAAAAATTACTGACACTTTATGGAGTCTATGGCCTGAAATTATAAACTTTGTTTATCTTATCAGTCAGAAATAATTTTCACGAAATTTAACCACCTTTTAATTTTTTTATTCGTTTCTTAGCAGCATTGTTAACTCTGTTGAATGCTATAAACGAATTTGTGTTATCGTCCTAAAGTATAATGTATATTTATAACATTATTGTATTTTGCGAGAGATATTTTAGTTCAGTGTAATTATGGCTAATTATGCAAATCAGAAATAGATTATAAAAATACATAATGTTATCTAAATTTTTATAATACAATGATTTACAGCCGTTCGGTGATACAACAGGCCCACTATAAGCTAGTTCGTGGACAGATGTCACAAACGTAGACGACGCAGTAAGATGTATTTTCAATGTTATTTCAAAGAATCATAATTTCTCAAATATATTAACTGAATCATTGAACATTGCTACATGGGGGCTAAAAGAGAATGCCAAGTTTCGGCTCACAAATCATGTAGCGTCCAACAGACTTTCTAAATTGATGATAATTCATTATATAAAATAGTAAGAATTATAGAGTATAAATAAAATCTGTAGAAGTACACCGTTTAAAAGTAATTTTAAATAGTTATTCAATTTATCAACACGTTTTCCATCTACAATTTTAATTAGAAATGTTGCCAATACCAAAATAAAATAATATCGATACGAAATTGCACTTACAAATCAATTACATTAATATAATTATGAACCTACGTAAGTGAATTGATTACTTACAAAAGTCCTCTTAATTCTTATAATAATAAATAATGTTTAGTTATATTTTTGACTATTTTATAATAATTTAAAATAATTCAATTCAATTATTGATACAGTTTAGAATAGTTATATAGTGCTGGTAACACTTAATCTTGTAGTTGTCACTGACAATTGTCAAAAGTTTTATTTCTCCCGCGTTTTATGACGAGCGACGAAGTGTCTTGCGTGTTTTTCAAGTTTTGTGTGGTTTATTGCTGTGTTACCGGACCCCGATTTCTGTATTACTAACGACTACCGTGGCTGTTGAAACTGAATTCGGTATTAATTATTCAATCATTTAATAGTTTATTTCATGTTATCGTTAAAATTAGAAGTATTAGGTGGTCAATTTCAAAGAACTATAACTTTTTTTGGTGTACTTCTTATAGAAAACAAATTATATAGTGAAATTCTATAATTATTTTCCTTTTTTATGATATATAGTTCATCTTTGTCGGTTCTGGCCGAGTGTTGAAGGAAGCCTCGGCATTCTCCTTTGTATGTGTTGAGGTCCAGTCAGAAGCCAGACAATCTGACAACTACACACTACTGGGTTACATTTCTTCATTTTTTTCTTTTATGTAACTATGAGTAACACTTCTAAGTGTATTTATTCTTTTTGGTTATTTGATTTGAATTTAAATCTTTTTCAGGTTATTGAATACAGCAATGAGCTTCAAGTCTGTTAGACAAAGCTATCGCATGGGTTACAGTACTGTTCTAACAATTATTCACAAAACCTGTGCTGCACTTTGGAAAGCATTGCAACCTATGGTTATGCTAAAACCAACTCGAGAGCTATGGGAGTCGATAGAAAAAGATTTCGATAGCATCTGGAACTTTCCTAACTGCATAGAAGCTATTGGCGGAAAGCACGTCAACATAAGAGCACCTTGGAATAGCGGAAGCCTGTACTTCAATTACAAAAAACACTTCAGCACTGTTTTGTTGGCAATGGTAGACGCTAAGTATAGATTTGTTGTTGTTGACATAGAATCTTATGGGCGCAATAGTGACGGAGACATTTTATCTAATTTCAAATTGGGAGTGAATCTACAAAACAATCAATTAGGAATACCTCCCAATAAATGTTTGCCGGGTACAACATGTACCACACCCCATGTTTTTGTTGGAGATGACGCTTTTCCACTGTCTCAAAATATAATGCGACCCTTTCCCGGTGGCCAAGTCTCCCATGATCGAGAGAAATGGGAATGGGCTGTGGAGGTCACGTGGGTAGGCCCTCTATGTAAAACACTAATACTCAGCTGCATGCAATTAGACTGATACAGCTATGTACTAACTATGTAGTTACTATGTAGTTAGCAAAGACAAAACAGATGTTGAAACTTACAAGGCTTATCAGCAAACGCAGGATGCGGTGTTGTGTGCTCCTCAAATGAAGGATCGTAATAATTATAGTCTCCAAGTTCTGCTGGATCCATATTTAGTCCAAAACACTCCGGGGCCATTGAGAAGTCATCTATCGCTGAATCCGAGTATATTCGCATGCCCATACGCGTTTTGAACTCCAGGAAGTATCTGGAAGAAAAGCGATTACAATATTACATCTGACTGTTAGCGAGGAGCTTATGGCTATATAGTAACAGCAGATTGGCTTGGTCGATCCGTGGATAGGACCAACTCAACATATTGAAGTTCAAAGAAAGAAGAATTCTTTGCGTGAAAGATTTCTTGGTGGAATTAGATATCTCGCAACGTATGTCTAAATATAACAAACTAGCTTCCGCCTGCGACTTCGTCCGCGTGGAAAAAAATCCCCCGATTTTGAAACATTCTTCATTAGTGCTCCGCTCCTATCGTGATGATATATAGCTTATAGCCTTCCTCGATAAATGGGCTATCTAACACTGAAAGAATTTTTCAAATGAGAGCCGTAGTTCCTGAGATTAGCGCGTTCAAGCAAACAAACAAACAAACAAACAAACTCTTCAGCTTTATAATATTAGTATAGATGTATAAAAAAATTATTAGTATGTAGGCTAATGTAAAAGGCATAATGTCTGAAAATGTTATTGTTATTTCACTTTTTAATTTAAATTTTTGTTTTATCATGATTGTTTCTCTTTCTAATATTTTATTTGTAAATTTCGTCTATTGATAACCTTGTTAGCTTAGATCTATTATTATTTTTACACATAAACGTGTGTACACTAACGTTATACCTATTCTACATTGATATTGTTACGAGCTGGTGTTCGGGATAGAAATAATTAACGCCAATGAAACCAAAATTAACACTTTAATTAATTAAACACAAAATAAAAATTTAACACAATTATTCGTACCACAACACTTGTCACTTGTTATTTATTTAATGACAATGAGAAAACTTTGCTTGTGCGTACAGCTATTTGCCGGAGTCTGCGTTTCCTGATAGCTATAACCTGGGGGCTTGACTTGAATAAAAAGTGAATATTTAAATTATTATCAATTAAAGAAAGACAATGGATATTTATCATCTTTATTTTTTCAAATAAGATAACGCACAAGGTTTATATTCGTCATTTGGCGCAAGTCGATAGAAGGGACGGTTGTTGTTTCATGGACGGTTTGAAGGTCGGAACCATCCTAGAACAGCCTAACTGTGGAGTTCTTAAATCCGAATCGTCAATAGTGTTACGAGCTGGGGTTCAGGATAGAAATAATTTACGCCAATTAAACCAAAATTAACACTTTAATTAAATACGCGCAAAATAAAAATTAACACAGTTATTCTCACGTCAATACTTGTCACTTAAACTTAAATCGCACCGAAATTCACTAGTAAAACTTCGATTAAATCGCGTATTCGCCTCGTAATAAGACTGACTCTCTGCGCCCCTTTGTGATCTATTTATACCCCGGTCTATGAGTTTGAGAACATTCTTATAAAATCGACTCACTGTTTATACTGCCTAGAATATTCCATAGCTACTTGAGATACACAGTACCGCTATTCGCCGCTAGATGGCGTTAGTGTCTCGACTAGATATACTTAGTACTGCTATTCGCCGCTAGATGGCGTTAGTGTCTCGAACATTCTAGATTTCTGTCGAAGTTTCTCGACGTACTTCACTAAGCGACTGGCGTAACAATATTTATCATGTCCTGTGTCGTGTATTTTGTTGGAGATCCCAACAAATGAATAAATAAATAAACTAGATATTTATTGTTCTGAAATATTAATTTGGTTTTGATTTCTGCAAAGTAACGCCTGATTTCCCTTTTGTATATCGATATCCCTTCGTGTTCCGGAAAGCACTTTAGCACACATATCAATTCAGGAGCAGATTGTCACCGCCTCGCCTTTCCCCTTGGCGTCAAACAGGCGTCCACGTAACGTAACTACGTAACGTAAGCGAATCAGAAGCTCCGGCACATCGACTCGGCTACAGCTGGGCGACGCCGCGCTTACGGCTCGCCGACCGCTGGTTGACGGCTAGGCAGTACGACTGGTCGTGCCGCCTAGCCGTCAACCAGCGTTGCCAACCAACCAACTAGCCTTGTGAATGAAAGCCAATGAAAGCTCGTTCGGCAACGCAGACCGTGGGAGGGGCGTGGACGAAGAGACGTAAGCTAGGGTACGGAGAGCCGTAAGCTAGGGTACGGAGAGCCGTAAGCTAGGCTACGGAGAACCGTAAGCGCACCGCACCGCGGTTCATGAGCTTGTCCCGAGGCGAGGCGATTACGTTACGATTCCGATTAGTGTGCGTTGCAGTAGGGAGTTTCATACAAATAATACTGAACGGCTCGAGTTGATATGGTGACGATCCCTTTCCGAGTTGATACGTGTGCTACGACCTTAAGCCATTAGTCTCGACAGGGATGTTATGGATATGAAATTTCGGATACGGATATAGGAATTATTATTATACCGGATACGGAAATGAAATTATTTCGGATTATCCGTTAGTTTCGGATAATTTCGGTTACGAATATTAGATTTTTAAGGAATTTGAAAGTAAAATACAAATAGATATATCATACCATAACGCGCTATCTCATCTCATGTAATGATGTATTACATTTTATAACGAGAGAATTTCATTACAATAACCTTCGTGTGGCGCTTCATTACGCGTCATGTTTGGAGTCATGGTGTAATGTAACATTCCCCGGTACTAAATGTAATGTCATATAACATCACTTTCTAACGCACTGTTTTGCGCATGTCTACTTGTGTGTTTCGCCGCCGCCCAGCCGATCAAAACAACTTGTCATAACGTGTCTCAATTAGGTTCCGCCCCTATCCGATGTTATCCGAAAATTTTATTTCGGATTCGGTTACGGTTACGGATATTTTTTTATATCGGAGTTACGGAGCTCCCTAACATCGTAGTCTCGACTGTCATTTGTACATCTGTGACAGTCGTTACAGGTAGTTAGAGGCTTGAAGGTCAGACTGAAGCTGTCTTGCCCAGTGGTTTCGTGTTACTCAGTTACTGAGTTTGGGGACAGATAGGTTGTCGCTCCGTGTAAAACACAGCTCACAGCACACTTCTTCTTCTTCTTCGTCACTCCATCCAGCCAAACTCCCTCCAGAAGCAGATCAGGTCTCTCGGTCTATTCAGGATGTCTGTAAAGGGAATTCAATGACCCCAGGGTTTGTTTCCGTATGTCGGTGATTTCCGTGCACTCTAGGAGCTCGTGTCCCACCGTTTTCTCCTTCCCCATGCATGTCCTGCACAGGGGACTGTCCGTTATACCTATTGTGTGGCTCACAGCACACTCAGATCCACCAGTCTAACCGGATGCAGTTAGACTGGAAGACGACTCTAACATAAAAAGTGGTCTAACTCCTTGATATCCTAGAAGTATGTATCGTAAAAGTTCGTATTGTGTTCATGTGTTCACGGAGAGGAACGAAGCCCTGGCTTGAGGCTTTGATTAATTTATTAATTAAAGCAACCACAGGCAGGTCCGGTTAAGCAGCCGACAACCTCAGAGGTTGACCTGCGATTTGCCACACACAGAAAACAGAGAGGAACGAGAATTGTTGGAAGTGGAAACCACAAAAACCGTCTATATGGCGATGCTTGTGGAGCCTTACGTCAAATGTACGCTAAATTATAAAGAGGTTATGGTTATAAGTTTGTATGTAGTACGCTAGCGTCGAATGCCACTTTATCACTGAGTGATATAGGCACATTTATACATTTGAAAACAACTTGTTGCTTAGAAGCTAGTGTTGACTGTGCTTGACTGTTGAATTGAATCAAAGAAAATTCACGAATTGTAATCTATTGAATGGCTTGTATGAGATTACACAAGATTACGACCCTGTCAAAATAGATTGTTTTATGTGTTGAAAGGAGAGACTTTTATAGACGTCTGGAATTTTTAAGTTGATAAAACAAAAAGGGTCAAAGAATGGAAGATAAAAGATTATGATAAATCAAAATTGAATGAAACCTTACCTCCTAGTAACATTCGGTAGAAAGATGGAAGCCCTGTACCAAGGCTGGCCCATGTCCTTAGTGCTGAACCAGACGGAGGTGGTGATGTTGCCGCGTTTGGTCAGCTCCACCACGTTCACGCTTAAAGAGCCGAAGTTGCGGCCGTATTGGGTGTAGTAGAAGCGTATCTGTGAATGGTATGGCTTTATTAGACTACTCCTGGTCTATTTACGGAACTAGCACATTTTAATTTAGTCTATAATGTTCCCACTACAGACACACAGGTTTCTTCTCTATGTGAGAGCCCTTATTCACCACGTTCACCACCAACCCCAATGCGGGTTGCTGAAATAGCACATAAGGACAATATGGTATTTTTCACTAGTCATGAGTAATTTGCTAAACGTAGGTAAAATAAAATATAGTTGAGATAAAAATAACGATCGCACTAAGTTATTCCAAAAAGCGTACTAACGTTGCATTTGTAATAAATAAAAAAAAATAATTAAAAGAAAAGAAAATGTCAATAAAAAAACATAATTTCAACGAATAATTATAGTTATTATTATTTTTAAGTATTTCTTAAAAACTAGTGAAAGGAAGCAGCACTTTTCCTTAACTTCCTTGTCACATTTTCTAAAATGACTTCTGCCATTTAAAAAATATCTAGATAGGCACACCACTTTTTCAAAATTACTTTACCATCAAACTGTGTCCAAACTAGGTAAACACTGGTTTCACCGTAATACATAATAAACGAAACAAAATCACTAAAAAGTTTACACTTTCAATGTAAGTTGAAGTATCCATGACAATTTCTATGCTTGGAAATTTTTCGACAGATACAACAAAAAAGTAAATATTCAAAATTAGAATGCGCCGCTGCCAATGCAAAGAAAAAAGGTTAAACATAACCAGCCTTCGTGGTAATTGGCAGGCTCTGGTCGCGACATCGATTTTCATTTTACATCATAATAGAAGGTATTTTTTTTTTGCAAATTGCTTTTACACGTAATTTATTTTAATAGAATTAAATTAGATGAGGCCGGTGTTTCCTAACTGAATACCCTGAGAAGCAACACCGAAACTATTTTCAAGTCCATACCATCTGGACTGGTCAAATCATATGAGAACTTTGGTCTGTCTGTCTGTCTGTCTGTGTCTGAGGCGATCTTTTGAGGAAAGATGCACACAGATTTATATTATATTATATTATACTGTCATAACGCACTATTTTAATTTCCCGCCTAGCGACCTACTGTCAGCGAACGTGTTAATTGTATATAATGTGTGTGAACTATGGAACAAATAAAAATAAATAAATAATGTATCTATTTTATTACCCGTATTATCTAAGCTAAGAAAACGAAAACAAAAAAAAAAGTTACATATTTACTCACCATGCAACAATTATAATATCTAGACGTAATATTTCCGTGAACTTTCGGAGGCGGATTGAAAATGACTGTCCTCATAACAGCAGTTGAGGCAAAGTCTGCCTTCTTCTGGTTGGGACCTGTCACGTTCATGTTCACGAAGAAATAGTATCCTACGCAGGTCTGGTTGAGATGTGCAGGATACAGTAGGGGTACCATCATGGTTGGATGTGGTTGTTGATCGCCACAAGTGTGGTCATTGTCGGGGCCTGTTTTGTCTGTGGGCGTTGGTCCGTTGTGGCGGGACCAGCGGAGGATTGGCCTGTGGGAGAAGAATCCATTCTTAATCTAATATTAAACGGCAATGCGCCATCGTTACATGGTGGACATCCCACCCATACGCACAAAACGTTTTGGGAATACTTTCATTATGTGTGCAGCTAAGGAGTGGAATTCCCTGCCGGAGTATGTGTTTCCTGATAGCTATAACCTAGGAGTCTTTAAGTCAAGAGTGAATAGGTTACTTCTAGGGAAGCGTGCTCCATCTTCGACCACATCATCACTTACCATCAGGTGAGATGGTGGTCAAACGCGAGCCTATTATCATTAAAAAAATATATATTAACAATTAAGTAATATAATATTAGCAATTGGATTTCTAGGCCTTTAGGAGATGAGTTCACTGTGTTGCTCGCGGACAAAGTTACATTCCGAAACAAGTCAGTGATAACGACAACTATGCTGAATTGAATAATCAGGGCCTAAGTCTAATGACTAATTAAGTTATTGTTTAATATTAATTTTTCGAAAATTCGGCGCACTGCATCCTAATTACGTTATTCAAAGAGTACATGTATTATTTCATATTAATCTAAAGAGAACTAAATTCATTGCCTGATTGATAAGTTTGAAAATGTTGACTGTTTTCGAAACACGAAACATAATGTCAAAATGAATGCTTCTTCTTCTTCTTATCGTATCGATGGCAAATTGCTAAATTGAGTCTGCCCGGAACTCCACATAGAATCGGAATTACACATAGAATTAAAGAATTTTGTTACTAAACAGTTGAGTTTTGTTACTTGCAATAAATGAATTGAATTAATTTATGAATTGGAGATTATAATAACTTACTGAGGTACATTCTCGAAACCGCATGCGTCTTGCTCGAAATTGCAGTATGAGCCATACGGCATTTTATCTGAAACAAAGTTATTTTCAACCATTACAATTATATAAAATACATCATCATCACCTGATTAGCCCAGAGCCGGATTAACTCGGAAGTTTCGGGACCCCCTTTCTTATTTTGACTAACCGAATCTTGTGTTGTTAAAATCAGTATTACCCTGTGGTCCTGGGTATGATTCTCGACATAGGTATCGATGTTGTCTTAAGTCGCTGAAAACTGTTCTTTAACCGACTTCTAAAAAAGGAGGAGGTTCTCAATTCGGATGTTTTTTTTTTATGTTTGTCCGCGCATAACCCCGTCGCTTGCCAACCGATTTGAAAAATTCTTATCTTGTCAGAAAGGGTATACTTCCCAAATGGTCCCATGAAAATTTTATCGAAATCGGACAAGCTGTTTCTGAAAAATCAACAAAAGTCTAAAAAAAATATTTACGTTGCGTTGCTCTGCATTGCGTTTTTTGTTCGCGCATAACTCCGTCATTTACGAACCGATTTGGAAAATTCACTGACCCACTAAAAAGCACGAAAATACAAACTTTTTTGCAAAAAATAAAACCGACTTCCATACCAAAACACTACAAAGCCAAAAATAATTTTAATTTCGGAAGGCGGTGTGAAAAAAAAGAAAATACAAAACCAATAACACCGACTACCGAAATTAAAATTATTTTTGGCTTTGTAGTGTTTTGATATGGAAGTCGGTTTTATTTTTTGCAAAAAAGTTTTTTTGTGTATGTTCCCCGTTTACTATTTGTATTTTGTGAGATACCAGTGTGGTCCCTCAGTTTACGAGCACATCAAACTTGTTGTTCGATGAAAAATTTTTTGATTGTTGCGTGCACCAGGCCCCTAGTGGATGCGGGGCCCCTAGGCAGTTGCCTAATCTGCCTAATGGTTAATACGGCCCTGGATTAGCCTTTTTAGAATTATGTTGGGGTCGGATACAACTGAGTATTAAGGTTTTACATGGAGCGACTGGCTATCTGACCTCCACAACACAGTAACTGGGTAACACGACACCCCTTGGCCAGACCAGTGTCAGACTTTCTGGTTTTTGCTTTTTGGTTTTGAATAACAGCCGGAACCAATGGCTTAGTGAGCCTTCCGAGGCAAACTCTGAACTACTACTGAGAAATGTACATATCGACCCCCCCAACCAAGAACTCGGTAATGT
The DNA here is from genome assembly GCA_943138885.2 of Tholera decimalis. Taxonomy (NCBI): domain Eukaryota; kingdom Metazoa; phylum Arthropoda; class Insecta; order Lepidoptera; family Noctuidae; genus Tholera; species Tholera decimalis. Next base: position 5,692,549 of record OW964571.2, read on the forward strand.
GCTATTATGGGCTTTATGCTGTTATGTCTTTGGCATCTATAGACCGGAATACATCTTAGCATTTTTTTTAGATTTTTCCTAACGATATTTACAAAGATATAAATAATGACACACATGATATTTTATGTAGGTATAGGTAGAATTTTAGGTATTTTTTTTTCTTAAATAACTAGGTTTTGAATAAAAGGAATTTCATATCAATGACAGTGAACATTTCCCAAAAAATTGCTTCCATTTAATACATCAATGACTTCAATATCATCAAGCATCATCATCATTCATCAATGATATCCCACTAGTTAAAACATATTTGATAAAATCACTAAATCTTTTCCCCGGTAAAATTTTGATTTTTCGATTACCGAGTTATTGCTTGGAAGAATCTAAATATATATCTAAATATAAATAACTCAAAGGTGACTGGCTGACTGACATAGTGATCTATCAACGCACAGCCCAAACCACCGGACGGATCGGGCTGTTTGGCATGTAGGTATTTTGCGAAATTCCCACGGGATCGGGATTTACACGGGAAAAACTTCCGACGCGAACGAACTTGCGAGCAACTGCTGGTTTTTTATACAATAAAAGCAGCATTTTTTTGCCCGACCTGGGAATCGAACGCGCTTGCCACTAGACTAACGAGGCAGTAATTATTTACGGTACGTCCTTAGATACTTTTAGATAGTTTTGACAAAATAGACATTTTAATACGCAAAAAGAGTTATGATACTATTAAAAAAAAATATTTCAATAAATTGAGTCAAATCCAAAGCAGTTGAAGGCAAATTAATGAAATAAATTAATCAGACTATAACGTTCGCACTGCTGGAACAAAAACCTCCTCTCTATAAGAAGAAATGAGCCGTATTCCAACACGCGGGCGGTCGTCTTAGGACTTATCGGTTTCCTCACGATGATGTTTCAATTCACCGTCTTAAGAGCAATGATATAGACCTCAACTTCGGCTCAACCATCGAGTCCAGAGTTCAGACTGCAGCAAAAAAGCGGGAAAACCTACACAAGGCGAGGACACGCCTGGACAGCTTTTGAATCTGTATAAAGCACAGGTCCGTTCCTGCGTGTAATATTGCAGCCACTTGTGGGATGGCTCTGCAAAATACCAACTTGCTGCACTGGACTCGATCGAGCGCAGAGCTAAAAGGCTTATAGGCGACGAGGTGCTGGTGAACAAGCTTCATAGCCTGGCTCATCGGCGAACCGTTGCTTGCCTGTCGGTTTTCTACAGATTGTACTTCGGGGAGTGTGCGCAGGAGCTCCATGACCTGATTCCTCTATCTCCCTTTCACTACCGGTCTACCAGACGTACGGCTGGGGACCATCCGCACTTGGTTGACATACCGTCTTGTCGTACCAAGCGCTTCTCCTCCACATTTATTGTGCGCACAGCCAAGCTGTGGAATTCTCTGCCGGCTTCTGTGTTCCCTGCCACTTATGATCTTTCAGACTTTAAAGCAAGAGTAAACAGGCATCTTCTGGGCTCGCTCGTTCCATCGTAGACCTCATCTATCGCTTACCATCAGGCGAGATCGAGGTCAAGAATGGCCTCATCAGTAATAAAAAAAAAATGATGGTAATGGAAATTACACATAGTAATATAACCAGTTTCGAACCCCAGACCTCACTCAGTTGTGCCAATACCTGTAACCACCTTTATTGCACGTAAGATCTGCTTATGTCAATAAAAAATACACCCATAAGTGGATTTTTGTATGACTTGTATGATCTATTCTAGGTCTCGTTTAGTTTAGATCTCGGTAATATCGGTAAAGCTCATTTGACATATTGTTAATGGTCTAGTGGTCGCGAATGCTGAGCAATAGGTGTTGGGTTCGATTCAAGAAGTGCTGTTGGGTTTTGCTATTAGAAATTTCTCAGTAGAAGCCAGGAGTCCTCTGTGGAAGGGAGATAGATAGATAGATATATTCTTTATTGTACACCATAACAGTAAAAACAAAATTATGGACATAACAATTAAAAAGGGTGATACAATGGGCGGTCTTATCGCTAAAAGCGATCTTTTACAGACAACCTTTGGATGGATTTGACACAGAAGGAGAAAATAAATACGCGGGTAGTCCACGGTGTACTAATTATCTATATAAAATACAAAACAATAAATAACGTTCTCAAAACATATATATACATACAAATATTTAAAAAAGAAAGAAACAAAGACATACATAATAACAACAATTTAAGGAGAGAGATAACAATCTTTTACTAAGTTTTTGAAAGAAGATAGTGTTTGTGCTTGTCTTACTGACACGGGTAGAGCATTCAACAGCCGTACTGCTTGAGCTGCGAACGACTTACCATAGAAATTGGTGGCGTGACTCGGTACCGCAAGCCTTAAGTTTTCTGATGACCTCAGAGATTTGGCATATGTGTTATGAAGGAACTTAAATCTTCTTTAAGATAAGTGGGGGTTAAACCCACAGCCCTTGCGTTCTGGGGCCGCGGTATCTCGTTAGAACAATCCTGCTACTCCGGCAGTAGATAGGAGTCCTGAGCCCGAACTTTCTCCGGTCATGTTGAATTGCCATCCCATCGGACTCCGAGCGTAAAGGAGAGTAAAGGTACAGAAGCACCCTGTACCTGAGCACATACTTGTTTTGCATTATAATATCCAGGGCCGGATTAACCATTAGGCGGAGTAGTCAACTGCCTAGGGGCCCCGCATCAACTTCAATCAACATCAAACAACAAACCAATCAACAAACCGCCCAGGCCCAGTGCACGCACCAACAAAACATGTTTCTTCGAACGAGAATTTGATGTGCCTGTGAGCTTAGGCACCTCACTGTTATCTCACAAAATACAAATCGTTAGATTTAGTAGTAGAATTAAAACTACACACATCAAAAGTGTCTAGGGATCAACATATATTTTTGCAATAACTTTTCTCCTGATTGATATTAATTAAAATTTTCTTTAAGGATTCATCAAATAAAGTGTTTTCGTTTGTCACAGTAACGATAAACCAAGTCACCTTTGCATTAATAAAGAAATTTGCCATTTTCCTAATAAAGGGATTTTTGACATTTGAACCACTAAAATTAAAGTTCGAAAAAAAGACTGAAATAACAGTTTTCTTTAAAATTTTATTGGGTAACTTAAACAATTAATAATCCGTGTTTCTACCGCGAACACTAACAACACAAGAACATCGGTTTGGCATACTCAAAATGAGTTCATCCAAATCACGCTGTGGAATGGCCGCCCATGTTCGTTGCAACAACAAAAAAAGGTCTTCTTGCGACTGGATACCCTCCATATTCGGCAGAGCTCTTCTCTGTAGCATATCCCATGCATGCTCAATCGGGTTCAAGTCTGGTGACTGAGCAGGCCAGAGCAGGACATTGATGTTAGCTGCGGCGAGAGTCTGTCTTACAACTCTTGCGGTGTGCGGTCGTGCATTATCATGCATTAACTGAAATAAGGGACCGATTTGCACTTGTAGAGGAACGATGACGTCAGATACAATCGTCTCAGCATAAATTTGAGCGTTGAGGTTGCCTCTGATCCAAATCAACTCAGTTCTTCCGCCGATCCAAATACCCGCCCATACCATGATGGTTCCACCACTATAAGGATGGACTTCCTGGCAGGATTTTAATCGCTGTTGGCGTCCAGGGGTTCTCCAGTGTCGTATACGTCTTGTATCCGGTCTCATACCAAAACGAGACTCATCAGAAAAGCACACGAAACGCCATTATTCTTCTGCCCAATTTCTGTGTTCAAGAGCCCATTGATATCGAATCCTACGATTGTGCATTGCTATAGGTGGTACCCGTAGCGGTCTTCGGGAATGAAGGTTCACTTCATGCAAGCGGTTTCTGACTGTTTGGTCGCTAATTAAGTTCCCTGAAGAGTGATGAAGCCTCACGGCTAACATCATGGCGGTTATTGTTGGAGCTCTTCGAGTTAAGATTTGAATGTATCGGTCTTGTCTCCGTGTGGTGCAGCGATACCGTCCTCCATGGCGCTCAGCCACGGTACCAGTGCTTCGGTAACGTGTCCAAAGTCGACTGATAACACTCTGACTTGTATTCAGAGCTAAAGCCACAGTACGTTGCCGGGAACCAGCTTCTATCATTCCCACGGCTCTGAGCATTTCTTCCCTGCTTAAATGACGTCGCCGCTCCATAATAACGTTGGTTTTAATCAGTAGTAGGGAAACAGTAGCACTAATAATGTCTTCAATGCGTTGTATGTTTTTATAGGGAAAATATTGACAGCTGATTTTCATCTTTTACTCGAATTTGATTAACAGTTCCTGTTTCAAATTATGAAATTCACCAAAAAGGATCCATATAAATTTATAAAATCATAAATTTATTACAAAGCCACATCTCAATCTCAAGAAATCCGCATAAAAATGCTTGATCCCTAGACACTTTTGATGTGTGTATTTTAGAACAAATCTGGGAATAAGTAAACAAATATATTAAAAACCACAGCCCTTAATGTGCGTTTCCTCAGTTCACACACGATTTGGTCAGTCAAAGTAAGAAAAGGGAGAATGCCATTGCCTTAGGGCCTCAGACAGGGTTAATCCGGCTCTGATAATATCTCCTACGACACTGGCTAATCTCCGCTTAAATAAGCCGCCGTGGCTGAAATCGGTGAGAACGACTATATTACATACCACAATTCCGAGTCTCATCGCTGCCATCATCACAGTCTTTGACCAGGTCGCAGACTTGCTGTAGCTTTATGCACGAATCATTCTGTAAAGAGGAAGAAATGGGATAGCTAAATTGACTGTAGGTAAAGTTATAAGTTTTTAAGCTAACATGGTCACAAACAGTATCATTAGAACTTAAAACGGGACATTTACCGTGTGAATCTTTTGTTTCGAGTTTCCGCTATTTCAGCAAGTTCGCTGTTGCAAGCGCCATGATCCCGAATGAACTGGGGCCATATAATGACGTGTTAAAACTTGAGTCGTTCCAGCGAGAAAGAGGGATGAAGCTATGCACGCTATATAGCTCCATCCCTCTTTCGCGCTGGAACGACTCAAATTTTAACACGTCATAATATGGCCCCTGAAGTAATTGCGGGTGGACGTTTATGAGCAGACGAATCGGTCTACCCTCTTTCTCGTTCGTTTTTGTGATTCGTGTGACAATGGTAGCGGTTTGGATCACAAAAACGAACGAGAAAGAGGGTTTTAAGTTGTAATGATACTGTAGGTAAGTTTTTTGTTTAATAAAAATAATCATCCTTTAAAGTTGCAACTGCTGAGACACAGGCATTATCTCTATGAGAAGGACTGGGCCGTAACCTATCTATACTAATATTATAAAGCTGAAGAGTTTGTTTGTTTGTTTGTTTGTTTGCTTGAACGCGCTAATCTCAGGAACTACGGTTCTGGTTTGAAAAATTCTTTCAGTGTTAGATAGTCCATTTATCGAGGAAGGCTATAGGCTATATATCATCACGCTAAGACCAATAGGAGCGGAGCACTAATGAAGAATGTTTCAAAATCGGGGGATTTTTTCCACGCGGACGAAGTCGCGGGCGGAAGCTAGTATTATATATATCTATCGTATCGCCATCTCTTGACCTCCATTACGCCTTTTGGTAAGGAGTCTACGATGAACCGAGCGAGCACCGAAGATGCCTGTTCACTCTTGCTTTAAAGGCTGACATATGACCCATGTGGTAGGGAATACAAAAGCCGGCAGAGAATTCCACGTCGTGGCTGTGTGCAAAATAAATGTGGAGGAGAAGCACTTAGTAAGACAAGACGCTGTAACAACCACGTGTTGATGGTACCCTGCTACTGCAGGCTATCATCCAAACTTGGTTCCTCCCTCGATCCCTCTATTAGTTGATCCTTCTATCTCCACTACCAGACGAGTACGTCTGGTAGTGGAGATAGACGGATCAGGTCATGGAACTAATTTATGAAAGTATAATTTTTAGATCACCGAAAGGCAAGCACCATTTTGACGATGAGCCAGGCTGTATAGCTTATCTACCACACACCATATCCATACTAATATTATAAATGCGAAAGTAACTCTGTCTGTCTGTCTGTTACCATTTCACGCCTAATACGCTAAACCAATTTAAATGAAATTTCGCATGAGAATAGTTTAGGACCCTGGGATGGACATAAGATAGTTTTTATCCCGGAATTCCCACGGGTTCGGGAATTACGCGGAAAAAACCTCTCACGCGAACGATATTGCGGGCAAAAGCTAGTACTACTCTATTTTAATCTGTGGATAACGCAGTGGGTTACACAATTAATGTTCTTGTATACTGTATGGTGCTTGAGAATAAGTACTTGGTGTAACTGTTTGTTTTCCCCAAATAAAAAAAAATATCACTTTAAATTAACTTACATTCATAATTTTGCACTTCAATTGTCCCGGTACACATTTCCCACCGTAAACGGGTGGTTCGGGCCCACAGTCCATCATCCTGATGTTGTCTATGGCGATGTGCGGCAGAGGTTGAGAAAGACTCACGTAGTTGGGGCGAGTGATCTCTATGATTATTCGGACTTCTTGCAGTACCTTGCCGATCATAACACGCCATGGCTGCCAACTGAAAAGAGAAGGGAGAGTGAGAAAATTGAGTGTAATCTATACATACAGTGTGTTAACTTACAGAGGGCGTTCCCGTTAACCCGCAATAGTATAGCATCCATACATGCTAAAAAAAATATTACCATTCGAAAACAAAATGTTTTTTTTTTTTAATAAAAATGTTAAATTGATACGTAAAAGAAACACTCTGTGCACGCATACTTGAAGGACGGCAACGTCGCAATTTATTTATGAATGACGGGCCGCGTTGCGGAGGTCTAATTGGCTATTGCAGGTTAACGGGAACGCCCTCTGTTAGTTAACAGACTGTATAATAAAATTGTAGAAGTGTCCATTCTGTACATTGAAAATGTTTAAAAAAAAATAGTGGGTGTTACTCCGTCCAATTATGGACAAAATGCTGTCTCAACTGCCTCGCTTATACATAGTCAAATTTGAAAATCTGGATATATTCCAGCTATTCAAGGTATCTTTTCGTAAATATCTTGTTGTAAAAATACTTAACAGTAAGTGAATAATATTCGTATATTATTATTTACCAGTTGTTATATTTCCTTTTCTTTTAGTTAAAAAGTTAAAATTTTAGAACTACTTTACTTTCTAGTTTTATATGCATGCTGTGAAACTCTATAATAGGCTTCAGAACCCCATGTGACATTGTTACCATATAATGCGTATTGTAAAAATAGCTGTTGAGTTTCCTATGAATAAATAAATAAAAATGATACCGAACCCAAAAATATAAGTAAAAAAAAAACTGCCTGTCTGTCTGTTCAAGCATCACGCAAAAACTCCCGGTTCGATTACGATGAAACTTGTCATAATTGAACCCACCTGGGCACCAAACTGGTTACTTTTGTGTGATCTTTTACAGACAACCTTTGGGTGGATTTGACACAAAAGGAGAAAATAAATACGATATGTTATTTTGCTCTCAGTTTTCTTTACAGTTTTAGAAGGCTGGTTGGCGTTCTCGAGAGCCGATAACTGGCTTTTACGTTAGCCATAAGCCAAGCGTGGCCATACAACGTGGCAATACCGCTACCAGTCTCATGGAAGACGATTTTTTATGCTAATTTTAATTTCCAGTTTAGTGTAAATATTTATTAAAATAACAGTAAATAATTAGGTGAAAAATTTAGAAGCAGATGTGATAAAATACTTTGCCGCTCAATTATTATTTAATAAATAAATTGCTCTGAACTTCTATAGAAAGAGCAGACAATACAAAAAATGCACCTAAAAAGTGTATGAAATGTGTAAGGTATTGTGCGGGTTACATGTTGTTATGCTTTTTTTTTCTCATGTTTAATGTTTTTGTTCGTAAAGTGCTTTAACTGGTAAGTTCTATAAATATAAATAAAATTTAAGTGTCTGTCTGCGTTTTCAAAGTAACTATGTTTTCTCAAGTGCTTATAGTTATTTACACGATACTAAAACACAAGCAAAAGTTTATTTCATCCGAGTGCGACTGGTAGTCCGGACTAATCTCTGAAACGGCTGAACTGATTTATATGACACTGAAGAGGAAGAAACAGGAGGTTATAGAGCAACATACACATATAGGCTACATTTTTATCTCGGAATTCCTACCCATACCAAATTCTAAGTAAATGAGTATCTTTTTTTACTGGCTCGGTTCGACCAATGTGTCACCTTATCAAAATTAGTGATGTGGTCGATGATGGAGTACATTTTTTGAAAATAATGGTCTAACTAGTACACATTAGATACATAGATATTGTAAACTCTTTCTTGTATTTGTTTATTGTACTCATTAAGGTTGGAATTGCCGCTAGCATATTGCTGGTCTTCAGATGGCACCAAATCTTAACTCTTCTTTTCGCCGTAATCGAGAAATTAAACAAGTATACTCTTTCCTAATTAGCTATAACCAGCCAGGGTGAAAACCATGATAAAATACCATGTATATTTTGTATGCACCTACCACCTAAGTTCACATTCACATAAATGTATTGAGTATTTTGAAACATAAAACTGAAGCTATATCATATAGCAGTAGCGTATTTAGGTATTTTCTGCCCATGGGCCATAAATTAATCAAATTAATTTATTAAAAAATTCTACCCATGTACTTATTTTCTCCTATGTGTCAAATCCATCCAAAGGTTGTCTGTACAAGATCGCTTTTAGCGATAAGACCGCCCATTGTATCACCCTTTTCAGTTGTACAGTCCTTATTGTTTTACTGTTATGGTGTACAATAAAGAATATATCTATCTACCTATCTAAAATATGGTAACCATATACGGAACAAAAAGGAAAACTCTTCCTTGCAGTAATGATTTACGTAACGGTGCCTTACACCTAAAGAATCTGAGAATCTAGGAAGTCATTATTTAATGGTTTGAGAAGACAGTCAGAGCGTGTTCCAAAGATTAAGTAAGCCACCTATAGAAGTTACATGGCACCAAGCTGGAAAGGCACAGGGCTTATTTAACTTTAATTCTATCTGTATAAAGCGGTCTTAAGATATTGAGACATACACATGTTTTTTATTAACCCATCTTGTTGTTGTAAAATAAGAGTACCTAATAAGGATTTATTATATTATTTTATATAATTGAAATTTGATGGGCATTTTTCACCGTCTATCGGCCCAGGCCGCCTTTAGGCGCTCTTGGCCTAAAGGCTACTAGTTATACCTAAAGAACACGTACATCGATACCTTGGGGTAGAAAGGTCGTAAAAGCCATAATGTGTTTATGGCTTTTACGACCTTTCTACCCCAAGGTATCGACATATAAGATGCATTAGAAAACATTAGAAGAGACCTTTCCAGACGCCTAGTCGACCCAAGTGACCCAAGGGCTGGCTTTTACCTTGGACAGAGGACATACAACGTGGCAATGCAGCCAGTCTTTTGCGCACATTACCAGTGAACAGCGATGCACCTTTCTGGACGCCATATTTTAGATTATTTTGAAATATATGTATACAACGTGTAACGGAAACCCCATATCTATCCAAAAGAACTGAAGACAACATCTGGTATGGAGTCTCTATGCAAAGTTTCAGCTCAAAATAAGTGACTCACAGAATTGACCCCAAATTATTGGTTTCAATGTTTCTTGAATACCAGTAATAACAAACGTGTCACAGCACTATGGGGGTCATCACTTTCCACGTCACTTGCCAATAAAACGATAATTCTCTTCGATTTCGGCCTCTGGTATCAATGTATTGAAATTTCTAATATGCTCCACACATGTAGACATAGAATTAGAAAACCCTTGTCATATCGTTTGTTATCATCCAAAGAAGCCGTGCACTCGGTATGTATATACCCTTTAAATTACACGTTGTATAGTTTAGGTTTTTTATGTAAGTGTATATTTTGAGAGCTTATTAAAAATAAATTGAATAAAAAATGTAACTATAGTGACATAATTACATAATAATAGATGCACTTGAGATGCAACTCTAACAAACTGCGATAAGGTCGATAATTGCATTTACTTACACATCAAAGTTATTCCCCGTGATCTCTCCGGCGATCCATTGCACCTCAGTCATTGTCGCTTCAGACACCAGTTTGATGCTCGCGTTTTGCATTTTGCTTTGATGGAGATTGGCTTCCAGCTGTAGAAGAAAAACATGATATTAAAATACCTTTATCAAAACATTGCGGCTGTATTTCTGAATCTATAGCTATATAATTGTTATAAAGCTGAAAAGTTTGTTAGTTTGTTTGAACGCGCTAATCTTCGAAAGTACTGGGTGGATTTGGATAAAATTTGGTATGGAAATGGCTTGCAGCTTGAGAAAGGCTAAAGGCTACTTTTTACCCGACTGCAAAAAGGAGAGTTATGTTTTATCGTGATCAAGTCCTCGGGAGCGAAGTCCCGCGCGACATCTTGTCTATATATACCTATAAGTGTAAGTGCTGTTGGTGTGTACGTAAAAGTCACGACGTTTTAATGTATTAAATCTAGCGAATACGTTGTTGGTGTGTCTATAAATAAATATAAATAATATTTAAGTATTTGTTATTTCAAATTAATTGTGTTTTCTCAAGCACAAATAGTTTGTTATTTACATGACATTAAAACACATGTGGCTTCCCTGGCTTATTGTAATTGGGTTATCAACTACACTTGAGAGCAATAAAATCGCACTCCTCTTGTAATTTGGTTTATAACTGTTTTTTTTTCTTAAATCTAAAGATATTGGGTACAAATCATTAGGCAAAATAAAGAATACAAGCTTAGCTTTAAAAAAACTCAAAATTAAAATCATTGACCTTCACGTAACTCACAGAAACCAGCCGTACACCAAATTCCCTAAATTTCCCAAATTCACCCGTTAGCATTGTCACTACTTGCACCCCTTACCCGCAGGTATAAAAGGGTCGTTTTTTTTTGAATTCTAATCAGTTGCATACCAAAGGTCAACGTGATAACATCTCTACTGAAAGCAGACGGAAAAATATGGATACCACGCCCGCAGAAGCCGCTCAAGTTGTTGCCTTGCTCGAAGCAGGCCTTAATCAAAGTGGAGTTGCTCGACGACTAAATTTGAGCCGCTACTCTGTTCGTCGTGTATACCAGAGGTTTCAAAAGACCGGTGGCTACATTCGGCGACCAGGATCTGGCCAGCGACGAAGAACATCAGAGCGTGATGACCGCTTTCTTGTGTCGAGGTCTTTAAGAAATCGGCAACTGAATGCGGTTCAACTGGGACAAGAGCTTCGAGAAGTTCGCAATGTCAGTATAAGTCGGTGGACAGTCAGAAGAAGACTTAGTGAAGCAGTACTGACTTCACATCGCCCAGCAAATGGTCCCAAATTGACCATAGCTCACCAACAAGCCCGACTACAATTTGCCAGGGAACATTTAAATTGGACGTATGACCAATGGCGGTCTGTTATGTTCTCTGATGAGTGCAGAATGACATTACATGGTCATGATGGACGCTCTAGAGTCTACAGAAGGTCATCAGAGCGATTTTCACAATGCTGCATAAGCGAACGTGTAGTTTTTGGCGGTGGATCGTGTATGTTTTGGGGTGGCATAATGTTGGACACTAAAACTGACATTGTATTCATCACTGGAGCGAATACCGGCCCGAGATCGAGAGGTTTGACGGCTGCACGATACGTCGAAGAAGTGCTCGAAGGACATGTGAGGCCGCTTGCGTGGCTTATGGGAGAAGATTTTCTCCTAATGCACGATAACGCGAGACCGCATGTCGCTAGAACAGTTTGCGAATACATGGAAGACGTTGGAATCACCGCGATGGAGTGGCCAGCTCGTAGTCCTGATCTCAATCCGATTGAGCATGTCTGGGATGAGCTAAAAAGAAGAGTTCGAGCAAGAAGCCCTGCTCCTACGCGCCTCCGAGAGCTTCAACTTGCCATTGAAGAGGAGTGGAACGCTATACCACAAGATTTCATGGTAAAATTAATACGGTCCATGAAAAACCAATTAAGAGCTGTAATTAAGGCTAGGGGAGGGAATACACCTTATTAATAAACAATTTGATCAAGAATTTTGAGTTTGATTTTCATTATTTCTTAATCGAAATTGGGTAATTTTACCCGTTTGTTGGGTTTTGTGCCGTAAAACCTCTTATGGGTATTTTTTACACTGTATTTGATAGGTAGGTAGACTTTCAATTAGTGTGTATGTTTTTTAAAATATTTATTCAGATTCATAAAAAAAACTGCCTTAACAAAGAAAAGTCAAGGTGTGCGATTTTATTGCTCTCAAGTGTAGTAGTGTATTAACAACTCCAGTTTCGTGAGTGTGTCTTTTTATCGATAATCCATCCGATTTGACAGATTTTCTTTTTGTTTCATTTTTATTATTTATTTATCCTTCATTATTGAAGTCTAATGTAGTCGCGTCTCATTGTGCTGTATTAATTGGTCTGTACTGTCCTCTCATACCTAATTAACCTGTATTATGGATACATTGTAAGAATGATATTTTAAAAGAGTAACTGTGGAGATTCTTGTAAGTGGCCATGTAGGCCTATTTGAAATAAAAAAAATTAAAAAAACATTTTAAAATTTTGTCCGTCTGTCAAGTGTGTTTGAACTTCTATAGTAATACTGAAACGAAATGTTTGTATTTATGAATATTTATAACGACTAAACTCAAAAACGACTGGACCGATTTCAAAAATTCTTTCACCATTTCAACGCTAGCTACTTTTTGTTGGAAAAAGTTTTCACGCAAGCATTTATATTATGATTAGCTATCTCGCCCGGTGGTTAACGATGTTATGGCCTATGGGCGACAATGGAGCAAGCTTTTGTAGAAATAACCTATTCAGTCATGACATGACTCTAACATTTTTTTAATGATGGGAATTTTAAGCACCATTTCGTCTGTCCAGCTATAAAGTGGTAAGGAAGTGGTGTTTTTAAGACTAATTCATGTTATTTTTTTTGACGTTAAAAACGTACTAATTTCGGCCCAGTTTGAACATATCTTACTTTTGATTATTCTTTTACCTGACAAAATTCCCATAATCCTCTGAATGGCGGTGACTTGATGACCATATTCTCCATTGTGGGATCCACTGCGAGGTAAAGGAAGTGTCCTGAAACAACAAATATTATCATGTTAATAAAAACAGTAGTATATGTTAAAATTACTATTTTAAATATTTTCGTGTTATTAATTCATTTAATTCATTAAATTTTATTATTTATTATTTAAAATTTTATTATTCTGACATGTAAAATTATCTCTGTTTTTAATGTTTATTTTCATTTAGTATTTTTTTATTTTTCTTTTTTCGTTTTTGTATAACTGCCACTTTTTTATACGGCACTTTATTTAGTGGAATGCACTGGCTCCTCTCATACAGTTTACAACTATTTCAGGAGTCAGAGAATTACAAATGTAATGAGTACATATTTTATTTGGCAATGAAACATTTTTATTTATCTTTTCATAAAAGATAATGGTGACAATTGAATTTTGAGCCAAAATGTTCCTATGAGATTCCTTTTTTCAGACTGTCAGGACCTCTTAGTCTAACCCGATGTAGCAGGGTACTAGCGTTTTATTTATAACCAAATTCTATTCTACAGCTCTTAAACAATTTTTTATAATATCTTATATCTAATTTTATTTCTCAAACGGCGCAAATACAACAACCTAATTGGGTGCTATATATGTTTGAGCCGTTTGGGGTTGAAAGCGCATCGACTCTTTTGTGACATCGGCAAACGATTAATAACTCCACTAGTGACTAGAGGGCTGGCCTTTTCTTTGGACAGAGGATCAGCATTGCCATTCAAAGTGGCAATGTGGACAGTGTTCTGGGCACTTTTCCATTGATAGAAAGCCGACGAAAATTTCAACGCAGGGGGGTCCAGAATCATGTACTGAATCCATAGTAAGCGGTTGCGCGTCGATGTGCCTGCCACCCTGTATAATTATTAGAGTGGCTTTATACATACTAGAAAAAAAATCAAAATAATGTATGTTGCAAAACTCTAAATAATTTATCAGTCAAATTAAATTAGGTAATTTAAATAAATGTCGATAACACACATCCACGGACTGGGTCTCGGTACTCGTTCTCACAACCTTCTCACCAACAAAAAACCTTCAATAAATGTCAAAAAATAACAAGTTGCCTATAACTTGGTATTCTCACACACGCACTCACACACTCACAATTTCACACAAAACACACAAAAGCACCTATACATCTTACATCAAAACACAATATTAATTTTGTTCGGATTTTAATTAAATCTATTTTATCACTTAGAACATTTTTGGGTTTACTATAATTTTAATATAACGTGATCTTGATGTTGTTTTTTTAGATTTTCTTCTATATTTTCTTTTAATATTTTTTTTTACCATATAAATTCTAATATTGTACCTGTGTTGCATGAAACTTGCTAAATTGTAGCATTATTGGAAGAAGTCACTAGCTCCTGAAATATAGGTTTTCTAACCTAGCTGTGGATCAAAATATAATGTGAGACTCTGCCGGTCTCACATTATATTTTGTAACACTGTTTATGCCAATAAATAATTTATTATTATTATTACATAACTGTCAATTTAGGGTAGGTTCAAGTGGGAGGACATAATTTGAATACAGGGAAATTCACATCACCAGGTGATATTTCTATGAGAAATCTCGACTCTTCATAACCCTTTACACATCCTGTATTCATTTGAGCAATTTAATTAGCTTCATAACATATTATTTCAATGTATAAACGCTTCACAGTGAACATTTTACGTTCAACACGTGGGCGAATATGGTAGTTCGGTTGCGTTGGGGAGTTATCACGTAGAGAAATAGCAGAAGGCTCACTTGGATTAACCCGCAAGATTTATTTCGTGGGTGTAAGATATGATCAGTACACCCACTATACATAGGAGCACACGTGTTAAAGCATAACATGTTCATATAAGTAGAAGGTTAAAATATCATTCCCTGTTGTGGGCAAAATGAAAATAAACAACCACGTCACAACTGTATTACCCAAAGCTTTGCCAAAGGTTTATAGCTACCCACGTTGTGACAAACAGTGGCGGCTTTATCTAGCAGTCTGAGTAGGCTTGATCGTAGATCAGCAGATTATAGAGCGGCTATTATTATTTTATTAGTTTAGATACTGATCGAGATGACATTTAGATAGTTTGAGACCCTGCGAAAGACACAGGTTGTTTCTTTCTAGAAGTTTTGAATAGTTGCTTCAGTAGCGTCATGTAAATGAATTCTACGCGGTTGAACCACGTTTGGAAAGCTTATGATAGTATTATTTCAGATACGTCTTACTAATATTATAAATGTGATAGTTTTCGAGGGTAGATGTATCTCTTTCACGTAAAAAAACGCTACTGATTGGATCTGAATAAAAACAGGTAAGTACATAGTTAACATCCTGGAATAACACAAAAGCTACTTTTTATCCCGGATTGATGCGGGAAAACCCTCTCACGCGAACGAAGTCGCGGGAAAAACCCAGTAAACTATAATTAAACACCAAGAAGTGTATCATCATCATCATCATCAACGTATATCGGCTTCTAAGATACAGGCTTCTTACCTAGTTTAGGAGCCAGATTTTTCGCCTTTATTTGTGACATTGTTGTGCAATTTAATGTTAAGACCATACCTTGTACTTTTTTGTGTACATCTTCCTGCCCTTATGCTATTTACTTGTGGTCGGAGGAACACCTTTTGTTCTTTCTTATAAAGAGAACTAGCAACGTGGGTAGAATTCACATTACTATCAATCTTGTTAATTACTATCAATACTCGAACTCGATCACAAGCCCGACAGTTCGAACGCCGTTAGGCTATTGAGGCTTAAAACTACTATTAGACTTTTTAGAGTTGCATTACTGAGTGTTATCTCGAGGATGAATGAAAACCAAGCATACCAATAGCCCCTGCAAATTACAACTGTGATGCATGTTTAAGTGGATTCAGTGTCGCATTACTTTGTACGTAAAAATATTTAAATGGTGCAGAGAGTGGCGGATGTAACTCAGACGAACTGTCATAGTGAGAATGTATCAGAAAAAAGAGCAAGTGCTTATTTAATATGAGGGGGTTTTTATTGCAACATAGTAGTGAAAGCTTACAATATTATTATTTATTTATTAACAGCTTCTGCAACTTCGTTTGCGTGGGAAGGTTTTCCCGCATAAAACCGCATAAAAATAAAAAGTAGCCTATTGTTGTAGTTATTACAGAATGTCAACTATCTGCTTACCAAATTTCATTCAGTTCCGTTCAAGTTTCAAACACCCATCCATCCTCACAAACTTTCGCATTTTTAATATTTGTAAGATATACTTTATTATATAATACGTGAAGTAACTTTTTACTTTTTAACTTTTTACGAAAATCACGCAGATGTTTATATGGAGGTGTAAAGTAAGCAAATCTTTTTTTATAATAATGTATTAGAAATAATTTAATATATGGTAGAATTGCAAGCACTGGTCGATCACACATTAATTTAAATAATTGTCTCAGGGTATGATAGCGTCTTAGTGATTTGCCGTAATGTTGAATTGTTGACAGATTATTTAAGGTATTTAAATTTGACAATAACCACTATTTCAAATGGTTATAATTTAAGAGCTTAGTACTGTACCTGGTATATAGTAAAAAATCATTGCAAATAAAAGAAATTTGGTTTGTTTTACAGATTTCATATATAAAACAGCATCAGACTTAGATTTCTGTGATTTATTTAGTTTTTTTTTTATAATTAAATTAAAATATAAGAAAATGTCATGTCACAGTGCTTGTTCAATCAAACTACTCCGAAATGGCTTGAATGATTTTTAAGTTTAAATAAGGTTATTATAAGGTTGCAAATGCAATAAGGTTATTTTTTTTCACTAGAAATATTTTTATGGCAAAACAGCATTTGCCGGGTCAGCTAGTGTTTAAATAATATTTAATTTCAGTAACATAAATATGATCCATACTCCTACATTTATAACCAAATAAACAATTATCTCTTGCAGTGGAACTTCTGCGACTCATCTGCATATTGTAGAAAGGACATCTGCCGGTGGGCGGGAAAGCGATCAATTTAGATAATAAAACATAAAGTGACTGAATTTGGCTTAATTGAAACATGATAGCGTTTGATAACGGAGGGAGGGAGCTCAGACGGACGCAAGGGGACTTTAGAAAAAAAATCTGCTAACCAAATCAATCTACCTAGCCTATTCCTATGTTGAAGTCAGCTTTCAGTCTAGCAGAATACACCTGAGTTCCAGTATTTTACTTGAATTAACTGCTGTCGCTGTCTGTCGGTACTCTTGCACTCTACCATCTTCCCAGCTCTTCTCGCTGTGCTGGCGCTGCCGCTGAAGCTGCAGAGAACCTCAAGCGGCGAAAATATAATAACCTCGTTGGTAGGTATATTTCGAGCAATTTGGGGTTGAAACACTGTGATCATGGGGCCCGAGTGCTCGCAAATTATTTAAAGATCTTTCCAGACGCCTAGTTGACACTTCGCGTGACTCAAGGGCTGACTTTTACCTTGGACAGATGTTAAGTATTGCCATACAAGTGGCAATGCCGCCAATCTTTTGGGCACATTATCAGTGGACAGCGATGCGCACGAATTTCTGGACGCCAATTTTAGATTATTATTAGATAAATATGTATGTAGTTTAGGGTTTTTATCTAAGTGTATATTTTCTGTTAAATAAATAAAATTAGCAACTGCTGAACTGGTGGTAGAATTACTGGCTTTTGACTTTCCATAACTTTAGTTAAGATGTACAAACTGGCAACTGACACCAACTTGAGTAATCATAATCATTTTCTTAACTATACTAACACTAGAAAAATCTATATCTATACTAATATTATAAAGCGGAAAAGTTTGTTTGTTTGTTTGTTTGCTTGAACGCGCTAATCTTCAAAAGTACTGGGTGGATTTGAATGCAATGTGGTATGGAAGTAGCTTGAAGCTTGAGGAAGGTTATAGGCTACTTTTTACGCGACTGCAAAAAAGGAGAGTTATGTTTTTACCGTGATAGAATCCACGGGAGCGAAGCCCCGCGTGAGTACTAGTAATTAATATTCCATAGTATACTACTTTTTTTCTCTTGTTGTATATACTACTTGTTGTATATACTACAAAACACACTCTAGTTTAACACACTGCCATAAACACGATATTCATTATTTTTTAATCTTTTCTTGTAAATAATGTGTAACTTATACCTAATTAGCACAACGAAATAATTATTAATTAATCGAGGAAGAGCGAGGTTTATCCCATCACAAGTATCTTCGGATTACTTTCTGGGAAGCCCCGGCAACTTAATTGTATAGATTTAAAATAATGAACACATTTTTTATTTTTTTTATTTATTACTTTTAACATACTGACCATAATTATTACAGTAATTTTTGGAGCATATACATAAATATTTAACTGTTACCTAAGGGGTGGAGACCTGGTGTCCTGAAACACAGACCTTCCGTCTAGTTTAGGCACCAGTCTCTCACAATATTCAATAACAATAAATTATTGTATAATTTACTGTTATATATCGTGGTAAGAAAGGCTACAACAAAAACAACAATAACAATATGATAATAAATCATATTGTTGTTGTTGTTATTGTTGTTATTGTTACTGCTTAGCCTTTTCCCAACAATTTTCGGGTCGGCTTAAAGTCTAACCGGATACAGCTGAATACCACTATTTTACATGGAGCGACTTCCTGTCTAACCTCCACAAACCAGTAGCTGTGTAACATGAAACCCCTTGACCAGACCCACCATCCTATTAGTCTTGTGCCTGCTCGGTCACTTTGGATATCGCTCCGTACTAGTTCATTTCGGACAGTGAACTAGTTCACTCTATTAGTTCTAATAGCTCTATTCGTTCTTCGCTCTCGGCGGTCCTTAACTCAGACTCGGACCGCCGAGAGCGAAGAACGAATAGAGCTATTAGAACTAATAGAGTGAACTGTGGTCCGCGCTGTGCTCTGAGTCTCAGAGCACAGCGCGGGCCACAGAGGAAATGTAGGTACTATCAAAGACATCGTATTTATTTATCTCTGTATTACCACAGCGTAAACAGCTAACATAATATTAGGATTATGTATAATTTAAACAGAGATATTTATTACCATTGAAATGTAAATCTGAAACGGTTCTCATTCATACAGACACAGAATGAATTCGTATGACGTTTCTGTCAACCAATCAGTGACTGTATTTCTCGTTCGCACATTACGATCGCACGGTTTAGAATGGACGACAATGTATGAAGTACGAAAAGAGCTATTAGAGCTATTAGACCGATTACAAGCCAGCGTTCGGAAACGGTTCTTTTAGTACAGTGCAAAGATTCGGCTCCTATTCGTTCACGTACTACACAAGACTACATCCTATAACATAACATCACACTCTCTCAATTATAACATAACAAATAAATGCAATTAAAACCTTTTTTCTAACGTTTTCCACTATTTACCCATGTCTATTTCTATTTTAGTCCCTCGCATATTGTTTACGCTTTCTTTTTACGAATTAAACTCAAGTGCTGAAAATGCTTTGTTTCAATACTGCAGCTTAGCGCTTAACGCCCACTATGAACATAATGCAGTGCGTCTAATTGAAGTGGCAAGGGGATAGACTATTATTAGACCGTCTCGACGCTGCAACCAAAATAATTGCTTAGAAAATGGTGGAATCTATGACGTCAGGCGCAGGGTCGGACTTTTGTTTGTAATGCTGATTAAAACTTTGTGTCTAGTAGCTTCGTCAAATTCTACAACGTGTAACGGAAACCCCATATCTATCCAAAGGGACTGAAGACAACATCTGGTATGGAGTCTCTATGCAAAGTTTCAGTTCAAAATAAGTGACTTACAGAATTGACCCCAAATTATCGGTTTCATATATTTCTTGAATACCAGTAATAACAAACGTGTTACAGCACTATGAGGGTCATCACTTTCCACGTCGTTTGCCAATAAAACGAAAATTCTCTTCGTTCTTCTTAATTTGAAAAATTCGGTCTCCGGTATCAATGTATTGAAATTTCTAATAAGCTCCACACATGTAGACATAGGATTACAAAACCCTTGCTATATCGTTTGTTATCATCCAAAGAAGCCGTGCACTTGGTATGTATATACCCTTTAAATTACACGTTGTATAGTAAAATAGGGATTTGGATCGTAAATGCTAATTTATTTATTTATTTATTTATTTATTTATTTATTTAGGGACAAATAACAGTTACATAATAAAAACATATTAACTAAAATTCGTATAACTAATTAAACAATTATGCAACCCACACCATTGTCCACAGGTTAACAAAAGAAATGAAAGTTACAAAGACACAATTATAGCTAAAAACGAAATAGTTAAAATAACATTATCTAACAAATCCGTAACTGATTAACATATTATTAAATTAAATAGTTAAATCTCAGACAAGAGTTTACAAGCTTCTACTTTAAATTGCTTATTAGATAGACAAAATATATCAAGCCGTGTGAAGTGCGAGTTATATATGTCCACAATACGACGCAGAGGCACGCGCACTCCGGCATTAGTTTTACAGGACTCTGTATGAAACAGACGAGGCACGCGCACTCCGCGCTGGATAACAGTTCTGGGTACTGTATAACATAATTTATTTGTTAAATCTGTGCAGTCAAATCTGTTGTTGCACAAACCATGCAACATCATTACTGACAGAAGCAATCGTCTGTACTCTAGACTTAAAACATGATATTTATTTAATAAATGTGTGTAGGGAACTTTAGAGTGATAACACCTGTAGTTCATAGAACGCAAAAACTTTTTCTGTACCATTTCTAAGCCAGCAGCGTACTTTTTGTACAAAGGATTCCAGATAGGTGAAGCATATTCTAATTGTGATCTAATCAATGTTTTGTATAGCATTAAGAAGGTAGAGGGACGCACAAAGTCACGGGACGATCTCATGACGAAACCGAACATTTGAAAAGCTTTATTTACTACTGTATCATAGTGTAAGTCAAAGTGTAGACAGGAATCAAGTATTACTCCCAAATCACGTACTGAACGAACAGTATTTAGGGGAACGTTGTCAATGGAATAGGTATATATGTGTTTCTTTTTGTTCTTAGTAAAAGAGATAGTGTGGCATTTTGGAAGGCTAAGAATGAGCTTATTAACAATGCAGTAAGTATGTAACCTGTCTAGATCATCTTGAAGAAGTTGACAATCCTCTATCGTTTTGCAAGGTTTATAGATTTTGATGTCATCTGCGTACATTAGAAACCGAGAGTTAACGAAACATTGTTTAATATCGTTTATGAATATGACATAGAGAAGAGGACCTAAGATGGAACCTTGTGGAACTCCAGACGTAACAATTACAGTGTCAGATTCATAACCATTAACAACGACTTTCTGGGTTCTGTTAAAAATATATGACATAAACCAACGCAATAAGTTTCCGCGTATACCGTTATAGGCTATTTTATCCATGAGTAATTTATGATCCACCTTGTCGAAAGCCTTCTGAAAGTCTGTGTATACAGCGTCTACTTGTAATCGTTGATCCATATTTTCGAATAAATAGTTAGTGAAAACCATAAGATTTGTTGTGGTGGAACGACGTTTTACAAATCCATGTTGTTCCGGGATAATATGGCGGTGAAGACGAGAATATATTGATTCATGTACCAGTCTCTCGAAGACCTTGGACAAGGTGGAAAGTATTGAGATGGGGCGGTAATTCTCTACATTGTTTTTGTCTCCACTTTTATAGACTGGAGTAATAAAGGCATTTTTCCAAACTGCCGGAAAAACACCTTCTCGTAGGCATTTATTAAATATTATTTGCAGGGGAGTACAGAGGATTTCATACAATCTTGTGAAGAAACTAGGTGGCAATCCATCCGGTCCAGCTCCTTTAGAAGGATCAAGCAACTTTAATGACGTACTTATAACATCTTCAGTCAAGTAAATGTCTGATATACATATTAAATTTTCACTGCAGGTAGTAGGTGGTTGCCATGTATTTGGATTAAAAGAAGAAGGTTCGTAGACGGAACAGAAGTAAGTTGAGAATAAGTTGCAGATATTTTTGGGGTCATCGGAGGTAATATCCTTGAAATACATGCTGGCAGGTAGTTTAGCCTTGCATTTTCGAGCTGATATATAAGACCAGAAGTACTTAATGTTTTTGGGGATGTTATTCTCAACAGATTCCATGTAGTTTCGATAACATCTAGCAGATTCATGATGAAACAGATTGCGATATTTGGAAAAGGTTAAGTAGTCGGAGATATTATTATAATTCTTCCATTTGATCCATGCACGTTCTTTATTCTTTAAAATACGTATCAAGGATGGGGAAAACCATACTGGATACTTTCCATTTTTAATGCGAGATAACGGAACGTGCAATCTAATAATGCCGTATAATTTTTCATAGAAAGTATTGACAGCTGCCTCTGAAGAGAGGTGAGAGAGAGCCTTATCCCAGTTAACTTTACCTAGTTCAAGTTTTATTTCCTCGAAATTAGCTTTATGAAAATTATGTCTTTGGACCGAGCGAGGTTTCATGGAAGCAAATTGCATACCCAGAGTAGTTAATATGGAGAACGGAGGATGGTGCATGTCAGGTTCTAGAAGAATATTACAAGATATTGTCTGGCAATCCACGTTAGAAATAACTAAATCCAGTATTCGTCCTAATTTGTTTTTGGTGGTGTTATATTGAGTGCCATTAACAAATTCCATAAAATTTAACAAGCTACGCCCAACCGAGCTTGATACATGAGCATGGCCACCTTGGTCTGACCATTCGATACCTGGGATATTAAAATCTCCAAGAAAGAAATATGATTTAAACACTATATTTTTTAAATATCTACCATTAATTAATAGATACAAACATTCACAAGCGTCAATAGCCTATATTTACGGTTTAGAACTTGTGGTGGCAGGTTCTAACCCCACCCATTACACTATTGCTGTGAACCCACTCCAGACACAAGCATATTTAGCTTAGTTGGAGGGGTTAACAAGATTGCTAGTAATGTTAATTCTACCCACATTGCTAGTTCCCTTTAAAAAAATGCTAAACAGTATTGGACTGTATTGGACGATTATCTTTTGAAAAATCTACCATAAATTAATAGATACATAACCAACCTATAACCAATCAGGTGATCGAGATCCGCCACGCGGGCTCAGTGCGATTTGGTGGTGAATGTCGTCTTCGGATTTTCAGACCATTTTCCTTCACCATCCTACCTCACTGCCCTACACTAACTAAAAAGCCGCTAACCCCAAAAAGTATTTTTCGAGTAAACGTAAAATTTTTCTACAAAACTACGCTAGCTAGGACGATGGTAAATTATTTTTGTGGGCATAGCTTCTGTGCACAATATATGTGAAGTGTTTTAAAGTAAATAAAAGTTTATTTTAGTATTGTGTATACAAGTATCGTGGTTTAGTCACTTTTTAACAAAGGAAGTGAAAACAATTATTTTGTTTAACTGCTCAGCAAAATTGCTATATCTCGAAAAGTATTAATCGTAGGAAAATCATTCTTAGACCAATAAATAGAGAATCGAAAGTAGTTTAAAAATACATTAAAAAGTGAAAAATGACCTTTTGTGGCTTAACGGCCTTTTAGTTAGTGCAGGGCAGCTCAGCGCTTCTCACTCTTTATCTCGCTCGCACACTATTGGCCGCGGTCACGCGAGCAAGCGAGACAGGGTGGCAGGGAAAAGACTCCTAGACACCGATAATTTAGTTTATTTCTTTTTACGGTGAAAATAATGGTAATTTAAAAAAAGTAAATATTATAAGTCCTGCTTATAGTTAGTTCAACAAATATGCAAAGTTTCATTATCTAATTTGAAGTTATTTTTGAATACCAGCGGTTTATTGTTCGGTTTGGAGGTAACTTTGGATTTTTTTTCTATCAAGATAATTTTATGGAATCGTGTTTTCGTAAAACATAGTAACTAACATTAATCCTCAGCTTTACCATATATTTATTTCAAAATTATTGCTGCAGTATTTTCGACATAATGGAGGATCATGCTAAGCCATTTTAGTATAGGCCCTTAAGAGCAGTCGTGATGATGAAGAGTACACAAAGTAATGTACCTGTCTGTGTTAATAGGCAAGTACCTAGACATTTTAAAGTTATAATTAGTAGGTACTATTCGTGAAAAAAAAAACAGTGGAAAACACATAAGCTAAACGCTTTTAAAGTTGTTTTCCTATCCTTGCAACGGCGTGAATTGCGCAAGAACACACATTTAATGCACAAGTAGTGCTATCTCTGTTTAATACAGTTTTTAAACACTAGGTCACCGATGCAGTTATGAGGAGATAAATTTCAGTATACCTATATCATAAAAAACGAGAAAAAAAAAATTCCTTCAACGCCGTTCAAATCCCAATTCACTGAGCTTATTTCACTTCATTACTTAATTGATTCCCTATAAACCAG
Source organism: Tholera decimalis (assembly GCA_943138885.2). Lineage (NCBI taxonomy): Eukaryota > Metazoa > Arthropoda > Insecta > Lepidoptera > Noctuidae > Tholera > Tholera decimalis. The sequence continues at coordinate 5,717,113 of OW964571.2, forward strand.
TTTTAAATTATTTGACAACTGGAACACATTTTTTTTTCGGTGAGAAAATCATCTAACTTTCCTCTCTAACTCCTTCCGCTCTGGATGGAGCGGAAGGGAGTGTCAGACTTCTACTGACTAAAAACCCACCCTGTTCCTTCAACATTTCGCGGCACAGAACAATATATACTTGATTCGCGGTATCTTGTTAGAAAATTCCCGCTAGAAACATACGCGCCTATTGGCTTAAAGCCGTCTAAATAATCTTTTTTATTTAGAAAAAAAGAACATTTTAATTCTGTTCCAAATTCGAATGAGTTTGTAAAAGACAACTAGCCTAGGTACTTCTTACATGCAAAAAGTTTTGATCTAATGCGACCTTTTTTACATTTGGCATACATTGTTACCACAGTATTATTTATTTATTTATGACTCTGTAACGTCTTATTAATTACATCCTTAGACACTATATACATCACATTAAAAAAATCACACAGTTTTGTGATCACATAATTGTGAACATTTCACGTACAGAAAAGCAACACTGGTAGAAGCTAGATAAAATAAAATTAAAAAATACGGTAATTGCATAAAACCAAAATAAATATTTTATTAGTTTATTACTATTATATTTATAATGTATTTTTTATATTAAATACGGTTAGCAGGTTAAAGAAAAGTTCTCAGAAAAACATTTCAAACAACTATTATATACGCCACTTTTAACCTCCTTTAAAAATTATGGCTAGGCTTAGACATTTATTTGTGACGCATCTCAAATTAACACCAGTCTTTTTACCCACGAATCTCTAATAACAACTTCTCGTCGGTCGGGCTGTCCAAAATGAAGCTTTATAGGTCATTTCCTTTTAAAACAGTTGCAGACGACACGTGAGTATATATGTCGTGTATACGTGTTTATTTACGAAGTTCAAGGTGTAATAAATAATTATACACACAAATACGCCTTGTAATTCGTATAGATATAATTTGAAATTTATTAGACGTTTCTGAACGACGACAACGTGGCCGCTCTTTGTAATTGTAGATGAGATCTACAATTGAATGAGAGAGCCCAGATAATGCCTGTTGACTCTTACTGGTCATATGTGGTAGGAACACAGAATCCGGCAGAGAGTTCCACACCTTGGCCGTACGCACAGTAAAAGTGGAGAAAAAGCGCTTAGTACGATAAAACGGTATATCAACCAATTGTGGATGATACCCTGCCACGTCTGGTAGACTGGTAGTGAAAGAGTGATTGAGGTATCAGGTATTGGAACTCCAAAGTACAATCTCTAGATCGACTGGCAAGCAACAAGACCCAGGTAGTGAAATTCGACCACATCGTCGCTTATGGTACGCGATGATGTTGCAATCTATGGTGAAGCACGCACACATAGAAGTAACCTACCATGGTTTTAAAAGTGGACAACAATTAAGTACACCTTACATAGACGACACGTTCTACATAATTATAATCGTGCTACATATAGGTAAATCTTTTACGGTTCAAGCAAACCAAAGAAAGCAAGCAAACGTAAAATATTTATCATAGAAGCTTGTGAAACGCATCGATATCTCTAGAATTAAGTTTTCGTTGTTGATTTTGGAATGTTTATTTTTAGTCTTCATTAAGAACTCCTTAGTATCCAGAGTCAAATAACATGTGATTTTGTCTCGAATTTATTCAAATTCGCCAACATTTTATTATTTTTTCAGAGTTGCAGACGTAGAAGGAGAATATCAGCGCCAGGTATTTACAGCCTAAGACATGCTGAGCTGGGGACCCATTTGGTGCAATCGCGAAACACACACCGCACTTTTTACGCTTTTATTTTTTTAGGGTTCCGTAGTCAACAAGGAACCCTTATAGTTTCGCCATGTCCGTCTGTCCGTCTGTCTGTCTGTCTGTCTGTCTGTCCGCGGTTTAGCTCAAAAACTATTGGTACTAGAAAGTTGTAATTTGGCATGAGTATACACGTTAATGACGCCGAAAAAGTAGCAAAATAAAATTTTGAAAAAAACAATTATTTAGGGTACCACCCCATTTTTTTTTTTTTTTTTTTAACGTGGTAAAATTATCAAATAAGTCCTCCCACCCCGGGCAGGGTGGGAGGGACTGTCAGACTTTTACTGACTAAAATCCACGGTGTTCCTTCAATAACCCTTTACATACCGGGGCCACGGTAACGGGATGAGTCCCACGACCCCGGCAGGCTTCGGCCCTCTGCAGAGGGGGCCTCGTCATGTTGCTGACACACGCACAACACGACGCGCCGTCGACCCGGGCATGGTCCATGGTCGGACAGCGAGTTGCCCTTTACTCGCTGTCCGCATGCCCGCGCCTACGGTGGCCGGAGATCGTCGGCCGACGTCCGACGCCGTGGGCGTCTACCACTGCGGCTGGGCTGGAGGGAGGACGCCATCCTCTCCCTCACGCGGCCCGCCTCCTCCTTCGAAAGCATGACTGCTTCGCAGAAGGAGGCGACCGCTTCCCACTCCCTCTCGCCCCGCAGCATGGCCTCGACCAAGGCCGGGCGCGAGAGGTCTCCGCCTATTGTCGCCGTGAGGACACGTCGGTGCTCTGCCCAAGCTGGGCAGTCCTGCACCGTGTGCTCGACTGTGTCCTCAGGGCGACCCTCGCAGTGGTGACACCCAGGCGTCTCTTCCTTACCCATCAGACACAGGTACCTCCCGAAACTTCCGTGTCCGGTGAGGACCTGCGTCATGCGTCAGGTCAGGACGCCGTGACGCCGATCTAGCCACTCCTCAAACAGGGGTCTTACCGCCGCAATTGCGGCGTGCCCGGCCGTCGGTTGCGACAGTCGCTCCCTCCATACTGCCCTGAGATCGCGCCGGAGCTCTTCCCGCCGCGTCTCGACTTCTCGAGGCAGCGGGGATACGCCCCGGCGCTGCGCCTCCACGCGCCATTCATAGACGCGCTGGAGGGCAGTCGCCTCCAGATCCCAGGGCAGCAATCCGGCAAGGAGGTTGGCCGATTCGCCGGCGATCGTGCGGTATCCCCGGATCATTCGGATAGCCATGACCCTCTGGCATGCGACCAACTTTAGTGGTCGCGTCCGGATGCACAGGGCCCACACTGGGGACCCGTAGAGGGCCATGGACCGCACGACGCCGGCGTACAGCCTTCGGCAGGAGGCGTTTGGCCCGCTGAGATTAGGCAGGAGTCGCCTGAAGGCGGCTGCTGCCCGGTTCAGCTTTGGGGCCAAACTCAGGAAGTGCTCCCTGAAGTTCCACCGGCTGTCGAGGACGAGTCCCAGGTACTTCATCGTCCTCCCAACGCCGATGCGAACCCCCTCCACCGTTATGTGGGACTCGGACCGTGGCGCGTTCCGACCGCCATGAAAGCACATGGCCTCGGTCTTGTGCAGCGCCACGTCGAGTCCCAACTGCCGGATCCTATGAACGACTGTCGCAACCGCTTGCGTCGCCAGGTCGGCCGCCGCCTGGTGCGACTCTCCCTGCGCCAGGACGAGCGTGTCGTCAGCGTAACATACTACGCTGACGCCGTCAGGGAGGTCGCCGCGCAGCACCCAGTCGTATCCGATGTTCCACAGGGGCGGCCCCAAGACCGATCCCTGTGGGACACCGCACGACATCTCTCGCCGGTTCCACTCTCCCCGGTGACCGGGGTAGATGACGGCTCTGTCCGTCAGGTAGTCCTCGACTATGCGACGGAGGTAGGTCGGCACCCGGTGATACCGTAGTGCCTCCCTGATGCAACTCTAGGGCAGGGTGTTAAAGGCGTTGGTGATGTCCAAAGACACCGCCAAGACGACCCTGCCCCGGGATACCGCGTCCCCCGTCGTGAGGGCTCTCACGCGCATGATGGCATCCACCGTCGAGCGCCCCCTGCGGAAGCCAAACTGGCACTCCGCAAGATCCGGGCCCACCTGAGGGTACCACCCCTACATGTAAAGTGGGATGTTTTTTTTTCGTCCTTCCCATAGTGTGTCTTTCAAAAATATTAGGGGTTTGGGAAGACCGTTTTTTGATTAAGTAAACCGTTCGTGACTTATCAAGCTTTAAAGAACCAATTTTCGTTAGAGTCAAGTGTCCCCCCTCTATCAACTAAACAGTTGTAGTTAGAAATTCAAATGTCACGGCAGTAGTACCTATATATAACGAAGTTTAAAGGAAAACTATCACACATAAGTGTGCTTTACAAGTTTACGAGTAATAGTCGACCAATTGTATTTGACTCGAAAATTTCGAACAACTCCATAGAAATGTCGATAGATGGCGCTAAGCGTCAGTTGTATCGCGCTAGTTTCATTTTTAATACGACACGCACTTGGCTGTTATAAAAACTACGGAACCCTACACTGCGCGTGGCCCGACACGCACTTGACCGGTTTTTTAATGTATGTATGTAAGTGTTACTTTATGTATTTTCATAATGTTACTCAAACTGCATGTTATATTTTTTCTTTTGTTATTTTTTTTGTTGTGAGTATTTATAATTTTTCTTTTTATAATGTGAATTGTATTTTGTGCCTTCTGTTGTACCAAATAAACGTTTTATCTATCTTGTACTTTAATAACAATATCTGCATGCATCGATCTTCAAGCATAAGTCACGCTTACCAAAGTTGGTTCGTGGATGAGAGAACATCTTTTTTTAAATGTATTTAGTTAATTAATTTATATACAGAGGCATCACTTAAATCTAAACTCGCCAAACTTTTACATTTGATGGCGAGAGGCCCTCTTTATACATTAACATTAACGAACCATTCTAATTACTTCTACACAACATGTTGCAATATAATCCTATATCTCTCACAGTAACAATGTGTTAATTACCTATCCATATCATACCAACTTCAACTTCAACTCTTGTTAAGTGGCCTTTGTGGAGGAGCCACCACAATTTTGCCAATGTCACGTGTAGAATGATAGACCATCAAACGCAGAAGGTTGTTCGGCCATACCATACCATATCATATACAGGGTTATTGGAAATACGTCCCGATCCTGTTAAGGGCGTGTAGATGAGGTCATTAACTAACAAATAAAATGTTCCGCCGTCAAAATAGATTAGTGATTTTTAGGAGAAAAAAATATTTATTTCATAAGACGTTGCAAAAATCATAAAAATAAAATAAGTATTGGATCTCTTTTTTCAAAAGTACGGAGGTTTTTAATTGTATTATGTTTTTTATTATGCGCAATTTAATTTTTTAGCTATTTAATAAATAAGAATGCTAAAACGTGTTTTCGTTTTTTTTTTATAAATTTTTAAAAGTGATAAAGTCATATTTAATTATAATATTTAAAAACAATTTTTTTCTCGATAATGGTATACTTTAGACCTAGAAACTTAGGGTGGATTTGTAAGTTAATGACCTCATCTACACGCCCTTAACAGGATCGGGACATATTTCCAATAACCCTGTATATATCATCTCCATGCTTTGGTCCCGGCTGTCATTTGTACATATTTGACAGTCGTAACGGATTGTCAGAATCCAGATAATTTGACACAAGTTTTACTACGGGATATTTTGTTATCTTATTACCCAGCTTTAGGATTGAAGAGGTAACACGGGCAGTTTCTCCATGTGATACACTTCCTGCGTGGAGTATTGCAGCCACTTGTGGGATGGCTCTGCAAAATACCAACTTGCTGCACTGGACTCGATCGAGCGCAGAGCTAAAAGGCTTATAGGTGACGAGGCGCTAGTGGACAAGCTTCATAGCCTGGCTCATCGGCGAACCGTTGCTTGCCTGTCGGTTTTCTATAGATTGTACTTCGGGGAGTGTGCGCAGGAGCTCCATGACCTGATTCCTCCATCTCCCTTTCACTACCGGTCTACCAGACGCACGGCTGGGTACCACCCACACTTGGTTTATATACCGTCTTGTCGTACCAAGTGCTTCTCCTCCACATTTATTGTACGCACAGCCAAGCTGTGGAATTCTCTGCCCGCTTGTGTTCCCTGCCACTTATGACCTTTCAGCCTTTAAAGCAAGAGTAAATAGGCATCTTCTGGGCTCGCTCGGCACATGGTAGACTTCATCTATCGCTTACCATCAGGCGAGATTGAAGTCAAGGGCGGGCTCATCCGTAATTTAAAAAAAAAACTCCTCAGCTCAGTTCCATCAGGTTAGATTGGATTGGAACTCAACGGAGTTGCAGACGTAATATTTTATCACATGTTACGGAAAAGGTGTCAAAAAATATAATTCTATAATTACTACCAACGCCAGACGTTTCGTCATAATACCTTGAGTTTGAGAGGTGTGCGAAAACAGGATGGTAGAATTGTTTGTATTGGCCATTGCAATTTAGAGGTCACCGCTTTAGTTGACTTCTTTTGATATTTCTCGGTTTATCGTTCGAGCTCGTCATCGGTCTAAGTTCAGCTACGGGAATTCCAGTGTAGATAGCGCGTTGTGTTCCACGCGCGCCATAAAGAGTATCAGCAAAATTGTCGGGGGTTGCGGAATTGTTCGAAAGAGTTACCGCTGCCTCGGAACACGAAGGACATATCATGGAACACGGATGGGTTTTAGTCAGTAAGAGTATGACACACCCTCCCGTTTCACCCAGACTGGGAGCAGGCAGTCATTGAATGATTCCCCATCCTTGAAAAAAAGCTACGGGAATTGAACCCGCGACACGTAGCGCAGCAGATAATCGCTTAACTACTGCGTCAACCGTGTCATTAATTCATTAAGTGACTGAAGTGATTAATGGACTATGTAAAACACGCAATGGATAGGTATAGTTGAAATGTCAAAATGAATGACATTTCAAATATTACACCGAACTAAAGAAATTTTGAACTTTACTTCAGGACTTCTTGCCACAGAGTTGAACCTAACACCAAGACAGACTAATCAAAATTTACAAAATATCTCTTTTAGAAATTATTAATTAGCGGAAACCAAACTGGCATATAATTTTTTATTATATTCAAGGCAAAAAGCGAAATAATCTAGACTCTTAAGCTCTACGATTCCTATTGATACAATTGGACACTGTCTCATCACGAAACTTAAAAAAAAATGTACAATCAGTTTTTCGATGAATAATGCAACTATTAATTACTTGTATGCGCTTCTGTATAACTTCTTGTCTTATATAGTATGTTAACTTCTAATCTTATATTGTACTAGCTTTTGCCCGCGACTTTGTCCGCGTGGAATAGTTACTTTGGGCTAACGTTAAATTTAACCCTGATTTTGAAACATTCTTCATTGGCGCTCCGCTCCTATTGGCCTTAGCGTAATGATATATAGAAATATAATATGTCAATCTATAATACTGTTGAAAAATATCGCAATACCGAACCGTACAATATTATTGTTAATAGCTGTGCCCGCGACTCCGTCAGCGTGTAACTCCTTGTGTGTTATTAAGTTAATGTATTGGTAATATTGTTTAGATCACGTTCTCATGAGGCTTAAGTACCTATAGAACGAAAATACTTCAGCGCAAAGCTTCCGGGTAAACTATGTTGAAAGTTGACCCGTCCGGCACGTGAACATAAAGATTTCTAGAAATGCTAACCCGGGAAAGAGCGACGTACAACTGACCATGCGAGAAACAACTGACACCGAGATCTACTCCAGCAACACGAAAAGTCTGCCCTTGAGCCTTATTAATTGTCATTGCATAACACACCGATACTGGGAATTGCGTTCTTTTAAATTGGAATGGAAAATTATTTGGTATTATGGGAATTCTGGGAATAAAGACGGTTTCTCCTGCACCGCAACCTATTAAAATTTGAGCCTCGATTATATTTTGTTGCAACTGGGTTACTTTTAGTCGAGTTCCATTGCAAAGTTGTGGTGGTTTTAAATTTCGGAGCAGAATAATAAACAGAAAGCTTCGAACTGCTAAGCTATCGGGAGTTACACGTGTTATTGTGAGTCAACCATAAAAGATAGATATATGCTGTCGTGGGATATTTTTTATATAATTTTAAGGAGAACATTTCCGTCATAAATGGTTTCTGTTTAGCTTTAACCATTAAGGTTGCACTCGCGACGGAAGCTTAAAAAATGGAGTAACTTCTCCCGTTTTCCCAACATTTCCCTTCACTGCTCTGCTCCTATTGATTGTAGCGTGATGAAAAGTATACTGTAACCAGCTCAGGAGTATGGAAAATAATTGTACCAAGTTTCGTTAAAATCCGTCGAGTAGTTTTTGTTTCTATAACGGTTATACAGACAGACAGACAGACAGACAGACCGACAGACAGACAGACAGACAGACAGACAAAAATTTTACTGATTGCATTTTTGGCATCAGTATCGATCCCTAATCACCCCCTGATAGTTATTTTGTAAATATATTTCATGTACAGAATTAACCTCTCTACAGATTTATTATAAGTATAGAAGATAATTTGCTCCGAGTACTTTTACTTCTTACTTTAATTTATCTGTCTACTGTCTCTTGTTCTATTCTAATACTGTCTGCGAAAACTTGTAATTGGCCTTCTTTCAATATTCTTCATCTATCTGTATCCTAGCTGTAAGTTTTCCCAAGAGAATAAAATAAAATAAAATAAAATAAATAAAATATTCGGTGTCCGATTAAAGACCAATATTAATATTAATAATTGGAGAAGCCGTCGATCTTAAAGGTTAAGCAATGCTAGGCGAGGTTGGTTTCTGGATGGGTGCCCATCAAAACATATCAAGATTGCTTCGTGTCTTGGAAAATAAGTTAAGTCTATACGGGTAGTCTAATAAAAATACTGATACTGGTCTTGCGTACTGTTACCCAGTTACTGGGTTGTGAAGGTCAGATGCAGTCGCTCCATGTAAAACACTAGGTAACATAGTAGGGAAAAGACTACTTTCAACTACTCAATTAAAAAACAAAGCTTAAAACGTTTTGTAAAAACATTTACGTCGTGTCCAAATCCGTCCCTGCCCGTGTAATTAAATGCACATAACAAAGAGGGGCTAAAAATATCTCCCGTTTAGATGCAAACGTTTGACCGTGTACTTAGACTTAGCTCACTTAATGAAATGGGCTGCGAGTTCAGCAGTTTGTTTGTTCATACTTATTTGCCAAGTATAAGTTAAGTTGGCTTTGGAATTACCATCTATAAATCTGATGTAAGGATAAAATAATTTCAAGAACTAAAACACAACTACTGAAAAATCAGGCTCTAAACAGAGTGAAACAGTTTAACGTGTGTATCTGTGTATCTGTCTGTGGCACCGTAGCTTCTAAGCGGGTGAACCGATTTCGATGCTGTTTTTTTTGTTAGAAGGCAGGTTTTCCGGCAGTAGTTTTTAGACATGTTTTATAAAAATTGGTTTAGCCATTTACTTGACATGGGGAGTCAAAGTGGGGATGAATAATTGAATATTGTCAAATATACCCAAGTGGCGTATCAATTGAAAGGGAACGACGCGTACTTAATTACATAAACTTTCCATTGCATGAAATTGGTCAAATTGACAAAAGCTACGGTAGGTAGGTGAAAAGTTTAAAAAGCTTAAAATAAAAATTAAATTAAAAATTTAAAACACCCCCAACAAACAAACACCCCACTACGCAAAAAAAAATACTTATAAGTAGTTTAAGAAAGATCCCATAAAAAAAAAAAATAACGACCTTTAAATATCGATTCTGAATTGGCGATACCCCGCCACGACTATTTTATTTTTTAGGTTTTTTTAAATTTTTAATTTAATTTTTCATAGTCTAAACAGATTACGACGTGATTCTCGTCATAAATCAATGTTGACATCACCCAAAACACTATCAACTATTTTCGGAAGCACCTAGTTGGCTAACATACCGATGTTGTAAAAATATCTCATGTTTTGACTTTTCTTCTTTGATTTGTATCCTAGTCAAAACAAGGAACATTTTCAGACCATCTCAGACTAATTCCGAACTAAATTTACTACCTAGTAGTAGCCCAGTCTTTCCGGGGTTGCGGGAAGATTCAAATGAGCTATAACCTGGGGGTATCTAAGTCAAGAGTGAATAGATAAGCAGGCTTCATCTTCGACTACATCATCACTTACCATCAGGTGAAATGGTGGTCAAACGCGAGCTTATTATCAATAAAAAAAGATTCCACAGCCCCGCGCCGGAACGTAAGGGCAGTTCCTTTTACACAAATATTTTAAAAGCAAAATTTGCCAAATTGATCCAGCAGTTCTCGAGTTTTAGCGGGACTAAAAAGCAGCAATAAATTGAAAAAATCGGAATAAATTGCTGCTTTTTGACGAATAACGACAATGAGGATAAATGATGATGATGACGATGACGACACACGGGCACATGCCCGGGTGTCATCATTGTGAGGACCGCCTGGAGGACACGGTGGAGCATACGGTCCAGCTGTGCCCTGCTTGAGCGAAGCACCATCGTGTCCTCGTAGAAGCGGTCGGCGGCGGCGAACTCTCGCGCCCTGCTCTGGTTCAGACCATGGTGCGGGGCCAGAGGGAATGGGATGCGGTTGCCTCTTTCTGCGAAGCAGTTATGCTAGCCAAGGAGAAGGCGAGGTAGAGGCAGCTCTCTTCTTCGCGTACTAGCCGCCGCGGGAGACGCCCCGGGCGTCGGGGGTCGCGAGCCGATTTCCGGCAACCGTAGGCGCGGGCCTGCGGACGGCGAGCAGGGTTCGCTCACCATCCGGTAAGGACCAGGCCCGGGTCGGGCGGCTCATAATGTTCCACGCGCGCCTCAAAGAGCTGTCAACACCAGTGACGGGGCCTCATAGGGCCATTGCCTGTCGGGGTTTGCGGGAAAGTTCTAACGAGATACCGCGGCCCCGGAACTTTAGGGCAGCCGAAGGAACAGGGTGGGTTTTTAGTCAGTAGAAGTCTGACACACACTTCCGCTAAACCCAGAGCGGAAGAAGTCATTCGATGATTTTCCCAGCCGGAACAAAAAGGCATGCCAACAACAATTTTTAAAATAAAATACATAGTGAAGAAGAATGTTTTGAAGTGTGTGAACTGTGTAAATATATCACTTACAGGCATGCACATCGTTTTAAATAGGTATATCATTCTTATTATAAATAATTTCTGCTGTCAAACTAATCATTTCCTTTTCCTCCCTTAAGCTTTAATACGCGTAGGAGTAACAACAGTGCGCCGGCAGGGATTCGAAATTATGACCTTTTGGCAACCAACACCCAACAGGCTATTAATCCAATTATAACTAAACACGAGTTAGCTTTGTCAAAAGATACCCCTACTCATTTTGTGGGTGTTATAATCATTAAATAATTAGATTGGTATTAAAAGGTCAGATGTGGATAGACAGTTTTTTAATTTTGTGGCTAATAGGGGTCACTGAAGACGTCTTTTTGTATTAGATAAATCAGATAGATCTTACGTCTTATCTTACTAATCTTACTAATATCTTACTTCTTACTTAATACAGACTCATCTTACTTTCTTACTTATACTTACTTCTTATCTTATCTTCTTCTTACTTACTTACTTACCTACTATAATAATAATAACCTCGTGAAAGCAGAGAAAGATAAGCAATTTAAGTATCTTGATCTGGCTCGCGAGGTTGTCGACATGTGGGATGTGGATACAGCAATCATTGTGCCGATAGTCGTCTCGGCCAATGGCATAATAGCCAAGAGCCTCGACAAACATCTTAAGAGGCTCTCGTTGGACGGCTTGATCCAGAAAGCAGTACTTCTGGACACGGCGCGAATTGTTAGGAGGTTCCTCCCTCAAGAGCCCTGACCACCGGTAGCTTGGACCCTGTTCCCGATACCGGTGGGCTACTGTTTTTTATATTTTTAAATGTTTTTTGTTTTTATAGGAATATTTAAAAATGTAAATAATATGTTTGTAAAGTGTAATAAATGAAATAATAATAATAAATCAAGTTTTGTTTTCTGCTCTTACAAATAGATTTGCAAAATATAGTGATAAGTTTTCCCATCCAAATTTCTCAATATTTACGAAAAGAGGACAGATTGAACCAAGATAAATAACATAAATCTAAAAGCAACCGATAATAAAACGAAAATGAAGATAATATATAATCCATCGACAACTGTCAAGTGGTCTGTCAATGACACCAATCACTAAAAAATGCAAGAAATAACGATGTTAATAAACAAAACTTGATGATGCTTACTAGAGCAGCTTCGCGACGTGCACGCCCACCACCCCCGGACCTGTCGCTCAGCTCCGCCTCGCCACCGGATTTAGGATTACCAACGTCACCGGCGGCTGCATCGGCGTCGAGCTCGAGCGACGAGTATTTCTCCACCGACGTCGCCAACACCTGTGCGTCGGCAGGGGAGAGGCCGGCCACCGAACAGCTTGGGGCTTAGGAGCCAACTGGCTCCGAGTCGGGTCCCCGCTGCCGGTGGTGTGCAGCGCATGAGATGGACTCAGTCCATAAACGAAAACGTCATGCGCGCATATTATGGATCTACAGAGGGGGGAACTAACCTCACTGCGTATCGTGTCAGGATGCTGTCTCTGTTTCAGGACCTAGAACCAGCTGTCAACGTCTCGGCCCAACGATTCTCGGATCAGGTGCGGGTCATCCAGCGTAGCCACAGGCTGGATGATGCAACACTTGATAGGCTGCGCTCAGAGGTACTGAGCAACCATATCATCTCGACCCCGACACATGCCGTGGTACAAGCGCCCGCTAGTGGCGCAATGATACCGCGGCTCAATAGTCATAATAATGAGCTAGATGATAGGGTTGTCACGGTAAGTAGCCAATGCAACGATCGACTGAGGAGCGCACTGGAGGATGCGCTTCGCAAGTATAGATCAGTTCCGCCTGAACTTAGACCCCGGTTACCACGGTTACCTATGCATAAAAAAAATAGGGCGTTGGTGTGTGCTTTGGATTCGCTGCTTGAGAACATTTTTGAGAGCAGCGAAAGCCTTATTGATACGCATTCAATCCTATATTGCGGGGCTGTTGCGGCGTGTCGCTTAGCTAACGTCAAATTTCCTAATAACGACGAAGCTATTCGACCAAAACCTGCTGTACCAGTCTGGCAGTATAGGATCGAGAGGCGTATCGATGAGGCCAGAACACTCATCGGCAAACTATACTGCTTCAAGGAAGGCAATGCACGCCCACGTGTAATGCGTTTTGTACGGCGGGCTTTCTCAGGGACTGGAATCAGCCCTCGAGAATACGCACCCCACATTACGGAGCGCATTGACTTCCTTAAGCAGAAAATTTATGCATGGGCAAGCCGTATCCGACGGTTTAAGCGGCGGGTTGAACGGTACTCACAGAATCGCATGTTCCGGAGCGATGAGAGGTGGGTATACAGAGCTTGGGAGCGACCCAATCAAAATGTGACTGACGTGTGCCGCCCGGATGATACCGCCACGAATTTATTCTGGCGCAACATCTGGTCGGTACCCGTCTGTCATGTTGAGGGTGACTGGATGCGTGAAGTTGAACGCGTGTGTGAAGCTATACCACAAATGGATAAAATAATCATTAACACTTCTGATATAGCCAAAGCAGTTCATCCATTACCAAACTGGAAGTCTCCAGGACCGGATGGACTGCACAACTTCTGGCTCAAATGGTATAGCAGCTCGCACGCGCTTTTGGCTTCTCAATTTATTTTCAATTATAATAATTACCAGGTTGGTAGTTCTTTCAGCAGAGTGAATGCTATACATGGTGGCTCTTTAATTTTAATAAGTAATAATCTTAAATTCAGGAACCGAATGGATATTGTGAGCCTCTCTGTTGAACGATCTATTGAAATAGCGTGTATTGAATTGGAGCAGTTTATTATATTAAGTGTGTACAGACCACCTTCAGGATTGTACGATTGCTTTGAAAAAGTAATGGATGAAGTTTTGCATAAAATCTGTAACTCGAGTAAATATGTCATTGTTTGTGGTGATTTTAATATTAATTTATTAGAAAATTCTGGTTTGAGCACTAACATTATTAGTTTATTCCAATCATACAATCATGTAAACCTATTTATGGAGCCCACTAGAATAACTCCTACTAGTGCCACTTGTTTAGATAATATTTTTACGGATGTTGTACCGACTCACAAAAAAATCATTAATTTAATAGACTCTGATCATTGTGGGCAATTAATTACTTTACCAAAAAAAGTCAATAAAATGTTAAAAAAGAATATCACTGTAAATCCAAAAACTAAATATCGCCTGGAAGCATTCAAAACTAAACTCTTAAATAAAATGCCCTGTTTGTTAACTAATGAGGACCCTAATAAACATTATAATGATTTTTTCAAAATATATTGCCAACAATTCGATAACACATTTATTCCCAAAATTGCTTCAGTAAATACTAACACTTCTTTCAGTGACTGGGCCACCACTGGTATTTATAAAAGTAGAAATCGGCTTTATGAACTCTATGAGGAGCGGTCTTACACTAACTCGGCAGAATTTCATTTATATGTTAAGAACTATTCTAAATTATTTAAAAAAGTCTGTTATATTGCCAAGTCTCGCTACTTGAGTTCTAAAATTAAAAATAGTAGTAATGTAATTAAAACGACTTGGGATATTATAAAAAGCGAAACGGGAAGGTCTTGCAACCGAAATAGTGATTACACCCTCACTATTGATGATAATATAATAACATTAGATTCACAAGTCGCCACAGAATTTGAAAATTTTTTCACTGACATTCCTGTATCGACAACCAAGTCGCTAAAATCATCTACCATTGCTGCAGAAACACTACTTAAAAAAAATGTTCCAGTTTGTAGTTCAGAGTTTAAATTCCAATATGTTACTCTTAATGACATCATTAAAACTTTTAATTCTTTGAATGTTAAAAAGACTGCAGACCTGTGGGGTAATTCTGTTGATGTTACTAAGTCCATTATACACATTATTGCTCCTACATTAGCTGTTATATTTAATAATTGTATTGATTGCGGTGAGTTTCCTGATTTAATGAAATATAGTAAAATAATCCCACTATTTAATAAATAATCAAGTAGTATAATCAAGTATAGTTATAATCAAGGCACATAAATAAATAAATAATAAAGCACTCTTAACTGTACACATACAGAAATACACACATACATAAAAACATACACACATATACATACACCCACACACAGACAATTACAATCGTTTGTAACTTAATTAATATAATTACCTATACAGTACGTAATCAAACTGATGCTATGTGACTTAACTGGAACCTTGTGGGAATCTGTTGTTCAAGGGTTGAGGATGACTATCCCCTCGTGATACAGTTTTATACTAGTACGAGTGGATAGGGCGAATCAGTCTAAAGACAGCCCAATCATAACCATATTTACATTGTACCTTCATACTCAACGATCTGTTTATTTTTGTGTTTATTATTAAGTTACTCTGTATGGTTGTCTAAATTTGTGTGAATAAATAAATAAATAAAAAAAAATAAAAATAAATAAAAAAATAAATTTAAATCGGGTAGTACATCTGACCCTACTAATTACAGACCTATTTCTGTACTGCCCACTTTCAGTAAAATTTTTGAGAAAATTATTTTAATGCAGATGCAAAGATATTTTAATAAACACAAATTGCTACATAATAAACAATTTGGTTTTACAAAGGGTCGTTCAACAACTGATGCCGGTGTTGAACTTTTAGGACACATTTATAATGCATGGGAAGATAAGTGCGATGCGTTGGGCATTTTTTGTGATTTGTCCAAGGCATTTGACTGTGTTCCCCATGAGACATTAATCAGGAAACTGCACTACTACGGATTCAGGGACACCTCTCTGAATCTTTTGTCCTCTTACTTGAGTGAAAGGATTCAGAGAGTCGATGTGAACGGCAAAAGATCGCCGGGATCTGTGGTCAAAATGGGGGTCCCCCAAGGCTCAATTTTAGGTCCCTTTTTGTTTCTTATTTATATAAATGATTTGCCGTACCTGATCAAAAATCATGACATAGTGCTATTTGCTGACGATACTTCTCTTTTATTTAAAATCAAACGTCAACAGCAGGTTACTGAAGAAGTTAACAGAGCCCTTGCAACTGTAGTTAGCTGGTTCAATGTTAATAATCTTCTTCTTAATGAGAAAAAAACCAAATTCCTAAAATTTACGTTACCTCATGTTAGACAAGTGAATACTAGTGTATCAATAAAGGGCGAAATATTGAAAGCCGAAGATACCACAGTATTCTTGGGCATAACTTTGGATGCGAAGCTTCAGTGGGGCCCCCATATAGATAAATTGTCAAAAAAGCTAAGTTCTGCAGCATATGCCGTTAGAAAAATACGTGGATTAACTGATATCGAAACAGCACGTTTAGTCTACTTTAGTTACTTTCACAGTGTGATGTCATACGGCATTTTACTTTGGGGAAATGCCGCCGACATTCACACAATATTTGTATTACAAAAAAGGGCCATTCGTGCAATTTATAAATTAAGTCCTAAGCACTCCTTAAGAGACAAATTTAAGGAGATTAATATTATGACTGTGCCATCTCAGTATATTTATGACAACCTCTTGTATGCACACAAAAATATTAATCTGTTTAAAAAATACAGTGATATTCATAGTGTAAATACAAGGAACAAAGACACATATGTCATTCCTAAAACAAGGTTAAAAAAAATAGGTGGTTCGTTTAGATGCCAATGTATACGTTTTTATAATAAAATTCCTAGCCATATTCAAAAACTAAGTATTAATAAATTCAAATTATTGATAAAACGTAAACTATGTCAGAAAGCTTTTTACAGTGTTAAAGATTATATTGAGGACAAGAAGGCTTGGGAATGAGATGCTCCAGTGATATACGTGTGCCTTTTTTATTTCTTTTTAAAATTATGATTTATGATTTATTTTTGATTAATTAAAATTTTGCTTTCTCAAGTATTGTATATACCTATTAATTTTTGTTTTTGTTTGTTGTTTTTTTTATAGATTGTTGTTTTCTTTTTTTTATATTGTTGTTTTTTTTTATGTATATAAAATTATTTCATTATTGTAAATGTGAGGACGATGTAGGTTATTCTTTCTTCATTGTTTTTGCTTTCACTATAATTTATTTAATGATGTCAAGCAGTTTGAGTACTTGTGTGGCCTACCCAAAGGTCCTTACTTTGGTATTGTTCGTCAAATTGTTGAGCTCCTTAAGTTCTAAGTTGAGCTACACGATAACTGACAAATGCTTGCACTGTCTGGACAGGTCCGCTCAAATTTGCGTGGTTATTTCCTCAAAAGAATACCACAGACATAAACCTACATGCTTCTCATATACAAATACAAATTGTCTGGACTTTAAAAGAGACTTTGACCTCTGAGTTTGTTTCGGTGTTTCTTCTCAGAGTAGTCAGTTAGGAAATACCGGCCTCATCTAGCTAAACTAAACACGCAAAAAAACATGACGTGTAAAAGTGTTATTTATAACCAATTTACAGAATAAATATTTCATTTCATTTCATTTCATTTCATTTTCATTTCATTTCAATTCCAGGCATCCTTAGAGACTGGGTCTCTACCAGAGTTTTTAACGACAGGCTGTACCCACCTGCTTCATAAGAGTGGTAGTCCCACGGAACCCAAAAACTATAGACCGATTACCTGTCTGTCTACGGTCTATAAGGTTCTTACGTCCATTCTGAGAGTGAAAATAAATATGCACATTGAGTGCAACTCAATTATGTCCGCTTCTCAGAATGGATGTAGGAAAGGGTCCCGTGGCACTAAGGAGCTACTCCTCATTGACATGGCCATTAGCCAACAGGCTCGTTGATCCCGAAAAGATCTATCGACATGCTGGATAGACTACAAAAAAGCCTTTGATTCTGTTCCTCATACCTGGCTCATCAAGGTGCTAGAGTCCACTTTGGTTTTGCTTGGCCCTGAATCCTCTAAGTACAATGCTAAAGGAGTCAGGCCTGGGCTATCGGTTGAGAAGAGGAGGTCAAAGTATATCCCACCTCCTTTACATGGATGATTTGAAACTTTTTGCCCCCAACATCTTGCAACTGATGGAACTACTGAAGGTAACTGAAACTTTCAGTAGCGCCATCAAGATGGAATTTGGTGTGGACAAATGTGCAATCATGCATGTAAAACGAGGAGAGATTATGGAATCTGAGGGAATTGAACTTTCAGATTCCATACACCTTAGATCTCTCTGCTTAACCGAAACTTATAAGTATTTGGGTATGTCGGAAGCTTTGGGCATTAATGTTGCTGACATGAAACAATCGCTCAGGGAGCGCTTCTTTGGCCGCCTGACAAAGGTATTAAACAGCCTTTTGTCGGGAGGAAATAAGGTGCGCGCTTTCAACGGTTGGGTCATGCCGGTGTTGATGTATTCTTTCGGCATACTCAAATGGACTCAAACCGAACTGGACGCCCTGGATAGGAGGGTCCGTACACTGCTAACCGCAAATCGGATGCATCACCCACGATCATCGGTGATGAGACTGTACATCCCGCGGAAATGTGGAGGTCGAGGCTTTTTAAATGCCAAAACTCTCCACAACCGCGAGATTTGCAGTCTCAGGGAATATTTCCTTAAAGCCGATGTGGGTATGCACCGAGATGTGATTGCAGTGGACAAGGGACTCACCCCGCTGACCATGGCTAAAGAGAACTGGCACAAACCTGTTATACTTACCCCAGATGACCGCAAGGAGGTATGGAAAAGCAAGGAACTTCATGGTCGCTACTATCGGGCTCTTTATGGGTCCGATGTAGATTTGACAGCTTCCGTTGCCTGGCTACGCTTCGGGGATCTCTTCGGAGAAACTGAAGGTTTTGTCTGTGCAATTATGGACGAAGTTATCTTGACGAATAATTACCGGAGACATATTATGAAGGACGGGACGATTGACGTATGTCGGGCATGCTATCGTCCTGGTGGTTTCCATCAGACATATTGTCTCCGGTTGTTCACGTCTAGCTAACGGCGAGTACTTGCATAGACACAATCAAGTAGCCAGAATTATCCACCAGCAACTTGCTTTGAAATACAAACTTGTCGATTCTGAGGTACCGTATTACAAGTATGTGCCCGACCCAGTTCTCGAAAATGACCATGTCACGTTGTACTGGGATCGGTCTATCATCACTGATAGGACTATTGTTGCCAATAAGCCTGATATAGTGGTGATAGACCGATTAGTGCGCCGCGCAATGATAATCGATGTTACCATCCCACATGACGAGAATCTCGTGAAAGCTGAGAAAGAGAAACACATTAAGTATCTCGACTTAGCTCATGAGGTTGTTGACATGTGGAATGTGGACTCGGCTGTCATTGTGCCGATTGTCATATCAGTCAATGGGCTGATAGCTAAAAGCTTCGACGACCATCTGTCGAAGCTGGCTTTGCACAGCTGGATAAAGGGCCTGATACAGAAGGCAGTTCTCCTCGATACAGCTCGTATTGTGAGGAGGTTCCTTTCTCTGGAGACCTAACCACCGGTAGCTTGGACCCCGCTCCCGATACCAGTGGACTGCCATTTTTTATATTTTTAAATGTTTTTTTATTGTCACTTTTTTATAGAAAAATATTTAAAAATGTAATTTTTGAGAGGTATATGAAATAAAGGAAATAATATAATAATAATATTATAAAAGCGAAAGTTTGTGAGGATGGATGGATGTTTGTTACTCTTTCACGCAAAAACTACTGAACAGATCTGAATGAAATTTGATAAGTAGATAGTTGACATCCCGGAATAACACATAGGCTACTTTTCATCCGGAAATTACCACGGGATCGGGATTTACGCGGGAAAACTCCCACGGGACGGAGTCGCAGGCTGAAGCTAGTAGTTGTATATACTCTTTATTGTACCCATAACAGAATTAAATAAGGACTTAACAACGACATAAAAACTTTTTAACCAAAAAATTAAACCGACTCCCAAAAAACACTGCAAACTGAAAAATAACTTTAATTTCGGTAGTCGGTGTCTTTAGTTTTGTATTTTTGTTGTTGGCACCGACTTCCGAAATTAAAGTTATTTTTCACTTTGCAGTGTTTTTTGGGAGTCGGTTTAATTTTTTGGTAAAAAGTTTTTATTTCACTCTTTTTAGTTGGTCTATTTTTAATTTACCTAGTTACAAGAGCCTAAATGTCAACTACTTATAACCTTTCACAAAATATTGCTTTTCCCAATGCTGGGCCGTTAATTGTTGAGGAGTTCTCCTGGTACTTCACCATCAGCTCTACATCACCATATGCATTGTGACGAGCATAAAGTGCTTAACATCCATATTCAAGTAATCGAATCGCAATCCACTCAATACTTATTATTGAGTAGTTTCAGCGGCCATCTGTGGTCTTCATCATCAGTTCCACTTCCTTAAATGGTACTTTTTGAGAGCAACTGCACAAGTTACTATAATAAATACCCAAAACGTCATAGGTGTGCCTATAATATTTGAAGAGTTCCCTCGATTTCTCCAGGATCTCATCATCAGATCCTGACGTTTATGAAAATGGGACCAATTTCAAAGTATACCCTTTCAATCAAAAAAAGAATTTTCCAAATCGGTTCAGCCGTCTTCGAGTAATCGATGATCATACATTAAAAAAAAAAAAAAAATATACGCGTCGAATTGATAACCTCCTCTTTTGGTCGTCGGTTGAAAAGGTGTTACAATGGGCGGTCTTATCGCTAAAAGCAATCTTTTATAGACAACCTTTGGATGCATTTGACACAGCAGGAGAAAATAAATACTCGGGTAGTCCATGGTATACTTTTACTTATGAATTATTACGAAATTGCCACACATAGGAATTTCGCGTGTATTGTGGGCGCATTTTTATAAACCTCTAATCCCGGATCAAATATTTGTAGGCAATCGTGCATCGAACCCACGACACGTAGCATAGCAGTCAATCGCTCAACAACTACACCAGGTCGCCGAAGAGAAGAAATAATAATAAATAAATTCTTAATTTCATTAACAAAGACAATCATTACAATATAAATAACAAAACACAGGCATAGACAATACGAATAGACAATATAATTTCGCAAACTCTGACCCTTAAACTAGGTGTAAGTAGCTGTTACTTAGGGGTCAGTGAAGAAACCGTGTCGTTAAATTGTGTTTGTCGTATTTACAACGAGCAACTGCATTAAAGCCAACACATGACTGTCTATCTGACTGTGTGCATTAACAGCAGAGTAGCGTGTGCCAAAACCAGAAAAGTGCCCAAAAAAGTTCGCGAGTGGACACAGTGAGTTTTGTGTGTCGAAAACAGAATCGAGTTTAGAGTGATAAAGGTGACAGTGGTAGCGGTGTCGATCACAACAACGAACGAGAAAGAGGGTAGACCGATTCGTCTGCTCATAAACGTCCACCCGCAATTACTTCAGTTCATCCGTGATCATGGCGCTTACAACAGTGCCGAAATATCGGAAACTCAAAACAATAAGTACACATGGTAAATATCCTGTTTGCACGGTAGCGTTGAAAATAAATGTTAATTACATACTACAGACGAAAGCACATGAAGCTACCCGAAACTGTCAAATTTTCCCAATCAAACTTGAACCTAATTTCTTTGTCAATAAAGTTGAAAATCTATTAAAGAAATTTGACAGATTGTTGTAGCTTGATGTGCAGGCGTCTGTATCTTACTGCCGGGGAAACGTTCTAACGCGATACCGCGGACCCGGAAAGCAAGATCAACTGAAAGAACTGTGTGAGTTTTTAGTTAGTGGTCTGACACTCCCTTTTACTCCACCAAGAGTGGAAGCAGTCATTTGACGCTTTTCTCCCCGAATCAGTCTACAGAAGGCGAACTTTCCAGATACAAAAGGCAAAAAAATAAAGTATATTTCAGTAATTCGCGTTAACTTGACAAGTTTTTAAGATCAAATTTAACTATTAAATCTAATTAATGCTGCTATAACACATAAATACCGCTTTTAAACTGAATGAACATAATTTTATCATCATACAACTTGTATGTGTGGTACGTAATAACTCGTTTTTTGTGTATGACCCTAATACACACACAGGCCTACAAAATATAACACAAAAAACCATAATTACTTATTTCGTAAAAAAATATGCATATGAATCTTGTGTGTCTTAATTTTATGTAATCTGTTGACATGTCAGTTCTAGAATTTGATAGTTTTTGCATATTTCATGATTATACAGTACACAGTGAACAATTTTATTTACTTAAAATCAATCAATATAATGTAAAGTACAAGTCCTTTTTTAAGGATGGGAAATCAGCCAATGACTGCCTTCCGATCTGGGCGAAGCGTGAGGGTGTGTCAGACTTTTACTGACTAAAACCCATCCGTGTTCCGTCATATGCCCTTCGTGTTCCGAGGCCGCGGTAACTCTTTCGAACAATTCCGCAACCCCGGCAGGCAACGGCCCCCTAGTGGGCCCGACAATTTTGCTGACACTCTTTGCGGCACTCGTGGAACACGACGCGCCGTCTACACGGGCCTGGTTTCAGTCGGGCAGCAAGCTACCTATTGCTCTCAGCCCGCAGGCCCACGGCTACGGAGGCTGGGAGTCCCCCTGCGACTTCCGACGCGCCCCGGGCGTCGGAGGTCACCGCGTATCGCCTCTACGAGTACACGGCGGAGCTGTGTTTTCCACCGTGTCCTCAGGGCGATCCTCGCAGTGGTGACACCCGGGCGTTTCCTCCCGCCGAATCCGACACAAGTAACTCCCGAAACAACCGTGTCCGGTGAGCACCTGCGTCAGGCGGAAGGTGAGGACGTCATGACGCCTCGTTAGCCACTCCTCAAAGAGGGGAGTTACCGCCGCAATTGTGGCATGCCCAAAAGTACAAGTCCTGGCCCTTAATTGCACTTTGTTCAGCTCTATACGATTGCTCATCACTAGAGATGTCTTTGGGAAAAGTTATAAAAATCTCAAACTAGTGAACTTTAAGAATTTATTTTAGTTCATTTAACTATTTTAAGTATTTTTTTAGTCTTTATGAGTCGTCGGAAGCCAGTATATATGAAGTCAGTCTTGCCAAGGGATAACTTGTTGCCCAGGTTCTTTATGAGTCGTCGGAAGCCAGTATATATGAAGTCAGTCTTGCCAAGGGATAACTTGTTGCCCAGGTTCTTAATGAGTCGTCGGAAGCCAGTATATATGAAGTCAGTCTTGCCAAGGGATAACTTGTTGCCCAGGTTCTTTATGAGTCGTCGGAAGCCAGTATATATGAAGTCAGTCTTGCCAAGGGATAACTAGTTGCCCAGGTTCTTTATGAGTCATCGGAAGCCAGTATATATGAAGTCAGTCTTGCCAAGGGATAACTTGTTGCCCAGGTTCTTTATGAGTAGTCGGAAGCCAGTATATATGAAGTCAGTCTTGCCAAGGGATAACTTGTTGCCCAGGTTCTTTATGAGTAGTCGGAAGCCAGTATATATGAAGTCAGTCTTGCCAAGGGATAACTTGTTGCCCAGGTTCTTTATGAGTAGTCGGAAGCCAGTATATATGAAGTCAGTCTTGCCAAGGGATAACTTGTTGCCCAGGTTCTTTATGAGTAGTCGGAAGCCAGTATATATGAAGTCAGTCTTGCCAAGGGATAACTTGTTGCCCAGGTTCTTTATGAGTCAGCGGAAGCCAGTATATATGAAGTCAGTCTTGCCAAGGGATAACTTATTGCCCAGGTTCTTTATGAGTCGTCGGAAGCCAGTATATATGAAGTCAGTCTTGCCAAGGGATAACTTGTTGCCCAGGTTCTTTATGAGTCGTCGGAAGCCAGTATATATGAAGTCAGTCTTGCCAAGGGATAACTTGTTGCCCAGGTTCTTTATGAGTCGTCGGAAGCCAGTATATATGAAGTCAGTCTTGCCAAGGGATAACTTGTTGCCCAGGTTCTTAATGAGTCGTCGGAAGCCAGTATATATGAAGTCAGTCTTGCCAAGGGATAACTTGTTGCCCAGGTTCTTTATGAGTCGTCGGAAGCCAGTATATATGAAGTCAGTCTTGCCAAGGGATAACTTGTTGCCCAGGTTCTTTATGAGTCGTCGGAAGCCAGTATATATGAAGTCAGTCTTGCCAAGGGATAACTTGTTGCCCAGGTTCTTTATGAGTCGTCGGAAGCCAGTATATATGAAGTCAGTCTTGCCAAGGGATAACTTGTTGCCCAGGTTCTTTATGAGTCGTCGGAAGCCAGTATATATGAAGTCAGTCTTGCCAAGGGATAACTTGTTGCCCAGGTTCTTTATGAGTCGTCGGAAGCCAGTATATATGAAATCAGTCTTGCCAAGGGATAACTTGTTGCCCAGGTTCTTTATGAGTCGTCGGAAGCCAGTATATATGAAGTCAGTCTTGCCAAGGGATAACTAGTTGCCCAGGTTCTTTATGAGTCGTCGGAAGCCAGTATATATGAAGTCAGTCTTGCCAAGGGATAACTTGTTGCCCAGGTTCTTTATGAGTCGTCGGAAGCCAGTATATATGAAGTCAGTCTTGTCAAGGGATAACTTGTTGCCCAGGTTCTTTATGAGTCGTCGGAAGCCAGTATATATGAAGTCAGTCTTGCCAAGGGATAACTTGTTGCCCAGGTTCTTTATGAGTCGTCGGAAGCCAGTATATATGAAGTCAGTCTTGCCAAGGGATAACTTGTTGCCCAGGTTCTTTATGAGTCGTCGGAAGCCAGTATATATGAAGTCAGTCTTGCCAAGGGATAACTTGTTGCCCAGGTTCTTTATGAGTCGTCGGAAGCCAGTATATATGAAGTCAGTCTTGCCAAGGGATAACTTGTTGCCCAGGTTCTTTATGAGTCGTCGGAAGCCAGTATATATGAAGTCAGTCTTGCCAAGGGATAACTTGTTGCCCAGGTTCTTTATGAGTCGTCGGAAGCCAGTATATATGAAGTCAGTCTTGCCAAGGGATAACTTGTTGCCCAGGTTCTTTATGAGTCGTCGGAAGCCAGTATATATGAAGTCAGTCTTGCCAAGGGATAACTTGTTGCCCAGGTTCTTTAGGGCAGATGGGCAGTCGGTTCTTGTACCTAAAATAAGTCCGATCCTATCTGTTGAAAACCGGCTGGGTAGAAGAATGGTGGCTAAGTGGTTACAGTAGTTGTTGGACGTGGGTTCAAACTAAGGCACGCACATTAGTTTGTATTATTTACTTGCTGCTATTAAGTTTCATGTATATCTTGTTATAAGTTAATTCGATAATTAACACATTTACGCGTAATTTTTTTTTCCGTAAATTTATACTAGATGAGGCCGGCATTTCCCAACTAACTAGGTACCCTGAGAAGAAACTCCGAAACAAAATCAGAGGTCAGGTCTCTTTTGAAGTCCATACAATATTTACTAGTCAAAAATCTCTTATATGTATACTGAATTGATATATTGAAAGATTTCTTTGGCACTTGTCATATAACTGACTGGCAGAAAATTAATGAGTACAGCTCTCGCTTGAAACATTTTAATCTCATGAGTCTAGAAAATCGTCGTACGATCTTAGATAATCTCTTTCTATACAAATTAATAAACAATCACATTGATTGTCCGCGGCTACTCAGTCTGATAAACATAAATGTGCTTTATAAACTAGCTCGTATATCTAGATAACAGTTACTTCGCGCTAAGGGTTTTAAAACCAATCTGGGTCACTATTCCACCATAAAGAGAATGCAGGTTCAATATAGTCCCTTAATTGTCTTCCTTACCTAGTGTCGATATTGATATGTCTTATTCCTTACACAAATTCAAGTCTGTCTTACATGGGGCATTTATACAAAAATGACAAATAATTTTATTTTGCTTTTAGCTTTCCACTTATATCAAGTTATATTTTTTAATTATTATTTAACTGTTCATTAGTCTTATAATATGTGAAATGCTATGCTGGTATTAAAGCAATAGCTTTAGCAATTAGTAATACTTAGCTAGCCATTGCAATGTTAGTAAGTTTTTTTGTTTTGTTTAATTTCTACTTTCACGCTTATTGTTTAATGCATGCCGTGGCAGCCTTTAATTAAGGCTACACTATTGTTTGTGACAATATTTTAATTTTTAACATGTTTATTGTGTATGCTTTGTTGGTTGTCCTTAAATAAATAAATAAAATCTTGTAGTTTAATGTATGAGGCGATCTTTTGAGGAAAAATGCACACGTATTTGAGTGGGTCTGTCCAGACAGTGCAAGCATTTGTCAGATAACGTATAACTCAACTTTGAACTTTAATTTTAATATGGACAAGAGACAAACGTTTTCTCTCCTACCGAGTGAAAGAAGACTGGCTTCTGTAATACCAAGCACAGAATGACTCCTGTGCTCCTATTCTTGTGCTAATGCAGATTATTTGCTACAATCAGCTTTCTTTAAGGATAGGAAATCATACAATGACTGTCTCCCGATCTGGGCGACGCGGGAAGGTGTGTCAGACTTTTACTGACTAAACCCATCCATGTTCCATCATATGCCCTTCGTGTTCCGAGGCCGCGGTAACTCTTTCGAACAATTCTGGAATCCCGGCAGGCAAAGACATAGTGGGCCCCGACAATTTTCAGTCATGGTTGTGATAAATTGTAAATTGGGACCGTCATAGACTTATTTTTCTAAATATATTCATATTCATATTTATTTATTTGCATACCATAATGTTTTTATAGCGCTTAAAGCTAAGGTTATGGATCCTGTAAGGGCACAGCAACAATTGTAGGAAGGAAAAAATTAAAATTAAAATCAAATTAAAAAGAAATCAAATTAAAGTAAAATTAAACGTTAAAATTAATTAACAGCATTTAAAATTTTAAACATATTAGATAAATAATACTTAAATAAAAAAATATAAAATATTTATTATTGAGATCACTTCTGCATATATTAATTATAATTAAGAGATAATAATACCAATGTTTATTTTAGTTTATGTTCGCAAAATGTCATATTAATTTAAATCAAATATTTAATTACAATAGCAGTCACAGTTTATCATTCATACATTCACTTATAGTATAGTAGCTTTCATTTAATAGAAATAGCTTCAATTTATTACTAAAGATACTATATTTATTTATATTCTTAATTTGTTCTGGTAGTTTATTACATATTTTTATTGACATTACATATGTACTTAATGAATGCATTTTAAATCGTGATGTTGGAATGTTTAGTCTGTTTTTGTGTCTCAAAGTAAATCTATTCTGTATGTCTTCTCTTTTGGTGTACGATTCGGGGTATTTGCGCACAAATTTACAAATTTCAAGTATATAAATGTAGTATAATTATAAAATATACGTAACAGACTGATGCTTATGACGGTTTCAATGCTGAGACACAGGCCTCTCTATGAGAAGTAATGGGCCGAAATCCATCACGCGGGTCCAGTATTTTTTAGACCTAAAGCCTCGTTTTCACTACCGAATATTAATTTGTTGTGCGACTCAGTCGCTCGATACAAAATTGACATATCGCGCGATGTTGCACGACATCGCTTGCGGCATCTTTGGTCACGGGGCTTGTTGCTAGTCGAACCTCTGCGAGGGTCGACACACGCAACTGTTGTGTTGCTCGACAGTGTAGACGCGTGTCGCTTTCCGTTCTGTTAAATGTATTTATTTTATTTATTTTTATTTATTTATTTATTTATTGACTTTGACATAAGTTTTACAATAGCATGATAGGAATCTGTAACACTTGCGCTAGTATACACTGTGTTGCAGGTGTTACTGTCTTCCCCTTAATATATAGTAACAATATTCTTATATCATACAGAAAAACTTTGAAAGTGAAATTTAAAGCTAGAGAAAATAATATAAACTAATAATTTAATTAACTTAATTTAACAATCATGTTGTCATGCGAGTTTATGTTTGTGTGTATATCTGTGAATGCATTTGTGTGTTTGAGTGTGTATGTCTGTATGTGTGTGAGTATATCTTTATATGTTTGTGTGTATGGCTGTGTGAACGTGTGTGTTTTGCAGAATATATTTAACATATTTTTAGAAGATTCTCTACATCATTATAGTACATTGTCTTTAGCCAGGTATTTAAGATTTGTTTAAATGTATGCCGTGAAGAACACTACCTCTTCGTCTGATATGCTGTTCACCACTGGATAGTGTGTACTAAGTAAATGTTGAGCAACATTGTGCCACGAAGTCGCAGTGACGTGAATGTTGGGCGATACGCTTCTGCAATATGTCCTCTAGTGAAAACGCGGCTTAAGACATGCCGATTCCCTTAAGATGTTTTCCTTAACCGTAGAGAGCAGTGGTGATGATGTTAATTACTGTAATTTATATATTTTTTTTATTTATTCATCAGACAAAAATATCCATACATTTGTTAGTAAGCGCTCTTAAAATTAATGTTAGTATCTTAACTTATAATTAACACACAACGCAAAACACAATTATTTTAAACAGAATTAGTGAATTAATAAAAATAAATAATTTAATTAAAATGTAAATTTTTCCAAGATTCGACAATTGATTCTTTAAATAAAAAATAACAATAATAAAGAAAAAAAAATACAATAAAGGCAATTTCGACACAATAATTTTTTTTTACCCACGACCAGGTTCGTAAGTCATACACTGTAAATACTAGACCACCATTGTTCTTAAGAATCTAAATTATTTTCCTAATTTATTTATTTGAAACGGTTAAAGTGGTGCCAACTGCCTCGTTGGTCTAGTTATTGCAATTGCGACTGCTGACCATGAGGTCCCGGGTTCGATTCCCAAGTCCAGCTAAAAGTGCTATTGGCTTGTTCTTTAATAAATTTCTCAGTAATAACCCGGAGTTTGGAAGTTGGCGTAGTGACACCACATTGCCTCGAGTGGCATGTTAAGCTTTCCGAGGCAGACGGGTCATATGTGGTAGGGAACGCCGGATGGTAAGCGATATATGAGGTCTACGATAGAATGAGCGAGCCCAGAAGATGCCTGCTTACTCTTGCTTTGAAGGCTGACGGGTCATATGTGGTAGGGAACGCCGGATGGTAAGCGATATATGAGGTCTACGATAGAATGAGCGAGTCCAGAAGATGCCTGCTTACTCTTGCTTTGAAGGCTGACGGGTCATATGTGGTAGGGAACGCCGGATGGTAAGCGATATATGAGGTCTACGATAGAATGAGCGAGCCCAGAAGATGCCTGCTTACTCTTGCTTTGAAGGCTGACGGGTCATATGTGGTAGGGAACGCCGGATGGTAAGCGATATATGAGGTCTACGATAGAATGAGCGAGCCCAGAAGCTGCCTGCTTACTCTTGCTTTGAAGGCTGACGGGTCATATGTGGTAGGGAACGCCGGATGGTAAGCGATATATGAGGTCTACGATAGAATGAGCGAGCCCAGAAGATGCCTGCTTACTCTTGCTTTGAAGGCTGACGGGTCATATGTGGTAGGGAACGCCGGATGGTAAGCGATATATGAGGTCTACGATAGAATGAGCGAGCCCAGAAGATGCCTGCTTACTCTTGCTTTGAAGGCTGACGGGTCATATGTGGTAGGGAACGCCGGATGGTAAGCGATATATGAGGTCTACGATAGAACGAGCGAGCCCAGAAGATGCCTGTTCACTCTTGCTTTAAAGGCTGACGGGTCATTTATGTGGTAGGGAACGCTTGATAGTAAGCGATATATGAGGTCTACGATAGAACGAGCGAGCCCAGAAGATGCCTGTTCACTCTTGCTTTAAAGGCTGACGGGTCATATGTGGTAGGGAACGCTTGATAGTAAGCGATATATGAGGTCTACGATAGAACGAGCGAGCCCAGAAGATGCCTGTTCACTCTTGTTTTAAAGGCTGACGGGTCATATGTGGTAGGGAACGCCGGATGGTAAGCGATAGATTAGGTCTAAGATGGAACGAGCGAGCCCAGAAGATGCCTGTTCACTCTTGCTTTAAAGGCTGACGGGTCATATGTGGTAGGAAACGCCGGATAGTAAGCGATAGATTAGGTCTAAGATGGAACGAGCGAACCCAGAAGATGCCTGTTCACTCTTGCTTTAAAGGCTGACGGGTCGTATGTGGTAGGGAACACGGAAGCTAACAGTGTTATTAAAAATGTTTTTGTATTGTTAGTAGGAAATGTCGTTTAACAATACATTCCAAATTTCGACTGTTGTTTTTAAACTCACTCGAATGTAGTACTTAACTTTCGTTTTTATTATATTGATACTAGTACTAATTGTTTTATGTAACGTATTTTTAAATAACTAGCAATCTTGTTAACCCCTCCAACTAAGCTAAAGATGCTTGTGTCTGGAGGGTTGGCTTCAAACC
Organism: Tholera decimalis; assembly: GCA_943138885.2. Classification (NCBI taxonomy): domain Eukaryota; kingdom Metazoa; phylum Arthropoda; class Insecta; order Lepidoptera; family Noctuidae; genus Tholera; species Tholera decimalis. Next base: position 5,747,299 of record OW964571.2, read on the forward strand.
TGCGATCTCTCGATCACAAGTCCGACAACTAAGCCTATTGATTAAATAAGGCTATTGATTAAATTACTTTATTATAAAAAATATTATCTTTCTGCACAAGGAGTTCGATATAAACTTACTATGACACCCTTTCGTCCGTGTAATTTTCTTAAAAACGAGTTTTTACGTCACGTCTTAACACGTTCGCTGACAGTGAGCACTTACCCTGACACCACATTACGACAGTAGAATTTTCCACGACGTACTCTTAAAAATAAGTGGCCCGTCCCTCGACGTACTGTCATAACGCACTATTTTAATTTCCCGCCTAACGACGTACTGTCAGCAAACGTGTTTTTGTTATCAATACAAATATATATTTAATACGTTTAAGCTTAGGTTTGACGACTATATGAGTGGATAGTAATCTATTCGCTCATGATTTAAAGACACCCAAGTTGTAGCGTTCAAGAAACAAATGCTCTGGGAAGGAATTCTTCTCATTTAATGTCGTAAACTTTTTAAAAGGAGATTGGTACCGACGCCAGCACATCAAGCTACAACAATCTGTCAAATTAATTTAATTGATTTTCAACTTTATTGTTAAAGAAATTAGGTTTAAGGTTGATTGGGAGAATTTGATAGTTTCGGGTAGCTTCAGCGTTTAGCTATTGTAATCATTATTTTTACCGAATTAAATAATAAGAAAAACTAATGGGTTTCCATGTAATAATGCATATTATCCTATTGTAGTTACTAAGTCTTTATAAATGTTTCTGTTATGGTGAACAATAAAGAGTATATCTATATTATCGAACTACCTATTATTATTAGTGCGTTTTGCAATAACAATTTATTCTTGACTTATTACTCCGCTGTCAAATCGGTGACGGAAGACATCATTAGGAAACTGGCATGGCTTAGGACGGGGGTCCCCCCCCAAATCGTACACCCCAAATAATAAAATCTTCTAAAATTTTGCAAAATAAGACTTTCTAAATACTATCACCCGATTTGCTAATAAAAATAGAAGACTTCCTTCCATTTGTTTTATAATGTGTGCAATAAAAATTGTATTGTGCAATAAAGAAAACTCATTTACTCGACATATTTTATTGTTAGTGACCCCCCCCCCGCAAATTCCAGGCTGTGACCGTACCTGCACTGGACCCGCGTGGGGCATTATGGCCCATCCCCTCTCATAGAGAGCAGAGCTGTGTCCCTGTCGTGGGAACAGTTGAATTATAATTGTTTATGTATTTCGAAGGCTAGTTATATCTCTTCTTTACAGTCTCTGCTTTACAGTGTGCTGTTTAATCCTAAAACCCCCACTTATCTTAAAGAACGATTTAAGTTCCTTCATGACACACATGCAAAATCTCGGAGGTCATCAGAAAACTTAAGGCTTGCGGTACCGAGTCACGCCACCAATTTCTATGGTAAGTCGTTCGCAGCTCAAGCAGTACGGCTGTGGAATGCTCTACCCGTGTCAGTAAGACAAGCACAAACACTATCTTCTTTCAAAAACTTAGTAAAAGATCTTTATCTCTCTCCTTAAATTGTTATTATGTATGTCTTTGTTTCTTTCTTTTTCTTTTTTAATTTTTGTATGCATATATATGTTTTGAGAACGTTATTTATTGTTTAGTATTTTATATAGATAATTAGTACACCGTGGACTACCCGCGTAATTATTTTCTCCTTCTGTGTCAAATCCATCCAAAGGTTGTCTGTAAAAGATCGCTTTTAGCGATAAGACCGCCCATTGTATAACCCTTTTAATTGTTAAGTCCATAATTTTGTTTTTATTGTTATGGTGTACAATAAAGAATATATCTATCTATCTATGTATAAGGCCGAAGATTTACTAGTCTTAACTTTAAAAAATTGGCACAAAACAACGGCTTAAAACTCTATTGTCTCCTCTTATGAAGTAATTATTAAGTTCTCATCTTCTTTTTAACCGATTTCAAAAAAGGAGGGTCTCAGTTCGTCTTGAACTTTTTTTAAATTTTTATATATGTTACCTCATATCTCGAAGACGGCTGGACCGATTTGGAAAATTCTTTTTTTGATTGAAAGGGTATACTTCGAAATTGGTCCCATTTTCATAAACGTCAGGATCTGATGATGGGATCCTGGAGAAATCGAGGAAACTCTTCAAATATTATAGGCACACCTATGACGTTTTGGGTATTTATTATAGTAACTTGTGCAGTTGCTCTCAAAAAGTACCATTTGAGGAAGTGGAACTGATGATGAAGACCACAGACGGCCGCCGAAACTACTCAATAATAAGTATTGAGTGGATTGCGATTCGATTACTTGAATATGGATGTTAAGCACTTTATGCTCGTCACAATGCATATGACGTAGAGCTGATGGTGAAGTACCAGGCACCACCATACAAAACCAATAACACCGACTACCGAAATTAAAGTTATTTTTGGCTTTGTAGTGTTTTGATATGGAAGTCGGTTTTATTTTTTGCAAAAAAGTTTTTTTATAGTTATCTATATCTATAGGTATCTATCTAGGCGTGATCTCCATAACTAATAATCCAATTCTAATTTTTTTTCATTGGTGCATTATTGGTGAGTGATATATATACCTAGGCTTTAAATTATTTCGAAATCGACGCGAACGAAATCGCGGGCGAACTACTAGTGATAAACACGACAACGCCAGGTGATATTAAAAACCCATAAAATATTGAACAGCGGACAACCATTCAATTAGCAATATTTTTTTGCTTCTTTCATAATTATTTTAAACATAAATGCCAAAATTCTGAATTAAATATTGTAATAACTGCGAAATATAGATAGCTATTTAAATGAGATAGATATAGTTACGTGTTGATAGTTAAGCCATAGTTCATTGCAAACAATTAATTCGTAGAAATATATTTGCGTTTATAAACCGAATTCAAAGAAATCCTAAGGCAAGCAAAAGATCGGTTCAAACGCGTACTTCTAGCGACTCCTATTAAAAACTTCACCACGCCTTCAAAACAGAATCTAGAAACAAAAACACACAAAAGAGGTTGTTTAACCACCCACCTTCTTCTTTCCCGTCCGCGTCAGTCGAGGGTCCGGAGAACTTTAATCCTCTGGTTGACTGGTTCATGGCAACCACATCCGCAGCAGTTACCACTTTGAAGCCAAGCCCGTGGCTTGACACTGTAGAGTTCCAACTCCACATACACATGTTGACTGGATTCTCCGGCCCATTCTTTTCGAAACTGCAGTAGACTCCTGTGGCTTTGGAGATGTATGGGTTCTTGTTTACTGCTTCGTACATCGGACCGTACGGCCGCAAGATCTTCATTTTGTCTGTTAGTGAAAAGGTGTCGTTGTCGGGAGTCATCTTCTGGTTGATCGCGATCGCACCCTCGTTGTCATTCATCATACCATTGTTGACAGACTTGGCTGCCATCTTCTTGTTCAGCCACGCCAGAGCGTCCACGGAAGACTTGTCTCCCCTCCGATTCTGACGACGATCCTCCGTTCGATTCATCAACGTCGTCAGTTTGTGGAAGGATCCCTTCTCCTTTCCAGGACTGGCTGACCTGTACTTCTGTTGCGTCTCCGTCGCCACGGTTTTCTTAGCTTTATTCTCTTTTTCGACCTCATGGTCGCCCAGAACTATGGCTACCACGACTAGCACAGAAAGTAGCTTCCCAAACGCCATTTAGTGATCTCGTTTTGTTTTTAGATGATATGGCCGCACTGAGCGGTCGGTACAGCGGGCATTATGCGTGCTAACACTCATAACAATAGTTTAAACCAGAGTTCAGTGCGAAATCGTCCGTGATTATCTCGTTAAGCGTGTCGGTTCGGCCGAGCGCGGACGACGCGGCTTTGGAAAACAGCCAGCCCTGGTCTCGGCGCGGTCGATACACTCCCGTACTGATACATCTTGCTAATACACTCATTGGTACACTACATCTAGCCGATACACTTATTTCTAACGCACTGGGGAATTTTCCGTTTTATGTCGCACACCCTACACTTTCCCAGGAAAATCGTTTCTAATGGAGGACACCGATCGTACAAGCCATCGTTGTGATACGCCCAGACACATCAACTTATATATTTTACACACAGACACGCAACACGGTTTGTTAATATTTCACTTTATTATATTTTAACACGTAATTTATCAATTTACAATACAGTTAATGCGTTTTAAAATCCATATAACGAGGTACGTATTCGCGGTCGGACTCCCGTGCACAGCGCCACGGCGGGAGTATGCGGAACTAAACGCCCGCGGACAGAAATAATCATTACTTTTCGCGAGATGTGATCTTGGAGCGGCGTCTGTAGGGATGCTGCGCAGGTGTCGTCCCGCCCCGGACCGTTCCCGGGCTTTTCGCGCAGGATGTAGTCGCATCGCTCACCGGATATTGCATTGGCTCAATTAGGATCGCTGTTCACGTAAGTTACCTCCGATTGGCCGTACCTACAGGTGGCCCATCGTGATAGGTCAACGGTGAAAATGCCGCGAAAATGCTCCAATCGTGAGCCGAACCGGAAATTGCATGAAGAAAATTTCCTCAGAGATTTGTTTACGCGAACGGTGGGTGGTTGTCAGGCTTTTGCCAACTGCGGATATCAATTTAGTGTTTTTATCGGCTCCATGGCCGTTCGTTTCCCCAGAAAAACATCATTACGATCTGTGCGGTGGGGTTGATTGAAATCTCATTTAGATCACGACCGCGACCGACGCGTTCCACTTACAAAAGTGATCGATAAGGACTTCCATTGTTTATTGTTGAATAAAAAATAATGTTCCCATGAAATAAGTCGCTAAAAGTTTTTGTATTTCGGCAATAACATTACACATATATCATGTGAGTGATTGGTTTGAGATAACATAAACAAATGAATTGTAAAAATGAGTGCATAGAAAAGAGATGGAATACCGCAATTAAAATGAACATTCCGAATCACGTAACTGCAACCGTATCGTAAGGAAATGTTACTAAAGAAACCGTTCTATGAAATAAATGATAAAGGAATAAAGAGATTTCATTTAAATAATCTGTAAATAAATGCTAATTCTTTATTAGTCTAGCTAATCACAAGGGAAACTATAAATAATTTGACAGTTGAAAAACTTTAACGTCTATTCGCAGTTTCCGAACGCACGCAGACAGATTGACAATCATGCAGTACGTACCACTCCTTGCGTTGTGGATGTAGACTATTTTGGTGTGAAATACCTGCATTTTACTCACTAATTAAACGTTAATTTATTTATCTTACAGAATTAGTGAGTAACTAACGCCTAATAATGTGAAACGCCAGTGCAGTGAACTCGATAATCTAACAGTGGGAGATAAATCTATTGTTTATGTTATACGGTGAGTGTCCTAACAGTACCTTTGCGGTTTGCCCTTATTTTGAAAAAAGTAGAAAAGGTTATCAATGCTTTGTGTTCTGAATATGAAAATGCTTTTGTATCTTTTTTTTTTTCAAGAAACAAAAGTTCATAAATCGTTTTTATCCAATTTTTATCACGAATCTAGTTAAGCATGAATCATAATGAATAAAATAATTTGTTTTGGTTGTTAGTCGTATCACCTTATAAGATTGATTACATCTAAATTATTAATGGAAGCGATTGGCACAATTACTCGACATTTATTTCAATTGTTTTTCGCTGTTATGTTATAAAGTCAGGTAAACCCATAAACAATATTTTTTTATAATTAAAGTCTGTCTTTCCTTGTTTCGATCGGTTTAATTTTATATGTTCTATAGACTAGTGTATTTATAAATAACTATCATGTATTATGTGCAGTAACCATGACAATACATTTAGAATAGGTACCTAGCTAACACAAAAAACATTTTATTCTCACACCAGTCCTTGAAAATAAATCTTGTGAGTTTTTTCTCGGAATTTAGTGTATAACTAACATTGACTGTTGTGGTTTTAATATGTGACACTTGTAAATGAATCTACTATACCTGGACTTTTCATTTGATGCAGTAAGCTGACATAAGCTAATGTCACTTACTAAAATAATGAATATCCTATTTAACCTATTAGTGATGGATTCAATCAATCGAATAATAAATAAGCGATTTTGAATAATTAGAAATATAAATAAACTAGCTTGTGCCAGCGGCTTCGCCCGCGTGGGAAGTTTTTCCCGTGTAAATCCCGATCCCGTGGGAATTTCGCAAAATCCTTTCGTAGCGGATGCCTACGTAATAACATCTACCTGCATGCCAAATTTCAGCCCGATCCGTCCAGTGGTTTGGGCTGTGCGTTGATAGATCACTATGTCAGTCAGTCAGTCAGTCACCTTTGAGTTATATATATTTAGATGATATCATTTATAATTATTATCATTTATTTTTAAATAGTAAGTACTTAGTTAGATTTTATTATAAATAAATTTATTTTGATTAAATATGTTAATATCTAATCAGACATGATAAAAGCCGTGCTGTTTGGTAAATTGTTTCATGTGATGAAAATATTTTAATGAATTCCACAACTTTCCACAACTTCCACAACTTTTTTTTTTTTTTTTTTCACACAACGCCATCTAGTCCCAAACTAAGCAGAGCTTGTGATATGGATACTAGACAACTGGTAAACATACATATATATTTCTAAATACATACATATTATAGATAAATTACACCCAGACAAAGAACAAATGACCGTGCTCATCACACAAACATTTGTCCTAGGTGGGAATCGAACCCACGACCTTACGCATAGCAGTCAGGACCACTGACCACTATACCAACGGGCCTCCGCAAGATTACTATTAAAAAGACTGCCCCCACACCACTGCGACCTAAACCCTGTTAAGATGGGTACGGGTACAGGGGCCTATTGCAAAAAAAATATTATCATGATCTATTTTTCATGCCCCTTTATAATCACATTTTACTTTTTGTTATTTTCACATAATATTTCAAAAAAAAAATTTGATTGTTATACAATTTTATTCCTGAATCGATTAATTTATTCACATCACAATTTTATAGTCATCATTATCGGACTACTCGGAAACTGTCAGTCTACTGCATCTAATTAAAAGTCCAGGTATATACATTTCAATGTACTGTTAGTTTTATATCTTAATAGCTAAGTATGTCAAATCTTTTACCTAATGACTATCCTAATTATTGATTCTGTTTTTAATTAAGACATGCAGTACAATTTGACAATAGGATTTTTGTCAGATTTGAATCATATTTTAAGAAACTTTATATAAGCTTACATATGGAAAATCCAATAAGTTTTGAAAAGAGAACTTTGCCTTTTCAATACATGAATTATTAATGGTATTCTATCTGTACTGTAAATTATAAAGCAGAAATGTTATTATGGAAAAAAAGTAAATGTTATGGAAGTAGCTTGAGGAAGGCTATAGGCATACTGTTTACCCAACTTCAAGAAAGGAGGGTAATATTTTTATCGTGATAATGTCTATGGTAGCAAAGCCCCACACAACTGATAGAATAATTGACAGTTGTATTGTGTGCATTTTTTTACTGATTCAAAAATAGAAGAGGTTCTTTAAGTATTTTTTTTTTCATTTGCCGTCAGTACTTTCTTGTTAATGAAGAAGTGTTTGTGATATTTTTTTACCATATTAAGTAAACCTCTTTCTTATTTATTACTATGAAACAAAACCTTGGTTGTCCACCAAGAGCTAAGTTATTACCTTCATACCGTTATCTGTAATTTCTTCATCATTATTTCCTAGTTCATATAAAAAAAATACAGTCTCATTCTATTGCTCAAACCACAATAATTCTCATTTTAAAGATAATAATACGGCTGTACTAGTAGTACCAAGAAACATAGCTACCTTAACCATCTATTTATAAAAATGAACACTATTGTACATTAGTAAATAAATAAATGAATGAGATCAAGCATAAACTAAGAAATTAACACTTATAGTTCCACAAAATATAAGTATATATCATAACAACTTTTAAATTTTGGGTCTCAGGTGATAATAAGTAATTAACTATGATAATAAGTGAATTGTATTAGGTATTTTTGAGAAATCAATGTCTTAAACCATAAAAATATGACATGACACTTTATGAACACCCTGTATACATTTCCAGATGCTCTGAAAACATGTCAGGCGGTAACTCCAAGAACAAAGCCCGCTCTAAGAAGCAGGAAGGATGGGAGGAAGCCGGTGGAGAGTTCTATCAGGAGCTGTACCCTGGAGGCGAGCAGGAACTGTTTGATAACTTGCAGAGAGCTGATGCTGCTAAGTTGGCTACGCTGCTGCCTTCTAAGCAAGCGAGGAACAGTAAGTTTTTTTTATGTACTATAATTATATAACAGGCATGTCATATTTCTCTGTAATTTATTTCTTAACCACTAACTACAGTCTGTTTTTTAATCTCAGAGACAAAGTTGACATTGCGACGGTTGCCCGTTTTTCGCAATTTTTAAATAGTGATGTGGGGCCATTCAAGTATTACTCGTCAGCAAAAGTAAGCAAAGAACTTACCCCTCCCCCCCATGCTTACGTAAACATTGGTACAATTGATTGATTCATGAGCAGCAGTTATAAATCTAGAAATAAGGAATAGGTTTGGAATAGAAGTCATAATATTCATTTAAATAAACTTTACTGACACGGAATTCAACAATTCATTATTTCTAGGAATCCCCGAAAATGCATTTCATTTTGAAGCATAGACAATGTGTGTAGGGCTTCCAATCCCGGAATACCGAGATCTCGGTATTGCGGGATCCCGCGTCATTTTCCAATCCCGCGTGATGCGGGATTACGGGTGCGGGATCCGCGGGATTTTCGGGACTGAAAAAAGCGACCTCGCGAGCGCGATCGCTCGGTGTTTGGCGGCCGGCAGTGTTGCATACATGCATAGGGGAGAGTTGCGATCATTAGACTAGCTCTTTCATTGGACCACCATGGTATTTCCAAAACTGTCCAAGCTAGCAACGCCGTAACTAGTCGAAACGAGTCCGTGCTGGCTCAGTTGCATCCCCCTCTTACCTCAGTGACGATGCGGCACGTGGCGAGGATTGAAGCGCGTGGTTATGTTTCCGGCGGTCAAAATCTTATTATTTGACTCGGAACAATTTGATGTAAGTATCATTCTATTCATATTTGTTTGTGTGTACTGGTATGAAATATAAGTTAATTTAATTGTCACTCCATGAGTGTTATTAAATTTTGTCTAATCATGTCCATGTATATTTTAGATTTTCTTTTCTTAACGAGTACCTTGTTGCCATCAATGGACCTCAAGAGAGTTCCACCGTTGGACCGGTCCAATCATAGCATCTTTTAATTGTATTTTTTTGTCATAATTATGGGAGTAGGCTCCGAGTATTTCACTAATTATTGAAAAAATTTTTGAAAAATCATTATAAATTTATAGTTTGAGAATGTTGCTGAATAAAAGAAAATACTTTACTTGGAATGAAACTAGCATGAACCTTGCTGTAGAATCAGTAACAAAACATAAAAATGGTTTAGATCTCATTAAATGTGCCCAATGTAAAATTTAATTAGTAACTAAGTAGCCTATAACTATAGTATGTGTACTTGTCGTAAGTATATAAGTATTGTTTGTCTCTCCTCGTATGCCATAATTTAACCATATTGATCATTATAATAAGTTACCTTGATTGGACCTCTAGAACAAATTTCTCGAAGTCCATTGATGGCAACCTGGTGGTTCAATGAAGGTGCCCATGGTCCAAAGAAGGTAACAGCCCAAGATTTAGTTTTCTTCGTTTATACCAAAAAGTGTAAGCCCAAATTGTTTGTGCGTTTGATTATTATAAATAAAGGTCCTACGAAATAAAAATAATAAACTACTTTCATTTTATCACTTATATTTTTTAAGATATGCTGTCGTAAAGTTAAGGGGTCCATTCATAGCAACCTTCCCCTACACATACATACATTTATGGTGAAATAAATGTTATAAGTGTTATACGACGCGGGGGCCGATGTCGCCCGTTTTTCACAGCTTAAGTAGGTAGCTGAATTTCAATCAGTGGTAGCGTAAGAATGTAGCCTAAAATATCAGTATAGTTTTTTATTCAGTATGTGTTACTGTTCTTTGTGAAGAAAAAACGGTGTAATTTGATTGATCTCATACTAGTAGTAAATACTTAAATAAACGTGGAGTTTGTTGATTAATTCATTGTTTCATTTGCCTTACATAAATGTGAATATTTTCAATATGCGGGATCCCGCAAATACCGAGATCCCGCGGGATTGAAAATTCGTAGTCCCGCAAATACCGAGATTGAGTTCAGGCTGCGGGATTGGAAGCCCTAAATGTGTGTTGCTACATGTGTAAAAAATTAAATAATTATTGCTGACGCTATCACCATCTAGATCCCCCCGCCCCCCATGTCATCAAAAATAAAAGAAGCAAAGACCCCCACACCTCCCTTACTTGCTTACGTAATACTTGACCGGTCTCTGTGCCGCTACTGAAACTTAACGTAAATAAAATCAAGTATCGTTTTTTTATAATACGTTATACTGAAATAATGAGTAAGTATTAATTTAAAACGTACTAATACAACATTAATAATGTAAGACACATATTTTTAAAAACATAATTAATTTAAAGGTTTTCATTAATCAGATTCAGATATTGACTCCATATCTTAGGAATATTTTTAATCAACAGCATCGCCACCTATTTTTGTGATAAACCTATCAGTAATGTCGACGCCGGCTGCGACATGCATGTCGGTGTCAGGCCGGTCAATGAGACACTGTTCCCTACAATTTCATAGAATTAAGCGTCCACCGATATTGTTGTCGTTATCTGTACCGGGCCGGGTCGGCGAATGAACACACGCCCAATGTATTGTTACTGCACAGCTATCAGCGGCAGCGTCATCAGAGGGTTAAGCCATTAAAATCATCACCACGCAGCAAGCAATTCCTTTGGTTCCTTAGAACAATGACGCATAGAAGGATAGTACGAGTGCAAAAAGTGAGGCAACTAAAACAGCCATTTTGGCTAACTTTGCTCGACGAGCCGTCAGTACTCAAGGTCACATTCTGCCGAACAGAGCTCTCGAGTAAATAATTTAAAACGACCGTTTGTAGCGTAAAGGGGTGTCATAGTCCTTCAGGAAAACAAAAAACGTGTAATCAAATTACATTTCACAAGTAAATACTTACATTTTATACATTATATTTACGTAAATCGACCATCAAACAAAAATTCCAATAACCTATCACAATCAATGTTGCTATCCGTGAGGAAAAAAATACCCATATTGATTTCTTTTGTGCTTATTTTTGTTTAAAAAATATATAGTTTTGGCGGCAATTATGTATGCGTCAAACTAAACTAAATTTATTTACAGCTACTACCTACAGTGTTTTATAACTAAAAGTTACTGTTAGTTCGAAGAGTGGCATAATTAAGATGACAATTTTTATGGTTAAGATTTTTTTCATTTAAGTAATGTTCTCAATAATATTTTTCTATTTCATAAATATAACACATACTTTTAATTGATATCAAACGATTTTTTTCAAGCAATTAATACATTTCTATAATATCATTATAACACATTACACATCAAACATTCTAAACGCAATGAACGATATCTCATTTCGTTTACCTTCCGTAAAAATGTATGTCATATAATATCATATATTACATGAAAAAACATAATTTTATCTAGTTTCATAACATAAAATACTTGATTTGATCCAGCTACATAATAGTGCGTTTTCCCAATTTTGTGGGTAATGGTCTGGTAATGGTATCACTGAAAGCTATATTTGTGTGCGTTTGAGGAACGTAAACACATTCGGCTCACGCACACAAAGAAAATAAAGTGGACACACGAAATCGCTCGTGTTTTGTTCTAGACTTGGGGGATGTGTTGGGTTCATTCATCATCTTCTCCTTAGCTTTTCCCAACTATGTTGTGATCGGCTTCTAGTCTAACTGGATACAGCCGAGTATTAGTGTTTTACATGGAGCGACCGCCTATCTGACCTCCACAATCCAGTAGCGAGGTAATACGTTACCCCTTGGCTAGACCAGTGTCAGACTTTCTGGCTTCTGATTACCCGTAACGACTGTCAAAGATGTCCAACTGACAGCCGGGACCAACGGCTTAACGTGGTTTCCGAGGCACGCTGGTATCACACCGCCATCTTCCAAACTCCGGGCTACTACTGAGCAATTTTTTGAAGTGAAAACTTCTTTAGCGGCGCTGAGCACTTTTTGTATGGGTAAAAACTGTTAAACTCGCGTCAGGGTCACGTGACCGATCGAAAATCGTAAGACTTTTTTTTAAGTGAAAACTTCTTTAGGATCGTTGTGATTTGAAAGTTAATGAAACAAAAAAGCGTGGGGAGTTCAGGGGCGAGTTGAGAGGCGAGTTGAGGGGCGAGTTGGGGGGCCAGTTGGGGGTCGAGTTGGGGGGCGAGTTGAGGGGCGAGTTGGGGGACGAGTTGAGGGGCGAGGCTGTTTTTAGGGGCATACATACATTCACAAGCATGGTGAGTTGGGGGGCGAGTTGAGGGGCGAGTTGAGGGGTGAGTTGGGGGGCGAGTTGGGGGACAAGTTGGAGGGCGAGTTAGGGGGCGAGTTTAGGGGCGAGTTGGGGGCGAGTTTAGGGGCGAGTTGGGGGAGAGTTGAGAGGCGAGTTGAGGGGCGAGTTGGGGGCGAGTTGGTGGGCGAGTTGAGGGGCGAGTTGGGGGACGAGTTGGGGGGTGAGTTGAAGGGCGAGTTGAGGGGCGAGTTGGGGGCGAATTGGGGGGCGAGTTGGGGTGCGAGTTGAGGGGCGAGTTGGGGGGTCGAGTTGGGGGGCGAGTTGGGGGACGAGTTGAGGGGCGAGTTGGGGGGCGAGGCTGTTTTTAGGGGCATACATACATTCACAAGCTTGGTGAGTTGGAGGGCCAGTTGGGGGTCGAGTTGGGGGGCGAGTTGAGGGGCGAGTTGGGGGACGAGTTCGAGGGCGAGTTGGGGGGCGAGTTGAGGGGCGAGTTGGGGGCGAGTTTAGGGGCGAGTTGGGGGACGAGTTGGGGGGCGAGTTGGGGAGCTAGTTGGGGGGAGTTGGTGGGCCAGTTGGGGGACGAGTTCGAGGGCCAGTTGGGAGGCGAGTGGGGGGCCAGTTGAGGGGCGAGTTGAGGGGTGAGTTGGGGGGTGAGTTGGGGGACAAGTTGGGGGGCGAGTTGGGGGACGAGTTGGGGGCGAGTTGAGGGGTGAGTTGGGGGGCGAGGCTGTTTTAGGGGCATACATACCTACATTCACAAGCATCACATAATTGACCGCGGGGCGTGCGGCCGTCAGCGGCCTAGTACTACTACATTACAGATTATCTATTTACTAGTACTAGGAAGTAGTATATCTATGTAGGTACTAGTACTAGGCAGTATTCGGAAGTATTTGATGATTGTGACGCTAGTGGGCATTTAATAAGCGTCTTGAAAATATTTCCAAACTTGCACTTGCATTCATTTTAAAATTGAACGCGCTTTTTCGATATATCATATACTGAAAAACAAATTAAGAAACCGATTGTCCCTTAAAATGCTGTTAAGTTTGATGATGACACGAAACGTGATGGTGGATCTTGCGTTACGTTTACTCCATCTGTCTCCATCTCCAAAAATGTTACAGTTATATAATGTAAACATGTATGACTTTAAGAATTCCGAAATTTCAAATGAAACGCCAAGTCGGGATTTAAGCGATTTATTTAAAATAATTGATAATGTGGATTGTTACTTAAGTAAATTCTATTACAAAAGTAATTAAAATTAAGTTATATTTTATTTACCTTAATAAAACGGGAAACTCATTTAAATATTAGCCTTGAATAGCAGCAAGAAACAGGGTTTTTTGAAGTGAAAACTTCTTTAGTGTCGTTGTGATTTAAAATTTTATGAAACGAAAAAGCGACAGTAAAAAGAAACAGACACATAAATTCATAAGATTTAACGTGGGAGAAAATGAGATAGGAAGCATTATACAGTGTTTCTTATGTCGTGGAAATTTTATATGGGCAAACCAGGGCAAACGTATACCTTTGAAATTTCGTAAATTTTTGAAGGATTTTTTTGAAGTGAAAACTTCTTTAGCGGCGTTGTGCACTTTTTTGTAATGGGTAAAATGTTAAACTCGCGTCAGGACACGTGATCTGATCGAAAATTCGTAAGACGGACGGAGAGTAGACAGTCGGCGCGGCGTAGGAGAGAAAGTATCCCCCTCTCTTTCTACGGCGCGGCGAAAATGTATGCCTGCGCCTGCTGTTTCGAGAGATAAACTTTTTAATGTAATATAAATTGTCATGTTTGTGTAAGATAGCGCAATAAATAAATATTGTTTTCTACCACATAAATGATAGTACTTTTATACTGATAATTAAAGCAATTCGTGCAAAATTATTCCCTAACCATTCCAAAATATCAAAAATGCACAACGTTAATATTCATGTTTTCACTTCTGCCGGCACTCCCGGAGTGCAAACCGCATTTTTTTTTATAGAAAAACACGTTTCTCAGGCTGGCTGGACAAATCTTCAGAATAGCTCGCATTTAACTAGGTCAATAGGGCACTTTTAGGTGACGGCTAAACACCCTTATTTCAGAATTTGTGACGCTACAGTCGTAGACGTTTCATTTATGGCGTCACATGTAAGGGTTTACGAGAAAGCAATAAAAACTTAATGTCCAGCTAGCCTGAGTTCAAGCTGGCTGGACTCATGTATCTCCCCTGCCTGATGATCTACGCCCTACGGCCTTCGAAATGTGTTCAAAATTTTGTGATGGGGACGATAATGATAACCTGAATTTGTGATGGAGAAACTTTGAGTAGTTTCAAAGAAAATTTTCACCAACTGAGCTTGTTGGGTATGAACAGGCCTGTTAAAAAATATATAATGCGTCTATACATTTTATTATATATAAATAAAATACCTTTCCTGTCTGTGATTTAAAAATAGCTGTGTTATTATCTTCAGTGCACATACACACTTTTTAGGGTTCCGTAGCCGAATGGCAAAAAACGGAACCTTTATAGTTTCGACATGTCTGTCCGTCTGTCTGTCTGTCTGTCCGTCCGTCCGTATGTCACAGCCATTTTATTCCGAAACTATTAGGACTATACATGTAAAACTTGGTAGGTAGATGTATTCTGTGAACCGCTTTCCGATTTTAAGAGAAAATTTAAAAAATATTTAAAATAAAGAGGGCTCCCCATACATGGAACTGAAACTGAAAATATTTTTTTTCATGAAACCTATACGTGTGTGGTATCTATAGACAGGTCTTTAAAAATGACATTAAGGTTTCTAAAATGACTTTTTCATAAAGTTAATTGTTTCAAAGATATACGCTTCCAAAGTGGTAAAATGTGTGTCCCCCCCCCTCTAACTTCTATAATAATGAAGTGAAAAATCTAAAGAAACCATGTATTGTAGATCTTAATGTAAACTTTCAACCAAAATTGGTTTGAACGAGATCGAGTCAGGAGTTTTAACATACAGTATATTTTCTAAAACCGAAAATATAACTTTGTAATTCATACATATACTATGAAAAACAAAGTTATTTAGCGTAGTTGTAAAAATTGTAAATAAGCTAGTTTTAAGAAATTTGTAAGGTTTTTTTTTTTTCAAATAAATTTATTAAGTACTTATATTATATTTATTATAGTTACTACGGAACCCTTCATGGGCGAGTCCGACTCGCACTTCTCCAATTTTTAAAATTTATTTCTGTCTATTTTCCTGTTTGTCCGGGCTAATCTCTGACACGGCTAAACAGATTTCAATGATACTTTTACTGGGCGATAGAGAGGATATTTCTGTGCGGTTCAAACGCCCAGCACACTTATTTATATAGAAAACTAATAATGTGGGTAGAATTAACTTTACTAGCAATCTTGTTAAACCCTACAACTAAGCTAAATATGCTTGTGTCTTGTGGTGGTGGTGGAGTATCATTGCAATAGTGTAATGGGTGGGGTTCGAACCCGCGGCCTCTCGATCACAAGTCCGACACCTTTTTTTTCTGGGTGGGAATATCATGAAATGACTCCTGCTGTGGGTGGAACGGAAGGGAGTGTCAGACTTCTACTGACTAATAAAAACATTCCCGCAACCTCGTAAGTCCGGCCTTTAGCCATTAGACTATTGCCGTTTAGCCATTAGATTTTGAACATAGTCCAGCTGACTAAACCATTCACCGCGATGACTCAAACCTAAACTCAGTTTCAGAAAGTTATTCCATACGTCAAAGCGTCAATAACTAAATGGCTGAGGTGTCGGACTTGTGATCGAGAGGTCGCGAGTTCGAACCCCACCCATTAAACTTGCCGTGAACGCACATCAGACACAAGCATATTTAGCTTAGCTGGTAGGGATAACGAGACTGCTAGTAATGTGAATTCTACCCACACTGCTAGTTACCTTTAAAAAAAAAACTAAGCTAAATATGCTTGTGTCTTGTGGTGGTGGTGGTGGTGGAGTATAGTATCACGGCAACAGTGTAATGGGTTAGCCCCTTAGCCATTAGACTACTGTCGCTTATCATTAGAACTTAAAACAGGTTTTAAGTGATACATGTAACAGTGGTAGCGGTGTCGATCACAAAAAACGAACGAGAAAGATGGTAGACCGATTCTTCTGCTCATAAACGTCCACCCGCTATGACTTCAGTTCATCCGTGATCATGGCGCTTGCAACAGTGCCGAAATATCGGAAACTCGAAACTAAAGATACACATGGTCCACCAATGATAGTATAAATATCAGCTTAATGCCATGTTAGCTTAAAAACTTATATTGTCGCTTAGTCATTAGATTTTGAACATAGTCTAGCCAGGCGTCCGTCACTCGCTCAAGGCCACGCGTTATATGCCCTACCACTTCGCTTATCGCCATCGGTACATCCGACAGTGGGCTGCCGCACGCCTGCCTGAGCCTTTTTAATTAAATAATTTTGACAACGTCATAATGGATCGACCTAAAAACAAAACCTAGATTTTCCTCCGCTTTGCTCCTGTTTCCCTTTTGATTATTTATTTGCGCGGAATTTTATTAAAATTAAAATTATTTACGCGGTTTCGGATATTTTCGACACTAAAATTTTATAATCGGGAATTCAGGGAAGGAAAAAATGCATCTATCATTTTATTAAACTGAAACATATTTGATCAACAAATAAAAAATAATTCTTTTTCTATATTCGTTTTATTACCAATATCATCATATCATATACAACCCTAGGATATTTCGTGGGTTAAGAACTAGAGTAGCGTAAGGGCAAAATTATAACTTCACGGGAGAGCCGAAAAACAACTCAAATTTACCTACCGTTATCTTATAGCTCTTTTATGGCAAAATCTGTAGTAGTTAGATATCTGATTTTTACAAATAATAAAGCTTTATTTATCGGCTACAGAATAGTGTAACTTTTTAGTCAATCAAAAAACGTTTTCATATTAATAACATTTATTTTTCAAAAAATGGTTGATATACGTCATTTTGGCTGTTACATAAATTTAATAATATATGGAAAGCAACGGAACTTCCGTTAAAATGGCTTTAAAAATAATAACAAAAATCTTCTAAAATTAACAATCCCTCGTGGCTACTTAAAAAAAGTAATTAAAAATAACTATTCGTGGTCGACCTGCAAATGGCTGTAAAAATCATGATATGTTGAAGGAATAACTCCAGATCGACACAGCTCTTGCAAATCGTTGTGCTTATCTGCTGATATAGCTATTGGACGACTGTAAGCTTTTTGCAAAATTACTCTCGACGAGGTTGCTCTTTCGCCCCTTCTGACTACCTTATTTTTTTTTAAGTTTTCGCTGTCCAAGTCATTTTTAAAATAGATATGTCCTGGGTCGTCCTTGCGATATTGAAGCCATTTGATTTTTAACTAATTCACAGTCTTCTCATTAGTATCTATATTACAGTTCTTAATCATAACAGTTTTCAGTTTCTTCAATTTAAAATATCTTCCTGTCCCATTTCTTGTACTTTGTAAGGATTTCTTCTTGACGCAGTTCTAATTATAGTGTAGTAACAGGACGGATCAAAAATTGGTACACTTTTCTTGGCCAGCTCTATAGTAGCGTGAGTGTAGTCAACTTTCATCTGACTGTGACCAGGTTCAATAGATTTCCGGTGTATCCAAAAAAGCCTCACAATACAACATCAAGGCAGAAATATACATATTTCGGCATTGACTCGCGCTCAGTATCGGACATAAAAGTGATCGGTTTGCCATCTGCCTTTTCTGGCATTGATTTTCAACAAAGATGATCCAACCTCGTTAGCCTTTATTTTTTTCTTTATTAACAACACCTTCATTCCAGAAATAACATGTTACTTCCCTCTTTTCTTTGTCTAAGTCCAGTTAAGTACATTTATACACAGGCAGCCTTCGTTTATAAAAGATTTTTTGGAAGATGAGGTAGGAATATGACAAATAGCTTCCATGTCATATTCCGCGAAATAAATTTCATCATCCAGAGCAAGTTTCCTAACTTCATCTCTATGTCTTCTCGCTTGAACTTTTCTCTGTGAATGAGCTTCACTTTCACCTTTTTTGGCTTCTTTCTTTTCATCATTCATATTATCATATACAAAACCTTCATCGCACATATCTTTCCGTGGCTTATGGAAGCCAATATTAAAATCTTTCTTTAAAATATCACAGTACATGTTTGTTTTGACAGGTTCCACCTCATCTTCCTTGCAGTTATCAACATATAGTCGTTCGTAGTTCGTGATATCAAGGTATTGGTCAAGGTACTCTTTTTTGGTATCTTTTCTAACACAGTGAGTTGGCATGCACGGAAAAGATTTAATGTGGTCTTTAAGGTACTGTCTAGCACTTTCAGGAGTTTTATTGTGCGAACCAAGTACTCCCCTGGCATCAGATTCGACGAAATCTTGTCTCCGACAGTTTTTTGAAGCAGCTTCTCATAAACATTTCAGAAATATTGAAATTCGATCGGAAAAACTTTTGACAGACTATAATTAGCTCAGATTCACTTGGCTTTTTGAGAAAATACTTATTGGTAAGCTTCCTACGGCTTTCTGGATTTGGATCTGGCCGACCTAAACCTTTTGGTGTCAAATTAACGTAAAGTAGTATTAGACGCGAAAGTGAATTAGAACAACAGAGATATATTACGTGCTAAAAGAACGTATCTAGCGTTTACACTAGTATTGACATAAAAACTGATTGCATTACTTTAATTATTTAGTGCCATAGTAACATATCACACCCTTACGTTTTTTTGGCAGGGAGAAAAATGACGGAAGCGCACGAAAAAAGGTCCCATAAGCAGTAACGGTACTTTACGTTTATTTGGCACGAAACAAACTAAGGCTACATAATCAAACTTTCTGCGTTAAAAACGTATGACAAGATACGTTATTTGAGTGATTACATTGAAGGCATATTCGGTGTCCTATTCGCTCTGTAAATCGAGTTACGATCGTTGTGCTCATAACTTTTTTGACAAAATAATGTCAAGATTATTGTAAGTAGAAACACTTCATTTTGGCAGTAAACAAATAATATTTTTTTAAATACGTTATTGTTGTATTAAGCAATTTACACACTATATCACTCCAGATTTTTGGCACATCAAAATATGGGGATTAAAAAAGCGAATGGTGAAAAAAAATTTTTTTTGTATTTTTGCCCTTACGCTACTCTAGTTCTTAACCCACGATTTGCCCGATGACGTGGGTCGCGCGGCGAGCAAAACAATCTCAACTCTCTGTGTGCGTACTTATGGTATATTTCTTCTCGCTGCAAACAGCTAGTATTATTATTAAGATTTTGTAGGCTCTTATAGCGTAGGTATTTTCGCTTTTGTACGAGAGTGATGTATCTGTTACGAAGTAACTATTTAGTAATCTGTGGTCTCGCTGACTAAACCGTTCACCGCGATGACTCAAACCTAAACTCGGTTCCGGAAAGCCATTCCATACGTCAATGCACCAGATAGGTGACACCTACGCCTAAATAAATGACATCACACCCTTGCTTCCTTTATTTTGGATATCTTATCATAATAATCAGAATTTGTTCTTTCGATTTCGATAATCGACTATTGACATCTATGTACGTAGTTCTTTATAACGGATTAAAATCGAACGTGATTTCTTGATAGTTTTGATATACCGGCTTTTTCTTTATTCCTTAGAATCTTTACGTAGTAATCTTTTGATCGATTTGATATATATGTTACCGGCCAAACCCGAGTTCAGGCTAAACTAGTTTGTCCTAAGCCATACTGGTTTAAAGGTTTATCCGACTTGGGGTGGGTGCCCCAAGTCCACCACCATTTCCATTTCATTGGTCCAGACCATTTCTTTATAAACCATTCAGAAGCTATCCGTGTCAGGGTGCCCCAAGTCGGTATAGTTTAGCCTAGGCCAAACTAGTTTGTCCAAAAATCGGGTTTGGCCGGTAACATATACAGCGAATATCAATGCGGTTTATATCCTTCTATGCTATCCTACTAATCTTACTAATATTATAAATGCGGAAGTTTGTGAGAATGGATGGATGAAAAACGATTTAGAACATCCTACTTCCTTATCCTACTACTATTATAAATGCGAAAGTTTGTGAATATAGATTTGGATGGATGGATGAATGTTTGTTAGTCTTTCACGCAGAAACGGTGCATTCATATAGGTACTTTCGTATCTTCCCCATCCTGTATACAACGTGTAACAGAATAAACGCAATTCCTGAAAGTAGTTGGTTCAGAATCGGCTTCTGAATCGATTTCCGTCATAAAAAATAGGTGTTAAATTTTGATGGAAAAATCTTTCATTTAACTAAAAACGGAAGCACAGTATCATGTCAAATGAATACAATCCTTAATTCAAGGAAATCGTGTGCGTGTCGCGTCGGCCGCTAGTATTGCATGAGTGTATGCGTCTGCGTAAGGATATTGTATGACACACATACGTTTTGCGTTTAGTAAGGATAACTATTTTATAAAAAATGTCTATGTTTGGTTTCAATTTATTTAGTTACGGATGTTGTTTTAGACGTATAATTTAATATGCTAATTGGGGTATCTGAGGTATTGCGCTTAATCTGTTACACCTTGTATAAAGATTTTGTATAATTTAGCCATAATGTACCGATAAGTAGATATCAAGTAGGTAAATCGGAAAAAAAATCTAGCGACTGAGAACTATATTGGCGTGCGGTGCTTAAACCATTGGAGTTACACGAAGATAATGTACCGTAGCCTTGTTTGTCTTAAATAGTTATATATTAAAAATATCTCCGCAGAGCTTATATCTATCTTTTAAAATTAATTCACTATAGCCTTTTTTGTAATCAATTTATTTTTCTAATATAATTTATTATGTGTGAAGGTAGGTATTATAAATAAATACGTTAACAGAATAAATACTTTAGTCATCATAAGTATTTAATTTTGAACAAACTTGCCATTGACATCATTTGATTTCAATGAATATCTTAGGAGATATCATATGTACCGCGTTGGTAGCCTCTCGAGGTAGCAGAGCTGCTTTGAGTAATGTACTACATAACAATCAAGTAATTGAGTATATTATTTTAGTACGTTTTTGCTCAAATTAACGCGGGTAGGACTAACGCTACTAAATGAATTAAAAACAAAAAGTATATTTTTAAGCATATTTTTTATCTACTATAGATAAAAAACGAGAACTTAAAAGATTTGTACTGTTATGTTGTAAAAAATATCTACTCGAGGCTCTTATCTACTGAGATATTTCGGCCTTTATTATTATTGTTCTTTTACTTTTCAATCGCATCTTGAGAACAAAAGACTGGCGTCAAATAGGTTAAAATTAAACGAAAAACAAAACAGGCACATTTGTCGAGCCAAAAACTGCACACTCCAAGAAAACTTGTTCTATAGATAAAATGTGTGTTCTTTAGATAAAAAAACTTGTTTTAGTTAGGTGGTCGTCGAATCTGAATTATAACTGGATCTACAAATAATGTTCTCGTTCTTGAACAAAGTGGAATAAATTTTTTTAATCTGTAATCATAGTGAACATCCCACCCATACGCATAAAACGTTTTGGGAAAACTCATTGTGCGTACGGCTAAGGAGTGGAATTCTCTGCCGGAGTCTGTGTTGCCTGATATTTATAACCTCTTTCTTTCGTCTTTAAGTCAAGAGTGAATAGGTTACTTCTAGGTAAACGTGCTCCATCGACCACATCATCACTTACCATCAGGTGAGATGGTGGTCAAACGCGAGCCTATTATCAATAAAAAAATCTTAAATCTTATCTAAAAATCTTAATCTTAAATCGCTGAAATATCCTCCTCGCGTCGTTTTCCTCATAATTGAGGGTCGTGACCTTCCTTCTGCATCACTTTCTCACGAATTATCTTTCTGTATCTGGCGGTGTGGAAGGTGTTGAGAACGCTAGGCTCGAGAGCGGTGCGGATCTGGTCAAACCAACGCAACGTATCGGGCTGCGTCCATGAGGTCTTTTCCCGTCTACTTTGCCGGACACGATGATCTTTTCGAGGTTGCCACTGTCTTTTCTAGCAATGTGACCGAAGTATTCTAGGACTCTGCGTAGAAAATCGGATGATAGCCGCGAGGAGACTGAATTCTCGCAATATACGTTAGTCCGAATTGCTGTTCAGGGGATGCAGAGTATTTATCTCAAAACGCTGAAATATAAGTATATGAATAACTTTAGAACGACTGTCTCAAATTGGATAATTCTTGTTTTTGTTTTCATTATTGTCACAAAAAAGTTTGTATGAAAGAAAAATTAAAATAAGGCCGTACAAAGCTCGCTGTTTCAGGTAAAAGATCAATAAATACCTATATCATAATTCAAACAAATCTGCGTGTTAATCTGCATATACAAATATAATTATGTGCATGTTAATAGCTGATTACATAGTCCTTATCTAACAATGATATCATCTCTTTTATATAGCTAATCACAATTATATGTTTATTGATCTATTGACATTAATACAGGGAAAAATCCCTTTTAAATCCTAAATCTATATATATATAAAAATGAATTGTTGTTCGTTAGTCTCGCTAAAACTCGAGAACGGCTGAACGGATTTATCTTATCTTGGTTTTGAAATGTTCGTGGAGGTCTAGGTAAGGTTTAAAAGTAGAGAAAAAAAAAAGAAATTGCCTGGAAAACCCTCAAAACAGCACTTTTCTATTTCCTATACAAACGTTTTCTAAATAAAATGGAGAGTAGGGTAGGGGTAGGGTTGGTGTAGGGTAGGGGTAGGGTAGGGTAGGGTAGGCGTAGGGTAAGGTAGGAGTAGGGTAGAGGTAGGGTAGGGGTAGGGTAGGGTAGGGATAGGGTAGGGGTATGGTAGGGGTATGGTAGGGGTAGGATACCACGCGAACGAAGTCGTGGCGGGTCAGCTAGTAAGTTAATATTATTCGAGGTATGCCTAAAGGACTGAATCAAATTTTCTAAATGGACTAAGAATGTGAGTGATAATTGGTTTTTTCTGGGGGTAAAGCACAGGCGACGGGGTTAAAGACTTGGGAGAAAGACCAGGGCGTATGGGATTCTTACCCCTCTAACACCACTCTGGTGGTCACCATTAGTAGAAGGCGCCTTGTTACATTACCACTGCCACATTGGTCTAGTAGTCGCAAGCATGACTGCCGAGCAATAGGACTTGGGTTCAGTTCCCGAGTCGGACGAAAAGTGCTATTGGGATTTTTCATTAGAAATTTCTCAGTATTAGGTCGGAGTGTGGAAGTGTTGTTTATGAATTGTAGGCAATGCGTTATTCTTCATATAAAGCTATGTTACTGTGAAGTTTCATCAAAATGTTCAGTAAGTATTTTTTGTGTCAAAGAGGAAAATATACATCCATCCATCCTCACTACAGATCAGTAAAGAATAAAAAAGTATGGTACGGCCGTGCCGCTTTTTGCTCGACTTGGCGGGGGCACTGCCGTGCCCCCAGATTCTACAGATTTTTAAAACAAAATTTGGTCGTCGCGTAGACACATCGTTCTTTCAATATTATTCAGAAAAATGTCAAAACGAGTATACAAGCAAAACAACATACCTGACTCATGAAGCTCCATTGTAAAAAATATCACATAATTAACAGAATTCTGAGAAAACAGCCACTAATTACCGGACACGTAATGAGTCACTGATAAGGGTGTACGTGCAACGGGAGTTGTGTTCACTTTCGGGTTTCACTAAAGAATGAAACTTTAATTTTTGCTTTTGCGAGTGGCATCTCGCAGGTCAACCTCTGAGGTTGTCGGCTGCTTAACCGGGCTTGCCTGTGGTTGCCTTAATTAATAAATTAATTAAAGCCTCCAGCCAAGGCTTGTTATAAGACTTACAAACTAGGCGACTACACGCTACGGACACCCCCTGGGGGTACGGACCTCGGCTTAGGGCGTCGCAGGGGGAGGGCAGCTAGGGACAGCCTGGATCATATCATTATTGTGTGAAACTGTTTAGTTATTGGGGATCTATTTATACTTAATTCATTCTTTCATTTCTATTTTGTGTAAAACGGAGTTTTTGTTCGAGTATGGTACGCAGTCAGCTAATAAGCGACTAACACTGCGTTGTAGTAGAAAGTAGAACCCTACACTGCGCGTGGCCCGACACGGACTTGGCCGGTTTTTGTAAACGAAAACATCGTGAAAAAACCGGTATGTCTTATAACTAAACATTCGAAGGCTTGTGACATCTACCAACCTTGTTAAAAGGCTTTATTTGTTTATTTATTTGGTTTACTAACAATTGTTACATCAATGAACAAAAAATACAACACATAACATTTAAACTAGATGTACAATATTAAGCAGTAAACACTACATGATACACAATAAATGCATGAACATATCTAAATAAAAGATTTAGGTACGAAGAAAAACAAAACTGACCAGAAACAAATTTTGTATGGTGGTATTACTTAACAAAAAATATAATACATAGATGGTGACAAATGGTACTAGTGTATCTTTTATATAATAAGACTTATTGTATACTAAATTAATGCTTACTAATTGTTTGGAACAGCTGGTACTTGAACTGCTGAATATGACTTGTGATATATTAATAATAATAATATAATAATGTGTGTGGGAAACATAATTAACTGAATAATTATTACTAGGGCGGATCCTAGTAATAATTATTCAATCAATTACGTTCCAAGTGGTCGAAATTTGTTCTTTTTTTAATGATTTACTAGTAATGTGGTTAGAATTTACTATACTAGCAATCTTGTTAATCACTCGCAACTAAGCTAAATATGCATATCACGGCAACAGTGTAATGGGTGGGGTTCGAACTCACGACCACTCGATCACAAGGCCGACTTTAGCCATCAGGCTATTGACGCTTCATTCAATTAAAAAACTAGCTTTTTTGCACTCCTTCTCCATATAAACTAGAACTATGTCAAATTTCAAACTTCTCCCTCTGCGTAATTTTCGTAAAAAGGGGTACAGTTTATGTCACGTATTTATAAATAGATAATGTGTTCTGTGTTCAAACCTATGACCTTCATTCGTAAGTCGTGCCTGTAACCACACTGCTATATAGTACCTATAATATACCTCTCCCAGCCCTCCTTATCTAATGTCAGTTGATCCAATAATCTTCTCTTACTCTGTCGTTCTCATACTTCTGACTTTGTCCATTGTTAATTTCATATTCAGTAGATTCTCCTCTGGAATGCGCTTCAACTCGCAGGACGGCTAACTGTCGCTATGATGCATTTAAAAAGAAATTGCGGATCTACTTTCTACACCAATATACAGAATGTTGTTGAATGATGTATATACGTACGTACGGTTTGCACCACCTACACTATCTCTTCACCACTCATGGTTTACCGGTAGAGAATGCCTATGGTATTAAGTCCCCCTTTTCACCTGTGTGTATGAAGTGTAAATAAATAATTAAATATAAACTAATAATGTATGTTATTATTTTCAGCGACGACGGTGAAGCGCGGCCGCTCCCAGAATGAACGGCGTCAATCGACGTACGCTCGAACCACACAGAGCAGGGACATACATCTGTCTATGTTACCGGATCTATCGGGTGAGTTTATTTTATATACTTTTCTTTTTATATTCTAGATGAGCTCGTATTTGACCTCCATCTCACCAGATGGCAAGCTAAATTGTGGTCGAAGAAGCACGCTTGCCTAGAAGTAACCAATTCACTCATGACTTAAATATCCGCAGGTTATAGCTATCGGGAAACACAGACTCCGGCAGGGAATTCCACTCCTTAGCTGTACGCACAATGAAATTATTCCCAAAATGTTTTGTGCGTATGGATGGGATGTCCATGTAACGATAACGCATCGCAGTTCGTCTTGTAGTCCGAGGATGGAACAGGCTTGGTTGAATTAGATTGTGCAATTCCGTCGCGCACTCCTCGAAATGTAACCGATAGGCTTGCAACACGCCGCCGATGTTCTAGGCTTTGATTAGACCAATGTGTCGTTGCCAATGAGTCTCTTGGCCCGTATTTAGCAGATCCATCCCAAAGATGAGAGCAGTACTCCATACACGACCGAACCTGGCCTTGATAGAGATTGAGCATCTGTTCCGGTGTGATGTACCGTCTCACCTTTGCTAGGATTCCCAACTTTTTTGCTGCTAACTGAACCTTAGCCTCAATAAACGGACCAAATTAAGGGTGGAAGTTAGTGTTACCCCAAGAAGCTCAATACGATCGGTTATCGGCACGGTTACACCTCGGAAAGTAGGAGCCGATTCGAATTGACTCCTTTTTGCGGAGACGAGACACGCCTGGGTCTTCGCTGCATTAAACTTGACCAAGTTGACATCACCCCATTCGTAGACAGCCTTTAAGGACAAGTTTTTGGAA
The DNA here is from genome assembly GCA_943138885.2 of Tholera decimalis. Lineage (NCBI taxonomy): Eukaryota > Metazoa > Arthropoda > Insecta > Lepidoptera > Noctuidae > Tholera > Tholera decimalis. The sequence goes on from OW964571.2 coordinate 5,774,187, forward strand.
GTATCTATCTGCCGAACGATTGCCTTTGAGATAAAATGGTTTAAGGAACCTCCATGTCTTTTAAAGACGCTTAGGACTGATGCAAAAAAAAAAAATTTTGTTCCAACTCCAAGTATGTTTTTTTTTTTGTATAAATATTATAAAGCGGTTTACAGAATACATCTACCTACTAAGTTTCAACTGTGTAGTCCTAATAGTTTCGGAATAAAGTGATATACGGACGGACAGACACACAGACATGACGAATCTATAAGTGTTCTGTTTTTGCGATTCGGCTACGGAACCCTGTCTATCTGTTTGTATACGTTGATCTCTGCAACTACAAGACGTTTTGAATTAAACTTTATTACTATGCTATTGATTGATTGAATTGATTTCGGAAACTGGAACACCTGATCCATAATATAAGACGCGAGCGAAGCCGCAGGCAGGAACTAGTCTATATAGCGATAGAAGCGCCATCTCACAATATAAACGCCAAAGTTTAAACCTACTAGATTTCTGACGTCTGACACACAAAAAAACTACAATTTTACCCAATTACTAGCAGTTACGAAAACTCATGGGAGTGAACTTGGTCAATTAACGCGTTACCTACAACGGGTCAGGGTTTTTTGCTATCATCATTATCAGTACTGTTATTCAGAAAACGTGCGGTTTTGTGTGAGAAATACTTTGTACTTTTGAAATGAAAAGTGCCTAATTTTCAAAGAAATTGCGAGTGAAACAAAGTGTATCTGGAACCATTGAATAATCACACGTATATAAAAAACGGTTCGACAGTTAATATTGTGCGCACAGCCAAAGTGTGGAACTCTGCCGGCTTCTGTGTTCCCTACAGGAATCTTCTGTGCTCGTCGTAGGCCTCATCTATCGCTTACCATCAGGCGAGATTTAGGTCAAGAGTGAACTCATAACGCCCGTCTTGCCAGGGGATAAATTGTCACTCAATAACTTGGGATGTGAAACTAAGAATTCCATTGGAAAAGTGAAAAGTGACAAGTCTTTCTCTTTCGGTGCTTTGGGACTATTCAACCGTATACATCTTGATAAGTTTTAACGAATGGCGAGCAATATAATATGTCAAAGGAAATTTGCTCGCGTCGCCAGTACGCATTTGAAAGTTCGTTTTAACACTAGGATCCAGTATTGTGGTAAGTCCTTAGTTAACAATAGGGTACTTTCCTGTGTTAAATGAAAATAATCTTTATTTTACAAAATAGTTATTAAATAACACTTTTACACGTATTATTTTCGTAAATTTAAATTAGATGAGGCCGGTGTTTCCTAACTCTTCCTTTTTCCTCGAAGAGGTCTCTTTTGAAGTCCATACAATCTGTACTGGTCAAATTAGTTGGGAATCTTGTAGGTTAATGTCTGAGGCGATCTTTCGAGGAAAGATGAACACAGATTTCTGTGGGTCTGTCCAGATAGTGCAAGCATTTGTCAGATAACGTATAGCTCAAAAAATGTAATGCCATATATTTTGTGTTTACCAGAAATCATAAATTATAGGTGCTTCCCGTTGATCTACGATCATGAAATTTGACAAGAAGCAATGTCTTATAGATTTTTTTTTTAACGTGGTAAAATTATCAAATAAGTCCTCCCACCCCGGGCAGGGTGGGAGGGACTGTCAGACTTTTACTGACTAAAATCCACGGTGTTCCTTCAATAACCCTTTACGTACCGGGGCCACGGTAATGGGATAAGTCCCACGACCCCGGCAGGCTTCGGCCCTCTACAGGGGAATGTCTTATAAACAGATAGATATATTCTTTATTGTACACCATAACAGTAAAACAATAACGACTTTACAACTAAAAAGGGTGATACAATGGGCGGTCTTATCGGGCGATCTTTTACAGACAACCTTTGGATGGATTTGACATATAAGTGAAAATAAATACGCTGGTAGTCCACGGTGTACTATTTATCTTTATAAAATATAAAAACAATAAATAACATTCTCAAAACATATATACATACATATAAAAGAAACAAAGACAGGTACATAATAACAACAATTTAAGAAGAGAGAGTAAGAATTTAAGAAAGATCCTTTACTAAGTTTTTGAAAGACGATAGGGTTTGTAGTAATTAATTCAGTACTATTGAACTTATATACAACATGTATCGTAATTAATGCACACTTTTAAAGACCCCAATTAGAAAATTTTATTATAATCGTAGTACATACTCTGAAGTTTTAGTTTTACATACAATACAGTTTTTTTAAGACAAATTTTCTTGAAATCAGGTCCTTTAAATTGAATGACGGAATTTGTGTAAAACTGCATTTAAAAAAGTTATTACTTTGATTTATGGTCCAGTTTGATTCGACTGTATAGCGAATTTTATTTTTGAGATAAAAAATTACCTATGTCCACATATATCCTTTTAATCCCGGAATTCCCGCGGAAGAGCCTCCCCTAGAGATACTGAAAAGTAACGCTTAATTAAATTAGGGCTTCCAATCCCGGAATACCGAGATCTCGTTATTGCGGGATCCCGCGTCATTTTCCAATCCCGCGTGATGCGGGATTACGATTAATATGATTAATTCATTGTTTTTTATGATAAACGATGTGATTTGATTGATCTCATATTAATAGTAATACGTAAATAAATGTGGAGTTAGTTGATTAATTCATTGTTTTATTTGCCTTATATAAATGTGAATATTTTCAATATGCGGGATCCCGCGAATACCGAGATCCCGCGTGATTGAAAATTTGTAGTCCCGCAAATACCGAGATTAAATTCAGACTGCGGGATTGGAAGTCCTAAATTAAATTGATATAATTTCTTTAATTTCAGAGAATCTGTCAAATGAGGAACGAACGTGGGAAGAGATTATGCAGATCAAAGCTATGCCGGTCCCCATGAATCAGAAACGAGAACTGAAGGCGAGACTACAGGTAAAGATGAACCCTGATCACTGGTATACAGTCTCCCTAATGATTACCTGTTTTTGTCTACACCATATTTTAGATCTTTTTTTAGGGTTCCGTAGCCGAATGGCAAAAAACGGAACCCTTATATATTCGTCATCTCTGCCTGTCTGTCCGTATGTGACAGCCATTTTATTCCGAAACTATTAAGTAAACATGTGAAATTTGGTAGATAGATGTATTCTGTTAACCGCTTTCCGATTTTTAAATATTTAGAGTTTAAAGGGGCTTACCCATACATGGAATTGAAACTAAAAATATATTTTTTCATCAAACCTATATGTGTGGGGCCAATAGACAGGTCTTTAAAAATTACACTTACATTGACACTCAAGGGAGTATCAGACTCATTTGGGAGGAATGATTTGATGACGTTCTCCCGGGGAAAGTTATGGTTTATGATAGCTGTAAATGTTCGAGAATATACAAAACTTTCTTGAATTGTATACGCGGGAATTATTTATGGTTATTTTTTAAATAAATACGTTGGTAGAATTAAATTCAAGCAATCTTATTAACCCCTAAGTTAAATATGCTTGTGTACCTGGGTTTAAACCCGCGACATGTCGATCACAAGCCCGACTCCTTCACCACAAGCTATTGACAATTAAATACTTAATGCACCATTCTCTCACCTGCAGAACGCCACAAAACTCCGCCTCCAAGGCTTCGAGCAACTTCAATGGCGTCAAAGAAAAGTGTGGCACCGATTCCGAACACGATTGTCCGAAATAGTCGGCAAGCTTGAACTTTGGCAGTCCCCAATGAGAGAAATCGAAGGCACGTTCGGAACTGGCGTTGTTTCCTATTTCCTCTTCCTCCGATGGCTTTTATTCCTAAACATAGCCATTTCCATACTAATAATTTTGTTCATGATCTTACCGAAAATTTTGCTGACCGAGGCAGATAGCACTTGCGAAGACTATTCAGAAAATTCCACAGAATGCTGCTCACATTACTATCTGACCAAAAACTTGTCAGATTCCAACGTCTTCCTTGATGTGATTCAAGGCACAGGGTGGATGGAACGAACTATTCTATTTTACGGTGTCTATTCAGACCAAATATATCAGTACTATGTCAAAAATTTGTTCCAAACTGAGCTTTATTTCAACATGCCTATGGCTTATATTCTTGTGGCTATTTCTTGGGTCTTATTATCTTTGATAGCCATAGTCAAAACCGCTGCAAAAGGCTTTAAAGAAAGGCTTGTTGAAAATGAAGGACAGTTTTATAAATATTGTAACTTAGTTTTTGGGGGATGGGATTTTTGTATCTACAATGATAAATCAGCTAAAATAAAACACAAAGCGTTGTATAACGAAATTAAAGGATATTTGGAAGAAGAAAAATATAACGAAGAAAGACAACTAAGGACTAGAGAATCTCAAATACTCATTTACTTCAAAAGATTACTTATAAACGTAATAGTTTTTATCATTCTAATAGCATCAGGTGTCCTTATTTACTTCGCGTTCAATTACTCTACGAATAAACTAAGTCAGGTACCAGAGCAAAATGACAACACTAATTTAAGAGACGAAATTACGAATATCAATGCAACTCACGCTGAAAAATTAACTCTAAGCTTATACAAAGAAGGTGGAATGTTCTTTGAACAGCTAGAGAATACGTTACTAGAATTCCTACCATTCCTGTGTATAGTAATTTTAAATGTAATAGTACCGGAGATTTTTAGTTATTTAATTCCGTTTGAGAGCTACACTCCTGCTCAAGTCCTTATAATATCTCTGCTAAGGACAGTGTTACTGAGGCTTTCATCTTTAGCAGTTTTATTAAGTCAAATGTATTCATATGTAAGGGACAATGGTTTTGTCTGCTCTTATGATAAAGAAAATGAAGAAAACTCCTCAAAATTGGATTGCTGGGAGACATATGTTGGTCAACAGTTATACAAATTAATACTAACAGATTTTGCCGTACAATTCGTCACTACATTTTTTATAAACTTACCGAGAGCGTTCGTAGCAAGGCACACTAACAGTCGCTGCTTCAAAATCATCGGGGAGCAAGACTTTTATTTGCCAAAACACGTTTTGGACATAGTTTACACGCAAACTATAATTTGGATGGGGTCATTTTTCTGCCCATTTCTTCCAATTATTGGCACAATATTTTATTTCCTTATTTTCTACATCAAAAAGTTTACTTGTCTAACGAATTGTACTCCCTCACCGGTCGTGTATAAAGCTTCAAAATCGAAATCAATGTTCATGTCAGTACTTTTATTAGGATTCATAGCATCGATTACTCCCGTAGCGTATTCTGTTGCGGAAAATTTCCCTTCGATAAACTGTGGTCCATATCGAGGTTATAACAACGTTTGGGAGTTCGTCGTTGAGACTTTCGACGGATTCCCATATCTGGTTAGGGAGTTAATATTCCGGATGGGTACTTCTACGTTTGCTGTGCCTGCATTTGCTGTTTTACTGTTCTTTTTGTATTATTACTGGGCGGTTGCTGCAGCTAATAGGCATATGGTGACTGTTTTAAAGAACCAGCTTGTTTTAGAAGGCCATGATAAGCAGTTTCTTCTGAACAGGCTGAGTGCGTTCATTAGACAGCATCAGAAACGTTGTGAGAGGAGGAATAGGGCTAGTTTTGCTGACGATGACTCAATTAGACAGAGTTCTAGATAAAATATAGTGGTTATCGGTAAAATATTTCGGTCTGATAGGTTTAAATGTTGGGTTCATACTATAGTGCGGTTATTGTATACATATGTAGATACCAGAGGTGGACGTTTAAACGAAAAGCATATAATATAACATGTTATTTAAAATAAGTAAATAAGCAGCCTAATTTATAAAAGCATTTAAGGTGCTTTTTGTTAAAATTAAAACGCAACTGCGTTTTGATTATTTCATTTCATAACCACGTAAGTAAGAACGTGCTCAAATGAATTACGTAACAACTGATAGATGGCGGCTGATTCAATTTTAATCGATAGCTAAACAATTATTATGCGAAAATCGACTTTAATTCAATAATTTTAAGGTATAAAATATTTACATCTTTTGTTAATATGGTGAATCGCGTTGACTTACTCGAAATTGGTAAACCTACCAAATTAAATATGTTTTAAACGTAATATTGCATTCCGTTGATCACTTTTAAAAACTACAATTTAATTAAAGCGGGTTTTCATTTACTGCTTATTGCTTATTTTGCTTTTTACGTTTAGTAGCGTTTCCTCCGCCCGGTCAAAAGTGTTATGTTTTGTGAATTTGTTTTTGAAGTTGTGACTTGGACTTGTTTACGTAAGCATAAATAGTGTAAAACATTTTTTCATGTGGTGAATTGTTTCTTACCAAGGAAATAATTCTGTGACTTTTTTAGGTGTAGTTAATTGTGTTAATAATAGTATAAATAGTTTATAGTGTAAGTAATTGTGTTAATTTTGACTACTTTTTCGATAAAAACAAATTGGTGAGCTAATAAAACTGATCAGCCGAGTACGAAGGAAGTTCATTGATGTCGTTTAAAAACCAACTAAAAAAGCAAACAACATAATTTCATTATTTTTAATGTAAGCAAGTAAATAAGCAGATAAGCAATTAAGCTGTTAACGTAAGTGACTTTTGATAAAAAATAAACAAATAAGTACGTAAAAAGTCGTTTATCACATCTCTGGTAGATAATAGCTTCTGACCGCGACTTCGTTCGCGTTGGAGGGTTTTTCCGCGTAAATCCCGATCCCGTGGGAATTCCGGGATACAAAGTATGACTTATTCCAGGATGTCAACTATCTACTCGCCAAATTTCATTCAGATCCGTTCAGAGTTTTTGCGTGAAAGAGTAACAAACATCCATAAATCCATCCTCACAAACTTTCACATTTATAATATTATACACCGTGAAATTTTAATGGTTGTTTTCCCGGAGCGAAATGGCTTTGTCCTGGTAATACAATCGTTTTATAAACAAATAAAATATTAGAAACAAAAAACTTTTTACCAAAAAATTAAACCGACTCCCAAAAAACACTACAAAGTGAAAAATAACTTTAATTTCGGTAGTCGGTGTCTATAGTTTTGTATTTTCGTTTTTGGCACCGACTTCCGAAATTAAAGTTATTTTTCACTTTGTAGTGTTTTTTGGGAGTCGGTTTAATTTTTTGGTAAAAAGTTTTTATTTCACTCTTTTTAGTTGGTTGATTTTTAATTTACCTAGTTACAAGATCCTAAATGTCAACTACTTATAACATTTTATAAAATATTGCTTTTCCCAATGCTGGGCCGTTAATTTTTGAGGAGTTCTCCTGGTACTTCACCATCAGCTATACATCACCATATGCATTGTGACGAGCATAAAGTGCTTAATATCCATATTCAAGTAATCGAATCGCAATCCACGAAATACTTATTATTGAGTAGTTTCGGCGGCCATCTGTGGTCTTCATCATCAGTTCCACTTCCCCAAATGGTACTTTTTGAGAGCAACTGCACAAGTTACTATAAGAAATACCCAAAACGCCATAGGTGTGCCTATAATATTTGAAGAGTTCCCTCGATTTCTCCAGGATCCCATCATCAGATCCTGACTTGGTGACAAATGGTACCAATTTCGAAGTAAGTATACCCTATCAAACAAAAAAAGAATTTTCCAAATCGGTTCAGCCGTCTTCGAGTACTCGATGAAAAATATACGCGTCGAATTGATAACCTCCTCCTTTTTTGTCGTCGGTTGAAAAATGACGCAGTGTAGTTAATGCACTATCACCATACGTGAGAGCTTATTTTGCTCTGAACATTTATTAATCACTTTTCCTTTGTTGGCAGCGCACGGCGGTGCGTGTTTTGTGTAGGTATCTACGTTACGTCTACTGAACTACTAATGATTTTCACGCTTTCGAGTTAATGAATTTTTTTTTATAATTTGAAAATAAAAACACTCGTTTTTTAAGTTAAACTGTATGTTTCGATACTACTACTGATGGGTAACCGCCCAGCCGTTGGAAAACAACCATTTAAATTTCACGCTGTATAGTAAAATAAGATTAAATTAAACAAAGGAAAGAACCAATTGTACTTAAGTATGAACCAAACAATAAAAGTCAAATAGCAAATAATTTTATAAGTGACTTTAAAGTAATGTAAGGTACCATAGCATGTTTCTAAGATTGTCATTATTTTTCCTTCAAACTAGTATATTAATGCCATGAGTTGACTGCATTGATTGAGTATTGTATTACTTATGAAAATACATATTTTGACAGTGGGAAAAATCATGAAAAAAATACTCTAACAAAAAAAATTAAGCGACTTCAAAACATACAAAAATTACTGCACTAAAGCAAAAATTATTCTACAGAATGTTTCATGTGATGTCTTATTTCGTTTATAATAACCCTACTCATCTGGTTGAAGTCGACTGCTTCTTTGATCGTGTGGTCCGCAACCGCGACTGCTGAGCACAAGGCCTCGGGTTCGTTTCCCGGTTCGGACAAAACTACTATTGGATTTTTCTATAAAGAATTTCTCAATAGTAGCCCGGAGTTTCGAAGCTGGCAGTGTGAAAAGGCTAAAAAAGATTCTTTATCCTCATATTGTTTTCGGGGCGTTGTAAGTTTGACGTGTCTGCTTATGGCATTGTAGCTCCTAAACGAATGGACCGATTGTATGCTTGTTTGGAAGTCGAAGTAATCGAGATGGTTCTTAGCTACAATAGGGTAGTTTCCTGTTACAAAATGATTATTTTATTTGGTCCATTAGGTAGATTTTTAAAAAATATTGGTCACGTATTTTTTGCCTTTTCAAGTCAAGAAAATTTCACAAAAATGGAAAGCTACAGGAGTGGAGGCTGCTGACGTCACACAGTGCTAAGAATTATACCGAGGAGTGACGTCACGCGAAATTTCAACTCACTGTATAGTCATAATTTTTCAATTACGTGAAAAAATAAAAAATACGTGTCCAATGTTTTTTGTTAAACTAAATAAAATATTTTATGAAACTACCCTATTTGTGAAGATCTATTCAGGTGTTTCAAAGTCATCAGCTGTTTTGGGTATTTTTTGTACCTGTAGTCTAAGAGTATGCAATGGTCAATACGCACAGAAATATTGAGCTATGACACTTTAATTCCAAGTATGATAAATATATGCATGTTTTGTGTTTTATATGTGATGCAATTCTCTTCTCAAATGTACGTCTTAGTCATTTTCTGAGCTATGTTCTGTAGAACTTAAGTGTAAAGCTCAATTAATTACAAAAGTCTTAAAATACAGCTACATATAATACTGGTTATACATATTATACAGGGTGTCCCAGAATACAACGTCAAGCTGGAATCGCGTGATAGGTCAAGTCATAATAGTTAACTTTTCTGTTATGTATTTTAAAAATTACGGGCATTATAAAAATTCCTGTGGGTTTTTTTTTTCAGCAAAGTCATTTAAAACTCGGCAAATTATGAATACTTGGTTGCGAAAAAAATACATTTCCTTGTGGATTTGAGCACTTGGCTGTAAATTGTAAACAACAGTTTTTAGCAGCATTATTCAGGATTACGTAATAATAAGGAAATTAAAAAAAAAGTTAAAATAGCAACAGGATTTTCTCCGACACAAGGAGTACAAGGACATTTTCTCGAATTTTGTATAAATGCCCATAATTTTTTTAAATACATAGCATTTTTTTTTATTTTTCTATTTTTATTATTATAACCTATCACCCGATTCCGCATTGGAATTCTGGGACACCTGTATATAGCAAAATATAATTTCATAAGCAGCAAATTTTAATGCCAAGGACAACTAAAATACTTCATGTATTTATGTTTATTTCACTTCTCTTACTCAAATGCAATTAGGATACTTTTTGACTTGTCACGAACTCTAGGTAATGACTTTACGGACACTTAAACAAACAAACAAACCTACATCACAATATATTTTATTACTTATTAGTGCCACAATTGACGTTGAAACTCGCCATATTGTGCCATGGGATTAATTTAAATAATTATTTTCAAGAGTTAAGCTAAGTATCTTTTTTCGTTTCAATAAACTATTATGCATTCCTTAAACGTCTTACTAAAAATCCTCTATAGAAGACTGACAATGCTAAAACGAGGAAATAATTTTCTTGTAAAATGCAAGACGACTAAAAGGAAAAAATAACAATTATATTTTATCTGTCATCGTCATTTAGATTTTCAAACAATATTGAACACACTTTTTTTTGTTTTATAAAATCAATGATAAACGGGTTCGAACTTTTTTGTATGTATGCTGGCATATCGACCCAACGCCATTTTGTTTTTTTTTTTTTTCAAAATCACGGCGCACGGTGAAAGTGGTATGTATGGGTAAAGGACACATAGACGGACAAAAATGTCCCGTAACACGGTACCCTAGAGTGTAACGTTATTGAGATATTTGAAGATAAACATTGACATTATCGGTTCTATCCCCTTTACAAAGATATAACGCATCCAACTTCAGTATCGGGACTCATGATGCCATTTCTTTGTAAAAATTGTAACAAGGCGTTTCAAATTTTAATTCACTGTATCGTCTTTTTAAATAACAAAATAAAACTACGTTTCCACAATGGAAATCTAAATGGTGAACCAAATAGAAAGTACCTATCGCCCTTATTGTTAAATTCAAAATTGTCACAAAAAATATTACTAACGAAATTATTTAGTATTTAAAATGAAATTTTTATAACTGTGTATATTCTTTTTAGCGAATATAAATAACTTAAAATAGATGCACAATATGTATAAAAAAACATTATTATAAGGTTTACTTTTAAGTTATGAGTATACTTTACCCTGTGTCAAATTAAAGACTGTTTTTGTAAAATTATTTGTTTATAAAACGTCTTGCTCGACGGAGTTAGACTTATAATTCTTTATCTAGATAATTTTTATATTCTTGTCTCTTTAATGCTCATTATAATGACTTTTATCTATTTATTAATATTTTATATTTTAATATTTTATTCGACTCGTAAATGAGGCTCTCTTTTGTAAATCTGTACATACATAAATAGCATTTATTAGTGTAAGTAGATTTTTTAGTGATCTCAATATAGAATCATTGTATGTTTAGGAAAGCTCGTTAATCGTGAAATATAGTTTAATATAAGACATTCACTGTCTCACATATATACATCATTCAGGGTTACTAGGTACTTTCATGTATCGAAGTTTGACTTTGAAATGTTAGCAATGTTTTATGAACCTTATATTTTTGTCTCTAAGGTGCATATTCTTTGGAAATATCACAAAGTCAAAGATCTGTATATGAATCTTATTCTTATTCTTTTATATTTCAGTACAATATTATATGATTAATAGCCATGTTTTGAAAATTTTAAAGTTTATGTTTTCCAACAATGCAACATACATTTAAACTGTAAAAATATCTAGTCTATCATCTTAGAAACATTTAATTAATAATTGAGTTACAAAGATTGAGTTTCGAAAAATGTATTAACACGTAAATGTTGTATGTATACAGCAGTGGCGAAGGGTGAATTTTCATAAAAGGGAAGCCGGACCAAAAAATGTTTACCTTGCTCAAGTGTGATGCGTGGATTCCAGTAACTGTGGCCCTGTGGCTGACTTCGAAATCTTATAACTTCGTAAATAATTATTTGTTTAATTGAAAATAATATATTACTATTTATATATTCATATATATAAAATAATAGACTAATATTTGCCATATTTCAAAAAGGAAGCCGGTAGGAATCGAGTTGTATGGACCCTTCGCCACTGGTATACAGGGTGATTAAAAAACACTTACAACCTCGCAGGTCTGTATTACTAAAGTCATAAACAACAATTTATGTTCTATGACTTTTTAGAAAACAAACATTAAAGATCCCCTCCGCTGCCTTTTGTACTATCAGTTTACCTACATTACTGGCGCTTGATTTTGCTTCGCAGACTGCGTAACATTTAGAGAATTCATTTAAAATATTTTTATTTTTGTATAAAAATATGATGAATTATTAAAAGTCATAGAACAAAATTTGTAGTTTATGATATTACTAACATAGTCCTGAGATATTGTTAGTGTTTTACCAATAACCCTGTATAAAGAATCAGTTTTAATTTCCTTATACTTAGTTATTTAGGCAATTATATAAGGTTTTAACAAGTTAGTGTCGTAACCAAGAATATTTGTCGGTATTTAGTTAATTTTTGATACTTAGTTTATTTATGTTAGAATCAATTGGTAGATAATATTTGATAAAATAAGTTGATAACATTACCAATTTATTTCAAATAAAATAAATGTATATAATATTAATAAATCAGTGTGTGTAAATTTTGCTATCTTAATATTTATTTATACTGTGATTTTAAAAAAGTACTGTCAACCGCCAACATTGCTAATGCTTTTCGAAAATCAACCTTATAGCTATGATATAAACGATGTTAATGTCTAAATGATTTCACTGATGTGCGGTTGACTGTACATATCTCTTATTAATATCTTGTTTTATATAAATTTGTCTTCCTTTGTGTGCAATGTTCGTAACGCAAGCGATGTCGCGGGTTCTAGCGAGTATTCTAAGTTTTAAAGATAAGAACTAAAAATGTTACCACAACACACTGCCATAAACATCTAAATATTTATTAAAAAATAATGATTATAAACATTATTATAAAAATAAACAATTGTACACTTTTTATGTTTTTTTTTTACTTCTCCCCTCTTCGCTCCCTTCAGCCGCGTGAGTGATCTTCAAGGTAAGCAACGCTGCAGAAGTCAGTCAGGACAGGATGAGTGGTTCCTCTGTGACCTCGGATAATGAGTTATCATCAAGATCTTATAGCAATAGGATCAGGCCACTGGATAAGGTTACATAGCCCTCAGGTTCTAGCTACTGGGATGTGGAGATCAGACAGCTGTTCCATGTCAAACACTAGTAGTGACTGGAAACCGACCCTATGAGGACCAATGAACGTGATTGGTGAATATCAAACTCACCCATACCAAAGGGGCACATCTCTGATGTTAAAGCACAACAAAACGAGGGCACGAAGTACCTAGCTTCTCCCATGCGGTATATTCTGCCAGCGTACGCCATGGGTTGACGCAACATTATAACACTGCGACGCGATACGGCTTGCCAATATGTCCCCTGTGTAGCCCTGTAGCCTTACTTTCCTTTTCGGTTAGAAATCATAAAAAATTAACCTTCCGCTCTGGGTGAGGCAATGTCAGAATTCTACTGAGTATAAACCCACCCTGTTCCTGCGTTCTGAGAACGCGATATCTTGTTAGAACATTCCCACAAGCCGGGCAGGCAATGGCCCTGTCGGGCCCCATCAAGGCTGCTCTAGATACGACGACAATCTATAACATACATACGACACGCCGCCGATACGGAGCTCTATAGCTTAGTACATTATTGTGTGGTATTCGTTAGAGCCACTGCCCCCCAGTGGGAGTGTCAGGTTTTTATTGACTAAAAACCTACCCTGTTCCTTCAGTTGCCCTTGTGGTCCGGGGCCGCGGTATCTCGTTAGAATATTTCCGCAGCCCCAGCAGGCAATGGCCCTATCGGGCCCCGTCAGTGCTGCTGAAAACTCTGAGACGCACATGCAACACCGCCTAAATTATAATAAATAATTAAATTTGACCTATACACTATATTAATCAAATAGTTACCTACTTACAAAATAGGTATCATAGATTTAAATTATTATGCCACCAAAAAATTCCGACAAGCCGGGTGGCGTGGCGGGTCGGTCCTGTTAAGCCTGCAATACATGTTGGCCGAGCGTTGGCAAATAGTTTTATAGTTCATAGTAGGGTCTGTAGAGCTGCCCACACGTTGGCTGAGCGCAGGCGAGCGCCTTTGATTTGTGACCATAAACCGACACTGATCCGAAATGAGGCAAGTGATCACGAGCAACGGCGCGCGAAGACAAGTTGCACCAAATGAGCTCTATACACGTTGGCGGTGGCCTACACACCGAGCGATAGCAAGACAAGGCAAATATACCGTCTCACTGATTTGAAAACCACTTGATCGCACATACATTGCCCCGACGCACGAAAACTATGCGAGTTTTTGCTCCTATATATTGGCTACGATACACGAACCATTTTAGTTGTGACCAAATATTAGGCCTGTGTGCATGCTAAACAATTACAAATTTTAAATTTTTGTATCCAATTTATAACGCATAATAATGCTTTCATGCACGTTGAAGAAGTGTGAAAAACATTCCTAGACATCTAGATACCAAATGGATGACATAACTATTCATCAGTAATGAAATAATATGAAAATTATTTATCATTTAATCCGATTATAAGCTACCGCAGAGGTCCATTTAAAATGGTGGTTTGGGTGGTCAAGGACAAAATTGTGTCGCGCGTTGATGTCTTTTGGAAATGTCTCTTTCTTACATGAAGAAATTCTAATTCTTTTATCCCTGTCTTTTCATCTGTATTTTTATCGTAAAAATCTGTGCTGTTACCTATAACGGCTGGATACGATATCGATAATTATAAAATTAAACTTATTTTTTTGTAATTCAATTCAGATAGTTGTCATAAAATACCTATCTACATTAACCGACTTTAAAAAAAATTGGCCAAGTGCGAGTCAGACTCGCCCATGAAGGGTTCCGTAGTAACTATAATAATATAATATAATAATTATGTATATTTATTTGACGAATAAAAATAAACTTAAAATTTCTTAAAACTAGCTTATTTATTTACATTTTTACAACTAAGCTAAATAACTTTGTTTTTCATTGTGTTTGTATGAATTACAAAGTTATATTTGTGGTTTTAAAAAATATGCTGTATCTCAAAAACTGCTGAGCCGATTTCGTTCAAACTAATTTTGGTTGAAAGTTTACATTAAGATCTACAGACATATATTTTTTTTAGATTTTTCACTCCATTATTATAGAAGTTAGAGGGGGGGGACACACATTTTACCACTTTGGAAGCTTATATCTTTTAAACGATTGACTTTATGAAAAAGTGGTTCTAGAAACCCTTATATCATTTTTAAAGACCTGTCTATAAATACCACACACGCATAGGTTTCATCTAAAAAAATATTTTCAGTTCTAGTTCCATGTATGGGGACCCCCTTTATTTTAAATATTTTTTAATTTTTTTCTTTAAAATAGAAAAGCGGTTTACAGAATACATCTATCTACCTAGTTTCACATGTATAGTTTTAATAGTTTCGGAATAAAATGGCTGTGACATACGGACGGACGGACAGACAGATAGACAGACAGACAGACAGACAGACAGACAGACGGACAGACATATCGAAACTATAAGGGTTCCGTTTTTTGCCATTCGGCTACGGAACCCTAAAAAGGAGAAAGTTCTGATATTTTTTCTTCTGTGTGACATGCATGTTTTCATTTTAGTTTTCCCAAGATTCCATATTAAAAAGAAAAGTGGATGGATAAGGTTACTAGGCAATATTGGTTTCTAGTTTGGTTTTTATTGATATAATGTTGAGAAAAGTCAAAATAATATAAGATACCTATATCCAATCTTTCTAGGCTTCAAATAGTATGACGGAGTCTAATATTAATTAACTTGGACCTTTGCATTACAATATCGCCCTCGTTAGTTACTTTGGTTCCGGGAATGCGGTAATGGTATCTATGAGATTCCGCGGCCCCGGAACTTAAGGGTAGCTGAAGGAACAGGGTGGGTTTTTAGTCAGTAGAAGTCTAACACTCCCTTCCACTTTACCCAGAGCGGGAGAAGTCATTCGATGATTTTCCCACTCAGGAAAAAGAAACAGGTTCCTTTGTTTCGATGTCGAGTCCACGGGTTAAGTGTATGTAGGAGGGAGGAGTCATTAGATAAATCATCTAATGGTGGTGAGTACCACCAAAAAATAATTATTACCTAGTGCCTGCTGAAGCTACAGTTGTTGACACATCTGATTTTAATGAAAATATATTTATTATGGAATATAAAATAAATATAAAAAAAAAAAATATATAAAAATAATATATGGCCGGCTACATTGTCCATGCTCTGATAAAGCAAATAAAATGCCTAACTTGTATTGGAGCGTTGATTGGTGTTACAAATCAAAACGCCTTACAATTTCAAAAAGACACTAAAACAAGTTATTGTACGGATCCACCACAGTAATAGAAATTTGTCGTCGTTGTGAAATTTATATTAAAAGGGCGATCAACGAGAGTGGTTCGAAAGTGCTGTCTCAGAAATATAATTCCAATTATTTTATGAGATCGGTTTTATTATTATTTATTATTTATTCCCGGATATTAATTTTCATCAATATGAAATAGAAACTACCAATCATTTGATTGAATTAGCAAGATGCATAATTCAGAAATATGTAGACGCTCGGTTATCATTTTTTAGCAAAAACAATCAGGACCCTAAAACTTTAATTCGAAAAACATTTACCAAATTAATTCATTTTAAAAATCAATAATAACAGCATACTTGTTTTTCTTTTTGTAATTGAGACTGATAATGATTAAATATTATTATGTGATTTTATTGAGTAATTTTATAATGTTAAAGTTCATTTTATCGATATCGATGACTTTCCCTCAATCAAGTAGAGCAATCCCTAACTCGGCATATCTATGAAGCTTGACTTTGAACTGACCAATTGCAGCAGCGCATTTATTCGTCGCCTCCCAACCCGTATTGGTGAGTTGTGTTCTTCAAAGAAATCGGCCTATAAGCTCTCTAGGTTAAATACTCTCTGTACCGTCTACATGTTGGTATTGGCCTTGACTCGACAACGCTCGGCCAATATGTATTGCAGGCTTTATACGATGTGTGGACGATGAAGCGCACTTTTCGCAGTAAGCAGGCAGGGTAGTTGATTTGATATACTTACTTATATGTAGAGATTGAAAAATTTAAGATACTAGAAAAATCAAATAGGAAGTCCCGAGGTAAAAGAAAGAAACATACACAGCGCGTGCGAAGCTACTGGACGACTAAAACGGGATTTTAAGATTTTTCGTCATGAATACTGTAATCTGTCTATGATCCACTTTTACACAAACCCTCGGATCGCTGCAGTGATAACTAATGCCTTTCATGTTGATAGTATAGACAATGCCAATGCACATGAATTTATTAATATAGCCAGAGTGCGGCTGAATGTTTCCAATCTTTTAGCTAAGTATGTTGATGAAAGAAGGCTTAACTGGGACAGGACCAACTTCGAAAATATTTTAGTGCCTGGGGATAATTTTGCTTAATTTCCCATATTAACACCGGAGAAATTGGCTATCTTTGATAAAGATAAAGATATTTTATTTTGCAAATACGGGTACAAGTCATGGTGGTACATAATATAAATACAGAAACAGCCATATTTTGCCAATTACAAGGCATGCAAAAGTACAGAGTTTACATTTAAAATATTATACTATTCCATTACATTATATAATTCTAATTCATCATTCAATAATAACTATCAATATTCAACTATTCGATTCATTCAAAACATAAAATAATACTGATTTATCACTCAATAATATAACTAATGTCACAATTTCTAATAGTTATTTAAATACATTATATAAAATAGTCAAACAATTTCTTTCTCCAATAAAAAATCTTCAACCCTATAATAAACTTTGTCCACTAAAAAGTTCCTAAGTCTTTTTTTGAATAATGTCAAATTATAGTCCTTCCAACAACTTGGTATTTTGTTGTATATTACCGGTGCCATGCAGCAGACGCTCTTGCGCATCAGAGTTGTTCTAGCTCTAGGGATACATAGACTACTATTGTCACGCCTATTCCGTAGAAATACGGTAGCCATTCGTGCGAAGCGATCCGGGTTTAATTTTACGAACACTGCCATTTCTAAAATGTACAAACATGGTAGGGTTAATAATTTATATTGTTTAAAATATGGCACGCAGCTATCAGTACTTTTCAATTTAAAAATAGACCTTATGCATCTTTTTTGTGCCTTAAATGCAGTTTCTTTTTCAGTTGAGTTACCCCAAAAGATTACTCCGTATCGCAGATGGCATTCAACTATACCATAGTACGCAGTAAGGCATGCGTCTAGATTTACAATTGCCGCTAAGGTATATAGAGCATATGCAGATGAGCTTAGTTTCTTGCAAAGTAACTCAATGTGTTGTTTCCAGCTAAGTTTTTATCTATTTCTAGCCCAAGAAATTTAGTACTATCTACCTCGTTAATTTGATTAGCGTTATATTGCACCTTGAGATTGTCCATATCTGTCATGCGTTGGTTAAATTGGATTATTTTTGTTTTATTTAAATTTATTCTTAAGTTATTTTCCTCTAATCATTTTATAATCAATTTTAACGAATTATTAATGTCACTTTGGTATGTATCAACGCTTTTCGAAGGTATTGTCACGGTACTGTCATCTGCGAATAGAGTCAATGGTTGTTCGATCCATTCCGGTAAGTCATTAATGTATACTATAAATAATAAGGGACCCAGCACACTACCCTGCGGTACCCCATAACTAACTTTTCGCATTTCTGATCTAAATATCTCGTCATGTTTATTAATTACATTTATCCTGCTGATTTCGGTTATTTGTCGTCTATTTTGTAAATAAGATTGAAACAGTTCTAAAACATTACCCAATATACCATAAGCTTCCAGTTTTTTTAGCAATGTCGGATGGTGGACATAGTCAAATGCCTGCGTCATATCGCAAAAAATGGCGCAGACTGGGTTTCGTTTATCCACATTATTTATAACATTATATATAAAATCATAAATCGCCATATTTATTGATTTTCTCGGTCTAAATCCTTTTTGTTGCTCACACAGAATATTATATTTGTCAAGATATTTATGTAGCTCTTTGTGGATATATTTTTCAAATATTTTTGAAATAATAGAAATCAGTGCGACTGGCCTATAATTTTCCACTAGCTCTCTGTTTTCCTTTTTAAATAGAGGTTTAACAATGGCAATTTTCAAAGCATCTGGGTATACGCCAGCAGCTATACAGAGATTAAGTATATAACTTAAATGGACACATAATTTTTTAGCTACAGATTTAATCACTTTCGTGGAGATGCCGTCGTAACCTACGCTCTTTGTGTTTTTCAGTGACATTATTATTTTAAATATATCATCTGGTACACTTGGTGCCATGAACATCGACTTACATCTTGTGGATATCTTACGTTGTGGATTACGCTGGCTACCGTCATTAATTATGGGCTGTATTTTGTCAACAAAATAGTTGTTGAACGTATCAGAAATTTCCTTAGGATCTAATATATTATTATTATTAATTTTAATTTTATCAATTTGATGTTTGGGAGTATTGAATTTCTTTCGGTTTATTATTTGCCACGTAGTTTTTGCCTTGTTTGTGGCTTTTTCTATTCTGTAGTTGTTTTGTGCCTTTTGTGTTAGATTTATAATTTTTTTATATAACTTAGAATAGTTGACAAACTTTATTTTATTGTCTCGACTGGGATTTAATCTCAATTGCCATAGAAGTTTTCTTTTCCTTCTGCTACACAATTTAACACCTTTTGAAACCCATTTAGGTTTATTTATTACGTTTATTTTGACTCGAATAAGCGGAAAACACAAGTCATAAAATAGCTTTAAAGTATCTATAAATGCATTATAAGCTATATCAGGATCGTTCGTATCGTATATCTCTGAGAAAGAAATATTTTGCATGCAGTGATTGAATTTAACTATGTTTTCTTTACTGTAATCTCTTCTTGTACTATACCAATAGTTTATGGCACACGCCTTTGTAACGGGACATTGAAGTAGCTGTGCTGTGTGATCTGATAATGCAAACTCTATTACTTCGCTTTTACATGTTTTACTAAAATTGTGCGCAAAATTGTCTATGCATGTCTGGCTGGCCATGCGAGTCGGCTCCTTAAATACTAGTTGTAAATTGTAACTTAATAGTAGACACTCAAATGTAGCAGAAAGTCTATTAGACTTTAGTAAATCTATGTTAAAGTCTCCTGCTATAACAATCTTTTTCCCCGTTGTCTTTGATATCATTTGCAAAAGTCTCTCAAGCTTATTCAAGCAATCATTATAATTATTTACATTCGGTACCCTATAAATACAGACGACAATTATCTTATAGCTTATAAGCTCAATGGCGCAACATTCAAAAATACCAGACGTTGATAATTTAGCAATATTAGGCAGTTCTTTCCATTTGTGGCCATTTTTCACAAGAATACATGCTCCCCCTCTTTTTTTCCCTTTTCTGCAATAAGACGACGCTAAACTGTAATTCGGTACATACAACTGGCTCTCGTAGCCTTCCACAATGAAATGTTCAGTGATGCATATTATATCAATACATATTTGTTTATCAGCTAGTTGATCTAGACATACTGACAAATCATCCGATTTTTTTAACAAACTTGCTATATTTTGATGTAAGATATTAATATTTTTATTCGAGAAAAAACAACTCTTTAACATTTGCCTCTAAGTTCTTAATGGGGTCAGTTATTATAGGGAATAACTCTAAGTCAATTTTGATCCTATTCATTATATTTTTAAATATGAATTGTATTCCAGCTTTATTTATTATACCTGATTTATGTGAAAACATGTCAAATTCAAATGTTAGGTCATAATTAGTGTCGAAATAGTATGCACAGTCATGATATTGGAGGTTCATATAAAGTAGGTAATTAAACGTCTCAACCTTATAGTTATATATAGGCGCTCCTCGTACATACAAAGGAGTGCAAACTATAATATTTGTATGGGTTATCTGCGCTAAGCTTTGGTTAATAACTTTTATTAAATCAATAAAATTATTGCTATATTTAATGTCAGTGTCTCCAATAAAAATTATACAATAATCATTCATAGTGAAATCTCTTAATTTCGATTTTAAATTAGCTAATAGTTGTTTTAACTTAGAGTTTGGTAATGAATAACTACAAAATTTAAATTCTTTAGAGAAATTTTCCTCAACAGCTTGCAGTATACCTCTTTGTGTGCTATTACTTAATACACACAGTTTCCTATGTTTGGCTTCCTTGAGTGTGCTCGTTCTTGCAGTTTTCTTATCCGGTGTTGAATTTTTCACTGGCGGCGCGTCAATTTTATATCACTGGGCGACATAGCTTCATTTGATATCTGATTTTAGTAACCACTTTGTTATTGTTATTCGTTGCTTGTGCTTCCTCCAATTTATTCTTCACCTGTGTGCACATGTTATCTCCAGTTGGTGATTTTTGGTCTTTCTTCATCTTCACACCAGAATTCTCCACTAGCGGTGTGCATGTTATTTCTCCAATAGGTAGTTGATTGCGTTTTTGTGGGGTCATATACTGTAGGCATGCGCTTTCTCTGTTACTGTCATGTAATTTATTTCTTTTATTTTTCCTACTCGAGGTTTTTGGGGAATTATCTATGAAGTCTAGTTTTTTGTAAACATTTATAATTCTCTGGCAATTTAACAATTCGCATTTTAATTTACTATTTTCTTCATGTAATGCATCAATTTCGTTATTAGCAGACTGTAGTTCGCCTGCCAGTTGATTGATTTGTGCTTTGAGCACTTCACAACATGAGTGGCTTACATCCAGGGATGTGCTTGGAAGACTTATCATTGTTGAGTCAAATATGTGAGAATTAGATAAATCAGTCAATGATTTGGATTGCTGTAGATTAGCAGTAACCCTCTTTCTTTGTGTTATGTTGTTGTAAGAATCCATTATAAAATGTTAATGTTATTATTTTATTCAAATCTAAAATTATTTTAAAGTTCCCACTTTGGTGGAAAAAAAAAATCCAGTCTTGCAACACTATATAGTTTTCAATGCGTAAAGTTGTATTCTCTGTTGACCTGGAATGTTTCTGTCAAGTTCCGCTACTCACAGCTAGATGGCGGTAGATTATGTACGAATGTGACACTATGTCAAGTTTATGACTGGAACGCGCCCATGGGTTGACCAATGACGGCAATGTTATTGTTTTTATTTAAAAAATTAACGTTCACAATAGGTGCAATTTAGCATATAAGCATTTTTATAACTTATTTAGTACGTTGTTTATTATAACAAACTTAGTTGAGATGACATTGGTTCAGTCATTGTCTTTTTGCATCACTTGTTACTTTATTGTTGCTTTTGTAAACATACGCTAAGTCGTCACTTTTTGGCAATTTTTTCAACACAATGGTTCCAAAACTTATGGATAATACTGTCACTAGGTTATTAGTTAATGTTTTAGACGTTCACTTAATTATATTCACATACACACACTTAGGCCCGTATTACAGAACGAAATTCGAGCACTGATCTCTGTTTAAAACTAGTTTTCAGTCGAGATTTAATTTTAGAATGTTCCTCAAGTATAGATTCATCGATCATAGTTCAGCCGGGTACGGCTTTATTCTAGATCGTTACTCAGTTGTAGATTCATCACCCAAGTATGGTCGACACCACGCTCGAGCAGAGATTTCCTTGTCAGTTAACTATTTGCTTTTCAGTTTATTATTTGATATAAAAATGGTAATTTTTGGCGAATGATGATGAAGTCACATTTTATTTTGCTAACTAATTGGTTAAAAATAACACTTACACGTAATTTTTTGCCATTTTAAGTAACTAGATGAATCCCGTGTTTTCTAACTTAAACAGATTATAACAATGATTTTTTCACCGATGATTTGAACAGAAAAACAGAACTTCAGCGTTCCATGTGAAGAGCCCATACAATTTTGCTAATAATTATTTTAAGAAATGGTATAGATTTTCACAAGATGAAGATTTTTGACAATTTGTAATATTCTATTGACCAAGAATTGGTAAAACATATGCATTTCTGTTTTGTTTTAACTATAACTTTGTTTCCTTTTAATATTTTTATTGATCGTTGTTCCCAAGCCATTATTTAAATGAATATTACTTATTAGAGATGAGTCGTATTTACTAGAACAGATCCGAAGAATAGGTAAATTTCGATACTAGGCGGCACCTATTCTCACTTTGACAACACCTAGTATCATGAAGTATTGTGAAATCCAACTGCTCTTAGGCTTCATATCACTAACGCGTAATTGCATTCCTTTTTTTTTTTTTTTTTTTTTTTTTTTTTTAGGTAGGGCCACTTGTAGATCAGCACACTAAGGCTGTGAGTCTACTTAACCGGACTTTCCTGTGGTGACCTCTAATAAATTAAAGGCCCCCAGCCAGGGCTTACAAACTAAAATATACTTAAAAACTAATGACCGCACGCTAAGGGCACTCCCTGTGGAGTACGGGCCTCGGCAAAGCGGGGTCATTTCGGGAGGGCAGCAAAGGGACAGGCTGGGTCATATTATTTACGGGAGTATTTATTGCTACTGGCTCAGCATCGCGGGCTGGCTCGTTTGGCAAAGGTCGGGGAGGATTTTCATTACCAGTACGCGGACGTCGCGATGGGCCTCGTCGGCGAGGCCGGAATAAGGAACGCGTTCTGTATCTGTGTCTTCTAAGAGTGCTGGTTTCCCTACTGCTCTCTTGTCGGATGGTGGTGGGGTCGTCAGGCTCGTCTAGGATGTTACGCGGGCGACGAACCCGAGAGATCTTGGAGGGTCTGTATCGGGCGGCCGATACGATCAGGGGGTTAGTGTGGGTCTCAGCAGAGGTGAAGTAACGCACTGACATGCGTTTCAACACTTGCTTTATGGTCGGGAGTTTGAGGTCTACGTGGAGATCCTCGTTCCTACAGAACCAGGGCGCGCCCGTGGCCTTTCGGAGAAAACGGTTCTGAACGACTTGCATCCTATGGATCTGATTGGGACTGGCATGAGCAAACACCGGACAGGCATACGTCATGATAGGACGTATGCATGTCGTGTATATTCGGATTTTACATTTAAGGGAGAGCTTGCTGTGTTTATTCAGCAGGGCGTGGAGCCTACCGAGAGCGAAAGCGGCTCGCGAGCGAACCGACTTTATGTGCTCACTGAAATTCAGGAACTGGTCGAGGATCACACCTAAGTATTTGGCTCGCTTCTCCCAAGGGATTGGCTTGCCGAACATAGTGATCGGGCGTGGGGGGGTGAACTTTTTATGCTGGCGAGCCCTGCGAAACAGGACTGCTTGACTTTTGTCGGGATTTACCTCAATCCTCCATTTCCTAAACCAATCGCCTAGTGCGTTGGCTGAGGTCTGGAGGGTATGAGCGATGCTAACGGGATTATGTCCCGAGTAGTAGATGGCCGTGTCGTCGGCAAACAGGGATAACTCTACTGGGGGCTTTTTGGGGATATCGCTAGTGAATAGCGTGAAGAGTGGGGGGGAGAGCACGGCGCCCTGAGGGACGCCGGCTCTGATAGGGCGGGGAGTGGAAAGCGCTCCTTCGATACGATATCTGAAGGAGCGGTTCGACAGGAAGTCTCGAATGATGAGCACGAGACGGTCCGGCACACCTAGTTGGTAAAGCTTATAAATTAAGCCATTGTGCCAGACTTTGTCGAAAGCCTTTGCTATATCAAAGAATAGGGCCCCCGTCACCAGACCGCGTTGAAAACGGCCGCTAATGTGCTCTACGATGCGGTGGGCTTGGTGGACACTGGAATGATGGGCTCTAAAGCCAAACTGTTCGTTAGGGATTAGGCTCTTGGCCTCGACAAAGTCTTTGAGCCGATTAAGAATAATCCGCTCGTAGACCTTGCCGAGGGCGCTGAGCAGACTAATGGGTCTATAGCTAGTCGGGAGGTTCTTGGGCTTTTTGGGTTTTGGGATACCTATCACTATAGCCTCTTTCCAAGCTTGTGGAAACAAGTTGTTGGACAAGGCGCCATTGAAGATGGCAGTCAGTAGGACTATTATCGTACGTGGGAGGAGTTTAAGTGCCCTAGTGGTCAGTCTGTCAGTCCCGGGAGCTTTCCTAGGTTTGAGTTTCTTGATGATCTCCTCCACCTCGTCCTCCGTGACGGGGGGGAGGGGAGCATCAGGGTCCTCGACAGGGGGTAGGGCAGATCTACGTTCGACCTCAGCATCCACGTGGGCAAGGTGGGCTGGGTCGACTGGTTGGGAGCTGGGAGAGCACTGTGCCTCCAGGCTGTCGGCTAGGCATTCGGCTTTGTCTTCGTCGTCGAAGGCAATGCTTTTGTCCGGGCGGATAAGGGGAGGCATTGAGGCAACCTCAGTGGCGCGCATATTCCGCTGAAGTTGCCAGAAGGCATGGTGGGTGGGTTCCAGTTCGCTCAGGGTCTTGTCCCAGCCGGCTTCACGCCACTCTCTGATGCTGTTACTTACTTTGCGCTGTAAGTACCGCATGAAAGTTTTGTTATTCTGGCAGGGGAAAGATCTGTAGGCACGGACTGCTGCGTTCTTCTCAGTCAGCAGGGCCCGTACATCGTCCGGGAGTTTCCGGCGCCAGTGCTCTGACACCGGAATCTCCTTTGAACAGTCGTTCAAGACAGATTGTACGTGCTCCGTGAGTGAGTCGATCGCAGCCGTCGTGTCGGCGGCGGACTGGATGTGGTCGGGGATCTTGTCCAGGTGAGGAGACGTGTTGGATTTCAGCAATTCGCCTACTTTCCTCCAGTCAGTGATCACCTGTGTGGGAGGGGGGCGGTTAGGGTCATAGGGACCCGATCTCGGAGTTAACTCCAAGATCACCGGTCTATGGTCAGAGTCAAGTTCGTCTACCGTCTCTAAAGAGTGCAAACGTAAGTTCACATTCTTCAGGAGGGCAATGTCGAGTACGTCGGGCAAGTGGGATGGCTCGAACGGATAATGAGTAGGCCGCATAGGACCTATGATATCTATGTGGAGAGGTGTGCAAAGGTCGTATAGTACCTTCCCACGGGGGTTGGTAATACGACTACACCATGCGGGATGTTTGGCATTGAGATCCCCCGCTATAAGGACGGAGTCACTCATGTCAAGAAGGGCTGTAAGGTCGCCTCGTAGTGAGGCGTTTATCGAAGAATTTGAATCTACGTCGCTGTGCGGTGGGAGATACGCGGATACTATTGTGATAGAGGGATGGCCCGTCATGCCTAGCCGGCAAACGGATACCTCTAAGTGGGCAAGGGGCGGCGGATCCATAGGGATGCAGTGCAGGGAGTTCCTATAATATATTAGAGTGCCACCTCTGTGGCATCTAGTCCTATCGTTCCTAACTAGCCGGTAGTTGGCTACCTTGGGATCCCTAAGGTGGGGTTTGAGGAAGGTCTCTTGGACCAGAAGGATGTCGAGACTATGATCGCGAAGGAAAGTCGCGATCTCGTCCCGTTGATTAGTGATGCCATTGGCATTGAAGTAACCTAGCTTTAGGGATCGGGGCTTTAATCTTTTACTAGCCGTGTTATACATTATGGCTGTTTAAAGAGGTTGTCAAAATGGCTTTTTACATCAGAATACTTATAGTATACCTGAATCAGGGATTCAATGCTTTTGCAGGCCACGACCTCCTTTGCCATTTGGATGGCGCGGGGGGACTGGAAGAAACTGAATGTTTTCCCAAGGATGAGGAACGCATCGAGTTCCGGCTCATCCGAGCGAGGGAGTGACTGGGGAGGAGGTGGGGGCTGAGAAGCCACAACAACCGGAGCGGAGGGCATGATGGGTTGATCCATCAGCCCAGGGACTTTCGGCCTTAGTGCCGGGAAGTTTTGGGCGTGATTCGCCGCCGTCCAAGGAGTTGGACGCTGGGGACTGAGGGTCTGGGGGAGCTCAGACGAGAGTGTAGGACACTCTCGTCCCTGGCGTGCGCTAGCGCGCGTTGCCAGTTTAGGGGCGGAGGTTTTCGGGGCTTTCGGACAGCCTCGGTAGTTGGCGGGGTGGCCGGATTGCCCGCACAGCACGCAGCTGGGCGGGTCTGGGCACTGGGACCTATCTTTTGGGCGACTGCACTCCGCGGTGCCGTGATCGCCCAGGCACTTTACGCACCGGGGTTTGCCGAAGCAATTCCGTTGCGCGTGGCCGTATAACTGGCAACGGTGGCATTGGCCTACCGTGCCACTTTTGTGTGGCTTCTCAATTAAAATTCCTGAAAGACTGCATACAGTCTTCAGCGCAAAGATGGGGTGGGGACCTTCGGAGACGGGGTGGCAAATGACGAGGACGTTGTTAGACGCCCTGCCACCTCTGCCGTGCATACGGTGCACCTCAATCACCGGGATGTTCTGTGACTCTAGGTCGCAGACGATCTCGGTGGTGGGGATCTCACTGGGGATCCGGCAGAGGACCACCCGAACGGGCTTGCTCTCATGGAGCGTATAAGTGTGGTGGGGGATATTTCGAGCCTTGAGTAGCTTCGAAAGCGCGCGGTGTAATTGCATTCCATTCACTCAACACGTTATAAACCTGCTTTACCGCTCATTCATGTTTGTCAAAATCATTCGTTTGTCAGTCACTTGAATTTAAACCCTAATTCAAAGTTCATAAAAGTAACGCAACGCGCACGCGTGTTGTGCAAGAATATATATTCTGTCCTTTTTTAACTACGCTATTCCGTAGTCTTCCCATCTTTATCTTTCAATACTCGAGACTAGTCAGTAATCATTCGATCCGAGAATACTCGATCCGAATGAGTACCAACTAGTCTCGAAAAGACTAAGTAAATAGATACTTCGTAATACTTAGTCTTGTCGAGAATAGGTGGTACTCATTCGGATCGAGTATTCTTGGATCGAATGATTACTGACTAGTCTCGAGTATAAAGTCCAATTACTAGGTACCAACCTAGTCTTATCACTGATTGCTGGTGCTAACACCCTAAGTTCAATAGAAATATCAAGTACAGGAGAAGTGGCAACGAGGTGAGTCCGTGAAGCTTAAAGACCGTCATCGTAAAATTTAATCAAAATACCGTGTTAATTTGTTGTTTAGCAGTTTCCTGCAAAATTAGTAGCCACAATAAAAAAATTACTTGGACTAAGTACGTGTACCATGACCACATTCGATAAGTAATAATTGATACTAGGTGGACTAGGGACTAGGTGGACTAGGTGGACTAGGTGGAATAGGTATCTGGATCACGTATTTTTAAATACTAAGAATAGGTGCACCTAGTCCCAAATTTACCTAGTACAACCCATCTCTATTACTTATTATATGATAGGCATGCGTCCGATATATCAAAACGAATTCAAAATCAGATTTCAAACACAAATCGATTTGTATCGATTTCTCAAACTTGAAAATCTGATTTTAAAATCTACCTAGCCGAACCAAACGCTAACGATCTACCACCAAACGAATCGAAATCCAAACGCAAACTTGCCAGTTTGCGTTTGGTTGGATTTCGTTAGAAATTCGCTTTCTCTCTTTCTAACTAAGCGTAACATAGCGGAGTAAAAAGGATAGCGCGAATTTTGTGATTTAGATTTCGGTTTTCGGAAATCTAACAGACATTATAATGCGATCAATATCATCTTTACTGCCAAGTATTTAAAGACTACATTTTCGAGATTATACGTTGATGTATTTTGGTTTATGCTTCAATGTTTCTTGGAACTAAAAAGAATGTATTGGTATATACCTACTGTTTGTTTACGTAATTTCAACTAAATACTAATACATATTTGACCTCGGTGGCAAGTGCGTGCTTCGCATCGTAATTAAGATACCTAAGTGAATTGCATAACTGCCGATTTTTTATTACCTACGTGTTTATTTAGAGTGGTGTCGTTTTTAGAGTAAAGATAATAGACAATAATCATTATTTATAATAATTAGTATAAATAATAATAATTAGTATATATTGCTATACTTGCGTTTTTAAACGCAAATCTGGATCCAACAAGGTTTGAAAAAAAAAAGAATATTAAAAAAAACAGAAATTATTGTAAAAATACCGATTTTTAAATGCGCTGGAAAAGTTTTACGCGTAATCTTAAATAAAACTTTTCTGCTAGTCCTAAGCCTAGATGCATGAAGGAAAATCGCGCAATCTCTATCTGATTCCAACGAAATCTAAGTACGCAAGCGAATTGGCGTGGCTAGATCGATAGGCTAAATCGGATTTCAAAAATCGGATTTTGAAATCGATTTTGAAATCTGAAATCGGATAAATATCAGTTTGCGTTTAAAACCAAAAACGCCCATGTCTATATATGATTAATGAGCAATTCAAAACAACACTGTCACAGATATTATTTAGGATCCACTCCGTTCCACGAACAAGTTACTCTTGCTATATTTTTATATGTTAGAAAATATTGCCTTAACACCTTTTACCAGGGTTGGATTTTGTACTATAATTATAGTATTTATACTATAATTTCACCCTTTGTACTATATACTATCCACATCTAAGGATAGTACGCTAACATACTATAATTTAAAGTATGCTCCCGAATGCTTAGTTTTACGTCATAATTATGAATATTCCGACCGAATTCCGATCTTTCAATGTTTTCTGTGTTGATGATCGGGGTTTCCCCGATTATCTTCCGAAGTACACTTCTCTCTTTGCCAGGGTTAGATTTTGTACTATAATAATTTGTATTTAAAATTCCATTTTATTGTCTTGTGAGTTGTGACGCTATCAAAAGCGGTAGCAAAAGTGAGAATTTTACTGATTTTATTCCTACTAAGGATATGTTGATGAGATTAAATGCCAAGGATGAAGATTGAACTAATAGTAATATTCAAGAACTGATAAACTTAGAAGAGGAGTAAATTTTGCCTTAACGGGTGTTGATTTTAATGACTATTATAAGTTAAATAAAAAAAAATGAAAGTGTACTATATTTTTTTTATAAATACTATCCTTTTCATTTGTTTGTACTATCTTTTTCAACATACATAAATCCAACCCTGCCTTTTACCTTCAAGAATTTGCTTTTACAAATTCTTAAAAAATAATTTCTATAGTGAAACCGTGCAATACATATTTTTTATTCCTAAAAATTTGGTATTAAAGTAAATTGAATTATT
Organism: Tholera decimalis; assembly: GCA_943138885.2. NCBI lineage: Eukaryota > Metazoa > Arthropoda > Insecta > Lepidoptera > Noctuidae > Tholera > Tholera decimalis. Next base: position 5,804,021 of record OW964571.2, read on the forward strand.
TACGATCATTCGTAGATCGGAACAGCGGAGACGAAGAAAATAAAACGTAAACGAAAACAGACTGATGCATAGACAATTAGATATTCTCTGCTTGAGGCTCGATTTGAATCTGAGTGTAGTTTTATTACCGTTCTGGAATAAGACCAATGCTCAAGTGCAGATTCTATATTTAAACTGAGATCGGGCGAATTAAGCTCAAACTGGACTAGAGGAACGTTCTGTAATACGGACCTAAAAGTATTTTTAAGATATTTTAGAACAAAGCGTTTTATTTTACGTCAAGCTTCGCGCAGCGCCATCCCTGCAGTAGGAACATACCAAATCAAATCGTTGTCAATAGTGTATCATTGCTATATTTTAATTGACGAGAACAATCATGGGCACGATTTTTTTAATAAAGAGAACTAGTAATGTGGGTAGAGTCCACATTACTAGAAATTTTGTTAACCCCTCCAACTACGCTAAATATCCTTGTGTCTGTCTTCACGGCAATAGTGTATGGTGGGGTTCGAACCCACAACCTCTCGATCACAAGTCCGACATCTTACCCATTAGCTATTGACGCTTCAACATCTTGCTGCTCATTTTTTACTGGGCGACGAACGATCGGCAGTTGCGCCCACGTTGTTTGCCTAGTTTGGTTTATGGCGTGGGCTAAGTACCCAGACGTTGTGAGACGCTCTGCTTTATTTTTAGATTCAATAATTATAGTCGACAATTTAGGATGACGATTGATTAGGTATTTTAATGTTTACATGAAACCTAAAATAGAGGATCATTTGTTATGTTGTTAACCTGTACAGTTAACGAATGAATAATTGATTGACGTGAACCCACTCCAGACACAAGCATATTTAGCTTAGTTGGAGGGGTTAACAAGATTGCTAGTAATGTGAATTCTACCCACATTGCTAGTTATATTTAAAAAAAAAAAAAAAAAAAAAATTGATTGACTACCTATCCTTAACTAAGGTCCGTATTACAGAACGTTCCTCAAGTCCAGTTTGAGCTTAATTCGCCCGATCTCAGTTTAAATATAGAATCTGCACTTGAGCATTGGTCTTATTCCAGAATGGGAAATAAAACTACACTCAGATTCAAATCGAGCCTCAAGCAGAGAATATCTAATTGTCTATGCATCAGTCTGTTTTCGTTTACGTTTTATTTTCTTTTTCTCCGCTGTTCCGATCTACGAATGATCGTAAATAATTCAATTTACTTTAATACCAAATTTTTAAGAATAAAAAATATGTATTGCACGGTTTCACCATAGAAATTATTTTTAAGAATTTGTAAAAGCAAATTCTTGAAGGTAAAAGGTGTTAAGGCAATATTTTCTAACATATAAAAATAAAGCAAGAGTAACTTGTTCGTGGAACGGAGTGGATCCTAAATAATGTCTGTGACAGTGTTGTTTTGAATTGCTCATTAATCATATAATAAGTAATATTCAAATAAATAATGGTTTGGGAACGACGATCTATAAAAATATTAAAAGGTAACAAAGTTTTAGTAAAAACAAAACAGAAATGCATATGTTTTACCAAATCTTGGTCAATAGATGGCAGTATTACAAATTGTCAAAAATCTTCATCTTGTGAAAATCTATACCATTTCTTAAAAGAATTATTAGTAAATTGTATGGGCCCTTCACATGGAACGCTGATGTTCTGTTTTTTTTGTTCAAATCATCGGTGAAAAAATCATTGTTATAATCTGTTTAAGTTAGAAAACACGGGATTCATCTAGTAACTTAAAATGGCAAAAAAATACGTATAAAAGTGTTATTTGTAACCAATTAGCAAAATAAAATGTGATTTCATCATCATTCGCCAAAAATTAACATTTTTATATCAAATAATAAACTGAAAAGCAAATAGTTAACTGACACGGAAATCTCTGCTCGAGCGTGGTGTCGACCATACTTGGGTGATGAATCTACAACTGAGTAACGATCTAGAATAAAGCCGTACCCGGCTGAACTATGATCGATGAATCTATACTTGATGAACATTCTAAAATCAAATCTCGAATCAAAACTAGTTTTAAACAGAGATCAGTGCTCGAGTTTCGTTCTGTAATACGGGCCTATGTGTTGTGTTGTAGGTGTGATGGTGTTCAAACGCGCACCTATTTTCCATAAAAAATACATTGTTTATAATATGCCGTGTTTTATTTAAAAAAGTAAGTAATGATTTTTCGTCAACGTAAAACATATAGGTACAATACATTACATTAATTTTTTTCCTCGGATAGATTCTAAAACGCTTTGAGTTACACACTAGTACCTATCAGTCTAAGAAACAGTATGCACTATGATTCAATGTTTGGCAGCACTTAGCCCAACATCCATACAAAAATGGTCAATCTCCTATTTTGCCTGTCTGTCTTTCTGTTGGTCTGGGCTAATGTTTGTAACTGCAGAACCGATTATAACGGGAATTTCACTGGAACGTAGAAGTAGATGTAGGGCATAGGTAGGCTTCTATGATTTTTACTTAAACCTCAGAATTTCAAAAAGGTAAGCTATATAAAGAATTAATTCAAATACAATTCCTAGTAAAGGGTTGAAGTAAACACATTTGGAGCAAATTCAGTCCTGGGTTACTATATATAATTATTTACATGAAAATAAGATACAAATACTTACCTACCTACTTTTAATGGAAGTTAGAGGAGATTATAGGGCAACATTATGGGAATTTCCACGGGATTGGGATTTATGTGGCGAAAGCCGCGTGAGTTACATTGAACTATAAACAATCAACCATTTTATGAGAAAGATCCAAATAAGCCTGCAGTAGATGAGAGATGGCCAGTCTCAACCTACGGCCCATGTACACGAACATATTATGACGCGAGTACCTATCAGCAGCATTCAGCTCAACTACGAACAAAACGTTTTGGGAATACTTTCACTATGTACCTACGGCTAAGGAGTGGAATTCCCTGTCGGAGTCTGTGTTTCCTGATAGCTTTAACCTAGAAGTATTTAAGTAAAGAGTGAATAGGTTACTTCTAGGCAAGCGTGCTCAGGTGCCAGGTGAGATAGATGGTGCATGGCCGTTCGTCTTGTACTCCAATGATGAAACGGGTTTGTTGAAATTAGATTATGCACTTCAATTATTTGAAAGAACATCTTCCGCCCGGACATGAATTGCAGTCTGCAATGGCCAAACTGGAACAGATTGCAGGCCCAGGTCAGCTGATACAAATACAGGGCTATTGGTAAAACACTAACAACCTTGCAAAACAACCACTTTTGTTGCATGACTTTTTACCAAAAACAAACCTTCAAGATCCCCTCTGCTGCTTTCATTCTTTCAGTTTACCTACATTATTAGCGCTTACTTTTGCTTCGCAGACTGCGTAATATTTAGAACGTTCTTTTTTGTATTAAAATCTGATGTACCTACTAAAATATGATGAATTGTTAAAAGTCATAGAACAAAGCTTATTGTTTATGATGTCACAAATATAGTCCTGAGAGATTGTTAGTGGTTAAACAATAACCCGGTATAGGAAATCTAACCAAATGGAATATCCTTGACCCATCCTTCTTTGGAGACCCTTTACAGGATATGCATCTTAAAAGATTTAAACGAGACCAATATCAGAGCTATGCAGTTAGCTACATATCAGTCATAAAGTATTTGAGCATCGACTCGTAAAGAAGTAGAATGTATTTTGAAGCGAAACAAGTGATCCAACACCACACATTCAGCGAGTCATTTCAGTAAGCATAACAGCATCCTCAATACGATAGCAGACAGATTGGAGCCCTTTACTGAGACAATTTCACGCTCGTCCCATCTTAGACCTCATCTATCGTTTACCATCAGGCGAGATCGAGGTCAAGAGTGAGCCCAACCATCATAAAAAAAATAATTAAAAAAGACATTGGGTATGCCTATATGCCTATGTGGCATAGTAATGCAAAGAGTATGTAATACGGGCGTGCAACTGTCAAAGTGGCGCTAGTAGCACACTTACCAATATCAAAGCAGTTTCTCTATGGAACAGTAATGAATTCCTAAATTAGAGACAGTTATTGAGAATTTTTCGATTAAAGAACATGTATTATGTTCTTTAATCGGAAAATTGTACAGAAATCAATTGAAATCAATGAAATGAAAATAAAAAATATTACCACAGATAATACAGATAACTATATAATAACTCACATTCTAACTAACACTGACAGTGACAAAGATTCTTACGGTGGTGGCGCCATCTGCGATTAGCTTTCACTTGCACGCCCCATTAAGTATTTTATTTTATGTTTTTGGTAGATGTAAGTTCTAACAAAAGCTTCTAAGATTTGTTTGTATATTCCTACTAACCCAAATGGACCTATATTCTGAAATTAAAGATTATACATATATCATTTCACCCGATGAATGACATTACTGGACTATTCCTTTACTAATGTTATTGCTGCAGCTGCAGTCAGAAGCAAGGTTTAAATAAAACGTAATCATACATAACATAACTTTTATTATCAATATTATCTTGCAGTACACAAAGTACAAAACTAAATTATTCTAATTCGATATATTTTTGCTTGTATCTATATCTAAATATATATCACTACTATTCTATACTGTATTCGGCTTTTTATACAATACAAATTTTGTATAAACAAACCTTACCTTTTGATGCCCGAGTTGTATTTATTTATGATTTTTTTTAAATGACGTGGAAATTGCTTTTAAATAACTTACTTTTCTACTTATTTCAGTACAGCAATTAGACAAAATTGTACAATTCAATGTAAATTAATTGCATAAAAAACTACGAAATTTAAATTTCAGGCATTAAACTTTACATAACAAATATGAAGAAACTTCGTTTCCTGTTTTACTCGTTTTAAAATTATATTTTAGTATGAATAATTTCTTAAAAATTAGTAAAATATTACAATTGTTCTTGAATCTTTAATTTAACTTCTGTTTAATCTCGATTATAAACCATTAAATACAGTACCTACCACAGTATTACGATTTAGGAAATATCGTAATACTGTGACAGTACTTAGCTCCTTTTAGAATTCCTATATTATTTTAAATTAGAACAATTATTATAACGTATATTTATTATAAATCAGCATCTCAAGGATAGTTCGTTGTTATACCTTTCTAGTCAAAATTTTGAAGCGTCAATAGCTTAATGGATAAGGTGTCGGACTTGTGATCGAGAGGTCGCAAGTTCGAATCCCACCCATTACACTACTGCCGTGAACCCACTCCAGACACAAGCATATTTAGCTTAGTTGGAGGGGTTAACAAAATTGCTAGTAATGTGAATTCTACCCACATTGCGAGTTATCATTGAAAAAAAAAAAGAAAAATAATAATAATCTGTTTATAACATATCCACTACTGAGACACAGGCTTTCTCTCTATGAGAGGGGATGGGCCTTAATCCACCACGCGAGACCAGTGTGGGTTGTTGCATGTCTTCAAATATCATACCAGTTTCCTCATGACATTTTCCTTGCTATGTCCCAACAGTAGAAACGTAATAGGCTGAATTACAATAAATTATTATTACAGATAAAAATGAACCTAATATACAGAGTTAATTGTAAAACACCGAAAACCTCTCATGACTATGTTACTAACATCATAATCAACAACTTTTGTTCTATGACTTTTGAAAATTCATCATATTTTAGTTCACCAGATTTTCATACAAAAATAAAAATATTTAAATTGAACGCCCTAAATGTTACGAAGTCTATGCGAAGCAAAAGAAAGCGATTTAAATCGCTTTTTCTTAATGTTGTTGATTATGATCTTAGTAACATAGTCATGAGAAATTTTCGGTGTTTTACAATTAACCCTGTATACATCGACGGTCTAATATCAGAGTTCGTAACTCCATTTGAGTAAATTTTACAGGAGCAAGAAAAAACTGTTTTATTTATTCATTTATTGCAATATTTCAACTTGTGATTTAAATTATTTATATATTTTTTTAAATATTGCTTTGTATTTGTGAGAAAATTGAATTAAGTACGAACTTTTCTAGCCACGGTGTTTGGAGTTTGGAAGTGTAAATGCAGTACGACTTTTTATTTTTATAGATTGACTAGCGACCCGCCCCGGCTTCGCACGGGTGCAATAAATATAGGCAGCGTTCGCGAGAATCGTTAACGTACGGCAGTTTTTTCGACGCCTTACTCCACAATTTTCACTACCACGAAAAATCCTATCTATTTTCCGGGATAAAATATAGCCTATACGGATTCGGAAGAATCCCTCTAAGTAATGGTAAAAGAAATTTTGAAATCGGTCCAGTACTTTTTGAGCCTATTCAATACAAACATACAAAAATACAAAGGTTTCCTCTTTATAATATTAGTATAGATAAATGTACATACCTCATCGTATAATCGTTTTTGGGTAATAAGAAGTATTCCATTGTATAGATTATAAAATACTGCACTAGATGGCATTAAAAGTCTATTTTCGTATTTTTTGGAGTTACGCATTCTGATAAATAGACCGACGACATTACTAAAGTATTGGTGGTAATGAAATGAAAATATCATCTCAAGACAAATTAAAGTAAGTTAAAATTACATATGATTTTATACATCGTGTAACGGAAATCCCATATCTATCCAAAAGGGCTGAGTGAGAACAACATCTGGTATGGAGTCTCTATGCACAGTTTCAGCTCTAAATAAGTGACTCAAAGAATTGATAAGAAACTATCGGTTTCAATGTTTCTTGAATACCAATCATAAACGTGTCACAGAAATACGTTAAGTTAACTACGAAAAGTTATCATAGTGACCCACTATGATAACTTTCCACGTCACTTGCCAATAACACGATAATTCTTTTCGTTCTCCTCCAAAAATTCGGTCTCTGGTATCAATGTATTGAAATTTGCAATAAGTTCCACACATGTAGACATAGGATTACAAAACCCTTGCCATATCGTTTGTTAAATTATATTATTTTACAATAACGGACAATTAAAGGGTGTTTAAACTATTGTGTGTCGCTCAGTAAAGTTATATAACAAGAGCACCTTGATATACCTATACCCTGTGTTAATCTGTTATTAATTAGATACTTATATAAAAGTCTAAATATATTATTATGTTGAACTGGACTATCGACTTCACATCATGTATATGTACCTGAAACAAAGAAATTGGGTCACAGTAAGGTCATGAATTCGTTACATTTCGACAATCTGAGATCGGTAGAAATTGAGTCGTTACATATTACTGCCATCTGCGATCCTCTGCGATCTATTTATACCCTGGTCTATGAGTTCTAGAACATTCTTGTAAAATCGACTCACCGCCTACACTGCCTAGAATATTCCAGAAGCTACTTGAGATACACAGTGCTGCTACTCGCCGCTAGATGGCGTTAGTGTCTCGACTAGATATACTCAGTACTGCTACTCGCCGCTAGATGGCGTTAAAGTCTCGAACATTCTAGATTTCTGTCGAAGTTTCTCGACGTACTTCACTAAGCGACTGGCGTAACAATAGCCTAATGGTTAAGGACTTATGATCGCGTGTTCTAACCCCAGCCAGTACACTATTGCCGTGGACCCAGACACAAGCATATTTAGCTTAGTTGGAGGAGTTAACAAGATTGCTAGTAATGTGAAATCGACCCACAATGCTAGTTCTCTTTATAAATAAATTTTTTAAGTAGCCCCAGCAATCTTGAAACACCTGAAAAAATCTAGATAAATTGTAGCTAAGAACCATCGCGATCACGTCAGCTTTATAATGAAAACAAAACCGCATCATAATCGGTCCATTCGTTTAGGAGCTAAGATGCCACAGACAAAAACGGACACGTTAAACATACAGGGTGGCAGGGACATCGACGCGCAACCGCTTACCATGGATTCAGAACATGATTCTGGAACCTCCTGCGTTGAAATTTTCTTTCTAATATATAAAATTCTCGTGTCACAATGTTAGTTACCTTACTCCTCCGAAACGGCTTTACTGATTTTTACCAAATTTTATATGCATATTCAGTAGGTCTGAGAATCGGCTACTATCTATTTTTCATACCCCTAAGTGATAAGGGTAGGGGTAGGGTAGGGGTAGGGTAGGGGTAAGGTAGGGGTAGGGTAGGGGTAGGGTAGGGGTAGGGTAGGGGTAGGGTAGGGGTAGGGAAGGGGTAGGGTATTGGTAGGGTAGGGTAGGGGTAGTGTAGGGTTTGGGTAGGATAGGGGTAGTGGTATCGGTTGGGTAGGGGTAGGATACCACGCGAACGAAGTCGTGGCGGGTCAGCTAGTAATTTAATAAAATTAAGAAAAATCCGACGCAAAAACAAACCAGTAAATTCCCTTGTTTCACATAAAACAGTAATGTAAATAAAACTTAAAAGGGCTACCTGATCAGTTGTTTTGCTAGAGTGAATTTTATTTTTTAATTAAATTCTCATTGGATTAGATAGAAACAATGATTTTATACAGTTTTCAGTAAAAAAACTTGCTGAATAAACCTGAAAATTTAAGGAAAAGCCGACGAAAAATTCCAACAGAGATACATGATTCTGGACCCCCCAGAATCATCCCTGGTAAGCGTTTGTGCGTCGATGTCCCTGCCACCCTGTATAACAACCCTCTTTTTGCGTCGATGGTTAAAAAGGTGGATGTTTAAACTCTAAAATGCTGAACATAAAAGCCTGCGTAGCCTTTACCTGTGAAAATCGTCGTCAGCCGCCGTACTAAATGAGAAATCTATTCTCGGACTATTCTACCGTACCTTGGTACCCTTTAATGTATTTTTTTATTATTGATAAGCTTGCGTTTGACCACCATCTCACCTGATGATGTGGTCAAAGATGAAGCACGCTTGCCTAGAAATAACCTATTCACTCTTGACTTAAAGATCCCTAAGTTATAGCTATCAGGAAACAGACTCCGGCAGGGAATTCCACTCGTTAGCTGAACGCACAATGAAAGTATTCCCAAAACGTTTCGTGCGTATGTTGTATGTTTTGTGTATATTGTCATACTTACCACATTCAGTTGATAGTGGCGGAGTGCTCAAAGTCTCCCTTGTCGAGCTGTCGCTGAGGGACCTTCGAAGGCTCATAGATCAGCATCGACACGCGTTCCGGACTCGTCTTATTGCGCTGCATGTCTGGAATACAAGGCTGTTGTTAAATTCAGCTGAAATGGGTAATATGCATGACACATTTCGGGGAGTGTGCGATGGAATTACACAATCTAATTCTACCAAGCCCGTTCCATCATCGGGCTATGAGACAAACGGCGAAGCGCCATCGTTACATGGTGGACATCCCACCCATACGCACAAAACGTTTTGGGAATACCTTCATTGTGCGTACGGCTAAGGAGTGGAATTCCCTGCCGGAGTCTGTGTTTCCCGATAGCTACAACCTGGGAGTCTTTAAGTCCAGAGTGAATAGGTTACTTTTAGGTAAGCGTGCTCCATCTTCGATCACATCATCACTTACCATCAGGTGAGATAGTGGTCAAACGCGAATCTATTTTCAATAAAAAAAACAAATATGTATTATGCAACCATTTTACCATATGCATACATTTAAAACATATACCTAACTGTGAAAACAGAATGAAAATCAATCGAAAAAATGAGGAAGTACGTACGCGCGAAGGGTTTCGTACCATTGTCTATAAAAAAAAAAAACAAAAAAAAAACATGTGTTGTATGGGAGTCCTCCTTAAATATTTATTTTTTAGTCTTTGTTGTTATAGCGGCAACTGATATACATCATCTGTGAAAAATTCAACTGCCTAGCCATCACGGTTCATGAGATACAGCCTGGTGACAGACAGATAGACAGGGGAGCGTACGGGTTGGTGGATGTCACATGTTTTCGGATTTTTGGTCCTAAGACATATAAATTACCCAAATTAATGTGCCTGACTGCTGGGTTCGAACCTGCATTCATTCACAAGTCGTACCCGTCACCGCTGGCCCACCGTTATGTCTCTGGGAGCGAGGAGCATTGGTGCAAATGTATATATATCGGTGCAAATACAATAATTTGTCTATTAAAATAATTGAAATGATTAATGTTTAATAATTTGATTGTTTCACAAACTATCAATAAAATAAAATCAATGATTTTAAGATGAAAAATTAACATAAAACATTGTAATTTAAGCAGTTCAATATTTAACAAGAAAATGTGGGTACATGTGCTACAATCCCTCTATATAAAGCCGGGTCCGCTGCGCCAATTTTCTAACAAAACATGTTATCAAAACATGTTAGTAAAACCGCCCGTCCGCAGCGCCTATTGTTGTAATGTTTTTGTTTAATTTCAAAAACGAGTTCCGACGAAGAAGACGTGAAAGCTGTTATAGCAATAGTAGAATTAGTTGACATTTGAATGTGGCAATTCTGTCTCTGAGATTAAAAAATAGGGATAGTGAATGAGTGAGCGCGAACACAAAATGCGTCACTTTCCCCCTCCCCGCAGGCGAACGCGGGGGATGTTATCCATTCATCTCGGCAAACATGTTATTGTGTTTTTGCTAACAAAACTGTTAGACCACGCCTATATTCTGTTAGCAAACAATGTTATACTGTGTGCAAACACGAAAACACGTCGCAGCGGACCCGGCTTAAGGCCGCACTGTGAGAGCTAGATTCAGTCGGCTGAGCTGAGCTGACGTCAAACTTTTTAAAAACACATACGAGGCCGTCTCTCCGTCATATATATTCGTTTAAAATTGTAACATTTAACTGGTTAGTTTTTTAGGGTTTTGTACCAAATGGGTCAAAACGCGACTCTATTACTAAGACTCTGCTATCCGTCTGTCCGTCACTAGGCTGTATCTCATGAACCGTGATACCTACACATGTGAAATTTTCAAAGGTGATGTATAAAAACAGAATAAAATATATATTTAAGTGGTGCTCCGATACAACAAACCTGATTTTTTGCCGTTTTTATAGATAATGGTACGGAACCCTTCGTGCTCGAAACCAACTCGCACTTAGCTAGTTTTAAATTTCTCTCTTTCTGTTTGTTCGAGCTAATCTCAGGGACGCTTGAACCGATTTTAATGGGATTTTCAGTGGAAGATACGACGAGAAATTCCCACGAGATCGGGATTAACGTTCATGTATGAAGTCACGCACACGCACGCACAATTAGCAGATTATCATAACACTTACATCTCAAACTGAGGCGTCGTTTGTGCTGTCCACATAACTCTAGCTGCCTCCTCACCAGCTGCGACGCGGAGGCTGGTCGAGCACTCAGTGGAAGAGTAGCTGGCTGTAAAGTCACCTCTGAACATGCCGTCTTACTTGTGTAGTCTGCGAAAGAAAATCTTAATAATACTAAGTCTTCCTACGGCGGCCAAACTCATCATCGATTAGCCATCTGCGCAGGAGATATTATAGTGCACAAGTATGTGCACGCAGATGCACTCTCTGTTCCTTTACTCTCATAGCCCGAAGTAGGGCTTCCAATCCCGCAGCCTGAATTCAATCTCGGTATTTGCGGGACTAAGAATTTTCAATCCCGCGGGATCTCGGTATTTGCGGGATCCCGCATATTGAAAATATTCACATTTATATAAGGCAAATAAAATAATGAATTAATCAACTAACTGCACATTTATTTACGTAAATTACTATTAGTATGAGATCAATCAAATTACACCGTTTATTTATCACAAAAAACAATGAATTAATCAACTAACTCCACATTTATTTACGTATTACTATTAGTATGAGCTCAATCAAATTACACCGTTAATTTTTTCACAAAAAACAGTAACAAACACTGAATAAAAAACCTTACTGATATTTTAGGCGACATACTTAGGCTACTACTGACTGAAATTCGGCTATATTAGGCTACTTAAGCTGTGAAAAACGGGCAACATCGGCCCCCGCGTTGTTTGCAACACTGCCGGCCACCAATCACCAAGCGATCGCGCTCGCGAGAGGTCGTATGCATGCTTTTTTTCAGTCCCGCGGATCCCGCGCCCGTAATCCCGCATCACGCGGGATTGGAAAATGACGCGGGATCCCGCATTACCGAGATCTCGGTATTCCGGGATTGGACGCCCTATCACACAACAACGAATCGATGTGATTTTAGCGTAGACATAGTTCAAGAGCAGGAAGGTGGTGGCTTTTTAAGCTGAAAATCTAGTCTGTGTTATCTGAACCCATCTCTTTCGTTGAACAATAGTAAGTAATTATAAAAGCAAAAATGTGTTTATTTGTATGTCTTCCACGTCTAAACAAAGCAACGGATAGATGTGATTTTTGCTGTGGACGTATTTCTAGGGCTGGATACTAACATAGGCAATATTTTTCGCTGAAAAATGTAGATTTTATTACGAAAACCCACCTCTTTCATTGAGCACAATCTCGCGATGCATCTGCGACAGCTCTATCTCATTGACGTGCACTTTTTGTTTCTTGTCCAAACCATCCCATGAGCGGTTCCGATCTCCGATGATGACGGTCAGGTCACCTTCCGTCTTTAGATCCTCGTCTTGGAATGATGCGGTCTTGCTCACTGGTTCCTCCTGGGAAGTAAAGTAACAATACGAATACAAACAAATACGAAGCGTCAATAGCCCAATAGCTAAGGTGTCGGAAGTTGGACTTATGATCGAGAGATCGTGGGTTCGAACCTCACCCATTACACTATTATATATAGCTTAGTTGGAGGGATTAACAAGATTGCTAGTAGGTAATGTGAATTCAACACACATTGCTAGAAATCTTTAAAAAAAAGAAAATACTTAAAAGTAATTTGGCCGCTGTAATCTGGCCTAATGGGGTACCCTTGATTGGGGTAGAGAATTGTTGGCCCAGTGGGTAAAGCTCAGACATGCGAGTTGCAGGTTGTGAGTTCGAAACCAGTCAGAAAAATAACCTTGTGTAATTTATATCATAACAGGTGCACTCAAAACGGTGAAGTTAAATTCCATAAGGAATTCGTTTAATTAAAGAGCTGTTTAGGAAGCAATCATCCATGGACCACCTCGAAGTCTTCATAGTTACGCAACATTGATGTCTTTGGTATTGCTAATAGGTATAACGAAAATAGTACTATCGCAAACGGAGTTAGCAATGGTACATAAATGTATTATTTTTATACATGAAGCAACAATTTTGTACCCCTTTTTACAAAAATGACGCAAACAGAGAAATACGAAATTTAGCACAATAAAAGTTTATATGGAGGCTCAGTGAAGAAAATCTCTGAAAATCTTTTTATTTATAACGTTCAAACGTAAAATTTTAACTTTTGGTCGAATTTTGACCGCTGCGCAATCACAGTATAAATTAAAATCGGTAGTAGTATCATAATAATTGCGCACTTAAAATAAATCTGGAAACTTACAGAGTCAAATCAAGTTTGATGTCCAAGGGAAAAATTTTCAACGTGAACTAACTAACCAGAAAATTCCTTACCTTAATCTTCCTCTTCACAGTAGGACTGGATTGGGGCCTATTCAAAAAATCAATATGCTGGTTCTTGTCGCTCTTATTCCTAACTATCGGCGATAATTTCCTGTATTCACTCCTTGGCTCCAATTCTATCCTGACAGTCTCAACCGTAGAGTTACTAGCTCTGCCGAACAACGGAGATAGTTTTGGCTTGACTCCGCTCGTTTCATCCGATTCATCAACACTCTCAATTGTGATAGTAGAATCGATGCTATTAGGATTATGCTTTATCGGTTTTACGATAATGAGACCTTTTTGAATATCTTCTTCATCGAGTTTAGACGATTTCTCGATATCGTAATTCGGATTTTCGAAGCCCGTTTGCGTGGCTATATCGTCACTAACTGCTGTAAAGGTTTGCGAATTGGTATTCGATGCTTTGTTTAGCATTCTTTTGCGTCTTTCAAGGTCTGCGTGTATGTCTGTTTGTACACGTAAGTTTATATCTCCGTAGCGTCTTACGATGTAGTTTAGGAGCCATTGGTAACCTTTGCGTAGCCCGGGGTCGAGTTTTGGCTTTTTGGACTTCGGGTGTTCACCGTATGCGCTGTAAGATTCGACTAGGGTTGGGCAGCGATACCTGTGGGAATCAGATTTGTACAACAGTTATCACCATAAGTTTGTAGAAAACGTTCCTAATCTATACTACATTTAATCCTAATCCTAATCTATGAAAATTATAAAGAGGTGAAATTTGTAAGTTTGTAAATTGTAAGTTTGTATGTAGGGGGTAATCTCTGAAACTACCGAACAGATTTTGAAAATTCTTTCGCTTACATGTAGCTGCATTATCCCTGAGTGCTATAGGCTATAAATTATCTTTATATCATGCATATTAGCCGAGCTATTATAATCTTTGTCAAACAAGTCGGGGACGGGATCCCGTGGAATATTTTCGACTTCAACGCGGACGGAGTCGCGGGCAGAAGCTAGTCTCCTATACAGGCTAATGAACCTTCAAGAACTCTTATTTTTATGATGGCCTTCGATGTTTGTCCGTCAATCAGTCTGTATATCAGCCTTAATATAGCCCACATTTCATGAACCATAAGTATATAATTGTAATTTCCACAGAGTGTGTAATTACTACTGCCTTTATATGGGCTGACGTGAACTGTGTTCAAAATCCCTTAAAATAAAGATAAAAATTGCCTTTTTAACAAAAACAATATACTATTCATTCAAATATAAACGTTGATATAAGGCGCCGCGTAGTTTGAGAACCACCGACACCTTATTTTATTAAATACAATATGTTGCAGACAATAAGACAGCAAATTATTGTATCAAAGGTTAAACTCATTTCTAAAGAATATTTTAATGAACTCAAGAAGCATGACTGTTTCGGCTTATGCTACAGAACCCCTCGTGTACGAGTCCTTTTCAGGCTAAGCCTCTTTTGCGTATTTTTTTAGATAATTCGCTGAAGTTGAATTCATTCAGTGAAATTTTAGAAAAACAGGTACTTATAAGCAATCATGTTTAATCGAAATTTGCTTAAATTGTTACTTTAGACTTAACCTGGCGAATGGCGAAAAATTTTTCAAATCCCACTATGAAGACCCCATCAAATGCAGAACCAAGTCACTGCAGTGGGTTGACTGAATCTTACAATCTTACTTATAAATATAAATGTGAAAGTTTGTGATAATGGATGTAAGAATGTTTGTTACTCTTTCACACAAAAACTACTGAACAGATCGGAATGAAATTTTGTATGTAAATAGTTGAAATCCTAAACCAACACATAGGCTACAGTAAAACGCTGCAACTTTGCCAACTAAGCCCAAATTTGCCAGGGGCGTGCATAGGATTATGACAGGGCATGCGGCGGAGTAAAAACACACAAAAACTTCTTCTTTTATAGATTTTTAGCATAGCCACAGCCACGCATCGTAGCATGGTGGCGATGCGTGGCTGTGGCTATGCTAAAAATCTATAAAAGAAGAAGTTTTTGTGAGTAATCGGTCACAAAAACTTCTTCTTTTATAGATTTTTAGCATAGCCACAGCCACGCATCGTAGCATGGTGGCGATGCGTGGCTGTGGCTATGCTAAAAATCTATAAAAGAAGAAGTTTTTGTGTGTTTTTACTCCGCCGCATGCCCTGTCATAATCCTATGCACGCGCCTGAAATTTGCCTATTTCGTTTAATTAACGATATTTCGCGTTTGCTTCGTTTTTTCTTATTTTCTACCATTTGGTAGTGATTTTACATTATTAGGGCAACATATTTTTAATTTTTTGTAATGGTAACTTCATTGTTATTCCGTTAGTTGTACGACAAACACCGGTGCGACTGAGTGAAAATTTTTAGTGTCTTGTAACTTTTGAAGTTTTAGCTAAAGAAAAGGTGTTTTCGTGCAGCTATAACATTCCAGGGTACGAAAATACTATCTACTTTCCGTATTACTCGAATTTTTGTTAAAAGGACACGATTTCATTAAAATAACTTAGCAGGCAATGTTGTGCACTGTTTTGAAAACTTGAGTGACACAACTTTGCCTGGGTCTAGGGATGTCACTAGTCGGATTTTAATAATGATATATTTTTACTATGTAAATGTTGTATTAGCATGAAATTTACACAGCTTCGAACCCGGTCAAATCGACACGTAAGCGCTTGCATGCACTAAATTCCCTTCGTTTTACGATATTTTATTGCATAAATTGTTAATGTTCCGAAGTCGGGTGAAGACACTGACTCCTGTATAAACTCAAATATCTTCTGGAAAAGCCACTTTTTTAAATTTTTTTATTAGTAATTACGAGTCAGTATTGCTAAAAAAGCATTATATTTGTGATTTTTAATCATAAGTGGAATTTGGTTTTATTTTTGAAAAAAGTGAATAAAAGTTTAAGAAAATAATCCGTATTTTTTTGGACAACCCTTGTTTCAACGACATTTTTGTATGAAAAGTTTGTGGTACCTGCTACAACATTGCCTATCAGCAGTAAAAAAATATTCAATACCGTCATGGCAATAATATAACTGCCGGGGACAAGCACGTGTCTCTTGTACACGGAAAAAAAATACTAAAAAGATCAACAATATATTTATTGAGATATCCTTCTAGGCAAAGTTGTGTCTTTTACCTACAACTTTGCCTACGACTTTGAGTGTTTGTAATTCTGAAAAACGGCGTGATTTAAATAGATTTGTGTTCTACCTGGCAAGGCATAAGGTCTGTTTTCCATCTGAAAGTCTGTAAAAGCCGCAATAATAAACAGGTTCAGAGATACGAACAAAAAACGTCAAAATCCGGGCAAAGTTACAGCATTTTACGGTACTTTTTATCCCGAAATTCTTACGAAATCGGGATTTATGAACGAAGTCACGGGTAGAAGCTAGGAATATACATACATATTGTGTTTTGAACGAGAGTCTTACTTTACTTACTTATTAACTAAAGGTTCTATGTTCAGTTTGTCGACCACGTCGATGTCGTCCAGAGCTCCGTGTTTGTCCTGCTTATTTGCGAGCACCAGTACGGGTTTCCCTGGTTAAGAGAATGCTTCGTGAAAAACACAATCAGCCTGTCAGCATTACACTATAGTATTCAGCAAGGTATAGATCATAACATTCACACATACACGCAACTTTGCACCACTATCCTTCATACACAATATAATAAAAGCCATAGCTAAATTAATTTCTCTATATGAGAATCGATAACAGAACACATGAGACGAAAATATTTTTGTGGTCATTTTTTCCGTTATAATTTTCAGATTGCTCTATGAAAAATTTATAGCTACAGAAGTAAATTGAATGACCTTAGCTTCATACTATCCAAAGCGTACACACAGTAATAAGCGGCAAAAGCACACATGCGCATAGTTAGGTAAGCAACGTCGCGCTAGATACCAGTTCGGTCGTGTACGGAATACTGCTCTCATCTCTGGGACGGATCTGCCAAATACAAGATTGATGCACTTGAGTCTATCGAGAAACGGGCCAAGAGGCTAGTTAGCAACGAGAAACTGGTCGAGACAAAGCTCCAGAGCCTTGAACATCGGCGACGTGTTGCAAGCCTATCAATTTTCTATCGGCTACATTTTGGGGAGTGTGCGATGGAATTGCACAGTCTAATTCCACCAAGCCCGTTCCATCATCAGTCCGATGACAAATGGCGATGCGCCATCGTTGACACATAGTAGACATCCCACCCATACGCACAAAACGTTTTGGGAATAATTTCATTGTGCTTACAGCTAAGGAGTGGAATTCTCTGCCGGAGTCTGTGTTTCCTGATGACTATAACTAACCTGGGAGCCTTACGTCAAGAGTGAATAGATACACACTCCCCGAAATGTAACCTATAGAAAACCGATAGACTAGCAACTCATCGTCGATGTTCAAGGCTCTGGAGCGTTGACTCGACCAGTGCATCGTTGCCAATGAGTCTTTTGGCCCGTTTCTCGATAGACTCAAGCGCGTCCAGTTGGTACTTGTCAGATTCATCCCAAAGATGCGAGCAGTATTCCATACACGGATTTTTTATCGACGTCATTATATTAGATTTTTTTATTAAGGACGTAAGTTCGAATCTGACGTAAATAAGCTGTTTTTGGGTGCCTTTTCCGACTAATATAAAGAAATTCAAACAAAACTAACAGTTGCAATAGATAGATTACTTCTTTATCTCCAAAGCAGCCGTGTTTAAAATACAAAAAATATGGTTTTTAGTATTGTAAACACGATTTTTCAAAACCTCTGCATACAAAGTTGAGGAAAAAGGGTTAAGTTTAGGATTCTTTTTCTGCTAAACATTTACATATTTTGATTCTTAAAAAATACCACAGGCTAGCAGATATAATTACCTCAAAATGAGCCTTTTAATAATAACGAAAATGTAACAAATAGCTTCACAAAAAAATAAAATCCCTTTTAAATTTTTCACATATTTTGCTAAAGCGCATGAATCTTAACTGGTCGCATTAAGGGTTATTTTCGTTGGTCACTGTTTAGATTTATTGGACAGAAAAGTGTAAAGAAATTTTAATACGCGGTCAGCCGCCTTCGTGAGTGGACGCTATGTCGCTTGTCAACAGAAATTTGTCTAAAAATAGATCGCTGTACGAACACAAAATAATTCATAATACTACACAATACTTATTTCGATACTTTACGCATTTTATATGAGCAACTTGAGAAAGTAAGTTTTTTATCTATTGTTTGGGAATAATTGTTATCTTTTTTGAATAAATGTCAAAACCCAAGATGATACCGATTTTTTTAATGGGTGCAAACGACTCGGTTTTTTTTAAATGTATGTTCCCCGATTACTCGTAACTAGACCGATTTGAAAAATTATTTTTATTGTTTGAAAGGCACCTGGTAGGTATATTTCCAGGTGGTCCCATCGTCATCAAGTCAGGATCTGATGATGGAATCCTGTCGAAATCGAGGGAACTCTTC
This sequence comes from Tholera decimalis, assembly GCA_943138885.2. Classification (NCBI taxonomy): domain Eukaryota; kingdom Metazoa; phylum Arthropoda; class Insecta; order Lepidoptera; family Noctuidae; genus Tholera; species Tholera decimalis. Next base: position 5,822,915 of record OW964571.2, read on the forward strand.
AAATATTATTATTTTTTAAAGTAACTTGTGTAGTTGCTCTCGGAAAATACCATTCGATGAAGTGGAACTGATGACGAAGACCACAGACGGCTACCGGAACTACTCAATTATAAGTATTTCATGGGTTGCGATTCGATTACTAGAATATGGTTGTTAATCACTTTATACTTGTTAACATGTATATGGTGAAGTTGAGCTGATGGTAAAGTACCTGAAGAACTCCTCAAAAATGAACGGCTCTGCATCGGGAAAAGCAATATTTTGTAAATGGTGATAAGTAGTTTACATTTAGGCTTTTGTAACTAGGTAAAGCACTAGTCGACAAACCAAAACACTAAAAACAAAAAAAAAAAAACTTCCAAATTGTTATTTTTGGAAATATGTCTTATTTTTAGTTAAAATGATTTTTTTCATGATATTTTTAATGATAATATAAGTAATATGTATATTTATTTGACAAAAAAATACTTACAAATTTCTTAAAACTAGCTTATTTACATTTTTTGCAACTACGCCAAACAACTTTGTTTTTCATAGTGTTTGTATGAATTACAAAGTTATATTTGCGGTTTTAGAAAATATGCTGTATCTCGCAAATTGCTGACCCGATCTCGTTCAAACTAATTTTGGTTGAAAGGTTATACTAAGATCTACAGACATATATATGTATAGACACCGCAGCCCCGGATCACAAGGCCAACTGAAGGAACAGAGTGGGTTTTTATTCAGTATTCGTCTGACACTACTTTCCGCTACACCCAGAGCTTTTAACCCCCCCAAAAAATTGGCCAAGTGCAAGGCAGACTCGCCCATGAAGGGTTCCGAAGTAACTATAATAATATAACATAATATGTATATTTAATAGACAAAAGAAATAACTTGCAAATTTCTTAAAACTAGCTTATTTACATTTTTTACAACTACGCCAAATAACTTTGTTTTTCATAGTAGTTGTATGAATTACAAAGTTATATTTGCGGTTTTAGAAAATATGCTGTATATCAAAAATTGCTGACCCGATCTCGTTCAAACTAATTTTGGTTGAAAGTTTATACTAAGATCTACAGATATATGTATTTTTTAGATTTTTCACTCCATTATTATAGAAGTTAGAGGGGACACACACACACATTTTACCACTTTGGAAGCGTTCATCTTTTAAACAATTTACTTTATGAAAATGTCCTTTTAGAAACTTTAATGTCATTTTTAAATACCTGTCTATAGATACCACACACGCATAGGTTTCATGAAAAAAAAAAAAAAAAATTTTCAGTTTTAGTTCTATGTGTGGGGGGCTCCCCTTTATTTTAAATATTTTTTAAGTTTTTTCTTAAAATCGGAAAGCGGTTCACAGAATACATCTACCTATCAAGTTTCACATGTATAGTCCTAATAGTTTCGGAATAAAATAGCTGTGACATACGGACGGACAGACAGACAGACAGACAGACAGCTTTGGGGGCTGAGTCACCCGTGTCCGTAAGAGGATACCCGTTTGCAAATCCCTACACGTGGCCCTCGGGTGGTGCTAATCAGGTGACATCAAACAGGTGGCAGGTTAAAACTGCAGGCTTGTGACCACCCACAGGGCAAAGACGTACCGCCAAACGGCCTAGCTGTGTTCCGGTACTAGTGTTGCCCAAACGAGAGTCTCGCAAGAGTCTTGCAATTAGCGATTATCCTATTGCTATTTATTAAACGGTAGTTGAGATCTCAGAACAATGTAACAGAGAGTCTGTTACATTGTTCTGAGATCTCAACTACCGTTACCGTACCAACACTATCCGGTACGATGCCCTGTGTTGCTTCACTGCTGAAAGACCAATCTGGCTCGCACTAGTGCGGACGTATCGGGAGACTAGTCGCGGAGAGGAGCGGATCCGAGGCACGGTGCGCCGCTGGCCGACCGCAGGTAGTTGGGGGCCCAAGTAGTGTGCCAGCCACACATGACAGGCTGCCCCACCAACTGTCGAAACATCCCGGAATGCAGCATCGTGCTGGTTGGCGACCAGATGAGAGGGCCCGATGGTCATTCCCAGGGGGGCTTGGGCGTCCCCGCAGTCTCCAGACTAGTTCCCCAATCAATAACATCCGTCTAGTGTGGGTCTGGAGGTTAACAGCGTGAAGCCTCACTTCACTTCCTTCTTCTCTCCTCTTCACTCTCTAAATCATGAAATGGAATAAAAAGTTAAACAGCGGCTGCACTCCCTCTCTCTCAAAGTGCACCTCAGTAATATCCGAGGTCTGCACTCAAATCCTCGTCGCAGTCTACCACCACCTCGAGACTGAAACCTGCTCTGCTGTTTCTTTCGGAGACGCAGATCAGATGTCCATCAGACGTGTCGTATCTTTCATACCCAGGGTTTACCTTGGAGCACAACTTTAAACCACGTGCGGCGGTATGTATGTACGCCCGCGACGACATCTGCTATTGGCGTCTCCGGAACCTTGAGGACTCCAGGTTTTCTACACTTTGGGCTCTGGTGGACACGGACATAGACAAAATTATCTATGCTTGTGTCTACCGCTCGCACAGCGGAGATCATGAGAGAACCAGGCTCACACAATACATCAGTGAGGCGGCAGATGCGGCCCAGCAGCTCAGTTCGTGTTACTGGAGGGCTTTAATGCCCATCACTAGGAGTGGCTCTTCCCATACCAGTGCACGGACCATGCTGGGCGAGAGACGCACAATCTTGCACTTGCATTAAATCTCACTCAGCTGGTCCAGGGAGCAACGAGAGTGCCGGATGTTGAGTCACACAAAGCCAATTGCTTGAACCTTCTACTGACTACAGATCCAGACCGCTACTCGGTAACGATATCTTCACCGTTAGGTAGTTCCGACCACTGTCTGGTGAAGTCTGTACCGGTCTCCTCTCCGCCCGATCTTAGCCTTAAAGTCATTCGGCGGGTTTGGCGATATAAGTCAGCGGATTGGGATGGCATGCGATCTTTCTTTGCATGTTATCCTTGACAGCCTACTTGCTCTTCTTCAAATGATTCATCGTCGTACAAACGCCGTGGTAGATGTTTTGCGACAGGGGATGGAGTACTACATACCGTTCTCTGACCTAAATTGTTAGGTCAGAGAACGGTATGTAGTACTCCACATTGGTGCGGCAAAGCTCGACCTTGATTTGGCGCCGAATGTGATCGGGCTGAAGCGCTTAAACACGGGGCATACTTAGCATGGATCGATGCTCGAAACTGCAAAGCAAATGACGTGGATCAGAAGAAGAGAGCCTTCAACAGGGCTGCCAAGTCCAGCAAGAAGGTTTTGCGGAGGGTTCGGTTTGACCACGTTAGCCGAATCGGGAACAAACTCGCTTCATATCCTGCTGGCAGCAAAGCGTTTTGGTCCCTGGCAAAGTCGGTCGAATTCAACTTCTGTCGTCCCTCACGGTAGTGTAGACCCGTCAGGTTTGAGCAGTGGTGGTAACCACTGCTCAAACCAGCAAACTTGTTTGCCGCCCTCTTTGCGGAGTTTTCACGTCTGGATAGTAGTGGCGCTCACCCTCCTGATGCTCCTATTGGATGCGAGACGTGTATGTTGGACATTCGCATCCATCAGAAGGACGTCCGTAGAGTGCTGCGTAATCTTGACGTGAACAAAGCTAGTGGCCCCGACGGGATACCAGCAATTGTTCATAGAACTTGTGCGCCTGAATTATCTCCAATCTTGACACGCCTGTTTCGCCTTTCGCTAGATGACTGGAAAGGTGCTGAAAGCATGGAAGCTGGCTAACGTTCAGCCTGTACCCAAAAAGGGCAGTCGTGCTGACCCGGCCAACTACAGGCCTATTTCAGTCACGTCCATACTCTGTAAGAGTATGGAGCGTGTACTTAATAGTAAGCTCCTGGCATACCTAGAAGCCAACGATATCCTCAGTGACCGACAATACGGTTTTCGCAAAAAACCGGTCAACTGGGGATCTTCTAGCGTATGCCATTAATATCTGGAGCGACGCCATTGAGAAGCAAGGGGAAGCACTTGCTGTTTCTTCTTCGGCTTTTTGAATTCAACAAGATTTATCTCGAAGCCAGAAGACAATGTCCTCAACAATACATCAAAGTGTTTCATGATTATAACATCCAATCCTGTGATCTGAGCACTCAGTTCGGGGTTCCCGAAAAAACGTCGAGCTTTGTTTCTATCATTTGTGGAACTAAATCCTGGCTTTGGCTTGTCCACAATTAATCCCGTTTCATGCTTGAATCGTTGTTTGATTTCGTCTGATCGTTGTTTTACACTTGCTTTTTCCTCTGAAGACCTAGCTTGCCATTTCTTAATATCTAACTTATAACTAATGTGTAAAAAGCACTCAAACGAACGAATCCAAGCATGTAATGTTGACAAACCCAAGCCAAAATGATCTTGATTCATCATTCTGGGAGTGGCCCCACAAATATAGCATTTCTGCGATGAATGTGTCTCTGTCAAAGCATTGCACACTTTTCCATCAGTCATAGTCAGCAGAAGCTTGTGCTTAACAGAAATTTCAGAACCACCAAGATCATAAGATGAAGCCTCCAAGTAGTCGTTTATTTATCCCAAAACCTTATTTGTTTCGATTTTTGTCAATTCCGTTGTTTCTTTGGCAAAAATTAATTTAATTGGACGACAAAACATCGTCGATGATGGATGAGGATTTTGCCAGATAATGTTGTTACTCTCGTCGATTAACCTTAGAGGAACCAACGAATAAACAAAAAGGAACTCATCAGTGCCTTCGCTGTTTTCAAATCTTTGTTTGTAAGCACTATGACCGGAACTTCCGTCACATCCCCATTTACTTATAAGAGATGTTGTGTGATAAACGATGAATTGGGTATTAGATTGGGGAGCACACTTGTGACAACTTCTCTCTGAGTTTCTACTAAACGTTCTGCTGTTTTATTCAAAATAGCTTGTAGCTCAATTTCTGCTCGAGATTGTGTCAAAACAATGTGCTCCTCGGAAGGATAATATGCTTTTTTTGATTTAACAATGCAATCATATGATGGAAACACGTGATGCCCGACTTTCATAATCCACTTTCTAGTCTGTTTATATGAGTGAGTTGTTGAATTTGAATCATTATAATACGCTAATGCCTCGTCATTACTTAGCAGTCTATCACTTGCACAGCACTTGGTTGTTGAAGGCTAATGCATGTACTTGCAGAAGCTGGATTCTCGCGAATGTCCTTTATAACTCTGGCAACGTTTTTATGTCCAGTTGACCGTGCAGTAACCTCTGCAGCTGTCATTAATACCCCAAAGGCCTGATAAGTTCGAAAACAAAGAACTTCAAAAAATGGAGGAGGTCCTCACTTATTCGGAATCTGTTTTTTTTTATGTATGTTCTCCGATTACTCGAAGACTACTGGACCTATTTGGAAAATTCTTTTTTTATTTGAAAAGGTATACTTTCTAGTTCGTTCCATTGTCATGAAGTCAGGATCTGACGATGGAATCCTGGAGAAATCGCGGGAACTCTTCAAATATTATAGGCACACCTGTAGCAATTTGGGTATTTTATTAAAAAAACATAAATGGTATTATCAAATTCAAGGGCAGTTGCGTATTACTAGGCAAGACTGGTAAATTAAAGTTTGAAATCATTGAAAAGGACTTTTAATTCTGAAAGGAAAAAATGGAAACTCACATAATTCGATTTTACAAAAATTGTCTTCTTCCAGAATTGATTGATCCCAAGACGGGTAAGAAATATGGAGTTACGAGCTCATTCCTCATATATTCCAAGAATATATTAAACATAAGAAATTGATTTTTAATATTAAAATATTGTTCCACCCAGCTTATGTCAAGATCGCTAATGCTATCATACCAAGGAAATGAAACACACGGTGAACAGTTTAATTGGCGAAATCTTTGATTTTGAACCCCATACGTTATTAGCGACCCCGAAAACCACGAAATTACACACCTACCAAACAGAATGGACCCAAACTTGATAAGCTATTCTTATCGTCTAGGATCTTCAAGAGCGGTTGCTGTATTCCTGCAGGCCACTCCACTGAGTTCGTATAATTATAATATCTCATCGTATCTAACAATACAAGCTCGAACTTGGTTGATATACCGTCTTGTCAAGTGCTTCTCCTTCACATTTATTGTGCGCACAGCCAAGCTGTGGAATTCTCTGCCGGCTTCTGTTTTCCCTGCCATCTTTGAGTCTTTAAAGCAAAAGTAAATAGGTATCTTCTGAGCTCGCTCGTTCCATTGTAGACCTCATCTATCGGTTACCATCAGGCGAGATCGAGGTCAAGAGTGGGCTCATTCGTAAAAATTGGACAAATGCGAGTCAGACTCGTCCATGAAGGGTTCCGTAGTAACTACGCCCAATAACTTTGTTTTTCATAGTGTTTGTATGAAATACAAAGTTATATTTGCGGTTTTAGAAAATGTGCTAAATCTCAAAAACTACTGACCCGATGTCATTCAAACCATTTTAATGAAAGTTTTCATTAAAACCTACAGCATATTTTTTTTATTCTATTATAAAAGTTAGAGAGGGGGGACACATTTTACCACTTTGGAAGCGTATATCTTTTAAACGATTGACTTTAAGAAGAAGTAGTTTTAGGAACTGATATAATTTTTAAAGACCTGTCTATAGATACCGCACACGAAAAGGTTTGATGAAAAAAAAAAACCCGTGTGGCACTCGGGGACTGCCGCGGTAAAGCTATTGCATAGCATTTTTTATCAACTTATGCAATTATAATTATTTATATATTTTTTTATTTATGCAGTATTTTTGTTTCTTTGATATTAATTCAAGTTACCGGGTCAATTATACCACATTTTTAGTTTTAAGCTATTTCTCGCGGCGTTGACATTTTAGACTTTCTTTCTCCTATAAAAAAATGTAAATGTTTCTTATTTTATTCAACAAAATATTTACAAAATATCTAAATCCATACTAATATTATAAATGTGAAAGTAACTCTGTCTGTCTGTGTGTTACCTTTTCACGCCTAAACCGCTGAACCGATTTAGATGAAATTTGGCGTGGGAATAGTTTAGGACTCTGGGAAGGACGTAGGATAGTTTTTATCCCGAAATTCCTACGGGTTCGGGATTTACGCGGGAACCCCCTTCCACGCGAACGAAGTCGCGGGCAGAAGCTAGTAAGTATAATATAAATGTACTTTCAATAAAAAAGAAATCATAAAAAGATATGATGAGACCCTGGGTTTGATCCAAAATACTGACGGTTACCAATCCGATTCTTTACTAAACACGCTAATAGAACGTTAGTAACCCGAATTGAAATAACTGACCATATTCGACCGTATTAGGTTTTATTTTCGTTACGGAATTTCTTGATTCGGTCGCCGCGCTCAAAGCCCGCGATAAAAGCTATGCAATAGCTTAAAAATATTTTTAGGTTCAGTTCCATGTATGAGGAGCCCCTCTTAAATTTATATATTTTTGTCTATCAATCGGAAAGCGGTTCAACTCGGCGGAACAGAATACATCTACCTACCAAGTTTCACATGTAGGTAGTCATAACAGTTTCGGAATAAAATGGCTATGACTTACGGACGGACGGGCAGATAGACGGACATGACGAAACTATAAGGGTTCTGTTTTTTGCCAATCGGCTACGAAACCATAATAAAAAAAAACTACACATTTACATCTTGTTGTCAAAGAGATCCAGTACCAGTCATCGAAGTGTACCTACAAGTCACTCCAATAATTTCATGACATCAAACAGCACACAAAATTAAAGCAACCATGAAGCCATTAAAAAATAATTAAATAATCTAAAGTATCAAAATGACTTTACGTACCCATAATTCGCGGAGCTATTCGTACGTTTGTGTGTGTTTGAGCCTTGTCTATGTAGTGATGCGATTTGATACCTATCAATTTTGAACATGCGTCCTTAATGATAGGCACCTCGTTTGACAAGTATTCAGCAGTTATTAACAGAAATCAAAACAAGAAAAGGTCTTGTTTTGATTTCACAGAAATCAAAACAAGACCTTTTCTGTTAATAATGTTTCTTTTTTTAATATAACCAAATTTGTAACTTGGTCGTTGACTTCGATGTATTAACTAGTAAAAGTGCATAGAGTATGTTCAACGGCCAGTTACATAAAATCTAACTATATTAATAAAGAAATCGCAGTAAAGATCCTTAGACTTGGCTTCGGTTTGCTTAGAGATTTCATTACTTTTTATAGAGAAACAAGCAGCTTAGGCGAGACTTGGCTAATTTTTTACAGGATGTTTTTGGTAGGATAGATTGCTTACTGAGACTAACTTATATTTTACTGAGCTGTCTACGCACGTGTATCGGAGATTTTAATTATAAAGAAAGAAGTTGTGTAACTTTGCCGCCTAATATAAACCACACCACGCCATCCGTATCAAAATATACTATTTCCAGTAATACACGGCTACGCCCGCGCAATGTCCAAACGTCATCACCATCTGGGTACTTAGCTTTTTCCTGACGATGTCAGGTTCGGCTTACAGTCTTACCTCACTCAGAGCGGCATATGGATACGGTAAGATCGCACCCATCCCCGGAACGACCTCAGCGAACGTGCAGCAGTTATTATGAAACCACAAGCTCCCCGAAGCGAAGCCCGAGTGTGCCGCTTATTAATAATATAAAGGTAACTAGGTAATTAGGTATATGTAAACACAACCTATTTCTTCGCGAGGTGAAAAACCTCAAGGATGTCTTCTGATCTAGGGCAGGCGAAGGTGTCTGTCGGACTCTAACATAATTGTGAAGAAGTACGGAAAAATAAAATATTTCAAATAACATACATAATCGTCTAGGTCGCTTACTTTGTTTTATAGCCTACACTGTCCCATTGCCGCGGCAAAGGCCTCCCCCAATTGATTTTTAAACTCTTTTCCCGCGACAGCTCAAACCAGCCCTCATGGTACACGTCCAGGTCGTCTCCCCACCCATCGCTCTCAGGGCCTCGGCGGCGCCTCATCCTCCGGCACCCATGGTATGGAGACTTTCACCCAGCGGTCCTCATACATGCGACTAATGTGACCTGCCTAATTCCATTTCAACCTGCACCCTTCTTGCTCAGATCCAATATCCCTCCTAACCAATAACCCTCCTTTCTGTTTAGCTTTAGTCTGGTAGTAACTAACGAAATAATTACCGATAAATGAATAACGCATGCCTTAGTCACATTAGAATAAGGCCAAGGTCCTTCTAACTAAATGAAGTAATTTAATTCGAGCATTCTTTCGTTTCGTTTCGTTTAAACCGAATTTATGTCGTATATGTATAAGTCAGTTAGCTTTATCGACCTGGGATCAGCCTACAGTCTAACCAGTAAGTACCTACAACTATTCTACATGGAGCAACTTCCTATCGTCCTCGATGTCCGTAAGTACGGCTACTGGGATCCAGCAGAATACCAGCGTCAGGCATATTTGCCTGGCACATGCTGAGCTGGACTCCCATTTGGTGCAATTCGGAGACACACACCACACCAATTTTCCGTGTTACATTTTTGTTTTATTTTTTCTCTTTTATTATATTTTTGGTTGTATACGTTTGTTCTGTTCTTTTTTTCTATAATTTATGTGTTATAATCATTTTCATGTGCTTCTGTGTGTTGTGTCTTCTGTTGACCAATAAAAGTTTTATCTATCTATCATTCTGACCTTCACAACCCAGAAACTTGGTAATACTATTCCCCCTTACCCCTTGCCTAGATTATGGTATCAAATTTTCTGGCTTCTGATTACTCGTAACGCCTGTCAAAGATCGACAAATTAGAGCCGTGACCAATGAGAGCAATGACCTTATTTGTGTTCTCTAAGGCTAGGTAAACTCCCAGTGCGTTATTTATTAGCCTTTAATTCGGTCCATAAAACCATAGTGTTAGTAAACCAAAACAGAAAACTATGTTACAATTTACTTCGCATGTTTTGCAGGTATTAAACAGTGTTTAATAAATGGATCACTGAACTCCTTACCGGAGTCTGGGTTACCTGATAGTTATAACCGGGGGTCTTTAAATTAAGCGTGAATAGGTTACTTCTAGGTAAGCGTGCTCCATCTTCGACCATATCATCACTTACCATCAGGTGAGATGGTGGTGAAACGCGAGCCTATTATTAATTTAAAAAAAAATGGTGTATAAATAAAGGCATCTTTTTTGACGCAGCTCTTTACCCGATGATGGTATAGCAATCATCAAAATAAGCATCTGCGAACATTTTTGATGCACTACAGAAGCATGGGAATCCCATTAGCATCCTAAAACCATCTACTACATTTCCCTGGAATATTGAACCATACACCTGTTATTTACCCATGCAAACACGTCGTTTTCTTCAAGGGGTAAAGTAATTTGTTATCGACTTGAAACGGTGATTCACAGAACAAAGTGGTCATCAAATAAATAAATCAGCGACTACCTCCATACCTTAGCCTTGGACGTGGCGTAATTACACGGGTAGGTAAGTACCTACCTAGTGTTTTAGTCACACTAAATTGAAATATTGGAGAACAACTGCTTTTTAAATAATTAAGTAATTCGGTATCTAAACCTTCTAGGGTTTTTATAGAGGAAAATCAATTACTTTCTAAAAAAAAAACAAACAGGAGTTTCTGGACTGTTTTTCTCCATAGGATACGACCAATTTCGACCCGTGCACCAACTTCTGCCGTTTTTATAAGTGCCCATGCGATGGTTTTGATATTGCCACAGTGGGCAAATTAAAATGTCTTGGGTCGTAAAGGGGATGGAGGTTTTTAGGGTTCCGCAGCCGAATGGCAAAAAACGAAACCCTTATAGTTTCATCATATCTGTCTGTCTGTCCGTCCGTCCGGGCGTCCGTATGTCACAGCCATTTTATTCCGAAACTATTAGGACTATACATGTGAAACTTGGTAGGTAGGTGTATTCTGTGAACCGCTTTCCGATTTAAAGAAAATAATGGGGCTCCCCAACTGAAACTGGAAATATTTTTTTTCATGAAACCTATCCGAGTGTGGTATGTATAGACAGGTCTTTAAAAATGATATTAAGGTTTCTATAACCACTTTATCATAAAGTTAATCGTTTAAAAGATATACGCTTCCAAAGTGGTAAAATGTGTGTCCACCCCTCTAACTTCTATAATAATGGAGTAAAAAATTAAAAGAAAAAATATATGCTGTGTAAACTTTCAACCAAAATTGGTTTGAACTAGATCAGGTCAGCAGTTTTTGAGATACAGCATATTTTCTAAAACCGCAAATATAACTTTGTAATTCATACAAACACTATGAAAAACAAAGTTATTTGGCGTAGTTACTACAATAATAATAATAATAATGTTGTATGGCCCGGTTGTCAACAAGGACGTCAAATATTTTCATCCTGATTTTTATTAATAATTTTGAAATAAAATAGTTAATTAAAATGTTCGATAGAACAAAAATAGTTAAAAAAAAAACAACAATCCATGAAACTACACTTCATATACCTATCTTCCAACAAAAAATAGACCAAATGATGTACCTAACTGAAAAATTTGTGGCAACGTAAACAATGTTGACGAGAAACCGGGCAAGATTACACAAGAACACACGCCCAAGATCTTCGGATTCGTCGCCCAGCTCCGCCTCCCAGCCGCCGGGACCTGCTCCAATCGTGAGTGAAGAGATTCCGGTCGCTGCAGTTGCGTCGAGCTCGAGCGACGAATACTTCTCGCCGTTGACGACACCACCACCTGCGCGTCGACGGGGAAGAGGCCGACCTCCGGCCTGCTTGGGACCTCGAGGCCCGCCGGCCTCTGATAGGGTCCCCGCTGCCGGTGGAAGTGTGCAGCGCATGCGATGGACTCAACCCATCAATGAGAACGTCATGCGCTCATACTATGGGGCTACAGAGGGGGGAACTAACCTGACTGCGTACCGTGGTCGGATGCTCTCTCTGTTTCAGGTACTTGAGCCAGCAGTCAACATTTCGGCCCAGCGACTATCGGATCAGGTGCGTGTCATCCAACGTAACCGTATGTTGGATGAAGCCGTACTTGATCGCCTCCGTTCGGAAATGAGTAGCTGTGTCACTTCACATCCGACGCCGACTGTGGTGGCACCACCACAGCCCAACATTCAAGTTGAGGAGAGTAGTGACAAAGTTACAAACGTAAGTACCCGGTGTAATGAGCAATTGAGGAGTGCTTTGGAATGTGCTATTCGGGAATATCGCAACATGCCGCCTGAATTAAGACCACGTTTACCTCGTTTGCCCATGCATAACAGGAATAGGGCACTGGTGGCTGCTCTGGATTCGCAGTTGTCAAACTATTTTGATAACTGCGAAGTCCTCGCTGATACCCACTCTATCTTATACTGCGCAGCTGTTGCGGCATGTCGTGTAGCTAATGTTAAAATTTCTAATGACATAGCTATTCGACCTAAACCCGCTGTACCAGCTTGGCAGTGTAGGATCGAGCGTCGTATTGGTGAGGCCAGGGCACTCATTGGCAAACTTGTTTGCTTTAGGGAGGGCAACACTCGCCCGAGAGTGATGCGCTTTGTGAGACGGGCGTTTTTGGGAACCAATATCCACCCACATAATTATATGTCCTGTGTCACAGAGCGCATCGACTTCCTAAAGCAGAAGGTGTATGCATGGGCAAACTGTATCCGGAGGTATAGGCGGCGAGTGGAGCGATTCACCCAGAATCGCACTTTCCAAAGTAACGAAAGGTGGGTATATAGGGCTTGGGAGCGACCGGACCAAGGTGCGACTGATATGTGCCTGCCGGATGATGACGCCTTATGTACATTTTGGCGCAACATCTGGTCGGTACCAGTCAGTCACACCGAAGGTGATTGGACTCGGGAGGTCGAGCGAGTGTGCGATCCAATACCAGAAATGGGGGCAATCACTATCAGCCCCCAAGATGTAGCCCATGCAGTCCGTCCGCTGCCTAATTGGAAGTCTCCAGGGCCGGATGGACTGCATAACTTTTGGATCAAGTGGCTAACAAGATCGCACGCCCGCTTGGCGTCTCAGTACCAGTCTGCCCTAGAATCTGGCTCGCTACCTGAGTTCTTTACCACTGGAGTTACCCACCTGCTCCACAAATCTGGTAGCACCGCGGAACCCAAAAATTATAGACCAATCACGTGTCTACCAACGGTCTATAAGGTTCTTACATCCATTTTGAGGGTTAAAATTAACAAACACATTGAAGACAATCACATCATGTCTCCCTCTCAAAATGGATGTAAGAATGGATCCCGCGGTACTAAGGAGCTACTCCTCATTGATATGGCCATTAGCCAACAGGTTCGACGTTCCAAAAAAGATCTGTCGACATGTTGGATAGACTACAAGAAGACCTATGACTCAGTGCCTCATACATGGCTCATGAGGGTGCTAGAATTGTATAAAATTAATACAACTTTACGCACCTTTCTGATATCATGTATGGGACAATGGAGGACAGTTCTTCGCTATCCAGGATGTCGATATATCCCAAGGTACAGCGAACCGGTAAGGATCGAGCGAGGTATATTTCAGGGCGATAGTTTGAGTCCACTTTGGTTTTGCTTAGCCTTGAATCCTCTAAGCACACTGCTGGAGAATTCAGGCCTAGGCTATAGGTTGAAAAGAGGTGGTCAGGTTATTTCTCACCTCCTTTACATGGATGATTTAAAACTTTTTGGCGCCACTAGTCTACAACTGACGGAACTACTGAAGGTAACTGAAACTTTCAGTAGTGCCATCAGGATGGAGTTTGGTGTCGACAAATGTGCGATTATGCATGTAAAGCGAGGGGAGATTGTGGAATCCGTGGGATCTCAACCCTCGAATTCCATAAACCTGAGATCCCTCTCCCCAACCGAAACCTATAAGTATTTGGGTATGTCGGAAGCGTTAGGTATCAATGTAGTTGACATGAAGCAATCGCTGAAGGAGCGCTTCTTTGGACGCCTAAAGAAGGTATTTAAAAGCCTTCTATCGGGCGGAAATAAGGTGCGTGCCTTCAACGGTTGGGTCATGCCAGTGTTGATATACTCTTTCGGCGTACTCAAATGGACTCAAACTGAACTTGACGCCCTGGATAGAAGAGTTCGTACATTGCTGACTGCATATCGAATGCATCACCCACGCTCGTCGGTGATGAGGCTGTATATCCCGCGGAAATGTGGAGGTCGAGGCTTTTATGAATGCTAAAACTCTCCACAACCGCGAGGTATACAGTCTCAGGGAACATTTCCTTGCTTCTGAAGTGGGTATGCATCGAGATGTAGTAGCAGTGGACAAGGGACTCACCCCGCTCTCCTTGGCTAATGAGAACTGGCGCAAACCTGCAGTGCTAGACACTAACGATCGAAGGGGGATATGGCAGAGTAAGGAGCTTCATGGACGTTTTTTCCGGGCCCTACATGGGTCCGACGTAGACCAAGTGGCGTCCGTAGCTTGGTTGCGCTTCGGTGACCTCTTTGGGGAAATCGAAGGTTTTATCTGTGCAATTATCGACGAAGTTATCATGACGAACAACTACCGGAAATTTATTGTGAAGGATGGCACGGTTGACATATGTCGGGCATGTCACCGTCCGGGTGAATCAATCCGCCACATTATCTCTGGTTGTTCTCGTCTTGCTAATGGAGAGTACTTGCACAGGCACAACCTTGCAGCCAAGATAATTCATCAGCAACTTGCTCTGAAATATTCTCTTGTGGAATCAGAAGTGCCGTACTATAGGTATGTGCCCGACTCAGTTCTCGATAACGGCCATGTCACATTATACTGGGATCGGTCCATCATCACTGACAGGACTATTGTAGCCAATAAGCCTGATATAGTGGTGGTGGACCTAATCGAGAGGCGTGCCATGATTGTCGACATAACCATCCCGCATGACGAGAACCTCGTGAAAGCTGAGAAAGATAAGCAAATCAAGTATCTTGACTTGGCATACGAGATTGTCGACATGTGGGATGTGAACTCGGCAATCATTGTACCGATAGTCATTTCAGCCAATGGCTTAATAGCCAAGAGCCTCGACCAACACCTCAGGAGGCTCTCGTTAGGCGGTTGGATCAAGAGCTTGCTTCAGAAAGCGGTACTCCTGGACACGGCGCGTATCGTCAGGAGGTTCCTCTCTATGGAGCCCTGACCGCCGGTAGCTTGGACCCTGTTCCCGATACCGGTGGGCTACTATTTTTATATTTTTAATTTTTTTTTTTTGAGAATATTTAAAAATGTAACTTATATGTATATATTGGAAATAAAGATAATAATAATAATAAATAAATAAATAAATAATCTGTGGCCCGGCTGTCAACCAGCTTGTCAGTAATTTTCTTCTCAATTTTTTTTCAATAAATATTTAATAAGATAATAGTTATGTACAATATTTAACCAAACGAAATCCGTAAGAAAAAAAGAACAAATATACGAGTAGAAATGCAAAACATACCATCTACATCTTGGTAAGAAGAACCCTACATGAAACATTACATGAAGATAAAATGTTGACAAGACGCCGGGCACGATTGCAACAACCCACACCCCCAAGACCTGCGGAATCGTCGCTCAGCTCCGCCTCGCAGCCGCCGGGACCAGCTCCAGCCGTGAGTGAAGAGACTCCGGCCGCTGCAGTTGCGTCGAGCTCGAGCGACGAATACTTCTCGCCGCCGACGACACCACCACCTGCGCGTCGACGGGGAAGAGGCCGACCTCCGGCCTGCTTGGAACCTCGAGGCCCACCGGCCTCTGATAGGGTTCCCGCTGCCGGTGGAAGTGTGCAGCGCATGCGATGGACTCAATCCATTAATGAGAACGTCATGCATAGTATGAGCATACTATGGGGCTACAGAAGGGGGAACTAACCTGACTGCGTACCGTGGTCGGATGCTCTCTCTGTTTCAGGTACTTGAGCCAGCTGTCAACGTTTCGGCCCAGCGACTATCGGATCAAGTGCGTGTCATCCAACGTAACCGTATGTTGGATGAAGCCGTACTTGATCGCCTCCGTTCGGACATGAGTAGCTATGTCACTTCACATCTGATGCCGACTGTGGTGGCACCACCACAACCCAACTTTCAAGTTGAGGAGAGTAGTGACAGAGTTACAAACGTAAGTACCCAGTATAATGAGCAATTGAGGAGTGCTTTGGAGTGTGCTATTCGGGAATATCGCAACATGCCGCCTGAAATAAGGCCACGCTTACCTCGTTTGCCCATGCATAATAGGAACAGGGCACTGGTGGCTGCTCTGGATTCGCAGTTGTCAGACTATTTTGATAACTGAGAAGACCTCGCCGATACCCACTCTGTCTTATACTGCGCAGCTGTCGCGGCATGTCGTGTAGCTAATGTTAAAATTTCTAATGACATAGCTACACGACCTAAACCCGCTGTGCCAGCTTGGCAGTGTAGGATCGAGCGCCGTATTGGTGAGGCCAGGGCACTCATTGGAAAACTTGTTTGCTTTAGGGAGGGCAACACTCGCCCGAGAGTGATGCGCTTTGTGAGACGGGCGTTTTTGGGAACCAATATTCACCCACAAAATTATATGTCCTGTGTCACAGAGCGCATCGACTTCCTAAAGCAGAAGGTATATGCATGGGCAAACCGTATCCGGAGGTATAGACGGCGAGTGGAGCGATTCACCCAGAATCGCACATTCCGAAGTAACGAAAGATGAGTATATAGGGCTTGGGAGCGACCGGACCAAGGTGCGACTGATATGTGCCTGCCCGATGATGACGCCTTCTGTACGTTCTGGCGCAACATCTGGTCGGTACCTGTCAGTCACACCGAAGGTGATTGGACCCGGGAGGTCGAGAAAGCGTGCGATCCAATACAAGAAATGGGGGCAATCATTATCAGCCCCCAAGATATAGCCCATGCAGTCCGTCCGCTGCCTAATTGGAAGTCTCCAGGGCCGGATGGACTGCATAACTTCTGGATCAAGTGGCTAACAAGATCGCACGCTCGCTTGGCGTCTCAGTACCAATCTGCCCTAGAATCTGGCTCAGTACCCGAGTTCTTTACCATTGGAGTTACCCACCTGCTCCACAAATCTGGTAGCACCGCGGAACCCTAAAATTATAGACCAATCACGTGTCTGCCAACGGTCTATAAGGTTCTGACATCAATTTTGAGGGTTAAAATTAACAAACACATTGACGACAATCACATCATGTCTACCTCTCAAAATGGATGTAAGAATGGGTCCCGCGGTACTAAGGAGCTACTCCTCATTGATATGGCCATTAGCCAACAGGTTCGACGTTCCAAAAAAGATCTGTCGACATGTTGGATAGACTACAAGAAAGCCTATGACTCAGTGCCTCATACATGGCTCATGAGGGTGCTAGAATTGTATAAAATTAATGCAACTTTACGCACCTTTCTGATATCATGTATGAGACAATGGAGTACAGTTCTTCGCTATCCAGGATGTCGATATATCCCAAGGTACAGCGAACCGGTAAGGATCAAGCGAGGTATATTTCAGGTTGATAGTTTGAGTCCGCTTTGGCTTTGCTTAGCCTTGAATTCTCTAAGCACACTGCTGGAGAATTCAAGACTAGGCTATAGGTTGAAAAGAGGTGGTCAGGTTATTTCTCACCTCCTTTACATGGATGATTTAAAACTTTTTGGCGCCACTAGTCTACAACTGACAGGACTACTGAAGGTAACTGAAACTTTCAGTAGTGCCATCAGGATGGAGTTTGGTGTCGACAAATATGCGATTATGCATGTAAAGCGAGGGGAGATTGCGGAATCCGTGGGATCTAACCCTCGAATTCCATAAACCTGAGGTCCCTTTCTCCAACCGAAACTTACAAGTATTTGGGTATGTCGGAGGCGTTAGGTATCAATGTAACTGACATGAAGCAATCGTTGACAGAGCGCTTCTTTGGCCGCCTAAAAAAGGTACTAAATAGCCTTCTTTCGGGCGGGAACAAGGTGCGTGCTTTCAATGGTTGGGTCATGCCAGTATTGATATACCCTTTCGGCGTACTTAAATGGACACAAACGGAACTTGACGCCCTGGATAGGAGAGTCCGTACACTACTGACTGCATATCGAATGCATCACCCACGTTCATCGGTAATGAGACTGTATATCTCACGGAAATGTGGAGGCCGAGGCTGTTTGAATGCCAAAACTCTCCACAACCGCGAGGTATGCAGTCTCAGGGAATATTTTCTTGCTTCTGAAGTGGGTATGCATCGAGATGTAGTAGCGGTGCACAAGGGACTCACCCCGCTCTCCTTGGCTAATGAGAACTGGCGCAAACCTGTAGTGCTAGACACTAATGATCGAAGGAGGATATGGCAGAGTAAGGACGGACGTTTTTTCCGGGACCCGATGTAGACCCGTTAGCGTCCGTAGCTTGGTTGCGCTTCGGTGACCTCTTTGGGGAAACCGAAGGTTTTGTTTGTGCAATTATGGACGAAGTTATCATGACGAACAACTACCGGAAATTTATTGTGAAGGATGGCACGGTTGACATGTGTCGGGCATGTCACCGTCCGGGTGAATCAATCCGTCACATTGTCTCTGGTTGTTCTCGTCTTGCTAATGGAGAATACTTGCATAGGCACAACCTTGCAGCCAAGATTATTCATCAGCAACTTGCTCTGAAATATTCTCTTGTGGAATAGAAGTGCCGTACTATAGGTATGTGCCCGACCCAGTTCTCGATAATGGCCATATCACATTATACTGGGATCGGTCCATCATCACTGACAGGACTATTGTAGTCAATAAGCCTGATATAGTGGTGGTGGACCGAAACGAGAGGCGTGCCATGATTGTCGACATAACCATCCCGCATGACGAGAACCTCGTGAAAGCCGAGAAAGATAAGCAAATCAAATATCTTGACTTGGCGCATGAGATTGTCGACATGTGGGTTGTGAACTCGGCAGTCGTTGTACCAATAGTCGTCTCAGCTAATGGCTTAATAGCCAAGAACCTCGACCAACACCTTAGGAGGCTCTCGTTAGGCGGCTGGATCAGGGGCTTGCTTCAGAAAGTGGTACTCCTGGACAAGGCGCGTATCGTTAGGAGGTTCCTCTCTCTAGAGCCCTGACCACTGGTAGCTTGGACCCTGTTCCCGATACCGGTGGGCTACTATATTTTATATTTTTAAATGTTTTTTGTGTTTTATAGAAATATTTAAAAATGTAATTTGTATGTATATAATTAGAAATAAAGATAATAATAATAATTTTATGCACATTGAGTGCAACTCAATTATGTCCGCTTCTCAGAATGGATGTAGCAAAGGGTCCCGTGGCACTAAGGAGCTACTCCTCATTGACATGGCCATTAGCCAACAGGCTCGTCGATCCCGAAAAGATCTATCGACATGCTGGATAGACTAAAAAAGCCTTTGATTCTGTTCCTCATACCTGGCTTATCAAGGTGCTAGAGCTTTATAAAATAGACCCAACTCTACGCACGTTTCTTGAGTCATGTATGAGGCAATGGAAGACGGTACTTCGCTATCCAGGATGTCGACCGATTCGAGGGAATGATGAGCCTATATGGATCAGACGGGGAATATTTCAGGGCGACAGTTTGAGTCCACTTTGGTTTTGCTTGGCCCTGAATCCTCTAAGTACAATGCTAGAGGAGTCAGGTCTGGGCTATCGGTTGAGAAGAGGAGGTCAAAGTATATCCCACCTCCTTTACATGGATGATTTGAAACTCTTTGCCCCCAACAACTTGCAACTGATGGAACTACTGAAGGTAACTGAAACTTTCAGTAGCGCCATCAAGATGGAATTTGGTGTGGACAAATGTGCAATCATGCATGTAAAACGAGGAGAGATTATTGAATCTGAGGGAATTCAACTTTCAGATTCCATACACCTTAGATCTCTCTGCTTAACCGAAACTTATAAGCATTTGGGTATGTCGGAAGCTTTGGGCATTAATGTTGCTGACATGAAGCAATCGCTGAGGGAGCGCTTCTTTGGCCGCCTGACAAAGGTATTAAACAGCCTTTTGTCGGGAGGAAATAAGGTGCGCGCTTTCAACGGTTGGGTCATGCCGGTGTTGATGTATTCTTTCGGCATACTCAAATGGACTCAAACCGAACTGGACGCCGTGGATAGGAGGGTCCGTACACTGCTAACCGCAAATCGGATGCATCACCCACGATCATCGGTGATGAGACTGTATATCCCGCGGAAATGTGGAGGTCGAGGCTTTTTAAACACCAAAACTCTCCACAACCGCGAGATTTGCAGTCTCAGAGAATATTTCCTTAAAGCCGATGTGGGTATGCACCGAGATGTGATTGCAGTGGACAAGGGACTCACCCCGCTGACTATGGCTAAAGAGAACTGGCACAAACCTGTTATACTTACCCCAGGTGACCGCAAGGAGGTATGGAAAAGCAAGGAACTTCATGGTCGCTACTATCGGGCTCTTTATGGGTCCGATGTAGATTTGACAGCTTCCGTTGCCTGGCTACGCTTCGGGGATCTCTTCGGAGAAACTGAAGGTTTTGTCTGTGCAATTATGGACGAAGTTATCTTGACGAATAATTACCGGAGACATATTATGAAGGACGGGACGATTGACGTGTGTCGGGCATGCTATCGTCCTGGTGAGTCCATCAGACATATTGTCTCCGGTTGTTCTCGTCTAGCTAACGGCGAGTACTTGCATAGACACAACCAAGTAGCCAGAATTATCCACCAGCACCTTGCTTTGAAATACAAACTTGTCGATTCTGAGGTACAGTATTACAAGTATGTGCCCGACCCAGTTCTCGAAAATGACCATGTCACGTTGTACTGGGATCGGTCTATCATCACTGATAGGACTATTGTTGCCAATAAGCCTGATATAGTGGTGATAGACCAATTAGTGCGCCGCGCAATGATAATCGATGTTACCATCCCACATGACGAGAATCTCGTGAAAGCTGAGAAAGAGAAACACATTAAGTATCTCGACTTAGCTCATGAGGTTGTTGACATGTGGGATGTGGACTCGGCTGTCATTGTGCCGATTGTCTATGTGATGTGAATATCAGTCAATGGGCTGATAGCTTAAAGCTTCGACGACCATCTGTCGAAGCTGGCTTTGCACAGCTGGATAAAGGGCCTGATACAGAAGGCAGTTCTCCTCGATACAGCTCGTATTGTGAGGAGGTTCCTTTCTCTGGAGTCCTAACCACCGGTAGCTTGGACCCCGTTCCCGATACCAGTGGACTGCCATTTTTTATAGAAAAATATTTAAAAATGTAATTTTTGAGAGGTATATAAAATAATGGAGATAATAATAATAATATTCCACAACTTCAGCGTCAGCAACATGACAAGGCCCCCCCCTGCAGAGGGCCGAAGCCTGCCGGGGTCGTGGGACTTATCCCATTACCGTGACCCCGGTACGTAAAGGGTTATTGAAGGAACACCGTGGATTTTAGTCAGTAAAAGTCTGACAGTAAAATTATCAAATAAGTCCTCCCACCCCGGGCAGGGTGGGAGGACTTATTTGATAATTTTACCACGTTAAAAAAAAAGGTGGGAATAGAACCCACGACCTTGCGCATAGCAGTCAAGGCCACTGACCACTATACCAACGGGCCTGTCAAACAACAGAACTGGGCGAGTCTGACTCGCACTTGACCAATTTTTTTTTAAATCCACATACCTCCAACTAGGGAACACTGACCGTGACTTCAGATTCTGAGTTCAGTGTATTTTACTAGAACCATAATCTGTTTAGCCTTTTCGCAAAGTCTATGTTGGGTTCGCCTCCTAGTATAACCGGATGCAACTGAATTAGTGTATCACATGGAGCAATTGCTTATCTAACCTCCACAACTCAGTAGCTAGGGAGACGGTACCCCTTGGCAAAGCCAGAGCCAGATTTTCTGGCTTCTGACTACACGTAACGACGACTGTCAAAGATATGCAAATGACAACCTGGACCAAAGGCTTAGGCTGCGTTTCCACCAGAGATGTGCGAGGATGCGTAGCGAGGGATGTGTTTGTAAAGAACCAATAGAATCGCTTCATTTACCTCGCCTCGCCTCGGTCAGCACAGCTCTGGTGGAAACGGCTCAGCGGAGCTAGATTTTTGCGCATACAAAACAAGCGAGGGATGTGTGCGAGAGATGTGTTGCGAGGAATGTGTGTTGAGAAGGATATGTTGCGAGGTTTGCGCATCCTCGCACCACACATTAATGCGCATTTTCACAACTCCGCTACACATCCTCGTAGGCACATTTTCATCGCACAGCTTTGGTGGAAACCCTCACACATTTTCACAGCACAGCTAGACATCCTCGCACGACACATTTCCATTGCACATCTCTGGTGGAAATGAATTTCGACATGTTAAGATCTTCTTATCGTGTAGGCCAGGTGCCCATACACCCTTTTTTTGTTTTCGGGGGAAACCTTCAAAAGGCGCCTGGACTTTCGGGCAGAAGACCAGGGAGTGTGGGATTCTTACCTCACTAAAACCACCCCGATGATCACTTAGAAGGGGCCCCGTTACCACTAACAAAGACACAAAAGACCACTGCGGAGCCCCCTCTGTGCAACGCCTGTTACGGCACATCCCTGGGGAGACTGTAAAGAGGTCTCCCCTGAATCTCGCTGTGCACGGTGGCACGTGACCACTGTGCCACCGTCTTTCCATACACCCTAGTGTCAGAGTTTCTAGACCGCCTCAAGGGCCTCTGACGTGTTCTATTTTGACGACCGCCATTTGGCGACCGGGACCACCGGCTTATACGTGCCATCCGAAGCACGGAGCCATCTTTTTATCAGACAGTTACGTGATTCAGTCCTACAATGTCCTAGTCAAACTGGAAACAACTTTACAAAGTATGCTTCCCGCGGGAATCGAACTTTCGACCACGGAGGCAGTTAAGATCACCTATTCCCGTATACGAACCCAGCTTTGACGACGCTAATTATTTAGTTATTAAACTTAAGCAGACGTTGTACTAGTAGCAGTGTATAGGCCACCCACATATAACCTTGAAAAATTTCTTAAGTCGACGGACAGTCTGCTTGAGTCGCTCGCATCCTTCGCAAATACTGGTAGGAGATATTAATATAAGCATTAGAGACATTGATAACGACCAGAGATCACACGACTACTTGAACCTAATGGCAGCACATGGCCTTCTTCCTGCCCACCTAATTCCTACACGAAACCATAATTGCCTAGACCATGTCATGATTAAATCTGCCCTTTCATGTAATGTATTAGTGATAACTACCACCATTACTGACCATTATACTGTTTGCGCGGCATTGGGTAAGGAAGCCTCTGACTACCGTGTTAACTCAGAAAAAACAAGGATTGACTTTGCTAAAATAGCTTCAGAACTGCAAAAAATTGACTTTACACACATCTATAATTGTAACGACGTAAATATTGCCCTAAAACAGTTCATGGATATACTAACACGAACCATGCTCAACTACTCCACTACAGTAACAACTAGTCACCGCAAAAGGATAATAAAACCTTGGATAACACCAGGTTTATTAAGATGCATTCGGCACAGAGATTACCTTCATTTTAAAGCTAAAAAAGATCCTAATAATTCACAAATGCAACTTGTCTTTACAAGATATCGAAATTTTTGTAAAAAGATACTTCGTAAAGTTAAATGTAATTACGAAAATCTTGAAATAAAAAAAGCCGGCAGTAATATTAAACAAACTTGGAAAGTGATAAAATCGATAGCATCATTAACTAAACAAAAAACTAAAAATGATATTCTTCTCAATATAAGTCAGAATCCCCAATTGTCAGTAGACAGCATTAATGACTATTTTGCCAATGTCGGTAAAAATCTGGCTGATGCCATCCCACACAATAAAGACACATCGTTCCAAAACACTACGCTTCGGTTACCAAACTCATTTGGCTTATTGGACACAGACAATGAAGACGTGCGCACAATTAAAATGAATTTAAAAGATGACTCTGCCGTGGGGTTCGATTGGATTCCAAACAAGCTGCTAAAAGCAGCAAGCCTTGTCTTAACACCTGTCATTACTCACATTTGTAATTTGAGCTTCCAGACGGGTGTCTTCCCCGAGCTTTTCAAAATCGCACTCATTCATCCTATACAAAAGGCGGGGGATAGAGGCAGTGTTAAAAATTACCGGCCTATATCAGTTCTACCAGCGATGTCGAAGATCCTAGAAAAGCTCATTAATAAAAGATTGACAAACTACCTAGCAAAATATAACATACTTTCGAACAATCAGTATGGGTTTACCGCTGGAAAATCTACGGAGAATGCTCTTAGAATTCTCATTGAATCTGTGGTTAGGTCACTGGATAGCAAAATTAAGTGTATCGGAGTGTTCTTGGATCTCGCAAAGGCTTTTGACACTGTCTCTATCCCGGATCTATTAAATAAGATCGAAAATATAGGTTTTCATGGCAAAGCATTGGATTTATTCAATAGTTATTTAACCAACAGACAGCAACGTATCAAGATCGGTTTTTATGTAAGTAAGCCAGCCCAGACCACCCACGGTGTACCTCAGGGTAGTATTCTTGGCCCCCAACTCTTCCTCATTTATATGAACGAACTCTGTGAGATGAAACTTGATAATGCAAAAATTGTAGCTTTTGCTGACGATACAGCAGTGGTTTTTCATGGAAAAAAACTGGGATGAAGTGACTAATTCTACACAAACGGGACTCCAAACTATGCTTAATTGGTTAAATGCAAATAAACTTACGATAAATATTAATAAAACTAAATACATGACTTTCTCTATTACTAAAACTAAACTACCTATACTAGAAACGATTAAAATTAAAGCTCACACCTGTAATAATATAAATATAAATAATTCTAATGTTTGCATGTGTACCTATTTAGAGCAAGTTACACGAATCAAATACTTAGGTGTCTGGGTTGACGAGAACCTTAACTGGCATGCACATACTGAGATCCTATCTAATCGTTTAAGGAAGCTAATGCCCATTATAAAAAAAGTTCGTCATATAGATGATGAGCACATTTTGAAGGTAATTTACTCTTCGCTATGTAAGTCCATATTGGAATATTGCATATCCGTCTGGGGCGGGACTCATAAATCACACCTTTTAACTGTAGAAAGATCGCAGAGAGCAGTACTGAAAGTCCTCACAGGCAAACCGCGACTATATGCACATTACAGCTATGCTATATATAAAGAAATAGGAGTTCATACTGTACGGCAATTATTTATCCTACGAAACCTTTATTATGCCCACTTAATAATTCCAAAACATGGATGTCTTATTAATAAGAAACGAAGGCAAGATAACATTTTCCAAATTACGCCGCATAGTACAATTTCTGCAAAACGACATCCATACATTGCAGCTCCTAGTCTTTACAACAAAATTAATAAAAAAGTACCTTTGCATAATCTAACACAATTCAAGTTTAAACCAGTAGCCTTCCTCGCTGCATTAAATTACACAGAAACTGAAAACCTATTTTACGTTCCTAACTAAAACACGTCCACCAATTACAAATCACGCACAGTCCTTTTACCACCCGTGTCTTTCATTATTCATCAATTAATTCCTCACACACAAAACATAACTTCATCACACACACACATACACATACACACACACTCAGACAACACACTCGCACACATTTTATACATATTTAATTTAATTAATTTAATGATACATAATATAACTTTGGCATGTTTAAATAAATGTTACTTAGTTTCCCAAAATTTATTTATTATTTTTTAATACTGTTCTCGATATTTTGTTTTTTGTTTTTCATATAAAAATTTGTATTTTTTTTCTTTCCATATAAAATGTAACGTGATGATAATCAATTATTTGTAAGTAGGTTAACCGCGATTCCTACTGTCGCCTATAGCACAGGGAATCCTATTTTAGGTGACAGTGTACTTATATTGTATTGTTTACCATGGTGAAATAATAAACGTATTTGTATATTGTATTGTATGTATTCACATATCAAGGACGGCAAGCGTTAATTTACCTCGAGGTTCGATCCGTGCAGCTGTTATTATTTGGCCATGAGCTCCGATTATGTTACTAGAACCATTAGACATACCTAATACTGAAATCCGTGCCAAACCCTAGCATTAGTATTTATTTTCTATTCATACAATTGTGCACTTTTTCCCAGGATAAAAAGTAGCCTATGTACCTACTATTCCAGACTATAGGCAGGTAATCTATCTCTGTGCCAAATTTTATCTAGATCCGTTCAGCTATTTTGGCGTGATTGAAACACAAACATACCTACTACATACTCTTGCATCATCCCACCTTCCTAGCTTGTCGTGCTATGTTGAACAGCAGAGAACCTCAAGTGACGGAAATATAATAAACTCGTTGATTTAGAAGCCGTTTGGGTTTAACTGGGATCGGAGGGTCCAAGTGCTCAAAAGTTATTTAAATATCGTTCCGAACGCCTAGTTGACTCTTCATGTGACTGGAGATGAGGGCTGGTCTTACTTTGGTCAGAGGTTTGCAAAAAAATGCCGCCAGTCTATAAGGCTTATTATCAGTGGACAGCGATGCGTATGCATTTTTCGACAGTATATTTTAGCTTATTCTTAGTTTTATTAAGTAAAGGTCTTAATTAAGTGTGATTAAGTGTATTATTATAATAACATCTTACTTCTTACTAATATCTTATCTTACTTCTTACTATCTTATCTTATCTTATCTTACTTCTTACTAATTCTTACTTTCTTACTAATATTATAAATGCGAAAGTTTGTGAGGATGGATGGATGTTTGTTACTCTTTCACGCAAAACCTACTGAACGGATCTGAATGAAATTTGGTAAGTAGATATTTGATATTCTGGAATAACACATAGGCTACTTTTTATCTCGAAATTCCCACGGTATCGGGATTTGCGCGGGAAAACCTTCCTACGCGTACGAAGTCGCGGGTAGAAGCTAGTTGTTAATATATACACTAATATTACAAAGAAGTAGAATTTGTTTGTAAGGTTGTATGTAGGAAGTAATCTTCGGAACTAATTAATGATCCAATTCTAAAATTATTCTCATAAGGTTATGAATTATTTCAAAATCCACGCGGACAAAGTCGCGAACGAGTGTTACCATGATAAATAAATATTCGGAATATCATCGTATGTATTATAAATAAATATGGCAGAACACAAACATCTCTAACACCACCAAGAAGAGACTAGTGCGGACTTTGGTCTTCTCCATATTTTTGTACGGCTCCGAATCATGGTCTGGAAAAAGAACCAACAAGTCCAATGTTGACCAATTGTTGATCAAGATCGGACTGTCTACCATCTATTACCAACGAGTTTTAAGCTACTTTGGGCATGATCCCTAATGCACCCGCCGCGCTGCCGCACTATGGGACCAACCGGTATTTTCCATCTCAAAATTGGTTAGGACAAAAGTCGTGTTACTGAAACTGTTTGGATTGTTTTACATTCTAAGATGATAGAGCTATCGGATATAATAGTAAAAAAAATTACAAAAAAATTTTAGGTACATAAAATTACACCCAAACTTTATTACTTTGATATTAACTAGACTACTTGTTATGGAAGTTCAACTTAAGATATTTTCTATGTTCTTCAAAGGAATGTATAAGTATTATACATTTTTGGATTGCTCAAGATTTCATGACCGGGCCACTGTCTACTTTTTTTAATAACTGCCTTGAGCAGGATATTTTTCCGGAACAACTAAAGATAGCATAGGTTGTGCCAGTTTACAAAAAAGGTTCAAAAACGGACCCGAAAAATTACAGACCAATTTCACTTCTACATACAGTTTCAAAAATTTTTGAAAAAATCTTGAAATCTCGGCTATTGACTCATCTCCGCTTTAATAAGGTTTTACATGACAGACAGTTCGGTTACCAGAAAGGAATTGGCACTGGAGATGCAATTTATAAACATCTAGAGGACGTGATAGGCAAATTAAATCATAAATTAAAGGTAGCAGGGATTTTCCTAGATTTATCTTCCGCATTTGATACAATTGATCATAATATACTTATTGCTAAACTAAATTATTATGGTGTCAGAGGCACAGCCCTGCAATTATTTACATCGTATTTAAGAAACAGGAAAATGTATGTAGAAATCAGCACTATAGAACAGAACGGACAACGGAAAATATACCGATCATCCATGATATTACTACTGGCGTGCCGCAGGGTTCCATATTAGGTCCCATTCTGTTTATTATTTTCACCAACGATTTGATAAACTATATTAAAAGCATCATACCAGACATTAATCTTGTAGTCTATGCTGATGACACTAATGCATTAGTAGGAGAGAAAAGTATAAGCGAACTCACAGACGTGGTCAATACTGCGTTGGGAGTATTTCAGTTTTGGTTCGATGCAAATAAATTGATAATAAATATTAAAAAAAACAACATTATGTTGTTTCGAACCACGGCAGGCAATAAAGATAATATGGATATAACCCTTAACAATGAAAAGATAGAATTAGTGAGATATGTCAAATTTTTAGGTATCCATCTAGATGAATTGCTAAACTGGAAAAAAGAACTAGCACATTTAGACTCCACTATACCATCGGCATGTTTTGCATTACGGACATTGAGAGATGAAATAAATGTGGACCAGTTAAAGATGGTATATTATGCTCTTGTCGAATCCAAACTTCGATACAGTATACAATTCTGGGGGAAAAGTTACGGTTACAATTTTCAGCGAGCCTTCATTCTCCAAAAAAGAGCAATACGTACAATTGTCAGAATCCC
Organism: Tholera decimalis; assembly: GCA_943138885.2. NCBI lineage: Eukaryota > Metazoa > Arthropoda > Insecta > Lepidoptera > Noctuidae > Tholera > Tholera decimalis. The sequence goes on from OW964571.2 coordinate 5,851,676, forward strand.
ACAAAGAGAAAGCTGTCGATCTCATTTTCAGCGTTTATAAAATATAATAAATATTTCCATGAATATGAATATAATGATGATATTTTATAATGAAAAATATTTTTTCATATTTTTTTATATAATTTTTAAATGTCATAAGGAAATTTTACAGCTATTTAATTTTCAAGTAGAGGTTTCCTCGTTACCGATGGCTCCCGATTTCGAGTTCATAACATTATTAGATACCTTACCTATTTAATAACACACAAAAAAAAATACCCCGCGTCATTGCTGCGCCATTTCGAACTAGAAGCAAAAATGTCGACCTAAATATATTTTCACACGATATTTTTTTTTGCGGTGACCATTTTAACCACACGTATGATAAAAATCATGTCACATAGTTCTTATCTGTTGTGGTAATTATAATTAGTATTGGCGTGAGAACTGTTTTTATCAATTTTCTCCTTGGTTTTACACAAGTTACTGAAACTAGGGTCCTATAAATACTCGTGTTTGCAGCGTGTTCATCAAAGTGTCCGGATACCTTCTTTCAGTTACTGTGAATTTGCTGAAAAAAGCGCGGGAAAAGTACTTCAGATATTGAAAAATATTTGTTGGACAATTTCCATTTATATTGATAAATGGAAATTGTCCAACAAATATTTTGTCATAATTGTCCAACAGATGTGAACACGGTTATGCAAAGTATTCAAAGAAATTTGATTACGATTAGTAACCAAAAATGGGTGAACGCTCAAAAAACAAAACAAGATCGCTTCGAGAGCCAAAACACAAATTGGTTAAATGCCGAGTTTAGAGTAGGTACCATTGGATTCGTGCAGTACCTCAACATCTGAAAATCCTGACGACATCTGGAGATTCTGGTAGACCAACAAAACCATATGACACGTGTTCGAAGAGTACGAAAAAACGTAAAAACATGTAATTATTCCAGGAGTATGGAATGGGGCATAAGCATTACGCTTATGTTCAAGGTTTAAAATCTATGGGTGAAAATGATGAAGCTTCGATTGTGAGTATTATGAGAAATACAGAAAAGGAGAAGAAAAAATTCATTCAGATGGTGTACCTTCCTATACCAAAGAAGAAGCATTATGTATAAATATTGAAACCAATCTATCCAAAGCTCAATATTCCTACTTGAGGCTGAGACTTGTTGAGAAACACTTATTTTCTGTATTTCCACCATATCCAATTTTGGCTGAAGCAAAGAAGGACTGCTATCCTCTTGCGTCAAGCATATCCATAACGAATATAAGTGAAACTAAAGTGAACCTTCAAGATCTCTTAGATCATACTGCCTGTCGTATTTTAAAAATAGACTCGGTTTCGAAAAACTTCACCCGTCTCAAACTGTATAGCAAATGGGGTTGCGATGGATCCTCAGGACAAAGTGAGTATAAACAAGTTTTACCTGAAGAAAATAAACAAATATCGGATGCTAATATGTTTATAGTTTCACTTGTACCATTGAGACTAGTGGATGAAGAAAGTAAAGTAGTTATATGGCAAAATCTAACATGTTCTTCAGTTAGATATTGCAGACCCATTTCTCTGGAATTAGCAAAAGAAACTCCTGAAAAAACTACAGCTGTTGTAAGTGAACTTGAAGCAAAAATTAATGAATTAACTCCAACGCGAACACCTGCAGCAAAAGAAGGTAACATAGAAGTAAGACATGAGTTATTTATGACAATGATCGACGGGAAAGTTGCTCAAGTGTTAACGCAGACTCCATCGAGTGCTTCATGTACTGTTTGTGGAGCAACTCTTAGACAGATTAACGATCTAATAAAAGTAACTGCAAGAATTGAGAATGAAGATGCGTATAAATACGGGCTGTCTACCTTACATGCGTGGATAAGATGTATGGAAATGATTCTGGATATTTCTTATATCCTAGGATTTGAAAAGTGGGCTGCATCGACTCCAGAGAACAAAAAGATTAAAGAAGAGAAAAAGATGCACGTTCAAACTCGTTTCCGAGAATTGCTTGGTTTACACATTGATAAACCTCGTCAAGGTTCTGGAAACAGCAATGACGGAAATACGGCAAGGAGATTTTTCCAAAACTATCAATGTTCTGCAGAAATCACGGGTATCGATGAGAGTTGATCAAGAGATTATACATAATTCTGCAAACCCTGTCATCAGGATTTTCTATTAACGCAGTAAAGTTTGGTAAATATACGCTGGAGACTGCACAGTTATATGTGAGTAAATATAACCGGTACTATATGCCATCTTCAGTCCACAAAATTCTTATACATGGTGCCAAAATAATCGAGCATTTTGCAGTTTTGCCACTAGGCCAATTAGGTAAGTCTCTGAAAATGCTCAATAAATATCGGTTACATCACGCTCGAAAGTGTTCTAGGTCAGTCACAATGGAAGACGTTCTGCACATACTGTTGTATACTTCCCTATATATCTAGATTAAATAGATCAAGTACTGTGATACCAAAAGAACTACTTGACGAAGCTAAGGAGCTTTTAGTATTGACAAGTGTTGAGTAGATTAATGTTTATATTTTGTCATGGATAGTTTTTTTTTAATTAAAATTATATGATTACGTAGTTAATTGTTCTTGTTAATTATTTTAATTTAACTTAATTTAAGCAAATAATTCATATTAATAATTTAATTTTATTTTTGTATGAACAGTTTCGACATTTTATGTTTGTATTTTTTACTAAATAAACATGTCTTTTAAAATAGCAGTCGTTTAATTATACTTATAATAGCATAAGTATTCAGGAATACGTACACAAAATTTCAATTTAAAATGCCAAGAAACAAAAAAGTTATCGAATTTTGAGATGGAAGTGATGGAACGCACAGGTTGGTCCCATAGTGCGCCGGCGTCGGTCTGATTTAATAAAACAAACCAGACTCAAAGCTCTATGTTAAACCGAAGATAGTGGCAAGGAGGTATGTCATCGCTTCAGAAATATCGAACGACACGCAATGAAGAAAATAGCGAAAAAAAAAATAATAATAACAAATAATAATATTGTTAAAATAATAAAAACATACATTATTTAACTAAGCACACCATACTGTAAATGAATACTTAAAGAAAAAATAATAATAGATGCATTATATAAAAACTTTTTAACAAAAAATAGAACCGACTTCCATATAAAAACACTACAAAGGCAAAAATAACTTTAATTTCGGAAGGCGGTGTCAAAAACGAAAATATATACAAAACTAAAGAAACCGCCTTCCGAAATTAAAGTTATTTTTGCCTTTGTAGTGTTTTTATATGGAAGTCGGTACTATTTTTTGTTAAAAAGTTTTTTTTCACGCTTTTTAGTGGGTCGGTTTGTAATTTATCTAGTTACAAAAGCCATAATGTCAACAACTTATCACCTTTTACAAAATATTGCTTTTCCCGATGCATAGCCGTTAATTTTTGAGGAGTTCTCCTGGTACTTGACCATCAGCTCTACATCACCATATGTATTGTGACGAGCATAAAGTGTTTAACATCCGTACTCAAGTAATCGAATCGTAATCCACGAAATACTTCTTATTGAGGAGTTTCAGTAGCCATCTGTGGTCTTCATCATCAGTTCAACTTCCCCAAATGGTACTTTTCGGAAGTAACTGCTCAAGGTACTATAAGAAATACCCAAAACGCTATAGGTATGCCTATAATATTTGAAGAGTTCCCTCGATTTCTCCAGGATCCCATCATCAGATCCTGATTTCGTAACAATAGGACCAACTAGAAAGTATACCCATTCAAACGCAAAAAGAATTTTTCAAATCGGTCCAGCCGTCTCCGAGTTATGAGGTAACATACATAAAAAAAACAAAAAAAAAAAAAAAGTTCAAGACGAATTGTAAACCTCCTTTTTTTGAAGTCGGTTAAAAAGATGCTGTATATACTTGTTAGGTACATACATCATCTTCTTGCCTTTGTCCCAATTACTTGGGGTCGACGCAACACGTTTTCTTCTTCCATTCTCCCCTTTCAGGTTCCATTTGACTCCGTTTTCTTTAATATAATTCCTCTCAGAATCCATCCATCTATTTTTTGACCTTCCTCTAGCTCTCCCTCCATCAACATTCAGACCCTCGTTGGTCAAGCAGGCTCGCTTGCGACTCGCGTCTCGGGTTCGATTCCCGGGTCGGGCAAATAGCGCCAAGTTATAGGTTTTTTTATTTAAGAAATTTCTCAGTAGTAGCACAGATTACTAAATAGTTATTTCGTAACAGAAAACAGATACATCACTCTCATACAAAAGCAAAAATACCTACGCTATAATAGCCTACAAAATCTTAATAATAACACCAGCTGTTTGCAGCGAGAAGAAATGTACCATAAGTACGCACACAGAGAGTTGAGATTGTTTTGCCCGCCGCACGACCCACGTCATCGAGCGAATGCCCTAGGGTTGTATATTATGATGATATTGGTAATAAAACGAATATAGAAAAACAATTATTTTTTATTTGCAGATTAAGTAAATATGTTTCAGTTTAATAAAATGATAGATGCATTTTTCCTTCCCTGAATTCCCGATTATTAAATTTTAGTGTCGAAAATATCCGAAACCGCGTAAATAATTTTAATAAAATTCCGCGCAAATAAATAATCAAAAGGGAAACAGGAGCAAAGCAGAGAAAAATCAATTGTTTTAGGTCGATCCATTATGACGTTGTCAAAATTATTTCAAAAGGCCCAGGCAGGCGTGCGGCAGGCCACTATCGGATGTACCGACGGCGATACCCGAAGCGGTTGGCATATAACGAGTGGCCTTGAGCGAGTGACGGACGCCTGGTAGTAGCCCGGAGTTTGGAAGTTGGCGGTGTGATATCTCCGTGCATCCGAAAGCACGTTAAGCCGTTGGTCCCGGCTTTGACAGTCGTCACGGGTCGAAGCCTGAAAATCTGACACAGGTCTGGCCAAAGGTATCATGTTACCCAGTTACTGGGTTGTGGAGGTCAGATAGGCAGTCGTTCCATGTAAAACACTAGTACTCAGCTGCATCCAGTTAGACTGGGAGCTGACCCCAACAAAATAGGCTAAGCAGATGACAGCACTGTGCCCGACAGGGTCCATGATGATCATATTTGTAGCCCTACCGCTTAGGCTCAATTTAAACCGCCGCGGAATGGAATGGAAGCGACTTTTTGCAACGAAATTGTACATAGCATAAAGAACTTTATGTCAATTGTATAACATACAAACTAAACAGGAGCCAAAAATTCTCGAGAATGCGCAAGGACTCCCCGGAAGACGCGCGACCTTTTTTTGCTCCTGCAGAATTAGTAAATGGATAATGACCCTTAACTATGAGGATGTAGAAAACTTACTTTTGCACTCATAATACAGTCACCTTCTAACACTTAAAAACATACAACAAAATTTTATACACATTACACATACACAGTGAAATTTAATGATATATGTACCTACCTAACTTTTTGTAATTACATTTTCGCTCTGTCTTTAAAATTTGATTGCTTACGTGTTATAACTATAATTATGTACATCTGAGTGATCTTTGAACTTTGTTATGTAATAATATGTGAATAATTTACTCGACGTAATGACTGACAACCCTTGACTTCCATAACACAAGTTTGATCTTAGCTTGGGAGTCAGAGGTAATAACTTTTGTGTAAAAAATTTACAGTTTAATGTGATGCATTATTACATGATGACCTAGTTATAAGTTGAAAATTGTAAACTGGCAATAAATATATAATTGACATAAAGTTCATTATGCTATGTACAGTCGGCCAAGAAAGTGGTGTACCACCCTAAGGTTGAATATCGCTTGCAGATTCATAGGTGATAAAGATTAGTTTCGCTTGCAGATCGATCTGACAACTTCTATTGCTGTCTTTATCTGATTATTGATAACGACTATTACTGTTTGTAACGTGACAGCTGTTCTTAGTTTGAACTTGATGGAACCAATGACGTCGTAAAATCAACGGCGGGGGGCTGTAGATTTTGATGACAAAATTGTATCTACAAATTCAGAATTGTAATCAACAAGTTACATAAAATTGTAAAGGCACAAGGCGAGTCCACAAACCTACAATTTCTGTAAACTTGTAATTACAATATCAATAAAAAACAAGCTAAAAATAGATTTATCCTTTTATTAAATTTCTACAATCAATTTTAAAATACTTATAACAAACAAAAACATAGCATATATAGTAATATTTAGAAGATATTGAAAATTTTTAAAAATTAGAAACGGGTGTAACCGCCGTTGGCCTCTATAACCTCTAAAAGACGAGACCTCATTGAACCAACAAGCCGTGAGCAAATATCGGTTCCCCGCATTTCCTCCCAGATATAATTACAGTGACTAATAAGAGCTTGTTTGGTTCTTTCATTTTGATGCGACCATCGTTGGACCATAAGGCCCCAAAGATTTTCTATCGGGTTGAGGTCCGGCGATCTTGAGGGCCATTGAATTACCCTTACGTCAGTGTGTGAACGAAACCAGGCTCTTACGATCCTCGCATTATGAATTGAACAATTATCTTGAACAAAATCAAATTGTGGCACTTCGTTCTCCGGGTAAACATTACGGACTGTCGGTAGCATTGCATTCTGAAGCACGTCGATATAATTTACAGCCGTCGCTCGAGGAGGTAGAGAACACAATTCTCCTACACCATCCGTACTCATCCAGCCCCAAATATTTACGGAAATTCGACCTGATTCTCTATTTGGGATTACATGATCATCTTTATACCGTGTTGAATTATATCGCCAAAGGTGAAGCCGTCCATGCTGACTGGATTTAAACGTTTTTTCATCACAAAACACTGTATTAGACCAATCAAACTCTAAGTGCTCTCTGGCGAAGTTCAGACGAGCAAGTCTGTGAGCATCCGTCAAATATATTTTCTTGGCGTAATGCCTGTGGTGCAACCCCATGTAATGTAGATGATTCCTTATTGTTTGGGCACTCACATCGAACATCTCCGCAAAATGTTTTGTGGGCTTAAAACCATTGATTTCATATTCCCGTCTCATGAATTCTCTATCGTTATTGGAGAGTGCAGGCCGGCGACCACTTCTTCTGTGATCCAACAAACTTCCCTCCTCTCTTTCACGACGAATCCAAAAGCGGACAGAACGCCTCGATATATTCAAATTCCGGGATATCGCACTGATACTGCTTCCCTCATTAAATTGGGCAATTATTTGTGCTCTTTCGGCAATGGTCAAGTTGGCAGGCATTGAGATGATTTTATATGCAGTTGATTGAAAAATAACACGGAAAATATATCGATTTTTTGCATATATTTGACAAAATGTCAATTGTCAGTTTTCTTTTTCAAATGGAATTCGGTTGTCTAAATAGTTTTTATTACTTTTGTTTGGAAACATTTCAATTGCTTTGTAGAAACTAATGTCCTTTTCATTTATACTAAAGGTTAAAATGTCATGTACTTATATGTGACATATGACGTATGAATACTAAATACATAGGTTTACGTCATGATAATGTTGTCTCTTTCAGTAATATCTTTTTATAACGAACCTTGTTGTAATTTTCGATGACCGGAAACTAAATCAAAACTGGTACACCACTTTCTTGGCCGACCGTACCAGGGGCGTGCATAGGATTATGACAGGGCATGCGGCGGAGTAAAAACACACAAAAACTTCTTCTTTTATAGATTTTTAGCATAGCCACAGCCACGCATCGTAGCATGGTGGCGATGCGTGGCTGTGGCTATGCTAAAAATCTATAAAAGAAGAAGTTTTTGTGAGTAATCGGTCACAAAAACTTCTTCTTTTATGGATTTTTAGCATAGCCACAGCCACGCATCGTAGCATGGTGGCGATGCGTGGCTGTGGCTATGCTAAAAATCTATAAAAGAAGAAGTTTTTGTGTGTTTTTACTCCGCCGCATGCCCTGTCATAATCCTATGCACGCGCCTGCTATGTACATAGCACAATTGAAACAAATGTAATTGTACAATTAAAGTCGCTTCCATGCCATTCCGCGGCGGTGTAAATTGAGCCTTGCGGCATGCAAAAAATGTTGGAGTATATAGTTAATCGGAGCATAATTTGTTAAATTGCTTGTGGCAAGTACTTTTATCAAGTAGCACGACGTATTTACGATATTAACCACGGCAACGGACACGGTTCAGTTGCACGATAAATAGCTAGTACCTACCCACCGTTTTCACTGCAACTGATAAGAGTTTTAATTAAAAGTGTAAAAGTGCTTTTTCATCATTATTTGCGTTACATAATACTAATAGGTAGCTTGAGAAAAATATTGTTAGATAATAATCGATTAAAAACTTATTTTTACAACGGTGTAACCTTTGAGCAGCCAAAAAGCCTTACTTCTTATGTGTCAGAAAATTTCATTTATTTTCATTAAGTGCTTGCCGTGAGATCTCTGACTTGTATTCTACTGTTAAAAAATTTAAACAATAATATTGATAGCCCCGATCTCTTATCTAAAGTTAATTTAAACATTCCGACTAAAACTCGGTATAATCCACCTTTACGGGTACCTTTAAGCTCAATCAAGTATAGGCAGAATTCATTAATTGTACGTGCAAGCAGAAGCTTTAATAACCGGTGTAAGCAGCACGATTTTAACCCGTTTACAACAAGTGTGATTGCAGCCAAAAGACGCCTAAGCCTTGATTTTTTTCAAAAATTATCAATATCAGTAGTTACTGTGTTGTATGTGTTATTTATATCTGCTATCTACTTGGTCATTTTGAAAGTCGTATGTATGATATGGTTATATTAAGATTATACACGTATTATTTGTTCACTGTCTACTATACTATATATTTTCCGTATGCGGCGACCGTTTCTTCTACTAACTACTGGCGTCTCTCATGGGCTCTCATGTGGCTAGCAAAACCGCCTTTGCTGACAAAATTTCTTCATATTACTGCTCATTTATAGGTACCTAGCATCGGTGGAGGGCAGATTAACAGATAACGCCCTTTTCTAGTTCCCCTTAGCAGTGTTCAGGAACAAATCCGTCACCCCCACCAATTAGAGTAGATAAATCAATTCAAATCTACGTATCTTACGAATATATGCTGACACCCTTTGGTATTTATTTATACAAAATAAAAAGTTTTACTTTTCATTGACGACCGAGGTATCTCAGAGGTATGTGCGGCAGGCAGAAAGATGCCTTGCAAATTTTGCAGGGGCCCACTAGATGCGGGGTGGCGATAAAGATATGACGATCGGAAGGGGCGAAGTTAGTTCAACTCTCTTCCTCACGCTCCAGCTGCCACAGGAGACGCCCCAGGCGCCGGGGTTTGCGAGCCGACCTCCAGCCACCGTAAGCGCGGGCTTTCGGACGACGGTGAGCAGGGGAAGCTCTACGTTCGTTAGCACCAAGCCCGAGTTGACGGTACGTCGTGTTCCACGCGAGCCTCAAAGAGCAGTCAGCAGCAATGACGGAGCCTGATAGAACCAATGCCTGTGGGGGTTGCTGGAATATTCTAAAGAGATACTGCGGCCATAGAACGTAAGGGTAACTGAAGGAACGGGGTGAGTTTTTAGTCAGTAGTAGTCCGACTCTCCTTTCCGCTCCATCCAGAGATTCCACACCTCCCATTCCTGCAGTCTTCTGATGATTTCTCCTCTATGTATGTGACTAACTTTGCTATTTGCTTTTTTCTGGTCTGGTCGTAGAATTAGGCATACAAACAAGCTTAACAGAGAGCTATGAGTCGTATTGCGTGTGGATTAGTATCGGTAGGTAGGTACTTACTTATTTACATTTTATGGCGATCTTTTGATAAGCATGGAAATATTGTAGTCGTATAAAATGTGGATTACGTATAACTAATAATTTTAATAATTGGCTGATTGGCACAGTTTGATATGAGGGGTTTCGTCCTATGAATCCTATGATAATGGTTTATTAAAAAGGTGTCAAAAAGATGAAAAGAATAACTGTGATACTCTTGTAGGGATTCTCATATTATAATGAGACGTTTAGTACCACGAAATTATAAGTCATCAAAGAGCGAAACCCATACGTCTTAAAGTGGGTGTTTTAATGAAAAATATGCCCACTTAAAATGGTATTTCCATATCAAAAATGTTATGAAAATACGTGAATCATCACGGGTTACCATGACGATAGTACTTCAAAATATTAATAAAATCATACCTGATATTTTGTCGTGTGATAAGACTTCTTCAAGCACAGCTTTGCATTCATCCAAGCGCGAAAAATCACTAGAATCTATGACAAATATCACTCCATGCACTTCGCTGTAGTATTGAGACCATATTTGACGAAAATGTGGACCTCCGCCTAAGTCATATATTGTCACTGGTGTATCTTTATGCACTAAATTCACAGCTTTAAAACCTACAGTTGGCAGAACCTTGTCATCTTTCTCGCCGGCCAAATTATTCACAGTTTTTGTTTTTCCCGCGTTATCCAATCCTATTAGTATCAATACGATCTGGCGACGCTGGTTTCGACGCCGAAAAACAGTTCTGAGACAATTACCCATAGTAAACACGACTTATACAACTAGATATACGATAAAAATCACTGTTCATATCACAAATACGTGTTTCAAATTTGAATTTGTCACTCGTGGCCATTTGTAAACAAAAAAGTTTTGTTGACACAACGGTTACCAATAGCGATCGAGTTCAATGTGGCCAGTGTTATCAGTTATGCATTGGTTTGTTCTCCTTACCCTTTTATTTTTTAAATTGTTTTCTTTTATTTTTATTTACAAGAAAATTAAATTTATTTCAAAATAATAAGGTACAAACTATACACTTAACTATGACGAATTGAATTATCTACTTTGGTTCTGTTTTAATTTTTTGTGAAATATATTTCTGTTTTTTTGTTCACTTTCATCATTTTTAATGACGACTATTATCAGGCATAGTCCGCTGAAAACTAATAAATTATGAATGTATCAGCACGTTTGTCTTCCCCAAGGCGACATCTGTATTTGATCAACTCCTCATAAATAACGATTGTAAAATAAAGGTCACATCTGTTATACTTACTTTCTACCTATACGTTCTAATGAATAAGCACGTGTTGAGCTAGTTCATTCATTTATTGTTTCCATAGTTGGAGAATACACATAACAACTCAATTTTGTGTTATTATTGAATTTCATAAACTACCTGAGACTCTTTTCATGTAGGTATTTCCTGCTTCTAGGTGGTAATGTCCTTCAAGATATACGACAGCACACCTCTTTGTAGTTTTCACTCCTAACCAGCGAATTTTGATATTTTGGTAGCCTGATGGACCTTTTTTCGGTGGAGCGGAAGGGAGTGTCAGACTTCTACTGACTAAAACCCCAACATTTTTCTCTTATGCTTTTGAGTGTCGAGGCCGCGATATCTCGTTAAAATATTCCCTAAACCTCGACAGGCAATGGAGACATAGAGGTGGATATTTTTTAATGCGAACTATTGCGCTTCAATTTTTGGCTAAAGGTTGTCTGGGAGGTCCTGGGAACAGTGATGCCGTTTAGGAATAAAAAAAGTCCCCAGACGTCGATGCAAAAGTCGCTCGATTTTGAAAAAACTAATATTAAAAAATCCGCTAGAAGTGGCTAAATATCTCAAAATATTCCATGGTAACAAAATATGGTGTAAATAAAAGCAAATTTCTATAATCAAGCATTTAATCATAATAATGAAATCCCTATAGGTTTAAGCAAGCAAAAATTTCGTTATCTAATGCGTCATTTTCGACATCGACAACTTCTAATGGCTAGTCTTGTGCATGCTCGGTCATTTTTAGGGTTCCGTAGCCGAATGGCAAAAAACGGAACCCTTATAGTTTCGACATGTCTGTCCGTCTGTCTGTCTGTCCGTCCGTCCGTATGTCACAGCCATTTTATTCCGAAACTGTTAAGACTATACATGTGAAACTTAGTAGATAGATGTATTCAGTGAACCGCTTTCCGACTTTATAAAAAAAATAAAAAATATTTAAAATAAAGGGGGGCTCCCCATACATGGAACTGAAACTGAAAATATTTTTTTTCATGAAAGCTATGCATGTGTGGTATCTATAGACAGGTCTTTAAAAATGATATTGAGGTTTCTAAACCCACTTTTTCATAAAGTTAATTGTTTAAAAGATATAGGCTTCTAAAGTGGTAAAATGTGTGTCCCCCCCCCTCTAACTTCTATAATTATGTAGCGAAAAATCTAAAAAAAATATATGCTGTAGACCTTAATGTAATCTTTCAACCAAAATTAGTTTGAACAAGATCGGGTTAGCAGTTTTTGAGATACATCCTATTTTCTAAAACCGCAAATATAACTTTGTAATTCATACAAACACTATGAAAAACAAAGTTATTTGGCGTAGTTGTAAAAATTGTAAACAAGCTAGTTTTAAGAAATTTTGAAGTTTTATTTTTATTCGTCAAATAAATATACATATTATATTATATTATTATAGTTACTACGGAACCCTTCATGGGCGAGTCTGACTCGCACTTGGCCAATTTTTGAGATTGCTCCGTGCTAGTTCATTTCGGACAGTGAACTATTTAATTTTATTAGTCCCAATAGCTCTATTCGGTCATCGCTTTCAGCAGTCAGCGGTCACTAGAAATGTCTGCGTGTTCGGGTGACAAGCTAAATTAGACGTTACGCAATTGAAATAACACGCATCTTATCTCATTCTTGCGAAATCAGGTAGGGTTCGGGTAGCATCGTCATTCATCGGCTATTCTCTCCCGTTCTCATTAATTCACAGACATCGAATGAATTCGTATAACATTTAGATCGCGCGATTTAGAATGTACATCTGTACGATTTCGAAAAGAGCTATTTGACGGATTATAAGTCAGCGTTCGGAAACGTTTCTTCTAGTACAGTTCGAAGATACGGTTCCTATTCATTCATCGTTCATGAACTACCCAAGACTACTAATGGCGCTGAAGCAGCAGAAGTTGATTGTTCCACTGTAGAAGTACTTGGTTTTTTAATGGTTTTAGTGATTTTTGTAAGGAAAGCTTTGCATACAAAAAGTCGCTAAAAATCGCTAAATTTATTTTAGTCGCTAGATCGAAAAATATAGTCGCTACGCACATCCAAAAACCGCTAGATCTAGCGACAAAGTCGCTAAAACGGTAACACTGCCTGGGAATGTCAAACATCAGTTGGTTTTTTTTTATTCCTGACGAGCCCACTCTTTGCCTCGTTCTCACCTGACAGTAAACCATAGATGAGGTCTACGACTTAGAGCATTTAACCTATGGAGATGGTATAGCTGGGCGAACCCCTCTGCCAAAGTCGATTGATCATATGTTAAATAGTCATAGGTCTACGATGAAACGAGCGAGCCCAGAAGACGCCTGTTCACTCTAGCTTTATTTTTTTATTTTTATTTTATCATTTTTTTTTATATACTTTATTGCACATCTCACAATATTTCTATGGATACAAAAATTTAAACTGGTGTACAATATTATCGCACAGGGCGATTCTTACAGACAGCCTTTGGATGGAAAAAATTATAGGAGACAGATTAAGGGCTGTCAGTTTACAAACAACATAAATAATATTAATTGAACATAATAATATAAAATACACACATACAATACAAAAATCGTATATAAGTAATAAATCAAGTAATAAATATTACATGTATAATTGAGGAGGAAGGGAAAAGTTATAGGGAGAGATAATGCTCCTTCACCATTGTTTTTAACACTAGTAGCGTTTGAGCACGCTTCACTTCTATGGGTAATGCATTCCACAATCGAGCTGCTTGAATAGTGAAAGATTTGTCAAAGAAAGAAGTGGAATGCATACGAATACTTAACTCTAAATTTTCCGATGACCTCAAGGATCTAGAATGTGTGTCACAGAGAAACTGAAAGCGTTCCTTAAGATAAAAAGGGGTAAAAGGACTAAAGAGCACATTATAGAGAAAGTAAGTGAAGATTCCGGCGAAACCTAATAAGAAGCCAATCAATATTGTATTATATACGAAAAATCAAGGCAGATTAAGATAGTTTCTTCAGCCAGTTCCCAGACCTTTATTTTTGGAAACATGACCGTTTTTTTAGAATAAGCTTTGATTGCACATTATAGATTTTTTTATTTATTCGATTCATGTTAGGTTGAATCGAATTTAGTTCCTTTTAAATTATTGAAGTTAAGTTTTTTTGCGAGCGCGTGTTATCTAATAGCTGTTTTTAGGAACTCTCCCACCTGTATAACATGAAACACAAAATACTAAATAAAACATGCAAATAAAATACATAATTGAACATTTATTTTGAGGAAAATAATATTCACCTTAAATACAGGTACAATTTCGAGATAACGTTATTTACAAAGCTCAATAAGTTTCATAAATAAATACATTAAAATGCGCGCCAATTAAAATCAACGGCCATCTTGATTTGTGTTGCCAGTCGAGAAAAATGAAGTTTATCTGAATTTCACGAGAATTGTGTCACCATTTTTTACTGAAAAATAGGCAAGTTCTTTCATAACATTGTCGAGGCATATTTCAGCGCCGTTCATTTGGTCGTCAAGTAAATACAGTGTTGGTGGGCCAGTGTATGCCCTTGGGAACAATCTCTGTGCGAGTGTGACCAGCTTTTGCACGGACATCGAGGATGGGAATTTCTTTTTGAATTGTTTGCCGCTTTCGTCTTTCAGTATAATTTCTAGGAGTTGCGAAGTGAGCGTCGTGTTTTTCGGTTGTTTTTCCAGCAAGCTATCCTCTGGAATGCCGTATTCTGAAATTAAGAAACATAAAAGGGTTATATTAAGTTTGATAAGTATATTACTAGAGCCTTCCTGACTACAAAGCTGTGCCAGATCTATAAATTAAGGTTCAATGTTGAGATCAGTGCGTGGATGGTGGTTGAATACTATAAAACATTCCGCAAAGTAACGCCTGATTCCATTCTGTGGTTCTCATAAGATTTGACCAGTACCTGTAAACTTTGACCGCTAAGTTTATTACGATGTTTAGGAAACTCTGGCCCCATCTAGTTTAAATTTAACCTCTCAAGGACCGTCATTATTTACGTCAACCATCCGTCAAGCACCGCGGGCGGGCTCTTATCGTAAGCGTAATCTGACCCCGGTCACAAACGATTTTAAGACTTATCATTACTACAAATACAGTTTTAAATCGGTCGGGGTTTGGTGGCACAAATTTGTGCCAGCGGGGCTCAACTAATACTTGTTTACTGGCACGTTTTTGTGCCGCTGGGGCTCTAGAGGTTAAGCGTCAATAGCCTAATGGCTAAGGTGTCGAACTTGTGATCGAGAGGTCAAGGGTTTGAACCCCATCCATTACACTTTTGCCGTGAACCCACTCCAGACACAAACGTGTTTACCTTAGTAGGAGGGGTTAACATGATTGCTGCTAGTAATGTGAATTCTACCCAAATTGCTAGTACCCTTAAAACAAAAATAATCTAAATATATACAACGTGTAACGGAAAGGGTATATACATACCAAGGGCACGGCTTCTTTGGATGATATCAAACGATACTGGAAGGGTTTCAAATCAAAATAAAATACTCTAAAAATTGACACCGAATTTGCGGTTTAGTAAGTTTCTTAAATTGAAATCATAACAATCGTGTCACCGCACTACGTAGGTCAATAACTTTCCACGTTACTTGCAAATATCACGATAAATCTTTTCCGTAATTCTGTGCGCCTAGTACTGTATCTGGTATCAATGTATTAAAAATTCCCATTACTTCCGAACATGTAGAGATAGGATTAAAAAACCCTTCTAATATCGTTTGATATCACTCAAAGAAGCCGTGCCCTTGGTATGTATATACCCTTTCCGTTACACGTTATATAACTCAAAGGTGACTGACTGACATAGTGATCTATCAACGCACAGCCCAAACCACTGGACGGATCGGGCTGAAATTTGGCATGCAGGTAGATGTTATGACGTAGGCATCCGCTAAGAAAGGATTTTGGAAAATTCCCACGGGATCGGGATTTACACGAGAAAAACTTCCCACGCGGGCGAAGCCGCTGGCTCAAGCTAGTTATGTATAAAAGTGGTATTTACTAACTATTTTATTTTATTTTGTAGGAATAACAAACAGTAGTATAATACAGATTATAAACAGTACATGATCGAATCATAGTAACAAATATACTACTCACTACGTTATCACAGATTATAGTAAGGATTAGCTAGCTGTTGATAAATGAAATTACATTGTTAACTTAGAGCTTACAACAACATAAATTTAATCATTAACTACTATCTTTTAAAGCAGATGTAATATCTTTTTTAAATACATTTTTACCTAGAAACAAAATATCTATAGAACAGAAGTTTTTATTATAAGTATCAACTAGGCGGTGTAACGGGGAGCGTGCGCCAGAGTTGGTACGACGGAGGTTGGTTGGGAACAAATGTCTCGTGCGAGTTTCTCGACTGTGTACAGTGCGAGGGACCAGAAAGCACAAATTGTTCACTAGGCTTGTTCATACTCGGTCACTGACAGGAACGCTCCGAACTAGTACAATTGTTCAAATGTACTAGTTCGGTCTTCTAGTACTATTAGTTCATTTTAGTTCATCGATAATTAAGACATCAGTCAGACGTGATGGAATACCTGCATAATCGATTTTCCTTCATACTTTGCAGGCTTAGGACTATCATTTTAATTATAATACATTTTATATAATTTGAATATCATTTAAATAAGTAATATTGAATGAATTATTAAAATGGCGTATTTAAAAATCAAATATTTACAGTGATCTTCATTTTTATATACATATTTTCTTTTTTACAATCCACACGAAACAAAACCAAGCATAAGCAACATAAACTTGAACTTATATTGTTGAACCAATGACGTTGAGTAACTTCACTTATAAAAGTTAAAATAACAAATAAAAACATCGAAAACAATTACTATCAAAGAGAAGAACGTCCGGGCCATAGATTATGCACATAAATGACCGGGCACAGTTTCTCGTTCTCCAGGTCATCGTAGTTCGTACATCACTTATTAGTTCAGCCGTTCTTACTCGGCTCTCGCGATTGGATGTCGCTAGGATTGGTGAATAGTTCACTGTACTAGATGACCGATTTGAGCAACAGAAACAGAATAGTTCGTTCTAGTTCACATGACGGAATTGCGTCCTAACAGTACATAGTACATGTACTACACAAGCCTATTGTTCACAAGTTCGACGCAGTCAACCTTGTTGCGACATATACTAAAAAGAGTCATCATTTCTAGCACAGTACGTCTAGATTTTAGTGTGAGAAGTTTATACTTTTGCAGTAAAGAATCACTTGATACTTTTTTCCGAAAGCATCTATAGAAGAACTAAGATGCTTAATAAATATAATTTACTCATTAACCCTCGACGTGTGTCGGCACTCGCACTATAAACAGTAATATTGAGAGGTACTTACTACTGATAAGATCCGAGAACCGACAGTGTTCCATATTGAAGGCTCTCTGTGCCGTCGGGTCCTTCTGTGCTAGCTTCCATTCCGCTCCGTACCGTTTCAAGTAGTCATACTCCGCACCCCGCCGCAGTTCCCGGGTTATAGTTGAGCCGTTTAGTTCCTGAAAATTTTATTTAAAATATATTTATTTAGAGAGTTGAGTTGTATGAGATAAAATTATGATCTACTGTACTAGCTGTTGCTCGTGACTTCGCTCGCGTGGGTGGTTTTTCCCGCGTAAAACCCGTGGGAATTCCGGGATAAAAATTATCCTAGATAGATAGAATATACTTTATTGTACACCAATAACTGAATCACACTTAAATAACAATATTATAAATAAAATTGGATACAATGGCGGTCTTGTCGCTGAGGGCGATATCTTCCAGACAACATTTGGAAGGACTTTACCATCTTTAATTAAAATGAGGAGGCAAGTACACGTCGTTAATGTGTATGTTTGGTAGGTCTGAGAATAGATCGTAGGCTAATTTTTATACCGCTACGTGTAAAAACTATGAAAGCGGGCGAGGCCGCGGGGCTTCGCTAACGTGGATTCTATCACGGTAGAAACATAACTCTCCTTTTTTGTAGTCGGGTAAAAAGTTGTATATAGCTTCTTCCTTCACGCTTCAAACTACTTCCATACAAATTTCATCTAAATCCACCCAGTACTTTCGAAGATTAGTGCATTTAAACAAACAAACTTTTCTGCTTTATAATTTTAGTTTTGATATGTATAAAAGCTTTCTCGAGTGCGTTAGCCCACCTAGTACAGCAATTAGCAACGCCTCCACAGCAAACTGTGATGTTTGGGAAGTGCTCATTCCACCTGATGGCTTCATAGAACCGTCTGAGAGCCTTCCACCTGGGCACGTGTTACCGTGGCCGGCTTGGTAATGACTTAACAGACTGCAAACCCAAGTCGGCCGTAGTAAAGATAATCTCTACAGATGGGGATTTAAAGATGGCTCACCCCACAGACAATGAGCTACCTTCTATCTTGCTACGCATGCCCCGTCACCTGTGACGACCTTATGTCTGCATCAACGAACGGAGTTCGCGTAGCCGAGTTTTGGGTTTTATAATGTTAAATTGATACGTAAAAGAAACACTCTGTACACGCGTACGCATTCATAAATAAATTGCGACGTTGCCGTCCTTCACTTTTACGTATCAATTTAATATATTTAGTGAATATTTTAATATAAAAAAAAAAATCATTTTGTTTTTGAATAGTAATATTTTTTGGATGCTATACTATTGCGGGTTAACGGGAACGCCCACTGTTAGTTAACATACTGTATACTAGACAAACCAATCCTTACCCGAAGTGTTTCAATTTTAGCAATAACGAGTTGTGATCCAGTGTCATAGTCCTCAGTTTCTTGTATCGGGTTCTTCAGAAAGTATAGTTTCTTAAGGGCATTCAGTTTATTCAGTTCGCTCAGAGATCGCCACTGAAATGATAAATAATCTATACTTATAATAAATCTGTAGAGGTCAATTCTGTACATGAAATATATTTCCAAAATAACTATCAGGGGGTGATTAAGGATCGATACTCATGCCAAAAATGCAATCAGTTAAATTTTTGTCTGTCTGTCTGTTTGTCTGTCTGTCTGTCTGTCTGTATAACCGTTATAGAAACAAAAACTACTCGACAGATTTTAACGAAACTTGGTACAATTATTTTTCATACTCCTGAGCGGGTTATAGTATACTTTTCATCACGCTACAATCAATAGGAGCAGAGCAGTGAAGGGAAATGTTGGGAAAACGGGAGAAGTTACTCCATTTTTTAAGCTTCCGTCGCGTGTGCAACCTTAATGGTTAAAGCTACACAAATCATTTCATGACGGAAATGTTCTCCTTAAAATTATATAAAAAATATCCCACGACAGCATAATTATGTCTAACTTTTATGGTTGACTCACAATAACACGTGTAACTCCCGATAGCTTAGCAGTTCGAAGCTTTCTGATTATAATATTTGTCTACTCTTACGTTTATAACACTCTCAGTCACCCCTAATTGAAAAAGTTAACATTAATTCCATAAAAAAATTGGCCAAGTGCGAGTCAGACTCGCCCATGAAGGGTTCCGTAGTAACTATAATATAATATGCAAATTTATTTGACGAAAAAAAAATCTTACAAATTTCTTAAAACTAGCTTATTTACATTTTTTACAACTGCGCCAAATAAATTTGTTTTGAAAAAAAAACCTTACAAATTTCTTAAAACTGGTTTTTTTTAGTTTTTTTACAACTGCGCCGAATAAATTTGTTTTTCATAGTGTTTGTATGAATTACAAAGTTATATTTGCGGTTTTAGAAAATATGCTGTATCTCAAAAACTGCTGAACTGATTTCGTTCAAACTAATTTTGGTTGAAAGTTTATATTAAGATCTACAGACATATATCTTTTTAGATTTTTCACTCCATTATTATAGAAGTTAGAGGTTGTGTCCGCCACACACACATTTTACCACTTTGGAAGCTTATATCTTTTAAACGATTGACTTTATGGAAAAGTGGTTTTAGAAACCCCGATGTCGTTTTTAAATAACTGTCTATAGATACCACACATGCATCGATTTCATGAAAAAAAAATATTTTCAGGTTTAGTTCCATGTATGGGAAGCCCCCCTTTATTTTAAATATTTTTTTATTTTTTTCTCAAAATCGGAAAGTGGTTCACAGAATTCATCTACCTATCAAGTTTCACATGTATAGTCCTAATAGTTTCGGAATAAAATTGCTGTGACAGACGGACGGACGGACAGACAGACAGACAGACAGACAGACGGACAGACATGTCGAAACTATAAAGATTCCGTTTTTTGCCATTCGGCTACGAAACCGTAAAAAGAATCATATAAATCGGTATAGAAACACCAAAGTTATACATGAAATACGCTTATAAGCCACCGCGCGTGAATACTGAATCATGCTATAAGGATTATTTTTGAGAATCGGTCGCCGCGCTCGACGCGTCTCGCGGTCGAAGCGTTCTCTAGGTACTTAAGCCTCATGTGAACGTGATCTAAACAATATTACCAATACATTAACTTACGCTGACGGAGTCGCGGGCACAGCTTGTATCACTAGTACTCACGCGGGGCTTCGCTCCCGTGGATTCTTTCACGGTAAAAACATAACTATACTTTTTTGCAGTCGCGTAAAAAGTAGCCTATAACCTTCCTCAAGCTTCAAGCTACTTCCATACCAAATTTCATCCAAATCCACCCTGTACTTTCAAAGATTAGCGCGTTCAAGCAAACAAACAAACAAACTTTTCCGCTTTATAATATTAGTATAGATTACGTTAAGGCCAATAGGAGCGGAGCGCCAATGAAGAATGCTTCAAAATCGGGGTTAAATTTAACGTTAGCCCAAAGTAACTATTCCACGCGGACGAAGTCGCGGGCAAAAGCTAGTAAATAAATATAATG
Source organism: Tholera decimalis (assembly GCA_943138885.2). NCBI lineage: Eukaryota > Metazoa > Arthropoda > Insecta > Lepidoptera > Noctuidae > Tholera > Tholera decimalis. The sequence goes on from OW964571.2 coordinate 5,872,603, forward strand.
ATAACTTCGAAGCATCAAAAGCCAAATGGCTAAGATATCGGTCTTATAATCAAGAGGTCGCAGGTTCGAACCCCTCCCATTACACTATTACCGTGAACCTATTTCAGACACAAGCATATTTAGCTTAGTTGGAGAGGTTGACAATATTGCTAGTATTGTGAATACTAGGCCACGTCGCTAGTTCTCTTTAAAAAAAGTTACCTTACATAATTTGACTTAAAGAGTAATGGGTTTGAATGTTGATGGATCGAGAGGTATACAACGTGTAACGGAAACCCCATATCTGGGGTTTACCCAAAGGGGCTGAAGACAACATCTGGTATGGAGTCTCTATGCACAGTTTCAGCACAAAATAAGTGACTCACAGAATTGACCCCAAATTATCGGTTTCATATGTTTCTTGAATACCAATCATAACAAACGTGTCACAGCACTACGAGGGTCAATAACTTTCCACGTCACTTGCCAATAACACGATAATTCTCTTCGTTCTTCTTAATTTGAAAATTCTGCCTCTGGTATCAATGTATTGAAATTTCTATTATACTTCACACATGTAGACATAGGATTATAAAACCTTTGCAATATCGTTTATTATCATCCAAAGAAACCGTGCACTTGGTATGTATATACCCTTTAAATTACACGTTGTATAACAAGGGCAAAGAAGACATGGATGGATTGTGTCAGGAATGATATGAAAGAAAAAGAAGTAAATAATGCTGTGCCTTCTGACAGAACAGAGCGGGAGAATGGAATAAGAAAACGTGTTGCACTGACCACAAGTAACTGGGATAACAGCAGGAAGACGATGATTTTACTTCCAAATTAAATAATAACAGTTTTACACGTCAAAACGTTTTGGGAATATAATACCTTCATTGTGCGTACGGCTAAGAAGTGGAATTCCCTGCCGGAGTCCGTGTTTCCCGATAGCTATAACCTAGGAGTCTTTAAGTCAAGAGTGAATAGGTTACTTTTAGGTAAGCGTGCTCCATCTTCGACCACATCATCACTTACCATCAGGTGAGATGGTGGTCAAACGCGAACCTATTTTTTAATTTAAAAAAAACCTTTTTGGTTACTTTCAACTAAATGAGGCCAGTATTTTCTAGTTGTATGCCCTGAGAATAAACGCAGAAACAACTCAGAGGTCAATCGGTCCTCGACGGCTTTTAAAAGACTAGACATTGATAGATAAATGTATATACACTTTATTGTACACCATAACCGAAACAAATATGGACTTAACAACTAAAAAGGCTGATACAATGGGCGGTCTTATCGCTAAAAGCGTTTCTTAATCTTAGCGATATGGTGACATCAGAATTAAATTTTTTATCATACTCACATTATTAATCCTGTTCCTATTCAAAAACAGAACTTCCAGATGCTCAAAAACATCCACCTTTTCATCTGGGTTCTCACTAAACTTTATTTCTGTGAATTGACAGTCATTCAAACTGAGAACCTTTAAATTTTTCAAACTGCCCAGATTCATAATCTCCGACCATCGATCTAGGGGGTTCCCATCCAATTTTAAAACCGTTAAAGTTCTCAAGGTGACAGAAGGGGGGATTATTTTTTTGATTCTGTTGTATGCAGCGATCATTTCGTTCAGCTTGGGCCATAAGTGGGATAAAGCGAGAATATCCGCCCATTCATAATCGCACACTGAGATGTTTAGTTTCTCAAGGTTGGCGAAATTGATTGACAGTTGGGCGAGCGTTTCTTCTGGCATGTCGATGGCCATGCGGTTTTTGCTGTAAACAGAGAAAATTACACTTTAGGTATTTAGCTTAATAAATCAAATAAGGTGTGGAACTGTCTTCTTCTTCTTTGTTTCCTACAGATTTTATTATTGCATAGCTTTTATCGCGGGCTTTGAGCGCGGCGACCGAATCAAGAAATTCCGTAACGAAAATAAACCTAACACCCCCCACTCCGACCGGCACACCGGTGCGGCGTTGAAAGCCGTGCATCGTCTAACGTCGTTTTAGTTCGACAGACTTCGGCACGGTGTTTGTGTGCGTGCAACTAGACGTATGCGTGTAGACAAGCTGCTAATAAACCTATAGCTTCAATGATAAAAATTCCTGAATAACCTACAAGTATTGTAAGATAATAAAAATATTTTAAATAATACTAACTTCTCATTTATTCAATAAAAGAAAATAAAATCTTTTCTTATCGGTCACCACGCTCAAAAAGTGTAGCTTGAATTAATATCAAAGAAAAACAAATACTGCATAAATAGTATAATATAATTATAATTGCATAAGTTGATAAAAAATGCTATGCAATAGCTTTACCGCGGTAGTCCCAGAGTGCCACACTCATTTTTTTTTATTTCATTTTTATTATTCATTTTTCCTTCATTATTGAAGTCTAATTGCTCTAATAGGCTTGTCAAGTTTATTTTAATATAATATAAAGCTTTTTGTGAATTAGCCTATAACGTTCCCAGTGGTAGAACGCAAGCCTCCTCTCTATGTGAGAGGTTTCCTGATCGCTATAACCTGTGGATCTTTAAGTCAACAGTGAATAGGTTACTTCTAGGCAAGCATGCTTCATCTTCGACCACATCATCGCTTAACATCAGGTGAGATGGTGGTCAAATACGAGCCTATTATAAATTAAATAAAACCGGCCAAGTGCGAGTCGGACTTGCGCACGAAGGGATCCGTAACATTATCCATAAAAACGAAAAAAGATCACGTTTGTTGTATGGGAGCCTCCTTAAACATTTATTTTATTCTGTTTTTAGTACTTGTTGTTATAGCGGCAACTCAAATACAACTGTCTAACTATCACGGATCATGAGATACAGCCTGGTGACAGACGGAAAGATAGACAGACAGACGGACGTACAGCGGATTCTTAGTAATAGGGTGCCGTTTTACCCTTTGGGTATGAAACCCTAAAAATGTTGCTAATATCGGGTCACCAAGATACAAGGTTAGGAAACCCCAGGGTGTTAACTAACAGAGGGCGTTCCCGTTAACCCGCAATAGTATAGCATCCATACATGCTAAAAAAAATATTACCATTCGAAAACAAAATGTTTTTATTTTATATTCAAATATTCACTAAAAATGTTAAATTGATACGTAAAAGAAACACTCTGTACACGCGTACTTGAAGGATGGCAACGTCGCAATTTATTTATGAATGACGGGCCGCGTGTGCGGCGATCTAATTGATGTGCTTATACTATTGCGGGTTAACGAGAACGCCCTCTGTTAGTTAACATACTGTATATGCTACTTACTTGACATCCAGTTCCCTAAGGTCTGGTAGCTGTGCACTCAGCTGGATCACTTCCCGCCAGTTGCAGAATAGATTCCGCGACACGTCCAAACTACGTACGCCGGGGCACAAGGACGCCACGTCTCCTGCCTGAGCCACGTTCTGATCGTGCACGCACACTTCTAGAAGGCGGTCGAATTTTCTGGAAAGAATTTGTCGAGATTAACGTATTGTAGCTCAACTTAAGGAGCTCAGCGATTTGCCGAACAAAAATATGAAAAAAAAAAAATTTGGTACGCTATCTTCTACGTAATGTTTTATGTGTACCTATATACAGGGTAATTGATAAAACAAACATCGCAGGACTGTATTACTAGATAACGTCATAAACAATAACTTATGTTCTAAGTATGACTTTTTAGAAAACGTAATACATTTACCAAAAACAAACCTTTAAAATCCCCTACGCCGCCTTACTACTAACCATTACTAGCGTTCCGCTGCCTTTTCTACAACAGTTTACCTGAATTACTAGCGCTTTCTGTTGTAAAATATGATGAATTTATTAAAAGTCATAGACAAATTTTTTAATGTTGTTTGTGATGTTTCTAACATAGTCCTGAGCTGAGAGGTTGTTAGTGTTTTACAAATAAACCTGTATATATGTATGTCATCGTAAAATTTCAATAACCGTTATATTATAATATATCTCGGGAGATTGTTATCTATCGATTGTATGTGAGAATGTTTCTGTGAGTTGAGATGTATAAAGACAACTATAAACACGAGTTACTTACACATTTATGTTAGGTAGTATGAATGGATGTATGTAATAAAGGGAGGCATACCGGATGGGCAAGCGCAGCTTGTTGTTAAAAGCCGTTGCCATGGTAACGCAGTGGAGCATGTTTAAATTGTTTATTTATGGTAATTTATATAGATCTATAGATTCGCCTTTTATTACTTTAGTATTTTCCATAAATATCCCCCTCGTGAATTCCACTAAAGTTTATTTTAATTTAATTTTTCCATTTTTATACATATGGTGTCTTCATGCAAGTGGTTGTAGCACTGATATGCACATAGTTATTTGTATGATACCTAGCTGATAACCAGTACACGCTGGCAATTGTTGGTAAACCATTAAATAAATAAATTACGAGGAAAAACAATTCCGAAGTAATATGATTGATATATTCAGTTTTTAAATAGAGATGTAAGTAGGTATAAACAGTACAATAATATTACAACTCTTTCGAAAATACCAACCTGCCTATAATCATTGAGCCAACACTGCTCACTCTCTTTCGAAATACATTGAGCAGCAAAAGCTCTAGATTCAAAAGCATATCAGCTGCCAAATTACAGTTTGGATTCAGTTATGAACCTCAGCCGCAATTTTGTGGGCTCATAATTATAATGCATTCAGTTCGGACCCTAAAGTATTTGAGCTGACGGCCAATCAAGACCGAAGAAGATTTCAAAAAACTGCTTTGGAGTGACGAATCTAAATTTGAAATATTCGGTTCAAAAAGAAGAATTTTCGTTCGACGTTCCGCCGCAGAAAAGACGATGCCACGGTGTGTAGTCCCGACTGTCAAGCATGGTTGCGGATCTGTTATGGTCTGGGGTTGTTTCTCGGGCTATGGAACTGGAAATCTGGACCAAATTAAAGGAATTATGAAAAAGGAGCAGTATAAAGAAATTTTGGAAAAAAAATGCTATTCCCTTCGGACTCAAGTTAATCGGCAAAGGCTTTATTTTCCAACAAGATAAAGATCCAAAGCATAGTTCAAAATCATGTGGGGACTATTTAGACAAGAAACAGTCAGAAAAAGTGTTGAAAAACATGACATGGCCACCCCAAAGCCCCGATCCTAACCCTATAGAGCTTTTGTGGGAAGAGCTTGACCGAAACGTTCGGGAACAATGTCCTTCTTCACAGCAGGCCATGTGGAATGCATTAGAAGAAAGCTGGAGGAATATGTCGCAAGCGACCATAAATAAATTAATTGCTCGCATGCCAAGGTTGGTTAAGCAGGTCATAAAATGTACAACAGGTCATACAATGGAGGCTATTTTGATGAAAAATGTGTATGAAATCTCTCGTGTATTTCTTTTAAACATTGTATTCATCAAGACTTCATGTAATTTTTTATTTTAAATCTTGTGTGCAACATGAAAATAAAAACTGTTTTTCAAAAAGTTTTAAAAATATTGAGTTTTATTTTTTTCTCAATTTTTTTATAGTGGTCTCAAACTTTTAACCGGCATTGTATATATATAAAATTCTCGTGTCACAGTGTTAGTTGCCATACTCCTCGGCAAATATTCGGTAGGTCTAAAAATAGGTCGTAAAATATATTTCATAACACTAGGTGAGAAAAAATCGTATAACGCGGGAGAAGCCGTGGGGCAGAAGTTTGTCCAGGATATAAAATATTGAAACTCAGCTGTTAATTTGAGGTAAAGCCAACTCCCACATAGTTACGAACATGCTAATCAGATGATGTGTTTTATATTATACAATATCTATCTACTGTATAATTCAGTCTGATAAGAGAGAAAATGTTTAAACGCAAGACTATACATCATATTAAGTTACTGGCTATGTTATATGAACCTACTAGCCACCTCCTATGCTACCTCGTCTAACCGAAGATACGATCATATTTCAATCGCGATTTCTTGTCATACCAAGTATTCATATGTATGTATTTGTATATTAATTTATAGTTATGCTCTTATTTATAAAAATCTCAACGCCTTATAGTTCATTATATAGATTATTGATGATCTATTTACTTGAGTACTAACACTTATCCTGCGACACTAACAAATAATCTACCTTACTACCAATGAAAACCAAAATCGGAATTGGATTATCAGTTCCAGAGATTACCCCTACATATCTTACAAACCAAATTTACCGCTCGATAATATTAGTATTTTTGATTATGTACATTAAATTTAAATACTCTATTAATATAAGTTTAAAAACTCAGCTAAACCTAACTATATACCTCACGACCAAAGCGTTTCAACCCCAAACAGCTAAAAACTAAAGTAAGGTTACAGATGTAACCTAGTTTTTTTTTTTTAAATTGATTTAAGGCTCGCGTTTGACCACCATCTCACCTGATGGTAAGTGACGATGTGGTCGAAGATGGAGCACGCTTGCCTAGAAGTAACCTATTCACTCTTGACTTAAAGACTCCCAGGTTAAACGTATAATATTAGTATAAACATATAGCTATTAAGTATTAATCTTGCCGCACGAGTAGGTTAAGCAATGCTTGACGAATCAAGCCATGGATGGGTGAATCTTAACAAACCGAGATGCTTCTGTACCTCGGCAAGCACGTAAAGTCGTTGGTCCCGGCTAGTGTCTCCAACTCTATTTGTCAAAATTACGGTGTTGCTAGTCTAAAAATACAGTATTTGGCGGAAAATTACGGGTAATGAAAAATTAAAATTACGGTAAATTTACGGTAACTTTATTTCACAATCAAACAATAAATTTCAGGCGTTTCAGCCTTTACACAGAGCGAACACTTTGCTTTATATGGGTTCTTTGGGTATTCGCGAAGCCACGAGGAAAAGTCTTTATTTTTCAGCCACTCTGGGCGAAATTTTTGTTTGCATACAAGAGCCATTCCGTGAAAAATTGAATGTAAGAAAAAAGTACTGTCACACAATTTTACAAACAGTTTACAAGACTATCTTATACTCTATAGAACGCATTTTATTTTTAATGTTTAGTGTAGATCATTAACTTTAAAATGTATATATAATGGAGTCAGTCGTTGTTAATTTAACCGATTAAAAATTAATAATAAGAGGCAAAAAATAACATTTTAGCGTGTCACACCTCCTGTCGCAAACTTTAACTAACCGAAGTTCATGTTTTTTCTATACATACTTCAGCGTTTTTTGGGAGCTTTAATTGATTATTGCTTTTTCTCAAGTATAACATTAATTTTACTCGTAAATCTTATTGTATTACAACAAAATTCATGAAATTAAATGATAATCAAATTAGCACCAAGGTGGACATTCCACTTTAGTCACTACTGTTTTATTTGCTTTCAGTTTAAAACAAATACCAAAGCAAGTTGTTTTATTATCATAGTAACATTATTGTAGTAGATCAGCCATTTATTTTTAACCATCGTGCAGTTGTAACGCAGTGATCGGTGACGAAGCCGTGTTTTTAACACGTAGTCGATTAAGAAGTCCACTATAGTCACAGCAATAACGTGATACCGGTAAGTTCGTAAAACATTCTTTTATTTTCGAATTATGCCTAATGTATGTGTGTATGTCGACAAATAATGATTTCCTCCAAAAGAACAAAGAATATTGAGTGTTGTCGTCATTATTATTAGTAAGCGGAGTTCGTCACGTCCATTTAGTGTCGTGACATATTAGTGGAACAATAATTGTGACGAAATGGACACATAAGGCTAAGTTTACGTGGTACATGTTTTACCGACAACAACTAAGATGGAGTTATGTGTTTCTGTTAAATTATATTAAACATATTAGATGGTCTATCTTTTGACTACCTTAGTTAACGTTTACTATTGTTTTATTTACGGAACAGATTGGCTTACATTATTGTAGGTATAACTCTAAAAACCATAAGCATTTAATTTAATAAATAATAGTAAATTAGGATCTTTTTATTTGTATATTTCCCTTTCAGAGTTACTCCGCGAACTTTTTAATAATGGAAATATTGGTAGATATTGACAAAGTTTTATCTATTTTCATTCAAACCCGGTTTTCGTGTATATAAGAAGTAAGTTACCAAATATTATAATTAGAATAAGAGATATCGTATTGCAATGTTATGTTTAACTTTCATGTCATGTAGTAGTAGTCCCTAAGTTTGAATAATTCTATAAAACCTGATTTGTTTGTGCCAAGTTTGCTAGGAGTACCTAAGTATTCACGTGGAAATTCAGTCCTATTTTTATTCAAATGTAGATTTTTTTTTACCAAATATTACAAAATATAATAGAGAATAAGGAATATCGTACGGCAATATTTATAGTTTTAAGTTAAACTCATGTCACTAAGTCATTAATTATAGAATCTAAGCATCCACGTAAACGTTCCTACTTGATTAATACCAAAAAAGTGTGAAGACAAGCAGGCATAAGTAATTTTAAGACAAGCAGGTACACCTTCTTATATTTATTATACTTCTTTAAATGTTTATATCCTATGTAGATACAAAGTTCCTATTAATTTAATTTAACTGTTAAAAAAATACCACAAAATGTGTGAACACAACAGAAAGTATTAAAGAAAGCTTATGATAAGAAGTATAATATAATATGAAGAATTCTTTAAGTTGATTGTTAATGAAAAATGATTTGATTTTGTTTGTTTGTTAATGTTTGATTTTTTAATTAATATTTTTGATTATTAAACTTATTATGAACACAGCTTATGTTTCAATTTAGTAACGATGACATTTCCTACGAAGTCACTGTCACAATTTTATCTTCCAAGTTTTAGGCTGTAAATTGGAATTTGTTACTAGTAATGGTTTATTTTGGAATGAAATATAATAGAATATGATGCTAATTTTCATTTAAAATACTTTGAATCATTTTCAAGGAGCCAAATTAACTACAAAGTTAAAAATATAAGTCGCACTGACCTAAAACGTGACGAAAATATTTTAATATGTGATTTAAAGCTAGAGAAATATTTCAAATAAGGTAAACGAAATTGATTTCAAAAAGAGTATATGTATTTTAACTAAACATTGTTAAGAATTTGTAAAAGATAGTTCACATTGCTGATAAAATATTACGTTAGTGATCGTTACTAAATGGACAGTGCTTGTCATAGATCATGTTTGAAAGTCCGTTTTTTTTTAACTGTATACTATTTAGTTATAAACTATATATTTTTCTTAAACTTTGGTAAATGCCGCATCGAATCATGAAGAAAACTAATAAAGAAAATTTTAAAATTGTCCATTTTGTCCCCTAAGTAACGGTACAATTTTTCACGGAATGGCTCACAAACATAAATAAGTCATAACTTATTTTTAGCGCGCTTACTACTGGAAGGTCACCGTCGCTGTCGTCACTTGAATTGTTACTGTCAGATATTTTTTTTATAAATATAGTCAGTCGCGACGCGATAAAAATCTGCTGAGCAAACTATCGTGAAAATATGGCAAACATAAATTAAAGTTGACAAAATGCAAAGGTATGGCTAAGTTCTACTGCAGTACTGTATTCAATAATTTCGTAATTTGGTCGGACAACTTTCATCTACTTGTCTATGCACACAAGTTGTACGGGGAATACCCCAGGGAATGATAGTGTTGTCATTTGCAAACATTGTTTCAAATAAAAATAAACTGTCTGTTAGGTTGGATACATCATTTTTAAGGCGCCACTCATAAAGATGAAATTACGGTAGAATTGAACATGTCTACGGTAGGTGGTAGATATGTTCAAATTATGGTAGATTTACCGTAATTACGGCGTTGTTGGAGACACTGGTCCCGGTTATCATTTGTGCATCTCAGTCATTATGGCTATATTACACGGTTCAATTCTGCCTTTCAATGTCATTGAAGCAAATAAATTGAACCATGTAAACGTAAAATTGAATCATTCAATGGCAATGTTCAATTGCATTGAAAGAATTGAGCTTACTCAATATTTTCAATTCTGCCGTTCAATGTTCAATGCGATTGAACGAAAGTTGAACGTGTAAACACAAGAATATATATAGATTTTCATTCTCAATATCGCAGTGTCAAGAAAAGACGTCAATCACCGACGTCAATAGATTTTTGTATATTATTGTTGTATGAATGAAATAACCCTTTTAAGTTCTTCAAATTTAGCCTCATACAAAGATTCTGTCAATTCTCTCAATAGACAATTTGAAGCGCCCTAGGGCTGCTATCCGTACGGGTTCCCCCAGATTACTTTGGATGGAGGGGGATTTATCTACCCAATAGATTTTTCTCATTGTTTTTGTTGGTAAAGACACCATTATAATAAAAAAAAATTATAAAGCTGATGTTATCAGTAAATAAAAACTATAATTAAATATTTTTATTTTTAACTCAAAAAGAATGTTCTAGGGTGTCCGGGGAAAGAAATGATTTTACCCAGAAGTCTGAAGTTTTTCAAGTCTTTGTCTAGATCCGGCAATTTATGTGATGGCAGACGGCGTTGGTGGATGCGTCTGTTTCTTGTCAACTCTTCAATGAATTAATCTCTAATTAGATTGATTCTCACGTGTACTGCCTAATTCGTTGACATTTTCATGAGCAATCCGCATTGAATGGTTCAATGTTCAATTTTGATAGTTGTATGTGTAAACAGAAGTATCTTTCAATTCTGAGCCTTTCAATGACATTGAGGCAATATGATTGAAATATTGCCATTACGGTAGTCAATTGTCATCTGACCTCGGCACACATTGCTTAACTTTGAAGATTTACCTATGCAGCTGTAATTATTTAGCTACAACCGCTTTTTAGTATGGAGGAAGCAAAAGAAGTAAATTGAAAACACCTCATTAAAATTCTTTATCGCATGACTAACTCTATTATGTATGAGTCACCATGATTATAAAAGAGGTTACTATTGAGGTCTTCTTCTTAGCGTGTCGATGGCAAATAGCTAGATGGAGTCAGCCCAGAACTGGGCAACAAGTTTGGCATTTTCGGTAGCTTCCATCAAGTCCTGCAGTGAGCAGTTGACAGGGCACGCAGGACAGGAAATTAAGTGTACCATGGTTTGTGGAACAGAACCACATATACACCCTAAGGCAGAGGCATCGATAAATCTCCACCTGAACAGATTTTCTTTGCTGCAACCAACCTGGGTGCGGAGTCTGTTTAAAGACTTCCAGGTCAGCCATGGTAGTTCGTGTCCAGGTGGGAGATGCTCAGCTGGTGGCACAAATAGGCTTGGAAGGGATGTACTTTCCAGCCACAGCTTTAGGCGCTCCTTAGCCTGCTCGCCAGTAAGTGGAGTGACACACTTCAGGAAACTTCTTCGACTTTTCAGCCTTTGTGGCACTAAAGTGTACCCATGCATTGGGTGTCGGGAGTCTCTAACCATTTTCTACCAAATGCTCAAACGAAAATTGAGGTGACTATAATAGAAATATATGAAAGAAGGCATACTGAAGCAATCCCATTCACACAGGAAATAGATACCAAGTACACCTAATGAGGATGATGGTGAAGTATATCATCATCTGCTTAGCCTTTCCAGATGCGACTGCCTATTTGACCTCCACAACCCAGTAACTGGGTAACACGATACTACTTAGCAAGACCAGCACCAGATTTTCAGGTTTCTAACAACCTCAAAAACTCAAGACTCAAAAATGTCTAAATGGACAAGTGGCTTAACATGCTTGCTGAGGTATGATGGAATCACTCCACCAACATTCCAGACGCCGGGTTACTACTCAGATATTTCTTATAGAAAAACCAAGTAGCAGTTTTTGCTGCCCCGGTATTTGATTTCAGGATCTCGTGCTCAGTAGCAGCTCAGCTTGCAACCACTGGACTAACAAGGCAATCCAAGCTGCCCTGCACTAACTAAAAGGCTGTTAAGCCACAAAAGGTCATTTTTCACTTTTTAATGTATTCTTCAGCTACTTTTGATTCTCTATCTTTTGGTCTAAGAATCATTTTCCTACAATTAATACTTTTCAAGATATAGCAATTTTGCTGAGCAGTTAAACAAAATAATTTTTTTCACTTCCTTTGTTAAAAAGTGACTAAGCCACAATACTTGTATACACAATACTAAAATAAAATAAATATAATAATAAAAGATACTTTTATTTACTTTAAAAACCCTCACATATATTGTGCACAGAAGCTATGCCCACAAAAATAATTTACCATCGTCCTAACTAGCATAGTCTTGTAGAAAAATCATTTCCCACTTATTTTTGTTTACTCGAAAAATACTTTTTGGGGTTAGCGGCTTTTTAGTTAGTGTAGGGTAGCAAGTATAAGTATAGCAATAACAAATAGTCTTCCTAACAAAATAGTGGAAGCAGAGCTTTCATAACCCCCTCTCTATGAGTTTTTATACTATATATTTTTGATAAGTAGATAAATATATTCTTTATTGTACACCATAACAGCAAAAAAAATAGGGATATAACAACTAAAAAGGGTGATACAATAGGCGGTCTTATTGCTAAAAGTGATCTTTTACAGACAACCTTTAGATGGATTTCACACAGGCGAAAATAAATATGCAGATAGTTCACAGGGTTCAATCTACTAAGTTTTTTTTTATTCTTCTGCCATGTTATCTCTTCACCAACCATGGCTGACTGGTAGAGAATGCCTATGGCATAAAGTCTGCCTTTGTACATTTTGTGTTGCATAAGGTTTTATAAATAAATAAATAATCAAATCCACATACTGTTTCTGATGAATTTTCTCGAAGCCGACCATCTCAATAAACGGAGCCCCCATTTCCCGCTTCCACTCGTTGATGACCGTTCTACGGTGAGCAGCCACCGTCTCATCCTGGAATAGACAAGTTGTTATGTATAACAAATGGAACTTACGTAACGTCTACGTCTATAGTCCTTCTTGTTACTTCATCGTATTGAGTCATTTGAATGAACTGGAAAGAAGTGAATTGTATTTCTGAGCAATAGAAAAGAATAGTGATAACTCAATGTTAATATAGGTTCACAGAAGTCTCGCGCATGAATGTTTTTTTTTTTTTTATAGGGCCACTCGTAGTTCAGCACACTAAGACTGGTTACTACTTGACCGGACGATCCTATGGTGACCTCTAAATTTAAAGGCCCCCAGCCGGGGCTTACATACTATATTTACATTTAAACAACCGCACGCTGAGGGCACTCCCTGTGGAGTATGGGCCTTGGCATAGCGGGGTTGTTGGTGAAACGCGCATGAAGGTTTCCATACTATGTTGGTGTAGAATTTTATAGGTTTTGTGTTATTGGGGCTCCTTTGCATAGCTGGCAATGTGAAGTAGTGGTTTAATTGAGTTGGGTTTTTAAAATGAGTTGATAGAAGTTATATAGGAGATGTTATTCTAATTGCAATAAACATAAAATTCAGAGGGGATGTTGTAATATTGGTTTTATGGAGTCTATGGATTACTGGCAGGTTTTAAAGTCTATGGCCTTTAAAACCAAATGTTGTTAGGAAGGTTTTTTGAATGTGACAAGAGAGACGAAAAGAAAAGTCAAGTGAGAAAATATTTTAGTTGAAGTCGTGGTATGGTCGATCATATGTTTTAGATTTTCAGAGCTGTTTTATCAAATTATACCAAACATGTATTGGATCTATTAACCCCTCAAATTTGAAATGTCACAAAATATACCGCCTTTGTGGCCGCCGTCGGCCTTCCGTGATTTGAGCGGTTAAGCATTTTGGAATGGAATAAAAGCAGTGAAATGATTGAATGAAGCACTTTATTTGCATAAAGGATCCCACCCTTACAACATCTTGGTAAGAGAACAATTTGATATACTTTTACATACTATTATCTATGAAAAAAAAACATGCTTGTTGTATGGTTGGTTGTACTTGGCTTCCAGCGGAACTAGATTCAGATGAGTACTAGTGTTTTACATGTAGCGACTGCCTAGCTGACCTCCACAACCCAGTAACTGGTCAACACAATACCCTTTAGCAAGACTACTCTCAGAATTTCTGGCTTATGAGTACCCATAAAGTGTACAAGTGAGTTGGGCAGTCAAAACTATAAATCCTAATGATGACACATATTGATGCCTCCCACGTAAGTTGTTGTAAACCACAAATAGCAATTTTACAGTAGAGTGTTTTAAAGATACTATTAGCAATAAAAACTGCATTTTTCAATTAATCTTTATACAATTCAATATGTGAATATAGTTAGTAATACTGAATTGTATAAAGATTAATTGAAAAATGCAGTTTTTATTGCTATTAGTATCTTTGAAATGCTCTCCTGTAATATTGCAATTAATGGGTTACAACAACGTATGTGGGAGGCATCGATATAGTTTTACATTCACTCAAGCTACAAGACAAATAGTACTCTTTGTTACTTATAAGATGTTAAGGAATATTCTAGATCAAGTAATTTGTTTAGTACTCTTACTGCAGCATTCAAAGACATTATTGTAAAGCTAACAATCAAAGAAAAAGGCAAAAAACAGCCTTGACATGGAGACTAATTCAAAACAAGAACACTACCCACGCAATAACTTATTCAGCCAAGTCTTTATGTAGGTGGAATGACCTAATGCCTGTACACATGCAATGGTAAAAAAAGTATATTTAAAAAAGTTTGTTTTTGTTTACACAGTTACTCTTACTCACCTCACGATCTCCGTAATATTTCCTGATAGCTTCAGCACAAGTTTTTAACGGAGCAATTTTGGTCGGACGAATGAAAGAACCAGCTCCAGGTTTGGTAGTCTTGAAATACTGTACTTCGTCCACAGAACCGTCGTGCTTACCCCTTACTGGGTCATCCCACTCGACGCCGTACCAAATACCTTTATATCCGTGCACTTCGCCGATATATTTCACGGTACCAAAATCATCATTACACTTTACACGACTACCAATATGCACTTGAATTTCGTTATCGTCGGTACCATTGTGACTGTCCATGGTACCGTTGCAAAATTTTGGTATTAAGTTAACAGGCATAGCGCCCACCATTATTTTTATGTTTTCGAAAAAGGAACTGTTTATCAAAAGAAAAACAGGCCGTCTTTTTACCCGAAAACTGTTGTCACTTAGCTTGTCAAACTATATGTCGCTGTAGGCGAACGCAATGCGTACGTTTTTAATTCAAAAGTTTAGTCGATTTTATAATTTTCCCCCACTAAATTTTGTAAACATGAAAGTAACTCTGTCTATCAAAATTTTCTATACATTATAGAAGGTTCTTAGCACCTGGAAAATTAAGAATATCGCATCCAAAATTTCAGAAAATTGTACGATCATTTAAACTTATGACTGTAAGAGCAGAATCAATTGGCAGCTATCCATAAAAAAGTTATTTAATAATTAAATAGTAACCATACGTTCAATCGGAAGGTTTATCCAGATTAAAGTTTGTCCATTAACTGTAAAAAAGTGACCATAGTTTGGTTCAAGAAACTAATATAAAAAGTTTAATAGGAGTCGTAGCTATTTCACTGCCATTATACTTAACACGAAAAGATTAATTTATTATCGACTAGTACTAACGCGTGGCTTTGCTCCCGTGGATTCAATCATGGTAAAAATATAACTCTCCTTTTTTGCAGTCGCGTAAAAAGTAGCCTATAACCTTCCTCAAGCTTCAAGCCACTTCCATACCAAATTGCATCCAAATCCACCCAGATCTTTCGAAGATTAGCGCGTTCAAGCAAACAAACAAACTTTTCCGCTTTATATAGTAATACTAGTACTCACGCGGGTCTTCGCTCCCGTAGATTCTATCACGATAAAAACAAAACTCTCCTTTATTGCAGTCGGATAAAAAGTAGCCTATAACCTTCCTCAAGCTTCAAGCCACTTCCATACCAAATTTCATCCAAATCCACCCTGTACTTTCGAAGATTAGCGCGTTCAAGCAAACAAACAAACAAACAAACTTTTCCGCTTTATAATATTAGTATAGATAGATAGAATAGATAGAAGATAGATAGATAAGATATATATATTATAGATATATTATAGATTATTGGCAAATTTTGATAGACTAACACAATGTATATACGGTTATTTAGAAACATTTGAATTTTTTAACAGTTTTAACAATTTATTAACAGTTGAATTTTAGGAACTCGCAGTACCACAAATCATATAAATTAATATAACTTTGTAGCAACCCACTCGAGACCAGTCAGGGAATCCCGTAACCGCGTGCCATTACGGTATACCGAATAAGTGCGAGTATATCGTAGCTATGTCTTTCTCTTTCTCTCGCACCGCTCGCTACACAAGCGGGGCGCACGCGACGCCAGTCCGACGCCCGCACGCAAGTTGTAGACACGTACGTAATAATTACCTATCCGAAACCACGTGCTCACATGTGGCAACCAACGTGTACATATGTGGTGCCTAACGTGTTTATTTGTGCTCATTGTGTACGAAAAACTAAGTCCGATCCCATGTTTGTGAACATGTTTTAGCTGAGTAAACGATAATTATATGAGACAGTGTTCATCATTCTAGTTTCCCTGAGACCTCCCCTCATAACTTATAATTTAATCCTATAGCAAGTTATACATATAACTTGCCATAGGATTAAATTTAATATAAAATATTAATTATAAATTGTATGCCTTACTATGCAACAAGTTTTAAATTAATTTGCTGTGCCCAACACGGGTTATACATTAGTTATAAGCCATGCCTGTAACTGCGTGTACATTGTGCAATAAATAAATAAAAAGCGATTATGGCTCGGGGCAATGCGGGAACGGAATAATTATGAAAAAGTATTTCTAGGTCTGACATAAGCGGGTATTATACATAGGCTACCAGAAGACAAGGCGTGACGAGACACATAAATTTTAATGACGTATTTCTGGACCAACAATCATGAGTGGGATAGGCTGGTAAAGTATTGGGAGAACAAAATATTCAGGAATATTAAATTTAACGCTGAAATCAGAAAATATTTTTGTAGTAAAGTAAATCACTCAACAGGCTACAAGGAATTCATTGCATGTATTACAATTGTGGTTATAAAATCTAAATTAGTTTATGTCTATTTACTTGTGTACTTTTTTATAACAATTATTAGTAGCATCAAAAATTATCCATATCACTGTCACCTGGTACGCAAAGACTAATGACAGATGTTGTATGCAATTTTTCTTATCAGCACAACATAATAAACTGTAAAAGTATAGCCGCGTAAGTGTAACGTCACATTCGCCACAGGTTGTATTCTACACTAAGGTCTACATTTTATATGGAAAACACGACATACCGTCCAGTCTTTTACCGTCGTCACATGCTAAGTAATTGAGCTTTAATACGATTGGAAGTCCTAAGGTTTTAGTAGACTATTGTAATGACAATAATTAGTTATATATGTTGCATCACTAGAACAAACAGTGTTGCCTGATTAATAAAAATAATAATTATTTCTTTGTTAACCGTTGTAAGCTATACCCGCTGTAAATTACAATCATAGTAATACATTATTCAAAATAGTAAACCAATTTAAGATTTTTTCTCGCTTACCTTATTTAGCTTGATTTTTAAGGATATCAACAACATCTTAATAGAATCAATGCTGCCAAGGGAATATTCATGTACACTTTCTAATTTCGAGTTTGATCAAAAGATGGCAGGGCCACTCTCATTTCGAAATACCAAATAGTGATTGGTGGGTGCATGGGTATAGGATATTATCCGCCCAAGTATTGTAGAATATACCGAATAAGAACGAGAAATGTAAATTCGCGTTCCGATTCACATACTGAAGTTCTAAGCTGTTAGTTTTTTATGCAGTGAATATAGGGATAACGTTGGACGTGGAAGCTTTTGGCGGAAGCTAAGTTTAACGTAGTAATATGAATCGGACAGGGACAGCAATATTCTAGGATTCGCGACCGCCTGGTTCAATGTTCCATTTATTTTCATTCGTTGTCTCGGCGCGGCGCTAGCGTCATCTCGCTCATAGCTTTCCGAATTCGGGAATCGGGACGTAAAAAGTGTTTTTTGACAAAAATGGCTACCAAAAGTGTCCCAGACGTGTACACCAGTCGATAATACGGAAATGCTAGTTTGTGTTTGTGGAAATATGCAGTTTATAAGTGAACAATTGTTTCGTGCTGTGCAGTAGTGCATACGGATTTGTCACGACAAAGGATAAGAGCTTCAAAATGAGGTATGTACGATAGAACGAGTTCATCGCTCCTCGGAGCTTTCGTTAGCAAAACAAATAAATAATTACAAAGATGATCATGCAGGCGTCGATCTATTTACGTCCATATAGTATTTGCTGCACCGCCAGTCTTCCTTTTCATCGCCAGACTGTTTTTTTCATAGATATTCCAACGTAAACATAGCACGGGCGTGCGGTCGTTACGGATCATCGATTACTTGATTACGATCGTAATTACATACGTTTATGAATGACATCGTAATTAGAGTATGTAAAAAAGTGTGCCTATATCATTCCTGCATGCATTTGTTAAACATACATACGTTTCGGATAGGTTTATCGATTTTTCATCGCGTTGCGTTCCCCCACACGATGTATTTTTGTGTTATTTTCTAAGAAAGTATTGTAAATAGGAATTTAGCAGTGACCTTGTGGGGGTTCCGAGTTAATTTGTTAAATTGGGGCATGGTTTGTCCAATAGGGGTGTCCCCTGCCTACATATGCGTAATGTTTCGCCCAAATGGGACCCCCAGGAAGGGTGTCCCGTTAAAACGACTGTATATGACTAATAATAAACACCCCACCCTTATTTCTGCGTAAAAATAAATTCCTTATTTGTTTATTGCAATGCAAAACTGGTTTATTACTTAAAATGTCTAAGTTATCACTGTTTTATCTACCAGATAGTGAAGTAATTATTTTTATATAAGATAAGCCAGGTAAATGAACTTTGTTTACACAATTGACTCATAAATTAGAGATAGTACAATTTTGGATATCACTTTTATTCATAAATTTTTTGACATTGAGTGTTTCCTGAGTGACATCACAATGTAAACAATAGGTTTGAAATTCTAATTGATTTAGGAAGTAATCAGCTAATTTGAGTGAAATAACTTACTTTTTATTTTATAATCATTAATTATTTCCTATGGCTAATTAATTAATATTAATGAAAGGACTTTATTTATCATAATAAGGTAAACGGAAGGCTTATATTATTCATGAATGAGTTTATATATCAAATCATTCTAATAATAATAACATACGGAAATTTTTATTTCTGTTCCATGAAATTGATATTTTGAAGAACTTCAAATATACCAGGTGCTTTGTTTAGAACTTTTTAGTTATTCAACCTTTTTGATAAGTAATTTTTATTTTCTGTATTAGAGATACTGAAAATCAGTCTTTAAAATAACTGGCTGAAACAACTATAGAATACTGGATTCAGTCTAGTTTCATCACCTATATTAAATCTTAAGAATGATTATATGGAAATGTAGGCTCTTTCCATATCACAAATAGGTCCACTCCAGATCTTAATTCAGCCCTTAGTGTTACAGCTTTTCATCATCATAACCAGTCTACAACATCCACATTCTAAAGGAAATGGCCTCATAATCCACCATTCTGGTGCATGAAGGTGCCTTTTTGTGTATATTTATAGTCAGCTTTTCTGCAAAGACTAATTTCATATTAGCAATTAACATTGTAATACAGCTTAATCATTTAAAACGTTTAAATTTGCAAGCCTGTGTAATTGATTCCGATTCCTATGGTGGTCTCATATGATCAAAAATATACAAGTATCTACCTAGATTTTTTGGATGTGCAATAAAAGCATTTCTTTCAATAACAGAATCTACAGTAGATCTCATTGCTGAAGTCTTCTTCTTAAGGGTTTGGTTTCTGCACTTAGGCCCTGTGTGGACCTTTGGGTGTGGGCCATGTTGGCTATCACTTCATCCAGCCAACCTCCCTCCAGAAGCAGATCAAGTCTCTCGGTCTATTCAAGATGTCTGTAAGGGAATTCAATGACCCAAAGGTTTGTTGGTGTTAGTGTCCAAACTAACCAGACCCAGTTCAATACCTACTACCTAATATTCATTTCAGTCATCAGTTGATGAATTCTCGTAATCTCATCCTCAGGATGTTGATGACTGATATCCATTTATAATCATCATTAAATTAAGAAAACATTGGTTATTTTTTTAGTGAATCATTTATTATCTATATAAAAATACCCTTTAGCGGTCATGGAATGTCAGAACCTTTAATCAGTAATACAGCCCAAGCTTTCGCTCGTCGTCATCTGCTTAATGTTTTCCTACTATGTTGACTATGTATTAGTGTTTTACGTGGAGCCGCTGCCTATCTCAAACTCAAAATGTTTATTTAACGTAGGCCTACATGGGCACTTATAAAACGTCAGCAGTTTGGCGCAGGGCATGGTGCGAAATTGGTCGTTTTCTATGGAGAATGGCAAGAAACTCCACAGTTACTCTTCTCTGACCTCTTCAACCTAGTAGCTGGATAACATGTTACCCTTTGGCTAGATCAGTGTCAGATTCTCTGGTGTCTAACTACATGCAACAACCGTCAAATATGTACAAATCTATGATATGTTACGATGGTCATCCATTCACAGGCCAACCTCGACAAACATTGCTTAACTTTGGAGATTGATGAACCTTAGTCTGCTTGTATTATATTGCATTTGTAAATATATCGTTGGTGTGCCTTGCATAAATAAATAAATAAATAAAAATAGATTGACTCCTGCAGCTGTTATTATTTAGCCACAATCTCCTCTACGGTTTACTTTTCAAAGGTAATTTAATTTTACACTGAGCTTATAGCTAAACAACACTTTCAATCTTAAACCACTTAACTGAGCAAAGCCATGGCAGAAGCTAGTATAATATATATTTAACCTTCTCAAACTGTTCATAATGCACATCCAACATTTTCCTCCATACCTAGCCTTGACATCATTTTTATTTAATAACCTAATGGAAACAGTCAATTACTTAAAAAATATTCCAAGCAATTTTTATGAGTGACACATTAGAAATAAGTACCTGAGTACTTACTAAGAATTTGGAGTTTACTTAGTCATCAGACTATGATTTATTTGTATAACTATTTTTTTTTTAAATTTACCTGGTATTGAATCCACTGTATTGGTCATTATACAGATTTTTTCTCTTTAAAACAGGCTTTAAATGAATTACTACAAGGTATGTTTTAGTGTCAAATTTAACTTTTAACACAAAAACATACATAGTGCTTATGATGTTGCTGGCACAGTGAAACTACTCGTGAAAGTCCTGTCTAGATCGGTTCTGTTCTTTCAGAGATAAATCAGAACAAAAGGACAGTCAGACAGATAGCATTTTGTATTATACCCTGTACACAAACATATCAGTAATCAATATTGACATTACAAACAAACATTTCAATTTATTTTATTTGGCTAACATTAGTTTTTAAAATCAATTATTCGTCTTCATGGTACTTACTTTTTCTAATGTCACAACTTAATTACTATTTAATTAATTTAAAAATAAATATATTTGAGATTTTTATTCTTCTTCGTATCAATGGTGAACCGAGAATTTGGTAAATAGAATATGGTAAATTAATTTTATGTGTTGTGCCCATTATCCACGCTAATCGCGTTTTCAGTGATGTTTATTAGATTTTCTAAATACATTAGAAAATCTTACATCAAACATTAGATTTTCTAATGTATTTGGGCAATTTCTTCTCCTTAAGTAATTGACTATACTGTAAAAGTATTTAAACATATTTCTTCGATGACTCAGCCGTTTGACAAATTACGCTTCCATATAATCAAACAATTGCTTTCTACTAAATTGCCACCACCCAAAAAAACTTGTCAACCCAGACCCAAGAGACACACTTCAATTATTGCAAAATGATTCAGTGTTTGGCCGCTCCTAGCACCTGTCAACTGTCCATCCTATATTCATGGAACCAGTTTGTTCAAGGTGATCTGCAGTTGTAAAAAGTTATTGTTGAAATATTCAGCTGTGACATTTTGTTACTGTGTTGCAATGGCTTTTTAGGCTTGCCGTGGTAAGCGTCAGCTTTATGCAGTTGAATTTACTTAACCTTTCTTTCTTTTCGTCGTGGGTTCGAAACTTCTTTCTCTTCGTAGTAGGTTCGAACCTTCTTTCTTTTCGTAGTAGGTTCGAACCTTCTTTCTTTTCCTCGTGGGTTCGAAACCATTCAGTGGTGAAGGAAAACGTGAGGAGAGCGGCATGGCTTAAGAAATCCGAAGCCATGCGACATTCACCAACCCTCACTGAGCCACCATTGCTCCTGTATTATAAAGATTTAAACTCTCACAAAGAAACGCTTAGATATGGATCAACTTTTTGTTGCCTATTAATTTATAGCTAATTAAGATAATTTTGTCCCCTAGCTAGGGCTAAGGGTGTCACGGTCCGCATTCTGAAGCTTTTTGCATTACAAGTATCATAAAAGCTATTCTGCTTTGATGAAATTCGGTACAGAGGTACATTGGACCTTGGAGACGGGACAAAGGCTTTTTTTTCTGAATTAATAATCATGCGAGCGAAGCCGCGGGCAGGACCTAGTCTCCTATATATTAGAGTCTGTTTCACCAATCTCTATTAATCCAAATTTATGTTTAATGAGCGTAGATTGTAATACTAAGTTAGTATAACAAAAAACTGAGACACTCATCATACAATCATCTTTCTACCTGTCATCTTATGAATCATGTTCTAATCAGTCTACTTTTTAAACTGATTGCATTATAATCAGGCAGGTTTATTTCACCATTGTAAACTATGAAATGATATCAGCAGAGATTAGCCAACTACGTAGAGAGATACTGTAAGTGTAACTGTACAAACGGCAACCCCCTTCCACTTTACCCAGAGCGGGAGAAGCTATTTGATGATATTGTCTCGAAATGATATAGGCCTTACGCACAACACTTGCGATTTACGACAGCTAACGAATTTGTAGAATTAATACTTAAACTTTCTATCTTAATTAAGTAATCTATGTTGTTTTGAAGCCTCAGAATCACCACCAGAGCATACTCCAATGTTTAAAGTTGCATCGAACAGACTTCCATGTAGTCTAATTGAATGGTGCCTCGGAACAATCGCTTGCCGATACGCACAAGCAAATTCATGCGACAGCCGTTTTGAGGGGTGACGGAGCGCAGTCCGAGCCGCGTTGAAAAGTATTTAAGTACTACTGCAGCCTCCGGTACAGTTGTACGAAGGAACACGAGGTAGTTTTATTCAGTTAGAATCTGACAGATCCCGCAACCACCCCAGGGTAGCAGAAATCCAAGAAGATTTACACATTGTGCTTTAGGGAAAAGCAAACTTCACGGAAATGGTTAAATTTGTATCGACTCCGGTGTACCTACGTAAAAAATACTCGTAAGTACTTTGCCATGTACATTACTAAGTTATTCTTAAACTCAAGGTTCTATGCAGGGTTTGAGTCAGCTTCCTTCGTCTTTTCTGTCATTTTTATTGTTATTATAGAATCTGTTAGCTTCTGCGTTAAAATAGATAGGATTATTCATTTGCATTTGGCCGGAGAGGGCAAAATCTAAAGAACTTTCGAAAACTAGAGATCTTTGTCTAGTAATGAGGGAATACAGATTTAACAAAATGTACTAAAAATATGTTTTGATATTGTGCCTGGCTTTCAGTCAAAATTCTAGACACGGATACGACCAGAACGGGTAGAGTGGGTACTGCAGGAATTACCGAATAAAATTGATCGTTTTAGACGCAATATTGAAATTAACCAAAGTGATTGACTCCTTTCCGCTTCAGTGGAACCCAGAAAAAAACTTTCTAACTTTTTTAATGTTTTCGGCTTCTTTATAGTTTTTATGTATATATAACGGCAATAGTCTTGTCTATAAGAACATTATTTAGGTTTCATTCCGCCAGAAATTACTAGTTTAATCTTACCGCACCACCGTCCGATCCGCATATAATATTATATACATGCAGAAGGTGAGCTAAAGTTACATGCAACCCAAACCTATATTCAACACGTGGTTCGCTCCTTCATGGAGCTTTCTCAGTAGATTTTTCGTCTGCTCTGCATCTCCTCGAAATTAACATAATTTGTGTTTCGTCATAGATTTCCGCAAAGCAATGCTTCATTCCGTTTTGCATGACAATTTCTCTTTATTACTCTTAGTTACTTACTAATACAGACCAATAAGGTACAGAATCAATTGACAGACGGATCAACCCTATTAGTTTTAATTTGTTTAAAAGCTTGTGGGTTTCCGGTAACATTAGGTCAACCCTACCCAGTTGGTTATGACCCGGTGGCGTCGTAAAATGCCAAAATGTTACGTTGCGGTATGTATGAGGAATAGCCATGGGTTTTGAACCGACTTCTAAAAAAGGAGGTTCTCAATTCGGATGTTTGTTTGTTTTTTTTTTTTATGTTTGTTCGGGCATAGCTCCGTCGCTAGCCAACCGAATTGAAAAATTCTTTTTTTGTTGAAAAGGGTATACTTACCAAATGGTCCCATAAAATTTTTATCGAAATCGGACAAGCCGTTTCTGAAAAATCAAAAAAATCAACAAAAGTCTAAAAAAATATTTACGTTGATGATCTTTTCGTTTACTCTGCATTGCGTTTTTTGTTCGCGCATAACTCCGTCATTTACGAACCGATTTGGAAAATTCATTGACCCACTAAAAAGCGCATAAAATAAAATCTTTTGCAAAAAAATAAAACCGACTTCCATATCAAAACACTACAAAGCCAAAAATAATTTTAATTTCGGAAGGCGGTGTGAAAAAAAAAGAAAATACAAACCCAATAACACCGACTACCGAAATTAAAATTATTTTTGGCTTTGTAGTGTTTTGATATGGAAGTCAGTTTTATTTTTTTGCAAAAAAGTTTTTTCAGTTGACAATTGGGGACCAATGCATAGCTAATTAAACATAGTTAACTGCTGCGTTCTATATTTAAGGACTGATGATCTTTGAGGGTACATTTCACAGTGAAAATTCTTGGATAAGTGCGACCGTGCGAAGTTAGATTATTGTAGCTAATAGATTTTTCCCAATTATATTATGGTAGGCTTTCAGTTTAACCGGATGTAGCTAAGTACCTATTAGCGTTGCGCTCCACAACCCAGTAACTGGGTAACTCGATACCCATTGGCCAGACAAGAGTCAGATTGTCTGGCTTCTGACTACCCGTAGTGACTGTCAAATACGTCTAAACTAGTACTCACGCGGGGCTTCGCTCCCGTGGTTTCTATCACGGTAAAAACATAACTCTCCTTTTTTGCAGTCGCGTAAAAAGTAGCCTATAACCTTCCTCAAGCTTCAAGCTACTTCCATACCAAATTTCATCCAAATCCACCCAGTACTTTCGATGATTAGCGCGTTCAAGGAAACAAACAAACAAACAAACTTTTCCGCTTTATAATATTAGTATAGATGACAGTCAGGACTCAGGACCAACGGCTTGACGTGTTTTCCGAGGTACGGGGGTATAACACCGCCATCTTCCAAACTCCGGGCTACTACTGGGAAATTTCTTATAGAAAAACCCGATAGCACTTGCCCGACCCGGGATTTGAACCCAAGACCTCATGTCCCGTAGTCGCGCTTGCAACCACATGACCATAGAGGCAGTTGGTCTGTCCATTATGTGTACTTTGTAATTATACAAGGTGTAACAGATTAAGCGCAATACCCAGGGCCGGATTAACCATTAGGCGGAGTAGGCAACTGCCTAGGGGCCCCGCATCAACATGTGATGTGCCTGTGAACTTAGAGACTTTTATCTCACAAAATACAACTTGCTAAATTTAGTACCTAGTAGAATTAAAACAATTTTAGTACAAATCTGGGAATAAGTAAACAAATATATTAAAAACCACAGCCCTTAATGTGCCTTTTCTCAGTTCACACACGATTTGGTCAGTCAAAGTAAGAAAAGGGGCCCCGAGAATGCCATTGCCTTAGGGCCTCTGACAGGGTTAATCCGGCTCTGGCAATACCCCAGACACCCCAATTAGAATATTAAATTGTAGGTCTAAAACAACATCCGTAACTAAATAAATTGAAACCAAACTTAGATTTTTTTATAAAATATTTATCCTCACTAAACGCAAAATGTATGTGCGTCATACAATATCCTCACGCAGACGCATACACTCATGCAATGTTAGCGGCCGACACGCACACGAGCGCATTTCCTTGAATTAACGATTGTATTAATTTGTCATGATACTGTGTTTCCATTTTAAGTTAAATAAAAGGTTTTTCCGTCAAAATTTAACACCTAATTTTTATGACGGAAATCGATTCAAAAGCCGATTCTGAACGAACTACATTCAGGAATTGCGTTTATTCTGTTACACGTTGTATATTAATTACTACATACCTACATAGATTACTTGTAGAATAATAATTATATACTTAAAAATAACATGCAGGGGTTACTAAGAAGGGGTGTGGTGAGTGCAGTGTCAACTTAAATGCCAGATTGGCATTGGAAATTTTTCTACAACCAGCTGGTTGCTACGGTGTTACACTTCTATGACCTCATGAACAATGTAACATCGTTATGTAATACGCAAAACAATGCTATCACCTGCATCTAAAACACGATGATAATGGTTAACATCCTAAAAATAATACCAATGACACTACTTCCTCCCAAATAGATGGGGCAATTAGCGTCAATTAATGTCGTTTTACATAATTTTAGGGCTGGCAATGTTCGTTGATGGCGAACGTAAAAAATAACACGACTTTTGAAAGACCAGAGGTGGCTTAGTGGTTCAGGCACGACGTACCAGGTCATGGGTTTGATTCGAGACAGGCACATTGCTTTGTGTAATTTTCATCATCGTTCTCAAAACGATGAAGGAAAACCCCGTAACGGAACCGTCATGTCCTGAGAACTTATTTTTAACCGACTTCTGAAAAAGGAGGAGGTTCTCAATTCGGATGTTTGTTTGTTTTTTTTTTTTATGTTTGTTCGGGCATAGCTCCTTCGTTTGCCAACCGATTTGAATAATTCTTTTTTTGTTGGAAAGGGTATACTTCCGAAATGGTCCCATGAAAATTTTATCGAAATCGGACAAGCCGTTTCTGAAAAATCAACAAAAGTCTAAAAAAATATTTACATTGATGATCTTTTCGTTTACTCTGCATTGTGTTTTTTGTTCGCGCGTTTTTATTTTTTTGTAGTTGTCAGTTTGGCTTTTATAACTAGATTAATTACAAATTGACCCACTAAAAAGCGTGAAAATAAAAACTTTTTTGCAAAAAAATAAAACCGACTTCCATATCAAAACACTACAAAGCCAAAAATAATTTTAATTTAGGAAGGCGGTGTGAAAAAAAAGAAAATACTAAACCAATAACACCGACTACCGAAATTAAAATTATTTTTGGCTTTGTAGTGTTTTGATATGGAAGTCGGTTTTATTTTTTTGCAAAAAAGTTTTTATCCAAAGACATGCGACATCTACGGCCCGCAGACGCGGGCTTGCGGACGGCGAGGTAACGATCAGAGAGTCGTCAGCAATAGTGATGGGCCACATAGGGTCATTGCGGGTTGCGGGAATGTTCTAACGAGATACCGCGGCCCCGGAACTTAAGAAACAAGGCAGCTGAAGAAACAGGGTGGGCTTTTAGTTAGTAAAAGTCTGACACTCGCTTCCTCTCCACCCAGGGCGGAAGAGTCATTCGATGATTTTTCCAACCGGGAAAAAAATATGGTGAAATAATAATGTCTTGATAAATCCATACTAATATTATAAATGCGAAAGTAACTCTGTCTGTCTGTGTGTTACCTTTTCACACCTAAACCACTGAACCGATTTAGATGAAATTTGGCATGCGAATAGTTTAGGACCGTGGAAAGGACATAGGATAGTTTTTATCCCGAAATTCCCATGGGATCAGGATTTACGCGGGAAAAACCTCCACGCGAACGAAGTCGCGGGCAAAAGCTAGTCTTAAATATTTAACCGACTTCAACAAAAATAATTTAGGTAGTTCTTTAATCGAATGTCCTTTTCGTATGTATGTTCAGCGATGTTTTCGCCAGTTGACTGCACATCATGTTATACATACGCTTGTTCTCCATTGGGATAGGCAGAAACTAATCAAAAATAAATTTCATTTTAAGTAGACTTAATTGCTTTTTCAATTAAAGGTCTTAATAACACCGATGCAATTCTTTTCAAGTAGAGTTGTGCACAAAAGGGCTCAATTGTATATTACACAAATATGTCAAGGTGAGATGTACGCTCGTTTTCTATTGAATTTCATTATTTTATGCCACAAAACAAAATAATAACAAGAAGTTCAAAGGTCTGTGGCCTGTTTTAGGGTGCGTTTCCACCAGAGATGGGCGATGGAAATGTGTCGTGCGAGGATGTCTAGCTGTGCTGTGAAAATGCGCATTAATGTGTGGTGCGAGGATGCGCAAACCTCGCAACACATCCTTCTCAACACACATTCCTCGCAACACATCCCTCGCAACACATCTCTCGCACACATCCCTCGCACACATCCCTCGCATGTTTTGTATGCGCAAAAATCTAGCTCCGCTGAGCCGTTTCCACCAGAGCTGTGTGGGTGTTTCCACCAAAGCTGTGCGATGAAAATGTGCCTACGAGGATGTGTAGCGGAGCTGTGAAAATGCGCATTAATGTGTGGTGCGAGGATGCGCAAACCTCGCAACACATCCTTCTCAACACACATTCCTCGCAACACATCCCTCGCAACACATCTCTCGCACACATCCCTCGCACACATCCCTCGCATGTTTTGTATGCGCAAAAATCTAGCTCCGCTGAGCCGTTTCCACCAGAGCTGTGCTGACCGAGGCGAGGTAAATGAAGCGATTCTATTGGTTCTTTACAAACACATCCCTCGCTACGCATCCTCGCACATCTCTGGTGGAAACGCAGCCTTAGTGGTTGCCTAGTAGATAAAGGCACGACTTACCTAGTTGTAAGTCATAGATTCAGACCCATGTAGACTTTGTGCTCCCAAAACGGTGAAGGAAACCACTACATAATTTTTTTAGCCTATGTTGTCCCACTGCTGGACAAAAGCTTCCCCCAAATCTTTCAAGACAACTTCGTCTGCAGGCTTCTCCGGCCAATCCTGAATTTTTTAATTTATTTATTTACACACACAAGTTGAAAGACATACAGACAGAAAATACAATACATGAAGTTACATAACACAAGAGAGTTAGCAATGGGCACCAAACTAGGCACAGCCTGTATCTTGGTGGCCCAATATTGACAACAGAGTTTGACTGAATCTACTCGTAACTTTAGTGTGACACAACACAGCTAGACAAAAAAGAAAAACGTTAAAAAAAGTGCTTGATAAAATAAAGTTATAAATAAAGGATTGGACTAATTATAATAATTTTGACAAAGTTGAACAAAACAAACAAATAATTGATTATTAAAAAAAAAACAATAAAATAATAATAATTAGGAATATGTATGTACATGGAAGTAGTAGGTAGTGGGTTATTTGTAACATAATGTAATTTCCAACTGGCGCGATGAACGAGTGAGTGAGTGAGTGTAAGTGAGAAGTGTGAAGTATTTGTGCGAGCATGTGTGAGTGTGTATATTATATGTGTGTTTGTGTGGGATATGTCTGTTTCGTGCTTTTAGATTATTTTATTTCAAGGAACATAACAAAATAGTTTCATCGTAGGTCAGGTTCCGAAGCCATGCTTTTAACATAATCTTAGCTTCGAATCCGTATGGAATGAGTCTAGATCGTCTCGCCATAGCTTCTTAGGCCTGCCTTGGCTTCGACGTCCGTCCTGATGCACCTAAATTCAAAGATATGCGACATACGTACCGACATACGTTATACCCGAACAGGGCCCACGTCCGGGATTATGGTCCACTGCCTATCATAGAGAGGAGAGGGAGAGAGAGCACACACGGTGGGACACAAGTCCCTCTGTGCTTGTGTCCCACCGTGTGTGCATGAGAACATTATAACTAGGCTCTTTATGTTATGTTGCATTTTCAAAGCTAAGTTGGATGTTGAAGATAATCCAACAATGAAATCAGAGTTGCCTTGCAATAGGTAGTTAAAACAGACATGACAGCTTTGTCCTGTAATGTTCTAGACTAATGTGATTAGTTCTTCTAAGAAAGTATACTGCATCTTATAAAACATCTTCGCTAGCCGGTACTTGGTTCAAAAAAGAGTCAAAAAGTATTCTGAAAACTTCTAAAGTTTGAAAGTTCTATTGAACAGAATTCGACCAAGACCCACTAAACTCTTGGATTTAAGAGCAACTCTCTTAAAAGCTCCCTGAAAAGTAGCAGAGTACTTAGTAATGAAAAAACTTACCCAACTTAAGTGCAAGCGAAGATGCCGGAAAAAGTCGGCGTTTTAAAACTTAGAAGATTGTTAGTTAATCTGTTTCCAAAGAATTCCGTATCAGCTGTAAGTATTTTTGTAGCAGCATGAGTAATTATTGACACGTCTCGCGTTTGGCCAATAATATCTCTCATGTTGGTAAGAGATGATGTAGTTGACTTTCATTGTGCGTACGGCTAAGGAGTGGAATTCCCTGCTGGAGTCTGTGTTTCCTGATAGTTATAACCTAGGGGTCTTTAAGTCAAGAAAAACATAGAGGCATGTTGTCGAAAATGTAATAACTTGGGCTTCTGAAAACCAGTTTCTTTGCAATTAATTTTTTAACGATACCGATCGAAATGAATGAGTCTCGTAAACGAAATATCATTACCAAGATTTGCTCGTGTCGAAATGTTTTGAAAGGTGTGAGTAATCTACACTAATTAGTTTCGTTTATGATAATACGTTTCGCTTGCGGTACACTTTTATTAATATCGGGCATGTTGATCAACAACTTTTTTTATTATAAAACTGCGACTTAATATTGTGTCATTTAATTTTCAATTATAGAATAGATAGGTATTTATGCACCTAAGCTTGACTCCTGAAAAATATCTGTTTAGTTGGTATTAGAGGGCACCCGTGCGAAGTATGAGCCTGCTGCTAGTAAACAACACGCAAGTATCTAGGTAGGAAATGGTCCTGGGCAGGCCACGTTTGTCGCATTGAGTTGTGGGCCAAAATCACCACTTTTTGCTTTTGCACCCTAACATAGCTAGAAGGCGTCGCCGTAGACTTCGAAGAAGATGGCAGGACGAGCTGGACTCACTAACGACCAATGGTTTACTTTGGCCCTGGACAGAAGAACCTGGAAATCATGGGGAGAGGATTTTGTTGAGCAGTGGGATGATGCAGTCTAATAGTAACAGTAGTATCTAGGTAAATTCGTTACCATATCTTTTGCTGTGATTTGGGCAGCGGTTTCCCAAGACTGCCGCCCCCATTTATGTGCTCAGCCAGAGGGCGTTATTAGGGAGGGGGACTTCGCCAACGCTTGGAGCGCCTTTTGCAGGCCGGGAGAGCAATCGAAAACCTCTCTCCCATTCCGTAGCCTCCTCCTGCGTCATGGACCCAGCCAGCAAAGTTGGAACTTTTCACATGACAACTTTTTAAAAAAAATTTTTGTTGCCCCGGCAATTTTGCTGACAGTCTTTGAGTCGCGCGTGGAACACGACGCTACCCATTCATTGCTTCGCAGCCCGCAGGCCCATGCCTGCGGTGGCTGGGAGTCACCCTTGTGATTTCCGACACCCGGAGCGTCTCTTGCGGCGGCTGGGGCGCAAGGGCTGTGAGGGCCTTGAGACCTACCTCTTCTCGTGCGTCCCGCCACCTCGTTCGCTGGCATAACTGCTTCGCAGAAAGAGATGACTGCTTCCCATGCCTCCTCGCTCCGGGCCATGGATTGAATCAGGGCCGGGAGCGAGAGGTCGCCGCCTATCGCCTATACGAGGACACGACGGAGCTCTGCCCAAGCAGGGCAAACCCTTCACATCACACCTGAAGTGTCATTTGAAAGTAACACTTATTATCATTTTGCAATACATTTAGGTACCTGATTTTAATTTAAATCTGGATTATCTTGCAATAGACACGTGCTGCGCAACGCACCGCAAAATGGTTCTCGGTACGAATTGCATATTGTAACAGTACTTGACTCTTGCATAATGTGATAACATAAAAAGTTACGATTGTTGTCCGTTATGCAAGATGTAAGTGATCACTTTTCCTTTTGTCTCGGGCTGTTGTAGAATTTGCATATGGTGTATTGGATAGATTGAAGACAGTTGATTTTTGACTGAAATGTCCTGCCGACGTATTTCCTTTAATTAGCTATAAATCTATGGTCTTTTCAGTCAAGAGTGATTAGGTTACTTCTAGATGAGCTCGTTTCATCCTCGACCTCCATTATTGCTTCAATTCTGGTCTTACCTTCAGTAAAGGTCTTAGGCTTAGATAGTGGTGCAATGGAAACCTATCAGATAAAGAATTTTCCGACGTTGAAAAACTTCGTACGTTTTTAGGGTTCCGTATCTGAAGGGTAAAAACGGGACTCTATTACTAAAGCTCCGTTGTCGGTCTGTCTGTCACCAGGCTGTATTACATGAACCGTGATAGCTAGACAGTTGTTTTCACAGATGATGTATTATGTTGGCGCTATAACAACAAATATTAAAAAATAAATATTTAAGGGGGCTCTCATGCAACAAACGTGTTTTTTTTTCCTTTTTTTATACCGGAATTCAATGAATTTCAAGGAGGTACAGTTTTTTATGTGTTTAATAGTTATTGTTCCATTAGCTACAGTTTGTTTGAAAATGAATCCAGGTATCATGAGATAGGTATTTAAACAAAACAGATGAAGCTATCAAATGCTCACATTACGTCTGGTCGATATCATTCGCGTCTCACCAGTTCACCGAACTATATTATCCAGCAGGTCAAAGTTTAAGTCAAGAGTGAATAGGTTACTTCTAGGTAAGCGTGTTTCATCTTCGAACACATAGTCGTTTACCATCAGGTAAGATGGTGGCCAAATGCGACCCTATCATCAATAAAAGAAATAGAAAACTTTCTATCTATACTAATATTATAAAGAGGTAAAATTTGTTTGTAAGTTTGTACGTTGGAGTCAATCTCCGGAAATAATCATCCAATTCTAAAATTTTCTTTGTTGATAAGATGCATTAATGACGTGCTAGTTACATATATAGAAAGTTGCATTGTCAACTTTATCCAGAAGATCCCACCACCTTCATTCTCTTATGTACTACGACTTGTTTCCTCTAAATAACTATACACATTGTTTACCAATCAATAACACAATCAATACAAGTTTATCATTCTCCGAACCAATGACCGACCTTGCTATACCCAGCTGTCGATTATCACGTTGCCCTTTGCACCAATGTGGTTACTTGGTTAGGAATGTGCCATATTATGCGTTAAAGGTATAAACTAGTACATCCGTGGGTCGGTTCATTGTGCGGCGTACTGGCGCAGAGAAATGGGTTTTTGTAAGTTATGATCGTCCTAGTTTTGTAAGGGAAAACTGGTGTGTTGTTTATGCCCGGGTTGTGGATGTTTTGCATTGTAAATCGGGTTTTTGTGCAACGGAAATGCCGGTATTTTTTACTTCTTATGCCTCTGATAAAATATTCTTTGACTTTGGAATGATATTATGGATTTGTTTTTGGTTTTGGTATGATTGTTATGGCTCGCTGATGATTAACATTGATATATATATATACTATACTAGCAGTCACGTACTATATCGCGATAAAAAACATAACCTCCTTTTTTGCAATCGGGTAAAAAGTAGCCTTTAACCTTCCTCACGCTTCAAGCTATTTCCATACCAAAATTCATCTAAAATCCACCCAGTACTTTCGAAATTAACGCGTTTAAACAAACAAACACTTTTCTGCTTTATAATATCCGTATAGATTTCCTTATCTATATTTGAACTGAGTATATTTATACGTGAAGCAAAACGTTTGGTTTCTCTTTCCACGAAAATCATGCAAACAGAGGAGTAGGTATGGACTGGAGAAAGCCAATATTTTTATGTAGAAACTTAATAAGTGATTAATTTGAAATCATTTAAATTAAGTATAGTGCAATTGACCAATAGTGGCCATGCGGTAAAAGGCACGACTTTCAAGTTATTGTAAGCAAAACGACATGGTGGGCCATGGACCCACCCCTACGCACAAAACGTTTTGCGAATACTTTTAGTGTGCGTAAAGTTAAAGAGTGGAATTCCCTGCCGGAGTCTGTGTTTCCTGATAGCTATAACCTGGGAGTCTTTAAGTCAAGAGTGAATAGGTTACTTTTAGGTAAGCGTGCTCCATCTTCGACCTCATAATCGCTTACCACCAGGTGAGATGGTGGTCAAACGTCAAACAATTTAAAAAAATGTAGAGGTCTGAAAATTCGACATGTGACTGTGAAATTCGACATGGGATTACGCCCCAATCTCTCTCATAGTGCTGAGGCCCGTATCCCATTTTCGCATTGCGACAATTGCATACACTTATAAAACCACAGATTCCAGGAGACCTTTCACAACATATTCAAACCAGGCAAACAAAAGTAAATTCTCCAACAAAACGTATTGAAACGAAACGCAACTGAATACGGCAGTCCGCATCAGATCTAGCCTAGTTTAATATATTATGTTGTAGATACACGAGTGGGTTGTGTAATGAAACCAAGTAGGTACTCTGTAGCGGACGAACAGTTAATTGTTAAGAAATTGTTCAGGTGAGGCTTCATTCATTTCATCCTTTTTTCTCCGAATGGGAAAATCATCGAATGACTTCTCACGCTCTGGGTGGAACGGGAGTGTCAGACTTCTACTGACTAAAACCCACCCTGTTCCTTCAGCTGCTCTTAAGTTCCGGGGTCGCGGTATCTCGTAAGAACATTCCCGCAACCCCGGCAGCTATTTCATCCGCCATTTTTTTAATTTGATTATGGTTTGTTTGACTTTGAGTAGCATGCAGAAGTCCAAATTCAAGGATTGCCAAAGGATTGAGCAATGGAACGCAGTATTCTGTGTTAAATTAACGGATGGTGTTAAAAACACAAAAGAATAATATTACTAATGTTTTATAATAATAGTTACTAACGTAAGGGTGTTGATAGTCGCTGTATTCGACGATTGTATTGGTCGAGTCAAAGCTCCAGAGCCTTGAGCATCGACGACGAGTTGCAAGTCGGTTTTCGTTAGTGTGCGATGGAATTACACAATCTAATTCCGCCAAGCCCGTTCCATCATCGGACCACAAGACAAACGGCGATGCGCCATCGTTTCATGGTGGACATCCCACCCATACGCACAATACGTTTTGGGAATAGGGGAGGCCGGGGTTCGACGTTCCGATTTTGAAGTAGGACGAAATATGAATGTAATAGAAAGATTTATAATCCATGATTCCTATATAGATAGATGCGGAATTTATCCTAGTTTCAAATTCTATAATTAAATCCATTGAAATAATAATATATTTTGGCCCAGGATAATTTTTCTTTAGCAAGTCGATAAGGAACAACTCGCCCCACGAAGGGGCTGGTTGTTCCTCAGTTGAGGTAAGTTGTTCCGCTGTCAAC
Organism: Tholera decimalis; assembly: GCA_943138885.2. Classification (NCBI taxonomy): domain Eukaryota; kingdom Metazoa; phylum Arthropoda; class Insecta; order Lepidoptera; family Noctuidae; genus Tholera; species Tholera decimalis. The sequence continues at coordinate 5,908,130 of OW964571.2, forward strand.
TCCAATCAATAATAATGTAATATTAGTTGGAAAGGTATGTATAAAATAAATAAGGCACATGTAACTGAATATTTATGAGTTTCATTTATAAAAATACAAAATGCTAATGTTTTTGACAAATTTCAACAAACTTTAAGGATCAAATGAAAAAAAAACTACAAATACGTGACTAACATTATTACTAATAATGTAATACAACCTAATTAATAGGCTTAAGACTAATAAAATCTTTAATATTAATCAACCTTGACAAACGTTTTTTGTCAAAATAACAAAATTATTTATTTTGATTAAAACACAAACAAAAATCAACTAATTTTAACATTTCGAACTATATTTTCTTTTTTCAGTCTCATAGAATTCACTTTACTGAGATCAATAATCTAATTAATGGTTTACTTTAGTAATAGTTTTATTTCAGTTTTGCAGAACTTAAAAAATAATTATTCAGAGGATTCGTCGTCAAAATTACAATTCGGACATAAATAGGAATGAACATCTTTAGATTTCAGGCATTTTGAATGAGCCCAATGCTTACACATGACGCATTCAATCCATTGCTCTCCTGGTTGTGAATTGGAATATGAGTCGCAACATATTAAACAATACCATTCCAGGCTGGCTTCTTCACTATCACTTTCCTGATCATCTTCTTGCAGGACTTTCCGTTTCACATTTTCTTTACCATTTGCAGATTTACGTGTCATTTTACAATTTTGCTTGTTTTTACCGGTTGCCTTTTTCTTTCCAACTCTTTTTTCAATTTCCTTCACCTTTACTTTACTATTGCTCTTTCCTCTTCTTGCTTTTTCTTCAGCCAAAGCGTTCTTTTCAGGCGAGTCTGTCAGTATTGCTGATTTTCTTATTCGTCGTTTAGTTAATATAGACGATCTTGGTGGTGCTTTTGGTAAGGGTTTGATAGCTTCTACGGAAAATGTGCTAGATGTGGCTTGAATGACAATTTTATTTGGCAAATTAGCAATGTTCGAGGATCCTGGTTGAGGTTCGTTGGTCGGTGATCCTGTAGTTGCTGGACGTGGCTCGCTACCTGGGATGGCTTCCATATTATGATCCACCTGAAGCTCTTCAGGGTCTGCTATTTCTCGGAACTGTGATTCCATATTTTGACCCAATTCCAATGAAATATTAGTGTCGGGCATAGGTCGGTCATAAAAAAAAAGGTCGGTAAAAGACGGAGCATAATCTACATCCGTAAATATATCAGGGTTGTATGGACTTATGCCTGCCTTTTTAAATGCGTTCATTATATTATTTGGGGTCGCTGCTAGAGGCCATGCATGTTTTACAATTCCAGGTATCTCATAAATAGACATTGTCTTGCCTGGGTTATTGCGTAGCCAGTTATCTTAAGTTTTGGCACAATACGTTTTAAACGGTCCATTAACGCCAACATCTAGTGGTTGCAAATTATGAGTACAATGTGGCGGGAAAGACAACATTATAACCGAATTGACCTTCGCCTTTTCGACGACATCAATGTCAACATGTGATTGATGGTTATCAAGCAATAACAATATTGGGTCCTCGGGAGTGGGCTTTGTATGTTTTATAAAATGGTCCATAAAGATGAGGAATTCTTTAGCCATCATCCATCCCGAGCTATTTCCGGCTCCAATACTTTCCGGGGGACCATCACGAATGAATAGGTCTTTATACTTAAGGCGAGGAAAAACAAACATAGGCGGTATAGTATTTCCAACTGCATTCGCTGCTAATTCGACGGTAACTAAAGTTCCTCGCTCCGCAGACACTATGGCACCCACTTGTTTAACGCCCTTTGCAGCTACTATTTTCTTTGGTTTTAATACAGTGGTGACTCCTGTTTCGTCTAAGTTCCATATTCTAGATGGTAGCATGTTATGTTTCAATATGACATCTCCGAGCCTGTTAAAAAATTCATTAACATTGTGCCGGTTAAAAGAGGACGCGCGTCCTGCACTTGTGGCTTCCGGAGCTCTTATGGACAAAGACGGATTTCTTTTCAGAAAACCCGTGAACCAATCAGCTCCAGCTTCTTTATTTCTATGCCAAGAGGCTGGAATGTTAAGCATGTCAAATCTAAGAGCACAAGTATATGCTAACTTCCTCACTTCTTCTGGCAAGAGACCAAAGTAAATTGACGCACATTTTAACAAATAATCCGCCAATGTCTTCTCCTGGTCGTTGTTGAACACCTGTCTAGAATAGTAACCTACAGTTGGTGTTATACCGGCCTTCAACTTTTTGACATAGCGAAATAATGTCATATGACATATCTCTAGTTCTCGAGCTACCGTCTTAAGTTTACGACCGTCTTTAATAACAGCATCAGCTTCCCGCTGCAAAAGGTCAATCGAAACTTTGCCCCGTTCGGTTTTCCGTTTATAGTTTCTCATCCTAAAACAAAGTTTTAATTTCATTATTTACGTGTTTCATTACGGGGTACGTTGTTCCGCGGAACAACTAGCCCCCCACCAGAGGAACTTTGAACCCCAAATCCCATTTTCAAAATGTCCTTCAATTATAATAGAATAGGTTATAAAAAGCCCTCAATGATATTAAAAAGATAATTACGATAGTTTTCCCAACTGATAATAGCAAGTGACTCACAAATAGCCAGAAAATTGATTGAAATAGACCAAAAAGTTTAAGGACGAAAAAATTTACTTACGTGATGTTTATGTGCCACTAATCCATTACCCATAGATAAAATAAATAACTAGATGTGGTCAACAGAAGAAATTATATCGGAACCGTGTGTCTCCAGTTAGGCGCTGGGCGGGGCAACAACTACACATGCAGTTTAATAAAATCAATAGATACGCACTCGCGCACACACCCGCATTTCCTAAATCAGAACGTACTATACAATCAATAATAAACCTTATTCCGTCAAACACAGCGTGTATTTACCATGCACCTTAGAATTTACCCACACAAAAGCATCGGTCGCTATCGTTGTGCTGTGCAAAAGCAATTTTTTTTACATATACGCTAGTGATTGACTAAATCGGAAAGATATCGATTCTTCCATTTGTTATTGTACATTTTTTTTGGGCACCTGAAAATGAACCAAATAAAAAATGGCATGTCCAGAAAATATTATAATAACAATAAACATATTAATAAGAACATAACATTACATAATTATTATTAAGTACTACCTACTAAGTATTAAGGGCTACCCTGGCGCTTTCGACTTAAATCTTAATATTTAATTATCATAGTGATAGGTCAAATAGAAGTTGATGTTAACTTATATTACGCTCTTGATCGGAACATACCAGCCATATAGGTTGTATAGAATCCTGAAAAGTTGAATGACTGATTTTATGAATGTCCTAAAACATGAGAATAGCTTTCAGTAATAAAATAAAATTTAACCCACTTCTGCAAAAATCAGTTGTACTCTTAATTTTGGAATTGTCCATTCAGGCTGGAACATTTCTGCGCTGAAGTGAACCGAGCATTTATGGTGCTATTTTGTGTAGGGTACCAGTTAGGTGGCATGCCTGTGGCATCAATCCATTACTTTTTTATATTACCATCTTTTGGGAAGCTGAAAAGTACGAAAACCACTTATTTATCATTTACATACATCCTAAGCTACTTCTAAACGTCACCATATTATTATAATAAGCATCGCAATAATTACGTACCACGCTATAAATCAAGATCTGAATGATTTTGACGTATATTGCTAATCCATTGCTACATATGTTCAAAATATTGGTCTGCTCAACAACGTAAATACCACAGTGAGTGTTGTTGATTTAGCATAATGAAACCGATTCCTACTGTAAGTGTGTTACGCAATTACCCCGCAGGTAATAGTTTAGTAGGTTATAATAGGTTTTTGTTATAAGAAAAATCCAAGTTAGTAGAGAAATTGTTAAATATATGAAAACAAACACACATCCATGCCTAACAATTAAATAGCATGAATATATTGACTTATTTTAAGCTAAATTCACTAATATATTATCTGAACCATGCCGATTATTATAACGCATTCGAAGCTTCAACGGAAGTAAAATACAAAAACCATAAAAAAATAAAGAAACAGCAACATAGAATAAGGCATAACATACGATAATTCTAAACCGAAAAACACCACCGATTATTAACCTAAAATTAAAGTAACTTACTTTACGAATATTGGTTACGCATTTCTCTACTACTCTCTAAAAAAAACAAAATAAGTAAAATAACATTATTTACACCGGGCTAAAACGGTTGACAGATTGAAAAATAAACTATTGTAGCGACAGCGACGTCGGAACTCCTTACGCATGCTGCGGGCGTAAAATAAATTGTTTATTTTTTTTACTTTTTTGTACACTTGACATTTCAACGTATTTTTATTTCTGTCATCTCATGTAAAATAAAAGTTAAACCGATTTTCTTAGAGGTTTCCGTATGTTATAAAAAACTTTTTACCGGTCTTTAGTTTTGTAATTTCATTTTTGGCACCGACTTCCGAAATTAAAGTTATTTTTCACTTTGCAGTGTTTTTGAGAGTCGGTTTAATTTTTTGGTAAAAAGTTTTTATTTCACTCTTTTTAGTTGGTCGATTTTTAATTTACCTAGTTAAAAGAGCCTAAATGTCAACTACTTATAACCTTTTACAAAATATTGCTTTTCCCAATGCTGGGCCGTTAATTGTTGAGGAGTTCTCCTGGTAGTTCACCATCAGCTTCACTTCACCATATGCATTATGACGAGCATATTGTGCTTAATAACCACATTCAAGTAATCGAAGCGGAACACATGAACTACTTATTATTCCTACTTATATATTGAGTAGTTCTAGTGGCCATCGGTGGTCTTCATCATCAGGTCTACTTCACAAATGGTGCTTTTCGAATGCAACTACACAAGTTACTATAAAAATACTCAAATCACTATAGGTGTGCCTATAATATTTGAAGAGTTCCCTCGATTTCTCCAGGATCCCATCATCAGATCCTGACTTGGTGACAATGGGACCAATTTCAAAGTATACCCTTTCAAACAAAAAAAGAATTTTCCAAATCGGTTGAGCCGGCTCCGAATAATCGGTGATCATATATAAAAAAATAATAATAATATACGCGTCGAATTGATAACCTCCTCCTTTTTTTGTCGTCGGTTGAAAAACCCCTAAACTATACTAGCAATATTTCATTCGTCAATCGAAATTGCTGTCGATAGCATACGTTAGTGGATCTGCACAAGCACATCACTAATTCGTCGCAAGAAGTGGCGACCTCACTACGCGATGAATCCGCGTAATACAGTTTCGTATGTTATTTTTACATTGCTTGTCCAGTTACTTAGTGACGAACTCAGGTAGTGGTTAAGGAGCAATGTATTTATAGCAAAAGTAGTACAGTCGTTCTGATATTTGAAAACAAAAATAACATAGTAAAACCAAGAAAGATTTTACGATGTATTGTTTTTCATGATTTTAAAGACAAATATTGTAAAATACTTGTACTTACATATGGTAAGTGATTCCATGATTCACATAGTTTTGATTTTGGCTTCGGTTTTTACAAGATACCACAGAAAAACTCGGCATTCATATATGTTATCACGATCGCCGTCGAAAGCGCACTAGTTCGCAGAGACGGCCACTTGCCTGTGACATGAGCCCTGTGGCCATGTCGCGCGGACACCGATACGCCCCCTTACCACTTCTCCTATATTTTTGATTTCAGTGCTATTACCACTCTCACAAGCCGACACACCGTCACTAAAATGGCTGATGCAATAGCGCGATAGTATGACGTTCCGCGACGCACTTCACACCTATTGCTATCTCTTTTCTTCGCGGAGCAATTTGGATCGGAACAACCTACCCCCGGCACTTTGAACCCCGGCCTGCCCTACTTTCATTGTGCGTACGGCTAAGGAGTGGAATTCCCTGCCGGAGTCTGTGTTTCCTTATCGCTATAACCTGGGAGTCTTTAATTCAATAGCGAATAGGTTACTTCTAGGCAAGCGTGCTCCATCTACGACCACATCGTCACTTACCATCAGGTGAGATGGTGGTCAAACGCGAGCCTATTATCAATATAAAAAAAAACCTGCGCACATAGTACTTCTGACTGACTAATCTCCTCTGAGATCGTTCGAAATCAGTCAGGAGGTCTAGGTATATAATTATATTTAAAATATTGAGAGAAGCTATAAAGCTAGTTTAAAAAAACTTTTTACCAAAAAATTAAACCGACTCCCAAAAAACACTGCAAAGTGAAAAATAACTTTAATTTCGGTAGTCGGTGTCTTTAGTTTTGTATTTTCGTTTTTGGCACCGACTTCCGAAATTAAAGTTATTTTTCACTTTGCAGTGTTTTTTGGGAGTCGGTTTAATTTTTTGGTAAAAAGTTTTTATTTCACTCTTTTTAGTTGGTTGATTTTTAATTTACCTAGTTACAAGAGCCTAAGGCTGAGATTCAGAGACAAGAACATAAGACGGGCGAAGACCGCTCTAAGCCAAGTCGTGGCTAAGCGCATCTTAGAAATTCGTATTCAGAGACACAGTCCCTGTCAAACTTACGTCGGTCTTAGCAAGGTCTTAGCTAAGCTTACACTCTCTTCTCTATGGCCATTTTTAAAAGCAAAATGTTATAAATGTCAATTATAAAAGCATTTTATGATGCTAATACGTAATTTTACAATCTAAAAGAGAAAAAAATACCACGTGCTCGAATAAATGACAACTTTTACATTGACGAAATTAGTTACACCTTAGCCCACTTGGTGCCGCTAGTTCCGTCTTAAGTAGTCGATATTGACTACTTGGCTTATCTTAGTTCACGCTAAGTTTAAGACGTGTTCCGAACGTCTCTGAATACAAATGTAAGGGTAAGTCGTTGATTTTGACAGATGGAAGTGTAAGTTCAAGCTTAGACTCGTCTCTGAATCTCAGCCTAAATGTCAACTACTTATAAAATTTTACAAAATATTGCTTTTCCCAATGCTGGGCCGTTAATTTTTGAGGAGTTCTCCTGGTACTTCACCATCAGCTATACATCACCATATTAATTGTGACGAGCACAAAGTGCTTAATATCCATATTCAAGTAATCGAATCGCAATCCACGAAATACTTATTATTGAGTAGTTTCGGCGGCCATCTGTGGTCTTCATCATCAGTTCCACTTCCCGAAATGGTACTTTTTGAGAGCAACTGCACAAGTTACTATAAGAAATACCCAAAACGCCATAGGTGTGCCTATAATATTTGAAGAGTTCCCTCGATTTCTCCAGGATCCCATCATCAGATCCTGACTTGGTGACTTATGGTACTAATTTCGAAGTATACCCTATCAAACAAAAAAAGAATTTTCCAAATCGGTTCAGCCGTCTTCGAGTACTCGGTGATCATACATTAAAAAAAAATATACGCGTCGAATTGATAACCTCCTCTTTTGGTCGTCGGTTGTAAAGTGAAATGTTAGTGGTCATAATGCTACGAGATACTAAAAGATATCCGCGAATGGGATCTTCAATAAAGTTACTTAGTTATATATTATTGTATAACATCTTGTATTGTGGACATTGGCTTCTTTCATAATTTAATTTGCTAATGCGAACTCTACGCCACCCAAGAAAATTTTTCTTTTTCGAGGATAAAAGATCAAGCCTTTCTCGGTCTGGATATCCGGAATCCCTTCCGTCAGACTTCTGACAGAAAACACAATCTATTTTCAGTCAGTAGAACTCTCCTTCAGTTGCTCTAGCGTTCAGGTTCACAAAACTCTTAGCAAACCTTTGACTTACAGATCACAATACATTTTCAACTGGAGTTACACAGCAAAGCTTAGCCTCATTTTCTGAATTGAAAAAAATGTCTTGGAACCAAAAGTAAAACAGGTTTATATAACCAGATGCAGTTTCGATATAGATTGATTGTCAATTGACCTTGAAGCTTTGTGACTTGCTTTATAGATATGCTTTAGTTACATGCGGTTGAATGTTTGAGGCGGATCGATATAGACCTTCACGGCCGGAAATGTAGACTTAGGTTTTTAATTCCGCTGTTACAATTATAGAAATGCGAAAGACTGTATGTTTATCAATCACGCCTTAATGGTATATTTCTGTTTTTTTTTTAAATTGATTATAGGCTCGCGCTTGACCACCATCTTACCTGATGGTAAGCAATGATGTGGTCGAAGATGAAGCACGCTTGCCTAAGTAACCTATTCACTCTTGACTTAAAGACCCGAGGTTATATGTATCAGTGAGAAATCATTAAACGATCCTTTCGGTCTGGGTAAAGGGAGCTTCAGACTCCTACTGACTAAAAACCCCGTTCCTTAATCACAGAAAGATTAGATTTACGCAACCGGCGTAAACAAACTCATCATTATTTCTGCCTTAATTAAAACAAGTGGAGGATCCTATTAATTGCAACGCTTGGCGCCTAGCCAACTCTCTCTGAATAAAATGTAGGATGCCTGTATCCTTAACAACTTTTACTGTTTCACAAGTAAAAGCGGTTTTGCTAGTAAATCCGGTCTAACTTCAGTGATATAGTTGACACTCATAAACTAGGATTCCGGCTGTGAAGGTCAGAATCGAACCGTATTTGATAGTTGCTATTATATTACATAAATTAACTTCTTTGGATAAGTAACCCATACCAAAACTCAGTGTATGCTTGGTGCTTAACCAATGTTTAATAATTCCCCCAAATCCGTTCAGCCATGAATACGTCCCGAGTCAATGTTGCGTCGTGTTCCACGAGCGCTTCAAAGAACAGTTAGCAGCAGTGACTGGGCTCAGAGGGCCAGTGCCTCTCGGGGTTGCGGGAGTGTTCTAACAAGATACCGTGGCCTGTGTCACAAAAGGAACGGGGTTTTTAGTCAGTAGGAGTCTGAAGCTTCCTTCCACTCCACGCAGATCGTTTGATGATAAACTAATCCCAAAAAGGCTAAGTATAAGTATATGTTGGATGATGATGATGATGATGATGAAAGAATTAGAAAATGCCTAGGTTAAAGGTTTTTTGATCCGAAATTAAAGGTTATTGTTCCCTTAAAGTAACGTAACCGAACTTCAAACATTTGCAACGTATTTTCGCAATGAAAAAGTACTCAAGCCATTAACGGGATGCCCTTAAAAAGTGGAGGAACGTCGAGGCAATACGATTAATCGCTCCGTCAGTTATTTCCGTCGAGCCCGAAGCTTTCGATTGGGTTTTTGTCCGTTTTATTATAACATTGATGCGTCAGAGTGGCTCACTCATTATTTTGCATTCCTGCGGAGTGCGCAAGAGACGGTCGTGGCTATAAATCTGTGGCATGCTCGCTATTTTCTTGTTATGGACATTTGTTAAGTCTTGATTGGTATCTTATTTAAAACTAATAATTCTGTTTTATTTTTCTCCACTACTTTCATTGATTTTGATGACAGAATTTACATGGAATTTGTTAAACCAATCGCAATCCCTACTTTTATAATGCGAAAGTAGCTCCGCCCTTTTCTTACTTACTCTTCTTACTTTCACGTCTAAGTCAGTTAACCGATTTTGAACAGATTAGACCTACAACCTTAGATTACCGCCTCTGTTGATTGACCGTTTTTTGGAGTTAATTGCCTTAAAAATGAAATAGAAATTATCACTATATTGAACGGATTTCTAAAAACAGGACCTTAGAACATTCTCAACTAAGTACACTATACTTATAAATATTATTAAAATATTTCTTGTCGTCACAATCAGTTTACGGTCTATTTTTCAGTTTGAACTTCTTTTTCCATGAAACAGTACACTTCGTATACATTTTTCTGGCATGTCTGCGTAAAACTGTATATGATATATGTAACGTATGTAATAATGTATGTACGTGCATGTAATAATAAATAAATAACAACTCGTAACAGAAACCTAATTTAAAATAATAACAATAACTCGTAGCAAAAACTCAACAAAAACAAAGGGTTAGCATTACAGGCCCATGTACCTGTACCCATTCCAATGGGATTTAAGTCTCAGTGGTGTGGGGGCAGTCTTTTTAATAGTAATCTCGCGCAATTTACTAAAATATTCATCACATGAAACAATTTGCAAAAGAGTGGCTTTTATCATGTCTAGTTAGATATGAACATTTTTAATAAAAATAGTTTTTTTATAATAAAATCTAGTTACTACTTTAAAATAAATGATAATAATATAAATTTTATCGTTTACTTATATTTCTCAGGAATAAAAATCGCTTATTTATTATTCGATTGATTGGATCCATCACTATTAGGTTAAATAGGGTATCATTATTTTAGTGACTTTTTTTGTTGATAGGTTCGCGTTTGGCCACCATCTCACCTGATGGTAAGTGATGATGTGGTCGAAGATGGAGCACGCTTACCTAGAAGTAACCTATTTACCCTTGGCTTAAAGGTTAGGTTATAGCTATCGGGAAACACAGACTCCGGCAGGGAATTCCACTCCTTAGCCGTACGCACAATAAAGGTATTCCCAAAACGTTTAGTGCGTATAGGTGGGATGTCCACCATGCAACGATGGCGCATCGCCGTTTGTCTCGTAATCCGATGATGGAACGGGCTTGGCGGAATTAGATTGTGTAATTCCATCGCACACTCCCCGAAATGTAACCGATAGAAAACCGATAGACTAGCAACTTGTCGTCGATGTTCAAGGCTCTGGAGCTTTGATTCGACCAGTGTATCGTTGCCAATGAGTCTTTTGGCCCGTTTCTCAATAGACTCAAGCGCGTCCAGCTAGTGCTTGGCAGATCCATCCATCCATGAGAGTAGTACTCCATACACGACCGAACCTGGGCTTTATAGAGATTGAGCAGCTGTTCGGGTGTGAAGTACCGTCTCACCTTTGCTAGGATTACCAACTTTTTTGATGCTAATTGAGCCTTAGCGTCGATATACGGGCCAAAGTTGAGGGTAGAAGTTAGTGTTACCCCCAGAAGCTCGATACGATCGGTTATCGGCACGGTTACACCTCGGAAAGTAGAAGCCGGTTCGAATTGACTCCTTTTTGTGGAGAAGAGACACGCCTGGGTCTTAGCTGCATTAAACTTGACCAAGTTGGCATTAGCTTCTGTCAGCTTACTGCATCGAATTAAAAGTCCGGGTAAAAACGTATTCTTGTTTTAATCAATAAAAGAGCACTTATAAGTTCTATAACACACACACGTACTCAATCATTCAATAACCTGATTGAAAACGCGCACACCCACAAAAACTAAATTTGAATACTACCAAATGCAAATAAGACAAAACAAGTACTTAAGTTTTATTTTTGGACTAACGCCGGTACAGCTATATTGTGTATAACAATAGCTGTGTGCATACGTCCACATATTAATATGACAATGACACAGGAAATGTGCTCGGTATAGCATCAATTGTTCCGGCTAAATTAGGAATAGGCGCAGTGGAATCGATTTGTTTAAAGCGAAGGTTGATATTGGTATTTATGTACATAGGAGCTAACGCAGGATAGGAGTAGGGTTACCAGATGTTTTTTCCATCATTTAAGGGACATATGCGTAAATAGGCAAAAAATACGAGATTTAATTTTTTTATCCGGGATAAATAAAAAACCAAATTATTTACTAATATTTTTCAGAGGAACGCGCATGTTTTAACATATTTTTGTTGTATTTGACACATTTAAAAAGCCGAGCACACCGGTACAAACAGACTCATTTCAGAACTCAGTCGCTCGCGCGCATCCGAGCCAAGTGGATGTACGCAGTATAGAGCTTCATGAGCGGATGATAGTATGCGAAATCGAGCTAATATACGGGACAGAGTAGGTCCCTGCGGGACATTTGAATTTATGCCTGAAATACGGGACGTCCCGTGAAATACGGGACGTCTGGCAACACTAGATAGGAGTTTATTCAATCGTTTATCCTCGCATTGGAACGATTTGCAGCAATTACACAAATGGAATCTTCTGCTTTCCAACATCCTATGCGCGGTGAAGTAGTGGACATCGAATGGATATTCCAGGAACACGTCGAATCGGGAATTTTTATATCCCTTAAAAATCTATTCAAATCCATTTAAGTTCATAAGAAAGTCCTTGTAAACACAAACCATTATCGTATCATAGTATCTAAAATTTCTGCTGTTTTAATAAATACTGACAAGCCTGCTCTAGACCTCGATCATGATGGTAAGCGATATATGAGGTCAATGAAATGAGCCCAGAAGATGCTTATTCACTGTTGCTGTAAAGGCTGATGGGTCATTATGTAGTATGAAATGGGGATTTAAATTATGAACGAGTTTTAATAACAATTCAGCCATTCAGCCACTATTGCAAACGCTTACCTTCTCTTTCTTCACGTTATTTCCAACACGAGAAACCCAACATAAATCATCCACAACAAAAGAATTCTCACCATTTTGTAAGACATGAAAGAAAGCTTTGACTTCAAGGGTCAGTATACAAATAAGTAAAAAAACATTACCTTCTTTCTTTCGCCGCGGTCGGGCAAGACGTCATCAAGATATTGTGTACGAATGAGTAATGACAGGGTCTGAAATACCTAACTGGCTAGCGTTAAACTAAACTGGTCTAAGATACAAAATAAACATTTTGAGATAAGAACCGAAATGAGTTTGAAGTCACTAGCTTCTGTTTGCGGTTTTTTTTTAATTCAGGAGAAAATGTAGCTTTGAGTATATGCGTGAAAGAATCTCAAAATTGCTTCAGTCGTTTTTAAGTTTATTAACGAATAAACTTTGAAACATTAGTATTTTTGAACGACATTCATTCGAAAGTAAAAACACCTTTCCTCTTTATATATCTTTGGTATAGGTAAACATTTCAATATCTGATAGCTAAGTAAATATCAATAAATTCTTAAGTGCTATTTTGGTGCTTATGGTGGCGAAATGACACAGAGCATTTAAAGCCCTTTTTCGATGGCAAAATCATCGAATTACACCTCTCACTCTGGATGGAGCGGTCAGTGTCAGACTTCTACAGACTAAAAATTCACCTTGTTCCTACAGTTGGCCTAGCGCTCCGGGGCCTCGGGAAAAAACGAGATATCGTTAGAACATTCCCAACATCCCGGCACCACATCACTTTGATTTATTTATAGTTTTTGGTTCAAAAACACTCATAGACGAATTTAGCCAAAAATATTACTTAGACCGCTTTATTTCCAAGTTGGCCAACTATGTTTATCTTGTGGTGTATTTTTAGATACACATACAAAAAAAGCGCTTGAACTTGAAGTGTTATTCAGCACTTTATTGCTTTGGCAAAAGCGATTTTTTTGCTGTCTGATTTCAGTACGACTCTGAATGCTGATAATAATTTGGAAATTAACCTTACAATTGGTATGGGTAATTGGAATATTGAAATGAATCCTATTCTACACTTATTAATAGATTGAAATTTTGGTTTGTGATTTCAAGGTAACTGTAATTTCTCAAGTGGTTATAATTATTTACACGATACTAAAACACAAACATTTCTTTCTCTGTCATTGTGTTTGTCCGGGTCAATCTCTGGATTTTAAAGGTATTGAATGAAATGAATGAAAGTATTGGAAAATAGAGGAGGTTATAGGGCAACATATAGTCTACTATTTATCCCGAAATTGTCACGGTGTCGGCAATCACACGTGCAAAAATCCGCGTACGTAATTGTACGTGTATGAAATGAAGGACGTACCTTTATAAAATATTATATCGCACTCTTAGAATGAAAGTGACCTGACTCTAAATTCGTGTAATTTCAGATTTTGATGTAAACTGGCCTGAAAAATTACTCTGAATTGCCGTGGAAACAGGAATCTGAATTACGAGTTATAAAGAGACAGCTTATACATTTGACACTTGAGATATATGAATATAATTTATTCAATGCTGCTTTATTCTGCTCAAATCCAAAAAATACTATTTTTGAGTTAAGTCCCTTTCATTCTGAGAGTGCGATATATGACTTAATATTAAAATACATGTAAGTGGGGCTAGTGGAGACCGTGCCTAAATAATAACAGCCTGACGGGTCGATCTTGAAGGTAAAGCAATGCTTGACGTGGTTGGCCCGCGGATGGGCGATCATCTCAACATATTGAGATTGTTCCTTGCCTCGAATAGCACATTAATCTGCAGTTCTCAGCTGTCATTTGTACATTTTTGGCTGTCGTTACCGATAGACAGAAGCCAGGAATTCTGGCACTAGTCTTACCAAAGGGTAGGACCGTGTTAACCAGGTACTGAAACGCTACTAAAACATTAATATTCAGCATCGCGTGAGACTGGAAACCGTTCCCAACAAAGTTAAGAAAGGGATATGATTAGGAGTGGAATTCCCTGCCGGAGTCTGTGTTTCCCGATAGCTATAACCTAAGAGTCTTTAAGTCAAGAGTGAATAGGTTACTTTTATGTAAGCGTGCTCCATCTTCGATGACATTATCACTTACCATCAGGGGAGATGGTGGTCAAACGCGAGGCCAATATCAATTAAAAAAAAAAGATGATATTCTGTGTTTTAACATTTTTTTATTTATTTTTCGTCTAATTAGGGATATGATTTTTCCGTTAATAGTCGGAAGTATTTTTAGAAATTAATTGTGTTTATGGTTGAAGAACCCTGAAAACGTATTCTCGTAATCTTTAGTAGATTTTGAAGTCCTTTTTAGCCTTCAGCAAATTTAATTCAAAAGCGATGTAAACAGTACAGGATATCCGGACTTTTCTCATAAGGAAGCGCAGAATTTGAATTTCTTCTACAATTTTCTAAAAGCTTTAGGATACTTTCGGTCTTAGAAAGTATCCTTATTTATTTATGCACACACATGACACTTACAAGAGAAAAATATAAATACAGACAAAAGAGCACCAAGGTGCTGCTGATTTCCTGAGAAATTTCTTCCAGCAGACCTGAGTTGAAGAACATCAGGCTTTTTAAAGTTTTAACTATCTCCTTTTAAATACGTTTTTTTAACGGATGAGCTCCCTCTTGATCTAGATTACGTCTGAGGGTGAGGAGATCTATGATGAAATGAGCGAGCCCTGAGATGCCTGTTCAATCTTGCTTTAAAGGCAGTCGGGTCATTTTTGAACTCAGAAGCTGGTCCATATGTGTTTTTGTTTCAATTTTAACAAGTACAGTGCGTTTCAATTGCTATTAGAAAAATCTTAGCGCCATATTGTGACGTCTTAGCTGTCAAATCGAACCATTTGGGTAGAGTGAACAAAACAAGGATTTAATAAATTATTTATTTACAAATATTGTGCGAAACAAAACTAGTCCCCTTTCCATATTTTGGTCTATGGTAATCGCGAGCCTATCATCAAAAATAAAATAAAGTTTTAATAATTTTGGTATGACTTCTGTGCCTTTGCGTCATGCGTTCTCTTTACTTTCGAGCGTATTGGTGCCAACAATGAAAATAAGAGAAAAGTATGTTTAAAAAAACTAATTATGACTTTAAATTATTAAATATTATATTATTTAAATTTGATGTGAGACTCGGTTCAACAAAGTAAAAGAAACCGTTATTATTTTTCGCCATTAAGTTTTCTTTGCAAACCGTACTTTTGACAGATACAGACCATTTAAATTCCTATTAGCACTTGACACATAGTACACACCTTCTAAAGCTCATCAAAAAGAGGTCGTGGCTAAATAATAACAGCCACACGGAAGATCGACTTCAACAGTAGGCAACGCTTGATGAGAATGATCAGCGGATTGGTGACTGGTGCCTCGAATGGCACACTAGGCCGTAGATCTCAGCTGTAATTTTTGCACCTTTCACAGTCGTTATTACGTCCACTATTTAAGGCTCTTTGGGTTTGATTTTTGAAAATAAGTGTAGCCTATGTTTGACGTGTCATCTACTATGTTCATGCCAATTTTCTCCATCAAAGTCAGTTCAGTGGTTTAGTTTTCCGCGGGAGACGCCCCGGGCGTCAGGGATCGCGAGCTGGTCTCCGGCCACCGTAGGCGCGGGTTGCGAGCCCCAGGTTCGGGTCAACGGTGCGTCGTGTTCCACGCTCGCTTCATAGAGTAGTCAGCAGCATTGACGGGGCCCGATAGAGCCATTGCCTACTGGGGCTGCGGAAATGTTCTAACGAGATACCACGGTCCCGGACCACAAGGGCAACTGAAGGAACAGGGTGGATTTTTAGTCGGTAGAAATCTGACACTCCCTTCCGCTCCACCTGGAGCGGGAGGAGTCATTTGATAATTTTCTCACCAGGAATAAAAATGTGGTTTAGCTTTAAAAGCATAACAGACAGATCAACTTTCGCATTAATAATAATAGTATGGAATCGGTGGTTCTTCTCCCCCATTTCTCATCAGATATTACCGCCACACTTTGAGGCTATTTTAATGGAATAACCACGCATTCATTCTCAATTGTTATCGCAAAGAATTCCTGACCATTTCCTCATAGCTACATCGGAACTGTAAAACGTAAACTTCCTGAAGTAACGTTAAGAAATTCCTCCCAAGATTGAGTGGGAACAGTCTGTCGTTTGTAATAGTGGACATTGGTCATACATCATAAGCATCCGTCATGGTGCCCTGTTGGTCTCTGATGGCCATGTAAATGGGCTTTGAACGTTAAATGTTCGTTTATTGTATGGTGTTCGTTATGGAGTTAAACACTTTCACTGGTCAAACGGTTACGTTTCGGGAGGATGTTTTTGTCTACTGACCTTTCATACCTAAAATAAAAACTGTATTATGCAAAGATTGTGAAAATCAATTATTTTTAAAAGAGGTACCGTGAAGTTTCTTGCTGGTTCTTCTCCATAAGAAACGACGAATTTCGAACCGTGCACCAGCTTCTGACGTTTCATGAGTGCCTATGTGGGCCTATGTGAAATAAAACATTTTTGATCTACCACTATCTCCATGCAAAATTTTATCGAAATCGGTTCAGCGGTTTATTTATTTATTCAGATCTGATCTACATGCCAATTACGGCGTACTTAACAATAATAATACTAATTCGGCGTAACAAACTTGATATTGCCATGATTTTGCTTTTTTGAGGATTTTTTCTCAGCCCTGTTTATAACTAAAAGCTCTTAAACGGTATCCGTAATAGAACTCTTGACTTCCATGTAGAAACAACCGTTAAACAAATATCTTGTAAAAGAATCGTCTTGTCGACGCATACTTTCGAGATCATTGGACAAACGGTAAACGGACAAAAAATAAACTACTGAATTTGCACACTTGATGACTACTGAACTTCGTCTCTTTTAATTCCATTTAAATGTTGTTTTTAGAAGATCTCTTTTAGCGATACGGCCGTCTATGTTTTGTTTAGGGTTTTTAAATAATCAATTTGATCATCCCCGCTCTAAGTGGAGCGGAAGGGAGTGCCACACCCCTACTGACTAAAATCCTCCGTGTTCCTCGTGTTCAGTTACCCTTAAGTTCCGGGGCCGCGGTATCCCGTTAGAACATCCACGTAACACCGGGGCTAATACTATTGCTTCATATATATTTATATTCTCTACAAGTCTTACTTAACATCAAATTCAGAGAGCAACCTGTAATGTTTCCACCGTTGAGAGTCAGCGCTCGCTGTGATAATGATACACTCAGTTCGCGTTTCTTATTTTGGACCTTAGTCAATCCATGACACAATGTTATTTTTTAAAAGATTACAAGCAATGTGGGTAGAATTCACATAACTAGTAATCCCATTAACCCCTCTAACTAAGCATGTGTTTGGAGTGGGTTCACAGCAATAGTAGAACTTGCGACTAGAGATGAAACGGATAGTGGTTTGGCCGGATACCGGATACCGGATATTCGGTAAGCTACGAGCCCGGAGCGCCGGATATCCGGCAACCGGATATTTATATATTAGTAAAAGAAGATGAAACTGGATCCAACTTCACACGCGAAGCTCATGACACTTTTTGGGACTGTTTCAATGAAGTGGCAAAGGATAATAGTAGTGAATGTCGCGATCAAGTAAAATAAAATCCAATTGCTAGCGAGATTGACTTTTTCTTAAAGACACCTCGAATCGATCGCAATCACGATCCATACATTTGGTGGTCATCTAATTTAAATCAGTACCCACAGTTGCTAGAATTTGTCTTTCAGCACCTGGCAGTAGCGTTTACAGCGAAATGCTATTTTCAGATGCTGGTCTGGTATACGAAGCCAAACGGAGTCGCCTCTTACCAACAAATGCAGAAAATTTGGTATTCATTCACCATAATTTGCCACTTGTTAATTTTGAGTATTAAATAAGCTAATTAAATATTTCCTAACATTTTTGTCGAGTGATTATTAAAATAAACTGTGTCCATAACGTAGTGTGGTATCATTTTCCTCGTGTAAAATATTGAGAATTTTTTGAATATTACTATCCGGCCGGATACTGAGTTACTATCCGGTATCCGGCCGGATAGTGAAAACAAGGCCGGATACTGGATAGTTACCGGATATCCGTTTCATCTCTACTTGCGACCTCTCGATCACAAGTCCGACACCTTCAAGACCTGTAGAAAAGCATTAGGGGTAGTTTCTAACATCATCTTCATGATACATTCATCATGATTTGCCTAACCTTTGCCCAACCATGTTAGTGTCGGCTTCGAGTCTAACCGGATGAAGCTAAGACCTAATTATTTTTATGGAGTGACTGTCTTCCTGACTTCCACAACCCAGAAGCTAGGTAAAAAGATAATCCTATGGTAGATTATTGTCAGAATTTCTGGCTTCTGACTAAGTACGTTTGTCTCAAAGATGTTAATATCGATGATGATGATGATAAGATGTTATATGTCAAAGATATTAAAGCCAACGGCCTAACGTGCTTTCCGAGGCACGAACGAATCATCGCTAAAATCGAAAAATCGAAAGTCAACGTCGCTCAGATAAGTTAAAAACAATAATCACCAAAACTGCTTTTGCTTATAAAAGTATCTATGCAATGGCACCTAAATTGTATAATAAATTACCTTGTCATATTAGAAACAGTAAGAATAATAATGAATTTAAAAGTAACCTCTTTAAGCTACTAAATGACAAGGTATATTATTCAGTCAATGAGTATTTGGATGACAAATTTTGATCAATCTTTATAATTTATATTTTTACTAGTACTCACGCGGGGCTTCGCTCCCGTGGATTCTATCACGGTAAAAACATAACTCTCTTTTTTTGCAGTCGAGTAAAAAGTAGCCTATAACCTTCCTCAAGGTTCAAGCTACTTCCATACCAAATTTCATCCAAATCCACCCAGTACTTTCGAAGATTAGCGCGTTCAAGCAAACAAACAAACAAACAAACAAACTAACAAACTTTTCCGCTTTATAATATTAGTATAGATTTATTGTGTTTTTTATTTTGCAATTATTTGACATGTGTATTATTATTATGTTCTATTTTTATTTATAATTGAGACAATTTTATAATTTGACATGCATGTACTCGTATCTTTGACATTCTTTTATATCAAACTAGCTTCCGCCCGCGACTTCGTCCCCGTGGAAAAAAAAATCCCCCGATTTTGAAACATTCTTCATTACTGCTCCGCTCCTATTGGTGTTAGCGTGATGATATATAGCCTATAGCCTTCCTCGATAAATGGGCTATCTAACACTGAAAGAATTTTTCAAATCAGAACGGTAGTTCCTGAGATTAGCGCGTTCAAGCAAACAAACAAACAAACAAACAAACAAACAAACAAACAAACAAGCTCTTCAGCTTTATAATATTAGTATAGATATGCTAACTTCGTAAGACTGATTTTGTATGCCTATCGGCGGAACATGGTTTGTACAATTGAAGTTTAAAATATTGAAAAACACCTATAATCACCTATGTTCACAAAATGAATAAATGAATTTGAATTTGAATTCGATATATTTAGATAGTCACCCATCCACCGGATAACCTCGGCAAGTGTTGCTTAACCTTAGAGGATCGGCCTGTATGGCAGTTAGTCTTCATGATAAACTGACGGGAAAAACTACGCACAAAGTATAAGAAGAACCGATTAGGAAGAAGCACAAAATAATGATGAAGCTAATAGCGTGTCTCGTCGTGCTAACATCACGCTTGGCCAATTTTTTCGCTGCCACCGTTCAATGCTCGAGTCGCTGCAATTAAGTGTGGGTTTTGTCATAGACGGTAGCGGGGGAATGTCGGTCGAGGAGCGAGAGCGTTTTTTGTTCGGAAAATTGGGAATTATTAAGAGTTTAAGTAGGTTTATAGAAAAATTATTATAAATGTGAACATCTGTGAGGATGGATGGATGTATGTTTGTTACTCTATCACGCAAAAACTATTGAACGGATTAGAATGAAATTAGGTTAGTAGATAGTTGACATCCTGTAATAACACAGGCTACTTTTTATCTCGCACTTTGAATTCCCACAGGATCTGGATTACGCGAGAAATGCGTTTGCGCATGCGAACGAAGTCGCGGGTAGAAGCTAGTTGGGGATAATGAAAAGTGTTAGTATGTTAAAACAAAATGTTACCGCTTACTAGAAATCTCTCCTAATTCCTACATCATCGGTGTGTATAAAAACGTTTTAACTCATACATAGACACAGCGCCGACTGCCTGTAAGCTATGTAAATTATTTATTAGCTTTTGGATGAGTGTTTTCAAAACATGCCAAAACTTAAGGCAAACAGAAAACTTAAGACTTGCACCGTACCGTACCGAGTCACGCCACTAATTATTATGGTAAGTCGTTCGCAGCTCAAGCAGTACGGCTGTGGAATGATCTTCCGTGTCAGTAAGACAAGCACAAACCCTATAGTCTTTCAAAAACTTGGTAAAGGTTCTTTATATCTCTTCTTAAATTCTTGTTATTATGTATGGCTTTGTTTCTTTTTTATATTTAAGTATATGTTTTGAGAATTTTATTTGTTGTTTTTATATTTTATATAGATAAATAGTGGACTACCCGCGTATGTGTTTTCTCCGATGTGTCAAAGCCATCCAAAAGTTGTATGTAAAAGATCGCTTTTAGCGTTAAGACCGTCTATTGTATCACCCTTTATAGTTGTAAAGTCCTTAGTGTTTTACTGTTATTGTGTACAATAAAGAATATATCTATCTGTCTATCTAACTAAGCCGAGTTGAAATATAGTTTTGAAAAGTCTAAAATGTCATTTAAGATGTCTGGTTGCGCTGATATACGATTCTTTTCGTTTATATTTTTAATTATTGGCAACACGCATAATCGCTAATTGGTTAGACATTCCCCTTCCGCATATTATCCTTTCTCCCTTGCACTAGACCTTCGTCTATTCGAGAGTGAGGGAGAGAGACTATACCGCTCTAGAAAAATCGATCGCGTCTGGATCTTCCGATGGACGATCGGACCTTCAATGGCTGTCGAGTCGCGTTAGAGCACACACGCATCGAATCGCATTCGAACGGTCGCGTCGTTTTGTGCGACCAATTCGTAGCAGAAGAACGGTTATACTGTGGTGGTGAACTGTGATCAGAGTGCTGGCAGTCCTGAATATCCTGGATTATCAAGGTTAGTGCTGCCTTTCCTATACGACGCTGGACTCTTATCTTTTGTTCCAACCAGCGCCGGTTCCCGTCAATTGTGTAACCGAAAACTTCTAAGTCGCATACGTTGCATTACCGCCCATCCATTTAATGGTCCTTCCCGAGTCGGATAATAATCAGCACAGCCATTCCCTAGAATTCGCTAGGTATATCGTAGTTTCGTATTCGTATTTCGTAGTCAACCCCGCATAGATACTTATTTGCCAACGCGTGGCAAGTAAGTACATCGTAATTCATTACGTCGTTTTCGTGTCTTCCTAGCTAATAATCGATTAGTAAGGAATTTCGCAACCCCGTTAGTAGTTAATTATCGTTACTTGTAAAGTAAATACCAATCGGTCGAGTCAAGGTTACTCGAGACCGCGTCGCGCACCCGGCCGTTATTTCGCAAAACGGTGGGTAGTTACTAAATATTTCTTATAATAATTAGTTTGATATTCATAGCTCATAAATATGGCACCGACCGATATTACTCTTAAAAGACTGATAGCAAAGAGAGATCGTATCTTTGCTCGCATGCAGAGTATTGCAGATAAAATAAAACACATTCATTCGGATGAAAGCGTTAAGGAATCATTTTTGTGCGACATCTCGTTAGTACAATCACTACGTGTGGATTTTGAAAGTGCTTTGGATGAAATTGTTATTCATGAGCTAAAATTAAACCCTGAATATGTTGTAGATTATCAATCGCTTTCTGCGTTCGAAGACCTTTTAGGGCGCATTTTACGGGCTGAGAAGAACCTGACGGCTCACTCTCATAGTGAGGTCCAAAGGTCACCTCGATTGCCGCCAATTGAAATACCCGAATTCAACGGAGATATTAAGAATTGGCCATTATTCGTCGCTAGTTATCGTAATGTCGTGCATAATAATGTTTCTCTAACAGACTGTGAGAAATTATATTATTTATTAGGTAAATTAACACATAAAGCTCGTACAATTTTCGCTGGTATTACCCCGTCTGCGGATAATTACCCACTCATTTTCGATTTGCTTTGTAAAAAATATGAAGATAGTCGACAATCGGCAACTTCATACTTAACTCAAATATTTGAATTTAAATCTATTACATCAGGTACCCCTAGTAGTTTAGAATCATTTATTGATAAGTTCGCTTCGTCGGTAGTTGCTTTAAAACATACAAAAGTCAGTGACCTTGCTGATTTTATATTGTTGCATGTCGCGCTTAAAAAACTGGACCCAGACACCGTTCGTACGTTCGAATCCAATTATCAATTAAAGTCGAATGGATCCGAAATCCCATTGTTTTCCGATCTAGTTAATTTCGTTAGTGATCATATAAAGGTTTTAGAACGAACTTCGATACCTGTTGCTCGAGTCAATACTAATAAAAGGCCTTTAGATCGTAAATCAACTAACGCATATGTGTCCAGTTCTCAACCAGTCGCTTGTAGTTTGTGTAAGGAAAACCATGACTACATTTATAAGTGTACGGTTTTTAAGAGTTATAACCCCGATCAACGTTTTAAATTCGTTAAGTCAAACAACTTGTGTATAAATTGCTTAAGTAGTGGTCATCGCGTGTCTGCGTGTGAGTCGACGTCTACATGTAAAAAATGTAGGTACAAACATCATACATTGCTATGTTTTGGAAATAGGCCTGCGTCAAATATGTCGCCGTCACGCTCAGTCGAAGAGCCGAGCGCGGGTTCGATTCCCGCGAACTCGGATGTAGCATTATGCTCAAGTGCAGTCGGCCCTTATAAAGGCTCTAGAACTGTGTTGTTGGGTACCGCACGTATCGTTATTCTAGATTCTCGTGGTCACGAACATTGCGTTCGTGCATTGTTGGACAGCGCGTCTCAGAGTAGCTTTATTACTCGCGATTGCTGTCAACGTTTAGGATTAAACATAAATAATAGCCCTACTTGTTCCACTGTTAGGGGTATAGGAGGTTCGAGTAAACCCATTCAAGGTTCCGTACAATTTAAAATTCATTCTCGTTTCGATCATAATATAACTTATGATATTGAGTCGTTGGTAATAGATAGGATTACCGAACGTCTGCCAACCGCGACAGTCGACACTTCGCGACTGTCTAACTTCGAAGACTTACCGTTGGCAGACGATACATATTATTCATCAGGCCCGATTCACGTATTGATCGGCGCTTCGATTTTTCCGCATCTGCTTTTGTCGAACAGAGTTCAAGGATCGACTTCGAATTTATCGCCGCTCGCATTAGAAACGGTCCTTGGCTATGTGATCGTAGGTGACGCACCAGCATGTACTGACGGTAATTCGACCGTATCGCATTGCTGTATCGCGGACACATTAGACTCTGCTGTCCGGAAATTCTGGGAATTAGAGGAAGTGAGTGTTCCCCCGGTATTCAGCCCGGACGACCAATTGTGTGAGGAATTTTACACCCGCACTACCACTCGGGATAGTGAGGGACGTTACGTAGTAGCTTTGCCTTTCAAGGCTGATGTCGAATCCCTTGGCAATTCGCGCCAAGCAAGTGAACGGCGGTTTTACTGCTTGGAAAGGAAGATGCAAGCTTCTCCACAATTAAGGGTCGCGTATGACAGTGTCATCCGGGAATATTTAGAAAAGGGCTACATTTCATCTACGAATCCTGATTCGGCGGGAAGTTCGTATTTTATTCCGCATCATGGTGTGATCCGAGATGATAAGGTCACAACCAAACTTCGTGTCGTTCTCGATGGTAGTTGTAAAACTACTACCCGCATCTCGCTTAATGATCTCTTGTATGGTGGACAGAACCTACAAGGGAACTTGTTCAATATTATTATTGGTTTTCGTTTGTTTTCGATAGCGCTTTCCGCAGACATTCGTCAGATGTTTCTCAGCATTGGAGTCCGAGAATCTGATCGGCGTTTCCAACGCATTTTGTATCGCTTTTCCCCGCAAGAACCTTTACAGGTTTATGAATTTAATCGTGTCGTTTTTGGGCTTAAGTCTAGCCCCTTTCATGCATTTCGAACTATTAAGCAGTTGGCTGAGGATGAGGGTGACTCCTACCCTCAGGCCAAAGATATTGTCGCTGCGGGGTTGTATATGGACGACTACATCCATTCCGTTCGCACGGAAGACGAGGGCATTTCCACCGCTTCGGAAATGATAGGTCTCATGAAGGCTGGTCAATTTGAGCTAGTTAAGTGGACCAGTAATTCCCAAGTCGTATTAGATTCGATCCCACCCTCGCACCGCCTGCCAGTTGTCAAGGAATTCGATGAGTCCGACCAACATAAAGTACTGGGCTTGTGTTGGTCACCTACGTCGGACAACTTCGGCATGAAAATTAATACTCCCGCTCAGATTTGTACTAAGCGTACAATATTGTCGTGTGTCGCTAAAATATGGGACGTCATGGGATTTGTCGCACCTGTTGTCCTGTACGCTAAACTTCTAATCAAGCAGCTTTGGCTGTCTGATTGTGACTGGGATGATACTCCACCTGAAGATATAGTCAGGCTGTGGATTCGCTTCAAAGAAGAGCTTCCCTTGCTCTGTAATATAAGGATCCCACGTCACGTTGGTATCGTCGGCGATAGTGTGGTTACTATATTGGCTTTCGCGGACGCCAGTGAGAAAGCATACGGGGGGGTTATTTACTTCCACGTTCAAAATAGTGATGGCAATATCGTTAGGTTGTTGACCGCTAAGTCGAAGGTCTCCCCTAAAAAGGTCGTTTCTCTTGCTCGTCTGGAGCTGTGCGCTATTCTTGTGCTAGCTCAACTCATAAAAAATGTCGTAGTCGCTTGTCAAAACCGCATTATATTTCGCAACATATTCGCATTTTCGGATTCAACAGTCGCTCTCTGTTGGGTACATTCGTCGCCCCATCGGTGGAACACCTTCGTGGCCAACAGAGTCTCGAAAATACAGGACGACTTATCGCCACAAAACCTGTATCACGTGTCCGGTACGGACAATCCCGCAGATTGTCTGTCACGTGGGCTCACACCTTCCCAAATCATTGATCATCCGCTTTGGTTCAGTGGTCCTCCGTGGGCCAGCTTAGACGTTTCAAAGTGGCCTGTCGTCCCCTTCAATCCCTCTTCGGTATGCGAAGTGCCTGAAGAGAAGAAACATTCGTTGCTCTCCGCTGCACCAACCGAAAGATCTACTATTCTTTCTTTGGTCGATCGTATCTCGTCTTGGAGTAAATTACTTCGAGTAGTAATTTACATTTGTCGTTTCGCTAAACTATTGCCTATTGGTTACCGCATGGCGGCAGCGGATTACAACTTCGCTGAATTGCTCATACTTCGCGAGCTTCAACGCTTTTATTTCTCCACTGAGTTGGTTAAACTCAGGAAAGGCAAACATTGTAGTCCTGCTTTTCGACACTTAAAACCGTTTCTCGAAGACGGACTCATTAGAGTCGGAGGCCGTTTAAGAAACTCGGATTTAAGTTATGATGGGAAACATCCCATTCTGCTTCCAAGCAAGGACCTCGTTTTGAATTTGTTAGTCGATTATCATCATAAATTGAACTGTCACGCAGGTCCCGACCTGCTAATGTCGCTCTTGCGTCAGAAGTATTGGATCCTTTCTGCACGCAATTTAATTAGGAATAGGATCCATAAGTGCCTTCCCTGCTTTCGGCTGCGCCCTAAGCAGAGCTTTCCTGAGATGGCCGATCATCGCTCTTGTCGTATCGTTCAAACCGCTAAGCCATTCGTCCACACGGGCACGGACTACGCCGGTCCGTTTAAGGTTACGATGTCTCGCGGTCGAGGTGTTCGCTCCACCAAGGCCTACGTGTGTCTGTTCGTCTGCATGACTACACGCGCGGTGCACATAGAGCTCGCTGGGGATCTTAGCACAGCTAGTTTTATGGGCGCCTTTAAACGGTTCCTGTCAAGGCGTGGCCCGGTTAGTAGAGTTTATTCCGATAACGGGACTAATTACATAGGCGCTAAACGGAAACTCTCGGAACTTCACGCATTTCTTTGTTCGAAGTACCATAATTCGGAATATGGTCATACATTAGCTATAAATCGAATAGATTGGTCACTCAATGTCCCGACGGCTAGTCACTTTGGCGGCAATTGGGAAGCTAATATTAAAAGTTTAAAGTCACACCTATATCGGGTCATAGGCGATACTATTCTGTCGTTTGAAGAATTAAGTACCGTTCTTATTCAAATAGAATCGGTAATGAACACTAGACCTCTTTGTAGGACACTCTCTAGTGATCCTTCAGAGCCGCTCGCATTGACTCCAGCGCACTTTTTGAATCTCACGCCTCTGAAATACTTGCCTGCCGAGGAAATAGACGAGAGAACTCTTACTGCTAGACACGAGCTACTAGATAAGTTAGTACAGTCGTTTTGGAAGCGCTGGAGAACTGGATATCTCCATACTTTGCAATCTCGCCGCAAATGGAACACGCCGGTCGATCCGGTCTCTGTCGGCACGGTCGTGATTCTTATATCCGACAACTCGCCCCCACTACACTGGCCTTTGGGTGTCGTGGAGGAAATTTTCCCTGACTCAACCGGAGTCACTCGTATCGTTCGGGTTAAGACAACCACCGGATCCTACTTGCGTCCCGTGGTGCGTCTTTGCCCATTGCCTAACCAGTAGTTTATTTAATTCGTCTTTAAGGTTAGGTTAATATTAGTTATTAGGTATTTAGTTTCGTAGTTATAGGATAGTAATTATCGAATAGATTAGTTTTCTTGTGGTTTGCCTCACTCTTGAAGGCATCCCTTCAAGCCCGGGGGAATGGTTGCGCTGATATACGATTCTTTTCGTTTATATTTTTAATTATTGGCAACACGCATAATCGCTAATTGGTTAGACATTCCCCTTCCGCATATTATCCTTTCTCCCTTGCACTAGACCTTCGTCTATTCGAGAGTGAGGGAGAGAGACTATACCGCTCTAGAAAAATCGATCGCGTCTGGATCTTCCGATGGACGATCGGACCTTCAATGGCTGTCGAGTCGCGTTAGAGCACACACGCATCGAATCGCATTCGAACGGTCGCGTCGTTTTGTGCGACCAATTCGTAGCAGAAGAACGGTTATACTGTGGTGGTGAACTGTGATCAGAGTGCTGGCAGTCCTGAATATCCTGGATTATCAAGGTTAGTGCTGCCTTTCCTATACGACGCTGGACTCTTATCTTTTGTTCCAACCAGCGCCGGTTCCCGTCAATTGTGTAACCGAAAACTTCTAAGTCGCATACGTTGCATTACCGCCCATCCAATGTCATTTTAAAATTCCAGGACTGTATTTATATTAAAGTAATAGTTACATTTCTAAGATATTTATATCCAAGTTTTATCTATGTACTAACATGATTTTATTTCCTCTAAAGAGACTAAAGATCGATATAGTGTGATTTCGGACCTCAGCGTTGCTCAAGGAATTAGTGCATCAGGTTATGTTTGACTCAAAATATAAATAATACATGGCTTCTATTAACCCTGTCCGAGAAACCAGGTACCTTAAGTGTTTGTACTTACAGGAACTTCTCTGGATTTTCTAGTCTGATCTATAAACAAAAGAAAATAAAAATACGCAAGTCGCTTGAGTTTATGAAATTGCACCACATTTTTACAGTTAAGGCCCCTGACCACGTATGATTTAATAGACTCATCCGTCCGGACGTTGTTGTGGCACAATTCGCCGGTGTTACGCGATCGAATTGGGTAAGCCGTGCGCAAGCGCACCTTTAACGACACCGAGGTGTTTTGAATTGAGATGGGTTATACATTCTCTTGATATAATGAGCTATTGTGTTTTATGATAATTTAATTGGTTTTAAATTGATGAGTTGATTATTGTGTTTTTTTTTGGATGGTTAATCTTGAAATTATTGAGTAGAGTTTTGTGAGATGGTATGTACGGAACTCTTTTCTTTTTTGTCAGATTGGAAAATCATCGAATGACTTCTCCTGCTCTGGGTTAAGCGGAAGGGTGTGTCAGACTTCTACTGACTAAAAACCCATCCTGTTCCTTCAGCTGCACTTAACATTCCCGCAACCCGGCAGGCACCCTATGGGGCCCCGTCACCGGTGCTGAAAGCTCCTTGAGGCGCGCGCGGAACACGACGCGCTGCCGACACAGGCCTGGTCCTTACCCGATGGTGAGCTACCCCTGCTCGCCGTCCGCAAGCACGTGCCTACGGTGGCGGGAGATTGGCTCGCGATCCCCGACGCCCGGGGCGTTTCCCGCGGCGGCTGGGGTGTGAGGAAGAGAGTTGCCTCTCCCTCGCGCGTTCGGTCTTCTCCTTCGCTAGAATTACTGCTTCGCAGAAAGAGGCGACTGCATCCCATTCCCTCTCGCTCCGCACCATGGTCGGGCGCGAAAGGTCACCGCCGCCGATTGCCTCAACGAGGACACGATGAAGCTCTGTCCAAGCGGGGAATACCTCTACCGTGTGCTCCACCGTGTCCTCCGGGTGGTCCACATTATGACGACACCCGGGTGTGTCCTCCCGCTGAATCCGAAACAGGGTACTTCAGCGTATACTGTGCCGAGCAAAAATTACACGACAGAAAAGTACTGTTGTGCGTGTGGTGGGATCATTTAGGGATAATATATTATGAATTGTTAAAACCTAATGAGACTGTTACTGCTGAGAAGTATTGTCAACAATTAGAAAAACTAAAGGCTGCAATAGAACAAAAACGACTGATTAGCCAACAGATACGGAGTTGTTTTTCATAATGATAATGCCAGGCCCCATGTGGCGATCATGACACAAAGAAAAATACACCAATTCGGCTGGGATACTATCATGCAACCAATTTATTCTCCGGACTTAGCCCCAACAGATTTCCACCTTTTCAGATCGCTTCAAAACTTTTTATCAGGAAAAACCATTGAAACATTGGAAGATATTGAAAACCACCTTCAACGTTTTTTTGACTCTAAGAGTAAATCATTTTATAAAAGTGGAATTAATAAGTTAGTAGAAAGATGGGGGCAAGTGATTGAACAAAATGGTTAATATATAATAGATTAATATAAATTAGATTTCTAATATTTTAGTAGTTTTATTTACATCAAATAACGGCACGAACTTTCCGGATGACCCAATATACACAATGCTGTTTATTCCATTGATGAAAAAATATTTTTCAGCCTGTTTATCGCCAAATATATAATTAACAAAAAATATCAGACTTCATTTATCTATACTTATATATTTTATACTAATATTATTAAGCGGAAAAGTTTGTTTGTTTAAACGCGCTATCTCCGAAAGTACTGGGTGGATTTGGATTAAATTTTGTACGGAAGTAGCTTGTAGCTAGAGGAAAGTTATTTTTACCCGACTTCAAAAGAAGGAGGGCTATGTTTTTACCATAAAGTCCACGGGAGTGAACCTCCGCACGAGTACTAGTAAAATATAAAATAAATATGTCTGTCTCGTACCTAATATAAGTAGGGATTATTGTTTAAAAATATCCAAAGGCAACACAAAAGATTAAGACTAATTTAAACCATCCACTTATTCTCCGTCAACACCTGTTTCTGCAACCTAACACCTCGCCATATTGAGGTGAAATTGTGTGTTAAAGTGAAGACCGCCATGTGCCCCGCGGGTTTGTTTACAAGCCTGTTGCCATGTGGTTTTGTTAATGTGCGAAAAGGGAGTTCATTTATAATGGTTGTTTTGTTTAAAAAAGTCATTACTTAAAAGAATAATTTGGTTGATAGATAGGTTTTTCTTTAGTAATTGGAAAATGACTGTGTTCTTACTTTTGATACAAGTTTTTGCATTCATTATTTACTTAATACAGGTTTTCTTTTTTAAAAAGAGAACAAGAAATGTGGCAATAATTTACATTTCTAACAATCTTGTTAACCCCTCCAACTAAGCTAAATATGCTTGTGTCTGGATCCGAACCCGTTACCTCTTGATGACAAGGCCGACATATTATTTTAATTTGCACCAAATTACACGTAGGTCAAACGTTTAGTCGACTCCACAAGTGACCAGAGGGCTGGCCTTTTCTTTGGACAGAGAATCAGCATTGCCATTCAACGTGGCAATGCTGCCAGTGTTCTGGGCACTTTTCACATTGATAGCGATGTTGATGAATTTTTCGATGCCCTATAATTTCCCTTTTATTTTCGCCTGTATTATATTTGTTTTTAAAATTATATATATTAATGTAATAAAGGAATACTCTCAATTCTTAACTGCCTTGAAAAAAAAAAGCCTTTAACACTTATTTTTTTATCGTAAATTTAAGCTGGATGAGGCCGGTGTTTCCTAGTGTGGGTTAAAATTCGAAGATATGCTAAACCCACGAACCCGCACTGGGCCCGTGTGGTGGATTACCTCCCCCTCTTACAGAGAGGAGTTTCAGCAATGGGAACTTTATAGGCTGATAATCTTATATTAGGTCATGGTTATACTCTCGGACAGGTAGGTTACGCCATGATCTCGTTGTTGGCCGTGCGGCCTTACGCGTCATTCCGGGTTCCAGGCATGAGAGATATTTAATATTTGTACTATATGTGGGCTAATGTGGGTAAGCATCAATGATTCTACATGTCATGTAGGTAGAATAAGAATATAAGTTATTCGAAATACAGCTGTGCTTCCAAATAATTATTCAGGGTTTTCTTTCGCCTTCCGGACACTGCATTGGCGACGAGGTTGGGATCCGTCGCTACGCGTGTAGCACGTCAGAGCGAGATTCAGCTTTTCCCCGTTTGTTTGTGAAAGATTCCAACTGTCCGGATATTCTGGCATTTCTGATGCTTTATTTTGAATCAGTTCCGCACCCTTGCGTCCGGTGTTTACGGAAACGGTGACAGCTGTTTATTATTATTATTTTGATATACCAGTTGCTTACGTACGTGTGTTCGCTACCAAAATTCCATACGAAATGCGTTAGTGAATACGTTATCAATAAAAAAAATATCGTAATGACCATAAAAATTGGCGTTTTCTAAATTCACGAAATAATAGACAAATGTAGGTACCTAGTTTCTAGAGGATTATACACTCTGGGATAGAGCACTACATTTCGTGCTAGCTATGAACTAGGGGTCTTTAAGTCAAGAGCGAAAAGGTTACTTCTAGGCAAGCGAGCTTGCGATAAGCGATGATGTGGTCGAAGATGACCACATCATGGCTTACCATCAGGTGAGATAGTCGTCAAACGCGAAAGTATCATGAATTCAAAATAATAATGCATTTTCTGTGACGTGAAATTGTGGAGTGTTGATAAAAAGGCATTGAAGAGAACAGGGCTATGCCTACGTTGTCACATTTATTAATTACTAGCACTTCGTACGTGACTTTGTCCGCGTGGATTTCGAAATAATTTATAGCACTCACAAATAGTGCACCTTTCAACCAATCAACTTTTTAGAATTAGATCATTACCCCCTACATACAAACTAACTAATATACAAACTATTTTTTTTATATTAATGTAAATAATTTTTTTCATATGTATTAAGTGAGCCATTTGCACTTAGCAAATACTGACCCCGGTATCAGCTATCACTGGAAGCAGTCCCCATCATAGCTAGGAAAATCTTAGGATACCTAAGATACCTAAGATTTTCCTAGCTATGTTGAAGCGGGCCAAGAGACTCATTGGCATCGATGCACTGGTCGAGTCAAAGCTCCAGAGCCTTGAACACCGACGACGATTTGCAAGTCTATCGGTTTTCTATCGGTTACATTTCGGGGAGTGTGCGATGGAATTACATAATCTAATTCCGCCAAGCCCGTTCCATCATCGGACTGCGAGACAAACGGCGAAGCGCCTTCGTTACATAGTGGACATCGCACCCATACGCACAAAACGTTTTGGGAATACCTTCATTGTGCGTACGGCTAAGGAGTGGAATTCCCTGCCGGAGTCTGTGTTTCCCGACAGCTACAACCTAGGAGTCTTGTAAGTCCAGAGTGAATAGGTTACTTTTAGGTAAGCGTGCTCCATCTTCGATCACATCATCACTTACCATCAGGTGAGATAGTGGTCAAACGCGAACCTATTTTCAATATAAAAAAAGAAATTTTCAATAATACAGGTTTCTTGTAAATATGTCCAGGTGCTAAAGTTCTCACAACTAAATCGGTGCGTAAGCAGGCCTCAGTAAATCCCCCACACCATTCATGCTTACGTTCGCCGAGTTCTTATCAATGGCTGTTCTAAAAATAACTACCGACTGAAACTTTTCGCTAACGCCGCCGAATAAGCGGGTTTCAAGTGAATTTCGACGACCGTGGAGCTGTTTTTAGGAGAATTAAGTTTATCGGTAGATTTGATGTCATTTTTGTTCAATGACGAAGTTAGTTGTGAGACTAGTCTTGTATAGATATATTCACGGAATAGAAGAATAATGTTGGAATGGTAATGTGGGCGTGGCGAGCGCGCCACATTTATGATACGACAATCATAGCGCGACCGATTAATTCATTCACCGCGCTTAGTGCGCTTCGGAATACTTCGGAACAGAGCTCTGCTTTAAAATGCCGTGTTGTGCAATTATAACCTGTAAAACAAAAAATCAGACCGCAAGTATAGAGCGAGGAGGTATATCTTACCATCGGTAAGTCGAAAATAACATTTAATTTCTATTTTATTTGTAAAAAATATAAAAATATTCTGATCACTATGAAATTCCGAACTTGTTGCAATAATGTTGTTAACATAATTGCAACTGTTACAAAAAGTATACATTGCCCATTGTGTACTCGCTTAATCAACGCAATGACCAAGTCCGCTTACAAGGCGCATGCACCACACTTCAATCATTGACGTTTTGTCATTTGCCCTGATTGGCCGTGATGCACGGCGCATGTTTATCAACAGTGAGTTACAATCAGTAGCAAGCTCTCGATTTAAGTGTGTGTAATTTATTTGTGTGCGTAATTCGCATACGTAACGGGCCCCTTGCTTTTAGTAGAGCTAAAGAGTGGGGAGACAAGAGCGACACGCGTTCTCATACAAATCAGGAACGATTTCCTTTCTAATCTCTTTTATCTGTTCTGTGGATATATTATAAACACTAACAACCTCGCAGGACTGTATTACTAACATCATAAACAACGATCATCCGTTTGTTTATTATTCAGTTGCTTTTTACTGAATAAGTAAAATGGGGATGAAATTGCTGCGGTACTCACATTTTAGTAAATACAGGTATTAGGAAAAGGTCCGAGGTTGCGGGAATGCGCTAACGAGGTTCCGCGGCCCTGTAACGCAAAATCAGTTGAAGGAACAGACAACCACAACCCAGTAGCTGAGTAACACGATACCCTTTGGCAAGATTGATCTCAGATTTTCTGGCTTCTGATCGTAACGACTGTCAAATATGTACAAATGATAGCTGTGACCAACGGAGATCAACAACAGCAAGCCTTGCTTTCCTCGAAGACGACCGGTGCATCTGTTATTATTTAGCTACGAGCTCTTCGGAGCTATATTGAAATAAACATAATAAATAAAAGCTATATTACCGCATCTTCCTCATGTGCATATTTATTTGCAGGCGCTGAATAAACATAATAAATAAAAGCTATATTACCGCATCTTCCTCATGTTCATAATTATTTGCAGGCGCTGAATAAACATAATAAATAAAAGCTATATTACCGCATCTTCCTCATGTGCATATTTATTTGCAGGCGCTGCTGTATACCTACAGTATTTACCTTTAACAACTACTCGAATATTATATTCATACGTTATGGCTTCAGTATTATTGATGACAATTTTAATAATTACGTCATTATTATAAGAAGTTGACAATCAGCTGTTCGTTAATCGTATTACTTAGTTAAAAGTAAAATTTGTTTTTTTTTTTTTAGTCTTTATTAACTAAAGAGGGTTTGTTCACAATATGAACATTCCACCCAAAGTTTGTTTGTATGTAGGGTTTAATATCCGGAAGTAATGATACAATTCTAATTTTTTTACTGGTAGTAAGGTGCATTATCAGTGAGTGCAGGTTATAAATTATTTCGACGTCCACGCGAAATCGCGGGCGAAGTCCTAGTAGAATATGAAAAAACTTACCTACCCCATCATGTCTAAACTTTTTTCGATTCAAGTAATTAAGATCCCAACTTACTTTAATCTAAAGTCGAGCTAGCAACAAAATGCAATTCCATAAAATAAATTTCTTTAAACGCCATCCGTCTCAAATAAAGCTGTCTGCACACAGAGCAATTCTACAATTACTCTGCAGACGTGAAATCGAAGAGATTTTGCGTCAAGCAGGATTTCAAAGCAATAAGTTTTTTTTTTTATGATAATAGGCTGAAAGGAATCTAAAGAATAGAAAGAGTTCATGTTATTTTCCTACTTAAAGATTTTCATGGAGATTTTTGGTGGTTGAACGTAATAATAATTATTATTCGCAATGGAATCTTGAGTTATAGTTTTTGTTTTCATATTATAGTGCACTTTCTCCGTTATGCCTGAGTGAGGAAGGTTATCCCGGTAGAAGTGCTAAAAAAAGGCCTTGTATTGCCAAAAAGTTGCTATTAAACATAGCTTGTCACGCGATTTAATGACCGAAGTGCCGCTTCTTTTTTGTTTTAGTAGACGATAGCGGTTATAGGTTCATCGTCCTAATGTACCATTTTTCTTAAAAGAGAACTACCAATAAGGTTAGAATTCACATTACTGGCAATCTTGTTAACAACCCTTCCAACTAAGCTAAATATGCTTGTCTGGAATCGGTTCACGGCAATAGTGTAACTAACGGGTAGGATTTGAAACCGCGGCCTCTCGATGTCAGGTCCATTCAACCAATAGATAAATACTTTGTAGCATATTTAATAAGAAGATAGGAGTACTTTGTTCATTCTTCTCCATAAGAATCTACCTTTGCGAATGAACTCAAGAGCTACTTACATTTTTAAACACCCTTTTTAGCTGCAAATGTTTACGTTCAAAACTGTCTTAACTAAAATTTATAAATTAAATCGACTTTGATATTACGAATCATCCCATTTTTGCAGTGTAGTGTAGTCCTGTCGCTTCGTGCGTAACCATCCTAAGGACGCGTCGCATCTGGGGCATCGGCCGGGTCGCTCCAATTCTCCGCCGATGCAGCGTTTAATTTCCGCCCCGTGTGTTAGATGTATAATGTATAATGCAACGTTTAGTTCATTGCAGAATTTGAGAGATTAAAGTGTTTTCGCTGTTATTGTATATTTGAGTAGGGTATTAGGAGAACGAAGTGAATTGTTCTTTTAACCTAGTTATTATTAACTTCGTATTAAGATATAAGACATTTTATAATTGTTGGCTTTCCCAAAATAAAAGTTTTGAGCTTTGAAATAAGGATTAATAAATATTTCATCGCGTTTATTTTTTATTACTGATGAGCTCACTCTTGACCTCAATCTCGCCTGATAGTAAGTGATAGATGAGGTCTGTGATAGAACGAGCGAGCCCAGAAGATGCCTGTTTACTCTTGCTTTAAAGGCTGAAATACAGAAGGCAGGGAATACAGAAGCCGGACGAGAGTTCTAGAATATTATTATCTGCCGGATTATATATTATAGATATAACTAATAAAGGTTAATAACTTTATTTGAAAGCAGTTGCTATCTCTCATAAAGAGTTTACAAATGCTGTTGGATAAAAATGATAAATCATGGTAATTTTCTTGACCGTCTCTTATTTATTTAGCGATAGCGAAACATGTCTTTCTGCCCATTTCTCTATTGGTCTAACCGTCATCCTCTACGTAGCCATATTTAAATAACCCGCCGCCATCTTGCGTTTATTCGGTAAGCCATTTAATTTTAAATACCTTGATTTTTGTTCTTGTTAATTTCTCTTCTTAATTTCAGCAATTACGTCCAACTTGGAGAAACCATGTCACATAAATAGATACCAGAATCCTGTCGATTTAAAAAAATACATAGAGATATTAATGTAAATTTTCAAAGATTCTCACTATTTATTAACAAGTAGGCAGCAAATACATTAAGGCACTTTATTAGGCTAGCACTTCGGCATTGAAAGCTTATCAAATAATGTTTAAGACTGGTATTAACACCAATTTAAAAACAAAATTTTCACAATTAATATTAAAATATCTCATCAACAGGACTTCAAATCCTTTTATCTCCAAATAGCTTATTTGCACACTATTATTTCAAACTTAATTACAGTATAAACCCTAAACAGCTTCCATAATTTTCACCAAAAAGGAGATATTAAAACTTAAAACCCGCACCATACACGAGAGGTGCTCCACAGGCCGTTCTCAAGACCTCACAAAGGCTTCTCCAGCGGTAATTGGGAACGTTGCCCGAAGCGCTAGTGAATTCTTTACTAGCGACAACTATTGTTTCACTGCAGTTGCCGAGTGTGGCGATGTGTAGAGGCGACCGATTTTTTTGTAGAATCGAGTTTAACAACCCAACATGCAGCGAACTTGGTGAAGTTGCCTCTGGTTGAGTGGTCGTGATCTCAAGCGCGACTGCTGAGCACGAGGCCTCGGGTTCAATTCCCAGGTCGGTCAAAAAGTGTTATTGGGTTTTCTGTAAGCTATTTCTCAGTAGTAGCCCGGAGTTTGGAAGTTGGTCGTGCTATACCCCCGTGCCTCGAAAGCAGGAAGCCGTTTGTCCCGGCTGTCATTTTGACGTCTTTGATAGTCGTTACGGGTAGTCAGGACTCAAAAGCGAGTTAATCTGACTTGCGGGTAACTTGTTACCCATCTAGGGTCTAGGGTCTAGGGTAGGCAGGGCCGGAGGGACTGTCAGACTTGTACTGACTAAAATCCACGGTGTTCCTTCAATAGCCCTTTACGTTCCGGGGTCACGGTGATGGGATAAGTCCCACGACCCCGGCAGGCTTCCGCCCTCTACAGGGGGGGCCTCGTCATATTGCTGACGCTCTTTGAGGCGCGCGTGGAACACAACGCGCCGTCGACCCGGGCATGGTCCATGGTCGGACAGCGAGTTGCCCTTTACTCGCTGTCCGCATGCCCGCGCCTACGGTGGCCGGAGATCGTCGGTCGACGTCCGACGCCGTGGGCGTCTACCACTGCTCTATGTAATACGCTAGTACTCAGCTGCATCCGGTTAGACTATAAGCCGACTCCAACATAATTGGGAAAAGGCTAATTAGATGATGAAGAGTTTAGCAATCAAACACGCAGCGGACTTCGAAGGTCCCTCTTTGGTGTTCTCTTGCACATTTACTGTGCGCACGGCCAAGGTGTGGAACTTTCTGCTAGCTTCTGTGTTCCCTACCACATTATGTCCTAAGCCTTAAAAGGAAGAGTGAACACGCATCTTCTGTGCTCGCCCGTTCCATCGTAGACCTCATCTCTTACCATCAGGCGTGATTGAGGTCAAGAGCGGGCTCAACCAAATTAAAAAAAAAGTGGTCGAGTCGTTATTGCTGGGGCAGTCAGAAAATAACAACTCGTCAAGGGATACCCAAAAATCCTTGTTGATGGTAGATTTGGTTTCTGTACGACATATTGAATATATTGTATAGGGGGAGCAAGCCGTCGGTTCGAACCCAGTCAGGCACATTACCACAGTTTACTAAATAGTTACTTCGTAACAGATACTTCACTCTAATTCAAAAGCGAAAATACCTACGCTATAATAGCCTACAAAATCTTAATAATAATACCCGCTGTTTGCAGCGAGAAGAAATGTAGCATAAGTACGTACACAGAGAGTTGAGATTGTTTTGCCCGCAGCGCCAACCACGTGCGAGCGTGTTATCGAGCGAATGTGCTAGGGTTGTATCCACAGTCTAAAAAAAATTATACTATGGTGATATTGGTAATAAAACGAATGTTGTAGACAAACAATTATTTTTTATTTGTTGATCAAATATGTTTCAGTTTAATAAAATGATAGATGCATTTTTTCCTTCCCTGAATTCCCGATAATTAAATTTTATTGTCGAAAATATCGAAACCGCATAAATAATTTGAATATATAAGTAATCAAAAGGGAAACAGAAGCAAAGGAAAAACAGTCTAAAAAAAATTATACTATGATGATATTGGTAATAAAACGAATGTTGTAGACAAACAATTATTTTTTATTTGTTGATCAAATATGTTTCAGTTTAATAAAATGATAGATGCATTTTTTCCTTCCCTGAATTCCCGATAATTAAATTTTATTGTCGAAAATATCGAAACCGCATAAATAATTTGAATATATAAGTAATCAAAAGGGAAACAGAAGCAAAGCAAAGGAAAATCAATTGTTATTAGGCCGATCCATTATGACGTTGTCAAAATTATTTAAAAAAGTTCAGGCAGGCGTGCGGCAGCCCACTGTCGGTTGTACCGACCGCGATACTCAAAGCGGTAGGCATATAACACGTGGCCTTGAGCGAGTGCCGGACGCCTGACATTACTTTGTGTAATTTATATCATCACCACTGAAAACATCGTTACGAAATCGGCGTGCCTTAGGACCAATTGTAATCCGAAAATGTGTAACATCCACCAACCTGCACAAAACTTGTGTGGTAGATTACGGCCTATTCCCTATCGTAGAGATAATGCCTGTGTCGCAGCAGTGGTGGCGAGTGGTGGGTGTACCACTGAAAAACAGCGCTGCCCTGCTCTATCTAAAAGGCCGTTAAGCCACAAAAGGTCATTTTTCACTTTTTAATGTATACTTAAACTACTTTCGATTCTCTATCTTTTGGTCTAAGAATCATTTTCCTACGATTAATACTTTTCGAGATAATGCAATTTTGCTGAGCAGTTAAACAAAATATTTTTTTCCCATCCTTTGTTAAAAAGTGACTAAACCACAATACTTGTATATACAATACTAAAATATAATACAATACTAAAAGATACTTTTATTTACTTTAAAAAAACCTCACATATATTGTGAATAGAGCTATGCACACAAAAATAATTTACCATCGTCCTAGCTAGCGTAGTTTTGTAGAAAAATCATTTCCGACTTATTTTTACGTTTACTCGAAAAATACTTTTGGGGGTTAGCGGCTTTTTAGATAGTGTAGGGCAGAGCGCCTTGCTGTGGGTACGCCCATGGCATAGCTCTGTGGGAGCTTTGTTGCCACGGCCACGACGTGCATCTGCTATGTTTTTGATTTTCCTTCTTTCTTCAAATGTTAATATTTAAATCTTTGTCCTTACTAAAATAATATAAGTACCTACAAGGCTACAACTAATACTATCCTTAAGGACTTTTGTATAAGTTTTTAATTTGTATACATGTCGTTTCTGTAAATTAATATTCTTTCTTTGTTGGTTTTTCCTTTTGTCGAATGTAAGGTTGAAACTTTTACTTTGCTTTATCAAAAACCTGGCTCTTTTAAACTTCCAGAAACTGCTATTCAACATTTACGTCGGAACGGTGCAGCGTCGCTTGTAATGCCGCTGAATCTATCTATATATATAAAAGAAAGTCGTGTTAGTTACACTATTTATAACTCGAGAACGGCTGAACCGATTTGGCTGAAAATTGGTAGGGAGGTAGCTTAAAACCAGGAGACGGATATAGGATATTTTTTATCCCGGAATTCCCACGGGGTCGGGATTTAAGCGGGAAAAACATCCCACGCGAACGAAGAATAAATGGAGAGTAGGGTAGGGGTAGGGTTGGTGTAGGGTAGGGGTAGGGGAGGGGTATGGTAGGAGTAGGGTAGGGGTAGGTGTAGGGTAGTGGTAGGGTAGGGGTAGGGTAGGGTAGGGGAAGGGTACGGTTGGGGTATGGTAGGGTAGGGTTAGGGTGGGGTAGGGTTAGGGTAGGGGTAGGGTAGGGGTGGGGTAGGGGTAGGGGTAGGGTAGGGGTAGGGTAACGGTTGGGTAGGGGTAGGATACCACGCGAACGAAGTCGTGGCGGGTCAGCTAGTTCTTTATAAAACTATCCAGTGTCGCGCTTGAGATGCTCTATGACCTGAAAAGGTGGTTATTATTATTTGGACAAACCAAGGAATTTTACAGGTAGCATTTACTTCTAAATAGGTATTTTGAAAATAAAATTGTTACTCATAAGTTACGATCGAATCAGTTCTGCCAAATCCATATCAAAAAGTATTTTACATTTAACCAAAGGTTTTAATTTTACTGCCCTGGGTCCTTCTGTGACAACATAAATCTGTCTGTTAGCACTATCCTTTTTTGACAAAAGAAAAGCACAAAAAACATTCTTATTTTTCATACAATATGAGAACACTGTGCTGTGTATTACGGGTGCGGCAATACAGCAAAATTTCAAGCAACTAGAAGTTGCCTGATGCTGGTTTTCAAAAGAACCTTACGTTGAGCCCATTTTTTTTTGGGTGGGAAAATCATCAAATGACTCCTGCTCCGGGTGGAGCGGAAGAGAGTGTCAGACTTCTACTGACTAAAAATCCACCCTGTTCCTTCAGCTGCCCTTGTCGTCCGGGACCGCGGTATCTCATTAGAACATTTCCGCAGCCCCAGCAGGCTTACGTAGAGCCCTAAGGTTCGAAGCTTGTTGATTGATAAGCCAGTCTAAGCTTGCTTAGCAGGCAGAGTAATAGTTCCTATATTGTACTCGTATAGTTAATGAAGTGTCTGTACCTTATTTACTCAAAGAAATAACATTTGACTTTGTTTATGATAGTCGCGTGAACCCTAAAACTCAGTTTCACTATTTATCCGGTCAGATTGTAAAAAGCTAGATTCTAGAAAGCCTTAAGAATCCAACCAGTAATTGGCATTGTTGCCCGGAACAAGTGAATTCCTTATAGTCTACACGTATTGTAGCGTTACAGTCGCGCCCCTTTCCTGAATGAACGGCTAAGCGTTCTGGCTCCGTTTCAAAATGCTTGTAATAAGTGGCGTTGTGGTAGATTCGGCTACGAATTGAGGATGTTGGGGTTTTTATGAGATTTCCAGTAGTCAAGTTGAAGATTTTACTGTAGTATTTTTGTGCTACCTGTAATCAGTCCCAAACTATAAGCAGCTTTGTTCCCAGTCGTTGTAGATATCATGACGAAAGAGCACCTCAGCAGGAGATCCCTCAGGCTTCACCATCTGTGACCAAGATTTTGTGTCATGGCGTTACAGTCGTTGAGTGTAGCTGATAGTTGCTAATGCGGTGACTAGCTCATATTAGTTGCTATCTTTTTTGAAAGGCTCTTGCAGGTCAATCTAGGAGGTTGTCGGCTGCTTAACCGGACTATAGTCTCTAGCAAGGGCTTATAGAACAACCTAAAAACTAAGCGACTGCACGCTAAGGGCAACGCCTCTGGGGTACGGACCTCGGTTTAGGGCGTCGCTGGGGGAGGGCACTTAAGGACGAGCTGGATCGGAAAACTTCAGTCCATAAGGTAGTTTCATAAGGTTATCTGATCAAACTTAGTCAAGAATTTTATTAGGTTAATTCGTCCCATCTCGATAGAGGATGTTTTCAATACATACATATACATATGTACATAATAAAAGTTTAGACGTACACGTATAGTAATAAAATTTATTGAGAAAGGTAGTGATATTTTACCATATTTTTGGAAGAAAAGGGTTTTGTGCTTGTCTTACTGGCACGTCATATTTCATAGCTTATCTTCTATATAATAAAAATGATTTTTTTGTGGCATTTGGTTTATGTCAGGAGAAGGTTCTTATGGAAAAAATAAATAAAAAAGTAGGAAAGGTCTCATGGGTAGGGGTAGAGTAGGGTAGAAGTAGGGTATCGGTAGGATAGGGGTAGTGGTATTGGTTGGGTAGGGGTAGGATACCACGCGAACGAAGTCCTGGCGAGTCAGCTAGTCTTATTTATTTATTTATTTAGGTTAACCAACAATTGTTTACACAGTACATTTCTAACTTTATTACTACGGTAACATTAACAAGTGCAACAATTAATTAAAGGTTAACACCACATGCACAAAGAATAAAAACGGCTTTACATAACATACATAAAAAGTTAATATACATACAAAAAAAAAAAAAAAAAAAGAAAATTAACAATAAATTCAATAAACATAAAAAAGAAACATTGGTATCAAAATGTCTCTTTAAATTATAATTGGCTTATGATTGATCAATTAATTAATGAATACAATTAAAATGATTATGAATTATAAATTAGAAAATTA
Source organism: Tholera decimalis (assembly GCA_943138885.2). NCBI lineage: Eukaryota > Metazoa > Arthropoda > Insecta > Lepidoptera > Noctuidae > Tholera > Tholera decimalis. Next base: position 5,950,683 of record OW964571.2, read on the forward strand.
AATTAAAATACTAAAAACAGATTACAATTTAAAATAATAGAAAACATGTATGAAATTAAATTAAATCTACATTGGATTATTAATTACAAAAGCTCGTATAAATGTATTAATATTGTCGTGGTGTACATCTACTATGTCACGCGGCTATTAATCATTTTGCACAATCTAGGTATTGGAGAATTCGCACCAAGCACAGACTTTCGAAGTGGTGGACACAGGGGTGTTATTTTATTCCTTGGATATCTAGAGGGCGCATGGAACCTAATGAGCTTCACTAAACTGGGGCAGTCGATCTTATTGTGCAACAGTTTGTAAACAAATAAAGCATCGGTTATATCTCTGCGCATAGATAACGATTGCATTTTAAAATAAGATAGGCGGACTTTGTAAGAGGGCAGACGCTTAGATTTCCCCTCACTAAAGGCTAAATGCCATACTAAACGTTTCTGTACCCTTACCAGACGCAGCATGTGAGTGGCATAGTGAGGTCTCCACACAACACTGCAATACTCCATAACACTGCGCACGAGGCTGTAATATAACATTATTTTGGTGCTACTTTTACGAAAGCCTAGTGTTACGAAGTAGGAACCCTAACATTTTTGATGACTTTTTAATAATAATATATAATTAATATATAATTTTTTTAATCTTAAATGAAATGATACCTAGTGACGTTAACAATTTAACAAAACCCTGAAATTTACTCATCATTTGCTTAGCGTTTTCCCATCCATGTCAGGATCGGTTTCCAGTCACCAAATCCAGTTAAATACTAGTGTTTTTCATGGAGCGTCTGCCTCTCTGACATACACTTCTCATTAGCTAGTTAACACGATACCCTTTGGCGAGACATCTGTAAAATTTTCTGGCTTCAGACGATCCGTAACTACACTCAAAGATTTATTTCTTGTTTTATCACCAGACAAGTATCTTTACAGGTTTATCACTTAATGCGATAATGTGGTTTTATTCCACGGACCGATTTCAACAAGCCTTGAAAATGGACCCGTGCGGCCGTTATTATTTTCTGAGCGTCAATAGCCTAGGGTTAAGGTTTTGGACTTGTGATCACGAGACCGCAGGGTCGAATCCCACCCATTACGCTATTGCCGTGAACCTATTCTTATATACCGTATGTAATATATAACCCATGTTTATCTTATCGTTGGAGGGGAACAAGATTGCTAGTCATGTTCTATCCACATTGTAAGTTCATTAAATTCAATCTTATTTACTCAATTTTATTTTATTATTTTTTATTACATGCTTATCTGTTGTCATGTTTTTTTTTTCTCATTAGTATTAGGACATCGTGCTTTTGCATTCACTATCAAGTTCACGACACTAGCCAACACTATAATATTTAAATACTTCACTTATTCTTTCTTGTATACTAATAATTTGCGAAAGCGTAGCCATTGTAAATCGATTGAATTCATAAGTTTTGTATTTTTTTTTCCTTCAAATTGTAATGTTTCTTTTAATTTGTTATACAAGTGATGTGCATGCCTTCAATAGTCATATTCATATTATATAAGAATATATGTTACAAACCATGTTTATTTTAAGTTGAATATGTCACTGGTGTGTCAATAAATAAACAAAATAAATAAATTAAATCCCTTGAACTTACAACAATCTAGAAAACCGCAATTCAATCTAGAACTTGACAATATTAACCCGATTTTACGTTGCTGATTACTGTTGAGTAATGGATACGGCGGCCATGTTCGTTTGCCCCTGGAGCAGTAGCGAGCCGCGGTCTGTGCCGCGGTCAATCTTGCGGCTTGCTTGAAATTTTCGTCTAGTGCAAGAACTAGAATACAATAAGGATAACAAATTGCGCAGTTTATAAGTTCATAGGCTCTGCTACAATAACTAAGTTGAGCTTGTTGGAATTGCACAATTTAATTCCACTAAACCAGTTCCATCATCGGACTACAAGACGAACGTTGACATCGTTACTTGTTGGGCATCCCACCCATACGCACAAAACGTTTTGGGGATACTTTCATTATGCGTACAGCTAAGGAGTGGAATTCCCTGCCAGAGTTTGTATTTGCCCATGTCTATAACCTGTGGGTTTTTAAGCGAAGAGTGAATAGGTTACTTGTAGGTAAGCGTGCTTCATCTTCGACCACATCATCGCTTACCATCAGGTGAGATGATGATCAAACGCAAGCCTATTATCAATAAAAATAAACTATCTACTAACCCTATATTTATTCTAAAAGAACATACTTTGTTCATTTAGCGAATAAATACATAACCAGAAGGTAGGTTTAGTCCAGTAGCTCACAGTTACTACTTAGAGTAGGTGCGTAAGATTAATTTACTGTATATTTTGTTATCTTAATAGTTTAGTGTTGTTAATGACATACTGTTTAAGTTTCTAAATTTAGGAAAAAAAAACTTAAATCCATAAAATCGGTTTAGATTTCTCATGCAAGCTTTCATCCCCTATTTCAACCTTTTAGGGGTTGATTTTGAAAATAAATAGTAGTCTATTTTTGACCCGGGGTCTTCAGCTGTTTTCATTCCAAATTTCATCCAAATCAGTAATGAAATGAAACAATAATGTTTATTATGCAAATCTATACATATATATAAAAGAAAGTCGTGTTAGTTACACTATTTATAACTCAAGAACAGCTGAACCGATTTGGCTAAAAATTGGTTACCAATGCAAGGGTAGCTTAGCCAGGAGATGGACATAGGATACTTTTTATCCCGAAATTCCCATGGGATCGGGATCCACGCGGGAATAACCTCCCACGCGAACGAAGTTGCGGGCCAAATAACACTTTTACACGTAATTTTTTTCGTAAATATAAACTAGATGAGGCCAGTGTTTCCTAACTGACTACTCTGAGAAGAAACACTGAAAAAACCCAGAGGTCAACGTCTCTTTTAAAGTCCATACAATCTGTAGTGATCAAATCATATGATAGCCATGTAGGTTTATGTCTGTGCCGCCCTTTAGAGGACAGAATCACACAGATTTGAGCAGGCCCGTCCAAACAGTGCAAGCATTTGTTAAATATCGCGTAGCTCAACATAGAACCTTAAGGAGTTCGAACGGTTTGACGATTTTACCAAAGTTAGGACATTTGGAATGACCGTATAACGCACTCAAACTGCCAGACAGTGCGGTAATCTATTCATAATATTCGTTGTTATCCCACATTGCTCTCACATTCACAATATAGTTTTTGCTTTTACAAAAAAATATACCTATTACTTGAAAAAAGAAAATAGTATTGTCATCTTGTACAAACAAAATTAAAAATGATAAAGTAAAAAAAATTAAAAGTATATTATACTTGAAATAGTAAATAATATTGTCAAGTCAAAATGTATATGAAATAATAAAAAAATGCGGTGGTTTAGCCGTGAAAGCATAACAGACAGACAGACTTTCGCATTTATAATATCAGTATGGATGTGCAACGCAACCCCGAGTTTTAATCCTATTCGAAACTAGCAAATAGGCAGGAAGTATCCTATTATAAGATACTCTAACAGAACCATGACATTATTGATTAAATCTTATCTTTAGCAAAACTGACTGATCAAACTGGTAGTAATCGTGTCATAATACACAATAGTGCTTGGAATGCACTTATCAACAGCTGTACGCACTTTAACAAACCACCTGTTTTTTACGTGTCAACTAGCGCCATCTATGATTTTAGCAAGCGCAATTGACAGGCAATACGAGTTCGAATACGGGTTTTTCGCCGAGTCTCTTATTTGTTTTTCAAAGCGAGCAATGTGGGTGGAAATCACAATTTTAGCAATCTTGTTAACCCCTCCAATTGAGCTAAATTTTATGCTTGTGTCTGGAGCAATCACGGCAATAGTAGGGTGGGGTCAGAACACGCGGCCTCTCGATCACAAGTCTGGCACCTTAGCCTTTAGGCTATGGTGCCAGACTTGTGTGATGCAGCTGAGTATTAGTGCTTTACATGGAGCGACTGCCTCTTTGACTACCAAAATTGAATTGCTGGGTAACACGATTATGCTTGGCAAGACTGCTGTCAGATTTTCTGGCATCTGACTTAACGGTTCACGGCTTGATGTGCTAAGTGTGACTTGTGTGTGTCTCGATTTGCTAAGATGGTAAGCCATCCACGGACCAATGTCGCCAAGTGTTGTTTACTTACTTATTTAAAGCCTGCAATACATGTTGGCCGAGCGTAGGCCAACGCGAGCGTTGGCAAATAGGTGCAAGGCAAGAAATAATGTCCACACGTTCGACAAGTTCGTCGAACGCCAATGCAGACGACCAATGTAGAAGAGGGTCTGTAGAGCTGGCCACACGTTGGCCGAGCGCAGGCGAGCGCCTTTGATTTGTGACCAAAAACCGACACCAATCCGAAGTGAGGCAAGTGATCACGAGCAACGGCGAGCGAAGACAAATTGCACCAAATGAGCTCTATACACGTTGGCGCTGGCCTCCACTCGGCCAACTAGGCAAGTAACACCGAGCGATAGTAAGACAAGGCAAATATACCGTCTACATGTTGGTATTGGCCTTCACTCGACAACGCTCGGCCAACATGTATTGCAGGCTTAAGAAATCATTTCCTTTTTTGTAAATCCAAAATAATGATGTGTTTTGTTTTTGTGTTTCAGGTAATAACATCATCTTATAACACCATGATCGTGAATTTGTGAGTATACAATTTATAAATTAGAACTTAATTTCAAACCACTGATGCAACAGCATATTGCGAAGACCTTCAAGATACGATTCCCGCACGGTAATCGTAATGTTGGTCTATTTGTGTATGTAAGCTTATATGTTTGTATCCACAATACAGGCGTGTTTCCTAGTGTGGGGCAATGACTGAAAAATAAAGTTTGCCCTCATTTGGAACGATCGAGTTAGGGTAGTTGGGTACTATAAGATCAGACTGAGTCCATAGAGGCTGGTCGGCGCCAGTCGGGAGCCGCGTTGTAGGGTATTTAGGTGCTCCGGTAGCCCTCGGCGCAAGAGTGCGGGGGAATAAGGGGTGGTGTTAGTTAGTTAAGAGTCCGATATACCCTTTCGCCGCATCCAGGGTGGAGGAAATCTATGAGGAATTACACCTCGAGAAAGAAAGGTACCTACCTACTTGGTGACAATTGGATCAATAATTGACCTACATATGTTTTTAATTTATCATTTTGGCGATTTTTTAAACGGCGATGCGCCATCTATAAGCCTTGGACACCCCACCCACACCCACAAAACTTTTTGGGAATACTTTCATTGTGTGTACAGCTAACGAGTGGAAATTCCTACCAAAGACGTGTGTTTCTTCATAACTATTACCGTGGAGGTCTTAAGTCAAGAGTGAATAGGTTACTTCTAGACAAGCATGATTCATCTTCAACCACATCATCGCTTACCATCAGGTGAGATGGTGGTCAAACGCGAGCCTACTAACATAAAAAGTAAACGAATAGAATGACCTCCTATCGGTTAACTCTTCATTCCAAAAGCTGGGTTCGGCTTCCAAGTTCTTACAGCAGCTGTTTAACCGTAATCTACAACGTGTAACGGAAACCCCATATCTATCCAAAAGGACTGAAGACAACTGCATCTGGTATGGAGTCTCTATGCAAAGTTTCAGCTTAAAATAAGTGACTCACAGAATTGACCCCAAATTATTGGTTTCATATGTTTCTTGCATACCAGTAATAACAAACGTGTCACAGCACTATGAGAGTCATCACTTTCTACGTCACTTGCTAATAAAATGAGAATTCTCTTCGTACTTCTTAATTTGAAAAATTCGGTCGCTGGTATCGTTGTATTGAAATTTCTAATATGCTTCACACATGTACACATAGGATTACAAAACCCTTGCCATATCGTTTGTTATCATCCAAAGAAGCCGTGCACTTGGTATGTATATACCCTTTAAATTACACGTTGTATATACAGCGACTGCTTATCTAGCCTCCACAACCCAATAGATGGTTAGCACAATGCCTCTTGCAAAGATAATTTATTTCATTTGAAATACTGATAAGGTCGGTAAGGGCAGGAAGCATATCCCTTCATCATCAAACAAAGCTTGGACAGTTAATTGTAAAAAAAAAAAATATAACAGACCCTAATCTTCACGCTTGTTGCCACAAATTGAGCATACAATTATTATGTAATAGTGTGCACATACCGCATCCAGTATTATCAAGTCATTGACCTAAATACCTGGCATTACTTTCATACGAAAAACGACCTTATATCTATAAGTATAAGACCTATAGGAAATCTAAAGGAAACCATCTGTTTTTTCTCCGTTTTCTTTATATTACACACGCTGAAATCAACCTTAGTGTAATGGGAATAGGGGTAATACTAATTTAAATTGGATTTTACGTAATTACTTCAGTGTTTACTCGGGATAGGTTTTTAATGTTGTTTTAATTGCATAAAGATAGTGCGACGACATTTCTTTTTCACCTCCGTTAATAGGAAGATGATTTAATTGTTATTTACACTGATTAATGTTTCAATTAGTTGAATTATTGCGATGTGCGTATCTGTGTGTACTGTTTTAGACATAATATCTATGTCATTAAAAAGGTTTTGGATTATTTCGGGATCGAAAGTACAAAAAGTTAATTATTCTAATTATTTTATACACTACTAGCTTCTACCCGCGACTTCGTACGCGTGGGAAGGTTTTCCCGCGCAAATCCCGATCCCGTTGGAATTTCGGGATAAAAAGTAGCCTATGTGTTATTCCAGGCTGCCAACTATATACTTACCAAATTTCATTCAGATCCGTTCAGTAGTTTTTGCGTGAAAGAGTAACAAACATCCATCCATCCTCACAAACTTTCGCATTTATAATATTAGTAGGATTAGTAGGACTAGCGGTTGCCCTCGACTTCGTTCGCGTGGGAGGTTTTTCCCGTGTAAATCCCGATCCCGTGGGAATTCCGAGATAAAAAGTAGCCTTTATGTTATTCCAGGATGGCAACTATCAACTTAACGAATTACGTTCAGATACGTTCAGTAGTTTTTACATGAAAGGGTAACAAACATGCATACATCCATCCACACAAACTTTCGCATTTTTAATATTTATTTACACTTTATGCACATAGGTACAAAGGCGGAATATTAGTAAGATTTTTAGTAGCTACCTATTCACTCTCGAATTAAAGTTATTACTATCAGATAGGGTGCCAAATTTGCCGGCACCAGACCATGAAAACCCCGAATATTTGGGTAAAATCACAGTTTTTCCCCGGACACCGTAGAAAAATAAATTTTTGAACTTGAAACTAAAAACAAACAACGATGTTTAATTATGGTTTTTATTTACTGATAAAGTGATAACATTGTAGAGCTTTAGAACTGTTTTAATGACAGTCTCTTCCTTTTCATTTAATCAACGTAACATAAACAATGACATGAAATACTATAGGAAAATAATAATAGAGGTTGTGCTTTTTGGTACCCGTAAGACCAATGTGTGTCCGGGTTTTACCTGGACACTTATTGGGAAAGTCCCCCGAACGCCCCCGGCCGGACGCTCTCTAAACTAGGACAAATCCGGGAAAACACGGACGGATGGCAACCGGAACAGGACAGGAAACATAGACTCCGGCAGGAATTCCACTTCGTAGCTTTTTTGCGTATGGATGATGGGTCGTATACATTTTTAAATGTGTCTTATCAGAAAATGTTACTTTACAAATTGTAAAGTTGTAAAATTTGTAATTATACAATTGGAAAGATAGTAATACCATCCATGTACAATACTGGAATTCAACTGCGCCCAGTCAGACTGAAAGCCAACCAACATATTTGTAGAGTTATTAACTTACAACCAACCTACAATATATTATGTAGCCTGGAAATTACTTCCTTAGCACATATACAAGTTTGGATAATAGCTTTCGTCTTAATTATGGCAGTCCTTCATAGTTAACTCTTAGACAAAAACCTTTCTCGGATTGCGGGAATGTCCTAACGAGATACCACAACCCGAAATAAAAGGAAAAGAGGAGTTTTTAGTCAGTGGAAGTCTGCCACTCTCTACCGATTATTAGGTAATTCGATGATTTTCTCCCACACGAATAAATTTAATAAAAAAAAGCTAGTGAAAACAAGCGGATAGGTTGTACGTCGAGGTTAAGCAACGCTTCCCAAGGTCAGTGCTTGGATGGGTGACTATGTCAAGTCTAGTGGGTTTTTAGTCAGTGGAAGTCTGACACTCCCTTGCGCTCCACCCGGAGCGGGAGGAGACGTTTGATAATTTGCTCCCCGGAAAAAATAATTTACTAATTTCACCACCTGCTTTTCCTGGAAGTCCACCTGCCTCACCAATCTTACCTGGCTTCTAATTGAGAGGCAATGAGCGTATGAACATCTGTTACCAATGAACCAGCTGCCGTCGTTTGTGAATGCCATTGTTCGTTGCGCAAATGTTTTTGTTAGCGATGTTACTCGTAGCGCCATCTAGCGGTACGTGGCGGAACTATGCGACTTGTTTTTTTTAAAATTTCTGTTACGGAAGGGGTATTTGGTTTGAGAGATTGGATAACTGTATAGTAAAATGTAATTAGCATCTTTTTCACCATTGCTAACTTATTTATTTATTAAAACGTTATGTACAGTCGGCCAAGAAAGTGGTGTACCACCCTAAGGTTGAATATCGCTTGCAGATCGATCTGACAACTTCTATTGCTGTCTTTATCTGATTATTGATAACGACTATTACTGTTTGTAACGTGACAGCTGTTCTTAGTTTGAACTTGATGGAACCAATGACGTCGTAAAATCAACGGCGGGGGGCTGTAGATTTTGATGACAAAATTGTATCTACAAATTCAGAATTGTAATCAACAAGTTACATAAAATTGTAAAGGCACAAGGCGAGTCCACAAACCTACAATTTCTGTAAACTTGTAATTACAATATCAATAAAAAACAAGCTAAAAATAAATTTATCCTTTTATTAAATTTCTACAATCAATTTTAAAATACTTATAACAAACAAAAACATAGCATATATAGTAATATTTAGAAGATATTGAAAATTTTTAAAAATTAGAAACGGGTGTAACCGCCGTTGGCCTCTATAACCTCTAAAAGACGAGACCTCATTGAACCAACAAGCCGTGAGCAAATATCGGTTCCCCGCATTTCCTCCCAGATATAATTACAGTGACTAATAAGAGCTTGTTTGGTTCTTTCATTTTGATGCGACCATCGTTGGACCATAAGGCCCCAAAGATTTTCTATCGGGTTGAGGTCCGGCGATCTTGAGGGCCACTGAATTACCCTTACGTCAGTGTGTGAACGAAACCAGGCTCTTACGATCCTCGCATTATGAATTGAACAATTATCTTGAACAAAATCAAATTGTGGCACTTCGTTCTCCGGGTAAACATTACGGACTGTCGGCAGCATTGCATTCTGAAGCACGTCGATATAATTTACAGCCGTCGCTCGAGGAGGTAGAGAACACAATTCTCCTACACCATCCGTACTCATCCAGCCCCAAATATTTACGGAAATTCGACCTGATTCTCTATTTGGGATTACATGATCATCTTTATACCGTGTTGAATTATATCGCCAAAGGTGAAGACGTCCATGCTGACTGGATTTAAACGTTTTTTCATCACAAAACACTGTATTAGACCAATCAAACTCTAAGTGCTCTCTGGCGAAGTTCAGACGAGCAAGTCTGTGAGCATCCGTCAAATATATTTTCTTGGCGTAATGCCTGTGGTGCAACCCCATGTAATGTAGATGATTCCTTATTGTTTGGGCACTCACATCGAACATCTCCGCAAAATGTTTTGTGGGCTTAAAACCATTGATTTCATATTCCCGTCTCATGAATTCTCTATCGTTATTGGAGAGTGCAGGCCGGCGACCACTTCTTCTGTGATCCAACAAACTTCCCTCCTCTCCTTCACGACGAATCCAAAAGCGGACAGAACGCCTCGATATATTCAAATTCCGGGATATCGCACTGATACTGCTTCCCTCATTAAATTGGGCAATTATTTGTGCTCTTTCGGCAATGGTCAAGTTGGCAGGCATTGAGATGATTTTATATGCAGTTGATTGAAAAATAACACGGAAAATATATCGATTTTTTGCATATATTTGACAAAATGTCAATTGTCAGTTTTCTTTTTCAAATGGAATTCGGTTGTCTAAATAGTTTTTATTACTTTTGTTTGGAAACATTTCAATTGCTTTGTAGAAACTAATGTCCTTTTCATTTATACTAAAGGTTAAAATGTTATGTACTTATATGTGACATATGACGTATGAATACTAAATACATAGGTTTACGTCATGATAATGTTGTCTCTTTCAGTAATATCTTTTTATAACGAACCTTGTTGTAATTTTCGATGACCGGAAAACTAAATCAAAACTGGTACACCACTTTCTTGGCCGACCGTACAATAGTGATACATGGGCGGACTTAATGCAGCAAGGCAACTCTTTGTGACAGGAAGTAGGCTGTTGGTAATTAACTACGCGTGTTGAGTGTCTTCCAATTTTTTTGTACTAAGACGGTGTTTCCTTACGATGTTTTCAGGTTTTAGTATTTTCGACCAGCCAAATCAAAATATAATTTTGTGCTAGCTGTGCGGATGGAATTCACATTAGTTACTAGCAATCCTGTTAACCCCTCCAACTGAACTAAATATGCTTGTGTCTGGAGTGGGTTTGCGTCAGTACTGTAGTGGGTAGGGTTCGAACTCGCGACCTCTCGTTCGCAAGTCCGACATCTTAGCCATCTTATGCTATTGCCGATTCAATTATGTGCATGTGCAAACCTCTTTTTTGTGTCACCGGATTTTTTGTTCCATAAACCCTCTTTCAAGTCAGAACACCGCTAAGGTTTAAAGCACAGAAGACAAACATATATCGTTTTTTTAACCGACTTCATAAAAAGGGGGTTTACCATTCGTAATGAACTTTTTATTTATGTATGTTACCTCATAACTCGGAGATGGCTGGACCGATTTGGAAAATTCTTTTTTTGTTTGAAAGGGTATACTTTCTAGTTGGTCCCATTGTCGTCACGTTTGGATCTGATGATGGGATCATGGAGAAATCGAGGGAACTCTTCAAATATTATAGGCACACCTATAGTGTTTTGGGTATTTCTTGTAGCACCTTGTGCAGTTGCTCTCGAAAAGCACCATTTCAGGAAGTGGAACTGATGATGAAGACCCCAGATGGCCACCGAAACTACTCTATAATAAGTATTTCGTTGATTGCGATTAGATTACTTGAATATGGATGTAAAGCACTTTATGCTCGTCACAATGCATATGGTGAAGTAGAGCTGATGGTAATGTACCAGGAGAACTCCTCAAAATTAACGGCTCTGCACCGGGAAAAGCAATATTTTGTAAAAGGTGATAAGTAGTTGACATTTTGGGTTTTGTAACTAGATAAATTACAAACCGACCCACTAAAAAGCGTGAAAAAAAAAACTTTTTAGCAAAAAATAGAACCGACTTCCATATAAAAACACTACAAAGGCAAAAATAACTTTAATTTCGGAAGGCGGTGTCTTTAGTTTTGTATATATTTTCGTTTTTGACACCGCCTTCCGAAATTAAAGTTATTTTTGCCTTTGTAGTGTTTTTATATGGAAGTCGGTTCTATTTTTTGCTAAAAAGTTTTTTTTTATATATTTTATTTTATTTTATTCAAGCGGAACAACAAACAGCCACAATATAAAACATAGAGACAATAAATACACAAAACACTATAAACAATATTGCAGCCCACAACGCTGTTCACAAATTAATAATTGGATACGATACAGTGAAAACAACAATATATATAGATAGATAATAGCTATAAAAAGCTTGGTAAATGAATATTATCATGTTTTAATATTTTTTATTGAAAAAAGGGGGCTTATTTAAGGGTTATATATATTCTATTGCAGAGATAGATTGCAAATAAAATTCCCTACCGGATTGTGGTGTATCCCGACCCTGGGTTCTTTAACCTTTAACTATGGACGTCATGTTTTCATTACACTTCTATGGACAAACGGTCTCTGAGGCCCATGAACTTCAAGGATGAAAATGAAATGATATTTTGGAGCGAGGGGTAAAACTATGTTACGAATTTATTAATTGGGTTGAAATGAAACGAAAAATATATAAATCAACTGTATTCTTTACTAAATTATACTTCTTTGACGTCTTTTACGTCTTTGAGGCACATTTTTAGACTATAATGACATGAGATCACTTTTAGGAACATAAATCTTTAAATAAAGCTTACCAAACAAAAAGTCTTTCTGTTTTCAAAAATATTAACTATAAAAGGTAAACAAATATAAAAATAAACGCTTCACATTTAAATATAAAAATTTTGACAGCAGTTAAATCTTAGGCAATTATTGGTAATCGTTACACGGTGGCTTTGAATATTATAAACAAACTGGTTGTTTGCAACCAACACATGTATGTGTTGTCTTTCAATTTCGTTTTGGAGGGCAAAGTCTACATATTTTACGAACTCTAGGATCCATTTCTTTACTTGAATGTGCAGGAGGTGGCATATCGGGGCCCAAAATGCGAGCCATGAGTAGTCTGGTAATCTCATCTTCGGCCGTAGTGTTGTCCAAACAGAAGATTTTCTTTGCCACAGAACTACCAGACAATTGGCATGACCGTTTTATTTCAGACGTGCTCGGACTTATATTATTATTATTCATTTTTATGAAAAAATCTATAACAATAGTTTAAAAAGTTGTAAAATACTTTGTATGAGAAACGTGGACATAAGGTCTCACAGGCCGCGGTCAAATTATGAACGTCAAATATTCACGTGTTTTGCAGCCAGCAACACAACCATCTCCGTCCACAATCGTTTCATGACTAATGTGAAAGGTACTGAATGGCACAGAGTCGGCGGACACGGGGAAGTAGTTAATTTGCGGATTCTCAGAAACGTCGCGGCCTCTGAGACCTCATGTCCATAGTTAAAGGTTATGTCAAGAGCGAATAGTTTACTTCGAGTAAGCATGCTCCATCTTCGATCACATCATCACTAACCATCAGGTGAGATGGTAGTCAAACACAATACCACAAAAATATGCAGTAAAGAAACAAAATAATAAAAATAGTTTTTCTAAAAGTGTGGCCGTTTTGATGTTATATTATTCGACTAGTTCAAACACAGGTATGATGCCTTCAATTTCATCAGAATTAATCTGTTATATTTTGTTTAATAAAACTCAGTTATTTTTAATTCATTTTTTTACTGTAAACGGTCCTGTATCTTTCATTTCTCCTGTTACTAAGTTATCAAGCAGAATTGTACCGTAGTTTGCGGTACCACTGTCAGTTGCATCAAGCACCTGGCTAGCTAATGAGTTATCTGCTTTATAATCTATTCTGTATCTTAGTAGGAATGCGGTCACTTGGCGGCATTGCAAGGAACGTCGTGACAAAGCATACCTTACGGAGAATCTTAATACATTTGATATGAAAAGACGTAATGTGCGTCTGCATCTATTTCTTCTTTTCGAGTCGATGCTCAAACATCTTTGGACCTATATGTAGCTACCTGCACAGCTCTCTTTGGCCTCGTTCAGATCCTGCAAGATGCGGGTGGCCGTGCACGATGGACATGCCAAGAGGTGCCGTATCTTATACAGGGGCTCCACACTGGCATTGCGTCTGCGATGGGTCAAGGAAACTTCGTTTGTCTAGATTGTATTTACAGCGGCCCACCTGAGGGTGGATTCGGTTAAGTGATTACCAAATAGGCCACTGCATCTACAATTAGAAACACCTTTTATAATACTAACTAATGGTATTTATTTATTTATATACGCACAAAATCTATGCTATAATCATCATCATCACCTTCCGCTTACCCCTTTTACTTTGGGTCGGCGAAACACGTTTTTCTTCCATTCTTCATTCGGACGTCACGGCAGCTTTACCTCCTAAAATCCCTGCTTATCACCGTCGCGTTTGTCTGTATGGTCGCAATAAATTAAAAAATTGCCAAACAGATTTTCATGCGGGTTGAGGCAAAGTTATGGCCTCTGTATTCTGGGATAGTGAAGGAATCCTATTTATTGATTACATGCCCAAAGGACAGACGATCACTGGAACATATGCTGGTTTAATACAAAAAGTGCGTGATTAAAAATAAACGTCGTGGAAAACTGTCACTGGGCGTGCTGTTTCTTCATGATAATGCTCCCGCTCATCGTTCAGAAGTTGCGCTCGAAGCAATCCGCAATGCCGGGTTCGATATCTTTGACCACCCTCCAAACTCACCGGACTGAGCCCCTAGTGATTTCCACTTATTCCCAAAATTAAAGGAGCATATCCGTGGAACTAAATTTGATGATGATGACGCGGTAATGGCTGCCGTAGATGAGTTTTTTGAGAGTCAAGAAAATGATTTTTTTCGGAAGGAATAAGAAAGCTAGAAAAGCGATATTCTGAATGTATTGAGTTAGAAGGAGATTATGTAGAAAAATTGAATGTTCTTATATTTTTATAGTGATTTCAGAAACTTTTTGATTAACCCTCGTAGATACTAAATAATAATTATCTATCAGTTAAACTTTCACCCGACCGCAAAAGATGGGATTATGTTTTTACCGCGATGAGGTCCGCGGGAGTAAAGTCCTGCGCGACATCTAGCCCTTAAAAAAAAAAAACAAATTACGTAAAGATACCTATAATATGCAAACAGGTATATACTTCGATAGAATTTCATTCAGTGAAACGCTAGGAAGTGGTGACAGGTAGGCGTTTTGGGGAACTGACCTCATACAAATTTTGACGTTGAAGAAATTTAATCCAAGTTTAAATAAGATGCAAGATTAAACATCTGATTTTTAGCGGAATTAACACTAGATATTTCTTTGAAGTATTTGTCTTGTCCGCAACGCATGCAACGCCTGATTCCATTCTGTATATTCAATGTACTGCCAAATGTTTGTCAGATTTATCTTAAACGCCTACAGAATCCGTCTGATATCGCTATCCCAAATGAAAGGATACAGGGCATAAATTTTACGGTTAACAAACACTAGTACGTTACAATACACATTCCCCTGTCACTAACATCCTTCCATCGCAGATTCATCTCAATATAACTAGATGTCACTTGTGTGTAAACATATGGAGCATAGATTAGGTTAATGTGTAATAGACGGGTGAGTGTATGGTATTGTGCCTACTTCAGTTACAGATGATTATTTCAAACGTCACATTACACTATTGCCCTAAACCCACTCCAGACACAAGCATATTTAGCTTAGTTCCTACCGAGGCTGCGGGAATGTTCTAACGAGATACCGCGGCCCGGAACTTAAGCAGGGCAGCTGTCGGAACAGGGTGGGTTTTTAGTCAGTAGAAGTCTGACACTCCCTTCCGCTCCACCCAGAGCGGGAGAAGTCATTCAATGATTTTCCCTACAGGAAAAAATAAATATAAAGTTTAGTTGGAGGGGTTAACAAGATAATAATTATGATTCTACCCACAGCGATAAAATATTAGTCTATGTCCTTCTTCAAGATTTCATTTATCTCCAAATGTCATGGTTTTGACGTGAAAGTGTTACAGATAGATGTACCGTTTTACTTTTGCATTTATAATATTAGTAGGGATGAGGCGATGTAGTCAAAACCTTTGTCCAGCTATGGGATTTAATTTGATTTGAAAAGGCCCATCCTTGGTTGATTGGTAGAGAATGCCTAAGGATTAATAAGTCCGCCTTTGTACCTATGTACATGAAGTCTAAATATATAATATATATAATTATAATGATACAGTAAAATTCTGTCCGCGGACTAGCCGCGCGGGGGACATTTCTTTTTGCGAAAAAAACCTGTTACTTGCCCTTAAACTATCCACACATCAAAAATCACATCGAGAATGCAAGGGTAGCTAGCAGTTGCACGTTACAGCAATACAAACAAACAAACACACTTACATTAGCATAGATTTTTACTTAAAACTAGGTCAAATGACGATAAAACAGTTGTTTTCAGAGCATTTTTATGATTTTCATAAAATCACAAGACTTGTCTTTCTGCTCATCGTATTGCAATTGCGTCCCATTTACTCACTACGGCGAAAATTGGATTCGGAATTGCATTAAACTCGCTCCGCGCAAACTGATATTCCTGGCAGTTTTAAAAACCTTTTCCCGGCGTTTCATTTGGTGATCCAGCGGTAATCCCTCGGGCGAGCGGTGTACCTCGTGTCAACAGTTTTAAAAGACTCACACTCTTTCAACTCGGACAGTGTTCCCGTTGTTTTAAAACCGTCCGTCCGAAAGTTTTTTTATTTCGGTGTTTTCAGCTTGCGCTTTTATGGGTGGGCAGGGATAATGGACGGTGTTTTTTGTCGTTGCACAATGGGTGGCAGTGAGACACTTGTTCGCTCAAGCTTGAGGAATGTTTTCTGTGAAACGCGCCACTAAATGTGGTTCTACATGGGATTGCTAACTCAAAAGATTTTGATTATGATTATGACTGTCAGAAATTACTGCCTCACAGAGGCTGCCACGCAATCTCCTCAATACTTTTTGGCGTTTCTCCCTTCTGCCACCAACCTCATCTACGACTCGAGCTTACAAACATAACATCTTCAGAGCACAAACAAATCACTGCCTATCTCTTTCTTCCACGATATCGCCGTCTCTTTCCTCCGCGATGTTTACAATTTTCCTGCTCTCGGCTCTAGTCGCGCGGTAGACGCGTGCGCAAGTACGCGTATCGATCGTTCAGAATTCTTAGTTACAGTAAATTTCGATTGAGTGCAATTTGTGAATATGATACTGTGACAAGGGTTTCATAGTGTTTGCAAAGGTTCTGGATAATATTCCAGAGAATGTTGTTTTTTTATTTTTATTGATGGTTTCTTTGACAAGTGATTGTTAAGTGGTGTTTGTGCTCATCTCAGTTTATTGGTAAATAAGTTATTTTATTAATTGGTATAAAAAAAAAACTTAATTGTAGAAAGGCTCAGTTTTCCAGGCGTTGATTTGACGTTAATTTTCTAAATACGATTATTTTATTGTTCCGACGAATTAAACACGAACAGATTAAAAAGTTTTCTCGAGTTTTGTAAAAAAAACTCTTCGGTCTTGTTTCTTCCAATAAAGTTTTTCACAATTTCAAGACGTATCTATCTTGTAGAATCGTTTTGAAATAGGTCTAGCTTATTATTAATTAACATCTTAATTATCTTTATGATATACCATACATACATGGAAGACATTGAATTTCATGTTTACATTTAAACGATCATATTAATTGGTTTCGCTCTATTTATAATATAGTTTATAATCAAAATAGCTCATGCGGTTCTTACACTAACTGTTAATTGTTACTATTACGTAGTATGTTATTCAACTAATGTTAAAATTACGTTTTCCTTTAAGTGTGATTTATTTATAATTACCCGTTCTATTGGATTTTGTGGATTTCCGTGGATTTTAATATTAATTTTAATAATATACCCATAGTGGGTGAGTCTGTATTTTAACACGTTTTTATTAGGTCGACCTGTAAGAAACTATGTAATAAAATCTAAGAATCTGAATTACACGTCTATCTATTTTTTTTTTATATTCATGAAGCTTGGCAAGTATATGTAGATTAGATGACAATACAATATTATGGTACCATCGGGCTGGTCTGATGATGGAATTGGAAGGTGGCTGATGGAACCTTGAACTGCCTAATAGTAAACATATCAAGTTTGGGCTCATTAGTTTTTGGCTTTTAGTGCTGTAAATAAAAGCGTCTTTTTAGTTTTATACTCTATTTTTATACTCTTAAAATTAACCCTAACGGTGTTGATTGTGAATGTCAAGAAACGCTTGCTGAGGATAATCCTTTAGCAAAAAAACTGGGGTAAAGTCTTGACCGAAGTCGATCGTATCAATATCAATATCAAATTCATAAAGATAATATTTATACAAAATCCATAGTTGTCCGACCGAACGCCGAAATTCAACGAAAAACTAAATATAATTTATATATTATTTCGAAGCGTTGTTATTTTTGAGAAGTAAAAATATATCTATTTGAAACTCTTAATCAACAAGAACGTTTTAGGATCATTAAGTATTTTAATTTTATGAAACCTTAAACTGAATTTCTAACGCTTAACTTGAAGCTTTAACTTAGGTCGAATTTATTAAAATATTCATCATTCGTGAAACAATTTGCAAGAGTGGCTTTTATCATGTCTGGTTAGCTATGATTATTTTTAATAAAAATAGATGTATTTATAATAAAATCTTGTTACTACTTAAAAATAAATGATAATAGTTTAAATTTTATAATTTATTTAAGTATATTTCTTACGATTAAAAATCGCTCATTTATTATTCGATTGATTGAATCCATCACTATTAGGTTAAATATGGTATCACAATTTTACTAAGTGACATTAGCTTATGTCAACTTACTGCATCGAATTAAAAGTCCGGGTATAGGTAGATCATAATATAATATACAGCAAATGTATACTAGATTTTCAGGGCAACAATACACACAGACACGCTATGATATTTATTACAATTTGTGGTCAGTGACGATAACAACTGCACAATGTTATCCGTTATTGTAAACATATACGTACAAACATACGCGCCGTTTCCTGTAGCGATGTGTTCGACTCTGGTTTCTGTAATATTTGTAATTATTAAAGTAGGCTACATGGAAATAATATTTCATTCTTATTAGGCTAACTTCTACTGTGGTTTCGCTCGCCTGTGAAGTTCTGCGTCAGGTGTTCTAGTTTTCGAAATTAATTAGCCTATATGTTGCCCAGACTTAATAGCTGTATAACAAAAAAGTTTCATTCTAATCCACCAAGTAGTTCCGGAGATTAGCGTATACAAACAGGTAAACAGACATTTTTTTTAAAATAAATTCTAGTTCTTTTACTGTTTCCTATCCCCATCTATTCTTTTTTAATATATTCAATGTACAGATATTATTTTTATTCCTGTAGGTACCTTTTATAAATAAATCACTGTATTTTTTTCATTCACAAATGGAAATTCACATGTTACATGTCTTTTTCAGCAAAAAACAGTTGTATAAACTTCGGCAGTTTAACAGTTTATTTTGATAAAAAGTAGAAAAGATGAAGTAGGTATTCTTTAATATGCAACTCTTTTTTGTGCACTTATTTTATTCTGCCAGAAGAGATATATTATAATAATTATTATTTTAACCCTTGAACACTGAATCACCAAGCAATAAATATATTCCTTAATACAATCCTTAAAAATGATAACAGAAAATATTGCACGAACGTGCTCGTAAAATTTAAACAAAATGCAGTGGTATTTATTTCTATATAAAGAGTCCTCATAACTCATATAGATTTCAAAGTCTGATGGTTTGTCCGTCCGTCCCAATTGATTTTTTAAACAAATAGTTTCATTCATTCGCTGATCAATAAATCATGATTGGCCATTTCTATCTTTAGGTTTAACTCTCTCCGAGAAGCGATGCGATGCGACGCTACGCGTTAAAAAGAAATTCACTTCAATAAAGTTCAGACGTCTTTATAAGGCGAAGGCGAAGGCGACGCTATAAGGATTGAACAAACTGATTATTATTAACAGTTCAATCGCTAACTAAATAATACGACTTCAAACGAGGGTTTCCATCAAGTCTTTTTTTTTTTTTCAAAATAATCTTACTAATATTATAATTATGCAAGTTTGTGAGGATGGATGTATGTATATTTGTTACTCTTTCACGCCAAGTGTTTGCGTCAAAGAATGAAATTTGGTAAATAGATAGTTGACGTCCTGGAATAACACATAGGCTACTTTTATCCCGTAATTCTCGCGTGATCGGGATTTACGCGGGAAAATCCCCCCACGCGAACGAAGTCGCGTGCAGTAGCTAGTATAGCATTTATTCATATATGCCGTATAATATCTAATCATACCGAAGCATTCACCTAATTTTATAAAATATAATCAGCCAAATAGGCCACAGGGCGTGAACCAAAGAAATAGACAAATAAACATACTATCGAAAGATATTGCCCTGTTTCTTGGGCAGTGAGGTTAATAGCTATAGCCTTATGGGGAAAATAAACATAGCCTAGTTAAATAAGATACAATACAGAACTTTATTTACTACACAAAAAGGTGTACATTTCAGTATCTGGCAGCAGCTTAAAGTCGAAAATTATCTACGCGTATGTATCAAGATTCATTTTAAATTGCGTTCAGACGGAATGTTTTGCATTTATTGCGCAGAGTGTAGTTAACCGCGCACAATGAGATCCCGATTTCAGTAATCTTTATTAGTATAACATATAATTCTAAATAGTATCGCTATCTTTTAGTACGCCTAGGTCCTAGTATCAGTGCGAGTTGAATCTTAATGGTAATGTTCTTCCTTCAATTACTGAATTTGACGTGACTTTCACTTCGACCGCACGATCTATTGTTTAAAGGTGAAAGGATTATAATCGGAATTAGTCAATTCGTTTCGGAGATATGAGCGTATCTATATACTTTTTTATTTTTGATGGGCTCACGTTTGACCACCATCTCACCTGATCGTAAGTCGTGATGTGGTCGAAGATGAAGCATAAGCATGCTGGCCATAGGGAATGTTAAAAAATCCGTGTCGCTCTCCACCAGTGGTGGCGAATGGAAATAATTTACAAAGTTGTGACGCTGTCCCCCAGTGGTGGACAACGAGAATAATGTTTTAAAGTTGTCTCGCTGTCCCCCAGTGGTGGCTAGACAAGTGGTGGACATCGGGAATAATCGTTGATATTGCTACATTGATTTTAAACTCGGGTATTTTACTTCCAAATTCCTATACTTCCAGGGTTGCGGGAATATTCTAACGAGATACCGCGGCCCCGGAACGCAATGGGAACTGAAGGAACAGGGTGGGTTTTTAGTCAGTAGAAGTCTGACACTCCCTTCCGCTCCACCCGGAGCAGGAGTCATTTGATGATTACCCACCCAGAAAACGAAAGTACCTATACTTATAGAAGGCAGATGCTCTACCCTTTTTTAACCGACTTCTAAAAAAGGAGGAGGTTCTCAATTCGGATGTTTGTTTGCTTTTTTTTAATGTTTGTTCGGGCATAGCTCCGTCGCTTGCCAACCGAATTTAAAATTCTTTTTTTGTTAAAAAGGGTATACTTCCTAAATGGTCCCGTGAAAATTTTATCGAAATCGGACAAGCCGTTTCTGAAAAATCAACAAAAGTCTAAAAAAAATATTTACGTTGATGATCTTTTCGTTTACTCTGCATTGCGTTTTTTGTTCGCGCATAACTCCGTCATTTACGAACCGATTTGGAAAATTCTCTGACCCACTAAAAAGCGTGAAAATAAAAACTTTTTTGCAAAAAATAAAACCGACTTCCATATCAAAACACTACAAAGCCAAAAATAATATTAATTTCGGAAGGCGGTGTGAAAAAAAAAATACAAAACCAATAACACCGACTACCGAAATTAATATTATTTTTGGCTTTGTAGTGTTTTGATATGGAAGTCGGCTTTATTTTTTGCAAAAAAGTTTTTTTACTAACATACCTTAATAATAATACTCTAAGTCTGTCGTCAAACATTCCTATAGCAGTATTATGGTGTCCTAACCACCTGCGTGTTGAGTTATTATAACTTGAACACGCTATTGTTAGTACGAAGATAATAGGTCTTTGTTTGTACTAATTAATATGAACGTTAAACGAATCAGGAGCTGGCAGATAGTAGAGTATTTAGTTTTTTTTCTTCTTTGCCTATCATGTGTCCCACTACGGGATAAAGGCCTCCCCTTTCTTATTTATTTAGACTTTATGTACAAAAGTATTACATAGGCGGAATTAATGTAGCAAGGCATTCTCTACCAATCAAACTTTGGGTTAAAAAGACCACATTGTGGTAGGCGTACAAAACAAATGAAATAAATTATGGAAATATAATATAAACTATATTTATTAGTTCATATTTTAGCATATGCTAAGGTGTTTTATAATAATCTATCTGATAAATAAAACTATAATTATTATGAATTATGACGAAGACCAAACTGAGAATGACAGGCCTCCTCGACGAGGGGAAATAAGCCATAATCCATCACATTTTGCTTCGCAACTCAGTTAAGGAGGTTATATATCTTTATACGGCCGTATGGTAATAAGCAGTGTAGGCACTGTCTACCTATATCAATATACACACATATAATAGAACAGTAAAAAATGTATGTCTGTACATTGAATATATTTGCAAATATGTAACTGAGTGGATCTTGACTCCACCAGTAATGGAGCAAGAATTAAGCAGTGCAGGCACTGTCCACCTATATTAATATATTATTAAACATATAACAAAACAGTTAAAAAAGTATGTCTTAACTTTTAATATATTTCCAAATATTTAATTGAGGGGGTTATGAAACATTAATATATCAAGAATTAAAAAAAAATCGGGTATGTTTATCTGTTTGTACACTCGTAATCTCCGGAACTACTAGACGGATTTGAACGGAACTTTTTTCTTATACAGCTATTAAGCCTGGGCAACATATAAGCTATAATTTATTTAAGAAAGTGTAACTCTTGATGCAGAACTTTACACGCCAGCGAAGCCGCAGGCAGAACTTAGTAATTTATTTCGCAGCGGGAAAGATCATACAAATTACTTGAACATATTTTTTTATTACGCACGTAAATTATTTCATTACAACACCAATGTTTTAACCGTGTTTCTGTTTTTACCATTAAAATAACTCGGTTTTAACGTAATTCCATTTAGTGGTTATAAAAGTGTTGCGATATTCCGATAAAAACTGGTCTTTTTTTTTGCGAAACAGTTATTGGTATCGAAGTATTTTATTGTAAGTGAATTTTTGTGAGATATGCCACTGCTTCTTAGGCGTGAGTTTGCGCTTCTTACGTGATATTTCAGAAGGCGTGGACAATACAATGCGATTCAAAAAAGAGTAGGAACGTTAACGACCTCTATCTGTCAAATGTCACTTAAAAGGTACGGTTTGCAAAGATAACTTATTTGCTAAAATTAATAATGGTTTATTTTACTTTGTTTAACTGAGTCTCATATCACATTTATATATAATATTTACCCAAATATTAACCGACTTCTAAAAAAGGAGGAGGTTCTCAATTCGGATGTTTGTTTGTTTTTTTTTTATGTTTGTTCGGGCATAACTCCGTCGCTTGCCAACCGAATTGAAAAATTCTTTTTTTGTTGAAAAGGGTATACTTCCCAAATGGTCCCATAAAAATTTTATCGAAATCGGACAAGCCGTTTCTGTAAAATCAACAAAAGTCTAAAAAAATATTTAAGTTGATGATCTTTTCGTTTACTCTGCATTGCGTTTTTTGTTCGCGCATAACTCCGTCATGTACGAACCGATTTAGAAAATTCACTGACCCACTAAAACGCGAAAATAAAAACTTTTTTGCAAAAAATAAAACCGACTTCCATATCAAAACACTACAAAGCCAAAAATAATTTTAATTTCGGAAGGCGGTGTGAAAAAAAAAAGAAAATACAAAACCAGTAACACCGACTACCGAAATTAAAATTATTTTTGGCTTTGTAGTGTTTTGATATGGAAGTAGGTTTTACTTTTTCCAAAAAAGTTTTTTTTTAAGTCATAATACAAAACCAATAACACCGACTACCGAAATTAAAATTATTTTTGGCTTTGTAGTGTTTTGATATGGAAGTAGGTTTTACTTTTTGCAAAAATGTTTTTTTTAAGTCATAATTCGTTTCTTTAATCATACCTTTCTCTCTTATTTTCATTGGTGGAACCAATACACTTGCTTTCCATCACCGATTTGAGAACAGTCACAGTGATGTTGAAAATTACAGAAAGTTACATTAATATGTCTGTCTACCTTTGTTCGAACTTACGTCCTCAAACTTTAAAACCATGCCTGTAACCACGGGCCAAAACAATACTTGCTTGTTTCGAAAGCATATTCGTGTTATTCCATTTTTTCGAAAAAAAAAAACTTCCTCTTTCACTAAAAAAAAAGTCCTGAAAAGGACCAATTACTGTGCGGTGTTTGTATTAAGAAGTCAGATAGCTGTGGGGGCCTTACTGGCGCTCATGAAAGAGGAAAAGGACTAAAAAGGTTTGAAATGCTCAGAAAATCCTGGTTATGGAAACTGTCGCGAATGCTAATTACTGCTTTTGGTAAGCTTTGAGTTAGTGCGTTTTTGTGAGCACGTTGCGTACTTTTTGGTGGTTTTGAATGTGTGTGTTTTTGATACTGATTTTAGGTACCTACCTACATGTTGACATGTAATCTATACTAAATATTATAAAGCGGAAAATTTGTTTAAATGCAGTATTCTTCGAAAGTACTGGGTGGATTTTGATAAAATTTGGTATGGAAGTAGCTTGAAGTTCAAGGAAGGTTTTAGTAACTTTTTACTCGACTGCAAAAGAAGGAGGGTTATTTTTTATCATGATAAAGTCCCCAGGAGCGAGGACACGCACGCATATTTATTTTTTATTTTTTTGTTGTTGATAGGTTTGCGTTTGACCACCATCTCATCTTATGTCAAGCGACGATGTGGTCGAAGATGAAGCACGCTTCCCTAGAAGTAACCTATTCACTCTTGACTTAAAGACTCCCAGGTTACAGCTATCAGGAAACACAGACTCCGGCAGAGAATTCCACTCCTTAGCTGTACGCACGATGAAAGTATTCCCAAAACGTTTTGTGCGTACGGGTGGGATGTCCACCATGTAACGATGGCGCATCGCCGTCTTGTAGTCCGATGATGGAACGGGCTTGGTGGAATTTGATTGCGCAATTTTTTTAGTAGCAGTTTTATTATTTTTTTACGGGGATGTTGATGTTAAGAGCTCGTGGCTACATAATAACAGCCTTACGGGTCCATCTTCAAGGTTAAGGAACGCTTGTCGAGGTCAATCTTCGGATAGGTAATCATCTTTATATTCGAGATTCCTCCGTGCATCGGAATGCACGTTAAGCAAGACAAGAAATAATGTCCACATGTTCGACAAGTTCGTCGAACGCCAAAGCAGACGACCAATGTAGAAGAGGGTCTGTAGAGCTGCCCACATGTTGGCCGAGCGCAGGCGAGCGCCTTTGATTCGTGACCAAAAGCCGACACCGATCCGAAGTGAGGCAAGTGATCACGAGCAACGGCGAGCGAAGACAAGTTGCACCAAATGAGCTCTATACACGTTGGCGCTGGCCTCCACTCGGCCAACTAGGCAAGTGACACCGAGCGATAGTAAAAGGCAAATATACCGTCTACATGTTGGTATTGGCCTTCACTCGACAACGGTCGGCCAACATGTATTGCAGGCTTCTGATAGGAACTCTTCCCCTTAGATTGGAAGCTGAATTCAGTAATATTGATGTTCTAGAGCATGTATACATCTTCTTCTTGGAATCGATGGTATTTAGATATTAGATAGATCTGATATACTCTTTATTGTACACCATAACAGAATTAAATGAGGACTTAAAAACTACAAAGGGTGTTACAATGGGCGGTCTTATCGCTATAAGCGGTCTTTTACAGACAACCTTTGGATGGATTTGACACAGCAGGAGAAAATAAATACGCGGGTAGTCCATGGTGTACTATTCACTTATATTATGTTGGGCCCAGTAAGTAGTCACGCTAGTTGCAATCTCAGTAGCATTTATGAGGTCATTAAAGGTGCACAGTTTTGGGTGCTTTTGGAGTTGGACACTATGACTTGGAGATTGGGTTTTTATTTGAATAATTAACTTTTTTTGCAGCTTCTAGCAATGTGGGTAGAATTCACATTACTAGCAATCCTGTTAACCCCTCCAACTAATCTAAATATGCTTGTGTCTGGAGTGGGTTCACGCCAATAGTGTAATGGAAGGGCTTCGAACCTGTGACTTCTCGATCACAAATCCTACACCTTATCCATTAGACTATTGACGCTTATAATAATTTTACTACTTGGTAGCTGAAATATGCTTTGCTCAAATAAATATAATTATATTACCTATGAATAGATTCTGTTTGACGCTCAAATTATATTGCTGTTGTTTAAGTCTTCAAATTATCTCCATTTCACTGCTCAAGCTTTAGGTTTTCAGATGATCAAACCTAGACTGGCAATCATTTGTAATAATTAAATTCGTCGTCAAAAGATACCCAATTGCGGTACCTACGTAATTAGTTTTTCGTTTTGTGAATAATCAAGCCTACAGTGGGTATTAAATTAGTAATTTGTTTTAGAAACGATGAATAGCAAAGAATTTGTCCAGACATTTTAAACAGTAGGCACTCACGGTATGTTATTTGAATAGAAAACAAACAAAGACATATACTTTGTAGTTTTTCTTCGTCCTCACTGTCAAATCAATGTTTTATAAATAGTAACCGTGGAGTTTCTATCTGGTTCTTCTCCATAGGAAACAACCAATTTTGAACCGACTAACTTCTAACTTTTTATAAGTGCCCATGCAGACCTATCTATACTAATATTATAAAGCGGAAAAGTTTGTTTGTTTGCTTGAACGCGTTAATCTTCGAAAGTACTGGGTGGTTTTGGATGCAATTTGGTATAGAAGTAGCTTGAAGCTTGAGGAAGGTTATAGGCTACTTTTTACGCGACTGCAAAAAAGGAGAGTTATGTTTTTACCGTGATAGAATCCACGGGAGCGAAGCCCCGCGTGAGTACTAGAAGGAAAAACAGACTCGTATTTGGCTTCTGCCCTCATTTCTCCTAAACTACGCAACGGATTTTGACAATGTTTTCACTGTTTAAAACAGCCTTAAACGAGAAAGGTTCATACTTACGTATAATTTGCCCTGTAACAATATCTACTTATTAGTAAATATTTTAAAACTGCACATTTTAACACGTTACTTCGCAACTGCAGTGAATGCAGTTGCGAGTAAACGAATCGATTTCAGTGTAAATTGATTCGATTGTGCGTTACAGAATGTAGGTCAAACATTCCAACTTTTGTTTGATTCTTTTTTGAAACCAGTTGAAATTACGTATTGGTTATAATTATATTGTAAAAGCGTCTTGGCTAAGGGACTTGTGGTCGAGAGGTGGTGTGTTCGAACCCTACCCAATTACACTATTGCTGTGAACCTACTATACACACAAAGCTTATTAGCTTAGTTGTGGAGGGGTTAACAAGATTGCTACTAATTCATTGATTTATTTAAACTTTATGTACGATAGTGTTACACGGGCGGACTTAATGCAATAAGACATTCTCTACCAGTCAACCTTTGGGTTTAAATAGACCACAATGTGGTAAGGGTACAACTAAAATAAATGTCATTATCGAAAGAATATGGATGTATAAATATAATAATAATAAAATACATAATATGTATGCTAAAATAATAGACTAATAAATATACGAAAATGGCGAAAACCAAACTAAGAATGACAGGCTTTTAAGTAGTGGTTTCTCATTTTACGCTTAAAAGAGAATTTAGACTCGGCCTTCTTGATGTCAAGGGGTAGCATGTTCCAGAGTTTAATGGTAGAAATAGCATAGGAATTAGCCATAAACCCGGTTCGGTGAGAAGGAATGTGAAGAAGTAAGTTTTTGGATGCGCGAAGGTTAAGGTTATGAGAACTGCCCAACACTTGAAATTTTTGTTTTAAGTAATCAGGAGCACAAGGATCGTTCAAATAGTGAAGAGTATGCAGAGGATCTGAGGGATCTCCTTTGACGGATAGGCAATCATTTAAGCTGAGAACGGAAGGAAGAAATGTGATCATATCATCACTCTAATGTTAATTCTACCCACATTGCTAGTAGCTCTTTAAAAGAAAAAAAAAGTGGCTATATAATGGCTGTTATATTGTGGCTGGGATTGTTTCAATTTTTGCCTCTTTACAACTGGTTTTGATTGGTTCGTTGATTAGCAGACAGCCTAATCGATTCTAAATACCTCTATTGCATCATAATCGCATACATAATTCGTAATTCTCTGTTCACTCATGGGCGTGCATGTCGAAGTACATACAGTGTAAATAAATTAAATTACACATCAATCGTAACATGTTAGCATAATAATGATAGATTGTTGGTAGACACGCGATTGACGGTGAAAAGTAGAAAAGCAGAAGGAATACTCTGTACGAAAAAAAACACGAAACTACTTTTAGCCAGTTTGATAGGCTTGTACATGTACATACATATTGGAAGTTGATTTCCTTCCTGCTTATCACCTATCATGTTAGTGTAAATCATGAATCCATCATCATTTTTTTTTTTCTAGGAAAAGGGATAGATTTATTCGAGCTGCATAGCGCGTTCTCTCTCTTTCACAGCGTAATCATGTCACGTCTAAATTGCTGGGGCTGCGGAAATGTTCTAACGAGATACTGCAGTCCCGGACCACAAGGGCAACTGAAGCAACAGGGTGGGTTTTTAGTCAGTAGAAGTCTGACACTCCCTTTCGCTCCACCCACAGCGGGAGAAGTCAATTGTCGATTTTCCCACCCAGAAAAAAAAGTCTAAGTAGGCTAAAAAATCCCTTCACCGGAAACAAAAGACATTATTTTAAATATTGTTTACAGAGAACCTATTATTTTGAGGTATCGATAGCACAATATTATTCTCTACTAATAATATTCTTTCATTCTTTTTTAGGGTTCCGTAGCCGAAAGGCAAAAAACGGAACTCTTATAGTTTCGACATGTCTGTCCGTCTGTCTGTTTGTCCGTCCGTCCGTATGTCACAGCCATTTTATTCCGAAACTATTAGGACTATACATGTAAAACTTGGTAGGTAGATGTATTCTGTGAACCGCTTTCCGATTTTAAGAGAAAATTTAAAAAATATTTAAAATAAAGGGGGCTCCCCATACATGGAACTGAAACTGAAAATATTTTTTTTCATGAAAGCTATACGTGTGTGGTATCTATAGACAGGTCTTTAAAAATAACATTAAGGTTTCTAAAATGACTTTTTCATAGTGATATATGCTTCCAAAGTGGTAAAATGTGTGTCCCCCTCCTCTAACTTCTATAATAATGAAGTGAAAAATCTACAAAAACCATATGTAGCAGATCTTAATGTAAACTTTCAACCGAAATTGGTTCGAACGAGATCGAGTCAGCAGTTTTTGAGATACAGTATATTTTCTAAAACCGCAAATATAACTTTGTAATTCATAAAAATACTATGAAAAACAAAGTTATTTGGCGTAGTTGTAAAAATTGTAAATAAGCTAGTTTTAAGAAATTTGTAAGGTTTTTTGTTTTTTTTTTCCAAATAAATATATTAAGTGTATTATAGTTACTACGGAACCCTTCATGGGCGAGTCCGACTCGCACTTGGCCAATTTTTTTATTCATGATTTGTATGCTTTTTCATCAATCTACATTTTAATATGTGATGGAGTATGAAATTTGGCATAGCTGAAGTTTATAATGCTTTTCAAATAATACGAGTACATTATAGAAATAAATTATGGTCGAATTTCGACCCTTAAACGATAATTCTGAAACATGTTGCCTACACGAAAAGAGACAAAGGTGAAGCTTCTGAATTAATTCTTGCATTGTGTCTTTACGGTTTATTAGTAACGATTGTGGAGTATTGAACTTCATTGTTTGTATCATAAATATGGAATTTATTGAGCTTAAGATAGACGTTTAGTTCGAATTGATTTGTAGTGATATAATTATATGCACGAATTATGTTGTAATTATTCACGCTAAATTATTTGAGCTCTACAGAGGAAACGGAGAAATGCTTTCGCCGATAATTTGCTTTAGTGATTGTTTTCTCTTGTTCTTGAAACAGATAGACCTATTGGAAAACAGGCTCAATTTCTCTTTCATTTTATCAAGAAAAAGTGTTTTGAAATTTCTAATACTCTATAATATATATAATAAAACGATGTATATTCAAAACTTCTGTATTTCATTGACGGGAAATCGTAGAGTTGATTCAAAGAGCAATTAAATAAGTTGGACGTATACATATTTATTGCAAACTGATTTGCAAAAAGAAATATGCAAAAAGAATGAAATTCTAGGTTTTTGTCAACAGATTACCTAAAATCTAGAAAGACCAATAGTTGCTTTGAGGATTATACTCCATATGCATAATTCTTTATTAAGTTATCATTGTTTAAGCTGCAACTAAACATGAGTTATATTTTGTAGGCCTGCCAAAATTAACCTTGAGAAAAAAAAATACTAACCGTTGGTTGGTCACTTAAGAGAAATAAATATCAACCGGCCAATCAGTTTGATGATTGGGAAAAAAAAATTAACCGAAGAACCAGGTTGTCAGTTAAGAAAAAGAAACATCAATCGACCAACCAGGTTGTTGGTTGAGAAATAAAATTACTAATTGTCCACCCAGGTGGACAGAGTGGTTTGTTGGTCAGTAATAGATGATATTACCCGTCTGCCTTTAAAGCAAAAGTGAACAGGCATCTTCTGGGCTCGCGCGATTAATTGCTTACCATATCAAAGTTAATAACGAGCTGACCTATAATAAAAATACGCGAGTAAATTCGCGGGCAAAAGGTAGTAATACCAATCATACTAACCAGCTGATCATGTCCACATGTTGTCAATGTGCCCGATGCGTCATATACTCGTGTCTCGTCCCATTTCCAACAATTTGTGTCAATTGTCTCCAACGCACTGCCTGCAATCAATTCGCGAATTGATAACAGCTTTATTTTGTTGATTCATTAATACGTGTACTCACTAAAACATTAGGTTTATTACTATGGACACGTGATTTTGTTTAGGGTCAGGTAATTAAGATCATTAAACGGATTATTTGATTCGGTTTTAAGTATTTTGTGAATCCAGGCGTCGGCAGTGTGTGATTCATTCCCGGGTCGTTGGCGCGTCGTGTTCCACTATTGACGTCAGCACTATTGACGGGGCCCCATAGGGCCATTTCTTGCCGGGGTTGCGGGAATTTTCTAACGAGATACCACGGCCCCGGAACTTAAGGGCAGCTGAAGGAACAGGGTGGGTTTTTAGTCAGTAGAAGTCTGACACTCCCTTCCACTTCACCCAGAGCGGGAGAAGTCATTCTCTTTCTCAGTCTTCCCATCTAGAAAACAAAAACAAAAAAGGGTGTGATTCATTGCGCACTGCATGCCTTAAGAATCTATGATCTAAGATTTCCTTCTATACATTTCGCTTCAGCTAATATTGCCATTTTGAGGAGTATTTAAATGCTCCCGCAGCAACCAAGGGAACACGAGGTGTAGTTTTAGTCGGTACGAACCTTTCGCTAGCGAGTCCTTTAGGAGGACATGCAAGAGGATTTCTACCTTTACCAAAAAAGTGTATTACCTCCCTCCTCCTATACTTTAAGGCTGAGATTCAGAGACGAGTCTAAGCTTGAACTTACACTTCCATCTGTCAAAATCAACGACTTACCCTTAAATTTGTATTCAGAGACGTTCGGAACACGTCTTAAACTTAGCGTGAACTAAGATAAGCCAAGTAGTCAATATCGACTACTTAAGACGGAACTAGCGCCACCAAGTGGGCTAAGGTGTAACTAATTTCGACAATGTAAAAGTTGCCATTTATTCAAGCGCGTGGTATTTTTGTCTCTTTTAGATTGTAAAATTACGTATTAGCATCATAAAATGCTTTTATAACTGACATTTATAACATTTTGCTTTTAAAAATGGCCATAGAGAAGAGAGTGCAAGCTTAGCTAAGACCTTGCTAAGACCGCCGTAAGTTTGACAGGGACTGTGTCTCTGAATACGAATTTCTAAGATGCGCTTAGCCACGACTTGGCTTAGAGCGGTCTTCGCCCGTCTTATGTTCTTGTCTCTGAATCTCAGCCTTAGACTGATTTGGTTTCAAAGTATAGACAGACAGAGTTACATTCGCATAAATAATATTAGTATGGATATAGTATCGTACGTTTTCGTTTTCTATAAATAATGATAACATAATTTTAAATCAATGAATAATATAAATTTTTTAAGTAATCTTAATAATAATTTTATAAGTACTGTTTTTTTCTGTAATTTGGTAGTTCTTATGGGATGTATTTAATCCTGAAATAAATTCATTGTAGTCAGAAATCTTCTTTATTTAATCTCTATATCCAAACTCATTTCCTTTAAAATTAAACTTTCTCGCCTTTCTCAATACACCAAAATTCCGGTCACCGACATTTGTTTTCCAATCAAAAGTGAACAAATAACCCGGACGTATCGGTATCTCGAGTCTTACAGCCGTGGGTAACACCGAAACAATGTCTACAACGGTACTACCCGCAATTAAAGGTTCCCACGATCCGTCTTCGGTAATTACTTTATACGCCACGCTTGGTCTGGTGGTTTTTTGAGATTGGTATAAAATACTGGTATGGAGGGCTATTAATGCAGTTTACTACGAATTGCATACAGCATAAGATTCATCATTGGAGTTACTTGCCTTTCTTATCAACGTCTCCTTAATCTTTTCCTAACTATGTCGGATCGGCTTCCAGACTAACCACATCATATATATTCAGCTGAGTAATACTGTTTTACATGGAGCGACTACTTATATGAACTCCTTAACCCAGTAACTGGATAACACGATATATCTTGGTCAGACCAGTGTTAGATTTTTTAGCTTCTAACAATCCGTAACGCCTGCCATAGATGTACGGCGGTATCAAAAGCCTTGGTTAAAACTTACAAGTTTAATATGGAATCAAAGTCCGATTTAAATGTAAGTATCCGATGCCACATCTGCTTCGGCTGCAGAGCGTGCGCGCCTGCTGGCTGTGGGTAAATGGGAGTCGGGTCTCTGGCTCCATGCACTACCGTCATCGAACATAGGCACCTTGTTCGATGATACTACTTTCCGCCTCGCTGCTTCCCTTCGATTAGGTGCTCCCTGCTGTTCTGCTCATCGCTGCCACTGCGGCGAAGTTGTCAACAGCCTCGGTCACCACGGCCTTTCATGCGGCCGCAGCGCGGCTCGCATAGCACGGCACGCGAATATTAACGACATCATCAGACAAGCTCTTGTCACTGTTGGCATTCCAGTTGTATTAGAACCCAATGGCCTGGCACGCGATAAGATGGCAAAAGACCGGATGGCAAGTCTTTATTTCCTTGGAAGATGGGTAGGCCTTTAGTGTGGGAAGCAACTTGTGTCGATACTCTTGCGCCATCCCATCTTCCTAGCTCATCTTGCTGTGTTAGCGCTGCCGCTGCGGCTGCTGAGAACCTCAAGCTGCGGAAATATAATAACCTTGTTGGTAGTTATATTTTCGAGCCGTTTGGGGTTGAAACCTTGGGGTCGTGGGGTCCGAGTGCTCAGAAATTATTTAAAGATCTATCCAGATGCCTAGTTGACACTTCGCGTGACCCAAGGGCTGGCTTTTACCTTGGACAGAGGTTGAGCATTGTCATACAACGTGGCAATGCCGCCAGTCTTTTGGGCACATTACGAGTGGACAGCGATGCGCACGAATTTCTGGATGCCATATTTTAGTTTATTTTTAGATTTGTATATGTAGTTTAGGGTTTTTTATTTAAGTAATATTTTAGTAATTATTCTAATGTTTTAATCTAAATATATATAACTCAAAGGTGACTGACTGACTGACTGACTGACATAGTGATCTATCAACGCACAGCCCAAACCACTGGACGGATCGGGCTGAAATTTGGCATGCAGGTAGATATTATGACGTAGGCATCCGCTAAGAAAGGATTTTGCGAAATTCCCACGGGATCGGGATTTACACGGGAAAAACTTCCCACTCGGGCGAAGCCGCTGGCACAAGCTAGTTAACAAATAAAATAAGTATCCGATTGAAAAACGATTTTTGATTTAAAGTTAATTAACCTTTAGAAATTCGGTATAAGATTTTATTAAATTAAAATACTTAATGATACTTGAACTTTACTGTTGACTAAATAAATGGTTTCAAGTAAGATCTATCTTGTTACTTCTCAAAAATAACGCTTCGAAGTAATATCGAGTTATGTTGGCAAGACTGGTCTCCTTCAAATGACAGCCAAAACTGCTGAACGTGTTTTCCGAAACATAGAGTAATATCGAATCGCGATATTGTAAGATGGTATCCCATCCAGGGTCCGACCGCGGAAAGCGTTGCTTAACGTAGAAGATCATCTCTTGCGGCTCTTATTATTTAGCCATGAGCTTCTCCGTAAGTTGTTTATAATTTTTTTGAAGTGAAAACTTCTTTAGCGGCGTTGTGCACTTTTTTTGTAATGGGTAAAAATGTTAAACTCGCGTCAGGACACGTGACCTGATCGAAAATTCGTAAGACTGACGGAGAGTCTAAGGCTGAAAACAGTGCTCGTCCGACGGTCAGCGCTGACCGTACATTTTGACCGTCGGTTGTGAAAATCGTCAGCGTAGCTAAGTGCGCATTCATAGGCTTGCATAGATATAGCTACGCCGACTGACGGTCAGCGCCGACCGTCGGTCAAGCACTGTTTCCAGCCTAAGAGATAAACTTTTTAATGTAATATAAATTGTCATGTTTGTGTACGATAGCGCAATAAATAAATATTGTATTCTACCACATAAATTATAGTACTTTTATACTGATAATTAAAGCAATTCGTGCAATATTATTTCCTAACCATTCCAAAATATCAAAAATGCACAACGTTAATATTCAAGTTTTCACTTCTGCCGGCACTCCCGGAGTGCAACCCGTGGTTTTTTTTTTTTAATCTAAAAAGCTAGGTATTCATCGATCTGTTTGTTGCCTTTCACTTTAATACAAACTTAGCCCCTGCCTTGGGACTTATAAGTTACCCAACTTAGCCAGCTTGAAAACTTTGCAAACAACTTAGATTGACATCTGCAGGGATTAACTCGTAAGCTCCTTTAAGTACGTGTTGTTTTTAAACTACAGAGGTTAGCCGTGAGTTCGTAAGAGGGTTACTCTAAATTTGCAGTTCCATCGTTACCTAGCGCTATAGTGTTATTTTTTAATGAAATCCCAAGTATTATAAAGGGCAATGAATCCATTAGCTTAGCAGGTGGACATAGTTTATTCCTCCATAATTAAAAGAACAACGTTTCCTGCCACCATCAACCGGTAAAGATAAACTGAACCGGTTTTTTTACATACAAAAGACGCAAAACGCTCAAAAGGTTTAACGTTATTAAAAGTACATCTATATGTTAATAGATTTTAAATCCATACATCAATAATAAAATCTTACAATCGAATATCCAAAACCGATTTCTGGCGCTAAACTGCACCCACACTACGTTTTATTTGTTTTATGTGGGTAGTATGAATTTCGAATGTAAGGTTTAAACAGAAAGTTACATAAGGTCAGTCGCGCGTTGGCGTTTAACGCGCGTAGACGTCTTTATATGGTCGAGAGTCGATTGTATTTATGGATGATGATAATATTTTAATAGCATTTTATTGAGCGGATTTTTGAATTTGGAGCGTTGTTATTTCTGTTAGAACCTTTTTATGGTTTTTGGTAGATGTTTTGAAAGATTTATTTTGTTTGAGTTCCTTTTTATCTGTAAATTTCGTCAGCCTTATTCGAAATTAAAGCATCACACGAAAATACGAAAATAGTATCGGTTTTCGTTACAGCTTAGAAACAATATTGAAGAATGTGATTCGTTCTTATATTTTGAAATAAGTACATAAACCAGCTAAGATAGTCCTATTAATAATTGACTAATTGACGTAGTAACAAGTTTTCACCTCATCGTGGTAAAACAAAGTATATGACAAACTGGTATTACAGTTTCAAAGTCCTTAATCTCCTATAAAGCCTCTCTTGATTGCAAATTTAACTTCAAAAGGTACTGTCGACTGCGATTTCGTTCGCGTAATTGTTCATATAAACTTACATCGCTTATTTCAAACCCTTTTTTTCTGTGTGGGAAAATTACCAAATGACTCGTTCCGTTATGGGTGGATTGGAACGGAGTGTCAGACTTCTACTGACTAAAAACCCACTCTGCTATTTCAGGCCCTTAGAAGTTAATTAAAAAAAAGGTTTTCAACTATAGCCATGCTAAATTACACCGAAATTAGTTAAGCTGTTTAACCGAGAAAGTAACAAACAGACAGACTTTTGCATTTTCACTGCGCTAGACACCGCGCGTGGCTTCGCTCCCGTGGACCTAACCCCTCATTGTGCCAAGAGTAATAATTTATGTATTTTCGGTGCTTTTTACAATACACTTTCATTAGAACATGTATAGTAATTAACGCACACCCTCAAACACCCCAATTAGAAAATTATGTTATTATCATAATACATACTCTTAATTTTTAGTTTTACTTGTTTAAACAGTTTTTTAAGACTTTAACTGCTTTTAAATGAGTTTCATTTTTCTGTAATATGTACTAACCCCTCAAGTGTCGCATGTTGAATGTACTTTTTGATTTTTGGGT
Source organism: Tholera decimalis (assembly GCA_943138885.2). Taxonomy (NCBI): domain Eukaryota; kingdom Metazoa; phylum Arthropoda; class Insecta; order Lepidoptera; family Noctuidae; genus Tholera; species Tholera decimalis. The sequence continues at coordinate 5,987,120 of OW964571.2, forward strand.
AGGACTTCAGAAAAAATGATATATCGGCAATTTATGGCCATTATCATGGTATATATTATACCTTCCTGGCTTAGTTATGAGTTTATCTAACTATTTATATCATTCAATCAACAAATCAAACTGGCCTTATCTGGCAGTGATGTGATGTTTTCACTTTTATAATTTTCACTCACATTCGAAGTCATACACACGAAAAAACACATATTCACGAAAAAAGACACACGATTAACACAATAATGTGTAGGCAATGTTAACACAAATTATTCCACTTAGACACTGTAAAAAGTAATAAAAACTATTTGATAACACAATGAAAAAGTTTGCGCCGTCATAACAAAAACTACAGATGCATTTTGTAAACATTTTTTTTCGTCCATTTTACCGGTGTTCCTTTTAAAATGTTACTAAAACCGGTCAAGTATGAATCGATTAGTCGAATGATACAGCCACATCGTGTTACTTGTAACATAAACGTAAAATACCATCGTCCAATGCGAGCCGTGACGTTATGTACAAACGGTGTACCGTTGACACTTGAGGGGTTAATCACCATAAAAACATAGCACTCCTTCTTTTGTAGTCGGGTAATTTGTATTCTTTAGTAGTAATCTTCCTTTAGGTTCAAGCTACCTTCATGTCAAATTTCAGCCACCCAGTAGTTACTTTCGGAGATTAGCGCGTTTAAACAAACAAACTTTCCTCTTTATAATATTAGTATAATTAATTTGGAAGTATGATAAAAACTTTTTACCAAAAAATTAAACCGACTCCCAAAAAACACTGCAAAGTGAAAAATAACTTTAATTTCGGTAGTCGGTGTCTTTAGTTTTGTATTTTCGTTTTTGGCACCGACTTCCGAAATTAAAGTTATTTTTCACTTTGCAGTGTTTTTTGGGAGTCGGTTTAATTTTTTGGTAAAAAGTTTTTATTTCACACTTTTTAGTTGGTCTATTATTAATTTACCTAGTTACAAGAGCCTAAATGTCAACTACTTATAAGCTTTTACAAAATATTGGTTTTCCCAATGCTGGGCCGTTAATTGTCGAGGAGTTCTCCTGGTACTTCACCATCAGCTCTACATCACCATATGCATTGTGACGAGCATAAAGTGCTTAACATCCATATTCAAGTAATCGAATCGCAATTCACTCAATACTTATTATTGAGTAGTTTCGGCGGCCATCTGTGGTCTTCATCATCAGTTCCACTTCCTCAAATGGTACTTTTTGAGAGCAACTGCACAAGTTACTATAATAAATACCCAAAACGTCATAGGTGTGCCTATAATATTTGAAGAATTCCCTCGATTTCTCCAAGATCCCATCATCAGATCCTGACGTTTATGAAAATGGGACCAATTTCGAAGTATACCCTTTCAATCAAAAAAAGAATTTTCCAAATCGGTTCAGCCGTCTTCGAGTAATCGATGATCATACATTAAAAAAAATATATATACGCGTCGAATTGATAACCTCCTCTTTTTGTCGTCGGTTGAAAAGCAAAAGTTGTCTTTCTCATATAAAAACATCATAAGAAAATATCTAAAGAATTTGAACATTCTCAGTAAACTGTCCTTGTACTAAACGTGATAGCATGCGTGTCTTATTGGGAACACACCGTGACTGGGACACGGGAGTGGAAAAAAACGTGGGTAGTTTGGTGCAAGGCGAGAGATAGGAGCGTAATGATTTGATTTGATGTTGAGTCGTGATTGTGTTCAAGACGTTATTGCTGTTGACACAAAGGAAGGGTTTTGGAAGGGCCTAATGATGATGCCATGCATGATAGAACGAATGATAACGGTAGTGCCAAGTACAAATAATAATTACATTTATTAACGGATAATATTTATATGTTATCCCGTATTGTTATGTTATATTAACAGCATGGTGTTAGTAACAGAAAGATCTTAAGGACTATTTTAGTACTTGTAACATAATTAACGCACATCCTGAAATTAGTTTGTTTAGAATCGTTTACTGAATCGATTTTTATCGTTTTAATATCGATATTTTTTTTCCCAAAGCAATTAAATCTACGTAAATTACAAATTACACTTTCGCTGTTAGTAAAAACAAACTAATTATGGACCGTAAATTAAAGTAATAACTTTTTAAATTCAGATTTATATAAATTCCGTCATTTAGCCTCTTGCGTGTCTTAAGTTACAAAGTGCGACATAAGAAAAAAATGCTCCAAATGTCTTAAGTCGGACAGTTACACTTAAGGGCTTGGTCAGGATTGGTCGATACATATCTGTGGTTGTGTTGCAAGTAGCAATACGTTCTGCATACACCGCTAAAATGAACGAAAAAAAAAATTACAAAATGCATCTGTGGTTTTTGTTGTGACGCCGCAGACTTTTTTCTTGTGTTATCAAATAGTTTTTATTACATTTTATAATAGTTTTTATTAATTTGTTGGAATAATTTGTGTTAAAATTGCCTACACATTTTTTTTTATTTTTTATTTTTTCCTATGTGAGTGAAAATTATAAAAGTGAAAACATATCACATCGCTGCGAGATAAGGTCAGTTTGATTTGCTTATTGAATGATATAAATAGTTAGATAAACTCATAACGAAGTCAGGAAGGTATAATATATACCATGATAATGGCCATAAATTGCCGATTTATCATTTTTTCTGAAGTCCTATCCAAAAATCATAAGGAAATTCAACATGCGACACTCGAGGGGTTAGTACATATTACAGAAAAATGAATCTCATTTAAAAGAAGTTAAAGTCTTAAAAAACTGTTTAAACAAGTAAAACAAAAATTAAGAGTATGTATTATGATAATAACATAATTTTCTAATTGGGGTGTTTGAGGGTGTGCGTTAATTACTATACATGTTCTAATGAAAGTGTATTGTAAAACCGAAAATACATAAATAATTACTCTTGGCACAATGACTTTAACAAATAAGACTGCTTTTAAGAAAAGTGGAATAACAGAAAGTAGAATATAATAGTCTATTATGTACACCATATACATATTTTACAGATATCGATTTGAAATTACATTACATACTGTGACATAAAGGAGTCATTAAAATCGCTGTAATGTTGTATTTCTTTCTAGCCCACCTTCGCAACTTTACTACCGTAGTATATCCCACAGGAACCATATATAAATTGGGGTAAAAAATGGCCTGTTGCAATCAGCGAACTGTCTTCATTTATAATCGAAGTTTTTATACGTGCTCGATTTTGTTCGAAACGTCAATTGTATTGAAACTTCTTAGGCGTCGTCTATTAGTTAACTAAGAACATTATATTTCTGTGCTACGTGACTGCATGGATATGCGATTCAGTTCGTTTTAAAAATTCGCATTGAGGCCTATAATCTTCCTGCCGAGGTTGCAGAAAGTTCTAACGGGTTACCGCGTCCCCGGAGGCAAGGGCAATTGATGGAACGTGGTGGGTTTTTTGTCAATAGAAGTCTGGCTCTACCTTGAACCGAAAATAAAACGTATACCTAATAATTTTACCAATATAACTAATCAGTACTAATAAGGATATAGTCTGTAAGTTTATGAGTTTGTAGGAAGTATGTAATCTCTGGATCTACTAACCCGAATTTGAGCAATACAAAGCCACATTATTCCTGGCATGAGTTAAATATTGAGTGACGCCGCAGGCAGAATTAATAAATATAAAAAATATAACTAAGGAACACCTGCATTTACTAAGAAGTCAATATCGCAACAATTCAATTTCAGTACCATTTTACTTACTTAGCAAATATCAGCTGATCACATTAACGTTGTTTCGAAATCTTCATGACAATAACTTCGCTTCAAGGTGACTACCATTGTAGTAGATTGTAACTAATGTTTCAACTGATTGACTCGTCTGTCTGTTCGTCTATTTATAGTCGGAGGTCTTCTTTATTATGGCCACTTGATATTGTTTTGGTGTGTATTTGAATACAATCAGTTTTATTGTAAGTACCACCTTTGGCGTTGTTGGCACTGGTTCAAAGTGTCCTTATTGCAATTGGATTAACAGTTGCATCTTCTGTGGCTATGAAATTAAATATTTATTTTGTATATTCGTTATCAATACCACACACGTCGTTTTTATTATAGTAACTGCTACTAGCTACGGAGTGGAATTCCCTGCTGGAATCTGTTTCCTGATAGTTATAGCCTGGGAGTCTTTAAGTCAAGAGTGAATAGGTTACTTTTAGGTAAGCGTGCTCCATCTTCGACCACATCATCACTTACCATCAGGTGAGATGGTGGTCAAACGCGAACCTATTTTAAATTAAAAAAAAAGTCAAGAGTGAATAGGTTTCTTCTAGACAAGCGTGCTTCATCTTCGACCATTTTCATCATCGCTTACCATCAGGTGAGCCGTGAGATGGTGGGCAAACGCAGGCCTAACAAAACGTAAAATAAAAAAATGCCATTTTAGTTTAGATAGATTAGGCCGGCGTGTCACACCGAAACAAACTCAGAGGTCAACGTCTCTTTTAAAGGTACTGGTCGAACGGCAAACCATATGAGAAGCATGTGGGTTTGTTTCTGGTGTTCTATTAAGGAAAGAAGCACACAGATTTGGGCATAGTGGAGACAGTCGTTACAGGCACACGTAGGTACCCACCCCATTTCTCTTTTTATATATTTATGTAATTCCCGTCATCAGATTAGGTATGGAGTTGAATTCCCTGGCGGAGTCTGTGTCTCCTGATAGCTATAACCTTGGGGTTTTTAAGCCAAGAGTGAAAGGTTACTTCTAGGTAAGCGGATTTTTTCTTCGACCACATAATCGATTTCTGTCAGCTGAAATCGTGGTTGAACTCGAGTCTATCAACAAATAAGAAAACAACATTACCGCAGCTCTAGAAATAGTGAAGTAAAGTATCGCGAACATATCCTAGAAGTTCTAGGATATGTTCGCGATACTTTACTTCACTCTTTCTAGAGCTGCGGTAATGTTCTAGGCTAGATCCGAAAAACTCACTGGGTCTCATAGAGTGGACGGATGTGTCCCAACAGTGGGACGTTATTCACGTTATACGCTGATTATGTCATGTTAACAGCAAGCATCGCTCAATCAAAAACCTTGATCTACCAAATACGGCCCTGTAAAATCGTAAAGATTTATTTGAGGAGTTAGTAAACTGTTTATTGTTTAGCTATCTACTTAAACCTACACGATCACCACCTACTGTGATATTCTGTCGTCATACTCATTGGTGCCAAGTGTGACCTCTATCTTTTAAGCGGGTTTTTTAACATTGCCCCACCCTAGGAATTTCTCTTGTATCTTGAACGCAATTATTATAGCAATATAATAGCCCAATGACTGAGGTGTCGGACTTGTGATCGAAAGGTCGCGGGTTCGGATGTAACCCATTATTTATTTATTTATTAATACTTTATGCAACACAAAATGTACAAAGGCGGACTTAATGCCATAGGTATTCTCTACCAGTCAACCATGGGGGGTGAAGAGATAACATGACAGGTGCATAAAAAAACCAAGTAGATAATATATTCAAAGTAAAAGTTTTATTACAAGTGTATATAGAATAAACGTATGTTTATCATAATACACACCAAAAATATATTATATATACATTAATAAAAAGTCATAGAAAGGGGGTTATGAAAACCTAGCAAAGTTAGCATATTTAGCTTAGTTGGAGGGGATAACAAGATTATTAGTAATGTGCCTAGTAAATTTCTACCCACATTGCTAGTTCACCCAACCCAAAGTCTCGGAACAACGATTTATAGGCCATACAAAATTTGTTCCGATGCGGGAATCGGACCTGCGACACGCAGTGCAACAGTCAATCGCTCAACCACTGTGCCTAACTTTCCTTTTAGCCCTCGTCCCACATCCTTGAAAAGAGACATCGAAATCTTATATCCCAAATTGCTTTCATGCCGCAAAAGACCTGTTTAGAAAATTTCAAGTGTTGCAATATAATTTATTTACAGCTTGCGTGCTCAACTTCACTCGCTTCCTTAGAAACTTTCAAAGTTAACATTTTGAAACTTGCACCAACCTCTAGTTCCGCTCCAATGCACCAAATAGAACACACTTCTGTTGCGGTAGCGACGAAGCAAGAAATCACCAACCACATTACCGTCCCCTTCACCTTTAGCACTTTGGAATACAGCCTATATTACAACAACCCACTTCCGACAACTACCTTGGTCGAGGCCGTAGTATATACCACAGCATTTGCATCCAGATTCACTCTTATTACTTTACTTTAAAGGCTATTTTCCGTTATCCATCTCCGGTTCTAAGATTGTAAATGTCATCTATTGTTAATCCAGGAAGGTGGATTTCTGAACTCCTTTTGTGAATTAGTTTTCAGTGGTCGGGATAGCATTGTTTGGTTCGATTAAGTTGGGCAAAAAGCCGCAGCTATTGAACTTTCTTTCCTCATTGAAGGGACTGATAACTTGGAATGTTTATGCTCTGATTGCGGTGGAATTAAAAAGAAAAGTCTGGCTCAGAGAGTCTTGTTTCTTTGAAGACTTCATTGAGTGCTTTTAAAAGTGATGTGATTCAAATTTGGTGACATACTAGACTCGTATATCACTAACAAGGTTCCCTCACCGCGTCCATCTGTCTGAACGCGATAAAATTAATATATCTTTTTGCCTTGTGGGAAAATCATCAAATGACTACTCGCGCTCTGTGTGGAGAGGAAGGAAGTGTTAGACTTCTAATAACTAAAAACCCACCTTGTACCTTCAGTTGGTCTTGTGGTCCGGGAACGCGGTATCTCGCTAGGACGCTTCCGCAGCCCCAGCGGGCTAATATCTGATCTACAACTCAATTTTAAAAATATTCAGCTTTATCTAGTTACATATATATTTATCCAGTTCGAACCTGTCATCCATTGTAGACAAAATTTAACACTTACCATCAGGTGTGATCGGGCTCAAGAGTGTGCTCATTCGTAATGATAAAAAAATACCATTCAAATCCGTTCAGCTGTTTTGGCTTGATGGAGTAACAAACGTCCAAACAACTTTTGCATTTATTTATAACTAGTACTCTCGCGGGGCTTCGCTCCCGTGGATTCTATCACGGTAAAAACATAACTCTCCTTTTTTGCAGTCGGGTAAAAAGTAGCCTATAACCTTCCTCAAGCTTCAAGCTACTTCCATACCAAATTTCATCCAAATCCACCCAGTACTTTCGAAGATTAGCGCGTTCAAGCAAACAAACAAACAAACTAACAAACTTTTCCGCTTTATAATATTAGTATAGATAATTACAAACCGACCCGGCAAACGTTGTTTTGCTATATAAATTACTAGTACTCACGCGGGGCTTCGCTCCCGTGGATTCTATCACGGTATAAACATAACTCTCTTTTTTTGCAGTCGCGTAAAAAGTAGCCTATAACCTTCCTCAAGCTTCAAGCTCCAAATCCACCCAGTACTTTCGAAGATTAGCGCGTTCAAGCAAACAAACAAACTTTTCCGCTTTATAATATTAGTATAGATTACTAGTGAATAAAAATATAGCGTACGATCTATTCTCAAAGTTACCAAATATACATAAAAAAATCGGTCAAGCCTTTTCGGAGGAGTTCGATAACAAACACGATGACACGAGATTTTATAGAGACTAGTTTCTGCCCGCGACTTCGTTCTCGTGGGATGGTTTTCCCGCGTAAATCCCGATCCCGTGGAAATTCCAAAACATGCATACATCTATTCATCCATCCGGACAAACTTTCGCATTTATAATATTATTAAGAAGTCACATTAGTAAAATGCTTAATCCTGTAATTATCTGAAACATGAAATTAAATCTACACAAATAGTTTTTCATGTTTACTTGTTTCTATGCGATGACATATTGAAATTTAGGACATATTATTTATTTTTAAAATATTATAAATTGTAAAGCTTTTAAGTAATTCTTATAACGTTTCCTTATCTCAAAATTTGCAGAATTAAAACTACTATTAAACGCATGTATATCCCCAAAATAAATGTCCTCACCCCATATTTATCAAATGCGTCATAAAGCGTTCCCCTGTACTTGTTATTTCGGGAAACGCAATTTCGTAAAACTTGATGAGTCACTGTCGTTGTCAATTCACATAGTTTCCATCGATTATTTTTTCTCACTTATGTTAGTAGAGATTTCTTCACTGTTGATTCATCCACCTACAGGATATTAAAATTTTAGCACACTGCCGATTAAGGATTTTTAAGAGTTTTCATGTTCATTGGTTAATAACGTTGACTTCGACCAGTTTTTTAAGCGTCAATAGCCTATTGGTAAGGTGTCGAACACTATTGCCGTAAACTCACTCCAGACACAATCACATTTAGGTTAGTTGGAGGGGTTAACAATATTGCTAGTAATGCGAATTCGAACCAAATTGCCAGGACTGTTTAAAAAAAATGGTTTACTGAAACTAGACCAATGAGATGCTATAATAAAGACATTAAGAAGAACACTGGTTTCTAAGACCCAGGGAATACGCAGGAAGGTCATGCGATCTCCAGATTTTGATTATCAAATTATGACTCTCTGGAGGAGGTCGTGGTTAAATGATAACAGACGCACGGATTGATCATCAAGGTTATGTAATGTTGAGGTCGGTTCTTAGATGGGTCTACATCTCAACTTTCTGTACCACGAAAAGCACGTTAAAACGTCTGACTTGATCTTTGACTTCTGTTACCTATAGGTAGTCGGAAGATAGAGATCTGACACTGAAAACCAATAACTATGAGTGCTTTGTATGTATAAGTATGTTTTTATAGGTCCTGCTCTCTCTTCATTGCACTTTGAGTGAACTTTATAAAATTACCAGTATGTTAGCTGTAACAATAATTGTGTCTCGCCAGTCTCTTTGCCAAGTAATGATGTCTAATATCTATCTGTTTTTAACGATGACTAGCTTCTGCCCACGACTTCGTCCGCGTAGAAGTCCGCGTAGTAGAAAGAAAATATTCCACGGTATCCCGTCCCCGACTTGCTTGACAAAGATTATAATAGCTCGGCTAATATGCATGATATAAAGATAATTTATAGCCTATAGCACTCAGGGATAATGCAGCTACATGTAAGCGAAAGAATTTTCAAAATCGGTTCGGTAGTTTCAGAGATTACCCCCTACATACAAACTTACAAATTTTACCTCTTTATAATATGTCGTTTAACATTCTTTGCACGTTCTCGTCAAATTTAACTTTTTCATAAAAGAGTTCTTCTATTTTAACGATACTACATGATCGTCTCATTCCAGCTCTAATTGGCTTATCAATACATCGATCGGTATGATGACCAATAGTAATTCATGTGGATCTCATAATCGAAAGTGGTCTCAGCTCATTAAATCTGACTTTCTTATGCGTGCTCTATTTCACAGCACTAATTAGTGGTTATGATTTAATCATTGTTTATGGTTGTCAGCTGTCAGTTTAATGACAGGGTTTTGTGGTGCAATTACTTTGAATATGGATTCTGTAGTATAGATCTACTAATAATCGTGTTAACGTGATCTACTAATAAAAGTTCGTGGTTAAACAATAATAGACGCACAGCTCAATCTTCTAAGCAACTATTTAATGGTGATTTGCTGACCGGTTAACGAGTTGCTCGTCCCGAGAAATAAGGACAGTTATGTTACTATGTTACTTAGACATTTAAAAAAATCTTGAATATGGTGATCACGATGGGGTCTACCTGTCTACTATAGTGTTCAACGTCCTCAAACTATGTAGTTATGTTGACAACAAGCTGTACATAGTCAGATTGTGTAACCAATTGGAATTCACGTTCAGTAACATCACTGCGGTAAGCATCCTTGACCGTATCCACTTAAACTAGACCTTCCTGCTTCTAATGACATTTCCACGAAACCAGATCTCGCAAAAACTAACCAACTTTTGATTGGACAGGAAGTACCTATATCAGTTTTTATCTGCTCATAATGCGTCGATGTGGTTGTAATAACGTGACAATTATGCGGCGGATGTGCGTGCGCGCAGGAAGGCGGCAATCTGGCTGCTCCGTCCCCATTGGATCACAATTAGTCGTGCACTGACACGGTGGCATTATAGGGCCGCTGATGAGAGATTTTTCTGCTGATTAGGTGGTAATTTTGTTGCTGCGGATACGGCTTGTTTTGCTGCAATATGTTCCTCATATGTGTAAAGCAGAAATCCCCGTATATTACTTAAGATTTTCAAGTCTATTCTAGGAAATTCTAGGAAAAATTGGCTGTCAACAATTTTGCTTATGTATGAAAACCGGATTTGAACCCCTCCCTGCGTTATCACTTAAAAATGTCGTTACCGAATCACTACAAATATCCATCGTGTAATTTATCTTGCAGTTATCCTAATTTAATTGAGAATGCGCTCTGATAACACTAGTTACATTTCAGCTCTAATCCAACTGAAACCGCCATTGGTGCTGGTGAAGTAACTGCCTACTGATTCTAATCAGTATTTAGGTCTAACCAATTTAACGCCCATTCCACCAACTACTTTTAAGAAGCCATTTATTTCTCCAACAAAGATTGACTAATCTATGAAGACAAGTCTTGAAAAACTGTCCATTCCCTCTTGCGTTGGTGTATAAAAGGAGGAAGCTGACAATCCTCTCCTCCCATTGACCAACAATTATTAAAGAATGTCGACGTGTAATGAGCTAGCATGTCACACGGCTTACAGGGCGTTGCGCTAAGGATGTGTCTAATGAGCTCAAACTGTTGAAGTACCAGGCTGGCAGAAGTTGAAAGCGCATAATTGGGTGTTGAATTGAAAATGATGCTGTTGTTTAATGGATGTTTTGTGTTATGTGTTGTAATCTAACTCTTGGGATTCATTCCCGGCTAGGTCAAAAACTGGTATTGGGTTTTTCAATTAGAAAGCACGTAAAGCTGTTGGTCCTGCGCCTAGTCACTCTCCATCGTGCCGTATTGCCGGCTCAACGGTCAATGAGAGTTAAGGAGCAAAGAGTGCACCTATACTTGCGCACATACATGTGTACTATAATATCTCCTGCGCAGTTGGCTACTCACGGCTGAGATCGGCCGCCATGACCAAAATCGGTCAAGAGGACAACTTTTAGTCCTTTTTGAATCCGTTTTTCCTGCAGTCAATTTAATTCTAAACTAAATATACTATGCCATAATCAGCCTATGACGCTTCCACTGTTGGGGCACAGGCCTACTCTCAACGAGAGGGAATAGGCTGCAGTGGCGAAGGGTGAATTTTCATAAAAGGGAAGCCGGACCAAAAAATGCTTACATTGCTCAAGTGTGATGCGTGAATTCCAGTAATTGTGGCCCTGTGGCTGATTTCGAAATCTTGTAACTTCGTAAATAATTATTTGATTAATTGAAAATAATAGATGACTATTTATATATATATATATATATTCATATATAAAATAATCTATACTAATATTATAAAGAGGTAAAATTTGTAAGTTTGTATGTAGGGGGTAATCTCTGAAACTACCGAACCGATTTTGAAAATTCTTTCGCTTACATGTAGCTGCATTATCCCTGAGTGCTATAGGCTATAAATTATTTTTATATCATGCATATTAGCCGAGCTATTATAATCATTGTCAAGCAAGTCGGGGACGGAATCCCGTGGAATATTTTCGACTTCTACGCGGATGAAGTCGCGGGCAGAAGCTAGTAGACTATATTTGCCATATTTCAAAAGGGAAGCCGGTAGAAATCGAGTTGTATGGAGCCTTCGCCACTGATAGGCTGCAATCCACAACGCGTTACCAGTTCAGGCAGTAGTAGTTGCAGTATGTCAAATGTTTCGATCCTATGTATAGGACATGACAACAATTTTTTTCTTTGCCCATACAAACCACAGAATCAATTGAACAGGTATCAAACATATAACTTTTGACAGACCACAGTCTGTCGTCGTCTTTCGTAACTATGACATACGGGACACAAATCAATCTAGGCTATCTTGGACACGTTGATACCTACCAAACGACTCCCCATTACGGATGACAATTGAATACTTAACTGGTTTACTACTTAAACAATAGCTGTTATTGAAAGGTATCAAGTTTTCTTACGTCAGAAACCATTACTGGAATCTGTCAACGTCTTCAACTTGTGGGAATCCTTCTCTGATTCGATGCTGTAGTATGATGTTTGTAGAATTTTGGATTTCTTAAAGAAAAAGCCAGCAATTTGGGTCTTCTTCTTTGCCGCTTCGGTCTTGACAGAGCGGTCGTGGTCACGTTGAGGCGTCCGTGTTGGTGGTTGGACTAAATACTTCGGCAACCCAGGTACCCTCCGAGAAATGGTAAGCAAAACGAGGGCGTTGCTCGCCTTCCTGGAGGAACTGGCATGGATTGAGTGATGAGAAATCCTACCAGCTTTGGTTTCCTAGGATAGCGGTGCCGTCAAATAGCGGCCGTTATACAGCGGTGAATGACGTCACTAGAACGTTGTCTATGTAAACAAAATGGCGCGGTTTCCTAGAGAGCGGTAACTGACACCGTAACGTCAAAAAGTGGTGCCGCCATTTGCATGACGGCCGTCTTGTCGGTGTCAGATGGTTTTGTGAACGTTTCCAAAGAGAATGTAATACACTAGATAGCGATGAAGCAGACAGTGTGATAAAACGGCCGTGGAACTTTCCACATGTCGTCACCGTAAAGACGGCCGTCTTTTTGCGTCCGTAATATTACGGCCGCTATATGACCGCACCGCTTTCCTAGGAAAACAAAGCTTTACGCAAAATACGCGCATGGTCGTGGAGTTGCGGATACCTGCCCGACATACATACATACATACACGCGACCTGCGCAACGTGGGTAGAATTCACATGACTAGCAATCTTGTTAATACCTCCAACTAAGCTAAATATGCTTGTGTCTGGAGTGGGTTCACGACAATAGTGTATTGGGTGAACCAGCGACAACTCGATCACAAGTCCAACACTTTCGCTATTAGGCTATTGACGCTTAATTTCTGCAATAGTACAGTTTAAATTGGGGAGCTTGTGGCTAAGTAATAACAGTGGGTTGATCTTCAAGTCTAAGCAACGCTTGCAGAGGTTAAACCGTGGATGGGTGCCTTTCTTAACATGTTAAGATCACCTTCGTCACCGTCACCAAATTATGTGCAGGATCAGGTTTGTTCGTCGTTAATGAAGCGGCTTGCGTTTAATTTTCAATTCGTATAATAAAATTCGTATTTACAATGGTTTGTACTTGCTGGTTGGCGGTTGAAAAAGAAGGGCAGAGTGAATACATACCAAGTGGTTTTATAGAGGCTTGAGTGAACGAGAATGTAAGAAAGAACGATACACCGAATGCGAGACGACCGAAGGAACGACCGGGTTCGATTTGATGGTAGGTAGTCTTCTTCTCTTCAACGCTAGATGGCACCCTGTGCCGCGTCTGATCGTACGTTGCTGCGTCTTCGTAATGAGAGATGGCGCGATCATGTGGCGTGATAACGTCTTAGCATGTTAAGCCGTTGATCCCGGCTCTCATTTGTACATTTTTGATAGTAGTTACGGATAGTTCGAAACCTGAAAATCTGGTACCAGTTTTCCCAAGTGAGATCGTGTTACCCAGCTACTGGGTTGTGAAAGTCAAATAGGCAGTCGCTCCATGTAAAATACTATTGCCCAGCTTTGTCCGGTTAGACTGGAAGCCGAGTCTAACATAGTTGGGAAAAGGCTAAGGAGATGGATGATTATGGCGAAGAAAGTTACTTCAGAAACTACAGTTGTCTAATTAGCATCATACTACCTATACAAAGTTATGAGTATGTACCTATGTATCTATACAGTCCACACCTAAGTTGATTTTTTAGTGCAAATATAAGGATCGTACTGAAAACACGTTGTTTTAGTTAAAATATAATCCCGCAAACGAAAAGAGTCCTTATCTACCTAAACAACAGTCCTGGGGAGTTTGTGAATTATAACCCATACCAGCTGTGCCCGCGTCTTCGTCCGCGTTAGCATTTTTAATTTTTTAGGCTAATTATTTTGAAAATAAAACGCATACATAATTTGAATTTATTAATATCTAATCAAAAGTCTAAAAAAAATAAGTTTCAAGCTTCTAGCTTTAAAAATGACGTAATTTCCATACAAACTTTCATCCCCTATTTCAACCTCTTACAGCCCTTTTTTGGCATTAAAAAGCCTATGTCCTTTCTCAAGCTCTAGACTATGTCCGTACCGAATTTCATTAAAATCGGTTCAGTAGTTTAGGCGTGATTGCGTAACACACAGACAGAGTTACTTTCGCATTTATAATATTAGTAAGGATTGAATAAAATTGTCGATTCAATAGTAACTTGTCAATGTATACAAAATATGGTTCACATTGCATACATTTTTATTTGTATCTATACTTTGTGTAATACAGTAATACCCCGGACTTCCGCGATAGTTGGGACCAAGAGAGCCGTTTAAGTCGAATTCGCGTAAATCAGGGTTCAACTTTGCTTATACGTAGGGTTGCCATCCGTCCGGGTTTTGCCCGGATTTGTCCTAGTTTGGAGAGCGTCCGGAGGCGTCCGGGGGGATTTTCCCAATAAGCGTCCAGGTAAAACCCGGACACACATTGGTCATACGGGTACCAAAAGGCACGATCTCTCTTATTATTTTCCTATGGTTTCATCTCATTGTTTATTTTACGTTGATTAAATGAAAAGGAAGAGACTGTTATTAAAAAAGTTCTAAAGGTCTACAATGTTATCACTTTATCAGTAAATAAAAGCCATTATTAAATAAACATCGTTGTTTTTAATTTCAAGTTCAAAAATGTATTTTTCTACGGTTTACGGGGAAAAACTGTGATTTTACCCAAATGTCCGGGGTTTCTGAGTATTTGTCCGGGGCCGGTAAATTTGGTGATGGCAACCCTACTTATGTTTTTTGTCTTGTGTTAGGTTCAAATGAATCTTTTTTGGTCTTTTGCATAGCATAATTAACGATGAATCAATTATGTGCATTGCAGTGCATGCCGATGAACGCGGTGATCAAAACAAAAACCGCGTGTCTCCGCATTCGTGCAAAACGGGGTCGCGTAAGTCGGGGTGTTACTGTACTAATATTAATAAAGGAAATTTTGTTTGTTTGTTTAAACGCGTACTGATAGTACTAGGTGTATTTAGGTGTTTTGGTATGGAAATAGCTTGAAGCTTGAGGAAGGGACTACTTTACTCGACTGTAAAGGAGGCTTATATTTTTATCTTATTAAAGTCCATAGCGAAGCCCCGTGCGACTCTTAGTTAATTAATAAAAAAAACATTTGATAAGCCGTAACCTCGCTGGTCTCAAGGCCCAATGTCCAGTATACAAATAACAAAACAGAAAAAAAAACAATCGCAAAACAGTTTAATCTGTAACTTTTGCGCCTCTGCGCTTATCTCCAGTTGCCATTGCCACATCCATTTCCGCCTTCTACGCTCCGAACGTCCCTGTTGTAAAGTTAACAGTAACATTTACTTATAATATTATTGTTGTTTAATTGCAGTATTCTCTGTTTTTCAGGTTCTTCTCCGTTTAAAATAATCTTACTAATATTTTAAATGCGAAAGTTTGTGAGATTATTGTTACTCTTTTACGCAAAAACTACTGAACGGATCTGAATGAAATTTTGTAAGTAGGTAGCAGTGGCGAAGGCTCCATACAACTCGATTCCTACCGGCTTCCTTTTTGAAATATGGCAAATATTAGTCTATTATTTTATATATGAATATATAAATAGTAATCTATTATTTTCAAGTAAACAAATAATTATTTACGAAGTTACAAGATTTCGAAGTCAGCCACAGGGCCACAGTTACTGGAATTCACGCATCACACTTGAGCAAGGTAAGCAATTTTTGGTTCGGCTTCCCTTTTATGAAAATTCACCCTTCGCCACTGGTAGGTAAGTAACACTTAGGCTACTTTATACGCTGGAAAACTCTCACACGAACCAAGTCGTGGGTAGAAGCTAGAGTAATGTTATAAAGGCATTCGGCAAATAAGTTATTAAAAGTGTTCTGAAGCCGTGTAAAAAAAACAACACAACAATTTTTTTAGGATTATCATCTATCAAGTAGTCACTAGAAATTAGGGCACATGATTATATTTTACTAATATATAGAGCTCAAAAAAAGAACTTGTGAACATATCATAAACCATTTTGAACGAACCCTAGATAACAGCACAGCAGCCAATCATTCAACTACTGCTCTAACATTAATTATAGCGGTTAAGTCGTCACTTTGGTCTCCAAATCATCAGTCTTTGTCATGGTTGTTTAATACGTATCACCGTAACCCAAGAATGTGTAACAAAACATTTGAACAATTTATTATCACCGGGTAAACGTCGCCCCACTTGCGCTATCTTTGGTAAACAAATAATTAGTTATCTACCATATTTGTTGTAGCACTAATTGCTAGACTACTTGTAATGTTTCCGTAACATCTTCATAAAGATTTTTGAGATATACCTAGTTCATTAACCTGGTTTGTTTAAGGAGTTTTTTTTTATAGGAAGTGATGAAAATAAAGAATTTTTTTTTTAATAAATCACTTATTGGGTCTAGTAGACGATAGTGAAATATTTTTTTAAATATCTTCATCACTGACGACGTTATAAAGCATTTAAGTTGATAGTTAGAGCGTGACACACGACAAAACTTCGACGTAAAATATTAATTAAACAAAAAAAAAAACAATAAATTACTTCTTCCGCTCTGGGTGGAAAGGAGTGTCAGACTTCTACTGACTAAAAACTCACCCTGCCCGTTCAATTGCTCTTGCTTTCCGGGGATGCTATATCTCGTTAAAACATTACCGCAATGGTGGTATATTATTGTTACGGAACTTGCACGTCCGATACATGATTAATTCCTAGATTAGGGCATTTTTATGTTCTCGTCTTTATTGTAACTTTCATGCATCAATGATAGAGAGGATAAACAAAGAAACCTCCTAATATGGATGTACCTCCTATGGTGTACCTCCTAATAGAAACTTCAACTTAATAAAACATTTAAAAAAATCTGGATGAGAAAATTATCAAATGAGGAGTCATTTGATAATTTTCTCATCCAGATTTTCCCGCTGTGGGTGGAGTGTCAGACTTCTACTGACTAAAAACTCACCCTGCCCCTTCAATTGCCTTTGCAAAACATACTGCATTTACAAACGATATGCGTGTAGCAAATATGGCAATAAACCAAACAGTTTACCTTTTGATATAGATATTATAATTATGTATATACCTAATAATGACGTAATTCCACGTGCAATAATACCCTTTGTGTTATCTTTAAATAACAAGCAATATAAGGGAAAATAACAGCCGACATACTGCTGTATATAAATATTTAATAACCATGTTTAGAATAGGCCAGTGTTTAGTTGCTTCCTTGTAGGCGCACCTTTAAGCGTGAAAATGTAGGTACGGTTTAGTAATATGGAATTTGTTATATCACATAGTGTTTTCGAATTCCTACAGCCCGTCGAAAGACTGCCTCGTTGGTCTAGTAGTCAGAAGTGCGACTGCTGAGCTGATGAGGTCTCGGGTTCAATTCCCGGGTCGGGCAAAAAGTGCCATTGGGTTTTGCTCTAAGGAATCGCTCCACAGAACAGATAAAAGAGGTTAGAAAGGAAATAGTTCCTGATATTTGTATGAGAACGCGTGTCGCCGCTTGTCTCCCACTCTTTAGCTCCACTACAAGCAAGAGGCCCGTTACGTATGCGAATTCCGCACACAAATTAATTACACACACTTAAATCGAGAGCATGCTACTGATTGTAACTCACTGTCGACAAACATGCGCCGTGCATGACAGCCAATCAGGGCAAAGGACAAAACGTCAATGGTTGAAGTGTGGCGCATGCAGTACATTGTAAGCGGACTTGGTCATTGCGTTGACTAAGCGAGTAAACATCGGGCAATGTATACTTTATGTAACTTGTTGCAATAATGTTGTTAATGTTCGGAATTTCATAGTGATCATAATATTTTTATGTTTTTTACAAATAAAATTGTAATTAAATTTTATTTTCGACTTACGGATGGAAATATATACATCTTGGCTATATACTTGCGGTCTGACTTTTTGTTTTACAGGTTATAATTGCACAACGCGGCATTTTAAAGCAGAGCTCCGTGTTCCGAAGTAATCCGAAGCGCACTAAACGCGGTGAATGAATTAATCGGTCGCGCTATGATTTTCGTATCATAAATGTGGCGCGCTCGCCACGCCCACATTACCATTCCAACCTTATTCATCTATTCCGTGAATCTCTCGGTAGTAGCCAGGAGTTTAGAAATTGGCGGTGTGATACCCACGTGCTTCATAAAGAAATCGGTTCGTTTTCAATGAGCTTAAAATAGTAATTATAACTACTAATAGCTATTACAATATATTTTCTATATTTTTACGGTTATAATAGATCTTATCATGTTCACATATTTCTTCAGCAAAGTCTGAAACATAGCAATCGATTGACAGTTCTAAATGGTGTTAGGTAAATTTATAATTGTGCTCCTTCATTCGTAAAACTTCTCTTATATTATGTTAGTCCACCTGACTTAAACCACATAAACTTCATGAAATAAATCATTAATTTATAATCTTTATAAGAAACAGTGTTCCTTTATCTGTATATAAAAGATATGTATCGGAGTCACTCGAATAAAATGACGTGTCGTGATTAAGCCGAGTATTTCCGAATCGATATGAATCATTTCCTTTTCACGATAATATTATTGTAATAAATATAGTAGTAGCAGTAATCTGTTTTACACAATTTTTATTTAATGAAATGTATTGTATTATTCTTGATCTTTTTACACTAATCTGATTTTTGTTTTTCCTTTTTATTTGACTGATTATTTTATTGTAAATACGATTACCTACTTATCTATACTTATAATAAATCTGTAGAGAGGTCAATTCTGTACATGAAATTAATTTCCAAAATAACTATCAGGGGGTGATTAAGGATCGATACTCATGCCAAAAATGCAATCAGTTAAATTTTTGTCTGTCTGTCTGTCTGTCTGTCTGTCTGTCTGTATAACCGTTATAGAAACAAAAACTACTCAACGGATTTTAACGAAACTTGGTACAGTTATTTTTCATACTCCTGAGCGGGTTATAGTATACTTTTCATCACGCTACAATCAATAGGAGCAGAGCAGTGAAGGGAAATGTTGGGAAAACGGGAGAAGTTACTCCATTTTTTAAGCTTCCGTCGCGTGTGCAACCTTAATGGTTAAAGCTACACAAATCATTTCATGACGGAAATGTTCTCCTTAAAATTATATAAAAAATATCCCACGACAGCATATGTCTAACTTTTATGGTTGACTCACAATAACACGTGTAACTCCCGATAGCTTAGCAGTTCGAAGCTTTCTGATTATAATATTTGTCTACTCTTACGTTTATAACACTCTCAGTCACCCCTAATTGAAAAAGTTAACATTATTAACTATTCCATAAAAAAATTGGCCAAGTGCGAGTCAGACTCGCCCATGAAGGGTTCCGTAGTAACTATAATATAATATGCAAATTTATTTGACAAAAAAAAAACCTTACAAATTTCTCTATACTTATAATAAATCTGTAGAGAGGTCATTTCTGTACATGAAATTAATTTCCAAAATAACTATCAGGGGGTGATTAAGGATCGATACTCATGCCAAAAATGCAATCAGTTAAATTTTTGTCTGTCTGTCTGTCTGTCTGTCTGTCTGTCTATCTGTCTGTATAACCGTTATAGAAACAAAAACTACTCAACGGATTTTAACGAAACTTGGTACAGTTATTTTTCATACTCCTGAGCGGGTTATAGTATACTTTTCATCACGCTACAATCAATAGGAGCAGAGCAGTGAAGGGAAATGTTGGGAAAACGGGAGAAGTTACTCCATTTTTTAAGCTTCCGTCGCGTGTGCAACCTTAATGGTTAAAGCTACACAAATCATTTCATGACGGAAATGTTCTCCTTAAAATTATATAAAAAATATCCCACGACAGCATATGTCTAACTTTTATGGTTGACTCACAATAACACGTGTAACTCCCGATAGCTTAGCAGTTCGAAGCTTTCTGATTATAATATTTGTCTACTCTTACGTTTATAACACTCTCAGTCACCCCTAATTGAAAAAGTTAACATTATTAACTATTCCATAAAAAAATTGGCCAAGTGCGAGTCAGACTCGCCCATGAAGGGTTCCGTAGTAACTATAATATAATATGCAAATTTATTTGACAAAAAAAACCTTACAAATTTCTGAAAACTAGCTTATTTACATGTTTTACAACTGCGCCAAATAAATTTGTTTTGAAAAAAAAAAACCTTACTAATTTCTTAAAACTGGCTTTTTTACATTTTTTACAACTGCGCCGAATAAATTTGTTTTTCATAGTGTTTGTATGAATTACAAAGTTATATTTGCGGTTTTAGAAAATATGCTGTATCTCAAAAACTGCTTAACTGATTTCGTTCAAACTAATTTTGGTTGAAAGTTTATATTAAGATCTACAGACATATATTTTTTTTAGATTTTTCACTCCATTATTATAGAAGTTAGAGGTTGTGTCCGCCACACACACATTTTACCACTTTGGAAGCTTATATCTTTTAAACGATTGACTTTATGGAAAAGTGGTTTTAGAAACCCCGAAGTCGTTTTTAAAGAACTGTCTATAGATACCACACATGCATCGATTTCATGAAAAAAAATATTTTCAGGTTTAGTTCCATGTATGGGAAGCCCCCCTTTATTTTAAATATTTTTTATTTTTTTTCTCAAAATCGGAAAGCGGTGTACAGAATACATCTACCTATCAAGTTTCACATGTATAGTCCTAATAGTTTCGGAATAAAATTGCTGTGACAGACGGACGGACGGACAGACAGACAGACGGATGGACAGACATGTCGAAACTATAAAGATTCCGTTTTTTGCCATTCGGCTACGAAACCGTAAAAAGAATCATATAAATCGGTATAGAAACACCAAAGTTATACATGAAATACGCTTATAATAATAAGCCATCGCGCGTGAATACTGAATCATGCTATAAGGATTATTTTTGAGAATCGGTCGCCGCGCTCGACGCGTCTCGCGGTCGAAGCGTTCTCTAGGTACTTAAGCCTCATGTGAACGTGATCTAAACAATATTACCAATACATTAACTTACGCTGACGGAGTCGCGGGCACAGCTATATTGTATCATTACGCTAAGGCCAATAGGAGCGGAGCGCCAATGAAGAATGCTTCAAAATCGGGGTTAAATTTAACGTTAGCCCAAAGTAACTATTCCACGCGGACGAAGTCGCGGGCAAAAGCTAGTTGTAAATAGAATGCGGGCTTTTATCGTTTTGAATTTGTTATTTTCTTTGAAATGTACCTTTTTGTTTGTTTTGTTTGTTTTATTTGCATGGTATTGTTTTATTTTACAAAATTTCTACACGATGTATATTGTTCCGAAATAAATGACTTATGCTTAACATATGTAGCTTATTCTTCTATCAATCGTTAGGTTGGATTTTATAAACCAAATATCTGGGGGGCATGGTAGTGCCCCCGCCAAAATCTAATTATATAAATCGCAAAAACAATGTAATTTATTTAATTATGTATGTATTACTTGTGAGATATATTGTGTTTTCATGCGATGGCCGAGTCAATCTATTTATTTAAAACGTTAAAGATTTTTAATATGGATATGGTCACTATAAGATGTTGTTAGGTTAGATAATTACGTAACAACTTAAAACAGAAGGTCCCTTAAGTAAGGACTGAATAATCGAATAATCGACTTGGTATTAGGTACATGGATCTCACAACTTTTTACGGTAGAAGAACTGAGTTGCGAGACTTGGTTTTTTGACAAGTATTGTTTTTTATGGGATAGACTTAAGTCCGCTATCACTTAATGATTAACACCTATGAATTCGTTACCTATGAAAGTAGATCACCCATATTCTATACTAGCACTTCGCCCGCAGCTTCGTCCGCGTGGATTTCGAAATAATTTATTGCCTACATACAGCACTCACCAATAATGCACCTTACTACCAGAGAAAAAAAAAATTGAATTAGATAATTATTTCTGGAGATTACCCCCTAAATACAAACCTACAAACAATAAATTAGTATAAACTATAATATAAGCTTTAAAAATAATTTGACAGTTTCATTTGAAACAATTATTACGATAGATGCTGTAAAGTGTATTCATATTGTATAAACTCTTTCTTAAATCCATATAATATTAACGGCGGTCTACTTCTTTTTTCAACCGACGACCAAAAGAGGAGGTTATCAATTCGATGCGTATATTTTTTTTTTTTTTTATGTATGATCACCGAGTATTCGAAGACGGCTGAACCGATTTGGAAAATTCTTTTTTTGTTTGATAGGGTATACTTTGAAATTGGTACCATTTGTCACCAAGTCAGGATCTGATGATGGGATCCTAGAGAAATCGAGGGAACTCTTCAAATATTATAGGCACACCTATGGCGTTTTGGGTATTTCTTATAGTAACTTGTGCAGTTGCTCTCAAAAAGTACCATTTGGGGAAGTGGAACTGATGATGAAGACCACAAATGGAATGAAAACTACTAAATAAGTATTTCGTGGATTGCGATTCGATTACTTGAATATGGATATTTAGCACTTGGTGCTTGTCACAATGCATATGGTGATGTATAGCTGATGGTGAAGTACCAGGAGAACTCCTCAAAAATTAACGGCCCAGCATTGGGAAAAGCAATATTTTGTAAAATGTTATAAGTAGTTGACATTTAGGCTCTTGTAACTAGGTAAATTAAAAATCAACCAACTAAAAAGAGTGAAATAAAAACTTTTTACCAAAAAATTAAACCGACTCCCAAAAAACACTACAAAGTGAAAAATAACTTTAATTTCGGAAGTCGGTGCCAAAAACGAAAATACAAAACTAAAGACACCGACTACCGAAATTAAAGTTATTTTTCACTTTGTAGTGTTTTTTGGGAGTCGGTTTAATTTTTTGGTAAAAAGTTTTTATTTATTTTTTAAATGCGTTCTTTGGCTTTATCAAAAAATGAGGCTTTTGGAAGTGATAATTATCCTTTAGCTGTTCTTCGGGCATCTTTAATTCCTTTTTCAAAATCAGTTGGTTACCTGATTTTTTGTTTTGTTTTTCTTTTAATATTGTCACATTTATATTAGGAATTCTCTAAAATAGTTGAAAATTAAGTTAAGAATGTTAACCTAGCTCCAGTGGAAAATTAGAAACCGTGCCTTGCCGATGAAAAAAAAAACTCATATAAAAAACATAACATTAATCCTTGAACCCACTCCAAACAGAAGCATATTATTTTTAATTTTTAATTTATAATTTATTTTTATTATTAAGCAGACAGGCCCGTTGGTATAGTGGTCAGTGGCCCTGACTGCTATGCGCAAGGTCGTGGGTTCGATTCCCACCTAGGACAAATGTTTGTGTGATGAGCTCGGTCATTTGTTCTTGGTCTGGGTGTAATTTATCTATAATATGTATGTATTTAGAAATATATATGTATGTTTATCAGTTGTCTAGTACCCATACCACAAGCTCTGCTTAGTTTGGGACTAGATGGCGCTGTGTGAAAAGTTGTGGAAAAAAAAAAAAAAAAAAAAAAAAAAAATATTGCTGGTAATGTGAATTCTACCCATATTGCAAGTTTTTTCTATAAAAAAAAAATAAAGAAAAAGAAAAGGATCTTAAAAAGTAATAGTTGAGAGTGTTGGCCCAGTTTTATGATTGTTACCTATTCTTCGGTATGGTTGTTATTCTCACAGTCTTCAAAAATCGTGCTACCCAGTTACTGGGTTGTGGAAGTCAGATAGGCAGTCACTCCATGTAAAGCTGCATCCTGTTAGACTGGAAGCCGACCTCAACATAGTTTGGAAAAGGCTAAGGAAACAATGACGTCTTACTAAATGAGGTATTCCTCGAAGCGCTACCATTTTGAAGCGCACCTAATGAAGCGCTCCTTTTTTATTCCTCGGAGCGCTCCTTTTTGTAGCGCTCCCGATACCATGTTATCGGAAAAGGAGCGCTCCGAGGAATAAAAAAGGAGCGCTTTATTAGGTGCGCTTCAAAATGGTAGCGCTTCGAGGAATACCTCCAAAAATCGTGGTTTGAAATCACTGAAAGTTAAAAGGAACACACAGATATTGCGAAAATCTTCTCGTCTTAATATGCTTGGTACGGTCCAATGCCCCCTAATAATTAATTTGTATCAATGCTAAGCTTTCATCACGGAGCTGTCACAGCGAGATGTCTCAATGTGGACCAATTAACTCGGAGATTGAGTGCGCAACAAATCTTTGCCAATTAGGAGCACGATACAATTTGATAAAACAATTGTTACAATAAGATTGGGCGCACACTTTGTCATTTTGCGACTAGTCACACTTGAAAATGACAATGAAACTGTGACAAAAATGACAATGATAATTGAAAATGACAAACAAACAAAAAAAAATTGTGTAGATATCCTCTTTCACCTGAACTTACTGGTTAACAATATGTAATTCAAGTTTCATTTGTGTCCCACTGCTGCACAAAAGTCCTCCTCTCTCTGTACCTACACTTATTCATGCTGTGCGATCTTTTTTTTTGGTATACGACATACGTGGGGCATATAAAATATTTTTCTTTCTTTTCATAACAAATATCTGAGCAGCTCCACAGATAAAAATAAATACATGCTACGCAGCGGTTGACAGATGACATAATGAATCTTGAGTGATCCTTCAGTGATCGAAATTCACACATAATTATTTAAAATTTAAATTTTGAACGTTATTATAAAATCATTAGCGTTCCGCATTCCTTCTTCATAAATTATAAATTGTACACTCCATCTGCGTAATTCTTAAATGGGCGTATGAAGTATTTGCTTCCCGCATTATTATATACATATATATAGATAGGTGATTGAACTGTGCAGTTAGCGTGTTACGTATGCAATAATAATAACCCTTACTAATGCCATAAAAGTGAAAGGAAATCCATTAGTAAGACGAGTTTCAATCATTTGATGAACTTTGTATAAAGAAAGTTAGTAATACCTTATTTACCTGTAATATATGTAGGGCAAGTATCCAAATGACCGTCTGTCCCTTTTTCAGTGCACATTTTTTTTCACAGATTTCTTTTACTGTTTTAAAAGGTTTGTTAAATATGAGTAAGACCCAAACGTAAGTAACGTTTCAAAGAGACGCCTTGTCTATATCAAACTGACATTTGTATCAAATCTTCCGGCTTTTTTCGGGTGGGAAGTCATTGAATGACTTCTCCCGCTCCACCCTGTTCCTTCAGATGCTCTTGCGGTGCGGGGCCGTGGTATATAATGAAAAAATCCCCTGCAACCCTTTCTTTTAGCTGTGAAAAATAAATTTGAAAGTCGCATATGTATCTCCGCATATTTTGCGTTTCACAAGGGAATCAAAGGGTAATCCTGTAAGGTAATCCCGTTGACCTAGAGTCATGAACGTTTTGGGAATAATTTATATAGGTATTCTGCCGGAGTCTGTGTTTTCTGATAGGTTGGTATAACCTGGGAGTATTTATGTCATGAGTGAATAGGTTACTTCTAGGTAAGCGTGCTTTATCTTCGACCACATTATCGCTTACCATCAGGTGAGATGGTGGTCAACGCAAGCCTATCGACAATTTAAAAAAATGAAGTTTGGCAAGAAGCAATGCCTCACAGCTCTTGTAAAGGAATAAACTGAAAACTAAATATGTTGTTAGTCTGTTACTATTATTCAACGTGTATTCTTAGATACGACTTTACAGAGCTTTTAGTACCCGAGTCTAAGTCACGCTTGGTCTGATTTTTTATTAGTTTACGCAACTAATCACGTGGTAATATCTCTAACGTTTTTCTTTACAATTTTTCACTATATACTATTGTCGCATGTCAGTAGTACCTACAGCGTGCGTGGTACCTTATTTATAAGTGAAATGATGTCATCTAAATATGCATTGTTCTGTAACAAGTATACCTACATTTTACTGTGCCTACAATTAAAATTAATAGTAAACATATGATAAATGGTATTTAATTTGGAAATTTGTTCTATCATTTAGACACATATTTTTTTCGTAAATTTGTACTTAGATGAGGCCGGTGTTTCCTCTCCGACTATCCCGAGAAGAAACACTGAAATCTTATAACTACATTTTCGCTGTACATATATAGTTCGTGGTTAAAATAAGAACATGCCGTACCGTTTGATCTACCAGGCTGAGCAACGTTTGGCAAGGTTGGTTCGCGGATGGGTGGACGTGAGATTCCTGTGTGCCTTGAAAAGTATGTAAAGCCCGCTCTACACTTAGTGCGCGATTTACGGCGCGATTTCGCGGGGCGAAGTTGCCGAGACTTCGCGGCTTGATAATTACGACTCCATATTCGCAATGATTCGCAGTAGTTTCACAGTGGAGTTCGCAACGTTAAACGATATGGACGTTGAAGTAGCTGCTGCTGTGTCCCTAACTTTGTGTGCATTAGCGTACTATAATTATGTGTACGTTAAAAGTGAAACACAAATTAGGAAACGATGGAAAAAAATTGAGATGGTGGATGACAACTATCCATCGTAATAGAACATGGTTTGTTTACATTCATCAGTTTCATAAGTTAAATTGATAATTAAAGGGCTCAATCAACACTGATCGTCGCGGAGTGCGAGTGTGGAGTCATACAAGTTCACGTCGCGTTCACGCTTCGCGGTCCCTTTGACGCAGGACAAAAAACCGACAAAAATCGGGGAAGAAAGCGCGAACCTGCGAAGAATATGCGAAACGGCTCCACACTTAGCATTCGCGCCCTGTCGTGGCTTTCACGCGCGATCCGCGCACTAAGTGTAGAGCGGGCTTTATATCTTTAGTCCCGACAAGTGTTAGTTCATCTCTGCCATTCGTTTCTGGTAGTATCGTGTTACCCAGTAACTGAACGTACTGGCACTCAGCTGCATTAGGTTAGAATAAAAGCCGACCATGACAAAGTTGGTCGGTCTCCAGTAATAGGTTATGCTCTTAATAGTTTTTTTCTACTGCTTACGGTGTATGAGCACTCATTGATACAGACATAAACGTATAAAATTACTACTTTCCCACCCTGTAACACTGCACTAGTTTTACAATAACCCACAATCTAAACAAAAACCTCTCCTTCCCAAACCAATCAATTTTCAACCCTACGCTACGGATACAAAGACGTTACAAACTGCAAATGCATCTTAGCGAAAACTTGATCGATCAATGTCCCTTCGATTGATTACTAAGATTTCTTAAGCACTTATTTTCTTAACATTAAGATCGTAAATGGCCTTCGTTTATCTGTTTACTTATCTGCTCACTATCTGATGTCAGTTGTAGATAACGGATGAGGTTCACTGTGCGTGTCACTCACTAAGATAACTGTGTCATTCGCGCAACGTCGCTCGGCGCGAGCGCACGGTTGTAGTATCGAACGATTTTTTGTGTCCAAATTTCATAATTACTCACGATTGATTTGTAGAACTGCGTGTTACGTAGTTTATTATCAGCTGACGTGTTTTTATTCATAAGTTTGTGTTATAAATCATTTAGTGACGGTTGAAAACTGAGCCTTAAAACAAACAAGTGACAAAACAAAGAGCCTATCAATAAAATAGTTATTTTCCTGTGACAGTGACTGTGCTTGGACTGTGATAAACGAAAACAAAAACATTCCAAAATGCGTCGACAGAAAATGAACATAGACCCTGATCTCGGAGATTTAGAAGAGATGCTAGCCCACGTACAGACTCAACTGGAACACGAGATAGATATGGAAAAGGAATCCAAACTGACGTCTTTGACAAATATACAGGAGTCGCCGAAAATGGTGAAGAGAGCTTCTTCTTTTAGCAGGACGGACTCTTATGACTACCGTCGGCCTGCGCCAAGACCGCCTCCCGCCCGGTCAGACTCAGGTAGTCGCTCCCTGAACGGCAACTTCGCAGAATACCGTAACGGGAATGGCGAGGATTATAAAGAGGAACAACAGTACTCCCAACCAGATATAAACGGCTCAAAGTTCAAAGGCTCCCAAACCAGTTTGAAGTCCGATGAAGGATCGCAAAGCTCCTTCCAGTCTTTTCGCTCGGAGCCTATATCGAGGTTGTCGGTGATGAGCCTGCAAGAGAAGAGGACATCGTATGCTTCCTTGAATGGAAGGCACTCCAAGACTGCGACACTGCCTAGGGGTTATGGATCTACGAAGGAGAAGAACTGGGAAGAATATTGGGCTTGGTAAGTACTTATACGATTTGTATTATTTAGGCTTACTAGTATTTATTTGAGGATCAATCGATATGAAAACAAGAAAAATAATAATTCTGCTTAGAAAAAAGAGTTTACAGAAGTGTCTAAAAAGTCAAATCCTATAGTCAGTCAAAAGTATTTTGTTTTTTTCTTTTTAAAGTAGCTAATCCATCAACCGTCTTACGCATATATTGTATTATTAATAGATTCTGTTTGCGGATTCGATCGCGTGAATAGCTGATTATTTTTCAGTGAACAGAAAAGTATCTTAACTAGGTATGTTACGTGACCGCTTTTCACCTACAATCAACACCAAAAATGTTTTGACGTGAAGGAAGATAGATAAAAGTTATGTATGGATAAAGATATAGAAAATAATAAATTATTGTTTACTAGCTGACCCCATTACACGTCGTCCTTGTGACCTATCAAGTCTTCCCCCCCCCCCCGTATTAGAAGGAACATAATACAAAAAGAATTAATAAAATCGGTACAGCCGTTTTCAAGTTTTAGCAAGCTTAATGAACTACTCAATTGATTTGTAATTGTAAAGATAGTATATCATTTTTTTACAAAGCTAAAGAATAATAAATACCAATTTTCAATTGGATAATTAAATATCATATTGTCTCTACGTTCAAGACGACATGCCAAAATTCACGGTCTCAAATCACTAACATGATATTGTACTTCCCATTATTATTACACGCACAGACAACGTTACCAACGTGATCATAGTCTTTGCTTACAAATGGCGGTCGTTGATGTAACAAAACACTGTCGTGTCGATCTTATAATATAGTGGTTAGACGCAGCCTCAGTGAAACTAAATATCATCTGACTGCCTACTCTGATAAGATGATTAAGATTTTAGATCGATAAGGTGATCTGTCAATCGCGTAAGATATTTATCTTGTTTATGAAAACTTGACATGTTTCTGTATTGGAATGGTTTGCGTTTACTAACTTGTCCCGGGCTCCGTAGTCTTTTTCTACATCTCTTTTTCCTTACTATCTTTATTGAATCGATATTCTCAATCAGATTGCGATACGCTTTCAATAGCAAAACACCAATTCTCGTAACGTTCAAATTCAACTTCAACTCAATTAAGTGGCGTTTGTGGAGGATCCACCACAATTTTGCCAATATCACGTGTATTCTACACGTGATATTGGCAAAATTCTGGTGGCGATAGACCATCAAACGCAGGAGGTTGTTCGGTTAAGTATTTTGGAATTTTCAACGTTCAAATTCTAAGCGCACTATCTTCTCGGTTAAGTCAATGTTACCAAATTGTCAAATATATCCCTGTACATTTATGTTTTTGACAGATTGGGAATTCGAAGTCTTTTTAAATACAGAAATTACCAGTCTGACCTTGATCCATATTGATTGTTGCATATCTCTTATCTAAACGTTTTCTTGTGTTCTGGCCTTTTTTAGTCACGTGCTTAAAAAATGCCGTGTATAATATTAGCCGCTAATCTAATAACTTTTGCATTGGGTCTGTTTGCCCTGTTTTTTTTTTCTTTTTTACTGTGCTGTGAAGACCATGCATCTTATAACATAGTTATTCTAGCTAAATTGTCTTCTTAATCTACGTTAAAATTATAGTGTCTTCCTAATGCATCCATTAGACCGTTTAAAATAGTAACATTCTCGATTTAGTAGCCATTATTATGGTTCTTCTAAACCATATGTACATATAATTATGGACTTTTACGTGCATTCACAGTAATTATACTTTCACTTTTTGTTTACTATTCATCATATAAGTCCGATTTCTATAGAAGTATTCGGCATTTGAAATAAACC
The DNA here is from genome assembly GCA_943138885.2 of Tholera decimalis. Lineage (NCBI taxonomy): Eukaryota > Metazoa > Arthropoda > Insecta > Lepidoptera > Noctuidae > Tholera > Tholera decimalis. The sequence goes on from OW964571.2 coordinate 6,017,255, forward strand.
TTATTGTCTATGCTTGCATTTAATTTTTTTAGTTTTTATGTTCTTATTTTTTTCCACGTGGTGATTTTTACACGAGGTTTACAAAAAAGTTTCTGGTCTTTTAGTTAAACTTTTCTGTTTATTAGGAGAATGACCTTATCGCTAACTGTTTACGGTTTTGTGAGTGATTGTTGTTTTATTGGTTCGGAGATTTTAGGCTAATTAGTCGTTTTTATGGTTCAATTGTTTTGTTTTTAGTTCGCTGAAACTTAGCTTCGGATTAAAATATTTTATCTGTGGATTAGTAGCTTTTAAAGGGATTGAAACTCGAAGCTTTACGTTTCATGTAATCCGAAACTAATATTTTAAGTATTTGTTCGTCTTGAAGCTTAAAAACCAAAATAAAGTGAGTTTTCTAGGTTAAGAGGACTGTGAGGATTCGATACAAAATACAAATTATTGCCTTAACATACGATATAATATAACTAGTATTTGCGCGTTGCGCGAGGTGCAAGCACCTCGCGTGCTCGTGAAAAAAAAAAAGGGGTGGGGGCATGGGGGGAGATGGGGGGGGTTTAGTATTTGCGTGTTGCGCGAGGTGCAAGCACCTCGCGTGCTTGTGAAAAAAAAAAAGAAAAAATGGGGTGGGGGTGATGGGGGGGGTTTAGTATTTGCGTGTTGCGCGAGGTGCAAGCACCTCGCGTGCTTGTGAAAAAAACTAAAGCATTGCCCCTCTAAATCAAGTATTTGCGTGTTGCGCGAGGTGCAAGCACCTCGCGTGCTTTTTATAAAATAAAATAAAAAGGGGGGGGGGGGGTGATGGGGGGGAGATGGGGGGGGGGTTGCACAAGTATTTCGACTAAAGCATTGCCCCTCTAAATGAATCTGAAAAAAAAAATGTTCCAAGTCTCTTAGATTCCGAGATCCGCCTACAGGGGGGGAGAAGGGGGGCGGGGGGGGGGACTTTGAAAAATGGTTTTTACTTTACCGAGCCTCCTCTATACGAATCCGTAAAAAAAAAAAATACGGGTCTCGTAGTTTCCGAGATACGATAGGGAGGGGGGAAAAGGGGAGGTTTGGCACTTTTCCCGTAGGTTTCAGAGTTACTTGTTTACGAATCTGTCAAAATATACCCACCTCCCCATCCACCATCTGGGAGAACAATTATGTCAGTGAGTCAGTGAGTGGTAATTTAGCTTTATATAGTATAATAAGTCAATAGGTAAGTTGTGTTGTGTCTCGATAATTCATTAAAAATAGATTCCCATTTCCATGGCATGTAGTATTTTATCTGCCCTTCTGATGACATTCGTAACAATATCTACTTTTATTATACATATTCATATAGGTAAGTATATAACAATCACATGATACGTTAAATGTATTACAAACTAAAATACGTATTGCTTTCCTCTTATTTATTTATTCTACCTTCCGTGACCGCTGTAAGAAATGTAGGAAGGCCTTTGCCTACCAGTGGTACCATACTGGCAATAATAATAATTAATTCTTATGTCAATCCTATTCATTTCTGGTATGTTGTTGGATTAAATGATAAGTATGTGGTTTTCCTAGATGACTCAAATTACTGTTATAAGGGTTTGTCTAGAGATGCAACAGCAACTCAAACAGCCTAGTCTACAAATTGCGTTTTTTTGCATTCATAATTTATATGTCATATAGGTCCCGAACTCAGTAGAGACTCCAGCTCTCACTAAGATCCTATGTCTTGTTGTGAGTTTGTGACTTATATTCTATTAACCAATGTCGTACCTTTTTGTGAGAAATACATAAAGATTATTGTTACCTATATTATGTACGAATATCGCAACCAGATGCTTTTCTGAATTTAGTGTTGCTGTGCGATTTTTTGTTTTTTTTTTTTTATAAATAATTCTTCATGCATCGGCTAAACTGTCGAATGAATTTAGTGCACATAACCTCGAAAAATTTAACTAATTTTTAAATCTAGGTACATATGTACCAATTTTTCATTCTTCTTCTTTTCGAATCGATGCTCAGACATCCTTGGACCAATATGCAGCTACCTGCACAGCTCTTTCATTGGCGTCGTTCAGATCCTGCAAGGCGCAGGTGGCCGAGCACGATGGATATGACAAGATGTGTCATATCTTGTACAGGGGCTCCACAGTGAAATTGCGTCTGCAATGGGTCAAGGAAATACCATTTGGCTAGATTTTATTAACAGAACAGTGGCCAACCTGGGCCTGCAAAAGATTAAGGAGTTGAGATTGTATGAAACGCGCTTAAAATGTATGAAAAATATTAATCGTCTAAAAATATGTTACTAACTGCTTGGGGCCCTAGAACCCACACTAGGATTCATTATTACAAAATTAGCGAATTGTATTTTAACATAATGCCCTCTAATCGTTATTAGAATGTTAGTATCCACTTTATGCGTACCTATGCATTGTATTAATGTGTCCGAGCAAAGATGTGTCTCCAAAACATTTTTATTTCGTCACCATTTTTACAATCTGTAAACGTAGTTTATTTATAGCCTAGTATAAGCACGAGACGAACATTTATAATTAATTAATTATCAATATATATATAAAAGCGAAATACCACTCACTGAATAATCACGAAATCTCAGTAGTGTGTGTCAGGCAGGGGTGTCCTTTTAGTACATAGATGCTCGCTAAAACGGGATTTTGCGAAATTCCCACGGGATCGGGATTTACACGGGAAAAACTTCCCACGCGCACGAAGTCGCGAGCAAATGCTAGTTATCAATATGTCTTGCCTTGCAATATCTTGTGACAAACCATTTCATATCATCACCATTTTACATTTCGCCCTCAAATTTACACACTTATACCTACGAACAATTGCTGTGCGCTTTTTGTCTCCTTTCCATCTACATTCCTATGACAACTGGACTTGGTATTTCCTGCCCCCCCATCTGACCTTCAGCTTCCGTGGGAAGATAGGCAGGTGTACCTTTAAGGTCAAAGTCGACGCGTGCGAGTGAAACAGGTTCAGTTAAGAAGGGCTGTTTCGTCCGTTGTGACATTACTTTAAACGGGAATGGTTCTTGGTTAGGTACTTGAATATCTACACATAACTATAAAATTGAAGTGACACTGTGATTTCAATTACCATTGTATTTCAACTGTCTTTGTTTGTCCGGGCTTATTCTTTCACCTTCACCTAGAGTGAGAGGAGGGGGATTTTCCCACCGCAAAAAAGTGATCCCAACATTAATTAGCATATATTTTACCCCATTAGCTTTTCTTTATCTTGCAGTGAAAGTCCCAATTAAATTGGTTCAGAAGTTGCAGAGATTATCTCGGCAATCAGAACAACAAACAGACACCCTAGTCACCTAGTCAAGATTGAATAGGTTACTTCTAGGTAAGCGTGCTTCATCTTCGACCACATCATCGCTTACCGTCAGGTGAGATGGTGGTCAAACGCGAACCTATTAACGGTAAACAGGCACACAAACATTTAAAAAAGTTTGTTTGTGTTGTATTACCTATCGTGTTATTCAAAATTTATTTTGATGTTATAAAGATGGTTTAGATCAGGGGTGTCAAACTCAATTTTGCAGAGTGGCCCTCTGCAAAATTGAGTTTGACACCTCTCCTAGATTTAGAATGTGTAGGCGGGCCAGGTTCAAATGAATAAGCTAAAACATACTTAATTATTTTAACATCTTTATTATTTAGCGTCGAGTGCAGTCTAAAATCTCTAAAAAAGTAGATTCATTTATCTGTGATATACTTATTGTGATCGCGGGCCGTATCTTTGACATGACTGGTTTACATGATGCAACTTCACTTTTTTTTATTACGGATGATCTCGCTGTTGACCTCGATCACACCTGATGGTAAGTGTAAGATGAGGTCTACGATCGAACGCGCGAGCCTAGAAAATGCCTATTCACTCTTGCTTTAAAGGCTGACGGGACAAACCTACATCTAAGTATACGATACAAGCAGTTGCTATGAATACATTTAGAAAACAGCAAGACTTCCATCACAATTATGCAATATCCTTATTACATGAGGATACAGTCGCTTAAAACACGATTTAGGCAAGGATATTAGGAGGATATCATGAAAAAGGCACTCACGAAAACATAAATGCATGCACGAATTAGGTGTGTTGTTTTTTCCTGATTAAATTTGCTGGCCTACTCAATGCCATTTCATTGAGGATACGTCAGTATTGTTACTGTTTTTGAAGGTACTTAATATGTATTAGTTTTAACATAACACAATCAGCATATACTGTTCTTACTGCTGGGACATAGACCCACTTTCCATTAGGGAGATTGGGCCGTAATCCAGCACGCGGGCCCCGCGCTGTTTGGTGGATACATATTAATTTTAAATTCGTATATACATATAAATATTATTATGAACTGGCTTGTACTTAGAACACTTTTTTGGTTGGGAAAATCATCGAATGACTTCTCCCGCTCTAGGCAGGCGGAAGGGGGTGTCACACTTCTGCTGACTAAATACCCACCCTGTTCCTTCAGCTGCCCTTAAGTTCCGGGGCTGCGGTATTTCGTTAGAACATTCCCGCAACCTCGGTCCTTAGAATACCCTGTCAAATTTTTGTCACAACCTGATCGATGGCCTAAGAACGCTACATGACAATATATGATTTTATTACGTATTGTTTAATTTCATTTTTATTTTAGAAAGGTAACTAGCAACATGGGTAGAATTCAGATTACTAAGCAATCTTTTTAACCCCCCCAACTAAGCCAAATATCCTTGTGTCTGGAGTAAGTTCAGAGCGATAGTAGTTCCAACTCGCGGCCCCCTCGATCACAAAGTCGATTACTGTAGCCATTAGGATATTGACGCTTGAATTTATGGAGAGTCGTGTGTAATAGTAATTTTTGTCAATATAAAAACAACAACTCCTAGAGAGATGTTTGTATGTACATACAAACATCTCTCTCGAACTGCGCGTTTACACGAAGTAAACGCCACCTGTCGTTTAATTTATGAACTGTTAACAGACTAGGGGATGCATCGTGTGTTCGTAACTTTGCATCCGCCGTCCGTTTACATGTAGTTCCGAAATATTGGCGCTGATTTATGTGACTGTGTTATAGAACGTGGCGAAATTGAGAACTAACATGACTTGTTTTGGGAGATTTTTGTGACGTATTTATTTAGGCGCGTTATCTATGTTGGATGGACCGTTTATCGGGATAGTTTCAACATAGATAGGTCTTTTGATTATAGAGCAGATGGCGTTGCAATCGTCAGTGCTTTGAGGTGGCTAGTATGTATGTTTTTGGTTGAAGATGAAGCTCGCTTACCTAGAAGTAACCTATTCACTCTTAATTCAAAGAACTGACTTGAAGTTTGATTAAGGTTTTAGTTTTCTTTTTACCCGACTGCAAAAAAAAGAAAGAGCGTTATTTTTCGTGATAAAGTCTATCCATATATCTAAAGGAACTAAGTTCAAACTACTTGCATACCAAGTTTTATCCAAATCCACCTAGTACTGTCGAAGATAAGCGGGTTGAAGCAAGTAAACAAACGTTTCCGCTTTATAATATTAGTATAGATAGTATAGATTTATCACGTACGGGAATCGAACTCCCGTTACGCAGCGCAGCAGCCGATCCTAAGACCAGGCAGTCCAAAATAATTTTCACGCAAGCTCCGCCCTCATGCACCCCGGTTAGGCCGTTGTATACTAAACGCTAACGTAGCAGTAATAAAGTTGAATATCGCGTGCGCTCTTTCATCATGTTCTGTTTTGAAACTTCCGTTGTGTGCTAAACGCTAACGCAGAAGTAATAAAGTTGAATATCGCGTGCGTTTTTATACCATATTCGGGTTCGAAAGTTAGTGTCGTAACTCTCAATTCTTATTTCGTTTATAACTAAAGTAATAATTGATCTAAAGAAAAAATGTCATATATTTGGATAATAAACTATATTTCCTTACTGTCAATACTAATTTTAGACATAAAAGCCGAGTAATCTTGATTAAATTTTGAATAAACTTTAAAAAAGACGTGATTATCGATTAAAAAATGAATCGAGCGAAAATGTTCCAATTACGAAACTGGTCTAGACATGTAAAGAAAAAGATCCAATAAATCATATACTAAAGTTCCATTTTTATTGTATGCGTGATTGTTTCAGAATATTAATGCAAAGTTACATACAATTTAGGGAGCTTCCTCTTAACCACTGCGCCAGAATGTAATTTTTAATAATCGTACCTACCTTTAGGAAGCCTCAATCACTGCATAATTTTGTAATCTGGTTTTTAATTTTCCAAAGTACACAAATTCAGGGGGAAGCTCGTTAATCTCGGTTTAATGGCACATTAGAGACCGAGAGTTGACCCATGAATAATAAATGCTGTTTGCTCAGTTAACAGGTGCTTTGATAAGCACGTGCCTTTTGATTGTCGCTGTGCAGCGATCTAAAGCGATGTTTTGCCAATGAAACAACTGTTTTGTTTATTTGTGAGACTGATTCTTGATTTAAGCGCTATATATACCTTTGCGTCTATTGTATAGTAGGTAATATTACGAATGCGAAATTTAGAACCATGTTTGTTACTAAATCATACCAAAATAATTTAACAGATTTGTATGAAATTTGGCACAGCGATAAATTATAGTCCAGAGTTAGCAAATAGGCTACTTTTCCAAGATTCCCGTAGGATAGATTTATCAAAATTACCACACGTAAAAAGTCGTGGACAACAGTTTTATATTCAGATATAAAAACGAGTGACAATATAACATGTCTGTGGGTAGATAACGGTTCAATTTTATCTTTATAAGGGGCTTTCTGATCTACTCAAAATCAGAATGTTTAAAAAAAAGCTGTGTCATATCCTTCATTTCATTATTTTAATCATTTAATAATTTATTTTAAAATAAGTTATTGGGTAATTTTATGCTGTATTCTACATTGTCGCCTTCTAAATGGCACCTTAGTGAATAAAATAGAAATAAAACAACTACAAAATAAAGTTATAAACATTGTAGAAATAAATAAATTGCGCTGAACAGGACCATATCTTTTGTTGTAGAACTAGCATAGCAATGTGAGTAGAATTCATATTAGGACTAGCAATCTTGTGAACCCCTCCAACTAAGCTAAATATGCTTGTGTCTGGAGTGGGTTCACGGCGATAGTGTAATGGGTGCGGATGGAACCCCGACCCTTCAATCACAAGTCAGACATCTTAGCCATTAGGCTTTTCAATTCAGTTCAAAACATTTATATCAGACTTATTCATTGAAGGACTATTGACTCTTCTAAAGGGAAGGTATTCCCCATGAGGTGCCGTAACGGGTGCCGCATGTAGAAATACGTTAACTTTGTGAATTGAAAGCTACTCAGTACAACACGTCTTGTTTACCCATATTTTCAATGATAATTATCATTTACAAATCGAACTCTGGTTCGCAAACCAGTAGCAAACTATGAATTATGAGCTGCAAGCGACGGGTCACAAACAAACATTCACCACGTGCTCTGATCTCCTAGACCCGTGTGGTTTATGTGGCGCTTTGCTAATAAGGTTTTACCATAATACCTATATGGTTCAAATTCGATTTGAGATTTGGTGGTGTCAAGATAGACTTTTTTTATTTTTCTGAGGTGGACATTCTCATAGATGACCTCTGGGGGAGATGGGGGGGGGGGGGGGGTTTACCAGACTGACTGACTATAACCACCCCGTGTTCCCTCGCACATTTGTGTCGGAAGCTGCAGAGCACTCTATGATCATTTTCTAGCAAAAAGGTGTGTGTTTCAAAAGTGTGACTTCTAGGTAAGTGTGTCATCTGCGACCACATCGTCATTTATCATCACGAGAGATGGTGGTCAAACGTAAGCCTATTATTGACAAAATTTGGACGAAACCCTCGCTGTTCGGGAGTTCAATGGTCATCATCTGACATCTACGGGATCGTGGAAAGCCATATTTATGAGTCTATATAATACACCACGTGGGGTCTCCCAGTGTCTTTTGGCTTAAGTGGAACGTGGCCAATTTATGTTACAAGCATCTGGAGAAGTAAGCCCATCCCTTCAGTGATTCTGCTTATTTACGATAATATTCTTAGCTAACCCCTTTATAGTGTGGACTTGTGGAGGTACAATGCACTCCAAAAAAAAACAAGATCTTCTAGAAAGTACGTGGAGAGCATATTATAGATATATTTTGGGGACTATATAGAAATTAAGGTTTCTTAAAATGTTGCCAATATATACACTTGCAGAAAAGTATCTTAAGAACGCTACAGGTGGTTAGAATTTCATTCTTGAATATACGGCCTTAGTATCTTGAAAGTTGAATTTTCTTCACGGTTTTTCTTTCAGTTATGATATTTAGATCTCAGTAAGAATGCTTAAGCAAAAATAAGTCCACCCCTAAAGATATATAAATTGTAAACAAAGGAGCCCTACATATATTCTATAATAAACAGCGAACTGAATATTGATCCCTTGTATTAATTGGCCTTGCCGTTGCAGCCGGGGGGGTCGCGGATGCTTCAAGCCCTGAATCTACGCCTTTAGTACGCATGTTCGGGACTTTGTGGCCCAGCCATCCGGGCTAGCTCTGCCTTGTTGCTATAAATAAATCAAAACGCAATACCTGAAGGGCCCCCCTTGCATTAAATCAATCATACGATGCATGCGCGCTGGGTCGCCCGTTCGAGCCTCCGCCGGGATGCAAGCATCAAAAACTAGTCTCGCGGCACCCTTCCGCGATTAACGGTTGTGCCTTATCAAAATTCTAAATTTCAGTAAACTTAGTACAAACCCCTCACCTGTGATCATTTATAACACGTAAGAGATTCGTGAATTGTTGTTTTGTGATTTCGTTGCCGCGTTTTGTGTTATATTTTTAAGTTGTCGGATTTTTATGGCTATTTTAAGGTCCACCTTTTTCCTTCATATTTTTGCGTACTCTTTTCGGTTAAGTGCAAGGCGATTCCATCTGGATTTCGGTAAGAATGTTGTTTATGCATCCATCTCTTAAGATGGTTTTGAGGTATATTCTTCATCTGGTTAATCTTTTCACAACTTTTGCCCAGCTGAGTTTTAGTGTTTTACATGGAGCAACTGCCTATTCGACCTCTACAACCCAGTGGCTGGATAACACGATAACCCTTTAAAGGCCAGTGTCAGGTTTTCTGGCTTCTTCTGACTACGACTGTCAAACAAATCGGACCAACGGCTTACCGTGCCTTTTGAGGCACAGAAAAAGCTCTATATTATGTTAAGATGATTGATCACCTATCTTAGCATATGGAGCTATCAATGTTTTTAGGTATATTGTAGGTATAATATTAAAACCTTTTTACCATCATAATTTTTCTATGAGTTAGTTTATTAATCACGGAAACAAATAATGCAAAATAACCTTTCAAAGGATCCACAGTGTACTGCTTGTACACTATTATAAATATAGGAGACAGTATAGGTATACTAAAAATGCCTCCAAATTCTGCCATTTAAATTAAAATATTAAAGACTGTATTCGTCAAACCTTTTTTTTGTCTAACTGCCTTGTTTTTTTTTTTCCGACCTATACACAAGCTGGCGTATTTCACGAGCACTTATGTTGAGGCCGACCTGTTGCTGTTTACAGCGTCGCCGCGTCGGTATCAAGCTAAAACTTAGCAAACAAAACATTGAGGGTTGGCGCCAAGCTTAGTCAAAAATACGAAAGAATCAAAGAACATAGAATATTCTTTCTGCATTACTTTCAATCTATATTTAATATTATAAAGAGGTAACGTTTGTAGAAAGTAATCTCTGAAACTATTGAACGGATTATAAAAATGTTTTCACCAATAAAAAGCTGGATTATTCTCTAATAATCCCGAGTAAAATAACGGGATTCAATAATTAAGGTTGTCTGTAGGAGATTGTCCTCTGCGATAAGACAATCCATTGTTCACTAGTTCTGATTATATGTATTCCTTCAAGTATTGTAAGGTGTAAAATCATTTTTATATTAAACTAGCACTTCCCCCGCGACTTCGTCCGCGTTATTACCAATTTAAAAAATAATACAATATCATCATTAGTTCCGGAGATTACCCCCCTACATACAAACTTACAAACAAATTTTTACCTCTTTATAATATTAGTATAGATAAATAACTTGGCAGTTTAAGCATAAAGTTCTTCCTTAATTTTGTATGGTAATAGAATTACAGAATAATTTGTTATATAAACAAATTTCGAAGTCATGTTTGTCCCTTGTTTCAAGTTGTCGAAAACTTTGTGGAGAAAATTCGCATTGGATTAGAATGTTGTAAGTATGGACGAGGTTGGTTGGGTGTTTCGATTCGCAAGTGATTCGGGTTTTCGAACTGGGTACCTGGGTAATTAATGCGAATATTGAATTGACAAATGGAGTGCGTATCTATATGTATCTTTTACAATGTATTTTCAAATGATTTGTGTAGTTTCCTTGTATGATATATTCTTGTCAGCTGTCATTTATGGTAACTGATTATGATCACTATTATATATACGTACTAGTACTCTCGCGGGGCTTCGCTCCCGTGGATTCTATCACGGTAAAAACATAACTCTCCTTTTATGCAGTCGGGTAAAAAGTAGCCTATAACCTTCCTCAAGCTTCAAGCTACTTCCATACCAAATTTCATCCAAATCCACCCAGTACTTTCGAAGATTAGCGCGTTCAAGCAAACAAACAAACAAACAAACAAACTAACTAACAAACTTTTCCGCTTTATAATATTAGTATAGATTATATCACTATATGAGTTCGTATATATTTATACGTGTTTATTTTTGTAATACTGCGATGGAATCGTGATATTCTTTTTATATAATTTAAAAGGGGGGGGGGGGGGTCATCATAATGTCTCAGGATGTCTTTAAGTCTTAAGGGCGTCTTTCTGTTTACAAAGAACTTTCGGCCGTCAGAGTTCTTTGTTCTATAAAATGTAACGCATTTGTCTTTATACCGGGAACTGGAAAGTGGACGGCAAGTGACCGAGATACATATGATCTGCTATAGCTTCCATCACTTCTACGCATGTGCATATAAATCTGGGCTCATTCGAACCTGCCTCGCGAGCCCTAGGGCCTAGCTACAGTCTAGCTCGGAACCTGGACGCGAGAAGTCGGTTCGAAGTCTGTTTAAAAGGAGTATTTGTGTCAGTTTGTCTGATTGTGACATTTGAACCGTGTGGCTAGTAACGTTGAAAAGTGTAAAGATTTTTTTTTTTATATATTATAATTATAAATCTGTAAAATTATCTGTGTAAGTGTCATTTATGTAAAGTGCAGTGAATTAATTGGTTACTTTTGGAAAGGGGGTAGTCGGATGTCATATAGAGAAGTGAGTGCACGTATATAGTGATTGAAATATTACAACAGTTTTATTTAATTAATTATACAAACAAAATGCCAAGCGGTTTTCGAGTAGCAGCAGTGAATGTGTGAAATATAGATCCTGCCTTTGCGACAAAGAGGCGATTCCATTGCGTCTAGGGCATCGGAACCGGTTTTTCCCGGTTCCAGAAGAACCGGGAAATCCCGGTTCTGAGGGTCCTTGAAAGAACCGGTTCTGTAGAACGGAGAACCGGTCGTTTCGGTTCTTTCGGTTCTCTCTTAAAATAAATTTAGAAATAATATTATCTCTATAATACTCTTGATGCTTAATATTAAAGTTATTATCCAAACAATAAATACTGTTATTTCACTGTTAAATTTATAAATAACATGACATGATGATTTACATCTTATACACAGTATCTTTTTTAACAAATGAAGAAGAACTTAATAAGGAAATAAGTCAAGCTACTGCTTCAGCTCCTGAATCGACATCAAATGACATCAACACTGCAAGGGTAGAAATGACTCTGTTTGAGAATGGTGGTCAGAGACAGCGAGGACGATACCTATCGCTGGCTTATCAACATTTACTATCAATTCCATCCACTAGTGTGGAGCCGGGACGTATATTTTCTTCTGCCGGGATAGTCTGCAATAGACTCCGTTCGTCGTTAAGAGCGCGCCTAAAGCCAGCAAAATTTTAGAATTCACCCGCACTGTCCTACCCGCTCCTCACATCGAATACGATCGCGCGTGTACCTACGCGCTCGCTCGACGCGTATCTTCTGTAGTAAGTATACGTATAATATTCAGATGAAACAACTGTATTCAAAGTATGACTGCGTTATACAATATTACGAAATGTTATTATGTGTACGCGAATAATACGTAAATAGTAAGTTAGTAGGAGGTGACTATACCACTGATACTGAACACGAATCAATATAAAATCAATACCAAAAGGTAATATTATATTATGTATAATATAATATTATTTTGGCGCGTGATTTTGGTGTGGCGTAAATAATGGATAACTCTGAAACTGTCGATTGGCCAGATAATATCTATCATTTACCCCACTTATATCGTCATATGCCCATGGATGACCAAATTATTGATATTTTTAATATTTTAAATAAAAATCGTACTTACTCTTACAAAATTAGGTACCATTTCTAAAATTGGTGATATTTTTTTTATTTTGTTTTTTTTTTATATCAGTCCTGAATATTTGTATTATCAGATCAGTATCAAGATTTTTTATTACATTCTAAATCAATATTGCAAAAAATAGTTATTCTTAAATTTTAACATTTTTTTCTACGGAATTACGCAATTTTGGGCCCCTGTATCTATAGTTGCAAAACTTCTGAAAAATTCGGAATAATTCCGGAATACTTCTGGGAAAGTTTCTTTAAATCAGAATTATTCAAAATGAATTTAAATAAAGCCCTCTGTGCGCCGGCCGCTGCCGCCGCGCTGCGATGGTGGTGCGGGGTGCGGTAAGAGGGGAGATGCTCCCCGGAGAAGTTTTCCCCCCGCGAGAAAGATTCGTACCCCGCAATCGAATGTTTCCGAATATTTTGCCCGAATAATTCAATCGAAATTAACGTGTTTGTTTGTTGTGTGGTGGGTGGGTTAATTATTGTTCAGTGCGAGACTACGTACGATACAAGAGTAAAATATAAATGTTTATCTATACTAATATTATAAAGCGGAAAAGTTTGTTTGTTTGTTTGCTTGAACGCGCTAATATTCGAAAGTACTGGGTGGATTTGGATGAAATTTGGTATGGAAATAGCTTGAAGCTTGAGGAAGGTTATAGGCTACTTTTTACGCGACTGCAAAAAAGGAGAGTTATGTTTTTACCGTGATAGAATCCACGGGAGCGAAGCCCCGCGTGAGTACTAGTTTTATTATAAATGGGATTGATTAAGTATATGTTGATATTTTTATAGGTAGATATGTTAGCCTGCGATTAACAGGATTTTTATTCTTTTATTTCTAGGTAGGTACTCTACTTATTTCGAAATTGAATGCTATTTTTATAAATGTCAGTAGTTGAATAAAAAACCAGGCCTAGCATATTTTATTTGTTTTTTGAAAAAGGGTTACCTATGTTTTTGGTTAGTTTGTATGTAGCTCTGTACGCATCGCGAGTATTCGCGAGTCGCATAGGTAGGTATTAATCATTACCTACCTACTTAACGCGTTTAATAGCCCAGCCAATAAAAACAATTAAAGGCAAACCTTGCAAGCAAACACGTTTTGATGCGGTTTTCAGAAAAGTATTTGTTATACTTAGGTAGGAGCAGGTTTTGGTATATTAACCGACTTCAAAGGTCGATTTTCCTGGTTTCTTTTGGCAGTTGAAATATTCCCAAAGTTTCGGAATATTTCGGAATACTTCCGAAGTATACGACGGGAATGATTCGGAATTGTTCCCGCCAGACTATATCGAAAAAAAATGTACTACACTGCGGTGGCTCATTATTTTAGACTAGCTTTTGCCCGCGACTTCGTCCGCGTGGAATAGTTACTTTGGGCTAACGTTAAATTTAAGCCCGATTTTGAAGCATTCTTCATTGGTGCTCCGCTCCTATTGGCCTTAGCGTAATGATATATATAGCCTATAGCCTTTCTCTATAAATTGAGTATTTAATTAAAAATATTTTTTTCAATTCGAACCAGTAGTTCCTGAGATTATCGCGTTCAAACAAACAAACAAACTCTTCAGCCTTATATATTAGCATAGATAGCTGTTGCCCGCGACTTCGTCCACGTTTCCGTCGTTTTTCGTAAAAAAAGTAGCCTATGTCCTTCCTCACGGTTCAGTGATTTAGGTGTAACACACAGATTAACTTTCGTAATTTAGTAGGGAAATATAATATGTCAATCTATAATACTGTTGAAAAATATATTTCATGTACAGAATTGACCTCTCTACAGATTTATTATAAGTATAGATAATTGCCTATTTAATGCAAATTCTAAAATGGTATAATAATAACCAGTATCTTGATGAAGTACAAAGTTATTGCTGTTCGAATCTTAAAGGAGAATTTTTATACAAATTTGATTTCAAAATTAAATTACTTTAACACTGCTGTAACTAATTTTAGACTCAAAGAGAATGAGAATTTCTTTAAAATTTGATCACTATGGGTTTGTTGACACCATAAAAGACATTAGTAATTAAACAAATTTATTGAAAAAGAAAATATACAAGATGTTCGAAGTGGGCTCCTTCAGCTGCTATACACGCTCTACACCTTCTTATGAAGGACCGTCTCAATCGGCGCGCAAATCCTGCCGACGATATTTCGTCAGCAGCCGAACGTATGCGTTGTCGCAGCTGTTCAACTGAAGTGATTTCTTCTTTATAAACTACCTCCTTTAAACAGCCCCAGTAAAAAAGTCCAATGGGTTTAAATCTGGCGAGCGAGGTGGCCACATTCTGAAAATAAAATATTATTTCAAAACAAATTCCTTGTTATACAATCACGTCCACAATAAATTGATCTACAAAAATAGGGTTTAAATACCTAATGGGCATACTTAAATAGGTTCGTAATCGATATAAATATATTTCATCGAACAAACACGGATACCAACTAAAAGCTTGTGTTTATTTTGCATATACTATTCTGCCCGCGTTACCTACGACTACGAGTGACCATAGAAATATTAAATAAGAAGTGGTATAGGTAGATAATTTTTTTTTTATATAGGATACTCGCAAGATCATTATTGTTGTCCATCCGTGTATCTAGATTTTTAGAAGATCTCATAACTACCTACATTATGGGAAAATGATCATAAAATGTATCGTGAAGAATAACATAACAAAATAGCAAAAGTAAATAGCTACCTATTATGAATGTAATTTATTACCTATTATCCTAATAATCTAATAAAGTACCTACCACGAATTTTTGATATCGTCGTGTCTGGGTGTTGTTTATCTATATATGTATGTATTTAAAAATATATTTGTCTATGTATATCAGCTGTCTGACACCCATAGTACAGGGTCTTCCTAGTTTGGGGTCAGACAGCCGTGTGTGAAATGTCCCCACATATTATTATGTCTAGTTACCTACTCGGCCCACGAAAGTGCGTAGGTAAACGAATTTAGATCTTGTGTCTCTCAAAATAAAATCTAAAATCACCTGCATAAACTTTCTCGAAAGTATAAAATGTATTTTTATTTTTTCAGTATATAACAAACAAGTAACTCACAAACTTACCTTCGACAATTAGCCATCCTGTCAATTTGTAACTTTTTTAGTTCTCTTTCAATGTTTTTTTTTGTTTCCCATTTCACTATTTAGTTCGAATTTTAACAACAACAACAATTACGATTGAAATGATTATAACTCGGCGCAGCTAAAACACTTGAGCGTAGTCCTCTCGTCTCAACAGAGCGGTAGCGACTGATGTGTGAAATAGAAATATGCTTGAAGCTCCCGCAACGAGCGACGGAAGATGACTTCTTGCGCGGAATAAAAACGTAGTATGCGCCAAAAGTGTTTTATCGTAATAAATCCAAAACTAAAAGGAATTACATAAAATGCCTAAGCAAAGCCTTTACTCTTGTTTAAATATAATTATTTATCAAATTTTTGTCGCAATAGGCATTACCATATCGAGTACAAAACGGAAAAACATGAGAATTAGAGGTTATTTCGTGATTTTTTTCTACCAAGGAAATGTTATTATTTTATGTTTTTGATCAGAGAGAGCCCTTGAAAATATGATGTAGTTATTCATATATTTTTATTTTAAGATTTGGTCTGGAATTTTTCATGTAAAATCAAATAGAAAATTGGTAATTTTGCTTTATACGCGCTCTTAAGCGACAAAACTTTAAACGCACTTATTTTTTTACATTCCTTTTATTTAGGTAAGAAGAAACCCAATACGTAATGCTCAATTTAATAATTAATTTTATTGTTTGGTTTTTGTTAAGTCCATATGGAATAATTTTTTTTTATTTATATCATTTATTTACGACTTTTGTGTGCTTTTTTGATTTATTTTGAGTGGATTTGTGAAAGTTCCTATTTCTAGCTTGTAAGATTGTTCATTTTTTTAAAGTTTAATTTTTATTATTTCATAGCTACATTTTGATCTCTGTAGTGTAGTGGATTATCAACAAATGATTGTCAACTGGTTGTGAAAAAACTGAATTTTAAACAACTCATTGTTGCCAAAAATATTTTAAACCATGTTGTAAATTTGTAATTTAAGTATAATTAAAAAAATATTTACCATACTTTATTGCTTACCAATAAAGTGTGTTTTATTTAGATCCTTTCCCTTTATTCGTTTTGATAGTAGGAATTCTATATAAAAGATAGCCTTGAAAAGCATACCTTTTCAACATGAATTTATGAAAAAAACCCGAAAGAACCGAAAAAACCGGGTTCCCGGTTCCGGCTTGAGTTTAGAACCGAAAGAACCGGTTCCTAAAACAGGGCCGGTTCTCGATGCCCTAATTGCGTCTGTGCAAATGTAAGGAGCCACAAGATTTGAGGTCAAAATTTGAAGCAATCTAAAATGAAGGCTTGGGCGAAGCAAGTGAAAACAAAACAGTCACCGTTGCCATAAGTGGCGATTACAAACCACAAAAAATACAAAATACAATTCAAAGCGATTGTGAGTCGTTTGGAGCACACAAATTTAGACGAGGGCAGTTCTATAAATTAGCAGCAAAGCCTTTGTTATAAAGTTAATTCGCTTGAGCATAACAAAATGACAGTCGCGGGAGCAAAGCAACATGATGACAAATCGTATGACGGTTTGCAATCCAAAACTTATTCGCAGAAAATTGAAATTACTGATGTCAGATGGGGCAGGCACACACGTGGACACTATCACGCTATAGCTTCTATGGCCTAATCATTAGTGAATGTATTTTTTATAACTTGTTGTTAAGTGTCGTGATCGTGAATATAGCACGAGAAACAGTGTCCTGTTGCATTGCTTGTTTCCTTTTTAAATTATGAAAATAATGTAGTGATTGTGAAACTGACTCTTATGTAGTAGTAATAGTAAGTTATATTTTGGTTCGTGGAAAAAATCCTGAAATTTTCCAGACGTGTATGTTTTGGTAAGTATATTTTTTCTTACTCTGCTTTCTTCAGTCTCCGAAATCGTTCCAAGTATCGATCGACATGTACTTCTGTTCGATTAAATTTGAAAACTAAACCGATAGCATCGCCACGAATGCAAAGTTAATCTTCGTCTTATATTGCGTCCACCATCCCTCATTTGAAAAACTATCATTTACGAAGCTGTTTTATGTTTTCCGGCTATGTTTCAAAAATGCGAAACAGTCTGACTTCACACACACGCGAGTTGGCTTTTGGTTAAACACTTTTCGGTGATTCATTTCAAAACTGCGACAAATTATAAATTCTCTTCAGATCACTATTTTAATCTAACAATTTGCTAATCGTCAGCTACATCGCGAGTACGACTTTGACTAGATTTCAGAGAAATGGTAACGATGGAAACGGGCGTCGCCGTACTTCTTCGATGTACATAGGTAGGTGGGTCATGCGCGCGCATCTCAAGTGTGGAGTTCTTTGTCCTCCTACGTTTTTAGTATATTCAAACCATCGACTGCGATTTTCGCAGTAGTAGAAATATCACCAAAATTAACTCTTTTTTACAGTTGATCGAGACTAAAACTTCCTTTTTTTACGCTTTTATTAAATAAATATACATGCAGGGACATGTAAGCAGATAGAAGTTCGCCATTTTGAATTAGCTGGGCAGTTTCAAAATGGCGGCTGCGGAGTGCTACAATGCGGTATTGTGCGCGCGCACAGGATTAGGTAGTTCTTTGTTCTATCGAGGGTACCCAGTGAGACCTGCGGAGTAACCGTCATTCTAGCCCGGACTGTGGGAGCTGGTAGTCGTTTCAGTTCGTAACTTTACAATAAAGAGTCTTGCAATGACGGTGACTTGGTTGAAAGCTATTGAGTTTTTATTACTCGTCGGTGCCTACACCTGGAGTACAATTATTGTATATCGGGTATGTCTATGTAGTTTTAAATCTTGATAATTGAAGTTAATCTGCCTCCCATTTTTAAATTTTGATAATCATTATTTCTTCATTCATATTTACCTCAGGCTGTTGCTTTTATGAATACCAAAATTTTATGAGCTGAGAAAGTTATAGTGCAGTTTTTTTACAAACTCATTTCACACAAACTAAATATGGAGCCTGCATCTCTTTGTGCGTGAACAATTAAATAATATTTGTCTTTTACCTCGGATTTCCTGGAAGACAGAAATAGGTCACCCATTTCCTGAACTCTACATGGCGGTGGTTTCGTGATAAATATTATTGTATTATTCGCATCTACGGTTTAATCCGGGATTTAATTAGGTCTGAATAGTGTAGTTTCAAAATTAAGGTACTGTGTGCGCGCACAGGGATCAGGTAGTTCTTTGTTCTATCTAGGTTAATTAGCATGTCGCCATATTGAAACAGCCCAAGTACTTAGGTAGCTTCAAAATGGCGGCCGTGCAATGTCGCAATGCGGTACTGTGCGCGCGCACAGGGATCGGGTATTTCTTTGTTATTTCGAGGGTACTGAGCATGTCGGCCCGGGCTACCGTCATTCGAGCCCGGACCGTGGGAGCTGTTAGTCGTTTGAGTTCGTAACTTTAAACAAAAGAAGTCTTGCAAATGTCGGTTATTTGGACAGAAGCTAAAGCATTTTTGCTACTCGTCGCTACATATAACTTGAGTAAATTTATACTACACCGTGTATTTTGTGTGCGGACTTTTTAAAATCCGCTAGCCCTACTTCAATTCATTAAATAAATAACTACCAATATTTTTTAATGGTTAATATGATTATTTCTGAATAAACATCTACTTCAGTCGCCTGATGAAATTAAAACAAAAATCTGAGCAATTCAATTGAAGTTTGTGACGGGATAATTTCCAACAAACATACCATGAATTTTCATAATTAAATAAAATATAAAATTTTCACGTCGGACTGGTGGTTTCTTTCAAGACAATCGTTTCCTAATTTCAATATGGTGGCGGTGTTGTGCTCCGTGGATATTGCAACGGGATTGCCCATCTTTCGCACCCGTGAGTAAATCAGGAATAAGATTACTTTCTGGTCTAATGAGTGTCTTCCATAATATAAGGTTTTCAGATTTCTATTGTTTTCTCAAAGAGATCTCTGTTAATGGAATCGTCTTCGACGGTAGTGGTGCGCGTGCTCTCCGCACCGCCCACCGTTGCTGTCAAGGACGCAACCTAATAGCCACCGCCATTTTATATGCATCACGAACTTTTCAATATGGCGGCTGCTTTCGGTTCCAGATCTGGAACACTATTTGCTTTATGAACAAAGTTTTGAATTTGATAAATACTTTTTTCTCGCCTATTTGCCTGATGTCTTCGTTTCTTATCTCATTTTACTTCTTTTTAATCCAAAGTGTGTGAAAAGTTTTACTTTTATTTTTTCTATACTTACTGTATTTGACGTAATTATAGTAAGAAAATAATTATGTATTATGTTTGGTCAATTATTAATTATTTTTGTTTAACTGCAACTCTTTCTAGCATTATTTATAAGTAGTGTTGCACAGACTTGTTACATTGTTCTGAGATCTCAACTACCGTTTAATAAATAGCAATAGGATAATCGCTAATTGCAAGACTCTTGCGAGACTCTCGTTTGGGCAACACTATTTATAAGTATCACTCAAGGGCTAAAGCTTTTTCAAATAACTTGTAATGTTTTGAAACTGACTGTTTAGAAACAGTCAGTCAGTGCAAACAATAGGTGGTTTTAACTTCTTAAAAATCTTCTTGAAATTTAACCTATTACAAAATGATTCTCGCAAAAAAAGAACACAAGAAAAAGACTAAACATTTCATTTCTGCGAAAATCAAACGTGAATGCGAAAATACTGTCGCACTGGTATAAAGTCCTACTTTCAACTAAGAAATATTATAAATTTTAAATGTTTTTATTTTAATTATGCAAAAAGCATTTTATGGACTTGGACGAAATTTGCATCACATGTAGTTTACAATCTGGAATAACACATCGGCAACATTTATTATTATATAATAATAATAATAAGACGTTTATTTACAAAGGTCATTTACAACAATACATACATATTTTAATCCTACCTCTTAAACTAGGAGCTATCCTGTATCTTAAGAGATTATCCTGGGGAAGTTTCCGAAATTACCATACGAACGAACTCGGGGGCAATAATAGCTCGTGTTAAATAAACACAAACTTGGCGTCAATTTTAACGTATGAATTTTTCAGTGTTGGTTTAATGTAAGTACACTTTCGGCGAGACCGTGTCGTAATCTCAGATTTCAATCCATAACTGTAACTGGTAATATCGCCACGTTGGGAAACCGAACCATTAGTAAAAACAAGTTTGTAAATTTTAATATTATTTTAAGTTTGTTTTTGTTAAGCTCGACTTTGTATGTAGTTCAACTTTTTGTTAAGATTCGTCTAGGTATCTCTGCCGCTTTGCACCCGTGGTTTATCGCACACTAACGATGCATAACTGTGTGAAAGCAGTTGATTGACGGGTTGCGGGAATGTTCTAACGAAATACTGCGTCCCCGGAACTCAAGTTCAACTAAAGGAACAGGGTAGGTTTTAGTCAGTAGAAGCCATTTTGAGCGGGAGGAGAATGAAAAATGAGCCTGCTCAGTTATAAATAGTGCAGTTGCCTATCAGTGAAATAATATTCGTAATCACATCTATTGGTACTAAAGTCAATGAAATAAAAAAAGCAAGTAATTTAACAATACAATGCCTTTCAAAAGCTGGACACTGTGCCTAAATCACATAACGGCTTAACTATTAACCCCGAAACCGTCACACGGGTTAAATTTGCCTAAAACCCGCTCGATAGTTACTTGGCTATCCCTTTGTCTGATGTTTCACCTGTCGCGTGTCAATACACAGAGTTCGGGAGCTATTAGATGCCATTTCTATTAAAAACGAGCAAAATTTCAGCTATCGGAATTACATTTTTTAAAGATTATCATAAGATATTTAACCAACATTTTTTTTCTTATAGAATTAAGACAATTTTTTATTTTTTTTATTCAAAACAGGTTCGCGTTTGACCACCATCTCACCTGATGGTAAGCGATGATGTGGTCGAAGATGGAGCACGCTTGCCTAGAAGTAACCTATTCACTCTTGACTCTGAAAACCCCCAGGTTATAGCTATCAGGAAACAAACTCTGGCAGGGAATTCCACTTCTTAGCTATACGCACAATGAAAGTATTTCCAAAACTTTAGTGAGTATGGATGGGATGTCCACCATGTAACGATGGCACATCGACGTGCGTCTTGTAGTCCGATGATGGAACGGCCTGTATGGAAAGTTCAAAACTTTCCAAAAAGGCGTTGTCAGTAATGGCTGGCGAAGCGTATCCGTGTTCTGTGGTTATTGATGCTCTGTAATTAATCCACCAGACAGTGGGGGATGCTGAGGTCGACACGTACCTATCTATAGACTTGTCAAATTATTGAGCCGTCTGCTAAAAATAGAGGTCTAGATTTGTACATAGGGGCGAAAATCGATTTGTTTTTATTTTACAATGGTAGTCTTTTTTGACGAACTGTCTTATGTATGTAGAGGCGAAAATAGATTAGTTTTTATTTTACATTGGTAGTCTTTTTTGACGAACTGTCCTATGTATGTAGGGGTGAAGATAGATTTATTACCCGACTGCGCCAGAAGGAGGGCTATGTTTTTCGAGAGTATGTATGTATGTATAATTGTTTGGCACGCTCTGTGGCCTGAACGGCTCAACGGATTTTAGCTTGAGAGGTATCGTTAGATTCGTATTGACTGTGAGAGTGACACTGGGTATATCAAAATTAAAAAAAAAAACAAAATGGCGGATTTTTGGCGCCATATTATGCCTTCAAAAAAGTTTTTTTTTCTTAAAACCTATCGAGTGGGGTATCAAAATAAAGGGTTTTAAAAGGTTATTACAAAAATATATATACAACTTATATGGTTAAAAGTAATTCAAAGTGACAAATCGTAAAAACATGTATAAAGAACTAAATCGTCTGCGAAATCTTTCACATCTGTAAACTAAAAAGCTGGAAATAAAAAAAAGTAATTAGATAAATTAAAAAACCCGACTGCAACCTTATACTAAAACTAACTGTAAAGCTAATAAAAACAAGCCCATTTTAAATTAAATTAAAGGTGGAAGCATGCGGGGCCCAAACATACCATTATTATAGTTTCAAACTCAAATAGGTCCCGCCTGCTTCCAACTTTTATTTAATTTAAAATGGGCTTGTTTTTATTAGCTTTTCAGTTAGTTTTAGTAATAAGGTTGCAGTCGGGTTTTTTAATTTATTTAATTACTTTTTTTATTTTGATTTTATAATGGTGTTCTTTTTTGGTGAACTGTCCTATGTATGTAGGAGCGAAAATCGATTTGTTTTTAGTCTTTTTTGGCGAACTGGGACAGTTCCACTAAGAACACCAACCAACCAACCCAACAGACCAAGTTTATAATGTTGGTTAAACATTTCGAGAATTTACATATATGTCTAGTAGTATATCTCTATTAAGTCTGTAAACTAAACAAATACGTAGATAGATTTACAAATTTGGCGTCATTAAAAATGGTGGCTGCAGTTAACGTAAATATTGATAAACTAAATATGGTTTGTTGAAAAGTGACCTTTTGCCGCTTTTTCGCTTGATATTTTAATACGATTCAATTCGATTTTATGTCTCTAGAGAACTCGCGGAATGCACATCGATAGTGACTGTTGTTTTAGATAAAAACAGTTTATTTAATTTTATTCGACACCTCTTGTTGTGAGATTTGTTGTTGTTGTAAAGTCAACTAATCCCAATATTAATTAGAAGTCTATAGTCAGAAATATTCTGAAAGTAGGTAGTGCAAATGTTTTAAATGTAAGAGATATGTTGACTGGTAGATACCTAATGCCTTGTTGCATTATTGTACATAAAGTTTAAATAAATAAATGTGTACTGTACTAGTCTTGTGTTGAGAGACGTAGATAATCCTCTCAAACATTATGAAAGGTCCCATTAGAGATGGAGTATACGACCGCATACTGACTCTGCTGGGGTGATTGTGTAGAATGCCAACGTGTCCCCGCACCTCAGCAACTAGTGACGGAGAGAAATACCGGGTGGCTTTAGTTAGCAGTCTAATAGACCTCTCCATCTACCCCATTTTTTTTCTTCTATGGGTGGGAAAATGACTTCTCCCGCTATGGGTGTGAAGGAAGGGAGCGTCAGACTTTTGCAGACTACTACTGACCCACCCTGCTCCTTCAATAGGCCTTTGCGTTCCAGGCCAGTGGTATCTCGTTAGAATATTCCCTCAACTCTGGCAGGCAACGACCCTATTGGGCCCGTCACTATTGCTGACGACTCTTTGAGGCGCGCCTGGAACACGTCGCGCCGCCGACCTGGGCCTGGTCCTTACCAAACGGTGAACTACCCCTGCTCGCCGTCCGCAAGCCCGTCTCCATCTACCCCTAGGCGAAGGACGTAGATAATACTGCTTTCACAAATGGTAATGAAATCGAATGAAATATTTATTTTGTAAATTGGTAATAAATAACACTTTTACACGTCATGTTTTTTTGCGTATTAAGTTTAGTTTAGCTAGATGAGGCCGGTATTTCCTAATTGACTACTCTGAGAAGAAACACCGAAACAAACAGTCTCTTTTAAAGTCCAGACAATTTGTATTTGTATATGAGAAGCATGTAGGTTCATGTCTGTGGTATCTTCTGAGGAAATAACCACGCAAATTTTAACGGACCTGTCCAGACAGTGCAAGCATTTGTCAGTTATCGTGTAGCTCAACTTAGAACTTAAGGAGCTCAACAATTTGACGAACAATACCAAAGTAAGGACATTTGGGTAGGCCACACAAGTACTCAAACTGGTAGATTCTTAACAGCATTAATTGCTGTTGCACACATTTGTAATCAATAGTTAACAACTATTTATAAATCCAATGCGGGCTGTTATCGTCCCACTACTATTACACAAATAAAATAAGCATATTTCTTTGCTAAACCAATTCGAATGCAAGCGCATTATTTAGGTTAAGTACCTCCTACTTACACTCGTTAATAACAAAAAGACGTTTCATTTTACCGATATGACCTTCTGACGCAATCAACCCACACGTCCGCTCAAAGCAAAATCTCTTGCGTAACTGAGTCATTTTGGTAACGATCATGATAACCTTTTGTTGATTTATGGTTAGCTACCAGTCTTACCCAAAAGTAGTTCTGTACTCATAAGGTAGGTGATTGTGGCTAAATTATGACAGCCACGCGGGTCGATCTTTAAATTACTGAAAATGCTGGTAAAATACGATTATTTTACGGTCATTTATACAAATTACGGTAAAAATACCGGCGACTTATGAAGTTTATATTTTAATTTGTTTTAAATCTCGCGCGCGTAAACATTCAAAATCATTATGCGATGTTGCCGATTCACGTGTGATGATTCAAATCTTGAATTCTTGCCTTGGGAATAAAGTTTTAGGGTTTTTTAGTACGCATGAGTCGCACGAACCCAGTTTTCTCTATTTTTTTCAAGTTCCAATACTGAACAAGGGAAGAAGTTCCAATAGTGAAGTAGTGACATACACACAAACATACTCACTACGTATTTTTTGCACTACGTATGTTAGTGGGTATGAGTACGTTTAATAGGTTTTTTACCGAAAATTACCATGTTTTGTCGTAAAATACCATAAATTACGTAAAATAACATTTTTTACCGTATTTTACCAGGGTAATTTTACCGCTTTACATCCCAAATCATGGAACGGATATAATCAGTTTTTGTTAGCATCAGTATTTAATTTGACGAAAAAGTTAATTGTAACATAACTATACACGACACAACATATAGAGATTGCCGCGGACAGTTT
This sequence comes from Tholera decimalis, assembly GCA_943138885.2. Taxonomy (NCBI): domain Eukaryota; kingdom Metazoa; phylum Arthropoda; class Insecta; order Lepidoptera; family Noctuidae; genus Tholera; species Tholera decimalis. The sequence goes on from OW964571.2 coordinate 6,042,584, forward strand.
TGTTCTCATTATACAGGTTGGCAGGGACATCGACGCGCAACCGCTTACCATGGATTCAGTACATGATTCTGGACACCCCTGCGTTGAAATTTTTCGTTGGCTTATTTTTAAATTTAATAAAATCAAGAAAAATCCGACGCTAAAAAAACCAGTAAATTCACTTGTTTCACTTAAAACAGTAATGTAAATTAAACTCGGAAGGGCTACCTGATCAGCTGTATTGACCTCGCAAATTGACTCTAGCAAAACAGCTGATCAGGTAGCCCTTTCGAGTTTTATTTACATTGCTGTTTTAAGTGATACAAGTGTATTTTTTTTTATTATATTTTCATTGGGTTAGATAGTAACAATAAATTTATACAGTTTTCAGTAAAAAAAAAAATGCTGAAAAACCTGAAAAATAAAGAAAAAGCCGACGAAAGATTCCAACGCAGGGGTCCAGTATCAGAATCCCCAGTAAGCGTTTATGCGTCGATGTCCCTGCCACCCTGTATTATTATACTAGCTGCTGCCTGCAACTTTGTTCGCGTGGGAGGATTTCCCGCGTAAATCCCGATCCCATGGGAATTCCGGGATAAAAAGATTTTATTGTTTTATTATATGTATAGATTACTATTAAGGACTTAACCTGTAACTTGTGTGTGTGGTATGTAATAACAATAACTGTAAGTGCAATTTGATGATTAAATAAATAAATAAAATCTATATTATTTTTTTAATACTCTTTGCAGCGTACGTCAAGAAAACATATTTTAACAAAAAAAATCGCACCTTGGAAAAACTTTCGACACTTATATTTATTTTTAACCTTATTTTATTTATATGACGATTTTTTTTCCAAGTTCTAATTAAAATGTAGCTTATTTTACTTGCTGATAATGTAGCTTTATATTGATAACAGATGGCAAACAACCCAATATTTCCTCTTTATAATATTCGTGTCAATATTACACAAAAAATAAATGATATCCAAAAATTATTAAATTAATTAAGTGTAATGCTATATTTATTGCTTTAAATTAGAATTAGCCGACATTTATAGATAGCGTGTTTATTTACTCCCATAGCAGGATAATTGTATGACTTTCCTGCGGTTTAGCCTTTAAAATAATATATGACTGCAATACATACATATGTATAGGCATTAAGTACGTGGAAACGTCAGTACATCATTATAAGGTTTTTGTATATGCTCTTGATTGTGTTGGGTCATCCGTTTGATTAATTACTTTGTAAATAACTGTTATTTAGTTTTTTCTTATGATACCATTGAAATATATTGTGTAGTATGACCTCGTCATGGGAATTCAAGCGTCAGTAGCCTAATGGATAAGGTGTCGGACTTGTGATTGAGGGGTCGCGGGTTCTAACCCCGCCCTTTACACTATTGTCGTGAACCCACTCCAGGCTCAAGCATATTTAGCTTACTTGGAGGGGTTAACACGATTGCTAGTAATGTGAATTCTACCCACATTGCTACTAATCTTCTTCAAGAAAAAAGTCTAAGGGAACTTGCTGCCGACAAACAGTTTTACTGTTTGGCAAATGTCTCTATGGTCGAGCCTTCATGACTGAAGATTGCGATCACCAATCTTTACCCAGCGATTTGTTAGGCTTTTCCATTATTTTTTTTGTGGCCAGAATCTAATCGTACCACTTTCCCGAACCCAAGGGAACTGCTCTGCTTCAGTTGATTCGATCATCTCAATGGGGATCTCTCTAGACCTCTTGTCCACCACGTTGGCACAGATAATCAGCTTTTCCAAGTCTTCATCTTGGCGGCGGATAATCTTATCTTAATCTTAACATAGTATAAAGCAAAGTCGCTTCCGTGTCTGTCCCTATGTATGCTTAAATCTTTAAAACTACGCAACGGATTTTGATGCAGTTTCTTTCAATAGAAAGAGTGATTCAATAGGAAGGTTTTTAAGTATATAACATGCATAATATAGTAGAGGAACACTGATAATTTTTGAGGTTTCTAATGTGATGTCGCAAATAAACACATTTTTTTGCGCTTGCTTTGCAAACGCTGGCTGAACCCTATGAGATAGATCAAAATAATGTACTACAGTATTATACACCTTAAAAAGGACAACAAAAAAGTCCTCGATGGCATCTGTCTATCTCTTATAGATAACCCACAACAACCATTTTTTATCCATTACTTTTTACGAGAAATACGAGCATATTTTACGAAACGATTTTAAGCAATACAGCATTAATCCTTATCCAATTAAGTACCATAAATACATTGTGCATTTAATATAAATCAATATTGCCCTTTACAGAATATGATTTAAATAAATAGTTTCGAAGATATTACAGATTTAAAATGCAAAAACATAGCGGTTGCGGCGCGGTGCCGGCGGAGGCACGGCGCGCGTGCCTAAGTTGCTTAGATTTGAGCGTTGAATGTTTTTCCCATGGTAAATTATGTGTCGCACTTTCAAGAGTAATTACTAAAGAGAACATGTATGTCGAATGACAAAAAGGCTGTCAACGATGTATATAAAGACATTCTATAGTATATTTAATATAAACATTGCACCCGTGCGAAGCCGGGGCGGGTCGCTAGTGTAACTATAACTGAGGATCCTGCGTCGGCATACTGCTAAGGATGCCGACGAATACAGTCTTTTAATTTCGGACCATAAATCCATAAAATGTTAGCAACTTATACCGTATTATCTAGTGTTAGTACCCATCATCCTCCGCACGAACTGCTTATTAATAGAAGAAGACACACTCACTCACCGTTCTCAGGATGCTGTTACGACTGTCACTTACTCTTCTCAGAAGGGAAGCCGTTTGTTTACGTCTATATCTATATATATAAAAATCAATTGCTGGTCGTTAGTCTCGCTAAAACTCGAGAACGGCTGAATGGATTTATCTTATCTTGGTTTTGAAATGTTCGTGGAGGTCTAGGGAAGGTTTAAAAGTTGAGAAAAATTAAAAAAAAAATTGCCAGGAAAACCGTCAAAACAGCCCTTTTCTATTTTCTATACAAACGTTTTCTAAATAAAATGGAGAGTAGGGTAGGGGTAGGATAGGGTAGGGGTAGGGTAGGGTAGGGTTAGGGTATTGGTAGGGTAGTGTTGGGTTTGGGTAGTGTAGGGGTAGGATAGGGGTAGTGGTATCGGTTGGGTAGGGGTAGGATACCACGCGAACGAAGTCGTGGCGGGTCAGCTAGAAATAATATATTTTTTAACCATAATTTTAAAACATTTTTCACATTACATATCAGCCCATAATGTGCCCATCGCTGGGACAGAGAACGCTTCATGAAAGGAAAAAATAAAACAAATATGTGCTATTCGGGTGACAATATCTGTACCCATTTAACTTCGAAAATAGAAGACGTTGTTTTTTAGTACTGTGGGCCGTTCGTTCCGTTTAAAGCACGAGTAAATAGGCATATAGGCATCTTCTGGGCTCGCTCGTCCCATCTTAGACCTCATCTATCGCTTACCATCAGGCGAGGTCGAGGTCCAGAGTGGGCTCATCAGTAGTAAAAAAAAAAATGATTTTCCCAGCGAACCTAAATAGAAAATCAACAGATCCACACACATACTCACTCACATATACATAATAATTAACAAAAATATAAACTATTGCAGTACATTATGTTCAGCTGGCGCTTTAAAGTCTGTAATATGCGCTAAGTGCAACTTATTAATACGAGTAAACCGACCTATCGGGGATTGACACTGTCTCTCCTTAACACAGGCTAACTTTTAGCCTAGCTAGAAGAACTTAAAAATGATAGAATTTCAACAATTGTAAACTTTGCAATCCCACTGTGAAATAAATATTACTACTTTACCTACTTATATCACTAAACTATAGAAAATTTAAAGTACTAATTAAAACCTCGCCTTACAAAGCTAATGAATATTATGGCACTCTAAGGCACGTGAAGAAACAGGGTGGGACTTTAATCAGTGTTTAGTTTATTCATATACATATCCACACGACTTGACCTCTTTGCCTTAAACCCAGTGAGTGGGTAACTCAGTCTGCTCTTGAAGCACCGCAATCCATCAGACATTACGTAAAACTCGTGAGAGTTACATAAAACTTCGCTACCTACGCAAGTCCTACGTGTACTGATACGCCCACAAAGGGCAAACCTCAATAGTACTGAAGGTGAAATGATTGCATTTCAAGAGAGGTTTGTAATAAATAGAGTGGGAGCCGAACCCAACTTAGGTGTGAATAAATACTTTTCAACAAAAAAAAAATACGGGCTTCAAAACAAACAAAAACTAACTAACTTGTGATCGAGAGGTCACGGGTTCGAACCCTACCCAACACTATTGCTGTGAACCCACTCCAGACACAAGCATATTTAGCTTAGTTGCAGGGGTTAACAAGATTGCTGTAATGTGATATCTACCCACATTAATAGTAATCTTTTAACTAACAAAAAATAAATCGAAAAAAACTTTTTACCAAAAAATTAAACCGACTCCCAAAAAGTGAAAGTGTGCAAAGTGAAAAATAACTTTAATTTCGGTAGTCGGTGCCAAAAACGAAAATACAGAACTAAAGACGGTTTAATTTTTTGGTAAAAAGTTTTTATTTCACTCTTTTTAGTTGGTCGATTTTAAATTTACCTAGTTAAAAGAGCCTAAATGTCAACTACTTATAACCTTTTACAAAATATTGCTTTTCCCAATGCTGGGCCGTTAATTGTTGAGGAGTTCTCCTGGTACTTCACCATCAGCTCTAATCACCATATGCATTGTGACGAACATAAAGTGCTTAACATCCATATTCAAGTAATCGAATCGCAATCCAAGAAATACTTATTATTGAGTAGGTTCGGCGGCCATCTGTGGTCTTCATCATCAGTTCCACTTCCCCAAATGGTATTTTTTGAGAGCAACTGCACAAGTTACTATAAGAAATACCCAAAACGCCATAGGTGTGCCTATAATATTTGAAGAGTTCCCTCGATTTCTCCAGGATCCCATCATCAGATCCTGACCTGGTGACAATGGGACCAATTTCGAAGTATACCCTTTCAAACAAAAAAGAATTTTCCAAATCGGTTCAGCCGTCTTCGAATAATCGGTGATCAAATATTAAAAAAAAAAAAAAATACGCGTCGAACTGATAACCTCCTCTTTTTGTCGTCGGTTGAAAATAACCTTAAAGAATGTTCCATTGGATGTGTAATATTCTGTTTAAAATAAGGGCTCGGTACCTAGTCCTCACATGTGTGAAGTCGGTGCCAAGCCAATGAATAGTTTGATAAGCTAAGACCCTCCCCTGTTGCGAGAATGTTCTAACTATGTTCCCATCCTTTGACTATTTACTTTATTTTTCGTTTTTTTTATTCGTCAAATAAATATACATATTATATTATTATAGTTACTACGGAACCCTTCATGGGCGAGTCTGACTCGCACTTGGCCATTTCTTTTTAATGTGCTGTTAATACTGTTAAGGACCATGTCAGTTTGAAAACTTATATCTCTTCACCCTTATTAACCAACTCTTTTTTTCTTTACAGCGAGCAATCAATAAGCAGCGCCCGGGCGTCCGTCATGGTATACGACGATGTACTGAAGCGATGGGTCCCCTCAGGGTCCAGCTCCGGGCTCTCCAAGGTCCACATCTACCACCACACTCAACACAATACCTTCCGAGTTGTCGGAAGGAAGCTGAATGATCATGAGGTTAGTGGATACTCTGTTTTGGTGCCGTCATCCTTTAAGGTTCTTTCACGACAGTGGGAAAGTCAACAGTTTGCTTTTACCCCAAGTAAGTGAAAGCTTGCGTCAGCGCTTGCAAGTCAATCCTGGCCGGCCTAACAGGAAGATGAAGGAGATTGCATAATCGGACTTTAAGACGAACGGAGATGCGTCATCGTTACATGGTGGACATCCCACCCTTACGTGCGAACCGTTTTGGTAGTACTTATATTGTGCGTAACTAAGGAGTGGAATTTTCTCCTGGAGTCTGTGTTTTCTGATAGCTATGTATAATGTATGGTGTCTTTAAGTAAACAGTGAAAAGGTTACTTCTAGGTAAACAACGTTCATCTTGGACACATCATCTGTTACCATCAGATGAGATGGTTACATACTACTTTAAACCGCAAAAGACTGGATAAGCTTGAAAGGCGGAAGGAACGTCTTGCGTAAAAGACTACCAACAGACTGACAGCATTGCTTTCGCATTAATGACTACGGATTGCCAGAACATGATAAGATGTATAGATTTGTTTTGAATGCTAACAAAAACACGTCTTCCATAGGTGGTGATAAACTGTGGGATCGTCCGAGGCTTGAAGTACAACCAAGCTACCGCAACATTCCATCAATGGCGGGATGCGAGACAAGTGTACGGCCTTAATTTTTCCTGCAGAGAAGATGCCGACAGTTTCGCCAGAGCTATGATGCATACCCTAGAGGTAAGTGTCTTTGGGTTTATTACAAGCACGTGGGACTAAAGGGTCACGGGCGTTTAGTAGGGACTCGTGGCTGCCAAATAAGTGATCTCTGGAAAGACTGTTGCACAATGATCCCGTGCCATTGTGCACAGCGAGGCTCAGGGGAGACCTTTTTACAGTCTCTCGACGGAGGTGCCGTAACAGGTGTTGCACAGCAGTCAAGAATCACACACTCCCTTGTCTTTTCTCCGAAAGTCCAGTCGCCTTTTGATGGTTTCCCCCTATAACAAAAAAGGCATACATGCAAGGAGCCTGTTTGCTAGTGAAGAGTCTTCTCCTCTGTGTGGAATTCGGTAAAAGGTACCAGAGGCATTGAATAACGTAGCGCTAATTTGCCATCTTGGAATCAAATGCAAGTCTAGCAGTGGTGCCCGAGTCGTGACAAGCACGCATAGTTAGGCAGGCATCATCGCAACAAATTTTTTGGTGTTACATGACATCCACCAATCTGCACTGGGCTCGCGTGGTGGTTTATGGTCCAGACCTTTTCATAGAGAGGAGACCTATATCACAGCTGTGGGTATGTTGTAGGCTGATCATGTATTTTATGTAAGTATCTTTAAATCTTAAACTAGGCTATGGGCACTTTCTATACATCAAAAGTTTGCATGAAGACAGTCATCATCACCGGCAGCAAATAGCTTACAGCAGACCATTTTCTGTCTTCTTATACACACGTTTTGTCTCTCTCTAGATCCTAGCGAACAAGCCCGCGGGCAACTCTGCGCCCCCTCCACCGCAACCCCCGAACCCTCCGGTCCCGTACAACGGACACAACAACGCGCACACCTACGACGAAGATATGGGGTACAGGTAATATGTCATAAGTCTCATCGAAGTCGCCAGTGCTGTGAACAAAAGGAAAATCACTTCACTTGAAGCTAATATTGAAGTGTCTATATCCTACTGGCTTATTATTCTTGTGATCACAGATCACCAATATTGTACATAAAGTTTAAATAAATAAAAATACTCTATTGCCGTGAAGGCGTGAACCCACTCCAGACATAAGCGTATTTAGCTTTGTTGGAGGGGTTAACGAGATTGATAGTAATATAAGTTTCCACCCTAATTGCTAGTTCTGCATACAGGTACGTCTGTTTACAATTTAGTATGCGTGAAAAACCTGGATATAAATCATATGAACCCCAACGAGGAATTAAACTTGAGTGTTCTGGCATTTTACATTCACAAGCACTTAAAAAAGAAAACTTATCACCAGGCTGTTTCAACTCTCGTCATGGTTTGAGCTCACTATGAGAAGGTTTCGTAAATTGAAAAAAATTAGAATTGATGTCCTGCTGAGAGGCACCAAATGCTTTAAAAAATATATGTAAATGTTTCATCATAGAGAGATACCCTTAATTTACACCATAACAGAAAATAAATAGGGACTTAACAACTTAAAGGGTTGATACAATGGGCGGTCTTCCTGGCACCATGCTCATCATCAGCTCAAAATCTGGAACCCTAACTGCAGCCACGTTAACTCTCCACTTATTTATACAGAACTATGACCCGTGAGGACGCCGCGATATTCCAACAACCACAATACCACGCACCCCACAATCAACAACACCCTCAGTACCATGCGGCCCCAAGCCAGTATCACGCGCCTCATCATCATCACCAGGTGAGATTGCAACATTTTAGCAGTTTGTCCACCGCTTAAGATCGAATTTTCTACTGAATCTAGGTTTTGTGATATCTGTGTGATCTTGAGGCGCAAAACTTTCTTGATATATAAGTTCCTTGAGAAATAAAAATGGTCCATGTGTTGTTGATTTATTTGTATAATCCTTTTTCTGTAATACATTATTTCACAACTTTATTCACCATCGAATTCAAGTTTTACTTTCAATTTCTTCATTTATTTTTTTCACATGCACTTATTCACTTTCAATCTTTCTCTTCAACTCACTCACATGAAAACATTCTCAATCATTTTCTTGCAATCAATCTTTTCCTACCAATTTTCTTTTTATTCAATTTTATGCTTTCAATATCTCTTGCCTGCTTTGTGAGTGAGATCAACTCAACCCATTTCTTTACTCCCATCCACTTCAACTCATTCACTTTGACACACTGACAGACCCAAGCTCGTTCTACCAAGCTATTTCTGACGTTTATTTGCAAAACGACGGTACTATTGCAGCAGCAGCCGCAACAGCCGACCCCACCCGCGCCTCCCCCGCACGGCGTGCACCACACACTGCCGCATCAGCCCAGCCAACCCACGCCTGGACATCATCGCACTAATAGGTAAGGATTTTACTACGTGTCACCCACTTTCTTTGTTTAGGAACGGATCACACTATATAGGCGAGATAACTTTGATTTTGTTTCTTCAACGGATGTCAATTTATTGCAGACCTGTTGGTATAGTGGTCAGTGGCCCTGACTGCTATACGCAAGGTCGTGGGTTCAATTTCCACCCAGGATAAATGTTTGTGCGATCATTTGTTCTTTGTATGGGTATAATTTATCTATAATATGTATGTATTTAGAAATATATATGTATGTTTATCAGTTGTCTAGTACTTATACCTAGCTCTGCTACTACTAAGCTCTGCTTAGTTTAGGACTAGATAGCGTTGTGTGAAAGTTGTGGAATATTATTATTATTTATTATATTCTTTATAGTACAACTACGTACATAAAGGTCAAACACATTACCCTCCTTTTGGGTGTACAATTGGCGGTCTTATTGCACAAGGCAATCCCTTACAGACAATCTTTGGATGGACAGAAATTAAGGGAGATAGATTTAGGGCTGAAAAAAATAACTAAAATAATTTACTAATAAATGTCATATACAGTATGTTAACTAACAGAGGGCGTTCCCGTTAACCCGCAATAATATAGCATCAATACATGCTAAAAAAAAATTAATATTAAATATTCGCTAAAATTTTTAAATTGATACGTAAAAGAAACACTGTACACGCGTACTTGAAGGACGGCAACGTCGCAATTTATTTATGAATGCGTACGCGTGTACAGTGTTTCTTTTACATATCAATTTAACATTTTTAGCGAATATTTAATATAAAAAAAAAAAAAAATCGAATGGTATTTTTTTTTAGCATGTATGGATGCTATACTATTGCGGGTTAACGGGAACGCCCTCTGTTAGTTAACATACTGTATAACTGAGAAAGGAGGGGGACTTCTGCTTAGCATTTAGTCAGCTATGTCTGGGTCGACCCCAGACTAAACGGACGCAGCTGAGTATTAGTGCTTTACATGGAGCGACTGCCGGGACCGACGGTGTAACGTGATTTCCAAAGCACGAAGAAATCTCGATATTAAATAAAGTATTTCAAAATTTAGTCAATATGCACTGTCCATTCAAGACGTATTCAACCATCATTCCCAAAATTGTATACGTCTTAACTGTATCAATATTATGTAGCGCACCGATGCCACCAAACATGTCATTGTCTGCCGCCGCGACCGGTGCGCCCGCGCCGCCTCCCGTACCGCCGCATCAAAACCTCCCGCCACCAGCTAACGTAAGTACTAGACCACTTAAAACCACTTTACTAATCAACTTGTGGTTCTATTACTCACGCACACATGTCTACACCCACCACACCTACTTACACACACACACACACACGTCTACACCCACCACACCTACTTACACACACACACACACACACACACAAAACGCTTAACCTCGCTCAGAAACATAAACATTTTCAGGACCCGGTGTCCTGAAACACACTACGAGCCTAGCTTAGGCACTAGTATCCCACAATATGCCTTATGTAACCTACTAATGTAGTAGGTATTTATATTGTGGTGATACAATAAAAAAAAAATATTATTAGCTCTGTATTTTATGTTCAAGTTGGTCCCCAATTTACCGCTGACTAGTAAAGAACGTTACTAGAACTTGTCCTTGGAAGAGCTCTCACACTTGGAACATTTTCGTGTTTCACACATACAACAACTTTTAACTTAAAACAACTTTTAATAATTCATCATATTTTAGTTCATCAGATTTTCGTACAATTCAATATTAATTATAATATAAAAATATTTCAATTGAACGCTCTAAATGTAACGCAGTCTGCGAAGCAAAAGTAAGCGCTAATAATGTATGTAAACTGACAGCACAATAGGAGTGGAGGTAATCTTGAAGGTTTGTTTTCTAAAAAGTCATAGACCAAAAGTGGTTACTTATGCTGTTACTGTTTTACCAATAACCCGGTGTACAGGCTCATTGGAAATACGATATATTCCTTGCGAGGGGTTAAAGTAGAACACATTTGCAGAAAATTCAGTCCCGAGAAGTCATTCGATGATTTTCCCACCCAGAAAAAAGGTACTATGTCCGTTACCTAGTTATTTCTGAGTTATTCCTTACCATTCATCTTGTTTTTACATCTGCGAGAGGCCATTCATGTATGTAATGGGGTCTTGCCTTAATTGCCTAGGAAATGGAAATATAAAAACGCAGAAACGCTGACAAAAGATTTCTCTTCACCAGGGTCCTTTAGCACCACCAACGCCGCCCGCAGCGCCACAACCACCACCAATGGTTAGTTTCATTTCACTGGACTACGAATTACCCCTTTGATTCTAGAACGTTCGGTAATCTGTCAGACTCTGGCTCTAAAAGGCTCCAGGGGGAGAGATGAAGGGAGAAGACAGTTCAAATATATACTACCCAAAGCTTCTCATATATAAAATATCATTACAACTAATTCGTGCTCGCTTCAATAAGATTTTCGTAGTTGAGTCTACTACTTGAAGTTAAAATAAGCACCCCTGTATTTTGCTTAAGTTAGGCTAAGTTTGGAATGTTTCGGCGAGTGTATCTTCATCATCAAACATTTAGAAAACTAAGTTTAGAAAACTATTTTCATCAAGAGCATTAGGTATAAGTTTGCGAGTGTTTGGAGTCGAGGGTGGCTGAAACTTCTACGGCCAATATGGGTGGGAGATGTGTCACTGTGGAATTATACCAGAGGAGCAGATGACACTGTTTTCATAGCCAAAACATCTATTGAGAAGAGTGACAGAGACAACATCTAAAGGTGCTTCCGTGGCTGGTACAATAAAGCCACCATCGCTGAAGGGAGATCCTACAAAATGGTGCAACATGTAATGAAGCTGGGTTTAATATAAAGCCGAACATCTGCAGAGTATTGGACTGGCTGTGCTAATTCTTCACAATTTCTGCTTGATTCTGAAGAATATACCTTCGGGAGAAAAGGCGACAGACACCCTGGCTAGTTGAAGTTGTTTTTGATATGTTTTACAAACTCTTGGTTTTTAGCAAGTTCTGATTGGTGTATGAGGATGTTTGTATGAATGTGTGTATGTGTGTGTGTGTGTGTGTATTACACATGTTTAGTTGATAAGTATCTATTGTATTATAAATACATATTCGAATACACTGTTAAATGAAGAGGCCCATGTCCATAATTGTGTGCGTTTCAAGACGCTTCAGCATCATTGCTTTATTAGGTAGGATCAATATACAGGAACACTATTTTATACTGTACGAATGTGATTGTATTTTTTTGTTTGGTAATTAAGTTGGAAAAAAAAACAATATTTCCCGTTGAGTCGCTTTAGTCAAACTAAAGCGACTGAACGGGGAATGTTAACATCTTAGCAGACGCAAGCCGTTGTCGCGCAAGTGGTTACATCGGGGCCCCCACCTCCGCCGCTGCCGCCCTCTGGGGCCCCGGCGGGGGCGCCCGTATACGCTGTGGGCCCCCTGGCGTCGGCGGGCCCCACCGTGGTGGCCCCGGTGGCGGTGGCGGCCCCGGTGACGTCGCCCCCGCCCCCGCCCCCGCCGCCTGCTCCTGCGCCCCCTCAGGACGTGACCGGATTGGCTGCGCAGTTGCAACAAGCTAGGTTGAAGAGACAAGCTAAGGTAGGTTTCTATGAAGTACTAAGACATTTTTTAGGATAATGAAAGTGTTTAGTGCATCGAAACTTGAGTCAAATCATTCAGTCTTATCATCTAAAACTAATTGGACTTATAATATTGAATTAACGGGACCCCATAACAGAATATCCTAGCGTGTGGGGGTCAGTGCCAAAGTTTTAAATAATATAAATCTTTTTGATAAAAAAATTAAGGTAATAAATAATAAAAATGTATTTGCTGGTAACTACAAAAATCTAAGAACAAAGCGGATTTTAAGAAGACTTATGTCCGCTTTTGTAATATTTGTACTGCATAAAAATTAAATAAATAGATTCATGTTAAAATTTATTTCTTCCAAAAGACCTACTAAGGAAGAATTAAATAAGACACGATAGACACAGCTCATTCACTATCTCTTCCCTACCCACCGTTTAGCAAGCAACAAACGGTCAATCCAGCGGTCAGACAAGCGCGGAGGCGGCTTCGCCCCCGGGCGGCCAGGAGCACTCGGGCTCCTCGTCGTCTTCTGGAGGGTCGGGGGGGGCGCGGCCCGGGGCTACGCTGTCCTGTATGATGAACGAGATGGCTCGGACCCTCGCTAGACGTCGGGCGCACCTGGATCGGGCTGAAGTAAGGAACTTACTTTGATACAGCTGCGCAGATTGTGGAGAATGTTTCAATTTGTTTCAATTAAATGTCGAATCTTTACTAATATTATAAATGTGAAAGTTTGGATGTTTGTTACTCCTTTACGCAAAAACTACTGAACGGATCTGAATGAAATTTGGTAAATAGATAGTTGACATCCTGGAATAATACCTAGGCTTTGTATCCTGGCGAACGAAGTCGCGGGCAGAAGCTTGTGTTTTAATAAGCATCAATAGCCTAATGTGGCTAAGGTTTAAGATTGCTAGTAATGTGAATACTACCAACATTGCTAAAGCTCTTTAAAAATAAACATAACACAGACCTGGGGTTTAGTAGGAGTTTGCCATACTATTAGTGTTTTCGAAAACTATTGCTTTATCTCCCTCACACTTATCTACAAGTTTGATGCATGTAAAAGAAACAAACCGATAGTTTTTCGAAAACGAATAGAGTATTTAAAAGTCATACTAAGCCCTAAATCTATCTCCTTTAAGTTCTGTCCATCCAAAGGTTGTCTGTAAGAGATCGCCCTGTGCGATAGGACCGCCCATTGTACACTAGGTTTATTATTCGTATCCATAAGTATATTTTAAGGTGTACAATAAAGTGTAAAATAAATATATAATTAATTAATAAGTAATCAATAAACAAATAAGTAATCAATAAATAAATAAGTAATCAATCAATAAATAAATAAGTAATCAATCAACAAAAAAGTAAAAAATAAATAAATAATACATAAACAATGAAGTGGTTTGAAGAAATACCTTCAAAAAACAATATTCTAATGACAGTTTCGTATTTTATCCAGGAATCATCGACGGATAACTCAGTGAACAACACGCCAATGAAAACTTGGGAACGATCGGCGACACTGCCGCACCGCCTACCCGCCGCATGTAATGGCAACGCTTGTGAGTCGCCCAGCTTCTATGATTTGCACCTTTTTTGCTTAACATTTTGAATAACAAGTAATATATAGTTATTAAAAAAACACTATTGCAACGAAAGGTTAATTTTTTTAAATATATTAATGTACATATTTAGATTAACTACCGCGCTTTTGCGGAGGCAATGTGCCTGATTTTTTTGAATTAATACGGTCGCGTAGCTCCAACAGCCTGATAGCTATCGTCGCCGACAGGACGAATAGTTCAATATAATGAGAAATTTTATATTTATTTTTAATTTGTGTCAAATGTGATTTTATAGTGAGTTTTATAATTTCTCACTGCACCAACTGCGTGGTCAAATAAATAACATGCGCAAGCGCATTCTATAAAATCTTTTATATTTGTTATAAAATCATACGTCAGGATTAGGGCTTTATTGTAAATTTCACTTGATAGTGAGATTTTAGCGTGCTGTATATATAGTCTTCTTTTTGACTAGGAATCCTATCTGATTTGCATCAAGATCATATTTAGGATTTGCATAGAACTTTCTTGTATCTTTTATTGAATGTATGTTTTCTTTTTTGTAAATATTTATTTCAAAACTGAAAGTTAATATAAAATAATAAATTAAGTCTGCTGACTCCTAAGCTAGAGCAATCTGTGTTATATCGATGTTTATTTAAATTAAAATGCTCTTTATTTTCAAGCAGTTTTACAGCTAAAATAGCTATTGCATTAACCAAACCATGCATATGCGACCTTATGGCACACTACTATACGTACTATAATCCCTTGCAGCGAATTCCGAGTCGAACGCTCAACACCAACCTCAGTCACCGCGCTCCGTTCGCAAAAGATTCGGCTCGGCCAGCGAGGAGACTATACTTAAGGTGAGAATGTGTTAATAACTTCACTTTTAAACTAAGATGTTGTCTAATCAAGATGAATAATAGTAATTATTATTTAAATGCAAATGTAGTGTATGTAACATATGAAACTGTGAGTAATCCTACATGAACATAATTATAAAAAAATAATTTGGAACTTTATTTGATAATTTGACATATTATATAACAATTTGACATTTCCTTAATAATATTTGAATTTCATAGTTAATTTTAACATTTCTTTTGTTAAGGTGACATTTAGTATACTTTTGAACTTATCATGTACATGTAGGGTTGCCATCACCAAATTTATCGGTCCCGGACAAATACTTATAAACCCCGAACATTTGGGTAAAATCACAGTTTTTCCCCGGACACCGTAGAAAAATACATTTGTGAACTTGAAACTAACAACAACGATGTTTAATTATGGTTTCTGTTTACTGATAAAGTGATAACATTGTAGAGCTTTAGAACTTTTTAATAAGTCTCTTCCTTTTCATTTAATCAAGGTAACATAAACAATGAGATGAAATACCATAGGAAAATAATAATAGAGATCGTGCTTTTTGGTACCCGTAAGACCAATGTGTGTCCGGGTTTTACCTGGACGCTTATTGAGAAAACCCTCCCGGATGCCCCCGGACGCTCTCCAAACTAGGACAAATCCGGGAAAACCCGGACGGATGGCAACCCCATGTACATGTAACTTTTATCTATCTAAATCTGCAAGCAAGTCGAACAATTGTTTGAAATTGTATTTTATTTTGTACTAGCTGTACTCCGCGGTTTCATCCGCATTTATTTGAGAAAAAAAAAAAAACAAAATTCAAATTTTAAATCGTTTAAGTGGCTTAGATTTCTCATTCTTTCTTCATCCTATTTTAGCCCTTTGGAGGTAAATTTTTGAGAAAAAATCCTATCTTTTACCTGGGGCCTTCAAATATGTTCATTCATCCAAATCGGTGCAGTGGTTTAGCTGTGAGAGCGTAACAGACAGACAGACAGACTCGCATTTACAATGTTAATATGGATGACTCTCGGACATGAAATATTTTTTTTTAAACGGTTACATGATTGTGTTAACAGCAAGTGAACGGCGGTAACGACGGTGGCTGTGTATCTGCGGCCGAGTGGGACGCCTTCAAGCAGGACATGATGCGCGAGATGAGGCAGCAACTCAACCAGATTAAAAAGGAGATACTAGACGGTATGTACCGATGATACAGGAAGCTGCAAAAATACCTTTAACAGTTTGACAACTGATCTCAAACTCAACTCAAATTAAACTCAACTCAACTGAAATTAAACTCAACTCAAATTAAACTCAACTCAAACTAAACTCAACTCAAACTAAAACTCAACTCAAACTCAAAATATTTTATTTCACATCTAAGACCTACATGGGCACTTATAAAACGTCAGAAGTTACACGGTTTCAAATTGGTCGTTCTCCATAGAGAAGAACCGGCAAGAAACTCCACAGTTACTCTTGTCAAAATATAATTCATTTTTACAATGTATTCATAATACAGGTTGAATAGGTATGGGAGAGTATAGATCTCTCAACACTTTCTGTCTGCTTCATAACATTTCTCACAGCCAAGCCATTTTAGACCATAATAATTAATAGATACCAAAATACGTGTATAGCTAAAACTAGGAAAAAATATTTAAGTTATCGCATTATTTTTCTATAGATTATAATCTATCAAACTGGAACCGTTTTATTACAATCTGTCACTCGTTAAATTGCAAACTCTCTAACGGCTGTCCCTGATTGGTCGGTTTTCCTGTAGGGCATAATGTTACGAATCATTCAACCAACATTGCCCGTGTTGCGTTCCGTTGTATGCCATTTCACAATTCCACGATCTCAGTTTGATAGATTTTTATGTATAGACAAAATACTGCGTAAAATTGCAAGCAGTTGTATACGGATAATAATTTATCGATTAATTACTATCTCGCGAGCTAAATTATAATCTAACGGCTTTTGCAATTTTACTGTTACATATTGCATACATCATCATGAAAATAGCACAATTATTTTCCCTTTACATTAAACTAGCTTCTGCTCGCGACTTCGTCCGCGTAGAAGTCGAAAATATTCCACGGGATCCCGTCCCCGACTTGCTTGACAAAGATTATAATAGCTCGGCTAATATGCATGATATAAAGATAATTTATAGCCTATAGCACTCAGGGATAATGCAGCTACATGTAAGCGAAAGAAATTTCAAAATCGGTTCGGTAGTTTCAGAGATTACCCCATACATACAAACTTACAAATTTTACCTCTTTATAATATTAGTATAGATATGTTATTACAATTATTACTGAGTATAAAAATAAACCAAGTAACTTGTGAATATATAAGCAAAAAAACTAACACAAAACTTTTATAATTCCAGCAATGAAGGCGGAATTCGCGCGCAGGTAAGGCCGCGTAGCGCGCCGAGTGAACCTAGTCCCCGTCGCCGAATGAACACATATTTTATTATCATACCATACATTATGTACCACGTTATATGCGGCGTTACATCCTCACCCTATTGGAAACCAGGCTGCAATGGTGGATCACAGAAATAACATTTAATTGGTTATTTCTCTACACGATACTGGCTTATAACGGTAACTTTAGGTATAGACCGCAGTGTCTATAGAAAACATCGATCGCCATTTTCCATCATACATAATAGGGTATTTGGCTAATATAGAAAACAATATATTCTCCCATCCTTGTCGTGAAAAATATATCTAGATTATACCGTTTAGTGGCCACACTGAGACATCAGGTTCGGGTAATTGTCAAACGCTTAAGTTTTTTGACAGCTGTCAAATTGATGACAATGTCATGTTTATGTTTTAGCGTTTAAAATGCTTACAACAGTGATTTTTTTCTCGAGGTTTATACGTAGTGTAATCAAAGGAAATTAAGTCAAATACCCTATTATATACTATTGGTAACTAAGGCCTACTGCGAGCCATAGGAAACATCGAAGCCGCAAAAATAGTTCTTTCTTTTCACTGTCTTGCAGCGCATAGACTTATGTTTTCCTAAGAATAAAACTTTTTAGTGGCTTGGTTGTAATCATAATTTCACAGGAAAAATGGTCACAATACAGTGGGAAATATTGTTCTTTTTGTGGCCTTTTTTATTTTAAAGTAATTTGCGCGAACCGCGATGACCATATTATACGACTGTTGAAGCACTGACTAAGAACACAAAATGTACAAGATTTTGGATGTAATATAATACATTGTATTGAAATAGGATCGCTTTTATCATAGTTTTCAGTGTACATAAATTTGTCGATTTACAAAGTCCAAAAATCATGATTTATCGAGTTTCTAATCAGTGCCAACGACTTAAACTGAAATACGAATTATTGTATAGATTTTTTTCGCAAATGGCCTGATTTTTCGATGTTTTATTTTACAGTACATTTTTTCGTAATGTTTATTATTGAAATTTTATATGAATTTATTCAGGTACATAAAGTGTTTTTTTTTTCTCTACCATCAATTTATGGGAAATGTTTTTTAAATAAAATATATGTTCATAAATAAAGGCGCGGATTTTTGTGATCAAAATGACGTATTACATAATTTAGGGTTGCCCGCCAAGGGTCTGTGTGGACATGTTAAAAAAAAATAACGATAAAACATGACAAAACCATATTCAATGTTGCCAGTTCTAAATCGGTCTATAACGTCATTGTTTAAATCGTGATTTAATATCGATGAAAAATGTTGTAAAGAATGAATCGAGTTGGAATCGATTCGCAATGAACGCACGAATATCGAAAGCATAAAAGCAGTTGTGTTTTTTAATTTTATACTTAAATAAAATATTTATTCGGATACGTATAATGTACGTAGTGCTAAGGTATGACATGTATTAAAGTAACCGTTTTGATTTTTACTTTTAGGGCTCCAAAAATACATTGTACAAGAAAAAAATATGTGGTACATAAATTGTACATTTTCTTGTCATCTTACCGCGGTACATTTTTATTCAAAGTATAAGTAATTATAACAATATTTTCTCTAAAAAGTAAAACTCAAAACGGAATGTTTTTAAATAAAATAATAATAATAAAAAAATATATTATTGTAATATTCATTTAGCGTCAAGTTATAATAGTATTATTCTATATTTATTGTCTCATAAACGTATAAATATGATTACGCCAGTTAGATTAGGTGACATATGAGTCATATAAAAGCAAACCTGGCAATCTCCACTGAGTCGAATTGTTGGGGAAATAGAAAAATGTAATAAAAAATAGCATGAAGGAATTATTAATGTAATTTCTAAATATTTACATGAACATCTCTAACGTAGACTATTATTAACGACTATTTGTAGACATTTACTTGAAAAACCTGTCTAAAAATGCACAAAATGTTTGGAGATAGCCGTCTTTGTTTTGCTTACAAGGACGTTGCCGTTTTTGATCTGAATACCTTTGGAGAAAGCCTATTTTGTTATGACTAATTACCTACACTACACTGCCAACCAGTTTTGATACTTTTAAGAGTGGGAAATAAAAAAAAATGCAAATTAAAGTAAGTAATTATTTATTTCATTTAATCAAAGCTAACGTCTTATATTCTAAGATTATGGTCTTCTTCTTGGGGTTCACAAATAATGTCATACGATGAACTTTCTGCACCTTCAGAGTTTTGAGCAAATACGGTTTTATAAAAAACCAGTCCCTCCACTTCTTGCCATTCGTCACCATAATGGGTATTAAGAAGTTTTTTGACGTCATTAATTTTGTTTACGTTTGTTTTTATCTGACACTTAGCAATAACATTTGGGTTTATGTCTTTGGCCAGCTTATTTTTTCGTGTCACTTTCTTATACACTCCATCACTCATTCTGTAATTCACATCCCCTTTAATGATAACATTTCCGTCATTTTTAGACCGCGCTATATAAAATCTCTTGCATTTTTTAAATTGAAAATGCCACGTTCCGACATCTTTCATTATAGAAGACATAGCACTTTTAAAGTCATATACTTGACATTCAGTACTACCCATTCTGACAACTGTACTCCACTGTCTTATAATATCTAAGTACTCTTCAGGCCGCACTATAGTTTCTCGTTTTCGAACTTCTTTCTCGATTTGGGCAAAGACTCGATCTGGAGGAATGAAAGAATGTCCTACAATAGGGAACACAAGTTCCAGAGTTATAACATTGCTAGGTGCAAATTCTACCAACCACTTGGAGCACATTGCTAACATAATAGAATTCTTGTTCTGCCCTCCGCATCCATCTGCTATTAATCTTACTGTTTGAACTCCAGTTAAGTCAGTGTTCATAAGTCTGTGAAATATAATTGATGATATCTCATTAGCCCCTTTGTTAAACTCGTTTTCCGTCCAGCAGTATGCAAAAACGTTTTTCTGTGTAAGTTGGGACTTAGAGCTCCCTTCAACGACTGTACAGTTATACAAATATATCTGGCGGGAGTAATAAGTGCTTTGGTCGGGTATCTTGGGTAACGGCATATTTTTCTCACAATCAAATGACAGAGTTTTTAAATCTGGACTTTCCTCCTTCACCAGTGCAAAAAATGCTTTTGCCTTGAGGCTGTGTACTCTTTTTTCGATTATAAGTGATTGCCGTTTTGTTGAATCAGTTTCTAATTTAATTTTTTCGAGAAGTTGTAGGCATGTTGAACAGACATCTGTTCTAGGACTTCCAAATCCAAGTGAATAGTTTCTGTTGAAAATTCTTCTAAAAAACCCACGTTTAACTTTTAAACATTCTTCTGTTTGTTGGGCATTGTATTGTTTAAACATTTTGTTTATGCTTAGTTCAGCTGCCAGGTAATGTTTTTGAGTTTTCCCGCGGCAATAATGTGCTTCATCTACATGAAATAAGTTGATAAAAGTCATGACTGCTTCCTTTTTACGCATAAATAAGTGCGATTTATGATCTCCTCCTCTTTTTTCCTTTACTGGTTCTCCTGTTTCTAAAAACTTCCTCATAACATACTGAATTCTATGTTTAGTTATGTCCAGAATTTGCAGAAAGGCTTTTTGACATACCCGTATCCGGGTCTTTGTTGATTTACTGTAGATAGTAAATTTTGTTTGAAATTTCTTTTCTGTGTGTTTTTTATTTTTTGGTCTTTTTCTTTTTGTGGGTTCTGCATGGCAGCACTTGAGCAAGAATGCATCTTGGGTTTCCTTGTCTTTATATTTATAAAATGATTCATGAAAAGCTTTCAAATCATGCATAGTCAATGTGTCTCACTGATATGCGTTTTTATCATGTTTACATTTCGGTTTAGTTGGTAAAGTCCGAGGAGAGTAACTGAAAAAAATGAATCTTTACTTCAAAATACAGTTGAAAACAAAGTAAATTTGTTAATTTAAAAAAATTAAACCGACTCCCAAAAAACACTGCAAAGTGAAAAATAACTTTAATTTCGGTAGTCGGTGTCTTTAGTTTTGTTTTTTCGGTTTTGGCACCGACTTCCGAAATTAAAGTTATTTTTCAATTTGCAGTGTTTTTTGGGAGTCGGTTTAATTTTTTGGTAAAAAGTTTTTATTTCACTCTTTTTAGTTGGATGATTTTTAATTTACCTAGTTATAAGAGCCTAAATGTCAACTACTTATAACCTTTTACAAAAATATTGCTTTTCCCAATGCTGGGCCGTTAATTGTTGAGGAGTTCTCCTGGTACTTCACCATCAGCTATACATCACCATATGCATTGTGACGAGCATAAAGTGCTTAACATCCATATTCAGGTAATCGAATCGCAATCCACTCAATACTTATTATTGAGTAGTTTCGGCGGCCATCTGTGGTCTTCATCATCAGTTCCACTTCCCCAAATGGTACTTTTTGAGAGCAACTGCACAAGTTACTATAAGAAATACCCAAAACGCAATAGGTGTGCCTATAATATTTGAAGAGTTCCCTCGATTTCTCCAGGATCCCATCATCAGATCCTGACTTTGGTGATAATGGTACCAATTTCGACGTATACCCATTCGAACAAAAAAAGAATTTTCGAAATCGGTTCAGCCGTCTTCGAGTACTCGATGATCATACATAAAAAAAAAAAAATATACGCGTCGAATTGATAACCTCCTCTTTTTGTCGTCGGTTGAAAATCTTAAAAACCCTCAGATATTGATCAAGTTTATATAAAAAATCTAGCTCGCGCTCTCGTGATACATACACGGACAAAAAGTAGCCAATGACGTGTTATTCCAAGACATGCGAACAAACAATACTCATTCACAAACTTTCGCACTTTTTAGTCGTAGGTAGGTTAAAAATGTATCAAAATGGTTTAATCATTGCTTACTTACCGGGCTGTTTTTGCCAAATTTTTCTTCCACTTTTCTGGCTCAGCCTTACGTTTTCTCGTATGTTTGGTAGTACAGGGAGATGCTGTCAGCTCCATAATATGATATGTTTTGGCAAATTTTTGAGATAACTAGCGAAAAACAGTTAAAATCTTACGAAAACCACAACACAATCCACGACAAGACCGTCCGCGTCACCATACAAACAATACTAAAATGGCTTCCACATGCCGTGCTCTGATTGGCTGCCTTGGAGATTGCCAACATTGAAACGCATGACATTGGAGATTGCCGTGTCTGTATTGGAATCATAATTTTAAAAGCTTATTTCTATGGGACATTGCCGACTTTGCTATGTTATAGTGTTTTCATTACAATTGTAAATCACAGATAAAAAATCCTGCATTCACAGTTCGATTTTGACAAATTGTGGAGATTGCCAGGTTTGTTTTTATATGCCTCATATATACTATGCTATGGGTAAACTATTATAATAAATGTAACTAAACTGAATAGGTAATGAGCAGTCAAGAATCGACGAATAATCGTTTACATTATATAATCGACTAATTTATTTTTATTGATAAGTACATCACTAGAGTAATTAAAAAAAAAAACGAGAATTTTTTAGTATCTATGATAATGAAATTTTCTTTTTTGGAACTACTGTTGTTTAAAGGAATTTATGGAATGATTTATCACCAATTAAATGTAATTTTATGTGGCTGAGAACGTAACATGGCCCTACATATTTAAATAATATCTGCATTCATTAACATTTCCACTTTATTTAAGTGGTTATCACTAAATAAACTTACACTTATTACAATTACACACTTAAATACAACTCTAATTAAGTATATTCGCAATAGTATTGCCAGATAGAAATACCACAAACACACGTGAATTAACTCTGAACACATATAAAATAACTAGCGTTCGCGCGGGACTTCCCGTTCCCGTGGAATTTGTGACGATAAAAACATAACCCTACTTTATTGCAGTCGGGTAAAATGTAACCTATAATCTTCCTCCAACTTCAAGCTACTTCTGTATAAAATTGCATCCAAATCCATCCACTTAGGAAGGATTAGCTCATTTAAACAAACAAACCTTTCCGCTTTATAATATTAGTATAGATTGACACTTTCTATGAGTATTCTTTGGTATTTCATTTGTGAGTGAGCCATAATTACATCTCGTACTATAAAAGTCAACAGCTTTGAACCTCGTCGATACGCAACAAATATTACAGTTCTTAGAAGCTCTTTTGATCAAATAATAGTTGCCTATTCTATTTTTTATAATTTTAATACCCTTCATTATTTTACAAACTCTCCCGCCACGTCAGTCTATCTGTTCGCGATAAAATTGAAACCTTCTGAACAGATTTTCATGCTGTTTTCACTAACGGATAGAGTGGTTCATAAGGTAGGTTTTAGTGTATATTTTTTAACGGTTTGTGCGAATTATCAGTAACATTCTTCCAGTATTATTGCGAATATATTTGTATTAATCTCTAGTTTTATTCACAACAACTGTTCATTACCTAAACTAATCCCATTAATACTATAACACTAAATAAAACCCGGTCATCCCTAACATTTTCCATTACAACGTCTTCCATAAAACATAAGTTTTTAAACCCCACTTTAATGCTTATTTTTGCTGTGGCAACTTTTTTTTTGTATTGGTAACAATTTAACACATTTTTTTATAGTGGCAACTTTTTAGCTTTCTCTTTGTCAGAGCACTATCCTTGAATTTCCAATTGGCTACAAGTTTGACCAGATATTTAGTAATAAAAATGGTTATGTTTATAATAAGATTTATAAGTCAACTGCTTTCAAATGAAATGAAATGAAATCATATGAAACCAATCAAGTCCTTAGAACCATTTTAACCTCTCAAGGACCGCCATTATTTACGTCAACCATCCGTCAAGCACCGCGGGCGTGCTCTTATCGTAAGCGTAATCTGACCCCGGTCACAAACGATTTTAAGACTTATCTTTACTACAAATACAGTTTTAAATCGGTCGGGGTTTGGTGGCATAAATTTGTGCCAGCGGGGCTCAACTAATACTTGTTTACTGGCACGTTTTTGTGCGGCTGGGGCTCTAGAGGTTTATCCTTTAAAATATCGTTAGGAAACCGTCTTAGGACCGAAAAACCAAAAAGCTCTCCCGGTTTCTTAGTCTCTACCACATTTATCACCCGTCAGTCTTTAAAGCAAGAGGGAACAGGCATCTTCTGTGCTCGCTCGTTTTATGGTAGACCTCATCTATCGCTTACCATCATGATCGAGGTCATTAGTTGGCTCAACCGTAATAAAAAAATCCGAAGACGTGACATCCACCAATTTGCACTAACGATCCATGCCTTCTTAGAGAGGACTATTGCCGTGAACGCACTCCAGATACAAGCATATTTAGCTTAGTTGGTGGCCACAAGATTGCTAGAAATGTGAATTTATCTGGTCAACTTGTAGTCAGACTTTTGGACTTTTTTACTTATAGATTTTCAACTTAATATATTCTAACTAATGTCTACACTTTGCTTCATTGCACTTCAACTTTTGCTATTTTATACACATTATCTATACTCAACTTTTGCAAACACATTCCTAATGACAATATTATTGAAATATCGTGATTTTTTTTTACAATCTTGTTGTTGTTTGGATCAGTGCAAAGGAGGTAGAACAATCTAGAACGCAATAAAACGCGATTGAAAAGAAACCCGCACTCATAAAATACTTTTACGAAGGCCGTATACGAAATTAGTTTTTAAAAATTCACGAGGTAAAGAATACATTACTTTCAAAGCCCATTTTGGCGACAAAAACTAGAGACTTAACAATTATTTTTAAATATAGAGATCAAATGCCTTTTTTACGGAGGAAATACATCAAATGTCTCGGGGGTTGTGAGAATATTCTAACGAGATACCGCGGCCCCGGAACTTAAGTGCAGCTGAAGGAACAGGGTGGGTTTTTAGTCAGTAGAAGTCTGACACCCCCTTCCGCTCCTTGCAGAGCGGGAGAAGTCATTCGATGATTTTCCCACCCAGAAAAAAAGGATATCAAATCAGAATCATAAAGTTTAAACAAAAAAACCTGAAAACCGTAATAATTATGTAGTTAGTCTGTTACTATTGAACTTATATGCTAAGATAACTTTGTACGGAACCTTCCGTGTGTGAACCGACGACCCACACTTACTTATACTTATATACTAGTTGCCTGAAATAAAGGATATATTATTATTAAAAAAAATATATATATACGCGTTGAATTGATAACCTCCTCCTTTTTTGTCGTCGGCTGAATGAAAATAAAGTGATAAATCCTCTTTTGCACTGACTCCATTAACTAACTTCATTATTTTTAAGCTTCGACTGAACTATTACCATTCCTTTCAAAAGACAGAATCTTTTGCACGTAAAAATCTTACATTAACTTTTTTTTAAGAAAATCAATTACCGAATCGAATACAGAGACACAGTGTAAAGCGTAGAGACTTGTCAAATATCGGGAAACTAAATTGAATTGCTGTAAATTAGAGTAAATTTCAATTCGTTTGCTATCTTTCAGAGTGTCGAGCGGTTATTTTAAGGGCTCCCCTTTAGGGTACGGGCCTCGGCTTAGGGCGTCTCTAGGGGAGGACAGTTAGGGACAGGCTGAAGCGAACTATTATTATTATTATTACGGGACAAATTTAAAGATACTAGCTTAGCGTCACGGGCTGGCTCTCTAGCAAGGCTCGGGCGGACAATTACAGATACGGCCGGTTTTGTATTTGTGTACTTTGCTTGTTTCCCTACGGCTCTCTTGGAGCAGGGTGATATGCCTTGGTCAGCAAATCTTGGAATGACAATTTGTTCGAAATCGATCTTCTATCGGTTACATATCGGGGAGTATGCAATGGAATCACACAATTTTATTCCACCAAGCTCGTTCCATTGTCGGATTACAAGAAGAACGACGATATGCCATCGTTACATGGTGGACATGCTACTCATACGCTTTGTGCGTTATGGGAATAATTAAATTGTGCGTACAGCGAACAAGTGGGATTCCCTGCCAGTCTGTATTTCCTGGTAGCTATAATCTGGGGGTCTTTAAGTCAATAGTGAATAAGTTGCTTCTAGGCAAGCGTGCTTCATCTTCGACCACATCATCGCTTACCATCAGGTGAGAGAACGGTTAAACGCGAGCCTATTATCAATAAAAAAGCAGAGTTCACAATATCTACACGAAGTCGTGGTCTTCTAGATTATGAAGCCGTTCATCGTAGTACTTTAGATTGACATTAGAAGGCGCTGTATGTTTTTGCCGGTTTAAGTAGTAGTAGAGTTTCTTGTGTCAGGACTCGCCCGGGGAAGTACTACCACCATACCCATTTCTGCCGAACCAGCCTCGCTGTTACGGCTTGAAGGGCATGGTTGCCGGTTCTATCACAGACACACGAGACATAACACCTTTTGTCTCTAAGGAGTTACCCACGAATCGACGTCCAATCAAAGGTGTCTTGAATCAATAGTCCGTTTCGATTGTTGACCACACAAGACCAGTTCACGTTGATCGGTCAATACGGTAACTCCAAAGGTTGGTAACGCAATGGTAGACCTCAGTGTTCCAGCTGATTTCCGGCTGTGACCGTTTCTGAATAGACGGTAGCCAAGTTGCTAACCAAATCCTCGGTCACACTGTGATATTAGCTTATAGTATCATCTTTGGTGTCGAACATCCCATCAAGTATTCCCGCCTGTCACAGTTTAGAACTTAAGTTCTTTTTCATAGCTCCTTCTAGAATTACGCTTTAACATGCACTAAAGCTGTAAATATGCCCTTCTAGAACTGCAATATAGCATCTCAAATTAAGTCGCTTTCAAAATCTGCTGTAAGTATATAAAAGCTCTTTGAAATCCCGATATAGATATTTCTGGCTTCTAGTAGATCCAAATGATGTATATAAGCTCTTTTAGAATGAGTGTGCTTTAGAAAAAATCCTTCTTGCTTATATTCATTCGTCATCAGATTTAGGTTAATGCAATCAATGCATATGACGCTTATTATCAGGGTAAGATCACCGCGCATCAGATTTTCGACATACATATATCGCTTGGAACATAGCTTTGTCTATAGCAAATATTGTAGCTCCCAATGCACATATACTGGCTCCAAATACGCCAATGTTGGCTCACAAGTTGGTATTGTCGACTAGAAAGGCATTTGTCGATTCCAGACTGTAACCGACTGGTCCAATATTTGGGCCCAGTGTATGAAACTCCACCTATGGCAATGCGCCACATTTCCCCGATACGCATACAGGTCCAAACTCATCAAACTAGGGTATAGCTTCACAGTACAAACTGACCATATGCCATGGAAAAATATTCACTCGATAGTTATAGTAAAATGGTTCTGTTGAATTCCTGCTTATTAAAAAGCAAATGTCACTCGAATACGTCATATTCGTGTTTCGCGCATAAAGGATGCATTCCGGTTGCGCCAAATTATTTATCGTGATGATTACGTATTCGCGAAATCCTTGCTTTATAATAAGTCGCCTTAGGGCTCCAATCTCTACATAAACCTTCCACAACGCTTTCGAGAACTAAATGCTTTTAAGCCATCGCTTATACAGTTACAAGATCTATACCTATACCATCCGGATCATAGCCTATCCGATCTTAAAAGCATTTACAGTAATAACTACTCGGGAAACTACTAGTTGCCATCTGCTTAACTTTCTCCAATTGGTAAGCCCAAGAGGTCGTTTTCCTGGGTAATAGTATCATACATGGACCAACATAAGCATAAGCCCCTTAACATAAGCACCATAATTCCCGTCTTTCAAAGGCACCATTTGGGTGAAGACCAACATCCCCCTTCCCCTATCCGTGGGGGGACGGAATAGAATACTTTTCCCCCCCCGTCACCGGGGAAACGAATCGTAAGAGGCGATGAACCCGGCCTGGAGGTGGTAGAGACTTGAACGAGGTGATTTATTCAGAGCACCGCGATCCTAACTCGACTGAGTCCGTACCACCCTCTTACTAAGTCAGTGGAAATCTTCCCTCTAAGTAATAGGACTGACTGACCTCAAATTACGTGTATGTGGAGACTGATTCATTTTTGTTCTGACATATTACCTTTATGGTACCATTTTCGAATTAAGATGGTTCAATGGAGCATGATCCTTGTAGGCCGAAATTGGCCAGAAGGTGATGTCAGAGCAAAAATGTACAGAATTCTTATACATGTATTTGAGAAGTCTGTTAGTTGCCAGAACTTATTTTTTACAATCACCTTTTTCTAGGTTAGGCTTGCATTGGTTCTGATTGCGTTGCGACTTAGCAGTTCTCTGTACTTCCGTCAAGCCTCGTCCATTAGGACTTAGTTGTGGTTATATAAGTTAGCTAAAAGACTGCTCAGCATTCGTACCACGTCTTAGTCGCACGTCTTTTAGCTCATTCCGGCTTCAAGCTAAAAGGCATCCATTCCGAAATGTGGTTGCCGATTAGCAGATTGCATTCGCAGTCTTCTGGGGCGCCTCTTATGGCGGTGGGATGACTTGACAATCGACCCAGAATCTTCAAAAGACTGCTGGGATTCTTGTTACTTTTTGCGACCTTAGTCTAAGTCATCTGAAAATACTATAGACTTCGAAAAGACCAAAAGAAGTCAGCATACGTCATCTGACCCTCAATAAGAAGATTTGGGAGACCAAATTGATGATAGGGCTCGTGGTGTACAAATTCCTTTGTAAATAAACCAGTAGTGCGTATCAATGGCGACTATATCGAGTTTACGCTTTTCTGGATATGGTCGCGTTGATATTTAGGACCCTCTGTCTGTGCGAGGCTTACGTCCGAGGTAAATGATATAAACATCTCTCCAATTACTGGAGATCCAGGATTGGAGAACTGTTAAGTCATTGTCAACTCGAGAAGTCTTGGCTGTGTCTCTGCAGTACGATTTCAGCCGTAATTGATTTTCTTCACCTTCCCTTTGGACGTTATACTATCATTAATTTTACCTTTAATTAAGTTGGCAAAAAATACGCGCGGGGCAAAAATATCGTAAAAGTATGAGCTCTTAACTAGAACCTCCGTCTTTAGGACGAATTCATACTTTTTATATATTTAAAAAAATCTTTTTAACCATTAATTTTCGTACATAGTATATTTTGGAATTTTCGTACATAGTATATTTTGGACAGTTTCCTTCTTCAATATTTTTCATCTATTTATTACGTGCTAGAGAGGGATTCATAAGATTTGACACGACAAAACAAGTACTTGACGCATGCCATTACAATTAATTTCCGTCTGTGGATTTATTTTAATGTTGGCAACATTACGGATGATATAATTCTGTTACTAAGACATTGTTTCAGTGTCTTTTCACTACATTACTCTTCTAACAGCCAAGAATATTTATCATCTGCTCACTGACCATAGTGCATTCGCGATAACAGTGTACTGATATCATTTTTCAAGAACTACCTTTGCTCTTTGTCATCTTCAAGGATTAGAACAATCAATTGGTGTACTGTATCAGATACTCTGTGTTAAGTGTGTGATCTTTATATTGTTGCATGGTAAAATAACGCCACAGAGACTCTAAAGACATGGAACGAAGTGTTTAGAGGGTACAGCCCATCTACCGCCCGTAAAAAATCCTTTGACAGAACACCGATCATGGAAGTGTAGTTTTTTTACCGTGCAACATTATAAACGGTCAATGTCGTCTTGTGAAGTTTAATATTAACCACAGAACCATTACCACATACCATACCAGACTGACTTAATGGTCATAATTATTCCGTTTATGACATTATCTGTCAATTTCGCTTAGATGAATTCCCTAAGGAAATGTCATCGTGACAGTGTCTGATGACTGACGTTTGAGAAATTGTCAAGCTGTAATAAAGCGGAATTTTGATTGGCAAATATTTTCATAAACGGCAGATGGCTAAAGTTTTCAAAATGGCGCTGTGTCTTAAAATAAAGTTCACGAAACGGCAAAAGTGTTGCCAGCACGCAAACCCTTTTTTAATTCAGTCCCGAAATGATTTGACGTATAAATCTCTACTCTCCTATACATTTAGTTTGACGACTTTGTTTTGTGTAAAAAAGAATCACAAAAAATAAAAACTTGGCATTTTTATTTTTTGACAGATTACAAAGTGGATCCAATTAAATCTTTAAAGGTTTCTGGCAAGCGGCTCCTGTGATTTAGAAGTAAATAAGACTACATTAAGTAGACCATTCGCTCAGTATAATTTACAATTAAAGCAAGCGAAGTTCTCAATCACATGAGAAGTTTAACAGTTAAAATTGACAGCGAAAAAAGCGGGAAAATTACGACAATTTTATTTTCATTTACATTTAAATGTCACTCGCCCAAGACCGACCGGAATCGGCCTATTGTACACACTACATATTTTACACAATTCACAACAATAAACTTACATATTATAATACGGACAGACAGTTTTTGAATGTTTTACGTAGGTGTAAAATCCTCTTTTGGGATTTCTTAATCATTAGGACAGTTCGCTTTTGCGTACGCTGCAGTCGCCTACAGTGGAACCTGAAATGTATAGAAAACCCCTTTATGTAATAAAACACTGTCCTTTTAATACATAATGTAAAAAGTTTCTTCACACAAGCAGACATAATTATAACACATGTTCCATGCATTGAATTTGAGTTTAAAACTGGTGCTCAAATCATGTATGTATTTTATTCCATTGTTTTAGTTATTGACTGACGACGCATTTACGATAGAGAAATATTTTTATTTAGATTTGTTTTTCGCCCAAATTATAAATAATGATACCCTAAAAAAACGTACATTAAAAATTAGTAGTGATATATTATTGTAATAAGTAAGGCTAAGTATTAAAATGTTTAAAATAAACTAACCAAATTTTAGTTGGGTTACTAATTAATTTAATCATATTATTGGTCTCAGTTATGTCAAAGATAGAAAAAAGAATGTATGCCATGTAGAGGGGATGCTGAATTGTTGGATAACGCATCGACTCCATTTAATTTAATTATTAATGAGGAGTGTTTGTGATTATTTAAAATATATAAAAACAGTTCTGTGAGAACTGGCCGAAGTTTTAGTCGATTTTCTAATTCACGCACTAGTTTTGAAGTTATTTTTAGTTTAGATTAGTTTGAATTTCAAAACCTTGTAAGAAGATATATAATTTAAATATATAACTATAACTAGAGAATGTTACTAAGCAATGAATAACTTCGCTAGAGAAAAGAAATACGATTCATAAAATAGTGTTGAGCACTTTTTAGAAAATCGACTACTTAGAGAATTATCCAGTATTTTTGTTTATAATAAACTTAAATTCATATTTTTGTTAGTATTTTTTGTGGTGCATTAATAATGTAAAATGGATTAGCTGTAAGGTGTGAAAAATATAAATATTAGAGAATGCAACATATCAGTGTCAAATTGTAATAATAATTAGTATTGCCATATTTATGTAATATAAAAAGTCTCGAATTAGTGGGTTTGTCTTGTGCCCAAATTCTCCTTTATCTTCTATTTTTTATTTTTATTTTAATAAAATGTTAAACTTTACTAAGACAAATTTATTCAAGAATAAAATAAGAATCAATGAATGACTGAACTTTCACCCATAAATAATTATATGAATGTGAAGAAAGACAGAATTAGTAAAATACACAATAATGTTTAAATAACGAAAATTTGTTTTGATATTCTTTAGCATTTTCTTCGATTATATTTTTCACATCTTACAAAAATTGTATATTGAAAGGATTCTGAGTAATTTATTGTGAGACGCTATCTCTCAGTATATATTGTCGCTAGCGATAGGTTACCGTAAAGTGTTATAATGTATGTATCTATGTTTCAAGTCACATAGTGTAAATAGATTTTTTTGGTAACGAATTATATTTTTTTTGTGATCGTATTTTTTTCTTTTCTTTCTTTCTCTTCCTTAATTTTTCTTTCTTATTCTTAGTGCAATATATTAATCGATATAATATTATGACAGGAGTATAATAGGCCTGATACGTTTAAGTAATTTTTTATCAACACACGCTCATTGTACGGTGCTGTGTTAAGAAATGGTAGATCTATGTACCAGTCATCAATATATGTGTGTTTGTTTATTTCTCCTGACACTGCCAACCCATAATTAACTAAAAAATGCTAAGTAACGAGCACGATATTTACCGATAATTTCGCAAATATTTTGTACATCAAAGACTCCTTTTATAAACGTTTTAGCTAAACTTCTTTCTTAGTTTTGCACTTTTTGATGAAGTTTTTTTTCTAACGGTACCTTTATAAAACTTAGTGAATTTAATCGTAAGTACCTAAGCGTCGATTGTTGTCAGTGACATAAAAAGGTATTATATTAGGTATTGTAAGAGTATGGAGCGAGGGTGTGCCGGATAGCTTGTTGTAACTGTACATAAAATGCTGGCGTCAGTAATAATAAACGAATAAATCATTTATTTGGAGCGTTTTTATTGTGGGTTTTCGAAATTTCGACGTCTAGTCCTTATCGTTACAAAGATATTGCTATGAATGTGATGAAGAAGACAGAAAATAAATTAAATTGGTACTATTCCATTTTTTCCTTTTCGTTATGGCTTATGCTTGAATGCTTATAATCGAGGCAGGTAGTTAAGCGGCTAGCATAATTCCGACCCGATGACGTCATCTGTCCGGAATTTGGGACCGCTACCTGTGGCGGAGTTGCACCTCAGTCAGTGTGAAGGGGATAGATAGCGCCGCTTTTGTATTTTTGGTAAATTGGTATGAAGTTGTACATTCTAGTCCTTGTCGTTACAAAGATAATTGCTATGAATCTGAGAGGTGCTCCAAATCAACGTTAATAAAAAAAATAAAAAAGTGTGTAAATTTAAACTTTTTTCTTTAAAATGTGTAACTAGTATTTCAGAGGCAATGTTCATTGAATTATTGAGGCGTATGAAAAGAATTAGGAGGCCGTACTAAAAAAAACAGTTCAAATAAATCGTTTTATTTGGTTTTTACAATAAATGTTCGAATTGCCTTCCCCCTACAAGAATGCAAAGTCTGCATCTCCTAATAAAGGAAGCTCTTATCCGACGGACAAAACGGCTTTGGTTTATTTCTGATGCAGCAGATTGGATGCGCTGTCGTAATTCTTCTTCCGACGTTATTGGTTTCTTGTAGACCCTGTCTTTTAAACATCCCCAGTAAAAAACATCTAGGGGATTTAAATCCGGAGATCGCGGAGGCCACAAAACTGGTCCTAATCGGCTGATCCATCTGTCCGGATAACTTTCATCAAGGTGCGCCCTTACTGCCGTCGCATAGTGAGCGGGGCACCCATCATTTTGCAACCACATTGCTTGCCGTACGTCTTCTGGAACGTTTTCTAATAACCTTGGCAACTCATTCCTTAAAAAATACAATACAATACAATAATTTATTTTTTATCCAAAGTAAAGTATAGATTATGCACATCTGTTTACAGTGAAGGATTTACAGGTGCATATTATATTTGATCAATGACCCCTATGCTAGGTGGTACCTGTGTTATAGGGGTCATCCATCCGTCCGTTATGTGTACAATCCGTGTTAAACAGTAGTAGAGCATTTATAAAAAAGAAAATATACTTAAAAATAACGTGCAGAGATTAGTAAAAAAGGGTGTGGTGAGTGAATGTGTGTGTAGTGTTTATGTGTGTCTATTTGTATAGAGGTTTAAGTAGATCTTCTGTTTGGTGGTAATTTAGTGTGAGGAGATATTCTTTTAATTTGGTTTTGCAATGGAAGTTATTGAGGTAGTGTATATTAAGAATCTGATTAAGTTTATTATAAATAAGGGCACTCAAAAATGGGTAATGTCGCTTAGCGAAGGTTGTGTGTGTACTTTTCGTTGGACATGCTTGTTCTGGTCGTCTCTTAGCTGTAGGAGGGTTAATAACTTTTAACGGTACATTTGAGTGTTTGTGAATTAGTGCACGGTATATAAATAGTTGTCGGACTGTAAGAACTTTATATTCTGTATAAAGTTGTTGCGTGGGAAATCTAAAAGGTCTGCTAAGAAGTACCTTAATAACAGCTCTCTGGGCACGCTCAACCTGAAGTAGAGCAGTCTTCGCTGCACCGCCCCAGGCCGTGATGCAATAAGTTAGGATTGATTGACATAGAGCACAGCATGCCATATTTAGGATTTCCTTATGTGCGGATAGTCTTAGTTTTTTGAAGATGTAAATCAATTTCCTGACACGCGCGGATAGTGTTTCTAGCTGGTATTGCCATGATAGGCAGGCATCAACCTGTAGACCCAAATATTTCACCACCGGTGCTCGCGACAACGAAGGACACGAGCATTTCGGATCATTCGCATGTATGTGCTTTAACTGTTAAGGAATGGTCTGGTGGCAGGAGAGAGGGTCTGAGTCCAAAAGTGACGAAGTGAGTCTTGCTTACATTTAACGTAAGACTTGCTAGCCAACCAGAACATTGTCTCACGTAGTGCCCTTTCGGCAGTCAGTTTTGTCATGACCCAATCATTCCCATATACGAGAATGGCTGTGTCGTCTGCGTATGCCAGGATTTGGGTGGAAGGCAGAGAGAGGGCGCAGAGGTCATTCACGTATATTTGAAAGAGCAGAGGACTAAGCAAACTTCCTTGGGGCAAGCCGTATTCTAAGGATTCCTCGTCACTTAGGACGTCCCCAATCTTAACACGCTGCGTACGGTTCACCAAAAAGTCTTTAAATATTTTGTGGGCATCACCACGCACCCCAATCGACTCCAGCTTGGTGAGTAGGATAGGGACAGAGACGGTGTCGAATTCCTTCGAGAGGTCTAAGAAGATGCCTAGGCATTTCTGTCTATTGTCAAGTTGGTCCACAATAGTATCCAGCAACGCAGTCACGGCATCCTCCGTAGACAAACCTTTTCTAAAGCCGAATTGGTGATTGGAAATAACTTTGAATTTATCAAGAAAATTGCTGAGATTTTTGTGGAGAACTTTTTCTAGTATTTTAATATTCGGCGTTTAGAGTAGCTGGTAGTTCAAAGTGCCCTATTATTTGCCCATTGATTATTCCCGCCCATAAATTTATTTTAAATTGATGTTGGCTCCTATCCTCTCGCATCAAATGTGGGTTTATCAGCTGCCAACTGTGCAAATTTAAATATCCATCTCGGCGGCATGAAGACTCGTCACTCCATAAAATCTTGTTAAAAAACTGCGGGTCCGCCCGAATCATTCTAAGCATCCTTTGGCAAAATTCTATTCTTGGCTGGTAAACACGCGACGTCAGCGTTTGAACACGTTGCACGTGATATGGGTGCAATCGGCACCGTTGTAGCACTCGATGCACCGTCGATCTAGAAATTCCTACGCGTCGCGCTATGACGCGAACGGAGACTGACGGATCTTCCTCGATTTCTCGAAGAATGACTTCGTCATTAACTTGTCGCGGTCGTCCTTCACTGGTACCACCAACTCCGGTGCCAAGAATTCTGCCCTCAAGAAGCGCGTTATACACTCTAATAAAGACGCGATAATCGGGATAACGAACCAGGTTCGGGTATCTTTCACGGTACAATCTTGCAGCCGCCCTGGCATTACCTCTTGCTTCTCCGTAGATAAAATGCATTTCGGCGTATTGCCGTGGCGTGTACTCATAACGAGGTATTGGGCTGAATAAGGTTTCAGCGCTACTGCACACACGTACAAGCAGGGGCGTGCATAGGATTATGATAGGGCATGCGGCGGAGTATAAACACACAAAAACTTCTTCTTTTATAGATTTTTAGCATAGCCACAGCCACGCATCGTAGCATGGTGGCGATGCGTGGCTGTGGCTATGCTAAAAATCTATAAAAGAAGAAGTTTTTGTGTGTTTTTACTCCGCCGCATGCCCTGTCATAATCCTATGCACGCGCCTGCGTACAAGCACACACAAACGAATGTTTTCGGAGTCCGTAGGATCGCCAAGTCGTTTGTCCAATACGCAAAGAGTTCCAAATCGATAGGCAAAGCAAAGTCCAAATACACAGCACAAGTCAAATTTTACAGAAGAAAACACCGAGCCACTGAGCGGGAGCGAAAGTTGTCTGACGTAGCAACTCGAAGAGAGACTAGTTAGAACTAAACTAATAAAATCAAGCAACAATGAAGCCTGTACGAGTGAAGGGCGCAGGAAAGAACAAAAGAACCTGCGCAACTTCATACCGATTTACCAAAAAGCGGCGCTATCTATCCCTTTCACACTGACTGAGGTGCAACTCCGCCACAGGTAGCGACCCCAATTCCGGACAGATGACGTCATCGGGTCGGAATTATGCTAGCCGCTTAACTACCTGCCTCGATTACAAGCATTCAAGCATAAGCCATAACGAAAAGGAAAAAATGGAATAGTACCAATTTAATTTATTTTCTGTCTTCTTCATCACATTCATAGCAATATCTTTGTAACGATAAGGACTAGACGTAAGTTTTATATGAATTTGCAAACCTTATTAAATGTACAAGTTTTTAAAATAATGGTCGTCTTCGGTGTCATACATTTTTTTTACTGGAGATTTTTTTCAATTTTGGTCCTAACATCGTAAAGAAAAAACTTTTTAACTCAAGATTTTTTTTCTAAGGCAAATAAAACGGTATTCAAAAAAATGGTATCTTATAATATTAGTAAGCTATTCAGAAATGTTAAATAAAAATCATACCTAAAAATGTCATCATTTGCGGCAACAGCATTAAAAAAACTTAATTCTGGAAGACAAAATGGTAAAATTCGAAAAAAAATTAATATCTTGGTTACTGTAACGGTTTTTTTTTAATATTCAAATTAGTTGTTGGAAATTAGGTAAGCTACCTACCCGTTACGTTTGATCCATTATTTACGGGACACCTGTATACATACCAAGTGCATGGCTTCTTTGGATGATAACAAACGATATAGCAAGGGTTTTACAATCCTGAGTCTACATGTGTGGAGCTTATTACAAATTTCAATACATTGATACCAGAGACCGAATTTTTCAAATTAAGAAGAACGAAGAGAATTTTCGTGTTATTGGCAAGTGACGTGGAAAGTTATTGACCCTCGTAGTGCTGTGACACGTTTGTTATGATTGGTATTCAAGAAATATATGAAACCGATAATTTAGTATCAATTCTTTGAGTCAGTTATTTTGTGCTGAAACTGTGCATAGAGACTATATCAGATGTTGTCTTCAGCCCTTTCGGATAGATATGGGGTTTCCGTTACACGTTGTATACATATGGATACAAATAATAAGTGTACAAGGGGCGGTCTTATCTCACTGGGCGATCTCTTACAGACAGCCTTTCGTTGGAAAGAACTTAAAGGAGATATATGTTCTGCTATGGACTGGTAGCCCAGACGCACCTCTTTTTCTGCGCAGTCAACATCTTAAATAAAAGCAGTGATCTGAACATAAGCCTAGGATGGATCAGACAGGATTTTTTAAGACACCGTTACTCTCAAACCGATGAAACTGAGAAGTCCTATAGAAGAAACATACAAACTTGCGGGAGCGTCACTTGATGAATATCCAGTTAGTAGACGTTATGAGACCTGCAGCGGTTTCAGGGACTAAACCATCATTATCGAGGTGGAGAGGTAATTTTCCGGCGTTTTCGAGGCCGGTTACCGGACATCGCACGTCGCACGACACACGACGCGACGTCGATAACTCGTGTAACATAGTATATATAAGTTTTGGTTTAGTGATGAATGTATTAGTTTATTTATATTTATTGTAATAGATTGTATTTTATTTTTATGAGCCAAGTTGCCTGAAATATATATAATTCTATTCTATTATATCGATAGTCGGGTGAATTTAATTTAATAAATAACAAAATCAACAAATTCTGTTCTGTAGCAACTCGTACAAAGTCTATAAAAAGTTGACGCAACATACGACGTCCACCGGTATCGGGAACAGGTTGCAGCTATGGTGTTGATGAGGCTTTGTATGAGTTAGTAATACTATTATCGTTTTCGAAAACTATCGCTTTATCTCTTTCACACTCATCTACAAGTTATGTGCATGTGAAGGAAACAAAATTATTTCAAACCCTTACTAAGCCCACACGGTGTTCGTGGATTCATGTCACATTTTTTTTTAATTAAAAATAGGTTCGCTTTTGACCACTATCTCACCTGATGGTAAGTGATGATGTGGTCGAAGATGGATACATTCAGGATAGTTTGAGGATTTCGATTTTAAACTGCGCTTCAGTGAAACCTAGAGCTAAATTCTGGTAAATAATTAGATATTAGATGATCTAGTTGCTGTTACTCCGTTTAAGGCCTACTGCCTCTCCAAATATGCAGTTTGTGGGTCAAATGCTCCTAAATACATCCTTGACCAAAAAAAGTATGAGGTCCATGACATCTTTTTGTTCTCAAGGCGTATCAAACAGAAGTAAAATAAAACTATTAATATATTGTATAGGACTACCCTTCTCTTTTTAGTAAAGAACATAAAAGATTTTTACAGTCATCCGTAGAAATCTCATTCCATTTTAGCCGCAAGCAGTTTCAGGGTTTCAGGTCCGGTAGGAGGCCTGTCCAGTAGTTCAAAGTTATTTTTTTTTAATCATTGCAGGTTTGAGAATTGCCACGCTATTCTGTTAAAGTTGAATGGGAATGCCATCCATGTTTGTATCACTAGAAGAAATATAGGTTACAAGCAGTAACGCATTTTTCTTATACATTTTTGTACTTTAAACTGCCTCGAGTGCCCGACTATCTCGTTGGTCTAGTGTTCGCAAGCGAGACTGCTGAGCATAAGGACCCGGTTTCAATTCCCAGGTCAGGCAAAAAATGCTACTGGCTTTTTCAGTAGTAGCCTTTTTTTCGGGTGGGAAAATCATCGAAAGACTTTTCCCGCTCTGAGTGGAGCGGAAGGGAGTGTCAGACTTGGAGTGACAAACTAAAAACTCACTCTGTTCTTTCACGTGCACTTGCGTTCCGGGGCCGCGGTAGTTATAGCGTTACAACACTTCCGTAACTCCGGCAGGAGATTTTTTCCTTCCAAATATCTTGCCATATCATTCTGTTCACCACTGCTTTATGTAGAATAGGTATTGTTACGCCAGTCGCTTAGTGAAGTACGTCGAGAAACTTCGACATAAATCTAGAATGTTCGAGACACTAATGCCATCTAGCGGCGAATAGCGGTAATGTGTATATCTAGTCGAAACACTAGCGCCATCTAGCGACGAATAGCGGTACTATGTATCTCGAATAGCTTCATGGAATTTTCTAGGCAGTATAAACAGTGAGTTGATTTTATAAGAATGTTCTCGAACTCATAGACTGGGGTATAAATAGAGCGCAAAGGGGCACAGAGAGACAGTCTTATTACGAGGCGAATACGAGATATAATCGAAGATTTACAAGTGAATTTCAGTGCGATTTAAGTGTGATCTAAGTGTTAAGTGACAATGTTGTGGTGCGAATAATTGTGTTAAATTTTTATTTTGTGTTTAATTAATTAAAGTGTTAATTTTGGTTTAATTGGCGTTAATTAATTCTATCCCGAACCCCAGCGCTTAACAGTATTATAGAATACTAGCTTCTGCCCGCGACTTCGTACGCGTGGGATGGTTTTCCCGCGCAAATCCCGATCCCGTGGGAATTTCGAGATGAAAAGTAGCCTATGTGTTATTCCAGAACGTCAACTATCTACTTACCAAATTTCATTCAGATCCGTTCAGTAGTTTTTGCATGAAAGAGTAACAAACATCCATCCATCCTCACAAACTTTCGCATTTATAATATTAGTAAGAAGTAAGATATTAGTAAGATAGTAAGAAGTAAGATAGATTCTATACCTACATCTTCTATAACTGCCTCGTTGGTCTTGTAGTTGCAAGCGCGACTGCTGAGCAAAAGGTATCGGGTTCAATTCCCGGGTCGGATTAAAAGTGCTAATTTTCATAAATAGCCTGAAAAATGGAAGTTGGCGGTGTGATACCTTTGTGCTTCGGAAAACACGTTAGGTCGTTGGTCCCGGCTCTTATTTGGACATCTCTCACAGTCGTTACGGGTAGTCAGAAGCCTGAAACTGAACTGGTCTAGCTAAATCCAGCTACTGAATTGTGGAGGTCAGATATACAGCCGGTTCATATAAAACACTCATTCTCAGCTGAATCCAGCTGACCCCAACACAGTTAGGAAAGGCTGAGCTGATGAAGAATTGTCAGCAAAATGAAGTGCGCACACGCTGTCATTAGGAAACTTCAGTCTCGTCTCCCATATTCTAGGTCGGTATCTACGGAGTTAGGTATGTCAAGTTGCGTAAGTGTCAACGTAGAAGATAAGATCTCATTTCCGAAGGTTTTCGATGCGCTGAATCCAAATCTGGCCTCAGAATTGCTCTATCACGTCAGGTTTCAGGCAGATTATGATTGCCAATAAGCTCCACATCTGGTAAGAGGCTGCTTCATCGCAGAATTGTCAAGATGTCATCTGTATCTACGAGCATCAGTAAACATGTCTACTACAGGAGCGGGGCAGTCGCAATAAACCACTTAAGGCATATTAGATTGCTCTCGAAGAATGTGATAGGTTTAATACATATCTATTAGTAGGTAGAAGCGTCAGTAGCCTGATACTAAGGTGTCGAACTTGTGATCGAGATATCATGGGTTCGAACCACACTATTGCCGTGAACCTACTCCAAAAGGGGTCAACAATGTGAATTCTACCCACATTGCACATTCTCTTTTTTTAAAGCCTTTATCAAAATTCGACTATAATTCTTTTAAAGAGTATCTATACCTAGTGCATTAAGTATTTATGCAAACAAAGCCTTCTGGCATGGCACAGTTAAAGTTTATATTCAGAAGGAGGGCTCCTTCTGAATATAAACTTTAACTGACAAATTTCAATACTATTCCTTAAAAAAAATGCCGAACACTACAAAATTCACCAGTATACGGGAGTATGACGGAAACCGTTAAGCATTATTTTGCTAGTATCTAAAATGGATAAGAAAATACTTACTTAGAACACAATTATACATCGAAATCGAGAGATAATAATAGCTGCACGTGTCGCTCAGATTGCCGCGGAAACTGCCTCGAGGCACGATGTCTCGAGTTCGATTGCCCGTCGGGCAAAAAGTACTATTGAGTTTTTCTGATAGGAATTTCTCACCCGTGCCTCTGAAATAACGTAACGTGAAATAACATGTTGGTCCTGGCTGTCATTTCGACATGTTGGCAGTCGTTACTAGTAGTCAGAAGCCAGTAAATACACTAGTCTAAGCAATGGCTATCATGTTAACCAACTACTTTTTGTGGAGGATAGATATCCAGTCACACCATGTGTTTCTGCGTTAGACGCCTTCCTCTTCAATTTGTGATTGTGGATCAGAAATGATACTTCTTGGTTTCTCCAATATATAAAATGGTTTATTGCAATGAGAGTTACTATGTACAACAGGAAAAAACCGATCTTGATTTAAATGTTTTGAAGATGAAGTTATACAGAGCAGGGTTGAGATTCGAATGTGTTAGTATTGAAGAAGTTCGGTTCATGTTTCACGGAGAGGAGTTCGGAAGTCTTCGTAGACTGCTGCTATTGGTGCTTCTTCGATGGCGTCCCTAGGGGTCCTCTCATTGGCTGTCCGACAGTCTGAGTTTGATGTGGTTGGGGCTGGTCACAGGGGACATGACCCCTCCAAAATCGTACATCCCAAATAGAAAATCTTCTAAAATTGTGCAAAATAAGACTTTCCAAATACTATCACACAATTCGCCAATAAAAATAGAAGACTTCCGTTTGTTTTAATGTGTGCAATAAAATTTGTATTGTGCAATAAAGAAAACTCATTTACTTGACATATTTTATTGTTAGTGACCCCCCCCCCCCCAAATTCCAGGCTGCGACCGTAGCTGACCCCAACATAATTATTATTGAGAAAAGGCTAAGCCGATAATGAATTATCAATAAAATTCCAATTTTAGGATCCCTGTAATTTCAGTTCGCTATTTCTCGTTGTGGACACTTGAAGTGATCTTGTGCGATTTTGGTGTTTTATTGTACAATTATTAAATGATATCGTTGCAGTATGCAACACAACTAGTAGCTTTTTCTTTATTAGCTTGTGTTTGACCACCATCTCACCTGATGGTAAGTGATGATGTGGTCGAAGATGAAGTACGCTTACCTAGAAGTGACCTATTCACTGTCAACTTAAATACCCCCAGGTTATGGCTATCAGGAAACACAGACTCCGGCAGGGAATTCCACTCCTTAGCCGTACGCACAATGAAGGTATTCCCAAAACGTTTTGTGCGTATGGATGGGATGTCCACCATGTAGCGATGGCGCATCACCGTTCGTCTTGTAGTCCGAAGATGGAACGGGCTTGGTGGAATTAGATTGTGCAATTCCTTCGCAAACTCCCCGAAATGTAACCGATAGCCTTACAACATGTCGCCAATGTGCAAGGCTTTGGAGCACAAAGCGTTAGGTCTTTGGCACAAAGCTCCAAGAAAAAGGTCTTTACAAAATCGACCAGATTCTCGGCCGACATCTCCTGACATCTACCAACCCGAAATCCGTTCATTGGATTACGCCTCATAGACAATATCTCAGCAGTGAGTTCAGATGTCAAGAAGGTAAGTAATTAAAACAATCACATGAAAAAAAGGCATTTTATTAAAAAAGAGACAAAATAAAATTACATAAAACACATAGCGCAACATTTATAAATAATAATAATAGTATATTTTATACGGATCCACATAAAACATTATGCGTTAACAATCTTAGTTTACAAAGATACACTTATGGTTTGTCATGTATTAATTAATATGAACCTTCCTTTTTAACTTATAAAAAACATTTTTGCTACAAATATTATGTACTGGGTTCTAAAGATCAACACCAGGTTATTAGACTAGGTTCAAATAATTTTATTTAAACTAAATTCATTCGATATTAGTTATACCATTTTGTATCAAAAATTTGTGGACAAAAAACGTTTTAGGCACTCCCTAGCAATAAAATCGACTAAAATCTGAAGTATTTAGTACCATATTGATTTTAGGCCTGCACTTAGTTTGCGCCAGAACGTAAAAAGGTAAACTAAGGCACAAAATATTTGTAGCATGATATTACAACCAGTCACTCTAATGAACAAAATCGACAATGACGCTTTCTTAGTTCTTACATACAACGAGAAAAATCTGTTATTACTGGAGATTTAAATATGGACTTTCGTGAATAGTCAACGTTGATTTTTGTTACTCGCTCACTGGCGTGTAAATATTCTATAAAAATGTAAGTAGTTTCAGGCAATGAATTTAATAGATTTTGACATCTTTAATTTAGTCGATTCCGACATAATTAATTTAGTCGATTAAATTGTAAACTTGGCTTTGACGTTTTATTTTTGTTTACATTTTGGTATATTTCAATCTCCAGTAATAATTCCAAAAACTACTAGGTGGTCATTGTAAAGTTATGGCCAAATATTAATGTCTAAGATAGTAAGGTATAAATTTGAAAGCTCAAAGCGCGTGTTTATATTAAATATTAGACTTATTGCACATTCGACGATTACAGATCACAATTTTGTGCGAAAAGCACATTTATTAAAACTAAAAAATAAATATTTCGAGATAAACAATTTCATTTTATTAAATAAAACATTTAGTGATTTTAACAACAAAAACGTAAAGAAAAATGGTAACTATAAATTCATTTAATATTGTCGTAACTTTGAAGAAATGAGGTAGAAAATTTTGTGTGAATTCTTAATTTTTGGCTGACTTTTATTTTAGATGTGGTAATGAAATCTAATATTTTGCTTCGAAATTGGCTTTGATGGTGGGCTCTAGCGATACCTAAACTAATTCTAACAATTCAACGCGAAGGGAAGGTGATTTACTCAGACGGAAGCGGCAATAGTTGGCCATCTTTAACTGTCAAAGCAACTATATTTTCTGTCACTTTACCATTCAACAGTTTACATTTAAATTTTTTATATTATATATTTTGTCTTTATTCCATTTAATCTGAATAAAACAGTTTCCAACAGCGACATCTTTTAAGCGGGTAACATTTTTAAGATTTTTAAATAGTCAGCGACGCTTAGAAATCCTACGGTTTACTTAAACACTAATTTTTAAACTTCATTATTTTTCATATAAATATATGTAAAAAAGCCTAAATATTGTATATGTCAGCGGGGTACATAAGTGTTGTACTTATTTTTAAATAATTTAAGTAGATTTTTGAAAACGATGCCTTGTGCATTTCGCAAGCTTTTTTATGAACAATCACAACATCCTTATGTTTTTGTCTGTGTACGGAGATGCGATGTATGTCCTGAAAAATAAA
This sequence comes from Tholera decimalis, assembly GCA_943138885.2. NCBI lineage: Eukaryota > Metazoa > Arthropoda > Insecta > Lepidoptera > Noctuidae > Tholera > Tholera decimalis. The sequence goes on from OW964571.2 coordinate 6,087,138, forward strand.
GGAAAACCATATGTTATAAACAAAAATAAAAAAATACATCATTTAAATAAAAAACTGTGTTTTATTGGTGGTGGTATATTAGCTGAAGATATGGCTATTCCCAATGAATAATGTATTAAGTTTAATGACAATATACGTACTATTTTGTATATTTATCCATGTTTTATAATGTGCACACTTCAGCCAAAGTAACACCTCTTCTGTAAACAAATATAATTCAGGCTAAAAACTGTTTACTACAATATAATAACAATAATAAAAAAATTGCAATGAGACATTTCACGAACGGGCATTAATCATTCTTCACCTTTTTTTCTGGTGGGAATTTTTTTAAATGACACTCCCTTCCGCTCTGTGTGGAGCGGAAGGGAGTGTCAGACTTCTACTGACTGAAAACCCACCCTGTTCCTTCAGTTGCCTTTGGGGTCTGGGACCGCGGTATTCTTAGGTATAGATTCTAATTTATACCTAGTTACCACTTCATAAGTGGCACATTCATGTGCACGTTCGTGAATTGCATAACTTAAGTATATTTACGGCATGCAAACAACATCAAAATATTAAATTAAAATAAATATACACAAGTGAAATAATATATAATTTAATAAAATGATATATTTGCTTTTTTTCGTTTTTATCATTTTACAGAAATCAATAAGTTTTATAACGAAGCTACGTGTATTTGCAACATTTTCCTTCAGCGAAAATAATGTAATCCTTATTAGTAATAGCCAAGTTGTGCTTTGAAAAAAATATTAATAAAAACATGCATTACAAAAAAAAAACTAAAATTCACAAAGGAAAACTACATTATTTGACTCATTTTAAAATAAAATCTAATGCAAAAAAAAATAAATAAAACGCCATGCAAAACACACGAAAACGCAAAATAATTAAATATGGACGACTACAAACTTCAATAGTTTTAAAGAACCTGAGTGAAAATTGCTTGTCATATTTTTTTGTATATTTTTTTAATTTTTTTTCTTGCAGTCTTCTTGCTTAGCTTGACTATTCACTTAACACAGGGAGCATGGATCTAGAAAAATAGTATTTTCTTATGTTAATAATACATATTAAAAAATACATACATATATAATACACAAAATATTAATGTTTATTATTTATCTACATAAAAAAAATTGTTTATATTTTAAAGTTTTGTTATAATTTCAATAAGTGTAGATAAAAACTAAACATTCCTAAAAATATCAGAAAATATATAAAATATGTATAAATGGTGAATTCTAGAAATCCTATTTTGTTTCGTGGCAAAACTATCATGACCTTTTTATATGGTAGTGAATGAATACATACGTTTTATAAGCAAAGCGCACTATAGTGGTTTATTTAATGATAAATATTAATTTAGTTCGTGATATTTTTTGTATTTAGTTAGCTCCACTTTTTCTTTTTATGAAATAATATCCACTACTTTTCTGGTTTATAATAATACTTAATGAACTTCTGATTAAAAATACTTGCCGCGCGTTATTGCCAGCCTCAAAAATAACAAAAAAACATTTGTTCAGGCTTGTGAAATATTCAATTTTGATTTTATTTAATATAATTATTTTTTATATAATTTATTTTTAAATATATATTTGATTTTCCGTTCACAAGCCCGACCGCATGAGCTAGTGAGAGCTAGAGGAATATTTAAAAATGATAAAAACTAATCGAGTACCTTCCATTTCCAAAGCTTTGGGAATGGGACCTTTGGCAGCGTTAAAAATAAAAATACATATAAGCAATACAGCATAGATGGAATCAGTTATACAGTCGACCAAAAATTATGGAAAACTTTAATATAAAAACTAGAATAAATTGCCCGTTTATTACAAGCAATGAGAATCTCGATTGAACTGTTTGCAATACTCAGGCAATTCGATAATAATTTAAATAGGTTTGGTATTTTTAATATCTTCGGTTTTAATAACCTTGTGGGATACTATAATTATATTTATAATTATAGAAATTTTTTCCGCCAATTATAAAAAAATATATTTATTCTACCTATTATTTATTATTATTATTTTATTCAGTAATCTTTGGTCGCCTTCAAATGTTAAATATGACTAAGTTTGTAATTGCGTGTATACTGTAAGATGCATATTTTTACTTTTATCAGAAAGTTTTTAATATAAGTATGTTATTGCAATATTTTTTAAACATTTTATTTTGGCTAACTCATTTTTTATTTCTGGTAAAAGTATAAAACATAATGGTATAGGTTCGAACGCCATAAGCTCGTTATAATTATTTATCTAATTTTAAATAATTATTACACAAGGCAGCATTACCAGCTTATGATTCGAATAAAATATACCTAATTATAATGTAATAATTACAAAACTAGTGTAACTACAGATGTCATGAAAGATATAAAGTTTGTGTTAGCAAAAATGTGGTAAGGACTTGTACGATTTGTCTTTTTTTTTCTTTTTATTAATTAAATATTCTTCATTTTCAAATATTATCTAGTGTATATGTCATTAGCGCATTCCTAGTGATGTATTTGTCGACCCAAGCAGTAAATAAATAAATATATAAAAACATGTTCGACTTTCCTGTAGCATAGATGACAGCGGTGTGTTTTGATATTTAAAAAAATATCAAGCGTAGAAACAAGTCCTTATTTTATCAGTTTTACACACCTTGAGACTTTACTGGTCCTCGAACAGAATAGGAGGACTATAAAACATCAAAGTGTAATTAAATATTATAAAAAATACTACCTGAATTGTGAAAATCTGTAGCAAGTCATATTGAAAAAAAAGGATAGTCAAACTGAGATAGATTTTTTTACTAAAAAAAACATAACAGTAAATTTAATTGTTTACTTTAATCTCAGATTGACTGAACCAGTAAGTTGAAAAATGTGAAAGGTAGGAATATATATATATACTGTTTAAAAAGTTTTCATTAAAATGTAAACCTAATAATATTATTGTGTGTAAAAATCTGCCCGTTTTATGTCATTTATTTTACTAAAATGTCTTTCCAATTAAATCTAAGAACCACTTACCGTAAATGTGAAAATTAAATGTAATGGTTATGTTATGGCGCCAATTTTTTGCGTTAGTGTTGCATGTTAATATGTTTCTTCTAAAATGGTAGAATTTAAATGAAATGAAAATAATGATGTTAAAATAATATTAAAAATACCCTTGCAGAGTTTTTGTTTACTTTATGTCTTCATAAAGATTTTTAAGTCTGCTTTTATAGAATGTATTATTAAGTAGTAGTTTGCTACGTTTCTTGGTCACACTACAATTGTTATTAAAATTGTGTACTATTGAACACACGTTCCTTTCAAGAAGATATTTTGCACAAAGTAGATATTTTGTCACAAACAAAACTAAAAGTATCTTCAGATTTTAGTGCTCTCCATACATGTCATTACAATATTGAAATTTATCCGTATTTTTCGGAGGAAAATATTCAAATTACTCCCCACGGTCTAGGTAGAGTGGAAAAGAGTGTCAGACTTCTACTCAATAAAAAACCCACCCTGTTCCTTCAGTTTCCTTTATGTTCCGGGGTCGCGGTATTTAGTTAAGCCCCGGAATCGATATAATCCTGGCTCTTCAATCCTACATAAATTAGTTATTGCTAAAAACGTGGCAACTTACAGCTCCATATTGTGCACGGTGGACCGGGGGCAGTTGGTTGCCACCTTGACGTGGCAATGCTTGTGGCACTTGAGCATACAGTCACGGCACTCGTAGCCCTGCTTGCCGAGCCGCCGCGCTATAGTCTTGTTGCACACCTCGCATACTGTGCCACTGGAATTGTTTGAGAAAAGAGGTTAGGTTGGCGTTTGTTTTGACCTATACATGCTGAAATTTTAATGGTTCATTTCCAGTGAAATCATAGTAGTGAAACGATTTATAAAAATAAATAAACATTAGATTAACAAATGTAATTTTTTTTATTAATACTAATAAGCTTAACTCCATGTTTAGTTTACTTTTTACTGATGGCAAATCGTTCTGCAGCAGGAAAAGAACCATTAAAATTGGAGCCTGTATACTTATTTGCAAATTTTTGATAAGATTTTATCTAACTAATTAATCATAATTTGAAAGCGTATTTAAAATAACTTGGGGGGCCCAAGTATCAAATGGCTCCTACGCGTCTAGAACCAGAACAGTGCCACACTTTTACCGACTAAAAACACGCCCTGTTTCCTCATTTGCCCTTGTGTAGTTTCGATGACAATTCATCAAATCAAATCTTGATTGATAATTGGCGCTAAACGAACCAACTTAAAATTGGCCAAAAGTAAAATATCGTCCTATATTAACGTCAAAGCCATTAGCCAAATACCATAGCTTCAAAGACTGGCTCCATCTGAATCGACTCCTCAATGAACAACAGCACAGACACGAGTCATTTTTTCTCCACATATAATAAGCACTATATTGCATCATCATCATATTACAATAATAATTTATAAACTTAAAAAGTTTAGTATAATTTAAGTATTAAAATATTAAATAATTTATTATAAGTATTCATTAAAATTATTATCAAATAACTCACCCACTAAGGTGTTTAGCAATAAAAGTATGCTCATTATAAATATGAAGCTTGATTCCCTTCCGCCGCCATCTCGAACGCTGGGCGATGGTCAGTGGCACCAGATAATGTTTCTTGATGCCAGCTTCTATGGTCTCCAGGACCAGGGTCGAAGCTTCGTGGATGAAAGTCCTGGCTGATGCTGTACTGAATCCGGAGGCCTCACTGAGAGATGACCTTGAGGGTTTAATTTTATTTTCGCGAAGGATGGGTGAGGATCGGTAGTCATGCAAGATGGTATTAAGGTGGAAAATATGATAAGAAAAAATGTTTCGAAAAGGGATGCCAAATTATAGGATAGAAGAAACGGAATGGCGATTGAAACAGGCATGATTAGAAAAAAAATCCATAAATCAATAAGAAAAATAAATCAAAAATAGTGCAAAAGCATTGAATAGATAAAAAATTAAAGCGTTTTCATTCACGCATACAATATAGGTATATAATGTAAAATAGTTTAGTATGAAAAACCAGTGTTACCAGATTGCAGAGTGCCATTACCCCCAGCGGATTGTGAGTGTTGATAGATGAAAAAAAGAGAAAATCTTTTATTAGTTTCGATGTTGCCATACTCTAAATTGCTTTAATAAAATACTACGGCAAGACAGCATTATTTTAGTTAAGCGGTGAAGTTAGTAATTTCTAAAAATATATAAAATTTAGAATAAAATGTTGTTAAAATTAGAAATAATGTAGTCTTGCCAAGCATCTACGTGTTTTAGGTAATCCCAAGAATATTTTTTGTTTGGGTTTGCCAATTGGTTATTGTAAAGCTTAATTCATAAGGAAATCAACATCTACACACAAAATATCATATGTTTAAATTTCATCAAGATTACAAAACGAAATTTATGACCATTTGTTTTCAATGAAGGAAAATATTCTATGGCAACTCATTTCTATTTACGTTTTCTATAATAGAGTTTATCGTTTGAGTTACTATAACTGAATGTTTACGTCTACGCAAACGGGTACGTAACTGTTTACGTATACGCAAACGTGTGCGCAACCGTTTGCGTTTACGTAAACGTTCAAATATGGTATTTTTATATAAACAGAATACATTGCTGAGTTTTCCATTACTGCCACTAGATGGCGTTTATCAAATTACACGATTGCAATAAAAATTACTCACTACAGCCCCAAAGTCAACAGTAACTAGACCAATAGACCAAATATACCCACAGACAAATCATATCCTATGTGATGATATTATATGAAAATGAGACAAGAAATTATGGAGATTTATCAAAGCTTTTTTGCCATTTTGCTCCCAACCACCAGAAATAGTGATACAAGATGTTCAATATTGGTATTTTACTGAATGCATTCCATTAAGACTTAACTTATAGTATACTGTCAGTTATCGAATGTCTGAGTACTACTTATTTATTCTAAACTTGTTTCAAACCCCGGGCTTTATGGGTGCAAACTTTTCCCACGTTTTATTTCATCATTGAACACAACAAAAAAAAAATCAGGGATATATGAAAACTTTAAAAATGAAATCTTAAAAAATCCCAGTACTTATTTATTTTTTGAGCTGACAATTTTGCAGACCTCAGTAAAACAGTTTAAGGTGAAAAGAAACTGACTAACCAAGTGTGCAACAGGCTTTTATATTATCTCCCGGTCTAGGTGGAGCGAAAGACATTTTCTATCCAAAAATCCACCCTGTTCCTTCAATTGCCCATAAGTTTCGGGGCCGCGGTACCTCGTTACGACTTTCCTGCAACCCTGGCAGGCCCTAACAATGTAATGAAGATGATCATACCTCCGTGACGTCCGGGACTCATCCCCGGATTGTGCAGGCGACGCTCCCGCTGAATATACGTTCCTGTTTGGGATGGACAGCGCTTTTTCTGTTGGGGAGCAATATTTTTAAGATAAAGAGAGAGAAGAGAGAAAAAGCTTTTTAACAAAAAATACAGTTTCATTGGATATCTTATTGCGTTCATATAAAGGCTAGACTCATCTGGTTGAAGTGTGTGTGAAGCCAATGAACATTTAACCAACTTCAGTATAATAAAAAACCGCACTAAAAAGTAGAAAATAATCTGATAAAGACTGTTTCACTTGATGTCTTCTTTCGTTCATATAATGGTTAGGTACTCCTTCCTAGTCATCATCCTATCTACTCATCTGGTTGAAGTCAGTGCCAAGCCAATGAATAAGATTGATCGCCCTGCGCGTATCCTGTAATGCGGAGTACGTAGCCTATTGTTACGCCAGTCGCATAGCTAAGTACGTCTAGAAACTTCAACCGACATCTAGAATGTTCGAGACACTAACGCCGTCTAGCGGCGAGTAGCAGTACTGAGTATATTGAGAAACTCCGACCGATTTCTAATACGTTCGAGACACTAACGCTATCTAGCTGCGAGTAGAAGTACTGAGTATCTCAAGTAGCTTCTGGAACATTCTTGGCAGTATAGGTAGTGAGTCGATTTTACAAGAATGTTCTAGAACTCATAGACCGGGGTATAAATAGATCGCAGAGGAACGCAGACGGCAGTCCTATTACAAGATACGAGGCGATATAATCTGAGATCTACAAGTGAATTTCAGTGCGATTTAAATGTTTAGTGACAAGTATCGTAGTGTGAATGACTGAGTTAATTTTTATTTTTGTGTTTATTTAATTAAAGTGGTAATTTTGGTTTAATTGGCGTAAATTATTTCTATCCCGAACCCCAGCTCGTAATACTATCATAACTATCCATTTGACTAGGCAGCGTCTTCAACCAGATGAGTAGGTAGACTTTTTCTGCACTTGTAGTTGCCACCCCAACAATGTCCGTCATGCTAAGAAGATGGGATGAAGAAAGAAAGGCCATGTCAAAATCGGTGAGTGGGAGCGGCATTACATTCCAGCGAAGTGGGGGATTAAGTCGACCGGATTGTACGTAGATATTGTTCTGTCTAGTAAATAAAGTGGTTTAGCAATCAGTTTAAACTTACCGTGAGCATTTCTCTCCGCACTGATGCTGCGGATGCGGTTCTGGTTCTCAAGCTCGGAGTCTGTCAGGTCCAGGGATGCGCCACGAGTACGGGAGCGACCCAATCTGAAACATCAGGACTCAATATTATAGTACCACTAAAGCAGTCTTCCCTCCCGTGGACTTTATCACGATAAAAACTTAAGTTCCTCCTTTGGCAGTCGGGTAGAAAGTAATATTTCCCGAAGCTTCAAGCTATGCATTTGGCAAATCTATTGGTATGGAGCCAATAGATTTAAACATTCCGTGACAAACAAAATTCATAGTTAAATGTATTTTCTTTTTTCTTAATTTGTGAATAATATTTTCTTCTTTAAAAAGTATGTAGATTCACTCGCTTTCGTTTTTTTTAGTTCAAATATAAAATTGATGTGAACAATATGTGGATAATGTCATGAGCTACACATATACCATTACTTTTGATATCACTTATAATTTTTATCACATTTGTGTAACTGTTTGTTTTCCCAAATGAATAAATAAAAAGTTATAAAACTATTAGTTTATTATTTTAGCATATACATATATGTATTTTATGAGTATTATATATTTATTAGAATTAAATATGTTATTTCATTCCATTTTCTCGTATTTTTAACCCAAAGGTTGACTGGTAGAGAATGCCTTGTTGCATTAAGTCCACCCATGTAACACCATTGTACATAAAGTCTAAATAAATAAAAAATTCCAACTTTCATTCAAATCCACCCAGTATTTTCGAAAATTAACACGTTCATACAAAAAATAAAGTTTTCTGCGGAATTGTTTATTTTTGGCTTTACAATAGATTTAAAAAATAAATAAATAACATTAATACTTGTGAAATACAAAAATCTGTTAAGGTTTAAGGTTGGTGTTGGTTTTGACTCTTTCGAATTGATAAATTTCTTTTTATTATTTTTAGACAAAAACTACTAACTATTTAAACGTAAATTAGATCTGAATATAAATGTGAATGTGAGAGCAATGAGTGAAAATAACGAGATTACCGCACTGTCTGGCAGTTTGAGTTCTTTATACGGCCCACCCAAATGTCCTTACTTTTTACCTTAGTTTTGTTCGTCAAATCGTTCGAGCTCCTTAAGGTTCTAAGTTGAGCTACGCGATAATTGACAATGCACTGTTTGGACGGGCCTGCTCAAATCTGTGTGATTCTGTCCTCTAAAGGGCGCCACAGACATTAATCTACATGGTTCTCATATGATTTGATCACTACAGATTGTATGGACTTTAAAAGACTGACTTCAAGGTTGACCTCTGAGTTTGTTTCGGTGTTTCTTCTCAGTAGTCAGTTAGAAAACACCGGCCTCATCTAGTTTACACTTGCTTAATAATTCGTTTTTTTACATTTATTTGTTTTTCATACTAACATTAGCTTTAAGCATGTATAGTAATCATGGATTTATGTTTCCCGAATTAATTAATTAATTAAATAAATTATACATATAGTAGATAAACTTTACTAATGGGAAATCGTACTGCCGCGGGAAAAGAACCCATAAAATTGTAGCCTCTCTTACTCAGGCTGCAACTTTAATGGTTTTTGTCTGTCTGTGTGTTGCGTACCTTCTCTTAATGGTTCCAAAGAAGTCCCTCCTTCGCTTGCGCGGCGCAGGCTCGGGCGGGACATTCTCATTCTGTTGCTTTACGTAGTCACCCTGCTGAAAGTATACTTACATTTCAATCAAGACTTTTACATAAACCACAGATTTAATTCGAATAGGTATCTTCTAAATTGAATGGTACAGGGCTAAAAACAGGAACAGAAATGTCTTTTTTTTTTATTGTTGAATTCAAGTTATTTTTATATAATAACCTCTTTATCTCTATTGATCTACCTCTGCAACTACTATCTCTAAACTATTTAATTATTGTAATTCGTCCATCTGTTGTAATTAATTAAGAAAATAAATAGGTTTTACAAAAAATCAACAGATTTCGCTAAAACATTTTTTGTTTATGGCTTAAACGACCAGATTTTGTTTATTTTGTCCAATTTAAGTAATGCCACAACTAAAAGTGTACAAGGACATTAATAATATTATTTAATAAATTATTAGTTCAAAGTAAAAGTTACATATTTTGATCTCACTAAAAATAATACAACTTCAAAATTTCATACAACATTCCCTGTTTTGCCTGTACTCTTCAATTGTTTTGAAAAATATCGTACAAAATATATAAATAATAGCAAAGTGGAGTTTTATTACGCATTGAATTAAAGTGAAATATTAAAAAAAAACTCCATAAATAAAATAAATAGATCTTAAACTCAAAAATGATACGATAGAAACTCTGCATACACAAATAAAAAAAAAAACAACAAATCTACAAAAACTGTGCACAAAAAAATAAAGGCAAGTTAATATTTTAGTTTAAAATAGGAAGAAAAACCACAAACAATACTTTACCTCCGTATCGCCGTTAACTTTAGCGCCGTTCTCCTTTATTCTCACCGTCTTTCCAGGCGAGGTATTTGGACTGACAGAGCTAGGCATATTGTCTGTCTCATTCTCACTCTCATCTATAGTGTCACTCTCTTGAGGTACTTCGGAATCCACTTCGGCTCTCTCCACTTCGATGAATTTTCCCGAGTCGGTAATTTCCATCTTTGTGGGTAGATTTTTTGCGGGGTTAGTATGGCAACACAGCACACAGGGTTTTGGTAGAAATTTTGTGACATTGACAGGTGATGTCAATAAAATGGTAGCATTATATTTATACTTTTATTTTTACAGTACCTACCCAAACGTGATTTTTCTTTTTAGGGTACCGTATCTCAAAAAGAAAAATGGAACCCTTATAGGATGGCTTTGTGGTCCGTCTATGGGTCTCTTTGTTTATTTTATCAATACCATTTGTATTGTAGATGAAGTATTCCAATAGTTGTCTACTTTAGGAGATTGCCATGTCACAAAATATGTACCAAAGATAAAAATATCATGCTTGGGATAATTAACTTACATACAACATAGTTTTAACTATACTTTGTAGCACTAGAAGCTACTCTAAGCGACAGCGTTAAGTTCTAACGTAATGTTTAGCGATTTAATTAAAAGCGCTAATATTGTTATCCATATATTTTTGTACACTACTGAGATATTGTCTGCTACTTTTAAAACATCGAACACCAATTATAAGCTATTATAATATTGCTTGACGTATCCCTTCTAAATATTTGTGGTAAATATAACGAAACCATTATTTTTATTAATCCCACAAGTTACCCCACGAAATCTAATTATTTACACTAAGTAATTTCATCAAAAATAATCATTTTAAATGAAAAATATTTCCTTTAGCTCCAACTTGGGAAGTTACCTAGCATCTAAAATAAAACTAATCAAAATTAGTAAAACATCTCACCTTGATGGATTTCTTCGGTTCCTATGTTATCACAGCACACGCACGCAATGTAAGGGAAAACCAATAAATTGTTATTAATTAGGTACATATTATAATGTAGGACAAGACGGGGGGCACGCTATGTACGTACAGTGATTTAGAGCAGACTGACGTTATGAAGAACACAAAAAAATATAACAAAACAACGGTAATTTTTTCTACCAGTTTAGTAGAAAATGGTAGAAAAAAGGGTTAAAAAAACAGACATTCCATTAAAAGTAGTAATATATCATTATTACTTATATAATCTAGTCGGTGTCTGTACGACTATTGAACTTATAAATACACATAGCAAAAAGATATAGTATACAGGCAACTAGCGACATCTGTGTATTTTGAGTTGAATTGCAACGTAGAAACGTTTCTTATTAATACACTTCAATTTATAATATGTAAAAGTTTTATCCCATGGTTTATTTTAAAACTATGACGTAGCATTTCATGTTTTTATTTATGAGTCTGTTAATAAATAAAGTAATGGATAACATTAACGATTTATTCATATTTTGTTTGTGAATTTAATGTCTCATATCAATGACATATCATTAATTCTCTATGGAAAATTTGTACAAAGATTCAATAAAGAAAAAAGAATAAAAACATGCTGAATCAGAATTTAATTTAATTTTTGTTTTATATCTGCATTATTTTTTAATGATTCTATTGTTTACTATTTTATCCTTGAAAATATTTTACTCTCAAGGGCTCTCTCTAAATATGGATGTCGCGAGAATCTTCTAATGAGATACCGCTTCCCGGAACCTAAGGGCAGTTGAAGGAACAGGGTGGGTTTTTAGTCAGTAGAAGTCTGACACTTCTTTTTAAGTGGGAGGATTCAATAGAAAATTTTCCCACCGAAAAAAAAGGGAAATAAAACCACAGATGTCGCTAGTGAACCCACACACTAATCCTATAGAGGTGTGTACATAAATAGTATCTCACCCTCTGCACAGAGTGTATGATGAGTGTAGACTTATTTGCTGCGCTAGTCGGGCTCAGCTCTAGTTCCCGGAGCGCTGATTGTGTAAGTTGGGAGTTATCGTGTCCTGAAAAATTAAAAATATTGACGTCTGTAGAAGATAATTACTATTTTCATTCATTTTTTGTCAAAATGGATGCAGCTGAGTGCCACTAGCACTTTGTACATGGATCGATGACTTCCATAAACTAATAGTTGGGTAAGTTACTTATATAATTTGCAAAATAACTTCTTAGGTCTGGTGAGCGATTACGAAATATTATTTATAATATCTTCATTACAGACGAAGTTATAAAGCTTTTTTAATTATTAGAACGAGAAGTCTGACATAGACTTTGCCGTCACAGTCTATATATAACGCTCATACTGCTGCTGTAGAAAAAGCATTTTCGCAAAAAAGACAGATTATTCGTTTAACATTGTTATAAATGGTTGGTTTTCGATGGATTTCCACTGTTTTTCCTGTTATTTTTTTTTAATGGGACTGGGCAGGTTATGTTAAAAGCTGTGGTCTCGTAATACCAAAGACTGCAACACATTGCCGCGGCAGACCACGAAGGAGATGGCGGGACGAACGACCTAGAAAGCTTTCTTAAGAATTGGAAGAAAGAGAAATAGAATCATGACTGCTGGCAGAAATGGAGGACTCTTTTGCCCAACAGTGGGACACTACAGGCTAATATAATAAACTGATTGCATAATAAATATTTTTGTCATTCATGTTCAAATAGTAATAATAACTATTGTATTTGACGGCGTTTACGTCAACGTCAGGTTGACGGGACTGTCAATGTCAACCTAGCGAAGCGTCATTGTCGATGGTAGTGCGGGCGGCCATCTTAAACTCACTTTTAAACGAGACGGCGCCCGCGCACCACGCTTGTGACGAATCGCTCAGAATCTTTGCCATCACGCTATTTCAAGATTTAATTAAGTTGATTTCGTATAGTAGTAATCGCTAATTACCTAATTACATCGTGATTCCTGTGAATAGTGATTAAAATACGTCGATTGTGATCCGAAGCATTTTATTCTTATTCCGCGCCCACCTACCCACATAATTAGAAGAAGATGAGTTCTGGTGAAGGGCCTCCAGGCCGTCCTGCCTCTTCATATTAAACTATTGCATTACCTTAGTACATATAAATCGACCGATCAGGGGATTGGCACTATCTCTCCTTAACACAGGCTAACTTTTAGCCTAGCTACAAGAACAGTATCTCACCTGCTTTATATTGCATTGTAGAACTTAAAATTACGGAATTCCAACAGTTGTGAACATTGCAATCCTGTACTATATTTGTAGAGCTGTAAAATTTTTGTATGCCATAAAATTTCTAGGACGTACCATTTTGTTTGAAAATAGTTTTGGTAGTGGTGGTGAGGTGTCCGTGAGGTGACATGGTGCGCAGACTCTCCTTTATCTTGACGGGACGAGAGCCCAGGTCCGGGATGTCAGCTCCTTCGATAAACAGGAACTGTGTAAAAAAAAGATATAGATTAGTTTTTTTAGGGTTCCGTAGCCGAATGGCAAAAAAACGGAATCCTTATAGTTTCGTCATATCTGTCTCTCTGTCTGTCCATCCGTCCGAATGTCACAGCCATTTTATTCCGAAACTATTAAGACTATACACGTGAAACTTGGTAAGTAGATGTATTCTGTGAACTGCTTTCCGATTTTAAGAAAAAAATGAAAAATATTAAAAATTAAGGGGGGCTCTCCATACATGGAACAGAAACTGAAATTTTTTTTTTCATACACCTATGCGTATATGGTATCTAGAGAAAGGTCTTTAAAAATGACATTGAGGTTTCTGAAACCACTTTTTCATATAGTCAATCCTGTAAAAAAAAATATATGCTGTAGATCACAATGTAAACTTTCAACGAATATTGGTTTGAACGAGATCGGGTCAGCAGTTTTAGAGATAAAGCATATTTTCTAAAACCGCAAATATAACTTTGTAATTCATACAAATACTAAGAAAAACAAAGTTATTTTGCGTAGTTACTACGGAACCCTTCATAGGCGAGTCACACTCGCACTTGGCCAATTTTTTTAATGTTTATTTATTTAGAAGCTTTTACCTTATTTATTCATTTATTGGTCTATCTACAATTATTACACTGTTTATCCTAATATTACATGAAATATGTTACAAACATATAGACACAGCAAAAAACAAAATTATAAAATCAATAGATTATAATAATAGTGCAGAAATAACGCTAACAACAACTAGTGCGTAGTTTATACAGTAAACATAGAAAGAAAAAAACAGTACGGTAGATTATTTTTGATGGACTTGGTGCTTGATTTTTTTAAGTGTTGTGGAAAATGTCAATTGATTCAACCCAATTATTAAGAAGCCTGCAAATTCTGGGGATAGGGGAATTGGATCCTGATACAGTTTTGCGGAATGGGAATTTATTATTTGATAGATTTACAAAGGTACAGACGCCAGCACATCAAGCTACAATAATCTGTCAAATTTCTTTAATAGATTTTCAACTTTATTGTTAAAAAAATTAGGTTTAAGGTTGATTGGGAAAAATTGACAGTTTCGGGTAGCTTCATGTGCTGGCGTCTGTACATCAGCCTCATCATACCCTAATCTAATTAATTATTACACCTAATTATACTACAATTAATATAAATATATTATTGGGTAAGCGAGGGAGTTAGTGATGCAGCAACCATTTCATATATAAGTTTCGCTTCTCCCAAATTAGGTGTAAATAATATTCTAGTGAAAGCATCAACACCATACACATTAACTTTAAACTCCCGCATCATTTCTCCCTATCTCGTCTGTTCATTTCACATTTCACCAGCAAATGTTGGACATCTTCGATTTTATTACACATTTGGCAATTATGGGAATCGACTTTTTTCATTAGGTATCCAAACCTGGATGAAATATGACCGGAACGCAATCTTTGTGCCATAACAACATACGACCGACGAGATTGATCAGTTAAAATTGAGTTAAATGCTGCGTACTGGGACCATTTAACGTGTTCATAAGATCAAAGATTAATTAATATTAGGAGATTTCAATGTATTAGCCGTTTTTACAAATTGGTTATCATGATGATGAAAATACTTAAGTATATTTACTAACAAAGGTCAGGAATCGTTACATTTTGTTAGAAAATATTTATACACTGATGGCAAAAATTTACAAACGTTCATAACATTGAAAACATGATGTCATGTTTTCAAATGTGATAAATTTTGAAAACTTTGGCTCGAAGTATGGATTCACTCTTGACTTAAAGACTCTCAGGTAATAACTATCAGGAAACACAGACTCGGGCAGGGAATTCTACTTCTTAGCTGCACGTACAATGAAAGTATTCCCAAAACGTTTAGTGCGTATGGGTGAGATGTCCACCATGTAATGCTTGCTTGCAAGCTTTTTACAGTGTTAAAGATTATACTGAGGACAAGAAGGCTTGGGAATGAGATGCTCCAGTGATATACGTGTGCCTTTTTTATTTATTTTTTAAATTTTGATTGATGATTTATTTTTGATTGATTAAAATTTTGCTTTCTCAAGTATTTTATATACCTATTAATTTTGTTTTGTTTGTTGTTTTTTTATATATATATAATTATTTCATTTTGTAAATGTGAGGACAATGTTGGTTATTCTTTCTTCGTTGTTTTTAACCTACATGCTTCTCATATACAAATAAAAATTGTCTGGACTTTAAAAGAGACTTTGACCTCTGAGTTTGTTTCGGTGTTTCTTCTCAGAGTAGTCAGTTAGGAAACACCGGCCTCATCTAGCTAAACTAAACTCAACACACAAAAAAAAAACATGACGTGTAAAAGTGTTATTTATAACCAAATTACAAAATAAATATTTCATTTTATTTCATTTCATTTCATAACCAGGGCGCATCGCCGTTTGTCTTGTAGTCCGATGATAGAACGGGCTTGGCGGAATTAGATTGTGCAATATCCATCCATTCTCACCAACTTTCGCATTTATAATTTTGGTAAGATTCAGTCATGGTAAGACAAACATACCTCAACAGTAAGCGTGCCGCTAACGTCGTGTTCCTCCATAGGCCTGGTCTGTAGAGCTATTTGTTGTCGCTGTGACGGAGCTGCTAGCAACTCGTCGATACCCACCAAACCGAGACCTAGGAACCTAGGGAACACAACACAAATTTTATTAAAAAAAAAAAATGCTTATACTATTGCGGGTTAACGGGAACGCCCTCTGTATATGTTAACGAACAGAGGGCGTTCCCGTTAACCCGCACATCAATTAGATCGCCGCACACGCGGCCCGCCTTTCATAAATAAATTGCGACGTTGCCGTCCTTCAAGTACGCGTGTACAGAGTGTTTCTTTTACGTATCAATTTAACATTTTTGGTGAATATTTTAATATAAAAAAAAAAAAAAACATTTTGTTTTCAAATGGTAATATTTTTTTATCATGTATGGATGCTATACTATTACGGGTTAACGGGAACGCCCTCTGTTAGTTAACATACTGTGTAATAGGTACATTTCTAAAAGTAAAAAAAAATATTAGCATGTATGGATGCTATACTATTGCGGGTTAACGGGAACGCCCTCTGTTAGTTAACATACTGTATAATAGGTACATTTCTAAAAGTAAAAAAAAATATATTATATCTGTCATAATCACGTCGGGGTCGGTTTGCAATCTAACCAGTGTTTTAGTTTAGTTTTTTTCAACCCATTAGTTGGGTCACATGATAGGTACTCCTTGGCAAGACTGTTTAAAATTAAAAGATACTAGCTTAGCTCTTTAGCTTTGATTTTTATTAACTGTGTATAAGTATTCATAGATAATATACATGTATAAACATTTGCAGGACTATTTGTAGTGGTGTTCTTGGCTATAGTTCTTTGTGCGCCTTACAAAATGCTTATGAAGATGCCTTGGCTTTTTAATTGTGTTTTCTAGTTTGAGGAGTACCTACGCTTCTGATGTGTCTGTGTTTGTCTCGCTTTGGTTTTTTTCCAGTGTCATTATTTTTATGTTTTTGTTCCTACCAACGTTAACGATTAAGTATTATTCAATTGTGATCTCAAACAATAGAACAGTAAAATTTTCTTGTGATAAATAAAGATTATTTAAACTAATACAAATTACCTGTTCTGTGACGCCCCGCCGCCTGGAGAAGATGGTCCGGTGCGATCGTACACCTCGAAAAGAAGCTCCGCCGTCTGAGGCGACAGGTCACTGCAAGGAAAAATGACCACAGGTTACGTCAGGGTTGTTATATAAAACAGTCGTATCATTCCACGACCGCCCCTCTTAGATACCTTGGGGGAGGTACATACCTCCCTCCCTTTGCTGCAGGCTAGGTAACACCCACAGACCCCGACAAAAGTATGAGATGGAACAGGTTTACAGGTTTTACACAGGACCTCTTATTTTGAAAATTAATTATGTATTTTCAGCTAATAACACCATATTAAGTTGATTATAGATTAAGTAAAGCAGGTCAATGAAAAAATAAAAAAATAAGTAAGGTCCCAAAGTAGAGCCATGCGGTACCCCTATCTAGAGAACTACTTCAAGTACTCACAATAAGAAGTGTTCCTCCCACTGCGGGCTGGTGGTGTCCTTCTTGAAGGCCGTCTGGTTCTTCTGTGGAGGCTCGTCCATCTCCACCACGCAGTACGGCGCTGTGCAGCCGGTTTTACCTGGAATATTCGATCAAATGCGTTAATAAGAACTGAAACCTTAAGAAAGAATCAATAATGGGGCTAACAATGTGCTTATTTTTTTTTTTGTAATTGTGATCTTGGAAGTAGAGTTTGCAGTTGTCTGTGTTCTCTATGTGTTCTAGATGCCTACCTCCCAGGTCCTTAGCACCAACCAGTTTGACGAGCAGCCTCTTCTCTCCGAGGAGAGTGACGCTACCGGCGGTGGAGTTGGGAGTGGAGGTGTACAGCTGACGGTCTGATTGTAGCTGAAAAATGGAGAAGCTTGGTTAAACGGGGCTGCCAAAGGATGTTTTCCAGTTCACGAGAAATTAAGTCCGCCCCACTTCTAAATTTATTATGCTTTTTTTTTACTGAATATCCTACAAACATATTTTAAAATGCTTTACAAAGTGTGAAGCATTTTAAATTTAAAAAGAAAACAATATATTTTCCATACAGTAGAGATTTAAGAATTTCTGTGGAAAAGGCTGTCCTAACTTCAAACGTGTATACATATTTCAGTAACGGACAATCATATACTTGCAATGAAGAGGACTCAGGACTTACATACAGGGCTCGGATAACGGTATATTTTTCGAAACGTTTTCGCGTTAAATCCTAAGAAACGATTTGTTTCGTTTACGTTCGAACAGAACGTTATAAAAAAAGTTATTGAAGAACAATTATAATTTAAATCGTTTTTGGTTAATAAACGTTTTAAAACCGTTTTTTTATTCTTGGGTTCGACAGGTATGAAACTTAGGGATGTGACATTGTACATAAAAAATCGATTTTTAATTAATCGTCTATTTATTTAGAATGAGAAATCGATTAATAAATAATCGATTTTTCTTAAGAAAATAATCGATTTTGTTATGTTAATCGATTTTTTCCTAATTTATGAATTAATTTCAAAATAAACGCCATAAAATATATTATATCAATCTATTTATTAATTTTAAAAATAAACAACAGAATTAGTAAGTTTTTCAAGTCGACGCGTATATTTTTTCTTTATGTATGATCACTGATTACTCGAAGACGGCTCAACCGATTTGAAAAATCGAGGGAAACTTGTGTAGTTGCATGGTTTCAGATTCAGTTTCTGCTTCAGCTCAAATAAATCATCCCGTTGATATCTGTTGGCACACGATCTTCTCCTATTTTCAAAAGGGCAAACGCATATTGCCCCGATTTTGAAATAGAAATGATTCGTATATTAACTTAATTTTGAAATTTAAGCGACACGGTTGGCGTAACTGTTAACTGGTGCATGACGTGGGTTCGACCCCAGCTCTAAACAAAGATTTGTATAGCCTACATGCAGTTGTGTAGTTTAAAAAATATGTTATGAGTGGTTCTTGAATACGCGATTTGAATAAATTGAGAGGGGGAATACAAAGTCCCAACACCCCTTTACATCCTTAAGGGATGATGTCCAGGATAAAAACTATCCTATGTCTTTTCCAGGGTCTAAAACTATCTCCATAGCAAATTTCATCCAAATCGGTTTAGCGGTCAAGTGTATTATGTGGATGGGGAGGGAGGGGACATCATTGATTCCCTATACAAAATTCCAACACCATTTTTACATCTTTTAGGAATGATTTCTGGGAATAAAACTATACTATGTCTTTTCCAGGGTCTAAAACTATCTCCATATCAAATTTCATCCAAATCGGTTTAGCGGTCTAAGTGTAGGTATTATGTGTGTGGGTAGGGCGGGGAAATTATTGATTCCCTATACGAAATTCTAAAACACCTTTTACATCCTTTAGGAATGATTTCCGGGACGAAACCTATGCCATGTCTTTCCCAGGGTCCTAAGCTATTCCCATGCCAAATTCCATCTAAATCGGTTCAGCGGTTTAGGCGTGAAAAGGTAACAGACAGACAGTTACTTTCGTATTATTATAATATCAGCTTGGAAGTATTGATGGATATGGAAGTATGGATAGTATGGATATGGATATGGAAGTATGGAGTAATATTATTAGTATTTAAGTATGGATAGCTTTTGTCCGCGACTTCGTTCGAGTGGGAGGTTTTCCCCGCGTAAATCCCAAACCCGTGGGAATTCCGGGATAAAAAGTGGCTTATGTGTTTTGACAGGATATCAACTGTCTCCTTACCAAATTACATTGAGATCTGTTCAGTACTGCGGGAACCTTACATCGGGATAAAAACTATCCTATGTCCTTCCCAGGGTCCTCAACTATTCCCATGCCAAATTTCATGTAAATCGGTTCAGCGGTTAAGGCGTGAAAAGGTAACAGACAGACAGTCAGACAGACAGACAGAGTTACTTTCGCATTTATAATATTAGTATGGATGGATATGGAAGTATGGATAGTGGATATGGATATGGAAGTATGGAGTTATTAGTATTAAAGTATGGATAGCTTTTGTCCGCGACTTCGTTCGAGTGGGAGGTTTTCCACGCGTAAATCCCAAACCCGTGGGAATTCCAGGATAAAAAGGCTTATGTGTTTTTACAGGATGTCAACTGTCTTCTTACCAAATTTCATTGAAATCCGTTCAGTAGTTTTGCGTGAAAGAGCAACAAAGATACAATTCGAAAACTATCCAGCGGGAACCTTACATCGGAATAAAAACTATCCTATGTCCTTTCTAGGGTCCTCAACTATTCCCATGCCAAATTTCATGTAAATCGGTTCAGCGGTTAAGGCGTGAAAAGATAACAGACAGACAGACAGAGTTACTTTCGCATTTATAATATTAGTATGGATTACTAGCTGTGCACGCGACTTCGTCTACGTGGAATTTAACAAAAAAGTAGTAAGTAACCCAAGTAAAGTAACTTAGTTACTCCTTATTACATCAGCTACCTGCCAGTGAAAGTCCCGTTTAAATCGGTCCAGCCGTTTCAGAGATAAGCCGGAACAAACAGACCGACAGACAAAAATTGAAAAAAATGTTGTTTTGGTAACCCTATATACGTATGCATGTAGTAAAAAGCGGTTATTTTAATATTACAAACAGAAACTCCAATTTTATTATATGTATAATGATATAAGTAGATAATTACATCAGGAAATCTAAAAAAAAGTTGATTCTCCCTACAGCATCAGATTGATTTTGTCACATTACCAATTAACTTGTCATCGGAATTGCATTTTTTTTATCAAAATATAAACGCTAGGCGGTACCCGATCCAATTAAACAAGTTCATGCTTGTCGCCGCACACCGTGCGCGGCTGCGTCCTGCGGAATAAACCGGTTTTTACCTTGCGGAAATAACGTTCTCATTTCGTTTTCGTTCCGAACAAAATGACGTACAAAGAACTGTTCAAAACGTTTTAAAAACGTTATTTTAAATAACGTTTCC
Source organism: Tholera decimalis (assembly GCA_943138885.2). Taxonomy (NCBI): domain Eukaryota; kingdom Metazoa; phylum Arthropoda; class Insecta; order Lepidoptera; family Noctuidae; genus Tholera; species Tholera decimalis. The sequence goes on from OW964571.2 coordinate 6,108,157, forward strand.
GAGCCCTGCTTACATATAGGTGCTTGACAATTTGTATATTTGTTTTTTTGTTAATATTATTGTGACTTGTTCAAAGAATATGTCTCACATTGTACCAAGACATAAAATATCCAAAAAAGATAAATAGAATATAGTTTATTTGTACACCAAACATTAAAACACACTTACATAACCTTATTGCTATAACTTTGGTTACAATGGCGGTCTTATCGCTGAGAGCGATATCTTCCAGACAACCTTTGGAAGGACTTTAAAAGGAATTGAAATGGGGAGGGCTGAATTTGTGTACTACAAATACTTACAACGGAAAAACTAATTAAAATATTTAAGTATATATATAAATACAATACATAAAATATATAAATATAACGTGTTCTTTAACATCGTGTGGAGAAAGACAAAAAAAGAGATAGCTATATGTATAATTTCTTAGACATTTATGCACGCTATGCATAGTTTTTTCGAAAAATAACATTGTTTTAGCAAAAATTCCACTACATCACTATCCACTGTGGTAGGTAATATGATACTGGCGGCATTCTCACGTTGCATAGTGATGCTTAATACCCCAAACAACGCGAAATCATTTTTATTTTATTCTGTTGCACATATCAATGTTTTATTTTCTTATCCGATCTGGGATTTCAACCCAAGACTCTACGCTCATGCAACGGGGCGATTACTTACCATTGAGTCATAATGTAAGGGCAGCCTCGGGCCGGGCATCTCGGCGTATCTTCGCATGCGCGGGCACGTCGGGTAGGGTGCTAAGTTGAAGTGCAAGTTGGTATTGCGCAGGGCATTCACTACTATGTCGCTGAAAATGAGGGTAGTTGGTAAGTTGTTGGCTGGTTAGGGGTGAAATGAGATTGAATACAAAAGACAGAGAAAGAGACGGAAAATTGTCATAAAAATATTACTTCTAGTTGTTGAATTCTGTCACTCAAAATGCTTTTGCAGTATGGGTGTAAAGTCCCACAATCCTGTTGAAAAAGAAGCATCCTCTAACCAGACAGTTGTGTCGTCTGGTGGACAGTTGTCGGGTAAGTTTTATGCAGGGTAGTTGTGCGGTAAACTCTGCTTGCGCGATATAAGATTTCTATTGCGAGATAGTTGTGGCTATATTACTCGTATTTCTAATTAAAAAGTTTTTTTTGACTAATCTCACATAGTTTGTATATATTTCTATTTTTTTTTTGTTCGTTAGCGTGTAACATTTATCCAGCGTGATTTCGTGGGAAATCAAGGTTTCTCTATAAACTCCTCTATCTTCTGGTGAAATCCCCAATAAAATCGCTTCCATTTCAGCGATTAGCCCGGACTAACAGAAAGACAGACAGTCAGGATTTTTTTCGAAAATTTTTTGTTATAATAATGTTTCAATAACTGTAAGCACTTGAGAAAAAATCTGTTATTTTGCTCTCTGGTCATGCAAGGAATCAATCAGCCGGCGAGACATGTCCTTTAAAAGGAGACGCGCACTCGGGCTCCATGACTAAAGCGTCAAGATCCGAGTAATAATATAAGGCGTCGGCCTTGTGATCGAGAGGCCGCGGGTTCGAATCCAACCCATTACATTACACTATTGCCGTGAACCCGCTCCAGACACAAGCATATTTAGCTTAGTTGGAAAGGTTAACAAGATTGCTAGTAATGTGAATTCTACCCACATTGCTAGGTTTTTTTAAAAAAAGAGAGAAATAAAAAGACAATAGGTACCTGATAAGTTGTTGCAGATTGCTCTCAGTGGCATTAGGCCTCAGGGCTCCAACCGGTGCCAGTGCTATCTTCACTTCAGGCCAGCCGTCGCACTTCAGCTCGCCTGTCAACTTGTCCGTCACGCAAACCACGTTCAAACGAGCCCTGAATCTGTAATTTACAATGAGGCGTAGTCAGCAATCAAGTATGATGGAGTTTTCTGAAGATATTAACCATATGATCAATGATCTTCATTTTGCAAGTTGGTTATTAATAATAATAATTTATTTCAAAAAAGATATTTGCAATACATTAATGAGTACTAAATCTAAAATGTGAACTAGTAGTACTTATAATATTTTACAATCTATGGGTGTGGTTCTGCTCTCCTAGGTAAGCTGCGATACAGCCTGTATTTAGGAGAAGCAGTGCCCGCCCCATTATTGAATATAATTGTTTTCCTAGCAATTAAATTAAGGATTAATATCTATTTTTTAACATATTTTACAATTAATAAAATAAAATCTTAATCTTAATTTGTATAAGTGTCTTAAATGTATGTGTGTATAATTAAATAAATTAAATAACTGTTTTACTCGTCATTTTTTATGCGTAAGTTTAAACCAGATGAGTGTCTCAGTGTCAGTTGTGGTAGGTAGTCAGTTATGACTTGAGAAAAAACACCGAAACAAACTCGGACGTCTCTTTTAACGTAAACAATGTGCGTCGCTGCTGAATCGTGTTAGGTCCAGACGAAGCAGCATTTTAAATGCTTTTTCAAGTAGCTGTTGGACTCTCCAATGCTGTGCACTGTAAACGGAGGTTGGGAGATTCCTCCAATAATTAATTTATTGTATTATTTGTTTTTTCTTCGGTTGTCTAATGTTTATATTGTTTCATGAGTGAAGTGTTTTATAATGTGTTGTATTGTACCTTTTGTTTGGAGGGAAAATTATCAATTGACTTTTCCCGCTCTGGGTGGAACGAACGGGAGCGTCAGACTTCTACTGACTAAAAACCCACCCTGTTCCTTCGAGTAACATAGCCCCTGAGTTCCGGGCCGCGTTATCTTGCTGGAACATTCTTTGAGGCGCGCGAGGAACACGACGAAAACCTTTATAGCGATATGATTAGGTACGATACTCACCTATTAACATTAACCCTATAGTGGGACACCTCTACCTTCTCCCCCCTTTGACTGAAGGCCTTCACCTGGAAGGCAGGGGTGGCTTCACAGTCACACGTGATCGTCTGGAATGGGAAAAATATTTTTGTAACAACCTTTCTTATTATGTTCATTTTCGTTCCAGCTAACCCTTTCATTTGGCCAACATTCATATCATGGCAGTGAGTAAAAAAAACTTTTTTGCAAAAAAATAAAACCGACTTCCATATCAAAACACTACAAATCCAAAAATAATTTTAATTTCGGTAGTCGGTGTTATTGGTTTTGTATTTTCTTTTTTTTCACACCGCCTTCCGAAATTAAAATTATTTTTGGATTTGTAGTGTTTTGATATGGAAGTAGTTTTATTTTTTTGCAAAAAAGTTTTTATTTTCGCGCTTTTTAGTGGGACAATTTGTAATTAATCTAGTTATAAAAGCCAAAATGTCAACTACAAAAAACTAAAAACACGCGAACAAAAAACACAATATAGAGTAACCGAAAAGATCATCAATGTAAATATTTTTTTTAGACTTTTGTTGATTTTTCAGAAACGGCTTGTTCAATGTCAATAAAATTTTCATGGGACCATTTGGGAAGTATACCCTTTCCAACAAAAAAAGAATAGTTATTTCAAATCGGTTGGCGAGCGACGGAGCTATGCCCGAACAAACATAAAAAAAAAAAAAAAATACAAACAAACATCCGAATTGAGAACCTCCTCCTTTTTCAGAAGTCGGCTAAAAATAACTAGTATATTTCGTCATATTTTTAAGGCAACTACTAGGTACCATGTTTTTAGGGTTCCGTAGCCGAATGGCAAACAACGGAACCCTTATATTTCGTCATGTCTGTCCGTCCGTCCATCCGTATGTCACAGCCATTTTATTCCGAAACTATTAAGACTATACATGTGAAACTTGGTAGGTTGATTCTGTGAACCGCTTTCCGATTATAAGAAAAAGAAAAAGAAAAGGAATTAAGTATAATAAGTTTTTTTTTAATATTGTTTGTATGTCGTTTATCTGTTACACGTAAATACTTTTTCTTTGTTTCTTTCTAGTACGCCTATTTGGGTCGTACGCCATATAAAAAATTTACCATATTGGATTTAGATTGACGTAACTTAGCTAACCATGCAATGTCATGCCACATCTTCAAGTGGTTTTCTACCTAGATGAAGAACAGTTTCATCAGTTTCGTAGCCTCGAGGTTTAAGGACTATATGTCTAGGCAAAATGAAAACCTCAAAATGTATTTTTTAAAAGAGAAATATTAATTTGTAATTGGTAGAATTCACACTACAATCTTACTAAGACCTGAACTAATCTAAATAAGTAAATACGCTTGTGTCTGAAGTGGGTTCACGACAATGGTGTAATGGGTGAGGTTCGAACCCGCGTCTTCTCGATCACATGTCTGACACCTAATAACCATTAGGCATTAGGACGGTTCCATTACATTCTATTAAAGAGAGGCGGAGAGGTCGACTGAATATTTTTCTCATATTTTCGCACATGGGGGTCAAAAACTTTTCAAAAAGCTGGTCAAAGATCATTACCTATCTAACATCCCGTAATTTTATATATTTATTATAGGTATATATTTTTATAGCATTAATATAAATATGTATTTTAATTCTATGTAGGTATATATTTGTTTATTATATCATTATAGTTTAATTGTATAGCTAAGTATGTTTTATTTATCGTAACTAGTATTTATACACACTGTGTCTATCATCTCCTCTTGAACTCTCCTGTCGCAGGTCTGCTGGAAGAAATTTCTTAGGAAATAAGCAGCACCTTTGTGCTCATTTGTCTGTATTTAATTTTTTTTGTAAGTGTCATGTGTGTACATAAATAAATAAATAAAACTGGCAAACATCATGTTACGCTATAAATGGTTGAACCATAATATTGTCCATCCATTTATAACGTAATATTTATATTAAGATAAGTGGATGAATTAGAGATACCTATATTAGGTATTAAGACAGATAGATTATCAATCTTAAAATCAATCCTTGCGCTGATATAAATAGAGAAATTATTGTTTGAAAAATCATACGAACCAAGTCGCAGGCAACGACTAGTATTTTATAAGAAATCTTTATTTAGCAAAAAAACTAGGCCAGATGTATAAGAATAAGTGCCTCCCATTAGTTCGTAACATCAGCTAAAGAAAAATAACATCGTTATTTATGATACCTACTTCCATATTCTGAAGTAATAACAAATAAAAGAATTCCCTCTAGAAATCTCCAGATAAACAAGTTCAATGACCTATGATACCATCCTTTGAACAATTTCACCACTTCCCCATCGTCCCAAGACTCACTAAATCTATACGTCTGTAGGTACTAATATTATAAATAGGTATTTGTTTGTAAGTTTGTCTGTAGGGAATTCTTCGGAACTAAAGATCGAATTCTAAAATTTATTTCTTTAGTAGTAAGCTGCATCATTGTTGGGCAGTTCATGTGTATATTATTTCGAAATCCACGCGTGAGTGCTAGTCAGAGGTGCTAGTACAGTAATAAATTAGTTTTGGTTTTTGAGTAAGTGATTTTAACATCTTTTGGTTAGCTTTTTCCCAATCATATTATTAATTTAATCATTTTAATTCATACACAAGTTATTGAGAAAAGAGAGATCCGGAGTCTGTGTTTCCCGATAGCTATAACCTAGGAGTCTTTAAGTCTAGACTAAATGGGCTACTTTTAGGTAAGCGTGCTCCATCTTCGACCACATCATCACTTACCATCAGGTGAGATGGTGTTCAAACGTGAACCAATATTCAGTTTAAAAAAAAGAAGAAAGCAAACAGTATGCAGGAGAAGTACCCGTGGGCCCCAAACTATGCATAGCCTGTATCTTGGTGGCCCAGGATCTAAAATCAGATTACAGTTCAGTGCGAACAGCGCAGTTTGACTTTTGAGCTTTGACACGACATGATAAATTGAATGTGGAAAATAAATTTGGAAAAAATAAATAACTAAAATAACAAATTACATAAAGGAATTATAGTTGATTTAAAAATTAAATTATTATACAGTATGTTAACTAACTGAGGGCGTTCCCGTTAACCCGCAATAGTATAGCATCCATACATGCTAAAAAAATACCATTCGAAAACAAAATGTTTTTTATTTTTTTTAATACTAAAATATTCACTAAAAATGTTAAATTGATACGTAAAAGAAACACCCTGTACACGCGTACTTGAAGGACGGCAACGTCGCAATTTATTTATGAATGACGGGCAGCGTGTGCGATCTCAATGATGTGCTTATACTATTGCGGGTTAACGGGAACGCCCTCTGTTAGTTAACATACTGTATATTGGGGTCGGCTTCCAGTTTAATAGAATGCAGTGGAGTACTAGTATTTTACATTGGGTGACTACCGAGCTAACTAGACCAGTGTCAGACTTTCTGACTTCCGAGTACCCGTAACGACTAAGTCTCAATGACAGCCGGGACCAACGCCTTACCGTTCTTTCCGAAGCACGGACAAATCCCGATATTATGTTAAAATAGTCACCAATTCATCAACGACCACGGTAAGTGTTGTTTATCCATAAAGATCATCAAGGGCAGCTGTTATTATTCAGCCACAAGCAAAGGTTCTTATAAATCTTATACAACGTGTAACAGAATAAACGCAATTCCTGGAAGTAGTTGGTTCAGAATCGGCTTCTGAATCGATTTCCGTCATAAAAATAGGTGTTACATTTTGACGGAAAATCTTTCTATTAACTTAAAATGGAAACACAGTATCATGACAAATTAAATTGCGTGTCGGCCGCTAACATTGCATGAGTGCAGTATGTGTTTGCGTAATGATATTGTATGACGCACATACGTTTTGCGTTTAGTAAGGATAACTATTTTAAAAAATGTCTAAGTTTGGATTAAATTTATTGAATTACGGATGTTGTTTTAGACTTATAATTTAATATTCTAATTGGGGTGTCTGAGGTATTGCGCTTAATCTGTTACACCTTGTATACCCGAATGTAACGAGGGATATGCGAAGCAAAAGAAAACGATTTATACTATCACTTTCTTTTGCTTCGAATAGACTTCGTAACATTTAGGGCGTTCAATTTAATTATTTTTATTTTTGTATGAAAATCTGGTGAACTAAAAAATATGACGAATTTTTAAAAGTCATAGAACAAAAGTTGTTGATTATGATGTTAGTAACATAGTCCTGAGAGGTTGTCGGTGTTTTACAAATAACCCTGTATAAAAATCAATTGCTGTTCGTTAGTCTCGGTAAACTACGAGAACGGCTGGACTTAATCCATTAAACTCTTTTGTATTATGTTTCTCCTAATACAGGGAAGGTTTACTAGATGAGAAAATATAGAGGTACGAAGTTCGCCGGTTCAGCTACTAAATAAATAAATTTTACTGAGAGCTTCTTTCTATAAATCGATAACTGATTGAAAACAAATGAATCATCCACGTACATAAATTGAATGTGTCATATCATTCTGCCTACGCAATGTCTGTATCAGAATACATATCGGTATTTAGTTGCAGAACTCAACGGGGATATAGCTCAGTGGTAGAGCAATCGACTGCAGATCGATAGGCCCCCGGTTCAAATCCGGGTGTCCCCTAATTCTCTTTTTAGATTTTCAAGAATTTGTTGTTCTTTTTTAGTCGCAGGATTTTGACTTTATTACGTGATTTTTTTAAAGTTTTTTTCGTTTTAATGTAAAACTTAAACTTGTTTACGATGTGTTATTGTTATCCATCTACTGGATTCTGGAGATCAGATCAGGTCGCTCCATGTAAAACACAGCTGCTGAAAATGTAAGCCGACCCCAACATATCGCACTCTCAGAATGGAAGGGACTTAACTCAAAAATAGTATTTTTTGGATTTGAGCAGTAATAAAGCAGCGTTGAATAAAATAAGTTAAATGTATAAGCTGTCTCTTTATAACTCGTAATTCAGATCCCTGTTTCCACGGCAATTCAGAGTAGTGTTTCAGACCAGTTTACATCAAAATCTGAAATTACGCGAATTTAGAGTTAGGGTAAAAGGCTTAGCTAAATGTTGACTGGGTTGAATCAACCTGCTTTCGTCGTGTTGTTTGCATGTGTAATTTTTGGGGACCGTTCCAACAAATATAGGTTTTAGATATATATATTCTTTATTGTACACCATAACAGTAAAACAATAAGGACTTTACAACTAAAAAGGGTGTTACAATGGGCGGTTTTATCGCTAAAAGCGATCTTTTACAGGCAACCTTTGGATGGATTTGACACATAGGAGAAACGTTTCTATTATTATTGATACATTTTTCTAGTTATGCTTTTTTATAGTTTAATACTTTAATTTATTATCATACAAAATTACAATAATATTGCTTATATAATTACTAGTGACTTAAAAATAAAACAATACAACATAAGAGCATCTGCTGCCGCACTAGAAGAAAACCTGTATCTCGGCAGAAAATAACAATAATATTAGGTGATATTATGCTAAGCTATGAGAGACTTTGAGCTGACATAGAAAAACAAATAGATTTGATAAAAACCTATTTATAGTTTTTGTATTAAGTTTGGCAGTGTATAAATTCGTAAAATGGATATCAGCTACATATTGTAACCGAACTAGGCAAATGCCTGTGTTTCCAAGAGTTTTAATAAAATCGCCAACAAAGTGTTTTCGACAGCTTGGAGTACTTATCATTATTAATTTGTATATCACCTTACTGTCGCAGTTAAACTTAACAGTCTGCAAATTTTACAATAACGTAAACGGTATAACTGACCAATAACACTACATTCCGTTTAACGCAATCAAAACATCCGCTCAACCAGTTCGTATTAAATTGAATGTTCCGCGCGTGTAATGGAACGCTTTGGATCAATGTTTTGTCTGTACAATCATTATTGCTTTACTTTGCAGTTTATATCTGACTAGCGCTTCGCCTGCGACATCGTGGCCTTTAAAATAATGCACCTTACTACAAATGGTTTTTTTTTAATTGGGTAAATAGTTCCGGAGATTATTCTCATCAAGTTTTCCTTTTTGTATGTAGGGGGCTACATACAAAAAGGAAAACTTGATGAGAAGACCCTTTATTAAAAAGCGAAATTAGGCATTTATTTCTCTTTTGAATTCAATTAAATAATTAAATAAGTTTACGTTTCAGTTTTTAGTGCACTAGGGATTTTTTATATAGTTTGTTTAGTAGTTTTATATCGTATATAATATTGTTTAATATCTAGTCCTCAGACCTACCTAAGGCAGGAAACAAAGGCGAGGTTTATATTATATATTTGTTAATTGCTTTAAGAAGTAAAAAAAAATGGCCAAGTGCGAGTCAGACTCGCCCATGAAGGGTTCCGTAGTAACTACGCCAAATAACTTTGTTTTTCATAGTGTTATTTTATTGTAGTGTTTTTTGTTTTATTGTATGAATTACAATGTTATATTTTTGGTTTTAGAAAATATGCTGTATCTCAAAAACTGCTGACCTGATCTCGTTCAAACCAATTTTGGTTGAAAGTTTACATTAAGATCTACAGCATATTTTTTTTTAATTTTTCACTCCATTATTATAGAAGTTAGAGGGCTCCCCTTTATTTTAAATATTTTTAACTTTTTTCTTAAAATCGGAAAGCGATTCACAGAATACATCTACCTACCAAGTTTCTCATGTACAGTCTTAATAGTTTCGGAATAAAATGGCTGTGGCATACGGACAGACGGACAGAGACAGACAGACATGACGGAACTATAAGGGTTCCGTTTTTTGCCATTTGGCTACGGAACCCTAAAAAGGTTTAATTCCATAGCAAGCCATAGCATTTTCGCACCATTCTATATTCCAAAAACCACTCAAAAACAAACATAAAACAGCACTACTTTTGTTTATATTTCTATTACACTTCATTGTTAAACTATTTAGTCTAGTGTGTCATGGCTGGTAAAAGTCCTATACTGGCATTACAATGGGCCTTAATAGACTATCAGCGCTGCGTTATTTAATTTAAATATCGAAGCATATGCAGCTGAGATACGAGCCTTTTTAGCCTCGTATATTTTATTATAACATTTTTTTTTTCTAAATTCCCAATATAAACGTTCATTTTAAGCTTGGTTAAGCAAATTTTGTAGATAGATAGAATATACTTTATTGTACACCAATAACAATATTGTAAATAAAATTGGTTACAATGGCGGTCTTATCGCTGAGAGCGATATCTTCCAGACAACTTTAAAAGGACTTTACGAGCTTTAATTAAAATACTATACTAATATGGTACTTACGACATCATCTTTGGAGTCGCACTCGCAGAAGACATTGGAAATGCTGGGCGGGTGACTGTCCAGCGCGCGCACCATCTCCACGCCGATACCTTGCTGGAACAAATAGAAAGACACATTAATTTTAATTCAAAATATGTTTTTCAAACTTTTCAGTCCATGGAGCACACACACATAATTTCTCAATTCCGTCAATAACCTAATGGTCAAGTGGTGTTCGAACTTGTGATCGTTAGTCTCCCTAAAACTCGAGAGAGGCTGGACCAATATGGCTTATTTTGTTTTTAAAATATTTGTTTAAGTCTAAGGAAAGCTCAAAAGGCGAGAAAATATGGAATTTTTTATTTTTATTTATTTATTTATTTATAGACATTCATTGCATATAACTTATACACTAAGCCCCCCAAACCACACACATAGCATAGCATTTATAAATTAAATTTTTATATAGCAGTACGAAGTCCTTACAAAAATTAGAACCCTATATTTATTAGGTACGTACGTAAATAGTAACATAGCCTATATTACAAATTTTTTTATTTATTTTAAAACTTTATGCAACACAAAATGTACAAAGGCGGACTTAATGCCATAGGTATTCTCTACCAGTCAACCACGGGTGGTGAAGAGATAACATGGCAGGTGCATAAAAAAAATGAGACTAGGCTTGTAGTTAGCAACTTAATTTTAATAATTATATTATTGTTATTTTAATATTAGTCTGCAACCCTTCCAAAAATAAAATAAATAAATAAAGAATAGTTTAAAAACTGATTTTGAATTTAGAATCTGTCAAACAAACATTTTTGATAAATAGAGTTATGTGTTAATTGATAAAAACCCGGACACGCGTTAAAATCACATTAAAACATTAGAATAAACAAACGCAGTTCAATTAAAAATCGATTAAAACATTGGTCAACACAATCAAATTGAGGTTACCGGTTCCTCAATAGATTTATGAATACCTACAATGGTATTTATCTGTTTTCTCTAATTGCTAGACTGATTATTTTATAGATTATCTCATAAATCGATTAATTGATTGTGATAAAGGAAAAGAAAATTGTTTTTTTATAATTTTGTTTGTTATGATTAGGTAAGGTCTTCTTTTATCTTATTACATCGAGATTCCTACGTGCAAGAGCACTTCAGCACGGTAATATTATGTAAACAGTATTCCAACTTCATACAAACGGACGAAGCGCGAGCTATACCTACGCGCCTCGATCTCGGTGTGTGCTCGGTATGATGACAGTCGCGACCGACAACTGTGCCGCAGTGACAATCGAACGATGTGTTGTTTTTTTTAACAATAACCGCGCGATTTTTCGCAATAAATAAGTTCAAGTACATATTTAATATGACGAGTAGGATATATTGTGCTGTTTTTGGATGCATGAATTCGTCAATAACGCATACAGAGATAACTTTTTTTAGATTACCTGGAAACTTTGAGAGGTACCTAAGACTAAAATAATTTTACTTAATAGTACTTTTTAATGTTTCCTTTTATCTCCCGAAAAAAAAAGATGTCTGAATTAATAAATAAAGTGAATAGGCGGTTCATGAATCATGATACGGTAGGTACGCTTTTAAAACCTCGGGGCATGTGTGTTTTATTTTGTTAGTTTGTATAATTCAAAGTAAAGACGTGGTATTTTATTATTAATAATAGTTGTTTATTTTACTGTGTGTATGAATAATACTACAAAAAATATAAAATTGTTTTTTAAATAATTAAATCTACCAATCAAAAAACAACACGCATTTTTATTGAACACTTATTCAATTCACAAACTATTTTATTTGTTTATATAAAAAAAATACAATCACAAAACTAAATGGAAACGCAAAGTAGGCAAATTTAATTAAAATGCTGGAGGCAGGCAGCCCTATCGCATGTTTACGTACCACGCAGCTGTAGGTATTTATTTCTAAGATACGGCCGAGTTACAATACTGTATGATAATATTACCGTGACTTCAGACAGTTGGTCACGGCTGCCATTTATACAGTCATTACGGAACAGAAGCCACAAAATCTGAGAGCAGTCTTGCCAAATGGTATCATGATACCTACCGACTGAGTGGTGGAGGTCTGTAACGACTAACATGTAAAACTGACAGCGGGGACCTACGGCTTAACTTTCCGAGGCCGAAGGAATCTCCATATCGACGCTGGAAAGGAAAAATTATCCAAGCGACATCAGACTAACTTTACAGTAGAGCAGTTTAAAGTTTGAATTTTCAGAAAAAAAAAATCGTGTAAGGTCTTGTTATGGTCCAAAAAGCCTAATTCTTAGAAATTTATTTGGATATTTTTTTATCTACATTATAGTATATGTAACTATTAAAAATAATGCTCAGTTTAAAGTTAGTCGACACTAACTTTAAAATTATTATTTAACTTTATAATTTTCCATAAAAGTAGAAACGTGAAAAATTGACTAACCGACAAGCTTTGATTAAGGAAGGTACGGTAAAAATGTAATATATATCTTTTTTAGAATTTATCCTTACCAAATTACACCAAATTTGCCTTACCAAAATAAAAAAAAAAAACATGTGGTAGTTGAGGCAAAACAAACTAAATATTAATTTAATATACATTTTTTATATTACCTCAATGCATCTAGGAAAAAAACCAAATAACACAAAATTACCTAAGCGCCTAACACTATATCGCCAGATACTGGAAAAATTAACTAAGTGGAGTAATTACCGTACGAACAGAAATGTCAAACTTGACCAAAGGCAAATTTAGCATTTCACAATTACGACAACCACCATATTTTCAAAAATGCTCGAAAATTTTGTCGTTTAGTAAGGAAAATAAAGTGAACTCTCGCGAACTTCAAAATGTCGAAGCGACATCAAAAGTCGTCGTAGAAGGACGTGAGTAAGACACAACGACGCAGAAAAATCAGGCGATTCCAACAATGTATATAACTCCAAATGGCCATAAATGTCGCTTGGATAACTTTTCCTTTCCAGCGTCGATATCGCACGCTTAATCCAATACTGTCACTATCCAAAAAAAAAAACTTTTCAGGAGAGGCAAAAAATGGAATGAGAATGGGAACATTTTTGTTTAGTGACGAAGCGGACTACTGCCCGTATAGCGGTTATTTCTGTTACTTTTAGACTAGTGTAAGCACGATTACGCGTAGTTTTACGTTTTCCAACAGATGACATTAAAAAGTCGATTTGGCAAAATTTTGGATAGTGACAGTATTGGATTAAGCGTGCGATATGTTAACCTCTATAGCCCCAGCGGCACAAAAACGTGCCATAAACCAGTTGAGCCCCGCTGGCAACAAATTTGTGTGCCAGCGGGGCTCAACTAATAGTTGACGTAAATAATGGCGGTCCTTGAGAGGTTAAGATGGTTACTAATCCACGTACTGACCTCGGTAAGCGTTGCTTAACTTTGAAGATCGAACGTGCGGTTGTTATTATTGAGCCACGAACTCATCAAAAATCAATTCATCGACTTGCACAATAATTTGAATATTGCAACACCAATAAAATTAAGTGGCAACACTTCATAGGTACACTAAGAGCACGTTCTAGATATAAAATAAACCATTACGATTGAAAAGGGACAACACAATATACAATAACACTTTCTCTTTCATTTTAGCAATGTTTACAACTGTTTAGAAAGAGACAGCGCTATACTAAACCTATCTTTGTCTCTTTCTCTTGACACATCGTGTTATTTTGACATTGACAGGTAAGGTATAGTTTTATTTTTATTACTTACGTAAGAAGAAGTAAGTACTGAGTACCTTATACGCGTTCTTAGCAATAAATATGAAGAAATGTAATCGAATATTTCAACGCCATTTTTTTTTATAGATTAATGTCAGGCTCGTGTTTGACCACCATCTCACCTGATGATAAGCAACGATGTGGTCGAAGATGGAGCACGCTTACCTAAAAGTAACCCATTCACTCTTGACTTAAAGACCTCCAGGTTATAGCTATCTCGTTAAATATGTGTGGTAACCAACTCGATTAATCCATACTTCCTAATTTTATAAATATGAAAGTACCTATTTTTTTTTTCGCATCAAACCGGAGTAACGTCTTCATATGTTTTTTGGAAAGGAGATAGTAGAAGACAGTCATTAGCCTTAATATTAGCCTTCCAAGATATCTAACAACCGGGGTTGCGGGAATGTTCTAACGAGTTACCGCAGCCCCGGATGCAAGGGCAAATGAAGGAATTGGGTGTTTGAGTCAGTAAAACTCTAAAATTTCCATCTTCTTCACCCAGTCAACAAACTAGTTCTTCGAGCTTGGTTGCAGTATGCAACCCTTTCTACCAGAATTTCCTATATGCATGTGTAGAAATGTTTTTTTTTTTGGTTTTCACATTACTAGCAACCTTGTTAACCCCTCCAACTAAGCTAAATAAGCTTGTGTCTAGAGTGGGTTCACGAATTACGAATGTCGTGATGCAACATGCAACCCAAATCAAATACTGCACTATTCAAACATTTGTCTATTACATTCTTCCTCACAACAACAAAACATATCCGTACCTATTAACGCTAAGCTGCTAATTATAGCTCTCCGCTGTTCCCACGCACTACAAGACACATTTCTTGTGCGTTATATAATTGTCGCATTGTCAATATCGATTGGCGGGACCCTTTCAAGGTCAAGGTCGATAAATATTGACCTTGGCACGTGCCGTTAAAGTTGGTCCCTTTTAACCGACGTCGAAAATGGAAAGGAGGAAGTTTTATTTTGAATAGAAGGGTTACGTTTGAAGGTAAACGAAGAAAGTAGGTAATTCAATTCATTTATTTATTTTAAACAATATAAATTGAATGTGAAATGTTCTTATAAAATTGGTTACAATAAAAAAAAAATCGGTTGTCTGTAAAGTCGGTTTACTGACGATAGTTGAACGTGACAACGTCATAAAAAAATACTGATGGAATAGTTGAATTTAAAAAAAAAAAATAATTTTACATCACTATCACTGCACTTCTCATGACAATGGAAGAATCCCTACACAGTGACGTCATCTCTTACCGTTTTATGATAGCCTAGTACTTGACTCGTTGAGTCATACATAAATGTCAACTTGTAGATCCAATTTGATTTGCTTTAGAACGCCTCAGAACGATGGAACGCCTCAGAGCGAGGTAACGCCACATGAGTCATGTATTTTCGTGCGTGCAGCCAGCTTCATCGAATTATAAGACGTTGTCACGTCAATATAGTCTAGAAAAAAAAACAACCTTTTTTCGACAGTAATTTTGTTGCCAGTCGCGTTATAAATGTGACAATATCTAAACATTGAAATCATTCAAACAAAAGAGTTATTAAAACAGGAAATGCATTGTAAATTACACTACTAAAAATAATGAAAATCCGCCTGTGAACTGTGTCCCACTGCTGAGACAGGGGCCTCCTCTCTATGAAAAACAATGAGCCGTAGTCCACCACCCATAGGTACTTTTCTTATCTCAATGGTCCACCACGCGGGTCCAGTAAGGGTTAGTTGATGTCACATGTCTTCGGGTTTTACAACGAAACCCTAACCCCTGCTGACATTGACAATTAAATAAATGTTGCCAGATTAATAAAAATGAAATACCTATAATGTAACGAATTAATAACAATAAAAGTAAAAGAAATATTTTAACAATTTAAATTGAATATAATTATACTCATTTTCTTTTCCTTAAATTACACGATCGTCTGAGAATTTCGACAAACGAATTGTCGACATATTTTATAATACACTAGTTGTTACATGATGCTACGGTCGCCTTAGTTTTATTTTCAGCAAAAAATATTCTGTATCTTTCTCCAGAGCTTCAAATATCCCCAAACTAAAAATCGCATCGAGCCGTTGCTCCGTTTTGCCTTAAAAGAAGAACAACCAAACATACTTTCGCACTTTTAATATTCGCATGGATTTAGTCTATGCACGATATAATGACAGCTGTCACATTGGACAAATATTAATTCTCAATTGAATTCTTACTACTGCATACTGGTGAGTATATTTTATAAGTGTGTTTAGACATGTTTGTCTAATATACGTAGGCATATGTTTTTATCTGTTTTATTTTAAGTAGCAGTATCAGCAGGACATTGACAATTAAATAAATGTTGCCAGATTAATAAAAATGAAATACCTATAATGTAACGAATTAATAACAATAAAAGTAAAAGAAATATTTTAACAATTTAAATTGAATATAATTATACTCATTTTCTTTTCCTTAAATTACACGATCGTCTGAGAATTTCGACAAACGAATTGTCGACATATTTTATAATACACTAGTTGTTACATGATGCTACGGTCGCCTTAGTTTTATTTTCAGCAAAAAATATTCTGTATCTTTCTCCAGAGCTTCAAATATCCCCAAACTAAAAATCGCATCGAGCCGTTGCTCCGTTTTGCCTTAAAAGAAGAACAACCAAACATACTTTCGCACTTTTAATATTCGCATGGATTTAGTCTATGCACGATATAATGACAGCTGTCACATTGGACAAATATTAATTCTCAATTGAATTCTTACTACTGCATACTGGTGAGTATATTTTATAAGTGTGTTTAGACATGTTTGTCTAATATACGTAGGCATATGTTTTTATCTGTTTTATTTTAAGTAGGTATGCCAAAATTTACTTTTTTAAATCTTGTTTTATTTATCTCCAAAAAAAAACTTATTTCCTATAAAGCCATTGATGCACTATCATGTTTTCTACTATAAACTTTGCAGTGTCAGATGTTACTTCTGCTAGAATACTTATAAAAACTTTTTTGCAAAAAATAAAACCGACTTCCATATCAAAACACTACAAAGCCAAAAATAATTTTAATTTCGGTAGTCGGTGTTATTGGTTTTGAATTTTCTTTTTTTTTTCACACCGCCTTCCGAAATTAAAATTATTTTTGGCTTTGTAGTGTTTTGATATGGAAGTCGGTTTTATTTTTTGCAAAAAAGTTTTTATTTTCGCGCTTTTTAGTGGGTCAGTGAATTTTCCAAATCGATTCGTAAATGACGGAGTTATGCGCGAACAAAAAACGCAATGCAGAGTAAACGAAAAGATCATCAAGGTAAATTATTTATTTCGACTTTTTTTGATTTTTCAGAAACGGCTCGTCCGATTTCGATAAAATTTTCATGGGACCATTTGGGAAGTATACCCTTTCCAACAAAAAAAGAATTTTTCAAATCGGTTGGCAAGCGACGGAGTTATGCGTGGACAAATATAAAAAAAAAAAAAAAAAAAATACAAACATCCGAATTGAGAACCTCCTCCTTTTTTAGAAGTCGGTTAAAAAGGCTCTTTGATCGTATGTGTTTATATGAAATTTTTGCACCAATGCCTCTCACTCTTTTATATCCATACTTATGTACTTATAATATTTATAATATTATAAATGCGAAAGTAACTCTGTCCGTCCGTCTGTTACCTTTTCACGCCTAAACTGAAATGATGTGAAATAAAATTTGGCATGGGAATAGTATAGGACCCTGGGAAGGACATAGGATAGTTTTTATTCCGGAATTCCCACGGGACCGGGATTTGCGTGGGATTTGCGTGGGAGGGCCGTGCGAACAAAGACGCGGGCAGAAGCTAGTATTTTATATTCTGCAAGTCTTTTGGGCGGCCTATGCGCAACAGATCCACTGTTGTGCGTGCTTATTATCTCAACACTAGCTGTGCCCGCGACTTCGTCCGCGCGGAATTGTGACTTTCGGCAGCATATTTAATTTTTTAGGCTAATTATTTTGAAAATAAAACTCATACATAATTTGAATGTCGTATTTATTCATATCTAACCAAAAGTCTAAAAAATTAGTTTCAAGCTTCAAGCTTTAAAAAAGACGTAATTTCCATACAAACTTTCATCTTCTATTTCAACCCCTTACAGCCCTTTTTTCGCATTAAAAGGCAGCCTATGTCCTTTCTCAGGCTCTAGACTATGTCCGTACCAAATTTCATTAAAATCGGTTAAGTAGTTTAGGCGTGATTGCGTAACACACAGACAGAGAGAGTTACTTTCACATTTATAATATTAGTAAGGATGTTTTTTGGAAGAGTCATCATCGTCTTGGCTTTTTCCCAAATATTTATGTTGGAGGCGACTTCTAGTCCAACCTAATAGTAGATATTAGTGTTTTATATGGAGTGTCTGCCTATCTGACCTCCACAACCCAGTAACTGGGTAACACGTTAGCCCTTGGCTAGACCAGTGTCAGAATTACTCACAGAACAGATAAAAGAGGTTAGAAAGGAAATCGTTCCTGATTTGTATGAGAACGCGTGTCGCCGCTTGTCTCCCACTCTTTAGCTCCACTACAAGCAAGAGGCCCGTTACGTATGCGAATTACGCACACAAATAAATTACACACACTTAAATCGAGAGCTTGCTTATCATTGTAACTCACTGTCTATAAACATGCGCCGTGCATCACGGCCAATCAGGGCAAAGGACGAAACGTCAATGGTTGAAGTGTTGAGGACGCAACGCATGCAGTACATTGTAAGCGGACTTGGTCATTGCGTTGATTAAGCGAGTACACATCGGGCAATGTATATTTTTTGTAATTTTTTGCAATAATGTTGTTAATGTTCGGAATTTCATAGTGAGCAGAATATTTTATGTTTTTTTATAAATAAAATTGTAATTAAATGTTATTTTCGACTTACCGATGGAAAGATATATTATACCTCCTCGCTCTATACTTGCGTTCTAACTTTTTGTTTTACAGGTTATAATTGTACAATACGGCATTTTAAAGCAGAGCTCTGTGTTCCGAAGTCATCCGAATCGCACTAAACGCGGTGCATGAATTAATCGGTCGAACTATGATTGTCGTATCATAAATGTGGCGCGCTCGCCACGCCCACATTACCATTTCAACCTTATTCATCTATTCCGTGGGATTACTGTCCCCACCTAACGTGCTTTCCGAGGCACGGGGGGTATCACACCGCTAACTTCCAAACTCCGGGCTTCTACTGAGAAATTCCTTACAAGAAAACCCAATCGTACTTTTTGCCCGACTCGACAAGTTTTTTGAATGAAGTGATGACGATTATTTAAAAATCTATCTATAAATCAAATTAATGGCAATAGAAGATTTTTTTTTATAGTTGATAGGCTTGCGTTTGACCACAATCTCACCTGATCTTAAGCGATGATGTGGTCGAAGATGAAGCACGCTTGCCTAGAAGTAACCTATTCACTCTTGACTTAAAGACTCCCAGGTTACAACTATCATGAAATACAGACTCCGGCAGGGTATTCCACTCCTTAGCCGTACGCACAATGTAAGTATTCCCAAAACGTTTCGTGCGTATGGGTGGGATGTCCACCATGTAACGATGGCGCATCGCCGTTTGTCTTGTAGTCCGATGATGGAACGGGCTTGGCGGAATAAGACTGTGCAATTCCATCGCACACTCCCCGAAATGTAACCGATAGAAAACTGACAGGCTTGCAACACGTCGCCGATGTTCTAGGCTCTGGAGCCTTGTCTCGACCAGTTTCTCGTTGCCGATGAGCCTTTTGGCCCGTTTCTCTATAGACTCAAGTGCATCAAGCTGATATTTGGCAGATCCGTCCCAGAGATGAGAGCAGTACTCCATACACGATCGACCTTGCGCTTGATAGAGGTTGAGCAGCTGTTCCGGTGTGAAGTACCGTCTCACCTTTGCTAGGATTCCCAACTTTTTGGCAGCCAATTGAGCCTTAGCCTCGATAAACGGACCAAAATTAAGGGTGGATGTCAACGTAACCCCAAGAAGCTCGATGCGATCAGTTATCGGAACGGTTACACCACGGAAAGAAGGAGCCGGTTGAAATTGGCTCCTTTTTGCGGAGAAAAGACACGCCTGGGTCTTGGCAGCATTAAACTTGACTAAGTTGGCGTCGCCCCACTCAGAGACAGCCTTCAAAGTCAAGTTCAAGCGCCCCGCCATTGCCTCTCGGAGAGACTGGACTTGTGACCCACTAGCACGCGCGTTAGATATATATCTCTCAGTAACAGTGCTGTCGTCTGCATACCCAAAGGTACCGGGCATTAGGAGATCGTTAATATGCAGCAAGAATAAAGTTGCTGAGAGAACTGACCCCTGAGGGACCCCGGCATTAATAGCCAATTGGCCAGACAAGCAACCATCAATAACCACTCTAATTGACCGATCTCTCAGGAAGTCTTCTATCCAAACGCAAAGTTCAGTGGGTATGCCGAAAGAAGGAAGTTTAGCAATAAGGCTATCGTGCCACACCCTATCGAAAGCCTTGGAGACATCGAGAGAAACAGCAAGTGCTTCCCCGTGCTTCTCAATGGCCTCACTCCAGATATGAATGGCATACGCTAGAAGATCCCCAGTTGACCAGTTTTTGCGGAAGCCGTATTGTCGGTCACTGAGGATGTCGTTAGCTTCTAGGTATGCCAGGAGCTTACTATTGAGTACACGCTCCATACTCTTACAGAGTATGGACGTGACTGAAATAGGCCTGTAGTTGGCCGGATCTGCACCAGCACGACTGCCCTTCTTGGGCACGGGCTGCACGTTAGCTAGCTTCCAAGCTTTCGGCACTTTTCTAATCTCAAGCGAAAGACGAAACAAGCGTGTCAAAATTGGAGACAGTTCAGGCGCACAAGTTCTTAGTACTATTGCCGGTATCCCGTCGGGGCCACTAGCTTTATTCACGTCGAGGTTCCGAAATACTCTACGGACGTCCTTCTGATGGATGCGAATGTCCGACATACTAGTCTCGCATCCACTAGAAGAGTCAGGAGGCCACTATCAAGACGTGAAGATTCCGCAAAAAGAGCGGCATACAAGTTTGCTTTCTCCTCAGCGGTGTGGGCTAGTGACCCATCGGGTTTAAGCAGTGGTGGTAGTGAGGGGCGACAGAAGTTCGATTCAACCGTTTTGTATTCATTCATTCTGCTCGCTATTCTTTTCAATCAATGAATGAATTGTTTTTGAAGAAGGGTAGAAGTTGCTTTAACGTCGCACTGTATTACGGTATGGACGTTTTAATAGTTTTTTTTTTACTTTTCGAATAGTTGCAATTTCTACAGTATTAAGAGTGCATTTTTACAAACATCTAGATCCAGAACAACTATATGTTGGAAATATAAGCATTTGTTCCGGTGCGGGAATTGAACCCGTGACCCGCAGTGCAGCTGCAGCAAATTGCTCAACCACTGCGCCATCGTGTCGTCTAATTTTCATTTAGTCCGGCTTTTTACATTTATGTGCATGAACTCTTAATGAATAAACAAATAAATTTACTATATTACAATAATTTATTAAATTTACCTACTAAATATAGTAAATTAATATAGTAAACCTGCTTCGAATATATATTGACTTATTAGTTCCAGACATTACCTCCTACAAGCAAAGTAACAATGTTATTTTACATCCATAATATTTATGCATTACGGTAGCATGTGAATAGAATCCAGTAAACTAAGAATTATTTGTAAAGAATAAAAACAACTTTGTCACGTTAAATAACTACTAGTTATAAACTGCGACATTAAAACGTACTAGCATAGATAATGACAGGTTGTAAGTCTTCGTCTATTATCTATGGCTATCAGTTTTTTTATATAGTAATACTGCCTTATATAGACTTTTCCTTTATTTTACTATTTAACAATTCGGATTGCTAGCAACTGTAGCGTAAAACCGCTACGGTTAAAACTTCCTCCAATTCTAATCCAAACTTTTCAATAAAATTTTTTTCTTCATAGCTGTTATTCACATTTGAACAAGGAATCGTGAAAAATATCCTCGGATGTTTTGCCTTTTGACGGCGTCATTACATTTTTGGGACCCGATATGTGATGGTCGACCTTATTTTTTGATTAATATCGAAATTATGAAGTGAAAGTTTTTTTCTGTTGGTGTTAAGCCAATAAAAAATATAAAGTGTCCTAGCAAAAGGATAGTCTGTGGGTGATTTTCTGGTTAATTTGATCCCGTTACAAGCCAATTTTTGGCTCCACCCTACGGGCAAGCGACGTCGGTTATCGACGACGGAGGTCGGGGCGCTCTCGCCCGGTATCCGAGCACATCCTGTGCCTGAGACGTCCATCTCAAAGGCCTGAAGAGGGTACGAGGTAGATGCGGACTCCGCAGCGCAGTGGCTCCGTGATTTCTACGTTACTTCCCACAGTCGTGTCCAGCCGTCCAGGAATTACCGAGTTTTCGCAGCAGGAGTTTTATTTTAAATAGTGCACCTAATTTGTATATTTCTAATCTGAAAATTATCACGTCAAAAACTCTTTCTAACCTAAGGCCTATCAAGACGCGTTGGATGCTCTTAGTGTTTTTTTTGTAACTAAAATTACTAATATTGCGTATTCGCCTAGCTATAACCGATTGCAATCGATTTTTTTGTTAGGTAAGTTAAAAATATTTGCATAATACTTTCGATAACATTTTTTTCTTTCCGCTAAGTTAACCCACGCCATCACTGAAAGGTTCCCAATAATAACTAATATTTAACTTTTTTATATTTTTTAATTAAGTACTTGTTTTCTATCTTTTTCCTTTTAATCAAAATTAAACGTGTTAAGTAGCGGTTGTGTTTTACTGTGCACTTAATTTTATTTACGCTACAATATGGCGCCCGAATTAAAGTAAGTTTGCATATTAATTATTACTAAAATACCTATTTTTTTTGTTATCTCGTGTGTGGTTGCTCTTGAGAGCAATCTTTAATTTTCATCTTTCTTGTTGTGAGTTTCAGGTTTTAGAATTGGTCAGATACCCGTATGGAAGTTAAAAGGATTACCTGTCTTGAATGTTTTCCCGATTCATACGACTGGACTATGGAATTGCTAACTGAATTTATGTTCTTTGCTAAATTGTGTGATGTTTGTGAAATTCAATTTTAGAGATTAACTTTGTAACTATACCCAATTTCCAATTCTTTTATTTTTTCCCAAAATATACGTATCTATCCCGAGTTTTGTTTTATCCCAGTAGGTAGCGGTAGTTAGTTTCCCGTAGAGTGTGTTTGATGTGTGGATGGTTAGGCATCGTGACCAATGGTAAGCTTTTTGAATGGTCGTGTGCTAGTGTCTACCTTTCTTATTTTTTTTAGCCCGTCTGTTTGCTTTTCTGCTATTTGCTAGTATCTGTTTTTGTTGGATTCTTAGCCCAGCCGATTCCTTTGACGTTCATGTTGTTGTCTTCTTCCCGCATCGATATTACGGCACGATATCTAACGATTTCCTGCTAAGTCCCGCTCTTTCATTTGACCTATTTCTATTTTGTGTTTAAAAATGTCCGAAGAAGGTTCTATCGTTGAGACTCCTTTACACGGAAGTATTATTATTTCTAGACCTCCTCCCATTCCACCTAGGCCCACTCCGGGTACTAGTCATTCTACACGTTTGATATCATTCATCGCAAAGGGTCGCAACACGTCGTTCCAGACGCTTTATCTAGAATGTACGCGAGTCCGGTTACATTCGATCAAGGACCTGACCATACCAATGATAGATGGTATAAAAAGGTGTATTTAGGGGCTCGTGACTCCCCTCAAGCGTTTCCAGCTTACGCCATTCGGAACGGTGTTCTGTTAAGACGCATGCCAATCACTAACCCATTGTGCTCTGATCCTTGGCGCATAGTTTTACCCGTTGAAAAGGTTAAATCCGCTATATGGGAAGCTCATAATAATCCTCTCTCTATACATCCTGGAGTTTCAAAGACTTATTTTAAGCTCAAGGATAACTTTTACTGGCCAAATATGTTTCGAGATGTTTCTGAGACTTTAAGGCAATGTGAGGTTTGTAAAGCTTATAAGATCGCGAATTCCCAACCACGTGGTCATATGTGTTATCCAAAGGAAGTCTCTTTACCTTTACAAATGATTTCTATCGACGTTATTGGACCGCTTCCAATCGCTTATTATGGGTTCAAATACATTTTATCTATGGTCGATGTTTTTTCTAAATATGTTTGGTTAGTCCCCCTTAAAAGGATTGACGCCAATTCAGTTATAAAAGCTTTGGAATCTGAAATATTTTTTAACTTCGGAGTTCCACGGTCTATTCTCTGTGATAATGCTACCGTTTTTCGTAGTAATCAGTTTTTAAACTTTCTTAGATCGTTTCGCATTGAATCCCCTACGTATACCCCTTATTACACTCCACAAGCAAACACGGTAGAACGTTATAACCAAAGTGTCGTTACTTGTTTGAGCATATTGGTTGGCGAGAACCAAAGGAATTGGGCTAAATTGTTACCCAAGGTCAAACTTTACCTCAATTCATGTATTAATTTAGCCACAGGGTTTACGCCAAACTTTCTCATATTCGGTAGAGAAGTCTGTATGGATTCATCGCGTGCGAATATCCAGACTCTAAGCACTAATTTAGCTGAAAGTCGGGAACAACACGCGAGTAATCTGACTTCGCTCGCCGAGATTTACGCAAAAGTAGCGGTCAATCTTTCTTCTGCTTTTCTCCGTAATTCACGAAATTACAATACGAACCGCACGGCTATTACACTCAATGCCGGCGACATTGTATGGAGGCGTAATTTTTCAAAATCGTCAGCTGCTGAATACTTTACAGGAAAGCTTGCTCCTCGTTTCGTTAAATGTCGTGTGATCAGAGTCATCTCCATGACTACATATGTCCTACAAGACTGTGATTCTCATCATATTGGACAATATCATATAAAAGACATACTTAAATGAATTAATTTGTTCCATATTCTTAACTTAATCAGCATTACTTATGTTAGGCCATTAGTTTTCAATTAACGACACCTCTTTTATTATTTCGACCCTCATTCCTCCCTGGAGTTAATATTTATTCATAACCATTACCTCTCATTAAGCGTCGTATTTTTGATTTTGATTTAAGGTCCACCCTCTTCAACTTAACCCTCTCTCTTTAACTTAACCTTCTAACTTATCCCTCTATAACTTAAGCTCTTGACTTTGAGTCGTGTTAGACTTTGAGTCGTGTTTCACTTTGAGTCGTGTTTGACTTTGAGTCGTGTTTGACTTTGAGTCGTGTTGGACTTTGTGTCGTGTCTCACTTCGAGTTATTATCTGACTTCGAGCTTTTGTGTTCGACTTCGAGTTTTTGTTTGACTTCCTTTGAAGTTATTTTTAGGTTATTTCTTAATCTCAACTCTTATTTGTTTCGTCTTAAATATTGTTCTTTGTTCCTATATATTTAAGAATATTATTCTAGTTCTATCGTTTGTTTTTCTATTCTAATGTAGGTTTAGGAGACGCATCTGAAGCTCGCACTGTTAACGTCTAAACTGGAGGCCGGCTTTCAATTTTATTCAGTATCAGCTGCACTTCGATGTCGTTGATTTGATGTATTTAGTTTAAAGTTAGTTAGGCTAGTTTATTTAATTTGTATATATTATGGTTTTCACTCTTGGTTGATGCTATCCCTTTTGTGTTGTCAATCTGTTATTGTGTTTTCAATCTGTTATTGTGTTTTCAATCTGTTGTTGTGTTTTCAATCTGTTGTTGTGATGTCAATCTGTTATAGCGTTGTCACCCTCTCGCTGGGTTGATACATTCACTTGGGTTGATCTCTCACCTTTCTTTTAGGGTTGTCAACCACTTTTCTTTTAGGGTTGTCAACCACCTTTCTTTTAGGGTTGTCAACCACCTTTCTTTTAGGGTTGTCAACCACCTTTTTTTTAGGGTTGTCAACCACCTTTCTTTTAGGGTTGTCACTCACCTTTCCTTTAGGGATGCCACTCACCTTTAGGGTTGCTACTCTCATTTTTTTTTTTACTGGAAATGGGGTACTGTAGCGTAAAACCGCTACGGTTAAAACTTCCTCCAATTCTAATCCAAACTTTTCAATAAAATTTTTTTCTTCATAGCTGTTATTCACATTTGAACAAGGAATCGTGAAAAATATCCTCGGATGTTTTGCCTTTTGACGGCGTCATTACATTTTTGGGACCCGATATGTGATGGTCGACCTTATTTTTTGATTAATATCGAAATTATGAAGTGAAAGTTTTTTCTGTTGGTGTTAAGCCAATAAAAAATATAAAGTGTCCTAGCAAAAGGATAGTCTGTGGGTGATTTTCTGGTTAATTTGATCCCGTTACAAGCCAATTTTTGGCTCCACCCTACGGGCAAGCGACGTCGGTTATCGACGACGGAGGTCGGGGCGCTCTCGCCCGGTATCCGAGCACATCCTGTGCCTGAGACGTCCATCTCAAAGGCCTGAAGAGGGTACGAGGTAGATGCGGACTCCGCAGCGCAGTGGCTCCGTGATTTCTACGTTACTTCCCACAGTCGTGTCCAGCCGTCCAGGAATTACCGAGTTTTCGCAGCAGGAGTTTTATTTTAAATAGTGCACCTAATTTGTATATTTCTAATCTGAAAATTATCACGTCAAAAACTCTTTCTAACCTAAGGCCTATCAAGACGCGTTGGATGCTCTTAGTGTTTTTTTTGTAACTAAAATTACTAATATTGCGTATTCGCCTAGCTATAACCGATTGCAATCGATTTTTTTGTTAGGTAAGTTAAAAATATTTGCATAATACTTTCGATAACATTTTTTTCTTTCCGCTAAGTTAACCCACGCCATCACTGAAAGGTTCCCAATAATAACTAATATTTAACTTTTTTATATTTTTTAATTAAGTACTTGTTTTCTATCTTTTTCCTTTTAATCAAAATTAAACGTGTTAAGTAGCGGTTGTGTTTTACTGTGCACTTAATTTTATTTACGCTACACAACGTAGAAACATTCGACTTATCATGATCCGATAACCATCGCATCGGTTGGGCTATGTGCCAATTTTGATGTTAACTCATTTAATATAAAATTACTTAAGCCTACTGTTTGATATAAATCTCCAACAGGGTGAGTCGTCAAAAAACATCAAAGCGGAGGCAAGCCTACTATTACGGCGCGCCATAATAAGAGGGGCTGAGGACTTAATGTCTTCGAGACTTCCGTAATCACTTAGTTTTTAGTATCACCCGAATCAGATATACTAATCTGAATCTTTAATTTTAGGAAGTATTTTACTTAAATCGACGGCCTATGCAGCATTCTTTTTTTTCTCAATATTGCTGGTTGGATGTCCTCCGCTTAGAGACGGGCCCCCTCTCTAAAAACTGATTCTTAACTGACACATTTGCGCTAAGCTGCCGGAGCACTTAAAACTCTTTAACGCTGCCACCGATTGGTACCACCTCTGCGGGCCCCTTATGGTCAAGCGGGAGGAGTGAGGAGTTTGACTCTCCAAGTCCGTCGTCCCTGGACAACCTATATCACTCAATTCTTCCATACACGTGCACATATGATAAGACCCACCGCCGCTTCGATGCGAAAACCATGCCTAATTTCACAATAAGAATAGTGGAAAATCTCCCGCCCTAACCTGTCACTAACTGGCACAATTTCGACAGTTCCCGTCACCTATTTTTAGTCACAGATTCAGCTATGTACTTGAATATCCATGACATTGATTAGCACATGAGATAGACAACCTTTTTTTATATGCGTCCACAATTTGTCGTGACAGTACAGTCAGCCATTTGTCTATGGTACAATTTTGACATTGACAGTTCCTTTATTCCGGTGTAGTTAGCGCTGTTTTCGTAGTTTTCAAGTGTTGTTGACCGTACCGCTGTTGGCAAACTATAAAATATGTTGGCGGAATGCCAAACTCGTATTGTTGCTAGTATATTGTCTTGTTCGTTGTCAAGCTTGGTAAATAAGATCGTTTCTACGATTTTGATGTCGGTAGGGAAGTTTGGTATTGATTTTACATTTGGCGGGTTTCCTGATTGCTCTAGGATAGAATCTTGTCTTCTCTTTCTAGATAGGAATGATTGAGTAAGTACTGATACTTTAAGATTTAAATAAAAAATACATTAATGGTATTTGTTGATATTATCTGCTGAAAGTCGTGAGAATCTACCATGGTAGCATAGTAAATTCTCACAGCAGAATTTTTATGTTATAGGTTTATGTCTATAACATAAAATTCCGCTATGTAAGAAAGACGTATCACAGAAAGACGCAATGCTTAGAGTATCTTGGACGGAATTTAGACCTAATATCTCCATACTGCAAGAGCTCGAAATCAAAACAGCGTCTATCGAATGTAGTACAAACTCGCATTCAAAAACTATTCGGTCACATCTCAAGGCGTAACAACGACTCCATAGAACGTCCATGGCAAGATAGAGGGCACCAGACCGCGCGGGCGATCGCCGATACGTTGCACCGACCAAGTAAAGGCCATGGTTGGGGGGCCTTTGCATAAGCGCACCAAAATGTCGCCAAATAGGGAGAGATGGCGGGACATCGTAAGGCGAGCTACATCCGCCATTCTACATGTTGACTACGACCACTCTGCAAGAGTGATAAGACTAAGAAGAGAATAATGACATACTATACTATACAAGTAAAATAGCACTATCCCTTTCAGACAATGCAAAATGGTGTTGATACGTCATATTGCGCAGCATTCGCCAAATAGGGAGAGATGGCGGGACATCGTAAGGCGAGCTACATCCGCCATTCTACATGTTGACTACGACCACTCTGCAAGAGTGATAAGACTAAGAAGAGAATAATGACATACCATACTATACAAGTAAAATAGCACTATCCCTTTCAGAGAATGCAAAATGGTGTTGATACGTCATAGGTATTGCGAATGCTGGACTGATCTGTATGGCACAGGGAACCAAGGACAAGAAGTAGAGATTACTGGATAAAATCTAGATGAGTGTTAGATACTGTGATATTAAAATATATTTCACACCATCTGGCAGAAAACATCAAATGATATGTAATGCAAACCAAAAGTACGCAAGTTATTGTTTACCGATGGGTCTGATTGCAGCTGACGGGGCCCCATAGGACCATTGCCTACCGGGGTTGCGGGAATGTTCTAACGAGATACCACGGCCCCGGAACGAGAGGGCAGCAGAAGGAACAGGGTGGGTTTTTAGTCAGTAGAAGTCTGACACTCCCTTCCGCTCCACCCAAACCGACAGAAGTCAAGGATTCATAATTAAAATCTCTGAAAGAGGCCGATAAACGTTAAAGCGATAGTGATATATATTTTCTACTTTAAAGTTCGCTGTGCTAAGTAACTTACATTCCTTATATTTTCAATTAGACCACAGACAAAACCACAATATGATCAAAAAACTATATTTGAATAGAGTAAAGTAATCGAGAACGGATCACGCCGGCCGGAGATCCGTGTTCTAATTTTAAATTCTCGCGCCAATCGACCTACATTCCCAGTTCCTGAGGGACGGACGATTTGACAGTTTTTTTTTTATAAGAGCAACGAACTCGGGAAATGTGGTATAAATCCAGTGATGGGAAACAGTTAATCGTAAATAATATTTACTTGATTTTATAGCGTTATAAACCTAGATAAATGTTTTGAAGTCATAGGTATTCCGTAGTAGAAATTTTTAATAAAAATAAAATGGGAAAATCTGAGATTAAGCGACGCCATTTTGAATCCCCGTTAAATTGCTCAGACTGATTGAAATGAAATTCGATTGCTTTACCTTAAATTTTTCATAAAAAGCAGATTATTTGGTCAGCATAGACTGAGAATGAGCGTATTTTGAGTAAGATACTTATTATTTTAACTACCTACATATAAAACAACTTTAGATTTTTATTAAAGAGAATTCGCAATCTTGTTAACTAACTCCCAACTATGCTAAATATGCTTGTGTCTGGAGTGGGTTCACAGCAATAGTGTGGGTGGGGTTCGAACCTCCGACCTCTCGATCACAAGTCCGACCATTAGGTTATTGACGCTTTAAGTATATTACGCCTCATCTCGTAACATACAATGCTGTCATCCCATAATGACTGCCCTATTCAGATTCACTGAGTCGGGATCGTTAGGGTGAAATAAAAAAAACTTGTACTATAAATACTTACTAAAATTGATGTGAGAAAATTGTTACTAACACTCATGGATCTTGTCCGAAATAAATAATTTTATTATCATATGAAAAATTGATAATTTCAATTTATTTAATAACCAATTATCAAAATATTGCCTTCATAGATCCAAAAAAATCAATTCTTAAAGGAATCCGTAACTCCATTTAAATAAATTAATATATCTGAATGAGTTTTTTGAAACGCATGACTGTCAATTTATTGACACTGACATTGTGCGTGGGAGCGATTAATAATATTTTGCTTCGGTCATTTCAAATATACTACAGTAATTTAATCATATGTTTTGAGAGCAAACATAAGATACGAACGCAAATCAGTTTTTGAGACTTTAAACAAATAATATAAGCAAATTTTACTGTAAAATTGTTTTTTGTATTTACTTTGGAGGGTAGTTAAATTTCATTGAAAGTAAATATTCGATATGACTATTTTACGAGTTTATCCGGTGATGGGAGCATTTAATATTATATTGGTACAGGTTTGGGGTTATGCGGAACCGGGTGTAAAGTACCCAATCCCATTGAATAGGGACTAGGGAGGCTCCTCCGACCAGACAGGTATTTTTGGCAACTGCCCGATGTTTGTTATCGGGTAATTTGTATGCAGGCTAGTTGTGCGGTAAACTCTGCTTGCGCGATACAGGTTTTTTATCATTAGTTTGTATGTTGAGAGACAGATGTCGCTACACAGGTGTACATAGTGGAATCAGGAGTTACTCTGCGTAAATGCATACCAAACTAATACTTTAGAAAAATATCTAGTTTTGAAGCTAACATGGTCACTAACAGTATCATTAGAACTTGAAACGGGGTATTTACCACGTGTATTTTTTGTTTTGAGTTTCCGATATTTCGGCACTGTTGCAAGCGCCACGGTCACGGATGAACTGAAGTAATTGCGGGTGGAAGTTTATGAGCAGACAAATCGGTCTACCCTCTTTCTCGTTCGTTTTCTGTTAGCGACACCGCTACCACTGTCACATGTATCACTAAACACTCGATAACACAAAAAAAAAAAAAACAAAAATACACATGGTAAATAAATATCCCGTCTTAAGTTCTAATGATATAATATCTAGTTCTTCTAGTGTTAACTCCGCCGAGAACTACATAAATGTTCAATCTTGCATGCAGTACCTATGTTGCACCGCCCGCCCTCCCGCCCGCAAATATAGTGGTCCTTTTTTATTGTTGATAGACGTTGCGTTTGATCACCATCTCACCTGATGTTCATCGATGATGTGGTCGAAGATAAAGGACGCTTGCCTAGAAGTAACCTATTCACTCTAGACTTAAAGACTCCCAGGTTATAGCTATCAGGAAACACAGACTCCGGCAGAGAATTCCACTCCTTAGCTGTGAGCACAATGAAACTATTCCCAAAACATTTTGTGCGTAAGGGTGGGATGTCAACCATGTAACGATGGCGCATCGCCGTTTGTTTTGTCTCAAAGGTTTCGGCCACCGCGGCCAATTTCAGCCTGTGTGCTTAGTATGAGTTTGAAATACTTTTGTCGTTTTCGAAAACTATCGCTTTGTCTCTTTCACACGTACCGTATTAGTGTGAAAGAGACAAAGCTATAGTTTTCGAACACGATAATAGTATCGCAAACTCATACTAAGGCCGCTGGAGTCTCTGTAGCTATCTGTATCTCAGTCTCTGCTCCTTTACTCTCAAATATAGAGATCAATCACAAGACCAACTGATTAATGTACTTTCCAAAGCATGGAGAGACACCGCCAACATCCAAACTCCGGTCTATTACTGAGAAATTTCTAATAGAAAATTCCCGAGAGTCGAACGCTTCCGAACACTCGAGTAACGATGCAGTTGTATAAGTACTAGCTTTTGCCCGCGACTTGGTTCGCATAGGAGGTTTTTCCCGCGTAAAATCCCGATCCCGTGGGAATTCCGGGATAAAAAGTAGCCTATGTGCTATTCCAGGATGTCAACTAAGTATCTACTTGCCAAATTTCATTCAGATCCGTTTAGTAGTTTTTTTTTTCACATTTATAATATTAGTAAGAAGATAAGATAGTAGGGTGTAGAGCACAGAAATATTTATTTTATCTATGGTGTAGAGAGTATCCTGCCGGGGTTGCGGAAACGTTCTAACAGGATGCCGCTGCTGAGGAACTTAAGGGCAGCTGAAGGAACAGGGTGAGTTTTTAGTCAGTAGAAGTCTGACACACCCTTCCGCTTAACCCAAAGCTAGAGAAGTCATTCGACGATTTTCGCAACCAGAATAAAAAAAAAAAACAAAAAATAATGTAGAGAGTATAGATAGATGTATAGGTAAGTAAGTGGCCAAGGTTTATTTATTTATTTATTTTCACTTTATGCACATAAGTACAAAGGCGGACTTAATGCCGTAGGCATTCTCTATCAGTCAACCATGAGTGGTGAAGAGATAGTGTGGGAGGTGCAATATATTATGTAGATACGTGAAAAGTAAAATTAGAAAAAATATTCTAATAGTAATAACACAAAAACCGAAGTATCATAAAAAAATAGAAATCTACATAAATAATATACACGAATAAATACTTACATTAATACATACACATATATATACATATATACTTAAGTAGCAAATGAAAACTAAATGTGGAAATTCTGCTTATTGGTGTAGAAAATAGATCCGCAATTTGATTAAGAAGGAAAGTCAGTACGAAATATAGTAATATCTTTAACAGATTTCCCGAGGGGTTTTCTTGGGCAAGCCATAGTACGCTCTCGGGAAGGTATTTTGATATCAAATTCTTCAGTGGTTCATTATTGTGGAGTCCTGTACAACGTTTTTGTCTCATGTATAGTTTATAAATCGATTTTTTTAAATCAAATATGGTACGATGGCGTAAGTTGAAAGCGCGTAAGTAAAGCCTCAATGATTAGTTTAAAATCAATTAGTTAGAAAAACTAGGAAACAGTATTGTGTTAATGGGCAACCAAACAGCAATCTTCATATGGATTAGGTAAGTATAACTATAGGCTGGAAACACGAACGAAATTAATATAAGAATATCTTCACTCGCTGCAGGAAAATTTAGAATAATTATAAAACGTTTTTGTTTAATTAGACGAATCATATAGTTTTTTTGTCAATGAAAAAAGGTTCAAAATGACTTATACATAGAACCAAGTAGGTACAAAAACCAAAATACTTATTATTCTAAATTATGCCAACCAATAACTCAGTAATGATTGATGATCAATTTATCTGGAGATATCTCGCGTCTTAAGATTTATCGATCATTCAAGGAATGTCGCGCGCGGCTGCGTCCATGTGAAATGTGATAGATTGCATGTATTATGTGATCGTTCGCGTATGAGATCAATAACATAGTACCTATGTACATTAATATGAGATATCTTGAGATAGAGGAAACTGCAGTCAAGTTTTTGAATGAGAACAGATAGATATGATAAAAAAATAACAGACAATATTTTTTTTAATGATAATAGGTTCGCGTTTGACCACCATCTCACCTGATGGTAAGTGATGATGTGGTCGAAGATGGAGCACGCTTGCCTAGAAGTAACCTATTCACTCTTGACTTATAGACCCCCAGGTTATAGCGATCAGGAAACACAGACTCCGGCAGGGAATTCCACTCCTTAGCCGTACGCACAATGAAAGTATTCCCAAAACGTTTTGTGCGTATGGGTGGGATGTCCACCATGTAACGATGGCGCATCGCCGTTTGTCTTGTAGTCCGATGATGGAACGGGCTTGGGGGAATTAGATTGTGTAATTCCATCGATGTGTTGCTGGGGAGTTTGTTGCGTCACTTTATCCCAGCGTAAATCATACTAATATTATAATTGTAAAAGCTTGTGACCATAGATGCGTGGATGTTTGTTAACATCTTTAACGCAAAAATTACTGAGCGGATCTGAATGAAATTTGGTAGGTAGATAGTTGACATCCCAGAACACATAGGCTAGATTTTATCCCGGAATTCCTACGGGATCGGGATTTACGCGGGAAAACCCTCCCACGCGAACCGAGTCGCGGGCAGAAACAAGCAAAAAATATAATTTATAAATAAAAAATGTTTTTTTTTTTCGAAACTGATGTCTTTCGACTGAAAAAGCCGTATTTATTCGTTTATTTTTTAGCATATACAGAGTTGATACGACCGAAGGGCTTTCCTTTAAACTGCGTATACTAGGTACCATTTTCAAGCTTTGTACCAAAAATCAATTAAATAGGAGAAGTAGTTTAGTCGCAAATGATTTTGATGAGATGCACCTTAAAGCGATAAATCTGACCAAGACAAGAGATAACACACGCCGCGCTACGTTGCCACTTTGTTACCTAGATATTTAAGGTCAGTCACATTTATTTACAAATGATTGTTGCGTTTTACTCTGATTTGTAAGATATTTAGTTTGCTTGAAAAAAAAAATTTTTGCATCTTTTTATTTTTTAACTGTATCAAATTAACACTAAACACGTATAGTATACGTAGTGTAATTTAATGCCCCTCTGTCGTATCACCTCTGTATAGTATTTTATTAGAACTATATATTATATTATTTCATTCCATTTTCTTGTACACCTACCATAATGTGTTTTTTAACCCAAAGGTGGACTGGTAGAGAATGCCTTGCTGCATTAAGTACGCCCATATAACACTAGTGTACAGACGCCAGCACATGAAGCTACCCAAAACTGTCAAATTTTCCCAATCAACCTTGAACCTAATTTCTTTAATAATAAAGTTGAAAATCTATTAAATAAATTTGACAGGTTGTTGTAGCTGGCGTCTGTACATAAAGTTTAAATAACTCATCCCCTATTACAAGTCCCACTGCTGAGACGAAGCGTCAATAGCCTAATGGATAAGGTGTCGGACTTGTGATCGAGAGGTCGCAAGTCCGAATCCCACCCTTTACACTATTGCCGTGAACCCACTCTAGAGACAAGCATATTTAGCTTAGTTGGAGGGGTTAACAAGATTGCTAGTAATGTGAATTTTACCCACATTGCTAGTAATATTTATAAAAAAAAAACCAGATATCAAGCCCGCGTGGATTACAGATATTACAGTCCATTCCCTCTCACAGAAAGGAGGCCTATGTCCCAACAGTATAGTCCTCGGCACGTAAGTTGGCAAGGTTTTGGCGTAGTGGGGGTAAGTTCGCGCATCGTGCACTTAGTGGAAAAAAAGTGGTCACTTTTACTGCTTGCCATTATTCGATGGTTATTGCCATCATTTATTTTTGATCATGTCTGTTCAGAAGAATGTTAAAGAAAGAAGAGGAATTAATTAGTTAATTGCGTATTATAAATAAAATAGATATAATACATAAATACA
This sequence comes from Tholera decimalis, assembly GCA_943138885.2. Taxonomy (NCBI): domain Eukaryota; kingdom Metazoa; phylum Arthropoda; class Insecta; order Lepidoptera; family Noctuidae; genus Tholera; species Tholera decimalis. The sequence goes on from OW964571.2 coordinate 6,143,640, forward strand.
TTTTTAAAAGTGAAACAAATGTATTAAAAAAAAACATTAAAATAATATGTTCTCGTCGTCACAATAGATAATAAAACTGCTACCCCTTTTATTCTTCTTTTTTCCCGGTGTCCAGTCAGTGACGAATTCTAAATTTCAACCTTCCTTAACTATAGTGTCTAACTGTTCTTTCTGACGTTTTAATAGTCTACGTAAAACGGTATTTTGTCCTGGCATTGTAATCAACGTAACAAAAACTAAATTTAAAACAACAACTCGTAACAAAAACAAAGGGTACAACTTTCGTGTACGCAAGTGTATTCGGGAGCAAATGGAACGAGAACTACTGACGCACCAATCGCGTGCTCGGAGCGGCGCTACGTCATACCCCGCGTCCCGCTGACAACCACTGACACCTAAAAATCGACTTCTGCGCATCGAACGACTCTTGTCAAGTTATTTGGCGTTACCTATACCTACTTTGTAGAGTGAACGATCACTGTATTTTCATTCATTCTTTATAACAGCAAGTTCCTGTTGTACGTAACGCATAGTGTAATGAGTAAAGTTATGTATTACACCACAATTCACTGTCTAAGACCGGAAACATTTGAAACGGATGGTCTTTTGTTCCGCGTTTACTTGCATTCACCGAGTTTTATGGGCTAAGCAGTCGCTATTTATGTTTGGCTATCTTTACAAACTCTTCGTCTGTTTTACGAATGTAAAAAGGGAAAGTAGGTGATAAGCAGAGTAAGAGAAATGCTTATAGAACGTGCAAATACTTCTACTGCTTATACTTCATCTTTTTCTCTGCCCATAATTGAATTTTAGCATCGGAAAAGTCACCGTAGACTGCGCGAAGTCTTCGGTCCAGAGTAAAGCAGCGTCAATAGCATACTGAGTAAGCTGTCGGACTTGTGACCGAGAGGTCGCAGGTTCGAACCCCACCCATTACACTTTTTCCGTGAACCTACTTCAGTCACAAGCATATTTAGCTTAGTTGGAAGGATTTACTCTTTGAGGAGTGGCTAACGAGGCGTCATGGCGTCCTCACCTTCCGCCTGACGCAGGTCCTCACCGGACACGGTTGTTTCGGGAGTTACCTGTGTCGGATTCGGCGGGAGAAAACGCCCGGGTGTCACCGCTGCGAGGATCGCCCTGAGGACACGGTGGAACACACAGTGGAGGTTTGCCCTTCTTGGGCAGAGCTCCGCCGTGTCCTCGTAGGGGCGATAGGTGACAACCTCTCGCTCCCGGCCCTGGTACAATTCGTGGTCCGGAGCGAGGAGGCATGGGAAGCAGCCAGTAGATGGCGCGTCGTGTTCCACGCGCACCTCAAAGAGTGTCAGTAAAATTGTCGGGGCCCACAAGAGGGCCGTTGCCTGGTTACCGCGGCCTCGGAACACGAAGGGCATATGATGGAACACGGATGGGTTTTAGTCAGTAAAAGTCTGACACACCCTCCCGCTTCGCCCAGGTCGGGAGGCAGTCATTGGATGATTTCACACCCTAAAAGAAAAAATAAAGTTGCAGGGATTGACAAGATTGCTACCAATGTGAATTCTACCGAAATTGCTCTAAAAAAAAAAACAGGTTTCCATCTGGAATTTTCCACCAGCAGCTCAGAGCCTGATTTTTGCTGACTTCATGGCAATAACCTCATCCCCTATTACAAGGAACTTGAATTCACGTTAAATATGTGTATCCTACTATCCTACTTCCTTCCTACTAATATTATAAATGCGAAAGTTTGTGAGGATGGATGGATGTTTGTTACTCTTTCACGCAAAAACTACTGAATGGATCTGAATGAAACTTGGTAAGTAGATAGTTGGCAGCCTGGAATAACACATAGGATACTTTTTATCTCGAAATTCCCACGGGATCAGGATTTGCGCGGGAAAACCTTCCCACGCGTGCGAAGTCGCGGGTAGAAGCTAGTATCCTATATAGCTACAGGTACATCACTGGAAATACCTACACATACCTGATTTTATGTTATAATTTTATTGTTGTTACAAACGAAATACATACAGTAAATCTTTCGCAGCGCACTTCATTTACAATAGCTTTCTTACTGTGTTTAGTAAACTATCTTTAATGATAATAAATACCTGTCTCTCTACTACAGTTACATTGTGCACGCTTTGGGTGGGTAGTCGAATAAAATACTGTCCATATCAATGTACAGACGCCAGCACGTCAATCTACCCCAATCTGTCAAATTTTACCAATCAAACATTAACCCTCCACTATTGTGATAAGGTTGAAAATCTATTAAAGAAAGGGAATTGACCAATTCCTATAGGACTTTGGCCACTCATAAACAAACAGTTCAGCTAATAATATGTGATTGATTTAATAGCTTATATCAGTAAGAATGAAGGTATAAACCTAGTTTTGTATCAAGATGTATATTTAGATATATTTTTTTTACATTCAGTTGAAACAGGTTATGTATGAAATAAAACATTTTTTTTTTATAAAATTATATTTATTAATCAGATTCACATGCTAAAAGAACATGGTCAAGGAACTGGGCAGGTGGATTAATATGTCCCTGATACCTTGCCCAACTTAAACACCAAATAATGGTCATAATATGTGCACAGCAACCTACAGTTCTACGGCCCACCACACAGTTGCAGCAATATTGTTTTATTGCTGCCCTCCCTTCAGTGTTATTATCATACAATATATAAACGAAATATATTTTTCTGCTGATGTGTCTGCTCTGTATTTTGCCACGCAATAAACTATAGTTGGCCGAAGGGAGCGGGAACCCTTCCAGTAGGTTGATGGCAGTATTTCTGCACAGCTCAATAGTATAGGAACCATCGCCTCTTATGTGTTCTCCATAGTAAGAACGAGCTTGTTTCAATTGATATGTTCCACATGCAATTAAAATTAAATCACTATATTCCAGCCTCAGAAAGGATACATTATGTATGTTAACATTTATTGAGAGGAAATCTGTCCGCCGTCTATTTAAATTATTTTGGTTGACAAAATCAGCAAGAGTATTGTTTATGTGCATGTTTTGATTTATTATTTCAAGTATTTGCCCTGCATCCTCTCTGTCTCTGATTCTTTGGTGAAACCTATTTATCAGAGCTGCTGCTATGCGAAAGTCTGTCATTGCATGTCTTGATGCACGATTAAAAAATTCGTGCCTAAGCAATTTAAATGATTGTTTAAATATGCCATTTATAGCTTCAACCACCCACCTACATATCGTGACAGCTCTCGACTTATTAGCAGCAAGGGTTGACAATTGAGTTTCACCTTGTTGTAAGGATGCAGGCATATGAACTGAATAATTACATTCTCTCAGCAATGATACAGAATCTCTGAAGCCTCTATCCAGAATAAATACATCACCGGCTTGGAAATATCTCCTTAAAAGTTTTGTTTCTTCATTAAATTCATTTATTATTATATTAGCATCTGATGTTGTAGCTGGATAGGGGCCCAATACATCTATAATGTATCCATCACAACATACCATAAGTAAAGGCTTCATCAAGTTCCTATACTTGTGCAAAGAATATGTATCTTTTTGGTACATATAATTAGATGATTTTTGTACATATAAATATGTTCCATCACTTATAATAATTGGTTGCCTATTTGCACCACCAAATAATCCATTAGGTATTAATAAATTCCTTTCAGAGATTTGGGTTCTACTTATATTATTGATCCCTAAGTTATTGGGGACAAATACTTGTTCTATTATATCTCGAGCTTGACCCGTTAACCTCATTAGTGTAGTGCGAGGTATATTTAAAAGTGTTGAGATCCTTTGATCACTATTCGCAATGTAACTAAATAGGCAGCAAGCGCTAATTTATTTTGGCTAATGTTTTGCATTCCTGGCAATTCTAAATAGAGTTGTCCAAATTGCTCTTTACTCAACCCAACCCAATGATGACAAAGTTCATCTGACATATTTTCTATATTAGAAAAATCCAGGATTAACTGTCGCTCATTTACAAATGATGCAAAATCTTGGATGTGTTCTGCATTAAAACTGTGAATGGGTGACTGGATATCAGCTAGAACTTCCCAATTATTACTGTATAAATGTAATGAGCAAATCCTACAGTTCTGGGTTGAATAACAATCAGGATAAAAACAGAACCTTTGAGTGCCAGATGCTCTGGTATACATAGGCAAGTTGATCATTGTTTCATCCGAATGTCTTTCAGCCTCAGCGGAACAAACAGCAGCTCGATCTACTCGTTGCCAGCAGGTATGACAGATTTGATCAGATCCATGTAACTGTAACAAAATAAAGAAATAAATAAAAAAACTAATTAAAAAGATGTGCTTAGATTTCATATTTATATACACAAAACCAAGGCAGGCAAACACATATGCCAAACTATGTTCAAATGCTACTGTGGGGAGAGTTCCAGTTTATGTTCCAGTTTCCCGCTTTATTGTAAATGTGAATTTTCACAAAACTGGTGAGAAATAATTTACATTTCATCATTTTATAAATACACTCATTAATGATTTAAAATACTTACTTGACGAGGAGCAATCTGTTCCATCACCATATTCCTTATACGAGATTCTCTTTCTGTCTCAGTATGCAGTCTATGAGATCTTGTTCGTAACAAAGAGCATCCACAGTAGACACAGATACTTCGACGATGACCGCTGCTAGTTGATGGTTCATTTATTATTTGCGTCCTCGAATGATGAAGAGCCATAGTCCAGCAAGGATGACAAACTAAACTATCATCTTCAATCTGAATAAACCAAAAAATAGATATTGTTAGTAGCGTTTGATTTTTATTCAAAATCATTAAGATTTAACGGTAATAAAAACTTACCAAACGAGGAGCAATCCAATGTTATACAATTAACCGCACGTCCATTAGAATGAGACTGTGCGTCCTTCTTTGAATTAAATCGCTTCCACAATTCACACATCGCTGCGTTGTCACTTCGTTCATCATTAGATCACCGTGAGGTAACACGGGATCCATCTCCACATTCAAGCCAGGGTTATCGTTAGGGTAAAGATCGGTGTCCGTAGGTGTGCCAGGTTCAACGTAAATACAAGGTTCGGGGTCCATAGAAGTGCCAGATTCAACGAAAATACAAGGTTCGGGGTCCATAGAAGTGCCGGGGTCGTCAAGAAGGGAAGAATCAGAATCCATTTAAAAAAAAAACCAAAGTAGTCGCTATAAAAATCACAATAACAACACTCACAATGCAAAGAAACAAAGCGAATGTTAACTGTCATTTTGACAAATTGACTCTACATTTTTTAAGCATCGTGTTACCATATGGAAAAAAAAAATATAATCGATCCATTTGAAATCGATCAAAATGTTATAAGTTCTCAAGAAACGCCAGTTTATAATTTTTTATGTCCTAAATCATTTATGTCATTTATTAGAATTTTAATTGAAAACTACATAATTATGAAAACTATGTTAAATACAGTGGAAAGATTGCACTGTATTTTAAATCGATTTGAATTTGTTGTTTTATGGAGTTTTGGTTTGTCAACACTGAAACCAAATCCAAAGCCGGTTCATGTGTAGCATCAAATCAGATACCAAAAAAAATGATTTTGTTACAGTGCTAATTGATACAAAGTAATTCGCATCAGATAATTACTAAAATAGAATTTAAAATATTGGTAAATAACTTTTTTGTATAGCATCGTGTTTAAAAATGGCCAATTCTTGACAATGCCCTTTGACAGATTGAGGTAGGTTGATATGCTGGCGTCTGTACACTAAAGAAGAAAAATTAGATTTTTGTTTGTTTATAATGTATAAACTCAAAAATTTCTCGACTGATTTCAATAATTCTTTCGTGTATATTGAATGTGAATATTTTTATTTTGAAATTTCTATCGACAAGTAACTAATTTCGCTGAAAATAAAACCATTTCAAGCGAGCCAAGCAGCGTGCAGAAGCTATTATTAGATAAAATAGAAATGCAATTAAATTACCTTATTAGGATAGTAATATAATACATTAATTTCATGAAAACAAAACTGGACCTAAAGAAGAGCCTTGCAGAAAAACTCTAACGTAAAATCACTGTATGCAAATCCTGCAAGGCACTGTGTTTTATTTTGATTGTTATTTTTTTGTTACGAATGAGCCCGCTTGACTTCGATCACACCTGATGTTAAGTGTAAGATGAGGTCTACGATCGAACAAGCGAGCCCAGAAAATGCCTATTCACTCTCAAAGGCACCTGGACTGTGAGATTTTTATCTTAATAAAACCATCCCGGTCATCAACACATAGGAGGGCCCCGTTACCTCTAAAAATATAACTCAGGAACCCCCACTGCACAACGCCTGTTTTGGTACTTCCCTGGGGAGACTGTAGGGTTAATCTGATACTGACAAACTCACTTTAGCGTTAGGGAGTTGGCCAGAATAAAACAAAAATAGGAGATCAATAAAATAAGAAGAGATACATACAATATCTACTTACTTAGTTCTAATTTATTATCTTGTCAGCTTCGGCTATATATGTCTTGTCATATTTGCAGGAACCAATAGTGAACCAGTAAATTATGAACTTTATCAACACTCTTTATATTTTAGTAATCATTTGCCCAGCATGTAGACCATACCAAGTATCACAGAAATCATGCTTTTTAAAATTAGTCCCGGTTTGAAATCTCTTCATAGCTAGAAGTCAGTTAGATTTCCCTTCATGACCGCGGGGAAATCGTGTGAAAGCCCAACTAGCACAAATGGGCTGCATTAGAGCTTTAGAGCGTATCCGATTATTACTTATGGTAATAGACGTAAGCGCTAGAGCGTCTACTGCAGACTTAAAGCAGCCGCTTTAGCGCTATTTGGGCGCCATTTTATGCAACCTAAAGTTCCATTTAACCTACACAACGGTTGCATAAAGGTTCCTTAATAGCTATAACGATTTATTAACGCTATACTAAAGCTCTCGTAGCGTTACTTTTGAATGATTTTGAACTACTTTGAACGAATGAATTGATTATAGTTCTTTATTGTATATCTTCAGTTGACATTGTTTGTAATATTTTGGTAAAGTGTTTTCGTCGCCATCATGAAAATAAAACAAAAAGAAGTAAATGTTTGTATTCTGTATTAGCAAGATATATAAAGATCCTTAAAACGCTGTCCAGTTTACTGTAGATATATAAGATAATTTTCGAGTAATTTTAACGCGCTTTTATGATATTTAAAAAATTAACAAAAGATATGTGATATTTTTTATTTGTTATACAGAATAAATTTTATTTCCGTATTTTTACGTGTCGATAACTTACTATTTGCAAGTGGCCGATTGTTTACCGGTACATTTAATGCACATTTAACTGAAAAACCAATGTATATCAACTCAATTTTGCAAGTGAATTATAAGTTTTCTAAAAAAATCATGGCGTCATTGTACTGTAGTCATAACCTGCAGTTTGAGCTCTAATAACTCCCTTTTGAGAATCATAGCGCTAATTTTCACCCTTCTAACGCTTCCAGTGATTTTTGTTCCCCTAGTGCAACTCACAGCCACAAAAAGCTCCTATTTTCCTGTTTTTGAGGTTATACGATTAATTATTTGTATCCTTAAGTGTATTGTAAGGTGTACAATAAAGTATATAATAAATAAATAAATAAATAAGATCTAGTTACGTACTTATTCGTTTAGCATCCATTTTATTAAATGTTTTATAATAGTTACAAAAGCGGCTGTAAAATGGCGAATGGATTGAGCCTGTAAGGAATGACTATTGCTACTAAAGGCCTTAGTTACACTGATGATTTTTTGTAACTATAGTATGCATAAGAGTTTCTATTATTTCTATAATGAAACTTATAGTAGTATAATAGTGGTTACTATAACTATAACCTATACAAGTTACAATGGAAACTACTATGCAGCTGTGAGTGGCAGAATGACCTTCGTAACTCTCATATAAAGGTGTAAGTGGTAAATGAGTTCTACCGTGGACTACTGTGAAGGCTAGGGTAGTATTTGATTCAGCTTATAGCACCTTAAGTAACTTTTATAACTATAGACGTTTACGGATGCAGATATGCAACTCTGAACTGCTTTTTGAACCCTTAAAGCGCTATTTTACAGCCCAAAGTAACAAAATAGGCTGCTATTTCCACTAATGTGCTCGTTGGGAGTGAATTAGTCCCTTAAAACGAGAAATGCTTAAAATATAATAGAATAAAAAGATATTTATTCGAGTATACACAGGTATAATAACATACAGTACAGAGTTACAAATATTACAAAAAATAACAACAAAGATTGCTTCGGTATATGTTGTGCAAAATATTGCATGGTATAATAACCAGTGATCGGAATAGGCTGAGTATATTTACCTAAAGTTTAAAGAACAGAGACGGAAATCGGAGACTTCAGAGAGGTTCCAGCACATTTGCCGGTAAAAAAAATTGTCATAAGGAAGTCTCCGATTTCCGTCTGTTCTTTAAACTTTAGGTAAATATAATAAGGCTATTCCGATCACACGGTTTGAATGTGTAACATGCATTCTTCTTTTAGGGCAAATTTCTCTAGGTAGTAGTGTCCGAGTCTTATCAACTAAAAACATATCCATAAACTGCGGTATCTCGATTTTTTAGTTTTTTTTTATTTATTTAGTTAATTTATTTATATACAGAGGTATCACTTAAATCTAAACTCGCCAAACTTTTACGTTTGATGGCGATAAAAAATAATAAAACATTACTGCAACACAGGACGTGATACATTCCTCGAAAGGTTAAATCACCACTTGTCGGTAGGTCATCACGTGTCTGTTTAATAAAGATGGCGCCACAGCCGATGTTCAGGATTGATACAAAAATATACAAGCTAAAATTCAGTTACTTGAATGATTGGCGGAAAAATATACAATTATATATTCGGCTTGCTTACATTGACTGGATACGGAACGCGGAAAATAGGGTGATGTTGTATCTGTGCCAAGCAAAATGCTGGAATAGTGGATACAAGCACTACCTGCGGTTTGTTAATGAATATGTTCGTACCCAGGCAGGCACATAAGATTTGTGCAATTTTCATCTGCTCTCTAATGTTCTTAGGACCGAAAAACTCCAAAGTCATGCGACATCCTTCGATTTACACTGGGCCCACAAGGTGGAAATCGGTCCAATCCCACCTGTAGGGATGAATGGCGGCGAGTGATCCAGCATTGGGAACTTAAGTTATGACTACAGGTATTTATTTAATCCCTCTGAGCAAGCAAAATAGTTAATCATACTTTTCACATATAGAGAAAGCGAGCAACATGAGACTGTTCTTATAAATATCGTGATCGGGATTGCCCCTTTATTATCAGGGGAAAATAGTCGAAGTGTCAGACTTTCACTGACTAAAAAATCAGTAGAAGTCTGACACTCTCTTTGGCTCCACCCAGAGCGGTGGACGAGTCATTTGATGATTTGATTGAAAAACAGACTGAAGATACAGGGTGGGTTTTTACCCACCTGTATCTGTATGTTTTTCCTGACAGCTATAACCTGGGGGTCTTTAAGTCAACAGTGAATAGGTTACGTAAGCGTGCTTCGTCTTCAACCACATCATCACTTAACATCAGGTGAGGTGCTGGTTAAACGAGGGAAAAAATTTAAGATAAAAATAGAAAATAGTTGCCTTGCATCCAAGGCCGCGGTTAGTCCTAAGAATATTCCCACAACCCCGCCAGGATCGCGACTGACCCTCAGATCAACTGAACCATGTCGCAAAAAATTATACGTGTGCTTCAATGATGGCTTGGCACTTTTATAGCCACGTAGGCAGCCAGTATAACCTTGACGAACCTACATGGTAAGATATTGATTGATCAATTACGAGGTACTACTAAACGACTTCATCGGAAGTACAGGCTTGCACAATTTTGCGCTTTGTTATGGATAAGCCAAGGACAGTTGAGCATTGTAGTATGTACTGCTGTTACAGGTTACTGCGACTATAAGATGTGAAACTGTTACTGATAAGAGAGATTGTAAAGTAAGAAAGATAATTCTTTAAGAAATTGTCTAATTCCACCCAGCTCATTCCATCATTGGATTACAAGACGAACGGCGCGGCGCACGGTGGGCTGAAAATCGGCTTTCATAGACTTAGGCATTTTATTTTGCAAGTGCGAGTTTTTTTGCCGGATATCACTTCTATTAGTTATAACAATATACAAAAATGACACCAGAATTGATTCTGCACAGAAACGAAGGAATTATAATTTTTTTACGAAAATTTTGTATGGAGCTAGTATGAAAAATCGAAATATCTCTAAAACGGCAGCGATAACCGTAATATTCTTATAGGGGGTTATAGTACTAATTATTTATGATTTTTTGACATACGTTACATAATGGTTGTAGATGCCTTTTTTTTAAAAAAAATCGTCAAAATATTTTTATTTATTTTTACATATTTAAACGTTCCTTTTAGTGTTTAAGTTGAAGAATTCAGAGCTTTAACAACTCTTATCATAAAATAGCATCACCCCTATAGACCTGAAGGACTAGACAGAGGTGTGTAGTGTCTTGTTGATCTTGTAAGATTTCCAACAATACCAAATAGTTGAATATCAGTGTCAAAGTGCCCATGCTGTCGCTTCTTTTTGAAAGATAGGGGAATGAAATTGTTAATTGATCATACCCTAAAAGTATGATTACAACATAACCGGACACATAATAATAATAATATCCTTATAGGGGATTATAGTACTAACATTATTTATTTTAACATATGAAACTGTTCAAAACGATCCATGAACTGTGTCAAAGTTAAGAACATCGTTAGGAAGCATGCTTTTTCCCCAAATATTAAGAATATGTGAAAAAAAAAGACTGTATATAAACTTTTTATTGATAGGTAATTTAAATAAAACAGAAGTAACAAAAATAATATCTAATAAATTCAATTATACAAAATACATATTTGAAACTATAATTTATGAAATTATTAACTAAACATATTGGTACAATAAACTAACATAAATAACAAAAGAACATAAAGAAAAATAATTAAATTTTACAAATTTTCTTTACAACTTTCGTTGTCGGACTCCAATTCCGAGTCAGAATCCAGATCGGATATACCTACAAACTCGAACTCAGTTTCCGGAAACTGTATTAGGTCGAGAGTTTCAGCAAAAAAGGTTGTCTTCCTTTTGGCATCTAACTTCGGCCTTTGTGCACTTAGAAAAGGATCCGAAGAAACAACAAGCATATTTAGGATATCTTGATTAGAATCTTGCCTGCTTCTTTTCCGCGAATGATGTTCCCGGAACCTCCTAAAATCTTTGTTTCGAGACTCTGAGGCTTCTTCCGAGAGAGTCCCAATCGGGACAATATCATTTTTTTCGATTATGTCAGCTCCGTGTATTAATAGTTTATGTACGGTTGATGACATGTAGTACCAGTCGTATAATTCCACGTACTTTTCTGCTGTTTTGCGAGCAAAATCTTTAAATTTGATGACATCGATCTTCTCACCAGATGTTATTGCTTGCAAAATAACAGCAAATCTTTTTATCAGGTTTTGATCCAACCCAGTAATAGCTGCAGTTTTATTGGGAAACTCGAAAAACTTCCTTGCGGTATTCCCGTCATTGGTAGTTCCCGAGCCTTGTTTTACTATATGAATTAACAGATTGAGCTCCTCTTTAAATTTATTTTGAATGTTTTTTTTTCTGTTTTGTAACATATCTTTATGCTCATTACTTCTTGCTGCCCACTGTTTGAAGTCAAGTCTGTACGTAATGTGTAACAGACATTCCATGCAATTTATACGGGCATGTAGGGATGATAGGCCAAATTCATATATGTCAGAACACACAGTTTTTGATGTTACAGCATCTAAGTGGTTCATTTCTGTTGGTTTTGCTAAGCACAGGTAGCATGATGCATTTGATCTAGCTTCAGAAAGGTACGTGCAGACTTTTGCGTCGATCATTGTCATCATTAGTTTATGAGTCACCCTGTTACTATTAATGCACTCTGTGGGGTTAAGGGCCTCAATTTCCTCATCCATTTTTCTTTTGTTATCAATGACAACTGCATGGCTTTCTTTTACAAAAGTGAACTGAACCGGACGACAATAAAAAGTTGAGCATGGTTTCGGGTTTGTCCATATAGTATTATCTCCATCTGTCAGTTTCAGTGGCACCAAGGAGGTCATGAAAATGCTTGAATCATCATGCTCGCCGTCCATTTTCTGCTTGTATCGGCTTTGATTGGAAGCACCATCAAATCCCCACTTCGATATCAGCTTTAACTGCTTATTTTCCACATTATCAGAAAGACTTTGAAGAATCCGCTTCACCGTGATGTCAAGTAAAGCTTGAAGTGTAATTCTAGCTGATGAATCCGTAACTGATACTGATTGATTAGGAGGGTAGCATGCAAGCTTAGTTTGTTGCAGTTTATAGTAGGATGGGTAAATATCCTTAGCACCTTCCCGAATGGCAGTCTCTCGCAACGTAATATATTGCCACTTTGAAAGCTTAAGTGAAAGAAGCAATCCAAGTGCTTTCTCTGGTGTAAATATTACTGTTTTCTTAATGCTTTCCTTGATTTTAACGGCAGCTTCTGGATTTTTGATCATATAATTGATTACAGATGCGATATCTTCATAACCTTCTTCTTTTAAACGTGCTGCAGCTGCATATGCCAATTCACAGGAATCCTCGCCTATGTGCTCACTAGATCTTCTCTTTTTCTGTTTGCTTCCCAGATCTTTGAATGGTTTTCGGGACCTTTTTGTCATTGATCCAACAGTCGATGATGTCGAAGGTTCTGGAGAGACTGAGCGTGCTCTTGGTATCTCATCAACAGTTGGTTCTTGATTTATTAAAGTTTGCACGCAACTCGGCCAATCAATATTTGCTTGCAACCACTCTCCGTACGTATTTCTAAACTTATCAAAGAATCGTTTAGATTTCTGCCACCTGTTTAAAGCAGCTCGCGTGAATCTCCGGCAAAATTCTTTGAGAGTTACTTGATCTTCGGCAGAAAGGCAATCGCCTATGCGGGACACAATTGCACTAAACAATACTTCATGATTAAATGAAGGACACTCACTTTTTAGAAGAACAAACAAATCTAAGTTGGTGATTAAACTTTCCATTCTAAGATTTTGTAGTCGCAAAGCAAATAGTTTTAGTGTTAGCAGTTACACGGTTGTGAACAATCTAAATTATGGAACAAAATTATAGCCCTTTTATTGTATAAAGTCAATAATTAGTTAACTACCCTCATTAAAGTTATAAAAGATATGATAATAAAAATTTATAATCGTCAAAAACATTTCGTAGAACTCATAGTAGAACTAATCAACATTAGCAAATCACATTAGCTCACTAATTATAAAAAGGTGAATGCAGTTCTTAGTTGGTATTGTTGCGAGATATTTCAAATCATTTAATCACTTAATAGGCTCATTAGAATCAGAAGACTACAACCATCATTCTAATTACTTAATTACTTGTCATCAGACTCATTAGATGACTACACAATATGTTATTTTGTATTTTGAACGTATGCAAGGTTTTAAAATTCCTTTTGTGTCGATATTATTATGTGTCCGGTTATGTTGTAATCATACTTTTAGGGTATGATCAATTAACAATTTCATTCCCCTATCTTTCTAAAAGAAGCGACAGCATGGGCACTTTGACACTGATATTCAACTATTTGGTATTGTTGGAAATCTTACAAGATCAACAAGATACTACACACCTCTGTCTAGTCCTTCAGGTCTATAGGGGTGATGCTATTTTATGTTAAGAGTTGTTAAAGCTCTGAATTCTTCAACTTAAACACTAAAAGGAACGTTTAATATGTAAAAATAAATAAAAATATTTTGACGATTTAAAAAAAAAAGGCATCTACAACCATTATGTAACGTATGTCAAAAAATCATAAATAATTAGTACTAAAACCTCCTATAAGGATATTACGGTTATCGCTGCCGTTTCAGAGATATTTCGATTTTTCATACTAGCTCCATACAAAATTTTCGTAAAAAAATTATAATTCCTTCGTTTTTGTGCAGAATCAATTCTGGTGTCATTTTTGTATATTGTTATAACAAATAGAAGTGATATCCGGCACAAAAACTGGCACTTGCAAAATAAAATGCCTAAGTCTATGAAAGCCGTTTTTCAGCCCACCGTGCGGCGTTGCGCCATAGTTACATGAACATCCCACCCATAACGTACAAAATGTTTTGAGAATACTTTCATTGTGCGTACAGCTGAGGACTGAGGAATGGAATCCCTTGCCCGAGTCTGTTTCCTGATAGCTATAAATTGGGGGTCTTTAAGTCAAGAATGAATAGGTTACATCTAGGTAAGTGTGCTTCATCTTCGACCGCTTCATCGCTTACCATCAAGTTGTGACTTGATGGTAAGCCTGTGGGCGAGATGTTGGTCAAACGTGTGACTATTAATAGATCAATAAAAAGTGTGCAAAATTTTTCAGTTTGGAATAACACATGGCTACTTATTATATGTGGACGAAGTCACGAGAAATATAAGTTGAGTAAAATAAAACCAAAAACAGTCGCATTAATTACAGCCAGGAATGAAGATGGATTATTACTTACATAATAATCTTGGGATTTCGCGACTATAAGATGTGAAACTGTTACCTATAAGATAGATTAGATAAAGTTAGAAAGATAATGCTTTAAGAAAGTCAGTGTGCAATATATTTGAAGAAATGTTTCTTCAAAATATTTCTTGATAGGTTTTCCTGTCAAGAAATATTTTAAGAATATTGGAACGAATTTGTAACTAATACCATACCGTGCTTTATGTTTGGAAGTCGATTATAACCTACACGGCTTTTCCCGTGGAAATCCCAACTCTGTAGGAAATGAAGGGATAAAAAGTATAAGCTTATATGTTGTCGTATAACTTCCTTTATCTTACGATAAAATTCCCATTAAAATCAGTGCAGCCGTTCCAGATATAGACCCACACAAACAGAGAAGATTTTTTAAATATATTTGTTTATGTTTTAGTATAACTAGAAGCACTGGAAACACCGGTCAGTTAAAGACAAACACAGGCTCTTCAATTTTATTTATCATATTATTTTTAAGCGTCAATAGCAATGGCAAAGGTGTCTTGTAATGGAGAGTTCGCAGGCTCGAATCCACTGCAGACACAAGCATATTTATTTAGCTTAGCTGGAAGAGTTAACAAGAGTGCTAGTTCTCCTTTTAAAAGAAAAAAAAAATATATGCAAACTAAACCACAGTGGACAGCTTGTATGTACGATCGTTTGTTGTAGCATCATACATTAGACAATTCCACCTCCGCTCTTTATTGTAAGTCACTCAATCGACAGATTCCATTCCGATGCGTTCGCCATTACCGACCAATACACAAATATCCGACCACGTAAGAGAGGCTGACGTCATGATGAGGTCATTTATATGACGACATTAGTTGTAGAACTGTTACTTATTATAATACGTAAGCTAATAAAAATAGGTTGAGTAAATATTTAGTACTACAATTTCGTAGGCACAGATTTCGAAATAATTTATAGCACTCACAAATAATTCACATTACTACCAATGAAACAAAAAAAATTTGAAACGGATCATCAGATTAAAGGCAATGCTAATCCATTACTGCATATTATGTTCAAAAATTCTTCCTGGCGTTAAGGCAAAACGCGCAATGGATACATTGGTGATAAACAGTGTTATTTTTCGACAGATAGCTAGACTAACTTGTGATAAATTAGTACTAAGGGTACCTAGATCTGACTATGGTAAGAAATTTGTCATATGAGGGGTCTATTTATATTATACAGTATGTTAACTAACAGAGGGCGTCCCCGTTAACCCGCAATAGTATAACATCTATACATGCTAAAAAAATATTACCATTCGAAAACAAAATGTTTTTATTTTTATTAATATTAAAATATTCACTAAAAATGTTAAATTGATACGTAAAAGAAACACTCTGTACACGCGTACTTGAAGGACGGCAACGTCGCAATTTATTTGTTTCTTTTACTGTGTTTCTTTTACGTATCAATTTAACACTTTTATAACAATGAAAGAATTTTCAAAACGTGTTTCGCCAGTAACGTGGTCCTAAATAGACCTATTTTACCTCATGAGCTCACTCAAACAGCCAGACAATCACGTCAAAAGAACGGCGTCCTACCCTCTCTATAAATATCACTTTTCTAAACAGGCTAACTTAGGAACATTCCCCGTAGCTATTAGGTAGTCAACGGTACCTTGAATTAGTCACGGCATTTCGTAGACTAGTTATGTCACCGGGCGTGTCTCGTGCGTGCACGACCGCGGCGGTGATGGGGCGAGTACTTTTTGTAATAGATATTAGAAGGCTCGAAGGTTACTAAGTTTTTTTTTAACGAGTAACAATGTCGGTAGAATTCACATGACTAGTAATCTTGTTAACCCCTCCAACTAAGCTTAGATGTGCTTGTGTCTGGGGTGGGTTCATGGCAATGGTGTAATGTGTGGGTTTTGAACCCGCGACCTTTTGATTACAATTCTTACACCTTAGCCATTAGACTGTTGACGCTTGAAGTTAGGTATTAGATTCAAATAAGACTCAAATATCCTGAATTGAAACCACCATTGTACCTATAGAATATAATTTATTTTTGTGTATTATATGATACATTGAGATCTTAATATTAAAACAGCTTTACAATACAATTTAAATACAATAAATAATACAATATGCATTTGTTAATTGTTGTCCTTTGTTGTCTGTGTGGGCCTAATTTTTCACCAACATAGTTTTTAAGTAAGTTGGACTAACTCTATGGGCCTTTTAAAGCCTGATAATAAAATATGTTATTTTATTTTTTATTAAACTAATATAATAAATGCGAAAGTTTAGGTGCATGGTTGGATCGGTAAGCCTAAATGGCTGAACGAAATTTGACAGATTAATAATCGAGAATAGAGGCTACTTTTAGCAATGGGAAGAAGTTCGATATCCGTAGGATAGATTTATATAAATGCTACGCGAACGAGTTCACAGGCAACAGCATGTCCTATTATAAAATTAGGACATGAATTAAACTGTAGTTTTTTTACCTAAAATCGTGCCGGCAAAGCTCGCTTATAATCTAGAAATCTAGCTCAGTAGCGTGCTTCCTAGAACTTATTTGTCCATTATGGTAATAACACTAAAAAGCTTTGATAGCCGCTAACCACAGAGTAGTCAGTCGCCTCGGTGGCTAATTCTAGAAAACGCATTGTCTAAACTTTAACTTGGCTACAAAAGTTATTTCACGAAAAAGGTTTTATTACCTATACGATTACGTTTTGGGAATACTTTCATTATGCGTAGGTACGGCTAAGGAGTGGAATTTCCTGCCGGAGTCCGTTTTTCCTGATAGCTATAATCTGGAGACATTAAATCAAGAGTGAATAGGTTACTTCTAGGTAAGCGTGCTCAATCTGCGACCACATCATCACTTACCATCGGTGGTGGAGGTGAGATTATATCATCAAGTTAAAAAAATAATAGCTAACAAATGCTTGCACTGTCTGGACAGACCCACTCAAATCTGTGTGCATCTTTCCTCAAAAGATCATCTCAGACATTACACAGTACAGATTGTATGGACTTCAAAAGAGACTACGACCTCTGAGTTTGTTTCGGTGTTTCTTCTCAGGGTGGTCAGTTAGACAAAACAGGCCTCAGCTAGTTTACAAAAAAGATGACGTTACCTAACCTAACCTATTCGAAAAATAAATATCATTGACTCTAGCTTAGATATTAGTTTATGTGTTCTTTCTGAGCTCTTTGTCGTTAATGGTTCTAACATTATGGTTAGCTGTTAGTTTTAAGAGTCGAACTAGTTAAAGTATGTGTGATTTTGGTTTTTTCAAGTGCTTATATTTATATTTACACTAAACTGCAACGAAACTTTTTTTAAATGTTGTCTGTCTGTCTTTAGGCCGTGCGCGCACTGCCTTGCGGTAGCCGCAATTCCGGTAGTTCTACCGCACCGCAAAATTTGTGAAGTATGGAGTGTCATAGAAGTGCGCGCACTGCCTGTGCGGTAGAACTACCGGAATTGCGGCCACCGCAAGGCAGTGCGCGCACGGCCTTATGTCCGGGCTCTCTAATCTCTGGAATGGCTGAACCGATTTTAATGTAGGTAACTATCATAGGAAGATAGAGCTGTTATGGGGCAATACATAGGCTTTTTAGTCCGAAGTGATGAATGATAGATATTATACACTCTTTATTGTACACCATAACAGAATTAAATAAGGACAATAACTACAAATAAAGAAATCTTATCTTAAATCTTATAAAAGGCGGTATTATCGCTAAAAGGAATTTTCGCGGGAAAAATTAAACGAACAAAATCACGGGAACAACTAGTTAGAAATATATGTAGTTTTATGAAACACTGCAGTGCAGGCGTCGTTAAAAAATAATTTTACGACATACCTAGCTCATGGTAAAATCTCATAAAAAGAACCATTACTGTTTGTCCCAGACACGATTTGTTTTCCTTGATAGCACTGAGGTTTTAGGGTTCTGCATGTGCGATTGAAAAACGGTACGGTAATAGACTACCGTCAATTTTTATTTCATAATAAAAATAGTTCAAGCGTCATTTGTCTAATGGCTGAGGTGACGTAAAACACAAATAAGTAACTTGTAAAAATTGACGTAAAATATTTAATTTCATTTCATACTAGGTGACTATACGCTTAGGGCACCCCCTGTGGGGTACGGATACGGTACGGCTTAGGGCGTCGATGGGGGAGAGCAGCTAGGGACGGGCTGAATGGGACATGAAGACAAGAGAAAAAAACCACCTACAGTGTCATTTTATTCTCTTAACGCAGCCCCACCCTTGAGTTTTAAGGGCTGCTACAAAAACTCAGACACTTCGTTATAATAGCGTCAGTACGTTTATAAATAGTTCTTTGTACAGCACATAATGACAATGTTAATTACAATATCGACCTCACCGCCATTTCGGAGCGTCACACAAAGCTATTTGACGTACGGTAGTCCGTAAAATTTCCGATAAAAATCTATACAGGGTGGTGAGATTATAATTCTTTAATTTTTTTTATAAAGTTTTTCCCCGGTGAAGAATTATCTAACTCCTCACGCTCCGCGTCGAGAGGAAGGGCGTGTCACGATGGACATGTAACTTCTACTGATTAATAACCCACTTTATTACTTCAATTGTCCCTACATATCGACGCCGCGATCACTCGTTAGAAAATTTGCGCAACAACAGCGAAGTGAGACCCAAGATATGATCTAAGCAAAATAAAGTACTGAATAAGCTAGGTACTCAACTCCAAAAATCAATATACGTATAATGTATGGTCACGTTTGAGCGGTCGGGGCGGCGACATCCCCTGAAGCTGCTCGGTGAAAGAGCGAAACACGTGTCGAGTATGAGTTTGGGTTGCATGTGACATCACCGCACCTTCAGCATGAGGGTGGTGCTGCCTACTGCACACAAGCTCAAACAACTAATAATTGGTTAAATTATCACTAAATATTGTGCTTCACTATGTGTCTTACTCTTCCCCTTGTAATTCAAGTATATCATTCTAATCCATAGTAATATTATTTATATTGTTAGATGTTTGTACCGCATAACACAAAAACTACTGAACCAATTTACAAAATTCTTTCAACAATAGACAGCTACATTGTTCCTGAGTGTCATAAGCTACATATTTCACTGAAAAAAACTTTTTACGCAAGCAAACCGGCTCGTTTAGATATTTAAATACTGGTTACCAATTTTCTATACGATAAAGTTATGTAAACAGATCCTTTGACACCAATGCAGAGTAAGCCATCTTATAAAAGATTAAATCAGACTTCAGGAAACTCTCAGCGTCACGACAAACACGACAATCTCGGCGATCTATCTCGTTTCAGTTATAAATACACCCTGTATAGTGGAGTCAGTCACGGCCGGTCCGTTCCTTGTACGACATGCCAGAACACATGAATTATATTTCGATAGGGGTGCCAGTTGACACAAAAATTAAGATTGACATAATAATGACACACATACATGCACATATATATATATACACACAAATGCACACATCATTGTTAAACATTTATAATTTTAAGTTTCTCATGTTTTATTTTTATTTTCTATTACTGTTTAAGCTCTTCCAACATCATTTAATTGAATTCAGTTTTTTGTTTATCATGTTATCGGCTTAAAAATGTACATAGCTTATTGTCATGGGGAACAAACTGGCTTCTGTAAAACAGCAAATACTAGCGCAGGAGCCAGGGAATTCTTGAATGTATTACAAAACTGTCAATAAATTATTATGTTTAGAACACTTACAAAATAATAGTTTCGGAGCTAAATAACCCAACCATAAAATAATTGTCGTGAACCCACTCCAGAAACTAGCATATTTAGCTTAGTTGCAGGGGTTAACAAGATTGCTAGTTATTATACCCTTATTTATTTATTTATTTTCACTTTATGCACATAAGTACAAAGGCGGACTTAATGCCGTAGGCATTCTCTATCAGTCAACCATGAGTGTTGAAGAGATAGTGTGGGAGGTGCAATATGTATGTGAAAAGTAAAATTGGAAAAAATATGCATATAATAATATTAATAACACAAAAACCCTAGTATCATAAAAAAGTAGAAATTGACATAAATAATATAATATATGCATAAATACTTATAGAAATACATACAAATATATATCTATACTAATATTATAAAGCGGAAAAGTTCGTTTGTTTGTTTGCTTGAACGCGCTAATCTTCGAAAGTACTGGGTGGATTTGGATGCAATTTCGTATAGAAGTGGCTTGAAGCTTGAGGAAGGTTATAGGCTACTTTTTACGCGCACTGCAAAAAAGGAGAGTCATGTTTTTACCGTGATAAACTCACGGGAGCGAAGCCCCGCGTGAGTACTATAATTAATACACTTAAGCAAATGAAAACTAAAGGTGGAAATTCTGCTTATTGGAGTAGAAAATAGATACGCAATCTTTTTTTCTTAAAAAAGAAAAAGATTAAGAACAGCCGCACGGGTCGATCTTAGAGGTTAAGCAAAGCTTACCGAGGACGGTCTATAGATGAGTGACTATTTTAAATTATCGAGATTCCTTCCGGAAAGGAGGTTAATCTGTTGGTCCCGGTTGTCATTTGTACATGATTATCAGTCGTTTCGGGTAGTCAGAAGTTGGAACAAATGTAAAGCCTGCAATACATGTTGGCCGAGCGTTGTCGAGTGAAGGCCAATACCAACATGTAGACGGTATGTTTGCCTTGTCTTGCTATCGCTCGGTGTCACTTGCCTAGTTGGCCGAGTGGAGGCCAGCGCCAACGTGTATAGAGCTCATTTGGTGCAACTTGTCTTCGCTCGCCGTTGCTCGTGATCACTTGCCTCACTTCGGATTGGTGTCGGTTTTTGGTCACAAATCAAAGGCGCTCGCCTGCGCTCGACCAACGTGTGGGCAGCTCTACAGACCCTCTTCTACATTGGTCGTCTGCATTGGCGTTCGACGAACTTGTCGAACGTGTGGACATTATTTCTTGCCTTGTACCTATTTGCCAACGCTCGCGTTGGCCTACGCTCGGCCAACATGTATTGCAGGCTTTACTGGTCTTGCCAAGGGTAGTCAGGTCCCCCAGCTCCTGGGTTTAGGAGGCCAAATCGGTTGTTGCTCTATGTAAGATAACTGTCTAACAGCGAAGAAGAAGTGACTAATCTCGTGATATTTTTCCTCAACAAGCACAATAGTATTCTAACATTATGTATTTATTTAAGTATATGTTATTTTTATTGCATTATACCTACACATAAGGTATATTATTTAATATTTTAGTTATAGTTTTAGACTTCATTATTACTTCATTTATCCTCTTGTTCTCACACACTATTGTCTACATTTCTTTTTCACTTCTCCTTTCGCAGGTCTGCTGGAAGAAATTTGTTAAGAAATAAGCAGTACCTTTGTACTCAAATATTATAATTATGTTGTATCCTTATGTATGTGTACATCAATAATAAAATAAATAAATAAATAGTCGGCATTTTCTTTCACCCAACCCTTGTAAATCATTGCACTATAAAAATCGATGTCTAAATGCCAGCCCTGAACATTGTCGAGACGATTACGTAAGCGAGCCTAGTGCCAAGACCGATGTGATGTGTTACTAGGCTTCTGTGAGATAACGATTATAATGTTATTGTTTATAAGGCAAGAAGGGATGGCCCGATATTTGTAATCTTAGGGTTCAGACAGAAGCCTCAACAGCCTAATGGCTTAGGTATCGGAATTGTAATCGAGAGGTCGCTGATTCAAACCCCACCCATAACCCAACCACTCCAGACGCAAGCATATTTAGCTTAGTTGGAGAGGTTAACAAGATTGCTAGTAATGTGAATTTTGCACACATGGCTACTCTTTCGAAAAGAAAGAAAGAAAAAATTCAGTTGTATATACATATAGTTTCAGTTATCTTCAATCACTTTACCGATTGCGGGCGCAGTTTGGCCGCTGTAAATACAAGGTTTTTTTATATCCCTAACCCTCGGTTATGACTGGGACCATATCAAAGAATCAACTGGTATAAGAATTATTTTTCAATTTTTTTTTCTTTTTATTTTCATACAAAAAAATTCGAATCAGTCACGATTATTAATGTAAAACACCCGTACGTGATATTATGACAACGTCACATTGTCGTAACTTTAAGCTGCGTCTACGCTTGACGAGCCTATCACGAGCCGAGCACGAGCAGACCACGAGCCGAACACAATTCGCCTAGTGTGGACCGATTTACAAGCCACGAACGAGCGCGCTGCGAGCATTTCGTTCGTTCTCGGCTATGCTCCGCCAATTGTCAGTTTTTTGATGAACACAAAGGGATTTGCTTGGCGCTCGCGTTGTACGTCCACACTTGACGCCGCGAACGACGAAACCGAGAACGGCTCCGCTCGTGCTCGGCTCATGCTCGGCTCGCCTAGCGTAGACGCAGCTTAAAATTATATGTATTACATTTATTGTGCGGACAGTCAAGCTCTCTGCCGGCCTCTGTGTTCCCTGCCACTTATGACCTTTCCGCCTTTAAAGCAAGAGTGAATAGGCATCTTCTGTGCTCGCTCGTCATATCGTAGACCTCATCTATCGCTTACCATCAGGCGGGGTTTAGGTCAAGAGTGGGCTCAACAGTAATTAAAAAAAAAAAAACAGAATAATGGGTTTGAATGAAAATTAAGTAAGTACACATATTTACATACATCGAGAGTCTAGTGTTAGTATGATTGATAATATCTTCGAATTTTTGTTTTTTTTTTTTTACTTGAAAAATGTATCCCCTAGAGTTATCGAATATTAAAAAACAACACATTGTTCAAGCATTTTTGCTCAGATGTGCCCGAAACAGTGGTAACTACATTCTCAGTACGTAACCTGTTACATTGTTCTGAGATCTCAACTACCGTTTAATAAATAGCAATAGGATAATCGCTAATTGCAAGACTCTTGCGAGACTCTCGTTTGGGCAACACTACTCGCTATATTAAGATGGGTGATCAATCATCTTAACATATAGAGCTTCTTCTGTGCCTCAAAAAGCACGGTATGCCGAGACTCTCGTTTGGGCAACACTAATTCTCAGTGTTGTCTCAAATCATAGGAAAAGCATATGGTTAAAATACTGCAATTATATACCTAAAAACTGTAAAGCGATGACAGATTTTGGTTGGCATAATGATTCAATTAAAATGACCCACATTACTACATTTCAATGACTGTCAAATAAAACTATGATCTAAGCGATCTACGTCACTTTGTATCGTATTCTACTCATGCTCTACGATGTCTGCCCGTGCATACAATGCTAATTAGGAACTATTTATACACATTACTATCGACACTACTATTACTAGATACTTATAGCCAGGGCTAGTCATTTTGACTAACTCATCCATTGGCACGGGACTTACGTAACATCATTTGCTAAGCCCTTTTCAAGTCAAGTCAAGACTATGTTGGGGCCGTTTTATTGCTGTGGGTATCACCCGCCTTTATTTGAGGAAAAAAACAAAATTCATTAAAATCGGTTAAGATTTCTCTTAACCGATTTAAAATAAAAAATATTCTAGCTTCCGCCCGCGGCTGCACTCACATGAAAAGGGTGAAAAGGGAAAAGGCTCTGTTCTAACGTGAAAGAAAGACAAACAAACACTCTTTTGTATATGTAACACTATAGATTGCACCGATGCAGCCCCTTTCGCTACTAACGTGCTATGAATTTTCCATCTGCACTTAATGCAAACACGACACTATTATACAACATCTCTTACGGCACTTCACAACTTATCCAAGGCTATACAAACTATTATATATGCATACTTATCTATAAGCTACGTCATCCATCACTTATATTCCCGTCACAGACTATCCGTGCAAATACTTACAAGCATACAAACTATCCATAACGTAAAGACCAGACCTATCGACTATTTGTCTGCGCTTATTTATTTATTATACTACTTTAACTCACTTACCAAGTTCTTATCAATATTACTTAAATTAAAATCACCGACTATACACAGCTTCAAACCCGACTGATCAATTATGATATTACAGGAGTCAAGGAAATATTCTAGGGTAGAACGAAGTACAGGTGGAGGCAAATAAACTGCGCACAGAGCTAGTTGGCGGACAGACTTAGCGATCGAGATGTCTATGATAAGATGATAACCCACAAATCTTCACAATTGGTTTCCCACTGAATCATGCGTTTTGAGTTTATTGTCCTTAGTACAGCAATTAAAACACCCCCTCTATCTTTTTTTCTGTCATCCCTATCTCGCCTATAGACAATATAAAACTATTATCAAATAGCTCTGAACTTATTACGGAATCGTTTAACCAAATTTCGGTTAATATTACTACATCATAGTTTTCACAGGAAAGTTGACGATAAAAATTATGACATTTGGTGCGTAATCCTCTAGTGTTTTGGTAGTATATCTACAAATCTGAGAATGATAGTGCCTTTTATATACTATTACATTGACAAAAAACCAGATTGAAAGAAATAAAAAAAAATATATATGAAAATTGAAAATTAAAACGGCTTATTTAAAGTATCCCTATTTCTAACTAGAATGTGTTCAGATTCCTGTGCCTTTACGCATGAATATCCGACCACCACGTACCCAGACAAACTGATATCCAATTTCCTTGGCTTTGATTCTAGCGGCAGCATGAAGTGCCTTGTTGGTGGTGGACAAATGTTCTGTAATATAGATCGGAGATTTAGGTCCTGAGTATCCCAGATACTTGAATATGGTTGTTACGCACTTTATGCTCGTCACAATGCATATGGTGAAGTGGAGCTGATGGTGAAGTACCAGGAGAAATCCTCAACAATGAACGGCCCAGCATCCGGTAAAAAATGTTGCAAAAGGTGATAAGAAGTTGACATTTAGGTTTTTGTAACTAGTTACATTAGAAACCATCCTACTAAAAAGCGAGATAAAAAAACATTCGTAACAAAAAATAAACTGACTTCCGAAAAAAAACTGCATAAAGAAAAATAATTTTAATGTCGGTAGTCTGTGTCTTTAGTTTTGTATTTTCGTTTTTGACACCGACAAGTTATTTTTCACTTTGCACTGTTTTTAGGGTTCCGTAGTCAACAAGGAACCCTTATAGTTTCGCCATGTCCGTCTGTCTGTCCGTCTGTCCGCGGTTTAGCTCAAAAACTATTGGTACTAGAAAGTTGTACTTTGGCATGAGTTTACACGTTAATGACGCCAAAAAAGTGGTAAAATAAAATTTTGAAAAAAAAATAATTATTTAGGGTACCTCCCATACATGTAAAGTGGGATGATATTATTTTTTTTCGTTCTTCCCATAGTCTGGGATATCGTTGGATAGGTCTTTCAAAAATATTAGGGGTTTGGTAAGACCGTTTTTTAGGGTTCCATAGTCAACAAGGAACCCTTATAGTTTCGCCATGTCCGTCTGTCTGTCCGTCTGTCCGCGGTTTAGCTCAAAAACTATTGGTACTAGAAAGTTGTACTTTGGCATGAGTATACACGTTAATGACGTCGAAAAAGTGGTAAAATAAAATTTCGAAAAAAAAAACATTTATTTAGGGTACCTCCCATACATGTAAAGTGGGATGATAATTATTTTTTTTCGTTCTTCCCATAGTGTGGGATATCGTTGGATAGGTCTTTCAAAAATATTAGGGGTTTGGTAAGACCGTTTTTTGATTAAGTAAACCGTTCATGACTTATCAAGCTTTAAAGTACCAATTTTCGTTAGAGTCAAGTGTCCCCCCCTCTATCAACTAAACGGTTGTAGTTAGAAATTCAAATGTCACGGCAGTAGTACCTATATATAACGAAATTTAAAGGAAAACTATCACACATAAGTGGGCTTTACAAGTTTACGAGTAATAGTCGACCAATTGTATTTGACTAGAAAATTTCGAACAACTCTACAGAAATGACGATAGATGGCACTAAGCGCCAGTTGTATCGTGCTAGCTTCTTGTGACGATTGAGTAGTGTAGCTCTGTGTCCGTATTTAAATTCAAAACACCGGCTATGACAAGTTTTATACAAATCTCTAAAAAAATTAAAACTTTTCGTGCAAAATTGTCGGATCAGGTGAGGATTTATATAGGAAGTCAAATTAGTTAGGTAGTCATGTTTGGCTTTTAGTTAGAGCATGGTACGAAACGATCAGTCAGCGAATACGACACGCACTTGGCTGTTATAAAAACTACGGAACCCTACACTGCTCGTGGCCCGACACGCACTTGACCGGTTTTTTGATTAAGTAAACCGTTCGTGACTTATCAAGCTTTAAAGTACCAATTTTCGTTAGAGTCAAGTGTCCCCCCCTCTATCAACTAAACGGTTGTAGTTAGAAATTCAAATCTCACGGCAGTAGTACCTATATATAACGAAATTTAAAGGAAAACTATCACACATATGTGGGCTTTACAAGTTTACGAGTAATAGACGACCAATTGTATTTGACTCGAAAATTTCGAACAACTCTACAGAAATGTCGATAGATGGCGCTAAGCGCCAGTTGTATCGTGCTAGCTTCTTGTGACGATTGAGTAGTGTAGCTCTGTGTCCGTATTTAAATTCAAAACACCGGCTATGACAAGTTTTATACAAATCTCTAAAAAAAATTAAAACTTTTCGTGCAAAATTGTCGGATCAGGTGAGGATTTGTATAGGAAGTCAAATTAGTTAGGTAATCATGTTTGGCTTTTAGTTACAGCATGGTACGAAACGATCAGTCAGCGAATACGACACGCACTTGGCTGTTATAAAAACTACGGAACCTTACACTGCGCGTGACCCGACACGCACTTGACCGGTTTTTTTTATAATAATAGTATAAATAATAGTCTGAAATAAATGTTTTGAATTGAATTGCAACGCATGCCGAGGACAACAGGCTTATATATGTATAATTATCTTCTATCTATTTATATACAAACCAATTGCTGGTCATTAATGTCGCTAAAACTCGTTAAAGGCCACGTTTTTTCGCATTAACGAAATTAACACGCGAGCGAAGACACGGCCAGAAGCTAATTATATAACATTCTGGTCTGTAAAACTACGTCATCCACTACTACTTATTCTTCTCACGTTTAATTCATGCAAATACTTTCAAACGTACTAACGGACAGACTGTGTTGCAATATACATAATTATGCAGCGTTGAGGTTAAGGACAGTGTTAGTTTGTTTACTTTTGCAACATTGCGACGGTAATTTAGAGAAGTTAAGCAGGGAAGGGTAGTTGGACGGATGCAGTTTGATAATAAATATCGATTGGAGCAGTGATTGAGCAATTAGCTGCTACGCTGCGCTTAGCAGGTTCGATTGTTGCACTGAAATTCTGCAATCTTGATATATTTTTTGTTTATTTGACATAATTGTCCCACTGGCTTTGATAACCATTAAATGTCTATGTAACAGTGGCGAAGGCTCCATACAACTCGATTCCTACCGGCTTCCCTTTTGAAATATAGCAAATATTAGTCTATTATTTTATATATGAATATATAAATAGTAATCTGTTATTTTCAATTAAACAAATAATTATTTACGAAGTTACAAGATTTCGAAGTCAGCTACAGGGCCACAGTTACTGGAATTCACGCATCACACTTGAGCTTGGTAAGCATTTTTTGGTCCGACTTCCCTTTTATGATATTTCACCCTTCGCCACTGCTATGTAACAATTAAAAATCTTACGAAAGAAATTCCAACGAATGCTTATAAAGTTTTTAAAGATTCTACTTTCTATAAATAAAACAGTTTCCGTTATTTTTATTTTTTTAAGAGATTTAGCAATGTGGGTAGAATTCACATTACTAGCAATCTTGTTAACCCCTCCAACTAAGCTAAATATGCTTGTGTCTGGAGTGGGTTCACGGTAATAGTGTAATGGGTGGGG
Source organism: Tholera decimalis (assembly GCA_943138885.2). Taxonomy (NCBI): domain Eukaryota; kingdom Metazoa; phylum Arthropoda; class Insecta; order Lepidoptera; family Noctuidae; genus Tholera; species Tholera decimalis. The sequence goes on from OW964571.2 coordinate 6,172,133, forward strand.
TTCGAACCTGCGACCTCTCGATCACAAGTCCGACTACTTAACCATTAGGCTACTGATGCTTCAAATTGCAGCCATCACATAACAATTAAAAATCTTAAGAAAGAAATTTCAGCGAATGCTTATAAAAAGTTTTGAAAGATGTTCCTTCCTTGTATAAATAAAACAGTCTTCCGTTTAATTATTAAGAATTCCCAGACGGATATTGATACGAGCAGTGTATAATGAATGGGTCTTTATTCTATCGACGCCATTCATTGAGCCCACGTGTGGCAATCCTCGGGTCAAAGATTAACATTAACGGTGTTGAATATTGTAACAGAAGCAATATTTAGTTGTTAATTAGGCTAGATGAAAATGGGCATACAATTACACACACGACACACAATCTGACGTCACAATCTTAACTTTTTTTTAACTTGATAATAGGTTCGCGTTTGACCACCATCTCACCTGATGGTAAGTGATGATGTGGTCGAAGATGGAGCACGTTTACCTAGAAGTAACACATTGACTCTTGAGTTAAAAACCCCCAGGTTATAGTGAAACACCCCACTAAGTTTAACGAAAAAAATAACAATTAATAAAACTGACTTCCAAAAAAACACTGCAAAGTGAAAAATAACTTTAAGTTCGGAAGTCGGTGTCAAAAAACAAAAATACAAAACCAAAGACACCGACTACCGAAATTAAAATTATTTTCCTCTTTGCAGTTTTTTTTGGAAGTCGGTTTTTTTTTGTTACAAATGTATTTTTTTATCTCGCTTTTTAGTGGGATGGTTTTTAATGTAACTATTTACAAAAACCTAAATGTCTACTTCTTATCGACTTTTGCAATATATTTTTTTACCGGATGCAGGGCCGTTTATTGTTGAGGAGTTCTCCTGGTACTTCACCATCAGCTCCACTTCACCCAATGCATTGTGACGAGCATAAAGTGCTTAACAACCATATTAAAGTAATTGAATTGCAACCCATGAAATACTTATTATTGAGTAGTTCAGGTAGCCATCTGTGGTCTTCATCATCAGTTCCACTTTACCATGGTGCGTGAGAACAACTGCACAAGTTACTATAAAAATACACAAATCGCAATATTGAAGAGTTCCCTCGATTTCTCCAGGATTCCATCATCAGTTTCTGACTAGATGACAATAAGACCAACGGAAAAGTATACCCTTTCAAACAAAAGTGAATTTTCCAAATCAGTCCCGTCTTTAGCCAAATATTATAAACCGGAAAAGTTTGTTTGTTTGAACGCGCTAATCTTCGAAATTACTGGGTGGATTTAGATGAAATTTGGTATGGAAGTACCATGAAACTTGATGAAGGTTATAGGCTACTTTATACCCGACTGGAAAAAGGAGGGTTATGTTTTTTCCGCGGGACTTCGCTCCTGTGGACTTTTCCACGGGAGCGCGACTGCCAGTGATAAATATGAGCAATAATTGGCAACATGATGTTATCATATAACAATGCACAGTTCAAAATGAGGTCTTGATGCCACAGGTCAAACATAACAATGATAAGTGAGTATATGAATCATGACTACTACTAACGGGGTTTAATGAGTAACTTCTATAAATATTAGACACGTTATTTAGTATTGTTTTATTGTCCGCTTGACCCAACGTGTCTCCGAAGCAAATTGAAGAACTAAATACAAAACAAGTCATTTTTATTTTAAAAGTGACAAGCAGCCTGCTTGTCACTTTTTAAAATAAAAATGAGTTGTTTCTTCCATTTTAGTTCAGCAGTCGGGTTTTTTAATAACTTTTTTTTTCGACTTTTTAGTTAAAAAAATTATTTATACGTGTCACATTGGCACCCCACCGGATTCAGAAAGTGAAAGAGTGATAAACATTATATACCTTTTTGAAATCCTTGTGTTAAGTCCTTTGATACCCATATTGTAGTATTCTATAAAAATATATTTTTTTTACTATGTATAATGGATTCGCACAGCCACCATGTGTGATTTTTTGAAATGTCACCTATCTAAAAACCCTTGGGTTGCTAAGACGAAACTAACGATACCTCAATTATGTCAATCCGTTCAGCGGTTCTGGAGATATGAGGTAATAAAGAATATTACATACATACATACAAGATACGCGCGAAAAACATAACCCTTCCTTTGCAGTCGGGTAAAAACTAATAAAAGTCTGAACTCTGAATTTAGCAAATATCATAGAATATTATTTTTTAAAAAACAACATTGCATCACTCCAGGAATTTCTCCTGTACTTAGGGCGCATTTTTACATACACCATTTTAAATATGTATTATTATTTATGTAAATGTTAAATCGTGAGTCGTTCGAGCGAGAAAGAGGGATGAAGCTATGCACGCTATATAGCTCCATCCCTTTCTCACTCGCTCGAACGACTCACGTTTTGACACGTCATGGTACGGCCCTAGAAGACTGGCATCATTGCCACGTTGGCACGTTGTATGGCAATGATGCCAGAGTCATGCTTCTTTGGGCAAGGAACGAGCCAGCCGTGTGGTTTACCATTTATACAAAATAATACAGGATTATTAATATTATATAGCAACCAAAAAACACAAAGATGTTATCATGACCATAAAAGTATGCTTTTATAAGTGTAGGTACGTTATTGTTCATAACAATTATTCATGAAATTTACATTCAATCAACGTCTTTTGATCTTTAAGTAGTAACAATCATCCCTAAATAATACTTAAATAATATTACTTAAGTTTACATTTGATATTTTTAAGTATAATACATTTATTTATTTTTGAGTGCAGACTATATTAATAAGTCTCGGTATAATAATAATAACCGATAGTTCGTTCGCCGTACGTATTGTTGTATTTTTTTGGTTTTTCCAGTAATGCTTGGTAAATCTAAGGTTTTTATTTATTAAAACTTTATGCAACACAAAATGTACAAAGGCGGACTTAATGCCATAGACATTCTCTACCAGTCAACCATGGGTGCTGAAGAGATAACATGACAGGTGCTTAAAAAAATAAACTAAGTAGATAATTATAATTATGTTTAAAGTAAAACTTTTATTCAAAGTAAAGGTTTTTCTTAGACTGTGGTCTTTTAAGAGGTAACAGAGCCTCCTTCTATGTCGTGATGGTGATCACCATAAATCCCACAATCTGTCACAAAGTCTTTCCCCCAAAAGTCCTGTGGTGTCGTTAGAAGCTTTCCCCGATAGCAAAAAAAGATCCCTCCCCAGACCTTTAAAAAATTTAATAAATAAATAATAATCTACTTAATAATCTTACTTCGTACTCATACTGTAAATGCGAAAGATTGTGCGGATGGATGGATGTATGTTCGTTACTCTTTCAGGCAAAAACTACAGAACTGATCTGAATGAAACATGACCAAAATGGTATGTACTCGTAGATAGCTGTAATCCTGGAATAACACAAAGGCTACGTTTATCATGGAATTGAGCGGGAAATCTACCGACGCGAACGAAACCGCGGGCAACAGATCTTTAACAAACTTGACTGAATAGTTTTCCGTTGAACAGGTTTGTATTAATTCAAAAGCTTCAAATTATGCAAACAAATTTAGCGATGATGTTCGATTTGATACTAATTTAAATGATGACCAAATGATGAGGAAATGTTGACAAAAATGTACAATAGTAGAACTATGTGAACATAATATAAATACAACTGCAGTGTCTGTATGTGATTTCAAAATAACTTGGTTTTCTCGAGTGTACATAGTTATTTCCATGTTCATAAACAAACAATTGTTTTTTATTATTATTCCATTTATTAAATCTATGTACATATAAATTACATTTTTAAATATTAATATAAAAAATAAAAACTATACTATTATTATTATTATACCATTTATTTAATATATATACATATAGATTACATTTTTAAATATTAATATAAAAAATAAAAACATTTAAAAATATAAAAAATAGTAGCCCACCGGTATCGGGAACAGGGTCCAAGCTACCGGTGGTCAGGGCTCCATAGAGAGGAACCTCCTCACAATACGCGCCGTTTCCAGGAGCACTGCTTTCTGGATCAGGCCCTTGATCCAGCTGCCCAACGAGAGCCTCCTTAGATGTTGGTCGAGGCTCTTGGCTATTAAACCATTGGCTGTGACGACTATCGGCACAATGATTGCTGTCTCCACATCCCACATGTCGACAACCTCGCGCGCCAGGTCAAGATACTTATTTTTTTTATCTATCTCAGCTTTCACGAGGTTCTCGTCATGGGGGACTGCTATATCAACAATCATTGTGCGACGCTCTAATCGGTCTATCACCACTATGTCAGGCTTATTGGCAACAATAGTCCTGTCAGTGATGATAGACCGATCCCAATACAATGCAATATTGCCATTTTCGAGAACTGGGTCGGGCACATACCTATAGTATGGTACTTCTGATTCCACAAGATTGTATTTAAGAGCAAGTTGCTGGTGAATAATCCTGGCTACGAGGTTGTGTCTATGCAAATAGTCTCCGTTAGCCAGACGAGAACAGCCGGAGATAATGTGACGAATGGATTCTCCCGGTTTGTGACATGCCCGACATATGTCTACCGTACCATCCTTCACAATATACTTCCGATAGTTATTCGTCATCATAACTTCGTCCATAATCGCACAGACAAAACCTTCGGTTTCCCCGAAGAGGTCACCAAAACGTAGCCAGGCTACGGACGCTAACGTATCTACGTCAGACCCATGAAGGGCCCGGTAATAGCGTCCGTGAAGCTCCTTGCTCTGCCATACTTCTCTGCGGTCATTAGTATCTAATACTACAGGTTTGCGCCAATTCTCGGTACCTAAGGAGAGCGGAGTGAGGCCTTTGTCCATCGCTACCACATCTTGATGTATACCCACGTCGGCTTCTAGGAAATATTCCCTAAGGCTGCATACCTCGCGGTTGTGCAGGGTCTTTGCATTTAAAAAGCCACGACCCCCGCACTTCCGCGGGATATACAGCCTCATCACCGATGAACGTGGGTGATGCATTCGATTTGCAGTCAGCGTTGTGCGGACCCGCCTGTCCAAGGCGTCAAGTTCAGTCTGAGTCCATTTGAGTATGCCAAAAGAGTACATCAATATTGGCATGACCCAACCATTGAAGGCACGCACCTTGTTTCCGCCTGATAGAAGACTATTCAGTACTTTATTCAGGCGGCCAAAGAAGCGTTCCTTCAATGACTGTTTAACATAAGCAACATTGATGCCTAGTGCTTCTGACATACCCAAATACTTGTAGGTTTCAGTTGAGCCGAGGGATCTTAGGTGTATGGAATCCGAGAGTTGAGTTCCCACGGATTCCATAATCTCCCCTCGCTTTACATGCATGATCGCACAGTTGTCCACCCCAAATTCCATCTTGATGGCACTACTGAAGGTTTCCGTTACCTTCAGTAGCTCCATGAGTTGCAATTTGCTGGGGGCAAAAAGTTTCAAATCATCCATGTAAAGCAAGTGTGATATGACCTGACCACCTCTTCTCAACTGGTAGCCTTGCCCCGAACCCTCCAGCAGTGTACTGAGAGGGTTGAGAGCCAGACAAAACCACAGTGGGCTCAGACTGTCGCCCTGAAAAATACCACGCTCAATCCTAATCGGTTCGCTGTTTTCCTGGATCTGTCGACATCCTGGATAGCAGAGGACCGTCTTCCATTGCCCCATACATGACTCAAGAAAAGTGCGGAGTATTGGATTTATTTTGTACAACTCCAACACCTTCATGAGCCATGTATGTGGAACCGAGTCATAGGCCTTCTTATAATCTATCCAACATGTCGACAGATTCCTTCGGGAACGACGAACCTGTTGGTTTATGGCAATATCGATTAGGAGAAGCTCCTTAGTACCGCGGGACCCGTTCCTACATCCATTCTGAGAAGCAGACATGATTGAATTTGTATCTATGTGATTATTAATTTTGGCTCTCAGAATGGATGTAAGAACTTTATAGACCGTCGGTAAGCACGTGATCGGTCTATAATTTTTAGGTTCCGAAGTACTGCCTGATTTATGGAGCAGGTGGGTTATTCCTGTAGTTAGGAATTGAGGTAGCGACCCTAGCTCTAGGGCAGACTGGAACTGAGCGGCCAAGCGAGCGTGCGAGCTTAGAAACCATTTTATCCAGAAATTGTGCAGCCCGTCCGGCCCTGGAGATTTCCAGTTGGATAACGGACGGACTGCACGGGTTACATCTTGGGGGCTGATCGTAATTGCCCCCATTTCTGGTATAAGATCGCACGTGCGCTTGATCTCACTCATCCAGTCACCTTCAGTGTGACTGACAGGAGCCGACCAGATGCTGCGCCAGAACGAACACATGGCGTCATCATTCGGTAGGCACGTATCAGTCACACTTTGGTCAGGTCGCTCCCAGGCCCTATAAACCCACCTTTCATTGCTTTGGAATGTGCGATTCTGAGTGTATCGCTCCACCCGCCGCTTATATCGACGAATTCGATTTGCCCATGCATAGACTTTCTGCTTCAGGAAGTCGATACGCTCTGTGACGCGGGTCAGATAATCCCGAGGACTGATATCAGTCCCCGCAAACGCCCGCCTCACAAAGCGCATCACTCTAGGACGAGTGTTGCCCTGCCTGAAGCAGATAAGTTTACCAATGAGTGCTCTAGCCTCAGCAATACGACGTTCGATCCTGCCCTGCCAAGCTGGTACAGCTGGTCGAATAACTCTGTCAGTCTTTGGAAACTTGACATGAGCTACCCGACAAGCCGCTACAGCTGCACAGTATAGGATCGAATGAGTATCGGTGAGGTCTTCACTATTGTCAAAATAATTTGACAGCAGTGAATCTAGAGCACACACTAGCGCCCTATTTTTCTTATGCATGGGTAAACGAGGCAGACGAGGTCTAAGCTCAGGCGGTGTGGAGCGATACTCCCGTAATGCACACTCCAAAGCACTCCTCAATCGTTCACTGCACTGGGTACTCACGGTTATAGCCTCGTCATCATCATCTTCACCGACGTGGTCGGGTCGCGGTGAGATACTGGGTTGTAGTTGCACCGCGGCCAGTGGCGAAGCAGATGAGACACGGCTGCACCGTGATTCGAGGCGTAGTCTATCAAGTACGGCGTCATCCAACATACGGTTACGCTGGATGACCCGCACCTGATCCGACAGTCGTTGAGCCGAAACGTTGACAGCTGGTTCAAGTACCTGAAACAGAGAGAGCATCCGACCACGGTACGCAGTCAGGTTAGTTCCCCCCTCTGTAGCCCCATAGTATGAGCGTATGACGTTCTCATTAATGGAATGTGTCCATCGCATGCGCTGCACACTTCCACCGGCAGCGGGGACCCCATTGGAGGCCGGAGGGCCTCGAAGTCCTAAGCCGACCGGAGGGCGGCCTCTTCCTCGCCGACGCGCAGGTGGTGGTGTCGTCGGCGGCGAGAAGTACTCGTCGCTCGAGCTCGACGCAACTGCAGCGGCCGGAGTCTCTTCACTCACGGCTGGAGCTGGTCCCGGCGGCTGCGAGGCGGAGCTGAGCGGCGATTCCGCAGGTATTGGGCGTGTGGGTTGTTGTAATTGTGCCCGGCGTCTTGTCAACATATTTTTATCTTCATATAAGATTTTCCTTACTAAGATAGACTTAGATGCTTGTGGTGATGGTGGATCTGCATTTCTTCTTGTATGTTAGATTTTGTTTTTTTTTTAACGGATTTGGTTTGGTTAAACATGTTATATAACTATTATTTTATTAAATATTTCTTCAAAAAGAATTGAGAGGAAAATTTTTGACAAGCTGGTTGACAGCCGGGCCACAGATTATTATTATTATTATCTCCTTTATTTTATATACCTCTCAAAAATTACATTCTTAAATATTTTTCTATAAAAAAGTGACAATAAAAAACATTTAAAAATATAAAAAATGGCAGTCCACTGGTATCGGGAACGGGGTCCAAGCTACCGGTGGTTAGGTCTCCAGAGAAAGGAACCTCCTCACAATACGAGCTGTATCGAGGAGAACTGCCTTCTGTATCAGGCCCTTTATCCAGCTGTGCAAAGCCAGCTTCGACAGATGGTCGTCGAAGCTTTTAGCTATCAGCCCATTGACTGATATGACAATCGGCACAATGACAGCCGAGTCCACATCCCACATGTCAACAAACTCATGAGCTAAGTCGAGATACTTAATGTGTTTCTCTTTCTCAGCTTTCACGAGATTCTCGTCATGTGGGATGGTAACATCGATTATCATTGCGCGGCGCACTAATCGGTCCATCACCACTATATCAGGCTTATTGGCAACAATAGTCCTATCAGTGATGATAGACCAATCCCAGTACAACGTGACATGGTCATTTTCGAGAACTGGGTCGGGCACATACTTGTAATACGGTACCTCAGAATCGACAAGTTTGTATTTCAAAGCAAGTTGCTGGTGGATAATTCTGGCTACTTGGTTGTGTCTATGCAAGTACTCGCCGTTAGCTAGACGAGAACAACCGGAGACAATATGTCTGATGGACTCACCAGGACGATGGCATGCCCGACACACGTCAATCGTCCCGTCCTTCATAATATGTCTCCGGTAATTATTCGTCAAGATAACTTCGTCCATAATTGCACAGACAAAACCTTCAGTTTCTCCGAAGAGATCCCCGAAGCGTAGCCAGGCAACGGAGGCTGTCAAATCTACATCGGACCCATAAAGAGCCCGATAGTAGCGACCATGAAGTTCCTTGCTTTTCCATACCTCCTTGCGGTCATCTGGGGTAAGTATAACAGGTTTGTGCCAGTTCTCTTTAGCCATAGTCAGCGGGGTGAGTCCCTTGTCTACTGCAATCACATCTCGGTGCATACCCACATCGGCTTTAAGGAAATATTCCCTGAGACTGCAAATCTCGCGGTTGTGGAGAGTTTTGGCATTTAAAAAGCCTCGACCTCCACATTTCCGCGGGATATACAGTCTCATCACCGATGATCGTGGGTGATGCATCCGATTTGCGGTTAGCAGTGTACGGACCCTCCTATCCAGGGCGTCCAGTTCGGTTTGAGTCCATTTGAGTATGCCGAAAGAATACATCAACACCGGCATGACCCAACCGTTGAAAGCGCGCACCTTATTTCCTCCCGACAAAAGGCTGTTTAATACCTTTGTCAGGCGGCCAAAGAAGCGCTCCCTCAGCGATTGCTTCATGTCAGTAACATTAATGCCCAAAGCTTCCGACATACCCAAATACTTGTAAGTTTCGGTTAAGCAGAGAGATCTAAGGTGTATGGAATCTGAAAGTTGAATTCCTTCAGATTCCATAATCTCTCCTCGTTTTACATGCATGATTGCACATTTGTCCACACCAAATTCCATCTTGATGGCGCTACTGAAAGTTTCAGTTACCTTCAGTAGTTTCATCAGTTGCAAGTTGTTGGGGGCAAAGAGTTTCAAATCATCCATGTATAGGAGATGGGATATACTTTGACCTCCTCTTCTCAACCGATAGCCCAGGCCTGACTCCTCTAGCATTGTACTTAGAGGATTCAGGGCCAAGCAAAACCAAAGTGGACTCAAACTGTCACCCTGAAATATTCCCCGTCTGATCCATATAGGCTCATCATTCCCTCGGATTGGTCGACATCCTGGATAGCGAAGTACTGTCTTCCATTGCCTCATACATGACTCAAGGAAGGTGCGTAGCGTTGGGTCTATTTTATAAAGCTCTAGCACCTTGATAAGCCAGGTATGAGGAACAGAATCAAAGGCTTTTTTATAGTCTATCCAGCATGTCGATAGATCTTTTCGGGATCGACGAGCCTGTTGGCTAATGGCCATGTCAATGAGGAGTAGCTCCTTAGTGCCACGGGACCCTTTCCTACATCCATTCTGAGAAGCGGACATAATTGAGTTGCATTCAATGTGCATATTTATTTTCACTCTCAGGATGGACGTAAGAACCTTATAGACCGTAGACAGACAGGTAATCGGTCTATAATTTTTGGGTTCCGTGGGACTACCACTTTTATGAAGCAGGTGGGTACAGCCTGTTGTTAAAAACTCTGGTAGAGACCCAGTCTCTAAGGATGCCTGGAATTGAGAAGCCAAAAGCGCGTGCGAGCTGCTATACCACTTGAGCCAGAAGTTGTGCAGTCCATCCGGTCCTGGAGACTTCCAGTTTGGTAACGGATGAACTGCTTTGGCTACATCAGAAGCGTTAATGATAATTTTATCCATTTGTGGTATAGCTTCACACACGCGTTCAACTTCACGCATCCAGTCACCCTCAACATGACAGACGGGTACCGACCAGATGTTGCGCCAGAATAAATTCGTGGCGGTATCATCCGGGCGGCACACGTCAGTCACATTTTGATTGGGTCGCTCCCAAGCTCTGTATACCCACCTTTCATCGCTCTGGAACATGCGATTCTGTGAGTACCGGTCAACCCGCCGCTTAAACCGTCGGATACGGCTTGCCCATGCACAAATTTTCTGCTTCAGGAAGTCAATGCGCTCCGTAATGTGGGGTGTGTATTCTCGAGGGCTGATTCCAGTCCCCGAGAAAGCCCGCCGTACAAAACGCATTACACGTGGGCGTGCATTGCCTTCCTTGAAGCAGTATAGTTTGCCGATGAGTGTTCTGGCCTCATCGATACGCCTCTCGATCCTATACTGCCAGGCTGGTACAGCAGGTTTTGGTCGAATAGCTTCGTCGTTATTAGGGAATTTAACGTTAGCTAAGCGACATGCCGCAACAGCCCCGCAATACAGGATTGAGTGCGTATCAACGAGGTTTTCGCTGCTCTCAAAAATATTCTCAAGCAGCGAGTCCAAAGCACACACCAGCGCCCTATTTTTTTTGTGCATAGGTAACCGTGGTAACCGGGGTCTAAGTTCAGGCGGAGCCGATCTATACTCGCGAAGCGCATCCTCCAGTGTGCTCCTCAGTCGATCGTTGCATTGGCTACTTACCGTGACAACCCTATCATCTAGCTGATTATTATGACTATAGAGCCGCGATGTCATTGCGCTACTAGTGGGCGCTTGTACCACGGTTTGTGTCGGGGACGAGATGATATGGTTGCTCAGTACCTCTGAGCGCAGCCTAGCAAGTGTTGCGTCATCCAACCTGTGGCTACGCTGGATGACCCGCACCTGATCCGACAGTCGTTGGGCCGAGACGTTGACAGCTGGTTCTAGGTCCTGGAACAGAGACAGCATCCTGACACGATACGCAGTGAGGTTAGTTCCCCCCTCTGTAGACCCATAATATGCGCGCATGACGTTTTCGTTTATGGACTGAGTCCATCTCATGCGCTGCACACCACCGGTAGCGGGGACCTGACTCGCAGCCAGTTGGCTCCTAAGTCCCAAGCTGTTCGGTGGCCGGCCCCTCCCCTGCCGGCGCACAGGTGTTGGCGACGTCGGCGGAGAGAAATACTCGTCGCTTGAGCTCGACGCGGATGCAGCCGCCGGTGACGTAGGTAATCCTAAATCCGGTGGCGAGGCGGAGCTGAGCGACGGGTCCGGGGGTGGTGGGCGTGCACGTTGCGAAGCTGCTCTAGTAAGCATCATCAAGTTTTGTTTGTTAACATAGTTATTTCTTGCATTGTTTAGTGATTGACAGACCACTTGACAGTTGTCGATGGATTATACATTATCTTCATTTTCGTTATAATATCGGTTGTTTTTTAGATTTATGTTATTTATCTTGGTTCAATCTGTCCTCTTTTCGTAAATATTGAGAAATTTGGATGGGAAAACTTATCACTATATTTTGCGAATTTATTTTGTAGGAACTGAAAACAAAACTTGATTTGACGGCTAGTGTTGCCAGCTTTATTATTATTATTATTACTGATGGGCCCACTCTTGACCTCAATCTCGCCTGATGGTAAGCGATAGATGAGGTCTAAGATGGGACGAGCGAGCCCAGAAGATGCCTATTTGCTCGTGCTTTAAAGGCTGAAAGGTCATAAGTGGCAGGGCTGACAGAGAATTCCACAGCTCTGCTGTGCGTACAATAAATGTGGAGGAGAAGCGCTTGGTACGACAAGACGGTATATCAACCAAGTGTGGCGGTATATCAGCCGTGCGTCTGGTAGACCGGTAGTGAAAGGGCGATGGAGGAATCAGGTCATGGAGCTCCTGCGTACACTCCCCGAAGTACAGTCTGTAGAAAACCGACAAGCAAGCAACGGATCGCCGATGAGCCAGGCTATGAAGCTTGTCCACCAGCACCTCGTCGCCTATAAGCCTTTTAGCTCTGCGCTCGATCGAGTCCAGTGCAGCAAGTTGGTACTTTGCAGAGCCATCCCACAAGTGGCTGCAATACTCCATGCAGGAACGGACCTATGCTTTATACACATTTAGAAGCAGTCCAGGCGTGAAGTACCGCCTCACCTTGTGTAGGATTCCCAGCTTTTTTGCTGCAGCTCTGGACTCGATGGTTGAGCCGAAGTTGAGGTCTGACGTCAACTCCATGCCCAAAAGCTCCAGGCGATTGGTAACTGGCACAGATGTACTTCGGAAAGTAGGGGTCAATTCAAAAGGGGTCAATTCAAATTGTCCGTCTGTCTTTCGTTTTTATTTATTTGGCTTACCTACAATTGTTCCACTAACACAGAGTTATAAATACAAACAGCAGCAGTTTAGACCAAGTGTACAATGTTAGGCGATAAACGCAACAAGTTTTGACGGGTAAATCTCTAGAATGGCTAAAACGATTATCGCTTTCGTTGAAAGATAGATTTTAGAGCAACATACAGGCTACTGTTTAATCCCGGAAACCCCCCAGACAGGGATTTACGCGGGAAAACCCTTCCACGCGAACAAAATCGTAGGCACAGCTAGTTTCGTGGTTGCGGAAATGTTCTTACGAGATACCGTGGCCCCGGAACACAAGTGCAGCTGAAGGAACAGGGCGAGTTTTTAGTCAGTAGAAGTCTGACACTCCGTTCCACTCCACCCAGAGCGGGAGAAGTCATTCGATGCTTTTCTCACCCGGAAAAAAGGTAACAACGATTGCGCTTGCCACTCGAAACTATTTATATTTTTGTCTGTCAGTTTATATAGTAAACTCGCACTGAATCCCAAACTAAACTCAACAGCACATGAAATGTTGCGTCAACCACACTCAGTCGGAGGACTCTTTCATTTCATGATTTTTTTCAGTACTCAATTCTTTATTGCGTTCCACAATGTAGGCTTAGGGGGTAAACAAATTTTTTTGGAGACAATCGTGGTCCCTGACGGGCACAGCAAAAGTAAGATGTGTGGAGAGGACTTATCATTTAAGTATCTTATAATCTAACTTATCCTAAAAACATAAACATTAAAATTACTAAAAACATTATTTTTCGAGTTTCATTTAAATATTCGTTGACACTGTAGTAACATTTGCTCAATAATAACGTTTTTAACTTATTTGTGAGTAATTGGAGTTTTTTTTTTCTTTTTTTATTGATTCGTGTAACATTATTGTATATTTTTATTGACACAACCAGAGGACTTGTTGAATGTATTTTTAAGCGGGATGATGGTAGGTTGAGTCGGTTTTTGAGTCGGAGTGTGTATCTTGTTTGTATGTCTTCTCGTTTAGTTTAAAAGCCTTGGTGTTTGTGAGCGAATTTGCATATTTCTAGATTTAGTTCTATAAAATGGTGTCTGCAACTATCTATCTGTTGTATATTTACCAGGTTACGAATAAATTTCTTTTGAATGGTGAACAGTGTAAGTGCATCTCTAATGTATCCCCACATTATAATAGCGTAGCTAAGCCACGCATAAGCATAGGCGTAGTAGGGCAGGGCAGTCTCTAAATTTTTGTTTTGACTTCTCGAAAAGCGTATAAAAATTTTGAAATTTCGATTTTATTTTCCCACCCGATAAAAAGGCACAGCTAATTTCAAAAAACCACATTCATAACGGTCCATGGGAATGTTAAACATTTGCATAGTTTATAAAGAATACATTATCTGCTAATCTACATATTAAACATTTTTACCATACCTAGACACCTGGTTAGGTAACCTAGATTTCGAACTATAAAAATATTTCCTGTGGGTGTAAAAATGTTGTCAAATTTGAATACAGAAATGATGTCAATAAATAATTGAGGACTATTACTATAGTGTTGGAGGTCTGCGGTAGAGGCGTTAGTGTAGCGTGAAGTCATCGATATCTAGGTGACCGAAACGTCAATAGCCAAATAGCTAAGGAGTCGGACTTGTGATCGAGAGGACGCGGGTTCGAACCCCACCCATTACACTATTGTCGTGAACCCACTCCAGACACAAGCATATTTAGCTTAGTTGGAGGGGTTAAAAAATTGCTAATAAATTAAAATTTGGAGGGGTTAAAAAGATTGCTAATAAATTAAAATCTCTGAGATCATCAGAAAACTTAAGGCTTGCGGTACCGAGTCACAACACCAATTACTATGGTAAGTCGTTCGCAGCTCAAGCAGTACGGCTGTGGAATGATCTACCAGTGTCAGTAAGACAAGCACAAACCCTATCGTCTTTCAAAAACTTGGTAAAGGATCTTTATTTCTCTTCTTAATTTTTGTTATTATGTATGGCTTTGTTTCTTTTTTTATATTTTGAGAATGTTTTTATATTTTATAAAGATAAATAGTACACCGTGGACTACCCGTGTATTTATTTTCTTCTGTGTCAAATCCACCCAAAGGTTGTCTGTAAAAGATCGCTTTTAGCGATAAGACCGCCCATTGTATCACCCTTTTTAGTTGTAAATTCCTTATTGTTTTACTGTTATGGTGTACAATAAAGAATATCTATCTATCTATCTATCATGGGAAATCTACCCACATTGCAAGTTATCTTTAAAAACATGTTAATTTTCTGTTTTAAACGAGTTTTCTCTATACATAACGACAGAGTTCAACAACTTTAAAGAACAGGGTAACACGATACCTCTAAGCAAAACTGGTCTTAGAAAATCTGGCTGTTAACTATACAGAAAAGGATATTTAAATGACAAACGGAAGCAAAAACACCATCCTTTTATTTATTGTTGACTAGTACTCACGCGGGGCTTCGCTCCCTTAGATTCTATCACGGTAAAAACATAACTCTCCTTTTTTTGCAGTCGCATAAAAAGTAGCCTATAACCTTCCTCAAGCTTCAAGCTACTTCCATACCAAATTACATCCAAATCCACCCAGTACTTTCGAAGATTAGCGCGTTCAAGCAAACAAACAAACAAACAAACTTTTCCGCTTTATAATATTAGTATAGAGTATAGATAGGCTAGCGTTCGACCACCATCTCACCTTATGGTGTGTGTGTGCACGGCGATAGTGTCATGGATGGATTTCGAACCCACGACCTTTCTATCACAAGTCGTATACCTTAACAATTAGGCTATTGATGCTTATCATGTTATTATTAGGAACCTTGTTTAGTGATAAGAACCGAAAATCGCCACAGTATGTAATATTCCCAATTTCTACATTCACCGTACACGGGTCAAGAAAAGGCGCACATTCAAAAACCTTAATGTCTATCCACTAATGCTTATTCAAAGTTACCAGTGGCCGAGTTAAAGATTCTTAGTAGCGAATCATTTCTCAAAGAAAGGTCGCAATCTAATTTTGTCTACGAACGTTACTACTATACGTCAGATCTACACTACACATAACCACGTTACAACAAGCCATGTGTTGAGATAAAGCTCCAAAGCCTCGATCATCGGCGACGTGTTGAATTAAAGAAAGAAATAAATAAATAATGTTTATTCGCCACATGCCACAAAGCACACAACAGTTTAAAAAAGGACAGCAACAAAAAACTTTTTTTTTCCATTTTGTTGCATGTCTATGAGTTTTCTTTCGGTTACATTTCGAGGAGTATGCGATAGAACTGCACAGTCTAATTCCACCAAGCCCGTTCCATCATCGGACTACAAGACAAACGACGATATGCCATCGTTACATCGGACATCCCACCCATGCGCACAAAACGTTTTGGGAATACTTTCATTGTACGTACGGCTAAGGAGTGGAATTCCCTGCCGGAGTCTGAGTTTCGTGGTAGCTATAACCTGGGGTATTTATGTCAAGAGTGAATAGATTACTTTTAGGTAAAAATACCCGCGGAATTCTCTCCGAATCCTAGGTAGTTGGGTTTGTGCTACTCAAATATTGAAAAAGTTTTTAAGCAGTATTTAAATATCCGTAGTATCTAGTTTTTCTTTAAACATTTTCCCACACTAGGAATTCCATCGTGAATGCATTTTCACAAACACCCAGAACCGGCACAACTATTTGTAGGCCATACAAACATTTGTTCCGTGTGTACGGGAATAGAACCCACTAGACGCAACTTAGCAGCTAATCGCTTAACTACTGCGCCAACCGTGTTATCTATCTCGTTAAGTTATTGATAAATGATCTTTATTTTGCAAATTGGTTATTAAATAAAACTTTTACACGTCTTTTTTTTTTTGGTAAGTTTAATTAGATGAGGCCGGTGTTTACTGACTACCCTGAGAAGAAACACCGAAACAAACTCAGGGGTCCGTCTCTTTTCTAGACCATACAAAAATCCACATAATCCTCACATTTATGTACATAATTACTAAAAATAAATATTAAACTTTACAAAAAAAATTGTAATGTCAATTAGTATGAAAATAAAATACAAGAAATTGTGATTGTAAACAACACTAATGCTCCCTGTATATCATTGGAGTAGCTCAATCCCAAGCCTTTTTATTCTCAATATAGTCTTTGTAGTGTATAGACATTTAAAGTTGGGTGTAAATCTGTCGTCTCGAGAAGCGCACACGCGGGTAGGCGGGGGGGGCACTGCCCGACCGACCGCTGGAGTGAGAAGACGTGGACGCTTGCTGCGAGCCGATATCAGGCATATTATATTATACATCAGGACGGTACATTACATTTGGCGACGAGATAAACGGTGAGTATTTAAAAGTTTTTATACCAATATTAAGATTGAGAGAAAAACATACGTTACATTACGATAATTGTTTTCGATGCGGGTGCGGAAAGTATGGCGTTTCAATGGGTTCCGACAAATGTCGCCCTGAGACGAAAGCTAGGGTTTACCGTCGGAACGAGTTGAAATGACAATCCCGCACGTGCATTGAACAAGATTTTTAGTATAGTTGCCGAAAATTAAGCAATCTAATAAACAAACAAACTTTCAAAGAAAATTTTGGAAAATGGCGCCAACCATAATAGACACTATAGCAGAGACTAAGGAAGTGCGCGTCATACAGCCAACTTTGATGTATTTATTAATTTATTTGATCGATGGTATTTAAATGTTTAAAAATTAAATTGAATTTCTTTAAATCTAATATTTCAATAAATTAATTGCTTATATTTTTTTAAATAATTGCGTAAATCATTTAAATTTCTATGAATATTGCAGTAAAACCTTCGTGGTTGATTTTCTTTTTTTTTCTTCTTATTAGACTATTGACAGAATGTTTACGGTGCGTTTTTTTTTTTTTTTTTTTTTTTTTTTTTTTAATTGGCAAGTCGCTATTTGCGCAATGCCATCAACAAAAAACGAGGAAACTTGGTAGAAAATGAAATGGTTAATTTAGGACACGGAATTAGGATGGATATTGGATAGGATTATTAGGAAAGGCATAAACATAAGTAAAAATTATATGCGTAAATTATTCTGAGTGATAAATGATGATAGATATATATATATATTTGAATCATTAGAAGCCAGTAAGACAGAAATGGAGGTAGGAAAGGTAATGTTATAGGAAAGTAAACTAGAAATAAAAGAATCATGACTAAGAAGAGGACAGGAAAAAAAAATATGATTTAAATCGCCAACATCACCACATTCGCAAAGGTCACTGGCAACAATCTGCAATCGGGCAAGGTGGACTTTGGAGCAATTGTGACCCAACCTCATTCGAATAAGGCAACTGGTAGCAGCCTTACCAAAGTTAAATTTAAAAAACCAAGGTGTTTTGGGAATACAAGTTTGAATACGAGAATAATATTTTCCTTTAGTAGTGCTGCTGTCCGCCCACAACTTGCTCCAGGCATCCCAAAGAAAGTTCATTGGCAGATTCGCCAAGTCGTGGCTAAAGTTAATGTAAGGGAACAAATCACCACAGTCCACAGCCTCATTAGCCAGTTGATCGGCTCTCACATTTCCCGCGATACTACTATGGCCAGGTATCCAAGCGAGAGAAATTTGAAGACCTAATTTGGAGCATTTATATAAGAGATCTCTAATAAAAAGAACTATGGGAAATATTGGTTTACATTTAAAAGGATTTCTTTTAATAGCCTGTAATGCACTTAGAGCGTCTGAAAATATTATTGCTTTTTCCAATTTCATGATGTAAATATACTCTAAAGCTTTGAACAGTCCAAAACATTCACCAGTAAATACTGATGATTCAGGAGGAAGTTTGATTTTTTGTACTATATTATACTGTGAGTGATAAACCCCAACTCCAACATTTCCTAAAGAAGAGTGCTTAGACGCGTCTGTGTAAATATGATGCCAATTCTCCCATCGCAAGCCTTTGGCAAAGTTAAATAATTCTTTAACAAAATAATCATTTTTATTAATGTCTAAGTTCAGGATAACATCCGGAGAAAACACCAATGATTCATAAGAATGATTGAAGAGAGGAAATGATAGTGACTGGTAAATTGGAGCTTGCAAAGCCATAAACTTTTTATAGCTTATAATAAGACAAGGAAGAGATTTATTAGACCAATAACGAGAAGAATTGGTTTCGTCTAGAAGAGACTGCAATTTTTGACGTAACGGGTGATTAGAAAATTGAAATGAACGGAATAGAAATTTGTCAGAAAGATACTGACGTCGAAGTGAAAGAGGAGGATCTACAGTTTCAACCTGTAAAGCATTTATTGGGCTTGATCTCATAGCTCCGGTCACTATTCGCAGTGCTTTTGACTGAATTCTGTCTAATTTTTTAAAAGCAGCTGAATTTCCAGGTTCCAATAAAAATGTTCCATAGTCAAGCACACTTCTAACTATTGCGTTATATATTAATTTCAATGAATAGGGGTGGGCACCCCACCAGACCCCCGATAAACATCTCAATATGTTTATTCTTTGTTCACATCTTGCCGTTATATACTCACAGTGTGGAATACCAGTAAGTTTACTATCCAAAAGCACTCCTAAAAATTTTACCGAAGATTTCACAGGTATTAAATTATCATTATAATATACAGAAACAGGGGGAGGAAGGCGCATCCTAGTAAAAAGTACAACTGTACTTTTAGAAGTAGATAGCTCAAGGCCATTGCTATCCATCCATTTTTTTAAAAGGCTAAGACCCGATGTCATGGTATTGCAAGCCGTTTGTATAGAGCTGTGAGGGCAATATAAAAGAAGATCATCAGCGTATTGTAGCACTTTTACTTCATTGTTTAAAGAACTCTCAAGATCGTAAGTGTAAATGTCATATAATAAAGGGCTAAGAACTGATCCTTGAGGAAGACCTTTCCACACGACTCTAGATTCACAACTAGAATCCTGAAGTGTAAGTTTAATATACCTCTCAGATAACATGTTTAGAATGAAGTTTGTGAGTAAAATGGGGACATTTAACTGCTCCAGTTTATATTTTAATGTTGATATTACAACATTATCATAAGCAGAGGTTATGTCAAGAAAAGCAGAAATTATGGATTGATTCGAAGAAAATGCTAACCTAATATCAGTGACAAAGATGCTTAAACTATCTATGGTACTTTTACCTCGCCTAAAACCAAATTGACTCTCACTGAGTAATTTCTTGTTTTCTAAAAACCATTCTAACCTATTTTTTACTAAATGTTCTGTGATCTTTAGCAAAACTGATGATAGAGCAATTGGTCGGTAAGAAGTGCTATTGGATGGACATTTGTTGGGTTTGAGAATAGGTATAATATCTTGTGCTTTCCAAGAAAGCGGAATATTTCCGGTTATCATAATTTTATTAATTAGTTTTAAAAAATATAAAAGAGATGTGTCACTCATATTTGATAGAAAAGAGTACGGAATACCATCTGCGCCTGGAGCGGAGTCTTTACTGTGGCATACAACAAGTTTAAGCTCTTCTAAACTGAATGGAGAATTAAGGTCACAAAGAGAATCTATTGTCGAAAGGGGAATAGAATTTGTAATAATCTTTTCCGGGACGTATGAGGGAGCTAATTTACCTAAAAAACTATTTACCAACTCAGGTGGAAGGAATGCGCTAGATGAATCTGAGAACGCCGATCTGAACCTTCTAATATTCCGCCAAACCACAGATGGTTGAACGTTAGGGGAAATAGAGAGGCAAAATGATTTCCAGCTTTCAAATTTCTTTTTTTTTAATAATTTTTTTGTCTCTGTAATTGAGGTGCTTAAAATATTAAAATTTTCTACGGTAGAATTTTTTAGGTAATTTATTTCACACTGTTTCCTTTTTTTAATTGCATCTGTGCAATCTTTGTCCCACCATGGCGGAGATGGGATTTTATTTTGTGACTTTTTGAAAGGAAAAAGTTTATCTGCAGTTTTTATCATGGCTTCGGACAAGGCATCGGCACAGAACTGTTCATTACCACATTTAATTTCAGGTAGAACGGACACTATGTTATCTAAATGCTCCTTATAAGTACGCCAATCAACATCCCCCAGTTTGTACTTCAGCCGTGGAGCGCTCTTAGAATAAGGTTTTTGATTGAAGGGAAATGATAAAACTATAGGAAAATGGTCACTGCCATAGGATGAAAGCATAACTTTCCAGGTCAAACGCGAAGCTAGTTTGTCAGTGCATATTGACAAATCGGGTGCACTAGCACCTTCATGTGGAGAAGTGCGTCGAGTTGGAGACCCAGTATTTAATAAACAAAGATTGAGATTATCTAGAATGTCAAGTAAGGTGCTACCATAGTTATTTGTTGACGAACTACCCCAGACTTCATGCTGGGAATTAAAATCACCTAAAACTATAAATGGTTTAGGAAGAATTGAAAAAATATTTACAATTTCATTAAAAATTACAACAGATGGACGAGGAATATATACAGAAACAAAACAAATATTATCTACAACTGATGCAATAACAGAAAAATCATTACTATGAGGTGGGATTGTGAAAAATGAAAATGAATGATGATGTTTGATGAGTAAAGCAACACCGCCATACCCATCAGAGCGGTCTTCTCTGAGACATGCATACCCAGGGATCCTAAACAAAGACCCTGGTTTAAGCCATGTCTCTTGAAGAGCAAAAACAAAAGGTTTATATTTATTTACAATATGTATAATTTCTGACTTTTTATTAATTGCACTTCGGCAATTCCATTGTATGACTTTGTTGTCCATGATTATTATTAGTTGATGATTGAGTAACTGCATTTAATACAGTGGCAGCGATGGACGGTGAAAGGTGATGTGTTTGAGTTAATGATTTTATCAAAGCAATGATTAGTTCATTTACAGTCAATGCAGACAGATCATCCTTAGCGATGAGGGCACAGCCATCTTTTGATTGAGGAACATTCCTAGCAAGTTCCTGATGGAATTGCTGATCATACCTTTAGAAAACTGGGGTGGGGAACGAGGTTTAATAAAAACTGTTTTTTTATATGATATTTTATTTTGTTTAGATGGAGAGTAATCAAGGGGAACAGAAGCATTGATATGTCTTGAAGTTGTGGGAGAGGAAAGCAAGGCATCAGCATATGATATTTTAGAAATTGTGGGATGAAGCTTTGAAGCTTCAGCATATGAAATACATGATTTGGCCATGGATTCTTTAATGTTTTTTTGACGTTCATATTCTAAACATTTCTTGCTAGTAGCCTCATGAAAACCATTGCAAAGACAACAAGATAAATTATCCTCAGAGACTGTGCACCCTTCCCCAGAGTGACCTTGACCACACTTATAACAGCGGGGTTTCGACCTGCATTGAATCTTGACATGGCCATATCTACAACAATTGTAACATTGAATTGTTGGGTAAATGTACAGGTCAACAGAAAGTGCTGTATAACACATATATACACGCTTCGGAAGAATTTGGCCATCAAAAGTTAAAATAACTGTTTCTGTATTTTTTAATAAAGGTTTATCATCAAAAATAGTTTTTCTTTTGATTCTCCTTAGCTTTAATATTTTGCCACAACCAATTGGCACAGAGATGTTTTCTAATATTTCATCATCATTCCACTCTACGGGTATGCCTCTGACGACACCCATGCGAGTCACAGAAAATGAGGGGATAAAAGCTTTATAACACTCCCTTTCCAACAACTTGCTGGTTATAAACGAGTTGGCATCATTATAAGTGGAAAAAGCAATAACCAGCCTGTTTCGACCTATTTTCTTTAGACTACCATTAATTATGTTACTGAAAGAATTCCTTTTTAAGAATCGACCAAAAGTAACTGGATTCAGAAAAGTATTGTCATTAGAGGCAGTTTGCTCCCTCTGAACATGTATTAAAAACGGAGCCGCATCGGAGGAATTGTACAAGAGCCGAGCAACTGAAGCTGGACGCTGAGACGACCCACTCAGATCGTCAACGCCAGCCCTTAACAAAGGAGTACGCGGAGGATCAGATGCCTTATTAGTATCATCTACAGAAATCATTTTATCCATCTCGCCACAATCACAATCGTTAGAACGTTTCCCGCCATTCTTGCGCCTTTTTTTATTACAGTGTTTGCAAATTGTCGGCCGAGCAGACACCCTTTTGCGTTTTGAGCTATTGGTTAATGATAATGAACAATCAGTATCAACTGCACTGGTTTCATTATTAGAAATTGTCACATAGTGACCTATTTCTAGTGGTGCCGTTCCTCCGGGGTCACCCGGAGGATCCATATTAAAACTACAAGAACTAAAAAAAACTTACCAAATTTGAAGAAAACACTACGACTACACTAAAACTAAATAATAAAATGAAATATATACAAAAACTTAATCTAATCCAATATACAAAAAATAATTTATAGAGAGCCAAAAAAAATCACGTCCGCCAAAGTTCAGGTTTCCCGCGCTTTTTCACGGTGCGTTTTGTTCGTACAGAATAAACATTTTTTTTTTCTTTATTTATTCTAAAGTTAATCAATTGATCCGCAATATTAAATAGTTATTTACATAAAAAGAGGTTAGCATAGTTACTAACTGATGTTGACTGATATCATTTTTATTAAGGAAAAATAGAAGTTAATGTAAAATAACTAGGAATTCATTTTGTGATGGTATTCTTTGTTCGCGTTTTAGGCATCTAGGTTACTATGGATGTACAGGAGAGTGACATATCTGGTTTTCATTGTAAATCGAGGTATGGTTCACCGTACTCATTAAATTGCGACTGAGCATTAAATTGCGATTGGGCATTAAATTGCGATCGGGCATTAAATTGCGATTGTGCATTAAATTGCGATTGGGCATTAAATTGCGATTGGGCATTAAATTGCGATTGAGCATTAAATTGCGATTGGGCATTAAATTGCGACTGAGCATTAAATTGCGATTGGGCATTAAATTGCGATTGGGCATTAAATTGCGATTGGACATTAAATTGCGATTGGGCATTAAATTGCGATTGGACATTAAATTGCGATTGGGAATTAAATAGCGATTGGGTATTGTATTGCGATTGGGCATTTAATTGCGATTAGGCATTAAAAAGCGACGAGGCGTTCAGTTACGCCTGAGCATTTAATTGCGATATGAGACAGATAATAATAAAACACCCATTCAATTGTGGAAATTTACCGGTACAAAATGAAATCGCTAGGTATGACCTACATGGCATTAAATTTCAAATTTGCGAAGTCATATTTAAATTTTGAGCACGCATTCACCACTGGGTGGCCGCGCGCTGGGTGATGCTTACGCGTCAGTGCCACAGTATTGCACAGTATGACGACTACGTATTGTAAGAGCGTCGAATGTGTACCACGGATAGTGTAATTATAGCATAAGTACAGACACTTACAGTGGACGCTTCATCAATAGCATTAGATTGCAATAGCGTGTTAAAAACTATAAATATCCAACATAGTTACTACATTGTTAACAGGTAACCCCAAATGGCACAGTACACCTTAGAGAAGTTCGAATGTGAAGGAGAGGTTGGTTCAGTCTCTGTTCGTTGGGAGAGATGGAAAAGAAGTCTAAACATTTACCTCGAGGCGGCAGGCATAGACACCGAGGCAAAGAAAAGAGCTAGCCTTTTACATTTCGGTGGGCCCGAGTTACAAGAAATATTCTATAACATCCCAGGAGCTAATGCATCTGAAGGCGAACTTTTTAACATCGCGATCGAAAAATTAGATAACTACTTTGCACCTAAACAGAGCAAAGTGTATGAGCGACACCTGTTTCGTCTCCTTAAACAGGAACAGGATGAGAAGTTTGAGAAATTTCTTATCAGACTTCGACTGCAAGCCAAGAAATGTCAGTTTGGTGGTTACGAAGACGAGCATATTATTGACCAAATAACTGAAAAGGGTAAAACAGAAGAACTCCGAAAGAAGATATTGAAAATAGGAGACAAGATCACTTTGGATGAAATAGTTGCAGAAGCGAATGCATTGGAAGCCATAGATCGTCAACTAGGAAACTTTAATACAAAACCTGTCGAAAGTCAATCAATCAACAGAGTAGGTACAGATACATGGAAAGGGAAGCAAAATATAAGGAAATTGGAATGTAGTAGATGTGGAAGTCCCAGGCATTTAGCCCGTGACAACAACTGCCCTGCAAAAGGAAAGGCTTGCCTTAAATGTGGTATCTTAGGACATTTCAGAAATCAATGTCGGACAAGACAAACTCAGAAGAGGAAATTGGAAGGAGAAGAATCATCAAACACTCAGAGAATAAAGAAGAAAAGCAGGACAACAAATAATATCGAAGAAACTGCAAATATAAGCGCGGATGGAAGAAAAGTAGACTACAGTTTCAATATCGAGAACGACGCAAAGGTCACATGTAACATAGGTGGAACCAACGTGGAGATGTTGATTGATTCGGGCTGCAAGCACAATCTTATAACTGACCACACCTGGGAAAGAATGAAGAAAGATAACGCTCAAGTTACCAATCAAGATCCGAATCCTGGCAAAATGTTCGTAGCTTACGGGAGTGCAACACCGCTGAAGCTATTAGGATCATTCAAAGCTACAATAAAACTTGCTGGAACATCAAAGGACATCACAACATTCTATGTGATCGAAAACGGTACGCGTGACCTACTTGGACGTGTGACGGCAACCTCATTGGGAGTACTTCGGATCAATTTGGATGTAAACCAAGTTGAATCTGAAGCGTTTCCAAAATTTAAAGACGTCTTAGTTACTATTCCAATTGACGATTCAGTGAAGCCCGTTGCTCAGCCGTATCGGAGGATTCCCATCCCGCTCGAAGAAAAAGTAGAGAGAAAACTGAAAGAATTACTGAAAAGGGACATTATAGAAGAAGTGAAAGGTCCTTCTAACTGGATCTCGCCAATAGTCCCTGTCCTAAAAAACGGAGGGGACATCAGATTATGTGTCGATATGCGCCGAGCAAATGCGGCTATACAACGTGAAAACCACCCACTGCCAACGATGGAAGAATTGTTGCCAAAAGTTCGAGAAGCCAAAATCTTTAGTAAGCTAGACATACGAGATGCGTTCCACCATATCGAACTACACCCAGATTCAAGGCATATCACGACTTTTATTACTAGTAAAGGATTGTATCAATACAAAAGAATGATGTTTGGTATCTCGTGTGCGCCAGAGATTTTCCAAAAAATACTTGAACGAATCCTTTTAGGTTGCGAAGGAGTTATCAACTTCATAGATGACATCTTGACGTTTGGAAAAGACGTAGTAGAACACGACTTAAGGCTAAAAAAAGTTATGGCAGTGTTAGAGGAAAATAACGTGATGTTGAGAGAAGACAAATGCATTTTTGGCATGAAGAAAGTTCACTTCCTAGGGCATGAACTGTCAGAACAGGGAGTCAAACCACTAGACAAGTATATCTTAGCTATAAAGGGATTCAGAGCCCCGACAAATATCGCTGAACTGCAGAGTTTTATGGGCTTAGTGAATTACGTTGGAAAATGGATCCCCCACTTAGCAACGGTAACAGAACCTCTTAAGCAACTGCTACGAAAAAGAACGGGAAGAAATACGGACGTTCAAGATGACTGGGGAGATGCCCAAAAGAATGCATTTAACAATCTCAAGGCGGCACTCATGAAGGTACCAAATTTAGGTTACTACAATCCTCATGATAAGACAGTAGTGATTGCAGATGCAAGCCCAGTAGGTCTAGGTGCAGTGCTGGTGCAAATCAACAAGAATGGGCCGAGAATAATTGCATTTGGTAATAAAACCCTTAGCAGCTGTGAGCGTCGTTACTGCCAAACAGAGAAAGAGGCCTTAGCCCTGGTTTGGGCAGTCGAACATTTCAACATGTTCCTGTACGGCAAGGTATTCGATCTAGTAACGGATCATAAGCCCTTGGAGGTAATATTTGGCCCAAAAGCAAAACCATGTGCTCGCATTGAAAGGTGGGTATTAAGGCTGCAATCCTACAATTTCAAGGTGAAATATAGCCCGGGGAAGACCAACATAGCCGACCCACTGTCGAGACTCTGTGAAGTGTCAAAAAATCCGACGGCTTTATTTGAAGACCATGTACAAGCGGTTACCGAATCTGCACGACCAGTAGCCATCCCATTACAAGAGATCATTGAAAATTCCCATGGAGATCCAGAGATACAGAAGGTTAGAGAGGGCCTCTACAATGGAAACTGGGATGAAATGGTTAAAATCTATAAACTTTTCCAGGATGAATTATGCTTTAATGGCGATATACTTCTCAGAGGGACGAAAATTGTAATCCCAACCAAATTACGCGGAAGAGTTCTGGAAGCTGCGCACGAAGGCCACCCGGGGATAGTCGCGATGAAGGGCAGATTGAGGACCAAGGTATGGTGGCCTAAATGCGACAAAGATGCTGAAAACACATGCAAAGCCTGTAAAGGATGTATCTTGGTTTCTGCTCCCAGCGCCCCAAACCCTTTAAAAAGAAGAGATTTACCTTCCGAACCTTGGGTTGACATAGCAATTGACCTCATGGGCCCTTTACCTAGTGGAGACTACATCCTGGTAGTTGTCGATTATTTTACCAGATATAAAGAGGTGAAAACATGCAGAACAATAACAAGCGCTGAAATAATTGGAATGCTTGAAGATATTTTTAGCAGACTTGGCAATCCGGTTTCGCTTACAGCAGATAACGGAAGACAATTTTCCAGCGAAGAATTTAAGAGTTTTTGTGCAGAGAGGAACATACGACTCTACAACACCATTCCCTACTGGCCGCAACAAAACGGAGAAGTAGAGCGCCAGAATAGGGACATCCTAAAACGTCTCAAGATTTCTCAGGTAGAGAAAAAGAACTGGAAGGGAGCACTTCGTGAGTACATGGTGATGTACAATAGTACACCTCACACAGTTACAGGAAAAACACCTGCAGAACTGTTCTTTAGACGACAATTTCGAGATTCATTCATTTCTCAGAGGATTTTGAAATGAGGGATAGAGATAAGGAACAAAAGGAAAAAGGGAAGGAATATGCGGATAGAAAGAGGAGAGCTACTAGCTGTGAATTGGAAGTTGGAGATAAAGTATACGTCAAGAACATGACTAAACAAAACAAGCTCAGCTTAAACTATGAACCGGAAACACATACTGTCGAAGCGAACAAAGGAGGGGACGTTACTCTTCGGAATGATGAAACGGGTCAACGAATAAGACGGAATGTCGTACACCTAAAACGAGTGCAAGGGCAATGGAAGGTGCTAGATAATGAGAATAATGCTAGTGATGCTCAACCCGACGATAATAGTGATGATGTAAATCAATCGCAACTTGAGTGAATAAAATGATGGACAATATTGAAAATAATTGATGATTAGTAATTAGACATATAAAGTTCTGTAAGTGCTATTTAATTCATTTTTTTTAATTATAACTGTAAAACTATAATTTACTATTAGGGTAAAAGAATGTACTCAAAAGGAGTTGCTGATTGTACTTGTGTTCATTAAAATACTATGTCTTGGTAATTGAGAATGTGTTTAATTTGTATGTTGACCTGACCAGTTCCTAAACTAAATATGTTTATTGTTATTTAAAATAAAAAACATTGATAAGGGAGGGATGTAGTGTATAGACATTTAAAGTTGGGTGTAAATCTGTCGTCTCGAGAAGCGCACACGCGGGTAGGCGGGGGGGGCACTGCCCGACCGACCGCTGGAGTGAGAAGACGTGGACGCTTGCTGCGAGCCGATATCAGGCATATTATATTATACATCAGGACGGTACATTACAGTCTTTAACTGTGTAAAACGCTTTCTGGCAAAGCTTACGTTTATTTACTAACAATACATTGTATACGATGAATTATGATATCTTCGAAACTGCCAGTCATTTCGCGATTGATAAAAAAGTCTATAGTTGTAAAATTTGCAAGGCAATGGACTTTAATTAATTCTAAGGATAAAACTTGTCTATGGTTAGGCGTAAAATCAAAGGTCGACGACCTACCTAATAAGAATAATATAATGGTAATTTCTTACAATATATTTATTACTATGATCTGAGCGCGCGATTTCTTTCGCGTGGGCGTCACTATTAAGTACCTACTTGGTTTTCCCCTCGTGTCCCGATTCTGGGACATAAAAGTAGCCCATATGTTGCCCTATAGCTTCGTCTATCTTCCAGTGTAAGTCCCAATTAAAATAGATTCAGCTGTTCCAAAGATTAGCCTAGACAGACGGATTGACAAAAATATTTTTTGCTAGCTTAGTTTATTCAATCAAAACTAGCTTTAAATGGTTCGTGTAATATTACACACGGCGTGTTGCCAGTTCCTTTTTTAGGTTCCGTAGTCAACAAGCAAACTTTATACTTTCGCCATGCCCGTCTGCTCGCGGCCTAGCTCATAAACTATTGGTACTAGAACACTGAAATTTGGCATGGATATACATATTAATCACGCAGACAAAATTGTTAAATAAAATCATGAAAAAAAAAACATTTTTTTAGGGTACCCTGCACGTAAACAGATGACGATTTTTTAAATCTCGTCTACCCGATAGTGTGGGGTATCGTTGAATAAGTAAATTATACCAATTTGGTTGGAGAGTGGAAAGACCAATTTTCGATACGGTGGTCTGTTTGCAAAATATTAAAGTTTTAAAGTGCTAATTTTCATTAGTCAAGTTATTTTTTGTTAGAGCATGGTATAGAACTCACGCACTTGGCGTTGTTAGCAAACTAGGGAACCCTACACTTGGCCGGACTCTCACTTGACCGGTTTTTTAATTTCTTCTCTCTTTCTGGACACGCTACCGTGTGGCTGTATCTCATTCGCGCCTTTGACCTAGTTAAGGCCACGTTGACCCAACACCTGGTAATATTAAATATAAATTCTACACATCTTTATTCCGTACCAACAAGATCTATTTTAGTGCTAAATCTGTGACACAAA
Organism: Tholera decimalis; assembly: GCA_943138885.2. NCBI lineage: Eukaryota > Metazoa > Arthropoda > Insecta > Lepidoptera > Noctuidae > Tholera > Tholera decimalis. The sequence goes on from OW964571.2 coordinate 6,201,648, forward strand.
CTGTATTTTTGCCACAGGATATGATGTCAACAATTATGTGAGTCAATGCAGTACGATTGATTTTTTTTTCTGTTACAGGATTTCTGACTCAATAGTTATATGTCAGGGTTATTTAGATAAATACTAGGTAAATAGATATTGAGCTCATATCAGAGACCTTTTTGACATAAGTTTTGAAGCTAACATGGTCACTAACAGTATCATTAGAACATAAAACGAAATATTTACCATGTGTATAAATATTGTTTTAAGTTTCCGATATTCGGCACTGTTGCAAGCGCCATGATCACGGATGAACTCGAAACAATAACCGTTTTAAATTCTTTTTGACATTTTAAATCTTTCCTGTATGAGACGGAACTTAATACAAATAGTTTTATGTAATGAAACATCATTCTATCGTTCACGAGCTCTTGTGAGACTAAAGACCGAATTTTTTGTTCTTATACTGGTTTTAACAGGGGTGGATAAATAGTGTCCCAATGGGGACCCCAATTCTTACTTATTCTACTCTTACACCCTGTATCAATATAAGGTCTAAGGCTCACGTTTGACCACCATCTCACCTGATGGTAAGCGATGATGTGGTCGAAGACGAAGCACGCTTGCCTCGAAGTAACCTATTCACTCTTGACTTAAAGACCCCGGGTTATAGCTATCAGGAAATACAGACTCTGGCAGGGAATTCCACTCCTTAGCAGTACGCACAATGAAAGTATTCCCAAAACGTTTTGTGCGTGTGGGTGGGATGTCCACATGTAACGATGGCGCATCGCCGTTTGTTTTGTCTTAGGTATGGGAATAGTTTAGGACCATGGGGAAGACATAGGATAGTTTTTATCCCGGAAATCATCCCTAAAGAATATAAAAAGGTGTTGGAATTTCGTATAGGGAAACAATAATATACTATACATATCCATACTAGTATTATAAATGCGAAAGTAACTCTGTCTGTCTATTACCATTTCACGCCTAAACAGCTGAACCGATTTAGATGAAAATTGGCATGGGAATAGTTTAGGACCCTGGGAAGAACATAGGATAGTATTTATCCTGGAATTGCCACGGGATCTGGATTTATCGGGAAAACTCTCCCACGCGAACGAAGTCGTGGGCAAAAGCTAGTAGTTAAATAAAAGCTATATGTAAATAAAAATAATCAGAACTCAATGACTATAATTTTTGCGGGACTTAGCAAATACTTTAAATCTAGAAACTGTTATATTCTAACTGTATTTTTGTTTAAAGAGCTTGAAATTAAACAGCTACTAAATATTCATTAAGACCAAATTAAAACGTTACATCCTTTTCATCTTAATTTAGATAGGATTGCATTAAATCGTTACCTTGTAATTTGACTGAATGGCAAGGCCAATTAGATGACTCAATATTTTTGATTAAATACGGAAGATTTTAAATTAGTTTCAATCAGATAGTTTGCTGGTTAAATAAAAATTTAACAAACTTAATGACACATTCTTAATATAAGTTTATTTTTTATTGTGAATCCCGATGATGTGGGAATTTCGGAATATTAATAACTAGCTGACCCGCCACCACTTCGTTCGCGTGGTATCCTACCCCTACCCAACCGATACCACTACCCCTATCCTACCGATACCCTACCCATACCTTACTCTACCTCTACCCTACCCAAACCCTGCACTACCCCTACCCTACCCTACCCCTACCCTACCTCTACCCTACCCTACCCCTACCCTACCCCTACCCTTGACACCTTCCTACTTTTTTTTTTCATAAGAACCTTCTCCTGACAAAACCAAACACAACAAAAAAAGAATCAGCCAAATCAGTCCAGCCGTTTTTGTGTTTTGCGCTTAGCAACACATTTAGCGATTCATTTTTATTACATAAGATAATATTCCCTTTGACCGATTTATGGAACCCGAGATCTCTTACTCGGCAGAGACCACTAGACCAACGAGACAGACTATAAACTTCTCTATCTTTCAGTGAAATCCAATAAAAATTGGTTCAGTCGTCCTAGAAATTAGCCCGGACAAACCGAAACACAGACAAACGTGATTAACAAAGCGCGGAAGAATCTCAATTACTTAAAATGGTCACCGACAGACCGACCTTTGGGAGCATTGTTTAACCTTAGAGATTTTCACGTGTTTCTTCAAATAGTTCAGCTCATCATCTATTTAGCCTTTAGAACTTAAAACGGGATATTACCACGTGTATTTTTTGTTTTGAGTTTCCGACATTTCGGCACTGTTGCAAGCGCCATGATCACGGATGAACTGAAGTAATTGCGGGTGGAAGTTTATGAGCAGACAAATCGGTCTACCCTCTTTCTCGTTCGTTTTCTGTTAGCGACACCGCTACCACTGTCACATGTATCACTAAACACTCGATTCTGTTCCCGACACACAAAACTCAACTGTGTCGACTCGGGAACTTTCTACGGAACGTTTCGGTTTTTACACATTTGAACCACTGGATTCCAGGCCCTCGACAGTTGAAACCCATCCCGTTTTAAGTTCTAATGATACTGTTAGTGACCATGTTAGCTTAAAAACTTCTTTTTAGCCTTTTCCCAAATATGTTGGGGACGTTGGGGTTAGTGTTTTACATAGAGCGACCGCCTATTTGATATCCACAACTCAGTATCTGAGTAACACGATACTCCTTGGGCAGACCTGAGTCAGATTTCCTGGCTTCTGACTACCCGTAACGGCTGTCAAAGATGTCTAAATGACAGCCGGACTTTAACAAGCTTTCCGAGGCCCTGATCCCGCCAACTTCCAAAATCCGGGCTACTACTAAGTAATTCTTTACAGAAAAACTCATTAGCGCTTTTTGCCCGATACCTCATGCCCAGTCGCGCTTGCGACCACTAGACGAGGTATATACTCTTTTCGACATAGTTTAGCTCACTACGACTTAAATACTTTAGGTATATACGGAATAGGGAGTAAAGTCCCGCAATCCCATTGAAAAGGGAGGATCCTCCGACCAGACAGATGTTTTTGTCTGGTGGGCAACTGCCCGATGTTTGTGATCGGGTGATTTGTATGCATGCTAGTTGTGCGGTAAACTCTGCTTGCGCGATACAGGATTTCTATAGTTTAGTTTATATGTTGCGAGATAGATGTCGTTACAGTTGTCTGGAAGATATCGCTTTCAGCGTTAGGGTGTAAAGTCCCGCAATCCCATTGCAAAAGGAGGATCCTCCAACCAGACAGGTGTTTTTGTCTGGTGGGCAACTGTCCGATGTTTGTTATCGGGTGATTTGTATGCAGGCTAGTTGTGCGGTAAACTTTGCTTGCGCGATACAGGATTTCTATAGTTTAGTTAGTATGTTGCGAGATAGATGTCGCTACAATACCATCACGCGTTGAGACCATTTTAACAGCAATAGCAAGCACGTAAAACAAACATAAAATTTAAAACAACACATGTAGAATTTTATGCACCAACGCTGTTAGAAAACCGTAGTACATACATCTAAAACGGGGTCCAAAACATGTGTTGGCCGAATGACGTGAACGAATTCACGTCATTCGGCCTTCGCTCAAGGACTTGTGAGTCTTTTATTATTTTTGTTTATATTCGTTACTCGACGAATCTATACTAATCTCGGAAATGTTTGTTTGTTTAAATGAGCTTATCTTCGAAAGTGCTGGGTAGATTTCGATGTGGTATGGAAGTAGCTTGAGTCAAGCAGTCAAAGTAGCCTATAACTTTCCTCAAGCGTGAAGCTGCTTGACGCTTGAGGAAAGTTATAGGCTACTTTTTTCCCGACTGCAAATAAAGGAGAGCTATGTTTTATCCTGATAAAGTCCACGGTAGCGACGAAATTCGAAAAAAAAAACCAAACGGTTATATAAAGGTTAATCTCAAACTTGTAGGTGCTTCCATCGACCTGTAACACTTTTGCTTTCTGTTAAACACTAGGTTTTTTTAAAGAAAAGCATTTATTTAGTACCAGTACTTCAGAATAGTAGATACATCAGGCATACACATACAAAAATACAAATAAATAAACAGTAAAAAAACTAAAATAGTACATTTTGATACAAGTGGAGAAAGTTTGTTATTGCGGCCGAGGCGGAGTTACGCCTATTTGTATGCATATAGACTAACTTCTTCCTGCGGCTTCGCTCGCGTATTCTCCATTCAGCGAGAAATAATAGACTGTCCTACTCCGAGGTCTAATCTAAATCTGTACCTGGAGCCTTTATTTATTTATTTATAGTTAATTAAAACGATAAAACACCAATTACATTAATTAACTTAGAAATATACCTATATAAGAATAGAATAATAATAACTGTGATTGCTAATTGAAATTATACAAAATAAAATTAACATTAAAATGGAACAGTAGACACCCGAACACCAGACAGCCTTGGAAGATGGGTAGGCCTCTAGTGTGGGATGCAACTTGTGTCGACACTCTTGCGCCATCTCATATTCCAAGTACGGCGAGCTGTGCTGGTGCAGCAGCCGCGACTGCAGAGGGCCCTCAAACGGCGCAAATACTGTAACCTTTCTAGTAATTACAGTTTTGTGTGTTTGGGGTCGAAACGCTTGGGTCATGGGGCCCGAGTGCGCGTCTCCTTTATAAGGAACTAGCTTTTGCCCGCGACTTCGTACGCGTGGGAAGGTTTTCCCGCGCAAATCCCGATCCCGTGGGAATTTCGGAATAAAAAGTAACCTATATGTTATTCCAGAATGTCAACTATCTACTTACCAAATTTCATTCAGATCCGTTCAGTAGTTTTTGCGTGAAAGAGTAACAAACATCCATCCATCCTCACAAACTTTCGCATTTATAATATTAGTAAGTATTAGTAAGAAAGATAAGAAGTAAGAAGTAAGATTAACTCGCCGGCTGATCGATTCCTTGCGTAACCGAATGTCTGGCTCGTTCTATGACTAAAGAATAAGCATTGCCATACAACGTGGCAATGCTGCCAGTCTTCTGGGTACGTTTCCGGACGACAGCGATGTGGAGGAGTTGTTTTTTGTTTTTTTTTTAATTTTTTTATGTAGGTTTAGCAGTGTTTTTTAAAATTCAATGTTTTATTTTGTTATCTAATAAACAGAATCTGTACCAAATTTGCATGTTTTTTTTTAGGTGGTCTAGACGTGAAAGTATAATAAACAGACAGAGTTATCACATTTATAATATTAGTAGATACGAATACGTTTATGAATTCCCGTTTACAGCGCAGCGTCATCGCTTAGATTTTTGGACTTGGCTACTGAAGTTTTAGACTCAACTGTTACAAACAGATGTTGTCTTACATTAACGGAATGCTATTCAAACAGTTAATAATTTAAACAGAATCAGAAGATATTGATGAGATAAATTACACAAAGTAATGTGCCTGACTGGGTATGAGAACCCACGACCTGTAGGTAAACTGACTTTATCTGCGGACTATCGGAAATTCAAATACCTAAATTCCTTAGCAACACTGAATCATTGACTCAGGTAGAAATCCGGCCAAAACGCCAGAAAGTCATACAGATGCCGCAGTCGTTTCGTTCAAAACAACTAAGACATTAATTTGCTGGCACCGATGTAGTACTAATCGTTAAAACTATTCACTTAAAGAAAATAAAACTAAATGCACGAAATTTTACGTACAAAACGTTTTAAGAATAGTTTCATTGTGCGTCCAGCTAAGAAGTAGAATTTTCTGCCGAAGTCTGGGTTTCCTGATAGCTATAACCTGGGAGTCTTTAAGTCAAGAGTGAATAGGTTACTTCTAGGCAAGCGTGCAGCATCTTCGACCACATCATCGCTTACCATCAGGTGAGATGGTGGTCAAACGCGAGTCTATCTTATATACATAGATATATGTACATAGATTACCATATCATGTATATCACTGAGGGGTGCCAACTGAAAAACAGCGCTGGGTGTCTTTCGCTTAGCTAATGCTCAGTTGGTAAGTAACCCTTTCGATCAGACACGCTCAGCGCATTTTTATTTGTTATTTTTACAATGTTTATAACTTTGTAGTTGTTGAGGGTATTTTAATAAATGTCTTTCTATTCTATTATCTATCGAGTTTAACGTTGACATATGAATCCATATTGAATAAAATTACTAACCTAAGAATATAACAACAATTGTGTTAGTAAATAAAACTTAAATAAACACTTAATATAAACATGAATTCATTCAATTTGAATGGTATTTTGGCAATTATTGCTGACCACATTGGACTATCCTATTCTAAGGTGTCACATTAGGGTTCTTTTAAAACAAATCGAATGAATTCATGTTTAGATATCGATGTACGTTCGCTCTCACGGATTCTGCTCAAAAAGGAGGCTGTTGTTTGCCTAAAATAGCAACGAATCTATCAGTACAAGTCTCCATTAACATTTTGTACACACTACAGAAACGTGGGAGCCGTAATAGTAGGCTGTAGGCACTATTGTATTAGACGCGCAAAGCGTATAGGGTTTTTTTTGAGAATATGTTATAAAAATAAATTAATAATATATTATTACTCAAAAAAAGTTGCATAAGAACACATGTTGCATCAAATAATAAGCATAAAATGGACTAACACAATAAAAGACATGTGACAGTAGAGACCCTGACTCCTAAACTAGGTGTTTGTCCCTTTATCTTAAGAGTCAGTGTTCTTCCATTTAAAACTATGATAGCACTAGCTTTCAGCCTACGGATTGGCTCTCATTCCGGTTTAGTTTTTCCTTCTAATTGTTCGGTTTTTGACGCTGCAAGGAATCTTTTGCCTTAACGAAAATATGAAAAAGAAATAGCGTAATTGATCGAGCCGTTCTCGAATTTTTCACATAGCAACACATTCGGCGACTCTTTTTATTTTTTATGTCTATAGATTATTAGCTTTTGCCCGCACTTCGTTCACGTGGGAGGTTTTTCCCGCGTAAATCCCGATCCCACGGGAATTCCGCCTGTGTTATTCCAGGATATCAACTATCTACTTACCAAATTTCATTGAGATCCGTTCAGTCGTTTTTGTGTGAAAGAACAAACATACATACATCCTCACAAACTTTTGCATTTATAATATTGGCAGGACTTATTAGTTTAAAAACAAAGATTTATTTTTTGTTGATAGTAGATATATGAATGAATTTAAAGACGCTGTTGAAATGCGAGGTTTTTCTCAATATAGAAAGCATGACGCATCTTATTATGTTGGTATTACTAGAACGCTAGGTAATGTAGTACGAAATGTTGTGGATGATACACTCGTAAGAAAAATCCTTGACGATCTCTTGAAGATCTATGAGCTTAGCAACTATCCGGGCTTCCATCCAGGGCCTCAAGTCTGCTATTACAATAGTGTCAAAATAGTCTATCATTGATTTCAAAATTGTTGATTTTGATAAGTTTGGTAATCTACTAATATAATGGCTTTCCAATGGTCAACCACTGACACTTCATTGAACGAAATAATATGTAAAATTAAATAGAAATAAAATCTGGCATGAATAAATATTCAAATTTAGGGGTAGTGTTTCGAAAATCATTACTATTAACGGGTTTTATAATAATGGCAATACGGCAATGTCATTCTAATACGAGACTACTGACCAACCATTATGAATTTAGTAGATTACGAACTATTAGCAAAATGACAATGGGATCGTGATGGAATGACAAATTTATAAAAATAGCAGACTTGGGGCCCAGACCGGATACCGCTGAATACCACTATTCAATTTGAAGCGACTGCCTATATCATAACAGAAAAGACATCTATGAATCATGCTGTAATATAAACTTACCTCTTCGACGGACTTCTTCGAGAACTCGTTCATGGACACAATCCATTGCTGCACGAGCTCATTCACAATAACTAGATCATTATATAACCACGTCAATAGGTCATTCACCCATTGCACACTCGGCGGATCGGGACCCGTACACGTTGGTACTAAAACGCTTTGATGCTTTTTTAAAGTCAGCTGTTCTGGGCCCGGGGACATACGTCCCAACCGTCGCTTGTTTGGTGGAGTGGCTGGCACGAACCCAGTGGGCTTAGCAGGTTTAAACGAGGCACTCTTAACTTTAGCACTAGTAGCCAATACACTATCAGCACTGTTTATAATTTCGTTCGATGTTTTCTTCGCTTCATCGTTCGTTGGTTTTTGTTTAGTATCGACCTCCACGACTTTGTTCGCGAACCGAGCGTACGCCCATTTCGCTATGCCGAGGAGGACGATTGAGAAAAGGATCCAAATGAATATTAACATGACTAAGTTGTCCATGGCTGTGTCCATATAATCGAAGCTACATATGAGGTCGTCAACTGCTTCGGCAAGGTCGGCCATAGCTTTCCATGGTGTTTGCCACCACCGCGCGGCGACCGCACCCGCCGCGTCTGTTTCAGTAACTGATTGGGAGCTCGGCATTTTTTTTCTATTTTCGAACGCACTATTTTGGGATGCAGCTCTGTCTCACTATTCCTGTCTCTTTCTATTTTGGATGCGTTCAATTAGGTTAGTTTCAGTTTGAGCACATTTCGTTCGTTCGTGTTTTTCGTGGTTTTAGTGTTCCCTCTTTTTCAGCATGTTTTTGAGAATCTGTAACAATGAGACATAAAATTCTGTTAGTTAATATGTCAGTAAAATTCCTACTTTTATACGTTTTCACTACGCACTGTGGTACTGAAATATACAATGGAATCGCATTATACATAAAACTTTATTTTGCAAAGGAAATGGTTATAGCAGTTAATGCTAGCATTTAAAGTCAACAATAGGGCATCAACTGTTATCCCAACCATCGTTAAACCTACACGTGAGTGCAATTGCGTTGATACTCCGTGCAATGTATTATTTAGTTTTTTTTTTTATTACGATTTATAAATATGGATCGATGGAAAAGTATAGGGGAAGGGATAGGAGAGAAAATTGATTCGCCTCAAAGCTACAAACGGGTAATGATCAGATTCAGCCTATCCCTAGCTAATCTCCCCCTGCGACGCCCTAAGCCGACGTCCGCAGCCCACAGGGGTGTAGTCGCCTAGTTTGCAAGCTTAATATAAACCCTGGCTGGAGGCTTTAATTATAATTAATTAAAGCAGCCACAGGCAAGTCCGGTTAAACAGCCGACAACCTTAGAGGTTGACATGCGACAAAAAAGCAACATGGGTTCAAGGCACATAAACGATGATATATAACAATGTTTAGAGAAATTCGCGTTAAGATATACCTATATATTAAATAGTTTTTCATTTAGCTGGAACCCATGAACGAAAGGGAAACTGAATGAACAGGGTGGGTATCTAATCAGTAAGGTCTAACACTACCTTCCGCTCGGCTAAGAGGGAAAATAGTCATTTGACGATTTCCCTCCCAAAATAAAATAAAAATGGGTAACACTTTTTATTTCGCAATTATGCTAAGTCAATTTCCTCTCAAAACCAACGAGAATATCTCCCATCTTAAAAAAAACCTTCACCGCACCTCACCATACGTGACAATATCCTCCTATTTCCTCTAACAATGGGCAATAGGCTATTGTCTGGATAATACATAGCTATCTTTGGACAGTCATGCATGACGGCACTGATGATGTAACTATGCTTACTTAAAAGAGTCTGTAATTTAAAAAAAATGGTGGTAGTATGTTTTTATTCATAAGAAATAAATTACGTAAGCAGCTTACAACGTTGTCGCGGGATTGTTTGAAAGAATTACCGCCGCCGCGGAACACTAAGGGCATATGATGGAAGACGGATGGGTTTTAGTCAGTAAAAGTCTGACACACCCTGATTCACCCAGATCGGGAGGCGGTCATTCTTAAAACTAGCTTATTTTCATTTTTACAACTACGCTAAATAACTTTGTTTTTCATAGTGTTTGTATGAATTACAAAGTTATATTTGCGGTTTTAGAAAATATGCTGTATCTCAAAAACTGCAGACCCGATTTCGTTCAAACCAATTTTGGTTGAAAGTTTACATTAATATCTACATACATATATTTTTATTAGATTTTTCACTCCGTTATTATAGAAGTTAGAAGGGGGACACACAATTTACCACTTTGGAAGCTTATATCTTTTAAACGATTGACTTTATGAGAACGTGGTTTTAGAAACCCTTACATCATTTTTAAAGACCTGTCTATAGACACCACACAAGCATAGGCTTCATGAAAAAAAAAATTTCAGTTCTAATTTCATGTATGGGGACCCCCCTTTATTTTAAATATTTTTTATTTTTTTTTTCTTAAAATCGGAAAGCGGTTTACAGAATACATCTACCTACTAAGTTTCACATGTATAGTCTTAATAGTTTCGGAATAAAACGGCTGTGACATACGGACGGACGGACGGACAGACAGACAGACAGACGGACAGACATATTGAAACTATAAGGGTTCCGTTTTTTGCCATTCGGCTACCCTAAAAACCCTAAAAACAACAAAAAAAAGCCCAACTTAGGTCTAATAGTTTTCCTTTTAACTTCGTTAGATGTACCTAAGTACTACTGCCGTGACGTTTGAATTCCTACAAACAACCAATTAGTTGGTCGGGGGGAGGGGGGCCTCTTCCGAAAATTACCACTTTAAAGCTTAATATTTCGCAAACGGCTCACTAATATGAAATAAAAAAATTAAAGAAAATTGATCTTTCCACACTCCCATAATTTTTTAAAGACCTATCCAACGATACCCCTAACCTATGGGATAGGCGAGAACAAATATCCCCACTTTATGTGTAGGGGGAGTATCCAAAAAAAATATTTTGATTATTTTATTTTACCGCTTTGTCGTTGTGATAAATATGTATATCCATTTCAGCGTTCTAGTACTAATAGTTTCTGAGCCAAACCAAGAACGGACAGACGCACATAGAGAAACTATAACCCTAACAATCGCGCCGACAACAAATAAATTGTAATGATGAAAAAATCTTTATAATAAGAACTGAGACGACATACACAATAAGCGTCAAGCACAAACTCCATAATGATTTTAACCTTGTTCGTTCTAAAGTTACAAATTGGTTAATTGGCTTAATAAGAATTAGATTAGCGGCGGTGATTAGTCTTAATAAAACAAACACTGCCTAGGTTGCTGATTCAACGCTTGAAAGTCACATTTCAGTGAATCCACTTTCTTTGCTTAGTAACATCATCATCTCTTTAGCCTTTTACCAACTGTGTCGGGGCCTATCTGACCCTCTACATCCCAGTAACTGGGAAACATGATACCCCTAAGCAAGGTTTCAGATTTTCTGGCTTCTGACTACGCGTAACCGCTGTCAAAGGTAAATAATAATAACAATAAGTTTGTGCGATTATGGATGAAGTTATGATGACGAATAACTATCGGAAATATATTGTGAAGGATGGTACGGTAGACACATGTCGGGCATGTCACAAACCGGGAGAATCCATTCGTCACATTATCTCCGGATGTTCTCGTCTGGCTAACGGAGACTATTTGCATAGACACAACCTTGTAGCCAGGATTGTTCACCAGCAACTTGCTCTTAAATACAATCTTGTGGAATCAGAAGTACCGTACTATAGGTATGTGCCCGACCCAGTTCTCGAAAATGGCAATATTACATTGTACTGGGATTGGTTTATCGTCACTGACAGGACTATTGTTCCCAATAAGCCTGACATAGTGGTGATAGATCGATTAGAGCGTCGCTCAATTATTGTTGATATAGCGGTCCCTCATGACGAAAACCTCGTGAAAGCCGAGAAAGATAAGCAATTTAAGTATCTTGATCTGGCTTGCGAGGTTGTCGACATGTGGGATGTGGATACAGCAATCATTGTGCCGATAGTCGTCTCGGCCAATGGCATAATAGCCAAGAGCCTCGACAAACATCTTATGAGGCTCTCGTTGGGCAGCTGGATCAAGGGTTTGATCCAGAAAGCAGTACTTCTGGACACGGCGCGAATTGTTAGGAGGTTCCTCTCTCAAGAGCCCTGACCACCGGTAGCTTGGATCCTGTACCCGATACCGGTGGGCTACTGTTTTTTATATTTTTAAATGTTTTTTTGTTTTTATAGGAATATTTAAAAATGTAAATAATATGTATATAAAATGTAATAAAGGAAATAATAATAATATTCCACAACTTTCACACAACGCCATCTAGTCCCAAACTAAGCAGAGCTTGTGGTATGAGTACTAGACAACTGATAAACATACATATATATTATTAAATACATACATGTTATAGATAAATTACACCCAGACAAAGAACAAATGATCGTGCTCATCACACAAACATTTGTCCTGGGTGGGAATCAAACCCACGACCTAGAGCATAGCAGTCAGGGCCACTGACCACTATACCAACAGCCAGGAGCAACGACATAACGTCCTTTCCGAGTCACGGGGTAATCACACCGCCATCTTCCAAACTTCGGGGTACTACTGAGAAACTTCTTACTGAAAACCCCAAAAACACTTTTGTGCCCGACCTAGGAATCGAACCCGAGATTTTATGCTCAGCAGGCGTGCTTGCAACCACTAAACCAACGAGGAAGTCTAACCCGTAACTTTTAGATAAACCCACAAAATGTTCTCGACTAAACCATCTCCTAAATAACTATATTTCATGTACAGATAAGTACGATGTTGGTAAGACTGCACGCTCTGGAAGTTATTTTTCCATACTTATCAGGCGTCGTTGAACTGGATTGCGCAAATTCACTATAGCGTGACTGTGAGTGTCACGCGCCATAAAATCAGTCTCCACATACACTAAAACTAAATTTCTTCTAAATTATAAAATAAGTTGAAGTTGAAGCGTGTAATGGCTAAGGTGTAGGATTTGTGATCGAGAAGTCGCAGGTTCGAACCCCACCCACTTAGATCACTAATAAAAACTGAATGATTGAAACCCACTCATTACATTATTGCCGTTACCCACTCCAGACACAAGCATATTTAGCTTAGTTTAGGTTAACAAGATTGCTAGTACATAATGTGAATTGTACCCACATTGCAATTTCTCTTTATAAAAAAAAAAAAATATAAATATCTCGTGTCACAGTGTTTGTTATTTACTCCTTGTTTTGTGTACATTTTGTAGGGCTGAGAATAAGTTATAGGCAATTTTTTTTTTCACCAAGAACATTTTTTTTTTATTGAAAATAGGTTTGCGTTTGACCACCATCTCGCCTGATGGTAAGTGGTGATGTGGTCGAAGGTGGAGCACGTTTACCTAAAACTAACCTATTCACTCTTGACTTAAAGACTCCTAGGTTGTAGCTATCGGGAAACACAGACTCCGGCAGGGAATTCCACTCCTTAACCGTACGCACAATGACGGTATTCCCAAAACGTTTTGTGCGCATGGGTGGAATGTCTACCATGTGCCGATGGCGCTTCGCCGTTTGTCTCGTAGTCCGATGATGACACGGGCTTGACGGAATTAGATTGTGTAACTCCATCCACACTCCCCGAAATGTAACCGATAGAAAACCGATAGACTTGCAACTCGTCGTTCATTCGTTTTTGCGATTCATTGCGAGTCAGTTTTCGAGTAAGCCCTGTGAAGAACATTTGTTTATTTCCAAAAAACGGCACATGAATGCTGTTCGGTTTCAGGGACAAAAACATCGAAGACGTCGGCGCGCCAGCTTTGAACGTAATGCCATGGCTTGTCTCCGCCAAGAAGCGCAACTCTGTGCCACTAGCAAAACTTCGTACAACAGATGTAGATCTTGCTGCTAAGGCAGCAGCCACCGCAGCTGAGACCGTAGAGTACTTAAATATAAATAAAAGAGGTCAAGAGTGGACTTTTAAAGCTGTGGAAAATATAAATTTTAGAAAGGTTTAAAGTTTTCTGGGACTTTTTAAGTTATTTAGTTATAATTATTTATTTATTTAAGAAGTATGGAGGACTAACAGCTATAATACAGAAAATATATAGTACTAGTACTCACGCGGGGCTTCGCTCCCGTGGATTCTATCACGGTAAAAACATAACTCTCCTTTTTTGCAGTCACGTAAAAAGTAGCATATAACCTTCCTCAAGCTTCAAGCTACTTCCATACCAAATTGCATCCAAATCCACCCAGTACTTTCGAAGATTAGCGCGTTCAAGCAAACAAACAAACAAACAAACTTTTCCGCTTTATAATATTAGTATAGATAGTAAACAGTGAGCCAGTTAAAAGTCCTCACGTTTAGAGGCAGGAAAATCTTAAATTGAACACTTAGAATGAGTATAATCTTAATATAACCATATCATAAATACAATATTCAAAATGCCTAAATAGATAGCAGATATAAATAACACACACAACACAGTTATTATTGAAAAAATCAAGGCTTAGGCGTCTTCAATCTACAATCACACTTGTTGTAAACGGGTCAAAATCGTGCTGCTTACACCGCACCGGTTATGCTTCTACTCTCATGCACAATAAATGAATTTTGCCTATACTTGGTTGAGCTGAAAGAAGGTGGATCATACACGGTTTTAGTCGGAATGTTTAAATTAACTTTAGATAAGAGGTCGGGGCTATCAATATTATTGTTTAAAAGGTTTAACAGTAGAATGCAGTCAGATATCTCACGGCCAGTACTTAATGGAAGTAAATTAAATTTTCTACACAGACTGTGGTAGTTATCGGAATGATACGGGATCTTCCGATGAAAGCATAAATATTTGATAAACCTTCTTTGATTACCATCAATTCGGTCTATAGATTTATTGTAACAGGTTACAATAAATATATAGACCGATTTCAGAAGATTTCAGAAGCATATTCCAGATTACTCCTCACGAAAGTACAATACAGGATTTTAAGGGTTTTCGCTTTAGTAAAACATTTTGACAGTCTCATGATGAATCCCAAAGATTTGGACGCCTTAGCTACTATAGCATCCACGTGAGAGTCAAATATAATAATTATATTACGTATTACACAAGCGATTAGATTGGACTAAAAATAAACACAAAATTCAACTATCATAAATCTGTTGAACTGCCCGCCTTATCAGCTGATTCATAAAACCTTTACACAAATTGACTCACAGCCTAGCTACTACTTTGATGTCAGACAAAACGACCTAATTGCGCTATCTGAATACCACGTTTGACCTCACCCGAATTCACAAACAATAAATTGAACTCTATTCCGGTTGGCTCATTTAAAATTTGATTAGGGAGACATAGTTATTACACGAATGGACGAATTAAATAGACAAGTAACACAATTTAGGCAGTGGTCCGAACGCTGGCGAATAACAAGTAGCGAGTAGAGACTGAGGACTTAGTATGAGGTAACAATAAAAACTATTATTGTTTACGATAACTATCGCTTCGTCTCTTTCACACTCATCTACAAGTTTGGTGTTTGTGAAAGAGAGAAAGCGATAGTTTTCGAAAACGACGAAAGTATTTCAAACTCAAAGAGGTCTCTTTGAGTTAAAAAATAATATTATATAATAATAAAAAATATTATCATGATCATTCGTTTTATTTTTCACGTCCCTTCATAATCACATTTTACTTTTAGTTATTGTCACACAATAGTATTTAAAATAATTGTTTACATAGTTATTCGATTTTATTCCCAAATCGATTAATTTAGTTACATCACAATTTCGTAGTCGTCATTATTTTACAACACTGAAACTGTCAGTTTACTGCATTTAATTAAAAGTCTGTATAAGCACCCTGAAAACGAGTTGGCGAATAGTGAGTGTGTGGTCATGATAGTTTGGTATCTGGTTGGCCTCTCGGCGTTTTCATTTATTTATTTATCTTCCTTCCAAAAATATATTTACATATTATTCCTTCCTCTTGGTGAGAAGTTCCAAGAGATGGCAAAAGCAACAGAGGAAAGCCAGAGAAGAGATGAGAGGATGGGTTAAGACAAACCGTCGGATCCAACTGCAGGAGGGTTGCCACATATAGACATAGGTGGAAAAGGTAAGAGGAGGTCTATGCCAAGAGGCACACTAAACTTAGAGACATACTATGAAACTTCAAAATTAGCAGGAAAAAATGAAGGACAAAAGGCTGATTGATTGTGAATAAAATTCAACGCTAGCCAAGCCATGCGCTTAAGCTACCTAAATCATCTGACCTCAATTAATTTATACCTAAAAAGCTCTGAATATAGGTATTAACGACTTCATAACAGTCTGACTAATTGACACTTAGGTCATATTGTCTATGACAAGTCAGTGAGTTAAGTCACGAACGATCCTCACGCTTGTCTGGACGCTTATTAAGTGTAGCAGTTTGAAGGATTTTATTGCTATGGCAAATTCATTATAAAATATAAGCGGTTGCCCGTGCCGTGACATCTCTCGGCTTTTTGGGGTTCCGTAGCCAAATGGCAAAACACGGAACCCGTATAGATTCGTCATGTCTGTCTGTCTGTCCATCCGTATGTCACAGCCATTTTATTCAGAAACTATTAGGACTACACATGTGAAACGTGGAAGGCAGATGTATTCTGTGAACTGCTTTCAGATTTTAATACAAAAATTAAAAAAAAAAAAATTAAAGGGGCTTACCATGCATAGAACCTTTTCATTAAACCTATACGTGTGTGGTATCTATAGACAGATCTTTAAAATTACATTGAGGTTTCTAGAACCATTTTTTAAGTCAATCGTTTAAAAGACTACGACACTACCAAAGTGGTAAAATTTGTGTCCCCCTGTCTTTTAAAATAATAGAGTGATAAATCTAATATTGGTGATGGTTGAATAACAAACATCTTTTCATCCAACTAAACTTAACATCACAACATCTATGAACAAGTGTAGTGACTGCCGATGAATAAAATAATCTGTATTATTTTTCTCTGTGGTTATGTATGTTATTATTATGTCATGGCCTTTTTTATTTTTAAACAATGCATAATTGTTAGCAGCCTAATTTAATTTGACGAGTTTAATGTTTATATTGTTCTGTTGTTAAGAGTATCTACCGTAATTAAGTATACAAAATAAATTTTAACATAATTAGTCTTTTGCTCTTTCTACGAAACCTTTAATATTTTTTTAAGTCAAGGTAACTACCTCGGCGAGTTAATGCCATTGCCAGAACTTTTTCAAGAGCTTAATAATTAAATACTCGAAATTATTATTTCGGCTCTTAATCCCAAGATTTTAATGTAGTCTTTTTGTGTAGTAAGTCCTCTCTTGCCAAGGGATATAGTGTTACCCAACCACTTGGTTATAAAGTCAGTTAAGCGGTCGCTCCATGTAAAACACAGCTGCAACCAGTTAGACTGAATGCCATTGCCAACGCCGACATAGGTAGTTTTTTTTAATAAAAACTTTTTTGCAAAAAAATAAAACCGACTTCCATATCAAAACACTACAAAGCCAAAAATAATTTTAATTTCGGTAGTCGGTGTTATTGGTTTTGTATTTTCTTTTTTTTTCACACCGCCTTCCGAAATTAAAATTATTTTTGGCTTTGTAGTGTTTTGATATGGAAGTCGGTTTTATTTTTTTGCAAAAAAGTTTTTATTTTCGCGCTTTTTAGTGGGTCAATTTGTAATTAATCTAGTTATAAAAGCCAAAATGTCAACTACAAAAAACTAAAAACGCGCGAACAAAAAACACAATATAGAGTAACCGAAAAGGTCATCAATGTAAATATTTTTTTTAGACTTTTGTTGATTTTTCAGAAACGGCTTGTTCGATGTCGATAAAATTTTCATGGGACCATTTGGAAAGTATACCCTTTCCAACAAAAAAAGAATTTTTCAAATCGGTTGGCGAGCGACGGAGCTATGCCCGAACAAACATATAAAAAAAAAAAAAAAGAACAAACAAACATCCGAATTGAGAACCTCCTCCTTTTTCAGAAGTCGGTTAAAAAAGAGAACTAACATTGTATGTGGAAACTAGTTTGTGCCAGCGGCTTCGCCCGCGTGGGAAGTTTTTCCCGTGTAAATCCCGATCCCGTGGGAATTTCGCAAAATCCTTTCTTAGCGGATGCCTACGTCCTAACATCTAACTGCATGCCAAATTTCAGCCCAATCCGTCCAGTGGTTTGGGCTGTGCGTTGATAGATCACTATGTCAGTCAGTGACCTTTGTGTTATATATATATAGACTAGCTTGTGCCAGCGACTTCGCCCGCGTGGGAAGTTTTTCCCGTGTAAATCCCGATCCCGTGGGAATTTCGCAAAATCCTTTCTTAGCGGATACCTACCTCATAACATCTACCTGCATGCCAAATTTCAGCCCGATCCGTCCAGTGGTTTGGGCTGTGCGTTGATAGATCACTATGTCAGTCAGTCAGACCTTTGAGTTTTATATATTTAGATTCACATTACTAGCAATCTTGTTAACACCTCCAACTAAGCTAAATATGCTTGTGTCCGGAGTGGCCAAACTTTCAAGCACCGTCAGCCTTTAAAAAAAAAGCCGAACTCTCTGCCGGCTTCTGTGTTCCCTGGACCATAGAAGCTGGCAGGGTTTGGCTGTGTGCACAATAAAGGCTGTATATTACTAACATAGATAGATATACTAATGACAATAATAACCCTTCAAAAGTTTGTCTGGAAGTTATTGCTCTCAGCGATAAGACCGCCATTGTAAACAAAGTTTAAGGAATATTGTTATTTAGGTGTGTTTAAATTTTTAGTGTACAATAAAGTATATTCTATCTAACACTATTTTAATCCAAAATAAATGATTAATTACACATTAATTTCTGATCAAATTAAATCGCAACTTCAAGTCCATAGCAATTCCTAATGTCATCAGTTGTTATTTCGGTACGTAATACAGCAGCGCCGGTCGACCCGACCTTGAATGACATCATCGCGAGGTCATAGATAAACAGCTGAATTTTTAATCTATGCGCATTGAATTTTAATTATTATTTCGTCTGTGGAACATGCGTCTGTTTGATGTTAGCTTTATAATTTGTTTGAACTCTGAACTTCATTTTATTGAGGAATTATTTAGTTAATGATTTAAAGATGAATTATAATTATTAACATGACAACCTTGTGTCTATAGTAATTTAACTGAAATATTTTTTACAGACTAAACTAACAGCTTATTATAATTGTGCAAGTTTACAAAGAGGTTAGGATATTTGTTACGAGACTCCGGTGTTGCGGCAATGTCATAGCTAGATACCGCAGCCCAAACTTTACATAGGGGTAAAGATATTTGTTACGAGACTCCGGTGTTGCGGAAATGTTCTAGTGAGATACCGCAGCCCCAGAACGCAAGAGCAAAGAAGTCTGACACTCCCTACTGCTCCACCCAATGAGTTACTCTTGAGTTACTCAATCACGCTAAAATGGCTTAACGGAACTGTATGATATTTGGCACAGAGATACTGTGAACTATTTAGTAATCTGTGACTATACTCCAGTTTATTTCAGCACACAGACTTTTTCTCCCCGCAAAATGAGCGGAAAGTCTACACAAACGTAGCCGAGGAAGAAGTCGAAGTTGAAGACAGAAATGGCAGTTTCGAGAAAACGTAAAATCAAAACTACATAATGTATATTGCGTAATCAGTCAGAAAACAGGAATTCACGCTGATCGTTATGATTCGAAAAAATTCAATGCAAACAGAATTCTAGGAGAGTTTTCCCATTCACAGAATGTAGACGAATTTTACATGCCCAATAAATTATTTTTATATTTTTAAAACAAAAAATATCTACACATGGTAAATACCCGTTTTAAGTTCTAATGATACTCTTTTTATATTTGCCTGTGTACTTATATGATTTTTTTGAGCTTTTTAAATATTTATTATGAATCCTTGTTTAGGAATAAAAAACATGGAACGCGTGCCAATTTTGAACAGAACTGCATATTATTTTTCTTTTTTTTTTTTCATAAATAGTTTTGAAAATTGATGGATTTTTTCTCGAATTAGTTTAGCCATGCGGTGAGTAATCCACACACTGATGCAAAGTTAAGCCCAGACATATGCATCGAATAATATGTCACCCACAACAAAGAATCCTATTATTAAACATTACTAAAGCATTACCGATTTTGGTTGCAATAATACCAGTCAGAAATGACGTAATTTCTAAAATGACGGTTGCACTAAAAATAAAACTTATGTGTTCAGATTTAGTCCAATTGCAATTATCATCTCTGTTGGTAATTCGATTAAATTAGTATCAATTTGATACTCTAAAGGTTTTGGTAAAAAAACGAAGTTAGGTATAACAAGTTTATGTTAATTTGGGAATAGTAATTAACAGTATAGTTCGACCTTGTGTGTATAGATGATATCCACAATGTCGATAATGAACTGCCCGGGTTGCGGGAATGTTCTAAAGAGACACCGCAGCCCCGGATCGCAAGAAGAGCTTCCGAGTCATTCAGAGCGGGAGAAGTCATTCGATGATTGTTTCAACAGAAAAAAAGAAAGGACGATAATGGAAGTTCTCGTGTTCTATCTTGCGTTTTTTTTTTTCCAGATTCTGTTTCACTTCTAGAACATATATTTTTACTCATAAAGCCGGGTCCGCTGCGCCAATTTTCTAATAAAACATGTTATCAAAACAAGTTAGCAAAACATGTTAGCAAAACCGCCAGTCCGCTGCGCCAATTGTTGTAATGTTTTTGTTTAATTTCAAAAATGAGTTCCGACGAAGAAGACGTGGAAGCTGTTATAGCAATAGTCGATTTAGTTCTCCAAAGAAGAAACAGAAATAGATTCCGGGTCCGACCCTACCTGCAACCTCGTTCGTTCAATACAATATAATTATCAAGAACTGAAAATTGATGATAGGTTCGGTATGAAAATTGTTTTAGATGTTCAGAAAGTGATTATCAAGAGCTGTTACCATTAATTTTACCAGATATAGAGAAGAAAACAAAGTTTTTTTTTTGGGCTTGTAATATGTACCTATGTGGCTTACTATGCAAGGGAAAAGTAGATGTTTTACGGTGTCCTATGTTTGGGCATAGACCCTTCCCGAAGTGTACATAAATACCGAGCCTAAACGGAATTCAATTACTAAGTATCTTTGTTATTACGTAGCAATGCCGCCAGTCCCGTTGGCGCCAACCGACAGCGTTGAAAACGAACTTTTTGATGCTATATTTCTATTACGTCGTTTAATTTAGATTAAACAGTTTATATAATAAAAGTTTACATGTAATTAAAAAAGTTAGTATCAATTAGATCGGGCACGCCGCAATTGCGGCGGTAAGACCCCTCTTTGAGGAGTGGCTAGATCGGCGTCACGTAGGGCATGCAATATCGCAAGGTTCTCAATTCCGGAACTGAGTTCCAATACTGGAAATCTGATTCCGGAATTCCGGAACCAGTTCCGGAATTCCGGAATCAAAGCCAAGTTCAAGCGCCCCACCATTGCCTCTCGGAGAGACTGGACTTGTGACCCACTAGCACGCGCGCTAGATATATATCTCTCAGCAACAGTGCTGTCGTCTGCATACCCAAAGGTACCGGGCATTAGCAGATCGTTAATATGCAGCAAGAATAAAGTTGCCGAGAGAACTGACCCCTGAGGGACCCCGGCATTAATAGCCAATTGGCCAGACGAGCAACCATCAATAACCACTCGAATAGACCGATCTCTCAGGAAGTCTTCTATCCAAACGCAAAGTTCAGTGGGTATACCGAAAGAATAAAGTTTAGCAATAAGGCTATCGTGCCACACCCTATCGAAAGCCATACCATCCTTGTGTTGAGTTTTATTTCAACCCGCTTTGTCCTTTATGACATAAATGTAATAATTTGTGTCACATTTACGGATTTTATTACTATTTAAATCCATAAATAGAATCAACAATCTATAAAACCAAGTCAATACCATCACAGCACTATCGTCCATCATGACGTAATTTTTTGTCATTCTATGACGACAGTGGCGCAGCTGGCACGGATTTCTTGACATTGCTCGCTTCTGCTCTAGAGGTGCGACACCGATACTTATTAATAATATCGAAATACTTATTCTTATTGTTTTGTACTTTCAACAGTGTCAAGTAATAAAATGTAAGTTTCTTTGAAAGAACAATCAATTTAATGTTTTTTCAACACATTTGCTCGTAAAGTGCACAGTCTTATTCCACCAAGCCCGTTCCATCATCAGACTACAAGACAAACGGCGATGCGCCATCGTTACATGATGGAAATCCTACCCATACGCAAGAAACGTTTTGGGGATACTTTCATTGTGCGTACGGCTAAGGAGTGGAATTCCCTGCCGGAGTCTGTGTTTCCTGATAGTTACAACCTGGGAGTCTTTAAGTCAAGAGTGAATAGGTTACTTCTAGGCAAGCGTGCTTCATCTTCGACCATATCATCGCTTAAAATCAGGTGAGATTATAGTCAAACGAAAGCCTATCAACTCTAAAAAAGTGGTTCTTTATGAACCGCTATTAGGTCCATAATGCAGTGTATTAGAAACGCGTGCTTTTTACTTTACGTTACTGCACTATTGCTATAACGCCACAGATAACTATTTACTAGTTGGAGGTTGGAGATAGCGGCTTGTGGAAAGTTCCACAGACTAGTTTGGTTGCGTTCAGAAAAAATAATAATCCAAATATCAAAAATTTATGAATATCGGAATTCCGATATTACTCCTCTCAATTCCGGAATTGAAATACCAGAAAAATTGTTACGGAATTCCGGAATTACGAAATTCCGGAATTCCGGAATGCATGCCCTAGCGTCACGGCGTCCTGACCTACCGCATGACGCAGGTCCTCACCGGACACGGAAGTTTCGGGAGGTACCTGTGTCTGATGGGAAAGGAGGAAACGCCTGGGTGTCACCACTGCGAGGGTCGCCCTGAGGACACCGTAGAGCACACGGTGCAAGACTGCCCCGCCTGGGCAGAGCACCGACGTGTCCTCACGGCGGCGATAGGCGGAGACCTCTCGCGCCCGGCATTGGTCGAGGCCATGCTGCGGGGCGAGAGGGAGTGGGAAGCGGTTGCCTCCTTCTGCGAAGCAGTCATGCTTCCGAAGGAGGAGGCGGGCCGCGCGAGGGAGAGGATGGCGTCCTCCCTCCAGCCCAGCCGCAGTGGTAGACGCCCACGGCGTCGGACGTCGGCCGACGATCTCCGGCCACCGTAGGCGCGGGCATGCGGACAGCGAGTAAAGGGCAACTCGCTGTCCGACCATGGACCATGCCCGAGTCGACGGCGCGTCGTGTTCCACGCGCGCCTCAAAGAGCGTCAGCAACATGACGAGGCCCCCTCTGCAGAGGGCCGAAGCCCGCCGGGGTCGTGGGACTCATCCCGTTACCGTGGCCCCGGTATGTAAAGGGTTATTGAAGGAACACCGTGGATTTTAGTCAGTAAAAGTCTGACAGTCCCTCCCACCCTGCCCGGAGTGGGAGGACTTATTTGATAATTTTACAACGTTAAAAAAAAAAAAAAAAAAGTATCAATTAGATAGTGAGTTACAGTAAACATCGTGAGGGAATCAAAATAACCCAAGTCCAAAAAAGACATGACGTCCACCAAACCATATTCCATCCATTCTCATAGAAAGGTCGCAGCCACAGAATAGATGAATAAGGTTGGAATGGTAATGTGCGCATGGCGAGCGTGCCACATTTATGATACAAAAATTATAGCTCGACCAATTAATTCATTCACCGCGTTTAGTGCGCTTCGGAATTAGTGTTGCCCAAACGAGAGTCTCAGAACTCTCAGATCTCAGAACAATGTAACAGAGTCTGTTACATTGTTCTGAGATCTCAACTACCGTTTAATAAATAGCAATAGGATAATCGCTAATTGCAAGACTCTTGCGAGACTCTCGTTTGGGCAACACTATTCGGAATACTTCGGAGCTCTGCTTTAAAATGCCGTGTTGTACAATTATAACCTGTAAAATGAAAAGTCAGACCTCAAGTATAGAGCGAGGAGGTATATCTTTCCACCGGTAAGTCGAAAATAACATTTAATTATAATTTTATTTGTATAAATACATAAAAATATTGTGATCACTATGAAATTCCGAACATTTACAACACTATTGCAACAAGTTACAAAAAATATACATTGCCCAATGTGTACTCGCTTAATCAACGCAATGACCAAGTCCGCTTACAATGTACTGCATTCGATGCGTCCTACACACTTCAACCATTGACGTTTCATCAGGGCTGATTGGCCGTGATGCACGGCGCATGTTTATCGAAAGTGAGTTACAATCAGTAGCAAGCTCTCGATTTAAGTGTGTGTAATTTATTTGTGTGCGTAATTCGCATACGTAACGGGCCTCTTGCTTGTAGTGGAGCTAAAGAGTGGGAGACAAGCAGCGACACGCGTTCTCATACAAATCAGGAACTATTTCCTTTCTAACCTCTTTTATATGCTCTATGGTCCCAGCAGTTGGAACGTGGGCTGAGTCATTATTATGTTAGATCCTTATACCTAAAGGTTCCAAGCAGATCGTGTTAATTTGAAAATAGTAATTAACAGTTTTAATTCAACCTTCATTACGACTCAAACAAGCTGATTAGCAGAACGTACTATGAGTTGTTTTTTCGCCATTTTGAAACTCCGGTAATGAAGTGGCAATTTACGCGTTTATTAATAGCAATGCCATTGTTTTGATACGGTTAACATTTTTATCAAGGGCGATAAGCATTGTGTGACCGATCGATGTGGCGAGACTTGGGGGAATCCTATGACCGGTAGTGGAGGGCATTTCGCTGAAATGATGATGATTTAATTCACGATTTATTTATATTCCGATCCCTTGGGAATTCCGGCAAAGTCAACATGTTGCCCTATAGCCCCCTCTATCTTATGTTTTATTGATGACAAGTTCGCGTTTGACCACCATCAAACCTGACCGTGCGACCTGACGGCCCCACCTGATGGTATAAGCGTCAAGAACCTAATTATTATTCATTTATTAATTTCAGAAAAAAAATCCATGGCTAAGGCTAATGGCTAAGGTGTTGGACTTATAATCGAGAAGTCGCGGCTTCGAAACATTACAGTATTGACGTAAACCCACTCCAAATACAAGCATATTTAGCTTAGTTGGAGGGGTTAACAAGTATTGCTAGTAATGTGGATTCTACCCACAGTACTAGTTCTCTTTATAACGAATTATGGTAAGTGATGATGTGGTCGAAGATGAAATACGCTTACCTAGAAATAACCTAATCATTCTTGACTTAAAAACCCCCAGGTTCCAACCAACCACCCCTTAGCTGTACGCACAATTAAAGTATTCCCAAAGCGTTTCAAGTGATAGTCCCATTCAAATTAAATAATTGGCCAAGTGCGAGTCAGACTCGCCCATCAAGGGTTCCGAAGTAACTATAATATGTATATTTATTTATAAAAAAAAACCTTACAAATTTCTTAAAACTAGCTTATTTACATTTTTACAACTACGCCCAATAACTTTGTTTTTCGTAGTGTTTGTATGAATTACAAAGTTATATTTGCGGTTTTAGAAAATATGCTGTATCTCAAAAATTGCTGACCCGATCTCGTTCAAACCAATTTTGGTTGAAAGTTTACATCAAAATCTACAGCATATATTTTTTTGAAATTTTTCACTCCATTATTATAGAAGTAAGAGGGACACACATTTTACCACTTTGAATGCGAATATCTTTTAAACGATTAACTTAAAAAGTGGTTTTAGAAACCTTAATATCATTTTTAAATACCTATCTATAGATACCACACACGCATAGGTTTCATGAAAAAAAATATTTTCAGTTTCAGTTCCATGTAGCTCCGCTTTATTTTAAATATTTTTTTCATAAAATCGGAAAGCGGTTTACAGAATACATCTACCTACTAAGTTTCACATGTATAGTCCTAATAGTTTCGGAATAAAATGGCTGTGACATACGGACGGACGGACGGACGGACGGACGGACAGACAGACAGACAGACAGACAGACGGACAGACATGACGAAACTATAAGGGTTCCGTTTTTTGCCATTCGGCTACGGAACCCTAAAAATAAACGAAGAATACCAAAAATGACAGGCTGGTTTTTTACCCTTATCGATGGATTAATTTAGATTGAATCATTCGCTCGATTAGCGCGGTATAGATTTGACCAGGGCGTTCTATTGTGAATACGTAACTCGATTAAACTTTTATTAAGTCAGCCAGGCGTTTCCATTTTATCCGAAACACATAATAGATTCGTGACCTTCGTGCGAGTTTAAAAACGTATTAGATCGCATTTCACGTTTTTAACTTGTTAAACGTCAATAGTTGAGCTACGCGATATTTGACAAATGCTTGCACTGATTGGACGGGCCTGCTCAAATCTGTTTGATTCTGTCCTCTAAAGACCACCACAGACATAGACCTACATAGCTCTCATATGATTTGATCACTACAGATTGTCTGGACTTTAAAAGAGACGTTGACTTCTGAGTTTGTTTCAGTGTTTCTTCTCACAGTAGTCCAGTTAGGAAACACTGGCCTCATCTAGTTTACATTTACAAAAAAAAAGACGTGTGAAAGTGTTATTTATAACCTATTTGCAAAATAAACATCATTATTTCGTTATTATAGCGCACTCTTTTTTTTAGAATATTAACATCTAATTTAAGCGTCAATAGCTTTATGACTGAAGTATAGGACTTATGACCGAGAGGTCACGAGTTTGAATCCCTCCCATTACACTATTGTCGTGAACCCACACAAACAAATTCTGCTTATTTGGAGGGTTGTGAACTCTAGCCAAAAAGCTAGATCTCTTTAAAAAAAAATACTCCTGCCACATACTACTTCAGTGTCCCTTTGCGTTCCAGGGTCGCGGTACCTCGTTGGAACATTAGCAAAGTGGATAGAATCACATCTATATTATGAAAAGTCTATATTCACATTACTAGCAATTTTGTTAACTCCTCCAACTAAGCTAAATATGCTTGTGTCTAGGGACAAGGTATAGAAAGCATCGATATTGTACTCATGAGTACGAAAAAGAAATATCATACTTATAAGTCATAAATGTATCGAAACAAAAGTATCGATACTTCAAAGTATCGAGTACTTTTCTTAGGGCCTAATGCGCATACGTCAGGCTGTCAATGTCAGTCAGTAACGTCAATTTAGCTTCAGTACAGAAGTACAGAAGAACAGAACATCAACATTAGTGTAATAATAGTACTATAAAAAGACAACTGTGACTTTACAAATTATTTAAACAATTATATTATTTATTCCTTTAGACACATAGATTATAGTACCTACCCATTCCTCTTCCGTACAATCGCTAATAGATACACAGCACGGAACAATTGGTACTTTTAGATGGCACACATTCACATTTAATAAGTCAAATAATAGTCAAGCACAATAACGAACAACCGGAGCAAAACTAATCGCGAGACAAACACGAACAATAATACGAATAATACGGTTTTGTGGGATATCGTTGTACATTATAAGAACTACATTGTACCTACCTTATAAGCAATAAATAAATAATAATAATAACAAAACAATTTTCTAACGGCAAACGATTGAGTGATTTATTAGTGAAGGAAAGGACCTGAACTGTGAACAGAAAGACTGAAGGAACGATTTCGGTCAGTTCAGTTGAACCAGATGGCGTTGCCATCCAAGATTTATTCGATACGATACCTGTCAAAAAGTACTCATTGAGTAAAAGTATCAAATACAAAGTATCGAGTACAAAAGTATCGGTATCGAACGAAACGTACTCGATACCACAAAGTATCGATACTTTTTTTGTGTCCCTAATTGTGTCTGGAGTAAGTTTACCGGAATGGTTGGGCTTCGAACCTACGACCTCTCGATCACAATTCAGACACCGTAACCATAAGGCTATTGACGCTTTTGCAATGAACTATCGAATTATCGGGCCCCGTCAGTGGTGCTGAGTTGCTGACTGGTCTTAGTGACGCGCAGTCTCTCGTAGCACCCTGTCACTAGAAATCATAGCTTAGGACAACGTAACAATCTGTATTTATTTATAATGTATCTACTTTATTTATTGTACACCTTACAATACATATTTCTATTGATACAAAAAGTAAAACGAATGTGTACAATGGGCGGTCGTATTGCACAGGGCGATCTACTTTCTAAATTTCATTCAAATCCGTTCAATAGTTTTTGCATGAAAGAGTAACTTACATACATCCTTACTGATACTTAAAGATACTTACATACATCTATACATCAATCCTCACAAACTTTCGCATTTATAACATTAGTAAGATCAGGTTCGAATTTCGCTAGTCATGTCTAAGATGAAAGAATTGATGGATGGAATGTATGAAAGATGATATTGATAAGGTCGAATATTGATAAAACGACATGCATATTAAAAGAAGACAGACTACGCGAAACTTGGAGACAATTGATGACACAGTTGGCGCTTTGGTGAAGAGATTGACTTGGCACTACGTGTCGTGGTTTCGATGCCCGCTCCAGAACCAATATTCGTATAGTCTACATATATCTATACAACGTGTAACGGAAACCCCATATCTATCCACAAGGGCTAAAGACAACATCTGGTATGGAGTCTCTATACACAGTTTCAGCTCAAAATAAGTGACTCAAAGAATTGATACCAAATTATCGGTTTCATAAATTTCTTGAATATCAATCATAACAAACGTGTCACAGCACTACGAGGGTCAATAACTTTCCACGTCACTTGCCAATAACACGATAATTCTCTTCGTTCTTCTTAATTTGAAAAGTTCGGTCTCTGGTACCAATGTGTTGAAATTTCTAATAAGTTCCACACATGTAGACTCAGGATTACAAAACCCTTGCCATATCGTTTGCTATCATCCAAAGAAGCCATGCACTTGGTATGTATATACCCTTTAAATTACACGTTGTATAGTTTTTCAAGATCTGGGTGTTTGTAAGAATACCCTCACGGTACAGAAGAAATTTCTAGTTTAGGAATGTTCAAAAAAAGTCGTCCGTTGGGGTTAATAGAGATACTGCGAGCCCAGAATGTAAGGGTAGTGAAGGGACAAGGTGGGTTTTTAGTCAGTAAGTCTTACACACTCTCTTCCGCTCCACCCAGAACGGGGGAGTTCACTTGATGATTTTCCCAGCAAGAAAAAAAAATAGGGTTAATGGAGAGCGAACCTAGCTTGCACTGGGAGTGAAATTACACTTAGAGTAGTGTTGGCCCACCATCTCACCTGATGGTAAGCGATGATGTGGTCGAAGATGAAGCACGCTTACCTAAAAGTAACCTATTCACTCTTGACTTAAAGACCCCTAGGTTATAGCTATCGGGAAACACAGACTCCGGCAGGGAATTCCACTCCTTAGCCGTACGCACAATGAAAGTATTCCCAAAACGTTATGTGCGTATGGGTGGGATGTCCACCATGTAACTGTGGCGCTTCGCCGTTGTCTTGTCCGATAACGGAACGTGCGAATGGAATTATGTAGTCTGAAATGTCACTTTAACATTGACACTTCATTATTTTTGTTTTGTTTAATTGTACTGAAATCAAGGCTAAACACCGGATAAGATAAGGATTTACAGTGAATTTTAAGCTTAAATACTTATCCGTGCAATAAATAGTGAATCGATATCTCAGCACTTATGAACACATTATACCTTGGTTGACATTAGACTTACTAGGGATGATAACAGCTGATAGTACTTAACAACCTTCAATGATATACTTTAGGTAATATAAATTCATGATCCGTGACTCGATTCGCTGCCAAGTATACTATGTCTAACTTCATAATTCTTACTAATATAATAAATGCGAAAGTTTGTGAGATAGATGTATGAATGTTTGTTACTCTTTTACGAAAAAACTGCTGAACGGATCTGAATAAAATTTGGTAAGTAGATAGTTGACATCCTGGAATAACACATAGGATACTTTTGATCCCGGAATTCTCATGGAATCGGGATTTATACGGGAAAGCCCTACCAAGCGAACGAAATTGTGGGCAGTAATTAGTTTATCCATCCATACTCCAATAAATATGAGAAACTAGCTTGTGCCAGCGGCTTCGCCCGCGTGGGAAGTTTTTCCCGTGTAAATCCCGATCCCGTGGGAATTTCGCAAAATCCTTTCTTAGCGGATGCCTACGTCATAACATCTACCTGCATGCCAAATTTCAGACCGATCCGTCCAGTGGTTTGGGCTGTGTGTTGATAGATCACTATGTTAGTCAGTTAGTCGGTCACCTTTGAGTTATATATATTTAGATTAATCAGGTATCTCTATTTGTTACTATTATAGCCCCGCTAAACCGTACAAAAATCTAACAAAATTGTTCGTTTAAAAACTGATTAGCAAATTCCTAATTCAAAGAGTACCTTAATATTATTATTTAAAGTAATTGCCTAATGCTTAAGTTGTCGGCCTTGTGATCCAGAGATCGCAGGTTTGAACCCCACCCAAATAAAATATTGGGGTGAACCCATTCCAGACAAGCATATTGCTAGTAACGTGAAACTACCCATATTGGTAGTACTCATTCAAAAAATAAATCTCGACCACATCATCGCTTACCACCTAGTGAGATGGTGGACAAACGCGAACTTATTGCCTGATCAGTTTTGCTTTAAAACTCATCAACTCAGGTCATATGTGACAAGGAACAAAGAAGCCGGCAGAGTTTCATACACAGAATAGATAAAAGAGGTTTTATCTGTTCTGTGGTTTCATCACCAAAAGAAAAAAAAATTGGCTAAGTGCGAGTCAGCACCTGAAGGGAAGGTTCGCCCATGAAGGATTCCGTAGTAACTATAATAAATATAAATTATAATATATTTATTTGACAAAAAAAGCCTTACAAATTTCTTAAAACTAGCTTATTTACATTTTTTATCACTACGCCAAATAGGTAGGTATCTTTGTTTTTCATAGTGTTTGTATGAATTACAAAGTAATATTTGCGGTTTTAGAACATATGCTGTATCACAAAAACTGCTGACCCGATCTCGTTCAAACCAATTTTAGTTGAAAGTTTACATTAAGATCTACAGCACATTTTCACTCCATTATTATAGAAGTTAGAGGGGGGGACACATTTTACCACTCAGGAATGTCAATTTTAAGGACCTGCCTACATATACCACACACACATAGGTTTCATGAAAAAATATAATATAATTTTCAGTTCCATGTACTTATGTATTTTAAATATTTTTAATTTTTTTCTTAAAATCGGAAAGCGGTTCACAGAATACATCTACCTACCAAGTTTCACATGTATAGTCCTAATAGTTTCGGAATAAAATGGCTGTGATATACGAACGGACAGACAGACAGACAGACACACAGAAAGACGGACAGACCTGACGAAACTATAAGGGTTCCGTTTTTTGTCATTCGGCTACGGAACCCTAAAAATACTCGATGTAGACTATCACCATTTTAAGATAAATACGGTGAAGATACAAAGTACGTCGATTAAAACCTACGACTTTATAAGTCAAAAACTTACTAACTACGGAACCACAGCTGACCGATCAACTGGCCGTTCTGTGCCCCAAATGTCCTTAAAAATTATCCATGTATATTAAATAATAACACCGAAAACTTATCAACAATAAGACAATTAAACCTCACCTCTATTCCACGCCAGTCATCGACAAATATAGTAATTATGTAAACAACACAGATTCACAATACACACACATGACCGCTCGCGTTCGATCGCGCGGGGAAACTGACTCATATGTATTATGTATCAAGTTTATTGCAACTTAGGTAACCTCACTATGTTAAGTAAAAGGTGTGCAACACAATGCTTATGTCTATTTTGGGAAGTTTAAACTTAAGTTTGGGATGACTTTTTTTAATTACGAATGAACTCGCTGTTGACCTCGATCACACCTGATGGTAAGTGTAAGATGAGGTCTACGATCGAACGAGCGAGCCCAGAAAATGCCTATTCACTCTTGCTTTAAAGGCTGACGGGTCATATGTGGCAGGGAACACAGAAGCCGGCAGAGAGTTCCACACCTTGGCTGTGCGCACAATGAATGTTGAAGAAAAGCGCTTAGTACGACAAGACGGTATATCGACCAAGTGTGGATGGTATCCTGCGGTACGTCTGGTAGACCGGTAGTAAAAGGGGGATGAAGGGATTAGGTCGTGGAGCTCCTGCGCACACTCTCCGAAGTACAATCTGTAGAAGATAGACAGGCAAGCAACGTTTCGCCGGTGAGCCAGGCTGTGAATCTTGCTTGCCAGAACCTCGTCACCAGAGCCAGTTGCCAGAGCCTTTTAGCTCTGCGTTCGATCGAGTCAAGTGCAGCTAGCTGGTATTTGGCTGAGCCATCCCACAAGTGACTGCAATACTCCATACAGGAACGAACCTGTGCTTTATATAAATTCAAAAGCTGCCCAGGTGTGAAGTATCGCCTCACTTTCGGTATGATGCCCAGATTTTTGGCTTTTTAACTTAACAAAGGAATAAAAATTCCCTTTTTCCGGTTGGGAAAATCATCGAATGACTTCTCCCGCTCTGAGTGGAGCGGAAGGGAGTGTCAGACTTCTACTGACTAAAAACCCACCCTGATCCTTCAGCTGTCCTTAAGTTCCGGGGCCGCGGTATCTCTTTAGAAAATTCCCGCAAGCCCGGCAGGCAATGGCCCTATGGGACCCCGTCACTAGTGCTGACGTCTCTTTGAGGCGTGGAACACGATGCGCCACCGACCCGGGCCTGGTCCTTACCGGAAAGTGAGCTACCCCTGGTCGCCGTCCGCAAGCCCGCGACTACGGTGGTCGAATAAGAAACTATGGGAGATATATTGTATGTACCTATATGGTTTAAATAAGTAAAATATACAGAGTTGATACGACCGAGGGGCTTTCCTTTAAACTTACATGCTTGGTACCATTTTAAAGCTCTGTACCAAAAATCAATTAAATAGGAGAAGTAGTTTAGTCGCAAATTATTTTAATGAGAGCGATAAATCTGACCAAGACAAGAGATAACACACGCCGCGCTACGTTGCCACTTTGTTACCTAGGTATTTAAGGTCAGTCACATTTATTTACAAAGGGTGGTTGCGTTTTACTCTGACTTGTAAGTCAGTCAAAGTATATAGTTTGTTTGAAAAAAAAATTTGTTTTGGCTCTTTATATTCTTTAACTGTATCGAATCAACACTAAACACGTATAGTATACGTAGTGTAATTTAATGCCCTTCTATCGTATCAACTCTGTATACATACATATATTTATAGATTCCTATCTATAAAGAATGGAGTAAGGCATTACTTTCCGGTTGTTCACACTTAAGTGCAGGGAAGTATGATACACTACCCTCCCGCCCTAACAATTGCACATGTAGAGGGTGCGCTAATGCAATATACAACCTAAAACATGCAGGATTGAAATATTCTACATGTGTTCAAAGGGGATAGTGCTCTCCTTCCACAGGAGATAAAGATTTGTTGACCGACCGAACTAACGTGCGTGGAGAACTTGTCACTAAATCCTTACCATAAAAATGTCTGTCTGTTTTTCTATTATCAGCTAAACCGTTGAACCGATTATGAAGAAATTTGGCAAGGAGATAGTTGACGACCCGAGCATTAACAAGGATCTCTATAGCAGATTCTTAAGGGTTGAATATCCTAAGAATGTCTTCCTTAAGCATTAACAAGAAGTCGGCCGAATTCGGGATAACAATTGATCCCGAATTTAGAAAGTCTAACAATTTAGACTTTCCACTTAACACGTCAAGTCTACGGTCTCTTACATTGTGTGAAACCGAAAATACACTATGATCTACAATGTTAAAGCGATGACATACATACATACGTACAAAGGTCAAGTTCATCCACTTTAATATTAAAAGTGCGAAAGTCAGTCTGTTAATCTGTCTGTTACGTTTTCAAGGCTGCACCGATGAACCAATTTTAATCAAATTTGGCATGGAGATAATTGAAGACCCGAGGGAAGAGCTCCTCTAAGGAGCTAAAATACGGCTAATATAATGAAAGTTTATTAGCCCAATAAATAATGTTACGCCAGTCGCTTAGTGAAGTACGTCGAGAAACTTCGACGGAAATCTAGAATGTTCGAGACACTAACGCCATTTAGCGGCGAGTAGCAGTACTGAGTATATCGAGTCGAGACACTAACGCCATCTAGCGGCGAGTGGCAGTACTGAGTATCTCGAGTAGCGTCTGGAATATTCTTAGCAGTGTAGGCGGTGAGTCGATTTTACAAGAATGTTCTAGAGCTCATAGACCGGGGTATAAATAGATCGCAAAGGGACGCAGAGAGTCAGTCTTATTACGGGGCGAATACGCGATATAATTGAAGCTTTACAAGTGAATTTCAGTGCGATTTAAGTGTTAAGTGACAGGTGTTGTGGTGCGAATAATTGTGTTAAATTTTATTTTGTGTTTAACTAAGTAAAGTGTTAATTTTGGTTTAATTGGCGTTAATTATTTCTATCCCAAACCCCAGCTCGTAACAATAAGGTGGCTTGGCCGCTTGATCAAGTTTTTTTTTATTGATAGTAGATTCGCGTTTGGCGTTCGTTCCACCCTTTTTTTTCTGTGTGGGAAAATTATCAAATGACTTCTCCCGCTGTGAGTGGGGTGGAAGGGAGTATCAGACTTCTACTGACTCAAAACCCACCCTGTTCCTTCAGTTGCCCTTGTGGTCCGGGGCCGCGGTATCATGTTAGAACATTTCCGCAGCCGGCTCCGTTCCACCCTGGACGTCCAACTACGCGATGCCAAGAACAGGCATAGATTTGTACAATATGTCCAATACTCGGGTCCGGAACTGTATTTCCTAAACACATTTATTCTGTAGCCTATCTGGGAAATGAGAACTCGTCCCATTATCTAGATTTAGGCTGCGTTTCCACCAGAGATGTGCGAGGATGCGTAGCGAGGGATGTGTTTGTAAAGAACCAATAGAATTGCTTCATTTACCTCGCCTCGGTCAGCACAGCTCTGGTGGAAACGGCTCAGCGGAGCTAGATTTTTGCGCATACAAAACAAGCGAGGGATGTGTGCGAGGGATGTGTGCGAGAGATGAGTTGCGAGGGATGTGTTGCGAGGAATGTGTGTTGAGAAGGATATGTTGCGAGGTATGCGCATACTCGCACTACACATTAATGCGCATTTTCAACCGACGACAAAAAGAGGAGGTTATCTATTCGACGCGTATATATATTTTTTTTTTAATGTATGGTCATCGATTACTCGAAGACGGCTGAACCGATTTGGAAAATTTCCTTTTTGATCGAAAGGGTATACTTTGAAATTGGTCCCATTTTTATAAAAGTCAGGATCTGATGATGGGATCCTGGAGAAATTGAGGGAACTCTTCAAATATTATAGGCACACCTATGACGTTTTGGGTATTTATTATAGTAACTTGTGCAGTTGTTCTCAAAAAGTACCATTTGAGGAAGTGGAACTGATGATGAAGACCACAGATGGCCGCCGAAACTACTCAATAATAAGTATTGAGTGGATTGCGATTCGATTACTTGAATATGGATGTTAAGCACTTTATGCTCGTCACAATGCATATGGTGATGTAGAGCTGATGGTGAAGTACCAGGAGAACTCCTCAACAATTAACGGCCCAGCATTGGGAAAAGCAATAGTTTGTAAAAGGTTATAAGTAGTTGACATTTAGGCTCTTGTAACTAGGTAAATTAAAAATAGACCAACTAAAAAGAGTGAAATAAAAACTTTTTACCAAAAAATTAAACCGACTCCCAAAAAACACTGCAAAGTGAAAAAAAAACTTTAATTTCGGAAGTCGGTGCCAAAAAACGAAAATACAAAACTAAAGACACCGACTACCGAAATTAAAGTTATTTTTCACTTTGCAGTGTTTTTTGGGAGTCGGTTTAATTTTTTGGTAAAAAGATTTTATCACAGCTCCGCTACACATCCTTGTAGGCACATTTTCATCGCACAGCTTTGGTGGAAACCCCCAAACATTTTCACAGCACAGCTAGACATCCTCGCACGACACATTTCCATCGCACATCTCTGGTGGAAACGCAGCCTAAGACACAATTGATGCCTGTGCTATGTCAACCCTGAAATGTAATGCCTAAGTTTCACAATAAATCTTACAAATCTTATAGATGGCGGACTACCATCAGGTAGAAGCTATTTCCACGGGGGCTTCACGACCCTCAGCATTGAGGAACTCGACGCAAGGTGGAGGTGGACAATAAAAGTTTACACAAAGACACGGATAGCAGCTGTCTTTATCTAATACTGGCACTTCGAGTCACAAATAATGCACCTTTCTACCAAATACATTTTTTTTAAATTTGGATCATTAGTTCCGTAGATTACATCTACATACAAACTTACAAACAAACTTTACCTCTTTATAATATTATTATAGATACAAAAATCATATGTTACAGCGTTTGTTATCAAACTCCTCCGAAACGACTGGACCGATATTTATTTTTGTTTATGTGTTAAAAAAACAATTATCGGGGACGAAGCCGCGGGACATAAGCTAATATTTTTTTTTGCTCTGACTTTCAAATTGAACCTATCATTCACACAGGTTACTAAATTAACATCAATATATTTTACAACTGCAACGCATACAAAACCATTAAAATCTTAACAAGTCTTAAAAATTCCCATGACACGCACGCAGATTTAGTCCTTATCGACTTCCACTTAAAGAACAAAATTGTTTCCTCTAAAAACGCCAAGCATACGTATACAATTTGTAACGTGTATAGATGCACTCATTGTTAATCACTAACCCGCTTTCATGAGCATATGTTTGGCCTGAAATTCTTTCAGTTGCTAACAATAATCTCTCAATGCACTGAAAATAATATCTTATACTACACCTGCTTGGAAAGTACCTTGATACTTTATCAAATTTACGGTAGAAAGTACGTCATTGCATATCAAACAAATATGCGGGGAGAAAACGCATCTGAGCGGGAGAGAAAAGTGTATGAAAATCCATTTCTTACGTGGTTTTTCTTTTTTAATTTTGGGTAAGACTATGCGCCGGTAACCTAAGTATCAAAAGCCAAAAAGTTTTTACAGAGAGTTTTTATCTCCAAGTTCGCAAAATGACACTGGCCACTAGCTGTGTGTTGGATGGTGTCGGGCTGGCAGTGCGAACCTGCGGCGGCAGGATAAACAATTTGAAAAAAGAACATGTGAAAATTGCAGACGCCATTGGCGCCATTTGTGAAAACAGTGTTACATTAAGTTTCACTAACTGCAACAATTTCAATATAAATTTCAATTAGTAAAGATTTAGTTTTTTATTTTCCTCGTAGGTGTAGTATAAAGCACTATGTATCACTCGAGAGAAAGTGCGATTCCTGATCTCGGGTGTTTTAAAGCCCTCGCCTACGGCTCGGGCTTCAAACGACACCCTCGACGGTAATCGGTCACTTTCTCCTCTCGGTGAACAATGTACTATTTCAATCAGTTAGCAGTGTAGTAACCTCGTTGGTAGAGTGGTTGTGAGCGCAACTTCTGAGCATGAGGCCTCGGATTCGATTCCCGGGTCAAGCAAAAAGTGCTATTGGGTTTTCTGTGAGGAATTTCTAGTAATATTTTTTATTTATTTATTCAGAATAGGTTCGCGTTTGACCACCATCTCACCTGATGGTAAGCGATGATGTGGTCGAAAATGGAGCACGTTTACCTAGGAGTCACCTATTCACTCTTGATTTAAAGGGGGTCTTTAAATCAAGAGTGAATAGGCCACAGACTCCGGCAGCGAATTCCCACTCCTTAGCTGTACGCACAATGAAGGTATTCCCAAAACGTTTAGTGCGTATAGGTGGGATGTTCACCATGTAACGATGGCGCATCGCCGTTTGTCTTGTAGTCCGATGATGAAACGGGCTTGACGGAATTAGATTGTGTAATTCCATCGCACACTCCCCGAAATGCAACCGATAGAAAACCGATAGACTAGCAAGTAGCAACTCGTCGTCGATGTTCAAGGCTCTGGAGCTTTGATTCGACTAGTGTATCGTTGCCAATGAGTCTTTTGGCCCGTTTCTCAATAGACTCAAGCGCATCTTCATTTCTCAGTAGTATTTTATTTTATTTAATCAGAATAGGCTCACGTTTGACCACCATCTCACCTGATGGTAAGTGATAATGTGATCCAAGATGGAGCACGCTTACCTAGAAGTAACATATTCACTCTTGATTTAAAGACCCTTAGGTTGTAGCTATCTGGAAACACAGACTCCGGCAGCGAATTCCACTCCTTAGCCGTACGCACAATGAAGGCACCAAAACGTTTTGTGCGTATGGGTGGGATGTCCACCATGTAACGATGGCGCGTCGCCGTTTGTCTTGTAGTCCGATGATGGAGCGGAGTTTGGAAATTGGCGGTGTGATACCCCGTGCCTCGGAAAGCACGTTAAGCCGGTTAGTCCCGGCTGTCATTTGAACATCTTTGACAGTCGTTACTGGTAGTCAGAAGTCAGTAAATCTGAGACTGGTCTGACCAAGCGGTATCGTGTTACCCAGCTACTGGGTTGTGGAGGTCAGATAGCCAGACGCTCCATGTAAAACATTAATACTCAGCTGCATCCAGTTAGACTGGAGCCGACCCCAACATGTTGGGAAGAGGCTAAGTAGATGACGAGTTAAACAGCAGAGGGGTTACATTTTCAGTTCTAGGACATGTCTGTTTTCTCACGATGTTTTCTTCATCGTTTTGAGCAAGGGCGGATCCAGGGGGTGGGGGGTCAGGGGGTCATGACCCCCCCTGGGCTGGGTCCAGGACCTAGGTGGACCGCTAATTAAAATTTTTAAACATTGTTACTAGATAATACTCGTTTCTGTCGTTGTAAACGAATATCGGCAGTGGATGGCCCAATGGCAGCGGAGTCAGGAAATACAAATTATAAATTCTTGTGACTTGACCACGATTATGTGACTCCCCTGGCACCAAAGCTGGATCCGCCCTTGGTTTTGAGAGCAGTCGACATGATATAAATCACACAATACAATATGCCCGTCTGAGTTCGAACTCGAACCGAAGCTGCCACCAGTGCTCTTATCTCTCACATTTTTTCAGAAAAAACAAAAACTGGCAATGAGGGTAGAATTCACATTACTAGCAATTTTGTTAACCCCTCCAACTATTCTAAATATGCTTGTCTCTGGAATGGGTTCACGGACGGGTGGGGATCGAACCGCGAGCTAGATTTCGATGAGTTCACTCTACACTAGCGCCTCTACCGGAGAATTGCCTCAATTATTTATTGACACTTCTGTATTCAAATTTGACAATACGTTCTAGTTGGAAAAAGAGGTAAGTACCATGCTTACGCAAAAAGATAGAATATTCTATATTTGTAAAGAGTACTTGCAATGTGGGTAGAATACACATTACTAGCAATCCCGTTAACCTCTCCAACTAAGCTAAATATGCTTGTCTGGAGTGGGTTCACGGTAATAGTGTATTGGGTGGGGTTCGAACCCGCGACCTCTCGATCACAAGTCCGACAACTTAGCGTTTAGGCTATAGATGCTTCTATTTTTTATTATTAGTAATAATAAAAAGAGCAGACGACTTTTAGTTAATTGTAAAAAATACTATTATTGTTTATGACTTGGGCGCGGTCCTCAACCTTGGAGCCGTTACAAATGGCTCACAAACACTAATTACTCACTCTTTAGCACTATTTTCTGGCCATAAACATGACATCACATATGTAAATGATCGTGGCAATCACCGTATGGGCCACAGAGCACAGAACACCCCGCATTACCAGCACCTACTACGACGACAAGTTGCAAGTCTATTGGTTACATCTGCCGTGATTCTTAAAAGGCAGTCATCTGACAATTTACCGATTTTGAGTTAAACATTAAGCGACATCAGGAAAAAAAGGCGCGTCGACCTATCTAACCCCTTTTTCTGAAACTTATTTAGCTTTTAAGATATTTTTTTTTCATAAAAAGCTGTGAAGTGGTTTTGATACCATTGCCCTTTTCCACAAAACCCGTTCCTTTATCGGACTACAAGATAAACGGCGATGCGCCATCGTTACACGCCGGACATTCCACCCATACGCACAAAACATTTTGGGAATACTTTCATTGTGCGTACGGCTAATGAGTGGAATTCCCTGCCGGAGTCTGTGTTTCCTGATAGCTATAAGTCTTTAAGTCACGAGTGAATAGGTTACTTCTAGGTAAGCGTGCTTCATTTCGACCATATCATCACATACCATCAGGCAATGACGTATTATAATAGACGCGTTATATTCCCACAAAACACCTCTCAAAAACGGCACGAAACACACACATAGAGAATTACTATCTAATACGTGTAAAGAAAGGGACAGAAAATAAATGCCATCTTTAGGTACACCTGATGTTAGAGAGAGATGAATATACATCTTTAGTTAACAACCTCCCCTAACGTCACGTGACTGACTTCATTCATACGCTAGCCGCCATTAGCCGTGTAGAAAAATTAAAATAAAAAATGTATTTCTGTTGATATTTACCTATGAAATGACACATTTTGACCTCTCACGGAAGCAGTATAATTAGTGCAACGTCTGAAACCACACAAAGGCATGCTTTTTTCCTAATTTTCTTTTAAAACACATTTTTTCTTAAGATGTGTAGTGTAGCGATCACGACACAGGTTCGTGCGTAACTAAACAGACACGAGGCACTTACCTTGATTTCAACTTGCCATTTTAGAGCGCGGACAACGTATCTATAGTTTATTATATATCTTTGCCATCAGGTGAGATAGTGGTCAAATGCGAGCCTATCATAAATAAAGAACCTATTTGCGTGGCCTGTTGGTGTCAGCTTCCAATCAAATGGGATGAGTATAATAATTATAATAATATGTTCGGCTTACCTAGCGACTGCTTATCTTAGCTCCACATTCCACAACCAAGTATCAGGGCATCCTTTTTTGGTAAGGGTGGAAAATCATCCAATGACTGTCTCCCGATCTTGGTGAAGCGGGAAGGTGTGTCATAATTTTACTGACTAAAACCCATCCGTGTTCCATCATATGCCCTTCGTGTTCCGAGGCCGAAGTAACTCTTTCGAACAATTCCGCAAACCCCGGCAGGCAACGGCCTTCATGTGGGCCCCGATAATTTTGCTGACACTTTTTGAGGCGCACGTGGAATACGACGCGCTGTCTGCACGGACCCTGGTTTCAGTCGGGCGACGAGCTACCTATTGCTCGCAGTCCGCAGGCCCAATCAGGGCATACATGGCAGGGCTATTTTCTAAGTTTACTTAGGTTACCGAAACTATTGGACTAGTATTTTCTCTTTTTTCACGTACCTATTTTAAAAATTAAGACGATACAGTGAGTTGAAATTTCACTTGACGTCACGCCGTGATAGAGTTTTTAGAACTAGGTATATATGTATGTATTGCTCTTTATAATTTTTTATTGATTTGAATAGACAAAATAATCGTAAACATATTTTTTTCATCTAACAGACCAAATCTTATCCTACTAATATTATAAATGCGAAGGTTTTTGAGGATGTATGTACTATGTATGTTTGTTGCTTTTTCACGCAAAAACTACTGAACGGATCTCAATGGTAGATAGTTGAATAACACATGGGATACCCAGAATTTCCACGGGATCGGGATTTACGCGGGAAAACCCTCCTACGCGGACGAAGTCACGGGCAAAAGCTTGTAGATAGTAATTATTTTGAAACACAAGAAACTACCATTTTAAGTAAATTTTTGGTGGTACATACCGAAAAGGCTGGTAATTGAGCACATGAGTGCACGATGACACTAACTAAATGGAAAGTTAAAACAGTGCCGTGTCTACCTATACCTGCCAATCCGTGCTCTGTGGCATGCATGATCCCATTCACAGCACAATCTTGATGTGTTCACCAGAATTGCTGTTTCACTGCTAATTTCTTTGCCCTTGCACTGCTTACATGAATGGGTGCCTTTAACCCAAATTGAAACACGTTTTTCCGTTAATAACTTTATGTTATTGTTAAGATGATGCAATAAATAAAAGACAGTTGCTTCTGTTTATTCTCTGTGGCCTTCGTTTGAATGAGTTTTAGGAAATGACGCGTAAGGGATAGAACTGAGTCAATAATGAAATATCGTATTACCATATTTATTTATCATATTACCATATTTTTACAAATAAATATTTTTGTATTTTTCACGAGATGGCGTGGCTAACTCGCAGTTCTGGAGTAAGAAGCCTAGCTCCCACACGCCTCCAAGGGCTGCTATCAGCCATCGAAGAGGAGTGAAACGCTATACCACAGGAATTCATCGTAAAATTAATACGGTCGATGAGCTAGGGGTGGGAACACTCTATGTTAATAAAGATTTTATTGATAACTGCCTGATTCATTTCAATTTAATGTCTTGTTCTCTAAATGCACTAAAAATTTTTTTGATTATTTTGCATATGGTTTAATGGCATCGTTGGAAAGGTAATAAATTAAACTTTAAGTTGACATTGCACATTTTATACCTGTTTATCAATTTTATTTAAAAAATCTGTTTCTTTTTTTGTACAAATCTGGGGTGTGCGATTTTATTGCTCTCAAGTGTAGTTAGGTACACATCGCAGATTAACTTGTTATCTATTAATACTTTCGCTACATACCTACTATATAAATTTACTCAGTTTGATAATACTATGAGCAGGTGCCAAGTCTCATATTTCGTGGGTATTGCTGAATCATGCCAAAGGGAAAAGCAACCAGTGGGGTACTCGTATTTCAGGTTAGTCAGGGAGCCATATTTTGTTTGAAAATCTGAGGGTATCCTATCTTCACTAATATTAGAAATAGAATAGTTTATTTGCTTAGATTGTAGGTACAGTACATGATTGGTCTTAATTGCATAAATACGAGATCCTTGTACAATCTACCTTAATATTAGGCATGCAAACATTTGGAGCAGTAACAAAAATAAATACAATCATATCAAAATTCAAATGTTCCAATCTCAAATTAATATAGTTAAAAATAAATGTTTCATATCAAATTGGATTTTCCTTGTGTGTGTGTAAACCATTGAAGATTCCTAATAATAATAATAAAAAATTATAATAAAAATAAAAGTACTGACATAAGTCAGTGGATAACCATTCTAATATTATAAAGCGGGAAAGTGTGTTTGTTTGTTTGAACGCGCTAATCTTCGAAAGTACTGGGTGGATTTGGATAAAATTTGGTATAGAAGTATCTTGAAGGTTGAGGAAGGTTATGGGCTATGGCTGGGTTAGGGCTAAAAACGGTTTAAGCTACTTCCATACCGAATTTCATCCAAATCCATCCAGTACTTTCGAAGATTAGCGCATTCAAACAAACAAACAAACTTTTCAGCTTTATAATATTAGAATGGATAAGTCAGTACTTTTTTAAAGTGTCTATGTGGGTAGAATTCACATTACTAGTACACACGCCAGCACAACAAGCTACAACAATCTGTCAAATTTCTTTAATAGATTTTCAACTTTACTGTTAAAGAAATTAGGTTCAAGATTGATTGGGAAAATTTGACAGTTTCGGGTAGCTTCATGTGCTGGCGTCTGTAAATTAATGGTGTAATGGGTGGGGTTCGAACCTACAACCTCTCGATCACAAGTCTGATACCACAGTCATTAGGTTATTGACGCTTCTAAAGATCAGTACACATATTATGTGTCGGAAATCATGTAGCTCAATTCAAAGCTCAACGACTAACGAAAAGCCCTAAAATCAAAACCATATAACTTTGTCAGTACAACACATTTGTCGCGGCAGCGCGTGTCATGTAATACATTAAATTAATTAGAAAGGCAGACAGCTGTCAAGGTCGTCTGACCACAGGGGTGTCATTCACGATTGGGTAGGGCTGTCCGTTCCCACTTTTATTCATAATTTGTGTGGTTTACATTTTGTTCGTGTCGCCAGTAAGTAGTACCTACATTTTTTATTGATAATAGACTCGCTTTGACCACCATCTCACCTGATGGTAAGCAATGATTTGGTCGAGGACGAAGCACGCTTACCTAGAAGTAACCTATTCACTCTTGGCTTAAAGACATATAGACATCCAGGTCACATAGACACAGACATCGGCAGGGAATTCCAGCCTTTAGCTGTACGCACAATGAAGGTATTCCCAAAACGTTTTGTGCGTATGGGTGGGATGTCCACCAAGTCAAAATGCATCGTTTGTCTTGTAGTTCGATGATGGAACGGGCTTTGCGGGATTACATTTTAATTCCATCACGCTCTTCCCGAAATGTAACCGAAAGAAAACCGGCAGATTTGCAACACGTCGCCGATGTTCAAGGCTCTGGAGCTTTGTCTCGACCAGTGTCTCGTTGCCAATGAACGTCCTGGCCCGTTTCTCGATAGACTCAAGTGCATCAATCTGGTATTTGGGATGTAGCAGTGCTCTTAATAAATTAATCCCAAAAGGAGTGATGCCTTAATGGATTTTCGGATCAGGTTACTAGCAGACGCTTTGTATAGGTAGGTACTGTAACGGGGACGTGTGTGTACTCGGGATTTTCAATATAAACGCGGTAGGTTTTACACTTTGTATAATATTATGTTTACATTTTTATGGAAGATTATTCTAATTA
The DNA here is from genome assembly GCA_943138885.2 of Tholera decimalis. Taxonomy (NCBI): domain Eukaryota; kingdom Metazoa; phylum Arthropoda; class Insecta; order Lepidoptera; family Noctuidae; genus Tholera; species Tholera decimalis. The sequence goes on from OW964571.2 coordinate 6,246,163, forward strand.
CATTTTCACGTTATTTTAATATTGAGTCTGCTTATGCGGGCGGTATCCCAAGCCGTTCTCTTTTTAAAACAATTTCTTCGCATGTCCAACATTGCGATCTAAATTCAAACTATGCCAGCCAGTGCGGTAGGCAGACCGCTCGCATAGCAGACCTCCACAGTACCTAATTATTGTATTAAACGGCTCTATCAATAATTCGAAGACATGTGACATTTACCAACCGTTACCTACTGGGTATGATACGGGTTGGTGATGATGGGTACGGTATTCCAGGCCACTCCACAGACAAGTGGCCTGTGTCTCAGCCGTGGACAAGTTATAGGTAGATTTTACTATTTATTTTTACTTATTCAGCTAAATATTAATATTCAGTTACTATCTATTGCTCGCAGCTTCAATTGATCAAAATCGATGAAGTGGTTTAGATGTGAAATTGTCTGCCAGGGTTACGGAATTGTTTGAAAGAGTTACCGCGGCCTCGGAACACAAAGGGCAAATGACGGAACACGGATGCGTTTTAGTCAGAAAGTCTGACACATCCACCCGCTTCTCCCAGATCGGCAGGCAGTCATTGGATGATTTCACATCAATCGAAAAAGAAGACGAGAAATTGTAACAAACAAACACAGTAACTTTCGTAATATAGTACGGATTTTAGTCACAAAAAAAGAACAGTGATATCCCTCTATAGTATTTTAAAACCGTACCTGATTTAATTAATTGCAGCTTAACTGAACCAATTCGCTCCATTTTATCTATAACAGCTGTTGCGTGTGCTTCGAATTTCAAATTTACCGTAACAATGGCCGGCTACCGAATTCATTCATTAATAATGACCGATTGGAAGCCAAACGGTCTGTCAATATTTTTAAATGTCAGACCAAAGTAACGCTGGATAATTTCCAAATAACATATTTATTTATTTAATGCACTCCAAGTCTCCAACTTTTTTACGGGGTTGCGGGAATGTTCTAAAGAGATACCGCGGCCCCGGAACACAAAGGCAACTGAAAGAGCAGGGTGGGTTTTTAGTCAGTAGAAGTCTGACACTCCCTTCCACTCCACTCAGCGGGAAGAGTCATTTGATGATTTTTCCCCCAGAAAAAAAAATAGTCTCAACTACATATGAAAAAGTAGGCAACAATCGAACTTGAAGTCTAGAATGAATTTGTCACTTTTAGGTGTGCACACTCATAATAATTAAATTTTATCACATTATACAGAATAAGTACATAATTATAGGTTACTAGCTTGTGCCCAGCGGCTTCGCCCGCGTGGGAAATTTTTCCCGTGTAAATCCCGATCCCGTGGGAATTTCGCAAAATCCTTTCTTAGCGGATGCGTACGTCATAACATCTACCTGCATGCCAAATTTCAGCCCGATCCGTCCAGTGGTTTGGGCTGTGCGTTGATAGATCACTATGTCAGTCAGTCAGTCAGTCACCTTTGAGTTATATATATTTAGATAAAACAGAACCGAAAATTAAAACAAAAAATAAATACTTTTTTTTATAACGCTCGCGTTTTACCACCGTCTCACCTGATGGTAAGAGATGATGTGGTCGAAGATGGCCTAAAACCTACCTACCTAAAAGTAACCTATTCACTCATGACTTTTATTAGTAAAGACCCCTAGGCTATAGCTATCAGGAAACACAGACTCCGGCAAGGAATTCCACTCCATAGCTGTACATACGCACAATGAAAGTATTCCCAAAACATTTTGTGCGTATGGGTAGGATGTCCTTGTCCACCATCTTAGAATAACAACGCATAGAAGGATAGTACGAGTGCGAAAAGTGAGGCAACTAAAACTTAGCCATTTTTGGCTTACTTTGCTCGACGAGCCGTCAGTATTCAAGGTCACATTCTGCCGAACAGAGCTCGCGAGTAAATAATTTAAAACGACCGTTTGTAGCGTAAAGGGATGTCATAGTCCTTCAGGAAATCAAAAAACGTGTAATCAAATTACATTTCACAAGTAAATACTTACATTTTATACATTATATTTAAGTAAATCGTCCATCAAACAAAAATTCTAATAACCTAACTTGTCACAATTCAATGTTGCTATCCGTGAGGAAAAAAATACCCATATTGATTTCTTTTGTGCTTATTTTTGTTTAAAAAAATATAGTTTTGGCGGCAATTATGTATGCGTCAAACTAAACTATATTTATTTACAGCTACTACCTACAGTGTTTTATAACTAAAAGTTACTGTTAGTTCGAAGAGTGGCATCATAAAGATGACAATTTTATTGATTAAGATTTTTTTTATTTAAGTAATGTTCTCAATAATATTTTTCTATTTCATAAATACAACACATACTTTTAATTGATATCAAACGAGATTTTTCAAGCAATTAATACATTTCTATCATATCATTATAACACATTACACATCAAACATTCTAAACGCAATAAACGATATCTCATTTCGTTTACCTTCCGTAAATATATGTCATATAAGTCATATTACAAGGAAAAACATCATCTTATTTAGTTTCATAACATAAAATACTTGATTTGATCCAGCAACATAATAGTGCGTTTTCCCATTTTTGTGGTAATGGTACTGGTAATGGTATCACTGAAAGCTATATTTGTGTGCGTTTGAAGAACGTAGACACATTCGGCTCACGCACACAAAGAAAATAAAGTGGACACGAAATCGCTCGTGTTTTGTTCTAGACGCCTCTTCTATGCGTTGTTATTCTAAGTCCACCATGTAATGATGGCGCTTCGCCGTTTGTCTCGTACTCTGATAATGGAATGGGCTTGCATTGCACACTCCCATTGAAAATAAAGAAATAACTAAATTTGTTTAAATTAAAACAGAAATATCAATTTAGGGCGTCTTTCTGGCTGTTGGATTATCAACCCGCCATTTGCATTGTGATGTCATCGACCGCCATGATGTCATTCTGACGTAACCTTTGGCTTGCGCGCGCTTTTTTCTTCTACGTTTTTTTTAGGTTGGTAGTAAGATCAGTTTTAATGGCCCATGGCGTGACCATGAAATGTATTTTGATAAAAGGAAATAAATATACATTATGTACAGTGTTGTAGTTTTTGCTGTAGTTTTTGCATATAAAGTAAATTATGACTGCTGTACATAAACAAATTAAAACTTTGATGGTTGAAAATACAGAAACACTCTGTGTGCTACTTTCCTCAAAAGCCCAAATCATATATTTAGCCTACATGGCCTACACCTATGATTCGAGCACTACGGATTGTATGGACTTTAACAGAGACTGACCTCTGAGTTTGTTCCATGTAGATTAAGATGAAAATAAGATCGACGTGTAAAAGTTTAATTTTTAATCCTGTATATACTGTATAGTATCATAAAGCAGAAAAGTTTGTCTGTTTGTTTAAAGGCGCTAATCTTCGAATGTACTGGGTGAATTTGGATGAAATTCGTCATGGAACTCATGGAAATAGCTTGATGAAAGTTGACGAGAGCGAAGTCCCGCGCCGCAGCTAGTTTACAAAATAAATATCGATTACATCTTCGCTTTAAATAATTAATGACTTAATGTAATTAGAATTTAAATCTTTTTTTTTTTGTTATCACAGAGAAACCTTCAAAAGGTCCAAAGGTCCGGTCAAGAAAACCGACATGGGCCATTAATTTGAAGACATGCGACATCTACAATCTCGAACTGGGCCCGCGTGGTAGTTATGGCCCATTCATTCTCATAGATCGGAGACCTGTCTCCCAGCCGATTAATAATTTCGAAAAAAAAAAATTTTCAGAACTCTGAACTAAAAGTTCGACTATACCCGGACTTTTAATTCGATGCAGTAAGCTGGCATAAGCTAATGTCATTTACTAAAATAATGATACCCTATTTAACCTAATAGTGATGGATTCAATCAATCAAATAATAAATAAGCGATTTTTAATCGTTAGAAAATAGAAATATAAATAAATGATGAAATTTACACTACTATAAATTATTTTTAAGTAGTAACTAGATTTTATTACCTATAAATAAATCTATTGTAAAGCCACTCTTTTGCAAATTGTTTCATGTCATGAATATTTTAATAAATTGCGCGGGATTCCACACCTCTGCGACCTAAACCCCGTTGGAATGGGTACGGGTACAGGGGCCTATTGCAAGAAAAAATTATTATCATGATTTATTCGTTTTATTTTTCACGCCCCTTTATAATCGCCTTTTACTTATTGTCACACAATATTATAAAAAAAATTACGTTGTTATTCGATTTTAGTCTTGAATCGATTAATTTAGTTACATCACAATTTCGTAGTCGTCATTATCTGACAACTCAGAAACTGTCAGTCTACTGCATCGAATTAAAAGTCCGGGTATACCTACAACTTAATTTTTAGAATAACACTGCAGAATAAATTAACTTCCATATTCGAATTAGTTCCTACTCCAATTTGTTATTTTAACGTTTCTGGCTTCATGCCAGTTTGCTCTTTGCTAAGTTTTTTCCTAGTATTTTCTTTGTGTCCTGTGTGTTCCTGACAGGCTCCTGGCTCTCATACTGATATTGGATATTAAAACTTTTGTTAGAGCTCTCTAAAGTAATCAGAGATGAAATGCGAAGTGGGCACTAAGTGCTACTACTACTTGGTAAAACAATTTGTAACAGTAGATAGGTATATTGTGGCGACGAGCTGGGGTAGCTTACCGCCCGGCATGGACCAGGACCGAGTCAACCTTTTTTGACAACCATTTCACCTGATGGTAAGTGAGGACGTGGTCGAAGATAGAGCACGTTTACCTATAAGTAACCCATCCACTCTTGACTTAAGGGCCCCCAGGTTATAGCTATCAGGAAATACAGACTCCGGCAGGAAATTCCACTCCTTAGCTGCAAGCACAATGAAAGTATTCCCAAAACGTTTTGTGCGTATGGGTGGGATGAGTGGGTCCACCATGTAACGATGTGTCATCGCCGTTTTTCTTGTAGTCCGATGATGGAGGAGGCTTGGCGGAATTAGATTGCGTACCTACCACAAGGGTATTATTGAAATACAAGGATTAGATATCCACCCTCAACGGATACACTCCGCTACCCTCCACACCGTAGGCCCTCGCGAATAATCAATAGATTATAAAAGAAAGGTGCAGAGACAAAAGATTTTCAGAGGCCGACACTCAACCCTTGAGTGCACTTCGAAATTAATTTATGAAAAAGAAGAAAAAGAATGATACTATACTACAGGGCCTATTTGGATCAGCCGTGATGCACGTACAATGTTTTTTTGGATTTATTGTTTTCCCTAATCTGGGTCAAATAAATTTAGTATATTTCTTTATTTATATTTATTAGTTTAAGCAAACATAGACGCTTCGAATTCCATCTGTCTAATACTATATTTCGTCTAATATTATTTGTATCGAATGTTCTAACCAATGGATGTTGTGAGCTAACGAGTGGAATTCTCTGCCGGTGTCTCTTTCCTGATAGCTATATCCTGGGGGTCTTTAAGTCAAAACTGAATAGATTACCTACTTCTAGGTAAGCATTCTTCATGCATTCAACCACATAATCACTTACCATCAGGTGAGATGGTGGTCAAACGCGAGCCTATTATCAATAAAAAATCGGATTGACAATCATGTATCACACCCGAAGCAATGTAGTCATACATTGCTTCGGGTGTGATACATGATTTCGAAAATGAAGCACCGAAGAATACGTCCCCGTAAGTTCACGAATACGAAACACTTAGCAACGAATGCACGCTACCACGAAAATCCTAACGCCGCGCCGCACGGTGGGCTGAAAATCGGCTTTCATAGACTTAGGCATTTTATTTTGCAAGTGCGAGTTTTTTTGCCGGATATCACTTCTATTAGTTATAACAATATACAAAAATGACACCAGAATTGATTCTGCACAGAAACGAAGGAATTATAATTTTTTTACGAAAATTTTGTATGGAGCTAGTATGAAAAATCGAAATATCTCTAAAACGGCAGCGATAACCGTAATATCCTTATAGGGGGTTATAGTACTAATTATTTATGATTTTTTGACATACGTTACATAATGGTTGTAGATGCCTTTTTTTTTTAAAAAATCGTCAAAATATTTTTATTTATTTTTACATATTTAAACGTTCCTTTTAGTGTTTAAGTTGAAGAATTCAGAGCTTTAACAACTCTTATCATAAAATAGCATCACCCCTATAGACCTGAAGGACTAGACAGAGGTGTGTAGTGTCTTGTTGATCTTGTAAGATTTCCAACAATACCAAATAGTTGAATATCAGTGTCAAAGTGCCCATGCTGTCGCTTCTTTTTGAAAGATAGGGGAATGAAATTGTTAATTGATCATACCCTAAAAGTATGATTACAACATAACCGGACACATAATAATAATAATATCCTTATAGGGGATTATAGTACTAACATTATTTATTTTAACATATGAAACTGTTCAAAACGATCCATGAACTGTGTCAAAGTTAAGAACATCGTTAGGAAGCATGCTTTTTCCCCAAATATTAAGAATATGTGAAAAAAAAAAAGACTGTATATAAACTTTTTATTGATAGGTAATTTAAATAAAACAGAAGTAACAAAAATAATATCTAATAAATTCAATTATACAAAATACATATTTGAAACTATAATTTATGAAATTATTAACTAAACATATTGGTACAATAAACTAACATAAATAACAAAAGAACATAAAGAAAAATAATTAAATTTTACAAATTTTCTTTACAACTTTCGTTGTCGGACTCCAATTCCGAGTCAGAATCCAGATCGGATATACCTACAAACTCGAACTCAGTTTCCGGAAACTGTATTAGGTCAAGAGTTTCAGCAAAAAAGGTTGTCTTCCTTTTGGCATCTAACTTCGGCCTTTGTGCACTTAGAAAAGGATCCGAAGAAACAACAAGCATATTTAGGATATCTTGATTAGAATCTTGCCTGCTTCTTTTCCGCGAATGATGTTCCCGGAACCTCCTAAAATCTTTGTTTCGAGACTCTGAGGCTTCTTCCGAGAGAGTCCCAATCGGGACAATATCATTTTTTTCGATTATGTCAGCTCCGTGTATTAATAGTTTATGTACGGTTGATGACATGTAGTACCAGTCGTATAATTCCACGTACTTTTCTGCTGTTTTGCGAGCAAAATCTTTAAATTTGATGACATCGATCTTCTCACCAGATGTTATTGCTTGCAAAATAACAGCAAATCTTTTTATCAGGTTTTGATCCAACCCAGTAATAGCTGCAGTTTTATTGAGAAACTCGAAAAACTTCCTTGCGGTATTCCCGTCATTGGTAGTTCCCGAGCCTTGTTTTACTATATCAATTAACAGATTGAGCTCCTCTTTAAATTTATTTTGAATGTTTTTTTTTTCTGTTTTGTAACATATCTTTATGCTCATTACTTCTTGCTGCCCACTGTTTGAAGTCAAGTCTGTACGCAATGTGTAACAGACATTCCATGCCATTTATACGGGCATGTAGGGATGATAGGCCAAATTCATATATGTCAGAACACACAGTTTTTGATGTTACAGCATCTAAGTGGTTCATTTCTGTTGGTTTTGCTAAGCACAGGTAGCATGATGCATTTGATCTAGCTTCAGAAAGGTACGTGCAGACTTTTGCGTCGATCATTGTCATCATTAGTTTATGAGTCACCCTGTTACTATTAATGCACTCTGTGGGGTTAAGGGCCTCAATTTCCTCATCCATTTTTCTTTTGTTATCAATGACAACTGCATGGCTTTCTTTTACAAAAGTGAACTGAACCGGACGACAATAAAAAGTTGAGCATGGTTTCGGGTTTGTCCATATAGTATTATCTCCATCTGTCAGTTTCAGTGGCACCAAGGAGGTCATGAAAATGCTTGAATCATCATGCTCGCCGTCCATTTTCTGCTTGTATCGGCTTTGATTGGAAGCACCATCAAATCCCCACTTCGATATCAGCTTTAACTGCTTATTTTCCACATTATCAGAAAGACTTTGAAGAATCCGCTTCACCGTGATGTCAAGTAAAGCTTGAAGTGTAATTCTAGCTGATGAATCCGTAACTGATACTGATTGATTAGGAGGGTAGCATGCAAGCTTAGTTTGTTGCAGTTTATAGTAGGATGGGTAAATATCCTTAGCACCTTCCCGAATGGCAGTCTCTCGCAACGTAATATATTGCCACTTTGAAAGCTTAAGTGAAAGAAGCAATCCAAGTGCTTTCTCTGGTGTAAATATTACTGTTTTCTTAATGCTTCCCTTGATTTTAACGGCAGCTTCTGGATTTTTGATCATATAATTGATTACAGATGCGATATCTTCATAACCTTCTTCTTTTAAACGTGCTGCAGCTGCATATGCCAATTCACAGGAATCCTCGCCTATGTGCTCACTAGATCTTCTCTTTTTCTGTTTGCTTCCCAGATCTTTGAATGGTTTTCGGGACCTTTTTGTCATTGTTCCAACAGTCGATGATGTCGAAGGTTCTGGAGAGACTGAGCGTGCTCTTGGTATCTCATCAACAGTTGGTTCTTGATTTATTAAAGATTGCACGCAACTCGGCCAATCAATATTTGCTTGCAACCACTCTCCGTACGTATTTCTAAACTTATCAAAGAATCGTTTAGATTTCTGCCACCTGTTTAAAGCAGCTCGCGTGAATCTCCGGCAAAATTCTTTGAGAGTTACTTGATCTTCGGCAGAAAGGCAATCGCCTATGCGGGACACAATTGCACTAAACAATACTTCATGATAAAATGAAGGACACTCACTTTTTAGAAGAACAAACAAATCTAAGTTGGTGATTAAACTTTCCATTCTAAGATTTTGTAGTCGCTAAGCAAATAGTTTTAGTGTTAGCAGTTACACGGTTGTGAACAATCTAAATTATGGAACAAAATTATAGCCCTTTTATTGTATAAAGTCAATAATTAGTTAACTACCCTCATTAAAGTTATAAAAGATATGATAATAAAAATTTATAATCGTCAAAAACATTTCGTAGAACTCATAGTAGAACTAATCAACATTAGCAAATCACATTAGCTTACTAATTATAAAAAGGTGAATGCAGTTCTTAGTTGGTATTGTTGCGAGATATTTCAAATCATTTAATCACTTAATAGGCTCATTAGAATCAGAAGACTACAACCATCATTCTAATTACTTAATTACTTGTCATCAGACTCATTAGATGACTACACAATATGTTATTTTGTATTTTGAACGTATGCAAGGTTTTAAAATTCCTTTTGTGTCGATATTATTATGTGTCCGGTTATGTTGTAATCATACTTTTAGGGTATGATCAATTAACAATTTCATTCCCCTATCTTTCTAAAAGAAGCGACAGCATGGGCACTTTGACACTGATATTCAACTATTTGGTATTGTTGGAAATCTTACAAGATCAACAAGATACTACACACCTCTGTCTAGTCCTTTAGGTCTATAGGGGTGATGCTATTTTATGTTAAGAGTTGTTAAAGCTCTGAATTCTTCAACATAAACACTAAAAGGAACGTTTAATATGTAAAAATAAATAAAAATATTTTGACGATTTAAAAAAAAAAAAAGGCATCTACAACCATTATGTAACGTATGTCAAAAAATCATAAATAATTAGTACTAAAACCTCCTATAAGGATATTACGGTTATCGCTGCCGTTTCAGAGATATTTCGATTTTTCATACTAGCTCCATACAAAATTTTCGTAAAAAAAATTATAATTCCTTCGTTTTTGTGCAGAATCAATTCTGGTGTCATTTTTGTATATTGTTATAACAAATAGAAGTGATATCCGGCACAAAAACTGGCACTTGCAAAATAAAATGCCTAAGTCTATGAAAGCCGTTTTTCAGCCCACCGTGCGCCGTAGCCATAGCCATACGTTTAGAACTTGGTAGACTCCACAAAGAAAACACGCAATGAATCGCAATGTCAAAATGAATTATTACTTATATGCGGCCAGTTACACTGATTTTGTGAGAGAGAAAGATGGATCTGAAATCACATTGTTCAATCAGTGGGTTTTTTTGGCGAATTATTTGATTGTAATTTATTTTAGTTAAGAAAGAAAATATACACTTAAATAAAAACCCTAAACTATATATATAAAAAAATATTCTAAAATACAACGTGTAACGGAAACCCCATATCTATCCAAAAGGACTGAAGATAACATCTGGTATGGAGTATTTATGTAAAGTTTCAGCTCAAAATAAGTGACTCACAGAATTGACCCCAAATTATCGGTTTCATGTTTGAATACCAATAATAACAAATGTGTCACAGCATTATGAGGGTCATAACTTTCTTTTAGTTACTTTTTTTTAGGAGGCAAAAGCTATAATAACACTAGTAACACTAATAACACTTTTTACACGTAATTTTTTCGTAAATGTAAACTAGATGAGGCCGGATTTAACTGGATGTTTTGCCAGCTATTTTCGTCTTTCACCTTTAAGTTCAAGGGTCAACCAAAACCTTTATACCCGTCATAAAAAGAAACAATATTTAGTGAGTTTTTACATTACTATACCCCTTACCTCCTAGTTACCGTTTCCCCCATAGTTACGAACATACAAACATTTTAGCTCGGACTCTTAACGTTATTACTTGTTAATGTTATCAAAAGGTAGAAAATGAATTGCTTTAGAAACCCGTGGGAGTCGTGAAAAGTGATTAGAATATTAAATCAAAAGGGGTTTTTTTGTGGAAAGATTATCGTTCTCCCACTCTATGTGAAGGAAGGGAGTGTCAGACTTCTACTGACTAAAAACCCACCCTGTTCCTTCAGCTGCCCTAAGTTCCGGGGCCGCGGTATCTCATTAACATTACCACAACCCCGGTAAGCATTGGCTCTATGGGGCATTCGGGCCCTATCATTGCTGCTGTCTGCTCTTTGAGGCTCGACGCGCCAGCGACTATACAAAGTGGAGAAGACAATACGACCATAAATTTACCATAGCCTAAATGATGATCTCCTTAGTCTGTACAAAAAATAATTTCAGGATATTTTTTCTGTTTCCATATTTTTCCACAGGCTCTATTTGCGTTTAAGCACAAAAACTCACACAACATGAAGGTTTTAAGTCAATTCAAAGCGTCATTCATTTTATCTTTCACTACAAAACGGTAATTTCATACTTTTACTCGTGTTATTGTGATTATTTGAAAATATTATTTTTTATTTATTTTGATGTCACATTTTACTTTATCCTCACTATGGTTTCCTCGGGATTAGTATAGTCGGTGTTTTCATTTATGGTCGTATCATCTTCCCCACCGTGTATACTCGACATATAAAGAGGCTTGAGGTTAAGCTTGGACCTTACAATGGTTCCAGGACGACTTACGAGTTCTAGGTCGCGATTTAGAACCCAGTCAGGTACTTTAGGTAATGTTTTTTTTTGAACAAGCAATTTGGGTAGGATTCACATCAAAGCAATCTTTTTAACCCCTCCAACTAAGCTAAATATGCTTGTGTCTGCCGTGGGTTCGCGGCAATAGTGCAATGGGTGGGATTCGAACCCGCGACCTTTCGTCACAAGTCGGACTCCTTAGCCATTAGACTATTGATGCTTTGTCCCAGTAATGGGACCGTTATAGACTGTTCATTATTTGAATACGTAAATTTGCAACAATGCAGAATTCTTTAGTCAAATTTGACTTACCTCAGTGTATTTTCCACGTCTATTTCCTTAACACTAATATAGTATTCACGTTAAAGGAAGCTTAATTATCATTTACGGTATGGCTAACGGCAGTGACCCACAGTAAGTAGATAAATACATAGTATTACCATATTGTATTAGAGATGGACCAATTAGTGGGGAAAGCCGACTATATCCCGTCACTTATATAGTGGCCGACTAGTCGGCGATAGTTTGGGAAAATATGGCCGACTAGTCGACATTTAATGAACTGCAGAAAAAACAGGAAACAATAGCAATAAAACACAAGAACTAGCTAACTAAACAATTATTTAAATTATTAAAAAAAAAATGATTTAATCCGTCCGTCATTTAGATTGACCAAGAAATATTGGACACATATTTTTCGTTGTCACGTACACAATTAGAAAATGGAGACAGTGCAGTGAGTTGAAATTTCACGTGACGTCAGGCTTTTATATAGATCTAAGCAATACATGACAACAACAGCCACCACTCCTGAACTTAGAAGCTTTTGATATTGGTAAGTTTTTATTGATAAGAAAAGGCATATAGTGTTTGCAACAAACAAAAAATCTTATTTTACTTAAAGTAATAAAGTAGGTTACTAATATTATAAATGCGAAAGTTTTTGAGGATGGATATAATTATACAACGTGTAACGGAAACCCCATATCTATCCAAAAGGACTGAAGACAACATCTGGTATGGAGTCTCTGTACAAAAAGCTCAAAATAAGTGACTCACAGAATTGACCCCAAATTGTTGAATTCGTACGTTTCTTGAATACCAATAATAACAAACGTGTCACATCACTATGAGGGTCATCACTTTCCACGTCACTTGCCAATATAACGAAAAATTCTCTTCGTACTTCTTAATTTGAAAAATTCGGTCTCTGATATCAATGTATTGAAATTTCTAATAAGTTCCACACTTGTAGACATAGGATTACAAAACCCTTGCCATATCGTTTGTTATCATCCAAAGAAGCCGTGCACTTGGTATGTATATACCCTTTAAATTACACGTTGTATAAAGTATACATAGATGTGAACTGAAGGGATCTGAATGATATGAATGAATAAAATTTGGTAAGTAGATAGTTGACATCCTGAAACAACACATAGGCTACTTGATATCCCGGAATTCCCACGGGATCGGGATTTACGCGGGAAAACCAACCCACGCGACCGAAGTCAAAAGACAAAAGCAATAGATAAAGAGCGATTACTGGGGAAAGCCGAGTATCGATTGGCGTACCTCTTTGTAGTCGAAAATAGTTTGCTGACCAGACGTGTAATTAAACATCAACTAGTTGTCTAGTCGGCCAAGTCCTTAGTCGTCCCATCCCTATATTAATAGTTTTATTTGTTAATATTGACCTTCACGCAAAGTCCACCATATTATCTAGTACTGCCACGTTTTCCCTGTTTGAGCGGATAATAAATACGAATACTCAGTTTTAAATACCAATACCAATACAACACCAATACCAGTACCAATTACATAAATAATATATTTCCTGATAGCTTTAACCTGGGCGTCTTTAAGTCAAGAGTGAATAGGTTACTTCTAGGCAAGCGTGCTTTAGCTTCGACCACATCATCGCTTAACATCAGATGAGATTGTGGTCAAACGCAAACATATCAACAATTAAAAAAATAAGCAGTACCTATAGTGTCTTAATTTTAACTACATATACTTACGATACCTTTTTGCGTTTATTTCACAATACATAGGGTCGTAGTCAATGATATTTTATATATCATTACGGTAAAAACATAACTCTCCTTTTTTGCAGTCGCGTAAAAAGTAGCCTATAACCTTCCTCAAGCTTCAAGCTACTTCCATAACAAATTTCATCCAAATCCACCGAGTACTTTCGAAGATTAGCGCGTTCAAGCAAACAAACAAACAAACAAACTTTTCCGCTTTATAATATTAGTATAGATTGGTCATAGTGCAGATTCCTAGATAATGATTCCCTTTCCTGCTTCATAATAGCTATAAGTATTATTGTAGTTTGTACTACAAACTTTGTAAAAATATAGCATAATTATAGGTTTATAGTATTGTGAAAATACATGTTTGTCCACAGGGATACTTACGTCAACCTCGTTGTACCATATGACTACATAATATTATGGAGTATAAGGTACAACGAGGTTGACGTATCCTTGTGGACAAAAACCCCCAAAAAATACTTGCTGTAATTTTCATTATAGCTACTGTTCTCAAATTTTTCCTGAAAAACTGATAACACTTGGGGATGAAATGATTTACAATCCTAAACCACTATACACCCATAATGCCAAATTGACTGCGTTTTTGTTTCAAACATCCACACTTTGCCCATGCCCTATTAAGGGTTAAGTTAGCACCATCTTACCATCGTAGACCTCATCTCTCGCTTACCATCAGGCGGGATCGAGGTCAAGAGTGGGCTCATCAGTAATACAAAAAGAAAGAAATACTTCTGCCCGCGACTTCTCCCGTATGAGGGTTTTCCCGCTTAAGTCCCAATCCCGTGGGAATTCCGGGATAAAAACTAGCCAATGTGTTATTCCAGGATGTCAACTATCTACTTACCTAGGGTTGCCATCCGTCCGGGTTTCCCCGAATTTGTCCTAGTTAGTATTTTGGACAGCGTCCGGGGGATTTTTCTACAAGCGTCCGGGTAAAACCCGAACACATATTGGTCTTACGGGCACCAAAAAGCACGATCTCTGTATTTCATCTTATTGTTTTTGTTACGTTCATTAATTTAAAAAAAAGCCTATTATTAATAAACTTCTGTCTACAATGTTACCAGCAAATAAAAACCATAATTAGGTAAACATAATTTTTTAGTATCAAATACGTAAATGTATTTTTCTACGGTGTCCGGGGAAAAATTGCGATTATACTCAAATGTCCGGGGTTTATGAAGTCTTTGTCTGGGGCCGGCAATTTTAGTGATGGCAGCCCTATACTTACCAAATGTCATTCAAATCCGTGCAGTAGTCTCTGCGTGAAAGAGTAACAAACATCCAAACTTCCATCCTCACAAACTTTCGCAATTCGTCGTGGATAGCGCAATACCGCCCGTAACTAACATTTTCAATAAGAGCGAATTTTATGTGAATAACATTACAAAATATGCATAATAGTTACGCCGTATTAATGGCCGTATTGCACTATCCCCGACGATTTGTAAAATTTGTAAGAATTTTTAGGTTGGTGTTTTATTTGCCCTTCATCGAAATGCTAAAAATAGATTCATTCAAAACTTCTCCTTAAAACTGATTTAGGGCGCGAAAATGGCGTCGCACAAGCGTTCGCGAATGTCCCATGTCATTTTGAAGAGGGTCTGACCCAAGTATGACCCCATAGCTTCATGGAGTTTATTGTCACATAGTTGACGCAGCGACAGTTCTACGGGTGTTCATATTGAGACCAGCCTAAACAATACGATAAGTACAAAGTACTTTATTTTGTAAGTAGGTCCTTTTTTACGTTTCTACCCCATATTATATGAAAGTCTATCTGCTACGTTTTCACGGATAAAGCGCTGAATCGATTTTGATAAATTTTGGCATGGAGATAGTTTAAGACCCGGGGTCAAACATAGCCTTTTTATGGTTCCGTAGCCGAATGGCAAAAAACGGAACCCTTATAGTTTCGATATGTCTGTCCGTCTGTCTGTCTGTCCGTCCGTCCGTCTGTCACAGCCGTTTTATTCCGAAACTGTTAGGACTATACATGTGACACTTGGTAAGTAGATGTATTCTGTGAACCGCTTTCCGATTTTATGAAAAAAAAATAAAAAATATTTAAAATAAAGAGGGGCTCCCCATACATGGAACTGAAACTGAAAATATTTTTTTTCATGAAACCTATGCGTGTGTGGTATCTATAGACAGGTATTTGAAAATGATATTGAGGTTTCTAAAACCACTTTTTCATAAAGTTAGTCGTTTAAAAGATATACGCTTCTAAAGTGGTAAAATGTGTGTCCCCCCTCTAACTTCTATAATTATGGAGTGAAAAATCTAAAAAAAAACTATATGCTGTAGATCTTAATGTAATCTTTCAACCAAAATTGGTTTGAACGAGATCGGGTCAGCAGTTTTTGAGATACAGCATATTTTCTAAAACCGCAAATATAACTTTGTAATTCATACAAACACTATGAAAAACAAAGTTATTTGGCGTAGTTGTAAAAATTGTAAATAAGCTAGTTTTAAGAAATTTTGGAGTTTTTTTTTTCAAATAAATATATTAAATTATATTTATTATAGTTACTACGGAACCCTTCATGGGCGAGTCTGACTCGTACTTGGCCAATTTTTTTATCCTAAATCAACCCGTAAGGTACCCGTACCCGTAAGGCTGAAATAGGTGATGAAAGATTACACAAAAAAGTAAGTAAAGTTTTATTTTACCCATTGCCAATGAATGTGTAGAAATCTAGACTCCACACTGCGTAAAGCGTGACCTGGGACTAGTGCGATCCATCAGTATTATTTTCAACTTTGTATTTTATTTCACAATTTTATTTTTATTGCTGCAGTCGCGAGAAAAGTAGCCTAGATATCCTTCTCTAAGGTCTAATCTATCTGCGTAAAATATTTCATCAAAATGTTTTGCGTGGTTTAGACGTGATAAGGCTAACAGGCAGACAGTTACTTTCGCATTTATAGTATTAGTAGGGACTAACTTCTGCCCCAGACTTCACTCAAGTTTTTTTTCTGCGAAAGAAAGTAGCCTGTATCCTGCTCCAAGGTCTAATCTATATCTGAACCATATTTCAAAATCAGTTAGTTAAGTGGTTTGATCATGAAACTGCAACTGACATACAGACAGACAGAGTTACGTTCGCATTTAAAATAGTAATAGGATTTAGCACACTTTTACACTTATACATTAACCTAAATCCAATACCAAAAGCAAATAAGCTTTAAAAGGAGATAAACGCATTCCATAAACAAGATAAACTCTACAAACGATGACAAGTGAATGCATACGGGATCAGTAAAAAAAAAACTAGAATTTCTGGTTGTTTCAACCTTTCGTTCATGTCTACGTAACCTCCGTTTTTGGACCAAGGTCATTACGTCACCCCTTGGACAATTCGTTTAAATTATTATTATTTTACACGACTTGCGTGTACGGTAATTATTTTTAATTTATACTTTTGTATGATAAGTATTTAAATGCGATGTTCCCGTGCATTTGGCTGTCTGCGTTTTAGTATTTTCACAGGTATTTTGCTAATCATTTAGACTATAATGTATACTGTATAGATTATGGATTAAGAACTGGTAATTCTGGTTAAATAAATCTTTAATATGTTGTATATTGTAATCTTTTAATAAGTTATATATAAATAAAAATTGGCCAAGTGCGAGTCGGACTCGCCCATGAAGGGTTCTGTGGTAACTATAATAAATATATTATATTTAATTGAAAAAAAAAAAAAACAGAATACCTTAAAAAATTCTTAAAACTAGCTTATTTACAATTTTACAACGACGCCAAATAACTTTGTTTTTCATAGTATTTGTATGAACTACAAAGTTATATTTGCGGTTTTAGAAAATATACTGTATTTCAAAAACTACTCGATCTCGTTCAAACTAATTTTGGTTGAAAGTTTACATTAAGATCTACAACATATTTTTTTTTTTGATTTTTCACTTCATTATTATATAAGTTAGAGGGGGCGGGCACACACATTTTACCACTTTGGAAGCGTATATCTTTTAAACGATTAACTTTATGAAAAGGTGATTTTAGAAACCTTAATGTCATTTTTAAAGACCTATCTATAGATACCACACACGTATAGGTTTCATGAAAAAAAATATTTTTAGTTTCAGTTCCATGTATGGGGAGCTCCCTTTATTTTAAATGTTTTTTAAATTTTCTCTTAAAATCGGAAAGCGGTTCACAGAATACATCTATCTACCAAGTTTTACATGTATAGTCCTAATAGTTTCGGAATAAAATGGCTGTGACATACGGACGGACGGACAGACAGACAGACGGACAGACATGTCGAAACTATAAGGGTTCCGTTTTTTGCCATTCGGCTACGGAACCCTAATAAAAAAGAAACTTATCGCATCAATCTTACTTCAGCCATTTTTATCACGAAACGCGCGGGAAAAAAGTTACTGTATAAAATAAAATATTGTCGCGTTATTGTGAACGCTAATTAAAAAAGAAAAGTAAGTTTATTACTGCTACAAAATAACTCCAACGATAGAAAATATAAATTCATTTACTTAATAATAGTAGTCACTTATGTCAAGGCTGTATAAACTTGTTTCCGATGACTAGTTAAAACTGATAATAAAAATATAAAAACTGGCAGCGTCTATATTATCTATGGAAATAGATAAACATAGTGTATTACATACTCTTTGGTAGACTTTTTTGTTGTGGCACAAGTTTCTTTTTTGTCGATGAATTGCTAAAATAGGGACATAAAAACGTCAGTTTTCTGCAGAATTGTAGGGTCTCCTAAAACCCTATTTTGCCTTATAAGTCGAACTATTTGTGTCATGGTGTACTTTTACAGGAAGAGCCCAAGCTAGGTTAGCGTCTGGACTTCCTCATGCCCCAGTCATCGCGGGAGACGCCCGGGGCGTCGGGCATCGCAAGCCGATCACCGACCACCGTAAGCGCTGGCTTGCTTGTCTGGTAAGGTCTAAGGACCAGGTCCGGGTCGATGGCGCCTCGTGTTCCACGCCCGCCTCAGAAACCCATCAGCACAAATGACAGGATCTGATAGAGGCCATTGTCGGCTTGCGGGAATATTAATAACGTAAGGGCAACTGAAGGAACCAGGTGGGACACTTCCTTTCACTCCAGAGCGGGAGAAAAACGTCAAATGGGTACAATTGACGAATTTCGTCCAGCAAAAAAATAATTGGACTCCAGAATAAACTAAATTAGTGCCGGCTCGACTTACGGATTGTAGGGTTTGCAGCCACATTGTTATTAGTCAGATCTGTCCACCAGCTGGGCAAAGGCCTTCCTCTACTTTTACAACGGTCTCTATTCTGCACCCCTTCCCTCCAATTCTCATGGAAGCCATCCAGGTCATCCATCTGTTTCGCGGTCTGCCGCGGCTCGTTTTGCTGTCTCATGGAATCAATCATGTTTTTTGTGGGCCCACAGCTTGTCCGGTGGTAGGCATGTACTTAAATAAATAAAATAGGCTTAAATAGGAAAGGGCGGTAACCCTTTCCTATTTAAGTTGGGCAATCTTTAGAGCCAATCTTTTGAAATTAACAGACCGTGTTCGAAACACCACACAACACTCCGAAACACAAACTGTTGATGTGGTCAACAGTTTGTGTTCTTCGTACTGTCACGGTAATATTATCTATACAGTATTTCAACTTCATACAAACGGACAAAGCGCGAGCTATACCTACGCGCCTCGATCTCGGTGTGCACTCGGTGTGCAGACAGTCGCGACCAGCGACTGTGTTTTTTTAACAATAACCGCGCGATTTTTTCACTAAAAATAAGTTCATATTTAATATGACGAGTAGGATATATTGTGCTGTTTTTGGTTGCATGAATTCGTCAATAACGCATCCAGAGATAACTTTTTTTTAGATTACCTGGAAACTCTGAAAGGTACCTAAGACTAAAATAATTTTACTTACTAGTAGGTATGTACATAATGTGTTTCTTTTTAATGGATAAGTATTTCCTTTTATCTCCCGAAATAAAGATGTCTGGATTAATAAATAAAGTGAATAGAGTAAAGGAAAGTGATTGACACGAGTGAAATAAGTAGTTATAGGCGGTTCATGAATCATAATACGGTAGGTACGCTTGTGTTAAAACCTCGGGGCATGTGTGTTTTGTTTTGTTAATTTGTATAATTCAAAGTAAAGACGTGGTATTTTATTATTAATAATAGTTGTTTATTGTCCTGTGTGTATGAATAATACTAGAAAAAATATAATAATGTTTTTTTAATAATTAAATCCACCAATCAAAAAACAACACACATTTTTATTGAACACTTCCTATTCAATTCACAAACTATTTTATTTGTTTATATAAAAAAGTATATTTACAATCACAAAACTAAATGGAAACGCAAAGTAGGCAAATGTAATTAAAATGCTGGAGGCGGGCAGCCCTATCGCATGTTTACGTGCCGCGCGGCTGTAGGCATTTATTTCTAAGATACGGCCGAGTTACAATACTGTATAGATAATATTACCGTGGTACTGTAGTGTCGAACACGGTCTGTTAACCCTTAATAGGGCAACATGAACATTATTCCCACATCAGCTTTTTGTTGTAAACGGTCAATTGTGTAACTGTTCCCACAAAATGTCACTGTCATTTTTTTCTTTATGAGTTGACCTACAGCATGAGTCAAAAGACTTGTTTTCGAAACGAACGAATTAAAAAAAAAGAAGCTGTCAAAGTTTTACTTTCAATGTTTTGTCAAACAGATCACTGATTTTTGTGTGATGAGGACAGAAATACACACACATTCACACTTGGGGATGAAATGATTTAAAATCCTACAACATTATACACCCATAATGCCAAATTGACTGCGTTTTTGTTTCAAAGATCCACACTTTGTCCATGCCCTTTTAAGGGTTAATTTTATACACCTAAGATACTATGCTCCATAGCATGTCGGCAAACCTTGAACTTGGCTTTTTGGAAATTAATCGGAGACCTAGTCTTTTTTTAAGGATGGGAAATCATGGTGCTAATTTCCTCAAAGAGCACCAAAGACATGAACCTACATGTTTTTCATATGATTGGACCAACACAAATTGTATGGACTTTAAAAGAGACGTTGACCTCTGAGTTTGGTTCGGTGTTTCTTCTCAGAGTAGTCAGTTAGGAAACACCGGCCTCATCCAGCTAAACTAAACTTAACACGCAAAAAAACATGACGTGTAAAAGTGTTATTTATAAAAAAATTACAAAATAAATAATAATAATTGATTATTATTATTATTTATTTTGTATTTTTTATATATATAAATAATAATAATAATCAACTTACGCTTCAATGACAAAACTCACAATTTTTATCAGCACCATTTTCACTCAAAACGGTGATGGAAACCGACATGCCTAGGACCAAACACTTGAAGACATAGTGACTCCACCATTCCACATTTGGCAAGCGGGGTAGATGTAAAAAAACCTTTTCATGCGAGCGAAGCCGCTTGCAGAACACAGTTCATAATAATAAAAATAAGTAATTGTTACTTAAGTAACCCATTAAATACGCCCATAAGCAGTCGTTATGTAATTATCCTTTTTTACGATAAGCAATACCAAAGTAACGTTAATGTTACCAATTCGATTCGTGATATTACTTACATCACGTCTGTATCACATGTATTGTTGGAGGTACTTTTTTTACATAACACATAACCGGTAATCATTTAGTGTCTACGGGCTTGTTCAACTGGTAGATTAATGGTCGGTTTTGTTCAGCAAGTCTTAATAATTTTTGCTTGACGACGTGCAACATTTTTTTATGGAATGTGTACGCATTACGCAATTCAAACAAAAGGGAACAATTAGTAAGGTAATATGAATTATCTAGATATTGGTGCCTTTCATAGTATCCTAGCTTCATGAAGTTCGGATGCAGCTAGAATGCTATACTCCTTTAAGTTTATTTAAAGCGTTAGTTGTAATTAATTAGGTTAAAACATTAGTATAAGGTACGATGAGATTGTCATCGTAATTTTTATGTACAAAAATCCCTCACAATTAATTAATAAAGAAACTAAAAAGATTTTTTACTGATTATGAAATAGATGTGTCAGATAAGGAGTAGGTAATAAATACAATCACGTGAATAGCCAGTCTATGAGCAGTGGTGGCTATGGTGGTGCATTCGCTGCGGGGACAACTTACGAGTTGTAGGTCGAGGATTGTGTAATTTTCAATATCACCACACTAGCACGGACGAGCATGATCTATACCAAAAAAATCCGAAGACACGCTCCATTCACCGTCCCACACTAGACCTGCGTGGTGGCCCGTTCCCTCCTATAGAGTTGAAAACTGTGTCCCAGCATTGGGAATGCTAAGAGCTGTTTACATTACATTATAGGTATATAGCACAGTGATCCCATGCCAATTTACAGTCTCCTCAGAAATGTGCCCTAATAGGCATTGCTCAAAAGGAGTTCGGAGTAATCCTTTCAAAGGTAGCGGGTCCCCTTCTATATGCTGAGTTTTTTTTAGTGAGGTACTTTTTAGTGACGTTTTTGCTAAGCTGGTTTTAGTGAGGTAATTTATGTTTCAAAAGGCACCTGAGCTGTTGGGGAATTGGGGAAAGAATACCCAAAAGCACCTTTTGAAGGATTTTCCTGATGGTAAAGAAACATTGTCTTCGAGACTTAGGTTGAAACGACTCCGGGGTTGCGGAGATGTCCGGGGTAGTAGGAATGTTCTAACGAGTTACCGCGGCCCCAGAACTTAAGGTCAGCTAAATGAACAGGGTGGGTTTTTAGTCAGTAGAAGTCTGACACTCCATTTCGCTTAACACAGAGCGGGAGAAGTCATTCGTTGCTTTTCCCACCCGGAAAAAAGGTAAGGAATAACGATTGCGCTTGCCACTCGAAACTTTATATTGTTGTCTGTCAGTTTATATAATAAACTCGCACTCAATTCCAAACTAAACTCAACAGCACATGAAATGTTGCGTCTACCACACTCAGTCGGAGGCCACAGTTTATCAACAGGCTATAAGATTGAACTATACGCATACAAATTACGATGTAATGTATCAAGTCGTAACAGTGTACGAGTGTATATTTAGAGTTAAAAACTTCAATGAGATGTTTTTTTCCAGACTATAACCGCTGAGTTTTACGGATGCGTAAAATTACCTACAGACATCATAATATGAGAAAAATAGCATATATTTTCTTAAATTATATTGTATTTCTGCTAAGCAAATGCCTTCGCCAATTCCTTTCATGAACTATTCGGGCGTTGCTTTAAACCAGCCCTCGTGAAACACGTTCAGATTGTCTCACCATCTCTTCCTAGGCCCGCCTCGACGTCACCGTCCATTTTCAGGCACCCATTGTGTAGCTGTAGAGACCTTCGCCCAGCGGTACTCATGCATGCAGCTGACGTAACCCGCTCAATCCCATTTCAGCCTAGTTCCCTTCTTGTCAACATCCACTATGCCCGTTTTGGAACGCAGCGTAGTTTTTCGAAGCATGTCTTCTCTTCTCACAGCCAAGATGCTGCTGTCCATTGCTCTTTATTTTAGAAAAAGAGAACCAGCAGAATGGGTTCAATCACATTACTAGCAATCTTGTTAACCTCTCCAACTAAGCTAAATATGCTTGTGTCTGGAGTGGGTTCACGGCAATAGACAGTGTAATAGTTACACGACACCTTGCTATTGAAACTATTGGAAAACTCCAAGGCGGGTCTTTTTTGATTCCGTGAGCGACCAGGTCTGAACACCACACGCACAGATGGGATACAAGACGTCTCACTGTGGGACGGAATGGGCAGGAATCCACCACGCGGGGCCAATAGAGCGAGGAAGCGAGCAAGAGAGGGAATTTCGTAGAGCTTGAACCTCTGCTCTCGTTCGTCATATTTGCCCATCATCCTTTTGACGTAACTGACGTTGTCCGACATATTCGTATGTTTCGACAATTTTCAGAAAAGCACGCGTTTTTTTTGTTGATAAATTAATTTTAGTTTTGTGACTAAAATCAATTTCCTGAAGTCAAGAATAAATAAGTTACTTCTAAATAGTAATGCATGCTTCATCTTCGACCATTATCCATCAGTTGGTGATTATGCGCAATAAATTAAAAAAGAATGACGATAATGCCTTAATTACCTTACCTTACAGGTAGGTATTTTATTTATGAACATCGGAAAAGAAATATTTTACAGATTAATTTAAATGACTGTATAAATACACGGTTTGTGGTCAATGGAAGAAAATTGGCGTGGTAAAATACAAAATCACTTTATTTTGTGTTTTACCACGCCAATCTTCTGGTTTATAAAATATAAATAAAATAAAATTGAATAAGAAAATAAGAACAATAGGAAATTATACAAAAATATTATGACAGAAGTGCTGTAAGTAGGTAATAAGAACAACAGGAAATTATACAAAAATATTATGACAGAAGTGCTGTAAGTAATAAAAACAAAAGGTTTATATTTTAATGATCAGGTGCACATTACCACTACATATTTTTAAATTACTACAGATGTAGGTATGACACGATGTACGTCAATCTTTTCATCTTTTCATAATCTTTTATTTTACGAAACATATACTAGTTTTTTTTTTATGATCCTTTAATTTCCTACGGATAGAAGCGAGAAAACACGCTTACGTTATCGATTTAAATTAAAACAGCCCCACACCACACAATCTATAACAAACCACAAATTAAACAATATTGAAAAAACATTAATCTCACCTCATTTTAATTCCAAAAACAATTCCATTATCATCGCACTATAACGCAATGTTTTCAGTCAAGCACAAAATTTGAATTTTAAAATTATAAATAAAAATTAAACCACGACAACACGCGAACTTTTTACCTCTCCTAGGGATTTAACATTACATTATTTATCACGTTTTCGTTCAAAAAACATCAAAATAACACTGTGTCATACACTTCCGAGGAAATCGATAAGACAACGCGCGCAAACGTCCCTAACCAAACAATGCCGGTGCCGCACTGACAGACTAACATACTAGCCAACTTACAAAATGGCGTACATAGTTGAGTTTGCGCAATGTGTGCTTGCATCTACTTACGTGTTAGGTAGCAAAAACATCTTAATCTAATTAAAAATCCCATAATCTTATTACCTGAGTCAGTCTTCGAACATTAATGGCTGCGTAAAGTTTGTTAATCCCCTGTAAAGCTTAGAGGGTTGCGTTGAAAATCAATATTTACATACCTATTTTGTCTTTGTTTTGTTGCGGTATTTTCAGGTCAATGACCTATTAAGCTAGTAAAAACCTAGTAAAAAGTTAGCGGCTTAATTTTTTACAATGCGGGTTATTATGCTATTATATTGTTATAGGTAGATAATCAAAGATAAAAATAAATGTCTTCTTGCGATTTGTAAGTAGGTATTTAGTTACATAGACATAGGTATCTAACTACTACAACTACAACGTAAACATACAGATATCTTTCTTTTTTCAACCTTCAAAAGTGGAGTTTCTTGCCGGTTCCTCTCCATAGAAAACGACCAATTTCGAACCGTGCACCAACTTCTGACGTTTTGTAAGTGCCCATGTAGGCCTAATTAAAATAAAATATTTTGACCTTTGAGTTTTTTTTTAAAGGCACCTGTACCTTTGGGAAGAAGAACAGAAGTGTGGAATTTCTACCTCACTAAAACGACCCTAGTGATCATAGAAGGGGCCCTACCTAGGTACCTCTTAAAATGTGCAGATACAGATAGGTACCTAACAGATACTTGCTCCAAAAGTTATGCGGCAAAAGCCTGCATACTAGAAAGTACTTACCTATTCATAAAATTAACTTTAATAATTAGGTGAATAAAACATCTAATGAAGTGGTTTAATAAGGTTTATTATGGTTTTAATATTAGCAGAAGTAGTGTCAGCTGAAACTCCGACCGTACCTATTTCCGCATTGACCATTCAAGAAACACCGCAATTTTAAATTTTTGTGTCTCGTGCCGGCTCCTGACAATTGCCGACCGCATGGTGAGTCCGCGTCACTCTAGACAGGTCAATTGCGGGTCATAATGTACTGTCAAAAAAATTACTCGCCCATGAAGGGTTCCGTAGTAACTACACAAAATAAGTTTGTTTTTCATAGTGTTTGTATGAAATACAAAGTTACATTTAGCTATAGAAAATGTGCTACTTATATCTTAAAAACGGATGACCCGATCTCGTTCAAAACAATTTTCGTTAAAAGTTTTCATTAAGATCTACAGCATATTTTTTTTCACTCTATTATTATAGAAATTAGGGATACATTTTACCACTTTGGAAGCGTATATCTTTTAAATTATTGACTTTAAGAAAAACTGGGTTTAGAAACCTCAATGTTATTTTTAAAGACCTATCTATAGATACCACAAACGTATAGGTTTGATGAAATAGGTTTAGTTCCATGTATGGGGAGCCCCCCTTAATTTTATATATATATATTTTTTTTATTTTTGTTTGAAAATCGGAAAGTGGTTCACAGAATACGTCTACCTACCCAGTTTCATATGTGTAGTCTTAATAGTTTCGGAATAAAATGGCAGTGAAATACGGACGGACGGACAGACATGACGAAACCATAAGGGTTCAGTTTTTTTTCCATTCGGCTACGGAACCCTAAAAATGTACAATGCGTTTCAACTATGAATAGGATCGACTTGGCGCCATATTATGACGCCATAGCTGTCAATTCAAACCAGTTAACTAAGTAGAGTGAACAAACAAGAATTTATTAAAATAAAATTTATTTAGGAAGATGGAGCAAAAAATATTATCAGAATTTAACTGTTCAATTCCGTCCATCTCTACAGCACTTTCCGAGTAGTTATCGTTATAGTCATCATGATGGTGATGACTATAACGATAACTATCTATAAAAAATGTTAAATTACATTTTTTCCTAAGAGCTTCCTGTTTTTGAGATATAACGATTCAAAAAGTTTAAAGAGTTGTAAACCGTAAGTAAAATAATCAAAATTAATGTGCAAATAAGTTTTCTTTGAAAATCTTACTTTTCAAGTGACATTTAATAGTTACAGGTCTTAACGTTAGGAACGTTCTTAATTGAATCGCATTCATTGGCCGAGAGGTCGCAAGCGCGACTGCTGAACGAGGTCTTTGGTTCAATTCCCAAGTCGGACAATACGTGCTGTTGGTTTTTTCTCTCAGGAATTTCTCAGTATTGTCAACCATGGATGTAGGAATTTTGCATGGCAGTTTAAGTAAACCTACTTGCAAGGCAGCAAAAATATTATATTCATTTATATTAGCTAAGTAAGAAATTAGACTAAGTTCTTTTTATAAACATCTTTTGCCCGCAAATTCATTCGCGTGGGAGGTTTTTCCCACGTGCATCCCGATCCCGTGTGAATTTTGGGTTAAAAAGTATCCTATGTCCGTCTCCTGGCTCTAAGCTACCTCCTTACCAATTTTCAGCTAAATCGGTTCAGCAGTTCTTGAGTTACAAATATTGTAACTAACACGACTATCTTTATATAGATTGTAAATAGCACGATGGGATGGAATTTGTCACACAAGTGTACAAAAATCCCTTAAATAAGGAACACTAAAAAAAAAAAAACTCAGTAGTACGGTAGCCACGGAAAGCACGTTACACCATTGGTCAAGGGCCTTGATCAACGGTGTAACGTGCCACAGAGTACATTTTTATATACTGAGCTTTGCTGTGCTGTACTTTCTCTGCTCCTTGACTCAAGGCTGTCATTTGGACATCTTTGATAGTCGTTTCGAGTAATCAGAAACCAGTAAATCTGACACTGGTTTAACCAAGGAGTATCGTTGTAGTCAGCTACTGGATTGTGGAAGTCAGATAGGAAGTCTCTTTATGTAAAACACTAATACTCAGCTGCTGTTAGACTGGAAGCCGTCCCCAACCACAGAAAACGCTAAGCAGATAATCATTAATGAATTAAACAGTGTTGCTCCTGTCTAATCTAGTACACTATTGCAGAGCCGGATTAACCCATCAGGGGCCTATAGGCAATGGAATCCTCGGGGCCCTCTTATACCGACTTCAAAAAAGGAAGAGGTTCCCAATTCGGCTGTAATATTTTTATTTGTGTTAACTCATAACGGCTTTTTTTTTTTAATGTGGTAAAATTATCAAATAAGTCCTCCCACCCCGGGCAGGGTGTGGAACACAACGTGCCGTCAACCCGAGCATGGTCCATGGTCGGACAGCGAGTTGCCCTTTACTCGCTGTCCGCATGCCCGCGCCTACGGTGGCCGGAGATCGTCGGCCGACGTCCGACGCCGTGGGCGTCTACCACTGCGGCTGGGCTGGAGGGAGGACGCCATCCTCTCCCTCACACGGCCCACCTCCTCCTTCGGCAGCATGACTGCTTCGTAGAAGGAGGCGACCGCTTCCCACTCCCTCTCGCCCCGCAGCATGGCCTCGATCAATGCCGGGCGCGAGAGGTCTCCGCCTAGCTTTCTTTATTCTTGAGGCATACCGTATATAGTCGAACACGTCCGACATACACCGTACACCCTCGATTCCCGAGAGCGTCGTGAAACGCAAACGGGCGAGCAACTCATAATGGCTAGACTGATTTGGAAAATTCTTTTTTGTTTGAAAGGGTATACTTCAAGGTTGGTCCCATTGTCATCAAGTCAGGATCTGATGATGGAATCCTGGAAATTCGAGGAAAAACTACAAATATAAGCACCGGTTGGTGAAGTGGAACTAATGATGAAGACCACAGATAGCTACCGGAACTACTAAGTATTGCATGGGTTGCGATTCGATTACTTGAAAGTAATTTAACGAATCGGTGATTCCATCAACGTGCATGAAGTACCCTCCGGCCACCCTACGGCTGCGTTCCGATTTATTATATTAGTTTTAAAACTCAAAAAAAAGTTAAAAGTAAAAAAAAATTATAATTCTTGTTATTGAGAAAGGAAAATTGAGGAGAAATTGTAAGATTTACTAGCAGATATAAAACAATTGTAGACTACGTACGTATCGTAACCTCGCACTTAAGAGCCGATACTACCTCAAATGGCTTAGCATGATCGTCCGTTATGTCGAAAATACTGCAGAAATAATTTTGAAATAAATACATAGTAAAGTTGAGGATTACTATTAGGTACTATGTTTGACGAAAACATGATTCCATAAAATTTTCTTGATAGAAAAAAATCCAAAGTTACCTGGAGGTAACTTTGGATTTTTTATTTTTTAACCGAACAATAAACCGCTGGTATTCAAAAATAACTTCAAATTAGATAATGAACCTTTGCATATCAATTGAACTAACTATAAAGCAAGTCTTATGTTATTTACTTTTTTTAATTACCATTATTTTCACCGTAAAAAGAAATAAACTAAATTATCGGTGTCTTGGAGTCTTTTCCCTGCCACCCTGTCTCGCTTGCTCACGTGACCGCGGCCAGTAGTGTGCGAGCGAGATAGTGAGAAGCGCTGAGGTAGTATAGGCCCTAAAGTGCGGTCCGGTTACCGGGGTAAGGACTTAAGAACCTCGCATTTAATTCTACTACTAAATCTAAGGATTTTTATTTTGAGAGATAACAGTGTGGTCCCTCAGTTCACACGCAATTCTAAATTCTCGTTCGATGAGTCATTTTTTTTTTCTTGGTGCGTGCAGTGGGCCCCTTGTGGACGCGGGGCCCCTAGGCAGTTGCCTACTCTGCCTAATGGTTAATCCGGCCCTGCACTATTGTTAAGTAAGGTCAGAGCAAGGTAGTCCGATAACGAAGTAACTATACTATACCCGAAACTGTCAAATTTTCCCAATCAACCTTGAACTTTCTTTAACAATAAAGTTGAAAATCTATTAACACCTTAGGCGCCATGTGTATCTTTTTGTCACACAGTGTCTGGAACACTGTGTATTCAAAAGTATACACATCTTTCTACTTAGTAAACGCGCCGTGTATCCTTTAGGAACACGTTTTCTATTCATTTATTACGCAAAAATGAAAGCCCTGGCCTGTGGCATTTTTCAGATATAAATGGTCTGGGGATCGGCCACTTTTTCAAAAATTTTATAGACTTTTTAATTTTAGATTGCTATTTCTACGATAGGAGGTAAGTAATCAATAAAACCATTTATATTTTTTGTGTTTTTATTTTATAATCTATCTTTATTATGGCACTGGAAAAGACTAAATAGTAAATAAGTAATTATAACTGAACATGAAATAAAAAATTAGTGACAATAATTGAAACAACTTTTACAAAAGGTCACATCACAAACAGAACATTTGGTTACCACTTGGGAAGCTTTTCGTAGTTTTCCGTCGATCGTTTTTCCTTGTCGCCCGTATTTCTTATAACATTCAGAGCAACGACCTTTCTTTTTCATTCCATCTTTCATATTCGGGACCAGGTAATGTTTAGTACTGACCGAGCTAGGTGTAGCAGTCACTGATGTGTGACTGGATCTTTCAAGCATACCTGTAATAACTTGTTCACGAAACTCTGTGATTGTGTGCTGGTCACTCACATCTATTGATGATTTGCCTAGATTATAATATTCAATACATGCAGGTTTTCTTATACTTTCACCCCTTCTGTTTCTTTTGGTGACCGTTTTTAGACCAGATTGCTTTGTGGAAAGTATAAGCACATCTCGCTTGTCACGCCATTTCAAAGCTACTATTCCTTCACTTGATTGTTGAGCTGCTATTTCGCCTCTTTTTAGTTTCGTGTTGGTAACTTCCTTAGGCAAATATTTTCTGTTACTTCTCAATATCCCTACTAAATGTGTCTTTCTTTTACGCATTCGCAGTGCAAGTGAAACACTTGTGTAATAATTGTCTGTGTACATGGTCCTGCCCTCGTTGAAAAGACCATCTGCCAAAGATAGTACTACCTTTTCTGAGACTTCTGTGTCAGGTTCCTTCGATTTACTACAATATACAATCAGATTCCATGTATATCCTTTCTCAGTACACAATTTGAAGAGTTTTATTCCATATTTGGCTCTTTTGTTTGGAATATATTGGCGGAAAATAAGTCTGCCGCGCCAAGCGACCAACGACTCATTGACACAAATTTTTTCCCCTGGTGTGTAGACATTTTCATAGTTTTTTATAAACATATTGAATACGTCTTTTATTTTGCACAGTCTGTCATCAGTATCAGCAGTTTGGTTGTTTGCAAAATGAACAAATTTCAGAATCAGCTCGAATCTATTCCGGGGCATAACAGTACGAGCTAGGGGTATACCATAGAGTTTGTGGTTTCTCCAGTAATCTTTGATACTTGGTAATTTCACCAAACCCATCCATCCAACAAGAGCCAAAAATTTCAACATATCGTCTCTGGTTACTGGAGTCCATCGATGGTTTCTTGATCCAGCAGAAGAATCAGAAGATAAGAGACACTGTGTTGCGTATAAGTTGGTTTGTTCTGTGATATAGTCCAGAATATTAGAGGTCAGAAACAAGTCATAGTAGTCTATTGGATTCGCATTGGCTAAAATTCCGACATAAATATCCTTCATACCGGAACTTGGTGCAGTATAATGTATGGCAGGAGGATCATCATGACTTGGCATTTCCCATTGTATATTGGACAATTTTTCTTTCACCCACTCTTGTTCAGAAATTTGAGCATCAGTAGTACCAGAAGTACTAGGCACGTTTGGTGGCTGCAGTTCTAAATCAACTAGAGCTGTCCGTAATGATCTACGCCGTTCTATTTCAGGCAGTGGAGGTATATCACTATCCGAAAATGTTGACAAACGCCTTGAAAACCTAGGAGGGTTCCAAATCTGACTGTCATTGTCGTTACTTGTACTTGTGTCACTAAAGTCTTCATCAGGTATAAAATTGGGGTCATGAACGGAATCATCACTTGAATACTCCATAGTCAATCACTTATTTGAACTTTTCAACACTAACACTGTAACAATAGATAAAAAATATAAGAAAAAACATGAATCAGAATTCATGTCGTTTCTTATATTTTCTTCCAAAACGCGTTCTTGAGTCCTCAAACAAAAAAAGAAATACGTTTGCGTGATTTTTACCCGTGTATCTTTTCGGATACACATGGCCTGGGAGGTATGAATTTCAAATGAACTATTTCACAGGCCACGTGTATCCAAATGTCACACAGATGAAAATCCCGGAAAAACAAGGGAAAAAGGGGGGATGAAAAACAAAATATAATTATAAAGTAGTTTTAAACACGTCCGAACAAAAAAAACAATTCGTATTTTTTTTAAAAACGCCCACTTATAGTCTGGCGCTGAGGGTGTTAAAGAAATTTGACAGATTGTTGTAGCTTGTTGTGCTGGCTTCCGTACTCATGAAAAATTATTAAAAAAAAAAAAAAACAGAAAAAAGTTTAAATACGCTGTCACATAAAGTGTAAATGAGAGAAATAAAACAAAACCATTTAAACATTACTTTTTATAATACTTTGTACTCATTATAGCTACAAGGCCAGTGCTTGTACTTTTTTCTTCAACTCGAATTCATGTTAAATAATGCATTTACCTATTTACTTTTAGTTTTGGTAAATTATTTACTTTGACTCACAGCATAGAACGTAATCTTGTCGCGAATACTTCAAAGTCATTCAAAGTATATCAAATCTACTTAGGACTATCGCTAGGGTAATCTTTGATAGTTTTGTCACCCATCACTCAACCGTCCGATAACTCGATAAGATACTTACACAGTACCTACGATCATAACGCCTACAAAAAAATAATAGCAAAGGTTGTGATACTTGTGTAATTTCCCTACACAAGAAAAAACATTTGCTATGACAGATTTTAACAGATTCCTTCTTAAAGTTAAATTAAAATTGTGTAATTTAATCTTAATCCAAATTTATGTATTACTGAATACCGCTTTTTCTGTACTTATTCTTATTTCCGTAATCAAATTAATATCATGATTAACGAATAGATAGGTAATTGTGTATCTAGAAAATAAAGTAGCAACCCTGGTGTGTTAACTTAGCTGTCACTGTCAAGTTTGTCTGTTTGTTAAAGTAACGTCAAAAATTACATTCTAATCTAACAAAATTTTGGCGGTTATTCCCCACAGAACAAACATACTCCTAGCGGAGAAGAATGTCAACTTAGTACAAAAAATTTGACGACAAAAACTGGTGCACAGAGGCGCCATCTCTTGTTATACCCAAATAAGTTTATGTAGCGGGAATTTCGAATATAAAAAATAATATTCGAAATTCCCGCTACATAAACATTTTTTTTTAGAAAAATTATTTTGATAAAATTTGGCTTTTGCACCTGCAAGATAACTTTTCAGTTTTCTTGCAAGTGCAGAAGCCAGCTGGAACAAAAGAAAACAGTATGTGTTGATTGTAAATGTAAAAAAATATTTATTTCTTTCATTACAATATTGTGGTACATAAAATAAAGTTAAGTATAAGTACAGAAAAAATATTGCACATTGCACAAAAATATAACAATATTTTTTCTGTACTTATTTTATTTTAAATAAAATAAAATAAGTACAGAAAAATATTGTATACAATTAGATCATTAATATAATGACTATCGACAACACAATAATAATTATAAAGTCCATAATTCACATTCTGGAAACTCACCTTAGCAAGGTGAGAACATCGAGAGAATCAAATCAAATCAAAATAATTTATTTCACATAAACCTACATGGGCACTATGTAACGTCAGAAGCTAGGTGCACGGTTCTTATTGGTCGTTCTATGGAGAAGACGACGAGAAACTCCACGATTACTCTTATAAAAATAATTGGCTTTTACAATGTGTCAAACTCGTGGTATGGGAGGACAGTGTAGGCCTGTCAACAAGTACTAGGTACTTATTAAAATAGAAAATGGTCTACAAATCTACAGTTTACAAGGCCTACAAAGTTCTCACATTCACATAATATCAGAGAATTTGAATAAAAGATAAATAACATTTACAACCACAAATAGAGTAGAAATTAGAATTGTAGGTATATATTGTCAAATAATGAGAAAATGATGTCAAAGAAGTATGTTACAAAATAATCATCGTAATTTGGGAGCAGTACACCTTTACAAACTAATAATGATTACAAAATGGATTACAAAAATTATTCAAATATTCATGTAAATTATAATAACATTTATCAATTATTAACAGTAAAATGTCATCATTTTTACAGATTTAAATTTTAAACATGTTTTAAAATGGCAATTTTTTTTTTCAGTGCTGCCTGCGAGGCTGCTTCTGCAAACTCTCTGTTTCTTAGAATGCAGTATCTTTTGACACAAATTTGAAAAACACTGTTTCCTATAAATTGTATAGTACCTTGTTTGTGTTTTTCACATTTATTCAAAAAATTATAGTCTATTTCGCCCAATAATATGTTAATGGTAGCTTTAATACACGATAAATGAGGATTTTCTTTTAAAAAATTATTAACTTTTTGGGCACAGTTTTCGACACACATGATAAAATCGCGTGATGCGTACATTAAACTTTTTTTCATATCATTGTATTCTTTGAATTCAACAAATAGATGCGTGGTGTCAGTTTCTTCTGCGATAAATAATCCTTTGCAAGTGGAACATTGATTTTTATAATTTTTTATAATAAAACCACAAACATATGCACACGCTTGTAATTCAGCATCATCCACAGTGCCTTGTTCTAAAATATCGTCATCCAGCTCCAGTAAAATTGCTCCTCTGTCGGCCTCTACGGTGTCTTCTTCAGTAGTTAAGTTTGTATTGTTTAAACATTGTAAATTATGTTCATTTGAAAACAATAACTTACAATTGTTTATTATAGCATCATTTTCGTCAAGTTTACAATTGCCAACACTGATGTGAGACAAATTGCTTAAAATTGCTGTTTTTAACCCACCAACAAATTGTCCTACAGTAGGGTTTATGTTTGATCCACAATTACCCCTGATGCAACTGAATAAATTTTCAATTGGATCTTGCTGAAGTCGCCGCGTTGCTAAACTTTTAACATTGTGGTTCTTTGTTAGTGTGGTCCACAGCCGTTCTATCCCATTAATAGACCATATCCAGCCTTCTTGAGTCGGTGGCGTGCTTTTGCATCCCATAAATTGTATATTTTTAAAGAAATTTTTCATTTCTTTGAAATGGGCTAAATGAGGTGAATTCCTTTTCATGTTTGTAGCATATGGTTTGCCTCTTTTTAAATCCGTAGTGTCTGCATTGACACAGTCAAAAAGTTTGTCAATGTTACTTATAACATTTGCAGTTACTGTAGCCTCCGCAGGTAGTTCTCCTGGAAATGTTCGAATAATTATTTTTAGTCACCAGGAAACACCAAAGTGAGCAAATTATAGTGATAATTTTTATAAGCAAATCAGTTACCTTGAGATATTTTTGCATATAAGCCAGCAGCAACAGTGTGACTCAACACTTGGGCGGCAAGGTATACCCGCATTTTTTGTTTGGTATTTGGTTGCAAGTGGTCTTTAGTCAGCGATGGTGCAAACACGAAATTTGGATTATTATTATCCACTTCAAAAAACTTTTCTATGTGACTCCATTTTGCCTGACCTGCAAAAATTATATCAATACAATTCAATCTATAAAAGTCCCCAATGGTCGAGCATATTAAAGTCAATTAATAACTAAAACCAGATGAAAGTTGCAGATCAATTATGTCAACTTTAGTATTTCTGGCCTAATCAGCCTACAAGCGAAC
The DNA here is from genome assembly GCA_943138885.2 of Tholera decimalis. Lineage (NCBI taxonomy): Eukaryota > Metazoa > Arthropoda > Insecta > Lepidoptera > Noctuidae > Tholera > Tholera decimalis. The sequence goes on from OW964571.2 coordinate 6,281,260, forward strand.
AAAGAGGTCAAGATTAAATTACCTGTGCCACTTCTGTCATTTGAAGAAATATTTGTAGGACACTTTATGTTGTACTTTAAAAACAAATTCCGAAAGCACTTAAGCAGGTGGGGCGTGTCGAACAACGTGACTACTTCATTGTCATCTATAACAATGTGTGGGTGTTCTACGGAAGCACCAAGAAGGCGCAATGCTTTTCTGTTGACCCCATCTTGGTCGCACACTGAAGCGGATATGTTTAGACCAGCTTCAAAGCAGTGTCGTATAACCTGAAATATAGAAAACAAATTATTAAAAACAAAGCTTTCAGAGTATTGCTTGACATGCCAAACCTCGTTCAAAAACGCATTGCAGTTTGAGTCTTGCGCCATCGTAAGATTAATAATGTTCTATTTAAAATATAGCATCAGTAACTAGCTATCTTCTACACTAATATTATAAAGAGGTATTTGTTTGTAAGTTTGTTTGTATCATGTAGGGGGGTAATCTCTGGAACTGACAGTCGGATTTCAAAAATTATTTTTGCGTTTGATAGCCCTATTCTCGAGGAAGGTTATAGGCTATTTATCATCACGCCACGACACTTAGGAGCCGAACAAAAAGAAAAAAAAAAAAGTACGGGCTGGCGATGGGATGCGACGCGGCGGCTCGCGGACCAAGGACGAAGTCGCGGGCGAAGGGCTGGTAATAGCATAAAAAGCTAAACGTTAAATTGTTTGGCAGTTCAAATCTAGACGCATTAATTAATCGTAGTGCGTGCTAAGCCCATGAGAATAAAGAGAATGACAATCATTACATTACCTCTTTTATAAGAACTGCAAGCCTATCTGCTGTGACAGACGCTCCAGAAAAGTAGTAGGCAATAGGTTGCTTTACTTTTTTCCGTATACCAGCAACCATGAATACTAGAGCATAAGATGCTACTTCAGGTGTGCGTCCTTGTGGCCCATGGTCTTGAAAACCTTCAATTATGTCCAACTTTTTATTATAATATAGGTTTTTCCTAATAGACATTTCATCAAACATAATTATAAATTGGTTTTCTGAGCTAATCAGTGTTTTTGTATAGTTTCCCAATACACTAAAAACTTGTTTGTTCATCCCAACACCCATGTCTAATTTATTTAACAATGCCTTTAATGTAGATGGTGTAGGTAAACAAAATAATCTCCTGAGCAAGCGGTAGCATGTGGGTGATCTCTTATATAGTCTAAGTGCTGTAATCTTCGCTTCAGGTGTCCACCTCCGGCCCTTTGAATTCCTTTTAAAGTTTTTAATTTGGCTCTGAAGTAGCAATGCAAATGAGGATGGAATTTTAGTTTTAATCAATTTCATAACACCATCATCCTTTTCTAAAATTTTTAAAACATCACGATTTTTGAGGGTTTTCACTCTTTTCTTAAGGCAACAAATATGTTTTACCAGTCTTCTGCATTTACTTTGCAATCGCTTTTCTTTTTCAGTTTTTGCTTGTCCTGGTTCAGTCTGTATCATGTGTTGCGTAGATGCAGATTGCTTTGCTTGTATTCCTTTTTCTATTTGTGTCTTTTTTGGCAGAGACAATGGTGATAAGTGTAAAGGAGTTGTCACCACCTTAAATTAATAAATAAGATTTATTATTATTCCAAATAACATAATTGACACCTATGGCCTTACCACTTGACTGATTTAATATAACTGTTCTAAAATGAAAATAAATACCTGTGGGTTATTTCTGCCTACTTGGTTTATGACATCTGACAGTGGCAATTGATGTGAGGGACCTGCCACAGGTTCAATGGGATGTTTTGGAAGAGTTTGTGTTATCTGAAAAAATAATTAAAATTTCAACTGGCTATCTCTTACCATTAATGCGATAAAGCCTTGTGTGACAGATGAACCAACATAATAGGCTTAGTAAAAATTGGCCAAGTGCGAGTCAGACTCGCCCATGAAGGGTTCCGTTGTAAATATAATAATATAATATAATATGTATATCTATATGACGAATACAAAAAAACCTTAAAAAATTCTTAACACTAGCTTATTTACATTTTTACAACGACACTAAATAACTTTGTTTTTCATAGTGTTTGTATGAATTACAAAGTTATATTTGCGGTTTTAGAAAATATGCTGTATCTCAAAAACTGCTGACCCGATTTCGTTCAAACCAATTTTGGTTGAAAGTTGAAATTAAGATCTACAGACATACATTTTTTTAGATTTTTCACTCCATTATTATAGAAGTTAGAGAGAGGGGACACACATTTTACCACTTTGGAAGCTTATATCTTTTAAACGATTGACTTCATGAAAAAGTGGTTTTAGAAACCTCAGTGTCATTTTTAAAGACCTGTCTATAGATACCACACACATAGGTATAGGTTTCATAAAAAATATATTTTCAGTTCTAGTTCCATGTATGGGGGACCCCCTTTATTTTAAATATTTTTTAATTTTTTTCTTAAAATCGGAAAGCGGTTCACAGAATACATCTACCTACTAAGTTTCACATTTACGGTCTTAATAGTTTCGGAATAAAATGGATGTGACATACGGACGGACGGACAGACAGACAGACAGACAGACGGACAGACATATCGAAACTATAAGGGTTCCGTTTTTTGCCATTTGGCTACAGAACCCTAATAATTCCATTGACACCCTTTCAGTATGGAACCCTATTAAAATATTAATTTACCTTATCATAGTCTCCTTCATTACTTTTTCTTGTTGATTGTGCCTGGTTTGTGACATCTGACAGTGCCCAATGACATGCAAGACCCACAACAGGTTCATTGGAATGTTGAGTTTGTGAATGAAGAGTTTGTGTTATCTGAAAATAATTATTTGTTAAAACAGTAACAACTTGAATTAAGTATTGGAATATTCTCTGAATCAAATGAACTATTATTAATTTATCCTTCTTCAATTTATTAACACCATTTGCCACATTATAAAAATAAAAAATTGGCCAAATGCGAGTCAGACTCGCCCATTAAGGGTTCCGTAGTAACTATTATAATATAATATGTATATTTATTTTACGAAAAAAAAAACCTTACAAATTTCTTAAAACTAGCTTATTTACATTTTTTACAACTACGCCAAATAACTTTGTTTTTCATAGTGTTTGTATGAATTACAAACTTATATTTGCGGTTTTAGAAAATATACTGCATCTCAAAAACTGCTGAACTGATTTCGTTCAAACCAATTTTGGTTGAAAGTTTACATTAAGATCTACAGACACATATTTTTTTTAGATTATTCACTCCATTATTATAGAAGTTAGATGGGAGGGGACAAATCGGAAATTGGTTTACAGAATACGTCTACCTACTAAGTTTCACATGTATAGTCCTAATAGTTTCGGAATAAAATAGCTGTGACATACGGACGGACGGACGGACGGACGGACGGACGAAACCGTTTTGACTTGTACACAGAGGGTTCTTTAACTTCCTAGGAAGTATACAGTTATTTAAATTAATCAATTTTCCTTTACTTCTGTACTAATGATGCTTTGTATCTATAATTTTAGCTGGTGGAACATGATATTCTAACAAAAATTAACATTTCAATTTACACTTTGGATACAGAAACCTTAACAATAAAGTTCTAACCTGTACAAAGTTTTCTTCAGGAGCAGCATGCCTACGTAGTTTTTTGGTAGTGAAGTCCACATAGGAAGATTCCTTGAAATGTGTATGGCACAGCATTCGATGCTCATTATACAGCTTCATTTGTAAATCAGGCGAAGACCACTGTCCATCAGGGAAACAGAATTTCGCCCATAGTTCGCAGCTGTAAGAAACTAAACTGACTGATGAAAAAGGTCGGTCACAGGTTATTTTGATATAGTAAATGAAAAATCTGAGTTTAGTGTGTAAAATTGTAGATAAACAATTATGTAAGGGCTATAGATTGCCAAATTTATGAAGCTAAGTACCGGAGATAGTTGTTTCTTCCCGGTTTAGGAAACCGATGGAGAGTTATCTCTGGATTCGCACTTGAACTGCCACACATGAAGCACTTCCTTTTGTGGTATTTCATTGTTAACCAGAAAGTACCAAAACACAATGAAAAACAAATTAAAATAACTGAAGTAAGCAAGCACAAGCCAAACAGGAAGACATTTTATTTTAATTTATTTATGCTGTGTTGCTATGTCAGGTTTTAACCTTCCTCAAAATCTTTCCATAATTTACTTCAAATCAATACAAAACAATGTATTTTATGTTTAATACCTATACAATGGGAGTTATGAGTTTTTAAATTATTATGTCATTTCAAAAAAATATATTACTTGAAAGGTGCCCCTATAACTATTCTTATACCTATAGAGTTAAACTATAGTTTTACCTAGGATTGAGGTAAACGTTGAAATTATAGCAACACTTAAGTTGTACGTTTTATTTTTTTTTGGAATTTTATGGCCTGGTAACAAGACCTTTAAGCCAAGTCTTAATTTTTGATAGATTTTAAATAATTATTGATGGGCATGGGAGCACCGTAGCACTGGATAACTTCACTAGAACTTCACTTCAAATCATAGACATATATATTATGTGTACTTTACTTATTTGGATGTTGCCACTAAACATAAAAAAGTATTTAATATATATCTGGCAACATAAAATTGGCCCCAATAGGTATGTTCCTGATTCGACAGTAAGAGTCGACCACCCCTGTTATTCCCGCTTTGGGTTCCCAGCAAATAAATAGTATTTTAAAACAAAATTATGGCTGAAAAACTCGAGGACCTGAATCTCCCGATGACTGTAGTCACGAGGATAGTGAAGGAAGCGTTACCAGAAGGAGTTTCAATATCAAAAGAAGCACGAACCGGTCTCGCGAAAGCCGCATCGGTTTTTGTGTTATATGTGACTTCAGCGGCTACAAACATTGTGAAAAACAAGAAAAGGAAGGCTTTAACTGGTCAGGATGTGTTAGACGCGATGAGAGACATAGAATTCGACAGATTTGTGGAGCCTCTTGGTGAATCTTTAGAACAATACAAACAGATGGTGTCCGCAAGAAAATCTGGCGCTGGTAAGAAAAAAGACGAAGGTGAGGAAGTGGAAATAATAGAAGACGACTGATGTGATATTTTGACTGTATAGTGTTAAGTGTATTTAAATATTTTGTTAATAAATTGTGTTCTAAACAGTCCGTGTTTGAATACATAACCTATGTGTTCATTGTGCACTAGATCAATAGTGTTGTCAGTGCCGTACATCGCTTACATGTGCCTGGTGCAACTTCCTATAATTACGCCCTTGAAAAATGCCCAATATCACCTGGCTCAGGGAAAACAATGAATGGGTCATTCGATGCTATCATTTTCTTGGGGTCAATAGGGTGGAACTCAATTTTGGTTTTTGTTGGTTACTATTGTGCTCCTTAGTTCTACATCCTGTGCCTAGGCACAGCTAGCACCATCCTATTTATGATATTGAGTGTTGTTAGTTAATGTAAAATAAGCAAAGCATCCTATGTCTAAGAATACTACCTGTTCTGGGCTGAAGGAATGTTCCAATGAGATACAGCGGCTTCAGAATGCAAGAGCTACTGAATGAGCAGGCTGGGTTTATGGTTATTAGAAGTCTTACATTCCCTTCTTGTCTACCCAGAGCGGGAGAAGTCATTTAATGATTTTCCCACCTGAAAAACTGTGTTGACTAAATACCAAATCATGACCATATCTACACTTCAACCAGAAGTTGTTGAGAACCTTGTTGACCTGTCAATCAGTTGGATCACTGGTCCTTAGAAACCATGCAGTTGTACAGATTCACTATTAATATTATTAAGACTCATTGGTAATGATGAACATTGACGATGTGTTGCTAGTCTATTGGTTACATTTCGGGTAGTGTGAGACGGAATTACACAATCTACTTCCACCAAGTCCGTTCCATCATTGGACTACAACAAGGCAAACCGGATGCACCATCGTTACATGGTGGACATCCCATCCATATGCACTAAACATTTTGGGAATACCTTCATTGTGCGTACAGCTAAGGAGTGGAAATCCCTGCCAGAGTCTGTGTTTCCCCATAGCTATAGCCTAGGGGTTTTTAAGTCAAGAGTGAATAGGTTACTTTTACGTAAGCATGCTCCATCTTCGACCACATCATCACTTACCATCAGGTGAGATGGTGGTCAAACGCGAGCCTATTATCAACAAAAACAAATTGTATTATATTATTTGTTTTTACTGAAACAATCAACTTTACAACTGATATCTCATCCTTTACACTGTGGAAACATACTTTTAGAATGCTATACTTCACCATTATTTATCTAAATGGAAAGTCAGTTTAGATATAAATTATAATAAGGAATTTGTATGAGCACTATCTTTTTGGCAAAGGATATAAATAAACAAATATCATTAAATTCCACAATGCACTTATAACACACCTTTCTTAAGTATTGCTGATTCTTTTGAAAATAAAAAAATGCAACAGATTTCCTTATTATGTAGCTTTGAGAAACATTATCTAAGATAGGTTCAGTAGTTTTAAGGGTTCCATAGCCGAATGGCAAAAATCGTAACCCTTGCAGATTCGCCATGTCTGTCTGTCTGTCCGTTTGTATGTCACAGCCATTTTCTTCTGAAACTATTAAGACTACACAGTTGAAATTTGATGGAAAGAATGTATTCTGTAAAGACACGTAATAAGTCTATTTTTAATAATTGTTCGTTGTACTAATATGTCGATGTTTACCTTCAAATATCTCGGTAACCTGACACTGGGGTACCATGTTACTTGACATTTTTTGTTTGTGTGTCCTCTCTCCATACAAACCACTTTCATCGTGCGCCGCAATTTCGAAAAAATAAACGAAATGGCGGCGGGTCGTTATGCCAGATCGGTTCTTTCTATCCCATGTGGTAAGTAGATAGTTGACATCCTGGAAAAACACATACTACCTTATGCTTCTTTTTATCCCGGATTTCCCACGGGATCGCGATTTACGCTTGAAAACCTTTTTTTTTTAAACGAGGCTTTAAGGCCTTTGAGATATCGAGGGACACCGCAAGGGCTACACCGTGTTTCTCAATGGCCTCGCTCCAACAATGCGTGACATACACAAGTAGATCTCCGGCAGCGAAAGCCATACTGGTGGTCACTGAGGAGCTCGGTGTCTTCAAGGTATGCCAGCAATTTGTTGTTGAGTACCCTTTTCATCACTTTACACGGTATGGAGGTTAAGGCGATTGGTCTATAATTGGCAGGATCGGCACGGCTTCTCTTTTTGGGCACTGGTTGCACATTAGCAAGCTTCCAGGACACTGGTACCATTCCGGTTCTGAGGGAAAGGCGATACAGGCCTTGTTTACACGTCTAGACTACAATGGGCTTTACGGACCTCTTTATTGTGGATTACAATTTCCGGCATTACGGAGTCACAGTGAGGTAACTTACGCGGTTTAGACCATGTGTCAAGACGCGATTTTTCCGCAGAGGGAGGCAAATAAATTTGCTTTTTCTTGCGCGGTATAAGCCAGTGTTCCATCCGGTTTTTAACCATGGGAGGTAGCGAAGGACGACAGAAGTTCGACTCGACCGATTTGGCGAGGGACCAAAACTGCTTACTGCCCGAAGGGTAGCTGGGTAAGTTGCCAATTTGGCCCCAATTCGTCCAACATGGTCGATCCGAGCCTTCCGTAACACACGTTTGCAGACCTTAAGCTCCTTTTCCTGTCATGCGTATTTTAGCCCGCACGCGGTTCTCGTCCGCATGCGGACTGCCCGCATCCTATCATTTGATAAATGTTTTTCCTGACATGCGGCTAGCACGCGTGCGGAACGCGGCTTGGACGCGGGCGCGCAGTCCGCGTGCGCGCTATCCGGATGCGGGCGGTGATCTTCTGCCTTCAGTGTTGTTTTTACTGTGAAGCGGGTTGCACGCATGCTCATAGTCCGCATATAATCGCAAACAAAAATGAAAATTGATACAGAGTTATTTTTGAAGTGCACCTTCACCCTTTGTTGTGGGACAAGCGGAATGAACTTTACAAAAACCGGGAAGCAAGGGCAGCTGGTTGACTAGAAATTTGCAAAGAAATAATTCCAAATTTCGAAAATTATACTAAGGATGAACAGAAAGATTTTGGTGATAATAATTTTTTAACGTTCATGTTTGTGCACGAGTTTACCCACTGGCGACACGCACAACACTGCAGCAGCAAACGAAATCTTTGTCCTGCGTGTGGCCCGGAGCGTGCTATCACCCGCATGCGGACGAGACCAGCGTGCGGGCTAAGATACGCGTGACAGGAAAAGGGCCCTTAGCGGTAGAGTTAAACGCTGTCTTCAATGCGTGAACAACCGATACTAGCGCTGCCGCCACTGCGGGCCGAGGTCCAGGCTTGGTAAGCCTGCTTTTTGCGCAATTCGGCTTGTGCACAAGCTGCATTATACCAAGGCCGAGCCTCATAGCCAAGTGGGACGTCAGAAAATGGAATAAAATATTCCATAGCCTGACGAACCACTTCAACAATTGCATCAGCGCAGATCGATGGGTTGCATGAAGAAAAACAAGCTTGCCGCCATAGGTAGGATGTAAAAAAATGCTGCATCTCATCCCAATCTGCCAACTTGTACTTCCCCTGGAGCGGGCGAGGGGCCTATCAGACTCCAACTAACTAAAACCACCCCGTATTCCTTTCCACACTTGCGTCGAGAGCTGCGGAAACACTTTAGTATCCTTCAACGCGGCCCCTGACTCGAATCTGCCGGCTCTATCAAGTCAATGCCAAGCAGGGTGTTTGAGTAGTTTGGCTCCCAATACGACTACTGAGAGGGACGCTTGTGGAACAAAACGCGACACCACCTCGGGTCATATTAGTATAACACCGCCCCAAGTCCGTCGTCCCTGGGCCCACCAAAAGACATTTAAGGGTCAATAGCTAAGGTGTGGGACTTGTGATCGAGAGGTCGCGGGTTGGAATCCCACCCAAAATTGCACTATTGCCGTGAACCCACTCCAGGATAAGCATATTTAGTTTAGTTGGAGGGGAGAACAAGATTGCTAGTTATGTGATTTCTACCCACATGGCTAGTTTTTTTTTTAACATTAAAATTAATAACATTGTCTGCCCTCTAGCAGCCTCTGGGAGGGCCCAGGTTGTTTTGTGAGAGGGCAAAGAAAACGTTAATAAAAAAGCTTGGCTCGCGTTTAACCAGCATCTCACCTGACGTTAAGCGATGATGTGGTCGAAGATGAACCACGCTTACCTAGAAGTAACCTTTTCACTAAAGTGAATGGAATACTGCTCTCATCTTTGGGATGGATCTGCCAAGTACCAACTGGATGCGCTTGAGTCAAATGAGAAACGGGCCAAAAGACTCATTGGCAACGATACACTAGTCGAATCAAGGCTCCAGAGCCTTGAACGTCGGCGACGAGTTGGTAGTCTATCGGTTACATTTCGGGGAGTGTGCGATGGAATTACACAATCTAATTCCGTCAAGCCCGTTCCATCATCGGACTACTAAACAAACGGCGATGCGCCATCGTTACATGGTGGACATCCCACCTATACGCACTAAACGCTTTGGCAATACCTTCATTGTGCGTACGGCTAAGGAATGGAATTCCCTGCCGGAGTCTGTGTTTCCCGATAGCTATAACCTAGGGGTCTTTAAGTCAAGAGTGAATAGGTTCCTTTTAGGTAAGCGTGCTCCATCTTCGACAACATCGTCACTTATCATCAGGTGAGATGGTGGTCAAACGCGAGCCTATTATCAATAAAAAAAAGTGAATTTATTGCTTTACATGTCAATGGAAAAACCCGAAATTAAACAACAAGAAGTATTTTGTTCGTCACTTTATTCAGAAATAAAATCTGTTCAGAAACAATCTTGAAATAACATTGAACCAAAATTTTATTACACCTCAGGACATGCTACCTCTACCTACGGCCTATATACAATCTCCTTCGCCATCAACCTTACCTACAATCTGTAATAACGAAAATAAATATCCATATTATCTCTAATTTTATCATTTCGAATGCTATTATAATCTAATTTATAATTTTCTCTGGTTATAATTCTTTTTTTAAACTTTACCGTTAATACTATTAATTTTATCTGAAGAAAAATGGAAAGATCTTATTCTAAAATAAATTGTCATAACTTTTGTACGAATACGAACTAGTCATAGAAACTACAGCAAGCGAAGCTATGAAACATGGCAACACTACATAGTTCAACTAAATACTTTTATCAATCCAATCTGCTTCATACAATTTAAAAGTAGTGAACCATGTAATATTGGCCATTGCAAAAAAGTGTGACTATCAGACAAAATCTCGAAATTAACAAATTCACACAGCGTTTTTAAAGGATGATCTCACTGCATGCTTCTATATTTTTCAAATCTAAGTTGCAAACGTCACCTGAAAAAAATGTTGCTCATAATGAGTTACACAATATACAAAAATCCCCCTTATTAAAAGATTTTTTTAAAACTAATTCAATGTGTACCAGTGGCGAAGGCTCCATACAACTCGATTCCTACCGGCTTCCCTTTTGAAATTATTTTATATATGAATACCTATATAAATATTAACTATTATTTTCAATTAAACAAATAATTATTTACGAAGTTACAAGATTTCGAAGTCAGCCACAGGGCCACAGTTACTGGAATTCACGCATCACACTTGAGCAAGGTAAGCATTTTTTGGTCTGGCTTCCCTTTTATGAAAATTCACCCTTCGCCACTGATGTGTACAGATTTTATTTCAGCTTGGTAAATAACCTGTAACTACTAAATACCTACTACATTTTCACCGCAATGAGATCACCAAACAAAGATTGAAACACATAAAATAAATGCTATTCACATCTAGATTTTAAGCTCAAACCAAAAACAATTTATTAAAAACCAACTCGCAGCTACAAATGTTTGCACAAAAACTAAAAATTCCAAGAGCATTTTATGCTAAGTTAAACGTCTACAGTTTATTATTATTGTTATAATAGACTTTTAATGCCAGACTTTGTTTAATAATAATATATTTTTATTTATTTTTAAATTCTAAAGAGCAGGTAATTATTATCTTCAATATAATTAAGTTTTTATTTGTTAGTTTCATGCATAGACAAAAAGAGCGGGAAAATACTAAATGGTTTGAACTGAATGAGAAAGCTCTCCATTTTTAAAGTTGGTTAAAAATCTGCTCTATTGTTAAACTAAATATGTTTTAATAACACTGACACATTTAGTTGTAAGTTACTTTAGCCTTTATCCACCAAAGAGGCATACACGATAACAAAATATTTTGTATCTTTTAAGTATTAAAAATATTGTTACAATCGGTTGCTCGCTTTCTACGGCATGTAACTAACAATTAAAAATACGTATTAACTTCAGTACTGGTGTTCTAGTGTTCCATTAAATCTATTATATCGAAATATACCTACAAATACGTCTAATTCTAAACGGGACTATAATAATATGATCGATATTTATATGCTACCAATTTTTTCTTATTACAGCCATTCTCAGTCCAAATGCCAAATGGTTTGGCATTCTCCATATTTTAAACGAACATATTAACTAGTTTATTATAAAATATGTTTGAACTTACATTATATTAATTGGAAAGATGATTTTACAGTCACAATTATTTTGGGGGAGCCCCTTGCACATGGCTCACTTGCGGCCATTTCTAGTCGCCATTTTTCATTTTTCATTCTATTCCATTACCACTGAACACAAATTTTTGTGGTCACAAATGATCCGTGTGCATATACTAATAAATGCATAGACTGAAGTGAGATTAAATATATCCTATAAGAATACTTTTGAAGTCAAAATCCTTACTTCTATTCGTTTACTTTAATTTGTATTGGTATGAATAGACTGTAAAGATTAATAAACTAGTTAATATGATAGTATGAGAATAGAATGACAGAGATAGTCGAAGCAATGGAGAAAATATTTCCGTCATTGCGCCATATTTTAGTTTGGCAAACAAAATTAATGCATTTACAGGCATATGCAAAGCCTTTCCGTAAAGCAGTTAAATCACTGACCGTTTTTACTAACATAAGTCAACAATAATTTAGCACCTGTAGCAATATAGTAGTAATATAGCACTGTATTATATTTCTTCGTGGTATTGTTTCTGGTGACCTGTCAACTTATGTCAGTAAAACTGACATTTATTAAATGACCATAGACGAGGGAATTAATCTATACTAATATACGATTAAATGGTGTCTTTATGTTCCTTTCCCTAGCTACGTCCATTTTAAGATTAATATAGAAGGGGCATAGCGATCCTTTTTCACTTAATTACATAAATATTAACTCTAATAACTATTGCATCAACCCCTTTACAATTAACGCGGTATTGTTCGAGATGCATCAGAATATAAACCATGTTGTTCCGTAATTACTAGTTATTTTGTTATTCAAAACAATAGCTAAGATAGATTTATTAATTTAAAAAATCCAAAAAATGAGGTAAAAATACTTGGGATAAAAAAACAAAAAAAAAACGAAAATGTACGAAATAAAATTTATTGGAAGGTATATAAATAGAAAGGATTATTTAAAAAAGCTACATATACTTCATTTTGTTTAACACTGACAGCACGAATCAAAAATAAAAAAATGTAGCATTTAAAACCATTTCATAAGGAGCTGTATTGCTTTGTTTGTGTGCTAAGTTATAACATTAAGAAGTAAATATTTAATTATAATACATACATAATACATCCGTTATACAAAAAAGGTAAATAAAATTAATGTATGAGGTTTGAAATTCATAGATTTCCAATGTAATGGCAAAGCTGGTCATTTTTATGTTTTTAAGGCTCACTTTAATATTTACACAGACAGAAAAAACTTGAACCAAATGCAAGTTAAATATTTGAAACCAGCCTTCTTATAATTCTGACGGATCACTGAAAGTAAAAATATAGCACAACCATAAAAAAAACTGACTTGAAATTATATTTCAGAGGCATATTTCATTGAAATAACAAACACAAGTAAAAGAGCCAGTAACTGTCAATATTACAATAATCTCATAATTCACTGTCTCATGAGCGATGGATATTAAATTATTCACAAAAAAAACAGGCAAACATTTTAGTAATAATATGAGACAAGTATTCAAGGACGTGGACATTAGATGTTATCGTTATAAGTCTTTTATTAGTCCACTGATTGTAAAAATAAATAAAGCAAATAGAAGCTGTTACTTAAGATAGGACCTCGCGAATACGGTCTAGTCGTAATTACCAAAAAAACGTAACTCACTTGGTTAAAACGACCAAAAAACACAGTTAAATCAGTCGCAACAACCAAACACTTGGTTTTTCGAAGATAATTTCTTGTAGCGACAACCAGTGGTCTTGGTCGTTAAATCAAAATAGATTTTAATTCCACTGTCAGCCAAGAATACCATTTTCTAATAATTTTTATTGATTTTCTCAGCTTGCAGTGAAACCAGACTTTAACTGTCAAAAACGCGATTACAAAAAAAAATAATTACAATAACTATGTCTAACGATATTATACAGTTCCACTAAAAACTAACTGGAATAATTATAATATTTACAAAAAAAAAAACAATATTACAGAAGCGTGTTCTTTCTCAAAATTTCTATATTTTAATGAAAATTGTCTTTTATATTTTTTTTTTCGTTACACGTACGATCACATTTCATTAGTGATATTTAATATTAAATTAAACAATGAATAAATAACATACTATTTATATTTAAAATAAAGTGAGTAAAAGATCTGTTAATATTTTCGTTATGATTTTTTGGGGCTAGAGGAGCCCCGATCATCACAAGATTAAAATAATAATGGTAATTAGAGATGTACTAAGTAGGGTTTTGAATGACTAAGAGAGTCAAAATAATCGACTACAGAGCTAAGAATCATTCAAATAATCGACTTATCACTCAAAACACTAATTAGTACATTAGATACTTTTACGTTTCATGCATGTTTTTTAGTTAAAATATCTTAATAATCACAGCAAATTACTGTTGGATTAGATATTAAATAAATGTTATTTCAAATATTCATACTCAATTTGTTAAATAATTGCAGTAATGAAAAAGTATTATGAATTGTGCCAGAACCAAATATGCATATATTGTGAGTATATATGCATACCCCATTAGGATGCGAGAAAATCCTGCAAAAAATGTTAAAGCAAGGGTACTCCACAATTTGCACTATAGATACATTTGCTAACTACTGCAAAATGCAATATGGAAGATTTTATGTTTGCTTAACTGAATGGTTTCGATGATTTAGTAACCCCAAAAAACGACATACGGATTGAGGGTCTTTAATTTGATAACTTTCTATTGGTAATATTTATAACTAGAGATAGAATTAATAATAAAAGCTCACGCTTATTACCTACGGGGGTAAGATAATATCCCCTCTTCTTACGTCCCCTTCAGGTAATGTCCGACATCACGCGAGCGAAATCAGTGGCGTAGGCAAGTTTGCTTATATGTATGTTTGAACGCACTAATCTTCGAAATTACTGGGTGGATTTTGATGAAATATTTTGAAAATCAAACTAAGGAGCCAAATAGAGTAATCATTTTAAAACACTGGAAACTACTCTTTTACATAAATCGATGTATAGAAGGGGCACGATAGAAAGAGATGAAGAATACTTACCGTGAGGCAAAAGGGGATAAAAGACACAAATATGTATATTAATCATACTTCGTTTGCTAATCAAACTTATTGCTTTTTCAGGAATGATATTCTAAGGGCTTTTTATACAGTGGCCTGTGATTTGTAGGTGTTTGTAGGTTTTTAATGCTTTCACTAATGACCATAGTTCAATATGCGTAGTAGTTTGTTCAATATCTGAAAGGCATCTTTACAATATACATATTTTTTTGTAATCTCTGCCCATCATGGGCCACTGTGTAGAAAGCCAAATGGCAGTGACGGGAGGTAATTTCAAACTTATTTATAAAAATCTCTGGTTTAAAACTCCATTCAGATTTTTATAAATAGGTTTATGTATAATATTAACTAAACATTACTTTCTAGTTTCGCGTTAATATGACATATAAAAATCGTTGATCAAATCCGCCATATTGGAGTTTTAGAATGCCGGCAATATTAAATTTTTATAATGTCGGCCATATTGAATTTTTAGAATGTCGGCTATATTGATTTTTGAATTGGTCTTTTTTGAATTGGTCTTTTTTGAATCGATTATTTTAGTGACAGTCGATACATTTTTATTTCTCTCGATTATTGGGGAGTGTTTGGAAAATCTGTTGTCTTTTTAAATAAATTTATTTTGTAGATTGTCGCAGATTTTAGACGTAATATTATTTGTTTTGAATGAACCATCTTAATACAATAAACTCACTCTAACTAATCGAATGAATTGACTTCCATTATTGATATTAACTGGAGACTATTGTTAGGTAATACTTTTATGAATACAAAAAGTTTTCATATTGTGGGCACAATACACATTCTCGACAGCTTTTAAAGCGTTCAAAAGCAACTCTAGTTACAAACTTATAGTTTTAGAACAAAATCTTGTTCTATGCTCATTTTAACTCCAATATCTTAAAACAAAATTGATTTTTACACAAAAAAGAAACGAAATCTCCTTTGAAAAAATAAAACAGCCTTATTTAACGTTCACTCCGTTGTTGTGTCCTTTTGACACTATTTATCTGTTGGTACTTTTCGGTACCTGATTGTGGCACTATCCAGTGTCACAGGTCTTCAATAGGAGGCTTCGTGGCCAGCTAGAATATAAAGATCGTTGCCATCTTCTCCGGATAGCGTGTTGTTTTGTAGAACGTGCGATTCTAGAACTACGACCCTGAAAATGAAAGTTCTTCAGTTAGATATATAAAAGGACAGATAAAATATAGATAAAAGGAAAGAAAAAGTAGATGTCTTAGTCATCAAACAATTGGTTAATTTCCGTTTGGCTGCAGGTCAATGCAAACATCAAACAAAAGTTTTCTCAAAAGGCTATTTCCGACATTTATATGCAGAATCTTCATAAACTATGAATGTGTGAACTATGTAAATTGTTAAATTCGGGATAAACATGACTGTCTGGCAGTTTGTGTACTTTATGCCTACCAAAACAGTCTTACTCTGGTATTATTTGTCAAATTGTTGAGATCCTTAAAATTTTCAGTCAAGCTATACGATATCTGGACAGGCCCACTCAAATCTGTGTGAATCTTTCCTCAAGATGATCTAAAATATTAACCTGCAAGGTTCTCATATGATTTCACCAGCACAGATTGTATGGACTTTAAAAGAGACTTTGACCTCTTAGTTTGTTACGGTGTTTTTTCTCTGGATAGTTAGGAAACATCGGCTTCATTTAGTTTAATGTGAGTGTTTAAAAATATAATGTGTAAAGGTGACATTTAGTTTGCATAATTAATATCATTTACTCATTTATCTCTTCTGAAACTTGTATCGGTCCCGTTTTTATCATATGGGTACGGAACCCTAAACGCTTGCTTTATTTCGATTAGTAGTATATGATATATCTAGTTTAGACACAGATGTTCCTCATCCTAGTGTAAGCTTTAATTGTACTATGCGTTTTAAATGCTAATAGGAATTTCAATGACCTTTATCTGTCTAATGTCACTCAAAAAGTACGGTTTGCAAAGAAAACATAATGGCGAAAAATAATAACGGTTTAGTTTACTTTGTTTAACCATATCTCACATCAAATTGAAATATAATATTTAATTATTTAAAGTCATAATAAGTTTTTAAACATACTTTTCTCTCTGATTTTCATTGTGGGCCAATACGCCTGAATGTAAAGAGAACACATGGCGCAGAGGCCCAGAAGTCATGTCAAAATTATTAAAACTTTTTTTAAATAGTGTTTTTGATGATAGGTTCGCGCTTGACCTCCGAAATATGGAAAGGGGACTAGTTTTGTTTCGTTCCATATTTGTAAATAAATAATTAAATAAATCCTTGTTTTGTCCACTCTACCCAAATGGTTCGATTGTCAGCTAAGACGTCACAATATGGTGCTAAGTTTTTTCTAATAGCAGTTGAAATGCACTGTAGTGTATATTTTTATATTTTTAGCTGTATGTACCAACACAGTATGTTAACTAACAGAGGGCGTTCCCGTTAACCCACAGTAGCATAGCATCCATACATGCTAAAAAAATATTGCCATTCGAAAAAAAATGATTTTATTTTTTTAATATTACAATATTCACTAAAAATGTTAAATTGATTTGTAAAAGAAACACTCTGTACACGCGTACTTGAAGGACGGCAACGTCGCAATTTATTTATGAATGCGTACGCGTGTACAGAGTGTTTCTTTTACGTAGGTATCAATTTAACATTTTAAGTGAATATTTTAATATTAAAAAAAAATTAAACATTTTGTTTTCGAATGGTAATATGTTCTTTAGCATGTATGGATGCTATACTATTGCGGGTTAACGGGAACGCCCTCTGTTAGTTAGCATACTGTATTTGAATGAATTAATGATTGTATTGTATAATATGTACACATACTTGTCATGCGGCAGTAGCCTGTAAGCCCTGGAGGCGTCGGTGATCTCCTGCGTGATCTCCGCGTTCCGCAGCGAGCGGCCCTGCACGCCGTGCCGGTGGAACGCGCGCACAGAGTCCGCCAGGCATACTGCAATGTGGAACACTCATTAGTATAACGCGACTTAGGAGAAATACTGCAATGTGGAACACTCATTAGTGTAACGCGACTTAGGAGAAATACTGCAATGTGGAACACTCATTAGTATAACGCGACTTAGGAGAAATACTGCAATGTGGAACACTCATTAGTGTAACGCGACTTAGGAGAAATACTGCAATGTGGAACACTCATTAGTATAACGCGACTTAGGAGAAATACTGCAATGTGGAACACTCATTAGTGTAACGCGACTTAGGAGAAATACTGCAATGTGGAACACTCATTAGTGTAACGCGTCTTAGGAGAAATACTGCAATGTGGAACACTCATTATAATAACACGTCTTAGGAGAAATACTGCAATGTGGAACACTCATTAATATAACGCGTCTTAGGAGAAATACTGCAATGTGGAACACTCATTAGTATAACGCGTCTTAGGAGAAATACTGCAATGTGGAACACTCATTAGTATAACGCGTCTTAGGAGAAATACTGCAATGTGAAACACTCATTAGTATAACGCGTCTTAGGAGAAATACTGCAATG
Organism: Tholera decimalis; assembly: GCA_943138885.2. Lineage (NCBI taxonomy): Eukaryota > Metazoa > Arthropoda > Insecta > Lepidoptera > Noctuidae > Tholera > Tholera decimalis. Next base: position 6,299,500 of record OW964571.2, read on the forward strand.
TGGAACACTCATTAGTATAACGCGTCTTAGGAGAAATACTGCAATGTGGAACACTCATTATAATAACGCGTCTTAGGAGAAATACTGCAATGTGGAACACTCATTAGCACGCGTCTTAGGAGAAATACTGCAATGTGGAACACTCATTAGTATAACGCGTCTTAGGAGAAATACTGCAATGTGGAACTCTCATTAGTATAACGCGTCTTAGGAGAAATACTGCAATGTGGAACACTCATTAGTATAACGCGTCTTAGGAGAAATACTGCAATGTGGAACACTCATTAGTATAACGCGTCTTAGGAGAAATACTGCAATGTGGAACACTCATTAGCACGCGTCTTAGAAGAATACTTGATAATAGGCAGGCACGGTCGCAGCCTGGAATTTTGGGAGGGATCACTAACAGTAAAATATGTCGAGTAAATGAGTTTTCTTTATTGCACAATACAAATTGTATTGCACACATTATAAAACACATGGAAGTCTTCTATTTTTATTGGCAAATCCAGTGTTAATATTTGGAACGTCTTATTTTGCAAAATTTTAGTACTTGAAGGACGGCAAGGACGCAATTTATTTATGAATGCGTACGCGTGTACAGAGTGTTTCTTTTACGTATCAATTTAACAATTTTAATGAATATTTAGATATTAAAAAAAAATATACAGGGTTAAATGTAAAACACTGAAAACCTCTCAGGACTATGTTACTGACATCATAATCAACAACTTTTGTTCTATGACTTAAGAATTCCTCATATTTTAGTTCACCAGATTTTCATACAAAAATAAAAATATTTAAATTGAACGCCCTAAATGTTACGAACTCTATGCGAAGCAAAAGAAAGCAATTTATACTATCGATTTCTTTTGCTTTGCATAGACGCTACATGCGTTTAGGGCGTTCAATTTAAATATTTTTATTTTTATATGAAAATCTAGTGAACTAAAATATGAAGAATTTTTAAAAGTCATAGAACAAAAGTTGTAGATTATGATGTTAGTAACATAGTCCTGAGAGGTTTTTGGTGTTTTACAATTAACCCTGTATATACAGCCTGGAGAGGACTATAGGATCTTAAATTAAACTTCGTATAAGTTATTATATTCTCAACCTGCACACAAAAAAAACAATCGAATATATTCATTAGATTAGCCACAGGACATTATTTTTCATTTGAGCGTTTTCTACATGATGTATTGTACGCCACAGGTCAATAACCTTGAGGCACATCGGTATCATCGCACACGTTGCCAGCTCGCTACTGCAAAAACCTACGCCTTTTTTCTATTATCTATTGCCTGATACAAATCAATGCAAATTATACCGTATGCTTGAGACGTAAGAGTCACAAAACGTTTCCTCATAAGTCGATGTCATTCCAGCAACAGACGTGTCACGTGGTGCACGGGGTTGGCAGCGCGGGAGTGCGGGAGGGGTAGTCAAATTCTCTATCTAGGTCACGGTCACTCGGTCAGTGAGCGAGCAAGCGAGCTTCGTTTCGGTGACGTATTCTCTAGCGCTTTGAAATTTCCGATGCGCCCGCGCTCTACGAAGTCGACGGCTTTCGTTTTTTTTAAGACGCGTAGTATGTGAGTGGATTGTGCGAAATTTTACGCTTTGTTTTAATAGTGACAGGACACATAACGTAGAATAGGTACTTAGTTATTGATAAGTGAACTTTGTGAAATTGGACGCTTAGTAGGTAGGTACTAACTGTGTTTGAAGTTTTTTTTATTATTATTATAAATCATCATGCCTCGTTATAATTACACAGCTTCGGAGTACACCGATATGATTTTAATTTATGGGGAGTGTCAATGTGGAAGATTAAAAAAATAGGATTATGATATCTTTTAATAAATTAAAAGATATGGCTGCTACTGGTGACCAATTATCAAGAGTGAGAAATAACTTTATACGTCGGTGTACGATGTGTATTCAATAACACGGCGGACATATTGATAATAAAAAAAAATTAATACCTACTGTTTACGTACTTAGCTAAGTGATCGAAAAGTGATTGTGATTAATAAATTGATTGGTGAGTAACTCGCGGGTGAATGGTGCCTGACTATTTCGCTAATAATCTCATTTGTTGTAATGTAATTGAGCATTAATAATAATATAAATGGCGCCAAAACATTACGTCGCTTGGAACTACGCGGTGTCGTCGCCAGCCGACGCGCTGCGTTGCCATTCTTACAGGTACCTTACAGATTCTAAATGATGTTCTATTTTGTGTATAGTTTTGTGCTATTTAGTTTGTTTGAAAAAAATCGTTTTTTTTAATTTCGATGTTAGGATAAATTTGATAGTTTATAAATGTTTCTAGGAACCAGCAATGCCAGTGTTTTCAATTAAAGTCCTATTGTCGTCTCCACGTTGTATATTGTTTTCGAATGGTAATATTTTTTTAACATCTATGGATGCTATACTATTGCGGGTTAACGGGAACGCCCTCTGTCAGTTAACATACTGTATATTTCCTATAATAAATAAAGTCACTCACGTATGCTATCGATGTTAAAGTCGAACTGTATCCGAGACAGTAGCTTGTGCCTCCTCTTGTCGTCTTCTTGCCTCCAGCGCGAGCTGTCCACGTAGGCAGGCAGCACGGGGATTATGTCCACCACGTTCTCGTGGCACAATAATACCTGCAACATACATCACATTGTCAGAATTCCTAGCCCGTTCCATCATCGGACTACAAGACAAATGGCGACGCGCCATCGTTATATGGTGGACATCCCACCCATACGCACAAAACGTTTTGGGAATACTTTCATTATGCGTACGGCTGAGTGGAATTCCCTGACGGAGTCTGTGTTTCCTGATAGCCTCTAGGGGTCTTTAAGTCAAGAGTGAATAGGTTACTTCTAGGCAAGCGTGCTCCATCTTCGATCACATCATCACTTACCATAACGTGAGATGAAACGCGAGTCTATTCTGAATAATAAAAAAAGAATATAACGTACTCAATGTTGGGACACAGCCCTCTCTATTTAAAACCAATTGGACGTAGTTATGCAAAAACATCCAATCCACACTTTTACCGCCCATTGTAACACCCTTTTTAGTTGGTAAGTCCTTATTTAATTCTGTTATGGTGTACAATAAAGAGTATATCTATCTATCTTTTCCGAAATTGAGTTATTTATACCAAACGCATCTTCAGGGTGATATATTAAAGATATCAATATAACTCAATTTCGGAAAAGTGTGGAATGGATCCTTTTTGCATAACTACGTCCAATTCCGCTCAACAAGCTTCACCCGTACGTCGGTATCGCACCATCAGTCGTAAGAAGTGGCATGCGCGCTTCAAAAATACAAACAAGAAGTCGATTCCCGACATCCCCTCTACAAATATCCAACTATAACAAGTAGAATCAAGAGCCGGGGTTGCGGGAATGTTCAGGTAACGCAAAAGCCCCGTAATACAAGAGCAACTGAAGCAACAGGGTGGGTTTTTAGTCAGTAGGAATCTGACACTCCCTTCCGCTCCACACCGGGTGGGAAAATCAACAAAAAGAAAAAGAAAGTAGGGTCAAGAGCTGGAAATGTTTTCGTCGCTGCACTCAGTCCATCAAAGACAACAAAATATTTATGGAAAAAACTGTTTCCGCTACCGTCTAATTTTGTTCAGCCCCAGGAGCATTTGCCTCCCGGAAGTGACATGCAGCGGCTAATTTGGAAAGCTATCAATCGACTGCGAACCCAAGTAGGCCGCAGTAAGCACATTTTAGAAAAGTGGCGTATTATATGCCAAACTAACACCCAGTGCGATTGCGGCGTTCCTGATCAAACAATGTCATATCTGCTGGAGTGTCCTAATGGCCCAAGAACATGTACATTAGAAGACGTAATAAACGTCGCTGAAAACGCGACCAGCGCACTAAGGGGTATTTGAGGCAAAAAATCGGTCAAAACTATATTAGGGCCTATATCATTTGAGTGTATAATAAAAACAACATTTGATAAAAAAAAATCGATTTATTAGGAAAAATACATTAAAAAAATTAGAAAAAACAAAAAATCATTACAAAAAAAAATAAAATTTTAAGTTTCATTAAAAATCATTCGGAATCACTATTTTCAGATGCACTAATAATATCCTCACCATCTTCGACAATATCATTTGATATATTGAGTGGTTTTGTCGCAATTAAAATAGTCTTTGCCTCATCAGAAAATGGTATGCTTTTCTTTGTATTTTTTGGACGACTACAACTGATAAAAGGATCAGATGTTAGTAACAGTCTATTTAATACATCTCTGTTGCATTCAGTTCTTGAAAATTTTCTTGCAAAGTCCACCCGATATTTTCTAAAATGTTTATTTCGAGCCTCAGAGGCCTCCTCAGACAATTGTCCAATTGGCAGAATAGCCTCTGCTATCACCTGTGCACCGTGCATCAGTATTTTATGCACTGTAGGCGACATACAGCTTGGCAGTGTCTTGGGCATAATCATCAAATTTCTGGTGATCAATCTCATGGCCACTTGATATCACCTCAAGTATCACTTTGAATCTATTTATCAAATTGATGTCGATGCCGGTAATACGGGAAGAGCATTCTGCATTTTGGAAAAACCTCCTGGATGTATTCCCATCATTTGTATTTCCGTAGCCAGCTTTAGGTACATCAACAAGCAGGCCCATTTCTTCTTTGAAACATTTTTGTATTTTTTCTTTTGTTTCTTTGACTTTTTTTCTGTTCTGGCGTACGAGCTTGCCACTTCTTCAATGGTTCTTTATATGCCACATGCAACAGTGACTCAAAAAAGCGTATTCTGGCATGAAGTACTGAGAGCCCAAACTTTAGGGCTTCGATTTTGATGGCACTTTTTTTTAATCTGTTAAAATCTTTTGATGTCTGTCCGCATATATAACAACGCATGGTTGATGCAGTATCTGTCGCGGAGTTGCAGACCTTCCCATCTACCATTGTGAGTAAGATGGTATGTTTGATTTTCGCTGATATTTCGCTCTCTTCTGTTTTCTTCAGATTTTTCGCTTGATTTTCTATGTAGGCGATTTCTTCCTTAGTGATATCTTTCGTTTCGTGAACGAAACGAGCTCTGATAGGTCTGCAAAAGCTCACCGTAGAAGGAACTGGATTCTGCCATATGATTTTATTTGTATCACCATCAACTGAAACAACCAATCTAACGGGAACAAGCGAGCTCATAAATATATTACAATCATTGTCTGTGGTATTTTCAAATCTTTGTTTAAATGGAGTTTGGTGGGATCCATCACATCCCCATTTTGATATCAAAAGCAGGTGCTGCTTTTCAAAGTCAGTCAACATATCCGTCATTTCCTTCAAATATTGTATGAGGCGTAAAGCCGTATGATCGAGCAAAGCTTGAAGATCCACATTAAAGCTAGTCTCTGTAACAGTTATTTTTTGTTCATCTGGGTAGCACTCCTTTTTTGCTTTTTGTAATATAGAATAACAAGGGTAAATTTCTTTGCGTCCACCTTGTAATAATGTCCACTGGCTTCTTGTAAAATTACCTTCTACAAATAAAGCCAATGCTTCTCGTGGTGTGTATTTTATCACTACTGGTTCATTTTTAGAAACACTTATTTTTCGGAACTTCTTCGCTCTCGTTGGCGTTGAAGTAATTTCTTTTATCATCTTCGATATGTCTTTATTCCCGGAAGTGCCCTGACTCACACATGCAGCAAAAGTCAACTCTTCGACAGGTACCTGAGTCCGTAATTCTTTTGTTCTCCGCCGCTTGCTCCTTTCACTTAATTCATGGAATTGTTTAACTGGGCGACCGGGGTTATGTGACCATGAAGGGAGCTCCAGTGATGATTTAAGCCATTCTTCGTTGCTCTTCAAAAATCGTTCATCAGTGTAACGAGCTGCTGTCCATTTCTGCTTAAAACTCGTCTTGAAATGCTTCAATGAACGAGACAAAACATTCCTGTCTTCTGCTGGACATGAAGTCAATTGAACAAGACTATCTTCCATTAAGGTAAATTTTTCATCCATTTTTTTTCCTTTGAGCCCTTTCAAAATATCGTATACCTTTTCCGAAGTACCTACAAAAAAAGAAACAAATATAATTTTTTGAAAACTTTTACCTACTAACTTCAAAATTTAAAAAAAAATAAGGGTATGTTGGGGGACAATTTTATTTCAGTTTCTGCAAGGCAAAGGATCAAACTTTATTACTATGTCTAAAATGTAGGGCGACAAAGACCGACACATAAACAAAAACACTAATGTTATAAAAATTAATTTTAAAAAATCTTTTTAAAAAGGGAATTTGCAAATGAACTCTAAATGGTAAAACTTGAGGAGAAATGAATTGTAATATATTTTATTACAAATTACATACCTTCAACTTCCATATCCAACGTGGTATTTTGACGTAATTCTCCCCACGAAGACATAATATCACGAGAAATATTTAAAATATTCGAGAACGGCGAGAACAAAGACAACCGTAACACACAATGACTGGGTTCTGACTGACAGTACGGCCAGACCGCGCAGGTAGAGTGGGTTTGGGGGCAGCCCTTTGATAAACCTGTTATTGTACTTCATGAAACACACATTGTTTGTATCATTTAGTTAATTTTAGAAAAACCACTTATGACCGATTTTTTACCTCAAATACCCCTTAGTGCAGCGTGGCTACCTACTTGGCCAAAAATATACAACGTGTAATTTAAAGGGTATATACATACCAAGTGCACGGTTTCTTTGGATGATAACAAACGATATGGCAAGGGTTTTGTAATCCTATGTCTACATGTGTGAAGTATAATAGAAATTTCAATACATTGATACCAGAGGCAGAATTTTCAAATTAAGAAGAACGAAGAGAATCACCGTGTTATTGGCAAGTGACGTGGAAAGTTATCGAACCACGTAGAGCTGTGACACGTTTGTTATGACTGGTATTCAAGAAACATAATTATGAAACCGATAATTTGGTACAGAAGACCGGACGGCATGACTTTATTTCTTTGGAAGTTGGGTAGGCCTTTAGTGAGGGACGCAACTTGTGTCGATACTCTTGCGCCATCCCATCTTGCTGTGCTAGCGCTGCCGCTGCGGCTGCTGAGAACCTCAAGCGGCGGAAATATAATAACCTTGTTGGTAGTTATATTTTCGAGCTGTTTGGGGTTGAAACCTTGGGCACAGATTACTAATAAGTTACTAACGTAACAGATACATCACTTCCCTGCAAAACGACAAATACCTACGCTATAATTAACGCAACTTTCTAGCTGTCAATCGACACGAGGAAATATGAGCTTAACTGCTTTGACTCAACGAAGCGTTTCAAGTGCACAGCGGGCGATGACGTCGGACGGTATGAAAATACCTTAGGGTTGACCCAATGAAATAAAAATTAAACCGACTCCCAAAAACACTACAAAGTGAAAAATAACTTTAATTTCGGTAGTCGGTGTCTTTAGTTTTGTATTTTCGTTTTTGGCACCGACTTCCGAAATTAAAGTTATTTTTCACTTTGTAGTGTTTTTGTGAGTCAGTTTAATTTTTTGGTAAAACGTTTTTATTTCACTCTTTTTAGTTGGTCTATTTTTAATTTACCTAGTTAAAAGAGTCTAAATGTCAACTACTTATAATCTTTTACAAAATATTGCTTTTCCCAATGCTGGGCCGTTAATTGTTGAGGAGTTCTCCTGGTACTTCACCATCAGCTCTACATCACTATATGCATTGTGACGAACATAAAGTGCTTAACATCCATATTCAAGTAATCGAATCGCAATCCACGAAATACTTATCATTGAGTAGGTTCGGCGGCCATCTGTGGTCTTCATCATCAGTTCCACTTCCCCAAATGGTATTTTTTGAGAGCAACTGCACAAGTTACTATAAGAAATATCCAAAATGCCATAGGTGTGCCTATAATATTTGAAGAGTTCCCTCGATTTCTCCAGGATCCCATCATCAGATCCTGACCTTGTGAGAATGGGACCAATTTCGAAGTATACCCTTTCAAACAAAAATAGAATTTTCCAAATCGGTTCAGCCGTCTTTGAGTAATCGGTGATCATAAATAAAAAAAAAATATACGCGTCGAATTGATAACCTCCTCTTTTTGTCGTCGGTTGAAAATACAAAAATGTTTTATAAATGATTTAATTTTATAAAATGGTCAATTGGCTTTTTACCTTCTCTAAGCGTTGCATTTGTTTTGATAACAGCAAAAATTCTGAATCTAATAAAAAGTTTGATCAAATAATCATGTGGGAAGCATGGACACAAATACTTAAATGATATTGATTTTAATACATCATACAATTTGCTCCCAGGCCGTCCCATCAAGTTCGATGAAAAGTTTTGTATTAATGCAATTTCTAATCTTCCAACATAGTCATTGAACGTCTCCGGTGGTACTTTCAAACCACCATAAAAGGAAGAGCTCTTGTTATATGCTTTGAAATGTATGAACATTCCAGAGTTATTCACATTTGCTATTTTTTTAATTCGTCTGCGAGGGTTGGACAATTATGTTTTTTGTTGCATTTAAATAGTAAATACTCAGAAATATACGTGAGAGCATTTTGCATGGGTAAATCAAAACGGTAATCAGTATCACAGGCGGGCGTGCAGCGCCCCTCTGCCACTCGTGCGTTCGAACACACGGCTAGCCGGTAGGTACTTATCGCGCGACCTTGAGCGAGTGACGGAGGCCTGCCTTGGGGTCGTGGTCCGAGTGCTCACAAGTTATTTCAAGATCTATCCAGACGCCTAGTTGACACTTCGCGTGACACAACGGCTTGCTTTTACCTTAGACAGAGGTTAAGCATTGCCATACAACGTGGCAATGCCGCCAGTCTTGGGCACATTACCAGTGGACAGCGATGCGCACGAATTTCTGGATGCCATATTTTAGTTTATTTTTAGATGTGTATATGTGGTTTAGGGTTTTTATTTAAGTAATGTTGTAGTAATTAGTCTAATGTTGTAGTAATTATTCTAATGTTTTAATAAAATTAAACAATGTACATTATTTACTTGTCTGTCTGTTTTTTTCTTAATGTTGATAGGCTCGCGTTTGACGACCAAGTCACCTGATGGTAAACGATAATGTGGTCGAAGATGAAGTACGCCTGCCTAGAATTAACCTATTCACTCTCGACTTAAACACCCCCAGGTCATAGTTATCAGGAAACACAGACTCCGGCAGGGAATTCCATTCCTTGTCACTTTTTTCTTTCTTTTCTTTAGAGAGTACTAACAATTTTGGTAGAATTCACATTACTAGCAATCTTGTTAACCCCTCCAACTAAGCTAAATATGCTTGTGTCTGGAGTGGGTTCACGGCAATAATGTAAGGCAGTTCTCCCATCGCCGACGATGAACGAGTAGCGAGTAAAGCTAGCATCTGAAAACGAGTTGGCGAGCAGCGAGTGTGTTGTTCCGATAGTTTTGTCGCTGGGCTATAAGCGAGTGGGCGAGTGCGATCACTCGCTAGTTGGTCCATAGGATCGCTAGTTGGTCTCTGGGCGTGAGTTCTGACCGCCAAGCGAGCATCGTTGAGCGAATATTATGTTTGACAGCTCTTGTCGCTCAGCGACAGAACTAGTGAAGCGAGTAGTCGCCGGCAGTGTGAACAGCCAGAGAGCAACTATTAATATATGCATCTCTTTCGTTTACACGGAATGTATATTTCATTGTGCGTTTCTTGAGCGAGTAAATCGCCTATAGTTAGTCGTTTTCTCGCCGGCAGTCGGACTACTGCCTAATGGGTGGGCTATTGACGCTTGACGCTTGTCTTTTACGCCTTGTCTTCATGAACAAAAGATTATATTGCTTTATTTGACTTACAGAGTCCTTATTGAGCTGATGCACAGCTCGCAGCGTGTGCAGCCTCTCAGGGCGAGGTATCACAGTGTTGGAGCCTCCCACACATGCTTCTAGCTCGTCTGAATGTTACTAACTAATCTCCTACAGTGTAGGTACTCACAGAGTCCTTATTGAGCTGATGCACAGCTCGCAGCGTGTGCAGCCTCTCAGGGCGAGGTATCACAGTGTTGGAGCCTCCCACACATGCTTCTAGCTCGTCTGAATGTTACTAACTAATCTCCTACAGTGTAGGTACTCACAGAGTCCTTATTGAGCTGATGCACAGCTCGCAGCGTGTGCAGCCTCTCAGGGCGAGGTATCACAGTGTTGGAGCCTCCCACACATGCTTCTAGCTCGTCTGAATGTTACTAACTAATCTCCTACAGTGTAGGTACTCACAGAGTCCTTATTGAGCTGATGCACAGCTCGCAGCGTGTGCAGCCTCTCAGGGCGAGGTATCACAGTGTTGGAGCCTCCCACACATGCTTCTAGCTCGTCTGAATGTTACTAACTAATCTCCTACAGTGTAGGTACTCACAGAGTCCTTATTGAGCTGATGCACAGCTCGCAGCGTGTGCAGCCTCTCAGGGCGAGGTATCACAGTGTTGGAGCCTCCCACACATGCTTCTAGCTCGTCTGAATGTTACTAACTAATCTCCTACAGTGTAGGTACTCACAGAGTCCTTATTGAGCTGATGCACAGCTCGCAGCGTGTGCAGCCTCTCAGGGCGAGGTATCACAGTGTTGGAGCCTCCCACACATGCTTCTAGCTCGTCTGAATGTTACTAACTAATCTCCTACAGTGTAGGTACTCACAGAGTCCTTATTGAGCTGATGCACAGCTCGCAGCGTGTGCAGCCTCTCAGGGCGAGGTATCACAGTGTTGGAGCCTCCCACACATGCTTCTAGCTCGTCTGAATGTTACTAACTAATCTCCTACAGTGTAGGTACTCACAGAGTCCTTATTGAGCTGATGCACAGCTCGCAGCGTGTGCAGCCTCTCAGGGCGAGGTATCACAGTGTTGGAGCCTCCCACACATGCTTCTAGCTCGTCTGAATGTTACTAACTAATCTCCTACAGTGTAGGTACTCACAGAGTCCTTATTGAGCTGATGCACAGCTCGCAGCGTGTGCAGCCTCTCAGGGCGAGGTATCACAGTGTTGGAGCCTCCCACACATGCTTCTAGCTCGTCTGAATGTTACTAACTAATCTCCTACAGTGTAGGTACTCACAGAGTCCTTATTGAGCTGATGCACAGCTCGCAGCGTGTGCAGCCTCTCAGGGCGAGGTATCACAGTGTTGGAGCCTCCCACACATGCTTCTAGCTCGTCTGAATGTTACTAACTAATCTCCTACAGTGTAGGTACTCACAGAGTCCTTATTGAGCTGATGCACAGCTCGCAGCGTGTGCAGCCTCTCAGGGCGAGGTATCACAGTGTTGGAGCCTCCCACACATGCTTCTAGCTCGTCTGAATGTTACTAACTAATCTCCTACTGTGTAGGTACTCACAGAGTCCTTATTGAGCTGATGCACAGCTCGCAGCGTGTGCAGCCTCTCAGGGCGAGGTATCACAGTGTTGGAGCCTCCCACACATGCTTCTAGCTCGTCTGAATGTTACTAACTAATCTCCTACAGTGTAGGTACTCACAGAGTCCTTATTGAGCTGATGCACAGCTCGCAGCGTGTGCAGCCTCTCAGGGCGAGGTATCACAGTGTTGGAGCCTCCCACACATGCTTCCAACTCGTCCGAGTGGAACCACGTCGCTCCTGCAATGGACAGAAATACATATATATAATCTTAATTTGTACACCATCACCATCATATGTTTGGTGTCGACTTTCAGTTTCACCGTACGCAGCTGAGTATTAGAGTTTTAAGTTTAGCGACTGCGTATCTGATTTCCACAATCAGTAGCTGGGCTACACAACACCCCTAGGCAAGAGCAGTGGTGTGGATAGCGGGGGAATTATTAGTAGTTTCTCGAAGGACCGTGGCGGGAAAATACTTTTTAGCGGTGAAATATTGACCATACAGTAATGAGCTGACCAGGGGTAGGAAAATAGAACTTGGATATCTTGAGGTGCACGTGGATTGAATCACTTTCTTCTTAGTTGCTGCACTTTCACCTTAGTCTTTATTTTGTCACACGCGTGTATGGCTAACACGAATATTTGATAGTTTTTAGATATATTAGCGGTATTTAGTTAATCTCAGCAAGGCGCGGGGTGATAACTTCACGATGGTTTCTTCTGGAAGACTCCGAGACACAATATTGCGGAGGTAATTATACCCTTCCGAACCACAGTATCTGTACGGTGATTGGCTGGCGTTGAATGAGCCAATAAGCGGCGCGTGCGGCGAACATTTCTTCTCTCATTTGTGGGAATTGGATGCTAGGAAGGGATATGATTGGTCAACTCAAAAACCCCGGTCAAAATATGAATCTGTATTCTAATATGCGACACGTTCGGATATATGTTAGTAGAAAGTTACAAATCAAATAACTTGCGCAAGCAAGCAGTCTCAGATTTTCTCGACTCCGACTACCCATAATGACTGTCAAAGATGTAGAAATGACAGCTGGGACCAACGATTTAATGTACTTTACGAGGCATCGCACCCTTGGTGAGACAAAGGCATAATTGCATGTTTAATTGTATTTTTATTATTGTTTTGTCGATATTAATAGTAAGTTGAGCTACACCATAACTGACAAATGCTTGCACTGTCTGGACAGGTCCGCTCAAATCTGTGTTATTATTTCCTCAAAGAGCACCACAGACATGAACCTACATGTTTTTCATATGATTGGACCCATACAAATTGTATGGACTTTAAAAAAAGACGTTGACCTCTGAGTTTGTTTCGGTGTTTCTTCTCAGAGCAGTCAGTTAGGAAACACCAGCCTCATCTATAGTGTATTCACGGAGACGAGTTAGTAGAGCGCTATCTCACTCACACAATTTTTTAACTGCGATTGGTCAGTGATAAACGCTAAGGCGGTGTACACAGTACGAGTACTTTTTAGTCTACTCATACTTCCCGTACTGTGCAGACGTGCTGTGGACAGAAATGTGGAAGCAATGACTGAAAGATTCATAATAAATGTAGGAAACGACGACAGTAGTGATAGTACGGAGAGTGAAGATGATGATGATATGTTATAAACTTGTATAGGTAGATATTATAATTTAATAAAGAAAGTTTAATCATCAACTCTCGATTTAATTCTTTTCTTCATATCCATCAGATATATAAAAAGTAGGTACCCATAATTTTTTTATCAAATAAATGTCTCTCAATTTATACGACAGACGAAGCCGTAGGAATAAACTAAGCGAACTTTTAAGAAGCGCAGTGTGAACGCACATTTACATTTCTAAGGTATTGTTAACGCCCACTGACCCTAAAAGAGTTTTTTTTGTCTTTGTCATTTGTATGATAATGTGCGATAGAGAAGGCGCTATACTAACTCGTCTCCGTGAATACACTATAGCTAAACTAAACTTAACACGCAAAAAAACATGACCTGTAAAAGTGTTATTTATAACCAACTAGCTGACCCGCCACGTTTCGTTCGCGTGGCATCCTATCCCTACCCAACCGATACCACTACCCCTATCCTACCGATACCCTACCCATACCTTACTCTACCCCTACCCTACCCAAACCCTACACTACCCCTACCCTACCCTACCCTACCATACCGTATATCTTTGACAGTCGTTATGGGTAGGGCATCCAATCCCGGAATACCGAGATGTCGGTATTGCGGGATCCCGCATCATTTTCCAATCCCGCGTGATGCGGGATTACGGGCGCGGGATCCGCGGGATTTGCGGGACTGAAAAAAAGCATGCATACGACCTCTCGCGAGCGCGATCGCTCGGTGACTGGCGGCCGGCAGTGATGCAAACAACGCGGGGGCCGATGTCGCCCGTTTTTCACGGCTTATGTAGCCTAATATAGCCAAATTTCAGTCAGTGGTAGCCTAAGTATGTAGCCTAAAATATCAGTAAAGTTTTTTATTCAGTATTTGTTACTATTTTTTGTGAAGAAAAAACGGTGTAATTTGATTGATCTCATACTAATACGTAAATAAATGTGGAGTTAGTTGATTAATTCATTGTTGTTTTGTGATAAATAAACGGTGTAATTTGATTGATCTCATACTAGTAGTAAAACTGGAATAAATGTGGAGTTAGTAGATTAATTCATTGTTTTTTTTTGTGATAAATAAACGGTGTAATTTGATTGATCTCATACTAATAGTAATACGTAAATAAACGCGGAGTTAGTTGATTATTTTTTGTTTTATTTGCCTTATATAAATGTGAATATTCTCAATATGCGGGATCCCGCAAATACCGAGATCCCGCGGGATTGAAAATTCGTAGTCCCGCAAATACCGAGATTGAATTTAAGCTGCGGGATTGGACGCCCTAGTTATGGGTAGTCAAAATCCAGTAAATCTGACATTGGTCTGGCCATGGTCAGATGTTACGCAGCTACTTGGTTCTGGAGGTCAGGTAGGCAGTCACTACATGTGAAACACTAATAATCAGCTGCATCCGGCTACCAGAAGCCGACCCGAAATAGGCCAGAAAACAGATGACGATTGATTTATTCTTAAAGTCGCCTTACCAGAGTTAATATTGAGCAAGTTGAGTCGCATAGGTTTCCTGGTTGCGCCGACGCAGAGCAGGGGGTACTCCAGTTCTGGAGTTATAATCAGCTCGAATACCAAAAGCGGTGAGGGTAGCACGCATTCTATGTTCTGTAAAGAAGTTAAAGAAAGATGTTGACAAAAGAATGTTATCTTAAAACTAGCTCGACTTTATCACGATAAAAACATGACTTCTCTTCTTTTGCAGTCGGGTAAAACCTCAAGCTTCCTCAAGCTTCAAGCTACTTCCATACCAAAACTCCGGATCTAGTGGATGGATTTGAATAAAAGGAGATGTTCCAGAAATGTATGGAGCCTGAGCTAGCACTATGTACACCACATGTTAATACAGCTGTATAATGTAGTAACCGTGTTTTAATGTTAATTTTCTATAATTTGACTTTATTTTAGTGTGATATTAAAATTAACTCGGACAAGGAGAGCAACGCAAAAAATATGGTGGATCGGCCATGGTGCTGTTGAACAGTGATCCGAATGTCATTTTGACATGTCGGCTTGACGAATCGATATATAAAAATATAGATATTTTTCATAAAATAATCGATAAATATCGGCGATATTTTAAATCTCAATAAATCGATAATCAATATTTTTTTATTCATTTTAGAACAATTAGTCTCACGTATACTAATCTTGTCAAATCCAGGGAGTAGTTCAAATGTTGATCACCAGATAGTCAGCACCATAAGAATTTATGCATATACCTTCAGGTTAGTTTCGTTTTTTTTTGTGGCCACGAGATTGCGTAGTGCCAAAAACCACGTAATGTAATAGACTTATTGTTACTTACATGCGTTACCTTTACGAAAAATATCGATACATCGGTTTATCGTTATTTTTTATATAAATTGATAATAATCGATATAGCTTAAAAATATCGATTCTATATTTATCAATATCTTTTTTCTACTAGCCCTACGACTCACAGAAACACGTCACGAAACTCAAATCTGTCAAACGTCATGTCAAACACGACTGTCATGGTTGCTCTAAAACAAGGGTTAACATAATAAAAATCTTCCCAAATAATAATTTATCGTAAATATAATAGTTGACATCCTTGAATAACACATAGGTAATTTTTATCCCAAAATTACCACGGGACCGGGTCGTAGAACAAGTCGCGGGCAGAAGATAGCCATAGTCCAACTCAAATTTATTTCAGCGTTTGTCTGATGACTGATGCTGTTCCTAGGAATAGACGTGATAATTTCAAACTCTGTGTACACGGCGCTAAGGCAACTCTTATGCGTAAGAGCATCTTTTGCATGGCTCCAATCATTTATAATAAATTGCCCAAATCATGCAAAATCCATATCCATACTAATATTATGAATGCGAAAGTAACTCTGTCTGTCTGTTACCTTTTCACGCCTAAACCGCTGAACCGATTGAGCTGAAATTTGACATGGGAATAGTTTCGGACCCTGGAAAGGACATAGGATAGTTTTTATCCCGGAATTCCCACGGGATCGGGAATTACGCGGGAAAAACCTTCCACGCGAACGTAGTCGCGAGCAAAACCTAGTATTAAATACATCTGCTCTTAAGACTAAGAGTTTTCTAACTCTGAGAGCCTATTACAGTATAGCAGAGTTTATGAAACTGGATAATTTTCTTCGTTTTTGAGATGATAATGTTGTATTTTTGACATGTTAATGTAATATATGGTATTATTTTTGAATAATTGTAATTTGCAACTGAAATTTTTGATGACATATTTATAATATTATTAACTAATTTAAATTTTACTGACTTCTTTGATATTGAATTCTAATGAGACCTAATTTCTTTAATGCATAATAATAATTTAATAAGTACATACATAATCTATCTATAGTGAAAATATGATGAATATTAGCACGGTTTATGAATCATCTCTTCGTATCAATTTGTACGTCACGATATGCGGCTAAACATGTTAGAACTTTTCTGTATCACTTATTATCTTGCATGCAATGTATCATGTACACCATGTTAAAACTAATAAAAAAATCTTATCTTAATACAGTATGTTAACTAACAGAGGGCGTTCCCGTTAACCCGCAATAGTATAGCATCCACACATGCTAAAAAAAATATTACCATTCGAAAACAAAATGCTTTTATTTTCTTTTAATATTAAAATATTCACTAAAACTGTTAAATTGATACGTAAAAGAAACACTCTGTACACGCGTACTTGAAAAACGGCAATGTCGCAATTTATTTATGAATGCGTACGCGTGTACAGAGTGTTTCTTTTACGTATCAATTTAACATTTTAGTGAATATTTTAATATAAAAAAAAAACCTTTTGTTTTCAAATGGTAATATTTTTTTTAGCATGTATGGTTGCTATACTATTGCGGGTTAACGGGAACGCCCTCTGTTAGTTAACATACTGTATATATGTATCTAGGCTGGTGTTACCTTAAGCAGCATGAACTTCCGTAGAGGATCGTACCACTGCATGAGGAACAGCCCGGCGGCCGTCGCTCCACATAAGTACTTATACCCGTTGTACGGGTTGCGTGCTACTGCGCAACGCAAGCAACCTGGAACCAACAAATGACCCCATTGAAGCCATTTTCAGGGGATATGAACGGAATCTCTTAATTTTTTACGCTCTAAATTGAAGTACATTTATAAGGAGATAGACACATACACCATCATACAATAGTAAATTATAAACATAAAATAATAACTAAAGGAATAGTGGCAATAAAGCAAGTAGTTAAATATTCAATCGTGTAATTTATTTCGATAACGTGAACAGTCACAATGGAGATTTGACAAGAAGGAAAAAGACGACACACCGCGGCTCACGGAATAGATGAATAAGGTTGGAATGGTAATGTGGGCGTGGCGAGTGCGCCACATTTATGATTTGAAAATCATAGCTCGACCGATTAATTTATTCACCGCGTTTAGTGCGCTTCGGATTACTTCCTAACACAGAGCTCTGCTTTAAAATGCCCTGTTGTGCAATTATAACCTGTAAAACAAAAAGTCAGACCGCAAGTATAGAGTGAGGCGGTATATCTTTCCATCGGTAAGTCGAAAATAACGTTTAATTACAATTTTATTTGTAAAAAATATTCTGATCACTATGGAATTCCGAACATTAACAAAATTATTGCAACAAGTTACAAAAAATACTCATTGCCCGATGTGTACTCGCTTAATCAACGTAATAACCAAGTCCGCTTAAAATGTATTGCATGCGTTGCGTCCTCAACACTTCAACCATTGACGTTTCGTCCTTTGCCCTGATTGGCCGTGATGCACGGCGCATGTTTATCGACAGTGAGTTACAATCAGTAGCAAGCTCTCGATTTAAGTGTGTGTAATTTATTTGTGTGCGTAATTCGCATACGTAACTGGCCTCTTGCTTGTAGTGGAGCTAAAGAGTGGGAGACAAGCGGCAAGACGCGTTCTCGCACAAATCAGGAACTATTTCCTTTTTAACCTCTTTTATCTGTTCTGTGCCGCGGCTAACTGCCAATAAGTTATGGTTGTGTTCTATTCCTAACAATAACACTAAATATTTCACTGAGCATGTACACCATAAGGGTTATCAACACAAATGATGAGTTGGTAACCCTTTTGGTGCGGGTGAAAGACCCGTCATCATCTTAGGGAGTGTCAGAATTCAACTGACTAAAATCCCACCCTGCTTCTTCAATTGACCTTACGTTCCAAGGCCGCGGTATCTCATTAGAACATTACCGTAAGCCCGGACAGTCTAAACGCAAGGCATCACAATTTTTGATGCAGCGAAAACAATCTTAATTTCATAAGGGCACGTAGGATTCTATATGTGATGGTAGGCTCGATTTTGACCACTATCTCACCTGATGGTAAGCGATGGTGTGGTCGAAGATGAAGCACGCTTATCTAGAAGTAATCTGTTCACTCCTGACTTAAAGACTCCCAGGTTATAGCTATCAGGAAGCCTCCGGCACGTAATTCCAGTCCTTAGTTGTACGTACAATGAAAGTATTCCCAAAAAGTTTTATGGGTATGAGTGAGATGTCCACCATGTAAAGATGGCGCATTGCCGTTTGTCTTGTAGTCCGATGATAGAACGGGCTTTGTGGAATAAGATCAATGTGCAATCGCCGATGTTTAAGGCTCTGGAGCTTTGACTCGACCAGTCTCTCTTTGTTAATGAACCTTATGGCCCGTTTCTCGATATTATTTACTAGCAACCCATCCCGGCTTCGCACTGGTTCAATGTACTTATAATATGCATTTATTAAACATATAATCCTTCTTCTTGAATCACTCTATCTATTGCTGAAGACTGCATTAAAATCAGTTGCGTATTTTAAAAGATCTAAGCGTACAGACAGCGGGAGTGACTTTGTTTTATACTATGTACTTGACATAGTGTACATATTTACATTATTTCAAGATTTTGTGTTTTACTTTTAGTTTTTTATTTTTGTAATCATTAATTATAAGTTATTTGTCATTAGAAATAATGTAGATCAAATATTTTTGAGTGGGGCGTTGATAGCTGCGCCACAGTGCTTACTTCTGTAGCTATCTTCGTTTTATTTGTAAATAGTATAAGTTGATCCAAATAAACTTTATATTACTTAAAAACATATACCTATCTTTTGTTTTTTTTTTATATTTATTTTTTTATTTAAAATAGGCTCGCGTTTGATATAATCTCACCTCCACCACCGATGGTAAGTGATGATGTGGTCGAAGATGAAGCACGCTTACCTAGAAGTAATCTGTTCACTCCTGACTTAAATACTCCCAGGTTATAGTGATCAGGAAACACAGACCCTGGCAGGGAATTCCACTTAGCCGTACGCACAATGAAAGTATTTCCAAAAAATCTGTTTAATACTTTGTAAAGATGTGTCCTTACCCCGTGTGTCAGGTACCCTGGTGGTGAGTGCGAACCTCCTGGGCAGCAGCCGAGGAGGGAGCACTCGGAGGGACCTCCCTCCGCGCGCTGAGCCTATCAGGGCCAGTAGCTCGTGCCGATACAGGGACGGGGTTTTACCTGTAAAACCAACAAGACAATGTATACAACTTTAATTTCGGAAGGTGGTGTCAAAAACGAAAATATATACAAAACTAAAGACACCGCCTTTCGAAATTTAAGTTATTTTGTAGTGTTTTGATATGGAAGTCAGTTCTATTTTTTTGCTAAAAAGTTTTTTTTCACGCTTTTTAGTGGATCGGTTTGTAATTTATCTAGTTACCAAAGCCAAAATGTCAACTACTTATCACCTTTTACAAAATATTGCTTTTCCCGGTGCAGAGCCGTTGGAGTTCTCCTGGTACATCACCATCAATTCTACTTCACCACATGCATTGTGACGAGCTTAAAGTGCTTAACATCCATAATCAAGTAATCTAATCGCAATCCACGAAATACTTATTATTGAGTAGTTTCGGTGGCCATCTAGGGTCTTCATCATCCGTTGTACTTCCTCAAATGGTGCTTATCGAGAGCAACTGCAAAAGTTACTATAAGAAATACCCAAAACGCTATAGGTGTGCCTATAATATTTGAAGAGTTCCCTCGATTTCTCCACGATTCCATCATCAGATTCAAACGTGACGACAATGGGACCAACTAGAAAGTATACCCTTTCAAACAAAAAAAAAAGAGTTCAAGACGAATTGTAAACCTCCTTTTTTTTTGAAGTTGGTTAAAAATAATATCTATACTAATATTATAAAGCGGAAATGTTTGTTTGTTTGTTTGAATGCTAATTTTCGAAAGTACTAGGTCGATTTGGATTGTTACATATGGCAACACTGCCGCCCGTCACGTTGCTCCTACGACTAACGAAGCTGGTTTGTAAGTCTTGTACAGAACACAGTCTATTAAATCTCATAATATCAATGTAATCTTTCATTATATGAAGCCTGCTCCTGCTCCATCACGAAGCCCAGAGTCCCGAATCCAATAATCCAATGATACCACATGGTGTCAGAACTGGTGTCATCGAAAAAAGTGAAAATGTCGGAGAAAATGTTCGAAGCGCACATGAAGCCGCTTGTCATACAAAACATAATATGGAAGTAGCTTGTAGCTTGAAGTTTAAAAGGAAGGTTATCTTATAGGCTAATTTTTAACTGACTGTAAGAAAGAAAGGTTACGTTTTTATCTTGATAACGAAGCCCCGCGCGACTGCTAGTGATAAATAAAGAAGGAAAAATAGGTAAAGGAAGAGATGACTGATGATAATATTTAGTTTTCTTAAATTGTCATCTGCTTAGTCCATTCCTAACTAAGCCTTCCTCAAGCTACTTCTATATCATATAGCGCCTTCAAACAAACATTTTTTAACTCCTCAATCTCCACTTCACCATATTTATTGTGACAAGCCTAAAGTGCTTAAGAGCCATTAGACGTTTTTTTCGCAAATTTCTAAGATTTCAATCGCCTGCTTTACCATCTTACGTCATACTTTGAATTTTTAAAATACATGTCTAAAATAGATCAATTATTAATTAAGTGTTTCTTCGTTTCACATTTACTTAAAACATGTGCATCGCTTTGTGGTGAGTAATCTCCCAAAAGTAGTTTACTGAAAAATCATCGTAGAGTCAACTTCAGATTCCGGAATCTATGACTAATGTTCACAAATTCAGGTGAAAAAAATATGGATAGTATAAGACATATACTTGATTTGTAAACTAATGTTCAATATTCAGGATTATTTATTGCATTATTTAGAAAAAAAATAAAAACTATTGTCTATTTTTAGGTGCTGTAGCGCAAATTTGTCGCGATTATTTGCATTTAATAAGGCGTAATTTCGATAAAATAATTACGTCAAAATAAACTTTGTTCTGTGAAGAATTCAAATAAATAGTTTTTATGACAATGCGATCATGTAATTTTGTAATAACATGATTTTAAGAACGCTCTAAATTACTATATATTACGTTGCCCAAGCTAGCTACATTCAGTACGGCGCGAGCGCCCTCCGAGGTAGGACCTATATCAATTTTTTCCGCGTCCCGACAGTCGAGCGCACGTATTGAGAACGCTAACTATACTACGACTACGCGGGTTTTGATACTCGTATTTTTTTTTGTTATAAATATTTATAGTGCTTTATACGTAATTGTTTTAGCTATGGAGAACAGGCACGGTGTATACCATTGTGTCAAAAAAGGGAAACGCAATAATTATGCATCATTAAAGAATGCACATGAAGCAAGGTACATCTTTTTTAACCGACTTCAAAAAAAAGGAGAAGGTTCTCAGTTCGTCGGATTTTTGTATGTATGCTCCCCGATTACTTGAAGACGGTTAGACCGATTTTCAAATTTTATTTTTTTGTTTGATAGGGTATACTTTCTTATTGTTTCCATTGTCATCACGTCAGGATCTGATGATCGAATCATGGAGAAATCGAGGGAACTCTTCAAATATTATAGGCACACCTATAGCGATTTGGTTATTTTTTGTAGTAACTTGTGCAGTTGCTCTTGAAAAACACCATTTAGTGAGGTGGAACTGATGATGAAGACCACAGATGGCCACCGGAACTACTCAATAATAAGTATTTCGTGGGTTGCGATTCGATTACTTGAATATGGCTTAGCACTTTATGCTCGTTACAATGCATAATTATGGTGAAGTAAAGCTGATGGTGAAGTACCAGGAGAACTCCTCAAAAATTAACGGCTATGCATCGGGAAAAGCTATATTTTGTATAAGGTGATAAGTTGTTGACATTTTGGCTTTTCTAACTTGATAAATTACAAATTAAAAAGCCTTAAAAACACTTTTTAACTAACTTTTTGGAAGTCGGTGTCCAAACACGAAAATAAGAAAAAAAAAACCGACGAACGAAAGCAAAGTCGGTTTTATTTTTTGTTTAAAAGTTTTTTGCATTTATAATATAAAGTAATACTTTGATGTAGTCTAAATTTATATATATATATAATATCATGATGGAATCATGGAGAAATCGAGGGAACTCTTCAATTATTATAGGCACACCTATAATAAGTATTTCGTGGGTTGCGATTCGATTACTTGAATAAAATTTCTAAACAATTTATGCCCGTCATACTGCATATCGTGAAGTAGAGCTGATTTTGAAGTACCAAGAGAACTAAACGCTATCGTCCCTGCATTAGAAAAAAAAATATTTTTCAAAAGGTGATACAAAGTTGACGTTTAGGCTTTTAAACTGGGTAAATTACAAATCAACCCACTAAAAAGCGACATATAATCAAACTTTAAAAATAAAACACTGCAAAGTGAAAAATTACTTTAATTTCGTGAGTCGGTGTCTTTGGTTTTGTAGTATCGTTTTTGATAATGAATTCCGAAATTAAAGTTATTTTTCTCTTTGCAGTGTTTTTTTGTAAGTCTGGTTTATTTTTTTATACAAAAGTTTATTTTATTTGAGATAAAATAAATAAATAACAAGATACCACGGCCACGGAACTTAAGGGCTGCTGATGGAACAGGGTGGATTTTTAGTCAGTAGAAGTCTAGCACTCCCATCCTCCACCTAGAGCGGGAAAACTCATTTATTGCATTTTCCACCCCAAAATAAAAGATAAAATAAATTTTATTGCAATCGTATTAATCCTGTAGCTTTAGACCTTGGGCTTGATAATGCAATGGAACTTTCGAACGCAAACGTAAATATTATTTGGACTATTTATTCATGTAGTTACTTCAATTTAGGTGTTGAACCGAATGGTCGTCATCAAGCATTGTCTTTTCAGTTCCCCTTCAGAGTCACTGTGTAGTTTCTAGTCTATTCAGTGGTAAATTATTATATCTTATCTTAAATTTTATAAGAATAACTACCCGTTGCATTAGACATCAGACTTGACGATTTAGCGGAAGTTTAGAACTCAATAGTAAATACTTTTTGGACTTTCTATATTTCTTTAGTTCTGAATTTAGTTAATACGAAACAGCATTACTTATATAAATAGGGTCTTCTACAGCGTGCCTTTTGTTTGGGACCCGGTATTTTGGTAATATTGAAAACGCCATAATCATAGAAAGATAAAGTAGGTAGGAAGTTATCAGAGCTCGAATAAAAGGTACCTGGTAAAAAAGCCGAAAAATTTAAGATAATATATGTAAATAACGGCGATAGTCTAAACTATATATATGAAACAGCACCAGTGTATAATCATATATACAACGTGTAATTTAAAGGGAATATACATACCGAGTGCACGGCTTCTTTGGATGATAACAAACGATATAGCAAGGGTTTTCTAATCTTTATGTCTACATGTGTGGAGCTTATTAGAAATTTCAATACATTGATACCAGAGACCGAATTTTTCAAATTAAGAAGAACGAAAAGAATTATCGTGTTATTGGCTAGTGACGTGGAAAGTGATGACCCTCATAGTGATATGACACGTTTGTTATTATTGGTATTCAAGAAACATATGAAATCGATAATTTGGGGTCAATTCTGTAAGTCACTTATTTTGAGCTGAAACTTTGTATAGAGACTCCATACCAGATGTTGTCTTCAGTCCTTTTGGATAGATATGGGGTTTTCGTTACACGTTGTATATGATTGCATAGGTAGAAAATTTTGAACGTACAAAAATCTTCAGATATGTAGTGCAACAACTACTTGTCTGAAGATAAACTAACTAACTAACTTTAGGGTAATATATTTTAAACATGTTATACAGGGTATAATGGAATATACATAAACCTTTAAATGGGGTAATTGTACTCATTATTATGAACGTGAAAATCATCATCAGCTGTTTAGTAAATTTTGTCCAGTTATGCACACTTATAAATGAACGAGGTCGTCTATTCTTTTTCGCAATTTTAAGTTTAGTCCCATAGTAAAAGATATTCATAATGATGATTACAATTACCTCTTTTCCAGTTTTACGTATGTATATTTCATTACAAAGTTAAAATTCTGAAATGCAAATTTTTATTTTTTAGAATAATTATAAAGTGCATGGAAGGCGAATAATAGATTGTCAGTACTTTTGGAGACAATTAATAAATATAAGCAAACACAGTGAAAAGTTCGGCTACAATATGAGCTATCTAAAAATAGAAAAAGAGAAACGGATGGGTCTCATATCCAAATTTTACTTAAAATGTAAGATGTGTGTATCTAGCTTTATTCTGAAAACTTCAGACCCCAACACAACTGAAAAATCTAAACTCAATCAAGGCGCGGTATATGGTTCAATTATGACAGGAATATATATATTTTTGTATAGACACACCAACACTTTTTCTTACTTGTAACCTATTTGTAGAAATAAATATCATTTACAATTTAACGTAAAAAATAACCTTCCTTCTGAAACAGTTTATTAAAAAATAAATATCGGAAACTACAACTCATAACTTACGTGCGTACGTACGTTCGTACACAAAAAGTGTGATTTTTCTTAGTTAAGTAACACCGATTTTACACTTTTGAGTTTATTTTTGTTGAAGTTGGTTGTCACATAACTTCCATTTTTCTTTTAAATATATACTTTATACATGTCTTTCATTTTTTAAATCTTAAGTCATTTCAGTAATCAAATCTCTCAGACGATTATAACAGCTCAAGATTGTTTAGTCCGACTCGACACTATCTCTACACTATTAGTGTTGTTTATGTGTGCATCGCCACGCATACATGCCGATTTTTACCTAAACTCGAGCGTTCAAATTTTGAAAAATGGCTCTTAACAACCATATTCAAGTAATCGAATCGCAACCAATAAAATACTAATTATTGAGTAGTTCCGGTAGCCTTCTGTGGTCTTCATCATCAGTTTACCAAATGGTACTTTTCGAGAGCAATTGCACAAGTTACTATAAAAAATACCCAAATCGGTATGCCTATAATATTTGAAGAGTTCTCTCAATTTCTCCAGGATACCATCATCAGATCCTGACTTCATGACAATGGGACCAACTAGAAAGAATACCCTATCAAACAAAAAAAGAATTTTACAAATCGGTCCATCCGTCTTGGAGTAATCAAAAGTTTACGAGGAACTGAGAACCACCTCCATTTTTTGAAATCGGTTAAAAACTGTTTGTTAATCCCTAATAAATAACATGAGATTTAACTGAATAAATTAATTAATTCGGGTTAAATGCTGGGGAACCTAAATATATGACTCACCAGACAACGACATGAGCACATCTTTAATGACATGCATCCAGATAGTGCGCCGCGGAC
Organism: Tholera decimalis; assembly: GCA_943138885.2. Taxonomy (NCBI): domain Eukaryota; kingdom Metazoa; phylum Arthropoda; class Insecta; order Lepidoptera; family Noctuidae; genus Tholera; species Tholera decimalis. The sequence goes on from OW964571.2 coordinate 6,325,220, forward strand.
ATAACTGGTCCATCGCAGTCTCATGTAACTCGTTCAGGTTTAGTGTGTAGATGCCTTCTTCCGCGCCTGTAGATAACACAACCAAAAATGTATTTAAATGTACAATTAAAGACTGTAAATATCAAACTGTCTGTCCTGTAAGCTTTCATTGCTAACAACATTAATAACGACAATTATTTTAGTCTCAACAGTTAAACTGGAACTTTTATATTTAGTTTTTGTTTTGTTAAAGTATTGTGTTTTTTTTATAAATATTTTAATTGTTTTTATAAATTCTGTTTTTAATTTAGTATTCTATTTTTTTATTTACAATTTATTACTATGATATGTAATCGTAATTGGTTTATGTAATTCGTTATAACACAAATAAAAGATAGTGTACTAGCTTACATGTGGCATATATTTCACTAAAACTTTTTTGATTGTAATTTTTAATTATACTATTGTGTGAATTTAAATTCTTTAAACATACAAACTTATTTATTTTATTTTATCAATAATTAAGTCATAGGTACTAACAATTGACATTAACAAACGAAAAAAAAATTACTCAAATATTTGTATGCCAGTACCTAAATGGCGAAAAAAAATGTTGTAAATATAACTATATTATAAAATAATACTTGAATTGCATAAAATTTGGTGCATTATTGGTCATGTACTACGTTTTATGCACTTCAAATATTCTTTTAAACATATGTATTACTGGATAGTTTGTTGCACCACTTCTCCATCCCAGCTTAAACACTAGAAAGTGGTGAACAAACGCCCCAAGACGTAGGAAAATTCATGAGGACTTCCAAATCAAATGATGATAATAATTACAAAACTGCATTTAGTAGAAGTCAATGGGGATTACTTACCAATTAGTATGTGTTGATCTCTCGTGTCTGGATGTATCCATGATGCTGTACAATTGATCCTTAGAGGACATCCGTTAAACACCTGCACGAAAAGATTCATCATATAGAACGCTATAATCAATAACATAGAACGTGCCCCGTGTCTCTGTCGTGAAATTATAATATACTCTATTTTTTGCCTAGAAATAAACTAACTTGACTTAAAGACTCCCAAGTTAAAGCTATCAGATTTTTTTTTTATAAGCTTGCGTTAGTCCACCATCTTACCTGGTAGTAAGCGATGATGTCGTCGAAGATGAAGCACGCTTACCTAGAAGTAACCTATACACTCTTAACTTAAAGACTGCCAGGTTTTAGCTATCAGGAAACAGACTCCGGCGAGGAATTCCAATCCTTAGCTGTGTGCTTAGTATGAGTTTGAAATACTTTTGTCGTTTTCGAAAACTATCGCTTTGTCTCTTTCACACGTACCAGATTAGTGAGAAAGAGACAAAGCTATAGTTTTCGAACACGATAATAGTATCGCAAACTCATACTAAGCCCCCAGTACGCACAATGATACTATCTAATTAAAGTTCTAAATACTTACAATGTTTTTAAACCGTTTTTTTATTCTTTATAGGCTTGCATTTGACCATCATTTAACCTGATGGTAAGCGATGATGTAGTCGAAGATGAAGCACGCTTGCCTAGAAATAACCTATTCACTCTTGACTTCAAGACCCCCAGGAAAAACACAGGAAACATAGACCCCGGCAGGGAATTCCACTCCTTAGCTGTACGCACAATAATACTATCTCATTCAAGTTCTAAAGACTTACAATGTTTTTAAACAGGTTTTTTATTCTTTATAGGCTTGCATTTGACCATCATTTAACCTGATGGTAAGCGATGATGTAGTCTAAGATGAAGCACGCTTGCCTAGAAATAACCTATTCACTCTTGACTTCAAGACCCCCAGGAAAAACACAGGAAACACAGACCCCGGCAGGGAATTCCACTCCTTAGCTGTACGCACAATAATACTATCTCATTCAAGTTCTAAAGACTTACAATGTTTTTTTAACAGTATTTTTTTTTTATTTTTTATAGGCTTGCATTTGACCACCATCTAACCTGATGGTAAGCGATGATGTGGTCGAAGATGAAGCACGTTTACCTAGAACTAACCTATTCACTCTTGACTTAAACACCCCCAGGCAAAACACAGACTTCTGCAGGGAATTCCAGTCCTTAGCTATACGTACAATGAAACTATATAATCTAAGTTCTAATGACTTATAAGTGTTTTTAAACAGGTTTTTTAATTCGATTCGATGGTCGAAGATGAAGCACGTTTACCTAGAACTAACCTATTCACTCTTGACTAACCACCCCCAGGCAAAACAGAAAACACAGACTTCGGCCGGGAATTCTACTCCTTAGCTGTACACACAATGACACTAAGTTCTAATGACTTACAATGCATTTTAAAAGGTCTTATGTAAACGTACCTTAGAGAAGCAAGCTCCCATATGCACTTTGGGCGTGGGTGGCAATCCATTGGGCGCAGCGCGAGGAGGCGTGTGTCGCCTGCTTCGCGCGCGCCTAGGAGGCACGGGCGGAGTACCCGAACCCTCCAGCGCGGGGACTGACGAGGGAATTGCTTATTTATTTATTTATTGATAATAGGTTCCCGTTTGACCACCATCTCACCTGATGGTAAGTGATGATGTGGTCGAAGATGGAGCACGCTTACCTAAAAATAACCTATTCACTCTTAAATTAAAGACCCCTAGGTTATAGCTATCGGGAAACACAAACTCCGGCAGGGAATTCCACTCCTTAGCCGTACGCACAATGAAAGTATTCCCAAAATGTTTAGTGCGTTAGGTGGGATGTCCACCATGTAACGATGGCGCATCACCGTTTGTCTTGTAGTCAGATGATGGAACGGACTTGGCGGAATTAGATTGTGTAATTTAATGTGTATTGAGGACTAACAGGTATAATAAACCAGAAATATAATAGAGTAGTAAGTAACCAGTGAACCAATTAAAATGTCTCACGTTTAGAGACTTAATGTGAACATGTAACTTAATATAGTTCTATGTATGAAATAAAAAATAAATAAAATATGTGTATGTCCATTTTATGAACATCTTTATATAGAATCCTTAACATGAACCTTAAATTGGTAAGCTTGCAAAAAAAAAAACACATAAGAAAACACAAAGTATCAATCGTTACTAACCATTAAGGATCTTGATATCTGATAAATAAATAAATTGAATTGAATAAACATGACTAAATATACAGCGTGGATAGGACGATATGATCTTAAATTAAACTTCGTATTTAGTTATTATATTCCCAACCTGCACACAAACAATCAATCGAATATATGCCGTAGTTTAGCCACAGGACATTATTTTTATTCTAAGCATTTTGTACATGATGTATTGTTAACGGGACAGGTTAACGACCCTCGAGCGCATCAATATTATCCACGTTGCCAGCTCGCTACTACAAAAACCTACAACTTTTATTTCTAAAACTGATCACCTGATACAAATCAATGCAAATTATACCGTATGCTTGAGGCGTAAGAGTCATAAAGCGTGCCGATAGTTTCTGCGAACGGGAGGGTGTACGGGAGGGGTAGTCATATTCTCTCTAGGTCACGGTCATTTGGTCAGTGTACCACTGGACGTGCTCTGTATCTGTAACGCATTTTGGAATTTCTGATGCGCCCGCGCTCTTCGAAAGTCAAGCTGCTACTGGTAACCTATTATCAAGAGTGAGAAATAACATTATACGTCAGTGTACAATGTGTATTCAATAACACGGCGGATATGTTGAAAATAAAAAATAATTATACTGAATACTTAGTGAAGTGATCGAAAAGTGATTGTGGTTAATAAACAATGACGTATTATAATATTAATAAATTGATTTCTGAATAACTCGCTGGTGAATGGTGCCTGACTATTTCGTTAATAATCTGTGTAGTAATTTGATTTAATGTAATTGAACATTAATAATAATATTAATGGCGCCAAAACATTACGTCGCTACGCGGTGTCCATGTTGTCGTCGCCGGCCGCCGCAAACCGCGCGCGCGCGTTTTTAAAGCGCGCTGTTGCCATTCTGCGTCTCTTCGTACAGGTCATTGAACCAATATTTCTAAATGATGTTCTATTTGGTGTATAGGTTTATGCTATTTAGTTTGTTTGACAAAATCGTTTTTTTAATTTCGATATTAGGATATATTTGATAGTTTATAAATGTTTCTAGGAACCAGCAATGCCAGTGTTTTCAATTAAAGTCATATCGTCGTATCCACGCTGTATATGCAACGTGTAACGTAAACCCATATCCCTAAAATAAGTTACTCGAAGAATTGATACCAAATTATCGGTGTCATATGTTTCTTGAATCTCAATCATAAAAAACGTGTCACAGCACTACATCTTTTTTTTTTCAGCAAATAAAACGAATACCAACAACTACGAACTATCTATTCAACTCCAAGGTACCATATTTCATGAAAATAGGTTAAGTGTAAGTATTTCTAATATCATTGATGAGATAAACAATGCTAAAACATTACAAAAAGTATGATACAACTGCCGGCATCAGATAAAAAATAAAGACATCAAATCGCAGAGGAAACCACCCTTAAATATACCCAGGCACTTCTGAAACACCCTCTATTATACCGAGAATAATACAAGGTGTCTCAAAAGAAAGTTTATATTTGTTTAGCTTACTGTATGAACGCAATGATTAGGAAGTACGCGGGGATATGTCAATCGCTAGTCTTGGGAACGCAGTCAGTAAGCCGTTATCGAGCGATTTTCGGGAGTAAATCACCCGTTATGCATACGCGTTTTTACAAAAAATGGTAATCGTTTACCCGTCAAATCGTTGTGTTTACGCAGTAAGCTAAATGAATATAAACTTTCTTTTGAGAAACCTTGTACATCGCAAAAACCAACGCAAAATAATGTTGCAAATATTTTTTTTTTAAATTTATTCACACCTGACATCTTTATCTTTTTCGAACAAAGTATTACAGAGGTTAAATTAAACTCACCCTTATTATCAACTTTGGCCTTATCTCGTTGGCTGTCTGACAAACTCCGTTGTCTCTGCGTAGTCTTAATCTCTACATCAACGACCTCTGTTTTAGCGTCCCTGCCATTTTCATCAACCATTTTGAAAATCTCATCAACTGAAGAAGTTTTTCTCTTGACCTCTAATTCACACTGACAAAATTGATTCAAGTCTATGCCAGCAGTAACAGAATCAGAATGATGTCTATTATGCTTTTTCCTATGTTCGAAAACCTTATCTTCCATATTCAAACTCATATCTATCTTTCTGCACAAGTCGTCATCAGTAGCGCCATTTTGTAATTTGTCGTCTTCGGATATTCTTAACCTATTAGCAATTTGTAAAGCTCTGAAGTTGGAAACGGATATTTTTTGCTTTTTACAATTTTCGCAGATTACTATGCCCGAATCAGTGTTTTGGTTTGAACAGTTTCTATAGTAGCTCAGTATGTCTCCGTTTGAGTTGCAAACGTCACAAGAACACTTCGCTACGGACCTTTGTAGGTCGCTCAATGTGTTATTGTCTCTGGGCTCTGGTTTAGGGCATAGACCACATTCACAATTCACGTTTCTCTGTAAATCGAAATGGTCGTTTTCTTGTTGATCCACGTACATTATGTCTTCGCTTATTTTCCTGCACAAAGGATCATCTATCGACACTCTAGAAGCACCTATAGGACTTTGGAAAGTCGACGTGAGATTTTGGTAGATATTCGCGGTGGAATTGTTCAAAAAGTTTTGTTTTAACTGTATACATTGAGATAGGTGTTGGTCGTGAATTGATAGAGAGGTGTTGCCACCCTGCGCCATGTTCGCGGTTTCCGCTGTTAACGGTAGTGTTGCCCTGTAATAAAATTTGTATTATTACCATTTTGGTAGAATAATTTTGGAGTTTTAGTAGTTTTTTTTTTTCGGGTATCGCAGTGCTGTTAGGTTTTTTTGGAAGCGATTTCGAGTGCGGTTAGACACAAATGTGGGAGGGGCTTAATGTTAAGGTGTCATATAGACAAGCTTTTATGTTTATTAGTGTTAAAATAACAAGTGGTGCTGGTGGGATATAAAACCGTTTTAATATCAAAAAAATACTGTATGAGTCGGACATTGGTTTACGGGTGTGTTTTACCATGGTTGTTTTATTAACGTTTATTTTACACATAAGCTGCAAAGCTCTTTTTTACCATGCTCCATGCTACGACTACGAACTAAAATTCTTTCAAATGCTTTTTTAAGCGATTTGTTTTTAACTTAATTTTGTTTACTAAATATTACAGACTTTTTATGTTTTTGTAAAAAGAGATTAAGATTTTTATATACCTATCCCATTTACAACTTTTCAACATCCTGTTTTTTAATATTAATTGGCTATTTTACAGTTAATGTCTTTTGTAATAATTAAAAAAATAATGCAGTGTGTAGTTTTTTTTTACAATTAGGTACATTAATATAAAATTAAAGTAGCTTTTACTCGGTCTGCCAACCATACTCAAAAATCTTTGCTATTTAAAAGATAGAGTACATATTGAATGAGTACGTATTTAACATGGTATGTGTTAAAAATAAGAATTGAAATAAGAAGAGAGACTTTATTTTGCATAAAAAGTCTGTAAAACATGCCATTCAACGTTTGCAGCAATTTTTTACAAATATATAAACTTTTTTACACTATTTTATCTAAATCTAAATACCGGCTGTTCGGAATACTTTTTATTTAAAAGCCATACACAATATAAAATGCAGATGATATCTGTTAATCACAACCTAACAATTTTAGTTTTTTTTTAACAAATTTTTGCAGTATCGTATAGCAATCATAAGATCTGGCAACACTACGCCGAATCTAATGCGGGAATCCCGTAGAAAAGCTCCCAATTTTGTCAGCTAGCTTGTAAAAATGTTTAAAAATACATAATTATGTCGAATCCACATTCAATCCCACACATAGATTCGCGTAAATTTGTCCAGACCTTTACACTGTTAAACCACATTGATTGAAGGCATAAAAGGTGATAAAATTTGGTTCAATAAAACAAGAATACCAACTGCAGTCCCCTGCCAGGTAAATTGGTTGATTCAACCAAATTCACAGGCATCAAAACAGTATTTTCCACTGTTTTTAGAATTCAACCGTCTCAAGCATTGCATTAATATAATGCGATCATCCGCGAGAAGGCCATTTGAGCGATAGTTCAACAAACCAGAAAGCATCTCCTGTTGGTGCGAAACAAATGAGTTTCATCCCGGTTCTTCTCTATAGGAAGCGACGAATTTCAAACCGTGCACTAACTTCTCAAGTTTTATAAGTCATGGACACTTACACACTAGGCCTATGTGATTATTTTTGTAAGGGCTAGTTGCACGGACATGCGGACAGCGAGTAAAGGGGCAACTCGCTGTCCGACCATGGACCATGCCCGGGTCGACGGCGCGTTGTGTTCCACGCGCGCCTCAAAGAGCGTCAGCAACATGACGAGGCCCCCTCTGCAGAGGGCCGAAGCCTGCCGGGGTCGTGGGACTTATCCCATTACCGTGACCCCGGAACGTAAAGGGCTATTGAAGGAACACCGTGGATTTTAGTCAGTACAAGTCTGACAGTCCCTCCGGCCCTGCCCGGGGTGGGAGGACTTATTTGATAATTATACCACGTTAAAAAAAAAGGGGTAGTTGCAGGTTAACCTATGAGGTTGTCGGCTGCTTAACCAGACTTGGCTGTCGCTGCCTTATATAATGAATGCCTCTAGTCAGGGCTTATTATATTCAAGTTAGAAACTAGGCGGCTACACGCTAAGGGCACCCCTGTGGGGTACGGACCTCCCCATTTTAATTAAAGCTCGTAAAGTCCTTCTAAAGGTTGTCTGGAAGATATTGCTCTCAGCAATAAGACCGCCATTGTGAAGCCAATTTTTATATTGTTATTTAAGTGTATTTCAATTATTGGTGTACTTACAATAACGTGTATGCTATCTATCTTAGTGCGTCGCAGGGGGAGGGCAGTTAGGGACAGGCTGGATCAGACAAATACAAGTTCGTGTTTGATGATCACTTTATATTAAAACAACACTTCTCCCAAGTATTTTTAACATTATTCCGAACAGCGCACAAAGCTCTAACAAAAACACAAATGTATATATATAACAAAGTAATGATTACATGTTGTTTGTGACATGCAAACTCAAAACCTGTCCGTTTACCTGAGCATTAACTCTTCGTCAATATATTGCAAGAGGCTCCTAAAACAAGAGACATTACTTACAGATCATACTCACTTGGTTGTAGTTACTTAAATAGTAGAAAATCGATGAAGTTGGTTCGTTAGAATTCTCTCAAATATAATTAATGCAAATCTTGGAATCAGTTTGTTCGTAATCATTTACCGAATCGATTTCTCAAATATCAAATAAAATCAAATCAAATAAAACCAATTTCTTGAATACAAATAAAAATAATATGATGATTTCCGTGAAATTAATTTGACTTTTCATTAATTTCTATTGAATGACGGAATTTGAATAAAACAGCATTTAAAAATATAAGTTTTTAAGCTAACATGATCACTAACAGTATCATTAGAACTTAAAACGGTTTCTTTTTATTGTTGGTATGCTTGCGTTTAACCACCATCTCACCTGATGTTAAGCGATGATGTTGTCGAAGATGAAGCACGCTTGCCTAGAAGTAACCTATTCACTCTTGACTTAAAGACTCCCAGGTTATAGCTATCAGGAAACAGAAACTTCGGCAGGGACTTCCACTCCCTAACTGTACGCACAATGAAAGTATTCCCAAAACATTTTGTGCGTATGGGTAGGATGTCCACCATGTAACGATGGCACATCGCCGTTTGTTTTGCAGTCCGATGATGGAACATGAACATGCTTGGTGGAATTGAGACTATGCAATTCCATCGTACACTCCCCGAAATGTAACCGATAGAAAACCGATAGGCTTGCAACATGTCGCTGATGTTCAAGGCTCTGGAGCTTTGTCTCAGACCAGTATCTCGTTGTCAATGAGCCTCTTGGCCTATTTCTCGATACACTGAAGTGCATGAAGTTAGTATTTGGCGGATCCGTCTCAGAGATGAGAGCAGTACTCCATACACGACCGAACTTGCGCTTGATAGAGGTTGAGCAGCTGTTCCGGTGTGAAGTACTGTCTCACCTTTAGCAATCCCAACTTTTTGGCAGCCAATTGAGCCATAGCCTTTGGATATTTACCATTTATCGTTTCAAGTTTACCATATTTGGGTACTTTTGCAAGCGCCCGCCCTTATCACGGATGAACTGATGTTATTGCGACTTTGAGAGTTGACGTTTATGAGCAGACGAATCAGGGTAGACCGATTCGTATGTTGTATTCTCGTTTTCTGTGATCGACACCGCTACCATAAAAAACAACGAGAAAGAGGATAGACCGATTAGTTTGCTACAATGCCGAAATATCGGAAACTCAAAACAATAAATACACATGGAACATGAAGTTTTAAGTTATGACTTATTGTTTTGATTTACAGCCCATTTTGGTTTGCTATGACTGTACAGAGATAGTGTGACTAATTTACGTAGATTACAATTTATTATTTTAATACTACATGAAACTACCTATATTAAAAACGATAGATATCGATTCAGTAAACGATTCAGAACAAACTAATTTCAGGACGTGCATTAATTATTTTACATATCATGTACATTCCTTAACAATTGTGGATAATTTACAATCAAACATACAAAAAACTATGATGAATAATTTAAGCATGGCCTTTTTTAAGACCTCATAGACAAGGAGTTTTTTTATACAAATAAAAGACTGATAAATGAAACGTGGTTGTCAAACTATTTTTGACTTTGACAATGACTTTCCTTGAAGATTATTTTGCTATTTCATTATTATGGGCGTGAATATGAAGACGTATCACTGTTGGCTATAATATCGATTTAAAGTCTTTGATGATAAGGTCTAAAATTGCATAACACTTTTCTATATCGATCTGAAGTAATTATTTTCTTAGCAGTTTTATATACAGAATTCGTTTAAGCAACTTTAAACCTTATTGCATACACTTTATAAACACACTGAAGGCAACAACAGAGCGCCATAGACAGCGAATAAAAACGTCTTACCTCTCATAGAGGAGGAATCGTAAAGCCAAACAGAAAACCAACGCCAAAATCATGCGCATAATCAAAAGTGTAACTATTCTATCATTTTGTGCATTCACACAACACTCAGGAGAAATCATTTAAAAAAAACCTTTTAAAATAACAAAAACTAAAAAAAAAAAAAAGAACCTTCACCACAAAATTATTAGCACACGGAAAACCCTAACAGTTAGAGAAAAAAAAGAAATAAAAGATTTAAAAAATGTATTTTTCGCTCAAAAATTTTTACAAAATATTTTTTGGCCAAAATTTGTAAGTACCTTAGACTCATTCTCAATATATCATCACCAGTGATCACCCGACACCACTTGCTACAACATAATATATAAACGTATATATAAAAAAATAACAGAAAAAGCAAGAAAAATAACCAAAAGTCTAGTAAAAATTGTGGTTTGACTTACTTTTCGCTAGAAGGCATTGTGTCCACAGAATGGTCTTGTAAGGGATTGTGTTTCGGACAAGTCATTAGCGAAGCAACGGTCCAATCTTCACTAGACTGTCTGTGGTAGGCTGAAACAAAAAAAATAACGTTTATAAATACCTACCATTAGCAGTTTTTAGAGTTCCGTAGTAATAAGCACAGATAAGCGAAAAATAACTTTAATTTTTATAGTGGTTATGTCAATGACAAGTTATACAACGTGTAACAGAATAAACGGAATTCTTGAAAGTAGTTGGTTCAGAATCGGCTTCTGAATCGATTTCCGTCATAAAAATGGTGTTAAATTTTGACGGAAAAATCTTTCATTTAACTTAAAATGGAAACACAGTATCATGACAAATTAATACAATCCTTAATTCAAGGAAATGCGCTCGTGTGCGTGTCGGCCGCCAACATTGTACGAGTGTATGCGTCTGCGTAAGGAGAGTATGACGCACATACGTTTTGCGTTTAGTAGGGATAACTTATGAAAAATGTCTAGGTTTGGATTCAATTTATTTAGTTACGGATGTTGTTTTAGACTTACAATTTAATATTCTAATCGGGGTGTCAGAGGTATTGCGCTTAATCTGTTCCAACGTGTATATGTATTTGCGGTTTTTTAGATATAGCACATTTTATAAAATCGCAAATATAACTTTGTAGTGCATAATAAATACTATGAAAAACAAAGTTATTTTGCGTAGTTACTACAGAACCCTTCATGGGAGAGTCTGACTTGCACTCGACCATTTTCTTTACATATCATCATCCCATCCTTTTTTAACACAATACCTTTTGGCAAGACTGTATCCAAAATATAAAAAAGACTTACCATTCCTCTTAATAGTATCCCCATCACAGCTCCTATTGATCTCCGCACCAAAATTAATGACCTTCGGCATCGATCTCACGCTCAAATCGTCATCAGCATCGAGGTCTACGATTGGTGAATCATCGTAGACTCCGGACCTCCTATTGGCTGGTTCCCTCCCCTCCCCGGTCATTAGTCGCACGCGATTGGCTGTTGATATTGCGTCTGCGTCGAGTAGGGAGGTGGGGCGAGTGCTATTTGTTGGCAGTACGTGTTCGGTAAGCAACGAGCGAGGTCGTATTTGGTTGTTAGATTGGCGGGAGTTTTGAGCTTGTTCGGCCAAGACTCTTCGTCCACCGCGCCCTGTGTGTTTCGATGCTATGCGCTGTGGTACGTTTGACATTGCCTGTGGAGAAAAATCAAGTATCTAAGACTCGTTTGACGGGATATTTATTTATTGACGCGTCATGCACAGGTTCAAAGGCGAGTTTCGTAGGCGTTCTCTACCAGTCAAACAAGAGTTGTTATTGGTCGACTAGCTTTAAGAATTCCGGTACAATAAAGTATGATGCCCAATAACCGCCTCTATCTTCCCGTGTAAGTGAAATTAAAATCGGTTCAGACGATCCAGAGGTTAGCCTGGATAAATAGATAAACAGTCAATGAGTTATTTTGAAATAAAAACACTTCAGTTTTATTTATATGTATAGAAAATGCATGTATTATTCTCAAAGATAGTAAAATCGACTAATTTGAATTATACATAACCCATCATAAGCTTACTTTCTAATAGACATTAAAATAAAATTAGGTCGACATTCGCGTAAACATAAATTTCTATGGAAAGAACATTGTTATCTGCCATTTAATTAACGTAATGAAATGACATAACTTGCTTATTTTTTTAAAAAGTCCGTACGGTATTGAATTGTTATTTTGACGGTTTCAAACGATTTACCTTCAAAGTGGGTCATGAATTCATGATTCAAAAACAATTGTACATATTCCCTAGCTCTCTGTTACTTAACTTTGCAGAAAATCACTACTAATATAATATCGAATACTTACGGTATCCTCGTCGGGTTCATTGTTACAGTGGCTGGGCGGGTTGGAGTATTTGTGTAGGAGTTCAATCGCGAGACGCTTGCTCATGTCTTGTTGGAAGAATGCGTGCTGGAAACAAAACATAACTAAATTAAATGCAGATAAGGTATAATTTTGCTTGTGAAGTCCCTATTTCTGATCTACCCCGCCATGAAGACGTTTGGTGATTTACGTCGTTTGATAAATTTCAAGTGAAGTTTGTCATGATTTATTTTACAACTGTAGCTAAGTTATTTACTTACTTTGGAACCTTTTTAAATTTGAAGTAAACTTTCATGAATTTGGTGACTAAAACATCTGCATTTAAATATTAAATTAATTTGAGGGTACTTTTACGGAAACATCGCATAAAAGCCGTGTGATGGATGTCAAGTCAGTCATACGGTGCCAGCAAAATCAATAGAAATATAAGTAAAAAAAATTGCGTAACAGAGTGGAATAAACCTATACTTGATTTGGAGTACACGAATCTTATTATACGTTACCTGCAACAGTTTGTCAGCCGTGGGTCGTTTCTTCGGGTTCTTAGTGAGTGCCAGCTTGAGGAAGGCGTGGAACACTGCAGACCATCGCTCGCGCTCCTTGAGGGCAGGGGGTTTGAAGCCGGACTTGGACATGAGGAACAACACCCGCATGGGGTGCAGCTCGAACATGGGGGGCTGGAGTTCCGCTAGCTCTGGAATTGTTGGAAAAAATGGAATAAGATTTTTTTATTCTTCCCGTAGTACATGTGGTACCCAATTGATAAGGCACGTCGTGAATCTTCGTTTGCGTATAAAAGAAAGTATTGCCCCGAAGATTTACAATCAACCTTAGATCACTACTATAAGGTTCATAATACACTGCAGCTGTTAGTTCCATCTCAGTCTCGCGTCACGCGTCGCGCTAACATACAATAGCGCTAAAGTAAACGAAGCGCGGTGCGAACATTCATGTTCTGCGCAGGTACATCGGTAAGTTAATTAGTTGGGTACTACTGTAAACATTAACCGTGTGTAACATTCGAATATGTATTGTGGGTAGAAGTGGATTACTTTGTAACGATTAGCAGCTGAAATACAGCTGTACTTCCAAATATCCGTGTTTTCTTACGCCACCCGGACACTACACTTATTTATTTATTTATTAAAACTTTATGCAACACAAAATGTACAAAGGCGGACTTAATGCCATAGGTAATCTCTACCAGTCAACCACAGGTGGTGAAGAGATAACATGGCAGGTGCATAAAAAAACTAAGTAGATAATATATTCAAAGTAAAAGTCTTATTACAAGTATATACAACGTGTAATTTAAAGGGTATATACATACCGAGTGCACGGCTTCTTTGGATGATAACAAACGATATAGCAAGGGTTTTGTAATCCTATGTCAACACGTGTGGAACTTATTAGAAATTTCAATACATTGATACCAGAGACCGAAATTTTCAAATTAAGAAGAACGAACAGAATTATCATGTTATTGGCAAGTGACGTGAAAGTTATTGACCCTCGTAGTGCTGTGACACGTTTGTTATGATTGGTATTCAAGAAACATATGAAACCGATAATTTGGTATCAATTCTTTGAGTCAGTTATTTTGTGCAGAAACTGTGCATAGAGACTCCATACCAGATGTTGTCTTCAGCCCTTTTGGATAGATATGGTGTTTCCGTTACACGTTGTATATATACATAAATAACTAAAATAAACTTACATACATATTTATCATACTAATAATATATTATAACCAAATATATATAATCTATACTAATATTATAAAGAGGAAACCTTTGTATTTTTGTATGTTTGTATTGAATAGGCTCAAAAACTACTGGACCGATTTCAAAATTTCTTTTACCATTACTTAGAGGGATTCTTCCGAATCCGTATAGGCTATATTTTATCCCGGAAAATAGATAGGAGTTTTCGTGGTAGTGAAAATTGTGGAGTAAGGCGCCGAAAAAACTGCCGTACGTTAACGATTCTCGCGAACGCTGCCTATATTTAATACTAGTACTCTCGCGGGGCTTCGCTCCCGTGGATTCTATCACGGTAAAAACATAACTCTCCTTTTTTTGCAGTCGGGTAAAAAGTAGCCTATAACCTTCCTCAAGCTTCAAGCTACTTCCATACCAAATTTCATCCAAATCCACCCAGTACTTTCGAAGATTAGCGCGTTCAAGCAAACAAACAAACAAACAAACTAACAAACTTTTCCGCTTTATAATATTAGTATAGATAAACATTGCACCCGTGCGAAGCCGGGGCGGGTCGCTAGTATATTAATAAAAAGACAGAAAGGGGGTTATAAAAACTCTGCTTACACTATTTGTTTTGAAATGAATCCCGCAACTTTCTCTTAAACTCATAATGATTGGTGGCCGTCCTGATATCAAGAGGTAGTGCATTCCACAGAAGAATAGACTGTATATAAAAGGAAGACTGCACTTCCTTCTTGTAGAAAGGAAGCTTGTGTCTTAACAGTGGGAACATTATAATCTTCCTACCCTTAACCCATTTATGTGATCGGCGCAACACATCATCATTTACTCCTTTTTCTTTCATATCATTCCTCACACCATCCATCCATATTTTCTTTGGCGTTCCTCCACCTCTCCATCCATTAACATTCAAACCCATCACTCTTATAGTTACATGCGTGTCATCCCTCCTTATCACATGTCCACACCAAGATGGGCGACTACCTTTAAATTTTTCCATAATAGGCTTCTTATATACTAATTCCTTACTCTATCCACTCTTGTCACTCCATACATCTATCTCTGTTAAAAACATATTTTTTACAGCCCAACATTCCGATCCATACAATAGAAAAGAAATCAGTGCAGCTCTGATATTTTTCAGAGCAAAATGACCTAATTTATTAACTAGCAATAGTCAAATGGCTAAGAGCTACAAATGGATACGCCGCAGCTTTTGTGGATCCTGTTTCCTTTACCAATTAGATATTATTAAACTTAATTTCTCAATATACAGTGTGCTAACTAACAGAGGGCGTACCCGTTAACCCGCAATAGTATAGCATCCATACATGCTAAACAAAATATTACCATTCGAAAACAAAATGTTTTTTAATATTAAAATATTCACTAAAAATGTTAAATTGATATGTAAAAGAAACACTCTGTACACGCGTACGCATTCATAAATAAATTGCGACGTTGCCGTCCTTCAAGTACACGCGTACAGTGTGTTTCTTTTATGTATAAAATAAAAAATAAATGTGAATATTTTAATATTAAACAAAATAAAAACATTTTGTATAGAATAAGCAATATTATTGAATATATGTGTTTAAATGTTGGTGTACAATAAAGTATATTCTATATATCTATCTATCTTGGCATAAGCGAAG
The DNA here is from genome assembly GCA_943138885.2 of Tholera decimalis. NCBI lineage: Eukaryota > Metazoa > Arthropoda > Insecta > Lepidoptera > Noctuidae > Tholera > Tholera decimalis. The sequence goes on from OW964571.2 coordinate 6,341,042, forward strand.
GAAGGCCTATACCCAGCAGTGAGTGAAGTCAGCCTGTGGATGATTATCATAATGATGATATCTCACGGCAGAACAAAAATCTCCCTTTCATTCCCATCCATCAGTTGTGTCTTTAACGGTCAAATTTCATTATAAAAGGCAATAATGACTAAGGTAAAGCACTCTTACTCACCGATAGCAGTAATACCACACGCCCAAATATCACAGAGTTGATTGTAACCACCTTTACGTTCTACGGCCGCCACCTGAAACGTAAATAAAGCATATGTTACAAAATGTTCACAAAATTTTGTAAGGAAAATTCGAAGATGCAGCACTCTTACCTAGAAGTAACCTATTCACTCTTGACTTAAAGACCCCCAGGTTATAGCTATCAGGAAATACAAACTACGGCAGAAAAATTCCACTCCTTAATCGTACGCACAATGAATGTGTTCCCAAAACGTTTTGTGCGTATGGGTGGGATGTCCACCATGTAACGATCTTTTCTGTTCGTCTTGTAGTTCGATAATCGAATCCGATCAACTTTGACGGAATTTATGGCTAACCTAAATTCATTTATTGTACGCACAGTCAAGGTGTGGAAGTCTCTGCCGGCTTCTGTATTCCCTGCCACATATTACGACCCGTCAGCCTTTAAAGCAAGAGTGAATAGGCATCTTCTGGGCTCGTTCGTTCCATTGTAGACCCTACCTAACACTTACCATCAGGTGTGTTCGGGGTCGAGAGCGAACTCATTTGTAATAAAAAACAAAAATAAAATAAAAAATGGTGTATCTCGACTTCTTTTAGTGGGACCTTTTATAATTAAGACAACTGCCATTTCAGTAATAGTCTAGATAAAGTATTGAGTAATAAGTTCCTAGATAGGCTACAGAACACTGTATTTTCAACCGACGACAAAAAGAGGAGGTTATCAATTCGACGCGTATATTTTTTTTTTTTTTTTTTTATGTGTTATATTCGAGTACTCGAAGACGGCTGAACCGATTTGGAAAATTCTTTTTTTGTTCGAATGGCTATACTTCGAAATTGGTACCACTGTCACCAAAGTCAGGATCTGATGATGGGATCCTGGAGAAATCGAGGGAACTCTTCAAATATTATAGGCACACCTATGGCGTTTTGGGTATTTCTTATAGTAACTTGTGCAGTTGCTCTCAAAAAGTACCATTTGGGGAAGTGGAACTGATGATGAAGACCACAGATGGCCGCCGAAACTACTCAATAATAAGTATTAAGTGGATTGCGATTCGATTACTTGAATATGGATGTTAAGCACTTTATGCTCGTCACAATGCATATGGTGATGTAGAGCTGATGGTGAAGTACCAGGAGAACTCCTCAACAATTAACGGCCCAGCATTGGGAAAAGCAATATTTTGTAAAAGGTTATAAGTAATTGACATTTAGGCTCTTGTAACTAGGTAAATTAAAAATCATCCAACTAAAAAGAGTGAAAAAAAAACTTTTTAACAAAAAATTAAACCGACTCCCAAAAAACACTGCAAAGTGAAAAATAACTTTAATTTCGGAAGTCGGTGCCAAAAACGAAAAAACAAAACTAAAGACACCGACTACCGAAATTAAAGTTATTTTTCACTTTGCAGTGTTTTTTGGGAGTCGGTTTAATTTTTTGTAAAAAAGTTTTTTTTGGAAATGCAATTCCGGATCACAGTACTGGATGGCATATACAGCACGCCTTATAATTTGATATTTTTTTCTATTTGATTCTTTTCTGTCAGTATATAATGTGTGTGAAAAAATATAATAATAGATATAGTTTAAAAAAATGCATGGCGGATAACTGAAATTTTCTAATTACATTTGTTGTAATTCTGTTTTGTTTGATTTTTCTTATTACTCATTCATTTTTATTAAATTTTAATGATTATTTCATATACATTTTGACATGACAATTTTTTTTATTTTATTTATTTATTGGCATACATAAGAACACAAGTACATTGGCCGAGAAACACTGGTGCCTGTGGTAGGTAATCAAAACCTGTATTACAGGTCACCAGAATTTCACCTCTCAGAAACTGTTTTACACAAAATAATTTTATGATACCAATAATAAATTACAAGATAAGCAAGCAAATTAAGATACAATAAGAAATTTAAGAGACTAGTGCAGTTACAAACAATGGTATGGTGTGGTGTGTGTTGTGTGAGGTGTGATGTGGTGTATGTGCGTGTGTATAAAATGTTAGTCTGCGGGATTAGGTTAACTATTTCAGTACTTGCAACAGATCTTCTGTTGCATTATAAGATTGCTTAAGAAGCCAATCCTGAACAACTATCTTGAGATTGTGTTGGTTAAGTTGGTGTACATCTAATTTCTTATGGATACTGTTATAGAGGTAAGGGCCAAGGAAAACAGAGAATCGACGGCTGAAGGCTGTCTTAGTAGTAGCGGATGAGGCCACAAGGTGGTTACGACGCGTGAGCGCAGGTAGATACTGAGTCAAAGCGTGTTGCTTCATCACGATCGGCAAAATAAATAACTGTCGCACAGTCAACACTTGGCAGTATTCAAAGAGTTCGTCTGTGGGAAATAAGCGGGGCTTGAAACAACAGACCTTGAGGACCGCTCTTTGGGCGCGCTCAATCTTGATCAGATTAGATTTCGCAGCACCTCCCCAGGTGGAGTTCCAGTAACACAAAATTGATTGGCATAGCGCCTGATAGACCATCTTCATAACGTTTGTATTAGCGGATTGACGCAATTGTTTAAATATATATATAAGTTTTCGAACACGGTTAGATAGGCATTCAATATAATTTTTGAATGTTGAGTTGTCGTCTATGACTATGCCAAGATACTTTATATGCGTTACTTTTTCTATTATTTTATCAGAAGATCTAATTTGGAGGAGCTCATCAGATGGGGTCTTGGACTTGCGAATCGAGAAGCTAAGTAACTTGGTTTTAGAGACGTTTAGGGTAAGTAGATAAAGATTAAGCCAGTCATTAACAGCATCAAAACCTTTCTGTGCTAGTCGATACGTTTCAGCCCAACATCCCGACGAAAAAACGACTGCCGTATCATCCGCATAGGAAAAAATTTCTCCGTTTTCTATGAAGAGATTACATAACTCATTTATGTAACACAAGAACAGGCTCGATCCAAGGATGCTGCCCTGAGGCACTCCGTAAGCAATTTGCAACGATGAACTGATATGAGACCCTATCTTTACACATTGAGATCTATTCTCAAGGTAGCTCTGAAATAAAGATAGCTGAGTGCCTCTTATTCCCAGATTTTCCAGTTTTTTCAGGAGGATAAAAGTTGAAACCGTGTCGAATGCCTTAGTAAGATCCAGGAACAGAGCGAGACATTTTTGTTTTTTATCAAGCTTTCTTACTATGTGATCTACCAGGTTATGTACTGCATCAGACGTAGATAACTTTTTCCGGAAACCGAATAGATTTTTTGAAAGTAATTTATGTGATTCTAAATAATTGATCAATCGAATGTTAATAATTTTCTCTAAGATTTTAGATAACGCTGGTAGAACCGAAATAGGTCTGTAATTTTCAACACGCTTTCGATCCCCTGATTTGAAAATAGGATGAAGGAGGGCTCTTTTAAACAGGTCTGGAAAAATGCCTGTCTTCATGCTCAAGTTGCAAATATAGGTGAGCGGAGGAACAATAATAGTCCTATACTTCTTTAAGAAACCCGAGGAGATGCCGTCATAACCAACCGCACATTCGTTTTTCAGGGACATTATCAAAGCATTTACTTCAGCGTCGTCCGTGTCAAGCAGTACAAAAGAATCTAGGGTGGAAATAACTGAGAAAGAGGGCGATGGAACTTTTTTTATATTTTCCGCAAGTTGTTTCCCTATGTTCGCAAAGTACAAATTAATGTCGTTGACTGAGTCCTGTTTATCCACGCAAATTTCCAGTAAAGCAGATGCAAACCACTTCTTTAGGTCCTAACACTCTGAATACGAGCTCTAAAGACTTACTTTAAAACAATATTATTTACTTTTTCAAGTAATATATTTTTTGTAAAAGCAAAAGCTATATTGTGAATGTGAGAGCAATGTGGGATAACAACGAATATTATGAATAGATTACCGCACTGTCTGGCAGTTTGAGCGCTTAATACGGCCCACCCAAATGTCCTAACTTTGGTAACTTTCGTCAAATCGTCGAGTTTGGATGGGCCTGCTCAAATCTGCGTGATTCTGTCCTTTAAAGGGCGCCACAGACATAAACCTACATGGCTATCATATGATTTGATCACTACAGATTGTATGGACAAAAGAGACGTTGACCTCTTCTCAGAGTAGTCAGTTAGTTAGCCTATTTGCAAAATAAACATCATTTCATAATTCTGTTGATTTTCTTTTGTATGGTGTGCGTATTTCGGTGTGATATTATTTTCTAGAACCTTTGAGATCTAAGTAACACAGGTTTCACTGTAATTCTATTTACCTCTGGAGCCATCCAGTAGGGCGTGCCAATGAAAGACTTCCTCTTATTGATAGTAGCTGTGATCTGCGCAGACACGCCAAAGTCTGCTAACTTCACGTCACCGCACTCCGTTAGTAGGATGTTCGCGCCTTTTATGTCTCTGAAAACATTTACATTATTCATTGTTAAATTTTGCTCGTGGCTAATTAATCAAAGCAGCACCAGTCCCGTAGGTAACCAGTAGGTAAAGCAACGCTTGCCGTGGCTGATTCGTAGATGGATGTTCTTAACATAGATAGATAGAATATACATTATTGTACACCAATAATTAAACACACCTATTTAACAATATTGCTTATTCTATGGTCACAATGCCGGTCTTATCGCTGAAAGCGATATCATATAGATTGTAATTTTTTTTTTCAAAGATTTCTAGCAATGTGGGTAAAATCCACATTACTGGCAATCTTGTAACCCCTCCAACTAAGCTAAATATGCTTGTGTCTGGAGTGGGTTCACGGCAATAGTGTAATGGGTGAGGTTCGAACCCACGACCTCTCAATCACAAGTCCGAAACCTTAGTCATTAGGCTATTGACGCTTCGTTTTATTTTATATGGAGTTTTTTTTTTAATAAATAAATAAAATATCAATACGAACGTATAACTAGATATAACATCGCCTCCTTATGAACACAAAGTTGAGCGGTTAGCAGTCAACTGGCAGTCACGCGAGTGAGCTAGCGCAAGTGAGACGTGCACCCGCACGGAGAACTGGGTTTTTTGGTGAGCCAATGATAATAGACGTACGAAAACAGTACAGTACAATTAGCTATATTAGCATGGTCTCATGCATACAAAGTTGTGAGGTTAGGTCAACTGGCAGTCACGCGAGTGAGCTAGCGCAGGTGAGACGTGCGCCCGCAAGGAGAACTGGGTTTTTTGGTGAGCCAATGATAATACACGTACAAAGACAGTACAGTACAATTAGCTGTGTTAGCATGGTCTCATGCATACAAAGTCGTGAGGTTAGGTGAACTGGCAGTCAAACGAGTGAGCTAGCGCAGGTTAGACGTGCGCCCGCACGGAAAACTGAGTTTTTGGTGAGCCAATGATAATACACGTACGAAGACAGTACAGTACAATTAGCTGTTAGCATGGTCTCATGCATACAAAGTTGTAAGGTTAGCTACAGAAACCAGCAGTTAATCGTCCAATTTCGAGAGGTAGCAAATTTTTAACTGAGAGTATTATAAACTAACTAAAGTTAACTGCCAAAATGCTATTGAGACAATCTACGTTTTTTTTCTATTGCTCTACGCCATCCCAAAGGTAGATCAAAGTTAAATATAGATATTCCTAACTATCTTAGTTTATCGAAACACAAACATGCGGCTACAGCTAACTAATCTATACTAATATTATAAAGCGGAAAAGTTTGTTTGTTTGTTTGCTTGAACGCGCTAATCTTCGAAAGTACTGGGTGGATTTAGATGCAATTTGGTATAGAAGTAGCTTGGAGCTTGAGGAAGGTTATAGGCTACTTTTTACGCGACTGCAAAAAAGGAGAGTTATGTTTTTACCATGATAGAATCCACGGGAGCGAAGCCCCGCGTGTGTACTAGTGATAGATAATTTAACAGATAGTTAAAGGTAGGTAGGATATGGAGCTCGGCCGTAGGTCAACTGGCAGTCACGCGAGTGAGCTAGCGCAGGTTAGATGTGCGCCTGCACGGAAAACTGTTTGTGTTGGTGAGCCAATGATAATAGACGTACGAAGATAGTACAAGTATATTAGACTAGCTTGTGCCAGCGGTTTTTCCCGGAAGTTTTTCCCGTGTAAATCCCGATCCCGTGGGAATTTCGCAAAATCCTTTCTTAGCGGATGCCTACGTCATAACATCCACCTGCATGCCAAATTTCAGCCCGATCCCTTCAGTGGTTTGAGCTGTGCGTTGATAGATCACTATGTCAGTCAGTCAGTCAGTCAGTCAGTCACCTTTGAGTTATATATATATAGATTCAACTCACCGATGCATCTTGCCCATCATGTGTAGATACGAGAGGCCAGTCAGCGTCTCGCGGCACATGTACGCTATCTGCAACTCTGTCAGCGGCCCCGTGACGTGATAGATGTCCTGGAATATAAGATTATTGTTTAAGTACACGTTTGTTTGAGTTGATTCAGAAACGAGCGATGAGACTCCATAACAATGTACTGTCAAAATTAAATATATTTTGTTTAACATTAGCACTTCACTCACGACTTCGTTCGTGTGGATTTCGAAATCCTTTATAGCTTATAGCACTCACTCATAAAGCACCTAACCACCAATGATTTTTTTTTAGAATTGCATCATTAGTTCTTTAAATTTCCCACTACATACAAACTAACAAACAAACTTTACCTCAGACGACAAGAACAAGAACGATAATCACGGAACCGATTTTAATGAGACTCATAGGAAGATAGCGGAGATTAGAGGGCAACATATAGGCCTTTTTATTTATTTTTCCTTTTTTTATAATGTTTGTAATTTTGAATTGTATGTTGTTGTGTGTATCTTCATCGGAATAAATGTATTTCAATTTTATGCCGTGGGTAAAGGCATCATCGACTCCCACGCGTACGGAGTCGCGGGCGCAGCTATAGTAATTAATAAACGCCTTGTCTGTGCGCACAATCAATGAGGAGGAGAAGCGCTTAAAACGACAAGACGGTACATTGACCTAGTGAGGATGGTTCCTTCCAGAGAAGAATCAGGTCGTTGAGCTACTGCGCACACTCTCCGAAGTACAATCTGTAGAAGACCGAAAGGCAAGCAACGTTTCGCCTGTGAAACTTGCCTGCCAGAACCTCGTCGCCTATGAGCCTTTTAGCTCTACGTTCAACCGACACTGAACGCACCCCACACAGGACATCAAACATACACCATACTAACTCTATTTTCAGTATTTATTCTTTAAGAGAATTACGAAATGTTACGATTATTCGACGTGGCTTATTTTTAAATTTCAGCGAAGAAGCGCTTAGTATGACAAGACAGAAAGTATACCAACTAAGCGTGGTTGGTACCCTGCAGTACGTCTGGTAGACCGGTAGCGAAAGGGAGATGGAAAGAGTTTAAACAACAACACATTAACAAAGCTCATTTAAAAGACGCACTGCTGGGTACCGTCCACTCTGGGTTCATATACCGTCTTGTCGCACCAAGCGCTTTTCTTCCACATTTATTGTACGTACAGCCAAGCTTCTATCTCTCATTCATATATCGCATACTATCAGGTAAAGTCAAGAATGGGCTCATTCAGTATAAAAAAAAATGGTGGTGGCAAGAGAAATTTACAGAAAAATTGTCGAGCCATTAAAGGGTCACGACTCCCAGCAATCAGAAGTCGATTTAGGTCGCAGAAATACTTGGACACATAACTCGCGATAAATAACACTTAATGTATATTTTATTTCATAGAATGCTCAGTCGTAATAAATGTGAATGTTTGGTTATTATAATTATTTGTAAATTGGTTAAAAATAACACTTTCATATGTCAATCTGTTTGGTCACTTTAAACCAGACGAAGCCGGTGTTTCTTAGCTGAACACTGAAACAAACTGGGACGAAAAAATCACTTTTAAAGTCCATACAATACTGATACCGAAATTACTACGGTGTCGAACTTGTGATCGAGAGATCGCGAGTTCGAACCCCACCCATTACACTATTGCTGTGAACTTGCTCCAGTCACAAGCAAATTTAGCTTAGTTTTAGGGGTTAAAAATTTTGTAGTAATGTGAATTCTACCCAAATTACTAGTTCTCTTTAAAAAAATATGCTCCTTCACCCACTTTAGGTATTTCAGCTCATCGAATTCCGATCACAGATCAATTAAGAAGAGAAAACAATTACCTGCAAACTCCCCCCACCGCAGTACTCCATAGAGATCCACAGCTTATCTCTTCTAAGATAGGAGCCATAGTACGCGACGATGTTCGGATGGCGACAGTCCTTCATCATCAGGATCTCCTGCTGGATGATGGCGAAGTCATCGCCAGGCTCCAGCTTGATCACCTTGATGGCGGCCAGGTCACCATTGCCATTGAGCCTTTTCGCCTGGAAAGATGAGAGGTGTTGTGGTTAGACGAATATAAGCGTCTGGACAATATCTGTATTTAATTTAATAAAATGTATTTTACTTTCAATTTAATTGTTTATTTTTTGTTTTGTACTTTGTAATTTTCTTTACATAGTATAAATCAAAGATGCTCCCGCTGTCTGTACGCTTAGATATTTTAAACTACGCAACGGATTTTAATGCAGTTTTCAACAATAGATAGAGTGATTCAAGAGGAAGGTTTATATGTTTAACTAGCTTGTGCCAGCGGCTTCGCCCGCGTGGGAAGTTTAGTATTACTTGGCAAGACCAGTGTCAATGGACATCAACCAAAATGGGCTATAACCGCAAACATCCGTATTAGGAAAAAAGGAATTCATAAATAATTTAGTAATAATATTTAGTGAACACTGGTCTCTATTTGGGAGTGTCAAAATAAATAATATTCAAAACGAATAAAAAATATTTTTAATTGATTATTTTGTTTCTGTATGGTGACAGTTTCGGTGTAGCGTGCGGGGTGCGTTGAGTTAGGGTTGCCAAAATAAAAACCCAGAAAAAATAATATCGATATTTGATATTTCGATATTAGAGCTTCAAAACATTAAAATGTTTTTCTGGAAGACCGAGCGTTACTCTGGCCGTTGGAGTTGGTATTTAAAGTGATAAATCATCCATTTACTTCTCTCGCTGTAGGGTGAAGCGGGAGGGTGTGTCATACATTTACTAACTATACATATACACTTGCTATTCAGAAATTCCCCGCGGCCCTAGCGAGCATCGGTCCTTCCGGGTTCCGTTGTTTTTTTGTATTATATTAACCGTTTCCGTGCGGATGATGCCGCACAGGCACCATGTAAATCTATTGCGTATGGCGTATGGTGCCCGAGAGGATACAAAACTAAAACACAAAAAACTCGGCTAAAACGACATTTGTCAAAAGAGTCCCGTAAATAAAAGTGTCTTTATTTGTCACCTATATCATGCCCACAGTGTTCGTTTCAAGTAATTTCGTAAATTAGCAGACTTCGGGGGTTGTAAACCAAGTTGTCGAGTCACATTTTATTATGAATTATAATTCTAACAGCCAACTTTCTGGAATGTTTCTCAAAAAATCAAAGGCTTTTCTTATAAGGTTCATTTAATTTTTTTTCTGGTTAACTCTACAACAAAATAAAAAGGTTGTCAATTAAACGCTTAACAAAAATCCACATTTTTAAGTAGATAGTCATAGATATTTTTTACCAATAAAAATACATTTAGGCCGCTTTCAATTTATGCGTTTCGTGTCGGACCGCTGCCGCACGCTTAACGTACCGCAGGTTATATCTCGCTGTCGCATGTCGGGCCGCTGCAGTACGGTAGCAGTCCGGCACCGAACGCCTAAATTGAAAGCGTCTTTTACTGCCGTGCGTTTTTATCCCAGTGATGTGACATCAGTCAAGCCATGGACTCTGACGAAAAAACATTACTGTTAGTGCTCTTGTTGAAAATCATCAAAGAGAAACAAAAACGATATTTTTATGAATTTTTTATTTCATAAAATATTTTAATATATAAGATAATATTAATAAGAATCAGTATAATCAATATATAATTAGTACAGTTAGTTAATCAATTATTAAATACAAACAACTTTCAAATAGAAATCCCTGACAAACCGCGGAAAGAAAAATCAAAACAAAAATGATTATTTAGAAATATCATCTGTAAAATATTATAAATCTCATGTTATGTCATGTATGAGTAACTACTATTTCAAATTCATTTATAAAATCTTCCACGTTTATATCATCCATTTTTAGCATATACGTAAATGAAAATTTGATGCAATTAGCTCCGACGCTTAGAATAACAACGCATAGAAGAGGCGTCTAGAACAAAACACGAGCGATTTCGTGTGTCCACTTTATTTTCTTTGTGTACGTGAGCCGAATGTGTCTACGTTCTTCAAACGCACAGAAATATAGCTTTCAGTGATACCATTACCAGTACCATTACCACAAAAATGGGAAAATGCACTATTATGTTGCTGGATCAAATCAAGTATTTTATGTTATGAAACTAAATAAGATGACGTTTTTTCATGTAATATGACTTATATGTCATATATTTACGGAAGGTAAACGAAATGAGATATCGTTTATTGCGTTTAGAATGTTTGATGTGTAATGTGTTATAATGATATTATAGAAATGTATTAATTGCTTGAAAAATCTCGTTTGATATCAATTAAAAGTATGTGTTGTATTTATGAAATAGAAAAATATTATTGAGAACATTAGTTAAATGAAAAAAAACTTAATCAATAAAATTGTCATCTTTATGATGCCACTCTTCGAACTAACAGTAACTTTTAGTTATAAAACGCTGTAGGTAGTAGCTGTAAATAAATATAGTTTAGTTTGACGCATACATAATTGCCGCCAAAACTATATTTTTTTAAACAAAAATAAGCACAAAAGAAATCAATATGGGTATTTTTTTCCTCACGGATAGCAACATTGAATTGTGATAAGTTAGGTTATTAGAATTTTTGTTTGATGGTCGATTTACTTAAATATAATGTATAAAATGTAAGTATTTACTTGTGAAATGTAATTTGATTACACGTTTTTTGTTTTCCTGAAGGACTATGACATCCCTTTACGCTACAAACGGTCGCTTTAAATTATTTACTCGCGAGCTCTGTTCGGCAGAATGTGACCTTGAATACTGACGGCTCGTCGAGCAAAGTTAGCCAAAAATGGCTAAGTTTTAGTTGCCTCACTTTTTGCACTCGTACTATCTTTCTATGCGTTGTTATTCTAAGCTCCGACGTCTATTCACCGCACTATTCAACACCGACATGAACACGTGATGCTTGTGACGTTGCCGTCCTGTTGTCGAGCGTTCGCGGTACCGGCGCCGCACTGCTGCCGCGCTGCGCGTTTTGTGTGAAAAAAAAGGATCGTCCGTGCGCTGTACGACTAACGCACCGCTTCGGCACCGCAGCAGGCCGTCAAGAAACGCATAAATTGAAAGCGCCCTTACATTGTTATCCAAATAAAACACTTCATAATCATGTAAGTGTTTGTAGGTACGAGTAGAATATTTTTGATTCATTAGAATCGGACTTCCCATTCAGTTATATGTTCTATATTACATTGTTTTGTAGAGAAACAATTTTACCATCAAAATAGCGGATTTAAAATTGTTTCCCTACATAACACTGTATAATAAATAATTATCACCTCGCTGCAAACTCAAATAGTACGTGAACAAATTCTATATAACACTCTTGAATAACATAATGCAAAAAGGTTTACAACACCTAATAGAAATTAGTCACTTACCTTCCATTTCCATAAAAACACACAGATCGTCACTTTTAAATGCACTGAACGAATTTACTGACTGCTTACGTTCGATAAACAACGGCAAATGACTCTTTAACAAGTGGAAACACGAGAACAAGCTAAAATTTACAATTCATGGCGGATGATTCCCCAGGGGAATCATCAAAGTCTCTGGCGCTTGGTGCCCCAGAGGCATCACGAAATTTTTGTTTGACGCCAGGCACTAAAGATTGCTAAAAAGACCTCCGCACGGAATCGGTTAATCAATTTGATACAAAACTTCTTATCTATAGGTATGTTTTCTTTGTATTGTAAGCCACTCAATAAAATCAAAAATAGTACTTACAATATTTTTATGTTCGTGTTCAAGCCCTAGCGCCATACAAAGTGGTTGATGTCCTTTGCTGACTTCTAACTAACCGGCTGTCAAAGTACATATTACAGCCGGGACCTCAACAGAATAAAGTGTAGTCACACGCAAAATCTATAAATAACTACATATATGTATATAACAAAGGCATATAAGTACAGATTTTCGTCGATTAATAATAAAACCGCATTACATAAATTCGTGAGTTTGTGGTCGACGTTTGTAACATAAGTAAGTTGTTATTGTATTCTTTAAGAAATAGTCATTTCTGATTGACTAGCTTAATTTATAAATATGTTTTATATGCTTAAATGCTAAATTAACACACACACGACGACACGGTTGGCGGAATGGCTGAGCGATCGACTGTTACGCAGCGTGTCGCGGTTTCGATCCCGGGACGGAACAAATATTTGTATGATCTGCACGTATTTGTATGAGTAGATGTTCCGGGTCTGGGTTTTTTTTTATTAAGAAATAGGTTCGCGTTTGACCACCATCTCACCTGATGGTAAGTGATGATGTGGTCGAAGATGCAGCAAGCTTACCTAAAAGTAACCTATTCACTCTTGACTTAAAGACTCCCAGGTTTGTGAGTTTCTATGTTTGTAAACGCACCTACAATACAGGAAGAAATTCCTAGTGTGGCGTTCTTTTTCATAAAAAAATAAATAAAAAAAATAGTCATTTGTACGGACGCCAGCACATCAAGCTACAACAATCTGTCAAATTACTTTAATAGATTTTCAACTTTATTGTTAAAGAAATTAGGTTCACGGTTGATCGGGAAAATTTGACAGTTTCGGGTAGCTTGATGTGCTGGCGTCTGTACATCTTTGAAAGTCGTAACGGGTAGTTAGAAGCTAGAAGACCTGGTACAGGGTCTTGCCAAGTAGGGTTGCCATCACCAAATTTGCCGGCACCAGACAAAGACTTATAAACCCCGGACATTTGGTTAAAATCACAGTTTTTACCCGGACACCATAAAAAATACATTTTTGAACTTGAAACTAAAAACAACGATTTTTAATTATGGTTTTTATTTATTGATAAAGTAGATATTGACATTGACATTGTAGAGCTGTAGAATTTTTTTAATAACAGTCTCTTCCTTTTCATTTAATCAACGTAACATAAACAATGAGAAGAAATACCATAGGAAAATAATAATGGACATCGTCCTTTTTGGTACCCGTAAGACCAATTTGTGTCCGGGTTTTACCTGGACGCTTAAGCTTTGTTTTCCTAGGAAAGCGGTGCCGTCATATAGCGGCCGTAATATTACGGACGCAAAAAGGCGGCCGTCTTTACGGTGACGACATGTGGAAAGTTCCACGGCCGTTTTAACACACTGTCTGCTTCATCTAGTGTATTACATTCTCTTTGGAAACGTTCACGAAACCATCTGACACCGACAAGACGGCCGTCATGCAAATGGCGGCACCGCTTTTTGACGTTACGGTGTCAGTTACCGCTCTCTAGGAAACCGCACCATTTTGTTTACATAGACAACGTTCTAGTGACGTCATTCACCGCTGTATTACGGCCGCTATTTGACGGCACCGCTATCCTAGGAAAACGAAGCTTTATTGGGAATATCTCCCCGGACGCTCTCCAAACTAGGACAAATCCGGGAAAATCCGGACGGATGGCGTCCCTATTGCCAAGGGATGTCGTGTTACCCAGCTACTAGGCTATAGAGGTCAGATAAGCAGTTACCCCATATAAAACACTATTACTCGGCTATATCCAGTTAGACTAGAAGCCGAAGATTTCTTATCTTGCATTCATTCATTCAGACTATAAACAGATGAGGGGCGAGCATTTCATCAATTCGATTATTATTAAGCTTTTTAGGCCGACGCGCGACGTATAGTTTCGGAGATAGTGAGGCTCGGTAGATAAATACATGATAGGTACTTAAGGATACAACAGCCAGTAACGAAACTAAAAAGATATGTCCTGCTTTCTGTATAGCACTTTGAGTCAACTTTCTATTATTTTAAGAGTTCTAAGAGTCCGAAGCAGCGTAATTCCCAGACAAGTCCCAAAAGTTACAAAAGGAAGATAATATAAGATTATGAGTATAGTATTATATTATTATTTATTATATTCGGATTATAAGTTAATATTAACCATGTATAGTGTGTAATTGTTGGTTTTCCTCAATAAATAAAAGGAATTCCCTGCTGGAGTCGGTGTTTCCTGATAGCTATAACCTGGTTACTTCTAGGTAAGCGTGCTTCATCTTCGACCACATTATCGTCACTTATCAGGTGAAAAAGTAGTCATAGGTGAGCTTAAAAAAAAGCCCACAAACTCTTATCATGACACACCCACATTCATCATCCATCATGTCGATCATGTTAGACATGTCGCAACTCCTATAAATTTACGATAAAAGTTGAAAGTACTGCCCTTTTTCACATAATCATAAAAAGTTCAACGTTTCATTGATTTAAACGGGCAAACGGGAGAGCGGCGGAAGTCGACGATTCCAGGACTTAAGGATGGCAAACAAGCTTTCGTAATAGGGCTATTTTGCAAACTCATTTTCTATTCACGTAAAGAATTTCATGAGCCAACGTCATTTTGAAAATAAATAGAATAGGAACTCTTCATTGTGAACTTCTTTTAAGTTACTGGAAGGATAGGAAAAGCTGAAAAGTTTGTTTGTTTGTTTAAAAGCGCTAATCTTCGAAAGTACTGCGTAAATTTGGATGGAATACGGTTTTGAAGTAGCTTGAAGCTTGAGGAATGTTATAGGCTGGCGGGAGCGACTGCTACTTATATTAATGTCAACTACTTATCACCTTTTACAAAATATTGCTTTTCCCGGTGCAGAGCCGTTAATTATTGAGGAGTTCCTCTGGTACATCACCATCAGCTCTACTTTACCATATGCATTGTTACGAGCATAAAGTGCTTAACATCTGTATTCAAGTAATCTAATCGCAATCCACGAAATACTTATTATTGAGTAGTTTCGGTGGCCATCTGGGGTGTTAATTATCAGTTCCACTTCCTCAAATCGTGCGTTTCGAGAACAACTGCACAAGGTACTATAAGAAATACCCAAAACACTATAGGTGTGCCTATAATTTTTGAAGAATTCCCTCGATTTCTCCATGATCCCATCATCAGATCCAAAAGTGACGACAATGGGCCCAACTAGAAAGTTCAAACAAAAAAATAATTTTCCAAATCGGTCCAGCCATCTGCGAGTAATGATATGGTAACATACATAAAAAAAAAAACGTTCAAGACGAATTGAGAACCTCCTTTTTTTAAAAGTCGGTTAAAAATGACATTGGGCGGTCGTCTCGCTAAGAGCTACATGTAGGTACATATGTCGCAGTAAGATAGATATTATATACCGTAACATAGATAAACGGAAGCGATTCATTACTATCTTACTAGGAATATAATTATAATAGCATTCAAGTTTAGTGTTATAATTATATTACTGGATTCAGTTTAGTGAAATAATTGTAGGAGTGTAGTGCGGGGGTGCGGCGGAGGTTAACACCCCGACTCAGAGTACCCCAACTCGGATAGGTTAGGTTAGCTTCGCTCCCGCCTTAGCCTTCGTGGTTATTTTTTTTTTTAAACCACCCAGAAATAGGAGCCCCGCCAAGCGGGGCTTCGTCGATTTTGCGTAAACACCATAAAATCACTGCCAACTTTAATATGTATTATTGCTAAAAAGTATTGTAACTAATTGCAGGTTGCAAAAAGTTGATTTTGTAATAAAAATAAAAACCAATATATTGTTTTATTTGATTTTGTGGTAGACTTATAACTATTTAACTAGATTAGTTTAGTCAGATAAACATATTACTAGATTGCGACCATAAGATAGTAATGAATCGCTTTCGTATAACTATGTTACGGTATATAATTATATCCCTAGGGATATAACCATATTACGGCTTTATCTATCATACTGCGACACATAGATATTAAAGACCTCAGCCGTAGAAGTCTAAAAGTTGAAGTACATGCAATCCGTAATTGTCAATGATTATTTGAAAACTATGTAGGTTAATGCTGAGGTGATCTTTCACTCCCTTCCTTCCCTCACCCCTCATGAATCTATGGTGTAAAATGTATAGTTCCGACCAATTTTTCCAGTATATATCTATTATGATAGATCTTTGATTTTTATAATACCGTGGTAATTTATCCGTTACAAATAAAAACGTCTAATAATATATAAAACTATATATAAAGCTTTACTTATTCTTTATTATTATTTCTCTCTTGCGGCGGAATCATAGTAAACCGTCAAAGCAGGGGGGAGGGGAAGTTTCTTTCCGATAATATCAACTGGACGCGCTTGAGTCTATCGAGAAGCGGGCCAAGAGACTCACTGACAATGATGCACCGGTCGAGTCAAAGCTCCGAGCCTTGAACATCGTCCACGAGTTGCAAGTCTATCGATTTTCTATCGGTTACATTTCGGGGAGTGTGCGATGGAATTACACAATCTAATTACGCCAAGCCCGTTCTATCATCGGACTACGAGACAAACGGCGATGCGCCATCGTTCATGGTGGACATCCCACCCACACACACAACGTTTTGGGAATACTTTCATTGTGCGTACGGCTAAGGAGTGGAATTCCCTGCCGGAGTCTGTATTTCCTGATAGCTATAAATCTTTAAGTCAAGAGTGAATAGGTTACTATTAGGTAAGCGTGCTCCATCTTCGACCACATCATCACTTACCATCAGGTAAGATGGTGGTCAAACGCGAACACATTGTCAATAAAAAAAAAATCTACGGAGTTGTAGTAACAGACGCGCTTGACATCTCTCAGCATATTTTTTTGCCCATTATCCTCAACTTTTCCCGTTTTCCCGTAACGATATAAAGTTCAATGAAACATTGATTCAAACGGACAGACGCGACGGACGGACAGACTGGCGGAAGCAACAAGTAGCTATATTAGGGTTGGCAAGACGGCAAAGATTGATTTTCTAATTGCTTTTCATTTTTGCGCAATTCCGTTTGGGAGGCAACTGAATTGTGATGGGACCGAATTGATTAAACGTTTTTGATTCCCTCTTACATATGCATACTTTTATGAACAACATTGATTTATTAAGGTGTCTAGTTCATAACGGAACAGACAAGGACGAATTGCTGGGAAGTTTAAAGATATTTTTTGTAGTCTAGCCTTGTTTAAGGCGATATCAACTGCCGACGACCATCGCCACGGTATTTTTTATTACTTAAAAACCGTATAAAATGTATGTACGAGGGGTGATCCAAAAGCAATGATAATCGGATATTTCCAGTTCTCAGAAAAATCCAAAAAAAACTTTTATTGGTAGCTTGCTTATCCACTAAGTCACTATGAAAAAATCATATAAATAGACCACGATTCCAGAGAGTTGCATTTATTTGAATACAAACCGTCGAAGTTGAAACATCAAAATGGAAAAAAACGAAATTAGAGCTGTGATCAAGTACCTCTGTATGAAAAAATGTCTACTAAAGACATACACAGCGACTTGGTGGAAACATTGGGGGACTCTGTTTCTCCATATTCTGCAGTTGCATGATGGGCCAAGGAGTTTCGCCTGGGCAGAATATCCACTGAAGATGAACATCGCGAGGGACGCCCATCCACGTCTCTCACTGAAGAGAACGTTAAAAAAGTCGAAGATATTGTAATGGCAGATCGAAGAGTGACCATCAGGCATATAGCTGAGGTCACAAAGATCTCATATGGCAGCATTCAAAGAATGCTTACTAACGAATTGCAAATGAAAAAGGTATCTGCGCGTTGGGTACCGAGAATGTTAACCGAAGAGCAAAAGAAGAAACGAGTCGACATTTCGAGGACGAATCTCGAAAAGTTCCAAGTAGACAAGGAAAATTTTTTGTCACGTTTTGTGACCATGGATGAAACCTGGATTCACCATTTTGATCCTGAAAGCAAGCAACAATCGATGACGTGAAACGAGCTTCCTCACCGACGCCGAAGAAATTCAAGGTGTCAAGTTCGGCGGGGAAGGTTATGGCATCCGTTTTTTGGGACGCTGAAGGAATCATTATGGTGGAATACTTGCAAAAGGAAGCCACTATAACAGGCTCTTACTACGCAGACCAAATAAGAAGATTGCGGGAGGCTATCAAGAAAAAAAGACGCGGCAAATTGCGAGCTGGAGTGTAGTTTCAGCAAGACAACGCACCCTCTCACAAAGTCGCAGTTGCGATAGCTGCCATTCAAGAAACGGGTTTCGAATTGCTCGAACACCCCCCCCTATTCGTCAGATCTAGTCCCCAGTGACTTCTTTCTCTTTTCTCGGCTCAAGGAATACCTCCAAGGTCGAAAATTTGAAGACGATAGTGAAGTGATGGCTGCTGTTGAGGCGTTTTGGGAGAGTCAAGATAAAGATTTTTTTTCTAAGGGAAACCTAGGTTTAGAAAAAAGATAGACTAAGTGTTTTGATTTGTTAGGAGACTACGTTTAAAAATAAATTATTTTTTAAACCATAATTACCGTGTTTTATTATGATTATCATTACTTTTGGATCACCCCTCGTAGGTACCTATTTGATAGTTTTCATGTAATTGTCGTTTTAGAAATAACTACTAGTAATCGCCAAATAGTCGAAATTAGATCATAATTTAAATGATAACAAATGTATTATTATAAATATATAAGTTTCTGCACTGCTACTCCTTACAATTTTTTTTTGTGCAAAATTTTATACCCCTCCGACCGGATGACTTTCGTAAAAAGTGGTACAAAGTTTTAGCTTCACGTATTAAGTATGTTATATCAATAATTTGCTTAATACAATATATATAAATATTAAGAAAAAACTCTAGTTGAAATCTATTTTTTCAAAGAAATGCGAATGACCGTATAGACGTGCTGTTCAATTTAATCGCTTACCCCTTAAGACACGGCGCATAGTAGTTTTATATGCTAGCTATGTCAGCTAAATTTTATTTTAGTGAGCAGTATTGCGTTCCGAATGTGCTGACTTTGATGAGTCAGCACTGTCTGCCTTTCTACTTTCTGAACTAGTCAGCCATATCATATAACACGTCATTGTAATTTTGAAAGAATAAAAGTTTATTTGCACTAGACATGACGCATAAAAAGCGAGAAAAATATCATGATTAAAACTGTGTAAGAAAACATCGCGAGGAAAGCGGCATGTCCTAGGTCCGAAATATCTGAAGACTGAGAGAGAACACACCAACCCGCACTAGGACCACGGTCCCTTCCCACTAAAGATGGGCGTTTAAACGAAAAGCATATAATATAACATGTTATTTAAAATAAGCGAATAAGCAGATTTGTTTATAAAAGCATTTAACGTTATCTGCTTATTCTGCTTTTTGTTAAAATTAAAATGTAACCGCAAATATTGCATTCCGTTGTTCACTTTTAAAAACGACATTTTAATTAAAACGGGTTATCGTGAACTGCTTAAATTGCTTACTTTGCTTTTTACGTTTAATAGCGTTTTCTCCGCCCGATTAAAAGCGTCATGTTTTGTGTATTTCCGAAACAATTTGTTTTTGAAGTGGTGACTTGGACTTGTTTACGTAAACATAAATAGTGTAAAACATTTTTTTCATGTGGTGAATTGTTTTGTAGGTACCAAGGAAATAATTCTGAGACTTTTGGACTTGTATATAATACTAGTACTAACGCGGGGCTTCGCTCCCGTGGGTTCTATCACGGTAAAAACATAACTCTCCTTTTTTGCAGTCGCGTAAAAAGTAGCCTATAACCTTCCTCAAGCTTCAAGCTACTTCCATACCAAATTTCATCCAAATCCACCCTGTACTTTCCAAGATTAGCGCGTTCAAGCAAACAAACAAACAAACAAACAAACAAACTTTTCCGCTTTATAATATTACTAGTACTCTCGCGGGGCTTCGCTCCCGTGGATTCTATCACGGTAAAAACATAACTCTCCTTTTTTGCAGTCGGGTAAAAAGTAGCCTATAACCTTCCTCAAGCTTCAAGCTACTTCCATACCAAATTTCATCCAAATCCACCCCGTACTTTCGAAGATTAGCGCGTTCAAGCAAACAAACAAACAAACAAACTAACAAACTTTTCCGCTTTATAATATTATAGTATAGATAGTTTTTAGGTGTAGTTAATTGTGTTAGTAATAGTGTAAATAGTTTATAGTGTAAGTAATTGTGTTAATTTTGGCGTCTTCTGAAGTGAAAACTTCTTTAGCATCGTTGTGATCTGAAAGCTTATGAAACGAAAAAGCGACAGTAAAAAGAGACAGAAACATAAATTGCCGAATTTTGGAATACTGTTGGGGTCAAGGGGTAGAGCTTTTGATGCCCTTTAAAATGAGCCCAAACTCGTCTATCTTGCGACCACGGGAACGAAGTTAGGTCGCGGGGGGGATGAAGTAGCCCTGAGAGGGGGCGGGGAGGGAGGAGGGTCTCGTGGGGAGTTCGGGGGGGGGGGAGGGGGAAGGGGGGAGGGACAAATTATTTGAAGATTTTTTTGAAGGTTTCACTTCTACCACGTGTGAATTGCACACAAGTTTTTTTTTCTATAAAAACAAATTAGTGAGCTAATAAGACTGATCGGCAAAGTACGAAGGAAAGTTCATTGATGTCGTTTAAAAACCAATAGGTACAACTTAAATGTAAGCAAGTAAATAAGCTGATAAGCAATTAAGCACTTAACGTAAGTGACTTTTTATAAAAAAGAAACGAATAAGTTCGTTAAAAGTTTTAAGTCGTTTATCTCATCTCTGCTTCCCACTCATAAAGAGGAGGCCTGAGTGGGAACGTTATAGGCTAGTTAAGTTATGTTATGTTAACCTACACAAGGTTTTTCACAAAAACCTACGGTTTTGTCCAGACCTTTCGCTAACGTTCGTTACGTTAGCGAAAGGTCTGGACAAAACCGTCATAGCTTAACATAAGATATATGACATCTTCTAAGCATGTTGTTATGGAATCTAACTCATACGTTGAATTGTAAAGTAACTAGATTCTAACGTTTTATAAGTGCCCATGCAGGCCTACATATTGTGTGTGACAGATTGTTTTTTTTTTTTAATAGTTGATAAGCCTGCGTTTGACCACCATCTCACCTGATAGTAAGCGATGATGTGGTCGAAGATGAAGCACGTGTGCCTAGAAGTAACCTATTCACTCTTGACTTAAGACAGTCACAGGGAAATCCACTCCTTAACTATGCGCACAATCAAAGTATTCCCAAAACGTTTTGTGCGCATCGCCGTTCGTCTTGTAGTCCGATAATGGAACGGGCTTGGTGGAATGATTAATTATTTGATTTTGATTTGATGATTTTCCCCTAAAATGGTTTTCTAAGTTACTCTCGCCAACCCTGCAAAGTCAATGAGACGTCTGAGTCAAGTGTCTGCTATTGTTACCGTCACTGTTAATTGTGTACTTACAGAACTAAGCAGCCGCATGTGTCAATTCAAAAAGATAATGTTTTTACAAACACCGACGGTTATGGTGCCGGCTTTCCTGTTGTGGTAAGTACCATGAAGGGAATAAAATAAAAGTGTGTTATCTCCAAATTCGTGTCACTTCTGATATTGATATAGACTTTAACAACATTTTTTCAACCTTCAACATTTTCTTTTAGTTACAGTTACCATAAATCGCGCAGAGTTTCGCTTCCGTGTCCTTTATCACGATAAAGACAATCCTATTACCTTCCTCAAGCTACAAGCTAATTCCACATCAAATTTCCCCCAAATCCACCCAACAATTTCGAAGATTAGCGCGTTCAAACAAACAAACTGTTTCGCTTTATAATATTAGGTACTCTACATAGATTCATTAACAAAGCTATAGACTACTTACCTCAAACATTATCAATAATACAATATTATTTCATAAGCTTAAGTTATTGTGTAATTAATTTTTATTTGAATATAAATTTTTAGATAAGGTGAAATAGATTCTTTGAGCTACTGACATACTTTTGCCTTATCATAGTCATACTATGGCGTTATAATTATAATATTTTTAGGGATTGCAAGTTCCTGTTATGTAAGGGACATAAATACGACATTACAAGTGCCTTTGCGCAGAGACAAATTGCACTGCATACACTAATCTTTTTCGGGTTCCGTACAGACACTTCCAAAGTGGTAAAATGTCCCCTCCATGTGCCCTCTAACATTTTGAACGAGATACAGTCAGTAGTTTTTCAGATATAGCATTTCAGAAACCGCAAATATAACTTGTGTGTTATTCAAACGAACACTATGAAAAACAAAGTTATTTTGCGTAGCTACTACGGAACCCTTCCTGGGCGAGTCCGACTCACACTTGCCCAATTTTTTTGTTACACTCATATACAAAATAAGAAACTATTGTTAGTACAATGGCTTAAATTTTATGTATTAGGCTAAGGTTTGTTTATTGTATTAATTAATAGCGTGGTTGAACACTTCTGCAAATGTCTGCTCACAGATTGATTTAAATTTTTACAGTAATCTGAGGAAAATGTTGTGGGTTGTGTATTAGATAAGTTTATAGTTTAAGACATTTTTGTTATTTTTTAATACGCAACTGTTAATTTTCCCTACATTCATAAATAAATAAATAATAATAAATAAAATAATTCTTCCTCGAATTTGTCTAGTACAAAGCTAAATAGTATCGGAATCCTGAATTTGGTAGATCAGTCAGTTACTAGTCTGACAGATCCCAGATAGACGGGGAGAAGATATGGACTAATAATTGAACGTTCTCTATGGACTGAAGGCGCATTCACGAAAATTATTGCACATACTCGTGAATCCTCGGGACGAAGCGAAATTGACGCATCCGTCCATTAAGCGACAAAAAATTGAGTCTTATATCACATATAACCCAGTCATGCACATTACCTACTTCAGATAATTGATATTATCACTACTGCTCTACGACTATAGGTGTAGGTCCCGGCTGTCATTTCGACATATTTGACAATTGTTACGGGTAGTCAGAAGATAGATAGATATACTCTTTATCAGTGGCGAAGGGTGAATTTTCATAAAAGGGAAGCCGGACCAAAAAATGCTTACCTTGCTCAAGTGTGATGCGTGAATTCCAGTAACTGTAACACCATCTTGTAACTTTTTTTTATTGAAAATAGGTTCGCGTTTGACCACTATCTCACCTGATGGTAAGCGATGATGTGATCGAAGATGAAGCACGATTACCTAAAAGTAACCTATTCACTCTGGACTTAAAGACTCCTAGGTTGTAGCTGTCGGGAAACACAGACGCAGGGAATTCCACTCCTTAGCCGTACGCACAATGAAGGTATTCCCAAAACGTTTTGTGCGTATGGGTGGGATGTCCACCATGTAACGATGGCGCTAAAAAGCTTCGTAAATAATTATTTGTTTAATTGAAAATAATAGATTACTATTTATATATTCATATATAAAATAATAGACAAATATTTGCCATATTTCAAAAGGGAAGCCGGTAGGAATTGAGTTGTATGGAGCCTTCGCCACTGCTCTTTATTGTACGGTCGGCCAAGAAAGTGGTGTACCAGTTTTGATTTAGTTTCCCGGTCATCGAAAATTACAACAAGGTTCGTTATAAAAAGATATTACTGAAAGAGACAACATTATCATGACGTAAACCTATGTATTTAGTATTCATACGTCATATGTCACATATAAGTACATGACATTTTAACCTTTAGTATAAATGAAAAGGACATTAGTTTCTACAAAGCAATTGAAATGTTTCCAAACAAAAGCAATAAAAACTATTTAGACAACCGAATTCCATTTGAAAAAGAAAACTGACAATTGACATTTTGTCAAATATATGCAAAAAATCAATATATTTTCCGTGTTATTTTTCAATCAACTGCATATAAAATCATCTCAATGCCTGCCAACTTGACCATTGCCGAAAGAGCACAAATAATTGCCCAATTTAATGAGGGAAGCAGTATCAGTGCGATATCCCGGAATTTGAATATATCGAGGCGTTCTGTCCGCTTTTGGATTCGTCGTGAAGGAGAGGAGGGAAGTTTGTTGGATCACAGAAGAAGTGGTCGCCGGCCTGCACTCTCCAATAACGATAGAGAATTCATGAGACGGGAATATGAAATCAATGGTTTTAAGCCCACAAAACATTTTGCGGAGATGTTCGATGTGAGTGCCCAAACAATAAGGAATCATCTACATTACATGGGGTTGCACCACAGGCATTACGCCAAGAAAATATATTTGACGGATGCTCACAGACTTGCTCGTCTGAACTTCGCCAGAGAGCACTTAGAGTTTGATTGGTCTAATACAGTGTTTTGTGATGAAAAAACGTTTAAATCCAGTCAGCATGGACGTCTTCACCTTTGGCGATATAATTCAACACGGTATAAAGATGATCATGTAATCCCAAATAGAGAATCAGGTCGAATTTCCGTAAATATTTGGGGCTGGATGAGTACGGATGGTGTAGGAGAATTGTGTTCTCTACCTCCTCGAGCGACGGCTGTAAATTATATCGACGTGCTTCAGAATGCAATGCTACCGACAGTCCGTAATGTTTACCCGGAGAACGAAGTGCCACAATTTGATTTTGTTCAAGATAATTGTTCAATTCATAATGCGAGGATCGTAAGAGCCTGGTTTCGTTCACACACTGACGTAAGGGTAATTCAGTGGCCCTCAAGATCGCCGGACCTCAACCCGATAGAAAATCTTTGGGGCCTTATGGTCCAACGATGGTCGCATCAAAATGAAAGAACCAAACAAGCTCTTATTAGTCACTGTAATTATATCTGGGAGGAAATGCGGGGAACCGATATTTGCTCACGGCTTGTTGGTTCAATGAGGTCTCGTCTTTTAGAGGTTATAGAGGCCAACGGCGGTTACACCCGTTTCTAATTTTTAAAAATTTTCAATATCTTCTAAATATTACTATATATGCTATGTTTTTGTTTGTTATAAGTATTTTAAAATTGATTGTAGAAATTTAATAAAAGGATAAATCTATTTTTAGCTTGTTTTTTATTGATATTGTAATTACAAGTTTACAGAAATTGTAGGTTTGTGGACTCGCCTTGTGCCTTTACAATTTTATGTAACTTGTTGATTACAATTCTGAATTTGTAGATACAATTTTGTCATCAAAATCTACAGCCCCCCGCCGTTGATTTTACGACGTCATTGGTTCCATCAAGTTCAAACTAAGAACAGCTGTCACGTTACAAACAGTAATAGTCGTTATCAATAATCAGATAAAGACAGCAATAGAAGTTGTCAGATCGATCTGCAAGCGAAACTAATCTTTATCACCTATGAATCTGCAAGCGATATTCAACCTTAGGGTGGTACACCACTTTCTTGGCCGACTGTACACCATAACAGAATTAAATAAGGACTTAAAAAACTAAAAGGGTGTTACAATGGGCGGTCTTATCGCCAAAAGCGATCTTTTACAGACAACCTTTGGAAGAAGCCAGTAAGTCTGACACTGGTCTTACCAAGGGCTATCGTGTTACCAAGTTACTGGGTTGTAGAGGTCAGATAGGCAGACGTTCCTTGTAAAACACTAATACCCCGCTGTATCCCGTTAGACTGGAAGGAAACCCTAACATTGTTGTGAAAGCGCTATGCAGATAATGATGACTAGGTAATGCTCTACGGTGAAGGAAAACTTCGTGAGGAAACCGGCATGTACGGACGCCAGCACATGAAGCTACCCGAAACTGTCAAATTTTCCCAATCAACCTTGAACCTAACTTCTTTAACGATAAAGTTGAAAATCTATTATAGAAATTTGACAGATTAGTGTAGCTTGACGTGCTGGCATTTGAACTAGGACCGTAAAATCAGGGCAGTATGGAGGGAACGACTGTCGCAACCGACGGCCGGGCACGCCGCAATTGCGGCGGTAAGACCCCTCTTTGAGGAGTGGCTAGATCGGCGTCACGGCGTCCTGACCTACCGCATGACGCAGGTCCTCACCGGACACGGAAGTTTCGGGAGGTACCTGTGTCTGATGGGAAAGGAGGAAACGTCTGGGTGTCACCACTGCGAGGGTCGCCCTGAGGACACCGTACAGCACACGGTGCAAGACTGCCCCGCCTGGGCAGAGCACAGACGTGTCCTCACGGCGACAATAGGCGGAGACCTCTCGCGCCCGGCCTTGGTCGAGGCCATGCTGCGGGGCGAGAGGGAGTGGGAAGCGGTCGCCTCCTTCTGCGAAGCAGTCATGCTTCCGAAGGAGGCGGGCCGCGTGAGGGAGAGGATGGCGTCCTCCCTCCAGCCCAGCCGCAGTGGTAGACGCCCACGGCGTCGGACGTCGGCCGACGATCTCCGGCCACCGTAGGCGCGGGCATGCGGACAGCGAGTAAAGGGCAACTCGCTGTCCGACCATGGACCATGCCCAGGTCGACGGCGCGTCGTGTTCCACGCGCGCCTCAAAGAGCGTCAGCAACATGACGAGGCCCCCTCTGCAGAGGGCCGAAGCCCGCCGGGGTCGTGGGACTCTTCCCGTTACCGTGGCCCCGGTATGTAAAGGGTTATTGAAGGAACACCGTGGATTTTAGTCAGTAAAAGTCTGACAGTCCCTCCCACCCTGCCCGGAGTGGGAGGACTTATTTGATAATTTTACCACGTTAAAAAAAAAAAAAAAGGTACCGTAAAATTCGGAGACATAATATAATAAATAAATAATAATAATGTATATTTATTTGCTAAAAACATGGTAGATATAATAGGTGATACAATTTTAAAATTGGTAACATGTTTTGATTGTAACAAGCGTGCAAATTATTTGTACATTTATGATCAACTAGCTGACCCGCCACGACTTCGTTCGCGTGGTATCCTACCCCTACCCAACCGATACCACTACCCCTATCCTACAATACCCTACCCCTACCCTACTCTAGCGTACCGTACCCTACCCCTACCCTCGAGACCTTTCCTACTTTTTTTATTTTTTTTTTTTTCATAAGAACCTTTTCCTGACAAAACCAAACAACAAAAAAAGAATCAGCCAAATCGGTCAAGCCGTTTTCGTGTTTTGCGCTTAGCAACACATTTAGCGATTCATTTTTATTATATAGAAGATGTAAGTACAGAGTTGTCTTATACTTAGAAATCAAAATTATAGAAAATAATAAGATGAGTCATTGGATTTCCTTTCCTAAACTAGGCAGAAAACCTATCTGTATCTTAGGAAAGAGAGCCCTTATATTTTATTTTATTTTATTAGGAATAACAAATAGTCACATAATAAAAGATATATACAAAATATTACAAAGAAACTACAATTATGTAACCAATAGCGTTATCCACAACATACACATGAGAAACATAGTACGCGCTATAAAAATAATAATGAAATGAAACGAAAAACAAGATTAACAAAAATAGTGCACTAACAAACAATTAATGCAATAATTAAAACTAAGATTCGAGTACAAGACAAAACTAATTAAAACATAATATATGTAAATATCTTAAACAAATCAAACATGTTTTCTTTAAATACAACAAAGAAAAAAAAATGGATATTTAAGGAAACAATAAAAATCAATTATAAATAAATACGTTACTTGACTATAACATTCTTATAAATTATTTATTATTATATGCATATTTGAGCCTTTGATTGCTTTGAGAGTAGAATTCCTAAATCTTCCTGGACTGAAATGAAATATATCAATATCGAGAAAGTACCTATTGTAGTTATCGGTTAGACGACGAAGTGGTGCTCGTACTCCGGAATTTGTTCGACATGACCTTATAGCGAACAGTGGTTGTTTACGCACAGCACGGATGTGGGCTCTACTAGGAACCAAATAACAAATTTTGTTACAAATGCCAGAACAATCAAGGGAATTACTACAAAAGTTGTACAAAAGATTAGTCTCTAGAAAAATTCTACGACTGGCTAGGCTTAGGAGATTGTATTTCTTCAGGAGTTCAGCGTAAGAGACCGTAGAGCGGGAGCACCTATAATTTACTGATCTCAAAAATTTCTTTTGCACCTTTTCAATACTATCAGTATATTTATTATAGAGAGGGTTCCACACCGCAACTGCATACTCCAGCTGAGATCTAATTAAGGTCTTGTACAGGTACAAGTAGGTTTCGGAAGCATGAATTTAGTCGCGGAGCGCATAACGAAACCATACATACACCAGGCCTTTTTAACCATTTTATTTATATGTGTATCGAGTTTCAGTTTATCATCGATAATTACTCCGAGATCATGCACCATAGTACTATGCGACTTAGGCAGTATTGGTACTTCAGAACGGTTTTCTTTTTAGTAATGCTCATACAGCAACACTTAGGGACACGTAGTTTGAGTTTATTGTTCATACAATATTCCGTTAATCTGTCTAAATCACTCTGTAAAGCAAGACAATCGTAAGTGACTTTAATTGGCTTAAATATTTTTAAATCATCAGCATATAAGAGGAATTTAGAATGCTGAAAACAGCTACCTATGTCATTAATGAACACAATGAATAAAAGGGGACCCAAAATCGATCCCTGCGGAACTCCTGAGGAATATCGGATTGAAAGCCATTGATCACTACGCGCTGCGTTCTTTTAGAAATATATGAAGCAAACCATCTCAACAAGTTCCCCCGTATACCATTGAAAGCAATCTCACTCAATAGCAACTCGTGATCGACTTTATCGAACGCTTTCTGAAAGTCTGTGTAAACTGAATCGACCTGGATACTAGCGTCCATATTATTAAACAAATAATCTGAATATTCCACAAGGTTCGTAACAGTTGATCGTTTTTTAACAAAACCATGTTGTTGTGGGATAATAGAATTATGGAGCAATGGGTATAGTTCACTGTGCACTAGCCTTTCAAATAGTTTCGACAACGATGATAATAATGATATTGGGCGATAATTTTCAACATCATCTCTAGGTCCTGACTTATGTACAGGTGTTACGTAAGCCTGTTTCCAAGCACCAGGGAAGATTCCTTCCGACAAGGAACGATTAAAAATTATTTGCAAAGGAGTGCATATAGGTATATTTAGCCGTATTTCTCAGAAATATCACTGGAAGTGTGTCAGGAACCGGTCCCTTTGATGTGTCTAGAGATTCAAGATCGTTTTGCACCTGTTGAACTGTGAACTGCAAATTATTTATAATGGGTCTAATTGATGTTACACAAAAATATCGGTGCGCGCATGTGATATCCACCAACCCATACTAGGCTCGCGTGGTGGATAAAGACCCATTATCTCTCACAGAGAGAAAGCCAGTGTCTTAGCAATAGGAAAATTATATGTTGATTACGATTACCTATGTTACTATTTACTAATATTATAAATGCAAAAATTTGTGACGATGTATGTACTAAAACTACTAATTGAATTTAAATGAAATTTGGTAAACAGATAGTTGACATCCTGGAATAACACATAGACTACTTTTTATCCCGGAACTCCCACAAGATCGGGATTTACGCGGCACAATCCTCCCACGCGAACAAAGTCGCGGGCTACAGCTAGTCTATACTAATATTATCAAGCGGAAAAGTTTGTTTGAACGCGCTAATCATCGAAAATTCTGGGTGGATTTGGATGAAAACAACATTCTAGTTACACTGGCGGACAAAATAGATAGGCCATTTGTCAGGCACTGGGCTGGTAGGCATGTGCGCACAGGCGTGCATGTCGCCAATTAAATTGATGTTATGTTTTAATTTATTTTACTAACAATAGGTTAAGTTTTTTACTAACACTCTATGGATCAATGGTCTGAGACAAATAAATAAATAAATAAATAAAATAAATAGCTTGAAACTAGAGAAAAGTTATATGCTTATGGAGGAGGGGGTTATGTTTTGCACCACGGGAGCGAATCATCGCGCGAATGCAAGTATCTTATCCTATCCTACTAATCCTACTTCCTTCCTACTATCCTACTTCCTACTATCCTTCCTACTAATCCTATCCTACTAATATCCTACTAATATTATAAATGTGAAAGTTTGTGAGGATGGATGGATGTTTGTTACTCTTTCACGCAAAAACTACTGAACGGATCTGAATGAAATTTGGTAAGTAGATAGTTGACATTCTGGAATAACACATAGGCTACTTTTTATCCCGAAATTTTCACGGGATCGGGATTTGTGCGGGAAAACCTTTCCACGCGTACGAAGTCGCGGGCAAAAGCTAGTATTACAAAAGCGAAAGTTTTTGACGATGTAATTATGTATGTTTATTGCTCGTTCACGCAAAAACTACTGAACGGATCTCAATGAAATTTGGTAAGTAGATAGTTGACATCCTGGAATAACACATAGGGAGGGTCCTTTTTATTCCGGAATTCCCGCGATATCGGGATTTACGCGGGAAAACCTCCCATGCGAACGAGGTCGCGGGCAAATGCTATATATAACTAGGAACAATCTTGTTCATTCTGAAGTAAAGACTCACTAGCGAAGAGGTCAAGAATCTGCACATCCCACACATTGCACTATTGGACGTGAAACCCACTACTAACGCGACAATATTCAGCTTAATTGATGGGGTCAAGAGGAAATCTAGTACAGTGCAGCTAAAGCATTAAAATATCACGTTTTCGTTCACGTGAGCCACACATACCTACACTTCATTTGTTTTTCTGTCACTTAGGCCGTGCGCGCACTGCGTTGCGTTTTGGAAACGCAAAATCTGTGAAGTATGGAGTGTCATAGAAGTGCGCGCACTGCGGTGGAATAAACGCGTGCGGTAGAGTCACCGGTGGCCCCGGTCATTCTACCGGTGCGGTAGAACTACCGCAATTGCGGCCACCGCAAGGCAGTGCGCGCACGGCCTTAAACACGGAGTCTAGCCGAAACTATACTTTAATTTTTTTACCGACTTCAAAAAAGAAGGAACTTTGTTTTGAATATTTGATCACTCCTCGCGTGTCCCAGAATTCGGTGTACTTAGCCTATCAAAACAGCTGTTCATTAGCTTGGCACCGACTTCGACCAGGTGAGTAGGTACCTAGCCCTTATTTTAAACGAAATTAGACATCCAATGAAACAGCCTTGTGCATCTTTGAATTACTTAAATATACTTTTTTTATCTTGATGTTAGACTCGCGTTTTAAGATGTTTCTCGGTCTAAGATGTAGCATGCCTAGAAGTGACCTATTCACTAAGACCCCTAGGTTATACCTATCAGGAAATACAGACTGAGGCAAGGAATTCCACTCCTTAGCTGTACGCACAAGGAATGTATTCCCATAACGTTTCGTGCGTATGGGTGGGATGTGTACCATGAAATTGCAACCAACGATCGTTATAAAAGAAGCTGATCCATCGACTACCAACCTATAAATCCTTTGTTTAATTAAATACGAAAATTAATGCCTTAAAACATTTTCCACCAGTCAATCTTAGAACAGTACTGAGACAGAACATGACAGGTGACACTTAATGGAAAGATAAACAGACACACAAAAAACATAATTATATATTAATGTGTTTTTATTTTCACAAGTATGTGTTCTCAATAAATAGTCTTTGTATTTTTATTTTTATTGTTTATATTTAACTAGCTTTTGCCTGCGACTTCGTACGCGTGGAAGGGTTTTCCCGCGTAAATCCCGATCCCGTGGGAATTCCGGGATAAAAAGTAGCCTATGTGTTATTTCAGCATGTCAACTATCTACTTACCAAATTTCATTGAGTTCCGTTCAGCAGTTTTTGCGTGAAAGAGCAACAAACATACATACATCCTCACAAACTCGCATTTATAATATTACTAAGATCTCGACGACTGTAATTCGGATAGTGACTAATATTTGTGATTATTTTTATTATTTTTTATATAGGTCATGGATCTGCAAAAAGTGAATTTTATGAAGTCATGAAGTGAGCGTCAAACACAGCAGTGTAGGACCTAAGAGTAGGTACCATAACTCAAAGAATATTTATATTCCGCACGACCGTTCTGCCTACCACATAAGGCCTAGAATCCCGTAACAACAGTTATGATTGCCCAAACGCAGCGATATTCGACCACTGGGCTAATTAGTAAAACTTGCGGTTGCGGAGTCAATGACCCCGCGACAGCACTGCCAAGTAGATACTGTGTTTGAAGTACTGACAGTTTCGCGTCGATGAATTTTTTATACACTGTATTACAACACCATATACCATTTAGTA
This sequence comes from Tholera decimalis, assembly GCA_943138885.2. Taxonomy (NCBI): domain Eukaryota; kingdom Metazoa; phylum Arthropoda; class Insecta; order Lepidoptera; family Noctuidae; genus Tholera; species Tholera decimalis. The sequence goes on from OW964571.2 coordinate 6,373,452, forward strand.
TTTTTATAGGGTAGATTGAAACAAAACGTAATTTAGGATAGACTGGCTTCTGGCCGCGACTTCGTTAGCATGGGAGGGTTTACCCGCGTAAATTCCGGGATTAAAAGTAGCCTATGTTTACTCCAGGATATCAACTACCTATTTACCAAATTTCATTCAGATCCGTTCAGTAGTTTTTGCGTGTCAGAGTAACAAACATGCATACATCTATACATCGATCCTCACAATCTTTCGCATTTATAATATTAGTAAGATAAGATATTATCATTATTTATCAATGGTGGGGATGGTAAGCTCGCGTTTGATCACCATCTCACCTAATGCCATTAGGTGAGATGGTGATGCTAATGGTAAGCGATTATGTAGTCGAAGATGAAGCACGCTTACCTAGAAGTACCTATTCACTCTTGACTTATAGAACCCCAGGTTATAGCCATCATGAAATACAGGCTATGGCAAGGATCCTGCTGTTCTTTTTACACGTGCTGTGGGCTGCATATACTCGTAAATCGTACAGTGCCCTTCGCGTTCAGTATAATAATGCGTTTCGGGTGTTGATGGGGCTGCCCCACTTTTGAAGCGCATCAGGGATGTTTGCTGAAGCTCGCGTTGACTGTTTCTATGCGATGATAGGAAAACGATGCGCTTCCCTGGTGCGCCGGGTGCGGACCAGCCCCAACATAATCCTTCGTTGTGTGGCGAGCAGGCTCGACTGTGTGTTCGTGAATCGCTGCTGCAAGCTCTCCACGTCGGTGGCTTGTAGCTTCGATTCGCGAACCAACCTTGTAATTTAAGTTAAGTACTAACATAGGATGAAGGAATTTTGTTACTAACCAATTGAGTTTTGTTACTTGAAAATAAATAAAATGAAAATAGCTATTAAGAAACATAGACTCCGGCAGAGAATTCTACTCCTTTGCTGTACCAACGCACAATTATCGTATTCCCAAAACCTTTTTCGTGTGTATGGCTGGAATGTTCACCATGGTAACGATGGTGCATCGCCGTTCGTCTTGTAGCCCGATGATAGAAAGGGCTTGGTGGAATTAGATTAATACAATTTGGTACTCCGTTCTAAAATGACAAAGTATTTATTCCATGAATAAAAAAGTTTACACATTAAGACTTTTACTTAATATTATGCGATTCGTTCTTACTAAAATTATATTCACATACCCTAGCCATCAAAAATCAGTCTAAGCCATTTGCGATCTTCTAAGATGGGACATTTTATTGTTCCACTTCCCAAAAATAGAAAACGTGGCTAATACGATTACCATTTCCTTGATATGATTTAATATAGATAGAGAGAACTTTTAGACTTCAAACAATATCTTGAGGAGCCGGAAAGCACTTAAGAATCTATTTTTATTTTTAAAATGACGATAGCAGAAGTTATCATGGACTTTTGTAACCAAGCGATGAACTCTCTACGAGTCATCGCAGGCGCCGGGGCTTTCTTTCTATTCTAACGAGATACCGCATCCCCGGAAAGCAAGGGCAACTGAAGGAATAGGGTGGATTTTTAGTCAGTAGAATTCTGATACTCCCTCCCTTCCGCTTCCCCCAGAGCAGGAGAAGTGTTGATAATTTTCCCCCAATAAAGAACAACGATGACCTTTTTGTTTTAAGTGACTAGGATTTTAAATTTTCTGTCTGTGTATCTGTTTGTCCCGGCTATTACCATAATACCATTTAGTGTTTTTATAGGCTCAATTTAAACAAAACGTAATTTATTTTCACTAGCTTTTGCCCGCGACTTCGTCCGCGTAGGAGGGTTTTTCGCGCAAATCCCGATCCCGTGGGAATTCCGAGATAAAGAGAAGCCTATGTGTTATTCCAGGAAATCAAATACCGTGTCAACTTACCAAATTTCATCGAGATCCGTTCAGTAGTTTTTACATGAAAGACAAATAAACATACATACATAATAACAAACTTACGCATTTATAATATTAGTAGGCTTATCTGTTATTGATGTTAGGCTCGCCTTTGATCCATCTCACCTGCAAGTGATGATGTGGTCGTATATGAAGCACGCTTACCTAGAAGTAACATATTCACTCTTGACTAAACGAACCCTAGATAATAGCTATCAGTAAACACAGACTCCAACAGAGAATTCCACTCCTTAGCTGTACGTACAATGCAAGTAGGTACATATTTCCAAAACGTTTTTCACGTACGGGTGGGATGTTCGCCTCGTAACAACGACATACCTAATGTCAATAGATACTACAGCAAAAGACAGCTTAAATGCACATTATTGTTACAAAAACTTTTACTTTCATCCAAGAGAGTTAAAATAATTCCACTTCAGCATCAATTTCCAATTCCACACACTTGCGTAAGAGCATTCTTTAGAAAACGAGTGTTCGTGAGTGCTGTACGATCGTAGATCTCGAGACAGATCTAATAAAAATCCATGCGCATGCGACTCGAAGCAATCAACAGAGGCTTGAAACAAAGATGATTACAGTTTGAATATTATACAGCATAATGAGGCAAAATCTTTTAATAAAACACAGTACAAATGCTACGGTGTAAATTCTCGAGGGTAATTGATAAGTTTTTTAAATTGTCTACTGTTTTGGGCCTACTTAAAGGATATATAACTTTGAACATATGATAACTGAAAAAGTATAGTACTTCAGCGCCCAATTCCAAATAAAGTATAATACATTTTTGTTTCAGATCATCTAAGAATGTAATAAGTAAACATTTATACATCATATAGTAACTAACAAAAATTGGCCAAGTGCGAGTCGGACTCGCCCATGAAGGGTTCCGTAGTAACTATAATAAATATAATATACTTCATATATTTATTTGAAAAAAAAAACCTTACAAATTTCTTAAAACTAGCTTATTTACAATTTTTACAACTACGCCAAATAACTTTGTTTTTCATAGTATTTGTATGAATTACAAAGTTATATTTGCGGTTTTAGAAAATATACTGTATCTCAAAAACTGCTGACTCGATCTCGTTCAAACCAATTTTGGTGGAAAGTTTACATTAAGATTTTTTTAGATTTTTCACTTCATTATTATAGAAGTTAGAGGGGGGACACACACATTTTACCACTTTGGAAGCGTATATCTTTTAAACGATTAACTTCATGAAAAAGTCATTTTAGAAACCTTAATGTCATTTTTAAAGACCTGTCTATAGATACCACACACGTATAGGTTTCATGAAAGAAAATATTTTCAGTTTCAGTTCCATGTATGGGGAGCCCCCTTTATTTTAAATATTTATTAAATTTTCTCTTAAAATCGGAAAGCGGTTCACAGAATACATCTACCTAAGTACCAAGTTTTACATGTATAGTCCTAATCACAGAAATCAAAAATACAGAGAAGTGGTAAGGGGGCGTATCGGTGTCCGCGCGACATGGCCACAGGGCTCATGTCACAGGCAAGTGGCCGTCTCCGCGAACTAGTGCGCTTTCGACGGCGATCGTGATAACATATATGAATGCCGAGTTGTTCTGTGGTATCTTGTAAAAACCGAAGCCAAAATCAAATCTATGTGAATCATGGAATCACTTACCATATGTAAGTACAAGTATTTTACAATATTTGTCTTTAAAATCATGAAAAACAATAAATCGTAAAATATTTCTTGGTTTTACTATGTTATTTTTGTTTTCAAATATCAGAGCGACTGTACTCCTTTTGCTATAAATACATTGCTCCTTAACCACTACCTGAGTTCGTCACTAAGTAACTGGACAAGCAATGTAAACATAACATACGAAACTGTATTACGCGGATTCATCGCGTAGTGAGGCCGCCACTTCTTGCGACGAATTAGTGATGTGCTTGTGCAGATCCACTAACGTAGGCTATCGACAGCAATGTCGATTGACGAATGAAATATTGCTATTATAGTTTAGGGGTTTTTCAACCGATGACATAAAAAAGAGGAGGTTATCAATTCGACGCGTATATTATTTTTTTTTTTTATGTATGATCACCGATTACTCGGAGACGGCTGAACCGATTTGAAAAATGCTTTTTTTGTTTGAAAGGGTATACTTTGAAATTGGTCCCATTGTCACCAAGTCAGGATCTGATGATGGGATCCTGGAGAAATCGAGGGAACTCTTCAAATATTATAGGCACACCTATAGTGATTTGAGTATTTTTTATAGTAACCTGTGTAGTTGCATTCGAAAAGCACCATTTTGAAGTAGACCTGATGATGAAGACCACCGATGGCCACTGGAACTACTCAATATACAAGTAGGAATAATAAGTAGTTCATGTGTTCCGCTTCGATTACTTGAATGTGGTTATTAAGCACAATATGCTCGTCACAATGCATATGGTGAAGTGAAGCTGATGGTGAAGTACCAGGAGAACTCCTCAACAAATAACAGCCCAACATTGGGAAAAGCAATATTTTGTAAATGAATATAAGTAGTTAACATTTAGGCTCTTGTAACTAGGTAAATTAAAAATCGACCAACTAAAAAGAGTGAAATAAAAACTTTTTACCAAAAAATTAAACCGATTCCCAAAAAACACTGCAAAGTGAAAAATAACTTTAATTTCGGAAGTCGGTGCCAAAAACGAAAATACAAAACTAAAGACACCGACTACCGAAATTAAAGTAATTTTTCACTTTGCAGTGTTTTTTGGGTGTCTGTTTAATTTTTTGGTAAAAAGTTTTTTATAACATACGGAAACCTCTAAGAAAATATGTTTAACTTTTATTTTACATGAGATGACAGAAATAAAAATACGTTGAAAAGTCAAGTGTACAAAAAAGTAAAAAAAAATAAACAATTTATTTTACGCCCGCAGCATGCGTAAGGAGTTCCGACGTCGCCGTCGCTACAATAGTTTATTTTTCAATCTGTCAACCGTTTTAGCCCGGTTGGAAGATCGATGTAAATAATGTTTTTTTACTTATTTTGATTTTTTTACAGAGTAGTGGAGAAATGCGTAACCAATATTCGTAAAGTAAGTTACTTTAATTTTAGGTTAATAATCGGTGGTGTTTTTCGGTTTAGAATTATCGTGTGTTATGCCTTATCCTCATGCTGTTTCTTTATTTTTTATGGTTTTTGTATTTTGCTTCCATTGAAGCTTCGAATGCGTTATAATAATCGGCATGGTTCAGATAATATATTTGTGAATTGAGCTTAAAATAAGTCAATATATTCATGCTATTTATTTGTTATGCATGGATATGTGTTTGTTTTCATATATTTAACAATTTCTCTACTAACTAGGATTTTTCTTATAACAAAAACAAAATGATAAATAAGTGCTTTTCGTACTTTTCAGCTTCCCAAAAGATGGTTACATAAAAAAGGAATGGATTGATGCCACAGGCATGCCACCTAACTGGTACCCTACAAAAAATAGCACCATATGCTCGGTTCACTTCAACGCAGAAATGTTCTAGTCTCTAAAGAAAATCGCAGGCTTTTTGAATGGACAATTCCAAAATTAAGAGTACAACTGATATTTGCAGAAGTGTGTTAAATTTTATTTTATTACTGAAAGCTATTCTCATGATTTAGGGTATTCATAAAATCATTCATTCAACTTTTCAGGATTCTATACAACCTATACGGCTGGTATGTTCCGATCAAGAGCGTAATGTAAGTTAACATCGACTTCTATTTGACCTATCACAATGATAATTAAATATTAAGATTTAAGTCGAAAGCGCCAGGGTAGCCTTTATACTTAGTAGGTAGTACTTAATAATTATTATGTAATGTTATTTTCTTAATAATATGTTTATTGTTATTGTAATATTTTCTGGACATGCCATTTTTTATTTGGTTCATTTTCAGGTGCCCAAAAAAAATTGTACAATAATAAATGGAAGAATCGATAACTTTCTGATTTAGTCAATCACTAGCGTATATGTAAAATAAATTGCTTTTGCACAGCACAACGATAGCGACCGATGTTTTTGTGTGGGTAAATTCTACGGTGCATGGTAAATACACGCTGTGTCTGACGGAATAAGGTTTATTATTGATTGTATAGTACGTTCTGATTTAAGAAATGCAGGTGTGTGCGCGAGTGCGTATCTATTGATTTTATTAAACTGCATGTGTAGTTGTTGCCCCGCCCAGCGCCTAACTGGAGACACACGGTTCCGATATAATTTCGTCTGTTGACCAAATCTACTTATTTATTTTATCTATGGTCCTAATAGTTTCAGAATAAAATGGCTGTGACATACGGACGGACGGACAGACAGACAGACGGACAGACATTTCGAAACTATAAGGGTTCCGTTTTTTGCCATTCGGCTACGGAACCCTAAAAAATTACACTCATTGTTATCTAATGTTAGTCGTTTTTGTGTGTGATATATAATAATTATTATTTCTATTATTAAATTCACTATAAAAAAAATACAAAAACTAGCTGTTGCCCGAAACTTAGGAAACGTAGCACATTTTCCCGGGATAAAAAATAGCCTACGTATTATTCTGTAATTTTTTATCTAAATGCGCTCAGAAGTGTTAGCGTAAAAGAGTATCTAACATTTAACCATCCATCTATCTTCACAAACCTTTGCATTTATAATTTATAAGTGTGAAGTAGCATATTAGCGTAGTAACCCACCGGTATCGGGTATTATTATTAAGTCTTGCCATTGGGTCACTAATGCCCCAGTGCCCTATACCCGACTTCACCAGTACTATGAAAAGCATACCTTATTTATTGACTAACCCTAGTCACGCGACTACCAATGCTAAACCGATATCACAACATTATTGTATTATCGAAGCTATCTATGTTAAACCGAATAACCTAGATTACAACGTTGATAACGAAGTGTGCAATAAATTGATTTTTGCATTCGTTCTACAAGAATGTTTGGTGCACTACATGATGTACACACAACACATTTAAATTTTATTCTACCTCCATTTTTTTTAATGACAAATTTGTGTAGAATTTACATTACTAGCAATCTTGTTAACCCTTCCAACTGAGCGAAATATGCTTGTGTCTGGAGTGGGTTCACGGCTATAGTGGTGTGGGTGGGGTTCGAACCCGTGACCTCTCGATCACAAGTCCGACACCTTAGCCAATAGGCTTGTACAACTTTTTTTACTTATTATAGGCTCGCGTTTGACCACCATCTCAACTGATGGTAAGCGATGATGTGGTCGAAGATGAAGCACACTTACTTAGGCAGTAATTTTTTCACTATTGGCTTAAAGATCCCCAGGTTATATCTATCAGGAAACAGACTCCGGCAGGGAGTTTCATGAATGACAGCCGAATGACAGCCTCCCGGTCTGGGCGAAGCGGGAGGGTGTGTCAGATTTTTAGGGTTCCGTAGCCGAATGGCAAAAAACGGAACCCTTATAGTTTCGATATGTCTGTCCGTCTGTCCGTATGTCACAGCCATTTTATTCCGAATCTATTAAGACTATACAAGTGAAACTTAGTAAGTAGATGTATTCTGTGAACCGCTTTCCGATTTTAAGAAAAACATTAAAAAATATTTAAAATAAAGGGGGGTCCCCATACATGGAACTAGAACTGAAAATATTTTTTTTTCATGAAACCTATGCGTGTGTGGTATCTATAGACAGGTCTTTAAAAATGATATAAGGGTTTCTAAAACCACTTTTTCATAAATTCAATCGTTTAAAAGATATAAGCTTCCAAAGTGGTAAAATGTGTGTCCCCACCTCTAACTTCTATAATAACGGAGTGAAAAATCTAAAAAAAAATATATGTCTGTAGATCTTAATGTAAACTTTCAACCAAAATTGGTTTGAACAAAATCGGGTCAGCAGTTTTTGAGATACAACATATTTTCTAAAACCGCAAATATAACTTTGTAATTCATACAAACACTATGAAAAACAAAGTTATTTAGCGTAGTTGTAAAAATGTTTACATAAGCTAGTTTTAAGAAATTTTTAAGTTTTTTTTTTGTCAAATAAATATACATATTATATTATATTATTATAGTTACTACGGAACCCTTCACGGGCGAGTTTGACTCGCACTTGGCCAATTTTTACTGATTAAAACCCATCCGTGTTCCATCACATGCCCCTCGTGTTCCGAGGCTGCGGTAACTCTCGAACAATTCCGCAATCCCGGCAAGTCAGCCAATCAGGAATCTTTTGGTGATATGTTAAGATGATACCATTCACGGACCGAACCGGTAAGCGATGCTTAATCTCAAGATCGACCTTTGATTCCACCACTAATCAAGCTTAATGTCGGTCAGGACTAAGTGATAGCGGAGAGTGAGGTTTGGGGCAGTTGAAAACGGTCTATAGTGTCGTTTTTGTTTCTATTTCTAGTGTAGACCTAGATATCAACTTAATAACATTAATCTTATTTAGCTATCAAGTTATTTTGTTTGCAGATATTCAGCTTTCACTGTCCCATCAAGATTCATTTCAAACTGGCCGTGCCCACTTCGTTCATGTGTGCGTGATTCCCGCGCAAATACTCGAGACCCGCGGAAATTCCTTTCTGAAATGTAGTCTGTTGCCCAATATCTTCCAGAAAAAGTCCCATTAAAATTCAGATCAGCCGTTCCAGAGATTAGCCCAGACAATAAAAAAAGACAAACAAAACTAACAATGGTTTGTTTGTGTTGTAATATCGTGTAAGTAACAATAACCACTTGCGAAATCAACGTTTCTTGGCAATCGCAAACTGACTTTTTTTTTAAAACCTTCAATCAAATATTAAATACTTTACAGCTCTCTTTTATTCGAAATTGTGATATTTTGTCTGTTGTTCTGTAGCGACATCTATCTCGTAACATACAAACTAAACGATAGAAATCCTGTATCGCGCAAGCAAAGTTTACCGCTCAACTAGCCTACATACAAATCATCCGATCACAAACATCTGGCAGTTGCCCACCAGACAACCCAGTAGCTGGGTAGCTATCGAATGTCAAAGATATACAAATGACAGCCGGAACTAATATGTAAAGGTGGTGACCCATCCACAATGCGACCTCGGTATGCGTTGCTTAACCTAGAAGATAGATCGGTGCAGCTGTTATTATTTAGCCTCAAGCTCCTCACAAATGTTTGTTTGTACGGTCCACACAATTTATTTGTTTCGGGTTTTCTCGTTTTTCAACCGACGACAAAAAGAAGAGGTTATCAATTCGACGCGTATATTTTTTTTTATGTATGATCATCGATTACTCGAAGAACTGAAGGCTGAAGCGATTTGGAAAATTATTTTTTGTTTGAAAGGGTATATTCGAAATTGGTCCCATTGTCACCAAGTCAGGATCTGATGATGGGATCCTGGAGAAATCGAGGGAACTATAGGTGTGCCTATAATATTTGAAGAGTTCCCTCGATCTCTCAAGGTTTCTATTATCAAATCTTGACTTCATGATAATGGGACCAACTAGAAAGTACACTCTCAAACAAAAAAATAATTTACCAAATCGGTCCAGCCATCTTCGAGTTATGAGGTACTGCCTACTGTACGGCCGGACTGAGAACCTCCTCCTTTTTTTGAAGTCGGTTAAAAATGCTCACACAAAATCTCAGAAGAACACCACATCTGCACACCCCACTCCGCACGCTTACAGCTGCAGCACTCGAAGCGTATCGCCTCAGACTTGCAGTGTACCACTTTCACTTATTTTGTCATACGACCTTGCCTGGTCGTCGAACTGGTGCCATTGACAATGCCACTTGACTAAGTAACCTTACGTTAAGAGTAATATGTAATAAGACGTATCTAGATAGAGGTTATATTATTACCTGATGTAATATAAAAATAACGCGGCGTATTAAAGTCTATGCACGTAATTTGAAGCGAGAATGTTTTTGCGAGATACCGCAGCGCGCTGCCATGGAACGTAACAGCAATTGTAGGAAAACCCCACCCTATTCCTAGCACACACTTCCACTCTACCCAGAGGGGAAGGAGTAATTACATGATTTTCCCACCGAAAATAAAAGATAACGAAATATGTTGTGAAGACTACCTTGAATCTGACTTAGAAAAAGAGAGGCAGAGTATGACCAGCCTAACACAGAATTCGACAACCCAGACAGAATGTCATGGTGCAGAAAGATTAAGAAAGCCGTTCCCACCTAACGTGGGAAAGGGGAAAGAAGAAGAAAAGTACTAAAGGCTAGACAGAGGCAGCGTGAGCCTGATGAGAGGGCCAATCTGTCCTGTCCTGGGCAGGGCATACATGGAAGTGGAGGAAACAGTTACGCACTTAGTCTCTTAGCCATCACTGGTATACAAAATTCATTTCTTAGATCACCAAATTCCCTTACAGAAGTTACAGTCATTCTGAACATACTGGAAGGCCTTATCTGATACAAAGGCTAGTTGAAATGAGCCCCTAGCGCAAGTGCGAGGTAACAGAGGATGGTTTGGAGTCAGCTATACCCCATGCAATGGCCAGGGAGGGTGACATCCATTCCCTAGCGCAGTCCGAGGCTACCCGCGATTAGAAAAACACGTCTAGCTTTCGGTCTTGGCTGTAAGTTTCACGTCACGGAAATTTAGAAGCTCACAAGTCTGTCTACAGCTTGATCTGTAGACAGACTTGTGAGCTTCTAAATTTGAAGAAAAAAGATGTAGGTTCTGACGTGAAAAGCCGTGTCCTACGCAAAAGTCATAGAAAAATGAGTTTTTTTTATTCATGATAGGATCGCGTTTGGCCACTATCTCACCTGATGCTAAGCGATGATGTGGTCAAAGATGAAGTACGCTTGCCTAGAAGTAATCTGTTCACTCTTGACTAAAAGACCCATAGGTTATAGCTATTAAAAAATACAGACTCAGCCACGGAATTCCACTCCTTAGCCGTACGCACAGTGAAAGTATTCCTAAAACGTTTTGTGCGTATGGGCGGCGATACCAAATAAGAGACCGAATAATCTGTACAATTTTATTTTCGTTTTCCCTGTGGTATGATATTTTCGATAAACTGGAAACATATTAATTTAGTTTATGCGTATTCTCTGTTATCATCGAAGCTGAACGGCATACGAAAAATTACTAACGTAGCTTAGGCACCAAGTGTAAACATTGAATAACACAAAAAGATCATACAAACATGATGTGTTTGAAAAACAACCCTGAATAACATGTGTCCAGCACATTGTTATAAAATTATTGTTATTTGAACATTTGTGTATGTAACGATCTATTTCGGGATCGCGATAATTGTGAGCCTGAGAGAGTTTACAATGTACGAAGAGCTTTGATAATGTTTGAGGTATTATTTATTTGTTTTTGTGGGAATTGGATGACGCTGTATGGGCTTTTGATGCGGTATGTACTCCTTCTGAACATGTTGTCATTAAAACATTAGTTATAATTGTGGAAAGGCAAAGACGTGAGTGGTGTGTGGTGTGTGTGTGTGTGTGTGTGTTAGGTCAATCAATGAGGTTGTCGGCTGCTTAACCGGACTTGTCTGTTGTAGCCCTGGCAATTAGGGCTTACAAAAAGCTTTAATGTTGACGCGCCGACGAGTAATATCATTTTTCTAAAGTATTAGTTTCACCCTTGTGTTCGCAGTCTGTGAATCAACTAAGCGACTACACGCTAAAAGACCCCTGCGGGGTACGTCGTCGTAAGTCGTCGCTGGGGCATCGTCGCTTGGCTTAAGTCACCGCATAGAGACGGGCTGGATCGGACAAGTGGCCAAAAAAGAGTAGTTAGGTTGTAGGGAAGACGATGTGGTAAGAAAGGGGTGGACCTGGTGATAACAATGAGCACTGAGGTGAAGGGAATCGAGTGTACATTTCATTTGTTTACAAATATACGAATTTATTGCATACATGCTTGTTTTGTTCTTCAGTACTGTTTAATGGACAAAACCTTATTTTATTCGTTAAACAGGAGTAATTCTTTCGTAGCTGCTGATAAATAAAAGATATTATTGAATTATGTTAGTCTGCTAAGTCTTTTCCCAAATATGTAGAGTTCGGCTTCTAGATTAACCAGCTCTAGCTGAATAGGTATTAGTGTTTTACATAGAGCGACTGCCTGTCTGACTTCCACAACCTAGTAGCTAGTATTCATGGCCCACATATTGTGAAGGTACAATTGTTCAAGATACGATGGGACTGACATACGCTATGCGTAAAAGTCCCTCTAAATAATGTGCGTAGTAGCTCTATGCCCTGATTCCTGCATCTCCCTTTCACTACCGGTCTACCAGACGCACGGCTGGGTACCACTCACACTTGGTTGATATACCGTCTTGTCGTACCAAGCGCTTCTCCTCCACATTTATTGTGTTTTCTCTTCTCCTTCACAATTCTCTGCCGGCTTGTGTTCCCTGCCACTTACGACCTTTCAGCCTAAAGCACGAGTAAATAGGCATTTTCTGGGCTCACTCGTCCCATCGTAGACCTCATCTATCGCTTACCATCAGGCGAGATCGAGGTCAAGAGTGGGCTCATCTATACTAATATTATAAAGCGGAAAAGTTTGTTTGTTTGTTTGTTTGCTTGAACGCGCTAATCTTCGAAAGTACTGGGTGGATTTGGATGAAATTTGGTATGGAAGTAGCTTGAAGCTTGAGGAAGGTTATAGGCTACTTTTTACCCGACTGCAAAAAAGGAGAGTTATGTTTTTACCGTGATAGAATCCACGGGAGCGAAGCCCCGCGTGAGTACTAGTAAGTTATAAAAAAAAACATAGTAGCTGGGTAATAAAATACCCCATTGTCAAGACCAGTGTCAAGTTTCTGGCTTTTTGACTACCCGCACCGACTTTCAAAAGTGTACAACTGACAGTTGGGACTGCAGCGACATTTATCTCGCAACATACAAACTAATTATAGAAATCCTGTTACCGCACAACTAGCCTGCATACAAATCACCCGACAACAAATATCGGGCAGTTGCCCACTAGACGAAACACCTGTCTGGTCCGAGGATCCTCCCTTTACAATGGGATTGCGAGACTTGACACCCTGTTGCGTATATTCCCAAAAGTCTAACAGCTTCTCGTCTTTTCGGAGGCACGTAGGTCTCATGATATGTTAAGACCACGGAACGATTTCGGTAAGCGTTGCTTGACACGTGTGTCTCTATAACTAATAAAAATCTTAGGTCCCTTGAGATACCAGTTACACGGATTTCATTGGAAGTCTTGTCGTACTAAGCGCTTCTCCTCTAAATTGTGCGCACACCCAAAGTGTCGAACTCTTCGCCAGCTTCTGTGTTTCCTACCACATAATGCGAAGCACCTGCCTTTTTTAGTAATGTGGGTAGAATTCACATTACTAGCAATTTTGTTAACCACTCCAACTAAGATAAATATGCTTGTGTCTGGAGTGGGTTCACGGCAAGAGTGTAATGGGTCGGGTTCGAACACGCAACCTCTCGATCAGAAGTCCGACACCTTAACCATTAAGCTTGGCGCCTTACAGCATGAGTGAACAGGCACCTGGGCTCGCTCGTTCTATCGTAGACCACATCTATCGCTTACCATCAGAGATAATCGAGGATCCGGCCGGATCATCAGTAATTAAAAAAAAAGAAAACGTGCCGAATACAATAAATTATCAAATAAAAATCTCCTACAAGTTGATACATGTAACCATCACATAAGGAAATACATAGCTTTTCAATGTATGACATCAGCCTATGGCAGCTTCCCACCGCAGACGATGAACGAGTAGCGAGTACAGCTAGCATCTGAAAACGAGTTGGCGAGCAGCGAGTGTGTTGTTCCGATAGTTTAGCTTTCGCCGAGCTTCGCAGAGCTATCATCTGGTTGATCTCTCAGAGTGAGTTCTGACCGCCAAGTGATCGCTGAGCGACTACTCGCTGCACTAGTTTTGTCACTCGACGTCAAAAGTACTGAAGCGAGTCGTCGCCGGCAGTGTGAACAGTCAGAGAGCAACTATTAATATATACATCTCTTTCGTTTACACGGAATGTATATTTCATTGTGCGTTTCTTGAGCGAGTAAATCGCCGATAGTTAGTCATTTACTCGCCGGCAGTTGGACTACTGCCTATAACAGGTCATCGAAAGCCAATAGACGTATCGTCACTATTTAGGAGATCGCGGCCTACAGTCGGCTAAAGTTAGATAGATTGTCATAAATATAGCTAAGACAAGTTTACAAATCGAGACATCATAAGCTGTCAAATAAAAAATAGATTTTTTCATTATTGATTGATTGCGAGAAATGATCTTAATACACGTCAGAAAAATGTGGTCAGCCCAGTCTTATGACGTGGCTGTTGTAAGGTCAAGTAGTCGCAATCAAAAGCAGTTTTAAACATGTCCAATACTTCCATATCCATACTAATATCATAAATGCGAAAGTAACTCTGTCTGTTATCTTTTCACGCCTAAACCGCTGAACCGATTTAGATGAAATTTGACATGGGAATAGTTTAGGGCCCTGGGAAGGACAAGGATAGTTTTATTCCGATATAAGGTTCACGTGGGATAGTTTTCAATTTGCACGCGGACGCAGCCGCTGGCAAAAGCTAAATCAAATTAATTAAATTTGATTTTTAAAATTGGTATGGGAATAGTTTAGGACTCTGGGAAAGACAAGATAGTTTTATCCAGGAAATCATCCCTAAAGGATGAAATCAATAATGTCCCCCCCCCACACACACACACATAATACACTTAAACCTGAACCGATTTAGATGAAATTTGGTATGGAGATAGTGTTAGACACTGGAAAAGACATAGAATGGTTTTTATCCCAGCAATCATCCCTTAAGAACATAAAAAGGGTGTTGGAACTTTGTTTCCCCCCCTCCCAATTCATTCAAATTGCATATTATTCAAGAACCACTCGACCCAATTTTTTTTTAAACTACACAACTACATTTAGGCCATACAAATCTTTGTTTAGGGCTGGGGTCGAACCCACGTCATGCACCAGTCAACCGTTACGCCAACCGTGTCGTTTAAATTTTAACCCATCAAGTTAATATACTAATCATTTCTATTTTAAAATCGGGGCAATATGCGTCTGCCCTTTTGAAAATAGGAGAAGATCGTGTGGCAACGGATATCAACGGGATGATTTATTTGAGCTCTGAATTCTGTAACATAGTCCAAGATATAGATAATTTAATAAACCACGTTTATTCGGATTTGAAAACAAATATGAGGGATAGAATATGGCTGCGTGAAAGAGCAATTTTGGCACCAACTAACGAAATTGTAGGGCAGATCAACGAAAAGATTATGTCTCATATAGATTGTGATGTTGTCGTTGATGTTGTCCGTCGACAATGTCATGGATATTGAGCAAGTGACGTCGTACTCTGTAGAGTTTATCAACTCTCTGGAGTTGTCAGGGTACCCATCACATTATTTGAGGCTTAAACTTGGTGTCCTAGTCCTGTTGATGCGTTATCTGGACGCACCAAAGCTCTGTAATGGCACGCGACTACAAATTACACACCTTGGACGCAATTTTGTTCAAGCAATAATTATGACAGGAACAGCAAGCGGTGAAAACATATTTATTCCTCGCATTCCAATAATCCCGACCGATTTGCCATTCTAGTTCAAAAAACTCAAATTTCCCATAAAAAACAAGCATTCGCAATGACCATAAACAAAGCTCAAGGATAGACACTGAGAGTCACAGGTGTACATTTAGAAAAATACTGCTTTTCCCATGGTGAGGTGAGATGGTGGTCAAACGCGAATCTATTTTCAATAAAAAAAGCGATGATGTGGTCGAAGATGAAGCACGCTTGCCTAGAAGTAGTATAAGCTAGTAACATTTACTAATTCAGCCTAATACGTTCCCACTGCTATGACACAGGCCTACTTAGCTGAGAAATAATTTATCATCCACTTCTCATAGTAGGTTTTTCCCAATAATCGTCACAACAATTTAAACCAATGACCTAAGAATCATTAAAACCGGCCCACGTATTTGGTCTCTACAGCGCTACAATGGAAGAAACATACAAACATAATACACATACACTACCGATCTACCGGACGTACTGCAGGGTACCCATCCAAACTTTTTTGATATACCGTCTTGTCGTATCAAGCGCTTCTCCTCCACATTTATCGTACGAACAACCAAGCTGTGGATCTCTCTGACGGCTTCTCTGTTGTCTTACCACATATGACCCGTCAGCCTTGAAAGCAAGAGTAAACAGGCATCTTCTGGGCTCGCTCATATATCGCTTACCATTAGGCGTGATTGAGGTCAAGTGCAGCTTCATCAAAAATATAATAATAACCTTCTGCTACCGCAAGCGGACAAAAATAATTTCAGTGCAGGAATTTACATAATGTAGTGTTAATTAATACCAAAGTAGGTAACTATGTCGTATTATTATTTCATGGATACAAAGAAGTCCAATAGTTGACGCCATATTTTAACAACTGTTTTTAAAACAAATACGAAATAAAACTATATAAAATCATGCTCTGGATATTTACATCAAATCGTTCGTAGTTTAAATTTTATTACTTCGTAATCGGATTTTCATATTAGCGATAGGTATTCGCGGTGTACTGACAGTATTTTTTTATTCTTTATTGGCTCGCGTTGGTCCAACATCTCACCTGATGGTAAGCGATGATGTGGTCGAAGATGAAGCACGCTTGCCTAGAAGTATCCTATTCACTCTTGACTTAAAGACACCCAGGTCATAGCTATCAGGAATCACGACTCTTCAGCTGTACGCACAATAAAAGTGTAGTATACTTTTTATTGTACATAATGTACAGTTTAACACATCACATTAAGGCTTAAAAATAATAGAGCGGTCTTCTTGCTCAAAACAATGTTTTAAAGACAATCTTTGTATGGATTTGACAGAGAACTTGCATAACGCGCGTCAGTTTCCTAACCATCTTCATTATGACATTTTTTTCTAAAACCCATATAGAATTTTAGTAGCTATAGTTCTGCAATCTTTTTTTTTCATTTTAATGTAGACGGGATGAAAAGGGGAGTACATTTTAATCAGGTTTCTGATATACTTATTAACAGGCGTAAATAGGTTGTAGTTTTTCAGAAAACTGTACATTTAACTGTTCATATCATGTATTGTAAAAATTAAATACATTTTAACAATAATAATTGATATGACTGCATTTTATAAATATAATATTTTACACGCAACGTATATTTTACATTATAACCATGCTAGAGCAGTGGTGGCCCAGTGGTTAAAGGTACAACTTACGATTTGTAGGTCGTGGTTTCGAACCCAGACCAGGCACATTACTTTGGGTAATTAAGATCACCAAAGCTGTAAAATCCGTGAAGGATAACATCGTGAGGAAACCTGCATGTCCTATGCCAGGGATAGCGAACCAATGGCACGCGACATAATATTTTGGGCACGCCACCAATCACGAAATTCATTATGCACCAAGAAAAAAAAGTCTGAAGTAGGTATTTTATGACGAGCGACCGAGAGTGACCCTACACTACAGTTTTCGTTTAGAAATATTGTAAAATTTACCTTTTTGTAGTAAATAAAGGGTTCTGAGTTGATAGTATTACTATTATTTTGCAATAACAAAGTCAAAATTATTTGACGGCACGTTTACGATCTCATTAATAATTTCTTTACAAAAAATGGCACATTTATACATAAAGGTTGGCCTACCCTGTCCTAGTTTCTAAAATCGAACACATGTGACATCTAAAAACCCGCACTGGGCCCGCGGCCGCGTGGTGGATTACGGCCCATTCCCTATCATTGCGACGAGTCTTATTTCGCATCAGTGGAAACGTTTTAAACTGGTAATTTTATTTTAAACCCTATTACAGGATATGATCAGTACCCATATTTAGTGGGCTAGGCACCAGTGCAGAGCGACATTAATCAAATACTTATTATGCAACACAATGCACAATGCCGCTGTGTATCACCGCTTATATAATATACATTATAATCCAAGTATTCCCAACAGGCATGAATTGTACGAACGGAGGATGCGTAGAAGAGTGGAATTGGTATGTAAAACTTACAATATGAATGGAAGATTAGACACCTACTACATTTTCGTTCATATAATCCAGACCTGATCCATCTATCTACCAAAAGAACTGCAGGGAACTATCCACACTTGGTCAGTATACCGTCTTGCCGTACCTCTTGTCCCTACGACAAATTACCCATCTGCCTTTAAATCGAGAGCGAACAGGCATCTTTTGGGTTCGATTGTTCCATCGTAGACTTCGTCTATCGCTTACCATTCATCAGGCATGATAAGGTCAAGAGCAAACTTAACCGTAATAGTAAAAGTTATAATACTTAACGCGAAGGCGAGGTGCGGAAACGAGAGCAATGCAGGAGTTTTTAAACGCATGAACTAATGATAGGTTCCTGAAAATGAGGTAAAAGTGTCTCCTGAAAAGTGAGACGATACTTCACACCGGAACAGCTGCGGACTACAAGGCAAATGGCGATGGACCATCGTTACATGGTGGACATCCCACCCATACGCACAAAACGTTTTGGGAATACTTTCATTGTGCTTACGGCTAAGGAGTGGAATCCCTGCCGGAGTCTCTGTTTTCCGATAGCTTTAACCTGGGGGTCTTTAAATCAAGAGTGATTAGGTTACTTCTAGGTAAGTCTGCTCCATCTTTGACCACATCATCGCTTACCATCAGGGGAGATAGAACTCAAACGCGAATCTATCATCAATATTTTTATTTAATGAATAAATCTATATATTTAAAACGCACCACGTCAAAAAACCGATTCATCAGGAAAATCTTGCTAAAATACCAACTATATCTAATTATGGAAAATCCGTCATAAACTCATAGTGGATATATAATTTCAACATATCTAAAAGAAGGTGAAACTTTCGCTTTCCTAATATTAGCTCTCAAACATTATTCATTAATAAGGATATTGACGTCAATTTGGTAATTAATCGTAGACAGGGTTTTTAAAAAAATACGTGGTTATATCTGTAGGTGAAAGGTGAAGGGCCTTAAGTCACATTTTATAAAGTATTCAGTAGAGCTCATTAAAGATGTCCATACCCGAAATTTGACATTAAAATCGACAGAGTATAAAAAGTAATTATCGTATCATTGTCGAATAAAAAGTATGATTATGATGGGTACTTAAGCTATTATATTGAGATATTTTTTTAACAAATATAGTTCCTTAAGGCTGTATTATCGGACTTAAGGTTCTTTAACTTTCAAGTTTTACTAGATATCTTATAGTATGACGGTACTTACGTCTCTCCTGTATCAATAATGTATAGTAGTAAATTTTATTATTTTATAAGTTAGGTACGATACAACATCATAGAAATATATATTAAAAAGTTTTAATGACATTAAAAATGAAATAACATTATTCATAACATGTTTTATTTATTAAAAATAAAAAATCTTTGTATTTTAAAATCTTTAATAAAATAAATGAAATTAAACAAAACACTTAATGTTATTCTGGTAAGTCACATGCTGTACCCTCGTGGGCTAATGTATTATAAAAATTATGAAAAATGGGTGGAATCCATTGTAGAGCTTTCTGTGAATCCTGAAATTTTTTAGTGCTTATAAGTTTGTGGCCTAATCGAATAGGCTACAATATAGGCATGGCAAAGTCAAAATTTGCTGAGAGAACCGACCCCTGAGGGACCCCGGCATTAATTGCCAATTGGCCAGATGAGCAGCCATCAATGACCACTCGAATGGACCGATCTCTCAAGAAATCTTCAATCCAAACGCAAAGTTGGGTGGGTAAACCGAAAGAAGGTAGCTTAGCAATAAGGCTATCGTTTCAGAGGCCTTAGAGATGTCAAAGGAGACAGCAAGTCCTTCCCCGTGCTTCTCGATGGCCTCACTCCAGATATGAATAGCATACGCCAATAGACCGGTTTTTTCGAAAGCCGTATTGTCGGTCACTGAGGATGTCGTTGGCTTTTAGGTATGCCAGGAGCTTACTATTGAGTACACGCTCCATACTCTTACAGAGTATGGGACGTGACTGAAATAGGTCTGTAGTTGGCCGGGTCAGCACGACTGCCCTTTTTGGACACAGGCTGCACGTTAGCCAGCTTCCATGCTTTCGGTACCTTTCCAGTCTCAAGCGAAAGGCGAAACAAGCGCGTCAAAATTAGAGACAATTCAGGCGCACAAGTTCTAACAACAATTGCTAGTATCCCGTCGGGGCCACTAACTTTGTTCACGTCAAGATTACGCAGCACTCTACGGACGTCCTTCTGATGGATGCGAATGTCCGACATACACGTCCCGCATCCAATAGTAGCAACAGGAGGGTGAGCGCCACTACTATCTAGACGTGAAGACTCCGCAAAAAGAGCGGCAAACAAGTTTGCTTTTTCCTCAGCGGAGTGGGCCAGAGACCCGTCAGGTTTAAGCAGTGGTGGTAGTGAGGGGTGACAGAAGTTCGATTCGACCGACTTTGCCAGGGACCAAAAAGCTTTGCTGCCAGCAGGGTATGAAGCAAGTTTGTTCCCGATTCGGCTAACGTGGTCAAACCGAGCCCGCCGCAAAACCTTTTTACAGGACTTGGCAGCCCTGTTGAAAGCTCTCTTCTTCTTAATCACGTCATTTGCTTTGCAGTTTCGAGCATCGACCCATGCTAGGTACGCCGCGTGTTAAAGCGCTACAGCGCGATCACATTCGGCGCCAAACCAAGCTTTCGATCGAGCTTTGCCGGACATTGTTAGGTCATAGAACGGAATGTAGTACTTCATTCTCTGTCGCAAAACATCCGCCACGGCGGCTGCGCACGACGATGAATCATTTGAAGAGAAGCAAGTAGTTTGCCAAAGATAACATGCAAAGAAAGATCGCATGCCATCCCAATCCGCTGACTTGTATCGCCATATCCGCCGTTTGCCATTAAGGCTGGGATCGGGCGGGTAGTAGACGGATACAGACTTCACTAGACAGTGGTCGGAACTACCTAACGGTGAAGATGTCGTTACCGAGTAACGGTCTGAATCTGTAGTCAGCAGAAGGTCCAAGCAATTGGCTGTGTGCGACTCAACATCCAGCACTCTCGTTGCTCCCTGGAACAGCTGAGTGAGATTTAATGCAAGCGCAAGATTGTGCATCTCTCGCCCAGCATTACCCGTGCACTGGTACGGGAAGAGCCACTCCTGGTGATGGGCATTAAAGTCCCCCAGTAACACGAACTGAGCTGAAGGGTACCGCTGCTGGGCCGCATCTGCCGCCTCACTGATGTACTGTGTGAGCCTGGTTGTCTCCTGATCTCCACTGTGCGAGCGGTAGACACAGGCATAAATAATTTTGTCCATGCCCGTGTCCACCAGAGCCCAAAGCGTCGAGAACCTGGAGTCCTCAAGGTTACGGAGACGCCGATAGCAGATGTCGTCGCGGGCGTACATGCATACACCCGCACGTGGTTTGAAATTGTGCTCCAAGGTGAACCCTGGGTATGAAAGATACGACACGTCTGACGGACTTCTGATCTGCGTCTCCGAAAGAAACAAAAGTGCAGGTTTTTCAGTCTCGAGGAGGTGGTGGACTGCAACGAGATTTGCAGACCCTGGATATTGCTGAGGTGCACTTGGAGAGAGAGGGATTGCAGCCGCGAATACGTCTTCGAGTACGTCTAGTATTGCACGAAACACAAATCAAACTAAACGGAGGGAAAGCATGGCCGGGGGCGCAGCGGGAATCGTAGGTACGATGCATCCACGCAAATCTAACCCGCGAGCGTAATGGTAAAGAACAGTAAGTCCCACATACAATCATTTAACATTTATCTATATTTATTGTTTAAATAGTGAACAATATTAAGTAACCATACGATCATTTACTTTTTCACGTCTAGGGACTTAATGTTATTTATAATTTTACATCTCCGAAATTAGCGGCTCTAGGAATTTATGGCTTTTACCATTTGATCAATTGGGGTATTCTGAATAAGTATCATTTAAAATATAAAAATGTCAAAAAATGGACTTAAGGTCATTTAGCTTTCACCTACAGATATTTATGGGTGATTTTCGGTTTCTAATATGAAGTACAGAAACCGGCTAAATGCGAGTTGGATACGCATGCCGAGTGATCCGTAGATCCGTACAAACTTATGAAAGTATTTATATTCCATAGTAGCAAACTAATTACTTGTTGTAGGTATTCAAGATTTTCAGTTCACAATATCCGTTCAAGGGAACGTAGGTACACTTGTATTTTTTCCCCACCCTAGGAATATCTCTTGTATCATGGGTACATTTTTACAAACACCCAGACCCGGAGCAAATATTTGTAATTCATTTAAACATTTGTCCCAGTCCGAGAATCGAACCTGTGACACGCAGTGCAGCAGTCGATCGCTCAACAACTATGCTTAACGTGTTGTCAAAGTCAAAGGATGAAAAGTATCTTATGTCCAATACTCCAAGGCACAATTCTCGCCTAAACAAATATCAAAATTGTTTCAGACACTTGCACCCCACGTGTGAAAAAGAAATAATGATTTGTTTAGCGAAGTTTATGTTAAATAACTCTAATTCAAAGCATTTTGTTTGTCTTCGTTAACGAGGACGGGTTTTCCCGGCTAAATCTCGATTCCATGGGAGTTCCAGGACAAAAGGCCTATTTGTTGCCCTATGATGGGTTTTTTGTATATCAATGCCTATCATGCACTCTATCTTCCAGTGAAAGTCCGACTAAAATAGATTCAGCTGTTCCAGAAATAAGCCCGGAAAAGTAAAACAACAAGACAGAAAAAAAATATAACAAAAGCATGTTTGTGTGTAAGTCTCATGTAAATTACTTTAAAGCACTTGAGAAAACACAGTTATTTTGAAATCACAGACATTTCAATTTTATTTATATTTATGTATCGATAACTGGTATCAAGAACTTTCTCCATGTCCCAAATGTTTCGTATGTGTGTCGAATTAAATTAATCTTGATGATTAAGAGCTGATCGAGACAAATGTATTATAATTTTCCTCTATATTATTTCCGGTTTAACTAGTCCAATGTTTCGTGATACAGGTGCGGTTTGAGCTGCAAAAGGCTTGAATTAAGAAGTTTATTAATCCACACTACTACTACCTTTTAATTTTGTATCTATTTATTATATTAGAAATAGAATATATAAGTTATTGTAATACCACCACTGTGGTAGATGTTTATTTTTTTTTATTACGGATGAGCTCACCTGATGGTAAGCGAAAGACGAGATCTACGATGGAACGAGCGAGTACAGAAGATGTCTATTTACTCTTGCTTTAAAAGCTGAAAGGTGGCAGGGAACACAGAAGCCGGCAGAGAATTCCACTTTTTTCGGGGCGAAAATGGTCAAATTCTTTCCGCTCTGGGTGGAGCGCAAGGGAGAGTCAGACTTCTACTGACTAAAAACCTAACCTATTCCTTCAGTTGCATCCTGAGGCCGGGGTATCTAGTTTGAACATTCCCGCGACCCCGGAAAATCGTCCATTCCACATCAAGTTTTTTAGAAAGTGCTGAAACGCGAGCCTTTTCAATAATGAAAATGTACCTATGGAAGTCAGCTCGGCAAACACATTATTGGTTAGTTTACATGTGGCCATGACAATATTTGATGGCCCATGGTGATTCAACGGAGGTCAATGAATTTTAACTTCACACTATCAACCTTAAAACCACAGTTAACTAAAAGTTCAATCACCTTAGCTAAGTATATATTTATTGTGGAGCTATTTTACCAAACGCTATATCACGCAAGGCTATGTTGCTTGCAATAGGTCAAGCCATGTCTAGTTTGGGGGACGGAGATCTAATAGGTGTTGTTAATGACAAATCGCCATCTTGACATGGTGGGCATCCCACCCATACGCACAAAATGTTTTGGGAATACTTTCATTGTGCGTACAGCTAAGGAGTGGAATTCCCTGCCGGAGTCTGTTTCCTGATCGCTAGAGAGAGTGAATAGGTTACTTCTAGATAGGCGTCCTTATTTTCGACAAAATCATCGCTTACCATCAGGTGAGATGGTCACCAAATTGGAGTTTATTAACAATAAAAAACCTAGCTTACTGAACCTATTGCAGATTTCAGTTTGACAAAAAGCAAGGGCCTTTGAAATACCACGTTTGGAAAATGAAAATGTGAGAACAAAAGTCGCCGCAGTCTATGCACATGTATTGTTAAGCAAAGGAAGTAGAATGAAACACAAATCGACATGACGCGACACATAGACTCATAATATGATTTGTAGTTAGTATATATAAGATAGATAGTAGGTATGCATAAGAGATCGTGCGGTGAACGTAGCGCCGATGAGTCAAAAGATCCGTTTGAACTGTGGTTCTGATTCACGTTGTAAACACCTACGATGTAGTTAGACGTATTAAATACTAAGTAATGCCCTCAACTTTGCGTTTGTGCGTCGCTTCCGTATGATTACCCAAAAATCGACGAGTAGCAAGTCTATCGGTTACATTTCGGGGAGTATGCGATGGAATTGCACAAACTAATTCCTCCAAGCCCGTTCCATCATCGGACTATAAGACGAAAGGCGATACACCATCGTTACATGGTAGACATACGTACGTTTTGTACGTATATCCACCATTTTGGGAATACAGCTAAGAAATGGAATTCCCTACCGAAGTCTATGTTTCCTGATAGCTATAACCTGGGGGTCTTTAAGTTCAGTGTCAATAGGTTACTTCTAACTGCAAAGACATCATCGCATCCCATCAGGTGAAATGGTGAAAAAATCCTTTTCCTGATAAAAAACCAACAATAAAAGAATTATTTAATTTGGTGCAAGCCGTTCTGAAGTTATGCGCGTACATTTACATTTCGGCGATTCATTTGTATTTATATGACCATGATGATAACTAGCTGTCGTACGCGACTTCATTCGTGTGGATCTTACGCATTTTTCTAGGATAAAAAGTAGCCTAAGTCTAATGCTAGACTATATACTACCTGTGTGCCAAATTTGATCCAGATCGCTTCAGCCATATTTGCGTTATAGAAAGACAAGGAAACAAATCGCCTTTATCGATAACACCGCCAATTGTAACACCCTTTTTAGGGTTCCGTAACCGAATGGCAAAAAACCCTTATAGTTTCGTCATGTATGTCTGTCTGTCCGTCCGTCTGTATGTCACATCCTTTTATTCCGAAACTATTAAGACTATACATGTGAAACTTGGTAAGTAGATGTATTCTGTGAACTGCTTTCCGAATTTAAGAAAAAAATGAAAAAATATTAAAAATTAAGGGGGGCTCTCCATACATGGAACTGAACCTAATTTTTTTTTGTCATGATACCTATGCGTATGTGGTACCTATCTATAGAAAGGTCTTTGAATATGACATGGAGGTTTCTGACACCATATTTTCATAAAGTCAATCCTTTAAAAGATATACACTTCTAAAGAGGAAAAATATGTGTCCCCCCACCTCTAACTTCTATAATAATAGAGTGAAAAATCTAAAAATATACATGCTGTAGATCTTAATGTAAACTTTCAACGAAAATTGGTTAGAACGAGATCGGGTCAGCAGTTTTTGAGATATAGAATAACTATTTTCTAAAACCGTAAATATAACTTTGTAATTCATACAAACACTATGAAAAACAAAGTTATTTTGCGTAGTTACTACGGAACCCTTCATGGGCGAGTCTGACTCGCACTTGGCCAATTTTTACTAGCTGGTAGGTCCTTATTTAATTCTGTTATAGTGTACAATAAATAATGTGTCTATGTTACAAAAATCCAAAATTGCACATTTAATATTACACGCTTCTACCCGCGGCTTGAATGATAAGTTCGTAATTTCAGCGAAATAAATAATGTGTCTGTACCGCCATATCAAAATGCTAAACCACACAATAACTTTAAAAACCTAATATGACTGCGTGAACCTATATATTGTAAGGCTATCTGCAATATTGCATGTCTCGGGAGCATGCTATGGGTGGATTTTAGCATTTTTATTGCTCGCTTCATGCTGTATTCGGGGTTATAAGTTTCAAGCATAATGTATGGTGGGAGTGGAAATGTAGCATTTTTGCAGTTAAGTAAAAGCTTTGGTGTTATTTTTGAGCCTAAAATAATGTCACGTAGCCAGATGTATTTTGTATAGCTATATGTACAGATACTTATATAGCTGGTTTTGGGCGAATAAAAGATAATATGATTCGATTGGAAATTAATATCCGTCTAATTTATGATCCTGGGCAGTTTACTGAGTATCATTAAAACTTAAAACGGGATAATTACCATGTGTAAGTTCTAATGATACTTTTAGTGACCATGTTAGCTTAAAAGTTTATTGAGTGTTTATTTTTTAACAACCTAATGATTTAATTTCTAGCGAATCGATTGCATATTATATTATATAAAGCTAGATTATATTATATAAAGCTAGATTACCACTCACTGACTCACTCATTGACATAATTATTCTCCCAGATGGTGGATGGGGAGGTGGGTATATTTTGACAGATTCGTAAACAAGTAACTCTCAAACCTACGGGAAAAGTGCCAAACCCCCCCTTTTCCTCCCCCTTCTCCCCCCCCCCTATCGTATCTCGGAAACTACGAGACCCGTATTTTTTTCTTTTTACGGATTCGTATAGAGGAGGCTCGGTAAAGTAAAAACCATTTTTCAAAGTCCCCCCCCCGCCCCCCTTCTCACCCCCTTTAGGCAGATCTCGGAATCTAAGACTTGGAACATTTTTTTTTTCAGATTCATTTAGAGGGGCAATGCTTTAGTCGAAATACTTGTGCAACCCCCCCCCCCCATCACCCCCCCCCTCTTTTTTTTTTTACAAGCTCGCGAGGTGCTTGCACCTCGCGCAACACGCAAATACTAAACCCCCCCCATCACCCCCCCTTTTTATTTTTCACAAGCACGCGAGGTGCTTGCACCTCGCGCAACACGCAAATACTTGATTTAGAGGGGCAATGCTTTAGTTTTTTCACAAGCACGCGAGGTGCTTGCACCTCGCGCAACACGCAAATACTTGATTTAGAGGGGCAATGCTTTAGTTTTTTTCACAAGCACGCGAGGTGCTTGCACCTCGCGCAACACGCAAATACTAGTTGATGATATAATATTTAAACTTCACCCTGTATATCAAACGGACACTCGATCAGCATCGTTGCTGTAAATGATATTAATATTGCAAGTTGGCAATAAATAACACTTTTATATGTAAAGAAAATCTGACGAGGCCGGTGTATATTTTTTTTTTTTTTAACGTGGTAAAATTATCAAATAAGTCCTCCCACTCCGGGCAGGGTGGGAGGGACTGTCAGACTTTTACTGACTAAAATCCACGGTGTTCCTTCAATAACCCTTTATATACCGGGGCCACGGTAACGGGATGAGTCCCACGACCCCGGCGGGCTTCGGCCCTCTGCAGAGGGGGCCTCGTCATGTTGCTGACGCTCTTTGAGGCGCGCGTGGAACACGACGCGCCGTCGACCCGGGCATGGTCCATGGTCGGACAGCGAGTTGCCCTTTACTCGCTGTCCGCATGCCCGCGCCTACGGTGGCCGGAGATCGTCGGCCGACGTCCGACGCCGTGGGCGTCTACCACTGCGGCTGGGCTGGAGGGAGGACGCCATCCTCTCCCTCACGCGGCCCGCCTCCTCCTTCGGAAGCATGACTGCTTCGCAGGAGGCGACCGCTTCCCACTCCTACTCGCCCCGCAGCATGGCCTCGACCAAGGCCGGGCGCGAGAGGTCTCCGCCTATTGTCGACGTGAGGACACGTCGGTGCTCTGCCCAAGCTGGGCAGTCCTGCACCGTGTGCTCGACTGTGTCCTCAGGGCGACCCTCGCAGTGGTGACACCCAGGCGTCTCTTCCTTACCCATCAGACACAGGTACCTCCCGAAACTTCCGTGTCCGGTGAGGACCTGCGTCATGCGGTAGGTCAGGACGCCGTGACGCCGATCTAGCCACTCCTCAAAGAGGGGTCTTACCGCCGCAATTGCGGCGTGCCCGGCCGTCGGTTGCGACAGTCGTTCCCTCCATACTGCCCTGAGATCGCGCCGGAGCTCTTCCCGCCGCGCCTCGACTTCTCGAGGCAGCGGGGATACGCCCCGGCGCTGCGCCTCCACGCGCCATTCATAGACGCGCTGGAGGGCAGTCGCCTCCAGATCCCAGGGCAGCAATCCGGCAAGGAGGTTGGCCGATTCGCCGGCGATCGTGCGGTATCCCCGGATCATTCGGATAGCCATGACCCTCTGGCATGCGACCAACTTTAGTGGTCGCGTCCGGATGCACAGGGCCCACACTGGGGACCCGTAGAGGGCCATGGACCGCACGACGCCGGCGTACAGCCTTCGGCAGGAGGCGTTTGGCCCGCTGAGATTAGGCAGGAGTCGCCTGAAGGCGGCTGCTGCCCGGTTCAGCTTTGGGGCCAAACTCAGGAAGTGCTCCCTGAAGTTCCACCGGCTGTCGAGGACGAGTCCCAGGTACTTCATCGTCCTTCCGACGCCGATGCGAACCCCCTCCACCGTTATGTGGGACTCGGACCGTGGCGCGTTCCGACCGCCATGAAAGCACATGGCCTCGGTCTTGTGCAGCGCCACGTCGAGTCCCAACTGCCGGATCCTATGAACGACTGTCGCAACCGCTTGCGTCGCCAGGTCGGCCGCCGCCTGGTGCGACTCTCCCTGCGCCAGGACGAGCGTGTCGTCAACTACGCTGACGCCGTCAGAGAGGTCGCCGCGCAGCACCCAGTCGTATCCGATGTTCCACAGGGGCGGCCCCAAGACCGATCCCTGTGGGACACCGCACGACATCTCTCGCCGGTTCCACTCTCCCCGGTGACCGGGGTAGATGACGGCTCTGTCCGTCAGGTAGTCCTCGACTATGCGACGGAGGTAGGTCGGCACCAGGTGATACCGGAGTGCCTCCCTGATGCAACTCCAGGGCAGGGTGTTAAAGGCGTTGGTGATGTCCAAAGACACCGCCAAGACGACCCTGCCCCGGGATACCGCGTCCCCCGTCGTGAGGGCTCTCACGCGCATGATGGCATCCACCGTCGAGCGCCCCCTGCGGAAGCCAAACTGGCACTCCGCAAGATCCGGGCCCACCCGATTCAGGTGCCCGAAGAGGTGGTCTGCAATTACTCTTTCCAAGAGCTTGCCCGCCTCGTCGAGCAGCACGATGGGCCGGAATGCGGACGGAGAGTCCGCAGGGCGCCCGGATTTCTGGATCAGGACCAGCTTTCCCGTCTTCCAGCGAAGCGGAAACTGGGACGAGGCCGGTGTATACAAGCTGATTTCTCTGAGAAGTAACACCAAATACAACTCAGCACGATGGGCCGGAATGCGGACGGAGAGTCCGCAGGGCGCCCGGATTTCTGGATCAGGACCAGCTTTCCCGTCTTCCAGCGAAGCGGAAACTGGGACGAGGCCGGTGTATAGAAGCTGATTTCTCTGAGAAGTAACACCAAATACAACTCAGATATTAAAGTCTCTTTTGAAGTCCATACTTAGTCAAAACATTTGAGATCCATGTAGGTTAATGTCTGTGGTGCTCGTTTTGGTATAGAACTACACATATATAGTTAAATACTTAGATAGATATATTTGTACACCATAACAGTAAAACAATAAGGACTTTACAATTAAAAAGAGTGATAAAACGGGCGGTCTTATGTCTTGCGTTGTCTTAAAAGCGCGATTTTTTACAGACAACCTTTGGATGAATTTGACACAGGAGAAAATAAATACGCGGGTAGTCCACGGTGTACATATTTGAGTGGCTCTGTCCAAATAGTGCAAGCCTTTCGCGATCGCGATGCTCTAATTAGACCTAGTCGTACGGGTAGTCGGAAAATCTGACATCAGTCTTACCAAGGGGTATCGTGTTACCCACCTACTGAATTTTGGAGGTCAGATAGGCAGTCGCTACATGAAAACACTATTACTCAGCTGCATCTAATTACACCAAAAGCTGAACCCTATATAGTAGGGAAAGGCTGAGCAGATTATGATTTATTTATTTATTTATTTTGGGAAAACAAACAGTTACACAAAGCACTTTTTTTTTAGCGTTGTAAAATTATCAAATAAGTCCTCCCACCCCGGGCAGGGTGGGAGGGACTGTCAGACTTTTACTGACTAAAATCCACGGTGTTCCTTCAATAACCCTTTACGTACCGGGGTCACGGTAATGGGATAAGTCCCACGACCCCGGCAGGCTTCGGCCCTCTGCAGGGGGGGGCCTCGTCATGTTGCTGACGCTCTTTGAGGCGCGCGTGGAACACTACGCGCCGTCGACCCGGGCATGGTCCATGGTCGGACAGCGAGTTGCCCTTCATTCGCTGTCCGCATGCCCGCGCCTATGGTGGCCGGAGATCACGCATACAATCAAAATGGAACTTTAGTATATGATTTATTGGATCTTTTTCTTTCCATGTCTAGACCAGTTTCGTAATTGGAACATATTCGCTAGATTCATTTTTTAATCGAAAATCATGTCTTTTTTAAAGATTATTCAAAATTTTATCAAGATTACTCGGCTTTTATGGCTAAAATTAGTATTGACAGTAAGAAATATAGTTTATTATCCAAATATAGGATTTTTTTTCTCTAGATTAATTATCACTTTAGTTATAAACGAAATAAGAATTGAGACTTACGACATTTAGTTACGAACCCGAATATGGTAAAAGAGCGCACGCGATATTCAACTTTATTACTGCTGCGTTAGCGTTAAGCACACAACGGCAGTTTCGAAACCAAACATGGTGAAAGAGCGCACCCGATATTCAACTTTATTACTGCTGTGTTAGCGTTTAGTATACAACGGCCTAACCAGGGTGGATGGGGGCGGAGCTTGTGTGAAAATTATTTTGCACTGCCTGGTCTTAAGCAAACAATAACATATGTGTAACCCACTGCGTTATCCACAGATTACATTTTACGACGTGATAAGGTTACAACACTCACAAAACAAAAATAATAATTATAAAAATAAATAAAAACACAATATTAATAAAAAAACAGGAAAAATTAGCATACAAATAAAGGAGATTGCCACGGAGCAGGTCCCGTTTGTGGTATCTTGTGCCTGATTTTAATAATAACCTAAAAATATAATTTTTTTTTTGCGTTCATGGTATTTTTTATACAATTTCTTTCACCCTGGGAATAAAGTTAATTAACAGTTAAACATTACGTTGACATCCGTTTAATTCAATGTAGTCTGTGGTTTGATTGGTATACAAAAAAAAGTTGCCAGGTATCAAAGAATTAAATAACTAATGCCATCTTTTACTCAATAGAGTAATCGTAGTAAAAGGTAGAAAGAAAACAAAGAATTATTATATATTATACAAAATACGCATTCCCAGAATACAACAAACCGCCATATTGTGATTGTTTATTTTCAGTTCAAGAACTGTCACTTTATATTTCCTAAGTAGAATCTGGCACCAGGTCTTTTTAAATAAAGTTGATATTTGTGCTTTATCAAATTATATTTCATTTATGTGTCTATTTCAATTTGTAAGAAGATTTTAATATTTTTCTTAAACTTATCTCCAATTAATGTTACATCAATAATTTTATTTCAAATAAAAAATTTTGTACACGATATAGCGCCATCTGTTGATAATTTAACGTACCCGATAGACAGTAAATAGTACTGGGGCCAACTTCTAGATGGCTTCTACACCATCTATGAGTACCTATCTACTTTTTATAGTACTGCTATTATATGTACATAAAGTAATAGAGACATAATCCCATCCCGATAATGATGTATAGTAGATAGGTAGTAGAAGTAGGTACTTAATCTAAATAGAATTAGGAGGAAATGTCAATGTCAATTTCTAATTATAACCTAGATTTTTACAACAGAAAAACAATGATATCTCTTAAACCAGGGTAAATAAATGAAAAATGGTTTCTGATTATGAAAATACTATGTTTTTACTATTATTTAAAATAAAAATCTTCAGGGCACAAGAATTTTCCACTGGGAACCTAACCTAACCCAACTGTCCTTACAAATCGGGCAATCTCTTTTAAATAATATGAAAGAAAAACAAACGTTATCAAATCATATTAAAATTAAAAATAATTACAATTAAACAAATCAAAATAAATAATCAATAATGTAGGATAATTATTACAATTAAATGTGTCACAAATCTAATGCATCAACTAAGAATTTAAATAAGATCTTAAACTTATTAACCTAGCTAATACACCAAAAAAAGTAATTTACGAAGCAGACCCAATCGCACAATTAAATCACATTTAACCGTTAAAAACGTAAGTGTACTATGTAGAATTGACCACAACATAAAAGGTACTTCATAGCATGTTTGAACACCATCAACTAACAAATATAATTTTAATAAATCATTTCAAAATACGTTGTAAATTCTTTAACAAAGCTTTTAACGCCATGCAAGCCCCACTTTTAACAAAACATGTTTGTTTACTGTTAGAAAATAAGTTACTGGCTTTGTCTCCGTGTATTTTCTTATGTTTTATAATAATACTAGTTTCTGCCCGCGACTTCGTTCGGGTGGGAAGGTTTGCCCGCGTAAATCCCGATCCCGTGGGAATTCCGGGATAAACAGTAACCTATGTGTCATTCCAGGATTTCAACTATGTACTTACCAAATTTCATTGCGATCCGTGCAGTAGTTTCTGCGTGAAAGATCAACAAACATACATACATCCTCACAAGATTTCGCATTTATAATATAAGTAGGAAGTAGGATAGTAGGAAGTAGGATAGTAGGATTTAAGTCGCAAACATCATTGACACTCATGCTCAAAACATAAAGGGTTATATTACTGGCCTCATCTAGTTTACATTTACGAAAAATATACCTCCTCCTTTTTTGTCGTCGGTTGAAAAAATGAAGCGTAAAAACTTTTTACCAAAAAATTAAACACTCCCAAAAAACACTGCAAAGTGAAAAATAACTTTAATTTTGGGTAGTCGGTGTCTTTAGTTTTGTATTTTCGTTTTTGGCACCGACTTCCGAAATTAAAGTTATTTTTCACATTGCAGTGTTTTTTGGGAGTCGGTTTAATTTTTTGGTAAAAAGTTTTTATTTCACTCTTTTTAGTTGGTCTATTTTTAATTTACCTAGTTACAAGAGCCTAAATGTCAACTACTTATAACCTTTTACAAAATATTGCTTTTCCCAATGCTGGGTCGTTAATTGTTAAGGAGTTCTCCTGGTACTTCACCATCAGCTCTACATCACCATATGCATTGTGACGAGCATAAAGTGCTTAACATCCATATTCAAGTAATCGAATCGCAATCCACTCAATACTTATTATTGACTAGTTTCGGCGGCCATCTGTGGTCTTCATCATCAGTTCCACTTCCTCAAATGGTACTTTTTGAGAGCAACTGCACAAGTTACTATAATAAATACCCAAAACGACATAGGTGTGCCTATAATATTTGAAGAGTTCCCTCGATTCCTCCAGGATCCCATCATCAGATCCTGACGTTTATGAAAATGGGAACAATTTCAAAGTATACCCTTTCAATCAAAAAAGAATTTTCCAAATCGGTTCAGCCGTCTTCGAGTAGTTAATCGATGATCATACATTAAAAAAAAATATATATATACGCGTCGAATTGATAACCTCCTCTTTTTGTCGTCGGTTGAAAAGTGTTATTTATAAGCTATTCGCAAAATAATCATCATTATTTCATTATTAAAAAATTCACAATGAAGCCTATCAAAATTATTTTTGGTTCATACTAGTTTTATAGTTGTATTCGTAAAATTATTCACGTTTTCCACGTAAATCCTAATTCCGCAAGAATCCCAGGATAACTTGGCTTATATATTGCCCTATAGCCTCTTTTACCTTTCAGTTCCAGTCCGATCAAAATCGGTTTAGCCGTTCCAGAGATTAGCTCGGACAAGCAGGCAGTCAAACTTGAATAGTTTGATGTGTTTTAGTATCATGTAAAGAATTATAAGCACTTGAGACAACTCAGTTATTTTAAAATCACAGACACACACAAGAGTTTTATTAATATGATGATAAATTAGACATTTTCTACTGGGTTCAAGCTACCTCTATACAAAGCGTTATCAAAATCAGTTCAGCGGTTTAACCGTGAGAACGCATCAAACGGACAGACAGACTTTCGCATTTTATATTAATATACGTATCACAAACAGTATATCTTCAACTCGCGTACGTTTATAGTTAGTAAAGAATTTAAATTGTAATTAATACAGCAAGTTGCTTCATTGTTCTTTAAAGAAAAACTGCGATTGTGTGTTACATTTTTCTCAGAGTAAAAGTTAAACAAATTGTTGGAGTTTCTTTTGTTTAAAACGTGTGTTTTTGTTGTAGCATTCTTGAGTGAAATCTAAGTACCTAGGCTTATAAAAATTAATCTCCGCAATATTATATACGCGAAAAACTTCAAAAAAACTATAGAATTGGATAGCTTTTTTTATTGATAATAGGCTCGCGTTTGACCACCGTCTCACCTGATGGTAAGTGATAATTTGATCGAAGATGGAGCACGCTTACCTAAAAGTAACCTATTCACTCTTGTCTATGACCCCTAGTTGAGAAGTAGTAGTCAGGAGAAGTTTTATATAAAAGAATATGTTTGAAAACTTATATAGAAACGAAGTACGAACGCAGACAACGCGGAGACAAAGGCAGAAGCAATTTTTCATGAGAACCACTGCTCACAAAACGAAAGGAAAACATCGTGAAAAATTGGCATGTCTTAAGACTGAAAAATCCGAAGACATGACGAGATCCACCAAATCGTCATCACTACCCGCACTGGGCCGGCGCGGCCGTGGTTGTTTACGGCCCATAGAAAGGAGGGCTATATCTTGGGATACAGTGAGAACGTTATAGACTAAATGTTAAGTTATACAAAAATAAATAAAAATAAGTTTATTATATATCATTTTGGCTTACATTTCATGTCGAGGAGCCGCCATTTAAGCATAGAAATGCCTGTAGTTGAAGGCTCCGCTCTTCCCTTACATTATAAATTTACAAAAGGCAAATATAAATAAAATACGATTAATTGTATATTCGAGTCAGTGTGTCTGTGTGTATGTGTGATGGTGTGTTTGTGTAAGTGTGCGAGGGTGTGTTTGTGTGTGTGTGATGGGGTGTCTGTGTGTGTGTGAGAGAGGAGATTAAATTTTAAGTGTAGTGTAGTAATAGAAAGAGCGATGGAAAGTCTGTGTATATATTTTTAGGATTCCGTACCAAAAAGGTAAAAACGGGACCCTATTACTAAGACTTCGCTGTCTGTCCGTCCATCTGTCTATCACCAAGCTGTATCTCAAGAACCGTGATAGCTAGACAGTTGATATTTTTACAAAATAAAATAAATATTTAAGGGGGGCTCCCATACAACAGATATGATTTTTTTGCCGTTTTTATAGAAAACGGTACGGAACCCTTCATGTGCAAGTCCGACTCGCACTTGGCCGGTTTTTTAAAGATAACTAACAATGTGGGTAGTATTCACATTACTAGCAATCTTGTTAACCCGTCCAACTAAGCTAAATATGCTTGTGTCTGGAGTGGGTTCACGGCTATAGTGTAATGGGTGGGGTTTGAACCCGCGACCTCTCGATCACTAGTCCGACACCTTAGCCATTAGGCTATTGACGCTGAGGCTATTGTGCATATAAATTGCAGTCATAAAAAACCAGAGTGAGTCACTAGTGCTCTATAAAATTAAAACTTTACATAAAAAAAATTTCTCTGCCAAAAAAAACACTTTCTTTTTTATATTCATACACTACATTAAATTTAACAGCTCTTACGGCCCATGCTCGTAAATAATATGACACGAAATAGTTCACACTGCAAATCGTGCATGTTTGTAATGAAAATAATCACATTTGGCAGGCGTGCTGGCGAATGGAGAGGTCATTATGACTGCGATAAGAGGTTTTCTTTTAATTTTCTTTTTCGGGAGTATCTATTCATACATAAAATTCTCGTGTCTGTGTTAGTTGTCATACTCTTCGGAAACGACATGACCGATTTTTATGAAATTTTAAATATGTATATTCGGTAGGTCTGAGAATCGGTCGTAATCTATTTTTCATATCCCAAAGTGATAAGAGTGGTCCACCCCAAACATTTTTTTTTATTTTTTGGCCTTTTTTTATGATGTGGAAATTGCCACGGGATCGGGATTTGGAAGGGAAAAAATATATTAAAACGCGAAGTTAAAACTTTGTATTCCTTTAAAACTACGAAGACTAATGCTATAATACTAAGGAGTATGAAATTCGGCACAATTAAAGTTTGTATATAGAAGGCGTGCAGAAAGAATATATTTTTTATAATACTGTAACTGTTAGCCTGCATCATCCCACAGCTGGGCAAAGGCCTCTCCCCATGATTTCTAGATGGTTCTGTCCAGGGCCAAACTAATCCACTAGTCGTTAGTTTGATCCAGCTCGTCCCACCATCTTCTACGAGGTCAACCGCGACGCCTTCTGGCTGTCTGTGCAGGGCTTCAGAAAGTGTCTATAACACATTAGGCATTTTATAATAGTTCAAATCTTGACCAATGGCCAGCACTAGTTTTCAATCAATCAATATAATTATATAAAACGCTTCCGTTACTGACTGGCTGACAGACAACACACAGCCGACACTACTGGGCGCAAGACTAAAATTTGGCATGTATGTTCCTTGGGGTGCACTAAGAAAGATTTTTGGAATTTCCCACGGGATCGGAATTTACACGGGAAAAACAGCTAGTATACTTTATAAGATGCTTGGAAGTTACCTGTGATGTGAAACTATAATTTCTTTTTAAGGCATTAGGGGGCGTCCATAAATTACGTGAGGTGTTATTTTTTTCTGTCCCCCCCTGGTGAGATGTAGTGAGATTTTATTCAACCCCCTCCCCCATCCTCACGTGAGATTTTTCAAAATGTGGGTTTCTTACATAAACGCATTGGATTGTTATTGTAAAAAGAAAAAAAATTGCTTCGTGCTTTTATTTACGACTAGTTAAGACTAGTAATCAATATTGCTGAGAGTTATAAGTGTAATAAAAATTTAACAATAGAATACTTAAATTGTGACTACTGTGATTAAAAAAAAGAATATCTACTCTAATTCAGTCCATGGAGAATCATGCTCGGTCTCAAGAGAGACTATTGGAACCAACATGTCCATATGATTTTTAGTAAAATCATCTGCTCTTTCAACTTCGTTCTGATCTAGCCACTCTAAGCCGTTGGCGCTTGCGCACAGTAACTCATTAGCTCGCCTTGTGACAATCCGTGAGGGTCGCACTTTGCGGAACATACGCGCTTGCTTAGCTGGTGTAATGTGGGCTGCTCGCCTGTGCTCTGCAGCTCTTGTGATAAATGCAAAGTAAATACCGCATGTACTGCAGCGTCTTTTCTCTAAATCATCACGTACAAAAAAAAAATGCGTGATATGCCGAGACCCCCCCTCTCTTCAACGTAAGATTAGATGAGATTTGACTCGACCCCCGTCGTCTCGTCGTCGTCGGCGTCCTAAATTACGTGAGATGTTTAAGGGGGGGACCCCTTAAACATCTCACGTAATTTATGGACGCCCCCTTACCAGTTATTTAAACCGTCCCCTAGTAGATAGTCTAAACGTTAAAAATGCTGGAAATAACTAGCGTCAACTGCTTAGCCTTATTCCAACTACGTTGGGGTTGACTTTCAGTCTAACTGGATGCAACTGAGTATTAGTGTTCTTCATGGAATAACAAAACCCCTTA
Source organism: Tholera decimalis (assembly GCA_943138885.2). Taxonomy (NCBI): domain Eukaryota; kingdom Metazoa; phylum Arthropoda; class Insecta; order Lepidoptera; family Noctuidae; genus Tholera; species Tholera decimalis. Next base: position 6,411,147 of record OW964571.2, read on the forward strand.
GAAAGACCGGTGAAAGATTTTCCGGCTCCTGACTATCCGCAACGACTATTAAGGGCCTATATATACTACCTCAAATGGCTTCGCATGATCCTCCGTTATGTCGAAAATACTGCAGCAATAATTTTGAAATAAATATATGGTTAAGTTGAGGATTAATGTTAGGTACTATGTTTGACGAAAACACGATTCCATTATATTTTCTTGATAGAAAAAAAATCCAAAGTTACCTCCAAACCGAACAATAAACCGCTGGTATTCAAAAATATCTTCAAATTAGATAAAGAAACTTTGCATATTAATTGTACTAACTATAAAGCAGGTCTTATGTTATTTACTTTTTTTAATTACCATTATTTTCACCGTAAAAAGAAATAAACTAAATTATCAGTGTCTTGGAGTCTTTTCCCTGCCACCCTGTCTCGCTTGCTCGCGTGACCGCGGCCAGTGGTGTGCGAGCCAGATAAAGAGTGAGAAGCGCTGAGGTAGTATAGGCCCTTAAAGATGTACGAATGACAGCCGGGACCAACGTGCTTGTCGAGGCACGGACTCTCGATATGATAAGATGGACGCCCATGCTACTCCAAGTGATCTGTATGACAGAGCTATCCTAGTGCAGGTACCAGTCTCCCACAGAGGCTGAATTATCAAATATTATGTATTTTTTTTTATTGATAATAGGTTCGCGTTTGACCACCATCTCACCTGTTGGTAAGTGATGATGTCAGACTCCGGCAGGGAATTCCACTCCTTAGCCGTACGCACAATGAAAGTATTCCCAAAACGTTCAGTGCGTATGGGTGGGATGTCCACCATGTAGCGATGGCGCATCGCCGTTTGTCTTGTAATCCGATGATGGAACGGGCTTGGCGGAATTAGATTGTGTGATTCCATCGCACACTCCCCGAAATGTAACCGATAGATTTGTAACTCGTCGATGTTTAAGGCTCCGGAGCTTTGACTCGACCAGTGCATCGTTGCCAATGAGTCTCTTGGCCCGTTTCTCAATAGACTCAAGCGCGTCCAGTTGGTATTTGGCAGATCCATCCCAAAGATGAGAGCAGTACTCCATACACGACCGATTTAGTTTTAAGATACTTTTGTGGAAGAGAAATAAATATTTATAATTATCATTATGCACAGACCGACCTTCTTTCCATCTTATTATTTGTATTTTTTTTTCCTTGATATTTGGTGAATATATGCACATAAACGGTTAGTTAGTTTAAATTAGAACAGTTAGTCATTGAATCACTGCGGCCTTGTCTGGACTGCGATGCATAGTTGTAATTAATGATTGCTCATAAACATTCAGTCTAGTCCTGTGACCATTTTGAGTCTTCTGTAGCTAGGTATTTAGGAGAAAAACTGTTATCTATACTAATATTATAAATGAGAAAGTTTATGTGTATAAAAGGATGTACGAATGAGTGTAACTCAATCACGCAAAAATGTATGAATGGATCAGTATACAATTTAGCACAAAATAGATTATAGTCTCGAACATGTGCGAAATTTCTACGCGAACAAAATCGAGGGAAAGCCCTATATTTTCAGCCTATATAGCAAAAGTGAATAGACATCCTCCGGGCCTCGCTCGTACCATCGTAGACCTAATCTATCGGTTTCCATACGGCGTGATCAAGGTCAAAGTAGGCTTATGCCGAATTAAAAAAGAAACGTTTTTACCGGATTTTTAGATTCACATAATTATGTGACCAAGGACTTATAGTGATAATTAACGCACGATATAGCCATGAGCCGATCATGACAATTGTAGCTTAAACTTGAATATCGAGTCATAACTATAGCTTGCTTCTCCTCCAAGTAAACTAAAATATTGTTAAATTAATACGTTGATGAGGCTGGTTAGTTGGGCCAAAAATAGACCACCTTTTATTTTAAACTAGCTTTTGCCCGCGACTTGGTTCGCGTGGGAGAATTTTGCCGCGTAAATCCTAATCCCGTGGGAATTCCGGGATAAAAATTAGCCTATATATTATTCCAGGTTGTCAACTATCTACCTACCAAATTTCATTCAGATTCGTTCAGTAGTTTTTGCGTGAGAAAGTACAAAACAAACAAACATCCATACATCTACACATCCTACCCATGATATAAGAAGTAAGATAAGATGGGTGATGAAATGTGAAAAGTTACGCGATGCCAGTCGTAACTCATAGGTAACAATAAGATGAAACTACAAAAAGTAAACACTTAAATGACATCATTTATGAATGAGTTCATTTCAAGATAATTCTTAGAACACACACACACGCAAAACTTAGGAAACTCGTTCAGAAACACTACTTCAAGTGCATTTCATTCATTCCAATTCGACGGAGTGAAAAGGTACTCGTAAAAGATTGTATTGGAACCGACAGGGTGGAATTCCCATGAGGACTGAAGGGATCAATAGAGAATCCTGTACAAATCCAATTCGGTAAAAGCTTCACGGTTTTTCATATACACCATTTTTTTTTTCGAGGGGAAAATCAACAATTTTCTCCTACACTTCTAATTGGAGCGAGTGTGTCAGACTTCCACTGACTAAAAATCCACCCGCTTCCTTCTGTTGCCCTTGCCAGCCGGGCCACAGTATCTTTTTTATTTTATCTATTTATTTTAAAGATCTAGCAATGAACCCGCATTGCTAGATCTTTAACGGCTGTCAAAGAAGTAGACATGACAACAAGAAGCAACAGCAACACAGGAATCGAACCCGAGATCTCATACTCAGCCGAACTTGCGACCACTAGACCAACGAAGAAGTCTAACCCGTAATTATCAGATAAAACCTGAAAAATCTTTTATTCAAGAGGACCTGTGTCAAAGTGGGTAGATTTCACATTACTAGCAATCTTGTTAACCTTAAACTAAGCTAAATATGTCTGGAATGGGTTCACGGCGATAGTGTAATGGGTGGGATTTGAACCTGTGACCTCTCAATCACAAGACCGACACTTTAACTATTAGGCTATTGACGCTTAATTAGGTGCTTTGGACTACGAGATTTTTATCGTACTTCTAATCGTATATGAAAATTCATATGCGATAGAAGTACGTTAAAACTCTCTTAGTACTCAAGTGAGTGAACAGGCGTTTTCTGGGCTCGCTCGTGTCATCGTAGACCTCATCAATCGCTTACCATCAAGCGTGATTGAGGTTAAAAGTGGGCTCAACCGTAATAAAAAAAACTGTTCACAAATGTCAAACTTTGGAAATGGCTTCCCGACATTTCAACCAGACGGAGCTTGATTTCTAACGATATACCCCGGCCCCGGAACTTAGGAGCAGCTGAAGGAACAGGGGGGTTTTTAGTCAGTAAGAAGTCTGACACTCCCTTCCGCTCCACCCAGGGCGGGAGAAGTTATTCAATGATTTTCCAACCCGGAAGAAAAAGACGGCACTTCATCAGTTTTTAGTACAAATTAACAATTACGTTACATTGTAAGCCCGCTGAGGAGTAAGTGGGCCTAAGAATTCTATCGGTAATCGACTTACAAGTTGGTGGTTCTCTAAATGAAATTCTTGGTGATCGGTGATGCATCGTTGTACCTACGAAAGGTCGTAACAAATCCTAATGGTTGGGATTCCACAACATGGAAATTATCATTACCATCAAAAACTCATACTTAAAAATATTTTATTTCACACTGGAAGGCTTTACTGGAAACTTTAAGTCGTTCGTGGTACGAGTTCCAACCCACCATCTACAGACCTGCCTGAAGGACTTTTGGCCGAAAGGTGTCGTTTATCGACGTTTCCGAGGACGGTTACGCGGCGGAAAAGACTCCAAGACTCGGATAATTTAGTTTATTTCTTTTTACGGTGAAAATAAAGGTAATTTAAGAAAATAAATAACATAAGACCTGCTTTATAGTTAGTTCAATTAATATGCAAAGTTTCATTATATAATTTAAAGTTATTTTTGAATACCAGCGGTTTATTGTTCGGTTTGGAGGTAACTTTGGAATTTTTTTCTATCAAGAAAATTTTATTGAATCGTGTTTCGTCAAACATGGTACCTAACATTAATCCTCAACTTTACCATATATTTATTTCAAAATTATTGCTGCAGTATTTTCGACATAACGGAGGATTATGCTAAGCCATTTGAGGTAGTAGGCCCTTAAGTACTCAAGATATAACTCGCGTATGATATAATACATTAGTTTGGCAATCGGCCTTGTCCAATTCGTTTCAAAGTCGCCTAAGGTCCTGCGTATACAATAGGTCAATTGGGTTTTAAAGGCGAATCTTCACTCAACCATTCTGCATACCTTAGGTTATTCTTGCGAATTGGAACGGTTTCTGCGATACTTTTTGTAATGAAAGACAGATAAACAAGGTTTGTGTTTATAATTTATTTATACCCGTGCGAAACCGAGAGGTAAAGCTAGTATAGTATTAAGTGTGTCTTTTTTAAACACCCAGACTCGGAACAGCTATATACAAATAGTTAGTAGTAATAGGCTATACAAATATTTGTACAGGTGTACGATGCGGAAATCGAACCAGCAAACAATCGCTCAACCAGACATCAATTTGAGTGTATGCCTCTCTATTTTTCAGCCAAGGTGTGGAACTCTCTGATGGCTTCTGTATTTATTACCACATATGACACGTCAGGCAGGGCTCCACCTTCAGGTCTCACTCGTTTAATTAACCTTATCTATCGCTTTCCATCAGGCGTGATCGAGGTCGAGAGCGCGGCTCATCCGTACTAAAAATCATTCTAGAAGATAATTACGAAATTATCTTCCAGAATGATTTGTTCAAATGTTTTAAAACGCAAGACTAAAACATGTCTGCACTAAAAATATCCAGAGTCAATATTTTTACCGAAAAACGTTAATCCTATTTAACAGCACCACTTTATTATCAGCGAAACAAAGGCAGATTATCTTAATACCAAGTCTTAGCGCGTGAGTTTTATACTGAAATTTCATAAAGACATTTTATTACTGTCTCTGTTCATGTATTAATTTAAGAGAGCCTTCACGAGTGAGGGTACTTAGGCACGTTCTGTAGCCCTGGGTGTCTCGTTGACTGGTTAATCTTTTTACTACGGCCAGATATGTATATATATGTAGGTATGTCTAGTTGTCGCATAGTCGCGTTATACCTAACGTGACCAGACGTCCCGTTTTGAACGGGACTGTCCCTTTTTATAGTCACAAGTCCCGGTGTCCCCGAAATGAACTCTGGGACGCAAAATTGTAAAACCGTGCGAAAATTTGGGTAGTCGAGCCGGCTCTTCAGTTCTAAAGGTTGATAATTAAGGTGAATATAAATAAAAACATAGCAAGAGTTTCATTCTTACTGATAATCACCTATATTAAAGCAGATTCGTTCCTCTGATAAATATAAATATAACTAAACGTTTCGGGTTTAAATATACTTTAATTTGTAACTTTTAAGCTGACTGACTTTTCTGAATAAATAAATTTTAAAAAGGATTTTTTTGTATTTCACTGACTACCTGTTAATTGACCTAAATAAAGTGTCCCGTTTTGAGTCAAAGGATTAATGGTCACGTTAGTTATACCTATCTGCTTATAGCTTTCACTTTAGACTTAACGTTACATGGCGCGATGTAAACCGTCAACGTCATTATCAACATTTGCTCGCTTTTTTTCAACTATGTTGGGATCGGCTCCCAGTGTAATCGGATGCAGCTATGTACTAGTGTTTTACATGGAACGTCTGGCTATCTGACCTCCACAACCCAGTAGCTGGGTAACACGATACCCCTTGGTAAGATTGGTGTCAGATTAACTGGCTCTGACTACCCGTATCGATTGTCAAAAATGTACAAATGACAGTCAAGAAGAGGACAAATATACAACGTGTAACGGAAACCCCATATCTATCCAAAAGGACTAAAGACAACACCTGGTATGGAGTCTCTATGCAAAGTTTCAGCTAAAAATAAGTGACTCACAGAATTGACCCCAAATTATTGGTTTCATATGTTTCTTGAATACCAGTCATAACAAACGTGTCACAGTAGTATGAGGGTCATCACTTTCCACGTCACTTGCCAATAAAACGATAATTCTCTTCGTTCTTCTTAATTTGAAAAATTCGGTCTCTGGTATCAATGTATTGAAATTTCTAATATGCTCCACACGTGTACACATAGGATTAGAAAACCCTTACCATATTGTTTATTATCATCTAAAGAAGCCGTGCACTTGGTATGTATATACCCTTTAAATTACATGTTGTAGATATTGTTAATTTATAATACCTAGACTAAATGCTTAAATTCACAGTTATACTAAACTTATGTACACCATTTTAGTCACCCACCCATTACAATAAAAAATGCAAAAAAAGTACGACATTGACCAAAATTCGTCATTATCGGTACAACAATAAAATTCCAAATCACTGGCAAGGTCGTGCCACCTGACGGGAGGTGTCAGACGCGGGAATCGAACCGAAACACCTGTGTGACTCACGCCACGCTGACTCATGTGTTTTACACTTGCTAGTAGCTGCTTAGTGCATATTTCGTAATAACATGAGAATTGAAACCAATATGCCTGGTTTTTGTGTTTGTGTAGATCATGACTTGGTACCCCGGCAGGCACAATACTTTGTGTAATTTTCTTCATGACCGCTATTCTCATATTTTAACGAAAATTACGCGTACGAAGAATTATGAAATTTAGAAAGTTTATATAGGGAAAGAGTGCAGAAAGCATAAAAAAAATAATATATCAAAATATTTTTTACATTAGAGCAGTGGTAGCACATTTGTTACTTGCCCCGACTCGTAAAATACAGGTCGTAGGTTCAAAGCCAAACAGGCACATTACTTTGTGTCATATCATCAACACTGCTCTTCCGACCGAAATCCGAAGACAACATCTACCAACCCGCTCTGTTCCCACGTGATGGATTACGGTTTTCTCCATTCTCTCTCCTAGAGACAGAGCCGGATTAACCCTGTCAAAGGCCCTAAGGCAATGGCATTCTCGGGGCGCCTTTTCTTACTTTGACTGACCAAATCGTGTGATCTGAGGAAACGCACATTAAGGGCTGTGGTTTTTAATATATTTGTTTACTTATTCCCAGATTTGTTCTAAAATTGTTTTAATTTTACTGCTAAATCTAACGATTTGTATTTTGTGAGATAACAGTGAGGTCCCTAAGTTCACACGCATATAAAATTCTCGTTCAAAGAAACATGCTTTCTTGTTGCGTGCACTGGGCCTGGGCCTCTAGTTGATGCGGGGCCCCTAGGCAGTTGCCTACTCCGCCTAATGGTTAATCCGGCTCTGCCTAGAGAGGAGGCCAGTGTCTCAACAGACCTCAAGTACCCAGTAATTCAGTAGCAAACACGGTACCTCGTGGCAAGACCGGTGTGAGGCTCTTTGCCTTCCGAATTAACGTAACTACAATAGCAATTGAAAATCAGTTTCAGTAATTCATAAATTTTCTATGGTGTGTGTGAAAATTAAGCACCATGACTGACTCGCTTGTGTAAAAAGAATTTTCAGTGAAAAAAGTAGCCTTTTCCAAGGTCTTATCTATCTCTATGCCTACATTCATGAAAATTGTTTAAGTGGTTAGGACTTGAAAGAATAACAAACAAACAGACCGTCAGCGTTACTTTCCAATTTATAAGCAATATTATAGTAGAGATATTTGAAACATCTTACTAATATCTTACTAATCTTACTAATTCTTACTTCTTACTAATCTTACTTCTTACTAATCTTATCTTACTAATATTATAAATGTGAAAGTTTGTGAGGATGGATGGATGTTTGTTACTCTTTCACGCAAAAACTACTGAACGGATTTGAATGAAATTTGGTATGAAATTCCCACGGGATCGGGATTTGCGCGGGAAAACCTTCCCACGCGTACGAAGTCGCGGGCAGAAGCTAGTATAAAATAAATACAGGTGAAATCTCGCTACAATTCCCTTCCCCCTTGTAAAGTTTTGTGGTCTTTTCCATATTAAGACCCTTATGGGATCCTTCAAATGGGCAGTTTCCATCCTTAGCAACAATTATTTATTGTTCCATGGCAATACCCATGACATAATCAATTGCCACTTGCCACATTGTCTTAAATCCATTCTTTTATTTGACAAGCACTTCCTTACAACTATGGCTATCTGAATGTTGATTAAGAAACCAGATTAACAACAGTAACTAGGTGCCAACAAAACTTATTTGGCAAAACTACACTAGATCAAACCTTGATACATGCAATACATTCTATTGTGTCATAGGTATGCGACTAACAACGGACTCTATTATTCAATTAAATAAAAATACACTGGAAATAGTCAAAAGAGCGTTGCAAGAATCAAGGAAGGAAAATTTACACCAGTAGTTGGCGCTACTGAGGCAAGATGTCTTCTTTTTTATGAAAATTAAACTGTTTAATACAAAAAAAAAATATTATCAATTGTTAAATACCTAATTCTGGCTTGGTGGGAATGTTTTAATGAGATATCGCAGACCTGGCACGCAAGAGCAACTGAATTAGCAGGGCGGGTTTGTTGTTAGTAGAAGTCTGATTGACTCCCTTCCGCTCCACTTACAGTGGGAGGTGTCGTTTGATGATATTTCTGCTCAGAAACATAAACATTCTTCCAAAAAACAGTATACTCAGAAAACACTACATCTTTGTTGAGTACCTCACAGGTTAAAATTCATTCAATCTTTGTAATAGTAAAGAAAGATTATAGTATATCCAAAAATAGTTCATTAAATAGCAAGCAGTGTTCAGGATCTGAATTTTTGCAATTTTATTATGTCAGTGTGTAATTACTTCAATGGGGTCTACCAAGTAACAAGTGACAATTTCATTATAGGGACATTTTTCAACATAGTACTAATTGTTATAGGAAACATAGAATACCAAGATAAAAGATAAATAAAAGTGAAACATGTAAAAACATTTGAAAGTGTATAAACATGTAGGAAATAGTTTCAAAATAATTGAAAACCTTTTAAAAAAGACCTTGTAGAAACACTAATATTTAAGTAATAGTTGTATGTAATGTAGATAATGATATAACCTTTCACAAGTTTGTCTAGTTGGCAAATTTTCAGCTTAATTTATTTCAAAAGCAAGCCTTAAAAGCCAGATTTAACAGGTACCTTCATAACACTCATTCCATAGTAGACCTCATGTATTGCTTACCATCAGGCATGACCAAAGTCATGAATGGGCTCATCGGAAGTGATAATAATCAAACTATATTATAAGTCTAAATACTTACTATTAGCAGAATTTTAGTTTAAATTTGAGTGATTCTTAACCACTCTACACAAAATTATCATCATTCATCAATCAAATTCTTTTTTCTTTGTATAAAATGTTCATAAGGGAAGATTTTTTTTATAAATTACACTGATTATTAACATTACCAAGATGTCTATAAAAATTTGATTTAAGAATCAGCTATTATATATTTTAAAAAAATATATATTAATAAGATTAGATTTTTTAACTCCGCCCCTAAGACAACCCACTGACCAAAAGCTGCTAAATATATTACCAAAGATAATGGTAAGATGTCTATAGAGAATTTTATTTAAGAGTCTACTTTTCAATATTACAACTTGTCAATGCTTAGTTTTTTATTATATAAATTTTATAACACTGATTGATTATCATCACCATATCTGTCTGTGAGTGATTCAAGATGCAGTATTTATTATTAATTTATTATATACTTTATTGTACATTTTACAATATTCCAATGGATACAAAAATAAACTAGTGTACAATGCAATAAAACATTTTGTATTTGGAGACCTATAATACTAGTAATATGAGTAACTTATTGGTACATAAATAAATGGAACTTCAAATCTAATTAAGTAGTGTTTGTGGAGAAGCTACCACAATTTTGCCAATATCACATGTACAATGATAAACCTATATAATTGTAAATTATATAAGAAGGATAAATGTTTTTTTAAATATAATTTTAACTTATTGTTGTTGATATTCCAAATTGACACTGAAGTAAATTTGGAAGCTTTTTGAACTATCTAAATCAGTTTATTATTTATTCACAAAAAGTATTACATTATTTTTTGTTCACAATATGTAATAATTTTATGTACTCAAATTTTATTTAGTTTAGTATTGCAATGAAGGTTAAATTTTTTCTTGGTTCGATCAAGATTACTTAAATGGATTTAATTTTCGATCATGTTACAACACTGTGTAATAATTTTTAGATAGAACTACTTAGCCAACTCATACTTAAAGGTAATTAGACATATGCATTTACCTATAACAAACACTTGACAATTTATTGTACAATTACATATGCAGCTGTCAAATCTATTAATAATTAGTAAGTTTTTTGTAAACACAGTTAAATTATTTTTAACTTGAGAGGCCTAAGTTTTTGAGGAGTACTTATAGGTGTTCATAGTTTTACTTTATGAACTATTGATAAAGAAAAAATCATGTAAAAATGAAGTCAATATTCAATGATTAGCAGGGAAATTATAATTTTCATCTGAACATCTACATTTTGTTGTAATTTATAGAAAAATAGCTATAGCTATCAGTACTAGCCTTTTGAATATGTATTTAAATAAAGAACAGTTACAGAACAAAGACAAATGATGTGTTTTGAATATCACAACACCTTTGGGTGTGTTCAACACTAATTAGTAAAGCAGACTTGTCTTGCACTCAAGGTCATTAGTAACACGTGTTTTTTATAACAAACTCCACCCCATAAACAATGCATATCGATAAATGCGCTTTTTGTTGTTAATTCCGATGATTATCAACATTTTCATAGTCACAAAAAATATTTCGTATGACAAACGAGATTTATAATGCCATTTTTGGTGACGAAACGCCCGAGAAAATGTTAGATTCGCGTCGATATCGTCTTAAATACACGTAAATTAGAGAATAAAGTATTTTAGAAAGGCCCCCTACCTTGTATACATCTCCATAGGTCCCCGAACCGATTCTCTGAATGAGTTCATACTCATCTTGTGGATTCCTCCGTGATATATCCGAACTTAAAACACCACCACTATGCGCCATAATCACTATTGAACACTATACTAACATTTATCTACACTTTCATCTCATCATTCACATAATTATTAACACAAAACGTCGTGAAATTAATTATTTTTCTATCACTTCACTGGACATCGTCTGACGTTTGCCACAGTGCCATTCTTAGCGTTGCCATACTTACATCTCACATTTACTACTTTAAGCTACCATTATTTCCAAATCACTTGATTTGGAAATAAATTTATACTATTTTCCTTGATATATTCAGGAAGAAAACAGTTGGAAAATGTTACATAAAATTTTATACGCTCAAGGTTATAATTAATAATATATTTTTTGTATATTTAGTTACATTTAACAAGTTGAATATTTACCATGGGGGTGGTGGTTCAATCCCTTTTGAAGAAAGAAAACAATATATACGATTTTTTGAAAATTACTATTGCAGAAGGAGAGAATGCAATGGGCAAACAGGCTTTCTACCAGCACACTTATCTCTTATAAATCTACCATAAAATGTATTATTCTACCATAGGCAACATTTACTTTCACTGTCATGATTCCATAGTTTCTGGTACACCATAGACATGAAATTTATTTTTTAATCAGTTTGGATTCCTCTAGAACGAACTCTCACCTTTCTGACCTAGTCTCAACAATCACCGAGCTAACGACTGACATAGGTTTACTGACTGGGCGTCGACTTGGCGCGCTTGCGTTGGGGTTCCACGAGATCATTGTAAGGGAGCTGAGTTTCACATACACGGGCCAAATAAACAGTGTTTAATACTACTTAGTTAACTTACTACTTGCGTAGTTACTAGAAGATCACTTCTGCTGCTACCTTACCATTCAGGGAACGCAGTCGTATTGTATCTGGACAGTGGGTCAAGTGCTTTGGACTAAAAACTAGGGTTAGGAATCTAGGAAATCTAGACATGTTCTGACGCCTCAGCTATTATTTTAATGTCAAGTAGGTGAATTTGATTAAAATACACATTCCGGATGCCGCATAACGACCTCATTATTGTTATTACGTCTCGTCTAATTTTACTATACAGCCTAAAGTCGTTTCCACAGCCGCGGCTGTTTGCGCTGTTACTCTACCGGCTAGCCGGTACAATCCTTTTCTCAGACCGTTATCCAACATACGCCAGGCTAGTTCGGTCAATCCGCTGTTCAGGGATCCAGGAGGAAGTAATTTTTTTTTGTCCTAGTGCGTGAGTTTCTTCACTTAGTATTCTTTTACAGTATTGAGAGCCCTTTCTTTACTCCTATCCGGCCCTGGTTCAGACCAGGTTGTGGAGCGAGTGGCAATGGGATGCAGTCGCCTCTTTCTACGAAGCAGTCATGCTGGCGAACTGAGGCTGAACGCGCGAAGGTGAGCAACTCTCTTCCTCAAGACCTAGCCGCTGCGGGACACGCTCGAGGCGTGTCCCGCGTCGGGGATCGCGAGCCAATCTCCGGCCACCGTAGGCGCGGGCTTGCGGCCCGGGTCGACGGCTTGTCGTTTTCCACACTCGTCTCAAAGAGTCGTCAGCACTAGTGACGGGGACCCATAGGGCCAATGCCTACCAGGGTTGCGGGAATATTCTAACGAAATGCCGTGAACCCGGAACGAAAGGGCAGCTGAAGGAACTGGGTGGACTTTTAGTCAGTGGAAATCTGACAATCCCTTCCACTCCACCCCGATTGGCAGAATTCATTCGATTTCCCCACCCGGAAAAGGGCCTTCATGCAGCGACTGACCGCTGCACCCACGTTAGGTTTTTATTTATAACATTTGTTGTCCCCAGTCCCCACTATGAGTAGTTCATTGGTCAATATACAAAAACGTTTGTTTTGCTTTGCCACTATCCCGCACTGGGTCCGCGTGTTGGTTTACTGCCCATGCCTTCTTATAGAGAGTACTGTGTCTCAGCTGTGGGAACGTTATGGGGTTATAATGTATTAGTGATGTGCTGGATCGTTAAAAATGTATATCCGCGGATACGCATATTTGGTGTCAAGATCAGCGGATACGGATACGGATCTTTATTTTCTTACTCAATCCATGTTGGCGCGCGAGACTTTAAAACGATAGTTGAAGCCACGCTCGCCACAGCGACAGGCAAAGATAGTCGATTTAGTTATTACTTATTATCTTTGAATTATATACTTTTGATTGGTATAGTAACTTACTACGACAAATGTTTGCAATATGAAGGTACCAATATTTAATTTTAAGATTAAAAAAAAACTGAATGGAATTTAGTAGTTTTTTTTTTTAATTTTATGTTATCACCTGTATATATAGCTTTTCATCCTATCAATTAAAACTTAATAAGGTAAACGATCCGTTAAAGACCCGCGAGAAAAGTAACGGATACGGATCTTTCTTTTTCCTCGGATATCCGCGGATACGGATATCAGGCTCATCACTATTATGTATGTATGTTATTTTATTTAGAAAATACTTTGGCAAGACATGATCCTGAACTCCTCTTTTTGAACTTACAGCTTCGACCATCAATAAAACAAATAAAAATAATGTTAAATGGTATATTTATTACAATCCAATATCTCCAGCCGGCATTCATGTAACGTCTTACAAAATTTGTTTAACGCCGACATCAATAATAACTTCTAACACTTTATTATAAAATTATATAATCTTTTGGTACAATCCATTTAAGTGCACTTTTACAAACTTTACGACTTACGTGGCGTAAAGGCTACTCGAATTAAGCTTTCGGGGAAATTTTTAATTTCCGAAACAAAAGTTCATCGTAATACGCTTCGGCACTACGCGCAAGCTTGTATTAACTGGCTGTATAAAGTAACATGTTTGCTTCGAAACTATGGATTAAAACATCAGTTATTTTATATATAAATTCCATTGGATTGCTCATAATTGTAAATTGCAACAATACGGATTAGTCAAGTACTTTCACGTAGATAGTATGGTATTAATAATACTCCTACTATCAGTATTGGACTGAACTAATGATAGCAACCCTTTAAACTAACCATGCAAAATGTATGGTATATACTTAGTAGCTGTGAAAGTTCTTTTCACAAACGAATTATTTGTATAAGTTATATCACTTTATCGGATCCACAATATATATATTTGAGCTATATAAAAGAAAACTTGAAGTCATTTACTACATATCATAATGAAACACTATTTATTTCGACAATACATCTTACCATGCAAAACATTTTAAACTTAACGGCCATATTTCGCTAAACCTTCGGGAATCTTCGTCACTCACGAATATAACCGAAGTTGATTGCACAGTGAGTGAATGAGAGAGCGGTATGCTCGATCTCGTTTCCTTGTAGAGAACAAAGAATTTAGATGAACAGCCGAAATACAATTTACAACAATTTCTTATTGTTTAAATCAGTCGTTGAACTGAATTTGGCGCAATATTTGTTTTCGAAGAACAAGTTTAGATTAAATATTAACAGCATGCAACAATTTTATTCATTTATAACTAAAATTTTGAAGTGAAAACAAGCAGTCAAGTTTAATCAGCTATAATTATTAATAGTCATCAGTGCCTCATCGTATCACGATTTAATAGATGAAAATGCAAGTTGACAATAAAATTGAGACTATTTCCTTCAATTTAATCATAAATAATATTTTTTTATAACTCTTCCACCGAATTTGTACTAAATGCTATCCATAGTATATTTACAGGGAAGTGAGCCGAAAACAATTTAGTTTTATTTGGTAAAAGCGCTTATAACGACAAAAGAATTAGAGTAGGATTGTGAATGGGTTGTTTAATATTTTTCGTATTTTCTTTAAGTTATTAACAATTATAATAATAAATAGCAAGATAGTTTGATCGTAGAGAAGACACGAGTCCCAAAGATATAGAAAAAAGATATAGATGGCTTTTTTACATATTTTTTATATAAAAAAAAAGGATAGTGAATAACCGAAACTTCAACAATGAAAGAGTGAACCACAGACAAAAGATACATCGCTCAAAGACAAGAAACAGATCATTTTAACTTTTTCTAGACAATAGATTATTTTTACAATGTTTAAACAACCCTTATACAAAATAGGAAGTATAAAGTCGTGATTTTAAACAATTACAAATAATTTTGATCGCGTAATATATAAGCGGATTTTTTAAGCATGCTTTGGCACTTTCACCATAAATAAATATATATTTAATTTTTTTTTTTATTTTTTGCAAAGTGGAAGAAAAGTATTGTAATACAAACGCCTATTATATCGAAGGGAACATTTACAAATTTAACCTATTATCCTATTCAAACAAATATACACACACAAACAAAGTATTTTTTTTTTATATTTACGGAAAGAGATCTGTGTAGGATTAAATTTTTTTCGTACATTGAGTGTGGGGAAATTTTGGTGTTCTATGCAGATATGATCGAATGGGCGACAAGGGATAATACCTAATATTGTGGCAATCGTTGACTACCAGATTTTATAGGTATACAAATGGCCCACGTGACCAAATCACAACTAAGGAGCTGTAGCGCTATCAAAGAATAAATTATAATAATTCACAAAATAATTTTACTCTCATCTACTAAGTGCTCAATCACACCAATTTACCTATTATTTAATTAATTATTTTCTTCATTATTCTATTCAAAAATACATAATAACCAACTTCAAATTATTAATTCTAATGGTAATAATAGGGGAAAAAAAGTATCTTAAAAATTAATAGTAACATTAAATAAAAGGATTAAAAAATAAAAACAGGTCTAACGTTATTTTTTTCACGAAATAGTTTTTCAGAGGCTACCTACATTAAAAAAAAAAAGAAATATAACTTACTCTTTTTTTTTTCGTTGAATAAATAATTTCTTTCCTCTGTTGTCTATGCCTACGCGTGAGCAAAGCGTCCATAAATTTTATTGCATCACTATTTTGTCTCATTTGGAATTTGAGGTTAGCTGACGCCATATTGGGGGGGAAATTTTAAAACTAGAATATAGTTGCCGTGAGGCGCAACAGTCTATTAATTGTCTATATATGATAAGAGATGGCGCTGATGGATTTGGGACTCTGTGATAGCGAGCGTTTTCACCTTCGGTCTGCGCGAGCGCGGGTGGGTCGTACGGGAGGTTTTTTAGCTTTGCTCGCTTTCCGGGCTGCGGGCTTCGCTTTGGTTATCTTGCGTTTGGCTTTGGTAGTAGTGGAGCGGGCAGAGCGGCTGCTTTCCACCGAAGTAACCCGGCGTTCAGATTCAAACGACAATCCCACCGCTGACTTAACCTCGGAAGGTGAAAGGCTCACTTCGAGACGTCGCCGCCGCGAACGAGTCATACGAACATTCTGTGCGTGTTCTACTTCCACCTTCAAAGGCACTGTCTTTGTCCTTCTAGCGCGAACCACTTTCCTTTCCTCCACAACTGGTTCGGGACTAGCTTTCCGCGACGAGCGGCCATTTTGTCCTTTCTCTCTGAGCACAGGTTTAGTAACCTCCTCATATCTTCTTTTACGCGTGACTCTAGTCACAATAGACTTCTCATTCTCTATAGATTCTTTCGTGGCCCTACTCTTCTCCGTCACACTCTTACTTCTGAGCACGCGTTTCTCGACTTCTTTAGTCTTTCTACCGCGAGTACCGTTTTCTACTTTGCTGCGAGTTTCCCTAACGCCGTTAACCTCTTTCTTAGTCTGTTTTGGTTCAATTTTTCTACGTTTCCTAGGGATTGGAGATTTAGATTTCTTAGCGCGACTAGTTTTAGGGAATGCGACCTCTGTTTCATCTAAGCCTTGGCTGCTCTCGATATAGATATAATCGTCTAGTTTAGATCTAGATTTAGCGTATGTCTTTTCTACTGGTTTAACAGGTGGGACTATGTCGTCTTCTAAGTCTGTGAAGGTAGGCTCTGAAGATTCCGTGACAGGTGTCTCTATAGTATTAGCCTTGATTAATTCTACGTCGTTTTCTATTGAATTTTTATTCATTCTGTTCTTGAGATTGTTGATGGTGTCTATTAGAGAGGTTTCCTTTTCCTCTGGCTCTTCGGCGATGTCGGATTGGGAGGTGCCCGCCTCTGAGGCGCTGGATTCCCGATGTTTGTTCTTGTATCTGCGTTTGTAGAGGTCTGCTTTGGTCATATCCTGGGGACAAAGTAACTGTGATTAGTATTAAGTTAACGTTTGAGCGAGGGCACACATCGATATAACTAGACTCGTTTATGTTATTAGCTGTTTCCAAACATGATAGCTTCGACCTTCCGAACGGATGCAGGTGCATATCTTACTGTATGATAATTGCGAAATTTTGTGGAGGATGGGTTTTAGTCTGTGTATGGTATATACAGGGTTAAAGGTTAAGTCGACCTAGATCCTTTAAGAGGTTTTAGTTTTCATAATTCCTAGCTAATTTGACTATGACACACCCCACCCCAAACCTAACCTATATTGAGATATTGGATTTTGATTATTTTTTAAATAAGATGGAGACTTTTTGTATAATTGTCGTTTTTTTCGATTTTGTGCCTCTAATTTATAATGTTTTTGCTATTTTTGTGTAGTAGATTAGTTTGTTTATTACTCTCAACACAAAAAAACAGGTAACTGAACCGACTGGGTAGTAGTAAACGATTGAAAGTTTAAAAATAAACAAATTTGTATAAACATTTTTTTTCTTTTAAGAATATTTCAAAAAAAGTCTATGACAGTTATGCTGCAGATGTACTAAATAAAATCTACGTTTCTTTAGCTATCCAACAAGGTATAACAAGCTAGGGTATTATCACAATTCTTAGAAAAAACTTTCATAAAAGTGTCCCAGGTAGTAGCAAAAATTACGGTACTATTGTCCTTCGATGGAGCTGTGGTGCGTGCAAGCGGGACGATTTATGGAGCTGTGGTGCGTGCAAGCGGGACAATTTATGTAGTTGTGTGCGAGATAGATTTGTGACTGTGCTTGTTAACTGGACTTTGATACGTGCTTCTGATTTGGAACTGTTGACGATGACGACCTTCAGGAACAAGGAATATGCGGATATTTTAATTTGTTACGGGTATTGCAACTGTGTATCCGCGCGAGCTCGGGATGAATACATAGCACGATATCCCGAGCGCCGAGTACGGGATGTCAGTGTCTTTGACGAAGTTTACCAGCGACTAAGAGACACTGGCTCTGTTTCGAGGCGACGATCAGACCTAGACAGACCACGTGTCAATGATGACGAAGAAGAGCAAGACAATGAAATAGTGCAACGGTTTAGATCGGATCTAACTACTTCCACTAATATTGTTACATTGAATATTGCAGGCCTTTATCCCTACCATCACACGCCGCACATAGGGGTATTTTACTTAAAGAACCGGCCATAAGTCCAAATTACAAAATTTATGATAAGCGTTACCTTTGTTATTATAAGACAATATGACTCTCCCACCCAAACGATAACGAACTAACTACGCTTCTACCGCACGCCATGCGCTGTCCATCTCAGTCGAAATTATCTGTTGTACCAGTTACTCGTTATTTTCTCGGCGCATACAATTTTATCATCGCTGTTCTGTGCATTGCCATTCTGCTGTGTTTAGTGCAAAACAAAAAAAATACTATGGATTCTTCTGATGAAGGTATGTAATTTAGTTTAAATACATTACTGACTAAAATATCATTTATTTTCACTTAAAAAAAATATTTCAAAGACGTGGTCATTTTTTTGACAATTTTATATTTATTTTTTAGTTTACGATGTTAATTTAAGTATGAGTTAAACAGAGTTAAGCTTAAATTCTTATGTGGACATATTCTATGAACCTTCTACATAAATTATTAAGAAAAAAAGGTTCCGCAAGTTTCCGCCCGTTCTGTAAAAAGCCTTAAGAAATGACGAGGTAGTAAAGAATAAAATATTATAAGTTTTTGAACGTTTTGATATTAACACTAGATTTTGTTTGTTCACAGGTTGTAGTGTTGAATCGCCAATTAATATCTCAAGAGAAGATATGTTTAACATAATTAAGCAGTGTGACTTCGACTTTATTAAGAGGCTTAAAGTAATTCTGGAAGTGCTGGCAAGCGGGTTTGAAATTGACACAGAAAAGTTGTCATCGTTTCTGCAATCCACAGCAGAACTATACGTCCGTTTGTATAGCTGGTACCCAATGACGCCCACTCTTTACTTCATAAAATTTTGACACATGGCGCTTTAGTTATTAAACATGCTCTACTCCCAATCGGACAGTTATCGGAGGAAGCAGCAGAAGCGCGCAACAAACACCTATACCGGCAAAATTTTTCGCGAAAATTTTCGCGTGTGAATGAAGACGTGATGAATCGATTGCTCTTGACATCTGGTGTCTACTTAAATTGTAGTAGTAGAATCGAAAACCTTTAACTACTGAAGCCTTGGAGTTTTTAAAACAGGACGAAGGAGTTTCCACGATTTCACGTGAATATGATGATGAAGTTGATGGAGATGACGACGAGGATAGCGAATCAGATTTTTAACAATATATTTTTTTATAAATTGACTATTTGTATTATTTTAACAACATATAAAATTAGTTACTTAAGAATGTTTGGCTGAAGTAATTTACAAGTCCTAATATCTTCACCTAAAAACTTCTAATTTAAAGTATGTTCTAATGAGTTGAAATTACATTTAGACACTAGATAGTTATTAAAACACCAATAAATATTTTTGGCCAGCTTTTTAAGTCAAATACCCGTATGTGCGCCGGTACATGTTATCGAAGAAGGAGATCCTGTGAGGAGGTTAGATTTCTGCAGATTCTGCTCAACGCAGATTTAGAAAACCCAGCATTCTTCGACATAAGAAAAAAAATGCTCCAAATGTCTTAAGTCGGACAGTTACACTTAAGCTGAAACTGAAACTAAAGCTGAAACCTAACTGAAGCTGAAGCTGAAACTGAACTGAAGCTGAAGCTGAATCTGAAGCTGAAACTAAGTTGAAACTGAAGCTGAAACCAAAGTTGAAGCTGAAGCTGAAACTGAAGCTGAAACTAAAGCTGAAACTGAATCTGAAACTAAAGCTGAAACTGTAGCTGAAACTGAAACTGAATTTGAAGCTGAAACTGAATTTGAAGCTGAAACCAAAACTGTAGCTGAACTGAAGCTGAAACTGTAGCTAAAACTGAAGCTGAAACTGAAGCTGAAACTGAATCTGAAACTGAAGCTGAAACTGAATCTGAAACTGAATCTGAAACTGAAGCTGAAACTGAAACCAAAGCTGAAGCTGAAACTGAAGCTGAAACTGAAATTGAAGCTGAAACTGAAGCTGAAACTGAAGCTGAAACTAAAGCTAAAACTGAAACTGAAGCTACAACTGAATCTGAAACTGTAGCTGAAACAAGCTGAATGTGAATCTGAAACTAAAACTGAAGCTTAAGCTGAAACAGAAGCTGAAACTGAAACTGAAGCTGAAACTGAAGCTGTTACTGAAGCTGAAACAAAATCTGACACTGAAGCTGAAACTGAATCTGAAACTGTAGCTGTAACTGAAGCTGAAACCAAAACTGAAGCTGAAACTAAAGCTAAAACTGAAGCTGAAACTAAAGCTGAAACTGAGCCTGAAACTGAAGCTGACACTGAATCTGAAACTGTTGCTGAAACTGAAGCTGAAACCAAAGCTGAAGCTGAAACTAAAGCTGAAAATGATGCTGAAACTGAATCTGAAATTGAAACTGAAGCTACTAAAAACGGTAAGTTTTCTTATAAAAATCTAAGTTCTCTTATAAAAGCTGAAACCAAAGCTGAAGCTGAAACTGAATCTGAAACTGTAGCTGATACTAAAGCTGGAAATGATGCTGAAACTGAATCCGAAATTAAAACTGAAGCTGAAACTGAAGCTGAAACCAAAGGTGAAGCTGAAACTGAATCTGAAACTGTAGCTGAAACTAAAGCTGAAAATGAAGCTGAAACTGAATCTGAAACTGAAGCTGAAGCCGTAACTGAAGCTGAAACTGAAGCTGAAGCTGAAACCAAACCTGAAGCTGAAACTGAACTGAAGCTGAAGCTGGAACTGAAGCTGAAACTGAAGCTGAAGCAGAAACTGAAGCAGAAGCTGAAACTGAAGCCGAAACTGAAGCTGAAAATGAAGCTGAAACTGAAACTGAAGCTGAAACTGAAACTGAATCTGAAACTGAATCTGAATCACATAAATATCTACATTCATAAAAAAAAAACAATACATACAGACGAACCTCCTACTATCCTGAAGTCGGTAAAATAATAACATTATTTAGAATTCATTAACATGACAAACAGGAAATGTATCAATAATAATCATAATAACAAGATTTCCTTGAAAATAATAGTAAAATAATAACATTGAATTATTTTTGTTCGAGTTTTTTTTTTGGAAACGTTACCCGCGCTACTGTAAACGCAAAGATGGCCGTTGGCGGTCACAAATTTTTATCAGTTGACAGAAAAAGTAGTTGTGTCATGCAAATAGTGTGTTTAGTAGTGATATGAAGTATGTTATGAATGTGTAAACATATGTGCCATCGTATTCTAGTGTAGTTTTGGTGAATATATTTGTGAATTCGACGTATTGTGATAAAGTGTGAAGGTTATGTGTGCGAAAATCATCAAAATGAAAACATATCACGTCACTGCAAAGTCAGGTCAGTTTTATTTCATTACGTAGCGGTTTTAGTAGATAGGAAAACTAATGAGGATTCCGGGAAGGTATAATTTATACTGTGTTATTATCGGTTTAATGGTGGACTACCCAACGTTTTTACCTAACATGTAAAAGTCTCGACAAGCGAAAGATTAAGAGACATCTTGTGGACAGATGAGTCAAAATTTGATAAAGACGGCAATCACCAATTACCACAACGCTCATTATTGGGCTCCGAAAGAAGACAGAAATCCTAATAAGAAGCGACCAAAGGGATCACAAAGACGGTTCAGTTTGAATGTCTGGATGGGAATAATCTCAAACCATTTGACTGGGCCATATTTTCTGCCTGACAATTTAAATGGGAAACATTATAAAAACTTTTTAAGAAACGATTTACCTGAATTCTCCAGAAATCTTCCAGTAATTACTGGAAGATTTACCCCTCAATTTAATCCGAGATATGTGGTATCAACATAACGGTTGCCCTGCACACTACCGAAGAAGTGTCAGAGTTTGGCTAGACACTAATTACCCCAACAAATGGATTGGAAGAGCTGGATCCATACCGTAGCCAGCCCGAAGTCCCGACCTGACCCCCATGGATTTTTATTTATGTGGCCATAAGAAAAGTTTAGTTTATAGTGAACCTCATCCGATCCCATCTGTTGATGTCTTAAGACAGAAAATTATCGATGCGGCAAACGAAATTAGAAGAGGCTTAACGACTAGTGTGGTTATTAAAAGTGGACTAAGGCACAAAATGCGAATATGTGTGCGGAGCAGAGGCGGATATGTGAAACATGTATTGTAAAAAAAAAATGTTGTTAAAGCTATAGGTAATAGTTTGTTTTATTTCGTTTTCTGACCCAAGTGATAACTTTGTCCTTAAGTACAGTTATTTTTTACTACTACCTGGGACTCTTTTATGAAAGTTTCTTCTAAGATTGTGACAATACCGTAGCTTGTTATACCTTGTTGGATAGCTTAAGAAATGTAGATTTTATTTAGTACATCTGCAGCATAACTGTCGTAGACTTTTTTTGAAATATTCTTAAAAGAAAAAAATGTTTATACAAATTTGTTTATTTTTTAAACTTTCAATCGTTTACTACTACCCAGTCGGTTCAGTTACCTGTTTTTTTTTGTGTTGAGCGTAATAAACAAACTAATCTACTACACAAAAAAAAAACAAAAACATTATAAATTAGAGGCACAAAATCGACAAAACGACAATTAAACAAAAAATCTTCATTTCATTTAAAAAAATAATCAAAGTCCAATATCTCAATATAGGCTAGGTTTGGGGTGGGGTGTGTCATAGTCAAATTAGCTAGGAATTATGAAAACTAAAACCTCTTAAAGGATCTAGGTCGACTTCACCTTTAACCCTGTATATCTTGACTTGGCGCACGAGATTGTTGACATTGTACAATGTGAGCTCGGCACTAATTGTACCCATAGTCGTCTCAGCCAATGGCTTAATAGCCAAGAGCCTCGACCGACACCTTAGTAGGCTCTCGTTAGGCGGCTGGATCAAGAGCTTGCTTCAGAAAGCGGTACTCCTAGACACGGTGCGTATCGTCAGGAAGTTCCTCTCTATGGAGCCCTGACCGCCCGTAGCTTGGACTAAAAATGTAATATGTATTGTAAATAATAATAATAAATTATGCTTAATGCACATAAAATAATACTCACACATAGTCTGAAGCTGTTATCAACGGGGATGCTGATCCCCAGTGCGGCTAATAGTTCGTCTGTGCCGAAACGTCGCAGCGGATCTACGGCGAGCAAGCCCATGACGATGCGCTTGCTCTCATTTGATATGTTCTCCCAAATAGGTCCTAGAAACGATAATAAAAAAACTTTATTTCATAAAAAGGTGATTGTAGCGTAGATAATACTAAAGGTTGTTACATAATGGATTTATACAAATGTCGTCAATCAGTTGGGTGCAGTTCTGTTCTCCTTGCTAGGTGACATAATAACCTGTATTAATGAGTAAAAATCCCGCTTAATAAATACGCTACCATTAATACATAAGGTTAAAATAAAAAATATAACGTATGAATATTAATGTTTTTTAGAAAGGAAAATAAAAAGTAAGGTAATTAAAAGATTACGATGCTATACAAAAATTAGTTGCATATTCGTATTTTTTCTTTTCTTTTCGTGATAACTCGCGGAAAAAAATAATTCAGTAGTAAAAAGATAATATGAGTAAATTATTACCAGTCGGGATTTTCAAAATTCTTAATTTGATGTCTAAAACACAATATTACAAATAACCTTTAAGTTATTGATTGTAAATTAATTTACATGATTGACTGGTACATTGCTTACGGCATTAAGTCCGCCATTGTACCTTTTGTGTTGCATAAAGTTTTAATAAATTTATTAATTAAACTGAATCATTGCAAACTAATACATCTTATTACAGTTTTGGGTCGACCACCATCTCACCTGATCGTAAGCGATATTTTGGTCGAAGATGAAACAAGCTTACCCACAAGTAACCTATTCACTCTTGACTCAAATATCCCCAGGTTATAGCTATCCGGAAACACAGTGGAAAACACAGTTTTTATATAAAATACTGACCGTCCATAGTAAAGTTGCCAATCCTTATTCTGTCCATGAAGGCAGTGATAGGTTCCTTTTTGGAGAGAGGTTGGAAAGGAGCTTTTCCGCACAGCATGTAGTACTGAAAACAGAAATCAATCATCAATCAATCAACATTTTCTCTTGTGTTATTTATACAATACTAACCCGAAAAATGTCAATTTTTTAGCTTTTTGTCTGTCTGTTGGTCCATCCGGGTTAATCTCCGGAACTGCTGATCCAAGTTTAATGGGGTTTTTACTAGAAGATGGAGGAGGTTATAGTACAACATATAGGCTTTAAATTCCGCAATTTACATGGGAGTGGGTTTGCAGGAAAATTATTATGGAAAAATCTGAAGACATGCTCAATCCACCAACTTGCACTGGGCTTATGGATTACGTCTTTTCCCAGTCATAGAGAGGTGGCTTGTCTATCAGTAGTGGGAACGTTATAGGCTGATTATTATATTGATGGTACTATAACGGTACTGTAATAGTACTGTAATGTGACTGTAATGGTACTGTAATAGTACTGTGGAGGTCTGCTATGCGAGCGGTCAGCCTACCGCACTGGCTGGCATAGATTGAAATGTTTGAATTTAGATCGCAATGTTGGATATGCGAAGAAATTGTTTTTTAACAAGATAGAGAACGGCTTGGAATGCCGCCCGCATAAGCAATATTAAAATAACGTGAAAATATAATTAGAATAATCTTCCATAAAAATGTAAACATAATATTATACAAAGTGTAAAACCTACCGCGTTTATATTGAAAATCCCGAGTACACACACGTCCTCGTTACAGTACTGTAATGGTACTGTAATAGGACTGTAATGGTACTGTAATGGTACTGTAATAGTACCGTAATGGTACTGCAATAGTATTGTAATGTGACTGTAATGGTACTGTAATCGTACTGTAATGGTACTGTAATAGTACCGTAATGGTACTGCAATAGTATTGTGATGTGACTGTAATCGTACTGTAATAATTGTACTGTAATGGTACTGCAATAGTACTGTAATGTGGCTACAATAGTACTGTTATGTGAGTGTAATGGTAGTGTAGTGGTAGTGTAACGATACTCACGTATACAACACCGAGACTCCACAGGTCACACTGCGGGCCGTAGCCCGGGGCGGCCGCACTGCGCGCGCGGGACACAACCTCGGGCGCCGCGTACGGCAGGCTGCGAGGGGATAACACTACATTTATTTTTGAAATGAAAGTATGGCCCCGAAGATTAACGAAAGAATGCTTAAAACTTACAATCAACCTTAGATCACTACTACAAGGTTTATAATACACTGCAGCTGTTAGTTCCGTCTCAGTCACGCGTCACGCGTCGCGCTAACATACAATAGCGGTAAAGGAAACGAAGCGCGGTGCGAACATTCATGTTCTGCGCAGCTACATCGGTAAGTTAATTAGTTGAGTACTACTGTACTACTATAAAATTCACAAACATACTGTTTCAAGGTACAGTAGAATCCCGATTATCCGAACATCGATTATCTGAACATCCGATTATCCGCACTCATTCTTCTCGGCTCTAATTGTCAACTCAATGTTTAGACGGCGCAACGAGACATGTTACAAGTTTATTCCCGCCTCCGACCGTGTACTTCCGCTCTCGCTCCCGCTCGCATTTTTTATCTGATAAAAGACGCGAGCGGGAGCGAGAGCCTTAAAAAACTTTAGCTTAGTTTCTTATTTCACTGTTGTCTGCTGATAAAATTTATCAGCAGACAAATTTTCTTTGCATTGGTGAATGGTGCGATGAAAAGAATATTAAGTAGTGGCTGAAGTGTGATAGTGAAGACCCTGGAATTCAAATATTAACTGATGAAGAAATCATTGACATTATTTGAATAGTAACGAGAGAGATGATGAAAAAGAGACTGAAACTGGGGATGAATGTCTAGTACCATCTCACGCAGAAGCTTTTGAAGCTCTAGATGTTGCTTTTAAGTGGTTTGAAAGACAAGACAAAACGGATCCCATACAGTTGTTACAACTGCAGCGCATTAGGGACTTGGCGCAATGAAAAGATGTGATAAATTACGTCAAAAATCAAAAACAAGTTATTTTCCAGTGATTAGTGAGTCGTCGTGACGCGCGCACGTACATCTATATCGCCTTACTAATTATTGTGTTTACCAACGGGTATTTGTTACCCATATACTTGTGAGTGATGTCTGAAGATAGCAGTGATGATGGTGATAAAAGTGACTCTGAGGTAGTTAAGGACTGTGAACAGGAATTACAAAGAATGCAAGAGTCACAACAACACGATTGGAATGCCGTTGAGGGTAGTGAATTAGTAAATACCAATGATAATCCGAGAGGAGTGAAGAGATTGCGAGACATTAGTGAAGAAAGTAGTGAAGAGGGTTTTATTGCGGTTACGAGAAATAGAAAACCGAAGAGATTAATATGAAGTGACTCCCTGTCAGATGATAAAAATTCGTCGGAAATTATGGAACATGAGGGTAGTATTGAAAAATCTGAGGTATGCTTATCATCTGTGGAGGTGTTACCTAAGCAAATGGCTCTAGCAAAGATACTTAGAAATGAAAACATTAATAGCATTATGAGGATTCATTACAAAAATCCGTATAAGGTTTTTATACAGTTCAACGACAAAAGGCAGGCCGAAAATCTTATTAAGTGTGGAAAACTTTTGCAAATCGGCGTGCGAGCTCAGCTTACTAGTGAGCTAACTATATAATTTGGAGTTGTTAAAGGGGTGGATCTTGATACCTCAGAAAAAGAACTATTGGATTCTTTGACCAGCTCATCTAAAATTCAGTCAGTTAAAAGGCTTAGACGCATGGATCCTGAAGGAAATTGGGTCAATAGTGAAACCGTTAGAATATGCTTTAATAGTCGCTCGCGACCTGCATTTGTGTATGCATACGGCTGCAGATTCCTTGTAGAGCGGTACACATTTCTTGTGAATCAATGTTCTAACTGCTGGAAATTTGGTCACATTAAAAGATTTTGTCCAAGTAAAAATGTCGTATGTCGTATGTAGTAAAAATGTAGTAAACATCATATGAATTGCGAAACAATTCAACAAAAATCCTGTAAGGTAAATCTAAAAGAAAAAGAAATACGTGCAATCATGGGTGACAAAGATTTATCGTATAAAGAAGCATATGAGGTTTTTCGCAAGTCAGTGAAAGAAATGCATTACAGATATCTTGAAAATACTGCCATTTCATCTAATAAGGAGTCTCCAAAACCTTATGACCAATGTGAATCTACAAATAATAGACAGTCGCAGATTAGTACTTACGCCGATGTACTAAGCAAGTCGACGTCTTTAAATAGGGAAATCACTCAGGAGAAAGCAACGGAAAAGGAAATTTTATCTAGGCGTAAAAAGGGAAATATTACAAGTAAGAAAAAAAAACACAGAAGAACAAAGATCCTGACATTTTGATTATGGAAACTGATAGTGAAACTACAGAGAGTGAGCAAAGAATACGTGAAGAGAAGTCGGAGGAAAAAGAAAAATCTAGAGAAGAACGGAAAAATAAAATAAAATATATTACGCGTAAAGTTGAAGAAGTTATCCTATGCAAAAACAAGACTTTTGTTGAGAAAATAATTTTGCTGTTAAAAGTTATTTACGAAGAGTGTAAGTTTTATTTTGTTAATATGTTTTGTGGGAATGGAGTATTGAAAACAATATTTAAGTTTTTAGATGGATAATAGTAATAAAAACGTTTCGATTAATATATGCCAGTGGAATGCACAGAGCTTAAAACCGAAGCTTTCTAAAGTCAGAATTTTAATTCGATTCCACATTTGACATTAGCTACTGTCATTTTGTGAAATAATGATACCACATATAATAGTGTAGTGATGAACACAAAAATCGATAAACAATCAGTGTATGTGCCATCAGTGTGCCAAATAAAGACTAAATTATTGATTTTTATTTAAATAAATACATAATTATTCATAATAATTATTTATTAATTAGTAATCGCTGCTCTATTTTATAAAAAGTTAATATTTTTGTTTTTATATTAAAAACAAAACTTATAGTAAAAGAGCCTAGATAGTTTTCAGTATTGGCAACCCGTGCGCGCTCGTGCAGCTATCGCCATTTTGTTTATCGTGTCATTCGGCTTCATTCTCCCAGTCTGACTGCACGAATATCTTATTTCATTGCGAATCGATATTTTGTTATTTTGTTGGGTTTTTGTTAAAGTGTTGTTACGTTGTGTTTGTTGTTACGTTTATAGTTTTAAGTAAACTTTGAGTGAATCTATATGTTTTGGTTTTCCATCAAAATGGATCCTCAGCCAAGTACATCACAAAAAGACGTGGATGTTTTCTTGTCCCCAAGAAAAAAACGTCCACGAAAAGCTTTCACTGTTACTGAAAAAGTAATGATCCGCAACGCCTACAAATACGTGAAAAATGAAATTTCTGCGCAATTGGAGGCCTTTGAAGTTGTGGAAGAAAATGAATGTATGAGCAAAAATGAGTGTAAAAGCAAATGAACGATGATTCAGAAATGCCCAAGATTTCCAAAGACACCCTCAGAAAAATTTTGAAGCATCTTAATTTTAAATTTGTTGCACGGTCGAGCAAGAGCACACTTATTGATCGAAATGATATAATAACATGGCGCCAGCTAGGGCTTCCAATCCCGCAGCCTGAATTCAATCTCGGTATTTGCGGGACTACGAATTTTCAATCCCGCGGGATCTCGGTATTTGCGTGATCCCGCATATTGAAAATATTCATATTTATATAAGGCAAATAAAATAATGAATTAATCAACTAACTCCACATTTATTTACGAAAATTACTATTAGTATGAGATGAATCAAATTACACCGTTTATTTATCACAAAAAAACAATGAATTAATCAACTAACTCCACATTTATTTACGTATTACTATTAGTATGAGCTCAATCAAATTACACCGTTTTTTTTTTTTCAGAAAAAACAGTAACAAACACTGAATATAAAACCTTACTGATATTTTAGGCGACATACTTAGGCTACTACTGACTGAAATTCGGCTATATTAGGGTAGCCTAAGTAGTTAAGCTGTGAAAAACGGGCAACATCAGCCCCCGCGTTGTTTGCAACACTGCCGGCCACCAATCACCAAGCGATCGCGCTCGCGAGAGGTCGCATGCATGCTTTTTTTGAGTCCCGCAAATCCCGCGGATCCCGCGCCCGTAATCCCGCATCACGCGGGATTGGAAAATGACGCGGGATCCCGCAATACCGAGATCTCGGTATTCCGGGATTGGACGCCCTAGCGCCAGCGTTACTTGCGATCTATATGTCAGTTTAGACGAGAAGGGAGACATATATATTATCAAGATGAAACTTGGGTTAACGCAGGTAAGGCTAACATTTATACACAAAATGAATTTATATACATTTTACATTAAATTTAATAGTAATATTGAATGTTCATGTAAGTACTATATTTATTTTAATGTCATACTGTAAAAAATACTTGGGTGGACAAGAAAGTCACATCATCTCGACAAGCGTTTTTGGAGGGACTGACCACTGGATTAAAAAATCCATCTGGAAAAGGCAAACGTCTCATAATTAGCCTCATGATGTTTGAAGCAAAGAAAAATTGTGAAGATTACCATGATGAAATGAATGCAGTTTGTTTGATGAATGCAGAACCTTGAGGAAATAATTTCTTGTAGTAAATAATGAAATGAAGTAATGATGTTTATTTTGCAAATAGGTTATAAATAACACTTTGACACGTCTTTTTTTCGTAAATGTAAACTAGATGAGGCCAGTGTTTGCTAACTGACTACTCTGAGAAGAAACACTGAAACAAACTCAGAGGTCAACGTCTCTTTTAAAGTCCATACAATCTGTAGTGATCAAATCATATGAGAGCCATGTAGGCTAATGTCTGTGGCGCCCTTTAGAGGACAGGATCAATCAGGTTTTAGAACCTAGAACCTTAAGGAGCTAGGAACGATTTGACGAACAATACCAAAGTAAGGACATTTGGGTGGGCCGTATAAGGCACTCAAACTTCCAGACAGTGTGGTAAATAAATCTATACATATAATAAAACAGTAAAAAGTATGTCTGTACATTTAATTTTTATACAAAAAAAAAATAATTGAGGTGGGTTAAGAAACGGTAACACAGAAAAAAAATTAAAAATAGTCTGTCTGTTTGTACACGCTAATCTCCGGACCTACTGAATGGATTTTAATGAAATTTGATAAGTAGATAGTTGTACGATGAAACCATACATCAATAATGCACTCGTGCAATTTTACCTTATTTTAATCATTAATAGCAGTCGACTATTCAGTACACGATTGGCGGTCATCGCGTGTCTTTGGTCCGAAAATATATTTAGCTTATTTATAATCATCCGCCGTATCATTTAACCATCTTCCTAACTTCTACAATAGTTGACCCGGAATTCCCACGGGATCGGGATTTACGCGGGAAATCCTACCACGCGAACGAAGTCGGGGGCAGTAGCTAGTGAATAATAAAACGTGTGTTACCTGAAGCAGGGTGTCATCATACGCGGACGTTCCTCAGCACAGTCGGGCGTGCGGCGCGCGAACCCAAAGTCCACCACCTTCACCTTGGCCTCGGAGAGACGAGGGGTCGATAACAGGATGTTCTGAATACAACATATATAATTTGTTACAAAACAAAGTTGTTAATACTAGAATAAGTACACTATCGAATTAGGTTACCCTAAGGATAGTTATAGAGTAGGTAATAAATAAATAAATACTCATGTCATTTATTTATTTGTTAACGTAGGTTGGTACAATAGAAAGGTGTTATTAAAAATACAAGCGCACTACTGTATACCAAAAAAAGCGTTAATTTTTTTTTTTTTGTTGATAATAGGCTCGCATTTGACCACCATCTGACCAAATGACAAATTTATAAAAATAGCAGACTTGGGGCCCAAGTCTGCTATTTTTATAAATTTGTCATTCCATCACGATCCCATTGTCATTTTGCTAATAGTTCGTAATCTACTAAATGTATCTGGACAATTAATTACAACAAATATACAAAATTATGTACTAAAATACAAACTACAATAAAGCATCAAAAAATTCATCCTCAACGCTGTCGGCTGGCAACGTACCTAAGATACTGGCGGCATTGCCTCGTTGTATGGCAATGCTTAGCCGTTGACCAAAGAAATAGCCAGCCCTTGGGTCGCGGGAAGCGTCAACGAGCCTTTTCGATATTTCTTTAAAAAGGCTGTGAGCACACGGGCCCCATGGTCCGAGAGTTTCGACCCCAAACGGCTCGAAAATATAGTTATCACCGAGATGACTATATTTACGCCGCTTGAGGTTTTCCGCAGCCGCAGCGGGAGCGCCAGCACAACATGATGAACTGGGAAGATGGGATGGCGCGACAGTATCGACACAAGTTGCGTCCCACACTAAAGGCCTACCCATCTTCCAAGGAAACAATGACATGCCGTCCGGTCTCTTGCCATCGTCACGCGCCAGTCCAATGGGTTCCAATACGGCTGGAACGCCGACGGTGACAAGGGCTCGTCGGATAATGTCATTTAAGTTGGCATGTCGTGCAAAACGACCCGCACTACGGCTGCAAGAGAGACCATGGTGCCCGAGGCTGTTGACCGCTTCCCCACAATTACAGCGATGAGGGGAACAACAAGGGGCTCCTAGGCGTAGTGAAACAGCGATGCGGAAAGTGGTGTCGTCGAACAAAGTGCCAAGATTTGAGGACGGTAGAGCATGTAACCAAAGACCTGATTCCCACTTTCCCACAGCCAGCAGACGAGCACACTCAGCAGAAGTAGCAGACGTGGTTAGTAAATTATTAAATTAATCTACTAAATTCATAATGGTTGGTCAGTAGTCTCGTATTAGAATGGCATTGCCATTATTATAAAACCCGTTAGTAATAATGATTTTCGAAAAACTACCCCTAAATTTGAACATTTATTCATGCCAGATTTTATTTCTATTTAATTTTACATATTATTTCGTTCAATGAAGTGTCAGTGGTTGACCATTGGAAAGCCATTATATTAGTAGATTACCAAATTTGTCAAAATCAACAATTTTGAAATCAATGATAGACTATTTTGACACTATTGTAATAGCAGACTTGAGGCCCTGATGGTAAGTGATGATGTGGTCGAAGATGGAGCACGCTTACCTAGAAGTAACCTATTCACTCTTAGACTTAAAGATCCCCAGGTTATAGCTATCGGGAAACACAGACTTCGGCTGGAAATTCCACTCCTTAGCCGTACGCACAGTGAAAGTATTCCTAAAACATTTTGTGTGAAAAATGTCTATAGATTTCATTTATGTTGTGTTATCAAATCTATGGACATGTTTGACAATTTGGACATGGCTTCTGAGTCTTTGCGCCATGCGTTCTTTTTACTTTCGAGCGTATTGGTGCCAACAATGACTAAGAGAGAAAACTATGTTTAAAAAAAAATATGACTTTAAATAAATAAATATTAAATATTATATTTTAATTTGATGTAAGACTCGGTTAAACAAAGTAAAATACACCGTTATTATTTTTTGCCATTAAGTTTTCTTTGCAAACTGTACATTTTGAATGACATTTGACAAATAAAGATCATTGACGTTCCTATTATTATTTGAAACGCATAGTGTGTACGTACCTCGGGCTTGAGATCCCTGTGCACCACCCTCCTAGCGTGCATATGACGCAAGGCTAACGCCAGCTGAGCTAGTAGTCGGCGCGCGACTCGCTCGTCTAGCCCGCCAGATA
This sequence comes from Tholera decimalis, assembly GCA_943138885.2. Taxonomy (NCBI): domain Eukaryota; kingdom Metazoa; phylum Arthropoda; class Insecta; order Lepidoptera; family Noctuidae; genus Tholera; species Tholera decimalis. The sequence goes on from OW964571.2 coordinate 6,444,190, forward strand.
TCTGAGCGGCTAGCTCTCCACCTGCGGCTAGCTCCGTTACTATGTACGTGAAGGCCTGGGGATAGGAGATAACATAGATACATATACTCTTTATTGTACGTGAAATACCGCCTGGAAACATGAGACAAGATACATAGATATACTCTTTATTGTACATGAAATAAAGCCTGGAAACAGAAGGCAAGATAGATAGATATACTCTTTATTGTACGTGAAATAAGGCCTGGAAACAGAAGGCAAGATAGATAGATAGACATAGTCTTTATTGTACGTGTAATAAGGCCTAGAAACATGAGACAAGATAGATAGACATATTCTTTATTGTACGTGTAATAAGGCCTGGAAACAGGCGGCAAGATAGATAGATATACTCCTTATTGTACATGCAATAAGGCCTGGAAACAAGTGATAAGATAGATAGATAGACATACTCTTTATTGTACATTAAATAAGGCCTGGAAACATGAGAAAAAATAGATAGATATTGTACGTGAAATAAGGCCTGGAAACAGGCGTCAAAATAGACAGATATACTCTTTAGTGTACACCATAAAGGAATTAAATAAAGACTTAACAACTACAAAGGGTAAGTACAGGTAAAGATTACAAATAGAGTTAACAAATATCGCTTTTATAGATAACCTTTGATTGGATTTGACACAGCAGGAGAAATAAAATAGGCTGATAGTCCATGGTTATATCAACATACAAGGTTATATCTTCTTTAAAACTATAATATTATAAATGCAAGGGTTTATGAGGATGGATGGATGTTTGTCTCTTTCGCACAAAAACTTATAAGCGAATCAAACTGAAGTTTAGTATGTAGATAGTTGAAATCCTAGAATAACGCATGGGGTGCGTTTTATCCCGAAACTCCCAAGAGACAGGGATTTATTTTATTATAATGTTACCCCAGTCGCGTAGCTAAATACATCGAGAAACTTAGATCGACTTCTAGAACGTTCGAGACACTAACGCCATCTGGCGGCGAGTAGCAGTACTGAGTATGTTGAAAAGCTTCTGGAACATTCTTGCCAATATTGGCAGTGAATCGATTGTACATGACTTTTCTAGAACACATAGATCGGGGTATAAATAGACCGCAAAGGAACTTAGACGGCAGTCTAATTAGAAGATACGAGGCGATATAATCGAAGCTATACAAGTCAATTTCAGTGCGATTAAGTGTTAAGTGACAAGTATGTGTTCATTTTGGTTTAATTGGTGTAAATTATTTCTATCCCGAACCCCAGCTCGTAACAATATTATGTTTAGAAAACTTACAGGTAGACAGAGAAAATAATAAGGATAATAAATACAATATGGCCAATTACAAGTTTTCACTTATAAATAGATAATCACAAATAATACAGACAGGTTATTTGCAGAAACATAATCTTTAGTTTAATTATATTAGCTGAAACGTTCTATCATCGAAATACAGTAAATCATTTGATACTTACGGAATCATGAAAGACTTCATGAAGCGTAATGATATAGGGACACCCCTGACACGCCTTCAGCAAATCAATCTCCTGTTTTATGTCTTTCTTTTGAGTCGATATTATCTGTGGAACAAAATATGTTGACATAAGTATTTTTAACCGACTTCAAAAAAGGAGGTGGGTCTCATTTAGAGAACAGAGAACTTGCAATGTGTGTAGAATTCACATTCTAGTTAAATATGCTTGTGTCTGGAGTGGGTTCGTGTAATGGGTGGGGTTCGAACCCGTGACCTCTCGTTTACAAAGCAGACACCTTAGCTATTAGACTATTGAGGCTTCGATTTTGCGAAAGAGGCTTTGTGAGAAAGACACAGTTTGCAAATGACGGGGCCCGATAGGGTCATTCCCTGCTAGGGTTGCGAGAATGTTTTAACGAGATACCGCAGCCCCGGATCACAAGTGCAACTGAAGGAACAGGGCGGGTTAGTCAGTAGAAGTCTGGACCTTCTTCCACTCCACCCAGAGCGGAATCATTAGACGATATTCTCACCGAAAAAATACAGTTTGGAAAAGAGACGTTTTACGACTAAGCCATCAAATTATGTATAACGACGCCTTAGAGTGAAAACCTCGTAAGTGAAAAAGGAGTAACTTTTCAGGAGGAAGAAAAATCTGCGTGCTATAAAATTTTTGTACGGTTTCTTTTATGTTTTTTTTTTATTAATTTATATGTAAATTTAACCCGTTTTTATATCCAGAACTGTTCGATATTATGTATAATATGAAAAATATTATACATAATATCGAACAGTTCAGAAATGCATAATCCATGGCCTGATTACGCTAAACTGACGACGCGATGCGAGTGTTTACGAGGTACTCACTTACTTTTATAGATAGCGTTTCGAGTATCGAATGAACATATTAGTGAGATCAGGATGTGCGTTGCTAGGATTTCTTTATGGAAACACAATAAAAAAAAATTGGCCAAAAATGTACTCCCGAGGTTTTCACTCTAAGGCGACGATAAGTAAGGAAATTTGGGTAGGTTACTCACTTTGACGGCATACTCCTTGCCTGTCTGCCGATGTATACACTTTCGGCACACTGAATAAGACCCGTCTCCAAGAAGCGGAGTGCTAAGCTCCACTGCGTACTTTTGGAAGAAAGGCGAGTCCTGAAAGGAAAGAGGATTTTTTAGAAACAATTATTTAAATAACATAGTATAAATAGATATATTAAACATTATTGATTACATACTTAAACAGATTCTTTTAATTTTGTTTTCAATCTGTAATTTTGTGAAAGTCTACCTTACAAGGCTTTAATTTAGGTGCATTTTAAAGAAACATAGCACATATTTCTTGATAGATTATGCCAGAAGTCTTAATGTATTTCCCAACTTTATGTCATCGCATTTTAGAAATAAATACTTAATATTCTTATTCTAAGAAAATAGGATTATTTTAGTCAGCAATCAGGATACTTAATATTGTAATTAATGTGCACATTTTTTACAGCGGATTATTTTTTTATATTATTTACGTGAAAACTTCTGAATGAAATGGATGAATCGCACATACTATTTGTGTCAAAGTTTATATCGTACAAGTACGTACGTACACACGTATCGTACGTACTAAATATACGGTCACCTGTACCTTGCGGAATATAAACGAGGTCAATGTAAGAGCTGTTCAGGTAGCTGTATATTGGTTTGAACAGATTTGAGCATCGACTCGGAAAGAAGAAGAAAATATAACTTGACAGGCTCGTTGGTATAGTGGTCAGTGGCCCTGACTGCTATGCGCAAGGTCGTGGGTTCGATTCCCACCAAGGACAAATGTTTGTGTGATGAGCACGGTCATTTGTTCTTTGTCTGGGTGTAATTTATCTATAATATGTATGTATTTAGAAATATATATGTATGTTTATCAGTTGTCTAGTACCCATACCACAAGCTCTGCTTAGTTTGGGACTAGATGGCGTAGTGTGACACAAAAAAAGTTGTGGAATAACAGGAAAAAAAATAATTTTAAGTTTTTAAGTAATCCCCGACAACCTTGAAACACCTGAACAGATCTTGATAAATTGTAGCTAAGAATCATCTCAATCACGTCAGCTTTCTAACAAAAGAAAACGCATCATAATCGGTCCATTATTTTATGAGCTACGATGCCACTGACAGACACACAGACACGTCAAACTTATAACACCCCTCTTTTTGCGTCGGGAGTTAATAAATAACCAGCTACATACCTTAGCGACCCATCCCTTGAGCCTTTCATTCTTCTCGCCGGTAGCCTGCATCCATATCTGGTCGGCTATCACGTTCTCGGAGAAAAGTATACTCGGAGCCACGTATGAATAGCCTGGAACACAAAAATATATTTAAATATTAATAAAGGTGAATGTTTCTCGGGGTGATGCTTGTAAAAGACGCAACGACATGACGATTTAACTAATATAAATCTATAATATAGATTCTATTAGTTAAATCGTCATGTCGTTGCGTCTTTCGTCGTAGAAGGTATAAGCTTTCACTGAGAGGGTTTTTTCAGTAATGAATCTGAAATGGCGAGAAGAGAGAAGTGAGCGTCAATAAATTTAATTAGATAAGAATTGTTTATTTATTTTTTAAATATTGATTGTCAAACAAGCTTTGAAACATTTAAAATTAGTAAACAATTGTTACTTAGCTTGTGCTAAGAGCACACAAAAATACGTTTTTAGGCAATAAAACCATAAAATTTGAAAAACCTTTTTTTTTTCTTTCAAATATTTTTTTTTTCCTATTCAAACAATTTTATACGTATTTTCGTCAGTTGGCAACCCTAGCCGCATACCCAGTGTCGTAAAACCTGTGCCCGCCGCTGTAATAGATCCTAACAGAAGTAAAATACTTATGATATTAAGGATGGTACACTACAGGCATACACCATACATAAATATAGCTCACACTTCCACACACAAACACACACCAACATATTCATTTAATACTCCCCATGCACACTTAATACTGTATTAACAATCTTAACGTTTATTATTCCCTATTAGTCACCTACACGTTTGTTATTATCTAGTGAATAAATTGTAAATCCGTAATTGGCTACAAGATTAGATATAAGATACTATAAGATTATTGTTTAAGAGTTTTTTGTTATAAATAAAAACATAATTAAATAAATAAGATGGGAAATGGGGAATGGGAATGAGACCGAGAAGTATTTTTTCCTTTTTATTTTGCTGGCTTAATAGTACCTACATCATGGCCTACCCCCGTATTTATTTTCTACTTCTATGTCAAATCAATCCAAATGCTGTTTGTATAAGATCGCTTTTAGCGATAAGATGGCCAATTGTATAACCCTTTTTAGTTGTTACAGAAATACGTGGTAAAACGTTTGCCGGTTAATCTATACTTTTATACTAATACTATAAAGCGGACAAGATTGTTTGTATGAACGTGTTAATCTTCGAAAGTACTGGGTGGATTTGGATGAAATTTGGGACAAAAGTAAGGAGTAGAAAAAAAGAAGGAGCTAATGTTTTATCGTCAAAAAGTCCACGGGAGCGAAGCCTTGCGCGACGAGAACGGCTCGACCCAAAAGCTTATTTTGGTTTTAAAATACTTGTGAAGGGTAACAAAATATGGAAAAAAATATGGTGATACGAAGCTGCTAGTAAAAAAAAAATCCGTTGCATAACGTTTACCGTACCGCAACCGTTCAAGTATTAAGTTAGCATATTTTTTGCAATTTTTAACCCACCCCTCCCCCTCGTCAGCAAAAGTAAGCAAAGCTCTTACCCCTCCCCTCCATACTTACATAAACATTGGTACAATTGATTGATTCATGAGCAGCAGTTATAAATTTAGAAATAAGGAATAGATTTGGAACGAAGTCTGTAACGCACATAATATTCGTTTAAATAAACTTTACTGACAATTCATTATTTGTAGGAATCCCCGAAAGTGCATTTCGTTTTGAAGCATAGATAATGCGTGTTGCTATTAAAAAATTAAATAATTACTGCTGACGTAATCACCATCTAGATCCCCCCACCTCCCATGTCATCAAAAATAAGCAAAGCAAAGACCCCCACGCCCCTCTATAGTGCTTACGTAATAATTGAACGGTTCCATACGACTCGCTCAGTCCCGCTTAAAGGACACGTATAAAGATGTGGACTCACCAAGGAACAGCTTATCGTGATGCTTAGGCGCTTGAGCGGGCGAGTCGGTGGGGGGCATGCGAGTGAACTCGTCGGCGAAGTTGCACGTGTCGGCCGCGTGACTCAACACCGGCACGAACGGGGCTGGGATCTTACGCCGAGCTACTGCATCCCAATCCAGGTTCTAGAAACGGCAAGGTATTAAATAAATAAAAAAAAAATATGTGTGCAATTCACACGTGGTAGAAGCGAAACCTTAAAAAAAGAATTTATGTGTCTGTCTCTTTTTACTGTCGTTTTTTCGACTCCCCACGAGACCCCCCTCCCCCTCCCGCCCCCCATTCAGGTCTACCACTTGGCCCCAACAGAATTCCAAAATTCGGCAATTTATGTGTCTGTCTCTTTTTACTGTCGCTTTTTCGTTACATAAGTTTTCAAATCACAACGATTCTAAAGAAGTTTTCACTTCAATAATAATTTATTGAATCCAAGAACAGATGAAAGTAGAATACAGATCTTAAGCTAGGAACTAAGATGCCATATACAATCTTATTAACTACAATTATGCTATATTACAATATCTGTTGAAAACATACGTACGCTGCCTGTTAAACTAGGCTATATCTCTATTTTACGAGACAGTGGACAGTTTGCTCTTTTTTTTGTTTTGTATGGATATATTACTTATGTTACATTAATATTATACAACGTGTAATTTAAAAGGTATATACATACCAAGTGTACGGCTTCTTTGGATGATAACAAACGATATGGCAAGGATTTTGTAATCCTATGTCAACACGTGTGGAACTTATATCGCCAATATATGCACATGCAGAATGGATGCAATAAAATACATACCACATGCAAACAAACACTTGACAAGTCTTTCGCCCCTCTACAGAGAATGAGGATAGATAGATATTTTCCAGAAGTTTTAGTTTATAAATTGCGAAATTGTAGCTAAGAACTATCTCGATCACGTCAGCTTTTTAACAACAAAAAAAGCATCATAATCGGTCCATTCGTTTAGGAGCTACGATGTCACAGACAGACACGTCAAACTTGTAACACGTGTTTTTGCGATGGGTGTTAAAAATAAAATGCAATAATTTCATGTCCCTGTCCTATTAGTCTATACTAATAATATAAAGCAGAAAAGTTGGTTTGTTTGAACGCGCTAGTCATCGAAAGTACTGGGTTGATTTGGATGAAATTTTGTATGGAAAGACCTTGAAGCTTAACCTCTCAAGAACCGCCATTATTTACGTCGTCAACAATCCGTCAAGCACCGCGGGCGAGCTCTTATCGTAAGCGTAATCTGACCCCGGTCACAAACGATTTTAAGACTTATCTTTACTACAAATACAGTTTTAAATCGGTCGGGGTTTGGTGTCACAAATTTGTGCCAGCGGGGCTCAACCAATACTTGTTTACTGGCACGTTTTTGTGCCGCTGGGGCTCTAGAGGTTAAGGAAGATTTTAGACGACTTTTTACCCGACTGCAAAAAGAGGGTTATGTTTTCATCGTGATAAAGTACACGGGAGCAAAGCCACGCGCGGTTGCTAGTATTTCTATACTTACCAATATTATTAAAATTTGTTTGTAAGTTTGTATGTAAGAAATAATTTCCCTAATCAATAAGTAAGATGCAGTATGGTGAGTGCGGCTTTAAAATATTTCGAAATCCGAAAGTGCTAGTTGTAATATGAGGACACTAAAGAGTAAAGAATCTCTGAACTAACCTCGGAACATATATCTCACCTGGAAAAACGGATGCCTCTTGAGTTCCTCTGCGTCATGCTCGCCTCCACCGAGCCGGCGACGCGGGTCTTTTACTAGTAATCTGTGGAAAACAACATTAGATTTTTTAAACTAATTACTAAGTTTTTCAATCCTTAAAAGCTTTTAGCTTAAAAGATTTTTTACGAGACACTGTGTATTTTGTAAGATAGACAGATAAGATACTTGGAGTACGTTAATTCATTTGCCTACAAGCTATAAGGAATCTGAATGTAGAGAAATCTGTTCAACATTATGAAAAGGGTCTGTTTCTTTTTTAAGAACTGAGGTTCTACAAAAACATGAAATCATTTGTTATACAACGTGTAATTTAAAGGGTATATACATACCAAGTGCATGGCTTCTTTGGATGATAACAAACGATATGGCAAGGGTTTTGTAATCCTAAGTCTGCGTGTGTAGAACTTATTACAAATTCCAATACACTGATACCAGAGACCGAATTTTTCAAATTAAGAAGAACGAAAAGAATCACCGTGTTATTGGCAAGTGTCGTGGAAAGTTATCGACCCTCGTAGTGCTGTGACACGTTTGTTATGATTGGTATTCAAGAAACATATGAAACCAATAATTTGGTATCAATTCTTTGAGTCTGAAACTGTGCATAGACTCCATACCAGATGTTGTCTTTAGCCCTTTTGGATAGATATGGGGTTTCCGTTACACGTTGTATAGTAGCTTTCTTAAATTCTTTTAAAACTATTATTTTCAGTTTTAGTTCCATGTATGGGGAGCCCTCTTATTAAAAAATAATGAAAATCAAAAAACGGTTCACGGAATATGAAGATACTTCTACCTACTTAGTTTCAACTCTGTAGTTCTAATAGTTTCGGAATAACGAACACACACACACGAGTTCGAACCCCGCCCATTACACCGTATTGCCGTGAACTCTCCAGACACAAGCATATTTGGCTTTGTTGGAGAGGTAACAAGATTGTTAATGTGGATTCTACCCACATTGATAGTTCAATTTTTTTAAAGAAAAAAAAAAGACATTCATGACTAATCTATAAGGGTTCCGGTTTCTGCCATTCGGCTACGGAACCATAAAAATAACAAATTCAAACTCACTTTCTAATGAAGTCCTGTACTTCAGGGCTGACATCTGGCGGCACGGGGTAGCTGCAGCGTACGATACGCTTGGTAATCTCCTGCTGGGTGTTTTTCTCGCCTTCCACCGTAAAGGGAGACGCACCAGTTAGCAGTTCGTAGGTAAGCACACCGACTGACCACCAGTCTACGGCCTGTCGACAAATGGAAAGTAGAAATTAGTTTATAGAAAGAAATAGTTTGGAAGTCTTTGTTTGATTTCGTGGAGTATTTTGAGCACAACTTTATTGGTGATGATAGGCTTGAGTTTGACCACCATCTCACCTGATGGTAAGCGATGATGTGGTCGTTGAACACGCTTACCTAGAAGTAACCTATTTCATTCTAGATTTTAAGTCCCCAGGTTATATCTATCGGGAAACACAGACTCCGGCAGGGAATTCCACTCCTTAGCTGTACGCACAATGAAAGTATTCCTGAAAAGTTTATGAGTGAGATCTCTACCATGTCACGATGGGGCATCGCTGTTCGTCTTGTAGTCCAATGATGGGCTTGGTGGAATAAGATTCGATACAAAAGCGATAGACTTACAAATCGTCGAGAATTTTCAAGGCTTTGGAGCTTTATAAGTGACTAGCGTCTGCCCGGGAATTCGTTCCCGTGGAAGGCTTTTCCCGCGTAAATACCGATCCCGTGGGAATTCCGGGAACAAAAAAAATAGCCAATGTCTTATTCCAGGGTCTATCTACTTGCCAAATTTCATTCAGATTCGTTCAGTAGTTTTTGCGTGACAGAGTAACAAACAAACATACATCCATCCATCCTCACAAACTTTCACATTTATAATATCAGTAAGATTTATTTGTCAAAAAGTCCCTTTTCAAATGTAAACAGATCTGAAAATATATGCATTAAGTAGATTACCGTAGATAAAACTGTTAGGGAGTTTACCTATACCTAATGAACACTAGCATTATTTGATATCGGTATTTCCCCGTTCACGTTTTTCAGTATACTGAAGTGTGTATATGTATCCTCCACAACCCAGTAGCGGAGTAACTATAGTACATTGTTCATCGAGGGGAGAAAGTGACCGATTACCAACGAGGGTGTAGTTCTTAATATGCACTTTATTCCGAGTGATACATAGTGCTTTATACTATACCTACGAGGAAAGTAAAAGAGAATAATAATAATAATCTGTCTCTTGTCTTTTGGCATTACAAGTACTTTTAAGTTAGCTACTGAATTGGTCTAAATAAAAAAAAAAAACAGCGCGTTAGTAATGGATTTTCAAACACTTTTCCCTCCCTCGCCAATGTCTCCAGCACCTCAGTAATGAATTCTCATACACTTTTGCGACCCGCACATTTGTACTACAGTAATAACGTCCGTTCTGTCAAACTTTTTAAAAAGTAATAAGGCACTTTCCGAGCAGGTATAAAGTATTTTGTTTCGTATTTTTTTCTGTATATTTTTTATTACTTAACTGTTCATTCGTATAATATGTGAAATGCTATGTTGGTACTAAAGCAATAGCTTTAGCAATTAGTAAAGTAATACCTAGCTAGCCATTGCAATGTTAGTAAGTTTTTTTTGTTTTGCTTTATCTCTACTTCCACGTTTATTGTTCAATGCATGCCGTGGCAGCCTTTAATTAAGTCTACACTATTGTTTGTAATAATATTGTAACTTGTAATATGTTTATTGGTGTATGCTTTGTTGGTTGTCTTTAATAAATAACACGGTACCTCTTGGCAAGACTGGTAAGAATTTAGTGAAAGCATTATGTATGATATTGTTATAGAGTAGATAATTATAACCCTCATAGCAACACGTGCGGTCATTACCAAGAGCGTATAAAACAGTTTGTTCGATTCACTGAAGAACGGCCTTGGATAAAATAAATGAGAATACGGCTCGCCATTTCAAAGGCATTAACGGGGATACAAGTTGTCGATACACGTGTCAAGTCCATCAATAGAAACAAACTATTTGAAGTGGATACACTTCTCCAAATAGTTTTTTGATTTAAAACCTTTTGGAGTGAATATAGTCAAAAAAGATTTTATTTTATTTTATTTTATAATTTACTAGCTTGTGCCAGCGGCTTCGCCCGCGTGGGAAGTTTTTCCCGTGTAAACCCCGATCCCGTGGGAATTTCGCAAAATCCTTTCTTAGCGGATGCCTACGTCATAACATCTACCTGCATGCCAAATTTCAGCCCGATCCGTCCAGTGGTTTGGGCTGTGCGTTGATAGATCACTATGTCAGTCGCTCAGTCAATCAATCAGTCAGTCACCTTTGAGTTATATACACTGATTAGAAAACCACTTGATCGCACATACGTTGCCCCGACGCACGAAAACTATGCGAGTTTTTGCTCCTATATATTGGCTACGATACACGAACCATTTTAGTTGTGACCAAGTATTAGGCCTGTGTGCATGCTAAACAATTACAAATTTAAAATTTTTGTATCCAATTTACGACGCATAATAATGCTTTCATGCGCGTTGAAGTGGTGTGGAAAACATTCCCAGATATCGAGATACCAAATGGATGACATAACTATTCATCAGTAATGAAATAATATGAAAATTATTTATCATTTAATCGGATTATAAGCTACCGCAGAGGTCCATTTAAAATGGTGGTTTGGGTGGTCAAGGACAAAATTGTGTCGCGCGTTGATGTCTTTTGGAAATGTCTCTTTCTTACATGAAGACATTCTAATTCTTTTATCCCTGTCTTTTCATCTGTATTTTTATCGTAAAAATCTGTGCTGTTACCTATAACGGCTGGATACGATATCGATAATTATAAAATTAAACAATTTTTTTTGTAATTCAATTCAGATAGTTGTCATAAAATACCTATCTACATTAACCGACTTTAAAAAAATTGGCCAAGTGCGAGTCAGACTCGCCCATGAAGGGTTCCGTAGTAACTATAATAATGTAATATAATAATTATGTATATTTATTTGACGAATAAAAAAAACCCTAAAATTTCTTAAAACTAGCTTATTTATTTACATTTTTATAACTACGCTAAATAACTTTGTTTTTTATAGTGTTTGTATGAATTACAAAGTTATATTTGTGGTTTTAGAAAATATGCTGTATCTCAAAAACTGCTGAGCCGATTTCGTTCAAACCAATTTTGGTTGAAAGTTTACATTAAGATCTACAGACATTTTTTATTTTATTTTTCACTCCATTATTATAGAAGTTAGAGGGGGGACACACATTTTACCACTTTGGAAGCTTATATCTTTGAAACGATTGACTTTATGAAAAAGTGGTTCTAGAAACCCTTATATCATTTTTAAAGACCTGTCTATAGATACCACACACGCATAGGTTTCATGTAAAAAAATATTTTCAGTTCTAGTTCTATGTATGGGGACTCCCTTTATTTTAAATATTTTTTAATTTTTTTCTTTAAAATAGAAAATTGGTTCACAGAATACATCTATCTACTAAGTTTCACATGTATAGTTTTAATAGTTTCGGAATAAAATGGCTGTGAAATACGGACGGACGGACAGACAGACAGACAGACAGACAGACAGACAGACAGACAGACGGACAGACATATCGAAACTATAAGGGTTCCGTTTTTTGCCATTCGGCTATGGAACCCTAAAAATGAGAAAGTTCTGATATTTTTTCTTCTGTGTGACATGCATGTTTTCATTTTAGATTTCCCAAGATTCCAGATTAAAAAGAAAAGTGGATGGATAAGTTTACTAGGGAATATTGGTTTTAGTTTGGTTTTTATTGATATAATGTTGAGAAAAGTCAAAATAATATAAGATACCTATATCCAATCTTTCTAGGCATCAAATAGTATGACGGAGTCTAATATTAATTAACTTGGACCTTTGCATTACAATATCACCCTCGTTAGTTACTTTGGTTCTGGGGATGCGGTAATGGTCTCTATGAGATACCGCGGCCCCGGAACTTAAGGGCAGCTGAAGGAACAGGGTGGGTTTTTGGTCAGTAGAAGTCTGACACTCCCTTCCACTTTACCCAGAGCGGGAGAAGTCATTCGATGATTTTCCCACCTAGGAAAAAGAAACAGGTTCCTTTGTTTCGATGTCGAGTCCACGGGTTAAGAGTATGTAGGAGGGAGGAGTCATCAGATAAATCATCTAATGGTGGTGAGTACCACCAAAAAAATAATTATTACCTAGTGCCTGCTGAAGCTACAGCTGTTGACACAACTGATTTTAATGAAAATATATTTATTATGGAATATAAAATAAATATAAAAAAATTTAATATAAAAATAATATATGGCCGGCTACATTGTCCATGCTCTGTTAAAGCAAATAAAATGCCTAACTTGTATTGGAGCGTTGATTGGTGTTACAAATCAAAACGCCTTACAATTTCAAAAAGACACTAAAACAAGTTATTGTACGGATCCACCACAGTAATAGAAATTTGTCGTCGTTGTGAAATTTATATTAAAAGGGCGATCACCGAGAGTAGTTCGAAAGTGCTGTCTCAGAAATATAATTCCAATTATTTTATGAGATCGGTTTTAAAATCACTGATTGGGTATAATTTATTCCCGGATATTAATTTTCATCAATATGAAATAGAAACTACCAATCATTTGATTGAATTAGCAAGATGCCTAATTCAGAAATATGTAGACGCTCGGTTATCATTTTTCAGCAAAAACAATCAGGACCCTAAAACTTTAATTCGAAAAACATTTACCAAATTAATTCATTTTAAAAATTAATAATAACAGCATACTTGTTTTTCTTTTTGTAATTGAGACTGATAATGATTAAATATTATTATGTGATTTTATTGAGTAATTTTATAATGTTAAACTTCATTTTATCGATGTCGATAACTTGCCCTCAATCAAGTAGAGCAATCCCTAACTCGGCATATCTATGAAGCTTGACTTTGAACTGACCAATTGCAGTAGCGCATTTTTTCCTCGCCTCCCAACCCGTATTGGCGAGTTGTGTTCTTCAAAGAAATCGGCCTATAAGCTCTCTAGGTTAAATACTCTCTGGTTATATATATTTAGATTATCAGATTACAAACACCCATTAGTATATATCTTAACCTAGTGTCCATACTAATATTATAAATGCGAAAGTAACTCTGTCTGTCTGTCTGTCCGTTACCTTTTCACACCTAAACCGCTGAACCGATTTAGATGAAATTTGGCATGGGTATGGTTTAGGACCCTGGGAAGGACATAGGATAGTTTTTATCCCGAATTTCTCACGGGATCGGGATTTACGCGGGAAAAACCTCCCAAGCGAACGAAGTTGCGGGCAAAAGCTAGTACATAATGTAATAACAATTGTGTTAGTAAATAAAACTTAATACTACGTTAGGATCACTAAATTTCACTAGGTCTTTGTGTTTTAATGTGTCGTTCTCATGTTGCTATCTCTATTTTTATTTTGGGTCGGTGTAACAGTGTCGGTGTCGCACCCTTGATATAATACTCGCTTGAAACAAACAAATAGTTTGCTAGAAGATAACAAAAAAATCTAGAGAGATTGTCAGTCGCCCCACGTAAAATATTCGAGGCAAGGTTAAATAAAATAAATTCATGCTTCCGAAAACCTTAATAATATAATATTAATCTTACTAGCATTTCCAGAAAATAATGAAAATTCAGCGATATTTTCTCATCAACGTTTTCTAGTAAAATTCGTGATTCTCCTCTTCAGGTAGGGTTGCCAGATCAAAAAATCCAAAATCCGGAGTAAATTTCAGACATTTGATGAAAATTCCTGACTTTCTTTAATTTGAAATAAAAACATCCTATTTTTTTATGTTTCACTCTTTCATTCAATTGTAGAAATTCCGGACGCTTTAGGATTCCCTCCGCATTCCGGACATTATACCTATATTACCGGACATGTCCGAAAAATTCCGGTCGTATGGCAACCCTATCTTCGGGGAAAAATTAAGCGCGAAATAAATAAATAATATCTTCAGAATGCTGTTGAGACTTCCCCGCTTCTTTAGTGCGTCAGAGATGTTTGCGAAGAGGCATACAGATGGGATCCACGCCATCATGCGCAAAAAACTCTGTTCGCTGGTCAGCAGAGTGCGGGAGAGTAACAACAGCATTCTGTCGACTGTGGCGGAGAGATTAAACTCTCCTTTCATGATTCACTTTATGGGAATGACTATCAGCCGGGGCACGTTTCCCATAAATTGATGGTCCTTCCCATAAAGCTAGTTATAATTTTATTTGTTAATATTATCTACTAACCCTAGCATAAGCAGTACCTATACTAACACATCTATGGATTTTTAATTATCCGAAATAAAGAAAGAAATTGAAATTGATATCCCAAACTATAATAATTTAATATGGGAATGTGAGTTTGTTTGTTAAGTTTTTACGCCTACATCGCTGAATTGATTATGTATTTTGGTACAGATGTAGATGGGACCCTTCACCCTAGAGACGGGTAATAACTAGTTTTTGCGAAGCTAAAGGTAAAATCTATCCTAACAGGGACAAAGCTTAGTGTTAAATATTTCAGGCAACGAGAAATATGGATCTTACTTCTTATCTTACTCTTTCTATCTTACTGTATTCTAATATTATAAATGCGAAATTTTGGATGTTTGGATGGATGAATGGATGTATGGATGGCTGTAAATTACTCTTTCACGCAAAATCTACCTAGACGGATCTGAATGCAACTTGTTATCTCGGAATTCCCACGGGATCGAGAACTACGCGGGAAAACCCCGTTCATCAGAGAACTTGTGTATGGATTTCCCCTTTTAGTTATGATGTTATGCAGTTCAGCCCATTACTAGTTTCAATAATCAAGATCAGGTTTACAGAAGAATGGGTTTAAGAAATATAATAGATTCATGAAGTGCATTCAGCTTGTCTCCACGAGAAGCGATGAGAGATGTTTAAATGTTCGGTTAGCGTTCTTTGCGATTGCTGACGCCAAATTTTCACAGTTCGTGCCGATACGGAAAAAAATATATTACGTGGTCTAAAATACTTAATCAGCGTAAAATTATATTTCCGCACAACGACAAACATCAATGATATTTATGTAGATATGTTTTTCTCTGACATTGGAATTCACGTGTGGAATTGATTCTAAAATAAACACATAGCTATGTATAAAAAATACACGTGCCAATGAAAAATACAAGCACGTTTGTTATCAAGTATAAAGATACATAACATTTATATAAATAATATCTGTATTTTATAATCGACAAATCGTATTATCACCAAAATAGAACTCGGAAAGCAATTTTTCCCAGACAATGTCTTTTTCCACGTTCCGGCGGCCGCCATTTTTCCGAGAGTTCTCGATGTTTGCCGAGTATGCACGAACGTGCGCACGAGTCGATTTCCGCAGGAACCTTGGCGACCGTCGTGAACATTGCCACGCAATAAACAAATTTTATTATTATTATTATTATTTATGAACATTAATTACAAATAACGTATAAACTAAGCCCCACAAAACCATAGTAGTGGGTTTGACTGTGGGGTCGATGAGTGAATGTAAATACATGTAAAGAAAATAAAGAAATTTCAATAAATAGGTTATACATCCCAGCTTTCCAAACTGCTTCGGTGAAGTCTCAAATTATCAAAAGAAAATACAGGGTGATTACGATCTGACTTACTCAAACGAAAATATAGGTTGTACAAACAAGCGTTGCTAAATTAAAGCCTATTTTAGTCACCCCTTTTATCATGACGACCTCTCTTCATAATTCGTCCTTTAGATAAGACCGCGAGTTCCATATACATACATAGCTGTGTGAATATGTGAAATGTTTATTTTTAGAGTGCGTTAGTGGCACGTTTATGACTTGACTCTTTTACATAGTCTATGTTTACGTTTTTTGGAAAGAGATTAATGATCCGTATTAAGAAAGAGCTATGGATTAATCAAAGATTCTAAAGTGTTTAGAATAACCAGGAAGTTATTAAACAGATAAGGAAATCTTATTAAACAAACATTACACAGTTGCTAAGCCGTGTTAATGCATACATTTGCTGATAAATTATGAATTAATAACTTGCTTGCACTGTCTGGACAGGTCTAATTAAATTTGTGTAGAGCTTTCCTTAAAAATCTATTTTATATAATGTAAGTAACTTATACAGTTCTCGAATCATTTAACCAGTACGAATTGTACGATATTTTAATGAGACATTGAGCTCTTAATTATTTTTTTCGGTGTTTCAACTCAGGATAGTCAACTACGAAATATCGGGCTAGCCTAGTTCAAAATGATCAAAAATATAAACGTGGAAGTGTTATTTTTAACCTAATCTTAGGACAGATTGTTGGGAATTTCACAGTTTCGTATCACTTGTATGTTTTTTTTTAAATTGTATATTTGTTGAAACCTTATACATTTTTAAAATGTAAGGTTTGACAGAGAACAAGACCAGTACACCTTTACAATTCTATATAAATATATTCATACTAATATTATAAATACGCAAGTAACTCTTTGTGTGTTTGTTGTGTCTTCTTCAAGTCTGAACGGAATTGGATGGAATTTGGATCATGCCCTGGAATAGGATATGTTCTAAACATATTTTTATCCCGAGAGTACATACAGAAGATTGACCACGTGGACGAAGCTGCTTTTAGAATCTCGTAACTGTATTTAATTATTTATATATTTTATAGTATACCATAATAAAAGCAAAGCGGAAGTACGGACTGGACCACGAGCTCAGTCTGTTTTCTTCATAGGGTTTTTGCAGAGCTTTGCAGTACACCAAGATATCGCTTTTGGTGTTTTAAACCCCACTCCTATTGCAATATGAAATTAAAAATTAAAATTCTCCCATTTGACCTATTGTATACAACGTGTAATTTAAAGGGTTTATACATACCAAGTGCACGGCTTCTTTGGATGATAACAAACGATATGGCAAGGGTTTTGTAATCCTATGTCAACACGTGTGGAACTTATTAGAAATTTCAATACATTGATACCAGAGACCGAAATTTTCAAATTAAGAAGAACGAACAGAATTATCATGTTATTGGCAAGTGACGTGAAAGTTATTGACCCTTGTAGTGCTGTGACACGTTTGTTATGATTGGTATTCAAGAAACATATGAAACCGATAATTTGGTATCAATTATTTGAGTCACTTATTTTTAGCTGAAACTGTGCATAGAGACACCATAACAGATGTTGTCTTCAACCCTTTTGAATAGATATGGGGTTTCCGTTACACGTTGTAAAATAAAATTATAATAATCACCCAATCAGAAAATTATAATAATCACCAGATCAGTTACTATTGCTTTTAACTAATACGGGAAGCACAAACTTTTTACCCCTTTTTACGAAAATTACGCGGACGGAGGTGTATTAATATAGCCCAATTAAATTTTATGTTTCATTGACAAAAAAAAAATACCTTATCTTATGAAGAAAGGAATACAGTTTGGTTATACTTTTGTATAATAATTAATAATGCATTATGAAATAAATAAATGATGGGCGAATCTCGACAAATGAAGATTTATAATAAATCAGTTGAAATTTGATTTGACTTTTATGATATAAATAAGTATTCATAAAGTCCAGTGTTTTCATGCAAAACTGAGTTTCCTGCCAAGTCTAGCTGCCATATAAGAAGTAGCAGAAATCATGCCATAACGGTCTTTATTAACAGTTCCATTTCTGTGAACCCAACTACAGTAACGACTATTTAAAAATTCTAGATACTTTTTTTGACAGGTCTAAATTTGTGGACCGTTACCAGCGCTATACATCAGTTTTCTCCAAGTTCTCGAAAGAAACGATTGAAATAAACCTTACAGTAATGAACATAGAGTTTAATTTAGATTGCGTGCAAAACGTCTAGGAATCAAACCTTGAACGTGGAAGGAGCGAGGCCACAGCAGCAGTCTTGCGGAAGGTTACACTATTACAATGCAATCATGTCAAAACTTACTTTATATCAAAAGTTGATAAAGTCGACATTCCTTTGAATTATCTAGACAAACTGTTTCCTCATAAGAATTTGAACTTTATATCGTGGTGGCTATGGTTGGAAATACATTGTTTTGTAGCTGTAAAATTTAGGTCGGTCGGTAGAAGTTTTTGGCAAGTTGGTTGGTTGGTAACAGAGTAAATTTACCGGCTGTGCGGAGAATGTTTGTTTGCTGAAGATATCGTTTGTTCTTTTCTTTTAAGTTTCCGGGTATGGATGTCACGGGTTTTGGTCCTTGAAGACAGAAGTCTGATTTGTGAACGTTTCATTTTTTTTTTTTGGCATTCTTTGTATGGTTCTAAGATTTGGTATAGGCGAGGTCTTGGTTATCTTCAGGAGGTCTACTGTCAGAGTGCGGGCAAGGCTCATTCCACACAGTGAAGATGGTTGATGGGTCCTAAAGATTCTAGAGTGATGACTGCGAGCTGAAAGATAGTTGTAGAAAGCAGGATCGATGCCCTGCAGACGGCAGGATTACGCTGAAAGCCAGATGCGCAGGACTTGACTATTGGAGTAGGTCTATAGCCAACATGTTCAAAATTATAAGAATTATAGCGGGCTTTATTCAGAATACCAGCGCTACGGTATTTTACACCTCGCTGAATATCATGGCATCATGCTAAGATAAGAGATATTTTGGTCTCACAAAGGTTTAGGTTTTATAGGTTCATTCAAATAAGTTTAATTAAACTATTTGTCTTTAATTAAAATTATTGTGGTGAGTTCTTGGTTCTGTTGATCTTGGTTAAACCAAAATTTCAATGCTTTCCATTTAATAGACAATTTTGGTTTCACTTTTCAGCTATGCAACAATGCAACAATATTTCAACATAAAGACTGATATTTCCATAACTGCAGTATCTTTTACCACGATTTAGTAATAAGTTCCTACTTGTGCATTTTAATATCTATTCGTGCTTGGTACCGAGCACCCAAGTAGGTACTTACCTATCAAATAAAACGTAATAGGTAAGATAAATAGATTTTAAAATTCCACAAGCCTCCTATTAATCCCGCCTACATCATTCTGGGATAAAAAAATATAGCCTATGGCTGTTCATGAATTAACTGTAGTTATCAGTAATAGGTATAATACACAAACAGCAATAATTATTAAGGACCTATACTACCTAACCTCAGCGCTTCTCACTCTTTATCTCGCTCGCACACTACTGGCCGCGGTCACGCTATAACGCAGATAATTTAGTTTATTTCTATTTACGGTGAAATTAATGGTAATTAAAAAAAGTAAATAACCTAAGACCTGCTTTATAGTTAGTTCAATTAATATGCAAAGTTTCATTATCTAATTTGAAGTTATTTTTGAATACCAGCGGTTTATTGTTCGGTTTGGAGGTAACTTTGGATATTTTTTACTATCAAGAAATTTTTATGGAATCGTGTTTTCGTCAAACGTAGTACCTAACATTAATCCTCAACGTTACCATATATTTATTTCAAAATTATTGCTGCAGTATTTTCGACATAACGGAGGATCATGCTAAGCCATTTGAGGTAGTATAGGCCCTTAAAATAAACTGATATAGCGAACATATTCTACCCCCGTGTCTCGGAAAGCACGTTACTCCTGGGATCCCGGTGGTCATTTGTACATCTTTGTCAGTCGTAACGGGTAGTCAGAAGCCAGAAACTCTGACACTGATTTAGTCAACCCTGTTCCCTCAGCTGCCTTTAAGTTTCGGGGCCGCGGCATCTCGTTAGAACATTCCCGGGACCCGGCAGGCAATGGCCTTATGGCCCCGTTACTGGTGCTGACAGCTCTTTGAGACGCGCGTGGAACTTATGTAGCTAGGGTCTTAGAAATCATGGATGCTTTGCCAAAACGGCTCCAAGAAGTCATTAGAGCCCGAGAAGGCAATATAATAGTAATCAAAATGAAATGAAAAAAAGCATAGAACTCAAAATCTATATTTATTGTTTTCATTCTTTAATATACGTAAACACGATTTTTTTTTTTTTAATTTGCATGTATTTTTATTTTTTGTCAACATTACTATAATCAGTCAGCGGTCTTTCTTTCACTATTTCCACAACAGAATCACGGCACGGAGCCATAACTGTCCGATAAAACTTACCTTAGTGTCAATCAAAAATTCGGTATCGCCAATTAGTGATAATTATCTGTATAACAGAGGTAAAGTGTATACGTTATCTCAAAGTAATGGCGTATAACCTTTACTGAGCTAAACGTGATTGTGTCAGATATTAATTTATAATCACGTGCTGTCTTTGTGGTATCAGCATCAGCTACTGCTGATACCAAAATGACAGCATGGCTTCGCCTCTTTCGCTTATCCTAATGGTAGCCTATTGCTTCTACAAGTGTTACTTTCTACTAATGAACGAACGAGTCGGATCTGTACTTCTAGTACCAGATAATTTGCAAACATATAAACAAACAAACGGGACAGTTTTACCTTTTTTGTACACCTTTTAATGTTTGCAGGTCAAACATTTATAAAAAAACAAGTGTGCAATGAGGCTTTTCTGCATAAGATATATTCTCGTCAAAAAACTTGGCAAGAGTTGTTCAATGCGCAGAAGTCGATTTTTAGGTGTCAGCGGTTGTCAGCGGGACGCGGGGTATGACGTAGCGCCGCTCTGAGCACACAATTGGTGCGTCATTACTTCTCGTTCAATTTGTTCCCGAGTAAACTTGCGCAAACGAAAGTTGCACCCTTTGTTCAGGTCACGAGTTGTTGTTTTAAATTTGGTTTTTGTTACGTTGATTACAATGCCAGGACCAAATACCGTTTTACGCAGACTATTAAAACGTCAGAAAGAACAGTTTGATATTATAGTTAAGGAAGGTTGAAATTCCGAATTCGTCACTGTCTTTAGGACACCGGGAAAAAAGAAGAATAAAAGGGGTAGCAGTTTTATTAACTAATTGTGACGACGAGAACATTATTTTTAATGTTTGTTTTAAATACATTTTTTTTTCACCATTAAATGTATTATATCTATTTTATTTATAATACCGAATTAACGAATAAATTCCTCTTCTTTCTTTAACATTCTTCTGAACAAACACGAATAAAATAAAAGGTGGCAATAACCATAGAATAATGGCAAGCAATAAAAGTGACCACTTTTTTCTTCCACTAAGTGCAGGCGCGAACTTACCCCCACTACGCCAAAACCTTGCCAACTTACGTGACGAGGACTATATTTTGTTACAGGCAACCTTTGGATGGTCGACACTAAAATAAATAAATTTAGGGCTATATCTATCGTTCGGTTAAGTAGTAACCAGCCTTAGTGTGCTGAACTACGAGTGGCCCTATAAAAAAAAACTTCCGGGGTTGCGGGAATGTTCTAACGAGTTACCGCGGTCCCGTTACTTAATGGCAGTTGAAGGAACAGGGCGGGTTTTTAGTCCGTAGAAGTCTGACACAGATTCAAATCCACTCAGACCGGGAGCAGTCATTTGAAGATTTTCCCACCCGGAAGGGCTTTATCACTATAATCATATTTATTTACGATTAGAATGATTCTCCGATAAATGCCAAAACTTGATTGAAATCTGGCGAATTGTATCGTTGTTCATTACCTACTTGATTTATGTAACCATAATAATTACAACAATCGATACTAATCGACAAGAAGATTAAGTGTGTTTGTTCGTCCTTCATTCAAGTCTAAACGGAGCAGCGGGTCAATGTGATTATTTGGTGTGCAAATAGTTGGAAGGGTTACAAAGTGAAATAGGTACTTGTTCTTGAAAAAATTGGGAAATTCCACGCCGATGTCTGTGCTTCCTGATAGCTATGACTTGGGGGTCTTTAAGTCAAGAGTGAATAGGTTACTTCTAGGTAAGCGTGCTCCGTCTTCGACCACATCATCACTTACCATCAAATGAGATGGTGGTCAAACGCGAGCCTATTATCAATGAAACGAAAAATGAACGAGAGCGAAGCAACTGGCTTAACCATGTCTTGAACTTAATCATAATCAGGACACATTAGTCTAAAAATATGCCGGAAAGTGCTCAATTAAAGATTGATCAAACATAAAATATTTGAATAACCCATTAACCAATCATATTCATTATCACCTATACTTACAGCTATAGTAAATACGGCAATTATTCACAAAAACCGGGTTAACGAACACACATACATATAATTACGTATGTACATAATTATGTAGTACTAACGTAGTAAATGGTCACCCAAGTAATCGTTGTGTTTGCCTTTTCAACCATACATCCTTCCTTTGAGAACCACGGGAGAATAACTCAAAACGGCGAAATTAATGAAGATATTCTCTGTCCTTATTAATAGAGAAATAGGGTCTATTTTCAACGGGAAAAAGGGACTTCTCTCTCCTGTAGTTTTCTCAGAGGGTTATCAACAAAAACGTTAGCTAGCAGACTGAAGAGTAATTTGGCGGTTGCTATTTCAGTCCGTCAATTAACAAATTGGCGGGCATCTGTAGCTTTGGCAGTCGTTATGGGTAGTCAGATTTCTGCAAACTAATACTACAGAGGGTATCAGTTAGACAGGCAGTCGGTTCATGTAAAATACTGGTATTTGGCTGCATCCCGTTAGATTCGAAGCTACAAGGTTTATTTTTTATATTACATACACGTACACTATTACACATGAAAACTGCACTTAAAAAAGATAAGTTCAAATGAGCTTAGATTTTTTGTTTTTGGTTGGCATCTCGCAAGTCAACCTATGACGTTATCGGTTGCTTAACCGGACTTGCCTGTGACTGCTTTAATTAATTACAATTAAAGCCCTCCTCCAGGGCTTATTAAAAAGTAAACAAACTAGGCGACTACGTGCTATAGGCACCCCCTATGGGGTACGGAACTTGGCTTAGGGCATCGCTAGGGAGGGCAGCTAGGGACAGGCTGGAACGGTGGCTTAAATGAGTTGTTTTTTTTGGGATTTTTATAGTTGATAAAGGCTAAAATAAGGTTAGTTGATGATATTTAAAAGAAAATTAGTCTCAAAAAACGAATTTTATCAATATTTAATCCAAAATAACCTCTTTTGATAGAATGTAGCGATCATTAAGAAGAACAAAATATTTCACATAGGTCTACACAGACACTTATAAAACGTTAGAAGATAGTGCACTGTTCGAATTGGTAGTTTCCTAAGGAGAAGAACTGACAAGGAACTCTTTGGTTACTCTTTTTAAAACCTGCTTAATTGATTTTTGCAATGTTTCCATAATACAGTTTTTATAGGTAAGAAGAAAGCTGTTTTATTTAAAAATTTCCACGCTCTAACCTTCACCTTCAAAGAAAATACTAACGGAAAAGTAAATATCAGAAGACATTTCTTGCAGGCAAAATTTACCCGTGATATAGAGTTTTCAAACTAGTGAACTTTACTAGCATAATTTGTATCAAATTTAAAACTTTGACAGCTCTAATGAACTTTAATCTGTTTTTGAATTAGGTAAAAAGAAAGAGACAAAGATTTTTATCTAGCTCGCGTAGAAACAATACGATTTAATTCCTATATTTCCCTGCCGGTTTTGCGGGAATGTTCTAAGAAGATACCACGATCCTGGAACTAAGCAATTGAAGGAACAGGGTGGGTTTTTAGTCAGTAGAAGTCTGACACTCCCTCTCCACCCAGAGCGGGAGGAGACATTAGAAAATTTTCCCACCAGAAAAAAATTTAGCTATATTTCAGCTTTTAACTCTAGCTAATGAAAAGAGGGCAGTTCTAAAGGCTAACAAGAATATAATACTTAAAGCAATGAATGCGAGCAGTTTGGCAACGTCCGGTAGCTCTAAATGCCAGGCAATATGAAATAAGAAAGCAATAAAAGGTTAGACTTCATTTTTGTAAGGATTCGCTTCTATTGGCAAAGTTCTGCTTGCGCAGTATACGACAGAGGGTTGCATAATCGCGTCAAGTCACTCAACGTAAAGCTATGTATATTAGACGCATAGAATGGAATCAGCGTTACATTGTGGAAATCCATTCCAAACTAATACTTCAGAAAATATCTAGTGTTAATTCCGCCAAGAACTAATGATCAATCTTGCATGCAGTATGCAGCACCCCGGCCGCAAATTATATGCACCATGCAGAAGGGATGCAATAAAACATACCACATGCAAGCAAACCACACTCGACACGTTTCATCTCTCCACGGAGTATCATCAGGAGATGTTGGCGAGTCTTGATGGAATTATACTAGATATGTTTCTGAAGTATATAGTAAGTTTCAATGTTAATTTAATGTTAATTTAATTGTTATCATAGGATTGGAGCCGTTTACAGTTGCAAATTAATATAACTTTTAAGTCTGACTCAAGGATAAAAATAAAAGTCGAAATATTTACAACGGCAAAAGTAATGAAAAAAATTCACATCACATTGCGCCAGATATGAAATGCAGAATTTATGCGAAGCATTGACCTACTGGCCCGTTTTTCGACAATGACCAAACTCGGAACGAGCTCGCGAATTCACACTACATTTCTAATCAACAATCACGTGGATACTAGTGACTCAGACCGTCCAAAATCCAAAAAACAAAAATACTTTTAAGTTATGAGATTTTTAAAACCGACTATCTCAAAAATGTATATGTACTGTGACCTACATTCAACCAAACATAGTCTGTCATTCATTGCACTGCAAATAAAATAAGGTTTTTCCAAAGATTCAAAAGTCCAATGTGACAACAGTAAGTCCTTAAAAACCATACACACTAAAGTTTAAATTGTAATCAGTAACCTAGTAAAAATGTCAAATGCCATTTCACCACCACTCAAATATAGATCGCATCTCATCAATATCGACATTTAAATAAAATTGAAGTGTCTGTCAGTGTTTTCTCAAGTGCTTACATGTAATTATTTATACGACATTGAAACAAAAACCAGCATTTTTAAAATTTTCGTTTCTCTGTCTGATTGTCTGGTTTAATCTCTGGAACGCCTGGAACGATCTTGATGAACCTTCTCTATTCTTACCATCAAAATCGTTATGTAAAAAGTATAATTATGTTGTCCTATGACGACATATACTTTTTATACCGGATTCCCCACGCGACCAGGGCCCCAAGTCTGCTATTTTTATAAATTTGTCATTCCATCACGATCCCATTGTCATTTTGCTAATAGTTCGTAATCTACTAAATTCATAATGGTTGGTCAGTAGTCTCGTATTAGAATGACATTGCCGTATTGCCATTATTATAAAACCCGTTGGTAGTAATTATTTTCGAAAAACTACCCCTAAATTTGAACATTTATTCATGCCAGATTTTATTTCTATTTAATTTTACATATTATTTCGTTCAATGAAGTGTCAGTGGTTGACCATTGGAAAGCCATTATATTAGTAGATTACCAAACTTGTCAAAATCAACAATTTTGAAATCAATGATAGACTATTTTGACACTACAGTAATAGCAGACTTGAGGCCCGGGATTTACGAAATCCCGGGTGTTAGAAAGTCCTCTTAAAAAATCTGCTTGTCAAGTAAAGTTCATCTACGCATCTTCAAACACATGCCGTTATCCAAGCAATGGGCGTGGCCATACAATTTGCATGACATTGAGCGGCCGTGTTTCACTAAATTATCGTTATACAAGGTCAGGCCTGGTTACTACGCGATGTAGACTATCGTGATATCGTATTAAATGTATTTTTTTATCGTTTGTTTTGTAAAGATGAATATTTTAATAGACAACGTTTTGTTTTGGTAACAATAAGCAGCGACACTTTTTTTCCTTAGATGAGTTTTTATACGGAGGAGGAGCTTGTCGCTAAATAACAGCCACACGAGTAGATCTTTAAAGTTAAGCAACGTTTACCAAGGTTGGTTCGTGGATGGGTGAGCATCTTAACACATTACTTCCCAAGCATCGAAAAAATTTAAATTTTTCGATCAAATTTTTAAATGAAGGTCTTAATACGTTAAGAAAAAATAATATGACTTTTTTTCAAAAGGATTCGAACACGATTTCGTGGCAATTTGTATAGACATGTTCCCGGTGTCATATTTATAGTACGGCTTATTTTGAACGTATCTCATAAGTTCCCAAATTCTATTTTGTTTTTGTTTTTATTTATTATATAACTGGTAAAGGTTTTAGAATCAGTTTTATGTACTTTGAAGTTGCTATTTTTTTTTTCTTTTACGGTATATAGTTCTTGATGCATCAAAAATGATCAATTTGAAAAAATTATATTAAAATTACGGAAACATTTTTTACAGCGAAAAAAAAAAAACATTTAATTAGAAAAATAGCGTAAAAATACGAATTTAATCAGAAAACATTAAAATAAAAGACCTAACATTTAAAAATAAATGTTGAATATAGTGTCTTAAAAATAGGACAGTGGGGAGGAATGGGTTAACACATCGAGAATCTTCCATGCCTCGGAAACCACATTAAGCCTTTGGACCCGTCTGTCTTTTATTCATCTTTGATAATTGTTACGGATATTCAGAAGCCACAAAATCTGACTACAGTCTTGCCAAGGCGTATTGTGATATTTTAGGTAAAACACTAGTACACCAGTTTTTTTCCAAGCGTGTTGGGGTTGGCTTAAAGCTAAGTACAGACGCCAGCACATCAAGCTACAACAATCTGTCAAATTACTTTAATAGATTTTCAACTTTATTGTTAAAGAAATTGGGTTCAAGGTTGATTGGGAAAATTTGACAGTTTCGGGTAGCTTCATGTGCTGGCGTCTGTACTAGTGAGGTAAATGGCGCGACTTCTTATCTGACCTCTCTGATCTGCAAGTCTGGTGTCAGATTCTCTCTCTGGCTTTTGTAGATAACGACGAAGACTCCCGATAATGAACAAATCTACGCACTAACTAAAAGGCCGTTAAGCCACAAAAGGTCATTTTTCACTTTTTAATGTATCTTTAAACTACTTTCGATTCTCTATCTTCTGGTCTAAGAATAATTTTCCTACGATGAATATGAACAAATCTGCCCTGCACTAACTAAAAGGCCGTTAAGCCACAAAAGGTAATTTTTCACTTTTTAATGTATCTTTAAACTACTTTCGATTCTCTATCTTCTGGTCTAAGAATAATTTGCCTACGATGAATACTTTTCGAGATACAGCAATTTTGCTGAGCAGTTAAGCCACATAGTTTTTGTCACTTCCTTAGTTAAAAAGTGACTAAACCACAATACTATACATACAATACCTTTAAAGCAAGAGTGGATAGGCATTGTCTGGGCTCGCTCGTTCGATCGTAGACCTCATCTTACACTTACCATCAGGTGTGATCGAGGTCAACAGCGGGCTCATTCGTAATAAAAAAGAAAACTAAAATATAATACAATACTAAAAATTAATTAATATTTACAAAAAACAAACGTTATACAACGTGTAACGGAAACTCCATATCTATCCAAAGAGACTGAAGACAACATCTGGTATGGAGTCTCTATGCAAAGTTTCAGCTCAAAATAAGTGACTCACAGAATTGACCCCAAATTATCGGTTTCATATGTTTCTTGAATACCAGTAATAACAAACGTGTCACAGCACTATGAGAGTCATCACTTTCCACGTCACTTGCCAATAAAACGATAATTCTTTTCATTCTTAATTTGAAAAATTCGGTCTCTGGTATCAATGTATTGAAATTTCTAACAAGTTCCACACATGTAGACATAGGATTACAAAAGCCTTGTTATATCGTTTGTTATCATCCAAAGAAGCCATGCACTCGGTATGTATATACCCTTTAAATTACACGTTGTATATTGGCAACAGAAACTATGGCCACAAAAATAATTTACAACCATCGTCCTAGCTAGCGTAGTTTTGTAGAAAACTTATTTTTACGTTTACTCGAAAAGTACTTTTTGGGGTTAGCGGCTTTTTAGTTAGTGTAGGGCAGAAATGATAGCCGGGACTAAGACCTTAACGTGCTTCTTCAAGCACGGAGGAATATCAATATGTTAAAATAGCCACCCATCCAATTCGCGACCTGGACAAGCGGTGCTTAAACTTGAACCAGTCCGTTCGGCTATCATCATTTAGCCATTAGGTATACATATATGTGGAATGCACTAAATCCTTTGTAATAGAGTAGTAACAATCGGGTCGTATATTCAGAACAGTCACACAAACCTACATACATGCGTGTAATTACAATTTAATTTTGATCAGATTGGAAGTAGGTCGTCACACTCGAACTAGATGCGGTTTTAGGGCAGATGAATAAGCAGTTTTTTGATAAAGTAGTAGGTACCACGAAAATAAACCTACCTGGTTCTAATATGATTTGTCCTCTGAGGTTTTTCCAGTGTAACTTCTCAGGGTAGCCAGGAAACACCAGCTTCATCCAGTTTAGAGAGTGTTATTTCTTACCAATATTCTAAATAAATATCATTTAAATGTAAAATGAAATAAGTAAAAAAAAAAAATATTTAATCTGAAACAGTTTTCCGATTTTTTTATTTTATTGCATGAAGTTAAACTATGGTTTTTATTTTTATATAAATATCTAAAATAAAGAATTTCAATTTGAATTTAAACACTTACGGAGGTAAAGGAAACAAGAAGCACCACCATATCCGATAGTAGTCCCCTTAATAAACATAGTGGTTAATAAATTCGAAATCACATTTAAAAGAAATCTTTCGAGTAAAATTTAATTTTCCCTTTAGTTAAAACTTTGGACAGGTCTAAGGAAACCGCTCATTTTTATTAATCAACAACCCTTTGATGTAACAAAACATCAGGGGAGAAATTTCGGTGCAGCTCAACTTTTTGAATTGTTTTGGCTTCATATTGAAAGATCTAATAAAATTGGTAACGTGCCATTTTCCATGTAAAAACGCTAATTATATATTTTTAAAGGTAAAAAATGCTTAAGATGTTGGAAAAAGTCGGGTCTGGATCATTAAACTTGATTATATAATCCATCGAAATGTATAACTCTTATACTAGATTGTAATGGATATCTGTTATGTTATTAAGCATTGTAAACTAATAGAAATAGCTAGAAATGAGGTCGAGAAATAAAATTATTTATAGTTTTATCGTATACGGAAGAATATAAACGTACGAGGAAGCTGTTTAATTTTGGAAATAGAAAATAGGTTGCATAGATAGTATTTTTTAAAGATGAAGAATTTTAAGTAGTTCACTTTGAAGTAGTTATAAATGGCAATATATTTGTAGCGTTCTAGAACATTTCTGAATTAATTATTTGTAAGTAAGACGTGTCTACAACAGTTATCTATATGGGATGTTTATAATAATAAAATCCCATTTATTTTCAGGTTAAAATAGATAAATATTTTAACCTAAATATACATAATATAATAACAATATTGTATTAGTAAATAAAACTTACCTATAACAATGTTGATACAACTAGTTCACACGAAATAACAGTGTCGTATTGCGCTGCGTTGTCGCAGTATTTGATTTGAGTCATTGAAAGAGACATGTCAATTAAATCTGGGGATTTTTAAGTCGAGAGTCAATAGGTTATTTCTACGGAAGCGTGCTTCATCTTCGACTATATATAGTGGTCAAACGCAAGCCTATATATAACCAATATATAAAAATAATGATGAGAATAAATCAAGAAGAAAGGCGAACACAACGAATCTAATCATTTCTTTTTGGATCATTGTGCAAAATAAAGTTGCAATCATTTATGACTCCCAATAAGATGAAATAGGATTTTCGTCTAGTAAAAAAGGCCGTTATAACTTAATGCATCTTCCAAAGGATATTGCTAAAATTCCCGTGCAATCTATAATGTTGTTCACGTGACCACGGCGACTGCCGACGGCCACGTGAGGAAGGCACGTTGCCACGAACACAACCAATAGTTTACTCGTGAGTGTTTTGATCGCTTACGATTGGTCGGCAGTATGTTGTTTAATACGTAGTTTTGTATGAATGGAGACAGAAGGTTTACATGTGAGGGCGTAATAATGGTGATGGTATCTGATAAAGTTCTTTTTTGTATAACGCGAGCCGCGTTTGACCACCATCTCACCTGATGGCAAGCGATGATGTGGTCGAAGATGAAGCACGCTAGCCTAGAAGTAACCTTTTCTCTTAAAATAAAAGAAATGTCGTTTTTCTATCGGTCACATTTTGGGGAGTATACGATGGAAGTGCACAATCTAATTCCGCCAATACCGTTCCGCCATTGGACTACAAGTCGAACGCCGATGCGTCATCGTTATATGGTGGACATCCCACCTACATACACTACTAATTTTTAATTAGTACAAAAAAAAATGGGGCTCTATCCGTACCCTTTACTGATCATATTTATGTAGTCAAAAGTAAAAAAAACGAAACCCCAAAATTGTCTACGAAAATTTGTCATAACTGGTAAACTCATAATTGAATCAATCATTCATAACAATTGCTACTAGAAAATACTACGCGCAGTGCTAGTCCAGTTAGATCGTCATTCATAAATCCCGGCAAACTCGCGTCTAAGCTCAAGCCACGCCCCCTCTGGCCAGCGGTCCTTTTTACAACGAGTGAACGAACAAACAGTGCCAATTTGTTAGCGGAAGTGTGCGCGTGCTTTTTAAACATAAGTTGTTACGTTTTTACTGTCGCGATGGCTTACCAGTTTTCATCTCGGGAGTACGTGGCTATGTTGCGTGTGTACTTTTGGTCTGGTGGCCGCTGTTCGTATGTACAGGGAAGAGTACCCAAATGCTCGCTAGCCAAAGGTTCGGACTGTGGTAAATGTTTACCAACGTTTACTCGACCATTGATCATTCCGCGCAACGGCCCATCGCCAAGGACATGGAAGACCGGCCCAAAACTTTTACGACGATGTAGTGGACTACTTTGAAGATCCCCGGCGAAGTACGAATGACGCAGCTCGTCATTTTAATATCAGCCAGTACTGTGCATAGACGATCATTAGTTCGTCTGGATTTCACCCATACCACTAAAGAAAGGGTCAAGAATTGACTACTGTGGATAATGAACCAAGGATGGAGTTCTGCAGGTGGATACTGAACAACACAAGCAAATGGCCCAATTAAAGTATGTAGGTAAAGTTTGAATTTAATAAGTGCCTATTATTTTTCGTGAACCTTTTATTTTACTTTTTTTTAATTCGTAAAGCTTAAAGATGCGTCTAAGCTACCTACAATTACGATAACAGCTGTTGGAGGCGGGGCAAGTTTGAGCGAGACCGCGTGACCGCGACATCACGATTAATGAATACATGAATGGCCTGTACAATATGTCCGTAAATTGAGTGACATTTTGGGATATAAACAAACGCTAATAACTTTGCTATTTATCAATATTATATAGTGAGACTTTACATATATAATAACAAGACCTTTTCTAATAAGCCCTTTAAGTATTTGTACTAATTAAAAATTAGTAGTGTATACGCACCAGACCTTTTGCGTACAGCTAAGGAGTGGAATTCCCTGCCGGAGATTGTGTTCACTGATATCTATAACTTGGGGTCCTTTAAGTCAAGAGTGAATATGTTACTTCTAAGTAATCGTGCTTCATCTTCAACCATATCATCGATTACCATCAGATGAGATGTTGCTCAAGCGCGAGCCTATCATCAATAAAATATACAACTTGTATTGATAGAAGCAAGGCAGATACAGGACATGTTTTCACCTACAGTTTTAAAGAAATACGTCTGATATTTAAATTGGTTTCAATGCCATTATCATCTCAGGCGAAAGACGCTTACACGCCTTAGACCTCCTCATTTACTGCCACATCGAAAAGCACAGTGCTTTCCGAATTGTATATAGTTCTTTTTGAAAGCCTTCCAAACTTACTGTCCTTATCAAGGCTTTCATATTAAAGAAAACGTGTCAAACAAACACTATACAATCACGTTTGCGTCCTTCGTCGGGCCAAGTGTCTCTTATCTACAGTTTAAAAATAATGCAATATTGTTCTTTTCTTTACAATGTATTTATTTTGTTGATTGATTTCGATTGTCACACGAGGGATCGTCGTAAAGGTGGATAGACCGATGACCTGAGGTAACAAGACCAATAAAACAATTTAATCCGTTCAAAATAATATTTAGTCATGTAATTGTTTTTATTACTGAGTCCCGAACAATATGTTAACTTTGTTTTGATCACTTATAAAGCACTAAACTCAATGTCAATAAATAAAACAATTGTTGAGAGTGGAGTTTCATACTGTATGCTATATTTTTATAATAAATATCTCACAGTAACCTCAAACTGAGTTTTGGATACTGAGAAGAATAGTCGGCCCATGTAAAGCTGTTTGTCGAAATCCTCATGGATTTCACCCCGGAGCGGGTAAAAGATTATGTCAGACTCTAACTGACTTAAACCGGCCCCTATTTCCTTGCACCTAGATCTTTATTTTACACTTTAACAGAATCAAATAAGGACTTAACAACTAACAAAGGTGATCAATAGGCAGTGTTATCGCTAAAAGCGATCTTTTACAGACCTTTGGCTGGATTTGAAACTTAACGAGAAAATAAATACGCGAATGGTCCATGGTGTACCACATGGTGCATTCAAATACTCTCCAAAGCAGCCTTCGACTGTCCTGTCTGGCCCCATATAAAACTAGCCGAATCAAACATAGTTTCAAAATGGCAATCCAGATGGTAATACTTACCCACTTCATCATTTTCATTATCTACCTCTCTTCTAATTTCGTGTACCGTCTAGAATAACTTACTTTACTTAAAACGTATCAAGTTGTACCGAGGGAGCTGTTTAATATTCATTGGATCCCGACTTATTTCAAGGACCGTCTCAAGGCTACTTGTATCTTTTCAATCTTGTCTTACAAGATTATGTGTTATAATGTATTTGGAGTGTGTGTATGTGTTAACAACTGCGACGTTCTTCGCTTGATATTAGGAACGCACACAGATTTAGTTTGCAAAAAGAACAAAGCATTTATTAAAAATTTCTTTACCAGTTGTAAAGAAATTTTGAATAAATGCTTTGTTCTTTTTGCAAACTAAATCTGTGTGCGTGTGTGACTTATAATTAGTCTTGCTTACCTTAACGTACTTAAATGGTAGTGCCTGAACTAAGAAATACTGTTTTTCTGGCGATAAGAACTAACTTTAATAATCACCTAATAATAATTGAAATATTAATACTTTATTAACTAACCTTAAAGCAGCTTAAAGCTATTCAACTGTAGACACCTATATCAACAAATTGTAATACATTCAAGCGTCAAAAAATACATAACCAAAATGGGTATAAATACAAAACCAAATAATATAACCAAACAAAATTAAATAAATAGGTACAGGTCAAATCTGAATTCATAACAATAACATTTTGACAATATCTATTTCAGCACAATGAATAAATAACTTTTCTGTATCAAACAACTGTACAAAGCTAAAGCTTTTGAATAAATTAAAATGTTCCAGTTATCTAAAACCCAAACTAAGAATATTATAAATACGAAAGCGTTTGTTGTTTGTTTGTCCTTCTTACACATCAAATCAGAGCAACGGATCTACCAGTGTCAGTAAGACAAGCACAAACCCTATCGTCTTTCAAAAACTTGGTAAAGGATCTTTATATCTCTTTTTAAATTGTTGTTATTATGAATATCTTTGTTTCTTTTTTATATTTATATATATATGTTTTGAGAATGTTATTTATTGTTTTTATATAGATAAATAGTACACCGTGGACTACCCGCGTATTTATTTTCTCCTGTGTCAAATCCATCCAAAGATTGTCTGTAAAAGATCGCTTTTAGCGATAAAACCGCCCATTGTATCCCCCTTTTTAGTTGTAAAGTCCTTATTGTTTTACTGTTATGG
The DNA here is from genome assembly GCA_943138885.2 of Tholera decimalis. NCBI lineage: Eukaryota > Metazoa > Arthropoda > Insecta > Lepidoptera > Noctuidae > Tholera > Tholera decimalis. The sequence goes on from OW964571.2 coordinate 6,478,491, forward strand.
TGTACAATAAAGAATATATCTATCTATCTATCATTTTTGTTTTGGATAATCCCAAATTCATCTTCAGTAAGTTCAGCTCCATTATCAGCCTATAAAGTTCTCACTGCTGAGTGCGGGTTGGCTAATGTAACAGAAGACATGTTACAGATATTCGGTCCTAAGACATTACGATCCTACGATGTTTTGCTTCACCATTTGAGAGAGAGCAGTGGTGATGAAGGAAATTACACAAATATTAACTTGAAGCCGTGCCTGTAGCCCACCACTGCCACTGTTCATCAGGCTTTCAAATCATTTGACAGCTCACAACTGGTTATATACCTAGTAATGCAACGGACAGACATTTGATCTCTGACTCTAGGTAGTCTTCGCAGACATGCAATCGGCTACCACAATCATCTGGCTGATTGATAAGTGATGAATAGCAACGGCAAATAATAAGAGGTCGTGACCACTCTTGGTAGAGCGGCTACTATAGTTAGTGGTGATGAAACATCTCATTAATTCTCGGGCAGTAGACGAATACTTTTTCTTTCAAGATTGTTTTTCTTTTTTAGGATGGCTTTTCTGTACTGATTAGTGGCCCCGCCCAGTGGACGAAATTTGACAATAGTTTAATTTATTTCGAAAGAAATTATTAAAAAAATATTAGTTTTCTGACCTCCTTCTTGTGATCATTAACTTTGCCAAATTTCATACACCTCTGTCCACGTTATTTTCGTTAAAATGTGGTAGAAAGTTTGTATTAATAATATGGATATTTTAATTGCGAAATTCTGTCTGCCTGTTACGCTTTCACGGCTATAAGTACCACTGAACCGATTTGATGAAATTAGGCGTGGATATAGTTGAAAATCTGGGGTCAAACATGGCTACTTTTTTTTTTCAAACATCCTTGTTAGGCTGAAATAGGTGATGAAAATGTTTATGCAATTCTATTATATTTAGATACCTTCAGAAAGTTGTGTTTTGTGAAAATCTATGTTGTACTCTAAAATATTTTATGTTATAATAATCATGACCTTTTTGCCCTTTGAACTTGTACATTTCTCAATAATAATACTATCTTACATCCTTATCCTTTGTAGTCAGAAAAAATACAAAAAGAAATTCAGCAGGTAAAAAAGCTCAACTTCAAACCTTCGAGAGCCTGACTCCAATAAAATCTATAAGTTACAAGTTACACAACTCGAGTACCCTGCTCGAAATCGATTCACGACAATGTCATGACAATAGTGAAAGTTATTAAACATTTTGTAACAAGTTCCGAAGTGGTAATGTGTCAGTCTTTATGACGGGTAAAAAATTGTTTGTTAGTGAAAGTAATTAATTTGACCAGTCTTCGTTAGTTGATGAGTAATTATTTGATATTTATCAGAGGAATTGATATTTGTACTGGTAATCAATTGTACTTGCTTGCACTCAAAAAGACAATTCTTCAATAATGTTTTATGTAACTCACACGACCTAATTATATAGACTTAATTATTAACCTTGAAGATCCCGACTATGACCCGAGCGGTTCTTATTATTTAGCCACGACCTCCTTTCCACAAGTTCAAGTAACAAGACACATTTTTTTTTTATATTTTTGAAAATGGATCTCTCAAACTGCCAGCGCTGTTCAAAAATCGACCGCTGAACATTATGTCATATACTACTACATACATATGACATAACGTAGCAAATCCCAGACCAAGTTCAGGGCTGAGCGACCGGTCGGATCCGCGAGGCACACTTACTGCTGGCCTACTGACCCGCTTGTGTGCGGCCTCGTGTGTCGGGGGGCACACAATAACAACAAACAATTATCTACTTTATTTTTTACAACCTAAAGTTGAATTTACAATGTCAGATCACGAGGATAACACCGCGATGCTACATTTTAGACGGGTTCTTGATTTTAATCAAAGTTAATGATTTATTTTGTGCTGAAAGTCGGGGCTTTAGGTTTTGGGTTTTGACGGCGGCTTTAGCCATAAAGAAGGATTTACGCGCGTTTTGTTGTCCTCTTTGGAATAAGTTTATGCGTAAAACCAGCCGTGATTACCGTACCATAATAATAATGTCATTACACATTATGAAAATGATGTTAAATATTCAAGGCGTTTGAAGAAATAGTAGAGTTGACAGAATATTCATGATGTCTACCACATACAACATAACTCATTCACATAACATATTACAAATACCTTGGTCTGACATATTTAAAAGACATTTTAATTCTTCGCTCGTACTGTAGCTAATACCTACCTGTACACAGGGTTGTCTCCCCCAAGATATCTAGTTCTAAGAGGTCTGCAAACAAGTCTGGTTTGAAACAAAACGCGAACTACCCTCATGACGTCAAACTGCTCATGTATTGGAACAAGGATGTCAAAAACAGCGGTCTAAAAATATACATATATTTTGCGAAATACACACACCGCCCACTGACAAGTGTCAGTCGACTGAAAATTAAACATTGTATTTATAGGCACTTGTGTTATTTCATAAAATATTAAATTTTCATCCTGTTTAACCAAGTGCTTTTAAAAATTTTACTACGTTACTGAGTTTAGTGGTTATGACGTAAATTCTTCAAAGTACCAAGTGTATTTTGGTCTAATCCCAAATGAAAATAAATTCATAGCTTACCAGAGCTGTAAAAAAGAGCAGAATTAAAATAATAAATATCGCGAGCAACATTTTTGTTTTACAAATCATATATTGCAGAAAATTTACCATTTATTTCAAACAACGTCGCAATGCTGACTTCGATACCCAATTATCTGCTATTTAAATTAAATAACTTTTAATTGATTGACATAGTAGATACATTTTCCAAAACGTCACCAAAATACACTCTAAGGGCCTTATCATACTAGCGGTTTGGAAGCGGCTGCGGGGCGGAGCGGACGCGCAGCGAATGCGTCGCGAACACGCCGCGGCTGCGCAGCGAGGACGTCGCGGACGCCTGGCAAATACGTTACGTTTTCGTCGCGTGTTTGTAGCAAATTATCGCCGTACAATACACTCAGTAACAAAATGGATTCCGCCGAGGAAACACTCCTGCTGGCTTTATTACTTCGAAGACGCCGGAGACGAAAACGAAAGCATCGACGAATTTGGGAAGATCCATTCTCAGTTAATCGAATGGAGGGGAGCGACTACTTTGTGTTGTTTTGCAAACGAATAAAAAATAATCCAAAACAATTTCGTTCCTACCTGCGAATGTCAAGAGCTACATTTTATGAGTTGTTGCATCTGATACAAACTGACATAAGACATAATGACATGCATTTGAGATTATCAGTGTCACCTGAAGAAAGGCGTTTGTTCGGGGCAGTACAAAATGGCATCCACTTTGCTGTTTGCGGCGATCCCGTTGCGCGTCCGCAACGAATTCGCTGCGAATGCGCGGCGTGTTCGTTGTGTGTCAGTAACGAATTCGTTGCGCGCCCGCTCCGCTTTGAGGACGTTCGCAATCCGCTAGTATGATAAGGCCCTAATAGGTAACACAATATTTATCCTCAGAACATTCTCGAAAGAAAAAATCATTCACTTCATCACACATGTCTTTCTGAGAAACACGACAAAAATATCTTCCATACGAAATAACCGTTTAAACGAACACACAAAGTTGCACCGACGATAAACTCCGACCTTTATTAGCGAAGCCATCTGAAAACCTTCAGGCACCATTAATAGGTTGCAAATTGCAATATACACTGGGTGCCCTTTCAACCACGTGTACCGGGAAAATATATTAAGACATTTACTTCCTTGAAAGTTAAAATTTCCAAGAAACTGTTCCAGAACTCGGAAAAACAAGACCAAGGACGCAGTTAAGATAATGAACGGGTTGATTCTGTGAATAAACCACCAGCAATATTTGAGGGTCAGGGTAATTATTGATTACTTATTGATGGAATCTAACCGTTTATAAAACGTGACTTTAATTTTGAAGGATCTATTTTAAGACACATGTGCCTTTTTATGGCCGTTCCTAACTCTCGTCCTAAATTGCCAGACCTGTTGACACCTGATCACAGGTCCAGGGTATTGAAAGCAAGCAACGATCAAGATTAACCTAACCCACCGCTGAGGCCCCTACGGACGAGGTTGCGACCAACTAACCTAGATACGCACGCGCGCTTCACTGTCGCCATGCTCTCATTTGACTTATAGATGATTCATATTGTTTTATATTTTAATTTTGTTTCAAATAACAACAAGAAGGTAAAATTTTCAATAAACACTGTTGTGTGTGTAAATACAAAAGTTTTAGGTATACATGTGAATATGGATGTAAGCACACGGAAAGATTAATAAATTAGCTGGATAATCTTTGTAAGAAAGGGGATGCCCACTATGATAGTAAGTTCATAAGCATGACTTCCAATATATCGGGACACGGACGTTGTAGTGAGATAGAAATTAGAAGTCCTCATAAAATAACGAATAACAAGAAAATAACGAATGCCATGAATGAGCCTTTAATAATATTCCTTTAATGTTAATGGAAGTGAAGATAAAAATAAGTGAAGACATAACGATAAAAAACACTTTCAACATCCGGTAATGTGCCATTTGAGTGAATATTGTTACAAAATATTGTGTAATTTGTTAATTAATTATCTTTAGTACTACATGATATTCATATTTATTCGATATAAATAAGAAAATATAATTTAAGTGAAACAATTCGTAGAGTAAAATTTCCACATCATCACGTAAACAGAGAAAACGATCCCGTAATGGACGAAAAATCGTTCAGACTTCTGATCCAACTATAAATTAAATTACTTTCACACGGCGCAGAAAACATACCAATCAATCATTCTAATAATAAATCCAGACAAGAATACCTCACGGAAAATACACTAAAGACCGAGACTATATTGTGGACCAAGTTTGTAAAAGGATCCGTAAAGAGATTTTATCCCTACGCTTATTGCCAGAAAAACGAAGCCAGGATTTAAAGAAAAGTAGGTTAACTTTTGAATAGCATTAGTAGTGATTGAGTTGAAAAAAATTATCCATTTGGGTATGGAACCAGCTTTAGAGATAATTTTGGGTTTACACGAGCGACCTATTTACCTCCTATCTCGTCTAATATATTCGGAGGCAGATAATTGAAGTAAGTTTGATAATTATTAGATGTTTATTTCTTGATAAAATCGAGTGAAAATTATAGGTATCAACGAATAAAATATCTCGATTTTATAAGACGAGTGATCAAAAAGGTAGTATTGAACAAATTGACGGATTAGTTTGAGGCTAATGAAAGGGTGAAACAAGCCTTAACTAGACTATGTTGTCAACTTAACACACCATGGAAAGAAATGAGTGGCAGGTGAGTTGAAAAGAAACTCACATACATAGTAACATCCGTGCTACATACAGCTAGTGCACAATCAATGGGTGAAATTAGGTTAGTCGACACCGGTGTTATTTACTTCTCCAATAACTTAATATTTTTTAGTTTTATAGAGAGGATCAAGTGGAGAATGAGACGCGTGTCTTTTGATTTAAAGAGAAAATATGAATTGTAGGAAGCTATTCCGGTGAGGCTGCAAGACTAACTGATGAATTTAGTTCAAACTAGAAAACAGAGAAGAAAAAATCCAAAAGAACCTTCGAGAATATCTGGAAAAAGAACGATCGAGATGCCAAAAAAACACTTCGCAAAAAACATCCGAAGCATCCAACCAGCTGTAACCTCTCACATTTCCACGATAGTGATTTTTTACGCCAATCTCGAGCAAGTTGCGCCACTCTAAACCATCCGTTTCACTTTTGCCCAAGCACTTTCACTGCTAACGGTACGAGCGTACCACGCTTGAATTACAAGCGAATACCGACTCTACCATAGATGTCTTCGCTTACAATCTTCATTGTCAACATTTCCGCGTTTAATACTTTACGGATTATGAAAATGATGTTAAAGGAAAATCAGTTGTAGCATGTTATAATAGAGATCAGAATTAAAATGTTTATGAAGAGTAAGGATCCGATGTTAGCCGAAGACGGGCCGAGCGTGCACCGAGCGCTGGAGCAATGGCTTTCGTGCGCGGTGCGCGTGAGTTTGAAAGTCGAATGCGCCCCACCGCGCCGGCTCGGGTACCGTAACCGCTTGTGTCATCCGTTACAGAGCGGTGAAACTCTTGTTACGTTGGTGGACCGCTATGTTACGCCTTCTAGCGGATGACGGAGTATCCAGTGCAACGTTCATCCACGCTGATCTTAATTCTGACATCAGAAATAGGTCACCGAAGCTCACGACCAACAATCTAAGGAGAAGTTTCAAGGTGTGATTAATTATGAAATGAATGCGTAAGCCACAGGTCAAGATTATGTCGAGGAACAATAAACAAACGGTGGAAGCATTGAATTCAAATCAGTCGGAGACGGAAATGACAGAGATCTGTATTACACAAATAGTTGCGACCTTACCGGACTGCAATTGTTACCACTTCAACTCAGTGAACATAAACTATGATGAATGACATAACTGATTAACGTTAAATGCCTCGGCTAGAGAAGACGGCAAAAGAAAACAAGTTAGGGACTAATCAGATCAGTCGGAATGACTGGATAGTAAAGTAAATAATATTATTATATCAATAACAACATACGATAAGGCGGTCATTAAATAATAAACCTTAATAATCTATTGGAGGTCAACAGGAGAGTCAATATTCCAAGAAGATTATCTACTAGTAATATTGTAATGAGTTTAAGTAGCAATCGATGTATAGAACGATTGGAAGACCGCATAGCAACGATGAAATTGCTGAAATCAATTCACAACTCGATGAAAACACCATTCGAGAAGATAATGTAGGTAATAGTTGGTACTAACACATCCTATTTTTCATTTTTATTATTTGGCATTATGCATTTTCGCTGAGCTATTGGCTTAGACAGATATAAACTAATGAGAATTCACAGTATAGTTTAGAAAATAAAAATGATTCGCTCGAAGTACGTAAGTAAGTCAAATAATATGCATGATCATTAAGTTAATAAACTAAATAAAAGTATAGGTTAGACCAAATCTAATTTAAATTATAATGGTGGAAGATTCGAGAATCAAATTCTGAATATCAAAAACAAAGTAGTTACGAACATCTAACATAAGCAAATTAAAAGTCATTCAACTGTTCCCAGCCAAGGTCATTAACATGATAAGTCACAGTTAGAGTATAAAAATGAAAAAATCCAATTAAGTTTTGACATAAACTAAAACGATACATAATCTCCTCCCAAGAAAGGGCGACATCGTAAATTGGCAATGTCAAGACAACACGGGTTCCATAAACACCCTTTGATCCACGATTATATAATTCTGAACTTTAAACAAAAGAAATTAAGATCCAATATCAAGAAATAATAAATTCGCATGTCGTCAAAGGAAAGTGCCTCGTGATACGGGGAAACCCGAGCCGTGGCACGCGAATCCACCGAGACAGGTTCGTTTGTATTTCTGTTTCTTTCTTTTGATAGAGGTTTATGCGAGAGTGCGAGAGGGATGGAGGAGGCACGAGTAACGGAACTTATCAGTCTCTATTTATAATTGGTCCGATGCGATACCGGAGTAATAACAGGACCGCGAATGTGTCATTTGGGTTACCGCTTGCAAAGCGATAAGCGAGCTCTTTTAATGGAAGAAATGCAGGAATACGCACATATGAACTGAAAAATGACAATATAAAAAAAAAACACTTCACAACAAGCCACACAGTGTCGTGCATGCACAGATATCGCAACAACTATTAATAAAATACATAAACACACATATTATCAAATGCAATTTAGACCCATCAGAAAGCTGTCAATTCTTTAAAAGACATCACAGATGAACTCTTCCATTGTGGAACAAAACTAGGTACTTAACGAATGAAATGGAGATCACGAGTCCAATATATAGATAAGTCAAACTACTACAACATGTAACATAATTAATGCAAATCCTGAAATTAGTTTGGTCAGAATCGTTTACTGAATCGATTTTTATCGTTTTTAATATCGATATTTTTTGTCCCAAAGCAATTAAATGTACGTAAATTACAAATTACACTTTCGCTGTTAGTAAAAACAAACTAACTATAGACCGTAAATTAAAGTAGTATCTTTTTAAATGCAGATTTATATAAATTCCGTCATTCAGTACACATTACAGAAAAATTAAACTCATTTAAAGGAAGTTAAAGTCTTAAAAAAAACTTTTTAAACAAGTAAAACTAAAAATTCAGAGTATGTATCATGATAATAACATAATTTTCTAATTGGGGTGTTTGAGGGTGTGCGTTAATTACGATACATATGGAACTCGTTTAGATAGTAGCGTAACATTTTGAAGCTTAGCGAATTCGAAATTGGATCCTAGCCGGAACTGAAGCCGGAAGTTTTAGACCGTGCAATGAATGTTCTAGGCTCGTTCAGATGAAGAGCAAAAATGACAGTGAAAGTACTAGGTATCAAACCTCTAACGGCTCTAACTGACAATCAAAATTTAAAATTGGAACACGCTGACCTCATTCCGCACGCATCTTTGGGAGAGAGCGGTTGACCGGGTGGTAGTGCAAAAATAAATCATTTTAAAATTAGCCGCAATAATACGAGTAATATTCATTCATTGCATCTTTGAGAGGCGTTTTGTCAATGAAGTACATGACGAAAAGTGTTCTGCTCTGATAAATGTATTATTTGGTTGGCTTTCACTTCTCTTGGAAAGGAATTTGCGATCCGTTGTGAGCTGAGACCCAATATACTTGTTTTGTAACAGATATAAAATATACATAATTAGTTGGTACGTGAGGCAACTGGATAATTTATAGCGACGTGATAAATAATGCAGACGATGTACCTGTAGCAAATGACTTGTTTACGTGCAATAATTATGTTTAAACGTAATGCGACCTGGGTTTCGGTAAAACCGTATTGGGGCATTCCACGCGAATGATTGATTTTCATTGTTTGACAAACAAACGAGTAGTGAGCTATAAAACAGTGTTCAGCTATTCAGCATTCCTATTAAAGAATTGTACTGGGGAAATGGAGTTGGAGAATTTTCGCCCGCAATTTCGCATGCATGGCTTACGGAACTGAAAAAGTGAATTGGAACTCCGTCTAGTCATTAATGTAATGGTATATTCCGAGAAAGTTTGTATTTACAATGGAAATTAATGTTAATAAAACATCAGCACAAGTCTTTGCTACTGGTCACGAAGTAGCTACATATAATTGTAAAAACATACCAATTTGGAACAGATAACACACATATTTGGCGATAGATATGCTGCGAAGAATATTTCCAGTTATTAACTTGTTTTGTTAACAACAAATCTAGCATGACATTAAAGTTTTTACGCTTGAGTTTACCTGAACGACAATTTTTGCCAGTTATGGTCAAGTCACTTTAGGTAATGGAGAGGGGGGGGGGGGGGGGAATAAAATGAGAACCGCTCATATATAGTGTATTTGAGCGGTTTCTTTAACTTTTCTTGATATAGTTTAATCACATATTTCAAATATGTGATTAAACTATACGAGATTCGTTAGAAGTATTTTTTTTTGTTTTTTCCGTTCGTTTCTGCACTAAATAATCCGTTTCAGGCTCTTAATTATTATGGACACCTTACTAGTTAACCAAAACAACCATAAAACTCCATCCAACCCCCCCTGAGTTGTGTAAACCGATATGATGCGCGTTGTGCAAATGCATGCACTTTCGCTCTCACATACATGGATGTTGTTAAAATTCAAGCTAACCGTGGGTTTATGATGATTAAATAAATTCTCGACACAAATCAAACATTCATCAATTCTATATCCTTTAGTTAGCTTGGTTTTAGTGCAAGTCGTTAATGAAGCTGTAGAATATTAAATTTCTATGTTTAATTTCTTGAAATCATTATATTTTTATTTGTTTCAAAAGGAGCCAAATCTATATATTTTTTTAAAATATGAATCGTTGAAATGTATGTACACGCTCAACTTCTGAACGATTATTATCATTGCATGAAATTGGATTACATAGGATTGGTGGCAAGGTGTATCTGAACAAAAATTCAGCAACGAAGTAAGAATGTGGACAAAGTTGCGGGCCGAAGCTAGTTTAATATAAACATAACAACTATAAATAATTTGTAATATCTCTTTCTGTTTGTCTTTTAGATAATTTCAAACTATCTCCCTATCATGAAGCTAATTATATAACAATTATTACCTTACTCTACAAGGCTCCCCCACTCCAAATCTTGCCAGTCACGATGACCGACTCCTCAGCGAGAATTACAGCAAAAGAGTAAAGTCCATAGAATTGTAACCTCAAATGACAATGAACTTCATGGTAAAATATTCTTATTTGTTTAATGAACACGTGCCAATTTTTTAAAAGTAATACCTTGGTTGAGGAAAATCTTTTTCATTTGTTTTTAGAATTCCGTACCCGTTAAAAACCCTTAGGAGACGGATACTTTGTAGTACTTTTGTCCGTCCGTCTGGCTGTCAAGACCCTATTTCTCAGGAACGGGTAGATAAATCAAACTGAAATTTACATCAGATAATCGATTCTACGTCCGAGCATATGACCGTTATGTCGAATAGTTTGCGATTTCACAAGGAAATACAAAGCTATAGAGTACTCTCCCGTTCATCTAAAATCATGAAATTTGGCAAAAAGCTATATCTTACATCTACTTAATTACTATTGAACTTAGACACATTTACACGGAACTCTCGGTGCGAGAGTTCAACTCACACATGGCCGGTTTTTTATTTTGAAACATCAGTAACATTAGTCCAGTTATTTTTACATTATTTCCTGTAGCCTGTTTGAGAGCGTTTCTTTAAAACCTTTTAAATTATTATTATTATATTATCATAACTGAAAATGGCTTGTCAATCTTGTAGTTACGGACATCTTATTGCGTCTCCAATCTGCCACGAGAATAGTAAAGTCTATTTTAACTTTGGGATCACTACTAAATAATTGGTAGTAGCTGTGGCAGACACTCATATACCAATTTCGAGTATTCTTGGCACTAGTAATTTTCACGTTAATACTTGGTAGTAAAGTGGAAAATACTCATATATCAATTTCGAGTATTCTTAGCACTAGTAATAATATTCACGTCAGGAGTAGATCACATCCATAGAGACAGCTGGTACAATGCAATGGCCTATTGTATCAAGTACATGTTTGGGAGTATCTATCCAGGCCTTAGAGGCATAATAAGAAGAATATATCAACGGTTAAAATATCGTCGGTTGAAAGTTGAAGCACAAATTATGTTAACCCCATTACTTACCCCGCATTTCTCCGATAACATTACATCATGTCCTTTTCAAACACAATACTCTGAGTCTCAAATATTCAGCTTAGATACATTTCAAATGTTCCGTTATGTTTTTATACATTTATTTTAAAGTCAAGGCCATGTTTTTATACAAGGATATGACATTGAAACTATAATTACGATAAACGGTGACTGGCTAACTTTATAGCAGTTTTTCTACCAATATTTCAGAGAAGGCCTAAAATGCTTTGTTAATTTAAAGAATAATTTTGTCGTAACCACCGTTATTCTTGCCCTTGACTAGGAATTTCATCACTTGAAGCAAAAACCAATATTAGTCATATTGGTTTATAAAACATTGACCATAAAACTAAGTAAAACATTGCAAACTTAAGTCAAATTGGTTTCGGGTTTAAAAAAAGTTTTAAGAGCAGCCACCGAGGCACCGATTGCCGTGACCTACATACAGTGGCAGCCATTTTGAATATTGCGCTCGCGCCGGTTTTGGTGGCACATTTCACATGATACCCGGCTTATCTGCGTTGTGTTTTCTTTTTAATTTATTTAATGAGTTTCATTATTCTTTTCGAATGTACCTTTAAACGATGGCAGATTATATAAGATAATTAGATTTATTTACAAGCATAATGATTTTGTAGTTAATACGTTTTGGATTGTTAAATTCGTACTTCTGTACAATTTAGGTCAAGTAAAGAATAACTGTAGATCGAATAGAGCGATAGTTCAAATTAAAGCAATAGTAATGCGCCATAACAAATATTATAATTTGGAATGACTAATAGCTTGCCCCGAATCAAATATTTAGGTTGCGTACCGAAAACCGTTGATTCAACAAATAACACTGATTTCATTCAGCGAAAATTCTTCTTGACTTTGGCGTATATAGAAGGAATTACTAATCTGCCTTTTGAATTTGATTTGAGAGACGTAAGCCTATCATTAGGGGGCATAACATCTACCAAATCAACTCCACCAAATATGAGTGACATACTTTCTTCTACATTCAAATTATTTTCAATTAGAATTTCATGCTCATCACTACGAACCAGATTTATTATTACCAAGACATATTTTATGCGCGTTTGTAAATATACTTCGTCAATAGGTATATTACCGTTACTGTTCCACCTATGAATGATATTAATTATATTTCTATTACACATAAATATTACATGTGCCACTCTACCACTATTGTTTCGTCCTGTTTACATATGAATTACGTGATGCCCAATAATTACACAAATTGAAAATTGTAAATCATAACTGTACAGACGAATAAGCGAAACGTTACGCAAATGCACCGCTATCTATGAAGTGGGTTTTTGAGAGTAACAAAATTGGATTCTTTTGTTTTGGTTATGTTTATGGGATATCAAGACGACATGCAAAAAGTATGTAATAAAAGTCACAATGATTGTACAGTATCCGGTTGCATGATTAATTAGTGCTACTGATTTGCAAGAAATCCAATTTTGGTAATATATTTCGATATTAACAGAATCGAATCCTACATAGATAAGGGTAGCCAATTAATATATACACAGCAATACAGGACAACATGACAAACCCATTTTCTCTTTCATATAGACGAGATATCCAGCAAACCATAACGGGAACAAAATTTACCATATAATCAAGGTCTTATCAAAATGTATGGGCATAACTTAAGACGAATTTGGACCACGCAAATAAGGTATGCAAATACAGAGTAAAAATAACCTTGCTATAGAGAAACAAGGACGCATGAATATTTGGATTGATTTACAGCTAGCATTTCTCTTCATCTCTTTCGTAACATGTATTTTCGAGGAACGTGAAGCATATTTTTCTGGATTTTTGTGAGAGTCTGAATAAATAGGATGTCCTATCAATATTGGAATATTTTGTGTGTGTGATATCGTGATATGTATCAAACTTCGAATATAAAGCGCATATAATATGTGTAGCCACAATGTTGAAATTATTTCTGTAAGTTTTACTAAAGTAGTTTTGAAGTAATTGCACTATTATCTTTTTCATTTTGTCCTTTGAAGTCTTTTAAGAAAGTTTAACACTTTCCGAAAGATGAATACCATAACGTGAAACAATTATTCTGCAGTAAAGAAGCTATTAAAATGAGTTTGTTTGTATTACGCAATTGATTTAAGAAAGCCTTTGGCTTCGGTTGAGTCCGGAATTCACCGAGATATACCCGAACTGTCACCGTTTTCCTGTTTCTGAAGGTCTTTAGTTTGGCAGGGCAATCTCTTTTAGATGACGGAAATTAAAATGAAATATTACAAAAGTAACAAGTTATAAGGTTTGTTTGTTTATTTGAGGTTTATTTTAATTAAAAGGAAGATGAATTAGAAGATTTTGAATACGAAGCGAAGCGAAAGATGGACGTTGAAAATCATTCTAATAAAGCTAACCTTGTTCTAATAATTCCTATAAAAAGTCCAAGAAGTATTTCAATGGAAATGGGCCATACGTATTCCATGATCGCCGTAATCCAGTACATTCAGCCAGAAATCAATAACAAAGATAAATAGAAAACAATCAGCTACATACCATTCCGGCAGACACCGATAATACCTATAGCTGTCTCTTTCACACAGTTATGTGCTAATAATAGCGTCCCGCTCTATTTTAACGTGCGCAAGGGTCCCGAAGGTGACACATTAATAAACTTGAAAATTTGCGTGGGTACGGTGTAAGGTGTAGCGGCTGGAGGCTCATTGATGGGAGTTTAATAGCTATTTGTCTTTGTTTCAGTATTGTCCAAATTGATAATAAGCTCTATATGGATCTAATTGGAGATAACTGACAGAGAATTTAAAAACAAACCAAAAGCTCTAGTTTAAATTATTGGGAACTTCACCCGTTTGATCATTATAACCGTAATCGGAAGGATTAAGGATGTGTAGTGTGTAGCCTAAATTTAGTTCAAGAATCTATCTTTTAGCTTTCAAAATATACCGCAGACGCTCGAACTTTTAATAGTCATTGTTGTCTTCGAAACATTTGCTAGATGTTTCAGATACGATACTGCCGATACTGGTCGGTTTTGGATCAGCTTTCTTTTGTTATTTTGGCAGTATCGCAAATCACTTGTGGGTGTGGCACTAATGCCAAATACCTCAAGTTTTACCGTTAGCCTCTGATATTTTCGTTACTTTAGTATAATAAATAAAATATGGATTCCCTATGGAGTTATTATCTCATACTAAGAAAACATTATGTGAATTAGGTGTTTCTATATTTAAAATATTTATCCACGATGCTTACAATAAAAGTAGTTACAAGATTAGATTCAATGCACACGAATCAAGTCTGATATTGCAGCAAAATTACTTGCAGAATTAAAATGTTAATTCGCCAATATCATTCACTAATTTACTTCATCAAGAGTCATTGATATTATTAATTGTATTTTTATGACAAACCTAATTATGATTGGATCTAAATATGACTTCTTGAGCAAAATGTTAGGGTTCAATTTCATTCGGCTCTCACATTTCGGCATTTTACCTTATGCCCACTGTTTTTTAAATGCTCTATAACTTTAAATCGATGGATATTGAGCTCTATATCTTTAACAATAGGTTGTGGTGTACTTTTTCTAGTTATTTTAGCATCAACACCGTAGGATCGGTCAATGACGTTGCTTTACGGTTGAATCGCATGCCTTCTGTATTCGTCATACGTGCCTTCTTAGGACGAACGCAGAAAAAATATACTTCGTCGGTACAATAATAACAAAGCATTGTACTTTGCCATTTGGATACATGTTCGAGATTTTGAGTGGTGAAGACGGGATAATCTTACTTATCTCGGCTCGGGTTGTAAAAGTGAGAAAGATATCAGATAATACTGAAGAGATTATAGCAATTTCGCTTATGTTGCTAAGGAATACGATTTATATTTATATGTATCTGACAGCCGTTGTTATCTTGATATTTTGTAATCTCCAATATTTGCTAAGATCAAAGTAACAACTGTTATGATTGGAAGTTCATCTCAAAATAATTGACCTGTTTGTTGATTAATAAAATATCTAAGTTTTAGAATAAAAATAAATGTAGATTGGATTTTATTAGATCTTGATTGATCTAGTAATAATAAGGTATTTGGGTGATTCTGGGCATAAATTTTACACAATATGTGTCAAGACTGAATTCTTGGAAATGTCTACTTAGTTTTATATCTCCATTTTCTTGAATAAATTTCGATTGTTTATCTATAGTTAGAATTACTCGACTCTTGAATCAGTATTGCTTATTTAATTCTAGTCCTATGAGCCTTATTATCTGCGATGTTGTAAGCATTTCCTTTACGTCATAAAGAACTTTTTAAATGGCTGCTTAGCCATCAAACCAATGCCGTAGTTACATTAAATTGATACTGTGTATACTAACACAAAATTAACGTTATTTTACAAGGTTTAAGAAAAATCTATAAGTGATGTAGTTTTTTTATTAAGGCTGAGACCTGTCTTGACCTCGATCTTGCCTGGTAGCAAGCGAAAGATGAACGAACGAGCCCAGAAGATGCCTGTGTCAGGTCATATGAGGCAGGAAACAAGTTGATAACAACAATACTTATTTTATAGATGTAAAAAATATCGTTGTTGATATTTTAAAGACAAGACCACGAAGTTGACCTACCTACCAGTGTATTAATTAATTCTAAACAGTCAGTGTATGGAGCGGTTTCCCATAGGCTGCATAGGTAGCCTTGGTGACTAACTCACAACGTTATTATGTTGTGTAACGATATACTAAGAGATTGTAATTAGTTCACATATTGCTTTGTGATCGAACATGCACCGTTTGTTTGTATATCCCGACTATAATTATGATTGTAGGTTGCAGGAAGTCGAGCTGAATATTTTACTGTAGTGGCAGATTATAGGGACAATTACAGAGACAACAGAAATAATCACTCAAAATATATATATTATTTTCGTGCAGCTGAAACAATGACTGCTTTTTAAAGAAATATGCATAGAGTGTATAATCATCAAACTATATGTCCATCAGCACTAGACATTATCTAGTGCTGATGGACGGAGTAATCGTGGTTGCATATTGCATGACTTTTAACGGAGGGAAACATACAATTTAACAATTTATAATAAATATCACAGTACACTCAAAGAAAAAGAAAGACTCTGAAGATAGATTTTATTATTACGGAACAATTAATATCCCCTATTAAACTAAGCCTGACGAGGTAAGTACTGTCATAGAATCTAAAAATATAATTTTATAATCACGCACGGTAACTAAGTAGGTCAATAAGTATAATCATAAATAGGTCAGTCATGTCTCCCGCATTTTGAACGCTTTACTAGTTAAGTATTTATTTAGATAAAAAAATCTGATAGCCGGCTAATAGATGATAAATAATTTGAGTACACATAACGATTGTGGTTTTTTGGACGATGGAGTTTATAGAAACCGTATCAAACAAAGGTAAAAGAACCCCATAACATAACGGAAGAATCAAAAAACCCAAAATATTTTATTTCACAAAGCTCTACATGGGCATTTACAAAACGTCAGGAGTAATGCACGGTTCGAAATTGGTAGTTTTCTATGGAAAAGAATCGACAAGAAACTCCACAGTTCCTCATATTCATACTAATATTATAAAGAGGTAAAATTTGTAAGTTTGTATGTAGGGGGTAATCTCTGAAACTACCGAACCGATTTTGAAAATTCTTTCGCTTACATGTAGCTGCATTATCCCTGAGTGCTATAGGCTATAAATTGTCTTTATATCATGCATATTAGCCGAGCTATTATAATCTTTGTCAAGCAAGTCAGGGACAGGATCCCGTGGAATATTTTCGACTTCTACGCGGACGAAGTCGCGGACAGAAGCTAGTAAAATATAATTCTTACAATGTATCCATAATATAGGATAATTAGGTATGGGAGGTCAGTATTAATGATAATGAAGACCTAATACCAACTTCAAATATTCATTTCCTTAAACAATTGAATCTCTAGAAGATGAAACAATTTAAATGTTCATAAAACTTCCTATTACTCCAGCTAGCAAGTGAATATGAAATGGATTCTAGTTAAAATATAAACGAGTCTGAATCCCAGTGGATATTTTCTAGTTACAACGTCACGGTCAAGGCCTTGTAGACAAGTTTCAGTGCACGCTTTGAAAATGTTATTTCAACTATGTTAGTTTAGAGAATTACTGTTACTGTTATTTAGTTGGAGAAAGGAAGATCACAAATACCTAAGTAAAAGCAATTTTGAAGAGTAAATTAGAACATTTTGTGGCAGTCAAAATACAAGAGAAGCTTCTAGAGTGATATTTCATTTCGAAGTGTTTTCAAAAAGTGGGCACAATAGTAAACGAATTAGGATATATTCTTCAAGTGTATTACTACCATGACAACGCTAAACAAAGATTACACGTGTCTTATTATCTTCATGTATCTTAACTACCTACTTAAACATCTTTGTGTACATATTTAAATTTTATATAGAAAACATAAGGAGCACGAAATCATTCTGTCGTGTACCTTTTTTCTGTGCAATTAAGACGTATTTTATTCAGTTCTTAGTATGTTGTCTCTACAATACCTGCCCTTCTTAATAATTCAATATTGATGGCAGATATCACTTTAACGAGCCTTACAACATCACTTAATGATATCATAACCGAATCCTAACCCAGTTCATTACTCATCATCATCTTTATCTCATCACCTTTGTCAGGGTCTAACACACTAACCCGATGCATCCGTATAGTAGTAAAATTGAATTCCATATCTATCCTCCCCAACCCAGTTACTGTAAAACACGATAAACAGTAAAGTACCACGATATTCCATTCAACCATCACCCCTCACACTACGCAGTACACATTTACCCAACGCGACATTGAAAGCGAGGACAGAGTTTCTAGACTGCACTCTTCCTCGTTACGATGAATTCATTGCGTTTTTACTACAAACGACCTTTGTTTGTAGTTTGTAATTATTTTTTTGTTATAGAAGAGCAGACAATGATAGTTTAGTTCAGACAAATTGGAAACATATTTATGGTCTCTCAGTATATTTCATGCATCTCTTTCTTAGAGTTTTCGATTTGGATTTCATGAAAGTATATACTATTGCACTACTCGACAGATGGCTCAATCCTCATCATCTGAAATGATGACTCTTCGAAGTATTTACTTTATAAGCTAAATATTTTTCACATATACGAGGTTGCGTTTCTGTAAGATCTGTTTCTCGTAAACGTAGTCTCTTGAGAGTTTGGATTGATGCGTCAATGCGGAAGAAGGAAAACCGTATCGATTTTAAATATTCCAGTACGTGACTTTCTGTGTTTTATGCATCATGAAGGTTTCAATAGGGGAACAGGCCTATCCCTCGGGCACGTTTCCAAAACCTGGGCAATTGATGATACAAATTCAATTTCACTTTGGCTCAACTGTGCGAATCGAAGGCAGCGTTTGCTACACTTAAAAACTTTATTTAAGCGAAATTAACAATTCTATCTATGAAATTATCAAACTCATGACTTTAACCCTTGTCTTCAAGTTAAACGAGATGTTGTATTTATTGACAACACTATATCTAGAAAAAAAATATAACATTTATTTATTTTTTAAGTATTTCACGTGCCAAAATTATTTTCAGTTGTAAACATAACGGGTTGTGCTAATATTATAACACTCGTGATTACAGACAAGATTATTACAGCAAAATGTTTGCTTTATGCTTTTTTAAGACTATTGCATAAATACGAAGCGAAGTATAAAGGTGATTGAGTAGATTTCAATTGTTTATTTACTGTATGTCCGATAGAGGATAACAACATTTCTTTAATACTTTTAAAT
Source organism: Tholera decimalis (assembly GCA_943138885.2). Lineage (NCBI taxonomy): Eukaryota > Metazoa > Arthropoda > Insecta > Lepidoptera > Noctuidae > Tholera > Tholera decimalis. The sequence continues at coordinate 6,497,654 of OW964571.2, forward strand.
CGACGGTTTTGTAATAAAAAAGACGTATCTAAGACATGAACAGATCAAGAAAGGATGACGCAAAAGACAATAGGCCTGGACAAATCAATGAGTGGGACAAAGATTTCAATGATAATGATAAATAAAGAATAATTTTCTGAAGTTGACAAAATAATTGAAGTCATTAATCGGCTATAAGAAAATGGAACTTTCATAGTATCACTTTGATTTTGTAACAACAATAAGATAGAAACTAATTAACATAGCGATTCTTCAATAGATAACACCAGCTATGTTTAAGAAAGCCAGTCCATGAAGGTATTAAGTACATCAGAACTTCCTACAAAACGACAAGTCATTACGCGTCAAAAGCAGTGAAAGTTGGACATCTCCCTTCGGCATTCAAAGAAGCGTGCTTTTTTGTGTTTATATACAAGCATAATGCTACGCCATGTGAAAGCACAGATTATATTATAGCCCTTTTTATCTAGAGAAAAAATCATCAAATAACTCTTCTGTTCTCGGTGGAGCGGAAGGGAGTGCCAGACTTCTACTGAGTAAAAACAAATCATATTCCTTCGTTTCCTCTTGCGTGCCAGGGCCGCGGTATTTAATTAGAACATTCCCGATATCCCGGTAAGAAATTAAACTGTCCAAGAAGAAACATTCACTTTGGTACAGGAAACATCTCACCTAATGGTAAGTGATGATGTGTTCGAAGATGGAGCGCGCTTACCAAGAACCTCTTTTTTAGCAAATGGCGTCGCATAAAACACCTATAGTCTTTGTATATTAGCAATACGTACTCAACGACAGTAGCCGAATTAGCGCAACATCGCAATAACCATGTAGGTCACGGTCTAAGCGGAAAAGAGACAAAAGACGCGAAATAATATCAAGTTAGACAAGGACGGACGAAGCGTACAGGTTTCTATTATGCGAAATATTACCTGTTTTAATTTACGAATATTCAGCAAGATATTGAATCTGTATTTAATATGTTTGTGACTCATTGTTTAGGTTATAAAAGGTTATAAAATAACTGTGTCAAAAAAAGGGGTCGACATAACAATTACACCTTCGTCGTTAAAAATGGTCGTATTTCTAAATTGGTCGTTGAAAAGAGTTAGACGTCTAGGCTACATGAAACTAGCACATGAGTATTACAACATCACAATACCGGCAAGTAAGTCGGCATTGTAAGTAGGTTAGCAGTGTTAGTAGACGATAGGGCTCTTAAATAGGGCTGCCAGGTTTTAAATTTTTCAATGACTGTGTTTTTGTGCGGTTGTGTGAAAAGTTGCTTTATTAAGCGACAATAGCCTACTACGGTGTCAAAATTGTGATTGAGAGGTCTCAGGTTCGAACCCCACCCATTACACTATTGCTGTGAATCCATCTCCAGTCACACGTATATCTAGCTTAGTAGGAGGGGTTGAACAGATTGATAGTAATGTGAATTCTCTTCTAGTTCTGTTTAAAGAAGCGTGAAAGTTGTCTAATTGTAACAAAATAAACACATATTTATCATCAAGGACAACAGCATTACCTTGAGATTATCAAATTGATATGGCACATCTTGTTAATGGAGTTAAAATGATGATAAGTGCGAGATAAGTGAATATTACTGTAGTCGAAAACCTGACCTCCGACAACCCTACGTTTAATTTAAAGCAACTTAAGTGATCTTATTGTAATCTTGGTATACTAAACCTAGAGCTTATTATATTCCGTATTTGGTATTTAGTACTATCTTAATTAAAAACTGTGGCAAGATTATTTAATGAGCACAATCTCTCTTCTATTGTAATAAAACTAGGCTTTTCCGCGTCCCAAGATTTTTCCATTAAATATAGCCACCATGATGATATGTACCATGATGTATTGTAAGCGGACTTGGTCATTGCGTTGATTAAGCGAGTACACATCGGGCAATGTATATTTTTTGTAACTTGTTGCAATAATGTTGTTAATGTTTGGAATTTCATAGTGATCAGAATATTTTTATGTTTTTACAAATAAAATTGTAATTAAATGATATTTTCAACTTACCGATGGAAAGATATACATCCTCGCTCTATACTTGCGGTCTGACTTTTTGTTTTACAGGTTACAATTGTACAACACGGCATTTTAAAGCAGAGCTCTGTGTTTCGAAGTAGTTCGAAGCGCACTAACCGCGGTGAATGAATTAATCGGTCGAGCTATGATTTTCGAATCGTAGTGGTGGCGCGCTCGCCACGCCCATATTACCATTCCAACCTTATTCATCTATTCCGTGTTAGGCATACACGACAGACCCATCTATAAAACCAACTCTTTTACAAAGCCAAAAGCTATTCTCCTAAATGCCTTTTTACAATCCAAATAACTTTTCAATAAACTTTTTCACAGTACTTAATACATTTAACAGCAGTTCACACAAGACCGCAACCGTGAAAAAAAACACATAATTGTCGGCAATCAAGCAATTCACACGTACCTACACATATGCGCGATAAAGCATCTTAGTTACAAACTATACATGGCAAAATAGCGTTTATGTCTAACTAGCTTCTACCCGCGACTTCGTACGCGTGGGGAGGTCTTCCCGCGCAAATCCCGATCCCGTGGGAATTTCGGGATAAAAAGTAGCCTATGTGTTATTCCAGGCTGCCAACTATATACTTACCAAATTTCATTCAGATCCATTCAGTAGTTTTTGTGTGAAAGTGTAACAAACATCCATCCATCCTCACAAACTTTCGCATTTATAATATTAGTAGGAAGTAGGATAAAATAAAGGTGGTTATCACTTGGTGTTTTCAAACAGGTGATATAAAGAATGTGTCTATTTCAGTGTTGTACTTTCTTCCGTCTATTCGTTTTCATTGTAAGAACAGCTGACTCAAAATTTATTGTTGACAACGGTAATAATTATTGGTTGCGAAAACTGCGATGGTAATCATGATTCAAATAGTGTATATGAGTTAGCGTTTAGTATGTCTACACATAAAACTATAATAACTTAATTTATGTACATTTATAATATGTTTAATTATACATTAAATAAATCTTTTATTAAAATTTTCTTTACAACTTACCTAATACTTCCAGTATTGCTAAGTTTAAGGAACTTAAAAACGTGTACCTGAACTAAGTAATCCTATATTTCAAACGATAAGACCGAGAGTCTTAAATAATCACCCAATAATAATTAACATATTAATCTTTAAGATACTTACACAGATAAAGCCTTAAAGCAGCTATTTATCAACGAAATAAAACGCATTCAATCGTCAATCATCAAGAGTAATTCAATCATCTCTAAAACAAAGAACATACCTCCTTCAGAATATTTCAGGGTTATTTCACAATATCTAATCAATCATACAATTTCACAATATTTTACAACGCTATTGACTGACGAATATCAAGCTAAGTGCACGAATTACGAAGAACACTGCCAGACTCTTTAAATTTTTCAAAAATCCTTTCTGTATTTGATCATATACGTTGAAGAATTGCATAACATCTAGTCCAAACTAATATTATTAAGGAGACGTTTGTTTGCCTGATCTGATTACGAAAATTCTCTTAATGAAGCGTAAATTACGTGCAAGCGATTTTTTATCTGAACTGCATTGTGTTAAGGTATTCCCCGGCGTAAGCTAAACATAATCAGAAGTTCGCACAGCTGGGAAACATAACTCCCCTCTACGAGAAATGGGCCATCTCTTCGGATTTTCGATCATAGGATACGCCGGTTCCCTGCCAGGTAAGTTTTTAGTCAGTAGAAGTCTGACACTCCCTCCCTTCTGCTCTACTCAGAGCGACAGGAGTCATTAGATGATTTTCCCAACGGAAACAAGGATGTTTGTTGGTTTCTGAAGAGCAGTGGTGAATGGTGATGATAATTAAACAAAGTAACATGGCCTGTCTAGGTTCAAACCCTTCGATCTCGTTAGTCGTGTTAGTACTTAAATCTAGTCGCAATAGTCGATACAATAAAACCAGATAGACGGATGAGTCACAATCACAAATCCATATCTGCACTGGTTTCTCAATGTGTAGCAAACTTGCGGAACGCTTGCACAATCTTATGCCCTTATTATTGCAAGTCTTTGTGAGGACTTCAGGTAAATGTAACGATCGACGTCTTGTTTGTATTAAACCTTCTTTGTATTGTGTTTGGGAATCTAGAATTTCGATGTACAGGCATAAGAGATAACTGCCGGGGTTGTGGCGTATGTTCTAACGAGATATCGCAGCCCCGGAACTTAAACGCAGCTGAAGGAACAGGGTGGGTTTTTAGTCAGTAGAAGTCTGACACTCCGTTCCGGTCCACCTCGAACGAGAGAATCATTCATTCGATGAAAGGCATAAGAGATGAAAGCGTTGGAGTAAAACCATAATTTCTAGCATTTATGCGTTTTTTTTTTAGACAGCTACGCTTAGTAATAGGTAAAACGATTGCCCATCCAGGGTTGTGGAAATGTTCTATCGGGATACCGCAGCCACAAGTGGAACTGAAGAATCAGGGTGGATTTTTAATCAGTAGTAGCAGTAGCTATCAAATACTTAAATAGATAAGGCTTTATTTAGTAGTATAATAGATAAGGTTAGGACGAATGTTCTAGCCTTTTTCCAACTATTTTAGGGACGGCTCCTTGTATTAACATGATGCAGCTGGATGTAATTTCCATAAGCTAGTAACCAGTAACGGTATAGTTACTGGTAACTTTATAGCATCTTTGGGATCGATCTGCCAAGTACCAAGTGTACGCGCTTGAGTTTATTGAGAAACGGGCCAAGACTCATTAGCAACGATGCACTGGTCGAATCAAAGCTCCAGAGCCTTGAACATCGACGACGAGTTGCAAGTCTATCGGTTACATTTCGGGGAGTGTGCGATGGAATTACACAATCTAATTCCGCCAAGCCCGTTGTTCCATCATCGGACTACAAGACAAACGGCGATGCGCCATCGTTACATGGTGGACATCCCACCTATACGCACAAAACGTTTTGGGAATATTATTGTGGGTACGGCTAAGGAATGGAATTCCCTGCCGGAGTCTGTGTTTCCCAATAGCTATAACCTAGGGGTCTTTAAGTCAAGGTTACTTTTAGGTAAGCGTGCTCCATCTTCGACCACATCATCACTTACCATCAGGTGAGATGGTGGTCAAACGCGAGCCTATTATCAATAAAAAAAGTTTTTTTTTACAGATGACAGCCCGGACAGTCGTTCAAAACAGCCTACATCATCAGCTGGTTAGCCTGTTCCCAATTATTTTGGGATAAGCGGGGTAACAAGATATCCCGTGGCAAAATCTTTGGTATGCTGAAAAATCTTAAATACTTATTCAAAACGTTCTACATGTCACACATTATTATAAAGAATGCCGGCAGTGTTACGTAAGTGATGTCCCCTTTATCCCCACCAACTAAGCTAATTATGACTGCGAAGTCACCGCGATAACTCAACTCGGTTGGTTGTTCAATTTCATGACAACCTAGTCCTTTCTTTTGTGTGTAATCTTTTAAAAGCGAGACAATTCTTAAAGCTCTATTTCTATTGATGTAAAATAACTCCATGTCATTAATTGTTTTAAGATAGGGACAAAAAAACATTGGAATATTATTAATACACAGGAAGATGTCAAAGGCGTAATTTGATTGAAATCGTATTAAAATACAATCATATCTAATATATTCTCAGGAAAATTCCCAACTTCGAGGCGGAAACTAATGACTTAAGGGTGATTCTTAGAAAGGGAGGATAAAACGTGTCCAGTACCAATACTTCTTCGTAACAAGACCATAATTGATAGTAACAAGGTCTTAAGATACTTTAACTACTGGCACTACTATTAACACACTAAAATATAATATTAAACATAGTTAAATTTCAAATTTAAGTCAAAATGTGCCTCAAACGTCATTATCTCGCATGTCCCAGAAGGCTACGCGTGGATATTTCGCCTGATAAAAAAATCAAATAAACCTGGACGTCGTATTTTTATATGCCAAATCATCCTCAAATGATCAAAGTTTCCAATTACCGTATATTATATACATTTAATTCATTTAAATATAGAAACCCAACACACTTAAAGTTTGTCATTAAAAAAAACATCATTATACGGAGCAAAGATTGTTTCAAATATTTTCTTAATGATTTTGCAATGCACGGAGTTTAGAATCTCGCAGTATGCTCCTCGCACCTCCCTCACTCGAGCTGCATGCTTTAAATGGAGTGAACGTATCATGTTTCTCGACCAGGTAAGCTTAAATTTCGTTATTACAAATTTGTTTTACCAGAAGTCATTATCCTTTTGCTGTCTGTTGTTGCAAATAATTGTTACATTAATCATATTTTTGCTACTATTATAAATCGAAAGTAAACTTATTCATATCAATGTGTTTCAAAGCAAAATTTATTGGGGTTCAACAAGTTACACCCTGTTTTCTCGAATTCGTCATTTTCCTCTGCATCATTAGCTTCAAAATGTGTGTTGCGTATAATGACAAATAGGGAATAAAATGATTTGTTCAGTTTTTAATAATGACAGCTGTTGAGAATAATGATTTTGTAATTATCATACTACAATAATTATAAGTTAGAATAAAGTAAACGTGTTAATTAAAGTACAAAAAACCTTAGAAGCCCCCATTTTTTGATCAAGTAAAATTATATGACGAATTTTTGTCACTACAAATAATTTTAGTTGAATATTGTCAAAGATTTTTGTGTTTTTGTTTGTGAATAACGTTGTAAATATTTGAGACTTGCAATATACTTAAGGTTTTATGTTCTTTTAGAAACATATTGTATAAAGTTTTTAATACATTGCAAATGTATTTTTTACCACTTTAAACGATGACTTTTGTTTTAAGGTGTCTGTTCATAATGCCACCAAAGAATATAAAGGCAATAAAAGAACGCCGTCTAGAACAACAACGACAGTGTAAAAGGAAAAAATATTTAGAAATAAAAAATGATCCAGAGTTGTTAGCCATATAACAAGAGAAAAGACGTAATAAATATATGAAAAGAAAAGAAGAAGGTAAAATTAAATCTATAAAGGAACTAACACTTCGCGCTCGACGTGAGCAAAGAAAAAAATGGAAGGAAAATTCCAAGAGGTACAGGCTAATGAAAACGCAAGAAGAAAGGATGCCAACATTTGAGCCAGTTATAGAAGCTGAAGAAGAGGCTATAGATAGGACAGAGGGTAAAACCAAAACAGAGAAGTTACGTGATCCATTACATAAATTTTCTCCTGCTATGAAAGCGGTGGTAAGAAAGATTCGTTATAACGAATATAAGAAGAGTTATGTATTGCTAAGTACTATTAATAAATATAAAAAGACGGTTGAAACCCAAAGAAAAACAATACAAAGATTAAATAAGAAACTTCAAGTGCAAGAAGAAGAGAACAAACATAGTCAAATAAACATCTCTAAGACAGTAAAAGAGGATAAAACTAAATTATCATCTTTATGCATAATAGCAGGTCATAAATCATATGTAGAAAAAGTTTATAAATTTTATAACGATGATGCTAATAGTACTATAAGCGCTAGTAAAAAAGAATTTGTGACGAAAAATAAAGTTAAGGTTTAGAAACGGTATCTAAATGCTCAACTAAAGATAATTTATCAAAAATGTATTTCTCTCAGTTGGTATAAAAATAAGTTACTCGACCTTTTGTAAGCTACGACCTTTTTGGACAGTTTTTTTCAAAACCTACCAATAGGGATACTTGTCTCTGTTCACAACATCTTATATGGAGTTATTTATACAAGGTTTGCATAGAGCTTGTGTAGTAAATGTAAGAACTTGTGAGCTATTACTATCGAAACTGTGTTGTGACTCGAGGAATTTAGCTTGTTTAAGTAGAAGTTGTAATACTTGTTCATCAAATCATCTAGATTATGTTAATATTTCCGATAGAAATGTATCTTTTTACGAATGGCGAAAAACAGATACTACACTGAAAAATGGAACTAAGAAAAAACAACAGTTAACTGTAAAAATAAAGACTACAATTAGTGTTAAAACAGTAATAACTAGATTTGAAGCATTCCTGAATCATGTTTACAAAATTAATTTCCAAGATAATGCCATTAAAACTCTTAAAAACAACCTTCTGGTTCAGGAAGCATTTCTACATGTCAATTTTTCAGAAAATTATGTTCTAAATTGCCGAAGAAATACAGGCTTTCCATTTCGGCGGTAGCCGCCAACAAGTGTCTTTACACACTTCTGTGGCGTACACTCACAATTTTACTTTCGGTGTTGTTACTCCGATTTCTTTTTGCACAGTTAGTGATTGCTAGCGGCTTGACACTCCAGCTATTTGGGCACACTTGGTACCCCTAATTCAGCACGTTGTTGAAGTCAAACTATTGATAATGTTATAATCAAGAAGGTGGATGAACGGGAAATAAAAACTAAAGAAGGATTAATTCCAAAAAAATTGAAACCCTTCAAGAGCACTCTTTCTGTGTACCAGGTCCTATGGGATAACACTATTCCAACGACAGTTCTTAGACAACTTAGCTGCTTTGATTGTAATGCCAATACTAAATGTATCCATGGATATGATTTAGGATGTCTTCCAAATTATAGCTATGGAAATATTGAAAATATTGATCTTAATTATGTGGTCATATTCTTTAAGACACATATATTTTCTATCTGTGATTTCATGATTAAAATATTATATTGATTCATAATCGGGTTTGTTTTATTTGATTCTTTTTGTAACTTTAAACATTAAATAAACATAAAATCCTTAGAACAACAACGCATAGAAGAGGCGTCTAGAACAAAACACGAACGATTTCGTGTGTCCACTTTATTTTCTTTGTGTGCGTGAGCCGAATGTGTCTACGTTCTTCAAACGCACACAAATATAGCTTTCAGTGATACCATTACCAGTACCATTACCACAAAAATGGCAAAACGCACTATTATGTTGCTGGATCAAATCAAGTATTTTATGTTATGAAACTAAATAAGATGATGTTTTTTCGTGTAATATGACTTATATGACATATATTTATGGAAGGTAAACGAAATGAGATATCGTTTATTGCGTTTAGAATGTTTGATGTGTAATGTGTTATAATGATATTATAGAAATGTATTAATTGCTTGAAAAATCTCGTTTGATATCAATTAAAAGTATGTGTTGTATTTATGAAATAGAAAAATATTATTGAGAACATTACTTAAATGAAAAAAATCTTAATCAATAAAATTGTCATCTTTATGATGCCACTCTTCGAACTAACAGTAACTTTTAGTTATAAAACACTGTAGGTAGTAGCTGTAAATAAATATAGTTTAGTTTGACGCATACATAATTGCCGCCAAAACTATATTTTTTTAAACAAAAATAAGCACAAAAGAAATCAATATGGGTATTTTTTTCCTCACGGATAGCAACATTGAATTGTGATAAGTTAGGTTATTAGAATTTTTGTTTGATGGTCGATTTACTTAAATATAATGTATAAAATGTAAGTATTTACTTGTGAAATGTAATTTGATTACACGTTTTTTGTTTTCCTGAAGGACTATGACATCCCTTTACGCTACAAACGGTCGTTTTAAATTATTTACTCGCGAGCTCTGTTCGGCAGAATGTGACCTTGCGTACTGACGGGTCGTCGAGCAAAGTTAGCCAAAAATGGCTAAGTTTTAGTTGCCTCACTTTTTGCACTCGTACTATCCTTCTATGCGTTGTTGTTCTAAGATAAAATCATTATTCGTACCAGTTCTCATTTTTCCTCACCATAAAGTCATTAACTTCCACACGTTGTCATTATCTTAAACAGTCTTTTTTTTTTAATTTGATTATCTCCGAAGATATTGACTTCATAATGGTGCCTCTTTTATCAATTTCAAGTATATTGATCAAGAAATGATTCTAGCATAAAATAATTGTTGTGCCGTGAGGTTTAATTTTTTTTTATTAAATCGTCAAAAATATATTCCGGACTAAGAATCACCCTTAATCTTGGCTTATGAAGCCATGAAATACATGACAACTCTCTTTGAAGGCATCGATTCGGAAATATTACTGATAATTAAAGAAAATAACCAAGCCAAGTAGCAGTAACTTTTTCTTTCGCGGAAATGTTGACATTCTGAATCGCATGTTCCATCGTCGATCATTCATTCATTTGAAATACCAATTTACCAAGGCTGTTTGTTTTTAAAATAATATATGAAATGTTTCTTAACCTATATAGTGCCCTGCTGGAGTCAAAGTTTCCTGATAACTATAACCTGGGGGTGTTTAATTCAGGAGTGAATAGGTTACTTCTAGATAAGCGCGTGTTTCATCTTCGACTACATCATCGCTTACCATCAGGTGACATGGTGGTCAGACGTGTAAGCCTTTAACCAATAAAAAAGCTGTTTTCCTGGACAACATTCATATTATTAAGAGATTCCTCTGTCTTGAAACCTGTCTGCCGATAGCTTGGTCCATACCCCTGCTGCTGATAGGCCAACGGCTTATGTTTTTCCAATATTTAAAAACTTTTCTTAACGTTTACAGCGAATTAAACTTAAAAATACACTTCAACAAAACCGGAACTTCGCTCGTCAAAAACAAAATGGTACTTACAATATCATGTCCTTGAGATCCGCTCCTGACGACTTCAGGAGCCATGTACTCGATGGTACCACAGAAGGAGTAAGCCCTGTTCTCTCCGCCACAGAACTCTTTGGACAGACCGAAGTCTGTCAACACGATGTGGCCTTCAGCATCCAGAAGAATGTTTTCTAGTTTGATGTCACGGTAGATGATGCCGAGCTGGTGAAAGAAACATTTATTTGGCATCAGCACATCAGGCACACATATACAACACAAAAAGACAAATAGACAGAATTAGAGGACTTTGACGAACAGTTGGAATATTGATGACGTAATTATCAAGCTATCTGTTATCTCTGGTGTTTCCAATATAAGCTGAACTTTCGATCGATTCGAATTAATATCTCACCCCGATAAAACCCGAAAAGAGGTCATCTTACACAGGTGGAGTAACTTGATGATTTTGTGAGAAGGTTGTAATATTAAACATAGGCATTAAGAAATTTTTGCCGAATGGATACTAAATAGATCAGCTTATATGAGAACCTAGTCACTTTTATTTTAGGTAAAATTATACTGACTGTAACTTGTGAAATAAAAGAATCTTTATTTCATTTGTAAAAACGATTGATATTTAAAACCTGAAACTATAACATTATACTTTATTCCACATAAATATATACATACATGTAGTTATCAATGCAAAATTTTGCGTCTGTGTGTATTCTGTTTATTGGTTTTAATTATAAATAATACCAATAATTTTAATTTTAAATATTTTTTTCTGCATACTGTTAAACTAGAAAATATAGGTGTTTCCTAGATGACAATTTAACAATTTCTGCTCAAAAAAAATGTATTCATAAAGATACTTGACATTCCATAGAGGTCTAGGTTTTATTATGGTCAAACAATGCATTTGATCTATGGAACACCTCATGAATCAGTCAAGTTTTTACCATTAAGACATTTATCCAGGTGTTTAAGCGCACAATACTTTGCTAAGTCAACAAAAACTTGTCTAACCTAATGATTAATGTGACAAGTATGCATGTAATTTTTAAACTTGCCAACGCAAAAAATCCTTGTGGGAAGGTTGGTGGTAAAAAGTTTTGTTATAATCGGTTTGCAAATTCGGGCTTTTGATTTAAGAATACATATATGAATAATATTGAATTATTGTAATTACGGAATGCGGCATTGGCCTGTTATACGAGGAAAGTATGAGACATTCAGATAATTTTAACTTGTTTTCCTCTCAATATGTTATCCTTCATATACTTACTAATTATTAATTAATAATAAATATTATAAAGAGGTAATGTTAGTGAGTCAGTTTGTATGTAGGAGTTTATCGTAGAAAATACTCGTCCAATTAAAAAAAAGTTTTACGAGTAGAATGCTATGTTATTACTGTGTGACATAAGCATACATTAAACCTTATCATTAGAACTTAAAACAGGATACAAGTTTTAATTGTATTTGTCTATTTATAAAATCCGACCGCAATAACTTCAGTTCATTCGTGATCATGGCGCTTGCGACAGTGCCGAAATATAGGAAACTCGAAACAATTAAAAAACCCTGTATAATTTCTAATGATAAGACCATTAGATAATCATAAGACCTTTTCACGCGAACGGATCCGTGGGCAGAAACTAGTAGGTAGTTAATAAAAATATTACCGGCTATTTCGTATGGAGGACTCTTTCATCCTCAACATATAATTTTTCTTCGTTTGTAGATCTCCTAAAGAGGCTCTGAAGTTCATATACGTACTAGGCAACCAGAAAACTTGAAGAATTAAGACTCACCATCTTACCGTATGCAGTTGCTCGAGCGCTAATATAATTTCAACTAGTAAGGACTCTTTCATACAAGGCCAAATCTTCGTTTTAGATCTCCTAAACAGTATTTTAAGTCTATGTATGTACTAGGCTACCAGACACTTGCAAGAGTTAAGAAAACCAGCTTACCTTATGCAGTTGCTCGAGCGCCAATATAATTTCAGCTATATATATCCTCACTTCGTTCTCGTTGAAATGCTCTCTCTGGTAGAGGTGGGTGAAAAGTTCACCACCAGCCACGTAGTCTGTAAAAAGAAACCCAATATAAGTACTACAGAAGTTATAAGAGTCATACACTACTGGACGTTGAAGACGTGTCGGTTCTTCTCCATAGAAAACGACCGATTTCGAACCGTGCACTGACTTCTGATGTTTTATAAGTGCCCACGTAGGCCTATGTGAAATAGAATATTTTGAGTTTCAGTTTGATGTACTCGTATATCTATCTATCCTATGCCTATAAATCGTCACGGTTTGCTTAGCCTTTATGGTCGGTTTTACATAGAGCCACTGCCTATACAACGTGTAACGGACAGGGTATATACATACCAAGGGCACGGCTTCTTTGGATGATATAAAACGATATTGGAAGGGTTTCAACTCAAAATAAAATACTCTAAAAATTGATACCAAATTTTCGGTTTCGTAAGTTTCTTAAATTGAAATCATAACAAACGTGTCACCGCACTACGTAGGTCAATAACTTTCCACGTTACTTGCAAATATCACGATAAATCTCTTCTGTAATTCTGTGCGCCTAGTACTGTAGTAGGCTACCGTAAGGCGGTGTTCTCCACAACCTAGTACCTAGCTGGTAAACACGATACGCCTTAGAAAGACCCAATGTACGATATACAGGCTAATGAGTATCTCTGAGAAATCTCGAATGTTAAGACGGTCAACCATTCTCGAACCGGCAAATGTTACTTAACTTGATGATTTTATAGCCACGAGCGCCTCCCATGAACATTGATCATTTCAGAATGAAGTATGCTGTTATACCAATTTGGAAGCCAGCAATGCATCAGGACAGCCTTAAAGGTCACTCTACAACAGCAAAACTAGGAATCCTTTTCTCAAAATCTTAGGGAAATGCAAATAAAGTCAGTGATGAATTGCAGGTAGGAGGAACAGAACTAATATCACGCAATCTTTCGTAAAATTTAATTGGAATGGTATTCACAAATGGATATGATCAAATCCCACTCACTATAATAAAAATTTAAGTGTTGTAATTTAAGTAAATTGCCCCAAAAAATACTCCAATCTACTAATTTCTCTTATTATTCAGTAAGTATACCGGCCATAACTCTTCGTAACGTGGGCGTACATTGGCAACCCGTGCAAATACTCCGTTTCAACTGTGCTATGCGACTGGTTTACTCGAAAATCGTGACTAATAGCAGTTTAATCAGAAGCTTCGATAAATCAGAAAACGGTAAAATAGCTCATTAGAGTCGGATTGATGATGATAATGATGTTGTTTGTCATATAGCGTTAAATTAGCTCAGTTTATTAGATGACTCTACTGAATGTATTAGTAGACTAGAAGATACATCCTCAAAGAGCCAATAAGGCCATTGACTGCCGTGGTTGCGGGAACACTCAAGCGAGATACTGCTGCTCCGAAACGCAAGGGAAGACGGTGAAATTTTAGTCAGTAAAAGTCTGACACCTTTTCTTTCGACCTAGAGCGGAAGGAGTCATTTGATGATTCCCCGGTGAAGAAAACGAAAACTGGAAAACGCAGACAGTCTTATAAGTCCTCTAATCCATAATCAATTATATATACCCAAAAATAATCCGAGCTATTTAGCTTGGTAACAGTTACTAAATAGCTATATGGATATAATATGACAAGATGTTTAAAAGGGGCTGATTCAAGATAGAAGGGGACATTCAAGAACCTATTTTATTCGTCTATCGATTACGGTAATGTTCATCACAAAATTAATAAATGATGCTAATGTGAAGTAATTAATATAAATGAAGACTGAAATGATCATTGAACTTGAAACAGATTTGAAACAAAGGGGCGTGGTACACATTTAATAATCTCGGTCGAAATAGTCTTTGACCTACATTTTCTGTCTCAAATGATAAAATTACTAGCGAGATGAATTCTGGTTAGTATTACAATATTATCACGAAGAAGTATTACTATGCTTTTATCAACCGACTTCTGAAAAAGGAAGAGGTTCTCAATTCGGATGTTTGTTTGTTTTTTTTTTTCAGCTCCGTCGCTTGCCAACCGATTTGAAAAATTCTTTTTTTGTAGGAAAGGGTATACTTCCCAAATGGTCCCATGAAAATTTTATCGAAATCGAACAAGACGTTTCTGAAAAATCAACAAAAGTCTAAAAAAAATATTTACATTGATGATCTTTTTCGTTTACTCTGCATTGTGTTTTTTGTTCGCGCGTTTTTAGTTTTTTGTAGTTGACATTTTGGCTTTTGTAACTAGATTAATTACAAATTGACCCACTAAAAAGCGCGAAAATAAAAACTTTTTTGCAAAAAATTAAAACCGACTTCCATATCAAAACACTACAAAGCCAAAAATAATTTTAATTTCGGAAGGCGGTGTGAAAAAAAAGAAAATACAAAACCAATAACACCGACTACCGAAATTAAAATTATTTTTGGCTTTGTAGTGTTTTGATATGGAAGTCGGTTTTATTTTTTTGCAAAAAAGTTTTTAGTCGTCTGTCTTCATTTGTTTGTCGAAATTAGGATCAGTTATTGAAAGATCCAGATGTATTGGAATAGTGTTCGTTTCGTTACGACCATTCCTTTCCAGTTGCATCGTTAGCAAGTGGCTGCGGGCGAACGTTTTGGGAAAATGTCTTTATGTAAACGTCATCTTTCATAAAGTGGTGGCATTCAACCAACTTTGAAGTTTGATATCTTCAGACATCACCCAAAACAGAACTTCCCGTGTCAGTAAGACAAGCACAAATTCTTCCTTCTTCAAAAACATCGTTAAAACGCTCCATATCTATGCTTAAATATATAGATGTAGAAGTATTCGTCTCAGCTTTATGGATATTGCGTCTGAAGTTTATTACATAAATGTATTGCATATAAGTAAATAGTACACCAGTGTAGGTATTTATTTCTTCTGTGTCAAATCCACCAAAAGGTTGTCTGTAAATAATCGCTTTAAGGCCTCCCATTTTAACTTTTGTTGTTGATTCTTGTTTAATTCTGTTAAGTTATACAATAAAGAATGTAGGTATAATCTATCTCTCTTCTTATGACTGTTTTTCGCTTGCTTCATAAATACTCCTTTCTCCAACCCCGATTATAGCAGAGTTTATCAGTGCTTTAAAAACCAAATGGGACTATAAATAAAGCGTCGCACCAAACGTGCATTTAAATATGTAATCTGACGGTGCATAGGGTCATATTAACACGTAATAATTATGCAAAACATGTCGTCTAAATACCGCCATATTGCTGACGAAAACCATCTCCTTACCATGTATGGTAAACCATTTTACTATCTGTGAGCATTTATTCATGTTTTATTACACAAAGTGAAAGTGTTTGAGTGCGGGTAATGAGCTTGCACTGCTTTTCATTGTGAACAGTTCGTTCTACATCATCAGATTGAAAATATCAAATTGGTTTTTTGTTAAATCTTTAACTATCAATGCAACAATGAAGATTAATTTTGTGAAATTGCTTGAAAGTTACGACAAAGGCATTTATCATCTGCTTAGTCTTTTCCGGCTTCCAGTCTAACCGGACCTCCACAACCCAGTAACTGGGTAGCACAATACCCCTGGTTAGACCAGTGTCAGATTTACTGGCTGTTGAATACCCGTAATGACTGTCAAAGATGTTCAAATGAGAGCCGGGAGCAACGGCTTAGCGTTCTAGAAAGAACATAAATTTGACAACAAATAAACGGCACTTACTTTACCAGGTACTAATTACGATTAAGATACTAATTAACTTCCTTCTATATTCTTGCGCACAGCCACAATAAAAACAAATCGACGGTTAAAAGGAAATAGGGTATAAGCGACATTTTGGACTGGTATTGTTTTGAAAGCCGACTGTTTCTTGTGTTCTATTATGTTTTATTCTGTCATATTTCCCGATTGGAAAATTAAAAACTGTTTTAGTTTTCACGATGTTTTGATAAAAAAAAAAAAAATTTTTTCTAAAATTCTAAACTTTGAACGGCTCTCCTGAACATTTCTTTTTTTGTCGCTTATACCCTGTTTCCTTTTAACCGTCGAAATATGCTGTTTTCAGGGCTTGGTGCACAATGTTCGAAAACATTAGAAATTGAAACAATTGTCATGAAATTATTTCTCAAGTAAAGTAACGGAAACTTTATATTATCCGGGTTGTCTTTTTTCCAAATATCGGTCGGGTTCAGCTTCAAGACTAACTGAATGCAGCCGCAGCAGTTCTACTTTATTACATGGAGTGACTGCCATCTGACCTCCACAACCCTATATCTGGGTAACACGATACCCCTTGACAATACCAGATTTCTTTTTTTTTTAGGTAGGGTCATTCGTAGTTCAGCACACTAAGGCTGGTTACTACTTAACCGGACGATCCTGTAATGACCTCTAAAAATTTAAAGGCCCCCAGCCAGGGCTTACATACTATACCAAACGCCACATAAACTTGGAATAAAAGTCATTGACCCTCCTACATTTTTGTTGACTAATTTATTTCAAAAACGGAAATAAAGACAAATCTGTCTTGAATCCACATCTATCGCGACCCTTTACATTTTATAGTAATGAAAAACAGTTAATTACTTGTTTTTCGGGTATCTACGCAGAGATATTAGAAAAAGGTCCATGTACTTTATTTTCCGTTTATCTGGCACCTTGCATAATATTTACATTTAAACGACCGCACGCTAAGGGCACTCCCTGTGGAGTACGGGCCTCGGCAAAGCGGGGTCGTTGGTGGAGGGCAGCAAAGGGTCAGGCTGGGTCATATTATTGCAATACCAGTCTGAAATTTTCTGGATTCTGACTTCATGACTGTCAAAAATGTACAAATGGGGACAAATAGCTTACGTCCTTTCCGAGACACGGAAAAATTTTGATATGTTAAAATGATCACCATCTTTGAACCGACCTGGGCAAGATTTGCTTAACCTCGGAAGTTCAAACCAGTGCAGCTGTTATAATTAAGCCACGAACTTCTCCCTCTTATGAAAGTATAATGTAAAATAATCTCGGTTATACATTTCTATACAAAATGCTATCTAGATTCACCAACCTTTTTCATTGTATCGAGGTAATAAATTCACAGATGTAATATTGTATGGCATGTAGGTCAGAGGCGGCCAGAGGTCTATTATGTGAAAACGTTGAATACATAAATGAAATATTATTGTCCTTTATAAGTTCGATGTAGGATTGTGGAATTTGTTAAAGGACTGACGGATCTTGTTGGGAAGGATAATACATGAGAATAGCTTCCCTAGGAGTGAAATGGATAATCAAAAGGAACTATATGGCTAGTAGGAACTGCATCCTATCGTGACGTGTCAATTCCGCGTCTACATTAATTTTCATTTTATTTTAGTACATTATGAAATTCATAGTAATATATTGTATAAATGTTTAAAATTAGTAAGTTAATTTATAATTCGGAGGATTGGCATTTGAGGGCTGAAATACCCTAGCTTAGTTCAGCCCCAATAGCTGTAATATTTGTATACTCTCAGTGGCGGTACCTTCATATAAGCCCAAAAGCCCGGCATGCCTTACTAAAAAATGCTCGATAGAGAATCAATGTCAAACCCGAACTATTTAAAAGTTCGCGCGCTTAATTCTTATCAAAATAACACAATGAATCAACTGAGTACAGCTAAACTACTACGCATCGCGATTGTTCGCGCGCAGAGTTTCGCCTTTGTAGCATCTAATGATCTACATATTGCTATCTCGCTTACACGCACCGGCTTTTACCGGGCTTTCAAATACTATATCTGTCACTTTCGCACTTATAGCGATGTGCCGTATAACGAGTTAGGCCTTAGGCATAGAACAAATCGATCACTATGGCAGATATAAGCAGGGCATTCGTATGAAGTTGCATGCGTATGCGTGACCTTGTCAGCTTGCCAACTCTGCAGTGTTGCCGTTTTAGCCACACGTTGAAAGATCTTGGAGATTTTTAACGTGTTTGGAAACTTTTTTAACATTTATCAACAATAAAAACTAGCGACTTTTAAAATAACGAAATTAAATACAGTCAAAACCGTTTACAACAACATCATTTAGAACAACATACCGGTTATATAGACCAAAATCATAGGTACAAAATACTTTGTACCTTGAAAACATCACCGGTTATTACGACTATCGGTTTTTACAACCAAATATGAGTGGTCCCTTGGATGTTGTTATAACAGATTTTGACTGTATTCAAGCAATATCTTAAAAATAAAAAAAAAATTAGCTAGATTTTTCATATACCTGGCGACTTTTTTTGCCTAAATGACAACACTTGAGTACTTCCCGACATCTTAGAGTGCAACTAACTTCACTTCAGTTTCATTTGCTTGAGTTAAAGAAAAAAGCTGTTAAAGTTTTCTGTGTTTTCTAAGATTTTCTCAGTGATACAATTGTTTTGGTGATTTACCTACAACAATGGAGGTAATTGTACCTTGTGAGGATTTAAAATGCGTTCAAGTTTTGATTGGCGAAGATAAGGTAAAATCTTTAAACTTTGCTCAGAAAAAACAGTTAATTTCTTCATTAAAACCGACGCCTAATCTGTGTATTTCTCAGACTAGTAAATCGCATAAACGAAAATTTAATAGATCAGTGTATAAAACTAGTTGTAACACGTTGCAAAATAACTCGGCTCCTCGTTTGAGACGCAACGTACGCTGTGCAAAAACGGAATACAGACGACTTTTTGTAGAAGTAATTGATAACATTAATACCGAAATTACTGACCGATATTCTGAAATTTATAAATTAAAGATCTTCCAACTGCTCAACAACAAAAAATTTGACAATTATCACTCACATTTTCCTACAGAGGAATTAGATTCATTATTTGACATTTATGCAAACTATTTCGACAAACAAATATTAAAAAGCCAATTGATTTGCTTGTATTCTAGTCCTGATCTGAAAGATCGTAATGTTTTCGAATTAATTGATTTCATTCATGAGAATAAATAACCACGAAGATGCCTTTCCCGAGCTGTTAAAGTTAGCGCATCTTGTTGTAACTATTCCGGCTACAAGTTCTTCCGCGGAACGTGCTTTTTCGTCTCTTAAACGTATCCATACCTATCTGAGAAATACACAAGGTCAAGAGCGTCTTTCCGAATTATCAATGATAGCTATTGAAAAACAGTTGTTGGTAGAATTAAAACGATCACCAACATTTTACTCTGATGTAATTAAATCATTTCTTAAGAAAGATAGACGATTCCAATTAGAATATAAATAATTTATTTAAATTCCTTATTACATTCTATCTGGCTATTTTTTAACTTTCGTTTTGTAACTTTTTGTTTAGTTTTTTTTTTTTTTGTCTGTAACCTGGGTTCTGTTACGAAGGAAGCAACTACTTACCATAACTTTGTTCCCTCAAGCAATGAAGCAAACCAAACCAAACGGCTTTTTTCAAAGCCACCGGAGGTATGCAATTGCTGATATGTTTATTATATTCAATCTAGCACTAGCATGCCTTCAGTGTGCTTTGGTTACCTCATTCACCGCGCACGACAAGCAAGAGTGAAATTGAAGAAAGAAGAGGAAAGAAGAAGATGGATGAATTCACTTTTAATTTATTGTACCTAACCAGTAGTTTATGAGAAAATTGCGATGATACATACGTAGGTACCTACATACTCAGTCGAAAACTGAACTTTCTTTTTTTGAAATCGGTTAAAATTTTATTGGGCTTGCGTTATTTTGAAACCCTAGGCACGCCACTGTATACTCTTAGGTTATAAAGAACCACTGCGTTTTGCAAAACAAACAATGTTAATTTTTTTGGAGTGGCTCGAAATAATGATGTATTTTAGTTAGTTACTGCAATCGGAATCTAGGAACGCTTGAAGCATTGTTAGTAGACTGAGCCGTCATCAAAACACGGACTATTTCCTTCCAGAATTACAATTAGCTATACCACAGGCACTTTAAAGTAGTAGTATAATTTTAAATTGCCTTAATAACCCGGTCCTAAGTATATCAGAACGTATTGTTAGTGCACTCAAGAACAGGGAGCTCCTCCTCTCTCGTACTCTGTAGTTCCTTGAATCACAAGGAACATTGAGTATTTTACTAAATGGTTGCTTAGAAATATAATGAAAATTGTGCAATTATGCAAATAAATTATAGAAGTATTTTTCTAGGAACAAGCCTCTAGATATAATCTGATTCAAGATACAAAAGCGTAACGAGTGCAAGGATCTTAAGAAATCTCCCAATTTATATTATTATTTAGTTATATTAGCACCAACAACACAAAAACTTAAGGGCCTATACTACCTCAAATGGCTTAGCATGATCCTTCGTTATGTCGAAAATACTGCAGCAATAATTTTGAAATAAATATATGGTAAAGTTGAGGATTGATGTTAGGTACTATGTTTGACGAAAACACGATTCCATAAAATTATCTTGATAGAAAAAAATCCAAAGTTACCTCCAAACCGAACAATAAACCCCTGGTCCGTCATCAAAACACGGACTATTTCCTGCCAGAATTACAATTAGCTATACCAAAGAGGCACTTTAAAGTAGTAATATAATTTTAAATTGCCTTAATAACCCGGTCCTCAGTATATCAGAACATATTGTTAGCGCACTCGAGAACGGGGAGCTCCCCCTCTCTCGTACTCTGTAGTTCCTTGAATCACAAGGAACATTGAGTATTTTACTAAATGGTTGCTAAGAAATATAATGAACATTGTGCAATTATGCAAATAAATTATAAAAGTATTTTCCTAGGATTATGCCTGTAGATATAATCTGATTCAAGTTACAAAAGCGTAACGAGTGCAAGGATCTTAAGTAACCTCCCAATTTATTATTTAGTTATATTAGCACCAACAACACAAAAACTTAAGGGCCTATACTACCTCAAATGGCTTAGCATGATCCTTCGTTATGTTGAAAATACTGCAGCAATAATTTTGAAATAAATAAACTGCGTAAACTGTTGGCCTTATAGGTGCTGGGAACGCATACTCCGAATACCACGGAGGTTCCGCACAAATGTGTCTATACTACTGAAGCTCGGTTTCAAAGATCGTTTGTCCACAGTGTGCCGACGCAGAATCCTCAGTTTATTCCGGTCACATTATCCGCCACCAAGATGAAAAGTTGATAAAATTAATCATCTGTACCAACGTGGAGGGCAAGAGGTTCAGAGGGAGATCCCCATTAACATGATCTGACCAACTGAAGCAGAGCAGCTCCCATAGGTTCGAGGAAGTGGTCCGATTAGCTACTGACCGCAAAAAATGGATAAGCCTGACAGACCGCTGGGTCGACCACAAAGAGAGATGGGTAATTAGTCTGTAAAACTGAATTAAAACTATTATACATGTATTGTGGTAGGCGAATAAATGATGATAATATCTTGAGCGCGAGCCCTAAACATGACCTACAACGTCATCTCACTCATTCAACCATAACGTAGTAAGAATGACGCAATACGGCGGTGACGTCACGCCACGTCTTAAGTGACGTCACAGCTTGTCGCGAAAGCCTTGCTGAGATCTGACATTTACTAGAGGTAGGCCAAGACCTTTTCAACCGACGACCAAAAGAGGAGGTTAACAATTCGACGCGTATATTTTTTTTTTCTCTTTTTTTTTTTATGTATGATCACCGATTACTCGAAGACGGCTGAACCGATTTGGAAAATTCTTTTTTTGTTTAAAAGGGTATACTTCGAAATTGGTACCATTTATCACCAAGTCAGGATCTGATGATGGGATCCTGGAGAAATCGAGGGAACTCTTCAAATATTATAGGCACACCTATGGCGTTTTGGGTATTTCTTATAGTAACTTGTGCAGTTGTTCTCAAAAAATACCATTTGGGGAAGTGGAACTGATGATGAAGACCACAGATGGCCGCCGAACCTACTCAATAATACGTATTTCGTGGATTGCGATTCGAATACATGAATATGGATGTTAAGCACTTTATATTCGTCACAATGCATATGGTGATGTAGAGCTGATGGTGAAGTACCAGGAGAACTCCTCAAAAATTAACGGCCCAGCATTGGGAAAAGCAATATTTCGAAAAAGGTTACAAGTAGTTGACATTTAGGCTCTTTTAACTAGGTAAATTAAAAATCGACCAACTAAAAAGAGTGAAATAAAAACTTTTTACCAAAAAATTAAACCGACTCCCAAAAACACTGCAAAGTGAAAAATAACTTTAATTTCGGAAGTCGGTGCCAAAAACGCAAATACAAAACTAAAGACACCGACTACCGAAATTAAAGTTATTTTTCACTTTGCAGTGTTTTTGGGAGTCGGTTTAATTTTTTGGTAAAAAGTTTTTTTGCATGAGAAAGACTTTTATAAATGTCGGAGTTAATTGCGTTGGAGTGTTTAAATTCTCTTTAGACTACTTTGTGAAAGAGAAGTGAAGAGGCTTTTGATTAGCAGAGTGGCTTTTCGGACTAATGATGGTTTACCAGAGAATAAAGTTGATGAAATGAAATGAAATATTTATTTTGTAAATTGGTTATAAATAACACTTTTACACGTCATGTTTTTTGCGTGTTAAGTTTAGCTAGATGAGGCCGGTATTTCCTAACTGACTACTCTGAGAAGAAAGACCGAAACAAACTCAGAGGTCATAGTCTGTCATAGATGAATGCTTGAATAACAATATCGAAAGAACGAACAAAGGCCGACTATCCCTTAAAGTGCTCAACTGTTCAATTATTTTGACGCCGATAACCAGTCCTACGAGATGTAGCTTCGAGTTCAGGTCGAATGCCTATGTGATGTCCTTAGTCCAGTAAACTGAGTAACACGATGCTATTGGCAAGCCTGGTATCAAGTTTTGTAGCTTCTGCCTACACATAACGACTCTTAAAGACATGACAACCGGGAACAAAGGTGTAGCGTACCCATCCACAGACCAACCCCGACAATTCTGCTTAACTTTAAAGGTCAACCCTCTTCTGGATACAACGTAAACAGATAATATAGAAAAAAACGAGAAATCGATACAAATAAATATTCATAGCTCTTGTGTTACTTTATCATAACGCAACATCGTAATCAATTTATTGAATGGCTTCTATATAAACATTAACCTAATGAGTTTACATTTAGTACAATAAAATACTACTAGTTCTTATATTATAAAACCTGCTTTTGTCCGCGAGTTCGTTTTTTCGGGACTCAATTTTATCGCGTAAATCACGATACGAAAAGCCTGTAATGCTGCGGTATAACCTGTATCGTCTTCCGATGAAACCCAATTAAAATAGGTTAATTCCATTCTAGTAATTCCAGAGTCCGGTTTTAGAGTTCCAGTTTAGCCCAGACAAACAGAAAGACAGGCACACCAAATTTGTGTTTTAGAATCGTGTAAATAACTAGGTACAAGCACCTGATCACAGAAAATTGTCTAACAGTTATTTAGAAATCGCAGACAGACACTTCAACTTTATTTTATATGTACAGTATAGTATTACATAGATAGGTTTTGTTATAGACATAATCCATTACCCTTTGTAAGCTAGAGGCTTCGTGGAGGGCAACAGTCTGTTAGCATTTAGGGCATCGGGTAAACTCAATACTGTCTACAGACATATTTTCATGATATTGACATTTTTCTGTAATAACTTTTAGGATTTCTGAATCCTGAATACGTTGTCAGCATTGTAACTTTGGAAAATAACGTTAGTAGCCAATTATATACTAAACCCAACATAGTATTGATTCATAATATAAAACAAAAAAATTTAGATAAAATCAATAGACTAACAAATTCTTCCGTGTTACATGAGTACCGTCTTACTGGAAACTCTATCAACTAGTCACGAGGACTTTTCACATAGGCTCACGCCTTACCGTACGGCACTAGGCCGGATTCAATAGCCGCAAGGGCTTCACGTGCACCATATTACATGGGCTAAACCACTCGACTAAATAGAGACACGAGATGCAGACTCAGCTGCTCCACATTAATCCACAATAGCTCGACCAGCGTATTGCTTCAACACCAGGTATAGGATTAGACTAGACAATAGACTAACAGTAAATAGCTCATGAAAAATTCATTTATACTGTACCTGCCCGGAAAGTGCCTTATTACTTTTTAAAAAGTTTGACAGAAAGGACGTCATTACTGTAGTACAAATGTGTGGGTCGCAAAAGTGTATGATAATTCATTACTAACGTGCTGGAGACACTGGCGAGGGAGGGAAAACTGTATGAAAATCCATTACTAACGCGCTGTTTTTTTTTTATTTAGACCAATTCAGTAGCTAACTATAAATACTTATAATGCCAAAAGACAAAAAAGTTTTTATCACCAAGAGAAAATGATACTGGCCACATAGTATTGCTCAACATTGATTTAAAATTACTCCCAATACGCTGCTGAACAAATTCTCACATTAACTTTCAATATTCGAACATAATAAGAATAACAATTTGGCGCGAAAAATAAATGAGGTACCTACTGTCTATGGCCATAGGTCCTATCTTTTAACTCGGTTTCATTTATTAATGTACAAAAAGCTATTTTCCTCGTAGGTATAGTATAAAGCACTATGTATCACTCGGAAGAAAGTGCGATTCCCAACTCGTGTGTATTAAGGCCCTCAGCTGCCCTTCGGGCCTCAAACTACACCCTCGTTGGTAATCGGTCACTTTCTCCCCTCGATGAACAATGTACTATTCATGATCTTAGCCTTTTTCTCTATGTCGGGTACGGCTTTTGTTTTATACGGAGCGACAGCCTAGCAGACCTCCACAATCCAGTAGCTGGGTAACACGACACTCTTTAGCAAGACTAATATCAGATTTTCTGGATCTGACTACCTGTAACAACTGTTAAATAAGTTCATAGGGCTGCCGGGACCAAGGGGTTAACGTTTTTTTCGAGGCGCGGAGTTATCTCGATATGAGAAGATCGTGGTCAGCCATCCACGGACCTGGCCTAGGTACGCGCTGCTTAACTTTGAAGTTAGCCATGAAGTTATTAAATCATCAATAGCCTAATGGCTTAGGTGTCGAACTCGTGATCGAGAGGTCACGGTGTCGAACCCCACCCATTACAGTATTGCCGTGCACCCAACTTCACACACACACAAGCTTAAGCTTACTTGGAGGGGTTAACAATATTGCTAGTAATATGAATTCTACCCACATTCCTAGTTCCCTTTATAAAACAAATATTTAGCCACGGAGGATAAAATCTAGCAAATAGCTGCAACAACTTCATCCACCTGTGCGGCAGTTGATATTGAGCTACGAATTCCATCTGATGATAATAAGTTCAAGATTAAGAAAGAGACATTGTACTGGAACCACAAGTTCATATCAATACAAGATGGCAATCACAATCATCGCCGTAACCTGACCGTATCAGCTCCATTACGATATTGTATTATGTCGAGCGTTTCCCAATCTCTAGAGCTGCTAGCTGGATTTGGTGCAAGTTATACGCTAAAGAGGGTTCAGAATTCGGGTTGATGGACAGTTGATTAATCGATCAAATCAAGTGTTTATTTGCCAGAATACAAGTTTCAAAGAGAACATCTTCAATAATAATAATCAACATCAAGGTAAGCTGAAAGCAAGCGTGTAAAATTAAATCATTTACTTAAAGCTATTACAATCTATATAATTATACACATTATCATTAAACAATAAATATTATTTTAATGCACATTATCATACATTCATTAACATTACTGATTTATTTATTATTTATACCAATTTTCAGCTCCTTGATACTGTAAATTTAGCTTTTAATAATAATAATTATTATTATTTAGCTTTTGTAATTTATGGATGTGGCGTTATGGTTAGTTAATTCAGCAGCAGACGTCTATAGTCTGAAGGATAAAGAAGAATTTAGACAAGAAATAATGATACAATCAATCAGTGAGAACTCGCCTTTTTTCATGCAAGAGATTAAGATTATAAATCAAGAGCAAGTCAAGCAAAGATTTGACAGACCTTGCTCTTAATTTCACAAGAATTGACAATAAAAAATCCGGATTATAGTCCCGATACATTCGTCTGTCCTTATCCATTACTTAAGCACTTATTTTCAATCTATTTGTTGCCATGTAATTTGCACTCGATTTTATACAACTGCAATAAAGGTTGCAGTTGCATAAAATCGATTCGATAATCGATAGATTTACAATTATTAGATAACTGTTTCAATTTATGTAAATTTTTGTGAATATGTCAGTGTTTGTCAAATAAAACATACACTTTGGATTTTAAATTACATTCCTTATTTGAATTTTCTAGTATACTCTCTCATATCACCTATTTTTGTTAGAAAACTAATGATGCTTAAGATAGCTCCTAATTTCATACCAATTCATTCATAACCATAACATTCTGAACCAAACAAATCTCGGGTCATATCCGTATCGCTATAATCTATAGAATTAGAACAGCATAGAACAGTAGGTTGTGTACGTGCAGTAACTAACAATGGATTACAAACACTTCAGTAGGGGAAAAAGCGCAAACGTCCGCTGGCAGGTCAAGGCAAGAACTCTACAAAACTGTGGTTATTGCTTTAAACTGGATTGATTCTAATAACTTATTCGTCAAGGTAATTGAATTGGATGATAATAACTCTATTACAGAAGAACAAAATGTGGCAGTAAGTGGGATTTGCCACCATGCAAGGGCAACCGAAGGAACAGGGCGGGTTTATAAATTATTTTAAATAAATGTTTATTTATGGCAACTAGGCCCAATTGTTAGTAACAATAATCTTATAAACTATGCTAGTAAACAGTACACAAAAAAGTAAGTAAAAGAAATAGAAACAAGTATATTAGTAACACACCATAGACGCGAGAGTATATCTAGCGTCTATGGTATCTGGACCAGCACCGTATGTCCGTGATGGTCCGGACACCGTGAGACGAGCAGGGTGAGTCTTGTTCGCCAACATGTAGCGAGTAAAATTCTGACACTTCCTTCCGCTCCAAACGGAGTGGATAGTCATATTTTCACACCAAAAAAGAAATTTACGACGACGAGAAAGATCAAAGATCTAATAAAGAAGCTGGACGTAATAAAGCAAAATGCATAGTTTTCCAACCAATTAGTGTAACAAAGGACGGAACAAAAGACTTCGCAAATCATATCTTTTCAAACGCCAAGCAAAACAACACGTGACGAAGAAATTACAAATAATTGATGTTCAATAACTGCAACCCTGAACTTTTGAACAGAAACAAAACCTTTTATCATGGTCAAACAATGACACGATACTCAATTTAAAAGTTTTATTGACTCCAGAAGTATCATATTGATGTAACGAGTTAATTTATACAGAGTTTAAAACTTTCAACAATAACAATTCCGCTTTGAATCAGAAAAGTTGCCAAATATCAATTAAGACCGACGTCGGCGGAGCAATTAATTTAATATGGCGGACCTTTGTACAAGTGAAAGTGGTGTAGGTGATAAAAAAGTAAACAATAAACTTGAACAGTTGCACTATTTAGATGGTAGGAAAAGTGAATTAGAGCTTAATTAAATGATAAAAGGATTCAATTAAGTGGTAAGTTTTCACAAACAGTCGTAAGTCATTTAATGGCTCTTGAACATAGTTGACTATGAAGAGTGAAGACCGATAGATTACTAAGTACTTCAACGAAGTTCTTATAGATATACATAGGTATGGACACTATTGTAGCGCTTGAGAATTGGCAGACTGCGAGTTTCATAACATAGCAACATTATATTGACCGGTTTCTAACACCCAACTTACAACATACACGAGATGGTAGCTCCTACTTAATCGACCATTGAGATCGGAAAGAAAACCAAGATAAAAAAGCGTGGTAAAACAATGAAGATGCAAGCCGATATGTCAAGGTGAGAGATGCAATTAGTAGAACAGAAACTGTTATAGTTCAAAAAGTTTATCATTAATTATTAAAGTTTGTGCGGGCGTGAGCTATTATAGAGGGGCAGTGGGTCAAGGCGCTGCAAATGTAGGTCTCAGTACAGTTTGGCAATCATGTTCTCAGGTAAATGCGTACTTTTTTTCGAGTCTGAATGTGCAGAAATATTCTCCACACGTAATTATAGTATTGTCCACGGTGATTGAGGTTTTGACACGGCTCTGTAAGAACGGATTTGAATGTGTTAGGCTTCGCGTGTCGCCATTTCTATTTCGCAATCTCAACTCTGAACTTTGTATCTAAAAAAATGAACATGTATGGCATTCTTACTTTCTATTGTGACTTAAATGTCGCCGTGTTAAAAGCGATGATGTCGTGACGAAATACTTTGAAGTCATTCTTGAGTGATACTGCAGCTTTGCTTTTCTTGAAAAGTTTTGTTTACAGCGATAAAAATAGCTTATTTCCTTCTCCAAGGTCTCCTAGGTAATCTATCTCTGT
Source organism: Tholera decimalis (assembly GCA_943138885.2). NCBI lineage: Eukaryota > Metazoa > Arthropoda > Insecta > Lepidoptera > Noctuidae > Tholera > Tholera decimalis. The sequence continues at coordinate 6,526,689 of OW964571.2, forward strand.
ACAAACTCGTATCAAACTCGCTTATGTAGTTTTGATGTGACAGAGTTAAAAACAGACTAAGTTACTTTAGCGTTTATAATATTAGTAGATATAGAAAGAATGTACGAGGCATATGCTCTATTATTAAATTAAAATTTAATAAATATTCATAATGCAATTCTAACGCATTAAATTATTCATTCTGCAAAGCAAGAAATTTCCATTTTCTGTACATTAAAAAATGCTTTACGCTTAGAATCTATAATTTTTCACTGAGTGACCTTTAAGAGATCTCGCAGTAAAGTAAGGGCACTTGGGTATGACGTCATGCGAAAACTTCAGACTCTTCGATTAATTTAATCTATCAAATCTTTAAGAGGGTGTCGAGCCTACGAGACGCGCGAAAAATAGGTATTTACTGCAGCGGGCTAGTCGTGTGCGTTGTCACACACACAATGACAAGTTCGCTCGAGGCCCGCTTGCCGTTGCACGACGAAGTTTGCTAACTTTGCATTTTTTATTTTTTTGTCGTTATGTTGAATAAACTTGAAAAACGAATATTAATTATTTAGATGGTTTTATTTATCACGCTAATATTATAAAGGCGAAAGTTTGTGAATGAACGTGTCTGTTTGCATGTTTGTTACTTCTTCACGCTCAAACGGCTGGATGGATCTAAATGAAGCAAGTAGGTACGTAAATAAATCACAAAAATAAATTTAATAAATTATACCTATTATATAAAAATTAACGTTTGTTTTTACTGTAGTAATACATTATCCGTTCCCTCACTATTCATCCTATTGCAATAAAACTTTGATTTTATATATTAAACTCCTCAGATTTTTTTTTTAAAGAATACTAGTAATGTGGGTACATTTCACATTACTAGCAATCTTGTTAACCCCTCCAACTAAGCTAAATATGCTTGTGTCTGGAGTGGAATCACGTCAATAGTGTAATGGGTGGGGTTCGAACCTGCGACCTCTCGATCACAAGTCCGACACCTTATCCATTAGGCTATTGACGCTTCGAAACTGGGTAAGTAGCAAGTTAGGGTAGATGGGTATGCAGTACTTATTTGAATAATAAAACCAGTATGAAATAAAAAAAAATTATGTAATGTCATAATAAAACCAGACTGAAATAAGTTTTGTTTATTAAAATTTCATTTAGTGCTCGTTTAAATTCTGATGTACTGTCATATTTTTAATAACATTCGGTACTTTATTATATATACGTGGGGCCATACCAAAAAAACATTTTTTCATTAATGCTGTCTAGCGAACTTACTTCGCAGAAAATATAAGCGTAATTTATTTCATAACAATATATGTATCAAGTGTAACTTAATTTAAAATAAAAAAAAATAAAAGAAATCTATAAATCTAATGTTATATTGCTTATTATAACATTTTACAAAAATTGGCCAAGTGCGAGTCAGACTCGCCCATGAAGGGTTCCGTAGTAACTATAATAATATAATATAATATGTATATTTACTTGACAAAAAACTAAAACTTACAAATTTCTTAAAACTAGCTTATTTACATTTTTTGCCACTACGTCAAATAACTTTGTTTTTCATAGTATTTGTATGAATTACAAAGTTATATTTGCGGTTTTAGAAAATATGCTGTATCTCAAAAACTGCTGACTCGATCTCTTTAAAACCAATTTTGATTGAAAGTTTACATTAAGATCTATATATATATATATATATATATATATATATACAACGTGTAATTTAAAGGGTATATACATACCAAGTGCATGGCTTCTTTGGATGATAACAAACGATATGGCAAGGGTTTTGTAATCCTAAGTCTACATGTGTAGAACTTATTACAAATTCCAGTACACTGATACCAGAGACCGAATTTTTCAAATTAAGAAGAACGAAAAGAATTATCGTGTTATTGGCAAGTGACGTGGAAAGTTATTGACCCTCGTAGTGCTGTGACACGTTTGTTATGATTGGTATTCAAAAAATATGTGAAACCAATAATTTGGTATCAATTCTTTAAGTCAGTTATTTTGTGCTGAAACTGTGCATAGAGACTCCATACCAAATGTTGTCTTCAGCCCTTTTGGTTAGATATGGGGTTTCCGTTACACGTTGTATATATATATTTATATTTTTCACTCCACTATTATAGAAGTTAGAGGGAGGGATACACATTTGACCACTTTGGAAGCTTTTATCTTTTAAACGATTGACTTTATGAAAAAGTGGTTTCAGAAACCCCCATGTCATTTTTAAAGACCCGTCTATAAATACCACACACGCATAGGTTTCATGAAAAAAAAAAATATTTTCAGTTTTAGTTCCATGTATGGGGTAGTAGTATGTTCCTTTATTTTAAATGATTTTTAATTTTTTTCTCAATATCGGAAAGCGTTTCATAGAATACATCTACTTACCAAGTTTCACATGTATAGTCTTAATAGTTTTGGAATAAAATAGCTGTGACATACGGACGGACGGACAGACAGACAGACAGACAGACAGACAGACAGACGGACAGACATGACGAAACTATAAGGGTTCCGTTTTTTGCCATTCGGCAACTGAACTCTAAAAAACGAGTAATTTCTTTAAATATGTATTTTTAATTTTGGTACACTACACATACCACAGTATAGTAAGAAAATAAAAAATGACAAAAAGATACTATACTTTGTAAGAAATAAAAAGACAATAAAACTTATTTCGAATTTTGAAAATACAATCGTAGAAATATCAATGCATCCAAGGTTTGACTTCCAAGCTTGCTTCGTTTATTACCAACATAAGCAGCAGCTGAAAACGCTCGTTTAGGTTTTACACTGGTTGGAGGAATAGACAATAGATACTTATATGCTGTTTCTAAGTGATATCCACTAATTCCTCCATTTTCAAACAGGCTTATTTCACGTCTATTTTGCCAACCCCGATTTATTTTGTATTTGTTCTTCACGATCTGGGGATTTCATACTCTTATCAATTTCCAGCTATAACTTTTCCTTTAGTGTCAATTGGGGTTGGGATTGGGAGGTTTGTGGTATTAACTCATCATCTGTTTGTGATCCTGATCTTCCTTCTTCTTCTTCCGTGTCATCTCGACTTTTAAGTTTTTTAACAATATACTTTTTAACAATAATGTAACAGACTCTGTTACATTGTTCTGAGATCTCAACTACCGTTTAATAAATAGCAATAGGATAATCGCTAATTGCAAGACTCTTGCGAGACTCTCGTTTGGGCAACACTATATGGTTTATTGGATGTTGAAGTCCACTTGTCGAAAGAAAGACTAAATCTTTCACCTGCACTTTTCAAATGTTTCAATTCTGCAGTTACTTGCTTTCTGATTTTTTCACTGTAATTCATGACACGTTTTTGAATGGTGACGGCTGACTTTGGTAAATCCGTGTATTTTGCAAAGACAAATTTGATTCGAATCATCTGAAGTTATGAATATACTGAATGGAAATCCATCTAATGCAATCATTCTTGCCAAAACATCATCGAGGCTATCGTCGGCACTTTTGTAAAATAATCATTTAACTTTCGCTTGGCTGGCGGCGGTGCTGTGTTCAGATTATCAGAATCTAGACTTGTTCAAGCTGATATAAGCTTGATGTTATGTTTTGATGACAAATGTGTATGTAATCCCTTAGTCGATCCATCCAAAGTCTTGAGAATGGCTGAGCATCGGTTACATTTGGCACTATTCCTATCCTTCGCAACTAAAAAATAGCTCCACATTGACGTCGTATCACTGTGTTTTTTATGTTTAACAAAGTCTCCCGCCATTTGAAATACCTAATTTCAGATAATTGACTTTTAAATTTAAATGACGTAGGTCGTGGGTTTAAATTTAGAAAATATCTTGTAATGACCAAAGTTTTAAATATAATTAAGCATATCTTAAAACTGGAAACATATTAACTCAAAATGTTTTATTTCACATAGGCCTGCATGGGCACTTATAAAACGTCAGCAGTTTGGCGCAGGGCACGGTTCGAAATTGGTCGTTTTCTATGGAGAAGATCCGGCAAGAAACTCCACAGTTACTCTTTTAAAATATCATTCTTACAATGTATCTATAATACAGGTTAATTACCTAATTAACCTGTATTATACCTATGAGAGGACATTAAAGCCTGTCTGAATTCTGATGGATAACCTATATTATTATATAGTTGTAAGATATGTTTCCAGTTCTAAGATATGCTTAATTATATTTAAAACTTTGGTCTATACTGTCGTATAGACCAATTAATACAGCACAATGGAATTACAAATAAAAAATATCCTATAAGTTGGTCATCATGTATGTCATTGATATACACTATAAAAAGGAAAGGGCCAAGAATTGAATCTTGCGGAGCACTCATCTTGGCTAGGGATCCTGCAGATGTCGCTCCATTAACAATAACTTTTTGTTGCCTGTTTGATAAATATGAAAGAACAAGGTCAGCAGAACACGAATCCACGAACTCCGTAATGGTGTAATTTACAGATCAGTGTTTTGTGGTCAACGCAATCAAAAGCTTTGGAGAGGTCACAAAATATGCCAATTGCATCCTGAGATTTCTCCCAAGATTCCAGAATGTGACGGATGAGCGCTACTCCTGCGTCTGTTGTTGACCTACCTTTCGTGAAACCAAACTGCCGACTATGAAGAATTCCATTTGAGTTAAAATATGATAGCATCTGGTCCAGCATGATTTTTTCGTATATTTTGCTTAATGCTGGAAGCACATATATCGGTCTATAGTTAGAGGGATCACTCTTACAACCTGACTTAAAAATTAGTACTACTTTACTATGTTTCATTAAATCGGGAAAATTACCGCTATCTATACATTAATTAAATGTGCCTGTTAGGATAGCAGCAATTGAGTCAATAATATTACCAAGAACCCTAACAGATGCACTCCATAAGTCATCAGTGTTTGTTATGTTAAGCCTTTGGAATGCTTTTTAATTACATCAATAGAAATGGGCTTAAATGAAAATGTTGGTATATCCTTATTGAAGTTTTCCTTTAAAAAAGATTCTGCTGATAATGGCGAAGAATGTAGATTAGTAACCTCTACTGGAATATTGGTAAAGTAATTTTCCAACTTCTCAGCCACTTTTGACTTATCTGAGATGACCTGATCATCGATGTTCAAAGTCAAATCATTCTAACCCTGTTGGTTTGTGTTTCCAGTTTCTTTGTTTATCACCTTCAACACAGTTTTTATTTTATTGTTAGAAATGCTAATTTTTTTTCCTTTCTGATTTAGATTTAGCTTAGGGCGCATACTCTTTTAAATATCTTTGAGTAGTTTCTTACATAATTATGGAAGGCTTCATCGGAAGTCAATGATTTTTCATGGTATAAGTTGTATAAATTGTCTCAGCTTATTCTTATTCCAGCAGTGGCCCATTCATTAAATTTAGATTTATTACTCATTTGAAATTTTTTAACTGGACATGCCTTACTAAATTCGTGGCATGGTGAAGAAAAAATATCCTGTAATTTTCATTGGGGTCATGGGAGTCAAAATTGGCCATTGAAAGATTACTTTACATGTTATCATTAAAAACATTAATTTCTTTTTAGTTAGTGGCCTAAACTTAATAGTCTTATTTAATTGCCGCTTTTTAACCAACTCAAAGGATACTAGTTGACCTGTATGGTCAGACCTAACTCCACTAATTTGAGACGAGTATTTTATGGCACAATTAGTATAAATATTATCTATGCATTGAGCTGATTTTGCTGTTATTCTTGTTGCTTCCTTGTATGTGCATTTTAAGTTAAATGAACCAGACAATGAAGTAAGCTTGCAGTGTTCAGGTGAATTTACTAACAAATCAATATTTAGGTGACCACAAACGAAAACTAATTTATTATCTCTTATAAGCTTAGGTACTTAAAATTTCTCCCATTATCATTAAGAATGATGACAAGTTTGATGCTGGTGGTCTATAAACACTTAAGAAAGTTTGGCCTTCAACTTCTGTACATGCTACCTCACACAAGCAATCAACAGAGCAAGCGGTGACATATTTTTGTTCCTTATATCTAAGAGAATTATTACGTAATATTAAAGTACCACCTCCTACTGAGGACCTGTTGTATGCACTAGTAACAGAAAAATATTAATTTTAAACAACATTCTATCTGGTTTTAGCCAGGTTTCACAAAAACATAAGATATCTATATCATATTTATCTATTAACATTTCCTCATCTAATATTTTGCCGGAGAAACGATTTATATTCTGATGATATAGTAAAATTGTGTTATTATAACTCTCCTTTGTCACATTTAAGGGTTTAAACAATTAATTTCAGTATTATTAGATACCCTAGATAATACTGAATAGTCACTTAACCTAGGATCAGTTAAATTGTCAATAACCCAGTGTAAATTGTAAGCTAACAAAGTAGCCAATGAACTTTCGTCGTAAATTCTAAAATAAATGTAAGGATTGCAATCGGTATGCCCAAAAACCTATTACACGATGTTTGATGCAATATTTTGCAATCGACCACGTTTGCTGAGCAAGCGATATAATGCGGTCGCACTAAGTTCGCCGCGAGCTTAGTGTATTTCGAACAGCAACCGGGTGCACTCATTTTCATCATTTAGCGATAATTTTAGCCCTTACGTTACTTTGTTAATTATACTTAGCAATAAACCCTTGAAGGTTATCAGTGTATTTAACTTAGTAGACACACACGATATCCATATTGAATGTTGGAGAAAAAGTTGCATCCTTGGTGGATGCAACTTTTTCTCCAACATTCAATATGGATATCATATGTGTTTTAAACTGGATTTCAAAATGAAAGCCAGATTTGCAATCACCACACCCAAAAACCCATTACACGATACCCATATCGAATGTGTGAGAAAAAGTTGCATCCGCCATCTTGGATTTTAAAATGAATGCCAGATTTGCAATCACCACCCCCAAAAACCCATTACACGATACCTATATCGAATGTTTGAGAAAAAGTTGCATCCGCCATCTTGGATTTTAAAATGAATGCCAGATTTGCAATCACCACCCCCAAAAACCCATTACACGGTACCCATATCAAATGTTTGAGAAAAAGTTGCATCCGCCATCTTGGATTTTAAAATGAATGCCAGATTTGATATCACCACCCCCAAAAACCCATTACACGATACCCATATCGAATGTTTGAGAAAAAATTGCATCCGCCATCTTGGATTTTAAAATGAATGCCAGATTTGCAATCACCACTCCCAAAAACCCATTACACGATACCTATATCGAATGTTTGAGAAAAAGTTGCATCCGCCATCTTGGATTTTAAAATGAATGCCAGATTTGCAATCACCACCCCCAAAAACCCATTACACGGTACCCATATCAAATGTTTGAGAAAAAGTTGCATCCGCCATCTTGGATTTTAAAATGAATGCCAGATTTGCAATCACCACCCCCAAAAACCCATTACACGATACCTATATCGAATGTTTGAGAAAAAGTTGCATCCGCCATCTTGGATTTTAAAATGAATGCCAGATTTGCAATCACCACCCCCAAAAACCCATTACACGATACCTATATCGAATGTTTGAGAAAAAGTTGCATCCGCCATCTTGGATTTTAAAATGAATGTCAGATTTGCAATCACCACCCCCAAAAACCCATTACACGGCACCCATATCGAATGTTTGAGAAAAAGTTGCATCCGCCATCTTGGATTTTAAAATGAATGCCAGATTTGCAATCACCACCCCCAAAAACCCATTACACGATACCTATATCGAATGTTTGAGAAAAAGTTGCATCCGCCATCTTGGATTTTAAAATAAATGCCAGATTTGCAATTACCACCCCCAAAAACCCATTACACGATACCCATATCGAATGTTTGAAAAAAGTCTTCATCATCACTTTCACTTCCTCAAATGGTGCTTTTCGGGAGCAACTGCACAAGGTACTATTAGAAATACCCAAAACGCTATAGGTGTGCCTATAATATTTAAAGAGTTCCCTCGCTTTCTCCAGGATCCCATCATCAGATCCTGATTTCATAACAATGGAACCAACTAGAAAGTATACCCTTTCAAACGAAAAAAAAATTCCAAATCGGTCCAGCCGTCTTCGAGTTTGAGGTTACATACATAAAAAAAAGTTTAAGACGAACTGAGAACCTTCTCCTTTTTTTTGAAGTCGGTTAAAAAGTAATAATAACATCACAAAATAGAAATACGTACTTTTTATGAGAAAAGCGTTTTTTTCGAAAATTTGCGCCAACTTTCTTCTAATAATATTTTTTTTACATTTTCCCATAATAAAACAAATATTGAAAAAAAAATGTTAAAGAAATATATATTGAACAATAAAAAGTAATTGTTGGGTATGCATAATAAATCATACTCAAAAAACAAAAAATTAGACTTATGTTATTCAACGGATTGCTGCAATACATACGTACACAATAGATCGCGAATTATCGTTACCGGCGAAACGCTCCACGATGAGACGTGACCCCTCTCTGAGCTCCCGTGGACGACTGAATTTTCGACCGGTGTACGTTGCGTATGGTTCAAAATAGCGCGCAAATTAGAAGAAAAAATTAAAATTAAAACAACCAAGCGACATTTTTGAAATGTTAAAGCTGTAAATGATAGTATGATAATTAGAGAATAATATGAATTGAAGTTTATGAAAAAATTCAACAGTTTACTATCAAAATTCAGCGACGCACGAGCATGTTTTGTAAGGATTTTTGTCCAACTTTATGTATTTTTGTTTAATAAACTATAAAATATTTTTAAATTTTGCCAACTATGTTTGCTAACACATTTATTCTAGTGTTCATTACATATTTTTTTATGGTAATTAAAGTACTATTATAGGTTATATTCCTTTAGTAGTGAAGACCGTTTTGAGTTATTTTACTCGGCGCAGCCTTAAGGAGATCTGAAGTAGACTGACTGAAATAAAATTAAGATACAAAAATAAAAATAAAAAAATTTGTAAAAATAAAACATATTTTCAATAGCAACGGTGAACAAACAATGCTATCGAGAATACATTGACTTATGCGAGCATACTATTGACGGGTAAGGTCAATGTAGGGTAGCAATTGACTTTGAAACAATCTTTCAATTGAAAATCACTTTAGCCTTCTAGCTAATTTCCAGGTTTTAACTTCACTGACTCGTTTTTGAGAGTATCTGTTATTTTTTATTGATGATAGGGTCTTATTTGCTCTTGTCCTCTTGGTAAGACTCCACACATAAGACTCAGATGACTCGGGAAACGGAATTCCACTTCTGAGTACCGCCACATACACATTCAAAGGGAAATATAGAGCAATTTTAAGTAGACGAAGTGATAAATCGCTGCCTATTTCCTTCTCAACTCTTTTTCAAAAAAAAGTTTCTTAACTTACTATTTACTCTTAGATATCTTGTGTTTGAGCCGAGTGTAATTTAAAATAGGTTCTTTAATTTCCAAGATTAGGATTTCCTTGAAAGTTTGTATGAAACACTACAAGGTGAATGTTAACTAGTCTATCTGGAACAAATAGAGATATGATCTTCTCATTTACAAGAGCGTACTCCATCATATTTGCAAAAAAGAGATAGCCAATGTAAAAAATAAAAGCATTTTTCATAATAACTCCAGGTAGATTATGTAAATATGTTTCTTTTTAAAAAAATTGCCTGGTTTCAGTGTACAAATACTTCATTGCTCTTTAACCTTGGCGATGCCACTGCGATTTTGCAAGAATATTTTCGCATGCCAGGGTCGTAGTTTAAATATACTGTTAAATAATAGCTAACATACTCGTACATTTGCTCATTTTATTTTTACGAATTTTGCAATGTTCATATCTATGCTGTGTGCTATTTTTGGTTGGTCGTGCATTAAATATAAAAATTAAAACGTCTGACAGTGAATTCAAAATAGTTGTGCAAAAACACAAACAAACTGTCTATATTTCTATTTGTGTGTGATAATCTTTGGAACGGCTGAATCGATTTAAACAGGACTCTCACTGGAAGATAGAGGTTGCTATAAGGTAACATGAAGGCTACTTTTTATCAACGGAATTCCCACAACATCGGAATTACGAGGGAAACTACCTCCCCACGCAAACGAAGTCGTGGGCACATTTAGTATGTTTGTGTTTTCCAAGTACACTTAAAGCTTTCAAAGGCCGTGACATTGTATTGAACGACAAGGTCAAGCGAAGATTTCTTTGAAATAAAGATGTGGAAGGAGGAGGATAATGCCAATATGATGTTGTTTAATTTTTGAGAACTAAATTTATCAAAGTTCGTGGCTAAATATCTACTAAACAGTTTCCATAGATCCAGGAAAATTCGCATCACCAGTGGACACCACTGACGCAAGAGGTCTTCTATGAAAACGTAAACACGACATTGACGTCTATTTCACACCTGTCAAAAACTTAAGCGTTTGACAAATGCCCGGACCTGGCGCCATCTATTGAACATTTCAGAAGAGCATTTTTCGTAACATCAGGTATTGATTCGATTTTTGAATCTCCCATTTTGAGTTGACAGCATCCACTAACGTTTCTTTCTATGAATTGCGTATGATTACGGTATCAAGTACATACTTGCTATGAATAAAAACACGCATAGGAACTGTTTACAATTCTACACTAGTATCGACCTCTGAGAAGTCTTACACTACAAGGGCATACACTATTTGCGTGTGCACTCATTCAGTTTTATTACTTGCCTATCTATCTTGCCTTTTTTCATTATTTTAAACCTAACTTTACTGTTTTTAACACGCTTTTATTAGGTCGACCTGTATGTAACTAACTATGTAATGGAATCTAAGGTAAGTAATTTAACCATCTTCCAAGGGTCGTAGCGTATGAAAATTGGCAGCTGTATGTAGTTCTGATGACAATACAATAATATGGTACTGTCAAACTGATCGATGATGGAGCCGGAAGATATGAACTGGAACTTCATGATGGAAAATCGTATCATTGCTGTTTTGGATTTCTTATAAAAGTCTTATAATGAACTTTGACCACGATTAGGTTTCAAGGTCTGATGATGAAGCCGGAAGATAGGCACTGGCATTCCATGATGGAATATCGTATCATAGTCGTGTTTGCACTTGTGAGAAAGGCCACGTAATGGACTTTGAACACGATCAGGTTTCAAGGTTATAACAAACCTAAATTTTTTTTTTGTATTTACGTGCATTTATAAAAGCGTGTTTTTCTAGTGTTTTTTAAACTATAAATTTATTAATATATGTACTGAATAGAAGCAGGTCTTACTCTGCTAAAATCTTAAATAATAGAAGATGAGTGTTAATTCCGCCCAAAAACCAGTTATTCATGCTTGCATACAGTATGCAGCACCGCCCTACCGCCCGCAAATAAGTATATGCACATGCTGGCGTCATGTTTGGTACCTAAGGGATCGGCGAGTCAACATCTCCGAGGATGTTCTGTGGAGAGGCGAATCACGTAGGTATACACGGGGATAGGTTTGCTTACATGCTGCATTTTGCAATGCGTGACTTTCTGCATGTGCATAGAGACGGTGCTGCATACTGCATGCAAGCATGAACAACTGGTTTTTTGGCGGAATTAACATTAAATCTTCTTCTATAGTATCAGTTTGACTATAATATATTTTAAGGTTTCAGTTTCCAACCTGCCGGATGAGACTAATTCATTGTTACACACTTGTTGCATTCATTCATTGATTCTATTTGAGTAAACGTTTCGCTCAAAATAACTGGTACTCCTACAGAGCACATGCATCAAAATTATCTTGTTTCTCTTTATACTATAAATTTTGAAACAGCTCTTACACATGTTGTGTGTGGATCTGATCTGACAATCGTAAAAATTACAAAAATACTACTTGAAAGTTCCAAATATGTAACTCACTTAATTTATTTAAATACGTAGGCCCAAAGTTAACTCCTCCTGCGCAAAGTCTGACAATCCCTTTCGCTCCACTCAGAGCGAAAGGAATCACTGGATGATTTCCCACTCCTTCCCCCGAAAAAATTAGCATACATAAGCACCGAAATAACTTGAAAAAAGTACTTTCTGTTACATATCCTTCTATGAGAGAGAAATCTTAACATTTTATTTGAATAAAGGTCAAGTATATCTCATCCCCCATATCTGGATGATAATTTAATAGTAAAGGGGGCGTCTAAGCATTGAAGTGTGTAGCTGGAAAATCATGTCTAAGTGATTTGCCGAGTACGATGACTGTTAAATTCTTAATTGGTAACTTATCAAATACTGTTATAATGGTAGTGGTAGTGTTATCTACTAATAGAACTGATGTTTGACAGAATTGCTGTATCATTGGAAATACTGTTTTGTAGTTTGCATGGAGAGTGCTAACATGAATAGATTTTTATATGTGTCAAGAATGAATGACAATGATTAATCTTCTGAATAAAACGAAACTAGTAATGTCAAAGGTTGTCCAGTAACATTCCGTGAATTTATTAATGTTATTTTAAGTTTCATAATTATCTCAAACGCTGTTACGTAAGCCTTTTTAACGTCAATAACAAACTTTCCTTTTAAAAAGTTCATTCATATAACATTTATATACATTATTAATTGTATAACATTTTAAAACAAGACCTCTAAATATTACCTCACAATAATTTCATTCGATTAATAACCAAATAAATCGATACTATAACCTCTCGATTTCGCGAGCCGCTTTTCAGTTAAGAGTGCAAAGGACAGAAGACCCAATTCCATTCACAACAAGGTTCAAAATAAACAAGTGTAGTTTCGTTGCGTAAGGAACGCCGGTATCCCCTTGACACGCTTAAGTCAGAGTTAGATTCGTACGCAGAAACGAGTCAATTAGTCATAGTATTGATGTATGATACTTTGGCAATAAATCCTTCATCAGGGTCGCTATGGTTGAGGAGAAAGTTCTTATAGATAACTATCACGGTTGTGGTCCTATGAATGGTGAGCTGAGGCGTGATGACCCACATTTATAGTCAGCCGATGTTACTACGTGAAAGGAGACCATACCTATCGCTTTTAACGAAGACGTTATAGAAAATACCAGAACAAAATTGCACGGCACATTTGGAGACTACATTATTATTATTTTCGTGAGGAATATCATCATATGACTCTTTCACGCTCTGAGTGAAGCGAAAGAGAAAGTCGGACTTCTACAGACTAATACACCCTGTTCCTTTAGTTGCCCTCGTGTTCCGAGGCCACGACATCCCGCAACCCCGATAGGCAGCCTAACCGATGACATACACTTCATGATATATGAAGCTAAATTGAAAAAAAAAATTCATTCTTCAACTTAACAAATATATTCCATTTTTTATTCCCGAGGAGATCACAGGCACTCTAAGTTAGTTTACTGAGTACAAAGTTCAACTGTCATTAGATTTGTTCCGTTGAAATGGGATAGAGAGTACATGTAAATATACTTTAGCACTCTAATATATTTTAAGTTCAAAAGTAATATTCTTTCAAAACTGTGCTTAATATTATAAACTAGCCATTCCCGTGACTTCCTTCGCGAGGATGGTTGAATAAAATATTAGAAACCTACATTTTGCCCGAAGACCTCCACTATTTTCTAGTGAAAGTGCCATTAAAATCGGTGAGTTCGATCTAGACATTAGTCCAGATAAACAGGAAGACAGATACAAGAGTATTGAAGTATTTTTAGTGGCCCCATTACGTAACGAGTTTTTCTTAGATATGCTAGATATACGAGTTTACCAATAACACACACTAGAACTAACTAAAGCGAAGCCAGAAGAAACTTAGAAGCAGCTTTTAAAACAGATAGCAGTAGCATCAAGACGAATTAATCCAATCTAATAGAATTTCAAATTGTATGTCTTATATGTAACGGCATTCGAGCAACCAGCCATCGAGCATTTACAATTAAAAATACATCTGTTGCATCTTGTATTTGATGGAACATCTATAAGTAGCAATGGATGTGTATTTTGAGACCTTTTGAGCGTATGATCTATCTATGCACACATTTAAGAAAGATTGGCGTCAACCTAAACGGTAGTATTGAATATCATTTTGTAAATGCTTGTGAGTAGCTCGTGTCCAAATAATAATAAATTAATAGTATTTTTTTTTTGTAGTCTGCGTTTTCTTTGTGTTGCTGTTTCATATTATTACCACGAGTAGTGAACAATTAAACGGTCGATCCTCCCAGAGGATTTGAAAGTGACATCTATAAAAAAATAAATCTATGTATTACGCGGTAATTCAAAAAGGTTAAGAAAACCGATAACGGATTTTCTTTAAGTTTGTTATAACCTTGAAACCTGATCGTGTTCAAAGTCCATTACGTGGCCTTTCTCACAAGTGCAAACACGACTATGATACGATATTCCATCATGGAATTCCAGTGCCTATCTTCCGGCTTCATCATCAGACCTTGAAACCTAATCGTGGTCAAAGTTCATTACAAGACTTTTCTAAGAAATTCAAAACAGCTACGATACGATTTTCCATCATGAACTTCCAGTTTATATCTTCCGGCTCCATCATCAGATCAGTTCGACAGTACCATATTATTGTATTGTCATCAGAACTACATAGAGCTGCCAATTTTCATTACGCTACGACCCTTGGAAGATGGTTAAATTAGTTAATTTAGATTCCATTCCATAGTTATATACAGGTCGACCTAATAAAAGCGTGTTAAAAACCGCATTGATTTTAAAGGTAACAACGCTTACCGAAGTTCGTCCGTGGATGAGTGACCATATAAACATCGAGATTCTTCCATGCCTTGGTATTTTATTTCGTTGCTCCCGGCTGTAATTAGTACATCTTTGACAGTCGTTAAGGTTTGTCAGAAGCTAGAAGATCTGACATCAGTCTGGCCAAAGAGTATTGTGTTCCCCACTACTGGTATGCGGAAGACACATAGGCAGACACCCCATGAAAACCCCATTGGTACTCAGCTGCTTCCGTTTAGGAAATGCCTAAGCAGTTATGATGATATTTGCTTGCATTCACCAAATTGATAGTGAGCCTGAGAGTGAACCCTCAAGTTTCCTCAAGTGTTATACATTTACGAACTCAGTTTATTTATCAAATCTAACCCCAATTTCTATAAGATTGCTTTTAAAAGCCAATATAGAAAATTACGAGACAAAAAAAGGTTAGAATTACAAATACCGTATGGGAAAACGGCGCTAGTCAACAAAAGTATTATTTGTATGGCGTCCGTAGTCTACAATAAACTACCAGACGAAATAAAAAAATTGCCATTTCTTAAATTCAAAACTAAATTACGTAACTTTCTTACTAGTAAATGTTACTATAGTGTCGAAGAATTCTTAGACGATAAGCTTTTGACTATCTAATCCTGACTACTTAATTTTATTGAATGCAACCAAGTTTTTATGTACCTACTGATATCATGTAATTTATCATCTATACTTATAATAAATCTGTAGAGAGGTCAATTCTGTACATGAAATATATTTCCAAAATAACTATCAGGGGGTGATTAAGGATCGATACTCATGCCAAAAATGCAATCAGTTAAATTTTTGTCTGTCTGTCTGTCTGTCTGTCTGTCTGTATAACCGTTATAGAAACAAAAACTACTCGACGGATTTTAATGAAACTTGGTACAATTATTTTTCATACTCCTGAGCGGGTTATAGTATACTTTTCATCACGCTACAATCAATAGGAGCACAGCAGTGAAGGGAAATGTTGGGAAAACGGGAGAAGTTACTCCATTTTTTAAGCTTCCGTCGCGTGTGCAACCTTAATGGTTAAAGCTACACAAATCATTTCATGACGGAAATGTTCTCCTTAAAATTATATAAAAAATATCCCACGACAGCATATGTCTAACTTTTATGGTTGACTTACAATAACACGTGTAACTCCCGATAGCTTAGCAGTTCGAAGCTTTCTGGTTATAATATTTGTCTACTCTTACGTTTATAACACTCTCAGTCACCCCTAATTGAAAAAGTTAACATTATTAACTATTCCATAAAAAAATTGGCCAAGTGCGAGTCAGACTCGCCCATTAAGGGTTCCGTAGTAACTATAATATAATATGCAAATTTATTTGACGAAAAAAAAACCTTACAAATTTCTTAAAACTAGCTTATTTACATTTTTTACAACTGCGCCAAATAAATTTGTTTTGAAAAAAAACTTTAAAAATTTCTTAAAACTGGCTTTTTTACATTTTTTACAACTGCGCCGAATAAATTTGTTTTTCATAGTGTTTGTATGAATTACAAAGTTATATTTGCGGTTTTAGAAAATATACTGTATCTCAAAAACTGCTGAACTGATTTCGTTCAAACTAATTTTGTTTGAAAGTTTATATTAAGATCTACAGACATATATTTTCTTTAGATTTTTCACTCCATTATTATAGAAGTTAGAGGTTGTGTCCACCACACACACATTTTACCACTTTGGAAGCTTATATCTTTTAAACGATTGGTGGTTTTAGAAACCCCGATGTCGTTTTTAAAGAACTGTCTATATATACCACAGATGCATCGATTTCATGAAAAAAAAATATTTTCAGGTTTAGTTCCATGTATAGGGAGCCCCCCTTTATTTTAAATATTTTTTATTTTTTTTCTCAAAATCGGAATGCGGTTCACAGAATACATCTACCTATCAAGTTTCACATGTATAGTCCTAATAGTTTCGGAATAAAATTGCTGTGACAGACGGACGGACGGACGGACGGACAGACAGACAGACAGACAGACGGACAGACATGTCGAAACTATAAAGATTCCGTTTTTTGCCATTCGGCTACGAAACCGTAAAAAGAATCATATAAATCGGTATAGAAACACCAAAGTTATACATGAAATGCGCTTATAAATAATAATAAGCCATCGCGCGTGAATACTGAATCATGCTATAAGGATTATTTTTGAGAATCGGTCGCCGCGCTCGACGCGTCTCGCGGTCGAAGCGTTCTCTAGGTACTTAAGCCTCATGTGAACGTGATCTAAACAATATTACCAATACATTAACTTACGCTGACGGAGTCGCGGGCACAGCTATATTGTATCATTACGCTAAGGCCAATAGGAGAGGAGCGCCAATGAAGAATGCTTTAAAATCGGGGTTAAATTTAACGTTAGCCCAAAGTAACTATTCCACGCGGACGAAGTCGCGGGCAAATGCTAGTTAATAATATGACTGTTATTCTGGCATAATATAACTGCATGGCATTACTTAATATATTGGTATTGATAAAAATTAGATGTAACTAGCATTAATAAAAATAAAACTGTGCCAACATTTGCACACTTCTTAAGGTTATAATATAGTGATACACTAATAATTATAAAATAGTATGTAACATCTTGTCAACCTGTGTTATGCAAATAAATGTTTTGATTTGATTTGATCCTTATAAATTTTAGAAAACCTAACTGAAGCTTGTATTATGTAACTGGGCTTTTCAAGAAGCCTATAAAATAAAGTACACTTTAACAATGATGGATCGATAGTAGGAACTAGGAAGCTTATAGAATTTCCGACGCAAGACTACAATTCGTTCACAGACAACAATTTAACTACCATTATATCTACAATACATACATCACCATTCTTACACTCGACCTGTCTCTATACTTATGCTTTAGATTTGGGTTTATTATTATAATATACTTTATTGTACACCTCACAATATTTCTATGGGTACAAAAATTAATCTGGTGTACAATGGGCGGTCTTATCGCACAGGGCGATCTCTTACAGACAAGCTTTGGATGGACAAAAATTAATTTATCATCTTAAGTTTCCTAAACCTCCTCGTCCATATCGCTCGCTTCTGTGGGCTTTATCACGATAAAAACATAACCCTTCTGCAGTCGGGTAATACGTCTAGCGCGTTCTAACAAACCAACTTTTCCGCTTTATATTAGTATATTACTATGTGGACGTAGCAGTATGAAATTTGGCACAGTTAAAGGCAATAGAAGATGGTTCCCATCGTTGGAACACATGCTTCCTCTCTTAGAGAGGTAATAAGTCGTTATCCAACACACGGTTCAGTGCGGGTAGGTGGATGACGCACGTCTTCAGATTATTCAGTACTAAGGCATGCCGGTTTCCTAGCAATGGTTACCTTCACAGTTTTGAGAGCGTTTTGGCTGAAAAAACAGGGTGAGTTTTTAGTCAATAGAAGTCTGACACTCTCTTCCGCTCCACCCACAGCGGAAGTAGCTATTTGGTGATTTTCTCACGTGGAAAAAAAGTTATGTCAGCGCATTAAATATGTGAAAGACCGCTATTCAATTTTCTTTTTACCTCACACCGCACTGCTCCACAATATCCTTCAGAGATTACGCAACTTTGACCCTGACGAACTCTACAGCAGCAATCGAGGTTGTCATGTCAACAGGGTCCGTCGACCCTACCTTGGCGCGTACCCTGACATTTCTTAACAGGAGCAGGTTGAAGGACCTTGAGGTCCACGACTCGGCGAGGACGAAAGGTCTACGTGATCGGGTGACATTGGACTATCGATTAAAACTAGACTAGACTACCGTTTGTTCCTAAGTCTGGATTTTATCTGTGGGAATAAGATTTCACGTGGAAGATGGGATTAAGAGGAGATTCATTTTGTTAAAGAGCTTCGATTTATATCTGTTTGTGTATTTGAAGGGCAAACAAAATGTAAGCTTTTGCGTTGTTATCATACAAAAATGACAGGAGTATAAAGAAGTAAAACCACAAATCGTTGGTTTATTTGTAAAGGTTTATGACTTGAAGCAAAGATCCGTTTACATAAATTACGTTTTAAAGTTTCGCTGTAGTAAGTCCGACCCTACTTTTTTTAATAAATAACTGGAATAAAAGGTACTAGATACTTCTGCAAACAAATAAATTAATTCATTTTCCTTTCTTGGCTTTTCCAAACTACACATGTATTATATTGAGGTCTACTTCCAGTTTAAATGAACCAACTGCTTATCCGACTTTCATATCCCAGTGCCTAGATAATACCATACTTTTTAAAAAGACAAAGATTTTCTGGCTACCCTTAACGACGTGCTTTCTGAAACACGGAACTATCTTGATATGTTAAAATGTTCACCTATATTATTGTTATTTAGGTACAAGCTCTTCCTTATCAATGAAATGATAAAACTTTTAATTAGCACGTTAGTTAGGTACGGAACAAACCTCTCTGCGGTACGATAACAATAGCGATACGTTTCCAACTTGTATGAACATGTCGTCGATCGTGAGAAGCGGAGCGGGCTACTTAGAGCGGTTTCAGACCAGCGTTTTATACGTGCGAGCTTATTTATACGCACATAAAACGCTGTTTTTGGGAGCACGCCTTTTGCCACACGCGCAGGTCGTATGAGGGTTGACGCGCTTATAAGCTCGTATAAGCACGACGGAGAAGAAGAAACGTAAATAACAAGTACGTTAAGGACGCATGTTCAAAATTGATAGGTATCAAATCGCATCACTACATAGACAAGGCTCAAACACACACAAACGTACGAATAGCTCCGCGAATTATGGGTACGTAAAGTCATTTTGATACTTTAGATTATTTAATTTTTTTTTAATGGCTTCATGGTTGCTTTTATTTTGTGTGCTGTTTGATGTCATGAAATTATTGGAGTGACTTGTAGGTACACTTCGATGACTGGAACTGGATCTCTTTGACAACAAGATGTAAATGTGCAGTTTTTTTTTATTATCGTTTCTTAGCCGATTGGCAAAAAACAGAACCCTTATAGTTTCGTCATGTCTGTCTATCTGCCCGTCCGTCCGTAAGTCACAGCCATTTTATTCCGAAACTGTTATGACTACCTACATGTGAAACTTGGTAGGTAGATGAAGTATTCTGTTCCGCCGAGTTGAACCGCTTTCCGATTGATAGACAAAAATATATAAATTTAAGGGGGGCTCCTCATACATGGAACTGAACCTAAAAATATTTTTAAGCTATTGCATAGCTTTTATCGCGGGCTTTGAGCGCGGCGACCGAATCAAGAAATTCCGTAACAAAAATAAAACCTAATACGGTCGAATATGGTCAGTTATTTCAATTCGGGTTACTAACGTTCTATTAGCGTGTTTAGTAAAGAATCGGATTGGCAACCGTCAGTATTTTGGATCAAACCAGGGTCTCATCATATCTTTTTATGATTTATTTTTTATTGAAAGTACTTTTATATTATACTTACTAGCTTCTGCCCGCGACTTCGTTCGCGTGGAAGGGGGTTCCCGCGTAAATCCCGAACCCGTCGGAATTTCGGGATAAAAACTATCCTACGTCCTTCCCAGAGTCCTAAACTATTAACACGCCAAATTTCATCTAAATCGGTTCAGCGGTTTAGGCGTGAAAAGGTAACACACAGACAGACAGAGTTACTTTCACATTTATAATATTAGTATGGATTTAGATATTTTGTAAATATTTTGTTGAATAAAATAAGAAACATTTACATTTTTTTATAGGAGAAAGAAAGTCTAAAATGTCAACGCCGCGAGAAATAGCTTAAAACTAAAAATGTGGTATAATTGACCCGGTAACTTGAATTAATATCAAAGAAAAAAAAATACTGCATAAATAAAAAAATATATAAATAATTATAATTGCATAAGTTGATAAAAAATGCTATGCAATAGCTTTACCGCGGCAGTCCCCGAGTGCCACACGGGTTTTTTTTTTTTCATCAAACCTTTTCGTGTGCGGTATCTATAGACAGGTCTTTAAAAATTATATCGGTTCCTAAAACTACTTCTTCTTAAAGTCAATCGTTTAAAAGATATACGCTTCCAAAGTGGTAAAATGTGTCCCCCTCTCTAACTTTTATAATAGAATAAAAAAATATGCTGTAGGTTTTAATGAAAACTTTCATTAAAATGGTTTGAATGACATCGGGTCAGTAGTTTTTGAGATTTAGCACATTTTCTAAAACCGCAAATATAACTTTGTATTTCATACAAACACTATGAAAAACAAAGTTATTTGGCGTAGTTACTACGGAACCCTTCATGGACGAGTCTGACTCGCATTTGTCCAATTTTTACGAATGAGCCCACTCTTGACCTCGATCTCGCCTGATGGTAACCGATAGATGAGGTCTACAATGGAACGAGCGAGCGACTCAAATATGGCAGGGAAAACAGAAGCCGGCAGAGAATTCCACAGCTTGGCTGTGCGCACAATAAATGTGGAGGAGAAGCGCTTGACAAGACGGTATATCAACCAAGTTCGAGCTTGTATTGTTAGATACGATGAGATATTATAATTATACGAACTCAGTGGAGTAGCCTGCAGGAATACAGCAACCGCTCTTGAAGATCCTAGACGATAAGAATAGCTTATCAAGTTTGGGTCCATTCTGTTTGGTAGGTGTGTAATTTCGTGGTTTTCGGGGTCGCTAATAACGTATGGGGTTCAAAATCAAAGATTTCGCCAATTAAACTGTTCACCGTGTGTTTAATTTCCTTGGTATGATAGCATTAGCGATCTTGACAAAAGCTGGGTGGAACAATATTTTAATATTAAAAATCAATTTCTTATGTTTAATATATTCTTGGAATATATGAGGAATGAGCTCGTAACTCCATATTTCTTACCCGTCTTGGGATCAATCAATTCTGGAAGAAGACAATTTTTGTAAAATCGAATTAAGTGGGTTTCCATTTTTTCCTTTCAGAATTAAAAGTCCTTTTCAATGATTTCAAACTTTAATTTACCAGTCTTGCCTAGTAATACGCAACTGCCCTTGAATTTGATAATACCATTTATGTTTTTAATAAAAATACCCAAATTGCTACAGGTGTGCCTATAATATTTGAAGAGTTCCCGCGATTTCTCCAGGATTCCATCGTCAGATCCTGACTTCATGACAATGGAACGAACTAGAAAGTATACCTTTTCAAATAAAAAAAGAATTTTCCAAATAGGTCCAGTAGTCTTCGAGCCATTTTTTGAAGTTGATTAAAAAGTGTTTCTGTCACAAACCAAACAGTAATACAATAAAATATATTGAAACATTAGTGGTTTCCAAATTGCTGCCACAAAAATTACTACAAATCTGTTGGTCAGATCTTTCCGGACGCTCTTCGTGTGTACTGCGAGTATCGCGACTGCCTCCATAAATCCTGTGTAAAGAGAACCAGCGGGCCTAGACAAAATCCATTTTCTGTAAGCGTTAACGCCAACGGAAAAATTAAATTGTATGGAGTTGATATTTGCTAACCACATGTCACGTGATTGTCACGTGTTAGTAAATGTCAACTCCATACAATTTAATTTGGCGTTTCCGTTGGCGTTAACGCTTACAGAAAATGTATTTTGTCTAGGCCCGCAGATCGTTTTGATGGTCACAATAAAATGACACATATTTACAACTAGCTTTTGCCCGCGACTTCGACCGCGTGTATCTCGGAAAATATCCCATCAGTATATTTATGTGGAGAACATAGCGCCGTCCGATGTAACTGTACAAACTCAAATGACTACTATATATCATTGCCGTGTATTTGGTGAAAACCGTATCAAAATCTTATGTGCTTTTTATCGCGTTCAAACAGACAGACAGACGCGAGGTGTCGGGAGGTCTCTGTTTAGATAAAATTTATTATGGTAGTTACGATCTAATAACAAATATTTTTTGACCACATGTCCAAATACCGTCCCGTTATCCTACACCGGCTCCCGCTCGTGCACCTCCGCTGACCTTGATCACCGACTAGAGGAAAGTAAGTGAAAAACAGTAATGAGGTAAATGCAATTAAAGAAATTGGTCAGTTGCATTTTTGCGACACTTGCACTAAATATCTCATGGTGGCAGTTCTAATTTTGTGAAAAGTTTTAGTGATGGATTTTACTTCCGAATGTATGTACTATATTATTTTCTTATTAGAATATTTTAATGTGTCATAAAATAGACTATCTGTGAATTCACAAAAAAGGCATGTTTTTCTTTGTTTTCGACCTTATCAGGCTTTTGGGGTATTAATGACAGCTGCAGAGGTTACTGCACGGTCTACTGGACATAAAAACGTTGCCAGAGTTATAAAGGACATTCGCGAGAATCCAGCTTCTGCAAGTACATGCATTAGCCTTCAACAACCAAGTGCTGTGCAAGTGATAGACTGCTAAGTAATGACGAGGCATTAGCGTATTATATTGATTCAAAATCAACAACTCACTCATATAAACAGACTAGAAAGTGGATTATGAAAGTCGGGCATCACGTGTTTCCATCATATGATTGCATTGTTAAATCAAAAAAAGCATATTATCCTTCCGAGGAGCACATTGTTTTGACACAATCTCGAGCAGAAATTGAGCTACAAGCTACTTTGAATAAAACAGCAGAACGTTTAGTAGAAGCTCAGAGAGAAGTTGTCACAAGTGTGCTCCCCAACCTAATACCCAATTCATCGTTTATCACACAACATCTCTTATAAGTAAATGGGGATGTGACGGAAGTTCCGGTCATAGTGCTTACAAACAAAGATTTGAAAACAGCGAAGGCACTGATGAGTTCCTTTTTGTTTATTCGTTGGTTCCTCTAAGGTTAATCGACGAGAGTAACAACATTATCTGGCAAAATCCTCGTCCATCATCGACGATGTTATGTCGTCCAATTAAATTCATTTTTGCCAAAGAAACAACGGAATTGACAAAAATCGAAACAAATAAGGTTTTGGGATAAATAAACGACTACTTGGAGGCTACATCTTATGATCTTGGTGGTTCTGAAATTTCTGTTAAGCACAAGCTTCTGCTGACTATGACTGATGGAAAAGTGTGCAATGCTTTGACAGAGACACATTCATCGCAGAAATGCTATATTTGTGGGGCCACTCCCAGAATGATGAATCAAGATAATTTTGGCTTGGGTTTGTCAACATTACATGCTTGGATTCGTTCGTTTGAGTGCTTTTTACACATTAGTTATAAGTTAGATATTAAGAAATGGCAAGCTAGGTCTTCAGAGGAAAAGCAAGTGTAAAACAACGATCAGACGAAATCAAACAACGATTCAAGCATGAAACGGGATTAATTGTGGACAAGCCAAAGCCAGGATTTAGTTCCACAAATGATAGAAACAAAGCTCGACGTTTTTTCGGGAACCCCGAACTGAGTGCTCAGATCACAGGATTGGATGTTATAATCATCAAACACTTTGATGTATTGTTGAGGACATTGTCTTCTGGCTTCGAGATAAATCTTGTTGAATTCAAAAAGCCGAAGAAGAAACAGCAAGTGCTTCCCCTTGCTTCTCAATGGCGTCGCTCCAGATATTAATGGTATACGCTAGAAGATCCCCAGTTGACCGGTTTTTTGCGAAAACCGTATTGTCGGTCACTGAGGATATCGTTGGCTTCTAGGTATGCCAGGAGCTTACTATTAAGTACACGCTCCATACTCTTACAGAGTATGGACGTGACTGAAATAGGCCTGTAGTTGGTCGGGTCAGCACGACTGCCCTTTTTGGGTACAGGCTGAACGTTAGCCAGCTTCCATGCTTTCAGCACCTTTCCAGTCATCTAGCGAAAGGCGAAACAGGCGTGTCAAGATTGGAGACAATTCAGGCGCACAAGTTCTATGAACAATTGCTGGTATCCCGTCGGGGCCACTAGCTTTGTTCACGTCAAGATTACGCAGTACTCTACGGACGTCCTTCTGATGGATGCGAATGTCCAACATACACGTCTCGCATCCAATAGGAGCATCAGGAGGGTGAGCGCCACTACTATCCAGACGTGAAAACTCCGCAAAGAGGGCGGCAAACAAGTTTGCTGGTTTGAGCAGTGGTTACCACCACTGCTCAAACCTGACGGGTCTACACTACCGTGAGGGACGACAGAAGTTGAATTCGACCGACTTTGCCAGGGACCAAAACGCTTTGCTGCCAGCAGGATATGAAGCGAGTTTGTTCCCGATTCGGCTGACGTGGTCAAACCGAACCCTCCGCAAAACCTTCTTGCTAGACTTGGCAGCCCTGTTGAAGGCTCTCTTCTTCTGATCCACGTCATTTGCTTTGCAGTTTCGAGCATCGACCCATGCTAAGTATGCCCCGTGTTTAAGCGCTTCAGCGCGATCACATTCGGCGCCAAATCAAGGTCGAGCTTTGCCGGACCAATGTGGAGTACTACATACCGTTCTCTGACCTAACAATTTAGGTCAGAGAACGGTATGTAGTACTCCATCCCCTGTCGCAAAACATCTACCACGGCGTTTGCGCACGACGATGAATCATTTGAAGAAAAGCAAGTAGGCTGCCAAGGATAACATGCAAAGAAAGATCGCAACGCATCCCAATCCACTGACTTATATCGCCAAACCCGCCGAATGACTTTAAGGCTAAGATCGGGCGGAGAGGAGACGGGTACAGACTTCACCAGACAGTGGTCGGAACTACCTAACGGTGAAGATATCGTTACCGAGTAGCGGTCTGGATCTGTAGTTAGTAGAAGGTCCAAGCAATTGGCTTTGTATGACTCAACATCCGGCACCCTCGTTGCTCCCTGGACCAGCTGAGTGAGATTTAATGCAAGTGCAAGATTGTGCGTCTCTCGCCCAGCATGGTCCGTGCACTGGTATGGGAAGAGCCACTCCTGGTGATGGGCATTAAAGTCCTCCAGTAACACGAACTGAGCTGCTGGGCCGCATCTGCCGCCTCACTGATGTATTGTGTGAGCCTGGCTCTCTCATGATCTCCGCTGTGCGAGCGGTAGACACAAGCATAGATAATTTTGTCTATCTCCGTGTCCACCAGAGCCCAAAGTGTAGAAAACCTGGAGTCCTCAAGGTTCCGGAGACGCCAATAGCAGATGTCGTCGCGGGCGTACATACATACCGCCGCACGTGGTTTAAAGTTGTGCTCCAAGGTAAACCCTGGGTATGAAAGATACGACACGTCTGATGGACATCTGATCTGCGTCTCCGAAAGAAACAGCAGAGCAGGTTTCAGTCTCGAGGTGGTGGTAGACTGCGACGAGATTTGAGTGCAGACCTCGGATATTACTGAGGTGCACTTTGAGAGAGAGGGAGTGCAGCCGCTGTTTAACTTTTTATTCTATTTCATGATTTAGAGAGTGAAGAGGAGAGAAGAAGGAAGTGAAGTGAGGCTTCAAGCTGTTAACCTCCAGACCCACACTAGACGGATGGTATTGATTGGGGAACTAGTCTGGAGACTGCGGGGACGCCCAAGCCCCCCCGGGAATGACCATCGGGCCCTCTCATCTGGTCGCCAACCAGCACGATGGTGCATTCCAGGATGTTTCGACAGTTGGTGGGGCAGCCTGTCATGTGTGGCTGGCACACTACTTGGGCCCCCAACTACCTGCGGTCGGCCAGCGGCGCACCGTGCCTCGGATCCGCTCCTCTCCGCGACTAGTCTCCCGATACGTCCGCACTAGTGCGAGCCAGATTGGTCTTTCAGCAGTGAAGCAACTACTTCGACCCAACTCCTTGATAGGCTACACAGGGCATCGTACCGGATAGTGTTGCCCAAACGAGAGTCTCGCAAGAGACTTGCAATTAGCGATTATCCTATTGCTATTTATTAAACGCAAAATACGCAAAATAGCAATAGGATAATCGCTAATTGCAAGACTCTTGCGAGACTCTCGTTTGGGCAACACTAGTACCGGAACACAGCTAGGCCGTTTGGCGGTACGTCTTTGCCCTGTGGGTGGTCACAAGCCTGCAGTTTTAACCTGCCACCTGTTTGATGTCACCTGATTAGCACCACCCGAGGGCCACGTGTAGGGATTTGCAAAAGGGTATCCTCTTACGGACACGGGTGACTCAGCCCCCAAAGCTGTCTGTCTGTCTGTCTGTCCGTCCGTATGTCACAGCTATTTTATTCCGAAACTATTAGGACTATACATGTGAAACTTGATAGGTAGATGTATTCTGTGAACCGATTTCCGATTTTAAGAAAAAACTTAAAAAATATTTAAAATAAAGGGGGGCTCCCCACACATAGAACTAAAACTGAAAATATTTTTTTTTCATGAAACCTATGCGTGTGTGGTATCTATAGACAGGTATTTAAAAATGACATTAAAGTTTCTAAAAGGACATTTTCATAAAGTAAATTATTTAAAAGATGAACGCTTCCAAAGTGGTAAAATGTGTGTGTGTGTCCCCTCTAACTTCTATAATAATGGAGTGAAAAATCTAAAAAATACATATATCTGTAGATCTTAGTATAAACTTTCAACCAAAATTAGTTTGAACGAGATCGGGTCAGCAATTTTTGATATACAGCATATTTTCTAAAACCGCAAATATAACTTTGTAATTCATACAACTACTATGAAAAACAAAGTTATTTGGCGTAGTTGTAAAAAATGTAAATAAGCTAGTTTTAAGAAATTTGCAAGTTATTTCTTTTGTCTATTAAATATACATATTATGTTATATTATTATAGTTACTTCGGAACCCTTCATGGGCGAGTCTGCCTTGCACTTGGCCAATTTTTTGGGGGGGAAAATCATCAAAATGACTCCTTTCGCTCTGGGTGTAGCGGAAAGTAGTGTCAGACGAATACTGAATAAAAACCCACTCTGTTCCTTCAGTTGCCCTTGTGATCCGGGGCTGGGGTGTCTATACATATCGACGCTTGAAAGGCAATCATAACTAAGCGACATAAATCCGTAAAATGAGTTATATATACCATTCGAACCGGCAGATTTTTCTGCGTCGTTTGGTCTAGGTCTCATAGTTCTACGACGAGTTTTATTGTCGCTTAGATATTGCGTGATTTCGGTAAAATCTACATTTTGTGCTTACTAAACGACCAAAAAATAGTGATTATTTGAATATCTAGCAGTTATGACGTTCTAACAATTAGGAATATGAACTTAGTCGGTTTTTCAAGTATTGACTTTTTCATTTATTTGTATTGACGTATTTTTACTTGTTAAGAATTTTTCCTTTGAAATTACTTAGTAGATTTTACCTACATAAAGCAATTGTAATTTATGTGGTTATATATATTAACTCGATAATATATTTTGTGACAGTGTCATTTGTATAAGTTAGCCTGAAATAAAGTGGAAGAATATTAGAGTTTAGATATTTTTACTTGTATATCATAATATTTATTTTTTATTCTTAGATATTTTTATTTGACAACGCTTAATACTAATGATGTCGGTTAGATAGTCTTACTTGATTTGCGAAATGGCTAACAATGGCGCGTAGATAAATTTACCCGTACCTACGCAAAATTATATTTTCTCGTCGCTAAAGAACCGCACGAGTTTAAAAAACGTCGTGTAGGTATGCGCGACACGCGTCGTGACACGTCTATACAGGTTCTAATTCAGGCACCCGCCGTTGCTTAGGGAGGACGTACTTCACATTTTGGCGCATATTCTATGAAGACATGGTAAGTATTCAATCAAATTATGCAAAGGTACCTAGTACCTATTTCATAACTGCATTTTGTTTCGGATTATTTTTAAACCCTATTATGTTTTAGATGGAACAAAGTACTCATTTTAAATCAATTTTATTATCTTTGCAGTTAAAAATGAGTTGCTTTTTTATAATTTGTTTGAGTACCTACAAGACAAATAAACAGTAGTTATTTATCTTGTAGTTTCACTTAGTAAAAATACACGGTATAAATCTGACATCATCGAATTGTTTTTTTTTTCAGTCTGCATTAGTCACAAACAGTTTAACAAAACATTAGAGTCAGCTTCTATCAGCATTGACACTTCGAAAGATTTAGCTTTTCCGGTTCTTGCCGATAGTTTATGCACCACAACAGATCACACTGAAACGACTGCATCGATTACTGCTCCACGTATATCGGTTGATCACGCATTTAATATGACTTTAACTGCTGAACCAGACATTGAAAAACCGACTTTGAATGATCACCAGGTTGAGGAAAACACACAATATACATCACTTACGTCCGATCATGATGTACCTTCTACATTGGCATGAAAGTAAAGAATCTACCGTATCAAATCCAATTAAAAGTAAAGTTGATAAAAGAAAATCCAAGAAAGATATTAAATATATTGATTTTATGTGTTAAATATATTGATTTTATGTGTAGATACAGTGCATGCTATTATTGAAAATAGATTGAAGAATACAACTGTTTACGCACCATCACCATGGTTTACAGTTTTTCCAGATCCAGAGATCCAGTCTCTCCGTGAGGACATGGTTGGGCGCTTGAACTTGTCCTAGAAGGCTGTCTCCGAATGGGGCGATGCCAAATTGGTCAAGTTTAATGCAGCTAAGACCCAGGCGTGTCTCTTCTCTGCAAAAAGGAGTCAATTCAAACCGGCTCCTACTTTCCGAGATGTAACCGTGCCAATAACCGATCGTATCGAGCTTCTGGGGGTAACACTAACTTCTACCCTCAATTTTGGCCCGTATATCGAGGCTAAGGCTCAATTAGCATAAAAAAAGTTGGGAATCCTAGCAAAGGTGAGACGGTACTTCACACCCGAACAGCTGCTCAATCTCTATCAAGCCCAGGTTCGGTCGTGTATGGAGGTACTGCTCTCATCTTTGGGATGGATCTGCCAAGTACCAGCTGGATGCGCTTGAGTCTATTAAGAAACGGGCCAAAAGACTCATTGGCAACGATATACTGGTCGAATCAAAGCTCCAGAGCCTTGAACATCGACGACGAGTTGCTAGTCTATCGGTTTTCTATCGGTTACATTTCGGAGAGTGTAAGATGGAATTACACAATCTAATTCCGCCAAGCCCGTCCCATCATCGGACTACAAGACAAACGACGATGCGCCATCGTTACATGGTGGATATCCCACCTATACGCACTAAACGTTTTGGGAATACCTTCATTGTGTGTACGGCTAAGGAGTGGAATTCCCTGACGGATTCTGTGTTTCCCGATAGCTATAACCTAGGGGTCTTTAAGTCAAGAGTGAATAGGTTACTGTTAGGTAAACGTGCTCCATCTTCGACCACATCATCACTTACCATCAGGTGAGATGGTGGTCAAACGCGAGCCTATTATCAAAAAAAAAAGTTGAAATTCAGTCTAAAACCAAGGTATCTCTTTTACGTTGTTATCGATCGCAGCTTCCCATATCAAAAGCAATTGTGAGATATAATTTTTTTTAGAAACTGAATGATGAAGATGCTAGGTAATTTATAATTGCGACAGCAATAATAATTGTTCAATTAAAAATATATTAATCTCAGACTTAATGTTATGTCATAATTAGTTTCCTGGTCGGCACTACATAGCGTATTTGTTTAATTTTCAATAAAGACTTTTATTCAATAATAATTGATTTCATTTATTTTTGTGCATGATAATAATTACCTATACAGTTCTTGGTTAAATGTCGGTTATGAAGGGAGGTTTGGGGTAATTTTAATAACTAAGATACAATTTCCAAAATCACAAAAACCATTAAATAATGCTTAGGTAAATTTACTTATTTTATTTTAAACTGTCAGATCCTTTTAGATCAATCTTTATGTTTCAAAATTCTAAACTAAGTAAGTTTACCCATTTTTACATGTTACTGCACACACTACAATGATGATTTAGATAATTTTACCTGTTTATCAAATCAGGTAAATTTTATCTAACCGACACAAACCGGTGTTTTTAAAAGTGTCAGGTGTCTTATTTTGACAATTTGGATAGCTATAAAAAAATGATTTCTAGGACTGTTAACATCATTTTAATCGAACAATTAGGAAAATTTTTATGATTTTTTTTGTAAATATTTGAACTTTAAATCGCTCTCCTGTAAAGTTTACTCAATGTCGCTTAGTCATGATTGCCTTTCAAGCGTCGATATATATGTCTGTAGATCTTAGTATAACCTTTCAACCAAAATTAGTTTGAACGAGATCGGGTCAGCAATTTGTGAGATACAGCATATTTTCTAAAACCGCAAATATAACTTTGTAATTCATACAAACACTATGAAAAACAAAGTTATTTGGCGTAGTTGCAAAAAATGTAAATAAGCTAGTTTTAAGAAATTTGTAAGTATTTTTTTGTCAAATAAATATACATATTACTTATATTATATCATTATAGTTACTTACTACTATATATATATATATATATATATATATATATATTGTAGTTTATTATATAAATATATAATAAAAAATATCATGAAAAAAATCATTTTAACTAAAAATAAGACAGATTTCCAAAAATAACAAGTTGGAAGTATTTTTTTTTGTTTTTAGTGTTTTGGTTTGTCGACTAGTGCTTTACCTAGTTACAAAAGCCTAAATGTAAACTACTTATCACCATTTACAAAATATTGCTTTTCCTAATGCAGAGCCGTTCATTTTTGAGGAGTTCTTCAGGTACTTCACCATCAGCTCAACTTCACCATATACATTTTAACAAGTATAAAGTGATTAACAACCATATTCTAGTAATCGAATCGCAACCCATGAAATACTTATAATTGAGTAGTTCCGGTAGCCGTCTGTGGTCTTCATCATCAGTTCCACTTCACCGAATGGTATTTTCCGATAGCAACTACACAAGTTACTTTAAAAAATAATAATATTTGAAGAGTTCCCTCGATTTCGACAGGATTCCATCATCAGATCCTGACTTGATGACGATGGGACCACCTGGAAATATACCTACCAGGTGCCTTTCAAATAATAAAAATAATTTTTCAAATCGGTCTAGTTACGAGTAATCGGGGAACATACATTAAAAAAAAACCGAGTCGTTTGCACCCATTAAAAAAATCGGTATCATCTTGGGTTTAGACATTTGTTCAAAAAAGATAACAATTATTCCCAAACAATAGATAAAAAACTTACTTTCTCAAGTTGCTTATATAAAATGCGTAAAGTATCGAAATAAGTATTGTGTAGTATTATGAATTATTTTGTGTTCGTACAGCGATCTATTTTTAGACAAATTTCTGTTGACAAGCGACATAGCGTCCACTCACGAAGGCGGCTGACCGCGTATTAAAATTTCTTTATACTTTTCTGTCCAATAAATCTAAACAGTGACCAACGAAAATAACCCTTAATGCGACCAGTTAAGATTCATGCGCTGTAGCAAAATATGTGAAAAATTTAAAAGGGATTTTATTTTTTTGTGAAGCTATTTGTTACATTTTCGTTATTATTAATAGGCTCATTTTGAGGTAATTATATCTGCTAGCCTGTGGTATTTTTTAAGAATCAAAATATGTAAATGTTTAGCAGAAAAAGAATCCTAAACTTAACCCTTTTTCCTCAACTTTGTATGCAGAGGTTTTGAAAAATCGTGTTTACAATACTAAAAACGATATTTTTTGTATTTTAAACACGGCTGCTTTGGAGATAAAGAAGTAATCTATCTATTGCAACTGTTAGTTTTGTTTGAATTTCTTTATATTAGTCGGAAAAGGCACCCAAAAACAGCTTATTTACGTCAGATTCGAACTTACGTCCTTAACTATTCTGTATACATTTTGTCCAGGAATTAGCTACGCGCACCCCGCTCGTTGATACAGACATAAGATCATCAAGTGTACATGTGGGGCACACGGAGCAAGATAGAAAGTGGACTATTGACTGTAGAGACACGCCGCATATACACTTGAGATCTGAACTATCTGTGAATCCCCGGCTACCTGGAGATTATCTTTGCTACGGCCGACTTGGGTTCGCAGTCTGTTAAGGCATTGCCAAGCCGTTCTCGGACGGTTCAATGAAGCCACAAGTAAAATTAAATAAATAGCAATGTAACTTCGTCAGAATCCATGTTGATACAGATTCACCACTATTGCTTCTGGTAAACACACCGTAAACTGTAAGCGTGTAGGTATGCTGAAGAGACAGCAAATGCACCCAAAAAAAAAAACGCTGGTCTGGAACCGCCTAAACTAAAGACCAAAAATGGTGCCACATAATAAACTTTTGGAGTCAGACATAAACTTTGAATAAACTAACCTTGTCGGTAATGAGTTTGTTACTAAACACAAATATTAGTTCGACATTGTTCCAGTATTCCCAAACCTTTATTTTGCGCCAACATTTATTTGAAACTTAACTCATTTTATAAGTTTAATTGACCTCATAAAACGCATAAATTGAAGGACAAAATGTAGGCCTTGATCAGCTATTTTGATCCTCAAAAAGTCTGACTGTAAATACAAACGATAGAGTAACATTGTGATTCTACTGAACCATTTGTGTTTTCGTTGTACTTTCACCAAATCCATAAAGGTAATTATTTTCATGTTTCTGTATGCTCGATTTAGAATCATACAGTCAGCAATTCAGCATGACTTAATCATCAGTCACATCATTTCCGATTATAACAATGACTAAGGAGTAATCAAAGCCCAGAGCCTAGG
Organism: Tholera decimalis; assembly: GCA_943138885.2. NCBI lineage: Eukaryota > Metazoa > Arthropoda > Insecta > Lepidoptera > Noctuidae > Tholera > Tholera decimalis. Next base: position 6,560,048 of record OW964571.2, read on the forward strand.
AATTGCGGCATTGGTAGGGTCTAGAGACGCCATTTTTATTAAAAAACCAACTGTATGCGTTGCACAAAAGTAATGTTTATTTTTTGGTCCAAAACCCTTTCACGCGTCTTCAGAATATCCTGCCAAAGTTTCATCTCAATCTAATCGGTAGTTTAACAACGTATACAGTATAAACCTACAACGATTGATTTCTATTTCTATTGATAGATTTACAATACTCGTGTCGACTTGTGTTGTGTAGTCCTATGTATGATCTGCCGCGCGATTTGGTTCTTCCCAATTTTTCTTGTATGTCAAGTACTAAAAGATTTTGGAAGTAGTGAAATATCTTATTGTCACGGACCATCATTTTCCATGGGTAAGCAATGACAAACACAGACACGGTTGGAATGTATATACATACATATGTATAGAAAGCGTTGCCAATGTCTCGACTATTGGCCGCCAAAGTCTCTGAGCTCTGTGACTAGTCATAAACTGTGCAGCTATTAAAGATGTTGCTTCTATGTTTATTTATATTTTCTTACACGTGGCATACTTCATTTAAATAATGCACAATTGCAGTTGTTTTTATTAGTCGGTTGCTAGCTGAACTTTTATTCACTGCAGTAAAACCTTTTCCTCAATCGACTTTTATAGTGTGTGTTACCACAGATAGATCTATTAATTTATCAATAGTCGTTCCTAAATCGTTTCCTTTGTCATTTTGATGACTTTTGATTATTCTGAATTTCAGTACATATAGAATACTCCATTTTTCACGCTGAAATTTTGATATAATAAAGAGCCGGGAGCAAAAACCAATCTCTCGATACGTCATCTAAGTAAAAGTAGACTAATAAATATTATGTTTAACACCATCCAAAAGTTATTAAAACCGATACCAATATTTAAAAAGAACATTTCAAGTTGCTGGTAGTTCATATTAACGTTTCATACTTTTAATTTATTATGAATAACAAACGCAAAAAGAATACCAATTAGATGTTTTCTATAGGAAAGGTATTTCTCCGCAGTATGCCGCATTTTAATCCAATTACTCGTAGATAGTCGTTTCCTAGTCACTGAAGCTAACTGTTGCATAGTCGCTCTGTATCATAAACGTCGTTCAATCAATGAATCGCGATGAAGTATCTATTATTAAAATTAATATATGCAATGATCCAGTGTCCATGGCTAATGGACTAAAAATGGGGACACAATTTATTTAATTGCGTTCTCGTAAAGATGTGATGACGACAATCATGTGTACTTTTTGTGTTGCATAAAGTTTTAATAAATAAATCAATAATCTAATAACTACGAATAAATCCGTATATATTCGTTTTTTTTGTTTTTTTTTTTACAAATAAACTGAAAAAAAAAACGATTTCAAAACTGTAAAATCTCAACTGGCAACTGCGCAGCATTTGTTTTCCAATATCGTATCAGATTATCTAGATAATAAAATAGATGTCTACTGAAAAATAAACTCTACTCACCAAGTATAAGGTGTAATTTGGAGTCAGTCTGGAAGGCATAGTGCAGTGTCACAAGGAAAGGGCACGCCCTCACAGCCTCCAGGACCTGTTGAATTCGTTCCATTTTACATACGAAAGATATTTCAATTCGCTGTTTAATAGATTTCAAATACAAAGGACCTAGACTGGGGCTACTCCGGAATAAAAACAGTTTTATTGAAAGGAATGTCCGGTAGTCCGGTTTTTTTCTTTGTCCTAGATATTCGAGTCAAGATATAATTAAAGTTTATAAAAACGCTCCGAGCATTTGCTTTATTAAATTATTCAGTTGTGTTAGATATTATTTTAAATAGAATGCAAGAGAAAATCTTTTTTGTGTGAACATTCGCAAGATTCCTCGAGGCAAGCTTAAGCTTTATTGCGGAGTAAACCAGATAGGCCATTCGTATCGTTCAAAGGATTTTGTTCCCATTTTTTCTTATTTTGCGTTGCACCCTTGACAGAATCTGTGTTTCCGATGGTGTCTTTGGAGATTCTCACTGGGAAAACAATTTTATAATACAAAAACCTTTGTTTACCTGTCTTTCAGTCCTAGTATGTTCCGCAGTCTTCAATTTCTGTACTATCGATGCCTTTTTCAACACCTTCATAGCATATAATTTGCCTTCGTCGATACCGACTTTTTTCCTAACTAGAAACACTTTGCCGTATGCTGAAACAAAAGAAATACATTAATTAGTATAAGCATACATACATTAGTTTCGGTACGGAATAATGCCTCGGTAAACAAATTGAGGACTAGTTACTAGTAGCTAGCACACCTATATGGGTTAAAGTTAATTACTATATCAATACCGAACATCACTCTGTATATAAGTATTGATTCAACGTACCGAGTCTCCAGGCGAGGCAGTGCCAAGACAGAGAACTCGGGCGATATTTCTTTTTGCTTTGTCTAAGGACTAACTCGTTACTGTATAGTTAGAATTAAGGCGAAAATACTTCCAATGCTTTTATTCATTGATCCTAGTAAGTCTTCTATCTTCTATGAATTTAACAAAACCTTTCTATTTTTTGTCCTATTCTTTGTAACAGATCCGATTCCCGTAACTTGGAATAACATTTAGCTGTATGTCTGGAATCCACATGGAATATACTAATTGCGTTAGTATCAAAGTCACGGACCGTATTCATGTTGGATCAGGGGTAACAAATCAGGATAGTAACTGGAAGCAGAATAGCATTTAAAATCCCTGTAATAGGATTCCTTGTAACGTGAGCACATAAACTAATATCTTTTTGAATTTCAGATTGGTATGCACTGCGTTTCAACCTAATTTTAAGTGGAATTGCGTTTTTATGGCTTGCAATTTTTATTTAAATTCTATAGTATTATGTCAGTAATGTGTACTTCAAAAGACCATATTTGGAAAAAAAAAAAAACATAAACAAACAGTATTTACTGCAAAATATAACGAGCATGCTCCTACGTTAAATCGCGTCATCTACAAGGCCCAGTAAAGTGTTACGAGAAAATGTTATTATTATAATTGTGAACAATAGCGTTTTATGGGTCACTCTCATGTTACAAGTGGGTCACTTACGTCCAAAAGCGAGATTAAGATACTCATGCATACTATATAAAGTAATGTTAATATTTTGACAAAGAGTTTGTTTATAATAAAGTAACGATTAAGTATATATAAAGTTAGCGGTCGAAATTCTAATCACAAGGCCTACTTCTGTTCTAAGAGGTCATTGTTTTACAACAATGCCCTTTTTTAGGGTTCCGTAGCCGAATGGCAAAAACCGGTCAAGTGCGTGTCGGGCCACGCGCAGTGTAGGGTTCCGTAGTTTTTATAACAGCCAAGTGCGTGTCGTATTCGCTGACTGATCGTTTCGTTCCATGCTCTAACTAAAAGCCAAACATGACTACCTAACTAATTTGACTTCCTATACAAATCCTCACCTGATCAGACAATTTTGCACGCAAAGTTTTAATTTTTTTTAGAGATTTGTATAAAACTTGTCATAGCCGGTGTTTTTCGGTCAATTTAAATACAGGACACAGAGCTACACTACTCAATCGTCACAAAAAATAAAATTGAGGAAGTTTTTTGCTGATCAAACACAAACCTCCCCAGCTTTGTATTTGATATTATATAGCAAAATAAGAAATAAATAAAAACATATTAATTTGAATTAGCTTCCTTAATTAATTTTAGGCTTTTAGTTTGTATATTTTGGAATAAATTTGCAGGTGGCCGACCAGGCACTTTCCTTGGGACACCAGTAGACGGAAAAAGCTCCAAAACACCACGAGATAGCATGTCGAATAAATGACGTCGCATGTCTTCAGCAATGTAATTAAAGTAACATGGATTTACGCTCAATGCTATAGCAGTGGCAAAACAAATGGCGAATAATCCACAGTCAATGCTATTGGGCTGGCGTTGGACGCTGGTGTACTGTATTTTAGCGATATTCAAATATGGGAATAATGCTTTCACGTAATATTGCTGTGAAAGACTTAAATTATTATATAAACTATCATAAACCCGTAATATTCCATTTATGTAATAAATGCAGGTCCAGTGCCCTACAGAGCCAAGCTCACCGCCATATATGATCTGCAAATGAGACTCGTTTTGAGGAACAAGTTCTATCAACTCCGGATGACAAAAAAGAGATACCTCTCTCGGCCGAAACGATGTGTATCGAGCTAACAAATCATGGAAGGCGCGCACAGCGTCGTCTTCTATGTGGTTATTGTTATTCAAAATATATGGGTACATTTTGATAAATTAATAGCAAAACAAAAAAAAAACAAAAAACAGCAGCAAAATAAACTGCCCTCAAAGAAACACACAAACGCAAAAAGAACCGTGTGTCAGACTGCGCCTGCAAACAGAAAAGGCGGGAGATCGTTAAACAAGTTGTGTCCGCCTGTAACACCAACACGAACGCCTCAACTTGACCACGACCGATCTGCCAAGAGCGAAGCGACAATGAAGAAATCAAAACAGAAAAAAAAAACAATTTATTTTCCAATAATTATTAACTATTCTATTATTACTATTTCAATCTCCAAATTCCTACACTCAAAACAGAAAAAAAAAAACAAATTATTTTCCAATAATTATTAACTAAATATTCTATTATTACTATTTCAAATTTTCAATCTCCAAATTCCTATCCTACTCTCAACGGGACTTAATTATGAATTTCACAATTCAACTATTTCACTAATCTCTAGCCTACACACAATCTCAAAAACTTATTTTTTTTACAATAATTTTTCATGACTACTTATAGTTTTGGCGGTAACGAAACCATTGTGAGATATAATTCGACGACGACGCCATCTAGTTAGAAAAGAAGTACTAATTGTTACACAAAACTGAAAAATAAGACTGGTTTGACACAATCCTCAACTAATTTAATTACTTAAACACTACTAACTATAATTATTTTACTGGAAAGAAACTTTTTTTTTACCGACTTCTAAAGAAGGAGTAGGTTATCAATTCGTCACGTATATATATATATATTTATGTACATGCACCGATTACTCCCAAGGCACCATCTTCTGAAATTAAAGTTATTTTTCACATTGTACCTAGTGGTTTTTTTGGAAGTCGGTTTTGTTGTTACAAAGTTTTTTTTATAAACCTTATTTAAATCTGAAACTAGCGCGATACAACTGACGCTTAGCGACATCTATCGACATTTCTATGGAGTTGTTCGAAATTTTCGAGTCAAATACAATTGGTCGACTATTACTCGTAAACTTGTAAAGCCCACTTATGTGTGATAGTTTTCCTTTAAATTTCGTTATATATAGGTACTACTGCCGTGACATTTGAATTTCTAACTATAACCGTTTAGTTGATACAGGGGGGGGACACTTGACTCTAACGAAAATTGGTACTTTAAAGCTTGATAAGTCACGAACGGTTTACTTAATCAAAAAACGGTCTTACCAAACCCCTAATATTTTTGAAAGACCTATCCAACGATATCCCACACTATGGGAAGAACGAAAAAAAATAATTATCATCCCACTTTACATGTATGGGAGGTACCCTAAATAATTGTTTTTTTCAAAATTTTATTTTACCACTTTTTTGGCGTCATTAACGTGTATACTCATGCCAAAGTACAACTTTCTAGTACCAATAGTTTTTGAGCTAAACCGCGGACAGACAGACGGACATGGCGAAACTATAAGGGTTCCTTGTTGACTACGGAACCCTAAAAACGGAACCCTTATTGTTTCGTCATGTCTGTCTGTGTGTTTGTCCGTCCGTCCGTATGTCACAGCCATTTTATTCCGAAACTATTACATTTAAAATTAAGGGTGCTCTCCATACGTGGAACTGAAACTGAAAATATTATTTTTCATTAAACCTATGCGTATCTACACCGTGAAATTTTAATGATTGTTTCCCACAGTGAAATGGCTTTGTCTTGGTAATACAATCGTTTTATAAACAAATAAAATATTAGAAATAAAAAATGGCGCAGTGTAGTTAACGCATTATCACCATGCGTGAGAGCTAATTTTGCTCTGAACATTTATTAATCACTTTTTCCTTTATGGCAGCGCGCGGCGGTGCGTATTTCGTGTAGGTACCTTCGTTACATCTACTGAACTACTAATGATTCTCGCGCTTTCGAGTTTATGAATATTTTTTTAATAATTTGAAAAAAGATTTTTTTTTTTAATTTATCTATATGTTTCGATACTACTACTGCTGGGTAACCGTCCTGCCGCGGGAAAACAACCATTTAAGTTTCACGCTGTATAGACAGGTCTTTAAAAATGGCATTGAGGTTTCTAAAACTAGTTTTTCATAAACTCAATTGTTTAAAATATATACGCTTCCAAAGTGGTAAAACGTGCCCCCCCCCCTCTAACTTCTATAATAATAGAGGTAAAAATTTAAAATAAATATATGATGTGTTTACGCTAATGTAAATTTATTTAATCAATAATGGAATATACACTTAAATAAAAACCCTAAACTACATAATCATATACCTACATCTAAAAATAAACTAAAATATGACGTCCAGAAATTCGTGCGCATCGCTGTCCACTGGTAATGTGCCCAAAAGAAATATAAATAAATGTTGTAATAAATAATGTAATAATGTTGTAATGTCCCCAAATATATGTTGTAAATCTTAATGTAAACTTTCAACGAAAATTAGTTTGAACGAGATCGGGTCAGCAGTTTTTGAGATATGGCATATTTTCTAAAACCGCAAATATAACTTTGTAATTCATACAAACTATGAAAAGCAAAGTTATTTGGCGTAGTTACTACGGAATCCTTCATGGCCGAGTCTGACTCGCACATGACCAAATTTTTATTTTTTCATTCAGCTCATTATGTATGAAGTCACAAACCGAATATTGAAGATCGATGAACAAACTAATTACCAAGACCCAATAATGAAGAATAACGAAAAAGCCACAACCTTGAACGTAATAAAAACAATACACAACCGTCAGACGCATTTCAAACACAGATCACTTAGCTTTACGATTTGCCAAGAGCCAAACTGCCATTGTTCGAAAAAATATTGGTAGAAAAAGAAATGCGTAAACGAAGCAGTTTCCTTTCCGTTTTTAACAATGATGTTATGGGAAGTGGGCAGGTAAGGACTACAATGGCGGCAATGCATGTTTGCATAGGAGAGCAGAACTGAAAGATAGAGAATGGTATGACTGTGCTTTGCAAAAGTGCTAAATAAGGAGCCATGGAAATGAACCCTAGAAATAACATGTTTGAGACATACGTAGTTAATTATTGACGACCACTGTATAATATGGGTATTCCCCTAAACACTGAAACAGACTAGAAGAGTACTTACAATAATTTATCAAATATATAAATAGTACAGGCTGAATGATAAGCAAGCCAGCAACTAGCACAATCATACCATGAGTTCAGTTATGTATATAAAGATGGAACGAACATAATATAAATTTACAACAGTTGCAGGTAGCTTTTCGCATGAGGATAATACAGCATGAAATATAACGATATCTGCAGAATTCGATATTTCCTTCCGTTGATTTTTTAAATTATTTGTATTCACATTATTACCGATTGTTTTATAATGTTCTCCGTATCACAGCTGTGGTCCCAAAATACATGTTCCCAGCAAATATTTATAGGCAATGCAGGTTAATTCTTCCGATGCGGCATTGTAACCGGAAATGCCAACCTCAAAATTTATGAGCGAGTACTTTATTCTGTTGTACGTTTTGTCTGCTACTTTACAGTTATCATCATTAAAATAGCTTCTTTCTTTAATAAGTTAGTCTTATTATAATTTGTTTTATTGAAAATAGTGTCATCATTATTTCATTATTCATATTTTGCTTTCAATTTCACTAGATGCGGTCAATCAGTTACTAGTTTACAATATCATGGTTTAATTGTACTAAAAATAATGTCCAATTAATAAAATGTCCATATCACTATACGTGGTTTCCTCTGCTTAGATAACTAATTACCACAAACTGGTTCGATGTGACCGCAATCAAAAGATAAACGGTACAGAAGGTTTACTACACAAAAATTCAAACAGGCAAAAACGCACGCATGCTTAGACACGCTTCAAGTAGGTACATCGAGTGCAAGTGCACTAGCGACTGGCAATCATTTAAGATCTACGTACGTACGCATCTATGTGGTGTGTTTGCCTATTTTCGCTCGTTTTATTTAGCCAGCCTTCTGTCCCATGTTTTATGTACCACAACGATCGTTACACACTTAATTACAACTAGTTGTTAATCTAATCACAATTAAGTTCTATTACGTAAAGTTTAAGCTAACTAAAATTGAGGACCGGATTTTTATTATGCAATTTCGTGGTAGACTGGTTTGTTTAATTGACAAATAGGGAACAAAAGAAAGAATTATTAGTTTTAGATCAATGCGGTGGTATAAGAGTTTGATAAATAGGAATATCTAACAGAAATACCGTAAAGAATACTTTGAAATAAAAATAAATGGACAGATAAATTATAAATGATCTTTATTTTGCAAACTGATTATTAAATAACACTTTTACACGTCATTTTTTTTTGTAAATATTAACTAGATGAGGCCGGTGTTTCCTAACTGACTACCCTGAGATGAAACACCGAAACAAACTCAGGGGTCCGTCTCTTTTAAAGTCCATACAATCTACACTGGCTTAATTATATGGGAACCTTGTAGGTTTCAGTCTGAGGCGATCTTTTGAAAAAAGATGCTCACATATTTGAGCGGGCCTGTCCATACAGTGCAAGCATTTGTCAAATGACGTATAGCTCAACTTAGAACAAGGAGCTTAAAGATTTGACGAACAATACCAAGGTAAGGACGTTTGGGTCGGTCGCAGAAGCACTCAAACTGCCAGACAATTATGTTTAACTCGACAGAGAAAAGAAAGATTGGAAGGATGGCTATAAATGGGGTATATATTGCTGCTAAGCTGTAAAAAGAGCAGGGATCCTAGGCCGACCCAAACTACAAATCAATACTTATAAAAACAAAGGTTCTGAATACACGATTTGAACCACATTTCTCTATTTTAAATATAATTTTCAGCTTGCTTCGGCAGAATGTTGACCAACCTGTTATAATAAGCCAACGCATTCACGAGGCAGTGGCGCCAACATAATGCACCCAACACACTAATGTCTTAACCAGTTCTGATGTTTTAATTCAAATTACAAACGAATAATTTACTTGATAAAGAGAAAATATAGCTGATAATAAAATAATTATTAGTAAAGGTCACAGAAATAGATTGGAAACTCATAAGCTTATGAATGTTATGTATATTATAATTTATTATAAAGCAATCATAAAAAACACATGAAAATTCTTGGTAAACATAGTATCAATTGGTCAGTTTTAGTGTATAATATACAATTTTATAACAGACAAATCAATCAATTAAATGTAATATTTTCCCCTAACTACATGGAATTTTGGTTTACAGAAACTCTCGGTGGATGACACCGAAACTTACTGTTCGATGTAATTCAAGACAATATTTCAACCATTCATTCAACATCTTCCGCATGAAGCAATGCCACTTCCACAAACGGAAATGTTACCACCATAAGCAAATACTTGTCGTCAATTTTCCCACATTCACCCAAGCTGTAAGGATCAGGTGTTTCCTACTAACCGAACGAACACATACTTCGGACCTTTTGTTAGTAGTAGCTACTCAGTCGATAGCCACTCGTCACACCGGACGTATTCTATTACCCACAGCTGCGTTGGTTCATGATTTTCTAATACACGGAGGCTTGTCCGCTTGCAACGTAATGGGTTTAGGTTTATGATGATTGTTGTAATATTTATACAATGCTACGTGGAGATCGGCGCCAGTATTAATTAAATCTGCATTCGTCTACTTCTGAATGAAAACAAAATTATCTTCAGGTGCAGTCAATTAAGGAATGATTTGACTGTAAATTAATCTCTTTATTATTCATTTTCTTTGTTTTAGCTTCATTACCGTTACTTTTAGCTACACAACACGTCTGATGAATACATCGCCGCTATAATATTTGCTCGTACAATCCTGTTGTCATCTGCTACCCACTATTTTTATCCACACAATCTTGTCAGTCTAGTCGTCTCATTTCAAAGGTTTGTTGGTCAACCAGTCGCACTGTCCTACTCTCGTTTCATTACTCAACTAGAGTTTAGCAATGATAAACCGATATTCGCACGCTGTAAGTTAGATCAAACATTTGAATGACCTTCCGTAGTGTTAATATTTTCAGATGTATTTTATTACACATACGTAATATTTACCCAATCCAGGGCAAATAAAATCAAATGAAACAGGCAATAGTAAGAAAAAATACAACCTGAGCTTTTTTGACATATGCAAGTACATAAATCATGAGTACATAAAAATAGCGAATAATGTTTAATACGCTTTTACGACTCCGTTATACATATAAATGAGGTTCATTCAACAATAATAAACAGTCAAGGAGATAACCAATTCAGTGGATAAAAGGTGATAGAAGTAGATAATGTGGTAAATAGAGTATAACTTATTATGTATCTATCATGAATAAACAAAACCGCAAAAATACGAAGAAATCATAAACATCCTGAATGAAGCCGTTTCGCAGTTTCCAGATCTGAATGCACAAACGACCTAGGCCGGTCGATGCTCCCGATAGCAGTCCAAGTAAATAACAGCATTACTCCAAAAATATAACACCCGTGTTCTCGACTCGAGTCTTTATTATACAAATGAGTAATAGGTAGTTAATCATAAATGGTATAACTTTCATTTTGATTGCCAAATGCCAACACATTTCGTCGGAATCCACCGAGCTTTGAGCTCGGTCAATCCTTTGCGCATAAATTCACAAAGGTCAATTTGTTCAGTGACCTGGAAATATCTATTTTTGTATTAATCTGTGAGATCTTACACCTACGGCGCATTGAGCCAAAAATAGTAACAAAACAAACGCTTGTAGCGACGGCCTAGTTTGCTTCAGACGTTGAAAAATTTCAAATTACCAAATCAAATGAGTAATTAGTGGCTGGATGGCAAGTGATTACCGCTGTGATGTAGCGAAGCCGTAAAAATAAACAAACAGAAATAGAATGCACATAGGAGCTGATTTGTAACAAAGAAAGAGGCCAAAATTTGGTTTTATGAAGGAACTCAACTATGCATTGAACACTAGTCAAATTGTAGAGACTAAAAAGAGTGTCAATTGGACGAGAAACTCCCTTAGCTATTGACTATTTAAGAAATTTACGTGTCATATACTAACAACCTACAAAAAGTGACAATAAGAAACATTACAATTATTGCTAATTGATTGAAGTCGGCAATATCAGCAAAATATTTTCTAGTTACTAAACGTTTCAAGGATACTGACGATGACCAAACACAACCATTGAATGTGAATGATGATGAATTATCAGAATGATATTTTTCTAACAGAAATTCTACACACCAATTCCATGAATGCCAAAAGAATCTATTTCAGAAATTGGCAAATACAACAGAAATAACACCAAAATAAATATTTTACAATAAGTAAATATAGGAATTGTTAAGAAAATGAACAAAGCAAGCAGTGTAATCCAAGGCCTCCTTTGGTGCATTGAACTTGTATGCGAAGCTTGTCAATACATACAAACTTCGGGCGTTTTGATTTGTTTTCAAAATACATTTATTATTAGACAGTAACGCGAAATTCTCAGGTCAAGTTCATTCGCTGATGGCCAGAGAGGCGATTGCGGTCGATAATGTATTGAATATTGAACAAGCGGAAATTGGTGAGTTTATTTTAGAAGTAAATTGCGAGAACATGGAAGGGAGTTTCGGGCATAATTTAGATGCAGAAGTCCCTAATGGATGGCTCTGAGAATAGGCGAATAAAACAATTTAAAACGGATTTATGTCAGCAGATAGTCAGCTGATGCTGAATTCACATATTATAGTGTCTAGAGTGACAACAAAAACAAAACGACATAGCAACAGACGAAAGAAATACAAATCAAACTTGAGCATGATAACTTCTAACCGATTAGCACCTATAATGGCCTAGATTTTAGTAGGATAGACAAAGTTTATGAGTCCATAAAAGATGGTACATATTTTCCACTGTTTGGCTCGTGCAATGATTATTGCACGAGCCAAACAGTACAAAATTCCCAGAAATGTGTCAAAGATATACATACCTATGTAATGCTAACCCGACATGATGAAAAATAAGAAATGTCACAATATTCTGGGAACCAATTACGTCATTCACTGTTACGAAAACAAAATACTATAAAGGAAGATGATCGTATGAGGGCGGATTTGATAGAAATTCGTTCAGCAGAACTCTCTGATGGATATTATTTCAATATGAACTTCCCGGAAGCTTTTAAGGGGTTTGGAGTAACAATTGAAAATACAACTTCGTTGAATACTTATGAATCAAGCTTGATGTGAAATTCATTGATACCTATTACCGATTTACGAATATATTACAGGTTTTAGTTTCAAAATAACAAAAACACATGTATTTAAATTTGAATAGTAACAAAGCAATTCTTGCTTATATAAAACCTATCTAAGCCAGTAAAATATTATTGTTCTTTATAGTATTACCACCAGGTTAAAAAAAACACTAAATTTAACTCACCGTAAAATTTCTAATCGTGGCGCAATGGACAAAAATTATTAACATTGCCAAAATCGTGTATGTAGCTGAAATCCTTGCCCCTCTCTACGAATATGTAATTTGACAATACTAGGAACACGGTTATTTATCTTCTATATACATTATATAAATAAATAAAATTGAATCGCCAATCGACCAATTCAGCAACATTTTTTATGAAGCTTAGTATGGATACAAAAATTCTTTCAACTTTTCACATACCAACTCTCCCTAGCTGACAAATATTAGATCAATTAAAAACAAAAGAAACACTATGCTTTTAATTCAGGGAAAATGTACGAAATATCCACGTCGAATGAAGTCGTGGGAAACAGCTAGTTTTATAGTAAAAACATGTAATTAGAATAGATAAAATTGGTTAAAAGAGTGTGTCGCCTCCGATCATAACGCTACCCGGGTTCAGAGACCCATGTCAATCGTTTAGCGAATAAAACGATTCATTGACTTCGTGTTACGTGCAAATAACTTTAAACAGCCAACATTTTTTTTTGTTAAAACTAGTCTCGTTGGATTAATATGAAACTAAGGTTCATTATGGTTTTATTTTCTGGATTTCTTTGAACAGGTAATCTGCTAAATGCATTAATATTTTTGTACTGGGCCCTGCAAGATCTTCAATGTGTTTGTTTATTCGGTAAAACATGTCTTTGTACTTTTGATTTGCATGAGAGCAGTGGTGGCCCAGTGGTTACAGCGACGGATTACGATTTGGAAGTAATGGGATCAAACCCAGGCATGCACATGACTTTGTGTAATTTCCATCATTACCATGCTCTCAAAACGTGAAGGAAAACACCGTGATGGAACCGGCAATATCCTGGCAGGACCGAAAAATACGAAGGTAAGCGACGTACACCAACCTGCGCTGGACCCACGTGGTGGATTACAGCCCATTCCTGTCATAAAGAGGGGACTTGCGTCCCAGCAGTGAGAACTTTTAGCTTCGTATGTTTAAATCGATTCGTAGCCATATTTTTTATTGCTTATTATTTAATAGATTAAATAATAAGCAATAGTGACCAGTAGACTTGTTTTAAGAATCAGCTGCTAAAAATCGAGTTCACTAACATCTGCAGCTACCAAACTAGTTTTATGCTATCTACTTAATACAGTAGGCATAATAATTAATTACACATCTAAAACATTTAATCAGCAATTCAGCACAGTAAGTGTTATTAGTGTGTGAACTTTTGTATTTTTTTATTCTTTAAATATTTAAAAGGAGGTATGTTGATTACTTCGTCGTAATGTGCCAGATCTTTGCTTCGACCCCGCATCAGGCGGACTGGCGACTATCGGAGGCTGCATTGAAGTTTTACATAAGTCTGATTACGTTTTGTCGTACTAAGCGTTTCTCTTCCACATTTCTTTCTTCATTCTCTCTGCCAGCTTCTGTGTTCCCTACCACATAACCCGTCAGCCTTTAAAGCAAGAGTGAACAGGCATCTTCTGTGCTCGCTCGTTCCATCGTAGACTTTATCTATCGCTTACCATCAGATTGTGATTGAGGTCAAGAGCGGGGTCATCAGTAATAACAAAGGAAAAGTGAACTCGCAGACTCAGACGCAAGTGTGTGACGGGAACATGGGGTGGTTTTATTCTGTTAGAGTCTAACAAAGGAAAAGTGAACTCGCAGACTCAGACGCAAGTGTGTGACGGGAACATGGGGTGGTTTTATTCTGTTAGAGTCTAACAAAGGAAAAGTGAACTCGCAGACTCAGACGCAAGTGTGTGACGGGAACATGGGGTGGTTTTATTCTGTTAGAGTCTAACAAAGGAAAAGTGAACTCGCAGACTCAGACGCAAGTGTGTGACGGGAACATGGGGTGGTTTTATTCTGTTAGAGTCTAACAAAGGAAAAGTGAACTCGCAGACTCAGACGCAAGTGTGTGACGGGAACATGGGGTGGTTTTATTCTGTTAGAGTCTGACCAACCCCTTCGCTTGTCCCAGGGTGGAGGACTTTCATGAGAATTTCCATCAAGAGAGAAAAAAAAACTTTGTACCGATGTAGCTCGGATGGAACGAGTTTGCAAATAAAGGTATTATTTGCAATATTTATTGAGAAACTCTGTATTATCTGTTCATGTTTAAATGAAACCCAGAAATCGATCATGCATTTCATTGGCGATGACTAGTTCTGCGGTTGCCAAAAATACGTTTAGCATCAATTGACCTCGAACCTAACTTATTACTAAAACTACTTGTATTCTATAAATTTAATTTTCGGCTAGCGCATAAAAACTGAAGCAGATTTTTCAATAACAACAAATTGGGAGCAACAAACACACAAACTTCAAGAAGAAACTGGGGCTTTGTATAAAACGTCTTCTTCCGTCAAAAGTTAATCGTGTATGGAAAATCTTTAGCTCTAAGTTTTACTCTGCAAAGTTATTAAACACCAAAAGTCCCATCGAAATTACTAGAAACAAACTCCACAAATAACAAATCTATCAGTCGAGTCGTATCTTAAAACAATTTGCTGAACATTCAGAAACATGACTAACAATACGGTCGGTTCGTTGATAAAATGCAAATTTCGTGTATATTAGCAAGGTCGTCGACCTCTGACGTAGGAAAGAACAATGAAATGAAAACTATGTACTTAGAGACAGCGATATTAAAACATCTGTCACGCTTTTCGATATACATACATACTTGATAACGATATATTAATAACTATGTGGGCGGCCGATATTACCTTTTCCCTGCGGGAATTCCGGGTTAATAAGTAAGTCGCCATATAACCTCTTTCATCTTTCAGGGAAAGTCCCATTATCCCCAAAATCGGTTGGAGGAATTGACCCGTACAAAATGACAGAATTAAAAAAGGTTCTTTTTTATTGATAATAGGCTTGCGTTTGACCACCATCTCACCCGATGGTTGATGTGGTCGAAGATGGAGCACGCTTACCTAGAAGTAACCTATTCACTGTTGACTTAAAAACCCCCAGGTTTTCAGGAAACACAGACTCCGGCAGGAAATTCCACTCCTTAGGCGTACGTTTTTTTTTTAGTTATAATGTTGTGTAAATATTGTAAGTTCAGTACTTCAATTTTATTCATACCTATACAATATAGACCCCATTTAGCGCACCCGTGAGGTACACAATAATCTGTTTATTTTTAACACGCTTATATTAGGTCGACCTGTATGTAACTATGTAATGGAATCTAAGGTAACTAATTTAACCATCTTCCAAGTGTCGTAGCGTAATGAAAATTGGCAGCTGTATGTAGTTTTGATGACAATACAATAATATGGTACTGTCAAACTGATCTGATGATGGAGCCGGAAGATATGAACTGGAACTTCATGATGGAAAATCGTATCATAGCGGTTTTGGATTTCTTAGAAAAGTCTTGTAATGAACTTTGACCACGATTAGGTTTCAAGGTCTGATGATGAAGCTGGAAGATAGGCACCGGCATTCCATGATGGAATATTGGATCCTAGTCGTGTTTGCACTTGTGAGAAAGGCCACGTAATGGACTTTGAACACGATCTTTTTTGTTTTTACGTGCATTTATAAAAGCGTGTTTTTCTAGTGTTTTTTAAACTATTAATTTATTATTATTTTTATATCACTAGTGTATCCTCTGTTCTGTATATCAAATAGACTATATTTCTTTCTTTTATAAAATAACACGCCAGCATTCTTCGTAGGATTAAACAGAGTAGAATACGTTTCATAGATTCACATTTTGCCCGTTATGTTTTTAAGCCACATGCAAACTACGAACTGCTACTGAGAAACGTCACGTGGAAAAACCCAATAACACTGCTTGACCGCATGATCGAATCTAGGACCCCATGGTCTGTAGTAGCACTTGCGACGACTGCATCAACGAGACAGTGTAACATGAAGAGCTTTCGGGTGGGAAAATCATCGAATGACTTCTCCCGGTCTGGGTGGAGCGGGAGTGTCAGACTTCTACTGACTAAAAACCCACCCTGTTCCTTCAGCTGCCCTTAAGTTCCGGGGCCGCGGTATCTCGTTAGAACATTCCCGCAACCCCGGAATATGAATAGAGCTAGAATTTTCTACTGAAAATGTTTCGCCAAAGGGAACAAGTGTATTGCAAAACATTCACATGTTTATTTCTAGTAACATGCCAAGAATGGCCAAACATAATTTAATTTGCATCTATAGAGTGTTAACCTCATTTTGTATTTATAAATATTTTTAAGTCTAAGTTATAAATAAGCGTATTTCTAGCTACATTCAGTAAATGCATGGTCTTTTTTAGTAAACCATTTCTGTATCTTTATTCTTTATTTCAGTAACACTAGCTTCTGCCTGCGACTATGCTCGCGTGAAAAGTTTTTACAGCAGTGAAAAAACAAATAGCCAATGTCCTTCTCAAAGGACTAAACCTATATGTGTACTAAAATTTCATCAAAATCAGTTGTTTAGACGTGAAAGTGTAACAGAGACAAAAGTTACTTCCGGCTTCCGCATTCCGTCCCACATATATGACCCGTCTGCCTTCAAAGCAAGAGTGAACAGGCATCTTCTGGGCTCGCTCGGCCCATCGCAGACCTCATCTATCGCTTAACATCAGGCGAGATCAAGGTCAAGGATCAAGTGCAGGCTCAGCAGTAATTAAAAAAAATGGGCCCAATAATTGTAGTTAATACTTAATTAATATCAGTGAATAAAAAGTTCCCTTTAAATCGCGCAGACAACCGAAGCTAAAATGTTCCAGAAATGGAACAAGTCTCGTTTCTTAAAGAATGTCAATATATTCAAACATTTTTTACGCTTTATCTACAACAAATACTACACACCTATCGTGAAAACTTTTTGCTTCGACTAAATAGAAAAAAAGTACTTCTTAAATGAGGTCTCATGCTTGATGCGAACAGGAAAAGTTGACTTTAAATGAAAAAAAATTGGCCAAGTGCGAGTCAGACTTGCCCATGAAGGGTTCCGTGGTAACTATAATAATATAATATAATATATATATTTATTTGACGAATAAAAAAATACCTTAAAAATTTCTTAAAACTAGCTTATTTACAACTACGCTGTATGGGGACCCCCCTTTAATTTAAATATTCTTTTTATTGTTTTTCATAAAATCGGAAAGCGGTTCACAGAATACATCTACCTACTAAGTTTCACATGTGTAGTCTTAATAGTTTCGGAATAAAATGACTGTGACATACGGACGGACAGACGGACGGACGGACGGACGGACGGACGGACGGACGGACGGACAGACAGACAGACAAACGGACAGACATATCGAAACTATAAGTGTTCCGTTTTTTGCCATTCAGCTACGGAACCCTAAAAAGGCTATTATAACAGTTTATAATTGTTATGCACTAGCAGTCACGCGGAACTTCGTTCCCGTGAACTTTATCACGATAAAAACATAACTCTCCTTCTTTTATAGTCGGACAAAAGTAAAGTATAACCTTCCTCAAGCTTCCAGCTACTGCCATACCAAATATCACTAAAATCCACCCAACACTTTCGAAGATTAGCGCGTGTAAACAAAACAAACGAACTTTACCGCTTTATAATATTAGTATAGATCTAGCTAGAAAAAGCTTTATACATAATTATATTAAACTAGCTGTGCCCGCGGCTTCGTCCGCGCGGAATAGTGACTTTCGGCAGCATTTTTATTTTTTTAGGTTAATTATTTTGAAAATAAAACTCATACATAATTTGAATGTCGTATTTATTAATATCTAATCAAAAGTCTAAAAAATAAGTTTCAAGCTTCTAGCTTTAAAAATGACGTAATATCCATATAAACTTTCATCCCCTATTTCAACCCCTTACAGCCCTTTTTCGCATTAAAAAGCAGTCTATGTCCTTTCTCAGGCTCTAGACTATGTCCGTACCAAATTTCATTAAAATCGGTTCAGTAGTTTAGGCGTGATTGCGTAACACACAGACAGACAGAGTTACTTTCGCATTAATAATATTAGTAAGAATTAGCGAAAATTCGCACATTTTTGCGGAATAAAAAGTATGTGGGCTATTCTAGACTATAATCTATCTCTGTGCCAATTTTCATCCAGATCCGTAGCAATTTTTCCGTGAAAGAGTAAGAAGCATTTATAATATTAGTAGGTAGTTGGATATAACCTAGTTACATTAAGCCGGTTTTTGCAAAACAGGTTTAAAAAAATCAATAATAATCTGCATTTAAGAGTCCCTAACAATTTTACTGCCAAAAAAGAGAAATTACCTACTTTTGTAGAACAAGTATCTCAATAACGGCATAAAATATCATTTTTCTTTTAAAACAGCGTTAATCATTGTATATTTATCTAATATGTGGTCAAATTAGAATTTAAATATCTACTCAAAATAAATCGAGCAAGCGCATCGATTTATAAGGCCTACTTTGAAAATGTTATTACAATAAAATATGAGCACCTAATTAAAATAAGAAATAATAATTTGGTAGACAAATACCTGTATTATTCAGAATTAGTTTTTAATTTTCTTTTCAATAACGAATTCTTACTCAAAAGCGACGGTTTTGCAAAGGGTTTTATTGAGTTTTCTCTGAGTTTACTATTTTTTTTAAGTACATCTCCGCATATTTTTTTCAAAAAATAATTTGTTAACTTACTAGTGCACTATATGCCCAATGGTCAGGATTTTTTTTTAGATTGTTATTCACCCCCATTAAGCTAAAAAAGCAGTTGTAAAACCTGGTATTACGTGATTTCGTAAAAACACGTGTTAGTATTTTATTTTTTTTTATTTATTTTGAGTAGATATTTAAATGCTAATTTGACCACATATTAGATAAATATACAATGTTTAACGTTGTTTTAAAAGAAAAATGATATTTTATGCCGTTATTGAGATATTTGTTCTACAAAAGTAGGTAGGTAATTTCTCTTTTTTGGCAGTAAAATTGTTAAGGACTCTTAACACAAACACTGTTTAATCAAGACTCTTTACTGATAAATATCTCATGCCTCCTTTTGCCCGCGACTTCGTTTGCGTGGGCGTAAATCCCGATCCCATGGGTATTCCGGGATAAAAAGTTTTTGCGTGAAAAGGCAACAAACATACATACATCCTCACAAACTTTCGCATTAATAATATTGTTAGTAGGATATCAACAACTTTATGGCATATCGATACTGTATTTTGTCGATAAAATATGATTAATACATACATGTCATTGATATTTCAATCTATTATTAGAATAATGAGTGACAACACAACACAAATGCATACATATCTATGACGTAAATTGAAGCCATTATAACAATCAAGATATACTAGTTTTGATAATTTTAAGACAAAAGCATAATTTTGCAACGTTTTTCTGCTTTAAATATGAATAGTTATTGCAAAATTACTTAAATCATATGAGGCAAAGCTTATTTGTAATAGAATGAATCTCATCCTTGCATATTATGAAAAACTAACACCCGCGACTTTCACTGCGTGGATTTCGAAATAAGCCTTAGATAGCACTCACAATTCAATCACAACTCAGAATTTTATTATAAGTTCCAGAGATTACTCCCTACATACAAACAAATTTTACCTCTTTATAATATTAGTACAGAAGTATAGACACTCTCCCCCGCGCCGCGTCTGTATGTTCGCGATATCCTCAAAAACAAGTGTGCGTTACGTCAGCGGAATGTTGTCGATTTTCAGGATTTCGGCTTGATAGATAATTAGTACCCCATCTCGTGTAAATGTGCCCGAAATATAGAATTTGTGCGTCTAGCCGATCCAAAGATACTCACGAAAAACAGATTGCTGGAGTAACGTTACTCCAGCGGCATGTTTTTTAACCGGTGGTCGTAGCTAAGTACAAACTAGCTACTTAGATAGATCACATTTGTGCCTAATTGTGGCCAAAATATGGTATTTGCGCGTCTTGAGGTTTCTGAGTTATTCAAGATGCCATTGGGGTAACGACAGAAATCCTGAAAAGCGACAATATTCCGCTGACGTAACGCACAACAAAAAACAACTAAACTGGTTTTCATCTACGGATAAAGTGATTGATAAGAAAGGTTTTATTGATGGATTGTTATAAATTAGGAGAATGCGACCGTGCAAAGCCGGGCCGGATAGATTTAAATAAGAAAGGCCCGAGTTTCTTTCCGTTTGTGCTAGTGTATCTCGCGTTAACCCCACATAATAACATGATATGGAACCGGCAAAAACGATTCTAAAGTAAATTTAAGATCTGAAAATTCATTAAAATCCGCAGACGAACGACCTAAGCCCAGACAAAAGGGCCTGTGCCTACCAAAGCAAATATTTAATTACAATGTACAGTAAAGGTCGTAAATATGTACACGGTTATCAACAAACAAAATGAAATTTCTTACAGAAGTTCAAATTAATTAATAGCGAAGGGCAAAAATAAGTCTAGACTAAGCAAAACATAAATGCGAATATCTTGTGGAAATATGTCTTTAATTTCAAAGTATTTGCAAAGATGCCAACGCCATTTCAACTATATAATTTATTTTAAATCACAGCCATACAATAAAATAAATGTAGAAACTTGTTATTTAATATCTATACTAGGTTATTCATTTAGTGCATCAACAAGGATCTGCCGACCCCCAAACTAGGCTATACCTGTATCTTGGAGGTTAGTAGGTTTTCTATTACGAGAAAGAGGGTAGACCGATTCGTCTGCTCATAAACGTCTACCCGCAATGGCTTCAGTTCGTCCGTGATCATGGCGCTTGTAACAGTGCCGATATGTCGGAAACTCGAAACAATAAATACACATTGTGAAATATCCTGTTTTAAGTTCTAATGATAAGGTTTTCAATTTTTAGGCACAAACCCGCGTATAACATAATTTTCATCAAAACTCTGACAGAAAATAGAAGCAGTGTTCGCAAATTGTAATCATACTTTCGCCCTTGAGTGTACATGCGATAGAAGTCTAGTGAGCGTGAGGTAAACGGCCCCCAGAGGTGAAACATCTGCCAGTTGTAGGATAAAAAATATGCCACCTGGTAGCGGGTGCTCGACCAATGAAAACGGCTCTTGATGACGCGTTGCGCTTATGATTTTGAGGCTTTTTATATTGAGACACATGGCTTTGAGCTTTAGCCAATAGGTAACTTCATTTTGGAATTGTCAATCTTCTATTGTTATGCATAGATTTTGCATTTATTAATACCTGCTATTTTTATACAGCAATTTTAAAAATTACGTTAATATTTTTTATTGGCTCGCGTTTACCTCCATTTCACCTGATGGTAAGCGATGATGTGGTCCAAGATGAAGCAAGCCTACCTTGATATAACCTATTGACTCTTGACTTAAAAATCCCCAGGTTATAGCTATCAGAAAACACCGACTGCAGTAGGGAATTTTAAGTTTTCCCAAAACGTTTTGTGCGTATGGATGGGCATTAGTGGGCAATGGTCATATTTAATAAATGTCTGATTTATAAAAGTAAGTTTAATACATAGATAAAATATACAAGATTTAATAAGTGTCTGAATTCGAAAGGACCACCTCTTGGGGCTAATTTTGAATGACTGATGCTCAAATTTGATACGGTTTGGATACTATTATAATATCTTGTACAAAAAAGAGATATACGAAGTATGCGTTTTTTTTTAATTATCCACATTTTTATCATTTTTCATTTATATTTACATCATTAGTAATCATTGGCGTAAATCCTTTCTGTTGTGAGAGAAATTTTAAAACGAGTATGATCCTAAGAATTTGAATTTCGGTATGTCATTACTCATTACATAATCATGTTTGTGATCGCCAAAATGTTATTGACTTCAGCGTGTATTTTCTAGAGATGATTTTATGCACTTTAGCCATTGTCTGAACCAATTAATAATTATAGAAGAATACACAGGCGACATCAATTTTTCGTTTTCTTTCATAGGTATGCAGACCCACAGGCATGTATAAGTATGCCACGCAAATGTGTAGGTACAAGTATGGTTTGATAAGAGAGGAAAATGTCGATGTTTGTGGGGCAGAGTTCCTTATCGGTCAAATAATAAATTTTGCATTACAGGTTTTGTCGATATAGTTTAACCTAAACTGACCCTTGTTGCTAAGCTCTTGTTTTTTTAGTTTGGATTAGATTATTGTGATCGGTTTCTTTTTTTTTTTCGAAAAATTAACAGCCGATCAAATCAGTCAAATGTGACGTTTATATTCATGCAAAAAAAAAACGAATTAAGATGATATTTTAAATACGGATAGTTTATAAGCTATAATAAAACACCCTATATTTTTATTCCGAGTATGTTTCTTAGGGATGCTTTACACAAACCCGGAGCTGCGGACGGCAGATAGAGTAATTCATAGACGCGTTATTTCATTTGACACCACCTTTCTAACAACATAATAATTAATTTCCTTCATCAAAGATTTATTTCTTTCACTCTATTTACCTAATTTTCAAGAAATACTTAATCTTATTTAACGACGCGTATTTTGAACGCCATCTGTCTTGACACCCCGCGTTTCAAGCAAACAATTTTACAAGACAATTTTTGTGAAAACACTACAAATTAGCTGTCGAACCACATTCGTTGCTACTTTAAAAAAACTGGCCCAGAAAAACAAGTCAATCAAAATATACGAAATCAAGAAAGTTTTTTCATATAAATAAAATGAAAAAATTGTAAAATCAATAAATTACTAGGGTGCCAATAGCACGTGGAGGTACGAAACAGACCAGTAACGAGTTTTTGGAAACTGGAATTTGTGAACACTATTCGCGAAAAATAACCAACACACAACGCATCCTTTTTGTAGACGTACTCACTATGATGACAAATAGTAAAGTACGGAAGAAGTCATGTTACGCTGTCCCTAAATAATGTGGGATAAATTAATGAGAACGGTAAACTAAGCGTTAGCGACTGTGAGATAAAAAGGCAAACACTCGAAATGCAAAATTAACTGCCTAAAGTACAATAACCTGTAGCAAAAAGAAGTTCATTCAAGTAAAAGTTATCCAATAATCTTGTGTGACAATACGAATATAACACGTTGCGGTAGGTCAAGCTAACTTGGCTGCGCAAGAGCACAGGTGGTGGCAGGCCGGGCCCGGTTGCATGCATTCCCGTCCGAGACACGCAACCGAGCGGATGTCTGAATATGATCGCGATCACCAATTTTTGCACGAAACACATATGGTGTGTTTTAAATTACTGGATAGTGACTTAGTACTTATTGAGTCACGCTAGACGTGGTAATTTTGTTAAGTGCTTTTTATTATCATAATTGTAACATTTATCTTTTAAAATTGGAAATAGGGTTCGTAACAGACGTCTAGGTACCCGGAGATCTGCTTCCGTGACAAGAAATATACTTTTTTTTATCATCGCCAGCGATACATGTATCTTTAAACCAGTTTTTTAATGTATTTATTTTTTACTGATATTAAATCATTGGTACAAACAAAATCTTTATACAAAGCTTTCGTGTAACTTGCTATTTATTAGTTTGTTTAAGTCAAACCTTGCAAGCTGAATTAGAACCGCTTTCTCTTATTTTATAGAGATGAAATTTTACAAATTGGTTCTGTTACCATGACAATTAAAATTAATTATAGCTGTAATCGGAAGGTCTATGGTTAGCTCCAGATGAAGCTACATCTCAACGGTCAGTACAGGCAGGTTTTAGCGAAATATTAAAAATAAATTGTTTATTTATATATTAGTTGAGCCTTGAGTATCGTAAAGGTGATATTAATTTACATGGAAAGATTACGTGCCAGTTGACAAGTTTTACATAATCGCTCATTAACATGAGACCGATTGAGAATTTGCGTGGGAAAGCATTTCGCGAAAACAAGCTTTTAAATTTTTTACCTTTTTACATCCGGCTTTCACCACTATGTAGCACATTCGATTCATTTCTTTCACAAATTATAATTAGTTAACAATATAATTTGATCCTTTATCCATAACCGTGAAATCAAGATGTTGATGCTTTTTTTGGGTGGAAAATCACCAAAAGACTCCTTCCGCTCCGGGACTGTTCCGCAAGGGAGTGTCAGACTCACTGATCAAAAATCCATCCTGTTCCTTCAGTTACCTTTGCGTTTTGGCCACGATATCTCGTTAGTACATTCCAGCATCCCCGGCGAATTAGCTGAATATTAGACAGCCAGCTAGGTACTGACAGTGTGGAAAGTGTTCGCTTAAAAATATAGCCTATGTATCATTCTGATGTAGGTAACTTAAACCCATGTTATTGTAATGTTTCATCAAAAACAAATCAATCAATCAATCAATCAAATATTTTTATTGTGGATCATAGGTAGTACATAATACAGGTCTTACATAATAATACAGATCAGCTATGTCCCGCCCTTAGGGCATACAATAGTCATAAAATAAATTAAATTACATTAAAACATTATTACCTCAATCACAATCAGATCTTATTGTGCATATTCATTTATCCTCACCTATCTTTGGTTTAAAGGATAGTAGTAGGAGTTTTGAAGCTCCAATCGCCTAATTCCTAAGGTACCGAACCACTATTGCCGTGAACCTACTCCAGATAGAAGCATATTTCACGGTCGAGGTGTGCCCTGCTTGGGTGGAGTAGGTACCGCCGTGTCCTCGTGGAGGCGATCGGCGGCGGTGACCTCTCGCGCCCGGCCTTGGTTCAGACCATAGTGCGGAGCGAGAGGGAATGAGATGTAGTCGCCTCTTTCTGCGACGCAGTCATGCTAGTAAAGGAGGAGGCCGAACGTGCGAGGGAGAGGCATCTCTCTTCCTTATGCCCAAGACACCGCGGGAGACCCCCCGGGCGTCAAGGATCGCGTCCTGATCTCTGGCCACCGTAGGCGCGGGCTTGCGGACGACGAGCGGGGGTCCATAAAATAAGGGCACCGTCCGGTAAGGACCAGGCCCGGGTCTGCGGCGCGTTGTGTTCCGCGCGCGCCTCAAAGAGCTGTCAGCAATAGTGACGGGGTCCTATAGGGCCATTGCCTGCCGGGGTTGCGGGAATGTTCTAACGAGTTACCGCGGCCCCGAAACTTAAGGGCAGCTGAAGGAATAGGGTGGGTTTTTAGTCAGTAGAAGTCTGACACTCCGTTCCGCTCCACCCAGAGTGGGAGAAGTCATTCGATGATTTTCCCACCCAGACAGAAAAATAAAGACAAGAATATTTAGCTTAGTTGGAGGGGTTAACAAGATTCTAGTAATGTAAATTTTACCCACATTGCTAGTTCTCTTTAAACAAAAACCATTTTTTCCACAAGATTTGAACAGTACAAATTATTATAGACTTTAAAAAAAATGTTGACCTATTAGTTTGTTTCCGTGTTTCTTCTCAGGGTAACTAGCCAGTTAGGAAATACAAGCCTCACCTAGTTTAAATCACAAAAAATTACGTGTGAATGTGTTATTTATAATTGTAGCAACGTAATTGAATATAAAATACGTACGGAACCTTCGCACCGAAGCCAGGTGTCGGCTTCTAATTCATTCTTCAAAAATCCAGTGCCCAAATTTTTAACAGTTCCAAATCGCACTAAAATTTCGTAATTCTGACCCCAAGGCAAGAATCTAACGCGCTTGTCATACATAAAACATTCAAATTAGGCTCGAATACCGTTCCCTCGCGTGCATCCTGTCATTTCACCTGCTTTTCGATCACAAAGCTCATTTAAATTCACTGCTTAGGATGGTTGTGATTATTTTAGAAGAGCTTAAGGTATTTTTAAAGCTCTTGGGCTTTTTATTATGTCGGTTAAAATGTTTATTAGGGATGAGTACATTCTTGATATCTAATACAATAATTGCAAAATGTATCTATACTAGAATTATAAAATGGAAAATTTTGTTCGCTAATCTTCGAAAGTACTAGATGGACATTGAACCTATTAGAACTAAAAAATATTATTATAATATTACTTATAAACAGGAAATATTACTTTGTTTTAGTTTTTTTTAATGGTTATTCTCATCCGACTATCAAAACGTTACACTGATCGAAAACTACTATCAATCTTACTAATAAAAAAGGATGAAGAGAAGAAATGAAATACAGACTTACCACTGAGAAAACAACCAGCTTTTATCTTATCAATTATCACCTGGCGCCACCAAGCAGTGTTATGTATATTAAAACTCCACACAATTTTCCAACAACTAATTTTAACTTTTAACCCCATTCACGTCGTTACAACCATAAGCATCATCTATATTTATGAATCAAGATAACAAGTCAAAGTGAAGGGGGCGAGACAAAACAAATATATTGAAAGTTGAAAGCTATGCTTAGGGTGAGCCTTATCACGCATATGGGCTCACCGGTACTCGGTGTCAATGATCCACGTTATGAAAAAAGTCTTAAGTCATTTCTCTCCGGCTCATCTAGCTAAACTAAACTTAACAGGAGAGCAGAAACAAACTAGGAGAGCAGAACCACACCCACAGATTTGTAGAATACTACTACTAGTTTTTCATTCGTCATCAGTCATTTTAGATTTAGTACCCATTAATGTATTACAAATATCTTATTTTGAAATAAAATTATTATTATTATCATATTATCATTCTATTATCATTATTAACAGGAAAAAAACATGACGTGTAATAAATATTTTATTTCATTCATATCTCGGAAATCCATACCAAACTAATACTTCAGAAAAATATCTAGTGTTAATTACGCCAAGAACTAGATGACCAATCTTGCATGCAGTATGCATCATCTCCCTCCCTTCTGTATGTGCATAGGTATATATGCGGCCAGGAGGGCGGTGCTGCATACTGCATGCAAAATTGATCATCTAATTTTTGGCGGAATTAAAACTAGATAAATGGACAGATAGAATATACTTTATTGTATGTATACCAAAATTTAAACACACCTATTTAACAGTATTTAAATTAAATTAAAATTAAATGTCGTTTATTTCTGACATAGGCACCCATAAAATAACAATAAAAATAAAAATGTTTTTCTTAAATTAAATTCTAAAAATAAATAAAAATATACACGTTATAAGGTATTGCTCAAGCTATGGTTACAATAGGGGTTTTATCCAACTGCTTCTACTATGTACTGTTCTGAAGTATTAGTTTCATTCATCTATTACTAAGACGTAATAAACAATCGTTGGAGTTTTTGCAAGGAAGTTCTTAGCTGCGAAAATGTCGGAATGCCCGGAAGTACGTTACGGAATTTTTGGTTGTCGTAGGTTAGTTATGGTTAACCTAACTTTGGGTTCGTTGACTTGTGCGAAAGAATATCTTTTCTTCAAACGAGTCAAAATAACCTTTCTTCAACACGGCAGGATGTTTTTATCAAAATCTGCTCTATACAAGAAATATCACATCTGACAATATCAAATAAATATTGTATCGCACAGCCTTTCATTACGCTGATTATATCGATAACATCAGAATATTCGATACAATTTCGGGCATTAATCATTTCATTTTTGAGGTCAACGTTAACGCCTTCACAGAGATATAGCACGCACGGTGTTCCAAAAAATTATGTAAAAAATACCTTATTTCATGCAGCAAGCACTTCTAGACTAGATAAAAGAACAAAATGGCGGCGAGATGTAATGCAAATATATTCCGTTTAGTGTAGCTTGCTCATTCAGTTTTTCCACTGAGCCACGTGAAAAAAAAATAGAAAATGTGCAACTGCCTGGTTCAACGACGCCATTTTTGACATGGCCGATAATGAATTCTCTCTATTGTACTTTGACAATAGTCCGACTATAAATGTTCAATTTCCTGTATCAGTAAAGAAACTGCTAAATTATTTATTAACAGATTGAAAGATAAGCATAATAGTCAAGTAATTTATAATGATAATGATGTTTATTACACAATGAACCGTCACTGTGACTAATGAGTCTATTAATTTAATGTATTCTTATATCCCTATAAATTTTCTGTGACAAATAGACTTTAGAGTAGCTTGCGACACACGTTGATTTTTAAGGTGTACTGATTTCATTGATTTATAGTTTTTCCAAATAGGTTATGGGATTAACAACCGCCAATTCCGGCGATATCAGATGTGAATAACAGCAAAACATAGCGTGAAGGTCAATTGCTTATCGCTCGAACATAAGGAAAATCAGCAAGACAATCTTTGTAATTTCTTAATAAATACAAATTCTATCGGAAGGGAAACATTGATTATATGTCATCTAGCCAGTTAATAGATCAATTTTCGATAAAAATGTAATAGAAACGCGCAGAAACCGCGTTGGATGTATCAGGTTAACATAAGGTCGTGGACTATGTAAGGACGGGCGCCGAGCGGGTAACGACCGGGCACCGCTACGCGCCAGTTTCGGGGGTCGACGACCTGCCGCGACGGACGACGTCCTGGGACGGCCTCTACGTCAAACATGATGCCTTGGTACTTAGTTGGAGAAATTTTTCTCATAGATTCTTTAATTAGACTTTAATAAGGTGTGTTCAGAACGATTTTGTTGTATAAAAGGGAGGCAGAAAGGTAGATTATCGAAAGACAATCTACTCTAGTTTTATTAATGTTTTTATGCACTCAGCAATCAAAATAATTATGTATCCTCAAACTTCACTAATCAAAGAACTACTTTTTGAATGAAGTTACCTACTCGCATTCCGAGACAGCCACGCCCCCGTTTCACAGTTACCACACCTTTCACCCTACAGGGATAAAAAAAAGTCTCCCTTAGGCAAGGGTAAGGTCGGATGCACCCGTAGTTCCATGCCTTATTTAAATATAAGCATCTTTTGAAAAACACTCAATGTCTCTCCGTATTTTGCGTTTAGAGTTTCAAAACCCTCTTCAAGATTAGGGTAATGCATTGGATTGATGTCTGAACAACATAATTTTTATGAGTCTTTTGAGTATACTTTATTATAATAATAAAGTGTTGGGATTTTTTACAGTTAGACTTTATAAAACCGATTCAGAAAAAATTGCTCGAAACAAATTTTTTGTCAGATTATTTTATCATAACCAAATGAGTCATTCATATTATCTTTTTTCTCTTCACAAAACTAAATCTTAGTATCGTCAACTCATAATCATTTAAAGTCAGCTTCATTGAAGCAGACTAAATCTATATATATTTAATACGTAAAGCCACTTTGTACACCGTTTTACGAAAATAACGTAAAATAAATTTGCCAAAGTTAAAGTTTATATGGAGTGCAAAATGCTAATATTGTTATAAACTTGTATAAATAAATTATGGTCCAATTTCGATCATTAGGCGACGACTAGTACCACAATACTTCGCTCAAAACATTCCCATATCAAAGCTAATTACAAGAAAAAGCAGTAAAATTTTTAATGAAACAATAAGTCTGTACGCCACATGCAAAGATGGGGGGCTAAACGTAACAATAAAACGAAACAGTCTAGACTAGGTAACTTGCGCGCAATAAAACTATGTGCCAAATTCGTAGTCAACCTAACTGCGTATAAAATAAAATGTAGAGAAACATGTTTAAAAATAAAAGCCATATTAGAAATATATGGTTTTTTTTTTTAAGATTTCGACGTCCGTACAGAAATAGAGAAATCTATAGTCAATTGGCAGCTGCAGCTTACCAAGTACCTATCTAAAAGGTAGCGCTGTTGATAGTTTAACTTACAAAATGTCATAATAATTAATTACGATTAGCAGCGTGCCACGCAATAAGAATAAAGGTTACTTGATTAGAAATGTAGCTATGGAGCGACCTAGAGAATTCCAATGGGTAAGCATGCTGAATCGGTAACTATTTACACCTTAATCGGAATCAATCATTTAAATGCTGAAACATCTCATTATAAACTGCAAAACCGAAATTTTTACATGAATTATTAGGAATTACCAAGGGGTAGCGAATACATAGGATGGACAAAGTAACAGGCCAAGTGCTAGTCTCAAAAAATATTAACGCAACATCATTAAAGAAAGTCCAATTTTCAGAACAGAAACGAGTTTCCAAACGTCCATTGGGAACTTTTACAAAAAGACTTTCATGTAGCTAATAAAACTGCGTTGTTTTTGTGTCGTACGTGATGGCTGCATTTAGACTAATTAACGATTGCAGTAATGAGTCGTGTCCTTAAAAAGAACATGATGCCCACCGTACAGGACAAAGTGACAAAAAGAGAACAGATATTTGTGTCATTGACACTTCATTCTCTCCGAGTGAGAAGATACGACAAATATTTTAGTTCAGTTTTAGTAATTATTTACTGTATTTGTAACAGTAACAATAATTTTGCCTATGAAACTCCTTTTGTTCTCTTTTTAACAATGGCTGACGCAAGACTGTCTTCTGATTTTCGTTCACGGAAAACATACGTAACTGAGAAACTTGGGGCGAACGTAATAACAGTCATAGGGGGATGATCATCTAGTTTTATCAGCACTTGCAGAGGTTCGTCTGTGGATCTTTGAGTCGTCACGTATTGGTACCCAGTTACTGCGTTGTGGAGGACAGATAACCAGTCACTACATATAAATTACTGGTACTCAGATGATCAGTTAGACTGAAGCCGACCCAAAAAATAATCTAAAAGGGCTAGGCAAATTATGATGGCTAAATCAATTGTCATACGAACATGCCTCCCGTTTGCAACTATAACAGCAGAACGTAAAGACTCCAGATCCACATACGAACTACGCCGACATTAGCCGACAATGTAGTGTTACATCACCGACACGGACTACGATTAGCAGAACATTACACCGACATCACACGGTATAACACCTAGGCATACCGTAAAAATACCACTGGTACTAACCACACATACAACCGCGATGACGAAGAAAACGAGCAAAACGTCATAAGGCATGAGGAACCAGTTCCATTCAACCTCGTAACTTAGGTAGATCATACGTTACCATAAAAATACAGCAAAAACGTGATTTGATTGTATAAAATGCAATGTTTATCTCAAGCTGCAGAACATTATCGGTAATACCTACGTCATTACGGACAATGCAACAGAATGAGATCGTCACGCCGCGGTAGCAGTCAATGCAAAACATGACGTACACTAACGTACAACGACGTCCCATTAACTGGGCTATTTGTCACCTAAATGAGATTGTAATATCGTCATAGACGCCAAATGTTATATAAGAAGTAACGCATGGTTTTTCTTCAATTATATATCGCAATTATGACGTATGGAGTGAAGTTTGTTATTGTAAATATCTATTGACAATGTAAGGTTTTTTTTTTCTGAATGACGTGGGAAATCACCTTCTGAGATCATTATAGATTACAGCGGATTCTAGGAAAAGTTTATTTCGATGCTAGTGACAGAATATTAAAGGTGTTGATAGGATAAAGTGTAGTTGCGCTTCGACTGAAAGATGAAACATGGATAATGGATAAACAGATTACTATAATGTGTATGAGTCATAAAAACAATGATTCATTTACGATAGCAAGAATTATTTTAATTGGTAAACAACCTTTACACAGAGAGATTTTTACAGACTAAATTGTTTTTTTTTTTTTTACTGGAAACTAGTCCGAAATTCCTGAATTCGAAACACGATAAAGGCTACAAAAGTCCATGATTGTATTATTACTTTTATTTATTTAAAACACTTTTACTCATTATATGAAAAAATACTTGTTCTATTTCGATCAATTCTATTGTTTAATTTAATCTTTTCTGTTTAAATAAAACGTTGCTATTTTGCTTTCAGTGAAAGGCGAAAGCCTCCTTTATTGTCTAAGTATAGGTAAGTTAAAATTTACAAAAGAATTTAGTTAAAATTTACAAATATAATAACATTTTTGTACGTAAAGTAACTACTAAGTGAGAATTATTTTTCTTATATTAGAGCTAAGTGTTGGATCCACCAAATATAGGTATTCTGACGAAGCATTTCTTTTACTTAAATCCCAGTCTGAGGAAAAGTAAGTGAGAGATACGATTAAATATTAATACTTTGTAAAACGCAAAAAAAATACATCATTAATTACCAGCAGTCGCAGCGGGACTTCGCAACCGTATCACAATAAAAATATAATTCCTCTTGATTTGCAGTCGGCTACTAGTACCACACCAAATGTCATCCAAATCCACCCAGTACTTTCGAAGACTAGCGCGTTCAAACAAACAAACAAACACACTTATCCGCTTTATAATATTAGTATAGATAACAAAGATAGAAACATCCTAAAACGGATAGCAAATCCATTTTCTATCAACAAAATATCTGCGCACAACTGTAATAACATTCTCGTGTTATTTATGAAAGCTGATTACAATCATCTAATAACAATCACTAAAGCAACCAGACGTGTTGGTTGACATTCAACATAATCAACCTATATTGTTCCCACTGTTGGCCACACAGCCCTTCTCTACATGAAAGACAATTTGACAATTTTTTTTCCGTAATACACGCGGTCCCAGTGTGGGTTAGTGGATCTCGACTCGTATGTCTTCGGATTTTCGATCCTGGGACATACCGATTTTCTTTTTCATCGTTTTGAGAGTAATGGTGTAAATGAAAATAAGACTAAAGTTACGGTGGTTACAGGCCCCACTTAGCAGGTCCTGGTTTCGAACATAGTCAGGCGCATTACTTTGTGTAATTCATAGAGCCTCCTCAGATGTTGGTCGAGGCTCTTGGCTAGTTCGAAGCCAGAGAGCCATGGAGAAAAGCATGGTGGGAGTAAAGAAACAGGTCAAAGTGAGAAGTTCAATAATAAGAGAAGAAACTGGAGTATAATAATATTTCTGAAATAGACCAGCAAAAATTAAGATAGACCGGGACGACACGAGACAAAACCCAATGGAAGTCGCTAGAGCACTCCGAGTTACGAGAAATCCTCTGGCAAGTAGCTCAAAACAAAGGGCTTATTACTATTAAGTTCGATGCCACGACCTACTACGACTCATTAAACGCGTCTGTCATCACATCACTGAGCCACTAATGCTTGCAATTCATCAACCTTTTAAACCAAACCTTATCGAACCCTAGGGATGAGGACATAAGTTAACAGTCACTATGTCAAAAACCTTATCGATTCGGCATCGAATAACATAACGAAGCACTTATCAGCGAGCTTACAAAACACTCGGGCTAACTGACATTTATTTAAAATACTTAGAACTATATTTTTTTTTTGTTGTTTGATATTTCTGATTATTCGGGCATGTGGTAAAACATATGTTTGTATGTTACAACATTCTGAGAACGAATGAGGAAAGAGTTTTGATAACCACCTAGGGTGCTTTTTTTTTAGTAGTAAGTCATTTTTAGGGTTCCGTAGTCAACAAGGAACCCTTATAGTTTCGCCATGTCCGTCTGTCTGTCCGTCTGTCCGCGGTTTAGCTCAAAAACTATTGGTACTAGAAAGTTGTACTTTGGCATGAGTATACACGTTAATGACGCCAAAAAAGTGGTAAAATAAAATTTTGAAAAAAAACAATTATTTAGGGTACCTCCCATACATGTAAAGTGGGATGATAATTATTTTTTTTCGTTCTTCCCATAGTGTGGGATATCGTTGGATAGATCTTTATATTTTTCTAAAATATTAGGGGTTTGGTAAGACCGTTTTTTGATTAAGTAAACCGTTCGTGACTTATCAAGCTTTAAAGTACCAATTTTCGTTAGAGTCAAGTGTCCTCCCCCTCTATCAACTAAACGGTTGTAGTTAGAAATTCAAATGTCACGGCAGTAGTACCTATATATAACGAAATTTAAAGGAAAACTATCACACATAAGTAGGCTTTACAAGTTTACGAGTAATAGTCGACCAATTGTATTTGACTCGAAAATTTCGAACAACTCTACAGAAATGTCGATAGATGGCGCTAAGCGCCAGTTGTATCGTGCTAGCTTCTTGTGACGATTGAGTAGTGTAGCTCTGTGTCCGTATTTAAATTCAAAACACCGGCTATGACAAGTTTTATACAAATCTCTAAAAAAAATTAAAACTTTTCGTGCAAAATTGTCGGATCAGGTGAGGATTTGTATAGGAAGTCAAATTAGTTAGGTAGTCATGTTTGGCTTTTAGTTAGAGCATGGTACGATACGATCAGTCAGCGAATACGACACGCACTTGGCTGTTATAAAAACTACGGAACCCTACACTGCGCGTGGCCCGACACGCACTTGACCGGTTTTTTTATTTATGGCTCCATCTAGCGGCGAGTAGCAGTACTATGTATCTCGAGTAGCTTCTGGAATATTCTTGGCAGTATAAACAGTGAGTCGATTTTACAAGAATGTTCTAGAACTCATAGACCGGGGTAAAAATAGATCGCAGAGGAACGCAGATGCCAGTCTTATTTCAAGATACGAGGCGATATAATCGAAGCTTTACAAGTGAATTTCGGTGCGATTTAAGTGTTAAGTATAATAATTGTACTGTGAATAACTGTGTTAATTTCGTTTTGTGTTTATTTAATTAAAGTGTTAATTTTGGTCTAATTGGCGTAATTATTTCTATCCCGAACCCCAGCTCGTAACAATATTATAATAGTCAAGCCGTACGTTTCCAATGCTAGGACATAAGCCTCCTCTCTAATAAGAGGGAATTAGCCACAATCCATCACGTGGACCTTAGTGAGGGTTGGTGGATTTTGCATGGCTTCGAATTTTTGATGAAGAGTTTGGAAGGTTGTTGTTTTTTTTGGTCTTGGAAGTTTTTCTTCACACATTTGAGAGCAGTGGTAATGAGATAAATGTCACAAAGCAATGTGCTTGATTGAGTTTGAATTCACGACCTACAACTCACAAATCGGACCCGTAACCACCGGGCCACCACTGCTCTTTTTACTATGGGACTACAAATAGCTACAATATGTATTCGTGTAAGTAGAATTTACAATATTGCAGCCCACTATTAATATTAAGTAGGGCGTCCAATCCCGCAGCCTGAAATCAATCTCGGTATTTGCGGGACTACGAATTCTCAATCCCGCGAGATCTCGGTATTTGCGGGATCCCGCATATTGAAAGTATTGACATTTATATAAGGCAAATAAAACTATGAATTAATCAACTAACTCCACGTTTATTTACGTATTACTACTAGTATGACATCAATCAGATTACACCGTTTATTTGTCACAAAAAAAAACAATGGTTTAATCAACTAACTCCCCATTTTTTACGTATTACTTTTAGTATGAGATCAATCAAATTATACCGCTTTTTCTTCACAAAAAACAGTAACAAATACTGAATAAAAAACTTTGCTGATATTTTAGGCTACATACTTAGGACTGAAATTACTGACTGAAATTCGGCTATATTAGGCTACATAAGCCGTGAAAAACGGATGACATCGGCCCCCGCGTTGTTTGCGTCACTGCCGGCCGCCAGTCACCGAGCGATCGCGCTCGCGAGAGGTCGTATGCATGCTTTTTTTCAGTCCCGCAAATCCCGCGGATCCCGCGCCCGTAATCCCGCATCATGCGGGATTGGAAAATGACGCGGGATCCCGCAATACCGAGATCTCGGTATTCCGGGATTGGACGCCCTAATATTAAGTCATTAGAAGCCACTAGATTGGCATTACTTACATGTTTAAGCTCATAAAGGTTATCTATACTAACATTATAAAGCAGAAGAGTTTGTTTGTTTGTTTAATCGCGCTAATCTTCTAAAATATTCGCTAGATTTGGATGAAATTTGGTATCGAAGTAGCTTGAAGCTTTTTACCAGACTTCAATAGAAGGAGGTTGTGTTTCTATCATTAAAAAGTCCACGGGAGAGAAGCCCCGAGCAACTCGGGACTTTCCCGTGGACAACTAGGAGTTACTAGTTGTTTTATACAATAAAATTCACTGTTCAATGTTCATTTCTACCAACAGAAATATTTACAACAGCAGTGGCTATAAATGCAGTTTATTTAACTATCTAAACTATCATTAGTATTAATTGCAGCACAAACATTGTAACTTGATACCAAATGTATTTTTATTAAACCGAGTTCTTCGTCACCGCACTCATGTTTAACCAGACAAGCTTTTATTTTATCCGTTCATAGATACATCTTAATCACACGATTCATGTGGCTAAACTAAGAAAAGTCTGTGTTTCAGGCGAAAAGAGGTGACATATTGTAATTAAAATAATAAATTAATATTGTTTCACCCAAGCTTAGTCTTTCACAAATGTTTTATGTAGTCTTTCACAAATCACATTTCGCGGCTAGATGGTAAAACGCAACCTTGCTTTAGTCTTTATTAAAAAAAACGCAAACTTGCTTTATTAATTACGTTCATTGTGCGAATTAAGGGCTGGCGGACCTTAATACAGGATACTGCGTAACCCACCTAGGCAGCCAGAGTCACTTATTATTGTTACTTGTACTGATCCTCTATACAATGTGTAACAGATTAAGCGCAATACCTCAGACACCCCTATTAGAATATTTTAATTATAAGTCTAAAACAACATCCGTAACTAAATAAATTGAAACCAAACCTAGGCATTTTTTATGATGTCTGTGTTTCCATTTTAAGTTAAATGAAACACTTTTCCATAAAATTTAACACCTATTTTTTCTGACGGAAATCAATTCAGAAGCCGATTCTGAACCAACTACTTTCAGAAATTGCGTTTATTCTGTTACACGTTGTAATTATAAATTCTTGTAACAGACTGTAGCAAACATGAAATAAATACATTGAATACATAAGAGTCTAACCCTTACTTTTAAAGCCATAAACAAACTATCCTCGCACCA
Organism: Tholera decimalis; assembly: GCA_943138885.2. Classification (NCBI taxonomy): domain Eukaryota; kingdom Metazoa; phylum Arthropoda; class Insecta; order Lepidoptera; family Noctuidae; genus Tholera; species Tholera decimalis. Next base: position 6,597,410 of record OW964571.2, read on the forward strand.
ATTACTAGAAAGCCTAAATCCCAAAAACATCCTTTCCGTTTTCCACCAAACCTCATTTGTCCGTTCCCTATATTTTATTTATGTCCGTTCACTTGTTTCGATGTTGAAAGCGGTCCAGCTGAGTGCACGTGCACCGAAGACATGGCACGGGTCACGTTTGCCACCGGTCTTTACCGACAATCTTGCTTCTGGCATAACTGTAGCCTCCTTTAACCATTTTCTCGCTTATGTGAGACATACCACCTTATGTATCCTACTTTATACTAAAATGATAAATGCGAAAGAGGATGAATTGATGTTGGTTACTATGTCACGCAAAAAACACTGAACGAATTTACATGAAAATTCACAGTAATATAGCTTACACATCAGTTTAACGCATATTTTACTTTTTATCGCGGGAAAATGTGCAAAATTTCAAAGAACAAGTCGGAAGGTAGTATATCACAGACTAAATGCGCTTTTATTTTATTCTTCTGTTTAAAATCCATACAAAGGTTGTCTGTAAAAGATCGCTTTTCGCGATAAGCCTGCGAATTATAACGTCCTTTTTAGTTCATAAATCCTTATCTAATTACGCTATGGTATACAATAAACAGAACATCCATCATATCCATACAGAATATCAATATGAGAATCATCAGGGTCTGCTCCCTATAATGTAAAATTTTATCTGTGAGGTCTTTGTAATTAACAACATAGTTATAATACATTATTATTATTATTATATTCTGTATTCGTTATATGTACATATTGATTACATTTTTAAATATTAATAAAACAAAATTTAAACATTTAAAAATATAAAAAATGAACTAGTCTGTAGGCCTTCCAAAAATATAATAAATTAAACAGTATTACAATTACACAAGCTTTAAAATCTTTTATTTACCAATTGCCGACTTTACCTCTTTGACCTAAAAGCCAAAGGTTTATATTCTCGAGCCTTCCTGTACTAGCAAAAACACACAGATTAGATAATATACAAGATGGACAGGCACAGGTAGGTAATGTTTGTTTAATACAATTTTTCAATGTAGAATCAATAGATAGACCAAGAGAAGAGATGCAACATTTTATTTTATGTTGTACATTTAGATATTTATTGTTTTTGTTTAGTTCTAAGTTAGAGAGTTAAGAATAATTGTATTGTTTTGTTTTGTACACAATGGCATATGTGGTGCTTACCTGTAAAAATTGTGACACTAGGAAATATAGTTAGGAATTATAATTGTAAAAATTTTGGTGTCAACAATTGTTGGTAAGCCAAATAAATAAATAAATAAACATTATGAATTCTAGGAGGGATAGAATATCTGAATGCCAACTAAAATTAATTTATAGGAACCAGGATCGCTAGTATCCAAACTAGTCAATACAGTTGCTGGAAAAGTTAAGGATGATTGGAATCACGTGCAACCATTTTCAATATATCAAATTACTTATTATTATATTACTTTCGGAATACTGAATCGATGGTAGACTGTAGGGGAAAAGATGGTCTGAATACTGTTTAAATGTATTATTTCGGTAAATTTAAAGAAAGAGCCTAATATTGAAGTTTCATACTCATAATATGAGAGCATCCGACGTTTGACTTAAATAGTATCCGCTTCTCTGATAATAACATGTCGATTAACATCGTAAAACAATATCCATGCTTACTATGTTGCAATTAACAGTTATTCAAAAAAAGGTTACGAGCACTAAATAACAGGAAACGTAACACCCTAGGGTGTCCATTGCAGTGTAAAACGGAATAACCAAGTACGCACAATTATACAGAAAATGTGTTGTTACATAACGGTTGCAAATGCGATGCAGAAACGCATCGATAAACGCGGAAATAGTCACGTTACTGGTTCTTTTTTCAAATATTCAACCATAGAGTATAAACATTTGAAAAAAGATGGAAGACAACTAGCACAGCTTATAAAATACATCCTTGTATTATTAGTTAGTACAAGCAGTCACGCCATTACAAGAGGCATTCATTACATTATGACGATAGAACATTTAATTTTGTTGAAAATTTAATTTGAATTATAAAAATTTTAGGATCTGCAAGCTACAAGCTAAGGGAAGATGCTGATAAAAAACTGAAAACTAATGAGCGTTAGACTAGAGACAGTTTAAAACGAAAATACCATCGACGTTAGTAACTGATTTGTTATCGTTTCCGGCGATTAAAGTACATTTGTTGCCATATACGACAAAAAAAAAGAGTACAAATGCAGGTGCTTATCTGGTGAAGTCGTAAACGGAGAGAAAGGGGTAATATTATCAAAATATTATGGTCATTATCCGCCACTTTGTTGGCTCAGTCCTCACGTTTTACGATTACGACACAATTTACACATAGGGACGCAATACCGGGTGACCAAAGCTAGGATACATATGCATAGCTTGGATAAAAACGATGAGGGAACGAAAGTAGTCGGCTAGGAAGCCCAGAGGAGACAGGCACTTTGAAAGACGATTGGTAAGTCCCCCTTTTTTCCCGGTGGGAAAATCATTTAAAGACTCCTCCCGCTCGAGTTTGATCACCATGTCGTCTTAGTAGGTGATGATGTGGTCGAAGACGAAGCTCACTTGCCTAGAAGTAACCTATACACTCTTGACTTAAAGTCCCCCAGGTTATAGCTATCAGGAAACACACACTCTGGCAGGGTATTCCACTCCTTAGCTGCACGAAATTTTTCCGAAAACGGTTGTGCGTATGGATGGTATACCCATGGATGTATGATAGCAAACGAAGGAGTCTGTCAGACTGACTAAAACAACCCTGTTCCCTTGCGTCGGTGGATGCGAGAGCACTTAATACTCTGTAACACCTGGTCTACTCCGAACCAGCCCAAGTCAGTCATGCTGCCAAGTAATCTAATAGTATTTTAACATGAGTCAATAAAAACGAATGCGTGGAAGAAGAGAAGAAAGTAGAATAACTGCTTAATGCTGAGGAGACGACTAACCAAGAACTATTAGAAAGACAGCCAGTTAAGAATAAAGTGTATCGAGAGCAAGACAATAACGGTAATGACAGCATAACATAATCTAAACTATTTTCCTTTAAGAGTTGCATAAGTTCCAGAATATGTGACCAAGAATCCAACCATGATGGAATGTAGCGTTTTAGTAAACGTGATTATAATCAGGGTTCTTTCAAATTCTCTTATTGAATTTAGAGGGCTGCGGTCAATAATTCCTTGCCATTATATTTTGATTATCAAACTGTTGCTAGGCAGAATTTTGCGGAGGCCGTGGAGTAGCGATGTGAATCTTAAATACTGACTTATGTTTCAATACACATTTATGCTTTTGTAGTGATATTGAAATATTATGATTATGGCAGTGATACTACGTATTATTGAAGCTGAAAGTCAGATTATTAGCAGAAGCTTATATTTGGTTTTCGTCGCTTAAAAGACTGCCAAGATATGTACGGATAAAATTGAAAAAATAAACCTGTAGGCTTGTTCATGATCAGAAGTAAAAAATAGAACAATTAAATAAGATAAAAATCATATTGCAGTACCCTACAAGCCAATTATCTACAATTTTAGCTTTTTTTTGTCATAATAACCTTAAAAGGAGTTAAAAGGTCTTCCATATACATTTGTTATTGCAACACCGGCGAAGTTTATATAATTTATCATTGTACAAAGTCAATGGCCTTTATTTTTACAGTAAAAAATAGAACTGATATAAACAGGAAACGCTTAAATAACAGGTTTTGTTGAGGAAACGTCACGAGGATTGAAAAGGACAAGGAATTAAACTTTTGCCCTAAAACGCAAATAAAATGATAAGACCATTGATTTAAATACTAAAGATACGGTCGTCAGAACATTTGACGGACGCGGTCGCCCTACAAAACACACTAGCGCCATCTACTATAACTAAGATGTCAATCGGCGTGGTCTGCTCCTAGACGTAGCCTTGTAAGAGCGGGGTGTGGAATTTTTCGTGGTACAAAGAAATACAAAAATCCTTTTGGTTTCTGAATTTTAAATTTGTTGTACATAAAAATACATTTAATTTGTTTTTAATAAAGAATAAAAATTAATTTTGTACATAATTTAATCTTATAGTAATATTATTAAATCTTTTTATTTCATCGGCTGCAACGCGCGCCGCTGCAAAGTTATGTCGCACTTTTACGCGGCTTCGCGTTGTCTATGCTAAAGGTTGAGACAAACAAGAAAGAAAATTGTTTTAAATAATGTTAGAAGTTGATTTAATGACATATTTTTAACTTATCAGTGATATGAAATGTTATATTTTGTTTTATTGTGCTTTATGTCGTAGTTCACGCAACCCTTCACGACACAATTTGGTATTTTTGCTTGTAAAACTGACGACTCCTCCCGAAGATAGCCGATCGTGTTCTAGTTCACTTTGATAAAGGTAAGACCACTTTGGGACCAAGTTCGAGGCGTCATTATAACATGCGGTCCGCCCAGTCCTTATAATATATATGTCAATGGATAAGACTCAATTTTGATGAGATATTTGTAAATCCATATTTTTCCGTGGCATGAAATGAAATAAGTATTTATTTTGTAAATTGGTTATGAATAACACTTTCATGTTTGTCATGTTTTTGTGTTATGTTTAGATCTAGATGAGGCCTACAGTGTAATAACATTACAGTATAATGGCATGTACTAACTATGCGTTTCAAATGCTATTAGGATTTTCAATGATCTTTATCTATCAAATGTCACTCAAAAAGGTACGGTTTGAAAAGAAAACTTAATGGCGAAAAATAATAACGGTTTATTTTACTTTGTTTAAACGAGTCTCACATCAAATTTAAATAAAATATTTAATTATTTAAAGTCATAATTAGTTTTTTTTATAACTTACTTTTCTTTCCCATTTTCATTGTTGGTACCAATACCCCGAAAGTAAAGAGAACGCATGGCACGAAGGCCCAGAAGGCAAGTCAAAATTATTAACTTTATTTTATTTTTGATGATTGGCTCGGGTTTGACCACCAAAATATGCAAGGGACTAGTTTTGTTTCGCTCAATATTTGTAAATATATAATTTAATAAATCCTTGTTTTGTTCACTCTACCCAAATGGTTCGATTTGACAGCTAAGACGTGACAATATAAGTTTTTCCTAATAGCAGTTGCAACGCACTGTAGTTCGTTAAACGTTCACAGATAATAAAAAAACCTGACCACAGATAAAACATTCTGCATTAACGGCAAACGTATCTACAGACGCAGCCAGTTCTCAAATCGAAAACAACTTTGCAGATTTAGAAACAAAACTATTTTTATTACGATCTTCGGTAGATGTGCTAAAAATTCGTCGGTTTACCGCTACCACTACATTCCTGAGCTCCTGGTAACAACGTTTGAGATGTAGTATGAGTGCACCATACACGGGGTGAATGACCGGCTATTCACGGGGTGTCGATTGGTTAATTGTTTTAATATTGCATCTGCTGTTGTGCCGTTGCATGGATATACTTATAAATTATTCAGATTCTTGCATAATGCGGGTATATTTTATTTTTCATGTGGCAAGATTCGTTGAAGTTTCTTCTTGGCCGTTTCTAAGCCGATGTACAAATACAGTACGAAGTTACAAGTATTTTACTAATATTATAAAATTAAATGCGAAAGTTTGTGAGGCTGGATATTTGTTAATATTTCACGCAAAAACTACTGAACGTATCTAAATGAAACTTTGTATGTAGATAATTGATATCATGGAATAACCCATGGCAACTTTTTATCCCGGAATTCCCACGGGATCGGGATTTACGCGGGAAAACCCTCCTACGCGAACGAAGTCGCGGGCAGAAGCTAGTTAAATAATTAACAGAAAAGGTAAAACTGATGAAATAACGAATGAAAACAGTCGGAAGGGCACAGCTAAGTAAATTATTTCAAGAAAAGCAAAACGGATATAAACTATTAACGGAATTCTTGAGCTCATTTCGATTTGAGGGTATTCTGGTTGTCTTTGTTTCTTAGGAAATATTTGGTCAAGACATAGAAGAACAAATTCTACTCATTTTTAGACGGTGGTTGGCGGAACAACAGCGTCAGCTATGATGCTGAATAGCAAATTTATTAGGACCAAGTATTTTTAATCTTACTAATTTTACAAATGCGAAAGTTTGTGCTTGATACCAGAGACCGAAATTTTCAAATTAAGAAGAACGAACAGAATTATCATGTTATTGGCAAGTGACGTGAAAGTTATTGACCCTTGTAGTGCTGTGCCACGTTTGTTATGGTTGGTATTCAAGAAACATAATGAAACCGATAATTTGGTATCAATTCTTTGAGTCACTTATTGTTAGCTGAAACTGTGCATAGAGACTCCATACCAGATGTTGTCTTCAGCCCTTTTGGATAGATATGGGGTTTCCGTTACACGTTGTAGAAGTATGGATGTTTGTTACTCTTTCACGCAAAAACTACTGAACGGATCTGAATGAAATTTGGTATGTAGATAGTTGACATTCTGGAATAACACATACGGTACTTATTATCCCGTAATTCCCATGAGATCGAGATTTACGCGGAAAAACCCTCCCACTCGAATGAAGTCGCGGTCTCGCTAGTATAATAATAATTGCATGAGTAAAAAACCAAAAACTATGTTAGTGTATCGCTTAGTTAGTCTTTGTGCGTTCTAATGGCACTTGCAATTGTAGAGTACTTACAAACTGGACACTAGACAGACCGCGATGATTTTATCATTACATGGTGGACATCCCATCCATACGCACAAAATGTTTTTGGAATACTTTCATTATGCGTACAGCTAAAGAGTGGAATTCGCTGCCCGAATCTGTGTTTCCTGATAGCTATAAACTGGAGGTCCTTAAGACAAGAGTAAATAAGTTACTTCTAGGTAAGCGTGCTTCATCTTCGACCACATCATCACTTACCATCATAAGACATGAGATAGTGGTTAAACACGTATACAATAATCAAAAGTAAAAAATAATAAATATTAAAGAAGAGAGCTTTGTTAAGCTGTCATTCAACTAATCAAAGCTCTCAATGGGTATAAGATTTGCTGTCAACCATTTTTCTAAGATGGTACGAGCGAGTCCAGATGATGCCTATTTACTCTTGTTTTAAAGGCTGAAAGGTCATAAGCGGCAGGGAACACAGAAGCCGGCAGAGAATTCCACAACTGGGCTGTGCGGACAATAAATGTTGAGGTTTTTGAATTCGAGACCCAGAAATTTCCCACAAAGTTCATACGTCATGCATTATTATCTAGTGCTTCAAAAGCACAAACAACACTTATTACTATTTTTTAACTTGAGTAAACATTAGAGACATTAATTATGGTACTTACCACCAGTGCCAAGTACTTTGAGCAGGTCAAAATGTGATATGTCCACTTTAGCGGGTCCGTTGAGATTAACTGTAACAAAATTAACGTTTATTTATACACGTGCCAACTTTCTCGGGTCCATGACGTCATAGAATTAAGCGGGATTGTATAACAATGGTTTCTTTATTTTCTCTGTTGACTAAGGTAGACATTGCAATAAATATAAATCTATATTTATATTATATAAAGCGGAAAAGTTTGTTTGTTTAAACAGGCTAATTTTCGAAAGTCCTGGGTGGATATGGGTGAAATTTTGTACCTGACTGCTAAAGGAGGGTAATGTTTTTACCGTGATAAAGTACCGATGCCCCGCGCCACTGCTAGTTATTATATATAATTATTATAATTTTAGAATCTCAAGTCTGTCTGCTTGTAGAGTTTTTGTATTTAGAGTGCTTTTGAATAGCGTACACGACAGATGGTGAGGCAATATACGGAACACAGTCAGCAGAATTAAACCGATTGATGAAGCGGTGCTTGGCTATGTCCAGCTGATCATCCAGTCAGTTGTCAACGCCAATACTATCTTACTGATTACCTACTATTATAAACTTGAGGACAAAACCAAAATTCATTCAAATCGGTTAAGCGGTTTAGATTCTTTCATCCCTTGTTTCAACCCTTTAGGGGTAGATTTTTGAAAATAAAAGTAGCTTATGTTTGACCTCGACGTCTTCAACAATTTTCAATCATTATAAATTATATTAAGTTAGCTTTAAGAATGCGTTCGGGACACTATCCATTAGCAAAATTTGATTTTATAGGAAAAGCTATTATCTTCCCATTATGTAGTAGGTATGTAATAAAATTGAATTGAAGATTGTGTAAGGAACAAAGATGAGAGAGAGGCATTAATTAAAGACATCAAACTGAATTTTCTAATTGTTGGGTTAATTCAAACAATTTTACCAAGTCCAAAATCACAATTAGCGATAAGATTAAGTAGACTAACAAAGCTAACTAATTGATGAGTCTCTCTCACTCAAATTACGAAAATCCATATTTACGGTACTACGATGGGGTTGGCGTATCCATGTGGATAAAACCCCACGTAAAATTAAATAAATAGAATAAAAAAAAAAAACAATTTTCAATCCAAATTTCACCTAAATCGGTGCTGTGGTTTTGGCCAAGAAAGCGTAACAGATAGACTTTCGCATTTACAATCTTGGTTTATGTACATTGAGGTCCTAGTAGAGTAGGTTCAGGTGGTACGCTGTTTTATTTAATTAAGTTGTTGCTTTAGTTTTATTGAATTACTTTTTTAGTTTTAGTTTTATTTTTTTTTGTATTTATTGCGTGCCTTTACATCTGGGTCAAATAAATTTTATTTTCTTTCTTTCTTTTCTTTCATTCTTTACACAAAAGCAGAACATATCTCGTTATATTGAAAGAGAAGAGTCGTTCAGTACGATATACGTGGAGCCACATATCTGTTTGTACGAGAAACTCGCTCGAAATTCCGACTTCGGCAGAAGTTGGAGTAGCTATTGTACAAAATCTATTATAGGCTAGTTTGTATCCCAAAAAAGTACGATTTCTGGCTGATAAAAACATTAAGCGGGCCTCAGGCAAATGAACGGTAGATTCTAATACGTTCTAAGTATACCTAAGCATACTACCATAAAAAAAAAAACAAATAAAATACCCAGCAAAAGTACCAAACTAACTGTTCCAGTATATTGTACCGTTATATACATTAAACAGCATGCCTACGCGTCACAGAGATTTTCACTTTTACTTCGGATCTGATTAGAATCCATCATGTCTTACGAATCCGTGCTACTTTGGTTGGAGAGTATTCTCACTTATAGTAACATGTTTTCTACATAAGGCGTTTCTTACTGGTTTCGAAACGATAAAGATTTGATAGTGGGGAGTCTATCACCAATCTCTTCAATTGCCTTTTAATTCCAGGTGGGAAAATCATCGAATGACTTCTACCGCTCTAGGTGGAGCAGGAGTGTCAGACTTCTTCTGACTAAAAACCCACCCTGTGCCTTCAGCTGCCCTTGCGTTCCGGGGCCGCGGTATCTCGTTAGAACATTCCCGCAACCCCGGCAGTTCTTTAACTTCTTAGTATTCTCCCATGTTGGGGTAGGCTTCCAGAGAAATTAAGGCTGATATCAAGTATTTCATCATGTACTGTAACTACATGATGAAATATTTGAATTTAACCGCAGGTACTGCCTTTGATCCTGCCGGGGTAGCAGCAAGGGTAACTGCCGCAGAGCAGTAGCAGGGTGAGTTTTTAGTCAACAGAAGTCCGAAACTCCCTTCCGCTCAACCTACATGATTTTCCCACCCAGAAAAAAAAGAAAGGTATCTCCTTTGATAATAATGGAACCCCAAATTAAAATTAAACATTTAAAAAAATCTGTAATAGTACATACTTAGTCGATTGTTTTCTTAGGATGCTCTTAAATGGTTCTTATAAACTTGTATTATTTTGATGCTTATAACGTTGATATCATGCGCTTATAATAAAAAATCTATTACGTTCGTGATGAGTTGTTTCAAAGCATATTCAGTATTATTCTCAAGTTAGACGTCCTGAATGCTTTAGCCAACTAAACATGGTAAGCAAAGGTATATCGGCTTCTAGCGAGTCATTATTCAATTTCTTATTCAGTATACTTAAGTTCCACACTTTTTTAGGGTTCCGTAGCCGAATGGCAAAAAACGGAACCCTTATAGTTTCGACATGTCTGTCCGTCTGTCTGTCTGTCCGTCCGTCCGTATGTCACAGCCATTTTATTCCGAAACTATTAGGACTATACATGTAAAACTTGGTAGATAGATGTATTCTGTGAACCGCTTTCCGATTTTAAGAGAAAATTTAAAAAACATTTAAAATAAAGGGGGCTCCCCATACATGGAACTGAAACTGAAAATATTTTTTTTCATGAAACCTATACGTGTGTGGTATCTATAGACAGGTCTTTAAAAATGACATTAAGGTTTCTAAAATTACTTTTTCATTAAGTTAATCGTTTAAAAGATATACGCTTCCAAAGTGGTAAAATGTGTCCCCCCCCTCTAACTTCTATAATAATGAAGTGAAAAATCAAAAAAAATCATATGTTGTAGATGTTAATGTAAACTTTCAACCAAAATTGGTTCGAACGAGATCGAGTCGGCAGTTTTTGAGATACAGTATATTTTCTAAAACCGCAAATATAACTTTGTAATTCATATAAATACTATGAAAAACAAAGTTATTTGGCGTAGTTGTAAAAACTGTAAATAAGCTAGTTTTAAGAAATTTTTAAGGTTCTTGTTTTTTTTTCAATTAAATACACACATCAAAAGTGTCTAGGGATCAACATATATTTTTGCAATAACTTTTCTCCTGATTGATATTAATTAAAATTTTCTTTAAGGATTCATCAAATAAAGTGTTTTCGTTTGTCACAGTAACGATAAACCAAGTCACCTTTGCATTAATAAAGAAATTTGCCATTTTCCTAATAAAGGGATTTTTGACATTTGAACCACTAACATTAAAGTTCGAAAAAAAGACTGAAATAACAGTTTTCTTTAAAATTTTATTGGGTAACTTAAACAATTAATAATCCGTGTTTCTACCGCGAACACTAACAACACAAGAACATCGGTTTGGCATACTCAAAATGAGTTCATCCAAATCACGCTGTGGAATGGCCGCCCATGTTCGTTGCAACAACAAAAAAAGGTCTTCTTGCGACTGGATACCCTCCATATTCGGCAGAGCTCTTCTCTGTAGCATATCCCATGCATGCTCAATCGGGTTCAAGTCTGGCGACTGAGCAGGCCAGAGCAGGACATTGATGTTAGCTGCGGCGAGAGTCTGTCTTACAACTCTTGCGGTGTGCGGTCGTGCATTATCATGCATTAACTGAAATAAGGGACCGATTTGCACTTGTAGAGGAACGATGACGTCAGATACAATCGTCTCAGCATAAATTTGAGCGTTGAGGTTGCCTCTGATCCAAATCAACTCAGTTCTTCCGCCGATCCAAATACCCGCCCATACCATGATGGTTCCACCACTATAAGGATGGACTTCCTGGCAGGATTTTAATCGCTGTTGGCGTCCAGGGGTTCTCCAGTGTCGTATACGTCTTGTATCCGGTCTCATACCAAAACGAGACTCATCAGAAAAGCACACGAAACGCCATTGTTCTTCTGCCCAATTTCTGTGTTCAAGAGCCCATTGATATCGAATCCTACGATTGTGCATTGCTATAGGTGGTACCCGTAGCGGTCTTTGAGAATGAAGGTTCACTTCATGCAAGCGGTTTCTGACTGTTTGGTCGCTAATTAAGTTCCCTGAAGAGTGATGAAGCCTCACGGCTAACATCATGGCGGTTAATGTTGGAGCTCTTCGAGTTAAGATTTGAATGTATCGGTCTTGTCTCCGTGTGGTGCAGCGATACCGTCCTCCATGGCGCTCAGCCACGGTACCAGTGCTTCGGTAACGTGTCAAAAGTCGACTGATAACACTCTGACTTGTATTCAGAGCTAAAGCCACAGTACGTTGCCGGGAACCAGCTTCTATCATTCCCACGGTTCTGAGCATTTCTTCCCTGCTTAAATGACGTCGCCGCTCCATAATAACGTTGGTTTTAATCAGTAGTAGGGAAACAGTAGCACTAATAATGTCTTCAATGCGTTGTATGTTTTTATAGGGAAAATATTGACAGCTGATTTTCATCTTTTACTCGAATTTGATTAACAGTTCCTGTTTCAAATTATGAAATGCACCAAAAAGGGTCCATATAAATTTATAAAATCATAAATTTATTACAAAGCCACATCTCAATCTCAAGAAATCCGCATAAAAATGCTTGATCCCTAGACACTTTTGATGTGTGTATATTAAGTACCTATATTATATTTATTATAGTTACCACGGAACCCTTCATGGGCGAGTCCGGCTCGCACTTGTGTAACGTGTAATTTAAAGGGTATATACATACCAAGTGCACGGCTTCTTTGGATGACAATAAACGATATAGCAAGAGTTTTCTATTCCTATGTGTATATGTGTGGAATTTATTAGAAATTTCAATACATTGATACCAGAGACCGAAAATGTTTCAAATTAGAAGAATGAAGAGAATTATCGTTTTATTGGCAAGTGACGTGGAAAGTGATGACCCTCATAGTGATGTGACACGTTTGTTATTATTGGTATTCAAAAAACATACGAAATCAACAATTTGGGGTCAATTCTGTGAGTCACTTATTTTGAGCTCAAACTTTGCATAGAGACTCCATACCAGATATTGTCTTCAGTCCTTTTGGATAGATATGGGGTTTCCGTTACACGTTGTATATCATTACCACTGCACTCAAAACGATAAAGGAAAACATCGTGAGAAAACCAGGACCGAAAATTTTAAGATAGGCGTCATCAGCCAACCCGTACTGTACCCGTGTGGTGGCTAACGGTCCCTCTCATAGAGAAAAGGCCGGTATTCCAGCATGTGCAACATTATAGGCTGATTATCACTGATTATGAAGTATTTTTATAAGAATGTGGGATGCCGGGATGCCATAGAACAGAAACAATTTAAATAACAACTTCTCTTATCGTTTATGTTTAAAGTATATTATGATAACGATTTACATAAGAATTGGCGATAAACAAACTATATAGACACAATGTTTTTGCTCAACAAAGTCAACGGTTCATTGACACCCAGCTGTAATTATTTAATCTGTGACATTGGTGCGAAATTGTACTTAGCATTGCAATACATGTTTCATTGAAATATACGTTCCGTTTTTGTAACGTCGTCCATCCGGGTTTATCGACATTTATCATGGCAATCTTATGATATTTTTGGTCAGTAAATAAACCTTTGGGGTCAGTGTAATACAAGCTACCTTTTAAGGACCGTATTTTTTGTTTCAATGCAAGTATTTTAGGTCAAATTGAAGATTAATCTGACTTGCTAAGGCGCAGCGCAGATGCGAAGTAGTTAACCGAAACCTGATCGATCGACTCTTCAAATTATTGATCCGACATCACTCGATACTTATCCAATCAATCGAGATAGCCTAAAATAAATGAATCTGAATCTGAATCTGAATCCTAACGATTCTCGACTCGATACAGCCACCTGTTTTGAAATTGGTATTTATTATAAGACACTGATAGCTATATCAACATCCAACCGACTAACTTGTGTTCGACAAAGTCAATGGTGTGACGACCCAATATTTACAAAATTCATATTGCTCAAAGGTCGCTAGTTACCTAACCGCCGACATTTCTCGATGGCATTTGAAGGTGATCCGTGCGTATTTAAAACCCATAATTACTCAACAATTCCAAATTTTTATTTTAAAGAAATATGTCGCCGAAAAATAACATAACATCACGCCTTGTTTAGGCAGTGGAGCACCTACTACATATAATTATGTATATTATGTTTACAGTTATGTAATTTAAGTAAGCAGTAAGCATATTGCCTTATCCATTCCAGCTCGTCCCTAACTGCCCTCCCCAGCGACGTCCGAAGCCAAGGTCTGTATCCTACAGGGGTGGCTTTAGAGTGTAGTTAGGTTAGGTTAGGTTAAAGCCTAATTATTAAACATACAAAAAAGGTTTTTGTATGTTTAATAATTAGGCTTTAATAACTATTATTAAGACTGCCACTGGCAAGTCCAATAAGCAGCCGAAAACCTTGACCGGCGAGAGTCAATTCACAAAAAAGAGCATATTGGCCACAAATCCAAAGCTTCGAGCTGCTTTTGCTTTTATCTTCTGTCTTTGAGAGCCATAAAACTGGTCATGTATGCAGGATGCATCATAAAAGATGGGCTAAAGTCGTTACTCAGTGGAAGCCCGATGACGGGCGTCGTCTCCGATGAAGGCCTAAAAAGCGCTGGCGTAACAACTTAGAGGCATTAATGACTACCGGGAGGGGTGAAAAGCTATGGTGGGGGACCTTTGCCCAGCAAGGGGACAATTAGGGTCAGGTCAGGTCGGGCAGATTCTGTTTTATTTAAAAACAGAATCTGCCCGACCTGAAAATTAAACCCACGCTCCATATTCCAGCTGCCACCAAAAAGCGTTGATTGAAATTAAAAATAAACATTCATGTGGTTAGGCTTGTGGTTATTTTAATTTCCTCTTTTCTTGGTAAATGTCTGTTGTTTTGCAGTCTATATTTACGTAAAAAGGTTGCAAATTCATAACAGTGAAATTGCAAAGGTTTCCTAGAACTGTTACAACAAAGAAAACATTGTGTTAAACTTTTACTTGGGTAGACCCTAGCCGTGGCAGAATTGCCATACCTAATAATAGAACACTGTATGGGGGGAGAGGGGAAATAGCCAGATTGATTGTAGCTTAGTATTGGATTTATAACTACAAATATTTACTATTAATATGCAGTAGAGTATGTATTTTTATAATACTAACTTCTGCCTGCGGCTTCGCTCGCGTGAAACTACTTATTTAGCGAAAAGTGTATCATATATCATACAGGAATAATGTAGCTTTCTATTGTTGAAAGAATTTTCAAAATCGGTTTAGTAGATCCAACAGATTACGTACTACAAACTTTACTTTTTATAGTAATAGTATTTATCTATCAATAACATAAAATCATTGTATAATATTATATTAATTTTCGGTGTATGTGATCTCCTGTTTGTATAACAATACTCCTAGAATACTAGCCAGATGTAAAACCAGTTGATTATATTTTTTAAATAATTATTATTTATAGGCATGTGTACTTGATGATAAGCAACAATGTGCTTGAGCTATAGTTATAATTTGTATGACACTCTTGTGTGAAAATGTAAAAAACATACTTTTAAGGCCTGTTTCATTAAAACCAGTTCATTAATGTCCAAGGACATCCCAGTCCCAATACAAAATACCTTGACGAGTAAACGCTTTTAATGAACTAAGGCATTATGAACTAAGAATCTTAGTTGAAGATACCTTCAATATTATGTGAGAAAGTTAAAAAAACAAGTCAACCATTTCTTATCTAAAAAGTCAACATAAGGAGTATTGGGTTATTTAATATAGTCCACTGAAGATAAGTTGACCCAGTTTTTATAATGGCTTCACATACTCAAGAATAGTAAAAAAAATTGAGTGAAACTAGTTTACATATATTCCTTCAAAGTCATTAAAGAAGTAAAATTTTGGGGAAAGATAGGTACAACCACGACAATGTTTCTTTCTAGCAGCATTTTAATATGGAATTATGATTATAAACCATAAGCTCTTGGTAGTATCCAATCCAAATCCAATTCGAATTACGAATTTTGGCCTATGAAGCCAAAGCTTTAATAATTTTAATAAAACTGTACCCTACCACAAACTGAACTTCAGCACTTTGAAGACAACTTAAAAGAATACTGGTTATCTATGTAAACCACTTGCTAAAATAATAATAAAAAATCTTGAATATGATTTATATAATTCCAATTAAATTCGTTATAGGTTCATAAGAGCTACAAAACTATAATGAGAAATAAATTTCAAGGCAGATTTTCCTTCACAATCACACCTTATTAATATATTTAATTAAAATTAAACTACAATTACTTAAATAGCAAAATGGACTTGACCAATCATGATAAGAAACTATTATTATCGCGGTTTGCGTCAAGGACTATTGATAATAAAAACCATCAAGTTATACCCATTGTTGTGTATGTTTAGTGTTTAGAAAAATGATTGTAACATAAAAATAATTTTGTTTGCTCTTATTTACAAAATTTAGCCTCAATTGGATTATTTTAGTTAAATACAGAATTGTAAAAAAATACTTAAACTTCCTGTAACATCCATTGCTTATATTGTAAGATGTATAGTATTTTTTTATTACAGATGAGCTTGATCACACCTGATAGTAAGCATTAGATGAGGTCTACAATGGAAAGAGTGAGCCCAGATGAAGTGTGAGGGGGGAACACAGAAGCCAGCAGAGAGTTCCACAACTTGGCTGGGCGCACAATAAATTTGCAGGAAAAGCATTTAGTACCACAAAACGGTATAAAAACCAAGTGTCGATGATACTCTGTAGTACGTATGGTAGACCAGTACTGAAATGGAGATGGAGGGAATTTGTCATGGAGAACTCCATGACAAATTCCTCCTTAGAAAAGGTTACCCTTCTATCTGGGAGCTTGGAGGCCATCGTTCTATACAACCAATCTCCCTTCAGAAACAAATCACCTTGTGATATCTGTGCACTCAAGGAGCATGTGATTTTTTATTATTTATTTGAATGTTTCCTCTCTATCTCCAAGCATAATTTGCATAAATGGGACTTTCAGTTATACTTATCATAACATGGTGTTTATTTAGTGTGCCTTGGTTATCCTTTGTGTTAAGAACTCTAATAATGCATGCCAAGGAAGTCCGCGTATGAAACGATTATCTGAAATTATGTTAGACCAAATTTATTTGGATGTGAAAATATAAAATTACATGATTTTTAACTACACAACCGTGATAAAAAGTCTAAAATTAAACTGGCCTGTAAATTTTAACTTTTAAGATTTAATGACTGGCTATAGGGTATTTAGGGGCACTAATTAAAAATGTGCATCAGTTTTCTTTTAGACATAAATTTCCCATCCACCGTTTCTTTATAATCAGAAATCTTGTTGTTTCCTAGTAGAAGTCAGAAGTCCATGCTTGTAACACAAAATTTAACAAATTAACATATTAAATTATACTGTGAAACAGATGTACTTTGGAATAAATGTGTTTATAATATTATTTTTAATCTCTTAGACTCATTAAGTAACTCTCTTCTAATGAATCAGCAACACAAGATGGTAATAGAGATTTAATTACCAATTAGGGGTATTATTTCGATCTTAGTGTTCTTGGTGTGTAAATCAGCATTGATCGCGTCTATAAGAGAGTCATTAGCAAATTATGAAGTAGAATGTATTTTTTGTACTAATAAAAACTATTAAAACAAAACAATTAAGCCACTATACCAACAAAAGAGTAATTTTAATTATTTAGCTCAGAAGTGAACACGGACTGATTTTAGGTGGTCATATTGAAATATGTGTTATACTTTTTCATTATTTTAAACCACATTCAAAGTTCAGAGGGGAAAACTATTGTAGCCCTGGGTTTTTTTCCTTTATCTACGTTTTTTTCCCTCTCATAGAGGGGAGGCCTGTGTCGCAGCAGTGGGACCAAAATAGGCTGAATTATTAATGATTAATTATATTCAAGTAATCTTAGTAAGAATCTCTGGAGAATAACATTCACTTTCACTTAGTTTTAAAGGAGCTTTCACTACAGAAACTAGATTAGAATCTGGTCTACATTTTAGTTTAAGAGCAGTTCTTGCAAAGTAGAATGTTTTGATTAAAACTGATAAGAAAATGTGGAATGCTTTCCTAGAAATTCTAACCAAGTTACCAAAACATTAATACTCCTGAGGTATTTTTCGAAAGTAAAATGGATGGAGATTGATTTTCAGATACTTTTCTGAGCAACAATCACTCAGAAAAATATTTTCATAAAATAAAGTCACTATTCAAGTAGAATTGTTTGTTTAAAAATTTTCAAGATGTTTCAGACACAGATCTGGATGCCTTATTGCATCAAGATCAAGGTCTTTTTTTATATAATTAAAACTTACTTACTTAATTGTTGAAAAAAGTTATGATTATTTTGTGCCAAAATTTGTAAAAAAAACAATATTTCATAAAATATCATTTAAACTACTCCATGGACACATGGGCAACATAGACTCTCTTGCAACCATAGTGCGGCTCGTTTTGCACGACATGCCAATTTAAACGACACTATCCGACGAGCCCTTGTCACCGTCGCCGTAACTATTGGAAATTGAAACCCAATGGACTGGCGCATGACGATGGCAAAAGACCGGACGGCATGTCATTGTTTCCTTGGAAGATGGGTAGGCCTTTAGTGTGGGACGCAACTTGTGTCGATACTGTCGCGCCATCCCATCTTCGCAGTTCATCATGTTGTGCTGGCGCTCCCGCTGCGGCTGCGGAAAACCTCAAGCGGCTTAAATATAGTCATCTCATTGATAACTTTATTTTCGAGCCTGTTGGGGTCGAAACTCTCGGACCATGGGGCCCATGTGATCACAGCCTTTTTAAAGACATATCGAAAAGGCTCGTTGACACTTCCCCCAACCCAAGGGCTGGCTATTTCCTTGGTCAACGGCTAAGCATTGCCATACAACGAGGCAATGCCGCCAGTATCTTGGGTATGTTGCCAGCCGACAGTGTTGAGGATCAATTTTTTGATGCTTTATTCTGGTTTGTATTGTAAGTATTTTAGTACATAATTATGTATATCTGCTGAAATAAATGTTTTTCCACAGTATAAAGAAAGAAAAAATTTAACTACTGCAAATATAAGTCTGTCATGACATGTGTAGTTTTTTTTTATATTTTCAAAAAAAGTGACTACTCATCTTTTTGTAATCAATGTTATAAGTATATTGTTGTAAGTAAGTTAGTTAGAGATTCATAAACTAAAGCTTTATTACCAGAGGTAAGCAGAAATTACAGAACACGACCTACAATTTGCAATCCTCACATACTACTTATGCATACTTTACAATCAAACAGCTTTTACCATATTGTACACACTATACTTCTGCATACTTCTCCTTTTATTTCTGTCTAGGCTTCTAAAATACCATACCTCTTTTTTCATTAGAGCCTTTAAAATTTCTTTCCAATTTGGAAAGAGAAAATAAAAAGGGTAAAAAAGAGAGGTATGAAGAAATAGAGAAGTTTGATATGTAAGTGTCAGGAGAAATCTACTTCCAAATCAATTAAAGACCTTCTAAAGGTAGTCGGGAAGATATTGCTGACAGCAATAAGAATTTATTTGTGTATAAATTGTTGCTGAAGTAAATTCTGTCTATCTAGTTATCTGTATACTGGAAGAATTTTGGAAGAAATATTTCTAACTAGGAAAACTCAGGCTGATATAATGTTTTGAAATTTTACTGAGTTCCACATGACATTGAAATCAATAATTCTAAGCATGCTACATACACACATATACACACAACCTTTGTATTTAATCCTTATGAATATTACATAACAGCCTATGTACTAGGTTTAACATTTACCAGTTCTTACATAGTGAAGGGGACACAGTATGTTTTTAAATGTATATTTTTTGTTTTGAATATTTCCCTTTTTTTAACACAAAGTATGACTGGATAGGCTGCCTAATATTGATATGCAAGTAGTTTATGGTTTCCATAAACAACATTGGCCACCTCCTTGGAGTGGCCTATGTCCAGAAACAGAGTTATTTTGGTGGAAATGATGATGATAACTAATATGTTGAGCTCAATCGCAATTGCATTTTTTTTCTTCAGATATCTAAGGAATATGTTGTGGGTTGTGTATTAGCTAAGTTAATTATTTAAGGGTGTTTTAGTTAAAAAAATAATACAACTGTCTTTCCCTGAATAAATATATGGATCATAGACAAAGTTGCCAATTCTAGCCATTTATTTACTTATGAAATGCTGATCTATGATAAAAAGTTATAGTATTCAAGGAATGTTCATACTGGCAGCATTCATAATACAAATGATCATAATATCAATGTCAACAGATGAGTCATTTGAAAAGAATCCTTGAATACAACTATTTCAGTAACATTAAATAAAATTGATCACAAAGAGAAAGTAATGCATTACTATATTTATTTCTGAAATTTTATCAGTATGATTAAACAATAAATTCATAATGATAGTACTATCATTTTTAAATTCATGATGAGTGGATCTTAAAAATATTATCCTGTTGTGGTTTGAATGTCTTCAAGTATAAGAATTGCTTAATTAAGACTGTGATAATGACCATACACCTGTCCTGAGACAGCACCATTATCCTGAACATGAAGCAGTAGTCTATTATTATATAAAAAATTATATCAAAACTGACCTTTGCATCTTTTCCTAATTTTACTAGCATCAACCAAGTTCCAGTCCACAGAGTCCCGAGCCGGTGCAGGCACCGTGCCCCCAATTAGCTCTACAGAGCTGCTCCGCTTGGAGCTCGGCCCTGGCACCGGAATGAGCTCCTCCGGCTTCTTACAGTCTTTCACTGACGACACACTACTTGAGCACTCCACAATTTCCACACTCTTGTCCACATGTCCATTAGCAGTGACACTGCAGCCATTGACAGGAGGCTCAGTTCTAGCCTTCTTGGGGGGGAGCTTCTTGTGTTTGCCTACGCTGTGGCGCCGCTTCAGCTTAGTCGAGTGCGAAGAGTTCCGCGAACTGACCGGTGACGGACACCCGCACTCCATGCTGCCCTCCTGGTCGCTGCCCTCGTAGTAACCCGACTCGTGCTCAGGCTTCTTGTCAGGCAGGCTCATCTCTGCTGTGGCGGTGGCCATGGCTCAGCCGTTGACCAAAACCATGTAGACTCCACCACTTCAGAACCTCATCAAGTTTTTCCACGAAACGCCGCGTTGTAACGCGCTAAATCACTTAACCCGAGGGCTTGTCCGACCACAAACGGTTATGAAAACTATAATAAATTATATTGCAACTATTTCTTTAACTTTCAGCGAAAGTACAAACGACACGTAAAGCATTTCGCGAGTAGTTCTACCCGCGATAACTTCACGCAGAGCTGTGTCGCAGATGGCGCTGCAATATGCTATAACCCGACCAAATCCGAAACCACCCCACAATATGCTTGCTCCGCACTCCGATATATCAATGTAATTGGTCGATAGGAATTTCACTTGTAACTGACTTCACTGTACTCCTGAAACGTCAAATAATTTAGTTTTGTGTATTTCCTTTTATTTATATTGTTTCATAGTATCAAAATCACAGCCTCTTCGTCGTCCTGTTACACGGAGTTACAAATCCAAAACAATCCAGGTATTTATCACTCGTATAAAATTTTCACATCACTGTCAGCACAGTTCATTTGCACACAGACAACAGTTCGATAATTTGTTTTTATTCACTAGCACTATGTATAAACCGTCTGTCTTTACAAAACTTGTGTGTACACTATATAAATAAATTATAAAATGCACGCGCGAATGAGACACGTACTCACTCAACGCGCTAAAGTAACTGAATTTGAGAAACGCAAAATAGAAACCGTGCGACGGTGTGCGAGCGGTGCGCTCCCCCCACCTTTTACGATTTACGAGGCCACATAGTGCATGGAAAATATTCAGACAAATCGAGAATCGGTAATTTAAATCATTTAAGTCATTTTATTGCTAAAGAGAAACTATCTGAATATTTTATAATATGAATTGAATACTTCATGTTCTATAATACAGCGAGTCTTGGTTTTTTTACAGACAGTCTTTAAATCAAGCATTTACTATACGAGTCCGCGTTTCATGGACGTAAACAAAGAGAGACACGGTTATTGCTTATCTGTTATGTAGAGCGAGATGACAAATGTTAAAGGGAGAAACACGATATTCCTGACTCTATCTGGATTCGCTGCAGAGTGGCCGTGAAGTGTTTAGAGTTACCTATAAACATGTATTGAAACCTAATAGATTGAGAAATGATTTCTTTCATAGTCATTTTCGCAAATTAATTTAAAGTAATTAAAAATTACTTTTATTTCATAATTTGCATTAGATTAAAAATATTGCATTTCTATCTTACGATTCATTTTCTGACATTTGGTTTTAATTTTTTCTTAGAATACCACAAGCACCTACCGATAGAAACAGGGCACAATAATATGATTTTCCTCCTAAGACGCATATTTTTATGAAGATTCTATCTCTAAATGCAGAGTTTAGGGATGAAATCTTTTAAAAGCAACTCGACTACGAGGATCATGGTTGCATCAAGACGAGAGATTTCTTTCCTTCATCCATTCCTGTAAAATTATACATGTTTAACTAGTAAGATTGTAGTATAATACGAAATCAATGAGATAAGGTAAAGTAGGGACTAGTGTGTTTCTGTTAGATTTCGGTTCGTAATGCAGACGTAATGACACTTGCAATGATACCGATAACATCAATTGATCGATGTTTCTGTTTTCGTACAGTGCTGGACATATGCCTCACATGGCCTCTCCCATTGCTTTAATACTTGAGCTATTTTTTCACGAATAATCGGACCAAAATACCATATGATGGGAAGTCGCAAGCGCGCTTGAAAAATACAAGCAAGAAGCTAATTCCTGACATCCCCTCTACGAACACCCAACAAAATAAGGTAGACTCAAGAGCCTCAACAAGCAAAAAAAGAATTGTGGGAAAATAATGCTTCCGCCACCGCCTATGTTCAGCCCCAGGAGCATCTGCGACCCGCACAGCCAGTTTGAAAAGCAATTAACTGACTGCGCGCCAAGTAGGCCGCTGCAGGCACAATTTAGCGAAATTGACCACAGTAACATCCAGTGCGAATGTGGTGCTCCAGAACAAACCATGTCCCATCTGCTGGGGTGTCCAGAATTCCCAAATACGTGCACCTTTGAAGACCTCATAAACGCCACTGAGGTCGTGACTAACGTGGCTACCTACTGGGCTTTAATTTACCGTCGACTCGAACACGAAGACGAAAGTTATACCTACTACAACTGTTGCTGAAAAACAGCAGTTTAAATTTATTATCCGGGGTTTCTGTCGACAGATTTTTTAATCTTGGGTTTGTGATCATAATGACATGATACCCCTTATTTTTCGAGGAGGAAAATCATTCA
Organism: Tholera decimalis; assembly: GCA_943138885.2. Classification (NCBI taxonomy): domain Eukaryota; kingdom Metazoa; phylum Arthropoda; class Insecta; order Lepidoptera; family Noctuidae; genus Tholera; species Tholera decimalis. The sequence goes on from OW964571.2 coordinate 6,620,491, forward strand.
ATGACGCCTCCTCGCGGAAAGCGGAAGGGAATGTCAGACTTCTACTGACTAAAAACCAATCCTTTTCCTTCAGTTGCTTTTGCGTTCTGGAGCCGCGGTATCTCGTTACAACATTCCCGTGAACCCGGCAAGCCATGGCCCTGTCGAGCTCCGTTTTAATTGCAGACTGCTCTTTGAGACGCGCGTGGAAAAAGACGCACCATCGACTCGGGATGGACTTTATCCCTGAAGATGTATAGTGTTCTTTTGAATAAAGAAGAATTGTCCCAACATGGCTCTCTGGCATCTAGACATTTTTTTTATTGAAAATAGGGTCACGTTTGACCACTATCTCACCTGATGGTAAGTGATGATGTGATCGAAGATGGAGCACGCTTACCTAAAAGTAACCTATTCACTCTGGACTTAAAGACTCCTAGGTTGTAGCTGTCGGGAAACACAGACTCCGGCAGGGAATTCCACTCCTTAGCCGTACGCACAATGAAGGTATTCCCAAAACGTTTTGTGCGTATGGGTGGGATGTACACCATGTAACGATGGCGCTTCGCCGTTTGTCTCGTAGTCCGATGATGGAACGGGCTTGGCGGAATTAGATTGTGTAATTCCATCGCACACTCCCCGAAATGTAACCGATAGAAAACCGATAGACTTGCAACTCGTCGTCGATGTTCAAGGCTCTGGAGCTTTGACTCGACCAGTGCATCGTTGCCAATGAGTCTCTTGGCCCGCTTCTCGATAGACTCAAGCGCGTCCAGTTGGTATTTCGCAGATCCATCCCAAAGATGAGAGCAGTATTCCATACTCGACCGAACCTGGGCTTGATACAAATTGAATTGATACATCGGACGGATATCGAAAAAGATCGAACATCTTTGGTCTAAAATACGAATTGAGTAAGACTTTTAACAATTCATAAGTTTTATATTGCCATCCACCAACCCGCAACACGCCCGCGTGGTGGATTACGGCTCATTCCTTATCAGTTATCATAGGGAAGGCCTGTAATCCAGCAGTGGGAACGTTATAAGGCCATAACATTCAGGCATAGAAAGAGATACCTTTGAATCGTAGATAATACATAATTATATGATATGAAGAAAGTGATGACCTGACAGCACCATGGATGAAGAAAAAATTACTCGATGCCCCATCTTTGAAAAGACGTAAAAAGTATAATTGAAAATATTATTAGGCACTCAACCTCCTGAAGAATGCCGCTGTAATAATGAAGACGAATCTCTGTCTGAAAAGCGCCGATATGTATTGTAAATAACTTGTAAATGTAAAAAAAAAGAGAATGTCAAAGATGACTTGCGTGATGTGCAAAAAGACTTCGTAGCGAGCATTATATTCGTAAGATATAATTTTTGATCTCATCTCATATACTTTTTTCAGACTAATTTTAATATTACCCACATGTTGTTATTTAATAATTAAGAAGAGAATACAGTTTAATTTGGTATTTGCAAAGAGCGTTCATATTTGTAGTTATTTTTAGACATACCTAGGAGAAAAAGTAATAAGGTAAGGTGATAAAATATTATTTTATTTTGAAGGTAAAGAAATAATAATTTATTACCCTTAAATAATAAATTGCTATCATTTCGGTATTGCTAAAACACGAGCGAATCAAAATTCAATATAAGAATTATCCGTACATACACTCCGTAAAGCAAATGTCTATTATTATATACTAATACTATAAAGAGGTAAAAGGAGATGTTTCATTTTCGGCCATCAGATGTACATTTATCGAAAAAGAGGAAAAAATACTACAAATTGGGGAAAAATATTCTCTGGTGAATTTGAGCCTGATTTGTTGTGTACAAAAAATAATAGTTTTTCAATTATTGCCATGTTTTATTCAACATGGCATCTCGTTTGCTTGCATACTTCATTCGTTCTGAAATCATCAAATCAATGTTACGTAGAAAATAATTAAAACATGTGTATTCTTGTAGTGTTAAAAATAATTTACTATTATTCTCTTGATGATGTATTAGTAAGTGAAAAAGCAGGGGCGTAGCTACAGCCGTATCAATGATACGGGGCCCCCGGGCTACCGAGGAACCTAACGTGCGTAAGCAAAAATTAGTAAAATGTTACCCACAATGTCACTTAATCTCGTGCTTTCCGGAAAAAAAAACATATACAGAAGCTGTCATACGTGCCTATAGAGTTTTCACTTCAGAAATGACAAAAGTAAAAAAAGGAATCTCTTTTATTCCCGGGTTAAACGTGCGCCCATTTTAGCTATAGTATAAAATGCACAGAGCCGGATTAACCCTGTCAGAGGCCCTAAGGCGATGGCATTCTCGGGGCCCCTTTTCTTACTTTGACTGACCAAATCGTGTGTGAACTGATGAAACGCACATTAAGGGCTGTGGTTTTTAATATATTTGTTTATTCATTCCCAGATTTGTTCTAAAATTGTTTTAATTCTACTACTAAATCTAACTATTTGTTTTTTGTGAGATAACAGTGAGGTCCCTAAGTTCACACGCACATCAAATTCTCGTTCGAAGAAACATGTTCTCTTAGTGCGTGCACTGGGCCTGGGCCCTTAGTTGATGCGGGGCCCCTAGGCAGTTGCCTACTCCGCCTAATGGTTAATCCGGCCCTGAAAATGCAGGGCAATTTTGAGTAACGATTCATCTGAAAAGTATAAAATTACCCTCAAACAGGTATGTCCTACTAGTTGGTCTTCAAAGAACGACGCTTTATTAGCGATAAAGAAAAAATATTTATTAATCATGAAAACTTTGTACCGAATAAATTTAATTTCCACTAAAAAAGATTTTAGAGAGTTATGATTTCTTAGTGCTTGTTTTCTTTACTATTTAAAATTAGGAGGCAAGGGGGGCACTGCCGTGCCCCCTGAGCCCCCGTCGAGTCGAACGCGAAGCAAATACTGCCGTATAGTGTTGCCCAAACGAGAGTCTCGCAAGAGTCTTGCAATTAGCGATTATCCTATTGCTATTTATTAAACGGTAGTTGAGATCTCAGAACAATGTAACAGACTCTGTTACATTTTTCTGAGATCTCAACTACCGTTTAATAAATAGCAATAGGATAATCGCTAATTGCAAGACTCTTGCGAGACTCTCGTTTGGGCAACACTACTGCCGTACCATCCTTTTCTGGAACCATTTCGGCGTATTTTCATGACCCTATTTGACGACCTCTGGATAGGTTTAGAACGCTGAAATTATCGTCATCTAGTAAGCCATAAGCACATACTTGAACCACAAAATTTCATGATTGTGGCTTATTTATTTCTTAAGTTATACAAAAGCACGATAGGCGGAGACCTCTCGCGCCCGGCATTGGTCGAGGCCATGCTGCGGGGCGAGACGGAGTGGGAAGCGGTCGCCTCCTTCTGCGATGCAGTCATGCTATCGAAGGAGGAGGCGGGCCGCGTGAGGGAGAGGATAGCGTCCTCCCTCCAGCCCAGCCGCAGTGGTAGACGCCCACGGCGTCGGACGTCGGCCGACGATCTCCGGCCACCGTAGGCTCGGGCATGCGGACAGCGAGTAAAGGGCAATTCGCTGTCCGACCATGGACCATGCCCGGGTCGACGGCGCGTTGTGTTCCAAGCGCGCCTCTAAGAGCGTCAGCAAGATGACGAGGCCCCCCCTGCAGAGGGCCGAAGCCTGGCGGGGTCGTGGGACTTATCCCATTACCGTGACCACGGTACGTAAAGGGCTATTGAAGGAATACCGTGGATTTTAGTCAGTACAAGTCTGACAGTCCCTCCGGCCCTGCCCGGAGTTGGAGGACTCATCTGATGATTTTACAACGAAAAAAAAAAAGTTATACAAAAGCAAAGTAATTGTGCTAATTCGACACTTACTGACATTAAGATTAAGAGCTCAGCTCAACTACGGGAGATATGGAAATGCGCCTTGACAAAAATTAAATAGTGTGATGAGCTCCTTCTATTGACGTATATGAAACTGGAGTCTGATCTGGGGGCACAGCAGTGCCCCCGCCATGTCGAGATAAGAAAAAAAAACAATGTCCAATAAGAAAATCTAATAATGAAAAGTCTGGAGTCTATAACTAAGAAACTAATTAAGAAAAAAACCAGTAAAAAAAATTATGTGACTTGGCTGTTGACAGAATTCGAATTTGTCAACAAATAAATGTACATAAAGAATGTTCAATGGCCGGTCACATAAAATCTAACTATATTAATATAGAAATCGCGGTAAAGAATCTTAGACTTGGCTTGTCTTGGCTTAGAGATTTCATTACTTTTTATAGAGAAACAAGTAGCTCCATTGACGAGTTTGAGACTTCGCTCCGGACACATCCCATTGAATAGTTTTGCTGCATTGATGGGTAAAGTAACATCTCCAACGGTAGTTGAGATCTCAGAACAATGTAACAGACTCTGTTACATTTTTCTGAGATCTCAACTACCGTTTAATAAATAGCAATAGGATAATCGCTAATTGCAAGACTCTTGCGAGACTCTCGTTTGGGCAACACTACTGCCGTACCATCCTTTTCTGGAACCATTTCGGCGTATTTTCATGACCCTATTTGACGACCTCTGGATAGGTTTAGAACGCTGAAATTATCGTCATCTAGTAAGCCATAAGCACATACTTGAACCACAAAATTTCATGATTGTGGCTTATTTATTTCTTAAGTTATACAAAAGCACGATAGGCGGAGACCTCTCGCGCCCGGCATTGGTCGAGGCCATGCTGCGGGGCGAGACGGAGTGGGAAGCGGTCGCCTCCTTCTGCGATGCAGTCATGCTATCGAAGGAGGAGGCGGGCCGCGTGAGGGAGAGGATAGCGTCCTCCCTCCAGCCCAGCCGCAGTGGTAGACGCCCACGGCGTCGGACGTCGGCCGACGATCTCCGGCCACCGTAGGCTCGGGCATGCGGACAGCGAGTAAAGGGCAATTCGCTGTCCGACCATGGACCATGCCCGGGTCGACGGCGCGTTGTGTTCCAAGCGCGCCTCTAAGAGCGTCAGCAAGATGACGAGGCCCCCCCTGCAGAGGGCCGAAGCCTGGCGGGGTCGTGGGACTTATCCCATTACCGTGACCACGGTACGTAAAGGGCTATTGAAGGAATACCGTGGATTTTAGTCAGTACAAGTCTGACAGTCCCTCCGGCCCTGCCCGGAGTTGGAGGACTCATCTGATGATTTTACAACGAAAAAAAAAAAGTTATACAAAAGCAAAGTAATTGTGCTAATTCGACACTTACTGACATTAAGATTAAGAGCTCAGCTCAACTACGGGAGATATGGAAATGCGCCTTGACAAAAATTAAATAGTGTGATGAGCTCCTTCTATTGACGTATATGAAACTGGAGTCTGATCTGGGGGCACAGCAGTGCCCCCGCCATGTCGAGATAAGAAAAAAAAACAATGTCCAATAAGAAAATCTAATAATGAAAAGTCTGGAGTCTATAACTAAGAAACTAATTAAGAAAAAAACCAGTAAAAAAAATTATGTGACTTGGCTGTTGACAGAATTCGAATTTGTCAACAAATAAATGTACATAAAGAATGTTCAATGGCCGGTCACATAAAATCTAACTATATTAATATAGAAATCGCGGTAAAGAATCTTAGACTTGGCTTGTCTTGGCTTAGAGATTTCATTACTTTTTATAGAGAAACAAGTAGCTCCATTGACGAGTTTGAGACTTCGCTCCGGACACATCCCATTGAATAGTTTTGCTGCATTGATGGGTAAAGTAACATCTCCAAACTGCACGGAGTGCGACATTGTGGAAGATGTTTATCATATTATTGTGGAGTGTGTCCGGAACGAAGCAGAAAGATATTTGATTGAACAAGAATATAATATAAATTTACATCAAATAGGATTATGTAATACCATACTAGCCTTTCCAACATCTAAAACTGCTAGGATTATTTATAAATTAGTTAGATTAGGTCTTAAGCGTAGATTGTAAGTTTTTTATGTTCCTCAAAATTGTTCCTATGAGGGTGGCATGTTCGTATTGTGAACAAACCCTCTTTAATAAATAAAGATTAAAAAAAAAGTAGCTCCATCGAGACTTGGCTAGTTTTTTACAGGATGTTTTAGTGGGATTATTAATCCTGCTTCTAAAGCTCTACAGCATGAAAATAATGACTCACAGCAATAATTTTCCAAATACAAGCTAAATGAGTCCAGAGATTTAGCAAAAGAGTGGGGGGGTAACAGCTGTTTTTTTAAATAAAAGGCAAAAGATAACGAAGCGTTTTTTTGATGGGTTATCACAAGATGAGAGAATTTTAGACGCGGAATCATATTTCAAAGTCAATGTATACTACTGCTGTTTAGATACATATATTAATTTCTCAAACTAAACAATGATTTCAGAGCCTTTGTGAGCTGAGTAATATGTTCGAAGTATTACAACCAGAGAAAACCTTATCTTCTTCAAAAGAAGTGATAAAAAGCGCTTCCGGAAAACTGTCGGCTAAATACAGTATCTCAGTTACTCTTTATGAACAATTAATTGCTCTGAAAACATGCTTGAAATCTGAAATTTAAAAATACGTATATTCATTATGGAACTCGTGGTATTATTGCTGATAAAATTCAATAGTCTTGCATCCAGTTTTTCGGAGGTAATAACAGCATGCTTTCTATTCTTGATCCTTCCAGTTACAACCGTAACAGCTGAAAAAAGTTTTTCAAAATTAAAACTGATAAAAAATTACCTAAGGACTTCGATTGGTCAGGAATGGCTATCAGACTTGTCACTATTCTCTTTAGAGGCAGACTTTTAGAAAAACTGAAATTGTCTTCACCTAAAAAAGATTTAATAAATCAATTTGCCGAAAAAAGGCAAGAAAAATGTAGGTATATTTAATTTCAAATGTTTTGCTAGCTCAATTTCTAGGAGGAAGCGATAACTTATAATTAGAGATGGGCCGACTAGTCGGGAAAGCCAACTATTCGGCATCGTTTGTAGTTGGCGAAGAGTCGGCGACTATTCGGCAAAATATGCCAATTGTAATCGGCGCATAACAAATGAAATAAAACAAATAATTTGTACTTGTTTTATCATTTCTAAACATTACTTAGAGTAGGCACTTACTGAAAGCACAGCAGCACTGAACACTCCTTTTCGTATCTGAGTTTTAGTTTCCTCGTAAACATTGGGAATTATATTTTCTATCTAATATTTCCTACTCGGTAAAACGTATTTTGGTTTGAGCTTCTTCATAAGATTGATAAAACCAGTGTTTTCTACTAAAGGCAGGTTGTTTATCTAACGCTATCATCTCTCCTATTGCAACACTATTTCTCTTGATCCTATCCTGACCACTGGACCGTTAAACTCTCTTGTACCAGCCAACTGAGGCATCGACTCATTGTTCTTATATTTTATGTGATTCGTCATACTTGTCGTATTCGCTTTTCTGCCTTGCGTGAAATAATTCCCTGGCAATGGTTACATTTCACTTTCGACGGTTCACCTTCAATTTCATACAAGAATGTCCACTCGCGCGATTTCTTTTTCGACATTTCGTGACACTTTACACAGGCACAGTACTGTTTTATTTATTTCAAATAGATTTAATTAAGCCGACGCCTCTACAAACACAAAACGAACAAAATAAACATGTAAAAAAACACGTCACAACGAAAAGTGATGACGCATCTTCGACAAGTAGTTATTAGAATGATCGGCATTGCTGATTAGTCGGCCGACTAATCGGCAATTTGAAAACCGATTAGTCGGTTAGTCGGCAAATACTACAGTCGGCCCATCACTTCTTATAATCAACTAGCTTCTGCCCGCGACTTCGTCCACGTAGAAGTCGAAAATATTCCACGGGATCCCGTCCCCGACTTGCTTGACAAAGATTATAATAGCTCGGCTAATATGCATGATATAAAGATAATTTATAGCCTAAGCACTCAGGGATAATACAGCTACATGTAAGCGAAAGAATTTTCAAAATCGGTTCGGTAGTTTCAGAGATTACCCCCTACATACAAACTTACAAATTTTACCTCTTTATAATATTAGTATAGATAAATATTTATTTTAATTTAATGCAAGCATTTTGTTTCTTTGCTGAGAAATCTTTAACCCTTCATTTGGGCCCACTACCTAGTTTTGATACAGGGCCCCTCCAAGGCTCGCTACGCCACTGAGAAGAAGAATAAAGTTTTGAATCCTAATTTGTTCTTTTATTTCTTTTTTTGTAGGGTACTGTGTTCTATATTCCTTCTGTGGTTCACCAAAGGTGTAACATGCCTCAGAAAGCATGTTTAGCCCAATGTCTTATTTATTGGTCTCTGTTGTCATTTGAAGATCTATGACAGTTGTTATGGACAGACAGAAGTCAGTAAATTTGATACCAGTCTTGCTAAGGAGTACCATGTTACCCAGTTACTGGGTTGTGGAAGTCAGATGGCAATTGCTTGATACAAAACCCACGTATTCTGCGGCATCCAGCTGGAAGCCGACCCCAAAACCATTGGAAAAAAGGGAGATGACTTTTTCTACAATTACTTACGTTTTAAGTTTTCGTCTTATCTATAATATTATTTGTCTAATGTTTTACAGAATATGCTATGTTGATGCTGTAATTATTGGATTCAATAATTGATGAGACTCATTTGCAGAAGGAAATATATTGAAATAAACGTGTTTGCATCTAGCAGGGATTAAACACAGTATTTAATCGAGATACGCCAATACTATAAGTCGCGGCACGAAACTTTAGCGGTGAGCGTTATTGCACAAAAGTAAAAATTAAGGTACCTGTGGGGGGCTAGCGGGATGAAGGGCGGCCGTGCGTAGCGCCGATTGGCTCTCCAGCCGCATTATGCTCCCCGCGCCGATACGACGCTCCGCGCACATCCCGTGTACAGTCGCGTCATTAATTGTATTGTTATTGCTGTTATTTTTTGTTGTTGTTTTTTTGTTAAGTTTGAATTTGTTTGTTAAATTATTTTTTTAGTTTGTTTGTGACTTCAAAGTGAATATACCTAGAAGAAATACTGTTTTGAAAAGATAGGCAAGGAAAATATTTTATGACGTGAATTGCTTTTTAAAAAGGGAATCTAACGAATTAATTGATTCTCTGAAACAAATTAAAAGTGAGATTGACGAAGCTACAAATACTTTACTCAGTCATTCGGCTACAAATACTTTACTCAGTCATTCGGACAACATCACTGTAAATTTGAGAATGGTTCTCTGTAGATTCAGATTCACTGTAGATTCTCTGATTCAGATTAGACTTAAATCTAAAATAAAAAATTTCAAATTAACAAATAATGTTTTTATTTTTATACTCCCCACAAAACTTGTTAAAAATTATATCTTAGGTACCTACTATAAATCCTTGGACATTGGCATTGGAGATAAACTATTTATTAAAGTATAGGTAATATTATTTGCATGCGCGACAGTACTCATGCGCAGCTATCCTCTACATTTTGTTCAGCGCTAGACCTACTATTTGACATTACATTAAAATAATGTCATTAACGTTATTTAGCTAATAATTGTATTGCGTGCGCGACAGTACCCATGCGCAGCAATCCCCTCCGCGTATCGTTCAGCGCTAGACTTACGTGCCGCTACCTATACCGACTTAAAGAAAAGATTCAAAGATTTCATCGTGCTTTGGTAAGCCACTTATCTAATATTTTAATAGAAAGAACACAGTTCTGATCAGACTATTTATGAGGTTATTCTAGTTCTGATCAGCAAAAACAAAACAAGGTTAAGTAAACGTCATTTATACAACCTGTCATGGCTGTCATAACTCTTAGGACAAACATCAAACATTTTTAATTTTTATTTTGTACAGATGCCAGCACATCAAGCCACAACAATCTGTCAAATTTCGTTAATAGATTTTCAACTTTATTATTAAAGAAATTAGGTTCAAGGTTGATTGGGAAAATTTTACAGTTTCGGGTAGCTTCATGCGCTGGCGTCTGTACATAAAAACCATTTGATATTATGAAAAAAATGTTAAGTACTTTATTCTATTCAGGGGTAAGTTTCCCAGCTTCGCTGAAAGGTACATGTTATGGCCGGAGCCCCATATAAAAATGAATCATCTCCTTTATCTGAACTAATGATTCAATTCCAAAATACTTAGGGTGTTTTATTGGTGAGTGCTATAAATTATTTCGAAATCCACGCGAACGTTGTCGCCGGCGAAGTGCGAGTATTACATAAAGTTATAAATTATTGCCAATGTCAAAAAAACGTGTAATAACATTTATTTCTCCAGTAAAAGTAATTATTTACACAAATTATTCTTGATTTGATTTACTCGAGGTAAAAACCTTGATTTCTGTTTCCGCCATTTATCTCATGGCGTCGAGATTGTAGGTAAAAGGTAATGTTTAAAACTGGGAAATGCATTGTTTACATTTTTTTAAGGTGGGAAATCACCCAATGACTGCCTTCGGTTCTAGGCGAGGGCGGGAGGGTGTGTCAGGCTTTTACTGACTAAAACCCATCCGTGTTCCTTCATTTGCCCTTCGTGTTCCGAGGCCTTTCGTCTTTCGAACAATTCCGCAATCCCAGCAGGCAACGGCTCCCTGTCCCTCCTGACAATTTCGCTGACACTCTTTAAGGCGCGCGTGGAACACTACGCCCCGTCTACATGGGCCTGATTTCTGTCGGGCGGCGAGCTACCCATTGCTCGCAGCCCGCAGGCCCGCGCGGTGGCTGGGAGTCACCCTGCGACTCCCGACGCCCGGAGCGTCTCCTGCGGTGGCTGGGGCACAAGGGCTGTGAGGGCCTTGATAGCCGCCTCTCCCTTGCGCGTCCCGCCATCTCCTTCGCTTGCATAACTGCTTCGCAGAAAGAGGTGACTGCTTCCCATGCCTCCTCGCTCCGAACCATGGATAGAACCAGGGCCGGGAGCGAGAGGTTGCCACCTATAACACCTACGAGGACACGGCGGAGCTCTGCCCAAGCGGGTTAAACCTCCACTGTGTGTTCCACCGTGTCCTCAAGATGATCCTCGCAGTGGTGACACCCGGGCGTTTCCTCCCGCCGAATCCGACACAAGTAGCTCCCGAAACAATCGTGTCCGGTGAGCACCTGCGTCAGGCGGAAGGTGAGGACGCCATGACGACGCCTCGTTAGCCAATTTTTTACATCATAGCTTAAGAACTGGTACCTAGATGTGTCTCTGAATATCAGTTATCTTCATACAACCGCTTATTTTTATATAATAAATCGATTCTACGAAATACACCTACACGTAATGTTTGATGTTGTTTTCTCAACTTGTATTCTGTAATTATCTATCAATCTAAAAACTTGTATCTTAAAAGTCTGCAATTAGGATGCCAATCATTTAAAAGTCGTATGACCTGTAAGCAGTGTGTGGCTAAATCAAGACGCGGGTGCATCTTCTTTTGTTCTATGTAGTATATGTGCCCACAGTTTAGTTTAAATGTTGTTTTTTTTTTAGATAAAATCCATGTATCGCGTCACATATATTGATTTCTTTCGTGGAAGATGACGCCGTAGCTTAGCGCAGCTTGATAACGCAATGCAAGCTAGCCTTTTGTAAAAAGAACTTGGCCATAGTTTAGCTAGACCTAGTAAAAAAAATACGAGGAGGTCAATTCTCTATGGCTTAGCTTCGAGGACGACCAAAGAGGACGACTAAGTAATATTCTAATGTGATTTGGTGTGACATTATATTAAAAATTAAACAGGCAATGGGTTCAGCGCACATAAGAAATCCGCTACCCAAGTGTGATACGACAGTATTACAAAGCCAAACATTCGCGCCATATTTTATCATTTTACCGTTACCAAGCAAGTTTGACAAAGTATCCAAGCGCCACGAATCTAACAGTAACAAATTCTAGTTAATAAATTCTAGGGTTTGGCAATGTTTTACGATTACGGCAATAAATATAATTTACGAATAAAAATTATATCAAAAGAATACGGAAGATGTCTGAGTTTTGGACGCGGAAGTGCCGCGACCTTCGTTTTAACATCAGAAACGTTAAAAAATCACGTACTTATGTCTGTAGTTTGTTGCGAAAATGTTTGCGATACAAACCGTTATCTTTATGAAGATTATAATTACTCTGTTAATCGTACGGAACAGATACAATCGAGGGTTCTTGACTTCGTTATTCAAGTAGGTGTTGATGCCGTGTTACTTTTCTCTGAGTTTGCACTTCAAAAGTCATGTCAAGCAATAAAATAGTAAAAATTGTTGTAGAACAATCAATACACAACATTATTCATAATGCTTCTGATAAACTACTAATACGTGGACTATGGGATATTTTTTACCGCATTGCGCAAACTCCAGCCCTTGAGTGAAACATATGGTATCTAAAAACATTCATTGCTACCCTTTTCGTTATTTGCGCTCATGAACTTATGAATGCTGAATTCTGGTTAGCAACAAGCCATCCCCTTTGAATATGAAATTTTATACTTGCTTGTTTTGGGGCTCGTTTAATTTTGTTTAGTTACTTTCTTGATGAAATGAAAACTACTATTAGATCGCAGGTCCTGAAGAAGTAACTTTAATTAAGTCTAGACTCAAAGGGATATTTAGGAGTAATCTTAGCCGTCTGAGACCCAAAAACCTCGGTCTGTATGCGAAGGACGACTCTCTCATGTAAGTAGTTGAAGATGGAATTGATAAATTGGAGTTTTATAATTTGTAGTCTGTCTATAAATATACGACCTAAGTTGAAGCACGGGAAGTAGTATTGGTAGCTGCAGTACACTAATTGTTGATTGATTGATCCCAACATAGTAACGAATCTTTTTTTTTACATTCGGTCAAGTTTAATCACTTCCGAAGACACATCCTCGCTAGATAGTTTCACCTGACCATAACCTCGATTTCCTATAGATTCCTATAGATTTTTTGATAACAATTAACTATGTCTTTTATAATTACCGTATCAGTAAAGCGTGTTATGGCACGTGTACGCACCGGAAGTGAGTTACAACGATCCTTATCTCCATTGCTTAGATACAAACATAGTGTAGTCCGTATATAGTTATTAATTGAATGCCAATCGTACACAGAGGAAGATTTTCGCTGCAAATCAAGTGTTTTTTAATTAGTATGTTGCTAAACAACACTACACGGACGGATATCGGTATAATGTGTTGTCAGTTTCGTTTCCTTGATTGGATGAATTGCATACGATATGCTTCGTAAATGGAAGTATTAATCGTTTTATTATTGTTTGAGATTCTATTGAAAACAATGTTGTTTTAACGATAACACTAATAATTATAGAAAAGGACAGGAGGAAAAGGAAAGGTTAATTACTTAATTAAAACCCGAATCGAAGACTCTCTTTTTACACAAAAATTGGCATGCACAGTCATCTCTTCGCCTTTTCTCTTTGCTTTTATGACATAGAAGGCAAAAGAAATCTCTATACTGATTACTGGGTATGGCTGATACAAGCATCTGCAGGTGATAGTTGTAATCTCAATTATTGAATGCTGCTCAAAGTAAACAAGCTGGCCATCACGCCCCCATGGTGTGCAATGATCACGGTCGAGATAATAACATTAAATAATTATCACCGATATAGGATTCTCTGTTCTATTGCATCTGTGTACTTTATCATCCCCATCATTACAAATCTACATACATGTATTGAGGCTTCAAACCCAATCAAACGTTAATATTCCATGTTTTATCGCGTATATGTAGATGTATGTAAGTCATCATCCCTGTCTTTACAAGCTCCCGCTGCAAGGGTCACGATAATAACAGTCAATCTTTTCATAATCACCGATATGACTTCCTCTATGTAAATTATCATCCAGTACGGATAGTGTAGAGTTTAAAAGAGACTTTGACCTGAGTTTGTGTCGGTATCTTTTCTGCTAGGAAATCCTGGTCTCATCTTATTTAAATTAACTTAAAAGGAATGAATTGTAAAAGTATCATAATATGAATCAATTAAATATAAATGTCATTTTCCGTGTCCATACCAATTATATTAGAACTTCCAGTTTAACCAAAAGTGGCGTATATGTCAGTACCTAAACTATGAATCGGATGCGCAAACTCGGCCTGAATAAGAACCTGTAGCTTGTTCAGATTTTTATCCCAATGCGGCCATCGATTCCCCGACCTGGATGTAGAAGTTGCACTTGGAGCGCTGCGTCATTTCGGCTTATCTAATAAGTAATATACTTTAGATGAGCGAGATAGTTTTATAAAGAAATTGAATGGACGCAGGAGTACGCAGGGGCTTCTTACGTAGGTAACTTCATATTTTCGTGTGTCATTTATTTGAGTAAAATATAGGTATAAATAAAAGTTATTATAACAATCTTGCTCGTTGTGTAGAAGTTAATGTGGCTAGAGAGTTCGACGTGGTTGAGGGCTGCAATCGATACTAATTATTATTTATTAAGCATAATACTGACTGCTTTTTGAGGCGCGCGTGGAACACGATGCGCCGTGACTTGAGAAGATTTCTTACCTGAGACTGCTGTGTTTGTTCGTCTCTGAGTTGAATTATCAACAAAGAATACGATGAAATGATCCAGAGTATTTCGATCCCATGATCTTTTGGAGGTCGTGGTGGTTGCTGTTAGCAAAGGCTAACACGGACACTCTTAAGGAGTGGTACTTAATTCTCTATCATTTGTAAACTTGTATACATATTTCAAATATCTTAATCACTTTTTAATTGATCTATAATAACTTTATTGTTGCTATTAGCCAATCCGAATGACCTTGAATATTATTCTATCAGAAGTAGGTATAAACACAAAGAAAATGTTTATGAAGTATTAAAATATGATGAGCGAACCAAAGAGCCTACTTTGAAATTTTATCGGAATCCACAGCTGCAAGTCTAAACCTTGAAGAAAAGAAAAATATTCTATCATAAAGTAGTAAATAATATCTTGCCGGTGCTACTTACCGTAACCTATTTCATGTCGTACAGTATCGGCCTTGACAATAACCGGTGTTTCCTTGTAGGTGCTGCCATCTCCCGGATCTTCCGACTTCTTGTCATCTTTAGACTCCGATTCGACGAAATACTCTTCAAAATTGTTTTTGCTGAAGAAATCAAAGTCTACGGCTGCCCGTTTCATAGTTGGCGTAGCACTACATGCCTCTACTTCGAATTGCAGCATTCTAGCGGGCGACATAAGTTCGGCGACTGGAGACGGTTTAACGAACAAATCATTGTCGCTTTTCTTGGATAGGGATAATTTTAGCAATGTTTGTGGTCTACGTATCTCAGTTTTAGCTTCATATTGTTTAGGTGTTTCTATTATTGGTGGAGATGTTTTGTTCTCCGGTGGTGGGGTTTGAACACCAGGCGTTTCATCGTCAGGAATTTGAGCGTCAGGCATTTCTAGTCCTGGGGTTTGGACATCGGACGTTTCAATGTCTGGGGTCTGGTTCTCATGTGTTTTAATGTCAGGAGTTTGAAGGTCAAGCGTTTCAGAGTTAGGAGTTTCGACGTCAGGCGTGTCTATGCATAGGGTCTGAACATAAAGAGATTGACGATCAGGCTTTTCATTGCCCGAGGATTGGGCGTCACGCATTTCTGTGCCAGGGGTATGGACATGAGCTCCAACATCCCGTGTTTGTGTATCAGGTATTTTAATATCTGGGGTTTCTAAATCAGGTGTTGGTAACGGTGAAGGTAATTCAATTGTAGGGGTATAAGCATTACCAGCTACGCTGCTGTCCACAGAAACTCCCCTGCTTATAGTCACGTTTTCACCAATCATTGAAAAATTATCTAAACTCATACGGAATGTATCATCAGGAAGCTCCAAGTTGTCTTGGGCAAATTGATTTGAACTTGAACTTGTAGACGTGTGTATGGTGACCTCGACATTTTTATTATCTAGCATTGACGAATCCATTTTCAAAGTGTTTTTGAAAGGCCAGTTTTTAATATATTACTATCAGTTTACAACAATATATCATACATTAGTCTTCACTAGTGTCCTTGAAATAATCTTGCCAATCGATAAGCGCATACATAAGAATTTCACATCACTTACACGCACACATGCGCATAACGTTTCCTTTCATTTGTGTGAATGCATGAGCTGTCAAACGAGTTTCGCGGCTACGTTTTCCTCAATAGGTTCAGAGAAAAATGTCTTATAAGAAATGAAAAACGTATATTTAGCACGTAAACTATAACTGGAATGTGAATAATTATGACACTGTTACACATTTGCAGCGTGTAAAACAGCTTTATCGCGCCATAGGTCCGGCTATAAATAGATTGGTAATCGCCACTCTTACACTGATTTTTGCCCGCCTTTTTGTTCCTTTACAATCACTGCGTCGGTCGTAAACAATAACCAGGAATGTCCATTAGTTCACAATATATCTTTCACAGTTTATGTCATGTATTAGCACATGGAAGGAGTTGTTTACTTCGCGCTATAAATGCAAGATACGGCGCGATGGCGCGTTCCACAACACAACTACATGATGTAGTAATGTCAACAAACAAGAGTTCCGTGACTGCTTGTAATCTGTTCTATACATTGCGCGTGCATCAAATATTAGCATGTATTGTATAAAATCTGTAGTTTTACCTTCTATTAACTACATTATTAAATAAATTGTTATTGCATTTACGTTTACTGATTTAAAATTTTAAGAATTAATCTGTATAGTCAAGCGATATTTTTGTTTTATCTGTTGAAACGCGGTTGAATGGAAACGCGGCGCGCATTGTAAACGTAAACACGGGACCTGTCAAACTTGGAAACAAGTGGTTTTTTATTTTGCTTTATCGTAGACGGAATACGGATTATATTCTCCACAAAACGTGTGCATTATTCATCGATGATAATAATGTAAACTTAGTTCTTACGTGTCTTGTGGATTTACATTGCATCTACATTTTGCTTTAGAATATGTAGGTACAAACTAATGTCATTCTATTGATTTTGTACCTACTGATGATGCTGTCAGTCTGATGGCTGACCCAGTGTTGCCAATTTAGCGACTTTGTCGCTAGAAATGACGACTTTTGCCTATATATACTTTTGACTTTTTGTTTCCTTAGCGACAAGGAAAAAAGATTTGACGACAAAAATGATCTAGCGACTTAGCTGACGACTTTTCAAACTACAAGAAAATAAAACATATTATGCCCAACACCTTTTTTAAAAATGCTCACTCGCAATTAAATTATCTTTACCAGTGGTAACATTAGAGCAATGTGTTTTGGGGAATCCCCGTATTTTATTATGTTCCGTAGTTTTCGTACTTTTCCTACCCACGTACTTACGCAACTCACTACTAGTTTGACTGAAGTTCTATTCGGATTCTAAATTCTTTATACGCTGTACCTAGCCTGATTTTTAATTCGTTACCCATCATAGTAATTACAAAGAGTATGAACTGTTTTGTGAACTTGTGTTAAACAAAATTATAGATTTACATCCGTACATTCAAAAATATCGAGAAACATCAGAGACCGAGCCCGAATTCAAGGGATGGCTGAAACCAGTCTTTGGAGATTCGTCTAAGGCAATAATTTTGATGCTGACTGTACATAAGGCGTGTGTGTTGATGTGTTGATTTATTTTTTAATTATAAAAATTGTATTGCTTATGTAGTACATTCTTCTTCACTTGCTCATGCCCTTTCCAGGCTGCTAATGGCCTACAGTAACCGGAAAGTAAGTAAATCCGGGATCTGTCTCTAGTTGAATCAGTTTTAGCGAATTCTAGCGACTTTAGATAATAAATCTAGCGAGAAGATTTTGCTGGAGTTGGCAACACTGGGCTGACCTAGTGACCTGTAATAATGTAAATAGAATGCTATTATTATTAAAATATTAGTTATTATTAAAATAGAATGCTATTCTATGCATTCAAAAAGCCAAATTTACACTTTGCTTACGTGTTGATTTATG
The DNA here is from genome assembly GCA_943138885.2 of Tholera decimalis. Lineage (NCBI taxonomy): Eukaryota > Metazoa > Arthropoda > Insecta > Lepidoptera > Noctuidae > Tholera > Tholera decimalis. The sequence continues at coordinate 6,638,390 of OW964571.2, forward strand.
TCAAATAAGTTAGGGGGAAGTGGGGCAGATTCATACAAGGGGCACCATCATACACCAAATATATCCCCCTGTTCCATATATCCCTACTGACATATCCCCACTGGTAGGGATACTTGGATTTTTTTTCCAATTATCGCTACCGGTTGGGATATATGGAACTTTCTACTCCATATATCCCTACTGATCCACACTGGTAGGGATAGTTGGATATTTTATTCCATTTATCTCTACCAGTAGGGATATATGGAACAGGGCAAGTTTTCAAGGGTTTCTTTATATGATTAATCAGGAGTTCCTAAATTACTTGTGATAAAAAAGAATAAAAAAAAAAACAAAAAAAAAAATCGCGAAAACAATTTAATACAAACAAACCCATTATTTTTGAAAACATAACTTCATTTGAGTCAACTTAAAACATAAAATTATACTTCCATAAATTGTACAGTACAATGTATCCCGTTTAGTTCCGAATTTATTAATACATTATGATTTAAAAATACCCGCAGCTCCTCCATGCCCAAAAGCTCCAGGCGATTGGTAACTGGCACAGATGTACTTCGGAAAGTAGGGCTCAATTCAAAAGGGCTCCTTTTAGCGCTGAAAAGACAAGCCTGTGTTTTCAGAGCGTTGAATTTGACCAGATTGTCGTCACCTCATTGGGAAACGAGATTTAAGGTCAAATTCATGCGCTCTACCATGGCCTTTCTGAGAGTGGCAATTTCGTCCCTGTCAGCTCTAGAACTGGATAAGTATCTCTCTGTGTGCAGTGTGTGTTAGGTTAAGTTAGTTCCCTCGGTGCCATAAAAATAAAAACTAACTATATTTGTCTTTTTTTATTATATGATTATGTAAGTATTATTTGGTAATAGAAACTAATATTGCTTTTGTTTTCATGAACGTTGTGTTTTGATACTTTGATTTTGATAAATAAATAAATATTTCACGCAAAACTTGTGTATTTTGTAACATGTATGAATCTGCCCCATAGGCTGTATGTAAGTGCCCCGCATGTGGGGTACATTCATACATTTTTAATTTTTTCTTTCAAGTGTTACAAAAAGTCGTACAAGTGTATTTACACAAATTTCATGTTTTTTATATAAAGTCAGATAGTAAGACTATTGATTTTTGATAAATCGATATAGATATCGATACCCGAGAGCATTCTATAAGACGAAATATAAAAACTGTATGAAGCTGCCCCACCTTCCCCTATGCCTAATTGCAAATTGCGATTAAAATAGTGTTCAAAACATAACTACTTACATAAATCGAGATTCTAAAACTTGTTTCATAGGTATGTGTTAAATTAGAGCAGTTTGATATTTTAATCGGAAATGTAAATTTATTAAAAAGAAGTTATATTATGTGGTTTTTTATTTCATTAAAAATATTAAAAGCACAAACGAGAACTACGATTTTCAATAATGCGATCCTATCACTATAAAATTAATTTGAGTTCACAGTCCACAAGTGACAGATAAAAACTTTTTTGCAAAAAATAAAACCGACTTCCATATCAAAACACTACAAAGCCAAAAATAATTTTAATTTCGGTAGTCGGTGTTATTGGTTTTGTATTTTCTTATTTTTTTCACACCGCCTTCCGAAATTAAAATTATTTTTGGCTTTGTAGTGTTTTGATATGGAAGTCGGTTTTATTTTATGCAAAAAAGTTTTTATTTTCGCGCTTTTTAGTGGGTCAGTGAATTTTCTAAATCGGTTCGTACATGACGGAGTTATGCGCGATCAAAAAACGCAATGCAGAGTAAACGAAAAGATCATCAAAGTAAATATTTTTTTAGACTTTTGTTGATTTTTCAGAAACGGCTTGTCCGATTTCGATAAAATTTTCATGGGACCATTTGGGATTTATACCCTTTTCAACAAAAAAAGCATTTTTCAATTCGGTGGGCAAGCGACGGAGCTATGCCCGAACAAATATTAAAAAAAAAAAAACAAACAAACATCCGAATTGAGAACCTCCTCCTTTTTTAGAAGTCGGTTAAAAACAATAAAAACACAAAAAAAAGGTGTACCCCACCTTTTTGGGTGGTTAAAAAACACATATAATATTTAGAAAACCATTACTAGGGTCCATCCATCCCCAAAAACAGACAGACAGTTAGTATTTAAAATTTATCTTTTTAAAACCAAAAACGTAGTTTACAATACATTTTTGTAAATTACGTTTCTGGTTTTCCCGTCCTTGGCTAAAACGTGTCGATTTTGAGAGCTTGATACTTGTGAGCACGCCACATACAGTTGCCCATGGGAAAATCAGTCTTTTTATAAGGCCGTGCGCGCACTGCCTTGCGGTGGCCGCAATTCCGGTAGTTCTACCGCACCGCAAAATTTGTGAAGTATGGAGTGTCATAGAAGTGCGCGCACTGCGGTCAGTCTACCGGTGCGGTAGAACTACCGGAATTGCGGTCACCGCAAGGCAGTGCGCGCACGGCCTGAATGTACACCTGCGACTTTCAGCGTCTGTCCTTGAGCTTTGTTTATGGTAATTGCGAATGCTGCTTTTTTGGGGAATTCGAGTTTTTTAAACTGGAATGGCAAATCGGTCGGGATTATTGGAATGCTAGGAATAAATACGTTTTTACCGCTTGTTGTTTCTGTCATAATTAGTCGCGTGGCGTGCCATTACAAAGCCTTGGTGCGTCCAGATTACGCATCAACAGGACTGGGACACCAAGTTTAAGCCTCAAATAATGTGATGGGGTACCCTGACAATTCCAGAGAGTTGAAAAACTCAACAGGGTACGACGCTTAGAGCATTTAACCTAGGTTAAATGCTCTAAGGGTACGACGTCACTTGCTCAATATACATGACATTGTCGATGGACAGATACTCGACAACATTACAATCCACATGAGATCAAAGATATATAATAAACTATAGATACGTTGTCCGCGCTCTAAAATGGCAAGTTGAAATCAAGGTAAGTGCCTCGTGTCTGTTTAGTTACGCACGAACCTGTGTCACGATCGCTACACTACACATCTTAAGAAAAACTGTGTTTTAAAAGAAAATTACACGTATTAGATAGTAATTCTCTATGTGTGTGTTTCGTGCCGTTTTTGAGAGGTGTTTTGTGGGAATATGACGCGTCTATTATAATACGTCATTGCATGAGACATAATCTGTTCGTTGATCTGCCCTACAATTTCGTTAGTCGGTGCCAAAATTGCTCTTTCACGCAGCCATACTCTATCCCTCATATTTGTTTTGAAATCCGAATAAACGTGGTTTATTAAATTATCTGTATCTTGGACTATGTTACAGAATTCAAAACTCAAATAAATCATCCCGTTGATATCTGTTGCCACACGATCTTCTCCTATTTTCAAAAGGACAGCCGCATGTTGCCCCGATTTTAAAATAGAAATGATTCGTATATTAACTTGATTAGTTAAAATTTAAACGACACGGTTGACTGGTGCATGACGTGGGTTCGATCCCAGCCCTAAACAAAGATTTGTATGGCCTACATGTAGTTGTGTAGTTTAAAAAAAAATTGTTTCGAGTTATTCTTGAATATGCAATTTGAATGAATCGGGAGGGGGGGAAACTAAATCGGTTCAGCGGTTTAAGAGTGAAAAAGGTAAGAGACAGACAGACAGAGTTACTTTCGTATTTATAATATTAGTAAGTATGAAAGTATGGATATTAGTATAGTATGTTATTGATTCCCTATATGAAATTCCAACATCCTTTAGGGATGATTTCAGGGATAAAAACTCCTGTCTTCCCCAGGGTCCTAAACTATTCTCACAGGTATCAATTTTTAAAATAAAATTTAAGTTAGCTATTACCAGCGACTGCGTCCGCCTGTAATTCGAAATCTATCCCACGGGAACCTTATATCGGGATAGAAACTATCCTATGACCTTCCCAGGGTCCTAAACTATTCCCATGCCAAATTTCATCTAAATTGGTTCAGCGGTTTAGGCGTGAAAAGGTAACAGACAGACAGACAGTTATTTTCGCATTTATAATATTAGTATGGATATTCTGTAGCACTTACATATTGCAAAAATATTATTGTCGAATATTTCATATATTTTCTAGCATATTTCGGTTAGACTATGAACTAATATGCCTCTCTCAAATACTTTTAGGTAGGGTCTTAAATTTGGCACATCAATAACCCTTTAAGCAGTCATGCTAAGCCATAAAATTACCTATTGAAACAATTTATTACTGCACGGCAGTTTAATGGACACTCATCCAAAATTCAATTAAGAAAACAATAAAACAACCAAATACAAATATGTTTTTATTTTACAATCTGTAACAATCAATTCATCTTTTTTTTCTTCCCTCCAGCGCCCACAGCTTTACCGCCTTTTCGCTTCCCGCCTTTGTCGGCCATCTTGTTAAAACCTTTCTTGTCAGATTTAAAGCTTTTTTTGTCGGATTTATTGAAGTTTCCCTTTTTGTTTTTATACTTTTTGTTAGGGCCTTTGTTTCCTAGTATTTTACGATTGTATCCTTTGATCCATCGGTCCCTGTTATCTTCCCAGGCTAGCTGTTTAGTGCTGGCGTTGTCTGTGTTGGCTACCGCTTGACTGGAACCCTGTTTCTTGTTTGCTGCCGTTTCTTCTAGGAGAGTTGAGAATTCTTCTGCTGAAGCGAATAGGGAGCCAAGATCATCTGTGCCTGTTGACATAAAATGTATATGTTAATCAAATGTTCTATTCTAATTTATTTAATGCTACGTTTACACGCTTGGCAAGTCTCGGCAAGTGTCCACAAGCGTGTCAACGGGGTATTTGGCTTGGCTTGCGTGATGAGCTTGTCGCCGATCCGGACTAGTGTCGGTTTTGAAGTGATAACTTCTTTAGCATCGTGATTTGAAAATTTATGAAACGAAAAAGAGACAGACACATAAATTCATAAGAAAAAAAAGCCAACATTTTTGAAGGTTTCACTTCTACCACGTGTGAATTGCACACGTTTTTTTTTTTAACTCAGATCAAAGGAAGCTTGCGGCAAGCGCTTGTGACGTATTTACATGTTGGCGCGCGTTTAGTGTCGCTTACGAGCTCGCGCCGAACGGGTGTTTTCTTTTTCTTACGCTGCGCTGTATATGACCGCGTATTTACTATGAATTGGTCATACGATGAAACCATGGCCTTTCTCGAGGCATATCAAAGTCAGCCATGCATATGGAATCCAAAGGACAAGAACCACAAACATCTGTCATGCTTGCCTGTCCAGAACACACTAGCGCACTCGTAAGCGTGTAAATGGCATCCAAGCGTTTGTAAAGGCTTTGAGCTTGTGGACACTTGCCAAGCCTCGGCAAGCGTGTAAACGTAGCATTAGAGATGGCTATTTCTGGCTATGGTTATTGATTAGGCTTGCTTGTTACATTTCTATGAAGACTACACAATCAAATATGTAAAATGTGTAAAATATGTACTTTTTGGCAAATAGAACATTTATTATTATTATTATTTATTATAAAATTTGTCAAAAAAAACATAGTTAGCAAGGCAAAAACTCCTAGCAGATTGTCTTAAGAAACTAGGGACAATCTGCTAGGAGTTTATACTTTATATATTGTCACAACATTGTATAATTTGCAAACTCGTTAGGTATGGGTACCAAAAATGGAAGTTTACCTTTAAGTTTGAATTTGCCCTTTCCTTTCTTTGATTTAGCGCCAGGGATATCAATTTTGTCATCCTCGTCGTCACTGTCTTCAAGGAGGAGTTCTGGAAAACGAAGATAACATTCAATATTACATATAAAACATAAGGAGAAGCTATATTAATTATTCTCTATGAGACTTGTCAAATAACGTCGAAATTTTGAGAAATACTGGCCGAAATTACTTGGTTTATAAGCCTTGGGCTTAAAAGTTTTACATAGATTATTAGCATTTCGCTTGGCACTTCATCCGCATAGATTTCGAAATATTTTATAGCCTATATGCACTCACAAATAATGCAACTTACTACCCATGAGAACTTTTTAGAATAGGATCATTAAGTTCCGGAGATTACCCCCTACATACAAACTTACAATACCTCTTTAGATATAGATTGATAGTTTATGTAATACTTAACTAGCTGTGACCGCGACTTCGTGCGCGCGGAATAGTGACTTTCGACAGCATTTTTAATTTTTTAGGCTAATTATTTTGAAAACAAAACTCATACATAATTTGAATGTCGTATTTATTAATATCTAATCAAAAGTCTAAAAAGTAAGTTTCAGCTTCTAGCTTTAAAAATGACGTAATTTCCATGCAAACTTTCATCCACAATTTCAACCCCTTACAGTCCTTTTTTTGTATTAAAAAGTAGCCTATGTTCTTTCTCAGGCTCTAGACTATGTCAGTACCAAATTTCATTAAAATAGATTCAGTAGTTTAGGCGTGATTGCGTAACACACAGACAAAGAGTTACTTTTGCATTTATAATATTAGTAAGGATATCTTACCATCTTCCTCTCCAGAAAGAGCGGGTTCGTCTTCATCTCCAGAAATGTTAAGTTCGCCGTCGCTACCTGTAATAAAAAAATATGTGTAACTAAGGAGGCCTGTTATAATAGTAACATTGATATATGGGATCTCTTGTCTACAACGTGTAACGTAAACCCCATATCTATCCAAAGGGGCTGAAGACATCTGGTATGGAGTCTCTATGCACAGTTTCAGCTCAAAATAAGTGACTCAAAGAATTGATACCAAATTATTGGTTTCATATGTTTCTTGAATACCAATCATAACAAACGTGTCACAGCACTACGAGGGTCAATAACTTTCCACGTCACTTGCCAATAACACGGTGATTCTCTTCGTTCTTCTTCATTTGAAAATTCTGCCTCTGGTATCAATGTATTGAAATTTCTATTGAACTTCACACATGTAGACATAGGGTTATAAAACCTTTGCCATATCGTTTATTATCATCCAAAGAAACCGTGCACTTGGTATGTATATACCCTTTAAATTACACGTTGTATATACCTATGAACTGCCCTTTTTACCCATTCTGTTCCTTCAGCTGGCCTTGTTTTCCGGGGCGGTATCTCATTAGAACATTCTCGCAACCCCGACAGGACTTATTAACTGCCCTACAGTTCTATCTCTATGGTAAAGCTACGTTTATGGAGACATTAGTATCTTCAAACTAATGCTATCATTCTTGATCTGTATGCCTTATCCCAACGCATCAATAGTCTAATGGCTAAGGTGTCGGCCTTGTGATCGAGAAGTCACGGGTTCGAACCCCACCCATTACACAATTGTCGTGAACCCACTCCAGACACAAGCATATTTATCTCAGTTGGAGGGTTTATTTTTTACCTCGATCACCCCTGATGGTAAGTGTAAGACGAGGTCTACGATCGAACGAGCGAGCCCAGAACATGCCTATTCACTCTTGCTTTAAAGGCTGACGGGTCATATGTGGCAGGGAACACAGAAGCCGGCAGAGAGTTCCACACCTTGGCTGTGCGCACAATGAATGTTGAAGAAAAGCGCTTAGTACGACAAGACGGTATGTCGACCAAGTGTGGATGGTATCCCGCGGTACGTCTGGTAGACCGGTAGTAAGAGGGGGATGAAGGGATCAGGTCGTGGAGCTCCTGCGCACACTCTCCGAAGTACAATCTGTAGAAGATAGACGGGCAACGTTTCGCCGGTGAGCGGCTATGAAGCTTGCCTACCAGAACCTCGTCACCTATGAGTCTTTTAGCTCTGCGTTCTATCGAATCAAGTGCAGCTAGCTGGTATTTGTCTCTTCAAAACAAAAACGAAAGAAGAAAAGAAAGGAACACCTAATGTAACGTTTGAATTGGTAGTTTCCTATGGAGATGAACGGGTAAGAAACTCCATGATTACTCTTTTCTAAACTTTGTAAACAATGTTTCCTTAACACAGTACTAGGAAATAGAATTAGACGAGGAAAGCTACTTTTTAGCCGACTGCAAGGAGGTTATGCTTTAATATATAAATAATATAATAATATTCCACAACTTTCACACAACGCCATCTAGTCCCAAACTAAGCAGAGCTTGTGCTATGAGTACTAGACAACTGATAAACATACATATATTTCTAAATACACACATATTATAGATAAATTACACCCAGACAAAGAACAAATGATCGCGCTCATCACACAAACATTTGTCCTGAGTGGGAATCGAACCCACGACCTTGGGCATAGTAGTCAGGGCCACTGACCACTAGACCAACAGGACTGGCTTTATCGTGATAAAGTACACGGGCGAAAACCCACACGACTACTAGTTTTGATATACTTTTAATTCGCTAAGAAGCGACAATAGCCTACTGAGAGGTCGATGGTTCGCATCCCATCCATTACACTAATTGCTGTGAACCTCAGACACAAAAAGCTCCAGACACAAGCATATTTAGCTTAGTTGAAGGGTTTAACAAAATTGTTAGTAATGTGAACTCTACCCACATAGATAGATAGAATAAACTTTATTGTACACCAAAAATGTAAACACACTTTAATAACAATATTGTTAAAACTTTGGTTACAAAGGCTAAACTAAATTGTTAGTTCTCTTTACATACAAATATATCTTAAAACAGCTTTACCTTCACCGTCATCTCCCACATCTGCAGCGTCATCACCGGCTTCATCATCTTCATCACTACCGAGCTGTTCATCATCATCTTCATCTTGTTTGTTAGGGCCTCGCTTCTGTTTTGTGGCAGTCATGTCTGCTAGGTAGTCTAGTTCGTCGTCTGATTCCACTGTGAAAGTTAACATTTTTATTATTAGTAAATTAACATTACGACTTTTTTCCTCGAATGGGTAAGATGAGGTGCAGTTTTGTGGTAAGAACACAAACAAATACCTAGATATGTTTTGGGTTCAAGTGGCAAGTGTAGTTCACTGTTCGCTATAAGGTCATGTCGAACAAATGCCGGAGTACGAGCACCACTGCGTCGTCTAACCGACAACTACAATAGTGATATCTTTCATTTAAGTCCAGGAAAATTTAGGAATTCTACTCTCAAATCAATCAAAGGCTCAAATATGCATATAATAATAAATAATTTATAAGAATGTTATAGTCAAGTAACGTATTTATTTATAATTGATTTTTATTGTTTCCTTAAATATCCATCTTTTTTTCTTTGTTGTATTTAAAGAAAACATGTTTGATTTGTTTAAGATATTTACATATATTATATGTTTTAATTAGTTTTGTCTTGTAGTCGAATCTTAGTTTTAATTATTGCATTCATTGTTTGTTAGTGCACTATTTTTGTTTATCTTGTTTTTCGTTTCATATCATTATTATTTTTATAGCTCGTACTATGTTTCTCATGTGTATGTTGTGGATAACGCTGTTGGTTACATAATTGTAGTTTCTTTGTAATATTTTGTATATCTTTTATTATGTGACTGTTTGTTATTCCTAATAAAATAAAATAAATAATATGCTTTTTTGTGTGTGGCATCTCGCAGGTCAACCTCTAAGGTTGTCGGCTGCTTAACCGTAGGCTTTAATTAATTAAGGCAACCACAGTTGCCGATGGTTGCCTTAATTAATTAAAGCCTCCAGGGCATATTAACACTGTACGCTAAGTTACGATCGACTACCTTCAATTAGAACACTATAACTATTCAGTTTGAGGGAGCACAGCTTTATAATAAGTTACGGAAAGAAATAAGAAATTCCACATCAATAAAATATGTTTAAAATAGATTAATATTGTATTTGGTCAACCAAGAGTACCTACATAATGTACTCGATAGATCGAACGACAATGTTTATATTTAAGACAGTTTTATGTTAAGTTTCTCATATTTAAGTGAAAATGTATGTCCTTTTGAGAAAAAACCTAGGTCTTTGAAGATTCTAGGTACACAGGCTTTACTGTATTTGTTAAAAATAAAATCGACTCTAATATAAAAACTTTAAGAGCTATATTAGAAAAGGTTTACTTCGCATACCTGCTGCTTTAGTCCCGGTCACTGAATCCAGGTATTGTTCAAAGTCCTCACTGTTGACGGAATCCGCGTCACTGTCATCATCATCTTCATCTTTGTCCACGTCGCGGCGCTTTTGTAGGAAACTGAGAGCAAAACCAATTAAACCAAAATTAACACTTTACTTAAATAAACACGCAAGCTTCGATTATATCGCCTCGGATCTTCAAATAAGACTGCCATCTGCGTTCCTCTGCGATCTATTTATACCCCGGTCTATGAGTTCTAAGAACATTCTTGTAAAATCGACTCACTGTTTATACTGCCAAGAATATTCCAGAAGCTACTCGAGATACACAGTACTGCTACTCGACGCTAGATGGCGTTAGTGTCTCGACTCGATAAACTCAGTACTGCTACTTGCCGCTAGATGGCGTTAGTGTGTCAAACATTCTAGATTTCTGTCGAAGTTTCTCGACGTACTTCGCTAAACGACTGGCGTAACAATATACAACGTGTAATTTAAAGGGTATATACATACCAAGTGCATGGCTTCTTTGGATGATAACAAACGATATGGCAAGGGTTTTGTAATCCTAAATCTAAGTGTGTAGAACTTATTACAAAATCCAATACACAATACCAGAGACCGAATTTTTCAAATTAAGAAGAACGAAAAGAATTATCGTGTTATTGACAAGTGACGTGGAAAGTTATTGACCCTCGTAGTGCTGTAACACGTTTGTTATGATTGGTATTCAAGAAATATATAAAACTAATAATTTGGTATCAATTATTTGAGTCAGTTATTTTGTGCTGAAACTGGGCATAGAGACTCCATACCAGATGTTGTCTTCAGCCCTTTTGGATAGATATGGGGTTTCCGTTACACGTTGTATACATTCAAATAATAATAATAATAGATTTCGGCAACGGCAGCCAATATCATAATTGATTAGTTATCTGCGCAGGAGATATTATAGTGCACAAGTCTGTGCAGGTACAGGAGCACTCTGTTCCTGTACTCTCATTGTCCGATGGGACGGCAAGCCAACACGACCGGAGACAGATCAGGTTCAGGAAAAACCACTTAACCTAAGGCCACTAGGCCTCCGAGGCAGTTGAAATACGGCGCTATAATATACATCCGGGGTTGCGGGAATGTTCTAACGAGATACCGCGGCCACGGAACTTAAGGGCAGCTGAAGGAACAGAGTGGCTTTTTAGTTAAAAGAATTCTGACACAGATGACAGAAGAAAAAAAAAGTATAAATATACATTCAAATATGGAGGCCCGGAGAAGTGTTGTTCAGATGCTGCATAAATGAGTGTATAGTGATAGGCAAATAACTTGGCAAGAGTCATTCAATGCGCAGAAGTCGATTTTTATGTGTCAGCGGTTGTCAGCGGGACGCGGGGGATGACGTAGCGCCGCTCCCAGCGCGTGCGGTGCGTCAGTAGTTCTCGCTCAACTTGTTCCCGAATACACTTGCGTACAAGAAAGTTGTACCCTTTGTTTTTGTTACGAGTTATTGTTATAAATTTAGTATTTGTTACGTTGATTACAATGCTAGGACCAAATACCGTTTTACGCAGACTATTAAAACGTCAGAAAGAACAGTTAGCCACTATAGTTAAGGAAGGTTGAAATTCCGAATTCGTCACTGTCTTTAGGACACCGGGAAAAAAAGAATAAACCCCTTTTATTTATATACAGCAGTTTTATTAACTAATTGTGACGACGAGAACATATTATTATTAATGTCTATTTTTAATACATTTTTTTTCACTTTGAAATGTATTTATGTATTATATCTATTTTATTTATTATACCGAATTTACGAAAGAATTCCTCTTCTTACTTTAACATTCTTCTGAACAGACATGATTAAAAATAAATGATGGCAATAACCATAGAATAATGGCAAGCAGTAAAGGTGACCACTTTTTTCATCCACTAAGTCCACGATGCGCGAACTTACCCCCACTACGCCAAAACCTTGCCAACTTACGTGTCGAGGACTATAGCTGGGTTATTACCCAGCTATAGTCCTCGACACGTAAGTTGGCAAGGTTGTTGGCAATAACCTTTACCAGGACAAGGTGTCTGATTTTCTGGTTTCTGACATTAACGAATGTCAGAGATGCTCAAATGAAAGCCGAGACCAATTGCTGAATGAGCTTTCCGAGGCATGCGATGTTAAACAATTTAATCTAATATAAAACATTAGTTTTTGTTTAAGCGATCATGATATAGTTTGTTTAGAATAAGTAACTGAATCGATTACAATAGTTTTTATACCTGTATGTTACATTTTGACACAAAAATCTAGAAAAAAATTACAAGCTGGACACTGGGCAACGCCGCAGTCAAATTATATTATCAATGAAGACGACGCGCGCTTGGTGACTGGTGTTCATGTTTTTGTACGGACAGGTGTTCATGTTTTTGTACAAAATGTATGGTACAGTTTTGTAATTTTGTACATATTAGATTCTTTGCATAAAAATACTAGACCTGGGTGAGACAGGCAATTTTGATTGCTAAAAAAATATTCTATCGATGTAAAAATCTCGTGTCAAAGTGTTTGTTATAGACCTCCTCCTAAACGGTTTGATCTATTTTTGTGATATTTATGGTACATCTGTTTTTTTCACTAGAAATAATTTATATACATGAATTAACAGCATTTACAAGGTCAGATAATAAATAAATGAATAGTTTCATGCGCGCCTTAGGCCATAAGACATCTCTGAGGATTTCTGAAATTAAAATAAAAGGTTGATAACTTACTCATATAGAAACCGTTCATCCACTGGTACTTTATTGGCGTCTTCATTGAGATAGGATGATGAGGTCACTGGTATACTCTTCAGACCTGAAAAAGTATGAAAGACGTATACAAAAATCTTTACTAATAAAATAAAGTGGTTTTTTTTTGTTTAAACGCTAATATTCGAAAGTACTGGGTAGATTTGGATGAAATTTGGTATGGAAGTAGATTTAGTTTGGGGAAATGCCGCCGATATTCACACAATATTTTTATTACAAAAAGGGGCTATTCGTGCTATTTATAAATTAAGTCCTAAACACTCCTTAAGAGGCAAATTTAAAGAGATTAATATTATGACTATGCCATCTCAGTATATTTACGATAATCTCTTGTATGCACACAAAAATATTAATCTGTTTAAAAAATACAGTGATATTCATAACGAACAAACAAGGAACAAAGATAAGTATGTTATTCCTAAAACAAGGCTAAAAAAATAGGTGGTTCGTTTAGATGCCAATGTATACGTTTTTATAATAAAATTCCTAGCCACATTCAAGAACGGAAAGCTTTTTACACAGTCAAAGATTATATTGAGGACTAAAAGGCTTGGGAATGAGCTGTTCTTACTTATGTGGGCTTTTTAATATATTTTGCTGAGTAAATGATTGACTTTCTAAAACATTGCATTGTATATACTTTTTATTTTATTATTTCTTTTATATTTTTATTACTGAGAATGTGGGGAGTATGTGGATTGTTGTTTCTTATTTGTGTTACTTTCTCTAATTTATTTAATGATGTCAAGCAGTTTGAGTACTTGTGTGACCTACCCAAATGTCCTTACTTTGGTATTGTTCGTCAAATCGTTGAGCTCCTTAAGTTCAAGTTGAGCTACACGATAACTGGTCCGGTCAAATCTGTGTGGTTATTCCCTCAAAAAAGCACCACAGACATGAACATACATGCTTTTCATATGACCTATTCAAATGGTATGGACTTTATACGAAACGTTGACCTCTGAGTTTGTTTCGGTGTTTCTTCTCAGAGTAGTCAGTTAGGAAACACCAGCCTCATCTAGCTAAACTAAATTTAACACGCAAAAAGACATGACGTGTAAAAGTTTGAGTTATAACCAATTTACAAAATAAAAATTTCATTTCATTTCCTATATTACAGCTATGAGGAAACACAGACTCCGCTAAGGAATTCGATTTGGCAATATCGACATGTACGGCTGTTTATTATTCGGCCACAAGCTTCTCCACTTGGTAACGTCATCATTTCATTCGCTCGCCTCCCAATATTATGAAACTTACAACAACATACCTTTGGCAACATAATTCTTCCGAACGGCAAACTTAGGATGCGAGCCCTTCACTTTCTTCACACCTTCGTCCTGCTGGCCATCAGCTCGTTTCTTAGGGTTTTTGAACACGAAGCGATCCAGGAAACGGATGCCGGCGAAATCTTTGAGGGGATCGCCGCTGTACTGGATTATTTGCTCTGAAATGATAAATAATATTATAAAAATATAACCCCTCCTGGCGGGACACTATTGAAAATAATATAATTGAAATTAAAAAAATGGGATGGGTGTGGGTCCCGCCTGCTTGTCACTTTTTAAAATAATAATATGCTTGTTTCTTGCGTTTCAGTTGAACAGTCGGGTTTTTTAGTTTTTTTTTAATAACTTTTTTTATTTTCAACTTTTTAGTTGAAATATGAATAATTAACAATTTTTCAGTCCGTTTTTCAATACGATTTAATTCCGTTTTAAAACGTTATATTTCCCAAACTGTTGCTCAAAATGAAAAATAGTGAAAGAAACCTCAAAATCATTTTTAGAGATCTATTTAATGATACCCCATTTGACATAGTTTGTCGATTTAATTTTTTTATTTTTGACAATATTGAGTCTGGTTGTCGTTGAGGTGATTTGTTTTTATTTTAATGTACGTATCATTTATCAAAATCCGTTCAGTGGTTTAATAGTTACGAGGGAACAAGCGAACGTACATACATACATACGCGGTAAAAACATAACCCTCCTCCTTGCTTCGCCGCAGTCGGGTAAAAAGACAAGTACTCAATACTCAATCATTTATTCCGTTTTATATGTGGAAACTGGGTGGTTACAAACAATATGGGGAGATCAACATGGGCCCGTCAGGCACAGCAAAAATTAGGAGACTAGAATAGGGAGGGCAATTCAAATATTATAAATCTTGATAAAGATAGTTTGTCCAATTTAGCTGGTTACCTAGACCAAACATGCGGCCTAATTGTTTTGTATTGTAATTGTACCTAGTGTAAGTAACAGTGATCACATTTTTATAACTTTATTGAACCAATAAATGATCAATTCATCAAAATCAAAAACATAACATATATTTGATTTTTCGTTTGTTTTGAATGAACTGGATCGATTTCAAATAATATTTCCCGAATTTATAACTAAATTATTTGCAAGTAACAAAGACTATTTTAATTTCAATGGAAAATAACCTTTTCATGGAAGCTAAGCCGCGGGAGCAGAAACTGGTGATAAGTAATAGCTGAAAATCGTCCATTCCCGTTACTTTTTTGACTAAATGCACATGGTCGTCATATGAGTTGACCAGTACAAATTGTAAGGAATCTCTTTTGACTAAAAGAGATTCTGATCTTTGCGTTAATTTCGTCATTTCTTATCAGGGTACTTCGGAACCCGTACAGATTTTTACGTCGGACGCTGCGATGCCCTATCATCACATTGGGAAAAGATTTAAAAAAAAAATGGAAAACTAGCAATGTGGGTCTCATACGCACAAAACGTTTTGGGAATACCTTCATTGTGCGTATGGCTAAGGAGTGGAATTCCCTGCCGGAGTCTGTGTTTCCCGACAGCTATGCTCGTGTCTGGAGTGGGTTCATGGGAATAGTGTAGAGTGAGGTTCGAACCCTTCGATCTCTCATTCACAAGTCCGACACCTTAGTCATTAGGCCATTGACGCTTCAATGCTTTTGAAGTCATAAGTCATTTATTCATTTGTTAAATGAAACTTTGAAATGACACTAAGTCAATTTAGATTACCCATCTAGATAAGTATAAGCCCTTACCATTGATTAACTTCTCGGCGAACAGTTTAACAGTAGGGTGGAAGTGCGTGGCGAGAGGAAGTAACTCTACGTAGGCGGAGCACTGAGCGCCCGCGAACGAAGGGTTGCGAGCAAACGGGTTGTATTCTGATATTTCCTGTGAAACAGAGAAATTAACTCTACTATAATATTCCACAACTTTCACACAACGCCATCTAGTCCCAAACTAAGCAGAGCTTATGCTATGAGTACTAGACAACTGATAAACATACATATATATTTCTAAATACATACATATTATAGATAAATTACACCCAGACAAAGAACAAATGATCGTGCTCATCACACAAACATTTGTCCTAGGTGGGAATCGAACCCACGACCTTGCGCATAGCAGTCAGGGCCACTGACCACTAGACCACTTACTACACTTCAATTCTATTCTATTTTTTGTTAATGGCAAGTGGAGCCGATGTCGACTATTCTGCCAATGTCTAAAGTAAATTGGAAAAGCAAGTGTGCATGATTAGAGACAAAAAGACTTAAAAGAAAACAAAAAAAATAATTATAAACTCCAAATAGGAATGGTAGTTAACTCTACTTTACAAGATTCCAGATAAACGGGAAATAAAGTACATTGACCTTTTTCTAATATCTCTGCGTAGATACCCGAAAAACAAGCAATTAACTGTTTTTCATTACTATAAAATGTAAAGGGTTGCGATAGATGTGTATTCAACACAGATTTGTCTTTATTTCCGTTTTTGAAATAAATTTGTCAACAAAAATGTAGCAGGGTCAATGACTTTTATTCCAAGTTTATGTGGCGTTTGGTATATACTTATTATCTAAATAAAAAAGAATTACAAATATACCATAAAGGGTTCCGTAGTAGTGACGCAATATAACTTTGTTTTTCATAAATGACAAAGTTATATTTGCAGTTTTTTTTTATTGAAAATAAGTTCGCGTTTGACCACTATCTCATCTGATGGTAAGTGATGATGTGGTCGAAGTTTTTGATAATGTTCTGTATCTCAAAAGCTGCTGACTATATCTCGTTCAAAACAATTTTCGTTGAAATTGTATATTGAAATCTACAGCTTTTTATTTTATTTTACTCTACCTTTCAAACTATGGACTCTGGGAAAAAATAGTTTTATGAACCTCAATGTCACTTTTAAAGAACCTGTAGTCACCACACACGTATAAGTTTCGTGAAAAAAAATAATTCCAACTCCATGTACGGAGAGCCCCCACTTAGTGTTTTTTAATATCAAAATCGTAAAGCGGTTCACAGAATAACACCTACCTACCAAATTTTAACTGTGTAATCCTAATAGTTTCGGAATAAATGACTGTAACATACGGACGGACAGACAGACAAGACAAATCTATAAGGGATACGTTTTTTGTCATTCGGCTACGGAGCCCTAAAAAATGACCCCTGATGAAAAAATAAATAACAATATCACAAATTTAGCCATCAAATCTAATGAAATATTTACGGAACGATATCACGTCTTAACATCACTGACATTAGGGCTACAACCTGAATCTGTTCGCTATGGGATTTTTTACTCTTCTCCTTTACAAAAAAACCCTTTTGCTCAAAACTCCTGGTAGACCTACCTTATCCATGTTGACGCTCTTCTTAAGCTGTATCTTGGCGGCTGTATCCTTCTCCCGATCCTCGTCCTCCTTGCTGGCCAGGGTCTCTGTCTTCACCTTGGCGTGGAACCATCCTGCAACGGCGGTGCTGTGCTTACGTTTCTTGGGTCTTATGTTGCCCTGGTCGTCGATTTTTAGGTCTACGTAGCTTTCTTCTTCGTCGTCATCTGAAAATTGAGGTATTTTGATAGAATATGATTGATTAAAGTATGAATTGTGGGCGAGTCATCCCTACTGTGTTTAAAAGCTTGTGCTCCGTTATAATATTCCTCGTAGATGTCACGTAACACCATTTTTAACCGACTTCTAAAAAAGGAGGAAGTTCTCAATTCGTATGTTTGTATTTTTTTTTTTTATGTTTGTCCACGCATAACTCCGTCGTTTACCAACCGATTTGAAAAAATCTGATCTTGTTAGAAAGGGTATACTTCCCAAATGGTCCCATGAAAATTTTATCGAAATCGGACAAGCCGTTTCTGAAAAATCAACAAAAGTCTAAAAAAATGTTTACGTTGATGATCTTTTCGTTTACGCTGCATTGCGTTTTTTGTTCGCGCATAACTCCGTCATTTACGAACCGATTTGGAAAATTCACTGACCCACTAAAAAGCACGAAAATAAAAACTTTTTTTGCAAAAAATAAAACCGACTTCCATATCAAAACACTACAAGCCAAAAATAATTTTAATTTCGGAAGGCGGTGTGAAAAAAAAAGAAAATACAAAACCAATAACACCGACTACCGAAATTAAAATTATTTTTGGCTTTGTAGAGTTTTTTAAACAAACGTTTCACTTTAAAAATGAAATCTAGACGTAAACTTTATTTGGCATGCCTTCTATTTGGGGTAATCAAATACCAGAAAGCGATTACCCGAGTATCTGTACGACAAATTTATCTGGATAGCGAGTAAACGAGAATGCGGTAGAAGACAATTCTCGCAGCAACTCTCGACACAGTCACATACTGCAGAACCTTTCAGAGGTAGCTTTCGTTATGGAAAGTATGGAATAACATACCGCCACCCATTTCAGACATTAACACTATCATCACTTTTAGAAGACGCCTAGGACAGTACCTCATAGACGCATAACGAAAGCTAGACATTGCAGACCAGAATGTTTCGCTCGTATGAGATGTCTGGGGCAAATATACTTAAACAAACATTTCCGCTTTATTTATTTACTAGTACTCACGCGGGGCTTCGCTCCCGTGGATTTTATCACGGTAAAAACATAACTCTCCTTTTTTGCAGTCGCGTAAAAAGTAGCCTATATCCTTCCTCAAGCTTCAAGCTACTTCCATAGCAAATTTCATCCAAATCCACCCAGTACTTTCGAAGATTAGCGCGTTCAAGCAAACAAACAAACAAACAAACTTTTCCGCTTTGTAATATTAGTATAGATATAGATAATATTATACAAATTGCTGTTCGTTAGTCTCGCTAGAACTCGAGAGCGGCTGGAACGATGTGCCTAATTTTGGTTTTTAAAATATTTGTGGAAGTTCAGAAAAAGTTTAAAAGGCAAGAAAACATGTACAGACGCCACGCCAGCACATGAAGCTACCCGAAACTGTCAAATTTTCCCAATCAACCTTGAACCCAATTTCTTTCACAATAAAGTTGAATATCTATTAAAGTTTGACAGATTGTTGTAGCTTGATGTGCTGGCGTCTGTACAATAAAGAATATTATAAATTCGAAAGTTTGTGAAGATAGATGTAAGATGTATGGCTGTTTGTGACTGTTTCACGCAAAAACTACTGAACGGATCTAAATGAAATTTAGTAACTAGTTAGTTGACATCCTGAAATAAACACGCTGGCTACGTTTTATCCCAGAATTCCCACGGCATGGAGATTTACGCGGCAAAACCCTACTACGTGAACATAGTTGCGGGCAGACCCTATTAAACAATAAAAAGAACTTACCTAACAACAAATCCTTCTTATCCCCTTTAAGCAGATCAACTTTCTTCTGTTCTACCTTTATTTCTTCGTCATCTTCTGTAGTGTTAAGAGTCTCATTCAACTCTGTCACTGTTTCTTCTGCGTCCTCCTGTTCGCCTTCTTGCTCGGGAGTTTCATCTTTTATTTCCTGTTGAGGCAATTATGTTATAATTTGTATGGTCATAACATTGTAGAATAAAGCAACATCACAAGTAAAGTTTCTTTTTAACCCCCGACGGAAACCGAGGGGTGGTATAAGTTTATCGTGTATATCTGTGTATGGCAACGTAGCTTCTAAGCGGGTGAACCGATTTCGATGCTGTTTTTTTTTGTTAGAGAACAAGTTTTCCGGCAGTGGATTTTAGACATGTTTTGACAAAATCGGTTCAGCCTTTTACTAGATATGGGGGGTGAATTTGGGGATGATTCATCGAATGTTGTCAAATATACGCAAGTGGGGTATCAAATGAAAGAACAACGTGTATATTAAAATCAGACATGTTTTATAAAAATCGCCAATTCAAAATCGATATTTAAAGTTTGTTAAATAGCGATACCCTGCCGCGACTATTATTTTTAGAAAAAGATTAACCTCTAGAGCCCCAGCGGCACAAAAACGTGCCAGTAAACAAGTATTAGTTGAGCCCCGCTGGCACAAATTTGTGCCACCAAACCCCGACCGATTTAAAACTGTATTTGTAGTAAAGATAAGTCTTAAAATCGTTTGTGACCGGGGTCAGATTACGCTTACGATAAGAGCTCGCCCGCGGTGCTTGACGGATGGTTGACGTAAATAATGGCGGTCCTTGAGAGGTTAAGGAGATGATGAAATATTCTTACCTAACATAGCTGTAAGTATTACTAACCAAAGTATGGGTGTAACATCTGATTTAAAAGTCTAAATAAATAAATAAGATAGATAGAATATACTTTATTTTACGCCAATAATTGAAACTCACTTAAATAACAATATTGCTAAAAATTTGGTTACAATGGCGGTCTTATCGCTGAGAGCGATATCTTTCAGAAGACTTTGGAAGGACTTTACGAGATTTAATTAAAATGGGGAGGGCTTAATTAGTGTTCTATAAATACTCATCAAAACGGAAAACTAAAATATATATAAATACAATACATAAGTACATAAAATATATAAATATAATGTGTTCTTTAACATTGTGTGGAGTAAAACAAAGGAATAATCATAAATTAAACCACTTTCGGTTTCTCTGCGACACACATTCAAAGTCCTTGAGATCATCGGAAAATTTAAAGTTAAGTATCCGTAAGCATTCCACTTGTTTCTTCGATAAATCTTTCACCATCCAAGCGGCCCGTTTGTGGAATGCATTACCTATAGATGTGAGGCGTGCTCAAACGTTACCTACGTTGAAAAGTATAGTAAAGGAGCATTACCTCTCACTATATTTTTTTCCTCTCCTTTCTCTAGTATGAATTTGATATGTATTCGTATATATTTATATATTGCGGTATGTATTTTATATTATTATGATTAATTAGTGTTATGTATGATGTTGTACACTGACGGACCTAAATCTATCTCCTTTAATTTCTGTCCATCCAAAGGTTGTCTGTAAGAGATTGCCCTGCGCGAAAAGACCGCCCATTGTACACTAGTTTTTTTATTTGTTTCCATAAGTGTATTGTAATGTGTACAATAAAGTATATAATAAATAAGTACATAAACTTAAATCATTCTCCACTTACCTCTTTAATCTCCCGTTTAGTCCAGACTAATCTCACGGCCTCCTTCTTTTCACCATCTTTCAGGACTTGAGAGATTAAGAACAGCATCCCACAAGCCTGCGCAGGAGTCATGTAACAACACAGTTGCAGTAACCGTTTGACGAACGACGCAACACGAGGAACGTTTTTGTCTCGCTTCAACGACTTATAAATGAGCGAGAAAAGTAGAGCTGAGTGGGTTGTATTGAATATTTCTGCGTTTATCAGTTTACGATAGAGGGCGGTGTAGTAGCTGAAAAATAATGATTTATTTCAAATTATGTTATTATTTCTTTACTGCACACACAAACGTAAATTCTTAACACTTTAATTGTGTGTACAGCTAAGGAGTGTAATTCCCTGCCGGAGTCTGTAATTCCTGATATGACATAGGTCTTCTATAAATTCGAATACACTTTTATATCTAAACCATTTAATTGCCAGAGAGATACATTAGATCTCGTGGAAGGACATAAAAAACTACTTATTCTAATGTTTCACAGGAGTCATCTAATTTAAATTTACAAAAGAAATTACGTATAAAAGTGTTATTTAATAACCAATTTGCAAAATAAAGAACATTTATCATTTAGTGGATTTCCCTGCTGTACTCTGTGTTTTCTGGTAGCTATATTCTGGGGGTTTTGAAGTCAAGAGTGAATATTAGGTTACTTCTAGATAAGCGTGCTACATCTTCGACCACATCATCACTTACCATCAGGTGAGATGGTGGTCAAACACGAGCCTATTTAATTAAAAAAAATAGTAGATTATAAAATAACTTATATACAATATTAAATTTATTTATAAGTACTTTATAGTTTGTTTTAGTTTGGAACATTTGTTTTCTTGTTTGGATGGGCATTGATAGCTGAGACATTTTATAAAATACAGATTATGACTTGTTTAAATTGTGATCTGAAATGGTATTTTTGACTATGTTTCAAGTGTTGACATCGATATTTATAATTGTGAATTTAGTAATTTATTATTATATTCAATCATCTTATTTTGACTTTATTATGACTTGAGTAATTACTTATTAATTTTTTACTGTAAATTATCTATGTAAGCCCTACGGGTAGACTTTTGAGCACTTTTTATTATAACTGACATTCTGTAAATTACCAAGAGTCACATGAATAAATGATTATGATTATTATGGTCGTAAACTTTTGTAGCCATCATCGTTTTCTTTGTCATCGAGCCACACCAAAATAAAATCATATGACTTTTTCTTACATAACTTCAGATCTAGATATATTTCATGGTACTTACCGATCAGCAGTGCCCTTAGAAGCGTCGGAGATATGGAACAGCAGAGCCAGGGCGTGTATAGCTATGTTGATACCGGCGAGGTGGACGAGGCGATGGATGGCGTCTATGTGTGCCGAGCTCTCGGACAGACGCTCCTTGTTCGCGAACGGATACGCGCGTTTCACGCCCGTTAAGATCGCTGACATGAGGCGGGAGTCTATCTCACCCTGAGGTTGGACAAGAAAATATAATCAATCTAAATATATATAACTCAAAAGTGACCGACTGACTGACACAGTGATCTATCAACGCACAGCCCAAACCACTGGACGGATCGGGCTGAAATTTGACATGCAGGTAGATGTTATGACGTAGGCATCCGCTAAGAAAGGATTAAGCGAAATTCCCACGGGATCGGGATTTACACGGGAAAAACTTCCCACGCGGGCGAAGCCACTGGCACAAGCTAGTCTATACTAATATTATAAAGCGGAAAAGTTTGTTTGTTTGTTTGTTTGCTTGAACGCGCTAATCTTCGAAAGTACTGGGTGGATTTGGATGCAATTTGGTATGGAAGTAGCTTGAAGCTTGAGAAAGGTTATAGGCTACTTTTTACGCGATTGCAAAAAAGGAGAGTTATGTTTTTACCGTGATAGAATCCACGGGAGCGAAGCCCCGCGTGAGTACTAGTACCTATCTAATATAATATTATGTAAAAGCGAAAGGTCACTGATTCACCCACTCATCACGAAACCTCAGAAACTACAAGGTTCTCAAATTTTGCATAGACATTCATTTCCCTACGATACCCCCCTTGGCCAGACCGAAATTGTGCTAGAATTTTTGGCTTCTGACTGGGTACTCGTTATGGGTGTAACGATTATGAAAGATGACTGATAAAGATTGACAGCCGACATCAACGGAATACCGCCCAGATAGATATAAACGAGTTTTCTTTATTAAAGAGGAATGTGTGGGTAAACTAAATATGCTTATATCTGGGTGTAGTTAGAACCCAAAACCCCTCGATCACAAAGCCGACACCTTACCCATTAGACTATTGCTGCGTTTTGAGTTGTGATTTTTAACCGACTTCTGAAAAAGGAGGAGGTTCTCAATTCGGATGTTTGTTTGTTTTTTTTTTATGTTTGTTCGGGCATAGCTCCATCGCTCGCCAACCGATTTGAAAAATACTTTTTTTGTTGGAAAGGGTATACTTCCCAAATGGTCCCATGAAAACTTTATAGAAATCGAACAAGCCGCTTCTGAAAAATCAACAAAAGTCTAAAAAAAATATTTACATTGATGATCTTTTCGTTTACTCTGCATTGTGTTTTTTGTTCGCGCATTTTTAGTTTTTTGTAGTTGACATTTTGGCTTTTATAACTAGATTAATTACAAATTGACCCACTAAAAAGCGCGAAAATAAAAACTTTTATGCAAAAAATAAAACCGACTTCTATATCAAAACACTATAAAGCCAAAAATAATTTTAATTTCGGAAGGCGGTGTGAAAAAAAAGAAAATACAAAACCAATAGCACCGACTACCGAAATTAAAATTATTTTTGGATTTATAGTGTTTTGATATAGAAGTCGGTTTTATTTTTTGTATTATTTATGAGCTCACTCTTGACCCCCAATCACACCAGATAGTAAGCGTTAGATGAGGTCTACCATGGAACGAGCGAGCCCAGATGCCTATGGTTCGTTAATACAAAAAACATTGCTTACCTTTTTAATGGAAGCTTTGAAGAATGAGAAGTATATCCTGATGAGGTTCTCCGCTATCTTAGAGTCGTCCTTACCGAGGAAAAATTGGTTCAGGAAACAAACGCCGTAGTACTGCGCTCGGGGGGATATGTTGGACCTGGGAATTGAGAAAATATGGGCCTTTGGTATAAAAAAAATACAAATACGTGTTTCTTGGTATAAAAATTAATAATACAACATAAGTACACAGTCACCTAAAATAGGATTTCTTAGATACAATTATTTTTTGGCAGTTTAGATTGTTGAAATAATATTAAAAAAAGAAAGTACTGTTACGTCAGTCGCTTAGTGAAGTACGTCGAGACACTTCGACAGAAATCTAGAATGTTCGAGACACTAACGCCATCTAGCGGCGAGTAGCAGTACTGAGTATCTCAAGTAGCTTCTGGAATATTCTTGGCAGTGTAGGCGGTGAGTCGATTTTACAAGAATGTTCTAGAACTTATAGACCGGGGCATAAATAGATCGCAGAGGAACACAGAGAGCAATCTTATTTCAAGATACGAGACGAGATAATCGAAGCTCTATAAGTGAATTTCGGTGCGATTTAAGTGTTGAGTGACAAGTACTGTAGTGCGGATAACTGTGTTAATTTTTATTTTGTGTTTATTGAATTAAAGTGTTAATTTTGGTTTAATTGGTGTAAATTATTTCTATCCCGAACCCCAGCTCGTAACAGTACCAAATAAAATTTGAATAAACTATATTATGCTGATATTGTCTCAGTAAATATATACTGTGTACATGTTGCCAGTGTGTGAGATTAATTTCGAATATTAGCGCGTTTAAACAAACAAACTTTTCCGCCTTATGATATTAGTAGGTATAGATATAGAAGAAGAGTTAATGCTAATATTTTACATATTATCGTGCCTCACACTTTATTAACTGTTTTTCTTTTAGTTTATAAAGTACATCACACCGTATTATATGTCACTCTAGTTTTTATATAGTAATCCGTGGAAAACGTGGGTATTTACCATATTTTTGTGTGTAAGCCTTACTATGTATAACTATGTAATATGTTACTGTTTGTTTTCCCTAAAATAAATAAATAAATACCTGAACAGCATCTTCTCGATATCGGCCAGCACGACAGCTTTCATGTTAGGATGGTTGTAGAGCAACTGACACAGATGGTAGATCACTTTGGACGCGACCCCCTGGCACGGGTCTCCGAGCTTGTTGATTATGTTCGTTAGCAGCATCTGTGAACCAATGTAGATACAATCTTAATTTTCTTAATTAGCGTCGTATAATCTTCTTTGCTCCAAGTATAGAAAATCTATACTAACATTATAAATGCGGAAATCTGTCTATCTATATATCTATTATGCTTTCATGGGTAAACCACAGCACCAGTTTGGATGAAATTTGGAATGAACATAGGTTAAACTTACTACACACTACATTTACTAAATAATTGAAATACAGGATGAAAGTTTGTATGAGAAATCTAAGCCGCTTTTCTCCTCAAATTAATGTGGATGAAACCCCAGGGTGTACTTAGTTGTGAATATTTTTAAAATTGTTAACAATTAAATATGCTCAGATACATCCATATAACAAAATACATCTTTTTCAACGTTTTGTATTTTTATATATATATAATTATATATAAAACAATGAATAAGGAGCAAAGTTACCATTATCATGGGTAACCTAACTCCTAGATATGGTTTACAAGCGATCTCTACTGTGGAAACTTTTGGAGCTTTTTATGCTTTTATCAACGGAATGTTTCAAGTATTTGAAAATATGCGATGAAACATTATACGGAATTGGAGCATAATAAACAGGTTTTTTTAGAGATTTAGCATTTTGGGTAGAATTCACATTACCTAGCTAGTTATCTAGTAATCTTGTTAACCCCTCCAACTAAGCTAAATATGCTTGTGTCTGGCAATAGTTCACGGCAATGGAAAGGGTGGGGTTCGACCCCCACGACCTCTCGATCACAAGTCCGACACCTTGACTATTGATGCTTAAACTAGTGTGTACTATCTTTCTAATCATAAAATCTTACCTTTTCTCTTTCAGGATGGTGCATCAATAGATATGACATGGCGCTGACAGCTTTCTCTTTATTTGCTTCTACTGAATCGTGCGCGAACTTGTTCAATGCCTCTACGTATGCTGTAAAAGACATGCGTTATTGTATGTCAAAAAGAGAAATTTAATCGAGAAACGAGCCAAAAGGCTCGTTGGTAACGAAGGACTGGTCGAGTGGAAAAGTCCAGAGCCTTGAACATTGCCAAGCCTATCGGTTACATTTCGGGTTTAAGATTTAAGATTAGATTTCAATTACACAATCTAATTCCTCCAAGCCCGTTCCATCACCGGACTACAAAACAAACGGCGCTGTGCCATTGTTACATGGTGGACATCCCATTCATACGCACAAAACGTTTTGGGAATACTTTCAATCTTCATACAGCTAAGGAGTGGAATTCCCTGCCGGAGTCTGTGTTTCCTGATAGCTATAACCTAGGGGGTCTTTAAGTCCAAGAGTGAATAGGTTACTTCTAGATAAGCATGCTCCATCTTCGATCACATCATCAATTACCATCAGGTAAGATGGTGGTCAAACGCGAACCTATTATCAACAAAAAAAGGGGGACTCATTACAACCATCAAAATACTTACTCCCATACAACTCTTTCAGTTGATCTTCATAAAACCACAGCTTGAGTATATTCCGCCTCGCTTGCTTGTTGCCTGACGTCATCTCGTCCACGTGCCCCAAAGGATGCTGCTCAAATGTGCGCAGTTTCATGTCGGGGATCAGTAGCTCTGATATTAGGAGTTCTGATAGTGCGTCTGTGGAGAAGAATGTATTGGTAAGAAAAGTTTTGAATCTACAATTATGATTAATATTATAAAGCGAAAAAGTTTGTTTGTTTAAACTTTGATTTCGATGAAATTATTACTATGGAAGTAGCTTGAAGAAGGTTGTAGGCTACTTTTACCCGACTGCAAAAGAAGGAGGGTATGTTTTCATCAAGATAAAGGGAGAAAAAAACCACGCGACGACTAGTCAATGGGTTCGAACCCCACCCATTACACTATTGCCATGAACCCACTCCAGATACAAGCATTTAGCTTAGTTGGAGGGGTAAACAGGATCCCTAGTAACAGCTACTCTTTAAAAAAATTATATTCAAAGTAACCTGGTGGCAAAAGATTTGATATGCTGATACTTTTTGGCAGATATTTACTCATCATCTCCTTAACTTTTCCTAACGAATCGAAGCGTCCTTAGCCTAATGGCTAAGATACTGGTTTAATTTTTTGCTCGACCCGGAATCAAAGCCGAGACCTCATGCTTAGCAATCGTACTTGCGACCACTAGTTCAACAAGGCAATTTTTTTGGAATACCTTCATTGTGCGTACGGTTAAGGAGTGGAATTCCCTGCCGGAGTCTGTATTTCCCGACAGCTACAGCCTAGGAGTCTTTAAGTCAAGAGTGAATAGGTTACTTATAGGTAAGCGTGCTCCATCTTCGACCATATCATCACTTACCATCAGGTGAGATAGTGGTCAAACGCCAAACTATTTTCAATTAAAAAAAATATATATTTACTGACAAAAAATTCAACAAAAATTAAAAATAGCATATGTCCTTCTCCAAGATCTTATCCATCTCTGTACTAAATTGCATCAAAATCGGTTAAATTTTTAGGTGTAAAAGTGTAACAGACAGACAGCTTTCGCATTTATAATATTCAGATGGTATGGTTAGTTTTCTGGTAAAAAATAAATTACACAAAATAAAGTAAAAATGTCATCAATCATTGATTGAATTTAAACATTATTTGTTTGAATTGGCATGAAAGAGTAAGTATGGTTTTTGTAAAATGTATAATGAGCTGCTTACAGTCTTGCTTACAGTCTTAAAATAGACTTCAAGCTCCGGTTTGTTGTAGCTGTGTGCAGAAGAAAATCTGTCAGGAGAATTATTGATGACTCTTCCTTGAAGGTGTACAAGTGGTATTGCTCCACTAACCATGACACACCGAATTTCCTGTCCTGCGTGCCCTGTCACTTGCTCACTGCAGGACTTGATAGAAGCTTCGGACGGTGCCAAACTTGTTGCCCAGTACTGGGCAGACTTAATATAGCCATTTGTTATTAACACGCTAAGAAGAAGCTTACCTATAATAATGATACCATCCTTCTTCTTGGCTGGTTTCACATTATTGATTAAATTTCTTAATGCCGTCAAGTTATAAATTGGGTTGTCCTGTTAAAGAAAAAAGGATGTTAGTTTTCATACCAAAGAAATATTTAGCACTAGCTGTGCCTCGCGGTTTCACCTGAGTTTTTTTATTCCATTACTTTAAGACTACTACTTACAGTACATGACTTTAAGCACATGTGTTACCTCGCAGAGCTACTAGCAAGCGGCGGCAGCCGGCCAGCTCCGACGTATAAGCTATATTACTGTATAAGCTTCATCTAAATCTGTTCTACAGTTTTTGCGTAAAAGAGCGACAAACTTCTATATTCACAAACTTTTGCATTTAAATATTAATAACAAGTAAGACATTACACAACATCAGGTAAACTCATTTGACCATTTCAATACCAAATCATATTCTGTGTGCAATTGGCTGAATGCTGGTTTTAAATGGGCCTCAGTGCTAGATTTATGTTATTTATATTTTTATCTTGATCATGCTTCTACGTTTTTACCCATGAGAGCTTTTATGTTACTAATAATCCTATTGTAATAGTTAAGCTATTGGTGCACCTTATCTTATCTAGTATGTATATTATATTAATACACAAAGTCAAACTTTGTACTCCTTTTAAGCTTTGAGGGATATATCAAACATATAATGTAAAGAAATTAACTTGTCCTCGGCAGTCATGTTACATATCCAATTATTTAAGTACTTAAATAGCTACTTTATGTTAAGTTCTGCATTTTATCTATACAAAGAGACAAACAAACCTGAATCAATATAGTAGCAGCAGCTACTCTGTCTCCGATGGCACCTTTGTTCAGCAGTGTCCGAGCCCACTGATGGTCTGATGAGCCACTTCTGTTGGCCTCTAAAACAGTAAATGTCAATCTTAGATATAAGTCATATGTTGTAGAATTTAACAATAACCAAGTAAAAGTTTTGTTGACACAGTGGTTGGGTGTGGCAGATTTGATTCTTGCACCAGAATAAAACATGTTTTGACTACAAATCATTCTAGGCTTGTATAATTATCCACACTAATAATATAAATGCTAAAGTAACTCTGTCTGTCTATTACCTTTTCAAGCATAAACCGCTGAACTGATTTAGATGAAATTTGGCATGGGAATAGTTTAGGACCCTAGGAAGGACATATAATAGTTTTTATCCCGAAATTTCCACAGGATCGGGATTTACGCGGGAAAACCTCTCATGCGAACGAACTCACGGGCAAAAACTAGTAAAAAAATATTTACAACTAGCTGACCCGTGAACTTTGTACCACCACTAGTTTTTCCAGTCAATTATTTTTACCCGACTGCAAAGGAAGGGTTGTTGTACAAAGATGTTCTTTTATACAAACTTTGTCCCAACAATAGCAGACTAAAAAAAATTATGTAATCCAATTTTATTTATATTAGATGATGTATTTCATATTTTTCCATCTTGGCTAACAACCTATTGTGCTCAAAATTTCCATGTAGAAAGAGATGGTTTCACTTTATTCAAAACAGTTAAAAATAATATTTTAGATGCAATCATGGAACTATTCAGTGTATTCTACTGTCACCAGAATCAAATATATTTAGAAAAGACTAAGCATTGAGTTTTTCAGGCCTAAATATTGTTGAGGATATCGAATAGTTCTCTTACCAAGATGTTGTAAGTGTGGGATCCTTTATTCAAATAAATTACTTCATTCTGTAGTTTCACTGCGTTTTATTTCATTCCCAAAACCCTTTACAAAATTCTAAATTACATTCTATACATGTTTGATAAAATTGGTAAACTGCTCTAAAAAACTAAATCATTTATGATCGACCATATACAACCACTCCGACTAACGACTATATCTTCAACTCCCAATATTTTCTACTTGACTTTTCTTTTCATCTATCTTGTCACATTTTAAAAACATTCCTAACAACATTTTGGTTTTAAATGCCATAGACTTAAAAACCTACCAGTAAACCATAGACATAAAATTCCATAAAACCAATATTACAACATCCCCTCTGAATTTTATGTTTATTGCAATTAGAATAACATCTCCTATTTAACTCCTATCAACTCATTTTTAAAAACCCAACTCAATTAAACCACTACTTCACGTCGCCAGCTATGCAAAGGAGCCCCAATAACACAAAACCTATAAAATTCTACACCAACATCCCCTCTGAATTTTATACTCTGACCATCACTAAACACACTTCACTTATAAAACTCCTAACTTATCTACTTCGACTCTATATAAAATTATTACAAAACTCCTAACTTATCTTCTTCAACTCTATATAAAATTATTCAACGCTATCTTCAACACCAACTCCTCGAACTTCAACATCTTCACCACTAACTTCAACTTCAACGTCTTCAATCCTGCCTTCAGAAACCTCAGCATCTTCATCACTAACTTCAGCATTTTCTTCACTGCGAAAATCATCACCAACAACTCCTTTGCATCGCTTTCAAATGTCAACCACTATATCATCTCTGACTTCCCCTCTGAAAATATTATTTTCTTTTGTTTCCAAGCGACATATTGTCTTTCTTAACAACTTTGAATCTTCAAATCATTTTCAAAAAATTTTATCTTGTAATCCAAAGAATTTTTAGACTTATCTTTCGTCGATCTTCTTACAACATCTGGTTAAATTTGCCCGGGGGCAGCCCATAACCTGTTAAATACCATCTTGGAAGCGTGCTGGGCCATAACCTGTTGAGGATATCGAATAGTTCTCTTACCAAGATGTTGTAAGTGTGGGATCCTTTATTCAAATAAATTACTTCATTCTGTAGTTTCACTGCGTTTTATTTCATTCCCAAAACCCTTTAATAATTCTAAATTACATTCTATACATGTTTGATAAAATTGGTAAACTGCTCTAAAAAACTAAATCATTTATGATCGACCATATACAACCACTCCGACTAACGACTATATCTTCAACTCCCAATATTTTCTACTTGACTTTTCTTTTCATCTATCTTGTCACATTTTAAAAACATTCCTAACAACATTTTGGTTTTAAATGCCATAGACTTAAAAACCTGCCAGTAAACCATAGACATAAAATTCCATAAAACCAATATTACAACAAATATTGTCATACAGACAATGTATTAATGCAGTACTAGCTTTTGTTCACGGCTTTGTTCTCATGGAAGAGTTTTCCCGCATAAATCCATAACCCGTGGGAATTCCGGGATAAAAAGTAACCTATATCCGTCTCCATGGTCCAATATATCTTTATGTTAAATTTCATAAATACGTTTTAGTGTGAAAGCAGAATATACAAACAAACACACCATCGCATTTATAATAGTTGTAGAGATTTTTATATATTTTACAAAACCAATAAATATATTTTTTTATTAATATTTCTATTTGTTATCTTCATAAAAAAAAAATACTGTTGGTGCTTACTTGTCTCATATGCCATGGTGTCTCCATGTAAAGCACTGCTGGCTTCCTTCCGTACTTCATCAAGCTGTTCTCGTGTTAAAGTCTTTGATACTGTAGTAGGTTCCTCTGGGATCTGTGAAATCAATTCAGAAAATCATGTATAAATATAAAAAAGTTGTCATGAATGCTAAATATAACATTGATTTGTTTATTGATCAAATAACTGCCCCATAATTGTACTAAAAAAGGCTTTTATTTACATTTAATTTTGTGGTTATGATTGAAAATAATATCACTCATTCTTACAAAAAAATTGTGCAACTCTTCTCAGTAACGTCGATTTACAGTCTTGATTAAAATAATAAAAATATATAAAAAAGAAGGATCTTTCACCTGATGGTACCACTTCTTTTTCTCTTCATATTCCAACGTTTCAGCGAAATGCTTTGCAATACCTTGCCCTTTCTTTGTATCAGCATTTTTATCGGGTTTACTGTAATTTGTGTATGCCTCGTCTACTAATATGTTCTCCTCAAACCTTTTGTGCTTCATTGTCGCTTAATTTCTACAAAAAATATTAATAAAAAATAAGATAAACACGTGAAAGCAGAACCCTTGCCATGCTACTTTGACAATTGAATTGATTGATTGATATTTGACACTGACAGTTAGTAGGGATGTTTTATCGATATCTATTATATATATTATAAACACGAGATTAATCGATTAATACAATAAAAATTATTCAAAGATTTCCATTGTAATGAGATTTTTACCTTTAGGAAATTCTACCAAATTACATGTCATCACAGCTTATAGTTACTGATTGCAACTCCCCGCGTTGCTATCCGCACTTTTCAGGTACGGGTGAAGTAGCTCTCCACTTGTGCTGCATGTCTGGGACGATATTAAGAGAACACGAACTTGCCCAGCATTCATGAACTCCTTTCAACCTCGACGGCGTTATCCCCAGGAGTGACGAGTCACTAGGTACGTGAGGAACCGGTTTGGTTGCTGAAGTTGCCGACTTGTTCAGGTTATACCCTAATGTCACCTACGTACGTTACCTCAGATCCGTTGCCCTTTCTGCCAAACTACGCTGTACCGAAGATTTTCTTCTCCATCGCAATTGCCGTTGAGGTCTTCACCCGTAACACTGGGTAAAAGACCACGATATACTCCATGGCACTGGGTCCTTACTCGAACTTAGCCACACCCTCACTCCGGCCTACTAATGTGATGATGCCCATTCTCGCGACGAGGTCGCACGGAGCAGATCCGGTAGAGGACAGAAAAGGAGACTCTGACCTCCCCGGAGCCGGAATAATGGCTCGTCTGATAGGCCAAGACCAGAAGCAAAAGTTTCATCCCTTTGAACATACCACACCTAAAAAAAACTCAAAATGGTCGTGTACTCAAATTACTTGGCCTCTGTCCAAGAAGAAAGAGAAACAAAGTTTATGTGGTACTTCTACGCTTTGATATTTCTTTTTTCATAATTGTTTTTTGTTTTCGATATGAAGATTTTTTTAAACAATTGAATTAATTGAAAACTATAGAAGATCGACTATTATTGTTTTGTTCTCCATGTTTTTTTGGTATTTGATATGAACTCCTTGTCCATTTAGAAGATTTTATGATAGATTGTCATACTTTGTTTTTCACTGTCTTGTCACTGTCTGTTATTTTCTCATGTTGTATTTTAATGTTGAATAAAACCAATATTCCATAATTGGTTTTGTCTTTTGCATGTATCAATTTATTCAACATTAAAATACCAGGAAACAACAATCTGACGAATCGTTGGCGGAGTACTCGAGATCTCTTAATATAATTGCTCGTGACTGCCTCTTTAAGGCAGTCACTGCCGAAGCGCACCAAAATGAAACCGTGCGTGATATATTTATCGCCGGAATATTGTCAATAAAAATTAAAGAAAGACTTTTAGAGAAATCCACTATGACCCTCGAAGAAACCTTGGACTTGGCTATATCTTTAGAAACTGCTGAAAATACCTCGCAACTATTAACAGCAGCGCCTTCTCCTCCTATGTCGTTTGTTCCTGTCAATGTAATCTCTCAAAATCAAGCAACGTCAATGCGGCAAAATCTAGCAACCACCAGCACTCAAAACAATTTTCAATATAGACGCCCTATACTAAATAGCCGTCGATGCTTTTTCTGCGGCGGTAATATCCACCAAAGACTCAAATGTCCTGCTAGAAACGCTGACTGTCAGCTTTGCTCCAAAAAAGGACATTTCGCCAACGTATGCCGTAGCATCGGACGAAGCCAACGCGCCGCGAACGCTATTAGTACGAACGACGATGACTCTCAATCTGAAGCCCCTGGCTCTCATCTGTCAATTATCTCTGCTGCTGCTCCGACGAGCCTGCAAAAAGCGACTATCAATATCATTTTAAATAACTCGCGTGTGGATGCTCTACTCGATACCGGAAGCTCTCTCAGCTTTATCGATAAGAATCTTGCTCAAACTATGAATCTAAAACGCAAGCCCTGCAAACAAGCAATAACTCTAGCATCTCTAAGCAACATTTCATACGTAGAGGGGCTATGTTTCGCTAACATTCAAATTGGTGAGCACAAATATCAACGTCGACCTCTACTCATTATTGCTAATCTATGTGCTGACGTAATTATCGGACATGATATACTGAAAACACACTCTTCGGTGGAACTCCAGTTCGGGGGAGATAAACAACCCCTGAAAATTTGCAATGTAATGGAGGCGTCTGTCCCGCCAGCATCAGTTTTTACTAACCTTGCGCCAAATATTAGGCCTATAGCAATTCGCTCGAGAAGGCATTCTCAAGAAGACCAAGAATTCATATCTAACGAGATAAATGATTTACTTAAAGACAAAGTCATTGAACCCAGTGTTTCACCTTGGCGAGCTCAAGTACTCGTTGCCGGAGGGGGCCATCATCGGAAGCGCCTTGTAATAGATTATTCACAAACAATAAACAGATTCACTGAGCTAGACGCATATCCCCTCCCGAGCATTGACTCTATCATAACGCAAGTCGCTAAATATAACGTCTTTAGCGAAATTGACCTCAAAAGTGCCTATCATCAAGTTCCCATTCTCTCTAGAGAAAAGAAATACACCGCCTTTGAAGCATGCGGTAACCTCTATCAATTCACTCGAATACCATTCGGGGTAACAAATGGTGTAGCGGCGTTTCAGCGAACTCTGCAATATATTATTGATTCTGAAAATCTAAAAGGTACATATGCTTACCTTGATGATGTAACCGTTTGTGGGAAAAATAAGGAAGATCACGACGCAAACCTTCACAAATTCATGGAAGCCGCTAAGAAATACAAACTCACTTTGAATACTAACAAATGCACTTTTGCAACAGACTCGATCAATCTTCTTGGTTACACAATTCATCGTAACATTATAAAACCTGACAAATCTCGTTTGGAACCACTGATGAATCTTCCAATCCCAAACGATACTGTTACTTTGAAAAGATCACTTGTACTATTTGCCCACTATTCAAAGTGGATCTACAACTTTTCTTCCAAAATAAGACCACTGATTGAAGCTACTCTACCGTTAACTGAAGACGCTATCAATTCATTCAATAATCTTAAAACTGATATTTGCGAAGCTGCATTGGCTGGAATAGACGATAAGGAGACATTTTCCGTTGAAACCGACGCTTCGGACTTCGCAATCGCAGCGACACTGTCACAGAAAGGACGTCCTATAGCGTTCTTTTCACGATCTCTTAGCGATTCTGAAAAGCGACAACCCACAATTGAAAAGGAGGCAAGCGCAATTGTCGAAGCTTTACGCAAATGGAGACATTTCCTAATCGGAAGACACTTTCTACTAATTACTGACCAACAGTCAGTTGCGTTTATGTTCAACCAAACACATTCAAACAAAATCAAAAATGGAAAAATAGAAAGATGGCGCCTAGAATTGTCATGTTTTAGATATGATATTGTTTATAGACCTGGTAAACAGAACTTAGTTGCTGACGCACTCTCGCGAGTCTGTATGCACATAGACACTGCGACCTCTCACTCCAGACTCGTCGAGCTCCATCGTTCTCTCTGCCACCCAGGTATCACCCGTATGGTTCACTGGGTCAGATCGAAAAATTTGCCATACTCGATTGAAGAAGTAAAGAAAATCACGGCAGCATGCCCAATCTGTGCCGAAATTAAACCACGTTATGTCGGTCATCAAGGACATCTCATAAAAGCAACTGCACCATTTGAAAGATTGAACTTAGACTTCAAGGGACCAATCCCTTCTAATACTCAAAACCGATACATCCTCACGATTATCGATGAATATAGCAGATTCCCTTTTGCTTATGCCTGTAAAGATATGACCTCTGGAACAGTAATTAGATGTCTGAAAGACCTATTCTCTACGTTCGGCACTCCAGCTTATGTTCATTCGGATAGAGGGACCTCATTCTTATCTGACGAACTAAGACAATTCTTAATTACACTCGGTACATCTTGTAGTCGCACAACGCCCTACAATCCTCAAGGAAACGGCTTGGTAGAGCGCTTAAATGGTACACTATGGCGCACAATCCAACTATATCTCAGATCCAATAACGAGGATACCGCAAACTGGGAGAAAGCTATACTACCGGCGCTACACTCCATTAGATCTCTTTTATGTACAGGAACCAATGCTACCCCGCATGAGCGTATGTTCAACCATCCTCGCCGCTCGATAAATGGCCAATCTTTACCATCCTGGCTTCATTCGCCTGGACCTGTTTATATGAAGAAAAACGTAAGGACCTCGAAATACGACCCAGCTGTACAAGAAGTTCAGCTACTACAAAGCAATCCTGAATACTCCTTTGTTCGTTTACCAGATGGGCGTGAAACGACGGTGTCTAATAGGTCTCTGGCACCACTGCCAAGGATCTCAAATGATGATATGTCGGATGACGAGGAACCTGAGCAGCCTATTGCAGGTACAGACACGCCTGATAACCCAGAAGCGAGTGGTTCTCAAGTGCGCCACTCCGCACGCGAACGTAGACCTCCAGGCTACCTCAAGGATTACATTTCTTCTTAGGGGGGGTGAATGATATGAACTCCTTGTCCATTTAGAAGATTTTATGATAGATTGTCATACTTTGTTTTTCACTGTCTTGTCACTGTCTGTTATTTTCTCATGTTGTATTTTAATGTTGAATAAAACCAATATTCCATAATTGGTTTTGTCTTTTGCATGTATCAGTATTTATATCGAAGATTGATTTCAGAAAAAGACCATTAATCAGTACTTATTTCTTTGTTTCGATTAATCATGTTTACTTACGTTCTGTTACACGGTAATGAATTTCTTCGTACAAAGTTGAGGACTAGCTGCTGTGCTCTGGAGAGGTGTCGCTTAAAGCAGGCAGCCTATTTGCATCAGAAGTAATGTTTCTTTTCCCTATTTTCCTATCGTAGCTGGGCAGCTACATCAGTACGGTTGGTTGAATAAAGATTAAAAAGGCTTTTAGAAGCCTTTAAGCTCACTATTACTCACCTGCTATTGACTTAAAAACTACCCGTGTTGAAAGCTTTCTTGCTGAGATAATTATCAAGTGTTCACATCACGGGTTTACTGAACGAATCATTGCTTTCAACAGCATCATTCATCACACTAATCATTAACGCCACAACGATTGGACTTTTCTTTTAAAAGACTTGTGTCCTAGGATTACGATTTAAAGGCGTGTCAAACTCAGGAAATATCTTTTGCTATGGTAGTTTGCACCTTGTGTTAGGGACAGAAAGATTCTATTGAAATGCAATTAATCCGTCGATTTGTCATTAATTAAAAAAAAAAACTTTGATAGCTACAGGACAGTGCGGGGGGTTACTTCGTCTGCTATTTTCATCAAATATTTCTATAGAAATCTAATTTTAAGTGAAACTAGCATTAATTACGCATAATGGATGAGAAAGGAAGAAAAGTTATCGTTTGCGACAACGGCACGGGCGTAAGTGTACATTAAAATGTCAATTAAAAATGGTGGTTTTGATAAGCGCCTGAATCATCGTTTTCCTCATGAAATATTGTCGGTTTTAGTTCGTGAAGTGTGGATATGCGGGCAGCAACTTCCCAGCATTCATATTTCCATCAATGGTCGGCCGGCCGATCATCAGGGCCGAGAATAAGATTGGAGATATTGATGTAAAGGTGAGTGTTGAAACTATGTGAAGTCAGGTGTGTAAGCGGAACTCGGCCGTATCCTGTCGATTGTAACAAATCATTTGTAATAGGACATCGTGCTTCGTAATACAAGGACATTAATTTAATGTAATACTGTTGACATTAAATGAAATATGCTCATATAAATAAGATTCTAATCAGGGCACTTGTTTAGCTTACCGTATTTCAAATTAGATAGCATTTACAAGCCTAAGAATTCAGGATAACAATAATAAAACCTTTTTTGAATTTTTGAATATTTTTTGAAAATTCTTGAATTCTTAAATAAACATGTTAAGAAATACTTGTTCATGTAATTATTAATAACTGGCTTAACTAGAATAGCTACTATAAATTGGGTTTGTCTCTAAAATACTGTGAAAGAATATACAGAACTTGGTAGAATATTAATTAGTGAGCACTTGCAATATTTTTATTGACATTATACTACCTACTAACATTGTAATCAGTTCCTACCTGTAAAACTTTCAGAACAAAAATTACATATGATAAAACCTAATACAGACATTGAATAAAAATGAAAACTTAAGGCTCTTCTTTTTCAATGATTCCTATAAGTTATTCCAGAAGAATTTTGTGGCACATACCTTCTTAAAAAAAATCCTATCTTCTCAGTTAGATCTACCAGCTGAAATGGTAATGCTAACTTATATTAAGATGATTTGTTACTTTAGTTACTGCTATGTATTTTATTTAAGAAATGTTTAAATGTTACAGGATATGTTTATTGGAGTAAGTCATATAATATTTCAGCATGTATTTGAAATAACTGTGTTATGTTTGAAATTAATGAAATATGTGTGTCTGAAGTCTGAAGATGCATGCATTTACAAAGTGTCAAAATTGATTAGAAATGTAAATATTTACATTCCAACTGAATTGATATTTATTCATTCTTAAAACGGTTTATGTATACATCCATTGTACAAAAAATACCTATGTATATACAAGTTCTACTTAAAATCAATATTGTAAATTCCAATGAAATAAAAATATTTAATAGCATAGACCATAGACACTTAACAATTCACCTATCTGTGGAAAGTTTAATACATTTAAATATTTAGTTCACTTCAAACCAGGTTTGAAATAATATAAAAATATGTTTTCATGCATACCAGGCTTTCAACTATGTGGATGTGGAAGTTTCGGTATGTTATAGCAGCCATACTATGCAGTGCTTTACAGCAAATACTAGAATCAAGCTTTATTATGTATACTTCTTGGTAAAGTCTATTTGTATGAAAACTTTTTGCTTGTCTTTATATAGAACACGCCAATTCGAAATTTGAAGCATATTGTATAAATTAAAACACAAATTCGAATTTAGGGAGACTATTCAAGCTTATCACTTTGTTCTTTTTTGTAGATGTATTGCAGCAAAAGCTACATGATAACTGACAAATGCTTGCACTGTCTGGACAGGTCCGCTCAAATATGCATGGTTATTTCCATAAAAAAAATACCACAGACATGAACCTACATGCTTCTCATATACAAATACAAATTGTCTGGACTTTAAAAGAGACTATGACCACTGAGTTTGTTTCGGTGTTTCTTCTCAGAGTAGTCAGTTAGGAAATACCGGCCTCATCTAGCTAAACTTAACACGCAAAAAATATGATGTGTAAAAGTGTTATTTATAACCAATTTACACAATAAATATTTCATTTCATTTAAAAAAATATTAGAACATATGTTAAGTCACACTCATAAAAAAAACTAGCAATGTGAATACTACCCAGTTTCACATTACTAGCAACCTTGTTAACCCCTCCAAGTTCCAACTAAGCTAAATATGCTTGTGTTTAGAGGGGGTCACGGCAATAGTGTAATGTGAGGGTTCGAACTGGCAAATTCGTGGGAGGTTACGGGTTTGAACCCCACCCAAAGGTTGGAGTGAGTTCACAGCAATAGTGGGGTTTGAATACACAACCTCTCGATGACAAGTCCAAAACTAGCCTCTCATTTCTTTTGAAAGTAAAACTGTTATTATTTATTACTGCATAGTATAGGCTTGATAAAATAGCACAGTAGCCATCCATATCTATCGCCTTTGTATTAAAAAAAAACTGTTATATTACTTTTCTTTTAGTTGCAATTATTACAATATCAGCAGTTTTATTTTAATTTAAAATATTTTACATGTTCTAACAAGCTTACAGCATTATTTTTATATTGTTTTGTGCCGTTTTCCAGACTTAAATTAATATAAATAACTGTGTTATATAACCACTTACAGTATTAGCCTTTAAAAATGGCACATCGCATTTAAGGAAAGAAAATTGCTTTTATATAATTATCATTCTCCCTCTCACTTGTACCTATGTGTCTGTCTCTTTCTTAAGCTTGATGTGTCATTTTAATTCTTCGGTATTTAGTTGATATTTTTTGTGGACTTGTGTGATGATTGCTTTTAATGTTTTCAGGATTTGATGGTCGGAGATGAGGCATCCAAACTCAGGTCTATGCTTGAAGTCAGCTATCCTATGGAAAATGGAGTGAGTATTACTTTCTTCCTTACATGTTATAAAAAAAGTAATTTAAAAAATCCAAAAAACTTCAAAATAATGATAAAAATGGGATGGGTCCCGTCTGCTTGTCACTTTTGTGTGTTTTAATATGTTAAAGATTTCGCTGACTATTTAGTTCTATACATAGTATATAATAATTCTAACTTTAGTAATACATTACATTACGCTTTACGATTTTTCGGTTCAGTTTAGTTTTAAACATATAGGTTTTAATAATATAAGTCACACACGTAATACTCTCGTGAAGCACCACTCAATGGATTTGAAAGAAAATTATATCCTAAATGGTTGCTTAAAATAAGAAACGGTGAAAGAAACCTAAAAATAATTTTTAAAGACCTATTCAATGATACCCCATTTGCCATAGTTAGAAAAGCAAATTCCAAATTCCTTATGCTATTTTTGCGTGATTGAAACAAAAACATACAAACATCCAAACATTCACATTTATAATATTAGTAGGACTATAATATTACTAGGATTTTTCATTTAAACTGTTTCACTTTGTTCCCCTTCTCTCACTCATAGATTTGATTATTTTTGCGGGCATGACGTGAGAGATTTTTATAGCTTAGATCACAGAAAAATCATCACCAAACTACATATGCAACTGTTGTTTGGTCAATAAAATAAAATCTCTAATTTGTCATTCTTCAGGTGGTCCGCAACTGGGAGGACATGTGCCATGTGTGGGACTACACTTTCGGCGAGAGTAAGATGAACATCGACCCCAAGGAGACCAAGATACTGCTAACGGAGCCGCCCATGAACCCCACCAAGAACAGGGAGAAGATGATTGAGGTAATATCATCAGTATGTTTAGAAGCCTCAATAGCGTAATGGCTTTTCTAGGGTTCCTTAGTCGAATAGCGAAAAATGGAACCCTTATAATATTGTAGTATTGTCATGTCTGTATGTCCGTATATCACAGCCATTTTGTTCCAAACCTATTAAGACTACACATATAAAACTTGGTAGATAGATGTATTCTGTGAAAAGTTTTCCGATGTTTTATACAAAAATAAAAAAAAATGTAATATTAAGGGGCGCATGTATAGAACTGAAACTAAAATATATTTTTCATTAAACTTATACGTGTGTGGTATCTATAGACAGGCCTTTACAAATAACATTGAAGTTTCTAAAACCACTTTTTCTCAAAGTCAATCGTTTAAAAGATATATGCTACCAACATGGTAAATTGTGTGTGTGTTCCCTCTAACTTTTATAATAATGGAGTGAAAAATCTAAAAAAAATATATGCTGTAGATCTTAATGTGAACTTTCAATGAAAATAGTTTGATCAAGATCGGGTCAGCAGTTTTTGAGATATAGCATATTTTCTACAACCGCAAATATAACTTTGTAATTCACACAATCACTATGAAAAACAAAGTTACTTGGCTTAGTTACTACGGAACTCTTCATGGGAGAGTCTGGCTCGCACTTACCCAATTTTTTTATTAGGTGGAGCAATACATGGTGACATCTTCAAATCTGATCGTTTTGTTATAAGTTATATAAATCTTTTTAGGACTAGCGGAGCCCGGGAATTAATTTTACCTACACGTGGCGTAGTTACTACGGAACTCGCAATTGGCCAACTTTTTTAAGTATGTGAAATCAGCCACTGACTGCCTCCCGATCTGAGCCCCAAGTCTGCTATTTTTATATATATATATATTTTTTTTCTCTTTGGCTACTGAGCCGGTGTCGACTATTCGGGCAAATTTGTCATTCCATCACGATCCCATTGTCATTTTGCTAATAGTTCGTAATCTACTAAATTCATAATGGTTGGTCAGTAGTCTCGTATTAGAATGACATTGCAGTATTGCCATTATTATAAAACCCGTTAATAGTAATTATTTTCGAAAAACTACCCCTAAATTTGAACATTTATTCATGCCAGATTTTATATCTATTTAATTTTACATATTATTTCGTTCAATGAAGTGTCAGTGGTTGACCATTGGAAAGCCATTATATTAGTAGATTACCAAACTTATCAAAATCAACAATTTTGAAATCAATGATAGACTACTTTGACACTATTGTAATAGCAGACTTGAGGCCCTGGGCGAAGCGGGACGGTGTGTCAGACTTTTACTGACTAAAACCCATCCGCGTTCCGTCATTTGCCCTTCTTGTTCCGAGGCCGCGGTAACTCTTTCGAACAATTCCGCAACCCCGGCTGGCTAAGGTATTGGATTTAAGATCGAGAGGTCGCAGGTTCGAACCCCACTGCACTATTGCCGTGGACCATAGAGAATATGACCACTAGAGAGCGTATAGGCCGATTTCTTCGAAGAACACTACTCACCACAGCGGGCCGGGGGATGCATAAAAATTATAAAAACTTGAAATTATTTAGCGTGCACACAGGTCTAACACTTGGTCACAACTTAAGTAGTTCGTGTACCGTAGCCTATACATATCGACGGTTAAAAGGAAATAGGGTATAAGCGACATTTTGGACTGGTATTGTTTTGAAAGCCGACTGTTTCTTGTGTTCGATGGCGCTTCGCCGTTTGTCTCGTAGTCCGATGATGGAACAGGCTTGGCGGAATTAATAATAATAATAATATTCCACAACTTTCACACAACGCCATCTAGTCCCAAACTAAGCAGAGCTTGTGGTATGAGTACTGGACAACTGATAAACATACATATATATTTTTAAATACATACATGTTATAGATAAATTACACCCAGACAAAGAACAAATGATCGTGCTCATCACACAAACATTTGTCCTGGGTGGGAATCGAACCCACGACCTTGAGCATAGCAGTCAGGGCCACTGACCACTATACCAACAGGCCCTTAGATTAGATTAGAGAATTAGATTGTGTAATTCCATCGCTCACTCCCCGAAATGTAACCGATAGACTTGCAACTCGTCGTCGGTGTTCAAGTCTCTGGAGCTTTGACTCGACCAGTGCATCGTTGCCAATGAGTCTCTTGGCCCGCTTCTCGATAGACTCAAGCGCGTCCAGTTGGTATTTCGCAGATCCATCCCAAAGGTGAGAGCAGTATTCCATACACGACCAAACCTGGGCTTGATACAAATTGAGCAACTGTCCCGGTGTGAAGTACCGTCTCACCTTGGCTAGGATTCACAACTTTTTTGATGCTAACTGAGCCTTAGCCTCGATAAACGGGCCAAAATTGAGTGTGGAATTTAAAGTCACCCCAAGAAGCTCAATATGATCGGTTATCGGCACGGTTACACCACGGAAAGTAGGAGCCGGTTCGAATTGGCTCCTTTTTGCGGAGAAGAGACACGCCTGGGTCTTAGCTGCATTAAACTTGACCAGGTTGGCATCGCTCCATTCGGAGACAGCCCTCAAGGTCAAGTTCAAGCGCCCAATCATGTCCTCACGGAGAGACCGGATCTGTGACCCACCGGCTCGTGCGCTGGACACATATCTCTCAGAAACTTTATTCGTAATAATGTTTTATACTAAACAAACACGTGCGTTGGTACTGAGCGTCAGCCTTAGGTTCTTTTTTAACCTCCGCCGTAAAAAGAGGTGTTATAAGTTTGACGTGT
The DNA here is from genome assembly GCA_943138885.2 of Tholera decimalis. NCBI lineage: Eukaryota > Metazoa > Arthropoda > Insecta > Lepidoptera > Noctuidae > Tholera > Tholera decimalis. The sequence continues at coordinate 6,682,501 of OW964571.2, forward strand.
CTGTGTGTCTGTTTGTGGTATAGTAACTCCTAAACGAATGGACCGATTATGATGCGGTTTTTTTGCTGCCGTGATCTAGATGGTTCTTAGCTACAATTTATCAAGATCGGTTCTGATGTTTCAAGGTTGTTGGGGCTTACTTATTTTTTTTTTGTAAAGATTTCTGGGAATGTGGGTAGAATTCGCATTACTATAGCAATGTTATTAACCCCTTCAACCAAGCTTTTGTTGGCTTAACCGGACTTGCCTGTGACAGCCTTACATTTACACACTAGACGATTACACGCTATGAGCGTACCCTGTGGGGTACGGACCTCGGCTTAAGGCGACGCAGGGGGAGGTAGGGACAGGCTGGAGCTATTATCGTTTTTTTTTTAAAGCTTGTGTAAAATAACGTTGTTCCAAATTATCGTTTCTTAGTTAACTTTTCTTAATATCTCTGCAGGTAATGTTCGAGAAATACGAGTTTGACAGCGCGTACATCGCGATTCAAGCGGTGTTGACGCTGTACGCACAGGGCCTGATCTCTGGAGTCGTCGTCGATTCAGGTAAGAACATTATAATAACAATTCAGCCTATTAATTTCCTACCGCTGAGACATAGGTCGTAATTGAAAAAAAAAACACCACGCGGGCCCCGTGCGGATTGGTACATGTTTTCGGATTTTTGGTTCTAGGACATGCTTTCCATCACAATGTTTTCCTTCGCTGATTTGAAAATATAAATTACACAAAGTAATCTGCAACTTGCAAGTCCGTCCCTTTACCACTGGGCTACCACTGCTCTCTAAGAACAATATAATTATGTACAACGTAAATATAATTATATATACGATCTGACATTATACAGCATTTACCTCAGGACATTCCTAGTCTACATACAAAAATTCTGCCAGATATATCCAGCAGTTCACAAGATATAATTTTTTAGGTTAGGTTAGGTTTAATGACCCGCATCAGTACAAACTTAAACATGTTGCCAACTTGCTAATTAAAAACCTTCGACAGATGAATTCTTGTAAATTAGTGCAAATTCTACCTTATACCTGAGCCATAAGAGTCAAAAAACGTGTCGTCAGGATTAGATAACTAATAGTGAATAGTGCACCATTTCGTTTGCAATTTAATGCTATTTAGTTTGTTTGCAATAGCATACTCATCATTTTTCTTATTCTAAAGCTTTGTTTTATTTTGGCTAGGTGATGGTGTGACCCACATTTGCCCAGTATACGAAGAATTCTCGTTACCCCATCTGACGAGACGTCTGGACATCGCAGGACGAGACATCACCAGATATCTCATCAAGGTAAGTCTTTTTATTTTTACCAGCTGACCCGATGAATTCGCATCGCAATATTTTATTATTTTCGATACTTTCAAACCTTCGAAATCGGTCCAGCCGTTCCCGAGTTTAAGCGAGACTAACGAGCAGCAATTGATTTATAAATATATATAAATGTCTTATTACACACATCAAAAGTGTCTAGGGATCAAGCATTTTTATGCGGATTTCTTGAGATTGAGATGTGGCTTTGTAATAAATTTATGATTTTATAAATTTATATGGATCCTTTTTGGTGCATTTCATAATTTGAAACAGGAACTGTTAATCAAATTCGAGTAAAAGATGAAAATCAGCTGTCAATATTTTCCCTATAAAAACATACAACGCATTGAAGACATTATTAGTGCTACTGTTTCCCTACTACTGATTAAAACCAACGTTATTATGGAGCGGCGACGTCATTTAAGCAGGGAAGAAATGCTCAGAGCCGTGGGAATGATAGAAGCTGGTTCCCGGCAACGTACTGTGGCTTTAGCTCTGAATACAAGTCAGAGTGTTATCAGTCGACTTTGGACACGTTACCGAAGCACTGGTACCGTGGCTGAGCGCCATGGAGGACGGTATCGCTGCACCACACGGAGACAAGACCGATACATTCAAATCTTAACTCGAAGAGCTCCAACAATAACCGCCATGATGTTAGCCGTGAGGCTTCATCACTCTTCATGGAACTTAATTAGCGACCAAACAGTCAGAAACCGCTTGCATGAAGTGAACCTTCATTCCCGAAGACCGCTACGGGTACCACCTATAGCAATGCACAATCGTAGGATTCGATATCAATGGGCTCTTGAACACAGAAATTGGGCAGAAGAACAATGGCGTTTCGTGTGCTTTTCTGATGAGTCTCGTTTTGGTATGAGACCGGATACAAGACGTATACGACACTGGAGAACCCCTGGACGCCAACAGCAATTAAAATCCTGCCAGGAAGTCCATCCTTATAGTGGGGGAACCATCATGGTATGGGCGGGTATTTGGATCGGCGGAAGAACTGAGTTGATTTGGATCAGAGGCAACCTCAACGCTCAAATTTATGCTGAGACGATTGTATCTGACGTCATCGTTCCTCTACAAGTGCAAATCGGTCCCTTATTTCAGTTAATGCATGATAATGCACGACCGCACACCGCAAGAGTTGTAAGACAGACTCTCGCCGCAGCTAACATCAATGTCCTGCTCTGGCCTGCTCAGTCGCCAGACTTGAACCCGATTGAGCATGCATGGGATATGCTACAGAGAAGAGCTCTGCCGAATATGGAGGGTATCCAGTCGCAAGAAGACCTTTTTTTGTTGTTGCAACGAACATGGGCGGCCATTCCACAGCGTGATTTGGATGAACTCATTTTGAGTATGCCAAACCGATGTTCTTGTGTTGTTAGTGTTCGTGGTAGAAACACGGAATATTAATTGTTTAAGTTACCCAATAAAATTTTAAAGAAAACTGTTATTTCAGTCTTTTTTTCGAACTTTAATGTTAGTGGTTCAAATGTCAAAAATCCCTTTATTAGGAAAATGGCAAATTTCTTTATTAATGCAAAGGTGACTTGGTTTATCGTTACTGTGACAAACGAAAACACTTTATTTGATGAATCCTTAAAGAAAATTTTAATTAATATCAATCAGGAGAAAAGTTATTGCAAAAATATATGTTGATCCCTAGACACTTTTGATGTGTGTATTATTTCCTTTATTTTACATAGCTCTCAAAAATTACATTTTTAAATATTTTTCATTATAAAAGTGACAATAAAAAAAAATTAAAAATATAAAAAATGGCAGTTCACTGGTATTGAGAATGGGGTCCAAACTACGGTGGTTAGGTCTCCAGAGAAAGGAACCTCCTCACAATACGAGCTGTATCGAGGAGTACTGTCTTCTGTATCAGGCCCTTTATCCAGCTGTGTAACGCCAGCTTCGACAGATGGTCATCGAAGCTTTTAGCTATCATATATCACCCGTTGACTGATATGACAATCGACACAATGACAGCCGAGTCCACATTCCACATGTCAACCATCTCATGAGCTAAGTCGAGATACTTGGTGTTTCTCTTTCTCAGCTTTCACGAGATTCTCGTCATGTGGGATGGTAACATCGATTATCATTGCGCGGCGCACTAATCGGTCTATCACCACTATTATCAGGCTTATTAGCAACAATAGTCCTATCAGTGATGATAGACCGATCCCAGTACAACGTGACATGGTCATTTTGGAGAACTGGGTCGGGCACATACTTGTAATACGGTACCTCAAATCGACAAGTTTGTATTTCAAAGCAAGTTGCTGATGGATAATTCTGGCTACTTGGTTGTGTCTATGCAAGTACTCGCCGTTAACCAGACGAAAACAACCAATTGTTGGGGGCAAAGAGTTTCAAATCATCCATGAGGAGGTGGGATATACTTTGACCTCTCTTCTAAACCGATAGCTCAGGCCTGAGTCCTCTAACATTGTGCTTAAAGGATTCAGGGCCAAGCAAAACCAAAGTGGACTCAAACTGTCACCCTGAAATATTTCCCGTCTGATCCATATAGGCTCATCATTTCCTCGAATCGGTCGACATCCTGGATAGCGAAGTACCGTCTTCCATTGCCTCATACATGACTCAAGGAAGGTGCGTAGAGTTGGATCTATTTTGTAAAGCTCTAGCACCTTCATGAGCCAGGTGTGAGGAACAGAATCAAAGGCTTTTTTTGTAGTCTATCCAGCATGTTGATAGATCTTCGCGGGATCGACGAACCTGTTGGCTAATGGCCATGTCAATGAGGAGTAGCTCCTTAGTGCCACGGGACCCTTTCCTACATCCATTCTGAGAAGCGGACATAATTGAGTTGCACTCAATGTGCATATTTATTTTCACTCTCAGAATGGACGTAAGAACCTTATAGACCGTAGACAAACAAGTAATCGCTCTATAGTTTTTGGGTTCCGTGGAACTACCACTCTTATGGAGCAGGTGGGTACAGCCAGTCGTCAAAAACTCTGGTAGAGACCCAGTCTCTAAGGATGTTTGGAATTGAGAAGCCAAAAGCGCATGCGAGCTGCTATACCCCTTGAGCCAGAAGTTGTGCAGTCCATCCGGTCCTGGAGACTTCCAGTTTGGTAATGGATGAACTGCTTTGGCTACATCAGAAGTATTAGTGATTATTTTATCCATTTGTGGTATAGCTTCATATACGCGTTCAACTTCACGCATCCAGTCACCCTCAACATGACAGACGGACACCGACCAGATGTTGCGCCAAAATGAATTCGTGGCAGTATCATCCGGGCGGCACACGTCAGTCACATTTTGATTGGGTCGCTCCCAAGCTCTGTATACCCACTTCTCATCACTCTGGAACATGCGATTCTGTGAGTATCGTTCAACCCGCCGCTTAAACCGTCGGATAAGGCTTGCCCATGCACAATTTTTTTGCTTCAGGAAGTCAATACGCTCCGTAATGTGGGGTGTGTATTCTCGAGGACTGATTCCAGTCCCCAAGAAAGCCCGCTGCACAAAACGCATTACACGCGGGCGTGCATTGCCTTCCCTGAAGCAGTATAGTTTGCCGATGAGTGCTCTGGCCTTTTCGATACGCCTCTCGATCCTATACTGCCAGGCTGGTACAGCAGGTTGTGGTCGAATAGCTTCGTCGGTATTAGGAAATTTGACGTTAGCTAAGTGACACGCCGCAACAGCCCCGCAATACAGAATTAAGTGCGTATCGACGAGGTTTTCGCTGCTCTCGAAAATGTTCTCAAGCAACGAGTCCAAAGCACACACCAGCGCCCTATTTTTTTGTGCATGGGTAACCGTGGTAAACGGGTTCTAAGTTCAGGCGGAGTCGATCGATACTCGCGAAGCGCATCCTCCAGTGCACTCCTCAGTCGATCGTTGCATTGGCTACTTACCGTGACAACCCTATCATCTAGCTCATTATTATGACTATTGAGCCGCGATGTCATTACACCACTAGCGGGTGCTTGTACGGCGGCTTGCGTCGGGGTCGAGATGATATGGTTGCTCAGTACCTCTGAGCGCAGCCTATCAAGTGTTACATCATCCAGCCTGTGGCTACGCTGGATGACCCTCACTTGATCCGACAGTCGTTGGGCCGAGACGTTGACAGCTGGTTCTAGGTTCTGAAACAGAGACAGCATCCTGACACGATACGCAGTGAGGTTAGTTCTCTCTGTAGACCCATAATATGCGCGCATGACGTTTTCGTTTATGGCCACCACCACCGGCAGCGGGGACCCGACTCGGGGCCGGTTGGCTCCTAAGACCCAAGCTGTTCGGTGACCGGCCTCTCCCCTGCCGGCGCACAGGTGTTGGCGACGTCGGCGTAGAGAAATTATTATTTTACATATCTCTCAAAAATTACATTTTTAAATATTTTTCATTATAAAAGTGACCAAAAAAAAAAACATTTAAAAATATAAAAAATGCCAGTTCACTGGTATCGGGAACGGGGTCCAAGCTACCGGTGGTTAGGTCTCCAGAGGAAGGAACCTCCTCACAATACGAGCTGTATCGAGGAGTACTGCCTTCTGTATCAGGCCCTTTATCCAGCTGTGTAACGCCAGCTTCGACAGATGGTCATCGAAGCTTTTAGCTATCAGCCCATTGACTGATATGACAATCGGCACAATGACAGCCGAGTCCACATTCCACATGTCAACAATCTCATGAGCTAAGTCGAGATACTTTATGTGTTTCTCTTTCTCAGCTTTCACGAGATTCTCGTCATGTGGAATGGTAACATCGATTATCATTGCGCGGCGCACTAATCGGTCTATCACCACTATATCAGGCTTATTGGCAACAATAGTCCTATCAGTGATGATAGACCGATCCCAGTACAACGTGACATGGTCATTTTCGAGAACTGGGTCGGGCACATACTTGTAATACGGTACCTCATAATCGACAAGTTTGTGTTTCAAAGCAAGTTGCTGATGGATAATTCTGGCTACTTGGTTGTGTCTATGCAAGTACTCGCCGTTAGCCAGACGAGAACAACCGGAGACAATATATCTGATGGACTCACCCGGACGATGGCATGCCCGACACACGTCAATCGTCCCGTCCTTCATAATATGTCTTCGGTAATTATTCGTCAAAATAACTTCGTCCATAATTGCACAAACAAAACCTTCAGTTTCCCCGAAGAGATCCCCGAAGCGTAGCCAGGCAACGGAAGCTGTCGAATCTACATCGGACCCATAAAGAGCACGATAATAGCGACCATGAAGCTCCTTGCTTTTCCATACCTCCTTGCGGTCATCTGTGATAAGTATAACAGGTTTGTGCCAGTTCTCTTTAGCCATGGTCAGCGGAGTGAGTCCCTTGTCCACTGCAACCACATCTCGGTGCATACCCACATCGGCTTTAAGGAAATATTCCCGGAGACTACAAATCTCGCGGTTGTGGAGAGTTTTGGCATTTAAAAAGCCTCGACCTCCACACTTCCGCGGGATGTACAGTCTCATCACCGATGATCGTGGGTGATGCATCCGATTTGCGGTTAGCAGTGTACGGACCCTCCTATCCAGGGCGTCCAGTTCGGTTTGAGTCCATTTGAGTATGCCGAAAGAATACATCAACACTGGCATGACCCAACCGTTGAAGGCGCGCACCTTATTTCCTCCTGACAAAAGGCTGTTTAATACCTTTTTCAGGCGGCCAAAGAAGCGCTCCCTCAGCAATTGCTTCATGTCAGCAACATTGATGCCCAAAGCTTCCGACATACCCAAATACTTATAAGTTTCGGTCAAGCAGAGAGATCTAAGGTGTATGGAGTCTGAAAGTTGAATTCCCTCAGATTCCATAATCTCTCCTCGTTTTACATGCATGATTGCACATTTGTCCACACCAAATTCCATCTTGATGGCGCTACTGAAAGTTTCAGTTACCTTCAGTAGTTCCATCAATTGCAAGTTGTTGGGGGCAAAGAGTTTCAAATCATCCATATAAAGGAGGTGGGATATACTTTGACCTCCTCTTCTCAACCGATAGCCCAGGCCTGAGTCCTCCAACATTGTGCTTAGAGGATTCAGGGCCAAGCAAAACCAAAGTGGACTCAAACTGTCGTCCTGAAATATTCCCCGTCTGATCCATATAGGCTCATCATTCCCTCGAATCGGTCGACATCCTGGATAGCGAAGTACCGTCTTCCATTGCCTCATACATGACTCAAGGAAGGTGCGTAGAGTTGGCTCTATTTTGTAAAGCTCTAGCACCTTCCTGAGCCAGGTATGAGGAACAGAATCAAAGGCTTTTTTGTAGTCTATCCAGCATGTTGATAGATCTTCGCGGGATCGACGAACCTGTTGGCTAATGGCCATGTCAATGAGGAGTAGCTCCTTAGTGCCACGGGACCCTTTCCTACATCCATTCTGAGAAGCGGACATAATTGAGTTGCACTCAATGAGCATATTTATTTTCACTCTCAGAATGGACGTAAGAACCTTATAGACCGTAGACAAACAAGTAATCGCTCTATAGTTTTTGGGTTCCGTGGGACTACCACTCTTATAGAGCAGGTGGGTACAGCCAGTCGTCAAAAACTCTGGTAGAGACCCAGTCTCTAAGGATGTTTGGAATTGAGAAGCCAAAAGCGCATGCGAGCTGCTATACCACTTGAGCCAGAAGTTGTGCAGTCCATCCGGTCCTGGAGACTTCCAGTTTGGTAATGGATGAACTGCTTTGGCTACATCAGAAGTATTAATGATTATTTTATCCATTTGTGGTATAGCTTCATATACGCGTTCAACTTCACGCATCCAGTCACCCTCAACATGACAGACGGACACCGACCAGATGTTGCGCCAAAATGAATTCGTGGCGGTATCATCCGGGCGGCACACGTCAGTCACATTTTGATTGGGTCGCTCCCAAGCTCTGTATACCCACTTCTCATCACTCTGGAACATGCGATTCTGTGAGTATCGTTCAACCCGCCGCTTAAACCGTCGGATAAGGCTTGCCCATGCACAAATTTTTTGCTTCAGGAAGTCAATACGCTCCGTAATGTGGGGTGTGTATTCTCGAGGACTGATTCCAGTCCCCGAGAAAGCCCGCTGCACAAAACGCATTACACGCGGGCGTGCATTGCCTTCCCTGAAGCAGTATAGTTTGCCGATGAGTGCTCTGGCCTCATCGATACGCCTCTCGATCCTATACTGCCAGGCTGGTACAGCAGGTTGTGGTCGAATAGCTTCGTCGGTATTAGGAAATTTGACGTTAGAGTCTGGCAAATGAAAGTAGAGACTGAAAAAGCGCGGCAAATTTAAAAAATATCAGCATAGCAACCCCAAAACTACTACGAAATACCTGGAATAACCTATTTGATACTTTAGAATTATCTATTTTATTTCACCGGAATAAAAATACAAGAGATATTTTAGGTAGGTAATAGTTTAGATATTGTGTCTTAATACGAATAAAAAAAACAACAGTATTCTAAAATAGTTCTGATTTATTCACTATAATCAAAATCTGAATGTAGGACTTCCATGTGGAAAGTTTCATCAGAGTCACTGAAATCATTGTTTCCTACGTTAATTATAAAACTTTCTAAATCATTTTCTGTAATTCTGTCCCTTTCTTTATATTTATTTTCAATATGGATGACAATATGATCAGTCATTTTCACTCCTCGGGAGTTATATTTTCAAACGACTCTTTTATAATTTTCTCTAACTCCACTGCAGGCAGAGAAATATTTTTACTTGCCACTTTAAGTTATCCAAACTCCATACTAACTCAATGGCATTTAGATCACAGTGGTAGGGTGGAAGTGGCAATATCTCGTGCCCATTCTGCTTCAGAATTTCATCAGCTTCATATACTGGCTCTGGTGTGTTTCGTTTTAAACTTGTTTTCTTACGATATAAAATCCGTTAATTTTGTTACGAATAGCATCTATATCGAAACTATCTAAGTCGGACACTGTGGGTTTATATGGCCTTTACGAGCACCTTCCTTTTTAATTCTTTTTTAATGTAGTAACGCTCACTTCTGTAAAGAGTGGTAAAACAGAATGATTAGATTCTGCAAATCATGAATTCAATTACATCTTTAGAAAAGTTATGTACTCCTAGTAAAAACTTACCAGTGATTGAAGCTATTTCATCCAAGTACCGGTTCTGGGTTATTATCCTATCTTTCTGCTCTAAATCCATAAGTTTTTCAATAGTTTTCACTATCTCATCAACCCCTGCTACATCCACCAGATTTTCTATAAAAGAAAAAAAAATGTTAAGAACCATGCAACATGTAACAGTATGTTAAATAACCATAATGTATTATGAAGGTGAATCAAAATAGATAAATATTTTTCCTTGCTAAAAGATAAATATAAATTACGACAAAGTATCAACTTAGTACCGTCATACTAACCTATGAAATCGAACACCACATGTAAACAATCTTGTTTTTGTTTGAATTCGGCGTCTTTTTCCTGTTGTTTTTCGTGATATTTAGACATCATGTGAAACAACATCTCCCGTACTCCACTTTTAATAGTTTTGTTAATTTTTCGCTGAATAAACGCTATTAATAAGATCACAACAAATCATCAACAACACGCCATCTTGTTTTGGAAAATTGAGTTTGACATTAGTATAGCATTGCCATATAAAAAGTTTGCAAATAATTCGAGTGTCTACTTTCGTTTGCCAGACTCTAGCTAAGTGACACGCCGCAACAGCCCCGCAATACAGAATTAAATGCGTATCGACGAGGTTTTCGCTGCTCTCAAAAATGTTCTCAAGCAACGAGTCCAAAGCACACACCAGCGCCCTATTTTCTTGTACATGGGTAACCGTGGTAAACGGGTTCTAAGTTCAGGCGGAGTCGATCTATACTCGCGAAGCGCATCCTCCAGTGCACTCCTCAGTCGATCGTTGCATTGGCTACTTACCGTGACAACCCTATCATCTAGCTCATTATTATGACTATTTAGCCGCGATGTCATTACTCCACTAGCGGGTGCTTGTACAGCGGCTTGCGTCGGGATCGAGATGATATGGTTGTTCAGTACCTCTGAGCGCAGCCTATCAAGTGTTACATCATCCAGCCTGTGGCTACGCTGGATGACCCGCACCTGATCCGACAGTCGTTGGGCCGAGACGTTGACAGCTGGTTCTAGGTTCTGAAACAGAGACAGCATCCTGACACGATACGCAGTGAGGTTAGTTCTCTCTGTAGACCCATAATATGCGCGCATGACGTTTTCGTTTATGGCCACCACCACCGGCAGCGGGGACCCGACTCGGGGCCGGTTGGCTCCTAAGACCCAAGCTGTTCGGTGACCGGCCTCTCCCCTGCCGGCGCACAGGTGTTGGCGACGTCGGCGGAGAGAAATATTATTATTATTATAAGATTTATTGCGGATGAGCCCATTCTATACCTCGATCACACCTGATGGTAAGCGATAGATGAGGTCTACGTTGGAACGAGCGAGCACGGAAGATGCCTGTTCACTCTTGCTTTAAAGGCTGAAACATCATAAGTGGCAGGGAACACAGAAGCAGACGGCGTCGCGCCATCGTTACATGGTGGACATCCCACCCATACATACGAAACGTTTTGGGAATACTTTCATTATGCGTACAGCTAAGGAGTGGAATTCCTTGCTAGTCTGTGTTTCTTGAGATAACCTGGGGGTCTTTAAGTCAAGAGTGAATAGGTTACTGGTAAGCGTGCTCCATCTTCGACCACATCATCACTTACTATCAGGTATGATGATGATCAAACTGGAACTTATCAATAATAACAAAAACATCGATTCCCTGGTCGACCAAATGAGCTATTAGGTTTTTTTTATACGAAATTTCTCATTAGTTCTCGGAGTTTGGAAGTTTGTGGTATGATATCTGAGAGTCTCTGGAAAGCACGTTAACCCGATGGTCCCAGCTGTTATTTGTTTTTAATATAATTTAAATTTAATTTAGTTGTAATATAATTGTGATATTATTGAATGGAATTATTATTATTATTGAATTGAATATAAATTTTATTTCTTTTTATATGGGCATGTGTGCCTGCTATTAACGGGGCACCGAGCTTTTTATACACAAAAACGCGTTTTTATGACGGTTGTTTGAAGTAGTAAACAATTAAATTAAAATCTAAGGAAATAAATTGGTATTTTTGGGCATATATACTAGGCGGTATACACGATGGAATCATAATTTGATAAAGTTTCCTGATTAGAATAAATTCACAAAGTTACCTCTAAACAACACAACAAACACTTAGTACGGCGTGAATACTTCGCTGAAGGTCATCAGTTTTTGAATAATAACAAAACTACATGTTTTACACAACGTATACATTTTACATTTTCAAAATGTTGATTTGTTTAACAATAAGAAGAAAATACCTAAATTCGCGCGAGTTTCGCCCATTTTATCCAGAGCCGCCGCGCCGCTGTCTTGTCCGCTTTAGTCCTGCGTCGGCCATCGGACGGGGAGCTTGTGTCGCTTGCGCTTACGCACGGATTTAGTAACAAAACGATGAAAATTGAATGAAAATTCATTGTAGCGTATTTGAAATGGGGAACAAAGTAAAGAAATCAAGACAGGGAAGGGGTTGGCGAAAAGCCAGAAATCTCAGTCGACCGGCGCGCGATCCCCGCCGTGTTTTTATCTGTCTGGCCTAGCCAGCTCACGCACACATACACGGAGCGCATAGAATACCTACAATCGTTTAGCGCAAGAAACTCGGTGCGCCCTTAATTAATTTTATTTTATTTAAGTTTTATATTTTAAACAGATGATAATAATGGCGCGTTTCTTTTCTTCCTAGCTTCTTCTTCTTCGAGGATATGCCTTCAACCATTCTGCTGACTTCGAGACGGTTCGAATGATGAAAGAGAAACTATGCTATATCGGGTACAATATTGAGCAGGAACAACGCCTCGCCTGGGAGACTACTGTGCTAGTGGAGCCCTATGTGGTAAGTTACTTAACTAATCAGAATAACGCTAAACTATTTGTCTTTCAAGTGGCGTTGACTTATACCACCACTTATAATTCGATTCAGTAAACTGACACAAGCTAATGTCAACCGTAGAGTTTCTTGGCGGTTCTTCTCCATAGGAAATGACCGATTTCGAATCGTGCACTAACTTCTGACGTTTTATGAGTGTCCATGTAAGCCTATTTAAACTAAAATAATTTAGATTTTTTTTTATATTCTCTTTATTAAATAACTAGCAGTCAAACCTTCTTCAAGCTTCAAGCTACATCCACACCAAATTTCATCAAAATCCACCCAGTAATTTCGAAGATTAGCGCGTTCAAACAAACTTTTCGCTTTATAATATTAGTATAGGTAATATCATACGTAACCTAATAGAGATGGATTCAATTCAATCAATCGAATAATAAATGAGCGATTTTTAATCGTGAGAAAAATATATAAATGATAAAATTTTAACTATTATCATTTATTGTTAAGTAGTAACTAGATTTTATTATAAATACATCTTTTTTATTAAATATATTCGTATCTAACCAGACATGGGTCTGGTTAGATAAGCCACTCTTGATAATTGTTGCACGTGATAAATATTTTAATAAATTATGCGGGATTACTATTAAAAAGACTGCCAAATGAATTGGAATGGTACAGGCCGCACAGGGGCATTTAAAAAAAAAAACTATTATAACATAACGATCTATTCGCTTTATTTTTCGCATAATCAAATTTTACATTTTTGGGTACCGCGCAGCCGAATGGCAAAAACGGAACCGTCATGTCTGTCTGTCTCTCTGTCCGTCCGTCCGTCTGTCCGTCCGTCTGTATGTCACAGCCATGATATTCCGAAACTATTAAGACCACATATATGAAACTTGGTAGGTATTCTGTTAACGCTGTTAATAAAATTAAGGGAGGCTCCCCATACATGGAACTGAAATTAAAAATATTTTTCTTTATCAACGATATGGGTGTGGTATCTATAGACAGGTCTTTAAAAATGACATTGAGGTTTCTAAAAACAACGTTTTCCTTAAGTTTTAAAAGATATACACTTCCAAAATGGTAAAATATTTGTGTACCCCCTAACTTTTATAATAATGGAGAGAAAAATCTTAAAAAAATGTGTGCTGTAGATCTTAATAAATACTTTCAACGAAAATTGGTTTGAACGAGATCAGGTCAGTAGTTTTTGATATATAGCACATTTTCTAAAACCGATATATAACTTTGTATTTCATACAAACACTATGAAAAACAAAATTATTTTGCGTAGTTACTACGGAACCCTTCATGGGCGAGTCTGACTCGCACTTGGCCATTTTTTTGTTAATATCACACAGTATTATTAAATAAATTGTTTAATTCGTTATTCCATTTTATTCCTGATTAGGTTAATTTAGTTACATCACAATTTCGTAGTCGTCATTATCTTATAACACTGAAACTGTGAGTCTATTGCATCGAATACGCGTGTGTATTCCGCTATAGCGTTAGGTGTAGTTTCACATTTATTGTACGTATAGCCAAGTTCTGGAACTCTCTGCCGGCTTCTGTGTCTTTCAGCCTTTAAAGCAATAGTAAACAGGCATCTTCTGGGCTCGCTCGTCCCATCGTAGACCTCATCTATCGCTCACCATCAGGTGAGATTGAGGTCTAGAGTGGGTACATACGTAAAAAAAACATATTTTCAATTAATTAATTAAGCTAAAATTAAATTATAATATTAAAATTAAACATCCTAAAATGTAATCATGTACCTGGTAATAGTTGTTGTTATTTTTGTTCCCAGTTACCGGACGGTCGCGTGATCAAGGTGGGAGGTGAGAGGTTCGAGGCCCCGGAGGCGCTGTTCCAGCCACATCTCATCAACGTGGAAGGTCAGGGGATCGCCGAGCTTGTGTTCAATACTATACAGGTATTTGTTTAAACTTTATATACTACCAACCAATCTTCCACATACTCTAACTTTAAGGCTATAATCGCATTGGACGGCTCACAACTCGATCGCCCAATGCATGTATTTTGATCAATAGGATGCACGAAGCGTATTTTAGTAGTGTTCGTAATAGTAAGTATTAATATAATGTTACACTCCCTGTACTCACACAAATGCATTTTGTTTTTAATTGGACAAAACCAGGAAGGGATGTGGTTTGTCAGTAGCTGCGCTTCCGCAGAAATATTTTCTTAAGTGAGCATGCGTATCTTTGGCCGATAGTACAATAGTGTCTTTTTGATGTTAAGGGAAAGCATGTTCCAGAATATTATAGTGGAAATACCGTAGGAATTAGGTATCATCATCGTCTTCCTAATCCCATTAACACAACAAGCATATTTAGCTTAGTTGGATGCGTTAACAAGATTGCTAGTAATGTGAATTCAAACAAAAAAAGTTTGTAAAAGGGATGAATTCAATTAAAAAACTTTCAAACAAAAAAAAAAATTCCAAATCGGTTCAGCCGTCTTCGAGTAATCGGTGATCATACATTAATAAAAATATACGCGTCGACTTGATAACCTCCTCCGTTTTTTTCGTTGGTTGAAAATGAGTACTGACCTGCATGACATAGGCTAGAATCCTAAAAAAAACCGACTTCCATATCAAAACACTACAAAGCCAAAAATAATTTTAATTTCGGTAATCGGTGTTATTGGTTTTGTATTTTCTTTTTTTTTACACCGCCTTCGGAAATTAAAATTATTTTTGGCTTTGTAGTGTTTTGATATGGAAGTCGGTTTTATTTTTTGCAAAAAAGTTTTTATATTCGCGCTTTTTAGTGGGTCAGTGAAATTTCCAAATCGATTCGTAAATGACGAAGTTATGCGCGAACAAAAAACGCAATGCAGAGTAAACGAAAAGATCATCAACGAAAATATTTTTCTTAGACTTTTGTTGATTTTTCAGAAACGGCTTGTCTGATTTCGATAAAATTTTCATGGGACCATTTGGGAAGTATACTCTTTTCAACAAAAAAAGAATTTTTCAATTCGGTTGGCAAGCGACGGAGCTATGCCCGAACAAACATAAAAAATAAAAAAACAAACAAACATCCGAATTGAGAACCTCCTCCTTTTTTAGAAGTCGGTTAAAAATGGTTTTCTTTTCGTGTAGGCCGCCGACATAGACATGCGTAACGAGCTGTACAAGCACATCGTGCTGTCGGGGGGCTCCACCATGTACCCGGGGCTGCCGTCGCGCCTGGAGCGCGAGATCAAGCAGCTGTACCTCGAGAGGGTGCTCAAGAACGACTGTGATAAGCTAGCGGTACGTATTAAAGTCATCTATTTTTTTTTTACCTTAAATTTTATTTTACAAACAGTCGCGCGGGGCTTGGCTCCCGTCAGAGAGTATATAACCGTATAGGCCGATTTCTTTGAAGAACACTACTCACTACTGCGGGCCGGGGGACGACAGAGAAATGCAGAGATTGGTTAGAGATTGGTCTACTTTATTAAGGGAAAGTAGTCAATATCGAATTACATTGTAAAAATGCTGAGTAAAATTTCCATAATAAAAACATTTTCATTAAAATCAGTTGTGTCATCAACTGTGACTTCAGCAGGCACTCTGTAATAATTATTTTTTCGGTGGTGAGTCATTAGATGATTTATCTAATGACTCCTCCCTCCTACATACACTTAACCTGTGGACTCGACATCGAAACAGTAATCTGTTTCTTTTTCCTGGGTGGGAAAATCATCGAATGACTTCTCCAATTCGGGTAAAGCGGAAGGGAGTGTCAGACCTCTACTGAATAAACACCAATCCTGTTCCTTCAGCTGCCCTTAAGTTCCGGGGCCGCGGTATCTCGTTAGAACATTACCGCAACCCCGGAATCAAAGTAACTTACGAGGGCGCTATTGTAATGCAAAGGTCCAAGTTAATTAGTATTAGAGTCCGTCATACTATTTGAAGCCTAGAAAGATTGAATATAGGTATCTTATATTCACGATTTGACTTTTCTCAACATTATATCAATAAAAACAAAACTAATACCTTATCCATCCCTTTTCTTTTTAATCTGGAATCTTCGGAAATCTAAGTCAAATAAATAAATGTATTATATTATATTATTATAGTTACTACGGAACCTTTCATGGGCGAGTCTGACTCGCACTTGGCTAATTTTTCAGGGAGTGTGCGATGAAATTACACAATCTAATTCCACTCGTTTCATCATCAGACTACGAGACAAACGGCGATGCACCATCGTTACATGGTGGACATCCCACCCATACGCACAAAACATTTTGGGAATACTTTCATTGTGCGTACAGCTAAGGAGTGGAATTCCCTGCCGAAGTCTGTCAAATGTCAATCATCGTTTCAATTTACTTTGTATACTTCCACAGAAATTCAAGATCCGCGTAGAAGACCCGCCTCGGCGTAAGGACATGGTGTTCATCGGCGGCGCCGTACTGGCTGAAGTTTGCAAGAATAGGGACAACTTCTGGCTGTCACGGAACGAATACTTGGAGCAGGTGAGCTTTTTACCTACAACTGTGTAGGCATGTTGGTGAGGACTGGAGCTGGCCTGGAGTCTGGGGTTGCGGGAATGTACTACCGAGATACCGCGGAACGTAAGGGTAGTTGAAGGAACAGGGTGAGTTTTTAGTCAGTAGAAGTCTGACACTCCCATCCGTTCCATCCAGAGCGTGAGTAGATTTGGCGATTTACCCACCGAAAAAAATGGCTTAATAATTTCAAGGTTAAGTGAAAACCTCGTAAGTGAAAAAGGAGTAACTTTTCAGTAGGAAGAAAAATCTGCGTGCTATAAAATTTTTGTACGGATTCTTTTGTATTTTTTTTTTAATTAATTTATATGTAAATTTAACCCGTTTTTATATCCAGAACTGTTCGATATTATGTATAATATGAAAAATATTAGACATAATATCGAACAGTTCAGAAATACATAATCCATGGCCTGATTACGCTAAACTGACGACGCGATGCGAGTGTTTACGAGGTTCTCACTTACTTTCATAGATAGCGTTTCGAGTATCGAATGAACATATTGGTGAGATCAGGATGTGCGTTGCTAGGATTGCTTTCTGGAAACGCAATAAAAAAAAATTGGACAAAAATTGACTCCCGAGGTTTTCACTCTAAGGCGACGATATGGAGATTCTTCCATGCCTCTGTCTGCCTGGCTGTCATTTGCACATCTTCGACAGTCGTTACGTCAGTCTTGCCAAGGGGTGTGGTGTTTCCCAGCAACTGTGTGTGTGTTGTAGATAGGGCGTCCAATCCCGGAATACCGAGATCTCGGTATTGCGGGATCCCGCGTCATTTTCCAATCCCGCGTGATGCGGGATTACGGGCGCGGGATCCGCGGGATTTGCGGGACTGAAAAAAGCATGCATACGACCTCTCGCGAGCGCGATCGCTCGGTGACTAGCGGCCGGCAGTGTTGCAAACAACGCGGGGGCCGTTGTTGCCCGTTTTTCACAGCTTATGTAGCCTAATATAACCGAATTTCAGTCAGTGGTAGCCTAAGTATGTAGCCTAAAATATCAGTAAAGATTTTTATTCAGTATTTGTTACTGTTTTCTGTGAATAAAATACGGTGTAATTTGATTGATCTCATACTAATAGTAATACGTAAATAAATGTGGAGTTAGTTGATAAATTAATTGTTTTTTTTTGTGATAAATAAATGGTGTAATTTGATTGATCTCATACTAGTAGTAATACTGGAATAAATATGGAGTTAGTAGATTAATTCATTGTTTTTTTTTTGTGATAAATAAACGGTGTAATTTGATTGATCTCATACTAATAGTAATACGTAAATAAACGTGGAGTTAGTTGATTAATTAATTGTTTTATCTGCCTTATATAAATGTGAATAATTTCAATATGCGGGATCCCGCAAATACCGAGATCCCGCGGGATTGAAAATTCGTAGTCCCGCAAATACCGAGATTGAATTCAGGCTGCGGGATTGGATGCCCTAGTTGTAGAGGTCAGCGGTCCTAGACAAAATCCATTTTCTGTAAGCGTTAACGCCAACGGAAAAATTAAATTGTATGGAGATGACATTTGCTAACCACATGTCACGTGATTGTCACGTGTTAGTAAATGTCAACTCCATACAATTTAATTTTTCCGTTGGCGTTAACGCTTACAGAAAATGAATTTTGTCTAGGCCCGCTGATATGCTGTCGCTACATGTAAAACATTAAGGGACGGTTCACATCTGACGGAAGATGCGTCGAGCGTATCACCGGTTGCGTCTATTCGGTTAAATAGGTATTTTCATATCTGACGGAAGATGCGTTGGGCGTAACTTCGTTTTGCCACATTATTACGCGTCTATTTGAACGAAAAAACTTCGAACGATCTGTACACAAACGATCTCCACTAATGTTACGCCTATTCTGAATGCGTTGCAGCTCTTACGTCGACTGACAATGCGTTGACGGAATCGGAATAGACGCTGTACGCTCGACGCACTAACTTATCATCGGTTGAGTGTGAACGGTCAAGTGTTTTTCTATACATTTGTCTGTTCTGGCGTTACGCGACCGATAATACGTGACACATGTTCCGTCTGATATGAACCTTCCCTAATACTCGCTGCATCCGATTAGTCTGGAACCTGGCCCAACATAGTTGGACTAAACAGATTGTGGTTTAATTTTATGCCTGGATTTCATGAGGTTAGGACAGCCAGGAGCGATGGAGGCCTGGTGGTTAAGAGCAAAATTTTAACTTGTAGCTCGTGCATCCGAACCCAGACCTTAGTTAATATAATTTGTATAATCACCACTGCTCCCAGAATGAGTGAACAAATTCATGGTGAAAACTTCGAAGATACATTATTATGTGAAACCAAACCGAACCAGGCCTGTATGGGTAACGTGACCATTTTTTTCATGTCAAAGCGGGACGCCTACAGAATTTTGTATATAAATATATATTTAGGAGCAAAATAAAAATTAAGGTTTAAAATGTGACTTTAAATAATTGTGGTTGGTATCTTACCTTCACTGGCATATTAATTTTTATACCAACTTAACCTAAAAATAAAATTTATAAATTAGGTAATATCGCGACATAAAACGACTTTACAGCAGAATTGGTTCAACGGTTTAGACGTGAAACACAACCGACAGAGTTACTTTTGTGTTTATAATATAGTAAAGAGTTAGGATTAGTAAGTATTCGGCAATTTCTAAATAAAAACATGCCCTATAGATAAGTGAACTATTAATATTTATTGAAAAAAACTTTAACAAAAAATAAAACCGACTTCCATCTCAAAAAACTGGAATGCCAAAAAAAAAAGAAACTAAAAGTTTGTTTGCAAAGCGGGACATTTTTGTTTTCGTTGGGGACAGCGGGACAGACAGCCTGAAAGCAGGACAATCCCGCCCAAAGCGGGACGTATGGTCATGTTATGTATAGGGAAAAATAGCCCATTTTCTTTTGACAGATATCCGATCGTTAGTGGCTGATTATACAGCGTTATTCTGAAAGCTTTTAGCTATATTTACAGGACCCCTTTAGAATGAAATTTATATTAATTTATATTTTTGTTATTATTTGGTAGTTATTGACAAGCAAAGCGATAATTAATTATGAATAATTAAATGCGTGTGTGCTTTTGTTGCTTATTAGTGTATGTATTAGATAGTATGATGACTTTACTACTGTATAAATTTTTCATAGAGCAATTAGGAAACTATTACGGAAAAAAATTACAAAAAATGTCTTTTTATCACCAATGAGAACACATTGTTATCGATTTTAATGCAGAGAAATTAATTTAGCTAAGAATTGAATAATAATGCTGTATAGCAGTGGCGAAGGCTCCATACAAACCGATTCCTACCGGCTTCCCTTTTGAAATATGGCAAATATTAGTATATTATTTTATATATGAATATATAAATAATAATCTATTATTTTCAATTAAACAAATAATTATTTACGAAGTTACAAGATTTCGAAGTCAGCCACAGGGCCACAGTTACTGGAATTCACGCATCACACTTGAGCAAGGGAAGCATTTTTTGGTCCGGCTTCCCTTTTATGAAAATTCACCCTTCGCCACTGCTGTATAGTATAGTAAAGTTATTAGAATTTAAATGACGAGTGACCAACCTAATAACTTTCAAAGTTCGCGAGCACATTTTTAGTATCTCTATCTATGTGGATTTATATAATTATATATTAGATATATAATTATAATTATGTATTATATATTGTATAGTGATAATAAACTGATCCTTGATTAGTATACGTTTTTTGTTCCAGGGTATATCCTGCCTAAGGAAGCTGGGCCCTCGCGCCAGTTAATGACTGAAGCACTTACTTAATTACTACTAACTGTACATAGACGGTGTAAAGAACACGTAAGCTACGAACTACGGTATCTCACGGGATATGACACATCTACTTAATTTAAATATCCATACTAATATTATAAATGCGAAAGTAACTCTGTCTGTCTGTTTGTTACCTTTTCGCGCCTAAACCGCTGAACCGATTTAGATTTTTTTTTTTTTTTTTTTTTTTTTTTTTTTTTTTTTTTTTTTAAATTTTAAGCTTACTTTATTTATAGCCAAATTGGTAAATCTAGTTTTGTAAATTGTTATGGCGTCGAATTTTCCAGAAGCCGCAAAATCTATCAAAAACACATAATAGTGGTTCATATTCGAGATACATCGAAGATAATCAATCTAAGATGAATTTTGGCATGGGAATAGTTTAGGATCCTGGGAAGGACATAGGACAGTTTTTATCCCGAAATTCCCACGGAATAACCTCCCACGCGGATGAAGTCACGGGCAAAAGCTAGCTATATTCTATATTACTATGTTTTCTGAATGAGAGAAACTCGTGGCTAGGTAATAATAGCTGCAGGTTTCGATCTACAAAGTTAAGCAACGCTAGATGAGGTAGGTTTGATGATGCGTGACCACCGTGATATTCCTCCGTGCCTCGGAATACACGTTAACCCGCATCCTGGCTGTCATTTGGGACCGTTCAAGTATTACGTAAGCACTATAGGGGGGCGTGGGGGTCTTTGCTTTGCTTATTTTTGATGACATGGGGGGTGGGGGGATGCTAGATGGTGATTACGTCAGCAGTAATTTTTTAAATTTTTACACATATAGCAACACACATTGTCTATGCTTCAAAATGAAATGCATTTTCGGGGATTCCTACAAATAATGAATTGTTGAATTCCGTGTCAGTAAAGTTTATTTAAATTAATATTATGTGCGTTACAGACTTCTTTCCAAACCTATTCCTTATTTCTAGATTTATAACTACTGCTCATGAATCAATCAATTGTACCAATGTTTATGTAAGTATGGAGGGGAGGGGTAAGAGCTTTGCTTACTTTTGCTGACGAGGGGGAGGGGTGGGTTAAAAATTGCAAAAAATGTGCTTACGTAATACTTGAACGGCCCCTTTGTAATTTTTTGACAGTTGTTACGTGTCAGATGCTAGAAAATGTGACACTGGTCTGGCCATGTGGTATCGTGTTACCCAGTTACTGAGTTGTAGAGGTCGGATAGGCAGACGGTCCATGTAAAACACTAGTACTCAACTGCATTGCATCCGGTAAGACGAAGCCGACCCCAGCTTAGGAACGATAACGGGTTTAGCTACGCTTGTCGAGTTCGTTCCGTGCTTTAACATTAAGGTTTCTATGCGAATTTGACATTTTGACAGAATGTCAAATGTCTATTGTCTCTCGTACTGTATTTCCCGTCGCTTACGTCTTCTACTGTTGATACGATACAAGTATTCCGTTATTTTACTCCTATATTAAGATTAGTTTGTATAGAATCAATGATTTTATTATGTTTCTAATTGTATATCAATTTAATTATAATAATACTGAAAATAGACAATGTGCATACAAAAATTTTCATGTTTTAAGGTTTTGTGTATATTATGTCTGTAGCGAAAAGCGGAACAGCAAAATTTTTTGGTGATGGTGTTAGTCAATCTTATTGAGATAAAAATTAGGACTTTGCGTCTATTCAGTAGACCACAATTGTTAATACTAGCTCAATTACCTAGTTTATAAGTATAATTGTATGTTGGCCAAAACAAATCGAGCTACACTGACATTTTCAAGGCGAAAGCGAAAGGGGATAGAACCGATCTAGCATATCGACCCGCCGACATTTTAATTTTATTTTTTCGAAACCGCGGCACACGGTGTTAATGTTATGAATAGATAGAGGACACATATATGAAAATTAAATGTCATGGAACATGGTACCCGGTAAAAAAAACGTGCACCACGATTTCGAAAAATATAAATAAAAATGGCGGCGGGTTGATATGCCAGCTTCCATACAAAAAGGTTCGAACCCCTTTGTTTTCTTTTTGAAAACATTGCCCCACTTTTACCTCCACAATTTATCCCGTTACATTTTCAATACGGAACATAATACGCACACACCTTTATAATGCATTTAATTTAATAGTTTAAGGCTCTCACTCCATCTACTTATTATATTGTCATCGAAGTGTAATGAAGAGATTTATAATTAATTAAATTAAGCCAATTGCTAAGACTATTCCAGAGTTGTAGCATTTTTGTTAGTTAGTCTTTTTAAAAGGTGATATATCTTATGAGACTAGTTATTTGAAATACATGTAGGAATGTAACTAACCGACTGTACGCATTTCTGTATAGGGTAAATATTTTCAAAATGTATATACCGGGTGACATTTTTTACCGTCTTGAAAATAATATGGTGATTGTAGAAGTGGAACAAAAGTTATACACGAGAATATTTGCTTAGTACTATTGAGATTGTAAAAGTTCCAAATATCCTTAAAAATCATGAAAAGTATCTATCCTACCGCCCGTGCGGTGATGAAAACTAGTGATCTTATTATATTTAACGAATAGGAACGCGCTGCAAATTCATTGATAAATTCCGCGCATTTAGTTATATAATATTTTTTTCCGATTTCTGTTTTTATTGTTCTATCATTAAAAGCTTTTTCAAATGAGTAGTATTTATTGATAGATGAATTTCTTTGTAGGTTCTTGAAAAATATAAAAAAAAACTATGCCATATGCTTCTACTCCGTTCACTTATTAAACCCTATTTTTTCGAGCCGGTAAGAAAAGTCATCCGATATAATGGGGATATATTTGTTTTGGTAATTTTTACTTTTAAGGTTTTTACATTATAGTGCTTTAAACCAGTGTGTTCTCCTTTAAAACATTAGTGTGGATGACCAATGGTGCAGATAAAACTCCTCCTCCTCGGCCTCAATAGCTAGTTGATGAGTATCGACTAGTCGACCATTTTTTTTATTTTGCATCATAAGGTAAAAAGTCTACCGCGATATGCGATAGTTTTCAGTACTGTTTTGGCGAGTTACGATCGCCAACACGACAAGAAAATGATGTAAATGTAATAATTATTGTATGATTTTGTAATTAATTATAATTTAACTGAGTCTATGATTGTTTTATTTTAATTCGTCCTGCCTTAAAATGAGATTGGTATGCATTATCCTTACCTATACTTATAAGACTATTTGTAATTAAATTGCAACTGGTGGATGAAGACTGTAGGAGGATAGGCTATACCCACATACATATACGGTGATGCATACATGGATAAACCCATAAGAGTTATTTAAGAAAAAATAACACACTATCCGTTTTAACAGCTATAGAAACTAAAATATCAATCTTGTATGTAATTAAAGTTGAATTGCTGAAATGTATAACTCCGAAACAACTATACCAAAGTGGATGGATTATGTTTTTTAGTGTACGTTATTGTCAGGACGAGTAGGTATAATAAAGGGGTGCGTACCATTTGACATAATAACAAAAGTTCTAACGATCACATGACCTAATTTCATTTAATATATATTTTTTTTAGTAAGTATAACTTTGAAATGATATAATTTAAGTTTACCTAATTTTATATGGTTTAATAAACATTTTCTATAATGCACGTTTGAACTAATATTCAGTTAGTATAATATTCAAATTCTATAGTAACGTTTAATATAATTTTGAACTATGGTTGGTGAATCATGTGGGTTAGGTTAGGTTAGAACCATGACCATTAGCGACCAGATCCCTTCTATTGTTGGTGAATCATTTGGATTGATATTTACTTATTCACTACAGAATTTGGCCAGAAAATGAGTAAATATGAAAATTAGGTCAACTGAACGTTATATAAAAATATACTAATTGAAAATTATATGAAATGAACGTTATACCTACTAATAAATAAATAAATGTTATTAGAGCAAAAGAAGTTTATACGAAATGTAATATTAGATCACATGAAATTAGGTTATTTGTTTTTTATAGCATATGAAAATTATATCATGTGAACGTTATTTCAAGTGATAATATATTATCTGTTATTATGGCATATATTACACACCCATAATAAAGAATCAATTGATGATATACATAATTTACGATTACCTATAAATAATTGCAGTATTAAAATTCAAATAAAATAGGTTTTTCGAATGTTTAATAGGCATTATTATTAACTGACTGAAGAGCAATTTGTGTGGCAATCCCTGGCTGGTCATGGATATGAAATCTAATCATATTCAGATTTAGTCGTTAATTAGTAACTGTATTATAAAAAGAAACCGGCCAAGTGCTTGTCGGGCCACTCGCAGTATAGGGTTACGTAGTTTACTAAAACGTCACGTGTGACCGAGAGTTCCGTACTATGCTCTAACAAAAACAAACTACTCTGTTTTACATAAATAAGAACCTAATTCAAATATTTATATGCGAGTAGAATACAGTTGGTCGACTATTACCTACTCGTAAATTTTTAAAGCCATTTTAGCGCTTTCACTGTTCAGCCGCAATATCGAAATTATGTCTCAAGTCCAATTTAGTTTTTCGTTCCTATTTACTGAGATAATTGCCTTTATACCACTTCAGGTCCATAAGGGCCATAAAGGTGACCCTTTGCAGAGTGACCCACATGTATGTCACGGACGTAGAAGCAGATAATTCAGTAACCCACATGTGTGGCACGGACGTCTTATTCCAATCCAAAATGACCCACAGGTGGGTCATGGACAGTGAACGTGTTGTCTGATAGTTTTCCTTTTAACTTTGTTATATGTAGGTACTACTGCCTGGTTTTTACCTCCTAACGTGTTGCTTTTTAGATCAATAAAACCAACTGTCTCCCTCACAGTTTGGTTTCAGACAGGGAAGGCTTACTGAAGATGCTGCGCTGGCTCTTGCCTCTACTTAACACTCCGTGGATGGTGCAGGCCGCTGTCTTGTTTTTCTTGACCTTTAAAAAATACCTTGAAATCGTTTCAATCCCCCTTTTCCTAGACTGTTTAGAAGCATATGGCATAAGAGGACTACCTCTAGCTCTGCTTACTCATGATCTTATAGCACATCTTGGCTTGGCCATGTATCTTTTGGGGATATGCGGACCAGACAGGTGTTTTTGTCCGGTGGGCAACTGCCCGATGTTTGATATCGGGTGATTTGCATATAGGCTAGTTGTGTGGTAAACTTTGCTTGCGCGATACAGGATTTCTATTATTAGTTTGTTTGTTGCGAGATAGATGTCGCTATAACCTCAAAGCTAATCACACCTAGATTTAGTCGGTCGCTAAATATCGGAATGTGTCGGTTCGTAGTTTAATAGATATAGGGGACATTCTGTATCTCGAGAACTAGAGCACCGCTAATCACGCCTAGATTTAGTCGAAATTAGTCGCTAAATATCGGAATGTGTCGGTTCGTAGTTTAATAGATATAGGGGACATTCTGTATCTCGAGAACTAGAGCACCGAGCGGGGATCTGTTTTAGCCTAGATAAATCTAAAGTTGAAGTTAGTCGCGAAATACTAGATATAGTCGTTGTATAGTTTAGAAAATATGTATAACACTATTGTTTTTACAAAGTGTAGTCCAAGTAAAGTAAAGTAAGACAAGGAACAGTGCTCGGCCCGACATTGTTGCTTCTGTATAATAACAGTCTCTGTCATACTAAAATTCAAGGATGGGTATTTTGTCATACGCGGATGACGCCGCTTGAGTCTTCATTGATGAAACATGGAGCAGCTCCCAAAGGTCTGGGTATGGTCTGATAAAGATTGCAACATGGCTCGACTAAAACTTTTTATTCGCAAACACCTCCAAGAACTTTATCTGCTTCTCTAAGTACGACCCCTCACAACCTCCACCAGATTTCAGCATTCAAATTCATAAGTGCGAGCAGGGCCGTTTTAAGTCTATTCTGCGCCGGGGTGCGGGACTCAGCCTGCGCCCTCGTTTTTTTTTTTACACTGCAGCGTGGCACGCGACCGAGCGACGACACACTGCAGTATGAAAAGGGTCCTAGTCAACCAAGAAAACACAACATACATCGCATTTGTGTAATAATTTAGATAAATTTACAGATAACTTTTGTGTTTTGCAGGATAAACTCAACTTAGCATCTTATCTGTCGACTGATGTCAAGGGAAAAGGTGATATACGGTTGTCAGCATCAAACAGGAGAATTACCTTAAAAAATACCTTGTTCGTACCAGATCTTCGTAGCAATTTACTGTCAGTAGCCAAAATTGCAGATAACGGGTATGAGATTAATTTTACTAATGCCCTGCTTAATTTTAATAAGGGCCTGTATAAATGATGTGACGTCTGGTAAGACCGTGATGACAGCTGTACGAAAGGGAAATCTTTACCTTTTTAAGGAATTGAATGAAAAAGCTTATTCTGCTGTAGATTCAATTGATATCCTAGCTTGGCATGAGCGTATGGGTCATTTAAATGGTAGAGATCTCGTAAAACTACTGAACCGTTGCGGGCATAATATAAAAGAGGCAGATTTACGTAATATATCCAATTGCGATATATGTGCTAAGGGAAAAATGAGTTCATTACCTTTTTCTAAGTCGAGTGGACCGTGTAATGAGTTATTACGTATCGTACACTCCGATGTGGTAGGTCCGATGAAAACGCAATCCATAGGAGGCGTGAAATATTTTGTAAGCTTTATCGATGACAGTTCCCGGTGGTGTGAAGTTTATCTACTAGGGAAGAAAAGTGCAGTATTTAGTGCATTTAAACTTTATAAAAATTACGCTGAGAAGTTGACAGGAAAGAAAATAAAATTTCTTCAGACTGACAATGGTGGTTGTCTGCGCCCATCTGCGCCATACTTGCGCCTGACAGTTTTGTAATACCACCAAGTCGCACATTCAAGTGATGCTATATTTTGTTTATAAGTTTTTTACTCTCACCCGCACACCTTGACTTTATCACTCTTTTTACATTCATAATTCAGTACACGGGTGCGCCGCCACGAATAATTGCTTCTCATTGTAATTATATAAAATCTGAAGATTAAAGCTGTTTTTGTTGAAGAAACTGAGGTTTTCATTAAACTTCCATAATGTCCACTATCAGACATTAAATTTGGCGACCGTGACAGGACATATTCGCAAAATTCGTATCGAGTACCTACGAAGACAAAGAATCCTCATCAAAAGGAAAACTATCAAAGATTCATCGTGGAGGACTACAGACTCAAGAATACTAATAGAAGACAACTAAGCCAGCCAGGTCGGTCAGCATAATACGCCGCGCCCAGCCTTAGCTTCTACGACGTCGAAGTTCATCGTCAGCCTGCCACGCCAGCTCGAGGATTCTGTCAACATCTGCGAGCAGCTCGTGTACCTATTAGTGCCACAGCCACCAGCGAGGACCAGTGTAGCCAGAAGCAACAGTCTCGCCTATCAGTTAAGTGCCTTTCCTATACAATATCCTAAATATCTAAACCTATTTTCCTATCAAAGGTGTCGCTGTTTGGTACATTCCATATTCCATTTGTGTATTTCATTAGTTTATCGAAGTATCTATAGCTATTCTAAAGCTTATTTCAAGTAAATAACCAGTAAATATCCTAAAATAGTAAAATTAAAATTCATTGTTCAGTGTCAACTACCTACGTCGCAATAAGTAAAATTGTAAGGTCATTGAAAATAATAATTGGTAACTATATTCCCGATATTTTCCGTTCTACTGGGTAATCTGAGGCCCTAAGCTTAGGCGTCCTCCCAATAGTGCGTGTCATTATTCTAGTTCACACTATTTCAAATATTTTCGGCCGACTATTTCAGGTCGCTGCCGGTTACCGCTAGCCGCGTTCCGGTGGCGTCGGCGCCTCGCCACGCCCGCGCCGATATTTTCCGTTCTACTGGTTAATCTGAGGCCCTAAGCTTAGGCGTCCTCCCAATAGTGCGTGTCATTATTCTAGTTCACACTATTTCAAATACTTTCGGCCGACTATTTCAGGTCGCTGCCGGTTACCGCTAGCCGCGTTCCGGTGGCGTCGGCGCCTCGCCACGCCCGCGCGCCGAGACGTCGCGTCGCCGCCGCCGCCGCTGTGCTGCCGCCGCGCTATTGGCGCGCTTGCTGCCGCGTGGCTGCGTTCGGGACCGAGGTGCCGCCGAAGGAGTATCAGATAAGGCTTCAATCATACAATTTTATTCCTTCATTTGGCATTAGTGTGTTACTGTTTAGATTACTCAATCAACTATAATCATTTTCTAAAGCTCTCAGTGGTAGTTTATTGTTTGTGGTTGCTACTATTAATTATTAATAAAACAAGATGTCTTTAAGCGAGGATAAAGACAGTAATGCAAAACTATTGAAGGAATTATCTGCTAAACGTAGCTCGGTCAAAGGTCGTTTAACTAAATTTAAAAAATACACTTCAAAATTATCAAAAACTCAAGCTAAAGAGTTAGAAATTAATGTTGGTAAAATACGAGCTATGTCTAGCAAATTTGATGAACTACAGGTTCAGATTGAGGTCATTAATTGCGACAATATGGATTCTGATATCGATGAACGTGATGAAATTGAGCAGATATTTACTTCACATCTTGCGATTGCTGAAGAGCAACTTGATAAGTATAAGAATACTCCTCGCGAATCAGATTCGCACAATTCATCACAATGTCATCACGATCAGTCATCTCAATGTCACCATGTTGATTTTAAATTACCACAAATACAAATTGCAAGGTTCGATGGCGCTTATTTCCGTTGGCTTGAGTTACGAGACACCTATTTGTCGCTCATTCATAACAACGAGCGTATCAAGCCTATTCATAAGTTCCATTATTTAGTATCGTATCTCGAGAATGAAGCCGCGCGAATCATTTCTAATTTAGAGATTTGTGAAACTAACTATGAAACTGCATGGCAGCTCTTGTGCAATCGTTATGATAACAAGCGCCAACTTATATATCAACACCTCAATTCATTGTTATATTTTGAATCAACACAGCAACAACACAAACGTGAATCAGACAAATCACTGAGGTTTCTAGTTGACCACGTAACAAAAAACTTGCGAGCATTGTCAAGCTTAGCTAAACAAGATGAATTGCTTGACATGAT
This sequence comes from Tholera decimalis, assembly GCA_943138885.2. Lineage (NCBI taxonomy): Eukaryota > Metazoa > Arthropoda > Insecta > Lepidoptera > Noctuidae > Tholera > Tholera decimalis. The sequence goes on from OW964571.2 coordinate 6,712,254, forward strand.
AATTATTAAATTTCTCATACCAAAATTAGATAGTCGTACAGCCATGAAGTGGGAAGAACATCGTAATAGTTTGTCCAATCTCCCCGCTCTAAAGGATTTCAATAAGTTCCTAACTGATCGCGCTGATGTGTTAGAAACTATGTATCAAAATAACTCTGATATACCCAAGGCAACACAATCACACCAAAATAATCATAATAATTCTCGTAGTACTAAATCATTTTCATCTACAGTTCAGAACACTGGCCCTGTCGCTAAGCAGTGCGTCGTCTGTAAAGGTGACCACTGGATATACGACTGCCCTATCTTTCTAACGAAGAGTGTTCAAGAACGACGAGATGAAGTATTTAAGTTGCACTTGTGCTCCAATTGTCTACGAACTGGGCATCGTGCACGTGATTGCAAGATGGGTCCGTGTCGTGAGTGCAAGCGTAGGCACAATTCACTCTTGCATTTACCTAATTCTAACAATACTAGCACAAGTAATGCTAGTACAGTCAGTAGCAATAATACTAACACAGATCGCGATCCAACTGAAATATCAGTCAATAATTCAATTAACAATTCCATAGAAAATCAAGTTTTTTTTGTCAACAGCCATGGTTAATGTTATTAATCCTCAAACAAACAAACAATTTCGAGTGCGTGCTTTATTAGACTGTGGCAGCCAGTCCTCATTTATTAGCCAGTCACTCATGAACAAGTTGTCATTACAGGTATGTGCTGTAAATACTATTAATGTTATTGGTATAGGCAACAACTTAGCAGAACATGTAAACAAAAGTTGCATTGCCCGATTAAATTCATTTAACAATGACTATAGTGTCGTACAATCATTTTATGTATTGAACCAATTAACAGGTGCTATTCCTAAACAATCTATAGACATTAGTAAATTAAATATTTCAAGAAACATACAGTTAGCTGATCCTAATTTTAATCAGCCTTCGGCTGTAGACATTTTGATAGGTGCGGACCTATTTTGGGACCTATTAGGATGTGATCAGTTAGCATTAGGTCATAACATGCCCAAACTACGTAGCTCTAAGCTAGGTTGGCTCGTTGCCGGCCCTATTTCTCCAAGTTTAAGGAATCGTTCGTCACCTAAAAATATTCCGTGTCTTGTTTCAGTTAGTGATAGTGACGAATGCAATAATTCCGAGATTAATTCCGAATTGATAAAGTTTTGGGAACTGGAGCAGGTTAGGTATACTTTGGCAAAATTGAGAAGGCATGTGAAGACCACTTTTATCGCAATACGTACCGTTTAGAATCGGGTAGATTTTGTGTTAGGCTGCCCCTAATTGATACTCCAGATTGTTTAGGAGATTCTTACGCAGTGGCTAAGAAACGATTGTTGTATTTAGAAAAACGTTTCCGTAAGAATCCAGAACTAAAGTTACAATATTCAAATTTTATTCAAGAATATTTGGAGCTAGGCCATTTAGAGGACTGTCCGACTATCAATCCCGTTCCATCCTATTATTTATGCCACCATGCAGTGTTTAAACAAAATAGTGAAACGACAAAGACTCATGTTGTCTTTGATGGATCGGCACGAACCTCCTCAGGCTTCTCTCTGAACGACCTACAGATGGTCGGCCCCAATGTTCAAGACTCAATCTTTACTATTTTGATTCGGGCTCGCCAGTATAAATATATTTTGACAGCTGATATAGAAAAATTCTTTAGGATGGTTAGATTAAACGAAAAGGATCGTAATTTGCAATTAATACTTTGGAGAAGTGACGAGTCCAATCCTATCAAAACCTTATGCCTTAAAACCGTAACTTATGGTCTCGCAAGTGCTACATATTTGAGCACCAAGTGTCTGTCAGTATTGGCAGAGGATTGCGATGACGAGCTTATAGGTAATGTCATTAAACACGACCATTATGTCGATAATTTAGTCACCGGATCCAACAATGAGTCCGAGTTACTATATATTCAACGCAAGGTGTCGGACACACTAGGATATGGTGGATTTAAACTACGTAAGTTCAGATCGAATTTACCAAGCATTTTATCATCATCAGTCATTGATCAAAATGATAAGGTTAGTTTAAGTGAGTCTTCTAATACTTTAGGATTAAACTGGGATCCCAAAACCGATACTCTTTAAGTATCAATTAAAATTCCTAATAAAAATGATGTACATAACATGCGACATACATGTCCTAAAGATAAACTATTTGGTAAATTTACAGTTAGTGAATTAGAATCATCTTTTATTTGTTTATGTAAAATTGCTCAGCAAACTTCATTTGCTTCAGAGTACAATATTTTGTTAAAAAATAAATCATTAAGTAGCAAGTCAACACTCTTGTCACTTTCACCCTTTTTGGACGATGACAAGGTAATGAGAGTCGGTGGTAACATAGAATTATCTGATTACAACTATACTCAAAAACATCCCATACTTTTACACGCCTCTCATCCGTTCACAAAATTATATTTTACATACGAACACTTACACAACATGCATGCAGGGCCTCAGCTGTTGCTAGCCTGTACAAGAGAGACTGTGTGGACTATAAACGGTAGGCACTTGGCCCGCCGCACAGTTCATGCCTGTGTCAGATGTAGACGTATACAAGTTAAAACATTAACTCCCATGATGGGAAACTTACCTGCACAGCGCATCACACCTGATTTTCCATTCCGTGCTGTTGGCGTTGACTTCGCTGGTCCGTTCCTCACGTTAAATAGAAAGGGTCGAGGTGCACGATTAATCAAAACCTATTTATGTTTGTTTGTATGTTTCCGATATAAATGTGTGCACCTGGAAGCCGTCAGTGATTTGTCTAAAGACGCGTTCATCATGACGTTACGAAGGTTCATATCGCGACGGGGCAAGCCAGCGGAGATATTTTGCGATAATGGCCGCAACTTTGTTGCAGCAGCTAGAGAGATAGGTAGTTTTCTTAAAGCTAATCATGGACCTGTGGTTAATTTTGCCACCAATGAAGGAATAAGGTTTGTGTTCTCTCCCACGTATGCTCCACATTTCGGCGGCATCTGGGAAGCCGGCGTTAAATCCGCGAAATACCACTTAAAGCGCGTTATGGGGAACAATCATTTAACGTTTGAGGAGATATGTACTCTTTTCACACAATGGAAGCGATGCTTAATAGTCGACCTTTATGCCCACTTTCCCCTTCCCCTAACGATTACCATTTCCTAACTCCCGGCCACTTTCTGATAGGGCGTGCCCTAAATGCATTGCCTGGTCCATCGCTCGAGCACGAGAGCCAGAACAACCTTCAACGTTACAAGAAGCTTGAGCAAATCCATCAACATTTTTGACAGCGCTGGCAAAGGGAATATGTAGCAGAACTACAGCAGCGCTCCAAATGGAGAACAAAATCAGCATCCCTGCAAGTTGGAGATTTAGTTCTTCTCCAGGAGGATAACGTCCCACCACTCAGCTGGCGAATGGGACGAGTTAGCCGCTTGTTCCCTGGGACCGATGGCGTCTCACGAGTCGCAGACGTGAAAAACTACCAGAGGCAGCTTCAGGAGGCCTCTCACTCGGATTTGTCCCTTGCCTGCCTCTTCACCGGAAAACGACTGAAGAAGTTGAAAGGAGTCTTTCAACGGGGGGAAGATGTCTGCGCCATACTTGCGCCTGACAGTTTTGTAATACCACCAAGTCGCACATTCAAGTGATGCTATATTTTGTTTATAAGTTTTTTACTCTCACCCGCACACCTTGACTTTATCACTCTTTTTACATTCATAATTCAGTACACGGGTGCGCCGCCACGAATAATTGCTTCTCATTGTAATTATATAAAATCTGAAGATTAAAGCTGTTTTTGTTGAAGAAACTGAGGTTTTCATTAAACTTCCATAATGTCCACTATCAGACAGTGGTGAATATTGCAATCGCGAGTTTGATGAGTTTTTAGAGAATGAAGGTATCAGACGAAGATTGACAATACCACATACTCCTCAGATGAACGGTGTCAGCGAACGCATGAACAGAACTTTGTTGGAAATGGCTAGGTGCATGTTGTTGTCGTCTGGTCTATCTGTAGGCTTTTGGGCGGATGCGGTTGTGACAGCATGCTACGTACGTAACCGTTGTCCAACCAGCAGCTTAGATAGAGGCATTCCTTTTGAAAAATGGACTGGAACTGCTGTGGACTTAACGATTATCCGAAGTTTTGGTACCAAAGCGTACGTTTTGGATAAGACACCAGGGAAAGACAAGTTCGATGTACGTGCCCGCGAGGGAATCCTAGTTGGATATCCGAGATCTACGAGGGGATACCGAATTTGGATTCCAGCTGAACACAAAGTTATTGAAGCTAGAGATGTTAAATTTCAAACAGAAGTAAAAACCTTGAAGAGTGATAAGAATATTGAATTAAAAGTTGATAATAATGTTCAAACACGAGAGAAACCTATAATTCAAACTGTAGAATTTGAAGTACCAAATGAAGCCACACAAAAACCTACCTTAGGTGCTGGTGATTTTGCTAGAGAACAAGAAGTCACTGTAAGAGAGCGCTCAGGAGGTAGTAACTTTCAAGACAACAGAGACAACTCTCACTGCAATTGTGATAAAGATATGGATCAAATTGAAGAAGTTGCGGAGGATTGTCGTAGACAGCCAATTTTAAAGCGAGCTCCTGGAAGACCTAAACTTATTAAGGGGGAGCGTGGACGTCCGAAGAAAGTATACAACATGGTAGAAGTACATTCAGGAGATGCAGAACGAACGGAAGGAAATGAAGAACATCAAGGTAATGTTAATGAGACAGATCCACAAGTTGAAGGTGAAGTGCTGAATAATGAAAATCATGAAGAGAATGATGAAGAATTTTTTTCTGCAGTCGCTGAAATATCTCTTGAAGAAGCGTTATCAAGCGATGATCATGTGGGGTGGCGAGAAGCAATCCTATCCGAGATAACAAGCTTAATAAAGAATGAAACTTGGGATATTTTAAAGAAGCCTAAAGACCGAGACATCGTGGGCTGTCGTTGTGTATTGACAACAAAATTGAATGTCGACTTGAGCACGAAGAAGAAGGCTCGATTGGTAGCAAAGGGTTTTAGTCAACGTTATGGAATAGACTACCATCAAACGTATGCACCAGTAGCAAGACTTGAATCAATTAGATTACTAATGGCACTTGCTGTAGAATTGAACCTCGAAGTACATCAATTGGATATCAACACAGCATATTTGAATGGTCGACTCGATGAAGAGGTATACATGCAAATACCGAAAATTCTCTATGAGAGTCTTAATACGTTGATTCGAAGAGAAGATAAGAACTCAGTCATTCATGTGCGCGCTAGAAAAATGTTACGAGACCTCAAGGCTGGAGGAGACGCCTGTTTACTAAGGCGCTCTTTATATGGTTTAAAGCAAGCAGGACGACAGTGGTATCTCAGATTAGATGAGAAGCTTCGTCGAATGGGCTTAATGCCAACTAAGAATGAACCATGTCTTTATCAACAGCGGAGGGCAGATGGAACAATTTTAATAGTAACAATTTACGTTGATGATATTTTAGTAGCTTCACAGGATGTTAAATGGATAGAACATTTTAAGAAAAACTTAGCTGAAGTTTTTGAGCTGAAAGACTTTGGACCAGCCAAATACTGCCTAGGGATAGAAATTGAAAGAAAAGATGGTGCTATAAGTCTATCACAGCGAAATTATATCAAATATACTTTAAAGAAATTTGGTATGGAAGATTGCAAAACAGTGTCCACTCCATTTGAAGTTGGACTGAATTTTACAGTGCCGAAGAAAGATCGTGATAAAGATCACAAAGAACAGGTAACGTGGCCGTATCGAGAACTGATAGGCACGTTAATGTACCTAAGCGTGGGTACGAGACCTGATATTTGTAATACTGTTTCAAAATTAGCTCAGTTTACGACTTGTCCTAACCATACGCATTGGATTTCAGCTAAGAGGGTTCTTCGATATTTGAAGAAAACAATCGACTATCGTCTAACGTTTTGTAAGACAGGCAAAACGTTGATAGGTTACTCGGATGCTGACTGGGGTAATTGTTTAATAAATAGGCGGTCATACTCCGGTTATGCTTTTATTTTAGGAGGTGCAGCCATTTCTTGGCGATCTCAAAAACAGAGAACTGTAGCCACGTCATCCACTGAGGCAGAATATATTAGTGCTAGTGAAGCGATGAAGGAAGCTCTCTACCTAAGTAGTTTATTGAGGGAGATAGGATTATCAGGGCTATCTAAAACTACTGTATATGCTGACAACCAGGGGGCGATATACCTTGCTAAAGATCCTGTCTATCATGCTCGCAGCAAACTCATAGACATAAAGTATCACTTTATTAGGGATGTACTCAAGGGTAACATCGTTGAGTTGAAACATGTGTCGACAGATTTCATGCTGGCTGATGTTTTGACGAAAGCTTTACCTGTATGTAAGCATTATAAATGTACTGAAGGCTTAGGGCTGCAGCAGCTAAATTGAGGGGGCGTGTTGAAGGTTGTATTCAATTGAGCTGCTGGTTAGAAAGATTGTCTATTGACGTGACAAAGTCACTTTTGAAGATAATTGTTTTTTCGTGTATGAATACGATATAATGAAAAGTCCTTGCGTAAAATAAACGTATTTAATTTTGATCTCAAGTAATCTTTGATTCTAGTTGCACACTCTGCGTTACAGAAGCGTAGCCTTCTAACAATTTTGATATTTTATTACTCTAAAAAACAAAAATAAACTTAAAACTTCGATTATCTACTAAATATCTATTTATTACATGTACAGTCGCCAGCACATCAAGCTATCCGAATTTGTCAAATTTACCCAATTGAGTTTGAACCTTATCATGTTGTAATAAAGTTATAAATCTATTAAATTATTTTGACAGATTGGAGTAGGTTGATGTGCCGGCCGCCGTACATACACATACATCAAACAAACTCAATTTTTCTTGCTTTTGAGTTGGCAAAGATTTTAATTAAATCATTTATTTTTATCTCAATTTTGGATTCTATACTTATAATGGCTAAGTTTGTCAGTCTGTCTTGGGTCATGGTTGAACGAAGATAATTTTTTATTAATTTTAATTTTGTAAAGGATCTTTCACCTTCTGCTACTGTAACAGGCAATGTTAAATATATACGCAGAGCTGTTGAAATATTGGGAAATGAGGAAATTAAATTATTAGAATATATTTAGCTTAAAATATCAGTGGGAATACTTGTTGATGCATTGGGAAAAAATATTGGCAACAATTCTAATCTTCTATATGGGTAAGACCGCGAAAAATTGTACAGTTACATTCATGACATCATACCGCACGTTACGTACATGACTGAATGTTACGTACATGACCATTATAAAGCTTAGCTCACATCATTACAGTATAGAAATAAAAGTCAGTTTTTAATCAAAATTGTATTGGTATAGTTATAAAAACACAACAGCTATAAGAATGAAACACAAATTAGGAAAAAAAATCGTTCTGTGACGGTTCTGACTAGCTCGCCACTGTTGTCTTTTAACTTTTTTTATTTCTTCGGGACATTCTTTAACCTTTTACCTACGGGTGTCAACTATTGTTGATTTAGCGATGTCATTTCTGAATACGGGAGGCAACTATAGATGATTTGCGAAAGGGTCTGTTTTAAACCTTTATATTGACAAAACTAGACCGTATTTCCTTAAGGTAAAGATCACTATGTGGAGTCGATAAAATTATGATTCTGTTGAAAAAGTTCCCATATATTTACATAGATGGCAATAAAAATAAATCATAAACAAAAAACTAGGTCTTTATTCTGGCCACCTTTGGTTATCGGAAAAACTAGTTTATTTTGAATCATTATGGTTAAGTTCAGTGTTTTTGTTAAGTAATGTGTTAAAAATACTATTAACCTCATATTGAATGTAAATAAAATAAAATTCTGATAAAAAACAAGTGATGTTTCGCCGAATACAGTGATTGATTCTAATGCTTAATTTTTTGGCAATTACGTAAAATTTTGCGAATAAACTATAAAATCTATAACATTTCTCAAAGGTAAGTGAAATAATAAATCAGTGTGTGAAACTTCAAGTACCTAGGTATTGTGCTTCAAAAAATGTAGACAAATAAAAACATAAATGACTGCGCAAGTGCGCAGTTGCGCGCCAAAAGTACCCGTATTGGGTGATGACATCGCTTTTGAAGTCCCGTAGGTAAAAGGTTAATTTTCTTCCGATTTTTATTACTCTCTGCATTTTTTCTTTTAAATTCTTCGTATTTTGCGGGATTTTGTTCTTGCACCCGCTCACGAAATTTTTTTTGTCTTTCTGCTATCGTCAACGCCATCTGTGACATTTTGGATAACTAAATATACTGACTTGTATTACTTTATTTTTTAATTAAAGTTTTTTACAGTCCGTTCAATCGACTTTAACTTCTATTCCGCAGGTATAAGGGTGGCATTAAAAGCAAAAACTGAAGAAGACAAAATCGCTTGAAGGAACAGAGGGACTGTACAAGGGAAGCTGTGTTAATAACTATAGACCTATTTCAGTCTTACCTACCTTGTCCAAAATTATAGAGAAGATTATATTAGAAGAAAATATTAGAAGTAGCTGGATTATTCTTAAAGTGTGTCAGTAATAGATGTTAGTTTCATGACGTTACACACTCAGTAAAATTTTGGACATGTTTTTAAAAATTAATAAAAAAATAATTGTTACGTTATTTAGGGAAAGCTTTTCATAAAAACGTTGGTTAAGTATCAAAAAACTTCAACATAACTTAAAAATACGGAATAGCCATTAAATTTTTTAAGCAATGGCAGTTTTTGTTAAAAGGATGGTAGTTGGACAAATATTTTTTGTATGGATGTGAAAGTAGTACCAACGAAAAAATTACAAAAAAAAACAATTTGTAAGAGATAGATTAAATGTTGTGGAATTATCTAAGACAATACAAGCATACCATTCAGTACAATCTACAACAAATCTCATTTATCAAATAAAGTTGATGTTATAGGTTAAATGAAATGGGGACAAGCGAAAAATGACTAATGTACAATTTTTCGCGGTTTTACCCATATATATAAAAATTAATTGCTGTTCGTTAGTCTCGCTAAAAATCGAGAACGGCTGAACGGATTTATCTTATCTTGGTTTTGAAATGTTCGTGGAGGTCTAGGGAAGGTTTAAAAGTTGAGAAAAATTTAAAAAAAAAATTGCCGGGAAAACCGGCAAAACAGCCCTTTTCTATTTCCTATACAAACGTTTTCTAAATAAAATGGAGAGTAGGGTAGGGGTAGGGTAGAGTAGGGGTATGGTAGGGTTAGGGTAGGGGTAGGGTATTGGTAGGGTAGGGTAGGGGTAGTGTAGGGTTTGGGTAGGGTAGGGGTAGTGGTATCGGTTGGGTAGGAGTAGGATACCACGCGAACGAAGTCGTGGCGGGTCAGCTAGTTCATTATATAAATCCTCCCCGTCAATATCAAATCTATTTTTAAATCTTAGTTTTTCTTGGAGCCGATAACACTGAGATTTTTTTCATGCATCTCTAATTTATTCCACCATTCAATGTTTTGGAAGAGTGAAAAAACTGAATTGTGTTCCGTGCCCAGTGTCCAGCAGTGCCCAGTAGAAAAAAATAAAAACATATTTTAAAGAAGATCGGCAGTGTCAGTGTCGCTCTATTTGAGAAACGAACCTAAACTAAATTATATGCATTTTATAGATCAAGTAAAGTAGTTTATTTTCCTGATTAAAGTTTTTCTTTATTTTGTGGGAAAAGGGAAAAACAATAAAAATAAATATTTTGTTAAATCAGAAGTAAAAGTAGCAATAACTAAACGCAAAACAACGGTATTGAAGTAATCATTGCCATTTTTAGTAGAATAATACTTATTAGTAGAATATGAATGTTGGCTGGTTGGTTAAAACTAACCATCGTTTTATAATAACATTACGAACACGTTTTTATTTTTATATTAATAGACATTAATGCGTTTGCAATATTCCAATCTTAACTATAAACTGTATTCTTAAGTAATTATAGAAAAACATAACATAGTCGTTAGTTTTTACAGTTTATACCTGGCAACATTAAACAGTTGGCATTTCTAACTGAACTGTCATCCTGTGATCTGTCACAGTCGTCCAAAGTGTATCGTAATCGTATCCTTGCGATCTGTTTGGCGTCTGTTATTTGTTTACTTAACAACTCATTAGTGTTTACTTGCATTGTTTATTCCGCGTTCAGTTGAGTTTTCGAGTTCCTGCGTGTTGAGTACTTGTGATAGTGAACATTTTTATTTGAGACAGGACTCTATTTGTTATTATAAACATGTCTCGTTCTAACGTTCGGTGTGTTAACTGCGAACTTCGGTTGACGAGACCACGTCATCGTCTTTCAAACGAAAATGAAGACCTTGTTAATATTATAAGGTTATGGACTTATCCAAGGGAGGTGAGTAAAAATATTCAGGTCATTTGTAAAATAATGTCTACAGTTACTGAAGATTTATAATAGTTGATAAGGCAGTATTGGTTTTACACCACTTTCAACTCCCTCAAAGCTCAAATAAAGAAACGCAAGTGGAAAAAAGTGATACACAACACAAGTCATACTACTTTGTAAGAGTGTGATTAAACCTTTATCACCCATGAGGCCCCAACATTTCCTCAAGATGTTTTCCTACCCTGTTAGCAAATGACAATTATAGTAAAATATTTGATTAATCTGCTTATGTTGACAGGACATGTATTATGATCATTTTTTCCAAGACTAGATTTTCTCTACAATACTAATTATATACCTAACATACCTAAATGTTTTAATTGTTTGTTCTATAAGAAGATGCTTTGCATGACTTCCACTGAGTATGACATATATGTTTTCTTTTTGATATTTCGCTGTCATTATAACTGGACACTACTATAATTTAAATTACCCTAATGAGTAACACAAAGACAATGATGTGTTCACACTCTAAGTATTTGGTTGACCAGGCTATTCTGAGTGTTACAGAGGCTAATAGTTTTTCATTATTATGTTACTTGCAGACAACTGATGCTGACTTCGTATGCCAGGCTTGTTGGGAATTAGCAAGTCATGTGACTAACCAAGTTGCACCCGAAAGACAAGTTGGACATCAAAATGTTTGCGTTGGATGTGGCCGTTCCATTCTAAGAAGCCGGAGTCGTTTAGTACTGAGAGAAAACAGTACTGATGAAGAACAACAACTTGCTGCAATCATTTCACAGTGGATACAGCACAGTCAAGTAAATATATTTATTTGTCATTACAAAAATATTTTCTTATTATTTCTGTTGTTACAAATATTGATTGTATTAATTATTGTTTTAGCTTACTCCTACTGATGAAGCATGTGGGCCATGTTGGCTACGAGCTCAAAGAATATTGCGTCGCAGCACCCAAAACGCCCAATTTAGCAGTGGTGCTTCAGAGGATATGGCTATATCCCCGCACCAAAGCCCTCAACATGAGGAAATTGGAGAATGCTGTGTGAATTGTGGCATACAGCTACTGTCTGCAGAAAATAGGCATTGTCTGTCTTCAGAAACTGAACATTTTATAAGAGTTATAAAGCTGTGGACATATCCTAGAAACGTAAGTTACAGGCTATTATAATCATATTTTTTTTGACTATTTTAATAATCCAAAGTCTAGAATTCAATGAGTAATAAATTGTAAATACTTTCTTTTTAGATTGTGGACACCGATTATGTGTGCCACACCTGTTGGGAGCTTGCAAACCACCAGGTTTTATCTGAAATTCCAGAAGAAAATCCAGTGCAGCAATCTGAAAATCAGGAAATGCCACAGCAGCAATACATTACACTGCCAAACATTAGACGAGTTGCTGATACTAGGAGGCACTGCTTGTTTCCTAACTGCAGGAATCCTGAGCGATACCATATTCCGGAAGCAATACGTAGACGGGTGCTGAGTGACTGCAACTTTTATATACCTAGAGGAGCAAGGATATGTGGTTACCACATGGGTAGCAGCATATATGGTGAACTATACACATCTGAAAACACACTAGACCATTTTAATTGTTTCCAAATTGAAGATATGGTTTTCATACTATCAGAACCTGTAAGTGTTTTTAATTTTGAAGACATTCAGAGTCTGCCAGAATATTTGGCACATTATTTTCTGGGAATTTCCTTATCCCAACATCAACAAATAATGAATGAAACAAGAGGACTTCGTGAAATGCACAGAGGAAGTTTTGCATTAACTGCATTATTATGCAAATTAACGACGGGAGACTCGGGAGACAGGCTATCGAGCTTATTTCAAACGCCAAGGCGCACTGTGGAAACCTTGATGAACAAGGCTAGGGACATATTAGCTCAGGAGTATGTGCCTCAACATTTGGGTCTGCATCATATAAGCCGGAGTAATGTCATTAGTAAAAACTCATATATAGCAAATAGTTTATATGGCAGACCTGATCTCTCACTGGAAAGACAAAATGCAATTGTTATCTGTGATGGCACCTATGTTTATGCCCAAAAAAGCTCAAATTATTTATTTCAAAAAGAGACTTATTCGCTCCATAAGTATCGAAATCTCATAAAGCCATTCATGATTGTATGTTGCAATGGATACATCCTGGATGTTACAGGGCCATATCCTGCCACTACTAACGATGCGTCGATAATGATGGATTTGTTAAACAACGACAGTTTTTTGAATTTTTTTAGAGAAGACGATGTTTTTATTCTGGATAGAGGCTTTAGGGATAGTGTAGACGCTATACATCAGCGTGGCTTCCTCACCCATCTACCAGAAACCCTGTCACCAGGTCAATTTCAGTTAACTACTCTAGAAGGGAACAGGTCTCGCTGTGTGACAATAAATAGATGGGTTGTGGAAGCCGTTAATGGCAGGATCAAAAGAGACTTTAAAATATTCAGGCATGAATATTTTAATCGTGCATGCCCTCACATGATGAAGGACTTTTCCATTGCAGCAGCTCTGCATAATGCATTTGCCACAATGTTTGTGGATCCAAGTAATGCGGAACAAATAGTCAATATTATAAATGAAAGGCTTTTTGCAGAAAACACTTTAGCAGAAATAGTACAAGAAGAGAATCTCAATAGAAGAAACTCTATATTTACACCTATAACCAGTACTAATATTGTATTCCCTAACCTGTCTATAGAAGAATTGGTCCTCTTTGCTTGTGGCACTTACCAAATTCGACAAGCTAGGTCATACATAGGTGAACAATTACGTTTTCATGGCCTTTACACAATAGAAGTTTGCAGAGAGGACCATGTCAATTTAAGCAGATTAGGGGGAGTAAGTTCTTATTTGATTCGAGCAAAAGTAAAGTCCCGGCATGTGTCACGAAAATCCTATTATGTTTTCATATCAATAGATCGGCAACAAGTGGGTAGGAATGCCATCACGGGATATTGTTGCAATTGCATTGTTGGTTTGCGCACTGTGGGATGTGGCTCTCACGTAATGAGCATAGTATGGTACCTGGGCTACGCGCGTCACCAGGATAATATAACTCCACCTGCACAGTTCCTTGACCAAGTTTTACTCAGGCTAGATACATAATAATTCTTAAATAATAAATAGGTACCTACCTATTAAATGTTTGTGAAAAAAGTATTTGTTTCATTTTTATAAAATAACATATTACCTTACCTACCTACCTTATTGCTGAACCTAGGTTTACATTGCTAGGGATATAGGTATATTATGTATGAATGCCGTACCTACTTTAGTAGAAGCCTAGGTATATTATATAATATATAGAGATGGCAAACAAGTATAGGTACGGTTCGCCTGATGATCCAGCAACATCCAAAGGCATAACGTTTTGGTGTAGGTAACAACCTCCTTACACGTAGGTACATCTATACGTTTCGTCTCAAAGGAAAAGCGTTACTATAGTATTATTATACTTAAGACATGTAGATATATGCATTGTTTTCTGAAATGAATTAATCTGCTCAATAATCAATCATATCAAGACATTTCATAACACATAACCTAACCTAAAAGGTAAATCTTTAAAACGATTTTCTGTCCAAATCCCATTCCAAAAAAATATGCAATGATTACATTTTATGTTATTAGGCCTTAGATCTATCTGTTTCGGGTATTTTCACTAATGCACGCGAAGTGTAAAGGCGACACTCAAAGTACATGGGGTCTTGCCAATCTTCTTTGTTGGTTGGGTCTAAAATGGGCTCATCTGCAGCCTCGTAATCAAAATGTCTTTTTCGGGGATGTGGACGAGCAGTTTCTTTAAATTCTGTTTCGCATTCTAATTCATCAGCAATTAATTTTGCATCTAAAAATCTTTTTTAACCAGTAACCAGTCGGTAACGTTTCAAACGTTACCCCAGCAGAATATGTTTTTGTGTAATAACTAAAAAACTATATGTGTAACAAATTTAAAAATGTGCTTAACAATTACAGAAGCTGGGCAACTAATTATCTATAAGATTTAAATGACTATTTTCGACATTATTTTGCTGGGGTAACGCACACGTAGAGTTTAGAGTTGCAGGTTAAATTCGCAAGTCGCGGCTATGATCACTGGGCCACAACTGCTCTTGTCTCGGGCAAAAGCAAGTACTGATAATATAGTGCAATGTAATTTTTCTGCCTTAATCAAAAAATAGGTTACGTATAATGCCATCAAATGCGTACATAGTATAGCATCGCGTATAGTTATATATAAATATATAATTGAAATGTCATCCTGTAATTTCTATGTCCTTTTAGTTATTTAAAACAACAAACTTATTTGAAATAAATGTTTTAACTATCAAGTGCTAACATACACATAATTAGACCACTTGAACTCACCCTCAGACCATGCACACTTTTACATACATATATAGTTACCCTAATCTTTGCATTTGTATCCCTATATAGCTATAAACCATGTATGTCGAGAGAGACTGGACCCTGCGACACAGGGTATCCTAGAGCGGGATCCAGTATCACAGTAAAAATCTGGAGATATACTTTTGTCGGAAATAAACGTTATAGTTATAAGTATGCATTGAAAAGAATGATAATAGAATAAAATAAAACTTCAAATACCAGTTATAATTACGTTTATTAAAAATCGCAAATGCAAAATTTTCTTTCATTTACAAATTACACAAATATTGTATCGATATCGACAAATATTTTATCGACATACCGATATACATTTATCGACTCGACAAAAGATACGCACGTCCTTTAAATAATATCTTAGTAAAAATACACAGTAAAGCTAGATTTGTATATAAAAAAAAACCTTAAAAAGTCAGTCAATATCACATACGTATATGAAAAATAAACTACCAACGTTAAATATGACTTTTGCACTCTTAACTAACACTATAGTAATTTTAAAGTTCTTGAAAATTGCGAAGGCGTAAAAATCATGTCTTCTTGTGACAAAATTCAAATTAATGTTGAGCTTCACGATAACTTCCTGGGTTCGAAGCCCCATGACTCACAACCCGTGAGTCGTTCTTATAACCACTGTGCAACCACTGATCAATAGAAATAATATATCAATAGCATTTTTAAATCTTCGCAATATTCGAAAACTTTTGACATTTATATTAATATAAAAAAGTTAAAGCAAATACTTATAAAAGTTATAATGTTTCATTAACACACAGAGATACATTGAAAACGTAAATTTTCGAATTAACAATTTCTTATATCCATAACTCGAATATTTTCAGGAAGGACATACATAGAAGTTTGGAAGAATAAATCTTCAACCATTAATTTTAATATTTTGATACATAAAATTGACACTTACTATACAATACACAACATTGCAATAGGCCTTTAATAATATCAAGTTCCGAATTTATTTTACTAATTTCTGATCTTCTTTTTGTCGTGAAAATAATCATTATAATATGTATTCTATTTTAAGTGAAAACATGTTCCTAATAAGAGACCTAAAACCGATATAAAAGTTACACATTTAAATCTAATGTTCTGGCACTAAGCTTACAAAATCTACTTCAGTTTATAACTGTAACTATATCGAACTAGTTATAAAAAGCTACACAGTAATAATAGTTATACTAAACTAATTTTAATTATAACACTAGTTTTCTACGGTATATAAAGTATGACAAATATTAAAATCTAACCTGCTATACATTTTAACAAAAAAAACTAGGTAAAGAGAAAATTTTCTCGTTTTTGTTTATTTCAAAATATTTCATTTTAGTTTGGTTTCTTGTAAGAAAAGGATGGTTTCTTCTTTATAGGATTTCTAAGCAAATTCATTTAAAGTGATTAAAAATAATAAATAAAAACATACATTAACATGTATGTTTTTATTTATTATTTTTTATTATTTTACAGTATTTATAACTCTTTACTGTTATCTGCTCTTTAATGTTATACTGTTTCAAAGATAATCCTAGACTTATCCTTAAAAATTACTTACAAATATTAGTTGCATTTTCGCCTAGCATGAAAAAAACAAAGTCTGCACTGCAAAGTGCTACATAAGACTTAAATAAAATAAAACAGTCTTTTATTCACAAAACTTAAAACTAAATTGAGATTTTCAATTACTGGAGATAAGATTAAAATCTACACTATAATCTTAAGCCTATAAATGCAATGTCTGGTCACTGTTCGGTTAAAAATGTACAAAATTAAATTAAAAAACAGAGCGAAGCCGATTGGCCGATTAAATAATTATTTTATATAGGTAAACGATTATTGGGAGTTGCACCCTATTTTTACAATATTCCTAATCCTCCATTTTATACTTCGAATTTATTTTAAGGGGAAAAATATTGTATTTTACTGATTTTGCCGAGTTCTGTTGTTTTATCAAAGATATTGATAATTAAGAAATCGTATTTTTATATATTTTCTTTATATCCCGTACGGGACATACATAAACAAAATCTATCATTATGAAAATAAGCAAAATTCTAAAAATCGTGTGACAATATTTATGAATGGCAATTACCTAAATTGACCTACCGCATGATGGAACAGGCCTTCATACCTTTAAACCGAGATCATATTCATGGCCCGTCATTAAAATACACCCTAAATACCTTATTTCTAAAAATTTCGATTCAATCAGGACGAATTATATCAATTTCGGACGATTAATATATAACTTACTTAACTAAAAATGGCTACACACGTTTAAATTTCAGTCTTAATATCTAGTTTTATTTACACATGGCAGTATCATTTAGCTTCAGATATTATTTTAATATAGACAAGCCTTTGGGCTGGGCTGAATTTTGCATCGACAATGTGACATGTAGATTGTAGATGACCTATGCAATATACATTCATTCATTTATGTATATCCTGCGTGGTGGATTACGGCCCATTTCCTCTCGTAGAGAGATCTGTGGCCCAGTGGGAAGGTTATATGTTAATTCTGTTACTTTATGAATAAATACCACCAATGTAGTGGTAGTGTTAGTATTTACTAATCTTGTATGTAGTCTTAGTGTACATTCAATACTAATAATATAGAGGTAAAATTTGTTTGTAAGTTTGTATGAACTAGGTAATCTCCGAAACTAATGATCCAATTCAATTTTTTTTCTTTGGTGGTAAGGTGCACTATTTGTGAGTGATATACAGTATGTTAACTAACAGAGGACGTTCCCGTTAACCCGCAATAGTATAGCATCCATACATGCTAAATAAATATTACCATTCGAAAACAAAATGTTTTTTTTTAAATTATATTAAAATATTCACATTTTTTTAAATTGATTAGTAAAAGAAACACTCTGTACACGCGTACTTGAGGGACGGCAACGTCGTAATTTATTTATGAATGCGTACGCGTGTACAGGTGTTTCTTTTACGTATCAATTTAACATTTTTTAAAAAAAGTAAAACGTTTTGTTTTCGAATGGTAATATTTTTTTAGCATGTATGGATGCTATACTATTGCGGGTTAACGGGAACGCCCTCTGTTAGTTAACATACTGTATATTACAATAAAGGGCTATGAATTATTTCGAAATTCACGCGGTCGAAGCCGCGGTTAAGTGCTAATACTGTATAAAAATAAAAAATAAATTAAATAATTAATAAATAAATAAGATCTTGCGCTATCACTTTATTTTTGGTAGTTTTAAACAAGAGGATGTGGTGCTTATAAGAAGCGTGCAAGCTTTTTCAATATTTTACGAAAAAGAAAAATTTTAATTATGACTGTTATAAATCTGTTTTGGATACTACTCTGTACAGTTTTAACACACACTGAATTTATATAGCTAGTCCCGGTCCCAAGGATACAGGCATAGCTTAATTTTAAGATTACTTACAAATTATCGGCGATCCCGACAATTAGCTTACCAATTGTCGGTTTTATCATAGAAAAAACATCTACATATCACACTGTCCACAAAAAAAATCACTTAGAACTACTTAAATATTAATTTAAACTAAATTTATCCTAAATCAAAATAGTAAATGCATCGAAATGGCTATATATTTTCACTAAATTAAACGTAGTTACATTAAAACCTATTATTTACTTGCCTATTAGATTTTCATTGCAATTTCCCAGTTATAGACCATTTTTGGGATAGTCAAATGTCATCGAATTTACCACTCTGGTTAAAAAAGTTTGCTAAGACTTTGACTTTATACAGGATGGCCAGTTTACAGTGGTCCAAAGATTTTTTTCAGCTTGAGAGCATCATAAGTTATCAATTAAAACATACTATTATTATTATTACTACTAGTTAAGCAAAAACTTATGGTTTAGAAAATATGTTTTTTTTTTATTACCCGAAATTTCAATATTTTTGACACAAAACCACTCTGTTATGAAAAGTACTGGACCGAATCGAATGAAATTTGGTATAAGCATAGTACAATAATCTATCTATCGCGCTATAGGCACATCTAGTGTAAATAACTAGATTATTAAAAAAAAAACATAATTTTGATACCATAAGTTTTCGCTTAACTAAAGTATGTCTTAAATGATCACTTATGATGCTCTCAAGCTGAAAAAAAATTTTGGACGACTGTAAACGGGCCAGCCTGTATATATATTTTAAAAATTCTCAAGCATGCTCAATGGAGGGGCGAAACGCGTGCCGAGTGTGTTTTGCTTGCATGTGGTATGTTTTTGCATCCCTTATGCATGTGTATATATTTGCGGGCGGGAGGACGGTGCTGCATACTGCCTGCAAGATTGGACCATTGATTTTTGGTGGATTTTCGCAGTTACCCTTGATTGTATACTGTACGCCTCTAATTTTATATCTTAGATGTTTTAAAATCAATTCCTTCCTTCTACTGGACTTTCTATCTTTACATTCAGTATTGTAAATTAGTTTTTGTGTAACTATTTGTTGTATGATAATACAGAATGGATTCAGGCGTCCATAAAATTTACCACGAATTCCGTTCTTTGTTCTTTTTTTTTGGAAATAGCTTCGCGTTTGACCGCCATCTCACCTGATGGTAAGTAATGATGTGGTCGAAGATGGAGCACGCTTACCTAGAAGTAACCTGTTCACTCTTGACTTAAAGACGCCCAGTTCATACACAGAGGGCCAATGTTGGAATGCAATATGCAACCCACAACTACACTGTTTCGCGTATTTCGCCCCTCCTCGGAGCATCGTCAGGAGATCCGTCAGAAACATTTTCTATATGTAACTTATCATACTTTAATTTACAATTCGAGATAGATTCAATCAATACAATGAACTCAAGTGTCAGCTAAATATTCATTGGAATTTGAACTCTGTCGTTTAAGACATAGTTTGTTTTTCCAAAATGTTGTGTACCTCGAATTGTAACTTCAAATATGTAGTAATAATACATTTAAAATAGATTACGTTATTCAACTGTCTCTTTAGACGGTCAAGAACATTTATACCTAAGGAAGATACTATTTTGTCCAAAACACCTCTTTCTATTTCAAAACTGTTAAAATCCCAATTCCAAGGTCTTTTTATACATACAGTCCTCCCGAATAAGTACGGCCAACGAGAAGCGATACAAAATGTAAACAAACTCTCAGAGGTAATTTGGAGAAATTATATACAATTTTCATCTGCTATTCTAATCCTCCATCCATCATTTGTATTAGATGAAGATTCGACAGAAAAGGTTGAATCAGCCATACATATTTATGCTAAAACTATTGATGTATTATCAACAGTGATCGGTGTAGGTAGATTGATTTTTGGTTCTTGTATCATAAATGCACACAGAAAGAATAACATGGATAAGCCATTTTTCCGGAAAGTAATTCCGGTATTTCCGGATTCAATTAAACATTGTTAATGTTGGTAGTGATATTATTCCTACTCAATTCAAAATTTAAAGGAAGGTATAAAAACTAAATTAATTCATTATTTATCTGTAATTTTTATTGTTTATATGTAATTTTATTTTTATCTGTAATAATATTGCTCATTTTATTACAATTCCTACCTTTTTTTTGAGGATGGCAAATCATCAAATGACTCCTTCCACTCTGGCAGAATAAAATTCCTACATAAGTTCCGGTTTTTTTTTTTAATAATCCACCAATTCCGGAGGAATGTCCATATTAATATATACGTTTCGGATCAATGACCCCATTTCAATCTACCTACTCCGATCACTGATTATCAATCATGTGGTCACTGTTTGTTCTAAAATTGTTCTCCAATTTTATGATGTGATCCACAAAATTTGGAGATTTCTCAGCAGATTCATTTTGGATTCCGTCTTGTAGCGTATTTTGCATCTTCAAATGTAAATGAGGTATTATTGCATACAAACACGAATACAAATGTGAGCTCCTTAAGGTTCTAAGTTGAGCTACGCGATAACTGACAAATGTTTGGACGGGCCTGCTCAAATCTGTGTGATTCTGTCATCTAAAGGGCGCCACAGACATTAACCTACATTGCGCTCATATGATTTAATCACTACAGATTGTATGAACTTGACTTAAAAGAGACGTTGACCTCTGAGTTAGTTTCGGTGTTTCTTGTCAGGGTATTCACCGGTCTCATTTAATGTAAATTTACTAAAAAGTTACGCGTAAAAGTGTTATTTGATTACCAAATTGAAAAATAAAGAGCATCTATCATATAATCGCTTGCTATTGCAATGTAACTCGGTAGCGATTCGATTGTTGACATTTTGTATCTTGTCTCGCTGGCTTTACTTTACTTGTGTACCTCACTCTTCAGTCTTATCCTGTGACTTCTGCGAAGTAGTTTCCGAAGTGATATCCTGCAGTATGCTGGTGATTTCGTCGTAGATTTCTGTGAATTGCGGCCGGTCGGACGGGGATTTGGACCAACAACGTTTCTGGAAGAAGTGGGGATGTTAGGATTTGTTTTTGAGATGTTGGAATGTAAGTATTCATTGTCAAGGGTATGTCAAAATATCACATAGTTGGCTAGTTGAGAGCAGAAGTAATCCAAGTGACCTTTTTGTCAAAACAGAGTTAAGTCACTTTTTGCTCTCTGTTGGACTAAACTTAGTTAGTGCAGAAGTAATCCAAGTGGTACGAGCCATTATTCTGAATGAAGTCCTATGTTTTGTATTTCTACATAGCCATTAAAAACATAATTTGTTAGTGGAGTTGTGATCTACTTGGATAACTTCACCACTTTACTTCATAACTTAGGTTAATATCTATCATAAAACATAAACAATTTGCAACTAATTTATTAAATACTCTTAAAATCAATAAAAACGCGTTTTGATTAATATCTCAAAAGTGACAAAAGTTCACTTGGATTACTTCTGCTCTCAACTAGCCAGTTATTAACGACGGAAGATATACAAATTCATTAGAGGAACCATAAAAACGATAATAAAAGAGTTCAGCAGAGATTTTTTACGTAGATGATAGGTTTGCGTTTGACCACCATCTCACCTGATGGTAAGTGATGATGTGGTCGAAGATGGAGCACGCTTACCTAAAAGTAACCTATTCACTCTCGACTTAAAGATCCCTAGGTTATAGCTAGCGGGAAAAACAGACTCCGGCAGAGAATTCTACTCCAAAAAAGAGAACGATCTGGGTAGAATTCACATTACTAGCAATCTTGTTAACCCCTCCAACTAAGCAGTGGGTTCACGCCAATAGTGTTATGGGTGGGGTTTGAACACGCGACCTTTCGATCTCCAGTCCGATACCTTAACCCTAAGAGATAGATAAGGTCTACGATGGAACGAGCGAGCACAGAAGGTGCCTATTCACTCTTGCTTTAAATGCAGACGAGTCAAATGTGGAAGTGAATACAGAAGCCGGCAGAGAGTTCCACACCTTTTCATACGCATAAAAATGTTAAGAAATGTTATGTTTTTTTTTGTATTTTTTTTTTTAAATATAACTGGCAATGTGGGTAGAATTGACATTATTAGCAATCTTGTTAACCCCTCGTAATAAAGTCCACGGGGGCGAAGCCCCGCGCTGCTACTAATTATTATTATAATTATATTTTAAAGCCACTTACAAGTAGAGCTCCCAGTGGTTCTGGCATGGTATCAGGTATGGTCCACTCCAGAGAGTCGGATTTCACTCGCTCCAACACTGAGTTGTCGTTCAATTTCGCGAATGGTAGCTCAGCTTTGGTATATATCTGAAAATATTAGGTAAGGTGAGTGATTTAGCTTCTATAGTGTATTCTTGTATGACCTATAAATAAATAATAGTACATTATGGTACAAGTGTGTAATGTTGGTGATTACCGCTGAGGCGCCATTGAGACCCGAGCCGTTAGGTGAGGGTCTTAAGAGAGCCGAGGACGGTAATCATCAATACACACGTGTATCATACGACGTTTTTCAACACACTTGTGAAGAAAATAATACTAAAAAGCCATTATAATTTCAACAGTGAAAACGAGTTGTGAAAATTTTTTCGCAATGGCGGGAAAAATTAATCGGTTTTCCTATGCACGCGCATCTAACAGATCGGCCATAGACTAAAAGAATGAAGTTTCTTTTTTTTTGGCTTTTCTCGGATAGCGTTTTAGCCACGTACAAAATGGGTAATTCAACATTTTCTTTATCATAGAAAAAAACAAAAGTAATATTTGAGTGAAAGTTGTATTTATTAAAAACGTACAAGTTGAAATTTATCTATTTAAATACGAAGTTGCATGAAACTAGCAAGCAATAGGTAGGTACATTAATTTATTTGTACTATTGAACACGATCTTTTTTGTTTCGAATTCTTTTTAAAAATAAAGCAACTCAACCAATTAAAAAAAAAACCTATAACTCACTTGTGAATAGTAAAGAAAAAGTCACAGTTTGATTACATGTGTCATTATGTGCCTAATTGCGGTGAAATTAGAGCCATTTTATGAGCAAGTGTGTT
Source organism: Tholera decimalis (assembly GCA_943138885.2). NCBI lineage: Eukaryota > Metazoa > Arthropoda > Insecta > Lepidoptera > Noctuidae > Tholera > Tholera decimalis. The sequence goes on from OW964571.2 coordinate 6,735,594, forward strand.
GAAAAAAACTTAATAATTTTTTGAGGTAGTAGTTTATTTTTTATACACCGTGACTTTTTAAACGTCTGTCAACGACAGCCCACTTCAATGATTAGTACAATTAAAAAAAATTAAATATTATTCATTATTATGACGCATGACGTATGTATTTAGAATCACCTATTCCGAGCCATGTCTCAGTGTAACGGCGCGGGCGCGATGTCTTTATCTTTATCAGAGTTCATTCAACCTTAGTGCAAAATACATTTTGCGTTACAATGATTGAACAAAAATAATTTTCTTTGTACCTATTATCTTTATTAATGGAAACTAAAATATAATCACGGCTAGAGGTACTTAATATCGTATACATTGAGTGGGCCAGCTTTGTAAGACGATTAAAATGTCACCGTATATAACGTGTTTAGGCTCCATTCCTAAACACATTACATAAAAAAAAGTTATTTAAAAAAAAAAATAAAAAACCCGGTTGCTCAACTGAAACGCAAAAAAACAAGCACATTTTCATTTTAAAAAGTGACAAGCTGGCCAGAAGCAACCCATTTTTTAAAATTATGTTATGTTCAATAGGGTCCGTCCCGCCTGGTTGTCACTTTTTAAAATGATAATGTGCTTGTTTCTTGCGTTTCAGTTGAGCAGGCGGGTTTTTTAGTTTTTTTTTAATAACTTTTTTTATTTCCAGCGTTTTAGTTTAAAATATTAATTAACAATAGTTCAGTCCTTTTATACTATTGAAATCCGTTTTATAACGTTACATTTCCTAAACGGTTGCCTAAAATGAAAAATTGCGAAAGAAACAAAATCATTTTCAAAGATCTATTTATATACATAGTTTGTCGATTTTAAGTTTTTTATTTTTGACAATATGACGTCTGGTTGTTGTTGTGGTGATTTGTTTTTGTTTTAATATATCCAGTAACACTCGCGCCATCAAGACAAATCCAACGACGTATCATTTATCAAAATTCGTTCACTGGTTTAATAGTTACGAGGGAACAAAGGAACGGACATACATACATACGCGGTAAAAACATAACCCTCCTCCTTGCTTCGCCGCAGTCAGGTAAAAATAAACATGCGACATCGACCAACTTATTTACCGACCGCCTTACGGCCTCTTTCCTTTTTGCAACAATTGCAACTTACCTCCCAAACGGTGACAGCGAACATGTAGACATCAGACTTGGTGGAGTAGTCTCCTTCTAGCACAGCCTCGGGCGGCAACCAACGTAGAGGAATCACCTGCGATATATAACAATATAAACTCCTGTTAGCTTTCATTGTAACCTTATAAATTAGGAATTAATATATATATAATTGGAATAAAATTTTGATTATGATAAAAAATAACAGTTTTATTAACATTTATGTAAAAAAGTGCTCAACGCTCCCCTACCTCCCCTACCCATCGTCGTGAATATTGCCCTTGAAAATCTGGCCATTTTATTTTGTGTCCGAGCGGGTCGTTTTCGTTACAAGCACAAAAGAAAAATGCATTAGCACGCATTTTTGTTTTGCGCTTGTAATTTATTTATTTCAGGCTACCATAGGCCCATAGAAAACTATACATACAAAAAAGGAAATATAAATTAATACATATTTTATAATTACACAATAAAACTACTATAATTAATAAACGAATAGTTATAACAAAAGCACTATTTCACACGAACAGTCTGTATCGGCGTCGTGTTGCGCAGTATCGGGTATCTGTCCACGGAATCGCCAGAAAACAAAACGAGCCAAAACTCTTCCTTCATGAAGGTCGACAGATGTTCAGTAGGAACTCTCACCACAAAATAATTAAATAATTTAAATGTGTAAAGTGACGAGAATCCAACCGTTCGACCCTCAGCGAGAACTTGTTGATCCTGATACAACGTGTAACGGAATCCCCATATCTATCCAAAAGGACTGAAGACAACATCTGGTATGGAGTCTCTATGCAAAGTTTCAGCTCAAAATATGTGACTCACAGAATTGATCCCAAATTATTGGTTTCATATGTTTCTTGAATACCAGTAATAACAAACGTGTCACAGCACTATGAGGGTCATCACTTTCCACGTCACTTGCCAATAAAAGATAATTCTCTTCGTTCTTCTTAATTTGAAAAATTCGGCCTCTGGTATCAATGTATTGAAATTTCTAATATGCTCCACACATGTACACATAGGATTAGAAAACCCTTGTCATATCGTTTGTTATCATCCAAAGAAGCCGTGCACTCGGTATGTAAACTCTTTTGCAAAAAAAACGGGCACTTTAGATTTTTTTTCTCTACTTCAATGAAGAAGAACAAGAAATAGGTTTTATTAATTTGACGATGTATTGGCATGTTATTTGAAGCATCCTGGCATGATTCTTTACGTTCCAAATTTAAAATTTGAAATTAATAAAAGAAAAATAATGATTATTGTGGAATATTCTAAAATTGCTTTACTAATGGTGCGAATTGCTGAAACGATTTTTAACTGATTACGATATTTTAAAACTTTTTGGATATTTTCTGCAAATTAAACAATTTAATCTTTCTTTTTACATTAAATAACTTTTTGATATGAGTGATAAAGCGATAAGGGCTGGTAAAATTATAGCCCTACTTGAAGAAGGTTGTTCGCAAACTTACGTGTCTCAGCGGCTAAATGTGAGTCGTTCAACTGTCCAGAGGACTTGGCAACGGTATCAAGAGACCGGTTCGGTCAAAAGAAGACCCGGTTCGGGAAGAAAACGATGCACAGAACCAAGAGATGACCGCTTTTTGGTGAGTCAGGCGTTGCGGAATCGTAAAGCGTCAAATGTGGACCTGAAGAAGAGCCTTGAAGAAGTAAGAGGAGTAGAAGTTAGCTTGTGGACGGTCAGGAGGAGGCTTTTGGCTGCCAATATCAGGAGTTACCGCCCAGCTCGGGGCCCTAAATTAGTCCGTGAGCACCGTGTTGCTCGACTTCAGTTTGCTCGGAACTGTGCTTCATGGACTCTGGAGGACTGGAATAAAGTATTGTTTTCTGATGAAGCTAGAATCTCTTTGTGTGGAGAGGACCGACGCCGGCGAGTGCTGCGAAGACCACGGGAACGCTATGCGGAAGAGTGTTTTGAAGAAGTCACTCCTTATGGCGGAGGCTCCGTTATGTTTTGGGAAGCAATTAATTCGACGGAGCGTACGGAGTTAGTTTTCATAGAAAATGGAACATTAAATGCACACTGGTACATAATGGAAGTCCTAATTCCATATGCACAACCCACATTGACTGCACTTGGGGAAGATTCCATTTTTATGGACGACAATGCTCGCCCGCACCGTTCTGGCGACGTGGAAGCGTACATGCAAGAAGTTGGGATCCGTCGTTTAGATTGGCCAGCTCGAAGTGCTGATCTCAATCCAATTGAGCATGTCTGGGATGTTCTAAAGAGACGGGTAAGATCAGTGCAACCTGCTCCACAAAACATCAGGAAGCTAGAAAGAGTCATTGCAGAAGAGTGGGAACGTATTACTCAAAACGTTATTAAAAACATCGTGGAAAACATGCCCAGAAGGATTCAAGCTGTGATTTTGGCAAGAGGAGGTCACACTCGTTATTAGGTTTTTACATTTGTAACTCTATTTAATTAAAAAAGTAAAAAAAATCTTGTCTTTATTGCCGACCACTTCTTATTGTTTGGGCGTGTACATCGGTTTTAAAGAATCCGTCGGTTTTATTCTTTTAATTGCCCGAATTCACGTCACGCGCATTAATTTACACGATTATAAGTATACAAACTACGTCAAAGCAATACATTTCATTTAATTAACTCATATCGACCTTAGAACGTAAATTTCCTTAGGTGCCCGTTTTTTTTGCAAAAGAGTGTATATACCCTTTAAATTACACGTTGTATAATCTCCTCGGCCTTAAGACCATGATGGTAATACCGATAAAATGAATGGAGGTGAAATTAAACATGAAATATTTTTTCGTATTCTATAATTCTCCATTAACCTCAAGAGAAGTTGAGACTGAGACACTAAAGAGTTTCCCTTAAAAATATTAAGATTCTTATTACATTTACCCATCCACACCCAATTAGGGTAGGAGAATTTTGCTTTAAGAGTCCCTAACAATTGTACTGCCAAAAAAGAGAGATTACCTACTTTTGTGGAACAAATATCTCAATAACGGCATAAAATATCATTTTTCTTTTAAAACAGCGTTATCTAATATGTGGTCAAATTAGCATTTAAATATCTACTCAAAATAAATCGAGCAAGCGCATCGATTTATAAGGCATACTTTGAAAATGTTATTATAATAAAATATGAGCTCCGAATTAAAATAAAAAATAATAATTTGGTACATAAATACCTGTATTATACAGAATTAGTTTTTAATTTTCTTTTCAATAACAAATTCTTACTCAAAAGCGACGGTTTTGCAAAGGGTTTTATTGAGTTTTCTCTGAGTTTACCATTTTTTTTAAGTACACCTCCACATTTTTTTTTTCAAAAAATAATTTGTTAACTTACTAGTGCACTATATGCCCAATGATCAGGAATTTTGTTTAGATTGTTATTCACCCCCATTAAGCTAAAAAAGCAGTTGTAAGACCTGGGGGTCTACTCTTATTCAACGAAAAACGAAGTTTCGATCGAAATTTCGCGTGTTTCCTACCACGGTTTCAATTCGTTCCGAAATTTCGTCCGAACGAAAATTGTTTGACATCTTAAACCTACTCTAATTCATAAATGTTCCGACCGAAGTTTTGAATTTGACAGATGATTGTTCGTAATTTTAACCTCAAATTGACGAAACCAAAAGTGTTACCTTTTGACTTTCGTTTGTGTGAATTTTATGAGAAAATTACTTGAAATGGCTACAAAAATGCTTTTAATCGAAGATGCTCTACGTGAAGAACGTGTAGAGCGTAGAAGGAACCGGCGCCGCCTGCGCAATCAACTTAATATAAGTGAAATTCCCGACTTAGAGTTTGTAGGAAATTACAGACTCAGTCGGCAATTATTCGAGGAAATAGTGCCTTTATTGCCTCCAAAGGCAAGGCGTCATGGAATCGAGCCCACAATTAAGGTGGTGTATATTTTTCATTATCATCATTTTCTTCAATAAAAAATTTGCATTTCACATTTCACTGTTCTTATTCCTCGTCTTTTTCAGATTCTTACGGCCTTGAATTTTTATGACCAAGGGTCTGTGGGGCAAAACATGGACTGGCCCATGGCACAACAGACTGTTTCTCGTTGTTTGCAGGAGGTCACAACTGCACTAAATGCACCCCATATAATAAGGAAGTACATAAAATTCCCGCAAAATAGAAATGAAAGGAATCATATTAAGCAGCGGTATGTACCTAAGTGTTTAAAAATATAACTTAGCTAAGTATTATTATTTATATTAGCTAATGTATTTAGAATGAATGTTAAGTTATCATTATTGTTGCAGGTTTTATGAGAAATATAGGCTTCCTGGTGTGATTGGGTGCATTGATTGCACTCATATAGCAATTGTTAGACCTTCTGAACATGAGGAACAATATTTTAACCGAAAACATTTTCATTCAATTAACACCCAAGTTGTAAGTATTAGAACTAAATATTAATGATTTTATTGTGACATTGTATACAATAATATCATTCTCATTAATCTCTATATGTAACTTATCTTTTATATATGTTAAATTGGATGACATTCTTTTCCAGATATGCGACAGTGATTGCTACATAACCAATGTGGATGCTTCATTTGGTGGAGCAACACATGATGCTTATATTTGGAGAGAGTGTGATATAAGAAGCCATATGGAGAGTCTCCAAAATGAAACAGTTTATCTATTAGGTGTGTTTGAATTTATCGTTTGTGTTTAAAATATAATATAATTACTAGCTTCTGCCCGCAGCTTATGTTTTATCTGTGTATTAAGTTTCATCCAAATCTATTCAACCGTTTTTGTGTAAGAAAGTAATATCCATACATTCTCAAAAACTTTCACACAAATATGACTATAGCATAATTCATACTAATAATACTTTTTTTAAATTTCAGGTGATTCTGGTTATGCTCTAAGGGAGCATATGATTACACCTATAGATAATGCTGTTGAAGATTCTCCTGAAGGCAGATACAACTTTGTCCAAAAGCGTGCACGCTCCACCATAGAACGCACATTTGGTATTTTAAAAGGTCGATGGAGATGTCTTTTGGCAGCTCGGGAACTGCATTACTGTCCTGAAACAGCAGGTAAAATTATAATAGCCTGCTGTGTTTTACATAACTTATGTATACGGGGTGGTATTGATGTTCCCGAGTTGACTGAAGATGAACTCCAAGCTGAAAGAAGCAGGCAGGTTACCTCTCAATCAGCCACTATTTCAGCTCAAGCTCTACAAGCAGGTCGAAGTGCAAGAGCTGTATTAGTGCAAATATTGGAGAGGAATAGGTAGTGTAAAGTTTAACCCAATTATTATCTTATGTGACAATTATAATTAGAATAGAATAGAATAGAATATACTTTATTGTACACCAAAATTTACTATAAAATTTACTATTAACACAAACATTTAACATTATTTCTTAAATCTATGGTTACAGTTATTTTCATTATGTTTTTCTTATTTGACTTTAATAAAAGAATAAAATTTATAATTGTCATAGAGTTTTATTTACTTGAACCCTATCTGGAAACAAATATTAAAGGCAACATTATTAATCTACAGTAACAAACAAATAATAAAATTTACAATTAATCTACAATAACATAATCTTAATTCCTATGGCCTAAATATTCTCTAAGCATTTCAGACAGCTGTACCAGGGCAGCACTGATGCCTGTGAGCTCGGTGCCCAACATGGTTTCAAGCCGTGACAGGGCAGCCCTGATGCCTGCAAGCTCGGTGTTTCTGACTGTTTCTCTTCCTACACGCCCCTCTTCATATTGGTACAATCTGCTTCTGACATCAGAGCCAGCAGCTGATTGTCTCCTTCTGGGATGTGTAGGTCGTGAGGCTGCAAACCAACATTCCAATTTAAATAAGTACTTAACAAAAAATGCTGAAGACACTTGAATGGGTTCAGTGAATATTGTTATCTAAATGGACATTATTTTAATGTGTCAAAGTAAATATTGAAATATTAGTAAAGGCATTTCAGTAAGTATTAGTAATAATAGTTTATTTTTCTAGTACAATATTAAATAAACTCACAAAATAAGTAAGGTTATATCATGTACCTAATATTTTTTTTTTATGATTGCGTTACTGAAAATACCACAATAACAATGACATATACTTACAAAGTGTGGAAGTCAGGGATTCTCGTGACACCGGTAGTTGAGGTTCTACAAGCAGTCTGTCTTCTTGGCTGGGTTCAACGTACTCCACAACAACCTCATGCAAAAAATGACTCAGTGGTTGGCTTGTCTGACTGGAGGTAGATGGAGTTGGTTCATTGGTCTGAAAATAAAACATTTAAAAAATATGTAATAGAATCATTAAATATTTTAATTAAATAATTCATAGAGACACATAAAATACTGTTTGGTGATAAAAACAAATATTGTTGAAAAAAATATTTGTACACAAATAAGATTGTGCATAATTGAGAATTAAAAGAATTACTACCTCACTAAAGACTGGCACTCTGGCTCCAGTTTGGCGGTCACCAAACTCATCTCCCATTATGGACAGTATCTTTAACTGCGATTGGGAGAGTGGGGGTGCCATTGATGACCTCCAGTCGCTGAAGCCAACCTCCTAGTATCAGCAGCAGCTTTCTTTGTTAAATGTTTTCTATCAAACCATACCTGCAAAAAATAAAAGCATTAGATATTTATATCATAATATAATTATGTTATTTAATATTAATAAAACACTAGGTACCTTTTGCCACTGCTGAACTGTTTTAGTGCAACCGCCCATGGAATTGAGCATATTGCATAATTCTTCCCACAGTCTCTTCGCATGGGCATTTCCATCACCACCCCTCAAGCTCCCGCGGGCTAGATCCCTATGTCCAAGAAATTGAGAAGGGTGTCGATTTGCTCGGGAGTAGCCGAACCCGTATGTGGAGCCATTTTAAACTGAAAAATATAAAAATGGTTATTATTAAAAAGAGGCGACTCTTTTAGTGTTAGTAAACAAATATTATACAAATTGATATTTACTTACAAAGTTTTTGTAACCAAAACCAAACTTGTGGAGACCCAAATGCAGACTGCGACAGTATAACAACTTATAACTTTCATAGGGAATGTTAATCGCGATCGCAAAGTATGTAAAAAAGCACTTGGAAACATGATTTATTAACACAACACTTGAGAAACAAACTTTAGAAAACTTTTCAAAGAGTTCAAACAAAAAATTTTGTTGTTGACATCTTATTGTTATGATTAGATTGCGTGTGATTATACGGCCATTTTTGGTCGTCATACATTATCCACCCATCGTTGGCATGAAATAGTACTCTTCAAATTAGTCGGTTAACAATAACGATAAAAGGGTTCTTTATAATGTCTCGGTGAATTTCGACGAAAATAGAATTTTTATCTGTATATTTATATTTTCCGCATGGAATATTACAAGAAATTTTTAGTAAACCACATGCTTATTGTAAAATTTAAAGATACATCGAAAGAGTTTGTAGTTTTAAGTTAAAGTAAAAACCGTAATTTACTAATCGTGACATCAAAAAAGACCTTTAAGATATTGTTAATTCCATTCGTTCACGAAAATTGTCTATGGATCCGAACTTCGTGTGCTTGTCCGAACATGAAACAGAGTAGGGTCTTTAACGAAATTTCGTTTAAATTTCGTTCGTTTGCGAAGTTTCGTTTGGGAGAAACAGAGTAGACCTCCTGGTGTTACGTGATTTCGTAAAAACACGTGTTTGTATTTTATTTTTAAAAATTTATTTTGAGTAGATTTTTAAATTCGACATATTAGATAAGTATACAATGTTAAACGCTGTTTTAAAAGAAAAATGATATTTTATGCCGTTATTGAGATATTTGTTCTACAAAAGTAGGTAATTTCTCTTTTTTGGCAGTAAAATTGTTAGGGACTCTTAATATGAAAACGTAATATAATCAGATATAATCAGCCATTCCTAACATCAATCGAGTGCGATACACAAAAAACCGTAAGGCTTATTTAGTTATTTAGCTTTGGAGGACTTACAACTAATAAAAATACAAAAATAGGAAAACAGTCATCAAAGAGCCCATCACAATTTTCGCAATATTTCTTTCACAGTGTGTTGAAAACCATCGTATGAGACACGTGGACAAACTTTGCCCACTAGCATTAAAATCGATTACATTTCGGGGAACGGAGTGTGCAATGGAATTGGTCGATCTAACTCCACCAAGCCCGTTCATCGGACTAAAAGACGAACGGGGATGTGCCATCGTTACATGGTGGACATCCCAGCCATACACGTAAACGGTTTGGGAATATTTTCATTGTGCGTACAGCTAAGGAGTTTATGTAATTCTAATTCTCCGCTAAGGAGTAATTCCTTGTCGGGGGTCTTTAAGTCAAGATTGAATAGGTTACATCGAACTAAGCGTGCTTTCTCTTCGACCAAATCATCGCTTGTCATCAGGTGAGATGGAAACGCAAGCCTATAAACAATAAAAAAAAAAACTGCTTGATATTTCAAATGATCCAGCTTTTTTCATAAATGCTGTTTATGACATTTTTGTCAACACAGGGAAAATTTTAGCTTTCTATCATTTGTAAGCAAACACAGAGTACCATCAGGTGAGATAGTGGTCAAATGGGAACATATCCTTTAAAAAAATGTACTATACCTGTTCATGTAGTTTGAAGTACTCGTGTGAGTCGGGTCCCCGAGTGAGCGCGGGATATGATAGCTTCAGTTGTAGCTTTGATGTGATCAGGCAGTTTCTAGCTGCAATGTCTCTGTAAGAGCAAAAACATATTCGTTAACATTGTACTATGTAAGTACGGTCTCTTATATAGAGAAGGCTTTTGTCCCAGTATAGCATAAGGCACAAGGCTTTTGTCCCCGTAAAGCATAAGCAAATGACACGAGCTCTTTGGCCCAGCAGAACATAAAGTACGATGTCTTTGTCCCAGTAGACTATAAGGCCCGATACCTTTGTCCCAGCAGAGCATAAGACCCGATACCTTTGTCCCAGCAGAGCATAAGACACGAGCCCTTTGTCCCAGCAGAGCAAAAGACACGAGGCCTTTGTCCCAGCAGAGCATTAGGTTGGCACTTAACTAGTGGCCTGTGTTGGAAAAGATATGTTGTTTGGCGACTCACCGATGTGTGAACCTCACAGCTGCACACTTGGCAGCCGCTGCAGCTAGGTGGGTAGCTAGCAGCGCCCTGTGTTGTTAGGTGACAGCTACTGACTCACCGATGTGTGAACCTCACAGCTGCACACTTGGCAGCCGCTGCAGCTAGGTGGGCAGCTAGCAGCGCCCTGTGTTGTTAGGTGACAGCTACTGACTCACCGATGTGTGAACCTCACAGCTGCACACTTGGCAGCCGCTGCAGCTAGGTGGGTAGCTAGCAGCGCCCTGTGTTGTTAGGTGACAGCTACTGACTCACCGATGTGTGAACCTCACAGCTGCACACTTGGCAGCCGCTGCAGCTAGGTGGGCAGCTAGCAGCGCCCTGTGTTGTTAGGTGACAGCTACTGACTCACCGATGTGTGAACCTCACAGCTGCACACTTGGCAGCCGCTGCAGCTAGGTGGGTAGCTAGCAGCGCCCTGTGTTGTTAGGTGACAGCTACTGACTCACCGATGTGTGAACCTCACAGCTGCACACTTGGCAGCCGCTGCAGCTAGGTGGGCAGCTAGCAGCGCCCTGTGTTGTTAGGTGACAGCTACTGACTCACCGATGTGTGAACCTCACAGCTGCACACTTGGCAGCCGCTGCAGCTAGGTGGGCAGCTAGCAGCGCCCTGTGTTGCGGCGCTAGCGGAGGAGATGTCTTGCTAGGAGCAGGGTGCGCGTGTGCGGGACCTACTCGGGCGATGTACTCCGCGTTCTCCTCGGGGGAGCGAGTCGCTATCAGAAACTTTTTAAGTTCTCCCTGTAGACCAAACAGCAGCTTATTAGTAGCTACTTCTTGATAGTAGCTTTAGTGGAGGGGGACACGAAAAATAAAATAAACCATCAAATGATAAAGTTATTTAAAAGCATCCTTTATTCGGAACCACAGAGAGGGACTTATGTATTAGTCGCTGTAAAAGTGCCCTTGCATAGCCTTATACAGTTTGAAAATTATCGTTAAATATCCAGTTTTCTATCGTTTCGTATGTATACTATATTATTGTTACGCCAGTCGCTTAGTGAAGTACGTCGAGAAACTTCGACATAAATCTAGAATGTTCGAGACACTAACGCCATCTAGCGGCGAATAGCGGTACTGTGTATATCTGGTCGAGACACTAGCGCCATCTAGCGGCGAATAGCGGTACTATGTATCTCGAGTAGCTTACTGGAATATTCTGGGTAATATAAACAGTGAGTCGATTTTATAAGAATGTTCTAGACTTCATAGACCGGGGTATAAATAGATCGCAAAGGAACGCGGACAGTCAGTCTTATTAGAAGATCCGAGGCGATACAATCGAAGCTTTACTAGTGAATTTCAGTGCGATTTAAGTGTTAAGTGACAAGTGTTGTGGTGCAAATAATTGTGTTAAATTTTTATTTTGTGTTTGATTAGTTAAAGTGTTAATTTTGGTTTAATTGGCGTTAATTAATTCTATCCCGAACCCCAGCTCGTAACAATTTGGTGTCAGAAGTGGGATAGAAAAATGCCGGTTTTACCGAAAGACGACATGGAGGGTGTAAGAACAAGGAATCAACGGCCAAGAAGATTGCCAGTTGCACGAGAGAAAGAGGTAGAAGCCATGATTGAAGGGATGGTAAAGGATGGTGTGATAGAACCTTCATCCAGTCCATGGTGTTCTCCCGTAGTGCTAGTCAAGAAGAAGGACGGCAACTTACGTTTTTGTGTCGATTATCGGAGGTTGAACGATGCAACAAAGAAGGACAGTTATCCACTACCAAGAATTGACAACACGTTAGACACGCTGACAGGAATGAAGTGGTTTACAACCCTAGATTTGAAAAGTGGCTACTGGCAAGTAGAACTAGATCCTAAGGATACGGAAAAGACAGCATTTTCTACGGGAAAAGGTCTGTGGCAATTCAAAGTAATGCCGTTTGGATTGTGCAATGCACCAGCAACTTTTGAGAGGCTAATGGAGCTAGTACTCACTGGGCTTATTGGAGACGCGTGTCTGGTATATTTAGATGACATTATTATCGTCGGGCGCTCATTTCAAGACCATCTTAAGAACCTGGAACGTGTGCTAGCAAAAATCCGTGCAGCCAATCTGAAGCTAAGTCCTAAAACGAAGTGACTTTCCTGTGCCATGTAGTTTCGCAAGAAGGTGTGCAAACTGATCCGGACAAAATAGTCTCTGTTAAGGATTGGCCAGTACCAAAATACAAGACACAGGTCAGAGCGTTTTTAGGGTTGTGCTCATATTACCGCCGGTTTGTGAAAAATTTCGCTGATATTGCTAAGCCATTACACAAGCTCACTGAAGAAAAGCGAACATTCTGCTGGGAAGAAGACTGCGACGCTGCTTTCCGCGAATTGAAAAAGCGTCTGTGCGATACACCTATTCTTGGATTTCCTGACACTGAGAATGAGTTTATCGTAGACACAGATGCAAGTAATACCGGAATTGGTGGCGTGTTATCACAGCGAAAAGGAGATAAAGAGGTTGTAATAGCCTACTTCAGTAAAGCTTTATCAAAACCAGAAAGAAATTATTGTGTCACGAGAAGGGAGCTACTAGCAGTAGTAAAAACATTGCAGCATTTCAGTAAATATCTGCTTGGTCGAAAATTTTATCAGCGGACCGACCATGCTGCATTGAAGTGGCTTTTGCAATTCAAGAACCCTGAAGGGCGCAGTTATAACCAGTGACTCAACGAAATTTTATTTCGCCTCGACTCAACTCGAAACGAAGTATGCCTTGCAGGTCAGGGACATCATCACTAATCCTCCTGAGGAAAATAAGTTCCTTAAATTAAAAACCAAGCTCATTAATCGTATGTTAGCCTCGCAAGAGAAGCGAATCCAACAACTTCTACTTCACGAAGAATTAGGCGACCGTAAGCCGTCGCAATTCCTACAACACTTGCAAAATCTAGCAGGACCCTCAGGGGCTACTGAGTTCATTAAGAGCATATGGACCAGCCGGTTGCCTCAGAATATTCAAACAGTGATCGCTTCTCAAATTACTGATTTGCAGGTGGAGAAATTGGCGGAAATAGCGGACAGAGTATCCGAGATCGCCCCGATGACGCCGCAGGTAGCCAGCACATCCGCTTCCACTAGCAACGTGTCCTCGGACCTAGCAAGGCAGGTGAGCGAGCTCACAAGGCAAGTCGCCTCGCTCACTTCACGGCTCAATAGCAGGGATAAATTACGCTCACGCTCACGGACTCGAAACAACCACAGAAGGTATGATCGTTCAAAATCAAGACCACAGCAACCACCTGAGAACCACCCACACTGTTTCTACCATTATACATATGGAGAAAAGGCACAAAAATGTAAGCAACCATGCTCATTCACGGCGGAAAACAGGCAGGGCGGTCGCAGATAGCGGCGAACGACTGCCCTACTTCTTCAGGCCGACTATTTATCACAGACCGCACGTCAAAAATGCAGTATTTAGTAGACACTGGCTCCGATCTGTGCGTTTTTCCCCGGCCTGCTCTCAAGACGCCTTACAAGCAATCTAAATACGACCTAGTAGCTGCAAACAACACAGTAATTCACACATACGGTCCCTTGCGACTACAACTGAACTTGGGACTCAGAAGGAACTACAGTTGGATCTTCACTGTTGCAGATGTTTCTAGAGCGATAATTGGGGGTAGACTTCCTGAGTTTTTACAACTTGTTAGTAGATTGCAGGAATCAACGCCTAATTGACAACCTTACCTCTCTATCAGTTCCTGCTACACACTGTAATTCAGTAGACGTTGCTTCAGTGAAGTCTGTCATAGGTGACTCTGACTATCATCAGATCTTGCGTGAGTATCCAGAGATAACACGACCTCCAGGCAGACAAGTATCTGGTAAGCACAACACTATACACTTCATCAGGACAACACCAGGCCCACCTGTAGCATGCAAACCGAGACGCCTCGATCCTTCTCGACTCCAGGCTGCAAAGAAGGAGTTCGAGGAGATGCTTGCAAGTGGAGTAGCACGGCGCTCAGAGAGTCCTTGGTCAGCACCATTGCACCTGGTAAAGAAGAAAGACGACGGATGGAGACCTTGTGGCGACTACAGGGCACTTAACTCGAGAACAATACCTGACAGGTATCCCATCCGTCACATTCAGGACTTCTCTCATCAACCAGCAGGCTGCACCGTCTTTTCAACTATAGATCTCGTAAAAGCGTACAATCAACTTGCTATTAACCCTGGGGATATTCCTAAAACTGCAATAACAACACCTTTTGGTCTTTATGAATTTCCTTTCATGACTTTTGGTTTAAGGAACGCAGCTCAAACTTTCCAAAGGTTCATCGATGAAGTTCTCCTCGGCCTAGATTTTTGCTATGGATTTATCGACGATATTTTAATTTTTTCAGCAACCGCTGAAGAACACAAGCTTCACTTACGCCTTCTGTTTGATCGCCTGAAACAGTATGGTGTGATAGTAAATTCAAGCAAATGCAACATTGGCCAACACGAGGTGACTTTCCTAGGCTATAGTGTGTCTGCTGAGGGCGTAAAACCACTCCAGTCAAAGGTGCAGGCCATCCAGGAGTTCCCGATACCTAGAACCGTGAAAGAGCTACGACGATTTTTGGGTATGATAAACTTTTATCGCCGATTTATCCCAAATGCAGCTAAACTACAAGCACCATTGAACGCTGTCCTTGCAGGCCCGAAATTAAAACCATCACATCCAGTCGATATGACTCCTGAACTTTTAAAAACATTTGAAGATACTAAGTCTTCATTATCCGACGCAACTCTACTGGCTCATCCTGACCCATCAGCTGAGTTGACAATTGTCACTGATGCATCTGATACCGCCATCGGCGCCGTCCTTCAGCAGCGGAATGGAAACGACTGGGACGATTTAACGATTGCCTTTTACTCACACAAGCTTAGTGGTGCTCAGAAGAAGTACAGCCCATACGACCGAGAATTGTTAGCGGCCTATGAAGCTGTCAAATACTTTCGGCATATGGTCGAGGCAAGGAACTTTGCGATCTTCACAGACCACAAACCACTGATTTTTGCCTTCAAGACAAACCGAGATAGTCTCTCGCCAAGACAATTCAGATACCTAGACTTCATAGGGCAATTCACCACAGATATAAGGTATATCCCTGGGAAAGAAAATGTAGTCGCTGATGCATTGTCACGAGTTGAGGAAGTGTCAACGGCAATAAACTTTCAGGAACTTGCAAAATTTTAGGAAACAGATCCAGAACTGCAAGACCTGGTACAAAACGGCTCTTCACTCAGGCTGAAAAAGATCCCATCGCCGACAGGAAACGCACAAGTTTTATGCGATACAACATTGCCAAAGCCTCGCCCATATGTGACACCTCAACTCAGGAAGCAAGCCTTCGAATCTTTGCACAGCCTGCATCATCCAGGATGTTCTGCTACGGTGCGACTGGTGACGCAATCCTTTGTGTGGCCAGGGATCCGCAAGGACTGTAGAGAGTGGGCCAGACATTGCTTGCAATGCCAAGCAAGTAAAGTTACCCGTCACACCATAAGTCCTCTATCCTTACTCCCTCTTCCAGATTTACTCACATACACCTTGACATCGTAGGACCATTAACCCTTTCTTGTGATTACAGGTACTGCCTTACTGTCATTGATAGATTTACTCGATGGCCTGAGGCGTACCCGCTGAAGGACATAACCGCGGAGACCTGCGCAGCTGCCTTGGTGTCGGGCTGGATAGCCCGGTTTGGCTGTCCGGCACGGATGACTACAGACCGTGGTCGCCAGTTTGAGAGCCACCTGTTCAAGGCCCTCACTGCCTTGGTTGGTGCAGACCACTTTCGCACCACCGCCTACCACCCAGCTGCGAATGGCATCGTCGAGCGGCTGCACAGGCAGCTTAAAGCTGCCATCATGTGCCACACTTCTTCAGACTGGACAGAAGTCCTACCGCTCGTGCTACTCGGCATGCGCAACTCCTGGAAAGAAGACGTCCAGGCTACGCCTGCTGAGCTTGTGTATGGTGAAGCTCTTAATTTACCAAGCCAGTTTCTGTCTGCTTCAGATTACTCTGCTGCTGATATCACACAGTACGCAACGCGACTTCGTGCACACATGGCCAAGCTTACTCCCAAGCCGATATCATGGCATACAACTTCTCCCTTCTACATACCTCGAGATCTTCATTCCGCAATACACGTCTTTCTACGCCGAGACTACGTCCGCAGCCAACTAGAGTCACCGTATGCTGGCCCTTACAAAGTGTTGCAAAGGCATGCGAAGTACTTCACAATAGAAGCAAAAGGGAAGACAACTAATGTCTCAGTTGACAGATTAAAACCAGCCTATATTATGAAGGACGAACAACCGGCAGTCACATCAACACCAGAGGTCACTCCGAATGACATTGTAACACCTGTCTCTACTGACGCTGAGAAGAGGACGAGAAGCGGGCGAAGAGTCAGATTCCCCGATTTCTATCGACCGTAGTTACGGTCTGGCCAGGGGGAATATGTGGCGAGACTATGCCACCACAAAGATGCAAATCATGATCATTTGTATCGGGTCACTGACCGCCTAAGCATGCTGTGATTTTGTACGGACGAGTACAACGGCGCGGCCTTGAACTCCGAGGGACTGCGCGCGCGCCTATCACCGAGAGGCGGAGCCGGCCGACGCGGCGACGGAGCGCCAGTGCCCCGCTACCCACTAAGCTACTCGGATCGCGACGCGTGCTATAAAATATTGCCTTGTAATTTTACTAAAATATTATAACTTTCGTTCTGCTATCTTGCTATTATTCTATCGCCCTTCCGCTACACAAACACACACGCGCTTCACGCTTTGCTAACGCAATTAGTGAGTATAGATTCTCGAACTAGTGGTGGTCCGTGTCTATACCGACTAGGGCTTTCATCCCGGGAATCTCGGTCTCGAAAATTTCGAGAGTCTCGACGATTTTTTAGTATTTTCGAGACTCGAGACTAACATCTTCGGTCACGGGAATAACGAGACTTTCGAGACTTCAGTAACATAAAAACTGTATTAAATAATTTACTAAACCAACAGTCAATTTTTATTATTTTTATTATGGATATGGCAATGGCAGCACGGTCGAGCATAAAGTAAAGCTTAGTATTATCTGTGGAGGCTGAATAACCTTATTGACAAATAACACAGATTTTGTCTACATATTATAAATGTAAATTGCTGTGCCCGAAAGGATCCATGTGAGCTACTACTTATATAAAGATCTTGTTAACAAATAATTATGATTGCAATAAAGATTGAATTATGGAACTATTCTGATTAAATTGAAAGGGGTTCGAACTTTTTTGTATGAAGAATGGCATGTCGACCCACCGCCATTTTGTTTTTTTTTTAGATGTCGTGGCGCATACTTGAAGTGGCATGTATGTAACAAAAAATATCAGTAACATGCTACCCCAAAATGTCACATTACCGAGATATTTGAAGGTAAACATCGACATATGACTACAACGACAAACATTAAAAGTAGACTTATTACGTGTCTATAAGCATCAGATTGTATCTAAATAATCATTCCCAGGTTGATTATGATTACTAATGTTTATTGAAAGAGAGTAGGTACATTACACGCTACTAGGAGCACGAGAATACTACTACAAATAATTATTTATCCACTAAATCGCATTGCAATGAAACGCAGTCGACATGTCACTATCGCGTGGCGGATCATGTGACATGTTACTCAGCTTGAAAACGTTTTTAAGCAGTAGTTAAACAAAAGGTAAAAGTTCTGTCATTTAAGGCGCTTCTAAACGGGCTATATTTTTCTGCAATATGTGACTGCAATATAATGGACAGCAACATTGCCAGCAATACCAGCCAGACTATGCAATATTGCAGTAATGTCCCGGCAATAGTTGACCAAACATTTTGGGTATGGATATGTGTGGCCGATATTGTTCGATAGATTGCCGGGCGATCGCTGAGCGATCGATTTAATTGCAATGTTGCCAGTTCCAGCCAGTTCTGTTGTTGTTTCAGTCGCTCTCTATTGTAATGGCATAGTGCATCTTTTTCTACCGGCATGAAGTTTGTTATGAGTATAATTGCTATGCTTTGTTTGACTGACCTGTGCTTGTTTGTTTTTGAGGTTATGTTATGTTTACAAAAATGACTAATACGTGGACTAACCCCACCCTCAGTTGTGGGATGTTAAAAGCGGTATATACAAAGACAGAAATGCTAAAAAAGATGGATGGATTGTAATCGCTGAAAAATTTGAGATATCAATTCAATTGTTCTTTTTTGATTTTAAAATAATGTAAGCTGCTGCGACAAGTGTGATTTCGTCAGCCATTGTTGCCGATTTGTGTAGCCCGTTTAAGAGTCTGCATCATGAGCCACCCTATAGCCGACATATCGCAACACATAGCCCAGCCATAGATTGCTCAGACATCAGTGTCCGAGCAATGTTTTTGTAATGGCCGGGCAATTAGTTGCCAATAGTGCAGCCACAAATTGCAGAATAATATAGCCCATTTAGAAGCGCCTTTACGTTAACATTTATTTATAACTGTAAGTATGATATCAAACATAAGTGAATATTAACACTAAGATGTGACATTTTAAAAGATTTATAATATATCTAACACGTATCATAAATACTACTATACTACATAATCCATAAATTCAGCAGGAAGTCGGATAGGGGTTCTTGATGCCAAGCCTAATCTATGTACCAAAGAAAGACGTACCAAAACACTTATTGTTCATTTTATAATACGGTGGGATGAAAGACAGCCAACACGCGCGTGTGGAATTCTTTGTCATGCGTTTTATTGCGATGCGATTTAGTACGCAAATAATTAATTATAGTAGCGGTTTTGTCGTACTGCCAGACTAATAAGCTAAATACTAATAAGCGTATGGACGCGTAATGAGTCTATTTTAAATGATTTTCGTTGAAATTATATGTCGATGTTTACCTTCAAACGTTTACGTGACACTTTGGGGTACCGTGTTACTGGACATTTTTGTTCCTCTAGCCATGCATACTACACTTTCATCATGCACCGCGATTAAAAAACAAAATGATGACGTCGATACGCCAGATAGGTTCTATCCCCTTTCATTGTGTAAGCGCGAAGTGGTACTAAGTAGTATCCCTCTAGCGTACAAGCAGAAATAGCTTTTTCTAATGCGGGTTACTTTTGTAACAAAATTAGGGTTGAATGCCCTTTGTTTTTTACGTGCCCACTACAAAAATGAAAACAAAACTGTAACAAATGGGTTTTTTTAATTTGCATTTGTTTATGAAAGTAACTACTTGATTAAAATATCTTGATTTGACTTTCTGATTGCATAGCTTATAAATAAGAAACCTAGTTTTGAAATAGTCTCGAAAGTCTCGTTTTTCCCGGGAATTTCGAGACCACATCTAGTCTCGTTTTTTTTTTCCCGGGACTCAGTAATGCATCGAGACTGAAAGCCCGAATACCGACCAACCCACAACAGTAAGACAAGTTACTACAAAGATTATTTAAAATCAAATATATTGTTAGCTGCGCTACAGTATATACTTTTGCAGCTAACATAGTGACTTGTTTTATCTAGTATTGTGTTATTGTTCCTGAATAAACTATTTACATTTTACTATGTCTCACTTGCTCAGTCAGATATAGTATATTGTATACTAGTTTGGAATGGGACTACAAAAGTCAAATTTTTAGAACTGGAGCGAGCATAACGGTCTCTCTTAAAGTTTTTATTATTTTAAATCCCATAGTTTCCCCACTGAGAATGCGAGAACACTATACTCTGAGATTCATTTCTGATTAGTTATATTACATCTATCATGTCAATTTGTCTATACTGTCCTCTCATGCCAAAAAATTGTATCTATTATGCAAAGATTAGAAATTTTTTTTTTTTTAAAGAGTAACCGTTGAGTTCGCGGGTTCATTAGGGTATTTGCCAGTAGTAGTAAAAAAAACGATGTTTTGCATATAGTTAGTTTAGATGCCAGGAAATTTAAACAACATTTTGATTTTTTAAAATAATTCAACATTTTTTATATTTTCATAAAATAAAAATTACAATTTTTAATCTGTGTGTCACGTGACCGCAAACGCTAATCACGAAGTGTGCGTAGTGTGACGTCATTTTTCTCAAAGCTGTCAAACGTGTCGACTTGTCAAACAACGTAAGACGACAGAAATCCTAACCTCAAAAACACTTTGTTGTTTGAAAAATATGACGTCATGCGACTTCGTGACAGCGATGGGTTTTTGGGCGGGAATATATTTTATTTTAAGGTTTTACTAATGTTACCCAGTTATTTTTTACGAAAAACATTTTTTTGTAGTTTAAAATTGATCAATAAATAAATCTAAACTATTTTTGAAAACTAGGCAAATACCCTATTCTGGACTAACTTCTGACGTTTTATGAGTACCCATGTAGACCTATGTAACATAAAATATTTTTGATTGATTGATTGATTGACTGAAAACCTCTATAATATATTATAAAGGAAATCTCTATCTCTACCTACAACGGATCAAACAAACTTTAAAATTTTTGCCATGACTCATGGATAATATAATATAAGGAAAGCAATCTTCTAGTACAGATATTCCGCATACTAAAATATATATTTTTATTACTCTAATGTCTCCTACGTTAGAGTACTAAAAAAAATGATTAAATATTGTAAACTTAAAATGGGAATAAACCACACCAAAAGTGGCTGAATATCCACACAAATAATATAAAGCGGCAAAGTTTGTTTGTTCAAATGCGCTAATCATCGAAAGTGGGTTTGATGTGGTTCGGATGAAATTTGTAATGGAAGCAACTTGAATCTTGAGGAAGGTTATAGGGTACTTTTTTACCGACTGCAAGGACGGGGTTATTTTTATCTTAATAAACTCCACGGGAGCGAAGTCCCGCGCATTTGCTAGTACATGTATTTTATTATTATTACGGATGAGCCTCTTGACCTCGATCTCACCTGATGGTAAACGATAGATGAGGTCTACGATGTGATGAGCGAGCCCAGAAGATGCCTATTTACTATTGCTTTAAAGGCTGAAAGGTCATAAGTGGCAGGGAACACAAAAGCCGGCAGAGAATTCCATAACTTGGCTGTGCGCACAATAAATGCCAAACTACCGGGCTAAGGTTACGATGTATCTGTTCTTATGACGTGTATAAGTGTTATTGAATAACCAACTTGCAAAATAAAGATCACTAGCGACCCGGCCCGGCTTTGCTCGGGTAATAGAGTTTATATTTGCTTAGATTGTGAGCGACGTCTTCACTTCGCTTCATCGATATTTTAACTATTTAATTTCTCGTCCGGTATTTTTTATTTTGCGATAACTCATACAAGATATTCATTTTATTGATATAGTGTAAAAAGCAATTTTGATCTACATTAAATGCTCAACGTATCTAGCGTATTTTATTGGATAAGAAATGATACTGTACCGTTAAAAATAGCTTCGTAAATAACCCATCATTTTATAGTAATTTGTAAAAGAAAAAAAAATGGTTATTGTGGGTTATCCTTGGGAGATAGACATATACCATCACGGACTTTTTTGTAGATTTATAAAAAAAGAACAATCCCACCATACATTGTTTTGACATAACTCAAAAGGTTTTGGCAGCGTTTTCGATTAAAGCCCCCGATCGGCTTAATTTTTTCCTCTACTACTACTTAATTTTTTCTCTACTCTAACTAATATCGTCGTATTTCATCCAATTTACACAAAACTTTAACTTGTTATACCTTCCTCAGGAATCACTACTACATAATCTACACTACATCAAAATCCGTAGCGTAGTTTTAAAGATCTAAGCATAATAAAGTATAAAAAAATAAAGTCCCTATGGGACAGACTGAGAGCGGGAAGCGACTTTGTTTTATACAATGTAGTGATTTATCAGTTAGCATCACGGAATAGATGAATAAGGTTGGAATGGTAATGTGGGCGTGGCGAGCGTGCCACAACTAAGATTCGAAAATCATAGCTCGACTGATTAATTCATTCACCGCGGTTAGTGCGCTTCGGACTATTTCGGAACACAGAGCTCTGCTTTAAAATGCCGTGTTGTGCAATTACAATCTGTAAAACAAAAAGTCAGACCGCAAGTATAGAGCGAGGAGGTATATCTTTCCATCGGTAAGTCGAAAATAACATTTAATTACAATTTTATTTGTGTGCCTAATTCGCAGTCGTAACGGGCCTCTTGCTTGTAGTGGAGCTAAAGATTGGGAGACAAGCGGCGACACGCGTTCTCATATCATACAAATCAGGAACTATTTCCTTTCCTAACCTCTTTTATCTGTTCTGTGGTTAGGACTTACCCAGTCCGTATGTTCTAACAGCATGTAGTGTGGGTCGGCTTCGTTACACAAACCGATCAGACGCACGATGTTCTCATGTCGCACGCGGGTAAACAACTCTAGTTCACGTCGGAACTCGGCTAATTGTACCTGCGAATAGAAATGATTTGATCAGGCGACATTTATTATTGTAATCTAGCATATTTTTTGAGCTGGAATTCTTATATACATTCATCACCTCATGGCTATTGAATGTATATAAGAATTGAAACGAGAACTGAAAATATTTTTTTTTTCATGAAACCTATACGTGTTTAGTATCTATAAACAGGTCTTTAAAAATGATATAAGGGTTTCTAAAACCACTTTTGCATAAATTTAATCCTTTAAAAGATATAAGCTTCCAAAGTGGTAAAATGTGTGCCCCCCCTCCTCTAACTTCTGTAATAATGGAGTGAAAAATCTAAAAAAAATATAAGTCTGTAGATCTTAATGTAAACTTTCAAGCAAAATTGGTTTGAACGAAATCGGGTGAGCAGTTTTTGAGATACAGCAAATTTTCTAAAACCGCAAATAGAACTTTGTAATTCATACAAACACTATGAAAAACAAAGTTATTTAGCGTAGTTGTAAAAATGTAAATAAGCTAGTTTTAAGAAATTTTTAAGGTTTTTTTTTATTCGTCAAATAAATATATATATATATATTATTATAGTTACTACGGAACCCTTCATGGGCGAGGCTGACTCGCACTTGGCCAATTTTTGAAATCCTTTTGTGGGTAGAATTCACATTACTAACAATCTTGTTAACCCCTCCAACTAAGCTATATATGCTGCTCTCGATCACAAGGCCGACACCAGTGTACTTTTTTTGGCAAAAAAAAAAAACTTTTTGTTATTATCTATTAGGCTGCATTCATTACGTCCAAGTTTTACATATTGTTACGCCAGTCGCTTAGCGAAGTACGTTGAGAAACTTCGATAGAAATCTAGAATGTTCGAGACACTAACGCCACCTGGCGGCGAGTAGCAGTACTGAGTATATCGAGAAAGTTCGACTGACTTCTAATACGTTCGAGACACTAACGCCATCTAACGGCGAGTAGCAGTACTGAGTATCTTGAGTAGCTTCTGGAATATTCTTGGCCATATAGGCAGTGAGTCGATTTTACAAGAATGTTCTAAAACTCATAGACCAGGGTATAAATAGATCGCAGAGGAACGCAGATGGCGGTCATTAGATCATTATCTTGTAATTATACAAGATACGAGGCGAACACGCGATATAATCGAAGCTCTACAAGTGAATTTCAGTGCGATTTAAGTGACAAGTATTGTAGTGTGAATAACTGTATTATTTTTTATTTTGTGTTTATTTAATTAAAGTGTTAATTTTTGTTTAATTGGCGTTAATTATTTCTATCCCGAACCCCAGCTCGTAACAATATTTTTCTTTTATTCACGCACTCAATTTATAAATTTTTTATTTTATAAAAAATGTCTTAGCTACGAATTAATCCAAGGCATGTACTAACCTCGTCTTTAGTAGTAAGTGCTTTCACAAGCACAGGTTTTAGTTTCGGTTCTCCGTCGGCGTCCAAAGAGTCTTTATTGCGTAGTTTGCTCACTTGGATCATGTCGATTTTGGCTAACATCACCTCACCGAACTCGCCACGACCTAGAAAATAAAATAAAATATTGATATACATGTTTAACATTGACATAGCTTAATGCCTAAGGTGTCGACCGTGTGATCAAGAGATAGCGGCTTCAAACCCCACCCATTACATTGCATATTTAGCTTAGTTGGAGGGGTTAACAAGCTACAACATTTGAAAATAACTTTAAAGTTTCTGGCTACAGGAGATTCTTTTCAAACATTATCAGAAATATTTAGAGTACTTTTTGGTTCAAGTTTTTGTGTCATTTTGAAAACTATACCGTAGAAATCACTGAACTCGCATGGCAAATCTCGCACTTAAAACGGTTCAAATTTATTTTGATTTGCAACCTGGCTCGGGCCTGGTCCTTACGTACTTAAATACAAAGGCCTATAAATTACTTACCTAGTGTTATCTGTTCGGTAAGAAGTGTCCGAGGAATGGACAGATGTTCGAATTGTCCTGATTTCTTGGACGTGCGGGAAATTCCTGACACCTCGGAGTTATCAGCTCCTGTAAATGAAGGAATAAAATATAATACAAAAAAATCTTTAAAACAATATTTTTTATAAAACTGTTTCCTCGAATGGAGTTAATGGTTCAGAGAAACTAAACAGATTTACAAACAAATCGGATGAAATTACTTGAATATGGATACGGATAATACGAGAATACAGTATTGAAGAGGGCTTTACTTTGCAGAAATATACGGTGAAGAATCCGCCATTACCAATTCAAAATAGTTACTAACTTAAAATACTAAAAATAAAAAATAAAAGTTCTATATTTAGCTTACAGGAAAATAAGAATATTTATTTCAGACTGAGCCAACAATTCTATACCTAGCAGGTAAAACTTATAATTCTAAAATTTATATTTCTGTTTCAGATAGCTATATCCTGGGGGTCTTTAAGTCAAGAGTGAATAGGTTACTTCTAGGTAAGCGTGCTCCATCTCCGACCACATCATCACTTACCATCAGATGAGATGGTGGTCAAATACAGGCCTACAACCAATAAAAAAATCTTTACACACCACTATCTTTATCATGAGCAAGCAGTCTCCCATTCTGCAGTGCAGCACCGTTCACTTTCTGCTTATCTTCTTCGCCATCTTCTACCAGCTTCTCTCGTCCTTCTGTCATCTCTAACTCCATCTTCTCTCCTAGAAAAGTTATGAAAATTTTACGCAAAATGTTCTCTGTTGTAAACGCCATAGTTTCTAAAAGTTACGGGGCATTAATAGTGCGAGTGAGACGGTGAATGTTTACAATTAAAATTATATAAATGATTATTTTTGACAACTAGGCCCAATTGTTAGTAACAATAATCTAATAAACTATGCTAGTAGAAAATACAAAAAAATAAATAAACACAAGTATATTAGTAACACACCATAGACGTGACCGTGTATCTAGCGTCTATGGTGTTCAAAATGAAATAAAATAAATGCTAACAACATTTTCTGAAACAATAACACAAATTCCTAAACGGAATAGGGAATATGCATTTTTTTAATAGAACTTATGTGCTCTAGTAAGCGATTACGATTTTTTTTTAAATATCTTCATTAGCAACGAAGTTATGTAGCTTTAAAGTTGATAATAAGAACGAGACGTCCGACATAGACTGTGACGTCCACAGAACAGATAAAAGAGGTTAGAAAGGAAATAGTTCCTGATTTCTATGAGAACGCGTGTCGCCGCTTGTGACCCACTCCCACAGCTCAACTACAAGCAAAAGGCCCGTTACGTATGCGAATTACGCACACAAATAAATTACACACACTTAAATCGAGAGCTTGCTACTGATTGTAACTCACTGTCGATAAACATACGACGTGCATCACGGCCAATCAGGGCAAAGGACGAAACGTCAATGGTTGCAGTGAGAGGATGCAATACATTGTAAACGGACTTGGTCATTGCGTTGATTAAGCGAGTACACATCGGGCAATGTATATTTTTTTGTATCTTGTTGCAATAATGTTGTTAATGTTCGGAATTTCATAGTGATCAGAATACTTTTATGTTTTTTTACAAACAAAATTGTAATTAAATGTTATTTTCGACTTACTGATGGAAAGATATACCTCCTCGCACAACACGGCATCATTTTAAAGCAGAGTTCTGTGTTCCAAAGTATTCCGAAGCGCACTAAACGCGGTGAATGAATTAATCGGTCGAGCTATGATTTTCGTATCATAAATGTGACGCGTTCGCCAGGCCCACATTACCATTCCAACCTTATTCATCTATTCCGTGGTGACGTCAAAGTCTATAACGCTCATACAGCTGTTGTAGAATAAAGCGATTGCGCGAGAGAGACAGATATAGTTGTTAAAAATTTTCTATTGTTCTGTTCCTACAAGTTTCCACATGATTGTAACATTTTATTAAACCAATACATGATTATGGTGATATGATTATGAAGTGTATTATATTCTCTTTGTGTTCCTAAGCTGTCATGGTTCCTTCAAAGATTTACTTTAAACTAAATTTACTCTTTGGGACTCCAAAAAGTAAATCTTTGTTACTGTGCTAACATGTAAGTCCTAAGTAAAATTTAAAAAAATATCTATACAAAAGGACTAAAGTTTCGGTTCGAAATAAGTGACTCGAAATAAGTAAGAATTGTTTCCAAATTATTGGTTACATATGTTCCTTAAACACCAATCAGACGACGGTCAATAACTTTCCACGTCACTTGCCAATAACACGATAATTCTCATCGTTCTTCTTAATTTGTAATGAAAAAGAAAATCGGTATTGACATTTCTAATAAGTTCGACACAGACATAAGATTACAAAACCCTTGCCATATCATTTGTTATCATCTAAAGAAACCGTGCACTTAGAATATACAGTGTGTTAGGTTAAACGAGGGACTTATTGAAGGAGGGTATTTATTTTATTTTATTTTATTTTATTTGGGAAAAAAAACGTCATTACATTAAACATAATAATAATGAGTTATATAAAACTAAATCAATGTAATAACAACAACATTTTCCACATATTATTTAAAAGGTATGCTATGATGAAGAGTCAAGTTAAGTATTATCCATATTCAAGTAAGCTATTATATTTTTACAACGCTACAAGCTTTCGAATTAGTCAGTTACTTCAAGATGACTTGTATCTAATCTATTCAGTACCTTAATAACTCTAGTTCTGAAAGCATTTCTACTTAGCAAAAATATATCAATATCCATAAAGTGTTTATTATACATATGAGTGAGACGCTGCAGGGGTGCACGTTTACCCGCGTTTGTATTCAGTATTCGATTCTCGTCCCGAATATGTGAAAAACCTGTAACCTAAATCTTTGACGTAAATATAATACATTTAACATGTACACTGAGCCGCAAGAGGAGAATGAACTTGTAAACAGTCCCTAAAGTAATCACGTGGCAAAACACGGCCCGATCCTGCCAAAAAGGAAGCTCGTGTGTACACTCCACCCCCGCGGGAGTCCCCCCGAGGACTTTTGGTATGGTTCTGTCTGTTGTTTATTAATGTTTTTTTTT
Organism: Tholera decimalis; assembly: GCA_943138885.2. NCBI lineage: Eukaryota > Metazoa > Arthropoda > Insecta > Lepidoptera > Noctuidae > Tholera > Tholera decimalis. Next base: position 6,763,383 of record OW964571.2, read on the forward strand.
GTTCATATTTTTATTAGTATCATGTAAGCATACACTATTGTAGGTTTGAATATGTCCCTCGTTTAAACTAACATACTGTATACCCTTTAAATTACAAGTTGTATATTGCTAACTGGCCTACTTATTAAAGTCAAACGCCATACAATTCTAACAATTCCGTTCTGCCAGTATACTATTCTCACCTCTCTGCCGCCTTTTAAGCCTCCTTCTCCTGCAGTAGACCATCAGCGCCAGAACCAGCACCATGTAGGCCCCAGCTACTGATATGGACACCACCACGGCCTTCCCAGCCACGCCCGAAGACTCTTGTGGTGGAAGTTCCCCTTCTGTAAATAATTATTTATTTATTAAAACTTTATGCAACACAAAATGTACAAAGGCGGACTTGATGCCTTAGGCTTTCTCTACCAGTCAACCAACCATGGCCCATGGGTGGTAAAGAGATAACATGGCAGGTGCATAAAAAAATAAACTTACATAAATATTTATCATAATACATACATATCATATTATATAATATCTATTAATAAAAAGTTTTAGAAATAGGGTCATAAAAATTCTGCTTCCATTATTTGTTTAGAAAATAATTCCTCAACTTTCGCTTAATTGCATAATGACTGGTGGCCGGAATGATATCAAGAGGTAGTGCATTCCACAGAAGAATAGACTGTATACAACGTGTAACGGAAACCCCATATATATCCAAAAGCGCTGAAAACAACATCTGGTATGGAGTCTCTATGCAGAGTTTCAGCTCAAAATAAGTCACTCAAAGAATTGATACCAAATTATCGGTTTCATATGTTTCTTGAATATCAATCATAACAAACGTGTCACAGCACTACGAGGGTCAATAACTTTCCACGTCACTAGCCAATAATACAATAATTCTGTTCGTTCCGCTTAATTTGAATATTTCGGTCTCTGGTATCAATGTATTGAAATTTCTAATAAGTTCCACACATGTAGACGTAGGATTACAAAATCCTTGCCATATCGTTTGTTATCATCCAAAGAAACCATGCACTTGGTATGTATATACCCTTTAAATTACACGTTGTATAACAGGAAAAATGAATAAAATGAGAAGTATAAGAAGGACAGAGTAAGAGACGATTATGGAAGAGCTCAGACTTTTAGCATGTGAAGAACATAGAAATTGGAAATGAGAAATAAGGTAAGAGAGACGGGTAGGAGAGTTTAGCAAAGAGAAAAGCGTAGTCAAGGCACGCAAACTTCTCTGGCGAATGGGCATCCGTCATGGGTTATTTTGTTAAATTAAAAAATGAACCGAAAACAGCTGTTAAGGAGTCTATCGAGCTTATCCAGCAAGACCGCATTCAAGTCAAAGTAGCACATGTCACCATAGTTGATTATAAGGAAAATTTATTATGGAAATCTGTGTAAAAGAGATTAATCGCCAAGTTCGATATTTTTTAAGAGAAATGTGGGTAGAATTCACATTACTAACAATCTTGTTAACCCCTCCAACTAAGCTAAATATGCTTATGTCTGGAGTGGGTTTACACAATAGTGTAGTGGGTGGGGTTCGAACCTGCGACCTCTCGATCATAAGGCCGACCCTTTAGCCATTACGCTATTGGCGCTATATAAAGTTAAACGAGATACCGAGGTCATGTTTTGGATGGGAGTGACTCAGCGAGATTCATCCGTAACTTGGAAAACTTTTTAAGCCGTTGGTCTGGTAGTTAGAAGTCAAATAAACTGATACCAGTGTTACTCAGAGCTGCAGCTGACTTAGACTGGAAGCCAACCCTAATAAGTTGGGAAAGTTGGCTAAGTAGCCGATTATGAAATTTTGGACTATATTTATGACTAGCTGTGCCCGCGACTTCGTCCGCGCGGAATAGTGACTTTCGGCAGCATTTTTAATGTTTTAGACTAATTATTTTGAAAATAAAACTGATGCATAATGTGAATGTCGTATTTATTAATATCTAATCAAAAGTCTAAAAAATAAGTTTCAAGCTTCTAGCTTTAAAAATGACGTAATTTTCATACAAACTTTCATCCCCTATTTCAACCCCTTAAAGCGCTTTTTTCGCATTAAAAAGCAGCCTATGCCCTTTCTCAAGCTCTAGACTATGTCCGTACCGAATTTCATTAAAATCGGTTCAGTAGTTTAGGCGTGATTGCGTAACACTCAGACAGACAGAGTTACTTTCGCATTTATAATATTACTAGCTTTTGTCCGCGACTTCGTTCGCGTGGGAGGTTTTTCCGGCATAAATCCCGATCCCGTGGGAATTTCGGGATAAAAAGTATCCTATGTCTGTCTCCTGACTCTAAGCTACCTCCCTACCAATTTTCAGCCAAATCGGTTCAGCCGTTCTTAGTTATAAATAGTGTAATTAACACTACTTTCTTTTATACATACAGGATGACTTTGAATAAATGCGACAAAAAGAAATGGGAGCTTCAGTTACAGTAACATAGTAATTATAAACTGTTTTTTCTACAATCTAAATCGTTAAAAAAAAATTACGTGATTATCGTTTTAAAATGGTCCATTGATGTTATTATCTTTATTTAAGTAGGAATTATCGGTATTCGAACAAAATAATTAATAGGCCAAATAAATAAGAAAAATTAAAGTATCAAAAAATCTCGTCCGACTCATCGCAGTGCTCAATAATCATAGTGGAGTACTCATGTTATTAAACGTTGCCGTTCATAGCGGTCATTCACCTAATTTTGCCTATTTTCTAGTGTAAGTATCGCGCGACGTTGCCAAACCTCGCATAAACGCCAGCGCAGATATCCCTTCCCGGCGACCACCCTGCCGCAGGGTGGGCGGCAGGGCGGTCGCCTTCGTTCATTAGTCGACCTAAAACGTTTGTAGGTCACGGTCGTGCGCGCATTCCGCAAATCCTACTTTACGTATTGCGAATAATTTGTATTGTCTTGTGTTTGTGTCATAACAATGCCTAGGACGAGACGAAATAGTCTTGAAACGTTAACAAACGTACAGTATCTCGATATTGTCGTGTGGTACAACACCGTAAGAAATCTACGTGAAACGCAGTGAAGATTTCGGCTAAAATATCCCTCTTCGATCACATCATCACTTACCATGAAGAATTCTAAGAATAATTGGACGTAGTTAAGCAGAAAGGACTCAATCCACACTTTGGCCTAAATTGAGTTAAGTATGCCATCGTACACCTGAAAGTCGAATCTATCATGTCGTGTAAACCTTTTTTTTAAATGTAGACGGAAACTAGTTTTTCTCACTACCCCGACTCAACCCACAGTATGAAGAGCATACAAAATGTATTTGCTGAAAGAACTCAGTCCGCTTGAATTGTTTCTGAGTAATGACATTCCTATGAGTATGTTCTTAAAGTCCATAAACCAGAATAAACTCAAACAGTTTGGATCCTGTCTGAGAATTACTTTTGATTGGAAATATAATATTATCAAATAACTGAAACAACTCAAGCAGTTTGGGTCGTTTCTATGATATAGGTTTACTGACATATAAATATTAATTTTGTTTATCAGAAATGACTCAAAACTAGATATGAGCGCCGCGCCGGCGTGCCGCCGCCGCCGTGAAATCCCCCGCGCCGCCGCCGCCGTCCCCAGGCGCCGGCGCGCCGAACCCGAGCGGGCGGCGTTCAGTTTAAGCTAACACGCTGACCAAACCGAACGCATGATAATAAATGCTAGCAAAATAGCGCCACTAGACGTAAACGTTTATAAAACGAAACTCTTTGACATTACAATTTCTGTGTTGTCCAAGTTATCAGCTAACAAACACAGTTTTTGTTGGACCTATTTTGGTCAGTTATTTGTTAATATTGAGGGAAGAAAACGAACAGTGTTGGGCGACCAAGTATTTTGCGACGCTTGTTTGAAACAAGCGAAAGAAAAAGATGGCGATGTGCAGTTTTCCAAGTAAGTTTATGTACCTCATATTAAAATAATTAAATTGGTACTTACTTACCTATGTGATAGCTTGTTTACGAGGTTAATAACCTGGTTAAAAAAGCTATTTAATAAGTAAGTTGTGTTTTATGATTTTCTTATGCTCTTGTTTTTATCTAACATTGCTAATATAGGTACATATTTTGTTTGTTTCTTATCTATAAAATGTTACTAGCTGACATATTTTTAATTGCCTATGTATTATATTATGTTGCTCTTTATTTCCGTGAGGTTTGGTATATTACGTTTTTATTAGGATTTTGGGAGCTTGAACGAAAATCTTTAATTTTGTTTCAGAGCACTCATTAAGGCCTACAGTAAAAATATAGCCACGACCAATTTACTGCGTCATTTAAAGGATGAACATAACTTAGAAGATACTGAAAATAGAAAAAAAGTAGCCAACATTAAGGATGTTTTTTTTTTCGTACAGAGAAAATCAAAACCTGTCACAACAAGTGGTGAAACTGGTGGAAAAAAGACAAGTGGATGCTAGCGCACGATCTAGCACTATGGTTCGCCAGATCAATATTACCATTCGACAGCATTCATGATGAAGCCATGATTGGTTTTTTCTTAAAATATAATATAATTGTGGCTGATGACGATCTACCGTCACGGCATAATATTGCTCGAGAGAGGCTAGAAGATGTATATAACAGTATGTTAACATATGTACAGAGTATTAATAAAAAACAAAATTTAAGATTTGGTGCATTAACAACAGATTTGTGGACAGACCAATTTAGACGTCGCAATTATATAACCTGCACTTTCCATTATATTTCTCATGAGATGAAACTTTTGAAAATCACACTAGCTACCCAACAAGTTATTGGAAAACATACAGGTGAAAAGATCAAAGACGAAATTTAAGGTATTTTGCGGACATTTCAGATTCCACAAAAAGATATTGTCCTTGTGACTCACTGTGGCAGTAATATGAAAAGTGCTGCTGATTTACTGAATATGAAAAATCATCTTTGCCTGGGCCATGCTTTGTATAATCTAGTCACCGTGGACGGTATTCAGAACACTGATGCGGTTTAAAATAGTCAAGTACTTGAGGTATAGAGCTTCTCAACTAGAAGCCGCTGCCAGCGAGGAACAACGTGATCTGCTTTCATCTTTTGAAGATATTGGGGAAAATATAAACCACTCGGATGACGAAACTTCATCGAATGATATTGACCTAGACGAGGTTTCGACAAGATCTGGAACAGTGCCCCCCAACTATAAAGACGAGTATACCAACGAAATGGCACAGCATGCTTATGATGCTAAAAATCATCAGCCACAATGCAAATCGCCGACCCATTAGAGACATGTTGATTGATATAATTCGCAGTGCTCTTTTACTAGATGAGAATGAGTACAATTTAATTACCAGCTTGACATCTTTCTTTGATAAATTCAAGTTCTGAATCACAAACCACGATTAATTTAGCATTGGTTTTTAAATCAGAAATTAGAAGGTTGCTGGAAGAATGTAACGACGAGGAACCTATCATTGTCACTAGACTAAAAAATAACATGTTGCAATGTTTGGACCATCGCTTTCCTGTTACAGACACTATTGTGGCGGCTACTTTATTGGATTGTAGGTTTCAATCAATTAAAGAAATCGACATTTACATGGAAAATCAAGACACCAATAAGTTAGCATTTTTGACTAAATTTTTAAAGAATATTTTGAAAGAGGAGGATGTTATTGACCCAACAAGAGATGCAACACCTAAACCGAGTTCCGCGCCTGCACCGTCTAATATTTTGATGTTTTTGGTTGATAAGCACAGCAGTACATCCAGTGAAAGTGAAATAGACAGCGTGGTTGAAAATGAATGCTGGAAGTATTTTAGCACAGCTCTAGTGTCAAAGATCTTCAGCCATACGAAGGTGATGTATTAATGTCCTGGAAAGACAGAAAGATCTCCTTTCCAAGGCAAAACTTTGGCTCGAGCAATATTGTTTGTACCGGCGACAAGTACCCCAAGCGAAAGAGTTTTCTCTGTTGCAGGGCAGGTAATAACCGCAAAGAGGTCTCGCTTAAATCCCTTAAGGGTAAACCGAATATTTTTGACAAATATAATTGACAAATATAGCCATTGCAAACGAGAAACCGACATTTGAATTTAATTGGTATTTCATCTTTTATCTGACTGAACCTATAATGTGTTCGTTAAAGTTTTAAATAATGTTTACAATTTTCGAATTGTTTTTAATATGAATAATATTTATATGTAAGTACCTTGAGTTAGTAAAATTAATTAAAAAATAAATATAAAAATAATTAAAATAAGTAATTAAAACGGTTTTATGTTCCTAATTTCCTGTTAATTTACAGATAAGTTACTAAATATCACACTTTTAATGTTAATTTGGTTTTCCCTTTTTTAAGTTTAGCTTGTCAATTCAAATTGTCTCGTCAAAATTATAATAAATCTTAATTATACGTAAATTATTGTTTTATTTCTTCTCTTAAATTAAAGTAGTTAAAGAAAGGTCACGCCGCGCCGCCGACGCCGCCGCCGCCGACTTCAAAAAGTCGGCGCGCCGCCGCCGACAGATTGATCATCGGCGCTCATATCTACTCAAAACACGAAATATTTCAGAAAAACAGCTTTTGATGAACAGTACATTAGGACATAGCTGAGCAAAAATTACTCAATCTACAATAATTCACTTTTGACATAATTATGGGCTTTCCAAGTTTCAGCTGTAATTTCTCAAATAAAAAGTTTAATTTTTGCCCCTTATTATTAAGAAGATAGTTTGTATGATATTATCTGTAAATAGTCATCTATATACACTCGAGAGCAACAGAATGGCACACCCCAGATATTTACAAAAAAGCAAACATTACATTTTACATTCTTAATAAAATTGATAAAACATTAAAAAGTAGCAATGTCAACTTAAAGGTTCATTAATTACCTTTTCAATAATACCAAGCATACCACCAAACAGTATGTAAAATGCTCAAAAGGATCTTTTAGGAGATGAAATGAAACTTACAAGTAAAATTGCAACTATTGCGTTTAGGGAACTAGACATTGAATGGAAATGAATCAGGAAAATACAATAATTATGTTTATTTTGCAAATACCTAAGTTATAAATAACACATTCACACGTCATTTTTTTTTGTAAATGTAAACTAGAAGAGGCCAATGTTTCCTAACTAAGAAACACTGAAACAAACTCAGCGGTTAACGTCTCTTTTAAAGTCCATACAATCTGTAGTGATTAAATCATATGAGAGCCATTTAGGTTTATGTCTGTTGAGCCCTTGAGAGGACAGAATCTCACAGATTTGAGCAGGCCCGTCTAAACAGTGCAAGCATTTGTCAGTTGTTGCGTAGCTCAACTTAGAACCTTAAGGAGCTCGATCATTTTGACGAAAAATACCAAAGTAGGGACATTTGGGTAGACCAGCGTTCCAATACTCTTTGATGGCTGAATGCCGTTGGAGTTGTGTAGGAGCTGGATTTCTTGCTCTTACCCGCCTTTTAAGGTTTCAATTTTATTTTATTTAATTTCACATGTGTAGTCAATCATGCTTCAGCTAATTTTCTGACTGTCCACCGACGTATGCTGACATTGCGTACTTCTCGAATCAGTTGTCCCAGCCCAACCGCGTTCAGCTGTCGATTTCATATAGGTCTCGCCACAAGAAAGCAGTCGTTGCGCTCTGACGTTGTATGTTCATTGTTGTATATTCATATATTCTTCTACGGCGTAAATTCACTCGTGAAATCAGTGTCGTTAGGCAAAAAGAATGAAAACAAAATGGATTTAATCCAATTTTCAGAAGAAGATTTTGAAGTCCTTTGGCCCCAGGGAAATATCAATCCTCAAGCAAAGATCGAAGATTTCAGATCTATATTTACTTTAATAGGTACCCAAAGACTGTCATACATTTCATAATAACCATAATGGAAACAGCTGTATTGACTAGGATTTTGATGGACACGGGCCAAATCTTGACTTTGACTGAGAATGAGGGAAATAGATATGAGTGCTCATTTTCGCGCTGTTTTTACAATATTTTTAATTTTAATGATGGGGTTTTTACGTGTTTTTGTTAACTTGATGATTAATGTTACAAAATTTATAACTTTTATGTGATAATACTCGTTCAATTCTTTTAAATAACTCATTTTCTAGTCGATAGGTAGTTTTGAGTCGATTCTGAGAAAATAAAAAAAAATACCTGTCTTTACAAATTTAGGTTTAATTGTAAGGACTCAACCCACATTTCATCTAATATCTCGAAATCTATTGCAAAATATATCACTATTTTGATAGACAAATATAATATAAACTATCATCTTAATAATAAAGTGCAAAAATTTAAAAAATTGTAACATTTTGTTAGAGCAATTACAGCTGAAACTTCAAACGCCCGTATCTCGAAAGTGACTTTTTGTGGATTGAGTCCTTTCTGCTTAACTACGTCCAATTCGCATTCGAAACTGTAAAATCACAAACTTTTGTATTAATAAAACTTAAGGACAATTTGCGGCGCCGTGCTCAATTCTGTTTACAAAACGGAGGTGGACATTTTGAACAATTAATAAAATACACGTAAGTGTACCGATTTCATTTATTGTAAATACTTAATAATTATTGTAAATACTGTGATTCCAACTTTTTAAATACGCCAAAAATACAATAATTTGTTGTTTTAACAAACATTATTCAGGTTATACCTCACACTGAAATATTGTTTTACTATTTTACTTTTATTGTATTTTTGATGGTCCTAAGCCGACAAATGTATGAAGGAAAATTTGGTTTCACAAATTTTTTATTAATTGCGCGCGCGAAAGCGGTGCGCGTGCGGCCGGGCGGACGGGGGCGCTCAGCGCGATTCATTCATAGCGAGAATGTACCTAAATAGTGCCCACTACACGAAAACGGTAGTACCTACGCGAAATTCTTTGATACTTTAATTATTTTAACGTTTTTCGTAACACTGATAAATTATTTTTTAATTTTACATTTGATATGTTCTAAATTTTCTTGACAACACGTATTATTGTATATTTAAATTTGTCGCGTCAATTCAATTTCACCCGGTATAGATAAAGTAAGGATTATTTTAATTTTATTAGGGACAACCAATAATTGTACATTATGTTTAACTACGAAGTATACATATAATTAAGTAGATAAATATACAATCCACAACGTTTGTACAAATTACAGTGTCTTTTTTTGTTATTATTGATTTTTGGGGATATGCGGAACAGGGTGTAAAGTCCCGCAATCACATTGAAATGGGAGGATCCTCCGACCGGACAGGTGTTTTTGTTTGGTAAGCAACAGCCTAATGTTTGTGATCGAGATATTTGTATGTAGGCTAGTTGTGCGGTAAACTCTGCTTGCGCGGTACAGGATTTCTGTCATTAGTTTGTATGTTGCGAGATAGATGTCGCTACAGACATGCATACAGATAGGTAGGGCTTATTTTAAACTTATATTATTACATAGATGGTAAGTGTATCAATCATTTCTTTTTTAAATAGATTATGCGAATCTATACATATAATAAAAAAGTGTCTATACACTTCATATTTTTACAAAAAATAATAATAGAGGGGGGTCAAGACAGGTCACAGTAATAAAGGAAGAATTGAAAAAAAGTACGTCTGTTTGTACACGCTAATCTCCGGACCTATTGGTTGGATTTTAATGAAATTTGGTAAGTAGATAGTAGACATTCTGGAATACACATAGGCTTTTCATCCCGGAATTCCCACGGGATCGGGATTTACGTGGGAAGCCTTCCCAGGCGAACGAAGTTAGTTTGTCTATTATAGTGTTACGAGCTGGGGTTCGGGATATAAATAATTTACGCCAATTAAACCAAAATTAACACTAATTAAATAAACACAAAATAAAAATTTACACAGTAATTATTCTCACTACAATACTTGTCACTTAAATCGCACTGAAATTCACTTGTAGAGTATCGATTATATCGCCTCGTATGTTGTAATAAGATTGCCGTCTATGTTTCTTTGCGATCTATTTATACCCCGATCTGCGTTCTAGAACATTCTTGTACAATCAACTCACTGCTTATACTGCCAAGAATGTTCCAGATACTGGCTGTTACTCGAGATACTTAGTACTGCTACTCGCCGCCAGGTGGCGTTAGTGTCTCGAACGTTCTAGAAGTCGAAGTTTCTCGACATATTCAGTACTGCTACTCGCCGCCAGATGGCCTTAGTGTATCGAACATTCTAGATGTCGGTCGAAGTTTTTCGACGTACTTAGCTAAGCGACTGGCGTAACAATAGGCTAAATTAACAAAAAAAAAGTAATACCTTGATGCACAACTAGCTGCAGTTCGTTCCGTGCAAACCCGGCCTCGCTGCCGGCCGTACAGCCGTACCGGTCGGCATCCGACGCCGACACGTTGTGGATCACCAGGGTACCGTTGTTCATGAGGATTATTCTGCAGAAGACAGTAGAAAAAGGTTAGAAAGTAAAAGATGATGTTATTTATCATGGATTTTTACGCAACTTATACAGCGTTTGTCTATTGCTTACAGCGTTATTCTACTGCCTGCAGCGTTATTCTACTGCTTGCAGCGTTATTCTACAGCCAGCAGCGTTATTATATGGTCTGAAGCGTTATATTATGGTCTACAGCGTTATTTCACTGCCTGCAGCATTATTCGACTACCTGCAGCGTTATTCTATGGTCTGCAGCGTTATTCTATGGTCTGCAGCGTCATTTCAATGCCTGCAGCATTATTCGACTACCTGCAGCGTTATTCTATGGTCTGCAGCGTCATTTTAATGCTTGCAGCATTATTCGACTACTTGCAGCGTTATTCTATGGTCTGCAGCGTCATTTCAATGCCTGCAGCATTATTCGACTACCTGCAGCGTTATTCTATGGTCTGCAGCGTCATTTCAATGCCTGCAGCATTATTCGACTACCTGCAGCGTTATTCTATGGTATGCAGCGTTATTTCACTGCCTGCAGCATTATTCGACTACCTGCAGCGTTATTCTATGGTATGCAGCGTTATTTCACTGCCTGCAGCATTATTCGACTACCTGCAGCGTTATTCTATGGTATGCAGCGTTATTTCACTGCCTGCAGCATTATTCGACTACCTGCAGCGTTATTCTATGGTCTGCAGCGTCATTTCAATGCCTGCAGCATTATTCGACTGCCTGCAGCGTTATTCTATGGTCTGGAGCGTCATTTCAATGCCTGCAGCATTATTCGACTGCCTGCAGCGTTATTCTATGGTCTGCAGCGTCATTTCAATGCCTGCAGCATTATTCGACTGCCTGCAGCGTTATTCTATGGTCTGCAGCGTCATTTCAATGCCTGCAGCATTATTCGACTGGCTGCAGCGTTATTTTACTGCCTGCAGCGTTATTCTACTGCATGCAGCATTATTCATTCTCAGCCCGGAGTTTGGAAGTTGGCGATCTAATACCCATCTCGGTAAGCACGTAAAGCTGTTAGTCACAGCTGTCATTAAGACATGTTTGACAGTCGTTATGGGTAGAAAAACTGACACTGCCCAACGAGTATTGAGGTCAGATAGGCAGACGATGATATCAAACGATATTGGAAGGGTTTCAACTCAAAATAAAAAACTCTAAAAATTAATACCAAATTTTCGGTTTCGTAAGTTTCTTAAATTGAAATCATAACAATCGTGTCACCGCACTACGTAGGTCAATAACTTTCCACGTTACTTGCAAATATCACGATAAATCTCTTCCGTAGTTCTGTGCGCCTAGTACTGTAGTAGCCTAGCGTAAAGGCGGTGTTCTTTTGTCGGCGCGAGAAAGGAGATAGGATTAAAAAACCCTTCCAATATCGTTTGATATCATCCAAAGAAGCCGTGCCCTTGGTATGTATATACGCTTTCCGTTACACGTTGTAGTTGGGAAAAGGCATGTATGTATCGAATAGATGCGATTTAATCGTTTACAAAATAATATCTTCGAACAATTAAAATTAATGTTGTTATTACCTGGCTGTTGTTGCATTAACGCCATCTTCAACATCCACACCCTCTTCTGAAAACATAAATAGTTCATTTTATCGAAATAAACATAGTTATTGCAGCTGAGGCGCAATAGACGTCCAGGACGAGGGTTATTCCGATACAGAGCCAACCAACGACAGTCACTAAATATTAGGAACTAGCAGTCGTGCGGCATCGCTCCCGTGGATTTCATCACGATAAAAACATAACCTTCTTTCTTTTACAGTAGAGTAACCTATAATCTTCCTCCATCGTCAAGCTACTACCATACCAATCATTTCATCCAAATCCACCCAGTACTTTCAAAAATAAGCGCGTTTAAACACATAAACGAAAGTTACCGCAATATAATATTAGTATTAGGCGAATCAATATGGATGACATTTACGTAGTTACGAATACATGTCATCCATACACTTAGTTACTTTTCCCTAAAATTCAAAGTTCCTATTGTGTTTTTGTAATAGCTTTGTGTAGTTAGGTTTTTGTGTTAATAAACGTTATTTATTTATGATTAACTAGCTGACCCGCCACGACTTTGTTCGCGTGGTATCCTAACCCTACCCAATCGATACCACTACCCCTATCCTACCGATACCCTACCCATACCTTACTCTACCACTACCCTACCCAAACCTTACACTACCCCTACCTTACCAATACACTACCCCTACCCTACCGTACCCTACCCCTAACCTACCTCTACCCTTGAGACCTTTGCTACTTTTTTTTTCCATAAGAACTTTCTCCTAACAAAACCAAACACAACAAAAAAAGAATCAGCCAAATCGGTCCAGCCGTTTTCGTGTTTGCGTTTAGCAACACATTTAGCGATTCATTTTTATTATATAGATAAAAGTTGTGGCTAGACGAAACACGCTCTCTTATTTTTCCCCATAGGTTCAGGCGAAGGTTTCCCCCCGATAACAAAAAAGGCCTAGTCCTCCCGCTGTGTCCGAAACAGGTACAACCATGTCCGGTAAATACCCGCGTCAGGTGAGGACGCCGTGGAGTCTCTGAAGCCACACCAGTAAAGATTGTATGGACTTTAAAAGAGATGGACCCCTGAGTTTGTTTCGGTGTTTCTTCTCAGGGTAGTCAGTTAGAAAACACCGGCCTCATATAGTTTAAATTTACGAAAAAAAGGGTAAAAGTGTTATTTAATAACCAATTTGCAAAATAAAGATCGTTAATCCTCAAAGAGGGGACTTATCGCCGCAATTTGCAGCGTGTTCAGCCCTCGGTTGCGACAGCCGCTCTTTCCATGCCGCCGTGAGATCGCGCCGGAGCTCTGTAACCATGCTTTAACTGTAGAGATGGTAGTGATGAATGGTTTACTTACGTTGCTTGCCCAGTATAGCGAGGTTTCTGTCCCAATGCGTGGTGGGAGGAGGGTCGCCTGTGGCCACACAGTTGAGTACCACAGTCTGACCCACAGTCACGTGCAGCTGTTCTCCTAGTGAGGGTTCCACCACGCGAGGGGCCACTGTAGAAGAATTGGAACAGGTTTTAATATCTGAAAACAGTAGCCATTAATAAAATTGTAAGCGTCAATAGCCTAACGGCTAAGTTGTCGGTCTTGTGATAGAGTGGTCGCAGATTCAAACCCCACCCATTACATTATCACCGTGGACCCACTCCAGACACAATCATATTTAGCTTAGTTGGAGGGATTAACAAGATTGCTAGTAATGTGAATTCTACCCACACTGTTGGGTCTCTTAAAAAAAAAAAACAAATTGAAAACTGCCCAAAATGGATGGATACATGGTAAGAATTTTACTGTACTAATAACAATAATACCAAAGCGGAAATTTGGGCATCCCGACTGGGACAGGTTAGGTTTGAAGGAGATGTTACTATGCGATTCAAATAAGAATAGGACCGTCAATGACCTCTCGGTTTACAAAGAAAACTTATTTGCTAAAATTAATATGTTTAACCGAGTCTTAATCAGTCTTAAGTCGTTAATCGTAAGTGTTAATTTTTTTTAAACCATACTTTTGTTGCATATTTTCATTGTTGCAACGATTCACCTGAAAGTAAAGACTACGCATGGCACAAAGGCACAGGAGCCATATTATATTTTTGCCCACTCTTGACAATTTCGCCTGATGGTAAGCGATATATGAGGTCTACGATAGAACGAGCGAGCCCAGAAGATGCCTATTCACTCTTGCTTTAAAGGCTGAAAGGTCACACGTGGCAGAGTACACAGAAGCCGGCAGAGAGTTCCACAGCTTTAAATTAACAAAGATTGAGGCAAGGGTAAAGGCTCGCGTTTGACCACCAAAATAAGGAAAGGGATTTTTTTTCGCTCAATAGTCGTAAATATATTTTTATTAATTCTTGTTTTGCTCACTCTACCCAAATGGTTCTATTTGCGGCACAGTAAGCCGATCCTATTCTTAGTTATATATCCTTTCCAGTGCAAACTACACACACAGTGTACACTATCTGCTTTGGTCATGTCATTTTTAACTATGTAAACAGAGGCAAGTATTTCTAATTTATTTATAGTAAAATAGGTGCATTACTGATAGGTAATAAAATGGAATATAGGTTAATATGACTTATTAATTTAGGAAATTCTGCAACTTACCCACAACATCCAAATTAATCTTGGCCGTAATGGAGCGCTCGCCTTCCACTGCCTTGCAGGTGTACTGTCCTGCGTGACGCTTTTCTGCGTCAGCCACCATCAGGGTCCCATTGGCTGACGACACACCTTCTGGTAAGGGAGCCGTGTCGTTCTAGAAGATAGAAGACCATTGAATCAGTATCTTACTAATAACCTACTAATATTATATATTAGTAGATTATAGTAGTCATAGTCAATAATGAATGATGCATAATTCTGCCGTGATTCTTTAAATGACAATTTACCGATTTTGAGTTAAACATTGAGCGACATCAGGAAAAAAAGGCGCGTCGACCTATCTAACCCCTTTTTCTGAAACTTATTTAGCTTTTGAGATATTTTTTCTTAAAAAGCTGTGAAGTGGTTTTGATACCAGTGACCTTTTTTTCCTGATGTCGCTCAATGTTTAACTCAAAATCGGTAAATTGTCAGATGACTGCCTTTTAAAGAATCACGGCAGAATTACCATACTCTTTAATGTATGTGTGTATATTTATAAGTTTAATATTAGTTTTATTTTGTTAAATAGCTACATAGTTTGCCCTTGTTTTTGTTTTTGAAGCCTGACGTCATTTGGCACCTAGTTATTTTATGTTATAATCTGTGAATAATGTTGTGAGCAGTGTATTCGTTACACCTAATTACTTAAGCTACTTTGTTATTTTTTTAATACTCTGTTTATGTAAAAAAAAAAATAAAAAATAAATAAAAATATTATCCTACTAATCCCACTAATCTCACTAATATTATAAATGTGAAAGTTTGTGAGGATGGATGGATGTTTGTTACTCTTTCACGCGAAAACTACTGAACCGATCTGAATGAAATTTGGGAAGTAGATAGTTTACATCCTGGAATAACACATAGGCTACTTTTTATCCGGGAATTCCCACGGGATCGGGATTTTACGCGGGAAAACCCTACCACGCGAACGAAGTCGCGGGCAAAAGCTAGTTTATCATATATGTACAGACGCCAGCACATGAAGCTACCCGAAACAGTCAAATTTTCCCAATCAACCTTGAACCTCTCGGGGTAGCCTGAATCCCTAGAGACCGCGTCCCCAGGTGGCGGATAGGGGAGAGCTCGGCAGATATGCCGGTAGGAGGGAAATAAAATACCTCCCGCGGACCACAAGGCCGGAGAAGGAAACTCCGATATAAACCCCTCCTCATAGGATTCTCCGCCGTACGTGGAGTAGAGGCTGTGAGGAGTGCTGGATACCTAGGTTGGGGTACCCAGAAGGAAAGGCGGCGGAAGAACCCTAAAGTTGGGTCAACGGCGGCTCCCGAGCCCTTCATGAGGACTACAACCATGGTGTGTGAGGTGGTAATGCCGAGACATAGGCGGCGGTTAAGTAACCTATATGAGGCTACCACGAGCCTAGAGAAGTTAAATGCCCTCTAAAAGTGTGGCGATGGCACCTTGGAAAAGTGTTATAGGTATCTTCCAACCCCAACTAATATGAAAATGTCGTATAATAATGAGAGAGATTTGTCATGCGCTCCGGCTAACCCCCGGCGCTCGTGGGTATCCGGGCCTGCGAGTGTGAAATTAGTTACCGAAGACTCCACAGGGGTAGGCGACCAGGCCCCTGTGTCAGTAAATGCACTTGGAAGCAGCAACAAAAAACTTATTCAGCAAGTCCTTCACCCGAACTTGTTTAAACCAAGACCTGGATCATCATCAGTAGGAAATAATCCGGTGCAGACACCTACAGAAAAGGAACTTGAAAAAACAGAAGACCAGTCTAGCTACCCTGAACATATTAAATGGCAGGAAGTAAACCACCGCAAAATAATGAGAAGTAGCCCTGAAAACACTAGCAGAAATCAGAAGGCCAAACCAAATTATTGGTTAGCAACTCCTATATCTACTTTTAATAGCTTTTCTGAACTCGAGAATACTGACCAACTGAGACCGGCAGAGTCGGAAACTGTAATTGTAACTAGGCCCCCTCCATTCTTCATTGATAAAGTTAGCAACATTCAACCCCTCACGGAAATGTTAGAGAAAGTGGCACATGGAAACTACGAGATAAAAATCCTTCAATTCGAGCGAGTAAAAATACAAGCCAAAGACCACGAAGCATATTCTACTATATACAAGGAATTAAAATGCAGAGATACTGAGTTTTATACCTACAAAACAAAGCAGGAGAGGAGCTTTAGAGTGGTAATAAAACGCATCCACCCCTCAACTAACACTGATTTGCTAAAGGAGGCTCTAGAAGACCTTGGTCACAAGCCCACTAACATCTGGAATATCAAAAATAATAAAACAAAACAACCATTACCAATGTTCTTTATAGACCTACAGCCTAACCATAATAATAAGGATGTCTACAATATAAAAACACTACTCAACTGTCGAATAGAAATTGAATCACCACGACCCAAACGCTCTATCCCTCAGTGTACTAACTGTCAACAGTATGGACATACGCAAAACTTTTGTCACAGACAGCCCAAATGTGTTAAATGTGCAGGTTCTCACCATACATCTTATTGTCCCAGGAAAGAACGTTCAGATAAAGTGAAATGCATACTATGTGAAGGTAACCATCCAGCCAATTATAAGGGCTGTATTGTCTATAAAGAGTTACAAAAGTTAAAGTTCCCAGCTCCTCGTCCCAAAAGACAGCAGTTGGCTAAACATGAGATCCTGCAACGGAAAACTACTGAAAATAGTGATAACAAATCAAAATATACTAAAAATTCGTACAAATCCTATGCAGCAGCAGCATCTGGACCAAAACCAAACCATATAATGACATTTTAATAAGTAATGAACAGAATATATTTGAAGTCCTTCAAAATTTTAACGCATCAATGCAGTCCCTCATGAACCAAATGTTAAAAATGACCCAAACCTTAGTAGATCTCATGTCAAGAATGCCAATAAATTCGCAGCACTAAAGCTTTGCGCATGGAATGCTAATGGGCTAACCAAACATTCGGAGGAGTTAAAACTTTTTCTTAAACTAAATAAAATTGACATAATGCTAATATCGGAAACTCACTTCACATCTAAGAGTTATTTCAAAATTCCCGAATATAACTTATATCATACAATGCATCCTGATGGAAAAGCACATGGAGGGTCAGCCATCCTTATCAAAGCTAACATCAAACATCACCAAAGTCAGTCGTATTGCAAAGACTACATCCAAGCAACCAACGTAGTAGTGAACGATTGGATAAGCAACATTACGGTGTCAGCTCTGTACTGTCCTCCAAGACATACGATTAAAGAAAATCATTTCTGCGACTACTTTAATACTCTAGGCCATCGTTTTATAGCCGCAGGCGATTACAACGCTAAACACACTTTTTGGGGGTCTAGACTCATCGTGCCTAGGGGTCGGGAACTTTTGAAATGTATTCAATCAAATAGTATGGATGCTGTATCTACAGGTCAGCCAACATACTGGCCTTCAGATAGAAGTAAAACACCAGACCTTATTGATTTCTGCGTCACCAAAGGAATTGCGAAAAATACTATATCGTGCAATAGCTCCTGGGATCTATCATCAGATCACTCACCCATCATTATCAACATCAAATCTAAGGTGCAAGTGACCCTGAAAAAATGTGTATTACATAGTAAGAAAACAAACTGGAATCTTTTTCGGTACTTCATAGATGAAGCATTTAAAGTACCAATTCCACTCAAAACAGAAAAAGACATTATAAAGGCTGTTGAATTCTTCAACATAAACGTACAAAAGGCTGCATGGAACTCAACTCCATTAGATAAATACAAGTCTGATGTCCCATCTGTCGCCACAAACATATTGGACTTAATTAAGGAAAAAAGAGAAACCAGAAAATTATGGCAACAAAACAGATGTCCTGACACGAAAAAAAGACTTAACCAGAAAGTAAGAAAACTAAAACAAGCCTTGGAACAAGATCGAAATGCTTCCTTTCAAGCATACCTAGAGGGTCTTGATGCAACAGCACCTACCGACTACTCTCTTTGGAAAGCCACTAAGAAAATCAAAAGACCCGTAATATTAAGTCCACCACTTAGAAAACCAGACCTCAGCTGGGCACGTAGCGACCAAGAGAAAGCAGCGACATTTGCGGAGCATCTGGAAAAGGTTTTTCAACCCCACCCGTACGAGGGGTCACCCGAACATGAAAAAGAAGTTATCGAATTTACTGATGCCCTTGACCAGGATGATATCGAACCTGAAAACTTCACCAAGAGTGAAGTAGAAAACGTTATTAAGAAAGCAAACTCCAAGAAAGCGCCTGGATGTGACCTAATTACCAACAAAGTCTTACAGGAATTACCAGACTCTGGGATAACTCTACTCACAGCAATCTATAACGCCATCACTAAACTAAAATTCATCCCGCCACAATGGAAAGTAGGCACAAATAATAATGTTGCTAAAACCAAACAAGCCACCAGAGGACCCGAAATCTTACAGACCGATTGCTTACTACCCATACCCGCGAAAATATACGAATCTCTAATATTGCACCGACTGACTCCATTGATAGAAGAGCGCAAATTGATTCCCAAACACCAATTTGGATTTCGTCGTAAGCACGGCACGGTCGAACAGGTTCACAGACTAATAAGCGAAATAGACAAGTCCTTTGAAACTGGAAAGTACTGTTCTAGTGCTTTCCTAGACATATCACAAGCCTTTGATAGGGTCTGGCACGAAGGTCTGTTATATAAAATAAAATCTCTGCTCCCCACCTATATGTACAAAATTTTGAAATCATTTTTGGAAAACAGGTACTTTCTAGTCCAAAACGGTGAAGCGCTCTCATCTCTCTGTCCTGTTAAAGCAGGAGTACCACAAGGCAGCGTGCTGGGCCCAACTTTGTACCTTATTTACACATCTGATCTACCAACTTCAGAGTGTATCACCACTGGTACTTTTGCTGACGACACCGCAATCTTGGCAACCCACCCAGACCCAGTTGAGGCGGCGAAACTCTTACAGCGTGGGCTTAATGATATATCCACCTGGTTAAAAAAATGGAGAATCAAGGCTAATGAGACAAAATCTGTAAATGTTACCTTTACTCTAAGAAGAGGCACTTGTCCACCCGTCAAACTAAATAACTTACAGATCCCAGAATCAGACCATGTCAAGTATTTAGGACTACACCTTGATAAGCGACTCACCTGGCAAAAACATATTTTCACAAAAAGGAAACAATTAGGAATACAACTACGTAACCTGTATTGGCTAATTGGTCGCCGCTCACAACTGTCGCTAAGCAACAAGCTACTACTTTACAAAACGATCCTTAAACCAATTTGGACTTACGGAATACAACTCTGGGGAACAGCCTCCCATTCCAACATTGAAATCATACAAAGATTCCAAAATAAAATGTTGAGGACGATAACCGGTGCCCCCTGGTTCGTCACAAATGATCAACTTCATCACGACTTGCACATGACCACAGTCAAACAGGAAATACTCCTTCATACAAGTACCTACAAGGAAAGAATTAAAAACCATCCGAACAGCTTGGCCAATGTATTGATGGAAGAGACATTGAAACGGAGAATGCCCCAAGACACACTTAAATTACATTAGTGAAGTAAAGTAGGATGTGATACGAGTCGCATACCGAGCATGCCAATACTAAAATTAACAAACCCACTGATAAATGTCCCTGTGGCGACAGATTGCAGTGTGATGGGAGACAAAAAAAAAAAAAAAAACCTTGAACCTAATTTCTTTAACAATAAAGTTGAAAATCTATTAAAGAAATGTGACAGATTGTTGTAGCTTGATGTGCTGGCGTCTGTACCTTATAATATACAAGAGGAGCTTTATAATAACAGCCACACAGGTCGATTTTCAATATTAGGCAACGGATGCCGAGGTTTGTATATGGACGGGTGACCATCCAAACATCATACAGATTCCACCGTGTTTCGGAAAGCACGTTAAGTGGTTAGTCCCGGCTGACATTTTTTCAACTTTGACAGTCATTACGGCCAGTTAGAAGCCAAATAATCTGACATCGGATTTGCGAAGAGGTATAGTTTTACCCAGCTACCGGCTTCTGCAGTTCGGTAGTAATCGGCTGTTTTCACTTCACTTCTATATATAGTAGATAACAGTAAAAACTTACCAAAAACCATTGTACAGTGGGATTAACACCACCAGCTACTTTGCAGTGTATTTTCCCCGAAGAATTCAGTTCCAATTTCTTGCTGTATGGCTCCGGGTCGAAGCGTAGCTCGCCATCTGTGGATAAGTAGATGAACTAATTTAGTATATTGAATACAACGCCATCTATTGTTCAGTAGAGGGACTAAATAAACGAAGTTGGTAATAGCGCCATCTGTTATTTTATTATATGAATTAAACTTTGCACGAAATTTGCAGATAGATGTCGGTAGTGTTTAAGCGGAAAATAAATGACAATACGAACTAAATTATAGTTATTATTTCAGCATATTACGCTACTTAATTATATGGGCAGTAGTCAGAATTGGTTTCGCGTTTAACTCTGAAATTTCGTAACTTTTCCATATTCATATAAATTGCTCAACATATGCACGCCGGCTGTGAACATGAAGGTTAAGGCTGAGTAAGCAAATGACCCTTTCAAGGACCAATAAGGTCAATGTCCCTTTTAGAAATCTAGGCCGTCTGGGCCTCACGATCGGGCAAATAAATTGTTTCTAAGAAAGACTTAGAGGTGTTTTATTTTCCCTACATTTCTTTTCGGTATAGTCTATAACCGTAAAAGAGGCAGAAATGGGTACTTAACCCTGTAAAGGTTACTTAGGTAATGTGCCCTCTTAAGAGGGTTTGCTCCTAACATAGAAACTGGAGAGTTCTTATTTATACGAATGAATGAACCGATTTTAATGTAATTGCGTACCTACATAAAATATCAACATAGTACAACGTATAATTTAAAGGGTATATATGTCGCAGTAAGATAGATAAAGCCGTGATATGGTTATATCCCTAGGGATATAATTATATAGGTACCGTAACATAGATTAACGGAAGCGATTCATTACTATCTTACTAGGAATATAATTATAATACCATTCAAGTTTAGTGTTATAATTATATTACTGGATTAAGTTTAGTGAAATAATTGTAGGAGTGTAGTACGGGGGTGCGGCGGAGGTTAACACCCCGACTCAGAGTACCCCGACTCGGATAGGTTAGGTTAGAAAATAAAAATAACCACAATAAAAAAAAAATAACCACGAAGGCTAAGGCGGGAGCTCCGCTCCGCTTCGCTCCCGCCTTAGCCTTCGTGGTTATTTTTTTTTAAACCACCCAGAAACACCATAAAATCACTGCCAACTTTATTACGTATTATTGCTAAAAAGTATTGTAACTAATTGCAGGTTGCAAAAAGTTGATTTTGTAATAAACATAAAAACCAATATATTGTTTTATTTGATTTTGTGGAGATTTATAACTATTTAACTAGATTAGTTTAGTCAGATAATCATATTACTAGATTGCGACAGTAAGATACTAATGAATCGCTTTCGTATAACTATGTTACGGTATATAATTATATCCCTAGGGATATAACCATATCACGGCTTTATCTATCTTACTGCGACATATACATACCAAGTGCACAGCTTCTTTGGATGATAAAAAACGATATGGCAAGGGTTTTCTAATCCTATGTGTACATGTGTGGAGCATATTAGAAATTTCAATACATTGATACCAGAGACCGAATTTTTCAAATTAAGAAGAACGAAGAGAATTATCGTTTTATTGGCAAGTGACGTGGAAAGTGATGACCCTCATAGTGCTGTGACATGTTTGTTATTACTGGTATTCAAGAAACATATGAAACCGAAAATTTGGGGTCAATTCTGTGAGTCACTTATTTTGAGCTGAAACTTTGCATAGAAATTCTATACCAGATGTTGTCTTCAGTTCTTTTGGATAGATATGGGGTTTCCGTTACACGTTGTTGAGTATGTATTTAATTTTAGACAAAATTTAGTTTACTAGCAGTCGCAAGCACGACTGCTGAGCCTGAGATCTCGGGTTCGATTCCTGAGTCGAGTAAAAAAGGGGTGTAAAGGGTTTTCTTATATTTCTCAGTAGTAGCCCGGAGTTTGGAAGTTAGCGGTGTGATAGGTTCCCATCCCCGTGTATCGGAAAGCACGGTAAGTCATTGTTCCCGGCTGACCTTTGGACATGTTTGACAGTCGTTACGGGTAGTCAGAAGCCAGAAAATCTGACACTGGTCTGGCCAAGGGATAACGTGTTACCCAGTTACTGGGTGGTGGAGGTCAGTCGCTCCATGTAAACACTAATACTCAGCTGTATCCGGTTAGACTGAAAGTCGATCCCAACTAGGGTTGCCAGATCAAAAAGTCTAATTTTTTTTTTTGACGTGACAACGTCTTATAATTCGATGAAGCTGGCTGCACGCACGAAAATACATGACTCATGCGCCGTTACCTCGCTCTGAGGCGTTCCATCGCTCTGAGGCGTTCCAAAGCAAATCAAATTAGATCTACAAGTTGACATTTATGTATGACCCAACGAGTCAAGTACTAGGCTATCATAAAACGGTAAGAGATGACGTCACTATGTAGGGATTCTTCCATTGCCATGAGAAGTGCAGTAATAGTGATATAAAATTAAAATTTTCTTTTGAAAAATGCAACCATTCCATCAGTATTTTCTCATGACGTTCGCGTTGTCACGTTCAATAGGTTGTAGCTGTCGGGAAACACAGACTCCAGCAGGGAATTCCACTCCTTAGCCGTACGCACAATGAAGGTATTCCCAAAACGATTGTGCGTATGGATGGGATGTCCACCATATAACGACGGCGCTTCGCCGTTTGTCTCGTAGTCCGATGATGGAACGGGCTTGATTTAATTCCAGATTGTGTAAATTCCGGACATTTGATGAAAATTCCTGACTTTCTTTAATTTGAAATAAAAACATTATATTTCTTTTTGTTTCACTCTTTCATTCAATTGTAGAAATTCCGGACGGTTTAGGATTCCCTCCGCATTCCGGACAAAGACCTATATTACCGGACATGTCCGGAAAATTCCAGTCGTATGGCAAACCTAACTCCAACATAGTTGGGAAAACCAGATGTTTTTCAGCATTTTTCTCGAGCTTATTCGCAATAACTTATTTGCGTCGAGCACGGCTTAGAACTTAACGGCTTAACTGAATATCGATTTTAGTTCGAAGTTTACATATCTCTGACTGGCTTTTATTTTTTATTGAAGAATGAATATTCAAAATGTTTAAATTAATACGTCGCTCGCTTGAAAGTGTCGGTTTTAAAGAAAACTTCGGCCCATTTTAGCCGAAGCCGATGATTTGGCAGAAGCGGAATATTCCGATGGATAATACTTAGACCCCAATTAGGCGAACCCAGAATCTACTAAATTTTAGAGATTATTTAAAAAATATCGATATTTTAAGGCGAAAGGTTAGATGTATCTATGGATATTTGTAAAACATTAACTACAAATTGGCTAAAAGGATTTCAGTCTGGTATAGCACAAAGGCTACTTACTATAAGCCTGGTACAATAAATCAAGTTCGACGAGAAAGAAGTCGCGAGAAATACTTATTCGGTAGATTAATAAAACATAGGTTGAGAAGATCAACCTGTCGGGGTTGCGAAATTGTTCGAAAGAGTTACCGCGGCCTCGGAACACGAAGGGCTAATGACGAAACACGGATGGGTTTTAGTCAGTAAAACTCTGACAGACCCTCCCGCTTCGCCCAGATTAGACGGGAGACATCATTGAATGATTTCCAAAACCTTAGAAGAAAAGGGTCATCTACATACACGTAAGATAGATTGTTGGCCTTCGAATGTTTTTATAGAAAAATTATAACACTTACCATTGGTAGCTCGATGTCGTCTGCTATTCTTATGGGCTCGGATCTTGTGGACAGAGCGGTGACTCACATCTGTAACAAAGATGGATGATTTAAATAATAATCATTGACAAGACAAAGATCCTCTATACATGTTGACATGTAAAGAGGATCTTTGTGTTGACAACTTGTAGGTACTGCATTTGGTTAAATTCAGCGTGTAAAATTGCGAAGTCATATTATTTTAATAACTGACGTAACTTCTGTAGGTACTTTAAATTTCGCCACTAAAAAGTTGTGTAGTTTTCTCATCAGCTAATCAAAAGTACAGTTATATTTCTTTTTTTTCGCATCTTAATTAGCTTAAGTAGTTTTTGAAATATACACTACAGACTACAGCTTTCCATTACATACTTTATAGGATTTATAGAAATAATGACGTGATATCGTCAAACTAAAAAAAGAACGAACAGTCGAATGTGCGCTAAGTTTCGTCGGAATACTTTTTCTAGGGTGGAAAATCATCAAGACTCCGCTCTGGTTGGAGCGGAAGGGAGTGTCAGGTTTCTACTAAAAAAACGGCACCACACACGGGGCCGGGGTATCACTTTAGAACATTCCCGCAACCCGCAGTTATGCCCTTCCTTGTGGACACATCCAGACTTTCACTTTTACAATATCTGCAATCAAATCTTTTGGCAATAAGTTCCGACCATTGGTACCACCCTTTTTAGGGTTCCGTAGCCGAATGGCAAAAAACGGAACCGTTATAGTTTCGTCATGTCTGTCTGTCTGTCCGTCCGTCCGTATCTCACAGCCATTTTATTCCGAAACTATTAGGAATATACATGTGAAACTTAGTAGGTATGTATTCTGTGAACCGCTTTCCGATTTTAAGAAAAAAAATATTTAAAATAAAGGGACTTCCGATGGGGAGGGAGTCCCCATACATGGAACTGAAACTGAAAATATTTTTTTTCATGAAACTTATGCGAGTGTGGTATCTATCAGAATCAGAATCAGAATTGTTTATTTGCTAAACATAGGTAAATACATAATTATAGGTCTTACATTAATAACAAGTCCGCTATGTTTTGTCAATAAGACATACAAATATTAGGAAGAAATTGAATATAAATTATGTCACAGTATCAGATTAATTAATTTAAGAATATGATTCATTACAATATTAAAACACACACAACAGAAAAATATTAATAAGAATGTCATAATATAAAATAAGTATTAGTCATTTTATTACATTCATATTGAAACATCATTTAAATAATCATCTAATTTGTAATAACATTTATCAATAAGTAGTCTATGAAGTGCCTTTTTGAATTTTATTAATGGCATGTCTTTAATCACATCCGGTACTTTATTGTAAACTTTTGGAGCGTTACCGAAAAAACTTTTACGCATTAAGGATGTTTTACATTTAATATTACACAGTTTGTTATTGTATTGGGCACGTACTGGATTTTTTCTTACTGCAGATAACCTAACAAACAAATGCGGGTTTTTTTTCACAAACAATGCTGTTTCCATTATATACATTGCCGGCAGTGTCAATATTTTCAGCTTTTTAAAATGTGGAATACAGCTATCTGTCGTTTTTAGACCACACATTGACCTCACACAACGTTTCTGCATCCTAAATACACACTCCCTATTAGTTGACTGTCCCCAGAAAATAATACCGTATCGTAAAACAGAAGCTACAAGGCCATGGTATGCTGTTAATAATGTCTCAATATTAACCTTTTTTGATAGTTGAAATAGTGCATATGCAGATTTACTTAATCGTTTACATATAATGTCAGTATGTGTGTTCCAAGTCAATTTATCATCTATATTTATTCCTAAAAACTTAGCATTACAAATTTCTTCTATTGTGAAGTCTTTATAAGTAATAATAATGTTTTTATTTTCACAACGTTGATGGAAATGCATGACATTGGTTTTACTTAGGTTAATTTTCAAATTATTATTATTAAGCCAGTTTATTATGTTTTTTAAAGATTCATTTATGTCATTTTGATAATTCTGAGCTTCATTACATTCTATTATAGCTGTAGTATCGTCAGCAAAGAGAACCATTTTATGATGAATTATTTTAGGGAGATCATTAATGTATATCAAAAAAAGGGGTGCTCCCAATACGCTCCCTTGTGGCACGCCATATTTTATGCATCTTTGATTAGATAAATATATCGTTTCTAATTTAGTTTCCGGGCATAATCTAGAGACTTCGGTGCATTGAAGTCTGTCAGTTAAATATGATTTAATCAATTTTAGTACATTTCCTCTTATGCCGTAGCTATATAATTTTTGCAGTAATATTTTATGGTCAACATAGTCAAAAGCTTTAGTCATATCAGTAAATAAGGTACAAATAGGTTTCCTTTTATCAACTGCTGTCATAATGGTACTAAGTAAATCAAACAATGCCATGTTAATATTTGTGTTTTTGCGAAAACCTTTCTGTTCGTGGCAAAATAAGTTAAATTTTTCGAAATACGTGTATATTGAGTTGTAAATAACTTTCTCAAAAATTTTGGAAAAAACGGAAATTTTTGCAATGGGCCTGTAGTTTTTCATGTCCGTTTTGACACCTTTTTTAAATAAAGGTTTAATAATAACTTTCTTTAATCTATTGGGAAATATACCATCAATAATACATAGATTAATAATGTGAGCTAATGGTTGTGCTATAACTTCCTTTACATATTTTAAAACTTTAGTACATACGCCGTCATAACCAACAGTATTTGTATTTTTGAGATTAGAAATAATTTTTATAATGTCACTATTCGAGACAGGTGACATAAATAAAGATTGTGACGAAACATTATCAATAGCATTACCCACAGTCATGTCAGTATTTATATTATTTTCAATTGTGTCAATATAATAATTATTAAATTCATTAGCGATGTCAATTGGTCGTGTAAAAGTCAAATTGTCTCTGTTTATAGTCATAATTTGTTCTTGTGGTAAACCTGTTTTAGATTTATTAATAACTTGCCAAGCAGCTTTACATTTATTCTGCGATGTGTTTATGTAATAGTTGTTTTGGGCTTTCTGAGTCAATTTTATAATTCTTTTATAGAGAGTAGAGTATTTTTTAAAGTTATTCTTATTCGTTGTGTTAGGATTTAAACGATATTTCCAAAGTAACTGTCTTTCTGGACCTGCGTGCTCCTTTCCTCAAGACACAACAGATATGAACCTTCACGCTTCTCATATGGTTTGACGAATACAAATTATATGGACTTTTTTTAAAAGAGACGTTGACCTCTGAGTTTGTTTCGGTGTTTCTTATCAGAGTAGTCAGTTATCAAACACCGGCCTTATCTACCTTAACTTAAAACACAAAAAAAATACATGTACTCATTGATGTATTAAAGGAGGAAGATATGTTACGCGCTAATATCGCAATCAGTAGGTAAACCCTGGGTTCGGCGCACGAATACATGCACGGAAACTCACACATCTGTGTTCAGTGTTATCATCAGTCCCAAACTTACAGTCATCGATAGACAAAGACAGAGATAGGAGACGGCGCAGTAGTGCGAGCGAAATCGCCTCAGCTGCCGAATGTTTGCGATTATGAATGAAATGAGATTGCATGTATTAGGTAAGTAAGTAGTAAGTGACTCCATGACCCATGTCTCTTATTTTTCTTCCTGGTGTAATTAAAACACTGTTTAGCTACACATAACGTCATTTTGTTGCGTATTTATTCCAAAAAAATCCTTAAAAACACGAAGAGACGAGAATTTCTTGAGCTGTGTGATCAACAATGTTCCGTGCGCGACTGAGCGCCAACTACGGGCAATCACTTAGTTTAATAGGACCAAACGCTGTGTCTAGTACCGTATCTTCCTCCTTTTAATACATCAATGCATGTACCTAAAAGTGTTATTTATAACTAATTTACAAAAAAATATTTCATATCAGTTATAAATATCAGACTTGAGTCTTGAAGATAAGAGAATTATCTTACTTATAATAATTGAAAGTAATCTGATTATGAAAAGATCCTACAATGCTCTTAATTTAGGAAATCTATACTAATATTTTAAAGCAGAAAAGATTGTTTGAACGCGCTAATCTTCGAAAGTACTGGGTGGATTAAGATAAAATTTGGTATGGAAGTAGCTTGAAGCTTGAGGAGGGTTATAGGCTACCCGACTGCTAGAATATTTTTTAAATATTTGATTTTAATAACAGGGCTTTACCCATGAAATGTTTTGCCGTACTGGCGTATGGCAAAACAGCGATTTCATTTCAAACCATATACTGTCCTCTCATACCTAATTAACCTGTATTATGGATACATTAATTTATATTTAAAATTTATATTTTTAAAAGGGTAACTGTGGAGTTTCTTGTCGGTTCAGCACCAACACAACATCAGCACGAAGGACGCATCGAGACGTACCTTGCACTGCTGAACAGGCACACAAACGAAAGAATTTTGTTGCTTGCGACAAAAAATGGATCCTGTTCGACAATTTCAAGCGCTCAGCAAATTGGTTGGATCCTGATTTAGCATCTAAACAATTCCCTAAACGAAAACTGACCCCTAGAAAAGTGATGGTTTGATGAAAGGTGATGTTTGGTTGTCTAACCCCGGTGTAACTCATCCCAGCTTCTTACCAAACAAGGTAAGCATTACTGCAGAACTGAACACAATGATGGAGAAGCTCGCACAGTTCCAACCAGCTTTGCTCAATCGCTCGGCTCCGCTGCTCCTGCACTTACTCATACTACACAGCAGACAGTCTACAAGTTACAAGAGCTGGGGTTGGAAGTTCTCCGCAATCCATCGTACTTACTAGACTTTGCACCTGCAGATTTCTATTTTGACCTGAATTTGGATAATTTCTTGGCGGGAAAAAAATCAACACCCGAGAAGCAGTAAAAATGCCTTTAAAGAATATACCATCAATATACCATCTTGTCATACTAAGCGATTCTCCTCTACATTTATTGTGCGCACGGCCAAGGTTTGGAACTATCTGCCGGCTTCTGTGTTCCTTTCCACATATGACTCGTCTGCGGCCTTTAAAGTAGGAGTGAACAGGCAACTTCTGTGCTCTGTCGTTCTATACTACTATCTAGGTCTACACCTCTTCTATCGTTTACTATCAGGCATGATCGAGGTCAAAAGCGGGCTCATCAGTAATAAAAAATATAAATAAGAACTCTTATTATATAAATATAATGTAATCCATTTTAATTCTGTACCTTATTTTCATTAAATAGATATAGAAAACAGTATCTTAACAAAATGACAATTATTTGAATAATTAAGGGGCCCCCGAGCAGTTGTAGCCCAGGGCCCCACAAATTCACGATCCGCCCCTGAATGAGATGAATAAACGTTTATGTGGTTTGTTGATAAGGGCCATCCATATAATAGGTCTATGAAATTGCCGTTTGTCTGTGCAGGCCCTTTCAAATAAAAATTTATTTTGGCTATGAATTCGAATTTCAAATTTATTTTATTTTACAAACATGGAATGCCTTTGAAGAATTGTTTGCCTTCCGTTCAGCTGATTTCTTCAAGCTATCATCAATAACCTACCACTGCGTTGGCAAAGATGCATCGATTGCATGGGTGATTACTTTAAATAATAGAAAAAAAAAACATCTTATTTCATGAAAAAACTTTTTTGCAAAAAATAAAACCGGCTTCCATATCAAAACACTACAAAGCCAAAAATAATTTTAATTTCGGTAGTCGGTGTTTGGTTTTGTATTTTCTTTTTTTTTTCACAGCGCCTTCCAGCGTTGAGGATGAATTTTTGATGCTTTATTGTAGTTTGTATTTTAGTACATAATTTTATATATTTGTTGTAATTAATTGTTTACATATAATATCCCTATTTGCAAAATAAACATCCTCAACTTTACAATATATTTATTTAAAAAATATTGCTGCAGTATTTTCGACATAACGGAGGATCACGCTAAGCCATTTGAGGTAGTATAGGCCCTTAAGAAATGTTTCAGAAAAAAATTATGAAATTCGTGTAACGTAATTATGGATGGTTTCTAATATCTGAGATGCAACTGGCCACTTGAGTGGAGTACTTGTATTCTGGCTCAGATTGATCTTAATATAGGTCGGTTTATTTGCTTGCATTTTGAATTCGCTTTTATACATGGTACGTCTGGAGCTTGGGTACTAGTGGCGAAGGCTCCATACAACTCGATTCCTACCGGCTTCCCTTTTGAAATATGGCAAATATTAGTCTATTATTTTATATATGAATGAATATATAAATAGTAATCTATTATTTTCAATTAAACAAATAATTATTTATGAAGTTACAAGATTTCGAAGTCAACCACAGGGCCACAGTTACTGGAATTCACGCAACACACTTGAGCAAGGTAAGCATTTTATGGTCCGGCTTCCCTTTGATGAAAAATCACCCGTCGCCACTGTTGGGTACTTAATCCAGTGTGCATAGTAGGAGTTTGAAATACTTCTAACGTTTTCCAAAACTGTCGCTGAACTAGTAATGTGGGTAGAATTCACATTACTATCAATCTTGTTAACCCCTCCAACTAAGCTAAATATGCTTGTGTCTGGAGTGGATTTACGTCAATAGTGTAATGGGTGGGGTTCGAACCCGCGACCTCTCTATCACAAGTCCGACACCTTAGCCTATTGACGCTTCCGGGGTTGTGGGAATGTTCTAACGAGATACCGCGGCCCCGGAACGTGGGGGCAGCTGAAGGAACAGGGTGGGTTTTTAGTCAGTGGAAGTCTGACACTCCCTTCCGCTCCACCCAGATTTCTTTGTTTCTTTCACATGCACCAAATTCGTAGATGAGTGAAAGAGATAAAGCGATAGTTTTCGAAAACGATAACAGTATTGCGAGCTCATACTAAGCCCTATGATTTTTCTGGACTGGAGTGAACCGCGATGGGCGATTTTGCGTTCCGAAAGACCGATTTCGAAAAACCAATCTATCTACATATACAAAGTGTAACGGAAACCCCATATCTATCCAAAAGGACTGAAGACAACATCTGGTATGGAGTCTCTATGCAAAGTTACAGCTCAAAATAAGTGAATCACAGAATTGAACCCAAATTATTGGTTTCATATGTTTCTTGAATACCAGTAATAACAAACGTGTCACAGCACTATGAGGGTCATCACTTTCCACGTCATTTGCCAATAAAACGATAATTCTCTTCGTTCTTCTTAATTTGAAAAATTCGGCCTCTGGTATCAATGTATTGAAATTTCTAATATGCTCCACACATGTAGACATAGGATTAGAAAACCCTTGCCATATCGTTTGTTATCATCCAAAGAAGCCGTGCACTCGGTTATACCCTTTAAATTACTCGGTGTATATAAATCTGGTTTTAGGGTTTCGTACCTCAAAAGGAAAAAAAAAAACAAAACCCTTATAGGATTACTTTGTTGTCCGTTTGTCTGTCTGTCTGTTCGTCCGTCTCTCTGTCTGTCAAACTCCATTATTTCTGAAACGCGTGGAGATATTGAGTTGAATTTAAAACCTTAAATTCAGGATTACAGTCCCATGACTCGCACTTTTATGGTTTCTTTTTTACAATTACACTTTTGGGGTCGAAACTCTCAGACCATGGCGCCCGTGTGCTCACAGCCTTTTTAAAGACATATCGAAAAGGCTCGTTGA
Source organism: Tholera decimalis (assembly GCA_943138885.2). NCBI lineage: Eukaryota > Metazoa > Arthropoda > Insecta > Lepidoptera > Noctuidae > Tholera > Tholera decimalis. Next base: position 6,795,543 of record OW964571.2, read on the forward strand.
CGCTTTCCGCGACCCAAGGGCTGGCTATTTCTTTGGTCAACGGCTAAGCATTGCCATACAACGAGGCAATGCCGCCATTATCTTGGGAACGTTGCCAGCCGACAGCGTTGAGGATCAATTTTTTGATGCTTTATTCTAGTTTGTATTTTAAGTATTTTAGCATAGAATTATGTATATTTGATGAAATAAATGATTTTATTTTTTCCTGAGTAAATTAAAAAAATGACACTTTCTCATAAATATTTTTAACCAAATTGCTTAATCTATTTACTGAGTAAATGATGCTGTGACATCTGATAAGGGGAATGCGAATGGAATAAGAAAACGTGTTGCGCCGATCCCATTATAGTTAGCACTACGATCGCGACGTGGTTCGCGTGGATTTCGAAATAATGTATAGCCTCCTGCACTCACAAATAGTTCACCACACTATCAACGAAAAAAAAATTTTAGAATTGCATCATTAGTTTCGGAGATTACCCACCACATACAACAAACAAAATTTACCTCTTCATATTATTAAGCATACTTGTACTTTCTAGAACATTTGAATTTTAAATTTGATTAGTATTCAAACTCAGATTTTTTTTTTGTAAATAAGCCTGTTTAATATTGATCCTATATTCAAAATCTCCGTGGGAAATCTGAATTTAGAATCTGCAGCACTTAAATATGTTTTTTTACACAATAATGACTTAAAACCAGTCTTTTGGGTACAAAACAAGAGAACTGAGATGAGTCGGATTTATAAGACCCAATTTTCTTAGATTATTTTATCGTCCTCAGCCAATCAACCATCAATTTAGAAAATCTTCTGCCGGGGTTGCGGGAATAATCTAACGAGATACCGCGGCCCCGGAACGGAAGGGCTGAAGGAACAGGGTGGGTTTCTATTCAGTAGAAGTCTGACATTCCCTCCGTTCCACCCACAGCGGGTGAAGTTACTCGATGACTTTTCCCCCGAAAAAAATAAAGTGTAATTATCTCTATAATTAGTTCAGTATTTTAGGAATATGATTTGATTCTATTTATTGTATAAATAAAATAACTTAGTCTTCAAACTCGGCGACACTGCGGTTGGTCCATACGTAGAAAAGAACAAACGTTTTCACGCTTACTCTGTTGTAAACATAAACAGTCTGGTTAAAGTTAACTTTGACTGGGGTAACATTAACTGCGGCACGGCGAGAACGGCCAGTGATATCGTTTTAATAATCGAAAACAAAGTTTATTAAAATAACATGTTTACAGAATAGTTCCGGTTTTTAGAGGATTATCTAAGTGGCCGAAAAAACATCTATACTTATAATAAATCTGTAGAGAGGTCAATTCTGTACATGAAATATATTTCCAAAATAACTATCAGGGGGTGATTAGGGATCGATACTGATGCCAAAAATGCAATCAGTAAAATTTTTGTCTGTCTGTCTGTCTGTATAACCGTTATAGAAACAAAAACTACTCGACGGATTTTAACGAAACTTGGTACAATTATTTTTCATACTCCTGAGCTGGTTATAGTATACTTTTCATCACGCTACAATCAATAGGAGCAGAGCAGTGAAGGGAAATGTTGGGAAAACGGGAGAAGTTACTCCATTGTTTAAGAGTCCCTAACAATTTTACTGGCAAAAAAGAGAAATTACCTACTTTTATAGGACAAATATCTCAACAACGGCATAAAATATCATTTTTCTTTTAAAACAGCGTTAAACATTGTATATTTATCTAATATGTGGTCAAATTAGAATTTAAATATCTACTCAAAATAAATTAATAAATAAAAAATACAAGCAAGTGTTTTTACGAAATCACGTAATACCAGGTTTTACAACTGCTTTTTTTAGCATAATGGGGTGAATAAGAATCCAAAAAAAAATTCCTGACTATTGGGCATATAGTGCACTAGTAAGTTAACAAATTATTTTTTGAAAAAAATATGGGGACATGTACTTAAAAAAAAAGTAAACTCAGAGAAAACTCAATAAAATCCTTTGCAAAACCGTCGCTTTTGAGTATGAATTCGTTATTGAAAAGAAAATTAAAAACTAATTCTGAATAATACAGGTATTTATCTACCAAATTATTATTTTTTATTTTAATTCGGAGCTCATATTTTATTGTAATAACATTTTCAAAGTATGCCTTATAAATCGATGCGCTTGCTCGATTTATTTTGAGTAGATATTTAAATACTAATTTGACCACATATTAGATAAATATACAATGCTTAACGCTGTTTTAAACGAAAAATTATATTTTATGCCGTTATTAAGATATTTGTTCTACAAAAGTAGGTAATTTCTCTTTTTTGGCAGTAAAATTGTTAGGGACTCTTAAGCTTCCGTCGCGTGTGCAACCTTAGTGGTCAAAGCTACACAGAAATCATTTCATGACGGAAATGTTCTCCTTAAAATTATATAAAAAATATCCCACGACAGCATATGTCTATATTTTATGGTTGACTCACAATAACACGTGTAGCTCCCGATAGCTTAGCAGTTCGAAGCTTTCTAATTATAATATTTGTCTACTCTTACGTTTATAACACTCTCAGTCACCCCTAATTGAAAAAGTTAACATTATTAACTATTCCATAAAAAAGAATCATATAAATCGGTATAGAAACACCAAAATTATACATGAAATACGCTAATAATAAGCCATCGCGTGTGAATACTGAATCATGCTATAAGAATTATTTTTGAGAATCGGTCGCCGCGCTCGACGCATCTCGCGGCCGAAGGTATAAATTTTCGTTCTATAGGTACTTAAGCCTCATGTGAACGTGATCTAAACAATATTACCAATACATTAACTTACGCTGACGGAGTCGCGGGCACAGCAATTAACAATAATATTGTGCGGTTCCGTATTGCGATATTTTTCAACAGTATTATAGATTGACATATTATATTTCCCTATTAAATTACGAAAGTTAATCTGTCTGTTACATCAAAATCACTGAACCGTGAGGAAGGACATAGGCTACTTTTTTTTACAAAAAACGACTCTAAACTAATAATATAAGGCTGAAGAGTTTGTTTGTTTGTTTGAACGCGATAATCTCAGGAACTACTGGTTCGAATTGATAAATGCTTTTTTAATTAAATAGTCAATTTATAGAGAAAGGCTATATATCATTACGCTAAGGCCAATAGGAGCGGAGCGCCAAAATCGGGGTTAAATTTAACGTTAGCCCAAAGTAACTATTCCACGCGGACGAAGTCGCGGGCAAAAGCTAGTTGGTAATAAAAATTAAAATATAATACTTACTGTAATGTAGCGACCTGCCTGACGTAGGTTAGGAAATGGATTATTTTTTTAACCCACCATTTTTTTAAAATTGTTGATAGGCTTGCGTTTGACCACCATCTCACCTGATGTTAAGGGATGATGTGGTCGTAAGAGATGAAGTACGCTTGCCTAGAAGTAACCTATTCACTCTTGACTTAAAGATTAAAGACTCCCAGGTTATAGCCATCAGGAAACACAGACTCCGGCAGAGAATTCCATTCCTTAGCTGTACGCACAAGGGAACTATTCCCAAAACGTTTTGTGCGTATGGGTGGGATGTCCACCATGTAACGATGGCGCAATGCCGTTTGTCTAGTAGTCCGATGATGGAACAGGCTTGGTGGAATTAGACAGTGCAATTCCATCAGTACCCACCCTGTCCCTTGCGTTCTGAGACCACAGTATCTCGTTAAAACATCCCGCAACTAGACGGCAGGAGTTGTCTATGGCGGATGTATGTTTCGGCCCTAAAACCAGACTTCGAATAGTATTAAGTAATATATGAAGAACTAGAATCATAGAGAAAAGTAGAAATGAAAGAGGCTAATCTGGATCGCTACGAAGTGTGCTGTTATAAAAAAAAGCCTTTTATTCCATGCACACATTTTAGCATTACAAACATCATAACTATATAACAATCAACACAATGTATTAGACAGGAATACTTTTATAATAATTTACATTTCTTCGTATTTTTTTGCATTATAATAGCATTGCATAATAATTAGTTGTTTGCATCTTAACCTGTGTGCTGTTACAGAACTTTTATTTTTCGCGCCCGCAATTTCGTTCGTGTGGGAAGGAATTCCAGGATAAAAAGTAGCCTATGTTTTATTCTGGATGTCAACTATCTACTCACCAAATTTCATTCAGATCCATTCAGTAGTTTTTGCGTGAAAGAGTAACAAACATCCATAGATCTATCCTCACAAACTTTCGCATTTATAATATTAGTAATACAGGCTCACGTTTAACCAAGTTGTAGTAGTAAGCGATAAATATTTATTCAGTAATTTGGAAAATATTATCATTCATCAGGCGAAGCCGCGGGCAGGAAGCTAAAGCAACCTAAATCTGACAATCTTAACAAAAACTAACTCCCTAAAATTCCAGCGCCTCAAAACACATTTCCTACACAGATTTTTCATCTTAAACACGACTGACAGCGTCCAATTGCGGTCCATAGAACAAACGGCTTCACACTGCCGGCGGTAAGTAAACAAACACCCGGCGCTACATCAAACGAACTGCGCATACGCATTTACATTTCGTAGGGCGACCATGTCCGAAAGCGGTTCGGGATAGTCCGAAGACTTTGGCAGGCAGAGTTATATTATATTTCTCGTGGAGGAGATCTTTCTCTTTTAATTGCAGGTATGGCTGCTAAGTCTAGATTATGATAAGACTGAAAAGCTGATACTCAGGTGACACCTCTACTACACCCAGTTACCCACCTATTTCCAGTTACACTTAAGAGACACAACACGTACAACACACTCGCAAACACACAACACAAACACGCAACCATATAGACTCTTATCCACAAATAGTTGATTTTATATTACTTAATAGTTTATAACATGTATTAAAAAGGCTAGCCACTGCTATACCGAGAAACACTGACTCCCATAACACACATTACTCTAGCTTGGGAGTCAACAGACTCACATTTTGTATATTTTCCCTTTCAATAAAATGTAAGTAGGTAATCATTGGCTATTGTAATGTTTTTTGGCTGTTAATAAAGTTATTTTGGTTATTTATTTTATTCTCCTCATGCTTTTAGCATTTTTTTTAATAATAACAGTTATACTGGACGGTCTCCAATCATTCGATCTGCCCTAATCGATCCGTAGATGACTAACCATTTTAAGATATCGAAATTTCTCCGTGCCTCAGACACAACGTTAACCGCTGGTCAGCTGTTATATTTTGTTCATCTTTGACAGTCATTACGGGAAGTTAGAAGCCAGAAAATCTCAGTCAAATCTGTCACTGGGGCCATACCATGACGTGTTAAAACGTGATTCGTTCGAGCGACAAAGAGGGATGAAGCTATGCCACGCTATATAGCTGTCTCTCTTTCTCACTTGAACGACTCACGCTTTAACACGTCATGGTATGCCCTCTGGTCTTTTCGAGGGGTATCGTGTTACCCAGCTACTGGGTTCTGGAGGTCAGATAGGCAGTCGATCTGGCTAGAAGACGACCCCAACATAATTGTGAAAAGGTAGGAAGGAAGATATGTTACGCGCCAACATCGTAATCAGTAAAACTGGGCTCGGCGCACTAATACATGCACGGAAACTCACACATCTGTGTTCAGTGTCAGCATCAGTCCCAAAACTACAGTCGCCGATAGACAAGGACAGAGACAGCAGACAAATAAATCACGGTACCGATTTTGATGAAATTGCATAGTCGTATATGCATGGATATAATTCAAGACCTGGGATGAATCGTCAAGGCTACTTTTTTCAAAAATGGTTATGTTAGTCATGAGTAATTGGTAAAGAATTATCGAGGCGCTACTATACCGGCGGGCTACCACTTAGGAATTTCTAATAGAAATAGAAAAACTGAAATAGTACTTTTTGACTGATCCGGGAGTTGAACCAGCAGTTTCGTTTGCGAACCAGCAGTTTCGTTTGTGGACCAGTGTGGCAGTATAAAAATCGTGGCAAGTAATTTGAAATATACATATGCTTGATTGATTTTACCTAAAGTAAGGTTTGTTTTAATGTATTTCACGTAATTTGGTATTCTCTTATAGTGTGGGCGCCGTAACTTTATCTCTGACGTCAAACAACTTAAGTTATTGTGTGTCTTGCTTAGTAACCGACAATGAAACATGTTTACTATCATAATAGTGGCCTTATCTTGTACATAAAGTGTGTTTATTTCATTTCTACAAACAAAGCATCTACTCCTCAGTATTTGATGAATATTTATTTTAAGATATGCATTGCATGCAGAAAGCTAATTTTAGTACTGAGTTAATCGCACTTAGTGTTTTAAAAATTAATAATTCAGCTTACGTTCTCACTGCTGGTGCTGGGACATAGGCCTTCTCGCTATGAGAATAAACGCTGTAGATAGATAGATATATTCTTTATTGTACACCAAAACAGTAAAACAATAAGGACTTTACAACTAAAAAGGGTGATACAATGGGCGGTCAATATCACGTCTTCGGATTCTTGGTCCTAGGAGTTACCGTTTTCCTCACCAATTTGAAGTCAAGTTTGATGATATAAATTATTAGAAAGTAATGTGCCTGACGAGTTCAAAATCACGAGCTGCAACTTGCAAGTTAGATTCGTAACTACTATGCCATATGCCGCCAATGCTGTCTTTCCAAGTGTCTTAAGTCTTGATAATCATAACTGAATGAACATGATTGATTTAATAAATTATTTTAATAATGATAAATAAATAATTTATTGAACATAAAAATATTACATCTTTCAAGTGAAGCCCCTGACTCCTGTGCTATATAGGCGAGCCTGTGTCAGTGTCCTACGCTATATATTAATACACATTTAAATTTTTATGTAATAAATTACAAACAAAAAGTAACATTAGAAGGTATAGAGAATAACTGAAAGAGAAGCGAAACGTGTGTGTTAATTTGAGTGTATGTGCGTAATTGGGTGTGTGTGTGTGTGCGTGAGTGTGTGTCTGAACGCGTGTGCCTGCCGAATGAGTGTGTGTTTTGAATATCTTAATTTACTGTACTGACGAAATTAATTTTTCAATGTCGTCATAGCTCAAAGACTGAAGCTATGGTTTTAAAAATTGTTTAACCTTATGTAACGTAAGCTTATAAATTGGTATAGTTTTATTTGCTCTATTGTATATAGCACCTAACCTCATTTACTTACAAGAGGAGCTCGTGGCTAAATAATAACGGTCGCACGGTCGATTATCCCAGTTCCCACATAATCTACAGCTACCCTACCGTATCTAAATATACGAGGCCGCAACTGTTGTCCATCACTCGGCATTGAACTCACGCCGCGAGTTCAACCGATCAGTTATCACTTAGCCATTATTGTACGATCGCTGTACTAATGTGCATTTTAACGTGGTACAGTCACCGCACGAATAGGTTCGTCACCATTTTTTAAGGATGGTAAATTATCCAATGACTTTCTACTAATCTGGGCGAAGCGGGAGGTTGTGTACTTGTGTCAGACTTTTACTGACTATAAGCCATCCGTGTTCCGTCATTTGCCCTTCCAAGTTCCAAGGCCGCGGCAACTCTTTCGAACGATTCCGCAACTTTCGTGACCTTTTGTTCCGGGAGAATTCACATTACTAACAATCTTGTTAACCCCTCCGACTACGCTAAATATGCTTGTGTCTGGAGTGGGTTCACGGCAATAGTGTAATGGGTAGGGTTCGAACCCACGATCTCTCGATTACAAGGCCGACACCTTAGCTTTTAGGCGATTGTCGCCTGCCTGTCGGATTTTTCTGATTCTAATCCTTATTAATATGCTATTCTGCACAGCGCTTCGGTATAGCTTCATAAGGTACTATGTTGTGTAAAGCATTTAAAAAACTAACGAAGATATTAATGACTCGACTGTACTTTAGCGGCATCGGACGGAACGGCACTCAGTTAAGTACTGTGATAAATGATTGGAATTGATAGTGAATAGTTAAATATGCGGTGTTGATTGACAGGGCTTCGGTTTCTTTGATATCAAGTTAGAAACAGAAGTTTATTTTATTGTTGATAGGATTGCGTTTGACCACCATCTCACCTGATGTTAAGCGATGATGTGGTCGAAGATGAAGCACGCTTGCCTAAAAGTAACCTATTCACTCTTGACTTAAAGACTCCCAGGTTTTAACGGGAGTGTGCGCAGGAGCTCCATGACCTGATCCCTCTATCTCCCTTTCACTACCGGACAACAAGACGCACGGCTGGGTACCATCTACACTTGGTTGATATACCGTCTTGTCGCACCAAGCGCTTTTCTTCCACATTTATTGTACGTACAGCCAAGCTGTGCAACTCTCAGCTGACTTCTGTGTTCCCTGCCACTTTCAGCCTTTAAAGCAAGAGTGAATAGGCATCTTCTGTGCTCGCTCGTTCCATCGTAGACCTCATCTATCACTTACCATCAGGCGAGATTGAGATCAAGAGTGGCTCATCACGATAAAAAAAATATAGTCTCCGGCAGGGAATTCCCCACCTTAGCAGTACGCACAATGAAGGTAAAGTTAGTTACAGTTTTTGTTCTACAAAGTGATATATGGCAGCGGTAGCTTTAACATTACGAGCCTTTAACGTTTCCACTGTTGGGAGTCTCAAGCCTCCTCTCTGTGAGAGGGAACGTGCCCTAATAGGTGGTGGATGAAACCGGATTGGTGGAAGGCTCATGTCTTCGGATTTTTGATGTGGTTTGGTGATGTTTTCCATCATCATCATGTAATAGAATATACTTTTAATTTTTATTTACTTTATTATTTTTAATTTCGAAATATGGTACCTATATAAATAATATGGTCATCTTGTACAAATACAAGATGACCATATTATTTTCTTTTTTCAAGTAACATATTTTTAGGGATAACAACGAATATTATGAATAGATTACCGCACTGTCTGGCAGTTTGAGTGCTTTATACAGCCCACCCAAATGTCTTAACTTTGGTATTGTCAAAACGTTCGAGCTCCTTAAAGTTCTAAGTTGAGCTAGGCGATATTTGACAAATGCTTGCAAACAACAATCTACAATCTGGGTCTTTCAAGACGAGCCAAAGCCGACTAAAGTTGTTCGTTCTCGAAGCACTTCAAAGATGGTGGCCACGTTCGTGGGAAAAATCGGCCATGTTGCGACTATTGCACTTGAAGATCGTAGAACGGTTAATGCAGAGTGGTATACCACAGTTTGTTTACAACAAGTCATCGCCGAACTTTGAAAATATAACTCAAAGCGACGCATCATCCTGCACCACGACAACTCAAGCTCACACAGCACTCGTCAAACGATTGAGTATTTGAAGCAGGAAAAGTAGAAATTCTTGACCATCCTTCATACAGTCCTGACCTAAGCCCTAACAATTTCTTTACATTTCCTAAAATTTAGAAAAGTCTTCGTGGTCAAAGGTTCCAGTCCGGTGAAGAAGCAGTCGACGCTTTCAAGTCAGCCGTTTTGAACACCCCCACTTTAGAGTGGAATAAACGTTATAATAACTGGTTTGAGGGAATGGAAAAGTGTATTAAGCTACGTGGTGAATACTTTGAAAAACAATAAAAAGTACTATAAGGTTCTAGTTGTGTTTTTTTTTTTCAAACGACAAAACTTAAAAGGCTTGCCTCGTATTCAGTTAGGAAACACTGTGCACTGGCCTCATCTAGTTTACATTTACGAAAAAAATGACGTGTAATAGTGTTATTTATAACCCATATGCAAAAGAAACAAAAAAAGTCAGTGGTGATGATGAAAATTGCTTAATGTAATATGCCTGCTTAAGTTTGAACCTACGACTAGGGTTGCCAGATTTTTTTTGAACCTGTAAGGGACAAATTATTAAATAGTCAAAAATTTACGGGATTTAATATTTTTTCCGGGATAAATAAAAAACCCCAATTATTTACTAACTTGTATTGTTTTTTTTTAATATTTCTCAGAGGAACACGCATGTTTTAACATATTTTTGTTGTATTTGAGATATTTAAAAAGCCGAGCACATCCGTATAAACAGACTCAGCTCAAACTTCAGTCGCTCGCGCGCAGCCGAGCCAAATGGATGTAAGCAGTATCGAACTTCATGAGCGGATGATACATCCGAAATCGAATTGAAATACGGAACAGAGTCGGTCCCGGCGGGACATTTGAATTTCTGCCTGAAATACGGGACGTCCCGTGAAATACGGGACGTCTGGCAACACTACCTACGACCTTCAACTCTTATTTCGTGGCTGTATTAAGAGGAGGCTCCCTAAATTGTATGTAATTTTGTATTAATATTCTGAAACAATCACGCATACAATCAAAATAGAACTTTGGTAGGTATATGATTTATTGGATCTTTTTCTTTCCATGTCTAGACCAGTTTCGTAATTGGAACATTTTCGCTCGATTCATTTTTATAATCGAAAATCATGTCTTTTTTAAAGATTATTCAAAATTTTATCAAGATTACTCGGCTTTTATGTCTAAAATTAGTATTGACAGTAAGAAAATATAGTTTATTATCCAAATATAAGACATTTTTTCTCTAGATCAATTATTACTTTAGTTATAAACGAAATAAGAATTGAGACTTACGACATTTAGTTTCGAACCCGAATATGGTAAAAGAGCGCACGCGATATTCAACTTTATTACTGCTGCGTTCGCGTTTAGCACACAACGGCAGTTTCGAAACCGAACATAGTGAAAGAGCGCACGCGATATTCAACTTTTTATAATTCAACGGCCTAACCGGGTTGGATGGGGAAGGAGCTTGAGTGAAAATTATTTTGGACTGCCTGGTCTTAACTGGGTCTCCCTAAACCTAAAGTTTAACTTAAATCATTATTTTCTTAGCCTTTTACCAAATATGTTGGGCTCGGCTTCCAGTCTAACCGGACGCAGGTGAGTACTAGTGTTTTACATGAAAAGACTACCTGTCTGACCTCCCAGTAAATGGCTACTGGAACAAGTGCCAAGGAGCACAATACCCCTTAACAAGATTGTTAGCAGATTTTCTGACTTCGGCCTACCCGTAACGACCAAAGGTGAAAATGTAAAAATGACAGCCTTGAGAATGGCTTTACCTGCTTTCCGAAGTATGGAGGTATCATCATCACAGGCCTGTTGGTATAGTGTTCAGTGGCCCTGACTGCTATGCGCAAGGTCGTGGGTTCGATACCCACCCAGGACAAATGTTTGTGTGATGAGCACGATCATTTTGTTCTTTGTCTGGGTGTAATTTATCTATAATATGTATGTATTTAGAAATATATATGTATGTTTATCAGTTGTCTTTATCCCTGCTTCTTCAGTTGCCTTTGCGGTTCGAGGCCGCGGTATCTCGTTAGAACCTTCCCGCAACCCCGTAAGGCAGTCAGTAGCAGCTCTTTGAAGCGCGGGCGGAACGTAGCGCGCTGCCAATTCGGGCCTGATCCTTACCGGACAGTAAGCTACTCCTGCTCGGCGTCCGCAGGCCCGGCGTCTATGGTGGCCGGAGGTCGGCTCGCGGTCCCCGACGCCCGGAGCGTCTCCCGCGGCGGCTGGGGCGTGAGGAAGAAAGATGTCTCTCCCTCACGCGTTCAGCCTCCTCCTTCGCTAGCATGACTGCTTCGCAGAAGGCGACTGCATCCCATTCCCCTTCAGTACTCATACCACAAGCTCTGCTTAGTTTGGGACTAGATGGCGTTGTGTGAAAGTTGTGGAATATTATGATATTGTTAAAATGTTTACCCATACATAAACCGACCTTGGTGACCGTTGTTTAACCTTGAAAATCGACCTGGCCGGTGGTTATTATTTAGCAACATGCTCTTCCTTAATTTTAGACTACCATTACCATAACACTATTGCCGTGAACCTACTCTAGATACAAGTAGGGTTATCCGTCCGGGTTTTCCCGGATTTGTCCTAGTTTGGAGAGCGTCCGGGGGAGTCCGGGGGGATTTTCCCAATAAGCGTCCAGGTAAAATCCGGACACACATTGGTCTTACGGGTACCAAAAAGCACGATCTCTATTATTATTTTCCTATGGTATTTCATCTCATTGTTTATGTTACGTTGATTAAATGAAAAGGAAGATACTGTTATTAACCCATATGTGCTCACTGCCCCAATTTTAAAACGTTTCATATTTTAATTTTTTTGACATTCAATAAGCATTTCTTTATTTTTATAAACCACTACATCCATATATATCACTATATTTACAATACTGGCAACACACGTAATAAAAAAAAGACGCCATTTTATCTGTCATTTGAAGAGATAAAACGTGTAATTATTGAAGGTTATGATGTCACACAATAAATCGTAAGTTTTTATCAATTTATTTATTAGTAGATCTATGTAAAGTGGTTTATTTTGTTGTTTTATTTATGTTCAATGAGTTTTCCATTATAAATCAATTAGATTTTATGAAGCATAGATTCATCGAGTCATTATTTGTAACGCCCCATTATTGGGGCGTTGAGCGCGAGCTCCCACGTAAATTTCAAACTTCATGTATTTGGCATTATCGATTTATTTACAGTATTTACAACTGTTATGTTTACTTAATTGTATTAACATGTTATATTTATAATATATGTTTGGTTTTTTAGGTTGTCGTTAGCTCAGATAATTGATGTATTGGAGACTGAAGATGATATAATCGAAGCTACTGTCTACACATGCCCTCCTAGTACCATATGTTGAGTGATGCATCAGCATATGGTTATCATTTTCATCATCACTATCAAGTGATGATGAAGATGCGCTTGTGGGAGATTTGGATCATCTAACAGGCAACCAACTTCGTGCTGAGGTGCAACATCAATGCGTACGGAGGTCAGGTACAGGGTTACAGTCGGAATAATGGGACAAGAAGATTCCAGCGAAGATGACGGGCCTCTGTCGGATATTGCATCGACTTCCACAACGCATAAGCAAATAAGAAAAAAGAAGGTTACAGTAAAAAGAAAACGGAAGCAAGTAGATTTACGGGAACATCAAAGAAAAGAATGGAATCGGCCTGAGTTTTTAGAAACTAATATGTCGCCTGTGGCATGGTTTGAATTATTCTACGACCAAGAAATTATTGATTTGTTTGTTGAAAATTCGAAAAAGTATGCTATTTTTGAAGGAAAACAGTTTGACGTTACAGAAGAAGAGATCCGCCTTGTACTTGCAATATTTTTGCTGAGTGGTTATAACGTTCAGGCTAGAAATCGTATGTACTGGGATACCGGAGCTGATACTTACCATCCTGGCGTAGCTAATGCCATATCACGATCAAGATTTGAACAAATACTTCGATTTATACATGTACTAGCTTCTACCCGCGACTTCGTACGCGTGGGAAGGTTTTCTCGCGCAAATCCCGATCCCGTGGGAATTACGGGATAAAAAGTAGCCTATGTGTTATTCCAGGCTGCCAAATATATACTTACCAAATTTCATTCAGATCCATTCAGTAGTTTTTGCGTGAAAGAGTAACAAACATCCATCCATCCTCACAAACTTTCGCATTTATAATATTAGTAGGAAGTAGGATGTGATAACGCAGCATTAGACGCCCACGACAAGTTTACTAAAGTGCGACCGTTATGGGATAAACTGAACCAAAAATGGATGAAGTATTGGCCTCAGTACAATGAAGTTAGCATCAACGAATCAATGATTCCGTATTATGGCTATCATAGTACAAAACAGCATATTCACGGCAAACCGATACGTTTTGGATTCAAATGTTGGTGTATGAGTACACGCCTGGGATATCTCATGCAAGTCATACCTTATCAAGGGGCTAGCACGGGCAATACCAATCCTGATCTAGGTGTAGGAGAACTGTTTCAAGACTTTTCATTTGTAAAATCTCAATGTTATTTTCTATATTTCCTGTTTTATATTGTCAAATATAGATAAAATAAATAAATATTGAATATGATTCTATAAATTAGTAAAATAATTTACCTAACCCTCTAGTATAACCAAAACAGAACAATCTCTGAAAAAATATTTCGCGTGGCAGACCGTGCTCAGCGCCCCAAAAATGGGGCGGTCAATATTTCCAAAATCCTGCAATAATCATCAAAAATTTTTAAAAATCATGTATCTTAGGTATGTTTTGGCCTATAATAATATAAAAAAGTTGCTGGTTTGCAAAGAAAAAAAAGTTGAGCATATATGGGTTAAAAAATTTCTAAAGCTCTACAGTGTTATCACTTTATCAGTAAATAAAAACCATATAATTAAACATCGTTGTTTTTGGTTTCAAGTTCAAAAAAATATTTTTCTACGGTGTCCGGGGAAAAACTGTGATTTTACCCAAATGTCCGGGGTTTATAAGTCTTTGTCTGGGGTCGGCAAATTTGGTGATGGCAACACTAAATACAAGCATATTTAGGTTAACAAGATACTAGTAATGTGAATTCTACCCACATTGATCTTTATTAAATTAAATAAATAACTTAAAATAAAACGGGAAGCGAATATTTACCGACTTGCTAACAAAATAATACAATTACAACTGTCCAATTAAATTAGATTAAACTGTAAAACTTCCGGACCGGATTAAGACGACAAAATACTCGGAACTTTAACACGTAAACAAGTTTAAAATGTTCACAATAAATCTAAACTAATTCTATTTCTGAAACGGAGAAAAATATCGCGTCAAATAACATCCCTCTTACATCAGGGGTTAAAAACAATTTAGTGAAGCGCTCCACAGACTCTAATAAGCACAGGCGCTTAGAAAATCCAAGATGGCCGAAGACCGTTACTTTTTATTTCCCAGTTCTTATATCCTTTGTTAGGTTCGGTTTTACTGTTATACGTGGCCAGTGTTTTTAATGACAACGTTTTATTTTCTTCATTATTATTGGTTTCTAGTATACATACATATTATTACATATTATGTTGGTCAATTTAAAAATACAATTTTAAAATAGGAAGTAAAAGATGTTAAGAGTCATTTTTATTTTCATTTAAAGAAAAGGTTTACTTTTAATTTTCTCAAACATTTTTTTACGTAGTTATTTTTTTTAATCTAATTTAGTGGTAAACCACTATAAACACCATTTAGCTTTTCCTTAAAAATCTGATAAATAAACTCAGTTTTCTTTCTAGTAAAAATACAAGATTAATATAGACTAAAATATTAAAGTATACCCGGACTTTTAATTCGATGCAGCAAGCTATAGTTATGTCAGCTTACTGCATCGAATTAAAAGTCTTTTTAAAATATGAACGTAAAACTTAGCAATTTGCTTGAAGTTTTAAAGGACTTCAAATATAGAATAACGATTAGATTAGTATTCTCGTCCTAAGTAAACTAGAATGAGGTGTAAACTTTATCTATGGCAGACAGTCAGACTATGCGGTCGTTATTTCATCCAAATTCATAGACGACCACAATCGATGTTTATGGATATTTGATGTTGTCTATGCTGCATAATTGTATAACGGACAACGGTATGGAGTATGGACGGACGGACGGACATAAACATAAACCGATTGATTGTGTCTGGCTTAATATTTCCTTGGGATTCTTATACGGTAAATTTTGTAGTAAGTTGTGATGAAGGAAATAATATATTCTATTCAATTTTAATTAAATGAAACGGTAATTTTCAGCTTGGGACAATATTTATTTATTTGCATCATTTACATAACATAATCAGCATATAGGGCTTCCACTGCTGGGACAATGGCCTCCTCTCTAAGAGAGGGAATGGACCTTAATCCACCACGCGGCACCAGTGCGGGATGATGGATGTCCCATGTTTCGTATCATTTACCTTTGGTTTTAAAAGAACGAAAACATATATTTATCAGTCATACTGCAAACATACATTAATTGAAACGGGCACTACAATCAAACGTTATGATAAACATTGTTAAACATACAATACAAACTGAAATTAATTAATTCCATATTTAAAATGCCACCAAATAAAGGCATAACAATGTCAAGCACCATTACAGGTGTCTAAATCACAATTCACGCATAATCAAAACAAAAAAAAAAACAAATTATTTGAAAACCGAACGCAGCGCCCTAAGCGGCGGGCCCGCGCAACTGCATAATGGCGGCGTTGCCATGGAGATGGATCGTAAAATTTTATTGCTCGCGCCCTCCGTCCCGCGCTTTGAAAACGGTTACTTTGCAAAGGCTTGCTAGATTAGAGATCATTTCATTTCAACGTGCTAGGCACTTATTCCCTAGTGGTTTCGTTTATCGCCTAGATTTTATGTGATTTTTCGCTGAGGGATTTCTACGTTTGATTTTCAAAAGTGGTTGGCTTATTTTGTATTCGTCGCTTTGCGTTTTGCGAGGGATCGAGTTGTGGTCGGCATCGATTTAGAACTGGCTGGGTTGAATATTTGTTTACATCTTGATAGTGAAGCGATTTCAGACGATTATTGGTAGAGGCTCATCAACTTTTCATCTAGATATTATCACGATTTATAAAAAAACACGGGCAATAAAAAATGTTTTGACGAATATGCCAAAACATCTAATAGCATGAAGCAAACATTTAGTTTTTTCATGAAATTTATCAAGTTGTTGTTCAATCAAGTATTTTCTAAGTAGTCCGATGCCTAATTTATTTTGTGGCAAAATTATGTAAGGCACAACGATTATCCCCACCACTCCCTAATTTCGTTCAGCCCCAGGAGCATCTGCCACCCGGACCTGCAGTGGCCGGTTTGGAAAGCAACTTAATCAACTGCGAAACCAAATATGCCGCTGCAGGCACTATTTAGTGATAATTTTGGCACCCAGTGTGAATGCAGTACTCTTGGCCAAACCATGTTCCATCTGCTAGTGTGCAAAATGCTCAAATAAGTGCATTTTTGAATAACTGATAAACGCTGCTACAAGGCGCAACTAACGTGGCTATCTTAGAACAACAACGCATAGAAGAGGCGTCTAGAACAAAACACGAGCAATTTCGTGTGTCCACTTTATTTTCTTTGTGTGCGTGAGCCGAATGTGTCTACGTTCTTCAAACGCACACAAATATAGCTTTCAGTGATACCATTACCACAAAAATGGGAAAACGCACTATTATGTTGCTGGATCAAATCAAGTATTTTATGTTATGAAACTAAATAAGATGATGTTTTTTCATGTAATATGACTTATATGACATATATTTACGGAAGGTAAACGAAATGAGATATCGTTTATTGCGTTTAGAATGTTTGATGTGTAATGTGTTATAATGATATTATAGAAATGTATTAATTGCTTGAAAAATCTCGTTTGATATCAATTAAAAGTATGTGTTGTATTTATGAAATAGAAAAATATTATTGAGAACATTACTTAAATGAAAAAAATCTTTATTTATTTATTTATTTATTTAAGGACAACCAACAAAGCATACACCAATAAACATGTTAAAAATTAAAATATTGTTACAAACAATAGTGTAGCCTTAATTAAAGGCTGCCACGGCATGCATTAAACAATTAGCGTGAAAGTAGATATTAAACAAAACAAAAAAAAACTTACTAACATTGCAATGGCTAGCTAGGTATTACTAATTGCTAAAGCTATTGCTATAGTACCAGCATAGCATTTCACATATTATAACATTAATGAACAGTTAAATAATAATTAAAAAATATAACTTGATATAAGTGGCAAGCTAGAAGCAAAATAAAATTATTTGTCATTTTTGTATAAATGCCCTATGTAAGACAGACTTGAATATGTGTAAGGAATAAGACATATCAATATCGACACTAGGTAAGGAAGACAAGCGACTATATTGAACCTGCATTCTGTTTATGGTGGAAAAATGACCCAGATTGGTTTTAAAACCCTTAGCGCGAAGTAACTGATATCTAGATATACGAGGCAGTTTATAAGGCACATTTATGTTTATCAGACTGAGTAACCGCGGACAATCAATGTGATTGTTTAATATCTTAATCAATAAAATTGACATCTTTATGATGCCACTCTTCGAACTAACAGTAACTTTTAGTTATAAAACACTGTAGGTAGTAGCTGTAAATAAATATAGTTTAGTTTGACGCATACATAATTGCCGCCAAAACTATATTTTTTTTAAACAAATATAAGCACAAAAGAAATCAATATGGGTATTTTTTTCCTCACAGATAGCAACATGAATTGTGATAAGTTAGGTTATTAGAATTTTTGTTTGATGGTCGATTTACTTAAATATAATGTATAAAATGTAAGTATTTACTTGTGAAATGTAATTTGATTACACGTTTTTTGTTTTCCTGAAGGACTATGACATCCCTTTACGCTACAAACGGTCGTTTTAAATTATTTACTCGCGAGCTCTGTTCGGCAGAATGTGACCTTGAGTACTGACGGCTCGTCGAGCAAAGTTAGCCAAAAATGGCTAAGTTTTAGTTGCCTCACTTTTTGCACTCGTACTATCCTTCTATGCGTTGTTGTTCTAAGGTGGCTATCTAATGGGCCCAACATAATATTTAAATCAACTATGTACCATCGATTCGAAAAAGAACAGCGATTGTATTAAAATATCTTAATATTTCTGTGCTTAACATAATTAGCCTACTCCTTTCAGAAACCAACAACTTATTTGGGTTTAAAAAAAAAACAAAACCTGCAAACTGTGATGAAAGAGGTGTCGAACTTTTCCGAACTACCAAAGATAGTGAACGCATTGTCTTTGAAAAATATATTATGCTCCAAAAGACACGTAAAGTGTTTTAAGGCTTGTATTCATGCCAATAACCTTGACCATTTGGGCGGAGCTAACGACCCCTCTCCGCGCGCCACTCCGCGCAGCTCTCCGCTACCCGCATGCAACAGAAAAGAAAGGCGCGTCTCGGCACAGAGTATCGAAATCACAGAAGGTCAAGTCATCGTGAAAGTTAAATTCATTTTTATTTTTACCGCATCAAAAGTGGTCAAATTTTGTTTTTATTTATTATCTATTGATATAGATGCACTTTGAGTATGTACTGTAGAAACTATACCTCTATTATAATAGATTAGCCTGGCTCGAAACTTGAGGTAAACAACTTGATGTATCTTTTTAACTAAATTATATATAAATAAAAATTAATGGCTAAATGTGTTGCTAAGCGCAAAACTCAGGAATGGCGGGACCAATACGGATTTTTTTTCGAATATTCGTTATAGTCTGAGGAAGGTTTCTATTAAGAGAAAAATGGTAGGTAGGTAGGTAAGGTAGGTATGTAGGTAGGAACTTAGAGTAAGGTAGATAGGTAGTATAATTATTACTAGTGTATGTCATATTATTTGTTACATTTTTTATAAACAAATAGATTATAACTAAAATTCACTGAAATTTAACTTTCTTTCAGCAAGTATTTTTATTCCGTTGGTTGGTTGAACTTCTTCATCCTCATTTATTTCTCCGTGTTCACATATATTTATTTTTAGAAATTTTGATGGCCATATAAAATCTTGTTCTATGTTTTCTTTTCGTCCTTCTTCATTCTCGTTTTCTTCATTTTTCTCATCAATCTATTTTTCTTTCCTTAGTTCTATTTCCTTCTCTTTGTCGTTTTCTTCTTTCTCTTGTACATTATCTTAACTCTGTCTCTCTATCTCAACTGGCGGCTTCGTCCGTACGAAGAGAAACCGGTGCATATCGGCTCAAGCCAGGCCTCGCTCAGACGAAGCGCACACACGCGCCTTGCTTGTAGTAGTGTAGGGGAGAGGTGTGTCAATAGTAACAAAAAAAATCAATTCTTAATAATATTTTAATTAACAATCACAGCGCAATCATTTTTGGTCACAATATAGTTGAGTTATCTAATTATAAAATCAAATATAGTAAACAACAAAAACGTCAATCAAATACTAGGAAATGGCACTTAATGAGATCAACTAATAGTGTTACAATTGCTGCACTAATAGGGTCAATTGTAACAGCAATGAGAGTCAATTGTAACATATAGAAATAGTCAACAATAAAAAATAAATTTAACAAAATCTTGACAGCAGTTCACTCTAAACATCAAAAAAGAACTTAAAACACATAAAAAATTAAAAAAAAAACAGTCATTCTGACAAATAGTTTAAACACACACAAAGGGATCATTTTGCACAGCTGGAGTGTGCCCATTTATGGCAGTCTCTGCATTGCAACCAATCTTCTCTACTGGTTTTATAATGTTCAAAACAGAGTCTGCACCATCTGTCTCTTCATTTATATCTTCTTCTGCCTCATTATTTTCAGTTCTTTCAGTATTTTTTTTAGTCAAGTTTAGGCTCGAGCAAGACTTGTGGCTTCAGGACGACGTAGTTCTTGTTCTGTAGAAAATACTTTATTATGTGGGCATATCCAGTTTTAACTGTATTATCCTGCTTGTATTTAGCAATACACCTGGATAGAGTCACATGACACATGCTAAAGCTGGTAGCTACACTTCTTACACTCTTCCCTTACTTAATTATAATTTCACAAGGTTCAGCATATTTTTTCTGGTGGCACGGTGCCACGCAATGTCTTCCGAGGTCGTTTATAAACCATTTTATATGGATTCTGAAAATAAAATGGTACTAATAAATAAAAAGCTAAGTGTCAAAATAACAGAGTGTCAATTGTAACACGTTACAATTGCGCCTCCTTGTTTTGTTACTTTTGCACCACTACCGCCATTTTGCATTGAAGACTTATTTAACAAAAATCTATGGTAAATTTAAACAAATCACGTACCTGCACTTCTAGATTGGATGGTAGATTATCCTAAAATAACCACTGAACTATTGTAAAACTGTTTATTTTAATTAAAATAACAAAAACTGTGAAGAAAAATAATTTTACACAACTTGCTATAATACAAACTATCTTCAACTGACAGAACACGCGCGAATTGTTTTACCTATAAGTTCGGTCAGTAAAACAGCACCCAATAAAGCTTCGATTGCCACGTAAACCTACCGCTACTGAACGATAGATGTCGTTGAAACAACACTGTTACAATTGCCTCCCTGTAACAATTGACACACCTCTCCCCTACCTATCATAGCGCAGTTGTATGAAGCTTACCCTCTGTCCGTTTACTCTGTGCTATCTACTTTTATGCGAGGTAAGTAAAGCGATAGTTTATAATGAAATATGTAGATAAAACTTTAAGCTTACCTTGATAATAAATGTATACCCTTTTGTTTGTAATATTTTTTTAGACCTCTCTTCATTCGTTTCTGCTTATTCCCATGTTTTACAAACTAAATTTAAACACTACTAAAACTGTAAAATACTATGAGTTTATAACACTAACACTACTTATAGATACATAGAATACTCTATAACTTATAAACAAGAATCAGAAATAAAACTTTTTGACGAATCGAAAGTCGGTTCTATTTTATGATAATAAGTTTTATTTCACGCTTTTTAGTGGGTCGGTTTGTAATTTATCTAGTTACAAAAGCCAAAATGTCAACTACTTATCACCTTTTACAAAATATTGCTTTTCCCGGTGCAGAGCCGTTAATTTTTGAGGAGTTCTCCTGGTACATCACTATCAGCTCTACTTCACCATATGTATTGTGACGAGCATAAAGTGCTTAACATCTATATTCAAGTAATCTAATCGCAATCCACGAAATACTTATTATTGAGTAGTTTCGATGGCCATCTGGGGTCTTCGTCATCAGTTCCACTTCCTCAAATGGTGCTTTTTGAGAGAAACTAAACAAGGTACAATAAGAAATACCCAAAACGCTATAGGTATGCCTATAATATTTGAAGAGTTTCCTCGATTTCTCCATGATTCCATCATCAGATCCAAACGTGACGACAATGGAACTAACTAGAATGTATATTCTTTCAAACAAAAAAAGAATTTTCCAAATCGGTCCAGCCATTTGCGAGTAATGAAGTAACATCATAAAAAAAAGTTCAAGACGAATTGAGAACCTTCTCCTTTTTCTAAAGTCGGTTAAAAAGCTATTCCACTATTTACAAAATTAATTTTTGCAGTAATATTTTACGATATTATTTCGTAGTGCTTGAGCTCTCGCAACGCGACGTACGTCCACCTAGCAACACGATGCGCCCCGCACTGAATTTGTGGACGAGTGCGGGGGTGATGTAAACGCAGTCTTTAATTGGACGCATTTTTAATTCATTGTAATAAAAATAATACATATTTGTAAAAAGTAACAAAACCAAATTATTTTCATTTGTATTGCAAAACAGTAGTATATTTTTTTATACTCTTTTGATAAGAAATTAAGGAGTAAAATGGTTTCATCTCAATGATTTGGAGGTGATTTGGCATTTTTTTTTTCTTATTATGTGACACCGATAGAAAAATTGTGGCTAAACCAAATTACGGTTCATATCATGTAGATTACTAACAATTTTTTTTCAGATGTAATTTCTCTGTAATTGCCGACGAAAAGTTGCTTCATCTGAATGCTTTTTTCAAGCTTTTTTCAAGAGAGCAGCCTTAAGAACCTTGCTCCATTTTAAAATAAATATAAACCATACTTCAGAGTTTAGACCTCGAATATGACGACGTATTTAATAAAAATAAAATACTTGAATTCAGCTGTATTTGGTTTAACTGAAAGCCGGACATTGAAGCTGATAATGATGGGGCAAGCTTATTTAATACTAGCTTCTGAGTTCTGCCCGCGACTTCGTTATCGTGGGAGGGTTTTCCCGCGTAAATCCCGATCCCGTAGTAATTCCGGGATAAAAACTATCCTATGTCCTCGCCAGAGTCCTAAACTATTCCCATGCCAAATTTCATCTAAATCGGTTCAGTGGTTTAGGCGTGAAAAGGAAACAAACAGACAGAGAGTTACTTTCGCATTTATAATATTAGTATGGATACGGTCCCCTCTAAGTAAAAATAAGAGCCGTAAAGGGCCTAAAAATACTTTGAAAAATATTTAAGATGTTTATAACACGCATTCTAACAGCCAGCAATACATATATTTTATTTAGACAGTAATGTCAATCTTTCTACTTTAACAGAGAATCAGAAAAATAAGACATCTCCCAAGTGAAAATATTAAAATTGACCATTTTGCCCATTCAAGCGAAAAACTAAGCCCTCATTAGTTTTTGAAGAAACTGTCGCGACCAATTTTCATCAAGCAGTCAACTTCAATTACACAAATAGCTAAAACTTAATTAGACAGTGGCACTTTGTTAAATAATTAAAGTCAACCCCCTCCACCCCCACTTGCCATAAACAACCCCTAGAAGTCGTAAAATAACACAAGTTTATGGATTTTGGACCCCCAGTATGCTACATTTTACGTCAACCCGGTAGGGCTGGGAAACGTTCTATCGATAACCGTAAAACTATATTGATGATAATCGAATATCGAATTTCAGTATACGTCATTCTATAATCTCTAGATTTGATGTCGATTTTATGGAATATTTGCACGATTCCTCTAATAGGTTAAGTAACGGTTTATCGACACTAATCGGTCGTGCATTTAAACCTATCTAATTAAAACAAACGTGTATCGGTATTAAATGCCGTATTACCTAACTTGGTAATTTATAAGCACGACGTCTTCCTAATCGATTTCCTTCAAAGTTTGTCGACTTTAAGCGGCACAATACACAAGATCTTTGTTTGTTTTGGGTACCCCGAGAGCATGCTCACTTTGTGGGTATTAAAATATTGATATTATGAGTCAACAAGATATACGAGGATACGCAATCTCTTTTTCCTTTCTTTACTATGTAGAAACTAAACCAATAGCTGCGTATGCTCTTAAAGTTTGAACCCAATATCGTCGCCTTAAATTGAAAACCTCGGGAGTACATTTTTGTCCAATTTTTTTCTATTGCGTTTCCAGAAAGCAATCCTAGCAACGCACATCCTGATCTCACTAATATGTTCATTCGATACTCGAAACGCTATCTATGAAAGTAAGTGAGAACCTCGTAAACACTCGCATCGCGTCGTCAGTTTAGCGTAATCAGGCCATGGATTATGCATTTCTGAACTGTTTTTCATTTTTCATATTATACATAATATCGAACAGTTCTGGATATAAAAACGGGTTAAATTTACATATAAATTAATAAAAAAAACATAAAAGAAACCGTACAAAAATTTTATAGCACGCAGATTTTTCTTCCTCCTGAAAAGTTACTGCTTTTTCACTCTAAGGCGTCGATATGGACTTCTGATCCGGATTTTAAGATAATTATTCATATCATCTATTAGTTTAAGACTTATTCTACTTTGACGGCGCTCGATAGCATCGTTGCCTGAGGGGTCGCGGGAATATTTTATCGAGATACGCAACGGCAATTAAAGGAAGTGTCAGTTTTAAGTCATCAGTCTCAGTGCTGGAAGAGTCATATAATGATTCATATAAAAAAAGCCTGATTCTACTTGCCAGGCAATAAGAGGCATACATTTCCTTGATTTCTTTCAATACATTTATCACTTTCTTTTTCCTCCCGCTGGTATTAAACGATATTTAGCGTTTATCGTCCAAGTTTACACAACCCTACCGTCACACTCATTACCTTTTATCGTAAAAAAAAACTTAATGGCAAAACGCAAACGAAAACTTCGTTTAACGTTCGCGTGAAGTATATTTTTAAAAATGTTCTCCCATGTGGAAATACTATTTGGGGATTTTTAAAACCTTTTACTGTAATTTATTTTGGTATGGACGCGTGGAAAATGTTTGCAATCAACTTTTACGTTGCAAGTACTATGACGGGCATGAATTTAAAATATAGTGAGTTGTATCATTAGAACTTAAAACGGGGCATTTACCATGTATATCTTTTGGGTCGAGTTTATCTATAATATGTAATATAATATATAATAGGGTGTAATTTATCTATAATATGTATGTATTTAGAAATATATATGTATGTTTATCAGTTGTCTAGTACCCATACCACAAGCTCTGCTTAGTTTGGGACTAGATGGCGTTGTGTGAAAAGTTGTGGAATATTAATAAGTACACATGGTAAATCTCGCATTTTAAGTTCTAGTGTTACTGTTAGTGACCATGTTAGCTTAAAACTTATATAGTGATTTGCTTTGTGAATACAAATGTGGTGCGAAAATAACAAAACTTTCTGTAATTTTTATCACACACATTTTTCCTTATTTCGCGCCAAATTCGATTCCCCTACACGTTTTTTTTTTTCTGGCAAACGGCACGAGGCATACGTATATCGTATCCTCTAGTCTTTGCTCAGCATAACAAGATGGGATGGCATTCTCGTCACGTAGACAATAACGTCTCGTGTGTCACTCAGATGGGTCCCCGCTAATTAATTTTAGATACAGAAGTCGTGTTTGGAACTATCTGGGAAAACAACTTTAAATGTAACGGTCAAAATGGAAAGACAATAGCTGCTCTCTCTCTCTCTGGTAATATGATGGTTGGCCAAATAAATATTTGCAAACACAATATAGGTAAAAAATCCTTTACACCCGTTTTTCGGTAGGTAAATCATCAAAATACTCCTCTCACTCTGGGTGGGGTGGAAGGGAGTTGCGTTCCGGAGCCGTGGTAACTCGTTAGGACATTCCCGCAACCCCGCAATCTTTGACACCTTTGGATTTCTTTCTACAGATCATCAACATAAAAACGTTTTAGCGGGTTGTCAAACTCATGTTTACCGTTGTGTAAGCCTGATTGAAATTATATAAAATCCAGTCAAAAGCATCATACCTATTTTAAATAGTACTTATTAATTCCATGCCTTTACATGCAGAAAATAGCACGGAAAACAGGTATGCATAAGTTACTTTTAATTACCTGAGGCTCTCAAACTTGAGGATTTATATTCAGTAGCATTTACTTTTCTTATTTTATTAAGAGAACGTAGAAATTGGAAAGTCTTAAAGTTTTAAAAGACGCGCGCAGTAAAAGTTAGTTTTCAAACGAAGGCTCGCTATTTTTCATGGCTAATTAATTTTTATAGAAAAGGTCTGTGCGTACTACTCACGTTTATTACATTGTTAAAGTTATATTTAATTATATTACGAGCACACTTTGCTGGCAAAGTTAAGAGTAACTTTTTAAATAAATTTTCAGTTGGACAATTCTGAGCCAGTGATCCGGGCAACTTAGTCTAAGCTATTTAGTTTTGTAACAAGTTCGCAATTGTCCAGAAAAGCACAAAGACTAATATACCAAATAATGCATCACCAGGATCCTTATGATATTATAAAAGCGGAAGTCTGTCTGTCTGTTTTTATTTAATTAGGTATGGAGACAGTTGAAGACCCAGGCCTAATGATGGGCTGAATTTATTTTTCAAAAAATCAACCCTTTCGGTGCTGAAAAAAATGGAGATGAAGTTTGCATGACAAAATTCACATAAATAAGTATTGAAGGATTTGCTAAAACTTACCTATTACTATAAAAACTGCCTAGCAATATGCGTAAAATTTTATAATAATGTTAAAATATCAATTTTGGATTAAATTGAGCAGGTGGTTAAACGATTATAATATTATGTATCTTGAAAGAATTCATGAATATGAAATTTTGCGGAATCAGCATTTCGTATCCATTAATTCGTTGCCAATTTGTTTAAGAATTTAAATTATGCATACTATGTTTTCACATATTTATACTAAGTTTGTTTGGAATCTTCCAAAGAACTGGGTAGATTTGGATGAAATTTGTAATGGAAGTACCTAAATTGAAGCTTGAGAAAGGTTATAGGTACCGTTTTACCCGACTACAAAAGAAGGAAGGTTATGTTTGTATCGTGATAAAGTCCACGGCAGCGAAGCCGCGCGTGACATTTTGTAGAATATAAAATCGAAAATAGTTATTAATTTTAATAACTATTTTCTTAATTTTAATTAGTTAATTATTATTAAACCAAAGTATATGAACGAAGTCACGACAAACAGCTAATGATACTTACATAATATACTAGTACTCACGCGGGGCTTCGCTCCCGTGGATTCTATCACGGTAAAAACATAACTCTCCTTTTTGCAATCGCGTAAAAAGTAGCCTATAACCTTCCTCAAGCTTTTACGTGTTATAACGTTGCTCAGCTCAAAGTGTTAACTGTAATCTCTGAGTGCAGTCAACAAGAGTGGAAACAGTAATAAATATTTTTGACAATTCAATTAATTGCCTCGGCTGTCGGTCTACTGACGATAGCAATCATTCCAATTACTGGTAGTCAAAGCATTGCATTTTACACTTTCCGTTGAATTGTTTGCACAGATTTTCCGTTTATAATGTAAATTGATTTGTGGGTTATTAATAGTCACATTTTGACATGTGGAGGTTTTAATATTAAACGTTGTTACGCTGTGGTGGAATAATTGGGAATAGGATATGATTTTGGATTGTTTCAGCAACATGCGTGTCCTGAAAATACTGTTCAATGTTTGGTATTTTCTAGTGTCATACTTCTGGAATGACGGACACTACAAAAGTCTAGATTGATCATATAACTTGTTTGCATCTGACCCTTTCAAGCACTATGATCACAGCTACCAATTTTATTTGATTGATGGATTTGGTTGGAGGTATCACAAAACCTATTTGCAGCAATCAACATTTTTCCTTATTTCGCGCCAAATTCGATTCGCCTACACGTATTTTTTTTTTCTGGCAAACGGCACGAGGCATACGTATATCGTATCCTCTAGTCTTTGCTCAGCATAACAAGATGGGATGGCATTCTCGTCACGTAGACAATAACGTCTCGTGTGTCACTCAGATGGGTCCCCGCTAATTAATTTTAGATACAGAAGTCGTGTTTGGAACTATCTGGGAAAACAACTTTAAATGTAACGGTCAAAATGGAAAGACAATAGCTGCTCTCTCTCTCTCTGGTAATATGATGGTTGGCCAAATAAATATTTGCAAACACAATATAGGTAAAAAATCCTTTACACCCGTTTTTCGGTAGGTAAATCATCAAAATACTCCTCTCACTCTGGGTGGGGTGGAAGGGAGTTGCGTTCCGGAGCCGTGGTAACTCGTTAGGACATTCCCGCAACCCCGCAATCTTTGACACCTTTGGATTTCTTTCTACAGATCATCAACATAAAAACGTTTTAGCGGGTTGTCAAACTCATGTTTACCGTTGTGTAAGCCTGATTGAAATTATGTAAAATCCAGTCAAAAGCTTCATATTTTAAATAGTACTTATTAATTCCATGCCTTCACATGCAGAAAATAGCACGGAAAACAGGTATGCATAAGTTACTTTTAATTACCTGAGGCTCTCAAACTTGAGGATTTATATTCAGTAGCATTTACTTTTCTTATTTTATTAAGAGAACGTAGAAATTGGAGAGTCTTAAAGTTTTAAAAGGCGCGCGCAGTAAAAGTTAGTTTTCAAAAGAAGGCTCGCTATTTTTCATGGCTAATTAATTTTTATAGAAAAGGTCTGTGCGTACTACTCACGTTTATTACATTGTTAAAGTTATATTTAATTATATTACGAGCACACTTTGCTGGCAAAGTTAAGAGTAACTTTTTAAATAAATTTTCAGTTGGACAATTCTGAGCCAGTGATCCGGGCAACTTAGTCTAAGCTACTTAGTTTTGTAACAAGTTCGCAATTGTCCAGAAAAGCACAAAGACTAATATACCAAATAATGCATCACCAGCATCCTTATGATATTATAAAAGCGGAAGTCTGTCTGTCTGTTTTTATTTAATTAGGTATAGAGACAGTTGAAGACCCAGGCCTAATGACGGGCTGAATTTATTTTTCAAAAAATCAACCCTTTCGGGGCTGAAAAAAAATGGAGATGAAGTTTGCATGACAAAATTCACATAAATAAGTATTGAAGGATTTGCTAAAACTTACCTATTACTATAAAAACTGCCTAGCAATATGCGTAAAATTGTATAATAATGTTAAAATATCAATTTAAGATTAAATTGATACAATCGTTTAACCACCTGTTAAACGATTGTAATATGTATATTGAAAGAATTCATGAAATTTTGCGGAATCAGCGTTTCGTATCCGTTAATTCGTTGCCAATTTGTTTATTTATTTATTACTACTATGTTTTCATCTATCTATACTAATATTAAAAAGCGGAGAAGTTTGTTTGTTTAAATGCACTAATCTCCCAAAGAACCGGGTGGATTTGGATGAAATTTGGAATGGAAATACCTAGCTTGAAACTTGAGAAATATTATAGGTACCGTTTTACCCGACTACAAAAGAAAGAGGTTTATGTTAGTCGTGATAAATTCCACGGGAGCGAAGCCGCGCGCGACTTTTTGTGGAATATAAAATACAAAATAACTAACTAAAATTAAGCCAAAATATATCAAAGAAGTCACGACAAACAGCTAATGATATTTATATAATTTATTTAAATTAACTGTAATCTCTGAGTGCAGTCAACAAGAGTGGAAACAGTAATAAATATTTGACAATTCAATTAATTGCGCCGGCTGTCGGTCTACAAACACTGACGATGGCAATCATTCCAATTACTGGTAGTCAAAGCATTACATTTTACACATTCGGTTGAATTGTTTGCACAGATTTTCCGTTTATAATGTAAATTCATTTGTGGGTTATTAATAGTCACAGTTTGACATGTGGCGGTTTTATTATTAAACGTTGTTACGCTGTGATGGAATAATTGGGAATAGTCGAAATAATCTCGAACGTCCTGCTGATGTTGCTGCGGTACCGTCTGGTGTTGATAATGAGGTAAAAGCTAGCAGTGAGACGTCCGTGCCCGGCCGTTCCGTTAGAGATAGAAAGAATGTTTGTTACAAGAAGTTCTTTTAAGTAACCATGTATGTTTTTCATTGTTTTAGAGTACTTAACAAGTAATGGTGGAGGAATGTGCTATATGTAGGTATACGCATTTACCTGTAGCGCGCGCGGTGCAGTGGCGACACGCGCGCGCCCTTTTTACTTTAGTAATAAACCAGTGTTCACGCTACTGAGTCGTTTTATTGCTTCACAAATACATATCAGTAACACACTGAAAAAAAAAAAACAATTACCACAATTAAGATTTTGTTTAGATTGATCATGTAACTTGTTTGCATCTGACCCTATCAAGCACTATGATCACAGCTACCAATTTTATTTGATTGAGGGATCTTGATTGGAGTCATCACAAAACCTATTTGCAGCAATCAAGTCAAAACATAGTTGCTCCAACAAAGATTATTATGTATTTGATAAACACAATCAAGGAACTTATTTAGCGCAAGATTTGATCAAGTTGTATTATTAATACAATTAATTGCAATGATAGATGCTATCAAGTCAAATCAACTTAATAAACGATCAATGATCTTTATTGAAGTAAATAAAATGCTTGGTTGACACAACTAACTTACTTTGTTACAGTTATCATTTTTTCAACTTGTCTCTTTCTACAATGATGTCATGTTAAGGGTAATCGAGAAACTTGTTTGAGCGTTCAATCATTTGAACTAGTATTGCTGCAATCATGTCGTGATGATCAACTTAACTAAGATTTTGATTAATCTACAGAACAGATAAAAGAGGTTAGAAAGGAAATACTTTCTGATTTGTGTGAGAACGCGTGTGGCCGCTTGTCTCCCCACTCTTTAGC
This sequence comes from Tholera decimalis, assembly GCA_943138885.2. Taxonomy (NCBI): domain Eukaryota; kingdom Metazoa; phylum Arthropoda; class Insecta; order Lepidoptera; family Noctuidae; genus Tholera; species Tholera decimalis. The sequence continues at coordinate 6,826,064 of OW964571.2, forward strand.
TCTACTGCAAGCAAGAGGCCCGTTACGTATGCGAATTATGCACACAAATAAATTACACACACACTTAAATCGAGAGCTTGCTACTGATTGTAACTCACTATTGATAAACATGCACCGTGCATCACGGCCAATCAGGGCAAAGAACAAAACATCAATGGTTGAAGTGTTGAAGACGCGACGCATGCAGTACATTGTAAGCGGACTTGGTCATTGCGTTGATTAAGCGAGTACACATCTGGCTATGTATACTTTTTTTAATTGTTGCATTAATGTTGTTAATGTTCGGAATTTCATAGTGATCAGAATATTTTTATGTTTTTTACAAATAAAAGATATACCTCCTCGCTCTATACTTGCGATCTGACTTTTTGTTTTACAGGTTATAATTGCACAACACGGCATTTTAAAGTAGAGCTCTGTGTTCCGAAGTAATCCGAAGCGCACTAAACGCGGTAAATGAAATAATCGGTCGCGCTATGATTGTCGTAACATAAATGTGGTGCGCTTGCCACGCCCACATTACCATTCCAACCTTATTCATCTATTCCGTGGATTAATCTAAACAAGATATCGTCAATCAAGATAAAAAGTCACTTGATTGGCTTGAATTTTTTTTCAGTTGACGATACCCCTTAGTTAGACTAGTGTCAGATACAGCCGGAGATTGATTGAGATGGTTACTCATCCACAGACAGACCGACCTTGGCAAGCGTTATCTGACATTATACAGTATGTTAACTAACAGAGGGCGTTCCCGTTAACCCGCAATACTATAGCATCCATACATGCTAAAAAAAAATATTACCATTCGAAAACAAAATGTCTTTATTTTTTTTATATTAAAATATTCACTAAATATGTTAAATTGATACGTAAAAGATTGAACTTGAATTGTAAGAACACGCGTACGCATTCATAAATAAATTGCGACGTTGCCGTCCATCAAGTACGCGTGTACAGAGTGTTTCTTTTACGTATCAATTTAATATTTTTAGTGAATATTTTAATAATTAATTTAATAATTTTAATATTAAAAAAAAAACATTTTGTTTTCGAATGGTAATATTTTTTTAGCATGTATGCATGCTATGCTATTGCGGGTTAACGGGAACGCCCTCTGTTAATTAACATACTGTAGAGCGATCCATACGGCTCTTACTATTAAGACATAAGAAGCCACGAAACACCGATCAAACGGCGTAAATAGCAATGGATCAGCCACACGCTCTGGAAGGATTCTGATCACATACCTACAGGGGCTACAGGCGATGGATTGGAATCCTCGGGGTAAAAGGAAGCGTGGCCGTCCCCGACAAATATGGCGCCGCACCGTTGTGGCAGAAGCGGCGAGCATCGGGTTGACGTGGAGTGAAATGAAGCGTGAAGCTCAAGACTGTACGCGATGGAGGACTACTGTGGACACCCTCTGCCCCATCTAGGGGACATAGGAAAATAAGTAAGTAGAACCTTTCTCAACCTTCACGCTACTTCCATACCAATTTGATCCAAATCCACCCAGTAATTTCGAAGATTAGCGCGTTGCAAACAAAAAAAACTTTTCGGCTTTATAATATTAGATAGTATAGATAATATGCTAGCATGCGGGCTGGTCGCTAAATTGCAATAATCTTCATTTTCATAAAGCACAGATGAATGCATTTGCCGCCTCAAGTGTAGGTCACTGGCGTTGAATGAATCATGATACAGAGCTCATCTGTCCCTACGAGATTCGAACCGGTTCGAGAATGCAAGCCCATCGGCGAGTCCACCGCAGATTATAATCTGTTGATACAGATTGCAAAGCTCAGATCTACCTTATAAATAGTAATCTGACTGAACTTGATTGTGCCTGAAGGCTGCATTTATATTTTTGTTGTGTTCTAGAATTGTGGAATACATCTTGCTAGTTTCATTAGGGCTACCAACGCAGAGTCGCAGACACAAGCATATTTAGCTTAGTTGGAGGGGTTAACAAGATTGCTAGTAATGTGAATTCTATCCACATTTTATTTTAGTTCTCTTTATAAAAAAAGAAAAGAAAAAAGATACCCTAATACTAGCTTTGGTTTGAGGCTTCGATCGCGTAAAATTTTTTTCACAAACTTTTTCCGGTGTTGCTAGAGTAGTTAATCTACACAGGGACAGCGAAGCATAAAATGTTGCCATCGTAAAAATGTTCAAACAACAAAATGGTGTAACACCTCCTTACTTCCAACATTACAGCTCTATAAACCCCACAATAATACTAAAGCCGAGTACACAAAATACGCCACAAGACAAAACATCTTGCAAACTCGATATTTTTCCTCTAAGGGTAGGTTCACATCGTATGCTAAGCACGTGCACGACCCAGATACAGGGCGCAGTCGCCTTGCCACCTCACGATCATTGCGATTAGAACAACGTCTGTTTTATATTGGAGCTTCTAACTTAATGGACGCGGATCAAGAATGTTTGAAGATCGTTTATTTCAATGGGCGGAAAAAAGAAAATTGTCTTTGGTGGCTGTCAAAAAAGAGCGGGGATATTTGTCGAAAAAAGAAAAATAATCTATGGTCTTACGAAAAATGTGAACACAATTAATTTTGTTTGTTTGTGGATACTGAAAACAATGAAATTTAATGTTTTGTTTATTTGGTCGTTATTTTCGTACAGATAACATTAAATTTCAGTATACAAACTGTTTTCCAACCACATTTTTTTACAGTTATGTTTCAGTTCCATATCATAGGAACCAATCCCATGGCGTTACTTGATTTTCTTTTAATTCTTCCCATTTAACACCTTCTTCAGAATATATCAAAATGGTTGTTAGCATAATTATTGAAAACATGTTATCACTTCGGCAACTCTCATAAATGTGAACCGGCAAATTAGTTCAGGCTCTGTAACTTCAAAATAAAATCATTAATTTGTAGGTAATACTCGCAAGTATCAACTTATTGGAATAAGTTACTAAAGCCGAATAACACAACACCTTTGCCATAAAAAATAAAAGCAGTAAAAAGAAACTGGACTATCTCTCCTGCATTATATTTCCGGGCACACATTATGTAAATATCTCTTGGGAGACGCATAATAGAGTTTTGATCACCATTCCTTCGCGTGCGGGTCGCAACCTAATCATATTGTGTTTGTTTCTATTAAGTTTGTTATGTTGGTAGTATGTGGTTGGTAGAATTATGTCATTGGAAATTGGGTAACATGGGTAGGTAACATAATTATATACTTTGCGTTACAAATGATAATAGGAACGTCATTGACCTCTATCTGTCAAATGTCACTTGAAAAGTATGGCTAACAAAGAAATCTTATTTTGATTATTTTATTTTACCTACTATTTTAATCGAGTCTTATTAAACGATTTAAATAAAACGTTATTAACTAACCAAAATATATTCTTTTTCTTTTATTTTCTTTGTTGGCAATAGCCCTGAAGCCTTGCCAAAATTATAAAAGAAAAAATTAAGGAATTGAAGACTTGAAGTCTGATTATTTCTTTTTCTTCGTAAATCTTCGTAAATAAATTTTATTTTAATATATTCTAGTTTTGCTCACCCTACCTAATTTGTTCGATTTGACAGCTATGACGCCACAATATGGCGCTCAGTCATTCCATATTAGTTGAAACGCACTGTACCTACTGCTGGGATTCGGGCCTCGTTGTTACAGTGAACTAAATCCAGAGCGGCTTTGTAGATATTATATTACATACCTTCGAATTACAGATATCAAAGAATAAGATGCAAATAAATTAATAAGAATAAATAAATGCATTCCATCAATTCAAAACGAAAAATTAGCAAGCCATTTAAACTCACACGCAATTTTGAACTTAGCTTCTACAGCTGTTATATTTCGAAACTTTCTACAAGAATTTATAATTAAACTGACCGGTAGGGAAGTGCTTTATACCGTTAGCTGCCAATTTCCCTTTTCACACAAAGGCAGCTGAAAATTGAATCCGAACCCAATGAAGTACAAGCTAAAAATAACTGAACGCGAACAAAAGTTTCGACAGAATTTCACACAAAAACTATGAAAAAGCTAGACGGAAAACAAACAAGCCTGGCAGAATTCAAGCCGAACAATTCAGACGAGTTAGCCGAATAAAAAAATATCTAATCCCTAACGATTCAGCATCGAAACAAAAAAAGATTGGATAGCAGACTTATCAATTATTCGTCGCCGGGAATTTTTGCGAATGGCAACACAATGGTCCATCAATCCTTTGGGGACAAAAAACTAGCAACACTAACATTCCGGTTGAACAAAGGGCGCGGAAAAAGCGCGCCAATGCGATGTCGTGTGTGAATAGAATTTTTTGGGTAATATATGACGATTTGTCAAAATATCTCTTGCTAACGGTTTCGAGTTGAGAGCAATGTTTTGTAGTAATAAAAATGCACTGACGTTGGTGTTTTATTCTTAATCTGTTCCTCCATAAAGTCCATCCATAAGTACCGTTTTAGTCTACCGAATCAAGCCATTTTTAGCAAGGGTCAATAAAGGTATAAATACACTAGCTTCTGCCCGCGACTTCGTACCAGTGAGAGGGTTTTCCCACGTAAATCCCGATCCCGTCGGCATTCCAGGATAAATAAGCCTTTGTGTTAATTCTATCTACTTACCAAAATTCATTCAGATCCCTTCAGTAGTTTTTGCGTGAAAGAGCAACAAACAAATATACATCCTCACAAACTTTCGCATTTATATTATTAGTAGGATTACCCCCAACCAATTCAAATGAAACCTATAAACTAAATGTAATAAGGATCCAGAAAAACAGTATCAATGTTTTAATTTACCACGCAAAAAAATAAATAGAACTTCCATTAAATTCTAACACACATTTGTACTAACACCACGCAAAGAGAATCATGAATATATTCAAGAGATGTCTCTCTATTTACGCAAAAGAAGTCGGTAATGACGGCGAAAAAAAAAACATTATACAGTCAGGCAGAGCAAGTAAGGAGTGCAGCCTAACGTAAATAATGCGTACGTACGCGAAACTATGAATAAATTATGATGATTTTGTGTGGGAATAAGATTATGGCAGAAAATGTGAAGCATTAATCTTGTCATGGTACGATGCTGCCGCAGTTATTTCAAGACTGGTAATTGTTTTGAAAAGTCATAAAGGACGAATATAAGTAATGGCGGTGATGCTGAAGTACCTAATCAACTAGCTGTGTTGTCGATATTATTAACCCCCTTTTTAGGGTTCTGTAGCCGGTACTGGTAATGCCAGTAATGGCAAAAAACGGAACCCTTATAGTTTCGTCATGTCATGTCTGTTTGTCCGTCCGTCCCTATATCACAGCCATTTTATTTATTTATTTATTTAAACTTTATGTACAATTGTACTACATGGGCGGACTTAATGCAGCAAGGCATTCTCTACCAGTCAACCTTTGGGTTAAAAAAACACATTCTGGTAGGTGTACGAGAAAATGGAATGAAATAATATTTTAATACTAATAAATATAATACTAATCTATACTTATAATAAATCTGTAGAGAGGTCAATTCTGTACATGAAATATATTTCCAAAATAACTATCAGGGGGTGATTAAGGATCGATACTCATGCCAAAAATGCAATCAGTTAAATTTTTGTCTGTCTGTCTGTCTGTCTGTCTGTATAACCGTTATAGAAATAAAAACTACTCGACGGATTTTAACGAAACTTGGTACAATTATTTTTCATACTCCTGAGCGGGTTATAGTATACTTTTCATCACGCTACAATCAATAGGAGCAGAGCAGTGAAGGGAAATGTTGGGAAAACGGGAGAAGTTACTCCATTTTTTAAGCTTTCGTCGCGTGTGCAACCTTAATGGTTAAAGCTACACAAATCATTTCATGACGGAAATGTTCTCCTTAAAATTATATAAAAAATATCCCACGACAGCATATGTCTAACTTTTATGGTTGACTCACAATAACACGTGTAACTCCCGATAGCTTAGCAGTTCGAAGCTTTCTGATTATAATATTTGTCTACTCTTACGTTTATAACACTCTCAGTCACCCCTAATTGAAAAAGTTAACATTATTAACTATTCCAGAAAAAAATTGGCCAAGTGCGAGTCAGACTCGCCCATGAAGGGTTCCGTAGTAACTATAATATAATATGCAAATTTATTTGACGAAAAAAAACCTTACAAATTTCTTAAAACTAGCTTATTTACATTTTTTACAACTGCGCCAAATAAATTTGTTTTGAAAATAAAACCTTACAAATTTCTTAAAACTGGCTTTTTTACATTTTTTACAACTGCGCCGAATAAATTTGTTTTTCATAGTGTTTGTATGAATTACAAAGTTATATTTGCGGTTTTAGAAAATATGCTGTATCTAAAAAACTGCTGAACTGATTTCGTTCAAACTAATTTTGGTTGAAAGTTTATATTAAGATCTACAGACATATATTTTTTTTAGATTTTTCACTCCATTATTATAGAAGTTAGAGGTTGTGTCCGCCACACACACATTTTACCAGTTTGGAAGCTTATATCTTTTAAACGATTGACTTTATGGAAAAGTGGTTTTAGAAAACCCGATGTCGTTTTCAAAGAACTGTCTATAGATACCACACATGCATCGATTTCATGAAAAAAAATATTTTCAGGTTTAGTTCCATGTATGGAGAGCCCCCCTTTATTTTAAATATTTTTTCTCAAAATCGGAAAGCGGTTCACAGAATACATCTACCTATCAAGTTTCACATGTATAGTCCTAATAGTTTCAGAATAAAATTGCTGTGACAGACGGACGGACGGACAGACAGACAGACAGACGGACAGACATGTCGAAACTATAAAGATTCCGTTTTTTGCCATTCGGCTACGAAACCGTAAAAAGAATCATATAAATCGGTATAGAAACACCAAAGTTATACATGAAATACGCTTATAATAATAAGCCATCGCGCGTGAATACTGAATCATGCTATAAGGATTATTTTTGAGAATCGGTCGCCGCGCTCGACGCGTCTCGCGGTCGAAGCGTTCTCTAGGTACTTAAGCCTCATGTGAACGTGATCTAAACAATATAACCAATACATTAGTTTACGCTGACGGAGTCGCGGGCACAGCTATATTGTATCATTACGCTAAGGCCAATAGGAGCGGAGCGCCAATGAAGAATGCTTCAAAATCGGGGTTAAATTTAACGTTAGCCCAAAGTAACTATTCCACGCGGACGAAGTCGCGGGCAAAAGCTAGTATATAATAATACTAATAAAATACACATAATTATATGCTAAAATGACATACTAATAGATACGGTGCTTTATAATATTCTTTCTGAATAAGAGAGCTCAAAATAATTATGACAAAGACCAAACTAAGAATAACAACCCCTTAAGTAGTGGTTTTTAATTTTACGCTTAAAAGAAAATTTTTACTCAGCCTTCTTGATGTCAAGGGGTAGCAAATTCCAGAGTTTAATAGTAGAAATAGCGTAAGAATTAGATAGAAACCCGGTGCGGTGAGAAGGAATGTGAAGAAGTAAGTTTTTGGATGCGCGAAGGTTAAGATCATGAGAACTGCCCAACAATTTAAAATTTTGTTTTAAGTAAACAGGAGCACAAGGATCGTTCATAATAGTGAAGAGCATACAGAGGGATCTGGGGGATCTCCTTTGACGGATAGGCAACCATTTAAGCTGAGAACGGAAGGAAGAAATGTGATCATATTTTCGAAGACCAAAAATGAAACGAATACAGTTGTTGAGAAGTCGATCCAGTTTGTTAAGAAGTTCTTGGGAAAGATCAGAATAGCAAACATCAGCATAATCAATGATATGAAGCACAAGTGATTGGACCAATGTGGTTTTAGTGCTACAAGGAAGGAAATGCTTGAATCTATAGAGAGATCGCAGTGTGAATGTTACCCTCCGGCTAACCTGTGCAATCTGCTTATTCCAACTTAACGTGTCGTCAATATACATATAGGCCTAAGTCTTTTACGTGCGGCGAGAGAGGGATGACAGTATTGTTGAAGTTAAGCGGGAGAAGTTGGCTGGTGTCCAAGTTTCGCAGAAAATATGAGATATTTTATTCCGAAACTATTAGGACTATACATGTGAAACTTGGTAGGTAGATGTATTCTGTGAACCGCTTTCCGATTTTAAGAAAAAAAATAACAATTGTTAAAATAAAGGGGACCCACCCTTTATTTTAACTTTTTTTTTTTTAGTTCCATACATGGAACTGATACTGAAAATATTTTTTTTTTAATGGGTTTGTGTGTGGTATCTATAGACAGGTGTTTAAAAATGACATTGAGGTTTCTAAAACCACTTTTTCATAAAGTTAATCGTTTAAAAGATATTTGGCCTAGGTTGCTGCTTCAAAGATTGGATGAAAATAAAAATGGCGATTAAAGCCGTTACGTGGAGCAAAATCTTTGTACCCCTTTTGTGATAATTACGTGGAGGGAGCAGTATGACATTTGGCGTAGTATGACATATGTACATGTAGAAGAAGTGAATTTTATATTGTTGTATAATAAATAATAATGCATAATAGGGTAGTTTCCTAAAATATTTTATTTAGTCCGTCACGTAGTTTAACAAAAAACATTGGACAAGTATTTTTTATTTTTTCACGTAATTGAAAAATTAAGACGATACAGTGAGTTGAAATTTCGCGTGACGTCACACCTCGGAATAATTCTTAGCAAAGTGTGACGTCAGCAGCCCCCACTCCTGTACTTTGAATCTTTCCATATTTGTGAATTTTTTTTTGACTTGAAAAAGCAAAAAATACGTGACCAATATTTTTTTTAAATCTACCTAGTGGACCAAATAAAATAATTATTTTGTAACTCAGGAAACTACCCTATTTAATTTTTGTCAAGTTTCGACAACTGGGTGACTACTAGTACAGTTAAGTTTGCGATATATTTTCAAACATAGTGTATTACATTCTCTTTGGTACTTTGAGCTAGACGGCGCACGGTGGGCTGAAAAACGGCTTTCATAGACTTAGGCATTTTATTTTGCAAGTGCCAGTTTTTGTGCCGGATATCACTTCTATTTGTTATAACAATATACAAAAATGACACCAGAATTGATTCTGCACAAAAACGAAGGAATTATAATTTTTTTACGAAAATTTTGTATGGAGCTAGTATGAAAAATCGAAATATCTCTGAAACGGCAGCGATAACCGTAATATCCTTATAGGAGGTTTTAGTACTAATTATTTATGATTTTTTGACATACGTTACATAATGGTTGTAGATGCCTTTTTTTTTTTTTAAATCCTCAAAATATTTTTATTTATTTTTACATATTAAACGTTCCTTTTAGTGTTTAAGTTGAAGAATTCAGAGCTTTAACAACTCTTAACATAAAATAGCATCACCCCTATAGACCTGAAGGACTAGACAGAGGTGTGTAGTATCTTGTTGATCTTGTAAGATTTCCAACAATACCAAATAGTTGAATATCAGTGTCAAAGTGCCCATGCTGTCGCTTCTTTTAGAAAGATAGGGGAATGAAATTGTTAATTGATCATACCCTAAAAGTATGATTACAACATAACCGGACACATAATAATATCGACACAAAAGGAATTTTAAAACCTTGCATACGTTCAAAATACAAAATAACATATTGTGTAGTCATCTAATGAGTCTGATGACAAGTAATTAAGTAATTAGAATGATGGTTGTAGTCTTCTGATTCTAATGAGCCTATTAAGTGATTAAATGATTTGAAATATCTCGCAACAATACCAACTAAGAACTGCATTCACCTTTTTATAATTAGTGAGCTAATGTGATTTGCTAATGTTGATTAGTTCTACTATGAGTTCTACGAAATGTTTTTGACGATTATAAATTTTTATTATCATATCTTTTATAACTTTAATGAGGGTAGTTAACTAATTATTGACTTTATACAATAAAAGGGCTATAATTTTGTTCCATAATTTAGATTGTTCACAACCGTGTAACTGCTAACACTAAAACTATTTGCTTTGCGACTACAAAATCTTAGAATGGAAAGTTTAATCACCAACTTAGATTTGTTTGTTCTTCTAAAAAGTGAGTGTCCTTCATTTAATCATGAAGTATTGTTTAGTGCAATTGTGTCCCGCATAGGCGATTGCCTTTCTGCCGAAGATCAAGTAACTCTCAAAGAATTTTGCCGGAGATTCACGCGAGCTGCTTTAAACAGGTGGCAGAAATCTAAACGATTCTTTGATAAGTTTAGAAATACGTACGGAGAGTGGTTGCAAGCAAATATTGATTGGCCGAGTTGCGTGCAAACTTTAATAAATCAAGAACCAACTGTTGATGAGATACCAAGAGCACGCTCAGTCTCTCCAGAACCTTCGACATCATCGACTGTTGGAACAATGACAAAAAGGTCCCGAAAACCATTCAAAGATCTGGGAAGCAAACAGAAAAAGAGAAGATCTAGTGAGCACATAGGCGAGGATTCCTGTGAATTGGCATATGCAGCTGCAGCACGTTTAAAAGAAGAAGGTTATGAAGATATCGCATCTGTAATCAATTATATGATCAAAAATCCAGAAGCTGCCGTTAAAATCAAGGAAAGCATTAAGAAAACAGTAATATTTACACCAGAGAAAGCACTTGGATTGCTTCTTTCACTTAAGCTTTCAAAGTGGCAATATATTACGTTGCGAGAGACTGCCATTCGGGAAGGTGCTAAGGATATTTACCCATCCTACTATAAACTGCAACAAACTAAGCTTGCATGCTACCCTCCTAATCAATCAGTATCAGTTACGGATTCATCAGCTAGAATTACACTTCAAGCTTTACTTGACATCACGGTGAAGCGGATTCTTCAAAGTCTTTCTGATAATGTGGAAAATAAGCAGTTAAAGCTGATATCGAAGTGGGGATTTGATGGTGCTTCCAATCAAAGCCGATACAAGCAGAAAATGGACGGCGAGCATGATGATTCAAGCATTTTCATGACCTCCTTGGTGCCACTGAAACTGACAGATGGAGATAATACTATATGGACAAACCCGAAACCATGCTCAACTTTTTATTGTCGTCCGGTTCAGTTCACTTTTGTAAAAGAAAGCCATGCAGTTGTCATTGATAACAAAAGAAAAATGGATGAGGAAATTGAGGCCCTTAACCCCACAGAGTGCATTAATAGTAACAGGGTGACTCATAAACTAATGATGACAATGATCGACGCAAAAGTCTGCACGTACCTTTCTGAAGCTAGATCAAATGCATCATGCTACCTGTGCTTAGCAAAACCAACAGAAATGAACCACTTAGATGCTGTAACATCAAAAACTGTGTGTTCTGACATATATGAATTTGGCCTATCATCCCTACATGCCCGTATAAATTGCATGGAATGTCTGTTACACATTGCGTACAGACTTGACTTCAAACAGTGGGCAGCAAGAAGTAATGAGCATAAAGATATGTTACAAAACAGAAAAAAAAACATTCAAAATAAATTTAAAGAGGAGCTCAATCTGTTAATTGATATAGTAAAACAAGGCTCGGGAACTACCAATGACGGGAATACCGCAAGGAAGTTTTTCGAGTTTCCCAATAAAACTGCAGCTATTACTGGGTTGGATCAAAACCTGATAAAAAGATTTGCTGTTATTTTGCAAGCAATAACATCTGGTGAGAAGATCGATGTCATCAAATTTAAAGATTTTGCTCGCAAAACAGCAGAAAAGTACGTGGAATTATACGACTGGTACTACATGTCATCAACCGTACATAAACTATTAATACACGGAGCTGACATAATCGAAAAAAATGATATTGTCCCGATTGGGACTCTCTCGGAAGAAGCCTCAGAGTCTCGAAACAAAGATTTTAGGAGGTTCCGGGAACATCATTCGCGGAAAAGAAGCAGGCAAGATTCTAATCAAGATATCCTAAATATGCTTGTTGTTTCTTCGGATCCTTTTCTAAGTGCACAAAGGCCGAAGTTAGATGCCAAAAGAAAGACAACCTTTTTTGCTGAAACTCTCGACCTAATACAGTTTCCGGAAACTGAGTTCGAGTTTGTAGGTATATCCGATCTGGATTCTGACTCGGAATTGGAGTCCGACAACGAAAGTTGTAAAGAAAATTTGTAAAATTTAATTATTTTTCTTTATGTTCTTTTGTTATTTATGTTAGTTTATTGTACCAATATGTTTAGTTAATAATTTCATAAATTATAGTTTCAAATATGTATTTTGTATAATTGAATTTATTAGATATTATTTTTGTTACTTCTGTTTTATTTAAATTACCTATCAATAAAAAGTTTATATACAGTCTTTTTTTTTCACATATTCTTAATATTTGGGGAAAAAGCATGCTTCCTATCGATGTTCTTAACTTTGACACAGTTCATGGATCGTTTTGAACAGTTTCATATGTTAAAATAAATAATGTTAGTACTATAATCCCCTATAAGGATATTATTATTATTATGTGTCCGGTTATGTTGTAATCATACTTTTAGGGTATGATCAATTAACAATTTCATTCCCCTATCTTTCAAAAAGAAGCGACAGCATGGGCACTTTGACACTGATATTCAACTATTTGGTATTGTTGGAAATCTTACAAGATCAACAAGACACTACACACCTCTGTCTAGTCCTTCAGGTCTATAGGGGTGATGCTATTTTATGATAAGAGTTGTTAAAGCTCTGAATTCTTCAACTTAAACACTAAAAGGAACGTTTAAATATGTAAAAATAAATAAAAATATTTTGACGATTTAAACAAAAAAAAGGCATCTACAACCATTATGTAACGTATGTCAAAAAATCATAAATAATTAGTACTATAACCCCCTATAACGATATTACGGTTATCGCTGCCGTTTTAGAGATATTTCGATTTTTCATACTAGCTCCATACAAAATTTTCGTAAAAAAATTATAATTCCTTCGTTTCTGTGCAGAATCAATTCTGGTGTCATTTTTGTATATTGTTATAACTAATAGAAGTGATATCCGGCAAAAAAACTCGCACTTGCAAAATAAAATGCCTAAGTCTATGAAAGCCGATTTTCAGCCCACCGTGCGGCGTTTCAGTCAATGTGGAAATTGTCTTCTTTCTATTAGTCATCATTTTCAGCCTGCAGCTTATTTACAAATACCTACTTAGAAATAGGAGTAGAATATCTACCAAGTCAACATTATTTCATTATACATAGGCCTACTATTTACAAGGGCATTTATAAAACGTTTCCTATGTAGGATAGTCGATGTTTGCATATTACCGTATTAATAGCATGAAAGGACTGTTATAAATAAATCTGCCTACCCTCTTACCAAGCAGCTAACTATCAGAATTTTCCATGGAACGATAGGATCTACCCGCAAAACTGATAATCAAAATAGCATGCTTACCCAGGCAATAACTGTAAAATATATACAGCAGATTCTCATTAATATAATATCCCTCTTTCAAGAAACTCGTATCATAGAAAGATACCCCCAACCCCCAATCAAAACATCTCAATCATTAAGATACTACAGCATCCGAGCTATTGTGAGAAGGAGGGTATACACAAAAGAATGCTCCGACATTCATGGGTAGGCGACGAAGCGTGCACTACACTAGTCGATGACGATGACTTAGGGCTGTGGCGGTGTCGATATCGATAAGACACTTTATTATAAAGTAGTTCTTTTCTGCTCTAGTATTTTTAATGGGTTTGAGTTTTACTTGGATCTTCGTAGCGTTTAAACCTTGCGTTTTTTCATAATTTCAAGGCCTTGGAAATAAAAGAACCAATTTTAATGAAACTTGGTATATACAGACTAGATACCTAGGACTAAATAGTAAAAAAACTGCTCACAAGAGATCATAGGGAAACATAGATATACAGATTTCTGAAATTACAAATTTGAGTGAACATGTCCAGACAGTGCAAGCATTTGTGATTTATCGAGTAACATATCTTATAACTTGTTTTTTATTACTGATAGACTCGCTCTTGATCTCATCTCACCTGATGGAAAGCAATGATGTGGTCAAAGATGATGCACGATTGCCTAGAAGTAACCTATTCACTCTTGACTTAACACTCCCAAGTTATAGTTAATGAAACAAAGATTCTGGCAGGGAATTCCACTCCTTAGCTGTACGCATAATGAAAGTACTTTAACGAGCTCGCAAGATTTGATGACCAATACCGAAGAAAGGACATTTTGGTAGGCCGCATATAGTACTCAAACAGTCAGACAGTCATGAAATTGTATAGAGATGAAAACAAAACATAATTAGCATTATAACTTTGCCACTGTTGGGACTCAGGCCTCCGGGCCTCTCTCTGTATAAGTTGGACTTTTTAAATTAATATATGTATTTGGTATCGCTAAAATAATCATGCATACTGTTATTTCATTTTCAGGATTGTCAATCTAGAAGGCTATACAGTATGTTAACTAACAGAGGGCGTTCCCGTTAACCCGCAATAGTATAGCATCCACACATGCTAAAAAAATATTACCATTCGAAAACAAAATGTTTTTATTTTTTTTAATATTAAAATATTCACTAAATATGTTAAATTGATACGTAAAAGAAACACTCTGTACACGCGTACGCATTCATAAATAAATTGCGACGTCGTCGCCGTCCTTCAAGTACGCGTGTAAAACCTATTTTTTTTCGAATGGTAATATTTTTTTAGCATGTATGGATGCTATACTATTGCGGGTTAACGGGAACGCCCTCTGTTAGTTATCATACTATATATGTATATCTTATCCTTCTTACAATGTGAAATAGTGTTGTGGAAATATGGATAGATATGTATGTGCTATTCTTTTATGCACAAACATTAACACACATGTACGCACAACGCAACTGAGTTTGTCTTATCTAATTTATATACTACTGCCCGTGGCTTTGCTCGCGTGTCAAGCGCGAAAATTCCGTTTTCGCTAAAAACTAGTTTTTTTTTATTACTGATGAGCCCACTCTCGCCTAATGGTAAGCGATAGATGAGGTCTACGATGGGACAAGCGAGCCCAGAAGATACCTATTTACTCTTGCTTTAAAGGCTGAAAGGTCATTAGTGGTAGGGAACACAGAAGCCGGCAGAGAATTCAACAGCTTGGCTGTGCGCCTTCGTTGATCGAAGCTGTGCGCACAATAAATGTGGAGGAGAAGCGCTTGGTACGACAAGACGGTATGTGTTTTCTCTTTTTCGTTAAAAAATAAGTGTTCTCTTTTTCGTTAAAAAATAAGTGTTCTCTTTTTCGCTAAAAAAGAAGTGTTCTATTTTTCAGCAAAAAAGAAGTACCTAGCCTATGACTTTTTTTTAGGGCCAATCTATCTCTATACCAAAACTACACAGTTACTTTCGCATTTATAATATGAAGTAGAAACTGAAGGGACCAAACGCTTCATCTTTCCTGCGCCACAAATCGCTTTATTTGTTTCGCTGCGTATGCGCATCGATTGTTGACTAATGAGCGTCCGAATGACGTCTTTATTAAACGGAATACGTTGTAAACAGTCATATGAAACTTAAAGAATGCACAACAGTATACGGTTCGATTTCTATTACTATAGAAATGTGTAATTAGTGTTAAATTCGATCTTGAGCAATTGTTTCTGAGATATGCATGTGTGATTCATTACGTGATTGTTTATTAACATCATATGTGGCCAAAACGCGCTTGGGGCTAAGGTAATAACAATTATATGGTCTCTAAAGTTAAGCAACGCTTGTCGCGACCAGTCCGTTGATGGGTGCCAAAGGTAAACGAGTAGCATCAACATAACCACTTATACAAAGCAATGGGAATGCATTTCGGGAATGCTCTATCTCTGAATATCTATCTATTTAACAGTTATTAAATATCTTGCCATGCTTTCTTCTTTTTTATTTCTTCACACTAGAATTTCTTCTGCATCGTAGGCGCTTTTAAAAGTATTTACATTCGCATACACCCGGAATATCGATTTTTTTTTCCGGGTTGTGAAAACATCGAATGACTTCTTCCGCTCCAGAGTGGAAGTGAGTGTCAGACTTCTACTGACTAAAAACCTCCCTGTCCCTTCAACTGCCCTTAAGTTCCGGGGTCACGGTATCTCGTAATTCCCGCAACCCTGGCAGTCAATGGCCATCCAATGACCCGGAATATCGTACACATATACAAACTCTTTCTAGCAGCTTTGTTCGTAAACAGTGGTGTCCCATCTCTAGTTTTGAAAAAGATATGCCACTTGATGACTCCCCACTACCTAGCATTGAAACTGAAAACAACACTATAGGGCTACGATCTACATATAAATACTGCTTCTTGAAAAAACGCGTGAATAATTCGTCTTCACATTTGTAAGTAGGTATGTATATTCATAATTTATTTATAAAAGGTTGCTTCACAGCTTACAAGCATGTAATATAAAATGATTACTTAAAAATTACGCCAATTATGAAGTACACAGATTACAATTAAATAGGAATTGAACGTACTGTCTGTTACTGTGTATCCAAGCCCGTTCCATCATCGGACTACGAGACAAACGGCGAAGCGCCCGCGTTACATGGTGGACATCCCACCCATACGCACAAAACGTTTTGGGAATACCTTCATTGTGCGTACGGCTAATCATAATCATATTTTTTTTTTATTCATTATTTTGTTAACAATTATTAATTAAGTAAGATTATTAATTAAGTACAAACAAAGCAGACAAACAGAGCTGAATCTCTCTTATTACAAATCATTACGTAATCGCTGCAGTCATCTGTGTCAAGATGCTAAGAGACGCTATTTTCACGACCAACTCAATAATCGCAGTTCTTCCGATGTATGGAAATTTCTCAAATCTGTAGGCATAGGTAAGTCAACTACCAACCAGTGTAAGGATGTCAACCTCAATGATCTAAATAAGCATTTCTCTTTCCTTCCCTTTTCTCTTGATCCGTCTGTTAAAGCTGCGACACTAGAGAGTCTTTCTAGGTTGCCGTTACCACTTTGTCCTCTCTTTAAGCTTAGCGCTGTTACTGAGGATGACGTTAAGAAGTCTATTCTTGCGATTACTTCTTCAGCAGTAGGTAATGATAAGTTGTGTTCAAGAATGATAACTCTTATCCTTTCCTCGTTACTTCCTGTTCTCACTCACATCCTCAACCACTCATTTTCCTCTTGCTCCTTTCCGTATGTTTGGAAACAGGCTCACATAATACCTTTACCTAAAACTAACAATCCTACTTTATTAACCCACTTTAGACCCATTTCTATCCTCCCTTTTCTCTCTAAAGTTTTTGAGCACATAGTTCATAGACAATTATCATTTTTCTTGGCGTCAAACTCGATAATATCCCCTTTTCAATCCGGTTTTCGCTCGGGTCACAGTACTGTAAGCGCGCTTTTAAAAGTGACTGATGACATCCGCTGGGCAATGGAGAATAAGTCCCTTACAGTTCTTGTATTGCTGGACTTCAGTAGCGCATTCAACTCAGTGGATTTCGACATTTTACTAGGTATCCTCAAATCTATCAATTTCTCTCCTTCCACTTTAGCCTGGTTCGGTTCTTATCTTCGGGGACGCTCTCAGTGTGTTCGCCTGGAGGAGTCCTTCTCTGATTGGTGTAGCCTCACTGAGGGTGTTCCTCAGGGTAGCGTTCTCTCTCCTCTCCTTTTTTCAGTTTTCATAAACTTTGTTACCAGAGTAATCTCCTCTAGTTTTCATCTCTACGCAGATGACTTGCAGCTTTACCGACATTTTACTGTAGCTGACGCGGGTTCTGCAATTGCTGCAATGCATCATGACCTGGCTTGCATCAGCGTTTGGGCTAAGTCATTTGGTTTGCAAATTAACCCAACTAAATCCCAGGCCATAATCATTGGCAGCAGATTCGTTCGCAGTGCGGCTGTTGTTGCATCTCTGATGCCTTTATATCTTGATGGTGTTCGCATTGACTATACCGAAACCGCTAAAGATCTGGGTGTAGTTATTGACTCCAATCTCTCGTGGCGTGCTCAGGTCAATGAGGTCAGCCGAAACGCAAATTTTTCCTTTCATTCGCTGAAATGCCTTCAAAGTCTTCTTCCCTTGAAAACTAAAATTTCTTTGGCACGAACACTTATTCAGCCGATTATAGATTATGCCGATGCCTGCTATTTGGATGGTACCGAGGAGCTATTAAACAAGCTTGAGCGCTTGCAAAATCTATGCATTCGCTTTGTTTTCGGTCTTCGAAAGTATGACCATGTTTCTCACCTTCGCAAGCAACTCAAGTGGCTCCCAATCCGTCTTCGCAGGAACACTAGGATTTTGTGTCTCCTCTTCAACATTCTACACAACCCGTCTTACCCTTCCTACCTGCGTGAGCGTTTTTCTTACGCTCGTTCTAGCGACGTACCGTGTAGATCACACCTTAGATCCCTCCTTAAATCTCATCCTCATAAAACTAGCTACTACTCTTATTCCTTCTCTGTCCATGCTGTAAGATTGTGGAACTCACTTCCGCCTAGCATTCGTGATTTAAAAACTATATCTCTATTCAAATGTCGATTAAAAGAGCATTACCTTTCCTCTTAACTGTGTTAATTATTTATGTATATATTTATATTATATGTTTATATATTCTAACATTATGTATTTATTTAAGTATATGTTATTTTTATTGCATTGTAAGTATGTGTAAGTATATTTAATATTATAGTTTTAGTTTTAGACTTCACATATTCATATTTATTTCTCTTCTTGTTCTCACACACTATTGTCTACATTTCTTTTTCACTTCTCCTTTCGCAGGTCTGCTGGAAGAAATTTCTCAAGAAATAAGCAGTACCTTTGTACTCAGATATTATAATTATGCTTATCTTAATGTATTTTACTGTGTGTACATAAATAATAAAATAAATAAATAAAACAAAATGTTTGCATGTCACCGTCATTTGACTAAGTGTTAAGGATCCATAATAATAATGTTATTATAATATATGTTAAGACCGACATTGTACCAACACTTATCGCAAATAAATAAATTGAATTGAATAAAATTGGCCAAGTGCGAGTCGGACTCACCCATGAAGGGTTCCGTAGTAACTACAATAAATATAACATACTTAATATATTTAATTGAAAAAAAAAAACATTTAACCTTGCAAATTTCTTAAAACTAGCTTATTTACAATTTTTACAACTACGACAAATAACTTTGTTTTTCATAGTATTTGTATGAATTACAAAGTTATATTTGAGGTTTTCTAAAATATACTGTATCTCAAAAACTGCTGACTCGATCTCGTTTAAACCAATTTTGGTTGAAAGTTTACATTAAGATCTACAACATATGTCTTTTTTAGATTTTTCACTTCATTATTATAGAAGTTAGAGGGGGGAGACACATTTTACCACTTTGGAAGCGTATATCTTTTAAACGATTAACTTTATGAAAAAGTCATTTTAGAAACCATAATGTCATTTTTAAAGACCTGTCTATAAATACCACACACGTATAGGTTTCATGAAAAAAAATATTTTCAGTTTCAGTTCCATGTATGGGGAGACCCCTTTATTTTAAATACTTTTTAAATTTTCTCTTACAATCGGAAAGCGGTTCACAGAATACATCTACTTACCAAGTTTTACATGTATGTATAGTCCTAATAGTTTCGGAATAAAATGGCTGTGACATACGGACGGTCGGACAGACAGACGGACAGACATGTCGAAACTATAAGGGTTCCGTTTTTTGCCATTCGGCTACGGAATCCTAAAAACATGGTATAAAATGGTGTAAAATATAATAGAATGGTACAAACATGTTTAGCTAGTATGAAAACATAGCATGCAAAATTTAAATTTTTGACACACGACGGGCAAGGAACTGCTACTAAGGAGTGGAATTCTCTGCCGGAGTCTGTGTTTCCCGATAGCTATAACCTAAGAGTCTTTGAGTCAAGAGTGAATAGGTTACTTCTAGGTAAGCGTGCTCCATATTCGACCACATCATCACTTAGCGCCTGTGTGCAAAATGTATCAAGCGCCTAAGATTATTTCCACAGGCGTGAGTATTGTCTTGGGGTCTCCAAAGACAATACTCACGCCTGTGGTTTAACTTTATACTGTTTTTACCTACTCAATTATAAAGAATAATATGTTGTAGTTTTACAAAAATAATTTCAATAATTAATGCTGGCATTACATCCGGCGGCCCTTCTGCTTTGGCGCCTGAATGCGCTGCACACTTCGCATAGGGACGACTCGGCCCTGCTTACAATCAGGTGAGATGGTGGTTAAACGCAAAGCTATTTTCAATTAAAAAAAATGTATGTAGTGTTCGCAAGCACGGCTGCTGAGCGGTCTCGGGTCCGATTCTTAGGTCGGGCAAAGAGTGCTATGGGATTTTTAGTTTGGAAGTTGGTGGTGTGATAACTCTCGTGCTTCGGGAAGCACGTAAAGCCGTTGGTCCTGCGCCTGGTCTCCCTCCGGTCGTGTCGGCTTGCCGTCCCATCGGACAATGAGAGTAAAGGAACAGAGAGTGCACCTGTACCTACACACATACTTGTGTACTATTATATCTCCTGCGAAATCAGCTATGAGAACTATTATTATTATGTACAGTGTATGTGTAAGTGTATCTGTATTGTGTGGATGTGTATGAATTAGGGCTTGCAATCCCGGAATACCGAGATCTCGGTATTGCGGGATCCCGCGTCATTTTCCAATCCCGCGTGATGCGGGATTATGGGCGCGGGATCCGCGGGATTTATGGGACTGAAAAAAAACATGCATGCGACCTTTCGCGAGCGCGATCGCTCGGTGACTAGGCGTGTGTAACTCTTTACGGAACCGACTCACTGATTCGAATCATTGAAATGATTCAAAAGATTGGCTCAGTAACAATGTTTCAAACGTGTCATTTGGATCTGAAACATTACTTTGCTCTAGCTCATTCCACGCGACGCGTCGCTCGCGAGGCGACTGAGTATTGAGCGAGCGGGAGAGGAAGTCTGATGGTGATACACTGAGTCACTTTGGAGCAAAAGTTCCTTGCTACGGAGTCGCAACTTCGCGAGTGAGCGCGCTACATCATTACAATCTGTACAAGTTAGAAAGAGATACAAAATTATATGTATCACTCATACTCTCACAAATTTTCGTTGTCGTTAAAGATGCACGTAAAAATGACCATTAAGGAACTTACGTTGCAAAATTATCAAATAAGTCCTCCCACTCCGGGCAGGGTGGGAGGGACTGTCAGACTTTTACAGACTAAAATCCACGGTGTTCCTTCAATAACCCTTTACGTACCGGGGTCACGGTAACAGGATGAGTCCCACGACCCCGGCAGGCTTCGGCCCTCTACGGGGGGGCCTCGTCATATTGCTGACGCTCTTTGAGGCGCGCGTGGAACACGACGCGCCGTCGACCCGGGCATGGTCCATGGTCGGACAGCGAGTTGCCCTTTACTCGCTGTCCGCATGCCCGCGCCCACGGTGGCCGGAGATCGTCGGCCGACGTCCGACGCCGTGGGCGTCTACCACTGCGGCTGGGCTGGAGGGAGGGCGCCATCCTCTCCCTCACGCGGCCCGCCTCCTCCTTCGGAAGCATGACTGCTTCGCAGAAGGAGGCGACCGCTTCCCACTCCCTCGCGCCCCGCAGCATGGCCTCGACCAATGCCGGGCGCGAGAGGTCTCCGCCTATCGCCGCCGTGAGGACACGTCGGTGCTCTGCCCAGGCGGGGCAGTCTTGCACCGTGTGCTCTACGGTGTCCTCAGGGCGACCCTCGCAGTGGTGACACCCAGGCGTTTCCTCCTTTCCCATCAGACACAGGTACCTCCCGAAACTTCCGTGTCCGGTGAGGACCTGCGTCATGCGGTAGGTCAGGACGCCGTGACGCCGATCTAGCCACTCCTCAAAGAGGGGTCTTACCGCCGCAATTGCGGCGTGCCCGACGTTGCAAATACTATACGGTCGATTTTTGCAAGTTAGAAAGAGATACAAATAAAATGATATGTATCACTCATACTCTCACAGATTGTCGTTGTCGTTAAAGATGCACGTAAAAATGACCATTAAGGAACTTACGTAGCAAATACTATACGGTCGATTTTTGCATATAATGTTTACACTAACAAATTTTGTTTATGTTCGCTCGCGCTAATTTAGAGAAACATTTTAGTTCTCTCTGTATAGTATATACGATTTGTTTGCATACTGTAGTGATTATTGTGACTTACTTTCTTCCTAATTTAGAATTAAAAGACTTGTGTAAATATAGGTATCTATATTGAATTACGTCAATTATTATAGGTTTAGTTTACTAGATAAGTGACTTTTGCCTAATAAAGTATGAAGGAAGAACGATTTTATTTATAATCCAACTTATTACAATAAAAAAATTACATATTAAACATTCAGTATTGTTGCCATGCCACATAACATTTCTCTGACTCATTAGTAAACGACCGCGACGTCATGCGTAATGTAACATTCTGTATCTTATATCCTTTGAGCCGATGATCCAAATGAGCTATATCAGTGTTTCGGATCATTTCAGTGATCGAGATGCAAATGTTCCAATCCCAAAAATGATACACTCTGCCCACCTCTATCGGTGACTGGCGGCCGGCAGTGTTGCAAACAACGCGGGGGCCGAAACGGGCGACCCGTTTATCACAGCATAAGTAGCCTAAAGCCGGCTCTTCACGTTGGCCAACACAGTGGCGAATGTAGTGGCCAATACCTATTGGCCAACGTGTAGACGGGGTGTTTGTGCATGTTGGGTGCACAAACACCCCCTCTACACGTTGGCGAATAGGCACTGGCCACTACATTCGCCACTGTGTTGGCCAACGTGTAGAGCCGGCTTAATATAGCCAAATTTCAGTCAGTGGTAGCCAAAGTATGTAGCCTAAAATATCATTAAAGTTTTTTATTCAGTATTGTTACTGTTATTTGTGAAGAAAATAAGCAACGTACTCAATGTTATCAAATGAATACTCTGCGCGACCGACGACTGATACATGATTTAATGTTCTTCTTCAAACTGGTTAATAGTAAAGTAGATAGCACTAAATTAATAGAACAAATAGGACTAAAAGTTCCCTGCAAAATTCCCAGATATCCCATAATTCATCTATTTCATACAAAAAAATCTAACACAAATATAGGAGTAAACTCACCTCTTAATAGGCTCAGTCAGCAGATGAATTCATTTATAAAATCCGTTCCAGATGTTGATATACATAATGATTCCATAACTATCTTTAAGACCCAATTACTAGAATTCTGAGACCCAAAATCCCAAATTTGTTAAGATATATAGTATATATATTGTTGAACTATAAGTGTTACTTTGTTAGCTGTTAGCGTATGCTTGATGATCTCATTCATCTTAATATTTTTTTTAATTTTATAATTATTTTTGTTTTTGTCTTGATTTATGTAATTTTATAATTTGTCTTTTGTTATTTTGTAATTGTATAAGAATATTTGCTTAAGTTAGTTACCACTTCTACTAAGAATTCTGGTTAACCTGTAATTGGCAACTGTGTAAGCCTAAAACGATTTGTTACCTATTGTTAAAATATTTTATACACAGAAGCTGTTGGTGAACCTTTTTGAATAAATAAATAAAGAAAAAACGGTGTAATTTGATTAATTCATTGTTTTATTTGCCTTATATAAATGTGAATATTTTCAATATGCGGGATCCCGCAAATACCGAGATCCCGCGGTATTGAAAATTCGTAGTCCCGCAAATACCGAGATTGAATTCAGGCTGCGGGATTGGAAGCCCTAGTATGAATGTTTGTGTTGATATGTGTATGTACGAGTGTATCTTACTGAGTTTACTTCAATACTAATATTATAAATGCGATGTTTGTTGATTCGACGAACTCGTGGCTAAATAATAACAGCCGCTCGGGTCGGTCAAGGTTAAGCAACGCTTGGTGAGGTCAGTTGGCGGATGGGTGACCATCTTAACATATTGACAGTCCTCTATGCCTCGTATAGCACGTTAAGCCTTTGATCCCAGCGAACATGTACATCTTTGACAGTTTTTACGGGTAGCACATAAGAAAATCTAACCCCAATCATGCCAAGGGGTACGTGGTACGCATAGAGATATAAAAATAGAGAGCAGAAGTGCTACTACTGTAAGTGGGAACGATAGAAGCGAGGAGAGAGACAGATGCCGACTATTCATCCATCTCTCTCTTGCAGAGCGTTGTGATAGGCCCTACTGAAGACGGTGAAGTGGGAGTTTTCTCACACTCTCCCACTCATTTTTTCACCTTTGTTATCGGCACTGAATTCAAATAATACTTACAGTACGGCCATTCTAACTTGGCGAGCGTGAAGTTAGGCTCTGCAAACTTTAACGCTTGTGCACTCGTACAAAAATAAAGGTTTTAAAAAAATAAATGCCAATAACAGTTGTTAACAGGAATAACAACTGCTAAAATGCATTTATTTTTGTACGAGTGCACAAGCGTTAAAGTTCGCAGAGCCTAACTTCACGTTCGCTAAGTTAGAACGACCGCATTGTACATGATTTTTTGAATGAAACCAAAGAATCAGTCAGAATTACATACAGCTCCGCGTCTGCAACACTCTCAATATACAAGCGATAGGATTTGCCAGCAAACACTGCTCATTAGCCAATCACAGTACTCTGCAAGAGAGAGACAGATGAATAGTCAGCATCTGTCTCTCTCTTCGCCTCTATCGTTATATTTAATCGTTTCTGCACTCTATTTTTATATCTCTATGGTGGTATGTAGGAGACAGATAGGCAGTTGCTGTGTAAAATACTTTTAAGCCTGCAATACATGTTGGCCGAGCGTTGTCGAGTGAAGGCCAATACCAACATGTAGACGGTATATTTGCCTTGTCTTGCTATCGCTCGGTGTCACTTGCCTAGTTGGCCGAGTCAACATCAACATGCATAGCGTCAACATGTATAGAGCTCATTTGGTGCAACTTGTCTTCGCTCGCCGTTGCTCGTGATCACTTGCCTCACTTCGGATCGGTGTCGGTTTTTGGTCACAAATCAAAGGTGCTCGCCTGCGCTCGGCCAACGTGCGGGCAGCTCTACAGAGCCTCTTCTACATTGGTCGTCTGCATTGGCGTTCGACAACCTTGTCGAACGTGTGGACATTATTTCTTACCCTGTACCTATTTACCAATGCTCACATTGGCCTACGCTCGGCCAACATTTGTATTGCAGGCTTACATGCGTTAGTATTGTTTGTTCGTTCAACGAATTCGTGGCTAAATAATAACAGGCGCACGGGCCGGTCTTCAAGGTTTAGCAACGCTTGGTGAGGTCAGTTGGTGGATGGCTGACCATCTTTACATATTGAGATATCTCCGTGCCTCGGAAAGCACGTTAAGCCTTTGGTCCCAGCGAACATGTACATCTTTGACAGTTTTTACGGGTAGTACAGAAGAAAATCTGACCGCAAACTTGTCAAGGGGTACGTGGTAAGTAGGGGTCAGACAGACAGTTGCTGTCTAAAACACTTTTACACAGCTGTGTCCGATTGGACTGGGAGCCGATCCTAACATAGTTAGAAAAAGGTTTGGATAATGATGAGTGTTGCTTCTTTGTTCTTGTCAAAACAGAGCAATGGATTCATGTGAATAATGAATGGAGGATATAAGACTTGAGAGTGACCTAGGCTATTTCTTTAGGCAATAAAAAAGTCTTTTTCACGCATTGGAAGCCATGGGCAGAGCCTAGTGTATAAAATTTTTAAATAAAAACCTATAGGTGACTCGTAGAAAAATGAGACAAGTTTAATAACTTTTTTCAAGTTTAAAAAGTTTTTTAATTATATTCGGAAACTTGGGCATAACAAAATAAGCTACTCAGAAGATAAGATAATATAATTAAAAGTTAATCAGTATACATAGAATCTACATATCCATACA
The DNA here is from genome assembly GCA_943138885.2 of Tholera decimalis. Lineage (NCBI taxonomy): Eukaryota > Metazoa > Arthropoda > Insecta > Lepidoptera > Noctuidae > Tholera > Tholera decimalis. The sequence continues at coordinate 6,851,962 of OW964571.2, forward strand.
TAGAATCAATATCAACTGATGGTGGTCAAACGCGAACCTAAATTTTAATTTTTAGTTTTAATTAGTTCTTTTTTTAACGTGTATTTCATTTTAAATAATTAATTAATTGTATTGTATTTACTTCATAATCTATGTTTTTTGTTTGTTTCTTTTTTACTTCAATTTATCTACATATCTGAGTAATGCTAAATCTAGTGGCACTTTTTACCTTCCTAATATTGTTAACATGCGGATAATGTAGTGGGCTGCAATATTGTTAATGCTTCATATGTATATTATTGTTATTTGTAGACGTTATTTATTGTAGCTGTTTATTGTCCCATAATAAATAAATAAAATAAAATAAAAACTGTAACCTTATTTAAAACCATTTGAAAAATATAATGTATACACTATTTAATGTAAACTAAAATATAGCATAAAAAAATCATCTTCAACGTTGGTAATGTGCCCAAGAGACTGGCGGCATTGCCCCGTTGTATGGCAATGCTTTGCCTCTGACCAAAGTAGAAGCCAGCCTTTTGGTCACAAGAAGAGTCAACCAACCTTTTTGAAATTTATTTGAAAAGGCATAAACGTCTCACGGTTCGAGATTTTCAAACCCAAATGACTCGAAAATATAATAACTAATGAGGTAAATATAATAACTATATTTAAATATTTACTTAGTTAAATATAAACTCATTACAAGTAAACCCTTTAACCTCTCTGGTATTTGCATAGATCTTTGTCTATGGCACTCTTAAGATTGGTATCTCAATTTGAACAATCAGCAACTAATCTACTCATTACTATCTAGATTGCATAGCTATGGTACTTAATTCTATGGGTCTTTCTATAAAGGCTAGTCTACACTTTACCATTATAAATTGGTAGAAAATAAACTGGGAGGCCATTATTTGTCCAGCATTAAAATATAGCAATCAAATAATTTTATAGATAGATTGTAATAATCGGGCTATTCATACCATAAGATCGTTAAGATCATAAGATCAAGTAGAAGACTGATTCTGCCTTCCGCTCCACCCACGGCGGGAGAAGCCCATTGATAGTTTTCCCACCCTAAAAAAAGGCTAGATAATAATAACTTCTATTCAGACCCCAGTTTGATCACTTTAAATCAATAAATAGGTATTAGTCAACGTTATTAGCCAATAACGTTCACGCTACTGGGGTACAAGCCACTTTGCTATGAGAGGGAATGGGCCATGAATATCTACCACACGTGCCCAGTCACATAATTATATCGACGCTTGAAAGGCAATCACGACTAAGCGACATTGAGTAAACTTTACAGGAGAGCGATTTAAAGTTCAAATATTTACAAAAAAAATCATAAAAATTTTCCTAATTGTTCGATTAAAATGATGTTAACAGTCCTAGAAATAATTTTTTTATAGCTATTCAAATTGTCAAAATAAGACACCTGACACTTTTAAAAACACCGGTTTGTGTCGGTTAGATAAAATTTACCTGATTTGATAAACAGGTAAAATTATCTAAATCATCATTGTAGTGTGTGCAGTAACATGTAAAAATAGGTAAACCTACTTAGTTTAGAATTTTGAAACATAAAGATTGATCTAAAAAGATCTGACAGTTTAAAATAAAATAAGTAAATTTACCTAAGCATTCTTTAATGGTTTTTGTGATTTTGGAAATTGTATCTTAGTTATTAAAATTACCCCAAACCTCTTGTTTGGGGTAATTTTAATAACTAAGATACAATTTCCAAAATCACAAAAACCATTAAAGAATGCTTAGGTAAATTTAACCAAGAACTGTATAGGTAATTATTATCATGCACAAATATAAATGAAATCAATTATTATTGAATAAAAGTCTTTATTGAAAATTAAACAAATACGCTATGTAGTGCCGACCAGGAAACTAATTATGACATAACATTCAGTCTGAGATTAATATATTTTTAATTGAACAATTATTATTGCTGTCGCAATTATAAATTACCTAGCATCTTCATCATTCAGTTTCTAAAAAAAATTATATCTCACAATTGCTTTTGATATGGGAAGCTGCGATCGATAACAACGTAAAAGAGATACCTTGGTTTTAGACTGAATTTCAACTTTTGTTTTTTAATAATAGGCTCGCGTTTGACCACCATCTCACCTGATGGTAAGTGATGATGTGGTCGAAGATGGAGCACGCTTACCTAACAGTAACCTATTCACTCTTGACTTAAAGACCCCTAGGTTATAGCTATCGGGAAACATAGAATCCGTTAGGGAATTCCACTCCTTAGCCGTACACACAATGAAGGTATTCCCAAAACGTTTAGTGCGTATAGGTGGGATATCCACCATGTAACGATGGCGCATCGTCGTTTGTCTTGTAGTCCGATGATGGGACGGGCTTGGCGGAATTAGATTGTGTAATTCCATCTTACACTCTCCGAAATGTAACCGATAGAAAACCGATAGACTAGCAACTCGTCGTCGATGTTCAAGGCTCTGGAGCTTTGATTCGACCAGTATATCGTTGCCAATGAGTCTTTTGGCCCGTTTCTCAATAGACTCAAGCGCATCCAGCTGGTACTTGGCAGATCCATCCCAAAGATGAGAGCAGTACTCCATACACGACCGAACCTGGGCTTGATAGAGATTGAGCAGCTGTTCGGGTGTGAAGTACCGTCTCACCTTTGCTAGGATTCCCAACTTTTTTTATGCTAATTGAGCCTTAGCCTCGATATACGGGCCAAAATTGAGGGTAGAAGTTAGTGTTACCCCCAGAAGCTCGATACGATCGGTTATTGGCACGGTTACATCTCGGAAAGTAGGAGCCGGTTTGAATTGACTCCTTTTTGCAGAGAAGAGACACGCCTGGGTCTTAGCTGCATTAAACTTGACCAAGTTGGCATCGCCCCATTCGGAGACAGCCTTCAAGGACAAGTTCAAGCGCCCAACCATGTCCTCATGGAGAGACTGGATCTCTGGATCTGGAAAAACTGTAAACCATGGTGATGGTGCGTAAACAGTTGTATTCTTCAATCTATTTTCAATAATAGCATGCACTGTATCTACACATAAAATCAATATATTTAACACATAAAATCAATATATTTAATATCTTTCTTGGATTTTCTTTTACCAACTTTACTTTTAATTGGATTTGATACGGTAGATTCTTTACTTTCATGCCGATGTAGACGGTACATCATGATCGGACGTAAGTTATGTATATTGTGTGTTTTCCTCAACCTGGTGATCATTCAAAGTCGGTTTTTCAATGTCTGGTTCAGCAGTTAAAGTCATATTAAATGCGTGATCAACCGATATACGTGGAGCAGTAATCGATGCAGTCGTTTCAGTATCGGCAAGAACCGGAAAAGCTAAATCTTTCGAAGTGTCAATGCTGATAGAAGCTGACTCTAATGTTTTGTTAAACTGTTTGTGACTGATGCAGACTGCAAAAAAAATCAATTCGATGATGTCAGATTTATACCGTGTATTTTTACTAAGTGAAACTACAAGATAAATAACTACTGTTTATTTGTCTTGTAGGTATTCAAACAAATTATAAAAAAGCAACTCATTTTTAACTGCAAAGATAATAAAATTGATTTAAAATGAGTACTTTGTTCCATCTAAAACATAATAGGGTTTAAAAATAATCCGAAACAAAATGCAGTTTTGAAATAGGTACTAGGTACCTTTGCATAATTTGATTGAATACTTACCATGTCTTCATAGAATATGCGCCAAAATGTGAAGTACGTCCTCCCTAAGCGACGGCGGGTGCCTGAATTAGAACCTGTATAGACGTGTCACGACGCGTGTCGCGCATACCTACACGACGTTTTTTAAACTCGTGCGGTTCTTTAGCGACGAGAAAATATAATTTTGCGTACGGGTAAATTTATCTACGCGCCATTGTTAGCCATTTAGCAAATCAAGTAAGACTATCTAACCGACATCATTAGTATTAAGCGTTGTCAAATAAAAATATCTAAGAATAAAAAATAAATATTATGATATACAAGTAAAAATATCTAAACTCTAATATTCTTCCACTTTATTTCAGGCTATCTTATACAAATGACACTGTCACAAAATATATTATCGAGTTAAAATATATAACCACATAAATTACAATTGCTTTATGTAGGTAAAATCTACTAAGTAATTTCAAAGGAAAAATTCTTAACAAGTAAAAATACGTCAATAAATGAAAAAGTCAATATATGAAAAACCGACTAAGTTCAAATTCCTAATTGTTAGAACGTCATAACTGCTAGATATTCAAAAAATCACCATTTTTTGGTCGTTTAGTAAGCACAAAATGTAGATTTTACCGAAATCACGCAATATCTAAGCGACAATAAAACTCGTCGTAGAACTATGAGACCTAGACCAAACGACGCAGAAAAATCTGCCGGTTCGAATGGTATATATAACTCATTTTACGGATATATGTCGCTTAGTTAGGATTGCCTTTCAAGCGTCGATATGTCTTCAATTATTTCGGTATGCTGGTTTCCTAACGATGTTTTTCTTATAAGTTTTGAAAGCAATGGTGATGATGAATATTATGCAAGTAATGGGCGTGTCTGGTTTCGAAGTCACAACTTTCGACTCGTAAGTTGTGCTATTACTAGGCCATAACTGCGCTAGCAAGTATAATCAAAAACAAGTTAAAAAAAAACATAATCAAAAATGCATACCTATTTAATAAAAAAAAACTAACTGAATAATTCCGTTGTATCAACACAAAAAGAAAACCATTGACAATCCAAAAGTTAAAGCTGCCTATAAACATATTCGAATATTTATAACGCGTCCCATTCAATGGCTGAATAAAAAACGAAAAAGCCTAGGTTCCGCGGGCCAGGCCAAACAATGATTTTCGTTTCCGCTCACAATATGGCGAATCTTTTCACAGGTATCCGTTGTTTCCAATTGTGAAAGGTTTCCATTGCAGGTGCAGTTTATATTAAAATAGGATATAATGTTTTTATTGAGAATCGCTCAACTGTGTATTGTACAATGACCAAGGGCGGATCCGGGGGTCATGACCCCATGACCCCCCCCTGGGCTGGGTCCAGGACCTAGGTGGACCACTAATTAATTTTTTTAAACATTGTTACTAGATAATACTCCAGTTTCTATCGTAAACGAAAATCGGCAGTGGATGGCTAAGTGGTAGCGGAGTCAGGAAATACAAATTATAACTTCTTGTGACTTGACCACGATTATGTGACCCCCCCCCTGGCACCAAAGCTGGATCCGCCCTTGACAATGATAGTGTATTTCCTGAGTTGACTTGGGTTATGGTGTGCAAAATTTTTATGTAGACAACACTGTACAATATTATTGTTTCAGACAGATCTGCCACTAAAGAAACATTTCAAACATTTTCATCTGTCAACATTTCAAGAAATTTTTGAATTGTGTTCGATCAAGTAAAATTAACAACCATAGTTTGCCAGAATAAATTAATTATCAATTGTTTGTAGCACTTCTAATTTTAAAAGTATTAATATAGTATTAAATGAAGTTTTCTTAAGAAATTCAATAATAAATCGTTAAGAACATTAATAATTCACAACCATATCTTTCATCTGAAACATTTAGAAGTACCAGTCGGTGCTGAAGGCTCGAAGGTTAACAAGCACTTATACAAAGGTCGCCGCCGGTCGCCGGTTCGCTCCCGGGTCGGTACGTACCGTCAACCGTGCTAGAGGTTACTTGATAATGTCTGGTGACGTAAAACGCTTTATACCTACAATAATAAAAAACCGGTCAAGTGCGTGTCGGGCCACGCGCAGTGTAGGGTTCCGTAGTTTTTGTAACACACACTTTTTTTTTCACATTGTACCTAGTGGTTTTTGGAAGACGGTGTTTTTTGTTAAAAAGTTATTTTTTATAAAACTTATTTAAATATGAAACTAGCGCATTACAACTGACGCTTAGCGCCATCTATCGATATTTCTATGGAGTTGTTCGAAATTTTAGAGTCAAATACAATTGGTCGACTATTACTCGTAAACTTGAAAAGCCCACTTATGTGTGATAGTTTTCCTTTAAACTTCGTTATATATAGGTACTACTGCCGTGACATTTGAATTTCTAACTACAACCGTTTAGTTGGTAGAGGGGGACGACACTTGACTCTAATGAAAATTGGTACTTTAAAGCTTGATAAGTCACGAACGGTTTACTTAATCAAAAAACGGTCTTCCTAAACCCCTAATATTTTTGAAAGACCTATCCAACGATATCCCACACTATGGGAAGGACGAAATAAAAATTTTCATCCCACTTTACATATAGGGGAGGTACCCTAAATAATTATTTTTTTCAAAATTTTATTTTACCACTTTTTCGGCGTCATTAACGTGTATACTCATGCCAAATTACAACTTTCTAGTACCAATAGTTTTTGAGCTAAACCGCGGACAGACAGACAGACAGACAGACAGACGGACATGGCGAAACTATAAGGGTTCCTTGTTGACTTCGGAACCCTAAAAATTGGCCAAGTGCGAGTCAGACTCGCCCATGAAGGGTACCGTAGTAACTACGCCAAATAACTTTGTTTTTCATAGTATTTGTATGAATTACAAAGTTATATCTGCGGTTTTAGAAAATATGCTATATCTCAAAAATTGCGGACCCGATCTCGTTCAAACCAATATTCGTTGAAAGTTTACATTAAGATCTACAGCATATTATGTTTTTTTAGATTTTCCCCTCCATTATAATAGAAGTTAGAGGGGGGGGGGACACATTTTACTAGTTTGGAAGCGTATATCTTTTAAACGATTAAAGACCTTTCTATATGTAGATACCCCACACGCATAGGTTTCATGAAAAAAAAAATATTTTCAGTTTCAGTTCCATGTATGAGGAGCCCCCTTAATTTTAAATATGTTTTTATTTTTTCTTAAAATCGGAAAGCGGTTCACAGAATACATACACCTACCAAGTTTCATGTGTACAATACTAATAGTTTCGGAATAAAATGGCTGACATACGGACGGACGGACGGACAGACAGACAGACAGACATGACGAAACTATAAGGAATCCGTTTGTTGCCATTCGGCTACGTAACCCTAAAAACAGACTAAAGCGTTCCCACTGCTGAGACATAGGCCTCCATCTATGAAAGGGAATAGGCCGAAATCCACTACGCGAGCCTAGTGGAGGTAGGAGATGTCTCATGATGTTTTTCTTCTCTGATTAGAAAGCAGTGGTAATGAATTAATGATATAAATTACACAAAGTAATGTGCCTGAATGGATGCCAAACTGCCAACCCATGACCAGCAACTAGAAGTCTGCAGGTTCGTGACCACTGGAGGCACTGGGCCACCGCTGCCTACCTAAGCATTTACTCAACTTATGAAAATGCGTTTTGGAAAATATGTATTTCAGTTAGTTTTTCGCGCTAACGTTCACAAAAGAGCAATATAAACATAAACCTACATGTTTCTCAAATGATTACATCAGTACAGATTGTCTGGACTTCAAATTAAGACTTTGACCTCTGAGTTTGTTTCGGTGTTTCTATTCAGGGTAGTCAGCTCAGAAATAGACCTCATCTAGTTTAAATTTAAGACAAAATTCATGTCAAAGTGATATTTATAACCTAAAATATTAATTAGAGATTTTTTTTTTTTTTTTTAAAGTATATAAACACATAGTCTTTGGGCTGACAGCATTCCTTTGACAGCAAGAATTGCGCTAATACTCCTATCACTGTTGCACAGCTGTTAAATGACAAGTGTAAGAATGAGATGGGAATATGTCGAAATTAAAACTCTATACCAGAACTTTTAATTCGATGCAACAACCTAAGTGATGGACTCAATTAATCGAATTATAAATGGGCGATTTTTAATCATTATGATAACATTTATATTATTATCATTTATTTTTAGTAATATCTAGAATTTATTATAAATAAATCTATTTTTACAAAAAATATTCATTTCTAGCCGAACATGACATAAGCCGAGTGGCTAGAATCATGTTTTACAAATTGTTTCATGCGATGAATATTTTAATAAATTTCGCGGGATTACTATTAAAAAGACTGCCCTTACACCTCTGCGCCCTAAACCCCGTTGGAATGGGCACAAGTACAGGGGCATGTTGCAAACAATAAAAAATATTTTCATGATCTATTCGCTTTATTTTTCACGTATCGTCATAATCATGTTTTACGTTATGTTAATTTCACACACGTTATTGGATTTTATTCCCGAATCGATTAATTTAGTTTCATCATTTCGTAGTCGTCATTATCTTCCAACACTGAAACTGTCAGTCTACTGCATCGAATTAAAAGTCCTGGTTTTATAGATGTCAGCGTAAGTTTTTCTGTATTAGCTCGATCTTAAAACGTATACACCTAAGAAAAAGGGCTTTTTCTACCCCTTCATGTATTTTTACATGAATTTCGTAAGTAAACATTATCACATCATAATCCGTAGCCTGAGTAACCTTTTATAGCCTTTTTCATATGCTTTTATTATTATAAGGAGGTCTTATATGCCTTCGGTAGTCGCTAATGGTGGTATTTTACGACCTACGACATTTTTACGGCTGGCAACGTTATTTAGACTTACGCTATTTTTTGTTGTGTGGGCTTGCCTGCAATAAATGAGTGTTATTTGTTAAAAGGTTTGCACAAATGTGCACGAGACTTTTTTGGTCCCAGAATAAATATACAGGTTATAAAAAGCTATGCATGCGTGCACTATTTAACGTCCTGCAAATTATATAAAAAAAACTCAAATATTTACATTAGATACATACATTTTTTAATCTTGCATCTTTTTTCATCTCAACAAAAGCTTTATAAATCTTTTAGTGATTATTTATTGTAACTTTAGTACCCGTAAACCCGATAACCTATCGTTACCTAATATAAACGGAACCCACTATGCTACGACATAGCATCTTTTACCCATATTAAGCAAATTCATATTTAATACATCTGGTTTCTTACCTTCTGATCCAAATGAGTACTCGAAATCTGAAACAAGGAATTTACTTATTAGATGTTACTCAGATAGGAGGGAGAGTTTGGGCAACACATTTTTCTAATGCATACATTGCTGGCGTGTATTAGTGTGAAAATCTTCGGAAACCGTCGTTTATCTTCGGAAGCATGCGCGACAGATTAAAGGTATTAGACAGGTAATTGAAAACACTGCAACCAAACAAATGACGGTAGTCGAGGATCGCGAGCCGATCTCCGGCCACCGTAGACGTGGGCCTACGGACGGTGAGCAGGGGTAGCTCACTGTCCGGTAAGGACCAAGCCAGAACCGGCGGGGCGCCGTGTTCCGCGCGCGCTTCAACGAGCAGTCAGCAGCATTGACGATGCCCGATAGGGTCATTGCCACGGAATAGATGAATAAGGTTGGAATGGTAATGCGGGCGTGGTGAGCGCGCCACATTTATGATTCGAAAATCATAGCTCGACCGATTAATTCATTCACCGCGTTTAGTGCGCTTCGGACTACTTTTGAACACAGAGCTCTGCTTTAAAATGCCGTGTTGTGCAATTATAACCTGTAAAACAAAAAGTCAGACCGTAAGTATAGAGCGAGGAGGTATATCTTTCCATCGATAAGTCGAAAATAACATTTAATTACAATTTTATTTGAAAAAAAAAACAAAAATATTCCGATCACTATGAAATTCCAAACATTTACAACATTATCATTAGAACTTAAAACGGGATATTTACCATGTGTATTTATTGTTTTGAGTTTCCGATATTTCAAATGTGAAAAATCCGAAAAAGTTCCGTAGAAAGTTCGCGAGTCGACACGGTGAGTTTGTGTGTCGGGAACAGAATCGAGTGTTTAGTGATACATGTGATAGTGGTAGCGGTGTCGCTAACAGAAAACGAACGAGAAAGAGGGTAGACCGATTTGTCTGCTCATAAACTTCCACCCGCAATTACTTCAGTTCATCCGTGATCATGGCGCTTGCAACAGTGCCGAAATATCGGAAACTCAAAACAATACATACACATGGTAAATATCCCGTTTTAAGTTCTAATGATACTGTTAGTGACCACGTTTGCTTAAAAACTTATATTTACAACATTACTGCAACAAGTTACAAAAAATATACATTGCCCGATGTGTACTCGCTTAATCAACGCAATGACCAAGTCCGCTTACAATGTACTGCACGCGCTATACTTCAACCATTGAAGTTTTGTCCTTTGCCCTGATTGGCCGTGATCACGGCCCATGTTTATCGACAGTGAGTTACAATCAGTAGCAAGCTCTCGATTTAAGTGTGTGTAATTTATTTATGTGCGTAATTCGCATACGTAACGGGCCTCTTGCTTGTAGTGGAGCTAAAGAGGTGGAGACAAGCGGCGACACGCGTTCTCATACAAATCAGGAACTATTTCCTTTCTAACCTCTTTTATCTGTTCTGTGGCCATTGCCTTACGGGGTTGCGGGAATGTTCTAACGAGATACCGTAGCCCCGAAACGCAAGAGCAACTGAAGGAGCTTGGTAGGTTTTTAGTCAGTAGAAGTCTGACACTCCCTTCCGCTCCATTCACAGCGGAATTTCAGTTCAGATCAGTTTCAGATCCGTCATCAGTAAACAAGATTGCTTGTAATGTGAATCCTTGTAATGTGACTTTTTTAAATAAAATAAATACATAAATAAATTAGCATTTACAAGAAATAAATACTTTTTATTAATTCTTAAAGAGTAAGTATACATATTTGGTTTTTACAATAAGTAGAACTTTTTACTTTATGATTAATAATAACTTCGTACGAAGTTATCAGAATCTCATTACAAAGTTGTCAAGAAAAAAAATATTTTTGCCGAGACTCTTAAAAAATTTATCAAAACATATTTCATCCTAAAAAAACAGCATTTTACAAAAAATATTCTATCGCCCGAGTCACACGACACTCAGCTTGAAGTGTCGCTGTGTGATTCGTTACGTGGACGCTACGTTTTAATTGCGTTTTGCCAACTTGACGTGTGGCCACTGCGGTTGGACTAGTTTTGAAGTGTTAATGCATTTTGACACTTGACAGCTGTCAAGTTGTGTTAATGATCATGCTGGAACTATAATGAGAGCTTTGGGCTGCTGATGTTGCAGTGTACCTTTTTATGCTGTGGTGTAAACAGGTTGGCTCTTTTATGCAAGTTGTTTTTTTTTTTTTATCCATTGAACTTTATGTGCCTTTAACATAGTTATTTTGTGGGCTTTAATATTGTTTAATGTTTCGTGTATTATATCGTTGATTTCGTCATTCGCCTATCTAAAATGAAGATTCTCAGTAACAGTTTTCATTGCATTTATTACAAAACTGGCTTATTTCTAGCCAAAATGTAACAAATTTCGTTAAAAGACATGAGTGTAATAAATAGACAGACAGAGTTATTCTAGCGTTTACAATATTAGCATGGCTTATGGCCAATAGGGAATATGTATTTTTTTTTGTGAGATAAGACTGCCCATTGTACACTACTTTTACTATTTGTACCCTTAAGTCTAATTATAAGGTGTAAAGTATATCTGGTAATACTAACAGTGGAAAAAACAAATGGAAATCGATCTTAAAACCAACCAGTTATAGCAATTTTAAACGAATCTGGGGGCACGGCAGTGCCTCCGCCAAGTCAAGCAAAAAGCGGCACGACCGTACCATACTTTTCTCGAAGCAGTTCAGGCCATTTTCGACCCCGTATAACTTCGTTGTGGATAAAACTAGAAGCCTGAATTTTCAGTAAACAAGCAGGCATTGTATAAATACGGTATATTTCAAATTTCATTCAATATGAACCAGTAGTTTAAGAATTATAACGAGTCACTCACTGACTGACCGATCATCAAAAGTTTAAGGCACTTCTAGCAGACATAGAAGCTTCAAATTTAGAATACAATTAGTGTTTAGTGTATGAATCAAGGAAAAACTAAAATTTTTCAATTTCGGTCCAGTTTTCTAGATACATCAACTGCATAAATAACTTTGTAATCCTATATATTTATATAGGATTACAAAGTTACATTTACAGTTAATTAATCAGTGTACATGTATATAATTATGTATAATATAATGGAATAATAGGTGTAGATAGGTTAGGCAATCGCAAAAAAAACTAATTTATATATGTATGTATTACTTGTGAGATATATTGTGTTTTCATGCGATGGCCGAGTCAATCTATTTATTTAAAACGTTAAAGATTTTTAATATTGATATGATCACTGTAAGATGTTGTTAGGTTAGATAATTACGTAACAACTTAAGACAGAAGGTTCCTTAAGTAGGGACTGAATAATCGAATAACAGACTTGGTATTACATGGATCTCACAACTTTTTACAGTAGAAGAACTGAGTTGCGAGACTTGGTTTTTTTGACAAGTATTGTTTTTCATGGTACAGTATATCTGACTCACTTGCAAAAACATTTTTTTCTACAGCAGCAGTATGAGCGTTATAGACTTTGACGTCAAAGTCTATGTCGGACTTCTCGTTCTAATTATATACTTCAAAGCTTTACAACTTCGTCAGTGATGCAGATATTTAAAAAAAAAATACGTTATTAATTAAGCACCCAATTAAAAAAGTATCCTATTACCAATCTTACGAGAAAAAACCCATAAACTGAAAAGTCTATATTGTTTTTGTTCTCGGTTACTCTGGTTATCCACATCACTACCATATGTAGAAAACACTTTTCACTATCTACCCCGTAATAAATTAACTAAATCACTCGGGACCACGCCAAGATATATCGTCTCAGCGCTAATGCCTTAATTTACTGTAATAAATGTTAATTACCTTCAGAGTATTTGTGCACAATACAAGTAACGATACAGTTTTACGAGCCTATTTATTGCCTTGTGTTATGATAAGCTGGCGAAATGGCAACTAATACTTCTCGATAAAATATCTTCACAATCGTATTTTGATGTAATATAGTTAATACAAAAATGAACGAAAAGACATATTATGCAATACATAATTATACTATATAAAGCTAAATTACCACTGACTGACTGACTGACTCACTCACTCATTGACATAATTGTTCTCCCAGATGGTGGATGGGGAGGTGGGTATATTTTGACAGATTCGTAAACAAGTAACTCTCAAACCTACGGGAAAAGTGCCAAACCTCCCCTTTCCCCCCCCCCCCCCCTATCGTATCTCGAAAACTACGAGACCCGTATTTTTATCTTTTTACGGATTCGTATAGAGGAGGCTCGGTAAAGTAAAAACCATTTTTCAAAGTCCCCGCCCCCTTCTCCCCCCCTTTAGGCGGATCTCGGAAATTAAGAGACTTGGAAAATTTTTTTTTTCAGATTCATTTAGAGGGGCAATGCTTTAGTCGAAATACTTCTGCAACCCCCCCCCCTATCACCCCCCAACTTTTTTTTTTTTTTTTTACAAGCACGCGGGGTGCTTGCACCTCGCGCAACACGCAAATACTAAACCCCCCATCACCCCCCACTTTTTTTTTCACAAGCACGCGAGGTGCTTGCACCTCGCGCAACACGCAAATACTAAACCCCCCCTATCTCCCCCCATCACCCCCCCCCCCCTTTTTTTTTTTTTCACTAGCACGCGAGGTGCTTGCACCTCGCGCAACACGCAAATACTAGTTATATTATATAAAGCTAGATTACCACTCACTGACTCATTGACATAATTGTTCTCCCAGATGGTGGATGGGGAGGTGGGTATATTTTGACAGATTCGTAAACAAGTAACTCTCAAACCTACGGGAAAAGTGCCAAACCTCCCCTTTTCACCCCCCTTCTCCCCCCCCCCTATCGTATCTCGGAAACTACGAGACCCGTATTTTTTTTTTTACGGATTCGTATAGAGGAGGCTCGGTAAAGTAAAAACCATTTATCAAAGTCGCCCCCCCACCCCCCTTCTCACCCCCTTTAGGCGGATCTCGGAAACTAAGAGACTTGGAACATTTTTTTTTAGATTCATATAGAGGGGCAATGCTTTAGTCGAAATAATTGTGAACCCCCCCTCATCACCCCCACCCCATTTTTTTTTTTTTCACAAGCACGCGAGGTGCTTGCACCTCGCGCAACACGCAAATACTAAACCCCCCCATCTCCCCCCCCACTTTTTTTTTTCACAAGCACGCGAGGTGCTTGCACCTCGCGCAACACGCAAATGCTAGTTATACTATATAAAGCTAAATTACCACTGACTGACTGACTCATTGACATAATTGTTCTCCCAGATGGTGGATGGGGAGGTGGGTATATTTTGACAGATTCGTAAACAAGTAACTCTCAAACCTACGGGAAAAGTGCCAAACCTCCCTTTTTCACCCCCCTTCTCCTCCCTCCCTATCGTATCTCGGAAACTACGAGACCCGTATTTTTCTTTTTTTACGGATTCGTATAGAGGAGGCTTGGTAAAGTAAAAACCATTTTACAAAGTCGCTCCCCTTGCCCCCCTTCTCACCCCCTTTAGACGGATCTCGGAAATTAAGAGACTTGGAACATTTTTTTTTTCAGATTCATTTAGAGGGGCAATGCTTTAGTTTTTTTCACAAGCACGCGAGGTGCTTGCACCTCGCGCAACACGCAAATACTAAACCCCCCCCATCTCCCCCCATCACCCCCCCCCCTTCTTTTTTTTTCACAAGCACGCGAGGTGCTTGAACGTCGCGCAACACGCAAATACTAAACCCCCCCCATCACCCCCCCGCCTTTTTTTTTTTTTTCACAAGCACGCGAGGTGCTTGCACCTCGCGTAACACGCAAATACTAGTTATACTATATAAAGCTAAATTACCACTGACTCACTGACATAATTGTTCTCCCAGATGGTGGATGGGGAGGTGGGTATATTTTGACAGATTCGTAAACAAGTAACTCTCAAACCTACGGGAAAAGTGCCAAACCTCCCCTTTTCACCCCCCTTCTCCCCCCCCCCCCTATCGTATCTCGGAAACTACGAGACCCGTATTTTTTTTTTTACGGATTCGTATAGAGGAGGCTCGGTAAAGTAAAAACCATTTATCAAAGTCGCCCCCCCCACCACCCTTCTCACCCCCTTTAGGCGGATCTCGGAAATTAAGACTTGGAACATTTCTTTTTTCAGATTCATTTAGAGGGGCAATGCTTTAGTCAAAATACTTCTGCAACCCCCCCCCCATCACCCCGCCCCTTTTTTTTTTTTTCACAAGCACCCGAGGTGCTTGCACCTCGCGCAACACGCAAATACTAAACCCCCCCCATCTCCACCCCATTTTTTTTTTTTGACAAGCACGCGAGGTGCTTGCACCTCGCGCACCACGCATATACCAAACCCCCCCCATCTCCCCCATCACCACCCCCATTTTTTTCACAAGCACGTGAGGTGCTTGCACCTCGCGCAACACTCAAATACTAAACCCCCCCCATCTCCCCCATCACCCCCCCGCTTTTTTTTTTTTTTTCACAAGCACGCGAGGTGCTTGCACCTCGCGTAACACGCAAATACTAGTTATACTATATAAAGCTAAATTACCACTCACTCACTCACTGGCTCATTGACATAATTGTTCTCTCTGATGGTGGATGGGGAGGTGGGTATATTTTGACAGATTCGTAAACAAGTAACTCTCAAACCTACGGGAAAAGTGCCAAACCTCCCCTTTTCACCCCCCTTCTTCCCCCTCCCTATCGTATCTCGGAAACTACGACACCCGTATTTTTTTTTTTACGGATTCGTATAGAGGAGGCTCGGTAAAGTAAAAAAAAGAAAAAAAAAAAAAAACGGGGGATGATGGGGGGAGATGGGGGGGGTTTAGTATTTGCAAGTAAAGTAAATACCATTTTTCAAAGTCGCCCCCCCCCGCCCCCCTTCTCACCCCCTTTAGGCGGATCTCGGAAATTAAGAGACTTGGAACATTTTTTTTTTCAAATGCATTTAGAGGGGCAATGCTTTAGTCCAAATAATTGTGCAACTCCCCCCCCATCAAACCCCACAATTTTTTTTTTACTCAAGCACGCGAGGTGCTTGCACCTCGCGCAACACGCAAATACTAGTTATACTATATAAAGCTAAATTACCACTGACTCATTGACATAATTGTTCTCCCAGATGGTGGATGGGGAGGTGGGTATATTTTGACAGATTCGTAAACAAGTAACTCTCAAACCTACAAACCTACGGGAAAAGTGCCAAACCTCCCCTTTTCACCCCCCTTCTCCCCCCCCCCCCCCCTATCGTATCTCATTTTTTTTACGGATTCGTATAGAGGAGGCTCGGTAAAGTAAAAACCATTTATCAAAGTCGCCCCCCCACCCCCCTTCTCACCCCCTTTAGGCGGATCTCGGAAATTAAGAGACTTGGAACATTTCTTTTTTCAGATTTTAGAGGGGCAATGCTTTAGTCAAAATACTTCTGCAACCCCCCCCCCCCCATCACCCCGCCCCTTTTTTTTTTTCGCAAGCACGTGCACCTCGCGTGCTTGTGAAAAAAAAAAAACAAAAGCAACACGCAAATACTAAACCCCCCCCCATCTCCCCCCCATTTTTTTTTTTTTGACAAGCACGCGAGGTGCTTGCACCTCGCGCACCACGCATATACTAAACCCCCCCCATCTCCCCCATCACCACCCCTATTTTTTTCACAAGCACGCGAGGTGCTTGCACCTCGCGCAACACGCAAATACTAGTTATAAATAAAATGGATAGTCGTTCTGCTCTCCAAGATAATTGCGAAATATCCTGTAATATTTAGGAGAAGCATTGCCCACCCCATAATTCAATATCTGCCAATTAAATTAAGTTTTTTTTACAACTAGCAATAAGACTAAATTTGTGTCTGTTTATTTGTGTATTGCATGTTTATGTATGTTTTATGTAATGCATGTATTAAGTTCTGCTGTAGATAATTTTGTGAAGTGATATATTAAAAATAAAATAATAATTTCATCTAAGCTTACTGTTAATATGTCAAAAAAGGTAATGTCATATAAATGATTGACAGCGCAATCTAGCTTAGCAAACCTAGTACATAATTATATAATAGTAGGTACTGCAAAACATCGTATAATATATATGGAATAGTAACATGTAGCATTTAAAATAAGCCAGAATGGTATATATCAATGCCCAATCACATTTCTTACTTGAATTTGTGCATGAAAAGCTGGTCCTTCAATTCATAAATCGAACTACAGCAGCGTAAAAGGCCCCCGGTGGCCCAACCACCATAAACTATCATAGACAGCAAATCATAACTCCTTGCAAGCTATAGGCGTAGGGGAGGTAATGTTCTTGAGTTGTAACCATAGACCGGAACAAGTATCGAGGGAAAGATATGGATGAAGAAGCATAGTAATAGTAAGTTCAACAGGCGAACTGATCTTGCAACCATCACGAATAGATACAATCATATTTACGATTATTTTGCTGTAACTAGACTTTAGGAATCCTGTCAAAATATAGCAAATAAACGCAATCTTGAAGTGAGCTGGAAATTTTGGCAATTTCATTTATTCAAAAACAATTTACATTGTGTGCGAATATAAAAGCTAATATAAAAGCTAATAGTTATTCTAGAAGAAACCCATACCATGTTGCCCGTAGTTTATAAACGTATCTGCGAAATTTAGCCGTATGAATCATAATAATGGTACCGAATTAAATTAGCTAAAACGTGGATCACCATAGGCAATAGTGTGCAGATTTAACGAACTCATAGGACTCAAAAACTAGAGCACATATTTTTTTGATATTTTCACAACACAGTATTTAGCATTCCGCACTACCTGGCATCAAATAAAATTTAAAAATATTCATTCGAAATACGAATACAGAAAAAAAAAATCCACTGGCGCACCATTACACGTTTTGAAAACTTACCGATGTATCAAATAAAGGATCACAGAAATATGAACTTTAGATTGCGAATAATAAAGTCGTATTTAGATTAGCGAGGCAGAGATTTTCCTATGGGTTTATTCTCGGTTCAAATAATAAGCGGAAGGAGCTTTTATTCGATTTTTCCTTTGCATTTAAAATACACACATCAAAAGTGTCTAGGGATCAAGCATTTTTATGCGGATTTCTTGAGATTGAGATGTGGCTTTGTAATAAATTTATGATTTTATAAATTTATATGGATCCTTTTTGGTGCATTTCATAATTTGAAACAGGAACTGTTAATCAAATTCGAGTAAAAGATGAAAATCAGCTGTCAATATTTTCCCTATAAAAACATACAACGCATTGAAGACATTATTAGTGCTACTGTTTCCCTACTACTGATTAAAACCAACGTTATTATGGAGCGGCGACGTCATTTAAGCAGGGAAGAAATGCTCAGAGCCGTGGGAATGATAGAAGCTGGTTCCCGGCAACGTACTGTGGCTTTAGCTCTGAATACAAGTCAGAGTGTTATCAGTCGACTTTGGACACGTTACCGAAGCACTGGTACCGTGGCTGAGCGCCATGGAGGACGGTATCGCTGCACCACACGGAGACAAGACCGATACATTCAAATCTTAACTCGAAGAGCTCCAACAATAACCGCCATGATGTTAGCCGTGAGGCTTCATCACTCTTCAGGGAACTTAATTAGCGACCAAACAGTCAGAAACCGCTTGCATGAAGTGAACCTTCATTCCCGAAGACCGCTACGGGTACCACCTATAGCAATGCACAATCGTAGGATTCGATATCAATGGGCTCTTGAACACAGAAATTGGGCAGAAGAACAATGGCGTTTCGTGTGCTTTTCTGATGAGTCTCGTTTTGGTATGAGACCGGATACAAGACGTATACGACACTGAAGAACCCCTGGACGCCAACAGCGATTAAAATCCTGCCAGGAAGTCCATCCTTATAGTGGTGGAACCATCATGGTATGGGCGGGTATTTGGATCGGCGGAAGAACTGAGTTGATTTGGATCAGAGGCAACCTCAACGCTCAAATTTATGCTGAGACGATTGTATCTGACGTCATCGTTCCTCTACAAGTGCAAATCGGTCCCTTATTTCAGTTAATGCATGATAATGCACGACCGCACACCGCAAGAGTTGTAAGACAGACTCTCGCCGCAGCTAACATCAATGTCCTGCTCTGGCCTGCTCAGTCGCCAGACTTGAACCCGATTGAGCATGCATGGGATATGCTACAGAGAAGAGCTCTGCCGAATATGGAGGGTATCCAGTCGCAAGAAGACCTTTTTTTGTTGTTGCAACGAACATGGGCGGCCATTCCACAGCGTGATTTGGATGAACTCATTTTGAGTATGCCAAACCGATGTTCTTGTGTTGTTAGTGTTCGCGGTAGAAACACGGATTATTAATTGTTTAAGTTACCCAATAAAATTTTAAAGAAAACTGTTATTTCAGTCTTTTTTTCGAACTTTAATGTTAGTGGTTCAAATGTCAAAAATCCCTTTATTAGGAAAATGGCAAATTTCTTTATTAATGCAAAGGTGACTTGGTTTATCGTTACTGTGACAAACGAAAACACTTTATTTGATGAATCCTTAAAGAAAATTTTAATTAATATCAATCAGGAGAAAAGTTATTGCAAAAATATATGTTGATCCCTAGACACTTTTGATGTGTGTAGTTATGGCGGGAATACTGATAAATTGCGAAGCGAGAATTTTATTATTATCTAAGACCATATTTAAAATAAGTAGGTTATTCATTCAAATTTCAACTCATGATCTCGATTTTGCATTTACGTATAGTAAAAAATTCTTTATCTTCGTCTTTCTTGTTTAGTAAGCAGTAGCTATTTCCCATTTTATGACTGAAGAAACCGAACTATTGCTTATACAGAAGTAGTCGTACATTTTACAGGCCAGCTGTATTAGCTTACAGTGTTAAGTGTTAGTAAAAATACACAATGGACGTTTTGGTCAGCCGTTTTCTTAGAAACAACATTTAACTCTCTCTCAAGGAAGTGGTTTTGGTACATTGTGTATTGGAAGAAGAAAATGTGGTTATTAATTAAGTTTTGTCTGAAACGGTTGATTCTTAACGTAAGTAAGTTAGATTCATTGTTTGCTGAAAATAATGGCTATCTGTCTTAATTTTAAAGATGTCATGGAACTAAACCTTTTCTTGATCAAAGGGTTTTTGATTGAACATTAAAATGGTCGCTTATCGAAAAACACCGCCCAAGTAATTTTGACTCCTTTACAGGATAATAAAAAAAAATTGCTAAAATTATTGATTTCAGGAGCCTATAATCAGGTTAAGTACAAGAAGAAGATTACTTATCATCCATAAAAGTATTATACAGCGGAAAAGTTTGTTTGTTTGTTTGAACGCGCTAATCTTCGAAAGTACTGGGTTGATTTGGTTAAAATTTGGTATGGAAGTACCTTGAAGCTTGAGGAACGTTGTAGGATTTTACCCGACTATAAAAGAAGGAGGTTATGTTTTTATCCTCATAAAGTCAACGGGGCGAAGCCCCGCGTAACTGTTAGTCTAAATATATATAACTCAAAGGTGACTGACTGACATAGTGATCTATCAACGCACAGCCCAAACCACTGGACGGATCGGGCTGAAATTTGGTATGCAGGTAGATGTTATGACGTAGGCATCCGCTAAGGAAGGATTTTGCGAAATTCCCAAGGGATCAGGATTTACACGGGAAAAACTTCCCACGCGGGCGAAGCCGCTGGCACAAGCTAGTCATCCATAAAAGCTTATCTTTCACTGAACCCGACTCCAAAACTCCCTGTAAATGTATTCAAAATTACTAGGCGGTACTTTTCCAAAAGCAACGATATTGTGCCAACATAAAGCCTAGAAAATACTTAATTTTACTATTAAGCATTTTCTTCACTCCCTTTGGCTCAGTAAGTACTCGCAATATAAGTTTGTTTTGTTTTAAATTAAAAATAACATTTTTTTTACACGAATATTACCTAGCACTGGCGAAGGCTCCATACAACTCGATTCCTACCGGCTTCCCTTTTGAAATATGGCAAATATTAGTCTATTATTTTATATATTAATATATAAATAGTAATCTATTATTTTCAATTAAACAAATAATTATTTACGAAGTTACAAGATTTCGAAGTCAGCCACAGGGCCACAGTTACTGGAATTCACGCATCACACTTGAGCAAGGTAAGCATTTTTTGGTCCGGCTTCCCTTTTATGAAAATTCACCCTTCGCCACTGTTACCTAGAGGATAGGAAATCAGACACAGGTCTCGCCAAGGGGTCTCACGTTTTACCCAGTTACTGGGTTGTGGAGGTCAGATAGGCAGTCGCTACATGTAAAACTGTACCTCAGCTGCATCAGGTTAAACTGCAAGTCAACTGGAAGCCAACTGGAATGTTCCAACGAGATGCCACGGCCCCGGAACGCAAGGGCTGCTAAAGGAACAGCATGGGTTAATCAGTACAAGTCTGGCACTCACTTCTGCTCCACCCAGAGCGAGAGAAGTCATTCAATGATTATCCAACCTAAAAAAAGCTATAAAAAAAACTTTTTAACAAAAAATTAAACCGACTCCCAAAAACCACTGCAAAGTGAAAAATAACTTTAATTTCGGTGTCTTTAGTTTTGTGTTTTCGTTTTTGGCACCGACTTCCGAAATTAAAGTTATTTTTCACTTTGCAGTGTTTTTTGGGAGTCGGTTTAATTTTTTGGTAAAAAGTTTTTATTTCTCTCTTTTTAGTTGGTCTATTTTTAATTTACCTAGTAACAAGAGCCTAAATGTCAACTACTTATAACCTTTTACAAAATATTGCTTTTCCCAATGCTGGGGCGTTAATTGTTGAGGAGTTCCCCTGGTACTTCACCATCAGCTCTACATCACCATATGCATTGTGACGAGCATAAAGTGCTTAACATCCATATTCAAGTAATCGAATCGCAATCCACTCAATACTTATTATTGAGTAGTTTCGGCGGCCATCTGTGGTCTTCATCATCAGTTCCACTTCCTCAAATGGTACTTTTTGAGAGCAACTGCACAAGTTACTATAATAAATACCCAAAACGTCATAGGTGTGCCTATAATATTTGAAGAGTTCCCTCGATTTCTCCAGGATCCCATCATCAGATCCTGACGTTTATGAAAATGGGACCAATTTCGTAGTATACCCTTTCAATCAAAAAAAGAATTTTCCAAATCGGTTCAGCCGTCTTCGAGTAGTCGATGATCATAATTAATCATAATTGATAACCTCCTCTTTTTGTCGTCGGTTGAAAAAGGATATATACCTATGTAAAAAATGCTATGATTCATTTCGGTGCCCCCGCCAACTCTTTTAATTTAAACCACAGACAATCTAGAGTAGGGGGGAGACAAAACTCGTAAATATGTCGGGTTTTATAGTAGCGCGCCCCTGGTAGGGCGCTCAGTGAGGCAGGGGTGGTGCAACCCTGAGTTTTTACTTGTTTTCTACAATCGCAGTTTGTTAGCTCCATGATTTCTTGATTGCTTATCCGTATTAGGGATGTGATGTCTTGAGTTGTAATCTGTCCAATTTGGTTGGGATTTCCCTTTGTTTTGATCGTGAAAACTTTAAGCCGAAAGAAAATGTCATAACTAAATCTTTAAAAGTGCAACAAATACATCGTAGATTTTCGAAATATCAAGATATGAGGTATATTGATCTAAAGTTTCACTTTGACAGCGTATGTCAATGTCGTATATTTTTGACGTTTTGTCAATTGCCTTCGCCAAGCTTACCGGTGACAAATCTATCTTTAGAATAATAATAATTATGTCAGTTGGCAATATAAAAGCTTTAAAGTATAAATCATAATTTCATGATTACCTAATTCATATTACGTAAGTAATATTTAAAGTAGCGCTAATTATAATGGTGTAATTTGATTTTATTTTGTAATTTATTAATAATGAAATAAAAAAGACATTACATAATAATAAAATTAAATTAAAGTGGCAGCCTGTTATTTCAATATTAACTATATTTTCTCAAGTTATTTATACGATTCTAAAATACGAATCTTTTTTTTTATGGTATCTATGCGTCTGTCGGTCTTCTATTCCGGGCTGATATCTTGAACGGTTAAGCCGATTTTAATGGGATATTATACCGGATACAGTTGGTAACAAGGCTATAGACTACTTCTACTACTACTAACATAATTATAGGGTACTTTTTTATCCCTGAATTCGGGATCGGAATTTACTTCGGAAAAAACTGCTCTCTTCTCAATACAGTTGTAAACCATAATTTTAATATTTCCTTAGTTTAATGAATATTGAAAGTAGCGGTAATTATTAATCTTTATACATTGTACTTACATAGTTTTACTTCTAAAACCTTAAATTATACAGACATAATTTCATCTCTTAATAAACTCATTATAAAGAGTTTGTTAGTTTGAACGCGCTAATCTTCAAAAGTACTGCGTGGATTTGGATGAAATTTGGTAAAGAAGTAGCGTGAGGAAGATCATAAGATACTTTTTACCCGACTGAAATGTTTTTACGTGATGACTGCTAGTCTCTTAATATATAAAGTCATTACCGAAACCTACGAGCCAGTTGCGGCCGCCGAGCACAATTGGACCCTGTTATGCAGATAAGATCCAACTAACATTTTGTTAGTTTTCAGTAAATGTGATTTGAAGTTTAGAAGTGAAAACCAAAATATCAGGCCAAGTTAGAATCATTTGGTAAGTTATAACTATAAGAACATAAAATTCAGAATATTTAGAAAGTGGTTTTATCTAATTTCAGCATATAGCTTTTTTGTAATTCTTGAAAAACTACCTGTGGATCCTTTTTGCAAAATCCTTACAGAAATAAATTATTTTAGGTATCTTTGTGACAGAGTGAGTTAAATGAAAATCTGCAGTAGTTTAAAGAAATTTATTGCCAAAATTAAAAAAAAAAAACAGTAATTATATATATTTATTTATTCAGTAACGTTAACCATACCGTCATCTTTGTTTTCAATCTCAAAATAAGGTACTCCGGAAAATCCGTCTACATCATCGTATATGGTGTTGTCACTTGTGAGATTGTTATAAAACGTTTGAGCATCTCTTGGGATCAAGTGCATAAGACTTTTGATGTCGTTGAGCTTAGCTACTGGAATAGGTTTTCCACTTGGCCACAGTTTTTCCGTTATGTCTTGCGAGATGAATCATATCGCAAGACAAACAAGGAAAAACTGTGGCCAAATGGGAAACCTATTCTAGTAGCTAAGCTCAACGATATCAATGAAGCTTAACCTACCGCGGGTATTTTTCTTTGTCTACTTCAATGTAGTCATCGTCAAAACTGCTCCTCATGAATAAAGAGAACATAGCTTCTTTTTTCAACAAGATTTCTTTCGTTTTGAGCCAGAAAACTTTTTCCCCAGTAATAGATTTTTTTTCTGTTTGTAATAATCTTCTCGAGTTATTACTTTGCATCTTGTGGACTTGTAGAGGCTTGATATTTTTGCAAGTGCTCATTATTACCATGTACTCTTCAGGTAAATAAATTCTTTGCTGGAATTTGAGAGTACTTTCCACTTTCCAAAATCTGTGTCGTTTGGCAAAAAGCTATGTCCAGACACCAAAAACCTTATGCTTATTTGTTGCAACGATAGGTGGTCATTTAACAATGCTTTAAGCATTACGGTAAGCTTTATATTCCTATTCTGGCCACCACAGGAATCACTCCACAGAATACATAAGTTGAGTTACTCCTGGCTGTGACAAGTGTTTAATCAGGCAAGAAGCCACTTCTTGGGAGCCTCTCTTCGCATCGCCTTCCACCCAGACGTTGCAATGGCCTTGATCATCAGAACCCGTATGTATGCCTAAATTGTACACCCACAACTGCCTCTTGTAAAATACGATGTTCGTGGGGATGCGAGGCAGCGGCAATGTTTTTTCTAAGTCATATGTTATTGTTTCTGTGAATGGATCATCCTTTGCAAGCACCATATCACTCTTCATGCGTTTTTGAAGGTCTTCTGCAGTTTTAAAGTGAGCTTAGTGTTCCTCTATAAGTCTATTCTTTTCTTCGTCATCTGTGGTTACATCCTTTTTATTATTAAAGTGGTCGCATTTACTGCAGGTATCTTTATTCAACGGTTTGGTACGGAGGTTAACTTTGGTCCGGAAAACGTTTTTGGCTTTTGCATAAGACACAGCCTTTAGGCTGCGTTTCCACCAGAGATGTGCAATGGAAATGTGTCGTGCGAGGATGTCTAGCTGTGCTGTGAAAATGTGTGGGGGTTTCCACCAAAGCTGTGCGATGAAAATGTGCCTACGAGGATGTGTAGCGGAGCTGTGAAAATGCGCATTAATGTGTGGTGCGAGGATGCGCAAACCTTCCATCCTTGCACATCTCTGGTGGAAACGCAGCCTAACTCCTGCCGAGTCTGCTTCTTCGGCATCTTCGGTATAAAGATGATAAATTTTGGAAAATGTCATATCTGATCTCAAAAATTTAACTTCATCTACTTTCTCTCGACTATAATGAGAAACATATGTAGGAAGCTTTTTAATTAGGGTTATTAGAAAACCCTCACTTTCAGCACTAACTTTATTGTAACCTCCATTTATTCCACGTTTGTCTGTGATAGAATCAGATCGCATCTTTTTTAGGGACGCGCGTATCAATCAGTTTTGCAAAAAGGATCCAATCTGCTTGGTTTGACAATTACTGTGAAAAATATTTTTTCTTTAGAGAACCACGCAACTTGGATCTTTTGAAATTTTTTTTTTCAATCATTTTCCACGCCTTGGCATCATGGTACCTTTTTGCAAAATTCAGAAATCGTAGTATAGGTGATGGTATGCTGGCACAATAAAAGTTTTGTTAGTCTAGTTAATGTCATCAGACTGCTAGGATCTTTTGTGCAAATGTAAAACTCGATGTGTAGATTCTCGTTATGTACGTAACTCAATTTCATAAAAAAGGTGGGCTGGATCTATTCTGCATAACAGGGTCCAATTTAAAAAGGGTAAATGGCCATTTTACAGCTTTATTCACATTAAAAAGAGTATTTTAGTAGAAGCCGAGAAAAAATCCACCGCAAAGGTACAAATACCAGGTGTTTAGTCAGGTTTAAAGCAGGAACAACGGGTTTCCCTTAATTATCCATTCAAGTTCGCCGGGAGATGAAACGAACTAAGTTGAAAAAGAACTGGTTGTACGAATACTGTAGTAATAATTACGTACCTGTATTGCTCAATTAAGTAGGAATTGTAAGTACATTAAGTTTTATAAAAATCATGTGTTTTATACTTGGGTTTTAAGATTGGATGTAGGTACTTTTTTTAAAAGAACTAGCGATGTGGGTAGATTTCACATTACTAGGAAACTTGTTTACCACTTCTACAATCTAAATATATATAACTCAAAGGTGACTGACTGACTGACTGACATAGTGATCTATCAACGCACAGCCCAAACCACTGGACGGATAGGGCTGAAATTTGGCATGCAGGTAGATGTTATGACGTAGGCATCCGCTAAGAGAGGATTTTACGAAATTCCCACGGGATCGGGATTTACACGGGAAAAACTTCCCACGCGGGCGAAGCCGCTGGCACAAGCTAGTGCTAAATACGCTTGTGTGTAATGGGAGTTCAGACATATAGGATACTATTTATTATCCCGAAATTCCCTTAGGATCGAGATTTATGCTGGAAAAACCTTCCACGTAAACGAAGCCAAGGGTCTAGCTAGTCTAAGCTAAGAATCAAACTGTCAATACTCTAATGGCTAAGATTTCGAACTTGTGATCGAGAAATCTCAGGTTGGAACCCCAACCCATTACACTATTGGCGTGAACCCACTCCAGATACAAGCATATTTATCTTAGTTGGAGGAGTTAACAAGATTGCTAGTAATATTAGTTCTTCCCGCGTTGCTAGTTCTCTTTAAATAAAAATAAAAATATTAAAGATACAGGTAGTCCGCAAAAATATATATTCTGAATTCAAAATTAAATTCGAATTGGGAACAGTTCGTTACATTAATTTAGTTTTTAAATCGGACGATACTTGAGATTCAATCATGACGTTTTGGTGGAATATCGCTCGTAATTTTTTTAACATAAATGGTAATGGTAATGTGGGTAGAATTCACATTACTGGAAATCTTGTTACCCATTCTAACTAAACTAAATATGCTTGTCTGGAGTGGGTTCACGGCTATAGTGTATCGCGTGTGGTTCGAAACCACGAGCTCTCGATCAATGGTCACGAATTCTCGATCTGTCTATTTGGTTGACGATTTTGGGCTGCAAATATCAGCCAAGCTTTCTGAAACATGCAGGTTTCTCGTTACGTAATGCTTCACCCTAATGGTTATCCGGTAAAGAACCGACTCCGGCAACATTGCCAAATCTTGAAGACCGACCAATGCGAATGCTTTTACGTAGCCCACGGACCCTTTGGCACCAATTCCTAGTCCCAATTTCATAAAAACGAAAAAAAAAAATGGCTCTTCTACGTTAAACGTAATTAAAACATAATTAAAATAAGCACAAGGGTTGTTTGCCATAAATCATTGCAGTATAGTGATGGTTATAACAATATAATTGGTTTCGTCTCCCGTGGAGATGATTGAACCACTATGCGGTCACAAAACCAGGCACGTTGCAGAAAAGCAATGCATTTTAAACGTGATTAGCCTAAAGGCTAAGGTGAGCGACTTGTGATCGAGCGGTCGCGGGTTCCAACCCCGCCCATTACATTGTGCCGTTAACCCAATCCAGACCGGAGAAGTTAACAAGATCGCTAGTAACGTGAATTCTACTCACATTACCACTATTAAAAAAATATTACGAGATTACTTTACTATATTCCACCAAAAAGTCACGATTGAATCTCAAGTATCGTCCGATTTAAAAACTAAATTAAAAACTGTTCCCAATTCAAATTTAATTTTGAATTTAGAATATATATTTTTGCGGACTACCTGTATCTTTGAGTTTATTTAAAGAGGACTAGCAATGTACCCGCATTACTAGCACACGACCTAACATTACTAGCAATCTTGTTAACCCCTCCAACTAAGCTAAATATGCTTGTGCCTGGAGTGGGTTCACGGTAATAGTGTGATTGGACACCTAAGCCAGTAGGCTGGCTATTCACGTTTACTCTGCAAATACCGTAGATAGCACAATAGGTAAACAATTAGATTTTTTTTTGAAAATTGAAATTGTAAACCATTTATTCGGTTATAAACACACACAACAACAGAAAATTACAAACATAAAAATAAAAAAAAAATAAAAAAAAATACACTAAGAATTTCGCTGAGCATGTCTACACCGAAACCGATGTCCGATATTACTTGCGACCACTTATATAAGGTGTCAGATAGGCCGTTTTATTGACATTTTTAACTTGATTTTGTTTACCAAAAACCTGGCTTCAACCATCAATTGATCAATTAGATTTGATTTCATTTTTGCTATAGTACGCAAAAGCAAACTTAATTTGGAAAGACTGAGCCTTCTCTATATTTCTGTCATATGGCAAAGGCGCCGTGGGCGGAGAACTATGGGTCGCTACCTGATCCTTCGTGGACAGAAAACAAAAAATATCGTAATTAAACAAATATTTGCTAAACGATTCCTGTATTAAGGCCGGAATCTTCGATAACGATCGCATCTTTTAAATATGTATTACTAGCTTTTGCCCGCGAATTCGTTCCCGCGGGAAGTTTTTCCCGTGTAAATCCCGATCCCGTGGGAATTCCGGGATAAAAAGTAGTCTAGATATGTGTTATTCCAGGGTGTCAACTATTTACTTACCAAATTTCATTGAGATCTGTTCAGTAGCTTTTGTGTGAAAGAGCAACAAACATACATCCTCACAAACTTTCGCATTTATAATGTAAGTAGAATTAGTAGGATGTGAATCATAACAATAGGTTAAAGATCTCTGACTTTTTGTGATGACAGTAAAGTGACTTGATAAACAATGTTGCTTAAATGTTCCTTTTTTAAACTGAGATAAGGCTAATGCCAGTTTATGTTAACTTTAATGAGGTAGTTAGTAGATAATGGAATATAATATACCTACCTCTACCTTAACATTCTATTCTAGGGTTGTGTGATCCTGATCATAGACAATACCAAAAATCTGAAATATTCTAATTATTTTATTTCTTTTTACGAAAATCAATATGGATAAGTTTATATGGAGAAGAGATGCATAAAGCTAATATTTTCATAGAAAAATGCATTAGAAATAATTTTCAAAATGTTTGAATTTTGACCTCAAGGCCTAAAATCATTCAAGGCTTTACACTTTTTAGAAGTGTGTAATAACTTAACTATAGGTATAAATGGTAGGATAGGTTACTTAAAGGTATAAATAATAGATAGTTACAACAAAAACCCAGTTACAACAGTCATTACTCTCTACAATAAAACAGCCATTATTACAAGACATAATTAAGTCATAAACAACAACAATAAAATTGATTATGTAATAAAATTCTTGGCAACTTGTAATACAAGTTGGTATTCTCAATATGTGCATTGAATGGTCTCAATGTTTTGTGTTTTCACATTGTGATGGACACAACTCATAACATTATATTGAGTTACAAATGTGTCACAGAATCTTCCTATCCTGTTGATTTTGTGCAAAAATGTGGATTAATTTAAATATTACATATATTTACATCAATATTTAAATTAATCCACAATCTTACGATAATTTTAATGACAAGACCTGTTGCTAATAATAAGATGATTCAAATAAACGTAAGAATTTGAATTGAATAAAAATACCATAGGTGAAATCAATTTAGTAAAATTTGATATTATTTTTGGTCATTTGCTTTGTCAGCTAGCTATCTTAGAATTTTAAGTCGCAGCTTTTTATTATTTTTGTGTGGCTTGGCAGTTATCAGATTCAAAACGTTCAAAATAATATTATTTGTTTGATGATACCGGTTTGATTTCTATATGATATTGATAGTACTTATCATGAACATCTAAGATAAACTGAATAATATTGAAATAATGAAAAATTGGGGTACCTACATGATGTTATTAGTTTCAATACTTACAATAATTGTTTACTTATTTTTATTGTTTTCCAATATGAATTCACATGAGATAAACCTTTGTTTAGACATTGTCAGCCACTGCCAATTATTACCAATATCCTTATAATTAATTACACACATGGCGACGGACTAGGGAGGCATAAAAACTAAACAATCGGCATTCTAAATTCGAAACAAGTCATAAAAACACGCGTCTCCGTTCATAATAACATCAAACGAATCACAGGCATTCTCGGAACGTCCGCACACTGTCAACATCAAAGAGTTTCGACTTCCACTGAAACGTGCAACAAATTATGTATTCTAACAAATTCCCATTAATATCTGCACGGAATGACCGTAAGGACCTATAAATAGCCTACCAAAGGGCTCAAAGGATGCGACTTACCGGATAGAAGGAGCATAACCAGCAAAAACGAACGCATCACGCACATTTTAACGCACTTTATCACATAAAATTGCGACACTTGCTAATAAAATTCGTTTTCTAACTTGCACACGTCCATTTTTTGTTTAAATTATGTTAGGCAGGCATGTTTAGTTGTAAGGATTTGGATGTAAACAATATGCGATAGGTACGACCGACCAGGCAGCACTGTAGAATACGATGAACCAAAGTTGGGCAAACGAACTCGGAGGACGGAGCTTCAAAGCCGCTTTCACAGACAGCACACATCATTAGAAAAGCTGTTCACGGACGCACACTAATACGATTGAGGGATTCCAGACAGCGGCTAACTTCATTGCATATTTGACAGTTCATTCACACCGTTGTGCTTGGAAATCGTATTTAATTACTGTTGATAACACAATAATACGAAATCAAAAAATAAGAAAAAACAATTCGTCACTATTGGAGAAGAAAATCAGTTACAATAAAAAATATTAATCAATCTCTTGAATTGATAACGAAAACATTATCGCGGCAACCACGTAGTTCTAGCATGTGACGATAGGTGGCAGCAGGTTACTTTACTTTTACTACTCCTCAACAGATGGCGGTAAACTATTTAGTGTTACAGTTCACCACTAGGTGGCTGGGAGTAATATTTTTAATCTTTACTTCGCCTTTTCTGTACTGTTTTTACTTTTAGGTCAGTTTGGATCCAAAATAGTAAGTTTAGTGAGCCAAAGTTTTGGCAGAATTACTGGTTATTTGACTCCTGCAACCATGAAGCAAGTATCACGGTAACGCTTCAACGGACTGATACCTATCAGATTAATTACACGTTTTGAAAAAAAAATTGTATACAAGTATTGTAGTCTTTGCCCCGTAGTGTGTTTCGGCCGCACTAAAACTGCATAGCATTCTTTCTAAAAAGAAAAACAGTATTCTTTTCAATAAGTCGTAGCGTGATGTTAAAAAACAATCGTGACGAATTTTCATAATCTTAGTAGATAAATATATGCTTTTTAATTCGGCTGATAATTTCAGAGTCCAGGAAATTACCAGCCGAATTAAAAAGACACGCACGCGAATTAAGAATCACGCAGATATCAACGCGTCGAAACAAAATATAAATCGAACTCCATACATTTATTGCATAGAGTACTATAATACTACGGATATAGAGAGCCCACTCTCGGGAAATCTGTCAGTCCAAATTTGAAGCGCCATCTCTATTTCTTAACCCTGAACTAATGATATATATACACGTATAGCTACATGCATATATATACACGCATAGCTACATACATATATATACACGTATAGCTACATACATATATATTCATGTATAGCTACATACATATCTATAGTCAGTATAGATTGAGCCTTATCCAGTACCCAACAATTTTGTTCTAACTTTCTTGTGAATCTTTTATAATAACTAACATTTTGGCAATTGAATATTCACAAGATAGTTAAAACAAAATTGTTCGGCACTGGTAAATAAATACAGGGTTAATTTAAAAATTGGATTTTTATTAAAACAACTGTATGTAATGAAATTAAATTTTCTTTATTTTCTATTTTTGCATATACACGAATAATTTAGCTGGTTTAGACACATGTTCTACTACTCGCTTAAACGCAATATTTTGTGATAGCTTCTCTGCATTAGCCAGTCGATCCTTGTACAATTCTGTGCCTCCAGTGAAAACTGATACAACTTCAAAATGACAACTTTTCAGTTGAGCAATTTAAAGTTTTATTTATTTTCTATTGCATATAAAAAGACTATTATCAATAATTTTACAGGAAACTTAATGTTAAATACAAGTTGCATCGTTTTTTTATTATTACAGGATTTTGTAACATTTCATTAGAAAATCAAGAAAATATTATGGAAAAACTGTCAACTACATCAAAACATTTAAAAACAACAGATAATTGCATTCCTTATTTAAAAAGTTAAAAATATTACCTCTACCGGTTTTATACATCCTAGAAATTGCATTATTTGTAAAAATGAATCCACATTTATTCAAGAAACTATGTACAGTAAAGAAAACACCCATGCGTGCTCAGTATACTAATGATTTATGCCTTGTGAAATGTAAAACTTCTCTAAGGCAGGCCGCAGACGTCCGGTTTCCTGATCAGGAATTCAGATTCGGAATTCCGTGAGACTAGCGCAAACGTCCGGTTTTTTTCATTCGGAATTTTACGTATAGAGACCGGTGTTACCAACTTAGTTCGACCCCCCTTTTAGTGGCGAAATATTGCTTTTAGTGGCTGGTGTTTTTTTATAGTGGTCAAGTAGAATTCAGTTTCAATTACTGAAAGTGCTATTACTCAACTACTAAGCCACTAAAACTTTACGAAATATATTATTTTTACTTCATTAATGTACTTAATTTATATTTACTGCGTAGGCACAATAAAAGTGCAGAACTTATGGCAAGAGTTGATGATCTATGGCGTTCACTCTCAAGTTTTTATCGGTATGACATGATGAAAATCTGTATGGATATCAAGAAATCTGTCTGGCAACACTAATCTGAAATGAAATTTCCGTGCGTGTACGGCGGCCGAGCCAAAATGTACGCCAGCGCTGCGTTCGGAATGACGTCATCAGGTTTTTTCCGTTCTTACATTCCGGAACGCATCGAACCGAACGTCAGGTTTTTTTCCGTCCGGAAAAAATAAGAATAGTGTGCGCCTTGTTGAACATTTTGTATGTAAGTAGAGCATTCAGGTTTCCTGATCAGGTTTCCTGATCAGGAAACCTGATCAGGAAACCGAACGTCTGCGGCCGGCCTTATGAGGAAAAGCTTCTTTGGTATTGCACCGCAAATATATAATAAAATACCCGATGAAATAAAATGTATGCCAGTGCAGAAGTTTAAAAAACGCTTAATCGGTTACTACTAGAAAAATGTTATTACACTCTAGGTGAATTTCTTAATGACAAATCTCTGTAACTTTACAATATTGACATTTTTACCTATACTTGACATTTTTAATATATCTTTTTTTTACGTATTTTATTTTTAATATTAATGTTCTAAATTGACTATACGTTTTGACATGAAAAGAAATTTATTATCAATTTTAAAATTTTACTTGCTTGCATAGAAATATTGTGACGAATTTATATTTTAATTTAATAGTATAATAATACTTTTTTCATAATAATTTGTATGTCAATAGACAAAACATAGCGCAATACCTAATTTTTTAAGATCTTGTATATAATTATCACATATGTTTACGAATAAATGATTCTGATTCTGATCAAAGTGCACCAATAATATGGCTGTGTAAACTAATGTATATTAAGTTATATCAACTTACACCACACATCCAGTTCTCGTGAAGACTGCTATCATAAGCTATGTTTTAGTATTAATATTATTTTAGTATTATTAGTATTAGTTTACACTACATTTAGGATGCCAGAAAAATGTTGTTAAACAAATCTAATGTAACTTTTTGTCAGAAATCAGTCTAAAGTTTACCTAATTTAATATTTATTGAGAAATATCACTTATCACGATATTATTTTTTATGTATAATGCTATAACTAAAGTTATATATTTAACATTTTCATTTAAAGTGATATTTGTAACTAATTTTATTTTAAACTCTCTATTTATAAAATAAAACGCACATATTTATGATAAAAATAACTTAAATTAACAAAAAATCATTTAAAATGCTTCTCTTCTTAATTAGCATTACAGTATTCAGTGAATGACATTACAGTGTTCAGGAAATGAAATGTTATACATTTACAAGTACCACTTTTAAATATTACTGAAATAGCATTTAACTAAAGACCAGTCTCAAACGACGTCTTTTTAAAATAAGGCCCAAGACTTTTTTTAAATAATTTTAGAAATTAAATGACATCACGCTTTAATATCACAATACCTACCGGTATTGTGATATGTTTAATATCACAATACCTACTGGTATTGTGATATGTTTAATATCACAATACCTACTGGTATTGTAATAGACATGTTACAATGTAGGTACCTACATAATTATTTACTTAAAAAAATCGGTACCACCAGTGTGATTTTGAATGAGATTCCTATATTTTTTACATTAAACAAATTAAATAAATAAAGTCAGTTAATTTACATATTAGGTATAAGGTAGGTATTGGCTGAAATGGGATGGGAGTTCGTAAGATAAATCTAAACCGCTTAACCGATTTTCAACAAAGGGAAGGAGATAGATAGAGGTACCCGTCCGATAAACGTCAAACATGATTTAATAATTTAACAAGTTACATATCATAAGTAAAAGGTAAAGTTGCGTCCGAAGTCTGGAAAAAGAAGTGTTGGTCGTCTAGCAGCTAGATGGGCAGATGACATTGTTGCTATTTGTATTGTGCAATAAAGAAAACTAATTTACTCTACATATTTTATTGTTAGTACCCCCCCCCAAATTCCAGGCTGCGACCGTACCTGCAGCTGCGCCGGATGACACTGGCACAGGAACATAGAGCTTGGCACAAGCAAATAGAGGCCGATATCCAGCAGTGGACGAAGGTATCAGGATTTGGATGATGATTAAAAAGATAAAAGTACAGATGAGTTGTTTGTAAACTTCTATGTACCTAGTCTAGTAAATGGTAAAGAAGTAAAAACCATTATTTTCGCTTTAAGATTGGTGCAATCAACTTACAGGTTAAGTTACTTAATGGAATACAATGGATTTAATAGCCCCATAAAACTAAAAAATTGCAACATAAAACCTTAACAGTGCTGATCTCTTTACTGATAATGTTACTTCTTTGTTAGGTTTTATTTTTATTTTCATTGCAGATAAGGAGTAGTGTTTTTTACAATAGACTATGTTCAGTATCACACATAAACAAAGCCCTATTGTATTGCCCATCATAAAATTTGTTTTTATAATCAACTTTTCTGTGCTCGCAGATCGACCTCTGAGGTTGGTAGCTGCTTAATCGACTTAACTGTGGCTAATTAATTAAAATTAAAGCCTCAGCCTTTGCTTATTAAAAACTTATAAGCCAGGCAACTACACCCTAATGACGCCCTGGGGGCACGGACCTTGGCCTAGGGTGTCTCAGTGGGAGAGCAGCAAGGGAAATGCTGAATTATATTTTTTTATAATAATTTGTTTACCATATGAAAATAATACCAAAAATACAATTTACACATTCTTTTTATTGCTAAAATGATGCTTAGCAAATGTCTGACCGACAATCAGCGGAAACACTAATGTTGCATCTGCATACAGTTTAACAGGGGTCGAGTTTGGTCTGATCTTACCCCATGACACTGCCTCATCTGGTCTTGCACCAGCATCACTGCCATCAAACTCGCTGGCAGTATTAATATAGACAGCATAATCTGCACCATTTCTCATCAGATTAGCGTTACAGATGTGGTGTTTTATCACACCACCTCCTAATATAATCATACCCGTATTATTGGCCTTCACAGCCATAGTATTCAGCCTCCTTAAGTCACTTAAAATATCTATGATCAGACCGGGACGCTTGTATGAATGAAAATACATCATATCTCCAAGGGAACCATCCGTTAACGCAGGACTGAAGATTGGAATGTTGTTCCTCCAAGCCCAATAGCATACTGAACTCTCATCGTTGATTTTCTCACCTAATCTTGCTATAATCCTTGAAGGAGTCCATACAGTTCCATTTGCAATCTGCTCATCAAGCATTTCATCGAGAAGTGGAGTCACCCACTCTTCAAATCTACAGTAATTGTCATTTGGAACTAATAAGTTACCAATTCTGTTAATACCGCGAGTTCTCAGCATTTTCCCGCTTAAATTAAAATCTCCTATGTAGGTAGGAGCGAGGCATTTTATAAAATCCTCTTCGACTCCACCAGCAGTGGTCACAATACAGTCAACCAGTTTGTTTTTCACCAAAAATCGCAGCGTATCACGTAGTCCGGACGATATCATGTTAGAAGTATATCCCAAAAATATAGTACAGTTAGTTTTCTTCTTTATAAATACATCTTCTTCATAAGGGTCACTTGTTTCTTCAGTCAGTGGAACAGAGCGACATTTCAGCATTTTGTTTATTTCTTGAACAGCGTTACCAAAACTGGTGGCTTGGAAACCTGATCGGGTGTAACTTTCGAGTATTTTGTTGAAATCAGTGCCATTTTCCCAGTCGTAACCTGATACGATGGGTGTTTCAGCTGGCAATTCTTGACTTGGCAGTAGAACAGCGTTTATAGCGACGTTAGGAGCAAGATTACTCGGCTTTGTAATAGCAGCAGTTATATCCATATTTTAATACTCAATCCAGACTAGATTAGCATAATAATTGAATACAATGGTCGAATCGAAAACAGATTTTCACTTCAGTGTTTTTACGATTTATTGAATTGTGTATATGTCAAATTCGATTGACAATGACAGATCAGAAATATGGTAGGAGCTGTCATTACGTTTTGTTATTTCCATAAATGTGCTTGCTGCGTTATGTTTAATTTTTATTTATTTATTGCAAAACAGCAATACCTAATTTTGCGCCAAATTTGCCCTTTATGGAAGCAGTCACATCTCTTGGACTGTGTTTTGTATCATGTTTTACTGGACTCAGCATCAATTCAATTCAATTCAATTCATTCTTTATTGCATTGAGGTGATATGCAACCTCTATCGAACTGGCTGGTTTACTACCTATGTCTCAAATGACATCGAACACAAATACTTGTGTCATTAGTCATTACTTATAATTGTACATGTGAAATTTTAAATGAATAAAGCCATAATGTATTGCGGAATGGTTTAATTTACTACAATTTATTCATTTAAAAATAATGGAAAAATATCTAAAACCCGAAAGGTTCGAAGCGGATCCAACATTAAGCTCAGACCAATCATCAATATGGATCCACTGGAAACAAACATTCAACAATTTTCTACATGCTATAGAATCAAAAGGAACTTCAGTAAGTACAGATTGCAAGTACCAGCTGCTAGTTAACCACTTATCGCCGCTCCTTTACACTTGCATTAGTGAATCGAAAGAATATGACATAGCGATAAAGAAACTAGATGAGCTATTCATAAAACCGGTAAACGAAGTGTACTCACGATATCGTTTAGCCAAGCGACAACAGCAACCGGGAGAGTCGATTGATCAGTATATTCAAACGCTTAAGTTGTATTCGAAGAATTGTAATTTTAAATCAGTTACCGCTGAGCAATATGAGAGCGAATATGTTCGAGACGCCTTTATCGCAGGGCTATCGTCACCGGGAATACGTCAACGGCTTTTAGAAAACAGCACACTTACTTTAGCTAAAGCATATGAACAAGCACGGTCTTTAGAAATGGCTCAAATTCAAAATGATAATTACCGACAAGAGCTAACGCCTGTTGTAAATTACACCACTAACGATAACACTACCGCTGCTGCAAGAAAACTAAGAAAATATGAAATATGTTATTACTGCGGAAATCAGCGTCATCAACAGCGGTCCGAGTGCCCAGCTTCTTACACTATTTGCACAAATTGTGGAAAAAAGGGACACTACTCTAAAGTCTGTCTTAGCAAAAGCCCCCGAGTAGCAGCAAGCGAAACACAAGACGAAGATCATGCCAAACACGCTATGGCCACATCAACACATACTTTTTCTTGTATATTGTCGGCAACAGATCTAAACAGAGCCACCACACCCGTTCTCATAAACGGAAAGTTTACAGCAAGAGCACTAATTGACACTGGCAGCACAGCAAGTTTTATTGATCAGCGTCTTGTTAGTCTGTATAATCTGAATATCACTCCCTGCAAGCAAAGGATTACAATGGCAACGTCTAACTTATGTATGCAAGTGAATGGATCATGCCCTTTGAGAATTACTTTACAAAACCAAACTATCAACGCCACTCTCATGATTATGGATGGACTTTGTTCAGATATCATACTCGGACACGATATCTTGCAGAACCACAAAGCCTTAGAAATGCAATTCGGTGGATCCAAACCAACACTCAAGCTATGTGCTCTGTCAGAAGCTAACATCGAACCAGTAAGCTTATTTACAAATTTATTACCTTTTAAGAAACCAATCGCTATTAAGTCCAGACGACACTCTGATTTAGATTCTCAGTTTATCGAAGCTGAAATACAAAAACTTCTTCATGATAAAATTATTGAACCGAGTCTTTCACCGTGGAGAGCCCAAGTTCTTGTTACATCTAGTGAACATCACAAAAAAGAATGGTTATTGACTATTCTCAAACAATAAACAGATACACCGAACTAGATGCTTATCCTCTGCCATTATTGGATGAACTCATTTCTAAAGTAGCCAAGCATAAAGTCTTTAGCAAAATTGATTTAAGTAGCGCTTACCATCAAATTCCAATTTTAGAAGGTGAAAAACCATATACAGCCTTTGAAGCATGCGGAAATCTATATCAATTTCGACGTATACCATTCGGTGTCACAAATGGCGTTGCAGCTTTTCAACGAGCTATTAATTCCATCATACAGAAAGAACGTTTACAAGGCGTGTATACCTATCTAGATGACATTACAATATGTGGCTATGATCAAAATGACCATGACACAAAATTAAGCTCTTTTCAAAAAGTTGCTACTCGCTATAATCTTACTTTGAACTTACAGAAAAGCGAATTTTCGAAAACAGAGATAAATTTGCTAGGTCATAATATCTGCAACAACATAATCAAGCCAGATCCTGGGCGTCTCCAACCTCTTTTGGATATGCCGATACCTAATGACCGGGCCTCTCTTCGAAGGACCATGGGTGTTTTCGCACACTATTCGAAATGGATCCCAAAATTTTCAGACAAAATAAGATTGCTTGCAAAATCAGATAAATTTCCATTGATTCCCGAAGCTATACAAGCATTTCAATCGCTAAAGGCAGAAATAGCAAAGTCAGCTATCAATGTTATTGACCCTAAAATACAACTCACTGTAGAAACAGACGCATCTGATCACGCCATAGCTGCTGCTCTTACCCAAGAAGGGAGACCAGTAGCGTTTTTCTCCAGAACCCTAAGCACTCATGAACGTAATCATTCAGCAATAGAGAAGGAAGCTGCAGCTATTGTAGAAAGTATAAAGAAATGGCGGCAATTTCTAATGGGTAAAACATTTCAACTGATAACTGATCAGAAATCAGTATCTTTTATGTTTGATCAGAAACACAACTCTAAAATTAAAAATGATAAGATTCAACGCTGGCGCCTGGAACTTTCTAATTATAGATTTGATATTACATATCGTCCAGGCAAGGACAACATAGTAGCTGATGCCCTCTCACGTGCAAATATAACAGCATCAACTCAATCAATCACGGACAATCTTTTTGAATTACATAAGAATTTGTGCCATCCCGGTATAACTCGAATGGTTCACTGGGTAAGAGCTAAAAATTTACCATACTCAGTCGATGATGTCAGGCGAATTACGGGATCATGCACTGTCTGTGCTGAAATTAAACCTAGATTTCTTAGAACAAAGGGCACATTGATCAAGGCGACTGCTCCATTTGAAAGGATTGGAATAGACTTCAAGGGTCCACTGCCAAGTGTAACTGGAAACCGTTACATGCTTACTATAATAGATGAGTACTCCAGATTTCCCTTTGCGTTTCCCTGTTCTGACCTAAGTTCCGAAACTGTTAAAAAAAAGCTAAAACAATTATTTGCAATATTTGGTACACCAACCTACGTACATTCTGATAGAGGAACCGCATTTGTATCAGCTGATCTGAAAAAAATTCTGCACGGAATTGGCGTAGCTACTAGCTATACCACGCCATATAACCCCCAAGGTAATGGCCAAACTGAGCGATACAATGGCATTATTTGGAAAACTATACAACTCTCGCTAAAGCAATGAATTTGCCGATTAACCGCTGGGAAACTGTCCTCGAACAGTCACTACACTCCATACGATCTTTATTGTGCACAGCAACTGGATGTACACCTCACGAACGAATGTTCACCCATCCCCGCAGATCTTCAAATGGACATTCAATGCCGACGTGGCTTACGGAGGCAGAGAGAGCACTGTTGAAAAATAATGTTAGAAAAAGTAAGTATGACCCAATTGTCGAGGAAGTAGAACTAGTCGAGACCAACCCTCTACACTCCCACATAAGATGTCAAAATGGCCGCGAGATGGTAGTTTCGAATCGTCACTTAGCGCCGTTGGGAAATACTTTATATTCTGACGCTGAAGATCGCGAAACAGGATCTGACTCCAGCTGGCTTTCTGCTGAGTCGGATGAACCAGAATTTCAAATAAATGATGAACCAACTAGTATTCCGACGAACCAACCAGTTAGTATTACTCTAGATCCTACTAACGTACAAGGTTCTGCACCTCGCCGTTCAACAAGAGAGCGACACCCTCCGTCTTATCTTCAAGACTATGTCACTTCTTAATGGGGGGAGAATGAGGTGATATGCAACCTCTATCGAACTGGCTGGTTTACTACCTATGTCTCAAATGACATCGAACACAAATACTTGTGTCATTAGCAAGGATCTTCTACCTACTAACTGGATTGCTTACGAATGACTCAAAGAATACAGAAAGTCTTTCTTAGCTGTTAAACAATAGAGTATAAACATGCACGTATAAAACTGAAGGAACTATTCGTTCCGAGCGAGACAGTGCCGTGTGTGGACTGTGTCCCTTTCTTCTGTGTGTCAGATTAAAAATATTTATTTCAATGGTAATTTTTTCGACCTGTCTGTTGTAGTAATAACACCTAGTTTTAAACTTCTTTGGAATTCTATCTTTAAAATGAATTGCCATTATTACTGTATGCATATTAATGAAAATTAAAGTTATTTTACCATGCAAACACAAGATGTTTAAACCAAAAAAAAAAAATGGAATTTGCAAGAATTAGTAGTGATATATTATACTATACCTGGCAATTACTACGTTGCCGACTGACGTTTACTTGACATCTGTATGTTTGTAAATTTGAATTATATTTAATTTTGTGAGTTTTCGTAATATTAAAGTGCAAGTTATTGTAACCATGGTAAGAACGTGTTTTGTGGTTAATTGCAAGAGTGAAAAGGGTACCCCGGGTCTGGAATTTCCTTTTTTAAGTAAGTTTTGTGACTTTGTTTACAAATTGCATTTAGGGTGACTATGTTTTCAATGTAAAAGTGGATGTTCTTCTCTTTATTCTTCTTATTTATTATTTTTCTTTCTTCTCATTATATATTATTTTTTGTTATTTTAAGCTTTCCTAAAAATTATGATCTTCGAGTCCGGTGGCTCAGTGTTCTACACAGAAAAGGGTCAGAAACGGTTCCAAAATTTGTAGCCGCCATTTCAAGCCCGAAGTAATATTGCATTTCGAAACAAGATCAAATGATGCAATTCCGTCCATTTTCCCTAAAGTAAGTTATCAATCTTTACAAATGACATGAAGATCACCGTTTCGAAAAATGTAGAATATGAGCATAGCAAGATGAATTTTCATTTTGAATATATCTTAACCATAAATACTACAATTTTGTTCTCATCAATCTATTATTATTTTAGATTCCTGTCAGCGAAACAAATAAATGTTTCAAGTACTATAATATTAAAACCCACTAAAGAAAAGAATATACAACCTGTACTGGGCACATTCAAAGATCTGGTAAGTGAAAGTTATGAAAGGAGTCAAATTAATGAGCATAAAAGTCGACATTTTAGTTGTTTTATTTACTTTTGCTTAGCAAATTGATGGCAAAAATATTTTATATCATTTTGGCCAAAAACTCAGCTACGCAAACTTGCTTACAAGTGTAGTTTATTATATTAATAATTACTTATAACTTAATTACTTAACTTTTATCCACTGCAGTTAGTTAATGTCGACAAATAATAATCTATACTAATATTATAAAGAGGTAAAATTTTTAAGTTTGTATGTATGGGGTAATCTCTGAAACTACCGAACCGATTTTGAAAATTCTTTCGCTTACATGTAGCTGCATTATCCCTGAGTGCTATAGGCTATAAATTATCTTTATATCATGCATATTAGCCGAGCTAATATAATCTTTGTCAAGCAAGTCGGGGACGGGATCCCGTGGAATATTTTCGACTTCTACGCGGACGAAGTTGCGGGCAGAAGTTAGTAATTCATAATTTAAAGATTATTTTCATACTTTTAACTAATAATAGTGTAATACATTTTTAGGGTTGTGTGTCAAGCCAATCTTGTAACAAACCTGCAGCTGCAACATATGAGGAACTAGAAAATATAGAACCAACCTAATAATAATAACCTTATAATTATCATTCGATCTGCCTCCTTTATGTTTAGAATTATGTATGTTAATAATATTGATTTCTAACCTTAAATAGCACATGTGGTGTTAGCCTGTAATTAATTTTTACACTTATAAATGTAATATGACTGTTTCATACAAATGTATAGTGTAAACAATTGTAGGTT
This sequence comes from Tholera decimalis, assembly GCA_943138885.2. NCBI lineage: Eukaryota > Metazoa > Arthropoda > Insecta > Lepidoptera > Noctuidae > Tholera > Tholera decimalis. Next base: position 6,894,821 of record OW964571.2, read on the forward strand.
AACCTAAATAAATATATACCGAAATAAATTATATCTCTTCTGTTATTCTTTCTATTTATAATCATCGTCTTTCATGAAGGGTTTTAGTAGTTTTAATTATATATAAACATTGCATCATTTTATTTTAGTCTACTGGCTCTAACCGTACAAGTGTCGAATAAACATAGATTACCAATTAATGTACGTTTGTTTGGACGTCTATACCACTGCCTATCAAGGCCAAGCCTTCGAAGAATTGCCAGCTGGTGATTCTGTTATTAATTCTGTATCTGCAATAATTGTATTTGTATCACGGGTCTTAACCACTTTGAAAGTTTATAATTCAACGCAATAAAGTTTGCAAAACCAATTTTGCATTTAGCCCGCATAAGGAAGGGTTTATTATAGAAATTAGCGCGCTCAATATAAGTTCCTCAGATATATATATTGAGAACTAGCTTTTCGCCCACGTAGAATTCTGTTATATCGCGCTACCGAGCAACTGTTCAAAAATCTGAGATAGAAAGAACCCTATATAGTTCCCAGGGTTTTAAACTATCTCCATGCCAAATTTTTTCGAAAGCGGCTCTGTGATTTAACCGTGAAAGCGTAACAGACCGATACAGACCTTTGTATTTATAATTGAATTTATTTCTTTCTTTCTATTTAATACGTTGTTAAGAAAAAAACTGGCCAAGTACGAGTCGGACTCGCACATGAAGGGTATTTTTATAGGTAGGTAATGAATGGTACGGAACCATTACCTATAAAAAGCACCAAAAAAATCACAACTGTTGTATGGGAGTCTCCCTTAAATATTTATTTTAATTAATTTTTAGTATTTTTTGTTATAGCGGTAACAGAAATACATCATTTGTAAGGTTAATAATAAGTGTCTAAAAAAACCTGCAAATATTGCATCAAATAAAATTGTCCTTACGTTTATCGCGAATTGATATCCACACTACTAGAAAGAGATAGCTAGGTCCTTCGAGGGTATACTCTTCGGAACGGATTTGAGCTTCGCGTCCGCATTCCAGTTTAGGTACAAGTTCCTTGGTCATTAGTCATTACTTATAATTGTACATGTGAAATTTTAAATGAATAAAGCCATAATGTATTGCGGAGTGGTTTAATTTACTACATGCATTAACATGTGTTAACAAGATCTTAATAATATATAGGTAATAGCTCACATGAACCCTGTGGGGCACAGCAATTTTACATATTGTATAGATTAGAGTGGCTTTATACAAACTAGAAAATAAAAATAAAAATAATCACAATAATTAATGTTGCATAGCTCTAAATGGAATAATTCATCAGTCAAATTAAAATAGGTATTTTAAATAAATGTCAAATCAAATTAGGAAATTTAAATAAATCTCAAATTAAAATAGCAATGTCAGTATACAGTAGGGTCAAATTATTACATTACGCATGTACTATGTCACAAAAAAATATAATAAAATGCAAATGTCTTTCGGTATTACGTTGTAAAGTCAGAGTCAGAAAATTCATTCAATGTATAATAGCATTTATCGATGAGTAGCTTTTTAACGCGTTTTATAAATATTTTGTCGTTTTGCTCGGATTTCATGTCATTCGGTAGTTTATTGTATATTTTAATGGATGTCACAAGAGGGCTCGTGCTGTGTAACTTTAATTTTGATGGGGGTATTATAAGCGTATGTTTAAATCGTGAACGTTGTGCGTATCGGCGAGGTAAATCTATAGTTTTGTGGTAAAAGTTTGGGTTCTGTCGTACGAATTTACAGTTTTCTAGAATATAGATAGATGCTAGAGTAAGAATTTCTTGTTCCTTGAAATGCGGTCTACAACTTTAGTCAGTGTGAACGACACATTTTTTCTGAAGTATAAACAAGTCGTTACTATTTCCCCAGAGAATTATGCAGCAATTTAGCCACGCGTAAGCATATTCGCATCCGCAAAGTTTCAAGTGCAAGTTATTTTGCAGTGGTTAAGTTTAATATTATAATAAAAGCTTTGTAAATATTTTGTGCTTGAAATATCCATAAACTATGATATCCTAAATGTTTTATTTTCCATTTCTTCTTTCTTTTTTTTCTGCTACAAATTATTTTACAAATTTGATGGACTGCGATACAGGCGCGGTCGCAGCTTGCAATTTTGGAGGGGGTCACTAATAATATTAGGTATTTACCTATGAAAGTGCCGTTTTTAGAAAAGTTACCCATGCAATCGATGCATATTTGCGAACGCAGCGGTAACTTATTAATACCCTTCCTCAGACCAAGAAAAAAAGATAGACGTCGCGTCGCGAACATCAAAAGTGAAGCCATCTTTTTATCTATGTGTGTATCCAGGAGTTGCCATTTGTTAACTTTTTTCCCTATAATTTGGGAATATTTGTGTGTGTAGAAATTAGGATAATATTGTACGAGTAAGATATAAATAGTTCAGTATGGTATGGTATGGTGGTTCGTACGAAACTCAAGTGGCTTCCTATACGTCTTCGCCGGAACTTACACATATTGTCTCTGCTTTACAGTATTCTGTTCAATCCTAAGACCCCCTTTTATCTTAAAGAACGTTTTAAGTTCCTCCATGACACACATGCCAAATTTCTGAGGTCATCGGCAAACTTGAGGCTAGAGGTACTGAGTCACTCCACCAATTTCTTTGGTAAGTCGTTCGCAGCTCAAGCAGTACGACTGTGGAATACTCTTCCCGTGTCAGTAAGACAAGCACAAACCCTTCCTTCTTTCAAAAACATGGCAAAAGATCTCTATCTCTCTCTTTAATATGTTACTATTTTTTTTTTTTATATATATCGCAGCTTTGTTATTTTTATGTATATGTGTATTGAGTATGTAGGTTATTACTTATTTATTGTATATAAGTAAATAGTACACCATGGACTACCCGCGAATTTATTTTCTCCTGCTGTGTCAAATCCATCTAAAGGTTGTCTGTAAAAGATCGCTTTTAGCGATAAGACCGCCCATTGTAACACCCTTTGTAGTTTTTAAGTCCTTATTTAATTCTGTTATGGTGTACAATAAAGAGTATATCTATCCATCTATGGTATTGTACCTCAACTGTTTCGAAGGTTTCTATTTAAAAAAAATATTTTCAATTAACTTTATTAAATTCAAAAAGACCATCATAACAAAATCAAAATCTAAAGAAAAAACCGATTTCAAAAACATACAACTAAAAACTACAAAATAACCTAATTTTCTTATTTTCCATTTATTTTTTATTTCATTATTAATTGGAAACCTAAAATATTAAATACATAAAAATAGGAAATAGGAATTTAACTGGTAGTAAGAAATCATATTTATATAATATATTAATTGAATGGGAAAATTTAAATCGTATTATGGCAGCCCCCACAGTTTATGTCATTGCTTTCGTTCGTTGAGGTTTTTTGTTCCAAGCCAGTCTGGCGAAACTCGTATACAAAAAAACGATGTATGAAACGGACGTCCTTTTTTATGTATATATATGTTTCTATAATATGCTTCTATAATCCGATAAAATTAAGAAGAACACTTAGAACTCTGTGGATTTATCGGCCTATGATTCGTCACAACATAGATGGATTACATCGACCGCCATTTTGTCTGTCACAGACTGTCACTAGCGTTTGTTGTTTGTGTGTTTTTGTCATAAAAGTGTATTTAAAAATCATTTTGTTGGAAGAAATTTGAGAAATATGAGAGATAATATGAGAAATTTGTGATATATAAAGAAATATGAGAAAAATAACGTGCGATATTTGTCATATAAAAACGTAACCGGGTTGGTGATAACCAGTGATCGGAGTAGGTAGATTGATTTTACGTACTTGCATCATGAATAGTCATAGAAATCATAACATGGATAAGGCTTTTTTCCGAGATTTCATTTTGGTACTTACGGGATTGAATCAAATATTGTGAATGTAAAGATTTTTAAACTTCTACATTTGAAATTTATAGAATGCAAGAGTTAAACGTTTAAAATTGTTTTTTTTTCTTATTTATCAAGTAATAAAGTAAATCTTACTTTTTTGCGTCCATTCGTAACTTACATTATGACTAATTTAGTAGTTACTTCTTGCAAGTTTATTATCTGCTGCTTATAATTATTATGTATTATATTCTTGAATAAATAAATAAAAATATCTTTTTATACTCCTTAAAATTTTTTCGCATTCAGTGCAATAATTTTTTATGAATATGAAAACAGGTAAAAATTAAATAGAAAGCAGCTTATATCAAAATCAACATCTTTATTGATAAAAATATTTTAAATCTTCATTTTCATAAAAAATACAGCAAAAGGGTTAAATATTTCTTATTCATATTGATATAGTCTTTATCCTACACATTACAATATTTAAAATTTAAAAAAAATGTAAATTATTACAAAATCCCGGAGTCCCGGAGGCATATCCATATTAATATATACGTGCCAGTTCATTTACCCCAAATCAATCTACCTACTCCGATCACTGGTGATAACAAACGTGTTTTTATGGCTAAATTTCCATTAGATGAAGAACGGTAGGCATAATTAGTTATTTATTTCTATAAAGAAGTTAATTCAAGTGCAATTCCTGAAGGTTTAGTGCATTTTAACAAAGAAAATAACTTTTACAAAACATTACATAGTGTTTACCCATCAACCTGGATTTATCGATATCGATGTTTAGTTATTGAAATGACGAGAAGTCTGTTCAGCAGTAGACATCTACAGGCTAAGCTGATCATGAAAATGATAATTAGGTACTTAAAAAGAAAGTGAAATCAATGTTTTCTCAATTAGTTTGTTTTGTCATTATAAATTTCCTTGCAACAAAATATATTAGTGGTAAAATTTTGGCATATAATAATACATATTGTAGTTATTTTGGTCAATGGTTCGTCTTAGGGGTTTGTTACATTATTATAATACGTAATTTATATGTAAAAATAACTCATCACACACTTTTTAGGTGTAAACAATGGGTCAAAGCAACAGGATAAGAAGGCTTAGTTTATGTGCCAATAGAAAAGTTGCATCAGTTGAAATATCTAAGTAATAAAAAAATCTTTGTGAAAAGCATTTCCGGAGTAAAGATTTCAAGAAAAAAAACTCGACTGAAGAAAACTGCTATTCCGTGTCTGGAAATGTCATCTACACCATTATCTGATGACATTTTAGTTGGATTTCCACTACATTGTATTGCTAGCAGTCAACCATTGCCAGCCAGAAGAACTGACGAAGAAGAACTGTTTACAGAATTATCGTCAGTTACAAAGAAGGAACATAACTACCACCATGGTTTTTTGTATGAACCAAGTTAGTATAGTTTACTTGTTTTAACGGATATGTCAATATATTTCTTGTATTTGATGAACAGCCATATTTTGATAATATATCTTTTTTATGTTACAGAACCTTCAACATCAACCTCACAAACAGACGATCATACTGGAAACGGATTGTTCTAAATACTAAAATATTTTTTTTTAAATTATTATAAGTTAATAGTAGTTTAGTGTTTAATGTCTTGAATAAATATGTATTAAAAGTATCTGAGTTTAAACTTTCTTTCATTAATTTATTTCGTAAAAATAAAAAGAAATCCAGAATCTCTCGTAGCCGGTATCGATACGTTTTCGCCAGTCACCACAGTCACATCACGAATAATGACATTATGTTGGCAGTATGTATTACGTCGTGGTTCTGTTAGGTTGGTATTAGTCTAGAGTGCACGTTTCATACATCGCTATTTTTCTATAGCACTCCCGTCTCTTACCGTTAGGTTTTACATACTCTTTGTTCCAAGCAACCTAAAATTTACAGTTTATTAATAGAGAAACGATATTATTTCAAGTACTTACAAGTGAAAAGTAATTTCGTGATACTTTTCATGTTGTTTTTGCAACTTTTCACTACACCGGAAGGCATAATTCTATTTTTTAAATTTATGTTTACTTGACGATTTCTCGTGACGTACTAAGAGCGATGAGCATGGTTTTAGTGTAGTTGTGTGCGTGAGCGTGTATGTTTACTTGCAGGAGCATGGTTTTTATGGCTTCACTTTTGATGTTCGCGACGCGCCGTCTTTCTTTTTCTTTTGGTCTGAGTACCCTTCTTGAAGAAATCGGCTAGACGGGAACTAACAAATTCTTCAAAGGCATTTTGTACTGCCTCTCAGGTATTGAATTTTTTTTCCCACCAAGAAGTTATCCAAATTCTGGAAAAAGTAGAAGTTTGTAAGTGCAAGGTCTAGTGAGTACGGCGGATGGCGGAAAACTTCCAACCCCAGCGCTTGCAACTTGGAGACCGTCTGCTGTGCAGTATGAGGTCACGCGTTGACGTGCAGGAGCAGCGGAGCCGAGCGACTGACAAAGCTGGTTGGAGACGTGCGAGCTTCTCCATCATTGTGTTCAGTTCTTCACAGTAAATACCTGCAGTAATGCTTTTCTCCCATTTGGTAAGAAGCTGTGATAAATTACACTGGCTTTAGAACATCTAACAGTAACCATAATTTTTCTACTAGTTAGTTTTCGTTAAGGGAATTGTTTAAGTGCTGAACTAGCATCCAGACAACTTATTGAGTGCTTGCTATTGTCGAATAGAATCCATTTTTCGTTGAGTAGTGCAAGGCACGTCTCGATGCGTACTTTGCGCTGGCGGTCATTGAAATCGTGGGGCACACATTTGGGAAACTTTTTTACCTGCCAATTTGACGTAAATGCACCCATATTGTTTTGATGTTAACGTCGAAAGCTGCTGCAAATTCAGCCATAGATTGAGTATCATTAGCGTCCATAATCGCCATTTTGTCATTGTCGACCAAAGTTTCCGTACGACCGTTTCTAGAACGGAAGCGGGTAAACCAATAACGGATGGTGCGTTCGTTTGTAGTATTTATTCCGCAAACTTCGTTGATGTTGAGTGCCACTTGTGCCGCTTTGCTACCACGACGGTAGGTACTCATATTCCATAATTACCCGATTTTTAGGGTTCCGTAGCCGAATGGCAAGGAACGGAACCCTTATAGTTTCGATATGTCTGTCCGTCTGTCTGTCTGTCTGTCTGGCCGTCCGTTGTATGTCACAGCCATTTTATTCCGAAACTATTAAGACTATACATGTGAAACTTAGTAAGTAGATGTATTCTGTAAACCGCTTTCCGATTTTAAGAAAAAAAATAAAAGAATTTAAAATAAAGGAAACATACATGGAACTAGAACTGAAAATATTTATTTTTCATGATACCTATGCGTGTGTAGTATCTATAGACAGGTCTTTAAAAATGATATATGGGTTTCTAGAAACACTTTTTCATAAAGTAAATCGTTTAAAAGATATAAGCTTCCAAAGTGCTAAAATGTGTCGCCCCCCTCTAACTTCTATAATAATGGAGTGAAAAATCTAAAAAAAATATATGTCTGTAGATCTTAATGTAAACTTTCAAGCAAAATTGGTTTGAACGAAATCGGGTCAGCAGTTTTTAAGATACAGCATATTTTCTAAAACCGCAAATTTAACTTTGTAATTCATACAAACACTATGAAAAACAAAGTTATTTAGTGTAGTTGTAAAAATGTAACTAAGCTAGTTTTAAGAAATTTTTAAGGTTTTTTTTATTCGTCAAATAAATATATGTACATAATATTATATTATATTATTATAGTTACTACGGAACCCTTCATGGGCGAGTCTGACTCGCACTTGGCCAATTTTTTACCTATCCATGATGATCAAAATTTTTCAAATGCGAGGAAAACAGAACGCTAAACATTAAACGAATGACTAATTTTGATAACAGACGTCCATGTTTCAAAAATAAAATTAATTTGTTTGAATGTTAATTCATTCAAATTTCAAGTTTAGAACTCTTAGCCAATAAAATAATATTTAGATTTTAAATGGTCAGTACGGCAAAACGGCAATGTCATAGGCAAAAACCTATTATAATATGGCGAGCAAATTAGACTTTCTTGCACAATACACAATTGTATTGCATTTTTAGCGGAAGGGTGTGTCAGATTTCTACTGACAAAAAAGTAAAAACCCACCTGTTTCTTCAGTTGCCATTGTGGTCCAGCCCGCGGCATCTCGTTAGAATATTCCCGTAACTTGCAAGCAGGCAATGGCTCTATCGAGCCCCGTCAATGCTGTGCGGTATCCCTGTATCATCCGGGTGGCCATAACCCTCTAGAATGCGACCAACTTGCGGGCTCGTCACCGCTGTAAATTCAGCGCCCACACAGGTGCCCCATAGAGGACCATGGACCCCATAGAGGGCAGGAGTTACTTCAGTGCAGTACCTACCCTGTCGGCCTGTCCGGCCTTGGAGCCAAGCTACAGATTTGCTCCACCGGCTGACGAGGACCAAACCAAGCAAACCATAAAATGCATCGCGCTTGGGGAAGAAAATGTTTCGTTTGGCCAGTGCTTTTTTTTTGTATATTATTATAAGAATTTTCAATTTGGCTTGTATGATTTGGGGGGAGAGGGTTACAGGGGACATGTGAAAAAGCACTCACGATACAGGAGATCATGCCCAAGTAACACAGTCTTGGAGGCTTAAAACAAATCTGTCTATAGACAGTCTATTCATGGTAAATTTCTTGATAGGGGCTTTCTAAAGATGGTTTCAATAAAGAACATGTATTCTTATAGAGTTTTTTTTCTCAAGCTCGATTATTTTTAGAGCATTTGTTTTAAAGCACACTTATTTTAAGTACGTTTATAGGTATATTGAATGTTTTAAGATACAATGCTCTACAAATAGTTAATAAAGCCTAAAGGTACCTTACTTGATATAACTTTATAGATAATATGATATATTTTAAGATAAAACATTCTATTTTATCTATTGGTACTCTTATCTTTGCTTATAAACAGACTTTTAAGTCTAGATAAAATACTTTAATAGATATTTTTCAGATTGTCTTAAAAAAGTATAATGAAAACGTGTTTCTAGTGGTTTTTTTCCTAAAAATGGCTTAATTAAGTGTACTTTACATTAAATATTTGAATTGGATGATTTTATGCAATGGAAACAGTAAAAAAAAGACAACACGTCGAAACTGCGACGGAGCGGCCCCGCGGACGCATAGTAGGTACATGCGCGGTTCGAAGGGGGGGTCACAGGGGACATGACCCCCCCCCCCACAAAATCGTACACGTCAAATTGAAAAATCTACAAAATAAAAGAAAGCTATTTAAACGGAGCGTAGAGTCCGTTCCTACTTATCCGATCAGTCTTTTTGCCCTGAAACCGGACGCCGGACGTGGGTGTTCACATTATATCCGATCAGTCTGTTTTGCCGGAAGGTCGGTGGTTCGACTCGCCGCCAGTTTACATTTGTATTTCGTACGCGATGGACGGCTACGATGATGTTCTTATATTGTGGTGGTATTTGAGACGAAAAAGTAGTAGAAAACGGAGACAACATTGGGTGCATCCTATACGTCGAGACCGATTTTCAACATATTTGAAACATTGATGGGTGAATTAAGGAATGATGAGGCGAAGTTCTTTAACTACTTTCGGATGTCTTTTTCCTCTTTCGACGATCTCTTGGGAAGAATTTCAATGGACATAAAATTACAAGACACAAGATTTAGAGAGTGCATTTGTCCACAACAAAGGCTGTCCATATGTTTAAGGTACGTCCTTTTTTTTCAAATATTTATATAGGAAATGCTCTTCCAAGGTGGCTAGTTGGATTGTAATATAGTTTTAGGAGTTTAATAAAATACAGATATGCAATTATTGAAATATTTTTATTGGAAACAGTCACATGAGAGCTTTTATTTTTGTCGTCTTAATTAAGTCATAGTGACTAAATTCCTTCAAAATCATAATCTAATACACTCGATGCTTCAGAAGATGGTTGAGAATGATACGATGACTGAGAGGTTGGTTATGGTGAACGTACGAACGCTGCCGTTTGCTGAAGAGATTGTAATGCACTTGTCGCTGCAGAAGATGATTGAGAATGATACGATGACTGAAAGGTTGGTGATGGTGAATGTATGAACGCTGCCGGCTGCTGAAGAGGTTGGGTATGGTATCCACGATATTGGTCTTGCCATTCAGTTTGATAATCATATCTTTGGAAACTAACACTATTCCTTTGATTTTTGTATAAGAGCTAAAACTCCTGCTTGAAACTCTAAAGTTTCATACATTGTGAAAGAATCAACGGCGGGTAGTACACCCTTGAAAAATAATAAATTTGGGTTTTCTTTTTCTTGTGTCATCCTAAAGTCCAGGAATTTAGACATCTTTTCATCGACGTCTATTGTGCTCTTCGTGCTTATGGGAATCGAAGTTTACGAAAGTCAGTTTCATTACTAGGACCACTTTGTACATTTCCTTCAACATAGTTTTGAATTGACTCTTCGGTTGATCTCGGCTCATAAACCTTTAAAAACATCATCTATCATCGTGTAAATAACGTCGAGACTTTTTGGCAGCAGATCCAATTTTTTTTCTTCTTTCTTATTTTTCGTCGATTTTCGCCATATGTCTCGAATGTTGTTCCATTTATCCGATACAGATTTTCCTGCAAACAAATAATAATAAGTATTATAAAATTTTGTTGTTTAAGTGTTTTCATCCATTTTATTTGTTTTCAGATATTTTGCTTCTGGGTGTTCGTTCAAGGAACTCCACTACTCATAATTATAGGGTAGGAATATCGACTATTAGTAAAATAATAAAAGAAACCAGCGTCATTATTTGGGAGAGATTATTCACAGATTTCATGAAGTTGCCTGATACAGAGAGAGAATGGGAAGCCATTACAAATGAATTTGAAACAAAAGCTAACTTTCCTCATTGTCTTGGAGCTGTACACGGAAAGCACATCAGAATTATAAAACCATGCCATAGTGGTTCTATGTTCTTTAATTATAAAGATTATTTCTCTTTTGAATTACTTGCTGTGGTCGATTCAGAATACCGATTAATCTACATAAGTGTTGGTTCATATGGAAAAGAGTGTGATTCTACCATATTAAAGAACAGTATCTTTTGGCAACAATTTAATAATGGTTCATTAAATATACCAAACCCCAAGCCTGTACAAGAAACCACACAATCATGAAGAAATACCGTATGTACTCATTGGGGACGAAGGCTTTAGCTTAACACCGAATCTCTTAAGACCATATCGGGGTACACATTTAGATCATGAAAAAAAAATCTTCAACTATCGCTTGAGCCGAACTAGAAGATATGTTGAGTGTGCCTTTGGTATTCTAGCCTACATCGGCCGATAGATCTTCAAATAGAAACGGCGATAAACGTCATAAAAGCTTCTACGGTTTTACATAACTTTGTCCGAGATAAAGACGGTATTAATTTACAACAAAACCCAATAAGTGAAGAAGTGAAGAAACGGGCCCGTTTCCACATCGTTCATATCCACCACCGTGTAGAGGTGGGCCTACTGCAAATATAATTCGAAGAGCAAGAGAAGAATACCTTGGTAGGAAGCAGCTATATGAAACTACCTACATAGTATTGAATAAAAAATTAACTTACCAATTTTTTTTCTTTATTTTTCGTCCAGTTTCTCAAACTCAGGATTTAATATTATGCAAATTTCCCGCCACGCTTCTAATCATCGATTTGTTAATTTGTACTCGTCCAACATTTTATCCCACAATACAGGTTTATTTTCGACTAGCGATATTAACGCACAAGCGTCCACGTCCATTTTGCACGAGCACTGACGCCAAAGAGAATGTAATATACTAGACGCCGAATGAGACTAGCGACGCGAGGAAGGGCGGGGCGGAGGGGGTCTCGTCTTCAGTCTAGACGCAACGTTCCGATCCGGGCGTTTTGACTGATCGTTGCAGTGGCAAAACGTCCGTCAAATAACTCGGATTAGTCTTTTTTCCCGGATTAGTCATAATGTGAACAGCTCCATACAAATTGTACTGCCACTGGCACATCCGTCTATTTAGACTGACCGAGAAAAAAGACTGATCGGATAAGTGGGAACGGGCTCTGATACATTTTATGGTGTGCTTGGTTTGGTCCTCGACAGCCGGTGGAACTTCGTAAAGCTCTTCCGACGTTTGGCTCCAAGGCTGGACGAGGCAGAGGCTGCATTGAAGCAGCTCCTGCCCAATCTAGGACGGCCAAACGCTCTACGCGGAGATTGTACGGTCCTTGCCATAGGATCTGGAGGTGGTAGGACTCGCGCGCTTGCACAATTGGCGCAAGGACTAGGCATGCCTCAATCGCGCCGATAAATGACCTCTTTGAGGAGTGGCTGGAGCCGCCGATGAGCTCACGCCATGGCGTCCTCACCTTCCACCTGATGCAGCTGCTGACCGAACTCGAGGCTGTTTCGGGAGGTACCTGTATTCGATACAGCGGGAGGACCCGCCTGGGTGTCGTCATTGTGAAGATAACCCGCAGGACGCAGTGGAGCATACGGTAGAAGTGAGCCCCGCTTGGGCGGAGCACCGCCGTGTCCTTGTGGAGGCGATCAGCAGCGGCGATCTTTCGTTCCTGGTTCAGACCATGGTGCGGAGCGAGCGGGAATGGGATGCAGTTGCTTCCTTCTGCGACGCAGTCATGCTAGCGAAGGAGGAGGCTGAATGCGTGAGGGAGAGACAACTTGCTTCCTCACGCCCCAGCCGCCGCTGGAGACGCCTCGGGCGTTGGCAGCCGATGTCCGGCCACCGTTGGCGTGGGTTTGCGGCTGGCGAGCAGGGGTCTGCTGTCACCTAAATTGCCGGCCTCAGACTTCAAAAACCAACCCCCAACTAAAATTATAGTTTTTCCCCGGATACCCTAGAAAAAATTATTTTCGAAGTTGAAAACAAAACGAGGTTTACTTATGGTTTTATTTTTTTTTTATAACTAAATATATTACTAAATATATATTTTATTTTTTCATATAGTCTCTTTTTATATAAATCAACATTATAAAAACAATGTGATAAAATCATCGTGCTTTTTAGCACCCGTAAGACATGAACGCTTATAGGGAAAATCCCCCCGGACGCTCTCCAAACTAGGACAAATCCGGGGAAAATCGGATGGATGGCAGCCCTTGGTTACCAGGCTCGGAGAGACGGTGCGTCGTGTTGAGCCTTTGCCTGCTGGGAATGTTCTAACGAGACACCACGGCCCCGGACCACAAGGGCAACTGAAGGAACAGGGTCGGTTTTTAGTCAGAAGAAGCCTGACACTCCCTTCCGCTAAAAAGGAATAAAATAGTGTACCTATTGTGCAATAAAGTCAAATTTAGTCGACTTATTTTATTATAAGTGACCCCTCCAAAATTGCAGGCTGCGACCGCGCCTGAGTAGGTATAATACAACCGAACATGTCAAAACATGCGTTACTCATCTATTACTCGGTCAAATACGGACTTTGTACGCAAATCTGCGAATATGCCCATAACAAATTAAATACGAATAGGTAGTAGGGCTTTCATCCCGGGAATCTCGGTCTCGAAAATTTCGAGAGTCTCGACGATTTTTTAGTATTTTCGAGACTCGAGACTAACATTTTCGGTCACGGGAATAACGAGACTTTTGAGACTTCAGTAACATAAAAACTGTATTAAATAATTTATTAAACCAATAGTAAATTTTTATTATGGGTATGGCAATAGCAGCACGGTCGAGCGTAGAGTAAAGCTTAGTATTATCTGTGGAGGTTGAATAACCTTATTGACAAACAACACAGATTTTGTCTACATATTATAAATGTAAATTGCTGTGCCCGAATGGGTCCATGTGAACCATAACCTACTTATATTAAGATCTTGTGAACATAATTATAATTAGGATTTCAATAAAGATTGAATTGTAAAGATTGAACTTGTGCGCCTGAATTGTTTCCAATCGTGACACGCCTGTTTCGGCTTTCGCTAGAGACTGGAAAGGTGCCGAAAGCATGGAAGCTGGCTAAAGTACAGCCTGTACCCAAAAAGGGCAGTCGTGCTGACCCGGCCAACTACAGGCCTATTTCTGTTACGTCTTAATAGTAAGCTCCTGGCATACCTAGAAGTCAACGACATCCTCAGTGATATGGCTTTCGCAAAAACCGGACAATTGGGGATCTTCTAGCGTATGCCATTCATATCTGGAGTGAGGCCATTGAGAAGCAAGGGGAAGCACTTGCTGTTTCCCTTGACATCTCCAAGGCTTTTGACAGGGTTTGGCATGATAGCCTTATTGCTAAGCTTCCTTCTTTCGGTTTACCCACTCAACTTTGCGTTTGGATTGAAGATTTCCTGAGGGATCGGTCCATTCGAGTGGTCATTGATGGCTGCTCGTCTGGCCAATTGGCAATTAATGCCGGGGTCCCTCAGGGGTCTGTTCTCTCAGCAACTTTATTCTTGCTGCACATTAACGATCTGCTAATGCCCGGTACCTTTGGGTATGCAGACGACAGCACAGTTTCTAAGAGATATGTGTCCAGCGCGCGAGCTGGTGGGTCACAGATTCGGTCTCTCCGTGAGGACATGGTTGGGCGCTTGAAATTGACGTTGAAGGCTGTCTCCGAATGGGGCGATGCCAACCTAGTCAGGTTTAATGCAGCTTAGACCCAGGCGTGTCTCTTCTCCGCAAAAAGGAGCCAATTCGAACCGGCTCTTACTTTCCGTGGTGTAACCGTGCCGATAACCGATCATATTGAGCTTTTTGGGGTGACTTTAATTTCCACACTCAATTTTGGCCCGTTTATCGAGGCTAAGGCTCAGTTAGCATAAAAAAAGTTGGGAATCCTAGCCAAGGTGAGACGGTACTTCACATCGGAACAGCTGCTCAATTTGTATCAAGCCCAGGTTCGGTCGTGTATGGAATACTGCTCTCATCTTTGGGATGGATCTGCGAAATACCAACTGGACGCGCTTGAGTCTATCGAGAAGCGGGCCAAGAGACTCATTGGCAACGATGCACTGGTCGAGTCAAAGCTCCAGAGCCTTGAACACCGACGACGACTTGCAAGTCTATCGGTTTTCTATCGGTTACATTTCGGGGAGTGTGTGATGGAATTACACAATCTAATTCTGCCAAGCCCGTTCCATCATCGGACTACGAGACAAACGGCGAAGCGCCGTCATTACATGTTGGACATCCCACCCATATGCACAAAACGTTTTGGGAATACCTTCTTTGTGCGTACGGCTAAGGAGTGGAATTCCCTGCCGGCGTCTGTGTTTCCCGACAGCTACAACCTAGGAGTCTTTAAGTCAAGAGTGAATAGGTTACTTTTAGGTAAGCGTACTCCATCTTCGACCACATCATCACTTACCATCAGGTGAGATAGTGGTCAAACGCGAACCTATCTTCAATAAAAAAAAAACTATTCTGATTGAATTGAAAGGGGTTCGAACTTTTTTGTATGAAGACTGGCATCCACCACCATTTTGATTTTATTTTTTAGAATTCGTGGCGCATGCTGAAAGCGGCATGTGTCTGACAAAAAATATCAGTAACATATTACCCCAAAATGTCACATTACCGAGATATTTGAAGGTAAATATCGACAAATGACTACAAGGACAATAATTAAAAGTAGACTTATTACTACGTGTCTATAAGCATCAGATTTTACCTAAATAATCGGTCCCAGGTTAATGAGTAATGTTTATAGAAAGAGAGTAGGTATATTACACGCTACTAGGAGCACGAGAATACTACTAAAAATAATTATTTATCCACTAAATCGCATCGTAATGAAACGCAGTCGACATGTCACTATCGTGTGGCGGATCATGTGACATGTTACTCAGCTTGAAAACGTTTTTCAGCAGTAGTTAAACAAAAGGCAAAAGGTATATCATTGACGTTAACATTTATTTATAACTGTAAGTACAATATCAAACATAAGTGAATATTAATACGAAGATGTGACATTTTAAAAGATTTATAATATATCTAACACGTATCATAAATACTACTATACTACATAATCCATAAATTCAGCAGGAGGTCGGATAGTGCTACTTAATGCCGAGCCTAATCCATTTACCAAAGAAAGACATGTACCAAAACACTTTTTGTTCATTTTATAATACGGTGGGATGACAGACAGCCAACACGCGCGTGTGGTATTCTTTGAAATGAGTTTTATTGCGATGCGATGCGATTTAGTAGGCAAATAATGAATTATAGTAGTGGTTTTGTCGTACTGCTTTTCTTTTTTTTTTTTTTTTTTTTTAATATTTATTTATTACAAATAGTACAGTTCTGATAGAAAGTACCATTAAACCTGGATTGGTTTGTCTTGGCACTCATTCGCATTAGTAACACTACTTACACTAATTCTTAATAACGAATTCTACACAATTACTCTAACATAACATAAGCTTAAGTATGATATAAATATATGTATAATTTTACAATGTAAGTTAACAAGTTAACTAACTACTACGACTAAGTCGTAAACATCTATTAGCATTTAGAACCAACTTGTAGGGTATGCAAGCAAATTTTTAAGTGACTGTGCGCTAACAGCGCTCTGTTGTGACACTCATTAGAAACCAGTTCTAATGAGTATGTACAGGTTGCTTCATTTTATAACTTAAAGTAACTGATGTTTTAATTAAGATTATTTAAGCAGTCGAAATAATATTTTTTTAATTTAGATTTATAATTTTTTCTATTTATTTGTTTTTTTTAAGTTAGGTGGGATTGCATTAATTAGCTTAGGAATTACATATTTTATAGTTCGCCTATGACGCAGGTCCTCACCGGACACGGAAGTTTCGGGAGGTACCTGTGTCTGATGGGTAAGGAAGAGACGCCTGGGTGTCACCACTGCGAGGGTCGCCCTGAGGACACAGTCGAGCACACGGTGCAGGACTGCCCAGCTTGGGCAGAGCACCGACGTGTCCTCACGGCGACAATAGGCGGAGACCTCTCGCGCCCGGCCTTGGTCGAGGCCATGCTGCGGGGCGAGAGGGAGTGGGAAGCGGTCGCCTCCTTCTGCGAAGCAGTCATGCTTCCGAAGGAGGAGGCGGGCCGCGTGAGGGAGAGGATGGCGTCCTCCCTCCAGCCCAGCCGCAGTGGTAGACGCCCACGGCGTCGGACGTCGGCCGACGATCTCCGGCCACCGTAGGCGCGGGCATGCGGACAGCGAGTAAAGGGCAACTCGCTGTCCGACCATGGACCATGCCCGGGTCGACGGCGCGTCGTGTTCCACGCGCGCCTCAAAGAGCGTCAGCAACATGACGAGGCCCCCTCTGCAGAGGGCCGAAGCCCGCCGGGGTCGTGGGACTCATCCCGTTACCGTGGCCCCGGTATGTAAAGGGTTATTGAAGGAACACCGTGGATTTTAGTCAGTAAAAGTCTGACAGTCCCTCCCACCCTGCCCGGAGTGGGAGGACTTATTTGATAATTTTACCACGCTAAAAAAAAAAAAAAAAAAAAAAAAAAAAAAAAACCATAGTAATTAGTCATGCGCGGGATAATTAATTGATTATTAGAGATACTTCTTATAGTTATTTTATGAGATACAGGTTTTTGTATGCTTTTATTATAAAATTGTTCTATTAAGAAGGCCATATTGAATCTACTCTGTACGGGTAAAATTTTACAGTATTTGAAAAGATGCATAATGTTTTCTTGGCTTGCATCCTTAACTTTTCTAGGTACTATTAGTTTTAAAAGTCTAACTTGAATTTTAAAAATTCTTTCAATATACGAATTAAACGTTCGGCCGTAACTCGTGATTCCGTATGCTCCACTAATGCATTGTACATGTTAAGAAAGATATTGAGCGGAACTTTTGGTTTTAAAATATAAAATTTGGCAAGTATAGCTCGCAACTTATGACACACTGAATCCACGTGATAGCTCCAATTAAAACGATTGTCTACAATTAAACCCAAGTAGGTATGGTGCGTTACTTGCTCAATTGCATCACATTGGCATATACCTAAAGGGGGAGAGTGTAGACAACTGTGACTATGTGCGATTACCTTAAAAGAGGTAATTGGTCTTAGATTACTAGAGTGAACATGGATGATTTTAGTTTTATTTGCATTAAGGACCAGTCCAGCATCGTGCGCCCATTTAGAAACTCTAGTGAAGTCGTCCTGTAGCCACCGAGCAGCTATATTTATGTCTCGATGGGCAGCTACTAGACATGTGTCATCTGCGTATTGATACACAGAACAGTGGTTGACCACATGTTCCATGTCGTTGACATATGTTAGGTAGTGTAATGGTCCAAGCACTGAACCTTGGGCCGTTCCTTCAGTGACTTCAATGGGATCACTTGTTTCATTACTGATTTTAACATTATATTTTCGATTTTTGAGGTAGTCCCTACACCACTCAAGTATTGGTCCTCGAACTCCCGTGTTATCTAGCTTTGTCAACAACGTGTCATGTCTAAGAGTGTCGAACGCCTTGCTGAAATCAATGAATAGTAAGAGTACATGATTTCTATCATTAAGACATTCGTTGACCTCGTCCGTGAATTTTGACAACAATTGTGAGGTTGATTTCTTTGGTTGAAAACCATATTGCGTGCTGGACAACACCTCATTTTTTACATAAAAATCCCTTATTTGATTACCTATATATTTCTCTATTATTTTGTCAATAACAGGTAGAATAGTGATCGGTCTATAGTTAGCATAATCAGTAAAACTTCCTTTTTTATGGATTGGCCTCACTATACCTGTTTTAAGATCTTCTGGGTATTTCCCTTTTTTAATACTAGTATTTATAAGTTTCACAATGACACCTGTAATCTTATCGCATATCGATTGTATGTCCACACACCTAATATTATCTACTCCAGGAGCTTTATTAGTATTAAGATTTTTAATAAGTTTGTATACACTGCGTTCTGTAGCTTTCTTAAAAAACATTGATTTATTATTAGGAAATGTATATTCGGATTCATTCAGTAGACGCTGGTTACATCTAGGTAAAATCTTTGTAACACTGTTTCTGAATTCTGTGGCAAAGTTGTCAGCTATTGATTTTATTTTTATATTATTAATTTTGAACGATCTAAGTATAGTTTCATCTACCGAGGTTTTATTACGACCAGACAAATTATTTAATATTTGCCATAGTTTTTTAGGATTTGACTTACTTTTATTTATCTGCTCAATATAATATTTATTACGACATTTTTCAATTAGTTTATGAGTCTTATTTCTTATTTTATGATATTCTAATCGTAGTATTTTATTAGTCGGATCGTTTTTCCATTTTATAAATAATTGATCTTTTCGTTTACACATGTTATCTATTTTAAAACTTATCCAGGGTAGTTTGCTTCTTTTACTATTTTCATTTATTTTTTTGGTATATTTTGATTCCTCGTAACATTTATTAAATTGTTTTTTTATGAGGTCGTAAATTGAGTTAGGACATTCTGAATGACCTATTATTTCACTCCAGTTTACATCACTAAGTAATGATTTAACTTTTACGTTATTAATATGTTGATTTAGCTTTGTAACACCCTGTATTGGCGTTGGGTCAAGTCCGACGCACGACAATATTATCATGCGGTGATCTGCCAGTACAGTTCCGAGTGCGG
This sequence comes from Tholera decimalis, assembly GCA_943138885.2. Lineage (NCBI taxonomy): Eukaryota > Metazoa > Arthropoda > Insecta > Lepidoptera > Noctuidae > Tholera > Tholera decimalis. Next base: position 6,914,327 of record OW964571.2, read on the forward strand.
CCGTGTACAAATCTAATGAGCGCGTTCTTGTAAAAATGTGATCTATTGTATTGTAAATGTGAGCTACGTGTGGTGTTATTTCCGCGTTTTTCAATTCTCGTGTAGTCCGATATCGCGCTCGTTAGTCCACACTCGGACATGCTACTAACGTAGTATTCTCGTATGTTGTCGAATGTTTTTAGGTCTATGTTTACGTCTCCAAGTAAATAAGTATCGCATGATTTAAAGGATGATTTTGATAACACACTACTTAGTTCTTTTACGAATAGATGTTTACTTTCGCTGGGGGGCCTATAAATTGCACAAATATTTGCGTGATAGTTCTGAGGAGTGGTGATTTGACCTAATATACATTCACAGTGAGAAAGAGGATGATTTAAAGTTATAAATACGTAACCATCTCTGGCATAAATTATAATTCCACCGCCTTTTCTGCTTTTACGCAATTTACTGTGCATTCTATAGCCATTGATGTTATACATATGAACAGTGTTTTCATTTATATTAACTTCTGTTAAGATAAGGACATCTATATTTATGTTAGACGAGCTAATTAATTGTGAAACAAAACAGAAGTTTTTAGCTATGGATCTAATATTTATGTGAACAATATTGAGACTAGTTTTAGGAGTAGAATGTATAATGTTACCGAACTCATTAATGTTTGCGCAATCGAACAATTCTTGATGATCCGTAAAAGAGACCGGGGTACCTTATTTAAACTATTACCGCTGAGAGTTCTGCCCTCCTGCCCTCGTTGTAGTCAATAACCTGTCGATGTCCGTATCACTCCTCACGATTATAGGTTTATCTTTATCTTCTTTACGCAGCAGTACCTTTCCATCCTGGAACCATACATATTTATATGCTGCTAGACTAATAAGCTAAATACTAATAAGCTTATGGACGCGTAATGAGTCTATTTTAATGATTTTCGTTGAAGTTACTTATATGTCGATGTTTACCTTCAAACGTTTACGTGACACTTTGGGGTACCGTGTTACTGGACATTTTTTGTTCCTCTAGCCATGCATACCACTTTCATCATGCGCCGAGATTAAATAAAGAAAACAAAATGGTGACGTCGATACGCCAGATAGGTTCTATCCCCTTTCATTGTGAAAGCGAGAAGTGGTACTAAGTAGTATCCCTCTAACGTACAAGCAGAAAGAGCTTTTTCTAATGCGGGTTACTTTTGTAACAATATTAGGGTTAAATGCCCTTTGTTTTTACGTGGCCACTACAAAAATGATAAAAAACTGTAATAAATGTTTTTTTTTTCATTTGCGCTTGTTTATGAAAGTAACTACTTTATTAAAATACCTTGATTTGACTCTCTAATTGCATAGCTTATAAATAAGAAACGTAGTTTTGAAATAGTCTCGAAAGTCTCGTTTTTCCCGGGAATTTCGAGACCACACCCAGTCTCGTTTTATTTTTCCCGGGACTCAGTAATGCATCGAGACTGAAAGCCCTAATAGGTAGGGGTACGCAGCTACGGAAGGATCCGTCCACTTTTGTATACCAGTCTTATGTTAACACTTTGCGTCTTTGGCACCGCCACGGCCGCCGGCGTATATTTATACATACCTACCTACTATTATACCTACTATTTTTAACATTGTCTATAAATAAAAAATCTTTTACTTACCCTCTTGAATTGATTAATTAGATTGCTCTGTTACTGCATAAAATCGTCTTCCGTTCACAACACATCTAATGACCTGGATGACAGTTACTAGATAATCTTAACCCTAAATAGCTAACGTTCGTCAAAATGACGAGCATCTTATAAATATCTCCCTCTCCCTTTCTAATGGTTTTACCTACACACTTGCTGATTTGAGCCAACTTTAGTGACCGCTAGACTACGTCGCGTGGTGGTCACGTTTTGCCAGTAAGTACTTTTGTTTTTGAGATACCTACTGCATACACGTCATTTTGACGAATGGTTAGCTTATGCGTAACTTTTAAACCTGTACTTTGTGTTGATTATTGGTTTGTTTTTTTTAGTTACATAGTTAATAGTAAAGAATGGCTGCGAGGTTGATCACAGATGATGACATAGTTCGTGGGTTAGATGATGTCAATACAAATTATGTTCTTTTTTATAGTGAAAAAGAGAATGGTTTGTTGGCTGATGACCTGGAAAGTGATTTTCACGATGAACCCTCGAACAAAAGTAAGTCCAGCTTTAGATATTGAAGAGGCACAAGAAAGGTCACTTCCGATGCTCTTCCTCTCAGATACAATTCTTCATCGGCTTCCAACTCTATTATCCACTTGGCCCAAGCCAATATTCGTTTTATGACATTCTCAATATATCGAGTATCGACTCTTACGTCCTATATTGCCATAATGTCTTGGTGTCTGGAGGTAAACCACTGTCAGGAAGAAGCTTTATGAAACAATTCTATGAACAACTCTTTGAACCATGGTTAAAACGTCGACTTGAAATACCAACAATGACTCGAAGAATAAAAGACAAAATAAGACATGTATTGGGTTTGAACCATGAGGAACACGCTGAAGGTCAAGGTCAAATTCTTGGGCAATCTGGTTCTGGAAGTCCTCTGATACCTGATAATGCCTAGCAAGGAAAAGGAAAAGCTATAGTTTGTGTTTGTATAAGAAAAGGCGCATAACAAAGAATCACTGCAATAGTTGCAGAGTTCCCATTTGTGGCAAACATACAGTCGACTTTTGCCCAACTTGTGCCACAAAAATCTAAGTAATTTGATACTTATGGTTACTTTAAAGATGTTTACTTTATTATACCAAAAGAAAAAGAAGAAATTTCTAAAAAATAGTGTCTCATTTAGTAATTGTAAGATATAGTGTCTTATTGATCTCAAAAAAACATGTGCCATTTAAAATTTGTGATTTAGTACTTAAAATTTAAATAAATATTCATTTATATAATAATTATCTTTAATTTATATCCCATACTACCCACGAATATAGTAAACCTGATTAAAATAATATAAAATTTTAATAAAAATCACGTTTAAAAAATGGTCGTCAAAAAGTCGAATGGTTAGCTTATCATAGAAGTTCAGAAACATTAGCTATCTAGGGTTTAAACCACTCATAAATCTGTTTTGTTTTGTTCTGTCGTTTTTCTAGTAAATTTTATCTTGACGCCATTTTTATTGCTTAATTTTGCTTCAAATGATTTTCGTTATATATTTTAATTTTTATTATTATGTTTTTATAATTAAATTATGTCTAATTAAACATTTAACATGTTTTAAATTACTATATTTTACATAAAATGAGTATTTGAAACATTATAATGCAATTTCAAAAATTGCCTTATCGAAATAATTTGGTAAAAAAATATTAAATCTTACATTTACAGCGGGCGCTCTTATTTTAAGAGAGTTTTACACAATAATCGACGATAGAATTTCAATCGCATATAGATTTGCTTGTTTATAACTAGCTAAAACATGAGTATATATGAAATAAGAAATTTGTTACGCCATGATGCAATACAATAATAAGATTAAATAACTCTTGTAAGTTCTTCGCCATTGTGTCGTTGTCTATTACAAATCAAAAGTTACTTAACGTTGTTAGTCTTGAGTTAATTTTGGTTTAAAAACTCGACGAGTAAAGACTTCTTTAAAGGTCTCAACTTTATCTATAAACTATCTACTAGTATAATTTGTGATCCATAAACAGTTTAGTGTGACACTAGAAAAATCTCTATAGACAATTAGAAAATTTACAACTCTTATCTCTATCTATTCATGTTTTCTTAACTCATTCTTATGCGAGCGGATAAGGTTGTGCCCACTTTTACTAAACTGTGTCTATAAGCGTTCTTGAAGATTACTTGGGGGATACTCGTATTTTACTCTTAAGGTAAACGATAAAATTAAATTCTATTAGATATCTAATAGTCCGTTTTTAGACGCGATTGTGTTACTTGGGCATAGTGTGGAGTAGGCACCTTATAAACTTATTTTTACTTTAAATTCACAATATGAACCTTTTTGCGTGCGCAGAAGGAGGAGAGCTGGAGACGACGCCATGGCGCATGAAGTCTCTCTAGCCAGTCCTCGAAGAAGGCATTTAAGGCCGCAATTGCGGCATGTATAACTGAAAAGTAATCCCTTTTTCTGGGTGGAAAAATCATCAAATTACTCCTCCCGCTGTGAGAGGAGTGGAAGGGAGTGTCAGACTTCTACTGACTAAAAATCCACCCTGCTCTTTGAGTTGCCTTTGCGATCCAGGGCCGCGGTATCTCGTTAGAATATTCCTGCAACCCTGACAGGTAATGGCCCTATCGGGACCTGGCGCGACCTGGACCTGGTCCTTTCCGAACGGTGAGCTAACCCTGCTCGCCGGCTCAGGCTCTCGTCTACGGTGATCGGAGGGGGCGTCTCCCGCGGCGGCTGGGGCGTGAGGCAGAATGCTATCATCTAAAATTACCCCTATGACAATAATTTTGCTATTTATTTGTTAACGCCAGGATAGATATTGATCCATTCGTGTTATTATCAGTGTCCCAAAAATATGAGAAATTTAAAAATAGGGCATCCTTAAATATAAAAGCTCTAAAAAACTAGGTACTTCATACGGCGGCGATTGCTAGTTTATATTCATTTTTGCAGCTTATAAACTTAAATATTTGCAGTAATACAGATTGAAATATTCCTTCTACTTACGCCACAACCCGTCTATGAAAGTCCACAGCCCAATGTTGGAAAAAGAACTGAAAACATTGTTTTTTGGAAGGTACAGAAAAAGTATACGTATATACCTACAGTCAAATATAGTGAAATTGTTAACTTAAATCAGAAAATGAAAGATTGCGATTGTGCAATGTTTCATTGCGCATTGCGAATGTGAACTAAAATCGGTTCACATTTAGCAGACATGATAAGTATGAATTATTATGGACAAATATAAGGTTGGGGAAAAAGTCTTTTCGCATTATAGTACTATGAACTTGTAATAAAATCTCTTTAATTTAAAAATACTATTTGTATCTGGCTGGTTTTGGTATCATTGAAAGTTTAAATTTTAAAGAGCATAATTCCAAATTCAAATTAGGAAAGTGTGTGATTTTCATTTGTTTTTCGTACTGTCAAGATGAGTGAATCTAATGAAGAAATTCGATACATTTTAAAATTTTACTACTAAAAAGGTAAAAAAAACTTTTTAGCAAAAAATTTTTTAGCAAAAATTTTTTTTTTTTTTTTTTTTTTCCAAGACAAGTTTCACAAGTAAATGCATTTTAGATCTTCTGCCAAACTGCAGTACAGTTTGTCGGCAGTGTTCTCGTGGAATCTTTAAATTATATAAAATTATATATCAAAACTACTTAATACTACCTATATACTATACTTAAACTATATTTCGACGTAAACATTTTTGCACAAACACTAAATAACTGATGGGCTGAGGGTGTCCGGCCCGCCAGGCTGGCATGAGCAGCGCCCCGCTATTAGAGAGAGACCATCCGCGCGACCGAGACATCGATGCACGCCTGACACAACACGCGCTCGCGCATGTCAGACTGGCCGGCCCACGCCCGCCGCACCTATGACATCACTACATAGTATAAAACAAGTCGCTTCCCGCTGTCTGTCCCTATGTATGCTTAGATCTTTAAAACTACGTGACAGATTTTGATGCGGTTTTTTTTTTAATAGATAGTATGATTCAAGAGGAAGGTTTAGGTGTATAATTTATTAAGGTTTGCGGACGAAGTCGCGGGCAGGAAGCTAGTAACTTATAAATTATAATGTTAGGGACATAAACCTAAATAGTGCTTACGAAGAACATTTTTTAAGGTATTTTTTGAAACTGCTTCCGTTGTAATTTGCGTAGGAACTTCGTTTAACAATGTTGGGATTAGCCATTGCCGCGTCCTTTTACCAAAATAATTATTTACTTTTGGGACGGAATAAATATGTTTTTGTGCCGCTTTACGTGTTGGTAGGTTATACACTTTCTTTACTTTGTATTCATCTTTGTTGTGGTGTCCTAAGATTACAGTTAACTTAACTTTACTATGTACCGGTAATATTCCACATATTTTAAATAATTTTTCGTAATCTTTATTAATGCTGTCTTTAGTTCCCTTGTTTACTAATAATTTTAATATTCTAATTTGCAAGTTTTTTATTTTGTTTAAATATACCGGAAACGTTAGTCCATAAGCACCTAAACCGTAGTTTATTGTTGCATCTGCAAGTGCATGATAAAGGATGTACAGTATTCGCTTACTTACTATATACTTTAGGTTCTTAAGCTTCCCTAATACTGAGCGTAGTCTACTACATATAGTGCCTACATGTACGTCCCAGGTAAATCGTTCGTCTATTGATAATCCTAGGTACTTGTAGTTAGCTACGCGCTCAACACATTCACATTGACAGTTTGCCTTGTTATTGTGAAGGCAATCATACGAGTGGCCTTTTACCGAGATACAAGTATTTTTAGCTAAGTGGTTATATGGAGACGATATCAACATACATTTGGTTTTATTAATGTTAATAAGAATGCCATTATCGTGAGCCCATTTAACCACACCATCAAGATCCAGAATAGAACCAACTTCCATATAAAAACACTACAAAGGCAAAAATAACTTTAATTTCGGAAGGCGGTGTCAAAAACGAAAATATATACAAAACTAAAGACACCGCCTTCCGAAATTAAAGTTATTTTTGCCTTTGTAGTATTTTTATATGGAAGTCGGTTCTATTTTTTGCTAAAAAGTTTTTTTTCACGCTTTTTAGTGGGTCGGTTTGTAATTTATCTAGTTACAAAACCCAAAATGTCAACTACTTATCACCTTTTACAAAAAATTGCTTTTCCCGGTGCAGAACCGTTAATTTTTAAGGAGTTCTCCTGGTACATCACCATCAGCTCTACTTAACCCTTTGCATTGTGACGAGCATAAAGTGCTTAACATCCATATTCAAGTAATCTAATCGCAATCAACGAAATACTTATTATCGAGTAGTTTCGGTGGCCATCTGGGGTCTTCATGATCAGTTTCACTTCCTCAAATGGTACTTTTCGACAGCAACTGCACAAGGTACTATAAGAAATACCCAAAACGCTACAGGTGTGCCTATAATATTTGAAGAGTTCCCTCGATTTCTCCATGATCCCATCATCAGATCCAAACGTGACGACAATGGGACCAACTAGAAACTAAACCCTTTCAAACAAAAAAAGAATTTTCCAAATCGGTCCAGCCATATCCGAGTTATGAGGTAACATACATAAAAATAAAAAAAAGTTCAAGACGAATTGTAAACCTCCTTTTTTTGAAGTCGGTTAAAAAAGCAACGCAAGCTGCGAAAAAAATATGCGATGTTTATGGACCTAGTGCAGTGTCTGTGAGAGTAGCACAAAGGTGGTTGGTTTAAGCGTTTTCAATCCGGAAATTTTGATGTCAAAGATGCACGTCGCTCTGGTCGCCCTATTACGGATAAAATGGATGCCATTTTTGAATAAGTGGAGCAAGATCGGCATATCAGTAGTTACGACGTAGCTGAAGAACTGGGAATTGACCACAAAACAGTTTTGGCGCATTTGAAAAAAACTGTGTACACAAAAAAGCTCGATATTTGGGTAGGTACCTCACGAGCTCACTGAAAGAAACCTAATGAGCCGTGTACCTACTCATTTGTGATTCTTTATTACTACATAATGAAACCGAACCATTTTTGAAGAAGCTGATATCTGGTGATGAAAAGTGGATCATGTACGACAAGAATGTGCGAAAAAGGTCGTGGTCAAAGGCCGATCAGGCTTCACAGACTGTGGCGAAACCCGGGTTAACTCGCAACAAGGTGATGCTGTGTGTGTGGTGGGATTGGAAGGGCATTATTCATTATGAGCTGTTACCACCAGGCAGGACCATCGATTCTGAACTCTACTGCGAACAACTGATGAGATTAAAGCAAGAAGTTTAGAGAAAGCGGTACTTTTCGAAAGCAACTGCTCAAGGTACTATAAGAAATACCCAAAACGCTATAATCTATAACGCTATAATAAGTTCCCTCGATTTCTCCAGGATCCCATCATCAGATCCTGATTTCGTAACAATGGGACCAACTAGAAAGTATACCCTTTCAAACGCAAAAAGAATTTTTCAAATCGGTCCAGCTGTCTCCGTGTAATGAGGTAACATACATAAAAAAAAAAGTTCAAGACGAATTGAGAACCTCCTTTTTTTGAAGTCGGTTAAAAATATCTCTGTTGGTGCAGGGGTTCTGACACTTACCTAAGGAGTGGAATTCTCTGCCATAGTCCTTTCCTGATAGCTATAACCTGGGGTCTTTAAAGTCAAGAGTGAATAGGTTACATCTGGGTACGCGTGCTTCTTTAATTTCGACCACATTATTGCTTATCATCGGAAGAGGTGGTGGACAAACGTGACCCGATCATCAATAAAAATCTGAATTAAAAAATCCTGTTGAAAACATCAGTTCATCATCAGATGATAATAGGAACGTCAATGACCTTTATCTGTCAAATGTCACTTGAAAAGTATGGTTAGCAAAGAAATCTTATTTTGTTTATTTTAGATTTATGAACCAAGATTAGCTAAATATAATATTTAATCATTTGAAGTCATAATTTGTTTTTTTTTTAAACCATACTTTTTCTCTCTTATTTTCAATGTTGGCAATAGCCCAGAAGCCATGCCAAAATTATTAAAGAAATATTTAAGTAATTAATGAGCTGTTGTTTGATTAATTTTTCCTTCGTAAATTAAATTTTATTTTAATGAATTCTTGTTTTGCTCGCCGTACCTAACTAATTTGATCGATTTGACAGCTATGACGTCACAATATGGCACTTAATCATTCATGTTATTTGAAACGCACTGTACCTATTGGACCTATAACAAATATTAGCTAATAGCTTTAAACAAAATAAAAGCTCATTCGTTCCAGCCAGTCTCAAATCTAGCGCTTAGTTTCCATTTTTTTTTTAATTTTTTCTTGAACCTGGATACAAAGTCCATTAGTCGGAATAATAGAGATTTAAATATGAAATCTAAATATAGGAACACTTATATCTAACATAAAAATCTTGTTACAAATTCAATAAGTTAACAATAATTTCAAGAACAAAAAGAAATTTGGAGAACATAAAATTAAAGTGCAAACAGTAAAATGTCATCTACAATACATTAAATCCTATCTAAACATATAATACTAATAATTCTTGTGCTTAGTTTCCAATGTTTTATAGTGTTGCCCACCCACACGAGGCCCAAATAATTGTTTTTAGACGTACTTGTCTAAGTATGATCGATGGTCTACAATCTGTCTTGCATTAATCAAACTTGCGTAACATGCAGGAATATATTGCGTTACGTTATAAAATAAGTAAGAACACTCGGAAACTTGAATCCAATCAATATTATTAGAGGCATCACTCAAGTACTTGAGTATTTATTTAGTTTTATAAAAGCTGATGCCCATGCCTTGTGTGACGAAACGAAAATTTTTAGTGTTTATTTAATTTTCAACTTATGAATTGAAGTACCTTTGAATTAATTAGGTGAAAAGATAAATTTTTGTGATTATTTATGTATTTATTTATTATATACTTTATTGTATGATTTGCAATATTTCTATTATAGTGTACAATAGGCGTTCTTATCAGTATCACACAGGGCGATCTCTTACGGACAACCTTCGCATGGGCAAAAGGAACTTAAAGGGTTGTCAGTGTACAAACAGCATAAGTAATAGTAATTGAACATAATAATATAAAATATATACAGTACAATACAAAAAATCATTCATATTTTAGTAAAATTTTCTTCTTTATTTTTTTTTATACAAATATAGTCAAAGAAATTGAACATTTTCCATTTTGTAGATATCAACCCAATAGGCAATGGCCCTTAGATTTTTTTTTTATTATTGATAATAGGCTCGCGTTTGACCACCATCTCACCTGATGGTAAGTGATGATGTGGTCGAAGATGGAGCACGCTTACCTGAAAGTAACCTATTCACTCTTGACTTAAAGACCCCTAGGTTATAGCTATCGGGAAACACAGACTCCGGCAGGGAATTCCACTCCTTAGCCGTACGCACAATGAAGGTATTCCCAAAACGTTTAGTGCGTATAGGTGGGATGTCCACCATGTAACGATGGCGCATCGCCGTTTGTCTTCTAGTCCGATGATGGAACGGGCTTGGCGGAATTAGATTGTGTAATTCCATCGCACACTCCCCGAAATGTAACCGATAGAAAACCGATAGACTAGCAACTCGTCGTCGATGTTCAAGGCTCTGGAGCTTTGATTCGACCAGTGTATCGTTGCCAATGAGTCTTTTGGCCCGTTTCTCAATAGACTCAAGCGCGTCCAGCTGGTACTTGGCAGATCCATCCCAAAGATGAGAGCAGTAGAGTATATAATTACAGTAGTATAATAATTATATACTCTATGCAATGGCCCTATTGGTTTCAATGCTATTGAATGCTCTTTGAGGGGCGCGTGGAAGGGCACCGAAGGAAGGCAACCCCAATACAGTTTTCCTGAGATGCGCCCTAGTAGGCGCTGCACCTGAGCGGGTTTTGGAGTGGTCCTTTTAGGGCAGTGGTTCCCAACAGTTATTTGATCTAGAACCAATTTGTTTTCAATATGTACTGACAACAGGGAAAAAGTATGTAAGTGACTGAATTCCATTGACGGATAGAAATTTAATGTTACTTTTCATTTAGTAAGTTTAATATTTTAAATCTTTTGAGAACCATATTCGACTTAAGCGGACCACGAGTTAGGAATAGAGATTACGGAGCCTCTTCTATGGGCTTATGGTGATCACTAGGGTGGTTGTAGCGGGGTAAAAATCACACACAACTTATTCCTCAAAAGTCCAGGCGCCTTTTGAAGATTTTTCCTTTATAACAAAAAAACCGGCTAGTGCAAGTAGGACTCGCGCACGAAGGGTTCCATACCATTATCTATTAAAAACGGCAAAAAAAAACACGTTTGTTGTAAGTTGTGGGAGCCCTTTAAATATTTACTTTATTCTGTTTTTAGTATTTGTTGGTATAGTGGCAACAGAAATACATCACAGCGATCACAGTTCATGAGATAAAGCCTGGTGACAAACAGAAGGATGACGGAGTCTTAGATTACTAAGACTCCGTTGTCCGTCTAGGGGTCCCGTTGTTACGCTTTGGGTACGGAACCCTAGAAAAGATAAGGAAGCGACCCGTAGGGAGTGTGCATCCCATGATGCACACTCCATTTTTTATGTTGACTGATGTTTCTTTTGAGAAAGTTAAAATAATTTATAGTATTCGTTGACATTGTCTGGTAATACAACCGGAAATAAAGTCAAACAACTGTCTATTGTATTGTTAAGCTGACACAAAATCAAATTCCATTCATGCACGCGGCGGAGGCGGCACAGAGTGAATAATTAACTGCCCGACTCAAATTATGACATAACTGGGCATAACGAAAATAAAACACTTAGCTAGCGTTCGTATGCTGGTAACTTGTTTTACTTAATTGTAAATCTACGCAGAATGCATGCAGGAAATAAGTTTGGTATTTTAGAATAAATAGCCGGTAGTAATCTTAACTATCGTCGCGTCGTGTAGCCGCACGCGTTTACTGTAACTGTATGTGGTCAGGGTTGCCACTGAAACTTTAAAGGTTTTTATTTTTGTATCTTTAATAGACCATTTTTATATTATGTATACCATTAAAAAAAAATTAAATGATATTAAATATGTAAATTCGTTATAATAACCCTTTTACACGTCATTTTCTTTCGTTAGGCCGGTATTTAATTTCCTAGCCGAATTAATAAGGAGGGACACAGAAATAAAAGTGGTCAACGTCTCTTTTGAAGTCGATATAATTTGTACTAAACAAAAAAATAATATAAAGCGTCAACAAATCGTCCTCAACGCCTTAGGCTGGTGGATGTTTCCAAAGAAATTTCGAAAATGCTGGTTGACATTTCTCGTGACCCAAGAGCTGCTATTACTTTGGCCAAAGACTGAGCATTGTCTTACCACGTGGCAATGCCGCAAGTGTTTTGCGACATTACCAGCCGACAGCATCGTGTCGTGCCGTAATTCACTTCGCAGGCCCATTGCGTATTGGTCACTACTAAAAAGTACAAAATTAAATATAAAAAAAAATATACTAATTTTTCTATGTATACGTAGATGAGAAAATTAATATTTTAATAATAATAACCAGCTGTTTAAATGATCCATCCAACGAAATCCAATGAAATAAAAAGCAATTATTTATTATGTACTTTATTGTACACCTTACAACTGTTACTGACAACCTTTGGATGGACAGTACTTAAAGGAGACAGATTTAGGGCTGTCGGTGTACAAACATCAAAAATAATATTAATTAAACATAATAAAATAAAATACATTCATACAATATTAAAAAATAGTCAATTGTTATCAATTACTTCGTGGCATCGAAACTTTTACACATTGACAGCCCTAGTATTACTTTCTACGTGACCAGCGCGGGTGCGCTGGCGACTAGTGCTGTTACACAACCACAGATAATCGTAGATCGAACGCCGCCCGCTCCTAATTACTGATGTGTAGCTGTATGTAGGCGAGAAAGAGCTTTGAGGCAACTAGATGTGGCTTTAAAATTGGCAATACTCTTGCTGAAAAATAAAAAAAAAATCTTAAAAAAAATTGATTTTTTTAAATATTGCCCCACACTAGGAATTTTCTGTGTCGTAAGTGCATTAAAATTTACAATTATTTAGACCCGGGACAACTATTTTTAGGCTGTATATATATATTTGTCTCGGTGCGGGAATGGAACCCGCAACTTGTAACTCAGCAGCCATTAAGCTCAACCACTGCGCCGACTGTGTCCTTGGTAAAAATTTAAATCCCCGATTTATTCATTTCAAATTTTAAACTTTATGTACAATAGTGTTACATGAGCGGACTTAATGCAACAAGGCAATTTCTACCAGTCAACCTTTGGGTAAAAAACTGCTTTCGCAAAGCGTTTCTTTTGCTACCTAGGAGGCTACTTATATAAGACTCATAAGGTATTACATATATTTAGTCTCACAAAAAATGCATGCAAAAAAAGGCTTACTGACTGGCTGTTAAAATTAAACTATAACGCTACTGAAAACTTACTCATATAAACCCAAACACATAATCACGCACTCTCACACATCCACATCAACATACTCAAACACTCACACATTCACACATGCTTTACTTGTACTAACATTCGTCTCGCATAATAGCAAAAAAAAAAAAAAAAAAAATGTATATTATAGTATAATACCGTGTTATCGTCTACGCGCTTAGTACATAAAATATAATATTGAAATGTAAAGGGGTGGTATCCTGGTGTCCTGTAACACTGGCCTCGAGCCTAGCTTAGGCACCAGTCTCCCACAATATAACTCGATACTTACCAAGATACCTAAGTTATGTATCATAATTTGGCAAATCTGTGTAATGAAATTTATGTATATTGTGGAGAGAAAAATAAACTTATTATTATTATTTCCTTTATTTTACATATCTCTCAAAAATTACATTTTTAAATATTTTTCATTATAAAAGTGACAATAAAAAAAAACATTTAAAAATATAAAAAATGGCAGTTCACTGGTATCGGGAACGGGGTCCAAGCTACCGGTGGTTAGGTCTCCAGAGAAAGGAACCTCCTCACAATACGAGCTGTATCGAGGAGTACTGCCTTCTGTATCAGGCCCTTTATCCAGCTGTGTAACGCCAGCTTCGACAGATGGTCATCGAAGCTTTTAGCTATCAGCCCATTGACTGATATGACAGCCGAGTCCACATTCCACATGTCAACAATCTCATGAGCTAAGTCGAGATACTTTATGTGTTTCTCTTTCTCAGCTTTCACGAGATTCTCGTCATGTGGGATGGTAACATCGATTATCATTGCGCGGCGCACTAATCGGTCTATCACCACTATATCAGGCTTATTGGCAACAATAGTCCTATCAGTGATGATAGACCGATCCCAGTACAACGTGACATGGTCATTTTCGAGAACTGGGTCGGGCACATACTTGTAATACGGTACCTCAGAATCGACAAGTTTGTATTTCAAAGCAAGTTGCTGATGGATAATTCTGGCTACTTGATTGTGTCTATGCAAGTACTCGCCGTTAGCCAGACGAGAACAACCGGAGACAATATGTCTGATGGACTCACCAGGACGATGGCATGCCCGATACACGTCAATCGTCCCGTCCCTCATAATATGTCTTCGGTAATTATTCGTCAAGATAACTTCGTCCATAATTGCACAAACAAAACCTTCAGTTTCCCCGAAGAGATCCCCGAAGCGTAGCCAGGCAACGGAAGCTGTCGAATCTACATCGGACCCATAAAGAGCACGATAGTAGCGACCATGAAGCTCCTTGCTTTTCCATACCTCCTTGCGGTCATCTGTGGTAAGTATAACAGGTTTGTGCCAGTTCTCTTTAGCCATGGTCAGCGGAGTGAGTCCCTTGTCCACTGCAACCACATCTCGGTGCATACCCACATCGGCTTTAAGGAAATATTCCCGGAGACTGCAAATCTCGCGGTTGTGGAGAGTTTTGGAATTTAAAAAGCCTCGACCTCCACACTTCCGCGAGATGTACAGTCTCATCACCGATGATCGTGGGTGATGCATCCGATTTGCGGTTAGCAGTGTATGGACCCTCCTATCCAGGGCGTCCAGTTCGGTTTGAGTCCATTTGAGTATGCCGAAAGAATACATCAACACTGGCATGACCCAACCGTTGAAGGCGCGCACCTTATTTCCTCCTGACAAAAGGCTGTTTAATACCTTTTTCAGGCGGCCAAAGAAGCGCTCCCTCAGCAATTGCTTCATGTCAGCAACATTGATGCCCAAAGCTTCCGACATACCCAAATACTTATACGTTTCGGTCAAGCAGAGAGATCTAAGGTGTATGGAGTCTGAAAGTTGAATTCCCTCAGATTTCATAATCTCTCCTCGTTTTACATGCATGATTGCACATTTGTTCACACCAAATTCCGTCTTGATGGCGCTACTGAAAGTTTCAGTTACCTTCAGTAGTACCATCAATTACAAGTTGTTGGGGGCAAAGAGTTTAAAATCATCCATCTAAAGGAGGTGGGATATACTTTGACCTCCTCTTCTCAACCGATAGCCCAGGCCTGAGTACTCTAACATTGTGCTTAGAGGATTCAGGGCCAAGCAAAACCAAAGTGGACTCAAACTGTCACCCTGAAATATTCCCCGTCTGATCCATATAGGCTCATCATTCCCTCGAATCGGTCGAAATCCTGGATAGCGAAGTACCGTCTTCCATTGCCTCATACATGACTCAAGGAAGGTGCGTAGAGTTGGCTCTATTTTGTAAAGCTCTAGCACCTTTATGAGCCAGCGATGAGGAACAGAATCATAGGCTTTTTTGTAGTCTATCCAGCATGTTGATAGATCTTTGTGGGATCGACGAACCTGTTGGCTAATGGCCATGTCAATAAGGAGTAGCTCCTTAGTGCCACGGGACCCTTTCCTACATCCATTCTGAGAAGTGGACATAATTGAGTTGCACTCAATGTGCATATTTATTTTCACTCTCAGAATGGACGTAAGAACCTTATAGACCGTAGACAAACAAGTAATCGGTCTATAGTTTTTGGGTTCCGTGGGACTACCACTCTTATGAAGCAGGTGGGTACAGCCAGTTGTCAAAAACTCTGGTAGAGACCCAGTCTCTAAGGATGCTTGGAATTGAGAAGCTAAAAGCGCATGCGAGCTGCTATACCACTTGAGCCAGAAGTTGTGCAGTCCATCCGGTCCTGGAGACTTCCAGTTTGGTAACGGACGAACTGCTTTGGCTACATCAGAAGTATTAATAATTATTTTATCCATTTGTGGTATAGCTTCACATACGCGTTCAACTTCACGCATCCAGTCACCCTCAAAATGACAGACGGGCACCGACCAGATGTTGAGCCAAAATGAATTCGTGGCGGTATCATCCGGGCGGCACACGTCAGTCACGTTTTGATTGGGTCGCTACCAAGCTCTGTATACCCACCTCTCATCACTCTGGAACATGCGATTCTGTGAGTACCGTTCAACCCGCCGCTTAAACCGTCGGATACGGCTTGCCCATGCACAATTTTTTTGCTTCAGGAAGTCAATACGCTCCGTAATGTGGGGTGTGTATTCTCGAGGGCTGATTCCAGTCCCCGAGAAAGCCCGCCGCACAAAACGCATTACACGCGGGCGTGCATTGCCTTCCCTGAAGCAGTATAGTTTGCCGATGAGTGCTCTGGCCTCATCGATACGCCTCTCGATCCTATACTGCCAGGCTGGTACAGCAGGTTTTGGTCGAATAGCTTCGTCGGTATTAGGAAATTTGACGTCAGCTAAGCGACACGCCGCAATAGCCCCGCAATACAGAATTGAGTGCGTATCAACGAGGTTTTCGCTGCTCTCAAAAATGTTCTCAAGCAACGAGTCCAAAGCACACACCAGCGCCCTATTTTTTTTGTGCATGGGTAACCGTGGTAAACGGGGTCTAAGTGCAGGCGGAGTCGATTTACTCACGTAGCGCATCCTCCAGTGCGCTCCTCAGTCGATCGTTGCATTGGCTACTTACCGTGACAACCCTATCATCTAGCTCATTATTATTATTATTATTATGGTAGGTGTACAAGAAAATGGATTGAATAATATATTTAATACTAATAAATAAACCCGATTAAGCTCGCTCTTGTACATTAGCTGTCCTGTTGTATTTGTATGTGTAATAAAGAATCGAACAGAATTAAAGAACTCGTGGCTAAACCAGTCGCACAGTACCGAGGTCAGGCCGCGGATGGGTGTCCATGTTAAATAGATAGATAGAATACTCTTTATTCTACACCAATAATTTAAACAAACACTTGATTTACTCAACGACCCCGCTGAGCCGAGGCTCGTACTCCACAGGGAGTGCCGCGGTTGTTTAAATGTAAATACTAGTTTGTAAGCCCTGGCTGGGGGCCTTTAAATTTTAGAGGTCACCACAGGATCGCCCGGTTAAGTAGTATATTAGCCTTATCGAGCTAAACTACGAGTGGCCCTATAGAAAAAAAAAAAAAAAAAAAAAAAAAAAAAAAAACTTGATTTACAATACTGCAAAATATGGTTACAATGGCGGTCTTATCGCTGATAGCAATATATTGAGTTTTTTTTATTGATAATAGGCTCGCGTTTGACCACCATCTCACCTGATGGTCCCGGTTAAGTAGTATATTAGCCTTAGCGAGCTAAACTACGAGTGGCCCTATCGAAAAAAAAAAAAAAAAGAAAAAAAAAATCACCTGATGGTAAGTGATGATGTGGTCGAAGGTGGAGCACGCTTACCTAGAAGTAACATATTCGCTCTTGAATTAAAGAGAAGTCATACACAGACTCCGGCAGAATTAAAGTATTCCCAAAACGTTTTGTGCGTACGGGCGGGATCTCCACCATGTAACGATGGTGCATTCATCCGTGTCTTGAAAATTAAGATCAGCAGTTTGTCCCAGCTGCCATTTGCCATCTTTCACAGGTGTTACTGGTAGTCAAAAAGTAGGAATTCTGACACAGGTATTTTCAAACTATTGGATTGTGGAGGTTAGATAGGTTGTCGCTTCATGTAAAACATTAGTACAGACGCCAGCACATCAAGCTACAACAATCTGTCAAATTTCTTTAATAGATTTTCAACTTTATCGTTAATGAAATATATAGGTTCAAGGTTGATTGGGAAAATTTGAGTTAGCTTCATGTGCTGGCGTCTGTACTTAGCTGCATCCAGTTAGATTAGAAGCTGAACCCGACAAAAAAGCTATCCAGATGATAGTAATGAAATTAAGCGATGCGTTTTCAATCAATGTTGTAAATTTTATGATTACCTAGATAACAGAGATTAGGTAATCTCTGTTGAAAAACACCTCATAATGCACTCGTTTTTAGGGTTCCGTACCCAAAGGGTAAAAACGGGACCCTATTACTCAGACTTCGCTGTCTGTCCGTCCGTCTGTCTGTCACCGGGCTGTATCTCAAGAACCGCGATAGCTAGACAGTTGAAATTTTCAAAAATTATGTATTTCTGTTGCCGCTATTACAACAAATACTAAAGACAAAATAAAATAAATATTTAAGGGGGGCTCCCATACAGCAGACATGATTTTTGCCGTTTTTATAAAAATGGCACGGACCCTTCGTGCACGAGTTCGACTCGCACTTGGCCGGTTTTTATGTGCTGGAGGAAGTGTTAATGTTCTTTGAAAGTATGTAGTTACTTTAGTATGCTTTTACCTTGGAGAGAGGTAAGCATTTCCATACAACGTGGCAATGCCGTCGTTATTGTCGTTTTAAGATACTAGGGTGCAACTATTTTTTTTAATATTTATTGTTAAAACATTGCCCCACACTAGGACTATTGTATCGCGAGCGCATATTTACAAACACCCAAACCCAGAACAATTACATATTTGTAGAGCCAGAAAAGCATTTGTACCGGATCGAACCCCGAGACACGCAACGCAGCAGCCAATAGCTCAACCATGTCATCAATACCTGATACCATAAATAAATAAAGATTAAACTATTTTACGAATTGGTAACACTTTTACAAGGTATTTATTTAGACTAGATGAGGCCGGCCGATAAGTGTCATTAACATACTACCCACAACCATTCAAATGTAAATAAACATTACCAATGTGCAATACTTTCTACACATCACCTCCATAATATTCATCAAAAATGACTGTAGCCTCTGCCACTTTCCAAGCCCTGTATGACGGCTAATATGGGCATTCTATATAATATAATAAATCGCTCCACTATTTTTTACTCATGGCGTCACTTACAGACAGTACAGAAGACGTTCTACATAGTACAGATACGTCATCGTCCGCTTAGCCTTTCCTCAACTCTGTCGGGGTCGGCTCCCAGTGACTGACTATCTGACCCAGAATCTGACCTCTACAACCCAGTAGCTAGGTAACAAGGTCAAGCAGTTTGAGTACTTGTGTGGCTTAC
The DNA here is from genome assembly GCA_943138885.2 of Tholera decimalis. Lineage (NCBI taxonomy): Eukaryota > Metazoa > Arthropoda > Insecta > Lepidoptera > Noctuidae > Tholera > Tholera decimalis. The sequence goes on from OW964571.2 coordinate 6,933,393, forward strand.
CCAAATGTACCGGTTTCCACATACAAAGAGAGACACCATCATTTTAAAATGTGCTCACTAGAACATCGCAGAGACGTTACGGACCAGATTTTGCTATACAAAATCGTGAATGGTTTGCTATATGTTCCAGACCTTTTAGCGGAAATAAGGATTGCTGTACCTCGACAGATAGCTTTAAGGTCTAGCCGCGATACTATCACCTTTGCTACAAACGCGACTCGTACCAACCTTGGTAGAGCCGCACCCATGAACCGGCTAATGGGAAGCTATAATAAAATCGCCAGTCGCACCAGCAGCATCGACATCTACTCCAACTCTTTCCGTCAGTTTCGTTCGATACTTTTGACTAACTTTGAGTCCCAGGACTGATTAGAATAAGCAATTGTAGTACTCACTCAATCATTGTAGCTTTAATAATTGTTTAGTTTAATAATTGTATATCTTAATAATTGTTTACTTTAATAATTGTATATTTTTATAATAATTGTTTACCTTAATAACTCTATATTTTATAATTGTGCATTTTGGCGATATAATTGTTGTTTAATAATTGTTTTTGTAATTTTGATAACTTTCATGTAATTATTTACTTACCATTGATTGCTATTAATTTTGTTTTGACTTTTTTATCGTATCTGGCAGTGCTGTGCACTTCTGTAAGGGACTTATTCACAATGTATAATAATCTATTCTTTTGTTTTTTTTTTTTAATGCTGTAGTGAATACGTCGTTGAAGTGCCATAAATAAATAAATAAATAAATAAATGTCCTTACTTTGGTATTGTTCGTCAAATTGTTGAGCTCCTTAAGGGGATTACATTGCCCAATGACCTTAAGGATTTGGAAACTGTACTAGCATTTGTTATTTTAGTGCCCTCTGCCGATTGATATTTATATTACAACGAAAGATACGAAAAGCGTATTAGATTAAGAATACAGACACGTCGCGCGTCGCGTCTCTGTCGTCTTTGCCGATTTAATTTTGTTCTCTGAGAGGCTTACTACATTTTTACTATTCCGTTTTATTTTGTAATAAATTACCGTATATAGATAAGAAGACTTAATAACTGCCTCCGTGGTCGAGTGGCATTTGCCTTGTGACCCGGTGGCTGTGGGTTCGATTCCCGTGGGAAGCATACTTTGTAAAGTTGTGTCCAGTTTGGCTAGGACATTGCAGGCCTGCATCACCTGAATGTCTGATAAAAAGATGGTTCCGTGCTTTGGAAGGTACGTATAAGCTGGTGGTCCCGGTCGCCAAATGGCGATCGACAAAATAGACTACGTCAGAGGCCCTGAGGTGGTCTAGAAACTCTGAAACTAGGGTATGTGGGGTCGTTAGACCTTACTTACCCACACGATAAGAAGAAGAAAAGTAGGATTTGGTATTTAGTTTTAATTAGTTGTTTCATTACATATTTATAAAATATAATGGTAAAGTTGCATATCTAATGATGATGGACTGGTATAAATAAAAAGAAAAAATAAGTGTGTAAGTAGGTATATTAATTTTTTAATCAACAAAATCTTAACTTAAACTCGACTAAAACTGATCAATTTGTAAATATCCAGGACAAGTCGGTTGATTATTAAATGTGATTGTTGTTGACGGTGAATGTTGGTCGTCAATAATATAACATTCTTCTAATTGGATAGTGTCCGCGTCGAGCTAGAATATTCTGGTTACTTTTTTTCTTCACCCTGATCAGGCTGCAACAAACATATTCCGATTATTTATGATTATGTTTCATTTTACAAATAGAATACGAAAACAAAATTGTAACACTTTGTATAGCTTGTAGAATGTCTATTGATTTTGAAATATAAACACCCACTTAACAAGTATAGTTTATTAGATTCGTCTAGGAAGGAGAAATTACAGTCTAGTAAGATAGATTTAAGAGAAGATACAGATTTATGAAACAATAGTAAACACACTATAAGAACTGAACGTTCTTGATTGCATACAAAATCAACGCGGGCTTAGCGGCGCGATGGTGCAGCGGTGGAAAGACTGAAAAGTAGATCGCCTCGGGGTGCCTCGGGCGCATCGACAGCTGCCGCGCTGTTAGGCGCGCGCGGCGATGGATAGCTATGCGTATGTACTTACCTGCCGCATACTACCAAGTGTCATTCGGCGATGCTTGTAAATTATTTATTTTATAAGGTTTTGTGATGTGTTTATATGAAATACACAGTCATATTTGCGATTTAGTAAATAACCTTCAAAAAATTGGCGAAGTGCGTGTCAGACTCGCCCATGAAAAGTTTCGTAGTAACTACGCAAAGTAAGTTTGTTTTTAATAGAGCTTGTATGAAATACAAAGTTATATTTGCGGTTTTATTTTAAATTTATTTAATTAATTCCTTTTTGAGGTCATCATAAACTTGTGATAGAAAAAAACTGTAGCCTGGATTTGTGAGTTTTGAATCTTTATCTCTCACTGATTCACACTTTTTTCCAATTTTCTTTACTTGTCCCTACTTAAATTCCAGGAACATGGTTTTAATTCCGGCCATGAAAATAGATAATTCGTTATCCTGATTTATCCTTGACTTGACATTTTTTGCTAGGAGCGTTTGAAAAGCCGCATTATTTACTAACCGAGTCAGTATTCAGTATGTTAGGTTCCGAGGAGCAGTGCTGAAGTGGAATTGGCAACGGTGCTGCAAGCGATGTAGAGGGGGTGAACGTCAATGACGGTGATCTATTTGTCGGCACATTTTCTTTTATATAATATAATATTTAGTCCTGGAAATACTAACAAGTATTTCCAGGACTAAATATTATATTATTTATAAAAAAATAATAGAAATTATATTTTACAAATGCAAAGAAAAAAGCCAAACGCATAAAAAGCCAAGTCACAGGTTTAGATTTGAACTTGGGTTACTCGGAGATTCGTAGAGCGAACGCGTACTTTTCGCAACCGCGCTATAGACCTCTCGAGCGAAGTTTTGAAATTGGTGAACTATTGATTCAGTAAAATGGGTAACTCGTGAGGTTTCTATGACTTCTTTGTGTGAGATCAAAGTACAAGCGCGTACACTTTTAAAAAATCTGAGTTCGTTGTTATTTAAAACAGCTGTTACTTTTGCTGTAGATGTTGAATCACGGTTTTACACACGATTATTACTTGTAACTTACTAATGTAGATTCTCAGATTTTACGTATATTTATGCATTTTAATCACGGTAAAATTAACACAGAGCTATTAGAAGTACGTCCGTCTGCGTTGACATCTCGCGCCCCCGGGGACAGGAGTTACTAAATTTTAATAACTCTAACATCTATACTCAGAATGAAAATCGTGTATACAACATGTAACATAATTAACGCACACCCTCAAACACTCCAATTAGTATATGATGTTATAATCATAATACATACGCTGAATTTTTAGTTAAATATGTATAAGTGTATTTGTAAAGACTTTAATGTGCTTGAAATAAGGTTCATTTTTCTTTATTTTGTATCATTCAATACGGAATTTGTACTAATACAAATAAAACTGCACTTTTAAAAGTCTTATTGCCTTGAGTTACGGTTCATTTCAGTTTGTTTTGACTGTACAAACGTAGTGTGACTGTGATTTACGTAGTTTTAATTATTTTTGGGATAAGGATAGGTAATTTACCTATATATAAGTTTTTAAGCTAACATGGTCACTAACACTATCATTAGAACTTAAAACGGGATATTTACCATGTGTATTTATTGTTTTGAGTTTCCGATATTTCGGCACTGTTGCAAGCGCCATGATCACGGATGAACTGAAGTAATTGCGGGTGGAAGTTTATGAGCAGACAAATCGGTCTACCCACTTTCTCGTTCGTTTTCTGTTAGCGACACCGCTACCACTGGCACATGTATCACTAAACACTCGATTCTGTTCCCGACACATAAAACCCACCGTGTCGACTCGCGAACTTTCTACGGAACTTTTTCGGTTTTTACACATTTGAACCACTGGACTTCAGTTCATCCGTGATCATGGCGCTTCCAACAGTGCCAAAATATCGGAAACTCAAAACAATAAATACACATGGTAAATATCCCGTTTTAAGTTCTAAAAATTACCTATAATAAAAATGATAGTAATAGCTTCAGTAAACGATTCCGAACAAACTACTTATAGGATGTACGTTAATTATGTTACAGTCGGATTATACGCGGGTGAATCCGTGGGGCACAGCTAGTCTTCTATGATAATAGAGTGAAAAATCTTAACAAAATATTTGCTATTATGTCTAGATCTTAATGAAAACTTTCTATGAAAATTGGTTTGAACGAAATAGAATCGGCAGTTTTTGAGATATAAGTAGCACATTTTCTAAAACCGCAAATATAACTTTGTATTTCATATAAACACTATGAAAAACAGTGTTATCTTGCGTAGTTACTACGAAACCCTTCACGGGCGAGTCTGACTCACACTTGGCCAATTTTTTTAAAGATAAATTACACTCGTACCTACACGGTTAAATAAATTATAAATTCAAATAAATAGAAAAAGATAGAAAGCTCACCGGTACAATTTTCAATACTTTCAATGGTTCTGGTATACGTGGTAGAAGTACATTTGAAATGTTGGCAAAGAGCTGAGGACTCTGGTGTTCCTGGTTTTGCTTATCCTGGTTTTATGCTTGAGTGTTCTGCTGTTTTTGTGTTGCCTAGAAACATAATATATTTGTAATTAAGCTGGTCTAGTAATAAAGCACAGAATGAACTGAGTCGATGATCATTCAAACGTGAAACCCTATGGTAAAACCAGTATATTTTAATTTTACGAAAATTCATAAAATTGTTCTAGTGATAAAATAAAAACCAACAGGATTTAATAAATATCATAAATGTCATCATAATAAAAACAGAAGCGGCAATAGCCTAATAGATAATGTGTTGGACTTGTGAATTGTGATCGACAGGTCATGAGTTCGAACCCCACCCATTACACTATTGCCGAGAACCCACTCCACACACAAGCATATTCAGCTTATTTGGAGGTGTTAACAAGATTGCTAGTGTGAATGTGAATTCTACCCACATTGCTAGTTAACTTTTTTTAAGAAAAAAAAAGAATAATAAGACTAGCACTCGCGCTTAATCACGATAAAAATATGATGTACTTCTTTTGCAGTCGGGTATAAAGTAGCCTTTCTCAAGCTTCAAACTACTTCCATGCAAATTTCATCAAAATCTACCCAGCATTTTCAAAGATTAGCGCGTTTATACAAACAAACAAAGTACAAAGTAGTAAACAAAGTAAGTGGTAAAGTACCACTTTATAATATTACTTACCAATCATTTTGAAGAGCTCGGCCACACTTCACATTACTTTAACTTTTGTATATAGGCATAATGTATCAGGTTTAATCTATGACCAACTTGAAAAGAAAAACAAACTTACAAACACTTTTATGTGAATTTACAAACTTAATTTATATTTTAATTTACATGTTATATATATCTATACTATTTGCAATATAATTTAATTGAAAAGTCATTCAAAATCCTACACTTTTGTTATTTATGCGGAAAAAATATCGCACGCACAGTCCTCCCGTCACAAGAGTCGTCAAGACACTAACGAGACGCGTTCCGGCTATGCGCAACAGGCATTGCGGGGGTGTTTCACGCGGGTTACAAGTAGAATTTTTGGTTTTTATTTTTTTATAAAAAATATACTAAACAAAATAATAAATTAAACAATATAAACCGTTAAGGACATCGTTACCTTTTTTTGGTTTATAAATCATATGTATCTAATAAGCGGTTATTAGTAAAATTTGCAATTTAGGCTTGAAATTGCCTTTTTATTTCGATTTATTACTTTAATTTGGGTATATTTATCAAGATTGTAAACAATGCATTCGCATCGTAATGATCTTAGCTTTAATATGTATATTTCGTTTGGTGAAAGTATAAGAAGATTCAGCAGCAAACTTCTTTAAAGTTACGCTATTTTTACGATTTGAGCGGGGTAGTACCCTTAAGTTCTAAGTTGAGCTACACGATAACTGACAAATGCTTGCAGTCTGGACAGGTCCGCTCAAATTTGCGTGGTATCCTCAATAGAATACCACAGACATGAACCTACATGCTTCTCATATACAAATACAAATTGTCTGGACTTTAAAAGAGACTTTGACCTCTGAGTTTGTTTCGGTGTTTCTTCTCAGAGTAGTCAGTTAGGAAATACCGGCCTCATCTAGCTAAACTAAACTTAACACGCAAAAAAACATGTCGTATAAAAATTTACAAAATAAATATTTCATTTCATTTCATTTCAACAAGACAGTCCTTGGCAAGGCCGATGTCAAATTTTCTTGCGTTTAACTATCCGTAATGACTGTCAAAGATGAACAAAGGAACAGTACAGTCAGTATCTCAACGGCTTAGTGTGCTGCCAGCAAGCAGAAATCTCTACATTGATCCATTTCGAGCTCCTTCCTCATCATAGGTACGTATAATAAACATAACCCCGAAATTACTCAACGGATTTTCATGTGGTTAGAGATATATTCTTTTTTGTACACCATAACAATAAAACAGAGTATAATTGGGAGCAGAAAGGGTTTATTTCGTAATGCAGATTTGCTATAAGATGACATAAAACGGTTTAATATATATATAATCTTTTAATTTAAAAAAAATTAAGCCATGTAATATGCCACGATGAAATTTTGGGATTTTGTTATTAGATTGCACAAAATCTAGAGCTGTGCTATAAATACCACGCTATGCATAATTCTATATCAGGGTAGGCGAATCCTTATGTATCAATGTGCCATTTTTCTAAAGAAATGTTTAATGAGGTCTGTCTTTGTGATATTTTTTTCTACTTAATACTTACTTACCTACTTCAGACGTTTTTCTTACCGGTGACGTGCCCGAAATATTAGACCTGATTAGACCATAGATTCTCCATCCCTGTCCTATATGACATTAGCATTGTCTCATCTGCATCCATTGAGGTAATATGGCTGCATCAAAAATTGTGCTGGCCATTGTTTAATAATAAAATCTCGGGTATCGGAAAAAAGAATATCGTCTCTTCTAGATTATTGCAAGTTCCATACATGCCACTGCGTCGCAGTCGCATATGTTATCACTAGACCAAAGAGGCATCTGTTTCAACTATGTTTATAGTTTACATTGAGGTAATATGTACTAATACTTTAGGTGATGAAGTCTTAGATAAATATAAACTCAAGCGTCTGTCCGCGGCTTCGCTCGCATCATAATGAGACATATCTTTCCGACTGCTGGTAGTGGTACACAGGTCTCTTTTCTTTGAGAGGGCTGCTATCCATCACACGGGCCTAGTACGGATTTTTAAGATTTCCTCACGATATTGATATGATACTGCTGAGTGCGGGTCATGCAAAAAGGGCTATTGCGTATTTCTGTAAAAAAAAATCCAGTTTGGTAGTTGGCGGTGTAATAGCCCCGTGCCTCGGAGCACGTTAAGGCTTTGGTCCCAGCTGTCACTTTCAAATTCAAATTCAAATATCTTTATTTCGAGCCACATAGCTCATATATGTAATTATGGTTAGTAAACAATTACCTTAAAAAACTAGGGTTAGTACACAACACGATACGAAGACACATGTAATTGACAGCAGTGGACCATATATGGACAGTCCACTCTATCCGCGACCATCTTCAGAACCCTGTTGGGACTAGCCATGACACGAGCCACCAACGATGCTGCACGTTTGCGCATTTATTGTGTGAAAACAATCAACACGCGCCGCTGCAAACATCCCTGACGCACTGCAACGCCATGGCAACCCCAACAGTTTTCTGAAGGCGTTATTGAATTGGACACGGAGGGCCCCATACGATGCCTGCGAATACCTCTCCCACAAGCTGCACGTGTAGTAGGTGGTACAGAATGCTCTAAAGAGCGTCACCTTTACTTCTGCAGTTAAACGTGCAAACCTGCGGGCTATCATATTCGCACGCACGGACAGGGCCCTCCGTTACCTCTCTATATCAGCATTGTCTTTGAGGTCAGTGGTGATCAAGTGACCGAGGTATTTAAATTGAGTCATTCGCTTCAGAGGAACACTGTTAAGCCGTATAGAAGGCACATCTTGATTATACCTGGTACCCGCCTCAAAAACAATGTACTGACTTTTCTTGTCATTATACAATAAGCCCTGTGTTGCCGCATAACTTTCACACATGGCTAATAACGTCCGAATACCACCGACTGAAGCGCTGAGCAGCACCATATCGTCCGCGTAACTTAAATTATTGACACAGACACCATCAATATGACAACCGACATGATGACTGCTAAGCGCCTCAATCAGGGCATTCATACAAATTAAAGAGGGACGGCGAGGTTAACCCCCCTTGTCTCACTCCGCACTCTAATTGATATGGGTCCGATAAAACACCTGCCCACCGCACACTGTTGACCTGGCTTCCATACCAATGCTTAAAGATTCTTATAAACTCTTTAGGTAAGTTTATTGTTTCAAGCTTTGACATCTTTGACAGTCGTTACGGTTAGTTAGAAACCAGAAAATCTGACACTGGTCTGGCAAGGGTATCGTGTTATCCAACTACTGGGTTTTGGAGGTTTGATAGGTAGTCCACTCATGTAAAATACATACTAGTGCCAAGCTGCATTAGGTTAGACTAGAATACTCAATACTCAATTCTTTACTGCATTCCACAATGTAGGCTTAGGTGGTAAACATATTTTTTTGGAGACAATCGTGGTCCCTGTCGGGCACAGCAAAAGTAAGATGTGTGGAGAGGACTTATCATTTAAGTATCTTATAATCTAAATTATTCTAAAAACCTAAACATTAAAATTACTAAAGACATTATTTTTCGAGTTTCAAGGATTTATCATTTAAATATTCGTTGACACTGTAGTAACATTTGCTCAATAATAACTTTTTTTAACTTATTTGTGAATAAACGGAGTCCTTGGAAGCCTTGGGATCGGGTTCCAGTCTAACCTAATCTTCTCGACATAATTGGGAAAAGGCAATCACATTATTTTGCCTCACCAGTTTGAAAGTAGCAGCGATGATGAAAATACAAAGTAATGTGCCTGGGTTCTATAGCCCATCCGTGAATAGACTTTTTAGCGGATAAAACATTGCTCTGTTGCTCCAGCTCTTCAACTATCCCTACACCAAAAATCATAATATCAATTCGTTGCTCTCGTTGTGAATTGTGATGTGAAAAGACACACAAATACACTTTCGCTTTTATAATAGCTTTGTAGGTACCTAATTCATTTGCGCCAGCGTCGATATGACCTGAAAATTGGTATACCCATTAAGATTGCCCTGACAAACAGACAGACAAAAATGTATAAAAGTTTGCTTGTGTTTTCGTACCGTGTTAATAACTGTATGCACGTGAAAAAACAATTATTTTGAAATCTACTTAGACATTTTGTGTGTGTGAGGTAAACCTCTGAGGTTGTCGGCTGCTTAACCAGACTTATCAGTGGCTGCCTTAATAAATAATTAAAGCCTACAACCAGGCCTTGAATTCACAGGCAGACTCTTCAATTTTATGTATACGTATTTAAGTAGATGTAACATGTGATGTAAGTACCAACAGCGTTGAAAGTTTACAACATACAAGTAAATAACATCAACATACACTTGCAGAATCATTTCATCTTATCGTTGAGTACATCTTAACACAAATCACACGTTGCGTAGTTGGTGTGGTGCAGTGACCTGCTATATGAACTCACACCAAGTTTACTTAATTCATTATGGTTATATGGTGTAATAAATTGCGTTGGTCGCACTATGAAATTCCTTGGAAGATATTTTTGTTTGATCATGCAAGATGTCTTTTGGATTCAAGGGGCTATTGATCTGAAGTAGGTACCTACTTAACATATCATATCATATATATATTATAAGCGGCAACAGCCTAGTAAATCCTTGAAACTCAAACAATAATGTTTTTAGTAATTTTAATGTTTAAGTTTTTAGAATAATTTAGATAATAAGATAATTATGCCCGATTTACACTTCAATAAGTACAGTAGCGAGTTAACTTGCGTCATCGGCGAGTTAAGTTGTTATTGTAGTTTGAACGGCAAAATCGAGTTAAATAGTAAGTTGTTGATTGAGTTAAATAGATCGCGTTCCTATTTTTCGGCGAGTCCAGTGCGAAGTAGCCCCCTCTCGCGTCTCCCGCACCCCTCCAACTTAACTGGCTGGCATGTAGACGGGCGAGTTTAGTTACAGTACAGTCCATAAATTTGTTGGTAGCGCTAGCGGCCGCGAACACGTGTCATTTTCTTTTCTTCTTCTTAGGCAACTTATGACTACTCACTCCCCTACGTTTGGACGCTACTTACAACTTACTACTTATTACTTAACTGGCTACTGTACTTATTGAAGTGTAAATCAGGCTTAAATGATAAGTCTTCTCAACACATCTTACTTTTGCTGTGCCCGTGAGGCTGGGCCCACGATTGTCTCAAAAAAAATTGTTTACCACCTAAGCCTACATTGTGGAATGCAAGAAAAAATTTAGTATTGAGTATTAAGGTATACGACCTTGACCTTGACCTTGGGATTCGACCTTGTGATGGAGAAGTCGCGGGTTTGAATACCACCCATTACACTATTGCCGTGAACCCATTCCAGACACATGTTTAGTTTAGTTGTAGGGGTTAAGAAGATTGGTAAATAATATGAATTCTATCCACATTGCTAAAAAAAAAACGTTTTAACAAAAAATAAAACCGACTTCCAAAAAAACACAGTACCTTCAGTGAAAAATAACTTTAATTTCGGAAGTCAATGTCTTAAATTTTGTTCTGTATTTCCGTGATTTTACTCCGACTCACAGATTTGAATCAAACCTGTGGGTTTTCAAGTCAAGAGTGAATAGGTTTCTTCTAGTTAAGCGTGCTTTATCTTCGACCACATCACCACTTCCCATTAGGTGGGATGGTGGTCAAACGCGAGCCTATGATCAATAGAAAAAAAAAGAATAAGAAAACGATGAAACGACGAACAGATACACGACTATTGTAGCGAGTAGGCAAGTACTCGCACACGGCTCAACGCAGCACAGGATCGTATGATCGCCTACTCGCTACACCATAACCTATAAGGCTGTGCGCGCACTGCCTTGCGGTGGCCGCAATTCCGGTAGTTCTACCGCACCGGTAGACTGACCGCAGTGCGCGCACTTCTATGACACTCCATACTTCACAAATTTTGCGGTGCGGTAGAACTACCGGAATTGCAGCCACCGCAAGGCAGTGCGCGCACGGCCTAAGAAAGCCCATTTTACAATTGATCGTTCGGAACCTAAATTTTACTACAATTTAGTCTACTTGACTTTTGTTTTTATTTAGTAATCAATTCGTAACTCAGTATTGCCTAATAGAATGTGTTAGCAACGGTCGGATAGGTCATCTAAGTGCTAAGTGAAATTATGTACGTACTACTATTTTGGTGAAGTAACGTTTTGCGGTTTTTCGAATTAAGTGGAATGTCAGCAGTACATACCGCATGCATTACTAACTTTAACAAAATATCAGGCCATGATCACATATTTACATATCGTTACTGCCTCATCAGTCTAGTGAGGAGATTAGCCAAGACAAGCAGTCATTCCTCATAAATAGTATACGCTTTTCAACCGACGACAAAAAAGGAGGAGGTTATCAAGTCGACGCGTATATATTTTTTTCATTTTTTTTTTTATGTATGTTCACCGATTACTCGAAGACGGCTGAACCGATTTGGAAAATTCTTTTTTTGTTTGAAAGGGTATACTTCGAAATTGGTCCCATTGTTACCAAGTCAGGAACCGATGATGGGATCCTGAAGAAATCGAGGGAACTCTTCAAATATTATAGGCACACCTATAGTGATTTGAGTATTTTTTATAGTAACTTGTGTAGTTGCATTCGAAAAGCACCATTTGGGAAAGTGGACCTGATGATGAAGACCACAGACGGCCACTGGAACTACTCAATATATAAGTAGGAATAATAAGTATTTCATGTGTTCCGCTTCGATTACTTGAATGTGGTTATTAAGCACAATATGCTCGTCACAATGCATATGGTGAACTGAAGCTGATGGTGAAGTACCAGGAGAACTCCTCAACAATTAACGGCTCAACATTGTGAATAACAATATTTTGTAAATGATTATAAGTAGTTGACATTTAGGCTCTTGTAACTAGGTAAATTAAAAATCGACCAACTAAAAAGAGTGAAATAACATCTTTTTACCAAAAAATTAAAACCCACGTCAAACGTGTCCTTATCAATAAAGCGTATTATAAGATTCGGGACTACGTTGAAGACATGACTGCTTGGCGATGATGCCTTCCTTCTGCACATGTGGCTTCCCTGGCTTATTGTAATTGCGTTATTGACTAGTGTATTAACAACTGCACTTGCGTGAGTGTGTCTTTTTATTGTTTCCTACGATAATCTATCTGATTTGACAGATTTTCTTTTGTTTTAGTTTTATTGTTAAATTTTCCTTCATTTTTGTAGTCTAATGTCCAGTTTAATTTAATATATTCTTAAGCTTTTTTGTGGATGGGAGAAGATTGTCGACTCTTAGATTTGTTTTACAATTTTTTATTTGTAATTCCATTGTGCTGTATTAATTGGTCTATACTGTCCTCTCATACCTAATTAACCTGTTTATGGATACACTGTAAAAAAATATTTTTAAATAGACTGTGGAGTATCTTGCCGGTTCTTCTCCATAGAAAATGACCAATTTCGAACCGTGCACTGACTTCTGACGTTTTGTAAGTGACCATGTAGGCCTTGTCGAAATAAAACAGTTTGAGTTTGAGTGATTTCAAGCGCAAATGCTAAGCACTAGGCCTCGAGTTCGATTCTCGGCTCAAGTAAAAAGTGCTATTGGGTTTTTCTAATGGAAATTTCTCAGTAGTAACATGGAGTTTGGAAGTTGACTGAAGGCGTTGACACGTGTCTTTAAAAGCACGTTTACTCGTTGGTCCCGGCTGTTATTCGGCTGTCTTTGGTAATCATTACGGGCGCCTTCAAATTAGTCGCAAAGTGCCGCGTGGCAGCAGCGCGGCGCGGCGGCGGTAGCCGCGCTGCTTTGTAAATCCTTATGAATATAAACGCGCGGCGCACACTGGCGAAATATCACAAAAAGTTGGCAAAAATCTATTTTGCTGTTTTTTGAACTGATTTATAGTACTTTATTACTCAATAATATAGAAAAACAAATATTATTAGGGTTATTTATTTAAATAAAATTAAAATCAATAAAAATGTAATCAAATAATTTATTCATCGCCATGGATTACAGATATTTCATTAGGACTTAAAGTTACAAGCTTTTTTTGTGGTAATTTCCTTAAACCAGTAATGTATGTGTCTGAAGACACCATTAATCTCAGAAAAGTATTTTCTATGGCGTTTTTTCTCGAGAATTTTCTAGAATAGTTTTGTCGTTTTCTGATACCCTTATTTCTGCTTACTTGAGCATCTTCACTCAAAAGACTGCAATGTCAATATTGTCTACAATGAGGGGCCCATGGACATTTTATGGCATATTGAACCATGAGTAAATAAAAACAAAAGCTGACACAGTCCGTAGGCAAAACAAATGAAATTTCATAAAATTAATTTTGTATCCACTTGATATAATTTTCACTGTCTCTTGCTTGCTACATTCCGAGTTTCAATTTGTAACCCAAATGCAAGATGCACTCAGCAAATCGTATAATCCAGGTATGTAGTGACGAAAGCCCATATTCAAAATTTTCTTCAGATAAGCCCACACAGATAACACCGCATGGTTAAGCTTCTATCAGTAAGGGCATTAATCATTTTACCATCCACCACAGTAAATTTTAGATCGTGTTTGACACTCCATTCAGCAGTCCTAGTAGGTGCTATATCTGATATCTATTTTTTACATTAAGAGCGTCCAATTTGGATACTTCTATTGTCTCATGAGCAATCTGAAATCACAAAGGTCGGCAATATCTTGGCGATGACGGGCGAGGATTTTGCCAGACGATATTTTCCCCTTGATTCAAACTCTTGTCTGTTTTAGGGCATTATCCACTTTTTAGGGTTCCGTAGTCAACAAGGAACCCTTATAGTTTCGCCATGTCCGTCTGTCTGTCTGTCTGTCCGCGGTTTAGCTAAAAAACTATTGGTACTAGAAAGTTGTACTTTGGCATGAGTATACACGTTAATGACGCCGAAAAAGTGGTAAATAAAAATTTTGAAAAAAACAATTATTTAGGGTACCTCCCATACATGTAAAGTGGGATGATAATTTTTTTTTCGTTCTTCCCATAGTGTGGGATATCGTTGGATAGGTCTTTCAAAAATATTAGGGGTTTGGTAAGACCGTTTTTTGGTTAAGTAAACCGTTCGTGACTTATCAAGCTTTAAAGTACCAATTTTCGTTAGAGTCAAGTGTCCCCCCCCTCTATCAACTAAACGTTTATAGTTAGAAATTCAAATTTCACGGCAGTAGTACCTATATATAACGAAATTTAAAGGAAAACTATCACACATAAGTGGGCTTTACAAGTTTACGAGTTATAGTCGACCAATTGTATTTGACTCGAAAATTTCGAACAACCCTATAGAAATGTCGATAGATGGCGCTAAGCGCCAGTTGTATCATGCTAGCTTCTTGTGACGATTGAGTAGTGTAGCTCTGTGTCCGTATTTAAATTCAAAACACCGGTTATGACAAGTTTTATACAAATCTCTAAAAAAAAATGATACTTTCCGTGCAAAATTGTCGGATCAGGTGAGGATTTGTATAGGAAGTTAAATTAGTTAGGTAGTCATGTTTGGCTTTTAGTTAGAGCATGGTACGAAACGATCAGTCAGCGAATACGACACGCACTTGGCTGTTATAAAAACTACGGAACCCTACACTGCGCGTGGCCCGACACGCACTTGACCGGTTTTTTTGTAAAGAAATTGATTTTTTCTGAGTCTATTCTAGAAGTAGACTCTCTATAATACTTAATATGAGTTCTTCTACTAATATAAATCTCTTTGGAATTAGATCCTGGAAAAAAGAATAATAATTATGAATTAATGAAATTCTACCTTAGGACTAAAATTGTCTAAGTTTGTTCAAGATGCGCAAAAACGAGCATCCATTTCTAGGTGTTTCTAGAAAAAGGATGTGTAATGCTCATTTTAAGGTGTATTTGAGGGCTTGATTCCACTTAAGTTAGTACTTTTACTCTATGAGAAGTATGATTACTCTTTAAATAGCGACTACTTAAAAAAAATGAAATAACATAGAAATACAATTCAAAAGTAACTTTTTAATATTTATAATAATAGTTCCTTACCGCCAGGAGTAGAATCCATCGACAAAACACTTAATTCCACCGAACAACGTAATAATATTATCAGTTGAATTTTAAGTTTAAATAAAACACATCCACTGCTTAACAAGTCAAATTAATGTGTAACTAGGATACACATTAAGTGGGGATCCGGATTAGGGCGCCGCTTGCACAGCTAGCCAGACCACTTTATTGAGCATGTCGCCTAAACTATAGAAACCAGATTACGTGTAATTTGTAAATTTTGTATATTTGCCAACTTTTAGCTACTTATATTTCGCCTGTGTGCGGCGGCAGCACTGCTGTCACGCTGCGGCCGCGCGTCATTTATTTATATGGATTTACAAAGCAGCGCGACGGCAGCGCTGCAGCCGCGCGACACTGCGACTACTTTGAAGGCGCCCTACGGGTAGTCAGAAGAGTTAAAATAAAAAGCTCTCTGTTACGGCGATGTTGAAGTATAAATAATTTGCCTATTACTTCAATAATAACTTATAAATAAACAAATAGGCAGTATTGACCGACAGCGATAATATATGACCAGATCAATGAACCAATGTATAAAAAAATCAGAATTGTTATATCATCTGTAAAAAACTCGATTACGACCTCCAAAACGATTACAATTCAACACCCATCTCACTTTCTGACATAATATCATCGTATTACTTTCAAAATTCATTCACGAACCGGTATTCATTAAACACAGGTTCAAGAATATGAACGCACTACATCCAAAAAGTTTTGACACACGGTGAGATGCGGAACTACACAGAAATGTATGGAATTTGACAGTTAATTGGCGTGTTCCATAGCAAGCAGCGCTGCTTTGACAGCTCAAAGTCAACTGGTTAGACGTAATTAAAAAGTTACATCAGCTTATTCTCACGCTTGTTTGTAAATAAAATGTTTTACTGAATATTATAACAGTTATGTCATTCTTTTAATTGTTGCTTTTACGTTTATTACTGCTATTTTGATAGCGATCTGGGTAAGAAAGTATAACAATGTGCTAGGTTGTCACTTTGGGGCTTTAGAATTTCTTTTTGCTTTACATTCACATTCTCACGTCGGGATCGTAATCTTTAGATTGTCTTAATTTCTACCTGAACCAGCTTTTACCAGTAATTAATGGTTCGAATCGTCTTACACTACCTATATGATCAAAGCCGTTGGAACCCTAAAAACAGGTTAGATCTTATATTTGGTGCCAAAGCTCATTAAAACATTGTTTGCCGTATTTTAATGCTGCACAGTGTAAAAATAAATGATTTTTATACAATTTGAGCAATTTTTTTTTAAGATTTGTGTATATAGGTAAAATATCTGTAGATAGGTAAAAATTAAAACTTTATGATCAAAGTAAGTAAGGATCGACTAATCAATGAGTACGTACGTGACAGAAAAGTGAAGTTATCAAAAAACTAAAGTAATAAATCGTCGCTAGTTGTAATTGGTTATGATGAGTTTTCAACAGCCAATCGCATCGCATTCGAATTTTAACACCTGTAACCGTGTTACATACATTTCATAGTATATTGATATTAGGTATTATTAAAGGAACCAGTTACAAATCTATTTATTTCCACTTGATACAGATAGATAGATTAACATAGGTGCAAAGGCAGCTTAATGCCGTAAGCATTCTCCAGCAGTCAACCAAGAGTGGTGGAGAGATAGCGTGGCTGATGCACTGAATACTAATTCTTTTTTAATGAGAGAACTTTTGTGCATAAAATTTGGAATACAAGCAATCTCGTTAACCCCTCCAACTAAGCTAAATATGCTTGTGTCTGGAGTGGGTTCACGGCAATCACAGAAATCAAAAATACAGAGAAGTGGTAAGGGGGCGTATCGGTGTCCGCGCGACATGGCCACAGGGCTCATGTCACAGGCAAGTGGCCGTCTCCGCGAACTAGTGCGCTTTCGGCGGCGATCGTGATAACATATATGAATGCCGAGTTGTTCTGTGGTATCTTGTAAAAACCGAAGCCAAAATCAAATCTATGTGAATCATGGAATCACTTACCATATGTAAGTACAAGTATTTTACAATATTTGTCTTTAAAATCATGAAAAACAATAAATCGTAAAATATTTCTTGGTTTTACTATGTTATTTTTGTTTTCAAATATCAGAGCGACTGTACTCCTTGTGCTATAAATACATTGCTCCTTAACCTGAGTTCGTCACTAAGTAACTGGACAAGCAATGTAAACATAACATACGAAACTGTATTACGCGGATTCATCGCGTAGTGAGGCCGCCACTTCTTGCGACGAATTAGTGATGTGCTTGTGCAGATCCACTAACGTAAGCTATCGACAGCAATGTCGATTGACGAATGAAATATTGCTATTATAGTTTAGGGGTTTTTCAACCGATGACATAAAAAAGAGGAGGTTATCAATTCGACGCGTATATTATTATTATTTTTTTATGTATGATCACCGATTACTCGGAGACGGCTGAACCAATTTGAAAAATGCTTTTTTTGTTTGAAAGGGTATACTTTGAAATTGGTCCCATTGTCACCAAGTCAGGATCTGATGATGTCCCATCATCAGATCCTGACTTGGTGTAATTTTTTGGTAAAAAGTTTTTTATAACATACGGAAACCTCTAAGAAAATATGTTTAACTTTTATTTTACATGAGATGACAGAAATAAAAATACGTTGAAAAGTCAAGTGTACAAAAAAGTAAAAAAAAATAAACAATTTATTTTACGCCCGCAGCATGCGTAAGGAGTTCCGACGTCGCCGTCGTCGCTACAATAGTTTATTTTTCAATCTGTCAACCGTTTTAGCCCGGTTGGAAGATCGATGTAAATAATGTTTTTTTACTTATTTTGATTTTTTTACAGAGTAGTAGAGAAATGCGTAACCAATATTCGTAAAGTAAGTTACTTTAATTTTAGGTTAATAATCGGTGGTGTTTTTCGGTTTAGAATTATCGTATGTTATGCCTTATCCTCATGCTGTTTCTTTATTTTTTATGGTTTTTGTGTTTTGCTTCCATTGAAGCTTCGAATGCGTTATAATAATCGGCATGGTTCAGATAATATATTTGTGAATTGAGCTTAAAATAAGTCAATATATTCATGCTATTTATTTGTTATGCATGGATGTGTGTTTGTTTTCATATATTTAACAATTTCTCTACTAACTAGGATTTTTCTTATAACAAAAACCTATTATAACCTACTAAACTATTACCTGCGGTTACCCCGCAGGTAATAGTTGCGTAACACACTTACAGTAGGAATCGGTTTCATTATGCTAAATCAACAACACTCACTGCGGTATTTACGTTGTTGAGCAGACCAATATTTCGAACATATGAAGCAATGGATTAGCAATATACGTCAAAATCATTCAGATCTTGATTTATAGTGTGTTACGTAATTATTGCGATGCTTATTATATGGTGACGTTTAGAAGTAGCTTAGGATGTATGTAAATGATAAATAAGTGCTTTTCGTACTTTTCAGCTTCCCAAAAGATGGTAACATAAAAAAGGAATGGATTGATGCCACAGCACAGTGTGTTTTTTACCTCAAAAAAGTGACATTTTATTTTTAATGCCCAATCCTACTAAGCTTTATATAATGAATATATGACGAGAACTCCCAGATGACAAATTTGAAAACTTGATTTTTAAAAAAATCTTAAAGTTTTCGTGACCTTCACGGAAAAAATATTGAAATTAATTCTTAAAAAAAAAGTTAATCAGAAATCAGTGTTAAATTTAATGCAGGTATTTGAAGCGATCTTAGGCGCGTATTATTCCGTTTTTATTTCATCAAAATTCATGAAATTATTCACAGAAAATTTTTTTTTACTGAATTTCGTATTAATTTTTTTATTCGTTTTATAGCCCGAAGTAGAACCTCTACCTAGAACCAGTAGATTCCTCATACTAAGGTTTATCACCCGTAAAAATACTACAATCCACTTCTGCGTAGGTTTTGAGAAAACTATTTTCAAAAATATATGTTAGGGTTGTCAACTATTTTGACCTTTCTATATATTATGTGAAATCTTATTTTAATTTGATATAAACTGCTTGTTTTAGAGTCAATACAGATAATATTGCAATCAGTTGGTGATGTGGTACACTTTTTAAGTGGACAGTAAAAATCACAAATATGTGAAACCAGCTTCCGCCCGCGACTTCGTACGCGTGGGAAGCTTTTCCCGCGCAAATCCCGACCCCATGGGAATTTCTGGATAAAAAGTAGCCTGTGTGTTATTCTAGGATGTCAACTATCTACTTATCAAATTTCATTCAGATCCGTTCAGTAGTTTTTGCGTGAAAGAGTAACAAACATCCATCCATCCTCACAAACTTTCGCATTTATAATATTAGAGTAAGAAAAGTAAGAAGTAAGTTAAGAAGTAAGAAGTATTTATAATATTAGTAAGATAAGAAGTAAGACTATAATGTACCCTAAGTGCGGCCCTGTAAAGAGTGCGTCCCTGGTACCCCTTTCACCCCGTCGTACGATACCCCGCCACCCTCGGAGGCCGGTCGCGCACACGCGCCCTGCAGTCACAAAAAATCCTTTGCGCGCGTCACCCGTGACAGTCTCTGTGCGCATGCGCCCCTATCTTAAGTTCCTTGTATTCGTACTTGTAACGTTATAGATTTATTCTTAATCATAAGAACGTGTACCTTTATGAATAAAGTTTTATGTAACGTTATAATACCTATTTCCCTATAATTATATTTTTCCGATGAAGTGTACATGTAGCGCGGGAAGGGGTCAACCCTCGTTAGGCTTTTGCTGAAACCCCGCGCTTATACATGTAACATGGAGGAACGGGGGTGAGGCACCATGGAGCCATTCCAAACCCATGGCGCCATTTTGCCTCAGCAGGGGCTTACCCAACCTGCTGGGGGATGTCCGTTCGGGCCCCGACCGGCGGACTCTGGGCTAGGGGGACATGAGGGCGCCAACCCTCATGTCAGTACACGAGTGGCAAGCGAAGCTGTGGACTGTGCCATAGCCGACACCTCTCAACCTCCGGGGGTGTCTTCAAATAGGCAAGCAGGGTGCACTAGACTTCACTTCTATGAATGTTTCTCTGAAGAAAGTAAAAAAAAGAGGAAAAACGGCTCACCCGAAGATCTCACTTATTCAGAATTATTGAAAATAATTATCCGGGAACTTGGACCTAATTTAAAAGCTTTGTCATCAAATGACACAAAGATACTTATTGACAAAATCAGCTTTTTCCTTACTAAAACGATGAAAATGTTCAGGGCATGCAAAAACAATAAAAAGCTCTTAAAAAAAAGGCATAAGACATATTGAGAAAAGTCTTTTATTGATGACTTACCAGAACATTTGAAATGTCATACCCACGATCCACACGAGACCACTAGCGTGTCTATTTGTCTTGAGCCTGAGCCTTCTCCAGAGCCCGGACCTTCAGGCAGTTCTCAGATCAGAAGTTTAGGCTACAGACAGGAACTAAGGTAGAAGAAACGCATGGAGGAATTCATGCAAAATGAACCGCCAGTTAAACTCATCAAAGGTTTTGTTTCGGCGATATCAGCTCCGCCAGAAAATAAAATGACCCCAAGATCTAAAAAAGACATAGAAACAGTTATTCAGTTATATCTTGAATCACCAACCCGGGCTTCGGAGGTTTACAAAAAAAATTCATCAGAATCACAACTCTATACTCCCGAGGAGGCTTTGGGAGTGATGATCGATAGAAAATTAAACGTGGAAACCTACAAAGACATACAACGGGATCTGAAAAGTCGGGGTTACCCAGTTTATCCACCATATTCTCAAGAGTTTCTGGCAAGAAAAGCATGTTATCCTACAGAAGAAATAAATTTGTCAGATGTTGAAGCATTAGTTTCTTTGAAAGGGTTGCTGACAAACACCTTAAAAAGGATATTGCAAAGTAGCGAAGAGAGCTTTACGGAATTTTGCGATCGCAAAAAAATAACAGAATTGAATTGTGTGTTTGAAGGATCTTGGGGATTTGACGGCAGTACTGGACAGTTGTTTTATAAACAAAGCTTCGGTCGATCTGATCAGGACCCTCTTGCTAATGAAAATAGCCTGTTTGCCACCACTTTTGTGCCCCTGCGTATTCAAGCTGATAAAAGTTACGCAATCTGGCTTAATCCAACACTCCAGTCATATCGTTTTTGCCGCCCCTTACGCATCCAGTACAAAAAGGAAACAAGTGATTTGATTCTCAACGAGAAGGCTTGGGGAGAAGACAGACAACTAAAGGGTACACAATAACTTTTACTTGCAATTTAACATTGAGTATTATAGATGGAAAAGTTTTAAACATAATCACCGGAACCTCCTCACAATTACGATGCCCGTTCTGTAAGTTGACATCTAGCAATTTTAATCATTTGGAAATGTGCTTTTCTAAACCTACTATAAAAGAAAATATGGAATACTCCATGCTTGGATTAGTATTTTTAAGTTTTTATTGCATCTCGGTTACAAAAACGATCCAGCTGTGCAGAAATAGCGAATCAATAAAAACACTGCAGAGAGCCGCATAGTGGACGAACGAAAAATACGACTTCAGGGCGAAATAAGAAGCAAAATGGGATTATTGGTGGACATAGTGAGGCCTAACGCAGGTACCACTAATGACGGCAATACTGCTCGAACTACTCTGTCAGATAAATACTTAAGTAGTTATGTTATATGTTTGCAGACATTTTAGGAATCCAATCTTGGCTGTTAGATGACCTGTATAATATCCTGGTCACAATAAATTGTGAGTTACCAATAGACTCCACCAAGTTTGGCACCTATTGCAAAGCAGTAGTGTAAAAATATGTCGCGACATATAGCTGGCATCCGATGACGGTAACTGTACACAAAATTCTAGTGCACGGTCAAGAGATCATCGATTCCAATATCCTTCCGGTAGGCATGCTCTCCGAACAAGCAGCTGAATCAAGAAATAAATTCTGGCGTAGAGACAGAGAGCAACATTGCCGGAAAATGGACAGGAAAAAAACCATGCTTGATCTCTTTCACCGTGCGTTAGAGTCATCGGATCCGGTGATTTCAATGCTTCGCTTCCATCGTCGACAAAAGTTTTCTCGGAGTCTTCCTCTACCAGCTGCCGTGCGAAATCTGCTGAAGGCTGTTGATCATGACAAAACAGACTTGCATACACAAGAAAACGAACATGCAATTGAGCTAGAGTTGTCACAGGAGGATGACAATACTGATGATGAGAATCTAATAATCTTAAGAAATGAATCTAATCTAATTGAGTAAAATAATGTTGTTGTAAAAAAATTATTGTAAGTTTATTTCTCTTCGGGCACGCCGCAATTGCGGCGGTAAGACCCCTCTTTGAGGAGTGGCTAGATCGGCGTCACGGCGTCCTGACCTACCGCATGACAAAGGTCCTCACCGGACACGGAAGTTTCGGGAGGTACCTGTGTCTGATGGGGAAGGAAGAAACGTCTGGGTGTCACCACTGCGAGGATCGCCCTGAGGACACAGTAGAGCATACGGTGCAAGACTGCCCCGCTTGGGCAGAGCACCGACGTGTCCTCACGGCGGCGATAGGCGGAGACCTCTCGCGCCCGGCATTGGTCGAGGCCATGCTGCGGGGCGAGAGGGAGTGGGAAGCGGTCGCCTCCTTCTGCGAAGCAGTCATGCTACCGAAGGAGGAGGCGGGCCGTGTGAGGGAGAGGATGGCGTCCTCCCTCCAGCCCAGCCGCAGTGGTAGACGCCCACGGCGTCGGACGTCGGCCGACGATCTCCAGCCACCGTAGGCGCGGGCATGCGGACAGCGAGTAAAGGGAAACTCGCTGTCCGACCATGGACCATGCCCGGGTCGACGGCGCGTTGTGTTCCACGCGCGCCTCAAAGAGCGTCAGCAAGGCCGAAGCCTGCCGGGGTCGTGGGACTTATCCCATTACCGTGACCCCGGAACGTAAAGGGCTATTGAAGGAACACCGTGGATTTTAGTCAGTACAAGTCTGACAGTCCCTCCGGCCCTGCCCGGGGTGGGAGGACTTATTTGATAATTTTACCACGATAAAAAAAGGATATTTTTCTTGTAAATAAATTTTCTTGTAAATAAAATATCAAACGTTAATGTAAATGTATGTACATTTTTCTGTTTTTGTTTTTGCACTCCTTTAATTTATTTAGTAATTTTGAAATAATATTAAGATTAAAATTGTAATTAGGTTTAATTCTATTATTAATAGGCTCTGTATGTAACACCAGATTATGGAAGAGGTCTTTTGTTACAGGTATCTTTTTACTTAAAAGAAGATCTCTGCAATGTTTTTGTTAAAACCAGTTGATTCTGAAACATACTTTTTATTATTATGTATTACTGTATTATTACTGTAAATACATTTGTTAGCACCCCCTACTTATCTCAATCGGTCGAGAAATTATAGGCACTTGAATTTTGTATGGCGGCCATCTTGTTTTTCGCCATTTTTAAAAAATAATGGTGATTCGTCAAATTGCCAAGGTAGCTGATCATTTTTAGTTCCAGCACCGACGCACCAAGTCTTACCGTTTCAGCGGGCAGCCGGTCCACTCCCTGATGCGGAGTAGATCTTCAGGATCTCGAGGTTTTCCCATACCCACCGGATGGATCCGACCAACTTCCCCATACATCATTTTCACCCCATTGCTCCTTCTGGGAGAGCAATTATGTCGATCAGTGAGTCAGTCAGTAGTAATGTAGCTTTTTATTAGGTTTCCGTAGCCGAATGCCAAAAAACGGAACCCTTATAGTTTCGATATGTCTGTTCGTCTCTCTGTCTGTCCGTCCGTCCGTATGTCACAGCCATTTTATTCCGAAACTATTAAGACTATACATGTGAAACTATGTAGGTAGATATATTCTATAAACCGCTTTCTGATTTTAACAAAAAAAATAAAAATTATTTAAAATAAAGGGAATACATGGAACTAGAACTGAAAATATTTTTTTCATGAAACCTATGCGTGTGTGGTATCCATAGACAGGTCTTTAAAAATAATATAAGGGTTTCTAAAACCACTTTTTCATAAAGACAATCGTTTAAAAGATATAAGCTTCCAAAGTGGTAAAATGTGTATCCCCATCCCTCTAACTTCTATAATAATGGAGTGAAAAATCTAAAAAAATATATGTCTATAGATCTTAATATAAACTTTCAACCAAAATTAGTTTGAATGAAATCGAGTCAGCAGTTTTTGAGATACAGCGTATTTTCTAAAACCGCAAATATAACTTTGTAATTCATACAAACACTATGAAAAACAAAGTTATTTAGCGTAGTTGTAAAAATGTAAATAAGCTAATTTTAAGAAATTTTTAACGTTTGTTTATTCGTCAAATAAATATACATATTATATTATATTATTATAGTTACTACGGAACCCTTCATGGGCGATTCTGACTCGCACTTGGCCAATTTTCAACCGACGACAAAAAGAGGAGGTTATCAATTCGACGCGTATATTTTTTTTTTTTTTTTTTTAATGTATTATCATCGATTACTCGAAGACGGCTGAACCGATTTGGAAAATTCTTTTTTTGATTGAAAGGGTATACTTCGATATTGGTCCCATTTTCATAAACGTCAGGATCTGATGATGGGGTCCTGGAGAAATCGAGGGAACTCTTCAAATATTATAGGCACACCTATGTCGTTTTGGGTATTTATTATAGTAACTTGTGCAGTTGCTCTCAAAAAGTACCATTTGAGGAAGTGGAACTGATGATGAAGACCACAGATGGCCGCCGAAACTACTCAATAATAAGTATTGAGTGGATTGCGATTCGATTACTTGAATAAGGATGTTACGCACTTTATGCTCGTCACAATGCATATGGTGATGTAGAGCTGATGGTGAAGTACCAGGAGAACTCCTCAACAATTAACGGCCCAGCATTGGGAAAAGCAATATTTTGTAAAAGGTTATAAGTAGTTGATAATTAGGCTCTTGTAACTAGGTAAATTAAAAATAGACCAACTAAAAAGAGTGAAATAAAAACTTTTTACCAAAAAATTAAACCGACTCCCAAAAAACACTGCAAAGTGAAAAATAACTTTAATTTCGGAAGTCGGTGCCAAAAACGAAAATACAAAACTAAAGACACCGACTACCGAAATTAAAGTTATTTTTCACTTTGCAGTGTTTTTTGGGAGTCGGTTTAATTTTTTTTATATAATAAAAAGATGTTTTAAATTGTTTTTGTATTCAAATTTTATTAATTTATGCTACGTTCAGCTATGGTAATTACGCACACCGTTTCTTTAAGTTTGCCATACAAAAAAGAATATTAATGAAAAAGGACATTTCGATGTGACCTTACTGTGAAAACCCTAAATTTATAATTTTGACCTCAAGACAAAAAAATATATTTTATAAAACCTACGCCGAAGTGGAATGTAGTATTTTTACGGGTGATAAACCTTAGTATGAGGAATCTACTGGTTCTAGGTAGAGGTTCTACTTCGGGCTATAAAAGGAATAAAAAAATAAATACGAAATTCAGTAAAACATTTTTTTCTGTGAATATTTTCGTGAATTTTGATGAAATAAAAACGGAATGATACGCGCCTAAGATCGCTTCAAATACCTGCATTAAATTTAACTCTGATATCTGATTAACTTTTTTTTTAGGAATTAATTGCAATATTTTTTCCGTGAAGGTCACGATAACTTTAAGATTTTTTTAAAAATCAAGTTTTCAAATTTGTCATCTGGGAGTTCTCGTCATATATTCATTATATAAAGCTTAGTAGGACTGGGCAATAAAAATAAAATGTCACTTTTTTGAGGTAAAAAACACACTGTGCACAGGCATGCCACCTAACTGGTACCCTACAAAAAATAGCACCATATGCTCGGTTCACTTCAACGCAGAAATGTTCTAGTCTCTAAAGAAAAGTCGCAGGCTTTTTGAATGGACAATTCCAACTGATATTTGCAGAAGTGTGTTAAATTTTATTTTATTACTGAAAGCTATTCTCATGATTTAGGGTATTCATAAAATCAGTCATTCAACTTTTCAGGATACTATACAACCTATACGGCTGGTATGTTCCGATCAAGAGCGTAATGTAAGTTAACATCGACTTCTATTTGACCTATCACTATGATAATTAAATATTAAGATTTAAGTCGAAAGCGCCAGGGTAGCCCTTAATACTTAGTAGGTAGTACTTAATAATAATTATGTAATGTTATGTTCTTAATAATATGTTTATTGTTATTGTAATATTTTCTGGACATGCCAGTTTTTATTTGGTTAATTTCAGGTGCCCAAAAAAAATTGTACAATAATAAATGGAAGAATCGATAACTTTCCGATTTAGTCAATCACTAGCGTATATGTAAAATAAATTGCTTTTGCACAGAACAACGATAGCGACCGATGTTTTTGTGTGGGTAAGTTCTACGGTGCATGGTAAATACACGCTGTGTTTGACGGAATAAGGTTTATTATTGATTGAATAGTACGTTCTGATTTAAGAAATGCGGGTGTGTGCGCGAGTGCGTATCTATTGATTTTATTAAACTGCATGTGTAGTTGTTGCCCCGCCCAGCGCCTAACTGGAGACACACGGTTCCGATATAATTTCGTCTGTTGACCATATCTAGTTATTTATTTTATCTATGACGGCAATAGTGTAACTGTGTAATGGGTGGGGTTCGAACCCACGACCTCTCGATCACAAGTCTGACATTAGGTATTGACTGTCGTCCCTGCCTTTGTTTATTATACTTAATGCTAAGTACACTGAACAAACCAGCGGGCCTAGACAAAATCCATTTTCTGTAAGCGTTAACGCCAACGGAAAAATTAAATTGTATGGAGTTGACATTTGCTAACCACATGTCACGTGATTGTCACGTGTTAGTAAATGTCAACTCCATACTATTTAATTTTTCCGTTGGCGTTAACGCTTACAGAAAATGGATTTTGTCTAGGCCCGCAGTACAGTCTTTGATAAACATGATAAATGATAAATGACAAAATAAAGATCATTTATCAAAGACTGTACTGGTGTAGGTAATGTACAAACAAAGAATAAAGTGGCCAAGTGCGATTCGATATTTCTAAAACTATTGACTAAATCTTTCTTGTTTAAACTAATTTTCGTTGAAACTTTTCATTAAAATCTGCAGCATATATTATATTTTTATAGATTTTTCAGTCTCTTATTTTAAAAGTTTAAGGGGTGAGGGGGGTAAACACATTTTAGCACTTTTCAAGTGTCTATCTTTCAAATTGGCTTTATAAATCCAAGAAAGATAGTTCTTCCACAGACAATCTCTTTCACAAAGACAACTACCACCACATATTACATCATTACTGTAAGAAGATACATCTGCCTTAGAGGTCAAACAGTATCGTATGATATCACACTTGAGAAAACTAAGCTCATTACCATTCATCTTTAAAACAATACGAACTCTAGCAACAGACCGTGAAATAGAGCAGTAAATGGCGAATTGAAACCGTAGAAAGATTGCAGACTCATTGTCTGAGAAAAAAAGTTAGTATTAACATTAGTGAGGAACTCATGACTTAAAACAACTACATACATGGATTGTTCTTCAAGGTTAATAATAAATAATAATTATAAAAAATATTTTATTTTCAGACCAAAGTCCATATAGAGACACATTTACACATAAACAAAAAATAAACACACAAATTCAAAATATATATACAACGTGTAACGGAAACCCCATATCTATCCAAAAGGGCTGAAGACAACGTCTGGTATGGAGTCTCTATGCACAGTTTCAGCACAAAATAACTGACTCACAGAATTGATACCAAATTATTGGTTTCATATATTTCTTGAATACCAATCATAACAAACGTGTCATAGCACTACGAGGGTCAATAACTTTCCACGTCACTTGCCAATAACACGATAATTCTTTTCGATATTCTTAATTTGAAAAATTCGGTCTCTGGTATCAGTGTATTGGAATTTGTAATAAGTTCTACACACGTAGACTTAGGATTACAAAACCCTTGCCACATCGTTTGTTACCATCCAAAGTAGCCATGCACTTGGTATGTATATACCCTTTAAATTACACGTTGTATATAAAAAAAAACTTTTTACCAAAAAATTAAACCGACTCCCAAAAAACACTGCAAAGTGAAAAATAACTTTAATTTCGGTAGTCGGTGTCTTTAGTTTTGTATTTTCGTTTTTGGCACCGACTTCCGAAATTAAAGTTATTTTTCACTTTGCAGTGTTTTTTGGGAGTCGGTTTAATTTTTTGGTAAAAAGTTTTTATTTCACTCTTTTTAGTTGGTCTATTTTTAATTTACCTAGTTACAAGAGCCTAATTATCAACTACTTATAACCTTTTACAAAATATTGCTTTTCCCAATGCTGGGCCGTTAATTGTTGAGGAGTTCTCCTGGTACTTCACCATCAGCTCTACATCACCATATGCATTGTGACGAGCATAAAGTGCGTAACATCCATATTCAAGTAATCGAATCGCAATCCACTCAATACTTATTACTGAGTAGTTTCGGCGGCCATCTGTGGTCTTCATCATCAGTTCCACTTCCTCAAA
The DNA here is from genome assembly GCA_943138885.2 of Tholera decimalis. Taxonomy (NCBI): domain Eukaryota; kingdom Metazoa; phylum Arthropoda; class Insecta; order Lepidoptera; family Noctuidae; genus Tholera; species Tholera decimalis. Next base: position 6,962,320 of record OW964571.2, read on the forward strand.
TGGTACTTTTTAAGAGCAACTGCACAAGTTACTATAATAAATACCCAAAACGACATAGGTGTGCCTATAATATTTGAAGAGTTCCCACGATTTCTCCAGGATCCCATCATCAGATCCTGACGTTTATGAAAATGGGACCAATATCGAAGTATACCCTTTCAATCAAAAAAAGAATTTTCCAAATCGGTTCAGCCGTCTTCGAGTAATCGATGATCATACATTAAAAAAAAAATATATATATATACGCGTCGAATTGATAACCTCCTCTTTTTGCCGTCGGTTGAAAAATACAATAATAACAAGACAAAATATTATAAATTACACTTAAAAAAGTAATTACTTAATGTATGTGAATGACGCTCTGTGAGTCGTTACCTAGTGTAAGCAACGGTTAAGCAGCACTTGCGAGGCTAGTCCGTGGATGCGAGACTATTTTACCATATCGGGTTTCCTCCAAACCTTGGCAAGTACGTTAAGCTGTTGGTACTAGCTGTCATTAGTACATCTTTGACAGTCGTTACCAGTAGTCAGAATCTAGAAATTCTAACACCGATCTTGCTATGGGGTTTTGTGTTACCCAGCTATTGAGTGGGTTTACGGTTGTGTTATCTATAAACAACTAGCTGACCCGCCACGACTTCGTTCCCGTGGTATCTTACCCCTACCCAACTGATACCACTACCCCTATCCTACCGATACCCTACCCCTACCTTACTCTACCCCTACCCTACCCAAACCCTACACTACCCCTACCCTACCCTACCTCTGCCCTACCCTACCCCTACCCTTGAGACATTCCTACTTTTTTTTTTTTCATAAGATCCTTCCCTTCCAAAACCAAACACAACAAAAAAAGAATCAGCCAAATCGGTTCAGCCGTTTTCGTGTTTTGCGCTTAGCAACACATTTAGCTAATAAATATGTATTTCATTTCATTCTAAGTCATATCGTGTTTTAAATAAGAAAAAGCTTCAATTTCCTGTGATTAAACTATTGCTTCTACTGACCTGATTTTTGGTGTGTAGCCTGAAAATGATACATACATAGTGTATGTGGTTTCATTTAATGGCTCTCAGTTTTATCAACGTTGTGTATTGACCCATGACGTGGTGCTACACTAAACATGAATGACATGAAAAACACCTAACACTGAGCTGGATCCGGTTATTGGAAGCCAAACCGAACTTAGTTGACGGACAGACGGATGGACAGTCGGACATGGCGAAACTATAAGGGTTCCTTGTCAACTACACAACCGTGAAAATCTCTTGTCACAGTGTTTGTTATCAAAATCCTCTGAAACAGCTTGACCTTGCTTTTATGATATTTTATGGCATTTTTTTTTTTCGCTAGAAATAATTTTTATTTTTTTAAACGACGATTTCGAGTCTGCTGCTAAATATATTAGAACAGCAAGGTGAACAAAAATAGAGCCCAATCACATTCGCTTTCCAAACCAGGTTTAAAATAGTAGAATCTCCTAAGAAAGCAGCCCTGCTCTTAGTAAGATTATAGCGTGAAAGTATACCTAATAATATCGGGCGGTCGGTTTTCTTATAATCAATGTAATGTGACCGGCAGGCGGCCTGGATCTAGGGCTCTTTTCATTAAGTTTATGACTCGGTACAGAAATTGTGTACCATAGAATTGGTAATAGAAAACCCATTTTATACGACGTTGATAAAAGCGAGAGGCGTTAAAATAAAACACATAAACTATACGCGCTTATGTTCAATTCGAAACTATTAAAAAAAGTTAACGAGAAATATAAGAAAAAACCAATTCTGCAGAGCGGCATCGTAGTGTCAATTTTGTCGTTTTAAGGTGTACGACCCTAGATAACTAGTGCGTAAGTCATATCGTGTTTAAAAACAAGAAAAAGCTTCAAAAATGTATTGCTCCTATTGATTTGATTTTCTGTATGTAGCCTGAAAATACGTAGTATATTTGGTTTCATTTAATGCCTCTCGGTTTTATCAACGTTGTGTATTGACCCACTTATAAAAACATGTTCCTGTCTTAGCACGTGGTGCTACGCTAAACAAAAAATAAACAATGATAAAAAGGCTACTATAGGATAGTTGTCCTTTTCATCAAAAACATCAAAGTTTTTTCTGGGTGCGAGAAAATAATAATAATATACTTTTTATTTCAGACCAAGGATCCATTAAAACTTATTAGTATAAACTTAAAAACTATGTTAGTAGGAATACAAAAATAAACAGCATAGACAAAACAAAAATAAGACACACAAACAAACACTCAATTTGGCACATGAACTCCTGCTCTCACGTGTACAGCCAACCAGTGCCTGAGAAAAGGACCATCAGTTTTTTCCGATAGGGTGGCGAGGATACTGTTGGTGCTGACTCTGAATCGCCAGCCGCGCTTCAGCAAACTTACCTGATGCGCTGCAAAACCTAGGCAACCCCAAAAGCATTCTCAACATATTATTGTACTGCATGCGCAAAGCGTTGTAACCCTTCTGCGTGTACCTAACCCACAGGCTGCACGAGTAAAATGACTGGCAGTATGCCCTGAACAGAGTCAGCTTTACTTTAGTAGTACATCGTGCAAAACTGCGAGCAAGCATGTTGCCTGGGGCTGGCACTTACAAGGCAGTGCATTGTTGGTACCGTTTTGCCTGTGGGAAAATCATAATCATTTATTGACAGTTTTATGTAGTACATTCAAGAATTCAAATGTCTACTCCCGCTTGGGTGGGTGTAGCGGAACAGAGTGCCAGTAGACTTCTACTGACTAAAACCCACCCTGTTCCGTCAGTTACCCTTGTGGTCCTGGGCCGCAGTATCTCGTGAGAACATTCCCGCCACCCCGCCTAAAATACCATTATAAAAAAAAAGAAATGGGAAAATTTTAAAAGGAGACCCTTTGTTTATATTTTATTATCATAACTTATAGTGTATTGCAGTATGAAATTTTACTGACCTGGATCAGTGTTCTTATATTGTGTGTACCTAATATTTTGCATGTTTTCTTTCTTTCTTTTATTGTCTGTCATTTGCATCTTCCGTCATTTGTACCCGTCATGTTATTTGGGGGTAGGTGCAACAATTTTAGTCTCCATTTCTATTGTCAAACTTCAACAAGATCTTTGCGCGTATTGCTATGTCCAAAGGTGTGCTTTTGCAAGTTTTTTTGTATTAATATTAACACTTTTGCCATTTCCGAGTTTATTTAAACTGTATCAGACATTCTAACACACAAACATGTTGATTTATAGCACTGTACCCAAAGAGAAGTAGAGTGCATCATTTAATCGTTGCCATTTCCGGGCGTTTCATAAAATGCAATCTATGATAAAGATTATATCCAGATTAAACACTGTTGCAGACATCTTCATCGTCATTATTATAAATAAATGAGAATCCGTAAAATTACGAGGAGTTTACTCTGCTTTATGGTAATAAGTTCAAGTGTGAAACGTAAGTGTTAATAACTATTTAAGAAATGATATTCATTACTAATTGGAACCGAGTTTTTGCCCTTTGACTGTGTGAAAATTCTAACTACACGTTACCTATTGAAAAAAATCTAGGTTCCTTAACAAAAACTAGTCTAGGATTATCAAGATTATATTCCATTTTATTCAAACCGGGTTACCTACATATATATCGCATGCGAAGCGGGGCGCCCTAACCAAACTAGGACTTTCCCTTTGAAATATCGTTCATATATTACACGCGTGAATTCGTACCAACAACTGTCACAGTAATCTGTCAAATGCTGACGCCATCTTGTAACAAGTGCTTGGTTTTTAAAATCGGTAGGTAAGTATTCTAAAATGATGATGCAAGAAATTGCGTTAGATATCAGGCTCTGGGATATACGAACGGACAGATAGACATGACGAAACTATAAGGGTTCCGTTTTTTTGCCATTCGGCTATGGAACCCTAATAATAATATGCACTTGCCGAAGCTGAGGTAACGGAACAAGCAACCTAACCTATACACAACACACAGGGCCGGATTAACCATTAGGCGGAGTAGGCAACTGCCTAGGGGCCCCGCATCAACTAGGGGCCCAGGCCTTGTACACGCACCAAGAAAACATGTTTCTTCGAACGAGAATTTGATGTGCGTGTGAACTTAGGGACCTCACTGTTATCTCACAAAATACAAATCGTTAGATTTAGTAGTAGAATTAAAACAATTTTAGAACAAATCTGGGAATAAGTAAACAAAAATATTAAAAACCACAGCCCTTAATGTGCGTTTCCTTAGTTCACACACGATTTGGTCAGTCAAAGTAAGAAAAGGGGCCCCGAGAATCCTATTGCCTTAGGGCCTCTGACAGGGTTAATCCGGCTCTGACAACTCGGGACTCACACCTTCATGGAGTATCTTCAGGAGATATTGACTTGTCAATAAAAACAAAAAGCTATAGTCAACTAAATAGTGAGCTATTTTTGTCAAGTCAAAAACTTAAAAAACCAACATTATTTAAAATTATAATTAAATATTAATAAAATATGACAAAGTAAAATATTATTTATCATCTTGCAGTTTGGCAACATGAGTGAAAGGTTTTTTTATAATTCTGGATGAGCCCGCTCTTAACCTCGATCACGCGTGATAATGTAAGCACACATACACACACACACACACACCAAGACACATTCATTTAATACTCCCCATGCACACTTCTTAATACTGTATAATAATGTTAATCTAAAAAAATATATTTCCTACATGTTTGTTACTAGTGGACACGCCCGAGATCCAGGAGCGGGAGATAAATGAAACACTCAGATACCTCACACGAACACGAGTATATTTCACCATCGGAGGGCGCTTAAAACGTATACAATATCTCGGGATATGTCTCAAATTATATAAAAAAAATCTTGACCTATATGTTTTGTTGGAACCAAATGATATCGACTTCTAAATTGACACCAACGCCATCTATCGAGACTCTGGTCAACTAAAAATAGTTAAATTAATGTTTTACACTCGAACATACCGCCCACCAAGGACATCATGAATAATGTCCTTTACTACCGCCCACCATGCAACGGTCGTATAAATACAATTTAACTACTTAACATGTAGTATTTAAGAACCACACAGAGAAACTCTCATTATCTAGCTTAAAACTTATCTCTAATATACAACCATACTTAAAATTAACTCTACAATTTAAAATTAACAATATTTTATTTAGTGACCGGTAACACACATAATTTAGAGATCGGTCTTTTAATAATTGAATTTTGGGTACGCAGTGTAACGACCCGTGTAATTTCGTCTGGACCTGGATGCTTTTTCTCAATCCTACCCAATAACCACCTCCCAGGCGGCAAGTCATCCTCTTTAACTAAGACTATACCACCAATGGATGGTTCCGGGAGTTGATGAGCCCATTTATACCGCTGAAGAAATTGATTTAGGTAGTCTTGAGACCACCTCCTCCAGAAGTCCTGCATCATCCGTTGTTGTAATTGCCATCTTGTCAGGTTGGAAACATTAGAGCCCTCATGATTTAAATCAGGGACGATAACGAGTGGCTCCCCTACCAAGAAATGACCTGGAGTCAAGATGGTCAATTTGTCCTGATCTTCCACATATGACAACGGCCTAGAATTGAGGCAAGCCTCAATTTGTGACAGTAAGGTTGTCATCTCCTCGAAGGTTAATGTGGAGTTTCCTATAACACGTTTCAGGTGGTATTTAGTGGACTTTATTCCAGCCTCCCAAAGTCCTCCAAAATTGGGTGAATGAGGTGGAATAAAGTTCCACTGCGTCCCGTTATTTGAGAAATACTCCGCTAATTCCTCATTGACGCTGGATCTTTCCGTGTTATATAAGAAAAGTAGTTCTCGCGCTGCACCTACAAAATTTGTGCCATTATCGCTATATACTTCAGCAACTCGACCTCTCCTTGCAACGAATCGCTTGAATGCGGCCAAAAAGGCTTTAGTACTTAATTCACTGACCGCTTCCAAGTGCACTGCTCTAGTAGACATACATATAAATAACGCAATGTACCCTTTATAAGATTTGTTTCCCCGACCCCTTGACACTCTAATATTAATCGGCCCTGCATAATCGACACCGCTACACAAAAATGGTTTATTTGGAGTAACGCGTGCGGCTGGTAACTGTCCCATAAGTTGCGTCCTGGTGATAGCAGCGTATCTGATGCATCTGATGCACTCCCTCACATACCTTTTTGCTATCAACTTAATACCCACTATCCAATATCTCGAACGCAAGTATGTCACCATAAGCTGCGGACCCCCATGCATGGTTTTATTATGTGCTTCAGACACCAAAAGACTCGTCAAGAAAGACTCTCTTGGAATCAGAATAGGATGCACCCGATCGTAACCCAGTTGAGACAACTCTAATCTCCCTCCAATTCTTATTATTTCTTTGGAATCGAGAAATATGTTTAATGATTTTAAATTACCTTTCTTGTTTTCTAACGACTTCTTGTTTTTTAAATCCTTCAATTCTTCAGGAAATCCTTGTTCTTGACATTTCTTTATACAAATTTGTAGAGCCTCCTCAATTTCCTGTTTGTCTAAATTTCTTGTTTTATATCTAGCTGACCGATCCTTTAAAAGTAACAAAAACCGACGACAATATGCTACCACTCGTACCAACCTAGACAAGGTTGAATACTTATTCCAAACCCCAACCTCAACTGTAGATGTATGCACCTTGACTTCTTCCAAGTGAGTAGTATTGTTCTTTGACTTTTTGTATTCTACCACTGGCTGTCTTAAAAACCTTGGACCGTCCCACCATATAGACGTGGCTTCCAGTTCTGCAGGAGAAACACCACGAGATGCGCAATCCGCTGGATTTTGCTTTGATGGTACGTGACACCAGTGATGTGATTCAGTGAGAGTCAAAATGTGGGACACTCTATTTGCTATAAATGTTTTCCAACGGCTTGGATGACTGTTGAGCCAAGCCAGAACCACTTCACTATCTGTCCACATGTGCCAATCATTATTTGGTATGTCCAGAACCTTACCTACTTCTACCATCAAGCTACTCAAAAGCACTGCACCACAAAGCTCTAATCGTGGAATGCTCACCTGCTTAATGGGAGCCACCTTCGTTTTTGCCGTTAATAGTGATAGGTGAATATTACCGCTATTATCTATGACTCTTACATAGATAACCGCTGCATATGCCACTTTCGAGGCATCCGAAAATCCGTGCAGCTCTGTCTTCACATTATTGGAACGAGTGTGCAGCCATCGTGGGATCTTCAAGTTTGTTAAAGAAATTAAATTATTACGGTAAGTAAACCATTCATTTAATAAATTAGGCGGAATTTCTTGATCCCAAGCTAAACCAGCTAACCATAATTTTTGAATAAAATGCTTTGCTATTATAATACTTGGTGCTAACCACCCTAGCGGATCAAATAATCTAGCAATTTCAGAAATAATCTTTCTTTTTGTTTCAGGTTCAGCTGTCGGCGTCAACTTAACCGAATACTGAAAGAAGTCACCGCTGGAATTCCAGGTAAGTCCCAGAATCTTTGTTATATTATCCACTTCTAACTTTATCTCTTCTTTCGTATATATTTCTCCCTTCTTGATTTGATTAAGTAATTCTTTACTATTACTAACCCATTTTTGTAATTTAAAACCACACTTCGATAGGACTGTATTAAGTTTTGTATAAATATCAAACCCCTGTTCTATATTTTCAGTTCCTGACATTAAATCATCCATGAAAAAATGATTTAAAATGATTTTAGCAATCTCGGGATACTCCTGACATTCATCGTATGCAACCTGATGAAGAGCTCGCACTGCTAAATATGGTGCCGAGGCAGTACCGAATGTTACTGTGACTAATTCGTACTCTTCAATTTCGTTATCAGGGTCATCCCTCCAAAGAACCCGTTGAACCTTTGTATCTTTTCGGTCTACCAGAATCTGGCGGTACATTTTTTCTATGTCCGCTACCAGACATATAGGATGTGTCCTCCAACGCATAACAATATGGCGAAGATCAGCCTGTAACGTTGGTCCTACCAATAAACAATCATTTAGTGACATCCCATTAGTCCCTTTACAGGACGCATCAAATACGACCCGTACCTTAGTTGTAATTTTATCCTCCCGTATGACGGCGTGATGAGGTAAGTATATAGCTGTTTTCATGTTTTTCTCCTGAACTGGTACTTTTTCCATATGATTTAAATCTAAGTACTCCTCTAAAACTTTAGTATAATCTTCTTTTAGTTTAGAATTTTTATTCAATTTTAATTCTAACCCTTTTAATCTTTTTTCAGCTATGGACTTAGACTCCCCATACCGCTCAACCAGGTCACCATCACGAAATGGTAGACGTACTATGTACCTGCCATTAACATGGCGTCGGGTAGTTGCCGTGAACAATTCTTCACATCGTTGTTCCTCCTCTGTGAGCACTTTCTTTGATTCAGACGGTTCCTTTTCCAATTCCCAAAACCTTTTTAATAGGTCGTCTGCCTGGAGAGAACAGTGCATAACTGTGATGTGAGAATACATTTTGGATGTGTTATCCACCTTGGATATGCCCGACAATATCCAGCCTAGAGAGGTATCCTGTGCCAATAGTGTACCATTTAAGTTCTTCTTTACACCCATTTGAATGACTTGGCTATACACCTCAGCACCTAATAAGAGATTAATTTTATTAGGCCTGAAGTACTCCGGATCCGCTAAGTCATCTTCAGCCAGGTCTACGCATTCTACCCTGGTTACCTTAGAAACTGGGAGTAGGGTTGTAACTGACCTTAGCACATACGCGCTAACCCTTATTTGCACATTAGGATCCTTTCTCGATCTAAGCTTTAAAATAACAGTGTATTTTGAAGTAACACTTTTGTTCCCACCTACACCTAACACGGTGTTTTTTGTCGCAACCCTATTAAGACCCAAGTATTGAACCGTTGATTCGGTGATAAATGAACCTTGCGACCCTTGATCTAACAACGCTCTTACCAACCTATATGTCCCATCTTTCGATTCAGCTCTTACTACTGATGTGGGTAGTAAGACTGTTTTCCGACCATTCCCTGTCGAAAGACATGACACTAATGTGTTGTTAGATCCCTCCGCTTGCGCGGCCCCTTCCGCTTTATTATCCTGCTTCATACTTGATGACGAAGCTTCTTGTGTAGTGCTAGTGCCGTCAACAACTGACCCGGAAACACCCGAAGGATGTAATAATGTGTGATGACGACGTTTACACACCTGACAACGATTGGAAGACTTGCAAAACCTGGCAGGATGGTTATTGTATAAACATATAAAACATAAATGGTTTTCCTGAACGAAATCACGTCTCTTGTCGTTTGACTGCTTACTAACTTGTTTACAATTGACTATTTTATGATCAGCAGAACAATATAAACATTTTGCATTAGTTTTATCTTTTAATACATGAAAAGATTGGGTTCCCTTGGGATTCCTTTCCTTCCTACGCCCTTCGAGGTTACCTTCCAAACTTTCAAGCCCTCGGAATCTACTAGTAAGGAATTCTGAAAACTGTACAAAAGTAGTACATTCTGCAGATATTTTTAACTCCCATGTTATCCTAGTTTCCTTATCTAGTTTTTCGCTAATTATATGAATAATAAGGATATCCCATGACGCAATATCTATACCTAAGTTTTTTATCGACTCTATACATTCAGAAGTGGTGTTTAAAATAGACTTAATTTCAAAAGCAGATTCACTCGATATAGGTTTTTGATTTAACAATCTGTTTATTATATTATTTGCTAAAAATCTTTTGTTATTATATGTACTGTCTAATTTATTCCAAGCAATTTTGTAATTATCCGATGTAACATTTATGTTTCTTAACAACTGTTCTGCCTCTCCGGTCAAGTGTCCTTTTAAATAATAAAACTTTTGTGAGTTCTCTAAATTTTTGTTATTATGTACTAAGCCAATAAACAAATCTCTAAAAGTATTCCATTCTGAATATTTCCCTGAAAATGAGGGTATCTTTATTTCTGGTAACTTAACTCTGCTTTCTACTTCACCCTCGTGACAGCATGAAGCTCCTTCCCCCGCTGACTTAGAGGACTCACCCTTAATACAACGTAACTTTTCTTTTAATTCACTTTTATATTCAATATACAGTTCTTCGACCTCATCATAAACCGAGTTTTTATAGTAATCTGAACTATGTAGATCAGACTTTTTAACCTTTCCTATAATATTATTATGGTGGTTACAAAATAGAGACCACTGTTTATCTAGATTTTCTAATCTAGTTTCTATGTGAGAAACAGTTAAACGTTCCTTTGGGGACTTCTTAAAATTAGATCTAGCCCTTACAATGTTCTCCTGGATATCTTCTTGCAAACTATTATAAGACTCCATCCTTCACAATTATAAACAATGTAAGGTACTAAAAATATTTAAATTAAAACCAAATTAACAAAGTCCTTAAAAGTTACAAATGCCCAAATTTTTACAAGTCGTCAGATCTATATTATTCTGACTCCAAATTAAGTAAACTTTTCTAAGTCCAAAATAACACCAAATTTTATAAGTCCCAAACAACATCAATATTTTTCTAAGTGTTTTAAAACTATTCAACTGGGAATGAAATCGGGCATAGGTTCCCCGTCTCAACCAATATTTGCTTAAAACTAACACAAGTCCTAAATTCTACTAAATTTAACTAAGTTAATAGAGTCTTTGAAATAAAGTTGAATCTTCCCAAGTTTTAAATTTCTGAATTGAATTGCACTAAGTTAAATTCTTCTTGATAATAAGGTCGAAAATGTACTCACAGTTTTTCCAGACACTTGCTCACCACACAAACCGATCACAATAACTTCCAACGTTGATACCCGTGGCGCCCTCTATCGCCCGGCTCCGCTGAGCGCCTCCCTTGCGTAGGCGTTCCTCCAGTTGACCGCGGCCTCCCTTGGCCGCCTCGATCTTCTGGTTCCTCCTCCAGCTCCAGCACCAGCACCAGTCTTGATGCCCAGCTGTGGGATATGCTCTGGTCAACAATCCGCTGACCAGTCCTAACGCAGGGTGATAGCTATCACCACCGATGACTACCAAAAATCGCTCATTCACTCTCAACCGGCTCGATAGGACCATGAACACGCCCGAGATTCAGGAGCGGGAGATAAATGAAACACTCAGATACTTCACACGAACACGAGTATATTTCACCATCAGAGGGCGCTTAAACCGTTTTACAATATCTCGGGATATGTCTCAAATTATATTTTTTTTTTTTTTTTAGGTAGGGCCACTCGTAGTTTAGCTCTATACGGCTAATGTACTACTTAACCGGTCTGTCCTGTGGTGACCTCTAATAAATTAAAGGCCCCCAGCCAGGGCTTACAAACTAAAGTTTACTTAAAGCTAATGACCGCACGAATTATATTTTTTTTTTTTTTTTTTTTTTTTTTTTTAGGTACGGCCACTTGTAGATCAGCACACTAAGGCTGTGAGTCTACTTAGTTGGAACCAAATGATATCGACTTCTAAATTGACACCAACGCCATCTATCGAGACTCTGGTCAACTAAAAATAGTTAAATTAATGTTTTACACTCGAACAACTAGTGAATAAATTGTAAATCCGTAATTGGCTGTAAGATTAGATATAAGTTCCTATAAAACATTGTTTTAAGAGCTGTGGATTTTGTTATAAATAAATAAATAAATAAAATATATGAGGTCTACGATGGAACGAGTGAGCTCAGAAGATGCCTGTTCACTCTTGCTTTAAAAGCTGACGGGTCATATTTGGTAGAGAACACAGAAGCCAGCAGAGAGTTCCACGCCTTGGCTGTGTGCAAATAAATGTAGAGGAGAAGCGCTTAGTACGACAAGTCAGTATAGCGACCAAGCGTGGATACAGTACAGTATAGAACTTCTGGTAGAACGGTAGTGAAAGGACCTTCATAATCAAAGTCCTTTTCATACGTAATGCTAATGTTTTAGCATCTTGCAACTTATGTCAACTTTATTGCAAGTCTTTGGTACTACAATGTGGTAACGTATGTGTAATTTACGGGATGGTATGTTCATAGTATCATTTGTTTTACTTTCATTGCGCTTATTTTGTCATTTGGCAAGGGTAATGCTCTCAAGAAATACGGAGGAATGGAACATTTCTCGATTGTATATGGTGCTCAAGTGGGGGGATACTGTGATACACTAAAGTATTCAACAAACCCTATATTTAAGGAGAAGTAGGTCTTCCTTCTGTTATTCAACGCGATGATAATTTCCTGTCCCTCCTACTCCTCTAAAATGAATAGTCCGCCTGATTGACTTCGGGCGTGGCGGATAATCTCAACCAGCGGCGCAGGAGATATTATGGTGCACAAGTTTGTGCTCAAGCCCAGGTGCACTCCGGGGTTGGGGGAATGTTCTAAAGAGATAACGCGCCTCCGGAACTTAAGGCAGAAAACAGAGATTTTAGTCAGTAGAAGTCTGATACTCCCTTTCGCTCCACTAACAACGGCAACGGTTCCGATATTTCATGCTTTAATTCGGTATGTAGTTTCATCATCATCCACACATCATCACACATAGTATACAAGTTAACATGAAATAAAATAAATCGAAGCCTCTATTACACAAAAAAGCATAAAATCAAATAATAAGCCAACGAAATAATTCAAATCACGACTTTGAATTTCCTTTGACATGCTGATAATGAGCTCACTAATTATCACTAACATCGAAGTCTACCACCAAGCCGACCTGACTGTCGTATGTCGGAAATTAGTTACAGCATTACAGTTAATCGCTGCAGCTAAAGAGTTATAACTATCGCTTCCTGCAAGGTCTATCAGTATTATGCGTTGATTTAATGCTATTACTCGATAAGTCGGGTATTGATGTGTTAAAGAATTACGATTATGACGAGTAATTAGGTGCGTACGTACGCAATGAATGAAGAGTACGTTTGATTTGTTTTTGGGATCGCGGATGAATTCGCTGCATTTCATTTTTCCTGTAGGTCATAAAGTAGTATTTATGGAGAAAAGTAATATACAGTATGTTAACTAACAGAGGGCGTTCCCGTTAACCCGCAATAGTATAAGCACATCAATTAGATCGACGCACACGCGGCCCGTCATTCATAAATAAATTGCGACGTTGTCGTCCTTCAAGTACGCGTGTACAGAGTGTTTCTTTTACGTATCAATTTAACAATTTTAGTGAATATTTTAATATAAAAAAGAAACATTTTTTTTCGAATGGTTATATTTTTTTTAGCATGTATGGATGCTATGGTATTGCGGGTTAACGGGAACGCCCTCTTTTAGTTAATATACTGTATTATGATCATCTGCTCGGCCTTTCTGGATGCAGCTGAGTTTTACATGGAGCGAGTGTCATCTGACTTCCACACGCCAGTAACTGGATAACGTGATACTCCTTGGCAAGACCAGTGTCAAGTTTTCTAGCTTCTGATAGAATTATCGTTATAGAATTATCATATTTTTTTTTCGATTTTTCTCTCTACTCGTATTATTTTGAAAGTTAGAGCGGGGGGGGGGGGGGGGGGAAGGGTGACACATTTTTATCACTTGGGAAATGTCCATCTTTTAAACGATTGTTTTTGAGAAAACGTGGTTTTAGGAACTCATGCAATGACACAATAGGACGGATAGACAGACAAACATGTCCTATTTATATGGCTCCTGCTTTGCCATTTGGCTACAGAACCCAAAAAGGTACTAACTTATTCTTAATCTGTGTCATAACTGAAACATGCTATTTTTAATCATAAAATATACACGTAAATTAAATAACAACCCTAAACTATATATCTAAAAATAATCTAAAATATAGCGTAGGTTCTAATTTTAGGTTTAAAAACTTTACGAATGAACTGAGGTAATTTCGACTCCCACACGAAAGAAGTCGTGGGCACAATTAGTTTATCATTAAAAGAACCAGTGAAGAGTCTAGATCCAACTCTGCCTCGTAAGTCTAGTGATCGCAAGCGCAACTGGTAAGCAATAGGTCTCGGAATCGAATCCCGATTTGGGCAAAAATGCTATTGGTTTTTGCTATCAGTAGTGGTGTCGTCATTGTATGGACCACCCGGAGGACACGGTGGAGCATACGGTAGAGGTGTGCCCCGCTTGGGCAGAGCTTCGCCGTGTCCTCGTTGAGGCGATCGGCGGCGGTGACCTCTCGCGTCCGGCCCTGGTTCAGACCATGGTGCTGAGCCAGAGGGAATGGGATGCGATCGCCTCCTTCTGCGAGGCAGTAATGCTAGCGAAGGAGGAGGCCGAGCGCGCGAGGGAGAGGCAACTCTCTTCCTCACGCACCAGCCGCCGCGGGAGACGCCCCGGGCGTCGGGAATCGCGAGCCGATTTCCGGCCACCGTAGGCGCGGGCTTGCGGACGGCGAGCAGGGGTATCTCACCATCCGGTAAGGACCAGGCCCGGGTCGGCGGCGCGTCGTGTTCCACGCGCGCCATAGGAGCTGTCAGCACCAGTGACGGGGCCCCATAGGGCCATTACCTGCCGCGGTTACGGGAATGTTTTAACGAGATACCGCGGCCCCGGAAGTCAAGGGCAGCTGAAGGAACAGGGTGGGTTTTTAGTCAGTACAAGTCTGACACATCCTTCCGCTAACCCAGAGCGGGAGAAGTTATTCGATGATTTTCCCAACTGACAATAAAAAAGGGCCAATTGGACTATGAGAGTACGTGAACAGAGAGCGCCACTGTACCTGTGCACATGTGCACTTATAATATCTCCCTAGCCGCTGGTTAATCACCGCTAAAATTTGACGCCGTGGCCGAAATCTGACAGAAGGAGTTTATACCCAACACAAAATTACATAATAAGCAGTATTACGCACATTAAAATGTTCGTTAAATGAATACAACATAACAACACTAGTGCGGTTATGATTCATTGCAATTCGTCTAGCTTCAATAGACGCGATTTATGACCATTTCACTTTCAGTATGTTTTAGACTGTAAACTTATCGGATATACACATAATTATTACTTATGCTTCATTGGACTGAAAAGTTTACTGAGCTGGATAAAAAGATGGCTTAGAAGCTGTTTCCTTTAAGGTTTCCACAGAAGAACGCATTGCGACAACGCGCTTCCATAAATAGTTTCATGTAATGTATAAAAACGTATTAAAATCACTTCTGCCCGCGAAACCACTCGCGTGAAAAGCTGAATCATATTTCGAAAGTATCATATGTCCTTTTTCGAAATATGGTTGGTGGAACCCACAGAAATCATTAAGATTTCTGTGGTGGAACCTATCTCTGTACTATACCAATTTGCTTGAAAATCTGTTAAGTAGTTTGGACGTCATTATAACAGACATACAGAACTATTTTCGGATTTAATATATTAGCAGGGAAGAAATTACAATTAGGGATTAATATAATCGGGTGTGGAAATTGGCAGTGTTATCTTTAAACCAATATTCTACAGATATCTTTTGGATGGATTTGACTAAGTGGAAAATAGAGTATCTAATTAAATTCAATAAAAATAAATTACATAATAATTATAATCTATCGGAGTAGGTAACTCTGTGATCTATGAAGTCTTGTCGTAGCCTATGTATTAGTACTTATGTATTTATGTAGTGACTTATGTAGTGTCTCTTCGGTCAGTACTGATATTTAGCACACACCTATTTTCTTCCCAAATAAAAATAGCGTTGTCGCATAGTCACGTCGCGATAGCTTTTAAAAGGGAAAAAGAAATTCTCAAATAGTATTCTACATTTATATTTGTAAAATACTTCCGTAAGCCATCCGTAGTTAATACAAGTTCTTTCTTTTTCAATCTGTTGCCAAATTACCTGTCAAATCCTGAATAAAAACGAAATGAAATGTAATAACAAAATCTTATCCTCATTCAACGTTTTGCCAACTATATTTTACCAACAATAAAATTAATTTACATCCTCAATTTCTCTATCAAATGTCAAAGTAATCGATACTTATCCATCGAAATGGAGCGAAGGCATCGTATTACCATCTCTAGGGTGCTATTTCATTAAAAAGTTACCTCCACTCCTAAGAAAGGCGGGAAATGTACTTTGAAGACTAAAGCGCGATTGCATTCAACCAGTCACGATACCGCGCTCGGACGAGATACGTGCGTTGGCGCGAAAACTTTGACGTTTCGGCCTGAATGAGTTCGTGATCTGTGCCTTTTTTTTATCACATGTGACTTTTCTTGTACTATTTTTTTAAATTGTGGTGATTTGGTGTTGTTTTGGAAGAAATAAGTGAGTATCTTGCTATCTTTATCATTATATAAGTATAAATATTTTTTAACAATATAACAATCTATATTAATAGATGAATGCTGTACTATTATTTTAATTTTATTATCCTTAATTATTTTTAAATTACCTAAATCTATTTTTGTTATTTAAACTCAACTGGTTTTTTATTCCATACTGGCTGTACACGACTTCGTTCCCATATTTTTTTTTGTGAAACCTTTTTTTCCACATAAAGGGTTTATTTTTTTAATAAAAAGTTGCCTTTGTTTTGACCCCGGGTTCTCAAGTATCTCTACATCAAATTATGTCAAAATCGGTTCAGTGGTTTGAAAAAGCATAAAATTTAAAAACATTTATTCGGTTAAAGACACATTACAAACTTTATAAAAAAAATAACGACAAATATTTATCAATTTAGCAATTGCTGACCGACAGATAACTGGCCCTGGATTTCAGTTTCGGTTCCGTTCATAACAGTCAATAAATATAATATACTAATGTGAGCATAGCATAATATAATAATAGGCTACCCTACCCTTCTAAGAGTAATTAGGTGAAACATGATCCTCAAATGTAATAAAATTAAGAAATAATTGTTCCAATTTAATGTGTTATTTTTTTTCGATTAGGTACGCAAAGTTTTGAAATAAACAGTAACTAATAAATTGCACTACTTTATTATTTAATTTAGCAATTTCAACACTAACAATTAAAAACAAAACAAACAAATGGACTGTCATCGTCACTGACAGGTAATTGGACATTTTGTTTTCTTTATTTCGCTTTCTAGGGAAAAATAGATTTATTTAACGATAAATACATTCAAGCGTACATAAAACACATTAACAGAAAGGAATTGCAATTGTAATATTTTAGACTTGCTCCTCCTTAGGAGGTAAAAATATTTGAAAGGCTTACGTATCTGAAACCACTTTATAAATATATAAAGTTTCAGAAAACAAACATTACGCCGTTTGATAACAATTCTTCAGCAATTACTCATACAATATATAATATCTAATTTTATGTAGAATATTAAAAGTAACGAACGGGTTGTCATATCGGTCACGATGAAAACCACAAAATTGGAGTAAAAAAAGGAAGAGGACTGAGGGACTGACAGAAAGCGTAGCAATAGCCTTCTCTATCTGCTACGGTCTTCAGCTTGACGGAGAGTCTGAGATATGGGCATTTGAAGTCCTTCGGACGCATAATCCAACAATCGACTTTAATAAAAAAAAAATTGGGTTTTTAGTCAGTAGAAGTCTGATACTCCCTTCCGCTCCATCAGAGAAGGACGAGTAATTTGATGATTTTCCCACCGTAAAAAACTAGCAGTTGGACTAAGGCAACGACTATTATCTCAGTCCAACAAAAACATCAAAAGTACCCTGAAAAGCCAGTTTTTTCTCGAGGTGCAAATCTTCATGGATGTCCATGTTTTTTTATTTCTTTTTCCTTAGGAAAATCATCAAATGACTCTGGTTGGAGCGGAAGGGAGTGTCAGACTTCTACTGACTAAAGACCCACCCTGTTCCTTCAGCTGCCCTTGTGATCCGGGGCTGCGGTTTCCCATTAGAACAGTCCTACTAGCCATCCAACTATCGTCTGGAACTGTGTCCTCAAATATATTATAATACCCATTTTTTTTATAAGAGAGTAGTAATCTTTATTCCATCAATAATGGAATAGTATTAAATAAAAACTCTAAACTACATATATACATCTAAAAATAAACTAAAATATGGCGTCCAGAAATTCGTACGCATCGCTGTCTACTGGTAATGTGCCCAAAAGACTGGCGGCATTGCCACGCTGTATGTGTACGGCGAACCGCACATCATAGCATTTAATTGCATTTTGCCAAATTATCACTTTGCGCGTCTACGCCAAACGACCAAAATTATTAATTAAGCAAATCAGTACGTGATCAGATCGCCTTGAAAGACGTCGCGCGTGCTCCCTCGCTCTTTCACCAACATATATTATTTGTAGCATTTTAACAATACAATTTTAGTGAACATTCCTTTCTATTATTTAACATATCAACATAAACCTTTACATGGTCCTTCGTGCTATCGGGCGGGACCTCGCGAGTTTTTGATAGTCCTCCGTGCGGAAGGAGTAGATTAGTGTCAAAGCAGACCAAAAATTAGTGAGGACACTCGTTCGGTGAACTAGCAACATTGTGGAACAGCAGTCCGCATCGAAACAACAAACATTAGCAAGACGTCAGCAGCAGGACGTCGCCAGCAGCAAGGGAACAGGATCAACAGCAGAACTGTTTCCACCAACATCAACATCTAACAAACAGCCGTAAGCAACGGAAAACTCAAGTAAGATCTTTCCTTTTATTTAACATAGCATAAATTAATTTCCATCAGCAAAATGGAAGGTCTTTACGACTCACAACTGGAGATTAGGGAAGCAATGAAAAAAATGAAGATTAACATAAAAAAGGACGGAGCCGAAAGAAAGACTGATGACTATTTCAGACGTCGTTCGGAATTACTTGAGAGTTACTGGTCAGATTACCAGAACAATCATATGCGTATCTGTGCGAGTGGGGTCAGAGACCATCAATATTTCCTCAATTCGGAGCACGAGCAAACAAGTCAGTTATACACCAGCATTAAAGCATTAATCGCCGAGCAGAATTTAGGATTAGCAGTGCGAATTCCTCCATCACCAAACAAACGATCTCAACCTGAACACGAAGCTCGTAAACAACAGCAAGCGGAGGGAGGTCCGAGTACCAGCCAGGTAATTATGTCAAAAGGCTCAACTAGCAAACTCGATGACATGGTTCGCAGACTGTCGGCAAATATCAAGGCCTTCAAGAGGGTCGTGAGCAACATCGACCTGGAAGACCTCAATGAGAAATGGGAGTTAGAAGACGCCCTGAAAACATTACAATCAAAATGGAAACAGGTGGATGAGCTGTACTGGGAAATTGACGGTGAAATGTGCGGCGCAGATGAAGAGTATGGCATAGTCTACAATGACAACGAGAAAACATTCATCAATCTCAAACGGTCACTCAATAAGAAACTCTGGTCCGTGTCTCATCGAGAACATAGCACTCCTCAAATGGATATTCCTGTCTTTACAGGCAAATATCACCAATGGTACTCATTTAAAGATCTGTTTAATGAGACTATACACAACAATCGATCATTATCAAGCGCACAAAAGATGCAATTTTTGAAAGGAAAGTTGCGAGGTGACGCAGAAAAAATTATACAGCATCTTCCAATAAGCAGTGAAAACTACAACACATGCTGGGAGTTGTTAAACCATCGCTACAACAACAAAAAGCTTATTTTTAACTCTATTGTCAACACTTTACTCGGTTTACCTAACATGCAACAGCAATCTTTGAGTCAAATCAAAAAATTGCACGACGTCGCCCTAGAAAGCATACACGGCATAAAAAATCTAGGTGTCGATACTAACACATGGGATCCGCTCCTTGTGAACTTATTGTCACAGAAATTGGATCAAGAAACATATGGAGACTACGTTGATTCCTTGAAAAACGCACGAGAGCTACCAGTACTGCAAGAGTTTCTCGACTTCTTAGAGAGCAAGTTTACAAGTTTGGAATCTTCACGTAGGAAACATGAAAGTTTTCCACAAAAGTCCAATTCAGATACAAGAACTGCGGGTGGAAAAAATCATCATGGTGTCCATAACAATCAGCATAGCAACAATAATAAATCATTTTCCAAAGCATTACACGTGTCGACTCATTATAAGTGTCCACTTTGCGGTCATCAACACGGCCTATATAAATGTAAGAGGTTTTTAGAATTGAGCAACGAAAACAAGTTAAAAACAGTGTCGAAATTGAAAACATGCATTAATTGCTTATTCGATCATAATGGTCAACAATGCATTTCTACCAAACGGTGTCGCAATTGCAATGAAATGCACAATTCAATTATGCATGATGCCTGCACAAAATCTAGATCGCAATCTACGAACAGTGCAGCTGTTGCCAACTGTCAGCAAAATAACGAAAACCCAATAGTGTCTGTTTCATCACATGCCATTGGGAGTAACCAGATCAATGAGGTAATGTTAGCCACCACATTAATCAAGGTTGAAGCCATTGATGGGTCTCATCAAGTCTTAAGGGCCTTGATAGATCCGGGTTCACAAGTGTCCCTTATCAAAGAGGAGGCAGTGAAAAGGTTAGGCTTACAAAAGTCGCGATGCAAAGGAATCATAATGGGTATAGGAGAACAGCATAACAAATGTAAAGGCAAACTAACTATTCACTGCTCATCAACCCATAACAACTTTTCATTTAGTACAGACGTGCTGATTATGGACAACTTACTAGGGAACTTACCTATCAAAACATTTGATCCCAGTTGGTGTCACATAGAAAACATAAAGCTAGCAGATCCCGAATTCAACTCAAGCAGGCCAGTGGACTTATTACTTAATGCCAACGTCCATGGCATTATATTACTATCGGGATTGATCAGAGGAGAAAGTCCTTCTCAACCGGTAATACAACAAACCCAACTGGGATGGATTATATACGGAGGTGGTGAAGAAACGACATCATACCGATGCAATGTCGTACTAAGCAATACCCAAGACATTCAAAGATTTTGGGAGATTGAAGATATCAGTGAGGAATCGCAAGTATCGTCAGAGGATCAAGAATGTATTGACTATTATTTGGCAACAACGAAACGACTTGCAGATGGGCGTTACGAAGTTAGACTACCTTTGAAATCAGACACTGAGGGAAAGTTAGGGTCTTCTAAACAAATGGCCATAGCTCAGTTCCAAAATCTGGAGCGGAAATTTCAAAAACAACCAAACTTAGCAGAGCAATACAAATCGTTCATACGCGAATACCAAACTTTAGGTCATATGCTGCCTAGTAACAACAACAATCAAACAATATCGTGTTACCTGCCACACCACGCAGTACTACGAGCTGAGTCAACAACAACAAAATTGCGTGTCGTATTCAACGCGTCTGCCAGGACGTCTAGTGGGTACAGTGTCAATGACCTAATGTTGAAGGGTCCTAAACTGCAACAGGACCTTCAAAAACTAATCATCAAATGGCGTCAATACCGGTACGCTGATATCGAAAAAATGTACCGACAAATAATGGTGAATGAAGCAGATCGTCGATATCAGCAGATAGTGTGGAGAGATTCGCCATACAAAACCATTCAAACATATCAACTAGCAACAGTAACATACGGTACAAAGTCAGCACCTTTCTTAGCAATGATGACCTTGCGACAATTAGCAAAGGATGAGGAGCAGAAATATCCGGCAGCTTCCAAGGTCTTAACAGATTCGTTTTACGTGGATGACTTGATCCATGGCTGTCATTCAAAACAGGATGGGACACAACTTATAACAGATCTCAACAGACTACTAAAATCAGGAGGTTTTCAATTACGGAAATGGTCAGCAAATAACCCGGAACTCTTGATGAACATTGATAACAATCAGAGCGAAGGAGAAATTATATTTAATTTCAAAACAGAAAACACATCAAAAACATTAGGATTACGATGGAGTGCCACAGATGATCAGTTTACATTCAAACACACTTTAACAAAACATAACACAACATTAACGAAGCGAATCCTTTTGGGTGAAATATCCAAACTATTTGATCCTTTAGGGTGGATATCACCGGTGACAACAAAGTTGAAAATTCTATTCCAGAAACTATGGGTAAACAACCTGGACTGGGATGAAGAAGTCCCAGAAAACATTAAAAACGAATGGAATATGTTACAAACAGACATATTAAACATTAATGAATATAAAATATCGCGATGGATCGGGTATCAACCTGATGACATCATCGAACTGCACGGCTACTGCGATGCGTCGACAAAAGCGTATGCGGCAGTTATTTATGCGCGTATCAAAAAACATAACAAAGCTTCCGTAATACTAGTCGTGGCGAAATCTCGACTAGTTCCGGTTTCGAAAAGTGTATCTGTACCAAAGTTGGAGTTGTCAGGAGCACATTTACTAGGAAGATTGATGAACAAAGTCGTCAGCTGTTTAGGAGACCAAAATATGCGGATATATGGATGGACCGACTCGATGGTCGTCTTGGGCTGGTTGCAAGGCGATCCTGGACGCTGGAAACCGTTTGTAGCAAACAGAACAAGAAGCATTATTGAAGTAATAAAACCAGATTGTTGGCGATACATTAAGTCAGAAGAGAATCCAGCGGACGCAGCAAGCAGGGGCCTCTTGCCATCTCAGCTAAAACATTATAGTCTGTGGTGGGAAGGACCGGGTACCTTGAAAACTTTCGAAGCAGAATCATCAAAACCAACCGTCTGTACAACAGACCAAGAGCTTAAAACAAAATATATTCAAAGCCAAAAAACGAATGCGTTGATCACTCAGCATCAAAATACAGATACAGAGAGCATCATCATAAAACTATTGGATAAATATAGCTCTTTTACAAAACTTGTCAGAGTACTTGCATGGATATTACGCGCTACGAAATCAATGCAATTACATAATAACGCTACGTAAATTAAACACAGTTCATTACCATCGTATCTCACGTTACTTGAAATGCGTAACGCCAAGTTATTGATTGTTAAACATATACAAAGAACACTATTTTTAGAAGATATAGAACACTTGAAAAAACACAGTAAATTAAGCAACAAGAGTAGTCTACTAAAATTAGATCCGTTTATCGATCGAGAGGGAATCCTTCGGGTAGGCGGTCGCCTTAGAAAAGCAGACATTGGGATAGAGATGAAACATCCAGCAATACTACCCACCCATAGCCGCTTAACAACACTTGTTATCAATCAAGCTCATCTGTTAACTTACCATGGTGGGCCACGCTTAACACTAGCGAATCTCAGACAGAAGTACTGGATAATCGGAGGTAACAGAGCGGTCAAGAAAGAAGTTAGAAACTGCGTCATTTGCAGAAAACATTCACCAAGAATGCAGTATCAGTTGATGGGAGATCTACCAGAATCTCGAAGCAAACCCGCTCCCCCTTTCTATCATACTGGTGTAGATTACACTGGCTATGTTGAGGTAAAAAGCAACAAAGGAAGGGGGATAAAGACAACAAAGGGTTACATAGCATTATTCGTGTGTATG
Source organism: Tholera decimalis (assembly GCA_943138885.2). NCBI lineage: Eukaryota > Metazoa > Arthropoda > Insecta > Lepidoptera > Noctuidae > Tholera > Tholera decimalis. The sequence goes on from OW964571.2 coordinate 6,985,720, forward strand.
GTGACCAGGGCTGTTCATCTGGAACTAGTGTCTGATTTAACTAGCTCTGCGTTTTTAGCTGCACTACATCGAATGGCGGCCAGAAGAGGGGCTCCTTGTCACATATACAGCGACAATGGAACCAACTTCGTTGGGGCGAACAGAGCTCTACAAGAACAATTCCATGACCTACAAAGCATGTTCAACAACAACTTATTAGCAGAATTAACAGACTTACAAATACAATGGCATTTCAATGCACCATCGTGGCCAAGTGCCGGTGGATTATGGGAAAGAGCCGTTAGAAGTCTAAAACATCACCTGAAAAGAGTAGTTGGTGAGCAGAAGCTAACTTTTGAGGAATACACAACCGTCTTAGCAAAACTAGAGTCATGTTTGAACTCTAGACCGCTGTGTGCGTTATCCGAAAACATAGATGACTTGGAAGTACTGACTCCAGCTCATTTCCTAACTGGGAGGCCAGGAACATCAATTATAGAAACAGAACATGATGCACGCACCAGGTGGACTCTATCTGCCAAAATTGCACATGACATCTGGAAGAGATGGAAAACAGAATATTTAGCACAACAGTCAATGCGTCCTAAATGGACAAACACTCAAGAAAACATAGAAATAGGTCAATTGGTAACTATAAATGACGATAATCTCCCGCCGGGGAAATGGATGATGGGCAGAGTGATAAAACTCCACCCGGGACAGGATGGTCTCGTTCGAGTAGTATCTCTCAAAACAAAACAAAAAATGGTATCATCAAACGACCTATAGTCAAATTATCGACTCTACCGATCTCGTCAAGTGAACAGGAAGAGAATAAAAACAAACAAAACAGTAATAACTACGCGGTAGGAGAAACTAAGACCAATATATCTAAACAAAAATCATTGTTTACATCAATGGCGATTGCCTTGATATTTTTTATGTCCTTGATAACAACATCACAAACAACAGAAATCATATCGCCATTACCCAACAATATCTCGTTATATTTTGACTCTATTAATAACATGCAACTTATACGAGACAAATGGACCCTCATTGTCTATTACAATATGTCTCCATATTGGGAAGGCATGACAACCGCAACAAAGTTCCTAAACTATTTAGATAAAACATGCAGTTCATTAACCGAAACAAGTAGCTGCGGCATGCTACTACTCCAATTACATCACGAGTACTCAGAATTACAACACTACAACCGACTCCTACTGAATCAGCATTTTGACGCGTACGCCAGACGGCGTCGCGGCCTTATCAATGGAATAGGTAACATTGCAAACGCGCTGTTTGGAGTATTAGATGAGAACTTCGCAGAACAATATAAAAGGGACATCCAACTCATAAAACAAAATGAGCATCATCTCACAAACTTACTTAAAAACCAAACATCTATCGTTGAGGCTGAATACAATGTGCTAAAACGGACAGAACAACATATCCAACTGCAACATAAATCAATGGACAAGTTACGTGACAGTCAGGATTTCACTTTGTCAGCACTGACAGCAGTCAATTTACTTCACAATCTGAAAGCAATCCAGGACACTCTACTAGATACCATAACAGACGTATATCATGGCAAATTCAACACTCACTTATTAACCCCTGATCAATTAAGGAATGAATTACAGTTCATATCTGGTCAGCTGACCAAAGACGTGACATTACCAGTGGACAACATACAGTCAGACCTTAGATCAGTCTATAGCATGCTGAGAGTAAAAGCAAGAGTAATGTCAGACTATGTCATATTCGAAATAACATTTCCATTGTCTAGCAGAGATAGTTATAAGATTTATAAGATCCTCTCCGTTCCTCATAAATTCGGTACTAACATGCTTAGCGTACTTCCTATCACAGAGTACGTAGCAATAAACTTGAAAAAGGATGCTTATGTAACAATATCATTTACTGAGCTTCAGCTATGTCAACATAATGAAAATTCATACTTATGTACAATCGACAAACCAGTCAACTATCTTCCCATTGACGAGAAGTTCTGCAAGATTAACCACGACATTAATCAATGCGCAGTAAGCAAATCTCCTTGCAGCGATATGTGGATTGAGCTGAACGGCCCATCAAAGTATTTATACTTTTGCTGCAATACTTATCCAATCAGGATTATCTGTCAAGATCAGGTTACCCACAAGCAAATCAGTGGAGCTGGTATAATTAGTTTGGAGCCGAAGTGCATAATCAAAGGCAAAGACTTTGCTCTGTACTCTCGTTCCCATTCAGGAAACAGCATAAAAACTGGCCCTGAAATAGAAACTCCACAGATAACCGAATTCCATCACTTAGTAAACATTTCACTCTCGGACTACACAGAATCCGCAGATCCGCTAAATCAAACCTTAGAAAATCTCGACAAACAGATCAAACAATTGAAAATGGATACAACTAACACTGCAAACGAGATCGATCGAAATCACCAGGCCCTGTCAACAAATGACATTCACCTATATGTCATCTCTTACGGATTGTTGTGCGCGGCCATTGTAGCAGCAGCGGTGTTCCTGTGGTGCAGGAGGAAGGCGTCTACCAGGATCCTCATGCAGTCGGAACCAACAGTGACTTTTTCGCGAAACATCAATTCATGTTCTAGTGAAGTGAATCAAGTGAAACATCCGCGAAAGCAGAGCATAATGGCTGACCGTCAGCCTAGTGAAGTGAAAGTGATAGCTAGTAATGCTAATGTAAACACGGCACTTGACCAAGCTACATCCCCTAGACCACAAAAACGTAACTTTTACATTGGGGATGATATTGTTTAATTTTTTATGAATCTTAGTACCATAAGTTTTTGTAACATTTCGCCCGGGAGCATGTACGGCGAACCGCACATCATAGCATTTAATTGCATTTTGCCAAATTATCACTTTGCGCGTCTACGCCAAACGACCAAAATTATTAATTAAGCAAATCAGTACGTGATCAGATCGCCTTGAAAGACGTCGCGCGTGCTCCCTCGCTCTTTCACCAACATATATTATTTGTAGCATTTTAACAATACAATTTTAGTGAACATTCCTTTCTATTATTTAACATATCAACATAAACCTTTACAGTATGACAAGGTAAAAGCCAGCCTTTGGGTCACCCGAAGTGTCAACTAGGCGCCTGGATAGTTCTTTAAATAATTTGTGAGCACTCGGACCCCACGATACCTATTTTTAAATCCTCATAATCCACAGCTCAGGCTCACCAAATCAGTTTCACCCGCTGTTGGGTACTCTTTTCTCTCTTTGCTTGTGTCAAGTCCGACGTTCCTGTGTCAGTTTCATCTAGGGTATACCCACAATGGCAACAATGTCGTATGCCCAACTCGCTTTTGATCGATCTATAGGTACTTCTCTTTCCAGTCGTTGGACGCCACTCGGTGACAGCTTTACTCCACCTGCCATCGCACTTTGCTAAATTTACTCAATACTCAATTCTTTATTGTAATTTATTCTTAGGTGGTAAACAATTTTTTTGGAGACAATCGTGGACCCTGACGGGCACAGCAAAAGTAAGATGTGTGGAGAGGACTTATCATTTTAAGTATCTTATAATCTAACTTATTCTAAAAACATAAACATTAAAATTAGTTACTAAAAAAAAATATTTTTCAAGTTTCAAGGATTTATCATTTAAATATTTGTTGACACTGTAGTAACATTTGCTCAATAATAACTTTTTAACTTATTTGTGAATAAATGGAGTTTTTATTTTTATTTTCTTATTGATTCGGGTAACATATTGTATATTTTTATTGACATAACCAGAGGATTTGTTGAATGTATTTTTAAGCGGGATGATGGTAGGTTGAGTCGGTTTTTGTGTCAAAGTGCGTATCTTGTTTGTATGTTTTCTCGTTTACTGTAAAAGTCTTGGTGTTTGTGAGCGAATTTGCATATTTCAAGTATGTATATACAAGGCAGAGTTAAAATATTTAGTTCTATAAAATGGGGTTTGCAACTATCTTGTTGTATATTTACCAGGATACGAATAAATTTCTTTTGAAAGATGAACAGTGTCTGTACTGTATCTCCACATTATAATACCGTAGCTAAGCCATGCATAAGCATAGGCGTAGTATGTAACCAGGGCAGTCTCTAAATCTGTGGTTTTTTTGACTTCACGAAAAGCGTATAAAAATTTTGAATGTTTTGATTTTATGTTTTGTACGTGTGACTTCCAATTTATATTTTTGTCTATTGTTATGCCTAATTTGAATTCATTGACTGTTTCTATTTTATGATTATTAAAAGAAAAGAGTGCATTTAGAGGATTTTTTTGATGGGGATGGAAGTTATGAGTTTAGTCTTTGTAAAGTTGATTTCAAGGTTGTGTTCGTTCTTTATAATATATTTAGGAATATTCAAAGCTGAAATTTCCTATTCCAAAATCATACCATTACCCAAAAAAAAATGTTTCTATTAAAATATTAAATTGATTTTCTCAGTATGGCATTTAGGACAAAAAACCGTACCTATTAAAACTTTAGTTAACAATAAAGTACTAAAAAGATTTCAGCTAATGTATTTCGAATTACGGGGGTTTATTTTTCGATAAAGTCGAAAATATCAGAGTACATTGTCTTGTAGTCCATCATCGGACTACAAGACAAACGGCGATGCGCCATCGTTACATGGTGGACATCCCACCCATACGCACGAAACGTTTTGGGAATACTTTCATCGTACGTACGGCTAAGGAGTGGAATTCCCTGCCGGTGTCTGTGTTTCCTGATAGTTATAACCTGGGATTCTTTAAGTCAAGAGTGAATAGGTTACTTCTAGGCAAGCGTGCTTCATCTTCGACCACATCATCGCTTAACATCAGGTGAGATTATGGTCAAACGCAAGCCTATCAACTATAAAAAAGTCTCAGTTTTAGACTTTCAGAAGTGATACGAAAATTAGACTTCCATTTACCTTTCAGCTGTTACTTTTATGTCATTACTTGCAGTCGCCCGGGGCTTCGCTCCCGTGGATTTCATCACGATAAAAACAAACCTCTTTGATTTTGCAGTTGAGAAGCCTACAACCTTCCTCAAGCTACTTCCGTGCCAAATTTCATTCAAATCCACCCAGTACTTTTGAAGATTAGGGCGTTCAAACAAACAAACAAACTTTTCCGCTATATAATATTAGTATAGATTTCTTTTTAACTAATGCAGGTCTTCAATTGTTAGGTATACAATGCAGATTTATATATTTCTTAACTATAACCTATGTTTTACTGGGGTTCTCAGTTTAACACGTTCGCTGACGTGTTAACGTCTGAAATGACGGTCTAAGTAAAACGCCCATAAGCTGTAATGATATATTCTAGCAAGTTGAGATTTTCTTAAAATATTTAAGAAATTTGTAAAGAAGCATGACAATAAAAATTATTCACACAAATGTGGAGATTTATGTACTTTATGCGTGCTTCTGAACTGAGGGCCGAATTTCCCGAAAGCCCCATTAAAGCTTTGATTACCAAGAAATGTATGGAGTTTTATGTTTTATCTAATTTTGATTAAAGTCCCATAAGTCTCAATTTTCTTCGCCATGAAACCAAATTGCGTCTACAACACAGATCTCTCGACAATGTTGCTGACTGCTCTTTGACCTGAACCTGGTCCTTACCGTAAGGTAAGCTACCCCTACTTACGAATATTGACAATGGTATAGATATTATTTTTACAGTTTAATACAATTCAAAAAATAAAATTAATGTGATCAGCTGCTTTCGAATGTGTATGATTCTTATAATTATTATGATTTTAATTTAAGATAGTTTAATGTTGTAGTTTAAATTGTTTTTTTTTTATTTTAAATTATGTAACTTCAAATCAAGTTCTCATTGTACCTATAATAATTCCTTTCGACATTTAATTCCATTTATTTCATTATTGTTATTTTTTTTACATTCAATATTATATTTGAAATTATTACTTTTAATATTATTATTTAGTTTTGCTTAATTTGATTAATGCATTTCACTTTCAATAAGAATGTTGTGTATATTTGTAAGTGATATATTTACACTGAATCTCACATTTTTATCTATTTACTTGCATTTGTAAATATATCATTGTATAATAAAAATAATAAAAGATATCATAATACTAGCATTAGCGTAGTAAATATTATAATATCCTTAATATTATGTGACGTGCAGTTTCTGTGTCAAAATAACTAGACTTAAACTACGCGTGTCTCGCTCGTTATGTCGTGCAAGCTGTAACTATCTACAATGGTGTAATGATTACATAAAAAAGTCTATGGTCTGGTGCACCATGTGTTAATAAACTGTCGCTACTTAGATAATCCAAAAGTACTTTTTTTGGTGGGAAGTCATTCAATGACTGCCCCCGACCTGGGCTAAGCGGAAGGGTGTGTCAGACCTATAGTGACTAAAACCCATCCGTGTCCCATCATTTGCCCTTCGTGTTCCGAGGTTGCGGTAACTCTTTCGAACAATTCCACAATCCTGGCAGGCAACGGCCCCTTAGTAGGCCCCGACAATTTTGCTGACACTCTTTGAGGCGCGCGTGGAACACGACGCACCGTCTACACGGGCCTGGTTTCAGTCGGGCGGTGAGCTACCCATTGCTCGCAGCCCGCAGGCCCTCGCTCACGGTGGCCGGGAGTCACCCTGCGACTCTCGACGCCATCCGTAAGTGCTAAGTTAGATAATTAATGTATAGATGATATAACATTTGATTAATGTTAATTTACGGATAAATATTGTGTCTCCTCAAATAGCACTACTAGTAATTGACTATTATAAGATATTCTAACCAATTTATCAAAAATATAAGCCGCTTGTCACAATGCAGCCTTGTATCCAGACATTTCTAATAATCTAAGCTTATTATATTTACTTTTTGGAGCTTATGTTATATTCGCAATAATGCATATTAACAATTCCCATTAATTAAACGGATACCTTTACAGGACATATCAAACGTATGTAATTATGTAGGTACATAAACCGTTATTCTACTACTACACTAGGTTTTCTCCTTTATAAGCTTAGGAGCTTTAGGAGCTTAATACACACAGCCGAACCCGGAACAAATAAATATAAAATAATTAAATCAATTTTTTTTTCGTGCTCGAATCAAACCTACAACTGGCAGCGTGGCAGCAAATACCTCAGCCACTGATCCAACGGTGCAGCTTGCTTTACAATGGGGCCACTGGCCGTTAATACATCCATAAAACAAAATGCCAATAAAAACGCAATAAAATTAATGCACAACCACTTAATCACAGCCAATGAGATTGAAATCGAGAGCGCATTGCAATCGTAAACCTCGATATAATCGGTTTTAAGACCAATGCGTTGAAAGCAAGTCGTCATCACCATTCAGCGCCATCAATTAGGTGTTAGTATCACTGTTTTGTTAATAAAACAACGCTAATTATGTGATTTATTTGACAGATTAACTCATTCACTTTTGTCTGAGACGTTTAGTGGTCATAAAGATGCTTATGTGTGGTTGACAAGGATTCATGAACGTGTTCGGTGGTTATTTATTTATTTATTAAAACTTTATGTTATACAAAATGAAATGAGGCGGACTGCCTTAGGCATTCTCTACCAGTCAACCATGGGTGGTGAAGAGATAACATGGCTATCAGTGATTGGTCAAGCAGGTTTGGCGTCACTGTCAATGTCAGTAAGTGTCAGGCTATCCTGATCGGTAGCTCATATTTCCTGCGAAACTTGGACACCAGCCAACTTCTCCCGCTTAACTTCAACAATACTGTCATCCCTCTCTCACCGCACGTAAAATACTTAGGCCTATATATTGACGACAGGTTAAGTTGGAATAAGCAGATTGCACAGGTTAGCCAGAGGGTAACATTCACACTGCGATCTCTCTATAGATTCAAGCATTTCCTTCCTTGTAGCACTAAAACCACATTAGTCCAATCACTTGTGCTTCCTATCATTGATTATGCTGATGTTTGCTACTCTGATCTTTCCCAAGAACTTCTTAACAAACTGGATCGACTTCTCAACAACTGTATTCGTTTCATTTTTGGCGTTCGAAAATATGATCACATTTCTTCCTTCCGTTCTCAGCTTAAATGGTTGCCTATCCGTCAAAGTAGATCCCTCAGATCCCTCTGTATGCTCTTCACCTTCACTATTAATGAACGATCCTTGTGCTCCTGTTTACTTAAAACAAAATTTTAAATTGTTGGGCAGTTCTCATGATCTTAACCTTCGCGCATCCAAAAACTTACTTCTTCACATTCCTTCTCACCGCACCGGGTTTCTATCTAATTCTTACGCTATTTCTACTATTAAACTCTGGAATTTGCTACCCCTTGACATCAAGAAGGCTGAGTCAAAATTTTCTTTTAAGCGCAATATTATAAAAACCACTACTTAAGGGGCTGTTATTCTTAGTTTGGTCTTCGTCATAATTATTATGAGCTCTCTTATTCAGAAAGAATATTTTAAAGCACCGTATCTATTAGTTTGTCATTTTAGCATATATGTGTATTTTATTAATATTATTATATATTAGTATTATATTTATTAGTATTAAATATATTATTTCATTCCATTTTCTCGTACACCTACCACAGTGTGTTTTTTTTAACCCAAAGGTTGACTGGTAGAGAATGCCTTGTTGTATTAAGTCCGCCCATGTAACATTATTGTACATAAAGTTTAAATAAATAAATAACATGGCAGGTGCATAAGAAAATAAACGAAGTAGATCATATGTTGAAAGTAAAAATTTGTTATAACATTAATAAAAAGTTATAGAAAGGGGGTTTATTAAAACTCTGCTTCCACAATTTGTTTAGAAAATAATTCTACAACTGAAGCCGTTGAAGTGATTTCTGTAGATAAATCTATAATCTATAAAATTAGTGGACAAGCTTCACAGCCTGACTCATCAGCGTAACGTTGCTTGCCTGTCGGTCTTCTACAGATTGTATGTACTATGGGGAGTGTGCGCAGGAGCTCCATGACCTGAATACCTGATCCCTCCATCTCCCATTCACTACCGGACTACCAGACGCACTACTGGGTACCATCCACATTGGGTTGATATACCGTCTTGTCGTACCAAGCGCTTTTCTTCCACATTTATTGTACGTACAGCCAAGCTGTGGAACTCTCTGCCGGCTTCTGTGTTCCCTGTCACTTATAATCTTTCAGCCTTTAAAGCAAGAGTCAATAGGCATCTTCTGGGCTCGCTCGTTCTAATCTATCGTTTGCCATCAGGCGAGATTGAGGTCAAAAGTGGGCTCATCCCGAATAAAAATAAATAAATAGATTCCTCAGCGATAATCAAGTGTACAGATGACAGAGCATGCGGAGCTAGATAGAGGGTTGGCCATTGTCTGTAAGTATGTAAATTAGGAATAGTTCAAGTGCCGTTCAGGATAGGGTTGCCATCACCAAATTTGCCGGTCCCAGACAAAGAGTTATAAACCCCGGACATTTGGGTAAAATCACAGTTTTTTCCCGGACACCGTAGAAAAATACATTTTTGTACTTGAAACTAAAAACAACGATGTTTAATTATGGTTTTTATTTACTGATAAAGTGATAACATTGTAGAGCTTTAGAACTTTTGTAATAACAGTCTCTTCCTTGAAAGAACTCTTCCTGAAATACCATAGGAATTTTCATTTAATCAACTTAACATAAACAATGAGATGAAATTGCATAGGAAAATAATAGAGATCGTGCTTTTGGGTGCCCGTAAGACCAATGTGTGTCCGGGTTTTACCTGGACGCTTATTGGGAAAATTCCCCCGGACGCCCCCGGACGCTCTCTAAACTAGGACAAATCCGGGAAAACCTGGACGGATGGCAACCCTAGTTCAGGATCTCATCTAGACTCGCGATGTTGGACTTTCTTTTCGCTAACGTTAGATGCCCGACGCCTACCATCCTATTTTTGTTCAATTTAAACTATCTCTAGGTTTAGTCTAATAGTCTTATGCAGTAAAAGTAGTCTAGTGGTATCATTTTTTTTTTAAACCTAACTAGCAATGTGGGTAGAATTCACATTACTAGCAATCTTGTTAACCCCTCCAACTAAGCTAAAAAAAATAAATAAATATCCTTGTGTCTGGAGTGGGTTCACAGCAATAGTGTAATGGGTGGGATTCGAACCCGTGACCTCTCGATCACAAGTCTGACACCTTATCCATTAGGCTATTGACGCTTCAAATTTTAGCCCAGATGGGAAGGTTAACCTCTAGAGCCCCAGCGGCACAAAAACGTGCCAGTAAACAACTATTAGTTGAGCCCCGCTGGCACACGATAAGAGCCCGCCCGCGGTGCTTGACGGAGGGTTGACGTAATAATGGCGGTCCTTAAGAGGTTAAGCAAACCTCACCGAGGTCAGTCCATGGTTTTTGGTCGAGATAACATGATACCTACAAGCACGTTAAGCTGACTGTTATACATACATCTTTGATAATCGATAGAGCTAGTCAATAGCCAGAAATTTGTATTCGGGTAGACTGGAAGCCGATTCCGACTTTATCGAGAATAGGAACGAAATTGCCACTCTCAGAAAGGCCATGGTAGAGCGCATAAATTCGACTTTAAATCTCGTTTTCAAATGGGGTGACGACAATCTGGTCAAATTCAACGCTCTGAAAACTCTGGCTTGTCTTTTCAGCGCTAAAAGGAGCCCATTTCAACTATCCCTAACTTTCCAAAGTACATCTGTGCCAGTTACCGACCGCCTGGAGCTTTTGGACATGGAGTTGACATCAGACTTCAACTTCGGCTCAACTATCGAGTCTAGAGCTCAGACTGCAGCAAAAAAGCTGGGAATCCTATACAAGGTGAGGTGGTACTTCACTCCTGGACAGCTTCTTCCTGCGTGAAGTATTGCAGCCACTTGTGGGATGGCTCTGCAAAATACCAACTTGCTGCACTGGACTCGGTCGAGCGCAGAGCTAAAAGGCTTATAGGCGACGAGGCGCTATCGGACAAGCTTCATAGTCTGGCTCATTGGTGAACCGTTGCTTGCCTGTCGATTTTCTATAGATTATACTTCGGGGAGTGTGCGCAGGAGCTCCATGACCCGATTCCTCCATCTCCATTTCACTAAATAGGCTAGGCAAATGCCTGCCTCGTTAGTTTAGAGGTCTGAAGCGCGATTGCTGATCATGAGGTCTTGGGTTCGATTCTCGAGTCAGGCAAGTGCTATTGGTGTTCTCTATTAGATTTTTCTAAGTACTAGTGACGGAGCCCAATAGGCCATAGCCTGCCGGGGTTGCGGAAATGTTCTAACGAGATACTGCAGCCCCGGAACTTAAGGGCAGCTGAAGGAACAGGGATGGGTTTTTAGTCAGTAGAAGCCTGACACTCCCTTCCGCTCCTCCCAGAGCTGGAACAGTCATTCGGTGATATTCCCTTACGGAAAAAAAAGTTACGTTGAGTTTACGATGCTAATCATTCTATGAAAGCTTCCTACAAACGAACGATCTTACTTGTTTATTAAATTAGTAAAGATGCACAAATAACCGTTACTTATCTTATGTTTCAATGCTACCTAGTTCGTTCACCCCGCGGATTACGCGTAAAGATAGTTCGTAATAGCTGTCTCAACTATTTAATCTAGTGTTTTCATCTATATCACTCTTACTCTTGTGTTGATTCTAAGTAATTGCTTTTGCTAACACGCTATGGTATATGTTACCTAGACATTTTACGTAATACAATTAGACAGGATATTTTAGAAGTCAGTTCTTTTTAACACGCTTTTATTAGGTTGAACTGAAACAAACTAAGTAACTATGTAATAAAATCTAAGAATCTGAATTACACGCACTTAAAAATGATTAAAAAATATTTAAAAAAATAGGTACAATTGTTACTCGAAGGGTCCTTCGGTATCGGGAACAGGGTTCAAGCAACTGGTGGTCAGGGCTCTTGAGAGAGAACCTCCTCACAATACGCTCAGTTTCCAAAAGTACTGCTTTCTGGATCAAGCCCTTGATCCAGCTGCCAAATGAGGGCCTCCTCAGATGATGGTCGAGGCTCTTGGCTGTTATGCCATTGGCTGTGACGACTATCGGCACAATGATTGCTGTATCCACATCCCACATGTCGACAACCTCGCATGCCAGGTCAAGATACTTAGTTTTTTATCTTTCTCTATGCTAGATTATTTCCTTTATTACATTTTATGTACATATTATTTACATTTTTAAATATTTCTATAAAACAAAAAAAAAAACATTTAAAAATATAAAAAACAGTAGCCTACCGGTATCGGGAACAGGGTCCAAGCTACCGGTGGTCAGGGCTCTTGAGAGAGAAACCTCCTAACAATTCGCGCCGTGTCCAGAAGTACTGCTTTCTGGATCAAGCCCTTGATCCAGCTGCCCAACGAGAGCCTCCTAAGATGTTTGTCGAGGCTCTTGGCTATTATGCCATTGGCTGAGACGACTATCGGCACAATGATTGCTGTATCCACATCCCACATGTCAACAACCTCGTGAGCCAAGTCAAGATACTTAATTTGCTTATCTTTCTCGGCTTTCACGAGGTTCTCGTCATGAGGGACCGCTATATCAACAATCACTGTGCGACGCTCTAATCGGTCTATTACCACTATATCAGGCTTATTGGCAACAATAGTCCTGTCAGTGATGATAGACCGATCCCAGTACAGTGTAATATTGCCATTTTCGAGAACTGGGTCGGGCACATACCTATAGTACGGTACTTCTGATTCCACGAGATTGTATTTAAGAGCAAGTTGCTGGTGAACAATCCTAGCTACAAGGTTGTGTCTATGCAAATAGTCTCCGTTAGCCAGACGAGAACAACCGGAGATAATGTGACGAATGGATTCTCCCGGTTTGTGACATGCCCGACATATGTCTACCGTACCATCCTTCACAATATATTTCCGATAGTTATTCGTCATCATAACTTCATCCATAATTGCACAGACAAAACCTTCGGTTTCCCCGAAGAGGTCACCAAAACGTAGCCAGGCTACGGACGCTAACGTATCTACGTCAGACCCATGAAGGGCCCGGTAATAGCGTCCGTGAAGCTCCTTGCTCTGCCATACTTCTCTGCGGTCATTAGTATCTAATACTACAGGTTTGCGCCAATTCTCGGTACCTAAGGAGAGCGGAGTGAGGCCTTTGTCCACCGCTACCACATCTCGATGCATACCCACGTCGGCTTCTAGGAAATATTCCCTAAGGCTGCATACCTCGCGGTTGTGCAGGGTCTTTGCATTTAAAAAGCCACGACCCCCGCACTTCCGCGGGATATACAGCCTCATCACCGATGAACGTGGGTGATGCATTCGATTTGCAGTCAGCGTTGTGCGGACCCGCCTGTCCAAGGCGTCAAGTTCAGTCTGAGTCCATTTGAGTATGCCAAAAGAGTACATCAATACTGGCATGACCCAACCATTGAAGGCACGTACCTTGTTTCCGCCTGATAGAAGACTATTCAGTACTTTATTCAGGCGGCCAAAGAAGCGTTCCTTCAATGACTGTTTAACATAAGCAACATTGATGCCTAGTGCCTCTGACATACCCAAATACTTGTAGGTTTCAGTTGAGCCGAGGGATCTTAAGTGTATGGAATCCGAGAGTTGAGTTCCCACGGATTCCATAATCACTCCTCGCTTTACATGCATGACCGCACATTTGTCCACCCCAAATTCCATCCTGATGGCGCTACTGAAGGTTTCCGTTACCTTCAGTAGCTCCATGAGTTGCAAGTTGTTGGGGGCAAAAAGTTTCAAATCATCCATGAAAAGCAAGTGTGATATGACCTGACCACCTCTTCTCAACTGGTAGCCTTGCCCCGAACCCTCCAGCAGTGTACTGAGAGGGTTGAGAGCCAGACAAAACCACAGTGGGCTCAGACTGTCGCCCTGAAAAATACCACGCTCCTAGATTATTATTATTATAAACATTTTATCAATAAGTATAGAAAATTAAATAAATGGTAACAATAAGTTACTCAGATTTAGAATATTGTTGGCCCTTTCTCATTTCTATATTTATTATTAAGAATGAAAGTTCATTAATAACGGAATATGTCATAGTTATCTTTTTGCAACCGTTAATTTAGAGAAATGGCGAAAAGCCAAGATGTTGGGCACAGATAAACTTTCACATGATATATCGTCCTTTATAATCTAGCCAACCATAAAATAGGTAGCATAGTTGTTAATTTGCGGAAATCTAAGACATAGTTAATTAAAAATATTTTTAGGAAAATAATAACGGCAATATATTTTTTATTCGCGCCTGAGTAGTCGATGAGTTATCGTCTCAAGATAACACTGTTACGAGCTGGGGTTCGGGATAGAAATAAGTAACGCAAATTCGACCAAAATTAATACTTTAATTAAATAAACACAAAACAAAAATGAAATCATTTAAGTATTCACATTACAATACTTGTCACTTAACACTTAAATCGCACCGAAATTCACTTGTAAAGCTTCGATTATATCGCCTCGTATCTTGAAATAAGACTTCTGTCTGCGTTCCACTGCGATCTATTTATACCCCGGTCTATGAGTTCTAGAATATTTTTGTACAATCGACTCACTGCCTATACTGCCAAGAATATTCCAGAAGCTACTCGAGATACTCAGTACTGCTACCCGCCGCTAGATGGCGTTAGTTTCTCGAACGTATTAGAAGTCGGTCGAAGTTTCTCGACGTACTTCGCTAAGCGACTGGCGTAACAATACGTTGAGGGATCAGACACCCATTGAATATAGGTTCCGGGGCTGCGGGAATGTTTTAACGAGATGCCGCGGCCCTGGAACGTAAGAGCAGTTGAAGTAACAGGGTTTTTAGTCAGTAGAAGTCTGACACTCCCTTCCGCTCCACCCAGAGTGGAAGGAATCATTTGATAATATTCCCACCGAAAACAAAAGTTACATACATATCACCGCACCTATTGCATAGAACATAATTATACAACGTGTAACGGAAACCCCATATCTATCCAAAAGGGCTGAAGACAACATCTGGTATGGAGTCTCTATGCACAGTTTCAGCACAAAATAACTGACTCAAAGAATTGATACCAAATTATTGGTTTCATATATTTCATGAATACCAACCGGGGGTCAATAACTGGTGGTCAATAACCGAGGGTCAATAACTTTCCGCGTCACTTGCCAATAACACGATAATTCTTTTCGTTCTTATTAATTTGAAAAATTCGGTCTCTGTTATCAGTGTATTGGAATTTGTAATAAGTTCTACACACGTAGACTTAGGATTACAAAACCCTTGCCATATCGTTTGTTATCATCCAAAGAAGCCATGCACTTGGTATTTAACCTACCCTTTGAATTACACGTTTATACTATGAACAATTTTTGTAAAAAGTCGCAAACCGTTTTTCTTTTCAGTATAATTATTAAAATATAAATGCTTACAAATATTTATTTTATCTTTTATTGTCCGCATTTTGAAAACACTCAAAACAAGATGTTCTAGCAAATAAATTTATGTATAGTTAAATAAAGTTATATACTATACATTATATATAGGGTTTCATTCTTTTCAGCATTTCAGCCGTGCAAAAATTTAAATATATGTACATCTTGGTTACCATTATTTCATGCAGAACACAAATGTGTTTGTTTCGGTGTTTCTTCTCAGAGTAGTCAGTTAGGAAACACTGGCCTCATCTAGCTAAACTAAACTTAACGCGCAAAAAAAATATGACGTGTAACAGTGTTATTGATAACCAATTTACAAAATAAATATTTCATTTCATTTCATAATTGAACTAATAATAATTTCAGAATTCATATTAATATTCCAATGCAATAAAATTGTAACCCACAGATTGGAAACCACAGTTCTATTGATAAGGCTTTCAAATATCTACCGGACGCACTGCTGGGTACCACCCACACTTGGTTGACATACCGTCTTGTTGTACCAAGCGCTTCTCCTCCACATTTATTGTGCGCACAGCCAAGGTGTGGAACTCTCTGCCGGCTTCTGTATTCCCACTGATTTGAAAACCACTCTCTGTGTATTCCCTGCCACATAGACCCGTCAGCCTCTAAAGCAAGAGTGAACAGGCATCTTCTGTGCTCGCTCGTTCCATCGTAGACCTCATCTATCGCTTACCATCAGGATAGATCGATGTCAAGAGTGGGTCGAACTAATACGCCACGCGAAAGCCAGTAATCCAACAGAACTATTCATTGGTAACCAAAACAATAAACAATAGAAGTTTCGATTCAAACCGTAACTCATAACCTCACTTATCCGACAGGGATTATGAGCCCGCAATATAAATGGGCTTGTAAACCGTACATATACGAATATTTGCGCCGGTGTCTGTCAACCGGGTAATTAATGTACGAGCAACACGCTATGTAGTACATACATATATACGTGTGGAAATAGAAATGTACGGAAGAAATGTTCTATCGATCGCAATGATTTACTATTTTATCGGTTTCCCGGTTTTTATTTCTAATATAAAGCAGAATACAAAAGCAGTTTTACCAGCGAGTTGGTATTCTTATAGATCAATACAAAAATTGATGTAAACCGGTCTCATGTAGCTAAACTTAAAACGGCAAAAAATAAGTGTACAAGTGTTATTTCGCCGTCCCCGGAGAATAAAATGATAACTGCCATTATCTTACTTTTAGTGTTATGCCATTTTTGGGATCTGTGGGTGCTAATACATCCGCTCAATTTTTTCCCTAATTTTTATACAGTTATTTACGAAGTTACAAAGTATTACAATAGTATTCAAAGAATTAAAACAATTCTAAAATTACGAGAATAAAGTGTTAATATAATATTATCAAAATTTATTCCCACTTGTTAGTATGACAAATAGTCATAGAATTATGTTCTCGTGAAAAAAATATTCGATTAGATTATGATAAAGGCAGGTATCATTTTATTCTCGTTCAAAACCACCCAGTCGCTTTGTATAAGATGTGTTTACCATGTCATTGTTTAATTTGAAAGCTAAATTCAAAGTCCTTATCGGTTTCATTTTTACAATATTTACGAGAATAAGGCGATATTAAAGTATTATTAGTATCATTTGCTCCATAAACCCCGTAGAATAAAATTATAAGTGAAGAGTACAATATTTGATTCTGGTCAGGCTGTATGGAGAATAAAACGATAATCGACGTTATACTTACAACTTAGATGATGATTAATTTAGACTAACTTCTTATTTTTGAAATACTATCTCTATTTTGATAGTTAGGCGTTTTTCACTAAAACATTTAGAACAAACAAAAAATAACCTTCTTTAAAAGCTGACAATCATCTGTCTACGTCCAGTATTTAAGGAGCAATCAACGAAAACATGTTTATTATTTTTCCTGAAAAGTTGCATTTTGGTAGTTATCATTTTGTTCTCCGGGGACGGCGATTTATAACTAACTAACAGACACGAGGGGTTTCGCTCCCGAGGGCTTTACCATGATAAAAACATATACCTCCCTTTTTAAATTGGGTTAAAAGTGTTTATCAAGCTTCAAGCTACTTCGATACCAAACATAATCCATCCAGTACTTTCTGAGTTTAGCGCGTTTAAACAAACAAAACTTTCCGCTTTTTAATGTTAGTATAATATGAAAACATCTGAAATAAATATATTGAATTGAATTGAATAGAGGTATACATTTTCATTTCAGCCCTAATCTGTGGCTTTGTTTATACTCATCTTAATTTTACTGCTGATTTATGAATGGAGTATTGATTGTTGAGTAACTCAGTGTCTATTTCAGCCTGAAAATATGCCTTGGCATTAAAAAAGGGTTTTAACAGCTTTTCATACAAAACTTCAAGTCCTTATTCTTCGACATGAATGTATCGATTACGTATGCGTATCTAATTTCATTGATACAGAGTCATTAATTTCCAAGAATACGATGTACGATTTTCTGGTAAATTATATTATCATTTATTGATAACATAATTTACAAGAAAACTTTACAGAAGTCTTGCGAAGGGGTAGTTCAGAATCTGAACTTCAGATAGGCAGCCGCCAATATCTAAAAATATGGGCCAATATGTCCATGAACATCTATTATATAGTATATTAGTTTAAACGAGGGACATATTCAAACCTACAATAGCGTATGCTTACATGATACTAATAAAATATGAACAAAAAAAAACACTGAGAACCATACCAAAAGACTCCCGCGGGGAGGAGTTTACACACGAGCTTCCTTTTTTTGGCAGGATCGGGCCGTGTTTTGCCACGTGATTACTTTAGGTACTGTTTACAAGTTCATTCACATCTCGCACCTCAGTGTACATGATAAATGTATTATATTGGACAATTACGTCAAAAATTTTAGTTATAGGTTTTTCACATATTTGGGACGAGAATCGAATACTGAATACCCTCCCTCGTTTAACCTAACACACTGTATATTGTAGTAAATAAATTATTTATAAGGGCCTAATGTAAGTGCCCCTCGCCAGTTTTTCCGTCTGACAATTTGTGGTCATAACTGTTTTTAAAATCATAACACATTCACGACACAACATAATCAGACCACAATCGTCGACATTCTTACATCACAACAGATCACAATACAACATACAATAATAACTGTGGAACAGTCTTGCATAACCGAGAAAGTCCAACTTAACAAGCTTAAGTTAAACTTAATTTATTTCTAAGCAACTTTATTTGCAACTAAGTAATTAAGTTGCCTATTAATCCGTTGAACGCGGGAAACATAAAGTTTATAACTGCTTTAATTAATTTGTACGTGGTGCGAAATTAACTGGGTAGATAATAACTAAATTAATCCTGTGTTACTGCTACTATTAACTAGATGAGTTTATTGTATTGCTTTATTTTGCATATGATATACTAGCAGTTGATCGCGACTTCGTTCGCGTTGGAAGTTTTTCCTTGTAAATCCCGATCCCATGGGAATTTCGCAAAATCCCGTCTTAGCGAACATCTACGTACTAAAAGGAACCCCCATACAAAATTTGAGAGCCCTACTACTTGTAGTTTCTGAGATTTCGTGATTAATCAGTGAGTGGTATTTCGCTTTTATATACAGTGTATTAGGTTAAACGAGGGACTTATTGAGAGAGGGTATTCAGTATTCGATTCTCGTCCCAAATATGTGAAAAACCTATAACTTACATTTTTGACGTAATTGGTCCAATATAATACATTTATCATGTACACTGAGGCGCAAGAGGTGAATGAACTTGTAAACAGTACCTAAAGTAATCACGTGGCAAAACACGGCCCGATCCTGCCAAAAAAGGAAGCTCGTGTGTAAACTCCGCCCCCGCGGGAGTCCCCCCGAGGACTTTTGGTACGGTTCTGTCTGTTATTTATTAGTGTTTTTTTTTGTTCATATTTTTATTAGTATCATGTAAGCATACACTATTGTAGGTTTGAATATGTCCCTCGTTTAAACTAACATAATGTATATTGATTTCCATATGATTTCGCTTCAATCTTTTTTTTTTATTACCGATGGGCCCACTCTTGACCTCGATCTCGCCTGATGGTAAGCGATAGATGAGGTCTACGATGTGACGAGCGAGCCCAGAAGATGCCTATTTACTCGCGCTTTAAAGGCTGAAAGGTCATAGGTGGCAGGAAACACAGAAGCCGGCAGAGAATTCCACAGCTTGACTGTGCGCACAATAAATGTGGAGGAGAAGCGCTTGGTACGACAAGACGGTATATCAACCAAGTGTGGGTGGTACCCAGCCGTGCGTCTGGTAGACCGGTAGTGAAAGGGAGATGGAAGGATCAGGTCATGGAGCTCCTGCGCACACTCCCCGAAGTACAATCTGTAGAAAACCGACAGGCAAGCAACGGTTCGCCGATGAGCCAGGCTATGAAGCTTGTCCACCAGCACCTCGTCGCCTATAAGCCTTTAATATTATAAATGCGAAAGTTTGTTAGGAGGGATGGATAGATGTATGTTTGTTACTATTTCACGCAAAAACTACTAAACGGATTCGTTTGAAATTGGGTATGTATGTAGGTGGCTGAATTCCTGGAATTATACATAGTCTACTTTTTAACCCGGAATTCCCACGGGATCGGGTTTGCAACCACTCGAATGAAATCGTGGGCAACAGCTAGTACACTCTTTTGCAAAAAAAACGGGCACCTTAGGAAATTTACGTTCTAAGGTCGATTTGAGTTAATTATATGAAATTTATTGCTTTGACGTAGTCTGTATACTTATAATCGTGTAAATTAATGCGCGTGAAGTGAATTCGGGCAATTAAAAGAAAAAAAAACGACGGATTCTTTAAAACCGATGTACACGCCCAAACAATAAGAAGTGGCCAGCAATAAAGACAAGATTTTTTTACTTTTATTTATTAAATAAAGTTACAAATGTAATAACCTAATAACGAGTGTGACCTCCTCGTGCCAAAATCACAGCTTGAATCTTTCTGGGCATGTTTTTTTTTTTTTTTTTTTGTGTGTGGCATCTCGCAGGTCAACCTCTGAGGTTGTCGGCTGCTTAACCGGGCTTGCCTGTGGTTGCCTTAATTAATAAATTAATTAAAGCCTCCAGCCAGGGCTTATTAGAAAACTTACAAACTAGGCGACTACACGCTAAGGGCACCCCCTGTGGGGTACGGACCTCGGCTTAGGGCGTCGCAGTGGGAGGGCAGCTAGGGACAGGCTGGATCATATCATTTTTATTATTAATAAGGGAATTTAAAGCTACTGGCTCAGCGTCGCGGGCTGGCTCTGGCAAGGGTCGGGGCGGACTATTACGGGGACGTCGCGGTGGGCCTCGGCGGCGAGGACGGAAGGACGGTCGGTTTTTGTTTTTGTGTGCCACTGTACTTGTTTCCCTACGGCTCTCTTGGAGCAGGGTGATTGCGTCATCAGGAGTGACAAGGGTATGCCTTGGTCGGCGAATCTTAGAGATACGCGAGGGTTCGTATTGGGCGGCCGATACGATAAGGGGATTCCTATGTTGGATTGCAGTATCAAAGAAACGCTTGGAGACACGTTTCATGAACTGCTGGATGGTGGGCATCTTGAGGTCTACGTGAAGAAGCTCATTTCGAACATAAAAGGGGGCTCCCGTGACTCTACGGAGGAATCGGTTTTGAAGGGTCTGCATCTTGTGGAGGAGGTAGGGCTTTGCGTGTGCGAAAACAACGCAGGCGTAGGTCATGATGGGACGGATGACCGCGGTGAAAATACGCAGCTTGCACTTGAGTGATAACTTGCTGCGGGAGCTAAGAATGAAGTGGAGCCTACCTAGAGCGAAAGCGGCGCGCGAACGTGCCTGCTTTATGTGCTCAGCGAAGGAAAGGTGTTTATCGAGGACCACGCCTAAGTATTTGGCTTGCTTTTCCCAGGGGATCGGCTTGCCGTACATGGTAATCGGACGGGGGGAGGGTGGGTTTATCCGCGGCTTAGAAAAGAGGACTGCCTGGCTTTTGTCTGGATTGACTTCGATTCTCCATTTCCGGAACCACTTGGCCAGAGTGTTTGCGGAAGTTTGGAGAGTGCGAGCGATGGCATCGGGTTTAAGACCGGTATAATAGATAGCCGTATCGTCGGCAAATAGGGCTAGCTGAGTATTTTTATGCTTGGGGATATCGCTAGTGAATAGCGTGAAAACGAGGGGGGATAGTACGGAGCCTTGAGGAACTCCTGCGCGAATGGGATGGGGGGAGGAAAGCTCCCCCTCAATTCGGTAACGAAAGGTGCGATTCGATAAAAAGTCCCGTAGGATGAGCACGAGACGGTCAGGCACGCCGAGTTGGTATAGCTTATAGATTAAGCCATTGTGCCAGACTTTGTCGAACGCTTTCGCTATGTCGAAGAATAAGGCTCCCGTTATTGCGCCCCGTTGGAAGCCGGCGCTGACGTGTTCTATGATGCGGTGGACTTGTTGGATACATGAGTGTTCGGTTCTAAATCCAAACTGCTCATTGGGTATAAGACTCTTTGCTTCGGCAAAATCTTTGAGCCGCTTATATATAAGCCTTTCATAGATTTTACCAAGGACGTTGAGTAAGCTAATGGGACGGTAGCTAGACGGGTCAGACTTGGGCTTGCCTGGTTTGGGAATACCTATGACGGTGGCCTGTTTCCAGGTTGCGGGGAACATATTATTGCTCAATGCACCATTGAAGATGGCAGTCATTAGCACTATAAGCTGGGTGGGGAAAAGTTTGAAAACCCTATTGGTGATGCCGTCGGAGCCAGGGGCTTTTCGCGGTTGGAGACTTTTAATGATATCCTGGACCTCATCAGGAGTGATGGGGGCCAGTGGATTATCGGGATCTTCGACGGGCGGAAGGGAAGTTCTACGTTCGACTCTTTCTGGGCATGCTTTCCACGATGTTTTTAATAACGTTTTGAGGAATACGTTCCCACTCTTTTGCAATGACTCTTTTTAGCTCCCTGATGTTTTGTGGAGTAGGTTGCACTGATCTTACCCGTCTCTTTAGAACATCCCAGACATGCTCAATTGGATTGAGGTCAGGACTTCGAGCTGGCCATTCTAAACGACGGATCCCAACTTCTAGCATGTACGCTTTCACGTCGCCAGAATGGTGCGGGCCAGCATTGTCGTCTATAAAAATGGAATCTTCCCCAAGTGCAGTCAATGTGGGTTGTGCATATGGAATTAGGACTTCCATTATGTACCGG
Source organism: Tholera decimalis (assembly GCA_943138885.2). Classification (NCBI taxonomy): domain Eukaryota; kingdom Metazoa; phylum Arthropoda; class Insecta; order Lepidoptera; family Noctuidae; genus Tholera; species Tholera decimalis. The sequence continues at coordinate 7,008,379 of OW964571.2, forward strand.
TGTGCATTTAATGTTCCATTTTCTATGAAAACTAACTCCGTACGCTCCGTTGAATTAATTGCTGCCCAAAACATAATGGAGCCTCCGCCATAAGGAGTGATTTCTTCGAAACACACTTCCGCATAGCGTTCCCGTGGTCTTCGCAGCACTCGCCGGCGTCGGTCCTCTCCACACAAAGAGATTCTAGCTTCATCAGAAAACAATACTTTATTCCAGTCCTCCAGAGTCCATGAAGTACAGTTCCGAGCAAACTGAAGTCGAGCAACACGGTGCTCACGGAGTAATTTAGGGCCCCGAGCTGGGCGGTAACTCCTGATATTGGCAGCCAAAAGCCTCCTCCTGACCGTCCACAAGCTAACTTCTACTCCTCTTACTTCTTCAAGGCTCTTCTTCAGGTCCACACTTGACGCTTTACGATTCCGCAACGCCTGACTCACCAAAAAGCGGTCATCTCTTGGTTCTGTGCATCGTTTTCTTCCCGAACGGGGTCTTCTTTTGACTGAACCGGTCTCTTGATACCGTTGCCAAGTCCTCTGTACAGTTGAACGACTCACATTTAGCCGCTGAGACACGTAAGTTTGCGAACAACCTTCTTCAAGTAGGGCTATAATTTTACCGGCCCTTATCGCTTTATCACTCATATCAAAAAGTGGTATTTAATGTAAAAAGAAAGATTAAATTGTTTAATTTGCAGAAAATATCCAAAAAGTTTTAAAATATCGTAATCAGTTAAAAATCGTTTCAGCAATTCGCGCCATTAGTAAAGCAAATTTAGAATAATCCACAATAATCATTATTTTTCTTTTATTAATTTTAAATTTGGAACGTAAAGAATCATGCCAGGATGCTTCAAATAACATGCCAATGCATCGTCAAATTAATAAAACCTATTTCTTGTTCTTCTTCATTGAAGTAGAGAAAAAAATCTAAAGTGCCCGTTTTTTTTTGCAAAAGAGTTTATTTTATAAGACAAATTGCAGCTTTTTATTCGGGGGTCATTACGTCGTCGTATGACATTAGCTGATTTTCTGGCTTCTAAGTAACAGTAACGACTGTCATAGTTGTACGAATGACAGCCGAACGTGATCTCCGAATCTCAGAGGATTCTTGATATGTTACGATGGTCACCCATCACTGACCAACCTCGACAAGCGTGGCTTAACTTTGAAGATCGAATAGTGCGGCTGAACTGCAAGCTTCTGATTTGATTTATACTTTTTTTTTATTTTGTACAATTTAATGTTTACCTCTTTAGAATAATTAATTAATTTAGTTCTAGGAAAACCATTTTCTAATGTAACTTCTTAATAATGTCTCAAATATTTGCACAGAATCCTGGTAGAATATGATGGACTCTTTAATGGATACCTATCAACTTTCTGTACGTTGATTCTGTAAAATTCGAACAACAACTTCTCACATAGCTATTCACTGCCACTTCGCTTATGGTTCAAAGTGACCTTCAATTTGCATTCTGTAAACAGCGTCGAAGTGACGGAGGAATTACCTTACCGAATGCCACTTCTCACGTCATCTCATACCTACTTTATCTGTCATAATCTTTAGTTCAACTCGCTGACACGCTCGCAAGGGTAGCGCTAGTGTAAATTCGAATTAACAACCGAGTTTTTAGAATGCCAATCAATAAACTCACAGCGGATTCAAATTCGAAGTTTAGAATGAGGTCTTACAGAATAACACAGCTATACTCGTATACAAGTTGCAAATAAATAATATTCTATTCTATTCTGCAATAGAATCCCATTCTAAATGTAATATCATTTTTACGACTGACACAATTCCTTTCAAAAATCGTAAATCGGCTATCTCTCTCGACTAAACAGATAATAATAATAGAAAAAAAACATCCTAAAGAATTTTACAGCAGCTAAGCATTCCATATCTCCTCGGTTGTTTACCCATGCCGTGTTAAACTGCCATAAGACCATAATATGACCATATCAACGCGTAAGTCTCACTTACAGACTGCAATGATTTAATGATACGAAATCATCTTAATGTTTGTTATTTATTTCTATATAACATTAATTGGTATGAATGGCCAGCTAGAGTTGCCAGTGGCAAAAAAAAAAAAAAAAATGTGGCTAGTGGCAACTTGCCACTAGCCACATTTTTTTTTATTTTTTTTTATTCCGAATGAGCTCGCTGTTGACCTCGATAACAGCTGATGGTAAGTGTAAGATGAGGTCTACGATCAAACGAGCGAGCCCAGAAAATGCTTAGTCACTCTTACTCTAAAGGGTCATATGTGGCAGGGAACACAGAAGCTGTCAGAGAGTTCCACACCTTGGCTGTGAGTACAATAAATGTAGACGAGATGCGCTTCGTACGACAAGACGGTATATCGAGCAAGTGTGGATGGTATCCTGCAGTACGTCTGGCGGACCGGTAGTAAAAGGGGGATGAAGAGATTAGGTCGTGGAGCTCCTGCGCACACTCTCCGATGTACAACTTGTAGAAGATAGACAGGCAAGCAACGTTTCGCCGGTGAGCCAGGCTGTGAAGCTTGCCTGCCAGAAACTCGTCACCTATGAGCCTTTTAGCTCTGCGTTCGATCGAGTCAAGTGCAGCTAGCTGGTATTTGGCTGAGCCATCCCACAAGTGACTGCAATACTCCATACAGGAACGAACCTGTGCTTTATATAAATTCAAAAGCTGTCCAGGTGTGAAGTATCGCCTCACTTTCTGTAGGATGCCCAGCTGTTTGACTGCAGTCTGAGCTTTAGACTCAATGGTTGAGCCGAAATTGAGGTCAGACGCCAACTCCATGCCCAAGAGCTCCAGGCAGTCGGTAATTGGTACAGATGTACCTCTGAAGGTAGGGGACCATTCAAATTGGCTCCTTTCCACTTTTTATCAGCAAGTAAAAACTTTTGTAATTTTTTCATGGTGGGAAAGTCATGACTGCTACTGACTTAAAACCTACCCAGTTTTTTCAGTTGCCCTTGTGGTCCGGGGCCGCGGTATCGCGTGAGACCATTTCCGTAGCCCCAGCAGGCAACGGCCCTGTCGAGCCCCATCAGTGCTATCGGATTCCATCAGTGACACGGAGACACCTGGCCACTCAATTTGTTAGCCCAAAAGCACGGATTGTCATAAAACACGACACTTCCCGTTAAGTCAACAATAACTGCAAATTAAATTACTAGTCATCACCATCCGTCTGTTGTTTGTTGAGGCTATAATTATTTCCTTTTTAGGGTTCCGTAGCCGAATGGCAAAAAACGGAATCCTTATAGTTTAGCTATTAAGACTATACAAGTAAAACTTGGTAGGTAGATGTATTTTGTGAACCGCTTTCCGATTTTAAGAGAAAATTTAAAAAATATTTAAAATAAAGGGGGACATGGAACTGAAACTGAAAATATTTTTTTTCATGAAACCTATACGTGTGTGGTATTTATAGACAGGTCTTTAAAAATGAAATTAAGGTTTCTAAAATGACTTTTTCATAAAGTTAATCGTTTAAAAGATATACTCTTCCAAAGTGGTAAAATGTGTGTCCCCCCCTCTAACTTCTATAATAACGAAGTGAAAAATCTATTAAAACCATATGTTGTAGACCTTAATGTAAACTTTCAACCAAAATTGGTTAGAATGAGATGGAGTCAGCAGTTTTTGAGATACAGTATATTTTCTAAAACCGCAAATATAACTTTGTAATTCATACAAATACTATGAAAAACAAAGTTATTTGGCGTAGTTGTAAAAATTGTAAATAAGCTCATTTTAAGAAATTTGTAAGGTTTTTTTTTTTTTTTTTTTTTAAATAAATATATTAAGTATGTTATATTTATTATAGTTACTACGGAACCCTTCATGGGCGAGTCCGACTCGCACTTGGCCAATTTTTACCCATTCATTGGAGTTTGAAGTTTCTGACTGATAGACGGACGGCATTGTAGTGGAAGGGGTATCCCACTGTTTAAACACAATATAAGTATACCAATATTATAAATGCGAAAGTAACTCTGTCCGTCTGTTACCTTTTCACGCCTAAACCGCTAAACCGATTTAGATGAAATTTGGCATGGGAATAGCTTAGGACCCTGGGAAGGGCATAGGATAGTTTTTTATCCCAATATAAGGTTCCCGTGGGATAGTTTTCGAATTGCACGCGGACGCAGCCGCTAGCAAAAGCTAAATTAAATTAATTAAATTCGATTTTTAAAATTGGTATGGAAATAGTTTAGGAAAGACTTATTTTTATCCCAGAAATCATCCCTAAAGGATGTAAAAAGGGTGTTGGAATTTCGTATAGAGAATCAATAACATACCTACTATACTAATCCATACTTCCATACTATATATAATATATACTATTCATATCCATACTTCCATTAACCATGGGCAAAAATAATTTTTGACTAGTGTAAATTAACGGCAAAAGCTAGTAATATTATAAATGCGAAATTAACTCTGTCTGTCTGTCTGATCTGTTACCTTTTCACGTCTAAACCGCTGAACAGATTTAGATGGGTATGGAGTTAGTTTTAACCCTGGAAAAGGCATAGGATAGTTTTATCCCGGAAATCATCCGAATATACTTGCAGATTAATTTATAGTAGACACATACGTAAGTAGATGTCTCAGAGACATAAATCTCTTCTGGGCTCGCTCGTCCCATCGTAGACCTCATCTATCGCTTACCATCAGGCTAGATTGAGGTCAAGAGTGAGCTCATAGTGAATAAAAAAAAATAGCTAAATTGAATACTTACTGTCTGTCTGTTATTGGGTATAGATGGACCCTGGTGATGGTTTTTTTAAATATTATAATTATGCGTTTTTAACCACCCAAAAAGGTGTACCGATTGGCAACAAGAATTATTGGCAAAGAGTAAATTAACGCGGGCGAAGCCGCGGTCAAAAGCTAGTAATATTATAAATGCGAAAGTTTGTGAGGATGTATGTATGTTTGTTGCTTTTTCACGCAAAAACTGCAGAACGGATTGGGATAAAATTTAAGAAGTAGATAGGTGACATCCTGGAATAACACATAGGCTACTTTTTATTTCGAAATTCCCACGGGATCGGGATTTACACGGGAAAATCTTTCCACGTGAACGAAGTCGCGGGCTAGCTAGTAAGCTAGTGCCTAATGAAAACACTAGGTATAGTCCTACATAGTATCTAACGTTGTACTGGCAATGAATGTGGGTAGCTAACTACCGCACCTGCGCCAAGGGACGATAAAGTAAAAGCTTTAGCTTGTGCTACAAGCCAGAAGAGAATAGCGAATGATGAATAAAGTCCGGGGTTGCGGGAATGTTTTAACGAGATACCGCGGCTCCGGAGTGTGTTTAGTTAATAGAAGTCTGACACTCCCTTCCACTCCACCCAGAGCGAAAATAGTCAGTTTTGAAATTTAATGAAATATTTCGACTGACTGCGGCGAACCAAGGAGGAGGGTTATGTTTTACCGCGTATGTATGTATGTCCGTTCCTTTGTTCCCTCGTAGCTATTAAACCCATGAACGGAGTTTGCTAAATTATACGTCGTTGGATTTGTCTTGATGGCGCGAGTGTTATAGGGTAGATTCATATAGATTAAAATAAAAACAAATCTCCACAACGACAATCAGGCACCATATTGTCAAAAATAAAGAATAATTATTGACAAATTATGTCAAATGGGGTATAAATCATCATAATTAAATAGATCTTTAAAAATGATTTTAAGGCGGGACCCATCCTATTTTTTTTTAATTAAAATTATATTAGGTTCAATTGGGTCCCGCTTGCTTGTCGCTTTTTAAAATAAAAAATTGGCCAAGTGCGAGTCGGACTCGCCCATGAAGGGTTCCGTGGTAACTATAATAAATATAATATACTTAATATACTTAATTGAAAAAAAAAAAAACAAAAAACCTTAAAAATTTCTTAAAACTAGCTTATTTACAATTTTTATAACTACGCCAAATAACTTTGTTTTTCATAGTATTTGTATGAATTACAAAGTTATATTTGCGGTTTTAGAAAATATACTGTATCTCAAAAACTGCCAACTCGATTTCGTTCAAACTAATTTTGGTTGAAAGTTTACATTAAGATCTACAACATATGTTTTTTTTATATTTTTCACTTCATTATTATAGAAGTTAGAGCGGGGGACACACACATTTTACCACTTTGGAAGCGTATATCTTTTAAACGATTAACTTTATGAAAAAGTCATTTCAGAAACCTTAATGTCGTTTTTAAAGACCTGTCTATAGATACCACACACGTATAGGTTTCATGAAAAAAAATATTTTCAGTTTCAGTTCCATGTATGGGGAGCCCCCTTTATTTTAAATGTTTTTTAAATTTTCTCCTAAAATCGGAAAGCGGTTCACAGAATACATCTATCTACCAAGTTTTACATATATAATCCTAATAGTTTCGGAATAAAATGGTTGTGACATACGGACGGACGGACAGACAGACAGACGGACAGACATGTCGAAACTATAAGGGTTCCGTTTTTTGCCATTCGGATACGGAACCCTAAAAATGTGCTTGTTTCTTCCATTTCAGTAGAGCAGTCGGGTTTTTTAGATTTTTTAAATAAGTTTTTTTATTTGTATTTGGTTACAAATAATACTTTTACTTTTACGCAATTTTTTTTGCATTATAAGTTAAGCTAGATGAGGCCGGTGTTTCCTAATTGTCTGCTGTGAAAAGAAACCCTGAAACAAACTCCTCAGAGTCTCTTTTAAAGTGCATATAATGCGTACTGGTTAAATCATATGAGAAGCATATAGGTTCTGTATTCCTACCGAAAAAAAAAAGATTTAGTAATCAGTCTTTTTTTACTGGCCGTCTCTCATTTGAAATTGGTGAGGATATCCCATCAGAATGTAATCTCAATAACCAAATCTGAATCTAGATTCGGAAATAGACAGTGAAAAAAATGTGGACTTTAAAATCAGTGAACTGTTCAAACTCACATAATTAAATGTTTCATAATAAAATGTAATGGGATTGAGATATTCTTAGTTTTATATCAAACCCAAAGCTTAGTCTTACTAATATTATAAATGCGAAAATTTGTGAAGATGGAAGGATGGAATTTTATTATCCTTTCAGGCAAAAGTAATTAACAGATTTGAATAAGATTTAATATGTAGAATTCTGGAATAACATAATTATGGTCTTCCTTATTCCTTCCTCATCGAGCGGTAGAAATTAGTCGTGGGTAGAAACTAGTAGATAATAAACCTTGGACTGATTATAATGCATCACAGGAACTTGTTTAAAGTCATAAGCACGCAGTCGATTTTGCCGGACAAATCGCACCTTTAGAATGAAAGTGACCTAAGTCTAAAATCCTGTACCTTCTGATGGTGATAAATTTTACCTCAAACTTTATTCTGAATCCTCGTAGTAATCCCGCATTACTAGTAGAGTCAAAATTGCGAGTAATAATAGGGGCATCGGTCACAGAAGAGATGTATGTCCATTTACATTAGCCCATCAGTGCTTTTTAACGAGTTTCTTGTTCGATACCAAAAATAATAGTTGTTCAGTTAGGTCACTTTCACTCTAAGAGTGCGAAATGTATTTGATGATTGCCTTGTACTTGTATTAGTACAAAGATTGAGAGGGGCTAAAACCTTGCCATATAAGAGGATAAAAGGTTTTACTCAAACCTTCCAATTTCACCTACCTTTCAAATCCCCGCCACCGCTTATGTCTTAAGCTGCCCTTTCATTGGAAAGTAGCGAGAGCAGAGCTTTAGTAAACTGTATCACATTGTCTCTAACATACACTACACCAGTAGGTATTTGGCTGGACTATAGACCAGGTGAGATTCTAATGCTCTGCTGAAAAGTTATGGATATTCATTAGTTGTCAGTCTGTAGTTACGTTTTGTCCATCTTTAAAAACCGACAGTCATATAATACCGTAATTCTAACATTACTAACCTATTCATTGAATTTTTGATTTGTCGAGCAGATGAGTTTTTCTCTGGGAATGTGAATACCATTCAATTTCTTAAAAATTCTTAAAAATTTTATGTTTAATTCTTTCTTTTTTTATTGTAATTTCTTTTTCTGAGGTATAAGTTTGGTATGGATTTCCGAAAAGTAACGCCTGATTCTATTCCGTACTTATTTCTTATTTTTTTAATCTAAATATGTAATATAAGATTAAAAAGTTAAAATATTATAACAGATTTATATAAATCGAATACAATTATTATGATTGACTGATAGAGAATGCCTTGTACATGCAGTCTACCCATGAACCACTATTGTACTCATATAAAGTTTCATTAAATAAACTTAAAGCTACGTGCACTAAACTAAGATTGAATTGAATTAAAATCACCTGTACGTTAATCTTTTCTTAACTACACTGTACAAAAGTGACAGCCAAATTACACATCCAAGCTAATAATCTCAGAAGATTACACAATAGTAATCACACAGACATAATCTGTTACACTTCATTAGCAGCATAATGTTACATAGAGCGTAATGTTACAATCACTTATAACTGTGTACTGTGTGAGTTACATTTGTTATTTTATTACTCACCTGTCCTAGAAAAGTGTTAATTTAATACAGATTATTATGTAAGGAAAGTGTGAAAGAATAACACATTATACCTACCTCTATTTTCACTTATTTATTTCACAATCAATTTTAACAAACGGCCTCGTCTACTTTAAATTTGCATAAAAAATTACGTGTAAGTGTTATTTAATAACCAATTTGTATAATACAGACCATTTATCATTTAACATTGTTTGGAAATGTTTTTTTTTTTAATTTTTTTTATTGTTAATAGGTTCGCGTTTGACCACCATCTCATCTGTTGGTAAGTGATGATGTGGTCGAAGATGGAGCACGCTTACCTAAAAGTAACCTATTCACTCTTGACTTAAAGACCCCTATAGGTTATAGCTATCGGGAAACACAGACTCCGGCAGAGAATTCCACTACTTAGCCGTACGCATAATGAAGGTATTCCCAAAACGTTTAGTGCGTATAGGAGGGGTGACGCATCGCCGTTTGTCTTGTAGTCTGATGATGAAACGGGCTTGACGGAATTAGATTGTGTAATTCCATCGCACACTCCCCGAAATGTAACCGATAGAAAACCGATAGACGGCAACTCGTCGCCGATGTTCAAAGCTTTGATTCGGCTAGTGTATCGTTGCCAATGAGTCTTTTGGCTCGTTTCTCAATAGACTCAAGCGCATCTAGTTGGTACTTGGCAGATCCGTCCCAAAGATGAGAGCAGTACTCCATACACGACCGAACCTGGGCTTGATAGAGATTGAGCAGCTGTTCGGGTGTGAAGTATCGTCTCACCTTTGCTAGGATTCTCAACTTTTTTGATGGTAGTTGAGCCTTAGCCTCGATAAACGGGCCAAAATTGAGGGTAGAAGTTAGTGTTACCCCCAGAAGCTCGATACGATCGGTTATCGGCACGGTTACACCTCGGAAAGTAGGAGCCGGTTCGAATTCAAAAAATCAAAAGCACAAATAATAATCTGCATAAATTTCGTAAAAATGGATACACAGTTTTTGATTCAATAATTAATATATTTATAATTAGACTAGCTTTTGCCCGCGACTTAGTTCGCGTGAGAGGATTTTCCCGCGTAAATCCCGATCCCGGGGGAATTCCGGGAGCCAAAGTAACCTATGTCTTATTCCAGGATGTCAACTATCTACTTACTAAATTTTATTGAGATTCGTTCAGAAGTTTTTGCGTGAAAGAGCAGCAAACTTACATACATTCTCACAAACTTTCTTATTTATAATAAGTATTAGTAGGGTAGTAGGATAGGATAGACCTTTATCTATGCTGTAATTTAATGTCTTCATAAGCTCTAGACTGTTGACCACAACGAAATGTGTTAAACCGTATCCGACGGAAATGTCTTATTTTATAGCTTCAAGTGTCTTGTTCTTACACGTTCTTGTCATGGTAAAGTAATATTCATGTCTAATTGCGCGCTTATAACTGTGGTTGCTGACAGTAACTTTTATTTTTATTACTGACTAGCAGTTGCGCGGGTTTCGCTCCCGTGGCTGTTATCATTATAAAAACATATCCCTCCTTAACACCCAGCCTACCTTAGCTTCAAGCTACTTCTACGACGTGTAATTTAAAGGGTATACCAAGTGAATGGTTTCTTTGGATGATAACAAACGATATGGCAAGGGTTTTATAATCCTAAGTCTACGTGTGTAGAACTTATTACAAATTCCAATACACTGATACCAGAGACCGAATTTTTCAAATTAAGAAGAACGAAAAGAATTATCGTGTTATTGACAAGTGCCGTGGAAAGTTATTAACCCTCGTAGTGATGTGACACGTTTGTTATGATTGGTATTAAAGAAATATATGAAACCAATAATTTGGTATCAATTATTTGAGTCAGTTATTTTGTGCTGAAACTGTGCATAGAGACTCCATACCAGATGTTGTCTTCAGCCCTTTTGGATAGATATGGGGTTTCCGTTACACGTTGTATATCTAACTTCATTCATCCAAATCCACCAAGTACTTTCAAAGATTAGCGCGTTTGAATGAATAAACATAAAACGTTTCCGCTTTATAATATTAGAATAGATGAAACGCTCGCGTTTCACCACCATCTCACCTGATGGTAAGCGATGATGTGGTCGAAGATGAAGCAAGCTTACCTAGACAGGAGTGACCTATGACTATAAAACCACTTGACCGCGCATACAGTGCCCCGATGCACGAAAACTATTTGTAATTTTTCGCCTATATATTGGGTACGGTACACGAACCATTTTAGTTGACCAAGTGTCATGCATGCTAAACAATTATAAATGTTAAAATTTTGTATGCAATTTATAACGCATAAAAATGCCTTCATGCGCGTTCAAGTGGTGTGGAAAACATTCCCAGTCATCTAGAAACTAAATGGATGACATAACTATTCATCAGTAATGAAAAAATACGAAACTTATTTATCATATAATCAGATTATAAGCCACCGCAGAGGTCTATTTAAAGTGGTGGTTTGGGTGATCAGGGATACAATTGAGTCGCGCGTTGATGTCTTTTGGAAAAGTCACTTTCTTTCATGAAGAATTCTAATTCTTTTATCCCTTTCTTTCCCTTTGTATTTTTATCGTAAAAATCTGTGCCTGCGTAAAAACCTTTAACGGCTGAATACGATATCGATAATTATAAAAATAAACTTATTTTTTTTTTAATTCAATTCATATAGTTGTCATAAAATACATATCTACATTAATCGACTTTGTTGTTGTTTGTACACTGATAGTCCTTAATCTGTCTCCTTTAATTTTTGTCCATCCAAAGGTTGTCTGTAAGAGATCGTCCTGTGCGACAAGACCGCCCATTGTACACATTGTACACTAGTTAAATTTTTTGTATCCATAGAAATATTGTGAGGTGTACAATAAAGTATAAAATAAATAATAAAAACTATCTGTAGGCCATCCAAACATTTGTGCCGACGCGGGAATCGAACCTGCAACACGCAGCGCAGCAGCTAATCGCTTTATAACTACGCCAATCGTGTCTTCAGTTGGTATAAAACACCGTGAGGTGTAAACGCTCTTATGAACTAAAGAAAATCGGGGTTGCGGGATTGTTTAACGAGATATCACGACCCCGGAACCTAAGGGCAATTGAAGGAACAGGGTGGGTTTTTAGTCAGTAGAAATCTGACACTCCCTTCCGCTCCACACAGTGCGGGAGAGCTCATTACATTAGATGATTTTCCCCCCGAAAAAAAAATAGTCCAATAGAAAATGAAATCATAAGCATAATAATATCCATTTTTAAAGCAAAGATGTTCTTAGAAGCCCGTATCTACTAACCAAGCGTATAGCTCTTTTTCGTTAATGATTAGCTAGACCAACTATTGTTCACGAATTGGATTATATTTTGACACTAGCTTTTGTCCGCGACTTCGTCCGCGTGGAATAGTTACTTTGGGCTAACGTTAAATTTAACCCCGATTTTGAAGCATTCTTCATTGGTGCTCCGCTCCTATTGGCCTTAGCGTAATGATATATAGCCTTTCTCTATAAATAATAGTTCATTTATTTAATTTGAGAAAGAATACAATTTTAATTTAAATAAAAACCCTAAACTACATATACACACTTAAAAATAAACTAAAATATTGCATCCAGAAATTCGTGCGCATCGCTGTCCACTGGTAATGTGCCCAAAAGACTGGCGGCATTGCCACGTTGTATGGCAATGCTTAACCTCTGTCCAAGGTAAAAGCCAGCCCTTGGGTCACGCGAAGTGTCAACTAGGCGTCTGGACAGATCTTTAAATAATTTGTGAGCACTCGGACCCCACGACCCCAAGGTTTCAACCCTAAACGGCTCGAAAATATAACTACCAACAAGGTTATTATATTTCCGCCGCTTGAGGTTCTCAGCAGCCCCAGCGGCAGCGCCAGCACAACAAGATGAGCTAGGAAGATGGGATGGCGCAAGAGTATCGACACAAGATGCATCCCACACTAAAGGCCTACCCATCTTCCAAGGAAATAAAGACATACCGTATATATATAAATATTCAATTTATAGACATATCTCTATAAATTGAATATTTAATTAAAAATATTTTTTCAATTCGAACCAGTACTTCCTGAGATTATCGCGTTCAAACAAACAAACTCTTCAGCCTTATATTATTAGCATAGATAGCTGTTGCCCGCGACTTCGTCCACGTTTCCGTCGTATTTCGTAAAAAAAAGTAGCCTATGTCCTTCCTCACGGTTCAGTGATTTTGATGTAACAGACAGATTAACTTTCGTAATTTAGTAGGGAAATATAATATGTCAATCTATAATACTGTTGAAAAATATCGCAATACCGAACCGCACAATATTATTGTTAATAGCTGTGCCCGCGACTCCGTCATCGTGTAACTCCTTGCGTGTTAATAAGTTAATGTATTGGTAATATTGTTTAGATCACGTTCACATGAGGCTTAAGTACCTATAGAACGACAATACTTCAGCGCAAAGCTTCCGGGTAAACTATGTTGAAAGTTGACCCGTCCGGCACGTGAACATAAAGATTTGTAGAACTGCTAACCCGGGAAAGAGCGACGTACAACTGACCATGCGAGAAACAACTGACACCGAGATCTACTCCAGCAACACGAAAAGTCTGCCCTTGAGCCTTATTAATTGTCATTGCATAACACACCAATACTGGGAAACGCGTTCTTTTAAATTGGAATGGAAAATTATTTGGTATTATGGGAATTCTGGGAATAAAGACGGTTTCTCCTGCACCGCAACCTGTTAAAATTTGAGCCTCGATTATATTTTGTTGTAACTGGGTTACTTTTAGCCGAGTTCCATTGCAAAGTTGTGGTGGTTTTAAATTTCGGAGCAGAATAATAATCAGAAAGCTTCGAACTGCTAAGCTATCGGGAGTTACACGTCTTATTGTGAGTCAACCATAAAAGATTATATCGGGATATTTTTTATATAATTTTAAGGAGAACATTTCCGTCATAAATGATTTCTGTGTAGCTTTAACCATTAAGGTTGCACACGCGACGGAAGCTTAAAAAATGGAGTAACTTCTCCCGTTTTCCCAACATTTCCCTTCACTGCTCTGCTCCTATTGATTGTAGCGTGATGAAAAGTATACTATAACCAGCTCAGGAGTATGAAAAATAATTGTACCAAGTTTCGTTAAAATCCGTCGAGTAGTTTTTGTTTCTATAACGGTTATACAGACAGACAGACAGACAAAAATTTTACTGATTGCATTTTTGGCATCAGTATTGATCCCTAATCACCCCCTGATAGTTATTTTGTAAATATATTTCATGTACAGAATTGACCTCTCTACAGATTTATTATAAGTATAGATAGGTTAGTTAATGTGTTTTTTTTTTATACCCACCCTTTTCTTTTAGCTGCCCTTGTGTTCCAGGGTCGCGGTATCTCGTTAGAATATTCCCGCAACCCCAAAAGACACGTAACATAAGGAATAAATGATTATTATGAATTATGTAGGAACAACTTCCGCGGCATACATAACCGTAAAATCCCTACTAATATTATAAGTGCAAAACTAACTCTGTCTGTTATACTTTCATGCCTAAATCCCATAACCGATTTTAAAGAAATTTAATAGACTAAATTGATAGACTAAATAAATAGATTAGATCTTGGAGAACGACTTTATTTTTGTCACAAAACAATATGTTCACGCGTTTGTTTTGTGTGTGTTGCAGTCACACCTCTGAGGTTGTCGGCCGCTTCACCGGGCTTGCCTGGTGTTCACGCGAGCGTAGCCGCAGGTAGAATCTAGTAATTTATATCTATGAGTTACATAACATAACATTGTCTAAGTTTCTATCGGTTTTGGTGCTCTGCGTATAGACAATGTGGCCATTGTTTTAGAACGAATGATTAATTGTTTTACACTCTTTTGTGAGTGTAAAAGTTAAATGAGATGTTACTTCATTACAGAGAGGTTTTTAATAACTAATCCCCGATACTTCAATAAATATTTTTCGTTTTGTGTTTATTTATTACCCAACTGCAAAGGAAGGGTTATGTTTTTCGCGCGTATCTTGTATTTTATTTTTATTTTTTATTTTATTTTATTTTATTCGGCTGTGCGAAGCCATTATATATGGAATTTTTTTTTATACATACCATATGGTATCTGAAGGGTATATGAAACCCACCAAAAACATCCTGTAAAAAATTAGCCAAGTCTCGCCTAAGCTACTTGTTTCTCTATAAAAAGTAATGAAATCTCTAAGCAAAGCAAAGCCAAGTCTTCGCCTTCTTCGTCTTCGTCTTCGCTTCGCTTTGCTTAGAGATTTCATTACTTTTTATAGAGAAACAAGTAGCTTAGGCGAGACTTGGCTAATTTTTTACAGGATATTTTTGGTGAGATTTCACTTCTTTTTGCAGAAAGCTATTTTTTACTTGATTAGTTTCTTAACTATTCAGACTCCAGTTTCATATTCATTTATAAGAAGAGGCTCGTCACATTGAATAACTTTTGTCAAGGCGCATTTCCATATCTCCCATAGTTCAGCTGAGCTCTTAGGGTTCTTCATCAGATACTTCAGACTTTCAATTTTTTAATTTAAAAAAGGGCTACCCACGCTCAATAAACTTTGTGAACATAGCATGTCGATAATCTCAACAGTTTGGCTGGTCTGTTACGGTTTCTCCTCAGGGTCGTAAGATACTCCAGATCTTCCATGATCCTAGTTTTGATAGTTTTCCCTTCATATAGGCACTAAACCCTACCTCTATGCCAAATTTCAGCTCTCTAGGTTTATGGGAAGTTTAAGACTAGTTCTATTTTGATGATCAGTGAGTCTATATATGTCGAAATAGTACAACTTTGCATTTGCATAACTTACGAAATAAACAAGCTACAAACATGAAATTTTGTGGTTTAAGTGTGTGCTGGTAGCTTACTAGATAACGATAATTTCAGCGTTCTAAATCTATCCAGAGGTCCCCAAATAGGGGCCTGGAAATACGCCGAAATGGTTCCAGAAAAGGATGGTACGGCAGTGTTTGCTTTGCGCTCGACTTGGCGGGGGCACTGCCGTGCCCCCAGATAAGACACTGTTAAAGTTTATATTATGGAGGAGTATTGGAACCATATACTTTTATATAATTATGCATTCGAAATAATTAAAGTTATGTTCGAAATCAACCACTGGAAGACGTATTAAAGTTTGACATAACAAGAAAGAAGCTACAGAACAGTTTTTTCCCGTTCCAGCCACCTTTCCATCAACTTAAAAATAAAAGAAATAGGGTTTGTTTCTTTTTATTATAATAAACCAAAATAAAAGAACGTAAAATCTAAATTACCATGATATTACGAAATAGTTGTATGAATATAAAACCTACACTAATATCGTACCTTCAGTAAAGACGCCTGTAATCTGTGGAAGGCCTGTACAACAGTGAAAGAAGAAAGAATTTGGTACATTAATACACAATAGCTATATTATAATATTAATAGGTATATTTCTAATATTATAATTCTTTTATTGTTTCAGTTTCCAAGAGAAGACAAAAAGGACTACATAAATTTACATACGGGCACCATTTATCACTATGGTAATTATTTACTAATTAATTAACTAATTAAACATTATTTATTAATTACACAACGTGTAACAGAATAAAAGTAATTTCTGAATATAGTTGGTTCAGAATCGGCTTCTGAATCGATTTCCGTCATAAAAAATAGGTGTTTTTTGACGGAAAAATCTTTCCTTTAACTTAAAATGGAACACAGTATCATGACAAATTAATACATTCCTTAATTCCAGGAAATGCGCTCGTGTGCGTGTCGACCACTAACATTGCATGAGTGTATGCGTTTAGTAAGGATAACTATTTTATAAATAAATGAATAGTTTAAAAAACACTAGAAAAACACGCTTTTATAAATGCACGTAAAACAAAAAATGTTAAGAAAACCGATAACGGATTTTTTTCAGGTTTGTTATAACCTTGAAACCTGATCGTGTTTAAAGTCCATTACTTGGCCTTTCTCACAAGTGCAAACACGACTATGATACGATATTCCATCATGGAATGCCAGTGCCTATCTTCCGGCTTCATCATCAGACCTTGAAACCTAATCGTGGTCAAAGTTCATTACAAGACTTTTCTAAGAAATCCAAAACAGCTATGATACGATTTTCCATCATGAAGTTCCAGTTCATATCTTCCGGCTCCATCATCAAATCAGTTCTACAGTACCATATTATTGTATTGTCATCAAAACTACATACAGTTGCCAACTTTCATTACACTACGACCCTTGGAAGATGGTTAAATTAGTTACCTTAGATTCCATTACATAGTTAGTTGCATACAGGTCGACCTAATAAAAGCGTGTTAAAAATGTCTAGGTTTGGTTTCAATTTATTTAGTTACGGATATTGTTTTAGACTTTAATCTGTTACACCTTGTAGAGTATTTTCCGGAAAAAATACGTCAGTTAGACAATAAGCTTATAAAGTTCCGACTGCTCCTGGGGAAAGGGCTGTAATGACGTTCAAGCGGGGTTTGGTGGAAGTCGCATATCTGCCAAATTATCTGTTCTAGGCCATGCCGCCGGTTTTAAGAGCAGTGATAATAATGAAAATTACACAAAGTAATGTGCCTGTCTGGCTTAGAACCCACGTCATATAAATCGTAAGTCGTGTCTGTAAGCAGTGGACTACCCACTGCTTCTCCTCGCCTTGACGATCGTTTTTTAGGGTTCCGTACCCAAAGGGTAAAAACGGGATCCTATTACTAATACTTCGCTGTCTGTCCGTACGTCTGTCTGTCACCAGGCTGTATCTCAAGAACCGCGATAGCTAGACAGTTGAAATTTTCACAAATGATGTATTTCTGTTGCTGCTATAACAACAAATACTAAAAATAAAATAAATATTTAAAGGGGGCTCCCATACAACAGACATGATTTTTTTGCCGTTTTTATAGAAAATGGTACGGAACCCTTCGTGTTTGAGTCCGACTCATACTTGGCCGGTTTTTTTTATTTAATATTTTACGGTTGGTATTCATCGTTTATCACCCTCTCATAAAGTGGACGCCTTTGCCCCAGGACGTAATAGCACAGATTACTAATAAGTTACTAACGTAAGTAATAGTCTGAATTGTTTATTTATTTAATCAACTACACAAATATTATGGAGTCTCCCAATACAGGTTTTATTAGAATAACTTTATGAATTAATAATATATTTTACTCTTTTTTATTTTTTAGAGAGGTAAAATTTGTTGTAGGTTTGTTTATAGGGAGTAATGTCCGAAAGTAATTATCCAATTCAATTATTTTTCATGGGTAGGTAGTAAGGTGCATTATTTGTGAGTGCTATAGCCGAAAACAATGTTGCGGGCGAAATGTTCGTTTTTCGTACGAACAATTCTTTAACATTTCTAAGTAATAATACCTACTAGAAATCAAGCGGAAGTTACACAAACGATCACCGTAATCTCAGATGTAGGAAACGTAGTAAACAATAGGATGGGAAGCCATTGGGACGAAAAACTAGATAAACTGCTATGTGATTACTGATTGCATAGTTTGCTTTCGTATGGATGCATACACCACTTTCTTGGCCGACCGTACATACTAGCTGCACACGCGGCTTTGTCCGTGCGGGTGTATTTATTATCTACAAGAGAATTACCACGCGGATCGATCAGTCGATTCCGTTGATTTCGGGATAAGAGTAGCCTATATGTTGCACTTTTTTTTTTACTTGGTAAAATCATCAAATAAATCCTCCCATCCCGGGCAGGGCCGGAGGGACTGTCACTGACTAAAATCCACGGTGTTCCTTCAATAGCCCTTTACGTTCCGGGGTCACGGTAATGGGATGAGTCCCACGACCCCGGCAGGCTTCGGCCCTCTGCAGGGTGTCCTCGTCATGTTGCTGACGCTCTTTGAGGCGCGCGTGGAACACAACGCGCCGTCGACCCGGGCATGGTCCATGGTCGAACAGCGAGTTGCCCTTTACTCGCTGTCCGCATGCCCGCGCCTACGGTGGCCGGAGATCGTCGGCCGACGTCCGACGCCGTGGGCGTCTACCACTGCGGCTGGGCTGGAGGGAGGACGCCATCCTCTCCCTCATGCGGCCCGCCTCCTCCTTCGATAGCATGATATGTTGCCCTAGTGGAAGTCCCATTAAAATCGGTTCGGCCGTTCCGGAGATTCCATGACGCAGGACAAACAAACAGCCAAGCAAGTACAAATATTTAAAAAAGTGTATTTGTGTTTAGTACTGTTACTGCACTTGAGAAAACACAGTTCAGTTCAGAGAATCACGAACAGATACAAAGTATAATCCGATGGTACGGCAATCCGACACGAAACGGCTAACGTGCATTTTCAGGCACGAGGATATCACACCGCTAACTTCCAAACACCAGGCTACTACTAAAAATTTTCTAAAACAAAGACCCAATACTTTTTGCCTGACCTGTGAATCGAATCCAAGACCTCATGCTGAGCAGTCGGTGCTTGCAACCACTAGACCAACGTACCAGTAACTACATTAAAACGTTTCTCAGATTTTTTTCATTTACATGTGCTGTAAAACAAAGCTTCTTACCAAAATTCATGGTTCTAGCTCAACCCTATGCGTTTTCATGCCCTTGTTAAATCGCAAAATATGGGACATAAACGGTCATAACTTTTAATAGCGTACTGAGTTACAAATTCAAAGAGACTGATATAAAAAATCAGGTCGATATTTTTCAAATTCAACATTTTTTTTTTTTTCACATAAAAATGAAAAGCTAGTGCACGGATTTATCTACCCGTCGCGTTCCTGTGAAAAGGGTCTCGACATCGACAGACAGAGGGACAATAAAATGATGCTATAAGGGTTCCGCTTTGTTAGGAGTACGGAACCCTAAAAATTAAAAAATATCTTACCTTTGTTTATTTGGCATCGCTTGTGCGACATTACTCTATCAAAAGATGATGCGTTACATAATTATGTTTATAACCAGGGTCGGGGTCAAAGGCCGAAGAAGCATTCACTTTATTTATGTAACACACTTTGAATGCGCTTTAATTTATTATTTTTATTGCTCAGTGCATGTAACTCACAATGTGTTTATCCAGTAGCGTAGCTAGGTTTGGGCAAAGAGGCCCTCACCCACGCCCTCGCGAGGCCCCTTTCTGAGGATGGGTGAACAAATCATTAATCGATATTCCCCAGCAGTCACTAAATTATAACGATTCTCAGATGTTTTCCTTTACATATGCTGTGAAACATTGCTTCTTACCAAAATTCATGATTCTAGCTCAACCCAAAGTGCAAAAACCCTTGTGAAATTGCAAAATGTGTGTCATAAACGGTCATAACTGGTCATCATCTACTTTACCTTTATGTAACACGTAATGAAAGATGTCTAAATGCCAGCCGGGTCCAATGGCTCAACGTGTTTTCCGAGGTACGGGGGTTTCAAACCGCCAACTTCCAAAATCCGGGCTACTACTGAGAAATTCCTTACCGAAAAACCTAATAGCAATTTTTGCCCGATCCGCTCGACTAACGAGGCAGTATAACATGATGAATGTATTTTAATTACATTTTGTTTTGTTTTGTTTTCAGTGGGTCCGGTTGTGGTTAGTGTTCACTGTATCCACAGTATGGTCGCAGCAAACTAATACGGTAAGTGAAGTTATTTTCTCGAACGCTTAAAGGCTTTCACAGACAGGCGTGAAGTTAAAAATGCTCTTACTCACACGTTATGCCTGTGTATAAGTGAAGTAGCATTGTAAGTGTTGAAAGTATAATTAAAAAAGGTATGTTACAATATAAATGGTATGGCCATTTTCTTAATGACATTACGACAAAAGATGCAATGTATAAACGTTGCATCTTTTACGTTGTAGAGCAGACGATTTTTAGGGCATATGGAGCAATGTATCTGGAAAAATATTCGGCTGTGATTGACTTTGCGATTTTATTATCCCTACAATTAGGAATTTAAAAGTTACTAAACTGAGTCCCTAGATTAGTCGCCATCATTATCAAATACCACTTATTTTCATCATTCCTAAATACCTAGGTCCTTACAACCCATTTCTGACATCAACATAAGACGTTCGATAGCTTTGTCTAAGCGAAAAGGTTAAACTATCAATCAATTTTTTTTTTGTGTCCACTTTGTTCACGCGTCTTTATGAAAAATACGTACAAAAGTAATTACAAAACACATGTTAGTCAACAACAAAGATTTATATTCACATCATCAAAATAATATTTTTATAACTTCGAAATGAATGAGAACAAGATCCATTGTACGAGAACGAACAATACATTCATTTCATTCGTTCACTTGGCTAGCCTTCCTGGGAGAAAGTCTAGACGAAACTGCGTAAGATTATTAGAATATCTTGTTTAGGGACTGGTTTCTAAGGTCTATTTAGTGTTAGAATTTCACTATCTCTCTTAAATTGTGATTATTAGTATATATTTTTTTGAATTTTTTTATTGATAAATAGGCTCGCGTTTGACCACCATCTCACCTAATGGTAAGTGATGATGTGGTCGAAGTTGGAGCACGCCTACCTAAAAGTAACCTATTCACTCTTGACTTAAAGACCCCTAGGTTATAACTATCGGGAAACACAGACTCCGGCAGGGAATTCCACTCCTTAGCCGTACGCATAATGAAGGTATTCCCAAAACGTTTTGTGCGTATAAGTGGGATGTCCACCATGTCTCAACTTTTTGATGTATTGGTTTATATATGTATTGAGTATGTAGCTTATTACTTATATATTGTACATGAGTCATCACATCACTATGGACTACCTGCATATTTATTTTTCCGGCTATGTCAAATCCATCCAAAGGTTATCTGTAAAAGATCGCTTTTAGCGATAGCTGCGATAAGACCGCCCATTGTAACACCTTTGTAGTTGTTAAGTCGTTATTTAATTCTGTTACGGTGTACAAAAAAAGCAAAATAGTAGCCAAAATAAATTTATCTATAATCTATTTATTTTGGCTTTGCAAAGGCAGTGCAAAGGCTTTCCTTTCCTCCTTCCACCCTTCTCGACTCAATATGATAGGCCAATTCTTTAAAAATTAGTCCAGCTTATTCCACCATGTCCCGCTGGTCCTGCCGCGCTGTCGGTTCTTGCAAATTAGGACTCGAAAATTAGAGTTTCTGATTGACACTTCGCTCTATCGCTAGTTGGCAAAGTCCCGAGTGCAGATTTCTGACACTGATTTGCATAATAATAGATAGTTAGAAATACCCTTTGTTATGTACACCATAAAAGAATTAAGAAAGACTAAACAAAGGATGTTACAATAAGCGGTCTTATCGCTAAAAGAGATCTTTTACGGACAACCTTTGGATGGATTTATACTAATTCCCTCCAAACCGAATTTCGGTTAGGGTGCTCTAAGGAGGTGAGTTTTAACTCATCGGAGTGTTGCGCAGTACGCAGTGAGATAGGTATATATATTACGGTGGGTGCGCAAACACAGGTGCGGAACAACTTTTACAATACATAAATCTTTAGTCTGAACTAGGAATAATTCCTGTATCATGATCACGAGCGGAAGGACAAACAATATTTAAAAAAAAAACGTGCTATTAATAGAATTACTTGGAATTATAAATCTATTCAATTAAATTACTATTACTTCTAGCATTAACTACTAACTAACATCAGCAGAAATATAAACTAGGTGATGATAATCAAAAAGATTAAAGATCACTAAGAACTATGTGAAGGCCATAGACAAATATTTGTTTCTTACAGGAATCAAACCCCCACCACGCAGTGCAGCAGTCGATTGCTTAACCACTGCGCTAATGACACGGTTGGCGACACGATTACACCGGTACAAATGTGTGTATCGCTTACCAATAGTCGTCCCCAGTCTGATTGTTTGTATAAATGCACTCACGATACAGGAGACGTTCCTAGTGTGAGGTAATGTTTATTAAACGAACCGTGTCGTCTTATATATATAACGGTAATCAGTCAAGACCGATCCTCTGCTCGGATATAGTCTATTGCCAGGGCTTCCCAAACTGAGCGTCACGACGCCCTGGGGCACCGCAGTATTATCCTAGGGGCGTCGTGAGGTAATCTAAATAGGTTGGCTGTCTGTGTCGATAAATTACGCACGCTTTTAATTTTCGTTTTAATATTCACTATGGCGAACGAAATTTTAGAAAAACGATTACCTTCTGATTTACCTTCATTACTATTAAAGGAAATTTAGAACTTCCTCAATGTTTTGTTCGTCATAAAGTGTTGGTTGCTGAAACTATACTTCTTTCTGTTTTTCTGACAAATTGTTATTAGGCTAGAACTATAACTAGTAGTAACTAGTAGCTAGTAGTAATATAGCAACTTCCGAAGGGCGTCACAGTTAAACTAAGCTTGGGAACCCCTGGGCTATCCAATGATTTCCAGGAGTGTTGGTATACTTATATATTTTTTTAAATATAATTTCATATAATTGAAATATTCATTATTATTATAATGTCCCTATCTATATAATGTGTATCTATTCATACACAAAATATTTTAAGGGATATACCTATAGCCGATAAAGAAACCATAGCAACAAAAAAAAAACCATAGCAACAAAAAAAATTACCTAGGTATTTTATATAAAAAATCAAATAATTTAATATTTCTATATTTCTGTAATAAATACTGGTTCCTTCTTATTTTTTGACATCTAATACGCCAGTTTACGCGGGCGGCGGCGGTATTTGAGACGGTGCTCGGCTTTTATGATGATTAAAGAGAGTTTTTCTTTTTTATCATATGAAAATTATAATAATTGCGTAAAATAAAAAATATTGCGATTTTTTTTTTCGTGTTTATAGTTCCTTTATCAGCTATAGGTATGTCTCTTAAAATATTTCGTGTATGAATAGATACACCTTATACATATATACCTACTTAATATTATAATTACGAATGTCACTGAACCTAAAAGTTTCTAGAATAGAAAGGGGTTGTTAATCCATTTTTTTTTCGGGGGTAAATTCATCAAATTACTATACGTTCTGGGTGGAGTGGAAGGTAATGTTAGACTTCTACTGACTAATAACCAGAGGTCGGAACAGTTATTTATGTACTTACACTGATTTCATACATCGAACGAATAAAGTCGATATGCCCCACATATAAAATTTGTATGTTAATTATCCTTGTTTTAGTTCTCTAATCCATCTCTGAGGTTTTTATTATTATTTATTTGTAATATTGTTGGTCACACGGGATTGTCTATTAGAAATAAGGTTTAAAGACATTTATTTCTCATAAGAAAATTATGGTTCACTTAAAATGAGATACAAAGTATTGATATATTTGAATATTAATTATTGAGTACCGTTCACTCTTGGAATGTTGGAGGCGTTATGTTACATTGTTCGGACATGTTTTTTTAAGTTTATTTTTGAAGATATTGACACTATTAATTCGTTTCAAATCCTCCGGCAGACCATTGTACAGCCGTACTCCCTCAAACAATATAGTACTTATTCCGTAATTAGTCCGTGCACGTGAGGTCATTAGCTGTAACTTGTTTATACTCCTTTTTTGTGTAGTTTTATGTTTGATTGTAATGAATTGGTGGTGATATTTTTAATGAGGACGCAAGTGTTATAGGTGTAAAGTTGTGCGAGGTTAAGTAGGTTAGTTTTTTTGTATAATGATTTAGTTGGATGAAGATGAAATCCTGGAAAGATCCATATTAATATCAATATTTCGATGCAAATACATAAATAACTCTACCTTATTCCGACCTCTGCATATAACCCGTCCAGGTTGTTTCAGCTGCCTTGCGTTCCGGGCACTGTATGGTGGAATACCCATAGCAAGGGCTGAAATAGGGCATGCAAGTTTGTTTGTAAAATCGTACGAATAAAGTTGTGGGCAACAGCTAGTTTATTTTAAAGAGGGAATGGACTGTAATCTACAACGGGCCTAATGACTGTTGAGTGTCACATGTTTTCAAATTAATTCCCTGCCGGTGTCTGTTTCCTGATCGCTATAACCTGGGAATCTTTAAGTCAAGAGTAAATAGGTTACTTCTAGGCAAGCGTGCTATTTCATGAAAATTACATAAAGTACCTAATGTCTGGGTTCAAATCAACGACTTACAACCCATAAGTCATGCTTCTAACCAATGGGCTATCACTGAACCTATATTAAATTACATAATTATATTACTAAACTTATTTAGGTACATAATAAAATTCTCTCAAGAGCTACCCGTTCAATAAACTACAAAACCAGATGAACATGTGAATACCTTTTACTTTTATAATATATGGTGTTTAATATATATCGACATAATGTTATGTCATACATCGTAGGCCAGTAAACTGCGTCCGGCAGTGAAAGGCTTACAATGGGAAGCTATTTCCTTCTGGGAGCTTTTATATAACTTGAGATAACGATTATAGCACCTATTATCGCATTTAATCTAAGTACCTAGGTACTTAAATGTTTTTTTTATCCAAATTCTTTTCAACCATTTGACATCAATCAAAAACACGATTTATGCACAAATAGAAATAACAAATGTTACTATGTCTGTTTTCACGGCGGATCAAAAAAGAAAAACAAATATTTGCCGTCCAGTTCATTCTAGCACATGACTTTACTTTTGAGTATCCACCGTACAGAGTAAAACTTAACTTATATGACTTAACTTACATTATATATGTATGTAAGTTAAGTCATATAAGTTGTTGTTGCAACGTTATAGGCCGACTACCTGACCCGTAATTTCGATTTTTCATACCCTTCAGTCTCTGGGGTGGACCTTTCGGATCTTGTGCTATTTTTTACCACACCTTCATCAGTTCAAAATCAGTTCATCGGTTTAGACGTGAAATTTTAACAAACAGACACATTCGCATTTATAATATTAGTATGGAACTATGTATCAACTGGTATCGTCTTTTAGTATTCACGTTATATTCGAAGGAGATGACGGGGCCATAATGAGCGAGCGACGCGAAGGATATCAAAGCCCCCGTCGCGTTGTCTCCGTCGGTTAAATTACTTTTGACCCGTCCGTCGACGCGGTGAAAAACAATTTCGTTACCATTTTCATCCAATGTGGTAGATATTTCGAATAAATTTGTAGTAAAATAGCTGCTCCAAACGTTAATCACTATCAATTCCCAATTCAATTCAATTTAATATTAGTATAGCTGTATATTTAGGCCATAAGGAAAGTATTTCAACAGTCCACTAATTATGATAGACACAAGGTAACGATAGCTTCCACATACTTACCGCCAATTAATTATGATGGATCGCGGGTAGTCGCATGTATTATACAAAACATAGCTACACGTAATAGTATTATTAATTGTCAGGATTTGTTCCGCATTTGACTAAATTTTTCGCTCCACATTCGGACATTAAAATAATATAAGCGTCAATAGCCCAATGGCTAAGGTGATCGAAAGGTCACGGCTTCGAACTCCACCTATTACACCATTACGCTCCAGACGCAAGAATATCTAGCTTGATTGGAGGGGATAAAAGATAGACAATGTAAATTCTACCCATTTTGCCAGTTAGTTCCCTTTAAAAAAAGTACGAATCTAGACGACTGATGCGAATTTGATACAAAATTGAGTAGTGATTTCACACTGGCCAATATTTTAATGGGACCAAATAGGACCAACCAAGAGAGATCCGTCTGACAGAGATACATGGAAATTCTTGAAGGAGGCCTACACTTCATCGTACCCTCAGTAATATAAGGAATCAAGTGAAAATTTTTGCAAACTGAGGTTTTAAATGCTAAGGGCACAAAATGAAATTCACTACCGGTTAACTAACCGGTTAACTAACTATACCGGTTGGCTAACTTAAACAATAAGCATGTTATATGAAAAAATATCTGTAATGTAGGAATCCAGAATCTTGAAACGCAATTTCTCAAAAATCTACTTTTTTGAGTTGTGCCCTTATATTACTAAGGGCGCGTCATGTACATAAGCAGATACGCGGATTTTCATTATCTCCTGTCCGGTGTTTGCTCATGCCAGTCCCAATCAGATCCATAGGATGCAAGTCGTTCAGAACCGTTTTCTCCGAAAGGCCACGGGCGCGCCCTGGTTCTGTAGGAACGAGGATCTCCACGTAGACCTCAAACTCCCGACCATAAAGCAAGTGTTGAAACGCATGTCAGTGCGTTACTTGACCTCTGCTGAGACCCACACTAACCCCCTGATCGTATCGGCCGCCCGATACAGACCCTCCAAGATTTCTCGAGTTCGTCGCCCGCGTAACATCCTAGACGAGCCTGACGACCCCACCACCATCCGACAAGAGAGCAGTAGGGAAACCAGCACTCTTAGAAAACACAAATACAGAACGCGTTCCTTATTCCGGCCTCGCCGACGAGGCCCATCGCGACGTCCGCGTACTTGTAATGAAAATCCTCCCCGACCTTTGCCAAACGAGCCAGCCCGCGATGCTGAGCCAGTAGCAATAAATACTCCCGAAAATAATATGACCCAGCCTGTCCCTTTGCTGCCCTCCCAAAATGACCCCGCTATGCCGAGGCCCGTACTCCACAGGGAGTGCCCTTAGCGTACGGTCATTAGTTTTTAAGTATATTTTAGTTTGTAAGCCCTGGCTGGGGGCCTTTAATTTATTAGAGGTCACCACAGGAAAGTCCGGTTAAGTAGACTCACAGCCTTAGTGTGCTGATCTACAAGTGGCCCTACCTAAAAAAAAAAAAAAAAAAAAAAAATTTCATTATCTACCAGTCGACCAAGGGTGGTGAAGAGATAGTGTGGTAGATGTAATATAACTGGCGCAGTAGCTTAGCGGTTGTCTGCTGCGCTGCGTGTCGAAGGTTTGATTCTCGCAGCGGAAAAAAATGATAGTATATCCCACATATAGTTGTTCTGGGTCTGGGTATTCCCCTTTCAAGAAACCGAGGTTCCTATAAGACGGGATATATATGCAGGAAATCCGAAAGAATTGGTAGCCCGACACGTAAATAGTTTCCACTGCCAGAGCTGATAATACATTAGACGCTATTCTACTAAAACGGTGTCATTTCGTGATTGCCGTCAGCCATTTTATTCCTCTTGATTTGAATATAAATACCATTCACTTATGTGTAATCAAATATGCAGTACTTTATATGTCTACTATCAGTTTGGCCTTTTCATTGCGTAACTAATGGAATATCTTTACATAAGTATAGTAAACAACGTCGCTTCCCGCCTCCTTTCACGTAAATCTTACAAACTAAATTATTATTTAATATAATAAATCAGTAAATAAGAACGTGTGTACCTTGAATATATTGCCAACAAAATAATTGAGGGTTAAGAAACAGTAATAGAAGAAGAATTAAAAAAAATCTGTCTGTTTCTAGTTTGTACACGCTAATCTCCGAAACTACTGGACGGATTTGAATGAAACTTTTATTGTTATATAGCTATTAAGTCTGGGCAACATATAGGTTATCATACGTACGTGTCAGTACGTCGTTAGGCGGGAAATTAAAATAATGCGTTATGACAGTACGTCGAGGGACAGGCCACTTAATTTTAAGAGTAGGTACGTCGTCTCACGATATTTTTTCATATAAGTATTATGAAGAGCAGTATCCACTGTCATATTATGAGCAATTTCATATTTCTTACTGCCGTAACACGAGTATTTTGTAGGTAGTTTCATATTGCTTGCTTGTGCACGAGTACTACGTTGATTTGTCATTTAGTATGGATTATTCTACTGTCGTAATGTGGTGTCAGAATAAGTGCTCACTGTCAGCGAACGTGTTAATGAGATGCAGCCGAGTAACAGTAACGTGATCCTACCTATCTGACCTCTACAACCCAGTATCTGGGTAACACCCCTTGGCAAAACTGGTGTAAGATTTTCTGGCTTCTGACTACCCATAATGACTGTCAAAGCTTGCTTTCCGAGGCATGAATGAATCTCCATACGGTAAGAGGGTCACCAATCACGGATCAACTTTGAAGATTCAATAGAATAGGAATAATATATATAGAATATTCCTCGGCTCTCTTAAGACTCTCACCTAACGGCTCGGGTCTCAATGGCGCCTCATCTGTAATCACCAACATTACACACTTGTACCATAATGTACTATTATTTCTAAGTATACGATAATCTATCCGATTTGACAGACTTTTTTTTGTTTCATTTTTATCTGGGGGCACGGCAGTGCTCCCGCCAAGTCGAGCAAAAAAGCGGCACGACCGTACCATCCTTTTCTCGAAGCAGTTCAGGCCATTTTCGACCGCCTATAACTTCGTTGTGGATAAAACTAGAAGCCTGAATTCAATCAATCGCACTAAACAATCTAATTACATTCGAACATATAATAAAGACAAGAGCAAGGATAACAAAATGAATACTACGCTCATCGGCATCCCAGGAGCGCGTCACCCAGTGTACGTCACGGATCAGCTTCCTTCCAACACAAAAAAGCTCTTCTACCTGGCAAGACAGTGTGCCAAAGATAACGGTTTTAAGTTCTGTTGGATATCAAATGGCAATATATTTTTAAGAAAAATTGAAGGTGAAAAACAAATTTTAGTAAATACAGAAAAAAGTCTTCTTGATGTTAAAAATGTAATTATGTGACTATCCGAACTTTTATATAGTTGTTTTAAATATCTTTTTAGTTATAAGCGAACTTGCATTATCTATATAAACTCAATCATACACACACTACACGAACTTCCCTTACGCAATTCCTACCTACACATTTATCCTATACATCTACTCATAGTAAAAAAGCAATGTACCTACACTGTTGAGCCAAGTAATATTATAGCTACGTTTAAAACCCACTTTTATGTCACGATTTGTATTTCCGTTCTTTTAAAATGGCTGTTATAGATAATATCAATAGTGAATTAGACACTCTAAGCTCTGGCAACTCTTTCACTTGCAGTCCGGAGGACTGCCCTAAGTTTTTAAACAATTCCGACCATAATTTAAAATTCATACACTTAAACATACGTAGTATAAACAAAAATTTCGATCAACTGCTGGCCTTGCTCCACATAACAAAATCCTCATTTGATGTTATAATATTGACCGAATGTTGGCTCAGTAAGGTTTGTAATCTACCGGTATTGCAGGGTTTTCAATCATATTCCACGGAAACAAACTCCAATCAGAACGATGGAATAGTAATATTTGCGAGGCAGGGTCTGCAAGTCACAGTCTGGGAACCTAACTTCATGGGTGGCAACTGTCTCGTCTGTCAATTAGACAAAAATATAGCCCTTGTTGCGGTTTATCGTTCTCCATCATATAACTCTAGGGACAACTTTGATAATTTCTTAGAAAGTCTTAACAGAGTCTATAGCAAACTTTCCACCTGGCCGAACATAGCTCTCATCGGCGATTTAAATATAGATATTAAACCGAACGGAAGAAATGACCGAAGCATTGACTATCTTTTACTGAATACATCCCACGGGCTCCTGCCAACCCATTTGTTCCCCACTAGACTAGAAAATTGCATTGATCATGCTTTCGTAAAAACTAACCTACCCATCATCACGTTAGTCTTAGATTCCCATATTACGGATCATAAACCTCTCCTGCTTAGTTTTGCCAACACTAATCCCAAACGCCAAACGAGTCACATTTCCACTACCTTGGATTACGCTGCAATAAAGTCAGAACTAGAACACATGGACTTTACAGTTGTTTACAAACTCGACAACCCTAATACATCGATGAACACGTTCATTACAATGTTAACGTCTGTAATTGCCAAACATACAATACAAACCACTATTCCAAGAAAACAAAGAACAATTAAGCCATGGATAACCCCTGGACTTTTGAAGTGTATTCTAAATCGAGACAAGCTACACAGGAAATCTAACAAAGACCCAGATAATATTATACTCAAAACCACGTATACACGCTATCGAAATTTTTGTAATACTCTACTTAGAAAGTTAAAGATTGCTTACAACAAGAAGGAACTTGAAAAATCTAAAAATAACACGAAAGCCCTTTGGAAAACAATTAAAAATATAACGAACACAAATAAAATTAAAACTAGCGCGACTGAGCTCCTGGATATATCCGACGACCCTAAATCATCCATAAATGAAGTGTGCAAATTTTTTACTGATATAGGAAAAAACATGGCAGCTAAAATTATCTCCCAGTCCCAAACTCCCCCTGACCAACCTAGCATTGAAGTTCCAAATTTTATTGACACTATCCCACTCTCCCCACTCAACTCGCTTGCGCTACTGGAGGTCGATGAAAATGAAGTCGAATCCCTAATTATGAACTTACGCAATGACTGTGCGATGGGTTGGGATGGTATATCGCCCGTTTTATTAAAAATGTGCCACCAGGCACTAACGCGGCCGCTGACGTACATTTTTAATGACTGTCTACAGAAGGGTGTTTTTCCTGATGCACTTAAGAGAGCCATCATTCATCCTATCCACAAGGCAGGGAGCAGAAGCTGTGTCAACAATTACAGACCGATCTCCGTTTTGACAGCCCTTTCCAAGTTGCTTGAGCGTATTCTTGGTCGCCGTCTGAATAAATTCCTGGACAAGTATCATCTCATAGCCGATAACCAATATGGTTTTCGTACTGGAGTTTCAACCGAAGATGCAATTCTAGATCTGACACAGCTCGTTACTAGCAACTTGGACAGTAAAACTAAATGTCTTGGAATTTTCCTAGATCTCTCAAAAGCGTTCGACACAGTTTCTGTTCCCTTACTTTTAGCTAAATTGGAATCGATAGGGGTAAGGGGTATGGCTCTTCAAATTTTCAAAGATTATCTCACTAATCGTACCCAAATGACTAAAATTGGTACCATTCTTAGTGATGAAGAATTTGTTTGTTACGGAGTGCCTCAGGGAAGCATTCTGGGTCCCCTTTTATTCCAAGTGTACGTCAACGATTTGTGCAGAATGACCCTTCCCAATTCCAAAATCTTTGCTTATGCTGATGACACTGTGATTTTAGTGGATGGGTCAACATGGGATGGTGTTGCCAATAACGCAGAATCAGCACTTGCCAAAGTAATAAAATGGCTTAATCTGAACCTGCTAACTCTAAACTTTGAGAAAACGTGCTACATTCCTTTCTCTATCCGCCGTAACACCGCACCAAACCTAAACTTCTCCATAACAGCCCACACCTGCTTACAGCTATCATCCCCGTGTCAATGTCGAACACTAACAAGAACCGAGAGTGTAAGATATCTAGGTATTCAGATAGATGCAGGGTTGCGATGGGATAAGCAGATCGATGTCCTGACCTCCAGAACTATGAGACTGGTTCACATTTTTAAGTCTCTTAGAGAATCTGCCAACCCTGATACCTTGAAAATGGTTTTTCATGCTCTGTGTCAATCCGTGATTGGATATTGTATAACAGTATGGGGTGGCGCAACTAAAACCAGTCTACTCAGAGTTGAACGAGCACAAAGGGCTATACTCAAAATTATATTACGCAAGCCATACCGCTATCCTACAGCACGATTATACTCGGAATGTAAGGTGCTAACAGTTCGCCAGCTCTTTGTTCTTCGATCAGTACTCAGAAGACACGCTTGCGTCCCCCCGTCTGATCCTAATAAACGTACCAATATCCCCCCTGGCACACGTCAGAAAACCTCATTCGCCAAACATCAATTTTCCACACTCAGTGCACATATTTATAAAAAAGCTCACAAAGACCTTAACATCCGTGACCTCAACAAATACCATATCAAATCTAAAGTGACAGAATGGCTCCTTCAACTGGATTACATAAAAACTGAGTCCCTACTTACATTCATTGCTTAACACTGTACACACCTGTTTTCCTCATTGCTTAATGATATTTATTGTATTTTGCTGCACACTTAGAACTACCATCACCCACATTATATACTCCTGTGCAGTTACACACAACCACTCACATACTTCTACATATACACACACACTCTCACACAGTTAGACAAACTCACACACACCGCTCTACATCCTCGAGTTACCCTTCCTTTTTTCCATATTTTGCTTAATATTTATCTATTTATCATAAATATTTACGATTTAGTCCTTTAGTTTAATATCTACTTCACATGGTAGACCGACACACTTCGCACAAGTAATGTACTATGTTATGAAACATTTAAGCCGATCACTGCCTCTTAAGTCACAGGTAACCCTAGTTTAAGAGGCAGGGTTCACCGACTTTGAGTACAAATGTTGTATTTATAGGTAATAGCCATGTATTGATGAACTGACCATGTAACAATATGTATGAATCAACCATGTACTGTTTTGATGATAAATAAACGTTTATTATTATTATTATTATTATTAATTTATATATGTATTACTTGTGAGATATATTGTGTTTTCATGCGATGCCCGAGTCAATCTATTTATTTAAAACGTTAAAGATTTTTAATATTGATATGGTCACTATAAGATGTTGTTAGGTTAGATAATTACGTAACAACTTAAGACAGAAGGTCCCTTAAGTAGGGACTGAATAAATTAATAACCAACTTGGTATTACATGGATCTCATAACATTTTACGGTAGAAGAATTGAGTTGCGAGACTTGGTTTTTTTTGACAAGTATAATTGCTTTTTTATGGGGCTATTCATTTTTCCTTCATTATTGAGGTCTAATGTTGTCACGTCATAAAGCTTTTTTGTGAGTGGTAGTACACTGTAGACCCTTTTTTTTTTTTAGCTTGGTAAAATTATCAAATAAGTCCTCCCACCCCGGGCAGGGTGGGAGGGACTGTCAGACTTTTACTGACTAAAATCCACGGTGTTCCTTCAATAACCCTTTACGTACCGGGTACACGGTAATGGGATGAGTCCCACGACCCCGGCAGGCTTCGGCCCTCTACGGGGGGGCCTCGTCATATTGCTGACGCTCTTTGAGGCGCGCGTGGAACACAACGCGCCGTCGTCCCGGGCATGGTCCATGGTCGGACAGCGAGTTGCCCTTTACTCGCTGTCCGCATGCCCGCGCCTACGGTGGCCGGAGATCGTCGGCCGACGTCCGACGCCGTGGGCGTCTACCACTGCGGCTGGGCTGGAGGGAGGACGCCACCCTCTCCCTCACGCGGTCCGCCTCCTCCTTCGGAAGCATGACTGCTTGGCAGAAGGAGGCGACCGCTTCCCAATCCCTCTCGTCCCGCAGCATGGCCTCGACCAATGCCGGGCGCGAGAGGTCTCCGTCTATTGCCGCCGTGAGGACACGTCGGTGCTCTGCCCAAGCGGGGCAGTCCTGCACCATGTGCTCGACTGTGTCCTCAGGGCGACCCTCGCAGTGGTGACACCCAGGCGTTTCTTCCTTTCCCATCAGACACAGGTACCTCCCGAAACTTCCGTGTCCGGTGAGGACCTGCGTCATGCGGTAGGTCAGGACGCCGTGACGCCGATCTAGCCACTCCTCAAAGAGGGGTCTTACCGCCGCAGTTGCGGCGTGCCCGACACTGTAGACCCTTAGATTTGTTTTACAATTTTTATTTGTAATTCCTCTGTACTGTATTAATTGGTCTATACTGTCCTCTCATACCTAATCAATCTGTATTATGGATACATTGTAAAAAATATATATTTTAAAATAGTAAGAGAGTAGAGTTTCTAGCCGGTTCCATAGAAAATGACCAATTTCGAATCGTGCACTAACTTCTGACGTTTTGTAAGTGCCCATGTAGGTAGGCCTTGTTGAAATAAAATAGTTTGAGTTTATATAGTACATTGAGATCTTAATATTAACATAGCTTTCCGTACCGTTACCTACCAGATATTATTTAGTCACGAACTCATCATTAATACTTTTTAAGTACGGTTGGATAAATACCATTTACTGACATGTAATAGAATAATATATTCAGCGCTGTATACATTATTCAACAAACAATTTCTATTGCACAACTAATAGGCTTAAATGTTAAAATATGAAGAGGTAGTAACTCTGTGACCTGTTGCAGTATATTTAAGGTCTGTTAATATTGTCGGTTGTGTAATATGTAAGATGAAATGCGGTCAAGTAAGATGAGATGTTACGATAGTAAAGTAAGTGCACATAGTAAATTGAGTCGTGTTTGTGGCTGATACCAATATCAATATGTATTGTTATACCACAGAATGGATACCTTGGACGGCGTTACGTACCAAAAACTTGTTACTGAAGGAACTCCAAATAAAAGACAGGCTTTCGTCAATTGTATAATTACGAATTATGATATTTTTTCGTCCACATCTCCAGAAAAGACCAATCAGTAGAGAGGCTTGTCTTCTAGGGATCCGTAATAGGCATAAGACGACAGAGCCGATCGCCGATACACTGGGCGGACATAATAAAAAATGTCACGGAAACGTGCCTAGTGCCATTCCGTGCCATTTTTACAACGTGTGTGTAGACTTACATTACGATTAAGGATTAATTAAAAAAAAAACAGATAAAATAAATTAACATAAAGTTGGATAAATACTAAGAAAAATAAACTTTATTTTATTTCAGTTTAACTTCTATACTAACAATTTTTCGCCCTCAGCGCTATTAATGTACCTACGACATTGCTACAATGTACGGCAATATTTAGACTTTGGCCAAAGTACCTACCCAGCCCTTGAGTCACAGATCATGGGCAGCATCAATCAACCTTTTCGAAAAATCTGGCTAACACTTCCGTTTTGGACTAGGTTTCTTACATAGTTTTGGACTAGGTTAAGCAGTACGACTGTGGAATACTCTTCCCGTGTCAGTAAGACAAGCACAAACACTTCCTTCTTTCAAAAACATGGTAAAAGATCTCTATCTCTCTCTTTAATTTGTTACTATTTTTTATAAAACTCAGCTTTGTTCTTTTTATGTATATGTGTATTGAGTATGTAGGTTATTACTTATTTATTGTATATAAGTGAATAGTACACCATGGACTACCCGCGTATTTATTTTCTCCTGCTGTGTGAAATCCATCCAAAGGTTGTCTGTAAAAGATCGCTTTTAGCGATAAGACCGCCCATCTGTTATGGATTACAATAAAGAGTATATCTATCTATCTTATGATTACGGGGCTGGTAAAAACTTTATTTAAAACAATGAGACGTCTATTTTCTTCTACAAAAGAACAGCACCATAGAACACACCTCTAATAAAGAACATAGACAATAATAACAACCTCTGTGCTCCAGATTTATTCATCTAAACCATGTTAGCCGGACGTGACGTCAGCATTCTCTGACATAACGGAAGAAAGTTTGTAATAGTTGTAATTATTAGTTACCTATCAATTACAATTAGAGGCTTGCCGCAGGCGGTAGAGTGATGTAGGTAACTAAACTGTCGATCATACGTTATGTAACGAAGTCGGGCTATTTACATCATTTACGAGAACGGATCAACCTATTACCATCAATCATCTATCATTGGTTTCCGATTTATCTACGGCCCACATATTTTGCAGAGCTTCAACTATGTAATGCATGTATGTAACGCAAACAAATACTTCTACACAGGGATTGCATCCCACAGCTCATTCAATCTCGCGCGAACAATAAGCGGGATTGATCAATTCCCCGTTGGATCGATAGGCGGGATTGATCAATCCCGCTCGGGATCCCGAGAGATCCTTCACTTTAAATATATTATATTATAGAACAGGATTGTAACTACAGGTTTTTTTTAATCAAATTATTTAGACAATTCAACAATCACAATTCGTTTTCTAACAAATAACATTATTAATAAAATTTAATATATTTTTAGTAAAAGTAATCAGTCCAATGGGGTAAATGCTTGGCTAAAGTATAAAAGTATGACTAATTATTAAAATGCTAACATTGGTATTAATTATCACAAATAACAAATGCCAAGTTTGTTATTAATGGCAAAAATAAATATTTTTAGTAAAAATAAGGCCTAAGGCGTTTAACCACTACCTCACCTATGTAATGATGTGGTCGAAGATGAAGCACGCTTACCTAAAGGTAACCTATTTACTAGACCCCTAGGTAACAGAGACATACTCCTAAGACCTGTTATCTAGGAAATCTCTCCTTCTCTATATACAACGTGTAACGGAAACCCCATATCTATCCAAAAGGACTGAAGACAACATCTGGTATGGAGTCTCTATGCACAGTTTCAGCTCAAAATAAGTGACTCACAGAATTGACCCCAAATTATTGGTTTCATATGTTTCTTGAATATCAGTAATAACAAACGTGTCACAGCACTATGAGGGTCATCACTTTCCACGTCACTTGCCAATAAAACGATAATTCTCTTCGTTCTTCTTAATTTGAAAAATTCGGCCTCTGGTATCAATGTATTGAAACTTCTAATATGCTCCACACATGTAGACACAGGATTACAAAACCCTTGCCCTATCGTTTGTTATCACTTATCATCCAAAGAAGCCGTGCACTCGGTATGTATATACCCTTTAAATTACACGTTGTACAGTATTTTATATAGGTCTTATCAGTTTATCACACAAGGCGATCTCTTACCACCACTTCTTATTGTGCTAATTATTGTAGTTCAGTTGATAGGAAACTGCGGAAGTAGTAAAATGTTTTAGCTGCCGTAAAATTGGTTTTCGCCGGTGTACCTTTGCCTAATCACGAGGGAAATAGATAGATAGATATACTTTATTGTGCACCAAAATTTAAACACACCTATTTAACAATATTGCTTATTCTATGGTTACAGTTGTATGGAAAAGTTGTCTGTTTGTATGGGTGTCGAGTTTTCTTACTAAATGTAAATATGGAGAAGGTGGAGAGCAGTTGTGGTCCAGCTGGGTAACAGGCTCGACATACCACAACCCAAGTGAAAAACGGCTAAATTAGGTTTTCCTATTAAGCCTGCAATACATGTTGGCCGAGCTTAGACCAACGCGAGCCTAGACAAATTGACACAAAGCAAGCGTTACTGTCTAGACGTTCGACAAGTTTGAAGGAAGCCAATGCAAATGGCCAATATAGACGAGTTTTGAGGAGACGCCCACATGTTGGGCACTGTCCATTTTTATTGGCCGTGCGCGCGCGAGCGTCTTTGATTTGTGCAGAAAAACCGATACCGCTCTGAAGTGAGGCAAGTGATCGCGAGTGACTGCAAGTTGTGACAAAGCTACGTCAAATGAGGTCTATACACGTTGGCGCTTGTCTATACGCAACCAACTAGGCAAGGGACACCGAGCGATAGCAAGACAACTAAGACAAGGCAAATATACCGTCTACATGTTGGTATTGGCCTTCACTCGACAACGCGCGGCCAACATGTATTGCAGGCTTTACAAATTTCTTAGTAGTTAGTAAGTAGTAGGCATGGGTAATATCGATTTTACTCTGTATCAAATCGTACCTATGTATCGGTTTTGAATATCGGATATCGCATCTATATATTTCTTATTGCTGAATCTGTGTGGAACTCTGAAACGAAACTGCTACGTAAAATACTGTGATTTTTAGGTTTCGATTTTGCTCGATATATTTACATCATTATATTTTATTTGTAACTGTATACTCGAAATCAGTGAATGTATTTTTGTGTAGTGTTGATAATAATTATGGCACTCAATAATTATCCTAGTATTTTTTATTGAAAATACCTTAGGATTTAAAATCCTTTGACGTTTAATTATGGTTTCCTGTTTACAAGTGTTTAGAAAATAATGTATTCGGTATTAAACTCTATGCTCCTGTTTAAAATTTGTATTACACATTAGCGTATTTCTCTCTCTCTTTCGCTCGTTCGCATATACATCACTCCCGCGCGCATCGAACACCCGAATCACAATATCAGTTTGAACCGAATATCATAGTGCGATACCGACATTGTGTAGTGTTTTTGTTTTGTGACTCATACCAACATCAAGACATTAGGTACGCGGATACCTGATACATAGATTCAGTGCCGTCCGATATATAAATAATGGATATTGTACCAATACATATGTATTGTATCTATATACGATTTGTATCACTCACTCCTAGTTAGTAGCCCGGAGTTAGCAGTAAGATACTGCCGTGCTTCAGAAAGCCCGTTATGTCGTTGGTCCTGCGCTTGATTTCTCTCTGGTCGTGTCGAATTGCCGTCCTGTATCTCCACACATACTTGTGAGATGTGGTCATATATAGGTGAGATAGTGGTGAAACGCGACCCCTATAAAAATAAATCCGATGACATAGTGACGTCCAACAGCCCGCACTGGGCGGACGTTACAGGAGGTTGAATGGCTTACATCCTTGATTTGTCTCGTTAGTCGAGTGGTTGCAAGCGCGACTGCTGGTCAGTTGCGTGCAAAAAGGGCACAACCCAAAATAATATTGCAGTTCGTGTTCATAGTTCTGTGGAAAAGTCTATTTGTTGATTTCTTTGAATATAATTATTATAAAAACTAAGTGTTTTTAACTCTCGTTTTTTCACACCCTTGAAAAATTTCACAAGTGCCTAAAATAATAATGTGGAACTACTGATAACAAATTCAACATTAGTTCCATTATTTTCGGTTTCTTTTAAAATGGAACTTGTGGTAAAAAAACAATCAGTAGTTCCATCATGGAACTGTTAATACAACTAGTGGCAACGAAGCGACATAGGTAGTTGATAAAAGACTAAGGAAATGGTGAAGATGATGAATGGCTTCAAACGCGATTACAAAGATTTCGTATTAAACTAATAGTTTTCGGCCCACTTAAGTCAACTTTCACACTTCTGAATACGTATTACACTAAAGATCGTTTTCCCATACGTCGACAATTTCTTTACAAAAAACCTCGCTAAGCAACACCAAACCTACAAAATACAAGTAAAACTCCACCTCTGTATATGAATTAATACGTTTAATAAAAACTCATACTCGGCCACTTTCATTCGACGCTGTTTTTTCCTAGTTCCAGCGGAGCCACTTTTACCTAGTCCAGTTCTTAAGATTTTACACACATATATGGATACTGAGAGTGCAAGCTAGCTTCCGCGGTCCATTGAAATCGTCGATAGCAGATAGAAAGATATGCAGTCTGAGAGATAAGGAAGGAATATCTTACGTGTGTGAGGTTTTGTGCGTTAGACGAGTTGCGGAAGTTGCCTTGT
Organism: Tholera decimalis; assembly: GCA_943138885.2. Taxonomy (NCBI): domain Eukaryota; kingdom Metazoa; phylum Arthropoda; class Insecta; order Lepidoptera; family Noctuidae; genus Tholera; species Tholera decimalis. The sequence goes on from OW964571.2 coordinate 7,048,028, forward strand.
ATTTTGCAGCAGTACTTGAAACACAAGACGGTATTACCTAAATACCAAAAAACATTAGGTATTTATAATAGGTTGGTTGTGGGAGTGTTCTGGGTTGCGGGAGTGTTCTAATGAGATACCGCGGCCCCGGAACTTAAGGGCAACTAAAGGAACAGGGTTTTTAGTCAGTAGAAGTCTACACTCCCTTCCGCTTCACGCAGAGCGGGAGAAGTCATTCAATAATTTTCACACCCGACAAAACAGGTATATAATTATAATAGGTGCTGTTATTACATCCCTAAAGTTAAATAAAAGCCTAAACTACGTAAATCTAAAAATAACATAAAATATGGCGTCGAGAAATTCGTACAGACAGCAATCTGTCCACTGATAATGTGCTTAAAATACTGCAGGCGGCATAGTCTCTGGTAATGTTGTCCTCTGTCCAAGATGAACGCCAGCCCTTGGGTCATATGAAGTGTCAGTTCGAAGTGTCCAGGTGTCTGAAAATGTCTTTGATGAGCACTCGAGCACGCAATCCGAGAGTTTCACCCCAAACTTCTCGAAAATATAACTCAAATTATGAGTTGAATCAATGATTATTTGATAATTAAAAAACCATGCCATACCTCTCTTTATTGCACTGAATAAAGTGTCTATGATTTTCATAAATCTGAATCAAAGATGAACTGCCGCTTGACAATGTGTCAGTAAAATGATGGGTCAATTTCATTAAATAAATCAGCCTTAAAACTTTATTAGATTGCTCTTAATTCAAATTGGAGCCTTCATTCTTGGTCTGTAGAGATCCAAATGCATTTTCATTTTGATTTCCGCGTAATTGAAAACCCATTTTAATGTTCGACTTCATGGTGTGTATTTATGCATGTACGTGAAAAACGGTAAAGACAAAAAGAGGAAATTACATTGCTTTTGTTTTTAGTATGTTTTTGACAATGAAGAGTAGAAAAAAAGACAAAAAATTCCGGGGTTTTGAGAATGTTTAGCTCCGGAACGCAATGCAAGGGCTGGAAGGAACAAGCTGGGGTTTTAGTCAGTAAAAGTATTACACTCCCTTCCGCTCCACCTGAGCATTTGAAGCGTTTGCCGTGTTCGGTTTGAAAATAATAATAAATAAATAAATGTTTTATTGATATAAAAAGATAATTACATTTCGAATTGTAGCCCTGACTCCTGTGCTAGGTAGTACCTGTATTCGTATATAAGAACTAGTCAGGTCAAACCTTAGGCTACGATATATTCTCCTAAGTTCTTTCAACACGGTGGCGGATGTAATCGACATATTCACCTGTACACTGAGTGAGTTCACAAGGGCCACGTACTGTGTGTGTAGCATGTAAGATATAATAGTTAAGTATAATTTATTTTAAGTTACTTTGTCGCATTAGGTTTAAGATCTGTAATGGCAAAGGAAACATGTGTGTGTGATAAATAAATAAATAAATAAAAAGTTATAAGAATAAATGATATTTTATGTTGTTATAAATAAATTTCAGGACTGACCATTGAACTTGGCACCCATTTAGATTTCACTTCTTTTGTGGTTGAAGTCAACAACCAACGCATTTATGATAATATTGAACTTGGCTCTCATTTCACATTGATGTTTTTCATGGGATTGTGTTTATTCTGTTACACGTTGTATAAGTATTTATCTAAATAATAAATCAGCCTATAACGTTCTCACTGTTAGGACACAGGCCTCCTCTCTATCAGAGGGAATTTAATTTAATCTATTATTAATGTAGGGAAAATTAACAGTTGCGTATTAAAAAATAACAAAAATGTCTTAAACTATAAACTTGTCTAATACACAAACCACAACATTTTCCTCAGATTACATATAGTAAACAGTTAAATGTATCTGTGAGCATGATGGAATGGGCCACCACGCGGGTCAGTGGATGTCACATGCTGCTTCTGCTGATAAATTATAATTATAATGACTATCTATGTACTTTTTTTAAAGATTACTAATAATATGGGTACAATTCACATTACTAGCAATCTTGTTAACCCCTCCAACTAAGCTAAATATGCTTATGTCTGGAGTGGTTCACGGCAAAGACTATATAACCACTTGACTATCTATTTATCTGCATACTCTTACGTTAAAAGCCAATCCCTACATAAATGGGAAAGCTGTGTACAGTTTTTGTTATTTTAGAGCACTGCTATTTGTAGCAATATAGGGGATCGTTGTTAGGGTTCCGTAGTCAACAAGGAACCCTTATAGTTTCGCCATGTCCGTCTGTCTGTCCGTCTGTCCGCGGTTTAGCTCAAAAACTATTGGTACTAGAAAGTTGTACTTTGGCATGAGTATGCACGTTAATGACGCCAAAAAAGAGGTAAAATAAAATTTTGAAAAAAGCAATTATTTAGGGTACCTCCCATACATGTAAAGTGGGATGATATTTTTTTTTTTCGTTCTTCCTATAGTGTGGGATATCGTTGGATAGGTCTTCCAAAAATATTAGGTATTTGGTAAGACCGTTTTTTGATTAAGTAAACCGTTCGTGACTTATCAAGCTTTAAAGTACCAATTTTCGTTAGAGTCAAGTGTCCACCCCCTCTATCAACTAAACGGTTGTAGTTAGAAATTCAAATGTCACGGCAGTAGTACCTATATAGAACTAAATTTAAAGGAAAACTATCACACATAAGTGGGCTTTACAAGTTTACGAGTAATAGTCGACCAATTGTATTTGACTCGAAAATTTCGAACAACTCTATAGAAATGTCGATAGATGGCGCTAAGCGCCAGTTGTATCGTGCTAGTTTCTTGAGACGATTGAGTAGTGTAGCTCTCTGTCCGTATTTAAATTCAAAACACTGGCTATGACAAGTTTTATACAAATCTCTAAAAAAATTAAAACTTTCCATGCAAAATTGTCGGATCAGGTGAGGATTTGTATAGGAAGTCAAATTAGTTAGGTAGTCATGTTTGGCTTTGAGCGTGGTATGAAACGATCAGTCAGCGAATACGACACGCACTTGGCTGTTATAAAAACTACGGAACCCTACACTGCGCGTGGCCCGACACGCACTTGACCGTTTTTTTTTATAATTAAAGAGAACTAGCAATGTGGGTCGAATTCACATTACAAACAATCTTGTTAACCCCTCCTAACTAAGCTAAATATGTTTGTGTCTGGGGTGGATTCACAAATACAGTTATGGGTGGGGATCGAACTAGTGACCTCTCGATCACAAGTCTGACACCTCAGCCAATAGGCTACTGACGGTTTACCTTCTTCAACAACTCAACTCTTCTGTGTACCCTACACAGACGTGATGATGTATTTTAATTGACTATGCGTATTGTTTCAGCAGGCATCACAAGATGGCGCTGCGTTCGGTTGGGGCTGGCAGCTGTCACCGCTCGGGCCGGCCAGTACCGTAGGACACTATTATGTCAAACTACCACAGGTAAATCACGAATATTTAAATTGACAGTACCTAAACTCGAAAATGTTCCTAAAGCTTTGGATTCCTAGGAAAGCGGTGCCGTCATATAGCGGCCGTAATATTACGGACGCAAAAAGGCGGCCGTCTTTACGGTGACGACATGTGGAAAGTTCCACGGCCGTTTTAACACACTGTCTGCTTCATCGCTATCTAGTGTATTACATTCTCTTTGGAAACGTTCACGAAACCATCTGACACCGACAATACGGCCGTCATGCAAATGGCGGCACCGCTTTTTGACGTTACGGTGTCAGTTACCGCTCTCTAGGAAACCGCACCATTTTGTTTACATAGACAACGTTCTAGTGACGTCATTCACCGCTGTATTACGGCCGCTATTTGACGGCACCGCTGTCCTAGGAATCCAAAGCTTTAAAGGCTAAATCATGAATTTTGTGATTAAATCCTCTTACCATTTTGCTATAGAAGAATTGCCATGTATAAATGTTGACTAAGACTAATAACTGTATAAGACTATAGGTACAGGTGTACTCTCTGTTCCTTCTCATAGTCTGATGGGACAGCAATTTGACACGACCAGACTGATATCGGGCGCAGAACCAATGGCTTAACGGGCTTTCCAAGGCACAGGTGTATAGCATTGCCAGTTACCAAACTTCGGGATTACTAGTGAAAAATGTCTAATAGAAAAAGCCCATAGCACTTTTTGGGTGCGCCAAAGTTCACCTAAGTTTTCAACTCCGATAATTGGAAATCCGAAAATGTTCTTCCTAACATTTTTCATCCTTACAATCACAATTCCTAACTACTCTGTCTCTAATGTTCATAATTCCGAAGCATTCAACTTCATAATGTCAGTAGCAATAAACATCTATTATACTTTTTTTGTTTTCCTATATTTTCTCAACACTTTACACTACAACATTTTACACTATTATTCAAAGTTTTGTTTAGATTTCTTTCGTCTTCTTTAATTTTATTTATAGCGGTGTGTACCTGCAAAGATATCCATAGGTTAGGTTAGAACTGTGACCAACTACGCGCGAGCCGAGCGAGCAAAGCAAGCGGTGCCGCGGCAGCGGCCGGCGAGCGCTACCTCGACATATACTTTTTATTACACTTGGTAAATGTTTCTTTCTGAGTATGAGTGAAAATATTATGGTAATTATGTTTAGGGATAAAAGCGTTATGATAAAAAATAGTAGGAGTTTAAATATATTTACATTAATTATATTATTCATTACAATTTTCGGAAACATGAGTGTTATGAACATCGCCGGTAGTACCTACTACAAATAGTATGAATGAAAACTTTAGGATGAAAAAGTTTAGGAAGAGTGATCATTCGGATAATCATTAGGAAGAACAATTTCGGGTAAAGAACTTTAGGTGAGCCAATATGGACCCGCACTTTTTGCCCAAGACAAACGACCACTAGACCAACGTGTCAGTCACGATAAATAATTAATTAATCTAGGTCACGATAAGTAATATGGAATCTGGACATTAAAACTAAACTAAATTTGACTGTAATACTAAATTGACAAGAAGAAGGAATTTTGACCGAGAATGATTTTAAAATATAATTTCTAAATTTTTTTAACTTTGTTATTGCCTATTTTAGTTGACCTTTTGATTATTTGTCTACTCTAATCACCCATATGAAATATTTGTAGACCGATACTGACGGCTAAACATGATGTTCTCAAACATAATAATATCTTGCATGCTTTTGTATGTATACCATGTTTAAACAAATAAAGATATCTCTCTCTCTCTCTCTCTCTAGGTACATACTACTAATCACTAGACCCTAGAATACTTGCAATATTACCACGCTGAATGGTAATCGTAAATTTTCGCTTTAGAAACGATGTACTAATGGTCCTTAGACCTACTTCACAACTAAATTAACTTTGTGTTTAGCTGAGTTTATAAGCATTCGAAATTTGACAGTAATTAATTTCTATTTTTAGTTTGAATTTTAATACAACAAGTGGCTTTCTGCTCTCCTTCTCCATATTAAATTGAACTGTACCAAATTTTCCAACTCTTTCCGCATAGTTTTCGTCAAAAAAAGATTTTGTTTCTCGTATTATTAAAATAAATAACTTTCTGAGTACATATATTAACATTGTCCGATCCAGCCAGTCCCTAGCTGCTCTCCCCGAGCGAACCCGAGGTCCGTACCCCACAGCAGGTGCCATAAGCATTCGCTTAGTTTTTATGATAAAGCATTTATATAAACCCTGGCTGGAGGCTATAATTACTATAATTAAGGCCGCCAGAGGCAAGTCCGGTTAAGCAGTCGACAACCTCAAAGATAAACCTACGAGAAGCCACTTACAAAAAAGTGCAAACTGACAACAATATTATCATATTAAGAAAGCTACTGCTGGACAAATGGGACATTTTTCCAGCAGTCGCTTCTACCTTATCATTTTTAACCGATGACTACAATTACCTAGTATTCATATTACTAGCAATCCCTCCACCTAAGCTAAATATGCTTGAGTCTGGAGTGGGTTCATGGCTATTGTGTAATGGGTGGGGTTCGAATCCATGACCTCTCGATCATAAGTCCGACACCTTAGATATTAGGCTATTGACGCTTCAAAAATTAATCTAATGGATGTAGTAAATAATATTTTCTTCACTAATAGCTCACTATTTTCTATTTCAGGCACAAAACGTTTACGACAACTCACAAATCCACAACGTTACCCAACTGCAAGCACCCCCATCTAACAGCCAGCAACCAGTCGACATTTACCTGCTACAGCAGCAGTACCAACCGTACCAGCCCAACCCGATGTTACAACTGCCAAACCAGGGTCAAACCACCCCCAACTATGCTGGATACAATGGCCCATACAACCCCAACGAACCCTCAAGGGACCACTCAAACCCTCTTCAGCAAGAGGACCCCAACGAGTACCGTCCCGAAGTCCTTCAAGTTTTTAAAAACCACAATTGCTCAAAGGATGATAGTTCCAAAGACATACAAAATGATTTGAGTAAGTCTAAGGAATTGTTTGCGGAGATTCCGTCTTATGACATCCATGATATTAATAACTTTGGAGCGACGACTAATCCTTTTTATAGAGGTGCTGTTAACTTTAGAGTTGAGGCACCTAGGTCTAATGCTCGTAATGAAAGATTCTATTTTACAACTATTGAAACTCCTACTACAGCGTATACTGAAAATGCAACGCAAGTTGGTATTGATAAATTGGTAGCCTCTACTCAAGATCTAATTTCGAATGAAGACTTGTTGATCATAAACAATGCAGCAGAAAAGCACGTAAATGACCAATCAGACGATTTAATAAAACCTCGTCCCAGATATGTTTTCAGGAATAACAATAATGATCACACAGGACAAAACAGTAGAACAAACCACATAACAGTCAAAGCTAAAATAGGAAACATTGTGAAAAGTGATGTAGAACATTTGGAAAACGACAGGATTAAAGAGCAGATCTTGCATTCCAATTCAAACAAGTACGACTTCGCGAGACCGATTGTAGTTCAAGATAATTCGTATAACAATTTTAAAGAACAGATTGTTGACAATCTTGTTTCTACAATGGTTCCTTATATGGCGAATGGCTACCAAATTGTAGGAGTTAGAGATAATGTAGAAGAGAATAATACCAACGAAAATAACAACTACTCAAACGAGAAGAACGAAGAATTAGTTAACGTAACTCCTAGACCTGTGAATCAGAACTATCTGGCACCTATCACAGTAGCATTGAGACTCCTCAATGCAAACGATACAGACTCTTTTAACACTATAGATGATCACGAAGCATCAGACAGTGAACTCATTTCTGATACAGTACGTAGTCCACCTAAAGAAAAGACAATTGTTGAGGTGCAGGAATCCATACCAGTTGAAATAACTCATATTAATGACGTAGAAGTTCATGAATATATCGATTTCGATGAAGGACGGAGCAATAACAAAGGGCCTTTTGATGTAGCAAAGTCTTTGTATAACAAATACGTAGACGCTTTAAGGTCTTCAAAGAAGATACAAGATAATATGAATAAACTTCTTTATAAGTATGGTGCGATGAAAAATGAAAATGAGAATGAAAATGAAAAAGACGAAAATGATGAGCAGACGGAACAGTTAGAACCAAGTGAGAATATTCAATCTTCAGTCGAAGTTAGGCCGAATCAAGAAGATATAAACACTCAAAGAAGTGAACAAGTTCGTTATTACAATTACGCTAATGATAATCAGAAGATAATTCAACCAATTATAATAGAAAAAGAAGTTCCCATAACTAAATTCGTCGATAGATTCATTGAGAAAAAGGTACCGTACCCTCAAAGAGTGGAAATCCAAGTACCTGTGGATAGACCTGTGCCTGTAGAGGTACCTTATGAGAAGATTGTAGAAAAACCAGTAGAAGTAACTAAATACGTCGACAAACCTTACCCAGTTGAAGTTCCAAGACCTTATCCCGTAGAAGTTAAGGTTCCTTATCCCGTACACCAGAAAGTGTACGTAGACCGTCCGATACACATTCCCTACCCAGTTGATAGGATAGTCGAGAAGCATATATCTCACCCGATTCCTATTCCAACTCCTGTAGGTATACCTTATGAAGTGCAAGTCCCAGTAGAACATAAAATATTATACCCGGTACCTGTAGACCGACCAGTTCCAGTTACCGTGGAAATAGAGAAACCAGTTGAGAGAATAGTTAACAAAGAAGTGGCTGTGCCTTACGCGGTTGAAAAAAGAGTTCCTTACCCCGTCCACTATGAAACCCGAGTTCCTGTACCCTTCCCGGTTGAGAAAAGAGTACCTGTACCTGTCGAAAAGATTGTTGAAAAACCTGTAACTATTACTAAGTATGTAGATAAGCCTATACATATTCAGGTTCCTGTACCTCATCCAGTTCCAGTTCCGGTGCATGTACCCCAACCTTATCCAGTGGATAGGATTGTTGAAAGAAAAGTTCCTTATCCCGTTCATGTAGACAGAATCGTGGAAAAGAAAGTACCCGTCCAAGTGCCGTATCCTGTCGAAAAAGTCGTGGAGAAAATCGTAGAAAAACCTGTAGTCGTCACCAAATATATTGATAAACCTTACCCTGTTGAGAAGAAAGTGCCTTATCCTGTGGAAAAGATTGTTGAAAAGAAAGTGCCTTATCCTGTGCAAGTGCCTGTAGAAGTCAAAGTACCTTATCCCATAGAAAAGATAGTTGAGAAGCAAGTTCATGTGCCTGTACCTGTATACAGATACGGTAATCACGAACAGAACTCTGAAACCAGGAACAATGCACAGTATCAGAATTATAAAGACTTAGATAGACTAAAGAAATTGCAGAGTCAGCAGCAAATTTATATAGCTCAGTACTATCAACTATTGAAGGAAAGGCAAAGACAACCAGTACAGTCAACTCAATGGGGAAATCAGTACGCGTCTTCGTACCAATATATAAACAATACATCAGATAGTAAACCTGAGGAAAGAAAACAGAGCAATTTAGCGAATTACTTGTCTTACTTAACCAATGCTCAGAGTAAATCTAACAATAATAATTACTACGGGCCGGTCCCAATGCAGAACCAAGATGATTGGTGGCTAAATAATAAGAATTATGTTGTCGAAGTTAAGATGAGGAGGGCAGATAGGGAGCCTAAGGTAAGCAACTTAAGGATTGAGTATGGAGGATTTAGGCCTCCCCTAATACCAAGTACTGAAGTTGATTTAGATGGCATGCCTATTCATAAGGAGGCGTGAGACTACGAAGGTATTTAAGTGGTTATTAAATTCCAGTGGGTACAACTACCACATTCCAGATTTTTTTAAATAGGACAGAGAGATGAACCAACGTCGATTGTTGTAGATTATAAATTTATAAAATCTTGAAAATGTATAAAACAAAATACTAACTCGATTCCATCTCCTTATAACTGCAAGATTTACTCATACGCCAAAGTACGCCTTTAAACAAAGACATAGGGTTGAAAATTGGTTGACCTGAAACTTTTAAAGTGGGAGTATAAATTAAAGTGATATAAAATAAATCAGGACTGAAAGAAAGATTTTTGTATAAAAAATACTCTTATTTAATTTATAGATATTTTTTATTATTATTCAGTATTTCTTTAGTTAAATGTGTCATAATGTTAGTTACTATACATGCTTTTATTAATTACTCTTGCAATAAGATGGTAGTTTTAAGCACTAAACTTGATTTAATGAATAATATGTTTGTTTTATGAGTCCCTAAGTACCTTCTTATTAAAAGGCTTAATCCTAAAAAGATACACGGCATTGTAAAATCTTCTTCAAAGTAGAAAACATATTTTGAATAAGATTTTAACATGAATATTGTGTAAGAAATCTTCAAATTCTCTGTTAAAATTATTTATTGTAATTTTAGTGTGTAAGAAATGTAAATATTGTAATTAAGAATTGTTGATGGTTAAAAATAAAATTATTTTAATTATTCAAGTTTAATTTGATTAAAAATTCCCAAAGAAATACGTACTGTTTTTTTGTGACCCTTAAATGAATCCAGAAAGAAAGAAATGAACGTGTTTATTTGACACAGAGACAAAATGTAGACACAAAATATCATAGAAATAAAAAGTTTATCTATGCAAAATATCTAGTATTAATTCCGGCAAGAACCACAGGGGTTTTGCATGCAGTATGCAGTACCACTACAGATTACTAGTCGTCGCTGTAGAATGATAACCTCGTATGTCCAGAAATCCAAACTTCACAGGAAACGAAAAAAAAACGGTTAATTTTGTCAATGATTAATATTTTTATGTGCTTTTGTCTCATGTTTTGAATGATAAAAAGGACTTATTTATGTTATTAACAATGCGTTACTTAACTGGATTATGCCAGAGAAATGACATAAGAGGTTTTCTGTTCCTATATCTACGTAGTTTTTGTTTAAACGCCCATCTCTATAGATAAGAGGTTTTCGTTTTACTCCATAGATGGCACTTGTAGTCATATACTGGGTTCACAGTTTCGCCGTATTATAACACTAGTACTCTCGCGGGGCTTCGCTCCCGTGGATTCTATCACGGTAAAAACATAACTCTCCTTTTTTGCAGTCGGGTAAAAAGTAGCCTATAACCTTCCTCAAGCTTCAAGCTACTTCCATACCAAATTTCATCCAAATCCACCCAGTACTTTCGAAGATTAGCGCGTTCAAGCAAACAAACAAACAAACAAACAAACAAACTAACAAACTTTTCCGCTTTATAATATTAGTATAGATACGTGGTTTCCATACGATTTCTAAAAAAAAAAAATATTTTTTGATATACGAGGTATTCATTCTACAGTGACATAGAGTTTTACATGGAGCGACTGTCTATCAGACCTCCACAACCCAGTAACTGGGTAACACTATATCCCCACTGGTAACACTTGTGTCAGATTTTCTGGGTTCTGACTACAGGTAACGACTGCCAAAGATGTACAGACGCCAGCAAAAGAAGCTACCCGAAACTGTCAAATTTTCCCAATCAACCTTGAACCTAATTCCTTTCATAATAAAGTTGAAAATCTATTAAAGAAATTTGACGGATTGTTGTAGCTTGATGTGCTGGCGTCTGTACAAATGACAGCATGGTGTGCTTTCTAAAGTCTGCAATACATGTTGGCCGAGCGTTGTCGAGTGAAGGCCAATACCAACATGTAGACGGTATATTTGCCTTCTCTTGCTATCGCTCGGTGTCACTTGCCTAGTTGGCCGAGTGAACGCCAGCGCCAACGTGTATAGAGCTCATTTGGTGCAACTTGTCTTCGCTCGCCGTTGCTCGTGATCACTTGCCTCACTTCGGATCGGTGTCGGTTTTTGGTTAAGCCTGCAATACATGTTGGCCGAACGTAAACCAACGCGAGCGTCGGCAAATAGGTACAAGGCAAGAAATAATGTCCACACGTTCGACAAGTTCGTCGAACGCCAATGCAGACGACCAATGTAGAAGAGGGTCTGTAGAGCTGCCCACACGTTGGCTGAGCGCAGGCGAGCGCCTTTGATTTGTGAGCAAAAACCGACACCGATCCGAAGTGAGGCAAGTGATCACGAGCAACAGCGAGCGAAGACAAGTTGCACCAAATGAACTCTATTCACGTGGGCGCTGGCCTCCACTCGGCCAACTAGGCAAGTGACACCGAGTGATAGCAAGACAAGGCAAATAAACCGTCTACATGTTGGTATTGGCCTTCACTCGACAACGCTCGGCCAACATGTATTGCAGGCTTTACAAATCAAAGGCGCTCGCCTGCGCTTGGCAAGCGTGTGGGCAGCTCTACAGACCCTCTTCTACATTAGTCGTCTGCATTGGCGTTCGACGAAATTGTCGAACGTGTGGGCATTATTTCTTGCCTTGTACCTATTTGCCAACGCTCGGCCAACATGCTGGCTTTAGGCACGGCGAAATCACGATATTGTAAGACGTTCACCCATCTACAGACAGACCTCGGCAAGCGTTGCTCAACCTTGAAGATGAACACGTGAGGCTGTTATCATTTAGCCACGAGCTCCTCGAGAAGAAACAAAAAAATTAGAAGACTTAATTTAGAGCTGTAACATTGTGTGCTTCGCAGCTGATCCAGACAGATCCAGTTCAGCAAAAAGTCACACAACTAGAAGTTGGACCTTACAATTGAGTGTACATAACGCCATGTTAGGGAAAGAATAAAATATCCAATGAATTGTGGATGTCATAAATCTACATTATTGGACGCCACATATTTTCATGAGTAACGTTCTGAGACTTATTTAGTCCCATAGCCATTGGCACGCATCTAGACTATATTTTCAATGATAACGTACTATATAATCTTTCAACGGCCAATTTTGACTCCCAAGACCTCAATGAAAATTATAGGACATATATTTTCAACGCTATACCACGAATTGAATAAAGTATGTTTAGTTTAAAGAGTTCAAATGAGCAATCAATCTTTTGTTGAATGGGCCACTGCTGGAAAAAGAACAAACAGAGATAATTTATCGACTGATACTATGAAAAATCATTGACTTCCGATCAATCCTTCCATAATTATCTAAAAAATTACTCAAAGATATTTAAAAAAAAAAATATTAAAAAAATCATTTATTTTTCAGGTCATACCCATATAAAATAGAAAACTAACACATGTGCCATTGGTCGGCTTACACAACTATACATATGTATAATACATAATACATGAAAAAAAAAATGTGAAATTGAAATTAAATTGAATTGAAATTGAATTATGGAAAATAAATATACAAAAATGAAATAAAATAAAATGAGAAATGTCAAAAAATAAATAAAAACAATGTCAGATTAAAAATGTCACAAAAAAAATGATAATTTTAGATTAATAAATATTTACGTATGTCAGACATAATAATAAGTGCAGGCACTGGCATGCAGCTGTAGCCATCTCCGCAAGAAAGGAGAATCCCACCGCTCGGACAACACGCTCAGGATCCCGTTCGAGCTGCCCCGACAGCGACGCAGCAGCGATGCACATCTTTTCCGGATTATTCCGTCGAAGTCATCGGTACTGGCCTCAGCGAACATCGCTGACGCACTACGAAACCGGGGCCACCCCAACAGAATCCTGAACGCGTTGTTATACTGGACACGAAGCGCGTTAATTGTATGTCCGCTGAGTGAAATTGGTCCACAGGCTGCACGTGTAAAAAGTCTGACAGTATGACTTGAACAGGGTTATTTTAACATGTGAAGAAAAACGTGCAAACCTGCGAGCCAACATATTGCACCAGACAGACGACGCCCTGCGCTCCCTCTCGATGTCCGCATTGTCCGACAGATCATCAGAGACCAAGTGACCCAGATACTTGAAACGATCTACTCTCTTCAACTGAGAGCCGCAAAGAGTGACAGGAGGTGCAGTTAAGTAGGTTTTAGTACCAGCTTTGAAGATCATATAGGTATTCACTCTTCTTTGGATTGTATCTGAGTCCATGAGCCTCCGCGTAGGTTTCACAAACCCTCAAAAGCCTCCGTAATGCAGAAAGGGACGGGCTCAGCAACACCATGTCATCCGCGTAGCTTATATTATTGATACATACTCAATTAACAGAGCAACCGACATTAGTACTGCTGAGCTCCTCGATCAATTTGTTCATATTTAAAGGAGTCTACGCCAAAGCTAAATATAATTCAATCTATACTTATAATAAATCTGTAGAGAGGTCAATTCTGTACATGAAATATATTTACAAAATAACTATCAGGGGGTGATTAGGGATCGATACTGATACCAAAAATGCAATCAGTAAAATTTTTGTCTGTCTGTCTGTCTGTCTGTCTGTCTGTATAACCGTTATAGAAACAAAAACTACTCGACGGATTTTAACGAAACTTGGTACAATTAATATTCATACTTCTGAGTAGGTTATAGTATACTTTTCACCACGCTAAAATCAATAGGAGCAGAGCAGTGAAGGGAAATGTTGGGATAACGGGAGAAGTTACTCCATTTTTTAAGTTTCCGTCGCGTGTGCAACCTTAATGGTTAAAGCTACACAGAAATCATTTATGACGGAAATGTTCTCCTTAAAATTATATAAAAAATATCCCACGACAGCATATATCTATCTTTTATGGTTGACTCACAATAACACGTGTAACTCCTGATAGCTTAGCAGTTCGAACCTTTCTGATTATTATTCTGCTCCGAAATTTAAAACCACCACAACGTTGCAATGGAACTCGGCTAAAAGTAACCCAGTTGCAACAAAATATAATCGAGGCTCAAATTTTAACAGGTTGCGGTGCAGGAGAAACCGTCTTTATTCCCAGAATTCCCATAATCTATACTTATAATAAATCTGTAGAGAGGTCAATTCTGTACATGAAATATATTTCCAAAATAACTATCAGGGGGTGATTAAGGATCGATACTCATGCCAAAAATGCAATCAGTTAAATTTTTGTCTGTCTGTCTGTCTGTCTGTCTGTCTGTATAACCGTTATAGAAACAAAAACTACTCGACGGATTTTAACGAAACTTGGTACAATTATTTTTCATACTCCTGAGCGGGTTATAGTATACTTTTCATCACGCTACAATCAATAGGAGCAGAGCAGTGAAGGGAAATGTTGGGAAAACGGGAGAAGTTACTCCATTTTTTAAGCTTCCGTCGCGTGTGCAACCTTAATGGTTAAAGCTACACAAATCATTTCATGACGGAAATGTTCTCCTTAAAATTATATAAAAAATATCCCACGACAGCATATGTCTAACTTTTATGGTTGACTCACAATAACACGTGTAACTCCCGATAGCTTAGCAGTTCGAAGCTTTCTGATTATAATATTTGTCTACTCTTACGTTTATAACACTCTCAGTCACCCCTAATTGAAAAAGTTAACATTATTAACTATTCCATAAAAAAATTGGCCAAGTGCGAGTCAGACTCGCCCATGAAGGGTTCCGTAGTAACTATAATATAATATGCAAATTTATTTGACGAAAAAAAAACCTTACAAATTTCTTAAAACTAGCTTATTTACATTTTTTACAACTGCGCCAAATAAATATGTTTTGAAAAAAAAAAACCTTACAAATTTCTTAAAACTGGCTTTTTTAAATTTTTTACAACTGCGCCGAATAAATTTGTTTTTCATAGTGTTTGTATGAATTACAAAGTTATATTTGCGGTTTTAGAAAATATGCTGTATCTCAAAAACTGCTGAAGTGATTTCGTTCAAAGAAATTTTGGTTGAAAGTTTATATTAAGATCAACAGACATATATTTTTTTTTAGATTTTTCACTCCATTATTATAGAAGTTTTTTTTTTTTTTGCGTTGTTAAATTATCAAATAAGTCCTCCCACCCCGGGCAGGATGGGAGGGACTGTCAGACTTTTACTGACTAAAATCCACGGTGTTCCTTCAATAACCCTTTACGTACCGGGGTCACGGTAATGGGATTAGTCCCACGACCCCGGCAGGCTTCGGCCCTGTGCAGAGGGGGCCTCGTCATGTTGCTGACGCTCTTTGAGGCGCGCGTGGAACACAACGCGCCGTCGACCCGGGCATGGTCCATGGTCGGACAGCGAGTTGCCCTTTACTCGCTGTCCGCATGCCCGCGCCTACGGTGGCCGGAGATCGTCGGCCGACGTCCGACGCCGTGGGCGTCTACCACTGCGGCTGGGCTGGAGGGAGGACGCCATCCTCTCCCTCATGCGGCCCGTCTCCTCCTTCGATAGCATGACTGCTTCGCAGAAGGAGGCGACCGCTTCCCACTCCCTCTCGCCCCGCAGCATGGCCTCGACCAATGCCGGGCGCGAGAGGTCTCCGCCTATCGCCGCCGTGAGGACACGTCGGTGCTCTGCCCAGGCGGGGCAGTCTTGCACCGTGTGCTCTACGGTGTCCTCAGGGCGACCCTCGCAGTGGTGACACCCAGGCGTTTCCTCCTTTCCCATCAGACACAGGTACCTCCCGAAACTTCCGTGTCCGGTGAGGACCTGCGTCATGCGGTAGGTCAGGACGCCGTGACGCCGATCTAGCCACTCCTCAAAGAGGGGTCTTACCGCCGCAATTGCGGCGTGCCCGATTATTATAGAAGTTAGAGGTTGTGTCCGCCACACACACACATTTTACCACTTTGGAAGCTTATATCTTTTAAACGATTGACTTTTATGGAAAAGTGGTTTTAGAAACCCCGATGTCGTTTTTAAAGAACTGTCTATAGATACCACACATGCATCGATTTCATGAAAAAAAATATTTTCAGGTTTAGTTCCACGTATGGGGAGCCCCCCTTTATTTTAAATATTTTTAAATTTTTTCTCAAAATCGGAAAGCGGTTCACAGAATACATCTACCTATCAAGTTTCACATGTATAGTCCTAATAGTTTCGGAATAAAATTGCTGTGACAGACGGACGGACGGACAGACAGACAGACAGACAGACGGACAGACATGTCGAAACTATAAAAATTCCGTTTTTTGCCATTCGGCTACGAAACCGTAAAAAGAATCATATAAATCGGTATAGAAACACCAAAGTTATACATGAAATACGCTTATAATAATAAGCCATCGCGCGTGAATACTGAATCATGCTATAAGGATTATTTTTGAGAATCGGTCGCCGCGCTCGACGCGTCTCGCGGTCGAAGCGTTCTCTAGGTACTTAAGCCTCATGTGAACGTGATCTAAACAATATTACCAATACATTAACTTACGCTGACGGAGTCGCGGGCACAGCTATATTGTATCATTACGCTAAGGCCAATAGGAGCGGAGCGCCAATGAAGAATGCTTCAAAATCGGGGTTAAATTTAACGTTAGCCCAAAGTAACTATTCCACGCGGACGAAGTCGCGGGCAAAAGCTAGTACCAAATAATTTTCCATTCCATTTCCAATTTAAAAGAACGCGATTCCCAGTATCGGTGTGTTATGCAATGACAATTAATAAGGCTCAAGGGCAGACTTTTCGTGTTGCTGGAGTAGATCTCGGTGTCAGTTGTTTCTCGCATGGTCAGTTGTACGTCGCTCTTTCCCGGGTTAGCAGTTCGAGAAATCTTTATGTTCACGTGCCGGACGGGTCAACTTTCAACATAGTTTACCTGGAAGCTTTGCACTGAAGTATTGACGTTCTATAGGTACTTAAGCCTCATGTGAACGTGATCTAAACAATATTATCAATACATTAACTTAATAAAACACAAGGTTACACGCTGACGGAGTCGCGGGCACAGCTATTAACAATAATATTGTGCGGTTCGGTATTGCGATATTTTTCAACAGTATTATAGATTGACATATTATATTTCCCTACTAAATTACGAAAGTTAATCTGTGTGTTACATCAAAATCACTGAACCGTGAGGAAGGACATAGGCTACTTTTTTTTTACGAAAAACGACGGAAACGTGGACGAAGTCGGGGGCAACAGCTATCTATGCTAATAATATAAGGCTGAAGAGTTTGTTTGTTTGTTTGAACGCGATAATCTCAGGAACTACTGGTTCGAATTGAAAAAATATTTTTAATTAAATAGTAAATTTATAGAGAAAGGCTATAGGCTATATATCATTACGCTAAGGCCAATAGGAGCGGAGCACCAATGAAGAATGCTTCAAAATCGGGGTTAAATTTAACGTTAGCCCAAAGTAACTATTCCACGCGGACGAAGTCGCGGGCAAAAGCTAGTAAGTAATAAAATTATCATTTCTAACAGTAAGATAATAACTGTGTGGAAGGTGAAGGGAAACACAAACCAACAGGGTCGGAATGAATTGACTTTAAACATCGATAATAAGATCCTCTCTGATAAGTCAAAAGTGGCTGACACGTTGGAAAATTACATTAACAACATTCCAATAGAGGTTACAAAATCTCGGCATTTTTCTTCAATATTACCAGAATCTTTTCAGTAAAGATATATCAATATTTTCATTTAAGCCTTCATTGATATAAATAAAAAAATCAATTATAAAAATAAAATAGCACTGAAAACGTATGGAATAATTATTTATTTGTTAGGGTTCTTGGAGACATCATTGACTCAATTGCTCCTCTCAGGCATAATATTTAATCAATGTATAGACAGCGGTACTTTCCCCAATTTAACCTGGGAGTCTTAAAGTCAAGAGTGAATAGGTTACTTCTAGACAAACGTGCTTCATCTTCGACCACATCGTCGCTTAACATCAGGTGAGATGGTGGTCAAACGTAAGCCTTTCAACGAGTCCGGGGCGATTTTCCTCTACAATCGATGCCAAAAAGCGCGATCTCTTGTATTTTCCTATGGTATTTCATCTCACTGGTTTTGTTATGTTGATTAAATATAATGAAAGGGTCTATTATTATAAAAATGATATAAAGCTCTATAATGATACCGTGCCTAAATAAAAACCATAATTTATTAAACATCGTTGTTTTTATTCAAGCGTGTTTGGGAAAAAATTGCAATTTTACCCAAATATCCAAGGTTTATGAAGTCTTTGACTGGGGCCGGCAATTCAGGTGATGCCAGCCCTTCTTCTTCTTTGGTCAGGTTTCCGCACTTAGTCTCTGCACGAGACCATTGTGCGTGAGCCGTGTCGGCCGTCACTCCATCCAGCCAACCTCCCTCCAGAAGCAGATCAGGTCTCTCGGTCTTTTCAGGATGTCTGTAAGGGAATTCAATGACCCGAGGGTTTGCTTTCGTATGTCGGTGATTTCCGTGCACTCTAGGAGCACGTGTGCCGCCGTTTCCTCCGTCTCCATGCATGCTCTGCATAGGGGACTGTCCGTTATACCTATTGTGTGGTAGTGTTTGTTCAGTGAGCAGTGCCCGGTGATGCTCCCCGCCACCATTCGCAGGCTTCTTCTGTCCATATGTAGGAGGCGCCTGGTTAGTTTTTGTCTAGGTTTGGCATCGTCTCCTTGGACTGCCTGCAGCCTGGTGCCGAGGACCAACATTTCTGGGCTTGATCGTGTGTGTGTTCTTTTAACCATGTGCGCAGCTGGGTGGAGAGGAGCGGCACGATGGGCTTTGGTCCGAAAACCGTCGTGTTGGACCCCCTCCTGGCCAGTTCGTCCACCGCATCATTGCCGAGTGATCCGCTGTGCCCCTTTATCCATTGTAGTGTCACAGTGTTGCGATTCTCGATCGCCGAGCGTTGCAGAGCGTTGTGACATTCTAGTATGAGTTTAGATGTGATATAGTTTTTCCTTAGGGATTGTAGTACTGAGGCACTGTCGGAAAGTATGCGGATGTGACTATCCGTAACTCTCCTGCCTTCCAAGGCATGGATCGCTTGGATAATACCTACACATTCCGCCTGGTAGAGGTGTTGAGCTTGCCAAGCGGTCTGGATATCTTTATGTTGAGATCGTTGGAGAAGACTCCAACTCCAGTTCCAGTGTCTGTCTTTAAACCGTCGGTGTAGATTCTAAGCTCCTTGGGTCCTGAGTTGTCCTCTGGCTCTGGCATGAGCTGTATTTGGTAGTTTTTCTGGAAGTGGTGTGTCTTTGTAGTCTTATCATAGGGTGCAGTAATCAGAGGTTGTCGTTTGACCGAGTCCTCCATGATGCGTGTGTGCTTGATCCTGGAGTCTCTCAAGAGTGCTCCGGATATGGCGAGTCTGAAGGCTGCCAAGGCAGCCTCTTCTCGAACTATGAGATGCAATGGTGGTAGCCCCAGCATGGCCTGTAGAGCGGCAGTGGGTGCGGTTCTCATGCTGCTGGTGATTGCCACACATGCAAGTCATTGCAGCTTCTCGAGGTCTTTTTGTGCTGTACCTAAGTCTGTTCTGGGCCACCAGACAAGGGAGCCGTAAGTGATGATTGGTCTTATAACGGTCGTGTATAGCCAGTGGGTTGTTTTGGGGCTGATGCCCCAGTTCCTGCTCAGCATGCGTTTGCACTGCCACATGCAGATACTAGCTTTCTTGGTGATGTGTTCAATGTGTTTTGCCCAATTCAGTTGTTTGTCCAAAAAGATGCCCAAATATTTGGTGTCAGCTGAAAGGCTTATGATGGCTGATGGCACCCCTATACTGGACCAAATTAATTCTGTCACATTTAAACTGAAATGAGATGCTACTTAGTCGGTAGTTTGGTTTCACAAAATGTAGGTCAACCACTGACGCAAAATAGCACTCAATAGACGCTATTGGCATATTTTATGACTTTTTTTTTTATTACGAATGCGCCCGCTCTTGATCTCGATCACACCATCAGGTAAGTCAGGTAAGTGTAAGATAAGGTCTACGTGAATGAGCGAGCCCACAAAATTCCTATTCACTCTTGCTTTAAAGGCTGACGGGTCATATGTGGCAGGGAACATAGAAGCTAGCAGAGAGTTCCACACCTTGGCTGTGCGCACAATAAATGTTGAAGAAAAGCGCTTAGTACGACAAGACGGTATATTGACCAAGTGTGGATGGTATTCTGCGGTACGTCTGGTAGACCGGTAGTAAAAGGGGCATGAAGGGATTAGGTCGTGGAGCTCCTGTGCATACTCTCCGAAGTATAATCTGTAAAAGATAGACAGACAAGCAACGTTTCGCCAGTGAGCCAGGCTGTGAAGCTTGCCTGCCAAATCCTCATCACTTATGAGCCTTTTAGCTCTGCGTTCGATCGGGTCAAGTGCAGCTAGCTGGTTTTTGGCAGAGCCATCCCACAAGTGACTGCATTACTCCATACAGGAACGGACCTGTGCTTTATATAAATTCAAAAGCTATCCAGGTGTAAAGTATCGCCTCACTTTCTGTAGAATGCCCAGCTTTTTGGCTGCAGTCTGAGCTTTTAGACTCAATGGTTAAGCCGAAGTTGAGTTCAGACGTCAACTCCATGCCCAAGAGCTCCAGGCGCTCGGTAATTGGTACAAATGCACCTCTGAAAGTAGGGGACCATTCAAATTGGCTCCTTTTAGCGGAGAAAAGACAAGCTTGTGTTTTAAAGCGTTGAATTTGACCAGATTGTCATCGCCTCATTGGGAAACGAGATTTAAGGTCAAATTCGTTCGCTCTACCATGGCCTTTCTAAGAGTGGCCATTTCATCCCTACCAGCTCTATCACTGGACAAGTATCTCTCTGAGACTGTGCTGTCATCCGCGTGCCCAATAGCCCTCAGCTGAAGCAGGTCGTGGATATAAAGCAAAAATAGAGTCGCAGAGAGAACAGACCCCTGAGAAACACCGGCATTAATAACCATTCGATCCGATGCGCAGCCATGGAACGGACACATTGAAGTGAACGGTCGATCCGTGTGGTCACACGGATCGACCGTTCACTCAAAAAGTCACAAATCCAGTTACATAAACTAGCAGGGACACCATATCTAGGAAGCTTGCTCAGCAGACTAGCGTGCCAGACCCTGTCAAAGGCCTTTGAGATGTCGAGAGACATGGCAAGGGCTTCGCCGTGTTTCTCAATGGCCTCGCCCCAGCAGTGCGTAACATACACAAGAAGATCTCCGGTCGACCGGCCACGGCGGAAGCCATACTGGTGGTCACTGAGGAGGTCATTGTCTTCAATGTATGCCAGCAACTTACTGTTGAGTACCCTCTCCATAACTTTACGGAGTATGCAGATCAAGGCAATTGGTCTATAGTTTGCAGGGTCGGCACGGCTACCGTTTTTGGGTACTGGTTGCACATTGGCCAGCTTCCACGACACCGGCACCACTCCGGTTTTAAGAGAAAGGCGATACAGGCGATTCAGTACAGGAGACAACCTCTCCAAAGCCTTTGATTGCGTTGATCAAAAAACACTTATCTGTAAATTACGCCTTTAGGGAAATTGAAGACAAGCTGCTGATCTTTTTTTCCTATTTATTGATTCTATTTCCTTATTACATTCAGGATCCCTAGTCATTACATATCTTTACATTTATTGGCATACATAAGAACACAAGTAACATTGGCCGTAAAACACTGATGCCTGTGGTAGGTAGGTAATCCAAACATGTAGGTATTACAGGTCACTAGAATTTCACCTCTCAGAAAGTGTTTTGCACAAATTCGTTGAATGATACCAATACTAAAAGCAAATTAAAATACAATAGGAAGTTACGTGTTCCGCATGATTCAATTCTTGGCCCTTTCCTTTTTCTAATGTAAGTACATTAATAATAAAAGTACAGTACCTTACACGATGACCAATTTACATACAGGAACAAACTTGTATTTTATACAGATTTGAAATCTGTCCAGGTGCTAAGTATCGCCTCACCTTGTGTAGGATTCCCAGCTTTTTTGCTGCCTGTGATTGAGTCTGAAGTCCAGGTCAGACGTCAAGTCCATGCCTAAAAGCTCCAGGCGGCCGGTAAATAGATCAGAGAGAGTATGGGCTACTTAAAATTGGCTTCTCTTAGCGAGTTAGCGCTAAAAGACAAGCGCAAGCCTGTTTTCAGAGCGTTGAATTAGGTCAGATCGTCATCGCCCCAGTGGGAAACCTGGGTTAAGGTCATAATTTGCTCATCAATGACCTTTCTAAAAGTGGCTATTGCATCTCTGCTAGCTGTAGCACTGGATTGGTATCACTCTGAGAGCGTGCTGTCATCCGCGAACCCAACAGCTCCCAGCTAAAAGTAGGTGATTGATATAATATAGCAAAAAAAAAGAGTCGCCGATAGAACATACCCTTGAGGGTCACCGGCATTAATAGCAGTAAGATCCGATGTGCAGCCATCAATGACCACTCCAGGGGCGTGCATAGGATTATGACAGGGCATGCGGCGGAGTAAAAACACACAAAAACTTCTTCTTTTATAGATTTTTAGCATAGCCACAGCCACGCATCGCCACCATGCTACGATGCGTGGCTGTGCCACGCATCGTAGCATGCTAAAAATCTATAAAAGAAGAAGTTTTTGTGTGTTTTTACTCCGCCGCATGCCCTGTCATAATCGTATGCACGCGCCTGGACCACTCGGATCGACTGCTCACTCAAGTCAGAAAACATGTTACATAAGCCAGCAGGGACTCCGAATGCGGAAAGCTTGCTTGGCAGAATAGCATGCCAGACCCTGTCAAAAGCTTTATTTATTTATTTTAGGGAAAAACAAACAGTAACATATTGCATAGTTATACCTAGTATAGGCTTACATACAAAAATATGGTAAATATGCTACCCACAACGTTTTCCACGGATTACTATGTAAAAACTAGAGCGACATAATTATAATACGGTGTGATGTACTTTATAAAGTAAAAGCAACAGTTAATAAAGTGCGGTGCAGGAAATGTAAAATACAAATGATTTCATAAACTGGGCAGATGAAATTACACGTTAATCACAAAGTCAACTGTCGATCCTTAATAATTGCACGAATGTTTCCTGAATATATTGCTGTTGAGGAAAAATATGTCGACTGTGCCAAACTCATTATTGTAAGTCTTTAAACATATCAAGGGACACGGCAAGGGTTTCGCCGTGTTTCTAAATGGCCTCGCCCCAGCAGTGTATAACATCGTGTATGTACTCAAGATCTCCGAATCTATTTAATATGAATGCGAGAACGCTGTAGATTCTTAAATTCATTATAGCGTATCTAGTAATTACGTTGTACTATGTAACGAGTATTATGAAAACATAGTGAAAATCGATTACCTATTACATTTTTAAAAGAGTAACCGTAGTTTCTTTTCGGTTCTTCTCCATAGGAATCGACCAGAGAGTATTTAACCTAGAGAGCTTATAGGCTTCTTTGAAGAACACAACTCACCAATACGGGTTGGGAGGCGAGGAAAAAATGCGCTACTGCAATTGGTCAGTTCAAAGTCAAGCTTCATAGATATGCCGAGTTAGGGATTGCTCTACTTGATTGAGGGAAAGTTATCGATATCGATAAAATGAACTTTAACATTATAAAATTACTCAATATAATCACATAATAATATTTAATCATTATCAGTCTCAATTACAAAAAGAAAAACAAGTATGCTGTTATTATTGATTTTTAAAATGAATTAATTTGGTAAATGTTTTTCGAATTAAAGTTTTAGGGTCCTGATTGTTTTTGCTAAAAAATGATAACCGAGCGTCTACATATTTCTGAATTATGCATCTTGCTAATTCAATCAAATGATTGGTAGTTTCTATTTCATATTGATGAAAATTAATATCTGGGAATAAATTATACCCAATCAGTGATTTTAAAACCGATCTCATAAAATAATTGGAATTATATTTCTGAGACAGCACTTTCGAACCACTCTCGTTGATCGCCCTTTTAATATAAATTTCACAACAACGACGAATTTCTATTACTGTGGTGGATCCGTACAATAACTTGTTTTAGTGTCTTTTTGAAATTGTAAGGCGTTTTGATTTGTAACACCAACGAGTACAATAGAAGTTAGGCATTTTATTTGCTTTATCAGAGCATGGACAATGTAGCCGTCCATATATTATTTTTATATTTTATTTTTTTATATTTATTTTATATTCCATAATAAATATATTTTCATTAAAATCAGATGTGTCAACAACTGTAGCTTCAGCAGGCACTAGGTAATAATTATTTTTTGGTGGTACTCACCACCATTAGATGATTTATCTAATGACTCCTCCCTCCTACATACACTTAACCCGTGGACTCGACATCGAAAGAAAGGAACCTGTTTCTTTTTCCTGAGTGGGAAAATCATCGAATGACTTCTCCCGCTCTGGGTAAAGTGGAAGGGAGTGTCAGACTTCTACTGACTAAAAACCCACCCTGTTCCTTCAGCTGCCCTTTAAGTTCCGGGGCCGCGGAATCTCATAGAGATCATTACCGCATCCCCGGAACCAAAGTAACTAACGAGGGCGATATTGTAATGCAAAGGTCCAAGTTAATTAATATTAGACTCCGTCATACTATTTAAAGCCTAGAAAGATTGGATATAGGTATCTTATATTATTTTGACTTTTCTCAACATTATATCAATAAAAACCAAACTAGAAACCAATATTGCCTAGTAACCTTATCCATCCACTTTTCTTTTTAATATGGAATCTTGGGAAATCTAAAATGAAAACATGCATGTCACACAGAAGAAAAAATATCAGAACTTTCTCCTTTTTAGGGTTCCGTAGCCGAATGGCATAAAACGGAACCCTTATAGTTTCGATATGTCAGTCCGTCTGTCTGTCTGTCTGTCTGTCCGTCCGTCCGTATGTCACAGCCATTTTATTCCGAAACTATTAAAACTATACATGTGAAACTTGGTAGATAGATGTATTCTGTAAACCGCTTTTCTATTTTAAAGAAAAAAATTAAAAAAATATTTAAAATAAAGGGGGTCCCCATACATGGAACTAGAACTGAAAATATTTTTTTACATGAAACCTATGCGTGTGTGATATTTATAGACAGGTCTTTAAAAATGATATAAGGGTTTCTAGAACCACTTTTTCATAAAGTCAATCGTTTAAAAGATATTAAGCTTCCAAAGTGGTAAAATGTGTGTCCCCCCCCTCTAACTTCTATAATAATGGAGTGAAAAATCTAAAAAAAGATATATGTCTGTAGATCTTAATGTAAACTTTCAACCAAAATTGGTTTGAACAAAATCGGCTCGGCAGTTTTTGAGATACAGCATATTTTCTAAAACCACAAATATAACTTTATAATTCATATAAACACTATGAAAAACAAAGTTTTTTAGCGTAGTTGTAAAAATGTAAATAAATAAGCTAGTTTTAAGAAATTTTAAGTTTTTTTTTTTATTCGTCAAATAAATATACATAATTATTATATTATATTATTATAGTTACTACGGAACCCTTCATGGGCGAGTCTGACTCGCACTTGGCCTTTTTTTTTAAATCGTTTAATGTAGATAGGTATTTTATGACAACTATCTGAATTGAATTACAAAAAAATAAGTTTAATTTTATAATTATCGATATCGTATCCAGCCGTTATAGGTAACAGCACAGATTTTTACGATAAAAATACAGATGAAAAGACAGGGATAAAAGAATTAGAATTTCTTCATGTAAGAAAGAGACATTTCCAAAAGACATCAACGCGCGACACAATTTTGTCCTTGACCACCCAAACCACCATTTTAAATGGACCTCTGCGGTAGCTTATAATTGGATTAAATGATAAATAATTTTCATATTATTTCATTACTGATGAATAGTTATGTCATCCATTTGGTATCTAGATGTCTGGGAATGTTTTCCACACCACTTCAACGTGCATGAAAGCATTATTATGCGTTATAAATTGGATACAAAAATTTAAAGTTTGTAATTGTTTAGCATGCACACAGGCCTAATACTTGGTCACAACTAAAATGGTTCGTGTATCGTAGCCAATATATAGGAGCAAAAACTCGCATAGTTTTCGTGCGTCGGGGCAATGTATGTGCGATCAAGTGGTTTTCAAATCAGTGGAACTTCTGACTTTTTATAAGTGCCCAAATAGTAAAGTATCTTTGGGTTTGAGTTAGGGATTTGTCTACACACACCCACTTAAAAAAAATGTAAAAATTATATTGTACAGACGCCAGCACATGAAGCTATCCGAAACTGTCAAATTTTCCCAATCAACCTAGAACCTAATTTCTTTAACAATAAAGTTTAAAATCTATTGTAGCTTGATGTGCTGGCGTCTGTACACTGTGCTCAAAGAGAATGTAATACACTATGCTGTGCTGTTTGTTACGACAGTATCGTCATGAGGATGATACTAGCTCTAGTCCCATTACTTGGGGTCGACGCAATATATTTTCTTCCTTTCTCCCCCTGTCACTCAATCTACCCATCTTTTCTTTGGCCCTGCTCTATCTCTCCCGGCATGCGTGGTATTTATTATCGTATTCGTAGGCATATACTCGTATATTATGTATAACTAAGGGTATACAGGATTACAAAGTAAACAACAACTGTGGAATTAAAAATAAAATTTATTTTTCATTTTGAATATCTCACAAATTCTTCGACAAACGTCCACCTCGCAGGCAAAATGTACTACACTAAATTATTATAAAACAAAGCTCATATATATATAAATATATAACTACATTTAAAACTGTATTATGTATTTCGGGACAACTGCGCGCATCATCGGAGTTATTTCAACAACAGTCGATATCTTACCTTGAATGATTAAAATCATGTTCATGTTTTTGATGTCCAAGTTTATTGAAAATGTAGTTGCTTTGTCTGGTATTATACAACAATGTTGTTGATTAAAACATAAATTACAATAAAATTAACTCATATTTTTATGATTTGTTTTACGCAGTTGTTTTATTTTCATGAAACATTACTGATAAAAGCAAATAAACATATGTGTTTCTTAAAAAAACCATTTCATTTGTATGTTGTGTACTTTTACACCCAGGGTTTAACTACCCTATAATACCGTAGGACATAATTTGTATTTGAGCAAAAGAAAGTTCTACTGTATTTCAAATAAAATAGTGCGTAGTATGCATGGCGCCTAGTTTTTCACATTTGGCATAAGACAACACCAGTCGCCGCCGACACCTCAGAATTTGTGATTCCATGTAAAAGTTATAACACTACACTTAATTATATAATAGAAAAGTGATCCGCGATCGCCCCGCCGCACACGAACATACATACCTATTTATTATAATATTTATCACCTAAAGTATGCGACAGTCCACACACGAAAGAAAATATGACAAAAAAAATCAAAAGCTCACACAAATCGAAAAAGATAGGTTTTAGTGAATCACAATATCGAAAGGCTGATTACATCGAGTAGACAAAGTGAGACACGATCACACGACCATAATGAACGATTATTGCTATAACTATAAGTCCGTAATACTTTGATCACAATATACGTCTAACGATTTAAGTGAAGTATGCTATAACGCGTCTAAACTCAGTGTGTACCGACCCGTACAGTGAACGTACATTATGAACTTTTGACACTTTCTAATTCAGCCTTATAATTAGAAAGGGCAACCAGCGCGGGCGACCGCGCCATCATGCGAGCGATGCGTGCGACACGATGCGAGCGACACGACACGTGCGACACGACGCGTACTACACGACACGTGCGATACGACGCGTACTACACGACACGTGCGACACGACGCGTACTACACGACACGTGCAACACGACGCGTACTACACGACACATGCGACACGACGCGTACTACACGACACGTGCGACACGACGCGTACTACACGACACGTGCGACACGATGCGTACTACACGACACGTGCGACACGACGCGTACTACACGACACGTGCGACACGACGCGTACTACACGACACGTGCGACACGACGCATACTACACGACACGTGCGACACGACGCGTACTACATGACACGTGCGACACGACATGTGCTACACGGGACGCTCGCACGACCACACAATCACATTATAAACATTTTATCGCTATTCAAAGACAGCCATATTTTGTATTTATATTTTGTTATATTGGAAAATGAAAAAAAATATATATCATTAACACTAAGCTAGATTGTATCTGTTGAGCTCAAACTCACTTTGTACATTATTACAACGATTAAAATACATAATGTAATAGTATATAAGCGATAGCACAATAACACTGTCTGGCCGGATGTGTTGCGAACAGTATTAAATAATGTCTTTTAAAAAAACATGATTTCATGAAACAGAATACCAAATATAAATTAAATAGAAAGTACACACCACACCCGGCTAGGCAGACGACTTATCTACAGAAAAAA
Organism: Tholera decimalis; assembly: GCA_943138885.2. NCBI lineage: Eukaryota > Metazoa > Arthropoda > Insecta > Lepidoptera > Noctuidae > Tholera > Tholera decimalis. The sequence continues at coordinate 7,076,622 of OW964571.2, forward strand.
AAAACATTATGTAATAATAAAAATTGATGACACGAGTAAAATTATTTATACAAGATGCGCTGACTGAGAGCGTGAATAACTATTTGAAGATCATTTCACTGCGACACTCGATGATAACCTCTTGGCACATATATACGCTCCATACATTGTCCAACACTACATCATAAATTATTAAACTCTTAAGTCACGATCAACATTAATTTATTTCCATACATCGTGTAGAGCTAGTGCTGTACTCGTGCCTGCCGTCAAACAGCAAATGATATCGAGACGTTATAGTCGATTACAAGTATCGACTAACAGTCTTCGGGCTGGCAACACTATTCCGAATAATAATACAAATTCGAGTTGGGTGGGCGGTCCGTTTTCAAACCTGATTTTCTTGAGTGAAAATTTTTCATAGACATATGATTTTTTTTAACATTTCATTTATTTTTTTACCTTATTCAAATTAACACCCTACTTTCGTAACGAACAGTTTGAATTCTGTCATTTCATAAAGAAGAAATACTACAGACTGACCGACCGCTAGTTAATTTAGTTACACATTACTTGACAAGGAATTATTACATTTTAGAAGTAATCTGTACCAAATCAACTAGCCGTCAAAAAAATCAAATTTGAAAACGGTACACCTCACAATTTTTACATTAAATTCGACGTTTTTTTACCCGATTGCGACTTTTGTTGCTTTAGAAGTCGAATAATTCCGGCGGCGGTATAGGCTCGGACGGTAGACAGTCGCAACTCAACTCGAAAGTCGGCGGTGATGGGGGGGACCTAGTTCGACCCTGACGTCTTAATGTATGAACGCTGTAGGAATGAGCATGAGGAACATGCCTCGGCCTACTCGGACGAGGAATGTCCTCACTGTCCACCCTCAGAGATAGAGACGAGCGCGGCTGTACCGGGGCTCTCGCCGGCGATACCGGGGGCCGCAGGTAGTCCGAGCGAGCCAAGGCCAGCTCGGCGGGAGTATACGCCGCTAAGAAGTGTGCCAGCGCGCCCGAAGGAGTTCTCGCTCCACCGTTTGCGACCAGAACCATGTCCTCAGCTGATAGGCGCAGAGAGTCGGAGCGCGGAGGGGGTGGCGGCGGTGGTGGGGGCGTACTTCTCTCTGATGACGAAGATCTGTCTCTGCGGCGCGGCCGGGGAGCTCGTGGGGTCCTCACGCGGGGATCTCTGGGATCGCGGGCGTCCCTGGGGTCTCTGACGTCTCTGGGGTCACGGGGGTCTCTGACATCCCTGGGGTCGCGGGGGTCTCTGACGTCCCTGGGGTCGCGCGGCGAGGCGGGTGAGGGCGGCGAGGCGGAGGGGGAGGGGGGCGTGACGGTGCGCCTGCGCCGCCGCCGCCGGGGAGGGTTCTGGGGCAGTCACAGCTTGAGTTCGTTCGCGATCTTAGACGCAATGTTCTTGAAGCCGATGCTGGTGCCTGCGGGAGTAAGGTTACTTTATTACTAACTGTGTACACTAGCCATATCATCATCAATCTACTAAGCCTTTTCCCAACTGGGTCTGGGTGAATAACAAACATACACCACAATAACTAAATAAATATTTCCAATTGTGGAAAATCAAACAGAGCGCTCTTCCTCTCTCCTATCTATTTTAAATTTTGCTGTGTCCGACAGGGTCCATAATTGTTTCTTATAATTTTATTCCACCTCTGTACATTATGGATTGCAAATAAATACTTGAATAGACCGATTTACCGACCGAAAGCTGAAAATTGGGTCATAATCAAAGTACAAAATGACAGTTAGCCTTATCTCATCTTTGTCTCTTACCGGATATCCGCTTGAATCGCACACCATTGAGCGAGAGCCGTGGCAGTTTGCACACTTCAATCTCCCACTGGACCAGGGAGTCTGCGTTGGGGTCACCGTGCACGCAGAGCAAAAGAAACCGCTCGCGTTGTTCATAATCGCAGTTGTTTGCGTCAAGCACCTGTAATGGGGAGTTACGACATAATTATATTTAGAAACGACATTATAGTCAGTATACTTAAGGAGTAAGCGATGCTGTGACGTCTGACAGAGGTGACAGGGAGATGTAAACATGTTCCGCCGACCCCAAGTAAATGGTAAAGTCAGGATGATGCTGATGATGGTACTAGTGAAGTGGGTTGTCATTAGGCTTTGTCTTAGCTGCAAGTGTAAAACTAAATTTTACACTTTATTGCTAACGGCATAAGGGTGGTAAGTGATTGACAAGGAATATGCTCGATAAAATTTACCGTTAAACTAAAGTATTTACAAATTTTGCTACAAAACAAAAGGCGCTGCACAAAGTAAGTTACAAATAATTATCTAAAGCCCGACTTTGCCTACTGTTAGAGATAGGTTTCATCTTTCCTGTGCTACTTTCTTCCAGGTTCTTAGCGAGCAACTTCGTCGGCGCATCTCGCTGCCTGACGATAAACTTTTTGCAATCCTTACACGCCACTCAGTCAGTACCTTCTTTTCCACGAAGTGTAAATCCTAAAGGCAGTCTTAACACAGTTCACCCACTAGGAATAGGCAATATGCATGACAAAAATATTTATTATGCAATCAGTTTGTCATAAATAAACACAATACTAACAGCGAACACAGAATGGAAATCAATAAAAAAAACCTACCAACTATAACAATTTTTAATTAATATATCTGTCACTCGTACTTTTTCTACAGCAGCTGTATGAGCGTTATAGACTTTGAAGTCAAAGTCAAAGTCGGACTTCTCGTTCCAATTATCAAATGTTGAAACCTCATAACATCGTCTTAAAGATATTAAAAAAATATTTCGTGATGGTTCCATGTCTACTATACGAGATATTTCCTGTATTTAATAGCTGTTAGTCCTCCATACTTCTTAAAGAAATAAATATATCTAAACAGTTATTTATTAAAATTTCATATGCACAAAATTCACACATTCACATTTTGTTTTTAATATAATTTAAATTGAATTTAGTATAATTTGGACAATATTGAATTGAATGAAATTATTAAAATTGAATTAAATTATAATTTTATTTTTTTATATTTTTTTAAATTTTTTTTTTCAATAAAAGTTTATTTTTTATATTTAATGTATAATAAAAAAATAAAAAATACAGTCCCATACCAACTTTTAAAATAAACAACAATCTTTTGGAGATGGTTGTATGTTTAACTAAACATGATTGTAAGGGTAACATACCTTGCGGATCTCAGCCATGATCTCGTTCGGATCCCTAGAGGAGGTAGTTTTCATGCTCCACGTAAACCGCAGCACGCGAGGCTTCACCTGTTCCTCATTGCCACCGCCGCCACCGCCTTGTCTGAACATGTCATAGCAATATGTTACAACGGATAATTTATAAGATCTTTCTCGTCTCTTCAAGTTCATATAAATATGAACAATGCTGAAACGCCTACCTATTACAGTAAAATAGAGATGTTTTTCGAAGGGAACGTCGTCAAATGACTCCTCCCCTCTGGGTGGAGCGGAAGGGGGTGTCAAGACTTCTATTAACTAAAATTCCACCCTATGCCTTCAGTTGCCCTTGATTTCCGGGGCCACGGTATCTCGTAAGAGCGAGGTTGTCTGTAAAAGATCGCTTTTAGCGACAGGACCGCCTATTGTATCACGCTGTATAGTTGTAAGTCCCCATTTGTTTCTGTTATGGTGTAGAATAAAAAGTAATATCTATCTATCTATTTCCGCAACCTCGACATGTAAAATAGACCTGAGTATAATAATACAGCGCCGAAAACTTATCTGGTTCGGGAGCTGAACAATACCAAACAAACACCATAAGTGGATTTTCTGGTTCTACGCTGGGTTAATCCTAATCAAATAAAATTGGACTAAAGCACTGATTAAAGGTAGCCAATCTTCTTATCAAATTCAAATATAATGAAATGAGCATCAAGATTTTATTTTCTCCGAATACAGAGTTCCTATTCAGTAGTAACAAAACAAAGGAATTAAAACAAAACCTAGGTTATCCCGAAAATATAATTTTGACGAAACTATGCACTACTTTACAGGTATGATTGTCAAAAGTTCATAAGTACCATTTGCAAAAAAAAATATCATTCTAAAACTGAAAAGTAATCCTAACGAAATCTAGGATTGAACAAAAATCGTTGAGCTCTTTAAATTTCTAAGTTGAGCTATACGTTTTCTGATAAATGCTTGCACTATCTGGACATGCCGACTCAAATTTGTGTGCATATTTTCTCAAAAGATCACCTCACCTACAAGGTTCTCATATGATTAGACCAGTACAGATTGTATATACTTCAAGAGACTTTGACCTCTGAGTTTGTTTCGGTGTTTCTTCTCAGTTAGAAAACACCAGCCTCGTCTAGTTTAAATTAACGGAAAAATGCCAACCAACCAACCAACTTGCAACATTAAGATCATTTATCAGAATCCTACCTTGCCATACTAATAGGTGTAACTAAATTGCAATCAGTAGTGAATACAAGCATTTTTATAAATATAATTAATTATCTTTTAAAATTATAAGTATAAATACTATTTTATTTTAAAGAAGGCGTACATTATTTTTAATGAAGTTTTGTTGCAATCTAAAGTAAATTTTAAGTGAAATAAACAAAATAAAAGCGCTATTAGTAAACGAGCAAGCGCGTCTCAGCTCAATTGTTGAAATAATTACCTATACAATAATAAAAAATATAGTATTGCCATCTGTAAATTATACAATAGGTTGATTTACAGATTCTAAAGGTCTAGTTCCTAATTATTCATTTAATCGCATTTTCATTTTGTCTTAGAAGTGTTTCATCTTCTTTAGAAGGTAGAAAATCTTTCCTTGATTTAGATTTTGTTTTTCCAATTATTTAAACAATCGAGCAAAAAAATCGTAACACAAATTACAACACTAAAATACTCAACCAAAAAAAATACTAAGACAGCAAAAATAATCACGTAATTTGTCAGCTACAGCATCAGAAGAAAACGTCCAAAAAAGAAGGATCAGACATAAACAACGAAAATCGGCAGGACAGACAACACACAGAGGATAAAATTTCGAAAAAATCTAAGATAATTACCCAAGCATGGTTTGTGGACTAGCGCCTACCGCATGCTTCGGGGTTGTACCGTCCAATGGCCTAAAAACAGAAAAACATAAAACTAATGCTAAACACTAGGGGCACGGGGTGTGGGAACGAGTACAATACATTGAAGATTTGTTATACGCTGGCCTCAATAACGTTTATAATTTAAAAAAAAATCTTAATAAAAGAAAAAAAAGATATCAGAGATAATTTTTACTCAAATATTTCAAAGCTCAAAAGACAGTAAATGTGATAATTAATAAATAATAAGATAAAAAAGGAAAAAAAAATAGCAAATGAGGCATTTCTTATAAATTTAATTAGATTAATCAAGATCAACTACTGAATCGTCTAGAAAAAAAAAACAATAATTCCAGCGTACCACAAAAGTAACCAATGTAAGGAAAGTGCAATTAAAAAAAAAGAAGATAGTTATTGTCAAAAACATAAGCACACTGGCAAGCAACACATGGCACATATCAAAAGCATGCCTGCGATAAAATTATAGAATTACCTAAGTTTACTTACCTAGATGACACTCAAACCTTACACATATAAAAAGCATGCCTCCAAGTATAATTTATACCTAGACAGTTCTAAAATGGTCTGAATGCGGCATAAATGAATGTGATGTGTTATCAGAATTTTATAATTTAAAGTAGATAATAATTATAAAAATATTTATATTTTTTATAAAATATCATGCAATACCTACTTTTTATGTCTATACTATTAAAAATATATTTCTTAAAGGGAAATTCAAATGCAACACATGACGGGTTAATAGCGAAACTTTCGGGTCAAATTGTCAGTACAAAAAGAAGGAAAAAAATCAAAATCATGTTAAATTTTGTTATTCACGAAAAACGAGTAATCCATCCAATTTTGTACTGTAGTAAAATATTGTTAAAAATACTCATGAAAAAAAAAACAAATATAAATTAAATAAAACTAGCTATCTTAAGATGACATGCATAGTTTGAGTTTTTGATAAATAATCGAGAGAAAATATGTTTGGAAGTTCATGCTTTTTTGTATAAGTAAAGTACAAATCGGCTGGACTACATATTAAAATACACACACAAACGCTTTTTAATTAACCCTTCGCAGAACGATGCAGCAGTATTGGTGGACGCACGAAAACACCTTTTTTTATTGATAGGTATAATATTATTGAAAACAAAAATTGACATTCGTCAACACTTAAAACGATTAAAGAATAAAATATAAATTTACTCATAATTTTCCAAATATTAAAAAAAAAATTATAGCTTTCTCCGTTTTTTGACTACTTCCAAAATATTTATACATATAAATCAATATTTTTAATGATTAAATAAAAAAAAAAATTATATTTTTGAGAATATTTTATTTCGACACACCCACCAATAAAACCTTTTAACATTGTTCCCGAACCACCAAAACTTTTTTGAAAAAGAAAAAACTTCAAAATAAATGGTTGCAGCTGTTGCCTCGCGGCCTACCTCCGTTGGATGTCCAGAGAGGAAAATATACGCGGTTTAGCGCGCCCCGTGGACTCGCCCAGTACTGACAGTCTGGCGGGATAATACTCACCATATTATTATTTATTTTATTGTATATTCACCTGTAGTTACGATCGTGACCTCTCTTTTGTAGATCCAAAACTTTTAAAATTTACTTTTACATAACTACAAATATTTATAAGAAATCTTGAAATGTTATAAAAATAGTACAATAATATATGCAGAGATATAATCGCTAACATTTTATAGTCTCCTATAGAGAAATTTGAACATAAGACGTGACGGAAACGAGTGTTTTCTGAAAAACATCCAAATATACAGTATTTCAAATGATATTTGTTTAGCAAAGGGAGTTGTGTCATTGAACTTATTATGTTCGTGTCCTCGATTTAAAGCTGTTTTTCTGAATAAAACTAAAGGAATTAATGAATAAAAATAAAACACAGATTGTTATTAAAAACTTGATTATTTGGAGAAGCGTAACACATCCATTTATTGCGTACAGTCAAAACAAAATAGGTATTCATACTTCGATACACATAGGTCAACTTAATTCTCTTATTCAGCAAAGTTTTCAGTAGCTTGTAACATTCAAAAACATTTTTGATTTCTATTTTTTTACTAAGATTTTACTAGAAAATATTTTTGAATTTTACTAAACCCCGAAAAGTATATAAGATCACATTACATAAATGCATCTTAAGACAATGCCCATGATTTAGAAGACTATGTATTTATAATCCCAATTAAAATTTATTTATTTTAAATTTAAATATACTGGGAAAATAAAGCGAAAATAAAATATGGACGGCTGATAAAACATTAATAGATAAACTCACTACAGTCCCCTATAGGGTGAGCAAAGCTCAAAGAAACAGTTAAAATAAATTTCAACTATTCTCGAGTACAAACTAAAGTACTCCATCATTAAAAAATAAGTAAAGTAAAGTTTTTCCTAATAATTATCATTTGTCGTGCTTTTTTCCCAGTGAATTTAAACTTCTAACACGCTTCAGAGAAGCATGTCGCCAGAAAACGCAAAAAAGGATGAAAAGTAGAAAAAAAAATCTCGTCTGTAAAGTATTAAAATTAAATATCTAACTACGCTTAGCGAACTAAGTTAGAATGTATTGCATTGTTCCTAAATCGTGTAACAGTTACAGAATAATCATATTGTTTAAAGACAAATAAAAAAATGCTCGCAGAAAAAAAATGCACTATTTATGTGCGTAAAAATAATAGATTGTTTGATATATTATCTATAACCAATAATATTTTTTATATTAAATTAAATGTCAAAATATTTTTATGTAATCCTCAAATATATTATTATCATAAAAGGCTAGTCATTGATTATTTTGAAGAAAGACATATTTTTAAACTTTCAACGTAATTTTTAAGAGAGAAATAATAATTTGATTCTGAATACAAGCTTAATTTTGAATAATAATAATAGTATATTTGAGAACACCAGATGACTGAGGACATCGTTTTCCCTATATTTCTTTTTATTAATAACAGCAATAAAATACAAGTTTTTCACACGGGTTTTCCTTACAACAGCACCTAAGTTTTGACATGCAATTTGTTCAGTACTCTATCTAATGTTCACAGGAAAAAAATACTGGACAGACGACCATACATATGAATATATATATATACTACAATGTTATACATTTTAAATATTCTTAATACTCATCTCTTCTTATTTATTTTGAATAAAAAGAATGTTGTAAATCTTTTATTTATTTAAAAATGTATAATATTATAAAATAATATATAATTATATATGTATATAAAAAGAATGAAGAATTCTTGGATAAAATTTAACAAAAAACTATTTTTTCATAGTCATTAAACTGAATAATTATGATAATTACAAGGAAGAATTTGAAGAAGGCCGAAAAATACTATTTTGTCAAAATGAATCTGTAGAAAATCGTTATATAATGACAGTTCACTTAATTTCAATTACCTTGAAAATTCGTACTAGGTAAGATGTTAACAGAACAGACCGGCCGAAATAATAAAATATGAAGAAAGTACACTTATTACACCATCCAACGCAATAATTAATTTTCCTATAACGCTTCACAACTATATAAAACACTAATATACAGTGTAAAACGTTAAAATACTCAAGTACCCCATAATATAATGATTGGAAATAATAATAATAAAAAAATGTTACTATAATATATATTAAATACGCTTATGTTTATGATATAATGGACTTTTCACGAACAATAGAAAAGTTTTTAGAAAAAGTCAAACGCGTCACTCCCTCACTCTATATTGTTATATGTACAATTTATTTAAAGATCCTAATCACATAACATTCTAATGAGTCAAATAATGGGAAGTATATGAGATGGAAAATATTTTTAGTTAATGTTTTTTTTTAAGATAAATAGCTCTTTTTGATTTGGACATTAAGGACGTGCAGTATCAAAATATTGATTTGTTATAGAAGGTGTTAGATGTACACGACTGTCTCATTTATGATTCATACTTAACGTTATGTAATAATTTGAGCAGATGTATAATTATTTTTCCTGTGTTCTCATTTTCGGAAGCACCCAAATCTACACCGTAAGTATACATACACCTTGTATAAAAAACGTTTTCAGCAATACAAAGTAGAGACACATTCCCTAACTCTATAGGGTACAGTTGAGGACAAAAATATCTTATTTTTTGGCTCTTAATTAATTTGTTTCTTTATTAAAATACAGCTGCCTAAACGCGTTAGTCCGTTTACGTGGTAACATCTACTGAGTATTTGTACCAAAGCCATAGGTTCGCCTGAATCTTAATTGCTAAAAAATACTATTTTTATGAATGTATGTATAATAATATAAATTGATAATTATCTCACTCACGCCTTAATAATAATTATGATTGTGTTGTGGACCACATGAGTTGGCTTGACAGAGTTTAGGTACACGGTAGGAGGTACTGACAGTGAAGGTTCACATTTAATCACGTATAAAACTTAAAAGAACTTTTCTTTCTTCATTATTGAAACAAAAATCTTATGTTCTAACATTGAGAAAATTTTACTATAGGTACGTTTTCATAACATGGTCCACATCAAAAACTCAACAATGAGACTTTTTTTCTACAGAAAACTTTAACTTACACAGTAAAATATGCAATACAAATATACAAAATATTGTTTCAGTCGATGACATATTTAACGATTTAGGCAGAGTTCAGAATTTAGATACAAAGTTAAATTATATAAACAAAAAATCAAGATTTGTGCTTTTTTGTGAACTTAAACATAAAATATATACGGAACCCTGGAATGTTGAAAATTCGCTCGAAAATAGAACTCTATACTTCTTATGAGCTAGTGATAAAATGCAACTCACGACGGGACTAGTTTTCTGCTACATATTATTTTAAGAAAATAATTAAATTGATCGTAACACTTTCTCCCCTGAGTGTACTTTAAATATATATTTGCTAATAACATACGAAATTCGTACATTGAAACTAATTTTTATTGGTTTAAAAAGGAACACGATTTTCAATAAAATAACATGTAGACAGAAGTCGTCGCGATTTTTTATAATGACAATAATGATTATAAATCGAATTTTTAATCGTATGTTAACTAAAAATGGATCATCAAAGTTACGCCAATTATAAAAAAAAAAAGATTAACACTTATGAACAACATCTTGTTATAATACATTCAGTGTATTAAAAATCCAGATTGAACATTTATTTCTGACAGTCTTACATTGATAATCATGGCTTTTTATTAGCCATTACCACTATAATTTTTCATAAATATATGCTTTTTATATAGTGCTTCATAAAGAAAAGAACAAAAAAACTAAAATATAATATTAAATGTCATATTAGATACATTTGTATCAAAATATAGAATAAATCATTTTCCTAAGACTATTGTTTCGTCGTATAATATTTTAATACACTGAACATTTTTTTTTTTTGTTATAAACTCCGTCGATAAAAAAAAACTGTTTCTCAATCGACGGAGCGTCCGTACTGTATGCAATTCCCTATAATTTATTAATAGTATTTAATTATAATCTTCCCCGCATGTCCGCAGTCGGCGACGATTCAGGGATTCTGATTCAACCTGCGTACAACGGAACGGGTAAGCGAATCGACCAATAAGGTGTCGAATCGCCCCCCTCTTCCGGATCCGGCTCGCTTTTATTAGGCACAAGTATTTGGATACTCTGCCACTGGCTAGGATTGCCATATAGATTATTTATACCTGATTATTTATGCATGTTAAGGTTTTTCTTTTCACTCATTTTTAGTAAGAAAAACATGAACACAATCGCAAATTTTCTAAAACTATAAAATATACAAAAAATCCTAAATTATGTTTAAAAGCACATAATTAATTATTTATTTAATATTATGGCAATCCTATACAAATAAAGTCTCGCGCCGCAACACAAGATGCACAATACTAAACGCAACTCCCTCCGTTAAATAAAATTTATAAAAAAAAAAACAAAAATATATTCTTTTAAAAGTCCGTCACGTCGCATTTAAAGGGTTGTGGAATAGACTAGAAAGCGAAAATGTATTAAAAAAACCGGTAGAGGTCGCGACCGTCGACATTCGTTAGTAGAAGCGTACGGTTAGGTAAGAAATATTATCGACACACGGGGGATGCACGAGAGATATAATTTTTATTATTAATTTATAAAAAAATAGGTTATAATTTTTTTACTTTCCGTACACCTCTCAAAGTCGACGAGGCACAAACCGAATACTTACATATTTTTCTATCGATAAAGCACTACTGACAACACTCAAAGCATGTAGGCGTGTCCGTAGCACACACTTTTGTTTAGCATAAAAAAAAACTAATAAAAAAAGGGGGAGTACATGCTTTGACAAATAAAACTACAAAATTATTGAGGGGGGCCTGAGCGCGTTTACCGGTAGAACTGAGTGCGAAACGAGACGAAACGGGAGGTAGGTAGCATCGTGCATCCCCAGCGTTGACGCGAGATTCAAATTAAAAAAATAAAGAGCTCGGAATCTTTAGAGGGAGACAATTTGATCTTAAGAAATAATAATAATAAAAAAATTAATAAATAAACACACATAATGATTCACACATAACGAGACATACGAATGGGTTAATAGTGACAAGTTAAAGACAGGTAGTGTGTTTATGGTGTATTATAATATTATTTACAACAAAATAATAAATAAAAAGACGTAGGTTCGTGACCTTATTACATGGAGCTCGTCTGAAAGTGTTTTCATATTTTTTAAGAATAGTTAATGAAGCATTAGATAAAAATATATTACATAATAGTGTTATTTTAGATAAAAAAATGGTTGCAATTATGTGTTAAAAATAAGAAAAGAATATGTTTGTTTCAACCCTAACAACGTACTAACGGTCTACAAGTCCCAAAGTAAAACATAAAAAGTGAAAAAAAGAAAGTAAAATAAAATCCCAATGAAACTTAAAACAATATCAAACAGAGCTCCTGTATAACTATTTTCATATTCCTCTCTAAGAAAAAATATTCATTTCTGTAATATACACGAGTCTTAACTCCACAACCCTTTTTTCCAAAAAATATATTCTAAAAAAGTTGGTCCCAGTTGGGCGCCAGTATCTATAGTAACTAATTAATATACTATGGTATATTATAATTATTATATTAAATGGAATGAAGTGGGGGGTGATTAGACTAAGATGTGCGTGAAAGCTGTGATCGCTAACATTGATGCTTAGCAGTGATATGTAGCTATATGAGGCAATCAGTTGAAAGGCGTTTTGTGTAAATTAAAAATATATTTTTATCAAATTGAATTATTATTTTTTATTATAATTAAAAAAAGAACAGATAATTAATTTATTTTTACTTATAAAAATGCCACAAAACGCCTTAAAAATTTCAAAAAGGAACTACTTGCGAGCCAGCATCAAGCCATAGCTTATGGGGCCATAATAATATAACAAAAAAAAATATAACAAGACACCACCGAAATAATAATATATGTGTAAAGTTAATCTTTAGGTTAGTCACGATATGAAGAAACTGTGTATGTTAACAGTGTATCATGTATTAATGACAAAATGTGATCCTCGAGATCGGAGTCAGTTGAATTGAGCTTAAAATATGACAGTTTGTGTCTGTTGTAATATCTTTTTAAGTATTTTTTAATATATTTTTTCTGTTTTTATAAAAAAAAAATATATTTATTAAAATATAATACAAAGTAATCTATTGAAGAAATATTTTCTTTTCTTTAAATTTCCATGAATTCACGAACTACCCGCGAAAAACAAAAATAAAACAATTAATTTATTTTAATATTAACGGTAAGAAAACATAACAACAGTCACAAAACGGCTTCCCATACCAATTCCCAGTGCGTAAAATGTACAGATGTACAGTATTGGACAGTGTGCATGATATTTATATGAAGACTCACCGTTTGGAGAACCGCGAAGACAGTTTGGAGAAGAAGGAGGGTCGGGCTTGGTGCGGAGAACCACCGTCACCGTACGCGCCGCCGGACGAACCACGCGACCGCGTCTGACCTGAACATGTCACATGTATTTAGCATGGAACAGGTTATGTTTTATAACGAAGAAGCGTCAATAGCCTAATGGTAAAGGTGTCGGACTCGTGATGAAGATGTCGCGGATTCGAACCCCCACCCAATTACACTATTGTCGTGAACCCACTCCAGACACAAACATATTTTAGCTTAGTTGGAGGGGAGATTGCTAGTTCTCTTTACAAAACAAAACTTCAAGCTAATCGTGTCCTTAATGTCGTCGTTCGACAAAATCTGTTCAGCGGCTAAGCTGTCAAAGTGTAACAGACAGACGGGCAGACATACAGATAGTCACTTTCCCATTTACAATACAGCGACAGGCCCGTTGGTATAGTGGTCAGTGGCCCTGACTGCTATGCGCAAGATCGTGGGTTCGATTCCCACCTAGGACAAATGTTTGTGTGATGAGCACGATCATTTGTTCTTTGTCTGGGTGTAATTTATCTATAATATGTATGTATTTAGAAATATATATGTATGTTTATCAGTTGTCTAGTACTCATACCACAAGCTCTGCTTAGTTTGGGACTAGATGGCGTTGTGTGAAAGTTGTGGAATATTATTTATTTATTTAATATTAGTATAGACTTGTTGTTGTCTGAGGCTTTGTTCGCGTGGAACGGTTACTCATTTTCCCGGGGTTTTTTAGGTAATTTGGAAGTTATTCGAACATTAACATTGTCCGGCTTAGTCAATCTTTATTCAATCGTTTGAGTCTGATGAAGAATGCTATCATTCATAAAAGAAACTAGAGAAAATTTGAAAAAAGAATCTGTGGATTAGTATAAGAAAACGTGGTTATCTTTATTTATTTTAAACAGAACTTGAATGTACTCTAAAAAAACTGTATGTATTTATAATAAAATATATCTATTTTTACAAATTTTTGAATTTATTAGTTAATTTTGATATTTCCTTTGCTAAGTTGACATTTAATATACTTAGGAAACTTTTAAATGTAACTTACACTATTTGTATCTATAATCTAGTAAGTGGAACAATAGTTTAATTTGTATTTTTATGAGTCTCGGGCCTGAAATAATTTTACATTTGATTAAACTTGCGTTTTGTCGACGAAAGAGGTATGTAGAATAAGAGGTGAAAGTACATACATCAATTGTTATTGTAAGGCCAATAGCTGAGCCTATTGCTGACAGCAATATACTTATAATAACAAAAATGTTAGTACAGACATACAAACAGACACATTTAACAAACAGCAGCATTTACATATTACAACATTCATTCAGTGCTGCCACCTTAGCGCTTTCGGAGTCAGATATAGCGCTTTTTTGGGTCACTTAGCGCTGAAATTTTAATATTAACTCCTAGCGGAAAATATAGCGCGTTTCGGCAAAAAGTAGGAAAAAAGCAGGCAACACCGCAATTCTTTCGTTCGTTTAGGTTCCGTTTCATATGTTTAGAGTCTTTGCCACATTCCAATGCTGATATAGAAAGAGTTTTCAGTACCATGAATGTGGTAAAGACAAAACTGAGAAATTCTTTAAATATAGATTCCATAAAGCATTTAATGCTATCTTACATGTACGATTGGGTTTGGCGTACAAAAAGGCTACTTGCTTTAATTACACTCTTCCTGACAATGTTCTGTCTCAGATCAGATCAAACCAAAAATATAAGTGGAAATTACAAAATGTACAAAATCTTCAAGCACCGCAACCTGGACCTTCAGGAATTCAGTCACCTTTAATAATTACTGAACCTTTAATACCTGATATCGAAATCGATTAGCCATTAAACTAGACTAGATTTATACCTATTAAGACTATTTTAGATTTAAGATTATAAATACAATTTTAATTGAAATAAATAAAAACTTCTTACAATTATGCCTTTTTTTAATAATGCAATCTAGCGGATTCTAGTTCTATTTTTTGATTATGCAGTCTAGCGGAATCTAGCGCTATTTTCAAGCACTTTTAGTGCTATTGGCCTCAGAGAGGTGGCAGCACTGCATTCATTCATTCATCCAGAATTTATCACGAACGCAACATATTAAATGCTTTACTTTGAGTGGAGTTGAAGTCGAGATCTTCAGGTGTACGCCGACGGCTTAATTTCACTACAATAATGAGATATATGAGTTTAGAACCAGATTTTGATAAGTAACCATACATGGGGGAAGAAACAACGTATTGTAAAATTTTGCTGTGCTTTCAATTCAGACTAAATTAAAAATATCTTAAGTGTGAACGTTTCCTACAGTCGTCAACAAATGTCTTATGAAATTAAAATGAATGTTATGTATTTATCATTTTTGATTTATTTTTTTGATTTATTATCTTTTTGAGTCATTATGACTTAGGCGGTGTTGTTCGGTAAACGACTCTTTCTTTACCTTTCCATTTTATAATGTTTATGCTGATTATTATAAGACTATCCTATCCTATTAATATAATATCCACCAACCCATACTGGAACCTATAGTATAATAATATCTTGGAACACACGAGGGAAAAGATCTAGAGTTTGAATGAGCGAACGGTTAGACCATCAGGTTGCAATCAACCAGATGTTCTGACCAATTTAACAATCTAAGCTCATCGAAAGTCTATACTGTCACTAAAATTCCAATCCTAAACCTAAAGGTGACTGGTAGAGAATGTCTTATTGCATTAAGTCCGTCCATGTACCACTAGGGTACATAAAGTTTGAATAAATAAAATTGCTACTGAAAGGAGTCTTTGGAGAGAGTTCGTCCGTTTCAACCTTGCATACCATCGTCACCCCGATCTAAAAGAATGGAGAACCAACCAGAGAGTTGTGGATATCTTACCTGAATGGAAGGTGGACCTCGAAGGTACATTCCTAGGGAATACCAGAGGATTAGGGAACTCCCTTCGGGCACCTGTCGCCCCTCCGCCCGTTGACACTTGAGAGTTGAGGCTGCAACGAAAACATAACATATATTTATAATAATATATACTTGTCTGTCATGACGATTGTGTATACTGAAGGACTATTTCTACAAAAGTGATGTAAAAGACAAAAACACAAAAATACTGTGCCAGATCATATAAAAGAATAAATTATAAAGTAAATTCATGTATACATGGTTAAATTATTAGGTAGGTATATTATAAAATATATAAAAAGGGAAATATTTACAAAATATAATAATATTATAAATAAGAAATATTATTTTATACCTCTACCACTACAACGACTAAAGACAACTAAAGGGTCTAGTTTTGGTAGAAAATATTAGTAACAAAACAATCTGAAAAAAAAAAGAAAAAACTGAATACCACTCTAATATAATAACAAAAAGTGTAAAAAATATATATTTGTGCGAAAAAAAAGTTCTCCTATCTGCGAGCGATAGCATCATTAGTGTTATATTTAAGCCAATTTAAAAAAAAATGTTTTATTAAATAAACCATAATTGAAGCTGTAAATATTGCTAAGCAAAACATCCGTGAACAAAAGCAGATCGTCATCACAACTGCAAATCTTCTCAGCAGAAACTAAACGTCCAAGATAAAATAAAACCATTAAAACGAATAAAAAACTACAGTACATACACGGCAATTAATATGGCACTTCGGGTTTTAGAAAGAGACGGAAATAGTGTGAATGTGCGTTACCAATGAAGCGGTAGGCGTAGCGGAGCAGAGTCAGCCAATGAAATGAGAATTTTCAAGAACATTCAAACCACCAGTTGGCACCACTATCGCGAGAGGTTTTCTTCTTTGAAAAAGTAAACATGCCCTTAACTACAATTTGATAGATGTCAAAAACCTTAAGCGTTTGACAGATGTAAAAAAACTTAAGCATTTGACAGATGCCCGAACCTAATGCCTCAGTGCTAGCAACTGGTGAACGATATTTCAGAAAACTCTCACTGATTGGATCGTATTTTGTGTTCTATTCTCCGTTCCGCTTCACCCGTTAAGTGAAAACCCACGCAACAAAATCGTCGTCAAAATTTCCTTCAAGTGCCGAAAGCCGAGTACCAGCATCAAGCCGAACCAAAACAAACCCGTTTTAAGAACCGAAGCTTTGATAAAACCAGCACAGAGCTACTACCGCGAAGCTTTCATTATCGGTACCATATTGGTGTGTCGGTACCTCGGGCGCGGCTGTGCGAGGTCCCTGGCAGACGCGTTGTGCGGCTGGGAGTCTGCGCCCAGCGGTGGGGCTCCGCTGGCGGACGAGATCGACGCACTTTTCACGTGGGTCTTCGCCCCAGCTGTGGTCCCAGTACCAGTGGTACCGGTGGAGCCGTTGCTCGTGGTCCCGGTCCCATTTTTAGTGTCCGCCGCCGGGGCGCTGCTGTTTATTGCGTCGGTCAAGCATGCTGTTAGTCCCTTCTCATGCGTTTTTATAAATATATATATCGGATATATACAGTGTACATATATACTTTATAATATAGGTATGTAAGATAGATCTTTACTTTAATTTGTATTTATTAAGGGGCGTTTGATCACATAATAATATTATAAGATAATAATGATAAGATAGACAAATATTTAAAATAATTTGACACAAAAATGGGATGAGGACACATATTTTTAAACTAGTACTCACGCGGGGCTTCGCTCCCGTGGGTTCTATCAAGGTAAAAACATAACTCTCCTATTTGCAGTCGCGTAAAACGTAGCCTATAACCTTCCTCAAGCTTCAAGCTACTTCCTATACCAAATTTCATCCAAATTCACCCAGTAATTTCGAAGATTAGCGCGTTCAAGCAAACACAAACAAATTTTTCCGCTTTATAATATTAGTATAGATTATGGTGAAAAATACTCTTACAATATGGCTCAGGATAACATTTTATATTACCAACGACTTAAATGATCTGCATCAAATGAGATTCATCTACGACGATGCTGAAGTTTGCAGCAGTTCACTACTGGAAGTTACCCTCTAGTCGGCTATGATTTTCGCTTCATCAAGCCATGACGATTAACATTTTTTAAATTACGGTATTTTGTAAAAACTTACCTAGTTCACTCAGATAGCTGCATTTAGTTAGTCAGACCCCAACACGGGATGATGAACGAAGACCATTCAATGTTACCCTACTTGCCTGAGTGCATCGTGTGATTGGAACAGTTCCAAAGGCCGTGTTGACATATTTATCTGGGTCAAATTGTACCTACTATTCCCAGCTTGTGCATCTCCTAAGTCTCAGGGGTATCAAATGTAACATCCACAGGCTACTTAGCACTTAAGTATTTATTATGTGCCAGCGACAGCTTAGTAGGCGCTCTTGGCTAACGAACTTATTACGTAGCTGGAATTGGGGAGACCGTCGACGCTTTCGAAGTGAGTCTACAGTAGTCAGGTTAGTATGGTGTCTACCTGGGCACATAATATGCTGGCGACGGATACGACCATCGCTAACGATAATGTTAGGTAGCTGGAGTTGGAAAGATTGTTGATACTTTCGAAGAGTCCAAAAGTGGTTAGGTTAATTAGGATGCTAGTTACGTGGACGTATGTGAGCTGTAGACAAATTAGCAGATCTTGGCTATGGTAATTAGTTAGGGGGATTCTCGATGGAGACAGTCCGAGTAGTTAATTTAGTACGGTAAACTATTATGCTGGTTAATTTAGCGCCTGATCTTGGCTAACAAATTTCATAGGTAGCTGGAGTTGGTGAAGAGAGTCTTAAGTAGTCAAGTTAGTATGATGTTTACCTGGGCGTATTATGAGCTGGTGATACCTTGGCAGACTATCTTGTCTAATGGGTACAGCTGCGGGGGATCATCGATGGATCGAGTCCTGAGAGTCAAGTTAGTACTGTTCTATACACCGTGAAATTTTAATGGTTATTTTCCAATCGAAATGGCTTTGTCTTGGTAATACAATCATGTTATAAACAAATAAAATATTAGAAACAAAAAATGGCGCAGTGTAGTTAATGCATTATCACCATGCGTGAGAGCTTATTTTGCTCTGAATATTTATTAATCACTTTTTCCTTTGTTGGCAGCGCGCGGCGGTGCGTGTTTCGTGTAGGTTACCTACGATACATCTACTAACTACTAATGATTCTCGCACTTTCGAGTTTATGAATATTTTTTAATAATTTGAATTAAAAAAAAGTCTGTTTTTTTATGTTTAACTGTATGTTTCGATACTACTACTGATGGGTAACCGTTCTGCCGCGGGAAAACAACCATTTAAATTTCACGTTGTATAGTTACCTGGACACCACCTTGGCAGACGATGTTCAACTTTTTAGGTAGCTAGAGTTGGGGAGATCATCGATACTTTCGAAGAGAGTGTAAAGTAATGAAGTGAGTATGATGTTTACCTGGGCGCATCATGTGAAGGTGATAGCTTGGGCGGCTGCGGGGGCGGAGGCTCGTAGGTCTGCGTGCGGCGCGCGGCGCCCCCGGTCAGGGTACGTGAGCGGGGCTCCAGCTTGGGGGCTGCGCTCGACGGACGGGTCGAGCTTTGTACCTGACGGTAGGGGGGGACAAGCTCAAATATTGCTTCTTTTGCAGGAGGAAAGTATTCAAAATCTGTTTGAAAAACTTTGTAAGTACAACTTTAATTAACAAAATGTAAACCGCCAATTGTGGTCGCTATCCTCAAATAAACAAAGCAGGAGTATGAATAAATACTCAATGGAAAAAGACTAAGCAAGATTTTCTACCTGGCAATGTGGCCAAGCAGAAACATTGTCACTGTTAAAGTATGTACGAGGCATGCCTTTTAAGTTTTGTCGTTAGAAGAAAAAAACACAACTAGAACCTTATAGTACTTTTTATTGTTTTCCAAAGTATTCACCACGTAGCTTAATATAGTTTTCCATTCGCTCAAACCAGTTATTATAACATTTATTCCACTCTAAAGTGGGGGTTTTCAAAATGGCTGACTTGAAAGCGTCGACTGCTTCTTCACCGGATTGCAACATTTGACCACAAAGACTTTTCTTAATTTCAGGAAATGTAAAGAAATCGTTAGGGCTTACGTCAGGACTGTATGGGGGATGGTCAAGACTTTCTACTTTTTCCTGCTTCAAATACTCAATAGTCTGACAAGCGTTGTGTGAGCATGCGTAGTCGTGGTGCAGGATCATGCGTCGCTTTGAGTTAGATTTTCGAAGTTCGGCGATGACTTGTGGTAAGCAAACTGTGGTATACCACTCTGCGTTAACTATTCTACGATCTTCATTCAAGTGCAATAGTTGCAACATGGGCGGACGTGGCCACTATCTTCTTTGAAGTGCTTCGAGAACGAACAACTTTAGTCGGCTTTGGCTCGTCTTGAAAGACCCAGATTGTAGATTGTTGTTTGGAATCAGGATCGTAGGCATAGATCCAAGATTCGTCACCACTGATGATGTCGTAGACGTGATTTGACTCTCCTCGGTTGAACCTTTGCAGAGTTTTCTTACACCATCTGACGCGGGCCGCTTTGTGATCGTCGGAAAGCAGATGCGGTATCCAACGGCTAACTCGCTTTCTCACACCAAGCGCTTCATGCAAGATCTTCTGAATGGTTGTCCCTGAGATGCCTAATAGAGCCCCTATCTACCGATACGTCACATGACGATCTGCGAGAATTAGTTGTCTCACAGCAATGATGTTATCTTCAGTGAAGGCGGATTTTGGGCGTCCTTCGCGAGATTTGTATGTGCACGCTGGAATTCTAAATACCAGCGTTCGACAGTCCGCAGACATGGGGCTTCATCACTGAACACAGATGTTAGCTCTTCAAAACACTGAAGCCGTGTCAGGCCTCTTTTAAAGTTGTATAAAATTATTGCACGCACATTTTCCTTACAAAGATTCATTTTCGTACGTAATCTGACAGATTCCAATCGACGCTGTGACTAAACAATAGCATTAATACTGTCAACTGTTTTGAGATTCAAAATTTAAACACATTCGAATATAGAACTGTTCCAAATTCAAAATTACCGGGAAATATGGAAACAACAGAACTTAAAAGGCATGCCTCGTATAGCAAAAACTAGTAAATGGGTGTCTTTGCTTTTTGATAGGATAGGAGGTAGAGGGGACCCCCCCCCACCTCCTATCCTATCTCAGAAAGGTAAATACGTCAGCAAATGTTTTTTTTTAGTTTGTAAATGATTAATGATGACATACCAAAGTAGGAGTGGTCGAAACTCGAACATAATTTAAATAATTTCCAGTACATTATTATATCAAAATATAAGCTTTCTGCACTTCTTCACATAAACATTAACTGTGCTTAATTTCATACTCCACCGTCCACGTAATTTTAGCAAAGAGAGGTATATAGTTTTTGCTGCACGTATTGATATACATATTATAGAGATAGTGCTCGCGCATAATTCATTTTTTAAGTGAGGCGTTATCTATGATTTTTATAAAAGAAACTTGTGAAAACGACGGCAACATTTCGTACAAAGCAGAGTCCATAGACAAGCACTGGAACACACAGATGACGCGGCGCGCAGACAAGCTCTATGGTCGTTGCTCCACCGAGACCCAACACGATCCACTATCCGCCGTCGACACAAGATTCACGAGCCCAAATGACCTAAAAACTTTTACCGAAATATGTATCTTATTTTATGTGAAATAAATCCCATATCCGGTTATTTCTAACGCGACGGGACGAGACTGCACTATACTCTGACACAATAAATTACAATTCTTTTGTAATTATTCACATTGCACAATCGACAAATTTGAATCTTGCCCCGCCCCTATTGATGATAAATCGTTTGAAGCCGACAAAATAACAAAGATATCCCTCCTTTACAGTGCATGCCACACTTGGGACGTTTTAAAAGCGAGCTATGTCAATACGTCGTCGTAGATCATTACCATATAAATGTATATTTACACGAATATCGACCTAATTGTGAATGTCTGTAGTAAAAAAAGAAGCATATGTTATGTCATGATTCAATTTTGTCAATTGTACAATCTACGAAATAAATTGGTAAATACCTAAGTATCTACATTTCAATGACTACTTCTAAAATTTAAATCCATGTTATATTTGTATTTTTTATGGGTACGAATCAATGAACACGGACAGAAATATAAGCTGTTTTTTATTTCTTGCCTGCTTATTTATAGCACAGCACACGAGGAAAACTAAGAGGTTACATACAAGGAGACTGGTGTAAGAAAAATTGGCTTCAAAATGTGCACACTTAATCTCGTCACGCCGCGCCATCGTACACTACGGACTATGTCTATAAATACCCACAACCTTTTACATTCACACCAACACAAAGGGACAGTAAAATGAAGAACAACTTTTTATACCTTTCGTACCTGCATTTGAGCGATCCGCGCTGTGTTCTCTTTAATAGAAGCCGAGTCAATTGTATTCTGTAACAATTAATATATACGTTTGAGTTTATAGTCATGACAAAGCTTAGGTATATAAAGTTCTTGGAAAACGACATACAGCTAAAACTAGGTAAGTAAACCCACTGTTCTTGTCCCTTACCGAGTACGCCACTAAGACAGTGGCGTATTAAAAGATTTGATGCTACGGAAAAATCCACCGCAGCTAAAATTAATTTACGAATAAAGGCCGTAGATGTAATACGCTTTTCAATCCAGTTTCCAATATATATTACAATCTTATGGCCTACGTATTATTTCAGTGATATGGTAACATGATGCCGCTGCCTATTCAGATGAAACTATCTTTAAGGAAGTTATCACAAAAAAACATATTTATATTTTCCTTACAATGTGATCAAAAATAATGTGGTATTCATAAATTGTTTGATCTTAGTTAAATACCTATCTTTGAAGAATAGGCGATGTTGCTTTGGATGTGTATACTATAACTCTTCTTTCTAAGTTTGAACAACAAAAAACAACACACACAGAAGAAAAGATAAGAACGCACCTGTCTTTTGAAATTGGAGGTCGTTGTAGTAGCCGTGGATGTGGTATTGTTTGCTGCAGTCGTGGTTGTACCTACTGGAGGAATATTATATAATTATTAAGATATACACGTCACAATGTCTCCTGAAAGTACACTCAACAAAAGAAATATATATCCGGGCAAGAAAAAATACCTGGAACAGCTGGACACTTTTTACGAAATCTTTAATTCTCTGCCTGGTAACTATTTTCTTTTGTTGACAGTACATTTCAGAGTAGTCTGAACAACCATTTTCCTGAACTATTTATTGACACAAAAGTTTAGTACAGCGACATCGGTTGAGTGCAAGGCGTAAGTGCATTGTAAGTTCTGTGAAATAAAAACGTGATCACCACGATGTACCATCGATATTTTACCAATTTTTCATGCAGATGAAGTTATAAAATCCCGTCTTCCAATTCGATTTGAAATAAATAGCGTACAATATCTTAATCGTGTATGGATTCGATTGAAATCCAATTGGATTTACAAATTGATAATGACGGACTAGGACACGTATCCTTGCGATTTTTTGAATACCGGTGAAATTCACACAAAATTGCAGTTTTGATTTTGTTAAATCTAAGCTTTTGTTAATTATGTAGCTGAAAAAATGCCAATCACCCATGATAAAAGTTTATTTTGGTGCCTAGTGCAGTGCCAGTGAATAAATAACAAAAGATATGAGTTTGTTTGAAATTAGTCACAAAAGACTTTACATGAAGCTACATGGACTAAAACTACGCTTACAGTACTGTTTCAACGACACGATGTCTAAAATAGATTTCATGTTATTAGAAGAAAAGCATTCATTGTTTTGAATAAGATATTTCAAGACGCAACTTTGACTCTTAGTACTCGTAGAATAATGAATATATAAATTTTCTTCAAAGTCATCAGTGTCGTTGAAAAAGTAACAGTAATAAATAACACTACTTAATACGATTATAACTTTGATTTTGTTCCTTGAGTTTGAGTTTATTTTGTAGAGGCTGTATGTAAATTTCATTTTTTTTTGAGTTTGACATAAATCTCAATTTAGCCACTTAGTCTTGTAAATGTTTTCATGTATATTTTAGCATCCGAATGTATTGAAGTGTTTGGTGTGTAAGATTTTCTCTCTGTGTTTGTGGTGAAGGTGTAGCGTGAGTTTTTATACAATAGTGGTGATGATGTGTTTATAAGTGTTATTGTGTATATATGGCGTAACTGTAGTATGTGTGGTGTGTCTATAGTATGCTTAGCGTGTCAGAAGTGTGTGTCGCTACCCATTGTTTGTAGTATGTGCGACATGTGTGTAGTATGGTTGACGTGTGTGTAGTATGTGCGACGTGTGTGTAGTATGTGTGACGTGTGTGTAGTATGTGTGACGTGTGTTTAGTATGTGTGACGTGTGTGTAGTATGTGTGACGTGTGTGTAGTATGTGTGGCGTGTGTGTAGTACGTGGCGTGTCTGTAGTACGTGGCGTGTCTGTACCTTGCGTGCGCAACACCTCCGCGCCGGAGGAGGCGCGGCGCGAGGCGGCGGGGCGCGCGGACGCGGAGATGGAGCGCTGCACGCCGCGGTGGCCGGGCGAGCCGCCCGCGCCTCCGCCCGCGCCTACCGTCCACACAGTTACACCACGGGCCCAAAGCCAAACCGATCACAACCCTACCCTGACATACCACCACAGCCTTTTGCGACTGCTCCACTCTGAGAGAGGACCCATTGATTGCCATGATCAAACTTACAGTCCAGTACAGGATGTATTTAGCACCCAATTTGGTGATGCACCTCATTGTAGCATACAAAACATAACAACTACCTCAAAAATTGCAGCCAAGTTACTTATTAACGGTCTTGAATAAAGTAAGACACCCAATGATTTTGTATTTGAGTTAAAAAAGCGTTCCCAAGTGAATGTTTCCTTTTATTTTACGAAACAATGTGACCATTATATTAATGACAGTAGTTTTATACTTTCGGTTGTGATCAGTTTGCGGTACGTAAAAGCACACGATACACAATAATAATAAGAAGCAATAGGTATTATAGAATGATCCTAAATATTTTATTGGGGCAAGAATATTCAGATGCATTCTTACTTAGTACTTAGTCGTTCAAGTTTTACGTAAGCATCAGAGGGGCGACAGATTTTTAACTTATATTTATTACATGTTTTGATTTGACATAATCATGTAAATTTAAGGCAGTAACCAAAGGGTGGACTGGTTAAAAGTTTCGCTTAATATCAAGCCGTGGCGAGGCGGGTTCAAATTTCTGCTTACGTAACATTTGAGCAATATTGTATTAATTTTTGTTAAACTCCACTAAAGTAATTTTTTTCGATTGTGTAAATATTGTTGCCCAGACAAATACAAATGATAAATAAAGACGCTCTCGTACAAAACGTAGAATGATGATAATGAATAAACCCAGTTAGAATTAAGCTAAGCTGGAATCGGTGTGGTTTAAGCGCTTTCGACGAACATCCTAAGAAATCCCGCAGCATTTCAATTATTATTAATTATTATAATATGAAATTCGCAGTCTTCCTCGGAACATTATCTTAAAAGCTTTTTTCTAGATAAGCGCTTAAAGTTACCTGTATTATTAGATATTTTCAAGGGGAGTCAACTACTAATTTTGCTGACTGTACTTTTCATATTAAATTATAATAATTATCACCAAGTAATTAATAAATAGCCCTAGTTGTAAAAATATTATTCAGAGCACCTTAATGATATTATTTATTTTTAATATTATTGCTTATATACACAGCCTAATAAGTACTTATTGAAACATGAACACACTGCTAAATATAAACTGAATCAACTCAACATTTAGGATTTCGTAGTTACAACATACTTTTATAATATAAATGTTATTTGACCAAGATGTGACCCCACAAGCTATCAATATTTCAGTAGTACTGTTAAGTTGGTTAGGAGCGTAAAGTCACAAGCACTCGAAACAAAGGACGACAAAAAATACACATTTTGAGTTATGTACCAGTTTAGATCTAGCAATGCCATTTTAAGACTCATATTTAATCTATGAAAAAAAATATTCTTACGTAAAAAAGTAATCGTACGTCAACTTATACAGGGTTAATTGTAAAAAAACCGAAAGTCTCTCAGGACTATGTTACTAACATCATAATTAACAACTTTTGTTCTATGACTTTTAAAAATTCGTGATATTTTAGTTCACCAGATTTTCATACAAAAATAAAAATATTTAAATTGAACGCCCTAAATGTTACGAAGTCTATGCGAAGCAAAAGTAAGCGATTTATCGCTTTAATAAATCGCTTTATTTTGCGTCGCATAACTAAAATATGACGAATTATTAAAAGTCATAGAACAAAAGTTGTTGATTATGATGTTAGTAACATAGTCCTGAGAGGTTTTCGGTGTTTTACAATTAACCCTGTATAATGTAAACTGGCTCGCTGGGTTGATTAAGGCCCATTCCCTCTCAGGAGGCCTGTGTCTCAGCGGTGAAAACGGTATAGGCTTGTTATGTATTATGTTGTAAATAGGTTATTTGGTTGAGCTGTATATTAAATACTAATTAGTTACGAATATTCATTCATCACGGTGTTCGTTTGTTTTTTGAACAATCGTCATAAAAACAAAATCATAATTAAGTATTCAAACACATTGCCAAAGCCTTCCCAATTAGGGATTCTCCATAAATCTAATAGGTCGAAAACCTGTCAAAAGTTTGGCATTAAAGTGTCACAAGTATTTATTTATTTACTAGCTCCTGCCTGCGGCTTTGCTTGCGTGTTAATTTCCACATCAGATGTTCAGTTTCCGAAAATAATCATATGTTGCTACGACTTAATAGCTATTTAACAAAAAGTTTCATTCCAATCCGTCCTATACTTCCGAAGACAAGCGTGTACAAACAAATAAAAAGTGAGACTTTTTTATTCTTCCTTTATTACTGTTTCTTAACCCCCCTTAAATTGTATTCTACACCCCACTCATACGCACAAATTTTTGGGAATACTTATATTACGCGTACGGGTAAGTAGTGGAATACCCTGCCGGAGTCTGCCAGATTCAATACACATACACACTTTTTTAATGTTTTAATATATGTATAAAAGTTAACTTCACAGCTGACAATTAGAAAATATAAACAGATAACTGAAACGTTACGCCTATTACGAAGTACAGTCGCTAGCACAGCTATCCGAATCTGTCAAATTTACCCAATGGGGCGTGCAAGTGAAAGCTGATCGCAGATGGCGCCACCACCGTAAGAACCTTTGTCACTGTCAGTGTTAGTTAGATTGTGAGATAATTTAGTTATCTGTATCATCTATGGTTATCTCATTATCTGTGGTGGGCTAAACATTTACACGCTTTGTATTTTTTATTTGCATTTCATTGATTTCAATTGATTTCTTTACAATTTTCCGATTAAAGAACATAATACATGTTCTTTAATCAGAAAATTCTCAATAACTGTCTCTAATTTAGGAATTCACTTTAATTTCCATAGTGTTCCATAGAGAAACTGCTTTGTTATTGGTAAGTGTGCTACTAGCGCCACTTTGACAGTTGCACGCCCCATTGAGTTTGAACCTTGTCATGTTGTAATAAAGTAATTATTTTGACAGAATAGAGTAGTTTGATGTGCTGGCCACCGTACACAGATACTCCAAATACTTATAAGAATGTGACTTAGTCGTATAGAGTGTAATAGGGTGTAAATATATTGGTATGTATACCTTGATGCGCGGGCGCAGGAGCGGGCGCGGTTTGCTGGTTGGCGGGCGTGCGTAGTGACAGCGACGACCCCGAGCGACTGCCGTCCGACTCCGGCTGCAACACACACACACTACACTGCCACCGCAGTACACACACACACTACACTGCCACCGCAGTACACACACACACACATTGTCGTTTAACCTCTCAAGGACCGCCATTATTACGTCAACCATCCGTCAAGCACCGCGGGCGAGCTGCGGGCTCTTAGGGGCCGTTCAAGTATTACGTAAGCACATTTTTTGCAATTTTTAACCCACCCCTCCCCCTCGTCAGCAAAAGTAAGCAAAGCTCTTACCCCTCCCCTCCATACTTACGTAAACATTGGTACATACAATTGATTGATTCATAAGCAGCAGTTATAAATCTAGAAATGAGGAATGGGTTTGGAAAGAAGTCTGTAACGTACATAATATTCGTTTAAATAAACTTTACTGACACGGAATTTAACAATTCATTACCTATTTGTAGGAATCCCCGAAAATGCATTTCATTTTGAAGCATAGACAATGTGTGTTGCTATATGTGTAAAAAATTAAATAATTACTGCTGACGTAACCATCATCTAGATCCCCCCACCCTCCATGTCACCAAAAATAAGCAAAGCAAAGACCCCCATGCCCCCCTATAGTGTTTACGTAATACTTGAACGGTCCCTTATCGTAAGAAAGCGGGGCTCAACTAATACTGGTTTACTGGCACGTTTTTGTGCCGCTGGGGCTCTACAGGTTAAGTTCTATCACCACGTAAGTAATTTTTAGCAACTTTTCAGGAGAGACAATAAACTGATTAATTTTGTATAGACACATCTACCTATAGTTCCATTTTTTCTTTGAGTATACTTCAAAATAGTTTTTTCAAGAATAAAAACATGAATTTTCAGTAAAAATCTTGTATTTACCCTAATTTCATGACTTACACCATGATGTCATATTTTTTTGCCAAATCTGGTGTTTTCGTTTTTTCGTAAATTTTTCGTAATTTTAAAGGTTTTTATTGGTCGTACGTTGATTCTGATTAAACGAAACGACGCGTCTTTCGATTCTCTAGCGATTGGCATCAAAATGTCAAAACCGCCAAAAAATTACTTACGTAGTGATAGAACTTAAACGACGACATCAATAATACACACCCACGTCAATAATACACACCCTCACTAACAACATGTTCATTCAGGTTGTTACAAAACTGGGTGTTTATTTTTACGATTAAATTTCAGTGTTTGATAGACATTTAACTTTTTCATAATTTATATATATTTTTTTTTGGTAGAGTACGTAACGTTTTAAAGGAAGGTACTGGAAGACTTTTACCCTGCAGTCTTCACTTTCTTTTGAAAGGAAATGGCTATATGACTACCCATAATTGAACATCCATATAGTTATTGAAAAGGGAAAACTTGACTTATTTATTATAGATAAATGTTTAAGTCTATAAACCGTTTTGCACATTGCATCCGATAGGAATTGGGACGGAACTGCTAATTCTAACTACTTTTATTACTTGTGAAACGCACACTGGCTGTTATTTTTTTTAAATAATCATTTTAATTTTTAAACTTTAATTCATAACGGATGCAATGGCAAATTTTCTTAATATTAAAAAGGTTTCTTCCTTAATATTAAACATACAAAAACACATTTGGATGTATTCTCCAAAAAATATAATTATAAATAAAACAAAACATGCACAAACACCCAGACCCGGAACAACTACCTGTATGTCAAATATTTGCTCCGTGCAGGAATCGAACCCGCGACCCGTAGAACAGCAACCAACACTTCAGCCACTGTGCCGTTCGAGCCGTCACATCGTAACGTTTGTTGTAAACATGTTAGTCGACATTTTAATGATGTTACAATAGGCTTGTATGCACTCTGCGATAATTAAAAATCTTGAAAATTACTAAGAGAATCCATAAATTTAAAATCTTTAAAATTACAAAGAGAATCATAAGAGTTTTGCCACTAGTGAACTAGCTTCTGACGATTTTCAAAATACCATGGTGATGTCTGTACGCGTTTTGAGAATACTTTCATTAGGTTACTTTACTTATTGATGATGATGATATTGATTTTTGGATATGGACTTATGTATTTTATATTTTTTGTGTCAGCGCCAATTGAATGAAATTAATTGAATTGAGAATAAAACACAAAAAATGGAACTGATTTGTACTAAACATTGAAATATGTAACGAATGTTCATTAAATAACTTTGAAATTAATCTTGGGGTTAGTTTATTCTGTTGACTGGTATTTTTGTGAATATTATTCACTAAGATAGTTGATTTTTTTTAAAAAGCCATATTAAGTCTATTAATTGTGAAAAACACAAGGCTGTCTCAGACGTTTAAAACAAACAATCAAAGCCAAAATAAAAACACAAACTTCAAATAACACCACACCAATATTAAATAGGGTATTCAGAGCTTCGGAAGGTGTTGTTCGTGACTTCATACGAGAAGCAAATTATATTTGAAAACTGCCAACTTGTTACAAGAAATCTTCCCGAGATAAAAAAAAAGTAACCCTATTTTAGACTAACTATATCTGTGCCGAATTTAATTACACATCCATACATTTAAACTGATGCATTTTTATATTAGTATCGATTATATGAGAACCCACTCCCTGTAACAAAGAGGAAGCCAGTATCCGAACAATGGGAGTAGGTACTAATTGATTATATATTTAGAATGATTAAAACTCAAAAGTATAATGTTGGAATTTAGAAAAACGAACACACATAGGTACACTAAAGTTGTCCTAGTACTGCACAAATGTACGCACATTAAGAGCTTATAACGGAAACACAAATAAAATAAACACACATAAAACTGGCACAAAGGTGGGATTTTCATTGACACAAATAGTAAAAAAAAAAACATACACACAAAAAGTTCCTAACCTCAAAACCATAGAGGCACATAACTCCAAAGATACAGATTTAAAAAAAGATATAAAAAAAAAACTAAACAACCATAGAGCACATACAGCCAATTGTAAGCTCATTAAAAAGTTTCATAAATAATAATAACCTTTGTACTCACGTCGGTACTTTTCCTACCGAGCAGTAGGTAGGTAGCGAACACATCATCGTATTTCGCCTCAGCCAGGGAATACTCGATCTCTTGTCGGTTGTAGCCAACGCATACTAGCGCCTCTGTTGTTTTTGGGAAAAAATATGTGTTTTAGTTTCGTGCTTGAAGGGGTCTTTATGGACACATTCGTGTTCGATTAAAGTCCTGTTCGAAGAGACGCGATATTCGTTGATAGGAGAGATAGCTATAATTATTTAAAGAGAACTAGTAACGTGGGTAGAATTCAAACTACTAGCAATCTTGTCAACCCCTCCAATTAAGCTCAATATGTTTGTGTCTGCCGTGAAACCACTCCAGACACAAGCATATTTAGCTTAGTTGGAGGGATTGACAAGATTATTAGTACCTTCAAGGAACTCTATCCAAATTTATATATTATAAAAAATTGCCATCGACACGCTCAGAAAAGAAGTAAATTTTGTGCAACAAAATGCGCGGGCGCAACCGCTAGTAAATCCCTTCCCATGCCCTTATAGAGGCACAAAATAATCACAGAGCGACAACGAATACCATGAAAGTCCGAACAGGCCTATGTTTTACTCGGGACAAATATAGACAGAAAAATAAAATTTAGAACAAAATATTTAAAAGAAAAGAGATATGCAACATTCAAAATAAAAAAAACGGCTGAATAGAAAAGTTAAGAATAGAAAAATATTTAATAGAAAATTTAAATTAGGAAAAAACATATACCTATCATTTAGATACCCAATTAATATATTGTTACTATTTCCATACCACCTTGCATGCAAGACTTACAATATATTTAATTTAATATATTCTGTATCTATACTTTCTGATAAACGTCTAACAAACGACCATGCATATTAATTTAGCTAGACATTTAATTACATCCCACAGACATTTCCTCTCGATACATTATAATCTAAAAACAACATTATATTTCATTTAATTTCCTATTTTAATACTTACTTTGACTATTACTTTGTACCTACTCTTTCAATATTATATCATAATAATACACATATTAAAAACATTCTAACATTGAAAAGAAATAAAAAACACATGACGTTAAGCAGAAAATATTGTACCTAAATATAAGCGGTACATAATGCAGGCATAGAGAAGTAGAACACATGCTTCATTTGCGTGCATTATTAATAAATAAAAATTATAATAAGACACCAATACGCAAAATAATACTGTCTCGTTGTAAAACTTGGTCATTGTTATTTAGAAGCTAAGCACAAAGTTATGGTTAGCATTAAGTTAGAAGTATTGTTAAAAATATATATTTCTCTGGCTTCTGAAAATAATATCAGTCTGGCCTTTTTCCGACTATGTTTGGGTCGGCTGCCAGCCTAAGCGCTTGCCGACTTAAAAAAAAAGGAGGAGGTTCTGAACTTTTTTTTTCATGTATGTTACCTCATAACTCCGAGATGGCTGGACCGATTTGGAAAATTCTTTTTTGTTTGAAAGGGTATACTTTTTAGTTAGTCCCATTGTCATCACGTTTGAATCTGATGATGGAATCATGGAAAAATCGAGGGAACTCTTCAAATATTATAGGCACACCTATAGCGTTTTGGGTATTTCTTATAGTAACTTGTGCAGTTGCTCTTGATAAGCACCATTTGAGGAAGTGGAACTGATGATGAAGACCCCAGATGGCCACCGAAACTACTCAATAATATATATTTCGTGGATTGCGATTAGATTACTTGAATATGGATGTTAAGCACTTTATGCTCGTCACAATGCATATGGTGAAGTAGAGCTGATGGTGATATACCAGGAGAACTCCTCAAAAATTAACGGCTCTGCACCGGGAAAGCAATATTTTGTAAAAGGTGAAAAGTAGTTGACATTTTGGCTTTGGTAACTAGATAAATTACGAATCGACCCACTAAAAGGCGTGAAAAAAAACTTTTTAGCAAAAAATAGAACCGGCTTCTATATCAAAACACTACAAAGCCAAAAATAACTTTAATTTCGGAAGACGGTGTCAAAAAAAAAAAGAAAATACAAAACAAATGACACCGACTACCGAAATTAAAGTTATTTTTGGCTTTGTAGTGTTTTGGTATGGAAGTCGGTTCTATTTTTTGCTAAAAAGTTTTTTTTTATATGAAGCGACTTTCTATCTGATGTCTACAACCCAGACTTGCTAGGTCACACGATAACCTTTAACAAAACTGGCGTAAGATTATCTTTACCCGGACTTTTAATTCGATGCAGTAAGTTGACATATGCTAATGTCACTTACTAAAATAATTATACCCTATTTAAACTAATAGTCATGGATTCAATCAATCGAATAATAAATGAGCGATTTTTAATCGTTAGAAATATAAATAAATGATAAAACTTATACTAGTATCATTTATTTTTAATTAGTAACTAGATTTTATTATATAATAAATCTATTTTTATTAAAAATATTAATATCTAACCAGATATGATAAAAGTCACTCTTATGCAAATTGTTTCATGTGACGAATATTTTAATAAATTATGCGGGATTACTATTAAAAAGACTGCCCCCACACCATAGCGACCTAAAGCCCGCTGGAATTGGTGCGAGTAAAAAAATAAAAAAATAATTATGATCTATTCGTTTTATTATTCACGCCCCTTTATAATCACATTTTAATTTTCTTATTGTCACACAATATTATAAAAAAAATTGTTTACATCGTTATTCGATTTTATTCCTAAATCGATTAAATTAGTTACATCACAATTTCGTAGTCGTCATTATCTGACAACTCAGAAACTGTCAGTCTACTGCATCGAATTAAAAGTCCGGGTATAGGTCACACGATAAACTTTAGCAAGACTGGCGTAAGATTATCTAGGTACCTGACAACCCGTAACGACTGTCAAAGATGTACTATTGACAGCCGAGACCAAGGGTTGACCATGGACAGATTTCAGCCACCGTTACTTAAAACCTAGTTGATCGTTCCGTACGTGAGAACCCCATAGCATCTAATCGACCGATTGTAAAAAAGAGTCATCATCTCCTTAGCCTTTTCCCAATGAAGAATGTTAACTAATTTTTAATATTAGCTCTCCACATTCTCCGTCAAAAATAAAAAATACAAGTGAAAGAATTACTTCGATATGTCAATTAGTTTCTGATTTATAGAAGTAAACGTGCGACGCGGACCCGTGACGGTGTGACGTCATCTCACAACACTCGCTCAGTCCGATCGCGCTCTCAGCACGGTGTCGTTTCATTAGAAATTATAAATACTTTCAAAAATGTCCAATCCAAATACTAGGAAATCATGTGTTGTGCCCGAAATGTACAAATACAACCACCAATTTCGACTCGCTACTAAGCGGAGCGTTGTAAATTGACGTCACATGCGGTCACGTGACTGTTAGCGGGACTCGATATTTATCGTAAGTTTAAATGCCTATAAAATCAAAACTTGGTATTTTTGAATACAACACAAAAACAAAAACTAGTGTATTTCTATACATAGGTACAAGTTTTACTGTAACAAACTTTCAACCGATTTGGCATACCTAGTAACATTCTTCATTATTAGGGGGTCGGCATCCATTCTAACCCCCCTTGGCAAGACTGGTCTAGATTTTCTGACTTAAAAAAGAACCCATAATATCCCCAACGTGGCGTCATTAATAAAAAAATATCAAAGACAAATCTATAAGTCGTTTGTGTATTCACAAAGAACAGCTTTAATATATTTGAAACAATTCTTTTCAATAGTAGTACAACAAGACGTATATTCCACCCAATCCTATAAAAACATAAAACACACATCCCCTTGCGATCACGTACCAATTTGCGCTGTGCCGAGAGAACGCATGGAATAATAAAAAACGTAATTTTTATATTATACTGGTTAGCAGCAATTAATGTTAGTAGCTTATTTTAGCTTTGTGATGCACAAGTATGTGAAGTAATCAAAGGCTCGTGAAAATAACTTTAAGCAATTGACAAAAGACAGTTATTTAGATACGCAGACAGACATTTAAATTTTATTTAAGTATATGTATGTATAGGAGCGGTTTCTCACTTATACAGGGCCAACTAAACCAGATTTTACTATATGATTATTACCCGATTTAATTATTTCACATACTGTACCCAGTGCATATAGCATGCTATGGACATGTAGTGTTTGGGTGATGTATTTATTAGTTAGTAAAGTTAGTAATAAGCTTTGTTACTATCAAGTTAGTATTATTGTAAAACATGGCGTGATAGTGAACGAAGCCAAGTGATGAAGTATATTGTGATTGTATGGTCCAATCCATAAAAATATGTGATTTTTATAGAAGCTTATGTTATGTTGTAAAGCTTTGTATGTTTGCATGGTTATTTAAATATTTCTTTTTAACTACTCCATTTAGCGATATTACGTGCTAAGCTTAGATAGCTCAAGCAATTTTAGTGTTTTTAATATAACCTTAGTATTTCAAGAATAATTTTTTGATGCTTGAAAGTTCTTTAAAAGTTGCTTTAAGTGATAAAAGAACCTTTTGAACTGGACCAAATAATTAGTATATTTTTCTATTTTTTCATATATATAAAAATAATGAGTCTACACTGCAGCTTATATAATTTAATAAATTACTATTTTATCGTGTGTGTTAGTAATTAGTTTTTTTTTTTATTATTAACTTGAAACCAGAGACAAACTGCAGCATAGACAAAGTTTTAAAAAACTAAAATGACCATGAACGAAGATTCCCGAAGTGCCCCGACAATTCCCGAGCATAGTCGCACATAAAGAGGTCGGAAGTATACCTATGGTCTCCTCACCTATCCGATTATGATCTTTGAAGTCCTGTTGTGGCTCTACGTAGGGCCTGAGCTCGTCGTCTTCGTAGCCTGTGTTCATCCAT
Source organism: Tholera decimalis (assembly GCA_943138885.2). Classification (NCBI taxonomy): domain Eukaryota; kingdom Metazoa; phylum Arthropoda; class Insecta; order Lepidoptera; family Noctuidae; genus Tholera; species Tholera decimalis. Next base: position 7,112,348 of record OW964571.2, read on the forward strand.
TTGTCCCGCATAATGCTCTCTAAAGAAGCCCGTTTCGCTGGATTCAGCACCAAGAATTTCTTGAGGAGATTTTCGCAGTCCGTTGACATGTAGAATGGTATTCTGCGGAGACGAAAAAAAGAAAAGCAAAATATTTTATTCGTTGACTAATATTATAAAAATGTGAATGTTTGTGAGGATGGATGGATGGATGTATGCTTGTTACTCTCTCACGCAAAAACTACTGAACGGATCTGAATGAAATTTGGCAAGCACATAATTTATATCCTGGAATAACACATAGGCTACTTTTTATCGCGGAATTCCCACGGGATCGGGATTTCACGCGGGAATGAATGAAGTCGCGGGCAGAAAGCTAGTTTGTTCATAAAGTTAATATACAACGGGAAAGGGTATATACATACCAAGTACACGGCTTCTTTAGATGATATTAAACGATATTGGATACTCAAAAAATTGATACCAAATTTTCGGTTTCGTAAGTTTCTTAAATTGAAATCATAACAATCGTGTCACCGCACTACGTAGGTCAATAACTTTCCACGTTACTTGCAAATATCACGATAACTCTCTTCCGTAATTCTGTGCGCCTAGTACTGTAGTAGCCTTGCGTAAACGCAGTGTTCTTTTGTCGGCGCGAGAAAGGAGATAGGATTAAAAAACCCTTCCAATATCGTTTGATATCACCCAAAGAAGCCGTGCCCTTGGTATGTATACCCTTTCCGTTACACGTTGTATAATGTAGTGAAATAAATAAGTAAATGGAAAGTTTTAGTCGGTTTAGACCAGTGTACTACGGTCTATATTTTCGATTAGTAAAAACAATAGTCAAAATATGTGAATTTGACCTTTTTATTAGTATGGGGTACCAACCCACATCTATGACAGGTTTATATTTTAATTCCGCAAAAACGACCCTATATTTACTAAATATCTCTAAAAATATTTATTTATTCCCAATAAAACATTCATTTCTATAAAAAGGACACCAATTTTTACAACTATGTCCCAAATTAACAAAATAGAATATCAAAGAGCAAATACAACTTAAACTTCAAACTTCATTATCTCAAAAGTAACATTTTGTGGGTTGGATCCTTTTTGTGTATCTACGTCCTGGAGTACTGCTCTCATCTTTGGGATGGATCTGCCAAATACCAACTGGACGCGCTTGAGTCTATTGAAGATGGAGCACGCTTACCTAAAAGTAACCTATTCACTCTGGACTTAAAGACTCCTAGGTTGTAGTCTGATGGACTCCTGATGGGTCCAGTCATTCGCTTCACTGGTTTCTTGGTCTCTATAAAGAGTATATCTATCTATAATCCTCTAGAGTCCTCACCTGTACTTGCCGCGCAACACTCTCTCCCGCAGTTCCCTGAGCGTAGATCCGTCGAAAGGCAACGAACCAGACACCAGCGTATACAGGATCACTCCCAGCGACCACACGTCCACCTCGGGACCGTCGTACTTCTTGCCTGGAGAACACAACACATACATATACGACGTGCAACGGAGAGAAAAACAGTAGAAAAACACGCTTTTATAAATGCACGTAAAAACCAAAAAAAAAATTGTAAAGAAAACCGATAACGGATTTTCTTTAGGTTTGTTATAACCTTGAAACCTGATCGTGTTCAAAGTCTATTACGTGGCCTTTCTCACAAGTGCAAACACGACTATGATACGATATTCCATCATTGAATGCCAGTGCCTATCTTCCGGCTTCATCATCAGACCTTGAAACCTAATCGTGGTCAAAATTCATTACAAGACTTTTATAAGAAATCCAAAACAGCTTTGATACGATTTTCCATCATGGAGTTCCAGTTCATATCTTCCGGCTCCATCATCAGATCAGTTTGACAGTACCATATTATTGTATTGTCATCAGAACTACATACAGCTGCCAATTTTCATTACGCTACGATCCTTGGAAGATGGTTAAATTAGTTACCTTAGATTCCATTACATAGTTAATTACATACAGGTCGACCTAATAAAAGCGTGTTAACAAAAGGGCTGAAGACAACAGTATGGCGTCTCTATGCACAGTTTCAGCTCAAAATAAGTCACTAAAAAAATTGATAACAAATAGGTTTCAAATGTTTCTTGAATACCAACCATAACAAACGTGTCACAGCACTACGAGTGTCAATAACTTTCCACGTCACTTGCCAATAACACGACCATTCTCTATTTTCTTCTTAATTTGAAAAATTCGGTCTCTAGAATCAATGTACTTCTAATAATATCTTCTTGCCATATCGTTTGTAACATATACCCTTTAAATTACACGTTGTATTACAAATCTGTATTTCCTGATAGCTATATCTTTAAAATTAAATCAAGAGTGAACAGATCACTTCTAGGTAAGCTTGCTTCATTTTCGACCAAATTACTGCTTACCATAAGTTAAGATAATGGGCAAACGCGCAACTATCATTTTTTATTTACTTAGGTTATAGGCACACATTTTCTTTTCTTGGTCTAGCTCAGAAGTCAGGCACATCAAAGTATTGTTATGCCTACTTAATGTCAATATTTATTTATGTGAAGTGGTATTGAGATTACATAAAACAAATTACTCTTGGTTTAAAATCTCCTCATAATTAAACGTGAAACCATAATTAAGTTTACAAACGGCCGTTAATTTTAAGTTTACACTTCTTGAGTCATTAGAATTTCCACTTTTTCTATCCAAATTTTAAAAAAAAGTCATCCCAGACATAGTTTATTGTTATAGACTCCAGATCAGTGACAACTACTTGTAGGCTATGCAAACAGTTGTTCCAGGTCGGCAATCGAACCCGCGACGCGCAGCGCTGCAGCCAATCGCTCAATAACTGCGCCAACGGTGTCATAAAAAAAATTAAAGTCTGGTTTGATTTTTTCTCGTCTACCAGTGAGTATTGATGATAGTTAAACTCTATCTTAAACATGAGATCTAATAGAACATTTGGCAGAGTACACTCTGTCTGTGACAAATCAAAAAGTTGCCCAGTTCTGGGCAGACTTAATTTAGCAATATGCCATCGACAAGCTATGACGCTAAGAAAAGAAGACTGTTTGTTAAAAGACTCGGTTTGTTAAAATATATCTGTTTGTTAAAAGAATCTGTGTGTTAAAAGACTCTGTTTGTTAAAAGACTTTGTTAAAAGACTCTGTTTGTTAAATGACTCTGTTTGTTAAAGGTTTACCTTGGAACAGTTCAGGCGCGGCGTACGGCGGGCTGCCGCAAAATGTGTCGAGCTTGGCGCCCGGAGTGAACTCGTTCGAGAAACCGAAGTCTGCAATCTTAATGTTCATCTCGCCGTCCAACAGGAGATTCTCCGCCTGAAACGGTTATATCAACCATATTAGGTTTGTGAATGATAAAATGATTGAATGCCATTGTTACCATAGAATAAGCAATATTGTTAAATAGGTGTGTTTAAATTTTGGTGTACAATAAAGTATATTCTATCTATCTATCTATGATCGCAGAAACCTAAACTTCGTAGATAGTTATCTACAAAGTTTAGGTTTCATAGGCAATGTGTTATTTTCTCATTTCCGAAAATATATTAAGCACAATAACAAAAAATTATTGTAAGAACCCCATTTAAATTATCACAATAACAATGTAATAAGGTAAAGGTAATAAGGACCACGAGTAGCAAACTATTGGTAACGTTTCGGTTAGCGTGCGATGGAAATGCTCTAAATTTATTATATTATTTCTCAATTCCACCAAGCCTGTTCCATAATCAAACTACATGACAAAAGCCGATGCGCCATCGTTATATGGCGGACATCCCACAATACGCACAAAACTTCTATTGATTTTCATTGTGCGTATCGATTGCTAAGGAGTGGAATTCCCTGCCGAAGACTGTTTCTTGATAGCTATAACCTGGGGTGAATAACACTAAGTGAATAGTGAATAGGTAGTAACCTATTCACTGTCACGCTTACGCTTACCTAGAAGTATTCTAGGTAAGCGTAAGCGTGCATCTTCGACTACATCATCCTTACTAATATTATAAATACGAAAGTGTCTGTCTGTGTGTTACGCAATCACGCCTAAACTACTGAACCGATTTTAATGAAATTTGGTACGGACATAGTCTAGAGTCTGAGAAATGACATAGGCTCCTTTTTAATGCGAAAAAAGGGCTGTAAGGGGTTGAAATAGGCGATGAAAGTTTGCATGGAAATTACGTAATTTTTAAAGCTAGAAGCTTGAAACTTATTTTTTAGACTTTTGATTAGATATTAATAAATACGACATTCAAATTATGTATGAGTTTTATTTTCATAATAATTAGCCTAAAAAATTAGAAATGCTGCCAAAAGTCACTATTCCGCGCGGATGAAGTTGCGGGGCACAGCTAGTCGGATATACAAATAACAGTATGCAAGGGAGTGTACCTTGAGATCCCTGTGTATGATCCTCTTCTGATGGCAGTACTGTACAGCAGATACGATTTGTCGGAACTTGGCGCGTGCCTCCTTCTCCTTCATACGCCCGTGCAGGACCAGGTAGTCGAAGACCTGGAACGTTCAGCAGTCACGTGTTATTTCATATAATACGTACGTATTATTTATTTTCTCCTTCTGTGTCAAAACCATCCAAAGGTTGTCCGTAAAAGATCGCTTTTATTTATATATTTAAAATTTTGTGTAAAATGGTGTTACATGGGCGGACTTAATGCAGCAAGGCATTCTCTAGCAGTCAACCTTTGGGTTAAAAAAAAGACATTGTGATAGATGTACGAGAAAATTGAATTAAATAATATACAGTGTGTTTGGTGCATCGTGTGCCAAATTGTAGTCGACTGAAGAGGTCATCTGCTAGCCTCCACCTCCACCTCCTCACCTCTCATGCCATGTGGATTTTTTATGCTAAAATAATAAACTAATAAATACGGTGCTTTATAATAATCTTTCGTAAGCTTTTAGCGATAAGACCGTCCATTGTATCACCCTTTTTAGTTGTTAAGTCCTTATTTGTTTTACTGTTATGGTATACAATAAAGAATATATCTATCTATCATTTTGAAAGATAGTGCTTGGGATAAAACTGCAAAAGATGTGCTTTAGGATATATTATATTTTTAACGAGCTGTGCATAAATCCGGATCGGCATAAAAAGTAGGTTATATGTTTCCTTAAAACCACCTATATATTCCAATCCTATTTAATAATCATAATGTAATTTATTTCATTGTTGTTCAACTGTAATTTAATATAATTTTAATTTGACTATTAACTCAATTCAATTAATTAAATAAGAAATTCTTAAATGATAAATGATCTTTATTTTTCAAATTGGTTATTAAAATAACACTTACACGTAATTTTTTTTTTTCGTAAATTTAAACTAGACAAGGCCGGTGTTTCCTAACTGACTACCCTGAGAAGAAACACCGAAACAAATTCAGGAGTCGTCGAAACACCGAAACAAACGTCTCTTTTGAAGTCCATACAATGTTTCCTGGTTAAAATATATGAGAACCTTGTAGGTTACCGCCTGAGGCGATCTATTGAGGAAAGATGATCACAGATTTGAGTGGGCCTGTCCATACAGTGCAAGCATTTATCAGATGACGTATAGCTCAACTTAGAACAAGGAGCTTAAGTAAGAGAGAGAGAAGTTTAGAGAGCAAATCAGCAGACAATGCCAGAGGATGTTGGAAACTATACCTCGCCGCCAGACGCGTACTCCATGACGAGGTACAGCGTCTTCTCTGTCTCTATAACTTGGAACAGCTTCACGATGTTCGGATGGTCCAGCATTTTCATTATCCGGACCTGGAAACAGTCATGTTATAGTGTTAATAATCTCTAAGTAAATATTATGAATTTACGACACACAGAAGTGTAGTAGAAAGAAAGTTGTTTAAACAAAAATTAACGTAGAATAAGAACAATATATAATTCTCTTTGGAATCAATATTACTTGCTCATTCAAAAATACCGCTCTAGCGTATTAATTTTTTTAAGTGTCAATAACGTAATGGACAAGGTGTCGGACTTGTGATCGAGAGTAGTTCGCGGGTTCGAACCCCACCCATTACACTATTGTCGTGAACCCACTCCAGATACAAGCATATTTAGCTTAGTTGGAGGGGTTAACAAGATTGCTAGTAATGTGATTTTTACCCACATTGCCAATATTCTTAAAAAAAAAAACTTCATCAACTTCTCCCACAGTTCACTTTAAAGTGAACTCAATAATATTACTTGCTCATTAAAAAATACCGCTCAACGTGCTAATAACACCTGACAGGTGCTTAAAGGTGTACTTTAAGCAATATACGACTGGGTATCACTGGAAAAGCAATAGTCGACTTATCTGTAGTTCTTACAATACGAGACAGTTTTTATTTTGATCAAACATTCAGAACAGGAGGTCAGTTTTCTTTACCCATTTACTTTATATTTTCTTTAAATTAAGTCTAAGTTTATATACCTATAAAATGTTGTATACAGATGCTTTTTGTTAACCTTGATAAATAAAATAAATTAAAACTAAGAGGATTGAAGAACTAAAAATAACTCTAACTTTAGAGTTCCTTAATCTTCAATCCTTAGGGAAATAATCCTTTTTTGAATATTGAGGAACTCAAAATTTTAAATTAAATTAAAATAGTTTAATTTAATTGAGCTGTCCAAAGATATACATATACATAGTTTACATTTACATTTTTAGCATTACAAATTAAAATAACAAATTTTATAAGCATCCAAATGTCTATGGTGCTTACCTCTCTGAACAACTTCTGCAGTGATCCAGGGTTGAGCTGTGTTTTGTCTATGATTTTGATGGCGACCTCCTTGCCGGTGGGGACGTGCTTCGCTAGCTTCACCTTAGCGAAGTTGCCCTTGCCGATTGTCTTTAGAAGCTTGTACTTTCCTGGAACCGAAGAAAACATAAAATTATTATTATATACTTTATTGTTCACCTTGCAATATACTTATGGATACAAATAATAATACTGGTGGTACAATGGGCGGTCTTATCGCACAGGGCAATCTCTTACAGACAACCTTACATAAATTATTATGAATGCGAAAGTTTGTGAGGATGAATGTAATGAAATGTTGCGTGAAAGAGTAACAAATATCCATTCATCTAGTATGGTTTTTTGTTACTCTTTCACGCAAAAACTACTGAACGGATCTGAATGAAATTTGCTAAGTTGATAGTTTGACATCCTGGAACACACAGGCTACTTTCATATCGCATTTCCTACGGGATCGGGATTTACGCGGGAAAACCCACCGACACGAACGAAATCGCGGTCAGAAGCTAGTTTGTAATAATACTTTCTCTAACAGAAAATCATCAGCATCAGCATTTTTAGTATTTTTTTTTTCGGCGGAAAAATCATCAGCTGACTCTTTCTGCTTTGTGTGGAGCGGAAGGGAGCGACAGACTTCTACTGACCCAAGAAATCATAATAATGTATAGATTTATCTCATCTGCTTGACCTTTTCTAAACTACGTTGGGATCGGCTTTCAGTCTAAACGGATACACAGTGGAGAACACGGTCGAGGTGTGCCCCCTGGAACATCGCCGTGTCCTCGTGGAGGCGATCGGCAGCGGTGACCTCTCGCGCCCGGCCCTGGTTCAGACCATGGTGCGGAGCAAGAGGGAATGGGATGCAGCCGCCTCCTTCTGCGAAGCAGTCATGCTAGCAAAGGAGGAGGCCGAACGCGCGAGGGAGAGGCATCCCTCTTCTTCACATCCCAGCCACCGCGGGAGACGCCCCGGGCGTCGGGGATCGCGTACAGTTCTCGGGCCACCGTAAGCGCGGGCTTGCGGACGGCGAGCAGGGGTAGCTCACCGTCCGGTAAGGACCAGGCCCGGGTAAAAAAAAGAAAAGTCCGGACGCAGCGGAGTACTAGTGTTTTACATGGATTGACTGCCTATCTAACGTCCACAACCCAGTAGCTGTGTGTTACTCTGCTACTGAGTTGTGGAGACTGGAAAGACAGATACCCGTAACGACTGACAAATATGTATAAATGAGTTCCGGGATCAACGGCTTAAAGTACTTCTCTAGGCACGGAATAATCTCGATAAGATAAGATTGTCACCCTAGATGCATTCGCGGCAAGCGCGGCAAAAATTTAGCCGCGACCTCCTTTGTTAATTTATGAATAGTGTAAAATTTTCCATAATAATAAAGTTCAATTTAGAAACTTCAAGCCCATCTCGCTCCGAACGAGTTACTTCCATTTCAAGAACTCGGTTCAAGAATTTGATATTGAAAGTTAAAAGATTAATTTATACAGGAATTATTTAATTTTTCTTTCCTTTTATTTACAAAGTACTTGTAAACAAAAGTTTCAGTATCTTGAACATAGATGTTCAACTAAAAAAGGGTACTTATTTTATTTGTTTTCGTTGTAAAAGTTCCCTTGAGTCGACTTGAGGAGCTTAAAACACAGTACGTAGGTACTTGCAGTTTCATGATTTAATGAAATTGTTCAAAGAGTTGTTTTCTTTTCTGATAAGATTGTTTTAAGATAACTTGTGTATTTACAGTAAGACTTAAGCCACGGGCACTGCCCTATTTTCTTATTGGATTTTTGTTTTTGTATTTATAAACTGTCCTTTTACTAAGAGCAATGATGCCCACAAGAAATAGAACTGCCGTCTTCCTCAACGTCTAGAAAATAACGAGTCCACTGACTACTATTATAATAACTTGGGGTCTTTAAGTCAAGAGTGAGGTTGCTTCTAAGCAAGCGTGCTTCATCTCCTACCACATCATCGCTTACCATTAGATGAGATAGTAGTCAAACGCGAGCTTATTATCCAGAATAAAAAAGTACAGTAAATTATATATCTAGACCATTGATTGGATTGCATGATGAATCCAACCTTAAACTAATATTGCAGCATCATAGACCTTGATAGTGAAAAAAGTAAGAAATATTCTGCGGCAGAAAACAATGGTTCGCACATAAAAAAATATACCGTAAACCAGGAACTACGACAGTACACGCGAATGAACTCGGACAATAAGCGTCTCGCAAACAATTTGTGTCGCGAAACCACCGCCAAGATAAATCTCGTTGTGAAAGCGGAAAGAAATGCATTTATTTTACTTAAAGTTTCTAGTTGTCTGTACCAAAGATGGCATTGCAGGTGGTAATAACGTATTTGAAGAATGAGAACAGACAACAGACTTGATCGGATTGAGATTGGTTTTGAAACGTGAGATGTTACAAAATTAGATACCTGGTAATAGACGCAAGTTTTATTGTTATATCCTCATCTGCTGCCTTTTCCCAGCTATATAAAGGTGTGTCCAAACATCGAGCGGCAATCGAGCGCGGCTGCCACGCGCGGTCCGCCGCCCTGTGTTTAGATGACTACCGCGCAAACATTAGTCGGCTTTGTCCTAACTAGAGCGCGGCAGAAATATGTCCTAGATATGCCACGTGTTGCTGCCGCGCTCTTGCTGCTCAATGTTTGGACACATTTTTAGGGCGAGCTTTCAATGTTACCGAATGCTACCATATTAGTGTACAACACGTGGAGCGACTGTCTTCCTATCCTCCACCAGCCAGTAGCTGGGTAACACGATACCCCGTGGCCAGACCAGTGTCTGATTTTCTGGCTTCTGATTATCCGTAACGACTGACAAAGTGTTAGCCAACACCAAGGTTGCGGGGAGAACTCTGATGGAACGATAAGACGAACGATTTGAAAGAACTCTGGTCAACAAGGAAGTGATTTTTATACACAAAATAGTCCATAAACATTCTGCACGCAGTACAGAAACGTGGGAGCCGCAATAGCATTTGGAAGGTATGATTATAATAGACGCGCAAGGAGTCAAGGGTTCTCCATTGTATATTCAAATATTACAGCATATTATGAGTATGATGAACAATGTTAGATTAGTGAGTTGTATGGGTCACCCAAATACAGGCTGTGCCTAGTTTGGGACCTGCTGTGTAAAACTATGGCATATGATTGAAATGTATGTTTTTTTTATTATTGATAATAGGCTCGCGTTTGACCACCATCTCACCTGATGGTAAGTGATGATGTGGTCGAAGATGAAGCACGCTTACCTCTAAGTAATCTATTCACTCTTGACTTAAAGACCCCCAAGGTATAGCTATCAGGAAACACAGACTCGGCAGGGAACTCTTAAGTAAATGACTAATTGGTACTGACCAATGTGTGGTTCCTCGGAGGTACGTGAACGCGACGAGACCCGAGCGCTGCCACCAGACGTGCCCCCGCCACCCGCGCCCGCCGACGACTCCGACGCACTCTGGAATGACACAAGAAGAACATATTAATACACAAAAAAAGACCAGGAAGCTAGCTGTGGTGGCCTCCACGACTTAGGCAAGAGATGTAGGTAGTGGATTCGAACATCGGCACAGTGTAATACAACCCACTTCAGACACAAGTGTATTTAGCTTAGTTGAAGGAGTTAACAAGATTGCTAGTAATGTGAATTCTACCCACATTACTATATCTATTAAAAAAAAAACAACAAATACAACTGTTTAACAATATTCTTTAACCTATGGTGACAATGGCGGTCGTCTCGCTGGTAATGTGTTTTCTAGCCAGATACCTAAAAAAGTTCAAAGTAGGTAATTATGATTGCATGAATAAAAGGCTGCTAATTTTAATTACAGCATACAACCTACACAACATGTTGTAAGTAGGCAGGCTTTTATAGGCAACTTACAGAAACGCAGATAAGGGTCAAAATATAATTGGATAAAAGTACACGAAACAAAAACAAAGATAAGACTGGAGTTGCGGGAATATTCCAACGAAATAACGGAAGGCAAGGGCAACTGAAAGATGGGATTTAAGTCAGTAAAACTCTGACATCCCCTTTCGCTCCACCCAGAGCGGAAGGAGTATTTTAATGATTTTCTCCCCGAAAACAAAAAAGTAAAAAATAAGACTTTCCAAAAGAAAATAGCCCTATAGAATACAATGCTTTTCTTATGTTATTTAAACAAACAATAACAAAACTTGAACACCAATATAAATAGCATTAAATCCATGTCTATGGAATAAGTTATAAGTAATTTCAATCGTATTTTAATAACACATTTTGAAATAGCAATTGGCAAACACAATATTTATGTTACAATAGTATTTCATATTTTATGTGTGTGTTCATATTTCAGACTCGTATATATGTAACTTTAATCTCTTTTGTGGTCTAAAGTTACAATTTAAAATGAATTAATTTTACTCTATAATTAGAAATATATAATTTAGTTTATATCGGACGAGATGAGGCAATATTGCCTACTAATAAATGCGAAAATAACTCTGTAACACTCTCACGTCTAAACCACTAAATCGATTTTTATGAAATTCGGCATGAAGATACATAAAACATTCTAGACGGCTACTTTATTTTTCGCTTAAAAAATCTTCTCACGCGAGCGAAGCCGCGGACAGGAGCTAATGTAGAATAAACAAAAGATACATTATCAGCTGTTTATCAATTAATCACTAAACATGTATTGTTTTTCAACTCTCCTGTCGCAGCTCTGCTGGAAGAAATTTCTTATGAAATAAACAGTACCTTTATGCTCTTTTTTTTCTCTAAGTGTCACGTGTGTTTATCGAGAAACGGGCCAGAAAGTTAATTGGCAACGAGGGACTGGTCGAGTCAAAGCTCCAGAGCCTTGAATATCGGCGACGCGTTGCAAGTCTATCGATTACATTTGGGTGTGTGATGGGATTACGCATTCTTATTCAACCAAGCCCAATCCATCATCGGACTACAAGACGGACAGCGATGCGCCATCGTTACACGAAGAACATCACACCCATACGCACAAAACGTTGTGGGAATGCATTCACTGTGCATACAGCTACGGAGTGAAATTCTCTGCCGGAGTCTGTATTTCCACGTTGAACAATATTCTACAATCCCCATATATTCACATTCGCTTCCACATCTCAGTAGCTACGCCCGCCGCTGCCGTCTATCACACTAACTAAACCCTAGCCGCGACACTGAGGTCGTTCACCCGACGCAAATTGTCTGCCCGACCATAGCTTTGTACTGCCAGTTGCAGGGAATTCCTTTATTTGACTCCCTTTATCCGAGGTAGGGGAAATAACAGGTGATATCTGTGATAGGGACTCGTGGGTTGTATTCAATGTAACCCCTTCTTTTGTTCTAGGTGCGTTAATTAAAGTATAAAGTGAGTGAGTGTAAGTGGTGCAGTGTAAAGTGTGTCTAGGTTGTCTGTAAGAAATCGCCCTGTGCGCTAAAACCGCCCATTGTACACTAGTTTTACTTATTGTATCCATAGTAATATTAAAGTATATAAAAAATAATAATTTATTGTCTATAGTGATTTGATTGCTGTTCGTGAAAATTGAAAAAAAAAACCAGCACATCAATTCAACTAAACGCATCTGTTGAAATCTACTTTGGAGTGAAAACTTGTCAAACTTCAGCATCAAAGTGCCTGGACACGTATTTAAATCCAAAAACTGAAATAAGAATCGTGCTCTAATGGGCTACTGAACCCTTCAAGTGACTAAAGGCAATCAAATTCTTAAAAGTTATACTAGTTTATTAACTGTAGAAGCAGCAAATACTGGTTTATCGCCCGTACAAAGATTAAGCAACGACTAACACTAGCATGTGGTAAACTTATCTGATTCTGACAGAAACTTTTTATATAATAAACCTACAAACAGGCTCCCTTCTTTTCTGGGTGGGAAAATTATCAAATAACTCCTCCCGCCGTGAGTGGAGCGGAAGGGAGTATCAGACTTATATTGACTAAAAACCAGGGTGGGTTTTCTTCTTCTTCAATTGCCCTTGCGTTCCAGGGCCACGCTTTCTAGTTAGAATATTCCCGCAAACCTGGACTAACTACGTCGGCAACTACATTTATCTTCCAGTATTAAATCATTCGGTCCTGAAACATAACTTCCCTAAGGCTATGTGGCACGAACGTGAGGAGAGTCCCAAATGACATCTAGTTGAATGAAGTCTACTTACGTGACCTTTCTCGCATCTCGCTAAATAATTTGATAAAGTACTAAGATTTGTTATGAGGTAGGCTGAGCTTAACAGGTACATATGGGGTCGTCATCCCAATGGAAGTAATTGAGCATTAAAGGCTTAACATATGACTTACAAAGTGCCATTATATCAGCAAAAACAATCGCCAATCAGTCCATAAAGTACGCGACTGACTTGCGCTAACGAAATGTTGCGTATTCAAAACATTACGTACATTAAAAATTATTTTTATCTTACTATAATAATATTATAAATGCGAAAGTTTATGACGATGGATGTATGTTTCTTAGTGTTTCCCGCAGACTTCTGAACAGATCTAGATGTTTGCTAAGTAGATAGCTAGCATCCTGGAATAACACATAGGTTACCTTTTAGGGACAACCCTCCCACGCTAACGATCTGCTTAACCTTTTCACAATTATGTTGAGAACGGTTTCCAGTCTAATAACCACATGCGGCTGCCTACCTGATCTCCACAACCCAGTAGTTGAGCTACACGATATCCTGGGCCAGAGTAGTGACAGATTTTCTGGATACCCGTAACGACTGTAAGGCTCAATTTACACCGCCGCGGAATGGAATGGAAGCGACTTTTTGCAACGAAATCGTACATACCATAATGAACTTAAAGCCCGATTTACACTTCAACAAGTACAGTAGCGAGTTAAGAACTCAGACAGTTAAGTAATAAGTAGTAAGTTGTAAGGAGCGTCCAAACGTAGGCGAGTGAGTAGTCATAAGTTGCCCGAGAAGAAGAAAAGAAAATAACACGTGTACGCGGCCACAACCTACAAATTTATGGACTGTACTAGGGATGTGAAATAATAATCGATTGAAAATCGATTTTTATCAAAAGAAAAATCGATTAATATAACAAAAACGATTATTTTCTTAAGAAAAATCGATTATTTATTAATCGATTTTTCATGCGAAATATACAATCGATTAATTAAAAATCGATTTTTTATGTACAATGTCACATCCCTAGACTGTACTAAACTCGCCCGTCTACATGCCAGCCAGTTAAGTTGGAGAGGTGCGGGAGACGCGAGAGAGGGGGCTACTTCGTACTGGACTCGCCGAAAAATAGGATCGCGATCTATTTAACTCAACTTAATCAACAACTTACTACTTAACTCGCTTTTGCCGTTCAAACTACAATAACAACTTAACTCGCCGATGACGCAAGTTAACTCGCTACTGTACTTATTGAAGTGTAAATCGGGCTTTAGGTCAATTGTATAACATACAAACTAAATAGGAGCCAAAACAAGGTCGCGCGTCTTCCGGGGAATCCTCGCGCATTCTCGACAATTTTTGGCTCCTATTTAGTTTGTATGTTGACATAAAGTTCATTATGCTATGTACAATTTCGTTGCAAAAAGTCGCTTCCATTCCATTCCGCGGCGGTGTAAATTGAGCCTAACTGTCGAAGATGTACAAATGACAGCCGGTATCGATGGCTTTTTGAGGCACGAAGGAATCTCGATATGATAAGATGGACACCCTTCCATAGACTGACCCCGGCAAGCGTTGCTTAACCTCGAAGGTCGAATCGTGAGGCTGTTATTATTTAGCAACAAGCTCCTCGTAGTAACACTTGTAGTAACTTTATTGTACACCAAAATTTAAACACACCTTTTAACAATATTGCTTAAGCCATGGGTACAATGGCGGTCTTATCTCTGAGAGCGAAATCTTCCAGACAATCTTTGGAAGGACTTTACAAACTTTAATTAAAGTGCCCTAGGCTAGCATTATAATTTTGATTAAAAGCCTCTGAATCATCTTAACATAGTATAAAGCAAAGTCGCTTCCCTGTGTCTGTCCCTATGCATGCTTAAATCTTTAAAACTACGCAACAGATTTTGATGCAGTTTCTTTCAATAGAAAGAGTGATTCAATAAGAAGGTTTTTAAGTATATACCATGCATAATACAGTAGAGAAACAATGATAATTTTTGAGGTTTCTAATGTGATGTCGCATTTATAATGCAAGGACATAGCGGTTGCGGCGCGGTGCCGGAGGTGGAGGCACGGCGCGCGTGCCTATGTTGCTTAGATTTGAGCGTTGAATGTTTTTCCCATGGTAAATTATGTGTCGCACTTTCAAGAGTAATTACTAAAGAGAACATGAATGTCGAATGACAAAAAGGCTGTCAACGATGTATATAAAGACATTCTATAGTATATTTAATATAAACATTGCACCCGTTCGAAGCCGGGGCGGGTCGCTAGTTAAAGATAAAACAAAAATATTAAAGTGCCCTAAAATGATTAAAATACCTGTAAATCATGAATGCAGCAAGAAATCAAGAACCGAGTTGACACTTCTGGTACATTCAGAACCGACTACAAAATATTAAGATATAAGATGTCTATCGTAGTATCGTAACTCAGTTAAGGCAGAGATAGGCAAACAAATCTCCCTAGCTGGCCGAAACTAACTTCAAGATTAGACATGGCAGAGGCACTAGCCGAAAATTTGGGTCAACGGTTTACAAGATTAAACTTGAAGCAAGAACAGGGCATTTGGGATTATATCCAATAGATAGATTCCCAAGATGTTAGTTAACTTATGTTACTGTAGTAGTAAGTAAAATCTTCTACACATATAAATAAAATTGAAAAAAAAAGTGTGTGTCTGTGATTTCAAAATACCTAACCGTGATTTGTGAAGTACGTACGTAGGTACAGCTGTTTACATGATACTAATACGCTACTAAACTATCTGTCTGTCTGTCCGTAGTTTTTGTTTCTCCGTGGCTTATCTCTGTAACGGCTGAGATGAAGTAGGGCAGCAAAATATAGGCAACCATTTTTATTTCGGAATTCCCACGTGTTCAGGATTTACGCGGGAAAAATCTCCCACGCGAATAATGACGGGAGCGCAGCTACTATATGAATATATATCAGCCATTTCAAAGCCAAGACGAAGAAGAAGAGTCATGATACATTAGAATAAGAGCAGAAGTCTCACTTTCTTTAACACAAGACCCCAAAAACAAAACAGCCTGAGTAACATTCGCACGAAAAGTTTTGGTGACTTTTTCAGTCTTTTTTTTTTCCGGATTATACCGCTCTTGACCTTGACCTTGGTAACCAATAGATGAGGTCTACGATGGAACGAGCAAGCCCAGAAGATTCCTATTCACACACAGATACAGACTAGACACAGAAATACAAGCCGGCAGAGTTCCATACCTTGGTTGGGCACACAATAAATGTGAAAGAATCGCGCTTAACGCTACGACAAGACGGTATATCGACCAAGTGTTTCCTGATGAAAAGTGAAAAGGTTACTTCTAGGTAAGCGTGCTTCATCTTCGACCACATTATCGCTTACCATCAGGTGAGATGGCGGTCAAACGCGCGAGCCTTACAAGACAAACATACACCTCAGTACCGTGTTCATACCGTGCCTCTACTAACTAAGTAAAGTATAAGACTACAGTACCTCTACCATGAGTTTACGCAACCAAAACTCGCTAGCGTCTCCGTAAATTATTTGTATGAAATATTGTACAGCGCCCCTAGCGGTCACAGAAAGAATTAAAATTCGTACCATGAGCACTATAGATTACGATAGGTTTAAAACCTAACGTAATCTATACGATAGTCACTAACGTTTTTTAGCTGTCACCATACAAAACGGTACCATGAGTCACTAATTCGACAGGCGCTAGCGAACGATACGCTTACGGTAGTAGTTACGTTGCTCACTAGCATTTTGGCGTGCGAAACATGTGTTTACATTAACATTTAATACCTTTTGAGTATAATAAAGTTATAATAATGTCTGCAAGAACATATTTAGCGTGGAATATGTTAGTGGCCGCTGAATTTGAAGATCAACGACGTGAACAACGTGAATTTCAAGCCAACATGAGAATTCATGTTGGTTTATAAGCTTTGTTTTTTATATATAGTAATAATTTATACATCAATTAATTGTAGCATATGCTGGAACCAAATATAACACCAATTGTACCAAATTCTTAAAAATAAATATTTTATATTTAATTTGATATTAGTAGAAAGTTGAAACATACTTGGAATACATAATTGGAACTGTGAGACACTGGTCCTCATTGTATTAAATAATCCAAACTTTTAAACCACACAAAGCACCTCTGTGACACAACATCAACAAACCAACAACAAACAAAAATACAAATTGAATAGACGACAATGACGTTACAAGAACCACTCGAAATTCAAAAGCCACTAAATACCATAAGTAGTGCACTAATCGTAAACTTTTCAATTTCGTTGGTTTATTTTGTGATATTGCCTGTCTTAACATTATTAGCATAGCGATAACACTACATTTTGAGCTTAAGAGCAGTTCTCTCTTCTTATTAGCGGGAAAGAAAGAAATAGAACATAAGTAGTGACCCATAGACGAAAGTATTCTACGAGTAGAGTGAAGTTAGCTAGACGACATGATCTATAGAGCTCACGTTAGCGCCTCCGTAAATTTCCTCAAATCTCATGGTGCAAGCATTATCGAAATCTATTCGATCCACGTTTGTACACTAGCGAGTTCAGCGCTAGCGAGTAAGTTGTCGATGACAACTCATGGTAGAGGTACAGGTCACGACTACAAGTTTTATTCTCTTTACGCAAGCATCACTTTGTTAGGCTTCCCGCGTGTTTACCTTTGCCTAAGGCACCTCGTTACGGAAAAAACTCGGGCAGTTTTTAAATCCCTTACCTTGGGAATCTTTTGTTCAGTTTGGCTTTGACCAGTTCTTTAGCTCTTCAATTTGACTGCTCTGTATAGTATATATACAAGAATACATCCTACTAATGACAGTTTGTAACACTTGTTTTATTCCATAAAGAACTATGAATTTCGTAGATAATCCTTCAAGAAACTATATGTCTATCAGCCTTCGATCATTAACAAAGAAAAGTTTTTATTAGTGATCAAAGCTATATAGCTCTAGATTTTGAGTAGTCTGTTTACAAAGTCATATATATAGTTTCATCGCTTTTGCATTTTATATGAGTTTGTACAAAATATTAAAGTGAAATGAGTTAGTGGGTGAGGATACACGCTATGCATAGTATGCATATGCATAGTTCTTTAAGAAATAACATAACACATTTTTAGCAGTTATTAAACAAAAGTTAAGTTTTGTTACAAAACGTGTAATATTATAAATGTCAAAGTATGGATGGTTATTATGTTTATGTTTCAATCACGCAAAAATTGCGAATCTGAATGAATTTTGGCATAGATACAGATTATATTTCAGAACTAGTACTCACGCGGGGCTTCGCTCTCGTGGATTCTATCACGGTAAAAACATAACTCTCCTTTTTTGCAGTCGCGTAAAAAGTAGCCTATAACCTTCTCCAAGCTTCAAGCTACTTCCATACCAAATTGCATCCAAATCCACCCAGTACTTTCGAAGATTAGCGCGTTCAAGCAAACAAACAAACAAATAAACTTTTCCGCTTTATAATATTAGTATAGATAACACATAGGCTAGCTGGTATTAAATTTACCTATATGTGTCCGTTTGTACGTTTATATGTATTTTAAAACTAGGCATACAGTTTATTTTATTTTATTTATTTGGCTCACCAACAATTGAATACACTGACACAAATATATGAGATAACATTCAGTAGATTTAAGGACAAGTGTATCAATTTCTTATAGGTAAGCACATCATGCATTACATACGAGTTGTATGATTGCCTACGTACAATTAGATGAGTAGGTACATACTTAATTAGTCTGAGCATAAATAAGTCTTTAACCACAATCATAATTAAAAACGAAATTTGTAATATAAACCATAATCAAAATATTGTTATTTAAAAATCATAGAATTCAATTAAGTAAATAAAATCAAAACATTAAATTAAATACAAGTTAAAATGATTACTAATTTACAACTTAGAATAACACATAGGCTACTATATAACCCAGAAAAATGTACGATGTTGCAACAGCTAATTTTAAATAAATAACAGAATTAATTGAAGCAATGTTACAATTGTTACCTTATTAGGCTTATCTTAATGTATATCTGTAATTAATTTGATCTACACATTGCGAAAACTAGGCGAACACCTGTATCTTTGGGACAGGAGTTTTAATATAGAGTGCTTTTTACCTCTAGAGTTGAAGTGGTAAATGTTTATTTGATTATTATCATTTCTCATTACGTTTACTTTTGTGTGTTGTATTTTTATAGAACAAAACTAATACGTTACCTAGATTCGAAGCCCGTATTCTAAATTAATCAAGATTTTGATTGAAGATTAGTGCGAAAGCTGTAACAATTGAATCGAGATTCTCGCTTCAGTAGATGTCTGAAATGCGGGTAGTTTCTATCGTAGACATAGGGGCTATGTGTTTGTTTGCAACTGGATGTAGTGATTTAAAAACCTTGTTTTGTTATTCTTATTTTAAGAGACTCGTCCAGAAAACGCTTTGTCAAGAGTATTTTAAATACCTTAATTTTACAAAATTTATATGGATAGAAAACATTAAACTAGTGTACAATAGCCCGTATTATATAGCACATCACACGCGATCCTTTAGAGACAACATTTGACTTAGGGCTGTCAGTGAACAAAAATAAAAAAATATTCATTACCTAATCATCTAAATCTGTGGTAACTAGTTTCTGTAATTAAAGAAAGACTTTTAAAAAAAATTCGTGATGTCGAATTAGTCGTGGCGAAAGCGATGTTAATCCACGATATCTTAATGCTAGTTTTAAAAAAAAATCTTATATTGCTACTTTCCAAACTGCCGGATAGATCACAGATAACTGTAATTAAAATAACAGTGAATTTATGCTATAACTAAAAGTAATACTAATGAAATTTAAAATTAGTTTCGAGAGTGACCATTTTAAATTCCTGGAATTCTTTAAGCAGTACCCGTGTTTCCGATTCGGTTGCCTGATAGACTCAATTCAATTTGGATAAGCTTTCATGGCGATCTAAAAATAACTTGAATAAAATTGTTTGGTGGTCTCTTGGTCAGACTATCGAACCTGATCTTAGACCACTGCACTACAATTTTGCAATAAAGTAGCTTGCTTGCATAAAACTAAGGTTCCACTTAAGTGGGGACATTTCCACAATTATACACAAAATCTCCTATAGGAGTTACTTTCCGTGAAACCTTTAATTTCACCACCCCTTTCTAGGACCGAATTTCAAACCATTGCCACATTAAAAGATGGGAAATGATTTTTATTTTGCTAATTGCTAATAAAATAACACTTTTACACATTATTCCTAACTGACCTCCCCCTGAGAAGAAACACCGAAACTCATAGGTCTAAGTCTCTATTAAAGTCAATCTGTACTTTGCAAATTATATGAGAATCTTGTCTGAGGATTTTGAGGAAAGATGGATACAGATTTGAGTGAGTATATCCAGACAGTGCAAGCAATTGCCACGTAACATATAGCCGATTTGACAAACATTCAACATATACGTTTTCTAGGAATCGGTTAAGTGAACTGACAATACTGTCTGGTGGGCAACTGCCCGATGTTTGTTATCGGGTGATTTGTATGCAGGCTAGTTGTGCGGTAAACTCTATTTGCGTGATACAGTTCTATAATTAGTTTGTTTATTGCGAGATAGATGTCGCTACAAGTTAATTAATAATTGTCGTAGAGAATAAAACAGTTCTTTCCAGCCAAATGTCAGTTTTAAGAGTCTGAGAGTTCAAGGCTACCGGTATCCGGTAGTACGTAATTGAAACAATTTGTCACACTGTAGAATACTTACAGTCGGATGTGGAGAGAATACTAATCAACTTTGGGAATAAATTGCTACAATCTCCCACTGAAGTTAAAACAGCGTTCCAGTTATTTAAATAGCATGCATATTTTTAAAACTAAGGCCTCATTCATTAAGGTGGCTTATTATGGTACGTTTTATCACGGATTGACATAGAACAGGTCTCAAAGCCAACGACAATGGACCACCATGCAACGTACACTAAATCTCTTCCAATGGTGCGTGTAGGTCTGAGTGAGACTTGACTCTTTTTGCAATTCAAAAATGGAGAGCGAGACAGAGAGGGAGAGAGAGATAAAGTGAGAGGAGTGTAAGAAAACTCTCAAAGGACACAGCTACAGGCGAAAGAGATGACTTTCCACTAGGGCTCCCAATCCCGGAATACCGAGATCTCGGTATTGCGGGATCCCGCGTCATTTTCCAATCCCGCGTGACGCGGGATTACGGGCGCGGGATCCGCGGGATTTGCGGGACTGAAAAAAAGCATGCATGCGACCTCTCGTTAGCGCGATCGCTCGGTGACTGGCGGCCGGCAGTGTTGCAAACGACGCGGGGGCCGATGTCGCCCGCTTGTCACAGCTTAAGTAGCCTAATATAGCCGAATTTCAGTCAGTGGTAGCCAAAGTATGTAGCCTAAAATATCAGTAAAGTTTTTTATTCAGTATTTCTTACTGTTTTAGTGAAAAAATAAAAACGGTGTAATTTGATTGATCTCATACTAATAGTAACACGTAAATAAATATCGAGTTAGTTGATTAATTCTTTGATTTATTTGCCTTATATAAATGTGAATATTTTCAATATGCGGGATCCCGCAAATACCGAGATCCCACGGGATTGAAAATTCGTAGTCCCGCAATTACCGGGACTGGAAGGTTTTTATTAAATTCAGGCTGCGGGATTGGAAGCCCTACTTTCCACGATATATCAGTGCTAAGTGCGGGTCCGTATTCAATATCACGCAAGAGGGCGTGATGGTGGGCGGTCAAGCAGCCTTCAGAACAACTGTACTCTGCAGTACTGTTTCTATTCGCACCGTAATAAGATTTGGTTTAGATAGATCTATATGAAGTCTTTGGGAGTTCAAATTAAGTATTAACTTAGTGGATTGATGTTCTGCTTAGCCTTTCCTAAGTTGGGGTCGGTTTCCAGTCTAACTGGATGCAGCTGAATACCAGTGTTTCACAACATAGAGCCTATAAATCTGACCGACACAAGTCAGTGACTGGGTAACCGATTACTTTGGCAAGGCCAGCATCAGATTTTTTAGATTCTGACGGGTGGTAACGGCTCTCAAGATGTATAAACCGGGCCCAACAGCTCAACGTGCATTCCGAAGCACGGAGGAAACTCGACATGTTAAGATGGTCACCCAAAAAAAAAAGTTGTGGAATATTAAAGATCGACCCGTAGCTGCTCAAACAGGGTGGGTTAAAGAGAGTTATAAATAACTTTTTTTTTATTGATAATAGGCTCGCGTTTGACCACCATCTCACCTGATGGTAAGTAATGATGTGGTCGAAAATGTAGCACGCTTACCTAAAAGTAACCTCTTCACTCTTGACTTAAAGACCCCTAGGTTATAGCTATCGGGAAACAGAGACTCCGGCAGGGAATTCCACTCCTAAGTCGTACGCACAATGAAGGTATTCCCAAAACGTTTTGCGCGTATGGGCGAAAGGATGTCCACCATGTAACGATGGCGCTTCGCCGTTTGTCTTGTAGTCCGATGATGGAACGGGCTTGGCGGAATTAGATTGTGTAATTCCATCGCACACTCCCCGAAATGTAACCGATAGAAAACCGATAGACTTGCAACTCGTCGTCGATGTTCAAGGCTCTGGAGCTTTGATTCGACCAGTGAATCGTTGCCAATGAGTCTTTTGGCCCGTTTCTCAATAGACTCAAGCGCATCCAGCTGGTACTTGGCAGATCCATCCCAAAGATGAGAGCAGTACTCTATACACGACCGAACCTGGGCTTGATAGATTGAGCAGCTGTTCGGTGTGAAGTAACGTCTCACCTTTGCTAGAATTCCCAACTTTTTTGATGCTAATTGCGCCTTAGCCTCGATATACGGGCCAAAATTGAGGGTAGAAGTTTAATAATTTAATCAGTAGGTATCACTTTACCCCGTGCAGTTTCTCAATCGCCTTGGCACGCCGTCGTCTTCTCCACAGCTTGGAGAGGAACACCGGTGCCAGTATAGGCAGCACGCGGTGTCTCATCGTTTGGGGATTTATCTTGACTGAGTTGTTCAACTGTTTGTTTTAATATGTGGTCTAGCTCGTGAGCCAGACCTGAGATGACTGAGCTTGGTTTTGTTTTTGTTCGATGACTTGATATTTCTTCGACGACGGCTTGTTACTTTCTTTTATTTAATGTTTTGTTAACTCAACTAACGTGACTATTATCGAACACAAGTAACTTTTAAGTGTTTATTTTTATTTTTTTAGTATCAAATTTAAAACGTGTCAAAATAACAGCATTTGCTCTCTTTACCCTCAATTATTAATCATTAAATTTTTTGTAACTTAACTAAAAATTCTTATTTGTGCATTTAATGCACTTATTTCATTCTGCCTGTATACCCTCGTTATCATTAGTTCACACCATTTAGTCTCGGAGTCTATTTTAAGATTAATAAATTCTCATTATATTTACTTAACTAAGGTAAGCCAAGTTACGTATGTTGATCGTTTAAATAAATTAAAGAACTGGCATACAAACATTGGTCAACAATAAGCTTAATCTTCATGAATTACAATACTAAAAGCGTTTTCCATTCCTAAATCAACACTCTACCACAATCCAGATGACTTAATGACAACAGTACGGATTAATCATAATTAACAACTACACTGGAATTGACTTCAAATTTGCAATCCTGTAACAATAATTCCCTTTCAATCAAAACGACGATTAATAACCGCATCAATATTAGTGACGGAACGAAATCAAAACAGTATGTTGTTTTGCTGGCGAAATGTCGAGAATTGTGAATTTGGTAAAAAAACGGATAACCCGGGCCGACCTGTTGAATATTAAACAAGAGCATTGATTAATTTCGTTGAACTATTCAACTTTTGTGTCACTTTCAGATAATGTTTGTTACTTCAAAACATATTATTCTTGTTACCTAATTAGCAAGTTGATATAATGTTATGATTACTGTTACTTAAAGCGAAAACATGAGAATCACGCTCTCAGTCCCCAGCAAGGGCGAGCAAAGGCCTGAGTATTGTTAAATGTGTATTGGGATAAGGGCAAGACGAAAATGAGCGTCTCTTATTAGTTTATCGGAATTAACTTACACTAGTGTATCAAGTTTTTTTTTTCTGATGAGCGCACTTTTGGCCTCGACCACGCCTCATGGTAAGCGATTGATCTCGCCAAAAAGCTGAAGCAGGAAAAACAACAACAAATTTTTGCTGAAGCATTCGATGCCCACTTCAGAACACACGTCGCCCCTTCGTATCTTGAAGTCTAGAGCCTAGAAGACACTCGAGAATGAAAAACAGAAAGATAAGTAGGCAACAATGTATATATGTATAAGTACATGAAAAGGCGGATTTAACTGTATCAACCTAACTAGAAACAATCAAAAGGCCTTAGAATCAACAGCGCTTACAATAAACGCTTAATCAATAATTTATAGTTAGTTATTTGTATTTCTGTAAGCAGTGTATTCTGCTTACAGAAATACAAATAACTAACTATAGGTGTATCTAGATGTAAGTAAGAAGATGAAAAAGAATATACCAAAAACAACAGTAAGAACGAATACTCTACACATTAACGTAATCAGTAAAGACGATAACAGCACATTCCGTGACGATAACTTAACTGCATTTTAAAATATTATATATTATTTATTTATTTATACAGGGTTAAATGTAAGACACTGAAAACCTCTCAGGACTATGTTACTAACATCATAAACAATAACTTTTGTTCTATGACTTTTAAAAATTCGTCATATTTTAGTTCACCAGATTTTCATACAAAAATAAAAATATTTATATTGAGCGCCCTAAATGTTACGAAGTCTATGCGAAGCAAAAGAAAGCAATTTATACTATCGCTTTCTTTTGCTTTGAATAGACGCTACATGCGTTTAGGGCGTTCAATTTAAATATTTTTATGTTTATACGAAAATCTGGTGAACTAAAATATGACGAATTTTCAAAAAAGAACAAAAGTTGTTGATTATGATGTTAGTAACATAGTCCTGAGAGGTTTTCAGTGTTTTACATTTAACCCTGTATATATTATAACAAATATTTTAAAGAGAACGTCGTCTATTACAATGTTATTGTTTGAGGGTAACGCCACATGGTAATTAGGAATTTATAGGTATACCTCAGGTTTCCGTAACTCCATATTTTGGGTACAATCACTAGTCAATTTAAGTTGTGTTCAATGCATAGTCGTTTCTCCAGGATTGCTTTATTTGTAACCAAATGCTGGCTAAGTTGGTTTTTTAATGTATTGAAGAATAAACATAACCTCTAAGCTACAACTTTTTGGGACAAATTTTCAGCAAATTATTGTTGTAGTTTTAAAATTCACATTCATGCATGAACTCAAACTTGTATAAGTCGAATCTTTAATGGTAGGGGAAAGGTGTACGAGATGATCCGTTGAGGGAAGATGATCCTTTTAGATTGCAACGAAACCAGTAGCGCCATCTAATTGATTTTATTGGTAAAATGTAGACCCCGATATTCCCTCGCCTCAGTCAAACGTAATGGCGTCGTGAGTGACAGTCAAATTTTTTGTGGAAGAAAACAAATATTACGTGACTTTGATCTAAGGTAAGGGTGATTTTAAGTTTATGTCTAATGTGTTCTAGGTGCTTTATTGTTGAGGCTGTTGTATTAGTTAGCTTTGTATATTGCTCTATTTTGTTTTTTTTTTTAACAGCATGGTAACAGTTAAAACCACATAGGTTATGTTATCGAACATTGAATAAAAAAGTTTATGTCGGGGCAAGATGATTATGTTACCGGTGTACAAGATGATCCCCACGGATCATCTTCAATGTCAAATAAAAGGAAGAATATTGCATCAGAGTCGTCCGAAGAAGAAGAAGAAGAAGAAGACGCAGAATGTCTTTTTTGTACGGAAACATTTTCCAAAAATGATAGGGGTGAGGGCGGATGCCAAAGATGGGGCCATGAAGCTTGTGCAGGGATAGATAGTGATGATCCTAATGAATTTACATGTGATTGGTGTAGAACGCCAGGAAGAAGACGCTTAGAACTATAATTTTTGTTTTTTTTTTAGTTTAGTTTAGACTTATTTCTTTGATAAAGATAGTTATTTTTCTTAAATGTTGATTTTGGATAGTGAGATTTATGGTACTAGATTAGTTTTAGAAGATAAGTTTAGTTACTTTACAAGAATGTTTAATTTTGTTAAAACTTTACTTACGACTGTACGACTCTACGACTGATCTCTGTGATAATTGTTTTCTAGAAATTAAATTATAATTGTGACTGAATGTTATTTAATAAGACTGGCTCATTAGGTCTGTAATAGGATATTTTGATTAAATTTAATTAAAGATAATAGTAAACCCTGATCATGGTTTTATTTAGGTAATTCTACCAGAACTTATGATAATCCCGACATGGGATGGGGGTAACATGATCATCTTGCCCCTACTGCAAGGATCATCTCGGAGACCGGGGTGTACAAGATGATCCTTTGACAACGTTTTAAAAATGTGGTTTTTAATAATAAAACATCTAAATAATCAAAATTTTGATTATGACAGCAATAAGATACATAAATTTACTATGGATATATGTATTTACATCCGCGCTAAGTAGAATATCATTTAAACTACAAGCATTCTCCCTTATGTGAATCATCTCGTACACCTTTCCCCTATATGTGTTTTCAACCGACACTTCTAAAGTTCCGTTCCCTAATCGGTAAATCAGAATAACATTTGGTGCCAAAACATTAATGAATGCAACTATTTTTGGCAAAACAAGTTGTAGTTGTAACTTGACTCATATATTTCAAGTTATAATTCTGATTTTATCTTATCTTTGTAATTAGGCAACCGTAATAAATAAGGATATTTTACAACAAAAAATAACTTGTCGATCAAGAAAGGCTATTTGCAAAAAATTTACGGTTCAACTTTTTATGTCCTAATTGAATCACTCTGATTTATTATAGTATTTATAACTGAACTTTTAATAAAAACCTTTTTGTAACAAATTGGAAATTAATAGTTGAGATTTGAGCAACATTATGAGATATTCAACTTTAGATGGCTGATGAGTGATGACTGATAAATATTATTTACAAATTTAGAGATTTCATTTTAGGATTTATATGTTTTATCCGTGAATCATGGCGGTTTGAACAGTGTCAAAATATCGGTAATCCGACACAAATATTTAATTTAATTTTAATTTAATTTATTTGCACCATATTGTGCTTATAACATTTTACATTTGTATAGCATAATAGTCATTAAAAATAAACATTAATTAAAGCACAGAATTTATATAATAATAAAAATAAAGTGAGCAACTGCGCCTGAGCTAGGCCGAGCCTGTATTTCAGGACGCAGTTTACAATAGGAATGAACAATCAGTTACAATATAATATTATGTACATCATTATAATGTGTTTTAGTGTAGTGTGACTTACAAGTACACAGAAAGTATGGTATAGTGTATAGTAAGTTGTAATGTAGTGTTGGTTTGTGTAATGTAGGAGTGTTTTTTGTATTTTGTATTGAATGCTTTTGTGTAGTGTGACTGTGGATGGATTTCATCTTAAAACTTTAAGTAGATCTTCTGTAGTAGTGTAATCACATTTAAGAAGATAGTCCAAAAGTTTTGTTTTGCATTTTTGTTTGGTTAGCGTGTATATATTAAGTTGTGAATTCAATTTATTATATAGAAAGGGACCGGTGAAGCAGAAGAACCTATGTGTAAATGAGTGTTTGAATTGGTGTGAACGTGAGACGACTGCATTGCGACGACGTTTAAGTAAATTATTTTTGTCGAGGGGGGTCAGGGAATGCTGTTTAAGTACTGTAGACAAGATGTAAAGTTGGCGGACAGTAGGTAGGTTCCATGATCGATACAGGAGATGTGTAGGGTAGTCAATAGGTCGAAAAGAGCTGACTTTTAAAATTGCCCGTTGTGCTATTTCAAGAGGAAGTAAAGAAGTTTTAGAGGCTCCACCCCAAGAAGAAATGCAATAAGTTAGAAGCGATTGACAAAGTGCCCTATAGACTTTTTCTAGAATGCAAGTATTAGCTACATAACGTAGATTTTTAAAAACATATATCAATTTTCTAAGTCTAGATTGCAGTAAAGAAATATGTGCATTGAAATTTAATGATGAGTCCAATATAACTCCCAAATATTTTACTTCACATTTCCTTATCAGATTTGTGCAGTTACAAGTAGAACCATAAGCTTGGTGGACATGACAGGTATGTGATTTTATTGTAAGACCAATGGGGGGCTTATTAGGATTTCGAGAGTGAAAGGGCATGTACATTGTTTTCTCTGTATTTAGCGTCAGACAATTTTGTTTCAGCCAGTCTGATACCTTGTTGAAACCCTCCTGCGCGAGCATGTAGGTATCATTCCAAGTTTTAGCAGAGAAAAGCAGTGCAGTATCGTCCGCATAAGAAATTATAATACCCTGCTCCAGTTTCAGGTCACAGAGGTCATTAATATACACTAAGAAGAGTGTAGGTCCGAGTACTGAGCCCTGAGGTATGATGGTAAATATCCCGTTTTAAGTCCCTAATGATACAATTTTGGAATCATAATTAATTTGATTCCAAAATTGTATCATTACGGACTTTAGTTGATTACACTATCGATATTCTATTTAACTGTATGAAACTCAGCCGCTAACATACTCAATATCGGATATAAAATTCGCGCAATCTCCCAACTACCGACCAATTTAGTCTCTAACTAAAAAAATATAAACTAACTACCCTCAAAACAATGCAATATATTAAGCACATCATTCACTGAATGACACCGGTGAGTCGTTGACCTGAGTCGAGCACCATTGTTCCTACCCCATTGTTTTCACTGCACTGCACCACCATCACAATTCGATTCAGAGAACTCTAATCGATTATGAGAATTTGTTAGGTAACTGTTTTGAATATTGAGGTTTCGTGTTGAGTTGTCATGTCACTGGTCAAGGGGAGGTCAAGGCTATCATTCGGAAATCAATAGAAGAATACTTGCTCCAGTGTAGACTACCACCAGCTAACTTGATTCAATAATTAAAAAATAATCCTCTGCCGAATTTGCCATGAAGGAAACCATAATTACAAAACTTACGCTAATATAATTTAAAAACATGGGGAATGGAAAATACGCGTACCACCGAACCTAAGAAACATGTAGAAAAGAAAGTATGAGAAGACCATTTTGATAAATATGGAGACAAGAAGGAAAGAGAAGGCGAAGTCGATATGAACATTGCCAATACGTCCAATAATAGTAAATTCAAATAATCCAATAGACTATATACAAACAGAAACAATAAAGAAGGAAAACAAAGCATGCTAAGGATAGCATTAATAAATAAAGAGACACTTGGAAATGTCAGATTCAATCGCTGAAGCAATTCACATTATTGATAAGATATAGCTATACCTACCTAATAATACTTCAAGGGAAAAGAAAATTGAAGAGATATTCTAGCGTAGGTTTCAATATCTGTGTAATTAGAGTGAGAAATAACAGTATGATATTATTGCTTATAAAATACGAACTATTTTTAGTGCAATATTTGTAAAGACAGGTCAGTGACTCACAGATAATCCGAAACTTCACACTTTGATAAGGAATTATTGCACAGATGGCGATGAGCGTGCAGTGAAGAATCGATGGATGGACTGTTTGGCAGATGATACGTCTAAAAAGGCAGCGATTAGCGAGATGTATATAATTAGAGAAGAATAAATATAGAAGGCGGTATATACAGTGAAATAATGGCAGAAGAATGATGAAGAGAACAACTTAAAATACAGTTTGAAGGACCATGCTTTATAATAAGTTACCCAAGAAGTTCTGAATCGATGAACATTTTAAGTGAACCAGTAAGTAATTGTTCAAACTTAATCTCGGTAGGTTGAACAACCTTTGTAAAACTCATTAAGATTATATTAGTAAAGTTTCTCATATTTGTTAACAATGTGTTAGGAAAAGAAAGTGTTTAATCCGAACTAAAATGGTCAATCACACTATGGAAAGTTACCACAAGTCATCCGACATCGTACGCTAGACTACTTGTCCTTGAAAAAAAAATGGGGTGGAAAAGCAACAAGGCAGTACGTTCATAAACTATTCCTATCAACGCGATTAATAAATCCGAAGTGGCGATTAGTGATCCAAAAATAGAAACGACCACAAAACAATGAAAGAGCCCAAGGACGCGGCGTGACGCTGAAATATTTAGTAGCACGCTATCACACATAATCGATACCAGTGATATCGATGTGGTCGTATGATTTGAATGTCCTATTGGTCAAGCAAGTAGAAAAGAGGAGGCAAATAAAAGGAATAATTGTGTAAATGGAAAATTTAAACATAATATCAGTGTTTGGAAGATCTTTACATTTATATTATCAAGGAACTATAATATGTAGAAATGAAAGCGAAGAGCTTCTTCATGGGTAAATATCTCAAATGCGGGAATGTCCTAATGAGATAACGCGGCCCCGGAACGCAAGGGCAGTGAGTTTTTAGTCAGTAGAAGCCTGAAACTCCCTTCCGCTTGACCCACAGAGGGAGAAGTCATTCTATGATTATCCTTTTTTTTTTTTAGCGTGGTAAAATTATCAAATAAGTCCTCCCACCCCGGGCAGGGTGGGAGGGACTGTCAGACTTTTACTGACTAAAATCCACGGTGTTCCTTCAATAACCCTTTACGTACCCGGGGCCACGGTAATGGGATAAGTCCCACGACCCCGGTAGGCTTCGGCCCTCTGCAGGGGGGGCCTCGTCATGTTGCTGACGCACTTTGAGGCGCGCGTGGAACACAACGCGCCGTCGACCCGGGCATGGTCCATGGTCGGACAGCGTGTTGCCCTTTACTCGCTGTCCGCATGTCCGCGCCTACGGTGGCCGGAGAACGTCGGCCGACGTCCGACGCCGTGGTCTATGATTATCCTACCCCAAAAAAAAGGATAAAGCATAAAAGACATTTATGACTGTGAAAGAATGAGAGACAGACAGAGGACTCCATTTTATGATAAAAAAAAATCAATTATTAAACAAACACAACGAAGGTTAATATTGTGTCACCAAATGACAGAAGGCACACCCCTAATGTATGACCATATGAATAAGTTATCAAGGGACCAGACATTATCAAAACCATCGAGAGGTTAACGTGAACAAACCATCAATAAAGGTGGATTTTCTTGACTTATTGATGAGGATAGATAGTTGAGGTTACAATGATAAATACTGGGAGAAATATAATACAACATTATCCCCGTGTTAATATATCCTTCACTGAAAAGATGATGATGATGATGAGAAGATGCATGAATGATAAAATTATTCATCATCGTCATCCCTGCCTCATTGGCTGTCTGCTCCCAGTCTCATTGAAAGCAGCTAAGTACGAGTGTTTTACGTGGAACGACTGCCTATTTGACTTCCACAACCCTATATCTGGGGTTACCCAGGGTGTTAACCCTAGAAGACTTCAAATTATTATTATGTAATCAAAAATGTTTCTATGTAAATGGCAATAAAACTAGAATAGAAACATTGACAGATTTACACCTTGTTTCAGAAAACCAGTATATTTTCTCGGGCAGAATAAAAATATGTTACTTAACTAGATCCTCCCAAACACATATTAACAACCTACGTCACAGTACATGTTATCAAAGTTAGAAAATAGATTTATCCAAGTTTTAATTAATCCAGGCGAGCTTACTGGCTCTCATGAAAACTTGTAGATTACTTTATACTATTAATTCGGACTACGAAAACGCTTTTAGCATCAAGTGCTCTTAATTTTTTTACGTGGATTTTGTAATTTATATTTAATAAGAATAAGTTAATTGATTGATGCTTCATACATTAAATTTCATATCAACTTTGTTAATTAGAATGTTACACGTAATTGGGACTTAATTAGCTTTTATTGTTGTTATACGAAACCCTCGAGAAATCTAATAATACAATATTAATTTAATCAACGCTTCACTAGAACCACAGATAAAATAACGGTTTATGTAGGCTGCATAGTCTGCGACTGACACATCACCGCACTAGAAATTTGAATTCAAATTGGTGTTTTCGCGCCAACGGTTCTACAATATGGCGACCGATTATCGAGTTTAATTTGGGTTCTCCGATTTGCAATATTGATATGTATCGATGTGTTGGCTCCCGACGGTACACTGGCTGGCTGAGGGTCGGAAGGCCTATGCTATTAAAAGCATGGGACTAGTGAGGCTTAAAGCCTTCGTCACGATGCAGCCTAACCGTGAAAAAAGGTCTGATGGGCGTAATAACCCAGATACCTATTATGTATTGGCGATGATATAAATATTATGCGCGGCTTTGGTTGTTTACGCATTGAGAATATTCTGCTGAATATGTATCAGCAATAAACAGTATTGATTGAGCAATAAAAGTAATGTGTTTGTAGAATTTTAAGTAGGTTTCAAGACACAGAAGATTTTTGCGTCGTATTTTCTTCTACAATAATGAATGTTCATAATAATCAGGAGATAAGTTCATTCTTACCCACAGTCATCACTTAATATACCCGTTCTTGAATATTTTACTGTATTTCAGATGGCTTACCTGCAAAGAGAGAAAAATATTTATAAGTAAGATGTTACAAATACACATACAAATATTTTATAATAATACGTAACTTAATAATAATTAAAAACACTAAATGTGAATTTTAGCCAATGTATATTAAAAATGTTTTAAAACAAAACCGATGTGGAGGTTTCATGCACTTATTATCTAAATATAATGAATTTTCCATCGATAAGAAAAGAAGTCATTACTCAGTAGCCCTCCTTAATTAAGATTTTACTTATTATTTTAGGGTTAAAGAAAAAGGTAATAGATATAATGAAGTAAGACATTAATTTACGTAAAAAAATTACAAACAAAATATTTTCAGCAAAATATTTAACCCTTCAACGGCTACCACTTTTAATTTGATTAAATATTAGCAAGATAGACCGGGCCACGCCAATCATAAAGGTCCCATAACACCGCAGCGCCCGGATTTATCCCGGGATATCCGGTTCCACGCCCGCCGGGAAATAACTTGGAAGTGGGACGCGAACGCGGTTTTAACTCCTTTGCGTACAAAATATGTATGTAGACATACATATTTCCATTTCAAAACGCTTGGTGTGCTATTATGCAGGATTTGTGTGTCAAAGTGTTACGAAAAGGACGCATACATTTTATAGTATATTGTGATTTTGGTTCACCCTTAGATGTTAAGAAGATTTTTTTTTGGTAGCTTGCTAAAAATGGTTTTGGTCCACTCATATTGTGATTGATATTTTTTTCTTTTGAAAACCCATACATACCAAAGAAGCGTCAATAGCAAGGTGTCGGACTTGTGATCGAGAGGTCGCGGGTTCATACCTCACCACCACCACACTAGTGCCGTGAACCCACTCCAGACACAAACATACATATTTAGCTCAATTGAAGGGGTTAACAAGGTTTCTAGTAATGTGAATTCTACACACATTGCTAGTTCTCTTTAAAAAAAAAAACTAAAATAAATTCCTATCTGCTGTGTTAAAACTGAACTATAGAGTATTCAAATAATCAAAACAAGACTTCAATTCAACATTCGTTTTAAACTTTTATATCAATATAAATGAACTTTCACACACACGCTTTCATGAACCTCAGGTGTCTCAGTGTCTCAGTTGACACCGTTTGCGAGCAATAAAGTTTGCTTTTCACCAGTGCGAACACAACAAAAATAAACAATATATATTTTTTTTTTATTGATAATAGGCTCGCGTTTGACCACCATCTCACCTGATGGTAAGTGATGATGATGTGGTCGAAGATGGAAATTGTTAAGTTGCTTTAAAATAACTTTAATTTCGGAAGGCGATGTCAAAAACGTAAATATATACAAAACTAAAGACACCGCCTTCTGAAATTAAAGTTATTTTTGCCTTTGTAGTGTTTTTATATGGAAGTCGGTTCTATTTTTTGCTAAAAAGTTTTTTTTCACGCTTTTTAGTGGGTCGGTTTGTAATTTATCTAATTACAAAAGCCAAAATGTCAACTACTTATCACCCTTTACAAAATATTGCTTTTCCCGGTGCAGAGCCGTTAATTTTTGAGGAGTTCTCCTGGTACATCATCATCAGCTCTACTTCACCATATGCATTGTGACGAGCATAAAGTGCTTAACATTCATATTCAAGTAATCTAATCGGAATCAACGAAATACTTATTATTGAGTAGTTTCGGTGGCCATCTGGGGTCTTCATCATCAGTTCCACTTCCTCAAATGGTGCTTTTCGAGAGCAAATGCACAAGGTACTATAAGAAATACCCAAAACGCTATAGGTGTGCCTATAATATTTGAAGAGTTCCCTCGATTTCTCCATGATCCCATCATCAGATCCAAACGTGACGACAATGGGGCCAACTAGAAAGTATAACCTTTTAAACAAAAAAAGAATTTTCCAAATCGGTTCAGCCATCTCCGAGTTTTGAGGTAACATACATAAAAAAAAAAGTTCAAGATGAATTGTAAACCTCATTTTTTTGAAGTCGGTTAAAAATATTAACTGGGAAACAACTCGCTAGACGCAATTAATGTACTGAATGCCAATGGACGGTTTATTCAATACCAATTTAATTGCAAGACTTTTCCAACTGGGTTAAGCGCCTTTTCCACGAACTAATTGCCCGTAAAGTGGCTTCCCAAGAGCAATCTAGCGTATACGAAGCTACGAGATGACCATAACTAGAGTAGATCACTAAAGGCTTTTAAACGTTAAGCAATATTAATCTAGACAGCTCGAGCTATGCTGCTTTATTGACGTCTAATCTTCGTTCCAGAGACAAGTTTTAGTGTTTAAAAGTTGCATAAATTAAAGACTCGAAGATATGACGGATTCAAATGACTGTGTTGAGTCGCTTTCAGACGCCGTTGATTGGCTGCAAGACTCATTGTAATATGACGTAGGCCTAAATAAAATCTTTAGTACTTGTATATTATGTAGCGACCAGTGTGACAAAGTAATGTGCCCGCAGCTTAATAAATAAGACATAGAGAGTTTTTTTTTTCATTTGCTTTTGTTTAGTCCGATATCCTTAAACCGTGTTCGTATTATCGCGCATAGGTATATGCGAACCCCGCTGGCGCATTTGTTTCAATTTTTTCTGACCAAATGAACGCGAAAGTCCGCGTGTTCGCTCAATGATCGTTTCATCCGACAACGAGTCTATTAAAGTCGTCAAAAGAATGAACTAAAGGCTTGTCAGCTAACAGAGAAAATTCAAGATGATTAAAGTCTTTGCAAGTATAATGTCAGAAAATCTCCATTCCTTTCAATTCATTTAGAATCCAATTTATCGCTTAAAAGAAAGTGTAATCGGACGTATTTTAACCGTTTCTCAATAACTCGATTCTATTGTTTCGATTTAATTACACAGTGCCAGTTAAATGAGCTTCGGAGCCATTGTATGTTTACGGATACCGATTTCAGTTGTGAGTACTGTTACCAGTATGTACTATAAACAAATATATTCGGATTCTCTGCAACTAACATATACCTAATATGGGAAAAGCGCCACCGCCCAAACAAACAAGCACTTAATATGTAACCTACTGGGGCTGCCCTAGATCATATGTATGCCCACAATATGAGAGTTTGAGAAATGAATATGTTTGTATTATATCTTTTTAAACAGACATGAATTAATAAAATAATAATTAAAAATAACGTTTATTAACACAAGAACCTTAGAATAACAACGCATAGAAGAGGCGTCTAGAACAAAACACGAGCGATTTCGTGTGTCCACTTTATTTTCTTTGTGTGCGTGAGCCGAATGTGTCTACGTTCTTCAAACGCACACAAATATAGCTTTCAGTGATACCATTACCAGTACCATTACCACAAAAATGGGAAAACGCACTATTATGTTGCTGGATCAAATCAAGTATTTTATGTTATGAAACTAAATAAGATGATGTTTTTTCATGTAATATGACATATATTTACGGAAGGTAAACGAAATGAGATATCGTTTATTGCGTTTAGAATGTTTGATGTGTAATGTGTTATAGTGATATTATGATATTATAGAAATGTATTAATTGCTTGAAAAATCTCGTTTGATATCAATTAAAAGTATGTGTTGTATTTATGAAATAGAAAAATATTATTGAGAACATTACTTAAATGAAAAAAAT
This sequence comes from Tholera decimalis, assembly GCA_943138885.2. NCBI lineage: Eukaryota > Metazoa > Arthropoda > Insecta > Lepidoptera > Noctuidae > Tholera > Tholera decimalis. The sequence continues at coordinate 7,148,640 of OW964571.2, forward strand.
CTTAATCAATAAAATTGTCATCTTTATGATGCCACTCTTCGAACTAACAGTAACTTTTAGTTATAAAACACTGTAGGTAGTAGCTATAAGCTGTAAATAAATATAGTTTATAGCTGTAAATAAATATAGTTTAGTTTGACGCATACATAATTGCCGCCAAAACTATATTTTTTTAAACAAAAATAAGCACAAAAGAAATCAATATGGGTATTTTTTTCCTCACGGATAGCAACATTGAATTGTGATAAGTTAGGTTATTAGAATTTTTGTTTGATGGTCGATTTACATAAATATAATGTATAAAATGTAAGTATTTACTTGTGAAATGTAATTTGATTACACGTTTTTTGTTTTCCTGAAGGACTATGACATCCCTTTACGCTACAAACTGTCGTTTTAAATTATTTACTCGCGAGCTCTGTTCGGCAGAATGTGACCTTGAATACTGACGGCTCGTCGAGCAAAGTTAGCCACAAATGGCTAAGTTTTAGTTGCCTCACTTTTTGCACTCGTACTATCCTTCTATGCGTTGTTATTCTAAGACCTTAGTATACAAAGCTATTACAAAAATACAATAGGAACTTTGAATTTTAGGGAAAGGTTGCATACATAGTGAAAGACCCTGCCTCCTAACAAGGGCGGATCCACGTGGGGGGGGGGGGGGGGGGTCATGGGGTCATGACCCCCCCCTGGACTGGGTCCAGGACCTAGGTGGACCACTAATTCAAATTTTTAAACACTGTTACTAGATAATACTCCAGTTTCTGACGTTGTAAACGAATATCGGCAGTGGATGGCCAAGTGGCAACGGAGTCAGGAAATACAAATTATAACTTCTTGTGACTTGACCACGAAATGTGACCGTATGTGACCCTGGCACCAATGCTTGCCTCCTAAACTAGAGGGTTTCATGTATCAATTGTTCAATTCTTTCAAAAGAAAGGCTTATAAAAAAAACCAAGCTTTAGCCTCATAATGACACTATACAAACACACGTCACACATACCTAATGCTGCCCAATAAAAACTTGCTAAACCAAAGCAATTTCGCAATAATTTCGGGTTAACAATTGTTTGTGAGACAAAAATACCCATCTATATGTAAAGCATATTTGTTCGAACAGTATGAAATTTTGCTCAGTTAAAGTTTTTATTCTCTATAAAAACATTAACTGAGCAAAATTTCACGTGCAGAAACCTAATATTTTTATAATAACATTCAAACGTCAAATTTTAATGAATTATGGTCGGCCTCTGGGCGATCACTAGTATAAATAAATAAACAAATCTATCAGCGACCCCAGAGTCTTTTTTTATAAAACTTTCATCGTCATTGTACCTATAGGAAAAGTTTTATTTATTTGTCCAGCAATTATATCCTGGCGACACGAAATGTCCATTACCAAATCGTAATACCAGTCTATTTCTGTGACAGTTTTGGCTTTTATTAAATATGGATTGTTAGACAATGCACGCTTTTCAGTTTAACAGTGAGTAACTGCATTTTCGGTTTGTGTATGTTCTTAGATTAAATTTTGGATATGGTTTTGGTGTCAGGAATTAATTACCAGAATTATGCACCCAATAAGTGACTAGATGGTATTCCAGGGAAGGCGAAAGGAAAAAGGCAAACCGCAAAAGCGACATTAGAGAAGTGGCAGGAGTAATATGGAATAGAGTGAAACAAGATAGATTAGAATGGAGAAGGTTGAAGGAGGCTTTTGCCGACTGGTAAACAAATCTACAAAAAATTAAGAAACATCAAATAATAGAAGTTAAAGTCATATTATAAATAGAAAAAAAAAATATTGTTATAAGGTTACAGATTTAAAATAACACAGCCTAACTAATTAGTGAATTAAATACACCCTAACCTTTGCCCGCCACTTAGTTCGCGTAGAATCGACAAAATACGTGCGCGTTTTTTGTCGAGAATCCGTCTTGAGCCTCCTCATAACACACTGCCAAAGCTTCATCACAATCTGATAAATAGTTTAATGAAGATAACTTAGAATAACAACGCATAGAAGGATAGTACGAGTGCAAAAAGTGAGGCAACTAAAACTTAGCCATTTTTGGCTAACTTTGCTCGACGAGCCGTCAGTATTCAAGGTCACATTCTGCCGAACAGAGCTCGCGAGTAAATAATTTAAAACGACCGTTTGTAGCGTAAAGGGATGTCATAGTCCTTCAGGAAAACAAAAAACGTGTAATCAAATTACATTTCACAAGTAAATACTTACATTTTATACATTATATTTAAGTAAATCGACCATCAAACAAAAATTCTAATAACCTAACTTATCAGAATTCAATGTTGCTATCCGTGAGGAAAAAAATACCCGTATTGATTTCTTTTGTGCTTATTTTTGTTTAAAAAAATATAGTTTTGGCGACAATTATGTATGCGTCAAACTAAACTATATTTATTTACAGCTACTACCTACAGTGTTTTATAACTAAAAGTTACTGTTAGTTCGAAGAGTGGCATCATAAAGATGACTATTTTATTGATTAAGATTTTTTTCATTTAAGTAATGTTCTCAATAATATTTTTCTATTTCATAAATACAACACATACTTTTAATTGATATCAAACGAGATTTTTCAAGCAATTAATACATTTCTATAATATCATTATAACACATTACACATTAAACATTCTAAACGCAATAAACGATATCTCATTCCGTTTACCTTCCGTAAATATATGTCATATAAGTCATATTACATGAAAAAACAGCATCTTATTTAGTTTCATAACATAAAATGCTTGATTTGATCCAGCAACATAATAGTGCGTTTTCCCATTTTTGTGGTAATGGTACTGGTAATGGTATCACTGAAGGCTATATTTGTGTGCGTTTGAAGAACGTAGACACATTCGGCTCACGCACTCAAAGAAAATAAAGTGGACACATGAAATCGCTCGTGTTTTGTTCTAGACGCCTCTTCTATGCGTTGTTATTCTAAGTATTCTAAGGAAGATAAACTTGCCATCGTGCTCATTTACTGAGTTGTGAAGGTCAGATAAGTCAGTTGCTTCATGTAAAATACTGCTACTCATCTGCATTCAAATAGAAAGGGTGAAAGGCTTGACAGACGATAATAATGGTATTGTGCATGATTGCCTAGTCAAGCTCATTGATTTGTAAGTGATATACAGTACGTTAACTAACAGAGGGCGTTCCCTTTAACCCGCAATAGTATAGCATCCATACATGCTAAAAAAATATTACCATTCGAAAACAAAATGTTTATTTTTATTTTTTATTATTAAAATATGCATTAAAAATGTTAAATTGATACGTAAAAGAAACACTCTGTACACGCGTACTTGAAGAACGGCTACGTCGCAATTTATTTATGAATGACGGGCTGCGTGTGCGGCGATCTAATTGATGTGCTTAAGCTTTGGTTTCCTAGGATAGCGGTGCCGTCAAATAGCGGCCGTTATACAGCGGTGAATGACGTCACTAGAACGTTGTCTATGTAAACAAAATGACGCGGTTTCCTAGAGAGCGGTAACTGACACCGTAACGTCAAAAAGCGGTGCCGCCATTTGCATGACGGCCGTCTTGTCGGTGTCAGATGGTTTCGTGAACGTTTCCAAAGAGAATGTAATACACTAGATAGCGATGAAGCAGACAGTGTGATAAAACGGCCGTGGAACTTTCCACATGTCGTCACCGTAAAGACGGCCGTCTTTTTGCGTCCGTAATATTACGGCCGCTATATGACGGCACCGCTTTCCTAGGAAAACAAAGCTTTATACTATTGCGGGTTAACGGGAACGCCCTCTGGTAGTTCACATACTGTATGTATAAGTCCTTATTACTTGAAATCAGAAACGCATTGTAATAATCTTTACTTCTCTTAAAACTTCAGTACCTACATCATTCCATATGATATAACGTTCTGTAGGCGAACTACGTAGTGCCTTTATACTTTCCATGCAATGTATCCGACACTAGCACAATAGCACTATAAAACAGATAAACCACATTTAAACACACGTCATAACCTAACTTTCCTTTTAAAACTACACATGAGTACCTAGTAATTTAGGTCTCCTCCACCACAAAAGGAGTCCTAACCTAAATCCCTTCAAAAGAATCTGGGATATACTGTTCACGGAGTAAAGGCTTCATGCCTGAGGGCTGACCTGTTCTAGTTGGAATGTGGCTCAAGTGGGAAGCGTCTCTGATGCCTTCCAGGTTTATGGAACAGCTTGCTAAAAGAGTATTATGCTTTTAGAAGACTCTAATTTGGAGTTAAGTGAAAATGGTCCAATGCTAATAGAATGAGATGTTCTTTTTATACAAAAGAGGTTAATGTGATTGAAAATATAATAGCTAGCTCGCTAAGCAGGCTACCTCTGCTAAATATTATATATGCTGCTACGCAGTCTAGGGGATTCTCGCAAGGGAGAACGTCTTGAAACTTTTATGTGTGCCTTATCATCTACACAGTTATTAAAAACAGGAAAGTTTTGTTTTTTAGGGTTCCGTACCCAAAGAGTAAAAACAGGACCATATTATTAAGGCTACGCTGTCTGTCTGTCACCAGGCTGTATCTCACGAACCGTGATAGCTAGACAATTGAAATTTTCACAGATGATGTAGGTATTTCTGTTACCGCTATAACAACAAATACTAAAAAATAAATATTTAAGGTGAAAGGATAGCCCAACGTCCTTGAGCATTGAACGTGAAACAAGCGGCCAGTGCTGACCACCCCGAGCGCCCGCGCGCTCCCCCGAATGTCATAGGTATCACCGGACGCAGATACGTTCGAAGGATTTTTGTCGCTACCTATTAGCTTTTATCATCATAAATCGATTGAATATAGTCGGACTCAGAACATTTGCAATGCTTGTTTTGGGAACAAAATATTCTTTATTGAGTAGTTATTGTAGTTAGAGTGAATCGTAATATAAAAAAATATCATTTTTTTTTGTGAAAATAAATAATAACGCTTTTATCAACCGACGACAAAAAAGGAGGAGGTTATCAATTTGACACGTATATATTTTTTTTTAATGTATGTTCACCGATTACTCAAAGACGGCTGAACCGATTGGAAAAATTATTTTTTGTTTGAAAGGGTATACTTCGAAATTGGTCCCATTGTCACTTAGTCAGGATCTGATGATGGGATCCTGGAGAAATCGAGGGAACTCTTCAAATATTATAGGCACACCTATAGTGATTTGAGTATTTTTAGGGTTCCGTAGCCGAATGGCAAAAAACGGAACCCTTATAGTTTTGACTTGTCTGTCCGTCTGTCTGTCTGTCCGTCCGTCCGTATGTCACAGCCATTTTATTCCGAAACGATTAGGACTATACATGTAAAACTTCGTAGGTAGATGTATTCTGTGAACCGCTTTCCGATTTTAAGAGAAAATTTAAAAAAATATTTACAATAAAGGGGGCTCCCCATACATGGAACTTAAACTGAAAATATTTTCTTTCATGAAACCTATACGTGTGTGGCATCTATAGACAGGTCTTTAAAAATGACATTAAGATTTCTAAAATGACTTTTTCATAAAGTTAATCGTTTAAAAGATATACGCTTCCAAAGTGGTAAAATGCGTGTCCCCCTCCCTCTAACTTCTATAATAATGAAGTGAAAAATCTAAATAAACCATATGTTGTACATCTTAATGTAAACTTTCAACCAAAATTGGTTTGAACGAGATCGAGTCAGCAGTTTTTGAGATACAGTATATTTTTTAAAACCGCAAATATAACTTTGTAATTCAAACAAATACTATGAAGAACAAAGGTATCTGGCGTAGTTGTAAAAATTGTAAATAAGCTAGTTTTAAGAAATTTCTAAGGATTTTTTTTTTTCAAATAAATATATTAAGTATATTATATTTAGGTATTATAGTTACTACGGAACCCTTCATGGGCGAGTCCGACTCGCACTTGGCCAATTTTTTATAGTAACTTGTGCAGTTGCATTCGAAAAGCACAATTTGTGAAGTGGACCTGATGATGAATACAACAGATGGCCACTACTCAATATATAAGTAGGAATAATAAGTATTTCATGTGTTCCGCTTCGATTACTTGAATGTGGTTAGTAATTTTTCACTTTGCAGTGTTTTTTGGGAGTCGGTTTAATTTTTGGTAACGGTTTTTTTAATGTACTAAAATAATTGGCCAAGTGCGAGTCAGACTCGCCCATGAAGGGTTCCGTAGTAACTATAATAGTATAATATATGTATATTTATTTGACGAATAAAAAAACACCTAAAAAATTTCTTAAAACTAGCTTATTTACATTTTTACAACTACGCTAAATAACCTTGTTTTTCATAGTGTTTATATGAATTACAAAGTTATATTTGCGGTTTTAGAAAATATGCTGTATCTCAAAAATTGCTGACCCGATTTCATCAAACTAATTTTGGTTGAAAGTTTACATTAAAGTCTACAGACATATATTTTTTTTAGATTTTTCACTCCATTATTATAGAAGTTAGAGGGTGGACACATTTTACCACTTTGGAAGCTTATATCTTTTAAACCATTGACTTTATGAAAAAGTGGTTTTAGAAACCCTTATATCATTTTTAAAGACCTGTCTATGGATACCGCACACGCATAGGTTTCATGAAAAAAAATATTTTCAGTTCTAGTTCCATGGACCCCCCTTTATTTTAAATATTTTTTTATTTTTTTCTTAAAATCGGAAAGCAGTTTACAGAATACATCTACTTACTAAGTTTGACTTGTATATTCTTAACAGTTTCGGAATAAAATGGCTGTGACATATGGACGGACGGACGGACAGACAGACAGAGAGACAGACAGACGGACAGACATACCGAAACTATAAGGGTTCCGTTTTTTGCCATTCGGCTACGGGACCCTAATAAAAAACTTTCCGAGTGCGAGTCGGACTCGCCCATGAAGAGTTCCATAGTAGCAAACAGTTTTTCTTTCAACTTTGTTTTTCATAGGTAGTGTTAATAAAATAAATAAATATATTTCAAACGAACGATATGCATGCCGAACGAGCTGTGGGCCTGTAAACCTCAAGATTGGTGCCCTGAAACAGGGACACAAGGTCGCGGCAGACCACGAAGGAGATGGCGGGACGAACTTGATGTCTTCCTTGAGAATTGGAAAGAATTGCCGCAGAACCGGGACCGTTGGAAGGAATGAAGGGAGGCCTTTGCCCAGCAGTGGGACAGTGCAGGCTAAATAATAATAATATTTCAAACAATTGACTTGGAGAAAAAATGGTTTGTGTCATTTGGCTACGAAACAATAAAAACTAAAATATAAAAATAATATCTTTATTTACTTAACATTTAGTTTAGTCCACTCGCAATCAACACTAAAACTAAATATTCACATACGTCCATGCGCAAACGAAATGTCCGATTTTTAAATAGCTCAACCGTACCACTGTACCAAACGTACTATCTACGCTGTTTACTCTTTGACGCAAAGTTTAAAGAGCGGGGCGCGCTAACATGCGACACAGCCTCCCCGTGCGAACGCTAGGGTGAGACTGGCCCTTGCGTATGAGTGAGCGCGCGCGCCGGGCGCTAATGTAATAATATGGTATTATTGATTTAACGGCACTTAAGTAATAATTTTGTAAAATTTTGAATTTAAATTTAATAAAGCAATAAATTCTCTATAATTGTGTGAAAGAAATATTTAAATCGGTTCAGTTATTTCAAAGCAGTAAGCAAATTATTGCAAAAATAAAGAGGATATATTCGATTTTTTTCCAAGAAAAGTATGAACAATAATAAAAAAATTAAATTTAAAATTTAAAGTCACATATGTTACGCGTATTAGGTATTTTTTTTTATCTATTTAGTCCATCCGTCTAGTAGTAGTAGTCTTTCAAAAAGAGGTCTGTTTTGTAATTTAGCCAATCCTATCGCCTTAAGGAGGGCTCCTATACAACAAACATGATTTAGATAATGGTGGGAAACCCTTTATGCGCAAGTTCGACTCGCACTTGGCCGGTTTTTTGTTTGTTTGTAATGTATAAACTCAAAACTGCTTTGTTACAATTTAAACGACATGACAGGCAACTTTAATTACGCGTATTAGTAGCTAGTATTATATGAATACAGAATATATCATGTTTCTTAGTTTCGATTACAAATTGTGCACAATAAAGCCTTCATTTTATTGAGAGTTATAGTAACTAAATGCTTAATAATCAACATATATACTGACCCTACTTATTGTTTCACAGCATTAAAAAATGCGAAAAAACCTACCAGCAGCGAAAAGCGTCAATATTATTATAACTAGGACACAAAACACGCAATGTCTCGACACATCCCTGGAGGCTAAGCTATTATGGTGAATAATGTACGTCGCAGGGTAGGCTCACATTATTAGTCTCCGATGCAGCGTGAATTTAGATCGAGTTGTAAGCAATTTAGGGGTAGACGGGGATTTTATGCGTGACGTTTGTGAGTGTAGGAGAATTTTATTATTAATTATTTTCTTATTAACCGACTTCAAAAAAAAGGAGGAGGTTCTCAATTCGTCTTGAACTTTTTTTTTTTTAACAATATGTTTCAGTTTTCTATCGGGTACAATTCGGGGAGTGTGCGATCGAATTGCATAAAGTAATTACTCCAAGCCGTTCCATCATCGGACTACAAGACGAACGGCGATGCGCCATCGTTACATAGTAGACAGCCCACCCATACGCACAAAACGTTTTTGGGAATACTTTCATTGTTACGGCTAAGGAGTGGCAGTCCTTGTCGGAGTCTGTGTTTCCTGATAACTATAACTTGGGGGTCTTTAAGTCAAGAGTGAATAGGGTACTTCTAGGTAAGCGTGCTCCATCTTCGACCGCATTCCTATCCTAGCCTATCAAAAATAAAATGTTTCAGGAAATATTAGTGGGGAATAGTTGACGCCCAAATTGTGACCTTGCAACACAAGTGGGCAGGTAGTAGGAAACATCATCAGATTAGCCTCGCCTTTTAAAAGACCTACGCTATTGATGATTTGCGAAAGCTGACTGAAATTTAGTTGTGTTTTAGAATTGGCAACCAGTGACAATAAACCAGTCTTCAAAACGAATATCAATAAAAATGAGAGACTTACAAAGCCAACGGCCCCTATTTATCAACAAGCTTTACTACAGTTCCGAAAAACGATCCAGTATGTTAGTCTGGATCGGAGGAAATATACTTCGTACGAGAGGAAACTTAGCTGGAAATTATGTGAATCGATTCCGATGTGGAGTTAAAAGCCACCACAGCTAGTTCGGAACTCCGGGCAACGCCTTTATCCGGTCAACCTATACACACATATAGTATGTATAAATAAAGATACAGTCAATTCAAAACTTCTTTGGAGGGAACTGAGAAGACATTAATAAAGAATTATTAAAATAAATAAAAATATTATATCTGTCTGTACTTAAGTCCTGATAGCTATAACCTATTTTTAACCGACTTCTAAAAAAGGAGGAGGTTCTCAATTCGGATGTTTGTATTTTTTTTTTTATGTTTGTCCGCGCATAACTCCGTCGCTTGCCAACCGATTTGAAAAATTCTTATCTTGTTAGAAAGGGTATACTTCCCAAATGGTCCCATGAAAATTTTATCGAAATCGGACAAGCCGTTTCTGAAAAATCAACTAAAGTCTAAAAAATATTTACGTTGATGATCTTTTCGTTTACTCTGCTTTGCTTTTTTGTTCGCGCATAACTCCGTCATTTACGAGCCGATTTGGAAAATTCACTGACCCACTAAAAAGCACGAAAATAAAAACTTTTTTGCAAAAAATAAAACCGACTTCCATATCAAAACACTACAAAGACAAAAATAATTTTAATTTCGGAAGGCGGTGTGAAAAAAAAAGAAAATACAAAACCAATAACACCGACTACCGAAATTAAAATTATTTTTGGCTTTGTAGTGTTTTGATATGGAAGTCGGTTTTATTTTTTGCAATAAAGTTTTTTAAGCGTTCTAGTGAATAGGTTACCAAGGTAAACGTGCCTCATCTTGAATCGCATATAACCAGGTAAGATGGCGGTCAAATGTGAGCCTATCACCAATAAAAAAATATCTATGTCATTGCTCAGCTTGCACAATAAACATATTACATACAAAATAATTAATTAAATTGGAATTACTAGTCTACGAAATTACCCTACCAAAATCTTTAAAAAAATCTTTATCATTAACCATTTTACACGAGTACCGTTCGATTGCTAAACTCCGACATTCCTTATATAAAAACCCCAAAAATACAACTTACGATAAATACCCAAAATAAAAACCCAAATTAACCATACGAAACCTTGTAAAAACGTCGATAATTTTGTTTACATTTCCTTATACGTAAAAATGTAATCTTGTGAAAGGAAGCGACAAAGGCATTCTATGCGGGGCAGGTGAAGGTTTCACGTTTTCACCCGACTGTAGACGAAGAGTAATGTTTTTCGACGATATGGACAGGTTAATGACTTTGTAGAGCCTGTTTATCCTGTATAAGTCAAAAAAAGAAGACTGGCTGAGGCCAGTCTTCTTTTTAACCGACTTCAAAAAAAAGGAGGTTTACAATTCGTCTTGAACTTTTTTTTTTATGTATGTTACCTCACAACTCGGAGACGGCTGGACCGATTTGAAAAATTCTTTTTGCGTTTGAATGGGTACAGTTTCTAGTTGGTCCCATTGTTACGAAATCAGGATCTGATGATGGGATCCTGGAGAAATCGAGGGAACTCTTCAAATATTATAGGCACACCTATAGCGTTTTGGGTATTTCTTATAGTACCTTGTACAGTTGCCCTTGAAAAGCACCATTTGAGGAAGTGGAACTGAAGATGAAGACCCCAGATGGCCACCGAAACTACTCAATAATAAGTATTTCGTTGATTGCGATTAGATTACATGAATATGGATGTTAAGTACTTTATGCTCGTCACAATGCATATGGTGAAGTAGAGCTGATGGTGATGTACCAGGAGAACTCCTCAAAAATTAACGGCTCTGCACCGGGAAAAGCAATATTTTGTTAAAGGTGATAAGTAGTTGACATTTTGGCTTTTGTAACTAGATAAATTACAAACCGACCCACTAAAAAGAGTGAAAAAAAACTTTTTAGCAAAAAATAGAACCGACTTCCATATAAAAACACTACAAAGGCAAAAATAACTTTAATTTCGGAGTGCGGTGTCTTTAGTTTTGTATATATTTTCGTTTTTGACACCGCCTTCCGAAATTAAAGTTATTTTTGCCTTTGTAGTGTTTTTATATGGAAGTCGGTTCTATTTTTTGCTAAAAAGTTTTTTTGTATTTAGTGTGTGTGAAAATTCGTTGGTTATTGCTCTCAGGTTTTTGTTATGGATACTAAAAGTAGTGTCACTTCTGTAATTTGAAATCGATGAAGTGAATCATCGAGAATGGAAGAGCATGGAGGAGATAGGGGAGATTAAAAGTAGATGTGGAGCGCTGATCTTAAATAACATGAAAAAAAGACAGGAAGTTGAAGATTTTCTGTGTATATTTTATTCAGAATAGGATGAAAATAAGTAAGATGTATATGAAAATAAAAACAGTTCTCTAAAACGTCCGCCAATCACAACCTGGTTTTAGTTGGGAAGAAGTGGCGCAACGCAACAGACTCCCTAACAAAACATTAAATTATAATAAATAATATAAGCAAACACGGGTTTCTGGATATATGTATATTTCTTTCTTTCTATTTTGCATCAACCGGTGGAAAATACCATCACAATGTATACTACTACTACTATATTAATAAGTAGTTTACACGGCACACAAACAAACACATACACAGACACATTGTACAGTTACACAGGCTCTTACTTAGCTCGTTGTAAAGTGGACAACATCGGGGTAAGAGGTAAAAAATTCCTTTCCTTTTAAATCCCGGTCGTCTTGGATAAAAAGGAATTCTTATAAAACCGTCAAGTGTACCTAAGCATTGAATTTAATCCCGCGTAAGTAAATACCTGTACGTTATATGTGTTTAGAGCCTGTCTTAGTATGCTGGGGACATTTTGTATAGTATTTACAGTTGGAATAGCGAACAAACTGAATTTGTTTCGAGAGCTTATGAACTTATTTACTGTTAGAAAAATGTAGATCAGAAAAAATATGTGGTTATAATCAGCGTGAAGCGTTATCACTGCTTGAACGCGGGCCTCCGCTATGAAAGAGAATAAGCCGTAATCGTTTCATGATTACATAAATTACCCAATCTAATGCACCAGACTGGGTTTAAACTCACGACCACTGTGCTTCCACTGTTTCTACTGCGCCCTGCTGCACAAGGTAATTTTTTTAAATTACTCTCACAATTTCAGTGGAAATCCAACACATTTTTAGCTCACAAACATTGAAACGTGCACTTATCACAACAAACCAAACACGTAGTTTGAAAGTGTCTCGAAAACATGGAGAGACTTCAAGCAAGACAGTCTGCAACTAGTTAAAACTACCCACCTGCTAACATCTCTCGAGACTGCTTGCAACTCAACACACATATGTATGTATGTTCAGATTGAACATCTGCACTTTGGGAGGACGATTAAACATGTGAAGCCTTTTGTAGCAGACGCCTTGAATAATACAGGGTATTTAGTTTGTTTGTAGTTTTAAAAATAACATTTTGAGGGCGCCTTCAAATTAGTCGTAAAGTGCCGCGCGGATGCAGCGCTGCCGCCGCGCTGCTTTGTAAATCCATATAAATAATTGACCCGCAGCCGCAGCGTGACAGCAGCACTGCCGCCGCGCGTTTATATTTATATGAATTTACAAAGCAGCGCGGCGGCAGCGCTGCAGCCGCGCAGTACTATATGACTAATTTGAAGGCGCCCTTAATCGTCACCTTCTTTAGGGACTTTAAACTAGGTGCGGCTGGTGTTTCCAAGCTGACTACCCTTACCGGGATTGTGGGGATGTTCTAACTAACGAACGTAAGGGCAGTGAAGGAACAGGGTGGGTTTTTAGTCAGTAGAAGTCTGACACTCCGTTCCGCTCCACCCAGAGCGGGCGAGCTATTAGATAATTTACCCAACGAAAAAAAGCTGACTACCCCGAGAATTAACAACGAAACAAACTCAGAGGTCTCAAAGTCTCTTTTAAAATCCATATAGTTCGTACTGGTCACATCATATAAGAACCTGGTGGTCAAACGCGAGCCTATCATCAACAATAAAAAAAATAGGCCAAGTGCGAGTCAGACTCGCCCATGAAGGGTTCCGTAGTAACTATAATAATATAATATAATATGTATATTTATTTTATGAATAAAAAACCCTTAAAAATTTCTTAAAACTAGCTTATTTACATTTTTACAACTACGCTAAATAACTTTGTTTTTCACAGTGTTTGTATGAATTACAAAGTTATATTTGGGGTTTTAGAAAATATGCTGTATCTCAAAAACTACTGAACCGATTTCATTCAAACTAATTTTGGTTGAAAGTTTACATTAAGATCTACAGCATATGTTTTTTTTAGATTTTTCACTCCTTTATTATAGAAGTTAGAGAGGGAGGACACACATTTTACCACTTTGGAAGCTTATATCTTTTAAACGTTTGACTTTATGAAAAAGTGGTTTTAGAAACCATTATATCATTTTTAAAGACCTGTCTATAGATACCACACACGCATAGGTTTCATGAAAAAAAAATATTTTCAGTTCTAGTTCCATGTATGGGGACCCCCCTTTATCTATACTTATAATAAATCTGTAGAGAGGTCAATTCTGTACATGAAATATATTTCCAAAATAACTATCAGGGGGTGATTAAGGATCGATACTCATGCCAAAAATGCAATCAGTTAAATTTTTGTCTGTCTGTCTGTCTGTCTGTCTGTCTGTCTGTATAACCGTTATAGAAACAAAAACTACTCGACGGATTTTAACGAAACTTTGTACAATTATTTTTCATACTCCTGAGCGGGTTATAGTATACTTTTCATCACGCTACAATCAATAGGAGCAGAGCAGTGAAGGGAAATGTTGGGAAAACGGGAGAAGTTACTCCATTTTTTAAACTTCCGTCGCGTGTGCAACCTTAATGGTTAAAGCTACACAAATCATTTCATGACGGAAATGTTCTCCTTAAAATTATATAAAAAATATCCCACGACAGCATATGTCTAACTTTTATGGTTGACTCACAATAACACGTGTAACTCCCGATAGCTTAGCAGTTCGAAGCTTTCTGATTATAATATTTGTCTACTCTTACGTTTATAACACTCTCAGTCACCCCTAATTGAAAAAGTTAACATTATTAACTATTCCATAAAAAAATTGGCCAAGTGCGAGTCAGACTCGCCCATGAAGGGTTCCGTAGTAACTATAATATAATATGCAAATTTATTTGACGAAAAAAAAAACCTTACAAATTTCTTAAAACTAGCTTATTTACATTTATACAACTGCGCCAAATAAATTTGTTTTGAAAAAAAACCTTACAAATGTCTTAAAACTGGCTTTTTTACATTTTTTACAACTGCGCCGAATAAATTTGTTTTTCATAGTGTTTGTATGAATTACAAAGTTATATTTGCGGTTTTAGAAAATATGCTGTATCTCAAAAACTGCTGAACTGATTTCGTTCAAACTAATTTTGATTGAAAGTTTATATTAAGATCTACAGACATATATTTTTTTAGATTTTTCACTCCATTATTATAGAAGTTAGAGGTTGTGTCCGCCACACACACATTTTACCACTTTGGAAGCTTATATCTTTTAAACGATTGACTTTATGGAAAAGTGGTTTTAGAAACCCCGATGTCGTTTTTAAAGAACTGTCTATACATACCACACATGCATCGATTTCCTGAAAAAAATATTTTCAGGTTTAGTTCCATGTATGGGGAGCCCCCCTTTATTTTAAATATTTTTTAATTTTTTTCTCAAAATCGGAAAGCGGTTCACAGAATACATCTACCTATCAAGTTTCACATGTATAGTTCTAATAGTTTCGGAATAAAATGACATGTCGAAACTATAAAGATTCCGTTTTTTGCCATTCGGCTACGAAACCGTAAAAAGAATCATATAAATCGGTATAGAAACACCAAAGTTATACATGAAATACGCTTATAATAATAAGCCATCGCGCGTGAATACTGAATCATGCTATAAGGATTATTTTTGAGAATCGGTCGCCGCGCTCGACGCGTCTCGCGGTCGAAGCGTTCTCTAGGTACTTAAGCCTCATGTGAACGTGATCTAAACAATATTACCAATACATTAACTTACGCTGACGGAGTCGCGGGCACAGCTATATTGTATCATTACGCTAAGGCCAATAGGAGCGGAGCGCCAATGAAGAATGCTTCAAAATCGGGGTTAAATTTAACGTTAGCCCAAAGTAACTATTCCACGCGGACGAAGTCGCGGGCAAAAGCTAGTTTTAAATATTTTTTTTATTTTTTTCTTAAAATGGGAAAGCGGTTCACATAATAGGTACATCTCATCTACCTACTAAGTTTCACATGTATAGTCTTAATAGTTTCGGAATAAAATGGCTGTGACATACGGACGGACGGACGGACAGACAGACAGACGGACAGACATATCGAAACTATAAGGGTTCCGTTTTTTGCCATTCGGCTACGGAACCCTAAAAAGAACCATCTAGGTAAAATATTAGCATCAGCTGAAATGTTAGCAGTTTAGCATTAATTTTTTTTTATCGATAATGGGCTCGCGTTTGTCCACCATCTCACTTGATGGTTAGTGATGATGTGGTCGAAGACGGAGCACGCTTACCTAAACGTAACCTATTCACTCTTGACTTAAGAGTCCCTAACAGTTTTACTGCCGAAAAAGAGAAATTACCTACTTTTGTAGAACAAATATCCCAATAACGTTATAAAATATAATTTTTCTTTTAAAACAGCGTTTAACATTGTATATTTATCTAATATGTGGTCCAATTAATCTACTCAAAATAAATCGAGCAAGCGCATCGATTTATAAGGCATACTTTGAAAATGTTATTACAATAAAATATGAGCTCAGAACTAAAACAAAAAAATAATAATTTGGTAGATAAATACCTGTATTATTCAGAATTCGTTTTTAATTTTCTATTCAATAACGGATTCTTACTCAAAAGTGACGGTTTTGCAAAGGATTTTATTGAGTTTTTTCCGAGTTTACTACTTTTTTTTAAGTAGATCGCCACATTATTTAAAAAAAAATAATTTGTTAACTTACTAGTGCACTATATGCCCAATGGTCAGGAATTTTTTTTAGATTGTTATTCACCCCCATTAAGCTAAAAAAGCAGTTGTAAAACCTGGTATTACGTGATTTCGTAAAAACACGTGTTTGTATTTTTTTTTTTTTTATTTTGAGTAGATATTTAAATTATAATTTGACCACATACTAGATAAATATACAATGTTTAACGCTGTTTTAAAAGAAAAATGATATTTTATGCCGTTATTGAGATATTTGTTCTACAAAAGTAGGTAATTTCTCTTTTTTGGCAGTAAAATTGTTAGGGACTCTTAAAGACGCCTAGGTTATAGCTATCGGGAAACAGACTCCGGCAGGGAACATATGATTAAATCATAACACCCTCTTTTTGAGTCTGAGGTTAAAAACTGAAACATCAGACTGCGTGAATAGTGACTGACATTATAGATTTAGATACCGGGATATTCTCTTTCCCTGTGAATTACATTGGATTGTCCTACATGGCCACGATAAAATGAATACTTAGAAACGGCATGTCCAGTTATTCACTTTGATTTTATAACATGATCATTTAAACGTGGTTTGTTTAAAAGGTCTCGATGTCATTCACCTTTTAGATTTTGTAGTATATTCTTTTCAGACATACTTTTCTAAATTGAATAAACTAGTCAAAGGACGGGTCCAAAACAAGTGCTCTAATGGATCTCAAAATGTATAGAGAGATAGGACCAAGTCCCTTTCAGTGTAAGCTTAAGTTTTGTAATGTTTTCTTTCACCTGTCATGTCTGGGACCACACAACAACTACCTTCAAGATTTTTGTCGCCTCCTCTTTAATAAAGGTTGTCTAGCCCACACCTCACCCGTGGACGTGGGACACACTCTCCGGTCCGGACCGCGTGGTGAGCACGATTCAATTATTTACACAACCGGACAGTGTCCGTTCCCGTATATTGAAATCCTCTACAAAGGTAGGGTATAAAATGTTTCAAGAGTTTTCAGTTTCGCGTCAGTTGTGTGTACCGAAATTATGTGTGAATTTGTGGAAGCAACATTCGCGTATTTAAACGAAAGAAATGTCCGTGATTGCAAGTTTAAAACAACGTATTCCATATTTTTATTATAAAGAGGTAAAATTTTTGAGTTTGTAAGAATAGTCTCGTATTTTCGGATCCGGTTTTGAAAATTGTTTTACCAATAGAAAGCTACGTTATGCTCGAGTGACATAGGTTACACTTTTTGCTGAAAACACTTATTACGCGAGCAGAGCCTTGGGCAAAAGCTTGTCTTACTAATATTATAAATGCGAATGTTTGTGAGGATGGATGTATGTTAGTTACTCTTTTATGCAAAAACTACGGAATGGATCTGAATGAAATTTGGTAAGTACACACATCAAAAGTGTCTAGGGATCAACATATATTTTTGCAATAACTTTTCTCCTGATTGATATTAATTAAAATTTTCTTTAAGGATTCATCAAATAAAGTGTTTTCGTTTGTCACAGTAACGATAAACCAAGTCACCTTTGCATTAATAAAGAAATTTGCCATTTTCCTAATAAAGGGATTTTTGACATTTGAACCACTAACATTAAAGTTCGAAAAAAAGACTGAAATAACAGTTTTCTTTAAAATTTTATTGGGTAACTTAAACAATTAATAATCCGTGTTTCTACCGCGAACACTAACAACACAAGAACATCGGTTTGGCATACTCAAAATGAGTTCATCCAAATCACGCTGTGGAATGGCCGCCCATGTTCGTTGCAACAACAAAAAAAGGTCTTCTTGCGACTGGATACCCTCCATATTCGGCAGAGCTCTTCTCTGTAGCATATCCCATGCATGCTCAATCGGGTTCAAGTCTGGCGACTGAGCAGGCCAGAGCAGGACATTGATGTTAGCTGCGGCGAGAGTCTGTCTTACAACTCTTGCGGTGTGCGGTCGTGCATTATCATGCATTAACTGAAATAAGGGACCGATTTGCACTTGTAGAGGAACGATGACGTCAGATACAATCGTCTCAGCATAAATTTGAGCGTTGAGGTTGCCTCTGATCCAAATCAACTCAGTTCTTCCGCCGATCCAAATACCCGCCCATACCATGATGGTTCCACCAATATAAGGATGGACATCCTGGCAGGATTTTAATCGCTGTTAGCGTCCAGGGGTTCTCCAGTGTCGTATACGTCTTGTATCCGGTCTCATACCAAAACGAGACTCATCAGAAAAGCACACGAAACGCCATTGTTCTTCTGCCCAATTTCTGTGTTCAAGAGCCCATTGATATCGAATCCTACGATTGTGCATTGCTATAGGTGGTACCCGTAGCGGTCTTCGGGAATGAAGGTTCACTTCATGCAAGCGGTTTCTGACTGTTTGGTCGCTAATTAAGTTCCCTGAAGAGTGATGAAGCCTCACGGCTAACATCATGGCGGTTATTGTTGGAGCTCTTCGAGTTAAGATTTGAATGTATCGGTCTTGTCTCCGTGTGGTGCAGCGATACCGTCCTCCATGGCGCTCAGCCACGGTACCAGTGCTTCGGTAACGTGTCCAAAGTCGACTGATAACACTCTGACTTGTATTCAGAGCTAAAGCCACAGTACGTTGCCGGGAACCAGCTTCTATCATTCCCACGGCTCTGAGCATTTCTTCCCTGCTTAAATGACGTCGCCGCTCCATAATAACGTTGGTTTTAATCAGTAGTAGGGAAACAGTAGCACTAATAATGTCTTCAATGCGTTGGATGTTTTTATAGGGAAAATATTGACAGCTGATTTTCATCTTTTACTCGAATTTGATTAACAGTTCCTGTTTCAAATTATGAAATGCACCAAAAAGGATCCATATAAATTTATAAAATCATAAATTTAATACAAAGCCACATCTCAATCTCAAGAAATCCGCATAAAAATGCTTGATCCCTAGACACTTTTGATGTGTGTAGATAGTTGACATCCTAGAATTACACATAGGCTACTTTTTATCCCGGAATTCCCAAGGAATCGGGATTAACGCGGGAAAACCTTCCCACGCGAACGAAGTCGTGGGCATAAAATGTGTATTATAAAAGTAAAATTTGTTTTAGGTTTATGCTTACATCACGGGCGTTTCGTAATTATAAAGCCTGTTTTGAATACACATTGCTTTATCCGTTCGCATACAGCCGCCGATATGTAAAAACCCTATGCATACCAAACCTGTTAAGTACAAAATAAACGTTAACGTAAACAACACAACTACGAAATCTACATTACTACAAAACTTTTCTTCCGTGGACTAACAAAAAAAAAAACTATCTAAAGAAAACTACCGTGAACTGTCTTTAGTGGAATTCGAGTTGTTTATTTATTAACAAAACTTCCGCCATTTGAAACGTGAAAACTACCCTTGATGCTCTCTGGTAAGTTTACAAGCTTCAACCAACGGAATCTAAGCAACTAAAGATCAACACTACTTGCCACAAAAGACGTGTAAACTAGACTCTACTTATAAGTTTTTAAGCTAAAATGGACACTAACAGTATCATTAGAAAATAAAACGGGATATTTACCATTATGTATTTATTGTTTCGTTTTCATTACCTCTTTTATTGTTTATTTTTATCTTGTTTCTTTTTTCTGTTTGAACTTTTTGCATGGAGCATTATATCATGTTTCCTGAATCCGGAGAAGGGCGTTGTTAGCTGCGCTACAGTTTATACTTTTGCAGCTAACATCGTTTGACTTGTTGTATCTAGTCTTTGTGTTATTGTTCCTGAATAAACTATTTACTATTTTACATGGTAAGTATTCCGTTTTAAGTTCTAGACTCTACTTAATCTAAGGGACTACTTAATAAAATAATCTATTCACCAGAAACTGCCTGCCCTTGACTCCCATTCTGCTGATGTCTTCAAGTGGCCAAACACATGACAGAGTCCATCATGCTCACACATTTAAGTTCACTCATTTTGTTAATTAATCACTAACTCATTACTAAGCTGCAATCCAAATTCTCAAAACTAGAAACTTTGAAGGAGTGTTTTTTCTAACTTCTAAGTAAATCTGAACTTATTGTAATTTTTATCGAGATGATGAAACTTAAGAATTTTAAAATAAATTGAAAGCGATCAAAAAAGTTTAATGGAACAAGCTTACCACAGTCTACTCAGTGCTTCACCCAGCCATAGCCTATTCATGTAGCATAATTATGTATGTTACAGAATTTTTATTTTATCAAAGTAAAAGTCATTGGATTTTAATGCGAAGTTCCTTCTAAAACACTATTGAATTTTATTCCAAATTATCTGCTCACAATACATGGAGAGTTCATAATCATAATATTTTTGAGATTTATAACACGCTCACGCTATTATAATGATCCAATTAATCTAACAAATCTATACTAATATTATAAAGCTGAAGAGTTTGTTTGTTTGTTTGCTTGAACGCGCTAATCTCAGGAACTACCGTTCTGATTTGAAAAATTCTTTCAGTGTTAGATAGCCCATTTATCGAGGAAGGCTATAGACTATATATCATCACGCTAATACCAATAGGAGCGGAGCAGTAATGAAGAATGTTTCAAAATCGGGGGATTTTTTTTTCCACGGGGACGAAGTCGCGGGCGGAAGCTAGTATTAGTATAAAATCATCGCGTAAAATCAAAAAGCAGGTTCTGAAATAGAAGTTACCCGAAAAAAAAATGCTGGATTTCGAAAAGAAAACTTAGAAAATTACAATAAACTTTGAGTAAAATCCATAAAAATCTCTCACTGTTAAATAAGTCAATGCCTCACCATAACAACAACATCGTACCATAGTTCATAGCAGATGGACTAAAGCCACGTTTGATACAATCTTAAAGGATTACTGAATAAACCCCTGATGGATAGGCATGGGGCAGCAATCAATTAACTGATAATATCATGTTACTTCAATGGGCGGTCAACAAAGAAGATAAGCAAAGCATTAACTCGCTTGTATTTTTTGTATCTACTTGTATTTCCTTAAATACCTAAATAATCAGCCTATATTACATTACCACTAAATTTAATTACATTATATTACCACTGAAAACCAGCGCCGTGCTGTGGGCATGTCCATGGCATAGCATTATGCTGAGTGGGAGCCTTGTTGCCACGACCACGACGTGCATTTGCCGTGTTTTTTGTTGTTTCCTTTTTCTTGGTAAATTGTCAATATCTAAATCTTTGTCCTTACCTACTAACATAATAATTATAAGTACCAAATTACTAACTCTATTCTTAAGGAACTAAATAAGTTTTTAACACGCTTTTATTAGGTCGACCTGTATGTAACTAACTATGTAATGAAATCTAAGGTAACTAATTTAAACATCTTCCAAGGGTCGTAGCGTAATGAAAATTGGCAGCTGTATGTAGTTCTGACGACAATACAATAATATGGTACTGTCAAACTGATCTGATGATGGAGCCGGAAGATATGAACTGGAACTTCATGATGGAAAATCGTATCATAACTGTTTTGGATTTCTTAGAAGTCTTGTAATGAACTTTGACCACGATTACGCTGGAAGATAGGGACTGGCATTCCATGATGGAATAACGTATCATAGTCGTGTTTGCACTTGTTAGAAAGGCCATATAATGGACTTTGAACACGATCAGGTTTCAAGGTTATAACAAACCTAAAAAACCTAGAAAATCTGTTATCGGTTTTCTTAATCTTTTTGAATTACCGCTTAATCACTCACAATGTCACTTTCAAATCCTCTGGGGGATCGACCATTTAATTGTTCACTACTCGTTTTGTTTTTAAGTGCATTTATAAAAGCGTGTTTTTCTAGTGTTTTTTAAACTATTAATTTATTAATATTGTTAGCATGTCATTTGTCTGTTGGCAATAAATACTTTTTCTTTCTTGTATTGTCCCCACAGCTGAAACATAGCCATAATACACCACGCAGGCCTAGTGTGGGTTGGTGGATATCGCATATCGTCAAATCTTTCAGTCCTAGAACATGCAGGTATCCTTAAGGGCCTATACTACCTTAGCGCTTCTCAGTCTTTATCTCGCTCGCACACTACTGGCCGCGATCACGCGAGCGAGCGAGACAGGGTGGCAGGGAAAAGACTCCAAGACACTGATAATTTAGTTTATTTCTTTTTACGGTGAAAATAATGGTAATTTAAACAAAGTAAATAAACATAAGACCTGCTTTATAGTTAATTTAATTAATATGCAAAGTTTCAGTATATAATTTGAAGATATTTTTGAATAGCAGCGGTTTATTGTTCGGTTTGGAGGTTTTTCTATCAAGAAAATTTTTAGGAACCGTGTTTTCGTCAAACATAGTACAGTACCTAACATTAATCCTCAACTTTACCATATATTTATTTCAAAATTATTGCTGCAGTATTTTCGACATAACGGAGGATCATGCTAAGACATTTGAGGTAGTATAGGCCCTTAAGAGCGATGGTTTCCTTTACCGTTTTGAGTCGTGGTGCTGATGAAAATTAGACAAAGGACATTGTTCCGGCTCCATACATGTCACGCCTAAGAATCGTTTGAATCGAAAATGACTTAGAGCGTCTAAATATTTTATGGAATCATCATCAATCAATTTTTACTAACAGACACTTGAAGATACAAAAATAATCAATTCATCGAAATCAAGTCCGAAAATAGCCAGGTAGTAAGATTCACAGAGATTCCGAGAGAGAGAACTTAATCTTAATTCTTAAATTGTAATATTTAGCACACCGTAATGGCAAATATATTGTTATTAATCTTTAATCGTCATAATTCATTGTATTTTTTTTTTAATTATTATAGACATTATTATCTTAGACAGTCTTACTTTTGACATTATTTTATTTTTGACATTATTATAATTGTGTCATTGCCATTATTATTTTGGGCCAAATTGCATTAATAATTAAATAATGATGCTGGAAAATGCTGTATTAAATTGTATGTTTTTAGAATTTGATTTAGTTTTAAATAACACTGTAATATTTAGCACACCATAATGGTAAAATGTAATGGGACTAAATCTAACGAACTTATATGCATAATGATTTCTTTCTTTCTTTGTAACAATTTTCAAACACACGATTTTAAACTTGTAAGTCATGCCAGTACCCACTTGGCTACCACTGCTTTCAATACACAAATACACAAGAGTTTTAACCACTACAAACGAGTGATCGCGTAGATGGATGTTGGGCACAGTAAACTTTTTATTTATAATCTTTTTATTTTTTTATGATGATATAGGTAAATACTTTCAATACAGTAGCTATTGAAATGATCGTAAATGAAATAACACGATCAGTCCATATCTAGCAAGTATTACAAATATCGTTTTCCCACGGTCCGCAAAATATCATGCTAATAATTTGTAATATTTAGCCAATTAATTTTGTATCTAGATAATGAATAAACAGGCTTGACCAGCGAGATATTAACGATAGTATTGCAGTTTTGAAACATAATTTAGACCAAATTAACCTTATCATTGATTTATTGTTCGATCCGGTTCGTAGCAAAATGTAGCTGTTATAAATGGTAAAATGTTACAAAATATAGGCAAGCTAAAACAATAAAATATTCTTGGATAACGTAACTGGAATTTACTACACTGAAAGCTACATCTATAGGTAGAGGTACACAATAGTGTCTGTCGGTAATTTCAAAATAACTGTGTTATCTCAACTGCTACGACCGATTTTCTTAAAAAAAATGTCCGTCTGTCTGTCTTTCTATCTGTTGTAGCGTAAATAAGATTAAGTGCACAGTAAAACACAAACCGCTACTTTACACGTTTAATTTTGATTAAAAGGAAAAAGATAGAAAACAAGTACTTAATTAAAAAAACATAAAAAAGTTAAATATTAGTTATTATTGGGAACCTTTCAGTGATGGCGTGGGTTAACTTAGCGGAAAGAAAAGAATATTATCGAAGGTATTATGCAAAATATTTTTAACTTACCTAACAAAAAATCGATTGCAATCGGTTATAGCTAGGCGAATACGCAATATTAGTAATTTTAGTTACAAAAAAACACTAAGAGCATCCAACGCGTCTTGATAGGCCTTAGGTTAGAAAGAGTTTTTGACGTGATAATTTTTAGATTAGAAATATACAAATTAGGTGCACTATTTAAAATAAAACTCCTGCTGCGAAAACTCGGTAATTCCTGGACGGCTGGACACGACTGTGGGAAGTAACGTAGAAATCACGGAGCCACTGCGCTGCGGGGTCCGCATCTACCTCGTACCCTCTTCAGGCCTTTGAGATGGACGTCTCAGGCACAGGATGTGCTCGGATACCGGGCGAGAGCGCCCCGACCTCCGTCGTCGATAACCGACGTCGCTTGCCCGTAGGGTGGAGCCAAAAATTGGCTTGTAACGGGATCAAATTAACCAGAAAATCACCCACAGACTATCCTTTTGCTAGGACACTTTATATTTTTTATTGGCTTAACACCAACATAAAAAACTTTCACTTCATAATTTCGATATGAATCAAAAAATAAGGTCGACCATCACATATCGGGTCCCAAAAATGTAATGACGCCGTCAAAAGGCAAAACATCCGAGGATATTTTTCACGATTCCTTGTTCAAATGTGAATAACAGCTATGAAGAAAAAAATTTTATTGAAAAGTTTGGATTAGAATTGGAGGAAGTTTTAACCGTAGCGGTTTTACGCTACAGTACCCCATTTCCAGTAAAAAAAAAAATGAGAGTAGCAACCCTAAAGGTGAGTGGCATCCCTAAAGGAAAGGTGAGTGACAACCCTAAAAGAAAGGTGGTTGACAACCCTAAAAGAAAGGTGGTTGACAACCCTGAAAGAAAAGTGGTTGACAACCCTAAAAGAAAGGTGAGAGATCAACCCAAGTGAATGTATCAACCCAGTGAGAGGGTGACAACGCTATAACAGATTGACATCACAACAACAGATTGAAAACACAACAACAGATTGAAAACACAATAACAGATTGAAAACACAATAACAGATTGACAACACAAAAGGGATAGCATCAACCAAGAGTGAAAACCATAATATATACAAATTAAATAAACTAGCCTAACTAACTTTAAACTAAATACATCAAATCAACGACATCGAAGTGCAGCTGATACTGAATAAAATTGAAAGCCGGCCTCCAGTTTAGACGTTAACAGTGCGAGCTTCAGATGCGTCTCCTAAACCTACATTAGAATAGAAAAACAAACGATAGAACTAGAATAATATTCTTAAATAAATAGGAACAAAGAACAATATTCAAGACGAAACAAATAAGAGTTGAGATTAAGAAATAACCTAAAAATAACTTCAAAGGAAGTCAAACAAAAACTCGAAGTCGAACACAAAAGCTCGAAGTCAGATAATAACTCGAAGTGAGACACGACACAAAGTCCAACACGACTCAAAGTCAAACACGACTCAAAGTCAAACACGACTCAAAGTGAAACACGACTCAAAGTCTAACACGACTCAAAGTCAAGAGCTTAAGTTATAGAGGGATAAGTTAGAAGGTTAAGTTAAAGAGAGAGGGTTAAGTTGAAGAGGGTGGACCTTAAATCAAAATCAAAAATACGACGCTTAATGAGAGGAAATGGTTATGAATAAATATTAACTCCAGGGAGGAATGAGGGTCGAAATAATAAAAGAGGTGTCGTTAATTGAAAACTAATGGCCTAACATAAGTAATGCTGATTAAGTTAAGAATATGGAACAAATTAATTCATTTAAGTATGTCTTTTATATGATATTGTCCAATATGATGAGAATCACAGTCTTGTAGGACATATGTAGTCATGGAGATGACTCTGATCACACGACATTTAATGAAACGAGGAGCAAGCTTTCCTGTAAAGTATTCAGCAGCTGACGATTTTGAAAAATTACGCCTCCATACAATGTCGCCGGCATTGAGTGTAATAGCCGTGCGGTTCGTATTGTAATTTCGTGAATTACGGAGAAAAGCAGAAGAAAGATTGTCCGCTACTTTTGCGTAAATCTCGGCGAGCGAAGTCAGATTACTCGCGTGTTGTTCCCGACTTTCAGCTAAATTAGTGCTTAGAGTCTGGATATTCGCACGCGATGAATCCATACAGACTTCTCTACCGAATATGAGAAAGTTTGGCGTAAACCCTGTGGCTAAATTAATACATGAATTGAGGTAAAGTTTGACCTTGGGTAACAATTTAGCCCAATTCCTTTGGTTCTCGCCAACCAATATGCTCAAACAAGTAACGACACTTTGGTTATAACGTTCTACCGTGTTTGCTTGTGGAGTGTAATAAGGGGTATACGTAGGGGATTCAATGCGAAACGATCTAAGAAAGTTTAAAAACTGATTACTACGAAAAACGGTAGCATTATCACAGAGAATAGACCGTGGAACTCCGAAGTTAAAAAATATTTCAGATTCCAAAGCTTTTATAACTGAATTGGCGTCAATCCTTTTAAGGGGGACTAACCAAACATATTTAGAAAAAACATCGACCATAGATAAAATGTATTTGAACCCGTAATAAGCGATTGGAAGCGGTCCAATAACGTCGATAGAAATCATTTGTAAAGGTAAAGAAACTTCCTTTGGATAACACATATGACCACGTGGTTGGGAATTCGCGATCTTATAAGCTTTACACACCTCACATTGCCTTAAAGTCTCAGAAACATCTCGAAACATATTTGGCCAGTAAAAGTTATCCTTGAGCTTAAAATAAGTCTTTGAAACTCCAGGATGAATAGAGAGAGGATTATTATGAGCTTCCCATATCGCGGATTTAACCTTTTCAACGGGTAAAACTATGCGCCAAGGATCAGAGCACAATGGGTTAGTGATTGGCATGCGTCTTAACAGAACACCGTTCCGAATGGCGTAAGCTGGAAACGTTTGAGGGGAGTCACGAGCCCCTAAATACACCTTTTTATACCATCTATCATTGGTATGGTCAGGTCCTTGATCGAATGTAACCGGACTCGCGTACATTCTAGATAAAGCGTCTGGAACGACGTGTTGCGACCCTTTGCGATGAATGATATCAAACGTGTATTGGGAAATCACAGTAGCCCATCGCGCCAAACGCCCTGAGGGATTACTTAGTGTGAGGAGCCATTTCAAGGCCATATGATCAGTTACAACAGAAAACTTCATTCCATCTAAATAACAGCGAAAATGCTTAATGGAATCAAGAACGGATAAAAGTTCACGTTCGGTTGTACTATAATTGCGTTCTGCTTTTGAGAATAAGCGTGAATAATAAGCGATTGGATGTTCAACACCATCGAACTTTTGAGAAAGAACCGAACCAAGACCGACAGCTGACGCATCACATTGCAAAATGAAGGGCTTCGAGAAATCTGGACAAGCCATAACGGGAGTATTGATGAGCGCATCCTTTAATTTTAGGAATGCTTGATCGGCGGCATCATCCCAACTTATAGGGTCACGACCCTTCTTTTTTCCTATAAGGGCAGTGAGTGGAGCTATTATAGAAGAAAAACCATCAACAAAACGCCTATAATATGAGCATAACCCAATAAAACCACGTAGTGACTTAGCTGTAGTAGGAACGGGATAATCCCTAATAGCATCGAGCTTGCTGGGATCAGTTTGTAAACCCTTTTCGTTGATGATATAACCCAAATATTTCAATTCGCTTTTACAGAACTCGCATTTTTTTAGGTTAATAGTTAAACCGGCCTCCTTGAGACGGTCTAGTACTTTTCTAAGGAGCGAGAGGTGACTATCAAAGTCTTTTGATATTATGATTAGATCGTCGACGTAACCGAAAACGCAATTATCACTGGTCGAAGTGAATTCAAAATTAACGATCATATCAGTAAGGCGCTGCATCTCGGAAGCTGCATTCGTGAGACCAAATGGCATTCTGACGAACTCAAATAAACCTCGTTGTGGAACTATGAACGCGGTTCTTTCACAACTCTCATCATCAGCGAGAGGAATCTGCCAAAATGCACTCCTAAAATCAAGAGAACTTATATACCTTGCACCTCGAAGGTTGTCAAGAATATCGTGAATACGGGGGAGCGGATAAGAATCTCTAGTAGTAACGCTATTCAATTTCCTACTATCAACGCAAAAACGTACAGAACCGTCCTTTTTGGTAACCATCACAACAGGACTGGCCCATGGAGAACGTGAGGGACGAATGACATCCATCTCCAGCATCTTATCGATTTCCTCATTGAGTAACTTTAACTTAACAGGTGAAAGAGGGTAAAACCGTTGTCTAATTGGTGGTCCAGTAGTGTTTATTTTGTGTGATAGCCAAGTAGTCTTACCAAGGCCAACTTTATCGGATGAAATGACATCGAATTCCTCAATGACCCGTTGCAACTTTAGCTCTTGGTCTGGTAATAAAACGTTACGAGGGTGAATGTATCGAACCTCGCTAATGCAATTAATCTGAGGAAGGGATTGAGAGTCAGAAGGAAGGGTATGTGGGTCAGGAGGTAGGGAATTAGAGTCGGGAGGAAGGTACATATTACCTTTGATATTTTTGTTAAAAGCTTGACTAAAAACTGAAGTCAAACCGAACTTATTCCAAAATTCGATACCTAAAATAACTGAAGAAGACATAGAACGTGCTACTAAAAATTCGTGGATAAAAGTCGTACCATTAAACTTAACTGGGAGAAAGATAGTTCCTAAAATATCAATAGGAGAGTTATTAGCGGAAATAACACGTGGGCACTGAACGTTTGATTTTAAAGAAATACCCAGTTGTTGGGTTAAACAATCACTAATAAGGGACATTTGTGCACCAGAGTCAAGAAGGGCTTTAACGACCCGGTTACACAATATGATCTCGATGAAAGGACGGTTATCAGATGAATCGGACGCTATCACCGGTGACACTGTATGGAGTAATGCGTGTCGCCGGTGGGCTAAACATTTTTTGGATTGCATTTTGGGCAATCACGAGTTATAAAACCAGGTGTGCGGCATTTAAAACATAGCATACCAGGGAAATCAGGGCAAGTACGATAGGGGTGTCCTGTTTTATTGCATTTTGGACAGATTTGTGATTGATTTGTTGCGCTTGAAACTAATTTTGTAGATTTGGGCAAAAAACTTTCAAAATGCGATGCAGTGTCAATGAGCGCATCTAAGTCAGTAAATTTATGTATCGATAAGCATGGAAAATATCTAGGATGCATGTTGTGAGTGATAATTTCTAATAGTTCAGATTTATCGACCGGTTTACGTAATGTATCATTCAATTGAGAAATCTGATGCACAAAATGTAAAACAGGTTGATCTGATTTCTGTTTTGTATTCCTAACTTGTTGACCGGTTTTAAATTCGAAATCAATTTCCCCGAATGTTTTGAAGAATTTTTCTTTTAATTCGGGGTAAGTCATATGAGGTCGACGGATTGACCTATAATAATTCAAGGCGCGACCGGATAACACTTCGTGGAAGCGTTTAAGCAGATAACTGTCAGTTATGTCGTCTGCATCCTTCTCTTCTTCGATACTGGTAAAAAAATTTCGAACACTGGTATCTCCAGTATAATTTATGTTCCATTTTCTTAGCGAAAATCGTTTTAGAAAGTAACCGGGACAGTCCTCGGATTTCATCGGAGAAGGTAAGTTAGAACGACTAGTACCCGGAGTGGGCCTAGGCGGAATGGGAGGAGGTCTAGAAATAATAATACTTCCGTGTAAAGGAGTCTCAACGATAGAACCTTCTTCGGACATTTTTAAACACAAAATAGAAATAGGTTAAATGAAAGAGCGGGACTTAGCAGGAAATCGTTAGATATCGTGCCGTAACATCGATGCGGGAAGAAGACAACAACATGAACGCCAAAGGAATCGGCTGGGCTAAGAATCCAACAAAAACAGATACTAGCAAATAGCAGAAAAGCAAACAGACGGGCTAAAAAAAATAAGAAAGGTAGACACTAGCACACGACCATTCAAAAAGCTTACCTTTGGTCACGATGCCTAACCATCCACACATCAAACACACTCTACGGGAAACTAACTACCGCTACCTACTGGGATAAAATAAAACTCGGGATAGATAAGTATATTTTGGGAGAAAATAAAAGAATTGGAAATTGGGTATAGTTACAAAGTTAATCTTTAAAATTGAATTTCACAAACATCACACAATTTAGCAAAGAACATAAATTCAGTTAGCAATTCTGTAGTCCAGTCGTATGAATCGGGAAAACATTCAAGACAGGTAATCCTTTTAACTTCCATACGGGTATCTGACCAATTCTAAAACCTGAAACTCACAATAAGAAAGATGAAAATTAAAGATTGCTCTCAAGAGCAACCACACACGAGATAACAAAAAAAAAGGTATTTTAGTAATAATTAATATGCAAACTTACTTTAATTCGGGCGCCATATTGTAGCGTAAATAAGATTAAGTGCACAGTAAAACACAAACCGCTACTTTACACGTTTAATTTTGATTAAAAGGAAAAAGATAGAAAACAAGTACTTAATTAAAAAAACATAAAAAAGTTAAATATTAGTTATTATTGGGAACCTTTCAGTGATGGCGTGGGTTAACTTAGCGGAAAGAAAAGAATATTATCGAAGGTATTATGCAAAATATTTTTAACTTACCTAACAAAAAATCGATTGCAATCGGTTATAGCTAGGCGAATACGCAATATTAGTAATTTTAGTTACAAAAAAACACTAAGAGCATCCAACGCGTCTTGATAGGCCTTAGGTTAGAAAGAGTTTTTGACGTGATAATTTTTAGATTAGAAATATACAAATTAGGTGCACTATTTAAAATAAAACTCCTGCTGCGAAAACTCGGTAATTCCTGGACGGCTGGACACGACTGTGGGAAGTAACGTAGAAATCACGGAGCCACTGCGCTGCGGGGTCCGCATCTACCTCGTACCCTCTTCAGGCCTTTGAGATGGACGTCTCAGGCACAGGATGTGCTCGGATACCGGGCGAGAGCGCCCCGACCTCCGTCGTCGATAACCGACGTCGCTTGCCCGTAGGGTGGAGCCAAAAATTGGCTTGTAACGGGATCAAATTAACCAGAAAATCACCCACAGACTATCCTTTTGCTAGGACACTTTATATTTTTTATTGGCTTAACACCAACATAAAAAACTTTCACTTCATAATTTCGATATGAATCAAAAAATAAGGTCGACCATCACATATCGGGTCCCAAAAATGTAATGACGCCGTCAAAAGGCAAAACATCCGAGGATATTTTTCACGATTCCTTGTTCAAATGTGAATAACAGCTATGAAGAAAAAAATTTTATTGAAAAGTTTGGATTAGAATTGGAGGAAGTTTTAACCGTAGCGGTTTTACGCTACACTGTCCGGGCTAATGGAAATGCAACTGTTGAACCGATTTCAACGGGATTTTCATTGGAGGAGGAGGAACATTTTTTATCCTGGATTTCTCGAAGTATCGGGATTTAAGCGGGAATAGCCTCTCAGGCGAAAGCAGATAAATAGATAGATATACTCTTTATTGTACACCATACCAGAATTAAATGAAGACTTGAAAACTAAAGGGTGTTACAATGGGCGGTCTTATCGTTAAAAGCGGTCTTTTACAGCCAACCTTTGGATGGATTTGACACAGCAGGAGAAAATTAATACGCGGGTTGTCCATGGTGTACTATTTACTTATATACAATACATAAGTAATAACCTACATACACAATACACATATATATACTCGTATACATAAAAAACTTGGATATATTAAAAATAGTAACAAAATAAAGAAAGAGATAGAGATCTTTTACCATGTTTTTGAAAGAAGGGTTAACAAAGGCATAACTAGTAATAAAATAATTCAGCCAATAACGTTCCCACACAAGTATTTTTGGACCGCTTAAAACGAATAACATTGGCATTTGTAACGCTATGCTTGCTTCTCCATTGTCCGATAAAGCAAAACTCTTGTACAAATTAGTTATAAGTAGATCGTAAATTAGTGATAAGTAACTGAATGTTGTTTTTCTCGCACTGGGCGATGTGGTCGCTAAGCGACAAAGCCCTTTAAACAAATAAAAAAAAAAACAACGTTCCCAAAGCTGGGCCACGGCCCTCCTCTACATGAAGCCTCCTCTCTTCATCCTGTATTTTGTAAGAAATCCTAAATTACCTACCAGTTTTAAAACTTGTCATCAACCTCACCCTTTCAGGTATAAATGACTAGATTTAATGCTAAACTAAAACAGCCATTATACCTTATTTATCATTCACCCCAAACAAAAAAGTTGATGAAATCAATCAAAAATTCAATCATGTTAAGTTTGATATCCAAAACAAAAGGAACAAATGGAATTGCTATTCTATTAAAATAATTTTTACCACAAATATGGAACGTAAACTCATTCATTTTGGACATAACAATGAATTGAAGTTAGCAAACGATTGGGCCACACGGTAGGTACTTTTATGTAGACTCATCACGCTATCATTTAAAAAGGAGCTTATAGCTATATAATAACAGCCCCTAAGTCGATCTTCAAGGTCAAACCACGCTTGCCGCGGTCTTTCCATGGATGCGTAACCAACTTTACAAATCGAGATACTTTCATGCCTCTCAAAGCATGTTAAGCCGTTGATCCCGTCATTTATACATAAATTTGACAGTCATTACGGATAGCCGTCCGAAGCCAAAATATAAACCAGGGCCCCAAGTCTGCTATTTTTATAAATTTGTCATTCCATCACGATCCCATTGTCATTTTGCTAATAGTTCGTAATCTACTAAATTCATAATGGTTGGTCAGTAGTCTCGTATTAGAATGACATTGCCGTATTGCCATTGTTATAAAACCCGTTAGTAGTAATGATTTTCGAAAAACTACCCCTAAATTTGAACATTTATTCATGCCAAATTTTATTTCTATTTAATTTTACATATTATTTCGTTCAATGAAGTGTCAGTGGTTGACCATTGGAAAGCCATTATATTAGTAGATTACCAAACTTGTCAAAATCAACAATTTTGAAATCAATGATAGACTATTTTGCCACTATTGTAATAGCAGACTTGAGCCCCAGCAGTCTTGCCAAGTGATATCGTGTTACCCAGTTACTGAGTTGTGGAAGTCAGACAGGCAGTCGCGCCATGTAAAACACTAGTCATCGACATCTGATTAAACTCGAAGCCCATTCGGTCGTAGTTGATAAAACACTTTCATGGAACCCCAACGAGCCCTGGGTCATCTGCTCTGTCTCAGAGGATAATATCATGCAGGTGTGGCAGATGTCAGAGAATATCTAGCAAATTATGCACGACATCATTGATAGCAAGCACCTTTAGAAACTATATCCATTTGAGAAAATATTTTTTGAGGCATTTTTAAACTAAAGGGAAATTAAATTCACATTGACAATTTCCAAAAACCGGTAGGAAAAATTTAGAAAGATTTAGAAGCGCATTGTGGAAATAGGATGGGACAACGGCCGACAGAAGGGGATTAAGTGAACTGGATGGCAAAAGTGTAGAGCAGTTACGTTTGATAAAGGGGGATTTATAAGCCCCCAAGAGAAGGCTTTGACCGCCCGAGTTCGTTTGGATGTTACAATTCAAAGAGAATGAAAATACTAAAGCCAAAACATAACCGACCAAAAATGTTCAAGAGGTCGCCAAATGATCGAAATTCGACAGTAGACAAACGAGTTCCGTCAATTCATAATCATTTATTCAGACAAATAAATGATTGTGATTATGAAAATCAGAGTATCTCTTGAATATGACTATAACCGTCAGGTAATATTGTTAGAAATTATTTTTGTACTTCGAAATAATATAATGGAAACTAAGTCCTAAGCTTTCTGAATTATAAACCGTAAATATATTACAACTTCGTTTTAATATCGTACAATATTCATGGCCGTTCTAGATTTACGTGATAACTTCAAGTTAGTCCGAATTTTAGTTCGTGCGAATTTTATGATCCAATAACTATTTGTGGATGCATATAAAAGGGGTATTTAAATAACTGTCACATTTTCAGTAATTTTATTCAGAGTTAAGAATCGATGTAATTCAATGGGTATTAAAGGGCTGAATTGTTATGAAACCCTTTTTATGTCGATTGAAATATGAATATTTACTAAAAAAAAACTACACATTAAAACAAATCTGCTTTCGCTCTGGGTGTGCCAAAAAGTAGTGTCAGACTCCTACTGACTATAAGTTAGATTAACCACCCTATTTGTTCAGGTGCCCTTGCTTTCCGGGGCGCGGTGTCCCGTTTGAACATTCCCCTTTTCAAAATATCCCGACCTACGGTAATCTGAAAAAGTTTAATACTTTTTTCAGATTACCGTAGGTTTTCGTTTCCAAGGAGGAAGTTTTCTAGAATGAGATAAAGGATTTCATATAAGCATGATCATAGAATGTTACAGAAATATTTCTAATTGTAAAAAGGTTTAAAAGTTTTGCTGCCTCTAACATTTTGATTTATATTTCAAAACCTACACGTAGAAAAATCTTAACCATTATTACTCGAAGTTTTAGAGTGGTTATGGTGTTTTAGAGTCTAAAACAACATAACCATTTACCCAAACTAACAATATGATATCCCATTGACTCCCATCGAAACCTCAACAATAAAATCGCTTCAAAAGTCAAATAAATATCTCAACTTCATCATCACTGAATTATGAACTGTATGCTGGGTCGCATAAGGTCGCAGGTTCATCGGAATAATGTGTTTCAACGTATGGTAGTGACGTATTTACGCGGATTCGGTTGTAACGGACTTGCGGGCTCGGCTTTGGATCGATAGTCTGCATAAAGTGAGCCGTGTTTCGGTGGAGCGCGTAACTTATGGGGATGCGTGATTGTAATAATTCCAAGAATGCTTTTTTGAAACTGCAATTGGATAGGACTACAGACATTTTAACTTTTTTATAAAGAGAACTAAGAATGTGGGCAGAATTCACATTACTAGTCTTGTTAACCTTTCCAACTAACCTAAATATGCATTTGTCTGGAGTGGGTTTTCACGGCAATATCTAGTATAACGGGTGGGTTAAAGTGATATATTTGAGTCGTATAAATATATTTTCCTTGTTTTTCTTTTGTTATTATTGAACCTACCTACGTAAGTACGTGCTAGAAAGACACTTACCAAGAAGTGAGATGATACAAACCAAAAGTAACCAGATTCATTCCAAACGATACGTGCTTTAAATGGAATCCAACTATCCTACACTATTATTATAAATGTTGTTTTCTTTTTGTGTTGTTGTTCAATCGTGTGTTGCTGTCTTCAGTTTGTGCTTCAATCATGCAAAAAGGGCTTTGGATGAAACTTGGCACACGTTACTTTACAACCTAGAAAAACACTATACTATTTTTATCCCGGTATGATGTGCAAAATTTCTACACAACCAGTTGTTGACCTAGTTCAGAATAAACGCTTCAAATGTTTGTTCCCTTTCCTTTAGGAAACTAAATTGTAAAGTGAATTCTACAAAAAGATATTCCCGACGTTTATAGCTGTGCGGAATGATTTTGTAGAACGTGTTAGATAAAACGCTATGCTATCCTATTTTAAAGGACATTTTTGTTTTCCTATCGCCTCATAATCCCGTCCTTTCACGACGAGATTACTGAAACGTGCAAATTCCAATATGTTTGTTTCACTTTGACATCAAAGAGTTTGCTTTAAGTAGAAAGAATTAAAGTATAAAAAATCTGTAATCGTTTATTGTGCACTTACTTTTCATGACACTGAAATGCATTCGGAAACGATAGTGGCGAAGTAAATATTTGTTGAATTAGGTATTATTGTTTTCTATCAGAACATACATACGTGGTGATATGGTTCGAACATATAGGCGAATGAAAAAAAAAAAGATTAGCTTGTACAATCACTCATAATGTTGCGATGTCTTGGCGGGCCTAGATTAAGCTCAGTGGCGAAAAATTATATTTAAACATTGTTACTACTCAGCGAGATAAAAAAAAAGCAAGCAACATTTAAATACTCCTCAACAATTGAATTATTTACCGTCCATTATCTTATCAATTACCCATTTATAATTTACCTTCCGAATTGGAATATCCTGGCTTTACTTCTCAAACCATTTGTTTACAATAGATTTACAACTGAAAACGATTAATTGACTTTATATAACCTTTCTATCGACGTCTTCATAACCGCAATACTCAAGTCAATATACAAGGCTACCACAGTTATAGATCGTCTCGTCTTTAGTTAATTATTCGCCGTTTTGACTGGTATCCAATTATATTATGTTAACTTTTGTATTCACTGTTAATTAGGTATTAATAAATAATTGAAACTGCTGTTTCAAAGAGAGCTTTCTTAGAAATAGTGAGGAGTACCGACTCATGGTTGAAAAACAGCAACGGAGTAAGATATCGGTGGGTTTAAATTACAGTCTTTGACCTATACCTACTGCCCAGACGTTAATCGTGGACATCCCACTCATACGCAAAAAACATTCTGGGTATACTTTCATCGTGCATACAGCTAAGAAATGAAATTCCCTGCCGGAGTCTGAGGCTCCTGAGTGCTATAATCTGGGGATCTTTAAGTCAAGAGTAAATTGGTAACCGTGCTTCATCTTCGACCACATCATTGCTTAACATCAGGAGAGACGCTAGTCAAACGCGAGCTTATCATCAAAAACGATAAACAAATAATAATGATAACAAAATAATATGCATCATTAAGTAAGTAATATTGTTTTGTATAATATAGCACACTTTGGTTAGGAAAAAAACATTTTAAAATTTATGTCACGACCCTAATATATAATTTGTGGATAACAGTGTGGGTGCACATTTTCTTACATTTATTTGTTATGATTTTATAATTTATAAAAAGTGTGTTACTGTTTGTTATTCCCTAATAAATAAATAAAAAGAAAAAAATAAAACAAAGGCTAGCATTTCATCACCAGCAAACAACGTCACAGCACCTTTCCTTATTTAAGGTAACCGTATAAGCCTAACGAGTATGTTATTAAAACTTCCCAACTCATATCCGCTCGCATTTAAATCCCTGCCTTAATCCAGATCCAGCCTTAGCCCTGGATTACATTCGCTACTCAAATCGAGATTGCATTCTGAAATTTTCTGTATTCGAAAGACTATCCACGACCAGCGGCGGAATGGAAGAACGGAAAAAAATGAAAGAAATGATAGTAATCCGCTATGAAAGAGGATTGGGGGCGATTCAGATGAAACTCGGCGAATGTGACTGTTTCGTAAATCTGAGAAATAAAAGCTTTTAAGCACACGTAAATAATGAGACTGTTTTTTGTAATTCTTTTTGGAGGATCGAATTATCGAGGTGTAATATTGTGTAGAAATGTTTACAAAACGGAAATTGCATTTATGTAAATTTAAGTAGAAGAACCATACCATGGGAATTTGTAACCGCCATCTAAAACACCTGCACCACCAAGCAAGGGGTTCAACGATGCGTTTCCACTAAGAAAAAATGTGGCCAGTAATGCCCTTTTTAACTATTCTGCGCACGTACTTATTTAATATTGGTACAGTTTAACTAACACTGAAACCTTTTTAAGTCTGTATATTTCTCTGTCCCTGTGTCCCAATATAAAATACTAGTATTCACGCGGGGCTTCGCTCCCGTGGATTCTATCACGGTAAAAACATAACTCTCCTTTTTTGCAGTCGCGTACAAAGTAGCCTATAACCTTCCTCAAGCTTCAAGCTACTTTCATACCAAGTTGCATCCAAATCCACCCAGTACTTTCGAATATTAGCGCGTTCAAGCAAACAAACTTTTCCGCTTTATAATATTAGTATAGATTTTCTTTCGTGAAAAACATCAAAATATTTAACCACTCCCATGCTCCAGGATGTTGTAATTTTTCCAAACCAAGAAACAAATGTCCCCACCGACACAGCATTTAAGAATAATTGCATGGGTTAATAAGGGTCCATGTAATCAACGCTCATATTAGGGGTAGACATGCGCACAGTAGGGTTCGAGCGTCAACTATAGGGGTAACGTGGACATCGGACAAATTCATTAAGTCTGACGTACGAACGTGTTTGTATTTAATCGGCGAGCGACTAATTGTTCGAAGACGTATTTCGGGACCATCAATTCAGGTAGTGGATTATTGAAGGCCCGTATTGCTCTTATTATGCTGATTTCCCCGCTTATCTCCGTTTAGAAATATTAAGGACCAATCTTCATCAAAGAAAATTATCTCATCTCGCAATCTTGGCCTCCTTTAGGTCTGTCTGATATTTGACCATGATGAATCATGATCATGATTGCTGTCCATTGATTGAAAAGACAGTCTAAGCTTATCTTTACATATTATGAAATAAAGTTTCCCGCCGTGTCTGTCCGTCTGTTCAAGATAAACTTAAAAACTACTGAGCGTCAATGCGTGGTTTAACGGATGGATTAATTATACAGGTAAAATATTTTAGAGCTAGTGATCGTGCGAAGCCGGGTCGGCTCGCTAGTAGCATATATTCGTATGTGAATCTTATACAAGGAAATAATACACATCCAGTAATCGATTAAAATGCAACGACTGTCATGATAATAACAGGTATCGATATGAATCGCCATTGTCTACAAACGGGCACACCTGGGACTGAGAAATGCTTTGTTTACTTCGATGTCAATGTCGACCATGTGATATCCACCATCTATAGCTAGCCAGTGGCCCTGATGCTGCT
This sequence comes from Tholera decimalis, assembly GCA_943138885.2. Taxonomy (NCBI): domain Eukaryota; kingdom Metazoa; phylum Arthropoda; class Insecta; order Lepidoptera; family Noctuidae; genus Tholera; species Tholera decimalis. Next base: position 7,187,555 of record OW964571.2, read on the forward strand.
ATTGTGATCTTTTACTATCAGATAAAACAAGGAAGAGATAGAAAGAAAATAGGTATATGTGGGCGACTGGGCGCCCAAACAAAAACCGTTCAGTTCTCAGCATTTAATTTCCGAGATAAGTTTTGTGAAGATTTCAAATCAATGGTCAAATAACTACAATTTCATGTATCACAGCGTATGTACGTTTACTTTGTAAGTTTGTAGAGAAATAAATGTATTATATTATTTCTAAGTACCTACCAGAAACTTGGTCAATGTCAATATTTTTAGAATGTTAGTACCTATGGTTAATTCACATATCATAATTATTTATTATATTTAGGTCTTCTTCGTGTCTCTGGAACGTAATAACTTTTTTATAATTTTCTATTAAAAACGAAAAATTTGGAGATGCTTATTGACTGAACTCCGACATTGCAGATTGGCTGGTAGGTAGCAACTGGACGAACGTTAGTGATAATCGATTTGAATGATGTGCGTGTAACGTATGTGCCTACAGCATACGCATAGAACTACTGCAAGCTAATGATGACGTCCGGGGTTGCGGGTATGTTCTAAAGAGATACCGCGGCCCCGGGACGTAAGGGCTGTTGAAGGAACAGGGTGGATTTTGACTAAAAATCAAGTGACTATAAATCCGAACGGGAGGAGTCATTAGATGATTTTCCCAGCAAAAAAAGCTAATGATGACATGAAAAAATCTCATTTCATCTATTATTAGAAGAATGCAGGATGTATCAATAGAAGAAACAAAGACTAGAATCCCACGAACAGATTAAATACCAATAACTACCAACATTCGAAGCAAACGTTTGCAAACAAATATTTGTGTTGATTACTTATGAAATTGTAACACACATCGTAAAGGTCTAGGTCACTCAAACATATTGGAAAATCTAGGAATTGGAAGCGCAGCTACAATAGTTCGAGAAACAAACAATGTTTATTTCCATTCAGTATGTTTATGTACAGCAGGTTTGTATAAATTGAAAAGGTATTTATTTGTATTCTATACGTATATCTACAATAGTATGTTCGCATGAATTGGAAAGGTTAAAGATACATTTTTAATGAGTAAATGTTCGTTTTTTGAATTTTCAAAGTAGCATGATTGCTCTACAGTTAACACGCAAGGGGCATAAAAATACCTTTAAAGCTTTCCCTTTTAAGGCATTGATGCAATGATAGATTGTTTGTCGTTATTATTTACTTTTATAAAAAAATTGTTGTCTATAAAACATCATTCAGTCTATGATATATTGAGTTGATGTCATTACAAAAGATGACTTTTTTAAAACAGAGAACTATAGTTAGTTCACGTTAAGAAAATAGTGACGTCATCGTTGTCCGCACCTAATAACTTTAACAGATGCTAATCGATGGAAGAAATGCTGCGACCACGTGATACAAGAAGAAAATTTTATGTGAAATTTGGATGACGTCATATAGAGAACGCGAAACAAAATTCTTTCATAATAAATTCTAATGAAAACTCTAGTGTCACTTTTAAAAAAATGTTACTAATATAAGACAATTCATTTACTTTTTTCCCTTAAACTTAATCTTTTGAAATATACATTTAATTTTGAATTTTTACTCCATTGTGAAAACACCTTTACCCTGCAGTTGCATTGATGACGTCATTATTCATGAATCAACTAAGTATAGCAATGTTGTTAGAATTGACATTACCTACTAGCAATTTTGTTAACCCGTCCTACTAAGCTAAAAAATATGTTTGTGTCTGGAGTGGGTTCACGGCAATAGTGTTATCAAATGTTAACACAATCTAATTCCGCCAAGCCCGTTCCACCATCGGACTACAAGACAAACGGCGATGCGCTATCGTTCATGGTGGACATCCCACCCATACGCACAAAACGTTTTGGGAATACTTTCATTGTGCGTACGGCTAAGAAGTGGAATTTCCTGCCGGAGTCTGTCTTTCCTGATCGCTATAACCTTGTCTTTAAGTCAAAAGTGAATAGGTTACTTCTAGGCAAGCGTGCTCCATTTGCGACCACACATCACTTACCACCAGGTGAGATGGTGGTCAAACGCGAGACTATTATCAATTTAAAAAAAATACCGTCAAGTCCCAGGACCGCAATCCACCAACCCACATTGGGCCCGCGTGGTGGGTTACTGCCTAATCTGTAGAGAGGAGACCAGTGAACTAGCAGTAGGAACGTTACAGGTTGATTATATTATGTTAAAATTTGCATAATTTTTATGAATTATTAAATCATAACAAATTTTGCAAGCATGAATACGGTGCTGCGTTCACATCCGTTTTTAGCTAGTGACTAGGCAATGTGGTTTATAAAATTAATTTATTTATTATAGACTTTATTGTACATCTTACAATATTTATATAGATACAAAAGTAAAACTAGTGTACAATGGGCGGTCTTATCGCCCAGAGCGATCTCTTACAGACCATAAGACAGAAAGTGTTAAATCAATTTGTTAGTAAACTTGTATAATTCTAAGCCAACGAAATACTTAAATTCATCTTCAAAAACTACCCTTCAAATAAAAGTATTATTGTTAATGAAACGCAATTGAAAGGGGCAAGTACAAAAGACGTTTAAAGTAAGGGTCGAATCAATCGAGCAAGTATGCTAGTAATTTTACAAAGAATTGAATAAAATTGTTCTCACTGAATAATTAAGCGATCCATTTTTAACACCAGATTTATTTTCATTGTCGATTTATAGAGCTTATCGTGTTATTTAAATTCTGGGAAGGCCTTGAGGTGTACGTGTAAAATTTAGTAGGTATTACGTTTTAAGTAAACATTTTATGATTTAACTGGAGCTTCATAAATGCTAATATGCTGGTAAAGAGCCGTTATAAAGCTAGAACAGCATAGTTAATTAGAATATATCCTTAATTGAGTACTTTGATGCAATATTGATAAAGCTAATGTGCAATGTTGAGCTATAAATGAAGATTATCTACTTAGCTGAGGTATCATTGCGTAGGCTTATGATAATAATAATTCCATTTTAATTTCCGACTAAATTATCGTTTATACAAAATATGGTTATTCATGTTTTGTTGACAAGAATTTAATAAATAAATAGACATTGCTTATCTGGCGATATTTTTTCGTTTAGATGAATTTCATACCACAACAATGACATGATGATTATGTGTGGTTGTTCAAAAGAAGAGAATGGGACAGGGGTGAGAATAATATAAGTAAACGCAAATAGTTTTTAAAAATAATTACACACATATTTTCAAAATAATTCAATAAGCAGCATCTTTCAGGCTTGCAAAAGATAATAAAGACAAAGAAAGAACAAATCTAATTGCAATGGCTGACCTGAGCGAGTAAGCAAATGAAGTTTCAAATGAGGACGCGTGTCATGAAACGTGCATCTTGATTTTATTTGTCGGTAATCAATTGTCCATTGCTGATCAGGGAATTCTTAATTGTTTGTAATATTTACAAGGTATGGCTCCGCTACACGTAGAGTATAATTAAGTAAGAGTAACAATTTAATAGTAATACCTAATTTTTTGCAAACATTGAAATTGAAATTGTTTATTGGAATAATTTATGAACACAGAAAAAAGTATTTATATTAGGGCCTTAGAACTAAAAGTATCAAACCTATCAGTATATTGCACGTAGTTATCTTTGTAAATTCACATTTTACTGTATTACCGTCGAAAATCATTGAAAACCATATAAAGACGAAAGTTCACATTCCGTTTAACTATTTAAGTTAGAGTAGCCAGTGCAGTGAGCCACTTAATTACAAAATGTAAACGCAGCATAGAAATAACACCTAACAGTGACGGCAATCGATGACGAGTGTTCAAACATTCATCCATTCCATGTTAATGGGATTTAGAATCAAAGTTTACATTGGCAAATCGCAAATACATTGTAATTAGAATTTCTGTGGTGTGCGAGTCTTGTGGAATGCTAATTTTGTTTAAGAATTTGTTTGAAGTTAGAAGGTAGTGTGTATAACTGACGAACGCGAACAACTTTTTCATTAAACCAGCCGAAAATATAAGAAAAATTCGTCGAGATGGCTTTTGTAGAAACATTTTAGTATTTCTATGAATGAAAATAGTAGACGTGATGCTCGTTAAGAAATGATCTATTAAATAGAGGACCAAATTCTATAGTAATTTTTGCCGTAACCGTAGTACATTTTTTTTAAATCAAAACAATCTAGCAGCAGATAATCATTACAAAAAACACACAGAATTAACACAATAAAAAAATGAGGGAACGCAACTGACTAAAAATTATTACATCAAAACCTAATTTGTACGTAAAATCTCTAGCGAATAAACCTAGCCCATTTTAATGATGTGCCACTCCTTACCCGTTTCCTAGCCATGTCACAAACACAGATACTATGACAACACCATAATCCGAAACGCGACAGACGTGCGTTTAGCGCGGCTTCGGAAAACGACTGTCGGAAGTTCACTGGATGGGGTGGAGTATCCACCGCCCTATATATCCAACCAAAAATTGGAACGTCTTATACAAGTGTAGATGTTACAGAAAATTGTACGCTATTTTTAGAAGGCAAAGGTTGGGTTTCGCTTGTGTATCGGTGATTTTTATTTGGTATGTCATTTGATGGTGGTTATTGCATTTACCTTAGACGTTACGTCAGTTGGTGCTTGCGTCTCTGAATTATTTGTTTTTTTAGTCAGGGCCTTGCGAGGGTCAGAGCGGGGTTTTATTAATTTCGGCCGTGAATGTCTTTATGTTCGATACCTTATTGAATGGTGGATTCGAGCGAGTAGTACGTTACGTTTAAGGTTTTTTTTTTAAACTTAAGCAAAGAGATTTATTTTCCGTGTTGTCAGACTTCCGCTGACTAAAAACCCACACTATTCCTTCAGTTGCCCGTGCGTTCCGGGCCGCGGTATCGTTAGAATATTCCCGCAACCACGGCGTGCAATTACCCTATCTAGCCCTATCATTGATGCTGACTGCTCTTTTAACACAATGCGCTGCCGATCCGGGCCTGGTGCTTACCGGACGGAGAGCTACCCCTGCTCGCCGGAGATATTGTTTCATAAGCTAGTTTCCAAACTTCAAATACAACTCAATACTGTCTTCGCCTTCGAAAACTTCCGAGTTTCCGACTTCCACGGCTCTAAAATCTCAGCAGTTGTTCCTGGTACAAGAATCTGCTAGTTTGAGTTTAATATTTGCTTATACAGGATCGTCCATTGTTTAAGTTAACTGTTATAAACTTTTCAACTTTGATTAGAAATTAACTTAGTCTAATCAGTTTAAGGATTATTTTTCGTCATAAGATTATAGATGTTTGTGGTACTATATCTTCCAAAAACAAAGCAACAGCATTAATTCATTTATTAAAGTAACAGATGTCAAAGTAGATGTTGAATAAAAATCAAATACAAAAAGGCTACAATTTAAATGCTTACCATAATTTATAAATTCTTTAAGTTATTGGTAGGAAAATAGTAATAATTACAAGCTTTACCAGAATATTGAAAATAATACTGAGTCGCTTACATCACAAATAAATTGACTTATTCAATACTGATTACCTGATTGCAATTCGTTGAATTTAAATGACTCAATGTTACCAAGGAAATGAATGCATAAGCCATTGATATTGATATCAATAAAAGTATAGGTCATGCATATGAATTCAGTATTACTGCAGCATCAGACAGAATACTGAACAAAATTCATTCAAGTGATGGATGTGAATAATTGAATACTACGTAATATTTTCTTTTTTTATAGTTGATAGGCTTGCGTTTGACCATAATCTCACCTGGTGTTAAGCAATGATGTGGTCGAAGATGAAGCACGCTTGCCTAGAAGTAACCTATTCACTCTTGACTTAAAGACTCCTAGGTTATAGCTTTCGGGAAACACAGGCTCTGGCAGGGAATTCCACTCCTTAGCCATACGCACAATGAAGGTATTCCCAAAACGTTTTGTGCGTATGGGTGGAATGTCCACCATGTAACGATGGCGCTTCGCCGTTTGTCTCGTAGTCCTATGATAGAACGGGCTTGGTGGAATTAGATTGTGTAATTCCATCGCATACTCCCCGAAATGTAACCGATAGAAAACTGATAGGCTTGCAACACGTCGCCGATGTTCTAGGCTCTGGAGCCTTGTTTCGACCAGTTTTTCGTTGTCGATGAGCCTTTTGGCCCGTTTCTCTATAGACTCAAGTGCATCAAGCTGGTATTTGGCAGATCCGTCCCAGAGATGAGAGCAGTACTCCATACACGACCGAACTTGCGCTTGATAGAGGTTGAGCAGAACATGACATCAAAAGTAATGGATTACTTAAAGTAATAAATAGTTCTTTGAAAATTATAAAAGCAGGTGAAACTAACGGAAGAGATTATTTCGAAAACCAAGACAAATACAATTGGAAAACACAAAATAAGAGGAAGACAATTTTGTCCAAACAAATAAATAACCTTTAACTAATCTATAAATATCAACAAAATCGAAGTGTCTGTATATCTTTCTGTTTGTTTGGCCTTTTATTTGTAAATAGAGGTTATAGGGTAACGTCAACGCTTATTTTTATTCCAGAATTACCTAGGTATAGGGTCAAGAACAACTAGTTTCTAAAAACATTACATTCAACTGCATCTCTAACCATCAAAAATTTTGCTCACTGCGGATATGATAAGATACTGAAATTAAATTAGCATCAAAATGTTCGTCCACTTCACATATTCTAAGATCAAGTCAAAGGGTTGTGTCTCTGCCTTCACAGGAGTCAGCTGCATATAATAATAATCTTGGTAATGCAGCGGTCGGGCTTCAGCCCTGTGGGGCTTCGCCGACGTCATGAAGCTGCCAACAGATTTACATGTGTTTAGCTAGTTAATGCAATGTGTTTATGTTGCTGTAGTACTTATGTGAATGTATTGTTCGCTTGCGCTATCTCTGTTTCCACTTTAGTAGGAAATGTTCTAGTTTATGAGTTTGGGTTATTCACATGATTATATTGGTTTACCCAAGTGTAACCTTGCATGATGATTTCCATGTACATGAGGATAATCGTGCATAATTCACATAAAACACACCAGGTTTAAAAAGACGGTAAATTCAAGTAAGAAGTTATTACAAAAAAATCCTCGCCTAGTGCATCATTAGCTAGGCTTTTTTCTTTCAGGAGCAAAAATCCATAAAATGACTTCTCCCACTCTGGGTAGAGTGGACGAGTGTCTAAGTTATAGTGACAACAAACTCTCACTGTTCCTTAAAATAACCCTTGCATTTCGGGGTTGCGGTATCTCATTAGAACATTACCGCAACTCTGGCAGAATAAGCCAGGTAAAGTCAATATTTATTAGTAGGTTTGTAATTATACATTAAACAAACACAGACCTTATCAGTAGCAACCAATTTCAGCTACAAAGCATGATAAATAACTCGGAAAGTAATAAAAAGGGAACTTTTCTAAAGAAATGTAGGAATGATAAATATGCAAAAGAAGTCTCTCTTTTGTCCTCGGGTCCCTTGTTTGGGGTCTTAATTAAATAATGAGTTTCAATAAAGTTATTTGATGTCCCGAAAACTGTTTCCTTGTAATTTAGCCGAGGTAATGTCTTCGTTCTCATTTTCATTATTTTTAATTTGTTTATAATGTATTTGGGACTGTGCGTAGATTGCAAACCGTGTATGTATGTAGATTAGATACCTGAGCTTCAAGAGACCAAGATTTATTTAGTAACACAATTATTATTATACGTATACTTAGGTTAAGTTATTCATTTATGGGCCTTTATAACCTGACAATAAATGTTATAATATATAGACTGGTGATGTCCAGACTTTGAAACTGTAAAATCTATCCTAACCTGATGAAGGTAATCAAACATAAAATCGAGAAGAAACCAATTTCTAAGAAACTCATTCCGATCTTACAATTACCCCACATCGACCTAAAAAGTCGAAAATGCTCGAACATTCCCGAAGTCGATAATACTAAAACACGTACGGAAAAGACTTCAAGTTTACGATGGAAGCGAGTTCTGTGGCTGGGAGCCAAGCGTTTTTCAAACCATATCGGTACAAGGCACGTCCTAGTTTTAGAGACCGCTGTGTCCGTGTATACGGAAAAGTTAGGAATATCGTTATCAATGGAGATAGCGAATGAGGCGTTTCTTACTGCATGATATGTGTTTTTATTTAATCACTAGCACTTCGCCTGCGACTTTGTCTGCGTGTATTTCAAAATAATTTATTGCCTCACCAATTATGCACCTTAGTACCAATTTTAGAATTGGATCATTAGTTTTGCTTTATTATTTAGATTAGATCATCTCTATATACAGACTTACAAACAAATATTACCATTTTATAATATTAGTAGGTATCGATGATTTTGGTCTATACGAACTAACAAGATTAAATAAGCGATAGCGTAGATCTTTTAACTATCTTTATTAATTTTAAGGTAATGTGGTAATGTCACTCCCATAACAGAATACAATCAACAACTTAAACTAACAATCAGATATCTAGCAAATTATTTTGGATAGCGATGAGATTTTCAGAAATTGACAAAAGAGATCCTTTGTATTGCTACATTACCTACCTATTAGTTAATGTAGTAATACAAAGGTTCTCTTTTGTCAATTTCTAAAAATATTGATTGTAACAAAACCTATAATAATACCACACAAAAAGCCTTTTAGTCCACCAGGATTATATGAACGTTACCTTAATCTATTCTTTATATATCGTCCCATTTAAGTCAGAGTTGGCTCTAATACGTTTGTCGAAGGCGACGTTATCCTGTAAATAGAGAAAGAGAATCTGGCTGAAAAGGCTATCTATTGAAAGGTTTTGCCTTTAGACAATATTTGTGGTTTAATTCGTGGGAAAATAATCTGTAAGCACGACTGGTCTTTGGGTACTAAGAACGGGTTAGGTCCAGATGGAAGTAGCTTGGCAATAGCCGAATATAAAAATATAATAATAAAATTAGGATATAAGTCACTAACAGGCATGCACATCCCTCACAAGGTTTATTTTAACAAAAATTCATTATTCAAAATAAATCAACACAATAAATTATTTTATACTAGCTTTTGCCCGCGACTTCGTACGCGTGGGAAGGTTTTCCCGCGCAAATCCCGATCCCGTGGGAATTTCGGGATAAAAAGTAGCCTATGTGTTATTCCAGAATGCCAACTATATACTTACCAAATTTCATTCAGATCCGTTCAGTAGTTTTCCGTGAAAGAGTAACAAACATCCATCCATCCTCACAAACTTTCGTATTTATAATATTAGTAAGATAAGATAGTAAGAAGTAAGATAGTAAGATTTAGTTAATATTTCATAACTTAAAATGCATTCTTGAAGTGCACTTTGACAAAATAATTCGTTTTGACAGTTTGAATCTGAAATTGAATTCCACACGTATAAAAGAAAATTTTAGAACTGACCCAAGCAGGTCTACTATTTAGCTTGGCACGTTAGCCCACTCCCTGTTACGTCATCGTACAATGTTGGTTAGTGTAGGTTTTATGCAGTTGTAATTCGTTTGGACTGGACACACCCACACGATAATGTGGGTGCGATGCAGGTACTTAGTTACGTCGGACTAGCTGGGGCACAGTTATATTTTTTTAAATATTGCCATATTATGCGATAGACTAATTTATTCATGAATAAGGAGAACCAATTGGTTTGATCAACATATACTAAGTGACTTAGGAAGCAACAGACTTAAATACCGTTAACAAGAGCCCTGGCTAGCTTTTAAATCAACAACAAAGAAGTTTGATCTTCATTCATGCAGGCCCAAATCTGGGTTTTAGTATTGTATTAGCTTGCATAAGTAACTGTTAGATACTTCCTATTATAAAAACAAAGAGCTAAGCAATAAATATTTAAGTTTAATATCTTTGACACAAGTTGTAGTTTCAACTTAGCAAAGCTAATGTACCACGGTACATTATGGCGAACAGCAAGCTATGGAACATGTATGAAAAATGAAATCATCTATCCTATATTAAAGCAGAAAAGTTTGTTTGTTTTAGCGCGCTAATCTTCGAAAGTACTGGGTAAATTTGGATGAAATTCGGTATGGAAGTAGCTTGAAGGAGGGTTATTTATAATTTTAACGTGATAAAGTCCCCGTGCGGCTGCTGTTCTCATATATTTATACGAAGTAATTTTTATCCCGAGGTCAAAATCTTCATCGATGTCCCCGCCCTGGGGTGCGCCCCATCGCCCACTCTATAAGACTCTAACTGACAAAAACTACCCCAAGTTTCCATGCGCTGCAAGAGCACTTGCAATACACTTCAACGCGACCCGCGTCATTGGGGCCCGCTTCTGCTGACTCCGTCTAGTATAAGAACTAAACTAAGCTAACATGCATCAGACATGACCGGTTAAGCAGCCGACAACTTTATAGGTTTGTTGGTTGAATGTGTCCGGCACAATAACCAAAGAAAGGCAATAGTGCGCTTGTTGAAATTTTCAACCATGGATGTAGCAATTTTTCATATCATTTTAGGTAAACCTACTTGTAAGGCAGCCAAAATATTGTATTAATTTATAATTATATTAGCTAAGTAAGAAATTAGACTAAGTTATTTTTGGTTTTTTTTTTTGCACGATGGGATTGACATTGTCACAAATATGTACAAAAATTCCTTAAATAAACAAGATATAAAAAAAAAAACTTTATAGGTTGACATTCGAGACTGACTTTAGGGAAAAAAAAATTGGCCAAGTGCGAGTCAGACTCGCCCATGAAGGGTTCCGTAGTAACTATAATAATATAATATAATATGTATATTTATATGACGAATAAAAAAAAACCTTAAAGTTTCTTAAAACTAGCTTATTTACATTTTTACAACTACGCTAAATAACTTTGTTTAATGTTTGTATGAATTACAAAGTTATATTTGCGATTTTATAAAATATGCTGTATCTCAAAAACTGCTAACCCGATTTCGTTCAAACCAATTTTGGTTGAAAGTTTACATTAAGATCTACAGACGTATATTTCTTTTAGATTTTTCACTCCATTATTATAGAAGTTAGAGGGGGGGGACGACGACGACGACACATTTTACCACTTTGGAAGCTTATATTTTTTAAACGATTGACTTTATGAAAAAGTGGTTTTAGAAACCCTTATATCATTTTTAAAGAACTGTCTATAGATACCACACACACATAGATTTCATGAATAAATATATTTTCAGTTCTAGTTCCATGTATGGGGACCCCCCTTTATTTTAAATTATTTTTAATTTTTTCTTAAAATCGGAAAGCAGTTCACAGAATACATCTACCTACTAAGTTTCACATGTATAGTCTTAATAGTTTCGGAATAAAATGGCTGTGACATACGGACGGACGGACAGACGGACGGACAGACGGACAGACAGACAGACGGACAGACATATCAAAACTATAAGGGTTCCGTTTTTTGCCATTCGGCTACGGAACCCTAAAAACAGGTGAGGTTTGCAACCTAACTAAATGGGAATCAAAGTTCATGTAACGAACACGCAAGAGAAGCATAATATAAGGAGAAATAGACGCCATGTACGCTATCATTTACGCGGTAGACGACGTGTATGCAAATGAGATTGTAACTCAGTAAACTTGCCTATGTTCACATCTGCGGAGGTGTGATGCAGCATCGCAATCGATAATTTGGAACTAGTTTCTGCCCGCGTCTTCGCTCGCGTGAAACACGGTAGTTTTTCGGAAGCAAACGTAGACTATGATCATCTATGCCTTTGTCAAAATTAGTTAAGACCAGGCACTCTAAAATAATTTTCACGCAAGCTCAAGCACCCCATGCACCCCGATTAGGCCGTTGTATACTAAACGCTAACGCAGCAGTAATAAAGTTGAATATCGCGTGCGCTCTTTCATCATGTTCGGGGTTGAAAGTAAATGTTGTAAGTCTAATTCTTATTGCGTTTATAGCTAAAGTAAAAATTGATCTAGAGAAAGAATATCTTATATTTGGATAATAAACTATATTTTCTTACTGTGAATACTAATTTTAGATATAAAAACCGAGTAATCTTGATTAAATTTTGAACAATCCTTAAATAAAACATGATTTACGATTAATAAATGAATCGAGCGAAAATGTTCCAATTACGTAACTGGTCTTAGACATGTCAAGAAAAAGATCCAATAAATTATATATTTAACTTCTATTTTGATTGTATGCGTAATTGTTTCAGAATATTAATGCAAAGTTACATACAATTTAGGGAGCCTCCTCTTAAGTGGTTTAGACCTGATAGCGTAAGTGCGTAATAGTCAGAAAGACAGTTAGTTTCGAAATTGTAATATAAAATGGGGATTACACGGTCATCTGGTTTCAAGTTGATTTTTATACGAATAAAGCTTTGTTTTCCTAGGAAAGCGGTGCCGTCATATAGTGGCCGTAATATTACGGACGCAAAAAGACGGCCGTCTTTACGGTGACGACATGTGGAAAGTTCCACGGCCGTTTTATCACACTGTCTGCTTCATCGCTATCTAGTGTATTACATTGTCTTTGGAAAAGTTCACGAAACCATCTGACACCGACAAGATGGCCGTCATGCAAATGACGGCACCGCTTTTTGACGTTACGGTGTCAGTTACCGCTCTCTAGGAAACCGCGCCATTTTGTTTACATAGACAACGTTGTAGTGACGACGTCATTCACCGCTGTATTACGGCCGCTATATGACGGGACCGCTATCCTAGGAAAACAAAGCTTAAGTGCGTAACAGTCAGAAAGACAGTTAGTTTCGCAATTGTAATATAAAATGGGGATTACACGGTCATCTGATTTCAAGTTGATTTTTATACGAATTGTATGTCTACGATATGAATAGGAGAAACTATCTCGCTATGTTGGAATCGGCTTTAAGACTAGCCGGATGCTCCTGAATACCACTACTTTACATGGAGCGACTATCTATCAGATCTCCCACTTAATAGGATTTACAATAGGATAGAATAGGAATTTCCCATCATAGGAGTACACTCGGACCTTTCTTCTAGGTATTAGTTGAATAAAATTGTATTCTAAACATTTGATATGAATAAGTGTCTCCAAGAAAAAATCACCTTTGTACCCCTTTTTAAGAAAATATGCGGACGAAGAAGTATGGATTTTTGGTAGGGGTAATATCTCCATAGAGAATGAATGTAGAAAAATAATATTATTATATAATATTGTATTAGAAATAATTTAAATTATCGTCGAATTTCTACCGCGGGGTGATTGATGATTAGTACTAAAATAATCTTCCAAATATATATTTACTTGTTACTCTCTCATCTCATCTGAAACCTAAGCCAGTAACGAATTAATTTACTGTATCAAAACTATTAATAAAATCATTGTTTAAACTATGTTTCTAAGTGACTATCCTCTTCAAACCCTTTCCCGCTCCTAGAACCGAGCCGAAACTATTTCCCAAGAGCATAATTACAGCATCATAAATAACGTACGCAATCTTGATAATAATAATATGTATTACAAAATTAAGTAACGGCATGTAAATTAATAACTGTTATTCATGACAGGTCGGTTGGCCAAGTTAGACATTGCATGTTGAGAAGTTTACCAAACCCTTACGACAAATTACTATGTTTTATTCACTTGTAGGTTGGTAAATTAATGATTTTGTGGCTGTATGTTTTGAGGACATATTTTCTAAATAATTAGCGATGATAGAGAAGCAAATAAGATTTAGGACAGGTTCTTTATAGATGTCCGGCCTAAGTCAGGAAATTGTTTTTGTTATTTTTTTTCTAGTTTAATTGCGGCGGTAAAACCCCTCTTTGAGGAGTGGCTAGATCGGCGTCACAGCGTCCTGACCTACCGCATGACACAGGTCCTCACCGGACACGGAAGTTTCGGGAGGTACCTGTGTCTGATGGGGAAGGAAGAAACGCCTGGGTGTCACCACTGCGAGGGCCGCCCTGAGGACACAGTAGAGCATACGGTGCAAGACTGCCCCGCTTGGGCAGAGCACCGACGTGTCCTCACGGCGGCGATAGGCGGAGACCTCTCGCGCCCGGCATTGGTCGGGGTCATGCTGCGGGGCGAGAGGGAGTGGGAAGCGGTCGCCTCCTTCTGCGAAGCAGTCATGCTGCCGAAGGAGGAGGCGGGCCGTGTGAGGGAGAGGATGGCGTCCTCCCTCCAGCCCAGCCGCAGTGGTAGACGCCCACGGCGTCGGACGTCGGCCGACGATCTCCAGCCACCATAGGCGCGGGCATGCGGACAGCGAGTAAAGGGCAACTCGCTGTCCGACCATGGACCATGCCCGGGTCGACGGCGCGTTGTGTTCCACGCGCGCCTCAAAGAGCGTCAGCAACATGACGAGGCCCCTCCTGTAGAGGGCCGAAGCCTGCCGGGGTCATGGGACTCATCCCATTACCGTGACCCCTCTTTTCTTCTTTCTTTCTCTTCTCGTTCTTTGTCAATTGTTTGTCTTCTCGGTTGAACTATAAGTTAGGACCTAGCTTTTTTTTCCGAGGGGTAAATCTACAAATGGCTCCTCGCGCTATAGGTGAAGCGGAAGCAAGTGTCAGACTTCCATTGAATAAAAACCCACCTTGTTGCTTCAGTTGCCCTTACGTTTCGGAGCCGCGGTAACTCGTTAGTTAGACCATTCCCGTAACCCGGCAGAAACTTTAAGGTACTTCATGTTGTGAGTTTACGAACTCACTATGACAAAATTGAGTTAGTTCGCATTGCCAGAATTGCGACGATGCTGGACGATATGCCTATTTAGCCGCTACGGGCAATCACAATCGCCCTTTACAATGTCACCTTAGAAAGAGGTCAAGTATTTGAATATTGTATAACTTACTTTTTATGACACAGAAGTGGAAGCGAAGTGGATCAAATATGATTGCCATTTGCAAACTAAGTTATCTCAGTGGTGTTTTATTTGAATGTTATTTTTGTGTCCTTAAAACTGAGGGCAAAATACTAGCTTGCAAACATTGCTAAAATAGTGACACGAAATAGGATAAAGCTGCCACGGTATACAGCATCATTTTATAATTCTACTTCCTTCGTAAATTATCTTTACGTTGTGTAATCATAGCTTTTTTACATTGCTAAAGAACTCGGTAAGCCACAAAAATATTTATAGCTTTAATGGCGGGAGTATTATACGCTCGACGCTAAATTATCCCACTTTATCTCTCAGGGTTTAAGAGCTAAGGATTTTTAAGACACATTTGAACATGGATTTTGCCCAGACTTTATTAACCTAACGATACAATGATTGACCACTATCTCGCCTGATGAATAGCGATGATGTGTGACAAGCTTGAAGAACCGAGCCCCGGAACTCAACTCACACTCAACTCAACTGAAGGAAAAGGGTGTGTCTTTAGTCAGTAGAAGTCTGACACTCCCTTCCGCTCCATACCCACAGCGGGAGTCGTCATTTGATGTGTTTCCCAACCAGAAAAAAATAGCTACAGCTATCACGTAGCACACATGTACAATAAAAGTATTCCCAAAAAGTTTCAGATAAATGTAACAATAATTGTTCTCGAAACTTTTATATTTCTACTGACCTGTGGCGAAAATCAATTCCCGGTTTTAATATAGATTTTTTTTTAACTTTCGCTTATTCAGCGATGAAAATTAATAAATCATTTTTCGGAAAATGCTCCGGATATTTAATTTGAAATCCGTCGACGAAATACGAGGCTTCACTCAATATTAGTGTTCATTAGGTTTCGTCAAGTTAAATGGCTGTTTTTGAAACTCTTCTGCTGATTCTATTAAAAGTTTTGTATTGTGATTTGTATAATAAATGTTACTGGTTTGCAGCGACATTTATGGCAAACTTATTTCTCAGTACCGTTGACAGTTCTGACATATTTGCTGACTGTTTTATTTAACAATATTTTTATTACGGCAAGGGCACTTAAGTCATACATAGATTCCTATGTCCATAGCCGGATAAGGCGTGCCTTAAATATCAATTCATCGTAGAGTCCTAGATTTGTCACATGCTACGAGCACCGGCTTCACTCGGGTACAGATTAAATTACATAAACCTTCTTTCTATGAGAACAACCGTATGTGACTCCTTTGCGTAGATTAGAAGAATGAAAGCGGAAAAATAGACGGACGTACGGCTAAGGAGTGGAATTCTCTGCCGGAGTCTGTGTTTCCCGATAGCTATAACCTAGGGATTTTTAAGTCATGAATGAATGAATGAATAATGAATGAATAGGTAGATGGTGGTCAAACGCAAACCTATTACCTATACGGGGATACGCGATACGGGCACGAGGGAATCCGCGGGAAAATCTAGTTAATTTCAAAATTAGGAACACAAAGTGGGCATAACTAATGCATACTAGTCAGTTAGCATGTCAAGGTTTTCGAATTGATCCGTGCCGTATCGAGCGACCTACTTGGGGGGTTTTCGTTTATCACTATTTATTATGATAACTGCAAGTATTCTTTCTTTTGCTTCGTACTTCGTTTATATTGAGTGAATATACCGATACTCACTCAATTCAAGTTTAAACTCAAACTCAACGTTTCGTTGCCATGGAAACCGTTCCATGGCAACGAAACTGTTATTCTATACTAATATTATACAGAGGTAATCCTGTATGTAGGGGAGTAATCTCCGGAACTAAAGACCCAATTCAAAATTTTGATTCATAAATTATTTCTAAATCCACGTGGACCAAGTCGCGGGCGAAGTACCAGTTTTATATATTAATACGTGAAGCAAAACCGCGTCTGCGTCTGCGTGAATAAAGCGTGCGTGAAGAAAATCACGCAGACGCAGGCATATGAAACTATAGGCGTATGGCATAGTTAAAGTTTATATGGAAAACGAATCACTTGAAGCTAATATTGATTAATAAATAGATATACTCTTTATAGTACACCATAAGAATAATTAAATAAGGACTTACCAACTATGTATGTATGTATGTATGTATGTATGTCGGGCAGGTATCCGCAACTCCACGACCAAGCGCGTATTTTGCGTAAGGGTAGGGATCTTCTTATTCTATCCATGCCAATTCCTCCAGGAAGGCGAGCAACGCCCTCGTTTTGCTTACCATTTCTCGGAGGGTACCTGGTTTGCCGAAGTATTTAGTCCTGTAGTCCGCGACTGCAGGGCAGCTCAGTAGCAGGTGTGCTGCTGTTTCGTCCTCCTCCATGCAGGCTCTGCAGAGTGGGCTGTCTGTGACTCCTATTACATAGAGGTGTTTATTAAAGGATTCATGACCGGTAAGAGCGGCTGTCATCAGCCGCAATTGCGGTTTAGACAGTCGTAGGACCTGTTTTGACAAGCGGCCATCAAGGGTCGGGAGAGCCTCTTTAGCCTGCCTGCACTCACGATGGTTCTCCCATAGTTTGTGGTGTAGGTCTCTGGTACATTTCCTTACCAGGTGACGCAGATAACCGAAGGGGAGTGGTGTAATGGGTTCAGGTCCCATAATCGCCATACTCGAAGCCCTTCTAGCGAGTTCGTCCGCTGCATCGTTGCCTCGGGAGTCGCTGTGTCCTTTGATCCATTGAATGGTTATATTGTTGTGTCTACCAACCTGGTTGAGGAGATTGTGACACTCCAAGATCAGCCCGGAGTTAACTGTGTGGCTGCTCAGTGCTTGCAGGACTGCCATGCTGTCCGAAAGTATGCGTATTGAGTGGTCCACAACTTCCCTGTTTATAATAGCTGAGGCTGCCAGTGAGATCCCCAGGCACTCGGCCTGAAACACTGTGTTGTAGACCCCCAATGGTCTGGCTTACCAACTATAAAATGAGTTACGGGCGGTTTAACGATTACGATCGCTAAAAGCGATCTTTTACAGACGTTTGGAAGAATTTGACACAGCAGGTGAAAATAAATAATATAATAACAATACATTCGAATTAATTTAAATTACGGTCGATTTTCGACCATTCGGCGACTACTGGTATTATTAAAAGCCTATAAATATTCGTGTTTGATTGATAAACACGAGTATTTTCAGTTCCATTTTATAAATATGAAAGGAAAACACACATATTGTAAACAAACTTTGAACGGCACGGCGCGGTGTATATTTACTATGACATATCAAAAAACTTGTATACAAAAGCAAAATCAATACCAGTTTGCACAAAATGGTAGCGCACTCGCCAAGCTCTTGTGTATTTTATGAAATGGTTTAAAAACGCTCAAAGGAATTTGTCTTTATTTGCCTCGAAGCGGAGACTGGAATACATAATGTTGGTATATTATGCAAACAATTTATCAAACAGAAAACGGCAAGAGGGCGACGTCGACGGGCGTGATTTTTTTTTAAAGCTTTTCTGACCTGCCATCTATGTAGAAACCTAGGAAATTCTTAACTTCTGAAGAAAGCAGCTTTATTAGATTTTATGAAATACTCGTTAGACATATTTAACACTAGAGATACTAACACTTCACAGAGTATATTGTATTGATATTGCAAAATGAAATACAATACCAATACATTTATTGTTTCAGCAAAAGATAATAACATTACAATGTACGTACACTGTCACCGAAAATAAAATAAAGTAAATACGCTCTGTATTGGTCTCATAATTATCAAAAGTACAGTCTTGAATATATTACATATGATTTTCTTTTCACTGATGATAAGTACCATCTTGTGAGATGGTGGTGAGCGATGAAGTGGTCGAAGATGAAGGCATGTTTACATATTCACTAACCTATTTACTTTTGACTTTTATGTAGACCCCTAGGCTAAGACTACTCTCCGGCAGGGAATTCCACTTCTTAGCTGTACACATCGTGAAAGTATTGCAAAATGCTTTCCTTTTGCCAGTAAGTAACTAAAATATATCAGACTTAATGAGTTTTGACTACCCAATCTCTGCATTTGTAACTGCCGTTGTCAGTGATTATCTTTGCACAACGTCTTCAGCGAATTAATGAATTTCACCGATATTAATGATCACGCTACATACTAACAAATACTTCATCAATAAAATAAAATTAAAATTACGTAAACACTTTGTGTTGGTTTTACAAACGGTTCCGGAATTCCGTAAACTGTGAGTTATGCCGCATGCGATTTGCATTCCATAGTCATCATTCTTACCACGTCGATCTTCTAAATATTTTTGTCTAACCTTGGAATAACTAAGAATGTAACGTTTAAAATCTTACTAGTATGTGTGAATCTAAGCTGCTCGTAAAACGGAATGGTCCTCATAAATTTTACAATGTGCTAAATCCATAAAAGGATGCCTTCGGGGTTTGGTGACGGGGGTATAAATTTTAATATGGTTAGATAATTTTAAGTGGTTACTGAAATATAATGTTGTTCATAGTAGTAGTGTCCTAAAATATTCGGTAAGCAGAAAAACGTGGAAATCTGAATAAAAGACAACATAGCTTTTCTTAATTAATTAGATTAA
The DNA here is from genome assembly GCA_943138885.2 of Tholera decimalis. Classification (NCBI taxonomy): domain Eukaryota; kingdom Metazoa; phylum Arthropoda; class Insecta; order Lepidoptera; family Noctuidae; genus Tholera; species Tholera decimalis. The sequence goes on from OW964571.2 coordinate 7,207,000, forward strand.
TACTGTATTGTAAAGTTAGTTGTGACTACGTAAACCTAGTAAGAAAAAGTAATCAGAAAGAATATTATAAAGCATCGTATTTATTAGTTTGTCATTTTAGCAAATATGTATTTTATTAGTATTATATTTATAAGTATTAAATATATTATTTCATTCCATTTTCTCGTACACTTACCCCAATGTGTTTTTTTAACCCAAAGGTTGACTGCTAGAGAATGCCTTGCTACATTAAGTCCGCCCATGTAACACTATTGTACATAAAGTTTAAATAAATAAAAATTGGCCAAGTGCGAGTCTCACGTCAGAGCCAAGTTTCACATGTATAGTCCTAACAGTTTCGGAATAAAATGGCTGTGACATACGGACGGACGGACGGACAGACAGACAGACAGACGGACAGACATGTCGAAACTATAAGGGTTCCGTTTTTTTGCCATTCGGCTACGGAACCCTAAAAAGTGAGTACATATACAGTCATAATCAGGCTATAGAGAGGCAATATGCCGTGTACACCACGCGGGCCCATGAGCGGCTTTGGTGGGTATCGCAAGTCTTCGGATTATACGGTCTTAGAACATGTCGGTTTCTCAATACCTTTTTTTTTTCTATATTATATATCTTTGTTCCTATATTTTTTTACCTATATTTTCCTTCACCGTCGGAGCAGTGGTTATGATGAAAATTGCACATATGTGACTAAGTGTTTGAACCCACGACCAATGCTCTTGGTAAGTCAATGACAAAAAGAATATCGTTTTTAAAACGCTGCAGACATTTTACAGCATTCAGAGATAATTACGGTCCTGTATCTTTAAATACATAATTATCAAACATAATTTGCCTTATTGAATTAAAATACACTACAACCAAGCATCTTACCATCAGGTAAGATCACACATCTCTACATCTCCGCATTTACGCTTCTTACCATCGCTTCCCATCAGGTGAGATGGAGGTGAAACGCCACCTAACTTAAAAAATCTTCTCCTACTCTACTGAGAAGATTTTTAATTTAGTATATTTTTTAATTAAGTATAATTAAAATACATCAGGCTAAATAACTCGCTTGTTCTCCCGTAAGTTTAAATCTCGGTTCAGCGCTAATGGAGAGAATTAATCAGACGGAAACAAAGCGAATACTTTACCTTACTATCGTACAGACGGAAACAAAGCGAATACTTTACCTTACTATCGTACCGTACGCAGACAACATCGCCATTTTATTGGTTTTCATTGTGCTTACCTGTGAAAAGAATAAAAATACATATTTAGTACGGTGTGTTGAAGATAAAGAGTTGTAAACAAAGATAGTTCTCGTGTCAGCTGTACGGTATGAAAATGAAAACAGAGAAATTTATTTTGTATTGCTAGTTGTTTGAAAAATATTTATTTATGTAATAAACGGTTTTTTTTAGTGAACATCGTTAAGCTGTGCAGCCCTAAAAAAGTATTAGTAGAATTTCAATAAATTTTAAGGCCGCAATTGAACTTTCAATTTACACTTACTACGTTATCTCGTAACTAATATCAAACATTTTTTTTTTACGTTTCGAACCCACCACATAGGCCTTTTCAGATACCGAGCACGATGACGTCATAGGGTAGGCTCTACGTCATTGCCACGCGCCGTGTGCTACATATTAACTTTTTCGCATCAGGTATAAGGAATAAAGTCGGTATTGGTTTGAATACGTGGTAACAAGTAAAAATTAAAAGGTAGTTTTTATAACAAAAAAACAGATTGCTATTAATTAAGCTATTGGGATTGACGCATGAATTTATTTAAATTCTACATATAAAAATATATGTATGTCTTAACAAAGAGAGGAAATGAACTTGTTCGATATTTTAATATCATCCATTTGAGTACAGTATCAAATTTTATCAAAGTTAAAAAAAAACATGTAACCAGTATAAAAGTCAAATAATCTCGAACAAATTCCCTAAACATTTGATCAAAACTGTAAACTCTTTACTGCCAAAGGTTATTTTGTGAAGCTATCTCAACATATAATAATGAGACGGGATTACAGTCTACCACCTTTTGTAGACATTACGCAAGCGAGTGAGAATGATATTAAGTAACATGAGTAGCCCGGGTTACCCAACGCTGCATACGGTTTAGGAGTATGCGTGTGGGCAGCGAAACACATTTAACGTCACATAAAATGTATCATATAGGTCCTGAGATTTTTTTATAATATATTATTATATGTACATAAAACTGAACTGTCTGTCTGTCTGTCTGTGATTCAAAATAACTATGTTTTCTCAAGTGCTTATGTTTATTCACACGATACTAAAACACAAACTAAAATATTGGTGAGTCTGTTTGTCCGGACTAATCTCTGGAATTTTCTGACTTTCACTAGAAGGTAGAGGAAATCAGAAGGTAACATATTTCTACTTATTTTATCCCGGTATTCCCACAGTATCGGGATTTATTCGGGAAAAATCTCCCACACGAATGAAGTCGCGGACACGCCTAGTTTTAAGTAAAACAATATTGATAGATGAGTGAAAACGCAACTTCGACGACGAATAAGTTTCCATTTTCTGTTACAGAGAAACTAAACCGTTCGCTCTTCATACATTTTAATTATAACTTACAACGCCATGTAATAAATATATCAACAAAGCTTGGCTTTGCTCATTTCCGTGCGTCAAGTGTGATTTCTATATATATCTTTTGTGGTATACTTCCGTTTATTTACTATGGACAGTTTAACATGGACATCCACAATACTCAATAGAATTATCGTTACCTGAGAAGACCTTGTAGTGATAGGAGAAGTTGGTGTCCTCGGAGATGGTGGGTCCACTCTATGCTCAGCTAGAACCCTGTGTTCATTCTTTCCTGTGACAGAGTTCTTAACCCTCTCCATCCTCGCTTGGATCGCCTTTCGAGATATAACTTTAGTCTTTTCATCTTTGCTGCCACCGTCAGCTAGTTTCCTCATCAACCTTGCAGTTGCTGCAACTGATTGCTGGGTATCAGAATTCGTTCTAGCCAGTCGAGTAGCTGGTCTCGGTACTGGAGTAGCACCGCCAGTACTGCTTCGTGTACTTTCGTTTCTATTGAATGGTTCTACGTCGTGTTCTGTATCGGAATCAGCTGGGAGGTAACCTCCTCCACCGACTGAAGATACGCCTGTTCGTAAAAGGTTTTCGTGTTCGGCGTATCTCACTCTTTCGTCGACTCCTACGGTGCCGTTTTGTGCTCTCTCTAGCCCTCTTTCCATTTCTCCGATTTGCCGCTCAAGTTTACGTAGAACGTCGTCTGATGGAGGCATTGGAGCATTATCATCGGGAGGTTCGGGAGCTTGGAATGATTTAAGGTGGATGGGATGAGCTCTGTTGATTTCTAGTCGTTTAGGGGCTATCCCCGAGGATGTCACCTCGTACTGGGTACGTTGTGGTGTTGGGTTTCTCTCCAACATGGCTAAAGATACAGGCGATGGAGGTGGCGCACCATTTACAGTCGGCTCTTGACCTTCTGGGGCGGGCGACACCCTTGGTGCACGAAAACTTTTCCTCATGAAATCTTCGCGTGTTAACTTCCGTTCCATTTTTAGAAAGAGGACATTTCACTGATTTTATCACTAGGTTTTAGTGCATACTAAATTTAACGTCTATCACAGTTACTGTATCACTTTAAGTACTATTTAAAATTTTGTTGGTGTGTAAAAATATCTGAAATAAAGGAAGGCTATAAAGTGTGATTTAAACACAAATACAGACGCCCTCAGTATATCAGATTAGATAACGACCATATGAAATTCAGTCAATGACGCCGATACATGACGTTCGATTTCGGCCTAAATACTAGTATCGAACGCTACCCATAGAGCACAATATATAGATCTATACAGACAAAACTTATGGAATGAGTGAAAACCGATCGATAATCCAGCTCTGACGTCAATTAAACAATGTCATTTAAAATTCCTAACCACCGCATAAAACTGACGTAGAATCGATACAATATTAAGTTTTATGGATAGAACAGGCCGAAAGAAAACAAGACTCACTTAACAGCTAAACTGTGTGGAAAATTGAATGAAATGGAAAATTCTAGGACCTATTCTAGATTTTCCAGATTTTATTTTTACAGAAAATAAACCAACCTCACTAAAGATTCTCGAAAATCTGATTCGTAAAAAGAATCTTAATGTAGCGAAATACTTAACAAAGAAACAAAGGGAATTAGAAAAAGAACTTTACGTGATGTAATAGGAAAATCGGTAGAATGATGAAAAAAGTGAAATCCCCGAACGGTCGTAACGAGCCGTAACTCGATAAGAATGGCCCCAAACAAATTATAGCTACCATTCAAACATGATTCAACGAAAAGAAACTGAACCCTATTTCAGAAGCAGTAAGGGGCATAGGTCAAATGTGGCTTATCAGCAACCTAATCAGAGTAATGTAAGCACGTATTGCTTAAAGAAAATGCTCTTCCGACTGAGAAACCGTAAAACTCCTGAGACAACTTTAGTAACATTGACAAACCCGTAGTAGGTATAGTAATTATATAATTATTGTTCATACACATTTGTCGATAACGAATGAATTTATATACGCTAAAGTTTTAATAGAATAAAAGATTATGTTTTTTAGAAAGAGCTTGTTTTAAGACGACTGAATTTTTGACCAGTGTGACACGTGTATAAGACCTGACTTTGGTGAAGGTTGAGTGCTTAAGTATACAACCTCCTTTGTCTTTCAAGGACTTTGAAAGGCGTTTTCTAGAACTCGATTCTCGACAAAAATAAACAAACTGAAGCTATAGACAGAACAAACTATATTCCTACCTTATAAAATATTTATGCACATGGGAAATTGGACCTCAAAGAAGATACCAGCTAGAACGAAATTCGTAGTGTTTGCTACAGTGTAACGAGTTTACAATGCACCATAACTCATAGTTAGCAGAATTAATTATCTCTAATGCAAACAACATTACTGATCCCATTTAAATTTACAACATAGAAACTGTTTCCGAGAAGCTAGAGGAATGCAAAACACTTCTATGATAGAAACATTCCGCTGGACGGCTTGAGCGAGACAGCAACAAAGTCCATCTGGAAAGAAAGAGATGAAACATTGTTAGTTAAAGGAACACGAAGAACCGTTCACCATTAAACCCTTGTAGCGACACAAAGCTGCAGCGGCGCCTGAAAGAAAGGCAAATACCAACACCTGGACACTTGAGTCAACATATAAACATGAAGCAAAAGACGACACATTACGAATATCGGTACGAATAAAAGTACGTTCAACTCTGATGATGAATTCTTTGAAGTTGTAATTGGATTTCGTTACAATCGCCTTTATAGGCCCTGACGGCTTCCTGGTTTAGCACTTTATTTCAGTTTGTTATGTTATCTTATGTTTAATTGAAATTTTCAGCAAGTAATTATAAAATTACTTCTAAGATTGCTTAATTGTGTGAGTTACGTTCGCGTACCTACTTATGTTATTTTACGATAAGTGCGTATTAAAAGTATGTTTAGTAGTTTTCACAATTCCTCGTAAGCCAATACTGATACTCATATTCTTATTAATTCCACCATACTGTAAATCGTGTACGTCAATAAACGCTGAAGAATGTGTATCAAAAGACAACTTGATATTAAGAATACTATGCAATACAGCCGAGGCCATGTTTTAGAGTCACGACATGGAGCATATGGCGACCGAAACACCTATGACTCAATGTTTTCGCACAGCGTTAAATAATAAAGGCACAGAGAAATCTGTGTCAAATATCACATGTTATGATATTATTGTGATAAGTTGAATTGATTCTTTAACAGTAAAACCAACGTGTTCCGACTACAAGGAAAAAGTAATTATGATAATAGGAGAGATGCTGATATAGAAGATGCAATTATACTGATTCACGCATAGAAATTGACATTGATATACATATTTCGGCTTGGAAACGGTTTGTCTGAAACCAAAAAAGACCTTAATTAATATTTGTGTTTCATAAAATACTCAATTAGTTATCGTCGTGATCAATCTCACTGAAACCGAAAATAACAGCAATTCCTCTAGTGAAGTGATTGAGGTTAGAACCAACATACGTGTCGTTCTTAATCGCACTTTAATTCCACAATCACAACATTTTACGTCGATTACGAAACGCAAAATAACAGCGCAAGATTTCCGACACATTGTGAACAATAAAATTGCGTGTTCATATAAAACAGAGGAGTTTCTCGTTTATGCAAGCGTCAACAGAACGGTTAGTGAATCATACCTTTTTATACAAACCGTATTGCTTTAGATGTGAATATAATTGTGTCTATTTCGTGAGCTTCTTATGACTCAGTCGTTATTTAAAGCTTACGTGTAAATACAAACAAAAAGGTTCTAAAATATGACAATGTTATGATTGAATTTTTAAATGCAATGATTCAACAAGTGCAGTTAGGGTTATGACTATGCTAAAATGTCTGTTGATTTAAGAGAAACGGGCGTGACTAAGACAATGTTTACCGACATTCTTATTGACATGCTCGTCAAATATATTGCATTTAAAGTATTTCATTGCTTAACTACCCTTCGGGTGTAACAAGAATGGATGCTGATGCCACACCTATTGTGCCGGGCTATATAGATAAACATTTAACCTAATCTTTCACTGACTTGAATGTGTAAATAAAGCAATTGAATAAAAATAAATCTACTCTCTTGATAAATCTAAACTTTCTGTTATGCTGTATAGTATATTTCACGCAAGCGAACTTCTGGCCAGAAGCTAGTAAAAGTATCTGTCTACTTCCACTAACTGTGTATTTGTTCTTCATATTTCAAATAAATGAACGATTAATTATATTTTGAACCTTCGTGATGCCGCCGGGTCGCGTCGCTAGTCGAGAATAAATAACTTCATCCACGATATCGAACGCAAAACTATAGAATAACATAATTCGTGCAAAAAATACATTTCATTCAGCCAATGTTTCGTTAGCTGTATATTTATCGCTGAAACCGAAAATAGTTCAAACGGTGCTATAAATATATGTGTATTAATCTTAATCTATTTATAAAGTCGCGTTGAACTTGGCCTCACAACCAACTGTTATGTAATTCGGAAGTTTTTGGGTTGGGCATCAAGACCTTGAAGCAGATTATCGTTTTCGCAAATAAGGTTAATGGTGGCATGGAGCTGGGCCATGAGTTTTGTTTCGAGTTCAGCAATTTTGGAGTTTAATGCTAAAGTTACGTGTTTTTGTGGATAGTGTAATCGTCATTACACTATCTAGATCTTCAAGAAATTAGTTACAGCCTTCTTACTATTTTATTCATTCATCAGCTTCAGTATTGAACTGGGAAGGGCTTTTACAAGTTACAACGTATGGAATTAACCAAGTATTTCTAAAACTCGCGAAATTTCATATTACTTTTGAAGTCATTGGTGCTTCGGATGTGCTCCAACTTGATGCCTAGATCACAACAGACCGTATAAAATCTTCATACGCTGTAGACTACCCATACTTATAAATAGATCAGATTAAGGTGTCTTCTGTTTTGAATATCAATGAAGTTATAAAGCCTTTCAACCAATACATAGGCTCCTTAGTTCTTCAAGTCCGACCATCTCAGGTTGCCTAGCTTGAAATAACTGTACGTAATTCAACTCTTTGTGAGCTGAAGCAAAATTACTTATTGTAGTGTGTTTAGCGTCTATGCCGTTGTTAATAAGAGCTATTTTAGCTGACGCAGGGATGGATTTATCTTTGTTTATATGGACCGCAAGCTTCCGCCATTGTGCTCGTATCTGCTTGCATGGAACTGTAGGGTTCTATTCTTATGTGTGGGGTTAAACAATTGCGGCTCCGCTGTTTTGATTTTCGCATTAGATTGTCAGGTGTTTTTTCTCGAGTCCGTGAAAACGATCTTTGATGTTGCACTAATATAATTTAATGAGTGTTGAGAGAGTATGCAAATTGAGTACATGCCTGGATCTGTTTAAGATATAAATGTAGTACAATTATTATTTTAATTCTGAATTTTGAAATACATACAAACTTTAGTACTTTTAAAAGTCAAGCCTGAAATGTATTTTAGCCCAAGCCAATATTTTTTCAGAAACTACACTTCAATTAGTATTTGTTTATTTATTATTTACGCGACGTTTATATTTTTTAAATTAATAAATTTACATTACTTACACAAGACCTTGTTCTTAACCAATGTGCAACTTATTCCAACAAGGCCCTTAAATACACATGGGAGCCTCATAAAAGGCCTAGTGGGCAACTTCACTTCCAGCGAAGCCTGGTCGCAAATGGCATATGCTAATGATTGCATTGTTAGACGAGGCAAAAACATCGGGACAAAGTTATGGCAGATAGCAGACAGTTGAGAGATAGTAAAGTTGCTTTTTATTCTGTTCCGAGTTTGAACGAGCTTATTTTTCGCTTTTTAATGTGTACTGCATCTGCCAGTGGACAATTCTAGTCGAGTAATGAATATTCCAGTGGAAAATTTTGCATTTAGTTTTGTGCCAGAAATGGGTCATCGATCTGCAATAAATTTTTGTATCATATAAAGTCAAGTAAATTCAATGTTCCATTTCCATACTAATAACAGGTTTGTTCAATTAAATTACCCACATAATCAATAAAACTATCGTAATTTGTCAGGCTTAATCCAGATAAGGATGATGTTGTTACAATAGCACTAACTCGAATATATTAGTAAAACACACATTATCCGCAAAGCCTAACCATACTTAGTTCTAAAACTAAGATTAACGTTGTTAATCCATCCTACGCAAATTAGATGCCGTTTAAGGTGGCCATTTTAGAATAAGTCAGTTTATTTTTCTCAACTTTTACAATACATAATTGTCAAGTCAATGTCAAGTTACACATTATACTTATTACTATGAAAAGTTATCTCTAAAAATAAAATAATATACTTATATTTAACCTACAGCAAGTATGATGACTCAGTTTCGCAACTACGAAACGAAAAATAATTATGGCAGTATTTTCTAGAAATTATTTTGGTAATATGTTGCCTGAACATAATAGCCTTCATAATATTTACGTCACACATTACGTACAGATTCCAAACAAAACCCTAAATGACTCTCTTAGACAGTAGACACGTTATTATCTATACTAATATTATAAAGCTGAAGAGTTTGTTTGTTTGTTTGCTTGAACGCGCTAATCTCAGGAACTACGGTTCTGATTTGAAAAATTCTTTCAGTGTTAGATAGCCCATTTATCGAGGAAGGCTATAGGCTATATATCATCACGCTAAGACAAATAGGAGCGGAGCACTAATGAAGAATGTTTCAAAATCGGGGGATTTTTTTTTCCACGCGGACGAAGTCGCGGGCGGAAGCTAGTCAATTATAAACTGACGATACAATCTTACGGAGGAAGCTAAATAAAGTGCTTCAGTCGCACACGAACTATAAATTTCCAATATCTTCCCTTGAGCATGCATTATTAATGATATGCAGTTTTTGATACGACATATAAGAGAGAATTTCGAAAACCAATTTTATAGTACATAAAATAAAATGCATATTTGCATGTCAGTCGAATCAAGCAGTGATGAATCATGACAAGATTGTTTTATCCAAGCTCCCACGAACGTAATTGAACATAATGATGCAAAAAATATTTTGCGTGTGCATGAAACCAAAGTTAGTAATGATTGAATTACATTAACGGTCCCCATAATGATAATGTAACAATGAAAAGTCGTGACAAAGTCAAAACCTATATTATTAGCAGAAGCTGCTGCCACAAAAACTTGGTATAAATATTTCAAGATTATTTACGAGCACCGAAATACATAAGCTGAAATAGTTTTGGACCAAAAATCTGCACACTGCACTTTACCCATTTTGAGAGAGACAATCTTGGTGGAATTAATGTACGATTAAATCTTGACAATATAAAACATTGTCAACAGGATCTTAATACGGTTAGTAAGCTTATAAAAAAGGTTGAAAAAACCATCACGGTTGTAACAAAAACGAGTGCAAACCGGTCTGCAGAGTTTAAACTAAATAGTCGAGCGTGCGTCGGTGAGTCATCGCGGCTCAAATTTGCGCGACGATCTGCCAGCCGAGCATATAACATACGTATTATATTTGGATGAAGTTTTGAAACTCATATAACCAAATGAACAATTTGTACAAATATGAGGTTATTTGGGATTTCAATCAGATACATGTGTATTAATGTGTCTAAAATCCCATTTGTGGATTGATTCCAGAAGACGTATGTAGCTGTTTCTTATGTATGTAGGTACACACATATTTCTCAACACATCATATGTTTTAAAAAGACATATGTAGGAGCAGATGTTTGAAAAACAAACTTCTTGATAATAGACAACCAATTTTTTTCTGGTTACATCTGGTAACCAGAAGAAAACCAATGATACGATAAAAAGTGAATAAAATCCGGGAGCAATTACCAACCAAATATTACAAGCAATACTTAGTCAAAAACACAATATTTTGACAGATGAAGTATCGTTTTTCAATTTGGCATAAACGTTAGCATCGACAGATGTTTTCCACCTGGCCAGTTGGCCAATGACGGCGATGCTGAAGGTAATACGTCAAGTCATTTCGACCCCGTCACAGCGGTCATGCTTTCGTCATACTAGTGGAACAAGATATAAGATGTATTGGGAAGATATGAAATGTAGTTTAGTTGAGTAGTTGACTCATTAGGTGTCAATAAAGTCGTCACGTATGAACATGGTGTTGAAAATTATTGTTTGTGGTAGATTACATATTTTGTCTTTATTTAGGTAATATATTGATTTTTGAACTAGCTCAACTCTTAAGATTTATAAAGTAAATAAAATAGGTATTAAATATAGATATAAATTAATACCCACAGTTCATTGAATCGATTGAAAATTGATATGTCTTGTAGAACTAGATAGCAGACTAATCTAAGAAAAAGCGAAATACTACTCACTGATTAATCACGAAATCTCAGAAACTACATGTAGTAGGGTTCTCAAATTTTGCATTGAGGTTCCTTTTAGTACGTAGATGCTCGCTAAGATGGGATTTTGCGAAATTTCCACGGGATCATCGGGATTTTCACGGGAAACCCTTCCCACGCAAACGAAGTCGCGAGCAACTGCTAGGAAAACATAATTACGTCTATTCCATATCGAAGATATCCCCTAGCAAAAAATTTAAATCAAGCATGATAAGAAGAAAACTCTAATCCGCTGTATTTTGTGATTATAGACCACAATATCAGTCGGTGTATGCGCTCGAGCATGACTCACGAACGTCGAACCGAGAGTCGTTTTCCCTCTCTTTCTAAACCTGTATTTCATTATTGCCATCTCTTTCACTACAAAAGCCTCGTCAAGTAATACGTGAATTTAGTCGATTAGATAAAACTAGTTTGCAGGTTTATCGATGGCTATTGCAACGATTTTAACGAATAAGGAATTGAATGGTGGAACTATTGTAATATTGAAGGTAATCATTTATAAGGAAGTTAACTTTGGTTGTTTGCAGTTGGTTCCTCGGATAGGAAATAGAGTTTCTAGTAAACAAGATAAATTGCATGAAAGGTCAAAGGTGTGGAAACTAGTGAGATTGTACTTGATAATCAAGCCAATCGACAAGCTGCACTTAAAACCGTAGAGCGTAGTGGAAATCACATAGATTAACTCAATACTAACAAACTTCATAAAGTCGTATTTGTATCATAATTTCACATACATTTTCTTTTCAACCGTAGGAGGTGAAAGGCGTAATAATCTGTTTAGTTTAACCGCTTTTGTAAATGAAACATGTCCAAAACTATGATAATGACAGGAAATTATATACGGCGTACATCCCATAATTAAGCGTATTTAGCATACATTGACGGCAATGCGTTTGACCCCACTGCGTTCTGAGGGCTAATTGGGTTGTGTCGGGGACGAACTTTATTTCCTAGTGCACAACGGTTTGACATTCATGCGTTTCTAATTTTGGATGTAGATGCTGCTAATAATAAGACTATTTTAGTTCACAGGTATAAATAGGTACAGTCGTGTTGGTTGATTTGTTTGAGTAATTTTCCACCAAACTCACATAAATAACATCGTTTTATATCTCTCAAGCTGCGTAAAGAATGATACCATATTTTTGGCGAGCAGTGACTGTATAATCATATTGACAAACCAAAACAAAATGACTTGCAGCTTTTCTAACATTTGTCAAAATGAAATCTACGTTTGAAGTTGATATTTGTGGGAATACAAACGGCAAACGTTTCCGTTTCTTTACGCAATGAAGAAAAGCGCAATTCATTTCATAACAGACGTAACAGAAAGCCCGAAAAGTACCCATCATGGCTGTTGCGTGCAGATAGGCTTGTTATTCTGTTATGCACTCAATTTCCTGCGTGACTGAGCATTATTTTCCGTAAACACGAGTCCCGGTATGAAATGATATTATTTTTGAAATTTCGCAAACGATTTAATCCGACCTTACATGATGCATTTTTCGATATTTGTAACACGTACTGCATTGTGTATTCCATAAACAATTTAACGTCATCAGTACAAAAAAAGACATCAATTTGTATGATGCTTGTGTAAATTCTGTCACGTAATACTTAGCACGTTTCGTTGTAAATTTGAATGTCATATCAGACTAAGAGCAACGAACTGACTAGAGCATTCAAAACATTCAGTATGCCATGTCAAATGTAACAACAATAACCTTTTCATGACAACAATAGTCATGTGATTCGTTCAGGGTTAGTTGTACTAGATAAAAAGAAAATATAAAGTTCTATAAAACACGCATTTGCAATAATTGTGATACTTCTTGTGAGGTCCTCGTGCAACGTTTTATTGAAGAGTACTTTATCAGAGTGTAAATGGACATTTTGTCGCTCATAAAAACAAGAAGTAATGATTCGTGAGACCGCTTGTCTCCATAAAGAAAGCTGTCAAAACCACAGAGAAAATGGTTGCATACATGTAAGAAAAAGGTACATTTTGAATAGAATTGTGACGTAACTTAATGTGGGACGAGCGGTGAAAGTTTGACGACATTGTTTTTCGGAGATTATTAAGCATTAAAACCACAAAAGCCAATTATTTTTAACTGTTTGTTTTCATAATATGTGATGCTGAATCGCTCTTACGTAAAACCAGAATTATAACAATGTATCGTGTTTTCTTTTTAGTCTAATTAGCTTTTTCTAAACTAAAAATAAAAGTATTTACTTTTGAAATGGCCAATTTATCTTACTTTTCTACAAGTGAAACACAGCGTTTACTGGCAAGTCTATGAAGTTACGTCGACTATTAAAATGATTTCCTCTCATTATTGACAGGGGTTTATTGCTTTAACTGTTGTAATTACTGTAAGAAAACTTTTTCTAGATAAATCCACGCAAGAACTAGTTCTTGCGTACCTAGTAAGCTAGTAAGTACCTAGGTACTTATAGAAATAGACAGCAATCGATAGGCCTTAGTAGGCGTGATCGCTATATTTAATGTTCGATTATATTTAAAATAATTTAATTATAATAAAACTTAATATTTCTTTTGAAATATATTATTGAGTACTTCAACAAATTTCATTTTGACAAGATGTCGTAAGTATTTTGAAAGCGTAGGCACACTAGTACATGCTGGTATATAGAGAAGACTTAATGAAACGTTTCTTAGAGTTCAAATTCGACTGATATAAACAAATAATATTTATTTTACCGCAAACGAGTGAACCATTTTTTTGTCACATAATATCACCATTGAAACTTGTCTTAATGTCAACGAATGTGTATTAAGATACACGATAACTATATAAGGAACAAAACATTTAGCAGTTCCTTTTGATTCTTTTGAATTTATTTGTTCACCTTTTGTTTCATGTTTTTAATAGAATGACAGGTGACCACCTGCTAAGATAAATGTTTGTATGTTAGTCTCTCAATTACTATTAAACGGATGACGTATTCTTGCATACAGGTAGATTATAAGGATTAAAACAGGATCCCCTACGCCAATATATGTATAATAAGAACTTGTCGCAGAATATGAGTAAAACTACAATCTAAATAAATAAAATTGAATCAATTTGATACGGCGGAAATACAGTACCTACTGAACATTTTATCTTGAATTTATTCAAGTAGCGAAACATGCTATTGCTCGTTACGTACTGTTGTTACCCGTTTGCATGTTCGCATAGAAATGCAGTGTACCTACTAAGATAGGTATATTTAAATAAACTGACCCGGAGAACTACTGAACCGTAGTTGCAGCGAACCAGAGAGAAACAGAAGCCCATTCGGAAAAAAAAAGAAAATTGCTAGATATTCGGATGGCAGTTTATTCGACATACGGTCGTGTTCATTGATACGTTAAATTGGATGCATTGTTCGGTTGGATTTTAGTGTTTTATGTACCTATGAGCCTAGTGTGACATTATTTTTTATTTAATTTAAATTAATTTTTAACTTACTTCCGTGCCACACCCGACCCGTCAGCCTTTAAAGCAAGAGTGAATAGGCATTTTCTGGGCTCGCTCGTTCGATCGTAGACCTCATCTTACACTTACCATCAGGTGTGATCGAGGTCAACAGCGGGCTCATACGTAATAAAAAAAAACTTCAACGATTGTCTGTAATCTAATGGAAGTCCTATCTGATTCTGCATTAATTGGTCCTAGCACTCATAAAATAAGTTCTAACTTGTAACTGTATTTTATTTATTACTAGCTGTTGCCCGTGACTTCGTTCGCGTGGGAAGTTTTTTCCGGGTAGGAAAATCATCGAATGACTTCTCCCGCTCTGGGTGGAGCGGAAGGGAGGGTCAGACTTCTACTGACTAAAAACCAGGGGCGTGCATAGGATTATGACAGGGCATGCGGCGGAGTAAAAACACACAAAAACTTCTTCTTTTATAGATTTTTAGCATAGCCACAGCCACGCATCGTAGCATGGTGGCGATGCGTGGCTGTGGCTATGCTAAAAATCAATAAAAGAAGAAGTTTTTGTGAGTAATCGGTCACAAAAACTTCTTCTTTTATAGATTTTTAGCATAGCCATAGCCACGCATCGTAGCATGGTGGCGATGCGTGGCTGTGGCTATGCTAAAAATCTATAAAAGAAGAAGTTTTTGTGTGTTTTTACTCCGCCGCATGCCCTGTCATAATCCTATGCACGCGCCTGCAAAAACCCACCCTGATCCTTCAGCTGCCCTTAAGTTCCGGGGCTGCGGTATCTCGTTAGAACATTGCCGCAACCCGGGCAAAAATATGAGCTCCTTGCACTTGTAGTTTGTGAGATTTCGTGACGAGTGAGTGACTGTATGTATATAGATTATATCACCGATGATACGCTGCCAAAATACCACGTGGTATTGACGTGAGAGAAAGAATGTCGTTTTGTTTATAGTCAATACTGAGACAAAAGTTAATACGGGATAAAAGTGTTCGTTTTAAATAAGATACAAGTTTCCAAAAAAATAGCTTTAATACTAATAAAGTCATTAATATTCTAGCTATAGATAGCAGGATATAATAATCACAAATTAACGTGACACACAATAATATAGGTAGATTCCTTCTCCTAATGTGGCCATAAGAAACCAAGAGACCAAGTGAATCATTGAACCATATAAGGAATTGAGAATTTTATCTTAAAATCTGACGGCTTTTATATGCCCAGGTACAACGTATTTCTTGAGATAATTGGGATATTATAGACAAATATGGGTTTGGGTAGATATTTACAGTAAAATAAACTATGTTTAAAAAAAATAAAGACGTTAAACAGGTTAAACGTTATAACCTCTATAATGAGATTATAACCAGTGAATCCTCGTTAAATTAAAAATCAAGTCTTTATGGGTTGCTGATCTATATATATTTTACCAATTAAAAATATGGAACCGCTTTCTAGGAAAATTACGGGGATGGTAGTCTACGAAATTTTTATATTCTACCATAGGACAACCACTAGTCTAAAATATATAAAACACTTCTATTAATAAAGCCCGCAATAAAGCATGAAATGACATAATTAGCACTATTATACCTATCATTTGCATATCTGCTATTGATTATTTTTAACTGTCGAAGTCAAACTCTTAAAGAACGGCTTTAACCGTGAAATTTACAGATATAAATCTTAAGCTACCAATCGCAACAAAAGACTCGTAACACTATAGTTACCATTTCTATAAAACAACAATGTAAAAAACATCACACAAAACCGAAACGCCATCAATAGTGCGACCGGATTAAAAAGTCGCTTGAGACTCAACTAGGCAATTATAAAAAGCAATTTCCTGGAAACTGAGAAGCAAATGGGACTATTCTGACGTCAGCTAGAAAGCTGGGCTAGACCTGGCATTACTGTGTACCGGTTTATTTGTTGAACTAAAGGCATTCACCATCTGCTTAGCCTTTTCCCAACTATGTTGTGGTAGACAGTCTAACCGGATGCAGCTGAGTACTAGTGTTGTACATGGGGCGACTGCCTGTCTGACTTCCACAATCAAGTAGTTGGCTCACCGTTATTTAGTCAGTAGAAGTTGTCGTCAAAATAGACCACGGCAAAGGCCCTTGAGGCGGTCTAGAAACTCTGACACTAGGGTGTATGGGGGGTTACGGTGCAAGACTGCCCCGCCTGGGCAGAGCACTGACGTGTCCTCACGGCGGCGATAGGCGGAGACCTCTCGCGCCCGGCATTGGTCGAGGCCATGCTGCGGGGCGAGAGGGAGTGGGAAGCGGTCGCCTCCTTCTGCGAAGCAGTCATGCTTCCGAAGGAGGAGGCGGGCCGCGTGAGGGAGAGGATGGCGTCCTCCCTCCAGCCCAGCCGCAGTGGTAGACGCCCACGGCGTCGGACGTCGGCCGACGATCTCCGGCCACCGTAGGCGCGGGCATGCGGACAGCGAGTAAAGGGCAACTCGCTGTCCGACCATGGACCATGCCCGGGTCGACGGCGCGTTGTGTTCCACGCGCGCCTCAGTGCGTCAGCAACATGACGAGGCCCCCCCTGCAGAGGGCCGAAGCCTGCCGGGGTCGTGGGACTTATCCCATTACCGTGACCCCGGTACGTAAAGGGCGTTGTGTTCCACGCGCGCCTCAGTGCGTCAGCAACATGACGAGGCCCCCCCTGCAGAGGGCCGAAGCCTGCCGGGGTCGTGGGACTTATCCCATTACCGTGACCCCGGTACGTAAAGGGTTATTGAAGGAACACCGTGGATTTTAGTCAGTAAAAGTCTGACAGTCCCTCCCACCCTGCCCGGGGTGGGAGGACTTATTTGATAATTTTACCAAGTTAACAAAAAAAAAAAAGGTGTATGGGGTCGTTAGACCTTACTACCCACACAATAAGTTCAGCAGTAGCTCCACCCAGAGCGAGTTAATAGGTATCTCCTATAATAGAGTTTAAATAAAGACATGTATACAATTATAATACACGGTCGTGTTCCATTCCTTATTCCTTGCATTGCTCAGTGTTTACGAGGTTTTTGTTATCAAACACATGTCTGTGTAGTGCATGCTAAGCCACCTAATCGAGTTTTAATGATAATAGCCATGACTATGCATCTTGAATTTACATTTTTCATTGCTTAGAAACATACAACAGTAATGTATGTATGAAGTTTAAACACGGATAAACTAATTAATTTTAAAGGCTCACGTAATAAACGTGTAGAATTAAACGTTCCTAAACTTGTCATCTAACACAAATTAATATTCATATTTGCAGTAACATTCACAAACATTAATAAAAACAGAATTCTATAAAATTAAATTATTCAATTGAAGTGAAAGTTTATTCAAAATAAATTAAATTAACAATAAAACAGTTGTAACGAATGCTTAAACTAAACTTAATAACTAGTTCACGATGTGTCTAAAAAAGATTTACACCAAACAAGTTTCGGTGAATCTATGTAAAATTATGTAAATAGTTCTAAAACTGTACCTTGTAATGTGAACGATAGCATCTATGTAAGTCGGTTGTCAGTAGTCTAGTAGACTGATATATGTAGGTCTTTGACTACTAATTGATATTTTATTGTATTCATTGAGAATAATTTTCGCCGCAGTCGGCCAGTAGGTATGGCGGTCTAATTGTGTTTACATAGTAAACTCGACCTGTGGTAACTCAACATGAGAAAGGTTTGGAAGGAGAAAGGGGGAGGCTTTTGTCCAGTAATGGAACATAAACGTAGTCTTACATTTTCTTCAGATTACTTACATTTTCTTTCTATTACAGTAAGACTACATTCCCTATTATATCTGGAAGCTGAAGCTTCATATTTTCAACAAAACTGTCTTCTTGACAACGTATAACACGCAACGATATAGGCAACAGATTTACATACCTACATGTTTGTAGTACGGAACTGATATCCTGTCAATACTGTTGAGTTTGACAATTCTTGTAGAAATTGTATTAAAGAACACTTTAAAGTTATGATGGCGATAATAAAAACTAGGTACATTTGACGCCGCAACTCTACAATCTCTCTACAATAAACGGTCAGCAGAGCTTATTACACTATTACTGGTTCAATAAAACATGGCCTTCCTTACTACCCCACCTCCGGTCTACAGTTGAGGTTTGGTCAAACATACTCCTATCGTGTACTGTTTGTTGCTCAATGCAGAACGCTCAATTCACTTGGCCGACTCCTACGGAACTTCTCATTAATGGTTTTAGATCACCTGTGGGTGTGACTTGAGTAAACTCATTTAAGGTTCCGTAATAGAAGTTTGAAAACCATATTACGCAAAAGTAGCACAAAATCTTTCCAGTTGTTTCTTTACGTCAGGAATTAAAATCAAAATAAGTCAGGAAGAAAAATGTCGAATTTTTTTCATAGATTTTTACATAACACACATTTTAGAATAAACTTAAAATAGGGTGGTATAAAAGAGTTAACGACTCTTTAACTTCAAACCAAAAGTCACGATGAAAGCACTTAAAATAACTATCGTCGAAATGAAATGTAAAACGTTTTAATGGTAAGGTTCCGTACAGCAATTAAGCCGGAATTTGGATCATTAAACTTTATTACTGAGAGAGCACAGTTTGTTAATCAGTTTACTGTTTAATAAATACTGTTAAATTATTATAACGTAGTTTCTATAATAGGCAAGGTTTGACGTCCAATGATCAATCACAGACTTCAGATATTTTTACAAGAAACAGACACTTCGGATCAGGTTTAATCACATCTGGCGAACCTAACAGTGCGACTAGGCAAGGCAGATTCAGCCGAATGACGTAATGAAGATGTTCTTCTTTACGTGTCGATTGACTCAAATTAAATTAAGTCCGACCAGCGTTAAGCAATAAGTACCAAGCTATCATAGGCCTCGTTTTAATACTGTCCTGGCGAAGGCAGGTAGATTTGAACGTGAACTCAGAACTAAGGAGGTAATGCATTGGTATTGGGGATGGTGCCCCATTCAGTAAGATTATATTTACAACAGCCAACCTGATTCCACAACGGGTTAAGAGATTTCCAGATTGACCACAATAGCTCCCATCCTCTCGTGTACCTACATCATGCATTTCTCGTATGCCGCGATACTTCCCGTTGAGATTGTACAATGTACATCTTCGAAAACTGATACTTTAGGTTTAGTTGTAAATTTTATGATGGGCGGGCGTATTGGCGGACTGTCATGTAAATTCTAGATGTTCAAAAATTGCTGATTTTTAGGCTAATTTGAAAAAAAATATTTTGATTTTGAACGTTATAGGATAGTTCGAATACAAGAACACCATTTTCTGAAACACACACACTCTTGAATACAAGAAGTACGCAGGGCAGTTACAGCTAATGGAAACAGAGACAACATTTCCAATATTCAGTATGCTCAGTAAGCAATACCCTTACGACCTTCGCAATAACTAATGCAGCAATTCCGACCTATAATAATGTATACAGTATTCCATTACAGGCTGGTTATACAATTCTAGATTCAATGGTATATCATATCTTGTTTAATTGCCTTATCCGTCAACTAGACCATGTGGTAATTATCGTATATCTGCTGTCGTTCTACGTGTATGAATGTAGAAGATTATCGTAAATGTGGGCATTGGAAAAACATTTTAACTGTAAACAGAATATCTGAAGTAGATCAGCTTGACTATAATTTGTACGCAAGCAACTATGGAAAACAATACTTTCGACTCCCAAAGCGGGTTACCGATAATGCATGATTTGTATAGACCAATTAAGCTGAAACTACCTACTTCACCATAGCCTCCCAAATGCTCGCTAAACACACACATAAACACCACAACTTTGCCCATAAAAGTATCGAGGCAAAAAAATGGAGGCCACGTGCTACAATTCAAACATACTACTCTTATTTCGATCACGTTCGATTACATCCGGCGATACACTTTATAATTCAACAAATTATACTATTGTTTTGACGAATAGTTATTCATTTTCTTGTTCTTTTATATCCTTATAGTCAGAATTGGCATGCCCACATCATAATTAAATTAGGCTCATTTCTTCTTTCTTCATAAGATTAAAACTCAGCATCAGTCGCCTTTCTAGACATCAAAATTTTCAAACACTGACACTACAAACCATTTTTCTTTACGCTTGCGACAAAGTCAGTACATCCATCTTATTTCGGCCACAATTAATCCGAGCCGGCCGCGAAGGCATACCGTTACGGGTACCGTTAGCAGCACAGTGGATGCTGCGGTTGACGAGACACGAGAGGGTTTCGTCGGGTATGTTGATGGTATGTGGAAGGTTTGGAGTCGAGTTGCAGAGAAGGCAACAATGCTAAATATGGTTAAGTAGTATAATTTTTTACAAAATGTCGTCTTATAGATATTAAAGAGAACGATACATTGTTGCTGTCAAGGCAATTAGAAGTGAATGATAATGTCGAAGAATGCATATCATAGCACTATGCTTGTTTTTGAAGAATATAAAAAGAATATTAGTTTTTGTTGAAATGTGTTGTTCATATTATATTTTAACATAACTCTTCGCTTTTATTGATGCTAATGAAGGTTCATAGTTCTGACGAGAAATTATAGAGAGAACAAAAGCATGTAGACTATTTGATATACTAAGCCTCACATACAAAATCACACTAAAACATGCCATTTGAACCAATCTATTCCGCCACTTTCCAGATAATACCAGATAAAATAAATCAAGCAGAAGCTTTCCAACACGAAATAGTATAACAATGGAGAAACACTAATAATCTGGCACGTACTACTTTTGTTCATGAGTCATTGTTGCTGCAAGACAATGTTTAGACAGTGGGTCAGTCACGGTAGGGTCAGCATAAAACTTGAATTATTAAACTTAACACTAAACACCACTTGCTTATGCTAGCAAGTGGTCATAATTCTAGAGCATTTAAATTTTAAAACCCGTTACTTCAAGACATGCAATTTGACAATATGAAAAGAAGTAAAATGTTTTCAGTATTAATTAAATTCCACTTGAATAAATATACCTGTATCAATTGTAATATTACTGTATCAATTGTAAATTAATTCTCAAACAATGCATATCAATTGTTAAAAAAATGTTAAGCCTCCTAAAATGGTAGATATTTTGCATACATATGTATGCAAAATATCTACCATTTTAGGAGGCTGCGGGCACGCTATCAATGGCCACACTTTCGCAAACGGGGCAATCTTAACGGAAGATCAAGTAGCAACACACGGAAAGGACAATGCCTGCTCTTTGCTCTCAGTCAAAGTCATGGCCTTAGTAAAGAATGCTGATGTAACCGAGCTTGCCAACCATCCGAGTGCTGACTGAATTGAAAATGTCGATTGACATTTCTTGGGATGGGTATGGCCTTTGCTGCTTTATAAACAACTAGCTTCCGCCCGCGACTTCGTCCACATGGAAAAAAAAATCCCCCGATTTTGAAACATTCTTCATTAGTGCTCCGCTCCTATTTGTCTTAGCGTGATGATATATAGCCTATAGCCTTCCTCGATAAATGGGCTATCTAACACTGAAAGAATTTTTCAAATCAGAACCGCAGTTCCTGAGATTAGCGCGTTCAAGCAAACAAACAAACAAACAAACAAACAAACAAACAAACAAACTCTTCAGCTTTATAATATTAGTATAGATAGTAAATTGGAAACAGCAGGGCCATGCAAATTGTTCTAGGAAGAAAAACATTTTAGATATCACCAAGGTTTCCATCTGTGAAGGTTTCCATGTTAGCCAACAACTTCGCGACAAACTTAACTTGAAATATAAGATATATTTTTAATCAAAATATATCTTGTAAATTAATAATAATATAGGTATAATTTAATCAAAAAAATCAAAATAAAAAACAAAAAGGAGCTCGAACCGAGTAAAGAAAATATTGAACGTACTAATATACATTTATGCATACGGTTAATCAGATTAGATTTACGATTGAAGAATTGAGTTCTTTTTTAATGTTTGGTAACACTTAAGTGAGTTATGTTTTCGATAATGGCTGACACAAGTTATGCAAGTACGTGTAAATTCCAAAGTATTTCTGAGATCTGTCAAAGGCTTTCGACCTCATCAACCCTGTTTGAAGCAACAATTAGAACGAAAATCCTTTCATACAATTTCTAAACTAGTAATCTATATTCCGTGTATGTAACTACATGCGTTTTATCAGATAATAATTGCAGAATTTCCTTGTAGATAATTCGCGACACTATTTCTTGAATCAACATACAACACTGATAGTAGTACCTTTGACTCAGGCTAAACTTGGAAATGGGACTGAGGTGTGTTCGTGGTACTTCACATGTTTAAACAAACACATGTTTTCTCCATTGCTTGAAATATATTTATACTTGGCGAGTTCAAAATATGTAACTCGTTTTCTTCAATAGTGCAGAGTTGGAAATATTTTCAACCTTACGACCCACGCGGGACTTTGAAAAGTTTCTATCTAAATTGTGATTTATTGAGGCATTCTGTAGTAATATCTTACAATAGCAGGACGTTGTGTGGATCCTAGAAAATGTTGGTAAAGGTAAATGGTTCTCTTGCAATAGGATTAGGCATCATGTGACGGGGTCCTATAGGGCCATTGCCTGCCGGGGTTGCGGGAATGTTCTAACGAGATACCGCGGCCCCGGAACTTAAGGGCACCTGAAGGAACAGGGTGGGTTTTTAGTCAGTAGAATTCTGACACTCCCTTCCGCTCCACCCAGAGCGGGAAAAGGCATTTGATGATTTTCCCATCCAGAGAAAAAACAGGATTAAGCATAATACTGGAAGTTTGAGATTCGTAATAAAACGATTTTGTATGCTTATACAAGCTCACACTACCTACTACATACTTTTACGAAACACATAATTTTCATTAATTTTAAATTGGATCTATGTTAATTGAGGTCAAATTGTTTATATGTTATGGTAAACACAGGTTGTGCTTGTTGGTTCAGGAATATTGTTAACCTATATGTACCTAACATATAGGTAATACAGATGCTACATACTTTGAAAGGTCAGCAGATCTTGGTTAAGTAAACGAAATTGCCTTTAAAGAAATAGTGGTTTAAATACTGAAAAGCATGGATTTTGTAATATGATTTCTACGTCGACTTTGACCATGTAGTATGACGAATGAAGTCTGTAATATCTCTAAAAATTAATACGACCATGAACGCTTCGTATAACGACTATGGCTTAATAACCTCACATAATTATAGAGAAATCAATTTGCCTGTTATCACACAACCAGCCGCGCGGTTATCAGAGATAACAGACCAATAAGCACAGGCACCTTTTATCTTATAAACTATCTATAGCTATTATCAGTTATTGTACACATAGAGGCATGTCTGTTAAAGATTATTATTAATATTAAAAGTACATAAGAATTTCAGTTTTCAAACATGAATATGGTAATGATGGCAAAGGATGACGTCATTTTAATCATTATCTATGATAAGTGATTGGTATTAGTTACCTTCCTAATAGTACCGAATATGACTTGAATCATACTTTGCACTCGGTGCCGTAATGTGGCGTGCGTACAGGCACATTTGTTGAGATTAAGACAACATCATAAGTGAAACGCCCTACGATTCCCTTGAAGGACATATGCCTCTTCTCTACGAGAGGCCCATTCTCTATCATTGGGAAGAGGCCTATATCCCAGCAGTAAAAACGACATAGACTATATTTATAGTACAGGAAAACTTGGTATGGGTAACTAAGTCTGTCATGAATTTTGAATAATGCCTCCTAAAGGCGTAATACAAAGATTTAAATTTAAATGACTCTAAATTAATGTATTGGTGTTTAAAAAAAATGGAGTGGCACTTAAGATATTATTATGAATAGTCCTTATACAGGTCGGCAATGGAACCCGTGGGCGACACCTAATTAAAATAGCTCTACTATCTGTTATATTTGACAGTTATTACAATAATATAAAAATTCCAATATTAACATAATTAATTTATTACACGACATTCTTTAAAATATTATGTTTCGAGTCCAAGGAGCTGTGCAAAACTATTTATTTTTATGAAATATGATCATATTATAAAGATATTAAAATGCCAAACTATTAATTTTGGCATGCTATCCATAATAAAGACAATACAATTTAGATATACGATAGTATCGAATCCTATTACATTTTCGACATTTAACCTTTGCTTGTAGCTATAAATCACGTGCTTATGGAGACTAAGTCTATTGTTTTAGACCACTGCCATATAAAGCAACTACTAATAAGCATTTTGACAGTCGGATAGAAAAAAAATGTACGACAAAATGTTTGGACAGAAAAAACAAGCTGATATTTTTCCGATCATTGTTCATTTAATCCTGTATATGCAAACAATACACTTGATACCTAAGCATTGTCTTGTGCGGACGATCAATTGTAACACGAATCAAGGTTACAATGCACGCCTATCTGTCTGTGGAGACCTAGACCGCACATGTCGGGTAACATCTGATACTTAGAAAACGTATAACAATAAATATTGTAAAGAATAAGAAATACATGAAAAATTTGGTCTGACATTCGCTGATGCATTAGCTTTAATATTAACGAATGTTTCCACTACGATGACAGCGGCCTCCACTTTATGACAAGGACCGTTATCAACAATGCGGGTAGATGGAAATGTAAACGGTGTATAATAACGAATCTAATCAAAACTTTAAATGTTACACTTCAAAAACAGTTTTAAAGTAAGAACCTGTTCTAGAAAGCCTAAGCTTAAGACTAGAGTGTCACAATTAATACCTAACACCATTGATATATTCAAAGGAGGAAGAAACGGTACTAGACACAGCGTTTGGTCCTACAAAACTAAGTGATTGCCCGTAGTTGCCGGGCGCTCACTCTCAGTCGCGTACGGAACGTTGTTGATCACACAGCTCAAGAAATTCTCGTCTCTTCGTGTTTTTAAGGATTTTTTTGGAATAAATACGCATCAAAATGACTTCTTGTATAGCTAGACAGTGTTTTAATTACACCAGGAAGAAAAATAAGTGACATGGGTCATGAGATCACTTATTACGTACTTACCTAATACATGAAATCTTATTTCATTCATAAGCGCAAACATTCGGCAGCTGAGGCGATTTCGCTCGCACTACAGCGCCGTCTCCTATCTCTGTCCTTGTCTATCGGTAACTGTAGGTTTGAGACTGATGACGACACTGAACACAGATGTTTAAATTACTGTGCATGTATTCGTGCGCCGAGCCCAAGTTTACTGATTGCGATGTTAGAGAGTAACATATCTTCCTCCTTTTAATACATCAATGCCTAACACATTTTTTTTCTGGTTGGGAATTCATCAAATGACCTGGTTGGGAATTCATCAAATGACCTGGTTGGGAATTCATCAAATGACCTGGTTGGGAATTCATCAAATGACCCTGCACCGATCCCGCTGTGGGTGGAGCCAAAGGTAGTGTCAGACTTCTACTGACTAAAAACACAGCCTGTTTCTTCACCTGCCCTTGCTTTCCGGGGCCGCGGAATCTCGTTAGAACATTCCCGCAACCCCGGCAGGAATACCTAACACAAGGTTTCATATTTAGGTATTTAACTTTTACATATACAAAGAAGCCTGTTTTGAAACTTACATTAAATTTTCACACTTGAAATATTCATTATTATTCATAACAGTTTAACAAGAATTGTACAAATAAATATACATATATGCAGTTAAATTAAACTACTGTCAAGTTTAAACACTTGAGAAAACTAAGTATCGTCTGGGAAGTCTGGCCCTGAGCCTATTTTTTTACAGGGAACTCTTTTTATGAGAAAAAAGTTATTCACTAATTGGGCCCGTACTTTAATGCTTTGGCTGTAACGCATTCAAAACTAATTTGAGAATAAAAATAGTAAAATTAAAGTATGCAGACTGTAAAGATCAATACAATTATTTGATATAATCATTTATGAACTTTCGTATGCTAAAAGCCTCGCAGTATTCATAACATCATTATTTCTAAATAACTAAATGCGACCAATGATAAGGGATGCTATATCCACAGTGTTTATCTATTTCATATCCATTTTGAATCCTGACAATCGCCTTGGTTACACGCTACCACTGAGCGTATGTCACTCGACTAAAGCCTCTTTTCTGTATTACTTTATTTACAGTGCGTCCATTCACTTTGCAAATATATAATAATCCAAAGAGCGTCTTATTTCTATAAAATCTGTAAGATTTACACAATTACTACAAGTAATACGCCGTCACGGCTTACAATGTTAGTCGCCTTGGCCGGCCAGCATTAATTTGATGCATTACGCGATGAGATTTCTACCTACTGAGCCAGTGTTCATTTCGTAAATGAGATCGCAGATTGCATTACAGTTAGCTCAGAGACTTAAGAAACTAAGTGCGATAATTATTGTGTGATAGTTTTGTTTAAGTCTGTCACATTTAATACCTACTAGTATTGTACCCGTGTGGATTTTGGGCATAAATCAGTTCGGATTTAATCTTGCCGAGGTAATAAGAGTGGCAAACATATATATACATACAGAAGTATGAACCTACATCTGGTAGCGCCTAAACATTATACTAAAAAGAGACATTAATTTGCTAACTTAATTAAATATTTGATCATAATTCACAAGACTCGCATAGATAAAACTTCAAAAGAAAACTGGAGTTTCAAAATAAACATCAACGTTAATTAACTATCCTTTAATAAACGGCCAAATATGTCATTCAATAAAAGCAAACAGCCCGTAATATGTTCCGGCATATAGTGCTTGAAACAATCTAAATTAACAAGGTCGCACAAAAAAAAACACGAAAGAGAACATAATAGCTGACTCTCCCTTTTTATTATAATTTGTAAAAAATTCACACATCGCCCCATTCTTTTTGAGGGAAACTCATCAAATGCCTCTTTCAACCCTGAGTGCGGCGGAACGGATTGTCGTATTCTACTTACTAAAAGCCGATCTTGATACTTCAGCTCTTACGTTGCGGGGCAGCAATATCTCGTTAGGACATTCCGGCAAACTGGTTGCCCTTATCCAAAAGTAATTTGGATGAGTTTAACAAGTCCTTTCTTACATACTTACCTAATTTCACAGACATATCTTTCACACAGCCCATAAAACGTGTGTTTGGTCTACCCATTTCGGTGGCTTAAGGCAGTGAAGGACGCACCAGCAGGCTATGCTAAGGCACAATATGCTCGTCCAAGCGTGCTCGCCAACATATCCATGTGCATTCGTCTTAGTGGCTCATTCACGCTTTGGTTAGGCTCATGTTCAGTGCAGTATAACAGACTAATACGATGATTAATATCTCCCGTCTGCGTCACGGAATTATGCATATCGGTACCAGCCAAGGACGTAAGTTATCACCGATTGTATGTATGTATAATTAAACTGAAAAAAACGTGACATTATTTTCGTGTACAAGTCTTTGCCACTATCTTGGTTAATGGCATCATTTTGAGCTTGCCTTGATTGTATGAGAGGTGACTTTTATTTAATTCCTGGCCCATCTACACACAGACCGTTAGGATAGTTTTGTTTTTCCTGTAATGGATACGAATTCTCTCATTAATTTAAAGCTAACATAGGTTAATTTCACTGAAAGAACCTTTTCAGGCGAGCAGAGCCATAGACAGAAGCTACTTTCACAAATTCAAAATAGATGCTATCTCGGTCATACACAAATTAATCGTCACTTTTAAACTGATTAAAACTAACGCAGAATTGTTCAAAAGCACCGAATAATGAATATCTAAATAACTATTCGAGTCAGCATACAACAATAGTCACTATGGTAATATGTAAAGACAAACTGGCACAAGAGCGACCGGTATATATGTGTCTGTATGTCTGCGTGTCTCTATGTCTGTTTAATTAATATTGTACGGACGCAAGAAGCATACTAATGTGATCCGGCTTATTGCTCAGTTTTTGCTAGGGTGAATGTCGTAATATTAATTAAGGAATATGTTGGTTTCCGTGTTTTTATTTTTTTGTTATTGTTGCATTACGGTATTGTCTGTTTGGTAATGATATTTATGACTTTTTCGAAATGACAATGTAATTTACCTGAGACGAGACTGTAACCTTGTATACTTGTGATCTTGAATTATATGAAACTTGAACGGATCTATTAGCTGCCTATTCTCAGTCAGTCTCATTTTTTATTACAAATTAAGAAAGTGTTAAATTATGGGTTTTAGTCAGTAGTTTGACATTTGATGATTTGTCTCCGAAAAAAAAAAAATATTACCTACTAATAATCTTGTTAACCCGTCTAAGCGTAACTAAGCTAAATATGGGTGTCTGGAGAGTGAGTCAAGGCAATAGTGTAATAGGTGGGATTCGAATCCGCCACCTCTCAATCACGCTGGACACATTAGGTTATTGACGCATCCCACGAAACATCGTCACCTCTCTCACATTACTAATCTAAACTCAACCGTCACTTCGCTCAAATCATCAGCTGTGATCCACTGACACACCACGTTCAGACCACCAACACAGTGATAGTGGAGCTCAAAACATTTGGACGATAACAGACACGTGCATACGATAAAAGGTCGATCCCTCTTAAGTTTTCCCATAAGTTACGCTTTGACCGGAATGACATACGAAAGATATTCGTTCGGGACAATCGTTTCAGGAATAATGTATTTGGTTCTTAATTCAAACTGTTTGCGATGCATGTGTGATATCTATACTAATATTATAAAGCTGAAGAGTTTGTTTGTTTGTTTGTTTGCTTGAACGCGCTAATCTCAGGAACTACGGTTCTGATTTGAAAAATTCTTTCAGTGTTAGATAGCCCATTTATCGAGGAAGGCTATAGGCTATATATCATCACGCTAAGACCAATAGGAGCGGAGCACTAATGAAGAATGTTTCATAATCGGGGGATTTTCTTTCCACGCGGACGAAGTCGCGGGCGGAAGCTAGTAAGTAATAAAGGATCTATGCTTCGGCTTTACTTAAATTCAAATGCCGTTATCGTCATTATTTAAATTGCCAAAAAAATTTCGACAGAAAATATAAATTCAGTTGCAAAGTCCCTATCCACAGGCATATATAGACATATGTAGATTAAGCATAATTATAGTGCCACAAAAACAATTTTGATTCCTATGCCTTTATGACAAAAAGTTTCCAGTAAGTAATATTAAATTTGAGCTGAAACTGAAATTCAAGATGCCATCTTGTAGAAAAGTGGAAAAGAACAAGATGCACTAACATGAGATAATACTGAAAACATAGAATGATTTACTACCAAGTTGTTTGCTGGTCTACTGGTCAAATAGCATAGTTATCGGTGCTAAGGTCACCCCGACCTGTCGCTGAGGTCGCGAGCTTGTCAATACGCCGTCTTTTATTTATATTTAATTTCTTAAAATATGTACGATCACGAGTTGGCGAACTTGATTATTTGTAAAACCGGATATCAGAAGTTCGGCATTTTCTAAAAAAAAATTACATTTGAGCCCGCTTTTTACCTCAATCACGCCTGATGGTAAGCGATGGATGAGGTGTACGGTGGAATGAGCGAGCCGAGACGGTGTCTGTTTACTCTTGCTTTAAAAGCAGACGGGTCATACCTATATGGAGTGGAACACAGACGTGAGAGGCGGGAGGCGTGAGAGACAGGAGAGAGTGCCAAACATTGACTGTGCGCACAATAAATGAGAGGAGAAGCGCTTAGTTCAAGACGGTAATATTGACCAAGCGAGAAAGCAGTACGTCTAGTAGACCAATAGTGTAGGGGAAATCAAAATAAAAATATCAAGTAAGGTTTTACCACGGTCTTTGCAAACATGGGTAGGCATCAAAAGGAACACTTGATGAAAAATATTGCACAGACAATAATATGCAAAATGAAGGTAAGATTACCGATCGATACACGGCCGTGGAGCAAAAAACAGTCAATGACACAACTGCATTGCACCATTTCAAATTGCTGAGAACTATAAGTAGATTGTAGTAGTGTTGTTGCTTATTCTATTAAATTATGTTCTATACGCTATGATTATCACAAACTTTTATTTGACTTGTCATGTTTACTGAAATTGGAAAACAACTGAATTGTCTCATATTTATATAAAGCAACCCGTTTATTCGTAACATAACTAAATAATATCAAAATAAAAATTTATTTGATAACAGCATTTGATCATAGTCTTAAGACTATTCTAAACAAGAGCAGAAATACCGCCATATCTTTTATTATTGATTTTTTTTTTCAATATTTTCTTTAACTAATATTTTAAAACTAAAATAAGCCATATCGGTCCAGTCGTTCTCGAGTTTTAGTGAGACCAATGAACAGCAATTTATTTTTATATAGATAAGTAGAATAGATTAGACTAAATCATTCTTAGATTTCACCGAACGACAATCGTTCTAAGCCGCCTACAATAATCTATAGTACCTACATGAATAGTTATTATCTATTAATATAGATACCATACGTCAAACGTTATAGAGTCACGTTTGCGTTATCTATCTTCGAAACAATAGCGGTAATCGAAGTTAACTAGAATTAGATTAGACACGTGATGCTTTTGATGTTAAGACGGTAATATGTCTTCTGGATTATCTGCTGCTACAAGTACTATATCAGTTACTTCAGTGTGAGTTGTTTCCAGTGATGTACCTACTTCTATCACTGTTTCATGATTTACTTTCTGAGCGAGACTTATCTTGAAGTTCAAATTGTATTAATTACTTTCTACATCACATCGATTGTGTTCTAGATTTAATGACTACATAGCCGTTATCAGATTCCCTATTCCTGTTTTGTTGGAATTGTCTTCTGTGATTTAAGAAGATAAAAAGAGAAGCTCGTGGTTAAATAATAACAGCGACACGGGTCATTCTGCTAGGCTAATCTATACTAATATTATAATGCGGAAGAGTTTGTTTGTTTGTTTGCTTGAACGCGCTAATCTTCGAAAGTACGATACGAAAGTTCGAAAGTAGTAGGGTGGATTTTTATGAAATTTGGTATGGAAATAGCTTGAAGCTTAAGGAAGGTTATAGGCTGCTTTTACGCGACTGCAAAAAAGGAGAATTATGTTTTTACCGTGATAGAATCCACGGGAGCGAAGCCCCGCGTGAGTACTAGTACATCGATATTCCTAGACGAAGCTAGAAAATCCGACAGCAGCCTTGCCAAGAAAGGAAATAATAGCAACTGATCCTTTCTCGTTCTTCACACGCGTTTTGATATAACTATCCACTATAAAACACGATGACATCACCCCAACACATTTCCAAGTCATTATCTCCAGCTATCACAACTAATCTGATAACGTGTTCCTTAACTGTGTGATAACAGGCGGTGTTTTCACACCCGCTGATAGTTGCTGCGAAATGGTTAGGCCTGATAAATAGCCAAACTAAAAGTGAGCTAAATATATCATCAGGTGGAAACGATAATTTGGGAAATTAATCAGATTATGGAATTTAACGTTGTTCTTGTATGTATGCTCGTTTTATTTCGTCTATATGCGAAGTTTATTGTTTCTTTATTTTATATAGTCGTTGAATCGGAAACACTATTAGTACCTAAACACAAACCTTCGGCAAATTAAAAGCTTCTATAATATTATCCATAATCGAAGCACTTAAAATCACTTGATTAAGGTACCAAAGTACTTGTGATATTAAACTCACTAAGTGGTAATCAAATCATGAATAATAGCAGCTCAAACAAGCTGCACCTTATTAAGATAATTCTAAAATTTAAGATGCAATAAATTAAAATCCACATAAATTATTAATCAAACAACAAAAGAATGTAAAACTTTGTACATTACCATACAAGATATGATTTAAAATATAATTTAAAAGTGCTGCCACGTGAGAGAAACAACTGAATCACGGTCAATTATTGCAACTATTGTGCTCAAACAAATGAATATGGTGCTCCAACAAAGTAAAGAGCAGGAGATAAATGCTCGAGTTAACTTGAGTGCATTTAAGAAAATCCTTTTCAGGTCTTCACAACGTAAAGTTGAGATTTAGGTGCTGAAGCGAGAGCGGTAGATAATTTATGTCGAATATGAAGAAGACTGAGTTGATTTTGAAACTAAACAGTAATATCGTTGAAAGGATTAAGATTATGTTTAACTATGACTAAGCTGCATAATGTTCGAACGCATATTGTAAATTTCATAAGCGTATTACCTAATTCATTTCACATAAATTCGTATCTAAACAATCCGCTGGTCAACTACAATATTCCCCCTTCATTGCAGCGACATAGTTGCAAACAAAATCTATTCACTGACCTGCCGTTTCATTTACCCCATAAGTAACCCAAGCATGAAAAACCTTGAAAAACACAAAAACCGGACATCGACCCGAATCATTAGGACATCCAGACTCATTCACTATTAGTGCCATTAGTAAGCTGTTAACCAAAAATCTGGGTCGTTGTAATTTCACAAATGTAGCGAGCGTGACTACGGACTTCGCGACTGTCTTAGACATTTCAAAATAGCAAGTTTTTGAACAAATACTACTCTAGTTTAAGACTGTTTCCTGGCTGGTTTGGTGGAAATGAGTTTGCATTTGAACAGATTAGAACGTCACGCAGGTTTAAATTATGTATGTCTTCCTCTTGGATACTGAGTTTCATGTTAATTACTGTGTACTTCATTCACAATGCAAGTGCATTTG
This sequence comes from Tholera decimalis, assembly GCA_943138885.2. Classification (NCBI taxonomy): domain Eukaryota; kingdom Metazoa; phylum Arthropoda; class Insecta; order Lepidoptera; family Noctuidae; genus Tholera; species Tholera decimalis. The sequence continues at coordinate 7,240,187 of OW964571.2, forward strand.
TAGCAATGGTAGGGTAGGGTTCCAAATATGTATGTACTGGTTTGAGAAGTCGTTATTGTAGCTGGCTGAAGCTTTAAAAGTAGCGCAGAAATAGAATGTAAACGACATTCAAACCATGTCCATGACTTAAAATGTCGATGTCATAGTCAATGCAGTGTTAAGGTAATACGATTTCATTTCTTAATATGCCTAAATATCATGATAATTCCTTAGAAACGTTCCTCTCCAGCTACATCTGTTATTTTCTTGTATTGTAGTTTCAAATGGTTAAACACGTTATACACGTATTCCACGAATGCTTTAAGAAATCTCTACGAATCATGTCAATGTAGTAAACCCACAAGTCCCCAACTTGCACCGTACACCAAAGCCGTACAAACAAATTGTATTCTGTTGCAAGTCCGGATATCAAGGTCCAATTGCCGCCGTTTCACTCCGACGAAACAAAAACCCGCTTCGGCCAACCAACCGTCTATGAAGCGAAAAAATAATGAGAGAAAGAACCTATCGTCTTTATGACACGAATGAAAGTTTATTCATTTTCGTAACTGGGACGATGTCTCGCTCGCATCTCCTATCCTTTCACATCTAAGCTTTGCTCGAAACAAAAGGCTTTAATCTGTGTCAATCGTGCTTAAAACGCAAGAAACAATTGCCGAAGTTCGGATTCTTACAGAAACCTTCACTTTAGTGCAGTGAGTCACTACGACAGACTTGTCCAAAACTAGTTTTAGTGACAAACGAAAAGGAAAAATCAACGACACAAAAAGAAATAGACACATGACAACCTGTTTGGAAACAAAATCTAAAGCAAAAAGACCAATAGTTAGATAGACGTCTAGACCTAGAATATGAGAGATTTTTTTCAATGTCCGATCAAGGTAAGTGACCTTTTCACGGCATTAAATCTTAGCAAAGCCACTATTACACAGGCACTGTAGATCCACGAGTTATTAACCGAATCACCGAAGCGCGACGCAACGGTATCGACTCGATCCGGGCACAGATAAAAACTCCACCTTATATCACATTAGCCAAACTGAAATTGTTATCAGTTTGAAATAATAAATCACTATCATAAACACATTCCACGTTCATATGTCACATCACTGAGATTTTTATTATTTTAGAAAACAATGTGGTGCGATACGTCCGCACCTTGCGGCTGCCGAGAGGAGACTGAGGTGGCAGTGCTGCGCAGGCGCCGCTGCGGTTGGTTATCAGCCTTCGGTGGGGCAAAGGGGGTGCAAGAAAGAAAAGTACGCACGTGATTCAAAAGATAAGACATTTCAAATTGTGCATTCGACGTTGTTTGTTTAGTTTCAGAAGATAATATACTTCGCGACCACTCGTTTTCATGTCAGTGGTTAAATATTTGATGGAATCTCGCATTTTTAAACAAATCTCACTTAACTTTTATAAATAATTTGGACATCTTGTTATACAATACATATTTTAAGGTTAAGAGAGGCACTCACAAAATGCAGAGCAGATTTTTATTTTTTATTGTATCGGCAGATGGTGTCTGGCGAGGCTTCAAAACCGGCTTTTTGGGAATAGTTTCCGTTGCTTTTTTAGGTTCTTTTAAACACACCATGTATTTGAATTGAGCTTATTTATAGCCTTTAAAAGTTAGCATCGCGATTTGAAACCGAACTGACATTGTTCTTTTTATCTCTTGTAGTTTTCACTGATAGCCTTATATTCTGTTGTATAGATAATTTGTCTTGATAAATAAACCAAAGTAATCGTCTATCTATATCTCCATAGCAATATATCCGCATCGTTCTCATGTAGGCCCGCTAAGCACTGTGACTAGAATTGATTCTGATCATTTTGTTACCTACATGTTAATCTAGGCAATCGAAGACTTGAACGACATGGATGACAAACTCAATACTGAACATGTTAAATTTGAGATTTGGCAAACGAATGAAAGTATATTCAAAGTTACAAAACATATAGACACACATAAAAGGCCTCGTGTCGAGAGCAAACACATTTATGAATCATTTGACATTAAAGCTGATCACGTTCTCACGTGTGTTTCACACAGTTTATGTAGTAACGATAGCAAGTATTCGTATATAATGGTAATCAATATTATTTCACGAGTAAGCCCTGTTTGGTTGAGACCGTAATAATGATGTGTTAAGGTAATGTATTATAAGAAACGGCTTTATTGGACCAGTTAAACTGTAACTTTAATTAATTAAATAGTTTCTCCGATACCCTTACGTTAACCTACATCTATATATTACATAAAATAAATACAATTAGGTATAAACATGTAATGTTTGTAAGCGATTTTTTATTAAGGAGGTTATCGTTGAAACTACACATGGTATTAGTAAAAAGGTTTCATTAAGAGTAACTTGCTATTTAAATTTCGCCGAAAAAAACAACATTGTCACGCTAGCGAAGCCGCGGGTATAAGAGACAATACCTACTTAAAATATATTTTTGCTTCATATCAATTTCTCCATTACCGAGGATTAAGCTTCTATTTTCATTATCAGTAGCTCTGAGTCAAATCCAACCTAGGCGTAAAAGCTGAACAATTTTGCTCATCCATTAACTGCGTATTGTATTGTTCAAAGCTTTCATATAACATTCTCTCTCTTTGCTACAGATTAATTAATCTATAAAACTGCAGTTTTCAGATACTTGAGTATGATTCATAGCAGTTACAACGGGTTTCGCTAAGCTCTCAGGCTAGATGAAAATACTTCAGAAGTTTTCCCAAACATAGTTGCCAAGTTATTGCAGGTTTCCGGTACTTTCTACATTTTCCTATTCTGGAGCGGACTGGTCTGGAATTTCAATAGTTTACATTCGTTCGCTTTGGATTGGAAGTTTATACTAGTTGTACTTCGTTTCCTGAAACGAGGAGTAAACTGATTTGCTTTATTGCAGAACTGCTCGATAAAATGCTCATTGTCTTTGGTCGACTAGTTGTATGTCTTACATTGTACGAGCCATTTTCAAAGTGCCAGCCATGCCAGTGCTTGTCTAGAAACAATTCTTGGAGAAGGAAAGCAAAAACTAAGCCCGCTTCAACTTCGACCACATCATGGCTTACCATCAGGTGAGAGTGAACATTGGAATTAGAAGCATTATACCTAAAGCTAAACTAAACATACGACAAGGCTAAACTCTTAACGTAACCATCCACTGTACAAGTACAGCCATGCAAACAGAGAAACGATGATTCACCGCTGCGCTAGCGCATGTGTTCATTTGCATTTTAAGCGCCAACTATATACGTCAAATTAGAATGGTTTTAGAGCCGTAAGTGATCCGGTGACCTATTGCATGGACAATTTATTGGATTAGGATAATCTTATTCAGATTGTACAATACAGAACCTTTGTAAGCATATCATGAATTCTAATTTGTATTTAGACGTGTTCTCAACTAATATTTCTGCAACCCCGGCTAGGGTTACGGGAATCTTCTAACGACATATTTCGTCCCCGGTACAAACAGGAAATTGAAGGAATCGTGGGTTTTTTATCCATTAGATGCCAGAGACTCCCCCTTCCGCTCCACGCAAAGCAAGAGAAGTCATGTGATGATTTTGCCGCGGTCTGCTGAATACTCTTAAATCACAAGTGACCAGAAAAAAATTCAGACTACCCAAAAATTTCTGACTGAATTGAGTCCTGCAACACGGTCATCAATCACGTGCCAAAACCTCCTAACCCTATAACTACCACGTTTATTAGAGCGCCTGGTCAAACATCATTATTCATAACCCTGTTTTTGCCAGTCAGCCACACCGGTTAACTGTCTTGTAACAAGTTTGCAGTAACCATCAAGTTGTTCGCAGTTTGTGAAGATGGTGAGTCACCTCCGGCAGAGCGTATAATTGTTAGCGGTATGCTCCAGTGGTGTTGGAGAAATCTTTGCCGACTATTGGAGTAGCCCTCCCCTTGGAAAAAAACTGTTTGTACAGCACCTTGTTTGTTTGAAGCTGATGGTTACGCTTCTTTGCATTCTTATAAAGGTTTTAGTTTATTTATTTCACGTCTAGGCTACAAACTGTTGCTTGTCAGCCTTCAATGTGCAACTTTTCTGAGAGTTAGACTTCGTAGTGTTATTTCCTTTATTTCATACAGTAGGCCCATAGAAAAACATTATACAAATTAAATTGAAGTTTTTGTTGTGTCGTGATTCCAACTGCTCGATCCTCAAAGTTGGTATTAGGAAGAACACGCTAAGATTAAGATATTTCCTTATGCTCTTGATTTTTGTATTTTTATGTATGTCCAATAATTACAAAATAACATAATATACACTTGTTATTCAGGGGACTCTTGCCTCTCTGGGTGGAACAGAAGGGCGTGCTACCTTAAAAACCCAGCCTGTTCCTCGAGTGTCCTTGCACTCCGAAGCAGAGGTATCTATGTAGTTAGAACATTCCCCCAACCACAGCAGGAGCCATAACATACACAGCTTCACATCAACGGACTCATGTACAAAGCCGTATCTTTCTCGCAATAGCGGCAGAGCTCGTGTTTCCACAACCAAGCTAATGGCTGCACGCTCTAGTAGCTGTGAGTCACCGGCAGCGGCGTTCAACAAACTAACTAGTTGAACGCCGCTGCCGGTGACTTTATTGTTACCGATTTGTTGTACATCGGAACAGGATGACTATGTTAGGGAAAGGTACAAAGTATCTAAATGCACTTTAATTTAAAAAATGCGTTTATTAGTATTAGTTGGTGTGAAATTATGTATATCGAATATAAGTTGGGAGAAGCAAGATCAAACTCGTTATTCTATGAGATCAAGCATACAAACATTGTTTGGAAATAATATAGGAATCTTGCAGTGTTCTGGAGAGAAATATATGCTCTCCTCTAAAAGAAGTCTTCGCCCTCTATTCATTTAATTCGAAGCAAGAAGTTACATTAGCGACTAGTAGGATAACAGATTTTTCCAAAAAGAAAGTGCCTATTAAAATCACAGCAAATACCATAAATGATAATGGTGATAGGATTGGTTAGCTAGATTCTGAGTTACCGAGTATGTGAATCTTCATTCACCCTTACTTAATTCCTACCTTATACCTAGAACTAATTCGGTTTCAATATTGATACCATAAGTCCAGAAGAAAATTTAACTGTAGATAGAAACAAAATGTCGGCCTGCCTATTCATTGAAATCAATACAAACAGAATATTTATGATAGAGCAGAAAGTTAGTTTTGTTACTTTTCAGTTGGTAAGTTTGATATTTAAGTCTTTAGCGGACCATACTTTACCTTTAGGTACACATGGAAGTAGAAGGCTTTCTATACCGAACCCCAAAAATAAGAATAAACATTTTAAGAATTCTGAGCAAGGCATCATAAGAACAGTCCACGGAAGACACGCAAACGATCGATGAACGTCAAATGAACGCCGACTGTAATTGAAAAACAGTTCATTTCCGCACAGCGGCCACACTCGCCTGTCGATACCATTGCATGTACTAGCACAGTTATCAATAGTAGTAACGCGATATTGTGGAGTTTCACTTTTTAATACGGGATATCTTTAACTAGACTGGCTCGTTGAACAAGCGGTCGCAAGCTTCAACGCTGGGCGTGAGGTAGCTAGCCCGGAGCAGTGTAACGGGTTGATGGAGATAGCCTCTATATTACATGGGACTGAACCATAATGCGAATGTTTTAATTTATGTATGTTCGTTACTCAATCACGTCAAGTTGGGTTTCTGATTAGATAAATATAAGCAGAACAAGATCAACAAAAACGTATGTCAATCATTATCTAATAAGGCGTAAAGGCGTTCCAGTTATCAAACGACGAATCTTAATTAATTGGACTTGCTTTATAGAGTAGTTGACCTCACGTGGTCCCACAAGCAAATTGTGCTAATTTCGCTAATTCGTTGGAGAACTCAGCGGGTTATGGTTTTGGCATCTTTCATACACTCGCGTAAAAACTTACAGTAGAAACGTAGCCTATGTCACTATCCAGCCCTTCAAGTATTTCCACACCAAAAATCCTATGAATACAATGTTTCGTTTTGGCGTAAAAGAAGGACGAACGCACAGACACACTTTCGCATTTACAATATTAGCATAGATTTTGTGCCTTTTGCAATATCGCGACCCGATTCCTTGATGTGTTAGCAAAGGTATTGTAAGAGTACTCTCCTATCTTAAACGTATACATAAGGAGACCACGAGATGGGTGTCAATTCAACCGCGAAACCGCTATTATCATATGATATTGTCACCATATTGTTTAATCTTCATCTCTAAAAAAGAATTATAATGTTTTGGAGTTCTTTATTTTTGTCCCCGTAGTGGGAGTTTTACTGGCCAATCTCTAGTTTTGCCAGACTGCATTAACGTATACAAAAAATCGTCATAATTAAAGAATTTTATCATCGACTGACCGTGTGAGACCAAATTGAGTACGGTTTCAGTTAAGAGGTTTTGGAAAGGCCTTCGGTAACACTACTTAATATTGTATCAAGTAAGACTTAAAAGTCACGTAATGTATTATGTACTTTTCTAATTAATTTAAGTATATTTGATTCAGACAAACAGACGCTTCCGAGCGATAACATTTTCAAACGAATATCACCTTTATGAACATATAAATAAGAGTACATGCTACACGCAAAATTTAGACTACGTAATGACGGTTAATGACCTCACGGGTACGTGGGCTGGTTAAATAGGACCAGTACAAAAACTAGATACACAGGCTCGCCTACAAATGTACTTATTATCCATATTTGTCTATACAAGCAATTGGGTTACAACTAACAATGATCATTAAATTAGATTTGTGTCCAGAATATTTTTAAGGTGAAAAACAAAAGGATAGATTTGAATATGAATTATATCTTGTAATTAGTGAAGCCATGTTCAAAGACATGCAAGAAAAAAATCAAGACAGGAGCGTTCAAACGGAAAATACGCAACCTGCTTGACCTGTTCTGAAATTATTACTACATCAATGAACAATTTCCTTGTACAATACTTACAAAGTACAATACTTTACTTAGTAATAAATTATCACTCCATAAGACAAAGAAGAGTTAGGATGCTAACTTAAACGCAATCCTATATTCACATTTATGATTTGATCATTGCGAATTGTATGGACTTTCAAGGATTAGTTGACCTCTGAGTTTGTTGCGGTGATTCTTCTCAGAGTCATCTAGTTTGTTACACGTCATTGTCTTCTGTTTTAATATTAGTGTCATTTAAAACCAATTTGCAATAAACATTATCACCTTCTGATATTTAAAGCCTGTGAAAAATCAAGAACTCGCCATAAAAATACATTTTAAACTCTCCATTTAATTCGAGGAGTTCGGAACGTACCCTTGAAAATACCCAGGCCATAGTTTATGTGCTGTCACAAGCACTTGCATTAAAATTTCATAGGCTGGGCTATAACCTTTATTGTCAAAAAAACTTGACATTGGTATGGAACCACCGAGGTGAATAAAAAGTGGTTTTTAATGAGCCCACTATTGGTAGTTGATTGTGTGATTAAGAGGTCCATGACCAAACATGTTCAGATAAGTCATATAAACTGTATCAATTGGATTCGGAAGGTACAACAAGTGAATCACTGGTAAACACATCTTTTGGTAAGTGTTATCTAAAGTTTTAAAAAAAAATCCTGAATAAGTCATAAAAGGTTTTTTTTTATATAAAGTTTATTAAAACCAGTCCCCTCATTAAAAAACTGTAAAAGCTAGTATGCTCAATATTCTGTACGTCAGTTGATTAAACTACGTATATTTCTTGTATTTTAGTAGGAAAACACATTATTCTAATTTTAGTACCTAACATAAGTTACAGCCCCCCTACAAAATCAATACCAATCTTAAATTCTTAAATCATCATGCAATCAATGAAAAACGTTCTAACAAATAAGTTTGAAATAAATGACACGGTTAAAATTGGTTAGATAATTAGCTATGATATAAGTTGTCTCATAATTATTTGAGTTTCGATCCGTAGTAATTTTTAATTCATGAATCAACTAATCAACTGTGATTATAAACTGACGACAGATAAGCTTAATTTTAACAATATATAAATCAATACACACCGGGGCTAAGCTACAAACCGCGGGACCACGTTTAGTGTGTTAGCAAAAGAGATACCGACAGCGCCATCTAGTATGTAGTAGCGACAACGTGAAGCGCCCTCCCAAACATGTCGGTATAAACAAGAACTTGACATTAATGACTGAAAATATTATCATAATACAGTTTAATATTATAAACAGCATGAAAAACGAGTTCTTTACTTGAATTCGTATAACTTATTTTTTTATCAGACATGTAAATAAAAAGTTTTTAGTTCAGCTATTCGCCACTAGATGGCGCTACATGCTCTCGCCTGATATAAACTCGAGCTTTAATATTGAAGTACAAACTAATCCTAACAATGATTTAGTCTATATTGAGAAAACCAATAAAAGAATATATTTCAGAATATGGAACAAAGAATAAATGACGCCGTGAAAATTCGCTTCGCCATTTTTCTACCATTTTTTTTCAGCATAGACGGTCGTTAGCCGCTTTGACGATTCTCTTGAACCACGAAACGTTTTCGGAATGTTTTTTCGTCATCCGTCACTTTCTAAATCAATTGTGAACTAGGATGCACAATAAGAATAAAAATCGTTTGCGATTGCGAACAACCAGGTGAAAATATGGTCAGTGGAGCGTTTTATGTAATTTTCGTGCAGTTTGCAGAAATGCCATTACATTTGGCTTACAGATAGTGTGTCTGATGAGCTGATCAGATCTTGAAACTTCAGATTAATAAGCATGTCTGATTGCAACGCTGCGGACCATTTTGCACCCAGCATGTGAGGCGTGAAATCAGACAAACTAATCAGACTGGACTGACCTAGAAACTCAGGGCTCAACAAATCACCCCTGCAGCTGAGGTGTGAAACAAGGACGTGTGTACAAGGGCAATAAATATACCTAACGATATCAGTTGCATCTTCTAACATCTCAGATTTAATCCATCCGGATTATAGCCAAGCGGCACCAAGGGCTATAATAATATTAACAACATTATCATTAGAACTTAAAACGGGATATTGACGGTGTATTTAAGGTGAGTTTTGTATGTCGGGTATAGAATCGAGTTTTGAGTGACAGTAGCGGCATTGATGACAAAAAACGAACTAGAAAAAGGGTAGACACCGCAATTACTTAGTTCATCCGTGATCATGGCGCTTGTAACAGTGCCCAAATATCGGAAACTCGAAAACAAATCATCGCTTCATACCTGTGTGTTTAGAAAAGTTATGGTGGGCGATCGCATGCCCCGTGCTCGTCACTAAGTGCAGTCGTGCAGCTTTGACAGTCAGCATCTGTCGTGTGTCAACTAAAGATAAAACTGCTTAGTGTAGGATGGAACTGAGTGATGGTTTTATTTCTGAACAACGATTATTGGACAAAACTTAATTTCATCACAATGTGAAACATTTGTTATTATTACTTACATTTTCTGATCAAACCCATCATTTAACACTTCTGTCACCACAGCCCAGTTTATGTGCAAAGCGACTGAAGAGGTTTAATTTAGTTTCAGCCACAGGCGACTATAAGAAGAAATTTACTGTTAGCCACCACGCAGGTCCCCTTTTTTTGTAATTAAAAATAGGTTCGCGTTTGACCACTATCTCACCTAATGGTAAGTGATGATGTGGTCGAAAATGGAGCACGCTTACCTAAAAGTAACCTATTCACTCTTGACTTAAAGACTCCAAGGTTATAGCTAACGGGAAACACAGACTCCGGCAGGGAATTCCACTCCTTAGCCGTACGCACAATGAAGGTATTCCAAAAACGTTTTGTGCGTATGTGTGGGATGTCCACCATGTAACGATGGCGCTTCGCCGTTTGTCTCGTAGTACGATGAAGGAACGGGCTTGGTGGAATCAGATTGTGTAATTCCATCGCACACTCCCCGAAATGTAACCGATAGAAAACCGATAGACTTGCAACTCGTCGTCGATGTTCAAGGCTCTGGAGCTTTGACTCGACCAGTGCATCGTTGCCAATGAGTCTCTTGGCTCGCTTCTCGATAGACTCAAGCGCGTCCAGTTGGTATTTAGCAGATCCATCCCAAAGATGAGAGCAGTACTCCATACACGACCGAACCTGGGCTTGATAGAGATTGAGCAACTGTTCGGGTGTGAAGTATCGTCTCACCTTTGTTTTATTGCTTTGAGTTGGTGGACGTCGACCGATTTTTCGACCCTAGGACATGCCACCTCAACTCTCCTTTGCCTGCTAAGCTCAAACACACAACCTACTACCTTAAGGGGTTATATACAGTTAGGATTTTCAAAAAATCGATTTTTTTTATATTTTATTTTCTTAATGTACATATATTTAAGAATACACACAGAAAATTTAATATCGTTTCGGTGAATATTTTCGAAGTTATACGCAAAATTGAAAAGGCGTTTCAGAGTGCTTTAAAGTACAAGGCTGGAGCGGCAGCGCTTACCTGGAACGCTGTCCCTTTTATGCACCTGCCTATTGTAAATGTTCCCTTCTAATGTATTTAGATGCGTAAAGCAAGAGTGTGTCATTGTTTTTTTTTTTTTTATACTTGAAAGGTAAATTTTTATTTTTTTCTCCCCAAACTGGAAAATATTTAAGAGTGGTAGTCAGTATAAGCAGTAAACTTGTGAGTTCGTTCATATTTTTTTCTGTAATTTTTTCGTGAAAATGAAGTCTTGTAAACTGTGGAAATCGCTGCATACATAGCTGCCGGCATATTTAATGAAGGAATGACATCACTATTGTATTATATCGACGCCTCCCACGCAGAAGGTCGGAACACTATTTTTAACTAAAATCGTTTTTTTGTGCAATTACAACCACCCTGAATAGTATTATGTATTACTGAAATCCAAATATTAATATCTTATACAAATAATGAGTTTTTTAATGGATAATGGTCTTAACATTTAAACGCTCCCGCGCATAAAGTCGCACGGATAGTTTCGACGGTATGCTCCGATCGATTGGACCGCGGCTGGCCAATCAGAGCGCTGTACCGACCCCGACGTCAGGTCGTATGTCAACAATAGAGAAATTTGCTTTTTAAAATAAAACTGTTGATTGTGTGCGTTATTGTTTATGTAGTTTTAGGAGTATTAGTAATAGTTATATTAAAATGAGTAACTTACGTGCTTCCAAGATTATGAAACTAGTGTTAAATCAACAAATAAACCAAAATAGTGAATCAACGGTCGATGATAATTTTGGAAATGGTAAGTTTTACTGATTTGTCTTATATTATTTTTATTTTGCTTGTTTATATGTGTGGTACTAATATAATAATTATTATGTGATAGAATTGAACACGTCTAACCAAATAAAATAATGATTACGACTGTTCCGACGCATAAGGTCGAAATGTTTATGTTACGACTATATACTACACAAAAATTAAATTCTAGGAGTCGTAACTTATACTTGCGACCATATGCGATGTTTAAATATAACAATGAATAAACGAATAAAGGCGTATCATATACATACGGTTTTTTGCTCCGTTAAAAAAAAAGATACGATTCTCTGCTTTTTAAGTTATCATTAAAATATCGTTAAAATTAACTTCCTAACTACTTCATTGGTCTAGTGGCCGCAAGGATGACTGCCGGCCACGATGTATCGGGTTCGATTCCTGCGTTGGGCAATTGTTATTTGGTTTTTCAATTTCGAAATTCTCATAACATGGAGTCTGGAATAGTGCCTAGTGTTTGACAATAGGCATTATAATGGGACAAATAAATAGCCCAAAGTGGGTGGATTATAATGTTCTCCTATCTCTTACCTTTCTTAACTCTACCTATCGCTTTGGGGAATAAAAGCCGTGATGCTATGTTTGATTCAACTAATTGAAAACTTATATTTTTAGAATCGCCGGTACCGCTTGAAGCTGAAGAGCAGTGGGATCAGTACAAGACGATGTTTGGGCAATCTTTTATTAATAGTACAACAAGCATTGACAACAGTTTTATACCAACTATTACCGAGGTAATAAATAATCCAGCCGCAATGTTACCGTCAATTTCATCCCCAATACCAAATGAAAACCCTACAGAACGCATGGATTCAGAGTACTGTGTTGAAGAATTTTCACACGAATCAGCTGTTATATTAGAACGTTCAATGGACATAACACCAATTCCTTCCCCAAATAACGATTTTTTGATAGCCACTTCGACTCCACTCAGAAATTTATCGATTGGTGATACTGGGAATTCATCTAGTAGTACTAGTAGAGCCTGTACACCACAGCCCAGTAACGCTTCGAGTCAGGACTCTTTGATTTGCTCGTCAAGTGAAAATACACCGTCAGCTAGAGTTGCAAGAAAACGTCACCGTCGCCGTGATGAGTGGAAAGATATCAAACGAAAATGTTTAAAAAATTTAGGAAAAGCGTATTTGAGTAGGAATGGAGTTCAAAGAGATGGAAAGATTTTAAAACAGCCATGTCCGGATACTTGTCGTCTTAAATGCTTTCAAAAGTTTGATGCACACCAACGGGAACGTATATTTAGTTCTTTTTGGAAAATTGGAGATTACTGTCGACAGTGGGATTATATCGTCAACCACACTGGAGTAGGTGATACTAAGTATCTTTCTACGACAAAACTTGTGTCTAGACGTAAAAGATCTATTAAGTATTGCTTACCTCTTATGGAATCTAATTCTGACTTACCTAATAAAGTGTTTGTTTGCAAAAATAAGTTCCTAAATACACTTTCTATTGGAGAGAGAACTGTTCAAACAGCTTTGGCGAAATGGCGCTCTGGTGGTGGCTCTATTTCTCCTGATCGACGCGGTGGAACTAGAACTATAGTCTTAGATGACGAAATAAAACAGGGTGTTTTAAGACATGTCAACACGTTCCAGCCCGTTGAATCTCATTATGTACGCAAAGATACAAGTAAAATTTACTTAGACGGCGACCTTACATTTACAAAAATGTTTTCTTTATACAATGAGTGGTGTATAAATGAAAATATCACCAAAAAGGTATCGACAGTTAGACAGTATCGTGATATAATAAACCAAAATTTAAATATATCGTTTTACAAGCCAAAAAAAGATATATGTACCGAGTGCCATATATACAATGCAAACAAAAATACAATGACTGAAAACGAAAAACAAAAACAAGGAATTCATATAAATAACAAGATTAAAGCTAGAGAAATGAAGGCAAATGATAAAAAAGAAGCATTGGAAAGTGGAGGAAAAATAGTTACAGCGTGTTTTGATTTCCAAAAAAATATTAAACTGTCCTCATGGCAATGTCGGTTTATTTTATTATAAACGGAAATTATCCATTTATAATTTTACAATATTTGACCTAGCGAGTCAAGAAGGTTATTGTTACATGTGGCCTGAAATTAATGGGAAACAAGGGGCTTGCGGAGTAGCAAGTTGCTTATCCAAATTTATTGGCAGTAAAGTTTTAGGCGGCGCCAAAGAATTCAGATTTTGGTCGGACAACTGTGCCGGTCAAAATCGCAACCGTATTGTGTTTGCTTTTTACACATACGCTGCTAAAAAGTATGGCATAACGATAGTCCATAGGTTTTTAGAGCGAGGGCATACACAAAATGAAGCTGTTTCAGTCCATGCTCTCATCGAGCGAAATGCAAAAAATAAGCTTATATATACCCCTGCACAATGGTTTGGCTTAGTCAGATGGTCAAAAGTAAACCCTCCAAATTATAATGTCATCGAAATGAGTGTTACAGATTTTTACAACTATAAAATATTACTAGACGCTAGAAACTAGGCTAAAAATACTAAAAAACAAAAAGTATCATGGACCAAAATTAAAGAAGTTCAAGTAGTGTCAAGCGAACCTTATATTTTGAACTATCGTTATAATTTTGAAGAAGAAAATGTCATGAGTTTGATAACAAAAAAAGCTTATTCATCAAGAAGAAATAATAACTCATTAGATACAGTATTTTTGGAAACATGTTATTCTGATAATTTACCTATTACATTGGCAGAATTTAATGATTTACCAAGTCTATGTCAAGGACGTATAATACCCCAAGTGTACCATAGTTTTTATCAACAGTTGACACACAGTGGTACTGTTACTCAAGAGAAAAGTCGTGATTCCTCTGACTAATCATCAAATACTTTATGCATAATATACGTAAGTGATGATTTGTTGCTTTGTTTCAAATGTTCTAACTTCTATTATAATTATTGTGTTACGTACAAGAAAGATTAGTAATCAATTTTTGTGATTTTCATTTAATTTAGAAGACAATTATTATTTCATTTTAATTTCATTTCCCTTTTAAGTTGATTTTATTATAATATTATGTCGAAGATATTACACTTTTTTTTATTAAGTTTTGAATAGCTGCTGCCAGTTTTAACCGTGTGTGTGTGTTTTTTTTTTAATAAAAGTTTGTAATAAAGTGAGTTGTGAGTTAAGAAGATTGAATTATGTTCCTATGATAAAAGTTATTGTGATTAAATTAATTTGAGCTGAAATTTTATGGTGGTTTTTATTAATCAAGTACCTTATTACGACCCCTTTTTAGAGAGATAAGATAGTTTGCACGTCGCACATAGTCTTAATTCAAACTTACGACTTAATTTGTGTTTTTTGTATCAAGTTTATGAACGCATACAGTCGTAACAATAAGATACGACCTTTTTTTAATTAGTATAAGGTCGTATGTAAGTAAAACGAGTTTTTTTCGGTAACTACAATTCCTTATAATGTCCAGCACCTAGTAATACATTATTTAACTAATAATAGAGAGCATTGTGCAAAAACTTTTGATGAAAATCTTTCACAATAAATTTTATCATTAACGTACACAAAAAATGCTGTCCTGTAAAAATGGTTTTTTAGCCTTACGACCTTATGCGTAGGAGGCGTCGATATAAAGGTAATAGGAATTACACTTGGGCCCAATGCGCATTCATATGCCGAAAAAGAAGATGAGCAGCGCGTGAACATTTCCGATCTCAGAGCGCGTGAGAGCTCCCGAGATGGAAGAATGGCCCGCAGACAACATCAGCTCAAGTTATTAGAAGCTGCCGAAGCGGCGGAGGGTGTATTATATGGTCCTGGAATTAACGACTCCATGCTAGTTAAAAAAAAATATCCTATGTAAAGTGCTTTTCAAACTTTAAACGCGTTTTTCTCAAAATGTTGTTTACAAAGTCGGTGACCAACATTACTCGAAAACGGCTAAACCGATTAGTCTCAAATTTTAACACGAGCTTCTTAAATATATTTCTTAGTAATTAATCGAAGATTTTTTCTCACCGATAAATATTTTTCTTTTTATAAACAATTTAAGGCCGAAATTTTGGTCAAAAATCAATTATTTTTTTCGAGAAACCGCCATTTTGTCAAAAAAAAATATTTTGCTTATTCCTTCGAGTAATTACTAGATTTAACATTACTTTAACGACATCTGTTTGGTTTTTTAATTTCAGATGATCCAGTTCAGAGATATAGTGGTCACCGCAAAACGTCATTTTTGAGAGGAGCTCCCGTAGATCAGCTGTAGCTCCTTTCCAGATAAATATTTTTACTAATAATAAGTCTCAAAATACAGTTAAAAGATACCATAATATGTGTACAAATTATTAGATAAATAAATTTAAAAGTTTTGTCAGAAATAATTCTGGAAAATTCGCTTTTTTTCGGCCTTCTAACTGTATATAACCCCTTAAATAAAATAACTGCCTTAAATACTATCTCTTAAATCTAAATGTTTAATACTTATTTATTAGAAAATAAATAGTTGTACCACCACTGTATCAACTAGTCTATAATGTTATCTGTGGAAACGTTGTTGATAGTACATTGACCTTAATTTAGTTGTATATTTTAGTTGTAATACAAAGTGTACAATTGTTTGTAATCCCAATAAAAAAATAAATAAATAAAAAACTAGTTTTAAGTCGTACCTGTAACTAACGAGCCACCACTGTAACACATAATAACAATATAAAATAACCCAGACTACAATAAATATTGCTTCCATTCAAAGCAAGATTTTAATGATGATGTCAATGAGACCTAATTAGTACGATGACCCAGCATTAATCTAGAATACATACACGCTAATATTAAAATCGGGTGGGTGTCATCGCGTGCAGAACATTAATAACTGAATAGGTCGCATGATGCTATGTTATTTTAAAACTGGGATCAGTACTAGGCTCGAGTTTTGAACATTTCGTTAATATTTAACCGCATTCTTTAGAACAGAAATACGACAGCATAAGCTGTTCTATCAGCACAGTTTATGGTAAATAATGATCTGCATGCAATGCTCACAGAATCGTTAGAACTTCATCATAAACAAATAAACATTTTGTCTACCTACTTTCGATCCTACATTCCGGTTTTCTATTTAACGATGACATTTCTCAATAGGTAAAGACATTTCAAAGCAAGAAAATAATATATTTGCAGTTACGTCAATATCCGTGAACAATGGTAGAATCTTTTTAAGATACGTCATTTAGGTTAGAGTGCTAAATTGTATATGGACGTTAGCCTTAATTGACTGGGAGATAGCTGACCTTAAAAACGTTGTAGCAAAACCAGTACATTATGCACTAGCCTACGAATAAATTTCGAAAATTAAGGACTGCGTCTTCGGTTTGTAACTTGTGGGTTCGAAATCAGATTACAGAATTGAAAATATGTATATATATACTATATATATTTATACATATATTCTTTCGATAATGACATTTATTTTACTTGTACACTTACCACATTGTGGTCTTTTTAACCCAAAGGTTGACTGGTAGAGAATGCCTTGTTGCATTAAGTCCGCCCATGTACAACTGTACATGAAGTTTAAATAAATAAATAAAATAAAGTCGTTACGAAATCAAATTTTTATCCAGACATTTGGATCAGATTATCTGAGGGTGTAAAATATTTTGGTGGGGATAAACACTAGTGCACACTGCTTTAGTTACAAGTAGACGCTATCAAGCATCTAGACCGCAAGTGTTCAAAATTATGCTGACGAACTTCAAAACTACTTAAGTTTTAAATAAGATACAAACATGATAACGTATAAAGGTTGTGTTCATAGGTTACTTCATTTATATCTGTTTGGAACTGGAATGAATAAAACATAATATCGTAATAGACAAATTATAG
Source organism: Tholera decimalis (assembly GCA_943138885.2). Classification (NCBI taxonomy): domain Eukaryota; kingdom Metazoa; phylum Arthropoda; class Insecta; order Lepidoptera; family Noctuidae; genus Tholera; species Tholera decimalis. Next base: position 7,257,399 of record OW964571.2, read on the forward strand.
TAGTTCGTCTTGACAACGTACCTGATTCCCCAAATATTTTCGTCGAGTATTTGTGAAAGCGTAACTGATTTTATGATTGTCGTGATAAACCAACATCAGACGACATTTTGATATGTAAATTGATTATTTGAAGCGGTTTTGAAGACTAAATCGTTTAGTTTATGAAATGGTCGATTTGAGGACAGATATTTTCTTGAAAACCTGTGTTAATTCATCTGAAATAATCTATCAGTGATCAAGCCTGTAGTTATTGACTAAGTCATTAATATACATTTCATTCAACATTATTTAACCATCCTGTATTTTTTTTCGGGGTTATGTCATGAATTGTTTCCTCCCATTGTGGACGGAGAGGAAAGGAGCGTTAAACACACACGTACAGTTCCACCTTCCAGCCCGTACGTTCTGAAGCCGATCGTTCGAAAATTTCTGCAACTCCGGCAAGCAATGGTCCCGTCGGTCCCCGTCATTGCTGATGACTGATATTTGAGGCGCGCGTGAAACAAACACGACACGCCGTCGACCCGTATGTGAAATTTTGAGGCAAAGGAACAAATTTTCTTTCGTTTCATGGTTTGGGTTCTCAGTGAGAACAGCCCATTGCCATTTTGCTCTTGGGACAAACATATGCTGGTATACTATTTAACTTTTGATATAAACAAAAGCACATGAACAATTTTAACCATTAGAGCCTTTCTTAGCAACTTACAACAATTACACTGAGAAGAAACTTTCTACGTTAATCTTGCTTATTTTCAGGGACATGTCCCGTTAAACTTTTCGATGTTACACTGTTATTCCTTTAAACCTTTTCTAAACAGTACAGGTATTATTCTGTAATATTTTCTATACCTGCGTAGTTTCATATCCTTTGAAATGTTTCTTAGTAAACTTAGAAGAAGCGTTTACTTATTTGGGAGGCAAAGGCTTTTATAAACTAGATATTTATTTTTTGAAACTGGACGCTTTTTCTTCGTTCCGCATAAATTTAACGGTATGCAATAATATTGGTCCTGGAGTAGGTTTACGCGTTTAGCTGTCAAGCAGTAAAAGTTACTTTCTGTTTGTTTTTTGTTTTTCGCGCAGTTACATTGTAGTAACTAAAGGTAAGAATGTACTAATGCGGAAGAACCGACCCACCTAACACAGGAGAAACGGTGAAAAAGGTGATCTCCTAAACGTACACAATGGCTACTGAGAAGCTGAAATATTTTTTTATATATTATGTTTTGTTACTGTAGAGTAGGTACACAAAGAATAAAACTAAGCAACAATTAAATTCGACGCAATAATCAAACGTTTATGTAACAAGTCACAATTGCTTTATCGAAATATAATTTGACATCATATCGTACTATTGGTTCTTCATCATAAATAACAATAAAACGTCAAAACAAGTAAAAAAAAACACTTGAATAAAATTATACAAAGGGGTCATAAATATCATTGATATATCGACGTGTATATTTTGAAGTGTATGAAAAAACTATTGCTCTCAAACCAGTCAGTGTCAAAGATAAAAGTGTTATCACAAGTTTTGATAAACTTGAAAAACTCTACGTTTACTAATGCTGTCTATTTTTGTATTCATTATTTACATTTAGACGCCAGCGTTATTTGTTTTACAGTTACGGTATAGAAACAAATTCTCGTGGTAAGAATACGAAATACTTCCCGATGGCGTAAGAAATACTAATGTAGAATGAAATATTCAGGATGAAAACAGCAGTACAAATGTGATTTGGTAACATTTTCAGAAGCGCGAATTGTATTCGACTACAATCCAAAATCTACATAAAAACAATACTTTTTACTGCGTATTGTAAACTCTCTTAGTATTGAGAAATGTAAAGAAAACCACACCAAAAAATCACTCACAAAACGACAAATGACTCCTCCTGCCGTGGGGGGAGCGGAAGGAAGTGTCAGACTTCTGCTGACTAAAAACCCACCCTGTTCCTTCAGCTGCCCTTGCGTTCCGGGGCCGCGGTATCTCGTTAGAACATTCCCACAACCCCATAAGTAGGTTTATCTTTAATGTCGACACAATCATAGATCTTCAAGAATATTATGGTTGATCTTACAATGTAATTAATAGCAATTCATAGATTTCTTTACCTCCACATAATACTAAGCTTGCAGAAATTGGTAAGACATCTAACCAATGGTAAGAAATAATTCCATATATTTTAAGACTAGTACTCACGCGAGGCTTCGCTCCCGTGGATTCTATCACGGTAAAAACATAACTCTCCTTTTTTGCAGTCGCGTAAAAAGTAGCCTATATATAACCTTCCTCAAGCTTCAAGCTACTTCCATACCAAATTTCATCCAAATCCACCCAGTACTTTCGAAGATTAGCGCGTTCAAGCAAACAAACAAACAAACTTTTCCGCTTTATAATATTAGTATAGATAGCATGATAGCAAAAAATATTCTGAAATATTTCGTGAATGTCTGACACACTTTACATACTCGTAGCTGCATCAAAAACAACATTATCCTATATAAATGCGGGTCGTATAATCTAGCAGTTTGCTCACAAATTATGTAAAATAACAGTATAATTTGAAATTGTCTGTGGGAACCAGACAACAGTGGCAGACACAAATTAATTGCGCTCAAGTTTACCACCAAACATGCAAAACTGTGGAACTTGGATGTTTCAGTGTCAAGAGGTTTCACGTTGACAGATGGGAATGTGAGAACAGATTAATTATTTTAAATGAAAACTGGCTATATGCTGATAAATTTATCACTTAGGCTCACTTCTGGAGCGGAAATTTATGTGACAAATGGTCAAATGAATTAACAACAGTCATTCGTATTATTTGCCTTGTGTGGTGACACTTCAATCTTTTTTATTATTTTTAATAGAAGCGCGTTTGAACACCATCTCACCTGATGGTAAGCGATGATGTAGTCGAAGATGAAGCATGTTTACCGAGAAGTAATCTATCCAATCTTGACTTAAAAGACCCCAAGGTTGTAGCTATCAGGAAACACAAACTCCGGCAGGGAATTCTACTCCTTAACTGTACGCACAATGAAGTTATTCCCAAAACATTTTGTGAGTATGGTATTTGCCTTATGTATCACTTCAATCTTTATTTCAAGAAGTCAGGAGACAGTTGACGACAGATGTTGACTCGCCAAACACTGTGCTGGAAGTCTATATCTCCTGAGGATGCTCCGTGGAGGACCGAAATACGTGTCGAGTATATAACTATACTTGGATGATATACATTGCATCATATAATGCATGTCTTGTATAGTACAAACTGGATGGCGCTGCTGCAAACTCCATGTGAGCATGAACAGCAAGATTTTTGGAGTATTAATGCTAGATATTATTCTGTAGTATGAGTTTGTTATGGATTTGTGCAAAGAAACGCTTGAATTTATTCTGACTTCTAGGAAAATTAGACACGTTCCGGACTCATATAAGGCCTATATTTGGCCATAATTCGTATGTCATTGTAGTTTCTATCTGTTATTATGCTATGTCAAAAGATTCTTTGTGGCAAGTGGTTATCTTATGAATACGCGCGACATACTCACAATCAGCGACTTCCCACAATTAGTCATGTACTGACGCAACAAGTTACAAGTTAAGTAAACTAAGTGTTTTAATGACCTGTATGGCCTATGTTGCGTGGTAAAATTTAGAAAAAGAACTTTTAGCTATGTTTATCCTAATAACTGGAAACCGCGCGTGGCTTCGCTCGCATAGACTTTATCATGATAAAAACAAAACCTTGTTTTGCAGTCTTGTAAAAAGTATAGTCCTTCCTCAAGCTTCAAGTTAATTTCATGCCAAATTTCATTCAAACCCACCCAATACTTTCGAAGATTAGCACTTTTAAAAAAACACATTTTTCCGCAATATTTGTCTATAGCCGGCTCTACACGTTGGCCAACACAGTGGCGAATGCAGTGGCCAATGCCTATTGGCCAACGTGTAGACGGGGTGTTTGTGCATGTTGGGTGCACAAACACCCCCTCCACACGTTGGCGAATAGGCACTGGCCACTACATTCGCCACTGTGTTGGCCAACGTGTAGAGCCGGCTTATTATGTGAATGAACATCTTTAAATCTAACGGATTCTTTTGTAGTTAGTAATATAGGTTATTACTAACAACAGAAGAATCCGTTTATGATGTCATCGAAGGGAAGTGACAAACACCACCGGACAAGACCTCTTTAGAATAATTAGGACATAATAAGCAACAAGCCAATTAACGAAGTCATTATATTCAATCAGGCTCACATAAGACCCGTCAGCCTTTAAAGCAAGAGTGAACAGACAATCTGTGCTTGCTCGTTACATCGTAGACCTCATCTACCGCTTACCATCAGGCGTGATTGAGGTCAAAAGAGGGCCCAATTAAAATGAAACAAAAATGTTTCAATTAATCTATACTAATATTATAAAGCTGAAGAGTTTGTTTGTTTGTTTGTTTGTTTGCTTGAACGCGCTAATCTCAGGAACTACCGTTCTGATTTGAAAAATTCTTTCAGTGTTAGATAGCCCATTTATCGAGGAAGGCTATAGGCTATATATCATCACGCTAATACCAATAGGAGCGGAGCAGTAATGAAGAATGTTTCAAAATCGGGGGATTTTTTTTTCCACGGGGACGAAGTCGCGGGCGGAAGCTAGTAACGATATAAGAAAGCCAAACTTCGCGCAATGTCATAAACACCAGATTCTACTGTATACGTTTTTGTTTTTTCTTGTCCCAATTTTGCAGTATTTCCGCAGCTCGATATTTATTTTTGTAAAAAAAAGGTACGATCCTTTGATATCCCTCTTCAAAATAAATAAAATGGCACACGATAAATCCATTATCTGACCACCCAACAATTTACCCAATTTGAAAGGCCTTTTCACCCGTTGAAAGGTTATTTCCTATACTGCGGTTTGACCCTAAAATGTTCGCATTTTAAATCAAGTCTGCACTCAACAAAAACCTTTTCCAGGGTCTATTTGCCTATGTAGGAGCTCTTTTAACACGTTGCTCACAAGAAACCTTATAGACTAGGAAATTTTCGAATGCGTTAACGTTTGCTTAGTGAAAATTAAATTTTTAATTTTCTTATCATGTGAAACTGTTTTCAAACCTGTGAGTTAGCTGTTCCTTTTTTATTTGGTTTCAAAACCTTAACGTATGTCACGAATGTTTCTTTTTCTGCAAATATAACTCCAATTGTAATTTCAACGTTCTTAAACAATATCTAATGGTTATGTTAAAATAAAAATTCCAACGCAAAAATAGGTTTGTATTTAACTAAAATAAATTAGTGATGAAGGTAAGTAAGGTAATCCCTTATTGACATGTAATCTATTAGACAAATCTGTTTAGAACTCAATCATTACAAAAACACTAACGATACGTTTACCCACGCGACTGATTCAATTTCTTTCCCAAAACAAATCGCACACCAAAGCCGATACATCTCTGAATCGTATGTAGGTTCTCCGTATAAAGCTAAAAATAATGGGCGGAACACACGTGTCTGTAAATATAGCCGTTTGGTCGCGTTCAAGGAACCCGCGATATTTGTTTACGAACCGGCTGATTGTAACTGCGTCGTTTCGTAATGATGCCGCGTGTCGAGGAACACCCTTATTTCCGTTAAAGCATTTATTTTGCAAATTAATAAATTAATATCCTATGACCTATACTAATATTACAAAGCGGAAAAGTTGGTTTGTTTAAAAGTACTGGGTGGATTTGGATGAAATTATGGAATGGAAGTAGCTTGAAGTTTGAGGAAGGCTATTGACTTTACCCGACTGAAAAGGCAAGAGGTTATGCTTTTATCGTGATAATACAGTCCACGGGAGCAAAGACCCGCGCATCTACTAACATATTTATGAAATTCTAATACTTAGAAATAGTGTACAGGCGCATATAGAAAAAAAAATTGGGAATTGTTAAATTAGTCAACATCGCTGTCGATAGGAAAAATGCCCAGAATACTGGCCGTTTTGCCACATTGAATAGCAATGCTGATTCTTTGATCGAAGAAAAGGCCAGTCTTCTGGTCAGGTGAAGAGTCGAATAATCGTATATAGATGTTAAGACTCTGTGGGCATTCGGACGGGGCGATGGCGATGGGCGTAATGTTTCGTCCCCAAACGGCTCAAAACTATAAATAAGGTTGTTTGAGATTTTCTGTACCGTTTTCTTGGAGCGAAAGTGCTAAAGGGTTACGGTGTGGTTAAGGATTGTAAGTTCCGTTGAGAACAAAATCTATTGATGTTTTGCAAATGGAATTTCTTGAATCTCTGCTTATTATTATTTAGGTCACCGCTGTTCCTTTCTGATTACGTTGGCGTTACGAGACATTTTATTTTTATTATACGTTGCCCTACACTGATATTGACTCTTGAATCGTGTACTGGTACATATATAAACATCCAGATTTGGAAAAAAAAAACTATATTTAGGTCATAAAAATTATCGTTTGATGCAAGAATTGAACCTACGAGTCGCATCGCAGCAGCCGATGCTCAATCACTGCTTCAACCGTGTCGAATATCGAGTGATTGACTCCGAGACTTGACATTCTTGTCTTAGCGCTTTTCACCTGAATACATCAGCGATATAGCTATAACCTGGCCACTACTGATTTGAGCTTTCAGAAGTTGCAGTAGTTGACAGAATGGCAAAGAGCGCGTCAAAAATTAACCTACTGGTACATATAGACTACTTTTAGGTAAGCGTGCTTCATCTTCGACCACAACATCGCTTACCACCAGGTGAGAAGGCGGTCAAAAGCAAGCCTATCATCCATAAAAAAATAGTTACTGTTATTATATTATAGGAAGCGATTTCCACACCATTATGCAAGTGATTTCAATAATAAGCCCTAAAGTTTAACGTACCGAGTGAAAACCGATCTCTTTCATTTTCTAATTAGCGTACGAAACTACATCGGAAATGAACCGGTTTAAATATCAGTGTTTAATTACTTTCGCTCATCCGCATCACGGAACGGAGATCATTAACAACTGCATATTAAACAGCGTCTCATTTGCATATATGCGAATCAGAAATGGAGATTTAATCAATTTGTCTTTCACGTATCCCTGAGAATTTGGGCTTGAAAGCAACAAAATTAATTGATGAATGAATATCTGAGTTGGATTACTGGGTCCGGGAAATGAAACTACTGAAAAGGTTCTACAGCATCTCGATGGGTGAATGTATGTGTTATTGCTTTTATTTTCGGGGACAATATCATCAAATGACGCCACCCGCTCTGGGTGGAACAGAAAGGAGTGTCAGACTTTTACTGACAAAGATCCCCCATTCCTTCAGTTGCCCGTACGTTCTGGGGCTACAGTAACTTTTTTTTAATCGATGATAGCCTCGCGTTTGACCCCTATCTCACCTGATGCTAAGCGATGATGTCGTGTCGAAGATTTACCACGCTTACCTAGAAGTAACCTATTCACTGTTGAGTTGATTACCGCTTACCTTTATTTATTATTTATTTCCATTATTGTTTATTTCATTATTTATTTATTATTTATTTCCATATTATATGCATTACCGCTATCCCGACAGTTCTTTGTTTTTCCTTACTAGATCATAATATCTTATCGAATGTCAATGTACTAAATAGGTAACACCTCTCTCCCTAACCATCAAGACGTAATATTACGAGAAATTAAATACAATTAAACTCCAATCAAATAATAAAAACGATTAGTCGCAAACTATCACTTTTAAACACGTTAATTACATTTCGTAATGCATCTAGCATGTAGTCAGTATCTAGGTATGTGTGTCGACGTAAAAAAAACTCCCGATCGCCTTTTTAAAGTGTGCTAACGACCCACGCACACAACCCAGGTACAATCGGTAAAAGAAGTGAAAAGATTAAGTTTTAAAAGGTGCTATTTATACGTAACAATTCAGTGGGCACGCGACTAAATAACGTTTCATAATTTGTTTTGTGATTGGTCGATTGTGATTTTGACATATTGTTACCCAATTTTTGTTTGTCCAAACATCAATAAGAGAAACAGGCGTAAGGAAAATGGTGTCATTAGTTCATAAATAATAATAAGAATGTTGTAATTCAGACTAACTCTATTTACTGGTTAGTTAAGCTAAAAAGTGGAATACCCTACCGGAGTCTGTGTTTCCCGATCTATAAGTCAAGAGTGAAAAGGTTATTTCTAGGTAAGCGTGCTTCATTTTCCACATCATCGCTTATCATCACTTATCTTGGCCAAACGCCTATAAACAATTAAAAAAAACGAGTACAAAACTAACGTTAGTACTTGGATTTGTTGCTAACTCCTCATTACCGGAACAATACAAAATAACCCTTTTCTTATATCAACTAGACAGTAGCATTTGTATTGTGCGATACTCCAGTATGCGATTGTTCCTGTTGTTCGTTATATAATTTTCAGGGATAATACTAATGACAGTACAAGCGTTATGCCATTAATTGCCTTTGCTAACATACGAATCTTACTAAGATTATTAAATCACCAAGCAAGTGTGGTAAATAATGCTCGTAATTTTTCTGAATAGGAAGAGGTTTTACGCCAAGTAGGACAATAACAACCTGTTATACTTTAAGGTTTAATAAATCAGCGTAAAGTTTTTTTTGCTCGACAAGAGAAAAACTTACAAAATGTCACAAGAAAAATAGAAAAAATATGTCTCGCGTTGATCTCTAGCGGGACACACGACCTGAAACGTACTTTTAGTTTTCTTTTTTTAATGTCTTACATAACGGTTTCCTTGATAAAAGTCAATTAATAACTTGATCGAATTGTAAAACGGAGAGTCGGACAATACTGAAAAAACGTGGTTATTAAAAAGGCTAACGAAGCGTGGCTAAATTTGTACGCGATATAGTGTAGGTACTATAAATCTTATAAGTTTTGACTACCGTAATTCAGTATTCATATTGATAGATAAAAACTAATTTAATAGTAATAAACTTTCTTATTAACGTCAGCCATTTTTAGACGAACAATTTGAAGTTAAAATCTTCTCTATTTGTGCAACTCTACATGAATGCAGAAGCTTGACAGGTTTTCAGGCTTAAGGTGGTTTCGATAGTTTACTCAAGATCGAAGTTTTTTTTTTATAAAGAGTTCTGTAGAATTCACATTACTATCTTGTCATATGCTTGTGTAACGATTGGGTTCCCGGAAAATGTGTAATGGGTGGGGTTGTAATCCGCGACCACTCGATCACAAGACTATTGACGCTTATTTTGGTATAGGAGCCGCAAAATTTCAGTCGGCCTATAGATTATTCAGTGTATACTTTTATAACATGAACTTTATATACTGACCGACTGCTGCCCGCAACTCCGTACGCGTGGGAGGATTTCCCGCATAAATCCCGATCCCGTGGGAATTCCGGGATAAAAAGTAGCCTGTTTTATTCCACGATGTCAACTATATAGGTACTTACTAAATTTCATTAAAATACAGATAATGTATTGTCTTACAATTTGCAACAAACAAAAAATAAATACACTACCAGACTAGGTGATTTCATTTACCGTATGAATTAAAATCATAAAATTAATACCACAGTCTTGTATTTATTTACCTATTATCCTTGTATGTGCAATATAAACATGGATGTAACATTACAATATTTATTTTTGAAATTAATTAGTTTTAGTTGAAATAGAGTTGCTTTGTTTTTCTGTAACTGGATCTTGTTCTCTCCCATAAATGTCGAGGTAATTAAGATAACGCACTTATGACGTAAGCCACCTCGTTGAACAAATATGCAAAAGTCTTGTAGTTCAATTGTTTTACATTATCTTCGCCACTAAGGCATAAAATTGAGGAGTATATTAGATATAATATCGTTCAAATTGTATTTACATTAACAAATCTACGTAGTAAGTTCAATACCAGTAGTTTATTTCATGTTAAAGTTACTTTTGTTCATAACGTTCGAAAAAAAGTTAAGATACTTGTAACTGTTTAATTATACGTTTAATTAAGTACTCGATTGAAAAAAGTCACAATTTCCTGTGTTTACAGTAAGGTATTGGACCGAATAAATTAATGATATTATAAATGCAACTGCGCATATCTGTGTACAGATCTCAAAGATCGTATAGATTTCGTCAAAACTAATTCAGACAACACACGAGGAAGTTGATTCAAAAAACAATTGTTTTTTTAAGACGGGAGTCTAAAACTCACCTTATGTGAATGCCGATGGTGTGGGGTCACCGGAGGCGGATGCTGGGGAGGATGCGGCACCTGGTTCTGCCCCGTGACGACAACCGGGAGACCGTCCACGATAGTCACCATCACCCTCTTATCACCGCTGCGACGTCGCTCCGCTGAATTCCTCCTCCGTCGCTGCTCATCTACTACAGGCCTCGCGAACACCGTTCGGCGATCAAAGTTCCGCGGATCGCTTTGATTTTCTGCGGCCCTGGTAGCTGGCGTGTGACTTTTGGAACGTTTGAGGAGTCTCATAACATGAGATTTGAGAGCGTCAGGTTTGCTCACAGGAGGCGGTAACTCTGGCTGCTTGTGTTTGTATGATTGGGAGTGCGCATGATGGCGCTGCACGGACACCGTGTGCCCCATGCCTGGTGGTATCACGTTCGACAGGCTCTTGACTGCGTACGCAGCATCAACTTTGTTCCCCGCGACGCACGATACCTCGTACATTCCGATACTACCGTTCCCGGCGGCTCTTCCTCACACTTCCACTTACAACACCATGTTTCATAAACTTATCCTATGACACTGCAATCCTTTTGTACTATACAGTTTACGCTTTCCGACAAAGCATCGTATAACACGCACTTTACACGGAATTGGTAACTTCGAAGAGTTCGTTGCTTACAATTGAAAGAGTGTTCGTTATGAATGTCGCACGTGATCGAAGGAAAATAACTTTAACAGGTCGGACCGGTTGTGAAGAATTTTCGCGTGAAGTGTGCGATGGTTTATGAATTGGGCGGGACGACACAAATACGTCTTAACCGCGCGCGAGTCGCCGACCAACTGAGTAGTGAAGCACATACGGGGCGCGCGGCAAAGGCCGTACGATAGTGATAACGAATGATGCGTTCCGTCGCCGAGGTCCATATAATCCGCAAAAAGGTCAATGTTTCGATGAAGTCAGCAGCAATTGCTGTAATTGGCGGATAATGTAACGTGAATTGGATAATGTGTGTGCTTCACGAAACACAATACGATACAACGCCCTCTCGTGTTCGTAGTTTCTTGTACATATTTCTGTGCATAATACTGAATTGTTGACAACCCTTTCCCAAGTATAAGAGGGCAGTTGAATAAAGTTTTGGCAAGTATTCGGATACGATTCCGAAACAGGAAATTTTTCACTTCAAAGAGAAAACTATTTATAAAGATATTTGAATTCTGTTGTAACACTGGTAAAACAAAAGTTCCAGCCTAATACACTTAAAATATTTAGGCCAACAATGTACCGAGGTGTTGCCATACACTAAAACTGCAGCGGACAGTGTTGCCATACTCTAAAACTGCAGTGTTGCCAGTTTTATTGAATTCAAAACTATTTCGCTCATTCCTCTCTAAATTGGACTGGCCTGAATATCAGCAGCACGTATATGAGACCGGAAACGGAGACGTGGGTAGAATTGACATTGGCTTTTGTTTAAAATTAAAATTGAACGATTACCGCTAAAAAGTATCGTTATCTATGACAGTTTTATCCATTACGCATAGAAATGTCGCCATTTTAAAAATTGAATTTCGTATTTAATACCAACCTCGTGGTATTTATTTCGGATATAAATAATACCGAAATTTTTAATTATAAACAAGTTTTCGTGCTCTAAAAGTGGAAACCATTTCAGGGTTCGCTAAACCTCTAAAACAACAAAGTACTTTAAAGTGGATTTTGAGGCATCACAACCATTTTCATTTTTTTAAACAACAATTTATTATAAATTTTCTACAACATAATTAGTTTTTGGACTGCCAAAGGTTTTGGGTACTCTGGTCCTTTGGCAGCTCAGAGCATACCTCGTTATAGGTACTTAAGCTATGGAATTTCCTTTGTGAGATAAGAGAACGCTTTGAAATGTATTTCTTAACTGCGAAGTAGCTTTACCAATTACTTTGGTTTAATTTTATGGTAGTTAGTGTTTTGAGTTAGTAATTAACTGAGAGATTAAATGTCTACGGCACATTTTTAGAGATAAATCTTATCCCAAATTTGAGGCACATCAGTTTATGGACACTGGACAATTTTATAGCTACAAAGACACAAGAAAATTATTATAAAAAATACTTACTTGAAACATTCGGTGCCGACGCAACATACATTATTCCTTAAAATTAATCCTCATATCAGTACGCCCTTTCAGCTGATCTTTTACACCGTCCATCCATCTTTTCATCGGAAAGTAAAATGCCAACATAATGAAATCATAGCCACAAAATACTTACTAAATATGTTGGGATCAACTTCCACTTAAACAGATCGATGGTTCGACGTTTATCTGATCTCCACAACCCAGTAACCGAGTACCTAGCCCTATACCAAGACAAGACTGATGTGAGATTTATGTTAAAAAATAGTGTACGAATGACAGTCGGGACAGGCATGTAGTAACCATAATATCCTAAGATGGTCCATTCATCCACCCATCCACAGAACCAACAAATTGAAGATCGATTCGGCGACTGTTATCAATATATCAAAGAGCTCGTTCAAATCATAGCAGAGAACAATAAACACCCAAAGCAAGTTTGTGCAATAAGACCAAGAAGTGTTTTTAACAAATCTAGCCCTGAATCCGATCTCAATCGGCGACTTGCGAAATTATAGTCAATAGTTGTAACTGTTGAGTAATCTATCGCGGCCTTCGTTGTTGGATAGTTATAGTAGTAAACACAATACGTCTTGACTGTGTTGATTTTACCACTGCACTAGGGAATGCAATATCGATCTCGAAGAGAGAACTTGTCCATATGTACTTGTACAATTTTAGGAAAGAATGAAAAATATTGTATTTTTTAAAACTTGTTATACCTCGGAAACTAAATGCCGAGAACTTGACGCTTTTTATTTAGACACCCGCATATTTTATTTCACATATGTAGGCCTAGATGGGCAATATTATGAAACGTTAAAAGCTAGTGCACGTTTCGGATTTATTGTTTCCTATCCTAGTAGGAGAAGAACGTCAAGAATCTCCATGTTTTGACATATTAGCCTTACACTCCTTTTATATAAGGCAAAAAGTATTTCATAAAGATGAAACAAAGCATGCGGAATCCTTTTTGTTGGGTACAGGAGTCTCTCTTAAAAACATTATTTCCGTTGCTGCAACTTGTCACCTGACCTCAGTACCAATTACTTAGTTGTTAAATTTAATACGTGGAGATTGTGAAGGATAACCTTAATATTGCTACGTTATGCTCCATTGGTTGCAAGCGCAGCTGCGAATGTTAGATCTTGATTTAATACTGAGGTCAGACTAACAGTGTTATTGAGATTTTCATTGTTGAGGAAACAATAAGTGGCTACCCACAGATTTCAATTACAAATATGAACAGGTTTTCGTAAGTTTTTTGCCCAAAGTGCACAAAAAAAGGAATTGAATTTTGACAAATGCTAACAGAGAAATATTAATATGTTGCGCTAATAATAACACAATTCCCATTACCAACCTTTCATTTATAATAAACTTCGTCGTATATCAGTATCGTAGACCTATAAGCATAAACATTTCAGGAAAGAACTTATATCAATCACTACCCTAAATAAACAGCAATACTGTTGCGTTTCTAAGCTCTATTTCAGTTCTGTAATGAGCAAATCTGAAACAAAGACAACTAACAAATAAATGATTTATACCAAACAAATTACCTGTCTATATATATCGTTTATTATGACGGTCTCGATTAACATTACTCATAAAATACAAGCGTTCATTTTCCTTGTACAAACCTACTTATTACCAGCACTGCCGCCTACTTGAACAAAATTAGCCTATTTAAAGTACAAATACCAAGTAGGTGATTGTGTCTTTATTGCTAGATATGAAACATGGCTACTACATATTGCCGAGCAGCTAAAAATATATGATAACAAGAACTATACACATACTCGCTTCACATACCTACAGCTAGTGTAAGAGCAGTCACGAACGGCATTTGTTTTAGATCGCCTTGCGTAAGCGTCATCCAAGACCGCACAACTTTGTTAAACCCTAGGAGCATCTGCTACCCAGACGTGACCTGCAGTGGCCAGTTTGAAAAGCAATCATGCGACTGCGAACCCAAGTAGGCCGATGCAGGCATAATTTAGCGAAAGGGGAGATCATAGATCGCAGTGAAATCCAGTGCAAATGCGTTGCTCCTGACCAAACCATGTCACATTTGCTGGAGGGTCTATAATGCTCAAATACGTGCACCTATGTACACTTTATGAAGCCAATGAGGTCGCGACTAGCGGTACTACCTACTGAGCCCAAAATAATATTTAAACCATCGATTCGACAAATCTTCCGACGCGTGCGCCAGTTTTCGCTTGTTGTATGGAGCCGGCCTTCTAGATTTTCTGTGTAATATATGAGTCACCAGTTCAACACCAGTCAATATTGTGAGAGCGAGTGAAAGTGTAAGACACACCTTTGTTGATTGATACTTAGACCCTACTGCGTATGCAACTATGAAGTAAGTTTACAGATTAAGTGGAATTTCTTTTTACTACGCACAAAACGTTTCGGAAACGATTTTATTGTGCGTACAGCTAAAGAGTGGGATTTCCTGCCGGAGTCTGTGTTTCCTGATAGCTAAGATTGGGAATATTCAAGTTAAGAGTGAATACGTTGCTTCTAAGCCAGCGAGTTTCATCTTCGACTACATCATCGCTTACTATCAGGTGAGATGCTGATCAAACGCAAGCCTATAAACAATAAAAACGCATCTTATATGAAAGGTTTTTTATTCAAACAAAATCCTCCACATCTAAAACCTCATTTCAGCCATACTTACAATTGCAACACGGTAAGTGAGTAATGTTAATCATCAGGCGGTTCTCGCAAACGCAATGAGCACGTGGTAAAACTATTACGATAATATTTTGTAATGCTGAATGTACATTAAGTACTGTGGGATTAGAGAAAGGCGTGTATTGCTCCAGATATTTTATAAAGGAAATTAGATGTAAAAACACATACTTAAGCTTGTTCCGATGTTGACAAATATAATAAATCCCTTTGTACTGGGAATAAAAAAGATAATTCTACTTATTCGCTGATAATTCGTTTATTACTGTTGTATTACTACTGGTTGTTCAGACTCAGACCATTCGTCAATGTCATTTTCAACTTTAACGATTTGTTATCATGTTAAACTGGCTTCTGATTTTATTTTGTCTAGCAATACCGGTTCTATTTGTGTTAGGTAATAACTAACTTTAAGAATTAATATGGAAATTGTGAAAATTATTTAATAGCTGACAGATACTAATATTGAAAGAAACGACCTTATCTTCACTAAAATTATAAAGAGAAAGTGGAGTTACAGTTTGTTTGTTTATATGTTTTTCAACACCATGTGACTGAGATACTGCATTTTGCTTCGAGAAAGAGAGATTCCTTCTCGTTTACAATGACATAGTTTCCCCACATGCCCAAAAATGCCATATTAAAAGAGACTCAGACCATTCGTCAATGTCATTTTCAACTTTAACGATTTGTTATCATGTTAAACTGGCTTCTGATTTTTATTTTGTCTAGCAATACCGGTTCTATTTGTGTTAGGTAATAACTAACTTTAAGAATTAATATGGAAATTGTGAAAATTATTTAATAGCTGACAGATACTAATATTGAAAGAAACGACCTTATCTTCACTAAAATTATAAAGAGAAAGTGGAGTTACAGTTTGTTTGTTTATATGTTTTTCAACACCATGTGACTGAGATACTGCATTTTGCTTCGAGAAAGAGAGATTCCTTCTCGTTTACAATGACATAGTTTACCCACATGCCCAAAACTCACCAGTGGCGAAGGGTGAATTTTCATAAAAGGGAAGCCGGACCAAAAAATGCTTACCTTGCTCAAGTGTGATGCGTGAATTTCAGTAACTGTGGCCCCGTGGCTGACTTCGAAATCTTGTAACTTCGTAAATAATTATTTGTTTAATTGAAAATAATACATTACTATTTATATATTCATATATAAAATAATAGACTAATATTTGCCATATTTCAAAAGGGAAGCCGGTAGGAATCGAGTTGTATGGAGCCTTCGCCACTGCCACTCACATCTTTTTACCGCAAAAAGTAAAACAAATAGTTCTTACGGGATAAGCCATTTTTATCGGGTAGGAAAATCATCGAATGACTTCTCCCGCTCTGGGTGGAGCGGAAGGGAGTGTCAGACTTCTACTGACTAAAAACCCACACTGCTCCTTCCCCACCCACCCTGGCCTTGCGGTTCGGGGCCGCGGTATCTCTAAGCAATTCCCACAACCCCAGCGGTTAAGCCATAATAGCGTGGGACAATGGCTAGCAATCAGTATAAATATTGCAAGTTCGTGAACGATTAGATTAGGAGATCACACTGCACCGTTAGTATTAACACAAAATTCTTTCAGCTTGTGCAACATTTTCAACACGTCCATTCCGTATCCACTTTCACATTTAAAACAACAGTTTATTATTCCAACTAATGCATCGACCCGTTCTCATTAACCAAAATTATCACGCTTGCAGTTTGTAAACAAATGAATGGTGTTTTTTTTTCTAACTACCGTCTGTTTGGCCAGAATTGGTTCCGTAAACATATTTTTTAGGTTCGAGTATTTTTGTTTTGGTTCGCTTGAGTTTTGGATCAACACACCGTGTGTAATGAAGTGTGCTTTTTACAAAGGAAATATACGTTAATGAATGGTAGATGGCTGTTTTTGATATCAGATATTCAGAGGAATATCATCGTTAGCGAAACGTGTTTAAAACCTTGTATACCGCAGTACCAATGTAAATTTGGTTATATAACGGACACTTAATTATTGAGCCCACATAAAAACTCAGTGCCATTATTCTGAATTGTTTTAATTGAAAAGTTTCACAATTTACATTTTTCTACTACCACAAAAGTATGAAATATGTATTTGTTTCACTATTCACGAACAGTTTTATCAGTAACTTATCAGGGAGAACGGGAAATGGGTTTACATGATCAAGTGGGCTGACAAGTGAGAAGTTAATGAGAGCTTATCTGGTTACAGTTGTAATCTAAGGGCAAACGGTCGAGTGTGTCCTGAACTTCCACTCATTTTGGATTTTATTTTCGTTGTGCTTCGTAACGAAAATAAATTGAACTCTAAGCATGGATTTTTTGTTACCCTTATATTCCAATAGTCTGGGACCATTCGTACCTGGCCAATTTCTTATATTGATAAATTGAGTGACCACTTCCAGCAATACAACGTGTAACGGAAACCCTATATCAATCCAAAAGGGCTGAAGACAACATCTGGTATGGAGTCTCTATGCCCAGTTTCAGCACAAAATAAGTGACTCAAAGAATTGATACGAAATTATCGGTTTCATATGTTTCTTGAATATCAATCATACGATAATATCAAACAAACGTGTCACAGCACTATGAGGGTCATCACTTTCCACGTCACTTGCCTATAACACGATATTTCTCTTCAATCTTCTTAATTTGAAAAATTCAGTCTCTGGTACCAATGTATTGAAATTTCTAATTAGTTCCACACATGAAAACATAGGATTACCAAACCCTTGTCATATCGTTTGTTATCATCCAAAGAAGCCGTGCACTTGGTATGTATATACCCTTTAAATTACACGTTGTATAATATTACCTGAAATGTAAGAATAACTAAAAATATTTGTTTAGTTGATTCATTTTAAATCTAGCTACGTAATTTAATTAAAAATTTTAAATCAATAATGAATCGTGAAGGAACTGGTCATTCCAAATAAAGATAATTCGCGCAATACACAAAAGAACAAATATCAAAACGTTTTTTTTATTGAGTACAGGTTCGCGTTTGACCACTATCTCACCTGATAGTAAGTGATGATGTGATCGAAGATGGATGATGACGTCACCAGTTGCGGCCTGTCACTTCGTTGGTCCGCCCGTCACAAAAAAAAATTATTAACCTGTCTTACGGGAATCGTACATTTTCCTAGGTACTTATCAAGACTACAGATCCGTTAAGCCATTTTAGGGATATTAAGACACCAACATCCATCCAGAAATCGAAACATTCGCAATAATAAAGTCATTACAGAAGTATGAATAGTTGGATTCCAACTTCATACACCAGAAATCAATCCCAACAACATTGCCTACCGCGTGCGACACTCCCTTGCCAATTCCCAAACAAAACATCGATAGACGCCGACAGAATCCCTCCCAGCATCCGACTTCGTCACAGGCATCCACACAATGGCCGCCTTTGTATGTCTATCAAACGACACGCTACGCCATCCATATGCTGCATTCACACTAGAGTGTAAAACTCAATTTATTAATTTCATATTTCATGTTCCGCAATAAATATTGGTGTTATTTCATACAAATATAACTGTGCAAGTGTTACGCCGTAGTTATTACGAAATTGCAAAGTTATATAATCTGTATAAAATGATTGACGTGAGCTATTATTTTTAAATGGTAAGTAATATTTATTGAGAAAAATAACTTGACTCTCTGTTTGAAGAACTTTGAAAACAAATTGATCATATAAAGTGAATATTATGAATCTATTATTTTTCAACGTATGTTTGGTTTGTTCATACTAGTTTAAATGCGAAATCAGTCTGTCAGTCTGTTACGCTTCCACGGCTTAACTCTTGGACAAATTTTGACGGTAAGGAGACAGTTGAAGACCCGGTATCTATTTTTTTCAATTTTTTTTTATTCATACAGCATCCCTTAAGGGGGAATTAAATAGGGAATGGAAGTCGTATAAAAATCATTTGAACAGTCACAGGCAACAGTTATGTATTCTATAATTTCTTAAAAAACATCTGTTTTCGATCTTTCCGCCAGTACTAGCTGCATTAATGTAAACTATCCCCAGGAAACTTCGCGGCTAAAAGAGTTAACGTAAACAAATCAAAGGATTTACTATTTCTCGTGATGTCTTTATTTAGGCGGCAGTACGCGCTGGGTTCCTTCAAAGGCGGTTCTTGAAAAGACAGTTCTTCCACAATTAAAATCATATGGTCGAGTGATTTATCTGAATTCGACACATAACAATAAGATCGGAGATCTTCATAGTTTTTAAAATTAAGATCAATAATAAGCAAATGCAACTCTTGATACTAAAACTTCTCAAAAAAACAACGTAATAAAATCCATACTAATATTATAAATTTAAATGTATGGGTATTTTTACGGATCTAGGTGAAATTTGGCACAGAGCTAAAACTTTTTATCCCGGGAAGAAGAATTACTCCCGGGAGATAGGTTAATCAAACTACCACGCGATGGAAATAGCAGGCAACAGTTACTAAGGTTGTTTATAGCCCTAAAAACTACGATACAAATAATGTTATATTCCCTCCTACGCTTCAACTAGACCTAACTACCATAAATACATAAGAAGATCTCTGGATCAAGACTGTATCACAGCAAACGAGGCATAAACACAACATGAGCGTTACGTTTCACTCTATTGTTCGATTCTCGACACATTCCAAGGTCTCAGAAGACAGATACGAGAGACTGGTAAACTGATAATGTCGGACTGTGGTCTGTTGCAATGACACTTTCCGGACCCAAGGGGTCTTAGATGGCCTTCAAGAAAGGTGTTCGTTGAGCTGAAATGCGTCCCCTTTCAGCTAAAATCGTAACAATAACAACGATGGCATTGTGATCAAATATCAATACCGCACAGTTAATATCCTGAACTGAAATACAGTATACGTATTATGTTAACAGATACCGGTTAAGTTACAAAAGATTGAATTTTCCTGTGAATAATTGTAATCAAAAGATAAGCATCAAATTTCCTCTGTTAAACAGTGGCTGTGAAGTAAAATACGGGAGAGAGGGAACAGCTTGCAAAAGCACTCTTCAACGAAAAAAAGGAGTTGAAAATAAAAAAAATTCAAAACCAAGTAATTAACAAGGCGTAGCATTTAAACGCAACCATTTTGGTAAAAGACCAAAGTCATTCAGAAGGTCCAACTTTTCGTCCAATGTCTAATCTGGGCAGAATGCCTCACAATTTAGATAACAAAACACAAACAACGGACAGCGAAAGTACTTCAAAAACAGCCCTCATACCTTCACTGAACCCTCTGTAATTCAAAATGAATGCGAGGAGATTAAAAAAGATATCACGGACGGAGTTCACGTGTAGACGGAGCTAAAAATAAATAGGGGGAAAATGAAAAGAATAATAGGAAAGGATGGGAAATGGTAGTCATGACTATGAGGATGTATCATCGTCACAATACCAACAACAACAGCTTGGATAATTATGAAGGTTTTATTTACTTTTTTGTTTAGATAATAGTTAACAAGAAAACAACGCATGCTTTGCTTTCCTTTGCTTTAATGAGACTAAAGGAAAAACAATCATTTGGATTTTCGTTCGTAACCAAAGGGCCGAAATGAAAACTCAATTTAGGGAACAATAAGGAACTCGTGAGTAAATTATAACAACCGCACGGGTCTATCATCATGGTTAAGTAACCTTATCGAGGTCAGCTAATGGATGGGTGACAATATAAAGTCGAGATTTTTGGTTACCTCAGAAAAACTGTTGGTCCCGGGCATAAAGAGTCATTACGGGTATTAAAATAATAAAAAAATTCTTATTCACGGGGTAGACATAGTGCTACCCAGTTACTGGGTTTTCGAGATCAACTTCAACATAGTTGATTAAAGGCTAAGCAGATGATGCATGAAACAAACACCTCAAGGTAACGATGATCTTGTTTGCACTAAACTTTATTATCTGAGCAGAAAACTGCACTATTTCCCAGCATTTTATCGTCAAACTGTGCTAAAGAAACATTAAAAACAGTAGGTAAATTATGCTAATAAATACTTTATCCCTGAAAAACTTAAGAGGATACTGTATTCTGGAGGTAATTAAAATTGCTTTTTCTTAAGGCATATTTATTTAACACTGGACTGCACCAACTCTCGTGAAATTTAAATAAACATTTTTTGCTCGTCTATTTACTTAGCAGTTATTAATCGCCTAAGGCCATTCGGGCTAAGTACAGCTTGAAAAACTGGAAATTTCGTAAAATTAGGTAACGAAATTATGTTCAATCAATCAATCAATCAATCATTTATTTGCACGAATGTAGGTACAATAAAAATACAGGTGGTAAATACAGTCAGAAATGAGCCATGTACATTCTGCCTTGAGACAGGCACGCAAAAATTTATTCAATTAGTTATAAACCAGATAAATACGAAAGCTTGTCTGTCTGTCTTTTACATATTCACGGCTAATCCGCAGAACGAATTTTGATTAATTTTGGTATATGTTTTTATTTTTATTACTGATGAGCCCACTCTTGACCTCGAACTCACCTGTTGGTAAGCGATAGATGAGGTCTAAGATGAAACGAGCGAGCCCAGAAGATGCCTATTTACTCTTGCTTTAAAGGCTGAAAGGTCATAAGTGGCAGGAAACACAGAAGCCGACAGAGAATTTCACAGCTTGGCTGTGCGGACAATGAATGTGGAGGAGAAGCGCTTGGTACGACAAGACGGTATACAACCAAGTGTGGATTGTACCCAGCCGTGCGTCTGGTAGACCGGTAGTGAATGGGATATGGAGGAATCAGGTCATGGAGCTCCTGCGCACACTCCCTGAAGTACAATCTGTAGAAAACCGACAGGCAAGCAACGGTTCGCCGATGAGCCAGGCTATGAAGCTTGTCCACCACCACCTCGTCGCCTATAAGCCTTTTAGCTATATATTATCCGTGAATGGCTGAAATATGGTGTGAAAGAATACAAAATAAAAAACATCCACGCGAACAAAGTCGCAGGCAATGGCTACTTTTTTTAAATTAAAAGTGGACCTTACGTCTCTCCTTTTATCATCAGACCACATTTTTGAAACGACAGACGTAGGTACTGCGTAAAAAATACGCCTAGATAAGAGATGAACGACTTTAAATAAATTGGAAGAAGGACTAAATTATTCTGATGACCACTGATGATGATTTTTTACCTTTTTAGCTCTGCAGCATGAAAAATCGTGCTACATTATTGTAATGAAAAAAAAATTAAGGACACGTTACTTGCAAAGCTGTACACGTGGCAACCGATAAATTAGACAGGATAAAGGAATATCGCCTTCTCATTGTAACTCACAGTGTTAGAAAGAGAGATAAGAACATCATTGGCAGCTTGTCATTCACGAGGATCGCACGCGCACCTACGGTACTCACGTTTAAGGTATTCGCATCTGATTACTGTTGCAAGGCGTCGAGTTTGTTTAAGTAGATATATAAATGTATAGAAATGGCATTATTTTTATTGTAATCTGTCCTTATTCAGACTCGATTATCATGTTCCTAGCTTTTCAGGGTCGGCTTCCAGTCCACCCTCATGCTGCAGAATGACAGCATTTACAAGCCTATCTGATAAGGTTGTGATGGCATAGCAAAAGGAATGAGAATGGCTTTTGGACTTTCCAACAACCCGTACCGATAGATTGACCTGAAATATTATTAAGACAACAATAAAAGAATTTGTAAAGAAGATGTCAGTTGAGCAGTGGTAGGTCATTGGACTTGCAAGTTGCAGGTTGAGGTTTCGAACCTATTCATGCCTGAATAGGTACGCAGTGGTGACGATGAAAATTAAACAAAGTAATGTGCCTATTACTTTGTTTAGTTTTCTGCTCTCAAAACAGTAACGGAAACATCGTAAGGAAGCCCACGTATCCTAGAACGGAAACTCCGAAGACATGTGTCATCTACCTGCACTGGGCCCGCATGGTGGGTGTTACGGCCCATTCCCCTCTCATAGAGAGGAGTCCTATGTCTAAGCAGTGGGAGCGTGTAATTATGAGGTTTAATTATGTATGTTATGCAAGGGAAATTAATAAAAAACAAATCTGCTCAACACAGACTTCAGTTCATTAGTTACTAGGGCCATATTATTATTCGGCATGTATTCTTACAGTACGAGACAACAATATTATATACTATAAGAGCAAAACAAAATAGTTTCACAGTTACAGCAACAGCGTTAGCGAGTTTGCGCCTTGTAATTTCATTTACCACTTATTAAGGAATAATGGACCCTTTCGAGCCAAATTGGGGTTCTGTATGCCACATAAAGTACTCGAAGAAACTAGCTTAGTCCCTCGTTAGAACGATTTGTTACCAAAAGAATGGCATGAAGATATATTCTTCAATTAACTGCGCAGTTCAAGAACCCTGTTCATCAAGGAAAAACAATGTTCAAACGATGTCAATGACCGGGACAATGCAACTGTAACTGTTCAAAGAAATTACCTACTATATCCCTTTTATAAATACGAAAGTAACATAGTGTGTCTGTTAAACTTTCACGTCTACATCTCTTAACGGATATTCACGAAATTGACACAGAGGAAGATAAGGACTTGGAGAAAGACAAAGGCTATTTTTCGTAAAAAAAAATTACATTTTACGCGAGCGTAGCCGTGGGCAGAAGCTATTAATTAAAAAGCCTTATCCATATATCACTATGCAACAGAGTTCAACAACCCCAGTGATATTATCTCAAACCTTATTTTACCACATCTACTGTATCACTTCGTATCTTAGGCCTAAAATCTAATACATGCACAGCAATGTCGACTCATTTAATATTTACGCGCGTGTTGGAAGATTTGTCGGTGACCGATGCCGAAGACATATTCTTGTTTATTCAGTGCTTATTTTTTGAGACGGTATTACGGAATAAAGTATAAGGACAATGATTATGAAGAAAGTAACAATTTTTATTATTTTTATTTTAATACATTACAACGGGCAGGTGCAAGTGTAGGTTACGTTGCACCGTGATCACAGGGAAGACGGTAGCACACTGATCACGTGCCATCATGCACAGCGAGGCTAAGGGGAGACATCTTTACCTCAGGAATGAGCCCTATTAAGTGTTTTCCAGAAGGGGCTCCGGAGTGGTCTTTTAAGAGGTAACCCTTCTATGTGTTGATGGTGATCACCGGGGTGGTTTTAGTGACGTAGATATCCCACACTCCCTGTTCTTTTTCCCAAAAGTTCAGGCGACTTATTGGAATAAGGGTAAGAAAAAGGAAGCATAGAGCACTGGATGTCTTTATACTGATAATATAGTAAAAGTAAACATTTTAAAAATGTTTTCGTATGTAATAACGAGTATGTTTTTCTCGCCGTACAAGGCCTCATCAGCCAGAGATAACATTTGCGGAAAATGCTAAGATTCTATTGTGTTTGGCTTACATATGCGTATAGTTAATATTCTTACGTCAAGCATCAAGCTACGTAGGCGGCATTTAATTAAGGTTGTACCTGATATTCCTCCTTGAGATAACAATTAATTTAAGATATCTACTGGAGAAGAATTTCAGTAGGCGTTGAACGATTTCAAACATCAGACTGTTATCAAGCATCAAATAATTAGTGTACATACCATCTGCCGTCATTATTCATTGCCTTTAATTTTCGCATTGATAAAATATTCACGTTTCGTACGTGGAATCTTAAGACAACAGTATTCTCTGGAAGGGAAATTTAAAAAACGCTGATCCGGAATCTTCCTTCGCTTACAAGCTACGTATCCATAGAAACCTTCTAGACGGGATTAAAACAAAACTGTTGTACTAGCAGGTACTTAGTAGACAAAATACAGAACACAGTCTCATATACAAGAGTCCGGAACGTTGCCAAAATGGTAGTTAGGAGCGCATAAATTTCCAGCTGGTCTGTCCTAGATTTAAGTTTAAAGTTCAGCCTTTTTCTAGGGCGGCTGGAGATTAAAACGGACGGGAGTTAAAGCTCAGCTATTTTATATGAAATATATATTCGCCTCTAGGGAGGAGTTGTTACTGTATCGAACCGCGCTGAGTTTGGACCTAAAAATTATAGCCCTAGGGATCCCTATTCTGCTATGTCAAATCCATCCATCCAAATGTTGTGTGTAAAAGATCGTTCTTAGCGTTAAGACCACCCATCGTAACACCCTTTGTAGTTGTTAAGTCCTTATTGTCTGGCCTATTGGGTAGAACAAAGAGTATATCTATCAATAGGCCGCCAAATATCATCTTCTGCTTAACCTTTTTCTGGAATACGTCAGGGTTAGCTTCCAGTCTAAACAAATACAGCTGAGTGCTAGTGTTTTACTTGATGCGACTGCCTATTGACGGTTTAACGTGCTTTACGAGGCATGAGGGAATCTCGACATGTAAACCCATCCACGGATGGTACTCGGCAAGCCTTGCTTAACCATGGATAATGACCCGTGCAGCTTTTATTAATTAATGAAGTACTTCGCCAGCCTAAGGCTGCGTTTCCACCAGAGATGTGCGATGGAAATGTGTCGTGCGAGGATGTCTAGCTGTGCTGTGAAAATGTGTGCGGGTTTCCACCAAAGCTGTGCGATGAAAATGTGCCTACGAGGATGTGTAGCGGAGCTGTGAAAATGCGCATTAATGTGTGGTGCGAGGATGCACAAACCTCGCAACACATCCTTCTCAACACACATTCCTCGCAACACATCTCTCGCACACATCCCTTGCTTGTTTTGTATGCGCAAAAATCCAGCTCCACTGAGCCGTTTCCACCAGAGCTGTGCTGACCGAGGCGAGATAAATGAAGTGATTCTATTGGTTCTTTACAAACACATCCCTCGCTACGCATCCTCGCACATCTCTGGTGGAAACGCAGCCTAATAGGCCGCCTCATAAAATCCTTTTAGGTACCTACACCTACTCAAGCGTCCCTGAGGTTCACAAAGCGTTAAATTCAGTGCACTGCATATTTCACCTTTGTCTACAGTATTTTCACGGATGAGAAACCAATGACTTGCTTTCTTAGCTGGAGCAGGAGCCAACTAAAACAAATATACTACGACAGTTTTGGATAAGACAACCAACCATTGAAACTTTCCTAACTTATGTTTGTTTGAAAACAATACAAAAATATTCGACTATACGTACATATTTATAAATATAATTGAAATGTCTGCCTCTGATTTCAAGATAACTGTATTTTCCCATATGCTTTGTAGTTATGCTCACGATACTACTAAACACAAACATATTTTTTTTTATTGATATAGGCTCGCGTTTGACCACTATCTCATATGCGATAATGTCGTTAAAGATAAACCACGCTTACCTATAAGTAACCTATTCACTCTTGACTTAAATACGCCTTGGCTAGCTATAGCTACAAGGGACGCGCAATGAAAGTATTCCCAAAACGTCTTGTTCGTTTGGGTCTGTGGCTTATGCCCCCAGTGGTCGAGGCACCTGTGGCCGACGCCCCCGATTCTATTATTTTAATTCAAAGCAATTTTTTATCAAATGTACTGTCAGGTATAGAAATGTTTCACATTGCTTGTATATTTTGAAAAATGAAAGTCTTACCTATTTTTCATCATTTATTTGTTTATCTCAATAAGAAATCTAGTAACAAAATTGTATATAAATCACAGTTTTTATCACCTATAATCAAGAGAATCATGTAACTTACTTATAGAGTGCTGTGCTGTGCTCTGCTTATGTGTGTTCATAATGAATGTGTTTTTAATGGGGAAAAAGGTGTGTAACGATAAGCTTAAGGCGATCTGTTATTTCAATAACTTTTGTGTAGCAAGAAAAATACTTTATGTTATGGCGAAACACTTTTATTATTTACTGTACTAAGTTAAAAAGCATAAAAAAAGAAAGATATTAAATTAATAGAATCGGGGGCGTCGGCCACAGGTGCCTCGACCACTGGGGGCCTAAGCCACAGACCCGTTCGTTTTGGTTGAATGTCCACTATGTAACGACGGCGCATCGCCTCCGTTGATCTTGAGTCTGATTGTTTTATAAATTGTTTTTGTCTGCCTACCTGTTTATTTAGGCTAATATCTGGAATAGCTAAACCAATTACACTGAAAGATAGAGGAGGTTATAAGCTAACTATATTTATCCTGGAATTCCCATGCGATTGGGATTTACACAGGAAACCCGCCTAAGTAATAACGACTACCATGCGAACAAAGTCACGGGCACAGTTAGTTCTGCAATAAAACTAGCAAATCGGAGACCTCGCAATAATTGGTCGGTATGCAGATTCTATTCACATTTCGTCTATGCGTAATCACGTTTCAACTCTCCTTGAAATAGCAGCGATTTTCCTCGCTCAGTAAATTGTAAATACATCTAAAAGGACCTTTTTGTGAGATTTTGTTGTTACCTTAGTTTTTAGAACTTTGAATTAAAATAACGGCCTTTTTAGATTTAACGAAAAATTATTTTCATCGTGAATACGCGCAAAAAACAGAAAACCGTCTGTACCACACGACTGATCGAAATACAATTTTATTATCCGTTTGAAGGAAATATCCGAGTACCCTCAAATATCAGCTTTTGAACAAAGGCCTCCTCTACTATTCCAATCGAATGGAGTGATCAAAGCAGAGTCACGGTGAATGCTTGGCCATATTTAGACTACTTTTTGTTTTTGTGAAGGCCGGCTCTTTTCCGCCGCATTGGTTTGTCATGGACCAGACTTGAAACAAATGTAAACCTAATGTTGCGTAGAAACAGGATTTCCTTGTAATTATTTTGAGTGGTTGCTAAGGTGCCGAAAGTAAATAAGAGTAGATAGACAATTGGGTTCTCTTTAAAGAATCATTCACTATTGTTCAATATATTTACATAGTAAAAACATTTAATTGATTGCTAAATGTTTCAGGACAGCTCAGCGTTCATAAAACGAACAGTTACATAATTATTTCAAATAATTATATTATAATTATTTTATTAGCGGTTATTAATTACTATGTAAGTAAGCTTAACTTTCAGATTCGTTATGTAATGCACATAGTGCTTACCTTTAATTAATTGTTACAATCTTTTGTGTGAAAATGTGTGAAAACAGTCTATCTAATTAAACAAAACGTTACAAAAATTCTAAAACGCCTTTGTTTCAGTAAAACAACAGTTGGTTCTAGCTACTGGTATTAATAACGGCTGCATCATGGCCAGTTAATCTCTTTGTGGAAGAGAATATATGAATCAGAACAAAATAACGCACTTAGCACAACTGCACATGTGCTATGTTAATTGGTACGATCAATATGATACTGGAACGGAAAAAAATTCCATTGCACGTATAGTTTTGCCTTTCCAAGGTATCGACGAATTCAACATTGGCTGTGGGCGACATATCAGTAGCGAGATTAATTAAAGAGCCTACGCAATTGATTGATTAAATTGTTTATTGTGTGGCATTGTAGCTCAATTTGTAGGCAGAATAGCAACATGATGTTAGTAGCAAATACTGCGGGAATTGCATTGTATTTATTCATGACAACGCCAAATATCTTGAGTATGTCTCAAGATATTTGGCGTTTACTTGGCAGTAAGTCCTGCCAACAATCTGAAGGACTAATTAAGCTGCTTGCTACGCGCCTATCCAAAAATATAAAGAGCTAATTAAGCCATCGGCAAAATCCAACGTAAATCCATTACCCAACAATAACGAAACATCAATGAATTTATTATAAATGTTTAAAAAAATACTGACCATATGAAAAGCGACCATGTGTTTGCAACTACCAAGGCAACATAATCGCACAGAGGTTGGCATACTGCCAGTATTGCAAACATAATTACATTACGTATATTACTTGAGCCATAATATTACCCGCCGACTTCCTATCACCTTGCTTTTATGATATAACTTAATACAGAATACTCAACCTTCTATAAGCTAGAATAAGGTTTATATTCAATTGTTGGCGCGTTGTAGTTACATTGTGGGACCATGATGTTATTGAAGTAGCTAAATCGAGGGATTATTGCCGGACAATTGACGTCGCCAATGAACTCTCGCCTTTAAGAGTTTAATGAAAACTTAAGCTGTGTGCATATATTAAAAAAAACGCTTACTATGAATGACATTTTATAAAAGCGTGATATTGACAGAATAGATATAACATATTATGTTATGTAAACGCATGTTATAATGTAACAATAGAGGTTATACATACCTATGTATAATAAAGACAACAATAGGTTTATTCGTAGATATAGCACGTATTGTGTTTACTATAAAACACAAAAGATTTACTCCGCGTGAAGTTAAACATAGATTCAAACAAAAGTTTACAAAGAATCAGGTGGTTTAATGTTAAGTATTGAATAGAAACTTTACTTGAAGAAAATAATAAGTGGAGCGATAAATAGAAAATGACAAAAGCTGACCTACTAGCGACGCTGAAAATAGTGCAGTTCTAGACAATAACAAATACTTTAAGAAAATAAGAAAGAAAAGAAAAAAGAAAAGAAAATTAATAAAAAAAGAAAAGAAGAAAATTATACTTTCTCAACGCATAAGACGCTATATTAGGTACAAAATATAAAAATATACGAGTCCTTGTTGTAGAAAGTGGTACAGCAATAAAATATAAAGTACCAGGGGAGCATAAACCGTTATACGTGTGTTGGCAGATCGCCAATGGGCGCGGTATCGATGTAGTAGGTACTTGTACTACTGGTACTACGTTACTACGAAGCGTTCATTCATTGTTATTGAATATGTTGCGTTACGGATTACCAATCACAATAATATTTTTCTTTTCTTTTTATTTGATAATAAGCACGAGTTTGACCATTATCTCATCTGACCGGTGAGCGTTGTGGTCGAAGATGAAGCACGCTAACCTAGAAGTTACTTAAAGACCCCCAGGTTATTATGTGAAACTATTGTAATCTTTTTGCGGAGAAGGGGGAATCATCATCAGACTTCTTAACTAAAAACGAAGAAACAGGGTATTTGCTATCAGTCTGTATTTCTTGCAGAACTTTATTTATATTAAATAACCCACTAAGATAACACCATAAATAAAAATATCCGTGACCATCACAGCCACTGAGTCGTTTATCCACTAAAATGGCAATCTGTCAGTCGCGATTTTGGACAATTTGCGAGTCCAATTGAATAATGCGAGCGATCAAGTGACGGTAACACAGTTGACCGTTCACTGTTAACGGCTCAAGATCCAAAACGTCATTGTACTTATATGTATATAGCACTGCTAGAACTAAACTGTATCAACTTAAATGTATTATTTCTAGTTATTCTTACATTCGAATGCTTTATGACTAACAATACTCACAACTGTTTTTCAAAACAAATAAGTCGAATTTTACAATAGCTTGATGGCTAAGGTGTAGGCCTTGTGGTCGAGAGGTCATGGGTTCGAACCCTACCCATTACAGAATTACAAAATAGCAAATTAGCTTAGTGAATTCTATCCACATTGCTGCTCTTTAGTAAAAAAAAGCAATGGCGAACTGCTGCCTCTTAAAGTAGATCAAGAGTCAGGAAGTATCAAGAGTGTTTTAGGAGCGTATTGTCTGGTCACAGAATATTGGAAAATATGATTATTCTAAAAAAAAACTAGATTTAAAATTAATCCAATAAGACCTAGGTGTGCGATATTCATTCTCCGGCTTTTAGTGGGTATTAGCTACAATATACCACGTGCTATAGATCCCGACAAGCTCTTCGTGCGTCATCGCACCGCGATCTTATCTAATTTTTGTCATACACATGCGCGCTAGTGATGAATGCCTAACCTTTGGCAAGGGCAAGAAGTCCCCTCAGTATGTTTCTGAAGACGCTCGTCTTGCTAATTATTTTTTTAAACAAAAACGATGTAGGAAAACATCGTCAGGAATCGGACATGACCTAGGACCAAAACAGCGAAGACATGCGAGATCCACTAGTCAGCACTGGACTTGCATTGTAGATTACAGCACATTCCCTCTTTTAGATAAGGGGCCATCCATAAATTACATCACACGTTAAGGGGGAGGGAGGGGGTCGACGAAATGTGACATTGTGTGACAAGGGGGTGGGAGGGGTCCTAAATTTCGTGACGTCACATTTCAAAATCTATTATAATCTAAGTGTAACACGAACTTTAAACTATTACTTTACGAAAACCTCAAAAACATATACAACTATATCCGTGTAAATATAAGATACCAATAGTTTTGTCGACCACTCGCTCTACTAGTGTTACGGGTAGTGTTGCCAGACATCCCGTATTTCACTCGACGTCCCTTATTTCAGGCATAAATTCAAACGTATGGAAAAGTTTAAAAATAGTGTGATGTTGAAGGTAAAGTGGAATCTAAAATCAAAGAATTGCAAATAAAAATAACGAGAAAGAAAGCGATACTTATGAATTTTTTTCCAAAATTCCGTCGTCAACATCACAAATACAACTGGAGTTCGAAGGCATCAAAGTAAGTTTGAATTTTGTAATAATAACAACCAAGCTAAACTGACTAGGTATTGCTGATGTATGTACACATGGTGGAAACGATAAGTGATTACATTCGATTATTGTTTAAATTCGTTTAAAGTCCATGGGCTCAAGATTATTAAGTTTGTATCTTTAATTTATATAATTATATTAATATATTTTTTTTTTCATGTTTGATTTGATGTTAATTTTATTAAAAATAAATAATTTAAATGTAAA
Source organism: Tholera decimalis (assembly GCA_943138885.2). Taxonomy (NCBI): domain Eukaryota; kingdom Metazoa; phylum Arthropoda; class Insecta; order Lepidoptera; family Noctuidae; genus Tholera; species Tholera decimalis. The sequence goes on from OW964571.2 coordinate 7,289,135, forward strand.
TAAAACTGATTTCAAAACCGCTGTTTTCATTCAATAATTTTTAAATGTTTGCAAAATATGTGACGTCACACTAGGAAGGGGGGAGTCTCCCAAATGTGACCAGCTGTGACAAGGAGGGGGGAGGGGCAAAAAATCATGAAATTCGTGTGACGTAATTTATGGATGACCCCTAAGAGGTCTGGTCCCAGCAGTTGGAACTTTATCTTTTTTGAGGCACGAGAGTACCACACCGCCAATTTCCAAATTCCGCGATAAGTACTACTTAGAAATTTCTTATATAAAACCCAATAGCACTTTTTGTCCGATCGAGAATCGAAACAGAAACCTCTTGGTCAGCAGTCGCACTTGCGACCTCATGCCCAAAGAGGCAGTCCTAATCTCCGGGGTTAGCTAATATCTAATATTAAACAGATAAGATAGAAAAATAAGGACGTAATATATAATAATATATAATATTCCACAACTTTTCACACAACGCCATCTAGTCCCAAACTAAGCAGAGCTTGTGGTATGGGTACTAGAAAACTGATAAACATACATATATATTTCTAAATACATACATATTATAGATTAATAATTAAGTAAATAAGTAATTTGTCGATTATGGCTTTATCTACGGTTCCCACTAAAGAACAGTAAATTTTTGCAGATTAGGAAGACGGAAGCCAGCGTGACGCATAGACCTTACGTCCTGTCATTTAGTATCTTCTAAAGACATGCGAATTCCCTGCCTACCTGGATGTAAGTGGTTCATTGTGAAGATCCACGTGTACGATGCCCACATCATACGGGATAACGACATGTAACTTAACACGGCCGTCTTAGTAACATTTCCAAGAATGTTAAACTGTTTATTATGTTAAAGCAATTGGAAGAGCAATCTGATAAAGCTGACAGACGGGACTGTAATATGAATCAGGTATGTACATTTTGCATTCCTACTAATTACGCTTACATACATACATAACATACGCTGCCTATATCGTTTCCACAGCTGCTAGGAGACGGGCATCCTTTCTGTGAGAGAGAATAGGCCGTTATACACACCCCGAGGGCCAGGTTTAGACTGTCGGTTTCCTCTCGATGTTTCCTCCATCTTTTTGAGAGAAGTGGTGTGCATGATCAAAAAGTACATAAAGTCATTAATTCGTACTTACTTTTCGATCATTACCACTGCAGACACATTTGCCTGCCTGTGTGTGAACCTACGAAATATAACTTGTATGTCATATCTGTGACCAATAGGCCACCATTGCTCCCCTATTAAGCATTCATGGGCAAAATTTACTGTACAGAATCTTTGAGCATATAATAGATTTTTTAAATGAATAAAGATCCTTAAGGGCCTACACTACCTCAGCGCTTCTCATTCTTTAACTCGCTCGCACACTACTGGCCGCGGTCACGCGAGCGAGCAAGACAGGGTGGCAGGGAAAAGACTCCAAGACACCGATAATTTAGTTTATTTCTTTTTACAGTGAAAATGATGGTAATTTAAAAAAGTAAATAACATAAGACCTGCTTTATAGTTAGTTCAATTAATATGCAAAGTTTCATTATCTAATTTGAAGTTATTTTTGAATACCAGCGGTTTATTGTTCTGTTTGGAGGTAACTTTGGATTTTTTTTCTATAAAGAAAATTTTAGGGAATCGTGTTTTCGTCAAACATAGTACCTAACATTAATCCTCAACTTTACCATATATTTATTTTAAAATTATTGCTGCAGTATTTTCGACATAACGGAGGATCATGCTAAGCCATTTGAGGTAGTATAGGCCCTTAATGTCTAGAGTGGTTAGTGAAACTCATCAATAAATAACTAACAAAGAATAATCTGTCAATAAAATAAAAAAGGAACGAAGTTTTGCTAGCAGTTAACGAGTTAAAACCGCATAGCTAACCGTTAATTTAAATACGATTCGAATTCGAAAATCAACGTGAATAAACTCTCAAATTTAATTCCATTTAGTTGTCCCAACATAATGTCAGTGCTTGTCAATAAAATACACACGTTTTTGCGCAGTGACATCGGCATCGTGTCGATTCGAATGAATGCATCCGAACACGGTACAAAGCTCGCTTGTCCATTTGAATTGAACATTTTATATGTTACATGTGTTTGAAACTACATTATGCGTATAATGCGAAAAATACACTTGGATTGTTGATTTCAATTGACGTAGGTTTGACAAGAAGGTAAATAAACATGGTAGCACATAAAATAAAAGTATTTTTGACGATACCGTTGCATTGGCGTAGTAGTTGAGCAATTGACGGCTGCGCAGCGTGTCGCGGGTCCAACCCCACCCAATTACATTATTGCCGTGAACCCAAGCATATTTAGCTTAGTTGGAGGGATTGTTAGTAATGTGAATTCTACCTACATTGCAAGTTCGCAGTATTTAAAAAATAGTTGTAAAATTACGGGTCTGTGCGTTTGTACAAATGCACTCACGATACAGAAGAAATACACACCAAGAGCGGGGCAATTTTTTATAAAAAAATATGCAACGAGCTTGTGAAATTATATTAAAAGTCTGTCTCACAAAATGACAAAACAGAAATTGTAAATTTCATAGCGAGATTGCAACTGCACCGTTTAAATAACCATGTAATCAGATTCTGAGAACATAACTACCCGCTTTTTGCCAGAAATGGTAACAACAACACATGACCATCATTGACCGTGCCGAACCAGTCTTTGTAACGCACAACCGAGATGATTAAGTAGTCGATATACTTGTTTTTCTCAATACTAGGTCATACGCAAAAAATCGCTTATAAAAGCACAATTCCAGTTACTGTATCAAGTTTGAGTATAAGCAAAAAACTTTTCAGTGAAATCGTTTTCATCCAATTCGGGATTTTAAAATTGAAACGGTGTCTGTTATGAAAGTCTTTAAAATTTTTGCGAATTACTTTATGAAGTTTGCTCGGTTTTAATTGTCTGGAATTGGTTCTTAAATGAAAAATCTTTTCTTTTCTTGTCTGTATAAAAGAGCGTAAAATTACCAGACAGTTGTTATAATATCTAAATGATTGAGGAATCTATAAATAATGACATCAGCTGGAACGTACTTTGTATATATCTAAAAGGTAGCTTGAAACACCTTTTTTAAACCATTTGTAAAGAATTAATTTGCATATCAAGCTCAGCTCAGGACTGGATTTCTGCATTTTTTACAAAGAATTCTTAATACATACTAAATACATACATATAAATAAAACAGAAAAGTCTAATTTCAATAACACTACCAAAAGAAAACTAAAAACACGTTTATTTTTCTTTTTAGCCGGGGTAATTGAACGAAAGGGCTGAACCGAGTTTAATAATACTTTCCTTTTGGAAGATTGGTTATTATGAGGCAGCACAGATGCTCAATTTCAAAATTCCTACAGGACCGCGCTTTACGTGGTTTAATCGAGGGTATAATACGCAATAATTACTTTTTTTTCGGTGGGTAAATCATCCAACAACTCCCCCCGCTCTGGTTAGTCCGGAAGGAGGTGTCAGACTTCTACTGACTTAAAAGCCCACCCTTTTCTTTCGCTACGTTCAGGGGCCGAGTTACAAAGATTTTTTTATTAAAGATAGTCTCACGTTTGACCCCCATCTCACCTGATGGTAAGCGACGATATGTTCGAAGATTCTCGCAGCCCTGGAGGACTTAAACTAGATAGCAATTCTCAAAACGTGTTAGTTTTAGTGAACAGACATAGGTATAGCTTCGATATCCACGTTCGGCACGACATGGATACCAAACAGAGCGTTAACGGCCGCACGTCCGATCCGAGCGTATTGTCATTAGATACTTTTGGTACTATGCCTCGTTCTGGCTTCTGCGAGCTTGGAAACTATGTATGTGAGATTAAATTAAATGGAAGACGAATATAAATGTCTGGCCAACATAATTTTTCCGGCAGCTGATTATTATAACCTGGGAGTCTTTCAGTCAAGAGTGAATAGGTCTAGGCAAGCGTGCTTCATCTTCGACCACATCGTCGCTTAACATCAGATGAGATTATGGTCAAACGCAAGCCTATCAACTATTAAAAAAAATATGGTTAACAACAGATTTTGAGTAAAACGATAGTTTGGAAACTTGTGTTGTTAATGTAAAGGACCCAAAGACAGAGATATGCCATATTCTCAATAAAGAGTAGTTTCTGACGCGGGGAAAAGGTTATTTCCAGCGAAATTAAGGTAGTGTATTACTTTCTTATAATGTACTTTTAAATTGATAAAAAAGTTTTGAAATAAATCTTTTAGTATTTGAGTTTATCCATCAAAAACAAACAAAAAGTAGAATCATTCCTGTTTATAATATTACTAGCGCTACTACGCAGGGCTTCGCTCCAGTGAACTTTATCACGATAAAAACATAACGCTCCTTGTGTCTATAACCCCCTTCAAGCTTCAAGGCGGAAAAGTTATTTGTTATTAAACAAACAAATTTTCCGCTTTATAATATTAGTATAGATTGAAGATGAGAAGGCAGATTAGCTATTTAATGACTTCATGAACACTGCCACTCATTGTGATTAACTAAGCTGAAACGAGACCACGACAGTACGAAAGGGACTAATTTTATTCGCGATCAACTCTTCGCTTCCCGAGTACTATTAAGTCAAAGAAAGGCCCGCAATTTGAAATTCAAATCGGTGACGGAGCTCGTTCAAAACAATAATAAATTAGCTCAATGTCTCTTGAGGGAAGCCTAGATTTAAAAAATAAGTAATTCAGAAATTAAGATCCCTTATACATTACTTCGTAAATCAAACTCTCATGTATCTTGCAAAGTAATTTAATATCGAGTACGTTAAAATACATTATACGGCTTGTGATTCCCATCTTATTCCCAAAATATTTCTTCGAGCAGAGGTTCTTTCAATGACATCGACCCAAAACTTAATATGGATTTATCCAGTTCGTAAACCCAACGTTTACACTTGAATAAATCGGTACCTATCTACGAATATTTGAGACGAATACACTAATATGCACATCACATGATACATATAAATGGTTTCAATGCTCATATCTATCATCCATTTCACAGAATTTCGATTATTTATACATATTCGTACAATACTTTTTCTTCGAAAGAAAGATATTTTAATAAAATGTTAACATACAATCTTCATGCCATTCTTGCTTTTCATTTCGCAAAACGTTTTATCGCTTGGAATGAGAAGATTCCGAGTCAACTCCTATATTTAGCTGGTCATATTATGTCAAATAGTTTTTATCAAAATAATTCTGAAAAGCAACCATCCATCTACGTTTGCTCAACAAACAGTATAACAAATTGAAACAGAACCACTTTTTCACTGGTCTTTAGCGCTAACAATCGTCGCTCGTGTAAAAATACGAGCGAGCTGCGAAAGCAATTACTCCATTTTGTATTCTCAAGTTCATTTGGTGCAGCGTCTGTTTCGCGCTGGCAGACAACCTATCGTACATTTGTACGACGACAGTGGTTATGTATTCAGAACATAGTTGTTCTAGTGTCTAATTATTATTTAGTACAGCAGAATTGTTATATTGTCTATTCATTTAACATGTAAAACATCTATTTTTCAATGTTTTCACTCGACTTATATTTTTGTTCCCATCCATCTGAGAAGAACACGGAAATAATAATAAAAAATACTGTAAACTAATTCCTGGATCACCATTAACCTTATATAGAAATAGCTTATTTACTGAAACCCACAAAACATGGAATTAGAAGAAATAGAAAAATAATAGGAATTCCTGTGAACACTTCCAAAAGGTCGCGTCAATAACAGATAAAACCTCATTGTACGCAAATTGATTCGGGAATTATTCAGGACCTTTATCCCTTCAATGGATTCCTTCCTCACTGTTATAGTAGTTTGTGGTAACATTGTTTGAAATAAACACAAATTAATTAAGTACCCCTGAAGAAGCCAAGGGAAGAATGACCAAGACCCTAATCACTTGGAATCGACAGCTATCCAGAATTCACTACCTTCAAAGAAGCATATTTTGGTGACAGTATCAAAACTTGCATAAATGTTACAAATTTCCTTGTTTTTTTTTTATCAATTTCCTACTTCCTAATTTTTTCGTCTGATATAATTTAAATGTTAACTTCATTTAAATGTTTACTTACAATTGTATATTTGTGGCCTTTTATATTTTTCTCAAATGGTTTGTCATTGTTAGTAGACAATCTAAAATCAAGAGCATATAAATAACTGGCAGCTTGAAATAGAGGTAAAAACTTTGAAGTCTGAAGGTACTTAAGAAAACCATTAACTACCATATATAGCTACAAAAGAGACTGAAAGTCACCACATAGCTTATAAAATTCGTACTTTGTGGTGGCACTTTTCCAGCGTACACGCTTGACTGGTGTCCTCTAAGACGAGGCCAATCTACGGTCGTTTCCTTGATGACGTGACCGCTTGTTCATTTAGTCACGTCCTTTGCATTTATTGGGAGTGGGTTTAGACCATCGATTTGGTAATAACGGTATTTAGTATCGTCATTAAGAGGATTTGGTATTTAATGATTCATTTCTTAACATTCATTTTAGTTTTATTGTATACGTACATCAGTAACTTAAAAAATATCCCTACTTACATCTACGAAACAAATATGCTTAGGCGTCGAAATACTCTTCCACATCGCTGTGTTCCGGAAACGTGCCCAAAAGACTGGTCGCATTGCCACCTTGAATGCTAATGTTTACTCTTTAGGCAAAGAACGATCACGCAATAGGAGTTTAAATCTTGGTACCATTAGAAAATTTTAATTGGATAGTCAAAGAACATAATTTCGTTTAAAACGACTTTACCGCAAATTTCGTAAATGTCTTAGTCATCTTGGTAATAAACAGTCTCGGAATCGATTTAAGCCAATCTAAGCCGACAATAGAGTTTATTTTCAATACGGTCGCTCTTAGGACAAAGTAATAACATCTAAATATAAATTTCCTTTTCCTCTAACGATGATGTGGGTGTTAGTAAATACGTTCGTGTTTTTGCATCAGAATTATTAGCAAGGTCATTTGGTAATCTCGCGACATATTACTCTATTTTAATTTCGCGCTCATCACCTTTTGGTTTGTCGTGACTAATATGACGGTTGCTATGAGATGGAATAGATTTTCCTTATTTTGTTTGGTTGATGGGACTGTCTCTGCTGCTTTGGTTAAAGATTGCTTTCATTTGCAACGGATTTTCCTCATATTAGTTTATAGTTTTGATATTTTGGTTTTAGAGTTGGTGTTTTAGTCAACTTAAAGATATAAAATTTCACACTAAAGTAGCCAGCTCCTCCAAAACAGGCAACAAAGATATTTTAATTGCGGTTCTCACAAAACCAATTTTCTTTTTTTTTTAATATAAACTTTGTAAAAATAAGTCAGTTCAACAAGCCGTTAAAATGATATTATTACTACATTGCAACTACCACCACTTGTTCCTACATAACCCAATAATTGATTAGACCTAAGGCATGAGGGCCTGTCCTGAATATACAAGTGCTTAAAGTATTCAATATAAACAGAAATAAATACGATACTTTCCTCCTTTAAACAGACGAAATCCGACTAACATAACAATTTATATCATAAAGAGATTTTAATTATTGAAAGTTTATTAAAACTCATCGAAATTCTGACTAATTCCCTATGCTTGCTCAATTAGACGTCAATCTGGATAGAGTGAGAAATTAACAACAGTTTGTTGATGTTTAAGTTGTGAATTAGCATTGATTGACACTTTGAATTGTCAGGAGTAATATTAGTTTAGTTTGGAATAAGGAGTTCCTAATCTAATATCCAGAATTAAAATTTAGACAAATTTGTGTGTGATTCCCTATCAATTATTAACGACAACTGGCATGCTGTATCAAAACATTTCAGAAACACTGATCCCATATAAGGGAAAGAACCAAAACACGTTTAATGTAATCTAGTAGCCATTCGGATATGTAATAACATAAAACTAAACCAAAACCATATGTTATATATAAACAATTCATACAAATACGAGATTCCAAAACACATGGAGAACAAATCTGAGGACAATCTTTGGTACGGAAACATTAGGCACATTCTACGCAAAAAAATCGGAAGTTGTTTCAAGTCTTTCAGTTGAACAACGTTCCTTAATATTAAATATTAAAAAGTATGTAACACAACGATCATATATATGGCTTTTTCATCTCTCAAAAAATCGGATGTATTGAAATTCCACCCAAATTCCTCACTTTGAAAATTCCTGACGTCATGTCGGAAAACAGTCGTTTGGTAACACACCCTCTATTCATTCCACAGTTGTGCGAGGCTAGAAGGAATTGTCAATATGGCGAACGCTTGCGCTCAAACTTTGATCGTATTGGGCAAGTTAGTGGTAGAGTACAATTGTACGTTTTGATAATATCAATAGTATTTGCAAAAAATTCTGTGTGAACGTAGTTTTGAGTTTACACTGTAAATTGCGACAAATTTGCATTATCAAGCGTGTACATTGATATAAGTGATAGTTTGTTGATGGATAAGGTCTATTCATTTGTAAAGGATCGAAGATGTAATAAGATTTTAATTGAATTTTACGAGCAACACTAAATTCTAAATAAACAAATAATTGGATTCCCAATTCAGTACACATTGTAAAACAGCACTAAAGCCGAAATTTTATTAGTCCCGTAAACACAAAATTTATATACAAATACAAATAACTGTAAAGAGGTAAATGAGTTCGTAGAAGAGAACGAAATGTTGAATGCAAAAATGGAAAGTTGAAGCTAAGCTAATCTAAACTTTTAGCGCGAGAGTGCTCGAGGCGTTGGAACTGTCACTAGAATGGCGAGGCAGGAAGATAAAGGACGCTTTCGAGACAGAACACTACACACGCGGTATAAGCTTTTGTCTGCATGTTTAAATTGCATGAAGATTAGTATTTTATGAGCAAACATTCTAGTGCATACCATTGTAAAGAGACACCTGGAACGAGTCTCTTGTTTATATTTTAGCTGACTGGTATTTAAAAACAATGCGTAGTAAAAATTGTTAGATCAGCTTTCGTTGAAAACGTGTGCTTAATGATATAGGAACATAACGAATATTAAGATCAGACTACGGCTCTGTCAGGCAGTTTTGGTACTTTATGCAGCCTACCTAAATGTCTTTACTTTATTTGATATTGTTCGTCAAATCGAAGTCGTATATTGTGCCATGCGATAACTGAGAAAAATGTTTTTAGTGTTTGGACAGGTCCAATCAAATCTGCGTGTTTCATTACCCAATAGCGACGATATTGACTATCCCTACATAATTACCATATGATTAGACCCGTACGGTTTGTATGGACTTCAAATGAGTTCGACCTCTGATGTTTTGGTATTTCTTTTCAGTTTCTTTCAATTGAAAAATACATATAATTTATTGCTTGAAAGAAGGTGACTATTGAGATAAAGGCCAATATACATGGAGAAGATGTAGAGAGGAATAAGAAGATGTACACACTGCCCATGTTAAAAATAAATTAGAGAAAAGGCAAAAAGATGATTTGCAAATTTAGACGTTACAATGCGGCGCCTAAGATTTACACGACTAGGTAAGTTGTTCAGAATCTTTAATAAATAATATAATAAAATTAGTCAAATTTTTGAACGCACTAGCAAATAGGATAAGGGCAACTATAACAACGCGACTTTGCCATAAGGTCGTCTGCGATATAACTATAAAGATGATCGTTATTATGAGTACCGTATTTAATTACGATACCCGCTCATGCGTAGTAATTATCCAGGTATTAGAATGGACTTAGGTTAGAATTTAAAACCACACGTAAGGTTGTTTTAATTAGAAACTTTAGGTAAGATTTTCAAAATTAGGGAGATACGATTAATTTATAACATATTTTATGTTATTAGCATTTCTTTGACCACGCTAATGCTTTCTATCAAGTGAGATATTGGTTAGATAATCTAGGAAATATATAGAAATCTCATGTCAGTGTTTGAAATAGCACTTCTCCGAAACAGCTAGATTTTTTGTGTGACTTTGGAAGGTATGAGAATACATGTCGTAAAGCGTATTTCATATCCAGGTAAAAAAATACGGTGGCATTACAATGCATGACAGGTCAGCTATAATGCAATATAAATATTAGTAGTCACGTCATCAAATCGTGATTTCGTGTGAAAGGTTTCCTGGTCCATGATAGAATATACGAAATCTATTACTCCCATAGATTTTCATTTACTACGCAAATGCCTTGAAACGCCTCAAAGGATAAAGAGAGCCTGTCTTAACAAAGTTTTAAGGGTTACCAATCTGACTTCTCAATACCGTCTCAGCCATGAATTTCCTTAAGTGGTAAAATACGCACACATTTCTCTTAACCCTTTCGTTATTTAGTCGTCTTGCAGGAAATTGCCGACGCCGGTAACTAGCAAATTTCATTGAATTAACTAGGAGCGTACGATCCTGAACGCGATTAGGGGGTCTCACCATTCCCTCCCTTGGAAATTCATTTAGTGGATTTTATACGATCAGACGAGAAATCACTAATTGTGTTTGTACGTGAGGATTACATGTCGGGATACATGTTAATACTGAAGAAAGATTCTGAAGTTTGAACTAACTTAATCATTTGATTTATAAGCCATGTCTCATGAAATTGTCCCGTCTTGCTCTTTATATACATCGAAATATGAAAAGATTGTCATATACCACAAACAATTATTTAAGAATGTTGTCTGTCTTTCTCTTTGTGTGAGCTTATGTCTGGAACGGCTAAACCGATTTTAAGGGGACTATCACTGGAACACCCATTTTTATCCCAGAATTCCTGCGAGAAAACTGCGTTGGTAGTGTTGACTTCCACTCAAACAAAGTGGAACACCGCTAGTAGAGAAATATCAAAGAAGTGAGACTGTGTAGACTCCAAATAAAATGGCAGTTGATGTGAGGTAGGTACCATTTTCTTCGAAAATGAGTCTTGTTTCTTTAGTAACGGTGAAATGCAATTTGCGACATTTTTAGGAGAGGTATAAAATGTCACTAAAACGTTATGCAAAATGACAAATCATGTTAAGTAAGCTATAAAATCAAGCATATTACTTTCGAGAGAGTAAACGAGGAATTTTAATTGACGTATCCATTTCTTTCACAGTTATGACAGTTACAAAATTGTGAGATCAATGAATTTAACTCACAATGAAAACTTTCACATAAACAGTAAAGTCATCATCCGCTTGGCATTTTCCCATTTATGGGGTCTGCTTTTAGTCTAACAGGATGAAGCAGAGCACTAGTGTTGATACATGGACTGACTGCCTAACCCATCTCCATAACCCAGTAGCTGGCTGCTTCTTCTGGCTGGCTTCTGGCTGGCACATAGACAGTATACTAGTAGAGTAAGTAATTGAAATAGAAGATTGCACTTCAGATGGTTAAAATAATATAAATGTTTAAACGACCGTGAACAGGAGAACGAAATTGAAGTGAGCTACGAATGAAAACTGTAAAATATGTAGTGGGCGTGTTTGTAGCTCCAATATACGATGCAGGGTAAGGAATTTTGGATGGGAATTGGTAATGAAAATGCGGAATATCAGCTAGGCGCAAATAAAACGGCCGTTCTACAGTGATAAAATACGAGAAAAGGATTCCAAAAGATCAGTATGAAATGTTTGCTACAAAAATGTACGTGAGATATTTTTGCCTATAAATAGTTATTCCGGGTCTGAGTGTTTGTAAAAAATGCACTTACGATACAGGTGTAATTCCTAGTGTGAAGTAAAGATATTTTTTTCCAAAAGTGTTCTTTAGTAAAACGATCAAACATTTATAACAAGAAATTTGTCTGTTATAAGAAAGCTAAATGAAAAAAACTTGATGATCTTTCTTCATTACTATTTCCAACAAAATAAAAGAAAATATATATAATCTTACGGCGATAGCGGGTGACAATAGAACGATCTTTTTTATACTATATAATGTGCATATATGTATGTCATGTATAGACCTCGTTAATGGCGCTCCATTTGCTCTTTCCATTATTTAGGTCTCTGATGCCAAGTCACGGGATAAAAGAATAATTTTCGGCACTAACATTACGCGAATTACCCCGTAGGGGGGAGTCGGCAGGATGCGTTGGTCAACTTGCTAAATTCATATTTATGCGTCCGGTCGGAACGCTTCTCGTGACCGCTATACTGAACATTACAATTTGATTACATAAAAGCATTTTGATGTGTTTTTGAATGGTTGATGCGGTCCCGAACTTTCCGTGTAGTCTGCTGCAGTTTTGATCGTGCTATTTAAGTTTACTTTATTGCAGCAAATATTGTGTTTTATAAAGCTAACAGTTACAGTTAACAGTTAGTAACAGTTAATTATAATAGTTAAGTAACTACTTAGAACTAAATTAGCAAAATAAAATTTCGATTATGATGCAACCCTCACCACGCGGTCCAAAGATAAATATATATATAAATATACTAATATTATAAAGCGGACAAGCTTGTTGGTTTGAACGCGGTTATCTACGAAAGTACTTGGTGGATTTTGATGATTTTTGGTACTGAAGTAGTTTGAAGCTTGAGAATGGTTAAACTACTTTACCCGACTGCAGAGAGTTATGTTTTTATAGTGATGAAGCTGGAGGAAGGTTGACTTGAGTCTTTTAACCGACTACAATGGAAGGGGGGTTATGTTTTTATCGTGATAAAGTGCACGGGAGCGAAGTGACTGCTAGTGAGTTTATACAAAAAGAGTATCACTCACTTCTGAATCACATTTCTACATAAAATAAAACAACTGACTTTCGACAATCCTCTTAGCACAGGGCACTCAACCTACAATTTTACAAAACAGTTGCCAAAAAGATCCGTCCTTTTCGAGCCAAAATTCAATTTCCACGGGCACGTCTCCACGACGGATCCTTATAAATACTAGTAGTCTGCTTTATTTTACAATAGAAGTTCAAGTTAATAAATTACGTTTGCGTATTGTCAAGGAAAGAATACATCAGCATTGCTGTAGCGTAGGTAATTATATTTCGTTAATAGAGTAGTACCGTTGATGGGCAGATCGAGTGACATCATTGACTTGTGAAGTTAGATCTATTAGTGATAAATATTAAAGAAGAGGTTCAATGTTAATGTGTGTAGATATCAATGTATTTATTTTTTATAGATCTAACTCTGGATCTATATTTTTTTTTGTATTATAGCAGACACTCGGGACTTCGCTCCCGTGGAATTTATCACAATAAAAACATAACCCTCCTTCTTTAGCAATCGGGTAAAAAGTAGCCTATAACCCTCCTCAAGCTCCAAGCTACTTCAAAACCTTAATTAAAAAAAAATAATTCAAATCCACCCAGGACTTTCGAAAATTAGCGCGTTTAAGCAAACAAACTTTTCCGATTTACAATATTAAATATGATTAGTATAGCTAAAGAATGGCGAAGTAAGTATGCATTTTATTTAGATCTATTTACGTTTCCGCAGTCGATTATGAGACACTGGTCAATACGACGCAGTGACTTAGTTTTACGCAGTCTTTATTTATTATATACCTAGTTATGTATAAGTTTATTTTATATTAAATATTACTTACTAGCTGACCCGGCAGACGCTGTCTTTCTGACTTTTTAAACGTTTCCTGTATGGGAAGGAAATGAATACAAAAATAATGAATGAAATCGGTCCAGCCATTCTGTTGTTTTAGTGAGCCCCAGGTATTTATTTTTATACCTAAACAAAGTTATTTAAAAATCTAAAAAATCCAACTGCTCAACTGAAATTCAAGAAACAAGCACATTTTTCTTTTAAAAAGTGACAAGCAGGTGGGACACAATTGAACATAATATTTTTTTAAATGTCCCGAATAGTACTTACCTATTCGAAAAAAAAATCTTTTTCACTAAGTTCAATGGCGTCGTGTAACAGTACCAAACAAACTCGCTTCCGCATAAACAGTAGGTAGTCATTATTCTTCACGAATACTTCAAAAGCGTTTACAATTTTCAGCTGATTCAAGCATATTTTCACACGACAACACGTTATCAAATATTTTTGTTTTATAACCTCATTTAAGCAACGTGTACAGAATACAGCGAGATAATTAAATAACAAACACTGCTTCTACCTCCGGGGAAATAAAATTACGAACGGGTGTAAACATTTCAGCACAAATATAATTAAGAAGAGTATCAATTTCGCAGTGTTAACTCGGGATTGTTAAAATATTGCGTCGTCACGTGTACTGTACGTAACATGAATCTCATTGATTTAAGATAATATGACCTATATTAAAGTTAATCTAGAATTGTACTAGATTTCAATGCATTATCATCATCTTTTTCCAACTACATATCGATCGGGCCGCGTTAGGGAGAGGATAGCGTCCTCCCTCCAGCCCAGCCGCAGTGGTAGACGCCCACGGCGTCGGACGTCAGCCGACGATCTCCGGCCACCGTAGGCGCGGGCATGCGGACAGCGAGTAAAGGGCAACTCGCTGTCCGACCATGGACCATGCCCGGGTCGACGGCGCGGCGCGTTGTGTTCCACGCGCGCCTCAAAGAGCGTCAGCAATATGACGAGGCCCCCCCTGTAGAGGGCCGAAGCCTGCCGGGACCGCGGGACTTATCTCACTACCGTGACCCCGGAACGTAAAGGGCTATTGAAGGAATACCGTGGGTTTTAGTCAGTACAAGTCTGACAGTACCTCTGGCCCTGCCCGGGGTGGGAGGACTCATCTGATGATTTTACCAAGAAAAAAAAAAGAACTACATATCGATAACTTTGGGTAGAAAGGTCATAGAAGCCATAATGTGATTATGGCTTTTATGACCTTTCTACCTCAAGGTATTGATATGTTGGCTTCCAGATCGGCTTCCAGTCTAACTATATGGAGCTAAGTACTAGTGTTTTACATGGAGCGACTGCCTATCTGACTTCCAAAACCCAGTAACTGGGTAACACGATACCCCTTGGTGACGACGCTAGATTTGAATACAAATGTCAGTATTAAATCAATAACTTTCAATCTTTTGCCTAATAATAATTCAACACAATTAAAAAATATACACGCAGCATGTGCAGTTAATGCAAAAATGCATGCTTGCATTTTCCGTTAAGGACTAGACAGAAACTTCCACCAAATGGATTAAAAAAACTATACAAAGGAGTGTCGCCATTTTTAATATCTGTAAAACATTCCGGCTGTGTTACTGTCCATTAATATCTGAAGATAATGTGGCTAGAGAGAATATCGTGTGGTGACTAGACAATATTTTTGAGGGGACGTTTAGTAATTCCTCACTGTGTAGATTTTGTTTTCACTTACCTATCTATATTACGTACTAGCTTTTTTTCTGGGTGGGAAAATCATCAAAAGACTCCTCCCATTCTGGGTGGAGCGGAAGGGAGTGTCAGACTTCTACTGACTATAAAACCACACTGTTCCTTCATTTTTCCTCTCGTTCCGGGGCCTTATCTCGTAAGAACATTCGCGCAACCCCGGCAGATAAAGTTCTAGCTGTCCCTCTTACCTCTTAATGTGACAAAAAGTAGGCTACGTGACGTATTTCCAGACGAAAATCTATCGGTGTGTAAAATTTTGATTAAGTAACAACCGCCTATTGATCTAATATGAAGTATAGATTAGTAAATAAATACATGTCTGGTTTCCATGTTCATCGCAATCAATTTTATCAGTTACACTATTAGATTGTTACGAATGAATTCAAAGATAATTTTCTGTTGTTTATCATTACATATAAATCCTTCTTGACCTACCTCCCTTATTTATAACTAGCGACCCGCCCCGGCTTCGCACGGGTGCAATGTTTATATTAAATATAGGCAGCGTGCGCGAGAATCGTTAACGTACGGCAGTTTTTTCGACGCCTTACTCCACAATTTTCACTACCACGAAAAATCCTATCTATTTTCCGGGATAAAATATAGCCTATACGGATTCGGAAGAATCCCTCTAAGTAATGGTAAAAGAAATTTTGAAATCGGTCCAGTAGTTTTTGAGCCTATTCAATACAAACATACAAAAATACAAAGGTTTCCTCTTTATAATATTATAAATATAAATAAATAGTATAGATGTATAATTTTTCATCGTTAACAAATAAACCAATTCTAAGATCCTGATCATTATCATCCTTCCTACTAATATTATAAATGCGAAAGTTTGTGAGGATGGATGGATGTTTGTTACTCTTTCACGCAAAAACTACTGAACGGATCTGAATGAAATTTGGTAAGTATATAGTTGGCAGCCTGGAATAACACATAGGCTACTTTTTATCCCGAAATTCCCACGGGATCGGGATTTGCGCGGGAAAACCTTCCCACGCGTACGAAGTCGCGGGTAGAAGCTAGTACAAAATAAAAATTTCTAAACGTGAGCATACCTGAATTGGGGCAGACCCCGTAAAATACGTAAGTACTAAATATAAATCCTATCTTTCCAATTTCGTATTAGTACGAAGAAATATCACTACAATTTTATGGAGGGTGTAGCAAGAACTGTAAATACGAGTTGGTTTAGCTCGAGCTACCCCGGAGTGAAGAGGGGCGGGGCTCATAAATACAGTGTATTTATTTATAGTTGAGGTACTACGGCAAGACAGGATCCGGCCGAACGACCAAAAGTATGGCTACCACCTTCTGTTCTTTTCCTTGACTTTTGTGCTTGTGATCTCAATAAAATCAATAGAACAATGTTTTTTTTGAAATGAAAACTTCTTTAGCGGCGTTGTGCACTTTTTTTGTAATGGGTAAAAAATGTTAAACTCGCGTAGTAAGTATCCCCCTCTCTTTCTACGGCGCGGCGAAAATGTATGCCTGCGCAAACTTTTTAATGTAATATAAATTGTCATGTTTGTGTACTATAGCGCAATAAATAAATATTGTATTCTACCACATAAATGATAGTACTTTTATACTGATAATTAAAGCAATTCGTGCAAAATTATTCCCTAACCATTCCAAAATATCAAAAATGCACAACGTTAATATTCAAGTTTTCACTTCTGCCGGCACTCCCGGAGTGCAGCCCCCTGTTTTTTTTTTTTTTAATTGATCTAGCAATACGGATATTATTCACATCACTAGAAATCTTGTTAACGCCTTCAACTAAGCTAAATATGCTGATGTCTGGAGTGGGTTCACGGCAATAGTGTAATGGGAGGTATTCGAACCCGTGATCTATCGATCACAAGGCCGACACCTTAGCCATTAGACTATTGACGCTTGAATTATGTTATCAGCTTCGCTATACGTGTCATTTATAAATTTAAGCAACACAATCATGCGACAACAATATAAAATTAGAAATTACTAAAATTCTGTGTCTATTTTTAAATGATAGTTCCAATCCGTACTGGGTCCGCGTGTTGTATTACAGCCCAGGCCTACTCATAGAGAGAAGGCACAGGTCCCAGCAGGTGGGAACGCTATAGGATGGTCAAGTTATTCTTAAAACTTTCGAAGCATCACCGGGACATAAGAAAGCCATTACGAACAACACAATTTAAATCAAAACCACAGGGTAATTAAATTTACGGCAGCAAAGTTGTTCTTTTCGGAAACACAACCAGGAAAATATACAAAGATCCTACGACAAAGCAGTCAGATATTCATAATGGGACTTGAGATACGGAATTGTGTTTTTATACCTACATAAGAAGCGAGGGCGCCATTTGTAATCAGGAAATATACGACATTGCCGTAAAAAGGGCCTGAATTAATTTTGTGATTGTTATTTAGAATTCAGGAAGTTTAGTAGTGCATTTTATAAAACTCGACCTTATTTTTTCCATCCCGCTCTGTGCCCGCGTCGTGTACTACGCCCATTCGAGGGCATGGGAGTCATAGAGACCAGAGATCCAGTAGTCGGAACTATTGGGTGGTTAAATTTTAAGGGCCGATGTTGATTTTGTATAAAACACAAATTATTTAGGAAATTATTGTCATTTCTTTTTTTTTATGATAATGCAGTATGGTTTAATTATGTATGGAACAAAATATCGGCCAAATGGCCGCCGCGACCTCGGCGGCACACCTCCATCTGATGGTTCAAATTTTCGATGACGCTAAGGCATAATTGAGATTCTATGCCGTTAATGTGCCGAATTATCTCATTCTTTAGCTCTTGAATTGTTGCTGGCTTATCGACGTACACATTTTCTTTCAAATAACCCCAAAGAAAGAAGTCCAACGGTGTCAAATCACATGATCTTGGCGGCCAGCCCATAAACCGCACCAAACAGTCACTCTTTGTGGGTGCATTGGTTTTTCGACAATCACTCTTGGATTATCATTCGCCCAAATACAGTAATTCTGCTTATTGACGAATCCGAATCGAAATCGAAAAAATCGAAAGAAAAGAATCCGAATTGATTTGAACGCCCATTTTCATAATAAGCCTGAATAACTTTAACGCGTTGCTCGGTTGTGTATCTTTCCATGGTTCAAATTGAGTTAGTCTGAAATAGAGAAATGTCAAATGAAATGCAGAAAAAAACTTGACGTTTAGGTGTGGTTCACATTCAACATCGGCCCTTAAAATTTAATCAACCGTTATATAGGATGAATATTTTAAGCTGCAATAGCCGGCCAATACCTTAGCCATTAGCTAAGTTGTTGTTGGCCTTGTGAACGAGAGGTCGCAGGTTCGAACCCTACCCACTAACTATACTATTGCCGTGAACCCATTCCATATTACACACACAAGCATATTTAGCTTAGTTGGAGGGGACTCCTGCAATGCACATCCAGCGGATGGTGGTGACCTTTCACCTGGTTATCGCTCAAGCTAAAATCAATATTGGTTATTAAGGATCTCCCAAACTATCTAATAATACCGACTTACGGAACCGAATCCTACAAATTAACTAGTTTAATCTCTTACTAATTGGGTTGCGTAAGTCCCTCTAACAAAATCCTTTGTACATTTTGGTAAATGAGCCATATTTTTATCACTACTGTCTTTACTTCAAATATGTAGATACTTGATCATTAGTAAATCCATATCAGGCTTCAGTATGTCAAAAGAGCCGACTATGAGATTAATACTATACATTTTAGCAACAGCTAGGTTTAAAACGGCCTACACAAGCATGAGTCTTTCAGAGAACGCTGGATTTTCGTCTGTCCCTTTCATTACGGTCGCGCTAAAAAAGGAGGTTGGATAGACTATGCAAATAGTCTGAGCACTTGAAGCACGCTTTAGTTTCGCTAACGATGTACGGTGACGGTGCAAATTCGTGGGACATGAATATACATGTAGAAGTATGCAGGTTCTTGCAAAGGGTTTGTGCGCAAAAGGGTGTAAAGATTAGCATAGTGCAGTGTCACTAACTTTTTAAGTGGATACTTGTTTTCGTACGATCTACTTAGGTACAGTTTTAAGGCTTAATATATCTCCACTTTTAATACATCTAGGTACCTACATTTTATTGTTAATAGGCTCGCGTTTGACCACCTTCTCACCTGATGTTAAGTGATGATGTAGTCGAAGATAGAAGAAGCACGCTTGCTTAGAAGTAACCTATTTACTTAAAGATTCCCAGGTTATAAGATATCAGGAAACACAGACTCCGGCAAGGAATTTCAGTCCTTAGCTGTACGCACAATGAAACTATTTTCAAAACGTTTTGTGGGAACTTCTTCGGCTTATAGTACGGAACCTTGCATATATTTTGTTACCTTAGAATAACAACGCATAGAAGGATAGTACGAGTGCAAAAAGTGAGGCAACTAAAACTTAGCCATTTTTGGCTAACTTTGCTCGACGAGCCGTCAGTATTCAAGGTCACATTCTGCCGAACAGAGCTCGCGAGTAAATAATTTAAAACGACCGTTTGTAGCGTAAAGGGATGTCATAGTCCTTCAGGAAAACAAAAAACGTGTAATCAAATTACATTTCACAAGTAAATACTTACATTTTATACATTATATTTAAGTAAATCGACCATCAAACAAAAATTCTAATAACCTAACTTATCACAATTCAATGTTGCTATCCGTGAGGAAAAAAATACCCATATTGATTTCTTTTGTGCTTATTTTTGTTTAAAAAAAATATAGTTTTGGCGGCAATTATGTATGCGTCAAACTAAACTATATTTATTTACAGCTACTACCTACAGTGTTTTATAACTAAAAGTTACTGTTAGTTCGAAGAGTGGCATCATAAAGATGACAATTTTATTGATTAAGATTTTTTTCATTTAAGTAATGTTCTCAATAATATTTTTCTATTTCATAAATACAATACATACTTTTAATTGATATCAAACGAGATTTTTCAAGCAATTAATACATTTCTATAATATCATTATAACACATTACACATCAAACATTCTAAACGCAATAAACGATATCTCATTTCATTTACCTTCCGTAAATATATGTCATATAAATCATATTACATGAAAAAACATCATCTTATTTAGTTTCATAGCATAAATACTTGATTTGATCCAGCAACATAATAGTGCGTTTTCCCATTTTTGTGGTAATGGTACTGGTATTGGTATCACTGAAAGCTATATTTGTGTGCGTTTGAAGAACGTAGACACATTCGGCTCACGCACACAAAGAAAATAAAGTGGACACACGAAGTCGCTCGTGTTTTGTTCTAGACGCCTCTTCTATGCGTTGTTATTCTAAGTTTGTTACATAAAAATATTCTACATGGGAGCTGCAGTTGTCCACTGTCAACATTATTATGCACCCTTCTATTGTATAGACCAGTGGACTGATATTCACAAATGAGTTGTTAATCGATTGGACAAGCAAGGCGTTATGGTTTGCTTTTGTTCTAGGTTACATTTAATGTTTATATTTACACGTGTCTGTTATTTTTGCATGCTCTCATACTTGTAAATATACTATGAAAAATGTTTTTTTGACGTTCATAATTCAGAGGCTTCACAGTATGTTGTATCCTCATTTTATGTCAATAAAGATTTATTTATTACTATTTATACGTGTAGCGAAAATCAAAACTTTGACGTGTATCAAACAACTTTCAATCACAAAATTTACGAAAAAATATAAAATAAACAAAAATCCTACGTAACTTTTTTTTTCTTTAAATAAACAAAACGTAAAAATAAAAAATTATAAAATCATAAAGATAACATCGCCCTCTCGTTTTAGAATGCTAAAAATGCACATCAAAGAACGTAGAAGCAATGATAATATTTTGTGAGGCATGCATGTGGGTGGGTTGGTGCGTAAAATGATTAACTGGAAAAAGAATTTATGTACATTAAATATTTAAATACTTCAATGCACATGTAGAACGTTTTACGGTCACATTTTTTTAAGCTTTGTTTGCTCAAAGCAGATGACAATGAAGGCCAAAGTGGGCTTATAACATCACGAAAGTTTGTCAAACGTGTGTCGAAATGAAATAATCCCCGGTTTCGTTTACGGTACGGACAAATCCTGAAGCTGATACCCGGCATTTGAGTTTCCGAACAGCTATTTTCCGGGCTCGCTCGTTTCATCGAAGACCTCAGCAATCGCTTAACATCAGACGAGATCGAGGTCGAGACGGGCTCAAAAACTCGGCATTAAAACCAAATATCGCTTATAAGTTTTAAAGCTAACATGGTCACTAGCAGTCTCATTAGAACTTAAAAGGAGATATTTCTGTTCATAAACATCCAACCGCAATGATTTCAGTTCATCCGTGATCATGACGCTTGCAACAGTGCCGAAATTTCGGAAACTCAAAACAATTAAACACATGATAAATACCCCGTTTTAAGTTCTAATAATACTAATATCGCATTTACCATACCAAAAAACCTATCTCAGTATCTCATACTCAGCAGTAGCAACCTCTAGAACCACGAGGCAGTTAGCAACATCAGTATGAGTTTGGAATACTTTTGTAGTTTTCGAAAACTATCGCTCCTTTCTTTCACATACAAGTTTGGTACTTGTAGATGAGTGTAAAAGAGAGAAAGCGATAGTTTTCGAAAACCATAATAGTATTGCAAACTCATAATAAAGCCCCTGAATATTTCCCTACAATTGGGTACGATTAGTATCCGTCTAC
Organism: Tholera decimalis; assembly: GCA_943138885.2. Taxonomy (NCBI): domain Eukaryota; kingdom Metazoa; phylum Arthropoda; class Insecta; order Lepidoptera; family Noctuidae; genus Tholera; species Tholera decimalis. The sequence goes on from OW964571.2 coordinate 7,311,225, forward strand.
AGACTCCCATGACCCATGTCACATGGCCCATTAAAATACCTCTGCCGTCCACTAATCACAAAGTAATGAAGTCCCAGTTGGGCAATATATCAGATATTTGTAAGAGAAAACTTTACTTGGCATTTGATTGAACGAAAACCCGGAGGGACGTGTTCCGTTATATGGGTTTGACAGTTTGAAACCTACAGTCGGAGAAAGAACATGTTAACTAATTATTTGTTTATTGATCCCTAGTTATATCATAAAAACAAAAGTAACTATATTTTTTGTACTTTTACGTCACAATTTGATTTTGATTAAATTCGGAACAGCGATAAACTTTTTGATTTTCGGTATAAAAAACATCAATCCCATTCTGGGTAGAGCGGAAGAGAGTATCTGATTTTATTGACTAAAAACCCCACCCCGTTCCTTCAGCTGCCTTTGCGTTTTGTGGCCGCGATATCCCGTAAGAACATTCCCTGGAGATAGATTGGACCCTGGAGAATGAGGCTATTATTGTAGCAATAAAAAAAAATTAAGTTTTATCGCTTTTAACCGACTTCAAAAACAGGAGGTTTACAATTCGTCTTTATGTACTTATGTTACCTCATAACTCGGAGATGACTGGACCGATTTAGAAAATTCTTTTTTTGTTTGAAAGGGTATACTTTCTAGTTGGTCCCATTGTCGTCACGTTTGGATCTGATGATGGGATCATGGAGAAATCGAGGGAACTCTTCAAATATTATAGGCACACCTATAGCGTTTTGGGTATTTCTTATAGTACCTTGTGCAGTTGCTCTCGAAAAGCACCATTTGAGGAAGTGGAACTGATGATGAAGACCCCAGATGGCCACCGAAACTACTCAATAATAAGTATTTCGTTGATTGCGATTAGATTACTTGAATATGGATGTTAAGCACTTTATGCTCGTCACAATGCATATGGTGAAGTAGAACTGATGGTGATGTACCAGGAGAACTCCTCAAAAATTAACGGCTCTACACCAGGAAAAGCAATATTTTGTAAAAGGTGATAAGTAGTTGACATTTTGGCTTTTGTAACTAGATAAATTACAAACCGACCCACTAAAAAGCGTGAAAATAAAACTTATTAGCAAAAAATAGAACCGACTTCCATATAAAAACACTACAAAGACAAAAATAATTTCGGAAGGCGGTGGTCTTTAGTTTTGTATATATTTTCGTTTTTGACACCGCCTTCCGAAATTAAAGTTATTTTTGCCTTTGTACTGTTTTTATATGGAAGCCGGTTCTGTTTTTTTTCTAAATTTTTTTTTAAATAGAACATAATTCATAAATTTATGAGGGTATTTGGTTTTTAACTGGCCAGCTATGAGTACAAATCGTAGATTGACCTACCTTTATAATGTTTTACAATTGTTTCTTCCCCATCTTATGTTTAAACGTAAATGTAATGTACTTTTTTATTATTGTTGTATGCTGCGTCATTAGACGACGACGAAATTATTGTTAAAACTTTAAATCTCATACAAGTGAACTGAATGAACAATGTTTTTTTTGAGAAATAAAGATTCTTTAAATCTTTAAAAATAGCGAAGCTGCGATCAGAAGTTTTATAAATATCCATGTAATATTTATTTCGGACTAATATTTAAATGCGAAATAATGCGAATAAGCTCAATTAATGACCTGCAGAATCAATCAGTTTGACAAATGTTTATTTCTCGAACCTACAGCAAAAATAACTAAACAAATATGCATCGCCCGAAGTCGATACATTTGCTGCGTGGGTATTTGAAAAACGTCTACCAATTCAGTTCCATGAGTGCACACGTACATACTATGTATACAGGCATAGGTGCACTTTACTTGATGACAAAACCGTCCATTCATTAGGCAGCCTCGACACAGGTATTTAGGCTACCCAAGCTGGCGGTAATTACTATAATTGATACTCCCAACATGTTACCAAGAAGCGTACGGTTTACAGGTCGACTCGAACGTTTTCCTGTACTTGGTTGTAAGATAAATCGGTATTGTTACTAAGATCAATAGATTTGCTTCCTACTAAGTAAATACTAGACAAGGTTTTCCTTTACTTTCAATGTTTTGTGGTCTTTTTGTATAAAATCGACGATGAATAAGATTAAAATGTTGTCTGGAAATATTCTAAACTGGCTTACCTACAATCTATCTTATCTTTGTTACAAAGAATAAAATAACAATGAAGTTTTACGTTGAGAATCAATACGCAAGTTCAAGAATCAAACAACGAAAAGTAATAAATAAGTGTTTTTGATCCACTGACAAACCGAACGATCCAATCGAAAAAGTAGAGCAATGTCACCTTAAAAGTATAAAACAAATTACAATTTCTTGTTTAGTTTGACTACCGAAAACAAAAGAAACCATTTATCAATGATACGTCTAAGTAGGCATATAAAGCATTTCCGATTAAAAATAAATTAGTTCGGTATAACAAAAGGTGGGATCGAAAATAGATGCCGTTTGACAAATCGGAAATATCTACAATAGGTCGGAAAAGATCTGCGTTCAAGTAAAGGTCGGAGTTGGAAAGTCAACGATTGGCTGAAGAGGGCAAAAGTTGGGAATAAAGCATTTCGGGACAACGTTTAGGTACGAAATGTATAAGCATGTCAGAGTCCAGGACAAAAGTGCAGAAAAAACACTTGCCACGAAGAAAATGTATTCTGTAATGAATTACCAGAAATATAACCCAACTAATATCATACATGTGAAATGATTTTGTATGTTTGTGTTTCAATCACCCAAAATATGATAAAGAAATTTGGACAAAACTTGGTTCATAACTTACAATCTGTAATAATAACACATAGGCTACTTTTTATATTGGATAAATGTGTGAAATTTCCACGCGAAAAACAACTAGCTTTTGATAATATTACACTACAAATTAATATTATATTTCGAGATTGAAACACGCCAAGACCTGACCACCCGTCACTTTAGTGTTAACGTCAAACTTAGTATCAACTATCAAGTAATCAACACTAATTGCACGCCCTCCTATCACATTAGGATCAAGTGCATATTATGTTAAACACACAACCATCCCCCCATAATTTTCTATACCAAACACCACAACTTTTGTTAACAATTCAGCATGGTATGATGCCAAAAACCTTGCTAATTGCTCCATAATTACATTGCACATTAGAAGGCTTCTTTGTATTACGAAGCCTGTTTCTTCTCACAGCGCGTTTTGACAACGGTAGACATTTTGTAATAAGAGCTCTCCTGTTATTATCGTCAGCTATTTTTTGTCTTTATCTACGTTGGCAGAATGTGTTAATTGTGTCGTGATCTTTATTATAAGACTTGTGTACTTTTTGGTCTTGTTCGTTTATTACGTTATGCATATTATCATTGTTAGCATCAAAACTGTTTTACAGATATGGTGAAGCCTCTAACAGTCCCACAAGTGGACTACATGCCTCCTCTCTATAAGAGGGAATAGTAATCATTAAAATCATATATTAATCTTATATATTTTTTTTATAATTTATAATAAGTGAATTAAAGCCTTACTACCTACCTTGCTAACTGGTTCGTTTATTATAATATGATCTTGAAAAACATGTAAATCTTGAATCTGATAATTTCCTGTTCTTATTGCACCGCGGGCTTTGAAATCCAATGGTCTCATACACGCAATAAATACAAAGTGAAGTAATAAATGCTTGCGACCGTATTATTTACGCGCACCCGAGTCATATTGCCTCAGAGAACACTTACGAAGTCTTATCCGGCAAAATTATCTCTCAACGCATATGAACACGATTCTATGAAAATACTGTTTTAAGAGCGAACATTTTTTTAAGAGCAAACCTATAAATATACACATAATGTGATGTCCTGAAATACAGACGTAATTCTTGTTTAGGCACGTGTCTTCCACAGTATAATTGTAATCATTGCAATGTATTGTCATTGATATTGTGCCAAACGTATCTTTATATTGTGGTAAGAAAAATAAATTATTATAAATTATTGATCGATCGCTGATACGAGAATCAGTCTTTGATCAGTATCATCATATATCAGTACTGTCTAATTCTATAACTTGTAGATATTTAGGTTAAATCCGGACTACGTAAATCTAATAAATATCTTTTGACAAGAAAACCGATGGCAGCAGGAAAAATAGGTACGGAAAAGTAACACACACAACAGAATTAGTTACTTCTGTATTTTAGCTACATTATCAGAACATTATACGGTTTACAGATCAGAATCACTACTAATATTATAAATGCGAAAGCAACTCAGACTGCCTGTGTATCTTTTACGCTTTCACGCCTAACCCTTTAAACTGATTTTAATTAAATTTGGTACGCAGATAGATAAGGTCATAAGGATGCTTTTATCGCTGTAAAAACTTATCACATAAGCGAAGCCGTAAGCGTAAGGTAGTTTTAATATATACTTATGTTTTAATATATAATACTTTAAGTTAAGTGGTTATTAACAAGCGTGGCCATGAACTCCGATGATTAAGTCTTTATAAAGTCACAAGTAGGTATACAAGGATGACTCCTTTCCAAAACGAAATATGTATTACAATTTTAATAAATTCCATTTCGAGAGAATTAATTTTATGAAAACAGATTTTACATTTATACAAGACGGCCCGCAGATGTCAGTTAAACAGAATCTCTGAAAACCGAAAGCCTATTAAATGTTATTAATTTTGAATATTGGTTATTAAATAACACTTTTACACAAATTTTTCGTAAATTTAAACTAGCTGAGGCCGGTATTACCTAAATGACTACCCTGAGAAGAAACACCGAAACAAACTCATAGGTCAAAGCCTATTTATAGCAAACCAATTAAGAAAATCAAACCACAATCCGATACAGCCGGTTACGCCATCAATCAATATCTGAAGATTGAACGGGAAATTAGTTCCGAACGTTTTGACAACAAAGCTAAAATTATCAACATTCCACCTGAGCCGCAGCATTATATTTACACAATACACCGTAGATCCGAAAATAGTGCACAAACCGACATACTAAGCAGAACAAGGCAATAACCAAGACAGAACTGGTTTCCACAAGGGCGTCGGTCGAACGGCCTTGCCACTTCTCACATGGAACTCGGAGATAGCTGGTGTAACGAGTTCAAATTCGTCAGAGGAACCGTAATTTATAAGGATAATATAGGGTTCCTTATAAGAAATATAGGGGTAGTATGATTCAAGACAAAGATGAGTTGACAACATAAAGGAAATAGCTGGTCCTTCCTTCAATTTACTTGGCCTAATAATAGGTAGGAATAGGAAAGGTTAGCTGGATGCTGGATAGGACTTAATATCAGCAGATGGTTGAAATGAGCTGAAGACGATTATGATGGTATCTTGAAAACCGTATGTAGATAGTATAAAAATAGCCGGTTCATTGTGAGTCGGACTTGTTGGACTTCGTATTTTAATTTCAATAGTAGGTACCGAACTAACTACATAATTACGGTTTTTATATTTCTACCTTAACATTTCTGTAAGACATTTCTTCTTGCCATATTTCATGATTCAAGGCCAACGGGAAGTATACCCTATAAATTATATGACCTAGTGAAATCGCAAAATATGCGACATACATGGTCTTAATTATCTTATTACTTGATTTTTTTTCTGTCGAAAGAATCGTAGAGCCGAGTTTTTGAGAAAAAGGACCTTGACTGAAATAAGGACAATGAAGTAACCCTATATACTTAGGTTAGGTTTTGGGAATACTTTGATTGTGCGTACAGCTAAGGATTAGAATACCCTGCTAGAGTTAGTGTTTCCTGATAGCTATAACCTTGAAGTCAAGGGTGAATAGGCTACTTCTACGTAAGCGTGCTTCAGATTCGAACACATCATCGCTTACTTAGGTGAGATGGTGGACAAACACGAGATTATAATCAATACAAAAGGGTACGTTTATTCTTTTGGAGGTACAAAGCTCGAAACAGCATATCTCATGCGTTGCCAACGTTTGTAGTGAGGATGATAATTCGCGAAAGGATACTAATGATCCAACGAAATTGGATTTCGAACAATGGAGTCACGAAATTCCTCACAAAATCATCTATATGGTGATTAAGTTCGAAATGGAAATTAATGAATCCGTTGCCGATTCCACGCTTCGCTAGGGACGGCTAAATTGTTCACATGTCACTTGGAATTAATCAATATCTTAATAAGCTCTGTCACTTCTATTTGGGGTGGAATTGTGCTTGATTTCATCACAAATGTATATATACGCTCTATGCGTGGCATGATATGTGATGGAAGCCTTCTTTTAGTGATTTATGGAAAATTATTTGCTCTAGCATCGAGCTATATGTATATTTTTTATAACTATGTAACAGAGAAAAGTTGTAAATCAGCGTTGACCTGTATTGTAGCCACGCTGCACATGGCTCAACATTTGCTGAGACCGCTCCGCCACACAGAAATACGTATTTTTTATTTGTAAAATATTACAAATAAAAATTGTTGTTATTTTTATTTTTTAACGTTGGCAATAAAATTATTCTTTCTTTCTTTTTAGTATATTTTAACCCCTGTCATTCAAAACAAATTGTTATCTCTCGCAAAATTCTAAAGATTTACAGGGCTGACATGATATTCTAAACTATTCCAAAAATTCCAGTGTATGTACAAAAGGATGCTTACGTCCGAAGCATCTAAAGTATTCAGTTTCGCTCTCGAGATATGACGACCTTAGTTCGTTTTAGCAGCAACAGAGGCGAGCGAGCCACCAAACCGGTATTTATACTCCTGACATTTAACTGAGCTACATATGAAAATAATTTTGATTCGTAATTGTTTTAAGCGTGTTGGGAATGTTCTATCTATCTATTTGTATAAATAAAAATCAATGTGTTTCCTGTATGTGTTCTTAAACCATCAATTAGGTTCTGATGGAACTTTAGCAGTAGGTTCTAAGGAGGCGCGAGATGGTTTCTGGATCAAAAAAATCCCTGCTGGTGTCTGTTTCCACAAACAACTATAACAACAAGCTACAACTTGGGGGTATTTCATTCAAGAATCAAGCCCGAACAGAATACTTCTAGGTAAGCGTGCTTCGTCTTCGACAACATTATCGCTTATGATCAGGTGAGGTGTTAGTCAGACGCGATCCTATCACCACAAAAAATCCAGTGAGAATACTTTACGGTGGTATTGCAACCCTCGCAACTATAACTATGCTATAGAATGCAAAGTATGGTCTTTATGTTTGTCTTTTTGTTTTCTTGACAGCTACAACCTAGGAGTCTTTAAGTCTAGAGTGAATAGGTTACTTTTAGGTAAGCGTGCTCCATCTTCGATCACATCATCACTTTACACATACTTTCATTGTGCGTACGGCTAAGGAGTGGAATTCCCTGCCGGAGTCTATTTCCCGATAGCTATAACGTAGAGGTCTTTAAGTCAAGAGTAAATAGGTTACTTTTAGGTAAGCGTGCTCCATCTGCGATCACATCATCACTTACCATCAGGTGAGATAGTGGTCAAACGCGACCCTATTTTCAATAAAAAAAAAGTCAAAACAGAGCAATGGGCGTGCAGACCGAGGAGGGCCGATAAGTTACTTTACTATCCGCTGAAGACACTTGTCGAGCAAACGAAACCGCGGCCAGAAGCTAGTTTTAAACATGTTTCATTTTAGGCTCTGTTTCCAGTTGATTTATTCATGATATTCCATTTTACATTCGTAAGCTTTTCACTGTATTTGTACAGGCTTTGGTTTGTTATTTTATCATCAAACTGTCTGTCTACGTTTTGGTTTAAGCTTCAATAGCGTAATGCAAATATTCGTCTTATATGAAATAAAAATATGTTAATATAATTTTCTACCAGCCACCGAGAGTGTGAGACTATTATTCAAAACGTAAAACGTAAACGCTTAAACTTTTTATTTGTATGAAAATTTTATATAAAATTAATATCATTGTCACCGATGCAATGTTTAATAACATCGTACCTACCCTATGTAATATCGGGGTAGATGATATTTTTATTGAACAAATATTTATCCGGAATTCAGATTAGACCTCTACACGGTGTAAATGTTCAGGAGCTGGGTAAACGAAGAAATAAAACGTATACTTATACGACGTATTTACACTTATATAGATACACTCTTTATTGTACAGCATAGCAGAATCAAATAAGGACTTAACAATTAAATAGGGCCATACAATCTTATCGCTAAAAGGCCTTTTACAGACAACTTTGACTCAATATTTTACGTAGACACAACAAGTACATAAATTTAAACATTTCAAGTATTTCAAGTATACTCATTTTCATTAACAAACGGTTTGAACAAAGTGACAATGTAGCCAAAATTTCAGTCACCTGTCAAGAGCTACAACAGAAAATACCTTTTGTACAAGTTGAAAAGCTTTTGTACGAATCCGACATTGAAAATTTGGTGACAGAAAATAATATTTATAAACGTTGAAATCTAGTTGAAAGTGAACGTAAAACGTCGAGGAGATTGTCTCGGTCTGCAATTTTGTTCACATCAATGCCTTTTCAGTGTTAAAATTAAATAATTTTCCAAATGTTTAAAATGATAATCTGTATATCTCTTTAATTTTTCTCTCTATCTCTCTCTTTAATTTTTAGCAATGTGGGTAGAAATCACATTACTAGCAATCTTCTAAAACCCTCCAAATAAGCTAAATATGCTTGTGTCTGGATTGGGTTCACGGCAATAGTATAATGGGTGGGGTTCGAACTTATCAGACACCTCAGCCATTAGGCTTTTGATGCTTAATTAGGTATAATTTGTTACTATTTATATATACGTCTCAGCTTTTTTATTGAATATTATGTCGTTTATTACTTATGTATTGTATATAAGTCAACTGTACACCATGTACTACCCGCGTATTTATTTTCTCTTGCTGCGTCAAATCCATCCAAAGGTTGTCTGCAAAAGATCGCTTTTAGCGATAAGACCGCCCATCGTAACACTCTTTGTGGTTGTTAAGTCCTTATTTAATTCTGATATAAAGAGTTTATCTACGTATTTTTCTTTCTAATATCTTTAGACAGCCTTTAGAGGTGTCTTGTACAAATGAAATTTAGCTTCTATTACAGCTCCCACTCAAGCCTTGTAAGCATATCACTCGCGTAAGTTGAATCGATATACTAAAAAGCATTGTCTGAACTAAGTTCTAAGTGACAGTGATATCCGTAGTATGCTCTCAGCGTTCGGAAATTGATTAGATAAATATACAGATAGACATAGCGACTATGTAATATTCAATGATGGCTGTAAAGTAGTGTTGCCCAAACGAGAGTCTCGCAAGTCTTGCAATTAGCGATTATCCTATTGCTATTTATTAAACGGTAGTTGAGATCTCAGAACAATGTAACAGAGTCTGTTACATTGTTCTGAGATCTCGTTTGGGCAACACTACTGTAAAGCGTTTTCAAACAACACATTAATCTCGACTACAAAGCACCATGGGCTTAAAAAAAGTCCTACAGAAATTAATATCTCGCTTAAATTTTCCCGTTCAACGTCAGAGTTTTGTTCAAAACTAATTTGCGCGCTTCGAAACGAATTGTTTTCCAATGCCAGTTATTGTTACGGGCGTTTTTTTTCAAAGTTTTTTGATATATTGCGAATGATTTTCTTTTTACTAGCAAAGTTTTTGAGAGTCCTACAGATAGTGAGGGCTATCAGAAGGTTTATTCGCCCCATTAAACCTTTTTGTACCGTTCAAAGGTGGGTACGTGAATCATTCTCAGGAAACACAATGAGCGCTTTGATAAAAAACAGTCGTATTTATATTTGAGTACACTTTATAAAAAACTATAAAATATATATGTGATCGTTTTGTCCCTTTTTTATTGGCTTGCGTTTAACCACCATCTCATCGGAATGTAAGCGATGATGTGGTCGAAAATGAAGCACGATTACACTAGAAGTAACCTATTCACTCTATACTTAGAGGCCCCCAGATTACCTATAGCTAGCAGGAAATAGACACCGGCAGGGAATTCCACTCTTTAGTTGAACGCAGTACGCACATTGAAAGTATTTGCAAAACGTTTATTGTTTTTAAATTGAAAGCAAAAAGTATACAAACACTAATGACAGCCGAGATGATGCTAGCCAGAAATAAAATTCATAGACATATTTTTAGATACAAACACATTCTACACCTGGGTGTACAATCAGGTGATAGCCACTCTTATTTTACATTTCATTCATGCTTCAATCACGAACGTATATCTGTCCCTTTCTAAGTCATCCGCCGTCAGATTGTGGGTGGCAAGTCATGAATCACATTGACAGCGTGCGTCACTTGTTAACAAGAGAACATTGCTATTATCTCATCTGTGTTTACACTGTTAAAAACTTAAAGGCAGTTTTAAAGAATGAAGTAATCTTTTGTTAAATTCAGTCTGGTTTTTTGCAATGTGGGTGAATGGAATTCACTTTACTAGCATTCTCGTTAACCCCTACAACTAAGCTAAATATGGTTGTGTCTGGAATTGGTTCATGGCAATAGTGTGATGGATGGCATTTAAACCCGCGACCTCTCGTTCACACGGCCGAAATCTTATCCATTCGGTTATTGTCGCTTAAATAATTCAATGATTGGGTTTCGTGAAGATTAGAAAATATTGTCGTTTAGAAGAGAAATCTGGTGCAGTAATAATGGTTTATATTCATTTAAGCCTGTAGTGACAGAATGAAAATAAATGGTGGCAAGTGCTTGATCTCTGCAGTTTCTAAGCGCTGACATCTTTAGTCTCAGTTATGTTGGGATTTGAGTAACTAAGTGCAATTTGTATTGTTATTTGATGGTTAGCAGGAAAAATACTGAAACGTTGACACGACGTCTATAATTGCGGTAACCACACGTTCATCGTGACAATTAATGACAATAGGTATTAGGTACAGTTTGTTACTAAGAGCTTGCTAAAAGGACACTAATACAAACTTCAAAGTAATAACGATGGCAGGTCTTCTTTTATTTCGGTGGGAAAATTAGCAAATTACTCCTCTCGGTCTGGGTGGAGCGTGATGGAGTTTCCGGGGCCGCGGTATTTTGATAGAACATTCCCGTACCCCCAACAGAACGACTACGTAGGTAGGCCTACGATACGAGTCGACAGCGCGTCGTGCTCCACGTGGGACTCAAAGAGCAGTCAGCAGGAGTAGATACTGGGCTTCATAGCGCCATTGCCTGCGGGGGTTGTGGCAATGTTGTAGCGAGATACCGCGAACCCGGACTTCAACCTCCCCTCCCTCACGCTCCACCCAGACCGAGAGGAGTAATTTGCTAATTTTCTCACCGAAAGAACAAGGACAATTGAAGGAATGGGGTGGGTTTTTAGTCAGTAAGACTCCCTTCCGCTCTACCAACAGCGTCCGACGTAATTTGATGATATTACCACTGAAAAATAAGCCCCCACCAGAGTCTGTTTCCTGATAGCTATAACCTAACGGTCTTTAAGTCAAGAGTGGATAGGTTACTTCTAGGTAATCGTGCTTCATCTTCGACCACATCATCGCTTACCATCAGGTGAGATAGCGGCCCTAGCGAGCCTATTATTAATAAAAAAGGCTTACGATAGAATCCTACTTATAATACCAAAAAAAATAATAAGGGCAAATGTGATCAGTCTAAATACAACTCAGGTTATAAGTATGCGACCCACATTGTGTGCTTTGGTATATGCACGAGAAACCTCGGTAAATGGATCAAGCAGCCTCAACTTGACACTAGGCCGGGCTCACAACAGGCTTTTAGGATTAAAATGAAAGCTTTCAGCACTAAATATGCTGCAAACAATTAGTTCCAAACGGGGAGCTTGAGACAGCACTTAGTGTTTCTTAAACTAGATAGTAACACCTTTTTGTATTTGTTGTTAGCAAATGTGCGTTTAATTTATTGGATAACGTTATTAGAAGCGTAATTAACACGATCGCTGACAGTACGTCGTCAGGCGGGAAATTAAAATAGTGCGTTATTCATATAAGTATTATGAAGAGCAGTATCCACTGTCATATTATGAGCAATTTCATATTTCTTACTGCCGTAACACGAGTATTTTGTGGGTAGTTTCATATCACCTGCTTGTGCACGAGTGACTGAGAGACTGTCGTAATGTGGTGTCAGGGTAAGTGCTCACTGTCAGCGAACGTGTTAAAAGCTAAGCTGACATGGTCAAATATGGATTCTATATATCTTACTAATATTATAAATGACAAATTTGCGAGGATGGATCCTTCCAACGCCAACAAAGTCGCGGGCAAAAGCTAGCATATTTTCTGCTGGCGACAGGTCTATATAGGGTAAAACCAGGAGAGATGGACCACATTTTGTTCAACTTTAATATCTTTTTTATTGCATAATAACTATTAAATAATTTAGTGATAAACTAACTAACTATTAATAGTCAACATTTTTTTATTTTAATATGGCACGATTATAGCTTCTTTATGGAAATAATTGAAATATTAAAAAAGTACCCTCGGACCATCTCTCCCATACTATACGGGTGAGTCGGACCACCCAGTAAGGAGAGATGGTCCTAACAAAAATAATAATTAACACTTCTAAACAAAAAAATAAATATTCAAAAGGAAATCAACAAGTAACATAAACAATTAAATGAAAGTAAAATCTTTAGTTTGTCATTGTATTTCCGCATCGGTCGCACATATCGGGATAATTGGTGCAGCCTTCATGGGACCGGCGTTCACAAATAATGCACAGCAGCCATTCATCTTGACTCAGGGTTTCCTCATAGTTTTCACCACAGCCTGCACATTCGTTGTCATCCCACTCAGTCAATTCAGGACTATCACGCAGAGTTATAATCTCTTGTTCACTATGTTCATCAGAACTGTCTTCAATTTTTTGTTTTTTTCGGTCTTTTATTTTCTTTCTTTGCAGGTCTTTTAGTTCCCTTCTTTTTCCGTGTTTCTTTTAAAATCTGTTTAGTTTCAGTAGAATTTTCTTTTTTCAATTTCGAGTTCAAAATTTCTGCTATTTTTCTTGACCTATGACGGACGTTTGCAGTTCTTTCTATGATAGGTATTGGAGAAACCAGATCCAAAATCTTTCCAGGCGTTGCCTTTGGCGAAACAGCTTCACTAGTTGATGGTTTTTGAACGGTTTCTGGCTGTGAAAGGACTGATTCTTTAGTAGGTTGATCATGTTGAATTATAGCAGCAGTTTGTAGGTTATTGTCATTGTTTTGGTTACTTGGTGTTACGAAAGCATAGTCTGGTATGGCGTTTGCATTAAACGGTATGATCCCAGTTGCTGAGAAACCTGATGTTGCATTGCGCACCGAAGCTGATTTATTCCAAGCTGAAGCCAGAATTTTTCCAACTGCAAGCGTGATAGTTTTCTTGATGGGTTAGCAGTAATGAATTTATTGCATTCGTCATAATAAAAGCATTTCAGGGACTTGCAAAACGTTCTATCAAGCGGCTGAAGGAAATGGGTTGTGTGACTAGGTAAGCAAATCAAAATTATTTAGTTTTCTTCAGCAAACTCTAACATCTCCACATTGCTGCAATGTGAAGAATGTCCATCAAGGATCAATTAAAAATAAGTAGCAGTGTTAATTAAAAACCAATAGAAACTTGCAAAAAAAATGGTTGACTATTGGTCCATCTCACCCATACATAAAACAGTCCATCTCTCCTAAATTGAGTGGAGAGACGGACCACTTTCTCATATTAAAAGCAAAATAAACAAACGAAAAATTTGAGGTTATTTTATCATTTCATGATCATACTAACACACAAACGTCAATTCTTATTCTAAAAATACAATATCTTATACATACCTTCGTTTTTTAAACACCTACACAAAAAAAAATCACGCTTCCGAAACTTTTTAATTCGTTTTTTATTAATTTTACAAACGAAAATCAAACAGTCTCGCTTTCTACACGGAGCAAACAGGTTGACAAGAGCTCGTAAGTGTTGTCAGCCTAAATAAATTTAGTAGTTTGGAAGAAATTACGATGGTCCATCTCACCCGCTGGTCCATCTCTCCTGGTTTTACCCTATATATTTTATTTATCAAATGAATTTGCATTACAATACTTACATCTCGTCAATTTCAGCATCTAGAATTTAAATAAACGAAAAGTTAATAAAAATTTAAAAGCTCTTTCAAACTCGATATTCGCATCAAGTGTAATAAGCGACGTCTAAAGTTACAAAAAAAATAGAAGAATACAAAGCTTCACGTCAGAAGTAACGTGTTGTGATAAAAAACTAAGGACAGCAAAAAAAAACATAATTTTGCTGAGTGGAATCGGACCTTTTCGGCGTTGGTGACGTTATTCAATGATATAACTGATCGACATGAATAGGGCTGAAAGAATTATTCGAATTAGGAATGTGGGTAGAATTCACATTACAAGCAATGTTGTTAACCTCTCCAACTAAGCGAAATATGCTTGTGTCTGGAATGGGTTCACGGTAATAGTGAAACGGGTAGGGTTCGAACCCGCGACCTTATAGTCTTAAGTCCGATATCTTACCCACTAGGCTATTGACGCTTTAATAAAACAAAATAATATTATCGAGACTGAAAAATGTTTGTCTTGTATGCGTTCTTTAACAATCAATAAATTTACCGGTAGATATCAGGAGCACATCTTCTTTTAATATATTTAAAGCAAAACTCGAGCAGTATGTCATTAAGAACACTAAGCTAATTAAGATAACAAAACAGTTTAATGTTACGCACAATAATATGTCGACATCATACCCACCTACTCCAAGTAAAAATACTGTTAGCTACCGGACTAAACCTACCTTAATTATGTATTTATTCGCTAAGTGAACAATGTATGTTTTTTTAGAATAAATAAAGAATCTTTAAACCCATCGACCAGCTTATAATAACTTTTAGTTTCTAAACAAAAAAAACAGCAATACTAATATTTTAAAGCGGAAAAGTTTGTTTGTTTAAACGCGCTTATCTCTGAAAGTACTGGGTGGATTTGTATGAAATTTGGTATGGAAGTAGCTTGAGGTTATAGGTTACTTTTTGCAAGAAGGGAGATAAGTTTTTGTTATAAAGTCAAGTGGTAAAATTACTTTTCACGTGATCGAAATTGCGGGTTGAAGAATGGTTTTAAATAAACTTTCATGGGACACGTAGATTGAAACGTAACTAGTGAGAATGCTCAGTCCATACTCCACATCAGAGAAAGTTTTATTGAGGTTTTCCATTATGTAATGCATAGTGACAACCCGCAGTCAGAATGTGGGTCCAGTTTGCAGAAGGCCCTAGGGACATAGGCATACTAACACTGTCAACTGAGTTTCAACCCTTTTCGGGGAATTTAGGCGAGATGTTTATGAGTAGTTTATGATAAGTTTTGCAGTATAAACATGCTTTGTTGTTTTAGATGGATCAAAATATGAATGGAAGCGTGTAAAGGGTGCCCCGTTTTTTATTTACCCCTCTTTCAGTTGTAAATCTATACATATGTATAAAATTCTCGTCCCAGTATTAGTTGCCATACTCCTCCGAAACGGCTTGACCGATCTTTATGAAATCTTATATGTAGGTATATTCGGTAAGTCTGAGAATCCGTCGTAATCTATTTTTCATACCGTTAAGTGAAAAGAATCTATAAACGCGGGCGAAGCCGCGGGGTAGAAGTAAGTAACTTATACTAGCGTCCTGGCCCGGCTCCTTCACGCGGTCATGTGATTCACTCAAAACCATAACAAATTATACACTAAAACCTTTCTGATGAATCACTCAATTCATTGGTGAAACCCGCATGAAAATCTTTTCAGTAGTTTTTGTGTTTATCGCGAACAAACATATATTGCAATATGTTAGGATAATGTTTATAATATTTACATGATGATAAGAACTATGATAAAACTTAACGCGTCATACCTAAGCAAAATCTCCCTATTACTTATTCTTTTTTTTTATCTTCTTTATTTAAGGGATTTTTGTACACATGTGTGACAATGTCAATCCCATCGTGCTATTTACAATACTTTACAAAAAGAACTTAGTCTAATTTCTTACTTAGCTAATATAAATGAATATAATATTTTGGCTGCCTTACAGGTAGGTTTACTTAAAATGCCATGAAAAATTCCTACATCCATGGTTGACAATTTCAACGAGCGTACTAGTGCGTTTCTTTTATTACTATGCCGGACACATTCACCCAACACATGCTGTGCGTCCTCTTTCTTCCCACTACTTATTTTTAAGGATTAAAAAAGCTCTGAGTTTTCGCACGCATTTTATGTTTGCTTTGGTTTAGTCTTTCAGAGATTCATCTAAGAATACCTACTACATACATACTAAACCAAATATAAATAGGTATGTATTGCCGTGGGCAAAGTTATATGTTAAGATCTTATCAAATATGTAGGAGGTATCTATAAAATAAAATAATAAAATGTGAAGTAATTATAATGATAGACACTTTTTAAATAGCTAATAGTACTGTCAATAATAGGTATTTTGATCATTAATCACTGTAGCCTTAGTTTTATTTTAAAAATGTTATTAATGAATGGGGAGAGATTGCCAAATGCACTCGGTCAAAACTATAACGATGTTTAATGTTAATATTCAATAAGTAAGATAATTAAAGAACGCTTTCCTTATAAAAATAAGGGTAATATTTAGGAAGATACTTCAGCAATCAATCAATCAGCAATATCAGTTCATCACGTACTTGAATTTAATTTCTGAGAAGCTACCTCAATCCGCTCTGAAAAACATGATTCTTATTAAGTAATAAAGTAGATCTCCATACTTAGCGAATTACGTGTAAACATTAAAAAGACAACACAAGATATGGAAAAACATATTACAGGTAACTTTGTTAATTAGTAAACATGTTTTCAATACGTACAGTTTCTATGAATACTAAGATACGATAATATGCAAAAAGAAGAAATTGTGGATTCTGTCTAGAATTCCTTAGAATTATTTTTAACTAGTACTCACGCGGGGCTTCGCTCCCGTGGATTCTATCACGGTAAAAACATAACTCTCCTTTTTTGCAGTCGGGTAAAAAGTAGCCTATAACCTTCCTCAAGCTTCAAGCTACTTCCATACCAAATTGCATCCAAAACCACCCAGTACTTTCGAAGATTAGCGCGTTCAAGCAAACAAACAAACAAACAAACTAACAAACTTTTCCGCTTTATAATATTAGTATAGATAATTAGTTTTTATACATTTTGTTCAATAAAAAAGCACAAACCGCATGTGCGGGCCAAAAGAACAAACAACAGAAAATGGAATAAATTTCGTCGAAACGATTCAATTAATGGTCTATAGTTAGCGCTATTTAAATTAGAATACAGCCCAAAATTATAATAACAACCTTTGCCAACATTACAAAAGCCCATTAACTCAGCGAACATTTCCTAACTAAAACATTTGATCCGCAGTGTAGGGTAAAGGCCAAAGGCACAACTGTCCTGAGCATAAAATTATAAAAGGCTCCGAGCCTTTCGGCCCTAAACTTAACTTTTTTTATTATCCCATTACGAGGATTCACGAAGAAAGAGCGATTTTGCGTTATTTACCATTGGGAGGGCGCACAGAAAGTTAATAGGAGCAGAGGAAAGTTTAAGTTCGAGTAAATATTATGCGATTTCTGGGGTACCGCCATTTCATAGGCAGATTTATTGTAGGTTAAAAATCAATAATTAATCAGTTACACCTATTTTTTAGGGTCTGTGGCTTAGGCCCCCAGTGGTCGAGGCACCAGTGGCCCACGCCCCGATTCTATTAATTTAATTCAAAGTATTTTTTTATCAAATGTACTGTCAGGTATAGAAATGTTTTTACATTGCTTGTATATTTTGAAAAATGAAAGTCTTAGTTATTTTTTATTATTTATTTGTTAATCTCAATAAGAACCTATAATCAAGAGAATCATGTAACTTACTTATAGAGTGCTGTGCTGTGCTCTGCTTATGTGTGTACATAATAAATGTATTTTTAATGGGGAAAAAGGTGTGTAACGATAAGCTTAAGGCGATCTATTCTCTCTGTTATTTCAATATAACTTTTGTGTAGCAAGAACAATACTTTATTATTATGGCGAAACACTTTTATTATTTACTGTACTAAGTTAAAACGCATAAAAAAAGAAAAATATTAAATTAATAGAATCGGGGGCGTCGGCCACAGGTGCCTCGACCACTGGGGGCCTAAGCCACAGACCCTTTTTTTAATGGTTGGTAGACCCGCGCTTGACCACCATCTCAGCTGCAAGCGGCAAGCGAAGATGTGGTCGAAGGTGAAGCACGTTGGCCTAGAAGTAACATATTCACTCTTCACTTAAAGACCCTCAGGCCTCAAGTCATAGCTATTAGGAAACACACTCGTAAGTAATATTGCTACATTCAAAGAAGGTACTTACATTCTTTTGATACTGTTGGCTAATAGCAAGCCCATATGACCTTACTCAATGGGCAAATCTTTATCAATGTGAAATTTGATAAGCATTGTTGAATGAACATGACTCAAACAGTGAACTTTAAATACGCTACCCTTACGAGGTAAATACGACATATAACTTTACAGTTATATTTGTACCCAGCCACTAAAAAGCAACATCCTTATACATATAACATTTGAAAAAGTGTCAAAACAGGACATTTGTGTACGCTGTTATCTCAGAATACACTTGCCGTATCGTATTCCAACAAGACATAAAAATTTATCGACACTTCGGTAAAGGAAGATCGCTTCCGTGGGGGTGACATGATAAAAGAAGGATGCAGAAGGCATGAAGAACATTCTTCTTATTATATTTATGGTTGTTTCAAAATATAAGCCTAGATCATGCCACGATTGAACCAATGCCAAAGTCATACTGGCTACATATTGCTCAGAAACATACTCAGTCAACTCGAAAAACATAAAATCAGGTAACGAATCTCGACATAGTAAAATAAATGCCTAAATCTATCAGTAAGGAGGTAGCAGACATAGTAAAATCAATTGTTCACGGTACTCGTAGAGGTTATTTTTGAATGAGCGTCCGTGAATACTACTACTAGAAGTCTTAATGACTATGATCATCGTTCTTTGATTGAGTGAAAAATAGTCCTTCTGCACGCTTCATACAGTGATTGTGTATAGTGTGTTTATTGTTTCCCAATAAAACTGATTTTCGAGACTTGAGTCGCATCAGCGAGTTTTCTTATTTAAGAAAATGTATCGAAAGTACCTATACGTTCACGCGTCAATTGAAAAGTTGTGTTTCTTTCATCTGAAGAGTGGTTTGTAACTCGTACTCATATAAAACCTAGCATCGTTAAACTCACAATAAAACAACATACATTACGCATAAAAAGATATCTTCTATATAAACTAACTAGTACTCTCGCGGGGCTTCGCTCCCGTGGATTCTATCACGGTAAAAACATAACTCTCCTTTTTTGCAGTCGGGTAAAAAGTAGCCTATAACCTTCCTCAAGCTTCAAGCTACTTCCATACCAAATTTCATCCAAATCCACCCAGTACTTTCGAAGATTAGCGCGTTCAAGCAAACAAACAAACAAACTAACAAACTTTTCCGCTTTATAATATTAGTATAGATTACCGATCTCATGCTGCAATTCATTTATTATTAATTTATTACACACACTAATTAAAGTAACACACAGACAAACATTATAGATGGAAACTTCCCCGTTGATGCGAATGTATACAAATAAGTCTATTAAAACATAGACATAGTATGTACTTATTAATTGAATGGCTTCGTTCACGTGGCTCGGCATTGGATTATGATAGGTTAACAGACACGACATTGTGTTCAAGTGATTAGAACTCGATCGTATTGTGCCTAAGGCATATATATTGAGTATCTATATACCTACTTAAATACGCGTAAAATACAGTTTCACTGTCATAATAGAAAGGTAACGAAACCTTACCAAAAGATAATGTTTCATTAATAAATTATACACTGATATTATAAAGAGACCAAATCATCCCCATTTTCAATTTAGCTGAATATCTAAAACAATACAGTGATGTAAAATAACTCCTAATTGGGCCACAAGGGACCACAGAAATCCGAGGCCTTAATCCTTTAATTATTTAGGAACCTCCCATTCAGTGATTATTGTGTGTTACTTTATACATAAATTATGTAAACGACTGATTTTCTGTTTTCAACCGACGACCAAAAGAGGAGGTTATCAATTTTCGACGCGAGTTTTTTTTTTTTTTTTTAATGTTTGATCACCGAGTACTCGAAGACGGCTGAACCGATTTGGAAAATTCTTTTTTTGTTTGATAGGGTATACTTTGAAATTGGTACCATTTGTCACCAAGTCAGGATCTGATGATGGGATCCTGGAGAAATCGAGGGAACTCTTCGAATATTATAGGCACACTTGTGCAGTTGCTCTCAAAAAGTACCATTTGGGGAAGTGGAACTGATGATGAAGACCACAGATGGCCGCCGAAACTACTCCATAATAAGTATTTCGTGGATTGCGATTCAATTACTTGAATATGGATATTAAGCACTTGGTGCTCGTCACAATGCATATGGTGATGTATAGCTGATGGTGAAGTACCAGGAGAACTCCTCAAAAATTAACGGCCCAGCATTGGGAAAAGCAATATTTTGTAAAATGTTATAAGTAGTTGACATTTAGGCTCTTGTAACTAGGTAAATTAAAAATCAACCAACTAAAAAGAGTGAAATAAAAACTTTTTACCAAAAAATTAAACTGACTCCCAAAAACACTGCAAAGTGAAAAATAACTTTAATTTCGGAAGTCGGTGCCATAAACGAAAATACAAAACTAAAGACACCGACTACCGAAATTAAAGTTATTTTTCACTTTGCAGTGTTTTTTGGGAGTCGGTTTAATTTTTGGTAAAAAGTTTTTATTGATTATCTAAACAAAATAAAGAGTGATACGTGGCAATGTACTAATATTAGAAAGCGGAAAAGTTTGTTTGTATATACGCGCTAATCTTCGAAAGTACTGAGTGAATTCGAATAAAATTCGGTATTGAAGTAGCTTGAAGCTTGAGGAAGGTTATAGGCTAGGCTTATTACCTGACTGTACAAGAAGGAGGGTTTTTATCGTGATAAGGTCCTCGAGAGCGAAGTCCCGAGCGACTCCCAGTGTGTATTCATTTGGCGCACCGACTAGTCTATCAACACCCAAACTTTCGAACAACGACAAAACTGAACTAAGAGTCGATACGCCATATTTAGTCCAGGCAATATACTTATTTATGACGTCATATAAAACCACTACCAACGGAAAAGAGCACTACCAGACTAGAGTACTACCATTTTCCACCTATCGGGACTCATAAAATGTTTATATGGTATAGAAATTCGTTTGCAAAGGATATAAAATAGTGCTAAAAAGTGACGACGGATGCAGTTATAGAGAGAATGTATAATATTCATGTTGTAATACTGAGATGGTTTTCACACAAAGGTTTCCCCACATTTCACTGTTAAAACGTGTTCCAAATAGGATTACGTTGGACGTTGATGTATGCTCTTGGAACTGGGGCAGTGAAATGCAAAGAAGGGAAAAGAAATATCCAGCCGGCGAACTTAACTTACAAAGGTCGGTAACGTTTGAATTATGGAAACGTAAATCCATCGCACTCTCATAAATGATGTCGGAAAATTGTTAAAGAGGTCATAGAAATACCTACTAATATTATAAATGCGAAAGTAACACTGTTACATTTTCACGTGTAAACCACTTAACTAGATTAAACCATGGAGAAGAACAGGCTTCTTTTTTTCTTGCAAGCGAATCCGCGGTCAGATCTTGTATTAAATAAATAACATATAGCATACCAAGAAATCTCCATGCAGCTTCAGAAAATATGCATAGAAAGGTACTACTTATCTTGTTCCATTTAATGACACGCGTATGTAGAACCAACCTCATGAGATATTTATAGGTATAACTTTACTTCGGGCGGGGTGTAAACTAGTGTTGTAGTCATGCATTAGTAGTAGCTAAACATTGACTGATCCCGCTCCTTTTGCCAACCTGAAATTATTTCCTATAGTATAAATGACGACATAAGCTGCGTGCTATTATACGTATCGTCATCATATCATCATATTTGCATAATAATCTGAAGTCGATTACAATAATAATGTGATCGCTTAAATATGCATGCCCATACATTATTAATGGTATGCATATTGTTTATATAATTTATTCTAAAAAGATTATTTCATTAAATAATAACTATGATTTCTGAATAAATTAATTAATAATATATTGTGCTGTGCAAACAGGTTTATGATTAGATGAATATAATCTTGTGTCTAATCATAATAATTCGAATATCTGGGATTGAGAGCTGCCACGGATCTGTCTCCACAACCGAGTGTAATCTAAGGCATAGTAATACAACAACGCGTTTAGGGTGCTGATGGGGAGTAGTAGTGATTTGCCGGTTCTGGCGCACCAATCCCGTGGCTCACCGGTTCTGGCGCACCACCGCTTCTGGCGCAATCGCGGTCCAGGGCGTTTCAAACCTAAAAAAAAAAAAAAAAAAAAAAAAAGGTTTTGGGGTCCGCTGATCACGATTCTGCAATCCGTTTTCGCGTAGGATGCATGGTTCCGGAGATACAGAAATCAATTAACAACAATCTGTTTCATTTCCGGTGACACCCGAACCCTCATTATCGACTTTCATTGTTCGCCTTTTCTTATCTATTGTCCGTGCGTCCGCCCGCGCACCCTCATTAGGATTGCATTGGCGTTTCTATTGTATACTTTTATTGTTCATAAACGATTGCTTACTTACTATTCGGAATCATCAAAACAGAATCAATAAAACACATTCCTCATTCACAAATAAAGGTTTATATATAAGCGGCTCAAAGATTTTGCCGAAGCAAAGAGTCTAATACCCAATGAGCAGTTCGAATTTAGAACCAAAAACTCATGTATCCAACAAGTCCACCGCATCATAGAACACGTCAGCGCCGGCTTCCAACGGGGCGCAATAACGGGAGCGAAAGCGTTCGACAAAGTCTAGCACAATGGCTTAATCTATAAGCTATACCAACTCTCGTTATCACGCTATTCACTAACGATATCCCCAAGCATAAAAGTACCCAGCAAGCCCTATTTGCCGACGATACAGCTATCTATTATACCGATCTGAAACCCGATGCCATCGCTCGCACTCTCCAAACTTCCGCAAACAGTCTGGCGAAGTGGTTCCGGAAATGGAGAATCGAAGTCAATCCAGACAAAAACCAGGCAATCCTCTTTTCTAAACCGCGGATAAACGTTCGCGCCGCTTTCGCTCTAGGTAGGCTACTTCATTCTTAGCTCCCGCAGCAAATTATCACTCAGGTGTAAGCTGCATATTCACCTCCAAAACCGATTCCTCAGTAGAGTCACTGGAGCCCCCGTTTTATGTTCGAAATGAGCTTCTTCATGTAGACCTCAAGATGCCCACTATCCAGCAGTTCATGAAACGCGTCTCCAAGCGTTTCTTTGAAACTGCAATCCAACATAGGAATCCCCTTATCGTATCGGCCGTTTATTTATACTCCTATGGAATCATACTATCTCACATTCATACATATAAGCACACCGTCACCCGCGCACGCATATACACACACCCACTCACACAAACACATATACACACAAGCCTTTCAGACACTCATAAACACACACACACACAACCTTCTTTTGCTGTTGACAACAGAAATATTGTAACCGAAATGTCACGATCGTATTATTTATTGCCAATGCCGAAATATCTCCGACTCCTAAGATACAGGTCTGCGTACCTAGTTTAGATGCCGGAAATCTGACATTAATTTTTAGATTTTCTGTACAACCTACTGTTTTTCTTTTCACTTATGTATTGCGTGTCTTTTCTCATGTACAAATAAATTTTATCTTATCTTATCTTTCTGGATCCTATCATCATTCCAGTCCCACCTTTTGCAATTCCTTTCTAAGAACTCAAGATGGGATCTTGTAGGTGCTCGACCATAAGAATCAAAATATTGATTGATGCCGTTTGTATCGATATGTAATGCTACCCAGTGTGAGCCTGGTTAATCATTCGTATCCAAATTGCATATTATATACGTTGGTACATGAGTATAAATGGGTAGCCTATTAGCGGCAGAAACATTACTTTCTAGACTAGGGTGAATCTTTTTCAGATACTGTTGTACCTCTAGTGTATTCATGGTCTACTATTAGTAGATTATTACGATACGAATCTATTCAATGGTCAAGGAATGTTCAATTATAGTGATTTGGAAATATTAAATAACATTCCTTTGCAATGATTTCGTAGGAGTCACAAAGGATCTGTGCATCACGAAGGAATTTGAGATAAGCTTGTTTACTCACAAAGTTACTATCAGTTCCGTAGTACTTAGGAATTTGTTTTAGATAAGAAATACCTTTGTGGGTGCTATATAAGACCAAGCAGTTGCACCACTCAATCCACACTCGTTCGACATCAGCGAACAGTATCTACCAATACTACATTTTGTAATTATTCTTCGCATCAATGACAACGGAGGTAAGTGTTTATTCTATTAATAAACTTACTTTTCTTTCTGTCTATTTTAATTACATGAACTTTTCCTTACGTGTGTGAGGGTGTTTGTGATTAAGTGTAAACTAATTGATATTAATATGATAACTGTGTTGTTACAGAAATCATCCAGTCTTGCATACAACGATGAAAATACCCATAAACACTATTTGGGAATACAAACCTCTGAGCAATATAGTACGTCGTTTATCATGACTGCCATTGTAGACGTTCAAGGCTTTAAAACGGAAGCAAATAAATTTGTGCTGAAAGAAATTGCTATATTGTGTAGTGACAAATTACAGATGTTTTTAATCAAGCCACCATTTCCATTTTATGATTTGACAAAACAAGAAAGACGGCAAGTTGCATGGATTGAACGTAACAGGAAGATATGTTGGGGTGAAGGGTTTATACCTTATTCAAATTATCAATATTTAATTTTAGATTTGTTAAGAGATAAATGTATTTATATTAAAGGTCTTGAAAAAGTGTTATGGTTAAAAAATATTTTAAATAATAATAATGTGATTAATTTAGAAGATAAAGGTTGTCCTAGTTTGCCAAGTCTGTATGATCAATATAAATATTCTGAAGATTTGTATAGTTGTATTTATCATAGCTCTATATGTGCTTTAAAAAATGTATTATGTTTAAAAAAATGGTGCTCTGATAATAAACTTTTTATATAATTTAAAATATGTCATTCATTACAGAAATTTAAAGCAGTGCATAGAAATGGGAGTAAAATTAACTAAAGTTCATAGAGTTTTAAAATTTAAACAATGTCCCTGGTTAAAAATGTACATAGATCTCAATACAAAATTTAGAACGTTAACAAAATCAGATTTTGGAAAAGATTTTTTTAAATTAATGAATAATTCAGTCTTTGGTAAGACTATGGAGAATATTGAAAAAAGGGTTAACGTAAAATTAGTTATACACTGGGAGAACCGTGGTAAAGCTTTAGGTGCTCAAGATCTAATCGCTAAACCACAATTTCATAATCTTTAAATATTTTCATTATAAAAGAATTTGTAGGTTTACGGTCTAAAATGTATGCTTTTGATGTAGAGAATAAGATTATAACGAAGGCAAAAGGGGTAAATAAAAGTGTCACTAAAAAGCTGACAACGAATAGTTATAATTCTTTTCTATTTAATAAAAAAGTGCAATATTGCAGTATGCTTAGGGGTCTCCCTTATT
This sequence comes from Tholera decimalis, assembly GCA_943138885.2. Taxonomy (NCBI): domain Eukaryota; kingdom Metazoa; phylum Arthropoda; class Insecta; order Lepidoptera; family Noctuidae; genus Tholera; species Tholera decimalis. Next base: position 7,337,028 of record OW964571.2, read on the forward strand.
TGACCGAAAGGAATTTGTCATATTTTCACTCCCCAAAAACATTTTTCGCGTAATTTCATTTGCCAAATTATTACTTAGCAAAAAATCTATTCACAAAAAATTGTAACGCAAACCTAATGTTTGGGGAATGAACGTTTAAACTATAACTTGTTTACCAACTAGTACTTTTAACATTTTTTGTTTAATCAAATATTTCAGTTGGAATAACAGTTTTAACGCAAAATCAAATCAGTCAAATCTGTTTTCTATTAATGCAAGTCGTTTCTGGCACTCGCCGGCCGCTACCGCGGCACCACTCGCTTCGCTCGCTCGGCTCGTGCGTAAGAGGTCATAGTTTTAACCTAACCTAACCTACCCATTTTGTTTTTGTCAAAATCTTTTCGGCAAAACGGTTGGATTGTTTCCCTTATTTTTTACTTTCTTTATATTTTGCCATAACAAATTATTTGACCAAACGTTTACTGTCTAAAGATTGTTTGCTGTAACAAATCAAATGTTAAAGACCAAATGCCTAAATGACATTATCCTTCATAATATTCTGCCAAGTAACAATTTGACCAAATGAAAATGTGCGTACTAAAATCATTCCAAACATTGCATTGGTATAAAAAAGGTTGCTAAAATTTGTTTGGGTAGTGAAATTTTGGCAAAATCTTTTCGGCAAAAAGGCAGGATCCCGTATGCTTAGATTTAAATCGATTAAACACACAATTTTTACACAAAAACTAAATAAGACTTGTTTATCATACAATTACACAAAAAGACATATTTTAGACAATAATATTGAAACATTGGCTTGGGGTAATTATAAATTACGCTAAGATATGATACTGTACATTCGTTTTTAAATTTAGTAATATTGTTATCGTAAATTAAGTCTTCTTACTTTTTTGTGTAATACAAAATTTGTATTGATTGTAAAATTATGATATTACTATAATGTTTCGTGGAGTTCAAAATTTTGTGTTGATTGTAAATAATATTAGTTATGTAATGTTATACTTGCGAGCATACATTTGAGGTGATTGTAAAATTCTGATAAGTACTAATTGTGTTACAATTAATTTACATGTCATTGCTGTTTTATATATTTTTTACTAATCATATATATATATTAAATTTTTTCAACAACACTGTTATTTTTTATTTCATCCCTTTAAGCAGATTAGACGTGTGTAATGTTTCATTTTATTCATCCGTCTTAGGTATTTTTTGTGTAAAAATCTGATGATTCTTTGACCGTATAACATACATATCACCCCTCAAACTTTCATTATGTTTTAAAACTTTTATACTTTTTAATATTCATGTTTCGTGTTATTGGCTTTGTTACTCCTTTTGCTTTTTTTATTTCTTTTTTCTCAGTTCTTATACAGTATAACTTGGCGTGTAAACCAACAAATTCTGAAATGACTTTTCATCCCATTTCGTGTTTAAAATAGCCGGGTATTTGCATGTTACGTTTAGGCATATAATAAATATTGTTCTCCTCAAAATTACTCGTATCAAAATATTGAATATTTTTTTCATATCCTTATAAAAATCATCAGTTTTTACATAATAAAGAAGATTATCGGTATCTGTATAACACAGTTTTATATTACCTTCATACATATTTTTCATAACAGAGTAATGGAAACTGTATAAATGAGCTTTAGAAATTTCAAGAATAGAAAATCCAACATAAATAGGACGATCTAAAATAATTTTTGTCTTATCTAATTGAATGGCTACTAGATTTTCCGAAAATATTGACAAGTTTTTAAAATTTGGAGTACTTATGTATTTTTCTGCTCCATGCAGTTTGTTTGTTGTATTCGACTTATCTTTCCATAATCACAAATCACAAATAGAAATAATCTTTATTCTCATCATTTAGATCTTTATTTAAAATGTGATGTTCTATTACTATGTGATATTTTTGAAAAAAATCCGAGATATGAGTTTGATTCATTATAATTTGGAACCATGCTTTTATGTTTCATCTCTATAATTAAGTTGGGATGCTATGCTGTTATACACCAAAGTGGAGCTTGAGTTAATATCGGATGTAGATGTGTACCAAATATTGGAAAGTGGAATTCGTGGGGGACTTGCTGAATGTTCAATAAGATATGCGAAAGCTAATAATAAATATCTTTCATCTAAATAAAAATAGAAATAATTTGCTTTAAAAATAAATCTATTTCGAAATTTGATTGAGCTTTTTGTCTCAGAGAAGTATTCAAAGATATATAAGGCTCTAAAAAGTTATCTTGGTAAAATTATAGTATTCTATGTATTTTCAGCAATATCAAACTATTTTTAAACACTCTTGTTAATGAATATAATGAATAACAAATCGATGTATTATTTTAATAGATGATTTGCTATTTATTTTTTACATTTTTACAATATTGAAATGGAGTATTTCGTTTTCGCTTAGAAATTTAAAATTATTCATCGGCAATTTTTGCATAATGACAAATCCACAACAAAATTAACACAATCCAGATAAATGAGATACGTGCTCGCTTCCATCTCATTGTTAGATGAAAGATATTTATTATTAGCTTTCGCATATCTTATTGAACATTCAGCAAGTCCCCCACGAATTCCACTTTCCAATATTTGGTACACATCTACATCCGATATTAACTCAAGCTCCACTTTGGTGTATAACAGCATAGCATCCCAACTTAATTATAGAGATGAAACATAAAAGCATGGTTCCAAATTATAATGAATCAAACTCATATCTCGGATTTTTTTCAAAAATATCACATAGTAATAGAACATCACATTTTAAATAAAGATCTAAATGATGAGAATAAAGATTATTTCTATTTGTGATTTGTGATTATGGAAAGATAAGTCGAATACAACAAACAAACTGCATGGAGCAGAAAAATACATAAGTACTCCAAATTTTAAAAACTTGTCAATATTTTCGGAAAATCTAGTAGCCATTCAATTAGATAAGACAAAAATTATTTTAGATCGTCCTATTTATGTTGGATTTTCTATTCTTGAAATTTCTAAAGCTCATTTATACAGTTTCCATTACTCTGTTATGAAAAATATGTATGAAGGTAATATAAAACTGTGTTATACAGATACCGATAATCTTCTTTATTATGTAAAAACTGATGATTTTTATAAGGATATGAAAAAAATATTCAATATTTTGATACGAGTAATTTTGAGGAGAACAATATTTATTATATGCCTAAACGTAACATGCAAATACCCGGCTATTTTAAACACGAAATGGGATGAAAAGTCATTTCAGAATTTGTTGGTTTACACGCCAAGTTATACTGTATAAGAACTGAGAAAAAAGAAATAAAAAAAGCAAAAGGAGTAACAAAGCCAATAACACGAAACATGAATATTAAAAAGTATAAAAGTTTTAAAACATAATGAAAGTTTGAGGGGTGATATGTATGTTATACGGTCAAAGAATCATCAGATTTTTACACAAAAAATACCTAAGACGGATGAATAAAATGAAACATTACACACGTCTAATCTGCTTAAAGGGATGAAATAAAAAATAACAGTGTTGTTGAAAAAATTTAATATATATATATGATTAGTAAAAAATATATAAAACAGCAATGACATGTAAATTAATTGTAACACAATTAGTACTTATCAGAATTTTACAATCACCTCAAATGTATGCTCGCAAGTATAACATTACATAACTAATATTATTTACAATCAACACAAAATTTTGAACTCCACGAAACATTATAGTAATATCATAATTTTACAATCAATACAAATTTTGTATTACACAAAAAAGTAAGAAGACTTAATTTACGATAACAATATTACTAAATTTAAAAACGAATGTACAGTATCATATCTTAGCGTAATTTATAATTACCCCAAGCCAATGTTTCAATATTATTGTCTAAAATATGTCTTTTTGTGTAATTGTATGATAAACAAGTCTTATTTAGTTTTTGTGTAAAAATTGTGTGTTTAATCGATTTAAATCTAAGCATACGGGATCCTGCCTTTTTGCCGAAAAGATTTTGCCAAAATTTCACTACCCAAACAAATTTTAGCAACCTTTTTTATACCAATGCAATGTTTGGAATGATTTTAGTACGCACATTTTCATTTGGTCAAATTGTTACTTGGCAGAATATTATGAAGGATAATGTCATTTAGGCATTTGGTCTTTAACATTTGATTTGTTACAGCAAACAATCTTTAGACAGTAAACGTTTGGTCAAATAATTTGTTATGGCAAAATATAAAGAAAGTAAAAAATAAGGGAAACAATCCAACCGTTTTGCCGAAAAGATTTTGACAAAAACAAAATGGGTAGGTTAGGTTAGGTTAAAACTATGACCTCTTACGCACGAGCCGAGCGAGCGAAGCGAGTGGTGCCGCGGTAGCGGCCGGCGAGTGCCAGAAACGACTTGCATTAATAGAAAACAGATTTGACTGATTTGATTTTGCGTTAAAACTGTTATTCCAACTGAAATATTTGATTAAACAAAAAATGTTAAAAGTACTAGTTGGTAAACAAGTTATAGTTTAAACGTTCATTCCCCAAACATTAGGTTTGCGTTACAATTTTTTGTGAATAGATTTTTTGCTAAGTAATAATTTGGCAAATGAAATTACGCGAAAAATGTTTTTGGGGAGTGAAAATATGACAAATTCCTTTCGGTCAAATAAGGGAGACCCCTAAGCATACTGCAATATTGCACTTTTTTATTAAATAGAAAAGAATTATAACTATTCGTTGTCAGCTTTTTAGTGACACTTTTATTTACCCCTTTTGCCTTCGTTATAATCTTATTCTCTACATCAAAAGCATACATTTTAGACCGTAAACCTACAAATTCTTTTATAATGAAAATATTTAAAGATTATGAAATTGTGGTTTAGCGATTAGATCTTGAGCACCTAAAGCTTTACCACGGTTCTCCCAGTGTATAACTAATTTTACGTTAACCCTTTTTTCAATATTCTCCATAGTCTTACCAAAGACTGAATTATTCATTAATTTAAAAAAATCTTTTCCAAAATCTGATTTTGTTAACGTTCTAAATTTTGTATTGAGATCTATGTACATTTTTAACCAGGGACATTGTTTAAATTTTAAAACTCTATGAACTTTAGTTAATTTTACTCCCATTTCTATGCACTGCTTTAAATTTCTGTAATGAATGACATATTTTAAATTATATAAAAAGTTTATTATCAGAGCACCATTTTTTTAAACATAATACATTTTTTAAAGCACATATAGAGCTATGATAAATACAACTATACAAATCTTCAGAATATTTATATTGATCATACAGACTTGGCAAACTAGGACAACCTTTATCTTCTAAATTAATCACATTATTATTATTTAAAATATTTTTTAACCATAACACTTTTTCAAGACCTTTAATATAAATACATTTATCTCTTAACAAATCTAAAATTAAATATTGATAATTTGAATAAGGTATAAACCCTTCACCCCAACATATCTTCCTGTTACGTTCAATCCATGCAACTTGCCGTCTTTCTTGTTTTGTCAAATCATAAAATGGAAATGGTGGCTTGATTAAAAACATCTGTAATTTGTCACTACACAATATAGCAATTTCTTTCAGCACAAATTTATTTGCTTCCGTTTTAAAGCCTTGAACGTCTACAATGGCAGTCATGATAAACGACGTACTATATTGCTCAGAGGTTTGTATTCCCAAATAGTGTTTATGGGTATTTTCATCGTTGTATGCAAGACTGGATGATTTCTGTAACAACACAGTTATCATATTAATATCAATTAGTTTACACTTAATCACAAACACCCTCACACACGTAAGGAAAAGTTCATGTAATTAAAATAGACAGAAAGAAAAGTAAGTTTATTAATAGAATAAACACTTACCTCCGTTGTCATTGATGCGAAGAATAATTACAAAATGTAGTATTGGTAGATACTGTTCGCTGATGTCGAACGAGTGTGGATTGAGTGGTGCAACTGCTTGGTCTTATATAGCACCCACAAAGGTATTTCTTATCTAAAACAAATTCCTAAGTACTACGGAACTGATAGTAACTTTGTGAGTAAACAAGCTTATCTCAAATTCCTTCGTGATGCACAGATCCTTTGTGACTCCTACGAAATCATTGCAAAGGAATGTTATTTAATATTTCCAAATCACTATAATTGAACATTCCTTGACCATTGAATAGATTCGTATCGTAATAATCTACTAATAGTAGACCATGAATACACTAGAGGTACAACAGTATCTGAAAAAGATTCACCCTAGTCTAGAAAGTAATGTTTCTGCCGCTAATAGGCTACCCATTTATACTCATGTACCAACGTATATAATATGCAATTTGGATACGAATGATTAACCAGGCTCACACTGGGTAGCATTACATATCGATACAAACGGCATCAATCAATATTTTGATTCTTATGGTCGAGCACCTACAAGATCCCATCTTGAGTTCTTAGAAAGGAATTGCAAAAGGTGGGACTGGAATGATGATAGGATCCAGAAAGATAAGATAAGATAAAATTTATTTGTACATGAGAAAAGACACGCAATACATAAGTGAAAAGAAAAACAGTAGGTTGTACAGAAAATCTAAAAATTAATGTCAGATTTCCGGCATCTAAACTAGGTACGCAGACCTGTATCTTAGGAGTCGGAGATATTTCGGCATTGGCAATAAATAATACGATCGTGACATTTCGGTTACAATATTTCTGTTGTCAACAGCAAAAGAAGGTTGTGTGTGTGTGTGTTTATGAGTGTCTGAAAGGCTTGTGTGTATATGTGTTTGTGTGAGTGGGTGTGTGTATATGCGTGCGCGGGTGACGGTGTGCTTATATGTATGAATGTGAGATAGTATGATTCCATAGGAGTATAAATAAACGGCCGATACGATAAGGGGATTCCTATGTTGGATTGCAGTTTCAAAGAAACGCTTGGAGACGCGTTTCATGAACTGCTGGATAGTGGGCATCTTGAGGTCTACATGAAGAAGCTCATTTCGAACATAAAACGGGGGCTCCAGTGACTCTACTGAGGAATCGGTTTTGGAGGTGAATATGCAGCTTACACCTGAGTGATAATTTGCTGCGGGAGCTAAGAATGAAGTAGCCTACCTAGAGCGAAAGCGGCGCGAACGTTTATCCGCGGTTTAGAAAAGAGGATTGCCTGGTTTTTGTCTGGATTGACTTCGATTCTCCATTTCCGGAACCACTTCGCCAGACTGTTTGCGGAAGTTTGGAGAGTGCGAGCGATGGCATCGGGTTTCAGATCGGTATAATAGATAGCTGTATCGTCGGCAAATAGGGCTTGCTGGGTACTTTTATGCTTGGGGATATCGTTAGTGAATAGCGTGATAACGAGAGTTGGTATAGCTTATAGATTAAGCCATTGTGCTAGACTTTGTCGAACGCTTTCGCTCCCGTTATTGCGCCCCGTTGGAAGCCGGCGCTGACGTGTTCTATGATGCGGTGGACTTGTTGGATACATGAGTTTTTGGTTCTAAATTCGAACTGCTCATTGGGTATTAGACTCTTTGCTTCGGCAAAATCTTTGAGCCGCTTATATATAAACCTTTATTTGTGAATGAGGAATGTGTTTTATTGATTCTGTTTTGATGATTCCGAATAGTAAGTAAGCAATCGTTTATGAACAATAAAAGTATACAATAGAAACGCCAATGCAATCCTAATGAGGGTGCGCGGGCGGACGCACGGACAATAGATAAGAAAAGGCGAACAATGAAAGTCGATAATGAGGGTTCGGGTGTCACCGGAAATGAAACAGATTGTTGTTAATTGATTTCTGTATCTCCGGAACCATGCATCCTACGCGAAAACGGATTGCAGAATCGTGATCAGCGGACCCCAAAACCTTTTTTTTTTTTTTTTTTTTTTTTAGGTTTGAAACGCCCTGGACCGCGATTGCGCCAGAAGCGGTGGTGCGCCAGAACCGGTGAGCCACGGGATTGGTGCGCCAGAACCGGCAAATCACTACTACTATGGGGTAGCCCCGTTTCTGTAGTGCTTCAGGGATATTTGCAAAAGCCCGCGTAGATTGCTTTTACACAGTAAAACGTAAGAGATGCGTATCCCTGGTTGACAGAGTACGGGGCAGCACCAACAGCATCCGAAAGAACATCTCCAGCCGACTCGATTGCCGAGTTTCTGCTGAACTTTCTGCTGGAATTGCAGCAGTAAAACGATGTGCTCTTATGCGATGTGGTTTGTGATGTGTTAGATTTATCATTCAGTTTACTAACATAGACATAAGTTAAATGATTCAAACACGTGTTTTCTTATGTTGACTTGAATAAATAACTAATTAATTATTATAATGGTGAATTTTACAACATTGATAGACTGATAAATAGCCATTTAGACAAACGTGATCGAACATAATTAATAACATCTGAGTGATGTTAGACGCAGAGATATCCGAGCTAAACAAACCTTAAGAGCAACTCAAAACTTTGAATCGCATAATACTTTCGAAGTCACGGCAAGACTTTGGAAGCCTCACGTCCAGTTTCAAAGTTAATAAGAGTACGTAACTACATAGTTTTGGAACGAAAACTACATCTGTCTTACTTGTAGACCGTTCTAGAGAGGTAAAACTACTTGTATTTTTTACGTGGGGAGTTAGTGAGCTATATATGAATGTCGAGAGGTTAGGTTTGGGTGTAAATGTAGACTATAAAAAAATAGGGGCTGAAGATAATCTGGGTGATGGTTGATGATTATAAAATTATGAAACAAGACGATATATTGCGCCTACTCCAAAGTATATTTGTTAGGTATCGCTCGCAACCTCTTTTTCCTGAGTTTTATACAACTTTCATCCCCTATCTCAGGTTCTAAAGGATTGGTTCAAAAACGTGTCTTCAACTATCTACATGTTCCATTTAATTAAAATCAGTTAATCTGTTTACTCAGTAAAGCATAACAGACATACAGTCGTACTGACTTTAAAATGAGTATTTAATTTGGGGCAAAACCGAAGTATCCCACAATAATACGATTAGTCCAATGATACAGGATGCAAACCCGTTGTACGAACAATTTATTTCATATCAACAATAGCCTATACTTACAAAACATTGTCCGAAACAACAAAAAAACCAAATTGATGGGGCCAAAAACCTAACACAATACAACAATTACAAAGTTATTTTCTTATAATTCCACAAGTATTTTTATACAACAATTATATTACAATTGAGAAGTCGCTGCTTTTGTATTTTCCGCTGGATGTAATTAAAGAGTGATAAAATCTAAAAGAATTTGTCAATAATAAAATCTTTCTTTTCGGTCGACTATTAGTCAGTTTGAGGCAAGTTCATTGGACATCCCTACCAATACGCACAAAACGTTTTGTGAATACTTTCATTGTGCGTACGGCTAAGGAGTGGAATTCCCTGCCGTATTCTGTGTTTTCGGATAGCTATAACCTGGAGGTCTATAAGTCAAGAGTTAATAGGTTACTTCTAGGTAAACGTGCTTCATCTTCGACCACATCATCACTTATCATCAGGTGAGATGGTGGTCAAACGCGACTTTTTATCAATTATAAATGAAGTTAAAGCCGTAGTGGGAAGACTAACCATACCACCAACATAGACATCGATTTTAGCGAAGTGAATGTTATTTTCAGTACATTTTTATTTGAGCCACCATAGGCACAATAATGGATGACAATCCATCGTTTCTGCATGAACGAGCCCAGAGGTCTTTCTAAGCACGTCTCCGGATAGCGATGTGGAGGAGTACTTCAAAACCTAAGTGTATTTTGTTTTGAATTATACCCTTCCATACTATTACTATAAATGTGAAAGTCTGTCTGTCTGTCTGACTGACTGTCTATTATGCTTTCAAAGCTAAACCACAGCACCAATTTGGATGAAATTTGGAATAAAAATAGTTAAAAGATCCAGGGTCAAACGTCGCAATAAGTTGGAGGCAACATCTAATTCACGCATGCAAAAACATAGAATACGGTAATAATTTGGTTTAGGTAGTAGATGTAAGTAGGTAGTCAATTTGTAAGTTACTTTAAAAGTTATGAATAAATTCTACATTTATAAAAATGTTAATTAATACGCCTCATTCTTTTGATACAAACTTGCAAGCTTATTTAGCGTACGCTATAGAGACACCCAGATTTGTAATTTGCTACCCTCATGAATAAACATCGTTTATTTAAATTCAAAAACTTTGATCCGAGAACCAATTCGCTTGGGATTAATTAGCAGTTCTTTTACTTATTCGTTGAAAGCAGGTAATTTTTGATTTCGTGGTATTAACGTACTGGTGTTTGGTTACTTACTTTATTCTGCTTTAAAGCGGGGACTTGCAAGATTTTCGGACTTATGCCTGTCCTCGCGAGTCGCGAGTTACCTACGAACTCCAAAATTCATTTTTAAGTAACGAGTAAAGTGCTGATTCGAGTTCATCAATTCAAAGTATATGTCGAGATGATGATTATTTTTGACTGGTAGAGAATGCCTAAGGCATTATGTCCGCCGTGTGTTAAGGCGTGTGTTGTTTTGCATAAAGTTTTAATAAATAAATAAATATGCGGGAGAAGAGTGACGATGAATTTATAATTGTGTCAAAATTCGGTTTGAAGTCATTTATTCAAGTATTTATTAGAAATAGTATGTAATTCAATAAGAACGCAGAAGTCACTTAAATATGAGAACCTTAACAAACATACCTTAAAGAGTTTAAAAAAGGTCGATCAATGCATCGAGATATAGTACAATGACGGGGTAAACAATTAAAAGTTTAGTATATTTCTATTTTATTATTTATTTAATTCCGTCCATGATCATGTAATATTAGTGTAATCTATTTTTGTTCTGCAGATGGGTAAACCTTTCAATCTTATATCTACCTAATAAAGATATATACAACTTTTGTTTAATACCAGACTTTTACGAGAATAATCATATTTCTTCTCTATCTCCATAATATCTTTTAATCTCTCCGTCTTCCTGTAGACACATTACTCACATATTCAAGACTTGCAGTACATAGAACCTGATATTAATTCTGATGGCGTACGGTGTGTGTTAGGAGCGAATTCCTTGTATGTCCGAGACGGTACTGTATTGGCTAAGTCACGAGAATTAGAAGTATGTAGTCGATGATTTGTCGTTTTGTAGTTGATTTTAGAGGTTAAACGCGAGCTGAACAATGTTAATAAAGATTATCTTTATTTATTTATTTATAGTTCATGCACTTTTGTACAAAGGCGAACTTAATGCTGTAGGCAGTCTCTACCAGTCAACCATGAGTGGTGAAGAGATAGTTCTAAAGATGTGCCTGGAATAAAATGTTACTCATGTATAATATTATGAGTATTTTAAAGTAGGCTACGAGATTATTTTTAACGGTCGTTAAATTTTTGGTAATTCTTTGCTTTATCATTCCACCACGCTCATTAAACCTTTGGATTAATTTGTTTAAGTATAGAGGGTATGGACCGTAATACACAGCACAGACCCCGTGCCTGTGTAGCCGTTTTAAGAGCATTTTAAGAGCATTTTAAGACCGTTTTAAGACCATTTATTACATTATAAGAAGCTTTACTTTTATGTTAGCTAAAGACCGAGATTGGTATACAATATCATACATACTTACAATCGAAGCGCCATCTTCTATAGCTACTTAGTCACGTCAATGTCATATAGCCATAGACACCATAATTGGACGAGTGTTCGGTCATACATATATATTTATATTCTGCGCCCGCGCACCGTAGGTTCAACAGAGCCGTTACTACGAAACAGTAGCGGACTAAGACACTTTAATATTAACTGCTGATCGTAGTAGAAAGTTTTCTTTGTTTAAGTTGTAAAGTAATTTAAGTCTGATTTTGAAGATAAATATTGATAAGTTGGATAAGGCTTAAGAATCATATTTATCTTGGTAAATTTGGTTTGAATGTTTAACATAGATTTTGGCAGAAGTTTGCCGGGATCGGGTGGTCTGGTATTTTTAAATTGGTTAAGTAATTAGTTTCTGAACAACAAGATAAATTAAGTAATTGCTATACTGTGGATGAGTGCCCCATGATCGAGTTGGAATGTTGTATTTCAAAAAGCCGATTTACTGCTATTGGCTGATGATGCAAACAAAAACGCGTAGGGGGTAATAATTTTAATACAACTGTAGAAAGTACAGACAAGATATGCTTCCACATAATTCTACTCAAATACTTGTCAGATATATTTTAGACTATCCTCTTTTATTTTTTTCCTCAATGCTTAACGGTTTTCATTGTTTAGATAATATTAGTTTCTTTTTACCAAACGCATAGCCAGTAGAGTGGGTACCTGGTGACCTGTAATACAGGTGATACCTACTATGGGCACCAATATCTCACAAATTTGTTGATGAAGCATTAGTATCTGCTTTAAAACTTAGTGAAGAGAAAATAAGTGTATTTAATTATTATATATTTGAATCAGCATAACTAGTAAATACCCGCATTCCGCTCCATTCAAAACATACATGAGCATAAATCGGTAAGAATATAAATATTTCATATAAATGCGAATATTCGGCTCACATGCAAGGCTTACAAGGCTTTCCTGACGTGACCAGGATGCGAAATCCGCAACCCTTTTTTTTTCAAGTAGGTATATTAATATTATGGATGTGTTCCAAAGGGCTACGTGTCTGTCTGTACAAGCCTGTCCGTTATTGAGGTAAAACTAAATCCACATACTAGATTAGGTTCACCTGTTAAATATGGTTACTGATGTAAAAAAGGTTCTAGTAAGTTAGCCTCGAGCTTAATATACCTAATAAGTTGAGAGCCGTTCCTTTGTTTTTATCGTCGTCTTTTTTTGTAGTTATAAAAGCGAAGGAAAACATGTTTATTCAATATTTAATTTTTCATTTTCTTTACTTTTTTCTAGGATAATCACAGACTTTATCGTTAATACTGTATCTATATCTCGTTAGGAAACATTGAAACGTTAATATTCAAGGCATAAACAAAGGAATAGATAACAAATACTACGAATTTCGAGCCGAGTCTTGTGTAACAATTAAATGAAAAATTTTAGATTTAGAAACTTGTACTGATTTATAACCCGATCCGATATTAAAACTTCGGTAATATGCCGTCGGCTTAACTTTCACACAGTAAATAAATAATAAATTAACATTTTACAATTAGACCTCAGCGCTGACTAAGTTCGTTTCGCGAAATTGCTGTGAAACCGTAGGATTACGAGCGCTTACATGAAGTAGGAGGGTATTGTTAAAATAAATGGCGTTTCACAATTTATACATCCCGTTAATGTTGTCTTGAATGGCTTTCATACTGTTAACGTAACTGGCTGCCACATAATTGAGAGAGCAAGAACTGGTATGACAGCTCATAATCTAGCTTCCCTCAATAAACAATCTACCTTCACAACAAACACAACTTAATTATATTTCATATCTGATTAATGCAAATGCATGACGACATCTTACTTATGAATTAATGAATCAATTGTCGACACATAAACTTAAAATAACTCTTGCTCGCAAAAGTAAAGCTTAATTTTTCATTATATTACTTAAACTTAAGCATTATATTACTTGATTAAATGGACCTTACGCTAGTTTCACTTTGTTATGGAATTATTATATATGTATATTGAAAAATACACCATGAAAACTTATCTAGGTATGCCCAAATTTTCATAGCTTTTGTTCTGCAACCAGCTTTAAAACATATCAAATCATTTTGTATATGTAAATAAAAATAAAACACGCGACACCGGCCCGACCTTGCGAAAGACGTGACAGTAGCAGAATATTAAAAAAAAAAAACATACAAACAAATATACCGGTGATCCGTGCGACACTTAACACAAACTACCCTCAAGAACAATCTTCCCAAAAGATTGACCGAGATACGTTCACTGCACAAAAAAATCACAGAAAACACAAAATTTTCTTCCTTGAAAATTCGTTTCGTTCCTTATTTGGCACTGCAATTCTTCACGACCACGTGAATTTTTAATTCTTAAGGTCGGTACAGACGTTCGACGCGACGGGAGAACGAATAGCGACTGGCGTGGCGGCCGGCTTACGGCCAATTCACGCGATGTATCTGGGAAGCCACGCCCAGATGTTTTGATGCTGCATTGCCTGATATCAACGTAATGCAGTAAAGCATTTGTAAACAAACATGTAAGCGCGCCTGTGATCTGACTAATATTGCCGTGTCCGTAAAGGAAACACGTTCGTATTTTATCCGCAGAGTTCGTTGCACGACCGCGATTTTTTTTTTTAAATTATTTATCAATGAATTTACTTTGTTCTCAACTTATATTTATTATATCGAAAGTTTTCTGCAAAAAGATATTAAATGCAGACGGTAGTTTTGAGATATTAAGTCTAACTACTAAATTTTCAGTAGTTTCTACCTACAACTAATCACTTAGTAGGCACAAGAAGTTAGGACACATTCATTATTATATTTTGCTCGAGTTAGATTAAAAAATTGTTACGTTCATGTGCTTAACCCAATTTTTTTTAATAAATTATATTAAGCAGGTTCTCGCAATAAATCCTGGATATCATTTTGACATCTTAAAAAAACAAACGCAATAATTTCATAGATTGAATAGTAAAACGTATGAGAAAAACCACGAAGCTCCTGGTATCCCAGAGAACCCATCAAAACTTTCCAATGAAATTATATTTTCCAACAGACAAATCATAAATACGATTACCCCAGTAACATACCTTTTAAAGATAAGAACCATAATGTTACGCTGTATAACATGGGTCAATAAACAAGTTATAGACTCATAATCATCACGTATCGTTCACTGACCATAATGTGGACATAGACAGGTAGATACGTATGTATGTATGTACTAAGTACTTGGGTACTTGTGTAAACCGTGAGTAGGTGCAATAGTAAGAGTAATGACACTGAATAATGAATGGGTGAATTGAATTAATTCTGTGTTGTAACGGAAATTGTTGGCCGTTTGTGTGGCATAGTTTTTGCATGGCATTTAAGTTAATTTCATTAAATTTTTGAAGCGTCAATCAGGTCAAATCAAGTCAGCCTAATGGGTAAGGTGTCGGACTTGAGATCGAAAGGTCGCAGGTTCGAACCCTACCCATAACACTATTACAGTGAACCCACTCCAGACACAAGTATATTGAGCTTAGTTGGAGGGGTTACTAATTTAAACATGCTTGTTGTTTGGAAGAGGTATTTCTTCAATTTCTTGTTTATTTATAGTTGTGTAGAATAGAAATGCTTTATTCAATCAATAGGTCAATAATTAATTCAGGGAAAATATTAACTGAAGGTGTTTTTGCTTTGCTTTTTTGCTTCTCGTTTAAGAACACAAGATTAACATTTAAATTTTTTTAACACGGCAACACTTCACTCAGGGACGCCCATTAATAAGACTAAAATGTTCCAGATATGGAACGAGGACCAGACTAAGGTTCCTTAATTGCATTTGTAAGTCTCGCCCAATTATACCCTTCGCCCTAATATGTAGCACACCTGAATCAAATTGTACCACAGAATGAGAATAGAATTACGTAAATCATTATTTGTCAACGTCAGAATTAAGCCCTAAAGGCCTGACAACTGAACTGAACTTTTATCTAGAAATAGTAGAATTCGTATGAATCTAGAAGCTACGCAGAAATTTGTTTCAGACACTAAATCTCTGCTCCTACTAGTTGATCTTTATTTTAATGTAATTTAAATTTACAAAATTTATAACAATGTTTTGTAAAAAGTATTTGAATACCCAAGTGCGGGTAAAATATTGAGGTCTGTATTGTCTTGGTCTGTAAACAAAGACTTTCAATGTACTTGTACCCATATTTGCAAAGAAAGTCTAACTAGTTTAAGTCCAACGTCTGTTATATCTGAAAACAGTTGTTGTAAGTTGTAAAGTTATCTCCTTTTATTCTTACCCCGACCCCGAGCTGCGGTTCTGCAACTTTTGTTCTAGTACATATTTAATATCCCAAGAGTATTCGGGTGCTATAAAGCTGTTTGCTTTGTGAAGGTAGTAGGAATAGATACATCTCTGTTGTTACATAGGAATAGTATGAAAAGGTTTAAGTATCCCTGGTGGGATCGAACTGTAAGGCAGAATGGGTATGGTGAAATTTGATACACCGTAACATCCTTTACGAGATCCCAGAAAACGTAAAGATGGCCATACGTATGGCTACGAGCTTCAACAGCCACATAGGCTTTTTATTTCGGGGGGAAAATCATCAAATGACCCTCTCTGGTAGAGGCGGAAGAAATATTTAGACTTCTACTGGACATAGTCCATTGTCCACCCTGTTTCTTTAGTTGCCTTTACTTTCTAGGTCCGCGCGATTTCGTTAGAAGATGAATACATAAGTACAGTACTCTATTCCAAAAATAAACATTTACAGGTTACATAGGGTTGCGAGCGATACCGCACACACGGCTCCTCTTTAATTGAACCAGTCATTCCAAAGCAACAATTCTGCCAATACACTGACTGTCCAAAACCACATCTGCAAACTTCCGATACAAACACAAATTGTCCCCCAGGCCTAACTCTAACCACACATTATTAACAAACGGCGCTGAATGGCACCCATTTGTAATGAAACCACGGTCCGCTGTGATGAACAGAAACCAATTTACATTAGCACCTGTGCCGCGACCTAATTCGGTACTGTGTGCATTGTAATAATGTGCCATATTTAGTACTGACATGAGAAATACTGGTTCAATAGAACACTTCATGCGGGTAGTATGAACTAGTTTTAGTTCGGAGGTAAAAACTAATCATTTTTTTTATGTTCCCGATGGTATTTCTACTATATAACTGATATTACTTCGTATGCTTTTTGCTCACAAAATCAGCATAAAAAAAAAAAAACAATAGGTACTTTTTTCGTATAAAAACAAACCATCTTCATCGCGTGGATAAATTTTTTCATCAATTACGTCTCGATAATCGCTCGATAGAACACCAAATCGATCCATATTAAAATCTAGACCGGCTCGTTCCGTGTACACTCAACAGCTCATTGCTAACAATTTGACACAGCTTGCACCTTTATGTCGTAACAGTAAGGGCGTATTTCGTACTGACACTGATGTAAGGCCGACTGTACTAAAAGCGGAAGAATAACTCGAAATGTTCGTCGGACTGACCGAACTGATTTAAATCGATTCCTTCGTGTATTTGTAGAACGCTTCCGAACAATTTTTCGCTGTGTGAACTCTTACTAAAATGAGCATGGTTTAGTAAAGCATTTGTGAAATAGAGGTTCCATATATGCAACGGACATTGAAGCATCAAGTCTAATTGCTAAGGAGGGCCTTCTGATCGAGAGGTCGCAGGTTCGAACCCCACACATTACACTCCAGACATAAGCATATTTAGCTTAGTTGGAGGGTTTAACAAGATTGCTAGTAATGCGAATTGTTTGTTATGCCTAAAATGAAATTAAATAGAGAGAAAGAGTAGATTTTAATACAGAGTAGATTAGAGACCAAAAAATGTAATACCGAACCAGGACTAAGGGGCATATAACACAGCTTTGAGTAAAAGCAATTTATGAAGAAAGAAAACTAATCAGATAAACTCTATGAAAACAGGTATATGGATTCTTCCCGCCTTTTCTTAATTAACCACCATTTGCAGGTACGTTCGTTTAAAGTTAGATAACTAACTTTTCCTAACATTTTTTACCTTACAAAGCAATCTAGCTGGGCTATCTAGCGGAGATTTACGCCCCATGCTCCCAAAGGCATTATCCAATAAAAATGGCGGGATTCAATTTAATCAGGGCATCGACACCGGTGGCCAGGAACGAGGGTTAACTAATTGAGCAGCCGTTTGTTCGCACAGGAGGTGATTTCATTATTAAAATGGCGGTGGTTGGAGTTTTTTTTTCAGATAGATAGACTTACTCCTTATGTACGCATAACATCCTAATAATCCTAATATTTCTTATCTTACTAATATTATAAATGCGAAAGTTTGTGAGGATGTATATATGTTTGTTCCTCTTTCACGCAAAAACTACTGAACGGATCTCAATGAAATTTGGTAAGTAGATAGTTGACATTCTGGAATAACACATAGGCTTCTTTTTATCCTGAAATTCTTACGGGATCGGGATTGACGCGGAAAAAACCTCCCACACGAAGTCGCTGGCAAAAGCTAGTAAATAAATAAGGACGTTATAATAACTAAAAAGGGTTAGAATGAGCAGTCTTATCGCTAAAACACCAATTCAGGTACCTATTAGAAAATATGACCAAATATAATAATCATAATAGAAGATGCTGTTGTATGTGTGAATGGAAAACGCCTTGAAAATGCTACATCATCTTAAAATCGATTCATTCTTTGATTTCTAGGAAATCCCAAGATGATCCATCCGACTTGGAAATACAAAAACCTGTTCACACAAAAAGAGCAAGATTCAAGTTTGTCTATAACATAGCTAAACGAATATATTACGTCAGCAAATTTATATAGGTACCCTGAAACTATACTAAACACATCAATAAAGGCAAAGCGTCAATAGCCTAACGGTGAAGGTGTCGAACTTGCGATCGACAGGTTGCAGGTTCGAACCCCACCCATTACACTATTGCCGTAAACCCACTCGAGACACAAGCATATTTAGCTTAGTTGAAGGGGTAACAAGATTCCTAGTAGTGTGAATTCTACTCACATTGCTACATCTCTTTAAAAAGAAAACTTGTACTTCAACTTAAAGCTTGACATCACAAGTTGGAAAATCTAATATAGGCATTGCAAATTCTTAGATGTAGTATCTTATCTTCATATATTCTACCATAGTGATAAGATATAGGCAATTGTATTATTCATAATATCGAAAATAATCATGAGAAAGGACTTTTTGCATTTAATATAATTTATTTCGTAGAATAGGTGACATTGTGACGTCATGGCGACACTCACATATCAAGCTACAGATGAAAATAATAATAAAAAGGTACACTTACAAAGAATTGTTGTATCTTACCTATCAGCGCGTGAATAAGAAATACTCAAGTGAAAAATGACATGAGAATAACATTCAATTTAGGAAAATGTGATGTTATATTGTTGTCAGCCACACTGTCAAATGTTTATTTGTGCTTTATATAAGATTTCCAAGCAGAATATGTCACATTTTACAACATGTAACATATTGCTTTATAAAATTGAAATAAACGTATATAAGTAATTTAAAAATGTACTACTTACTTATATCTAGCGTGCTCCATCTTCGACCACATCATCACTTACCATCAGGTGAGATGGTGGTCAAACGCGAACCTATTCTAAATAAAAAAAAAAAAATCTATAAAAACCAACTACATACAAAACAAACTCTATTTCCACAAACAAAACTCTTAACTAGGCCTTTTGTATATGGATATAGGTTTTTGTGCAATTTTTACATTACCACAAGCATAGTTAGATATTTATTTATTTTTTATAAACAATTTACAATAGTGTTACGAGCTGGGGTTCGGGATAGAATAATTAACGCCAATTAAACCAAAATTAACACTTAATTAACACAAAATAAAAACTTAACACAATTATTCGTACCACAACACTTGTCACTTAACACTTAAATCGCACTGAAATTCACTCGTATAGCTTCGATTGTATCGCCTCGGATCTTCTAATAAGACTGACTCTCTGCGCTTTTTTTTTTAGGTAGGGCCACTCGTAGTTTACCTCGCTAAGGCTAATGTACTACTTAAACGGGCGACTGGCGTAACAATAGTTTGATTGAAAGCTAATTATATAATATCACCGTATTATATGTTGATTTTATTACATAGATTCAATTATGTTATTTGTATAGAAAAATATAGTTTTATAAGTTACTATACAAAATGTCAAAATGGAGCTACTTAAAAGTACCTAAAATTTTGCACAAGCCTATAGCTAATTACTCTGTGACTTTAGAATTTTTTTATGCATTACGTGAAACGATATTCCGGGCGGCTACTGCTACTGGCATAACGCTGTATCTAATATTATAACACTAGCTTTAGCTTGCGGCGTCACTCGTCTGAAAAGATTTATTCTAACGCCATCAAGTTTGAGAAGCTTATACTACTTTATTTTAATTTTTGTCTTAGTGGGAAAATCATCAAACGACTCCTCCGGCTGTGGCTGGAGTGGAAGGTAGTATCAGACTTCTACTGACTAATAACCTTTATTTTTATCATGCTGGCCAACATAGTGGCGAATATAGTGGCCAATGTCTATTGGCCAACATGTAGAGGGGGTGCAATACAACCCAAGATGCACAAACACCCCCTCTACACGTTGGCCAATAGGCAGTGGCCACTACATTCGCCACTATGTTGGCCAACGTGTAGAGCCGGCATTAGAACATTCTCGCAACCCCGTAGCGTATTTATACTACTTGTACTTGCTGATAATATTATAAATGGGAAAGTTTGTGAGGATAGATGAAAGGTTGTTTGTTTCTCTATCACACAAAGAACGGATTTAGATTAAACTTTACAGTAATATAGCTTATACTTTTTATCCCGAAGAAATGAGCGCGTTTACACGCGGATGTAGTCGTGGGCAGCCGCTAGTATATTTATAAGGGTGAAGGTTTTTTGAAACCGCTCCAGAGGTTTATCCATTGCAAACAAACAAAATATCAAACCTTTCATCTTTGGAATATTAGTGTAAATGTAGATTAATGATGTCTTTATAGTTTCTCGCCATTTTATGACAGTGTTATCTGAATCTTCAATCAAGAAGCGATGCCATTTATCCACATATTATACCAACAAGCAGATTCGTATATCCTGAACACAGCTCTTCATCACGATGCTACCTCGTGAGTCCACTCCAGTGGATAATTGAGCCTGTCCGGTGCTGCTGGCCTTGACAGCAGCTAGTTTAACGTCCACAATCCAAGATGGGAGACAGCGATGACGTAACATCAAAATTCGCGATTCGCTCACATTTATCCGGAAGGAGGTTGGATAGCAAAATTTGGCCAGTAAGTCATGGTTAACTTCTCTCAGTGAAACGACGTTTAAGAAAACTTATCTTAAAAGACAATTAAACAACAACAGTCGGATTATCTACAAGGTGTAACAGATTAAGCTCAATACCTCAGACACCCCAATTAGAATATTAAATTATAAATCTAAAACAACATCCGTAACTAAATTGAAACCAAACCTAGATATTTTTTATAAAATAGTTATCTTTACTAAACGCAAAACGTATGTGCGTCATAGAATATGTTTACGCAGACGCATACACTCATGCAATGTTAGCGGCCGACACGCACACGAGCGCATTTTCTTGAATTAAGGATTGTATGATATATTGTATTATATAAATTTGTCATGATACTGTGTTTCCATTTAAAGTTAAATGAAAGATTTTTCCGTCATAATTTAACACCTATTTTTTATGACGGAAATCGATTCAGACGCCGATTCTGAACCAACTACTTGCAGGAATTGCGTTTATTCTGTTACACGTTGTATACTGATATTATAAAGAGGTAATTTTTTTTTGTAGATTTGTATGTATGGGGTCATCTGCGAAACTAACGTTCAGATTGTAAACATTTTTTCATTCGTAGTAAGGCGCATTTATTTGTGAGAGCTATAGACTATAAATTATATCGAAATCAACGCAGACGAAGTCACGGGCGAAGAGCTAGTTTTCTACATACCTGTGGTACAATCATTTCGATTAACAAAAATCTTTAAAGATAAAAGACTCCATCCGACGAGTCTTTCAATTAAATGTCCACTCTAATCCTCTTCAACTCAAAAATTAATCACTTCTATCGAGACTTTGTGGATAACATTTTGACTTGATTTGGAACAGACTACACTTCGCACTTCGCTGACATAGGTACGTCGGAGTGTCTATTCTTAGTGTGGGGACCCTCCTAACCTTGATATGTTAGTTGAAAGTGACGTTAGGGCGACGAGAGATACCTACGTAACGCGACAGGGAACATGTATCAAGTGCGACTGGGTCTTTGTTATCTGAAAATGATTCCATAAAATCGAACAGGACGTAAATTAATATATGTTTTTATTATTTTCGTATTCTTATCAGCAATACACACGCAAAAAATAAAAATGTATTATCCTTGGCAGTAGCATGCATGTACTAAACATACTTAACATACGTATTTTTTATATAAAGAGAACAATGTGAGTAGAATTCACATTATCTATTAGCAATCTTGTTAACCCCTCCAACTAAACTAAAAATGATTGTATCTAGAGGGTTCATGGCAAAAGTGTAGTAGGTGGCGTTCGAATCCGCGACCTCTCGATCGCTAGCCATTAGGATATTATATTTTAAGTATAATTATATAAAGCTAAATTACCACTCACTCACTCACTGACTCACTCATTGACATAATTGTTCTCCCAGATGGTGGATGGGGAGGTGGGTATATTTTGACAGATTCGTAAACAAGTAACTCTCAAACCTACGGGAAAAGTGCCAAACCTACCCTTTTCACCCCTCCCTATCGTATCTCGGAAACTACGAGACCCGTATTTTTTTTTTACGGAATCGTATAGAGGAGGCTCGGTAAAGTAAAAACCATTTTTCAAAGTCGCCCCCCTTGCCCCCTTCTCACCCACTTTAGGCGGATCTCGGAAATTTAAGAGACTTGGAACGTTTTTGTTTTTCAGATTCATTTAGAGGGGCAATGCTTTAGTCAAAATAATTGTGCAACCCCCCCCCCCATTATTTCTTTTTTTTTCACTAGCTTCACTAGCACGCGAGGTGCTTGCACCTCGCGCTACACGCAAATACTAGTTTTAAGTACACACATCAAAAGTGTCTAGGGATCAACATATATTTTTGCAATAACTTTTCTCCTGATTGATATTAATTAAAATTTCTTTAAGTATTCATCAAATAAAGTGTTTTCGTTTGTCACAGTAACGATAAACCAAGTCACCTTTGCATTAATAAAGAAATTTGCCATTTTCCTAATAAAGGGATTTTTGACATTTGAACCACTAACATTAAAGTTCGAAAAAAAGACTGAAATAACAGTTTTCTTTAAAATTTTATTGGGTAACTTAAACAATTAATAATCCGTGTTTCTACCGCGAACACTAACAACACAAGAACATCGGTTTGGCATACTCAAAATGAGTTCATCCAAATCACGCTGTGGAATGGCCGCCCATGTTCGTTGCAACAACAAAAAAAGGTCTTCTTGCGACTGGATACCCTCCATATTCGGCAGAGCTCTTCTCTGTAGCATATCCCATGCATGCTCAATCGGGTTCAAGTCTGGCGACTGAGCAGGCCAGAGCAGGACATTGATGTTAGCTGCGGCGAGAGTCTGTCTTACAACTCTTGCGGTGTGCGGTCGTGCATTATCATGCATTAACTGAAATAAGGGACCGATTTGCACTTGTAGAGGAACGATGACGTCAGATACAATCGTCTCAGCATAAATTTGAGCGTTGAGGTTGCCTCTGATCCAAATCAACTCAGTTCTTCCGCCGATCCAAATACCCGCCCATACCGTGATGGTTCCACCACTATAAGGAAGGACTTCCTGGCTGGATTTTAATCGCTGTTGGCGTACAGGGGTTCTCCAGTGTCGTATACGTCTTGTATCCGGTCTCATACCAAAACTAGACTCATCAGAAAAGCACACGAAACGCCATTGTTCTTCATATATATATATATATATATTTAAATCGATTAACTGGCTCAAAAAGTAGTTGCAATAAAATTTGAGTTGGACATAATAACAAATGAACTATCTACAAAGGCGAGTCGATTAAAAGCTTGTAAAAATGATACAGTTAAATCTCAAGGATCCTCCATCAATCAATACACGGGTGGTGTGTAGCTCTTTGTTTCCGTATTGCAAATACAAATACCCAGACTGGGATATTGAAATAAATTCGTCTGTAGCCGCTTCCAAAACGATTGTAGCGCAAATAAAATATCTCGCTTCTGATTCAGTGATCTGTAAAACTTAAATCGGAATGAACTGGCAAATTCACCGCAAATCCTCAAGACTGAAGAATCAAAGGCACATTTATAAAAGATTTGCACCGTTTCTGAAAGATCTGACAGCGTTTTCAATAATAGTATATCTTAATTTTTCAAGCTCCGTCTATCTCAGAAGAAAATTCATTGCTCGCTCCGTCTGCAAACTTTTACGGAGTCGGGCTCTACGAATTCTCTTTTGCATATTAATGGTTACATCTTCTAACAAAGGATCAATTTCTCGAAATTCAATTAAAGAGCATTACAATATCTTGTTTCTTTGAAATGTTACTTTTAAATAAAAAAAAGTTGTAGCATGCTACTAAAAAATTTGCCAGAGTGTGCGATGCAATTGCACAATCTAATTCCATCAAGCCCGTTCCTTCATCGGACTACAATTGACTACAATACAAAGGGCGATGCGCCATCGTTACATGGTGGACATCCCAACTATACGCACAACGTTTTGGGAATACTTTCATTGTGCGTACGGCTAAGGAGTGGAATTCCCTGCCAGAGTCTGCGTTTCCTGATATATACTTTTACTATCTTCATCGACAGTTGATTCTTGTTTTGTCTTTCTTTCCTGTTCGACGTCATGTAACGTTATCCTATCTCGGCCACTATCAGCGTCTATCTGTAGTTGACAGTCGACGACTTATGCGATCTATGTTTACAATAGATAACCGTATTTACTACTTCATTTGTATGGAAATTTCCCCGTTTATGTAGACTTGTATAGTATCCCCTGGTAGGTTTTTCAGAATTGCGGTATTTTGTTTTTTCCGAGGTTATAAAATTATCGTATTTTTAGTTTTAAACATTTTTCCTATTTCTTATTCACTAGTGATTGCCATCGACATCGCACGCGTGAATTTCTGGTTAACTATATGTACGTCAAGTTCTCTTTAACTCATTTTTTGCATGATTGAAACGCAAACAAACAAAAATCTAAACTTTAATACATTTAAATTAATAAAATACCACAAACGTCAAGGAAATACAAATAGCAAAACTTCAAATTCTATTACAAAGTGACATAAAAACCTCCCTATAAATCGCCGAACAAGCGATTACTTCGCAAAAACGGACATAAAGTTTGTCGTAATCTTTAAGAGGCCTTTTCAAAAAAACTTTGCCCAAAGGCACTTTCATGTCCCGTTTCGCCCGTATCAGACTGGAATGACAGTTAAAAAGAAATCTGCGGAGCCCATTAATTCGTTTGTGATGGGATATCAACACGATCCTTATTCGGGACATTTGGAGTGATGGATGTATCAGTCAATTAGTCTTACATCACTGCGTCACAAAAGGGTTTCCTGTCCGTAGGATTATGCTTGGAGGTAATCCTTAGGATTTCATTGTTGGTTTCTCTGAACAAACCAAAAGGTTTGAGTTAGATATTCTCTGGGCTTGATGTTTTATATAACCTTTATACGACCTAGCTGTGGAAGGTACTTTTCTTTTATTGGCAAACCTAAACTTCAATCTTGGAACACATTTAAGAAAAACACACAATGGTACAAAAGGCCAATTTAGAGTCCAACTGCGGACTTCATTAGATTCTTGTGACACAAAAATTTTCCTACCTACGCATTTCTTTAGATTTATAAAACGCAAAGAAATTAAAATTAATTAACCTGTCACTACGAAATAGACTCATTTAATTAAACTCCGAGTTTAATCAACTTCCACGATATTACTTCATTCAGAATTAAATGAGCACATTATCTAGCAGTAAATACATTAATCTCAATATAGCACTATACATTTCATAAGTCAGTTAAAAGGGTACGCAACAACACTCACAGTTGTAGTGTAGTTATTAATACCACATTATGAATGCGAAAGTGTTTTTTGTTTGCCCTTCTGTCACGGCAAAACAGAGCAACGGATCGATGCGGGTTTTTGTGTAGAGATAGAAGGACTGTAGTGTGTCATAAGCTTATATATTTTGCTAAAGAAACCTTTCACGTGAAGCTAGTTTAGTTATGCTTATGACTGAAGGACATACCATCTTCACATTATTCTGCATCAGCTAAGTTAAATGGTAGAATTAGCTATGGATTACGCATGTATTCCTCGCACCTTATGAGCTGCTGTTAACAATATTGTCTACAAATAACGATTACGTCTCAACAAATCGATTCCTAACTGGATATACACACGGTCGGCTTTCACAAAGTATACAACTGACGTTGATGGATGTAGTTTAGATACTATCAATAGTACAACTCGATGACAGTCCGTTTGTACTGACGCTTGAGTCGAACGATTTATCATACATATGACTATATTCGGATGTAATGTGGGGTGGCTTCTGTTAAGGTGTTTCAATTTGATATTTTTGTCAACGTTGTTAATATGTCGTATATACCACTAACTTTCTATATTCAGCAAAATAATGTAGCCTACTTCCATCCTAGTGGCATATTTCTACACCAAAGTGTTCTCTTTTTGTGAAAATAGGTTTCCAAAATGGGAATTCCCTACCGGAGTCAGTGTTTCTTGATACCTATAACATCCCGAAGGTTTTTAAATCAATAGTGAATAAGTTACTTCTGGGTGGGCGTGCTACATCTTTGACCACATCATCGCTTACCATGAGGTGAGATGGTGGTCAAAGGGGAGCCTATTATCAATAAATAAAAAACAGTACGTATTAAAGCATTGGATAACAATTCCGACAACAATTCCATCCCTTTAGTTAACTTAGTACCTTGTCTTTGTATTTCTTTATTCTTTTAAAATTAAAAGGTCGTATGTCACAAACCTATCGCTACCTCCATATTTCATGAGCAGCTAGTTCAATTTCTTGGATCATAAAATTATTAAGCGATACTTACATCGTTTTCAATACCAATGTTGTCCATTCAACTGTAACATTTTATGGGCAGATAAATTATTCTAGCTAAATCATTATTATTTGAAGCGATATTTCAACCATTTAACAACATATAACCTGGTCATATTTTAACCGAATATTTTGTTGCTGTTTCTCAACGCTTGTAAATCTATAACCATAAGGAATATGACACAGTCTTAAAATATCTGGTTCTATGACGTCAAAGTCTATGTCTATGTAAGCCGACCCTTAACGAACTAATCCAATAAGAAACTCAAGTTTCCGATAATCCTACATTTAATTAGATTATAGGCTGTATTTGGTCGCTTTAATCGGTGTGTTACTGGAGCTGTTAACTGGAATTTTTAACTCGAAAATCGATAAGAGAAGAAGCTGTCGTCCGATTTCCGCGTTTCGATTCAACTTTTAAATTGGAAACGAGGTTTTACGATATCAGTAGGGTTGGTCGTTTGATAACAATATTACGTTTGAAATTTCCGGAATCTAAATTTAGATTTTTCCATTGGTCATCATGGATAGAAAAATTATCTCATTTATAATAAAATGATTCTTGTTCCCTTTGAACCCATTTATACAAAAGTATATACAAAACATAACATGTTTTATTTTTCTGTAATAAACCCTTTGTAGAACAAAGTTAGCGTGTGTTCTAATCCAATTAGGTACGCTTCTGTTATTCGCAACACAAAAACAAGCGAACCAAATGATTGAACATCTACTTTCTTTGACTAGACAAGAATATGACGGTAAACCCTTTATTTTAAACGGATTTCATTTCTTAAAGGGTGGATGGGTATGATTGTAGCTAAACACTAGCGGTTTCAAAACTGCTGAAAATCTAAGGATCTAGATCTAGAGTATCATAATTGTCGAAAATCCATAATATTCGATCCCACGCATATTATTTAACTCTTTCTGACTATTGGTTTTGTATAGGGCTGCCATTCGTCCAGGTTTCCCCGGATTGGTCCTAGTTTGGAGAGCGTCCGGGGGCGTCCGGAGGGATTTTCCCTATTAGCGTCCGGGTCAAACCCGGACACATATTGGTCTTACGGTTACCAAAGAGTAAGGTAATATAAAGCTAGAGACTAAATACTTATTAAAAAAATTAAAGCTCTATAATGTTATCACTAACTAAAACCTTAAATAAACATTTAAGATAATATTTATTTTTCTACGGTGTCCAGGGAAAAACTGCGATTTTACTCAAATGTCCGGGGTTTATGAAGTCGTTGTCTGGGGCCACCAGTTTTGGTGATGGCAGTCCTAGTTTTGTAGAGGGTGAGCTTAAAGCTATAAACTGGGCAGAGTTGGCTTCAACCTTAAAATTCAATAACCCTTTCTACGACCTTGGAATAAATTCCTTGGAGGAAATTTTACACCCGTCTACGCTTTGATCAGTATCAAAACAAAGTACATAAACATTTTAATCCATACTAATATTATAAATGTAAAAGTCAGTTTGTTTATGTTTATTTCAAGCCAAAACGGAGCAATGGATTTACGTTATTTTTGGAGTGATATGAGCAACATTTGGTCCATTATCATTTTCACGGGAAAACACATTTCTTCAAAAAATTATATAGCGTTATAAGTGCAATAGAGGTATGACGTATGATTTTGAGTCTGATTTGATAACAAAAAAGTGTTTTCTGGGTCGTAATTAGAACAACAAAAGAGCTCGGGTGAAAAGATGATTCTGTTTTGTTGGAGAAAACAGAATCATCTTTTCACCCGAGCGCACCGTGGGCAGGATCTAATAAGATCATGAAGGGTTCCGTAACAGAGTGGCGCTTGAATAAATAAGCTTGAAATCGCAACAAACATATTAGCGTTGGTTGTATGTGTTGAGGCAAGTGTAATATGTATTTAGGTCGACAAACCCTGACACTGGACCCTGTTAAGGCTTGGGAAATTGTAGTTTACCTCTGAAAATGTAACACGGAACTTTAAACAATGTTGTTTAAGGTATATAAGATAACAGAGAACTCGGGTTTGGTTTATTAATTGCATGGAATGTGTCTCTTTTTTCATGAAATACTATTTATTGAATTAAAACGCTATTAAATCTGCCGACGTTTGGAGACGGCATGGATCCCAGTTTAGGGTTAAATAATTATGTAATATTACCGGTAGGCAAATGTACTTTTTATTCCGTTTTTATATTACACTCTCCTTCATCGGGATGGCGCGAGAAGCAGCGAGCACCGGGATGGCGTGGAGTGAATTGAAACCAGAAATTCAAGATCGTTCGCGATGGAGGATTACTGTAGACGCCCTCTGCCCCATCTAAGGGGAAAAATAAGTCGCCATCCTTCATCAGTCACAAAATTGCTAACTAGTAACTACCCTCCAGTAAAACACAAACATATTTGCAATTTTACGTCACAATTTGAAAATGAATTCCAAAAAGAGCTAGAAAAGCGCTAGTCTGGCGTAACTAAATTACGTATTACATTTTCAAGCATTCTTCACACGTTTTCAGAATTTATAAACGTGTACGATTTAGTGCTGAACGAAAAGATTTATGGGCTAAAGCTGGTGTTGAAATCGGATGTTTCATTAGCTACGAAAATGATGAAAGAATCTGTTTTTTTTTTTTTAATAGAAACGGTAACGTTTAACACCAATAACTTTATTTATCAAAGATTGATACATTTTTCACGCAGGTCCAGCTTGACCCATGATTTACTGCTTGCCAATTTAATATAGCCTTAAATTAGTTAGTTGAAATAAATTGAGCTAAGTTCTACATGAGGGTATCCAAATTTAAATTTAAAATCTTCGGCACTCATTTTGTTAATACTTTATGAGCCGTAATTAAGTACCACAACATAGTGACGTATTTTTTATCGTATTATTACAAAACAATGGTCGTAGTCGTCGATATTGTCACCTTGACACGGACGCAAGCGCAACGCGCCGCTCCCGCACAATCATCCAATTGGCGGGAAACCGGACAATATGGCCGCCGCAGACGTCAAACGAGTATCGTTGTGACTGTTATGTTTTGTTGCATGCCCGATGCAATGACAGCTTCTGGAAGATTTCTTTAGTGACATATATTATATCTATGAATGATTAATTCGAAGTGTGCCTTGGTCCAGTCAAGACGTGTCCTTGAATACCGAAAAGTTAATCACGAGAAGGGTAGAAGTTTCTATGATACTCCGTCCATACTTCCATACTAATATTATAAATGCGAAAGTAACTCTGTCTGTCTGTTACCTTTTCACGCCTTAAGCGCTGAACCGATTGAGCTGAAATTTGGCATGGGAACAGTTGAGGACCCTGGGAAGGATATTTTTTATCCTGGAATTCCCACGGGATCGGGAATTACGCGGGATAAACCTCCCACGCGAACGAAGTCGCGGGCAAAAGCTAGTACACAATAATTACAAAACTATTGTCAAGATTTATTCAAGTTATTCTACATAGGTATACGTCATTTTATACCTCTATCGATAACTTCTACTACTTACTTCCCGCTTTCATTACTATTTTTCTAAAGGCATTATTATAAGCAATGGTTCTTACAAATTGATTGCTACTGTTCCCTTTACTCCGTTATAAATAAAAAGAAAGCCTTTCAATTTGTAGGCGACGGTTCATGGAGAATTTCGCGAATTATTATTATTATAAGCATTATTAGAGCAGCGTACGTAAACCTAACAACGAGGCTACTATTACGCCCGTAATCATAACAAAAAAAAAATACAAAACTTGTTACATTCAAAATAACAAAATGAAAACATTACAAGAGCATACATATACGGTAAACTAAAACTTACAAGATAAAGGTTTTCAGTAAACAATGGTATCGCAAAACAATCAATATTTTATTTGAACGTGGCCAGATACGGGTGAATCAATAACGCGAGCGTTTTGAGCGCGAACGCGACTCCTAGCGCCATCTATTATGCAATAGCGGAACTACGTAGCTTTAAAGCTAGTAAGCGCCGCAACCCGTTAGGGGTCGTGCAGGCAGCTAAAACATTCAAAACTTCTGTGCCGTACAGCTGCATTAGTAAATTGGAACCAGTTTATTCCTACGCGAAATGTATGGGTTTATAGGCAATATAATAGACCAGTTATAAGACCTAGGACTCGCGAACGCTGACGTGTTTTTAGTTTGAAGCGATATTAAACAGTGTATCGTTCAACTTTGTTAATAAATGTTTCAAAGCAAACGAAGCTACTGGAAAGCACATCATACATGAAAGCCTGGAAGTGAATTTATTGCTTATTATTTTATATCGCCATCATCCGCATTTACAGGAAAAAAATCAGATTCTTTTATAGTACAACCTAGCAAAGAGCTAAGACAAAACAATCAATAGGCCCTCTTAAGAAGTTGACATTAAACACAGAATTTAGAGAAAAAATGTGGTCAGAAATAGACTTAACGTAAATTCAGCTATTGCCCACTAGATGGCGCCAGTGTATCGGCTAGGTAAGTAAACTATGAGACAATCTGCTTATCCTTCTAACACTCGATAACATGGGAAAGCTTTTAAACCACCCACTTAATGATATATATGGTAATATGTTTTCCGTACCTTAACAACAATATTCCTATAGCAAGAGTTATACGTACTGAGAGTTTATATTCAATTTCTAAGGTAGAGACATCTTTTCCTATACGAAAACAGTTGTACATTTTTATTTCAGGAAGAATAATTTTGAGGGAAATATTTAAAACAACGATTAAGTGCTATTTGTCAGGAAGAATGCGCGATTTCCGACTCAATTTATAAAAAGTTAAGTAAAACTTCCGGAATAAGGTTCAGACGGCACATGTTTGAAATGAGTTTTGGACAAACGTTTGAGAGCATACTTTAGGGTCTCACTAAGTCTCTTAAGATATAAAACTCGACAATAAAGCTATTACAGAACAGAACTATAAGTGGTTCTACAGATAAATCGTAACTTTGTTTACGACAAAGGTGAGATTAGTCCGCAGCAGGAAGCTGTATTTCCGAGTCTAGGGAATATCTTTCTACCGAACTCAACATATATTTGTGCCCTTGTCTCATGTGACTTGGGGTCGGCGTAACCTTAGATAAAATAAATAACTAGATGTGGTCAACAGAAGAAATTATATCGGAACCGTGTGTCTCCAGTTAGGCGCTGGGCGGGGCAACAACTACACATGCAGTTTAATAAAATCAATAGATACGCACTCGCGCACACACCAGCATTTCCTAAATCAGAACGTACAATGTACAATCAATAATAAACCTTATTCCGTCAAACACAGCGTGTATTTACCATGCACCTTATTATTTACCCACACAAAAACATTGGTCGCTATCGTTGTGCTGTGCAAAAGCAATTTATTTTACATATACGCTAGTGATTGACTAAATCGGAAAGTTATCGATTCTTCCATTTGTTATTGTACATTTTTTTTTGGGCACCTGAAAATGAACCAAATAAAAAATGGCATGTCCAGAAAATATTATAATAACAATAAACATATTATTAAGAACATAACATTACATAATTATTATTAAGTACTACCTACTAAGTATTAAGGGCTACCCTGGCGCTTTCGACTTAAATCTTAATATTTAATTATCATAGTGATTAGGTCAAATAGAAGTTGATGTTAACTTACATTACGCTCTTGATCGGAACATACCAGCCGTATAGGTTGTATAGAATCCTGAAAAGTTGAATGACTGATTTTATGAATGCCCTAAAACATGAGAATAGCTTTCAGTAATAAAATAAAATTTAACCCACTTCTGCAAAAATCAGTTGTACTCTTAATTTTGGAATTGTCCATTCAGGCTGGAACATTTCTGCGCTGAAGTGAACCGAGCATTTATGGTGCTATTTTTTGTAGGGTACCAGTTAGGTGGCATGCCTGTGGCATCAATCCATTCCTTTTTTATATTACCATCTTTTGGGAAGCTGAAAAGTACGAAAACCACTTATTTATCATTTACATACATCCTAAGCTACTTCTAAACGTCACCATATAATAAGCATCGCAATAATTACGTAACACACTATAAATCAAGATTTGAATGATTTTGACGTATATTGCTAATCCATTGCTACATATGTTCGAAATATTGGTCTGCTCAACAACGTAAATACCACAGTGAGTGTTGTTGATTTAGCATAATGAAACCGATTCCTACTGTAAGTGTGTTACGCAATTACCCCGCAGGTAATAGTTTAGTAGGTTATAATAGGTTTTTGTTATAAGAAAAATCCTAGTTAGTAGAGAAATTGTTAAATATATGAAAACAAACACACATCCATGCCTAACAAATAAATAGCATGAATATATTGACTTATTTTAAGCTAAATTCACAAATATATTATTTGAACCATGCCGATTATTGTAACGCATTCGAAGCTTCAACGGAAGTAAAATACAAAAACCATAAAAAAATAAAGAAACAGCAACATAGGATAAGGCATAACATACGATAATTCTAAACCGAAAAACACCACCGATTATTAACCTAAAATTAAAGTAACTTACTTTATGAATATTGGTTACGCATTTCTCTACTACTCTGTAAAAAAATCAAAACAAGTAAAAAAGACATTATTTACACCGGGCTAAAACGGTTGACAGATTGAAAAATAAACTATTGTAGCGACAGCGACGTCGGAACTCCTTACGCATGCTGCGGGCGTAAAATAAATTGTTTTTTTTTTTTGTACACTTGTCATTTCAACGTATTTTTATTTCTGTCATCTCATGTAAAATAAAAGTTAAACATATTTTCTTAGAAGTTTCCGTATGTTATAAAAAACTTTTTACCAAAAAAACTAAAGACTCCCAAAAAACACTGCAAAGTGAAAAATAACTTTAATTTCAGTAGTTGGTGTCTTTAGTTTTGTATTTTCGTTTTTGGCACCGACTTCCGAAATTAAAGTTATTTTTCACTTTGCAGTGTTTTTTGGGAGTCGGTTTAATTTTTTGGTAAAAAGTTTTTATTTCACTCTTTTTAGTTGGTCGATTTTTAATTTACCTAGTTACAAGAGCCTAAATGTCAACTACTTATAACCTTTTACAAAATATTGCTTTTCCCAATGCTGGGCCGTTAATTGTTGAGGAGTTCTCCTGGTACTTCACCATCAGCTTCACTTCACTTCGTAGGTATACCCTTTCAAACAAAAAAAGAATTTTCCAAATCAGTTCAGCCGTCTCCGAGTAATCGGTGATCATACATAAAAAAAAAAAAATATACGCGTCGAATTGATAACCTCCTCCTTTTTTTGTCGTCAGTTGAAAATCCCCTAAGCTATAATAGCAATATTTCATTCGTCAATCGACATTGCTATCGATAGCCTTCGTTAGTGGATCTGCACAAGCACATCACTAATTCGTCGCAAGAAGTGGCGGCCTCACTACGCGATGAATCCGCGTAATACAGTTTCGTATGTTATTTTTACATTGCTTGTCCAGTTACTTAGTGACGAACTCAGGTAGTGGTTAAGGAGCAATGTATTTATAGCAAAAGCAGTACAGTCGTTCTGATATTTGAAAACAAAAATAACATAGTAAAACCAAGAAATATTTTACGATTTATTGTTTTTTATGATTTTAAAGACAAATATTGTAAAATACTTGTACTTACATATGGTAAGTGATTCCATGATTCACATAGTTTTGATTTTGGCTTCGGTTTTTACAAGATACCACAGAACAACTCGGTATTCATATATGTTATCACGATCGCCGTCGAAAGCGCACTAGTTCGCAGAGACGGCCACTTGCCTGTGACATGAGCCCTGTGGCCATGTCGCGCGGACACCGATACGCCCCCTTACCACTTCTCCTATATTTTTGATTTCTGTGGGCGTAACCGATTTTCCAATTCCATTCTTGCCTGTCAACCTTCCGCAGTCCCTCACTATATTATTTCATTCATTTCTCTGCTACACAATCGTAATAAAAAAACAAGCATGCTTTCATGATCGCACCTCGCTCTACATCAAACCCTTTGGACGTGAAGCGCTTACTAAGACTGCCGAATCCATCAGTAGACGGCTCTTCAGTAATATCAAATAGAAACAAAATGAGTATGAAAAGATATCTATGTAAAGATAGAAAGTTTTGAAAACACTTGATGAATGCAGTCTATTTTAGAAGCTGTCCAGATAGATATACTCTTTCTTACAGAATTAAATAAGGACTTAAAATTAAAAAGGGTGTCACAATGGGCGGCCTCATCGCCAAAAGCGATCTTTTACACACAACATTTGGATTGATTTGACACAAGAGAAAACAAAAAGGCAGGTACTGCATGGTGTACTATTTACTTACTTACAATACATAAGTAAAAGTTGAGACATATTTTAGAGATGTTCAGTTTGGAAGCTTATACAAAACTTTCGGGAAGCTTATTCCATCAATAGTTGGATACTTACAATAGCATCGTAATGTTGCAAAAATCACACGCTACTACTATCACGCCTATATTTACCTGGTTAGAGCATTCTCATTTAAATATCTTAGTATAATCCTGATAGTCTACTTAAAGGTAATTACAGTAAGTGTACCTATACATAATGAATGCTTGTAACTGATAGGACTAGTTGCAAGCTAACCGCAACACGACCCTTGATGGCTCGAGCGCTTGCTTTTACGAGTAGTTTTTGATGTAGGTAAATGTATGGGTACCGAAACAAAATGGACATGGAACATTACCTCTATATAAAACTGCGCGAATGTTAATCTTTTAATAACACCAACATTTCTTACTTCCTATTCGTGGTCTTATAAAATGTATTGTTGATTTCTGGGCGATATGGGCAAAGATCTTGTTACAAATGAAAACTAGAACATTTCAGACGAAAATTCCTTATGAGAGAAAATATTGATGTTATTAAAATATTAGCTCTAAGTCTGTACTGCTAATACTGTTCAGAAGATGACGTCAAAAGTCAATCCTTCGCACTTGAGTTTATGCTACCAGGAACGCAGTTCTTTACATAAAGTCCATGTCCCCCACGAGAGCTCGGAGAGCAAGACTTCAGCTATGTAATAGGTAACAGACTCCGTTCCGTAACAAATGAAAATCAATTTCCTTTTTGCTACCCTTCACATAAGTCTGGTGAGAAAGAAAGTGTTATACAAAACCTGATTTTGCTAACGGATAACGAGAACTTAATTGGCTTAATGGAAACCATTTTACGTCATCATTATCGTAAGATTGCTGGGCCAGCCATGGAGTAACACAAATACGATAAATTGATAGGAATTGCGGGCTATTTGGGGTCCGCCCGAAGCGATGTTCAGCGTGAGTTATGGGCGGATCCTCTTGCGACTGAGTAATACCAGACATACGGCGTGTCGTTAAGCAATGTTCTGCTGAGGTCGATCTATAGACCTGTTTACCCTATTTCGATGAGTAAACATTTACATACAAAACAATTACATACAAAAACTTTCATTGCATCGGTAAGATTCTGTTAATTTTTAATTCTACGTTCGAACGTTAAGTTCACGTTCGAACTAGCGAGCCCTGATGCCTATTCACTCATGCTTTAAAGGCTTGCGGGTCATATGTGGCAGGGAATACAGAAGCCGGCAGAGTTCCACCCCTTGGCTGTGCACACAATAAATATACATTATTATTTGACTCGATGAACACGAAAATCGTGTTGTTAAATCATAAATTAATTATTGTTGCACGTAATTGTATTTTAATGAGACCAAGTTAAAATGTTGTATTGAGCTTGTGATTTGCATGCCTCGAGGCGTAATTTGAAGAATTCGAACTTAGTCTGCAGAAGTCGGACTGAAACCTAAAAGCCTCACAACTGGTCAAAAAATTTCTTGTTTACCTGCAACTAGGCTGTGGAGGTCAGATAAGCTGTCGGTCCGTGCGATACAAAGGTATACCGAATATACCGATGTATAGTCGGATAATGTTGTTTTATATAGTTTCGGCATATAAGGCCAACGTCACGTTGAAGGCGTGACGTTACTACTGATGTGATCTTCAGGCCACACCCTCAGGGAATTGGCAGACACACCTACAAATTCCTTTCCTACCTATATTAAAACAATTATATTAATCATTTAGCTTGCCAATTTATAACAACACGCATACTTGCACAAAAGTAGTTTCAATGATCGAATTTCGCGGACGTGTACAAGTGTAAGCGCAAAGCCACAACGAATGCTAAGCTCTATCTTACTTCATACTAATCTTACTAATTATTATTATTAATTTATTTAATTATCTTACTTCTTACTAATCTTACTTCTTACTAATATCTTACTAATATTATAAATGCGAAAGTTTGTGAGGATGGATGGATGTTTGTTACTCTTTCACGCAAAAACTACTGAACGGATCTGAATGAAATTTGGTAAGTAGATAGTTGACATTCTGGAATAACACAGGCTACTTTTCATCCTGGAATTCCCACGGGATCGGGATTTTACGCGGGAAAACCCTCACACGCGAACGAAGCCGCGGGTAGAAGCTAGTTACCCATATTTGCGATACCGCTTGCACTTCTATGACCTAAGAGAGCAGCTTACTTTTGTGATGGCTACGCTAGCCAACAAAACTGCAATTTAATACTCTTTTAATGAAAACGGTCAACAGGGCAAGGCAAAAAAGTGTTTAATAGTGTGTGTAGAATAGACTTCACATTTTTCTGCCGGAATCATCTGGTTTTTGTCAACTGACATGGTCACTTACAGTATCATGTTCATCCGTGATCATGGCGCTTGCAGCAGTGCCGAAATATCGGAAACTCGAAACAATAAATACACGTGGTAAATTAAAATACCCCGATTTAAGTTCTAATATCTAGTTTATCAGTCCGCACAACATAGTTTATTCAGATCGCGTGGCGTAGTGCTTAAATTTACTTAGCAAGCTAAGTTTTAGCTTAGCTTATCGCGCAGTGTAAGCCGCGGTTAACGCGCAACGATGATACGTCTATCAACAGGCGACACAACACTACACCCGCAATTGACAATGGAGCTAATAGGATCATTCAACTTAAATCGTTTACGCTATTGTTCGTCATAGTACTACCACCTACTGGGCCAGTTGAACATGATTCCTGGAGCGTTAAACGGTAAATCTACCCGTACTTATTATAAATGAACCGATTGACTCGTAGCGATTAGCGCTAGCAAGTCAAGAATTTCTCAGTAGCAGCGGCCGGAGACGGAGTATATGTCCGGTTGGTTGCTAATGTACCCCGTCCAACTCCTGCTAAGAGGTGGCACTTAAAAAAATTGGCAATTAAAATACATGTATCGATTGTATGCAACCCGGACTTCTAAGCTAGCCAAAGCCAGTGTTATAGGAGTCAGTGTCTTCACCCTTTTAAATCACTAATGTACTACACATAAAATGTTAGGAGTATACATGATATATCTGGTGTGTATGTGTGTGTGTGTGTGTGTGTGGTGGATTCGCATAGACACAGCTCTGTCTAGCCCTTCTGGGAATACAGGCAAAATTTTATGTTACCAAATAGGTCTTGTCGCAAAAAAGTATACCGATTTGCCTTTGGATATAATATGTGAAAAATTTAACTGGTATTTGGGACTGCTGTAATTCATATACAAACAAGGTTATAACTCCAAAATTCTGTACTTAGAAAGGTAGACCTCTCGAAGGTAATGAAGCGTAACATTAACATCCATATTTAGACCAAACGAGTCCCCCTTCCTACGCTCAAAATAAAACGATGTAGGTACCCTTTGTGTCTAGGCTACTAAACACAGGTTAAAACCTCTATTCAAATCAATATATACTAAACGTTATGAGCTCCCGTCTCTCGCAAAATGAACACATTTCAAAGGACATAATTTTCTAATTCTCGTGTGGCTGATAGTCAAACGACCTATCACCGCAATGTTAATATATTCACCAGGATACCACTGATGTAGGCTAATTCCAGGCAGGCTCATTTAGTGCCCAAAGGGGTAGACCCTTTCTAAAAAGGACTCTTGAAACAACTCCCAATGGGTCAACTCTTCAATTAATTTATATCTTCGCTTAATGTTTCAGACTTTAAGTGTCTCAATAGTACTTAATATTATAAATGTGTTATTCCGTTACGATATCAGAGCCAACCAACACATGCTACTTTTTTTTAAACTACGGGATGTAAATTATGCAAAATCGTGGGAACAAAGACGCGGGCAAGAGACAGTATATGTATCCTATTTGTATACCGATACCTTTCTTAATCCCTTCTAAATGTAGACTCAACATATACCTCCAATGAACCCCTCAGCTATATTTATAAGAGACATGATACATGCGTATTCTATTACACAAGACGATACAGTAAGCAGGGATCGTGTTGTTGAACTATTCTGCTGAATTTTCAGTTAACTAGGGTTTGGATTTTAGTAATATCATTACGTTAAAAGGTAATCGAGTGGCCGGTATGTGAATGTCGAAGACCCGAAAGCTTGGACCGATAGATGGAAATATCAATTCAGAGTATCGAAAGGATGTAATTTTGTCTAAGATGAATTCGATAGGAAAAGGTAACGTTACCTCTATACAAATACATATTAATCATCAATATTATAAAGAGGTAAAATTTGTAAGTTTGTAAGTTTGTATGTAGGGGGTAATCTCTGAAACTACAAAACCGATTTTGAAAATTCTTTCGCTTACATATAGCTGCATTATCCCTGAGTGCTATAGGCTATAAATTATCTTTATATCATGCATATTAGCCGAGCTATTATAATCTTTGTTAAGCAAGTCGGGGACGGGATCCCGTGGAATATTTTCGACTTCTACGCGGACGAAGTCGCGCGCAGAAGCTAGGTAGATATACATAGATCGAATATACTTTATTGTACATCAAAATTCAAACACATCCTCCATCTCCCTTTCACTACCGGTCTACCAGACGCACGGCTGGGTACCACCCACACTTGGTTGATATACCGTCTTGTCGTACCAAGCGCTTCTCCTCCACGTTTATTGTGCGCACAGCTAAGCTGTGGAATTCTCTGCCAGCTTCTGTGTTCCCTGCCACTTATGACCTTTCAGCCTTTAAAGCAAGAGTAAATAGGCATCTTCTGGGCTCGCTCGTCCCATCGTAGACCTCATCTATCGCTTACCATCAGGCGAGATCGAGGTCAAGAGGGAGCTCATCAGTAATTAAAAAAAAACACCCGATTAACAATATTGTTAATCATGTACCTATGGTTACAATGGCGGGCTTGTCGTTGATAGCGATATCTTCTAAACAACCTTTATGTAATGCCACAGATTACCCCACCATGCAATTTGCATTGAAAATTTAACGCCATTTTAATTTATTATTAGCTGTTGCCAGCGACTTCGCTCGCGTGGGAGGTTTTTCCACACAAATCTCGATCCCATGGGAATTCCGGAATAAAAAATACCGTATGTATTATTCCAGGATTTCGGCTACCTTTATACCAAACTAGCAGTTGCTCGCGACTTCGTTCGCGTGGGAAGTTTTTCCCGTGTAAATCCCGATCCCGTGGGAATTTCGCAAAATCCTTTCTTAGCGGATGCCTACGTCATAACATCTACCTGCATGCCAAATTTCAGTCCGATCCGTCCAGTGGTTTGGGCTGTGCATTGATAGATCACTATGTCAGTCAGTAGTCAGTCACCTTTGAGTTATATATATTTAGATTTAATGCAGATCCGTTAATTTGTTTTGCGTGAAAGAGTAACAAAAATCCATCCATTATCACAAACTTACGCATTTATAATATTAACCCTTTATAAGGCAGAAGAAACGGCTGAAGGTACAGAAATGAAACTTAGTGGTATCCATCATATATGAGCCATTTATTGAAAATTCGGAAAAAAAAAGTATATATATATAAAACGGTACATGGTGTCCATTATTTGGACAGAGCCGTACTACGGCTTGTGGAAGTTGGCAAAACATGGAGCAATACATAGGGCTACCTCGCATCGTATGCATTGTATCTTCGATTTTTTGCTGTTAGCATTGCTGCTGAAAGTCCTGCATCGTCTGTATGTCTAGTGGACTGGGGAGGTGGGATTAGGGTTACCATATGACAGGCGTTTGCCGCATTTGACAGCCATTTTAAGGTTTAGACAGGCGTGCGGCTGGCATTGGTCTGAGACAGGCATTTTTAAATTTCGCGCCCGCGCGCGATTCGCGCTTGCATTTGAATGACACCGGCGGGCGGTGAGCGGCAGATAACATATTTTTTTCTGAAAGCTTAACTGCAAAGTGGTGCAGTTTTCTCAAAAGTAGGGAAGTGAATGGTGACATTACAGAATTGATGTCAATCTGCCAGTTTGTGTTCTCTATTTTGGCACACAATGCGAACGTAGAATGTACGTTTTCTCTCGTCAACGCCCCGTGGAGTAAAGAAAGAAATCGGCTGACAATTGAATAAGTAAAAGCAATATTGATTACTCAGGAAAATTACAAAACTGTATCTTGTAAAGATTTTTACGTTTATGTACTATTAAAATAACTATTAACTATTAAAAATAAATAATGTCCTCTGACAAATATCAGTAATAAATATCCTTCTAAATTATTATCTGTTGGCTTTTACTTATTACCAACAGCGTTTTGCTTTAGACAGGCACTTTTCTAAAAATTCAGGCATTTTAGGTACCATAGACAGGCATCCCTCTATTTACATATGGTAACCCTAGGTGGGATCCAACGTCTGAAAGCCGTATATCATCTGGAAGACCATACTTTGCCTTCTGCCGGCTATCTACTTTTGGTCTTTTGCATACAAAAGATGGCAAGTTCGATACCCTCTTCCTTCTGCTCGTAAAATTGCCAATCAAGTTTCTTCCGAGAAGTGTACGAAACTGTAAAGTAGACATTGGGTAACGCACTTTTTGAGCATACAAAATGTATGCATTCGTAATTGCTGCATCCACCATAAAATAAAATAGTCTCATCCACCACCTCCTGCTCCTCCTAGCTACAGGATAGGTGCCACGCTTTTGATCAAAGCGATCGACACCCCCCATCCTTTTGGTATACTCCACAACACCCAGAGGGCAAGGCACTTCTTGTTTCCTTCCGTCTTTTTGCGTTCTCATGCATGTTACTTTTCCTTAGGATGAAAGGCGGTACTAAGAATGCTGACTAATTTGGTGTCCATCCATGTAAAACATGCTACATTTACCTACATTGCACCCCTAGAAAGTTTAGGTTTACCTTTCTTGGCCATCAGATTTTTTAGTGTCCGGGGTAAGTTAGTTCTATTGGATCTAACTGTTGCTGTAGAATATATATTATTATCATACAAGCTTTGCATTAGTTGGGTCGAAGCAAAGAAATTATCAAATGTTACATGTGCGTTTTCTATCTTTTCTTCAACAAGTACTTTGCAAAGACTATTTACCACAGCTGCTCCTAAACCAAATTCAGTATCGTTGTCTTTTTATCCCGTATACACTTCAAATTCAAATAAATAACCCGTGCTGCTGTCACATCTCGCCCATATCTTGAAGCCTCTTTTTATCGGCTTGTTTGGTAAATATTGCTTCAATGTACTGCGCCCTTTGAACTTTACCATACATTCGTCAATACTTCGGGATGACGAGTTCCTAGCTCCCTTTTGAAAAGCAGTGTTCATTGAGGTTATTAGTGGCCGAATCTTATAGAGTTTATCATATTCAGGCTCTCCTCTTTGAGGCATTTTCGTGTTGTCGTTTAAAAAAAATCGGATATAAATAATATGGTTCGATTTGCTAACAACACCTTTCAATAGACACACTTACACTATAATAATTTACAAGTGAAATAAATACCGTTCCTAGCAGTTGACTAAATGTCCAAGTCTATCCCACTCAACTTCTCAAAATTATATGACACAGACGACGTATTGTCTTTCTGTCTTTTGAGATTCGCTTCCTTCTTGAAAACCACGCAATGGAATTTGAATAGTCTTTTTACATGAAAGAGCGATAAAAATGGAGAGTTTGTGTAATAACATTTGTTACTTATAGTAGTGTTGCTTACATTAAAAATATGAAAATCGAGGTCCTATTATTTATCTATCAATGGCTCAACGGATTTAGGTTACTTTTAGCACATGGTTAAACCATGATAATATTGTTATAAAAACATTGAATGCTATCCATTTTGCTAGTTACATAGGTAATACGAGGCCAAAACTGGCACAAAATAAATTAAAAAAACCGTCATAAAGAACATCAAGTTTGACAATAAAACATCAGTCATAGAAGAATGTTCAAAAGATGCGCCCGCGGCATTCCCGCTCATGGACGGTGACGTCACTACGGAAGCTAAGGACGTGTGCTATGCGCGCGCAGGTGACTAACCTTACTATTGTCATGTGGGCAGGAATCACTGCGCGGCAACACGTTGCTATATTTGAACGTTTACCGGTATTGGCGGCGATGGGCTAACGAGCTATGGCCATAGCAGTTTGAAATATTGTTTGATAATTCAATAAACAACTAGTCAATGATTTTTCTCTTGTACATCATATTTATTATTACCGTCCGTTTTAAAGCTTCTTCTTTCTAGCCAAACCATCCAACATTTTTTTGGTCGAGGACTCATATTTTTTTGGCTAACTAAATATTCAGATTATCAAATTGAAAACGAAATCTAAGTTAATGATGAATATGCGTCTAGAAATAGTTATTTAGCAACTCTGAGTTACAAAAATAATCTTTATTTTCAAAAACCCACGTCCAGAAAGTAAATATTGAAAACCAAATTTACTAGTGTAGCCAAACATTAGTCACCATTGTCATAATCATTACGAATCATAATCAAATCTAATCTATTAATGAATATGCGTCTAGAAATAATTATTTAGCAACTCCGGGTTACAAAAATAATCTTTATTTTCAAAAACCCACGTCCAGAAAGTAAATATTGAAAAACAGAGTTACTAATGTAGCCAAAGATTAGTCACCATTGTCATAATATGTAATTACAAATCGTCTATAAATAGTTGACCAATGTCAAGCATTCTACCGAGTATGACGTAGATACTTGGTATCGTAACTTAAAACAGATAGAATCAAAGAACGTAGAATCTTATCTTTTTCGAAAACTTTAAGGGGTTTAAATAAACAATAAGTAGAGAAATCCTTTTAAAAACTTCTCTTTTGACAATCAGTCTTGTTACAAATAGTCGAACAGAAGCTTGATGTATAAGTTGTTTTGTCTGTAAAGAATTTCTAAAAGCAATTGGTAAACATAATAAAGGTCAATACTACCACAAAGTAGTACTTAAGCAGAATGATGGCAAACAAAGCTTGCAGAAACTAACTACAGTTCGCGAACTAGACAAGAAGAAACCGCAGAAGTTCAGCACAGTGCCAAACTACAGACTAACCACACAACTGAAGCAAAGTTATGTTAGTTTAGGACCTAATGTTGAGTTATTAACATTTAATTACGCACGTTTAATTAAGGTATT
This sequence comes from Tholera decimalis, assembly GCA_943138885.2. Classification (NCBI taxonomy): domain Eukaryota; kingdom Metazoa; phylum Arthropoda; class Insecta; order Lepidoptera; family Noctuidae; genus Tholera; species Tholera decimalis. Next base: position 7,381,373 of record OW964571.2, read on the forward strand.
GTTAGAAGGATAAGGTGTGAAGATATTTGTATAACAATGATGATTGTTAATTAAATTATGTTATATGCTAAACTTATGATACAATTATCAAGGACAGAGCAAAAAGTTAAGGAGACAGATAAAAAAGACTGTAAAGCCATTATAGGTGATTACACATAGGAAAAAACAAAACCTAGTAAATAAAACACAACAATCAAACACCTCTAATTAAAGATTTTATTAACTTTCACAATCTAAACCTATCAATAAAACTACAATTGAAAATTACTTGATAGGCAATAAAAAGGCCGAAACAACACCGGTAGTTTAGCAAACAGTGCTATAAATATGCATAATGGCCGTCAGGAATCGATCAATTCTGGCAACAGGCTTACCGCTGTCCGGAAGATCATGACATTGGCTCCCTCGGTATTCGCAAGACACAAGCATTGAAATTGGCAACTTGCCACACACGCCGAGCGCAATCGTTGGGCGATTTTTATCGTTCGTCGCGATACAAACACGACAAAGTACGATTTGATATGGTCGTGAATTTGGTACTGGCGTTTGGGTAAACTAAAGGATTTGAAAGTGAATTTGTTTCTGACATTTCTGTAGTTGTCATATGAATAAGTTTATAATGCTGTAGCAACAGTACAAGTCAACAATCTAAAATGATGATGTGCCACAAATAAATTAATTTGCTAACTCCAATCATTTCCAGTTCTTATGAGGTTTTTGTGTTATTGTGAATCAATCTAAAACAGGTACAGCAAGACAGCCTGGTTATTAATACTGGCATATTTACAAGAGTTTTAAACTGGTTAAAACAAATGCCAAGTATTGCAATACAAATGGTCATAACGTGCGAACTTGAATACAGGCATTAATGTTAAACATAATAACAACTCATAAAGATGGATTTTCTAATACATTTGAGACAACTAAGAATTCTGATTATAAATTGAGATATTAGAGTTTGTTAGAGTTGACCTAAAATTTCAAGAAAATTTCATTGCAATCTTGCTCTTATCTTAAGACGAAATGCATTCTGAAACTTTGGTAATATTTAAAGCTGCAGGAGGTAGACTGCAACAGATATAAATGAAATGCAACGAAAACTGATAATCAAATATCAGATGGAGAAACATATTTTCCTAGAAATGGAATACGATAAGTTTATCGGACTTGATTAGGAGATAGTGCACTAGAATCCATAGAAAACTGGAGATCTGATTAATACCACGCCAATAAACTCAAGAGATTACTAAACCTTGTTACAAAAAAGTTCTATTACTTCCATCTAGTTCATACTAAGAAGACTCTTCAAGTACCAACTACGACTATGAATCAGATTACATCCTTTGAAAAGTTACTTAATTATACTGGCGGTTGACGAGAACTTTCTTTCTATCGCATTTGCAAGTAAACTAACAGCTGCGGTAGTCAAAGAAAGTTTTATAGGCGTCATTTCCTATAAATTACTCTTTGAAACGCCTTCTTCAGATTGAAATAATGTTTCACACTTATTATAACTGTGAAAGAAAGAGTAATGGATGTCGTAAAATGTGACTAATGGATTTTTCTAAGGTAATTAGCCGTTTCGTTTTTATGGACCATCGCGTAATTCAACGGGAGTGCATTACCCCTGTCAGGACCTTAGGACCCAAATGCTGGAGTACTTCGAAATTTCAAATGTCTTTGTGGATCTGTGTGTGGTGGCCACCTAATGAGCTCCAATTGAATTAAAGCGTCAATAGCCTAATGGCTAAGGTGTCGGACTTTTGATCGAGAGGTCGCCGGTTCGAACCCCACCCATTACACTATTGCCGTAAACCCACTCCAGACACAAGCATATTTAGCTTAGTTGGAGGGGTTAACAACATTACTAGTTATCTTTAAAAAAAATATCATTTTTTTTCTAGGAAATCATTTCTTTCGTGCCAAATATATTCTGTAGCCTGTACGTCATAACATACAGGAGCAATGTTTTCGTGTAGTCCCAATGAAATCAGAACTACGTGCCTAAAATTATGAACATTTCCTAATAGGCCTAAAGGATAATCCTTTAGTCAATGCTCTTATAAAAATATACTACATCACTCCCCGGGGCTTCCCATAAATTTCAAAATATAATCTAAAAGTGAAGGTTTTTCTTTCTATACTTTTTTTAACCTACTTGTCTTTGGGGTTTGAACATAGCCGTATTTTTGCGATAGCTATTTCACAAAAAAATATCATTTATTTATTTATTTAGGATCTCTAACAAAAGATATACACAGTTCATAAATATTCAGGTTATACAAATTATGTGTTTTGTAGGTGTACTCTTTCACTTATAAGAGACCACAGCATGCACGAGATAAAATTAATAACTAAGCTAAAAAATATAAGTTAATTGAAAATTAAAAAATAATAATTGTAGAAATGAATTAGATATACATAAAAAAAGATTAACACTAATTATAATACATCTTTTATATATTTTTTATATTGCGTAAGAGATTCACTAATATCTAAATTGGTTATTTTGGACAGCATGTTGTATTGCCTACAAAGTCTTGGAACCGCGGCGTAGTGACCTAGGTTGGTTTTTGAGCCAGGAATATAAAATAAGCTGTAGGTATTATGCCTGGGAATGTGAGTTGGTATTTTAATCATTAATGAACCCAGAAGTTCACTACAGTCTATTGATCCATTCATTATCTTGTGAATAATAACGAGATCCAGCTTTTTCCTACGATAGTCTAGTGTTTCCATTCGATAGTGTTTTAATCTTTCAGTGTACCCAGTAAGCTCTTTAGCCAAATGATCCCCGTAGCATAAATGGTATAGAAACCTCTTTTGTACACTCTCCAGTCGCTTGGTATACACGTCGTAATGCGGGTTCCATACGATTGAACTATATTCCAAAATCGGGTAGCTTTAGTCGATCCCGAATTTCTTTGAGAAACTTTCGAGACAGCTTTTAAGATTCTCAGGCAGTTATTTCATTATAATTGTTCAAGTGTTTCTACAACTGATTTTGGCTTATTGGATTTATATGGTGCGGATTTACAAATAAGATTACGCAAGCAACACCCGTTATCCCTAAATCACAAATCTTTATATTATGAGAATTAGTAGACTCAGTGAAAAGCTTGGTTATTTCCAAAATTATGTGCATAAACGTTGATGAACACACGTTCTGCTCAACTTTGGCAAAAATCATCATGCTTAAAGCTTCAGTAAGATTTAGGGCGTAGATACAAACGGGGATGCGGGAATGTTCTAGCGAGATACCGCAGCTCTGCAACGCAAAGGTATCTGAAGGAGCAGGGTAGTTTTAGTCAGTAGAAGTCTAACACTGTTTAAAAAAAACACATTATCTCTATCTTTGTATTTAGTCTTATACGATTTTAGGGTCGACTTTCCACGTCTTTTCTTTCTTCGTCAGCTCAGTCCTGGGTTACTGAAATACTTATAGCAGGATGGAGCATGTTAAGTCGTCTAATTTCTGTTCTCCGTGTTTCCCCACTAATTAGTTTCTAACTAGTCCACAACAGTAATTATAACAGCGTTACCACGGTGCGCCTATTGCGTTTTGCGGTCGCATGGTGCGTTCCATACTAATACGCGCCCGTGGCTTTTTTTGGACGGTAATAATGTATGTATTTTTTACGAGTTCTGACGGGTTAGTGACCTCTTTTAGAATTTGGAAATGTGTTATTTAGTAGAACGTTTGTTAAAACGAGACTTTTAACTCTCTTGCGTATCATCACTGGCCCAGCTTTTTCTAGCTATGTTGGGATCGGCTTCCAGTCTACCCAGAGTTAATACTTATCTTTCTTCCGTCAAGCAGTTAGGTACTAGGTAATACGTAAGTCTGATTTAGGAGTTTTGTACGAAAATCGATGTGGCATCGACGAAATATGTAAAACCACGCCCGTCTTTACAACAGGCTCTATAAACTTGTGCCAAACTATCCCATGTTGTATAATTACTAGCTATACATACGAACCATGTCTTGGCTGACTTCCAGGGTCGTAAGACAGGCCTAGTCTGTCCTTTACACTCCCCCTTATTCTGACCTATTTATTTACACGATTCAAGGTTTTATGCAAATTTTCAGTTAGTTGGCTCTTTAAATCAAAATTAAATACTTCTACATAGCGTGCTTCATCGTCGACCACAGGTGGGGGTGTGGGAGTCTATTATTGATAAAGAAAACTGGGTGAGAATTTTCAATATATACCTACTACATATAAATTTAATTGTAGTGTCTGTGTGTGATTTTAACTGAATAACTGTGTTTTCTCTAATGCTTACAATTATTTTACACGATACTAAAACTCAAACTCTGTTGGGGCTTTCACTGGAATATAAAGGAGGTTATAGGACAACGTATATTGCCTTCATTTTATCCCGGATTTCCCGTGGAATCAGAACTTAGGCGGGGGGAAAGGTAATAAGTATTGCCATGCTGCCGTGCTAACGAAGAGTACAATAACTCGATTTTGGACGATTTTGAGTTATATATATATTCGGAATCAGCGAATAGAGATCTATTAATCTCTCTAAGTAACTTTTTATAATTCCTTCAGGTAACCGATTTTTCAGTAAGCAAGAATACAATAAGTAACTAAAACTTCATTACAATTGCACTAATCATAAATACAACAATCATTCTTGTGGTAGTTCAAACCTGATTCAGGTTTGAACTATGCTTAAATTACTAGTGATAAGTACAATAACTGTTAGTTGTTCCACTTATGTTATGTAGGACTCAGAATTTTAATATTTTGCTTGCTAGTCATAAATACAATATCTATATATGTTTTTAACGATTAATACAATAATTATTTCAGTTATTGTATTTATCGTTAGAAATTATGGAAATTATTTATGTAAGTGTTTACTTAGAACTGCAACAACTAGGTTTGCTAAAGATAAATAATAAGTATTGTAGTTATTGTATTTATGACTAGTGATGATAGGTTAATCATTTTAACATTCCTAATTATAAGCATTATATCCACGATTTCAGGCCAAAAGCTTTACATTGTTCACATAATATGTATTTGAATCCATTCTTTATTCATTTTCCTTTCATTTGGTACAAGTTTCATTTAGATGCCTTCACTGGTTCATGAGATACAAGAAAAATTAAGTTCAAAACTTTGAGCCCGTTTTTCTCGAAAGCAGCAAAATCGAGTTATTGTACTCTTCGTTAGCACGGCAGCATGCGAGATCGCAAACACAGCTAGTGCATAATATTTAATTATCAAAGTATGTATAGTCTGGCCGGCATTGTGAAGACGAAACAATAACATACATTAATATTACTATACATATATCTTTACGAAGTACATATTTATAATAGTTGTCTTCCGTTGTTTCCTGTTCGTATGAAGTGTGACACTGTCATGCACGTTGAAAGGATATGTGCTATTCGTAATTATATTCCTTGTTATTCTCTATCAGTTCCCTTTCGATGATGGGGTATTGTATGGGCACTTGAAGGGTGTCGCTTTGAGTGTCGAAGGGGAGATTCCCATAGGTTGCTCGTTAGCTACCAAGGGTTGGAAGTAGTTGAGGAAAATCAAGATGAAAGTGCATTTGAATTCTGATATTGAAACAGAGCACGATTTTAATGATGATTGCTTGCACTTGTAAGGAAGCTAAATTACAGTTTCAATGAGAAATCACCATCTTTCTTAATACATCTTTTGACGGTTAGGAAGATGTACATACTCCAAACGGTTCTGACCAAATACAAAACCCTTCCCATTGTCCGGTCGATTGCTCAAACAAGGCGAATGTATAAAGTAGCTCCAGAAACCCCAGTCAAAACTACATTTGCTACCAGGCAGTACACTAAGCAATCAGCCCACATGTACAATGTTTTAAACAAAGAGCTTACCATCTATCCGCTGACATTCCGTGACTGTAAAAAGACTCTCATGCGATGGTTAACTACTAAAAACTACGAGGAAACTGAGTCTATATTATACTCTAAGGTTACGTATTCAGGGAGTAACACACACACACACACAAGCACACAAACGCGTGCACAATTAGGTACTTTTGTTTTATATTCTGAGTTTTAATTAATTAGTTTTAATCAATTTTGTTATTCTAATAAGTTTCCTTTTTTCTTTGGTTTATAATTTAATTTTGTTTACATATATTTTTTTATTTTATTTTATATTTCCCTTGTGGTTCTGTTTACTGTTTACTTTTCGAATCAAAATTGTCAATGATAACTGGAAGAGCGGAACTACCTATCACAAGCCAATTTATGGCTTAAAAGGTTTTTTCCTAACATGGGTATGAGTATAATTATATAGTTTGATGAAATAAATTTTACTTTACTTTACTTTAGTCCTTAATCTAATATTATTAATACCGACGTGAAGCAAAAATTTAGTACTTAATCGTTTTTTTTTTTTAACATTCCTTTGAAAGAAGTACAGAGGTCGAATTTCAACCAACGGGCAATCCCTAGTCTAAGTTATTTGTGACGTTAAGGTAAATCATTAAAAGATTCTATTGTAAATCCTAAGACAGTTTTATTTTTAAATGATTTTCTTGTAACCCACTCCAGACACAAGCATATTTAACTTAGTTAGAGGGGATAAGAAAACTTCTAGTAATGTGAATTCTACACACATTGCTTTTCAACTACTCGTTTGGTGAACAACGATGGATGTAGTCTTTGGTAGGAGCAGACCCAGAAGACACATGTTAACTCGCTTCGAAGATCAACTGTCTGCACTTCTTTAAACTAGAGATGAAAAAACTACCATAGCGGGAACGTACACTACATATATTTCAAGAGGATGATATGATAGTGACAGTGAATTGGCTCATGACTTTAAACGATAATAGTAATCCGTTGCCCTCTGTTGATTTTTATGAGTTTCGCGGAACAATAACTTTTATGGGCACCACAAGATGTTCAATGGTTACCCAAGATCCGATTACGTCATATTAGTCAATAAGCGTAAGGAATCTCTTTTGGATCTTTCTTAGTATTATTAAAAAAAAAATGGTTTTGTAAAGAACAAATACATTCGGATGCAGCTGAGTATTATGTTTCACATGGAATGACTGGCTATCTGACCTCCGTCACCCAGTTGCTGAGTAACACGATACCAAAATTATAATAGGTATCTAAACTTATTGATGGACCCACATATTAAACTTAAGAGATAAACTAGCCCATTCTAGGAATGTCTCCTGTATCGTGGGTGCATTTTTTACAAACACCCAGATCTAGACACAAATATTTGTTCCAGTGCGGGAACCGAACCCGCGACACGCAGCGCAAAAGCCAATCTCTCGACCACTGCGCCAACCCTGTCGTCAATCGTCAAACGTTCAGTTATCAATGGAAAATATACAAATTGTGGCACTACCGTTAAGCTATACCATCACTGATAGTACTTGGATATTTTTATCCAACGAATATTATGAATAGATTAACGCACTGTCTGGCAGTTTGCTTTATACGGCCTACCCAAATGTGCTAACTTTGGTATTGTTTGTCAAATCGTTCGAGCTCCTTAAGATTCTAAGTTGAGCTACGCGATATTTGACAAATGCTAGCACTGTTTGGACGGGCCGGCTCGAATCTGTGTGATTCTGTCCTCTAAAGGGCGCCACAGACATAAACCTACATGGCTCTCATATAATTTGATCACTACAACAAATTGTATGGACTTTAAATGAGACGTTGACCGAGTTTGTTTCAGTGTTTCTTCTCAGAGTAGTCAGTTAGGAAACACTGGCCTCATCTAGTTTACATTTACGAAAAAATGACGTGTAAAAGTGTTATTTATAACCTATTTGCAAAATAAACATAATTATTTCATTAAGGCAATTCTAATGTTTCATTGAGACAGATCTATGGGCCGAAGTCACCGGAAAAGGCTAATTAGGGACAAACCAAATTACCAACACACGGAAATGAGCAAGTAGCTACCTAAATGCACTATGATGCATATCTTTACCCTAGTTTCTGTACTAATTTTTATTACACATCAAAAATACGTTTTAACCCCAACGTTCTTAATTAAAGCTTAATGAATCATATTTTTTTCTGGGTGGGAAAATTGTCAAATGACTCCTCCCGCAGTGAGTGGAGTGGAAGGGAGTGTCAGACTTCTACTGACTAAAAACTCACCCTGTTCTTTCAGTTGCCCTTGCGTTCCGAAGCCGCAGGTTCTCGCTAGAACATTCCCGCAACCCCGGGTGTATTTATACCCTGGTTTTTACACATTTACGTTTTTATTACACATCAAAAATACTTTTTACCTCATCGCATGCAGTATGCTTTTTACAATATATCAAAGGTAAATTGCATTTTGCGAACGCAGCCCATTCATTAAAAAAAACCTAAAGCTTGCTGGGAAAAAGCACAGCTGAAGCATAATAGCAAAATACAAAATTTTATGACATTGAAAAGTTTGGATCGGAAAATATTTAACACGTTGACATTCAATTAAAAAGTGAGTATCGGGCAAAACTTCAATTGATTTCAATGCTTTTTAATATAGAAATGTACACAGGCAAAGTTTGAATGATTTTATTTAAACTCTAATTTTTATTAGGTGTTAGTTATTGCAAAATGATATTGGGAAAATATAGTGTTGGCATTTTTCAGTCTGTCTAGGAATAAACGAGGGTTTATCATGGGATACAATGGTCAGTACTTAGTGTACTACTATAACTAAATAATGTTGGAGTAATGCCCGGACCGGAAATGTTTTTACGAAATGCCGCAGCCCCGGAATTCATACAGATACAATAATATAATAATAACTGCAATCAATAAAAAAAAAACAGATTTTTATTAGATTAATTTCTGTCCAAAAATAGAACCATAGACAATTACAAATGCCGTGTCTCTGGAAATACGCCTAGACACCCACGTAATGACAGTAGCTCCTTAGTCTATGGTGTATCGATCCTCAGTGGTCTTGCCAAGAAGCTGTCCAAATTTTGACGTATTGAATGGGAAGATCGTTAATATGCTTTAGATATTATACAACGCAATTTTAGTTGGCAGAATTGTTATATATTTATGAGCATAAAAACATAACAATTTCTGTTCCTTAGATGAATGATGAAATAGTTAATACGGAAAGAAACCTCTTTCGGATTGGTGGTTCGCGTCAATTGAAAGGGCATCGTAAAACTGTCGATACTGGAAAGTTCTTGATAAGTCACAAAAATACGTAAGGCCACGTGTGATTCTACCCAAACCTAAAACATCCATAATAATATTATAAATGCGAAAGCAAATCTGTCTGTTTGTCTTTCACTTCTAAACCACTTAACAGATTTTGAGATGAAATTAGGAGAGGTAGATTAGACTTCGGAGAAGGACATAGGCTACTTATTTTTCACAACAAAAAACCTTAAACGCGAGCGAAGCCGCGAGCAGAAGCTTGTTTCGAATAAGCACTATTATAAAACGTTCTTTTACAAAACCAGCATATTCGCAAAATTTTAACCCAAACGATATGCACAAACAACCATTTTCATTAATGAAACTCATTACATTACCTTTAAACGTAATACTTTTAGCGTTACACACACACGTCATAGAGGCCTTCGCCCACGATCTCATCGCGCATCTCTGGGACGCGAACTTGACCGAGCCAATGAGTCACCGCGCCGGTTTTGTTAAATCGATTCAATATTCTTAATGATACATACGCTCGATTCTCGATTCGCCGGACGCCGCTCGCGTAACCGGTGTCGTGTACGGCCGCACCTATGTTGAAATTGCCTTAGGAATTGTTACTTTACGGGTTAAGAGTTTCTTCTGCATGAAGATCGCAGATAGGGAAACGAGGTAGCGATGAGGAGTTTGCATTAATTTTATGTGTTCAGATAAGTGTTGGTTCGAGGTCCCATAGGTAGGGCCATTGCCTGCTGGGGTTGCGGGAATGTTCAAACGATATACCGCGGCCCCGGATAGTGTTGTAAGAAACTCGAGTTTTTGAGTCTTATTTAATAAAACTTAAGCTATTTTTGAAGAGTCTAGTCTTATAAATAAAACTTAGAGCTCAAGTCCTTCACAATTCGGAGTCTTTTGTAAAAAGACTTGAGTCCTGCCAAAAAGAACTAAAAGACTGAGTCTTTTTAAAATAACTCATGACTGAATCCTCTAAATCCATAGCTGAAGTTTGAAGTAAATAAAATAGCAATGAACAAATTATAATGTGAGAAGAGAAAAGTGTAGGGGAGACCGGGGTTCGACGTTCCGATTTTGGAGTAGGACGAAATATGAATGTAATAGAAAGATTTATAATCCATGATTCCTATATAAATAGATGCAGAATTTATCCTAGTTTCAAATTCTATAATCAAATCCATTGAAATAATAATATATTTTGGCCCAGGATAATTTTTCTTTAGCAAGTCGATAAGGAACAACTCGCCCCACGAAGGGGCTGGTTGTTCCTCAGTTGAGGTAAGTTGTTCCGCTGTCAACTCCAATCAATAATAATGTAATATTAGTTGGAAAAGTATGTATAAAATAAATAAGGCACATGTAACTGAATATTTATGAGTTTCATTTATAAAAAAAAAAACAAATGTTAATGTTTTTGTAAATTTCAACTAACTTTAAGGATCAAATGAAAAATAACTACAAAAAAGTAACTAACATTATTACTAATAATGTAATACAACCTAATTAATAGGCTGACTAATAAAAATCTTTAATATTAATCAACTTTGACAAACGTTTTTTGTCAAAATAACAAAATTACTTATTTTGATTAAAACACAAACAAAAATCAACTAATTTTAACATTTCGAACTATAGTTTCTTTTTTCAGTCTCATAGAATTCACTTTACTGAGATAATAATCTAATTAATGGTTTAATTTAGTAATAGTTTTATTTCAGTCTCGCAGAACTTAAAAAATAATTATTCAGAGGATTCGTCGTCAGAATTACAATTTGGACATATAGGTATAGGAATGAACATCTTTAGATTTCAGGCATGTTGAATGAGCCCAATGCTTACACATGACGCATTCAATCCATTGCTCTCCTGGTTGTGAATTGGAATATGAGTCGCAACATATTAAACAATACCATTCCAGGCTGGCTTCTTCACTATCACTTTCCTGATCATCTTCTTGCAGGACTTTCCGTTTCACATTTTCTTTACCATTTGCAGATTTACGTGTCATTTTACAATTTTGCTTGTTTTTACCGGTTGCCTTTTTCTTTCCAACTCTTTTTTTCAATTTCCTTCACCTTTACTTTACTATTGCTCTTTCCTCTTCTTGCTTTTTCTTCAGCCAAAGCGTTCTTTTCAGGCGAGTCTGTCGTTTAGTTAATATAGACGATCTTGGTGGTGCTTTTGGTAAGGGTTTGATAGCTTCTACGGAAAATGTGCTAGATGTGGCTTGAATGACAATATTATTCGGCAAATTAGCAATGTTCGAGGATCCTGGTTGAGGTTCGTTGGTCGGTGATCCTGTAGTTGCTGGACGTGGCTCGCTACCTGGGATGGCTTCCATATTATGATCCACCTGAAGCTCATCAGGGTCTGCCATTTCTCGGAACTGTGATTCCATATTTTGACCCAATTCCAATGAAATATTAGTGTCGGGCATAGGTCGGTCAGTTACGAAAGACGAAGCAAAATCTAAATCCGTAAATATATCAGGGTTGTATGGACTTATGCCTGCCTTTTTAAATGCGTTCATTATATTATTTGGAGTCGCTGCTAGAGGCAACATTATAACCGAATTGGCCTTTGCCTTTTCGACGTCATCAATGTCAACATGTGATTGATGGTTATCAAGCAATAACAATATTGGGTCCTCGGGAGTGGGCTTTGTATGTTTTATAAAATGGTCCATAAAGATGAGGAATTCTGATGGATGATGATGATGGATAGATGGAGACAAAGACGGATTTCTTTTCAGAAAACCCGTGAACCAATCAGCTCCAGCTTCTTTATTTCTATGCCAAGAGGCTGGAATGTTAAGCATGTCAAATCTAAGAGCACAAGTATATGCTAACTTCCTCACTTCTTCTGGCAAGAGACCAAAGTAAATTGACGCACATTTTAACAAATAATCCGCCAATGTCTTCTCCTGGTCGTTGTTGAACACCTGTCTAGAATAGTAACCTACAGTTGGTGTTATACCAGCCTTCAACTTTTTGAAATAGCGAAATAATGTCATATGACATATCTCTAGTTCTCGAACTACCGTCTTAAGCTTACGACCATCTTTAATAACAGCATCAGCTGCCCGCTGCAAAAGGTCAATCGAAATTTTGCCCCGTTAGGTTTTCCGTTTATAGTTTCTCATCCTAAAACAAAGTTTCAATTTTATTATTTACGTGTTTTATTACGGGGTACGTTGTTCCGCGGAACAACTAGCCCCCCACCATAGGAACTTTGAACCCCAAATCCCATTTTCAAAATGTCCTTCAATTATAATAGAATAGGTTATAAAAAGCCCTCAATGATATTTAAAAGATAATCACGATAGTTTGCCCAACTGATAATAGCAAGTCACTCACAAATAGCCAGAAAATTGATTGAAATAGACCAAAAAGTTTAAGGACGAAAAAATTTACTTACGTGATGTTTATGTGCCACTAATCCATTACCACTCTCACAAGCCGACACACCGTCACTAAAATGGCGGATGCAATAGGGCAATAGTATGACGTTCCGCGACGCACTTCACACCTATTTCTATCTCTTTTCTTCGCGGAGCTATTTGGATTGGAACAACCTACCCCCGGCACTTTGAACCCCGGCCTCCCCTATATTATATTAAGAATTAGAAAATTTTATAAATATAATGTGAGTAATCTATCCGTTGTGTAGACCCATAGTACAAACTAGGATTACTTTGGGCTAGATGGCGCTGTATAAATTATTCCAGAATATTTATTTATTATAGGTATTATGTGTGTTTATTATTTTATTTAGACGTTTTAACTCGCATTTTGATTCAGCAAACTGTCAGTCTTCAGGTGGATACTTTTGATTAGGTTATTTGCGATGAATGCAATTTAATTCTTACAAATTTTTATTGTGCGATTTATTTCCAATCAGTAAATAAATATGGATTATGATATAAAATCATCCAGTATTACGTATTATAATACACCAACTAAAGTTACTCAGTCTAGCTCAAAGAACTTAAGATTCGAAAGGACTCAGAAGACTCATGTGACTGACGAGTCCCAATCTTGAAAATCTACTCAAGTCTCGAAATGAAGACTCAAAGACTCGAGTTTCTTACAACACTAGCCCCGGAACTTAAGGACAGCTGAAGGAACAGGGTGGGTTTTTAGTCACTAGAAGTCTGACACTCCCTTCCGCTCCACCAGGAGCGGGAGAAGTCATTCGGTGATTTTTCCACACGGAAAAAAAAAAGATAATTGTTGGTAGCAACGAATGCTTATGGATATTGGAAAGGAGAGAGGATGATAACGAAACGAATTTAGTACTGTAATCTGTGTTTTCTTACCACCCGTTTCATGCAGTTAGGAAAACAAAAGTTTAATTACATTACAAGCGACGATAGCATAATGGCTCGGCCTTATGATCGAGAGGACGCAGATTCAAACCCCACCCACTACACTACACTATTGCCGTGAACTCATTCCAGACACAAGCATATTTAGCTTAGTTGGAGGAGTTAATAAGATTGGTAGTAATGTCAATTGTACCCACATTGCTAGTTATACATATTTAAAAAAATGCTAATCCGCCATTAGCGCACTTTACAATTAGCGCAGTAATAATATAAATTCTTTTAAAGCTATTAACACTCATTTCAAAATCGTTTATATCGAGATGGTAGGTATAAAAAGGGCAAGACACTTGACAACTTAAAAGAGTCCGTATAAGAGACTGTCCTACTTAAGCTTTCAAAGAAGTCTCAGAATTATGAATATCAAAAGCGTGGCCATTTAGAGTATGAATGAGAAAGGCTATAAAATGAACATACGGAATTACGGAGGCATAAACTGTCAGCTCAAACGTGAAAAAATGGTTGTAGTATTTGTAATTTTGCACCTTTATTGCAGTCACGATAGCCTTTTCAAGAACAATTTAAATAATGACGAAAAAATTAAGTATGCAACGTTGTATCTGTGCGGTGTACTTACAAAATGTCAAGGCAAAGACAAAATTAGTGCTTTATCGCAACGATAAAAGCTTGCAGCTTGAGTGAAAATAATACGCAGAAAATGGAAAAGTGAGAAGAGGAGCCATAACATTTGTCTATTCTGCACTCTTGATTGTTTTGCCCCACTCATATACAATTTTAGTCGACATAAAGAGGGTAGGGTAGTATTTGAAAATAAAAATGACCCGCTTTCATAGATAAAGTAAAAAGAAATCTTTGAGTCCGTATAGCTTGCTGGAGATTGAGTTTCGTTTTTTTTTTTACAAGACATTCACACTATTAATTGTATGTAATTTAACGACACATAACTGGGAGCTTAAATCAATGTTGCCTCATCTATCAAATACCGACGTAATTTAGTTTACATATTCATAAATGAGTTACGTGTTTGTATTACTTTTAAACAATTTATAAAATATTAAACATAATTTCACTACCCATTTTTTGCCGGTCACTAATGGAATGTTGACCGTGACACACAAAAGCTTGTCTTATTCGTACTCTCAGTAAATCTCCGTATACCATACTGTAATACTTACACAGTAAGGTAATGATATTAAACCTGCTACCAAATTTAATTTCACGGTGTTTGCCTTCGTTTACTCCGGCTTTATTAAACGAAGTAATGAAGGTAGTTAGTTATATATATATCGGCGCAAATACAATAATTTGTCTATTAAAATAATTGAAATGATTAAAGTTTAATAATTTGATTGTTTTACACTATTAATTGATTTTTAAGATGTAAAATTAACGTTTAACATGTTTCAACTTAAAGCATTGTAATTTAAGTAGTTTAATATTTAACTGGAAAATGAGGGTACATGTGTGACAATCCCTCTATATAAGGCCGCACTGTGAGCGCTAGATTCAGATCCAGATTCATTCTTGTTCGAGCCGCTGGACAGTGCGGACCTCTCTGTAAAGTCGTTACGCTGTCAGTTGAATAAACGAGTCTCCGGTAATACTAACAAGTGCTTTTATTTGAAAATGAAACATGAGTGATCATCAAGACAACATTCGTGACGTCGGCTGAGCTGACGTCACACTTTTTAAAAACACATACGACGATCTCTCTCCGTCATATATATTTTCAAAAATATACAGTACGCGATAGCGGTTAGAGATCATGGCTAAATAGTAACAAACGCACGGGTCGATCTTCCGAGTTAAGCAAAGCTTGCCACGGTCGGCCCGTAGATGGGTATCCTTCTATCAAGATTCTTCAGTCCCTCGGGAAGCACGCTAAACGGTTGGTCTCGGCTATCATTAGTACAGTCAGTGATACCTACTGCGTTCGGCTATTACTCAGAAATGTCAGAACCAAAACATATTTTAACAGTCCTGGGAATCAAGTTCAAGCTCGATAGTATTACGAGCATTTACTACAACTACATACGAGAATGTTTCTACTACTAGCAATCTTGTGAAGCTCTCCAACTAACTGAATATCGTCGCCTTAGAGTGAAACCCTCGGGAGTACATTTTTGTCCAAATTTTTTTATTGCTTTTCCAGAAAGCTACCTATACTAGCAACGCACATCCTGATCTCACTAATATGTTCATTCGATACTCGAAACGCTATCTGTGAAAGTAAATGAGAACCTCGTAAACACTCGCATCGCAGCGTAATCAGGCCATGGATTATGCATTTCTGAACTGTTCGATATTATGTATAATGTTTTTCATATTATACATAATATCGAACAGTTCTGGATATAAAAACGGGTTATATTTACATATAAATTAATAAAAAAAAAAAAAAGAAGCCGTTCAAAAATTTTATAGCACGCAGATTTTTCTTCCTCCTGAAAAGTTACTCCTTTTTCACTTGCGAGGTTGTCACCCTAAGGCGTTGATATGCTTGTGTCTGGAATGGGTTCACGGCAATAGGGTAATGGTTGGGGTTCGAACCTGTGAGGTTTCGATTACAAGTCGCACACCTTAGCTATTAGGCTATTGACTCTATATTCTTATTAAATAAACCAGATATCATTGAATCTAAGCTTGCTAACCTAATGCGGACTGCGATATTCTAAGTTTATACCAATTATATCAGTCAATCAAGCAATGTCTGAAAGCTTATTCAAAATTAATTTGCTGTCAAATCTTGAGTCAACAATCAACATCATATTGTTTGCTGTGATTTTAATCGACAAACCAAGGGAATTTGCTGTCGTATACAGGCACAGAAAATACAAAGGGAAATTTAAAACATTTAAACATATAGAGAGAAGACTTGTCCCAGCAGATCTAACGTTATAGGCTGTTTATGTTATAGGCCGCACCAAAAAGGTCGATTTCAGCAATTCTGTCTAAGTAAGTCCTATTATGTGAGGAATAATCAATTATTTTTATTTTGGGTAACGTGTAGTTTTCTTTGCTCTAGTTTTAAACAACATTTACGGCCCAAGCCAAGTCAATGTAGCGTAGTGTGTGTATTTATGATTAAATATTGCAGTTATTTCATTTTCGTCCATTTGCATTTACTTCCTTACTATCCTGCAGGTATTTATAAATGCAGCTTTTTGGAGGAATTGGGGCTTTTTAAATTGAGTCTTGTAGGTCTATAAGTTTAAGGCTATGGTGGAGATGATTATGTATGACACCCGTAGTGGAGACAACAATGGGATCTACAAAGCACTTTTTCTAGTCTCCAAATTATTATTATAATATTAGTCGTTGTAGCAAAGCATGGGGACACTTATGTACAGCATTGTGAGGCTTTCGGCTGATTGCAATTAATAATGATATCAGCGCCCCGATTTGTTTTCATAAAACATATATAGAAAGATCTAAAATAATATACAATTCGATCTAACAAGTCTTTCTTTAATATAATGTGCCATTATCTTCCCACCTGGCACAAGACAGTAAACAGCTGTTCTTATGTTTTTCTAATAGTCTCCGACTTGCAAGATAAATAGTACATAAATACAAATAATCTATATTTATCTCTGTCTCGTGTGCAGACGTTATGACACCGGGCGTTGCGCTGGCGCACGTTGCCAAGTTTTCGCCACAATTGATAAATTAATCGGTTTTGTGATGATTAATACAATTATAAAGGATAAACTGACGCTGATCATTTATATTTTTGCATGTAATATGACTTTACCGTAATTTTCAACCGACGACAAAAAGAGGAGGTTATCAATTCGACGCGTATATTTTTTTTTTTTTTTTTTTTTATGTATGATCATCGAGTACTCGAAGACGGCTGAACCGATTTGGAAAATTCTTTTTTTGTTCGAATGGGTATACTTCGAAATTGGTACCATTATCACCAAAGTCAGGATCTGATGATGGGATCCTGGAGAAATCGAGGGAACTCTTCAAATATTATAGGCACACCTATGGCGTTTTGGGTATTTCTTATAGCAACTTGTGCAGTTGCTCTCAAAAAGTACTATTTGAGGAAGTGGAACTGATGATGAAGACCACAGATGGCCGCCGAAACTACTCAATAATAAGTATTGAGTGGATTGCGATTTGATTAGTTGAATATAGATGTTAAGTACTTTATGCTCGTCACTATGCATATGGTGATGTAGAGCTGATGGTGAAGTACCAGGAGAACTCCTCAACAATTAACGGCCCAGCATTGGGAAAAGCAATATTTTGTAAAAGGTTATAATTAGTTGACATTTAGGCTCTTGTAACTAGGTAAATTAAAAATCATCCAACTAAAAAGAGTGAAATAAAAACTTTTTAACAAAAAATTAAACCGACTCCCAAAAAACACTGCAAAGTGAAAAATAACTTTAATTTCGGAAGTCGGTGCCAAAAATGAAAAAAACAAAACTAAAGACACCGACTACCGAAATTAAAGTTATTTTTCACTTTGCAGTGTTTTTTGGGAGTCGGTTTAATTTTTTGTTAAAAAGTTTTTATAAAATTTCTACTAATAGTATGGCACATTCGATTACTACACGAGATCATTCTTACGTGCTTTCCATAAATCACCGTAGGAATTTAGTTGAGAAAATACTATGTCTTCGGAAATTTCAAGCCTATATATATAACTCTGGAAAGTTGAGCAATGCTTGTCAAAGTCGGTACAGGGACTCTTCCGTAATCTTCGCCGGTATGATTACGTTACGGTACGTACGTACGGTTATGATTATGATTAGAAGCCGTAAATCTTGCCAAAGGGAATCTTTACCTAGTACCTAATGGAGGTCAGATAGTGAATGCCTATTCAAGTTCATGAAAAATTATATTTCTCAGTTGCATCTAGTAAGACTGAAAACCGATCTCATTATAGTATTTAAAAGGCGAAGCAGACTGAATGAAATATAAAAAGCACTTTTAGTTATCACCATATTGACACAGACAGAAACGCTATACATTTATTTAACACTAACAGTTCGTGCATTACAATGAAGGCTTGATATTTTCATGCATGATATAGCAACCTAATGCACCATATAGTGCCGGATTGTAAATAAAAGTATAATTGGTGATATATGTAATGTAAATGTATAGGTATCCTTAGGACAGTGATAAGTTACAGTAAACAGTTTCCAAGGTATCCTAAAACCACTAATTACAGCCCAGCATACCTCGTTCAATAAATATCTGAAGCGTGCAATCACGTACGGAATCCAGTCAATTGAATAGTGTACCTACCAACTAATAGAGCAGTTTCGGGGCCCGTGTGGGCTCCACAATGCCAATTGACCAATCGATTCAATGTCGATAGAATAGAATAAGGTGATTCAATCGTCTGGAGTGTGTTTTGTGAGTAAATATGGCGTTTATATTTTGATCTAAATAATATGGATTCAGAATAGAGCAACCGCCCACATCTTACTTTTGTATGGAGTAAAAAGATGTGTAGCTTAGTATAGTGTTAGTATATGTTTTGGTTAAACCTTTTCAGCCAACAGAGCTTGACGGGCTCGATAGTGCATTGCCTGCCGGGGTTGTGGGAATGTTCTATGTTCTCTCTGTTGACGAGATACCGTAGCCCCGGAACGAAAGGTCAGCTGGAGGAACAGGGTGAGTTTTTAGACGGTAGAAGTCTGACACTTCCTTCCGCTCCACCAGAGCGGGAAGTCATTCGATGATTTTCCCAAACGGAGGAAAAAAAGGTTAAAGCAGCAGTGCCTATCATATTCCAAGCCCGCCTTATTATGATGACGTTACTTGTAAATATAGGAAAGGATCATATCAGAAGATATACACCAGACTTTATTGGTGTTGAACTCTAGAAAAAGGTCAAATGCGTAGTTCTTAGAACAGCAACGCATGTATGGAAACATGACATGCGAGTCTCAAGTCACACCCACTTATAAAGATACTGCGGAAAGCAAACGATGACGCACGAGAATATGATTTTATTTTCATTGATAGCGTTCGAGCGCTATCTCATCTGATGATGTGATGTGGTCGACGACGAGGAACGATTGCTTAGAAGTAACCTGTTCAGTCTTCAACTTCAATTACTGCAGCAGGGAATTGTACGCCATAGCTGTAGGTATACATCATGAAAGTGTTACCAGAACGTTACAATGGTGGCAGGTATTGTGTTCCACGCGCGCCTCAAAGAGCATTCAGCAGCATTGACGGGGCCCGATAGAGCGATTGCCTGCTGGGGCCCACAGCCCCATGTTCCAACGAGATGCCGGGGCCCAGAACCACGAGGGCAACTAAAGGAACAGTGTGAGTTTTTAATTATTAGAAGTCTTATACTCCCTTACGCTCCAACCAGAGCGGAAGGAGTCTTTTGATGATTTTCCACCGAAAAAGGTAGCTATTTGTATCGCTGAATTGAAACGGGCTTGGCATAATACAAAAATCCCCCAATTGTATGGGTGTGAGTAGAAATAAAGTCAAAGTTATCCCTACCATCCAACATATTTCACATGCACATAGTTCTAAACATTAATTGGAATATTTATAGCGGCAGTATAATTGGAGTTATTCGTTCCGCCATGATTAATTAGTGACGTCATATGGTAGTAGATCGCGATTTATGTGTATAAGTTAAGTATGTAGTATGTTTGTTTTAATGATTATGTTGATGTTAGAAGATGTGCGTTAAATCTTTGATTTATAATTAGGATCTTATGCTATTCCCGCGTCAGTCCGCGATCAGGTCACGTAGTTTAGAAATAAGCTAGTCGGTATAGTTGGGCTCTTAAATTGACCTCAGAGATAAATTTAAATGACTATTATAATTAAAAAAAAAACTAATATTTCAGAAAAATATTTAGTGTTAATTTCGCTTTACGCAGCAGTCGACGAGTCAACATCTTTTTAATTTATTGCATCCCTTTTGCATGTGCATTATATGTATTTGCGGGACGGTGCTGCATACTGCATGCAAGATTGATCACCTAGTTCTTAGCTGAATTAACACTACATATTTTTCTGAAGTAGGTATTAGTTATTTATCTATCTATGTGAATCATTAAAAATAAAAAAATAATAATAAAAAATAAATTATTAAATTAAATTATTCTAAATTCATTGGTATGAATTTCCGCAGTGACGCCTGATTCCATTATGTATTTTTTTTATTTATTGTGAAAGGCTTTAGATAGATAGAATACACTTTATTGTACACCAATAATTGAATGACTGAATATCGAAAACTGAGAGTTTTATTAATTGTGTTTTGTTTTTAAAATTTATGTAAATTCACATCCAAATGATATTATTCAAAAGGTTATATTTTCAAAGTGCAAGGCCACTTCATATGAACAGAATCCTTGTTATTTTTTTTATAAATCCGACATTCATAAGCCCATACGAAACATCTAAATCTGGTAACAAAGATCCTTTATACCACCTAATTGTAATGCAAAAGTCGTACATTACAATAACATTACGCCTAGAACACACGAGCGCCAGTTCAATTTAATTGAATTTCCTCTTTCCTTAAATGATAAGTAAAAATACATTTATTGATTCATGCCGCGTATAGGCAGGCAGTATTAAATAAAATTATTAATTTAAAATTACATTGTAACCAAATGAAGGAAAACTTTGCAGCTTTAATATTACGCAAGTTGTGCTTTTAATTACGGATATGCCCGCTTTTGACGATCACGCCTGATGTTAAGCGATAGATGAGGTTTACGATGGAGCGAGCGAGCCCAGAAGATGCCTTTTCACTCTTGCTTTTGAAAAAATACAGAGTTATCGTTTCAGGTTATTAACTGCCAATATATATATAACTAGCGACCCGCCCCGGCTTCGCTCGGGTGGACATTTATTTTTTAAGCTCTCTTTTTTGTAGGCATTATTGAGTTCTACAACTTTTCTATAGAAGTCAACCATACATCTCTAACCATTTAGGCAGCGTTCGCGAGAATCGTTAACGTACGGCAGTTTTTTCGACGCCTTACTCCACAATTTTCACTACAACGAAATACACCAAACCAAATCCTATCTATTTTCCGGGATAAAATATAGCCTATACGGATTCGGAAGAATCCCTCTAAGTAATGGTAAAAGAAATTTTGAAATCGGTCCAGTAGTTTTTGAGCCTATTCAATACAAACATACAAAAATACAAAGGTTTCCTCTTTATAATATTAGTATAGATAATAATAATAGCCAATTGTCTTGTACTCTGATAAAAACCTATAGCACCTAACCGAGCTGTTACTACCAAAATAAAGTCAGTATATAATATTATTCGCACTACTGTCTATTCGAGCAGTCTATTACTTTGTTATGAGAGTTTGTTTTGTTATGAGGACTTTTAACCCCGGAGAATATGTGAAAATATTATCTACTAGCTTCTGCCCGCGACTTCGTCCGCGTGGGAAAGTTTTCCCGCGCAAATCCCGATCCCGTGGGAATTTCGGGATAAAAAGTAGCCTATGTGTTATTCCAGGCTGCCAACTATATACTTACCAAATTTCATTCAGATCCGTTCAGTAGTTTTTGCGTGAAAGAGTAACAAACATCCATCCATCCTCATAAACTTTCGCATTTATAATATTAGTAGGAGTAGAAGTAGGACATATAATTAGAATAGTTAAAGCCTAGAAAAATATTTGCTATTCGGTTCCGACTGCCACGTTTGCGCCAGGGGTTCATTCGGCCATTACTCTACAGCCTTTGAGGCATAAAATATTTAAATAGAGACTCCACAACGGGTAGCCTTCAATATCTATCTTTACCATCAATATCTATTTTTTCCAAGTACCTCTGCCATCACTTACATATCAAGTGACATTGTACTGCAGAAAGGCGATACATTTGCTTACCACCACTAATGGCGGACCTGTCGTTAGTAAAAGCATACTAATGGAATTATAACGCACCTTATCCCGATAAGCGGGTGCAATATCTCGTTGTAAGATATAAACTAGTCCCTGCAGGCATCCGGTATTCGATCAAATTGGCTACAGTTAACTTACACGTTATTAAAATAGTACCTATAAAACTAAATTAACTTATAAATTAAATTATATGATAGCTCGGTAGGAGAAGACCAAACTAAAAAATATATTGGAATGCTAATCATATATTTAGGTAATTAACACATTGTTACTGTGAGATTATAGATATAGGATTGTATTGCACCATATTGTGTAGAAGTAATTGGAATGGTTAATGTTAATGTATAATGAGCGCCTCTCGCCATCAAACGTAAAAGTTTGGCGAGTTTAGATTTAAGTGATACCTCTGTATGTAAATAAATTAACTAAATAAAAAAAATAATATTAAATAAATAATTTATTGAATTCAAGTACCTACAGATGAAAGCAGAAATCTTGAACTAGGAAATATGAGTGGAATTCTCTGCCAGAGTCTGTGTTTCCTGATAGCTACAAAAACCTGGGAATCTAAGTCAAAAGTGAATAGGTTACTAGAAGTGACCTATTCACTCTTGACATGGCAAGCGTGCTTCATCTTTGACCACAACATCGCTTAACACCAGGTGAGATGACGGTCAAACGCAAGCCATTAACAAAAAAAAATTGATGAAATATACAATCTAAGTAACTAAAATTAATATTGAAGTCTAATATGGTCATTAATTAGGCCTTGCCTTAACTGTATTACAGAAAGTGACAAAACATTCTGAGGTCTTTGCCAGCCTCTTATGAGACTCCAGGTGTAGCGAACACGTAAAGCTAATTTAATATTTACTTCGTTCCCGTTTCAAGAAACTCAAGTTTGCACGGACGCTACAGATCGTTTAAGTGGCAAGTTTCAACTTACATGCCTGAAGTTTTCATGATGCTCTAGTTATAAAACTCAATGTTTTTCCTAGTAGACTTTAAGAGAGCACATTATTTAAGGACCTCATTTACGCGTTGAAATGACATACGTTTTATATCCCGGATTATATATTAAGGCGACTAAATTGAGTGACGTAATGACGACGCCACGCAGTGTTATTAACCCCAAGGATATCAGTAAACGCGTTTATTAACTTTTTCTATTCTGGGTAATAAATTAAAAGCGAAAGTACACAAATTGCGTATTATTTAACAGTCAAATAACACGCTAAAAAGCACCCTTTACAAAAACAACTGTTTAGACGGTGGACTTGAAAATCGAAATTAATTGAATTAATTTTGTGTGTACTAACTCCGCTTTATTTAGAGGGCTGAAAGACTTCGTAGTTCAGAATTTGAAATGTTTAACCGATGAAATTGAAATTGGAATAACATTGAAACAAAATGTCGAGTACTCTGACTGAAGTTTACGGAGATTTCATAATTGTATTTTTCATGTATTTTCATAGCCATTAAATATGAAACTTATACAACATGTCTTAAGCTTTACTATAGCGGTAATTGGAATGCCAACAGTTGGTGACCGTCGACAAGTTTACAAGTATTAATTATAGTGATCGAACAATACAACGTCCTTACAACTTATACAGTGAACTCGACAGGTCACCTACGAAAATCACTCTTACTGTTACGACATAAAGAAGCTGACAAAGTAACCAGACTTGCGTATGACCGTACTACGCTTACAACTGTTTCGTGGCCATAGTTAACGAGTTTATGTAGGAGATATTAAAGGCAGTAGGGCAGACCAATTACTCAAAAAATATGAGAGGAATTTATAATCACGTAAGTTTATGTTATTTTTGTATTACTACGACATGATTGCGTTGCATGCGAGAATGAGTGTGCTGAGTAAAATAATGGCAATTCTCTACTTGGCCGGTTCACTTTTGACAAAATTGTCGTGGTCGTCACGTGGTATCTTTGTATTGAGTGACCCGCTCTATCACCCATCGCACCGCCATTTCTCTCTGGCATGAGTTTTTTTTTGGAACTCGTGTATTCTGTGGCTTTGATGGCAAAAGATGAAGCAAGTGATTCGTTAGGCAAATGAATAGGATGTTTGTTTATTGAAATTAATTGACTGGTGAAGGGAAACATTGTGCGGAAACCGATATGTCCTGAGACAAAAATTGGACCTCCACCAACCCGCACTGGACCTGGTAGATTACGGGTCATTCCTTCTCAAAAAGAGGAGGCCTGCGTCCCAGCAGTGAGAACGTAATAAGGCTGAATCATATTATATTATTATTGTTTATTGAAACTAAGCAGTGAAAAAGTAGTGAACCTCAGATACTGACTGCATTATCAAATTCACCGATTTAGACTTCAGGTAGCTAGCTACCTAAAGTCTGCTTAAAGACATTCCAGTAGCACCAATTTAGAAATTAAACTCCGTTAAGCTACGTGGAAGCTAAATAAATTACAGCTAAGCTTACTCCAAAATCCCGAACAGTAATTATTTATTCACTTCGTTACAGCCCAACTGTTCCCTTTCGGAGCTAAATCAATTATACCATTCAAATGACTAAATACTTTATTCATGAAAATCTAAGAAAATACGTATTTAGAAACAATTTTCCTAATGCTTGTGTATACAAAACGATGGCGAATTTATAAACCGCCGCCTCAATAAGCCTCCGTCAATTTGTCTTGGTGTAGTATTAAAATTTGCATAATATTATTAGGTTGGCAATACCTGAAGGGTCTGCGCTTAGTTGGTCGCAGGTGCCGGAAGGTAATAGACGTGTCAGTTTGATCTATGGTGCTGATATAGTGGCAATATCGATAAAATTCTTCCATATCATTCCGAGATTCTACACTTAGTTTGTAAGATAGTTTTAGAATTTAAATAAGAATTTCTTAGATATTTGTTATTCTAAGAACGGCGCTTGCAGAAATATTTAGTCTGCTCTTTTAAATACCAAATTCAATCTCAGCTCGTTGATTAAATTAGTTTGTTTAAAATTCAAGACGTAGCTAAGAGTAGACAGTATTTTACAATAACAATATTTTTACGAAAAAAAAAGCTTTTTCTGTGTCAGAATTAAAATATTTTAGCGATGTACAGTACATCGCTAAAATATTTTAATTCTAAATTTCATGTAGTTGCGGACCGGGTGCTACAATTTTAATGCTTTAGAAAGTCTTACGCACATTTTAATGTGTAAAAACTCGTATGTTGACATGGCTAGTTACTAATAAGGTAGATACTTCACAACTCTCTCGGCACGCCCTTACATGGCTACTGGATAAGTAAGTACTGGACAGATCGTCAGTAAAGTTTTTGTTATATGGTACCACGGGAATATAATGCGAACGAAAGAGTCACGTTTCGCTGATTCTGTACCAACTAACATTTATTTGGTTCTGAAAGTAATATGTGACGTGTGGGAAGGCACAGTTGGCTAGAGCTTTCGCAGCAGTTTGTGTGTTTATTGTATGGGGGAATTGATTTAGTTAATTGTGTTTTTTTCACGGACAAGTTCAAGAAAAACTAAATTTCAAATAATCAAATGCTTAACTCTCTCTAACAAGAAGTCTTCATTAAAGAATCCATGACCTTCCTCAGAAAAGACCTCGTTAAATTAAAAGTTTTCTTAGCAGCAGCTTATCCTCACATTATTCTCACCTACATTTATCGCAAACACACAAGCAATAAAAGAAGATGACTTGCAAATAACTTGTGTCATTACGATAAGAGTGTTACATTTTTATAGCCCAGAATAATGCAGACTTATAGGTGCCACGGGAGTGCTTAGCAAATTCAGTTAAGTATCCCGGTTCTTTATAATCTTTAGGAAAAGGCTAAAAATCCTGTTATGTTCTATCTGGACTTTGATGTAAGCACTTTTCTTTAGACCATAAGCCAGAGGCGGTCTAGGCAAGCAAACATTTTATCTCTAGTACTACAGGTGGAGCCCAGAATAATGCAGACTTATAGGTGCCACGGGAGTGCTTAGCAAATTCAGTTAAGTATCCCGGTTCTTTATAATCTTTAGGAAAAGGCTAAAAATCCTGTTATGTTCTATCTGGACTTTGATGTAAGCACTTTTCTTTAGACCATAAGCCAGAGGCGGTCTAGGCAAGCAAACATTTTATCTCTAGTACTACAGGTGGTATAATTAAAAAGTAACAATTATTGAACCTCTCGGTCACGGTAGAATTTAATACAGGTAGGAGAGAGGAAGAGCGCTTTTAATCAATTTTCTATAATACTAAAATTAATAAAAATTAAATTAATGTTTGTTCTAATTATTATATCCCACATAATAATGTATATGTGATTTATATTGTACATATTTCTATTCGTTTATTTTTATTCTATCTATTTTTATTATTTAAACATAATTATGTATATTAATGTTAATGTAGCAACTTCATCAATATCTAGTAGTTTAACAACTTACTGACATTGACACGAGTGCGACAACATAAGTGTTAGTCTTAATACTTCTCAACAGTTTCTCGCTCACGACTTAAACAATTAAGAATTCATTAGATGACATCACCAATAGAAACAGTACGACATAAAACCAACAACTACACATGCATAACATGAGAAAAAAAATACTTAAGAACGCAACGGCGCTGGTGACTTCTCTTCGAAATGTTAAATCGAGTGTTGATACCAAAATACTGGCTGAAGATGCCCATCCAAAAAATCTAAGTCATCGCTGTTAACTGCAACCTTGTTAACCCCTCCAACTAAGCTAAATATGTTTGTGTCTGGAGTGGGTTCACGGCAATAGTCTAATGGGTGGGATTCAAACCATTTGGAGACTGATGACAAATAACCTCAGTAGTCACTCCATCCTACTAATCCTACTATCCTACTAGTCCTACTTCCTACTATCCTATTCTACTAATCCTACTAATATTATAAATGCGAAAGTTTGTGAGGATGGATGGATGTTTGTTACTCTTTCACGTAAAAATTACTGAACGGATCTAAATGAAATTTGGTAAGTAGATAGTTGACATTCTGGAATAACACACAGGCTACTTTTTATCCCGAAATTCCCACGGGATCGGGATTTGCGCGGGAAAACCTTCCCACGCGTACGAAGTCGCGGGCAGAAGCTAGTCTGTCCTAAAACAGTAACTATGAACGCTTCCGTATAACTCAACAGTTTCTACTACTAAAATAGTTCGCGCCTAAAACACGGATTTATGAAACCACCCAATACAGTCAATAAACAAAGCTTATTTTCGTGAACCAAAAGCATTCAAGCATTCAATAAAATACGACAAGAAGGGACAGCGTAAGAGGATACGCATTGGAAAACGAAAAAAGAGAGGTTGTAGCTTAAAATAACTGTCTCTAAATTAAGATTATTTCCGTGAGGTTGAACAACCGAGAATGTTTAGCGTTATGTCAACGTAGATTCGATAAAATGGCTCCCGAATAGAAGCCCTTATATTTGACTAGCAATACACCCGCGAGGACTTCGTGTCTAAATAATAACAACCGTAAGTGTCGATTTTCAAATTAAGCGTTAAGCAACGCTTGCTGAGAACGGCCCGGGTAACCATCGTTCGCTGACAGTACGTCGTTAGGCGGGAAATTAAAATAGTGCGTTATGACAGTACGTCGAGGGACGGGCCACTTATTTTTAAGAGTACGTCGTGGACAATTCTACTGTCGTAATGTGGTGTCAGGGTAAGTGCTCACTGTCAGTGAACGTGTTAACATCGAGATTCCTCCGTGCCACGAAAATCACGATAAGCCGTCGGTCCTGGCTGACCTTTGGACATCTTTGACAGTCGTTACGGATAGTCAGAACCCAGAAAATGTAACACTGATCCGGCTAAGGGGTACCGTGTTACCCAGCTAGGATGTGGTCAAACACTAGTATTTAACTGCATAGGGTCAGAATGGAAGCCGTCACCAATACAGATAGTGCAATCCACGAAGACGCGCCCCACTATTCCTCTTAACCGTTTATTAACGCACACTACGATGAATAATCAGGAGAAAACGTCACGGTCAAAGGGAAAGATGCTCTACTTAAATTTTATATATTATTTTTAATTTAAGGTGGGGATATTTATAACCCCCGCACCCCGCGATCCACTCAGCCTAATTAGTGGGGCGCATCTTCGTGGATTGCACTATCTATATTGTTGGGAAAAGACTAGGCAGATGATGAATATATGTAGAAAATTATTTGATATCGGGTTAAAAAGACCTATGCCTCATTCCAGGACGCCCGTGTTCAATATTTCTTCCACGTCTGTCATTGAAGAGTGATTGATTAATTAACGGTCATTCAAATTTTTGCATTAATTATGAGTTGGATTACATCAGAGTTTAGGCCTTTGATCGTTATGATTACACAAAGGTTTTATATAGCATAACGCTCTCCGTTTCAGCGAAAATGTTTTAAGCTGACCTTTCAGATTTTCTGCCAACAGTTTAATATTATTTGAACGTCTGTTAGGTAGGAATTAAGTATGTGTGTAGGTTTGTTGAAAATAAAATGCAAACTGTTCTTTTTGCTATCGTGTCCGTTTTCCAAAGGGATCAAATACAAATTAAAAACCGCTACGTGTTCTTATTAGTTTGTTCAACTATTCTATCTTTAATACTTTGACCACATTCAAAAATATCGGACTTCACATGAGCGATGTTTTACTAAACATGTTGTTAGTTCTAAAGTAAGTATTTTCATTTTAACACGAAATAGTACCTTTTTGTTTCAGATCCTATAACACTAAAAGCTTTTCTACCATCCCTAGGGAAGCGTGAAAGTAGAAACATTTTAAAACAGAATGTATATTGTACAAGTTCTAAAGACGACATCATTACAATTTTCAAAGTCCTCGTACTTCTAACAAGTTTAGTGGAATTAGGAGCGACATACCCGAGAAGTTTGTTTTAGATTCCATACTGCTAGCAGCAAGGATTTAAAATTATCGTTCGGTGGGAGGTACCTACGTATATAAAGTTAGGAAGTACTTCAAGTTATAAGTCGTTTCCTTCTTATATTTTAGTGGAATTAGGAGCGACATACCCGAGAAGTTTGTCTTGGATTCCATACTGCTAGCAGCAAGGATTTATAATTATCGTACGGTGGGAGCTACCTATATAAAGTTAGGTAGTACTTCAAGTTATAAGTCGTTTCCTTCATAATTAAAAATTAGGGACGTTGATCAGTCCAACCAGGTATTGAAACTGTTTCAAAATTCTCATTCGAGCATGACGCCATCAATATCTAACCTTCCCACTTCAAACTCAAACTCAAAGAAACTACTGTGGAAACGTTAAGAAATAAAGTCGAAGTCTTTACAGTCAGTCCTTTATAGCTGATATCTTAAAATCAGATGCATTTCACCAACATATCGATAGTCGTAACAGGAAAATGATTCCTAAATCTACAAATTGGAACTCAACATATCATAGAGGAAGGATCTGGGAGACGTGTGCCAACATCAGCACAGCTAAGTTCCCCACGAAACGGACGCTGGCATCAAGCCAAGGAAATGATATGATGAAGAAGAGAATTCATGAATCATTGCAGTTTTAATTAGGTTAACCTTATTTGTTTATTTCGCCCTCTATTACCTACATAACATATGGGTACAATGGGATTAACTACATAGTTGATTATTGAATCGATGTTTTATGGCATTCGGACACCCAATATCACATAGGGCATATTAATCTGGGCCACTTCAAACTATTCAATCATATGTGACAGCTGATTCTTATTGGAAGCTTTCACGAAAAGCTGGCTTATGACAACAAGTCGTAAGTGACAGCCCCACAAAATCCAATGCACTTCTGCCCATCTCAAAAGATCAAAGCCCACGTTTCTATTTACATTATTTAGGTTAGAATTATTGCAATAAGCACATTCACTATTTTACAAACAACGTTTAAGTCTTAGTTTCCTGCACAGCCCATTTCGACACAGCCAATAAAACGGATTCAGCTAAAATTTGCCGTGCGCTGCGGAGTTAACCAATCCCGTAGAAATCCAATCACTGTGTATTTGTGCATTATCGGTATATTCAAAATATCTGGTGTTACCTGTTATTTGAATAATGATCGGATAAATCGTTGAACTGAAAGTAATGTAATAATCTCAGCGTGTTATGTATCGACCGTTAAGTTACACAAGGATCAAAGGTCGTCGTAAAAACAAAGACAAAGGTTTCAAGAAGGATTGTATTTTCATGGCTTTTTAGTGTGTTACCGCTTTTCAGAGTTCCTACGATAGGTCAAAACTTCCTATTGAGATCGTTCCTTCGATTCCGGCAAAACTGTTTCCTTTGCATCGTAGCGCGAAGGTGCTAACATCCTCTTTTTGCGTAATACTCCTAATATTATTAATTAAAAGACGGTTAATATTGAGCAAGCGGCGGGCTTGCTCAATATTAACCGTCTTTTCAGAAAAAAGCCAAAGAAATAATGGACGGAGTGTGTGATTACGGTCAATAAGGAGGCCATTATTGAGAAATAGCCAATAAAGAGGTATAGAATACATGCCACACATAAATTGGGATAACAGACTTCTCGCAAAATTCAAGACACGTCTTATAATTTAACAGCAAAATCATACTTATGTTACAAATAAAATGTGATTGAACTTGAAGCCGAACGTACAACTGCAATATATATTACTCAACATTTTTTACTACGCAAACGTAATCCGATCCTAAACGTCAGTTTCCACCTTATTTAATATTAGCGTTGCGTGACCTTAGTTTTTTAATCATAGCTACTTGTGAGCCATGCACGAGTTGCCTTCATTGCAAAGTTCCCTTGTTTATAATTTAGCCTTACTTATAATGGGTAATAATGTAAACCATATCGTCCGTCTAATTATCAAAATGCGTAACTCCAAAAAAAAACCGAGAATGGACTTTTAATGCCATCTCGTGCAGTATTTTATAATCTATACAATGGAATACTTATTTCCCAAAAAACGTGATGTATGTACATTTATCAATCTATAAAAATAAAAAGTCGTACTGCATTTACACTTTCTAACTCCAAACACCGTGGCTAGAAAAGTTCGTACTTAAGTCAATTTTTTCACAAATACGACGCAATATTTAAAAAAAAATTCTCTATCAATTCTACCCTTAAATCACAAGTTGAAATATTGCCATAAAGGAATTAATAAAAGTTTTTTCTTGCTCCTGTAAAATTTACTCAAATGGAGTTACGAACTCTGATAATTAGACCGTCGATATGCAGTCCAAGACAAGGAGTGTTATTGGAGTTTCGTCCTTTTCCAAGGTGTACTTGAGGTCAAGAGTATTGGTATCTCTTTTTAGCTTTTGTACACGTAAGTTATTATCAAAATGTCACCTTTCCTCGGCAAAGCTTTAAGCTACATGGCTTGGATACTTTAAAAGCCGGAGTCAATCAATACGGGCCTTTCTTTAACCGCACAATGGCATGAATTCAGACTATAACCCTTTAGCCCATGAACAAGGAAACTCTCGACTGGGTCTTGTTTAGAAATGTAAAATCCATTAGGTTGTCTAGACGAAGTCACGGCTTGGACTGACAAGGTAGCATGTAAATCAAGATCGTGTGAAGAATCCGTTCGGCAGATTATCATTTAGACTAGTTTCGAATTTACGTGTGACGAATTTTTCATGCATCCTCTATCTAATGAGTTTCTATTACAGATGCATTTACGATCACGACTGTATATATAACTACTAATATAGATGCAAATGACAGCATTCCAAATATGCGTAATAGGGGATGTAAGTTCGGTTGAGTATAGAGTAGCTGAGTAGGTACATCTGCCCATACAAGCTTGATTAACTTGAGTCTATCGAGTACCGGGCCCAAAAGGCTCATTGGCAACGAGGGACTGGTCGAGTCAAAGCTTTGAACATCGGCGACGTGTTGCAAGTCTATCGGTTTTCTATCGGATAAGTACATTTCGGGGAATGTGCGATGGAATTGTATAATCTCATTCTAACAAGCCCATCTGATTTGTGAATACTTTTAGCGTACAGCTAAGAAGTGTAATTCCCTGCCGGAGTCTATTTTTCCTTATAGCTATAAACCAGGGGTCTTTAAGTTAAGAATGAATAGGTTATTTCTAGATAACCATGCTTCTTCTACGACCACAACATTGCTTACCATCAGATGAGATAGTGGTAAAACGCGAGTTTATATCAATAAAAAAGTTTCGGCCTATGAAGGGAATATAATTCCACTAGCGATCCGCCCCGGCTTCGCACGGGTGCAATGTTTATATTAAATATACTATAGAATGTCTTGACAGCCTTTTTGTTATTCGACATCCATGTTCTCTTTAGTAATTACTCTTGAAAGTGCGACACATAATTTATCATGGGAAAAACATTCAACGCTCAAATCTAAGCAAAATAGGCACGCGCGGCGTGCCTCCGCCGGCACCGCGCTGCAACCGCTGTCCTTGCATTTTAAATCTGTAATATCTTCGAAACTATTTATTTAAATTATATTCTGTAAAGGGCAATATTTAGATTTATATTAAATGCACAATGTATTTATGGTACTTGCTTGGATAAGGATTAATGCTGTATTGCTTAAAATCGCTTCGTAAAATATGCTCGTATTTCTCGTAAAAAGTAAAGGATAAAAATGGTTGTTGTGGGTTATCTATAAGAGATAGACAGATGCCATCGAGGACTTTTTTGTTGACCTTTTTAAGGTGTACAATACTGTAGTACATTATTTTTATGTATCTCGTAGGGTTCAGCCAGCGTTTGACATCACATTAGAAACCTCAAAAATTATCAGTGTTCCTCTACTATATTATGCATGTTATATACTTAACTTTATATATATATACTTAATATATATAATATACTTAACCTTCCTATTGAATCCCTCTTTCTATTGAAAGAAACTGCATCAAAATCCGTTGCGTAGTTTTAAAGATTTAAGCATACATAGGGACAGACACAGGGAAGCGACTTTGCTTTATACTATGTTAAGATAAGATATTCCAACTTAAAACTCAATCATTCCTTTTCAGAACTGATAATCGATTCCTGAAATCTTCCTAGCGATCACACCACCAAAGTAGCAATAAAAATATAAGAAATATGATGTCGTTTTAAAGCTTACGCGATCCTATTAAAAATAACGAGCGTGTTTCTGCAGTAATTCAAGAGCATAAGAAGAAATAGATAGGTATCAATTCCACTTGGAACTTGAAGAAACCTACAAATGTTAGAGATATTCAATTGCTCAGTTACTGGATTTAGACTGAACAAGAGTAGAACCTAGGTTAAAGTATAAGATGTCACCTAAATGTCGCGTAAATTGCTGTTAACTAAAATACATTGCATGCTTAAAGCTAGGGCTGTTTAACGTAAAGTTCATTAGTAAGGATAGCATTTTTTTTTGCATGTAAAAGACAAACAGACTCATTGTCTTAAAAGCATCAATTACTCATCATCATCATTATTTAGCCCTTTATCCAAATTGATTTATTTCAATATTAAATCATCTTAACTATAAAGAAATTTCAAAAATAAAATTGAATGGTTTTCCAGATCCATTACTTTAAATTACTGTGCAAAAATTCAAATCGTAATCAATACGGTTGCAATGTGAAAATGAAATCATATCTGGAAGATGTCTTGCTGACTTTAGAAGGGCGCATGAAAGATTTGACAGAATAGGAACCGATAGGGAAGTAAGAAAACTTATTCTCTGCCCAGTATAGCCTGAATGTTATAAATAAACCTCTCGTTTCATAGAAGATATTGTTTCCTCAGACCCCACGAATTACTCTACGCTACGAACGATGAAAATTTTGTTTTATGAACGGGCAGCTAGCCCCTGTTAAAATGATTCCGTTATTAAAAAACAAACCCAAACGCTTATTAAATACATTTTCTATAGCCTATTAAATGGATCCTTTCATTAACTTTGGAAAGTTTAAACAACGTTTTCACCCCGTTCGGTGTTCAGCGATTTTAAAACGTGTTTACTTTAACATATATTTTTTTACTTCTGTTTAATGAAATACCCTTTTATCTGATAACAAAGCAATTGTATTGCGTATTATTCATTTTAAAACTTCTCGTTGCAACCGTATCTAAAGGAATCTCTAAGATGTCTTATTCGCGAAGGACGCGATTTCCTCGCAGACAACATTTTACTTTTAAATCTACCTCCTTGGCTGACATTTTCTTTGTGAATATTTTTAATAAGAGACAAATCTGATTTTTTTTTCGCTTTATGATCAAGACCAAGGAACTTGTACCTAAACTGGAATGCGGACGCGAAGCTCAAATCCGTTCCGAAGAGTATACCCTCGAAGGACCTAGCTATCTCTTTCTAGTAGTGTGGATATCAATTCGCGATAAACGTAAGGACAATTTTATTTGATGCAATATTTGCAGGTTTTTTTAGACACTTATTATTAACCTTACAAATGATGTATTTCTGTTACCGCTATAACAAAAAATACTAAAAATTAATTAAAATAAATATTTAAGGGAGACTCCCATACAACAGTTGTGATTTTTTTGGTGCTTTTTATAGGTAATGGTTCCGTACCATTCATTACCTACCTATAAAAATACCCTTCATGTGCGAGTCCGACTCGTACTTGGCCAGTTTTTTTCTTAACAACGTATTAAATAGAAAGAAAGAAATAAATTCAATTATAAATACAAAGGTCTGTATCGGTCTGTTACGCTTTCACGGTTAAATCACAGAGCCGCTTTCGAAAAAATTTGGCATGGAGATAGTTTAAAACCCTGGGAACTATATAGGGTTCTTTCTATCTCAGATTTTTGAACAGTTGCTCGGTAGCGCGATATAACAGAATTCTACGTGGGCGAAAAGCTAGTTCTCAATATATATATCTGAGGAACTTATATTGAGCGCGCTAATTTCTATAATAAACCCTTCCTTATGCGGGCTAAATGCAAAATTGGTTTTGCAAACTTTATTGCGTTGAATTATAAACTTTCAAAGTGGTTAAGACCCGTGATACAAATACAATTATTGCAGATACAGAATTAATAACAGAATCACCAGCTGGCAATTCTTCGAAGGCTTGGCCTTGATAGGCAGTGGTATAGACGTCCAAACAAACGTACATTAATTGGTAATCTATGTTTATTCGACACTTGTACGGTTAGAGCCAGTAGACTAAAATAAAATGATGCAATGTTTATATATAATTAAAACTACTAAAACCCTTCATGAAAGACGATGATTATAAATAGAAAGAATAACAGAAGAGATATAATTTATTTCGGTATATATTTATTTAGGTTAACCTACAATTGTTTACACTATACATTTGTATGAAACAGTCATATTACATTTATAAGTGTAAAAATTAATTACAGGCTAACACCACATGTGCTATTTAAGGTTAGAAATCAATATTATTAACATACATAATTCTAAACATAAAGGAGGCAGATCGAATGATAATTATAAGGTTATTATTATTAGGTTGGTTCTATATTTTCTAGTTCCTCATATGTTGCAGCTGCAGGTTTGTTACAAGATTGGCTTAACACACAACCCTAAAAATGTATTACACTATTATTAGTTAAAAGTATGGAAATAATCTTTAAATTATGAATTACTAACTTCTGCCCGCAACTTCGTCCGCGTAGAAGTCGAAAATATTCCACGGGATCCCGTCCCCGACTTGCTTGACAAAGATTATATTAGCTCGGCTAATATGCATGATATAAAGATAATTTATAGCCTATAGCACTCAGGGATAATGCATCTACATGTAAGCGAAAGAATTTTCAAAATCGGTTCGGTAGTTTCAGAGATTACCTCATACATACAAACTTAAAAATTTTACCTCTTTATAATATTAGTATAGATTATTATTTGTCGACATTAACTAACTGCAGTGGATAAAAGTTAAGTAATTAAGTTATAAGTAATTATTAATATAATAAACTACACTTGTAAGCAAGTTTGCGTAGCTGAGTTTTTGGCCAAAATGATATAAAATATTTTTGCCATCAATTTGCTAAGCAAAAGTAAATAAAACAACTAAAATGTCGACTTTTATGCTCATTAATTTGACTCCTTTCATAACTTTCACTTACCAGATCTTTGAATGTGCCCAGTACAGGTTGTATATTCTTTTCTTTAGTGGGTTTTAATATTATAGTACTTGAAACATTTATTTGTTTCGCTGACAGGAATCTAAAATAATAATAGATTGATGAGAACAAAATTGTAGTATTTATGGTTAAGATATATTCAAAATGAAAATTCATCTTGCTATGCTCATATTCTACATTTTTCGAAACGGTGATCTTCATGTCATTTGTAAAGATTGATAACTTACTTTAGGGAAAATGGACGGAATTGCATCATTTGATCTTGTTTCGAAATGCAATATTACTTCGGGCTTGAAATGGCGGCTACAAATTTTGGAACCGTTTCTGACCCTTTTCTGTGTAGAACACTGAGCCACCGGACTCGAATATCATAATTTTTAGGAAAGCTTAAAATAACAAAAAATAATATATAATGAGAAGAAAGAAAAATAATAAATAAGAAGAATAAAGAGAAGAACATCCACTTTTACATTGAAAACATAGTCACCCTAAATGCAATTTGTAAACAAAGTCACAAAACTTACTTAAAAAAGGAAATTCCAGACCCGGGGTACCCTTTTCACTCTTGCAATTAACCACAAAACACGTTCTTACCATGGTTACAATAACTTGCACTTTAATATTACGAAAACTCACAAAATTAAATATAATTCAAATTTACAAACATACAGATGTCAAGTAAACGTCAGTCGGCAACGTAGTAATTGCCAGGTATAGTATAATATATCACTACTAATTCTTGCAAATTCCATTTTTTTTTTGGTTTAAACATCTTGTGTTTGCATGGTAAAAAAACTTTAATTTTCATTAATATGCATACAGTAATAATGGCAATTCATTTTAAAGATAGAATTCCAAAGAAGTTTAAAACTAGGTGTTATTACTACAACAGACAGGTCGAAAAAATTACCATTGAAATAAATATTTTTAATCTGACACACAGAAGAAAGGGACACAGTCCACACACGGCACTGTCTCGCTCGGAACGAATAGTTCCTTCAGTTTTATACGTGCAAGTTTATACTCTATTGTTTAACAGCTAAGAAAGACTTTCTGTATTCTTTGAGTCATTCGTAAGCAATCCAGTTAGTAGGTAGAAGATCCTTGGATCAAGACCTGTTTGAAGAAAAATATACTTTGTTTACTGCATTTTTTTAAGACATTGTTAAAGCATTATTCTTATGTAAATCAATGAAAATGAGTTTGATCTTAGACGAGGTTTTCAAGTGGATCAAAATCAATCTTGGCAAAGTCTATACAGACAACTATGTCAATCGCTGGACGTTGCTATGATTAACAAATGAGGCTAAAACGCTGAAACCTAAAATACCAAACAGCTGTTATGAACTCTCATGATCTATTTTTATCTGTTACTGGACTTAGAAGTAAAACGGAATTATTACGCTTGTTTGTATCAATATTTTCGTTGTGATTGCGCTTACGTTGATCCCATTTGGTTATATAACATAGGTATCTAGTTATAGGTACTAATATTATAAAGCGTAAAAGTTTGTTAGTTTGTTTAAATGCGCTAACCTTCGAAAGCACTGGGGGGATTTGGATGAATTATGGTGTGGTAGTAGCTTGAAATCTTGAGGAAGGTTAAGTAAAAAGGAGGGTTATGTTTTTATCGTAATTAAATCCACGGGAGCGAAACCTCTCGCGACTACTAGTTTATAATATGTGGACAAGGAATTAGGGAGATGCCCCTTTTATTTATTTATTTTATTATTTATGTACACACAGTAAAATACATTAAGATAAACATAATTATAATATCTGAGTACAAAGGTACTGCTTATTTCTTATGAAATAATTTTAATTAATTAAAATTTTATTTTCTAGTTTTTGAGATATGGTAGAAACCACTACACTTGAAAAACACATTGTAGAGCATGGTCTCTTACGTGTTTAATTTTACTTATTTAATTCCTTTATTTCAGGCTACTAAGACCCAAATAATCAAATATCTGATTACACATACATTCATATTTTAATGCTCGGTAACTCCAGCCGTTGCAACACGCTGTGTAATCAGAGTTACAAATATGTTACATTACAAATCTGTTATATAAATGTATTAAATAATATGGCGAATGTTTCTTTATTATTACTAAAATAGTGTTCGCTTCGTTTTATTCATGAGCGGTAATTCTGAGAGATGACTCATAAGAAACATGTTTTGATACTTTGGATTATTGCATAATTATGTGAACTTAAGCTTCGATATCCTGTAGTGCAGTTAATCGAATAACTTTTAGTATAATAGCCTAGGTAGTACTTTTCTAAGCAATTTTCAGTGATTGACAAATGTCTATTATTAAAAACTGTACAATAAAACTTCTTACAAGAACTTTTAAGTTTCACGATAAGTAATTCCATTTTAAATAAAGCAAATTACATTAGCTCTAGTAACAATACATGTACCTAAGTACTTAAACTGATTATAACTAGCTTATTACAAAAACAATTAAACCAAGTCTCGTCGTTTTATCGTGTGTAACCAACAGGTGATATTACCTAGATTGGCATATAAAAAACGTAAACAAGGCTGGTAGGAAAATTATCGCAACTATGACGTCATACAATCGAACAGTGTTGCCAATATAAAAATGAACACTTGAACTTTTTATCCGCAACATATTGAATTAAATCACGCAGGCTTTTAAAAGTATAAACCTTTGAACAGCGAATAAAAGCTTTACCGAACCGTTAAATTATTCAGTGACGCGTAATTTTACAAGCTATCTATAGGTAGGTACCTACGTAGGTTGTGTAGTGTCAGAACTGGGGCAGATAGAAGGCCAGTCATCCCTTACACCCTAGACCTGATACTTATGCATGAGACAACACCCGTCGACACGTAAACAACTCGAATAAATATTGAACTTACTTATAATAATTCAGCATAAATATCTAGCTTCCATTAAGCGATTGTTTACGACGTTTTCATCAAATTCTATAATAAACTTTATGGTGTGTTTCAAACTATGAACACGCTTTTTTATGATGTAATACAGAATAGCTAATCGCAATTAGATATTTTCCTAGAAATAATATTTTACATAACTTTAATGGTCTGCAATATTTTATTAGGCAAGTACATATTCTGTTATTCTCGGGTCGAATATCCTCACGGATGCGGCATGAGGGGTTAGTCAGCCTTGTGCAGACTGGGCGTGAGTCCGGAGCTGCTGTGTGAGGAAGTAACTCCAGCTGCCCCGGACTTGAGTCGGCTTGCTGACAGCAGGCCTCGTTTCGTCTAAGAAAAGCAAGCGCGGAACACTACACACTGCAATTTCGCGTACTGATAACTTGGTGCGACTGACGTTTCCGAATCGTCGTCTCTGTACCCTTTTTATGGGGCCTGGAAGAGGCCGAGAAATAAGAGCACTGGAGCTCTGTCCCTTTCTGCATCTCGCAGAAGAAGATCGCCGTATGCTAGGACTCTGCACTGCCGACCATTAACCGAACCTCGGTCAGCAGTGAAACATCTACTGCCTGTACAAGTTAATACGTCAACATATGTGAGTAACTTTACGAATTATCCTGTTATGAAGTAATAAATCCTGGCCGCTTATAAATAATACCGGACAATACATTATAAGCTTGAAAGACATTTTCAACCAACATAGCAACACAAAACAATACACATTATCAGTTCGTATGACGATACAGGCTAGAAGCTTAGCATGGATTATAAATTATGATTCCCCAGTCATCATTGGCTTATTTTTTGCTGCTGAAATATTAGTAAATGATTCGTTTCCGCACGTGGGATGTGAGGTCACTGGACATGTGGGATTATGAAACACAGCCAGACAATATTATTACATCAATATTTTGAAACATCAAGTGCCAAACAGACTGAAAATATATGAAATATCTACACTATTCTCAATCAAAATTAAATTATTATTATATTTTTTTCTTCAACAGGGTTGGATTATGCAAATTGGGCTTAATCTGTAGTCATCATGAATTAATAACAATTCGCACCTTTAAAGTTAAACCGTTACTAAATGAAAATTTTCACGAATTGAGTTATTTATACCACCAATCTAAAATATACGTAAACTGCAGGTTAACTTGTAATTATTCCAAAATATCGTCTTTTTCGCCATCTAGCGTTAAATCATATCATTACCAAACAAAATATAAATCTAAAAAATATTTTTGTAAGTAGGTACTTAAATAAAGAAAAACTATTCTAAAGCACATGTATACAGTAAACAGATATCTATCATATAAACTCACAAGAAATCTTAAAGTACTTGTACTTAGACTTACCTAGACTAAATTAAGATACTGAACTGTTTCAAATATTGGCTCTCCTGTAAAATTGATACCATGTACATAACATAACATGTACCTGATATAAGCAAAACAAAGAGAGACTGCAAGGACTTCTAAAACCATTGCCTCTGCTATGGAGATATGACTTGAAGTTATACAAATTAGGTGAATACTTTTCTTTTTTTTTTATTGTAGTTTTAGACAAGCAAGGGTTAACTGTTTACAGATGTTATTTACATCTTCACATGAAGAATATAAATATGTACCATATTTGGTTTTATAGCCACTGACTTTGAGACATGCTACTGCTAACACACTTGTATTGAATATGTTGCAGTGAAATGACGAACCCAGGGATTTCACGAAATCCCTAGAAATATCACAAAATCACGGAAGATGTCGAATACTTTTGTTTATTACGTCTTCTTACTAAAAATGTTTAGTGATATGTTGCTTCACTAAACCAAATCTAGTAAAATGCCAAAATAGCAGATGCTAGCGAATAAGATTAGAATTAAACTCAGATTGACGGAGGCCCGCTATGCGGGTCTCCTATTTCCGGCCTAAAGGTTTAAAGGAACATAACAAAACCTAATGTTACAGTGCCTTAAGTAAGAAGATGTTGTAAATAAGAATATACAACATCTACCATGATTTCGTGGTATACCTAGGGATTTTGTGAAATCTCTGATATCCTCATTTCTCTGCGACAAATATAAAGCTTTGCAAGAAAATTATTCTCATTTACTAATTTATTTCACTACAAAGATGCCTAAATTCTGTACCATGGTATTTATAATTAGTTTTATTTAATTATTAAGAGCCAAAAAGCAGCTGTTACCATATCAACTTTGGGTTTGGAATTGTCAACAATTAGGTTTTAAAGCTACATTTATATTTCTGCAATCAGTAAATACAGAAAGCTAAAAATTTGTAGTACTTTGTATCTGAAATTAACAGTACATATTTTGTATGTTAATTGAAAATGACTCATCAAGTACCATTGTACTGCTAACTAGGTACAATCAACAGCTGCGCAAATTGACTATAATTTTTGTAACAATTACAATGTGACTAAATAATATGGTTTTAAAAATTGACTCTGACAATATTCTTGTGTTGACTGTTCTGTTTATTAATATAAAACATGATTTCTTAAATATATAATAATATAATAAATATTCCACAACTTTTTCACACAACGCCATCTAGTCCCAAACTAAGCAGAGCTTGTGGTATGAGTACTAGACAACTGATAAACATACATATATATTTCTAAATACATACATATTATAGATAAATTACACCCAGACAAAGAACAAATGACCGTGCTCATCACACAAACATTTGTCCTAGGTGGGAATCGAACCCACGACCTTGCGCATAGCAGTCAGGGCCACTGACCACTATACCAACGGGCCTGTCAAATCACTGGCATTTACAAAAATTGTTGCCTTTAACCCCTGATAAACTAACTACATGCCTCATTAATGTTAGACTGATCAATATATTCAATATATTGTATGATTAACTCGGGCAGAGAGTGGTATTTTTTCAATATTATTACTGAAATAAATATAATACAAATCATATCCCGTTTTAAGTTCTAATGATACTGTTAGTGACCATGATAGTTTTAAAACTTATATTATACAAATCACTAACAATACCTATGGACCATAATGCCTGAAAATACAGTTTTTAAACAGTCCTATACCAAAATAAGTAAACATTTTTTATTTCATCATTATAATCAGAATAATAAAAATGATAAGATTGTTTT
Source organism: Tholera decimalis (assembly GCA_943138885.2). Taxonomy (NCBI): domain Eukaryota; kingdom Metazoa; phylum Arthropoda; class Insecta; order Lepidoptera; family Noctuidae; genus Tholera; species Tholera decimalis. The sequence continues at coordinate 7,423,951 of OW964571.2, forward strand.
ATATTAGTTGTCCTTTATATTAAGGATGCATTCTATTATGTTGCAAGTTAATGTGTTATTGTTCAGTAGTTGAGTTGAATTACAGAAAATAATATGGAATTTATAAGTTTTATATGAAAATATTTTAGCCAGCTTGGACAATTATTCACTTAATATATAAAAACTTTTATACTCAGCATTGTCACTTACACATAATATATAATTTTAAAAAATGTATGACAATTTTTTTAACTAAAATGGTCACTAACACTATTGAACAGAAAACAGGATATATACCATATGTATTAATTAAACTAAAAACGAAACAATAAATATACTGTTTATGTTCAAAAAGTGTGTTGAAAGACTATGATGATTAGTATAGGATATTAATTTAATGACTTGCAATTTAATCAGGCCTTTTTGCATAGACTTAGAGATAGATATTGATGAGTTTTTCAATAAAGAATACTGCATACAATACACTAAATAAATATAGCACAACAGTGGTTGCTGAAGTAGTTTAATCGTACTTTCTTAAATTTCAAATAAATCTTGTATAGTCCTTCCAAAGGTTGTCTGGAAGATATCACTCTCAGTTATAAGACCGCCATTGTAACCAAAGTTTTAGCAATATTGTTAAGTGTGTTTAAATTTTTGGTGTATATTCTATCTATCTTTGTCACACCACACAAGGGTGATTGGTGTTTGGAGCAAACAATCTGAAAATTTGTAGCTATAATATTTTTTGTATTGAGAATAACAACAAATTACTTAATGTAATAATGTTTGCAGACACTAAAAGATATTAAAATACCATACTAGCTATTTAATTCACAGTTCAACAGTGAGTCAATGTATTGTTTAGAGCAGTTTTAAATCAAACAAAAGCCCAGGTTTTTATATAACATGACAATGCAAAGAGATAAGTTAACATGAATGAGTAATCCTACATTGTTGCTGGTTTGTGCAAGTACCACTCACTTTTTTATTCATTTTTATGACTTCAACTTGTTGGTTATTGTGTACCAGTTTTATATTATTCAGTTTATTATGTAAGGTTGTACTTATTGAATGGAAACAATGTTTACAATTCATGTGATAGCACTTTTAGGCAAAGCAAAAAGGGTTGTATCAGTAAATTGTGACAGCATAAATCTAGGACCTTGTTTTTTTGCTTTATGGTTCTAAGGATACAAAGTTTTTTTTTTAAGATTGTTAGGTTGATTCCTAAATAATTTTAAGTAATTTAAAACTACATCAGTTATTTCATGTAATTATCATCGATTTGTGTTATGCAAATATCAATAATAGCATGCTAACACAAATGTTAATAATTGTAAATAAGTTTTTCATGTAATATTTTATAGTTTAGATGCCATGCTACGCTGACCACACTTTCTAGCCAATCTAGGCTACCATTGCAATTTACACAATTACTAATTCATGTTAGCTACACTCAAACACAATCTACAGATTACCTGTACACTAACATAAATTAATCCATTCTTATCTCCTTCAAATATTGAACCTCTGATAACAATGTAGCAATAATTGTGTACATGTAATTAAAAAAAAAACAAAAGGTCCAGTCATAAGTTTATGCTATCCAAACAATCATAACAGAAATGAGTTTTCAGTCTGATTAAATAGTTATGTAAGGCACTTGATGTGTTTGATATCATATAGGTTTATCAGCAGCAGTGTAGTAATAGACTGGGGAATCAAAACAGATGGGGGCACTTACCTTGAACATAGGTCTGGGATGCCTGGGCGCCGCGGTCGCTGCGGTGGCGGTGGACACCGCGGGGGCCGGCGCTGGGCTCGTCACGTGGTCAGCCGGCAATGATTCCGGGACAGTCTGAAGAGTAGGCCTCATAGTCGTCGACATTTTCACAATAGCACTAGTTCAAACACTTTAACACTCTGCTAAACCACCGTCGCGCTTTGCATCCTCTGCGGCGGCCGCGCGCTCAGCCCGCCCGACCGGCCCAGGGCCTCACCAGGACGCCGACACAGGCCCCGACTTAACTCCACTGATCGCCGACCAACAACGCCCATCTAACCGCATTTTCGACCAGAAAAAAACATCGCGAAGCCCTATAACGAAAACTGTGTAATGATACGCGATACCTATTTCACTTTCACGTATATGTTAACGATCGTCGAGATGGAAAACGGAAATAGACACGCAAAAACTATTAGAAAGCTTACGGTGTCTTCTCCTGTCACATAAACACTATCAAGGAATTCGGCGTTTGAGCTTTATAACGTTGCGCAAAGTGTTTCTGTTAGTGCCACCGGCTCGAATAAAGGTTACGAAATCGCGTGGTGGACAAATATAAACCCATTTAATAATAAAATTACTAAAGAAATTCACTTAACTCCGCTAAAAGTCCTCACATTCTTGAATTCACTCTCAAGATGGCGGATTTTACCTACTCCTCGTAAATGGGCACAAGGCTGACACGAAAACATCAACCGGCTCTCTATCAATCCCTTTCTTTTGGCAGCACATGAAAAGAGATAGTGATATGTGAACGAGTTCAACGGAGTTTTGTGATACGTCATTGAAAAAACTGCCAATGGAGCATGCGCAAAAGCAGCGAGGATTTGAAACTTTGAACGCACCCATAGACGTTTCGTTATTACAATTAATGAATATATCGCATGCGCCAAAATTATCAGAAAATATGCTAGTTATAACTATTTACTTGCTTCCAAAGTCAATGTTTTAATGAAACTATATCTAGAAAAGTTAGTGGTTTCTTGAAAAAAAGTTTATTTTACCAAAAGTCCTATTCATATATTATTATAATACTCTTTGGTCCTATTGCAAAAATTTCTTATTTTGAATTTACGGATTGCTACACAGTAAATCTGTTTTTATTTGGCGCTGGCAATAAATATAAGCGCCATCTTTATAAAAATGGCTGCCTTGTTGTTGGCGACTGTTGGGTGCTTGTTTGGAAATTAATGTTTGTTTCCTTGTTTTATTATGATTTCAAGCAACTGCATTGGTAAAATATTGCAGCTTAGGTCGGATGATATAATAAATTGGTGAGTCTGAACTGTTCTATCAATGATACAGCATAATAATGTGCTCGGAAACGTAATAACAATCTGCTCTGGACAACGTGAGCTTTTCTAATGCGTATTCCATTTTCTTTGTTTTTCAAGATATGTGTTGAGATTATGTGTCGCAATCCTTTCTTTGCTAATTTGCAATAAGATTCAAGGTCCAGATAACAGTGAGGGTCATATTTACATAAGTTATGACCTTAGTTCATACAGACAACAAAAGAATTTGTCCACGGATCTGTTAGCAAGTAATGTTCTTGATGTTTTTTCTTATTTATCAGTGGTTGTGCATTATTTTAAACTATTAAACGTGCTTGAATATGTTAAGTGCTTGCGTTGTCGCTAAATAAAGACTGTGATAAAAGTAGGTGAACGAACCTCGATTTGAGTCCACAAATAGTCGAGTGCTTTCTAAAAGTTCGATTTTTGCTTACGCATCACGAACGCTTCTTCGAATTGAAGCTACTTATAACGTCGCATACATATTCGTAGATAATTGTCGTCTGATTAACGTCATTATTTATTTACAAGCAAAATATTGACTTGTGATAAGCTGTTCAATGAAACATAACAATTAATTAACCCACAGTTTATGCTGATGCTAGTATACTATATATGTGTTTAAGAGAACTCCCAACTTTTGAAGCTATTTCTTCATTTGGTTATATTTTAAATTCTTAGTTCTGATCATCACAATGTCAATAACCTCAATGTTTTCAATCTTGTTTATCTAATCAATTAACATAAGACAAGGTTTTTAACTGTAACCATGGAAGTTGTCATTTCCATATCAATTTCAATTGTTCAATCAACCTAACTAATAAAAAGCATTTATTGCAACATTGAATGACCTTGAATGATAATAGCAAATAATCCTTGACACAATAACAAGAGTATGAAGTAAATCTAAAACAAAGATTGAATCAAAAATTGAACTGACTAGCTGAGTAGGCACTGGACAGACATGAGAAGGTGATGATCAAGCTAGGCTTAAGACCCACCAACTGGGTGGAGCCTGTACCTGTACTTTTAGTTTTCAAACGATAACCATTCCCAGGGTTATCGTCATAGTGTTTATTAGGTTTTATTCATGACCAATTACTTATGATGTCTTAAGACTCAGTTCAGTTTTCCTGAAACTGAACATATACAGATGCTCTGTGGATTTCCTCCATATTTTTGCAAATGTGGGAAAATCAAGACATAACAAACTTAAACATAATTTACTTATCAGTTTTAATTAGTCTATTGTATTGAATATCAGCAATTTGGACATTTGCAAAGTGACATCAACGAGAGAAATTTGTGTAGGCATTAAGAATACTGAAAAAAAAAAATGCCAATATTTCAAAGAAAAATAAACCTTGTTTCAGATTTGCACCCTCATAAGAAACCCAGCAGTTATCCATAAGGAGAGCATTTTCTATAAATGAGCCTCACCTAATTTCATTAGCTAGTAATTACAGTGACTTGTTTTGTAGTAGCAGTGTCAACATAGATGTCCAAGATGTGGCCAGCTTCGCAATACTCGCATAGTAATGCACCTATACCCCCCATTAATGCCGCAAAGGCTAATGAGCACCAGAACCAGCAAAATTTGAAGACTTTGGGCATGACCTCTGCTATATCTATGGCAGGTTTGTACCTATTCTTTTCTTACAGTAAATTTGTTAATAATTTTTATTTATACGAACTTGAATTTGACACATATGGAATTTCTCTGTACAGGAATAGATCAATAACATTGATTAAAATCTGAATTGGTCTCTTGTTAGTGTGGTTGCATAATTTTTATTTCATATCTTTGAAAACATCTACCTCAGTGATCAAGTGGTCACAAGCGCAACTACCGAGCCTGAGGTCTCAGATTCGATCATGTGCAGGCAAAAAGTGCTTTTTCTATAAGAAATTTCTCAGTGGTAGACTGGACTTAAGAAGATGGCGGTGTGATATATATCCTGATATATAACCTAAAGTCCCGGTTGTGATATGGATATCTTTGGTTTTTGTTATGGGTAGCCAGAAGCCAAAAAGTATTGGTCTGACCAAGGGATATTGTGTAACTGGGTTGTGGAGGTCAGATAGACAGATGCTCCATGTAAACACTTACATAGTTGGAAAAACAGAAAAGGATCAGCCTAGCTAACCTTCGAAAACAACAATAATAATTATGAAAATAGACATCATTATGTCAGTCCTAACTCTATTTTAAAATACTATAATATCTCCATTTCAAACAGGTCCAAAGCCCATTGACATAGAGAAAACCACAGAACTGAAAGAATCTTTAGTGCCGTTTGGGGTGTTTGAAACTGAGCAAGAAATGCATCATCGTATGGAGGTCTTAGGAGCCCTGCATCGCCTAGTAAGGCAATGGATCAGAGAAGAGTCTATGCGGAAGAACATGCCACCTAGCGTAGCTGATACTGTTGGTGGGAATATTTACACCTTTGGATCTTATAGATTGGGGGTAAGTGTCTATCTTTCCTAAGAACTTCAGTAGTTGATTTGAATCATGAAGTGCACTGCAGTGAGCAGTCAGCAGTAATAACAGGACCTGATAGGGTTATTGCCTGCCAGTGTTGTAACAAGCGGGCATGTTCTAATGAGATACTCCAATCCTAGAACACATGGGCAACTAAAGGAAGGGGATGAGTTTTTAGGCAGTGTAAGTGATACTCCCTTTCGCTCTGCTAGAGCACGAAAAGAGTAATTCGATGATATCCTGTAGCAAATAAAAACTATGCCATACAATTTGATAATTTTCAGTTATTTTACCATGTTATATGCTAGAATTATAAGTGTTTGATCTGAAGGGGAAGGTGATATAGCAATCGAAAATAATTACTACTAGTTGTAGAGACTGTGCTCATTTCACTAATTAAAATATTTCTCATTCTAACTTGCTTTCATATTGTAGTATATTTTGATAAGGCAAAGCAAGTCTGGATTTCATTACAGATATAGTTGTCTGGAAAGATTTGGGGGAAGTGTTTGCCCAGCAGAGGGCCAAAACAGACTAACAAAAAAAAATTCATGCAGCTTTTTGATTAAAAGCCTTGAAAAATAAAATTTATTATTTATTTATTACGTCGAAAGTACATAAACATTTTGATTTCTGTGTGAGACTCTTAACCTCTCGCGTGTCTTAAGTTACACAGTGCAACATAAGAAAAAAATGCTACAAATATTTTAAGTCGGACAGTTACACTTAAGGGCTTGGTCAGGATTGGTAATACTAACATTGACACAGGATGATGCTCATAATTAGCCGACTTTAGAAAAGGAGCAGGTGCTCAATGCTTGTGTCTGTTTTGTATTATTTAATATTATAAATTTATAACCAAATTTATACCTTACTACTTGTTTGATAGTGTTACCTCACGATTTGATGAGAAAATCCTTGTAAATTGAAAATCAAAGTTTACTCGGGGTTCCATTGTGAAAATTCCCTTCACTGCATTGCGCGTTGTGGGGTTTCACAAAGCCAGCCTTGCTCCGCCCGGTAGCTTCCGAGGGTTCTACTGGCATTGCGGAGCAGGCTCAATCTTCCGATGATTTTTGCTGGTTGAGAAGCCTTGCAGTGTAGGTTGAAAAATAGTTCGCCTGGTATTACCACGAGAGTCGACTTACGAATCTTAGCGAGTGAGTTTTTTAGGGTTCCGTAGCCGGATGGCAAAAAACGGAACCCTTATAGTTTCGACATGTCTGTCCGTCTGTCTGTCTGTCTGTCTGTCTGTCTGTCTGTCTGTCTGTCTGTCTGTCTGTCTGTCTGTCTGTCTGTCTGTCTGTCTGTCCGTCCGTCCGTCCGTATGTCACAGCCATTTTATTCCGAAACCATTAGGACTATACATGTAAAACTTGGTAGGTAGATGTATTCTGTGAACCGCTTTCCGATTTTAAGAGAAAATTAAAAAAAATATTTAAAATAAAGGGGGCTCCCCATACATGGAACTGAAACTGAAAATATTGTTTTTCATGAAACCTATACGTGTGTGGTATCTATAGACAGGTGTTTTAAAATGACACTGTGGTTTCTATAATGACTTTTTCATAAAGTTAATCGTTTAAAAGATATACGCTTCCAAAGTGGTAAAATGTGCTATAATAATGAAGTGAAAAATCTAAAAAAACCATATGTTGTAGATCTTAATGTAAACTTTCAACCAAAATTGGTTTGAACGAGATCGAGTCAGTAGTTTTTGAGATACAGTATATTTTCGAAAACCGCAAATATAACTTTGTAATTCATACAAATACTATGAAACACAAAGTTATTTGGCGTAGTTGTAAAAATTGTAAATAAGCTAGTTTTAAGAAATTTGTAAGGTTTTTTTTTTTTTCAGATTTATATATTAAGTATGTTATATTTATTATAGTTACTACGGAACCCTTCATGGGCGAGTCCGACTTGCACTTGGCCAATTTTTTTTTGTTTAAAAAGATAATTAGCAATGTGGGTAGAATTCACATTACTAGCAATCTTGCTAACCCCTCCAACTAAGCTAAATATGCTCGTGTCTGGAGTGGGTTCACGGCAATAGTGTGGAGTTCGAACTCGTAATCTCTCAATCACAAGTCCACCCACCCACTCAGTCACACTATTTTAGGTAATGTCAATATCATCGGCACTGTTCTCAAAACAGTGAAGGTAAACATCGTGAAGAAACCGAACTAGGACCAAAAATCCGAATACATGCGATATCCACCAATCCGCACTGGGCCCCCGTGGTGGATTCCATTCGCTCTCATAGAGAGTAGGCCTATGTCTTATTTATTTATTTAAACTTTATGTACAATGGTGGTACATGGGCGGACTTAATTCAACAAGGCATACTCTATCAGTCAACCATGGTTAAGACCACAATGTGGTAGGAGTACAAAAATGAAATAAATTATGGAAATAATATACAAATGTTGTATATGATACTTATAAAATACATATACACTTCTCATCAGAAAAATGGAAACACCTTGCAAGTTTATGTTTTGTAAGGATTATCAGAAAAATGTGTATACTTAGGAATACATGTCAAATGTCGTTTAATAGTTAATAATATGAGGTTTTCAAATCCTAATGTTATTGTTTAAATTCAAATTAAGTTTTCATAGGTTTCGTATTATGTTTAACAAGTAATTTTTATCCTGTATGGAGTATGAAGGAAATTGATAAAACAATACACGTAAATGAATAAAAAGCTAAGAAACGTTCATTTAATAACTTGTATTCCCTCTCCGAGCTCTTATTACTGCTTCCATACGGTTCTTCATCGATCGGATGAGTCACGATCAAATGTTGTGGAATTCCATTCCTCTTGGATTACATTTTGCAGCTGGCTAAGTGTTTCTGGGGCAGGATCCCTTGCACGAATTCGTCTCTTTAATTCATCCCATAGATTTTTAATCGGATTCATGTCCGGGCTTCTTGCTGGCTATTCCATAATGGAGATAACGACTTCAGTAACATAATATCGTACGACGCTCGCAGTGTGAGCCCTAGCATTGTCGTGCATGAATATGAAACCGTTGCCAATAAAATGTGCATAGGCGTGAGGCATGTGCGTGAGGCTCAAGACACTGTTCGATGTACCGATGACTGTTTAGTGCAGGCAGTCGTAGCCTAGACACAAAGACAAGCTCTGTCTTACCGTCGGCGCTGATTCCTCCCCAAACCGTCCACGAACCGCCACCATAGCTGACCTTTTCTTCAATGCAGCATTGTGCAAAGCGTTCTCCATCTCTTCTGTACTGACCTTGTTCCTTCCGTCGTTACCATACAGCATAATTTTATATCCATTAGAAAAAAGGACTGTTCCACTGGAGGTATGACCAATTTGGGTGCTCACGTGCAAAGTTAAGGCGCGCTCTTCAATGGTCTGCAGTTAATTTCGGCTCATTTGCTGGCTTGTGCGGTACCAGTACACGTTCCTTCAACCTTCTTCTAGCCACCGTACGTACAACACGAGGCTGCTGCTGAAGTTGAAAAGCATTAAGGTGTCGATTTCGTAAAGAAGTTGTTGCAATAAATCGATCATCTCGCTCAGAAGTGACCCGATTCCTGCCAGATCCTGAACGGCGTGTGAACAAACCAGTCTCCCGATAGCGTTTGTAGACTATGAACAGATGACAGGCTTAGATGCAATTTTTCAGCCACAACACGCTGACTAAGTCCAGAATCCAGCAATGGCACTACTGGGACGGCTTCTGCGGGCGAAGTATCCATATGTTTTAGAACAAAAACTTTTTCCGACATCCCAAAGTCACAGTAAACAAATAAAGAACAAAAAGTTTTAAGATAAGCGCTAATTTTTAGTTTTCAAAGGTGAAATGTACTCCAACTCTAAACACACATGTCTCAAAACAGTGAATCATTTCATTTATAGGATAAACAAATGAAATTCGAATTTAGAATTTAGAATTTTCGCTTATTACTGTAATGGCCAAACTGCCAGCTATACTATTTTTTTCATGGAATGAAAACTTTTGTTTTAAATTAGGACAGAAACCATAAAAACGGAAGTGTTTCGATTTTTCTGATGAGACGTGTATATGCTAAACGAATAAATACGGTAATATAAAACGATAATCTTTCCGATTAGAAGAAACTCATAATAATTATGATGAAGGCCTAACTATGAATGACAGGCTTTGTCCCAGCAGTAAGAACATTGTAGGATGCTTATGTATATTAAAGTCACTTAAAGAAATTGTTGATGAAGTGGCCCTACTTTATGCACACTAAAACGTTATGATCTGGCCCGTTACGGTGACCTGTTTACAAATTTACATTTTATTTTATGTTCTCATGTTAGTGGCTTGTTATGACTTTTTTGAGAATAAATGATTTAAACCTAAAGTATTATAATATTGTGTTTTTTCTTGCAGGTTCACCACCGTGGCGCCGATATAGACGCGCTATGCGTGGCACCGCGTCACATCGACCGGATTGACTATTTCGCCTCTTTCTACGATTTGCTCAAGTTGCAGCCACAGGTTAGAACTATCATTCTCTACTTCAATTCAACCACAGTATACCTCTTGTAAAGTGGCGTATTAAAAAAAAACTTTACGTACTAGTAATCCTATTAATCCCTCCAACTAAGCTAAATATGCTTGTGTCTGGAGTGGGTTCATAGCAATAGTGTAATGGGTGGGGTTAGGACCTGTGACCTCTCGATCACAAGTCCGACACCCAATCCATTAGGCTATTGACGTTTGTGGTGGAGCCACCACCACTTTGCCAATAACACGTGTACAATGATAGAGCATCAAACGCAGGAGGTTGTCCGGTAATGTCTTTGGATGATGAAAAGTATTAAATTAAATAAAAAACCGGAATTATTTTCTATGCAGACATGACATGACAGCTTTTGTAGCGTGTTACCAGTGGCAGGAGTAAAAAAAAGGAAATGGGAAATATCATACAGACATGTTGGACGTTATTACAGTGTCGCTACAGCTTTATTTTTAACCGACTTCTGAAAAAGGAGGAGGTTCTCAATTCGGATGTTTGTTTTTTTTTTTTTTTTATGTTTGTTCGGGTATAGCTCCGTCGCTCGCCAACCGATTTGAAAAATTCTTTTTTTTGAAAAATTTTTTTGTTGGAAAGGGTATACTTCCCAAATGGTCCCATGAAAATTTTATCGACATCGAACAAGCCGTTTCTGAAAAATCAACAAAAGTCTAAAAAAAATATTTACATTGATGATCTTTTCGGTTACTCTATATTGTGTTTTTTGTTCGCGCGTTTTTAGTTTTTTGTAGTTGACATTTTGGCTTTTATAACTAGATTAATTACAAATTGACCCACTAAAAAGCGCGAAAATAAAAACTTTTTTGCAAAAAAATAAAACCGACTTCCATATCAAAACACTACAAAGCCAAAAATAATTTTAATTTCGGAAGGCGGTGTGAAAAAAAAAAAAGAAAATACAAATCAATAACACCGACTACCGAAATTAAAATTATTTTTGGCTTTGTAGTGTTTTGATATGGAAGTCGGTTTTATTCTTTTGCAAAAAAGTTTTTATATTAAGCGTCAATAGCCTAATGGCTGAGGTGTTTGACTTGTGATCAAGAGGTCGCGGTTTCGAACCCCACCCATTACACTACGTGAACCCACTCCTGACACAAGCATATTTAGCTTAGTTGGAGGGGTTAACAAGATTGCTAGTAATGTGAATTCTGACCACACCGCTAGTTCTCTTAAAAAACAAAAACAAAAGAAAATATATTTATTTCAATGAACCTACATAGATTATAAACAAATCATGAGTAAATACAAGTGGGAGAATGCATTTCATGGCGGTTGGACGAAGAAGATATCTATATAATCATATATAAAAAGAATCGTAATTTAATAATCTTTCTTAGAGTGTACCTGTACCTTCCTCTTACTGAAAACCTGGATCCTTAAGCAGAAAATATAGGATTTTGCTTCGTCCACGCCTTATATGCTTTTTGTGGCTGGTTTTATGATCGCAAGAGTGTCCGAACAAAGCGTTCGGACTTCGGAATACGGAATTCGCAAGTCAGCCAGAAAGTTGGTATGGTTTTGTCTATTTGAAATTTCTGAACAGTTCGGAGTTTAGAAGTTATGCGAGTGAACAGAAAGTGCACCTGTGTTAGCGTTCACTAAAATATATCCCGTTCACTAAAATATACAGCGTTTGCTAATCTCTTAGAGTTTTACCATTTTGACCGAAACAGTCGGTCGTACTGTTGACGATCCCGACATGTTAGTTGGCGTTTTCATTGAAAAACAACCTTTTTTCACCTTGAATAAACAGCTAGGGAGTCCGAAAACTAAATAAAAAACATTGTTTACCTAAGATTACAAAACAGCCAGAAATGTTTTCTAATAACTTCTTTGTACTTCAAAACTAGTTCAGATGAAGACTTGAAATCACATAAAAAATAAATTCAAACTTTATGTATGTTTTTCATTCATAGTGCGACAATGTCATCTCCAAACATTTATTGTTTTAAATATTTCTTATTTTGATGGAATAAAAAGTCAACGGGATGGAGTAGTAGGTATGCATTTAGGGTGAGGAGTGGTTTGGTTTTTTATATCTCTCCCTATTTTCTGTGTTAAGACATATGTATGTAAATGTATGTAGGCATGATAAAATATGCCCTTCGTATTTTTTTTTATTCGAGTTGAGCACACTCTTGACCTCAATCTCGCATGGTAAGCAATAGATGAGGTCTACGATGGAAAGAGTGATCCCAGAAGATGCCTATTCACTTGTGCTTTAAAGGCTGAAAGGTCATAAGTAGCAGGAAACACGGAAGCCGGCAAAGAGTTCCACAACTTAGCTGTACAAAAAGTGTGTAAAACGCTTGGTGCGACAAGACTTTTATACTTGTCGCCTATTCGGCTTCGTTCTTCTCTTTGGATCGTGGTTTCCACACTCATTCCCTTCATGGGACCACAACACGTGGTCCATAGCGGTCATCATTCCAAGCAGACAATCTCCAGAAACAAGTTAGTTTTCTGAGTCTATTCCGGATGACCTCAAAGCAATTAAGTGATCCGAAAGTTGGTTTCAGGATATGCATGATTCCTGTGCACTCAATGAGCACGTACCCTACCGTTTCCTCCCCCCCCCCCCCCATGCATGCCCTGCATAGGGGAATTCGACTCTATGTATTGTCAGAGTCGCTCCATGTAAAACACTAGTACATAGCTGAATAGGGAATAGGCTAAACAGGTGATGATGAATAAAGTTTAAAACCAACCTAATCTGCTGATTTATAATACCTATATTTTTCTGGCTTTTTAAATTACGTATCTAAAATCTTCAAGACGCTTTAAAATACGAATTTTGTAGCATCATTTATTGCGTGTTACATTATGTGGGACTAGAATAGAAGAAGAAAAGCGTATAACTTCTCTATTAGATTTTATTTATTATTAGAGGAATATATCCTGTTGGTCTAGTGGTCAGTGGCCCTGACTGCTATGCACAAGGTCGTGGGTTCGATTTCCACCCAGGACAAAAGTTTGTGTGATGAGCATGATCATTTGTCCTTTTCCTGGGTGTAATTTATCTATATAAATATATTTGTATGTTTATCAGTTGTCTAGTACACATAGCACAAGCTCTGTTTAGTTTGGGACTAGATGGCGTTGTGTGAAAGTTGTGAAATATTATTATTATATGATGTGTGCAGCAAGATAAACACATCACATCAGTAATAAAAAAAACACAAACATTTTCAATCAAATATTTAATAGCAATAAAATCCAATTTCACCTCCTGTAGTTTCTCAGCTGTAATGGGGGCGATAGATTTTCATATTTCTTAGCTAACCTAACTATACTAAAGTCATATTCTACTTTCTGCACAGGTAAAAGATTTGAGAGCGGTGGAGGACGCTTTCGTACCGGTCATCAAGATGAACTTCGACGGAATTGAGATAGACTTGCTGTTTGCCAGGCTGGCTCTTAAAGAAATACCAGGTAAGGATATTGTTATACGCTAACGACGTTCCGCCGCCTCAGAACGCTAGGGCAACTGAAGTAACCGGGTGGTGAGAGTCTGTAGAAGTCTGACAGTCCTATTCGATCCGCCCAGAGCGAAAGGGGTTATAATACTTACATTGTAGACAAAATACAGGGTGGCACGTTTTTTTTATGTTATTTGGATGGTAATTCATCCAATGACTGTCTCCCGATCTGGGCGAAGCGGGAGGGTGTGTCAGACTTTTACTGACTAAAACCCATCCGTGTTCCGTCATATGCCCTTCGTGTTCTGAGTACCAGTGTTTTCTATTCTATTTTATTTGATGAATAGCTTGTGCCAGCGGCTTCGCCCGCATGGGAAGTTTTTCCCGTGTAAATCCCGATCCCGTGGGAATTTCGCAAAATCCTTTCTTAGCGGATGCCTACGTTCTTTGAGGAGTGGCTAGATCGGCGTCACGGCGTCCTGACCTACCGCATGACGCAGGTCCTCACCGGACACGGAAGTTTCGGGAGGTACCTGTATCTGATGGGAACGGAGGAAACGCCTGGGTGTCACCACTGCGAGGGTCGCCCTGAGGACACCGTAGAGCACACGGTGCAAGACTGCCCCGCTTGGGCAGAGCACCGACGTGTCCTCACGGCGGCGATAGGCGGAGACCTCTCGCGCCCGGCATTGGTCGAGGCCATGCTGCGGGGCGAGAGGGAGTGGGAAGCGGTCGCCTCCTTCTGCGAAGCAGTCATGCTTTCGAAGGAGGAGGCGGGCCGCGTGAGGGAGAGGATGGCGTCCTCCCTCCAGCCCAGCCGCAGTGGTAGAAGCCCACGGCGTCGGACATCGGCCGACGATCTCCGGCCACCGTAGGCGCGGGCATGCGGACAGCGAGTAAAGGGCAACTCGCTGTCCGACCATGGACCACGCCCGGGTCAACGGCGCGTCGTGTTCCACGCGCGCCTCAAAGAGCGTCAGCAATATGACGAGGCCCCCCCTGTAGAGGGCCGAAGCCTGCCGGGGTCGTGGGACTCATCCCGTTACCGTGACCCCGGTACGTAAAGGGTTATTGAAGGAACACCGTGGATTTTAGTCAGTAAAAGTCTGACAGTCCCTTCCACCCTGCCCGGGGTGGGAGGACTTATTTGATAATTTTACAACACTAAAAAAAAAAAAAGCGGATGCCTACGTCATAACAGTTACCTGCATGCCAAATTTCAGCCCGATCCGTCCAGTGGTTTGGGCTGTGCGTTGATAGATCACTATTGTCAGTCAGTCACCTTTGAGTTATATATTTTTTTTTTTTTTTTATTTTATTTAGAATAGGTTCGCGTTTGACCACCATCTCACCTGATGGTAAGTGATGATGTGGTCGAAGATGGAGCACGCTTACCTAAAAGTAACCTATTCACTCTTGACTTAAAGACTCCTAGGTTATAGCTATCGGGCTATATTTTTAGATAACACTATATTTCGGCGCATTTGAGTTTTGATGCGTTTATCTACAATCTAAGAAAGGCTATATTCACTATTAGGAAAACCAATTATTATATTATGTAGGCAAACATAGTACAGTTATTGTGTAATTAATTTAATATTTTCCTCAACATTTGATTAGAAATAAAATGTAGTTTCCGCCTGCTTGTCTGTACGTGAGTTTGTCTTTATTTAAAAGTATTATAACCACAGTAAAGGTTTCCTTTCTGCTCATTTAAAGCATATAACTTAACATTACAATACAAACAGGTCTGTTTCACAATGGGTTACACAGAGGTTATTATTGTATTTTTTTTCCGTATATTATTAATATTGTATTCTTCATTGACCGGTTTGTGTGGATAACACAAACAGGTCAATGAAGAATACAATATTTATTTTTTATCGGCGTAAATTTATCTACGCCTTATTTAACAGTAGATTTAATTACACTTAACAGACTGTTTTTCATTTGAACACTCAACTTAAGGTTTAGTTGACAACCAGCGTCAAGCAACTTTCATATTAAAATTGAAAAATGTTTGTCTGTGATTTTAGAATATCTTAAGTTAGTAGTTTTCTCGATTGCTTATAGTTGTTTATACAATACTAAACACAAAAAAATGTTTTAGTTTTTTTCTTTATGTTTGTCCGGGCTAATCTCTAGAAAGGCTGAACCAATTTTAATGGAACTTTCACTGTAAGATAGAGGAGGTTATAGGGCAACATATCGGGATACGGGATCGGGATTTACGCTGGAAAAATCGCGTAGGGAATATTGAATCGCACGCGATTGAAGTCGCAGGCAAAGCTATAGTATTTATTACCTTGTATATGTAAATTGTATACAAACAAACGTATAATCTTTTATATTCCCTCTAGCGACCCGGCTCGGCTTCACACAAAACCTTTATAATTATACTAAGTTTTTCCTCATGAATCACACAAATCATGTTTGATGAAAACGGTATGAAATTCTGTTCAGTAGTTTTTGAGTTTATCGCGAACATACAGACAGACACGCGGCCGGGGGACTATGTAATAAATATGTAAGGTTACCCTTACATGTCTATTACATAGTACACCCCACGGCCGCCAGATACAGGACTTCACCGTTTTAAGGCCACACCTTTCTATAAAATCTCGTATATGTGGGTAGACTGTATACATTATACAAACAAATGTACAATCTATACTAACATTATAAAGCGGAAAAGTTTGTTTGTTTAAACGCAGTAATATTCGAAAGTACTGAGTGGAATTGTGAAATTTGGTTTGGAAGTAGATTGAAGCTTGAGGAAGGGTCATTTTTATATGTATAAATTCATTTATTCAGGCAAATTACACCCATTGCCATATCATTAATCAAATTACAAATGCTATTAAAAACAAAAATAAAATAAAATAAAGCCAAAATAATCACAAAATTAAACTAAAATACAAATTAAAATACATCGTTAAAAATAACAATAATAACATAAAAATCCTGAAATGATAAATTGGACGTAGTTATGCAAAAAGGATCCAATCCAAACTTTTACCGCCCATAAGACCGCCCATTGTAACACCCTTTGTAGTTTTTTAAGTCCTTATGTAATTCTGTTATGGTGTACAATAAAGAGTATATCTATCTATCTTTTTTAAAATTGAGTTATATATACCAAAAGCATCTTCAGGGTGATATATTAAAAATATCAATATAACTCAATTTCGGAAAAAGTGTGGAATGGATCCTTTTTGCATAACTACGGCCAATTATAGTCTTCTCCCTATTGGTACAGCGACATGTCTGCTCGAACAATGCCGGAGGTAAGGGCAGTCCAACCTTTCCCCGATCATCGCTAGAACGGTGTTGGAGCTGGCCCGCACTCTGCGCACTATAGTCGCGTTAAAACAGTCAGTGCACGTTTCTGCGAACATACCCAAGGCGCTACAGTACTACTATTTTTACCCGACTAAAAAAGATGGAGGGTTAAGTTTAAGGTTATGTTTTCATCGTGGTAAAGTCCACGGCAGTGAAGCCCTGCGCGGCGAGCTATTGTTTTATATTCCTATTATTTCCTTTATTTGACTTATCTCTCAAATATGACATACTAGCTTCCGCCCGCGACATCGTCCGCGTGGAAAAAAAATCCCCCGATTTTGAAACATTCTTCATTAGTGCTCCGCTCCTATTGGTCTTAGCGTGATGATATATAGCCTATAGCCTTCCTCGATAAATGGGCTATCTAACACTGAAAGAATTTTTTAAATCAGAACCGTAGTTCCTGAGATTAGCGCGTTCAAACAAACAAACTCTTCAGCTTTATAATATTAGTATAGATTAAAATATTTTTCTAGAATTTAAAAAAAAAAAGTGGCAGTTCGCCGGTTTCGGGAGCAGGGTCCAAGCTACCGTTGGTTAGGTCTCCAGAGAAAGGAACCTCCTCACAATACGAGCTGTATCGAGGAATACTGCCTTCTATTATTATTAACATGATAATAAAACAAAATGAGTAAACAGTTTTTATTAATTTTATCAGAGAACCGACTCTGGGAATTTCCCGCACTAAAAGGTTATCAGTTCGCTGCACGTTATCGTTACCCCTGAAATATAAAACCAGTCAATGGAGACGTCATTCCCTTGTGAAAAGTATTCATATATATATGTCCTATTACAAGGCAAAATATTTTCAAAAGTTTAACGGATGAGATTAGTAATAAACTAGCCTATCTGATATTGTACGTTGGAAATTATTATTTGTGCCAAGTGTCATCTAAATTCCTTAAGACAATTTTGTGTGATTTGAACACGAACATACAAATACTTTTTCATATTTCACAACTTTTACATTTATGATGCTAATCGGATTCTTTTATACAAGGTGTAACAGATTAAGCGCAATAACTGAGACACCCCAATTGGAATATTTAAGTCTAAAACAACAGCCGTAACTAAATAAATTAAAACCAAACCTAGACATTTTTTCATAAAATAGGTATCTTTTTTTAAAAAACGCAAAACGGTTGTGCGTTACACAATATCCTTACGCATACGCATACACTCATCCAATGTTAGCGGCCGACACGCACACCAGCGCATTTCCTTGAATTAAGGATTGTATTAATTTGTCATGATACTGTGTTTCCCTTTTAAGTTAAATGAAAGATTTTTCCGTCAAATTTTAATACCTATTTTTATGACGGAAATTGATTCAGAAACCGATTCTGAACCAACTACTTTCAGGAATTGCGTTTATTCTGTTACACGTTGTATAATTATATTAGAAGTAATATAGTCGTTAGCTAGCCTCTCTAACGTCTGTAACACAAATATACTAGCTACTACCACTACTTCTACTATAACTAGCTTCTGCCGTGACTTGTTTTTGCGTGAAAGGGTGACAAACAACAATCGTCAATAGCCTAATGGATAAGGCATCGGACTTGTGATCGAGATGTCACGCGTTCGAACCCCACACAATTGCTCCAGACATAAGCATATTTAATTTAGCTCAGTTGTAGGGGTTAACAAGATTGCTAGTAATTTAAATTCTACTCACATTGTTATTTATCTTTTTAAATAAATAAAAAACCATATATCCATCCTCACAAACTTTTGATGTTATAATATTAGTAAGAAGTAAGATTTGTCCTACTACTGAACCGAATGCTGCCTATCCGACCTCCACAACCCAGTAAGTGGATAGGCTTCTTGTCCCTATGATGATAAATCTACAACGTGTAATGGAAACCCCATATCTATCCAAAAGGACTGAAGACAACATCTGGTATGGAGTCTCTATGCAAAGTTTCAGCTCAAAATAAGTGACTCACAGAATTGACCCCAAATTATCGGTTTTATAAATATTTCTTGAATACCAATAATAACAAACGTGCCACAGCACTATGAGGGTCATCACTTTCCACGTCACTTACCAATAAAATGATAATTGTCTTTGTTCTTCTTAATTTGAAAAATTCGGTCTCTGGTATCAATGTATTGAAATTTCTAATAAGCTCCACACATGTAGACATAGGATTACAAAACCCTTGCTATATCGTTTGCTATCATTCAAAGAAGCTGTGCATGGTAATTTGGTATGTATATACGCTTTAAATTACACGTTGTATATTTACATATTGAATGTCATTTTTTTATAGTTGATAGGCTTGCGTTTGACCATAATCTCACCTGATGTTAAG
Source organism: Tholera decimalis (assembly GCA_943138885.2). Classification (NCBI taxonomy): domain Eukaryota; kingdom Metazoa; phylum Arthropoda; class Insecta; order Lepidoptera; family Noctuidae; genus Tholera; species Tholera decimalis. The sequence continues at coordinate 7,443,129 of OW964571.2, forward strand.
CGATGATGTGGTCGAAGATGAAGCACGCTTGCCTAGAAGTAACCTATTCACGCTTGACTTAAAGACTCCCAGGTTATAACTATCAGGAAACACAGACTCCGGCATGGAATTCCACTCCTTAGCCGTACGCAGAATGAGAGTATTCCCAAAACGTTTCGTGCGTATTGGTGGGATATCCACCATGTAACGATGGCGCATCGCCGTTTGTCTTGTAATCCAATGATGGAACGGGCTTGGTGGAATAAGACTGAAATTCCATCGCACACTCCCCGAAATGTAACCGATAGAAAACTGATAGGCTTGCAACACGTCGCCGATGCTCTAGCTAGGCTCTGGAGCTTTGTTTCGATATTGATTTTGCGATATTGATTTGTATGAATACGAAATACCAATTAAAATGACTCACTAATAGCCGTGATAAGATACCAATGTCAATGATTCATTTAAAAAAAAAAAAACAAAAAAGCAAATAAGTATTCTAAACTAACTACTGCTCGCGACTCGCGTGATTGGTATGTTTTTCGGCGAAAATATGCTATTTCTTTAACCATACCATAAATCACATTGATCTGTTGCTCCGTTTTAACCTCAAGGAAGAACAAACATAAAATCGTATTTTCGCACTTGTTTTATTGCCCGCGACTTAGTACTAACTGTGTTTGTTTCCTGATAGCTATAACCTCCGGAAGTCTTTAAGTCAAGAGTTGAACAGGTTACTTCTATCATCGCCAACCATCAGGTGAGATAGTGGTGAAATGCGAACCTCACAACAATAAAAATAGTTTTGTAATACAAACGTTCGATCATTATATCATATCAGTAGATAAATAGATAGATATACTCTTTATTGTACAGTCGGCCAAGAAAGTGGTGTACCACCCTAAGGTTGAATATCGCTTGCAGATTCATAGGTGATAAAGATTAGTTTCGCTTGCAGATCGATCTGACAACTTCTATTGCTGTCTTTATCTGATTATTGATAACGACTATTACTGTTTGTAACGTGACAGCTGTTCTTAGTTTGAACTTGATGGAACCAATGACGTCGTAAAATCAACGGCGGGGGGCTGTAGATTTTGATGACAAAATTGTATCTACAAATTCAGAATTGTAATCAACAAGTTACATAAAATTGTAAAGGCACAAGGCGAGTCCACAAACCTACAATTTCTGTAAACTTGTAATTACAATATCAATAAAAAACAAGCTAAAAATAGATTTATCCTTTTATTAAATTTCTACAATCAATTTTAAAATACTTATAACAAACAAAAACATAGCATATATAGTAATATTTAGAAGATATTGAAAATTTTTTAAAATTAGAAACGGGTGTAACCGCCGTTGGCCTCTATAACCTCTAAAAGACGAGACCTCATTGAACCAACAAGCCGTGAGCAAATATCGGTTCCCCGCATTTTCTCCCAGATATAATTACAGTGACTAATAAGAGCTTGTTTGGTTCTTTCATTTTGATGCGACCATCGTTGGACCATAAGGCCCCAAAGATTTTCTATCGGGTTGAGGTCCGGCGATCTTGAGGGCCACTGAATTACCCTTACGTCAGTGTGTGAACGAAACCAGGCTCTTACGATCCTCGCATTATGAATAAAACAATTATCTTGAACAAAATCAAATTGTGGCACTTCGTTCTCCGGGTAAACATTACGGACTGTCGGTAGCATTGCATTCTGAAGCACGTCGATATAATTTACAGCCGTCGCTCGAGGAGGTAGAGAACACAATTCTCCTACACCATCCGTACTCATCCAGCCCCAAATATTTACGGAAATTCGACCTGATTCTCTATTTGGGATTACATGATCATCTTTATACCGTGTTGAATTATATCGCCAAAGGTGAAGACGTCCATGCTGACTGGATTTAAACGTTTTTTCATCACAAAACACTGTATTAGACCAATCAAACTCTAAGTGCTCTCTGGCGAAGTTCAGACGAGCAAGTCTGTGAGCATCCGTCAAATATATTTTCTTGGCGGAATGCCTGTGGTGCAACCCCATGTAATGTAGATGATTCCTTATTGTTTGGGCAGTCACATCGAACATCTCCGCAAAATGTTTTGTGGGCTTAAAACCATTGATTTCATATTCCCGTCTCATGAATTCTCTATCGTTATTGGAGAGTGCAGGCCGGCGACCACTTCTTCTGTGATCCAACAAACTTCCCTCCTCTCCTTCACGACGAATCCAAAAGCGGACAGAACGCCTCGATATATTCAAATTCCGGGATATCGCACTGATACTGCTTCCCTCATTAAATTGGGCAATTATTTGTGCTCTTTCGGCAATGGTCAAGTTGGCAGGCATTGAGATGATTTTATATGCAGTTGATTGAAAAATAACACGGAAAATATATCGATTTTTTGCATATATTTGACAAAATGTCAATTGTCAGTTTTCTTTTTCAAATGGAATTCGGTTGTCTAAATAGTTTTTATTACTTTTGTTTGGAAACATTTCAATTGCTTTGTAGAAACTAATGTCCTTTTCATTTATACTAAAGGTTAAAATGTCATGTACTTATATGTGACATATGACGTATGAATACTAAATACATAGGTTTACGTCATGATAATGTTGTCTCTTTCAGTAATATCTTTTTATAACGAACCTTGTTGTAATTTTCGATGACCGGGAAACTAAATCAAAACTGGTACACCACTTTCTTGGCCGACCGTACACCATAACAGAATTAAATAAGGACTTAAAAACTACAAAGGGTTACAATGGGCAGTCTTATCGCTAAAAGCGATCTTTTACAGACACCTTTGGATGGATTTGACACAGCAAGAGAAATAAATACGCGGGTAGTCCGTGGTATACTATTTAGTTATATACAATACATAAGTAATAAACTACATACTCAATAGGTATATGTTTATAACTACTTAAAATCAGTCTACCCCCTATCTCCGAGGTATATTCTGTCTCTGTACCAAATTTCATAAAAAAAAGGTTTCAATAAGTGGTTCAGACGTAAAAGTGTAACAGACGGACAGAGTTATGATATAAGTAAGGATATATTAGGGAAGTATGGATTATCTTTCGGTTCAAAAACGCGGGCGTCGTTGTTATAAGTACTTCTGAAAACGAATAGCTGCCATAAAAACTAAGGTCAGATCGCATTAATATTGTTTCAATCGACTCTGAAGCAATGGTCCCTAAAATGTCGTCCTGCAGTTCCCCTCTTCCCATTATGGCTCTGCGGAAAAGGGTCGTATTAGCTACTAGAATTTATAAAAGGCCCGTGTTTTCGCTTATGTGATTTTACTTAGGTAGGTAAGCTTATGAAAGAATCTAAGTAATCATTAGTTAATTGCTACACTACACATGCGTTTGCATTTTTTAGCCAAAAAAAAAATGGATGAGGTTATCAAGTCGACGCGTATATTTTTTTTTTTTTGTATGATCACCGATTACTTGAAGACGGCTGAACCGATTTGGAAAATTCTTTTTTGTTTGAAAGAGTATACTTCAAAGTTGGTCCCATTGTCACCAAGTCAGGATCTGATGGTATCCCATCGTCATCTGGAGAAATCGAGGGAACTCTTCAAATATTGTAGGCACACCTATAGAGATTTGAGTATTTTTTATAGTAACTTGTGTAGTCGCATTCGAAAAGCACCATTTGTGAAGTGGACCTGATGATGAAGACCACAGATGGTCACTGGAACTACTCAATATATAGGTAGGAATAATAAGTATTTCATGTGTTCCGCTTCGATTACTTGAACATGGTTATTAAGCACAATATGCTCGTCACAATGCATATGGTGAAATGAAGCTGATGGTGAAGTACCAGGAGAATTCAACAATTAACGGCCCAGCATTGGTAAAAGCAATATTTTGTAAAAGGTTATAAGTAGTTGACATTTAGGCTTTTGTAACTGGGTAAATTATAAATCGACCAACTAAAAAGAGAAAAAAAAAAATATTTTCACCAAAAAATTAAACCGACTTCAAAAAACACTGCAAAGTGAAAAATAACGTTTTTATGTATTAGAAAAATCTACTTAGTCTGTTCTCAACTTTGTAGCGGTCGGCTTCCAGTCAACCGGATAGGCAGTAAAATACTAGAACTGCAGCTGAGTACGTTACATGGCGCGACTGCCCGTCTGACTTCCACAACCCAAATAGCTGGGTAACACAATACCCTTTGACCAGACTGTTGTCAGATTTTCTTGCTTCTGACAACCCGTAATGTCTGTCAAATGTTATAATAGTCACCCATCCACGCAAAAGTAGATAGATAGGCAAGCGTTGCTTACCCTACCTATGAAAATTCAATGACGTATTATAATAGACGCGTTATATTCCCACAAAACACCTCTCAAAAACGGCACGAAACACACATAGAGAATTACTATCTAATACGTGTAAAAAAAGGGACAGAAAATAAATGCCATCTTTAGGTACACCTGATGTTAGAGAGAGATGAATATACATCTTTAGTTAACAACCTCCCCTAACGTCACGTGACTGACTTCATTCATACGCCATTAGCCGTGTAGAAAAATTAAAATAAAAAATGTATTTCTGTTGATATTTACCTATGAAATGACACATTTTGACCTCTCACGGAAGCAGTATAATTAGTGCAACGTCTGAAAACACACAAAGGCATGCTTTTTTCCTAACTTTTTTTAAAACACATTTTTTCTTAAGATGTGTAGTGTAGCAATCGCGACCCAGGTTCGTGCGTAACTAAACAGACACGAGGCACTTACCTTGATTTCAACTTGCCATTTTAGAGCGCGGACAACGTATCTATAGTTCATTATATATCTTTGTGAAAATTGACCTATGCGGCTGTTATGTTTTAGTCGCCCACGATCTCTTCAAAACAGAACTACAATAGTACATGGTTCATCGAGGGGAGAAAGTGACCGATTACCAACGAGGGTGTAGTTTGAGGCCCGAAGGGCAGCTGAGGGCTAATACACATGAGTTGGGAATCACACTTTCTTCCTAGTGATACATAGTGCTTTATACTATACCTATGAGGAAAAACAAAACACAAATGTAATTAATTAATGTAATTTTAAGTACATTAATAATTGAAACCGAGTTAAAAGATAGGACCTATGGCTCTGACAGTAGGTACCACATTTATTTTTCGCGCCATATTGTTATTCTTATTATGTTCGAATGCTGAAAGTTGATGTGAAATCTTGAATTTGTTCAGCAGCGTGTTGGAGTAATTGTGTAAACTACGTGGCCAGTATCATTTTCTCTTGGTGATAAAAACTTTTTGTCTTTTGGCATTATAAGTACTTTTAAGTTAGCTACTGAATTGGTCTAAATTAAAAAAAGCAGTGCATTAGTAATGTGGATTTTCATACACTTTTCGCTCCCTCTCCAGTGTCTCTAGCACGTCAGTAATGAATTCTCATACACTTTTGCGACTCGCACATTTGTACTACAGTAATAACGTCCTTTCTGTCAAACTTTTTAAAAAGTAATAAGGCACTTTCCGAGCAGGTATAGTATAAAAATATCTTATGCATTTTAGTTTTTTAAATCGAACTTGCAATGGAGGTAGAATTCACATTACTAGCAATCTTGTTAAGATAAGATACATTTATTTGCTTATTACATAGTATAAAATGTGTTATAAATAAATACGAGATCGACATGTCTTGTTTAAAACTAAATTATACAAACTTACATGCTACTGTTAACCCCTCCAACTAAGCTAAATATGCTTGTATCTGGAGTGATTCCCACGGCAATGGTGTAATGGGTGGGGTTTGAACCCGCGACCTTTCGATCGAAAGGCCTAAACCTTAGCCATTAGGCTATGGCCGTTTATTGCTATCTCTATCTCCAGACATGTAGCGCAATTGTTTATTTACATAAATTAATTTATCACTACAGTATCAGCCTCCCGCCGTAATCCCAACATGTCTGGGGTTGGTGCAGCATCTCTACAACTTCAATACGTCACTAACAGCGATCATCTAAGTATTTATCAAATTTTTGGCCATAGTAACATTTATTTTTAAATATTTTATGTAGGTACAGTCGAGAAAAGAGTTTGGTATTCATCAGCAGAGTTGTAGACATATTATCACAGCACTGAAAATATTCTTTTGGAAAATGAATAACATTTTATAAACTACTTAAAGTAATCTTAACTCTTTTTTTTAATATTAAAAATAGGTTCGCGTTTGACCACCATCTCGATGGTGATGGTAAGTGATGATGTGGTCGAAGATGGAGCACGCTTACCTAAAAGTAACCTATTCACTCTTGACTTAAAGACTCCTAGGTTATAGCTATCGGGAAACACAGACTCCGGCAGTGAATTCCACTCCTTAGCCGTACGCACAATGAAGGTATTCCCAAAACGTTTTGTGCGTATGGGTGGGATGTCCACCGTGTAACGATGGCGCTTCGCCGTTTGTCTCGTAGTCCGATGATGGAACGGGCTTGGTGGAATTAGATTGTGTAATTCCATCGTACACTCCCCGAAATGTAACCGATAGAAAATAAAAAAAATAATCTTCAACGCTGTGGCTGGTAATTTATCCCAGAGACTGCCGGCATTGCCACGTACTTTGACTTTGGCCATAGTAAAAGTCAGCCCTTGGTCACGGGAAATGTTTACTTCCTTTTTCGAAATTTCTTCGAAATGGTTGTGAGCACAAAGACCCTATAGTTCGAGAGTTTTAACCCCAAACGGCTCGAAAAGTGAACACAAAGCTTTAAGTTTAAAGTTTTAATTAAGTTATTATAGGAATTTTGTTTTTTTTTGTCAGAACACTTAATTATTTACTTGAGAATCAATATTTTCTTTGTTTGACTGTACCACTACAAGTCCCGAGATAAAAAAATAACCCAATTGTTTTTTGTCTGCAGATTCTTTTGATCTACGAGACGACATGCTACTGAAGAACTTAGACCAGAAATGCGTTCGCTCCCTGAACGGTTGCCGCGTGACTGACGAGATTCTACGTCTCGTGCCAAATATCAACAACTTCCGACTGACGCTGAGAGCCATCAAACTGTGGGCCAAACGTGAGTATACATTTAGTTATGTTTTACTGGTGAAAATGTCACGAAATGTGCTTAAGAAATTAAGCATATGAAAAGGAAGTTTACTAAATGAGTGCCTCAGAGGATAGCTAGATACTTGGTTTGGAATGTTTTTAGAGGCTAACTGTGCCCGCAATTTCGTACGCGTAGTAATTTTTTCTAACGCAAAACAAATGTAATCAGGCGGTACTTAAAATCCATAAGTGGTTGACCTTTATTTGGTACGACGACGGTGACAAGAGCATGTCGGATGATATGAAACTTAGTTCTATAAATCCTTTTTTTGCAATTGCTGCGCTACTGTATAAATAAAAAAAATATGGATTCATTATTCTTGTTATAAAAGATGCCAAGCATTACCCCTGGAACATTACACATGACCATACCTCTGAAACACTCTATGTATTTCTTAACACATAAATTTTTAGTAACGAATTTATAGTTCCATAATTTTTGAATTTTTCGACTTAAAGTTTTATATATTTTACTTAAGATTATATCGTTGTTGCGCTTGCTAAAGTCGCTATGTGGTATTTAGTAATTTTCGTTCTTTTATGCAGTTTCAATCGTTATTTTAATACACACATGCTGTAAAAACAGCTATCGGATAAACGCAATAATGAAAGGTAACTCTTTAAATATGTCGTTTATCAGATAGCTGTTTTTACAGCATGTGCGTATTAAAATAACGATTGAAACTGCATAAAAGAACGAAAATGACTACATACCACACAGCGACTTTTGCAAGCGCAACGACGATATGAAAATGGGAGCTTTTGCATTAAGTTGCCAAACATATGGATTCAGGGCAAATAGTTATAAAAGTATCGTTGGGCAGGTCACGGCATATACTCGAACACGCTGGGCTACCTGGGCGGCGTGTCGTGGGCCATGCTGGTGGCGCGCACGTGCCAGCTGTACCCCAACGCGCTGCCGGCCACGCTGGTGCACAAGTTCTTCCTGGTGTTCAGCCAGTGGAAGTGGCCGCAGCCGGTCTTGCTCAAGCAGCCCGACAGCGTCAACCTTGGCTTCCCCGTTTGGGATCCCAGAGTAAGTACTTACAATAAAATATTATATATTACACAACTTTCAAGCAAAACAAGCAAAGCAGAGCTTGTGGTATGAGTACTAGACAACTGATAAACATACATATCGATGGCTCCCACGTACGTTGTTGTAACCCATAAATTGCAATATTACAGGAGAGCGTTTCAAAGATACTAATAGCAATAAAAACTGCATTTTTCAATTAATCTTTATACAATTCAGTATTACTGACTATATTCACATATTGAATTGTATAAACCTAATTGAAAAATGCAGTTTTTATTGCTAATAGTATCTTTGAAACACTCCCTTGTAAAATTGCTATTTGTGGTTTACAACAACTTACGTGGGAGGCATCGATATATATTTCTAAATTCATACATATTATAGATAAATTACACCCAGACAAAAAACAAATGATCGTGCTCATCGCACAAACATTTGTCCTGGGTGGGAATCGAGCCCACGACCTTGCGCATAGCAGTCAGGGCCACTGACCACTAGACCAACAGGCCTGCTATACTATTATATGTATACTTTATTGTACACCACAATTCAGAAACACCTTAATAATATTGTTTAACCTATGGTTACAATGGCGGTCTTATCGCTGATAGATAGATAGATATTCTCTGTATTGTATACCATAAAAGAAACAAATAAGTACTTAAAAACTAAAATGGATGATAAAATGGACGGGCTTCTCGCTGCAAACGATCTTTTACAGACAACTTTTGAATGTATTGAACACACAAGGAGAAAATAAATACGTGGGTACTCTGCCAGACAACCTTTAGAAGGTCTTTAAGAACTTAAAGTGGAGAGGAGAAATTTCTTGCACTTAGAAAACTCATCTTTCATAAAATCTTATTCAAAATATATATACAATAAATACATGAGTATTAATAAATATGATGTGTTCTTTAACATCGTGAGGAGAGAAAACAAGGCATAATCAAAGACGTGAATAAAACTGAATGGCAACCGAGCTGTTAAAAGCAGCGTGTGACTGAGCTTACCTTACGGACTTCGGCAATGTATTTCACAAACGAATAGCCAGTACCGTAATTTAAATTAAATTAAATTGCAGCACCGCTCTTGCGTATTGCACTGACCAATACAATTTTTGATGCAGCTAAAATAATGTTAATTTCATAAACAACTAAGCATAGTGCATAATATAATCTTGTAAGAAACATCATGACTTGATTTTGAATCATCTGTTGACAAAGTCATACAACTTCATCATTTTCAAATATTTCATGAATTTTTTTGTAAGTCTTGATTATTTTACATTTAATTAAATTTCAATAAATATGTTGTAAAGTATATGCCCTGCTCCTTTTATTGCACTTTGAATTAACTGTCTCTCTCTACAACATCCCATTACTGGAATTCAGATAATAATGATACTGACGGAATATAAGATGAGCTTCTTGTAATCTCTCAGAACGTATTGTTAAACGTATTGTAGTATTAAAACTTATTTTATTAATCACTAAGCCTGTATAATTTCGTTCAACAGGTAAACATATCGGACCGGTTCCACCTGATGCCGATCATAACGCCGGCGTATCCTCAACAGAACTCCACGTTCAACGTGTGCGCATCAACAAGGACCGTCATTTGCGAAGAGTTCAGACTAGGTTAGTATCTGAAAAAATACTTCTGACTGATAAGAGAATGCAGTTCTTTGTTAAAATTATGTCTTAAGCTATATCATCAGCCTATAATGTTCCCATTGTTGGGACATAGGCCTTTTTTTTATTGGTCTTCTTCGTATCGATGGTAAATCGCGTACTTTGTATGTTTTGGGCTCAGTAGGTTCTACCATTGGCGTTCAGTGCCGTTTATTAGGTCTTATGATGTACATGTTCTTGGACCATTAGGACACTCAAGCAGATGGGACATTGTTTGGTCAGGAACGCCACAATCTCTCATCTTTGGGATGGATCTGCGAAATACCAACTGGACGCGCTTAAGTCTATCGAGAAGCGGGCCAAGAGACTCATTGGCAACGATGCACTGGTCGAGTCAAAGCTCCAGAGTCTTGAACATCGACGACGAGTTGCAAATCTATCGGTTTTCTATCGGTTACATTTCGGGGAGTGTGCGATGGAATTACACAATCTAATTCCGCCAAGCCCGTTCCATCATCGGACTACAAGACAAACGGCGAAGCGCCATCGTTACATGGTGGACATCCCACTTATACGCACTAAACGTTTTGGGAATACCTTCATTGTGCGTACGGCTAAGGAGTGGAATTCCCTGCCGGAGTCTGTGTTTCCCGACAGCTACAACCTAGGAGTCCAGAGTGAATAGGTTACTTTTAGGCAAGCGTGCTCCATCTTCGATCACATCATCACTTACCATCAGGTGAGATAGTGGTCAAACGCGAACCTATTTTCAATAAAATAAAAAAAAATCGCACTGGGTGTCAGTTTGGCATGTAATTTAATATCCCCACCACTTTGCTAAATTATGCTTACAACGGCCTACTTGGGTTCGCAGTCGATTGTATAGAAATACATTCAAAAAAATAAAATAAAAATATAATGGTGATTAAATACATAAAAGTAGAATTGATGTACAAAATATTCTTATATTATAGTTATACAAATGCAATAAAATGCAAATGTAAAATAATAATAATAAATGCTTTATTTTCTAAGTTTACAATTCAGCAGAATAGCACTATGTATTACAGACTATATAAACCTAAACATTGTAAGAATAACACCGAGTTTAAACCTCTGGCACCCAAGCTAAGATTAAACTTGTGTTATGGGTGTGAAAAAAAATCTTCATCACTAAGAATACATTTTGAGTCAGGATTTACATTTTATTTCTGTTTCATTCACAGGTCTAGCAATAACAGACGAGATAATGCTGGGGAAGTGCGGCTGGGAGCGCCTGTTCGAAGCCCCCAACTTCTTCTCGCGCTACAAGCACTTTATTGTACTGCTGGCGTCTTCCGTCTCCACAGACGACCAGTTGCAGTGGTGCGGCCTTATCGAGAGCAAGATACGTCATCTTATCAGTGAGTATTTAGGGATATGCGGAACAGGGGTACCGTGTCAATCCAATACACTGTAACTACAAAAGACAAAATTTAATAAATTGAGCAAAATAGTTTTTTTTCTGTTTTTCGAAGATTACTCCAAAAGTTACTTTAGAAAGTATTCAGTGTTTGGTATCAAATTAAACGTAATTTTATAAGTAACCCAGCTCGCTAGGTAGAATATACACAAAAAGTGGCATTGACTTATGAGCTTATTCGTAATATTTTTTACATTTTGTACATGTCATGCACTAGCTCAGTGCAGAAGAAATTTTCATGTCTTTAATCATCTTATGGAAATGAGACCAACTACACGGTTTCATATATTCTTCTACACAATAACTTTAATGTCTTGGAAAATAAAGGAAACAGTCTCTGTCTCTATACAAAAAACAAAATTACAGCTGGTCCCCGCTCCCGGCAGTCGTCCGTTCGTTCTCTGTCAAATCATGCAATAACCATTGAGATCGCCGCCGGTTCTCGCTCCTGATTGGCGCGCCCGCAACGCGCAATCTTACTACTTTGTTTTGACAAAACACTGTATCTTAACTACGATACGATACGATTAATCCCATTGAAAAGGGAGGATCGTCCGCTTCAAAAGTTTTTATTTCAAGTAATGCTTACATGGGCACTTATAAAACGTAAGAAGTTAGTGCACGGTTTGAAATTGGTCGTTTACTATGAAGAACCGGTAAGAAACTCCATGGTTACTTTTTTCAAAATATCATTAATTTGTTGTCTGGTGGGCAACTGCCATGTTTGTTATCGGGTGATTTGTCTGTAGGCTAGTTGTGCGGTAAACTCTGCTTGCGCGATACAGGATTTCTATCATTAGTTTGTTATTGGGAGACAGATGTCGCTACAAGTACATATCATTCATTATAGACTATTGCCCCGCGGTTTCACCCGCGTTAACCTTCCGTGAACCACGTGGATAAAAGTTACGTCCTGAACTACGTGGGGTTTCCTGAACCCCATCATCATTCCACCTTTTTATAAGTAGTATTTTTTTATATTTATATTAAATGTATTATTATTATTTATGGACTATAACAGGATAAAAATAAAATAAATTTGTCAAATATAATAAACATTTTTAATATCTTTAGGCATTGTAACAAAAATTGTGTTTTTCACCAAATAAAAGGAGACAAACCTCTTTGGCTTAGCCTTAAAAAAAGCAACTTAAATAATAAATTGTTATTGCCTTTCATTGAGGGCTTGATGAGGTAGGAAACAAAAATAAAATTAAAAAACCTAAACATAATTAGTCTTCTTGAGATCCTAGTTGGTTCAAATTACCACAATTTTTACAAAATAAAAATGAGCATGTTCGAAGCATATAGGTACTTTATCGCCAAAATATTTCGATTCTAGTACCATCTTAAGCCCAGAAGTCATTGAGGTTTTGTCTCCCAGAACGGTACAATCTTGCTAAAAATAAAAGCCCAACAACAGTTCGAGTCGCCTTCACTTTCGGGTAAAAACACCTCATCCGTGCCGCCATCACTGTCTTCCATAAGTGCCGATAACATTGCATCTTCATTTATACGACGAGCCTTTATGAGTCCTGGATAGAAATAAAGTAAAAAAAAAATACAAGAACTTGTAGAAATACTCATATTTTCCATATCATATCGCTTACCTTTTAGACGACATCCCGAACTACGTGGGGTTTGTGACACCCCACCGCACTTTACCGGCGTCAGTCCGAGGCGCCTGTGACGCTATTACTAAATCACTGTTACTATGCGGACTGGCAACGTCGCAACTCCAGCTAGACGAAGGTTTGAAGTTTTCGCGCGGACATTAAAAAAGATACGAATACGAAGATTTTTGTTTCAGTGGGGTTTATTAAACCCCACGTGGTGCACGGAGGGTTAATCAACATCTCAACTATAGAAACTTTCATCCTCTGTTTCAACCCTTTAAGGATAGGCAAAGAATGTAGTATATGTTTGACCCTGGATCTTCAAATATTTACATTCCAAATTTCATCCTAATCGGTGCAGTGGTTTGGCCGTAAAATCGTAACAGACAGACAGACAGACTTTCGCATTTATAGTATTAGTAACTAGTTGCTGCCCGCAACTTCGTTCGCGTGGGAGGATATCCCTCGTAAATCCCGATCCCGTGGGAATTCCAGGATAAAAAGTAGCACAGTATCCTTAGCTGGTAAGTATTTCATTAAAATCCATCCAGTAGGTCCGAAGATTAGCGTGTACAAACAGACAGATCTTTTTTAGTTTTTTTTTGCCGTATTACCGTTTCTTAACCCACCTCAATTATTATTTTTGTAAAACTAAAAATGTACAGACACACTTTTTTACTGAGAGAGAGAGATCTTTGTTTAAACATGGTATACATACAAGAGCAATCAAGATATTATTTTGTTTGAGTCCAGTCATGTTTAGCCGTCAGTATCGGCATGCAAATATTTCACATAGGTGATGAGAGTAATTACAAATAATCAAAACATTAACTCAAATAGGCATCTACAAAATTAAAAAATTTAGAAATTATATAAATTTAAAATCATTCTTTTTTCAATTGTCAATTTAGTATTACGGTCAAATATAGTTTAGTATTCATGTTCAGATTCTATATTAATTACATTCATATTCATCAACAGAAAAAAAAATATTAATGTCAGGAAAAAGTCTTAATAGTTAAGTCGATCAGTCAAAAGAAAACACTTTTTCGTTTACAAATTCACAGTAACAATAGTATGCCTTTTGCGAAAGAAACCTTTTTAGTTGATGCTTGAATGCCTTACTATTTAGCTCCTTCCAACGTTTAGGCAAAATGTTAAATATAGTGGGCGCCATGCAGACGATACTTTTGCGCATGAGTTTCTTTTTAGCTGGATAGACTCGAAGAATGGTCATATCCCGTCTGTTACGCGGTACCCCGTCCTGGAGACGTGGAAACAAATTGGGGTTTGTTATAGACAGACAGACAGTCTTATTATATGTATTGAATGTAATAAGACTGTTTAAAATAAACAAGACTGTTTTATTATATGTATAGATATACATAGTACTTATCTTGTTGAAGAGCTCGTGGCTAAAAAATAATAGCCGCACGGATCTATCTTCCAGGATAAACATCTTAACATCGAGATGTCTATGTGCCTCGGAAAGCACGTCTCGGCTGTCATTTGTACATTTTTGTCTATTGTTATCGGTAGTCAGAAGCCAGAAAATCTGACTCCCCCCATTCTTGCCAAATGGTATTCATTTAGTGCAGTTCATAATAAGCTCTAAAGGGCGGCACAGACATTAACCTACATGGCTCTCATATGATTTGATCACTACAGATTGTCTGGACTTTAAAAGAGACGTTGACCTCTGAGTTTGTTTCAGTGTTTCTTCTCAGAGTAGTCAATTAGGAAACACTGACCTCATCTAGTTTACATTTACGAAAACAAAAGACGTGTGAAAGTGTTATTTATAACCTATTTGCAAAATAAACATCATTATTTCATTATTGTTATCCATTTACCCATGTATTGTGTTATACCAGCTACTTTGCTGTGTTAGGTTAGATAGGCAGTCTCTACATGTAAAATAGTGTTACTCAGCGGCATCCGGTTATATTGGAGGCCGAGCCCAACGTACTCGAAAAATGGCTAAACAGATGGTGAAAATCATGTAAGTAGTTTCATATAAAACTTACACGTCACGGACACCGGCCGCGACGTTTAAGTTATATACGAAACTGCTTCCTAGCTGATTGTTGATTGTCATGAGAAAAAACACTGAAAAAAACTGAAATACCAGTTACAGATAGATTATTTATTTATGTACACATAACACTTAAAAGAAAAAAATAGACAAAAGAGCACAAAGGTCTATCGGTTACATTTCGGGGAGTGTGCGAGGGAATTACACAACCTAATTCCACCAAGCCCGTTCCATCATCGGACTACTAGACAAACGGCGAAGCGCTATCGTTACATGGTGGACATCCCACCCATACGCACCAAACGTTTTGGGAATACCTTCATTGTGCGTACGGCTAAGGAGTGGAATTCCCTGCCGGAGTCTGTGTTTCCCGATAGCTACAACCTAGGAGTCTTTAAGTCCAGAGTGAATAGGTTACTTTAAGGTAAGCGTGCTCCATCTTCGATCACATCATCACTTACCATCAGGTGACATAGTGGTCAAACGCGAACCTATTTTCAATAAATTAAAATAAAAATACCGGGGGGGACTATCATTTTGAATCGTGACGTAACACATCACATCCCAGTTGACGAATTTAATGGAATCATTTTAAATAGCGTAAGAATAATATGAAAACACATAACATTATTATTAGCCGCGTAAACTGGGCCAATGACTCGAAACGTTTTGTATATAGGACACAGGTATATACGGAGTATGAACTCACACTATCTACTCAAATGTGTCATTAGACGAGTGCGTGAAAACTGTTCTCGTTAACGTGTATATTATGTGAAAGCCAAGTGAAAAATTTAAGTGGCTGCAATTTTAATTTTCAACATTTTCTTTTTAGATATGCCTCTATCAATTTTTCGCCGATGTGGGTGCGTTTGTAAAAAAAATAACAACTTAAACTCTTGGACCCGGAATAATTATCTACCTTGATAAAGAAAATAAGACATGTTTTTTTCTCGAGTTGGAAATCGTCATCAGTGTTACCAACTTAGTGGATTTTCCACTAAAACTGGTGGTTTTGACTCCCCTTTTAGTGGCGAAATATTGCTTTTAGTGGCTGGTTTTTTTTTTCTAGTGGTCAAGTAGAATTCAGTTTCAATTACTGAAAGTGCTATTACTCAACTACTAAGCCACTAAAACTTTAGGAAATATATTATTTTTACTTAATTTACTCTTACTGCGTATATATTATTTTTACCTTATTTACTTTTACTGCGTAGGCAAAATAAAAGTGCAGAACTTATGGCAAGAGTTGATGATCTATGGCGATAAATTCATTTGCAGAAATGGAACGAGAGCAAAGCAACAAAAAACATTTGGAATGAGGTATTGCATTTCAAAGATGACTTATTTTTTTAACGACTTTTGCGATTACTCTCTTAATACTACCTAATTCTAATGCCGATGTTGAGAGACTATTTAGCAGTATGAATGTAATAAAAAACAAGCAGAGGAACAGAATAAAGTTGAATATTTTAATTGCAATAGATATTAAAAACACGCTGTTGTTTAAGATTGGAAGAAAAATGCTGCAATGATTATGAAATTCCAATAAAAGTTTTAAAACAAATTGGTAGCAAAGCATCATATAAATGTGAAACCGACGATGATGGTGCAGACAAAAGTTCTTGTATGTTAATTTACTTAAAATATTTTATTACGTCATATTAAAGAACATTTTTTACTAAAACAAGTAATAATAAATAAATACTGTTTTCTTTCGTAAAAACGAAAAAAAATGTAAATTTTAGCGATTTTTAGAGTAGGGTCGATTTTTGTTAGTGGTTTTCTGGTGCTTTTGGAAGTTGGGTCTGGTGGAGAGCTAGTTGAACTGTTGGCAACACTGATCGTCATAGATTACTCGTCATACATACTATAGATATATATATATATAGATATCCTCTTTATTGTACACCATAACAGAATTAAATAGGGACTTACCAACTACAAAGGTGTTACAATAGGCGGTCTTATCGCTAAAAGCGAACTTTTACAGGCAACCTCTGTATGATTTGACTCAACAGGAGAAAAAAAATACACGGCTAGTCCATGGTGTACTATTTACTTATTATTTTTTTATTTAAGAAATATGGAGGACTAACAGCTATTAAATACAGGAAATATCTTGTATAGTAGACAGTGAGCCAATTAAAGTTCTCACGTTTAGAGACAGCAAAATCTTACAATGAACACTTAATATAATATAATCTTATTATAATCTATAGAGAGAGTGAGCAACTGTTTGTGTGTTATTATCAGTGATCGGAGTAGGTAGATTGAAATGGGGTCATTGATCCGAAACGTATATATTAATATGGACATTCCTCCGGAATTGGTGGATTATTTAAAAAAAACCGGAACTTATGTAGGAATTTTATTCTGCCAGAGTGGAAGGAGTCATTTGATGATTTGCCATCCTCAAAAAAAAAGGTAGGAATTGTAATAAAATGAGCAATATTATTACAGATAAAAATAAAATTACATATAAACAATAAAAATTACAGATAAATAATGAATTAATTTAGTTTTTATACCTTCCTTTAAATTTTGAATTGAGTAGGAATAATATCACTACCAATATTAACAATGTTTAATTGAATCCGGAAATACCGGAATTACTTTCCGGGAAAATGGCTTATCCATGTTATTCTTTCTGTGTGCATTTATGATACAAGTACCAAAAATCAATCTACCTACACCGATCACTGGTTATTATATACTATTTCCCTCCGTACGGTGATGGGGCCTGTCAGAATGATTGATTAAAACAATAAGAGGTAACACAGAATCTTGGTCCCTCCCTGAGTACTTAAACACTCTTCAATGCGGCCCTGATACTCCGTGGCCCCCGACTGAACATCATTCTGCATTCTCAAGTTTAAAAATCCACGAGTTAATGTATGTATTTAACATGATACTAAATTTAATTCCAGCTACCTTGGAGCGCAACTCACACATCACTATAGCACACGTGAACCCCGAGTGCTACAGCTCTGTGCCGCTCAACACTAACAATGGACAACCGCTAGCTTTGCCGCCAGGTAAACCCTTTTTAGGGTTCCGTAGTCAACAAGGAACCCTTATAGTTTCGCCATGTCCGTCTGTCTGTCCGTCTGTCCGCGGTTTAGCTCAAAAACTATTGCTACTAGAAAGTTGTACTTTGGCATGAGTATACAAGTTAATGACGCCAAAAAAGTGGTAAAATAAAATTTTGAAAAAAACAATTATTTAGGGTACCTCCCATACATGTAAAGTGGGATGATAATAATTTTTGTTCGTTCTTCCCATAGTGTTGGATAGGTCTTTCAAAAATATTAGGGGTTTGGTAAGACCGTTTTTTGATTAAGTAAACCGTTCGTGACTTATCAAGCTTTAAAGTACCAATTTTCGTTAGAGTCAAGTGTCCCCCCCTCTATCAACTAAACAGTTATAGTTAGAAATTCAAATGTCACGGCAGTAGTACCTATATATAACGAAATTTAAAGGAAAACTATCACACATAAGTGGGCTTTACAAGTTTACGAGTAATAGTCGACCAATTGTATTTGACTCGAAAATTTCGAACAACTCTACAGAAATGTCGATAGATGGCGCTAAGCGCCAGTTGTATCGTGCTAGTTCCTAGTGACGATTGAGTAGTGTAGCTTTGTGTCCGTATTTACATTCAAAACACCGGCTATGACAAGTTTTATACAAATCTCTAAAAAAAATTAAAACTTTTCGTGCATAATTGTCGGATCAGGTGAGGATTTGTATAGGAAGTCAAATTAGTTAGGTAGTCATGTTTGGCTTTTAGTTAGAGCATGGTATGAAACGATCAGTCAGCGAATACGACACGCATTTGGCTGTTATAAAAACTACGGAACCCTACACTGCGCGTGGCCCGACACGCACTTGACCGGTTTTTTTATCTTAGACTAGCTGACCCGACAGACGTTGCCCTGTCATAACTATGAGTATTGAATTCGAATAAAATAAAGAAAGTAAAAAGAAAAAATAAAAAGAAAGTATAAATATAAAAGAAAGTTTATTATTCTAATGCTTTATGATATACAACATTCTTTTTTTTTCTGACGCGTATATAGTTGTTATGTCAAACGCCATAAGGTTACATTAAAAAAGTTTATATTGTCAAAAGCGTATAAGCGCATTTTTTTCCGGTGGGAAAATCATCTAATGACTCCTCGCGCTCTGGGTGGAGCGGGAAGGAGTGTCAGACTAACTAAAAACCCACCCTGTTCCTTCAGCTGCCCTTGCGTTCCGGGGCCGCGGTATATCGTTAGAACATTCCCGCAAATAGAAAATATACTAAAGTGAGAACGTAATCATTTCAGGAGCACCAATGTCAGCAGAACCTCCGCCCGAAGTTAAAAAGAATGAAAGTGTGAGTAGTGAACATGCTTAAAAAATGCTGATATTGTACTGTGCCTGTTTTACTATCACTCCCGATTATCTTAACTAATATTTTTGTGAAACAGATCCTAAAACGCTATTTCTACAGCACTGCTAAGAACCTGTGCCTAACTGTCCAATGTGCCTTTTATTTTCAAGCAACAACCCAATGATTGGAATCAACTACTTGTCTTCTATCTACTGCTGAAAACGGACACAAAAAGAGAATGTATAACCTGTAAAGTACAGGGCCTTTTTTAATTAATTTGCGAAACTTCACACATGTATAAAATTTCAACCAGTGATATTATGGAGCTGCCACAATGACTTACCAAAAATTATCGGATGTCCGAAAAATATAACTATCCGTAATCGAATTCGATATAATAGATTTCGGATACCTTCGAAGAGGTGCGAAGTCTAAATAAGACTTGCTGTGAGAGTTTATGACTCTGCCTGACCGAGCCGCCGTACTAGCAGCGCGTGTCTCTAGCATCGTTTATTTATAACGTATGTTGATTAGTCATACAAATTCATTTGTATTAAATTTGTAGTTCTCAAAAATTGAATATCCGTAATCGACATTATCCGAAATCAACGAATAATCCGTAATCATTTTATGTTCGTGACCAAAGCTGATATCCAAATCCGAAGTGTCATATTAGTAACATCCCGAATTTCAACTACTACATACGACACAAGGTCATTCGACCCATAATCAGCTCTGTAACTTCAACTAATCTTTAAGAAAAAAACGACGGGTTGCACTCTGGGAGTGCCGGCAGAAGTGAAAACTTGAATATTAACGTTGTGCATTTTTCCGCGCCCTGGCAAACTTAACAGCATTTCAAGGGACATTCGGTTTCGTAATTTGTTTTTCAGTATATGATATATCGAAAAAGCGCGTTCAATTTTAAAATGGTATAGTCATGAATGCAAGTGCAAGTTTGGAAATATTTTCAAGACTGCCTACCTACAAGACTAACTTCCTAGTAGTACATAGATAATCTGTAATGTAGTAGTACTAGGCCGCTGACGGCCGCACGCTCCGCGGCCAATTATGTGATGCTTGTAAATGTATGTATGCCCCTAAAAATAGCCTCGCCCCTCAACTCACCCCCAACTCGCCCCCCATCACGGCCCCCAACTCGCCCCTCAACTCACCCCCAACTCGCCCCTTAACTGGCCTCTCAACTCGCCCCTCAACACGGCCCCCAACTCGCCCCCCAACTAGTCCTCCAACTCGCCCCCCAACTCGTCCTCCAACTCGCACCCGCACTCGCCACCCAACTCGCCCCCCAACCCGCACCCCAACTCGCCCCCCAACTCGCCCCCCAACTCGCTCCCAACTCGCCCCCAAATCGCCCCCCAACTCGCCCCCCAACTCGTCCCCCAACTCGCAACCCAACTCGCCCCTCAACTCGCCCCCAACTCGCCCCCCAACTCGCCCTCCAACTCGCCCCCCAACACGCCCCCCAACTCGCCCCCAACTCACACCCCAACTCGCCTCCCAACTCGCCTCTCAACTCGCCCCTCAACTCGCCCCTCAACTCGCCCCTCAACTCGCCCCTCAACTCGCCTCTCAACTCGCCCCTCAACTCGCCCCTCAACTCCCCCTCAAATCCCATCAAACTCCCCTCTCAACTCGCCCCCTAACTCGTCCTCCAACTCGCCCCTCAACTCGCCCCTTAACTCGCCCATCAACTCGCCCCTCAGCTCGTTCCTCAACTCCCCCCTCAACTCGCCCCTCAACTCCCCCCTCAACTCCCCACTCAACTCCCCACTCAACTCCCATCAACTACCCCCTCAACTCCCTTCAACTCCCACCACAACTCGGCACGATACCCCCCTCCCCCTACCCCACTCCCACTCAGGACCCCCCTTACCTCTCACCTCCCTGAACTCCCCACGCTTTTTCGTTTCATTAACTTTCAAATCACAACGACGCTAAAGAAGTTTTCACTTAAAAAAAAGTCTTACGATTTTCGATCGGTCACGTGACCCTGACGCGAGTTTAACAGTTTTTACCCATACAAAAAGTGCTCAGCGCCGCTAAAGAAGTTTTGACTTCAAAAATTACTCGTTTGTGAAGTTTCACCAATTAATTGTTAACACAATACCCTCCTTATATTGGGTATAAAGGCCCTGTATGCTTATTTTTTCTATAAAATTAATATTTCGTTTTAATACAATTTCAGGGTGAAGTGGTAGCGAACTTCTGTTCGATGTGGTTCATTGGCCTGGTGTTCGAGAAGACCAACCTGAATGTAGATCTGACGTACGATATCTTGACGTTCACGGACTCTGTGAATTATCAGGCGGAAAGTGCTCATATGTTGAGAGAAGGAATGACTATAGAGGTAATTATGATACGAACTTATAAGTGTGTAGTGACATCTATCTCGCAACATAGAAACTAATGATAGAAATTCATTCATTCAAAAATAAAAAAAACATTAGTAAAATTTAGGGGGCGTAAATACATGGATTTGAAACAATTTTTCTTTTCATCATAACCTATACGTGTGGAATGTTTATAGACAGGTCTTCAAAAATGACATTGAGGTTTCTAAAACCATTTTTTCGTAAAGTTAGTCGTTTAAAATTTATACACTTCCAAAGGAGTAAAATGTGTGTCCTCTAACTTTTATAATAGCAGAGTGACATTGGTTTGAACGAGATAGAGACAGTAGTTTCTGAGATATTACGCATTTTCTAAAACTGCAAATATAACTTTGTATTTCATACAAACACTATGAAAAACAAAGTTATTTTGCGTAGTTACTACGGAACCCTTCATGGACGAGTCTGACTCTCACTTGGCCAATTTTTTTTTACTATCAGGGGTAGCCCAGTACAGGGAGTGTGGGATTTCTACCTCACTAAAACCACCCGGTGATTACTATCAATACATAGAAAGAACCCCGTTACCTCTTAAAACACCACTCGGGAACCCTCTCTGTGCAACGCCCATTCATACCTGAGGTGCGGGCACAGCTAGTAATATATAACGTGTAGCGGAAACCCCATATCTATCCAAAAGGGCTGAAGATAACACCTAGTTTCCATACCAGATGTTGATTTATGCACAATCTCAGCTCAAAATAAGTGAATCAAAGAATTTGAACCAAATTATCGGTTTCATGTTAATAAATACCCATCATAAAAATGTCACAGCGCAACGAGGGTCAGTAACTTTCCACGTCACTTGCCGATAGCATTACACAAATAGAATGTAATACACTATGTTTTGAGAGTCGGGACTTAGTATTAAAAAAATAAAAAGTTTACACGTCACTTCAATACCAACTGAACGAACATACACGAGAAACAAGACGTCATACAACAGTTCTACCAACTTATCAGTCTAAATAGTGCTGAGCGATGGCAGTAACTTCTTTATCGATATCGATAAAGTATACAAGTCGGAAACGGAATTACTTTTAACATATTTTCTAATTTAAGAGTGGGTTTGTGGTGAAATAAAGCAAGGATTATAGTTTTTAAGAAAAACAGAATATTTTAAATTATTAAAACTAGTACAGATTATTAGACTAAATAATATATGTCAAGCATTGCAGTAATTTATTCCCAATATTCTTCTGGACGCAAACCCGTAGCAGTATAAACATTTCATATTTCATTCGATGGTGCCCCGTCGTCAGAACATCAGCGACCATGTTTCCTGTATTCTTGTATTTGATAAATATTTCATTGACTGCAACCTTCTTTCTGATAAAAAGATTCCAGACATCTATGTGCTTACTTCGGGCGTGATAACTTTCATTACCTGAAAGACTAATGTCAGTGTAAATTATCTTAAACAGGCTCTGTGCACGAAAGCGACTACTTGGGAAAGGTTGTCTAAAGCCAACTAACTTCTTTAATTTCTTATCATATTATTAAGAAGACTAGATATAATTATAACTATTTCACGACTCCCAATTGCAAACCCATAGCGTCATAAACATTTCATATTTCATTCGATGGAGCTCCGTCGTCATAACGTCAGTGATCATGTCTTCTTTATTTGATAATCATTGACTGCTGACGTTATTGAAATGAAAATATACCAAATAACTTTATATGATATAAGGAGCACCCTATTTAGTCAGGTGCTCGGGAACTTTGAGTTTTAACTAAGAAAAAAAATTAAAAATGTCCTGTGACTAAACTAGTGATCTGAGTTTTGGTGTGTAGCCTCAAAATTATACATAAAGTAAATGCAGTTTCATTTAATACCTCTCGCTTTTATCAACGTTGTTTATAAACAATTAAAAACAGACACACGCACACCATGTATCGATAATTGATAAGAGCCATTTGTTTTACAGCACATCACTATCACAAAATAAAATTGAAAATTAAAAGATCGATTAAGCCTTTTAGTACCATGGTGTAATTAAAATATACAATCAAATATCTAATTTAATACTTACCGAGCCTCATATAATGGAAATTTTGCCATAAACTTCCTTGTTTCATTAACCTTTGCGACTACACAAGTACGATACTTACTTAATCGGCTATTAGGTGGCATTATGGTACAATTATGTTTACTGAACAAGAACCAATCACTTTTTACAAATTAAGATAAAAAATTAATAGTAAATCAATTTAATTACTGCCAAAATAATAAGCACAAACTTACAAAATACAAGATGCCACACGACAAGTAACCATATATGGCCGACCATAGATTAAAAAATGGCTGACTGGCATGAAAGAAAGAGAAAGCGCACTGAACAGGTGAGACAGCAAAATCTACCATTGTTTACCCCTCAAACTCCATACTATTTTTTTCCCCTTGAAGTTGCAGTAGCCTGGCACGACAATTATTCTCATCGTTATTCTTAAATTGAAAAAATCGATCTTTGGTATCAATGTATTGAAATTTCTAATAAGTTCCACACATGTAGACAGGAATACAAAACTCTTGCCATATCGTTTGCTATTATCTAGAAGCCGTGCACTGGGTATGTA
This sequence comes from Tholera decimalis, assembly GCA_943138885.2. Taxonomy (NCBI): domain Eukaryota; kingdom Metazoa; phylum Arthropoda; class Insecta; order Lepidoptera; family Noctuidae; genus Tholera; species Tholera decimalis. The sequence continues at coordinate 7,467,359 of OW964571.2, forward strand.
TATACTAGGGCTTCCAATCCCGCAGCCTGAATTCAATCTCGGTATTTGCGGGATTACGAATTTTCAATCCCGCGGATCTCGGAAAATAGTCACATTAATATAAGGCAAATAAAGCAATCAATTAATCAACTAACCCCACATTTTCTTACGTATTCCTATTAGTATGAGATCAATGAAAATACACCGTTTTTCTTCACAAAAAACAGTAACAAATACTAAATAAAAAACTTTACTGATATTTTGGCTACATAATTAGGCTACCACTGACTGAAATTCGGCTATCTATATATAAAACGGGTGACATCGGCCCCTGCGTTGTTTGCAACACTACCGGCCGCCAGTCACCGAGCGATCGCGCTCGCGAGAAGTCGCATACATGCTTTTTTCAGTCCCGCAAATCCCGCGCCCGTAATCCCGCGTCACGCAGGATTGGAAAATGACTCGGGATCCCGCAATACCAAGATCTCGGTATTCCGGGATTGGAAGCCCTAGTATATACCCTATAAGTTACACGACGTATATTTGTATATGTGAATGTTCCAGGCACGCCACGTTCGCCGCAAGCAACTGCACCAATACTTATCGGGCTCCCTGCTCAAGCGAGAGCGCACCACTTCAGGCAACAAGCGCAAACCGCTCGAACTCAACAACGTCATGCCCGCTCCCACTAAGAAGACTAAGCGACTCTCGGAAAGCAGTGTAAGTAAAAACTGAAATAAGCGAGCTTTGCATCCCGACAAATAGGGTAGTTTCCCATTTATTTAAAAGTTTTACTCAATTCGGTCTTTTAGTTAGATTGTCAAAAAATAATGCTCACGTATTTTTGTATGTTGAAATCAATAACAATTTACAAAGATGCTTCAAAGTTTAGGTGTGGCTGTCTGACGACTCATATTGCTAAAAAGTTTCGCCTCATATATCCGAATTATATAATTTATCTGGGAGCTATGATTTTGTGGTACTAGTACAGACATCTGCAGTGTTGTTTGAATGCAATTTACATGTCGTCACGTCAAGTGAAATTTCAACTGTATCGTCTTCATTATATAATTACGTGAAAAAAAAAAATACGTGTCCAATATTTTTTTGGCAATCTCAAGTGGTAGATAAATTTATTTTTTGGGAAGTTAACCTATTACATTTCATACCCGCTTATTTTGTTGGGGTCGACGCACCATCACTTCTTCCATATTTCTCTTTAAAACTTAAAGAGAAATATGGAAGAAGTGATGGTCATCAAAGTGTGTAGTCCAAACGGTGAAGGCTAAGATCGTGATCACCGCCCGCAATGGGCCCGCGTGGTGGATTACTTTCTGTTACCTCACGGAGAGGAGGCCTGTGTCCCGTTATAGGCAGATTTTGTTATGCTAAGTGTAGTTGTAGACACTCTTTTCCTCCGTGAATGTTTATGCGGAACGGAAAACCAAGAAAGACTAAGCCCGAGCATAACATTCTTAAGTTTTAATGGCCATATTGTTGAGAATAAACATAACGAAAGGATTCTCCGGTGATTTGGTTTAGGTTTTTATTTCAAGGATCGCCGAAGTAATGCTCAATTCAGTCACAATCCATTGAAACTGAGCAGTGTTGTGTTTAACGAATCTTTTCCGACGACCAACCAATGCAACGATTTCGTTATCAGAGCTTAATCAGGTGGAGGCCTTTTTAAAAATTGCGTTTTCTAAGACATTCAAAGCACGCTTTTGTAGTCTCATCTCATCTCCTTAGTACACTATCTACGCTTTCGTTACTTGCGTAAAAATGTTTATGCGATATTGAGAAGACTGACAAAAGAATCCTTCCTTTCCGCAGGAAACCTGTACATTCAATGAACCCATTCATCCACAGACGGACGAAGTCAGCGTCCTATCATACAACGAAGACTCAAACTCGTCCAACATGTATGAAGTGAACCTACAGAACGGTATCTTGCCGCACGCAGCCGCAGAAGCTAAGCCTGCGACAGACAAGCCGGACCACCCCCCCTCAACCTCAAACACCATAGCCTGCACGTAGCAGTACGAAGAGTGGCGTACTCGGTTCATATACGGAACCAGCCACGTCAAGCACCACAGAACCAAACGCGTGTAAATACATAACAAACAGTGGACTAATATTATAAGTGATTGAACAGACTTTATGTGATTATAGTGTGTAAGGATTCGTGATATGATGATAAGTTTTGAACACATTGCAATTTTTATGGTGCGATTTGTGCTTGGTGTGCCCTGTCGCTGTATGGACTGATGGTCTCGTTATGGTGAGTTGTCTCATGATTTTGTCATGTTTGATATGGATTTAGGTGGATTAGAACACGGAGTGGTTAGCAAATGGAGTGCTATGCTGCTGAATTTCGACAACCTCCTGCTTTACAGAATGTCATTTTATAACTGGTTGCCTTTTTGGGTCAGCTGTTACTATGTCAATCCGAAAAAATATTTGGTAGATTACCACTCCATTTGTTAATATCTTCATAGTTATTTTGCATCAATCAAATATTTAATAAAGAAAATGCGAATTTTAGAACAAAAAACTAACTAGAGACTTTACATATCTGTTTAGGTATAGATTCTCCAGATATGCCAGAATATGTGGGATTTACAAGTTAAAATAAGATAATTTTGATTTTTGAAAAAATTTTGATAGTCTATGGGAACTCCACATTGGTCCCGGCTGTTTCGGGCGGCATACGGTTGAGCTAGCGTGAAACCTAAATTGACGTAAGTTCCCTCTGAAGTTCAATTTAAAGTAACGTGTATTTATAATAATTGAGTAGAGTAGATAGTAGACATTAGACAATTTATGTTAATAAACTAGTGTTCAGTTCTTATATTTAATCCGTAATATTCGATTGCTATTTTTATGAAAATACACGTAAGATTTACACTTACGATTTTACTGCCTTAATCGCCGCAGTAGCTGAACTATTATGCTCCAGACTTACGTGTGTGGGTTCAATGCCTGCACGAACTAATATTTGTACATAATTTTACTCGTATAGTTGTATTGGTCTGGGTATTTCTTCATGTAGCGTTTGATTCTGTAAATAATCACCAAAAAATAAAAAATACTACTGAAGGCCAAGTGCCAGTAATATGATGAATTTATTTTATCCTGTATATAATAATTAAAATATGTTTCACATATAGCAAGACTATTCCCAATATGGCGAATTCCATTTATCATAATTATATTCATATTATTGTAATTAAAAATTCGATTCTCACATTACTTTGTATGCTCCATAGATGTGATACGGGGACAACGCATCGTGGCTGCGTAAGTTATCAAATATAATTGAATAAAGTAAAGAAAAAACAAAAAAAAAATGTTCTAGAGATAAAAGTGATATGACATTGAAGGTCCATATATTGTACGAGATTTTCGGGTGTTGTTTATTTGCAGATGGCGCATTGGCGGGACGGCGTCATGTAAGTCTCTGGCAAAGTTAGGGTAGGGATTGTCAGGCCGTTTGCAAGGAAATATTAAATATTGACAATGCGTTCCCGGAACATGTCTGGCGAGGCTATAGCACCACGGAATAGTAAGCAAACGGAGTACTAAAATTTATATTTCTTCGTAGATCCAAACTCGAGTTGAAGACACGAATCCGGATCGGACGATCTTTCAGCGTGAAGCTACGTGAAACGACTGTCATCGTGACACTCATCCACACATTAGTACTCCATTCACTTGCTACTCCTTGGTGTTAGATAGATACTTTTACAACCTATATTTTTTCTCAATACAAGAGCAGCGCCAGTCATGTTCGCATCAACGCAGATAAAATTCGGTACCTAATATTACTAAGAACAAACACGGTGTTTCTATCACCATTATATTTCTATGGTTAAGTTGTTTCTGGTGCTTTTGACGCCATTTCTACTGTAAATTATCTCCGGATTTTTAAAGGAGAATAGATTTAATATAAAAAATAACTATGTAGCATTGTCTTATTGGCCGATTTATGGAACCAGTGAATGGGATTCATTGGTTTATTAGACCCTGTAGAATTTTGAAATTGCATTTAAATTGCTCATCCATCTTTTCCTAATCCGAGAGTCCTGCACTTTGCATATGTCAGCTGATTTTATAATAATTTAGCATGATGATGACTTCTTGAGTGAATTTTTAAGTTATTTTTTGTTAATTTTTAGATGATTGCTTGATTGGTTTTTAGTGTCCTATCATGCAAAGTTATGTAAGCACTCACTCACATGGGATTTACTCAGTAAATTCCTAACAGAAACCGAATACATAAGTTCCTACAAAACCCACCAGTTTTCTCCCATAATAGAAATAAACTAATTTTTTGACAAGTTTACATTAAAAGGCAAGTACTTACAATTTAACCCCTTATGATATTATTGTTTCTTGCAAACGGTCAGTGATAGTACAAAGTAGAAGAAGTAACTTGATCAAATTGTCATTTTGTTTTATTTTTTATATTGAGTTTTGCAAACGCTTTTTGTTATAACTCGACAACTTTAATGACAGTACCTACCACATTTAGATATGCCCTACCAAATTACTGTTCTTAGGCCCAGACTCCAAACTGGAGATGATTATGATTTAGTGTGAATCCACATAGGATTGTTCTTGATACCACGAATGGACGTTGAGAGGGACAAGCTCAATGGCAGTTTAGAGTTCTAAATATTTCAGGGTTTAAAAAAATCTACGATAAATATCGATTAGTTCTATTAAAGCTGTGATGAGCAAGATATGGAATAACTAAACACTTTTGTTTATTGACAACGCATCTCATCTGCATCATATGTCTCAGTTTTGATGGAATCTAGGCCTTAAAGGAATACCTAGTTGTTAATTACCTAATGTAGTTATCAAAAACTCTCGGCTCTCAAAGTATTATAAGTATTAAAATAAATATTTGTAGTTAAAATGTAACTTAGACAAATCTATAAAATATTACTTAACCTTTTAATCGCCCGACTTCATATAAATTGTCGTGCCCCCAGCGCCCGGCACAGTGAATCGCAAAATAAATACCTACAACAAAGAGAGAAGTGCAATACTTAAATTTTTCGATGTCGATATTTCGTTTTATATAAATTAAAACTGATTAAATATTTTCGTATTTGTTTTATTTAAATTTCCCTAGTAAGAAATACCAATTCAAATAAGTGTCAAAGAAACAAAAACATAACTTATGGCCTACAATGACGTAGTTTATTATATCTTTGTTGGTCTATGGTTTTTCTTACTTCAATTTTGTCTACTCCCGTGTTTCTCTAATTACTTCAGTCAACGTTTTTTACCGTAGGTTAAAGTCTAAGTGGAAGAATTTTTCACTGTATTTAAAGTGTTGTGTTGTGTATGTGTGCAATTTAGTTTCATTCTTCAGTAGTGGTTATGATAAATTTCAATACACATTTATCGACACACGAATATAAAACTACTTGCATAAGCACAACACTAATGGAAAAGTCCAGAAGTCGGCACTCGTTTATGACGTATGAAGCGGTCGTCATTATCCGACCGTGGCGCTGGGCGTACTAGCAAAATAAGTTTCGAAACATTTAGGCTAGGGATGGGAACCACCATCAACTCAATTGCTGACATTTCACAAGTAAATTTACGTAATTTCAAAGTAATTAAATTAAATACTCACAAATATTAGTAAAAAATGTTTTATTAACAATTGCTGTATTTGTTTTATAGTTAATTAGTCAGTATAAAAAGAAATATTTTGATTTATGTTTATTTTTGTATCGGTAAATCTTGGCATATGTCCCGTCCCTTTTGTCGGATTTTTCCATCATGAGCGTTGTACATAATTATATTTTTCTAAAAATAATATTAGTAATTCATATAACTTTGGACATTATTTTTAGGACTTCTGATTAAGAGACTAAAGTTTATTAAACTGTAAATGATTACTTAATTAACTATGTACCTAATATAAACATCTTTTTAATAGAATACAGCGTAATTAAGTAAAAAAGTACATTAAACGAGCCGTGGTATTTGTGTATTTGTCGATTATATACGACTCTGGCGAAATGGGCTCGAAAATATTTGTCGGATAATCTAACGTAGGCGGTTAAAAGGTTAAAGTTCTATTTAATTTATAACTTAAGATTTTGAGCGTTTTGGCGCCTGGATTTTTATTATATCACTATTACCACTCCGGTGATCACAATCACAATGCCTGTTAATATTTATGAGTCCTAGGAGAGACATACTACTTGATAGACTGAAATCGAGCCCTAAACTTTACACGACCACCTGTGACATAATTATAAGAGTGACCAGATAAATGTTGTCGGGTTATAATAATTGGTTCAAAAAGTATTGTTCCAAAAATAAGCAGTCAACTTTCTTCTGCTTTCAAATCACAGTAAAAACTTATCATTTGCAGTTTTACTTTGACATTTGTTTTGCCCAATTAACAGATTTGATTGATTTGTTTGTGTGTGAAAATTGTATTTTTCATGTTGAGACGTTCAACTAGATTTAAAACGAAATGATTCCACCTAGATAATAAGACTCAATGTAGATGTTCGTAAGGACCTTCAGGTTTATTTGTTAGTTGTATATATCTATAGACAATTGATTATTATATAAAAGTATATATCTGGTAAACAATAAATAAAATTGAAAAAAAAAATACAATAAATGTATATACAAAAGGGATCAATGTTGTTTTCTTTGATAATCCTTTAGGAACATCCTAATATATATACATCCTACTATCCTATCCTACTAATCCTACTTCCCACTAATATTGCGAAAGTTTGTGAGGATGGATGGATGTTTGTTACTCTTTCACGCAAAAACTACTGAACGGATTTGGATGAAACTTTACAGGTTTATATCAGAACTAGTATTTGCGTGTAGCGCGAGGTGCAAGCACCTCGCGTGCTAGTGAAAAAAAAAAATGGGGGGGAGGGTTGCACAATTATTTCGACTAAAGCATTGCCCCTCTAAATGAATCTGAAAAAAAAAATGTTCCAAGTCTCTTAATTTCCGAGATCCACCTAAAGGGGGTGAGAAGGGGGGCGACTTGAAAAATGGTTTTTACTTTACCGAGCCTCCTCTATACGAATCCGTAAACAAAAAATTACGGGTCTCGTGGTTTCCGAGATACGATAGGGAGGGCTGAAAAGGGGAGGTTTGGCACTTTTCCCGTAGGTTTGAGAGTTACTTGTTTACGAATCTGTCAAAATATACCCACCTCCCCATCCACCATCTGGGAGAACAATTATGTCAGTGAGTCAGTGAGTGGTAATTTAGCTTTATATAGTATAACTAGTATTTGCGAGGTGCAAGCACCTCGCGTTTTCACTTAAAAAAAAAAATATGGGGGGGGGTTGCACAATTATTTCGACTAAAGCATTGCCCCTCTAAATGAATCTGAAAAAAAAAGTTCAAAGTCTCTTAATTTCCGAGATCCGCCTAAAGGGGGTGAGAAGGGGGGCGATTTTGAAAAATGGTTTTTACTTTACCGAGCCTCCTCTATACGAATCCGTAAAAAAAAAAGAATACGTGTCTCGTAGTTTCCGAGATACGATGGGGAGGGGTGAAAAGGGGAGGTTTGGCACTTTTCCCGTAGGTTTGAGAGTTACTTGTTTACGAATCTCGAAAGCGGGATTACGGGCGCGGGATTTCCGGGACTGAAAAAAAGCATGCATGCGACCTCTCGCGAGCGCGATCGCTCTGTGACTGGCGGCCGGCAGTGCTGCAAACAACGCGGGGGCCGATGTAGCCCGTTTTGTAGCCTAACATAACCGAATTTCACTCAGTGTTAGCCTAAGTATGAAGCCTAAAATATCAATGTTTTTTATTCAGTATTTGTCACTATTTTTTGTGAAGAAAAAACGGTGTAATTTGATTTATCTCATACTAATAGTAATAAGTAATTAAATGTGGAGTTAAAAAGTACAAAGTCTGTATTTGGAAACATAGACAGTTGATTACATTACAAAGAAAACGATGATAGCTACAAAAGTTTAGAACTGTGTCGCAGCTATCAGCGCCCATACAAAAAAAAAGGAGGACAATTTTCCAGACTAAAACTACAAGTAATTAAAATAAAAATTAAAAAAACAATAAATTAAAAATAAAATTAAATTAAAAATGACCGTATGTGTCTGTGTGAATGTGTGTGTGTAGATGAGTATGAGGGAGTGGAGTGTGAGTATGTTTGGTCATTGTATGAAATGTAGGGAATGTATGTGAATGAGAGTTTGGGTGTGTGTGTGTGTGTTTGTGCTATTTAAGTATCCACAATTTTTTCAGTTTCGTCATATGACAGTGATTTCAGCCAATCAGTCAGCTTCCTCCTCAACAGGGTATGGGGTACATGATAAATATTTAGTATTTTGTTTATTTTATTGTACAGCTTGAAGCCGATATACTTACATGAAGTGTCTTCTCGCTACCGCTGTTCCGCATGGTACAGTTTTGCAAACTCTGTCAGCGAGGCGTTTTGCAGTGCTATAATTTGGGTCGTAGTGTATCTGCCTGTGTTTTCTAAGTGTGGTCTGTACTTTGTAGTACAAAGAGCTGCCTAACTGTGAGGACCTTGCAAAGTAAATAGAGGTCGGACGTCGGAAAGCGGATTGGGTTCTTTGATAGGACCTTTAGTACAGCCCTTTGTGCCCTTTCTAAACGAAGCATAGAAGTTTGGTGCGCTCCACCCCACGCGGTCACGCAATACCCAAGGACTGATTGTGCCAGAGCAAGGTAGACGGTTATCAAACATTTGAAGTCAGCAGCCCCCCTGAGTTTTTTAAATACATAGATTAATCTTCGCACACGTGCCACTGTACAGTCGATATGCTTTTTCCATTTTAGAAAATTGTCGATGACTACTCCAAGATATTTAATGTTGTCCGTTCGTTCAATAAGTAGACAGTTGCACGTAGAAAATTCAGTACACGTGCAAGCGTGAGCTCTGATTTTGAGGGAATGGGAAGGCTGACTTAAAATGCCTGGGGTAAAGGGTATGAATCTACTTTTGCTGATATTTAACGTCAGGAGGTCGGTGTTTAACCAGTACATGACCGCGCTGAGCGCCATCTCTGCTTTATTGAAGGTATCAGCCCAGTCCTTGCCATGAATTATAAGCGCTGTGTCGTCGGCATATGTGATAATTTTACAGTTTAGAGGAGATAGGTTGCAGAGTTCATTTATATAAATGAGGAAGAAAGTCGGTCCAAGGACACTGCCTTGGGGTACACCAAATGTAACTATCTCCTTTTTGCTGGTGAAATTTTCAATTTTTACTACCTGCTGGCGGTCTGTCAGGTAGCTGCGAAAAATATCGTTAACAATACCACGAATTCCAATGTTATCAAGCTTAGCAAGTAATAAGGGAACAGAAACGGTGTCAAAAGCTTTGGATAAGTCTAGGAAGATGCCCACAGTTTTTTGTTTACGATTCAGATGGCCAATTATTGTATCTGTGAGCTCCAAAACTGCATCATCCGTAGATTTTCCAGCTCTGAAGCCGAACTGATTGGGAGCCAAAATGTTATTTTTTGTAAGAAAATTCAGAAGTCTTATGTTAATAACTTTTTCAAAAAATTTTGACAACGTAGTAAGGACAGATATAGGTCTATAGTTAGAAACACCGTTCCTGTCCCCGGTTTTGAATATGGGATGAACTATCGCGGTTATAAAAATATCCGGAAAGAAACCCGAAGAAAAGCACAGATTAAAAATATGAACAAGAGTGGGGATGATAGAGTGCCTAGTGGCCTTAACAACGGACGCCGAGATACCGTCAAAACCAACAGCACACTTGTCTTTTAGATTTTGGATAATTTTGTCTAATTCATCACCGTCCACGTCATACAGAACCATGGAGTAGGATGGGGTCGGCTTGACACAGTTCAGCTTATGGGTTGAGGTTGAGTGTCTATATTGACTGTAGCTGGAGTGGGTTGCTGGATTTTAGAGGCTAGATTACTGCCGACACTAGCGAAGTAATGGTTAATCTCGTTAACGGAGTTGTTGGGATCATCACAGCATTTCAGCAATTCTGAGGCAGGTTCCTTGTTACCCTGATTCAGGTTCGCTACTTGTGTAATAAGTCGCCATGTCGCTTTTGGATTATTCCTGGCCTTTTGGAACTCGGATGTTTCATCGTTTTTTTTTTTATTTTTTGAGTAAATTGTTACAATAGTTTCGATAGCGATAAAAGACTAGTTTGTGTATCATTTTCAGGGTTTTTCAGAAAAGTCTTAGATAGTTTATCCCTATGTCGTATACATCTCAATAGGCCAGGAGTAATCCATGGTTTTTTGATACGCAGTCTGCTAGGGACTACTGAAGAGTGGGTGTGCGATTTTATGGAAATGGACAGAAGAGAGACGAAGAGTTCAGCTGCTAAGTTTGGGTTATTGCATTAAAGGATAGGAGAAAAATCAGCATTTTTCATATCATTTACAACCTCAGGGATGTCAATTTTTGAGAATGATTTTTTGGGTGTATTAACTGTCATGTTTGGGTTGCAGAAAAGAAGTACAGGGAAATGATCTGTTATAGGGCAGTCAAGTACCAGGGTAGTGGCTGGGCAGGTAGATTTCAGCAATACGTGGTCGAGACAATTTGCAAGCCTGGTGGGAAAGGTATGTGCCGGAAGCATTGCGTGTGTTGCTGCAGTATTTAACCTTTTAACCGCCTACGTCGGATTTTTACGACATATATTTTCGGGCCCATTTCGCCAGAGTCGTATATATACGACAAAAATATCACAGCTCGTTTAATGTACTTTTTTGTTTAATTATGCTGTATTTTATCGAAACGATGTTTATATTAGGTAAATAGTTAATTAAGTAATCATTTAACAGTTTAATAAACTTTAGTCTCTTAATCAGAAGTCCTAATTATATTGCACTGCTGTTTTTGTTGTAGGTATTTATTTTTCGATTCACTATGCCGGGCGCTGGGGGCCCGACAAACGATATGAAGTCGGGCGGTTAAAAGGTTAAATAGTCATCCCCATTTGAATCGAGACTGCTCGGCACAATATTTATATTTATGTCTCCAATTAGTAAGTAGGTAAGTTTTAGTAGGTATTTTGTTTGTAAATTTTAATAGAAACATAAATTACTTTGATTTTAATTTCAATCGTATTAGAATTGTGTTTTTTTGGTTGGATTAAGTGAATAGATTATTTTTTCTTTTCTTTAGATTATTATAATATTGTTAGGTTTGTTTTATTTAGTACCTACCTATTTATAAAAATGCCGCGAAAGCATAAGTCAAATATTTCGCAAAGCTCTAATAAAGCCCGAGCTATGAAAATAGCTAGACGTGATGAGACGTCTCAACAAGCTGAGCTGAGAAGGCTTGAGCAGGCGGTGCGTAGTGTGGCACATAGAGCTGCTGAGACTCCAGAACAGTTCCAAGCCCGAAGTCATCGACATGCGGAGTGTCTGCTGTCTCAGCGAGCTGCGGAGACACCTGAACAGTCCCTCGATTGACATCAACAGCATGCTGACTAGTTGATGTCTCAGCGAGCTGCAGAGACATCAGAACAGTCACAAGCCCGACGTCAAAAGCATGCTGATTATTTGATGTCTCGGCGAGCTGCAGAGACACCAGAACAGTCACAAGCTCGACGTCATCAGCAAGCGACTTATATCACCCAAAGAGCCACAGAAAAATATGAAATGGCTGAATCTCGCAAATAATATTACAACGAGTCGAGAATGGTGAAGGCGGGCTATTTTTCCTTGATGCCCCGGGAGATACAGGAAATACTTTTTTGCTAAATTTGCTCCTAACAAAAATTCGCAGGTGCCATAATGTTGCAATAGCTGTGGCTTCCTTTGGAATTGCTGCAACATTGCTAAGCGGTGGACGGACAGCACCTTCGATCTTTAAATTACCTCTTAATCTGGCGAGCGAAGAAACCCCAACGTGTAGGTAACATCAGTAAAAGCAGCACCCGTGGCATCCTGTTGCAACAGTGCAAACTAATCGTGTGGGATGAGTGTACAATGTCACACAAACGCGCCCTTGAAGCTCTTGATCGCTGTCTGCAAAACTTACACAGCAAGCAAACGTTAATAGGTGGTGTGGTTGTTTTATTAGCTGGGGACTTTAGGCAAACTTTCCCTGTCATCGAGCGAGGCACTGCAGCAGACGAAATTAATGCCTGTCTAAAATATTCATATTTATGGGCCAAAGTTGAAAAGCTGCACCTCACCACTAACATGCGTGTCCAGTTATTTAGTGATCTAGAGTCGGGCGCGTACGATGAAAAACTACTCGAGATAGGTGAAGGTCGAATAGAAACTGACGAAGAAGGTTCACTAATAAATTTTGTCATGTGGATTCGGAAGACGCACTTATTGCTCAAGTTTTTCCAAAAGACATTGTGAACTTTCTGCCCCGCTTTTCGAAAAGTAGCGGACACAAACGAAACCTGTCACAGATGATCGATACTATTATCCACTTCATTGCCGTGCATTTATTTTTCCTGTAACATATGGGAATATTGAAAAAATAAGGTTTCAATACTTAAGTATTTTTACTTTTACACTTCACATTACACCTAAAAAAATTAATAATATCATCACAAAAAATGCGCCAAAGCCAAATAGCTATGATAATGCGCGCTGCGACCCGGCAGTGTCTAGTCAGGTTATTATCATTGATTATGATGAATAATAAAAGCCTATTATTATATAACTCCTCTTTTTATTTAGCCTTTGTTCAATCTGGTTGTTTTAGACTTCATTTTTTTTTTATTAAGAGAACGTTGCCCCACACGAGGAATTTCTCCTGCATTGTGGGTGCGTTTACAAACATTTAAACTCACAAACACAAACAGCTGGACCTGGAACAACTACTTGTAGGTCATCAAAGTACCATATTACTAGTCGTATATAATAAACAATTGGTGATGATGATGATTATTAATTATTTAGTAGGGCACAAAATGTATCTTGATATTGTCAAATATAGTATATTAGTTTATTAATATAAGTTCAGTACTGTTTTTACATTTTTTTAAACAAATAATAAATAACATTCAGTGAAAAAATAAGTAAAAATATACAGCTTTTTATTAGTTACTAGCGACCCGCCCCGGCTTCGCACGGGTGCAATGTTTATATTAAATATACTATAGAATGTCTTTATATACATCGTTGACAGCCTTTTTGTCATTCGACATACATATATATTCTCTTTAGTAATTACTCTTGAAAGTGCGACACATAATTTACCATGGGAAAAACATTCAACGCTCAAATCTAAGCAACATAGGCACGCGCGCCGTGCCTCCGCCGGCACCGCACGTATGTCCTTGCATTTTAAATCTGTAATATCTTCGAAACTATTTATTTAAATTATATTCTGTAAAGGGTAATATTGATTTATATTAAATGCACAATGTATTTATGGTACTTAATTGGATAAGGATTAATGCTGTATTGCTTAAAATCGCTTCGTAAAATATGCTCGTATTTCTCGTAAAAAGTAAAGGATAAAAAATGGTTGTTGTGGGTTATCTATAAGAGATAGACAGATGCCATCGAGGACATTTTGTTGATCTTTTTAAGGTGTACAATTATTACTGTAGTATATTATTTTGATCTATCTCGTTGGGTTCAGCCAGCGTTTGCAAAGCAAGCGCAAAAAAATGTGTTTATTTGCGACATCACATTAGAAACCTCAAAAATTATCAGTGTTCCTCTACTATATTATGCATGTTATATACTTAAAAACCTTCCTATTGAATCACTCTTTCTATTGAAAGACTGCATCGAAATCCGTTGCGTAGTTTTAAAGATTTAAGCATACATAGGGACAGACACAGGGAAGCGACTTTGCTTTATACTATGTTAAGATAAGAAGATTCTGCGATGCAAAACAATATAAAATGTAAAAAAATCAAATCATTTTAGACAAAAATATTTCCAACTTAGACTCATCATACCTCAGAATTCCCAAATATCACAACATAGCGCTTTAAGTAAACATACTTACAGGTCTAAAGCTTTGAAATAAAGTACGTTTCATCTTTGTCCGACGTGGGTATTTTTCCCATAGTAAAGTTCCCAATGTCTTTTGCTACAAAACATCCAGGATGAAAATTGGTTATGTGAAAGAAACGGTTCTTTCACATAACCAATTTTCATCATAATCATTTTTCATTTTCATGGGCTCCTAGAAATGTTGCGAAAATCAATAAAAAAATATTGGACGAAGTAAGCAGCGATACATCAACACAGTCATGTCATCCGAAGACTAAAAACGTGCTTTTTTAACCGACTTCAAAAAAGGAGGTTTACAATTCGTCGAAATTTTTTTTTTATGTATGTTACCTCATAACTCGGAGACGGCTGGATGGACCGATTTGAAAAATTCTTTTTGCGTTTGAATGGGTATACTTTCTAGTTGGTCCCATTGTTACGAAATCGGGATCTGATGATGGGATCCTGGAGAAATCGAGGGAACTCTTCAAATATTATAGGCACACCTATAGCGTTTTGGGTATTTCTTATAGTACCTTGAGCAATTGCTTCCGAAAAGTACCATTTGGGGAAGTTGAACTGATGATGAAGACCACAGATGGCCACTGAAACTCCTCAATAATAAGTATTTCGTGGATTGCGATTCGATTACTTGAGTACGGATGTTAAACACTTTATGCTCGTCACAACACATATGGTGATGTAGAATTGATGGTCAAATATCAGGAGAATTCCTCAAAAATTAACGGCTATGCACAGGGAAAAGCGATATTTTGTGAAAGGTGATAAGTTGTTGACATTATAGCTTTTGTAACTAGATAAATTACAAACCAACCCACTAAAAAGCGAGAAAAAAAAATTTAAGCATAAAATAGAACCGACTTCCATATCAAAACACTACAAAGCCAAAAATAACTTTAATTTCGGAAGGCGGTGTCTTTAGTTTTGTATATATTTTCGTTTTTGACACCGCTTTCCGAAATTAAAGTTATTTTTGCCTTTGTAGTGTTTTGATATGGAAGTCTGTTCTATTTTTTGCTAAAAATTTTTTTGGTAATACAAATACGAACAACTGTGATAATTTGAATATAGTCGTTGCGCGTGCAAAAGTCGCTATGTGGTAAATAGTCATTTTCGTTCTTTTATGCAGTTTCAATCGTTATTTTAATACACATATGCTGTAAAACAGTTATCTGATAAACGAAATATTTAAAGACCTTTCAATATTGCGTTTATCAGATAGCTGTTTTTACAGCATGTGTGTATTAAAATAACGATTGAAACTGCTTAAAAGAACGAAAATTACTATTTACCACATAGCAACTTTTGCACGCGCAACGACGATATGAAAATATGGGTTGAATTTTTGACCAACTGTGTATGTATAATACAGGCGAAAATAAAAGGGAAATTATAGGGCATCGAAAAATTCATCAACATCGCTATCAATGGGAAAAGTTCCCAGAACACTGGCCGCATTGCCACGTTGAATGGCAATGCTGATTCTCTGTCCAAAGAAAAGGCCAGCCCTCTGGTCACTTGTGGAGTCGACTAAACGTTTCCTAATGTCACGAAAAATTCGATGCGCACTCGGACCCCATGGTCCCAACGTTTCAACCCCAAACGGCTGAAACATATAGCACCCAATTAGGTTGTTGTATTCACGCCGTTTGAGATTTTCTGCACCTGCAGCTGCCGCCCCAGCACAGCCTAGTGATGTGTCAACTCGAGTTACTAACTCGAGTCAACTCGAGTTGAATTCTCTTTAACTCGATTTAGTCGATTTGAAATCTCCTGCCCTATCGCGTCAGCCGAATGACAGACACTGAGATGGCGCGAAGCTTGCCGATCATTTATGACTATATTCATTACAAATTCATTCATTTAATTCGCATGAAATGTCAATGTCACAACAACATAAAATTGCATTGTTGCAGATTTGAGGTTATTTTGGAGTGCCGGTTGTTATTGTTGTTAGTTTTTCGAATTATTAGGTACTGTATAGAAAAAATGCCGGGATCTAAAAGGAAATCGGTTGTTCGGGATGTATTTGAATCGCCAGTGAATGGACATGCTAAGGCCGCTATCCCACTGGCGTTTTACGAGCGTTAGCGTCTCTCGAACGTCTGCGCAGCGCCAACGCTCCGCAGACGCTACGTTGACGTCGCGTCGTCACGTTGCAAGCATTAACGTCCGCTGAACGCGACGTTAACGTTGCACCAACGTAACGTTAACGTCGCGTTTGTTGGCAACTGGTACAATCACGCCGTCTTGCTCTATCCGTGTGGGTACGGGCGGGAGTTACGGACGACGGCAATTTGCACAGTTGCTGCTTTAGCGAGCGTACGTAGGTACTGGTACGATTCAGAATGCAGTCACTGTCAGAAAACGATTTCTATATTGAAAATAGATACATTTAGTATAATATGATTCTAAAAGGTCCCCATGACGAAAATTTCCGCATAAACAAACTTTGATTATTGTAAACCATAAGACAGTATATTTGAACAAATAAAACAAGCAGTTAATCCAGCGATATTTAGTTATAACAAGCCTCTCTTCTGGTGACACTGAAACTCTAAGATTAGTGTCTAAATATTGTATGTGACTTTGAATCACTTCTAAAAGTTCGTCAAATGTGGTCTTCGGCATTCGCAAATCTTAATATTTATAAAATTCCGATTTATTATTTTTAATATTAAGTATTAGTGTACAGTACGAAATATTCACTTTCTTGTGATCGATTGGACCATAAAAGGTTTTCCCAAAATTGACGACGACATTTTCTTTTACGTAATAAAACCAACAGTAGTGTTTCCTCGTCGGAATCAATTATGTTTCTGATTGTACGCCTCAAATAGTATGACGTGCGCGACGTTAACGTCGCGTTCAGCGGACGTTAATGCTTGCCACGCGACAACGCGACGTCAACGTTGCGTCTGCGCAACGTTGGCGCTGCGCAGACGTTGGAGAGACGCCAACGCTCGTAAAACGCCAGTGGGATAGCGGCCTAAGTGCAAACAGTGTTCAGATTCATACAAATATAGTTTTGTTGTTAATTAATAGAAATGCTTACTTTATTTATGTTACGAAAATGTAATCCTAAATACATAAAACATATGTTATGTTGCTACTTACGACGCCACAAATTCCTAAGAAAATGACTAACACCGTGCTGTGCGGTGCACCGTGAGATTCGCCTTCTCAGCATTCCGATAGCGTGGGATCGAAGATTGTTCAATAGCAGTGATTAATGTGAATTTTGTGTTTAGTGCTTCACTCTTGTTTCTCACATCGAACAATTGTCACGTAACTTGGTTTTAGAGACTTAAATGTATCTAATTTTTATATTAATTAAATTCAATTAAGTTAATTGTGTCGGTCTTATTTGCATCCTCGACTGAGCCCAACGTAATTGGCGCAGTCGGTAGGATACTCGCGGTCGGTTTCGCGTAATAAGGAAGATTTCCGTAATCGCAAAGCTGCCCGTGCGGCTATCCAGTCGCTCCAGAGTATCCAGAATCTACACGTCGTGTTGCATCGAGGAATCCAGACATTGATTACGCAAAGGGGCTGATATAATGTTCATGTAAGTACATTAGATTCTTTCTAGTGACCGCTTACCCTAGCCTGTACTAACAAAGTGTCCAAAATTTTCTTTCCACGAAAATCGAGGAATATTAGGATAGTTAGAAGTAGACATTTAGTGATAGATTCCAGGAGAAATATTAATTTGGATACATTTTTTTTACACAAGGACGCAGAATCCTTGCCTAGCAAAATGTCTTTGGATTTAAATACTATATTTAGAGCATTACGGTTGGTACACGAGTTTAACGGGAACCCGAATATGCTGACTAGATTTATTCAATTATGCGATCATTTAGTGAAAGAATATTATAATGTTCAAGGTGGATCCGTATTAATTAACTCTGCGCTTATTAATGGTATATTAAATAAAATTGTAGGATTTGCTGCTCGCTTAATCAACTCAAATTACAGTGCAATCTTAAAGCAAAAGGAAAATAATTTAGTTGCTGAAATGAATCACCAAATAAGTTTAAGTATGCAGGGAATTTCACGTAGCACAAACTTTACGGATAAAATAGTAGAAAGCCAAGACAAAATCGAGAAAATTCAATTTCAGCTAGCAATTTTAGACATGAAACGGATACTATTAAATATGCTCATTTGGCACAGTTATTAATGATATTAGGAGACAATGTATATAGTTTGTCTAAAGAACTTGACAAATTACAGAATTTATTAGCATTTATTAGGGCTAGAAGTCCTTATTCATAATTCTATATTGAACTTTGCTATGTTTAACGACATGATGAATAGATTAGGTACCTATGTTATATAATAAGGATCAATTTTTAGACTAGGATATTATTACAACGAGAATAAAATAGTGATAGTTATTCAATATCCGATACTTTATCCTATATAAATTATCCCTGGCCCCTAAATTCCCATCTTATCCTTTTATAGCGGTTCACGAAAAAGATCTATTCTACATGGAGACAGAATGTCCGAAGTATAACCACGGTTACCTTGCGAGGATAGTTTAAGTCACCACCATGGCAAACAATCGGACTGTATCCGGCAGCTTATACTACATCAGAAAATTAACGAGTCCTGTCAATTCACATCAGTTATCCTGTCTTCTGAAGCGACGGAGCAGTTAGACGACCAACACTTCATTGTAAGCTTTCCTAAACCTACGAAGTCCGCCTAACTTGTTCTGAAGATAAGTATAGAATGCTGAAGGGGAGCTACTTAATACTTATCTATCATTCCCATAAGATGCACGCTGAGAACTACAACCTTTACTGCAAGTAATCGTCATGACCAAACTAAGGGCAAGATATTGAAAATTATGGACTTACCAAGTATAAATGAAAATTCGTATAATGTACCAATGAAAACTATAAAACTAGAAACCATAGACCTTGGCAGTTTACATTCAAGTAACTCTGAAATCACTCTTCAAGAACTTGTAACGCTACAGTCGTCGAACTCTGAAGTCATATACCACACTTCTATACCGGTATACATTCTACTATCCGGTGCATGTGTGCTCATTATCACCATTATACTTCGTCGTCGAAGACTGAATAAAGTACAGAAAACCACTGAAGGAACCAATATCAAGGCACAGGATGAGGAGGCCTGCAGTACCGGGATTGATCCAGCTTCGCCATCGACACTATTTTCGACCAAAGTCTTCAAATAGTTGCCGATCTCGTGGAGGGAGATGTTATATTGCTACTTACGACGCCACAAATTCCTAAGAAAATGACTAACACCGTGCTGTGCGGTGCACCGTGAGATTCGCCTTCTCAGCATTCCGATAGCGTGGGATCGAAGATTGTTCAATAGCAGTGATTAATGTGAATTTTGTGTTTAGTGCTTCACTCTTGTTTCTCACATCGAACAATTGTCACGTAACTTAGTTTTAGCGACTTAAATGTAATTTTTATATTAATTAAATTCAATTAAGTTAATTGTGTCGGTCTTATTTGCATCCTCGACTGCAGCCCAACGTAATTCATACATAAATAATAAATAAATACATTTCTTTTTTAATTTAAATTCTGCCTACTTTAATTATAATGGTCCCCATACATATTTATGCTGAATCTGTTCAATTTTTTAAATATTGTTACGAAACCAAATCATTTACTCAGTTTCATTTCACCCAGTTAACTCGAGTTACTTAACTCGAGTTGAACTCGAGTTACGTGAATTTCAACTCGAGTTATTTTTATTCCGAGTTGGCACATCACTAGCACAGCCCACCGTACTGAGAAGATGGGATGGCGCAAGGGTGTCAACACAAGTAGCATCCCACACCAAAGGCCTACCCAACTTCCAAGTCATTATAGTCATCCCGTCTGGTCTCTTCCCATCATCGCGTGCCAAGCCGTTGGGTTCTAAAACAGATGGTACTCCAGCGGTGACAAGAGCCCGACGGATGATGGCATTTATGCTGGCATGCCGTGCTATCTGACCAGAGCTTCTGCTACAGGAAAGGCCATGATGTCCGAGGCGGTCGACTGCCGCACCGCATTGACAGCGATGTGGAGCACCGCTGGGAGCAGCCCCGGATCTAGGGGGGGGCAAGCCGGGGCCTATGCCCCGGGCGGCAAGTTCAGGGGGCGGCCAAATTCAAATTTTACTCACGTATGGACAACTCATCATTTACTTAACTTTAACCACAGAATAAATAATAGTACAAGTACAGAAATTTCACTCTTGTTTCAATGTGGCTCTATCAACTCGACCGATACCCAGGAGTACATGGTTTTATAGTCTTTGGGTTCAGCACACGGACCACGTGACAGGGTGCAGCGAGAGCGCGGGATGGGACGCGCTGCATGAACATTATTATTCGCGAGGTGCGTAGGAGCAATATCAAAATAAAGTGTACCCTGCTGTAAAATTCGATTATATTTTATTATATTTTTTCTTTTTATTTGACCAAAATGTTATAGGAAATATAGTTTATTATACAGGAAAACAAAAAGGAACGCGGAAGTCGAGACAGTTTTCCTATAATACCGAAACAAAACTTATAACTTTGTGGCGGAATTGGTTCCGTTGTGTGACTAGATTTAAAAGCAAAATTTACGGAAAATATGAAATAAATAATCCATTTTCATATTTATTTAAACAATTAATTGATAAATCAAATAAAATAGCCTCAGCTTCAAGGATTAACACAAAAATATTGTTTTTTTATTCTGTTTCGTGTCACTGTCGCTTGTTTTTTGGCATTTTTTAAATTTTACTCCAATAACATAATATTTTACTCAATATGCGTACCTTTTCGAAAAGTAATACATAATTATGCTATACATATTTGTGGTTGCACAGAAATAAAAGGTAAAAATTCATTCGATTTTATAGATTTAACTTCATCAATTTGAAGGGACAGTGACAAAATGGAAGTCTTAAAATTATAATGTGACTCAGGCTGGCTGGACAAATCTTCAAAATAGCTCGCATTTAACTAGGTCAATAGGGCTCTTTATGTGACCGCTTAACACCTTTATTTCAGAATTTGTGATGCTACAGAATCTTAGATAATCGATTGAAAACGTGTCACGTGTCACATTCAACTTGAAAAACCACTTTTCGCTGGTCTCTCAACGAAATTTTGTAACGAAAGTGATTATCACGACTTTTTGCATATCAACGGGCGTCACTTAAATTTGTGGCAGGCATCGAGCTAAAAGTGTTTTGATACGTACAGCGGTTTAGTAGAAAAATGCAAAAATTTGTGTCCAGCCAGCTTCAATTTACGTATAAAACTTCTGGCTGGCACTTCTGAATCTCAATAACGGGAGCGTTTTCGAATATGGTTCCTATACTAACATTTAGTGACGCAATGTGTGACAGTAATAACTTTTGATTCTTGACATCACATGTAAGTGTTTACGAGAAATCAATAAAAAATTAATGTCCAGATAGCTTGAGTTCAAGCTGGCTGGGCACAAATATCTCCGTTGCCTGATGACCTACGGCCTTCGAAATATGTTCAAATTTTGTGACGGGGACGATAATGATAAACTGAATTTGTGATGGAGAAACTTTGAGTAGTTTCAAAGATATTGATAATTTAAACTTTCCTTTACACAATACAAGATATTATTCTTGCCCGTTCCGTTGCACTACTTAATGGATGTACTGCTGAAAACTTTGCAAAAAATGAGACTAAATCCAATGGAATATTGGATAAAAGAGGCTGAAAAGGTTGCTTAAAAAAAGCAATGTTGACGCTATTTTGCATAACAAACGAATTCCGAAACGAAAAAAACATTTTGATGAAGATGATTTGGTGAAGACGAATTACAAACACTCCAGCCTGTTCAACTATTTTCTAAAGAAATAATGATGGTTTTGATCGAATCATATCAGAAACTAAAAAGTTTGATTGTGCTACCATGCTAAATTTAAATTTTGCGTTTCTTAATGGTAGGTACTAATATTTTTATAATAATAGTTTAAAAATCACTAGAAAAACACGCTTTTATAAATGCACGTAAAACAAAAAAATTGTACGCGCTTTTCATTTTTTGTAGTTTTTGCCATATTATTCCCACGAGTAATGAACAATTAAACGGTCGATCACCACAGACAATTTTAAAGTGACATCCATTAAAAAATAAATCTATGGATTACGCGGTAATTCAAAAAGGTTAAGAAAACCGATAACGGATTTTCTTATAACCTTGAAACCTGATGGCGTTCAAAGTCCATTACGTAGCTTTATTCCAAGTGCAAACACGTCTATGATACGATATTCCATCATGGAATGCCAGTACCTATCTTCCGGCTTCATCATCAGACCTTGAAACCTAATCGTGGTAAAAGTTAGTTACAAGACTTTTCTAAGAAATCCAAAACAGCTATGATACGATTTTCCATCATGAAGTTGCAGTTCATATCTTCCGGCTCCATCTTCAAATCAGTTCGACAGTACCATATTATTGTATTGTCATCAGAACTACATACAGCTGCCAATTTTCATTACGATACGACCCTTGGAAGATGGTTAAATTAGTTACTTTAGATTTCATTACATAGTTAGTTACGTACAGGTCGACCTAATAAAAGCATGTTAATGACAATTGAAGAACTGCAAAAGTATGGAGCAGATCTGGCTCGAAATATAAGCGAGATCAATCAATCAAGCGATCAATCAATCACTCAAGCGATCAATCGAGCGGTTGATCAATTGTCGCCTTACTAAATTCCTCGAAACTAACGGCCTCCTTTCATTGGCTCAGTTTGGCTTTCGAAGTCACAAATCTACCAATGATGCTGTGCATGAACTATTGAATAACATCATTTCCAGCTTAGACGATAGAAAAAAATGCTTGGCGGTGTTTTTGGATCTGGCTAAAGCCTTCGACACAGTCTCTATTCCTCACTTACTTACGTTACTTAAGTTGGAGGCGATTGGCGTAAGAGGTGTACCCCTAAAACTACTGGAGGACTACCTAACTAATAGAAAACAAAGAACTAAAATTGACAACAGGATAAGCGACGAGCGCTGTATAAAATTTGGTGTGCCGCAGGGCAGCATACTTGGGCCTACCCTGTTCCTTATTTATATAAATAATCTATGTGAAATCAACCTACTAAAGGGCAAAATTATAACGTTTGCTGATGACACTGCTCTACTGTTTAGTGGTGATAGTTGGGAAGAGGTATTTGGTGTTGCACAGAAGGGGTTTAATAGTGTCAACGCATGGCTCAAAAAGAAAATATGTTAACTTTAAATGTTAGCAAAACAAAATATATAACTTTTGCTTTCAGAGCGAACCTTCTGCCTCCCGAGTCACTAAGCATTAAAGCTCATGCCTGTGGATCCGAAATATCCATTGATGGCTGCACCTGTCCCACGCTACAAAGTACTGATAATCTTAAATACCTCGGAGTTAATATTGATCAATGTCTCACTTTCAAATTGCATATTAAGGACTTAGTGTCTCGTTTGCGAAAGTTAATCTATATTTTTAGAACCTTAAGATACTCAGCAGTAGGGCTTGTAATTATTCTAACTTTTTAGATATTCGAATATTCGATGTTCTTACAGGCAGTATTCGAATTTATTCGAATATTATTCGAATATTAGCTTTTTTCCTTTGAAACCAAATTAAAACCTTGAAAGAGCATGCAAAATAAGCAATTAATAAACAAATTAGAGTAGAGTATTTTTATTTAATAAAATTGAATCACCTTTCAGCAACATAGTTTGACATTATATACAATTTAAAAAGAAACATAACTTTATTCTAAAAATTTACACCTACTGTGTGAGTAAGTAAACATAAGAAATCTTAAGATTTAGGTTCTTAGGCACTTGATAATTCTTAAGATCAAATCGGGTTTGCGTAATATTTTAATCTAATTACTCCTACAATTATTTATAAGTCAAATTAAAGTAACCTTCTAAAAAGCAAAAATAAGTTTTATGTTAAAAGTAAATCAGAGATCATAAAATTACACCGCAATTACAATAATTATTCGTGGGATTGACGTAAACTTTGGTAATGCGATCTAAGAAAACTTAGGGCGTCTATAGAGTCGTCCTGTAAGGCGCATCTCAGATGGTTAATAATATATTTTGAGGATGAAAATACCCTCTCACATTCAACGCTCGAGGGCGGTATTGACATCAGAAACTCATATACTTGACTTAAGTGTATTTGTCTCGGTCCACCTCTATCGTATAATGCCATTTGCATTCTGATCGACGTTTCGAATTCGTCCATCGTTGATATATTGGTGGTAGATGTAGAGGGAACCGATGAAATTGTGCTATCAATGCTTTTCTGAAGTTGCTCCTTCAGACTTAAAGTTGGTTGATTTTCCTGAGTCAATTCAATATGAGGTTGGCGGTGTTGAAAGTTAACTAAAGAGACGTCGTCTTCCTCATCATTAGAATCTTGAACTCTACAGAAATACTTTGCATTGGTGTCAACAATAACTTTTACGATTGCATTATTAGATGGGGTCAAAAATACATCAAAAGGCGGCTCATTGTAATAGTTTGTAGGATTATGAAGGTATTTCAACGTACTGACAAGATCCGTTTGACGCCTTTGAACTATCCTCTCTTTCAGGGCCTCTAACAATCGCTCACTTATGAAACTCTTATTTTCTTCCAATTTAACAACCATAAACTTGAGTGCTGCTTCTGCCGTAAGTAAATTGGCATTTTCTTGGCAAATACTCTCAACTGTAGCTTTGATAATATTGAGAGATGAAGAAAATTCCTCTAACAAATTTATCTCGGTAGCACTAAACGTGATATCACTTTTCAAATCAATCAATGATTTCATTACAGGCTCTCTTAAGGTTAAAAATCGGCTAATCATGTCAGCCATGCTACTCCAACGAGTTTGACAATCTAAAATCATTTTAAGTTTTTTATTTCCTTCTTGATAGTTTTCTAAAATCTCCGATTTTGTTGGCGACATTTTAAAAAACTTCACTACCTTTCTTACTTTCTGTATTAAATCAAAGTTGGCCTGCGTGCTCCGTTTCTTCTTTCTCGCTGCTGAGTGTTAAAACCTTCTTCCTCTTCTTCGTCGCTATAGTCACTCTCACTGCTTTCTCTTGTCTCTTCCTGTGTTTCATTTTCAACTATTTCATTTTCATCTCTTTCATTATAACTCCTTTTATATAAAACATCCACAACAGCACACTGAATACCATGAGCAAGGCATTGTTGATGGAATGTTGGAATGCGTCTGCCCATGGCACACATAACGCTAGCTCCATCACTTACTACGCAGGCTATGTCATTTTGTAAAGATAAATCGAAGTATTTCAACTTTTGTTCCAAAATATTCATGCAACATTCAGCTGTGCCTCGCCCTACAATTTTACGCAAACCAAGGTTTTTAAAGGGTTTTCCCTTAAAATTTGGAGAATGAATGTTTATATTCATGTATCTTCGATTGCGGGCCGAAGTCCATTCATCGAGTGAAATTGAAAATTTCTTTCCATCTGCCTTCAAAATATTTAATTCTTTCTTCACATCACTCTTAAATTCATCGCTCTTTGCCACAACAATCTTTTTAATGGTTTTTGGTGACTTGGGCAAGTTATAACCACTTTTATTGAAAAGTTTTTTAATGGAATCCGAGACACAGAAAACACTAAACGGAAGTCCGTCACAAGCTGTCATCTTCGAAATAAGATCTTCCATTGTATCGTCAACAGATTTAAAGTATTGGTCTATTGTGACTTTTCTTTTCTTTGATATAATTTCATCAGATTTTTTTGGTGGTACTGGTTCTGGCGCTGAGACTTCATTCTCTTTGCGATGTATCTTTAAATGATTATGCAAACATGTGGTAGTGTTTTTGCATTTAATTATTTTGTTGCACTTTTTACATTTGGCATATACTCCATCAGCAGTTCGCAAAAAAGAATTCCACACAGAAGACTTGTCCGACTTACTTTTCGTATACTCTTTAAAATCTAGATTTTCTTGCTCCATGTTCCTATGATATGGATGATACACCTGTAACAAATTAACGAACCAGTAACAAATATAGTTTTTAAGAAAATTTATTACAAAATAAACGGTTTCACTTTTCCAGTTCAACATGTGTTGGTTTTGTTCAGGCTAACAAAACTTTTTTCTAAGAATATTAATACTGCTTTCATAAATAAACAGTTTAACTATCTATCTATCTATGTATTCTATCTATCTATCTATATATCTAAAAATGAATTAAAAAATAATAATTAATATTGATTGGGTTTCTTGCTAATAAGTACTATGGACTGTGGGCTATGGATTCTCAATCAAGCTCAAAAAATATCTGAAATGCTATGCGTAAATCATGATCACGCAGATTTCGGGTCAAAAAATCTTTTATTAAATCTATCGATTGACCATTAACAATAACTACATCACTATTTAAAATTTTCCGTTAAATGGTAACCCAACAAATGTTATTTTTCAATACATTTGCTACTAATACGGTCCGTATGACATCGAAAACTGGATCGTACTTATTGTTATATTTTATTTACGGCACTAGGACTTTTTCTTTACACTAATCACGCAATTCAGTGCTGGTGCGCGCGGTTGTGCTGGCAAATGTATTAAAAAATTGGCCAGGTGCAAGTCAGACTCGCCCATGAAGGGTTCCGTAGTAACTATAATAATATAATATAATAAGTATATTTATTTGACGAATAAAAAAAACCTTAAAAATTTCTTAAAACCAGCTTATATACATTTTTACAACTACGCTAAATAACTTTGTTTTTCATAGTGTTTGTATGAATTACAAAGTTATATTTGCGGTTTTATAAAATATGCTGTATCTCAAAAACTACTGACCCGATTTCGTTCGAACCAATTTTGGTTGAAAGTTTACATTAAGGTCTACAGACATATAATTTTTTTAGATTTTTCACTCCATTATTATAGAAGTTAAAGGGGGGACACACACATTTTACCACTTTGGAAGCTTATATCTTTTAATCGATTGAGTTTATGAAAAAGTGGTTTTTGAAACCCTTATATCATTTTTAAAGACCTGTCTATAGATCTACACACGCATAGGTTTCATGAAAAAAAAATCTTTTCAGTTCTAGTTCCATGTATGGGGACCCCCCTTTATTTTAAATATTTTTAATTTTTTTTCTTAAAATCGGAAAGCGGTTCACAGAATACATCTACCTACTAAGTTTCACATGTATAGTCTTAATAGTTTCGGAATAAAATGGCTGTGACATACGGACGGACGGACAGACAGACAGACGGACAGACATATCGAATTTATAAGGGTTCCGTTTCTTGCCATTCGGCTACGGAACCCTAAAAACATCGTATGACGCTAGTACTCAGTAAGAGCGTTCTCAAACGACGCCGCAAACCGGAGCGGGAACCGCATGTTATGTTATTAAAATTAGGTAATTTATCAATATTATAGCAATTGAAAGTTACTTACACGAAAAGTAGTAATGCTGAAGTTTAAATAACACACTTAGTAACAAAATTCACTCAAAACGTCGCCAAATTTTAAACATTAAGCAAAATAGTACCGTTTGTGCCACACGCTGTGCAAAACTGAGTTGAGTGAGCCGCGCGGCCGCGTCGCGTCCGCGTGGTGCGGGCGAGCGGGCGGCAGGGCGCGACGAGGTGGCGCCAGCGGGCCGGGGTGGAGTGTTACCGTTGTAATTTTACGTTTGTAAGTTTGTAATTTCAAACTTAACAAAAATTATTCGAATATTCGAATTAAACATCAGTCAATATTCGAATAGTGAAAATGAACGAATATTCGCATTATTCGAATATTCGAATTACAAGCCCTACTCAGCAGACAGACAGACGATTAAAATGGTGTATTTTGCTTTAGGTCAATCCCTAATTGACTATTGCATAATATCTTGGGGTGGTGCTGCGAAAACCCACATCATCGAGGTTGAACGGGCCCAACGTGCAATTCTCAAGGTGGGCGCTGGTCTCCCTTTCCGTTACTCGACTGTAGACCTCTACAAAGATTGGGATATTCTTACAGTCAGGCAATCTTTCATCCTTCAAACAGTGCTTAAAACACACAAAATGATACAATACAACCCGGAAATACAAAAAGACAAGCGTCGTAAAGGTAATGTATGTGCAACAAAACCCTTGCGTTCAGCTCTGTCACATAATTTCTTCTGTTTTCTTGGTCCATACCTCTATAACAAGTTAAATAGTAAACTACTCATTTACCCACAATTGAAATCTAAGTGAAAAGCTACCGTCTCTAAATACCTCAAAACCCTTGACTACTGTCAAACGGAAAATCTCCTGGTCCCGCTCAGATAGTCGTTAACCTTAATTGCTCCATTCCTCATTCCTGTTATAAACTTGCATACATTTTAAACTTATACTCTGACACACACACATACACGCGCACCCAAACACTTACATTTTCAGTTAAGCACACATTAACTAAGCATTCACACTCACATCCTGGAATTAATATAAAACATAAATTGTCTTTTTTGTATATTATTTAAAATCGTTTGTTTAAGATTTAGTTTTTAAATTTTGTCTTTGTTTAAACTTAGCTTCCACTTTTGCTCGCTGCGAAATGTTAAACTCTTTGTTGTAGCATAGGTACTAGCCGCGGGAGGGTCCTGGTGACCTGTAATACAGGTTGTTGTACATACCTACATCAGGCACCAGTCCCTCACAAAGTTAGCTCTAAATTGTAAGCATTGTTAAAAGCTAGCATAAGGAAACTTTGTGAAGGGAAAAAAAATAAAAAAAAAATATGGCAACAACTTGCAACTTTGGTAAATGTAAGAAGTGTTCTACTCTAGAGGAAAATTTGAGAGACCAGTTTGTTTCGGGTCTGGCAAATGACGCAATGCGTTCTAGAATATTCGCCGAAAGGAAGATAGAATACAAGGAGGCGGTGGAGTTAGCACTAGCTCTGGAGGCTGCAGAGAAGCACGCGGAGGTGAGCGGCAGCACGGGCGTGCCGACTACGACCTCGGGTGCCGGCGGCGACGCAGGGAACGACCTGCACTACACGCGCAGTGGGCGCGGGCGCGGGCGCGCTCACGGCTCGCGGGGAGCAGGCGGCGCGGGCGACGCGCCGGAGCCGCCGGGCGCGGATGGTTCGGCTCGGGGCTCGGCGGCGCAAGCATGCTGGCGGTGCGGTAAGGCGCATCGCGCGGACAGGTGCCGCTATGTCAACTATCATTGTGACGAGTATAAACAAAGAGGTCATTTGCGAGTGATGTGTAAATTAGTGAAAAATAATGGAAGTCGGCAAAACTATATCAGTGGTGAGGACGATTCCGAAGATATGTTTAAGTTTGTGGCTAGAGGTAAGGACAATAAACCGTATTTTATTAATATCGTCATAGATAACTTTGAAACTAAGTGTGAAATTGATACCGGTAGTCGTATTTCGGCTATTAGCGAAGAAATGTATTCCCGGCAATTCTCTCACAAAATTATTAAGACAGATAATTTGTTGTTACGTAGTTATTCGCTAGTAGTTCACCAATTGTATCACTCGGTTATATTGAAGTTCAAGTTAGATTACGAGATGTTGAAGTAAAATCCTTGCCTCTTTATATTATTAGAAACGGATCGTGTCCCTTATTAGGAAGAGATTGGTTACGTGCTCTTAAAGTAACACAAATTAATCTTTATAAGATAACCGATGATGGATTTATGAATCGTTTGTGCGCAGAATTTCCGGAGGTATTTACAGATAGGTTAGGGACTTGTAAGCGAGCCATTCGACTACAGCTGACTAATGATGAGCCCGTGTACGTGCGCGCGCGGCCCGTGCCGCTGGCTCTGCGCGCGCGCGTCGGGCGCGAGCTGGCGCGCCTGGAGGCCGACGGCTCCATATACCGCGTCGACTATTCCGACTACGGCACACCGATTGTGCCTGTCGTTAAAAAAATGGAGATATACGAATATGTGGGGATTATAAGATTACAATAAATCCTAAGTTCAAACGTGATTATTATCCCTTGCCCCGCATTGATGAATTATTTACAAACTTAAGCGAAGGAGAAAAATTTACTAAAATTGAGCTTACCCACGCTTACGAACAGTGTCTATTAACAAAAGAGTCACAAGCTTATACAGCCATCACAACTCACCTCGGAACATATGCCTATCGTCGTACGCCATACGGTCTTGCATGTATTCCGGAGAAATTCCGAAAATTAATGGAAGAAACCTTACGTGGCATCCCTGGTTGTGTGGTTTTTTTGATGACATATGCAATGATAAAGAGCACATTAGTAATTTACGAGCGGTACTCGAAAGGTTGCCGCGACACTGGTTTAACAGTTAAACTAAGTAAATGCAGTTTTTTACAAGAAAGTGTTAAGTATTTAGGTTTTATTATTGATAAAAAGGGATTACGGCCTGACCCTACTAAGCTGGATGCTATTTCCAGCGCACCTAGGCCAGAAAATATAACTCAACTTAAAAGTTTCTTGGGAATGTTAAATTATTATGGCAAGTTTATTAGCAATTTAAGCACGTTACTATATCCGTTACACAATCTATTGAAAAAAGATATTCGCTGGAAGTGGGATCACAGTTGTGAGCAGTCGTTTACAGAAGCCAAGCGAGCTCTCCTGGGCGAGCGAGTGCTAGCACACTACGAAGAGGGGCGACCGCTCGTGCTCGCGGTCGGCAGTAGTGCGTATGGGCTAGGCGCAGTGCTAGCGCATCGCTATTCCGATGGAAGCGAGCGCCCAGTTAGCTGTGTGTCCCGCACTCTAAACGCGGCCGAGCAGAATTATAGTCAACTAGATAAAGAGGCGCTTGCCATTTTGTTTGGTGTAACAAAGCACCATCAATACTTGTTCGGTAGAAGTTTTATATTACGCACGGACCATCAGCCGTTGACGCACATATTTGGTGCTAAGGGTGGCATTCCACAGACCGCTGCCAGTCGGTTACAGCGGTGGGCGGCGCGCTTGGCCGCATACGACTTCACGATAGAATTCGTTCGCTCGGCGGAAAATGGGCGGCCGATGCGTTATCAAGGTTACCATTGCCTCAAGAGGGTCGCTTGGTGAAGGCAGTAAACTATATTAACTTGATAGAGGAATCTTTTCCTATTAGTTTAAGGATGTTGCTAGGGAGACTGAAAAAGATTCGTTGTTATGCAAAATAAAGGGTTTTGTTAATTTTGGTTGGCCGTTGACAGTGAACGATACCGAAAAACCGTATTTTGTAAGGAAACAGGATTTATCTGAAGAATTAGGATGTCTTATCTATAAATATAGAATCATAATACCGAGTTCATTACAAAAAAAACTTTTAGATGAAATTCATGAAGGTCATTTGGGCATGAATAAAATGAAGAATTTGTCACGAAATTATGTGTATTGGCCCAATTTAGATAAGGACATAGAGGACGTGTGTCGTGCATGCGGCGCGTGCCGCTCAGTGCGCGACGCGCCGCCGCACGCGCCGCTGCACCTGTGGGAGTTCCCGCTGCATCCCTGGCAGCGCGTGCATGCGGACTTCGCGGATTGTGGGGGAACACGATATTTAATCATGGTAGACGCTAACTCGAAATGGATAGAAGCCATTGCTGTGCGAAAAACGGACGCGCAGGCGACTATCGCGGTAATGCGAAGTATTTTTGCTCGGTTCGGGTTACCGTCACTACTCGTCACTGACAACGGTCCTCATTCTTCTCGCAGGAATTTAAAACATTTTGTCTTAAAAATTGTATGAAACATGTAACCTCAGCTCCTTACAGACCGCAGGGAAACGGGGCTGCAGAAAATGCGGTAAAAAAACCATTAAGAAAGCGATAAAACGTGCTTTGTACGAGGGCGAGGACGTCGCCACGGCTTTAAATAAATTCTTATTTCAATATCGAAATTGCCAACATGCTACTACGGGAGTGTCTCCTACGATAGCGTTGCAAGGGCGTAGGCTCCGCGGGCGGCTCGACGCGCTGCGGCCAGACGTGTCGTGTGTAGTGCGCGCCGCACAGGAGCGGCAAGTGGCCGCTGCGGGCGGTACGCCGCGCGTGCTGGCGCCTGCTGATGCAGTGCTGGCCCGCGACTACAGCGCGAGGGGGGATAAATGGGTATCAGGTACCATAGTCGAAAAAACTGGACCGGTCTCGTACAAGGTGGACGTTGGATGCGGAGACGGTTGGCGAAGACATGTTGACCAAATCATGCCCTTACACAACAAAAATCGACATTCATTATCCCGTACTAGCATAGTTTCTGGGGGTAAAAGATATATCATCAGAGCAGGAGGTCCCTTCGGTCCGTGAGGAGACTGAGGACACATTTGAGGACGCGTCTGATGGTATTGGTGAGAGGTCACAATCCACTGGGTCTGAATCGGCTTCAGAGCCGGGAGCATCACCGCCACCACCAGGTGCGTCTGCCCGCGCCCTGCGAGCATATAATCGGGCTCGACAGGGACTCTCAAATTAATAATCTTTATTGTAATTGTTAGATATAAGAAAAGCTAATGCTTTAGCTTAAGGGGGAGAAATGTACCGTCGGTTTAGGTTATATCGGGTAATATCTGTATGGTGGTGGGTAGTTCGTTATACTTATTGAATAAACCAGTTTGCTGCTAACTCTCGCCTTTCATTGACGCTGCACATCAGACTCAACTAATTATAGACCAATTTCAGTACTACCCACTTTTAGTAAAATATTTGAAAAACTAATTTTAGAGCAGTTACAAAGGTTTTTTAGTAGACAAATTATTTCATGCCAAACAGTTCGGTTTTACAAAGGGTCGTTCAACAACCGATGCTGGTGTTGAACTTCTAGGACACATCTACAATGCATGGGAAGACATATGTGATGCCCTGGGCATCTTTTGCGACTTGTCCAAGGCATTTGACTGTGTTCATCATGAAACATTGGTCAGAAAACTACACCACTACGGTATTCGGGACTCCTCTTTGAATCTTCTTACTTCATATTTAAGTGACAGGATTCAGAGAGTCGATGTAAATGGGAAAATATCCCCAGGATCGGTGGTGACTATGGGTGTGCGTGTGCCCCAGGGCTCAATTCTTGGACCATTTTTGTTTCTTATATATACAAATGACCTGCCTTACCTCATAAAGGATAACAATAAAGTTGTGTTGTTTGCAGACGACACTTCACTTTTGTTTAAAATTAAACGTCAGCAACCTGATTCTGACGACATTAACAACGCCCTTTCAGAAATAGTACATTGGTTTAATGTTAATAATCTTATTTTGAATGAAAAAAAAAACGAAATGTATAAAGTTTACGATGCCTCACGTTAGGCAAGTGCCAACTACTGTTTTGATAAAGGGTAAAGAGTTGAACCCTGAGAACGCAAGTGTTCTTGGATGCTAAGATGCTAAGCTTCAGTGGGGTCCACATATAGATAAAATATCCAAAAAACTGAGTTCTGCCGCATATGCAGTTAGGAAAATCCGAAATTTAACTGATCTAGAGACGGCTCGTTTAGTTTACTTTAGCTATTTTCATAGTGTAATGTCGTACGGTATTCTTTTGTGGGGAAATGCCGCCGATATTCAGACAGTTTTTGTTTTACAAAAAAGGGCTATTCGTTCAATTTATAAATTAAGTCCTAGATGCTCCCTCAGATATAAGTTTAAAGATATTAATATAATGACTGTGCCCTGTCAATATATTTATGAAAATATTTTGTACGCTCATAAAAATAAAAATTTGTTTAATAAGTACAGTGATATCCATAATATAAATACTAGAAATAAGCACACATTTATTGTTCCTTCAACTAGGCTTAAGAAAATTGGGGGCTCATTTAGATGTCAATGTATACGCTTTTACAATAAACTTCCCAGTCATGTGCAAGAACTAAGCCTCAATAAATTTAAATCATTTGTGAAGCAGAAACTTTGCCAGAAAGCTTTTTATTCTGTTAAAGACTATCTTGCGGACAAAAATGCTTGGGATTAAGCTGCTCCAATTACTTACGTCTGTTGAAATTATGTTTTTGTTTCATTTTTCTGATTACTCTTTTACTTATTTCTTTTTTTTAAATTATAATGATTATTTCATATACATTTTGACATGACAATATTATTTACTTTTTCAAGTAATTGAATATATTTTTTTATTTTGTTTATTTTTATACTTTAACATTTTTAATTACGTTTTGTACACGATGACAATATTATTTTCTTTTCAAGTAATATTTTTTTTTGTGTAAAAGTAAAAGCTATGTTGTGAATGTGAGAGCAATGTGGGATAACAACGAATATTTCGAATAGATTATCAGACTGTCTGGCAGTTTGAGTGCTTTATACGGCCCACCCAAATGTTCTTACTTTGGTATTGTTCGTCAAATCGTTCCAGCTCCTTAAGGTTCTAAGTTGAGCTACACGATATTTGATAAATGCGTGCACTGTTTGGACGGGCCTGCTCAAATCTGTTTGATTCTGTCCTCTAAAGGGCGCCACAGACATTAACCTACATGGCTCTCATATGATTTGGATCACTACAGATTGTCTGGACTTTAAAAGAGACGTTGACCTCTGAGTTTGTTTCAGTGTTTCTTCTCAGAGTAGTCAGTTAGGAAACACTGGCCTCATCTAGTTTACACTTACGAAAAAAAGACGTGTGAAAGTGTTATTTATAACCTATTTGCAAAATAAACATCATTATTTCATTATTTCACTGAACAATAATTAACTCACCCACCACACAACAAATAAACACGTTAATTCCCATTGAATTATTCGGGCGAAATATTCGGAAACATTCGATTGCGGGGTACGAATCTTTCTCGCGGGGGGGAAAACTTCTCCGGGGAGCATCGGGGAGATGCTCCCCGGAGAAGTTTTCTTACCGCACCCCGCGGCGGCAGCGGCCGGCGCACAGAGGGCCTTATTTAAGTCCATTTTGAATAATTCTAATTTAAAGAAACTTTCCCAGAAGTATTCCAGAATTATTCCGAATTTTTCAGAAGTTTTGCAAGGTGGGACCCAATTGAACATATTTTTTTAAAATGGTATGAGTGCTTGTCACTTTTAAAAATAAAAATATGCTTGTTTCTTACACTTCAGTTGAGCAGCTGGGTTTTTTTGATTTTTTAAATAAGTTTATTTTCAGCTTTTTAGTTACAATATTAATTAACAATTTTTTAGTTTTCCCGGTCGTGTCACATTGGCACTTAACCGGATTCAGAAAGTGAGCCCATATTTTTAAACTTTCTCATTGTGTTATTTTGCTAGTATTACACTAATGATAAACATGATATACCTTTTTGAAATCCTTATGTTAAGCCCTTTAATTTGATACCCAAATGGTAGTATATGAAAAAAAATTTTTTTTTTTCACAGCCGCCATGTTTAATTTTTTTTTAAATGTCACCTATCTAAGAACACTCGGACTGTTAAGACAAATCTGAAGATACCTCAATTGTGTGAATCCGTTCAGCAGTTCTGGAGATATGAGGTAATAAAGAATATTACATACATACATACATACATACAAGATAAGACACTCGCGCTCTCGGACTCCACCGACTACGGTCATTTTATCGTTAATTTAATTCATTTTTCTGTTTGTCCGCGAAGCTCTTATTTTTTGTAAAAGGGAAGGCAATAAACCGCGCCTACAAATTTTATATACAGTCCATTTTATTTAACATCCCACATTGGCTTAACATGGTAAAAATTAAACGCAACACTAAAATCATAATTATTTATTAAAATCAATATTTACAAGAGCAAACAATATAAATTAGTTCTGAACATATATATATATCAAGACAATAAAAATGAGGGTTTTCAGACAATTAGACAATCATGATTACTATATTTCACTAAGAAGTTACACTTCTTTTGAAAACATACACTAGCTTTTGAACCACCTCTGAATTATTATTATTGTAATGGTTATAATCTTTATTCAAGAATTATTGTCAGTTTCCAGTCTCATAAGACGGAATTATATTACTATTATAGGACTGTGAGTTCTGGTATCCATCCACATCAAATAAATAGCCACATTTACAAGAATGTTCTTCAAAGGTAGGCAGAGATCTTTTAATGCTATACGCCGTATTGTTAATAAAGGGTGGTGAGTTCATTATCAGTATAAAAACACAAGTCAGGAGGTAATTTTCAAAAGTGGTCAAATCCAAATCCAAAGATTCTAAAGTAAGAACACAACATTTATCTTTACAGAATTCTTAATTGCCTTATAACATTCATAACTAACCAAATCCAGCATAAAGCCCTTAAAAATAAATAATAAAACTAACCTTACTTTCAAAATTAGCCTATTCCAGACCAGCTTACTTTCATACATGGTCAAATCCGTATGAGCCAATCACGTCGCTCCAAACCCCAACCACCATCTTGCGATCTCCATACATTGAGGCGACGCGAGGGCGCCTAACATTTCTTTTTTGTGTCGTGTTAATTAGTGATTTTCTATTAGAAAAACCGAATAAAAACGAAAAGTGAAAGTCAATAAAATGAAGAAAAGTGCACACTTCAGTACACTTCCTCAAGTGCCTAGCCATCAGGCCAAGAAGAGAAAATCTGTCGCAAGACCAATTAGTCGCGGAGAAAAGAAGAGGTCATTAATTTCTCGAACATTTTGTTTGTTTACCGAAGGTAAGGTTGTGCAACGTTTTCAATCGTATCTAATGTTAGTATTTTTTCAAGCAAAAAAAATTGTTTTCAATGTAGGCTTTTTCTTTTTCAGGTATTCGTGTTTCAATTTGCCTTCGAGATACTCGTGTAGACATAACAGTGAGGCATATAGATGTATTCATATATCAATGCAAGATATATTAATACATCTATATGCCTACATATATACAGGGTTAAATGTAAAACACTGAAAACCTCTCAGGACTATGTTACTAACATCATAATCAACAACTTTCATTTAACAATTTACAATTAACAATTCGTC
The DNA here is from genome assembly GCA_943138885.2 of Tholera decimalis. Taxonomy (NCBI): domain Eukaryota; kingdom Metazoa; phylum Arthropoda; class Insecta; order Lepidoptera; family Noctuidae; genus Tholera; species Tholera decimalis. Next base: position 7,504,273 of record OW964571.2, read on the forward strand.
ATATTTTAGTTCACCAGATTTTCATACAAAAATAAAAATATTTAAATTACACGCCCTAAATGTTACGAACTCTATGCGAAGCAAAAGAAAGCAATTTATACTATCGCTTTCTTTTGCTTTGCATAGACGCTACATGCGTTTAGGGCGTTCAATTTAAATATTTTTATTTTTATATGAAAATCTGGTGAACTAAAAAATGACGAATTTTTAAAAGTCATAGAAGAAAAGTTGTTGATTATGATGTTAGTAACATAGTCCTGAGAAGTTTTTGGTGTTTTACAATTAACCCTGTATATAAGAAACAGTTCTACGCTCACCCTGATAAACGATATCAAGATGATTTTATTATAAAAGCTTGCAAAACTGTTATCCCTGTCCGTAAAAGATTAATAAATGGAAGAAGCAATGCGAAACATATATTATGAGCATTGTTTACATTATAAGAGATTCTAAGAGGGTGATTATACCAGTGTGCCGTATTTTTTTTTAATGCTCTATTAAATCTTCACCACCCATGGTTGACTGGTAGAGAATGCCTATGGCATTTGTACATACATTTTGGCAGTCCGCCTTTGTACATTTTGTGTTGCATAAAGTTTTAATAAATAAATAAATAAGCGAAAAATCACTTTGCTTTTCATAGTAGATATTTGTATAAAGTCATTTATTCAAGTTATATTTACGTAGTCAACGAAGGGTATATTTAAACAATTAATTACAACAAATATACAAAATTATGTACTAAAATACAAACTACAATAAAGCATCAAAAAATTCGTCCTCAACGCTGTCGGCTGGCAACGTACCTAAGATACTGGCGGCATTGCCTCGTTGTATGGCAATGCTTAGCCGTTGACCAAAGATGCTCTATTGATTAAAAAGAGTCGAGTGAGAGGAGTGTTAATGAGACACCAAGATACCGGTTTGATGGCTATAGAAAGACGTGATGGGGATAGAAAGTCGATCAAAAACGTGGGATTGAGAGATGCAATTTTTTTTTTATAAAGAAATTTAAGGTTGTTGAATCGCACTACTGCCGATCTAAAACTCGGTGTACCTATTTGTCATCGGAGTTAAGCATTGCATCAATATTCAAAAAGTTCATCGAAGAAAATGCACAGTTCATCATTGCAGAGTCATATTTCAGAAGAATTTTTCACGAAATTTAAGTTAAGTTTCAGTCATCCAAGAAGTGATATGTGTTCCACTTGCATAGAATTGAAGGAAAAAATCAAAATTGAGAGGGACAATTCAACAAAGGCTCAAATCCAAGTTGAACAGACAATTCACGAAAATGAAGCAAATCATTTTTCACATTCCTGGCAGACAATGACCCCACAGTAAAAATCTTATCTTTCAACTGTGGTAAAAACCAACCGTTACCGTCCCTACCGTACCAAAGTACCTATTATTCCCGCCAGTTTTACATTTACAACTATACAATAGTTCTGCCGCGCTAGCGATAAGAGCAGTATCTAAGTATGTTTTGCATAGTTTTGAGTAATTGGCGTGCAGTTTTTGTTACAATTTTGTTTTTCCGGACTTCTATTTTTAAGTTATATTAATTATGATGGTTGAAACGTGTAGCCCAAATAAAGCGCTTTTATATTTTTCACTCAATAAAATCCTACTTCCTACTAATCCTACTAATATTATAAATGCGAAAGTTTGTGAGGATGGATGGATGTTTGTTACTCTTTCACGCAAAAACTACCGAACGGTTCTGAATGAAATTTGGTAAGTAGATAGTTGGCAGCCTGGAATAACACATAGGCTACTTTTTATCCCAAAATTCCCACGGGATCGGGATTTGCGCGGGAAAACCTTCCCACGCGTACGAAGTTGCGGGTAGAAGCTAGTTGTATATATATTTGAATAGTTTTAAATAACGAAATTCCTTTTATATCTAGTCTTAGTTGAAGCAACTGAAATATCAATTGCTTAGAATAATAGCAGTAAGTAGTAAGTTACTGCTGTTATTATAAGCAACTCATACTAGGGTTAGGTTATAATAGCTTAGGAATAAAAACAAAGTGTTGGATAAAAATCATTTCTGTTTATTAATATTTCTTTACTTACGTATTATTATTATATTAAATAACGAGGTTTCACTATATGAGAACAATAAAATATTAAAAATATAAACTATCATACAAGTTTAAATCAGTTTTTCTTACTTTGAAAATCTTATAAAATAATTAAAAATTTTTATTGAGCTCCATTGTACTCCCGTATATTATTTCAAAAAACTTAAAAAATATATAAACATTGGCAAGTTAGCCATATTTCAAAGTAACAAGCAAAATAAACAGCCTTTCTATGTCCACAATTTGAAATCAAACTAAGTGAAAATACTAAAATAAAAAAAAAAATCAAACAATGTATGAAATAAAATAACAAAACCTTTTTATGGGGTGTCATGAAATAACAAAACACATAAAACTATCCAGCAAAACTTAATACTATAAAATTTATTTGAAACCGGTAAATTTAACCAAAACCCCTTTCTGTTATCTGGCATTAATTCTAACAGTTTCTTTAAAATCTCAATATACGATATTCTGGAATTCCTCTGGGTGTCAACTTTGAACTGAATTCAGGGAAAGTTCTTGATTTCAGGCACTTTAACTGTAAAAAGTCTAAACTTTGTACTTGTCCGTCAGCATGGTTAGTTTTGTATTGCAGTGTGAACTCGCCTCGATTTGCGACTAAAACCATAATATCCTTAAGGTACACTCTAGGTTGTACTTTCCTCATTTCATGTTGCGAAGATAGGTCGATATAATTGTAAAAATTATCGACTTCCATTATTTTTACAGAGGTTTTTCTTGAGTTAGCTTGCTGCACTGCATCAAAGAAGTCGTTAAAATCATAGACCTTATTTTATTATATCTCTCCTAAGTAATTAAGGCAAAAGAAAAACCATGCTTTATGTATTACATCGACAGTATACACAGTTACTGCACATAACTTAAGTAAAAGTAAAACCTAAAGGATAGAGCTTTACTTGCTAATCCGGAGTAACTATACTTACTGTTGTTATGTTAAGGAAGATTTTTCATTTATTGGACTTACTGCCTTTATCCTTAACGAAATTTACTGGTTCCCGATAATCTATTAAAACAGGAGTCAGCACATCTGGTATAGCTCATTGAGCTGATTCGGGATCAATATTTAACTCATTTTGTCAAAAATTTCACTTACTGCTGATATCGCTAGCGCGGCAGAGTTGTAGGTCATTCCCATGCAGAACTGACAAAAGAAAATGTATGTTCTTATGTATGGACCGAAGATGTTCATGTAACGTGTACGAACTATGTGCGCTATATCACTGCCTACAAAACAATCTAGATTTCACTAGTGTAGAGGTACTCCGACTAATGGCTGATGGATGTTCTGGACAAAACAAGAACTCCACTACTATAGGAATGGTTTCCAAATGGTTCAGCAGTAGTGCACAGAGATAGAAAAAAGGTGGAACTTATTTTCCCCGTCACGGGGCATTAATTTATTCCCCCCGATAGGGTGTTTGGTGTTGCTGAATAGATCAGGAAGAGAAATACCATTGTGCAACCTAATGAGTATGTTGGTATAAAAAGAAAGCATGCAACTGTTTTTCATATGAAGAACATTGAAGTATGTGATTGGAAGACAGCAAGCCAACAAATCCATAAGGGAACCCAAGCTTTCCACTTCAAAATAATGTCTTGTAAGAGGATAGTATTCACAAGAATGAAAGATTCCCGAGGAATTATAGTGAGAGGTGAACCTTATTACCACAGTGAAACCGGTTCTCGATGATCCATAACTAAACCTGGCCAATATGCTTCAGACATATTACCAGAACCTATCACCATCTCTACCAAACTAAAAAAAGAAAAAATTCATGACGTAGATAAGCTACTAACGAAACATTTAGGTAAAGACTGAATGCAAAGCGGTGCTCGCTTTGCATTCAGTCTTTACAATTACAAACTCGACTTTACTATTACGATTCTCGACTATTACAAAACTGTTATAGACTGTTACAGGAATAATGCTAATATTAACGTTGTGGATGATGATGAGGAGGTAATGTACGAAGAACATGTTGTAGAGCCTTGTGTTGCTGATATATCATATATCACTAACACAAGGTGCTTCACCATTTTTTTGGAACAATTTTATTAAGTTAAATAATTATTTCTTTATTTCATGGTCACAAAATATTCATCACATTAAATTTGTTGAAGCATTTCAATAGTATTGGGAGTGATTTTAATTATAATCTAAGATATAAATATTTGTTGTTTATAATAAATGTTGTGTCATATGATTGTGAGATAAAAACATTAATAAAATGAGAAACGATTATGAATGAAGATTATTCTGTTCCATGCTAATAAGTACTAAGTTCATTAGATACGTCTTAAATTTTGTTAAAATAAATAATCACTTGATTTTCATACCAACTGTTTTATTTATTATTTAACTACTTTCCTTACAACATAGAACAAATAACAACTCTATTTGAATCGTTTAGTCGGATTGTTCTAAAGTAGACAAATCCTGACAGCTTCCTAACAAAATTAGTCAAATCCTGACAGCTTTTTAACAAAATTAGGCAAATCCACATCTTGGAAACAAAAGAAGTCAAACCCGTTTTTTAATCACAGTTTTCTCTATAAATAGAAGCATTTACTTTATTTCTGTTATGTTTGATACTCCTCAACTCCATAATAATCAATACTTACCATCCAAACCGTCACAACAGCGTACATCATGACGGCATACAAAAGTTCACTTTTCTCAATTTGGCATAAAATGAATTTGACTGCTATTGAAAATTACTTCCTGAAGTCACTGTCTAGATACTATTAACTTATATCGATGACCCCAACAGCCTCTTAAAATAACTTTTTAAAATAGTATTTACTTTCAATGGGATTGCACAGTAAACAATTGTTGGAATTCTGTAATTTTATGTTCTATAATGAAATGCAAAACAGGTGAGATACTGTTCTCCTAGCTAGGCTAAAAATCGGCCTGTTTAAGGAGACAGTGCCAATCTCCTAATTGGTCGATTAATATAAAAGTTGCACTTAAATGCTTATTACAGATTATAAAGCGTCGTCTGAATAGATGACTAGTTTGAATTCTTTTCTGAATTTCTGTACTCAAAATCGCCTCGTAAAACATAGGTTTGTTATAAAAATCCATGATAATTTCACAATTTTGCAGTACGTACTATGGTACGTACGTAAAATCGCATACGATTCAAATAAGAATAGGAACGTTAATGACTTCTGTCTTTCAAATGTCACGTGAAAAGTGGTTTGCAAAGAAAACCTATTTGCGAAATTTTATAACGATTTACTTTATTAAATTGAGTCTCATCTCAAATATATAATATTTTTATTAGTTTTTCTCTCTCGGCTTATTTTAATTGTTGGAACCAATTTGCCTGAAAGTAAAGAGGACGCACAGCGCAAAGACCAACAAGCCATGACAAAATTATAAAACATTTATTTTTATTGATGATAAGTTAAGCTAAGAACACCAAAATAAATAGAGGAAACTATTTTTTTGCGCTCATTTTAATACATTCTTGTTTTGCTCTATCAAATCGAACTTGTTAGATCTCTGCGTAACAAGTTCAATTTGACAGCTATGACATCACAATATGGCGCAAAGTCGATCCTATTCTCAGTTGAAACGCATATGTATACTGTAAGACTAGCATTTTACATCCAAGCGGCTCGTCTCAGCTTGTTCTCGGCAGCTCGCTGCTGCTCGAGCTTCCGGTTACGCTTATGTCATATACCTGTCACATGGTAGTTGGCATCAACTGGTGAAGGTACTGCGTAATTTGCTTGTTGGTTGATGGATGTCTGAAATTACAAGGTAAAGTAAGTCTAAGTTCTGCTATACGTTTTAGTCTGGATAAACCACACATTAACCTACAAGCTACTCGTGTGTCGCAACGCAGCCCGGCCACAGTCGATTTCGTAATTTATAGACGTATCAATTAAATTGTTCTTGCAGTACCAATTAATAGATAAAATGTACCACATATATATCTTGTTAAAAGCACTTGTTTGGTGTGCGTTACGTCAGCGGAATGTTGTTGCTTTTCAGGATTTCGACTTGACAGATAATTAGTACACTATCTCGTGTGTGATATATGTGTAGTTATAAGGATTTTTCAGCTGAATCTTTAAAGATAAGCAATTGAAAAAAGGTATTAATTATTTGTCGACTCATAATTACCGTCACTTAATAATAACTCATGTATTGGAGTGTTACATTTTAGCGTAGCCATATTTTAATTAAAATGGAATAGCTCTCTGAGAAGTTGGAATAGAAACATCTAATTTCGCATAATGATTTGAGTTCATAAAAGGTACAAGCCACCATAATTGTTAAGTGTCTAGGGTTTCTCATTGAAGCGCAAGGACCGATTTTAGAGTTTTTGCAAATCAATTTCTTATTTTCCAACGGTGTCGATTATAGAAAAAATTTAATTGCATAGCATAAGCACAAATTAAGATTTGCTAAACGTTACCCTAGCGGCATCTTGAATAACTCTGAAACCTCAAGACTCACAAATTCCATATTTTGGGCACAATTAGGCACAAATGTGATCTAAGTAGCTAGTTTGTACTCAGCTACGACCACCGGTTAAAAAACATGCCGCTGGGGTAACGTTACTCCAGCAGAATCTGTTTTTCATGAATATCTTTGGATCGGCTGGACGCACAAATTCTAAATTTCGGGCACATTTACACGAGATGGGGTACTAATTATCTGTCAAGCCGAAATCCTAAAAATCGATAACATTCCGCTGACGTAACGCACGCCTTGTTTGTGGCCGGGCAGTACCGTATACGTTGCAGCTCGGCCATACATACACTAACAAACACCCACACACGTGCGTTTACTCTTTATTGTTAAATAACTTTTGTAAGCTAGATTTGTAAATTAAGAAGCGAGGCATCACGAACACAACTACTTCTGTAACTTCTGGATATATGGATAAAAACAAAGCCCAAGATGCACACTCAACGTCTCAAAACCGTCCGCATAAAATGAGTGCTCAAATTAGTACGGTCCGGTACCGCCATTTGCCCGAATTTTATTTGCCATAATAGTCAAGAGCCATAATATTATATGACGTAATATTCATGTGCTCTTATTTGCTATATTAGTCTCGTGCTAGAAGCTTTGTTTCCCATGAAGTCACACACACACACCATAACATCATTTGTCATAATCATTGTAAGCCCTAATTATCACGGGCCCTAATTATCACATGCCATAACATCATTTGCCATCGACATTGGGTGTGTAACGGTTGTTATATTAGGAGAAACTGGATGCAATCGGGACTTTATGGCACCCCGACTCGATTCGATCCTGACCGACTGATTTATGGTGAAGGTTTTGGATTGTAAGGAAGTGAATGAATAGGGATGGGAATAGATTAGAATGAGGAAATGTGACTGTGCATAAACAATTTAGTATCTATTTATTTGTTTTCTTTTTGATACTTTAACAATTTGTGTTATCTTACCCAGTCCTGTTCCTTGTTAGCGGCTTGCAGCTCCAGTATGTCGTTCTGTATCTCGACGCTGAGCTCCTGTATGGGCACGGGCTCAGTGCGCCAGAACACGTTCTGATGCTTGCACATGCGATTGCGACGCTTGTGCTGTTTTAAGTGCACCTTGAAAGAAACGGAAAATCAATCAATATTTATACATTATTAGCTTCTGCCCGCGAATTCGTTGGCGGAGGGAGAGATTTCCCGCATAAATCCCGGTCCCGTGGGAATTTCGGGATGTCAATTATCTGTATTTGTTTTCGTAAATTTAAACTAGATGAAGTGAATTCAGACAATTAAAAGAAAAAAAACGACGGAATCTTTAAAACCGATGTACACGCCCAAACAATAAGAAGTGGTCGGCAATAAAGACAAGATTTTTGTAAACTTTTTTTAATTAAATAAATTTACAAATGTAAAAACCTAATAACGAGTGTGACCTCCTCTTGCCAAAATCACAGCTTGAATCCTTCTGGGCATGCTTTCCACGATGTTTTTAATAACATTTTGAGGAATACGTTCCCACTCTTCTGCAATGACTCTTTTTAGCTCCCTGATGTTTTGTGGAGCAGGTTGTACTGATCTTACCCGTCTCTTTAGAACATCCAAGTCATGCTCAATTGGATTGAGGTCAGGACTTCGAGCTGGCCAATCTAAACGACGGATCCCAACTTCTTGCATGTACGCTTCCACGTCGCCAGAACGGTGCGGGCGAGCATTGTCGTCCATAAAAATGGAATCTTCCCCAAGTGCAGTCAATGTGGGTTGTGCATATGGAATTAGGACTTCCATTATGTACCGGTGTGCATTTAATGTTCCATTTTCTATGAAAACTAACTCCGTACGCTCCGTCGAATTAATTGCTGCCCAAAACATAACGGAGCCTCCGCCATAAGGAGTGATTTCTTCGAAACACACTTCCACATAGCATTCCCGTGGTCTTCGCAGCACTCGCCGGCGTCGGTCCTCTCCACACAAAGAGATTCTAGCTTCATCAGAAAACAATACTTTATTCCAGTCCTCAAAAGTCCTTGAAGCACAGTTCCGAGCAAACTGAAGTCGAGCAATGAGGTGATATGCATCGTGGGCAACCTCCTTCATTGTAGTATTTATGGTAACAACTCTGGTCATACGTTTGTCACAGCGCTTCATGTCATAATTTATTATTCAATGTCTTAGCCAGTCGAATTCTTTTAGTTAAATAAAGCCACATTTCTTGATTGGTTTTACGTCTATTTTACTTCAATTTTTAAATTATTAAATTTTAAAAGATCGTAATCAGTTAAAAATCGTTTCAGCAATTCGCGCCATTAGTAAAGTAATTTTAGAATAATCCACAATAATCATTATTTATCTTTTATTAATTTCAAATTTTAAATTTGGAACGTAAAGAATCATGCCAGGATGCTTCAAATAACATGCCAATACATCGTCAAATTAATAAAACCTATTTCTTGTTCTTCTTCATTGAAGTAGAGAAAAAAATCTAAAATGCCCGTTTCTTTTTGCAAAAGAGGTTAGAGAGAATATACTTTATTGTATACTAAAATTTAAACATACCTATTTAACAATATTGATTGTTCTATGGTTACAATGGCGGGTCTTATCGCTGAAAGCTGTATCTTCCAAACAACCTTTGAGAGGACTTTCAAAACTTTAGTTAAAGTGGGGAAGAATAAATTAGTGTTCTACATATACTTATAAAACAGAAAAACTATTTAAAATATATAATATAATTATATGTATACAAGGTGGGGAAGATGATACGACAATAAATGAAAACACCGACTATACAAATCCAGAGGAAAACATAGTGAGGATAAAATAAGATGTAACATCAAAATAAAAATAAATGTCATTTTCAAATAATCTAAATAACACAGGTAAAAGTATGCAATTGCCGTTTTACAGTGAAAGATGCTTTGAATTGACTTAAAACCTTCGTGGTGTGAGAGTTTTTTGTGCTTAAACGGAGTAGCTAAGTAGAGCCTGTGGAAAATATGAAAATAGAAAAAATATCATGAATAAATTTTTTGGACGATTTAAGGAGATCATCATTTAGGCTATGGTAAATTAATGATCGTATTGTCTTCTCCACTTTGTATAATTATCTTCCTCCTCCTTGCATCGTTTTCCTCATGACTGAGGGTCGTGACCTTTCTTTTGCATTATTTTCTCACGAACTATCTTTCTCCAGTGGTTTCTGTCTCTGGCAGTGTAGTGAACTGTGAACTCGAGAGCGGTGCGGATCTGGACAGACCAATGCAATGGGCTGCGTCCAAGGGGTCTTTTCCGTCTACTTTGCCAGACACGATGAGCTTTTCGAGGGTCCCAGCATCTTTCCTAGCAATATGACCGAAGTATTCTAGGACTCTACATAGACACTTGGATAATAGCCGTGAGAAGGCCTTTAGCTCTCGCGGAGCATTTTTCTCCAGCACCACATCTCAAAGGCGTCGATGCGTTTACGGTCTGCAGCTTTTAGTGTCCATATGATATATTGATACATAATTATACAGTATATTAACTAACAGAGGGCGTTCCCGTTCACCCGCAATAGTATAGCATTCATAAATAAATTGCGACGTTGCCGTCCTTCAAGTACGCGTGTACAGGGTATTTCTTTAAACGAATTACAACAAGTACATAAAACAGCTCTACATATTCCGATCTCTGGTGATGAGGCTCATGCGGTACCTTCTTGACGTGCGAGTTGACCATGGAGCGCAGGTGGAACAGCGCCGGGCACAGCGGGCAGCGGCGCGCCGGCGCCGTGTGGGCGCACAGCGCGTGCTGGTTGCGCCGGTTCACCGACACGAACCCGCGCCCGCACTCCTGTATGGACGTACGTACCTAATGTTACGCCACTCGCTTAGCGAACTACGTCGATAAACTTCGACGGACTTCTAGAACATTCGAGACACTAAGGGCTCTTGTTAACGACAACGGATAACGGCCAGATTTTTAACGCGACGGGCGCATACCCGTTGCAACTAAACTCAACGGATGCGCCCGTCGCGTTAACAAACGCCCACACTAGCCTATTGAACACTGCGCGTCGGCCCGTCGCCCGTTATAAATATCGGGCCGTTATCCGTTGTCGTTAACAAGACCCCTAACGCCACCTGGTGACGAGTAGCAATACTGAGTATGTCGAGAAACATCGACTTCTAGAACGTTCGAGACACTAACGCCACCTGGCGGCGAGTAGCAGTACTGAGTATGTCGAGAAACATCGACTTCTAAAACGTTCGAGACACTAACGCCACCTGGCGGCGAATAGCAGTACTGAGTATGTCGAGAAGCTTCTGGAACATTCTTGCCAGTATTGGCAGTGAATCGATTGTACATGAATTTTCTGGAACACATACATCGCGGTATAAATAGCTTGCAAAGGAACGCGGATAGTCAGTCTTATCCCATTATACGGGGCGATATAATCGAAACTCTACAAGTGAATTTCAGTGCGATTTAAATGTTAAGTGAAAAGTTATTTTTTATTATATTATATATTTAATTTTGGTTTAATTGGCGATCATTATTTCTATCCCGATTCGAAAACTGGTAAGCGGGGCCGATCTACCAACGCTTATCGGCGCTGCTCCATTCTGGAAACACTTACATAAAGCGAGCAGATTGAAGCAGAGTGAGCAAAATGTCGTACTCATCGGACAATGGCAGGCGGCGCCAGCGCTGACCGACGCGTGTCTAAAGCCTCCTCTACACGTCTGCAGATGCGTCCGCGGACGCCCGCAGATGCATCCGCAGATGGATCACCACGAGCTGTCCACACGTCTGCAGGTCGATCAGTCTAGGTTCATTCTCGACAGACGCAACACGCACGTTTAAAAATGGATATTGAGACCGTAGCTGCCGCAGCGATTTATTTATTTAGTACTTTTAACTACTACGTGAGTGTGCATCGCAGTAGAGTTATTAAAAAATTAGGAATTTTGAATTAATTTAAATTAGGTATAATTATTAAAATAACACTTACAACATTTTTTATTTTTGTGGTATTTATTTTTGGGGTTCCACAAACAGTTTTCAGCTTGATATAGCTTAATCAACCAAAAAGTTTCCTCGGTGCTCATATTATTAACCATTTCAACAAGAATTAAACCGCAAGAAGCACGCGTGCACTCTCAAACGCAACTCCGATTAAACTGACTGTGCCACAAAAACCGACCACAATCGGATTCGAGGCGGACGCGAATTGCACAACCTGCAACTAGCAAAAAATGGTCTTACAAATATCCCAAGACCATATTTTTTCCAGTCTTATATCACACTTATAGACATATAGAAGTGTGGATTTGGGCGCACTTAATATATATATTCTATATATTTATACATATATTTTCTATATATTATATATATTCACCATTACAATCGCCTTGTAATGGTCTCGCGAAGTGTATTTTTAAACTTACAAAACTCTTGCTGATACTTTTATAAGGAAAAACCAACTTAGAAGTGACTTACAAGGGCATGCCTTAAGGGCAAATAACCTTAAAGTCCTCTTACTAATGCTATTTTAAGTGTAATATCGCTTGTAGTCCTCTTTGTGATCTCCTAATAAGAGTGTAAACACAAACCGCCGTGAGCTAAAGATAAACTTTACGAAAATATTAAAAAGTCGCGTAAAAACTTAAGTATTATATTATTTTATTTTCCTTCAATATGCTAGTGTGTAAGCTTAGTTTGTCACGCACTTTATGTGATTATTAGGTTGCGAAGTAGTTTTTCTCGATTATTTAGAAATTTGAATAACAGTATTTTCACGGGCCTTTTCAACGATGTGTCTTTTAGTATATATTAATTTAATTATTTGTGAAATAATATCGAAATGTCGCCATTACGATCAACCACGACTCATAAGTAATGTAATAAGTGCTTTATCAGAACAATATAAGTCCAGTATTCTTGTGTAAGGTTTATATCGCACTCGTTAAAGTCAAATGAAACCTAGAACCATTAAGTCTACACGGCCATACTGCTCATAATTTTAGGGTTCCTTAATAAGCAAAAGCAAGCCAAAGAACGAAGTCATTATAGGTACAAGTAAATAATTAATCCACAACGTTAATTCAATGTACCTGATTTTATAATAATTTCTCGTGTCAGACACAACAAGGAAAATAAACAACCCTTAATAGAGAATTGTTTAAGACACTTATAAGACTTACTCTTTAATATGTCTTAGGTGAGATAAATCGCACTTAAAACACTAGTTTCACAGAAGTCTAATAAAACACTTAGTATAGTCACTTATAAGATTGAATGCACTTATAAAATGTATTTATAAGTATTAATTAAGAATCAAAGGCAATTAGACTTATAAAAGGTGCTTATAATACCACTGCTCTTATTAATATTATATAACGTTTTCTTATATACGTCTATAAGAATAATGTTACAAGTATGAATGCTCTTAAAACTTAAATAGACTTATAAAATAACACTATAAGAGTTTCTGGCTTAATCAGAACATATATAAACCATGAAACCATAGCTCTTACAAGCTTTTGTTTGTAATGGTATTAAGGGTTTCTGGCTTAATCAGAACACGTATAAACCTTTTATGAAACCAGAGCTCTTACAAGCTTTTTTTTTTTGCTAGTTGGGAAATTACCCCCTCTATACGTCTGCGGACGCATCCGCAGATGACGTACGCGGACGCATCTGCAGACGTGTAGAGGAGGCTTAAGATTGTCGGGACTTGTCGGCGACGTTCGGCGCTCATCGGCGCTTGTATATATAAATGCCTGCCCCGGTTCCTATAAACGCTGGTGAGCTGCCAGCTTTCTTTCTGTATACGGCTTAATTCATCATCATCTGTCGGCTTCCGGCGTCTAACCGGATGCAACTGAGTATTAATGTTTTACATGTAGCGACTGCCTATCTGACCTCCACAACCCTGGCAGGGTAACACGATACCCCTAGGCTAGACCAATGTCAGACTTACTGGCTTCTGACTACCCGTAACGACTGTCAAAGATGTACAAATCACAGCCGGGACTAACGGCTAAACGTACTGTTACGAGCTGGGGTTTGGTATAGAAATAATTAACGCCAATTAAACCAAAATATTCGCACCACAACACTTGTCACTTAACACTTAGATCACATTTAAATCGCACTGAAATTCACTGGTAAAGCTTCGATTATATCTCGTATTAGCCTCGTAATAAGACTGACTCTGCGCCCCTTTGCGATCTATTTATACCCCGGTCTATGAGCTCTAGAACATTCTTATAAAATCGACTCACTGTTTATACTAGCTAGAATATTCCAGGAAGCTACTCGAGGTACACAGTATCGCTATTCGACGATAGATGGCGTTAGTGTCTCGACTAGATATGCTCATTCCTGCTATTCGCCGCTAGATGGCGTTAAGCTTTGGTTTCCTAGGATAGCGGAGCCTTCAAATAGCGGCCGTAATACAGCGGTGAATGACGTCACTAGAACGTTGTCTATGTAAACAAAATGGCGCGGTTTCCTAGAGAGCGGTAACTGACATCGTAACGTCAAAAAGCGGTGCCGCCATTTGCATGACGGCCGTCTTGTCGGTGTCAGATGGTTTCGTGAACGTTTCCAAAGAGAATGTAATACACTAGATAGCGATGAAGCAGACAGTGTGATAAAACGGCCGTGGAACTTTCCACATGTCGTCACCGTAAAGACAGCCGTCTTTTTGCGTCCGTAATATTACGGCCGCTATATGACGGCACCGCTTTCCTAGGAAAACAAAGCTTTAGTCTCTCGAACATTCTAGATTTATGTCGAAGTTTCTCGACGTACTTCACTAAGCGACTGGAGTAACAGTACTTTCCGAGAGGGGTATCACACCACCAACTTCCAAACTCCGGGCTATTAAGTACTTTTTGCCCGACCCGAGAATAGAGCCTGAGACTTCGACCAACGAGGCAGTCGCATAGATTATGCTTTGTTGTACACCAATAATTTAAACACACCAGTTTAACAATACTGCTAAAGCTATAGTTACATTTTTTTTTATGTGGGTAGAATTATTCACATTACGAGCAATCCTGTTAGCCACTCCAACTAAGCTAAATATACTTGTGTCTGGAGTGAGTTCACGGCAATAGTGTAAAGTGAGGTTAGAACCCGCGACATCTCGATCGCAAGTCCAACACCTTAGCCTTTCGGCTATTGACGCTTCAACAAATAAACAAGTGGAAAGCCATGCAGTCAGCAGCACGGATAGGGCGCGATTTTGCCAGTTGGGTTTGTGGGAATATTCTAACGAGATACCCCGGCCCAAAAGGCCAACTGAAGGAACAGGGTGGGTTTTTAGACAGTCGATGTCTCCCCGATCCACCCAGGGCGCGAGGAGTAATTGGGAGATTTTTCCCACCAGAAAAAAAAAATAGTACAATAAAGATATCTAAAAAAAACTACTCACATTACAGATGTAAGGCCTCTCGTTGGTATGCAGACGCTGGTGCCACATTAAAGAACGTTCGTCCACGAAATGCTTGTCGCACATAGAGCATACGCAGCGCTTACTCACCGACTTAGACTTCTCGTTTGGAGCTACTTTCTTCTTTTTGTTGATGTTATGTCTGGAAAAAAAGTATAAGCTGTTGGATACAAAAATCGTATTTTACCATACATAGCAGCGTTATAGACTGTGTTATCATAAGATAATCATTTATTTGGATTTTTACTCTTGTTAAAATAAGCAAGAGTATAAAATTGTCGCAGCTATCATCGCCCAGCGCGGTACAAAATATGCATAGCATATAGTGCCAGGCTGTCTTTATAGAGTAACTTATTTAAAAAGAATGCCATTGAAACTTTATTAGGAATGCTTATGTGTTGTGTGTGTGTGTGAGAGAGAGAGTGTCTTTGTCTGTAAAGGCATATACGTTATAGTCTCTATGAAGTGTGGCCATGATATGTATGTGTTACAATAAGGGTTGCTGCTGTTGTGTGTAATTTTGACAACCGCATAAAAGAACGCGAAATGCGATGCGGATGTCACAACCCATTGCCATTTGCCACTTTAGCTCTTTGTCGAAAGTGCCGTTTCCGTAACAACCCTGTTTAGAATTAAAGGTTTTTCCATTAAATTACGAGAAATCATACCTCGTTTGATGCTAACTCTTGCAAAATAATCTTACTTGTATGTCCCCGTGCCCATGCTCTCCTCATGTTTCTTGATATGCATATCTAAGCTCATCTCTCCTTTGTACATGCGGCCGCAGTAGTAGCAAGTGAACTTCTTGTAATGTTTGGTGTCGTAATGCTGGCGTAGAGACTCCTCATCTTCTAAGATCTTGCCGCATTTCTCGCAAATGTGCGCGTTATCCGACTGTAAAAACCAATAATTTTCATTATTGGCGAAGTTTTCTCTTCGGACTAGCCACGCAGGCAAGGGCCTGCGTGGCTAATTCGTTTTTTTTCCAGTCTACTATTCTGTCAAGAAAGTTTTATTTTATTGATAAAAAGCTCGCGTTTGACCACCACCTCCCGATGTGGCCAAAGATGAAGCACGCTTACCTAGAAGTAACCTATTCACTCTTGACTTTAATACCCCCAGGTTATAGCTATCAGGAAACACAGGGAATTCCACTCCTTAGCCGTATGTACGCATAAAGAAAGTATGCCCTAAACGTTTTGTGCGTATTGGTGGGATGACCACCATGTAAGTACCGGGAAACGATCAAGAATACACAAACAGTTAGTTATGCATCAAAAGTTATTTTATCGCCTTCAAAGTATGTCCCTTCATAAACGATACACTTACGCCAACGAATAATCCAATCATCAATACCTTTTTTAAAAGCTATTTCCGGAATTGAGTTCAGTTCTCACCGCAATGTATCTCCCGTATGTCTCTTACGAAATGAAAACGTGATACGAAGTGGTAATTTGAGTTTAGGAAAAAGAAAGACGTCGGCTGGACCGCTCGAGAAATATCTGGTGAATAAGGCCATTGCTTGATGTTTATCGTTGAGATTTTGGTCAAAAATTCGGTCACTATAATGGCCTGATACAAAGGCGTATTAATCGTGGTACAAAATCCAAGAATTTTCTTTCCACAAATCAGACCTTTTCCACGAATTTGCTCTCTTAAACGCAATAAAGAATAAGGATGTAGGTAAACCCAGGAGGAGGCTGAACGCGCGAGAGACAGGGAACTCTCTTCCGCCCCAGCCGCCGCGGGAGACGCTCCGGACGTTGGGAATCATGAACCGATCTCCGGTCACCGTAGGCGCGGGCTTGCGGTCGGCGAGCAGGGGTAGCTCACCGTCCGGTAAGGACCAGGCTCGGGTCGACGGCACGTCGTTATCCACGCGGGCCTTAAAGAGTTGTCAGCAATAGTAACGGGGCCCCATAGAGCCATTGCCTGCCGGGATTACGGAAATGTTCTAACGATATACCGCGGCTCCGGAACTTAAGGGCCACCCAGAATGGGAGAAGTCATTCGACGATTTTCCCAGCCGGAAGAAAAAGATAAACTCACATAATTCACGCTCCTCATCTTCTCATGCCGCTTGAGATGCTTGATGATTGAGACTCTCTTCTTGAACACCATATTACACATGGCACACTGGTGGATGTTTGTGTGCGTCCGTAGGTGGTTGTGGTATTCTTGTTCGTCTTCTGTTAAGGCTTTACATACCTGGAATGTTAGAGGAGGAATATATTAGCATTACATTACATTATTCGGTTACATTTCGGGGAGTGTGCGATGGAATTGCACAGTCTTATTCCGCCAAGCCCGTTCCATCATCGGACTACAAGACAAACGGCGATGCGCCATCGTTACATGGTGGACATCCCTCCCATACGCACGAAACGTTTTGGGAATACTTTCATTGTGCGTACGGCTAAGGAGAAGAATTCCCAGCCGGAGTCTGTGTTTCCTGATAGTTATAACCTGGGAGTCTTTAAGTCAAGAGTGAATAGGTTACTTCTAGGCAAGCGTGCTTCATTTTCGAACACATCATCGCTTAAGATCAGGTGAGATTATAGTCAAACCCAAGCCTATCAACTATAAAAAAACCTCTCATACATACTATTGTAAGTACTAGTTTGAAGAGCAGGGCCTCCTAGCACAGGTTTTTCACAAACTTAAAAGTAGACCCTAGGGTAAGACAAACTGTAATATTAGTTGTAAGTTAATGAAATAAAGAAAGAAAAGGAACAAACAGAAATTCATAGATTAGAAAATAATAACATTGATAGCAATGTTTAATGCATAAATTAGTGGCATAAAACCATTCAAATTACCGGATTATCCATAAGGCAGAGTAGGTACATGGTAGTGGGTAACAGTCTAGGGGCCCCCAAACGGTTAGGGGCCTTAAGTCCTAAAAATGACTTTCCACGACGGTTTCACACTCGTCGTGTATCGGAGTCGAGTAATGATTGAGGTAGGAAGGAAAGCACTGGTTAAAATATAGTATAGTAATTAATTCTTTAGACTCAGCGTAATAAGTTAGCCGGCGTTGCGGGAATGTCCTAACGAGATACCGCGGCCCCGGAACATAGGGGCAGTTGAAAGAACAAGATGGGTCCACCCAGAGCGGAAAAAAAACATCAAACGACTCCTTCATTTGATGTTATTTTTTTTTTAAATGGGTGAGTTGACAGTCGATCAGCATATTTTTCTTTATATTTTCAATTTCACATTGGACAGTCGGCATATAGACGTATTTGTGGATCTCGTCATTTCTGAAGAACCACTGAACACTTGTGATGCTATACAGAATGTTATATTGGGCATGTTGTATGCACAAAATTTTGCTGTTTATGCATTAGTAAAATTAATTATTTTTGATATACATTAGGTACTAAGCCCAACTCAACTAAAAGGCTATAATATCATTATCTGGTTAGCCTTCTCCCAAGTATGTTGGGTTACTACTGGGAAACTAACCAGGCGCCTTCTACACCTGGACAGAAGAAGCCTCCGAATGGTGGTAGGGACATCACCGGGCACTGCCCACTGAACAAACACTACCACACAATAGGTATAACGGACAGTCCCCTGTGCAGGGCATGCATGGGGACGGAGGAAACGGTAGGACACGTGCTCCTAGAGTGCACGGAAATCACCGAAATACGGAAACGAACCCTCGGGTCATTAAATTCCCTTACAGATATCCTGAATAGACCGAAAGACCTGATCTGCTTCTGGAGGGAGGTTGGCTGGATGGAGTGACGGCCGACACGGCTCACGCACAATGGTCTCGTGCAGAGACTAAGTGCGGATACCATACTACAGAAGAAGAAGAAGTATGTTGGGTCGGCTTCTGTTCTAACCAGGTATAGCTGGGTACTAGTGTTTTACATGCTGCCTATCTGACCTCCACAAGATAGTAGTGTTAAAATGTATTATTTGTGTATCTATGCCTCAAAAAGGTTCATGTACGTTAGGCTTAATGTTACTGTCTATGTCATCTTGACAGTTCATATTAACTAATCTGTGCTACACTGCTCTCTGTCTCTTCCGCTTTGTCTGTGCTGGTGAGCTCCATGTCATTTTGACTAACTGTAATATTTTATTAATCTGATTTTACCAATGTTATCGACGTGAACAATTATGTTATTTATATTCTGAGTTAATATAGAATACAAATCGTTCCAAAGGATAGCCAGAGTTTCTTCTTTATTCCCGACACACGATCTCACGACGTCTGCGATCCTGGCAGCTTCCTCACCCTCATATAAAACAACAAGTAGCTGGGTAACACTATACCGCTTGGTAAGACTGCTGTCTGATTTTCTGGCTTCCAACTACCTGTTTATGACTGTCAAAGATGTACAAATGACAGCCAGGACCAACTGCTTAACCTGCTTTCTGTAGCATGCAAGACGCTCACCCATCTACAGACTGACCTTGGCAAGCATTGCTTTTTTTTTTCGTGGTAAAATCGTCAGATAAGTCCTCCCACCCCGGGCAGGGCCGGAGGGACTGTCAGACTTGTACTGACTAAAATCCACGGTATTCCTTCAATAGCCCTTTACGTTCCAGGGGCACGGTAATGAGATAAGTCCCACGACCACGGCAGGCTTCGACCCTCTACAGGGGCCTCGTCATCTTGCTAACGCTCTTTGAGCGCGCGTGGAACACAACGCGCCGTCGACCCGGGCATGGTCCATGGTCGGACAGCGAGTTGCCCTTTACTCGCTGTCCGAATGCCCGCGCCTACGGTGGCCGGAGATCGTCGGCCGACGTCCGACGCTGTGGGCGTCTACCACTGCGGCTGGGCTGGAGGGAGGACGCTATCCTCTCCCTCACGCGGCCCGCCTTCTCCTTCGATAGCGTGACTGCTTCGCAGAAGGAGGCTCCCAATCCGTCTCGCCCCGCAGCATGGCCTCGACCAATGCCGGGCGCGTGAGGTCTCCGCCTATCGCCGCCGTGAGGACACGTCGGTGCTCTGCCCAAGCGGGGCAGTCTTGCACCGTATGCTCCACTGTGTCCTCAGGGCGATCCTCGCAGTGGTGCCACCCAGGCGTTTCTTCCTTCCTCATCAGACACAGGTACCTCCCGAAACTTCCGTGTCCGGTGAGGACCTGCGTCATGCGGTAGGTCAGGACGCCGTGACGCCGATCTAGCCACTCCTCAAAGAGGGGTCTTACCGCCGCAATTGCGGCGTGCCCGGATAGCTATAACCTAGGAGTCTTTAAGTCACGAGTGAATAGGTTACTTTTAGGTAAGCGTGCTCCATCTTCGACGACATCATCACTTACCATCAGGTGAGATATTGGTCAAACGCGAACCTATTTTCAATAAAAAAAGGTGATGAATAGTAGGTGCTTGTGGATATTCAAAAATAGGAGTGTTAATTAAATCGATGCACAAGTTTTGACTGAACTAAGTGTTTTGTACTTATTAACTTAATAACCGCACGGGTAGATCTTCAAGTTTAAGTTATAGTTTACAGGTACCTCCCGAAACTTCCGTGTCCGGTGAGGACCTGCGTCATGCGGTAGGTCAGGACGCCGTGACGCCGATCTAGCTACTCCTCAAAGAAGGGTCTTACCGCCGCAATTGCGGCGTGCCCGTGGCAAGCATTGCTTAGCGTTGAAGAACAATCCACATGGCTGTTATTATTTAGCCATAAGCTCCTCGATATTTTGTTAAATTAATAGAGTGGATGCAATTTTGTCATCCAAAACAAGTTATCATGTTTGCTGTTACATAATTATGACACGCTTATCAGAAAAACTTAAAATAAAATATGCTATGTGAATTTTATATTAATGTAACCCTATAGTCGGATACAAAGGCAGAGCGGAGGCAAAGCCTGTATTGGGGGCAGTCCTAAAATACAGGCTTTGTCTAGTTTAAGGGGCAGGGTTGAAACTAGTGTACATACAAGGGCGGATCCAGCTTTGGCACCAGGGGGGAGTCACATAGTCGTGGTCAAGTATCAGGAAGTTATAATTTAATTTTGATAATAATAGGTAGCTGTAAATAGTAGGTATTTTAACTGACTTCAAAATAAAAACTTTTTACCAAAAAATTAAACCGACTCCCAAAAAACACTGCAAAGTGAAAAATAACTTTAATTTCGGTAGTCGGTGTCTTTAGTTTTGTATTTTCGTTTTTGGCACCGACTTCCGAAATTAAAGTTATTTTTCACTTTGCAGTGTTTTTTGGGAGTCGGTTTAATTTTTTGGTAAAAAGTTTTTATTTCACTCTTTTTAGTTGGTCTATTTTTAATTTACCTAGTTACAAGAGCCTAATTATCAACTACTTATAACCTTTTACAAAATATTGCTTTTCCCAATGCTGGGCCGTTAATTGTTGAGGAGTTCTCCTGGTACTTCACCATCAGCTCTACATCACCATATGCATTGTGACGAGCATAAAGTGCGTAACATCCATATTCAAGTAATCGAATCGCAATCCACTCAATACTTATTATTGAGTAGTTTCGGCGGCCATCTGTGGTCTTCATCATCAGTTCCACTTCCTCAAATGGTACTTTTTGAGAGCAACTGCACAAGTTACTATAATAAATACCCAAAACGACATAGGTGTGCCTATAATATTTGAAGAGTTCCCTCGATTTCTCCAGGATCCCATCATCAGATCCTGACGTTTATGAAAATGGGACCAGTATCGAAGTATACCCTTTCAATCAAAAAAAGAATTTTCCAAATCGGTTCAGCCGTCTTCGAGTAATCGATGATCATACATTAAAAAAAAAAAAAAAAAAAAAAAAAAAATATACGCGTCGAATTGATAACCTCCTCTTTTTGTCGTCGGTTGAAAAGGAGGCGAGACGGCTGGACCGATTTAGATTTTTTTTTCATTTGAAAGGGTATACTTTCTAGTTGGTCCCATTGTTACAAAATCAGGATCTGATGATGGGATCCTGGAGTAATCGAGGGAACTCTTCAAATATTATAGGCGCACCTATAGCGTTTTGGGTATTTGTTGTGTACTTTGTGCATTTGCTCTCGAAAAGCACCATTTGGGGAAGTGGAACTGATGATGAAGGGCCACAGATGGCCACCGAAACTACTCAACAATAAGTAATTCGTGGATTGCGATTCGATTACTTGAATATGGATGTCGTCACTTTATGCTCGTCACAATGCATATGGTGATGCAGAGCTGATGGTGAAGTACCAGGAGATCTCCTTAAAAATTAACGGCTCTGCATCGGGAAAAGCAATATTTTGTAAACGTGATAAGTAGTTCACATTTTGGCTTTTGTATCTAGATAAATTACAAACCGACCCACTAAAAAACCTGAAAAAAACTTCTTCGCAAAAATCAATTTCGGACGGCGGTGTCAAAAAAAAAGAAAATACAAAACCAATAACACCGACTAGCGAAATTAAAGTTATTTTTGGCTTTGTAGTGTTTTGATATGGAAGTCGGTTTTATTTTTTGCAAAAGTTTATTATTAATAAACACCTACTTTACCCATATTTAAATAACAAAATCAATTTTTCGGTTAGGTCTTCTCCCGAAACACGTTATCATTTCATCTACATCAATAGGTACGTTTTTATGGACGTGGTCAAGCCATTCCGTTTTGAAACTGAAAATTTTCATTATCTTCAGAAAAGGGAAGCCTATGTTACCGAGTTGAATGAAGCTCTTAATTCCTTGAACATTGAAAACGATGACCTGGAAAACATTTGGCAGTCCGCAACATCTTTTGTCGCGGAAACAAGTTCTCAAATCTTGGGCCATAGAAACACTACATTGGATGACTGGTTTGGATGAGAATTACGATACAATTACAAGTATACTAAATGGTCACCATCAGATACTTAATATACAGCACAAATAAAACAAACGAATCCAGGAAAGCACTTCAAGATTAAGAAGACTAACGAGAGATGCGATAGTTAAGTGGTGGCAAGAGAAGGCGAAATTGTTACAGTGGCTCATGGACACACAACTGATTGCATTTTATAACGAGATTTGTAGAGTCATAGGCACCAGGAAAAATTTAAACGTATCCGTAAAGTCACTAGATGGAGTATCTCTCGCCAACAAGGACAATATTTCGAAAACTTCTGAATGTGGATCACTCTGCTGATATAACTTACATTAATTTCCTCCAGCATACTAAACCTAGGGAAGAGTTACTTGAACCTTATACTGTCGAGGAAGTCACAACGGCCATCAGGCAACAGCAGAATAAGAAAGCAGTAGTAGGGGATAATATCTGCGGCGAAATGCTAAAGTATGGGGGAGAGGAGTTACATCAGATCATGTGGAAACTGTTATTGCGTATGTGGGTGGAAGAAGATGTACTAAGTGCTTTAAAATCTCTCGCATTTGCTTACTGTACAAAAACAAAGGAGATCGCTCTGACTGTAATTCGTACCGAGGCATTTCCCTTCTCTCCGTTCCAAGAAAAAAATTCACGCGAGTCCTTCTACATAGATTGCTGCCTTTATCCGAAGAAATACTGCCAGAATCTCAATTCGGCTTCAGACCGTAGAGAAAAACCTGCGAGGCCATCTTCTCAATCCGCCAGCTTATTGAGAAGAGCAGGGAGCAAGGTCGACCAATGTTTCTGTGTTTTGTTAACCTTGAAAGCTCATTCGCGGTCTCGATAGGTATCACTTAACGCTTAATTCGACGGACTTTTTTTACATTTTATTTGTAAAATCGTTATAGGTTTTGGTTCTTAGCTTGTAAGGGACTCTAGAAAAAAACCTGAAAAATTCTACCTATTTCAGTTTCCTGAAAAATACATGTCCATTATATTGGACATTATCAAGTTCGTAAGAAACTGATGCACTCCAACCATGTGCAGCACATTTCCCATTGTCTAAAAGAAAGGATAAAAGAAACAAGTGCTTCCGTGATAAAATATGTATTATATTTTGGAACATTAGTCTCATAGTTACGTTGGTTCATGCTTAACACTAATAAGAACACCAAAATCTTATAAGTACGATGAACTCACTTATGTTCTGAACATATTAATTAAATATCTATAACGGCTTTTGGAAGATGTTCTGTAGAGAACTATCAACGTGTCACAAAGGTCAACTCCTCCCATATGTTGATTATAGTGCAGGTTGCACTATAATCAATATATGGTCTGTTTTGCCGTATGGGTCCAACACTGAATATCCCCCAGTATTCACGTAGATAGCAAATGAAATCGAGCGTCGTAAAATAATTATCAAAATAAACAGCAAATCCTGGAGTCTGAATGACAGAATTGTCATCACCCAGTGTCATCTGCTCTTCCTCCTCGCTAAAATCGGTATACCGGGCGGTGTCATTGCCGCCGTATAATAGAAAATCATAGACGATTCCAGAAGCACCAGCGCGTACGACACTCGTTAATCCCCATTTATTCGGTTTCATGGGGTTACACTGTTTCCGGATTCCTGCTTTAGAACGTTTATAGGGTATAATTATTTCATCTATGCTGTACTTTATTTCTTCTTATGATGCTAGGCAGTTTTCCCTATTTTTTCGATGAATGGTCGTATCTTGTATATCTGTCCTCATCAGAAAAGATATTGTCGACAAAGTGAATGTTACGTCAAATCTGCTCGAATCGTTTCAATGGCATGACGTTAGCCACTTGGGCATATCTGAATTTTGTAGACCAATAGTCTAGACAGCAAGGCATTTTACAATACCCATGATAAGAAGAATCACGAGAAAATATTTCAGCTGCTCGATGGTCAATTGTATACATTTCCCAGTCGAGTACAAGTTTGTGTTATCGACGATGTCAACGAGTATCTGAGGAAAAGAACAGATAAAAAAGTCCAACGGAGAGTCAGTATCCGGTAAACCAAAGAGGAAATCGTTGGATTGAATATCAGCATTGTGTCTGAATTGTCCTTTTCTCCATTTGTAGGTCACAATTAGTGTCTTCTTGGTATTTTTTGCACGAACATTTGGCACAGCTCGTGTTTTTAGCTTCCTCTTACGTCTAGATGTTCTTAGTGTTTTTAGCCCTATGGCTAGTCATTCGTCTATACGAAGGATTTGATAATAGAATAGACAATAATTAAGCTAAGCTTGGTAAAGCATTATAATTGACTTCACCAGTCGGTGGTAGCACGTTGTAGCATTATAATTGACTTTGCCAGTCGGTGGTAGCACGTTGTTAGTAACAGGAGTCAGCGGAGGTCGCTCATGGTCTAAAATGTCATCGACTTCTAACCCAGTGTTATTTTTAATGCCACTAACGCTAGGACGGTCGTCCATTTCAAGGTTTTCGTTTGTTTAAAAGTATTAACATCAACATAAGTCTCGGTACTGTCGATGGAAATATTAGCTTGTGTATCATTTTTGGAACAGCCTGATATAGCCATGCACTCTGTCTGAATCGATGGAAGGGCAGGATGAGGAGGACAACTCTTCAGTTCTATGAAAAGTAAGTTACTCTTTATTTTCAGATTCAGAACCAGTAACTATATCTGAAGAAGCGTTTTCAGACGGCACCAATGCTATTAAACGACGTCCCCTAGACTCGAAGCTCTGAAAAAGAAAGTTAGTAAGGTGTCAAACATTTCATCTATGGATCCCTAAAACCATTATTAATAAAAATAACAAGAAATTACTTTTCTAATATTACGGCAACGGGATGAATACAGGACATAGTATTGACCAGTCACTTATTTAGTAATTCGACAACAAGAAGTAAGCTGGACATACAAGTTTCGGGCATCATAAAAACTAAATGAAACTCAGTAAAGCAATCAAAACATTATTAGTAGCTTTTGGGTTTGTAATTTTTAGTTTTCAATAATATTAGAAAGAAATGAGTCGTAAAATAATGAATAAAACACAACTTACCCAAAGCCCGCACATCGCGCCCTTCCTTCCCGCCATCTCGCCGGTGACTGCTCGCGTCCCGTCAATGTGTACGCGTTGCTGATTTTTTGACAACGTAGGTTTTTGATAACGTGTAGATTTTTTTTAATTCAATGGGAAATATACTCCACGGCGTCGAATTAAGGGTTAAAGTGTCTGCGAGATATAATGAACATCTGGTGGCAAGATCGTGCCCGAAACATGGATGTCCTTTGTCATGCAAACGTCGGAGGTATCGGTACCTACCTGATGAGGCACCAGCTGCGCTGGAGTGGACACGTGTCGCGAATATCGGACGACAGATTTGCTAAACGCATCTTCTACTCAGAACTTAAATATGGCAGACGTCAATGGGGTGGACAATACCTAAGATATAAGGATGTTCTGAAAAATAAATTATGATAAAATGCAAGATCGAACCATCTCAATGGGAACACAAAGCAGCTCAATGTTTGGATTGGAAACGTCTCATTAATCCACAAGTCTCTGATTTTGAACGACGATCGAACGAATGACGAGCAGATTTGGAAAAAAACGAGAGGAGTTGAAGGCCAGACCACCAGCAGACATACACTATTGTCGTGCGAACGGTGTGTTAACGTGCCCTACATGCAACATGGTATTCTGAGCGAACTGTGGGTACGCCAGTCATCAACGAGCGCACCGTCGGAGAGCTGAACAACCAAGCTCTAATGTTTGAATAAAATAGCCATGATACAGTCGTCGCAGCCGAAATCGGCTATGATTAACATCATCATCATCGTGGACGTGGAGAAGTACCAGTCTGGTTAGACGTTCTTCAACCATTGAAGCTCTTAGCCACGATTTGATTTTTCGTAACGTAGAGAAAGACCTTTCCGCTGTCGCTACACTAGCAGGTACAGGTACGGTAGCCATAATACATTTAAAAAATATATATTCATCAACATCGCAATTTATAATAAGGTCAGAAATCGTTTTATAATAAGGTCAGAAATCGTTTTATAATAGGGCCAGAATTTTTTTTAACGTAGTACTTTATTACTAAAGTTTAGTTGTTCCGATTGAGGTTAGGTCTAGCTAGACCTTAGTCGCAATGCGCGTGCTTTGCGCGCAAGTGTCACACGAAATAATTATGACATAAATGAAAGGTGGCGGCCGTGGAGGCGGCGCGGTAAAATTCAAATTTTCGATGCGTTCGTTCCCGAATAATGCGTTTGCCGTCGAACAAAGTATTATATTAAATCAATTAAATATTCAAAGTACAGACGCCAGCACATCAAGCTACAACAATCTGTCAAATTCCTTTAATAGATTTTCAACTTTATTGTTAAAGAAATTAGGTTCAAGATTGATTGGGAAAATTGACAGTTTCGGGTAGCTTCATCTGCTGGCGTCTGTACTTAAATAAAATTTATATTGTGACAAAAAATATATAAAAATATTGTTTGACAATTTTAATTATCGGTCCACCTAAGTCCTGGACCCAGCCCAGGGGAGGGTCATAACCCCCATGACCCCCCCCCCCCTGGATCCGCGCTTGTATACATATCTGTAATTAATTTGTTAACATATAAATCTGTGCAATGTACATCAAATTTATGGTAAATAAACTTATTATTATTATTATACATACCTCACAGACATACAAAACAACATCATGCTCTGATTTCATGTGCTCCTTCAGTTTAGCAATAAACCTGTATTTAACAGGACACCGCGAACACAATTTCAGTGTCATCGGTCCTCGTTTCCTCCCTCGTTTAGGTTGTCTCTCATTGGATTCCCTATCCTTAGCTGCCTGTACTACCTTTGCTGCTTTACTCTGCCCAATGATCGACATATTAAATGTTTTAACATATTTCTTTGCTTCAGTTTCATCAAGTAACAAAAGAGCACCGTCCGGTTGTACACGGTAAAAAAACGGCTCATTGTTGTCTTGAATTATAACAACTATATTATCATCGTCCTCTACTTCTATTTTAATTTTATTAGGTTCTAATATATCACTCTTAGTACCTTTGCCTATAGCATGTAAATTGAAATCATAAATAGGTGTTTCAGTCAATATTTCAGGGAGGGATATGCAAAGCGCACTATTTATAGTTTCTTCAAGTAGTTCTATTTGATCTAAGTTATTGTGGAGTTCGTCTGTATAAAAATTTATGATCTCATGGCTCCTCTTAGTCAGTAAATAGAACTTGTAAGCCGTTGATGCCATCACAAAGCAATTCACGCAAACATTGCAATTATTGGCGTAAGACAACTGAAAATAAACGTTATTAAATTAGTGTGAAACTATTAGGACAATGTTTTATTATTATATCATTAAGGTATTTTCTCTAAGCGCCAAGTCAAAAGCTCATGGCATGGTAATAAACTTGTTTGATGTTACCAAATAAAAATCATAAACGACACTTCTACGAGCTAATTCCTGGAATAACAACTTACCTCAACATCGCACATGATTCGAAGCACGTCTGCTATGCAATACTCCTTGTTATATTTACAAACTTTAGTGAAAATACTCTCGTACTGATCCCGAACCGGCATCAGACAAATTATGCACAAGTTTTCACCAAGCGATCCATTTGTAAGGTGTTTAAGCACCAGCTTTAGGTCCACGGTATTTGCCATGCTTTCAGACGGTCAACACAGGAATTCCTAGTAAAAAAACAGTTTAGAGAATACATTTTCACATAAAAACAAAACGACGTCGTACAAAATTCAGAATTTACCACCAAATCAGCTAAAGATGCGTTCTGTGAAATAATCATGAACGTTGATTTACGAACAGATCCGTTCAATTTTGCTTTTTTGACGCCATCTTTGAAGGTAAAATGAACGCAAGTCAACTATTATTTTATTTAGTCGATTATAATTAGTACATTAGTACGGTTACAAACTGGTTCTGAATTCCAGAATATAAAAAAGAAACGAAAAATGAAGTAAACTTATTCTATTTTAATTTTATTTTCTGTATAGCATATGGAGTTGGAGCGGTTCTGACTGTAATTAATGGAATTAGGAGGCTAGGTTAAAGGCACTAGGCAGAAAAAGACCCTTACCCGCTCCTAATAAAGTAACTACATTGCTCTAAGATTTTTTAAGGTAATTCCCCTGCTGAATATAAATCCTAAGATTTAAATAATAATACTTTCCTCTTCTCCTATCTTCATAGGCGATTAAAAATACAGATAAAAAAGAGATACATCTACTGTATCTACTTCTGTCAAAATTATAGTGCAAAGTGGATGGAATGTTTAGATTTTATTAATTTGCACTATAATTCAAAATTTGATACAATTATAGTTACAAATGAAGCATATAACCTATTAATACTTTATACAAGCTAAAGTCCCTTCAAGGAGTTGTGCGACTTACGTATCATCGTAATATTCAGAATAATCAGCGGTGTAAGCTAATTAGCGATTCTTGTATTAAAATTACGTTCAATACTCGGTGATTGAAAATAATGAAGCAATTTCCCGGTCGTGCCTTCATCCAAGGACATGAAAATAATACACTTTGAAAGCCTGGATGTTCTAAATTTATTTTATCGAAGTTGATAATGGATACCTGTGTCTAAGGGATACTGATTGTATGTAATTTATTTTCTAATAAGTAAGTACATACGATCTTGAAGGTCACATTTAATTTTATTACTGCTTACAGCTACATTAACTGGCCATATCAACATTGTTACTGTTTATTTTCGTGTATTATATTTTGAAAAAAAAAACACTGTTGACAAGAATTAACCCTTTACGGCGCAAGGTAATTATTTTTATTAATTGTACAGAAACTAGGTAGCAAATGGGGATTTATTAACGGTAAAAATAATTTAAAAAATCTCATTGCAAAAATATATTTATTATTCAAAGAAAACTACGTGTTGCAGGAATGCAACATTGCTTCATTATGCTTAAAAATGTAAAAGAAAGTAATGAGAGATGAAATTTTTTAAAACAGTTGTTTTGTTTATTGTAGCATAAGCTAACCCCACATTTTTTTGCAAACTGTTTGCATAGGTATACCCTGTGCAGCCTGGAAATTTGCATCTCATTCTTTTATCTACCCAAACTGGCCAGTGCCTGTATTGGTCCAACCTCACATCTTTCGGAGGAACATATTGAGCTGAACTTTTCTTCTTTTTATCTTGAATGAGACATTCAATATCACTTTTGCGCTTTGTATGGTTAATAGTCTTATATTTGCATAACGTCTCTGCTATAGTTACTCTAAATTCGGCAGAGTTGAGAATTTTACTGATACCACCCTTTGCAGCATTTATTCTTCGGTATAAAAGCCATGAATTACACAGCCATGTCTAAGAAGTGATAAAAAATTCGTAAATACCAACGTTTACTACGGAGTTTGATCTTAGAGTGGCCCATCACACAATCTAATAGATCGACACCACCCATAATTATGTCGATTATATTCTGCTACGACAAAAGGACGTTCAACAGGAATGTATTTCTTTTCAGACTTATCCCACCTTCTTACTACCGATGTTGGGTGTTTTCCTACGAAATTGGATGCTAGAGTGACAATTTTGTTATCTCTCCATGCCACTACAGCCACATCAACGCCATTGCGGTTCCGACCTGCTCCTTTGACATACCACGTGGTTCATAACTCATCTGCCAGCTTGTAATTGGGAATTCGGTTGTTTCTTATTGTTCCTAAAGCTAAAATGCCGCGACTGGACAAGTATTAGATAAGCAGTATCGAGGTGTAATAATTAGAGTGTAGAACTAGTATTAGGAGCCGCTGCAGAACTAGTACTAAGAGAAATTATGTCTGGACTTTGATCCGTTGCAGTACTATTGAACTGAGTATTTATGGATGTTGTTTCTAGAGTTCTGGCAGCCAGAACTTCATTTTCTAAGTCAAGGGGCTCCCCTGGGTCCTCCTCAGAACTTTCGTGGTCATTCGGCTGGAAGTGATATATTGAATCGGTGACATCATCGTAGTCAGAAAAATCTAGGCCATCTTCACTGTCACTCCGTTCTCCTAGTATATTTTCCAGTTCTTGAGTAGTCATAGTACGTAATTTATGACTCATTTTGATCCTAAAAACGAAATATGCAAAATTCAAATAAACGGCAAAAAATCGACCACAAACGCGCAATGTTGCATTTATGCAACAAAACAAAACTAAAAAAAAATCCAAGAAATACTTGAATCTGGAAAAAAATTATTATTGATCATTGAAATACATCAACTTACCTTTTACTCACATCAATTTCAATAGCCAAATATCAGTATTTCACCAATAAATCACTTTTCGTAAACCAATTCAAAGAGAAAGAAACCGGTTAATACACGTTCATAATTTCAATGCGAATTTAATAAAAGTGTCGCCATTTAGTTAGCCGATTTATTACTAAATCGGTAGGATGCTTTGTTGCCGGTGTACAACACCGAGTTAAGTCGATCTATCGGGATTTGATATAATTTTACGTCTATTGGAATGGTATGTTGCAGAAGTACAACATGGCTCCATAAAGGGTTAAAATATATTTATCTTAAAAATATTTATTAACATACTTTGAAACATAAAATTTTCTAATGGCTGTGCATTTATAAATTGGATCTATTTCGCTTTTTACACTGAAATTCTAAGCCAAATTGATATATAAAATATCAACATATTACAATGTAATAAAATGTTCAACATGAAAATTGCAAACAATACCCTCACTTAAATGTAGGTAGTGCGTAGAACTTATAAATACGGCTTGTTGTAGCTGAAATCTAATTGGAAAGGCTTTATAATTGTAATAAGCTGCATTGTTATTGAGAGAGTTCCACCTGTTTGAGCAATACAAGATACAATATTTGTCACAAAATTCAAATCAGCACTCTGCTTCTTGCTAAAGAGAATGATGAAAAGAGTATAAACATAAAACCTGTATTTGTGACTTACTCCATGATACATTCCCTATGTTAACAAATAAATAAAGAATTCAAATTTGGAAGACAAAAATAAAAATCATTTTTTTTTCTCTCTAGTCCTGAGCCAGTCCACACTGTATATTGTCCTAGCCAGAATCTCATTATGAATCTCCTATTATCAGAATCTCATATTGAAGAGAAGTTTCTGACAAACTTAACTTACACCATATTATTTATATTTTACACCATATTATTGATTACATAGTAATCAACAAACAAAAAACACCCAGATTAAATTGAATTAAATAGCTTAAACAGTCACTCATTCTTAAATACATATATCTCAATATATTTATTATATCAATAGCAAAATTAAATTTTAATATAATATTAATTTTTCTCTTGTCTGCTAAGGTTGAAAAATATTTTTTTGCATTGTACCTATTATAGACCTGCAAAAGTAATCACTAAAAATTGCTATTAAGGGGACTACAAGAGTTAAACGCGAGTTTTATAATGCTTTAAAGTATATGATTCACTGCAGTTAAGACAATCAGAAAAATATTTGATATTCTTCAGGATATAATCTAGTTAAGTAGTGTGTTGAAAACATAATACAACTAATTTTAATTGATAAAAAAAATCACAAAGATACCTCAAAAAAATATTTAACGAATAAAAACCCTATTAAAATACATAGGGTAATTTCGCCTGTTCGCGTCCATCGCCCATTTCGCGTCCATTTTACGGATCTCCCTTTAAAAATCCTCAAAAATAAGTAAACTAACACACCAATCAAACGAAAAGTCATTACTGCTAATACCTCAATGTATAAGAGGTACACACAGATGGACAAAAGGTCCGTGCGCCAAACCAATCCCATTTAAAAAAATAGTTAGTCTCGGCTGTTCAAGAAGGCGTACGCGCGGGATATTTTGATAAAAAATAGTGTGCAGCGGTGCGTTCGATGGTAAGTTTTTTATTGTTTTATGTGAATTTTAGGATACATAGCTATTTCTAGACTTTATAATGAAATAAGGAATAATATAAATTATGAATTTGCTTATGTTTTTTTTATATTTAACGGTTAAAATAAGGTGGACGCTAATTACTACGTCGAATTTACAAAAGTTCCACTTTGTGTCTGCAATGGACGCAAACTATACATACAGGGGATAATAATAAACCAAATTGCGTCCACTATTTTCGTTAAATACTTGCTTGTGAAAAATACACTGTTTATTATTATTGTAATTTTTTTATTAAAACGTGTTTATAATTCTATTTTTAAATGAAATGAGTAATTTCTTTCATACTTATTTTTTTTCTATTTAAGATGATTTTTTCGAAGACAAGAAAGAATAAAAATTGGCCAAGTGCGAGTCGGACTCGCCCATGAAGGGTTCCGTAGTAACTATAATAAATATAATATACTTAATATATTTATTGGAAAAAAAAAAAAACAAAAAACCTTATAAATTTCTTAAAACTAGCTCATTTACAATTTTTTCAACTACGCCAAATAACTTTGTTTTTCATAGTATTTGTATGAATTACAAAGTTATATTTGCGGTTTTAGAAAATATACTGTATCTCAAAAACTACTGACTCGATCTCGTTCAAACCAATTTTGGTTGAAAGTTTACATTAAGATCCACAACATATGGTTTTGTTTTAGATTTTTCACTTCATTAGTATAGAAGTTAGAGGGGGGGGACACACATTTTACCACTTTGGAAGCGTATATCTTACCCATCAGGTGTGATCGGGGTCAAAGGCGGGCACATTCAATAAAAAAAAAATGCATAGAATATGCTATTAAAAATTGTTGTATTGTATTGTTGCTTTAATATAGCCAAAAACTTATTATTAATCAAGGCTGATCTTTAGCAATAATAATATTCCTTGTGATTTTAGGGTAAAATTAACAGAACTGATTACTATTTATTCTTAAAGTTGCAATCATTATTGGAAAATATTGATTGAACTCAAAATTAGGTAAGTAGTAGGTATACTACTTACTTACCTAATTTTAAGTTCAATCAATGTTGAGAAGAATTATTTTTATTTTTTAAAGTGTTTTTTTTTTAATGATAATAATGTTGATTTTTAATATTTATATTCTTAAATAAATAAATTGTTAAAATACAATCGTTATTTACAAATTATTAAAAAAAAACCCCTATATTCCTTTTTTAAGCTGGTGGACGCTAAATGGTCCACGGGTGGACGCAATTTGGATTTTGTGGACGCAAAGTGGGTAAATTGACTAATTCAGAAGTTTATCTATTTAAAAAAGAAACACAAGATGTTTCGAACAAGATTGAAAGTTAATCTTAAAAAAGACTAATATAATGAACACATGACATAAAAATTTTCATAGAAATTAGTGCTGGCATTTTTACTATCGCCGTCAAACTTGCCAACTGCACTAAATGGACGCGAACAGGCGAAATGACCCTACAATCATTCTGATTTTTTGACAAATTATTCAACAAGAAACATACTAACGTAATACTGTTTTATTTTTTGATCCAATCAATACATTTTCTGTAAATCGCGTATACTTATTTCGCAATATAATACATACACATGTGTGCGTAAACGCCTGTGTACCGACAGTGCCGGCCAACGCCTGTTGCTATATCGACGTGTCGCTCTTCTCGCCGATTTATTTCGTCTCAGAATTGTTTGTAGTTATTGTAAAGTTTCGTCTGTAAATTCATTATGTTATTGATAAATTCATTATTTTATATCATCTTTCTATAAATAATCTTCTTTCTTGTAAATATAAAATATTTTAGGTTAAATAGCATAATAAGGTACCTACTTTGATTTCGATTTTATTTTATAAATATGGGAAATAAAGTGAAGCCAGTTAAAAGGACTAAAAAACGTTCATATAAATCAAACGCCGTACATATGAACGATGTTAAAAGGTAAGAATATTTTAGATTACTAAATTATTTCTAAAATTATGACATATTATTGGAACCGTCTCAGTATTGAGCACTTTATTTTATTCGAATATGGTCAGTTATTTTAATACACCTCACTAATGTTCTATTAGCATGTATAGTGGAGAAGTGGAGAATCGGATTGGCTACCGCCAGTGTCCTGGATCAAACCTCGGGTCTTATTTTATCTTCTTGTCACTTCTGTTTTATTGAAAGTACTTTTATATTATATTTAGATATTTTTGTAAATATTTTGTTGAATAAAAAAAGAAAAATTTTCATTTTTTTATAGGAGAAAGAAAGTCGAAAATGTCAACCCCGAAGTTATTTTCAATGAGTAAGTATCGACACTAGGCTATACTAAAGAATAAAAAAAAGTAAGAAACGTTTTGTTTCAAGACCGCGGTTTATTGATATGGGCAGTAATGTGCATGACAAAATTTTAATATCAGATTGATCTGAAAATTCAGATGTTGCTTATTATCATACATAACTAAGTAAGAGAATAGGTATGTATCTAACTATGAATGTTAGTTGCCTAATCTATTATTTGTAGCTCAACAATTTTACAACTTCCGAACCACAGAACTAGAAAATTTAGAATTGCCATTTTCACGCAGTTTTAAAATTGACATGGTCACTAAATCTATCTTAAAACGGGATATTTACTACTATATTTTGGCACAAGTAATATACAGGGTGGCAGGGACATCGACGCACAAATGCTTACCTGCATGATTCTGGACCCCCCTGCGTTGGAATTTTTCGTCGGCTTTTTCTTCATTTTTCAGTATTTTTTTTACTGAAAACTGTATAAAATCATTGTTTCTATCTAACCCAATGAGATTTTAATTAAAAAATAAAATTCACTTGTTTCACTTAAAACAGCAATGTAAATAAAAGTCGAAAGGGCTACCTGATCAGCTGTTTTGCTAGGGTTAATTTGCGAGATCAACATAACTAATCAGGTAGCCCTTTCGAGTTTTGTTTACATTACTGTTTGAAACAAGTGAATTTACTGTTTTGTTTTTGCGTCGGATTTTTCGTAATTTTATTAAATTAAGAAAAAACCGACCGACCATGCACCCATCATGCATGCATCATCTGCATGACCGAATCATGTACTTAATCCATGGTAAGCGGTAACGCGTCGATGTCTCTACCACCCTGTATTTGTTGTTTATAGTTTCGTCATGTCTGTCTGTCTGTCTGTCTGTCTGTCCGTCCGTCCGTCCTTCCGTCCGTCCGTCCGTCTTCTGATAAACCGCTTTCTGATTCTGAGAAAAAAATTAAAAAATAATTAAAATAGGCTCCCCATACATGGAACTAAAAACTGAAAATATTTCTTTACATGAAACCTATGCGTGTGTGATATCTATAGACAGGTCTTTAAAAATGAGATTGAAGTTTCTACAACCACTTTTTCATAAAGTAAATCGTTTAAAATATATACGCTTCCAAAGTGGTAAAATGTGTCTCCCCCCTCCCCCTCTAACTTCTATAATAATGGAGTGAAAAATCTAAAAAATATATATGTCTGTAGATATACACTTTCAACCAAAATCGGTTTGAACGAGATCGGGTTAGTAGTTTTTGTATTATAGCATATTTTCTAAAACTGCAAATATAACTTTGTGATTCATACAAACACTATAAAATGCAAAGTTATTTGGCGTAGTTGTAAAAGTGTAAATAAGCTAGCTTTAAGAAATTTGTAAGGTTTTTTTTTGTCAAATTAATATACATGTTATATTATATTATTATAGTTACTACGGAACCCTTCATGGGCGAGTCTGACTCGCACTTGGCCAATTTTTTTCAGTTGTTTCACAATCGAAACTCGAAACAAATAACAAACATGGTAATGAATGTCCCGCCTTAATTTGTAATGTCAGCATTACCACAAACTTTTTTGTATTTTTAGATTGGAAACTGTGGCTTCACAGAATGATCACGGTCGTGAAGTTATTGATAAAAGTACATATTCGTCTGAGCAAGTACTAGAAGAAACCTTTAATACACAGGTAATATTCAAAACATCAACCGCACGTTACAGTAACATAATCTTGCGAGTTGTGTAGAATTAGCTTTATAAATAAAAATGGTATAATTCAATTTTAGGTGGTTAGTGCTACTGAAGAAAGTCATTGTGATGTCCAACCTGAAAACCAAGAAACTGATGGGTTAAATTATAGTGCAGAAGTAAGTTATTCCGTGAAAACATACTTATTTAAAATTATTTTAATTTAAAAGAATGTTTTATGATATAAAAAAAATTGTCTTCATTTATTTTTACAGACGGAAAACTATACTCCTAAAAAGAACATACAAATTGGACGCAGGATTATTAATGTTTCCTATTTTTTTAAAAAGTTGTGCGAGATCTTAAATCACGGACCATTAGACTGCGTGCTATTTTCTCTTGAGTTAGTTGGTGAAAAGCTTCACGGCTTATCTTCCAAATTTACTTTTTTATGTAAAATGTGTAAACAACAATTTGTTATCATTAACGACAATGATAATTGTTTACCAATAAATACATGTGCTGTAGCTGGTGCAATTTCTATTGGTTGTGGCCATTCTCAGCTACAAGAATTTTCATCAGCCATGAATTTGCCAATGATTTCCCAAAAAACATACCAAAAGAACCACAAATTACTGTCGGAAAACTGGCAGCAACTTGCACAACAGTCCATGGATCAAGCAGCTGAGGAAGAGAAAATTATGGCTATAGCAGAAGGCAGGGTCACAAAAAATGGTACGCCTATCATAGATGTGATAGCAGATGGTGTGTACGGTAAAAGGTCGTACAAAAAAAATTATTCGGCTTTATCCGGCGCTGCTGCAATCATATGTAGAAAAACAGGCAAACTTTTATATTTGGAAGTCCGAAATAAATATTGCTACCATTGTGATCGTGCCGAAAAGAAAAAAACAACAGTGCCTGAACATTTCTGTTCGAAAAACTATTCCGGTCCGTCCACAGGAATGGAGAGCGAAATTATAGTGAAAGGTTTTAAGCAGTCATTAGCTACCCACGGTTTGATTTACGGACGACTAATATCTGATGGTGACTCAAATACCTATTCCAAAATTTTGCAGGCAAGACCTTACCTTGATATTACCGTCGAAAAAGTAGAATGCAGAAATCATTTACTGAGGAATTTTTGTAACAAAATGATGACGCTGCAAAACCAAATATTTAAAAAGTCACAGAAAATTGTTGAACATATCGCGAATTTTGAGCATGAGATCCTGCATAACCAAAGCAATACAAAAAAAAATAAAAATGATCCCTGTCCAGAAGAGCAAAAATTATTTGAGGACATTTTACAAGCACATCTTCACGCTTTTGGAAACCACCTTAAATGCAAAACACATTTCAGCAAAAAAACGGGAGATTTGGAGCAAAATGATGTTCCAAATGACTTTCAGCTAAGTTCTCTGTGGCAGAGAATTAGTATAATGATACAAGGTATTGCTGGCCATGCTCGAAGTTTACTTCATGACGTGGACAGTAACGTTGTAAAACGCTATCATAGCAAAATATGTAGGAGGAAAAAGAGTTGATTTTTCCCTCAAAAACTCATATCAGACGCGATGTATTGCGTCAGCAGTGTCGTTCAATGAAGAAAATGCACTTTTGAAGCTTTATAAAAAAAATACCAGTAAGAGCCCAAGAGGCAAACTAAAACTGTGGGAAGAAAGAAGAATCAAAAACTCCTTAGTAAAAGAAATATAAAAAGAAGGCTTGTTTTCAGTAAAAAAAACAAAACGATAAGGATTATGGCCAGTCCTGTGAAAAGCCCGATATGCCGGTAGAAATACTGGATAAACTGAAAAACGAGTTTATGAAAAAAATTAAAAAGTCTGATTTGGAACGAACAACAATTGAAAGAAAATCTGTTTTACAAAGTGATAGTGGAGAATGGCTAGAGATGAGAAGATCTTTATTGACTGCATCCAATTTCGGCAGAGTTATAAAAAGGCGTATTAATACACCATGTGCTAATTTAGTCAAAGATATTTTTTATCGAAACAAAATTGACCACGTGGAATATATTAGACATGGCCAATTAAATGAAAAACCGCACTTGCACAATTGGCTGTACAAGAGCGCAAAACGATTAGACCCTGTGGTTTATTTATAGACCAAGAATTATGTTTTTTGGGTGCAACGCCTGATGGATTAATTGGAGAAAATACTGTTGTTGAAGTAAAGTGTCCTTTGACAGCCCACAAAATGGGCCTAGCAGCAGCAATTGAAAAAAAAAAGTAAACTTCGGGCAAAAATCTAAAACTGGTGAACTAGCCATCAACAAAAAACATGCTTCGTATTACCAAGTTCAAGGACAGCTACACGTAACCCAAAAAAATATTGTTTGTTTGCCGTATTTGCCATGGGAGAATGAAAAAGAAAAGCTGAAGACGGAAATCATTCAAAGAGATGATACATTTTGGGAAAGAGAAATGAAAGAAAAATTGAAATAGTTCTATTTAGACTGTATTTTACCTGAGATACTTGATCCCCGAATTTCAAGAAATATGAAAATTCGTGAACCATGCGTAAAAAATAGAGATGAAAATACAGATAGAGATAAAAGTGACAAAAAAGACAATAGCGAAATGGAAAATGAAGATAATTGCGAAACCATAGATAAAATTAACGACGAAGAAAAACGTACAGATTTCAACGAAAGTGGTACACAACAAATGGCTACGTCCACACGTTAATTAGATTTTAGTAGCTTTTAGTAAAAAAATTAAACTGAAACTGAATTTAACATATTGTATTATATTAAACATGTATAAACGTAAACCAGAACAAGCAAATGTGCTATAATGTATACCTGAAAAAGAGCTTAAAACTAAATCACTACATAGTATAAAACAAAGTCGATTCCCTGTCTGTCTGTCCTTATGTATGCTTAGATCTTAAAAACTCTGCAACGGAAATTTGATGCGAGTTTTAGAGTGATTCCTGAGAAAGGTTTTAGTGTATAATAAGTTAGGTTTTGTGTAGATTGAATGAAATACGACTATAGTACTTCAACATGTCGGAAAGAATTAAGCCTATCGGGAGCTTTAATCGAAAACGCTGCCAAAACCTTTTAAGTTATAAAAATACAATGTATGGCGGGACTGTTTCTCTTTTATAGATCTATAAAAAGTCCGCGATGGCATATGTCTATCTCCCAAGAATAACCCATATTAACAAGTTTTTTCTTTTACAAATTACATTAAAATGATGGGTTATTTACGAATCTTTTTTAACAGTACAGTATTATTCCTTATTCAATTAAATACGTCAGATATGTTGAGGATTTAATGTAGATCAAAATTGCTTTTTACACTATATCAAGAAAATGAATATCTTTTGAGTTATCGCCGATATATGAGTGTGGCAAATTACCGAACGAGAAATTGATTAAGCAAAATCTTATATAAGCAAATCTAAACTTTATTACCCGAGCGAAGCCGGGCCGGATCGCTATTGAGGTATAAATAAACCTGAAGAATAGCTCAAAACTAATTTGGTATAATGTACATCTGAAAAAGAGCTTAAAACTAAATGTGGTATAATGACACCTGAGAAATAGCTTGAAACTAAATGTGGTATAATTGACCCCTGGAAAAAATACTTAAAACTAAATTTGCTATTATGTACCTACATGTATTACTGAGTTGTTCATTTATGAATTTTTCAGTAGCTGCCACGGAGACTGGTCTTTTGCCCGGTTGAATGCAATAAATAGACTCACCCAATTACATAGGACTTAACATAATTAGCGAAATGTGAGTTTATTGTAAGGTACTCTTCTGCCTAGCACTCAGGAATTACAGGCGTGAAGTTACTAATAATAATAATAATATGCCACAACTTTCACACAACGCCATCTAGTCCCAAACTAAGCAGAGCTTGTGCTATGGGTACTAGACAACTGATAAACATATATATATATATATATATTTCTAAATACATACATATTATAGATAAATTACACCCAGACAAAGAACAAATAAATGATCGTGCTCATCACACAAACATTTGTCCTGGGTGGGAATCTAACCTACGACCTTGCGGCATAGCAGTCAGGGCCACTGACCACTAGACCAACAGGCTACAAAATAAATTATTATTATTATATTAAATTAAATGTATTAATCTTTTCGCCGCCAACGTACACAAAACGCAATGCCTCGCCGAGCGCCAAGCTATAAATGTATAACTAAATATACAGTAAACAGTAGTGATGGGGATATCGTCATATCGATGAATAAGATTTGTACGCGTAAAGTTAAGATTTAAAGTTGATTTTACGAATATAAAGAAAAACTGATTAAATATTTCCAGATTTGTTTTATTTCACAGTATCCTTAATAAGAAAAAACAGTATAAATTATGAGTATCAAAGAAACTAATACATAACTCAATTAGAACTATAAGGAATGGGGTACATCTCTATTTATTTCATGATCTCATTCTTTAACTTCATATCAAGTTATTGGCACTGAGGGCACGTTGAATTCGATTCTGATCAGGGATGGGGTCTATGGTCTTTCTTTCTTCTATTTATGTTTATTCCTGTGTTTTTTTAATAACTTCAGTCAACGTTTTTTACCGTAGGTATCTAAGTGGCAGAATTTTTAATTGTTTTTAAAGTGATTTTTGAAATGGAAAGTAAGTATATATTTAAATTCTATCACGCTAGTAGCCGTGTACTTATCAAAGCATTGTTTTTTAAGTGTTGTTTCTGTTCTTTTCTTAACTCATGTATCGGTAGCGTTTACCCATCTGCGCGCGGGGGACCCCACGCACATATTGCGTTTCTCTATTTAGCCACGACGGAACGGAGCAGGTATATGCGTTTAGGGTGAGAGATGTTTGTGTGTGTGTGTTTGTGCAAAGTAATGTTCCCACCTATCTTCTAAACTAATGATCCGATTTTGATGCGGTTTTCAATAACAGGTTTGTGTTTGATGAGTTCATGTTCTTAGATAGGTGTCATGGCTGTAACTCACTAGGGGGCGCCACAATAAACATTATTATTATCATCCAGTTAGACATACCTCAGAATTATCTTCTGGTTCAATGTTCTCCACAAAATACTCCGAGTCCGATTCCACACCTTGCAAAATTTTAAGAAGTTCGTCCGAATCAAGTTCTTCACTCATTTTTCTATTTGTTATCAAGTGAAAGAAAGAAAGATGCGTGCGCGCGAATCCGATTTTATGCTGCACTATGCCAAAGTGACCTTGACAGCCGCACGCCTATGACGTCACTGACCAACTTCTATAGTAGTTCGTGGCACTCGGTGGCGCACAGAGGCATAGACGACCAATTGTTTTGTAGAGATGGGAAAATAACTATCGACAAGAATTGGTAACAACTTTATAATTACGTATCGGCATCTACCTGAAGGTCGAAATTCATCTACTATCCTTTGTAATGAAGTAGATAACTAAGTTCATATTTTATTGACCTCAAATTGTTTTCGATATTCGTAACTTTCTGTATTTATAAATATTTCAATGGTGAAATCAACCTTTCACGGCACATCACTGGCCAACTTGATATGAAGTGATTGGCGTTCTGAGGAAAGTAACAAAATTCGGAGTTTCTGTTTTTGCCGATTTTAGGACAAACTAGGGCTTATTTTGTGTAGAAAAATAAAAAACAGGGTAGTAGACAGTGCTATCTTAAATAATAAAATGAAACAAAGCTTTTAATCACAGTAAATTTATTTTAATAAGATAGTTAAAATGAACAACTTCTATAGAAGTTGTGGCGCTGGTGGCACGAAAATCCCGAACTTCTATAGAAGTGCTTGGCGGTGAAAAGGTTAAACTCCATTGAATTAATTTTATTTTAAATCACCCATATCCTGAATTTTACAAATAACACAAAAGACAAATAAAATAAATTAATTGTTCCATCTAGTTGTTTGTTAGATCTATAACTTACTTACTCGCTGTTGTGGCGCCGTCTATTAGAATACTCGAACGTAATCTCGTTAAACCGTTAGTACTATGAGCGTCGTCGTTAGATGGCGTACACTTCGATTGCGTTAATGTGTGCGTGCATCATGCAAAATCAGTTGTCTCTTGTAGTCCTCTTGACAATTTTTTTTAGTTATTTGAGTGTTTCACTGCCAATCACTGCTTTTACCATTTTTATTAAGTTTATACAAATTCATTAATTCTCCGACTCCTATGTTGAAGCATAGTAACATTATTGTTGGGAAAATTTTCTGAATAGGATTGCAAAAGGGCTTTAGATATTTATATTTATCTTTTAAATAGTTGAGTATAAATAAAATTAGTCTTCACTATTTGTGAAGCATTGTAACATGCAACTATCTAGCTATATCCTTTACATTGACTAATATGGATGGTTTATTTCAAATGATTATTGCTTTAATTACATTCTAAAACTACTTTTTTACAGTATTCATAAAATAATGAGGTAAGATTTCGCTTGCCAGATCATTTACCAACTTATCTGCTGTGCAAGATGATTTAAATAGTTTCTAAAGACAGTCAACATCTCTAAACCATTATAAATATTGTTTGTTCTTTCTTTAAGTAGTAGAATTAAAACACTGACGGAAGTCGTCTGATACATACCAAAACAAAAATGCCAAAAGAAACATCAACTCAAAGAAAAAGACGACTAGAAAAACGGAAACTCAAAAGAATGGAGAAATTAGCAAACGAAACCTCAGAGGAAAGAGAAACAAGGTTGTTAAAGAATCGTATATACCGTCAAAAATGTAGAATGCAGACACAATTTGGAACAAGTTCAAGTACACAACAGAAATATGAGCTAGATTCTATGAGATTATTAGAAGTCAGAGCTGTGACCGATTACAATGAATTGCATATTTCTTGTGACAGTAAATTTGAGGTATGCATGCACTGAAGTTAATACCAAGTAGTAATTACCCTAAGGGCTTTCGAACCCAACCCATTCCACTATTTTCGTGAACCCATTCCAGACATAAGTATATTTAGCTTAATTGGAGGAATTAACAAGATTGCTAGTTGAATTTTACCCACATCATCAAGTTATTTCACTATCCACTGCTTACAAAACAAAATGTTCTCTGTATTGCTAGCTAATATGTGAAGTTGTGAATAGTGTCAGTTCAGAGGTCTCTTGAGCTGTGCTATTATTTAAATTTCATGCTGTGACACTAGAAATTGCCATGAACATGATCATTATCTATCGTAGATCTTTTCCCCTTGACCCTTTTTTGTGCTACGAACTATCCAGGGTGTTTTTTTTGGAATAGGGTTGTTTATTAAGTTATTTATGTTTTCTTTATGTAAATTTTTGTGTCGGTTTTTATTGCATTGCAGTGGAGAAAACTAGGTAGGCCTATCTATTTTATAGTAGTAATAAATGATTAGTTTATACTTTTCTTTGTAAGTAAATAGATGCTGTCTTGCATGAACAGAATATGAAAAATTGATACTATACTAAGCCAATACTATAAGCCAATATTGGCGTGTTATGTTGTTTATTGTATGAATTAATTCTTATAGGATTCTAATATGAATGAAATATTATAATAACAACATAGGTACCTACATTTTTAAGTAATAAGGCCTAATTTATACTGTAAAAATTTTTTTTTTCTTATTATGCTCCTGTTTTAACATTATCTGCCTAGCCTTTTCTAACATTGTTGACGTTCCACTCTCTGTGTTTTACATGGAGGGACTGGCAATCCGACCTCCACAGCCCAGTAGCTTGTGTACCCATTGGCAAGATTGGTGCCAGATTTTCTGGTTTCTGACGACCCATAACGACTATCAATGATGGCACAAACGTTTCGCGATTTGTTGAGGTAGTCACCCGTCCACCTTGAAAACCCCGCCATACTATTGTTATTTTTTCTCTACGAGGTATCTTATACGATTGTACTTTGTTTCAGCAATCAAACATGGAATCAACAAGCTTCCCTACAGCCTCTGAGA
The DNA here is from genome assembly GCA_943138885.2 of Tholera decimalis. Lineage (NCBI taxonomy): Eukaryota > Metazoa > Arthropoda > Insecta > Lepidoptera > Noctuidae > Tholera > Tholera decimalis. The sequence goes on from OW964571.2 coordinate 7,548,980, forward strand.
TAGCTGAACTACAAACAGACACGATAATCAAAGAAGAAACTGACATAGATAATGTACTCACAGAAGACATGCCACTTGATATCAAATCAGAAAACATAGATGATATGGGCGCACAAGATAATCACGACGATCCCTACACTAATGTACAAATAGAACTCAAACAGGAAACAACAATTATAGAAATAGAAAAAGAAATTTATGGAAATAATGAATACTGTATGTCGAAAATTGACCTCGAAATTGAAACTAAACCTGAATTAGAACATTATGTAACGGTACCCAAATCTGAAATGGATTGTGAAGAAAAGTCTATTGTTAAGGAAGAAAGGGTGTTGGGAGATGAATCTCTGGTTACATATGATTATCCGAATTTTGATGATGATGTAGGTAGTATGGATAGCAATGAGGCCACTGCGTTGAATCAGGTGGAGGCGTGTCTACAAGATGATATGAACATCAAGTGTGAGGATGGAGATGAAGAGGTAAGATTTTGATATCTACAAACTTTTAAAGCACATGCTCTTTCGATAAAAATGTCCTATGTCCTACTGTAGGACATAATGAAACAGTCAATGGGAATTTTTTTAAGTTGAGCTATATGTTTTCTGAAAAATGCTTGCACTATCTAAACAGGCCCAAATCTGTGTGCATCTTTCCTCAAAAGATCGCCTCAGACATAGACCTACAAGGTTCCCATATGATTTGACCAGTACAGATCTATGGACTTCAAAAAGCGGTGTTTCTTCTCAGGTCATCTAGTTTAAATTTACTAAAAAAAAAAGATAGTTAAGAGTTACTATCGCTTCTGTACATTTAAAGGGTTCTTTTAATTTTCCAGCTGCATCATAAAGACGAATACAGCAAAATGGACATCAAAGAGGAGTCAGAAGTCACAGTTACAGAAACACACTTAATTTCAAACAAAGTTATAAACACCACATCCACAATAACCAACCCACACGACGGTCTCATCGAATCTAAGACCACTAAGACTTTAGTCATGGAAATACTGCCCATGTCCCAAACGAACATGTCATTCTCAAAAATGGGGAACCCAGAAGAAATTCTACCGACTACATACGATAACAGTGATAACTATATGGACTACGAACAGTCTTTCCAACTTAATTCCATCACAGGGAATGTCTTATCATTAGAACAGGAAGCATACGGCCTCCTCAAAGCAAAAGGCAAGAAAAAAGAAGTAGGAGAAACCCTTCATACCTGCCCAAAATGCCCCAAAACTTACAGACACAAAAACTATATGAAAAGACATTTGGCTGTCCATGAAACGATAGAAAAACGTGCTCAAGGTCATATAAGAAGTCAGAAAACTAAGAAAGAGAATAAAAACAAGAAGTTGAATGCTGAACTTGAGAGTCGAGCCGTTAAAAAAGAAGAAAAAGTGAAAAAGGAGGGCTACGAATGTACTTGTGGACAATCATTCCAGAGAAGAAGTCGAATGGAAACCTGTTTGAGGTCCCATAATCTATTCTGTGACACAAACACCTACGTTGCATTACTACCATGCGTTTCTTGCAATAAACAATTTAAAGACAAAGAAGAATTAGCTCTCCATCGCAAACGGCTCCACAGAAAGAGATTCCCGTGTAAATTCTGTCCGACAGATTATCACACGCGGAAAGAACTCTTCAGACATCTACAAGTCCATCAAAAAGTCCAATTGATGGAGTACAAAGTTATATCAGAAGTTGTCAAAGGCAAACAAAAGCTCAAATGTTTCATGTGTCCTAAAAGTTATATGGAGTTATCAGATCTAAAGTGCCACGTCATGGACGATCACAAGGAACCCTACAGTTGTCCCCGATGCAAGCGAACATTTTCAAAAATCATCGACTTTGGCAATCATACAAAGACTTTTCACCCAGAAGTCGAAGGCCAATCAGTCTTAGATGTTCTAGAAGCCTTCTCAAAGTTAGTTAAAGCTTGGAAATGTGAAGAATGTGGGCTACAGTTTCATGAAGCCGATAAACTAGCGATGCATCAAATTGAAAAGCACAGTCCGGACTTGAAAGCAGAGATGCAGTTTCAGTGCACAGATTGTCGGAGAGTTTTTATCAGTCAGAAGGGGCTTACAACTCATAGACGTATTCATCACAGTACGGAAAGCGTAGAGGAAACCGAGCCGGAAGAACAAGGGGTCATGTGTTTGGAATGTCGAAAGATCTGCAAGGATATGAACGCCTTACTCTCCCATATGAGGTACCACTCGCCAGATAGAAAGTACCCGTGCAAGTTCTGCGATTTTCGCTTCGCTACTCCCGAAAAGCGAAAAGCCCACGCCGAAATCCACACAGGTGACATGAAATACGTCTGCTTCATCTGCGAATACCAATGCAGTTCCGAAAATCGACTAAAACAGCACAAATTATCGCCTAAACACGTGAACATGAAAGAGTTTTTGCTAACGGGAAAGCCGTTGGTGCAAGAAGCGCAGACGTCTGCAAAACAGGAGAAGATAAAAGAGACTTTGAAGAAGAAAGAGTGGCAGGTTAAGGAGAAGAAGAAAAAGGAAAAATCGCGGAATGAGTTGGAGTGTTGTGAAGTAGCCTGTGACATTTGTGGGGACAAGTTTCCGAGTGAAAGTGAAATGCTAGAACATAAACTGACTCACCCCTTTATAGAGTTCCCTAATGAAGATACACCTAGTAGAATATTTTTTAAGTAACGTTTAATCTTGCCTATTTTGTGGCTTGTTGTAGTGATACTGCTGCAATTAAAGATTATTTTTAAATTTAATCAGTGCTGAGTCTATGTTGTGGGATAAGACTTCGAACCTGAAGGATAAAATGCCTTCTAATTTGTACAAAAAGTCTGAATATTCTTTATAAGGTGTACTCAAAAGTCTTCCAAAGCATGCAATATCACACAAAATATCTAAAAATCTTAAATTTAAACGCTAGATAATTCATTCACTACTACTTAAAACTTGTTTCATATCTATTACCATAGACCAACAGGATAACAAACCTATGCAATAGCATGAGAAACCATGACATTTATTTATATACTTTATAATCAGTGTTGTAAAGTTCAATTTGCACAAACATTGTCAGACATAAGAGCTGTTTTAAGTTGTCAAATTAATCCTCTTTCGTCTACACTAAAGCTTAACAGCAATATCACTGCATCAGGACAAATAAATGTTAGTAATTATTATTAAACTATTGGCTTTTGTATAGTAAGCTTTTGTTAAGCATTTACATGTTGGGGTATTTATACAGTGCCCGGAAGTAACGAGTTACAAGCTAGTCTACTTTATTAATAGTTTCCTAAGGGCCTGTTCAAATCTACGCGGTAAATCGCTATCCAGAGACTGTCGCTGTCGCTGTGGGTAGCAAAACATGCGAAACCATTGAACCTGATGCCGGGAATTATTTCGAAAAGCAAACCGTCCATCTAGACTAGAGCATATAGCTATACTGGGAAATAATTATAAACCGCTTTAATATAACTTTATAAATATATTTAAGTTTCTATTAGTTATAATCCATTTACCTAAAATGTATTTTCTACTTAGTTTATTTTTAACTGCGACTTAGTTCGTGTATCATCCCCTATTTCAACCCTTGAGGGGTAGATTTTTGAAAAAATAAAGTCCTTTTTGTTTGACCCTGGGTTTTTACTATTTTCATTCCTAATTTCACCCAAATCGGTGCTGTGGTATAGCTGTGAAAGCGTAACAGACAGACAGACAGATTTTCGCATTTATAATGATAGTATGTCTCAATCTCTTCACCAACCATATTCGACAGCTAGAGAATTTCTAATGCATTAAGTCCGCCTTGGTACTATTTGTATAGCATAAAGTTAAAATAAAAAATTGAAACACTGGTGTAACCCATTTCGCTAGGTTCTCGCTTTTCGCTTTACGGGACTCTGCACATGAAATCTAGCGAAACGTATCGCTATCGCCCTAGGTAGCGATTACCGCCTTGGTTTGAACAGACCTTAACACGAGATGGTTGATTACGATTGTGAAAAAAATATGTGCTATAAATATTCTTGGTTATTTATTATTTTGTGTTTATTTGGAATTAAGTTATATTCGCTTTTGGTGGTTCCATAAATTAGTTATAAAAATAGGCTTAGTCAAAAATGAATATGCGGTTAATGGGGATTTTTCTAGCCTTGACATTTTTTGGCCATATTCTCAGAAAGCATGGCGAAGTGGTATCGTTATCTCGCTCTCGCATTTTTGAGGTAAGCTTGATCAGTGTCATATTAAGGAATTAAGTCTTTATTATGTTGAGCTGATGATATAGATTCCTTTTAAAATACGATCGTCGAACGATATAGAACTTACACTTACCTTTCGTGAAACAACACAGAGCGATTTCGTGGGACGTCATTCATTGGTACACCTTACGGACGTGAGGCCACAAGCCCCCACTTCGTAACTTCTGAACGCTTAGGCGTTACGTCTTTGTCAGTTTTATTCGATTTGGTCATGCAAAAATGTGTTTATTCCTATTTACCCCCACATGGATTGCCACCAGGTGGCCGTTGGGAATAAAATTCCCAGTTATTGTATTTATGTCATATTTTTTTGTGTTTGCAGTCGTGGCTTGCACGACTTACGAGTTGTAGCTTGAGGGTTTGAGTCCAAGCAGGGACATTACTTTTATTAGTTTTCATTATCAATTCGTCCTTCACAAGAGTTAAGGGAGATATCGTGAGGAAATCGGCATGTCCTAGGACCGAAAATCCGAAGACATGCGGCAACTACCAACCCGCACTAGGCCCGCCCCGGGTGTCGTGGATTACGGCCCGTTCACTTTTATACAGAGGAGGTAGCGGTCCAGCAATGGGAACGTTATTATGTTGTTTGAATGTCCCTAATACTATAACTTACCGACTTTAATAAGCTTAATTGAACCACCTTGAAATCTGACCGCCTCCTCATCCCGGCCGTAAGACAAACAGACATGAGGGAGGGTTAATGATAGGCTTGCCAACTTAGAAATACGGATTTGCGGGAAATGAAGATTAAAAATGCGGGATGAAGGTTTAAAAAGCGGGATACAACAAATTTTGTTAAGAATACAAAAAACGTAAACTTTTCTTCGCAAATCAGGGTGAAACGTAAATAAATCACCTGGTTAGATTAATAGCAGTCCATATTTACTTAAAAAATGGTTTAGACTATAAGATTATAATAAGTTATAGTGTAATTTACATACACTTTATTAAGAGAACTCTAAATGACTTTTTAAATGATTTTTTTTTTGTGATTAGTGTGTGTTAGGCACTTTTAAGACTTTTTTTTTATTATTTACTACAAAATTGTAAAAAATTCAATTCCAAGAAAAAATAAAATTCGGTCCAGGCATTATTACAAAGTGATAAAACCCTCTCTGCTACTGCATTAGAATTCGGAATCGATGCAATGAATTGAAATAATTTCAGCAAGTTGGACGTGTTTGATGCCGACATTATTTTGTGCCATATTTCATAGACTGGCGCTTTTTCAGTACTTTAATTGGCTCGCTTTTCAATAACTTTCTTCAAAGTTTCTTTCACAGTAAAAAACTCATCATAAAGCTTGTCCACATCTAATTTTTGGATTAGCGCTATTTTTTCGCAACATTCTGATAATTCATTATAAGTGAATTCCCTTTCTAACCCAAGTATGCGTATGGAAGCTAAATATTTGCTTTGTGAGAAGTCGAAGTGGTCATCAACATATTTCAACACATTATTATACCACGCAATATTGGTCAGTTTCATTGATTCTTTATCATTATCGGAAAAACTTCACATAGCATTGGTGCTAATGAAACCGAAAAATTCGTCATCGATTCTTTGTTGTATTTGTTGTCGTACACTTTTCACAATGTTGTAAGTTTCACATGACAATGCATTTTCTTCAAACGCATGATGCTAATCTGAAAATTTTTTAGAAAGCTGGCAAAATAACCAAGATAGCATTCGGTCTTTTTAGCCTTATCCTTGTCAAAACAACTTCTTTATAGCGACTGGACAGTTTTCTCCAAGAGATGAAATATACATTTCAAGGCAGGAAACCCGCTTAAAATTTTCTCGACAGCAGGATGTAAAGAGAGCCATCTTGTTATCACATGTCTCACTATATTTGTATAGATCAGCATCAGCGAAAAATTCTTTAAGTATTTGAACTCTTTGTGCATGATACGACAGGTGACCATATACTTCAGTTTCCACGTCAAATTCACATTTAGCTCCAGCGTATGCAACAGCATTATGTAATATGTGTGCTAAGCATCCTGCAGGCACAATGTTTTCATTTTGGTTCCGTAAGTGTGTAAAAACTGAATTATTTCTCCCGAAATTAACATTAGCATTATCAGGGCATACGCAGATACGGTCAGCCAATCGAGAGAACAAAATTCAAGTCGTGTCTTAATGTTACTGTATACATATATCTATAGTTTTCTCATTGGGGTCTTCGTAAAAATCAAGCAAACATGTGCGAATACCCTCTTCAGGACAGTAGAATCTTACAACTATTGGAAATAACTTCACATTGCCGTGATTAGATGCATCGCTAGAAATACTGTAAAATATGCCAGATCTTAGTTATTCGATAACATTTTCAATAGACACAGGAGCTAAAATATTGTTTTCTAAAGCTGACGTCTTTGTTCTACCAAGTTAAATTTTTGCGGTGAATTTGAATCAGGAAATAATACACTGCACTGCTGCAATAATACAATGTTTTGAATCGCAATCTGTTGTAGTGTACGGTATTTTGTGTTTTACGCCATGGTAAACCTTAACCAATTCAGCAGCCAAGACTTTTTCTTCATCAGACGTCAATATATCACGCTTTAAAAAAACTTGCATCGTTTGATTGCTTTTTCGGATTCTCTCGCCCTGTTGGTGTTCTGGTAGCGCGATGTGGCGTTTAATATCGTTTAGGGCATCGGTGATAGTCGTGCGTGCGCCATATTATAACAAAAATCTATGTCGTGCGCAGTCGCTGTATCTGCATGTGTAGCTTATTCCGAAAAGCAGGATATTTAGCGTCCCGCACACACAATGAGCGGGACGTCTCATTAAGGGTCTCAGAAACGGGACATCCCGCGTATAGCGGGACAGTTGGCAACCCTAGTTAGCGTTCCACGCAGCAATGTTCAGAGATTTGAAGTGGTGGCAGATTGCCACCTCTTCAAATCTCTGAGTATAATTGGGAATATATGTATAAAAAATACATGTCCAGTATATTTTGGTTATTTAACTGACGGATAATAGTATCATATTTCTTTTAGTTAAATTAATGTCCTAAAAGTAAATTGAGTTCATTCTAAAATCATCATTGATTTGTTGATGTTTACATAATAAACAAGTCATTATTTTTTTCGGATGAAAATTGGCTAAGCAGTTCATTGAAACTGTTTAATATTTCCCTATTTAACACGGATTATTTAAAATCATTAAGTTGAGTCACAAAAGTATTTTAGATTAGCTTTTGTTGCAAAAGTAACTTGAATATCTTTTGTCATGTTTTTTTTTTTTAATGTTGCTCTGATTATAAATTAATTGATTAAGTTAATTATCATGCCAAGTGATGTTTTTTATTTTATTATTCATATAGTTTTGTTGAGTTGTTTATTAGAATTCACTTTTAATTACCGAATTCTTTATACAATAAAACGGGGTGAATGAACAGAATAAGAGATTCTCAAAATATTTCATATTTCATAATGTTTAGAGCATTCAAGGAATCACAATTTGTAATCATATTCTTAATGGATGTGTGTTAGAAACCAAATCAATAATATTTTTGAAGTAAAAATCGCAATCAAGTTGTATCTATTCACCCATCTATTCCTATTTACCCCGTTGTACTAGATTAAGTACTTACCAGTTGTTCAAGCACGTGATATATTAAAGCTCAAAAATTTGGCATTTCTAATATTTTCCTAATTTCCACTGCCAGTTGTACCAAAACTTATGACTTATGTATCTGAAATGTTTTATAGAAGTTTCTTTTTCGAATCATGGTACTAGGCTTGTGAAACGTTTAGTGCAATAATGCGCCCTGGTGGCAGAGTACCCTATATAAATTAGTTTGACGCAGTTGTTGCTACGCTGCGTGTCGCGGGTTCTATTCTCGCACGGTTGAAATATTTGCATGGGCTACAGATAGTAGAGGGGCAAATTGAAAAATAACAATTTTAAGAACATTGTTCATCTTTTTCTTCATTGCTTACTGAATTGGGCGATTACACATGTCTGGAACCTTTACTAATGCCGTGTATTGCATGCGAGTTACTTGCATGGGGATGCGTAATTTGCTCCCCTACTATCTATTCAATTAAGGTTGTAGGAGACATGCCCATGTAAGTACTTGCATAGTAATATGCATTACACGATCAGATGATTGATCATATTACACTTTAATGTTAAACAATTTGCATGTGACCTGTTTGCAGGTGAAAACGTGTCACTACTGTCAGTCAAATAGTATATTCTTGGTTTTTAGTCTGAAACTAGTGTAGATATCATCTTCCTGTTTTTTATAAATGGTCTATTGTCTCAATCGTAAATAACTGCTTCGTGGCTCTAGATATCTCGCACATTGCAGCTGAAGCTTACTGAATCAAAAAGGAATTATGCATACCGACGTTTAATGAAAAACGTTTCAAGAACCAATACTGATCAGAGTAAAATGTTGAAACACATAATTCAACTGTCGATATTTGTTTAAGTGAAAATATATACATTGATGCTCTGATCCCAAATGGATGTCCCATTTCGATGTGTTTAGATAAAAATGTTATTTGTCACCAGTGGTGCTGTCGACGGTGGGGGCAATTCGGAATAACCCCCGTATAGACTGAAGCAAATCATGACCTTTTTACATCCATTGTAACCTCATCATCAAATTATTAAATCTCATAGTTAGTCACGAGTTTTCTGGCTTTGTCAGATAATGAATACTAATTAATTAAAGTTCAGAAATAGGCTTCAGGTTGCTAAGGCTTCAACGTGCGAAAATGTAAAATAAGTTGTTGTGTATTTCGGTGCCTGATATTATGTTAGTTCTCCAAGTAGTGTATAAATGTATCTATTATATAAGGGATGAAAAATATATTGTTTGTTGAACAGCAGTATTTTGTGGTTTCTTTTAATACATTTTCATTCGTAAAATATCATCCAATTGATATTCTCGCCTCTTCCCAAATATGTAGAGTCGCTTTCGGTCTTATCAACTGCGTCCTTGGTCGAGTGGTAGATTTCCGGGTCGGGCAAAACGTGATATTGGTTTTTCTTTAAGAAATTTCTCGGAGTTTCGAAGATGGCGGTGTGATACCCTTGTGCCTCGGCAAGTAGACGCCAGCAGATCAAGCTACAACAATCTGTCAAATTTCTTTAATAATGAAATGAAATGAAATATTTATTCTGTAAATTGGTTATAAATAACACTTTTACACGTCATGTTTTTTTGTGTGTTTAGTTTAGCTAGATGAGGCCGGTATTTCCTAACTGACTACTCTGAGAAGAAACACCGAAACAAACTCAGAGGTCAAAGTCTCTTTTAAAGTCCAGACAATTTGTATTTGTGTATGAGAAGCATGGAGGTTCATGTCTGTGGTATTCTTTTGAGGAAATAACCACGCAAATTTGAGCGGACCTGTCCAGACTGCAAGCATTTGTCAGTTATCGTGTAGCTCAACTTATAACTTAAGGAGCTCAACAATTTGACGAACAATACCAAAGTAAGGACCTTTGGGTAGGCCACACAAGTACTCAAACTGCTTGACATCATTAAATAAATTATAGTGAAAGCAAAAACAATGAAGATGAATAGATTTTCAACTTTATTGTAAAAGGCATTAGGTTCAAGGTTGATTGGGAAAATTTGACAATTTCGGGTAGCTTCATGTGCTAGCGTCTGTACGTTAAGCTGTTAGTCCCGACTGTCATTTAGACATTTTTGACAGTTGTTACGGGTAGTCAGAAGCCAGAAAATCTGACACTGGTCTAGCCAAGGGGTATCGAGTTACCCAGTTACTGGGTTGTGGAGGGCAGATAGGCAGTCGTTCCAAATAAAACACTTAGCTGCATCCGGTTAGACTGGAAAAGGCTAAGCAGATGATGATGCTTTCGGTCTTATCATCGAGCAACTATCTGACTGAACTCCATAACCCAGTAACTGAGTAATACAATACCCATCACCAGAAGGGAGAAAATCTGACACGTCTTACCAAGTTAATATGTAAGGACTATCAATCTAAATATACATAACTCAAAGGTGACTGACTGACTGACTGACATAGTGATCTATCAACGCACAGCCCAAACCACTGGACGGATTGGGCTGAAATTTGGCATGCAGGTAGATGTTATGACGTAGGCATCCGCTAAAAAAGGATTTTGCGAAATTCCTATGGGATCGGGATTTACACGGGAAAAACATCCCACGCGGGCGAAGCCGCTGGCACAAGCTAGTGATCTATAAACGACAGCCAGGAAAAATGGAAAGTCTCCACATTCTGTCTGTCTCGAAATTAAAAAGTTATCAGATCTCAAATAGAGCCAAGATTCTAACGCTACAAGCCCTGTATTCACAAACTTCACCATAGAAAAGTAATGGACAGTGAATAATTTTTTCAACTTACGCCCATGTGACGGTAGCGATGATACTGACGCGCCCGACGACGATGGGACGGTAGCCCATGGCACGATTGGCTTTAGACAAAGAACGCCAGCCTCTAGCAAGGAAAAAGACTCGAAACCATAATTACCAGGAAGGTCGCACAGTACAAGTCGCGACACGAAACTTTAGCGGTGACCGTTATTGCGCAGAAGTAAAAATTAAGGTACCTGAGGCGGGCTAGCGGGATGAAGGGCGGCCGTGCGTAGCGCCGATTGGCTCTCCAGCCGCATTATGTTCCCCGCGCCGATACGGCGCACGGTGGGCTGAAAAACGGCTTTCATAGACTTAGGCATTTTATTTTGCAAGTGCCAGTTTTTGTGCCGGATATCACTTCTATTTGTTATAACAATATACAAAAATGACACCAGAATTGATTCTGCACAAAAACGAAGGAATTATAATTTTTTTACGAAAATTTTGTATGGAGCTAGTATTAAAAATCGAAATATCTCTGAAACGGCAGCGATAACCGTAATATCCTTATAGGAGGTTTTAGTACTAATTATTTATGATTTTTTGACATACGTTACATAATGGTTGTAGATGCCTTTTTTTTTTTTTAAATCGTCAAAATATTTTTATTTATTTTTACATATTAAACGTTCCTTTTAGTGTTTAAGTTGAAGAATTCAGAGCTTTAACAACTCTTAACATAAAATAGCATCACCCCTATAGACCTGAAGGACTAGACAGAGGTGTGTAGTATCTTGTTGATCTTGTAAGGTTTCCAACAATACCAAATAGTTGAATATCAGTGTCAAAGTGCCCATGCTGTCGCTTCTTTTAGAAAGATAGGGGAATGAAATTGTTAATTGATCATACCCTAAAAGTATGATTACAACATAACCGGACACATAATAATAATAATATCCTTATAGGGGATTATAGTACTAACATTATTTATTTTAACATATGAAACTGTTCAAAACGATCCATGAACTGTGTCAAAGTTAAGAACATCGTTAGGAAGCATGCTTTTTCCCCAAATATTAAGAATATGTGAAAAAAAAAAGACTGTATATAAACTTTTTATTGATAGGTAATTTAAATAAAACAGAAGTAACAAAAATAATATCTAATAAATTCAATTATACAAAATACATATTTGAAACTATAATTTATGAAATTATTAACTAAACATATTGGTACAATAAACTAACATAAATAACAAAAGAACATAAAGAAAAATAATTAAATTTTACAAATTTTCTTTACAACTTTCGTTGTCGGACTCCAATTCCGAGTCAGAATCCAGATCGGATATACCTACAAACTCGAACTCAGTTTCCGGAAACTGTATTAGGTCGAGAGTTTCAGCAAAAAAGGTTGTCTTCCTTTTGGCATCTAACTTCGGCCTTTGTGCACTTAGAAAAGGATCCGAAGAAACAACAAGCATATTTAGGATATCTTGATTAGAATCTTGCCTGCTTCTTTTCCGCGAATGATGTTCCCGGAACCTCCTAAAATCTTTGTTTCGAGACTCTGAGGCTTCTTCCGAGAGAGTCCCAATCGGGACAATATCATTTTTTTCGATTATGTCAGCTCCGTGTATTAATAGTTTATGTACGGTTGATGACATGTAGTACCAGTCGTATAATTCCACGTACTTTTCTGCTGTTTTGCGAGCAAAATCTTTAAATTTGATGACATCGATCTTCTCACCAGATGTTATTGCTTGCAAAATAACAGCAAATCTTTTTATCAGGTTTTGATCCAACCCAGTAGCTATTACTGGGTTGGATCAAAACCTGATAAAAAGATTTGCTGTTATTTAGAAAAGTACGTGGAATTATACGACTGGTACTACATGTCATCAACCGTACATAAACTATTAATACACGGAGCTGACATAATCGAAAAAAATGATATTGTCCCGATTGGGACTCTCTCGGAAGAAGCCTCAGAGTCTCGAAACAAAGATTTTAGGAGGTTCCGGGAACATCATTCGCGGAAAAGAAGCAGGCAAGATTCTAATCAAGATATCCTAAATATGCTTGTTGTTTCTTCGGATCCTTTTCTAAGTGCACAAAGGCCGAAGTTAGATGCCAAAAGGAAGACAACCTTTTTTGCTGAAACTCTCGACCTAATACAGTTTCCGGAAACTGAGTTCGAGTTTGTAGGTATATCCGATCTGGATTCTGACTCGGAATTGGAGTCCGACAACGAAAGTTGTAAAGAAAATTTGTAAAATTTAATTATTTTTCTTTATGTTCTTTTGTTATTTATGTTAGTTTATTGTACCAATATGTTTAGTTAATAATTTCATAAATTATAGTTTCAAATATGTATTTTGTATAATTGAATTTATTAGATATTATTTTTGTTACTTCTGTTTTATTTAAATTACCTATCAATAAAAAGTTTATATACAGTCTTTTTTTTTTTCACATATTCTTAATATTTGGGGAAAAAGCATGCTTCCTAACGATGTTCTTAACTTTGACACAGTTCATGGATCGTTTTGAACAGTTTCATATGTTAAAATAAATAATGTTAGTACTATAATCCCCTATAAGGATATTATTATTATTATGTGTCCGGTTATGTTGTAATCATACTTTTAGGGTATGATCAATTAACAATTTCATTCCCCTATCTTTCAAAAAGAAGCGACAGCATGGGCACTTTGACACTGATATTCAACTATTTGGTATTGTTGGAAATCTTACAAGATCAACAAGACACTACACACCTCTGTCTAGTCCTTCAGGTCTATAGGGGTGATGCTATTTTATGATAAGAGTTGTTAAAGCTCTGAATTCTTCAACTTAAACACTAAAAGGAACGTTTAAATATGTAAAAATAAATAAAAATATTTTGACGATTTTTTTAAAAAAAAGGCATCTACAACCATTATGTAACGTATGTCAAAAAATCATAAATAATTAGTACTATAACCCCCTATAAGGATATTACGGTTATCGCTGCCGTTTTAGAGATATTTCGATTTTTCATACTAGCTCCATACAAAATTTTCGTAAAAAAATTATAATTCCTTCGTTTCTGTGCAGAATCAATTCTGGTGTCATTTTTGTATATTGTATTTTACTAATAGAAGTGATATCCGGCAAAAAAACTCGCACTTGCAAAATAAAATGCCTAAGTCTATGAAAGCCGATTTTCAGCCCACCGTGCGGCGCTCCGCGCACATCCCGTGTACAGTCGCGTCATTAATTGTATTGTTATTGCTGTTATTTTTTGTTGTTGTTTTTTGTTAAGTTTGAATTTGTTTGTTAAATTAATTTTTTAATTTGTTTGTGACTTCAAAGTGAATATACCTAGAAGAAATACTGTTTTGAAAAGACAGGCAAGGAAAATGGTTTATGACGTGAACTGCTTTTTAAAAAGGGAATCTAACGAATTAATTGATTCTTTGAAACAAATTAAAAGTGAGATTGACGAAGCTACAAATACTTTACTCAGTCATTCGGACAGCATCACTGTAAATTTGAGAATGGTTCTCTGTAGATTCAGATTCCCTGTAGATTCTCTGATTCAGATTAGACTTAAATCTAAAATAAACATTTTCAAATTAACAAATAATGTTTTTATTTTTATACTCCCCACAAAACTTGTTAAAAATTATATCTTAGGTACCTACTATAAATCCTTGGACATTGGCATTGGAGATACCTAAACTATTTATTAAAGTATAGGTAATATTATTTGCATGCACGACAGTACTCATGCGCAGCTATCCTATACATTTCGTTCAGCGCTAGACCTACTATTTGACATTACATTAAAATAATGTCATTAACGTTATTTAGCTAATAATTGTATTGCGTGCGCGACAGTACCCATGCGCAGCAATCCCCTTCGCGTATCGTTCAGCGCTAGACTTACGTGCCGCTACCTATACCAGCACAGCTCGCTGTAGGTAGCTATACTTGGAATATGAGATGGAACAAGGATGTCGACACAAGTTGCGTCCCACTCGCTCCCGGCCCTGGTTCAATCCATGGTCCGGAGCGAGGAGGCAAGGGAAGCAGTCACCTCTTTCTGCGAAGCAGTTATGCAAGCGAAGGAGGTGACGGGACGCGCGATGGAGAGGCGGGTCTCAACGCCCTCACAGCCCTCGCGCCCTAGCCGCCGCAGGAAACGCTCCGGGAGTCAGGAGTAGGAGGGTGACTCCCAGCCACCGTAGACATGAGCCTGCGGGCTGCGAGCAAAGGGTAGCTTGCCGCTCGACAGAAACCAGGCCCGTGTAGCGCGCGCCTCAGAGAGTGTCAGCGGAATTGTCGAGGCCCATGAGGGGGCCGTTGCCTGCCAGGGTTGCGGAATTGTTCGATAGTTTAACCGCGGCCTTGGAACTCGAAGGGCACATGAGGGAACATGGATGGGTTTTAGTCAGTAAAAGTTTGACACACTCTCCCGCTTCACCCAGATCGAGAGGCAGTAATTCAGGATGATTTCCAATACTTGTTGCGTCGCACACTAGAGGCCTATCCACCGTCCAAGGTACCAACATCATACCATCTGCACTCTTCCCTTCATCACGGACTAAGCCGCTAGGTTCTAATATCGCAGGTGTACGGGCGGTGGCAAGAGGCTCGAGAAATAATATCATCCGCCTTTGCACATTTTGTGTTGCATAAAGTTTTGATAAAAAAAAATAATGGTGGTTAAACGCGAATCTATTATCAATAAAAACTATATCATTGATACTGGCGTACTATGCGTCCCGCGCTCTTGCAGGACGGGCCATGATGGTGCCTGAGGCTGTCAACAGCTGCACCGCAGTGACACCGATGTGGAGCAACACAAGGTTCGCCTAAGCGAAACTAAGTAGCAATGCGCCATCCATTATTCTGCCTTGCCTATGGTGGACGGGAGTGCTTGAATCCACAAACCTAACTGTTCCACAAACAGCAGACGTGTTCGCACACTAATGGCATGTTTCCATAGTTGGGTAGAATCCCTAAATCCTTACCACACCTTCCGACATGCCTTTATTATATACATATAATAAAAAGACTTGCAGATAAAATATGTGCATGTAGAAATTTTAGGTCTTTCGTATCTTATATTCAGTAAATACTATTAAAACATACAACACAAACAGGAAAAAATAAGAAAACATATTGCAGAAATGCGATCATTAGATTCAGAGTTTTTGTATTGTAAGGCTTAGCTAGTACCTCGGGTTTTTTTTTCCGATTCAAAATGTATGTCCAGAAATGCTTCAAGTTTTTATTCAAACTATTCTCTTTCAGAACTGTATGAGTTGAAACATTTTAAACACGTCCTAAAATACCTCCTTAGGCAGGTACAGAAGTCAATTTTCACATCTCGGACAACAATACAATCGCTAGAGATGTTATGAAATTAGTCCTACTTAGGTAACCCATGCCTTGTTATTTTTGTGAAATAATTATAAGAGTCCTTGAAACCAGATTGGATAACTAAGGCTCAATTTACACCACCGCGGAATGGAATGGAAGCGACTTTTTGCAACGAAATTGTACATAGCATAATGAACTTTATGTCAATTGTATAACATACAAACTAAAAAGGAGCCAAAAAAAGATCGCGCGTCTTCCGGGGAATCCTCGCGCACTCTCGAGAATTCCCCTAACTAATTCGGCGCTGTCCGTGGAATCCGCGGGAAGTGGCGCGAACGGGGAGTCGGTTGGGTCGGCCACAGTAGTGCGGTGCCAAGCAAGCAAGGCGCAGTCACGCGACTTCTCGCGTCATGAGGCGAAATTGACGCTTCCATTCCACGGCACTGTAAATTGAGCCTAACAGATGTGGCATAAATGTAATATTATCTTACCCGTCGTAGAAAATATTCAGTGCACTTTCAAATTTTTTAGATCGTACAACAACGCACTCCGTATTCAATAAAAAAATCATTTAGGGTGTGGTAGGGCTGCCTCGTTTCTGTAGCTCATCTGGAATGTTCGCAGACACCCATGTAGATTGCTACGTAACAATGTGGAACAGGTGTGTTTCTCTGATGCGCAGGGTGCGGCCAGCTCTAAAAGCACGCAATAAGCAACACCTTTGTGCTCTTTTGTCTGTACTTATATTTTCTCTTGTGTCATTTGTGTGCATAAATAAATAAGTCTTAGGCGGTATATATGCAGCACTTACAATGAGGTTTGGTTATGTGAAAGGTTGCGACGCTGAGCAAGGGCGAGATCTAGATCAGACGGCTTGAGAGAACTCAATATTGTAACTAATACCTACACCTGTTTATTTGTAAATACTGTATATTGCGGGTCTATGAACTTGTCTTTCTGAGTATTTATCGCTCTAATTTCAGACCTCGAAACGCTTCTACAGGATTCTGAGACTAGATAGTGCTGATCAGTCTGTCAAAGAAAGGTTAAACAAAATAAAAGGCAGAAATTTATTAAAATTTATTTTATTATCACATACATACGATAAAAATCCTCGTTACCTCTTACCCGTTACAAGTTGACACACAAGTGAAGTCGGCCGTAATTATGACACATCGGATTTTAGACAGAGATAGAAACATAGGTGTGAGTGAGAGAATTCACTACAAAGACGAACTTGTTCTAAAATTCAATATGTCATATTTACTTCAGTGGTACTATACCATAATTTTATACTAGATATTGATACAATTTATTTTCTAACCTCTACTTAATGGAATATAATACATACTTGTATATGTTTATTATAAAATTACTGCTTTTGTTCTACAAAATAAAACGTTTTTTTTTTTCTCAAGTACCAAATCATTTATTTTAGTTAAAAATATAGACAACCATGCAAATACTAGAAAGTATTGTGAAAGTAGTAATACAATAGTAACAATTGTATTAATATCAATTAATTAAAAAAAAACACAATTAGGTACTTAAAATCTTACAGAGCGATGAAAATACGCTAGGTGTACTAAATATTACAACTACAGGAGTTATTGTTACACAAACGTATTTTTATTTACTAAAATAAACAAAAGGCAAAACTCCGTATAACATTATAGTGACAGACAAAAAAACTCGCAATCCATTTATCTGTTAGATATTGCATATCCTGGGTCCATTTGAAAGGCCCTCATTCACAACGCTTGTGTAACAAAACAAAAATGACTAATCACTGAGTTACAATACACTGAAATGTTGTCCTTATTCCTTTGTTATAGAGTCGCATTCAGTTCGACACTGTTTATCACATTAATCTCTTCTTAAAGCTACCGCAGACAAAAAGCAGCTAAGTTTGTAAATAAATATGTGTATGTTTTGTGCGCAGGAGTTCATTGGAGTGAAATAATGCGACGCTTGACTGCAGTTTGTTTGCGATAGCCCTACGGTGTTACAATTAACATAAAACAATCACAGATATCACTAAAACAATGTCGAAACAAATACATTACGTTACGTTATAATTTATCTGCGGTCTAAGAATCCACTGGATTTTTTTTAATCTTGAGGGAAGAGTTTACATTAGTTCCTCCGTCATCTGTTTAGTTTTAGTTCTTCTTTTCTCAATTATTCCATCTACGTAAAACACTAGGATTCAGTTGAATACTAATATTTTACATAAAGCGACTGTGTTACCCAGTAGCTGGGTAACACGATAAATATGACCAAGTTTTAATGGTTTCTAAAATAGCTTAATTTGTTAAAAACGAAACAAAACAAAATACCTTTCTGTTATTCTTAGTGTTGTTTCATGGTTTAAATCCAGTAGTATTGACGCATTTAAATCATAACACATTTTTTTGTAAGTAGCAACAGTGAGACAACTTAGCAAAATGGATATTCAAATTAACCTTCAAGGCTCACCAAATCATCATCTACTTAGCCGTTTTGCGGGTATTTAGGGATCGGCTTCCAGTCTTAGCGGATGGACCTGAGTACTAGTGTTTTACATGAAGCGACTGACTATCTGAACTCCGTAACCCAGTAACTGGGTAACACGATAATGTTTAGCAAGACCGGTGTCATGTTTTCTGGTTTCCGACTACCCGTAACGACTGTCAAAAATGTACAAAAGACCGGACAAATCTCGATGTTAACTCACCCATCTAGGAACCGGCCTAGGCAGGCGTTGCTTAACTATGAAGATCGGCCCGTGCAGCTGTTATTATTTGGGGCCGTTCAAGTATTACGTAAGCAATTTTTTTGCAAATTTTAACCCACCCCTACCCCTCGTCAGCAAAAGTAAGCAAAGCTCTTACCCCTCCCCCCCATGCTTACGTAAACATTGGTACAATGGGGCGTGCAAGTGAAAGCTGATCTCAGATGGCGCCACCATCGTAAGAACCTTTGCATTGAGATAGGAAAAGTACCTATATAGGTTTCCAAGTCAGTGGAACCTTTGTCACTGTCAGTGTTAGATTGTGAGAGAATATATAGTTATCTGTGGTGAGCAATAATATTTACTATAAAATATCATTGGTGGTGAGATAAACATTTACATGCTTCTTATTTTTTATTTTCATTTCATTGATTTCTTTACAATTTTCCGATTAAAGAACATAATACATGTTCTTTAATCGGAAAATTCTCAATAACTGTCTCTAATTTAGGAATTCACTACAATTTCCATAGTGTTCCATAGAAAAATTGCTTTGTTATTGGTAAGTGTGCTACTGGCGCCACATTGACAGTTGCACGCCCCATTGATTGATTCATGAGCAGCAGTTATAAATCTAGAAATAAGGAATAGGTTTTGATTAGAAGTCTGTAACGCACATAATATTCATTTAAATAAACTTTACTGACACGGAATTCAACAATTCATTATTTGTAGGAATCCCCGAAAATGCATTTCGTTTTGAAGCATAAACAATGTGTGTTGCTACATGTGTAAAAATTAAATAATTATTACTGACGTAATCACCATCTAGATCCTCCCACCCCCCATGTCATCAAAAATAAGCAAAGCAAAGACCCCCACACCCCCCTATAGTGCTTACGTAATACTTGAACGGTCCCTTTGGTCACGACCTACTCAGGCTCACCACATACAAACTAGCTTTAACGTATCCTGTATAGTAATTTAACAAGTAAAACTAACATAACATCAAGCGACAATATCCTAAAGGGTAAGGTATCTGATTTGTGTCCGAGAGGTCGCAGGTTCGAACCCCACCCATTACACAATTGCCGTGAACTCACTCCAGCTATATATAGCTTCATTAGAGGGGTTAACAAGATTGTTAGTAATGTGACTACCCACATCATCAAGTTATCTCACTACCCACTACTTACAAAACAAAAACTACACTCAAACGCGACTCAAATTCAAGACTCAGTTATTTCCTTCTCAAAAAGTAACAGAGAATAAGTTATCAAGTTACATTTGACTCGCAGCATCCCTTAGCCTCTAAAACTTAATAACTAAACGTGATTTTCCAAGGTTGTGCCATGTTAGCTGAAGGCTTGCGTACTACTAGCACATCGTTACCTTTGTGAAGTGTCATTTGCAAAGATGTCTGTTTACCCCCCTGATTCAATTTGGCGGTTTTAGGGGCAGACCTAATACCGGCAATGACTATGCGTTCTACCCACGACCGGGTTGGGTAATGGGCGTTTTCGTCGATGAATCTGTGGAGGAAAGAAGATTTGTTATAAAATCAATTAATTTTTCTTATGTGTTGATGGCTTTATGTTTAATGCGGTCTTAAAATATCCAGTGATCTCGTTGGCTGTTGTTAGTTGTGTAAAATATATCAAAAATTCGAGAAAAACACGATGAAATAAAGATAAATATCCCAAAAACATTATGTGTGACGTCACAAAGATGGTTTTGCGAGACTAGGATCGAAGTATGTATAAAAACTGTAACAGCATTCAATGTTATCTGTTCTCCATCACTATTTCAGTATTTTTAATAGGTAGGTATTCATTTTTAAGATAGTTATATTTTTTTATAAAAGCGAGAGTGAGCAGGCATCTTCTGGGCTCGCTTGTTCCATCGTAGACCTTATATAACGCTAAAGCTTTGTTTTCCTAGGAAAGCGGTGCCGTCATATAGCGGCCGTATTATTACGGACGCAAAAAGACGGCCGTCATTACGGTGACGACATGTGGAAAGTTCCACGGCCGTTTTATCACACTGCCTGCTTCATCGCTATCTAGTGTATTACATTCTCTTTGGAAACGTTCACGAAACCATCTGACATCGATAAGACGGCCGTCATGCAAATGGCGGCACCGCTTTTTGACGTTACGGTGTCAGTTACCGCTCTCTAGGAAACCGCGCCATTTTGTTTACATAGACAACGTTCTAGTGACGTCATTCACCGCTGTATAACGGCCGCTATTTGACGGCACCGCTATCCTAGGAAACCAAAGCTTTACCACCTAATGTAATCGGGGTAAAAAAAGGTAAGCGGGCACACCCGTAATAAAAAATAAATATAAAAATAACACGCTGCGCCGCCAACTCGGGTCACAGTTTATACTGAAGAAAACATTGCGTACAGCTAAGGAAAGGAATTCCCTGCCATAGTCTGTGATTCCCGATAGCTATAACCTGGAGGTCTTTAAGTCAAGAGTGAATAGGTTACTTCTAAGTAAGCGTGCTCCATCTTCGACCACATCATCACTTACCATCTGGTGAGATGATGGTTAAACGCAAGCCATTTTAAAACAATTAAAAAATAATCGGTGTATACTCACGAATAAGTCATTGCGTTGGGTTCAAACGTCAACTTGGCGTAGATATGTTTGTTATTTAAGTACTCGTACGTCTCTCCGTCATCAATGTACAACGATCCTTGAGCTGTGCCCTGTGGGGAAAAACAGAAAATGGGGTAAATTGATTTTAAATAATCAACAAAAAATTTAACCTACTTCAAAACAAACAAAAACAGTACTGCACTAAATTGTGAAAATAATCTTAAAGACTGTTTAATTGGATGTCTAATTCCATTTAAAATAAGAGCTAGGTATCTACCGATCTGAATGAATTCGGTACCAAGCCAATGAATAGTATTTAGCAGAATACTATAAGTAATCAGTCTACATGTAAACAAACTATCGTAAAAATTGTATCATCAAAGTTAACTGGGTTAAACTGAATACAATTCTTATGGGACCAAATAGCAACTATATCAAAACAAACAAAAAAGAATCACATAAATCGGATCAATGTCGGCGTAGTCGGTGTACAACCGAATTGAGAACCTCCTCCTTTTTGAAGTCGGTTAAAAAAAACCAAAACATCGAGAGTCTAAACGACTCTTGCGCAATAATACTTCGTCAATACTCATTTCCGAGATGTATGACGTCATAGCAGGAGGCGTTACGTGCTTCAAATCATTTATTCATTTACCCCGATAAATGAGTATATGATTTGATGCGCGTATTGTCTCTCAATAAAAGGCCTTCCATTCTTGTTTCTTTATTTAACTTTAAATTTTATATCATACGATATTTTGGTTTAGGCGCAAAAGGAATTCTCAAAAAGCTTAATTCTGACGACATGAGTATAGAAGTGTTATTTCATCACCAATTTGCAAAATAAAGATAATCTTTATTTTGCCTAATTCTATTAATGGCCAATACTCTAAATGGCTAATTATAAAAATTACACATGTTCTACAACTGGGAGTTTACTTACTTATAAATAAAGTTTTAACATAATATGTGTTTGTTTAATCGGTGAGTTGAAATTTAAAGATGTTATAATACATAAGACGAGAATAAATGGGTACTAAAAGCGTAGGCTCCGACAAAATCAACCCAATTTTAAGTTATATCTGACACTTGTTTATTATCAAAATAAAACCATTCAAGACTAATCAAAAACCATTTTCAAAGCTTACATAATATTAATAAATCTTTTATTTATAAATGTGAATACTCCCAATGCAGAAAAATGTGTCATTTTGATAATTATCCATTTAGAGAATTGGTCATTAATAGAATTAGGCAAAATAAAGATAATCTTTATTTTGCAAATTGGTGATGAAATAACACTTCTATACTTATGTCATCTTTTTCATAAATTTAAACTATATGAGGCCGGAGTTTCCCGACTATTCTGAGAAGAAACAAAAAATCAAACTCAGAGAGGGAACTAGTCCTTTTGAGACTCGGTTTCTCTTTTGAGAACTAGGCCTTTTGCACTTAAAACGATATTTTATGCAAAAATGATTCAAAATCTGACAAACTGGGTCGAATCGAATCATAAAATTAATCTTACACGACCAACTTATTGGATTGGGAGTGTGCGATGGAATTATACAATCTAATTCCGTCAAGCCCGTCCCATCATCGGACTACAAGACAAACGGCGATGCGCCATCGTTACATGGTGGACATCTCACCCATATGCACTAAACGTTTTGGGAATACCTTCACTGTGCGTACGGCTAAGGAGTGGAATTCTCTGCCGGAGTCTGTGTTTCCCGATAGCTATAACCTAGGGGTCTTTAAGTCAAGAGTGAATAGACTTCGACCACATCATCACTTACCATCAGGTGAGATGGTGGTCAAGCGCGAGCCTATTATAATTAAAAAAAAATGGAGATTACAACGTATTTTCAAAACTCGTTTCGTCTAGCTCGCCAGTGCGTTGAAGGCCTATAAAATAAGTATAGTGTACAAAATAATACGTACGTTGATATCGAGTGCTACGACGAGCGTGTAAGGGTCGTCAGCCATCAGCGCGGAGGAACGCCGCACGCGCTCCTTACGAGGTACGATCGTACCGCCGCGTTGGAACACCGGGATCTGAAACATACGGATTAATGGTTACTGTATCAGCTTAGCTAATTATAAAATAACTTGCAGTCCAACGGGCTTTGCCCCCGTGGACTTTATAATCAGTGGCGTAACTATAGCGGGGCTGGACTGGCAAAATGCCACGGGCCCCCGGCCCGAGAGGCTGCGAGCTCAAATTAGAACATTTAAAAAAAAAATAGTAAAATATTATACAATGTGTAACGGAAACCCCATATCTATCCAAAAGGGCTGAAGACAACATCTGGTATGGAGTCTCTATGCAAAGTTTCAGCTCAAAATAACTGACTCACAGAACTGACCCCAAATTATTGGTTTCATATATTTCTTGAATACCAGTAATAACAAACGTGTGCACTATGAGGGTCATCACTTTCCACGTCACTTGCCAATAACACAAAAATTCTCTTCGTTCTTCCTAATTTGAAAAATCCGGTCTCTGGTATCAGAGTATTTGTAATAAGTTCTACACACGTAGACTTAGGATTACAAAACCCTTGCCATATCGTTTGTTATCATCCAAAGAAGCCATGCACTTGGTATGTACATACCTTTTAAATTACACGTTGTATAAGTACCTACTTAAAATCAGTTAAGACATGGCCAATTTTACTATGGACGTCGGCATAGTTATCGAATTTAGTGTACACCAATGATTTTTGGTGTTTTATATTCATTAAATTGCTATAAATAAAAAACTCAGAAATCTTGGCATTACACCAGACTAGACAAAAAACAGTTACAGTAAACCTTTTAATCAGATCGCTAGCAATAAGGTGTTTAGATTATAATTTCGCTATTAAACACTTAAAGGCGCTTTAAAATAGTGAACAGTTGTGAATTATTGCGTATAACTGATATAGTTTTAGTATTTAACTAATAAACAAAGTAAGGATTTTAAACTGAATATTGACTAACATTTTATTAAACTGGGTAATAGTCTCAAAAAATGTGACAATAATAACAAACATTAACATAACATCGCGCCTGTATTCCCCGAAGGGTTGGGCAGAGGTGTACGTATAGTACACCCAGATTTCACCAGTTATTTTGAGTACCATTTAATAGGGGGCGAGTCTGTTTCTATTAACCAGGCACAAATCTAGACTCCGGGCTGCTACTGAGAAATTCCTGATGAATAAACCCAATATCACTTTGCTCGACCTGGGAATCGAACTCAGGACCTCATGCTCAGCAGTAGCGCTTGCGACCATTAGACCAACGAGGGAAACACAGAATAAAACAAAGGAGTAAAAATTATTATTTATTTACTTATTAGAGAAAATAAACAAAAATATTTTGACATATTATAATTATTATATCTTAAATGCTTACGAAGATAATATACATTAGAGCAATGCAGCGATAGTGTTAATAAAGAGACCTAGGGAGGTCAATCAACCAGCTTGGATAGAACAGAGCATTTTTATTCCACCAATACACTAACTGGATTAAGTGTAAATATAGGGCTTCAGTAATTACATAAATAACTGCTTTAAACATAACCTGACTTGTTAAAAAAAATACAATCATAGATTTATTTATTATTATTTTATAATTGTGATTACTGTTCCGTGAGAGAATTTCTGAGACATTTTCAAAGTTCAAAATATTAGCTTTTGACTTCATAATATTAATTGTCTTCTATATGGATAGCACTAAATGTAGAATGTGTCTCATTCATTTGAGGTAATAAATGCCATTGATCGCTGTACAAATGTGTTTCACACACTCTACAGCTGCGAGGAACATAGAAACTATGTTCCTGCAAAAGCATTCTTTTGAGGGATTGCGGGACCAAATGTACCATTCTGTTTCTGCATTGTTGAAATATACTGTGAACAGATGTAATCGAAGCTCGCTTGTAATTAGGTAATGATATGGTATTACTTTTCCATGGCCCTCTTTGAACAGGCGGCAACGGTGGTGGCTCTGGTGGGCTAACAACTTGGCTAACATTAGGGGCTGCTGCATCATTATCCAAAGCCAATTCTTGCATGTCTCGTGATGAGTCATGCACTGCCTGTCTATTTGCTCGCATCCAACACACATGGCAAACATAGTTGTTTCTTGAAGGCTGAAAATAAACCACAGTTAGAATAAACACAATAATAAATTAATTCAATCATTAGATAATTCTTATGTTTATATAATTTTTAGTAACAAGGGTATCTTTTTAAATATCTCTTTATGTTTTCAAGTACTATGTTATAGTAAAATGAGCAGTACTATGTTCCACATGCCTACTTTAGGCAAGTATATTATGTTAAAGATGAAAAATACATAAAACACAGATATAACAATCATACATACATAGTATGAAAGCTCATTTTTTTATAGATTAATACAACTAGGTATTTATAATAATGAAAAACAAAATGCTTACCACATAATTAGTATTTTATGATAATAGAACAGCCAGCAACGGAAAACCATGTTATGCCCCAGTAGTCTCTCTTGTTCACCAGTTTCGGTGTTTAATAATAATAAGCATTGATGACAAATAAATGTATCAAGAGGCAACTGAAAATAAGATGCACTGTAAGATTTCGCATACCAGAACTATATAAAAATAAATCAGGTTAAGTTTTTTCTAGTCCAACTTCTTACCTGGGTTGGGCATTGGTTATCCAACGCGAGTCTTGTTTGATTGTGTGCAGAAAGCGAGGATATGAGATGCCTCTGCAACCTTTGCATGGCTATTCCGCAGTTGATGCACCTCATATTGATCCACAAAACAAATCCACAACGCAATGTAAATCAGAGTCCAGTATTAATAGCAAGGTAATCGGGTGGTAGAAGGTATCAGTACGTTGAAATAAGCAGGGGTCAAAAATATTAAAAAATAATCGCAAAAACAAACACAGGACGCAATGTAGAATCTGCAATTAATATGTATCATCTATGATCTGATTCTGCAATAACATAATATTGACATTTGACATAGACAATGACACATTGTCAAACAAGTAACGCGTTCCGCTTTCCGATTTTTTTTGTGTGAAATATTTAAAAACTGTCTTACGCATCAACATTATGAAAAGATAATTTTATTAAATGCCAAAAATACCAACGAAGACAGTTTCGTATAAATAAAATGTTTTTAATACTAGCGTTTTGTCGTCCATATCACACGTCTATGTGATATATGCAAGTAGTATGCTTGATGTGGAACACCCATTATTATATTTATCTTACTCTATGGTCCATTATGGCGAACGTTGACAAATGGTACTTTGAATTCATCTTGATTACTAATTATTTTGAAATAAACACTGACGAGATCAGAGAGGTTAAGAACTACGTATTAAATAATTTTTCTATTTTTAATATACAATATTATTTACTATGTATGTGTACATGGAATGTACTTTTTTGTCCATGTCATTTAAATTCGATTAAAGTTACAACCAAAGACCATATACAAATTCAAATAAATAATTATGATTTAAACGCGAATTTTACCACTATGTTACAGTATTTTTCGGCAAACTGCTTAATTGAGGTTATTATTTCTATATGGCAACACCTTTGTTTACATCTTTGATCTCGAATTTGATTTCTGAGTATATCTCAGTGATTTATTAAAACTAAATTAAAATGTGACGAGTTTTCTTGGGGCCTCCGCAATGGATTTGCCACGGGCTTCAAATGGTATAGTTACGCCTCTGTTTATAATGATAAAAACGTAACCTTTTGCAGTTGGGTAAAAAGCAAACCTTTCTCAAGCTACTGCCATACTAAATTTCATCCAAATCCACCCAGTTCTTTTGAAGATTAGCGCGTTTAAACAAACAAACAAACAAACAAACTTTAATGCTTTATAATATTAGTATGTATAGATATCTAATGAAGAAGCATGCTGTCTGTCCTGTCGATTTCGGTTTTTCTATAAGACATTTTTCATTAGTAACCCGGAATTTGGAAGTTGTCAGTGTGATACCCTTATGCTTCGGATAGCATGGTAAGCCATTAGCCCCGGCTATCATTAAAAACATCTTTGACAGTAAAAAAAATAGATAGATCACAGCCCTGGTTATTAGTTAGTAAGTGCTTTCTAATAGGCGTGTGTAACTCTTTACGGAACCGACTCACTGATTCGAATCATTGAAATGATACAAAAGATTGGCTCAGTAACAATGTTTCAAACGTGTCATTTGGATCTGAAACATTACTTTGCTCTAGCTCATTCCACGCGACGCGTCGCTCGCGAGGCGACTGAGTATTGAGCGAGCGAGAGAGGAAGTCTGATAGTGATACACTGAGTCACTTTGGAGCAAAAGTTCCTTGCTACGGAGTCGCAACTTCGCGAGTGAGCGCGCTACATTATTACAATCTGTACAAGTTAGAAAGAGATACAAAATGATATGTATCACTCATACTCTCACAAATTTTCGTTGTCGTTAAAGATGCACGTAAAAATGACCATTAAGGAACTTACGTTGCAAATACTATACGGTCGATTTTTGCAAGTTAGAAAGAGATACAAATAAAATGATATGTATCACTCATACTCTCACAGATTGTCGTTGTCGTTAAAGATGCACGTAAAAATGACCATTAAGGAACTTACGTAGCAGATACTATACGGTCGATTTTTGCATATAATGTTTACACTAACAAATTTTGTTTATGTTCGCTCGCGCCAATTTAGAAAAACATTTTAGTTCTCTCTGTATAGTATATACGATTTGTTTGCATACTGTAGTGATTATTGTGACTTACTTTCTTCCTAATTTAGAATTAAAAGACTTTACGTGAAAATTTTGTGTAAATATAGGTATCTACATTGAATTACGTCAATTATAGGTTTAGTTTACTAGATAAGTGACTTTTGCCTAATAAAGTATGAAGGAAGAACGATTTTATTTATAATCCATCTTATTACAATAAAAAAATTACATATTAAACATTCAGTATTGTTGCCATGCCACATAACATTTCCCTGACTCATTAGTAAACGACCGCGACGTAATGCGTAATGTAACATTCTGTATCTTATATCCTTTGGGCCGATGATCCAAATGATCCAAATGAGCCATATCAGTGTTTCGGATCATTTCAGTGATCGAGATGCAAATGTTCCAATCCCAAAAATGATACACTCTGCCCACCTCTACTTTTTAAGTTTGTTCTGTTAACAGAGTCTGCCATTCAGCGCTGTATGCAAGAGCAAGTGCGCGGACAGTTATCGGATGCTCAGCGGGCCTAGACAAAATCCATTTTCTGTAAGCGTTAACGCCAACGGAAAAATTAAATTGTATGGAGTTGACATTTACTAACACGTGACAATCACGTGACATGTGGTTAGCAAATGTCAACTCCATACAATTTAATTTTTCCGTTGGCGTTAACGCTTACAGAAAATGGATTTTGTCTAGGCCCGCAGCACGGATTCCGGCCGGGGCGCAGCCCTGCTACCAATCTCCTTGATTTCATGGGACGCGCGGTGCCGGGGTTCAGGTGGACGCAGCTTATTTTGACTTCAGAAAAGCTTTTGACACCGTCGACAATGAAATCTTACTGCGGAAGCTAGCAGAGGTCGGATGTATCTATTGCGGTTCTTCACCAGTTACATGCAAGGCAGACAGCAGTATGTGGACTGGAACGGATATGAATCCGACTTATATTACACCTGGTCGGGTGTGAGTCAGGGCACCAACTTGGGGCCTCTAGAATTCATAACAATGATAAACGACTTGCCAGAAGTCATAAGACATGGCTCTTGTTTATTATTTGCTGATGACCTCAAGTTGCTGCTTGAGATTAGGTCCGAGTCTGATTGCAGGCGCCTACAGGAAGACATTGATCGAATAGTACAGTGGAGTCATGAAAACAAGCTGAACTTCAACGTATCCAAGTGCTCGTTGATGAGTTTCACTCGTGCTCGTGTACCTCTATGAGTACGTGGTGGACGCGGTGCCAATGCAGCGAGTCATGGAGGTGCGAGACTTGGGTGTTTTAATGACTCCCGATCTGATATTCCGTGAGCATATAACCAGGATCTGTAAGAAGGCGTACAGAAACTTGGGATTTGTTCTGAGACAGACACAAAGTTTCACAAACATCACAGCAGTTAGAGTCCTGTATGATGCACTAGTCAGGAGTCATCTGGAACATAGTGCGGTCATATGGGCTCCACATGAAACTAAGTACTCTGTAATGTTGGAGCGCGTTCAGAATAAGTTCACGCGCCATTTGTATAGGAAACTATATGGGGTATATCCGTTCTACCCACTGATGTATCCTACTCTGTTTGTCCTGGGCATGGTTGGCTATAATCAACTGCATGTCCGACGGGAGTTTACGCTGGTCGCCTACTTGGTGAAGGTGCTTCGTGGAGTGGAGAGTAACCCGGGAGTATTGCAGCGCTTGAGTCTGTGTGTCCCGGACTGTGCTACTGGTACCTACAGCCAGAACTAACCTTCTTGCCAAGGCACCCCTTACCAGAGCTATCCGTACCATCAACGACCTTCAAACCCAGATTGATGTGTTTACATGTTGTTTGAGTGAATTTGCAAGGGTATTATTACTATTTATATTATGCTACAAGCAAAATAACACTTAATTTCTGTTTTATATTGTGTTTATGTTTGTGCTATGTTTATGTACTTAAGTAATTATGTTATGCTATGTTTTGTGTTTTGATAGTATAATAATTTAATGATGTTGTTAGTGTTAATTTTATTTCTAATTTGGTTTTTAAGCATATAGTTTAAGTTCTTAACTGTCGCATTAGGGTAAACCCTGTAATAATAGTTTAAGCTGTTATAAATCTATACTAATATTATAAAGAGGAAACCTTTGTATTTTTGTATATTTGTATGTTTGTATTGAATAGGCTAAAAACAACTGGACCGATTTCAAAATTTCTTTTACCATTACTTAGAGGGATTCTTCCGAATCCGTATAGGCTATATTTTATCCCGGAAAATAGATAGGATTTTTCGTGGTAGTGAAACTTGTGGAGTAAGGCGCGAAAAAACTGCCGTACGTTAACGATTCTCGCGAACGCTGCCTAAATGGTTAGAGATGTATGGTTGACTTCTATAGAAAAGTTGTAGAACTCAATAATGCCTACAAAAAAGAGAGCTTAAAAAAATAAATGTCCACCCGTGCGAAGCCGGGGCGGGTCGCTAGTAAATAATAAATAAATAAAACAGCTAGCTATTTTGTAAGCTAATCTGTGGATAACGTCTTCACTGGTCTATTTGTTACTTTTATTATTTTTTAACCGACTTCAAAAAAAGGAGGTTTACAATTCGTCTTGAACTTTTTTTTTTTTATGTATATTACCTCATAACTCGGAGACGGCTGGACCGATTTGAAAAATTCTTTTTGCGTTTGAATGGGTATACTTTCTAGTTGGTCCCATTGTTATGAAATCAGGATCTGATGATGGGATCCTGGAGAAATCGAGGGAACTCTTCAAATATTATAGGCACACCTATAGCGTTTTGGGTATTTCTTATAGTACCTTGAGCAGTTGCTTCCGAAAAGTACCATTTGGGGAAGTTGAACTGATGATGAAGACCACAGATGGCCACTGAAACTCCTAACTAATAAGTATTTCGTGGATTGCGATTCGATTACTTGAGTACGGATGTTAAACACTTTATGCTCGTCACAATACATATGGTGATGTAGAGCTGATGGTCAAGTACCAGGAGAACTCCTCAAAAATTAACGGCTATGCATCAGGAAAAGCAATATTTTATAAAAGGTGATAAGTTGTTGACATTATGGCTTTTGTAACTAGATAAATTACAAACCGACCCACTAAAAAGCGTGAAAAAAAAATTATTTGCAAAAAACAGAACCGACTTCCATATCAAAACACTACAAAGGCAAAAATAACTTTTATTTCGGAAGGCGGTGTCTTTAGTTTTGTATATATTTTCGTTTTTGACACCGCCTTCCGAAATAAAAGTTATTTTTGCCTTTGTAGTGTTTTGATATGGAAGTCGGTTCTGTTTTTTGCAAAAAAAAATTTTTATATATTGTGTCTACTATTTAATATACTGCTGTTTATTGTCCCTATTAAAATATAATAAAATACTCAGCTGCATCATCCGGTTAGGGTAAAAGTCGACCCGACATATTAAGGAAAAGTCTGAGCAAATGACCTGATGGTAAGTGTAAGACGAGGTCTACAATCGAACGAGTGAGCCCAGAAAATGCCTATTCACTCTTGCTTTAAAGGCTGACGGGTCATATGTACAGTCGCCAACACATCAAGCTATCCAAATCTGTCAAATTTACCCAATTGAGCTCGAACCTTATCATGTGGTAATAAAGTTGTAAATATATTAAATTATTTTGATAGATCGGAGTAGGTTGATGTGCTGGCCACCGTACCTTTTCCCAACTAAGCTGTGGTCGGTTTCAGTCTAACCAGATCAGCAGAGTATAAGTGTTTTACATGGAGTGAATGCCTATCTGACCTCCAAAACCCAGTAACTGGGTAACACGATACACGATAATAAAAGGCTGAACAGATAATAAAACAGCAAATTCTTAGATCTGCTCGTGTAAGTATAACCTTTGCGACTACTGCATGTCGCACTAATCTCGGTAATACCGCACCAATGAACGGCCTCATGGGCAACTACAATAAAATCGCTGCACGGACTAATAGCATAGACATCTCAAACCCCTTCCGTCAATACCGTGCGAATCTTGAGTCTCGAGTCGTATGTGTTATATGAGACACCTATTAACGATTACACTTGCATTTACTTCCCCTTTTCTACCCCTTTTTTATAACATACATTTACAAGTCATTCTAAGGCTGCGTTTCCACCAGAGACGTGCGATGGAAATGTGTCGTGCGAGAATGTCTAGCTGTGCTGTGAAAATGTGTGGGCGTTTCCACCAAAGCTGTGCGATGAAAATGTGCCTACGAGGATGTGTAGCGGAGCTGTGAAAATGCGCATTAATGTGTGGTGCGAGGATGCGCAAACCTCGCAACACATCCTTCTCAACACACATTCCTCGCAACACATCTCTCGCACACATCCCTCGCACACATCCCTCGCTTGTTTTGTGTGCGCAAAAATCTAGCTCCGATGAGCCGTTTCCACCAGAGCTGTGCTGACCGAGGCGAGGTAAATGAAGCGATTCTATTGGTTCTTTACAAACACATCACTCGCTACGCATCCTCGCACATCTCTGGTGGAAACGCAGCCTTACTATTAAATAAAAACCCATCTGCATATCTTGAGTAAATAATATTTGATATTAATTTATTATTAATAATTATTTATAACACTTACATGTTATGTTATTGTATTCTAATTGTAATAAAATTTTAATGTAATTAAAATAAATTGAATTTTAACTGTAATGTAGTGTAATTGAAATTGAATGTAATTTGTAAAGTATATAATGCTAATTGCCTGTAATGTAAAATAATGATATGTATAGAACCATAAGTAAGCAATGCAGCGAGTGCTGAGCACTTCTATAAGTGACTCACTCACTATGCATACAAATTTCTATGATTTCTGTGTCTATGTCTTAGTGAGTTTGTCGTTGAGGTGCCTAATCTATACTGATATTATAAAGCGGAAAAGTTTGTTTGTTTGCTTGAACGCGCTAATCTTCGAAAGTACTGGGTGGATTTGGATGAAATTTGGTATGGAAGTAGCTTGAAGCTTGAGGAAGGTTATAGGCTACTTTTTACGCGACTGAAAAAAGGAGAGTTATGTTTTCACCGTGATAGAATCCACGGGAGCGAAGCCCCGCGTGAATACTAGTAAATAAATAAATAAATAATGATTAATGAATAAATACCTTAGATAAAGTGACGTCGTAGGTGAGGTATCCGTTGGCGGGATGTGCGTGGTACGTATCGACGTCGTACCACAGCGTGCGGGTCGCTCCGCCCGGGAGATACACCTTTACAGTACTAACGCCCGGCTCCACTACGGGACGGACTAGCAGCGCGTTACCTAAAGAGAAACATGAGGTTACATATAATTTTTTGACGTGACAACGTCTTATAATTCGATGAAGCTGGCTGCACGCACGAAAATACATGACTCATGCGGCGTTACCTCGCTCTGAGGCCATAGATGATACATTCTGAGGCGTTCCATCGTTCTGAGGCGTTCCAAAGCAAATCAAATTGGATCTACAAGTTGACATTTATGTATGACTCAACGAGTCAAGTACTAGGCTATCATAAAACGGTAAGAGATGACGTCACTGTGTAGGGATTCTTTGATATTTATGTATGACTCAATGAGTCAAGTACTAGGCTATCATAAAACGCTAAGAGATGACGTCACTGTGTAGGGATCCAACCATTAGGCAACCATTCCATCAGTATTTTCTTATGACGTTGTCACGTTCAACTATCGTCAGTAAACCGACTTTACAGACAACCGATTTTTTTTATTTAAACTTTATACAACGTGTAATTTAAAGGGCATATACATACTAAGTGCACGGCTTCTTTGGATGATAACAAACGATATGACAAGGGTTTAGTAATCCTATATCTTCATGTGTGGAACTAATTAGAAATTTCAATACATTGATACCAGAGACTGAATTTTTCAAATTAAGAAGATTGAAGAGAATTATCGTGTTATAGGCAAGTGACGTGGAAAGTTATTGACCCTCGTAGTGCTGTGACACGTTTGTTATGATTGATATTCAAGAAACATGAAACCGATAATTTCGTGTCAATTCTTTGAGTCGCTTATTTTGTGCTGAAACTGTGCATAGAGACTCCATACCAGATGTTGTCTTCAGCCCTTTTGGATTGATGTGGGGTTTCCCGTTACACGTTGTATACAATGGTATTACATGGGTGGACTTAATGCAGCAAGACATTTACCAGTCAACCTTTGGACTGTGTATATTGTAATACATATACATGCTAAGATAATAAACTAATAAACACGGTGCTTTATATTTCCTGATTAAGAGAGCTCATAATAATTATGACGAAGACCAAACTAAGAATAACAGTCTTTTAAGTAGTGGTTTTTAATTTTACGCTTAAAAGAAAATTTTGACTCAGCCTTCTTGATGTCACGGGGTAGCAAGTTAAGTTTAGTTAAGTTAATTTTAATAGTAGAAGTAGCGTAAGAATTTGATAGAAACCCGGTGCGGTGGTATATTATTAATATATTGTTATGCCAGTCAC
The DNA here is from genome assembly GCA_943138885.2 of Tholera decimalis. Classification (NCBI taxonomy): domain Eukaryota; kingdom Metazoa; phylum Arthropoda; class Insecta; order Lepidoptera; family Noctuidae; genus Tholera; species Tholera decimalis. The sequence goes on from OW964571.2 coordinate 7,583,478, forward strand.
TTAGCTAAGTACGTCGAGAAACTTCGACCGACTTATTTTTTAATAAAAAAAAAATACGAACTCATTGGCAACGATACACTGGTCGAATCAAAGCTCCAGAGCCTTGAACATCGGCGACGAGTTGCAAGTCTATCGGTTTTCTATCGGTTACATTTCGGAGAGTGTGCGATGGAATTACACAATCTAATTCCGTCAAGCCCGTTCCATCATCAGACTATAAGACAAACAGCGATGCGCCATCGTTACATGGTGGACATCCCACCCATATGCACAAAACGTTTTGGGAATACCTTCATTGTGCGTACGGCTAAGGAGTGCAATTCCCTGCCGGAGTCTGTGTTTCCCGATAGCTATAACCTAGGGGTCTTTAAGTCAAGAGTGAATAGGTTACTTTTAGGTAAGATTGCTCCATCTTCGACCACATCATCACTTACCATCAGGTGAGATGGTGGTCAAACGCGAGCCTATTATAAATAAATAAAAAGAAAATATATGGGTAAAACAATAAAAAGTAACGTGCGAAAGCTGCTACATACTATGATCAGTAAGTTTAAACAAAAACAAGAAGAGAAAGAAATTGTTTTTCAAGAAAAACCACAATGTTTACATGCGATCTCGGATTTTTTAGGTTAGTACGACTTTTAATGTTGATCCTTGGTGGCTGATTATTAGATATACCTATTTACGATATTATGATACTTTTTCTTATCTTTATCTATACTTATAATAAATCTGTAGAGAGGTCAATTCTGTACATGAAATATATTTCCAAAATAACTATCAGGGGGTGATTAAGGATCGATACTCATGCCAAAAATGCAATCAGTTAAATTTTTGTCTGTCTGTCTGTCTGTCTGTCTGTATAACCGTTATAGAAACAAAAACTACTCGACGGATTTTAACGAAACTTGGGACAATTATTTTTCATACTCCTGATCGGGTTATAGTATACTTTTCATCACGCTACAATCAATAGGAGCAGAGCAGTGAAGGGAAATGTTGGGAAAACGGGAGAAGTTACTCCATTTTTTAAGCTTCCGTCGCGTGTGCAACCTTAATGGTTAAAGCTACACAAATCATTTCATGACGGAAATGTTCTCCTTAAAATTATATAAAAAATATCCCACGACAGCATATGTCTAACTTTTATGGTTGACTCACAATAACACGTGTAACTCCCGATAGCTTAGCAGTTCGAAGCTTTCTGATTATAATATTTGTCTACTCTTACGTTTATAACACTCTCAGTCACCCCTAATTGAAAAAGTTAACACTATTAACTATTCCATAAAAAAATTGGCCAAGTGCGAGTCAGACTCGCCCATGAAGGGTTCCGTAGTAACTATAATATAATATGCAAATTTATTTGACGAAAAAAAAACCTTACAAATTTCTTAAAACTAGCTTATTTACATTTTTTACAACTGCGCCAAATAAATTTGTTTTGAAAAAAATAACCTTACAAATTTCTTAAAACTGGCTTTTTTACATTTTTTACAACTGCGCCGAATAAATTTGTTTTTCATAGTGTTTGTATGAATTACAAAGTTATATTTGCGGTTTTAGAAAATATGCTGTATCTAAAAAACTGCTGAACTGATTTCGTTCAAACTAATTTTGGTTGAAAGTTTATATTAAGATCTACAGACATATATTTTTTTTAGATTTTTCACTCCATTATTATAGAAGTTAGAGGTTGTGTCCGCCACACACACATTTTACCACTTTGGAAGCTTATATCTTTTAAACGATTGACTTTATGGAAAAGTGGTTTTAGAAACCCCGATGTCGTTTTTAAAGAACTGTCTATAGATACCACACATGCATCGATTTCATGAAAAAAAATATTTTCAGGTTTAGTTCCATGTATGAGGAGCCCCCCTTTATTTTAAATATTTTTTAATTTTTTTCTCAAAATCGGAAAGCGGTTCACAGAATACATCTACCTATCAAGTTTCACATGTATAGTCCTAATAGTTTCGGAATAAAATTGCTGTGACAGACGGACGGACGGACAGACAGACAGACAGACAGACGGACAGACATGTCGAAACTATAAAGATTCCGTTTTTTGCCATTCGGCTACGAAACTGTAAAAAGAATCATATAAATCGGTATAGAAACACCAAAGTTATACATGAAATACGCTTATAATAATAAGCCATCGCGCGTGAATACTGAATCATGCTATAAGGATTATTTTTGAGAATCGGTCGCCGCGCTCGACGCGTCTCGCGGTCGAAGCGTTCTCTAGGTACTTAAGCCTCATGTGAACGTGATCTAAACAATATTACCAATACATTAACTTACGCTGACGGAGTCGCGGGCACAGCTATATTGTATCATTACGCTAAGGCCAATAGGAGCGGAGCGCCAATGAAGAATGCTTCAAAATCGGGGTTAAATTTAACGTTAGCCCAAAGTAACTATTCCACGCGGACGAAGTCGCGGGCAAAAGCTAGTAGATAATATTGGAGATATTCAAAGAATCTGCGACTTGTTGAAACGTTAAAAAATTTGGAGAAAAATCTTTAATAGAAACTCAGACTAAGTTCTTAGAAGAAATATCTTCATTAACTGGTACGTATGCTACGGATAAGCATGTTTTGTTGATGAGTTGTGTTATTTGACATTATCAAATTGTTTGGGTACCTTAATTTTTTATTATGCATTTTATATTTTATATGCATTTTATGCGTTCCAGCTGTTTTAGAACCCAATGGCTTAGCACGCGACGATGGCAAAAGACCGGACGGTATGTCTTTATTTCCTTGGAAGATGGGTAGGCCTTTAGTGTGGGACGCAACTTGTGTCGATACTCTTGCGCCATCCCATCTTCCTAGCTCATCTTGTTGTGCTGGCGCTGCCGCTGCGGCTGCTGAGAACCTCAAGCGGCGGAAATATAATAACCTTGTTGGTAGTTATATTTTCGAGCCGTTTGGGGTTGAAACCTTGGGGTCGTGGGGTCCGAGTGCTCACAAATTATTTAAAGATCTGTCCAGACGCCTAGTTGACACTTCGCGTGACCCAAGGGCTGGCTTTTACCTTGGACAGAGGTTAAGCATTGCCATACAACGTGGCAATGCCGCCAGTCTTTTGGGCACATTACCAGTGGACAGCGATGCGCACGAATTTCTGGATGCTATATTTTAGTTTATTTTTAGGTGTGTATATGTAGTTAAGGGTTTTTATTTAATTAAAGTATATGTTAGCCTTAATTGATTAATAAAATGATTACTTACAAAAAAAAAAAAAAATATACTTCGTTTTGCAGAAGTTGGTGTCACAACACTAAAAAAAAGGAAGGATCTGTGAATGAATGGATGTGGAGCACTCTAGGAAAAAAAACGCCTACACAAAAGCTCAGTGTTGGATTTAGACAGTTTTGACATTGATTCAACAAGAAATAAAATCAATGAATTTTATATTGTATGAAAGAAGGTCCCAACATTGCGAACATTGCTAGAAAAATGACATTCTAGCATTGGCTTTAGTGGATGTAGAGAAACTCTGCGTGAAATATTAATTGCTAATGGGTATGAGTTCAAGAAAAATAAAAATGAACGAACGGTTCTTGTCGAACGTTTTGATATTGCTGCTTGGAGGCATCTTTACCAAGAAATTGCTGCTAAACGAATGGAAGGAAAACGAATCATCTATTTAGATAAACATAGGTACACAAAAATTATAAGCCTAAAATGTCATGGCAAGATCTAACAAAACGAGTGGTGCCCCTAAAACAAAATAAAACACTGATAAAAACCTCATTTGATGAATTTTTGGACTGGGATTTTGAGTACGATGATTAAATAATTATCATACTAAAAACGCCTCTAGTTGATTTAAAAATTTGTTGAAGAAATTTAATAAACTACGTACATGTTAAGTAGGTTAATATTACGTATATACTAATAAATAAATCTACACATTCGTTTTTTTAATCAATCCATGACAGTCAAGGCTCCGAGACACCAAACGGAGTCTTTAAAAACATTATGTGGTATTATCCCTAAATTAGAAATTAGTTCGTAAACAACTATTATATAAATTGATTGGCGTAAATACATAAAATTTCCAAGTATCAAAACATTTTTCTCCTACTATAGTCAGTAATACCACATAAAGATTTTTTGAATTGGCCGCGCTTTCTCAGGTCACGCTTTCGTTAGCGAGACTCTACTAGCGGTGTGGGTAGAGTCCACATTACTAGCAACGTTGTTAACACCTCTAAGTTAAATATGCTTGTGTCTGGAGTTGGTTCACGGCAATATTGTATCATGTGATCACAAGTCCGATATCTTTGGGGTTGTTAATTGGGATGTCCACCATGTAACGATGGCGTATCGCCGTTCGTCTAGTAATCTACCTATGTTTTATTCCTTAAATTCTTAAGTTATGTAAGCTTACCGAGCATGTACTCATCATCGATGGTGAATGTATCTTCTTCGGTGGGGAACTCTTGGAACAGAGGACGCATGACAGGCAGACCGTCGATAGAGTGTTCATAGAATAATGTGTACCTGGAGAAATACAATCATTTTGTGAGTTCATTTATTTACATTATTTTTAAATACTGCAAATATAAATTCTGTTTATTATACAAACAAATACAAAACAAAGTTATTATGCTTATTCTACGGAACCTTTCATCAGCGAGTCCAAATCGTACTTGGAAATTTTAATTTATATACAATTTTATTTAAATTCCGTAATTGAATACACATTCCCAAGTATATGTTCACACGTGAGCGCTTTTAAAACGCGACGCTTTTTTATCGAGCAGTTTTGTATTTTCTGCTCTGGACGTTGGGCGTTAAATCGAATAGACCATATTATGAAACCCTTTATTATTATTCACACGAGCGCTTAAAAAGCTCCAGCTTTGCGTTAAATGCACCGCGCGCTTGCGCACCGGTTGGACGTGTATGTTTTGTGCTTACGCATTCAGAAGGTCGATACGATGTGGTGGGTTGTAGATCCTGAAGTTTTTATAATAGAGGTGGAGGCTCGGCCATTTTTATATGCAAAGACATTGCATACTCAAATAAAATTATAAAGAATAATGCCTGGTAGGACATAACCAAAAACCTCTCAGAGGACTGGGAAACCCTCAACAATGATGTAAAAAATAGTCGTTAATTGAAAAATTTTGCCGGGTATGCCTCAACTCTTCGTATAGTGTCACAATCACAAACTGTCCTTTTAAGTATCTCTGTTCATTCAGAGGATGTATCCAGAATGCCTTTTGCTTTTTTTTCGCCTTCTAGGAACACAAATTGCTATTGCTAGTAATGTAGTAGAAACCATTTTCACGTCTTACTGAAGCGAAAGCCGAGACAAGAGTGATTTTAAAGCATTCGTATGAACAATCACATCGTAAACGTTTTAAAAGCGCCAACGCCGAGTTTTGACGCAACGGTTTTTTAGCTTTTGTGCGAATGAGGCCTAAGAGAAGATTATATGGAGGATCGTAGATTCCTATCGTGTGAAGAACAAAGAAACTGAAAGTGAGACATTAGATGAGAAGGTGGGTCCTAGGCCGTATACTCCGTTCACCTATTATACGGTACCCTATTTTTTTCAAGATGGTAATAAAAGTCATCCGTTAGGGCGCCTTCAAATGGCCGCGCGGCTGCAGCGCTGCTGTCGTGCTGCGGCCGCGCGTCAGTTCATCGATCGACTAGTGACGACTAACGATACGCACGTAGTTTTTGTTCAGGTCTAAACATGAATGAAAATCAAGTTGAACAATTTATCGATGAGGTTGAGAGTCGTCCAGCGATATGGGATTCGAAGTCAAAGAAGTACGGTAAAAAAATCGAAAAGAAAAAAGCTTTGGAAGAAATATGCAATAAGTACAATTTTTTTATTATTATTTATTTATACAAATGATAATTTCGGTTATTCTTACCAAGATCATCAAGGTTATTTTAACCAAAGCCTAGCCGATTCGCCAACACAAGAATCACAATCTATACTAATATTATAAAGCGGAAAAGTTTGTTAGTTTGTTTGTTTGTTTGTTTGTTTGCTTGAACGCGCTAATCTTCGAAAGTACTGGGTGGATTTGGATGAAATTTGGTATGGAAGTAGCTTGAAGCTTGAGGAAGGTTATAGGCTACTTTTTACCCGACTGCAAAAAAGGAGAGTTATGTTTTTACCGTGATAGAATCCACGGGAGCGAAGCCCCGCGAGAGTACTAGTTAACTGATATGTCGTATATTTATGTAAATTTATTTTCGGAGAGTAATTAAAAACAATAATAAGTAAACTGTGTAATGTCATTTACTTAAAAGAATAAAATGATTATATAAATATTATGTATATATTATGTCAATTTTTACTTACTTGAGTGTTATAAAGAGTCTTTCTTCAGCACAAATAGTATTTTTGAGGGATGTATTTTGGTTTTCCAATATAAGGTTCCAAACGGGGAAGTAATTCGTAGAATTGTTTTCTTGATAATCGTAAGTAACTTTGAAATTTTTGGTCACAGTAGCCTTTTACTTTATGAAATTCAGTTCGTTGACTTATACAAAATAACGGCAACGTTGTCATAGGCTTCTTTTTTTTTCTATTTCCAAAATCTTTATTCGTTTTAATAGTAACACTAACAGCAGTGTTTCGTCGATAGAGTCCATCGTGAAACTAAATGTACAACACTATGATGCTCGAACTAGCGGTTGCAGCGCGGCGGTAGCGCTGCAGCCGCGCTGCAATTTGAAGGCGCCCTTATAGATTGATGAATGGTTGAGCCGAAGTTGTGGTCAGTTGACGTCTGACCTCAACTTCGGCTCAACCATTGAGTCAAAAGCTCAGACTGCAGCCAAAAAGCTGGGCATCCTACAAAAAGTGAAGCGATACTTCACACCTGGACAGCTTTTGAATTTATATAAAGCACAAGTCCGTTCCTGTATGGAGTATTGCAGTCACTTGTGGGATGGCTCAGCCAAATACCAGCTAGCTACACTTGACTCTATCGAACGCAGAGCTAAAAGGCTCATAGGTGACGAGGTTCTGGCAGGCAAGCTTCACAGCCGCTCACCGGCGAAACGTTGCCTGTCTATCTTCTACAGATTGTACTTCGGAGAGTGTGCGCAGGAGCTCCACGACCTAATCCCTTCATCTCCCTCTTACTACCGGTCTACCAGACGTACCGCAGGATACCATCCACACTTGGTTGATATACCGTCTTGTCGTACTAAGCGCTTCTCTTCAACATTCATTGTGCGCACAGCCAAGGTGTGGAACTCTCTGCCGGCTTCTGTGTTCCCTGCCACATATGACCCGTCAGCCTTTAAAGCAAGAGTGAATAGGCATTTTCTGGGCTCGCTCGTTCGATCGTAGACCTCATCTTACACTTACCATCAGGTGTGATCGAGGTAAAAATGTATTAAAGTGAGCACTAACCAGAAGTCGAGGAGTGCATATCTACGCCTGTTGGCGTCTCGTATGAGCGCCGTGGTTGCGGGGTCGTACAGCCACGGCTCGCGGCGCTTGGTCTCGATGTGCGAGTGGCCGCGGAAGAACGGCTGGAAGGCTCCCGCCTGGTACACAGGTAAACACAGGGTTAGGTTGGGCACGAATATATGAAGTACTGATCTATACTAATATTATGAAGGGATACAAATTCGTTTGTAAGTTTATATGTAATGGGGGTAAATGTAAATGGTAATATACAGTGTTAGGTTAAACGAGGGACTTATTGAGGGAGGGTATTCAGTATTCGATTCTCGTCCCAAATATGTGAAAAACCTATAACTTAAATTTTTGACGTAATTGTCCAATATAATATATTTATCATGTACACTGAGCCGCAAGAGGTGAATGAACTTGTAAACAGTACCTAAAGTAATCACGTGGCAAAACACGGCCCCGATCCTGCCAAAAAAAGGAAGCTCGTGTATAAACTCCGCCCCCGCGGGAGTCCCCCCGAGGACTCTTGGTATGGTTCTGTCAATTATTTATCAGTGTTTTTTGTTTATATTTTTATTAGTATCATGGAAGCATACACTACTGTAGGTTTGAATATGTCCCTCGTTTAAACTAACATACTGTATAAAAAGGGGGTAATCTCCGGAACTACTGAGCCACCGAAGCTGATGCCGGCTGCGGCGAGAGAGATGCACATCGGTACTGGAACCGATACCAACATACCTGGTACCACCTCGTCATGAGCTCGGCCTCAGGGTACTTGAAGAAGCCGCCGACGTCGGAGCCGCAGAAGCTGATGCCGGCTGCGGCGAGAGAGATGCACATCGGTACTGGAACCGATACCAACATACCTGGTACCACCTCGTCATGAGCTCGGCCTCAGGGTACTTGAAGAAGCCGCCGACGTCGGAGCCGCAGAAGCTGATGCCGGCTGCGGCGAGAGAGATGCACATCGGTACTGGAACCGATACCAACATACCTGGTACCACCTCGTCATGAGCTCGGCCTCAGGGTACTTGAAGAAGCCGCCGACGTCGGAGCCGCAGAAGCTGATGCCGGCTGCGGCGAGAGAGATGCACATCGGTACTGGAACCGATACCAACATACCTGGTACCACCTCGTCATGAGCTCGGCCTCAGGGTACTTGAAGAAGCCGCCGACGTCGGAGCCGCAGAAGCTGATGCCGGCTGCGGCGAGAGAGATGCACATCGGTACTGGAACCGATACCAACATACCTGGTACCACCTCGTCATGAGCTCGGCCTCAGGGTACTTGAAGAAGCCGCCGACGTCGGAGCCGCAGAAGCTGATGCCGGCTGCGGCGAGAGAGATGCACATCGGTACTGGAACCGATACCAACATACCTGGTACCACCTCGTCATGAGCTCGGCCTCAGGGTACTTGAAGAAGCCGCCGACGTCGGAGCCGCAGAAGCTGATGCCGGCTGCGGCGAGAGAGATGCACATCGGTACTGGAACCGATACCAACATACCTGGTACCACCTCGTCATGAGCTCGGCCTCAGGGTACTTGAAGAAGCCGCCGACGTCGGAGCCGCAGAAGCTGATGCCGGCTGCGGCGAGAGAGATGCACATCGGTACTGGAACCGATACCAACATACCTGGTACCACCTCGTCATGAGCTCGGCCTCAGGGTACTTGAAGAAGCCGCCGACGTCGGAGCCGCAGAAGCTGATGCCGGCTGCGGCGAGAGAGATGCACATCGGTACTGGAACCGATACCAACATACCTGGTACCACCTCGTCATGAGCTCGGCCTCAGGGTACTTGAAGAAGCCGCCGACGTCGGAGCCGCAGAAGCTGATGCCGGCTGCGGCGAGAGAGATGCACATCGGTACTGGAACCGATACCAACATACCTGGTACCACCTCGTCATGAGCTCGGCCTCAGGGTACTTGAAGAAGCCGCCGACGTCGGAGCCGCAGAAGCTGATGCCGGCTGCGGCGAGAGAGATGCACATCGGTACTGGAACCGATACCAACATACCTGGTACCACCTCGTCATGAGCTCGGCCTCAGGGTACTTGAAGAAGCCGCCGACGTCGGAGCCGCAGAAGCTGATGCCGGCTGCGGCGAGAGAGATGCACATCGGTACTGGAACCGATACCAACATACCTGGTACCACCTCGTCATGAGCTCGGCCTCAGGGTACTTGAAGAAGCCGCCGACGTCGGAGCCGCAGAAGCTGATGCCGGCTGCGGCGAGAGAGATGCACATCGGTACTGGAACCGATACCAACATACCTGGTACCACCTCGTCATGAGCTCGGCCTCAGGGTACTTGAAGAAGCCGCCGACGTCGGAGCCGCAGAAGCTGATGCCGGCTGCGGCGAGAGAGATGCACATCGGTACTGGAACCGATACCAACATACCTGGTACCACCTCGCCATGAGCTCGGCCTCAGGGTACTTGAAGAAGCCGCCGACGTCGGAGCCGCAGAAGCTGATGCCGGCTGCGGCGAGAGAGATGCACATCGGTACTGGAACCGATACCAACATACCTGGTACCACCTCGTCATGAGCTCGGCCTCAGGGTACTTGAAGAAGCCGCCGACGTCGGAGCCGCAGAAGCTGATGCCGGCTGCGGCGAGAGAGATGCACATCGGTACTGGAACCGATACCAACATACCTGGTACCACCTCGTCATGAGCTCGGCCTCAGGGTACTTGAAGAAGCCGCCGACGTCGGAGCCGCAGAAGCTGATGCCGGCTGCGGCGAGAGAGATGCACATCGGTACTGGAACCGATACCAACATACCTGGTACCACCTCGTCATGAGCTCGGCCTCAGGGTACTTGAAGAAGCCGCCGACGTCGGAGCCGCAGAAGCTGATGCCGGCTGCGGCGAGAGAGATGCACATCGGTACTGGAACCGATACCAACATACCTGGTACCACCTCGTCATGAGCTCGGCCTCAGGGTACTTGAAGAAGCCGCCGACGTCGGAGCCGCAGAAGCTGATGCCGGCTGCGGCGAGAGAGATGCACATCGGTACTGGAACCGATACCAACATACCTGGTACCACCTCGTCATGAGCTCGGCCTCAGGGTACTTGAAGAAGCCGCCGACGTCGGAGCCGCAGAAGCTGATGCCGGCTGCGGCGAGAGAGATGCACATCGGTACTGGAACCGATACCAACATACCTGGTACCACCTCGTCATGAGCTCGGCCTCAGGGTACTTGAAGAAGCCGCCGACGTCGGAGCCGCAGAAGCTGATGCCGGCTGCGGCGAGAGAGATGCACATCGGTACCGACACCGCCAGGAAACCCCACTCCGCTGCGTTGTCGCCCGTCCATACTGCCGCGTATCTGAGGGGGGAGGGTCGAAATAAGTTATAATCTTTTATGTGTACAGGTTATCGAACTATCTAAATGTATCGTCGTTGCGCGTGCAAGAGTTAAAGAGTTACCTTTCAATATTGCGTTTATCAGATAGCTGTTTTTACAGCATGTGTGTATTAAAATAACGATTGAAACTGCACAAAAGAACGAAAATGACTAAATAACACATAGCGACTATTGCACGCGCAACGATGATAACATAATCAACCAAAAATGCTGAAGACGCGGCGATTCAGTGGCAAAAAGTCTACTCAACAAAGAAAATGTCATTGCATTTTTCTAGACCTCTCCAAGGCATTTGACACTGTCTCTGACCTTCGTTTGCTAAATAAGCTGGAAATGATTGTTATTCGTGATCTCTTATTTGATATTTTTAAGTTATCAGAAGGATCGCTCACAGATTGTTAAAATAGATCATCACACCAGTAGCGAAATTTTTGTTGAATTTGGAGTCCCACAGGGGAGCGTACTTGGTCCTACCCTGTTCTTCCTCATATATATAAATGATCGCTGTAAGCTTATCCCACTATGCAGTGGCTTGCACAAAAACCCTAAATTGGGAGTTCCCGAAAATGCCTCGGTGTTTTCATTGACAGTGCGTTGACTTGGGTTGAGCGAATTAATTCACTAGTATCTATATCAGGTCCACTGAGTTCTCTGCTCTCAGAACTGTATATTTTGCTCTTGCACACTCCATTATCACATACTGTATATCAGCGTGGGATAATTCTGGAAAATGTTTGTTACTACGTTTGGAGAGGACACAGATCTGTGTTGTACCGTAGCATTATACGCCGTATATAAAGTACATTTTTTAAGACACTCTTTCGTACTGAACTTTTAAGCAATCATGCTGAGCTGTTCTGTTCTTCAACCGTGATTTGACTAAGCGGAAACGTAACCTACGTTGCCGCATATAAGGTTGGAGAAAAAGTCTTTTCGCATTATAGTATCGACGGTTGAAAGGCTAATTGATCTAAGCGACATTTTGTAAAACTTGCAGGAGGACGGATCAAAGTTTTTATTTTTTGAAAAAAAAATCATAAAACAATAACTATTTGATAGACTTTTATTTATTTAATACAGTATATCCATAATTGAGTAAGGAAGTTGTTTAAGTTATTACTGTTGAAAATTGTGTATTATTTTAGAAAATTTATGTTGATTAGCCCAAAATGCATCCAATTTATTTATTTTTTGAGTAAGGCAAAATGGTTCAAATGTCTACCGTAAATAAAATAGTTGAAAGTAAACTAGCTCAAGCATCGACCTAGAATAAAATAATACGAGAGAAAATTAATTTAGCGCCAAGCCAACCGACAGTTGAATATACCCAATGAGCATAAGTAACATGATGGTGTTGCACCAGAGTGAAGTAGTTTGATGCAGATGCCCATTAGAGGGACTGCAGGATGAAACAAAATGAACCTTTACTAGATTATAGTAGATATTATATTTAGGGGCCGAGTCACCCGCGTCCGTAGGAGAGTACCCCTTTGCGAATCCCTACACGTGGCCCCTGGGTGGTGCTAATCAGAAGACATCAAACTGGTGGTAGGTTCAAACCGCAGGCTTGTGTCCACCCACAGGGCAAAGACGTACCGCCAAACAGCCTAGCTGTGTTCCAGTATGATGCCCTGTGTAGCCTATCAAGGAGTTGGGTGGACGTAGCTGCTTCACTGCTGAAAGGCCAATCTGGCTCACACTAGTGCGGTCGTATCGGAAGACTAGTCGCGGAGGGTAGTGGGATCCGGGACACGGTGCGCTGCTGGCTGACCGCAGGTAGTTGGGGGCCCAAATAGTGTGCCAGCCAGACATGAAAGGCTGCCCCGCCAATTGTCGAAAAATCCCGGAATGCACCATCGTGCTGGTTGATGACCAGAAGAGAGAGCCCGATGGGCATTCCCGGGTGGGTTTGGGCGTCCCCGCACTCTCCAGACTAGTTCTCTAATCGATACCATACGTCTAGTGCGTGGCTGAGGGTTATCAGCGTGAAGCCTCACTCCACTTCCTTCTCCTTTCCTGTTTCACTCCCATAATATAAAAGGACAAAAAAGAGCAAAGTTAAACAGCGGGTGCACTCCCTCTCTCTCAAAGTGCTCGCAGTCCACCACCACCTCGAGACTGAAAAACCTGCTCTTTTGTTTTTTTCAGAGACGCAGATCAGAAATCCGTCCGACGTGTCGTATCTATCATACCCGGGATTTACCTTGGAGCACAATTTTAAACCACGTGCGGGTGTATGCATGTACGCCTGCAACGACATCTGCTATCGGCGTCTCCGCAACCTTGAGGACTCCAGGTTCTCAACGCGTTGGGCTCTGGTGGACACGGGCATAGACAAAATTATCTATGCCTGTGCCTACCGCTCGCACAGCAGAGATCAGGAGACAACCAGGCCCACACAGTACATCAGTGAGGCGGCAGATGCGACCCAGCAGCGGTACCCATCAGCTCAGTTCGTGTTACTGGGGGACTTCAATGCCCACCACCTGCAGTGGTTCTTCCCATACCAGTGCACGGATCATGTTGGGCAAGAGATACACAATGTTGCGCTTGTATTAAATCTCACTCAACTGGTCCAAAGAGCAACGAGGGATGTTGAGTCGCATACAGCCAATTGCTTAGACCTTCTGCTGACTACAGATCCAGACCGCTACTCGGTAACGATATCTTCACCGTTAGGTAGTTCCAACCACTGTCTGGTGAAGTCTGTATCCGTCTACTCTCCGCCCGATCCCAGCCTTAAAGGCACACGGCGGGTATGGCGATACAAGTCAGCGGATTGGGATGGCATGCGACCTTTTTTGCATATTATCTTTGGCAGCCTACTTGCTTCTCTTCAAATAATTCATCATCGTGCGCAGACACCGTGGCGGATGTTTTGCGATAGGGGATGGAGTACTACATTCCATTCTCTGACCTAACAATATCCGGCAAAGCTCGACCTTGGTTTAGCGCCGAATGTGATCGCACTGAAGTGCTTAAACACGCGGCGTACCTAGCATGGGTCGATGCTCGTAACTGCAAAGTACATGACGTGGATCAGAAGAAGAGAGCCTTCAACAGGGCTGCCAAGTCCTGCAAGAAGGTATTGCGGAGGGCTCGGTTTGACCACGTTAGCCGAATTGGGAACAATCTCGCTTCATACCCAGTTGGCAGCAAAGCGTTTTATTCCCTGGCGAAGTCGATCGTATCGAACTTCTGTCACCCCTCACTACCACCACTGCTTAAACCTGACGGGTCTTTGGCCCACTCCACTGAGGAAAAAGCAAACTTGTTTGCCGCTCTTTTTGCGGAGCCTTCACGTCTAGATAGTAGTGGCGCTCACCCTCCTGATGCTCCTATTGGATGCGAGAAGTGTATGTCGGACATTCGCATCCATCAGGACGCTTTCGACAGGGTCTGGCACGATAGCCTTATTGCTAAGCTTCCTTCTTTCAGTTTACCTACTCAACTGTGGGTTTGGATTGAAGACTTCCTGAGAGATCGGTCCATTCAAGTGGTCATTGATGGCTGCTCGTCTGACCAATTGGCAATTAATGCTGTAGTCCCTCTGGGGTCCGTTCTCTCAGAAACTTTATTCTTGCTACACATTAAATATCTGCTTATGCCCGATATGCCATCCATGTGTCCAGCGCACGTGCTGGTGGGTCACAGATCTAGTCTCTCCATGAGGACATGGTTGGGCGCTTGAACTTGTCCTTGGAAACTGTCTCCGAATGGGATAATGCCAACTTGGTCAAGTTTAATGCATCTAAAACCCAAGCGTGTCTCTTCTCCGCAAAAAGGAGCCAATTCGAACCGGCTCCTACTTTTCGAGGTGTAACCGTGCCGATTACCAAATTGAGCTTCTCGGGGTCACACTAACTTCAACCCTCAATTTTGGTCCGTTTATAGAGGCTAAGGCTCAACTAGCATCAAGAAAGTTGGGAATCCTAGCAAAGGTGAGACGGTACTTCACATCGGAACAGCTGCTCAACCTGAATCAAGCCCAGATTCGGTCGTGTGTGGAGTACTGCTCTCATCTTTGGGATGGATCTGCCAAGTACCAACTGAACGCGCTTGAGTCTATGGAGAAAAGGGCCAAAAGAATCATTGGCAACGATACACTGATCGAGTCAAAGCTCCAGAGCCTTGAACATCGACGACGAGTTATTAGTCTATCGGTTTTCTATCGGTTACATTTCGGGGAGTGTGCGATCGAATTACACAATCTAATTCCTCCAAGCCCGTTCCCTCATCGGACTACAAAACAAACGGCGATGCGCCATTATTACATGGTGGACATTCCACCCATACGCACAAAACGTTTTGGGAATATCTTCATTGTGCGTACAGCTAAGAAGTGGAATTCCTTGCCGAAGTCTGTGTTTCTCGATAGCTATAACCTAGGTGTTAATAGCTTATTTTTAGGTAAGCGTGCTCCATCTTCGACCACATCATCACTTACCATCAGGTGAGATGGTGGTCAAACGCGAACCTATCATCAAAAAAAAAAAAGATATTGCTGCTTCGGCCATCATAATTCAAAACATTTTTGTGTAGAGGAATCATTCAAAATGTTGATTCAATGTGTCTTAGAACAAGGTATTACATAAGGTGGTATATCAGCCTAAGCCTAGGTACAGGTAGTAGTATCACCACGGAATACATTGTACTTTAGTATCACTTTATAAATAAAACAACAAATAACTTGTTATAAGTTATTGTTAGTCAAAATAGCCAAAGTCACATTACTCATTATCCTTAATAGAGGCTAAATGGATCAAGAGACATAGTTAATTAATATAACTTAATGCAAAATAGTTCAAGCAACACGGTTTTTTAATGTAGTTGAATGCAAAATGGGCCAAACGACATAGCTTATTGTTCTGGTTTAATGCAAAATGGGCCAAACGACAAAACTACAACCATGGCGAAAAAGCCAAATGCCTTAATCGACACACGTTATAAAAGTTTGAAAAGTCTAAATAGCTTAAGTCATCGAGTCCTCAAATTTGTCTAATTTTGTGTCGTATAGATCAATGAGCTTAGAAATGAGGCCTGTTTTGCAGTGGGTGCTAAGCGCCAAAAAAGTAGTCAAAAAAATCTGAAACCTAATTCAAACAACGGAGAAAAATTTGCTGATTCCGAATATGTATATAACTCAATATCGCAAAAAATGTCGCTTAGACCAATTAGCCTTTCAACCGTCGGTATGTATGAACTTGTAATAAAATCTCTTTGGCTATACTATTTGTATCCGGCTGGTTTTGGTATCATTGAAAGTTTAAATTTTAAAGAACATAATTCCAAATTCAAATTAGGAAAATGTGAGATTTTCATTTGTTTTTCGTACTGTCAAGATGAGTGAATCTAATGAAGAAATTCGAAACATTTTAAAGTTTTACTACAAAAAAGGTAAAAATGCAACGCAAGTCGCGAAAAAAAATTGCGATGTTTATGGACCTAGTGCAGTGTCTGTGAGAGTAACACAAATTTGGTTTAAGCGTTTTCAATCCGGAAATTTTGATGTCAAAAATGCACGTCGCTCTGGTCACCCTATTACGGATAAAATGGATGCCATTTTTGAAAAAGTGGAGCAAGATCGGCATATCAATAGTTACGACGTAGCTGAAGAACTGGGAATTGACCACAAAACAGTTTTGGCGCATTTGAAAAAACTGGGTACACAAAAAAGCTCGATATTTGGGTACCTCACGAGCTCACTGAAAGAAACCTAATGAACCGTGTACTCATTTGTGATTCTTTATTACGACGTAATGAAACCGAACCATTTTTGAAAAAGCTGATAACTGGTGATGAAAAGTGGATCATGTACGACAAGAACATGCGAAAAAGGTCGTGGTCAAAGGCCGGTCAGGCTTCACGGACTGTAGCGAAACGCGGGTTAACTCGCAACAAGATGTTGCTGTGTGTGTGGTGGGATTGGAAGGGCATTATTCATTATGAGCTGTTACCACCAGGCAGGACTATCGATTCTGAACTATACTGCGAACAACTGATGAGATTAAAGCAAGAAGTTGAGAGAAAGCGGCCGGAATTAATCAACAGAAGGGGTGTGGTTTTTCATCATGATAACGCTAGACCTCACACATCTTTAGCCACTCAGCAAAAATTAAGAGTTTGGCTGGGAGGTGTTAATGCATCCGCCGTATAGTCCTGACCTTGCACCTTCAGATTTCCACCTGTTCCGGTCTCTTCAGAATTCTTTAGGCAGTGTCAGGTTAACATCACGAGAGGACTGCCAAAACCACTTGTCGCGGTATTTTGATCAGAAGTCCCAAAATTTCTATAGCAATGGGATCATGTCCCTACCTACAAGATGGCAAAAAGTTATCAAACAAAATGGTACCTACATACTTTAGTTAAATGTAAATAAACTGTATTAAAAAGTGTTTTGAATTTTCTTAAAAAATGCGAAGAAACTTTTTCCCCAACCTATTATATTATGAGGGGCTTAGTCTGCATATCGTGATTCCTTCGTGCTTCGGAAAGATATAGTCCTCGTCACGTAAGTTGGTAAGGTTTTGGCGCAGTGGGGGAAAGTTCGCGCATCGTGCACTTAGTGGAAGAAAAAACTGGCCACTTTTACTGCTTGCCATTATTCTATCGTTATTGTCATCATTTATTTTTAATCATGTCTGTTCAGAAGAATGTTAAAGAAAGAAGAGGAATTCATTAGTTAATTCGGTATTATGAATAAAATAGATATAATAAGTACATAAATACATTTCAAAGTGAAAAAAATGTATTTAATAAAACATACATTCTCGTTGTCACAATTAGTTAATAAAACTGCTACCCCTTTTATTCTTCTTTTTCCCGGTATCCTAAAGACAGTGACGTATTCGGAATTTCAACCTTCCTTAACTAGTGTCTAACTGTTCTTTCTGACGTTTTAATGGTCTGCGTAAAACGTTATTTGGTCCTGGCATTGTAATCAAGGTAACAAAACGAAATTTAAAACAACAACTCGTAACAAAAACAAAGGGTACAACTTTCGTGTACGCAAGTGTATTCGGGAGCAAATAGAACGAGAACTACTGACGCCCCAATCGCGCGCTCGGAGCGGCGCTACGTCATACCCCGCGTCCCGCTGACAACCGCTGACACCTAAAAATCGACTTCTGCGCATTGAACGACTCTTGCCAAGTTATTTGACGAGAACTATAAAGGAAAGGTCCCAGCTGTTATTTCAACATTGTCTTTGTAGGTCAGAATACAGAAAATCTGTAACCAGTCTTGCCAAGGGGATCGTGTTACCCAGTTACTGAGTCGAGAAGTTCAGATAGACAGACGCTCCATGTAAAACACTACTACAGCTGCATCCGGTTAGGTTAGGTTAAGCAATTGATGAGGTGAGTATTCCAAAGTGATCGGTTCAATGAACTGCGTAAGGCCTAAGGAGATTGAGATCTTACCTCTGAGTGCCTGCGAAGGCAGAGCGGGTTAGTATGAAGGGTCTATACTTGTTGTCAGATCGCTGTAGTACGCCCTCATGCGTCGCTCGGATGTTCCATAGACCGTATTCGTTGTGGACATGTCTGTAAAACACATAATTGATTAGCTACTTTTTGTAGACTACAATATCCCGCGTAGGCATTTTGCCGATTTTTCCGGGGAAAAAAGACACTGTGTTATTCTAGACTATATTCTATCTCCGTGCAGAGTTGCATCTAGTTTCGTTAAGCCATGTTGGAGGTGGAAAGTGTGCTTATTTGTGGCACAATTGTATGGTGCGAATCACCAGAATGCCCTCTAACCAATTCCCATAGACAAGTAGAAGATTCTGCTTTACTTACCAAAGACGCGGTAGCGTACATTCAAAAAAGGTTTAATACATATGTATCATGTGTATGCGTATTACCATTAATCTATACTAATATTATAAGGCGAAAAATTTGTTTGTTTGTTTGTTTGAACGCGCTAATCTTCGAAAGTATCGGGTGGATTTTAAAGAAATTTGGTATAGAAGTAGCTTGAAGCTACTACTTTTTCCCGTTTGCAAAAAAAGGAGGCTTAAGTTTTTTATCGTGATAAAGACCAGTGAAGCCCCGCGCGGCTGCTATAAAGATATAAAAAATCTGGTTGTTTTTTCCACTTTGAAATAGCCATAAATAAATAAATTTTGACATGATCAGGTTACACACACCCATCCACGCAACTTAACTTACGCATTTATAATGTTAGTGTACTTTACGAAAAGAGATTATAAACTAAAGAATTGGTATTCATATAATTGTTCAGTTGACAATCTAACGAGTTTGCAATTATTCAGATACAATTTTAAATTGTTATTTCTTTAATATACACAAGGTAATATTAATCCAGTGAATATTACCTGTGTTCCCAGAAAGCGGCGAGTCCATCATTTCCATCTTGAGGAGGCTTGTAGTGACGACAATCCTTTGGCATTGTGATCTCAGGACCGTTGAAAACCTGCAAACAATAATGTGGTTGATAAAAAACTTTTTTGCAAAAAATAAAACCGACTTCCATATCAAAACACTACAAAGCCAAAAATAATTTTAATTTCGGTAGTCGGTGTTATTGGTTTTGTATCTTCTTTTTTTTTTCACACCGCCTTCCGAAATTAAAATTATTTTTGGCTTTGTAGTGTTTTGATATGGAAGTCCGTTTTATTTTTTGCAAAAAAGTTTTTATTTTCGTGCTTTTTAGTGGGTCAGTGAATTTTCCAAATCGGTTCGTAAATGACGGAGTTATGCGCGAACAAAAAACGCAATGCAGAGTAAACGAAAAGATCATCAACGTAAATATATTTTTAGACTTTTGTTGATTTTTCAGAAACGGGTTGTCCGATTTCGATAAAATTTTCATGGGACCATTTGGGAAGTATACCCTTTCTAACAAGATAAGAATTTTTCAAATCGGTTGGCAAGCGACGGAGTTATGCGGGGACAAACATAAAAAAAAACAAACATCCGAATTGAGAAACTCCTCCTTTTTTAGAAGTCGGTTAAAAAACAACAATGATGCAGTGAGTCTTACATAATATCCAGTCCCTGACAAGCCGGATACCTGGATATCCTTTAATCTTATTATAATCTGAATAGCTATTCACAAACATTACATGCCGTAGGAGTACACTACATTCTCGCTTAACTAATAGTAATAATACTTCTCCTAACCATTTTCGATCACAGCGGTCAATCTCATAGTTGATAGATAAGTAGTGTCCGACCGAAAGTTCGGTTTCGGTTTTGGTCGAGTTTCAGCAAAAAAACGGTGTTTCGGTTTTAGCGGCAAACCTGCCGAAACTACGACCGAAACCGAAACTGCATTCGTGAGTTCTCGCGGTGTGATCGGTCATGTTCGGCGCGTTGAATTCCATCCAATCGGCGACGATGACATTTTGTTGCATCCACATGCCTAATCATGTAGTGGCTGGTTTGTGTTTAGAGGTGGCGTAAGACCTCGCGGTGCAGAGCAAAATAAATTTAAAAAGTATGGGAAACCGAAAAATACACGCCACAAGGTTTTTCTTATAATACACTGACGGACTCTTAAATTGCATCAAAGTTCAGGATTACTTTCAAATTAATATTTTTGATAAATATGCAAACTTTTTAGATTAAACTAAATGAAAATGTCGAGACTGTTCATTAATTATAAAAAAAAATAGCGATGCCTCCCTCGTACGTTGTTGTAACCCATAAATTGCAATATTACAGGAGAGCGTTTCAAAGATACGAATAGCAATAAAAACTGCATTTTTCAAATAATCTTTATACAATTCAGTATTACTAACTATATTCACATATTGAATTGTATAAAGATTAATTGAAAAATGCAGTTTTTATTGCTAATAGTATCTTTGAAACACTCTCCTGTAAAATTGCTATTTGTGGTTTACAATAACTTACGTGGGAGGCATCGATAAAACCGCAGTAAAAGATAAAATAACCGGGAAAATAAAATGTATGCATAATCTCAAATTCGTGTGTTATTAAACTTTGGCATTAATTCCTTCTGTTTATTTTTTCTGGTTATTAGTCTTTTAAACTCAACACAAGTTTCGTAACCATAAATATGGATACTTCGTCCGAACAAGCCGCTCAAATTGTTGCATTGGTGCGGGAAAGCTTAGATCAACGAACAATTGCTAGAAATTTAAATTTAAACCAGTCTACGGTTTTTAGAGTATACCGAAGGTTTGTAGAGACAGGTTTTTACAAAAGGAGACCCGGTACTGGCAGAACTCGAGCAACCACCCGTCGTGACGACCGATTTATTGTTTTAATTTCCCTACGAAATCGTTTCGTCACGTCAGTAAACATCAAAATAAAGCTGAACAATAAGAAGGAGGCTTGAGGAAGTAGCAATCACCCCTTTTAGACCAGCAAATGGTCCATAGCTGTCTGCAGCTCACAGACAAGCTCTTTTAAGATTCGCGCGTGAACATTTTAATTGGACCGAAGAGCAATGGGTATCCATATTGTTCACCGATGAGTGTAGGACATGTTTAAATGGTGCAGACGGTCGCAGAAGAGTCTATCATCAACGTGGGGAGAGATATGCTATCCGGATATTCCGAAAATGTCCGGATATTTACGCAAGTATCCGGTTATTCAAACAAGTATTCGGATATTCCCACAAGTATCCGGATATTCGCACAAGTATCCGTCTGTTACTCACGCTAGGTTCGTTCATGTCATTCCAGATGTGAACATCCTTGCTGGTACCGGGGAAGTTGCTGAACTGGTACCTCTCCGCGTAGTACTTGCTTACGACGGGGTTGAAGAAGTCCAGGTACGATGACGAGCCGGGCCAACACCAACCTGGGTACGAAACATTATCATTATGAAGGGAATAACGCCTCTATTAGAATGCCTAGGCCCACTCATACCACAAATCTTACATAACAACATTAAGATCGTTTAACAGAATAGCATGAGTGTGAATCATTAGAACTTACAACGGGATATTTACCACCATGTGTATTTATTGGTTTGTTTTCGATAGAAAATGATCTTTATTTTGCAAATTGTTTATTAAATAACACTTTTACACGTAATTTTTTTCGTAAATATTAACTAGACGAGGCCGGTGTTTCCTAACTGACTATCCGGAGAAGAAACACCGAAACAAACTCAGGGGTTCGTCTCTTTTAAAGTCCATACAATATATACTGGTTTAATTATATGGGAACCTTGTAGGTTTCAGTCTGAGGCGGTCTTTTGAAGAAAGATGTTCACAGATTTGAGTGGACCTGTCCATACAGTGCAAGCATTTGTCAAATGACGTATAGCTCAACTTAGAACAAGGAGCTTAAGGCGAGGTTATTCGAAAAAACGTCGTTTTCAATTGTGTTTTATTCGTAGATAACACGGATTTAAATTTTGAAAAAAACATATTACATAATTCATACTTTGATCTTTCTATTTCGGTCATCCGGTACACGATTACTTGCATTTCACTGCATCTAATTTAATCGCAAAGACAAGTCTAAATTACGGTCTTATTCTTATTTAATTTGAGTTTTATTAAGCTTTGAATAATAAAACTTATACCATAATAAAGGTCGTAAAAAATGACATATATGTCCGTCGTCATAATGTGAAATTTGAAAATATTTATAGCACTAATTTCAGAAATAAGTGTTTTCCTATTATTTTCATGCGCGCGGGCGCGCGCCCCGCGTCCTTTAGTCCCGAGCGGAACGTGTAGGAAGGTCGGACGTATGCCAATTTTTAGCGAACCTGCCACCCCCGCTAAGTTTGGTTCCGATCGAGCCAAAAAACCATTATAAAATATTAATTCCTATCGTTTAGTTTTAAATAGTTGTAATATAAATTGTTTTTATTAGGTACTTTAGTTATAATTTTGGTCAGTAAAACTAATGGACAAAATTAACAAAAAGAAGTTGTCATCGCTGGCTCTACGAAGGCTGAATAAACAAAAAAAGTAAGAATGCTCTGACAATATAAATATTTTTCTTATTCTATTTATTATTAATTATTATTATTTATTATTATTATTTTTTTATTCTGAGGTACCTACCTAGCTACGCGGAATAGATTTCGAAACCACAAAATAATATGTGTGTAAATAAAGACGCCACGCGCGCATAAGCTATAATAGTTTATTTTTCTCGCGGAATAGATTTGCCAACCGCAAAAAGTGTGTGAAACAATTGAATTTGAACCCTATGTCAAAGAACATAAAGCCGCCGCGTGCGCAAATGTTATAATGCTCTTTTCAAATGTCAGACTCAAAGGAAGCTTTGACAATATTATTATAGGTACCTATAATTGTACAAATTAATATTTTACTTTACTAAGTAGATAAGTACCTACGCGGAATAGATTTACAAACCGCAAATATGTGTGTAAAACAAAAACATTTTTGACTTTCTTTCTCCTATAAAAAAATGAAAATGTTTCTTATTTTATTCAACAAAATATTTACAAAAATATCTAAATATAATATAAAAGTATTTTCAATAAAAAAGGAATCACAAAAAGATTTGATTATAGCCTGGGTTTGATCCAGAATACTGACGAATATCAATCCGATTCTTTACTAAAAGCGCTAATAGAACATTAGTAACCCAACTTGAAATAACTGACCGTATTCGACTGTATTAGGTTTTATTTTCGTAAATGTAATAACGGTTATATGGTACAGTCGATCATTCATCGCTATGTCCACAGTATAAAGATAATACAGTAGGTCGACGCTTTGGATCTTGTGGAAAATGCCGACAACGTCTAGACAGTATCGCAACGGCTGAGGTTGTCACAAGTCAACAATATTTATTACGCGCAGCACACTCGTGCCATAGTGTAGAAATATACAGCATGACCATTTCCTACGAAAATATCATTTATTATTTTCGGTAAACTTTATAACTCTCTGTCTTCGGTGTTCGCATCAACTTTACGCTGATGATCTGCAGTTGTATGCATCTACGTGGGTGGAAAGTTTGTAAGACGCTATAGGAGATGTAAACCGAGATTTAGATGCTATCAAAACTGGTCTGATTGATTTGGGGTGACTGTAAGCCCCTCAAAGAGTCAGGCCATTGTGATCGGAAGCTCACGTATGATCGTTAGAGTGGCAACTAGTTCACTCCCTCCTATCATTTTCAATTAAAGATCTCGGTTTGCGTCTTGACTCTGCTTGGCTGGCAAAGTCAGGTTTGCAGTGTACTGTGTAAGCCAAAGAGTCGACGGGACTATGCCATGCCTGTATTGTCTGTACGGCACGGCTACTTTTTTGAGTACTGTTTGCACATTACCTGGCTTCTAGGACACTGGCACCACTCCGGTTTTAATAGAACGTGATACAGGCGAGTATGCGATACAGGAGACAAATCCGGGGTACAACTCTTTAAGACTCGAGCAGGTATTCCTTCTGGTTCACTGGCTTTGTTCACATCTTGACTGGAAAGGGCTTTGCGGACTTCCTTAACATGAAATGCAGTTTCCAGCATTACGGAGCCAAAGTGAGGTATTTTAGGTGGTAAGCTAGACGCCGTGTCGAGACGTAAACTTACCGTAAAGACGGAGGCATTTAAATTTGCTTTTTCTTGTGCGGTGTGAGCTAGTGTTCCATCCAGTTTTATCATAACTAGGAGGCAGCGAAGGACGGTAAAAGTTCGAGTTTCGCTTCGCAGTTTTGGAGTCTGCTGACCCATACTTCCATACTCGCTATATGCCCCTGGGGCATTTATCTGGAGGAGAAAAGGTAGATACCGTTTTCACCAGAAAGTGGTCATACGATCCGAGCGAGGCCCAGACCGATACTGACAGTCTCTGGCGACGCAACGTTTGTGAGCACTAGGTCCAAGCCATTGGGCGTGTGGCCGTCGACTTCTGGAATGCAGGTTGCTTGGTGAACCAGCTGGTCGAGATCTAGCGATAAAAAACCTGCGGGCCTCTCTACCAGCGTTCTCTGTTTGTTGATACGGGAACAACGATTCTTTATGGTGGGAATTAAAATCTCTTAGAAAAACAAGCTTTGCCATTGGATATTTGTGCTGGGCCAGTTCAGCTCTTGCAGCTGCGTCCGTAAGGTAGTCGAAGAGCCTAGTCTTCGCCTGTTCACCGTTATGCAACCAGTAAACAACACCAACAACGAGCATAGATGGTCTTGAGAAAAGTGCTTACATTACTTTTTCATGAAAATGATTCATCAGAAAAAGTTTCAGATCTTTGTGTATGTCTACTTTTTTAAGAGTTTTCCAATAAAGTATTCATGTACCAAAGGGAAACAGATAATATGTTGTAAAATGTCAAAAATGTGACATATCGTGTCAGGATCAATGGCTTTTTACTGCATTTCGAATCACGCGCACTCCCTAATCTTCCCCGTCGAACCTCCATTAAATGCCTTCTCCCTCTTGTATTTACTCGATTTGTTTATCTATGCAGGTTCATTGACGTAAATAAAAAAAAAAATAGCAAAAAATAGAACCGACTTCCATATCAAAACACTACAAAGGCAAAAATAACTTTAATTTCGGAAGGCGGTGTCAAAAACGAAAATATATACAAAACTAAAGACAGCGCCTTCCGAAATTAAAGTTATTTTTGCCTTTGTAGTGTTTTGATATGGAAGTCGGTTCTATTTTTGCAAAATTTTTTTTTCACGCTTTTTAGTGGGTCAGTTTGTAATTTATCTAGTTACAAAAGCCATAATGTCAACAACTTATCACCTTTTACAAAATATTGCTTTTCCCGATGCATAGCCGTTAATTTTTGAGGAGTTCTCCTGGTACTTGACTATCAGCTCTACATCACCATATGTATTGTGACGAGCATAAAGTGTTTAACATCGAATCAACCACTCAAGTAACCGAATCGCAATCCACGAAATACTTATTATTGAGGAGTTTCAGTGGCCATCTGTGGTCTTCATCATCAGTTCAACTTCCCCAAATGGTACTTTTCGGAAGCAACTGCTCAAAGTACTATCAGAAATACCCAAAACGCTATAGGTGTGCCTATAATATTTGAAGAGTTCCCTCGATTTCTCCAGGATCCCATCATCAGATCCTGATTTTGTAACAATGAGACCAATTAGAAAGTATACCCATTCAAACGCAAAAAGAATTTTTCAAATGAAATTAAAAAAAAAGTTCAAGACGACTTGAGAACCTCCTTTTTTTGAAGTCGGTTAATAAAGCTGTAGCGTACTGTATTATCGTTTTAACAGTTCTATGCCATATTTCTAATTTTCTCTTTTCATACTCATTTTATTCCTGCTGCCACTGGTGAACTGGTAACACATTGAGTGAAACACATTTGACATTGCAAAAGCTGTCATGTCATGTTTGCGTACAAAATAATTTTGTTTTTTTTTTTTACTTCAATTTTAATACTTTTCATCATCCAAAATACTTTACCAAGCAACCTCCAGCGTTTGTAAAATTGTGGTGGGTCCTCCACAAAAGCCGCAAGAGTTGAAGTTGAAGTCGAATCACGGCATTAGCCAGTTGTGCATAAATGATTGTAGTTTTTAGAAAAAAAAAAGTGTGCGGTTAAGGGACCCTCATCGTCTCTCTCGTCAGAAGACAGTCGTAAGTATTAACACTTTTGCGTTTCAATTTCTGCCAGTTTAGAAGCCGCGTAAAATAAATTCGTTCCAAAAAGTGTTTGTGTGTTGCTATTATTGGTATAACTATTTGATTGAAAAATATTTATATTTTTTATTTACAAACATAATATTTCACACGGAATACCTCTAAGCCCTCTTTCAATATAACAATAATTGAATTGTAATACAACTCTCCTAATGTAAGTGTGCCTACCTAATACTTGATTTTTTATACTGTGCCATGAAGATTTCGCACCCTTTGGGAAAGTCGTATTCGACTTTCCCAAAGGGTGCGAAGATTGCGCGCGGCGTATAATTTTGAATCGTACCCGTATTCATGATCTACGTGTCAGTTAGATTTTTTATTCACCTTATTCACAAAAATAAATAAATATACTTATTTTTAATTATTACTAATTAGGTTCAAGTTTATACAATACGTACCTATTCTATCTATAAACTTGAAAATACTTACTATTAAAACAAAACAAAATAAACATAAACTAATCAATTCAAGTTGATCTACTGCATTGCTCTATTCTGTGACGCATCTTCGTACCGACTTGAGTTCGTGAACTCATGAGCGGTGCGCTTGGCGCGCGCGTCTCCCGCGCGTCGTAATTTGTTACGTTTTGCTATTCGTTGCGGGGGCTGGGGTAAGCGTCGAATACCTACGGCGCTCGGATAACCCGGCCTTAACGATTTGACGAACAATACCAAGGTAAGGACGTTTGGGTAGGCCGCAAAAAGCACTCAAACTGCCAGACAATCATGTTTAACTCGAATAAAATAACCTACATAGTTCACATATTCACAATCGTTTATGAGGATTATGTAGATTAGTCTGAAATGACCTTTTGAGGAAAGAACAACACAGATTTGAGTAGATCTGTCCTGTCAGTGCAAGCGGAGTGTCCAAAAAAGTTCGCGAGTGGACACGGTGAGTAACTCACCGTGTCCACTCGCGAACTTTTTTGGACACTGTTCTGTGTGTTGGGAACAGAATCAAGATCTTAGTGATACATGTGTAGGGTAGGGTAGAGGTACAGGGCAGACCGATGGGTCGAGCCTATACTAGCACTGCGCGCAAATTCATACGCATGGAGACAAGATGAGAAAGAGTTAGCCTATTAACCCTATTTTATTTATATTGATGATGGCCCACGTTTAACCGTCATCTCAACTGATAGTAAGCGATGATGTGGTCGAAGATGAAGAGATGTGGTAGAAATAACCTACAACATCTTGCAACATACAAACTCATTATAGAATCCTGTATCACGTGGGGGTCACCAGTTTAGGGATAAGCGGAACAGGGTGTAAAGTCCAGCAATCCCATTGAAAAGGGAGGACCCTCGAACCAGAGAGCTGTCATCGTTATCGGGTGATTTGTATGCAGGCTAGTTGTGCGGTAAACTCTATTTGCGTGATACAGGATTTCTATCATAAGTTTGTATGTTACGAGATTGGTGTCGATAAACACCCTTAACTTAAAAAAAGTCATTGAATCCAGGTCTGTGACCCATATAAAATAGGAAAGTTACACATATGCTATTGGTAACGTGACCAGACGTCCCGTTTTGAACGGGACTGTCCCTTTTTATAGTTACAAGTCCCGGTGTCCCCGAAATCAACTCTGGGACGCAAAATTGGCCCCTTTTTCTGAAACCGTGCGAAAATTTGGGTAGTCGAGTCGCCTCTTCAGTTCTAATGCCGATGTTGATAAGTAAGGCGAATATAAAAAAAACGTAGCTAGAGTTTCATTCGTACTTAAAATCATCTATGTTAAAGCAGACTTGTTCCTCTGATAAATATAAATATAACTACACGTTAGGGTGTATATATTTTCTAATTTGTAAATTTTAAGCTAACTGACTTTTCTGAATAATTAACTTTTAAAAAGGTTTTTTTTTCATTGACTACCTGTTAATTGACCTAAATAAACCGTCCCGTTTTGAGTCAAAGAATTAATGGTCACATTAGCTATTGGTCGACTTACACTATTATACATGCAAAAAAATAATCATAATTGTGAAATTGAAATTAAATTTAGAATAAATATACAAAAAAAAATGAGAAATGTCAAAAAATAAATAAAAACAATGTCAGAATATAAATGCCCCAAAAAAATGTCTGCAGCCATCTCCGGAAGAATCCCACCGCTCGGACAACTTAAAGACCCCCAGGTTATAGCTATCAGGATAAACATAATTTCAGCTTACCTTCATAATCCTTGCCATCTTTATCCTTGACATAGTAGCCCATCTCAGTCGCGTCCTCGTGTAGGAAGTAGCCGGCCTCCCGCTTGATATGAGGGTCAATAATGGTCACCAGCTTGCGGCCCTTGGCGGTAAGGTTGGCTACCATCTCGGCAGGGTGGGGGAACTTTAGGGGGTCCCATGTGAAGTACCTATAGGGAAACGAATGATTAGTAAGTAGTAACAGTTGTGTCATACGTGTTTTCTATCTTAGAGGTACGTTATATAAATAATATACAGTAGTACCCAACTGATATGGCCACAGTTTTGTCAACTTTTGCAGCTATCATCGTTTAATATTGTTTTTCTGTCGGTATTTGTTATTTTTTTCAAAATAAACGTTATTGTTATTATTGATATGGCTTACCGATGTACCTGCGCAGAACATGAATGTTCGCACTGCGCTTCGTTTCCTTTACCGCTATTGTATGTTAGCGCGACGCGTGACGCGTGAGTGAGACGGAATTAACAGCCGCAGTGTATTATGAACCTTATGGTAGTGACCTAAGGTTGATTGTAAGTTAAGCATTATTTCGTTAATCTTCGGAGCCATACTTTCTTTTCTGTGCGAACGAAGATTCATGACGCGCCTTATCAGTTGGGTACCACTGTTCATTTAAAATACAGATTTCAAGCCACTAAAATCGGTACGCAGACCTGAATTTTGGGAGTTGAAGCGTGAGATTTCGTTTACCATTTTTCTGTTGTCAACAGCAAAAGAAAATTTGTTGTTAATGAGTGTTTGGATGATGTGTGTTTGTGTTCCTTTAATGTGATAGAGTGTATATGTGTGAGTGAGAGATAGCAAGATTTCAAAGGAGTTTAAATTAACTCTGTTTCGTCATAAGAGAAGTAGCCACTATTAAAAAAATAAAAAAAAATCGTGAGTTTTGAGTGTTTCATAGAAATAGTATTATAATGTCGTTATACCTAGTCCATTACATTAGAAGAAATAGGGCTAATAAAAGTAGTACCGAGAGATCGAGATACCGCCTCTTCGGAACGCAAGGGGGGTATCTGAGGGGTAGGTTAATTTAGTCCGCAAAAGACTGACACTCTGTGTCGTTCCACCCAGAATGGGGGGTCGTTTGATAATTTCTATTCTATAGATATACAACGTGTAATTTAAAGGGTATATACATACCAAGTGCACGACTTCTTTGGATGATAACAAACGATATGGCAAGAGTTTTGTAATCCTAAGTCTACGTGTGTAGAACTTATTACAAATTCCAATACACTGATACCAGAGACCGATTTTTTTAAATTAAGAAGAACGAAAAGAATTATCGTGTTATTGGCAAGTGACGTGGAAAGTTATTGACCTTCGTAGTGCTGTGACACGTTTGTTATTCAAGAAATATATGAAACCAATAATTTGGTATCAATTCTTTGAGTCAGTTATTTTGTGCTGAAACTGTGCGTAGAGACTCCATACCAGATGTTGTCTTCAGTCCTTTTGGATTGATATGGGGTTTCCGTTACACGTTGTAGTTTGCACTTTCTGTTCCTTTACCCTCATAGTCCGATAAGGCGGCAATCCTACAAGACCAGGGCGAGATTAACACAAGATAAACTAGTAACAGTAATGACGTACTTCTTCCGGTCGGTGTACTCGATGTCAAGCCAGATGACGTCAGCGGGGATGTCGTGTACGTCAAAGTTTTCGTCCACACCTCGCACGTCGGCTTCGTCCACGTAGTTCCAGCGGCTCTGATGGTAGGCCAGCGAGAATTTCTGCGAAATACAGACATATAGAATTAGGAAAGACAGTTCACTGGACATTATCACGATAAAAACAACCCTCCTTCTTCTTTTTTGATTTTGACATGATCAGTGGCGTAGCTGAAACTTCAGAGGCCTAAAATCCTAAGATCCAAGCGAGTCAACCCTACGTAACCTAGAACTTACTAAACTAGTTCATTTTCCTAGTACTCAAAATACATCGACTTGTGAAGCTTATTAAAAACTCATAACTATATTAGTATTTTCGTAGGTTAAAAATGGCTTAACTTGTAGTGTAACAGGTTATTATACACTAGCTTCTGCACACGGCTTCCCTCGCGTGATAGTATTTTTCAAGTAAAAATGAAGCCTACGCTACGCAGGATTAATGTAGCTTTCTATAGGTGAAAGAATGAAAAAATCGGTCCAGTAGTTTTTGTGTTTATTCGTAACAATCTTTCAAACATATAAATCTACCCTCTTTTATAATAATACTGTCAGTCACGCGGGCTTCGCTCTCCTGGACTTTATCATGATAAAAACATAACCCACTTTCTTTTGCAGTCGAGTAAAAAGTAGCTTATAACCTTCCTCAAGCTTTAATCTACTTTCATACCAAATTCACCGAGTATTTAGCGCGTTTAAACAAACGTTTCCGTTTTATATGTGTTAGTATAGATTACGTATTCTGTTTAAATACATGTATGGACTCCTATTCGTGCTAATTAGGTACAGCCTATTTGGTAGCTCGCGAGAGTAGTCAAACTTAACGACAAAAGAATGTCGTATAAAAGTGTTATTTAATAACTAATTTTCATTAAAAATTTAAAAAACCCCTAACGACGGCGATACCCCGCCGCGGCTATTATTATTTTTATTTTTAAGGGGTGTTTCTTATACTACTTATATGTATTTTTTGCGTAGGGGGTCTTTTAAATTCTTAATCTAATTTTTATACTAAACTTTTTAAACTTTTCGCCTACCATAGGCTTTTGTCAATTTGACCAATTTCATGGAATGGACATTTTTAGGGTTCCGTAGCCGAATGGCAAAAAACGGAACCCTTATAGTTTCGACATGTCTGTCCGTCTGTCTGTCTGTCCGTCCGTCCGTATGTCACAGCCATTTTATTCCGAAACTATTAGGACTATACATGTAAAACTTGGTAGGTAGATGTATTCTGTGAACCGCTTTCCGATTTTAAGAGAAAATTTAAAAAAAAATTAAAATAAAGGGGGCTCCCCATACATGGAAATATTTTCTTTCATGAAACCTATACGTGTGTGGTATCTATAGACAGGTCTTTAAAAATGACATTAAGGTTTCTAAAATGACTTTTTCATAAAGTTAATCGTTTAAAAGATATACGCTTCCAAAGTGGTAAAATGTGTGCCCCCCCTCTAACTTCTATAATAATAAAGTGAAAAATCTAAACAAAACCATGTCGTAGATCTTAATGTAAACTTTCAACCAAAATTGGTTTGAACGAAATCGAGTCAGCAGTTTTTGAGATACAGTATATTTTCTAAAACCGCAAATATAACTTTGTTATTCATACAAATACTATGAAAAACGAAGTTATTTGGCGTAGTTGTAAAAATTGTAAATAATCTAGTTTTAAGAAATTTGTAAGGTTTTTTGTTTTTTTTTTTTCAAATAAATATATTAAGTATATTATATTTATTATAGTTACTACGGAACCCTTCATGTGCGAGTCCGACTCGCACTTGGCCAATTTTTTGTAATATAGTATGCGTCGTTCCCTTTCAATTGATACCCCACTTGGGTATATTTGACAACATTCGATGAATCGACCCCACTTTACCCGCCCATATCTAGTAAATGGCTGAACCGATTTTGACAAAACATGTCTGAAAACCACTGCCAGAAAAACTGCTTTCTAACAAAAATAAAACACCGCATCGAAATCGGTTCACCAAGTCAGAAGCTACGATGCCACATACAGATACACACGTTACACGTATAACACCCCTCTGTTTCCGTCGGGGGTTAAAAATACTCACGGGTGGTAGCGGGGCTGGTCCAGTAAGTGCGGTGTACTGACGGAACAGGTCAGCAGGCTTCTCACCCAAGAACACAAACACGTCGATGATTCCAGACTCGCTCATGAATCTGAAATAAATTTTACGTCATATTTAAGCAAGTTGGTACACAATGAGTTATTCCAGAATAAATTAATAGTTTAAAAAACCAGAAACACGCTTTTAAGACTAATGTAATGAGCAGAAATTAGAAATGTTTACTAGTAGGCAGTCCAAGGTTCCATCAGCCACCTTCCAATTCCATCGTCAGACCAGCTCGATGGTTACCATAATATTGTATTGTCGTCTAATCTACACATAATTGCCATGTTTCATGATGATACAACAATCAGAAGTACGATTAACTCAGATTCTTAGATTTTATTGCATATTTAGTTCGTTACAGATCGACCTAATAATAAATCTATGGATTACGCGGTAATTCTAAAACGTTAAGAAAACCGATAACGGATTTTCTTTAGGTTTATTATAACCTTGAAACCTGATCGTGTTCAAAGTCCATTACGTGGCCTTTCTCACATAGTGCAAACACGACTATGATAAGATATTCCATCATGGAATGCCAGTGCCTATCTTCCGGCTTCATCATCAGACCTTGAAACCTAATCGTGGTCAAAGTTAATTACAAGACTTTTCTAAGAAATCCAAAACAGCTATGATACGATTTTCCATCATGAAGTTCCAGTTCATATCTTCCGGCTCCATCATCAGATCAGTTTGACAGTACCATATTATTGTATTGTCATCAGAACTACAAACAGCTGCCAATTTTCATTACGCTACGACCCTTGGAAGATGGTTAAATTAGTTACCTTAGATTCCATTACATAGTTAGTTACATACAGGTCGATCTAATAAAAGCGTGTTAAAAAATAAAATCACTACATGGAGCTACTTGGCTATAGGACTACTTGTTTGAATACGTATACAGACGTTAATCCCTCCATCTCCCTTTCACTACCGTTCTACCAGACGTACTGCAGGGTACCACCCACACTAGGTCAATATACCGTCTTGTTGTACTAAACACTTCTCCTTTACATTTATTGTGCGCACAGCCAAGCTGTGGAATTCTCTGCCGGCTTCTGTGTTCCCTGCCACTTATGCCTTTCAACCTTTAAATCAAGAGTGAACAGGCATCTTCTGGGCACCATCATGAACCTCATCTATCGCTTAGCAACAGGCTTGATCTTGAGATTTATGATTTTACAACTGAGCATTTTTTTTTATTATTGATAATAAGCTCGCGTTTGACCACCATCTCACCTGATGGTAAGTGATGATGTGGTCGAAGATGGAGCACGCTTATCTAAAAGTAACCTATTCACTCTTGACTTAAAGACTCCTAGGTTATAGCTATCGGGAAACACAGACTCCGACAGGGAATTCCACTCCTTAGCCGTACGCACAATGAAGGTATTCCCAAAACGTTTTGTGCGTATGGGTGGGATGTCCACCATGTAACGATGGCGCATCGCCGTTTGTCTCGTAGTCCGATGATGGGACGGGCTTGACGGAATTAGATTGTGTAATTCCATCGCACATTCCCCGAAATGTAACCGATAGAAAACCGATAGACTAGCAAGTAGCAACTCGTCGCCGATATTCAAGGCTCTGGAGCTTTGATTCGACCAGTGTATCGTTGCCAATGAGTCTTTTGGCCCGTTTCTCAATAGACTTAAGCGCATCTAGAAAATGAAAATATGCAACTGTAACAAGGTTTGTACGAACAAACACAAGTTAAGTTTATTGAAAAAACAAAGTAAACAAACTATATACTAGCCCAGTACAGGGAGCGGGACCCCGTGCGTGTGCTAGTGTGTGACTGGTACTCAGAGCTGTCCGAACAGGAAAGTCGAAGCAGACCGAGAGCGCAGTGAACACTGAGCTTGTCTACTTTTTTTTTTGGTGGGCCACTCGTAGATCAGCTCAGTAAGGCTGTGCGTCTACTTAACCGGTCTGTCCTGTGGTGACCTCTAATAAATTAAAGGCCCCCAGCCAGGGCTTACAAACTAAAATATACTTACAAGCTAATGACCGCACGCTAAGGGCACTCCCTGTGGAGTACGGGCCTCGGCATAGCGGGGTCATTTTGGGAGGGCAGCAAAGGGACAGGCTGGGTCGTATTTAGGGGAGTATTTATTGCTACTGGCTCAGCATCGCGGGCTGGCTCGTTTGGCAAAGGTCGGGGAGGATTTCCATTACAAGTACGCGGACGTCGCGATGGGCCTCGTCGGCGAGGCCGGAATACGGAACGCGTTTTGTATGTGTATTTTCTAAGAGTGCTGGTTTCCCTACTGCTCTCTTGTCGGATGGTGGTGGGGTCGTCGGGCTCGTCTAGGACGTTACGCGGGCGACGAACCCGAGAAATCTTGGAGGGTCTGTATCGGGCGGCCGATACGATCAGGGGGTTAGTGTGGGTATCAGCAGAGGTGAAGTAACGCACTGACATGCGTTTCAACACTTGCTTTATGGTCGGGAGTTTGAGGTCTACGTGGAGATCCTCATTCCTCAAGAACCAGGGCGCGCCCGTGGCCTTTCGGAGAAAACGGTTCTGAATGACTTGCATCCTATGGATCTGATTGGGACTGGCATGAGCAAACACCGGACAGGCGTACGTCATGATAGGACGTATGCATGTCGTGTAGATTCGGATTTTACATCTAAGGGAGAGCTTACTGTGTTTATTCAGCAAGGCGTGGAGCCTACCGAGAGCGCGGCCGCGCTAGCCGGCGCGACAGAGGCGGCGCGGTGGTGGTGGTTTGGTGGGGCGATCGTGGCTGGGGAAGCCACGCCCACATGACGCATCGCGCCGGGGCACGACTCATGCGCGTGGAGCTTGTGTGTACTACTATGTGGTGTTACACAACTAAATATGGGTGAACACACTGACTCCTTCCATCAACATCTGCTTAGCCCTTTCCCAAACATGTTAGGATCGGTTTCCAGTCTAACTGGATCCAGCAGAGTATTAGTGTTTTACATGGACTGCCTATCTGACCTCCACAAGCCAGTAGCCGAGTAACACGATAGTCCTTGGCTAGTGGCTTGGCAGTGTCACATTTACTGGCTTGTGACTACCCGTAACGCCTGTCAAATGACAACTGGGACCGACAGCTTAACATGCTCATAGAAGCACGGGGGTATCACACCGGGGCTTACTACTGGGAAATTCCTTACAGAAAAACCGAACAGCCTTTTGGCCGGCCCGGGGAATCGAAACCGTGAGTCACGCTTGAACTCGACCAACGCGGCAGTCTTACACAGACTTCTCTAATACAGGCTACTACCTAAAATCACCAGTCAGAGTTTTAACGTCGAATAATGTAACCAATAAACTCGATGATTACACAGGCCGACAAAATTTTTAACCAGAAACCAGACTATATATTTCCGAAGGTTTTCGATGCGCTGAATCCAAATCTGGCCTCAGAATTGCTCTATCACGTCAGATTTCTGAGATATCCTAACCGAAAAGTGCAAAAAGTAACGTTTTTGCCCGATTTTGAGGTTATGTAGACTCACGAATTAATTTTTCTAAAAAAAATAAAGGTTACCATATTAAAGAACAAGTCTTCTTCTTTCAAATGCCATTGAGTTTGCTCAAATATTTTATTTTTTTTCGCTGAGATATCGTGTTTTGAAGTTCTCATCTCATTTCAAAATTCTGTTAAAAAAATGTCAGCACATTTCACAGTATCTGCGAACTTCAGCTTACCTAGCATCGACGCGTCGCTTTTGCCCACCAGTGACCAAATTCACCAGTGACGAGACAACGGTACTGTCAGCATAGTTGACGACGTCCACCCAGGTTTCAGCAGAGTTGTGCCAGAAGATACCGGCGCTGCGTTTTGGACTGAAAACAAGGTTTAGTTTAAGAAAGTTGACAATAACATCTCTGTCTTATTTATTTATAGTTTATTAAAACGGTAGAACACCAATTACATTAATAAACATAGAAATAGAAATACATTTGAAAAAAGAATAGTAATAATTGTGATTGAAAATTGAAATTATACAACGTGTAATTTAAAGGGTATATACATACCAAGTGCATGGCTTCTTTGGATGATAACAAACGATATGGCAAGGGTTTTGTAATCCTAAGTCTACGTGTGTAGAACTTATTACAAATTCCAATACACTGATACCAGAGACCGAATTTTTCAAATTAAGAAGAACGAAAAGAATTATCGTGTTATTGGCAAGTGACGTGGAAAGTTATTGACCCTTGTAGTGCTGTGACACGTTTGTTATGATTGGTATTCAAGAAATATATGAAACCAATAATTTAGTATCAATTCTTTGAGTCAGTTATTTTGTGCTGAAACTGTGCATAGAGACTCCATACCAGATGTTGTCTTCAGTCCTTTTGGATAGATATGGTGTTTCCGTAACACGTTGTATAAGATAAAATTAAAATGCAACAGTAGACACTCTTGCATACTTCCTCTCACAGAACACCAGACATGCACGCATAATTTTACTCCATTCGTCAGCAAACACAACACATTCAGGGTTGGTAGTCAGGAGGGCATTGAGCAGCCTTAGAGTGCGACATACTGGGGATTCAGCTCAGTCAGGCGACAGTTTTGGAAGTCGGTGGAGCAAACAATTTGTGCAAGCGGTTCTGACGGTGTCCGATGTACTTGTGGCATGATACCATTGGCCTATAACGTTTTAACAATTGGGAAACAGGCCTCTATGACAAGGTATGAGCCGTAAAGCCATCACGCGGGTCCATTGCGGGTTGGTATATTATTATATCAATTCTATTCAATCAGATATCAAGATCCATAATGGTTAGTAACAATTGACATTTTAAACGATATTAGTAGGTATATACAAAGTCGTGAAATCGTTACTTTCACGGATTTTTCAGTCCTAGGACAAGATGGTTTCCTCGCCATGTTTTACTTCACCGTTTTGAATAGTGGTGAATGAGAAAATTAGATTACATAAAATAAAATGCCTGTCTATGTTTGGATCCACAACTTGTAAATCGTAAGTCTTTACTGTTACCACTGGCCTACCATTGCACATTTATAAGATACAAAACAAGAACAGAACAAAATAAAAGCCGTAGTCACACGTCACGTTATTAATTGTTTTGTTACGGTTGATATCCTATATAACGTGTGACTACGGCTTTTATTTTTGTTCTGTTCTTGTTTTTCCAGTAACCTTGTTTATTTCAGCATCCTGAAAATCTTGTTTCATCCTTTTTAGCATCGATTTTTTTGTCGTAGTCGGGTTTTAGTTTTTTTACTTTTTATTATTTAAACTATTTTGGTGTTAAATCACTGTGCTTCTATACTGTTTACTTTATTTTTTATAAGTTCAAGTGAAGCCCTGTCAAATGATACCAAACACGGTATATCTATCTTACTTTTATTTTTTACACATGGCTTTTTGACCGCTAGAGGGCGCCACGTTAAATTTAAGCAATATTTTTGATAAGTACAAGTGAAGCCCTTTCAAATGATACCAAACACGGTGTATCTATCTTATTTTTATTTACGACTTTTTGTCCGCTGAGGACGCCACGTTAAATTTAAGCAATATTTTTGATAAGTACAAGTGAAGCCCTTTCAAATGATACCAAACATGGTGTATCTATCTTATTTTTATTTTTTAACACAACACTTTTTGGTCCCTAGAGGGCGCCACATTGGGTTTTGTGACACGTCACGTAGCCTATGTTCAGCGGACAGTCAAGACGGTTCTAACGATACCTCATTTGTCGAGTTCCGATAAGCAGCTTTGGAGCTATGAGGGAACAGATGAACATACACACATGCATACATACATACATACATACATAGCCTGTCAAAATCATAACCCTCCTTTGGCTTTCCCGTAGTCGGGTAAAAAGAAATAGAACACTTAAACATATGCTTTATTATTTTTCTAGTGTATAATTTACTAACTGTTGCGCGGGACTTTATCACGATAAAAACACAACCTCCTTCTGTAGCAGTCGGGTATAGAGAACCTATAACCTTCCTCAAGCTTCAAGCTACTTCTATACCAAAATTTCATCCAAATCGATCCAATACTTTCGAAGATTAGCGCGTTCAAAACTTTTCCGTTTAATAAATATTAGTATAGATGTTCATTTTTTAATTTCTTTAAAATATTTCTAATATACCAAGTGTACGCGTCAGTTTTAATGTATTTGCCGGTTCTTAGAGTTTCCTGCCGGTTCTTCTTCATTCTAAATGTCTAATTCGATCCGTGCGCTCACTTTTGACGTTTAATAAGTGGTCATATAGGCCAATGTGAAATATTTTATTTAGTTTATCTCACCCATGAGAATACATGACGAGTATCGCTCCATAGATGGCCATGCTACTATCCAGGTCATACTCGAACACGTCTAAGTTGTAGAGGCGGTAAGGCTCGCCCGACGTCGTCGTGCGGAAAGAGAACTTGTCCGTATGCTCTGGTATACCGATGGTGATGAAGTAACTCACCCATGAGAATACAAGACGGATATGGCTCTGTACAGGGCCATTCGAGTGTCCAAGTCATGCTCGAACACGTCTAAGTTAAACAGGCGGTAAGGCTCGCCCGACGTCGTCGTGCGGAAAGAGAACTTGTCCGTATGCTCTGGTATACCGATGGTGATGAAGTAACTCACCCATGAGAATACAAGACGGATATGGCTCTGTACAGGGCCATTCGAGTGTCCAAGTCATACTCGAACACGTCTAAGTTAAACAGGCGGTAAGGCTCGCCCGACGTCGTCGTGCGGAAAGAGAACTTGTCCGTATGCTCTGGTATACCGATGGTGATGAAGTAACTCACCCATGAGAATACAAGACGGATATGGCTCTGTACAGGGCCATTCGAGTGTCCAAGTCATACTCGAACACGTCTAAGTTAAACAGGCGGTAAGGCTCGCCCGACGTCGTCGTGCGGAAAGAGAACTTGTCCGTATGCTCTGGTATACCGATGGTGATGAAGTAACTCACCCATGAGAATACAAGACGGATATGGCTCTGTACAGGGCCATTCGAGTGTCCAAGTCATACTCGAACACGTCTAAGTTAAACAGGCGGTAAGGCTCGCCCGACGTCGTCGTGCGGAGAGAGAACTTGTCCGTGTGCTCTAGTATACTGATGGTGATGAAGTGACTTACCCATGAGAATACATGACGGGTATAGCTCCGTAGATGGCCATGCGACTGTCCAGGTCGTATTCAAACACGTCCAGGTTATACAGGCGGTAAGGCTCGCCCGACGTCGTCGTGCGGAGAGAGAACTTGTCCGTGTGCTCGGGTATACCTGGGTATAAGAAATAAGATCATTTTTTAATGGTCTAATTGCAGCAATCCAGTTCTAATTGCTCCATACAAATTCAAAGGGGATAGAACCGATCTGGCATAGCGACCCGCTGCAATTTTGATTTTTTTTTCGAAATCACGGCGCACTATGTAAGTGATATGAATGGATAGAGGCCACATACATGAACAAAAGTGTCATGTAACATGGTACCCCTAAGTGTCACGTTACCGAGATATATGAAGGTAAACATCAACATATAAGTACAACGACAATAATTAAAATAGACTTATTACGTGTCTATAGACGTTGATTGTAGGCCATAGATTGTATCCAAATTTTCGTTCCCAGGTTGATTATTATTACATTTTATGGGAAGAGAGTAAGTACGATATAATATATAAAATGGCGTCGATATGCCAGCTTCCATACAAAAAGGGTCAAACCCCTTTAGGTTATTTCCCCAGGATAAAAAACTGCTGCTGTTGTGTATGTGTTATTCGTGTGTATATCATATTATGTGTGCCAAGTTTAGTCCAAATTTCTTTTTGCGAGATTGAAATACAAACATACAAGCTTTCATTGATAGTGGTTTTGTTTTCGGGTGGAAAAATCACCGAATGACTTCTCCCGCTCTGGAGTGTCAGACTTCTATTGACTAAAAACCCACCCTGTTCAAGGAAACGCGGCGGTATCTCGTTAGAGCATTTCCGCAACCCAGGCAATAGTGGGATACGTGCATGTTCTATCTTCATAACTCATATACAACGTGTAATTTAAAGGGTATTACATACCAAGTGCATAGCTTCTTTGGATGATATCAAACGATGTGGCAAGGGTTTTGTAATCCTAAGTCTACGTGTGTAGAACTTATTACAAATTCCAATACATTGATACCAGAGACCGAATTTTTTAAATTAAGAAGAACGAAAATAATTATCGTGTTATTAGCAAATGACGTGGAAAGTTATTGACCCTCGTAGTGCTGTGACACGTTTGTTATGATTGGTATTCAAGAAATATATGAAACCAATAATTTGGTATCAATTCTTTGAGTCAGTTATTTTGTGCTGAAACTGTGCATAGAGACTCCATACCAGATGTTGTCTTCAGCCCTTTTGGATAGATATGGGTTTCCGTTACACGTTGTATATAACTTCAATAAATGTTTTTTTTTGCAAATTGGTTATTTAATAACACTTTTATGTGTCATTGTTTTCTTTAATTTAAACTAGATGAGGCCGATGATTCTTAACTAAAGAACCTGAGAAGAAACACCAAAACAAACAAAACGTCAATAGCCTAATGGTTAAGGTGTCGGATTTGTGATCAAGAGGTCGCGGGATCGAACTCCACCCATTACACAATTGCCGTGAACCCACTCCAGACACAAGCATATTTAGCTTAGTTGGAGTGGTTAACAAGATTGCTAGTAATGTGAATTTCTACCCACATTGCTAGTTCTCTTTATAAAACATCATAATTACACATTTACATTATTAACCTCATACAATTACAATTACATTAACATGATTACAATTACATTAACATTATTACAATTACATTAACAATATTACAATTACATTAACCTCATAAAACACTCAAGATTCATAAATATCGCAGCTTTAACTTACCATAAACATTGTCGGCTTCAGGGAAACTGAAGTCCAGAGAGATAGCTTCATTTCCTCGTGGCTTGCTGTCGTGGTGAGATTTGAAGTTCTCGCCCCAAGTGCCCTCTTCCTCCTGCTGTTTAATATAAAAAAGAAGATTAAATATGGCGAAATGATTTACATTCTTAATTTAAAGTTAAATCATAATACGCGCATAATCAAATACGCGCATATAGTGTTTTTTTTTCTGTCAGATAGACTCATATCTCAGCAGATATGAGTCTTTTGGCCTGGCGATGGTAAAAATTAATGGTTTCAGCACTTATTAATTAGTAATTATAGTGTCGGTTCTGAATTTTTTGTTGTTGGTTTTATGCAAATTAATATTAAACATTTTTCTGTCTGTATTTATTTTTCATTAAATGGGCAATGTGAATACATATAAGGAGTGGAATTCACAGTCAGAGTTTTATGATGGCTACTATCTGGAGGTCTTTAAGTAAAGAGTGAATAGTTTATTACGATCTAGGCAAGCGTGCCTCATCATCAATCACGTCAACACATTCCGTCCGGTGAAATAATAGATAAAACTAGGCCCCTAATAACTACAAATTAACAAAAACAATACCATACGCATAAGCGTCACTAAAAGAATAATTGAAAAATAGTGGCAGATGGGATTCTGCAGTGTCTGTCTGTGCCCAAAGGGAAAAAGCGTGAGTTTTTGAGTCATTATATTTACTACTAAAACTAAAATCTAATCTACTTTCAAAAGAATGGTGAAGGAGCATTACCTCTCACTATAATTTTTTCCCCTTCTTTCTCTATTATAAATTTGATATGTATTAGTATATATTTATTTACTATATTTTGTGGTATGTATTTTATATTATGATGTTTGGTTAGTATTATGTATGATGTTGTACACTGACAGCCCTAAATCTATCTCCTATAATTTCTGTCCAACCAAAGGTAGTCTGTAAGAGATTGCCCTGTGCGATAAGACCGCCCATTGTACACTAGTTTTATTATTTGTATCCTTAAGTGTTTTGTAAGGTGTACAATAAAGTATATAATAATAATAATAAAATCAACTTGTCCAGTTTTCTCCCAACCATATTTTGGTCGGCTTCCAGATTAACCGAATGCACCTGTGTATCAGGACTTCACATAGAACGACTGCCTACCTGACCTCTACAACCCAGTACCTGGGTAAATAGAACCGGGTAAAACTACTGTCAAAGATGTACGAAGGTCAGCAGAGACAAACGGCTTAACGTGCGTTCCGAGGCACGTAATCGTAATCTCGAAGTGTAATTAAGATCACCCCCATCCAGGGACCAAATTCAGTAAACCTTGCTTAGGCTGTGTTTCCACCAGAGATGTGCGAGGATGCGTAGCGAGGGATGTGTTTGTAAAGAACCAATAGAATCGCTACATTTACCTCGCCTCGGTCAGCACAGCTCTGGTGGAAACGGCTCAGCGGAGCTAGATTTTTGCGCATACAAAACAAGCGAGGGATGTGTGCGAGGGATGTGTGCGAGAGATGTGTTGCGAGGAATGTGTGTTGAGAAGGATGTGTTGCGAGGTTTGCGCATCCTCGCACCACACATTAATGCGCATTTTCACAGCTCTGCTACACATCCTCGTAGGCACATTTTCATCGCACAGCTTTGGTGGAAACGCACCCTTAAACTCGACCCGTTTGGCTTTCATTATTCTAGTTTTGTAACTAGAATAATAAAAGCCAAACGGGTCGAGGTAGTCCTCCTTGGACGTATTAAATATTGTATAAAAAAAAACTACAATAAAACTTGTTGTATTTTCGTAACCTGATGTCGTGTTGTTTTTCACAAATTTTATATTTGCAGTTATTGTGTAAATTTATATTCTTGTTTGTACATTCTCGCGGCCGTTTACGTAAAATTCGCCGGGTAAACGGATGTTTTAAAATGCACTATTTTCACCGGCAATTTAAAAACAGAAACCTGAGTGGTATTGTTTAACTATACAAGTAATCGCCTAGTGGCTTGCAGTTTCAACGTATCTGTTTTGCGCTTATTATAAACAGAAAAGTTTTGATTTTTTTATTGTTTGTAATGAATAAACTCAAAAACTACTGGACTGATTTTTTTTATATAGACTCGCGTTTGACCGATATCTCACCCTCATGTAACTGATGATGTGGTCAAAAATGAAGCACGCTTACCTAGAAGTAACCTATTCACTCTTTAGTGGTTATAGCTGTCAGGAAACACAGACTCCGGCAGGGAATTTCATTCCTTAGCCGTACGCACGATGAAAGCTACATTATCAGCAAATAAAGTAGGCTACTGTAATTCCGCTGAAAATAAAGGATTCAACGTGAGCGAAGCCACGTGCTGAAGGTAGTTTAAAATACAACTATAAATTCAACAAACTACAACTAACAGCTCATTACTTCAACATAACGTTTATTATCATAATAAACATGACACACTGGACTGACCTCACGTAAGCTATTAAATTATAGTTCATCTGTGGTGCGTCAACAGCCTATAGTGCTGATTGTGACTAAGAATAGGTTTAAGAAGACTCTTTGTCTATGGAAAAAGCCTATGGCTGGTTTTAAATTATAGTTCATCTGTGGTGCGTCAACAGCCTATAGTGCTGATTGTGACTAAGAATAGGTTTAAGAAGACTCTTTGTCTATGGAAAATGCCTATAGCTGGTTTTAAATTATAGTTCATCTGTGGTGCGTCAACAGCCTATAGTGCCGATTGTCACTAAGAATAGGTTTAAGAAGACTCTTTGTCTATGGAAAAAGCCTATATCTGGTTTAAACGTCATCATGCTGCTAAGATTTTTGTCTTTACGGTCTCGCAACGGTTGTTGTTTTAAACGTTTTTTATTTTTTTAGCATTGTTGTGTCATGTCCTATCCGAGTCACAAATTAATAATAGGGCTTTACCTATGAAATTGCCGTTTTGCCGTACTGGCCATTTCAAATCAAAATATTATGTTATTGGCTATTCTAATTTCTAATTAATTTTTATTTAAAAAACATGGAATTGATTGCTGATTTTTTCAAGAAGGGTATCAATAAACTACCACTGCGTTGGCAAAGATGCATCGAATGCAGCAAACAAAAACGATACTGCTGGAGTGTGTTCTCCTTGAATGGGTCTGGAGACTGCGTTCTTGGGGGCGTTCGTCGCCCAGCATAATAACATAGCGAGTATTGTTCCACTTGCTTCCTTCTTAGGCGTCGCAGGGGGAGTCGAACACCTCGCTCCCAGCTCTTGACCAGACGGAAGCAGTCAGGGCCGCGTTGTCAGTCAAACTGAGGGTGTTTTACTGACTACACCTTTCACAATTTTAGCAACCAAACCCCCGTCTTATTGAATTTGAAATTATTTGCTGACTAGCTTTTTTTTTGTCAATAGGCATGCGTTTGACCACCATCTCACCTGATGTTAAGCGATGATGTGGTCGAAGATGAAGCATGCTTGCCTAAAAGTAACCTATCCTTACTCTTGATTTAAAGACTCCGCTCTGGCATACATGGATAAAGTTTGGCAGGCCTAACTAATGCAACTTCCTATCGGCATAATGTTTTAG
This sequence comes from Tholera decimalis, assembly GCA_943138885.2. Lineage (NCBI taxonomy): Eukaryota > Metazoa > Arthropoda > Insecta > Lepidoptera > Noctuidae > Tholera > Tholera decimalis. The sequence continues at coordinate 7,628,378 of OW964571.2, forward strand.
AAGTCATATTATTACGTAGGTACTTTAGCGATTGCCTGCTTGCCATTGAATAATTCCGGTGTGGTGAGTTATGCTTCATTAAAATCTTTACATAATTTAAACTAAGAATCTTCAAATCATTATTTAAACAAAGCTGTTAATTAGCAATACAGTAAATGTCATTTACGTAATACTCAAATCGAACGCCGACCGCAAGACCACAAGCAAAGACAAAACAGGTTTCCATGATATAAATAGACAGGCACTAAAGAGAGCAAATCCAAAAAGGTAGACTCAAGTTCCCTTGTACCTAAACAGTGGTTATACAAAGTTTTCACAAAGATCAATAACCAACAGAGTTGATAAACAAAAGAAGATTAAATTCATGACGTAATAATGAATGTTTAACACTTAATTGTTCAGTCATTTATAGTGCCTTTGTCATTAAGGGAATGCCAGTGACCTGGTAATTAATAATGGCTGTATTTTGAGATAAAGATGGAATTACTAGAAGTTGTAGCCGGTGTTTCTTGTATTTAGTACCACGGACTTTTTCTCTGTTTTTATTGATTGTCTCGCGTTTGACTACTAACATCATTGCTGTGAGACAACTAATTCTCGAAGATCGTCATGTGACGTATCGAGAGATAGAGGCTCTATTAGGCATCTCCGGGACAACCATTCAGAAGATCTTGCATGAAGCGCTTTGTGTGAGAAAGCGAGTTTGCCGTTGGATACCGCATCTGCTTTCCGACGATCACAAGGCGGCCCGCGTCAGATGGTGTAAGAAAACTCTGCAAAGGTTCAACCGAGGAGAGTCAAATCACGTCTACGACATCATCAGTGGTGACGAATCTTGGACCTATGCGTACGATCCTGATTCCAAAGAATAATCTACAATCTGGGTCTTTCAAGACGAGCCAAAGCCGACTAAAGTTGTTCGTTCTCGAAGCACTTCAAAAAAGATGGTGGCCACGTTTGTTGGAAAAACCGGCCATGTTGAGACTATTGCACTTGAAGATCGTAGAACGGTTAACGCAGAGTGGTATACCACAGTTTGTTTACCACAAGTCATCGCCGAACTTCGAAAATCTAACTCAAAGCGACGCATCATTCTGCACCACGACAACGCAAGCTCACTCAGCGCTCGTCAAACGATTGAGTATTTGAAGCAAAAAAAGTAGAAATTCTTGACCATCCTCCATACAGCCCTGACCTAAGCCCTAAAGTTTTCTTTACATTTCCTAAAATTAAGAAAAGTCTTCGTGGTCAAAGGTTCCAGTCCGGTGAAGAAGCAGTCGACGCTTTCAAGTCAGCCATTTTGAACACCCCCACTTTAGAGTGGAATAAATGTTATAATAATAAATGGTTTGAGCGAATGGAAAAGTGTATTAAGCTACGTGGTGAATACTTTGAAAAACAATAAAAAGTACTATAAGGTTCTGGTTGTGGTTTTTTCTTCAAACGACAAAACTTAAAAGGCATGCCTCGTATGCGACATAAATGACCATATATTTTGATCGCGACTTACGGGTTTGATTGATTTACAGCTAAAAGAGACCGTAAGCCTTGTATCATGTAACCGACATAAATTACAGTTGGATATCATTAAACATTTCTGAGAGTATGTGTCTTGACAGACGACAGACAACGAAGGGTTTCGTTTTTACTTTTGAGGTACGGAACCCTAAAAATAACAAACCTTGTAAGTTTAGATCTACATACAACTATCGCAAAAGCATAATCTTTGACCGGCTTACCCATATACGCAGATTGGTCTTGTCATTGATCTTGACTTATCAGTAATACGTGACTGATAACAGTTTGATTGGTTCATACTATCTTTGTTTTATGCACTTTCCATCTTGACGCGATCTTTTGTTCCAAGATTGCGCTAGACGTAGTCTAACATTATCTGCTTTGCCTTGTCCCAAGCCGACCCCAACGCCGGTTAGACTGAAGTCTAACCGGATGCAGTTGGGTATTAGTGTTTTACATGGAGCGACTGCCTATCCGACTCCCACAACCCAGTTACTGGGTGAACGTTTTTCTAGCTTCTGACTACCCGTAAAGACTGTCTAAGATGTCCAAATGGCAGACGGGATTAAGGTCATAACGGGGCGTTTCCGAGACACAAGGGCATCACACCGCCTACTTCCAAACTCCGGGCTACTATTGAGAAATTTCTTATAGAAAAAAAAAACTCAATAGCGCTTTTTGACACGAATCGAACAAGCTCAGTAGTCACGCTTGCTAAGGCGGCCTCTAGACGGTCAATTATATTGCGCAATATTACGAATTGTGTGATTGATCGAACAGAAGTTTGAGCGACTTTAATTTTTGTTGTACCATATTGTTTCATTGCATTGAATAGGGTCAGTATCGTGTAATATTTTTTAAACTGTGTTAGTTGAAACTCAGTTTAAAAAATATTGTGTGTAAAAATATGTACGAGGAGTACACACGCGCAAAATCATTGCGCAATTAGTTTATTGTCCAAAATAGTTGATCATTTGGATTCTGTGTGCCTTTCATCTTATTGTACAATAGAATATATTGTACACTAGCTTGTTCCAGCGGCTTCGCCCGCGTGGGAAGTTTTTCCCGTGTAAATCCCGACCCCGTGGGAATTTCGCAAAATCCTTTCTTAGCGGATGCCTACGTCATAACATCTACCTGCATGCCAAATTTCAGCCTGATCCGTCCAGTGGTTTGGGCTGTGTGTTGATAGATCACTATGTCAATCAGTCACCTTTGAGTTATATATATTTAGATACAATGTTATTGTAGGGTCTAGGGGAAGTATAAAACAGAAATTTCCCAAATCTGTACACTTAGGTTTTTCGTATAACGAAATGAATTTTAACGCGGTTTTCATCAATAAAGAGTGTACATCATCGCTTACGATCAAGTGAGATGATGGTCAAACGCAGACCACAAAAATATTAAAAAGAATCTCAAGTCTGGAGTTTTTAATTTATTAAAGCAATGCAAATGATAACATAATTAATAGGGTAGTTTCCGGAGTTCTAAAATGATTACTCTATTTAATCCGTTAGTTTTTCAAAAGTTCAAGTTTTTCACGTATTTTTTGGCTTTTCATATTAATCAAAATTGTACTAGTAACTTATATAAAGATTAAAGAAAAAACCTGCACAATGTTTGACGAAAAATCCAAAGCATGGGATGGTCACTAATCCGCTCTGGGTCGGCGTGTACGCAGACTGATTGATTACTGCTCTTAGAGATGTAATCATTAAAGGGGGCCGTCGGAACATTACTCTCAGAATATCTATTACTGTCGTTTCGGAGGCAGGCATATACTAGGGTGATCAATAAAGGTCTTACGAGACCGGTATAATAATGGATTTAGGATGTTAGAGCAGATGGCGCGTCGTGTTCCACGTAGCAGCAATGACGGGGCCTGATTATGGCCATTGCCTGCCACGGTCGCAGGAATGGTCTAACGAGATACAGCGATCTTGAAACGCAAGAGCAACTAAAGGCCCACCTACTTTTACTACCGGTACACCATACGTACCGCAGGATACCATCCACACTTGGTCGATATACCGTCTTGTAGTACGAAGCGCTTCTCGTCTACATTTATTGTGCGCACAGCCAAGGTGTGGAACTCTCTGCCGGCTTCTGTGTTCCCTGCCACATATGACCCGTCAGCGTTTAAAACAAGAGTGAACAGGCATCTTCTGGGCTCACTTCTTCTATCGTAGACATGAGGTCTAACGCTTACCATCAGGTGTCATCGAGGTCAAGAGCGAGCTCATACGTAATACAAAAAAACAGGGTGGAGTTTTGTGCTGTAGTAGTATGATAAATTTATAAATTATTATTATTTCTATTAAATAAATGATTCACTCATAAGTCATACTTAGTGAGTGCCAAAAATCACCACGGTGATTCAGAATTTCACACTCGTAAAAATTTAATGTTAGTTAGTTTAAATCTGGATTTTAGGCCTATGATTCATCCGTACGAAGGTATATTAATAGACCTAGGAAATATTGCGACGGAAGATCCCGAGATAGGCGACTATTGGACGAATTGGCACTAACTACTGTTTGGTATGCTCCTTTTGATATGTGACAATTTGAAGCGATTGCTATCAGTAATAGAGCTCGTTTGTGTCTACTCTAATAGTAATAATAATACATCATTTATTAGCACGAAACATGATATAAAATGGTGGAGACTGAAACTTGTGCTTCAAATTTTTTTTAAAAATCTTAAAATACAATTATTGGTTTTATCGAGATTAAGTCTACGGGAGCGAAGCCCGCGCGACTACTATTTTCTAATAAAGCTGTAAAGCCTGCAATACATGTTGGCCGAGCGTTGTCGAGTGAAGACCAATAGCAACATGTATACGGTATATTTGCCTTGTCTTGCTATCTTTCGGTGTCCCTTGCCTAGTTGGCCGAGTGGAGGCCAGCGCCAACGTGTATAGAGCTCATTTGGTGCAACTTGTCTTCGCTCGCCGTTGCTCGTGATCACTTGCCTCACTTCAGTTCGGTGTCGATTTTTGGTCACAAATCAAAGGCGCTCGCCTGCGCTCGGCCAACGTGTGGGCAGCTCTACAGACCCTCTTCTACATTTGTCGTCTGCATTGGCGTTCGACGAACTTGTCGAACGTGTGGACATTATTTTCTTGCCTTGTACCTATTTGCTAACGCTCGCGTTGGCCTAAGCTCGGCCAACATGTATTGCAGGCTTTATGGTTGTCGAAAATAAATAATATGTATTATGAATAGCAGTGGTGGCCCAGTGGTTGGGGCCCAGCTTGTGAATTACAGGTTATGTGATCGAGTCCCGTCAGGCACATTCCTTTGTGTAATTTATTTCACCAATTCTCTCAAATCGGTGAAGGTAAACATCGTGAGAAAACCGGTTTTCTAGGAACAAAAAGTTCGAAGACTTGCGACATTCACCAACCCGCAATGGTGGATTATGGCCCATTCCTCTCCTAGAGAGGAAGAGGAGGAACGTAATAAGCTGAATTATTATGTTATGAAGTTATTTTTATGTCAATCAGAAACTTATTCATCATCAGCTTAGCAATGGGAGCTCGCCACCCGACAGAAACCAGGCCCGTGTAGACGGCGTGTCGTGTTCCACGCGCGCCTCAAAGAGTGTCAGCAAATTGTCGGGGGGCCAAAAGGGGGCCGTTGCCTGCCGGGGTTACGGTTCGAAAGAGTTACCGCGGCCTCGGAACACGAAGGGCATATGATGGAACACGGATGGGTTTTTCTGAAGTCTGACTTTTTTTTTGAAGTCTGACACACACTCTCGCTTCGCCCAGACCGGGAGGCAGTCATAGGATGACATCCCACCCTTAAAAAAACAGCCTTTTCTAAAGTGGAGCCTATCCGTCTATATAACCTTTCTGACCTCCACAACCCAGACCCTGGGTAACACGAAACCCCTTGCAAGACTGATGACAGGTTTCCTAGTTTCTGACTACCCGTAACGGCTGTCAAACGGCCGGGACACGAAGCAATCTTGATATGTAAGATATAGAAAAGGCACCCATCCACGTAACGACCTCGACAAGCATTGTTTAACCTTTTCGACGCCCATCTATATAATACGCGATGTGTCCTCCAGCGCCACGCTACAATTGTATAACGTATCTATAGTAAAACGTAGGGATGGGATTAATGTCCTATCGATAAATAATATTATAAGTTGAAATTAATGTTTATTTACCAATTTACGAAGCTAAATAAAAACTGATACCGTATTTTCATATTTTGTTTTATTTCATAAAAAAATCTATATGAAAATATATTTCCCATAAAAAAGAAAAGAATTTTAAATTTATTAGACGTGTGTTCTAGAAGGCACATCCCTATTTGTCTCCAAATGTAATCCTTCTACTTCATATCAAGTCGTTGGCGCTCGAGGCACGTCAAAATCCTTTCTGATATAAGGATGTCGATGTCTATGGTATTTTTCTTTTTCTATTCACTGTGGTCGAGTTACACGTGCATAAATAACCTCAACCGATTCATGCATAATTTATTTCGTTTACTTACAACAAATAGAACCAAATACAATCAATAGAAGCTAGTTACGTGGTTTTTTAAGTGTTTTATTTTTTATTAAAATGGAGGGTAAGTAAATGTTTTACGCAGATGTTACAGGTTTTTTTTTTAATGGTAAGTATAGGTGTCGCAAAATACTAGCAATGATTTTTCTTGTTATTAGAAACTAATAGAAAACGGAAGTACATTCCTGAAACGGAAGTTGACGACTTAACGGAATGTCAAGACGACGAACTATTTCAAAATTCTGATTATTCACAAACTTTTTCTTATGATGAATCTACTCAAAAAGAAACAAAATTCAAGGAAAGTGGTACATGCACAGAAGCAGTAGAAATGAAAAAGGATCCAGTACCCACTGTCATGGATGTGCATGGATGCAATTATTTCGGACAGTTGGTATCGAATGAATTATTAAGGTTCGATGTTGATCAAAAATATGTAATCAGGCAAAAAATTCACGAGGTACTGAACCTAAAGCTTGGCATATTTTAGCCAGTGCACATATTTTAAGATGATTAGCTAATTAGCTGCCAGTGTGTTATACCAGGTGTCCAAAAATAACATTTGTCTATATCACAAGTTGATTTCATCCTGTTATTTGTGCTCGTCTTAGGGAATGCTGTGGCCTTCAGCATACTACAATTACGATTCACTGTCCTCTGTAATTATATCAAAATCTGATTCAGACTCCACACCTTGTAAAACTCGCAATAATTCTTCATATTCACCGTCACAAATTTTTTGTAAGAACGCGTGCGCCAACGCAAGATGTAAACATTGCACTACACTAAAAAGCACAGTCACTATGACCTTGAAACCCGTCCGCTTATGAAGTCACAGATTTACTTCTATACAAGTTCGTGGCGTTGTGCGCACTGACAACTAGCCACTTTGTAAGGATGGGTTTTTCAAAACGTGTTTCAGTATCGACAATGATTAGAAAACCTATTTATTCTTGATATATGTGAATAAAACGTAGTTTATAGATTACAATATTTATAAAATATTATTTATTCACGTCATTTTCTTGCAATAATAGTATTTATGATCGTTTTGACGAGATGAAATATAGTGAGGTCTTCATCGTGTCCCATCACTGGCTTACTTTATATCAAGTACTTGGCGTTGGGGGCATTAAAATATTTTCTGGCGTTTTTGTTTCTATTGAATATAAAACAAACAAGAACTTATTATGTGTGAAAAAGTTAAAAATATGGTTTATAACAGGGCAATTTTCCATAAAAACAAAATAAAAGGTCTTGTAAAACTTAAAATCTACCAACACTAAGGTTTTCTCTTATGCGGATGACACTGCCTTGGTGATCACGGGAAATTCGTGGGACTCTATAAAATGGGATGCTGAATCTGCACTGAGTACCACTGCCCTGTGGCTGCGAAAAAACCTGCTTACTCTAAATACCACTAAGACCAATTACATGTGTTTTACAATCGACAGTAGGAATCAACCTTGCAACGGGTATAGTCTTAAGATACACAACTGCATGCATAGTATTGACAACAACTGCAACTGTCCCACTATAACTAAAGTAAATACTACAAAATACTTGGGGATCATGATTGACGAAAGATTGTCCTGGCACTCCCAGATTGTTCAAATCGCTAGCAGAATCAGGAAATTGATCTGGATCTTTAAAAACCTTAGACATTCTGCCAATGTTGAACTTCTAAAAAAACTATATGTTGCTCTGGCACAGTCAATCATGATTTACTGTATTCCAGTATGGGGGGAGCATCTAAAGTTAAATTTTTGGAGGCAGAACGTGCTCAAAGGATACTTCTCAAAGTCATGTTATTCAAAAAACTTAGATTTCCAACCGTGTCTCTTTATTCTAAAGCTGGCCTGCTTAGTATGCGTCATTTGTATATTCTACATGTCATTTTAAAAAAAACATAAGGCGCTTCCGGTAGATCCCACAATTTTAGCAAAGAGACGAAATGACATAGTAGTTAAAACACGCCAATTTAAAACATACTTCGCTAGACACCAATTTTCAAATCAATCTTCTCATTTATATAACTCCATTAATAAAGTTCTTAACATATACACAAAAACTGCTCTGGCATGTAAACAAACGGTTACAGAATGGCTCAAATCTCTTTACTACGAAGATACGGAAAATTTAATTGTCCATATTATTAAGTAGTCTCTGTGTTGTGTATATATTTTTAGGTTTTATATTTGTACAAGTTATAAAAAAAATATATAAGTATAAATATCTATGAATCTGTTTATATATTCTCACAAACTCATACACATGCCCATGCATATGCACAAACAAACAAACGTACACACACACCCTCACACACACACAGACACAAACGCATTCACACACACACTCACACACACGCATTCACACACACTTAAAAATCGTGTAAAGAGTTAATGCAAATACATTTGTTATTCTAATTTAATATATTCTAGTTAAGGGAGTGCGGCTTCTTCTGGCACAGGTGTTTTCACACTTAAAAGGAGAAGTCAACCTCATTATTGTTAAGACAAATTTTGTTATCGAATAAACATTTTTCTTTTTTTTTTCTTTTTTTTTTTGTAAAAGTCGTAAATTTATTTTGTACTATTATTACTTCTAATCAAGTAGTGGCGCTGAGGGTACGAAAATCTCAAACTTGTATACAAGTGATTGGCGTTCAAAAGGTTAACCTTAAAATCGACCCGTGAGTCTGTTATTATTTTGCCACGAGCTCCAGTTTAAAGATAATATGACTTATTTAAAATTGGCCGCGTTCGATTTTTTTTATTCATAATAGGCTCGCGTTTGACCACTATCACACCTGATGGTAAGTGATGATGTGGTCGAAGATGAAGCACGCTTACCTAAGAGTAACCTATTCACTCTTGATTTAAAGAAAGGTTATAATAGCTTTCGGGAAACACTAACTCCAGCAGGGAATTCCACTCCTTAGCCGCACGCACAAAAAAAGTATTCCCAAAACGTTTCGTGCATATGGTAAAAAACTATCAGAGTTACTAATTCAAAAATACCTAAGACTTGCTAAATACATTATTCATCTTAATTCTAACGCAGATTTACGCAGTCGTCATCAATATTAGAATTGCAACAGATAACCGAGGTACATTTATCAGTCACGTATACAGATAATGTCGATATCAACGACATCCGTCAATCCACGAGTGTCGTACAGGCGGGTAATCTTATTCGTATGAATTATTGATGTTATTTTTATTTGTTCCATAGTTCACACACATTATATACATTTAAGTTGGTGTCAACATACACTCATTAAAGTTTTACCGTGCACCAAAAACATCGATACCATCTTAAGAAGGTACTTGGTTAAAAAATTAAATTACATTGAGGGTATAAGCTATAAAAACTTTTTACCAAAAAAATAAACCGACTCCCAAAAACACTGCAAAGTGAAAAATAACTTTAATTTCGGTAGTCGGTGTCTTTAGTTTTGTATTTTCGTTTTAAGCACCGACTTCCGAAATTAAAGTTATTTTTCACTTTGCAGTGTTTTTGGGAGTCGGTTTAATTTTTTGGTAAAAAGTTTTTATTTCACTCTTTTTAGTTGGTCGATTTTTAATTTACCTAGTTAAAAGAGCCTAAATGTCAACTACTTATAACCTTTTACAAAATGTTGCTTTTCCCAATGCTGGGCCGTTAATTGTTGAGGAGTTCTCCTGGTACGTCACCATCAGCTCTACATCACCATATGCATTGTGACGAACATAAAGTGCTTAACATCCATATTCAAGTAATTGAATCGTAATCTACGAAATACTTATTGTTGAGTAGGTTCGGCGGCCATCTGTGGTGTTCATCATCAGTTCCACTTCCCCAAATGGTACTTTTTGAGAGCAACTGCACAAGTTACTGTAAGAAATACCCAAAACGCCATAGGTGTGCCTATAATATTTGAAGAGTTCCCTCGATTTCTCCAGGATCCCATCATCAGATCCTGACTTGGTGGCAACGGGACCAATTTCAAAGTATACCCTTTCAAACAAAAAAATAATTTTCCAAATCGGTTCAGCCGTCTTCGAGTAATCGGTGATCATAAATAAAAAAATAAAAAATCGCGTCGAATTAATAACCTCCCCCTTTTTAAGTCGTCGGTTGAAAAAGTAACAGTTATTTAATACACGTAACGAGCACACATGGGTGGCCATTCTGGCCGAACGTCTTTATACACGAAACGAAGAAACGTAAGGGCAGCTGAAGGAATAGGGTGGGTCTGACACACCCTTCCGCCTCAGCACCCAGAGCGGGGCCGCCGCCGCACCGCAGCGCAGGTGGCGCGCGGACAGGGCTTGGATTCACTTTTTGACATCACTATCGTTTTTAACACCCTCGAATACCATGAAAACCACACCCATGACGAAAAAATTGATACCTGTTCCAGCTACCATCTTCGATTCACATTTTGACAGCACTATCGTTTTTAGCACCCTCGAATACCATGAAAACCACACCCATGACGAAAAAATTGATACCTGTTACAGCCGCCATCTTGGATTCACGTTTTCAGCACTAAAGTCAGTGTTGGTACTTCTTTCGGAGAATCCAATCGGGCTTTTATATTTAGGATCAATGAGTCAAGTGCAAGAAAATCAATACGCAGCGGCAGAGTGAGAGGAAGCAGCAATAGCTTTCAAGGGCGGATCCAGGGGGGGAGTTATGGGGTCATGACCCTCCCCCCTGGGCTGGGTCCAGGACCTAGGTGGACCACTAATTAAAATTTTTAAACATTGTTACTAGATTATACTCCAGTTTCTGTCGTTGTAAACGAATAGCGGCAGTGGATGGCCAAGTGGCAGCGGAGTCAGGAAAAACAAATTATAACTTCGTGTGACTTGACCACGATTATGTGACCCCCCCCCCCCCCCTGGCACCAAAGCTGGATCCGCCCTTGATAGCGTTCTAAAGGTTTTCGCAGAAAGGCTAGAAGAGCCTACAATGGATAGGTTTATCAAGCCACATGTCAAACATGTACCTTGATAAACCTTTTTGTGAATTTTAGTTTGTTTCTTTACGTCCTTTATAATTGTCTGTGTGTGCCTAATTATTTTTACTAACATAGTTTTTAAGTAACTTTTAGGACTAACTTATGGGCTTTATATTTTTATAAACGACAGCGTATCAAACCACGGAAATTATTAAAAGAAAAAAAAAACTGGCGGCAAGTCGGTATAGTTACTCCTTTTGGGGACCGAATTTTAAAATAAAAAATCTAACCACAAAGGCGGAAAAGCTGGCGGAAAGTCGACGTAGGACGTAGGTACTTCTTTTGGGGAATCCAATGGCGCATCATCGCTTACCACTAGGTGAGATAGTGGTCAAACGCGAGCCCATCATGAATTTAAGGATAAGCAAAAAAACATGTGTTTAATTCTTACGTGGTAGTGAAACCTTCAAAAAAAAAACCTTCAAAAATGTATGTCCCCCCCTTACCCTCACCCCACCTGAACTCCCCACGAGACCCCTCCCCGCCCCCTTCTCAGGGCTACTTCACCCCCCGCGACCTAACTTCGTTCCCGTGGTCGCAAGATAGCCGAGTTTGGGCTCATTTTAAAGGGCATCAAAAGCTCTACCACTTGGCCCCAACAGAATTCCAAAATTCGGCAATTTATGTGTCTATCTCTTTTTACTGTCGCTTTTTCGTTTCATAAACTTTCAAATCACAACGATGCTAAAGAAGTTTTCACTTCAATAAGATCAATCCACAAAAATTATTTTAAAAAATTAAACTGGCGGATAGTCGGAGTTACCTACTCCGACTCCTTTCGGGGAATCTAAATGTCCGTGTATGTTACGGATAAGCAATATAAGATCAAACCACAAAAAGGTATTAAAAAAACTGGCGGAAAGTCGTTGTAGGACGTAGTTACATCTTTCGGGGAATACAATCGTGCATTTATGTTACGAACAAACGACATCGGATGAAACCACAAAAAGGTATTTAAAAAAACTATCTGAAAGTCGGAGTAGGTACAATATCAGGTCAAACCGAAAGCGTCAATAGCCTAATGGGTAAGGTGTCGGACTTGTGATCAAAAGGTCGCAGGTTCATACCCCACACATTAACACTATTGCCGTGAACCCACTCCAGACACAAGCATATTTAGCTTAGTTGGAGGGGTTAACAAGATTACTAGTAATGTGAATTCCAACCACATTGCTATTTCTCTTTTAAAACAAAATAAAATAAAAACACAAAAAGGTATAAAAATACTGGCGAAGTCAGTATAGGTACTTTTCGCGGGGATTCCAATCGTGCAAGCAAACAACCACATTAACAGAAGAGATAAAGACGAACACACAGTATTCATTTGTTTTGATCAATTTACCCATATAGACAGGTCAAATCAATTAATTAGTCATTATAGATAATTGCTTATTTTTCATAATAATCGAGTTCACCGATACTTTGTTTGTCAACTTCGAAAAGGAACAAAGAGGAATATACAGTATATTTAATTCATAAAACCTACTATTCTGTTATTATTTTTTAAATGCTAATTAATTATTTTTAATAATATATATTTGTGGTTACAGTTGGTCGAAATTCTACCACAATTTAAATTATATCACGGCGAAATTAAAAAAATACATTAGCTTCTGCTCTCGTTCTACATATAGACTTTAATGTATTAATATACCTCGATAGATATATATAATAATAATAGTTTTCCTACTCAATACCATTTTACAAAGATATTATTTTATCAACATACATGTTACGCCGTGAAACCCAACCTGTGCAAACAGACACGGAAACGACATATAACGCATACTTTCACCAGTATTACATTACATTATTCACAAACTACAAATAAGTCCAGACTTCACCTTTACTTGAATTCAGAAAGAGATAATTTACACATCACTGCCGTACTCAAATATTCGACTTAGGCTACATGTATTTTGGGATTCAGTCGCTTTTGCGAAGCAGTCATGCTAGCGAAGGAGGAGGCTGAACGCGTGGGGGAGAGACACCTCTTCCTCACGCCCCAGCCGCCGCGGGAGACGCCCCGAGCGTCGGGGATTGCAAGCCGACCTCCGGCCACCTCCAGGCGGAGAGCAGGGGTAGCTCACCGTCCGGAAAGGACCAGGACCGTATCTACGGCACGTCATGTTCAACGCGCGTCTCAAAGAGCAATCAGCATTGTTGACGGAGCTCGATAGGGCCATTAACCTGCTGGGGTCGCGGGAATGTTACGAGATACCGCGGCCCCGGGCCACAAGGGCAACTGAAGGGACAGGGTGGGTTTTTAGTCAGTAGAAGTCTGACACTCCCTTCCGCTCCACCCAGAGAGGGTCATTTGATGATTTTCCCACAGAAAAAAAATCGGTTGTCTGTAAAGTCGGTTTACTGACGATAGCTGAACGTGACAACGTCATAAGAAAATACTGATGGAATGGTTGCATTTTTCAAAAGAAAATTTTAATTTTACATCACTATTACTGCACTTCTCATGACAATGGAAGAATCCCTACACAGTGACGTCATCTCTTAGCGTTTTATGATAGCCTAGTACTTGACTCGTTGAGTCATACATAAATGTCAAAGAATCCCTACACAGTGACGTCATCTCTTACCGTTTTATGATAGCCTAGTACTTGACTCGTTGAGTCATACATAAATGTCAACTTGTAGATCCTATTTGATTTGCTTTGGAACGCCTCAGAACGATGGAACGCCTCAGAATGTATCATCTATGGCCTCAGAGCGAGGTAACGCCGCATGAGTCATGATTTTCGTGCGTGCAGCCAGCTTCATCGAATTATAAGACGTTGTCACGTCAAAAAGGTTACATGTGTTTTAAGTTGATATTTGAGTGACTGCTAGTTGTAATTTCTTCTAGGTTCCAATATTTATGACTGAATCCAACTTTATTTATTTATTTACACTTTATGCACATAGGTACAAAGGCGGACTTAATGCCGTAGGCATTCTCTACCAGTCAACCATCAACTTTGAGATTAGAGTTTCAGTACATGATATTGATATCTTTAAAAATCAGAATTCAAGTTTTACCAGCAGTTTAGGAATGTTCAGCGTATACCGGCGTTTGGTAGGTACGATAAGTTTTTCTACAATTATTGTAAATGATTTTATTTAAAACGAACTTATTTTCGAGTTTCGCAATTTTTCATGCTTTTAGCCGATGCTTTGTTAGCAATACTCTTTACAAAAACTTTCATCCCCTTAGGATTTTTTTCTGACACACAAAACCCTTGGCGCAGCTTTTTGCCTGATGATGGCATAGAAATAACACGGGCTCCAAACACAGTTTTCTGCGACCATTATTTGTGATGCAGACTACAGAAACGCGGATGCCCCTTCGATATCCCAAAAAAGTTGTTATCCATCCATACATATATTATATATGCGAAAGTAACTCTGTCTGGTACCTTTTCACGCCTAAATATGGGAACAGTTTTATGGGAATAGTTTTTATCCCGATATAAGGTTCCCGTGGGATAGTTTTCGAATCGCACGCGTACGAAGCTAGTACTGTATAAAAAAGCCTCTTAAAAAATATCCTCGCCGATATACGCCGACTTCCAAGCTAAACAAACACAAAAGCACACTCACGACTTCCACAGCGTTGGTATCATCATCATCATTCCTTTCCTTCTTAACTCGAAGCGGTTCGACCACCAATTGTCCGTTGTCGTTCAACACCACGGCTATTTCACCATCAGCATTGACAAATTCTAGTAGGAATGGTTCAGCTGTTATGATCGCCTTCTGTCCTTGGCTGTTCGCGACTGTGAGCTTGCCATTCTCGTTGGAGATAAGTTTAAGGCTGTTAACAAAATACATAAACATTATAATCAATACAAATTTTATATTTATGTAGAGGGTAATCTCCGGAAAATGGTATTTTTAACCTAAAAGTTGACTGGTAGAGAATGTCTTGTTGCATTGCAAGTCCGCCCAAAAAACTTTTTACCAAAAAATTAAACCGACTCCCAAAAAACACTGCAAAGTGAAAAATAACTTTAATTTCGGTAGTCGGTGTCTTTAGTTTTGTATTTGCTTTTTTGGCACCGACTTCCGAAATTAAAGTTATTTTTCACTTTGCAGTGTTTTTTGGGAGTCGGTTTAATTTTTTAGTAAAAAGTTTTTATTTCACTCTTTTTAGTTGGTCTATTTTTAATTTACCTAGTTACAAGAGCCTAAATGTCAACTACTTATAACCTTTTACAAAATATTGCTTTTCCCAATGCTGGGCCGTTAATTGTTGAGGAGTTCTCCTGGTACTTCACCATCAGCTCTACATCACCATATGCATTGTGACGAGCATAAAATGCTTAACATCCATATTCAAGTAATCGAATCGCAATCCACTCAATACTTATTATTGAGTAGTTTCGGCGGCCATCTGTGGTCCTCATCATCAGTTCCACTTCCTCAAATGGTACTTTTTGAGAGCAACTGTACAAGTTACTATAATAAATACCCAAAACGTCATAGGTGTGCCTATAATATTTGAAGAGTTCCCTCGATTTCTCCAGGATCCCATCATCAGATCCTGACGTTTATGACAATGGGACCAATTTCGAAGTATACCCTTTCAATCAAAAAAAGAATTTTCCAAATCGGTTCAGCCGTCTTCGAGTAATCGATGAACACACATAAAAAAAAATTAAAAAAATAATATACGCGTCGAATTGATAACCTCCTCTTTTTGTAGTCGGTTGATAAATAAACCAATGATCCATATTAAAAAAAAATTGTCTGGTAGTAAGTTGTATTATTGGTGAATTCACGCAGACGAAGTCGCGGCGATTGTTAGTTTATCAATACTAATATTATACAGCGGAAAAGATTGTTTGTTTAAACTCAACTAGTCGACGAAAGTACAGGGGGCTTAGCCAAAGTAACAATTTAAAACGATAACGAAGTTAGAAAAGACTGAAATGTATGGGATTGACATAAGTCACGTGGTCAATCGACATCGTTATCGCAAGTTGGTAGACAATGTTATAAATTCGCAACGAATCGTTATCGTGTTTATCCCATACAAATGCGTACTATGCGTAGACAAGCAGCGCTTTCAGTGTTCGCCTTCGCTTCGATCGTGATCTCCAAAAAAGATAACGAAACGAATGTTAAAACGTTGTAGTCATTGAAACAATTTGGCCGGATTTCATTCAACAGCTGATTTTTGACACTAAGTGGTTAATGCGTTTTTATTTCTTCATTTATAATCCTTAGATCATATAATCTCTAGATGGAGCATTAAATGCGCGCAAACGTGTCAAAAAATATCAGCCAGCTGTTGGCTTATAAGTTCTTACCCGCTGATTAGTGATTAGTGATTAGTGCCGATCGTGTCGCTTTGGTGTCACTACGTATTATGCGCGCTAAGTAATAAACAAATAACAGTGATAAAATGATGGTATGCGCTATTAAACTGTGCCGAAATGATAAAGGAAGGGTAAAACTAAACACATCACCTAACGTCACCTATCATCGGTAAGTAACCAAAAAACCGGTCAAGTGCGTGTCGGGCCACGCGCAGTGTAGGGTTCCGTAGGTTTTATAACAGCCAAGTGCGTGTCGTATTCAATATGAAACAATAACGAGAACACCTGGGTGAGGCGCCAAAAGCGATTAAGACAGCGACGGCAATTGGAAACAATTGAGGATATGCCAGAATTGTTGTTTATTCAACATTTCAGGCTTAATAAAAAACATTTAGGAAGTTATGTAACGACCTCAAAGGTCATGCTGGATTAAAAGGTTCCCCTGAAATTCCCCTGGAAATAACGGTAAGAAATTTTACATTAATAAACCAATTTAATTATAGGTAATGCAGGCATCTAGGTACCAACATAAGTTGTTAGTTGTCGCACTTTATAACTTGGGTTAAAGCATCTTCGTCTTCTTATGCTCTTCACGTTGGCCAACATAGTGGCGAATTTAGTGGCCAATGCCTATTGGCCAACGTGTAGATGGGGTGTTTGTTCATCTTGGGTACACAAACACCCCATCTACACGTTGGCCAATAGGCATTGGCCACTATATTCACCACTGCGTTGGCCAACGTGAAGAGCCGGCTTTAATTTATACTATACAACAATAATTTTGTGGTACCGCACAATGCGCACAATACTTTATTAACTGCTGTAAATTAAAATAAAATCACATCAACCCAAATAGGTACCTACCTATGTATTATTGTATTTTTCAGGTGCTGTGTGCTCTTAGCTTATTAGCTACAGGGTTGTACAAAAAAATTGTGGGTGTGGGCCAGTATTTGACGCAGTGGACAACAAGTCGCTGCATCAGGGAGGTCGTGATTTGTGAACGCCTTTAATCACAATTAGATGGTCAGCAGGTGGATAGTGTATCCACAAACGCCACACGAGAGATCCTTAATTAAAGATAAGTACGTAATTTTTTTTTTTTTAAATAGGTCAAATCCCTAATTCAATTTTTTTCTTAGGTTCCTACATACCTCAATAGTAACTTTTTGGTATTTGTTGTAAAATAATTTACAGATTTCAAAGGACACATAATTTGCCTGGTGTGATGGGTGCATTGACTGTACCTAATATTGCTATCACAAGACCAGTTGATGAAGAACATATGTTTTTTAATAGAAAAGGATATCATTAAATTCTAATCATAATATAAAACTATGTGGTTAACAAACTTCATCGAAACTATGTATATAACTATGTATTTATAAATATAAAATATCCCTTATTTATCATATGAACTCAATGAAGAATGTTAGAGGAAGCCTATGCCAAGCAGCACAGCGAAATAAAGGGGCATATTATTGTAAAATCTATAAAATGTCTTGTTTTGTAAGTAGGTACCTTAATTCTAATAATTAAGGGCTATTATTATTATATTTATTATATGTCATATCATGTAAAGAAATAAGTATATGATATATCAGATTAAGTAACTTTATTTATCAGCACTCAATTAAATCCCTTCTCTCCAATGCAATTTGGTTCTTTGTGGAAACCAAACAATACCTACCTATAGTTTTATTTCATTTTCTTTTCAGATGTGTGATTATGACTTACACATAACAAATGTTAATGCAAAATTTGGTGATGCTACACATGACTCCCACATATGGTCTGCGAGTCACGTGGGCACATATATGCAAGGGCTTTATGAAAGTGGTGAACACGTTTGGTTATTAGGTAAGTTATTCCTTATATTGTAAATAGTGAGACATCTGAAATGGCCTTATACACCAAGTAGTAATTTACTATATTTAAGTGAGCATAACTACAAATAAACAACGATTATACAATTCTTTATTAGAACTGGAGTAGTTTATTAACAAAAAAATATTTTTTTTAGGATATTCTGGCTATTCACAGCGGTTCTGGTTGATGACACCTATATCAAATGCTGAACCAGGATCCCAGGAAGAGATGTATGTACACACGACGTCATGTCCAAGCCAGGCTTCCGTCCTTGAGCCGAAGGTGGAGTGTGCACGAGCGGGCGGGGTGGTGGTGTTTGCATCTGGGATGAGGAAGGCAGAAGCCAATTATTTGATGGCTGTGAAGTGGAAGGTTGTGGTGAAGATGTCAGTTGTGGAGTTTCTGCAAAAGAAAATGAGTGTTACTTTGGACAATTTATGGATACCTCCTTTGTTTGTTGAAAATGTTTTCTTAAATCAAATCCTGCTAATATTGTAAAATGTGAAGGTTTGGATATTTGTTTGTTTCTTAGTCAATCACGCAAAAACGGCTGAACAAATTTGGATAAAAATTGACCCACACAGATATAGAATATAAATAGCAAAACTGAGGTTTCCTTTTTGGGGAGGGATTTTACATTATGTACTTACATAATAAAAATTCACTATAAAAAATATTATGATATTTTAAATCTAGACTTACCATCTACAATTTCCAAAATATACTGTATCATCTTGGGCGCCGGGATCATCTTGTGCAGAACATTGAGGTCCCTGAAAAAGATTGGTTGTGGTAGATTTATTAAAATAATGTATATATATTAATGAAATTATGTATTACTGAAAAAAATATTTATTTTAGGATGTAGTTATGTAAAAATTATGACAACATTTTTTCAGTTATATATATAATATTTACAAATACTAATTAATAACCACTTAAACCAATTTAAACTAAATAATCAGAAAATAAAAATGAAATGGTGTCTTTCATGTTAACTAAGTAACTTTTGTTGCCATTAACTAACATCATTTATTTTTATTGTTGATTGACCATTGTTAATAGAAATTTGAATATTTTATAAAACATCTGCCTACTAGAGAAAATTAGCTCATTATTGAGCATGAGCCTTGAAGATGTAAAATACTTACATTAAATCCTAGCTCTTCTACAGAGACTTGCTCGTCCACTGCTAAAGCACCCATTATAGCCAGCGCTCTTTCATCACTAGCTGACAAGGTTTGCCTGCTTGCTAGCCCACCTCCAGTCCCTCTTGCATGATTGCCTTATGGTCAATGCCTTTTTTTCGTCTTAGACTTCCAATCTGCCCACACCTAGATCAGTCATAGTCATAAGTATGTTATAAGTGTAAATGAGATTAAAAAGCCAAAAATTTGGTAAGTACTTTTGAAATTAATTGAAAAGTAAATAAACATCCGGGGCATGTTCTCATATGGCCATCGGACCCCAAAGCATAGCTTGAACTATGGGTGTCAGAGACTGATCATAATCATGTCGAAAATCCCCAGTCTAGTAATAACAGAGAATCAATGACAAGCCAACCTTCATAACCGCAAGGGTGTGTCTACTTGTCCAAAACCCTTGAAAACATAGCTAGGATTGCTAGCATCACACCAGTCTATCCAAAAATGTTCATTAGGTCCTTACTTTTTTCCACTTATCTGTAGTCTTGCTGACACCACCGCCAACAGCATTCAAAATGTTGGTAAGTTCAGACCATAATCGGTCTGACCTTACCCGACCTTGTGATCCAGCAAGAGGCCTCGCCAGGTCACCATGACTGTAACATAAACAAACAAAGATTCAATATAAGTATTTCATTGATAAGATCGCGTCATTGTTTACATTACATACTCATGAATAAAACTTGGATTTACTTACGTTTCCATATACTCAAGCAGCGTTGACAATTGTTCGGGACTTGCTCGCACTCTTGATTTCATGTTTTATCACTAAAAATTAAAATACAGATTACCTAC
The DNA here is from genome assembly GCA_943138885.2 of Tholera decimalis. Lineage (NCBI taxonomy): Eukaryota > Metazoa > Arthropoda > Insecta > Lepidoptera > Noctuidae > Tholera > Tholera decimalis. The sequence goes on from OW964571.2 coordinate 7,648,616, forward strand.
TCCAACATCGTTTTATTTTGAATACCATTAAGTTTTGGAGACGATCTAAAAGTAATAACACTGTATTCACTTACCACTGTCAAAATATTGTTTTTATTATAATTTGAACAAGATTAAACGCAACACTCACTATATAATTATTCTTATCATTAAAAGCAACAACAAATAAAAAGTTCACGGGTTTGATGATTTTGATTTTTGATCCGATTTGACACTTCTTGACTGACACTGATTAGTGATGGGTCAACTTGATTTACTAACTCGAGTTGGGCTTAGATCGAGTCGAATTCTCGAGTTGAATTCTCTTTAACTCGATTTAGTCGATTTGAATACGCGAGGTTAATGCGAGGTTTGCCGATCATTTATGACTATTTACCCGACTGCAAAGGAAGGGTTATGTTTTTCGCGCGTATCTTGTATGTATGTATGTTTGTGTTAAAGATGTAATATCTACACAATATGTTACTAAATAATGAATGTTGCCATCTGTCTTTTGTATTGTCGGTAGACATGTTTATTCTATGGTTTTAAATAAAATTATTCAGTCTGTGCCACTCGTCAATGGGAATACGTTGTTTTATTTTAGGTTATGGGCTACACGCTCATAAAATCGCGGTATTGAGTCGTTTTAATAAGTATTTTGCAGTAAAGCAAGTGTTAAAAGACAGTATTCAGTGCGATTTAGCTGTGAACTGACTGATCGTATTAATTATCGCAGTGTATAAGTGTAGAAACTGTTCGTCAAAATGGCTACCAACTACCTTATCAATGTGCCGAAACTAAAGGGACGCGATAATTATTCGGAGTGGTGTTTCGCTGCAGAAAATTTCTTAGTTCTCGAAGGCATGAAGCATTGTATCAAGCCAGAACCGGGAAAAGAAATAGCAAGTGCGGATGACGAGAAAACTAAAGCCAAATTAATTATGACCATCGACCCGTCGTTGTATGTCCACGTCAAAACCGTTAAATCGTCGAAAGAATTGTGGAATAAATTACGACAATTATTTGATGATAGTGGCTTTTCACGGAGAATAAGTCTGTTGAGAAATTTGATTTCAATCCGGCGAGATAATTGCAGTTCGATGACGTCATATGTGACTCAGATTATCGATACAGCGCAAAAATTAAGTGGAACGGGATTTGAAATAAATGATCAATGGACAGGGTCATTGTTGTTGGCTGGATTGCCTGATCGTTTTGCTCCAATGATCATGGCAATCGAACATTCGGGCATTTCCATTACGGCAGACAATATCAAGACAAAATTATTAGACATGGAGTCGGTAGATTACAATGAGAGTGAAATGAACGGTGCTTTCGTCAGTCATTCAAATCATGCAAAGCAAAATAAGAATTTGTCTATGGCCAAGAAAAATTGTGATGTTGGTAGTACTACTGTTCCGTCAAAGTCAAACACCAAGGCGGTGAAATGCTACCGGTGTAAACAAGTCGGCCATTACAAAAATCAGTGCACAAATAACGAAAATAATTCAGCAAATAAGAAAAATAAAGAAAGAATGCAATCAAACGCATTTAGTGCGGTATTTTTAAGTGCGAATTTCAACAAAAATGATTGGTATATCGACTCCGGGGCAAGTGTACACCTAACAGCAAACGAAAGTTGGGTTATGAATGCCAGATATGAACAAAATAAAGGAATTGTCGTAGCTAATAGTGAGAAGATGACAGTATTATGTTCTGGCAATGTTAAAATAACGACTTCAACTGATGATTGCGAGTACGACATCGTGATAGAAGACGTATGCTGTATACCATCTCTGACTACTAACCTTCTATCAGTCAGTCAACTAATTAAAAAAGGAAACAGTGTGTCTTTCACAGATAAAGGCTGTTGTGTTTACAATAAAAAGCAACAGTTAGTCGCTACAGCGGTATTGGTCAATGGGGTATACAAAGTAAACTTGGTATCCCAGGAGTATTTGGCTTCATCAGCTGTGTCAGGAGTAACATGGCATCGCAGATTAGGACATGTCAACAAGGAATACTTAAATAAAATGAAGAATGCTGTCTTGGGAATGTCATTTGATGAAAAAGTAGAAATAAGCAAGGCTTCTTGTACAACATGTTGTGAAGGTAAACAGTGTCGCTTACCATTTAAAGGCAGTGGTCAGAGAAGCAGTAACTTGCTAGATTTAGTGCACACAGACATTTGTGGCCCTATGGAGACTACATCGATAGGAGGAGCAAGGTATTTCTTGTTATTTGTCGATGATTACAGTCGCATAACATTTGTTTATTTTCTGAAGCACAAAAATGAGGCTCTGAAGTATTTCAAGATATTCAAAGCACAGGTGGAAAATCAAACAAAAAGAACAATAAAATTGATAAGAAGCGATAACGGTTTAGAGTATTGCAATAAGGACTTTGAAGATTACCTAAACAGTGCTGGTATTATCCACCAGAAAAGTAACCCATATACCCCAGAACAAAATGGTTTATGTGAAAGATTCAATCGCACAGTCGTAGAAAAAGCGAGATGTCTACTGTTTGATGCAAACCTGGGAAAAGAGTTTTGGGCTGAGGCCACCAATACGGCAGTGTACCTGCAGAATCGAACTGTGGCTGCTGCGTTGGATAATAGAACGCCATATGAATTATGGACTGGCACACAACCAGATATCAGCCATATTAGGATATTTGGTAGCACTGTCATGGTACATATAGCTAAACAAAAGCGTAAGAAATGGGATAAGAAATCTGTGAAATGTATTCTTACAGGATACCCAGATAACATAAAGGGATACAGAGTTTTTAATCCAGAAACAAGGACTGTGTTTACAAGTAGAGATATGGTCATTATTGAGCCAGAAATCAATTCTGAATGTATGATTCAAGTGCAAGACCAGAATGTTGCTTCAGTGGGGGATGAGGTTAAACCAGAACAACAAGGCCAGAAGGTAACAAGTTTTGAATCAACATCTAATCTTGAAGATAACTCCAACAGTGAAAAGGATTATTCCTATGATGATGACAATGATAAAACATATGTTCCAAGTGATTATGAAGACTCAGAGAGTACACTTCGGTGTGAAAATGAAGATTTCATGGACAGACCCAGACGAACACGGAAACCACCAGAGAGATATGGTATGTCGAATCTTTGTACAAGCGCTGAAACCTACGATGATGGGGCAGGTTTGACACTGCATGAAGCTTTAAATGGACCAGAAAAGAAACAGTGGATGTTGGCCATGCAAGAAGAACTACAGTGTTTCAAAGAAAATGGTGCATGGGAATTATGTGATAGTCCACAAAATGGTAGGGTTGTACAGTGTAAGTGGGTGCTTCGTAAAAAATATGGTAGTGATAACAAAGTTCGGTTCCGTGCACGATTAGTTGCTAAAGGTTTTTCACAAATCGAAGGTATAGACTATACAGAAACATTTTCTCCTGTTGTGAGACATACTACATTGAGGTTACTATTTGCATTGTCAGTTAAGTTAGGATTTGACATTACTCACCTTGATGTAACTACAGCCTTCCTGAATGGTGCTCTTGATGAAACCATTTTTATGCAGTTGCCAGAAGGATTTTCTGAGCAGACCCATGAGGGTCAGGTACTTAAATTAAAAAAGGCAATCTACGGGCTTAAACAATCTTCGAGAGCATGGTACAGGAGAGTTGATGAATGTTTGTTAAATATTGGTTATAGGAGATCTAAGATAGAACCATGTTTGTACACAAAAATTAGAAATAATTTGAGGACTATTGTAACACTTTTTGTGGATGTTTTTTTTATTTTTTCGAATGATTGTAAAGAAACAGAATATTTGAAAAATGTATTAGCTAGCCATTTCAAACTTAAAGATTTAGGTGAAATCAGAAAGTGTCTTGGTGTCAATGTAAGTATTAATAAATCTGAGAAAACTATCACATTAAACCAGTCTGATTATATTGATCAGGTGTTAAATAAGTTTAACATGAGTCAATGCAAACCCATTCAGACTCCTATGGAAACTAAGTTACATGTATCTAAGGGGGAAAACTATGTTGGAAAATTCCCATATCAGCAAATTATTGGTTGTCTAATGTACTTAGCAGTTTTAACTAGACCTGATATTACTTATACAGTTGGGTTTTTGAGCCAATTTAACAATTGCTATTCTAAAGAACATTGTGCATATGTAAAGCGTCTATTGAGATATTTAAAATTTACTAAAAATTACGGTTTGAAGTACACTGCTGATGGAAATTCAATATTAGAAGGATATGTAGATGCAGATTGGGGTGCAAATGTTATAGATAGGAAGTCATATACAGGATATTGTTTCACTTTATCTGGTTGTGTAATTTCATGGGAAACTAAAAAAACAAACTACTGTAGCATTGTCTAGTAGCGAGGCCGAATATATGGCTATTACAGAAGCATGTAAAGAAGCTGTTTATTTAAGAAACTTACTATATGAAATTACACAAAAGTTGTATACCATTGATTTATTCAACGATAATCAGAGTGCACAAAAGCTAACTATGAATCCAATGTTTCACAAGCGTACAAAACACATGGACATTAAGTTTCACTTTTGTAGAGAATGTGTAGTAAATAAAATTGTAAATGTGAAGTATTTGCCTACAGCTGAGATGCCAGCTGATGTATTCACGAAGGCCTTATGTGTTGTGAAACATTATAAGTTTTTGGATGTATTAGGTATTCAAAGATTGTAATACTTTTGTATATCCATATTGTTAGATATAGTGGGGGTGTTAAAGATGTAATATCTACACAATATGTTACTAAATAATGAATGTTGCCATCTGTCTTTTGTATTGTCGGTAGACATGTTTATTCTATGGTTTTAAATAAAATTATTCAGTCTGTGCCACTCGTCAATGGGAATACGTTGTTTTATTTTAGTTTGTAATATTCTTTATTACCTCATATCTTCAGAACCACTGAACGGATTCACATAATTTAAGTATCGTTAGATTTGTCTTAGCAGCCCAAGTGTTCTTAGATAGGTGACATTTGTAAAAATCAAACATGGCGGCTGTGCGAAGTCATTATACATAGTGAAAAAAAATTCTTTTTTCGAATACCACAATATGGGTATCAAATTAAAGGGCTTACCACAAGGATTTCAAAAAGGTATATCATATTTATCATTAGTGTAATAGTAGCAAAAACAATACAAAGAGAAAGTTTAAAATATGGACTTGAGCTCTTTCGCTTTCTGAATCCGGTGGGGTGCCAATGTGACACGACCGGGAAAATTAAAAAAATGTTAATTAATATTTTAACTGAAAAGTTGAAAAAAAAAGTTATTTAAAAAATCTAAAAAACCCGACTGCTCAACTGAAATGCAAGGAACAAGCACATTTTTATTTTAAAAAGTGACAAGCAGGCGGACCCGTCATTTTAAAAAAAAATACGATCTTTTGGGTCCCGCCTGCTTGTCACTTTTTAAAATAAAAATTTGTTTGTTCCTTGCATTTCAGTTGAGCAGTCGGGTTTTTTAGATTTTTTAAATAACTTTTTTTTTCAACTTTTCAATTAATAATAAAAATAAAAAAAAACATAACTTTTATTTTCATTCATTTAATTCGCTACAAATGTCAATTATGTCAATGTCACAACAACACAACATTGCATTGTTGCAGATTTGAGGTTATTTTGGAGTACCGGTTGTTATTGTTGTTAATTTTTCGAATTATTAGGTACTGTATAGAAAAAATGCCGGGACCTAAAAGGAAATCTGTTGTTTGGCATTTATTTGAATCGCCAGTGAATGGACATGCTAAGTGCAAACAGTTTTCAGATTCATACAAATATAGTTTTGTTGTTAATTAATAGAAATACTTAATTTATTTATGTTATGAAAATTTAATCCTAAATACATAAAGCATAAATGAATACATTTCTTTTTTATTTGAATTTTACCTACTTTAATTATAATGGTCCATGGGGACCATTATAATGTATGGACATATTTATGCTGAATTTGTTCAATTTTGTTTAAATATTGTTACGATAAATCATTTACTCAGTTTCATTTCACCCAGTTAACTCGAGTTGAACTCGAGTTACGTGAACTTCAACTCGAGTTGTGTTTATTCCGGGTTGGCACATCACTAAACAATTCGACACTGTGTTCGACACAACGATCGCGACAATCAGAGACGACGATGAATGTAGATATCGTCTCGCTACGAAGCAATGTTACTTTGGCTAAGGACCCTGAGTGGATTTGGACGAAATTTGGTACAATAATAATCAAATTATTGTAATTAAAAAATTGGTACATTAGCCGCTGAAGCCCTGACTCCTGAGCTAGGTAATAACTTGTGTTACAGGAGTCAGTGTCTTCTCCCATTTTTACTACTTATTTACATTTTTAACACAATAAAATATTTATAAATATTCGTAAAAGTAAGCAATTATAAAAACGTGTGTGCATGTGTATGTGGCGTATGGGTGTGTGTAGCCACATATTTGTTCTCCTTTTAGCTTCATTTTTTTAAGTTTTGATTTTGTTTATTTTATTATAGACTACCAGCTGCTCGCGACTTCGTTCGCGTGGGAAATTTTTCCCGTGTAAATCCTGATCCCGTGGGAATTTCGCAAAATCCCGTCTTAGCGAGCATGTACGTACTAAAAGGAACCCACATGCAAAATTTGAGAGCTCTACTACTTGTAGTTTCTGAGATTTCATGATTAATCAGTGAGTAGTATTGGAAGGGTTTTTTAATCCTATCTCCTTTCTCGCGCCGACAAAAGAACACCGCCTTTACGCTAGGCTACTAGAGTACTAAGCACACAGAATTACGGAAGAGATTTATCGTGATATTTGCAAGTAACGTGGAAAGTTATTCATCTACGTAGTGCGGTGACACGATTGTTATGATTTCAATTCAAGAAACTTACGAAACCGAAAATTTGGTATCAATTTTTAGAGTATTTTATTTTGAGTATAAACCCTTCCAATATCGTTTGATATCATCCAAAGAAGCCGTGCCCTTGGTATGTATATACCCTTTACGGTACACATTGTATAGATAGATATACGTTGCCAGGAAGCAGTGTTGTCGTCCAGCCGAGGCAGACTTATATTTTACAGCTTTACATGTGTGGGAAAAGGCTGAGCAGATAATGATAATGTAGATATTTAGTTAAGTAAACTCATTATTAACTTAAAGTAGGCATGATTTAACCATTTGTTTTGATAAGGATTGAAATGTTTCAAGTAGGCTTATCAAAATCAACGGAAATTTGTTTTATTTCCATTGGCTACACATGCTTGATTAATTCAATTATTCAATCAGTAGCCAATGTTCAAAATGTATATATTTTTTTACATAATGTATCACTGACTTGTCAGTCTAGTAGGTAGTTAAGTTTGACGAACTGTAGAAGATTAGATATAGTTTTCATGAAATTAACATTACAGACATGTCAATTTAATGAAAACTATCTATAATCTTCTACCTGCAAAGTTGATAAAGACAATTTGACAATAACATTGAGCAACTGAATTTGAACTTTATGACCAGACATTTAAGTTATAAGTTATGTATACAACAAAAAAAAAAATAGTGTGTCAATATTAATAGATTTCTTACCTATCAGCTTTAGGTTCTCCTTTGAGCGCCAACTGTGTCCTGTACCTAGGATACAACGGGTCTGCTTCATCAATCTCAACCCGGAAGGTACCATCTGCAAGGGCTGACAACCTCAGAGCATAATGCCACTGCGAAAAAGAAAAACTATCGTGAATCTATACATATAATAAAACAGTAAAAATAGTGTGTCTGCACATATCAAATTTTTACAAAAATAAAGATATTTTTTTTTAAATCTGTCTTTTTGTACACGCTATTCTCTGGCTCTAATGAATGGATTTGAATGAAACTTAGAAGGTAGATAGTTTACATCCTGCAATAACACATGGACTTTTTATCCCGGAATTCCCATGGGATCGGGATTTACGTGGAAAAACTCTCCCATGCGAACGAAGTTGCAGGCATAGCTGCTGCCTGCAACTTCATTCGCATGGGAGAGTTTTTTAATAAAATACTTAATTATAAATTAAGTATTTAATAAAATACTTATTTAATATTTAAGTAATAATATAAGTAATAATAATAAGTATTTAATAAAATACTTAATTATGTTTGAAACCTGGAGCTCTTTGTCCCATAATATATGAAAGAAAGAAAGAAAATAAATTTATTTTCTTTTAAAAGCGATATTGCAGTTAAGAGACTAAAAAGAAATCACAGGCTCTGAGTGAACGCTGAGGCGCTTGTTTCCTGATCCAAATGGATCCAAGGATCACAAAACAAATCTGATAATAGTCTGGCGACTGATTGCAGATACAAAAAAGGCATAAGATAAATACAAATAAAAACAAACAGCATTGTATAATAGGCCCAGTTCAGCAATGTGCCAGTCAACTGTAAATTGCCTGATATAGGCTTTTTATATAATGTTTATTTACAGTATGTATATGACATATATGCAATAAATGAAAACACTGGCAATACTCATCATATGAACAACTTTTAATATGAGGCCAACACTGAAATCGCTAAAAAAAAACTGAGACTACCCTATATATTTGTGTGTGCATAAGTTGCTTTTTGCAATTCCAGTGTTAGCTTCATATAAAAAGTTGTTCATGATGAGTATTGCCAGTGTTTTCATTTATTGCATATATTGTTGTTGTTGTATATGTTGTTTTATTTATATTTATAATTTGTCATGCTTGTTAATGCATAACACATCTCAAAACTTCTGTTCCGTTTTCTGTTTTTACTTATGAGAACCTGTGATTGGCTTTATCTTACTTATACCACTGCAATCAATAAAGATTAGCTGTTGGTTCTCCTTTTAATAAATAAATAATAGTGATGAGAAAGCTTAAGAAAATACTAATTAATTTCTAAAAGAACTGATAGTTTCTGCTGTTGGATAGATTGAGTGTAAGGTGATTTAAGGGGAAAGTAATTGAAAGTTTGACAGTAGACAGATCGGAATAAAGGAAAAGTTAGATGATAATTAAGTGATTCAATTATTTTTTTAATTAATTTTATTCAGAGAATAAAACAGATTATCACTAAAACTGATTATAAGACGATTGTTCTTAATATTAGCTGTTTTGTAAAAATAAATATATTTCTTTTCAATGATAAGAATTCTGAAAATTGTTTCATCAATAGACACAAACAGGATTTGTGTGTCAGGTGAATTAAAATGACCCAAATTAGTCATGGAACAGAAAATATTTATGGAATTTTATTTCATGTAGATTATTAATGCCATACAGTTTCATTGGCAATTTGTTTTTTAACAAGACATACAAAAGTTACTAGTTATTTTACCGTTGTGTTTATTAATTTTGTATTTTCACTTTTTTATAGATATGAGACTTAATTATATAAGTACAGTTAATCAATGAAATTGAAAATGTCAAGATAATGAAAAATTATTTCTATTAGTCAAGGATTTCTGTATACTCTGTATATTTGTAAGTCACACTACACTAAAACACTTTATAATGATGAACATAATATATTGTAACTGATTGTTCATTAGTATTGTAAACTGCATCCTGAAATACAGGCTAGGCCTAGCTCAGGCGCAGTTGCTTACTATATTTTTATTATTATGTAAATTCTGTGCTTTAATGAATGTATATTTTTAATGACTATTATGCTGTACAAATGTAAAATGTTATAAGCACAATATGGTGCAAATAAATAAATTAAATTAAAATTTAGATTTTCCCTGAAGTTACTAGTTTTGGATGAAATTCTTGATTTGGGCAAATACTTTACAAAACATGTAGTTAACTGCACCTAAGCAGTTTATTACAAAAATAGCTTGGCAGACGCCCAATCACCAATGCATTAGATTTGTACCTTATCAGACAAATGAAAAATATGATATTTCTACTTACTAAAATGGTTTTCTGGGGCGTTGATGTGTCTACAGTGTTAACTTCAGCCGACAGGACATTTCCGTGAACCACAACAGTATCTAAATTAAGCGAATACTGTGATTTTTCAGGCTTGAAACCACGCAATCTCTTGCAAAAACCCGATTGCTCGCAAGTCTTGAAATTGTTCTTATCTACGGCATAACTGCCACTTAACGCCAAAGCGGCAACAAGGAGAAGCCCCCAAGTCTTCATACTGCAATACAAATAGTTATTTTAGTGCCAAAAATGTGCTATTACTAACAAAGACCGGTGTTAAAACAAACCCAAAAATTAACACAAGTTGAAACACGATATTTGATCACATACCTGGCTAGATTTATATATCTACGCCTAAATAATGTTGTACTATTATGTGGCAATTTTTTTATAAATTCATCGCCGCGAAAATAATGTTATTGAAATAATTATGACGAAGAAACGATGGAAACTCAAGCACGCGTTACGTGGAGATATCCCGTTTGACAACTGTTATATACTGGGTTACCAGCAGTCAAAAAACCTGTTTCCTTGTTTTGATTGAAAGCACCTGCTCAAAAGTGATGTCATTAACAAATATCGACAAGTGGTCGACAATATGCAATTAATCAGATTAATGTTTTTATTTGATTTCTTGTAACCAAGTCTTATGCTTAATGTGAATACTTGAAGTTAGAGGCTTATGAAAGATAGAAGATTATTCTAACAAAACTGCTCAAAATTATATCTCCAGAGTCGCAAACTGTTGAAAATATATAATTTCTCTCCACATCTTTTCTCTCTGACAGAACGTTCACATTCTAGAGGTTAATCAATAGAAAGAATACTTTAGCTGTCTTTTTAACAGCAATAGGGTAAAAATACAAATAGGTTCAGCAATTAGATTTCCCCCTTCAATATTTCTTACTGCACCTTACTTCTTGAATCCAATAATTGGCGAATATTAAATCGCTCTCACTAATGGCTGTCACCAAGAAAAGGAGATTGACAGGGTTTAGACCAAATACTGTCCAGAAATTAAAGTTCCTGGCATCACTAGATACTGAAAAAAAAATAGTTTAAAAAAGTCGGTCCCAGGGGTAAGCAGTATTTTTTTTGTACTGAGAGCAAGTACTTATTATTTTTCATTATATTTAGGTTATTTAGATGTTTACGCTCCAAAAAATATTTCATTTCACATTTAATAATGCCTTATCGCTTAACCGTAGCACACCAAGCTCGAAAACCATTTCTTTTATACTTTGCTTTATCCTACTTTGTCGTGCCGGGCGTACAAAACTCTCACTTCACTGTCTGATTTTTCGCATTTAAATATTATATGTATGTTAATCTCTCTCTCACAGCTAGACACTGGCGATATAGCTACATGCGTTGCGCACGCGCTGCGCTGGTAGTTTTCCCACCTCGATCATTGCCAGAGCCAGCCCTTGACGCTAAGCCGATAATAGGCTTAAATTCCCCTAATAATAATGATCTGATCCAGCCTGTCCCTAGCTACCCTCCCCCTGTGACACCCTAAGCCGAGGTCCGTACCCCATAGGCCCCCTTAGCATGTAGTCGCCTAATTTGTAAGTTTTTATAATAACCACTGTCTTGGAGGCTTTAATTTATGTATTAATTAAGGCAACCACAGGCATCTCCGTTTAAGCAGCCGACAACCTCAGATGTTGACCTGCGAGATGCTACACATAAAAAAGCTAATGGTTTTCATCACTCTCCGCAAGACGCTCGCTCGTGGTGGTCATGCTGCTCTGCGTTCCACAATCGCCCCGTGTCTGTGTCATCGCTCCCTTCCGCTCGCTGTGACGTCATTCGTAGTCGCTGATTACATCACCCGATCCAGAACTGTCTTTATCAAGGCAGCGAAGGATATTTTATTTCTTTACGAGTGTTTTCAAAACGTTTTTCCCATTCAGAGAAAAACCACAGTTTTGTGGTCCTTGTTGGGAACTCTCACGGTGTTAACCAAACCAATACGGTTTTGACCCACCCGCTCCCCTTCTAGGTGATGCAGTTCGTAGGCGTCCAGTGCTAGTTTTTGGTCTTGTGGATCTCCTAATCAAACCTAGTTACTGAGTTTTCTCCACAGCAACACACCGTAGTGTCGGTTGGGTGTGTCTACCCCTTTTCACTGGACCCAATAGGGCCCGATTCGCACAATAAGTCTGGTAACCGACTTGAACCCCGTGGAACAGACTTTACTATGAAAGCCTTCCCTAACATGGCCTCTACCTTCTTGCCAGTGCTGATGTGCGGTACCCTAACTTATAATACAAGGGCGGATCAGCTTTGGCGCCAGGGGGTCACATAGACGTGATCCAGTCACAAGAAGTTAATTTTGATAATAATAGATAGATGTAAATAGTAGGTATTTTATTAATAAATTTTAGTACAAGTCGCGGCATGAAACTTTAGCGGTGACCGTTATTGCGCAGAAGTAAAAATTAAGGTACTGAGGGGGGCTAGCGGGATGAAGGGCGGCCATGCGTAGCGCCGATTGGCGCTCCAGCCGCATTATGTTCCCCGCGCCGATACGACGCTCCGCGCACATCCCGTGTACAGTCGCGTCATTAATTGTATTGTTATTGCTGTTATTTTTTGTTGTTGTTTTTTTTGTTAAGTTTGAATTTGTTTGTTAAATTAATTTTTTAGTTTGTTTGTGACTTTAAAGTGAATATACCTAGAAGAAATACTGTTTTGAAAAGACAGGCAAGGAAAATGGTTTATAACGTGAATTGCTTTTTAAAAAGGGAATCTAACGAATTAATTGATTCTTTGAAACAAATTAAAAGTGAGATTGACGAAGCTACAAATACTTTACTCAGTCATTCGGACAGCATCACTGTAAATTTGAGAATGGTTCTCTGTAGATTCAGATTCACTGTAGATTCTCTGATTCAGATTAGACTTAAATCTAAAATAACAATTTTCAAATTAACAAATAATGTTTTTATTTTTATACTCCCCACAAAACTTGTTAAAAATTATATCTTAGGTATCTACTATAAATCCTTGGACATTGGCATTGGAGATAAACTATTTATTAAAGTATAGGTAATATTATTTGCATGCGCGACAGTACCCATGCGCAGCAATCCCTCCGCGTATCGTTCAGCGCTAGACTTACGTGCCGCTACCTATACTGTACTTAACAATACCTACCCATATTTAAATAACAAAATATTTTTTTCGGTTACGTCTTCTCCCGAAACGCGTTATCACTTCATCTACATCAATAGGTACATTTTTATGGACGTGGTCAAGCCATTCCGTTTAGCAACTGGCAATTTTCAGCATCTTCAGAAAAGGGAAGCCTAAGTTACCAAGTTAAATGAAGCTCTTAATTCCTTGAATATTGAAAACGATGACCTGGAAATCATTTGGCAGTCCGGAACATCTTTTGTCAAGGAAACAAGCTCTCAAATCTTGGGCCATAGAAACACTACATTGGACGACTGGTTTGATGAGATTGACAAGTGCACTAAACGGTCACCGTTTAGCTACTTAATATATAGCACAATATTAAAACAAACGAATCCAGGAAAGCACTTCAAGATTGAGAAGACTAACGAGAGATGCGAAAGATAAGTGGTGGCAAGAGAAGGCGAAATTCTTATAGACACACAACAACTGAGTGCATTTTATAACGAGATTCGTAGCGTCATTGTTACCAAGAAAATTTTAAACGCACCGGTAAAGTATCTGTCGCCAACAAGGACGATAATTATCTTGAAGAAAGCAGTACGCGAAGATAATATCTACGGCGAAATGCTGAAGTATGGAGGAGAGGAGTTACACCAGATCATATGGAAACTCTTGTTGTGTATGTGGGTGGAAGATAATTTCTCGCATTTTCTCACTGTACAAAAACAAAGGAGATCGCTCTAACTATAATTCGTACCGAGGTATTTCCCTTCTTTCCATTCCAGGAAAAAAAATTGCTCGAGTCTTTCTAAATAGATTTCTGCCTTTATCCGAAATTATACTGCCAGAATCTCATTTCGGCTTCAGACCGGAGAGTGGAACCTGCGAGGTCATCTTCTCAATCCGCTAGCTTATTGAGATGAGTAGGGAGTAAGGTCGACCAATGTTTCTGTGTTTTGTCAACCTTGAAAGCACATTCGCGCTCTCAACAGGCATCATTTAAAGTATCTGCGAGATATAATGAACATCCAGAGATAGTGTTCGAAACACGGATGTTCTTCGTCGTGCAAACGCTGCGCTGGAGTGGACACGTGTCGTGAATGTCGGACGACAGACTGGCTAAACGCATCTTATTCTCAGAACTCAAATATGGCAAACGTCAACGGAGTGGTCAATATTTAAGATTTAAGGATGTTTTGAAAAAGCAAATGAAGAGATACAAGATCGAACCATCTCAATGGAAGCACAAAGCAGCTCAATTTTTGGATTGGAGACGGCTCATTAATTTACAAGTCTCTGATTTTGAATTGCTACGACGATCAGATTTTGACAAAAAACGAGACGAGTTGAATGTCAGTGAACTTAGCAGATCATTGTCCGGCAGATAAAAAAAACAGTTCTCTTCGCATGCAGCTGAGTTCTATAGTTCCTGATACTTTTCAGGAATAGTTCTGGCTTTTTTACCCTGAAAAAATTCATACGTCAAACTGCTCTGCTAACTTTCCGTAGAACATTCCACAGATCATTTTCCGGCAGACAGACCAAAGTACTAGAAAAATTGAAAATTTCCATTTCCATCTTTAGAACTTTGCTCAAATTATAGAACTCTTTCTTATATGCCAAATTAGTAAAAGAAATGAAATCTAGAAGAAGATTCAAGACCAGAACTCAGATTTTATTGCCAGCAGAGCATACCAGGAAAATTGTAAATTTCCATTTCCATCTTTCAAACGAGCGCAGTCGCTTCGGAGAGCTGAACAACCAAGCTCTAATGTTTGAATAAAATAGCAATGATACAGTCGCCGTAGCCGAAACTGGCTAGGATGAACATCATCATCATCGTGGACGTGGAGAAGTGCCAGTCCGGTTAGACGTTCTTCAAACATTGAAGCTCTTAGCCACGATTTGATTTTTCGTAACGTAGAGAAAGTTCTGCTGTCGCTACACTAACAGGTAAGGTAGCCATAATACATAAAAACAAATCTTATATTAGGGTACATCTCAACATCGTAATTTAAAATAAGGTCAGAAATCGTTTTATAATAAGGTCAGAAGCTTTTTTAACTTAATTCTTTATTACTAAAAGTTAGTTAGTCGAAACGAAGCGCGCGCAAGTGTCACACGAAATGTGACATAAATGAAAGGTGGTGGCCGTAGATGTGGCGCGGAAAAAATCAAATTTTCGATGCGTTCGTTGCCGAATAATGCGTTTACCGTCGAACAAAGTATTATATTAAATCAATTTAAAATTCAAAATTATGTTTAACAATTTTAATTAGTGGTCCATCTAGGTTCTGGACCCAGCCCAGGGGGGGTCATGACCCCCATGACCCCCCCCCCTCGATCCACCCTTGTTATTATAAGAAGGAACTATACTGCATCCCTCTAAGCCCACCCACCGCCTGTCTCATCGCGGCGGTGGATCATTTGCTATTCAACAGGCACTATAATGATATGCGGTCATTCAATATGCTATCTAGTAACGTGCAATTCTTAAGAATGCACCTAAAGAGTAGACATTCATCACCAAGAATATACCATTGCTATATACGTATATTAATTGATACAGACAATCGTGATCGTGGACTAGAGTGACTGAAAAACTATTGATGCTCATGCTCCACGGGTAGCAGAACGATAGAATGTTCTGCGCACATTGTGTGCCTGTTTAATTAGTACTATCGTTATCGTATCGGTATCGTAAGTTCATTTTTCACCAATAAATAGTTCCCAAGAAAAAGCTTTTTCTCATGACTCCTGGGATAGATTTTGATGCCCTTTTGTTTACTGACTAAGTGACTAGTGTTAGCCAAAGGAACATTTTGCACTATATTTCCATTATGGGCAACACTTGCTCCAATTCCCATACAAAGACTGTCAATCTCCTTGGAAAGTAAAACCCGACAAAAAATATTGCATTCAAAAGGTTCTAGTGGTCATTTTTGCATTTAACAGTGAAGTTACTTAATGACATAGTCATAATTTGTTGAATAGTAAATACATAACAAACTTTGTATTAAATATACAGAGTGGCCCGTTTACAATGGTCCAAAGATTTTTTTCAGCTTGAGAGCATCATAAGTGATCATTTAAAACATACTTTAGTTAAGAGAAAACTTATGGTTTCGAAATAATGTTTTTTTTTTTTAATAATCTTGTCTAGTTATTTACACTAGATGAGCCTATAGTGCGATAGGTATTGCACTATGCTTATACCAAATTTCATTCGATTCGGTCCAGTACTTTTCATAACAGAGTGGTTTTGTGTCAAAAATATTGAAATTTCGGGTATTTTAAAAATAAAACATAATTTCTAAACCATAAGTTTTCGCGTATGTTTTAAATGTTCACTTATGATGAAGCTGAAACAAATCTTTGGAACACTGTAAACGGACCACCCTATATTAGTAAAGGAAACATTCCTCATTGGACCTTAGAGCATTTATAATATTATGTTTATAATGCTCTAAGCATTGGACCTTCAAAAACGTCTAAAACGGATAAAAATCGACTAAATGTTTCTGTCTCATGGATTGTCAAACTACCTACCGAATTAACCAATATAAAATAAAAAAATATCACAAGAAACGTTTTCAAAACTACGCGCACAAAAGTTGTACCTATATTTAATGAATTAATTATATTAGTGATCCGGACCAAACATAAATAAATATTGGTGCGTTGTAACACGAGCGGTCCGAAGTGGGAGTCACAGGGGACATGACCCCCGCCCCCTAATTTCAGACTGCAACCATGCCTGGCGTTGTTAATAAACCCAATTTGAGGATTTGGGACTGGGTATTAATCTGGACATACAATCCAATGCAGAGTTTGTAGATAGGAAAAGAGAATAAGTCTCCTTTGACTCATTTCTTTCCTACTAAAGTAATTATAATTGAAATATTTAAAAAGATGCCGATCTCATGCATTTCAGTTTACGCACTGGTGGGAGACAAAACAACCTAATATCGACTAGACTTAACGTCAAAATTGACAGCTAACTATTAGAATCGCGCAGCTCTAAAAATGTTGTCACCGGTTTTGCGCAAGGTTTTTGATAAAATTACATTCGTTTGTCAGAGCACCGGTATATACAACACACACTATTGTTCATTAATAAAAATGTCTGAACCAAAGTGGAAAACCGAGAAGTACAGGTTACTTAAAATGGGACCGGATGACAAGAGGAAATCTGGAATGTATGACGGTAAAAAGGTCGTTACTGTGGACACGGTTGATCCTTGGCACAGCTACGTGGTCCGTAATAAAAGCATTGAAAATGATAGGAAGTATACCTTGGATGATCTGACGGAATTCAAAAAGATTAATATAGACAAAGAACAGAATAAACTTCTGTCCGAGAAGGTTTCTCTTTTTAGAGGCGATATTACTCAACTGGAGGTTAGTACGTTGATAACTTTGTAACTATGCTGTCCTATGAGTAATAGACATGCAATTTCAAAAAGTAGAAACCCAATAACGTGCTTGGTGAAGAAATTAAAAGCTTTTGCAGTTTGAGATATTTTTTGTAAGTTAAAAGAATTTTGTTGAAAGAATTAACAAATATAGGTAAGAATCTATCACCATCCAACTAGCCCAGGCACTGTCGCAGCCTGGAATTTTGGGGGGTCACTAACAGTAAAATATGATGAGTAAATGAGTTTATTTTATTTTACAATACAAATATTATTGCACACATCATAAAAGAAATGGAAGTCTTCTTTTTTATTGACAATCAGGTGATAATATTTGGAACATATTATTTTGCAAAATTTTAGATTTTCTTGTTAGGGGTGGGGGGGGGGGGGAGGGGATCATGTCCCCTATGATACCCGGACCCTAGCTAGCCTTAAATACTATGAAATGAAATGTTTTTTTTTTATTTTAAGTTATCCTGGATGAGGCCGGTGTTTCAACTGACTACTTTGAGATTTGAGAAGGAACACCAAAACAAATTCAGAGGTCTAATCTTATCATTTGTTGAAGTACTTAGTAATTATTTCTCAGGTCAGCGCCATAGTAAATGCTGCTAATGCAAGATTGAAGGCTGGAGGGGGTGTTGATGGAGCCATACACCGTGCTGCTGGACCGCTCCTACAGGTATATTCATTTGTACTTTCGTTTTTGTAACTCTGCATGGATAACTTTTTACTCATCCACGGTTCATATCATTCATGTTTATACTGGTCACATACTTGAGATTTCCTATCCCTAGTCTGAAGTTACATATTTTAGAAAAAAAAAATTGAATTCTGATACAAGTCATAATAATATGTCTCTTTTTTAATTTGTTAATATCCAATAGTTAGCTTTGTTTATTAATGAATTTTAAATATATATTAGTTGAAATTGAATATTGGCTGTCTTAGGCAGTGTTAATCCTGTTAGTTCCTGCAATATTTATAATGTTGTTGACTCATCTTTGTTTAGTCTTCCTTTAAGCCTTTTGCTTGTTGAGGATATCGAATAGTTCTCTTACCAAGATGTTGTAAGTATGGGATCCTTTATTCCAATAAATTACTTCATTCTGTAGTTTCACTGCGTTTTATTTCATTCCAAAAAAACCCTTTACAAAATTCTAAATTACATTCTATACATGTTTGATAAACTTGGTAAACTGCTCTAAAAAACTAAATCATTTATGATCGACCATATACAACAGACTCCGACTACGACTATATCTTATACTCACAATGTTTTCTACTTGACTTTTCTTTTTCATTTTTCTTGTCACATTTTAAAAACATTCCTAACAACATTTTGGTTTTAAATGCCATAGACTTAAAAACCTGCCAGTAAACCATAGACATAAAATTCTATAAAACCAATATTACAACATCCCCTCTGAATTTTATGTTTATTGCAATTAGAATAACATCTCCTATTTAACTCCTATCAACTCATTTTTAAAAACCCAACTCAATTAAACCACCACTTCACGTTGCCAGCTATGCAAAGGAGCCCCAATAACACAAAACCTATAAAATTCTACACCAACATCCCCTCTGAATTTTATACTCTGACCATCACTAAACACACTTCACTTATAAAACTCCTAACTTATCTACTTCGACTCTATATAAAATTATTATAAAACTCCTGACTTATCTACTTCGACTCTATATAAAATTATTCAACGCTATCTTCAACACCAACTCCTCGAACTTCAACATCTTCACCACTAACTTCAACTTCAACGTCTTCAATCCTGCGATCAGAAACCTCAGCATCTTCATCACTAACTTCCGCATTTTCTTCACTGCGAAAATCATCACCAACAACTCCTTTGCATCGCTTTCAAATTTCAACCACTATATTCTGTCTTTCTCGACAATTTTTAATCTTCAAATCATTTTCAACAAATTTTATTTTCAACAATAATTTCATCTTGTACTCCAAAGAATTTTTAGACTTATCTTTCGTCGATCTTCTTACAACATCTGGTTAAATTTGCCCGGGGGCAGCCCATAACCTGTTAGAAATATTGAATCGTTCTCTTACCAAGATGTTGTAAGTGTGGGATCCTTTATTCTAATAAATTACTTCATTCTGTAGTTTCACTGCTGTATTCGCGACCGCGTCGATCGCGAATCTTGTGGGAGGTGGATCGGTACTCGACGTCTCCTTACCATCCCACGTATGCCAGAAATCCACATCTTGGGTCGCGGGTTCAAGGAAATTGAAGAGAGATGAACGAAAGAATTTCCAATATTATAATTTCACTAAACATGGTTACAAAATGGCGTCCTCGCCGGTAACAAAAACAATAAGAATGACGCGTGCGCTACGCACCGCGATCGCCGCCGAACAGGGCGGAAGGAAGTAGGAAGCGCGCCCGCGCCGACGCGCGCTAGTGATGTCCACGACTAGTGGTGTACAATTAGTTGCATGAACATTCCCAGGGGGCCCAGCCAGGAGGTTGGGAAACCTAGTCCTCCCCTATAGGTAACTTACATAACTTAACTACTGGCCTAACAAGTTCGCCAGATTGGGTTCTTAACCTTACAGATCTTACAACATTATCTTTACCCTTATGTAACTCTAACACCCTACCTAGCTTCCAGTGTAGTGGTGGAGTATTTTCATCTTTAATGAAAACTAAGTCATTAACATTCAAATTATCAACATCATGATACCATTTGTTTCGCGACTGTAACGTACTAAGATACTCGAGATGCCAACGTGCCCACACGTTCTGGTGCAGCTTCTGCAACATCTGAAATCGAGATAAACGTGACATTTTAGTTTCTGACCAAGGAATCGCAGGCACTGCTACCAATGGCTGACCAATAAGAAAATGTCCTGGCGTCAAGACTTCTAAATCCCCAGGATCTTCAGACATCACTACAAGAGGCCTAGAATTCAAAATAGCTTCTATCTTGCACAGGAGCGTCGAGAACTCCTCAAACGTCATTATAGTATCGCCAATTTCCCTCTTCAGAAGCTGCTTCACACTCTTGACCGCAGCCTCAAATAATCCACCCATATGTGGTGAGGCTGGCGGGTTGAACTCCCAGTGTATATGTAGCCTTCTGAACTGTTCCTTCAGAATGTGTTCCCTTTCCAGCAGGAACTGATTAACCTCCTTGAGATATTTGTTGGCACCAACAAAATTCGTACCTCGGTCTGATCGTATCAGACTGGGAAGTCCGCGTCGACTTACAAACCTAGTAAATGCAGCTACAAACGCCTCGATTGATAAGCTAGAGACCAACTCCACATGGATGGCCTTTGTAGCTACACAAACAAAGACGCAAAAGTAGGCTTTCACTGACTTTGCGTTTCTTAATAAACTTGATTTTACCAAATAGGGTCCAGCGAAGTCTGTAGCGACTCCTTCGAAAGGTCGTGCGCGACACACGCGGTCCGCAGGTAGGTCTGCCATGCGCGGAGGTTGTTCTGCCACAGAAAATCGAAAACACCTCTTGCACCGTCGAATCGTCCGTGCTGCCTGCTTTCGGACCGACGTTATCCAATATTCCCTGCGAAGAATCGCAATTAAACCATTAGCGCCAATGTGACAATAAGTTTTGTGATAGTGCTCCATTAACAACTGAACAAATTTAGTATCCTTAGGTAACAATACCGGGTGCCTTGCCCCATATGTGAGTTCCGAATGTCTAAGTCGGCCTCCGACTCTGATGACCCTCTCAGGATCCAAAAACACACTCAGCTTCTGAAGTGACGTAATTACTCGTTTATGCTGCTTCAACAAGTCTATTTCCTTTCCATATTCCAATTCTTGAATTCTCTTAATCCAATACTTAACAGCACCTCGGGTCTCTGATATTGAGAGTATATAACTCTCGGGTCGCATCAACTTATCTGTCCTTAGATTTCTAATGAATCTCAACACATACCCTGTAGTATTGATGAGTCTGGTAAAGCTGCTTACCCTTTCCAATAGACTAATATCCCATGGTTCCACCTGAACAACATTAGTGTTAACTACCCTTTTGAATCCTGGTAGTTCTGTAGGTCGTACATACTTGTTAGGCCACCTAACTTCTTCCTTTCCTAGCCATGGTACTGTCCACCACAATGGATGATGAATTAAGTCTTCGGCTGTCACGCCACGTGACGCACAATCTGCTGGGTTCCAATCCGATGGAACATGTCTCCAATTCAGCTTCCTAGGTGAGCTTTGTATATACTGTACCCTATTACACTCGAAGGTCTGCAAACAGTGTGGCTGCGTCTCCACCCATGCTAGTACGATAGAACTATCGGACCAAGCGTAAAGATTATCGATCTTGATCGATTTTGCATAAGCATCCGCTACATGGTTAAGCAGTTGACAAACCAGATGCGCTGCGCTAAGCTCCAGCTTTGGGATTGTTTGTCGGGTCTTAATAGGCGCCACCTTAGATTTAGCCATAACCAAACTAACCTTCACGTTACCTCGTGCATCCTCGCTGCGGAGGTAAATACATGCTGCGTATCCTGCTTCTGAAGCATCCCCAAAACCGTGTAGCGTGTAAGACACTGCGTTTGGTAATGCAAGACACCTAGGTATCTTCAGTCTTTCCATATTGTATAGATCATTAATCATATACTTCCAGTTTTCTACTATCGCCCTTGGTACTGCCTCGTCCCAATGTAGGCCATCCATGAACAACTCCTGCAATAAGTTCTTAAATCTTATTATCACCGGTGCACAATAGCCACACGGATCGTATAGCCTCGCTATAGTACTTAATATTGACCGCTTCGTCACTACCTTGTCTGAGGGTATACTTAACCGATAAGACATTGTATCCGATATTGGTTCCCATTGTATTCCTAATACCTTAATGAAACTCTTGGGGTCATTTGCGTCGAATTCCCTTGGTTGGTCACAATGATCTGTCGGTAGATCTCTCAGTAAATATGGCTCGTTTGTAGACCACTTACGTAATTCGTAGCCTGCGCTTCGCATAAGCTCGATGAGTTCTGTCTTCAAGACTTCCGCTTCCTCTATGGAGTCCTCTCCAGTCAGGATATCATCCACGAACACAGCATCCCTCACAACGTCAGCTGCCTTTGAATCAGGATGTGCCTCCATCCACTGCGCCGCCAGCTCCAGCAGCGTCCGTATTGCTACATACGGACTAGACCTTAGTCCATAGGTATTAGTGTTTAGCTCATATACCTTGAGCTCCTGCGACGGATCACTCCTCCAGAGTATAAGCTGATACCTTCTGTCTTCAGGGTGTATCCAGGTCATCCGGAACATCTGCTTCACATCCGTGGTAAACACAACTTGGTGTCGTCTAAAATTTATTAGGATTTTTGTAATATCATTCTGTAATGCTTCACCAGAATGTAAACACTGGTTTAACGAAACCCCCTTTGTTGTCTTACAACTCCCGTCGAAGACTACTCGGATCTTATCCGAGTCCCGTTTAAATATACCATGATGTGGTATCACATAGTGTTCAGAGTCAAATTGAAAGTCTGACTCAGACATGTGACCGAGTCGCTCATAGTCTTCCATAAACTCCTTGTATTTCTGTGCGAATAATGGATGCCTCCCCATCTTTTTCTCGAGCGCATAAAATCGCCTCGTTGCAGTATCCAAAGAATTTCCCAGCTCCGGTCGGTCAGATAATAAAGGTAAACGTACCATGAATTTTCCATCACCTAGCCTCAGTGTGGTGGATTTGTACAACTTCTCACATTCTTCGTGACGAGGGTCCTTCGGAGCGGGTGACGGCGGCTCTTCCGACGTCCAGAAACGCTTGATGGCTTCCGTCAGCGTTGTGGTGAAGACCGGCTGCAGCACTTCGGAATCGTACCCGTCCACTGGTCCCATTATAGCATGCCCAAAGCATGTTCCATAGGCTGCGACGCCACCTGTTCCAATATCAATTTTAGAACCATCTAAAATGTAATTTAGTACATCAGCTCCGAGTATTATGTCTACCCCATGTGGTAGTGTGAAGTATTTGTCTGCAAGACTTAGTGTAGGTGGGGACTGGTTCAATATTCCCTGAGACGGAGTCTTCTCCACTGGTAAATTAGCTGTCAGCTCCGACATTACTATTGCTACAGTGCTGATGACTGGCACCTGTTTATCTAAAGGTTTTATAACTATTTTAACTTGGTTGGCTGATGTTTTCGCCGTGGTATTCCCAATACCCACTACCTTGACTGAGCTCTTCTGTCGGTGTAGTCGTAGTCTTTCCACTAAAGCCTCTTTAATGGCGGTCATACTAGCCCCGGTATCTAACAAGGCACGAGCCTCCTCATATTCTCCTTTATGATTCCTTATGCCTACTGACACAGTAGGGTTTAGGCAGGTTTTAAAATCACTACTTAAGGAATCAGCGACACCGACAGGAGCCTCACATCAATAATCGTCTTCATTTCGTTCCCGCTTCGGAATAAAAACAGATGGCCATACCTCATCTTGGGTTTGTTGTTGTTGGTACCTGGTACCAGTCGGTCGCCTCCTCTGCTCCAGGGCGTGCGGCTGCGGTTGCCCCTGCTCCGGAGCACGTCGCTGCGGCGTAGTTGGCCGGTTGGGTCCTACCGCGCTAGAGCGGGGCGGAGGTGTCTTCGCACGCTGCGGCAGCGGCGTCCACGCCTGTGGTGCCGTCCGAAGGCGCGACGCTGGTCTAGGTGCCAGCTGTGTCGTGTGCCTCGTTGTTTCCCCAGCTGCGGTACACAAAAGGCTATGGTGAAACTCAGATCCACACAATTCGCATCCAGTCCTTTCTGCACATTCCCGTGCATAATGTTGCCCCAGGCACACAAAGCATGCCCCATTATTTCGTGTCCATGTCTTGCGGGCCGTGCGATCCAGACGCTTGAACTCATAGCACCTTGCTATATTGTGGCCATTGTGAGTACAATAAATGCACCTTACCTCCACTGCCGCAATGGCTACTTGGCCACGAATCCTGTTCGATGGCGACGAGTGGCGTCCACTCGTTGATGCGGTGCCCCTACGCGACGTAATTGTGGGAGACCTCCGTGGCCGCGACGGCTTAGCTCTCTCTTGTTCCATGTTTGATGGGGCGACGAGTTGCCTCCTGCACACTTCGTCGAGAAAGGTCATTAATGCCGAGAAGGAAGGAAGTTCCCCTGGAGCCGTTCCACTCCGCTCCTCGAACTGATTTCTTAGGCGGGAGGGTAACTTCTGTAACAGAATAAATAGTAGTATATAAGACCACTCTGCTATAGGTAATCCTAACTTCTGAAGAGCCTGCGTCGACTCCAGAAGAGGATTGTAGAAGGACTGCCGCAGTCCCTCCATAGATGAAGAGATATTAGGTAACGACATGATCTGCTCCAGATAGGTGTCCGCTAACAACCGAGTGTTTTGATACCTGTCCCTCAACAGGCCGAGGGCTACCTCGTAATTCTTGGCATCAACAGGCAGGTGTTTCCACTGAAACCAACAGGCTATTAATTGCAGAGAACTCATGCCCCAAGTCCTCAATATCGTCAACACCGCTGGCGACCAGCTCTTCATAGGCCTGTAAGAAATCTATATAATATTTATCGAATTGCCGTTTAATCACCTTGACTGCAATCGATGAGGCTGTAGCTTCAATTGAGCTATGGAAATCCCGGAGCATCTTAGCTCGTATCTTAAAACTCTGCCTAGCTACTTTGACATCCATTTTGATATTCATAAAAATACTCCACTTACAAATTCAAAATTCAGCATATAACACTAAGTAATAATAAACAAAACAATTGCCCCAATTGATGTCATACAACAAAATGAATGTGTTAATAACAAACAGGTTTAAACAGGTAAACAAAATACAATCGCAGTGACGACGCCCCGCAGTCGACTGCATATACTAATATATACTAATAAAGTATAATAATAAAAAACGAAAGTCGACTGGTCTCAACTTGACGTAAGTACAGGTTACAAACAAAACCTAAACTTGTAATTTTACATAACCTAATTTACAAGTTACCTTAATGACAAAACTGTATCGACTAAACTTGTCTTTTCTTAAACAATATACTATAACGTAATAAACAAACAATGAACACTGCTAGTATTTCACTACTAACCTATTTTTGATATACATTTTCATAGATTTCGACAATCGCGACGACGTCCTCTAACAAAACAAATTAATGTGCTATACAATTAATAATTGGCAATTAAAATAAAAAGAACTGACTTACAGATGGTGTCCGTGCACACTAATTAACATAAACTAAACACAGTTCACTGCCGTACGCACTTATCCACTTGTCGCTTCGACTCGCACGTTGTCACGCGGTGTTCCCAGGCGGTCACCCATCCAAGCATTGACCGCGCCCGATGTTGCTTCACTTCGGTGATCGGACGAGGAACGGTGTATTCAACGTAGGACTTATCGCTGATATCAGTCGGCACCACGGTCCACGGCGCGCAGGGCTCTGCCTCTGCGTCTGCGTCTGCCGTCGGCCGATTCCCGCTGCGCTGCGCCGGTTGTTGGTCGCTCGCCGGAGTCGCCGGCGGCGTGAACAATCGATTGACACCTCAACACCTGTGTCAGCTTCTACACAAGTCGTCTGAGGTGGCAGGTGACTCTTCCCCTCATGGGCCACCAAATGTGTATTCGCGACCGCGTCGATCGCGAATCTTGTGGGAGGTGGATCGGTACTCGACGTCTCCTTACCATCCCACGTATGCCAGAAATCCACATCTTGGGTCGCGGGTTCAAGGAAATTGAAGAGAGATGAACGAAAGAATTTCCAATATTATAATTTCACTAAACATGGTTACAAAATGGCGTCCTCGCCGGTAACAAAAACAATAAGAATGACGCGTGCGCTACGCACCGCGATCGCCGCCGAACAGGGCGGAAGGAAGTAGGAAGCGCGCCCGCGCCGACGCGCGCTAGTGATGTCCACGACTAGTGGTGTACAATTAGTTGCATGAACAACTGCGTTTTATTTCATTCCAAAAAAACCCTTTACAAAATTCTAAATTACATTCTATACATGTTTGATAAACTTGGTAAACTGCTCTAAAAAACTAAATCATTTATGATCGACCATATACAACAGACTCCGACTACGACTATATCTTATACTCACAATGTTTTCTACTTGACTTTTCTTTTTCATTTTTCTTGTCACATTTTAAAAACATTCCTAACAACATTTTGGTTTTAAATGCCATAGACTTAAAAACCTGCCAGTAAACCATAGACATAAAATTCTATAAAACCAATATTACAACATTGCTTTCTGGTCCTGACCTTTTCTTGTTTCTAAACTCTTTTCGTTCTTTCTCTCTTTTCTTTTTCTCCTCTATCTTTTTTTCTTAAAATCGTTAAATGTCCTACTTATTTTGGGGAAGTAAAAGATAGTTAATTAGCATTTATTATTTCTTTATTTCAAATACATACCTCTAAATTACATTTTTAAATAGTCCTATAAGAAAAAACATTTTTTTCCCTTGTATCTGCAATCAGTCGCCAGACTATAATCAGATTTGTTTGGTGATTTTTGGATTGTGTAAGATCAGGAACCCAGCGCCTCAATGTCCATTCAAACACGTGATTTCTTTTGAGTCTCTTAACCACGATTTCGTTAATTAATCTGGATGCAAGTGGATTGGGGATGTTGTGTCAGACGTTCAGTGTGCTGGATCTTGATGCGCTCTATTTCCGAAATCACTGTTGTTTATTTTTCGTAAACCTAAAAAGAACATTTAAAAATATAAAAAATAGCCCACCGGTATTGGGAACAGGGTCCAAGCTGAATTAGTATTTTCGTACAAAAGCTTGTTATAAAAAAGTAATATTGAAAAAAAATAATAATGAGAAAGCTGGATGGATGTTTGTTACTTTTTTACCCAAAAAATACTAAACATAAGATAGTTTACAATCCTTTTTATCCCGGAATAACCCCGCGATCAGTATTTACGCGAGAAATATATAAATGTGCAATTGACAATTACATGTCATAGTAATTTTGTAAAATTTGTGAAACTGGGCCAATAATTATATTATTGAAAATAGATTTGTTATTGTTTACATGCCATTTTATTTATGAATTATTAATTAATGAAGAAGAAAACAAACAGTGCCTGCTCTATGAGTAATTATTTAAGTTTTGATAATGTTTTCCTCATAGAATGTAGTTTTTTTTTTGAAGATAACTAGCAATGTGGGTAGAATTCACATTTCTATCAATCTGATTTACTCTCCAACTAAGCTAAATATGCTTGTGTCTGGAGTGGGTTCACGGCAATACTGTAATGAACGGGATTCGAACTCGTGACCTCTCGATCACAAGTCCAATTACCTACTCAACAACATCGTCCATCACCAGATGAAATCCATTGCATAATTTGTTTTTAAATCCGCGTGCCCCACAACAAAAAGCACAAAAAATATAAAAACATTATTTACAAAGCTCCAAGAATAATATATTATTTACCGACGAATATAAAAGATTATAATATTGCCATGTTGAATGGCAAAGCGGATTTTTGGCCGAAGAAAACGGCCAGCGATTACGTACGTTAGAGTCGACTAATCGTTTACTGATGTCACGAAAAATACGATTCTCACCCCCATGGTCCTAATGTTTCATTTTAACTCCAAACGGCTCGAACATTATAGCTACCTATAAAAATCTATCTTCTATCAATATATAAAAATAAAAATCAATCCTCGAGATGTATGTACGCGCATAAGTTCTAAACGACTGCTCCGAATTGCATAAGTCTTATTTTCGTGTTCGCTGTTGTCAGGACAAGTTTTGTATAAAAGATATGTTAAAAATATTGTTCCGGGGCTGCGATATCTGCAACCCCGGTAGGCATTGGGCCCCACGGAATAGATGAATAAGGTTGGAATGGTAATGTGGGCGTGGTGAGCGCGCCACATTTATGATACGAAAATCATAGCGCGAACGATTAATTCATTCACCGCGTTTAGTGCGCTTCGGAATACTTTGGAACACAGAGCTCTGCTTTAAAATGCCGTGTTGTGCAATTATAACCTGTAAAACAAAAAGTAGGACAGCAAGTATAGAGCGAGGAGGTATATCTTTCCATCAGTAAGTCGAAAATAACATTTAATTACAATTTTATTTGTAAAAAACATAAAAATATTCTGATCACTATGAAATTCCGAACATAAACAACATTATTGCAAGAAGTTACAAAAAATATACATTGCCCAATGTGTACTCGCTTAATCAACGCAATGACCAAGTCCGTTTACAATGTATTGCATCCTCTCACTTCAACCATTGACGTTTCGTCCTTCGTCCGCCACGTGATGCACGGCGCATGTTTATCGACAGTGAGTTACAATCAGTAGCAAGCTCTCGATTTAAGTGTGTGTAATTTACCTATTTGTGTGCGTAATTCGCATACGTAACGGGCCTCTTGCTTGTAGTTGAGCTGTGGGAGAGGGAGACAAGCGGCGACACGCGTTCTCATACAAATCAGGAACTATTTCCTTTCTAACCTCTTTTATCTGTTCTGTGTTGGGCCCCGTCATTGGTACTTACTGCTCAAGTCGAGTTTGTTGATATAGCTCCTTCCAAAATCTGTGTGACATACATATTGACACATTTTTTAATTTGTATATTTACAGGACGAATGCAACACCCTGGGTGGATGTCAAACAGGAGAAGCCAAGATCACGTGTGCTTATAACCTACCAGCTACGTGTAAGCAATCTATAGATATTTCTTACTTCTTAGTACTTACTAATATTGTAAATCCGAAAGTTTGTGAGGATAGATGGATGTTTGCCTCTTTCACGCAAAAACCACTGAACAGATCTGAATGAAATTTGGTAAGTAGAAGGTTGACATCCTGGAATAACACATAGGCTACTTTTTATCCCGGAATTCCCACGTGATCGGGATTTCAGTGGGAAAAATCAGCGAACGAAGTCGCGGGCAAAAGCTAGTATTATAAATACGAACGATTGTGAGTATAGATGGATGTTTGTTACTCTTTCACGCGAAAACTACTGAACGGGTTTGAATGAAATTTGGTATGTAGTAAAACACAAACTTTTTAATAATAATATTTGTTTGTCTGTCTATTTGTCTGGGCTAATCTTAAGAACGCCTGAACTGATTTGAATGGGACTTACTCTGGTAGATCGAGTAGGAAAGAGGGCAACATTTTATTTTATTTTATTTATTAGCGACAAAAACAGTTGCATGCCAAGCTTAATAATAGATTCTTAAATTAACACAACAATTAGTTATACTATTATACTTAATTTATTCTATATTTATGTTACTACACTTGTAACCCACACCATTGTCCACGAAATCACAAAAAACATATTAAAAGAAAACAGACATATAGTTTGCATCACAAATGATTATAAATTAAAAAGAAGGATAAAAAGGTTATACGTATAAGTAAGCTTTTCATATTCGCTTCCACAGCTATTGTTTAATAGTAATACTTCGTTCGTTAGTAATTATATTGTTCCTACTGATGGGACACAGGGACCCTTCCCTAGGACATGGAATAGGCCGTAATCCGCCACGCGGTATAATAAATAGGCGGTAATAATTTTGTTTTTTTTTTTTTTAATTTCATACTTTTCACCATGGGGCCGTTCAAGTATTACGTAAGCACAGTTTTTGCAATTATTAACCAACCCCTCCCCCTCGTCAGCAAAAGTAAGCAAAGCTTAAGAGCTTTGCTTACTTTTGCTTTTTGCTTTTTTGAGCCCTCCCCCCCATGCTTACGTAAACATTGGTACAATTGATTGATTCATGAGCAGCAGTTATAAATCTAGAAATAAGGAATAGGTTTGGATTAGAAGTCTGTAACGCACATAATATTCATTTAAATAAACTTTACTGACACGGAATTCAACAATTAACTATTTGTAGGAATCCCCGAAAATACATTTCGTTTTGAAGCATAGACAATGTGTGTTGCTATATGTGTAAAAAATTAAATAATTACTGCTGACGTAATCACCATCTAGATCCCCCACCCCCCATGTCATCAAAAATAAGCAAAGCAAAGACCCCCACACCCCCCTATAGTGCTTACGTATTACTTGAACGGTCCCCATCCAAAATACTTAACCGAACAACCTCCTGCGTTTGGTAGTCTATCATTCTACACGTGATATTGGCAAAATTGTGGTGGCTCCTCCACAAACGCCACTTCACAAGAGTTGAAGTCATGTCTTTGGTGACACTCTCAAGATTAAAGCGAATCGAATGACGTAAGAATGTTTAAAATCGGCCCACGCGTTTGGGCTCTACAACGCCACATAGGTACAGACGCCAGCACATCAAATTCAAGCTACAACAATGAGTCAAATTTCTTTAACAGATTTTCAACTTTATAGTTAAAGGAATTAGGTTCAAGGTTGATTGGGAAAATTTGACAGTTTCGGGTAGCTTCATGTGCTGGCGTCTGTACAAACATACATACATAGACTGATAAACACACTACTCTCTTTTTTATAAAACGCACAGAGTAATGTACCTGACTGGGCTCGAACCCACGATTGAACTTGCAAGTTGGATATTTCCCTGGGCCACCACTGCTATATAAGCAGTACACACATATAAGCAGGCAAACACATTACTCTCCTTTTCGTCGGGTCGGGTAAAACGCACAAAGTAATGTGCCTGACCAGTCAGACTCGAACCCACGACTCAACTCGCAAGTCGGACACAACTTTGGGCCACTGCTTATGTGCAGGAAAAGTAGACCTATATTATTTTTAATCTTAGTTATTTTTAAGCTCATAAACAAGTACTGCATTGATAACCTTTATTCTTTGCTTTAGATAACTGTGCGGTAGAAAAACCTATAGGTATATTTTATTATTATGTTATTAAATAACACCGACCTAAGTATCTCCAATCAATATTATTGTTATTGTGTGAAGAAAAAACACAGTCACAATAGCGATCAATAAATATTTTATGAGAGTGACTTACATTTTTATCTCTTGTCTAGTGCTTGTCTTGTGGCTGACATCATATTTGAGCTTTACACTATATGTTACGTACATGGAAAAATATACAATAGACGAATTCCACCAAGTCTGTTACGTGGTGGACATTCCGCCCATAAGCATAAAGCGTTTTGGGAATACTTTCATTGTGTGTACAGCTAAGGAGTGGAAGTCTTCCGCGTCTGTCTTTCTGTATAAACGCGATCAACTCAAAAACTACCGAAAGGATTTTTGTACGGTTTTCAACTATAGATAGTGTGGTTCCTGTGCAAGGTTTAGGTCAATAATTTTTTTTAAGTTTTGTGTGAATTAGCACAATAAGACCGTGCGAAGCCAGCCCGAGTAGCTAATCTAGTTTTTTTTTTTAAACTAAGTAGCAATGTGGGTAGAAATCACATTACTAGCAATCTTGTTAACCCCTCCAACTAAGCTAAATACGTTTATGATGGAGTGGGTTCACGGCAATAGTTTTAACGGGTAGGGTTCGAAACCGCGATCTCTCGATCACAAAGCTGACACCTTAGACATTGGGCTGTAGTCGCTTAAAAAAAATAGAGGTTTTAAAGGGTTATCACTACATAGTATAAAACAAAATCGCTTCCCTGTCTGTCTGTCCCTATGTATGCTTAGATCTTAAAAACTCCACAACGGATTTTGATGCGGGTTTTTTTAATAGATAGAGTGATTCTTGAGGAAGGTTTTAATGTATAATAAGTATGTATATAAGTAATTGTATGTATGTAAGTAATGTATAAAGTTTTGTGTAGATTGAATGAAATACGACGATATTACTTCAACATGTTGGAAAGAATTAAGCCTATCCGGAGCTTTAATCGAAAACGCTGCCAAAACCTTTTGAGTTATAAAAATACAATGTATGACGGGATTGTTTCTCTTTTATAGATCTACAAAAAAGTCTGCGATGGCATATGTCTATCTTCCAAGAATAACCCATAATAACCATTTTTTTCTTTTACAAATTATGTACATTAAAATGATGGGTTATTTACTAATCTTTTTTTAAAAGTACAGTATTATTCCTTATCCGATTAAATACGTCAGATATGTTGAGGATTTAATGTAGATCAAAATTGCTTTTTACACCATATCAATAAAATGAATATCTTATGAGCTATCGCCGATATATGAGTGTGGCAAATTACCGGACGAGAAATTGATTAAGCAAAATCATATATAAGCAAATATAAACTGTAGAAGCCGGGCCGGGTCGCTAGTTTATCAATAATTGGCTAAACTTACTGCTAGTTAGTAACTTCTAGATAAGCTTGCTCCATCTCCGATCAAATCATCACTTACCATCAGATGAGATGGTGTTTAAACGCGAGCCTATTATCAATAAAAAGAACATATAATTTACTAATTGATATTCTTTCCATTGCAGACGTAATCCATACAGTAGGACCCCAAGATGGGAACGCAGAAAAACTCAGACAATGCTATGAGAACTCCCTCGCGTTCCACACATCGCACAAATTGACATCCATAGCATTTCCCTGCATCTCCACAGGCATTTACGGCTTCCCAAACCGTTTGGCGGCCCACATCGCTCTTAGAACTGCAAGGAAGTTTCTAGAACAAAACCCGGACATGGAACGCGTTATCTTTTGTCTTTTTATGCAAGTTGATGTTGAAATCTACGAAACATTGATGCAAATGTATTTCCCGGTTCATGAGTGGAATTATAATGATGATGCTAGATCTGAGTAGAGCTAATAAAATATTGTTTTTTTTTGTAGAAGTTCAAAGAATATCTTATTCAATGAAAGTACATTAGAAGATAAAATTGTAATTCAATATCTACACCAATGTGCATGCTTGTCTTGGGCATTATTAGGCAATTGAAACCTCTTTTTTTTGGGTATAATACTATTGTTAATTGAAACTTACAGAGGCTGGATAACTTTAATTTATAGGTAACCAAACCATGTATCATAAAAATCAATGTCTTCGATACCAGGACATTTTGTTAATTTCAAACAATATTATTAAATAAATTGTTTGAATTGTTATTAAACTTTATTCCTGAATCAATTACATAATTTGGTTACATCACAAGTATTTATCATTATCTTACAACATTGAAACTATCGGTTCACTGAATCGAATTCATTTATTTTATGAATAATAATTTTGTTGTTAAAAAACTACACTATACAATTGTTCTTGAAAGGGAGAGGTTGTATGTTATTGGCAGTGGGAGTAACACTGTTTGGATAATGTCATTTTACATTTTTTTTGTGAAGACTGCCCTATAAGTCTGACTGAAAGTCTTTGTAATAATACATAATAGAAGGTAGGTATTAAAATACCATAATTATGTGATATTGTTTTTAAAGTTATTATTTCTATTAAAAGCTTGTCATATAAAACCAAGATAAAACCCTTTTTTATAATAAAAACAACCTATACACTGAAACACCAGGAAGTTTCAATAACACAACTACCCTCATTCCCTTCACTGCGAACCAAGCTAAAAAAAAGGGATTTGTGAAGGAGCCGTGACACAGATACAACATTCGTCATTGAGTCAGCTGCCAAAAAGACTGAAACCATTTTGCGCTCACTTATTGAGATCATGCATTTTTATTATCTAATATTTTGTTATTACATAATAACAAAAAATTTCGTATCAGTGTTTGCTATCGAACTCCTTCGAAACGCCTATACTGATTTTTTTCGATATTTGGTAGGTCAGAATAGGTCTTTGGCAGTTATTTTTTGTCGCTACTTACAATCTATACTAATATTATAAAGCGGAAAAGTTTGTTTGTTTGAACACGCTAGTCTACGAAAGTACTGGGTGGATTTCAAAAATTATTTCTGATAATGATAGTTTCATGAGGAAGGCTATCTGGCATTACGCTACTGCTTTCGGTTTTCCTAAGTCATCGTTTAGTTTATTCATTTTGTTTTATTTTAGTTCCATTGATTTATACAGTTTAAAAACCGGTCAGGTGCGTGTCGGACCACGCGCAGTGTAGGGTTCCGTAGTTTTTATAACAGCCAAGTGCGTGTCGTATTTGCTGACTGATCATTTCGTACCATGCTCTAACTAAAAGCAAACATGACTACCTAATTAATTTGACTTCCTATACAAATCCTCACCTGATCCGACAATGTTTCACGGAAAGTTTTAATTTTTTTTTTTTGAGATATGTATAAAACTTGGCATAGCCATGGAGTTGTTCGAAATTTTCGAGTCAAATAAAATGGGGCGTGCAACTGTCAAAGTGGCGCTAGTAGCACACTTACCAAAATCAAAGCAGTTTCTCTATGGAACAGTAATGAATTCCTAAATTAGAGACAGTTATTGAGAATTTTTCGATTAAAGAACATGTATTATGTTCTTTAATCGGAAAATTGTACAGAAATCAATTGAAATCAATGAAATGAAAATAAAAAATATTACCACAGATAACCATAGATGATACAGATAACTATATAATATCTCACAATCAAGGATCTTCTACCAAGTTCCTTGCTCACAATCTAACTAACACTGACAGTGACAAAGGTTCTTATGGTGGTGGCGCCATCTGCGATTAGCTTTCACTTGCACGCCCCATTGGTCGACTATTACTCGTAAACTTGTAAAGCCCACTTATGTGTGATAGTTTTCCTTTAAACTTTGTTATATATAGGTAGGTACTACTTCTGTGATATTTGAATTTCTAACTACAACCGTTTAGTTGGTAGAGGGGGAGGGGACACTGACTAACGAAAATTGGTATTTTAAAGCTTGATAAGTCACATACGGTTTACTTAATCAAAAAGCGGTCTTCCCAACCCCCTAATATTTTTGAAAGACCTATCCAACGATATTCCACGCATGGGATGGACGAAAAAACTAATTATCATCCCACTTTACATGTAGGGGAGGTACCCTAAATAATTGTTTTTTTTTTAATTTTATTTTACCACTTTTTCGGCGTCATTAACATGTATACTCATGCCAAATTACAACTTTCTAGTACCAATTAGTTTTTGAGCTAAACCGCGGACAGACAGACAGACAGATGGACATGGCCAAAACTATAAGGGTTCCTTGTTGACTACGGAACCCTAAAAATGGGTATTTGTAGTCTATATTTTACGATTCTTAATTTCGTTTGCACTTATAATAGGGATTCAATTCTTATTTATTGTAGGTAATATATGAGGCCATGAGAGCCAGAGTGGCCTAACCGTAAAATCGACTTATTGAAAAAATGACAGCTAGATCACTCTGGCTCTCATGGCCTCAAAAATTTCAACTGTCTAAATAAGGTCAAAATGTTGAACTAAATTTTAGGCCCCTGTGGTGCTATGATTTTTACCGTTTAGAGCAGTTTTATCAATTAAAATCAGTATTAACAAAAATACGGTTCATGGCCTCATATAGGGTCTAACTAAGTCGTTACTTTTATTAAAATACCTTCGAAGCAATGTCATAGTTGCTATAGTTTTCACTGGACCAGCGGCTACACAAACGGCACTAATACCTCGAATCTTCATGGTACCTACAGATTTACCTTTTAGTTTTAAAAAGATACAATTTCCTGCAAAGGTATCTTTCGAAGTCACAATAAATAAAGCGCCGGAGTTGCGGGAATGTGCTAACGAGATACCGCGACCCCGGAACGCAAGGGCAGCTGAAGGAACAGAGTGGGTTTTTGTCAGTAAAAGTCTGATACTCCTTTCTGCTCCACTTAGAGCGAGAGAAGTTATTCGATGATTGCAACATCGCAATCATTAAACCATAGCCGAATGGAAAAAACGGAACTCTTAAGGATTCGTCATGTCTGTCTGTCCGAAACTATTAAGATTACCGAGTTGAAACTTGGTATATAGATGTAATCTGCAAACCGCTCTCCGATTTGAAAAAAAAAAAAAACATTAAGGGGAGGCTCCCCATACATGGTACTGGAACTAAAGCCCGATTTACACTTCAACAAGTACAGTAGCGAGTTAACTTGCGTCATCGGCGAGTTAAGTTGTTATTGTAGTTTGAACGGCAAAAGCGAGTTAAGTAGTAGTACATTAACAACTTAACCGCCAATGACGCAAGTTAACTCGCTACTGTACTTGTTGAAGTGTAAATCGGGCTTAAGGAAATATTTGGTTCATCAAACCTGTACGTGCGGGTGTCTATTAGATAGATCTTTAACCCTTTAACCGCCATGTCATAATTCGTGTGGAGTGCATCTAGCGCCAGCAACCTTTAGGTACAATTTTGCATAATGTTGTAAAACAAAGTTTTTAAAGTCCTTCCAAAGGTTGTCTGGAAGATTTCGCTTTCAGCGATAAGACCGCCATTGTTACCATAGAATAAGCAATATTGTTAAATAGGTGTGTCTAAATTTTGGTGTACAATAAAGTATATCTATCTATCTATTTATCTTACTTCATAAGAAATTTCATCCAGCAGACCTGCGACAGGAGAGTTGAATGAGAGGTGATGGGCACAGTGTGAATAAATATATTAATTACGTAAATTACTAAAAAATATACTTAACTAACAAAATAAATTATAAAAATAAATAAACAAATATAAACGTATGTATGTTCTAACGAGATACCGCGGCCCCGGAACTTAAGGGCAGCTGAAGGAACAGGGTGGGTTTTTAGTCAGTAGAAGTCTGACACTCCCTTCCGCTCCACCCAGAGCGGGAGAAGTTATTCGATGATTTTCCCAACCAGGAAAACAGGTCTATGCCAACAATCCACAATCAACCGATGCCCCGAGAGTCAACATAACGCAGGCCATCGCTCAGATACAGACGGATCTATGCAGTAGAGTAATTGAAAATTGGACCTCTCAGATCCGCAGTGGACATAATATAAACGATATCGTATTTCATAAATAATGGCATAAATGGGCCTTTCAAATAAAAATAATAATTTCTTTAATATCTCACATACAGCTTGTTTTATTTAATTTCACCATTGACCCGTCTTTGTTGAAATACCTTTTATATACGAAATACTGTAAATCTTTTCTTAACCCTTTGGCTCGCAACGACAAGCCGGCTCAACCAAAGAGTATAGTAATATAGATGGGGGGCTCAAGTCTGATGGGTAATTTTCGGAAATTTTTCCATACTTGGAAATTTTTCCTTTTATTTTTCGGAAAAATAAAAATACGGAAAAATAATGGAAAAATATTTTTTAATGGATAATTTTACTTTGAATAAGGGTCAAAACGCTTGAATCATAGGGCCCAAGTGCGCATCTCGCCGGCTGATCGATTCCTTGCGTGACTAGAGGGCTGGCTCGTTCTTT
This sequence comes from Tholera decimalis, assembly GCA_943138885.2. Lineage (NCBI taxonomy): Eukaryota > Metazoa > Arthropoda > Insecta > Lepidoptera > Noctuidae > Tholera > Tholera decimalis. Next base: position 7,686,390 of record OW964571.2, read on the forward strand.
GCCCAAAGAATAAGTATTGCCATACAACGTGAAAATAGAATAGAATAGAATTGATTGAGACTATTATTAGATTCTTTACAAATTTCCGATGATCCCCAAACTAGGCTATGCCTGTATCTTGGGGACCTAAGTTCTGGTAGACAATGTTGTGGGTGCAATAACAAAGATGATCTGAACAAAAAACATAAGTATGTGAGAACATCAAAAACTTTAGATAAAATGAGGTCGACTTAAAACTACTTAACTCAAAATTATATAAGACAAAAAAATAATAATTGAGTACAAAATAAACTTCTTCAATTATGACAAAAACAAAACAATTTTTATAGTAACTAACTACTAAACTACTAAACTAGTGTGTGTGTGTGGTTTGTGTGTATTTGTTCGTGTGTGTAGTGTCGGAGTTTGTGTCTGATGATATTTCGAGTTAGAGTGAGTGAGTTACAGCGATGTTATGATGTTTTCAGATTCATCATATGAAAGACCTAAAAGCCATTGTATGACAACTTTTTTGCACGCTGTGAGGGAAAGATCTTTTATGTCACAGGGCAAGATTTTGGAAACTTTGTTGTATACGAGAGTGTGTAGGTAAGCGGGACATCGTCTGGCTAGAAGAGAAGAGGTTCGTTGTAACGGTATGCGGAAGACACGTTTGGAAGTTAATAAGTGGTAGTCGGGCCGAATCTTTATGCTTTTGTGAGTACAGAGCTATGCATTTAGAATATAGAGTTGACGAACGCGTAAAACTTGAAAATCTTTATAAAGGGAGTCAGTGGAATAAAAAAAATGGTTTTTTTAGTATGACTTTAATAACAACTCTTTGGGCTCTTTCCATCTCCATCATAATTGATTTACCAGCTCCACCCCAAACGGATATTCCATATTGGATAAGAGACTGGCATATCGCAAAATAAACTGTTCTCATTATGTCTTGTGAGGTGCGGTCTCTCAATTTCTTCATAATGTGAATGAGTTTCCTTAGACGGCCCGAAAGAAGTTGAATGTGAGCTCTAAATGAGAGGTTTCCATCAATTAGGAGACCTAGATATCGAATAGATGACGTTCGGTTAATACAGTCACACGAGCAGTTTACGCGTGAGGTGTTTAGAAAATGGTTTGAGCATGTATGATATTTTAATGTAAGGCCGGGTGGAGGGCTGGAAGAATGAGTTTTGTGAAATGTGATGAGTTTGGTTTACTTTATGTTAAGTGTAAGAAGGTTGTGGTTGAGTGTTTGTGCTAATTTTGCCAATCCCTCCTCTGCATGACCGTAGGCGTTTTTCCAGGTTTGGCCATGAAACGTGATAACTATATCATCTGCGTAAGATATAAGTTCTGCGTTTCGTAATTTAAGGTTCAGTATATCGTTCATGTATATTATGAATAATGTTGGACCCAGTAAACTACCCGGCGGTATTCCAAAATTTATGGGGAGTTGATCACTACACTGATTGCCTGATTTAACATACTGTCGGCGATTGGTGAGATAGCTGTGAAACCATTCAAGAGGTTTTCCCCTTATGCCAACTGCATCTAGTTTTTTGAGAAGCAGACGCGTTGAAATGGTGTCAAACGCTTTGGCTAGGTCTAAAAAGACTGCCAAGCAACATTCACCCGTTTCTATGATTGCTGAGATGGAGTTAGTCAACAGAGACGCCGCATCTTCAGTAGATTTGCCTTTCCTAAACCCGAATTGTTTGTCTGAAATAAGATTGTGTTTTTGAAGAAAATTAACAAGACGAGAATTGACTACTTTCTCGAGGATTTTGGACAAAATACTAAGAAGAGCTATAGGTCTGTAATTTTCAGGTTTATCTTTTGCACCACTTTTGTGTATTGGGCTAACTGCTGCAACCTTCCATTGTTCTGGAAATACTCCTGTTTCCAGGCTCAGATTAATCAGATGGGTTAGCGGTTTTGTTATCAAGTTATGGATTTTCTTTATGAGTGTTACACTGATTTTATCGGGGCCAGGGGAGCTTCCGTTTTTTAGCTGATATATGATGTTGGAAATTTCGGTTTCATCTGTTGGATATAGAAAGAAGGAGGAGGGTGAAGTGATTTGTGGTGTGTACTTGCTGGTGAGGGATGTCTGTGTTTCTGATAGTCTTGTCAGTATTGTGCTAAATGCTGCTAGTCTTAGCAGTGCTTCGACGTTACAGTAAATAGTCAGTTATATCAATGTATTTTGTAGTGGTAACTCAAAATAAACAAAATAAATTACCAAGGGAAGAGGGAAGTTAATCAAATTATGAATTATTGATTTTTTTTAATTTACATGAAAATATACAACAAACATGTACATTCATCACATATTATGATAAATTAAAAATGAATAGGAATAATTACATCTATTCACTTGGAAATGAATCCGAATCGTCATTTGTAAAAAGGGAATCATGGTTAACATTTCCTCCTGCATCTGTATCTACAAACAATAAATCTCTTCAATAATATGAACAGATAGTTCTTCATAATTTTTGGTAATTGATACGATGGTGCCAAAGCACGAAAGCTTTTTTCCATAGTGGATGCTCTACCCAAAACTTATCATGGCTAAGGATGCTGCGGTTGCTAAAGCAATCAATTTATCAATATCTTTCAAGGCTTATAGGTGACGAGGCGCTAGTGGACAGGCTTCATAGCCTGGCTTATCGATGAAAAGTTGCTTGTCTCTCAGTTTTCTACAGATTGTACTTCGGGCAGTGTGCGCAGGAACTCCATGACCTGATCCCTCCATCTCCCTTTCCCTACCAGTCTACCAGACACGATAGATATACCGTCTTGTCGTACCAAGCGTTTCTCCTCCAAATTTATTGTGCGCACAAGCCAAGCTGTGGAACTCTCTGCCGGCTTCTGTTTTCCCCGCCACTTATGACCTTTTTCCCTTTAAAACAAGAGTAAATAGGCATCTTCTGTGCTTGCAGGTCCCATCGCAGACCCATCCCATCTATTGCTTACCATCAGGCGAGATCTAGGTCAAGAGTGAGCTCCACGTAATAAAAAAAACATTCTTCTCATTTAAAGAACTATCTTGTTTTTATTGATAATAAACTCGCGTTGGTTAAGCGTCTCACCATCATCATGGTAAATGATGATGTGGTCGAAGATGTAGCACGCTTACCTAGAAGTAACCTATTCACTTTTGACTTGAAGACCCCCCCAATTATAGCCATTAGGAACCACAGACAACTGCGGGGAATTCCACTCCTTAGCCGCACGCACAATGAAAGTACTCCCAAAACATTTTGTGCGTATGGGTGGGATGACCACCATGTAACGAAGGCGCATTACCCTTTGTCTTGTAATTCGATGATGGAACGGGCTTGGTGGAATTAGATTGTGTAATTCTATCTCACACTCCACGGAATGTAACTGATAGGATTGCAACACGTTGCTGATTTTGAAGGCTCTGGAGCTTTGAATGAACCCGTGCATTGTTGGCAATTAGTCTCTTGGCCCGTTTCTCATTAGACTCAAGCGCGTCCAGTTGATATTTTGCAGACCCGTAGCAAAGATGAGGGTACATACTCCATACACGATTTAGCTTGAGCTTGAGAAGCTGTTCCGTTGTTCAGTACTGTCTTACCTTTGCTAGGATTCTCAACTTTTTGCTGCTCGTTGAGCCTTAGCCTCGATGAACGAACCAAAATTGAGGGTCAATGTTACCCCAAGAAGCTCAATACGATCAGTTGTATGCACGATTACACGATGGAAAGGAGCCGGCTCCTTTTTGCGGAGAAGAGACACGCGGGTCTTAGCTGCATTAAACTTGACTAAGTTGGCATCACCCCATTCGGAGACAGCCTTTAAGGACAATTTCAAGTGTCCAACCATGGCCTCACGGCGAGACCGGATCTGTCCCACCAGCACGCGCGCTAGATACTTATCTCTCAGAAACTGTGCTGTCGCTCCTGCCGAATATGACTGATAGGATGAAGTAGAAGGCGAACTATTCATGTAATCTGCTCTTTCCGGCAAAGTTCACGATGTTTTCGAACTTATAATTTTCACATGTTGTGGACATTTATTGAAAACTGTGCAACCGCATTACCTACTATATTTACCGACTATATTAGCATAACGAAATGTTTTGTTACAATATTTATAAGATATAGGTACTATTATTTTGTTTTTCGCACAGATTCCACACGAGTTTGTCCGTATTACAACCTATTTCTAACCTATACCTTGAAGAAGTAGTACTGGTATTAAATTAAAAAGCACCTAGCCGGAATTTAATAACTCGAACGGGGAATTCCCTGTATGCGAATTACATTGGTGTTGCAAAAATAGATAAAACTTGTTTTTCGTTTCATCCTGCTAATTTAACATGTTATTACTAGCAGTAGTAATATTGATATTGTTTTAGTGTACACATAATTAACTAGTTTATGTATTAAAATGAGCTTTTTTGAAATGGAAAAGTATTGGAAAAATATCGGAAAAATATTGGAAAAATATCTTTTTTTCTTTTCATTTCCGTCCGAAATTTTTCCACTACCCATCAGTACGGCTCGGGCACGCCGCAATTGCGGCGGTAAGACCCCTCTTTGAGGAGTGGCTAGATCGGCGTCACGGCGTCCTGACCTACCGCATGACGCAGGTCCTCACCGGACACGGAAGTTTCGGGAGGTACCTGTGTCTGATGGGAAAGGAGGAAACGCCTGGGCGTCTACACTGCGAGGGTCGCCCTGAGGACACCGTAGAGTACACGGTGCAAGACTGCCCCGCCTGGGCAGAGCACCGACGTGTCCTCACGGCGGCGACAGGCGGAGACCTCTCGCGCCCGGCATTGGTCGAGGCCATGCTGCGGGGCGAGAGGGAGTGGGAAGCGGTCGCCTCCTTCTGCAAAGCAGTCATGCTTCCGAAGGAGGAGGCGGGCCGCGTGAGGGAGAGGATGGCGTCCTCCCTCCAGCCCAGCCGCAGTGGTAGACGCCCACGGCGTCGGACGTCGGCCGACGATCTCCGGCCACCGTAGGCGCGGGCATGCGGACAGCGAGTAAAGGGCAACTCCCTGTCCGACCATGGACCATGCCCGGGTCGACGGCGCGTCGTGTTCCACGCGCGCCTCAAAGAGCGTCAGCAACATGACGAGGCCCCCTCTGCAGAGGGCCGAAGCCTGCCGGGGTCGTGGGTGGGACTCATCCCGTTACCGTGGTCCCGGTACGTAAAGGGTTATTGAAGGAACACCGTGGATTTTAGTCAGTAAAAGTCTGACAGTCCCTCCCACCCTGCCCGGAGTGGGAGGACTTATTTGATAATTTTACCACGTTAAAAAAAAAAAAAAAAAAAACCCATCAGTACGGCTCAACTATCTTTACTTTGCGATTCTCTATCTAGTGCGAATTAGATAGGTATACTTAAATTTCAACATTTATTCATTAATATTCAGAAATCATCGAGTTAATAACAGTAGTATGATTATACGCGTGTGAAACCGCGGAGCACAGCTAGTTTATATAATAAAACAGCGTTTGCTGGGTCCGCTAGTAGGTAGCATTTCGTGTAGGTAGTTCTTTATTGTACAGCGACCTACACGAAATGGTTCACAATTCAGCGAGTTTATTTAAATACACGTGGCTACGCTCTGCGCTACTGTGTCATGTGTGGCATCTTTGTATACAAATTCAGACCTCATGCATAATATTGCCTGCATTTGGATACCAACGCACACTACCTCGCTTTATCTTAAATCGTTTTCAAATCTCGGACTTTGAACTCATTCGATACTTAGTAGTCTATGAAGTTACGTAATCTGTGTTGATGAAACGTCAAAAACAGAAAAACAAAAATGTCAAAGACAGAAACTTTATCAGTCGATGTCATTTGCTCTATTTTTCGATTTGTTTTGGAAATAAAGAAATATTTAATAACTGAATGTAAAGCATGAAAATCGTGTTTTTCGAGATATAAAACTGAACGTATTACTAAAAAAAAGGTTTGCAATTTCGTGTAAGAGATGGAATATTGTGAAGATCGAATGTTTTGAGACGTAAATATCAACAATGTCTTCAGCCTTGGATCACGAAGATCTGGAGAATGTGGCTCTCGTTAGGATGGAGGACGTACAGCCGTCAAGAGATAGGATAGATAGGACAGTGGATATCCATATTCCTGCTGCCGGTGAAGAAATCTTTGAGTATCTGGACGATAAAGTGGAGTATGAAAATGAATGTGAAATTGATGATGATAGTGACTCGAATATCGGCAGTATGGTGTCCATACAGTCGGAGGAACTCGTTGAAGAAGAGGAGCAAGAAAGCGAGCCTGAAGAGCTGATTGTTCCTGAGGTTACGCAGGTAACTATTGATAGAAATAACGCGAAAATAACAAGCTCACACTCGCAATAGGGATCTATTGCGAGTGTGAGATTGTTATTTTTGCAATCTTGAAATCTTGTGATTTTGCTACATTCATTATTTTCCTATAAGAATTTTTAGAGATGCTTTTCTGTTATATTTTATACCTTTAATAATTCATTAAGTTATTTTCACTTCTTACTTGTACAGTATTAGAAAAAAATAATAAAAATAAGATGGATGCCTCAGCATCTTTTAGATTTACTAGCCAATTAACATAGAAAAAGAAAAACATTATATGCATTTCAAATGTCACACATACTTGCAATCATCAAATAGTCATTAAGATTGAATTAATTTTTAGTATAGTATATTAACATTATAAATTTTATTCTTGTTAACAATCCTCCATAACATCTGTTCCACCAGAAAGCCAGCAAATCAAAAACCGAAGGGAAACCAAACCAATCAGACAGTTGGCCTACCTTAGAAATATTACCTGGAGGTGTTATCAAGAATGCGGTTGACTGTGAAACATTCCCTGCTAAGATGGCAAACAAGCCTGCAGGGAAAGGAGAGATGATGTACGCCTGTGCTAAATGCTCGCAGGTCTTTAAGTACTTGTTCTGCTTAACGAAACACGTGAAATGGCATGAGGATCAGAATAAACTCATGATTGCACCACATCTAAGAAAAATGAGTGAGTATTATTATCGTTTTATTTGAAAGTTTTTAAATAATGGAATTATAGTAACACTGAGTCTCTTCTTTCTTAAATAGCCAACTTTATAAGCCATTGTTGAGCCTGCAAGACACATTGAAATATATAACATGTTATTGGTACTTTGTGTTGCTAGTGTGTAATGATATAAAGATAGAAATATCATCAGAAACCAAAAGTTGAATAAATTTGCAGGCTTAACTACAAAATATACTTTTCATTTAATTAAACATAAAATATTTTTTTTGATATATGCAAATATATTTCACCAAGAACAGTTTGAATTAAGATTTACCTATATTTATTGAAATTATAATAATGAAATAAACGTGGGCCCCTTTATAGTGTCCCCAAGTACCTTCCATAATAGGCATTGCAGAGGGGGTTCCAGAGTACAGTTTTGATAGCAACAGGGCTATGTGCTCCCGGTGTTCACCAGGTGGGTTTTAGTGAAGTAAAAATCGTTTTCCCCAAAAGTCTAGGCACCTTTTGCAAGTTGCTAAATGCTATGATAAATAAGGGCATTATGCAGCAAAAAGCTTACTTCAAAGATGCTGCTTTGAATCGAACTATACCTGCTAAATTTCTCCAAAAGAAATAAAGACTAATAATAATGCAAAATCAAATTGTGCTAAGCCATATTGTGGTAATTGTGATGTCAATCAAATAAGCTGAAACCTAAAAATAAAGGTAAGTTCAATATTGTTTCAATCTCTTGGAAATTTATAGATCCACCAAACTCACCAGATAGTATGATTTGTTTCCATTTTTTTTTTTCATTTCAATTGCCAGTTGCCACAATATGGCTTTTGGTTGGTCTATAATCTTGAAAATCCTGGTACAAGGCGACTTTTAATTTGGTTTTTAGGATTCCAGAGCCAATTCTGTAAATTGCTTTGTAGTATAATATACACCGTGAAATTTTAATGATTGTTTTCCCGCAGCGAAATGTCTTTGTCTTGGTAATACAATCGTTTTATAAACAAATAAAATATTAGAAACAAAAAATGGCAAATTAAACATTGTGAAAAACAAAACTCGAAAACGACCACGAATTAATAGTAATCCGCCCCGATACCTACGGCGCAGGCCGGGCGCCGCCGTAAGGCCGCGTGGCCGTTGACCCGCTTGCTTTTCAATCAGCTGATAACTTATTTTTGATAATAATAAGCTTTACCCAAAAAGTTATTCAAATTTTTCCTTCATACTTTTACGGGCTTAGGAACATCATAAATACTTTTTAGCTGCAATTTACTGAATACGAAATTAAATAAAAACAAGTTTATCATCTAAGAAAATTAATTTTCTGAATTAGAGACCGTATTTGAGGCGTATTTCATTAATTTGAATGAACTTATTTACAATAATTTAACTAACTTAACTACTTTATAATGTTCATTATTTACAAAAGTGCTGCCGACAAAGTGAAAACTTTCGTGTAGGTACCTACGTTACATCTACTGAACTACTAGTGATTCTCGCTCTTTCGAGTTTATGAATATTTATTTAATGATATGAACAAAAATACATTTTGTTTTATTAAGTTTAACTTTATGTTTCGATACTACTACTGATGGGTAACCGTCCTGTCGCGGGAAAACAACCATTAAAATTTCACGCTGTATGATAATCTATACTAATATTATAAAGCGGAAAAGTTTGTTTGTTTGCTTGAACGCGCTAATCTTCGAAAGTACAGGGTGGATTTGGTATGGAAGTAGCTTGAAGCTTGAGGAAGGTTATAGGCTACTTTTTACGCGACTGCAAAAAAGGAGAGTTATGTTTTTACCGTGATAGGATCCACGGGAGCGAAGCCCCGCGTGAGTACTAGTAATAAAATAAAAAAATAAGGGGGACTGCTCATACATGGAAATCTAGACTTGTGGCGGTCTATAGATAGGTATTTAAAAATGACATTTAAGTTACTAAGGCCTGTTTTATTAAAGTCAATTGTTTGAAAGATAGACACTTCCAAAGTGGTATGTGAGTAAAGTAAGAAAGTGAAAAATCGAAAAAAGTAATTTGCTTAAGATCCCGATGAAAACTTTCAACGAAATATTAGTTTCAAAGAGATACAGTTAGTACTTTTATTTTGCACTATATTCTCTAATCTATACTAATATTATAAAGAGGAAACCTTTGTATTTTTGTATGTTTGTATTGAATAGGCTCAAAAACTGGACCGATTTCAAAATTTCTTTTACCATTACTTAGAGGGATTCTTCCGAATCCGTATAGGCTATATTTTATCCTGGAAAATAGATAGGATTTTTCGTGGTGGTGAAAATTGTGGAGTAAGGCGTCGAAAAAACTGCCGTACGTTAACGATTCTCGCGAACGCTGCCTATATTTAATATAAACATTGCACCCGTGCGAAGCCGGGGCGGGTCGCTAGTATTTTATAATTATTAATGATTTTGAATTAATTATATTTCTAATGCTTGCATGCCTCAATTAAGGCAAATTGTACAGGTATTACATCTTTTGTTATATTCGTATACCGTATTTTATGCACCTATTCTGCAAATAAACTAATTATTATTATTCTTATAAATGTCACCCTGTATAGGTAACACGAAACATGCCTATTCACAACTAAATATCCAGTTTAACCCTGTCTTGCCAAAAGGATACAGACCTAATGTTAAACAAAAAGCTTATTTTTTAATGTATTGCAAAATTCAAACTGTTTTATTTGCTTTCAGCTCCACTTGAAAGAGAGTTAATTTTATTAAAGAAAGAAAGAAGTGAATTGGATAGAACGTATAAAATGCAAAAGATAGATGTTTTAGCAAGGTGGGTATAAATATTTTAACCAGTCTATTAATAAGCATAAACACCTATACTTTGAAATCAATGAATACAATTTTGATTGATATTATTTCGTTCTTTTTTTCAGAATCGCAGCAGCGGCAGGGAAAATAAATAATGCAAAGGATATTTTTAATAAATAGTTCCAATTAGATGCTTAGTTTTATTTACCTCGGCGCAAAATCGAGTGTCAGACTTCTACTGACTAAAACCCACCTTGTTCTTTCAATTGCCGTTACCTTCCGGGGCCGCGGTATTTTGTTAGAACATTCCCGCAACCCCGGTCCTAATCGTAATACTGCCAACATAATTTAACGACACGATTTGTGTAGTGATTGAGCGACTGGCTGCAGCGTTGCATGTCGCGGGTTCGCTTCGAACAAATATGTGTAATCTACAAATTGTTATTCCGGGTCTGGGCGTTTGTAAAAATGGCAATATTGGGGCAATATTAAAAAAAATCCTCTTCAATCTCCACGCCTATCGTAAAATAATAATTATCATACCATGAACATGGTTTATAAATATATTTTGAGCGTATAGTTTTGTGATAGACCGATTTGCGGCGTTATACAGCAAATGTCCCATTGCGGCAAAACGGCACCAATTAATCCGATCCCATAGCCATAGAATGCCGCTTATGAAACTGTACCATAAGGCTGGTTTCACTGCTGTACGGACGATCCGTACGGGCTGTCAGTACGGGCGCCCGGAGCGGGAGCAGATGTTAGGCGCTAGAACATCGTTTCACAGCGACGCGGGTTGGTGCGTACGCGACCCGCTCCGGGTACAGCCCGTATAACGCCACCCGCGTCCCGCGCCCGGACCCGCCCGCACACTGCCGCGATTTTGTCGCAGCTCATTCATCGTTTCACAGCGACGCAGAACGCCCGTGCTCCGGGAGACCAGTCGATATGAGTCGATTTATTGACACGGGATTTCTCATAGACGCAGTACAATGTAAACCCTGTTTATGGGATTACTCAAATGTAGATTACAAAACAACCCAAATGCAACCCGGATACCAATCTGCGACAGCAATATACAGTGTACAACTGGGTACTTCTGGAGAGTCTTCAATCATCGTGCCCACAAATGATTTCCTGTCTTAACCTAATCTTAAAATGTTAACAATAAATATATATAGTAGTGATTATTTATATATGTGTTATTTCATTTACTGTATTGCTTGTTGCCCAAATAAATGTTTTTCTTTCTTTCTAAAATAAATAATAATAATAATATTCCACAACTTTCACACAACGCCATCTAGTCCCAAACTAAGCAGAGCTTGTGGTATGAGTACTAGACAACTGATAAACATACATAAATATATCTCTAAATACATACATATTATAGATAAATTACACCCAGACAAAGAACAAATGATCGTGCTCATCACACAAACATTTGTTCTAGGTGGGAATCGAACCCACGACCTTGCGAATAATGTAAAATATAATTACCTCAAAGTAAGCGACAGTCTTTTAATAATTGGAGGTATAGCAGCACGAAACATGTTTTGATGTTTTATTTTATTCTCCAACCTTGTTAGTAATTCATCAAAACTAGTAATCGACATACGAAAATCATTGAAAAAATTGCGCGGATCGTATGGTTTAAGTTGAAAAATGCACTTTCGAAACATCTCGCTTCGAGGATCGGATGTACCCATAGTCTTTTTAATTGCCGTCGTCGTCTCTTACAAATTAAATATACACCAATAATTTTTAAAACGTATGCATTCATTTTGTAACCGACTGCCTCCCGCTAGCAGCCGTATCGTCCTGAACCCACGTTTCAGAGCACTGCGGGCGGGACCTCTACCACAGATTACTAAATAGTTACTTCGTAACAGATACATCACTCTCATACAAACGCGAAAATACCTACGCTATAATAGCCAACAAAATCTTAATAATAATACCAGCTGTTTGCAGCAAGAAGAAATGTACCATAAGTACGCACGCAGAGAGTTGAGATTGTTTTGCCCGCCGCGCAACCCACGTTATCGAGCGAATGTCCTAGGGTTGTATATGATGATATTGGTAATAAAACGAATATAGAAAAACAATTATTTTTTATTTGTTGATCAAATATGTTTCAGTTTAATAAAATGATAGATGCATTTTTTCCTTCCCTGAATTCCCGATTATTAAATTTTAGTGTCGAAAATATCCGAAACCGCGTAAATAATTTTAATTTCAATAAAATTCCGCGCAAATAAATAATCAAAAGGGATACAGGAGCAAAGCGGAGGAAAATCAATTGTTTTTTAGGTCGATCCATTATGACGTTGTCAAAATTATTTAAAAAGGCTCAGGTAGGCGAGCGGCAGCCCACTGTCGGATGTACCGACGGCGATACGTGAAGCGGTAGGCATATAACGCGTGGCCTTGAGCGAGTGACGGACGCCTGCCCCTACGGCTCTTCCACGCACGGACAGCCCGTACGGGTCTCCCGGATAGCTGTGAAACCAGCCTGACACTAGAGTAAGGAGACAGTCCGTCTGTTTGTATTAAAATTTTAAATCCAAAACCTTTCATTTATTTCAGAAAAAAATGTACCTGACGAATACATCTGTCTGCACACCGGTAGAAAGAAGCTTATGTTACCAGATACGAAAAAAGGTAAACGGAGACAACCAAAGAGGCTAAAATCGAAGTCATAAGTTTTTTTTTTGTTTTATATAAAAATATATGTATACCTACATATTTTACCTGCACTTCATTGCAAGTTGCTATAGTCGGTTTCGCAAATATGGTCTGTATTAGCAGTACTAAAAGGTTCTTATTTACCGTGTCTACTGACCATAGACTAAAATTTCACAATAAGTAAGCAATATAAATTATCTGCACAGCTATGAAAACTAAATTAAAATGTCAACAACTGAAGTACTCGCTGCGCCAACGCATGGGGCATAAGCATTACCTTTAATCACGTGGGATCGGCGTTCCTGTCTATACAGTACGCGCATTATAGCCAATTAAGGCTATTTGAGTGTTGTCACGGTACAATATAAAAATATGTGTGTTAAATATGGTTGCTTATAGGATAGAAATAATTATACAATACGGTTTTGCATGAAAATAAATTGTAAATATTTTTATTTTTGAAAAATAGATTTGAGATTTTTTATCTATGGATACGAGAACCGAAACACGGGCGGCCATGATTGAGCGTCGTATGACGTCACATTTCAATAAATAAATCTTCAAGTACTGTGTACTATCCATATCGTGTGCAATTTACTGAGACAATTAATAAGAAATACTTTGGTTTGTACTGTTGAGACGTTTCGTAAAATGGAGTCAGGCCGACGCGACAGTGCGAATCTGCCAAGTTGATTCATTTATGGTCGCAAATTTGATTTAATTCGTGACACGAATGTATTAATTATATACTTATTTTTATTTTGGTCATGTTTTATTAACAACATTAGGTTAGGTTTACCAGGGGCGTGCATAGGATTATGACAGGGCATGCGGCGGAGTAAAAACACACAAAAACTTCTTCTTTTATAGATTTTTAGCATAGCCACAGCCACGCATCGTAGCATGGTGGCGATGCGTGGCTGTGGCTATGCTAAAAATCTATAAAAGAAGAAGTTTTTGTGTGTTTTTACTCCGCCGCATGCCCTGTCATAATCCTATGCACGCGCCTGAGGTTTACTAATTTGTTTCTAGTAAATCGGAGACTATGTTTTCTTCTAAATACTTACATCAAAGTGGTCCTCACAAAAGAATATTGCAGATTTATCAGATGTAAACTTCGAGAGTCTCGACGTGCTAGTTGTAACCACTGCTTTCGACGTTTAGGGCATTTAGGAACGTGTATAAACAATTTTTCAGGAAAATTAATTGTAGTACTTCTACACATAGGCACGGCACACGTACTTGTAGCTTGTCATTTTCACAATTCCAGTGAAAAAGGTGTTAGTTTTCCACAAAATAGCTTCAGAGTTATAGGCATAGCATCGTAATTAGATTCTTTTGCACATTGTTTATTGAAATATGATGTTACATCTGCAAGTGTCAGACGACCGGCAGTTTTGGCGCGAATTTCAAATTCATAAATTAAATTCATTTTTTTTCCTACTAAATAACGCTTTTTTGAGAAAAATAATTATTGTAAGAGGTATAAAATAAACCTACGTAAATTTTAAAATATCTTTTCAAAAATTGTCTAATAGCCAATGGGCCAAGCTGAAGTTGGCTATAGAATATTAATAAATCGATAACGATTTATGATCATAGTATTTTTGTTAAGCATCTCTCGCCTTTAGTTACCTCTCCGCTGCCAACTTCTTGTAATCATTTAGTCCCAAAAAGAATAGCTGCGATGGCACTCTAACTAACTTCAGCCTGGCCAACTTAATTTTAACTTAACTAACTACTTTACGTTTTTACTTAACGTTAACTTAACTTTATGTGTAGCTGCGTTTGGTTAAATAGCAACGGCACTGCCCCTCAGTCCCGCTGTCTTAACGAATCTAGGGCGGTCTGTCCCATTCAGGTCAAATCTACGGTTGCCCGGGAGAAGTCCCAGCAGGGGACGTGATTGAACTCGATATGACAGGACTGTTTCAATATAAACTCTTTCAAGGCCATTAAAAGGCAATAGCGTATTTTCCTAAAATCTTTCATTTAGTCCGTCACTTAGATTGCCAAAAAATATTGGACAAGAATTTTTCGTTTATCGCGTAATTATAAAATTAAGATGATACAGTGAGCTTGACATTTCTAGTGATGTCATGCCATGTTATACTTTTTAGCACGTTGTGACGTCACCAGCTCTCACACTTGATCTTTAAAGCTATTGATTTTCGAAATTCATGTTTTTAATTTATTTGCTACAACATTTTTTGGGTTCCGTAGCCGAATGGCAAAAAACGGAAACCTTATAGTTTCGATATGTCTGTCCGTCTGTCTGTCTGTCTGTCTGTCTGTCTGTCCGTCCGTGCGTATGCCACAGCCATTTTATTCCGAAACTATTAAGACTATACATGTGAAACTTAGTAGGTAGATGTATTCTGTAAACCGCTTTCAGATTTTAAGAAAAAAATTAAGAAATATTTAAAATAAAGGGGGGTCCCCATACATGGAACTAGAACTGATTTTTTTTTTTCATGAAACCTGTGCGTGTGTGGTATCTATAGACAGGTCTTTAAAAATGATATAATGGTTTCTAAAACCACTTTTTCATAAAGTCAATCGTTTAAAAGATATAAGCTTCCAAAGTGGTAAAATGTGTGTCCCCCTCTAACTTCTATAATAATGGAGTGAAAAATCTAAAAAAAAATATATGTCTATAGATCTTAATGTAAACTTTCAACCAAAATTGGTTTGAACGAAATCGGGTCGACAGTTTTTGAGATACAGCATATTTTCTAAAACCGCAAATATAACTTTGTAATTCATACAAACACTATGAAAAACAAAGTTAATTAGCGTAGTTGTAAAAATGTAAATAAGCTAGTTTCACAACTACCCTATTCTTCGTACATACGTAAAAGCGTTTAAATTGAAGTAGCAATGTCATCTCGGAGACAATCTATTTGAAAATCTTGACATAATATTAGTACCTCTCTGACTTTAACTATCCTCAATTTTTGAAGTCGGTCCAACTGTTGGATAATTGTATTTATTTATCAATGGATCATTAAACTTAGCGAGTACTTATATATTCATATTTTCATAATAACTATAAATTCAAATAAATAAAACTAGCCAGCCAAAACATGTCATTCATATATACGCATTTAGAATACAATTATGATGCAGAGGCATTTGGCGTTCATGGGACATTCCCCTTTTTACTATATCGATGTGTCCCTTAAGAAGAACACTTTTGTGTGGAATGTGTGTGTATGTACAGTCGGCCAAGAAAGTGGTGTACCACCCTAAGGTTGAATATCGCTTGCAGATTCATAGGTGATAAAGATTAGTTTCGCTTGCAGATCGATCTGACAACTTCTATTGCTGTCTTTATCTGATTATTGATAACGACTATTACTGTTTGTAACGTGACAGCTGTTCTTAGTTTGAACTTGATGGAACCAATGACGTCGTAAAATCAACGGCGGGGGGCTGTAGATTTTGATGACAAAATTGTATCTACAAATTCAGAATTGTAATCAACAAGTTACATAAAATTGTAAAGGCACAAGGCGAGTCCACAAACTTACAATTTCTGTAAACTTGTAATTACAATATCAATAAAAAACAAGCTAAAAATAGATTTATCCTTTTATTAAATTTCTACAATCAATTTTAAAATACTTATAACAAACAAAAACATAGCATATATAGTAATATTTAGATGATATTGAAAATTTTTAAAAATTAGAAACGGGTGTAACCGCCGTTGGCCTCTATAACCTCTAAAAGACGAGACCTCATTGAACCAACAAGCCGTGAGCAAATATCGGTTCCCCGCATTTCCTCCCAGATATAATTACAGTGACTAATAAGAGCTTGTTTGGTTCTTTCATTTTGATGCGACCATCGTTGGACCATAAGGCCCCAAAGATTTTCTATCGGGTTGAGGTCCGGCGATCTTGAGGGCCACTGAATTACCCTTACGTCAGTGTGTGAACGAAACCAGGCTCTTACGATCCTCGCATTATGAATTGAACAATTATCTTGAACAAAATCAAATTGTGGCACTTCGTTCTACAAAAAAACATTACGGTAAACATTACGGACTGTCGGTAGCATTGCATTCTGAAGCACGTCGATATAATTTACAGCCGTCGCTCGAGGAGGTAGAGAACACAATTCTCCTACACCATCCGTACTCATCCAGCCCCAAATATTTACGGAAATTCGACCTGATTCTCTATTTGGGATTACATGATCATCTTTATACCGTGTTGAATTATATCGCCAAAGGTGAAGACGTCCATGCTGACTGGATTTAAACGTTTTTTCATCACAAAACACTGTATTAGACCAATCAAACTCTAAGTGCTCTCTGGCGAAGTTCAGACGAGCAAGTCTGTGAGCATCCGTCAAATATATTTTCTTGGCGTAATGCCTGTGGTGCAACCCCATGTAATGTAGATGATTCCTTATTGTTTGGGCACTCACATCGAACATCTCCGCAAAATGTTTTGTGGGCTTAAAACCATTGATTTCATATTCCCGTCTCATGAATTCTCTATCGTTATTGGAGAGTGCAGGCCGGCGACCACTTCTTCTGTGATCCAACAAACTTCCCTCCTCTCCTTCACGACGAATCCAAAAGCGGACAGAACGCCTCGATATATTCAAATTCCGGGATATCGCACTGATACTGCTTCCCTCATTAAATTGGGCAATTATTTGTGCTCTTTCGGCAATGGTCAAGTTGGCAGGCATTGAGATGATTTTATATGCAGTTGATTGAAAAATAACACGGAAAATATATCGATTTTTTGCATATATTTGACAAAATGTCAATTGTCAGTTTTCTTTTTCAAATGGAATTCGGTTGTCTAAATAGTTTTTATTACTTTTGTTTGGAAACATTTCAATTGCTTTGTAGAAACTAATGTCCTTTTCATTTATACTAAAGGTTAAAATGTCATGTACTTATATGTGACATATGACGTATGAATACTAAATACATAGGTTTACGTCATGATAATGTTGTCTCTTTCAGTAATATCTTTTTATAACGAACCTTGTTGTAATTTTCGATGACCGGGAAACTAAATCAAAACTGGTACACCACTTTCTTGGCCGACCGTACCTAAATATGTGAGAAACACATTTTTTGTTACTTGGGCAGAAATCTCGAGGCTAAAATAAGTGAAAGAGACAGCAAATATTGAGCCATTCCTTATACGCGTAACTTGTATTATATGATAGGCCCTGAATTAGAGAAGAGCTGTTTTAGTTTTTTTTTTTCGATATTTAGGATAATCCAGCTGTTCCTCGCGATTTTGTCGCGTAACATTTTGGCACAGTTTCCCGGTATAAACAGCCTACATAATATGTCTTATTCCAGATTTTAAAATGTTTTATCTAAATCCTTTCAGCCATTTTTGCGGGACACAACTTTTGAAACACAAACATCCAAACTTTCACATTTGTAATATTAGTACGAATAGTTTTTTTTTGTATCGCCGCCGACTTATGAAACGTACAACATGAATTCTAACTTAAATTCAAGCGTAAGAAGTACCTACAGTACAAAATTAAAAATTTACGGCAGATCTAAAATTAGATTTTGTACAAACAAGTTTAAGGTATCTTTACATATTATAAAACGAAGTCTCCCGCCGCGTTTGTCTGTCTGTATGTTCGCGATAAACCATTAACTCTTGAACAGATTTTGATACGGTTCTCAATGGATAGAGTGATTTGTGAGGAAGGTTTCAGTGTATAATTTATTAAGATTTTGTGTGGATTAGCAGAATGAGACTGCGAAGTCGGACCGTTTAGCTAGTAAGGAATAAAGTTGAAATTGCATTAACTGACTTGAACCTTTAAGCCGGTTTATTATTTAAGTCAACATATCGAGGCTGTTCTTTGAGTCTTCGATACTCACTGGCATGCTTGACTTGTATGGAAGTGTTAAAAATGAGGTTTAAGCAGTAGCTGCACAAATAAGATAATTGCAGTACCAGTTCAAACCTTCTATAATAATATTTTATACAAGCTGTGTCCACGATTTCGTTACCATGGTAGGATTTTCCCGCGTAAATCCTGATCCGAAGGAATTCTGGTCTAAAAAAGTAGGTTACCTACATGATACCACCCTATGTTTGTGTTTTAATATCGTTTCAATTACTATAAGCACTCGAGAAAACTGTTATAATATTTAAATCATAGAAATAAGCTTTCTGTTGCCTTTTTTGTTAAAAGGCTCGCATTTGACCACTATCTCACCTGATGGTAAGCGATGATGTGCTCGAAGATCAAGCACGCTTAACTTAAAAGAAGTAACATTGACTTAAAGACCCTAAGGTTATAGCTATCAGGAAATACTTTTTTAATTATATTGTAAGGAGTATGGATTGTGGAGACCGTTCTATAAGTAATCGGTGATAGTCACTTGTTGCATGTTTAATTTGTAAAAGTTGTGAATATGAGGCTTTAGCAAATGCCGCCCAGGTGAATGTTTTGTGATTGGAACAAATACGACAGCTGGTGCAAGTGCTTAAATATTCTTGATTCCGCTCACGATTTTATATTATACGCCCGGATCATCTATTAAAGCGTCTGTCTAATGTAAGATTTATTGCGTACAAAATAAGGTGTATAATTCAATATTTCAGTAGCACATGTTCTCTAGATTTTTCAATACAACGATTTTGTGTCCCTATTTTGCGTTTTTTACTAATAAAAAATATTACACTGAAATTTAAAAAAAAATGTATACAGGAAATCGGTTTTTGTATTGGTTTCTGTGGTACTTTAATGAGGGTAGAATTCACATTACTGGCAATCTTGTTAACCTGTCCAAAGAAGCTAAATCTGCTTGTGTCTGGAGTGGGTTCACGGTAATATTGTAATAATAATAATAATAATATTCCACAACTTTTTCACACAACGCCATCTAGTCCCAAACTAAGCAGAGCTTGTGATATGGATACTAGACAACTGATAAACATACATAAATATATTTCTAAATACATACATATTATAGATAAATCACACCCAGACAAAGAACAAATGACCGTGCTCATCACACAAACATTTGTCCTAGGTGGGATTCGAACCCACGACCTTGCGCATAGCAGTCAGGACCACTGACCACTATACCAACGGGCCTGTCGATATCGAATGGGTTCGAACCTGCAACCTTTCGGTCACAAGTCCGACATCTTAGCTTATTGTTGCTTGATTAGAGAAAGATAGTTGATTTTCCATGGCTATAATACACTACAGCTACCACCGTGTATAACAAAACATCCGCGCTTATCACAGTAAAGAATACATAAGCCCTGACGGTAAGCCATAATGTAGTCGGATATGAAACACACTTGCCTAAAAGTAGCTTATTCACTCTCGATTGAAATATTCTAGGTTAGAGAGATCAGGGAATACAGACTCCGGCAGGGAATTCCACTCCTTAGCTCTATACATAATGAAAGTATTCCCAAAACGTTTTGTTGTTCGTTGTTTAAAACTGTACGTTTCGTTGAACGTCAATGTAGTTCCAAGGTTTCTCGCAAGCAGCACTGTCGTCGCGAAATATTTTGGTTATAAAATCGTGACCGAAAGGAAATACAAATAAAATCTTTGAGCAGCATTTTAGTTTAAGACATTTTATTTTGTAGAGTGCTGTTTTAAAAAGAGACCCAAATTAAACCAAATGAACGTGCCAAAAACACGCGCGTTAGATGTTGTGATTGGTTGAATGGGTTTATCAACAGCATTACTTGAATTAAGTTTAATAATTTACGCGTTCATATAATAAAAAAGCGAGTCTATCAACAAGTTGCATACAAGTTTAATTACGTTGCGAAATATTATTAGGCCAATAGGGAATGAAAATGCAATTGAAATAATATGCTCATAATTTTTTATTTGATTAATAAATTACGTAATATTTAGCGAATACGAAATATTTTTTTAGATAATTTCATCACACTAACGAACTTATAAAGCTTTAAAGTTGATAATTAGAACGAGAAGTCCGACTTAGACTTTGAAGTTACAGTCTATAAAGCTCATACAGCTGCTGTAGAAAAAAAAAACCGTTTTCGTGAACGAGACAGATATATTCGTTTAAAATTGTTATAACTAGAACTTAAAACGGGATATTATTTTATTATAAGTTCTAATGATACTTTCAGTGACAATGTTAACTTAAAAACTTATATGTCGAAAAACTAGTTGATTTTTCGATCGTTCTCCATTCTGTTTTTAATGTTAGTATTATGTTTGTGTATTTTATGGTAAACTGGTCAAAATAAATAATAAGCGTATTTCCTATAAATACGTCATGCATCGGTAGCCCACAATGTAAGCAATGTCTTTACAAGTCACTTCTTTAAATTTTCCCTCGAATAATGTGTACTTTTAAGATTAATTTTAAGAATACAGTCCATTGAATCGGATCTAGTTGATAACCAATGTTGTTATAATGTGTTCATGTGTTATGTGTTGTATCGCTCAAAAATACCTATATATTTATATACTGGTATGTTTGTTCACTTATGTATCAACGTGTTTGTTTAGTTATATTTTGAGTTGTGTCTATACGTCATTATAATTTTTGTTGGATATCGAAGTAAGCATTGACTATTAATATAATTTAAAACCACCCTGTAGAAAGCTATAGGTGCACATTGTTGAAAACTAGTTATTATTTGTGGATTTATCTGCTTAAAAGTCGAAAGTAGAAAAATACATATAATACAAAGTATTGTCATCATACCAGTATTCTATCTTAATCCCGGTAATTGTCTACCCACGTGCAGTTTCATTGAAATCCTGACAGCCTTTGACGGGTGATTAATGGAACATCCAGACAAATCCTAGGATTTACAAAGGATAAATATATATTTTTATAGTCAATGCATTCAAGCTTCAAGATGTTTCATAAACATCTATAACATTTTAGTGTAGTTAAAAAATGTATTATTTTGGTTCGAAGGGGCCACATATTGTTAGTCAATTAATAGTTAAAAAAATCTATCGTCTGTTGTCAAATTTAAAGCATTTTATTGATTTAAAAAAATAAACTTTTTGATTTTTACAGTGTTTTTTTAATTGATAAGATTAACTATTTCTAACAATACTAAATTAAATACAATAATTTACTTAACAATTTCATCAGCTTATTATTACACCAATTAACATCTTCTATGGGCCTAAAATCGCCATATTATTGCCTTGTGCCATAAGACCCCGCCCATTGGTCACTTGTTTTTATAATTTTTATCTTGTGAAATATGAGGTATACAATAAATAGCTACAAATCGTATTTTGCATAAAAATTATTAATTGTACAACAATTTGTTCACAAATAAAACATCTTTCATCCACAATTTTCATCTGCCGTTTCGTTCCTAAAACTATTAAGTCTTTAATTTAAAACTACATCATCAGTCTTCGCAATCCCTCGATTTCCTTTTTCTTTAACACTAATTTTTCTTTGTCATTATTTTGAACCCATTGAGGGGCATTTGTCAAGTAATGTCCACTCTCAAACTTGGCTTCTAATTTCGATAAACTGTCTTCTAGCTTCTTAAGTTTTTTCGCCAGCTTGCCTTTAGCCGCAAATACCGCCACATCAAGATCTTCTCCTAATAATTCCACCTTCACTTCAGTATTCTTATCCATAATAGCTCTGACGTAATTTTTCTTCGGATCGGCTTTAAAATCGAGCTCACTGCAGCGCGTCAAATTCAAAAATACCCTATCATTCTTGTTTACATCACTTTTTAAAGTTTCGTCAGAGCTATCAATAACTATGGTAGGCTTTAATTTATTAGAAATGTTATACAGTCCCTTTAATTCCCTAGTTAGATAAACAGTGCTCAGAAATCCATTAACTTGCTTCTCAAAGAAGCCATCCTTCCATTTTTCAAAGTCTTTGTTCTGTGGAAAATCGTAATACTTATTACTCGAATCCTTAAAATCATGTATGATGCTGTTTGAGAATGTAGGGACCTTGGGGATTAATTCCTCTGTGAGATATATCATGAAAGGGGCAAGGCATCTTAGAGACGTATTGAGAACTGCCGATAATGTATGCGCGTGAGCAAACGCTACTGAAGAATCTATACCGTCCATTCCTGGTTTAGTAGCCTCTAAGTAAACGTCACAGAATTCGTTATACATTAAAGTCCTAATCGCTTTGGTAGCTAAATGGAACTCATAGTTCTCCATCGATTTATTGACTATCTCTACCATATCAGCCAACCTGCTCAGGATCCATTTGTCAAAGTATGTTAGATCGGTCTTACTCAATTCAAAATTGGCGGGTAGTCGCGATTTGTCGAGCTTTTCGTAAGACATCTGTGTGTATCTCACGCTTTGCCAGATTTTGTTGCCGAAGAGTTTGTTCGCGTGGCACATGGCTATGTCAAAGTTTACGTAATGCGATTTAATGTCTTGAGACAGCAGAGTGAATCGTAAAGCATCTACTCCACATTCAGGTATCCCTTTAGTCGCCGAAAAGTTATCTTGATGATACGTCAACGCTTTGTCCATTTCAGCCAAACTTAAGATTCCGTTTCTATTCATTTGTTTAGTTTTATCTTTAAGGTTTTCCAAGCTAATGCCGTCTATAACATCTAAGGGGTCGATAACATTGCCGCGGCTTTTAGACATTTTCGCCCCGCGACCGTCACAAATGACTCCATGTAGCAGGACCTTTTTAAACGGCAGTTTTCCTGTCAACTCTAAACCGAGAATCACCATTCTATGGACCCAGAAACCCAAGATATCGTGTCCTGTAGCCATTAAGTCAAGAGGGTAAAATTGTTCGAAGTCTTTATTCTGGTAAGTATTCGGCCAACCTAAAGCTGCGAAGGGGTATATTCCCGAAGAGAACCAAGTATCGAGAACGTCAGGATCTCTTTCAACGTTGATCATATCTGGGAATGTTCTTAGAAAACCTGATGCCTCTTTTTTGGCATCTTGGGCGTTGGTAGCGGCTACCCAGACGACGTTGCGATTGTGTGTACATTTGTAAGCGGGGATCTGATGGCCCCACCACAACTGTCTCGAGATGCACCAGTCGCGATCATCTCCCGTCCAGTCTAGCCAGTTCTTGACATACTTTTGGGGTTCGATAGCCAACTGGCCAGATTTGACCAGCTCTGCAGCTCTCTCGTTGAGCTTACTGCAGGATAGGAACCATTGCTCCTTAGGGAGATGGTCAATGATGGATCCTGTTCGGCAGCATGTTGGGAGGGTCATACAGTGTGGTTTAATTTCCCTCATAAGTCCCAAAACATCCAAGGCTTCTACCATAGCGATTCGGCAGTCATACCGCTTCATCTCAGTAAAGGTTTCTGCATTCTGCATGACCCCGTTCTCGTCGATAACTTGTAGTAAAGGGAGGTTGTTCCGTCTTCCTATTTCGTAGTCGGTTTTGCTATGCGCTGGAGTTATCTTAACGGCACCCGTCCCGAATTTCGGATCGACGCTTTCGTCGATAATAATCGGAATATCAACATTTCTAAAGGGATGCCATACCCTTTGACCTACTAGGTGAGTGAACCTGTAATTCAAGGAATAAAAATATTAAATCAGGAATGCTGACCATAACTGTTTTGGTGGGAAGAATTAAATTGAAATACCAAAGCACAAGATGGAGCCAAACGGCGAAGCACAGAAAAGCGCGGACTTGCAAAAATAAGAGGTACTTTGTGCGTATCTCGAAATAAAGTCGAAATAAACGAGTTTTAAACCCTATCTGTCCAAGATGATAATGATAAATCTCTCGTACTAATAAAAGTTTATTTATTATAAACCTAAGCAAGGTCTACAAAGTTACACATAAATATCTATTACTTTGTGTATGCAGAAAAGTTAGAGAATGTAGTACACAAGAGCAATCTTATTAATTTTTTCAATTTCTATAACTGAGTTTTATGAAAAGCATATAATAAGTAAACTACTTAAAATATAAAAAAAATTGACTTTAAAGCAAAAAAAGAAATATGGACACCAAAAAGTCTGATAAACCGCAAATTTAAGCATTATATAAAGGGAGATGGTATGGTAGGTTCCTGAACGAAAAGGGTGGAGAAAGGTTGTTGCCTAAAACCATAAAAACTTAAATAAATCACCAAGTATTACCTCTCATCTCCGGGATTAACAGCAATCGCAGTATCCCCCAACATAGTCTCCGGCATGGTAGTAGCCACAACGATTTGCTCATCAGAATCCAACACACTATATGCAAAATAGTATAGATATCCAAATTTTACTTTTTTATCATAGCCTTGTACTGCAATCTCTTTAGGTCCATTTATGACGACGTTTTCTACTTCTATATCTGAAACCGTGGACTTTAACGCACTGCACCAATTGACCAGAGCCTTTTTGCGGTATATAAGACCTTTTTTGAATAGTTCTATAAAGGCGGTATTGACCGCATTTGTATGTTTTTCGTCCATTGTGAAGGTTTGTCGTGACCAGTCTAAGGAGCAGCCGAGGGTCTTTAGTTGATTGCAAATGGCGTCGCCATGTTTGTCCTTCCATTTCCAAACTTCTTGAATGAACCTTTCCCGCCCAATGTAGTGGCGAGTGGTGTCTTGTTTCTTTTTTAGATATTTTTCTACTACACCCTGGCAAGAAGCAAAATTTTTAATTAAAATAAAAGTAATAAATCATTACAAAAAAAATAATACAGATTTTATATCTGTATTATTTAAATCTCTGTCTGTCGTCCGTCCGTATGTGAAACTTGGTAAGTAGATGTATTCTGTGAACCGCTTTCCGACTTTAAAAAAAAAAAAATATTTAAAATAAAGGGGGGCTGCTCCCCATACATGGAACTAAAACTGAAAATATTTTTTTTTTCATGAAACCTATGCGTGTGTGGCGTCTATAGACAGGTCTTTAAAAATGACATAGGGGTTTCTAAAATCACTTTTTCATAAAGTCAGTCGTCTAAAAGATATACGCTTCCAAAGTAGTAAAATATGTCCCCGTCCCCCCCCTTTAACTTCTATAATAATGGAGCGAAAAATTTAAAAAATAATGTAAACTTCCAACCAAAATTGGTTTGAACGAGATCGGGGTAGCAGTTTTTGTGATACAGCATATTTTCTAAAACCGCAAATATAACTTTGTAATTCATACAAACACTATGAAAAACAAAGTTATTTGACGTAATTGTAAAAAATGTAAATAAGCTAGTTTTAAGAACTTTGTAAGGTTTTTTTCGTCAAATAAATATACATATTATATTATTATAGTTACTACGGAACCCTTCATGGGCGAGTCTGACTCGCACTTGGCCAATTTTTTTATGAATAAAATTGATATCCAGGAAGTCAGGCAATTGAGATCATATTTCTAAGATTCTTACTGTTACATATTATCTTACAAAAATAAATATTATACAAATTTTGCACTATTAAGACTACAGATAAAAAAATGATTCCGACGAACTGAGAACCTCCTCCTTTTCTTGAAGTCGGTTAAAAACGAGATATTATTTTAACTATATATAAAAACAACAGTGTGCTTTTTATGTTTAGTCACCTAACCAAGTATCTAAAATGCAACAACACTCCTTTACCTTGGGCATTTATTCAGGCATTGCTTATTTTGAGATGATGCAGATATGATGCTAATCTAACTACAAAATAATTTGCACTGGATACCTAATGTGTATGCACCAAATTAATAAGCATATTAAATTATTATGAAGGCCCAATTAGAAAGGGAAATATTCAAAGAGCAAGTTGAAAATGGATGCCCTGAATAGGGAAGAGTGGAAAAAGTTGAAGGTGGTTTTACGCATGGGAATCACTAATATGGGAATAATGCTGTAATAATAATGTATACCTGAGTAGCAATCCCAGCATGGTCTATCCCAGGTAACCATAGAACATTGTGACCCATAGATCTCTTGTGCCTCACTATCACATCTTGAACTGTGCAAGCTAATGCATGGCCTGGAAATAAACAAAAGGTCAATTAAGAAATTAAGTGTCAATAGCTTAATGGTTAAGTTGTCGCATTGTGATCGAGAGGTCACAAGTTTGAACTCCCACCCATAGTAATGTGAATTCCACCCGCATTGTTTGTTCTCTATTTTAATAAATAAAGTAGTATATGCTCTTCGGTGTGCCTATACAACACTATACTTTTAGTTACCTTTTTTATAAAATGAATACTTATTTTAATTGTTAGTAAGTTTTAAAGTCAGAACTCAGAAGTTAAATTTTCACTTTAAGCATGATTTAGGTAAACAGTACAGTAATATACATACATCTATGTTGTTTCAAGTACGTCCATCTGTGTGGTAAAAAGTTTTTTATTTCTTGGTAGGAGTTGATATTATAGTCACATTTAAAATGAATATATTTAAATAGTATGACAAGGTGTTTAAATTATTGAAAATTAAACGAGACATAAAATATGAATAAATAGAAATAAACTATTGCCAATTTCATGAAATGCCGGTCAGAAAGATTGGTTGTTGCATGAACACCTTCCGGCAGTAGTATCTATGGAGTAAAATATTACGAGTATAGTTCCTAAGATATCCCCGACATTAATATGCCATGAAAGTTAGTATTTGTATTTCTAAAAATGTGTCAAAATTAGGTTAAAAAAAATTTAAAAATCTAACCTAAATGTAAAGTTCCTGTGACATTTGGGGGAGGCAGCACCATGCTAAACCTGGGCTTTGGAGTAAGACTCTCAGCTGTGAAAAGATTAATCTTCTCCCAGTTTTCATACTTCTGTCTTTCAACATTCTTGGGCTGATAAGCAGCGGCAGAAACATTCGGCTTCAAGACTAAGTTTGTTGTACAAGCTTTTAGCCTTTTTTGTATGTACTGATGCGACACTTGATAATTTAGTAAACGTAACATTTTCAGGATCTTATAATTCTACATTAATCATCGACATTTGCTCTAAATTTTGGCAAACTGTTTTGTTATTTTTGACAGTCCGTTGTTTTATAATCTCTCTCTTTTGGGTCAGTTGGGAAATCATGTTTTTATTCCTTTTCATGCAATGAAACACAAGAAACTCAAGAAAGAAAGAGCTGGAACGGTATTTGTTTTGACATTCTATAACTACGTTCCGTACATTGACCGTAGTGATGGGTAACACATCATTTTAAAATGAGTTTGAGGGAGTACCTCATTTTACCTCGCGAGGTCCTCACGAGGTACCCCTCATTTGAGGCGAGTAATCGCACGTCGACGTATTCACCTCACGAGCCGAGCCCGAGTCGAACTCAGCCAATAGTGTGAGGCGAATGGTCGCGTCGACTCACGAGTACTTACGATTTCTATTTTTACGTCTCCCTCACACACATAATTATCTTTCACTTCGACATTTTTGACCGCCAAAATAAACGAATCAATGACATTTGATTACCAATTTAATGTTAATGTTTTTAGAGTTCATAGTTAACGTTTAGAGTTCATAGTAATAGCAGAATTAAAATTTTTTCTTTATAATTCAGTTTGAGTAATAAATACAAAAAATTCACACATTTATTGTATTTCTTTTTAATCTAAGTAATATCCTATCAAAGACTAGTATCACACACACACCAAACATCGTTATTATTAGGTGCTTACATACCAAATTCATAATGTTAACTGGGTTTTCATTTTCAAAATCTCAAGACCTCACCTCACTCATTCTCTAATTTTATAATAAGGCGGTTCATTCGCTCAGTAAGCTCACTCACTCAATACTCACAAGAGCTCGCGACGCGTCAATATTGTCAATGTAAATTTTTGAGGACGCGTGAACGAGTGAGGTGGTTCAATGTTGAAATTCGAGTAACTCTTTCAATTGGCGATCACGAGTACCTCAAACGAGGTACCTCATGAGTGAGGGACACATCTCTAATTGACCGTCATTGGTTTTGTATCTTGAAAACAAAACGGTTACCTGGTATAATTCTGACAATGTAGCAAAAAATACTATTTAATAAATAATTTAATATTATTATCTAATTGATTACTAAATAAGTTACCAAATCAGAGATTATTTTTGAAGATTTTTGATCTTGAAACAATATTATTAAGTTCTAGTGCGTATATCGAAAGGTGTTTGACAGTAATAGTACGGTGTTGCCCGAAAAAGACTTTACCGTTCATCTTGGGAATAAAACCCTTTGAACTTACCTTGACATTGAGTAGCTTGGTTCAAGTCAAAGACTACTATAGTATATCGGCTATAGACAGGCAACTCTACCGTATTTTTTAATTTTAAGTCTTCAAACTCAGCGCCATCTGGTTTTTCGTTAAGGGAACTAATATATATAAGTATAGCTAGGTGTATACAGCTCATGCACTGTGCGACCCTATAGGATATTAGATACCTATATTGTATGAGAGATTAGTGTTTCCGCTGTATACAACAACGACATATAAACAAAAAAAACTACAGAAATATATATTATGCCATTTTATTTTCACAACATCACACATTTACAATAAAATTTTGTGTTCGCCTTTTTCGTCTTTTATGGTTTATGTAGTGCCGATTAGCCTTTTCTTTCATTGGATCGTTAACATCCCAAAAGGTTATTTTGCCAGTGAGAATATTATTGATATCTTTGCACCAGTTATTAATAAAAAACATTGTGCTTTTATTTATTAAATAATTT
Organism: Tholera decimalis; assembly: GCA_943138885.2. Taxonomy (NCBI): domain Eukaryota; kingdom Metazoa; phylum Arthropoda; class Insecta; order Lepidoptera; family Noctuidae; genus Tholera; species Tholera decimalis. Next base: position 7,715,487 of record OW964571.2, read on the forward strand.
CGCAAACTATCTGCGTGATCTGCACAACTAATAAATGATACACTTACATTTATATTTATTATTAATTTAATATATACCGAAATATTCTTTTTAGTGCAATGCTCTTTTAAAATTTCCATACATATATTTTCCACTTGGGCAAAGAAATCAAATAATGCTCTTGTAGGATAGCACAACCACTTTTTGTTGCCCAATTCTTTCTTTTTTATAAACTCATGGAAACTTTGTAACTCTTCTGCTTCTATAGAGTTCCTGCAGGCCACACAATTTTTGTAAATATTCTTTTTGGCAAGTTGTGCTATCCACCCACTGCAATACCCTATAGCTGCGCTTCTTTCAATAAGCATCGGAGTTTGGCTCTGTATTAGGAAGTCTGTATTCACCATTGATATATTTAAATGATCACTGTCAATTTCATTTTCACATTCAGTTGGGTGTGTGTTTACTGGATTTTTTAAAAAATATTTAAGGGATTGGAGACAAACACCATCATCTTTCTCACAATTTGACCCAACTGAATGTGAAGATGAAATATTATTTATTAATAGCGTTTTGAAGGCGCCTTCAAATGCATATGACGTAGGCATGATATTGCTACAGCCATGAGATCTAATTGCCCCAAAAAAGTTTTCCAATGCGTCTTGATTGAAATTGCGCAGCAATAAAGAGTTAATTCCTTTCGAATTTAAATATGATACAATTAATTTAAAATCTTCTATGGTTTTGATCCAACTTGATAATGATGGCACTACTCCTTGGTTATTGGCATTACAAAATTTCATCGATTTCAGAATCGGCAGACTATTATTCCACAATTTGTGATGAGGTGAGCTTGGGGTCACTGCAGTCCTGTAAATTTTTCCTCCTCTTATCGCGCTAAAACTACCATTAACGCTGTCGAATAATTGATCAAAAAACATGAGAAGATCTGCTGTGTCCGCACTATCTTTTCCAAGAACTCCACATCCTGCAAAAGGGAAAAAATATATTAACATAACTATTTTAGTGGGTCATTATTCGTCTAATTTCTTGAATACCTTCTGAACTACTTGTTTTTATGAAAAAAATATTTCTATGATTCTTAAAATGAGCCTTGAAAAACTTTTTTTAAATTTCTTTATTAAAACCCCAAAGCAAACCAATTTCCTAAATTTATTTATTTTTGTGACACATTCATATCTAGGTCACTGAAGTACATTATGTGTATTAAATATCAACTGATAAACTTTAACCATCACATCGATAATATTATTAACAAAGCCTACAGAATGTACGGTTTCGTTATGCGATCCTCAGTTGATTAAAAACGACCGCGTACGTTCATAATTTTATGCACAACCTTAATACGCTCCCAATTGGAATACGCAGCCCCAATATGGTGTCCTCTATATGATAAATAAGACAAGGATTGAAATGGTCCAAAAAAAATGTTTACGCTCCATTCACTATAAATGTTACCGTTCAAAACTACCGTACCCACAATCCGCGAGTTGACAGTATGTTTAAAAATTTAAAATAACTATTTAATTATGTAAATCTATTGATATGAAGCACAAAATAGTACAAATGAAGAAAAGATTATTAATTATTTATTTTATTTTCCCTTGAGAAAAATGAGACTTTTTATCTGTGAGTCACGTGATTAGAAACACCAATCAGAAAACGAGACGTCATCGTTCAATATTTTGACAGCTGACTGGTTATCTTTAGTTGGTGCGTAAGACAAAATAAGAAATAACTAACTAACTGCTTGCACTGTCTGGACAGGTCCGCTCAATATTGCGTGGTTATTTCCTCAAAAGAATACCAAAGACATGAACCTACATGCTTCTCATATACAAATACAAATTGTCTGGACTTTAAAAGAGACGTTGACGACAAACTCAGAGGGAGTTTGTTTCGGTGTTTCTTCTCAGAGTAGTCAGTAGGAAATACCGGCCTCATCTAGCTAAACTAAACACGCAAAAAAACATGACGTGTAAAAGTGTTATTTATAACCAATTTACAAATAAATATTTCATTTCATTTCATAACTAGCTCTCTCTCTTCTGGTTCATTTGTCTTATCATCCAGTAATAGTTGTTCGATGAGTTCCTTTTTTTGTCTTTGTAAAAAAGCAGATAGATAGATATATTATTTATTATACACCATAACAGTAAAACAAATATGGACTTAACAACTAAAAAGGGTGATACAATGGGCGGTCTTATCGCTAAAAGCGATCTTTTACAGACAGCCTTTGGATGGATTTGACACAGAAGTTCTTACCACTTCTTGCGAATATCTCTTTTTAAAGGGACATGAATAAATAGTTTCGTTGGCGTTTTTATAGTAGTATTCCCACAACAAGGTACTGCACAGCACTGATAATAATTTTTCACGTTTATAATAGAGTAAAATATCATAAAATACCCGAAGTACATTTATGTGCCAAATGCCAGGAAGTTGTTTTTTGAACGATGACGTCATACATAGTCACGTGACCACAATGCCGATTTAGGCCATAGTTTTTTAATAAAATAAAAAATTACTTATATTTTAATTGAAAGGTTAAGTGATGAATGAAATATTATTTTACGAGTACACATGAAGCGCTTCGAAGCGTTTCAAACAATTTTTACAAAGTTGTCAACTCGCGGATTACTAAATCAATACAAACTCCTATGCTTGGAGTCCAGGCATACCCTACTCATGGCTGTGATGATGCATGGCATATGTAATAACAACTTTGACTGCTCTGAAATCACCAATAAACTTTGTTATGTTGTACCCAGAACTGTACTACGGCGGGAGGCGCGCGTGCCCCGGCTGTTTCACTCTGTAACGTGCAGAACCAATGCTGGCGCGAGGGCGCCCCTCCGTCGTCTCTTAGAAACATATAACACACACTTTTTCGATCTTGATATATTTTCATTATCTCAATCAAAATTTAAAAAGATGGCTATTCAATTGCTTGCACAAAAATTACTACTTATTTTAACTAACCCAAATCGCCTCCAGATGCGTGATTTTGTTTTAAGTCTACTTAATAGATTATTCCGCGGACATTGGTGTGGGTTACATGTTTACCTCTATTACACTAGTTTGATATTTACTAAAATTATAACATAACTGCTTTATGTCCCAATAAAATAAAATAAAAATAAAACTGAATTGGTCTAAATTAGGAAAAAATTGGATAAGACAGACAGACATACAGACAACTAAATAATTCTTGGGTTGTTCCCAGAGGTCCATGATTCTATTGTTTTTCGTTTCCCAACGGGGCCACGAGATTTAGAAAATATTTAATATTTTAAAATGACGTGGACTCATTGTGAACTAATGTTAAAACTTTCATTAGTTTTTCGAGAACAATAGACTTGTGAACCTTTGGGAACAACCCCATAAAATTAACTTTAAAACTTTAACAATTAATGAGTAAACTGCTTACCTGCCATAAATCCAAGAGCTACTCCAACTGATTGGCTGAACACCTGGGTGCAATGTTTAACCCTCATTTTTGGGATAAGTGCAGGCAACACATGATGTGCTGTTAGTTTTGGTACTAGCTTTACGCCTTTATAACCGGGGCACCTGTTATATAGGTTCACAATATGGTCCCATTTTGCAATGCATTCTTTGCCTTTCATGGTAAATTTAAGGTTTTTTGAGATCAAATTATTTCTAATCCCCTTTATTAGGTGAGGTGGATCATATATAGGGAAAATCTGATCCTTGTTCACTATGAAAAAACCATCTTTAGTTTCCTGTCCATTGCGTAAAAATGTTTCTCGCGTTTCTTTTAGCAATGCATTTATAGCTGCCACATTGGAGGTGCCTTGGTCACATACCGTAGCCACGACTTTCAGTCCCGTTTCTTGCACTTTTTTTATTACACTCTTTATCTGTTTTTTCAACTCAATTGTTTTGGTGCTTCCAGTGCAATAGTAAAAAGCCAAAGGCTGCTTGTATTTTTTTACAATGCCTCTTATCATGAAGACTAAAACATGATCACAATATTCTTTTTCTGTTATATAGCCATTGTTAACAAATCCTGATATTTCATCATTTCTTTTATCATATGAAATGCCCGCTCCGATTGCCATCTCATCAAATGCTAAACAGCAGTATTTATAATTATCAGGCATTTTACTGACTCGAGTTTTTAAATTATCAAATATTATTTGATTGATTCCAGCTTTTAGATTCACCTTGTGCAGCAAATCTTGCAGAGTTCTTCTGCTTGGTAAAACGCATATTCTACTTAATAGGCGATATGCCTTAGGAGATGGCTTGTATAAGGACAATGCCAAAATTTTTTCGTCTAGAGTGAATCGCCTTCCTTTCTTTTTCTTGCCACTTTGAGAGGCTTGCATTTGGCAAAATAACTTTGTAGAATGTGGCATATTCTTACAAACAATATTGAATGCAGTTGTGTTTTTCATTTTTTTAGCCATCATGTATTTTGTCTTAAAATTCTTCTTATCACTTTCGCATTTTTGTAATTTCTTTAAGACAGATCTAAATTCTTTATGTTGCGCCAAAGTTACACGAGAACCTGAAAATACGTTTTTATGTTCTAAGGACTCTTATACCAAAAAGATGTATACATCTTTTTGGTATAAGAGTCCTAGATGCCTTGACTTCCATTACTACTGAGCTTTAGTATAACTATGCAATTAAGTAATTCAGAGTTTTGCCGGGGCTGCGGATTGATTGAAATAGATAACGTAGCCCCGGACACAAAGAGCTAAGAAGGAACATGGGTGGTATTTAGTCAGTACAAGTCTGACACTCCCTTGCGCTCCACCCTGAGCATGAGTAATTTGATGATTTCCCACCCACCAAAAAAAGTAATCCAGTGTTTTACGTAAGGTCCATTAATTTATTACAGACAATTCAGGGGAGGGGCGTCAACCATGTCTTATTTTTTCAAAAGTTTAATCAGAATCCAGTACTTAAATTTAAATGGAAGAAGGCGAACTGTTTCTACAATGAAAATAAGAAATACAATTGTTTTTGTTTTTAAACTAATTGACTTAATTAGTAAGTATATTTTACTAATTTAGATTAAACAATAATGTTTTGACTTCACCTAGATTTAACTAAGACTCTATAATACAAAGCAAAAAAATTGGCCAAGTGCGAGTCAGACTCGCCCATGAAGGGTTCCGTAGCAACTATAATAATATAATATAATATTTATATAATAATATATTTGACAAAAAACCTTACAAATTTCTTAAAACTAGATTATTTACATTTTTTACAACTACGCTAAATAACTTTGTTTTTCATAGTGTTTGTATGAATTACAAAGTTATATTTGCGGTTTTATAAAATATGCTGTATCTCAAAAACTGTTGACCCAATCTCGTTCAAACCAATTTAGGTTGAAAGTTTCTGAATAAAATGGCTGTGACATACGGACGGACGGACGGACGGACAGATAGACAGATAGACAGACAGACAGACAGACAGACAGACAGACAGACGGACAGACATGACGAAACTATAAGGGTTCCGTTTTTTGCCATTCGGCTACGGGACCCCAAAAAACCGTTATTAATACGCAAATAAGTTTCTTTTGCAACCGTACTTTTCAATCAACATTTGACAGATTGAGGTTATTGACTTTCCTATTCTTATTTGGAACGCATAGTAAAATCGTCTTAATAAATGAATGGCCCCTTATATTAAACTATATATAAATCAGAGTAGGTACATACTTTTTGATTTAGTTGCCTTTATTTTCCGCTGTCTGCATTGACTTTGGCCAGGTTGTATAAGTCCTGTAAATTAAATATTCATAGTTATTGTCATATTCATATACGTCCACGCTGTCTTTACACTAGATACCTACTGTTAAGGAGGAAGTCAGCAATATCAGCAAAAGGTACAAAGAAAGGCAACAAACACAAACGAACTGGCAAAGAATTTACTGCAGTCACAGGAAAATATCAAATGCCTTTTTAGGCATTTGATATTTTCCTAGATGGCACATACTGGACTAGATAACTTGAAAACTTTTTTGCAAAAAATAAAACCGACTTCCATATCAAAACACTACAAAGCCAAAAATAATTTTAATTTCGGAAGTCGGTGTTATTGGTTTTGTATTTTCTTTTTTTTCACACCGCCTTCCGAAATTAAAATTATTTTTGGCTTTGTAGTGTTTTGATATGGAAGTCGGTTTTATTTTTTGCAAAAAAGTTTTTATTTTCGCGCTTTTTAGTGGGTCAGTGAATTTTCCAAATCGATTCGTAAATGACGGAGTTATGCGCGAACAAAAAACGCAATACAGAGTAAACGAAAAGATCATCAAGGTAAATTATTTTTTTCGACTTTTTTTGATTTTTCAGAAACGGCTCGTTCGATTTCGATAAAATTTTCATGGGACCATTTGGGAAGTATACCCTTTCCAACAAAAAAAGAATTTTTCAAATCGGTTGGCAAGCGACGGAGTTATGCGTGGACAAACATAAAAAAAAAAAAAAAAAAAAAAAAAAAAAAAATACAAACATCCGAATTGAGAACCTCCTCCTTTTTTAGAAGTCGGTTAAAAAACAACAATATATTTTACATGGTGCCATTTATTGGAATGTCGCCTACAAAGTTAAGAATAGTGGAACACATGATTATGGCTAGATAGCCGATTGCAGATTAAAGACAGGAAAAAATAAAAAATGCAATAATAATATTCCATATTCCACAACTTTCACACAACGCCATCTAGTCCCAAACTAAGCAGAGCTTGTGGTATGAGTACTAGACAACTGATAAACATACATATATATTTTTAAATACATACGTTATAGATAAATTACACCCAGACAAAGAACAAATGATCATTCTCATCACACAAACATTTGTCCTGGGTGGAAATCGAACCCACGACCTTGAGCATAGCAGTCAGGGCCACTGACCACTATACCAACAGGCCCGTCTAAATAATAGTGATTGAAACTTGATTATGATAGTGTATTCAGAGATTACCTCCACCAAACATCCTCTTTATAATATTAATATAAGTATATGCAGATAAAAGTTATACAAACCTGAAATCAAATTGTTTGACTGTGGCATATTAGATGTAGAGGCTAGGGGCGGCTTGCTGATCATTGTCTCAACGTTTGGTGAAGCAAGGGCTGGTTTACTGATTATAGTTTCAACAGTTGAAGCTAAGTTCGTTGTGCTTAAAGCTTCAATGAGTTCTATTCCTGAAAAATAATAAAATATCTTTATCCAGTTGAAGCTGAAATAGGTAGTCATGCACCAACTTTGTCTAGCTACATTGTGTTCAATATGAATAAATAAATCTCGTAAAGAAGACAACCACACAGACTGTTGATTGATTGAAGAAAATTAAGAAACCTGAACCAAGTTCAAGATATTGCAATACAACATTTAAGATTTATAGAGTATAGCTTTTGCCCGCGGCTTCGCCCACGTTAATTTACACTTTGTCAATAATTCCTATTGCCAATCGGTACATCTTTTTGTGTGGTTAAAAACGCATATACTATTATTTAAAAAAACACTCCACCAGGGTTCATCTATACCCAAAAACATACAGACAGATAGTAAGTATTTAATTTACCTATATATTTATGTCTCTGTGATACCTAGTTACGTATGTGTCTACTATTAATCAAGTATAGACTAACACCTGGATATGATATACAAAAGTAGATAAAAATTGGCCAAGTGCGAGTCGGACTCGCCCATGAAGGGTTCCGTAGTATAATAAATATAACATACTTAATATATTTATTTGAAAAAAAAAAAGAACAAAAAACCTTACAAATTTCTTAAAACTAGCTTATTTACAATTTTTACAACTACGCCAAATAACTTTGTTTTTCATAGTACTTGTATGAATTACAAAGTTATATTTGCGGTTTTAGAAAATATACTGTATCTCAAAAACTACTGACTCGATCTCGTTCGAACCAATTTTGATTGAAAGTTTACATTAAGATCTACAACATATGGTTTTTTAGATTTTTCACTTCATTATTCTAGAAGTTAGAGGGGGAGGGAAACACACTTTACCACTTTGGAAGCGTATATCTTTTAAACGATTAACTTTATGAAAAAGTCATTTTATAAACCATAATGTCATTTTTAAAGACCTGTCTATAGATACCACACATGTATAGGTTTCATGAAAAAAAATAGTTTCAGTTCCATGTATGGGAGCCCCCTTTATTTTAAATAGTTTTTAAATTTTCGGAAAGCGGTTCACAGAATTCATCTACCTACCAAGTTTTACATGTATAGTCCTAATAGTTTCGGAATAAAATGGCTGTGACATACGGACGGACGGACAGACAGACAGACAGACAGACAGACAGACAGACAGACAGACAGACAGACAGACAGACAGACGGACAGACATGTCGAAACTATAAGGGTTCCGTTTTTTGCCATTCGGCTACGGAACCCTAAAAATGTAAGTACCTACCTACTTAAAAAAGAATTAAATTATTCGTATATTAACTTGATTGGTTAAAATTTAAGTGACAGGGTTGGCGTAACGGTTGACTGGTGCATGACGTGGGTTCGACTCCAGCCCAAAACAAAGATTTCTATAGTGCTTTCTATAGTCCTGCATGCAGTTCTGTACTTCAAAAAAATTGTTATGAATGGTTCTTGAATACGCGATTTGAACGAGTTGGGAGGGAGGAATACAAAGTTCCAACGCCTCTTTTACATCCTTAAGGGATAATTTCCGGGAGAAAAACTATCCTATGTTTTTTCCAGGGTCTAAAACTATCACTATACCAAATTTGATCAAAATCGGTTCTGCCATCTAAGTGTATTATGTGTGTGGGGAGGGCGGGGACATTATTGATTCCCTATACGAAATTTCAACCGTTTTTACATCCTTTAGAGATGATTTCCGGGATAAAAACTATGCTATTTCTTTTCCAGGGTCCTAAACTATTCCCATACCAAATTTAAATATCCAATTTAATTAATTTACTTAATTTAGCTTTTGCCAGCGGCTACGTCCGCGTGCAATTTGAAAACTATCCCACAGGAACCTTAAATCGGGATAAAAACTATCCTATGTCCTTCCCAGGGTCCTAAACTATTCCCATGCTAAATTTCATCTAAATCGGTTCAGCGGTTTAGACGTGAAAAGGTAGCAGACAGACAGAGTTACTTTCGCATTTATAATATTAGTATGGATATGGATTCATGGAGTTTCTGGTTAGTTTGCCTCAAAAAAAAAATTAGTATTAGTATTATTAGTATTACCTGGGATATGCATTGTTGGAATTGCCAGTTTAGACAGTCTACCACTTGGATACTTATGAATATCTTCGAAATGTCTATGACAGACCCGTCTGTTGTCATATATATCTTGATAATCTAATGCAGCTATTTCACCACCAATATTTAACATCCAAGTTGTAAACTTGTCTCCACTTGTCTCTGGATTCGGGAATCGGTGTAGAGGTACACCTGAAAACATGAATTATTAAACTATTAGGTGCAATAAATTGTACAAACAGTTTAAACTACTAAATAGTCACTAAAGGATAAAATGAAAGTCTGTTGTACTATGGCATTTGAATAGTAAGTGATGGTTTCCCGGGTGAACTAGTGATTAAATAAAATTAATCAAATAAAATTTTCTGATTTCTGTGCTCAGCTCAAATGGCTTCCTATTAGGTTTCGCCGGAATCTTCACTTACTTTCTCTACTTTATAATGTGCTTTTTAATCCTTTTACCCCTTTTTATCTTAAGGAACATTTTCAGTTCCTCTGTGACACACATTCTAGATCCTTGAGATCATCGGAAAATCTAGAGTTAAGTATTTGTATGCATTCCACATCTTTTTTTGACAAATCTTTTACTATACAGCAGGCAGCTCGTTTGTGGAATGCATAGAAGTGAGGCGTGCTCAAACACTACCAGCATTCAAAAGAATGGTGAAGGAGCATTACCTATCCCTACAACTTCCCCTTCTTTCTCAATAATACATGTAATATTTATTAGTAATTATATGATTTTGGTATTGTATGTATTTTATATGTATTATTATGTTCAATTAATATTATGATGTTTGTACACTGACAGCCCTTAATCTGTCTCCTTTAAGTTTGTCCATCCAAAGGTTGTCTGTAGACCGCCCATTGTACACTAGTTTAAATTTTTTGTATCCATATAAATATTGTAAGGTGTACAATAAAGTATAGAATAATAATTAAAAACAGTTTAGAATTTAAACAAAAACATTCATAGCTACTTTGATTTACATCACAAATTCTGCAGCTGTTACAATAGGGATACGAGGATATGTGAAACATATCTCCTAGAATTATGAGTTGCAATGTGTGATCAAAATGATAGGGTGCTAAGCCAGCTCCCATAGAAAAATGTCAGAACTACTTTACTTACCGTCTTTCCTAACCACAGCACATCCAGGTACACAACAAGAATTTTGAGACATGGTTAAGATCACTGTTTGCAATTACAGGTCCAAACTCTAAAGAGTGCCTATGCAAGTCCACAGTAACCTTTCAAGATCTTGATGAGCATAAACAACTCAACACGAACGAATTGTAATGCGGCTCAAAAACATGGAGAATGAAAGCTAAACTCAACATGCAGTTGCACTATTATAGCGACACAACAAAAACTTAATTACAAAAGGAAAACAAATGCGCACGAGTAGTTACACTCTCACGCAGCCATTTGCAATTAAAGTGTAGCCATACAAAAACTAACTTTAGCACGTTTAAATACAAAATATAACTTTTTAAATATTAATCGGATAATAAAAACCTAATTTTGTAATAATTCATGTCTTACATTATTTACATATAAGAAGATTATGAAATTATATTTTTTTTTCTTAATTAATGTTATAAAGTAACTCCCAGCATAAAATAATATATTTAAAAGTTGCAACACCGCAATTTGTTTACCTTAACGTTTTAATAGATGGCACTGTTTTCAACAAAAAAAAAGGAGTTTTAGTTTTGTTCTAAGTTGCCATAGCATGGTTCAAGTTGTATTAACAATAAGACGGGAATTTTACTTTTTTCGAAATGGGAGCCCGATCCCGAAGTGAAATTACCCCACCAGAAGTGTCAAATTTAAAAAGAGGGTTGCTTCTGTCATAATTTCGGGCCTTATCTCACCACTATCAACAATAACAAATATAAATTATAACATTTACTGACCTCCATCGCTTATCTATTAATCTCCAAGCATCCGTGCACTGCGTCATCTATCACGCTTCTATCAATAAAGCGGACTTAACCCTTGTACTAGCGATATGCACTATCATTACTACACTTTTATCTACCCACGATTAAGCACAGATCAGTTTCCTTGGCTCCAATAAAAAAATGTTCGAAAAAAGTCTATTGAGGTTTTTGAATCCTTTCTTAGTAGTGAGGGAGTATCTTCGGAAACCGATTGAGGCATTCCTTGTGAAGCAATACGTGGGTTATAAGAAGAAAACGGATGAAAGTTTAACAAGTGTGAAGGAGTTGATGTACAGGGTCGCTATAGTAACTTTATTCGTGACTGTTATACTGTGGTTATCAATTTTTATGTATGTGGGTTTCTATAATATTTACATGCCTAATGTTACCCATGTGCGGCCAGTACATTTTCAGTTCAAGTAAGTATTTTTTAGTATAATAATAATATTTTGTATTAAAGTATCTCGACTTAGCTCATGAGGTTGTTGACATGTGGAATGTGGACTCGGCTGTCATTGTGCCGATTGTCAAAGTCAAAAGCTTCGACGACCATCTGTCGAAGCTGGCGTTGCACAGCTGAATAAAGGACCTGATACAGAAGGCTGTCCTCGATACAGCTCGTATTGTGAGGAGGTTCCTTTCTCTGGAGACCTAACCACCGGTAGCTTGGAGCCTGCTCCCGACACCAGTGGTCTGCCATTTTTTATATTTTTAAATGTTTTTTATTGTAAGTTTTTTATAGAAAAATATTTAAACATGTAATTTTTGAGAGATTATATGTAAAGGAATAATATTTTGTATTGCCTCTTTAGACACAGTCTATTTTTGGTATATGTAAAAGTTTTACACAGTGAACATAGCATATTTGCAGCAGTTTCTATGTTATTTTTAAAGAGAACTAGCAATGTGGGTATAATTCACATCACTAGCAATATTGTTAACCCCTCCAACTAAGCTAAATATGCTTGCATCTGGAGTGGGTTCACGGCAAGAGTGTGGTGTAGTGGGTGGGATTCAAACCTGCAACCTTCGATCACAAGGCCAACACCTTAGCCATTAGGCTGTTGGCGCCACAATAACAATATTTTTGTTTGCTCTTATATTGTTTTTATTAACACAAACAACAATCAATTTCAGGCCATGTGAAGACAAAGCAGGAATATGCTCTTACCCGTATGCTTACGTTCAGCTGACGAAGGCCAGCAACATCCTGATGCCTAAGCAGCCTTACAAGATCAAACTCATGTTGGAGATGCCTGAGTCTCAGGTCAATAAGGACTTAGGTGGGTACACTTTGTTTAGTCAATAAGTCGGTTTTCGGTCCCAGTGCAAGAATAATTTTTTTTCTTATATTCTCTCTTTCTCTCTCTACTTCCCTGTCTCTTTCTCCTTCCCTCTGTTTGTGAGAGAAAAGAGTTGTTAAGTGACATAACAAGTTCTCAATTTTGAACTTTGAAAAAAGCAAGAAACATGTTCTATTTAGAACTGGCATATCATGGGACCAAAAATTTTAAAAATCTGTTCAGATTTTTGGTCCTAAGTGCTGGCTTCGTCAAGATGTATTCCTTAACCAATTTCAGAACAGTTGTGAAGATATAAATTACACGGAGTAATGCCTGATGGGGTACAAACCCATAATTTGCAACTTGCAAGTTGGGACTACTAGGCCAGCAATGTTATTATTACACTGCACTCTAATATTGTAAAGAGGAAAGTTTTAATTTATTGTTTGCTTGTACATAATGGATAAACACAAAATTCAAAAAAACGTAATTTAAAAAATTCTGCCACAAATATAAAGCTACATTATCATATGCTACTTTGATTTCACTAAAAAAAACCCTTTTTTCGCGAGCGAAGCCGCAGGCAGCAGCTAGTTTCATAATCATAACCATTTATTTCTTACCACAATACAAGTGTTAGATTTTCTACAAATCAGACAATCAGTTTTCGTATTGTGGGAGACTGGTGCCTAAACTAAGCCAGAATCCTAGTACATATTGAGAAGCCATAACAATTATGAAGCGTATTTATTATTTATTTATTTTAACTTTATGTACAATAGTGGTATAGTGCCCGGCACGTAACTTGGCAAGAGTCGTTAGATGGGCAGAAGTCGATTTTTAGATGTATGCGGTTGTTAGCGGGACGCGGGGTGTTATGTAGCCTCAAGGCTTCTCGCACTGTGCCTACGCCCCGTTCGCTCCCGAATACACTGCGTGCACGAAATTTGTACGCTTTGTTGTGTTTTTGTTTCGATTTATTTTTATTGTGTAAAATTTATTTTTTGCTACGAGTTATTGTTATTGTTTTAAATTTAGTTTGTATTACGTTGATTATAATGCCAGGACCAAGTACCGTTTTACGCAGGCATGCCAGACAAATGGTATACGATCTACGTACTGTATCATGGAAAATGAAGCTCAAAATGATAAAGAGACCGTAAAACGGACTTCAGAAGCTTATTATTATAATTAATAATTGTTAATAAGTTTCAGGAGCCCAAAAAATTGTTGTACAACAATAAATAGAAGAATCGATAACTTTCCTATTTAGCACTAGCGTATATGTAAAATAAATTGCTTTTGCACAGCACAACGATAGCGACCGATGTTTTTGTTTGGGTAAGTTGTACGGTGTATTGGTAAATACACGCTGTGTTTGATGGAATAAGGTTTATAATTGGTTGTGTACTACGTTCTGATTTAAGAAATGTGGGTGTGTGCACGAGTGCGTATCTATTGATTTTATTGAACTGCATGTGTAGAAGTTGCCCCGCAAAGCGCCTAACTGAAGACAGATGGTTACGATATAATTTCGTCTGCCGGCCATATCTCTTTGTTTATTATTTATTTATGGCAACAAGGTATACTCTACCAGTCAACCTTTGGGTTAAAAAGACCACAATGTGGTAGGTGCAAAAGTAAAATAAATGTCATTATCGAAGGAATATAAATGTATACAATATATACATTTACAGGGTTAATTGTAAAACACCGAAAACCTCTCAGGACTATGTTACTAACATCATAATCAACAACTTTTGTTCTATGACATTTAAAAATTCATCATAGTTCACCAGATTATCATACAAAAATAAAAATATTTAAATTCAATGCCCTAAATGTTACGGAGTCTATGCGAAACAAAAGAAAGTGATAGTATAAATCGTTTTCTTTTGCTACGCATAGACTTTGTAACATTTAGGGCGTTCAATTTAAATATTTTTATTTTTGTATGAATTTCTGGTGAACTAAAATATGACGAACTTTTTAAAAGTCACAGAACAAAAGTTGTTGATTATGATGTTAGTAACATAGTCCTGAGAGGTTTTCGGTGTGTTACAATTAACCCTGTATAATAATAATAAAATACATATATATGCTAAAATAATAGATTAATAAATACGGTGCTTTATAATAATCTTTCTGACTAAGAGAACTCACAATAAATATATTTATGGCGAAAACCAAACTAAGAATGACAGGCTTTTAAGTAGTGGTTTCTCATTTTACGCTTAAAAGACAAATTAGACTCGGCCTTCTTGATGTCAAGGGGTAGCATGTTCCAGAGTTTAATGGTAGAAATAGCATAGGAATTAGCCATAAACCCGGTGCGGTGAGAAGGAAAGTGAAGAAGTAAGTTTTTAGATGCGCGAAGGTTAAGACAGAATTGCCCAACACTAAATTTTAGTTTTAAGTTAATCACAAGGAGCACAAGGATCATTCAAAATAGTGAAGAGCATGCAGAGGGACCTGAGGATCTCTTTTGTCGGATAGGCAAACATTTAAGTTGAGAACGGAAGGAAGAAATGTGATCATATTTACGAAGGCCAAAAGTGGAACGGATACAGTTATTAAAAAGTCGATCCAGTTTGTTAAGAAGTTCTTGAGATAGATCAGAGTAGCAAACATCAGCATAATCAATAATAGGAAGCACAAGCGATTGGACCAAAGTGGTTTTAGTGCTAGAAGTAAGAAAATGCTTGAATCTATAGAGAGATCGTAGTGTGAATGTTATTCCCTCGCTAAACTATGCAATCTTAACCTGTCGTCAATTTATAAGCCTAGGTCTTTAAGGTGTGGCGAGAGTGGAATGACGGTATTGTTGAAGCTAAGCGGGAGTAGCTGGCTAGTGTCCAAGTTACGTAGCGCATGTGAACTGTTAATCAGGATAGCCAGGCATTTACTGACATTGACAATAACTCCAAATCTGCTTGACCAATCGCTGATATCAAGTAGGTCAGCATTCAGCAATGAAATACAGTTGTCCAAGTTGTACAATGTCAGCTTGCGCGTAGAGCTGTAGGTCATCAGCATACAGATGGTAAGAGCATTTGAGGATAGTGGTTATAGAGTTTAAAAAGTATTGTGTTTGTGGTGCTAAAATAATGTAGTTGTATCATTCGAACTTAACCCATTCCTCCCCACTGTCCTATTTTTAAGACACTATATTCAACATATTTTTTAATGTTAGGTCTTTTATTTTAAGGTTTTCTGACGAAATTCGTATTTTTACACTATTTTTCTAATTAAATGTTTCTTTTTCGCTGTAAAAAGGTCTTTTATTTTAAGGTTTTCTGACGAAATTCGTATTTTTACACTATTTTTCTAATTAAATGTTTCTTTTTCGCTGTAAAAAATGTTTTCGTAATTTTAATATATTTTTTTCAAATTGATCATTGTTGATGCATCAAGAAGAGCATTATGTTCTGATTCTATATACCGTAAAAGAAAAAAAATAGCAACTTCAAAGGACA
Organism: Tholera decimalis; assembly: GCA_943138885.2. Classification (NCBI taxonomy): domain Eukaryota; kingdom Metazoa; phylum Arthropoda; class Insecta; order Lepidoptera; family Noctuidae; genus Tholera; species Tholera decimalis. The sequence goes on from OW964571.2 coordinate 7,731,457, forward strand.
TAAAACTGATTCTAAAACCTTTACCAGATATATAATAAATAAAAGCAAAAAAAAATAGAATTTGGGAACTTATGAGATACGTTCAAAATAAGCCGTACTATAAATATGACACCGGGAACATGTCTATACAAATTGCCACGAAATCGTGTTCGATCTTTTTGAAAAAAAAAAGTCATATTATTTTTTCTTAACGTATTAAGAACTTAATTTAAAGATTTGATCGAAAAATTTCAATTTTTTGATGCTATATTTACCATGTATATTTCTTGTTCCAGATGTCATGATCACGGATGAACTGAGTTCACCCGTGATCATGGCGCAACAGTGCCGAAATATCGGAAACTCGGAACAATAAATACTAATATCCCGTTTTTAGTTCTAATGATACCATTAGTGACCATGTTAGCTTAAAAACTTATACTGTAACAGTAAATTGTTGATGGCAATGGAAATGTTCATCTACGTAAGTGCTGTAGAGAGAAATCACCCTTTTATAGGTCACTGGGTCGGCAGAATTCAATCATGCATAGATAAAATGTTCTTGCTCTTATCAGTGGCTTATCTAACGGTTTTCTATTAACTATGGTTACAGGGTAATCTGTCTGTGTGGCATTGATTCTGACTTATAAGTACAGCATTAATAGTTTACTTGTCCCATCGAGGTTAGGTTCGGCTTGCAGTCTAACACAATACATCTGAGTATATATTAGTATAAGGAGTGACTGCACTGCCTTTCAGACAGACAACCCAGATGCTGAGTAACTAGATACCTCATGGCAAGACTGTCAAAAATTACAAATGGCTGCCGGAATCTGAATAATATATGTTAAGATGAAGGTAACCCGTGTACCAGGCGCGGTCCGAAGGGTGGGGGGGTCACAGGGGACATAACCCCGCCAAAATCGTACAACCCAAATAGAAAATCTTCTAAAATTTTGCAAAATAAGACGTTCCAAATGTTATCACCCGATTTGCCAATAAAAATAGAAGACTTCCATTTGTTTTATAATGTGTTCAATAAAATTTGTGATGTGCAATAAATAAAACTCATTTACTCGACATATTTTACTGTTAGTACCCCTCCAAAATTCCAGGCTGTGACCGTGTCTGCCGTGCACAGACCGTCCTCTTTATTATTTAATCACGCGCCCCACCCGCTATGTGACCTATCTTCCTTTCAATCGGAAAGAAATGGATGAGTAAATGTTGTTTTCGTTTTATTGCAGGTATGTTCATGGTTTGCGTTCAGATGCGCGCAAAAGGTGGTTACTTAGTCTCCTCATCGTGCAGATCAGCTATGATTAGATACAGGTTTGTAAACCATAACGTTATTTTATTGTACTAGATTAATTATTTTTCGGATTGAAATTCTAGAAGTCGGAAATATGTATGGATGAAGAATAACATGTATTTGGCACCAGTTCACCAGGCACACACACATAGAAAAACACGAATAAATAAACAGTGAAAAACTAAAAAGACCCAACGTACTTCACAGATGCATTGCAAAGGTCCATTTTAGCATAAATGCCACACAGATAAAACTGCCTGACGTTGGTCTCCATTTTCTACACTGCTTCAGTCGACTTCATTCATACAACGCTGGCAGTCACTAAAACCAGCGCTGTGGATTCCTTTTCACGTTAGTTTCATCATTATGCTGAGCAATGGCCGGTTTACGCAAATGTATGTTCCCAACAACATCATTGTTGACAAAAATAAAAGCTGTTTATTCCTCAATTCTCCCTTGGCCTTCACACAGTCAAGACCATTTCCGTAATCATGAGAGCATATTATATCTAAATATACAACGTGTAACGGAAACCCCACATCTACCCAAAAGGACTGAAGACAACATCTGGTATGGAGTCTCTATGCAAAGTTTCAGCTCAAAATAAGTGACTCACAGAATTGACCCCAAATTATTGGTTTCATATGTTTCTTGAATACCAGTAATAACAAACGTGTCACAGCACTATGAGGGTCATCACTTTCCACGTCACTTGCCAATAAAACGATAATTCTCTTCGTTCTTCTGAACCCATTACTTCCCAAGCATCGAAAAAATTGAAAATTTTCGATCAAATTTTTAAATTAAGTTCTTAATACGTTAAGAAAAAATAATATGACTTTTTTTTTTCAAAAAGATCGAACACGTTTTTGTGGCAATTTGTATAGACATGTTCCCGGTGTCATGTTTATAGTACGGCTTATTTTGAACGTATCTCATAAGTTTCCAAATTCTATTTTGTTTTTGTTTTTATTTATTACTAGCTTCTACCCGCGACTTCGTACGCGTAGGAAGGTTTTCCCGCGCAAATCCCGATCCTGTGTGAATTTCGGGATAATAAGTAGCCTATGTGTTATTGCAGAATGTCAACTATCTACTTACCAAATTTCATTCAGATCCGTTCAGTAGTTTTTGCGTGAAAGAGTAATAAACATCCATCCATCCTCACAAACTTTCGCATTTATAATATTAGTAAGAAGAAAGATAAGAAGTAAGATATATCTGGTAAAGGTTTTAGAATCAGTTTTATGTACTTTGATTTTGCTATTTTTTTTCTTTTACGGTATATAGAATCAGAACATAATGCTCTTCTAGATGCATCAAAAATGATCAATTTGAAAAAAATATATTAAAATAACGGAAACATTTTTTACAGCGAAAAAAAAAACATTTAATTAGAAAAATAGTGTAAAAATACGAATTTCATAAGAAAACATTAAAATAAAAGACCTAACATAAAAAAAAATGTTGAATATAGTGTCCTAAAAAACTTTTTTGTAAAAAAATAAAACCGACTTCCATATCAAAACACTACAAAACCAAAAATAATTTTAATTTCGGTAGTCGGTGTTATTGGTTTAGTATTTTCTTTTTTTTCACACCGCCTTCCGAAATTAAAATTATTTTTGGTTTTGTAGTGTTTTGATATGGAAGTCGGTTTTATTTTTTTGCAAAAAAGTTTTTATTTTCGCGCTTTTTAGTGGGTCAATTTGTAATTAATCTAGTTATAAAAGCCAAAATGTCAACTACAAAAAACTAAAAACGCGCGAACAAAAAACACAATATAGAGTAACCGAAAAGATCATCAATGTAAATATTTTTTTTAGACTTTTGTTGATTTTTCAGAAACGGCTTGTTCGATGTCGATAAAATTTTCATGGGACCAAATGGTCCCATGAAAGGGTATACTTCCCAAATGGGAAGTATACCCTTTCCAACAAAAAAAGAATTTTTCAAATCGGTTGGCGAGCGACGGAGCTATGCCCGAACAAACATAAAAAAAAAAAAAAACGAACAAACATCCGAATTGAGAACCTCCTCCTTTTTCAGAAGTCGGTTAAAAATAGGACAATAGGGAGGAATGGGTTAATTTCAAAAATTCGGCCTCTGGTATCAATGTAGGTATTGAAATTTCTAATATGCTCCACACGTGTAGACTTAGGATTAGAAAACCCTTTCCATATCGTTTGTTATCATCCAAAGAAGCCGTGCACTCGATATGTATATACCCTTTAAATTACATGTTCTATAAAAGCGAAAGATCACTGACTGACTTCACTCTCAGCAACTACAAGTACGAGTGGTCTCAAATTTTACATGGAGTTTCTCTTAGGACGTAGGTGCCCGCTAAGATGGGATCTTGCGAAATCTCCAGGGGATCGGGATTTACACGGGAAAAACTTCCCACGCGAACGAACAGCTTGTAATATTATATTGCTATTCTTTTATTCGTGTATGCACACCATCTCATTTGATGATAAGTGATGATGTGGTCAAAGAGGAAGCACGCTTGCATAGAAGTAACCAAATAACTGATGACTTAAAGACCCCCAGATTATAGCTATCCGGTAACAGACTCTGACAAGGCAGTCCACTTAGCTGTATTATATCTATATTCCCCAGATCTTTGCTGCATCACATAATGCGGACTTTCGTATACTCGACGCTGTACATCGGTGGATTTGATGAAGAGAAACAACAGCTGAAGGTAGAACTCTTCAGTGACTTCGAAGATGATCCGGTTAGTAAGGATTCTTGTTATATTCAATGTAATTTCTTTTTACTTTTATTAGTGTCACGTTTGACGACCATCTCACCTGGTGGTAAGCTATGACGTGTTCAGAGACCTAGAAGTACTGTCACTCTTGACTTAAAGATCCTCAGGTTATAGCTATCAGGAAACACAGACTCTGGTAGGTAATTCCACTCCTTAGCTGTACGCAAAATGAAAGTACTCCCGAAATGTTTTGCACGTATGGGTCGTCCAGCATGTAACGATGGCGCATCGCCGTTTCTCTTGTAGTGTGATGTTGGAACGGGCTTGGTGGAACTAGATTGTATGATTCCATCGCACACCTCCCCGAAATTTAACCGATTGAAAACTGACAGGCTCTCGATCAATTGCCAATGAGCCTCTTGGCTCGTTTCTCCATAAATTCAAGTGCATCAAAGTGGTATTTGGCAGATCCGTCGCAGAGATGGGATGGTAGCAGTACTCCATACACGACCGAACTTATTTCAGTTAGACCACTAAAATGAATTTTTGGACTTTAACATTTACTTTGAAACAGAACATATTTATCCCTAGGTACTTATATTATAAATGCAAAACTAATTGACCGATTTTGATTAATGTTGGTACAGAGATAGATTACTTCGCAGAACAAAGAAACACTGTACGCGAGCGAAGCCGCGGTCAGTAGCTAGTTAAAAATAATAATTAAAGTATAAGATACAAAAAAAATCTGAACGCTGTTTATTAGGTAAGCTTTAACCTTTCTAGTCTACTAGCTATAAACTTGATTGTAAAAGCCCTAATCCTTCAGGAAATAACTGACGTGATTATTTTTTTTTTCAGGACAAACCAGCCACGGACGCATACGTAGAACTCCAATCTCGTTTCGCCGAGGTATACTCTAGCGAGTTGGAGGTTCAAGCGCACTTTACAGGCCTTCGGTACCTTATGTTCAACTGGCCTAAGATATCTGCTGTGTTTGGTGAGTGCTAACCTGGGTTTAATTTTTCTTCTAATCATTTATTACCATTTTGCACTTACCTACAGAATATAAAATAAAAAAATAAAATAAAATCTTTTTATTTCAGTAACAAAAGTAAGTAAAGTTAAAATAGAGCTATGAACATTGAGAAAAAATAACAAAATAAGAATAAGTATTAAATGGAATAAAGATTCAATAATTAATGTAAATAAAAATTGAATAGGTAATCAATTAAAGTTAAAAGCTTAGCGTCTCTACTCCAATTAAATAGTAATAAATAGATTGATCGCAAAAAGATTATCCTAATACGGGATAATCTGTGCAATTCATTGCCATGGCACCTTGCAAATTGCAATGGGACTTAGCAACGTATCTGACGAAATATTGGTTTACTATAGGTAGCGGGATAGGATCCAGCCATATATTTCGTAAATCATTTTAAGGGGAGTGGGGGTCTACCATAACTTACTTTTTTAATTGGGGGGAATGAAAAAATCTAATGTAACTGCTTTGAAAAAGTAAAAAAACTTTTTTAGTCTTTTAGACTTCGTAGAAATTATTATTTCAGAATAATAATAATTCCTACGAAGTCTAAAAGAATTCAACAGTTTGGTTTTTTAGAGAGCAGGAGGATGTCTTAAACAGGCAAAAACCGTCTTACAAACGTTTGGACCCATACATATAAATGATATTTAGTCTTTTGTTTAACACTTTTGCTCGTCAATTTTTATTGGTAAGGTGGGGTTGAGGATGAGGTTCGTTTTTCTCACCTGACTATTCTGAAAAGTAACATCTTAACAAACACAATGGTCGAGCATACTTTGATTCATACAATTAATGTATTTGTTAGCTAATATGAGAACCATCTAGGTTAATGACTATGGTGATCTTTTGAAAGCTTTCGACCGATTACAGTGGCCATTTTCAGAAAGTACAAGCATTTTTAATTTGCTATATCAAACTTCACACTTCTATTATTCTTGTTTCAGGTATCTGTACAAACCTATTCTTCGTTTCGTTGGTGTTTATCCTGAGTTGGTACCATCTGCAGGACGGACTACCACACTTTGTTAAAGTAAGTGTGAGGTGTACTTGCAGGGACTTATCTAGGACCGGTGTTTTTTTTTTTGTTTTGTTAACCCCTCCAACTAAGCTAAATATGCTTGTGTCTCGAATGGGTTACGGCTGTACACTCTTTGCGCTGTAGCATGGTGCCGGTGACAGTTTCAGTAACATTTCGTTTCTCTCTTGAAAGTTGCCGCGATTTACAAATTATGACTTAGTATTTCAGCTGTACGAGGCATGCCTTTTAAGTTCTGTCGTTTTTATATTTCCCGGCAATTTTGAATTTGGAACTGTTCTATATTCTAATGTGCTTAAATTTTGAATCTCAAAACAGTTGAAAGTATTAGGATTAATGCTATTGTTTAGTCACAACGTCGATTGGAATCTGTCAGGTTACGTACGAAAATGAATCTTTCTAAGGAAAATGTTCGTGCAATAATTTTCTACAACTTTAGAAACGGCTTCAGTGTTTTGAAGAGCTAACATCTGTGTTCAGTGATGAAGCCCCATGTCTGCGGACTGTCGAACGCTGGTATTTAGAATTCCAGCGTGGACATACTAGTGTTAGTGACAAATCTCGCGAAGGACGCCCAAAATCCGCCTTCACTGAAGGATAACATTATTGCTGTGAGACAACTAATTCTCAAAGATCGTCATGTGACGTATCGAGAGATAGAGGCTCTATTAGGCATCTCAGGGACAACCATTCAGAAGATCTTGCATGAAGCGCTTGATGTGAGAAAGCTAGTTTGCCGTTGGATACCGCATCAGCTTTCCGACGATCACAAGGCGGGCCGCGTCAGATGGTGTAAGAAAACTCTCCAAAGGTTCAACCGAGGAGAATCAAATCACGTCTACGAAATCATCAGCGGTGACGAATCTTGGATCTATGCCTACGATCCTGATTCCAAACAACAATCTACAATCTGTGTCTTTCAAGACGAGCCAAAGCCAACTAAAGGTGTTCGATCTCGAAGCGCTTCAAAGAAGATGGTGGCCACGTTCGTTGGAAAAATCGGCCATGTTGCGACTATTGCACTTGAAAATCGTAGAACGGTTAACGCAGAGTGGTATACCACAGTTTGTTTACCACAAGTCATCGCCGAACTTCGAAAATCTAACTCAAAGCGACGCATCATCCTGCACCACGACAACGCAAGCTCACACAGCGCTCGTGAAACGATTGAGTATTTGAAGCAGGAAAAAGTAGAAATTCTTGACCATCCTCCATACAGTCCTGACCTAAGCCCTAACGATTTCTTTACATATCCTAAAATTAAGAAATGTCTTCGTGGTCAAAGGTTCCAGTCCGGTGAAGAATCAGTCGACGCTTTCAAGTCAGCCATTTTGAACACCCCCACTTTAGAGTGGAATAAATGTTATAATAACTGATTTGAGCGAATGGAAAAGTGTATTAAGCTACGTGGTGAATACTTTGAAAAACAGTAAAAAGTACTAAAAGGTTCTAGTTGTGTTTTTTTCTTCAAACGACAAAACTTAAAAGGCATGCCTCGTATCACATTCGTAATATATTAAATCATTAATAACTGTAGTAAATTAAATTAAACCCAAACAGAATGTTCTAGTCTACAAATAAAATCAAATTGAATGAAAAATTAAGCAAAATGTTATGTGTATAACATAACGCTATATACGTATTTAGTGATGAGATGTACTGCTACGATGGATAGTCGATATTTTTAAAAGGTCTATATTTATACAACAGAACATTTATAGGGATTGATTGCTTAAAGGTTGCTAAAGTCTGGCAAACGAAAGTAGAGACTGAAAAAGCGCGGCAAATTTAAAAAATATCAGCATAGCAACCCCAAAACTACTATGAAATATCTGGAATAACCATATTTGACACTTTAGAATTATCTATTTTATTTCATTGGAATAAAAATACAAGAGGTATTTTAGGTAGGTAATAGTTTAGATATTGTGTCTTAATTCGATTTAAAAAAAAAACAACAGTATTCTGAAATAGTTCTGATTTATTCACTATAATCAAAATCTGAATGTAAGACTTCCATGTGGAAAGTTTCATTAGTCACTGGAGTCATTGTTTCATACGTTAATTATAAAACTTTCTAAATTATTTTGTGTAATTCTGTCCCTTTCTTTATATTTATTTTCAACATGGATGACATGATCAGTCATTTTCTTTCACTCCTCGGGAATTATATTTTCAAACGACTCTTTTATAACTTTCTGTAACTCCACTACAGGCAGAGCAATATTTTTACTTGCCACTTTACGTTTTGCCAAACTCCATACTAACTCATTGGCATTTAGATCACTGTGGTAGGGCGGGTATTTGTTTTCTAACGATATGAAATTCGTTAATTTTGTTACGAATAGTATCTATGTCGAAACTATCTAAGTCAGACCCTGTGGGTTTATATGGCCTTTACGCGCACCTTCTTTTTAAATTCTTTTTAATGTAGTAACGCTCACTTCTGTAAAGAATGGTAAAACAAAATGATTAGGTTCTGCAAAACATGAATTCAATTACATCTTTATAAAGTTATGTACTCCTAGTAAAAACATACCAGTGATTGAATCTATTTTATCCAAGTACTGGTCCTGGGTTCTTATCCTATCTTTCTGCTCTAAATCCGTAAGTTTTTCAATAGGTTTCACTATCTCATCAACCCCTGCTACATCCACCAGATTTTCTATAAAAGAAAAAAAATAATGTTAAAAACCATGCAACATTTAATTGTATGTTAACATTCTATAATTTTTAACATATTATGTACAACAAATAACCATAATGTTTAACATTCTATAAAATGAATGTGAATCAAAATATTTTTCCTCGCTAAAAGATAAATATATTATGAATTACGACAAAGTATCATCTTAGTAGCGTCATACTAACTTATGAAATCGAACACCACACGTAAACAATCTTGTTTTTGTTTGAATTCTGCGTCTTTCTCCTATTGTTTTTCTTGATATTTAAACTTCATGCGAAACAACATCTCCCGTACTCCACTTTTAATAGTTTTGTTCATTTTTCGCTGAATAAACGCTATTAAACAGATCACAACAAATCACCAACAACACGCCATCTTGTTTTGGAAAATTGAGTTTGACATTAGTATAGCATTGCCATATAAAAACTTTGCAAATAATTCGAGTGTCTACTTTCGTTTGCCAGACTCTAAGAAAAAATACATTTTATTCGTCTAAACTCATATCAGAGTCAGGAACATCTGAATTGTCGCTCAATTCATCATCTGAATCCGCGACGGATATTATTAACGATGACACAATTATGTTGTCAATATGTATGTCACGATCTCAATCAGACATAATGTCCCATTTTGTTTTATACACGACCTTCGACCAGTCTTCAGGTTGAACATTGTTGATGGCCTGTTGTAATAGGGCCAACATCTTATTTGCCGTAAATGGCGGCGAAGTATTATTTCTTGCGGCGTAACCTAAAAATAAATGGCGGTGAAGTATTATTTCTTGCGGCGTAACCTAAAAATAAAAGAACTTATGAAAAAAGTATTCAAATAATTATTTATTTCATAAGTAGGTAATGCTAAAAATAACACATGAAATACGTCTAATCTAGTATCTGGTAATGTTTTTAAACTACATGCTACGATCGGAAAGCTGATTTTTTTGTAAAACTTCAAAATGGGAATTGAAATTAAAAGCATACCTTTTATTTAGTCCCAAATCAGCTCAATAGCGTTATACTGGCAATGGTAGAGTGGTAGTCGAAGGACCTGGTGGCCTTTTTCAACCGACGACCAAAAGAGGAGGTTATCAATTCGACGCTTATATATATATTTTTTTAATGTATGATCACCGATTACTCGAAGACGGCTGAACCGATTTGGAAAATTCTTTTTTTGTTTGAAAGGGTATACTTCGAAATTGGTCCCATTGTCACCAGGTCAGGATCTGATGATGGAATCCTGGAGAAATCGAGGGAACTCTTCAAATATTATAGGCACACCTATGGCGTTTTGGGTATTTCTTATAGTAACTTGTGCAGTTGCTCTCAAAAAATACCATTTGGGGAAGTGGAACTGATGATGAAGACCACAGGTGGTCGCCGAACCTACTCAATAATAAGTATTTCGTGGATTGCGATTCGATTACTTGAATATGGATGTTACGCACTTTATTTGTCACAATGCATATGGTGATGTAAAGCTGATGGTGAAGTACCAGGAGAACTCCTCAACAATTAACGGCCCAGTATTGGGAAAAGCAATATTTTGTAAAAGGTTATAAGTAGTTGATATTTGGGCTCTTTTAACTAGGTAAATTAAAAATCGACCAACTAAAAAGAGTGAAATAAAAACTTTTTACCAAAAAATTAAACCGACTCCCAAAAACACTGCAAAGTGAAAAATAACTTTAATTTCGGAAGTCGGTGCCAAAAACGAAAATACAAAACTAAAGACACCGACTATCGAAATTAAAGTTATTTTTCACTTTGCAGTGTTTTTGGGAGTCGGTTTAATTTTTTGGTAAAAAGTTTTTATCTTTTGCCATCTCGTCCAGAGCATAGGTAGGAGTTGGTGGCTTATGACGCCGGACTAAGGCAATAAGCTCCGTCTTTAATATTTTTATATTTGCTGTAACTCCGTTTTCACTCAGCCACTTCACGAACTCGCTTTTGCGGTTGGATTGGTTTGGGGGTTTATTAACTTGTACCGAATGATAGGGTACGTTGTCCATTATTAAGGTCATGGGCTCTTTTAAATTATTTAATAGACCTATGAACCAATCTTTAAATCTTTCGTAGTTCATCTCCTCAGATACCCTTTAGCGTTTGGCGTTTAGCCACGTTTCATCCAAAAAGACAACTTTGCTCCAATCACTTATGTTTATGCTCTTCCTTAAAAATGTACATCTTGCTAGGGCAATGCCAGTCCTCTCCATAATAATCTTCCTTTTGTTAACTTTTTTTGGAAACAAAGCCAATATCTTTTATAAATTGCTGCAACGAAGTAATACTTCCTTTGAACAAATCAGCTTCTTTTAGTGATTTTAGAAGCTTGAGCAATGTGGGTAGCTCCATTATTCTATAATAATCATAAATATGATTTCTAATAGCAACCTTAGCAAAATCATCTAAATCTGTGATTGGCTTCATTCACCTTGGTCCGCTTTTTGTTGGGTGTCAATAATTTATTTTCAGACATCCCAACTTGGCCAATTTTCTCACGTGTTATACGCGAAACAGTGTTGCCGCCAATATCAAGAGCTTCGGCTTCTCGTTCCACAATTCGATTCAATGGTAACAATGGTCCCTTATTTTGTTGTTCTCTTTCAAAGTAGTCTCGGAGGCGAACATCAAGCTTCCTGGCCTGTCTACCCAAAACAGTTTTTTTTTTGTATGCTTATTATTATTATTGTCTTTATTTTCAATATATACATATAAATTACATTTTTAAATATTCTCTAAAAAAAAAAAACATTTAAATATATAAAAAATAGTAGCCCACCGGTAGCGGGAACAGGGTCCAAGCTACCGGCGGTCAGGGCTCCATAGTGAGGAACCTCCTGACGATACGCGCCGTGTCCAGGAGTACCGCTCTTTGAAGCAAGCCCTTGATCCAACCGTCTAACGCGAGCCTCCTGGGGTGTTGGTCGAGGCTCTTGGCTATTAAGCCATTGGCTGAGATGACTATCGGTACAATGATTGCCGAGCTCACATCCCACATGTCGACAATCTCGTGTGCCAAGTCAAGATACTTGATTTGCTTATCTTTCTCAGCTTTCACGAGGTTCTCGTCATGCGGGATGGTTATGTCGACAATCATGGCACGCCTCACGATTCGGTCCACCACCATTATATCAGGCTTATTGGCTACAATAGTCCTATCAGTGATGATGGACCGATCCCAGTATAATGTGACATGGCCGTTATCGAGAACTGAGTCGGGCACATATCTATAGTACGGCACTTCCGATTCCACAAGAGAATATTTCAGAGCAAGTTGCTGATGAATTATCTTGGCTGCAAGGTTGTGCCTGTGCAAGTACTCTCCATTAGCAAGACGAGAACAACCAGAGATAATGTGGCGGATTGATTCACCCGGACGGTGACATGCCCGACATATGTCAACCGTGCCATCCTTCACAATAAATTTCCGGTAGTTGTTCGTCACGATAACTTCGTCCATAATTGCACAAACAAAACCCTCGGTTTCCCCAAAGAGGTCACCGAAGCGCAACCAAGCTACGGACGCTATTTGGTCTACGTCGGACCCATGTAGGGCCCGGAAAAAACGTCCATGAAGCTCCTTACTCTGCCATATCCCTCTTCGATCGTTAGTGTCTAGCACTGCAGGTTTGCGCCAGTTTTCATTAGCCAAGGAGAGCGGGGTGAGTCCCTTATCCACCGCTACTACATCTCGAAGCATACCCACTTCGGAAGCAAGGAAATGTTCCCTGAGACTGCATACCTCAGTCAGCAATGTACGAACTCTCCTATACAGGGTGTCAAGTTCAATTTGAGTCCATTTGAGTACGCCGAAAGAGTATATCAACACTGGCATGACCCAACCGTTGAAGGCACGCACCTTGTTCCCGCCCGATAGAAGGCTTTTAAATACCTTCTTTAGGCGGCCAAAGAAGCGCTCCTTCAGCGATTGCTTCATGTCAACTACATTGATACCTAACGCTTCCGACATACCCAAATACTTATAGGTTTCGGTTGGAGAGAGGGTCTCAGGTTTATGGAATTCGAGGGTTATTAATTATTATTATTATATACTTTATTATACACCTTACAATATTTCATTTGATACAAACAACAAACTCAACAAACAAACTTTAACAAATAAACAACAAACTCAACAAACTTATAACAAATATCAATTTAACAAAAATGAAAACAAACAATGAAATCGTAATACGTGTCACATTAAGTCATCAAAGAGAATGTAATACACTATGTTTTAAGAGTCGGGACTTAGTACTAAAAAAATAAAAACAGTTTACATGTCACTTCAATACCAACTAAACGAACATACACGAGAAACAAGACGTCATACAACAGTATTATCAACCTATCAGACAAAATAGTGTTGAGCAATGGCAGTAACTTCTTTATCGATATCGATTAAGTATACAGGTCGGAAACGGGCTTACTTTTAACTTTTTTAAATTAAAGAGTGGATTTGTGTTGAAATAAAGCAAGAATTGTAGTTTTAAGAAAAACAGAATATTTTTATTTATTAAAACTAATACAGATTATTAGACTAAATAATATATGTCAAGGATTGCAGTAATTTATTCCCAATCTTCTTCTGGACGCAAACCCATAGTGGTCATAAACATTTAATTCGGTGGAGCCCCGTCGTCAGAACATCATGTCTATGTACGACCATGTCTTCTGTATTCTTGTACTTATTAATATTTAATTGACTGCAACCTTCTTTCTGATGAAAAGATTTCGGACATCTATGTGCTTACTTCGGGCGTGATAACTTTAATTACCTAAAAGACTAATGTCAGTGTAAATTATCTTCAACAGGCTCTGTGCATGAAAGCCACTACCTGGGAAAGGTTGTCTAAAGCCAACTAACTTCTTTAATTTCTTATCATATTATTGAGAAGACTAGATATTATAATTGTAACTATTTCACGACTCCCAATTGAAAACCCATAGCGGTCATAAACATTTCATATTTCATTCGATGGAGCTCCGTTGTCAGAACGTCAGTGACCATGGTCTTCTTTATTCTTGTATTTGATAATCATTGACTGCAACGTTATTGAAATAAAAATATACTAAATAACTTTATATGATATAAGACGCACCCTACTTAGTCAGGTGCTCGGGAAGATACTTTGTGTTTTAACTAAGAAAAAACTTCAAAATGTCCTGTGACTATACTAGTGATCTGATTTTTGGTGTGTAGCCTGAAAATTATACATAAAGTAAATGCGGTTTCATTTAATACCTGTCGCTTTTATCAACGTTGTTTATAAACAATTATAAACAAACACACCATTTATCGATAATTGATAAAAGCCATTTGCGTTACAGCACATCACTATCACAAAATAAAATTAAAAGATCGATTAAGCCTTTTAGTACCATGTTTAAATTAAAATATATAATTTAATATCTAATTTAATACTTACTGAGCCTCATCTAATGGAAATTTTGCCATAAACTACCTTTTTAGGGTTCCGTAGCCGAATGGCAAAAAACGGAACCCTTATAGTTTCGACATATCTGCCCGTCTGTCTGTCTGTCCGTCCGTCCGTATGTCACAGCCATTTTATTCCGAAACTATTAGGACTATACATGTAAAACTTGGTAAGTAGATGTATTCTGTAAACCGCTTTCCGATTTTAAGAGAAAATTTAAAAAATATTTAAAATAAAATAAACCTATACGTGTGTGGTATCTATAGACAGGTCTTTAAAAATGACATTATGGTTTCTAAAATGACTTTTTCATAAAGTTATCGTTTAAAAGATATACGCTTCCAAAGTGGTAAAATGTGTGTCCGCCCCTCTAACTTCTATAATAATGAAGTGAAAAATCTAAAAAAACCATATGTTGTAGATCTTAATGTAAACTTTCAACCAAAATTGGTTTGAACGAGATCGAGTCAGCAGTTTTTGAGATACAGTATATTTTCAAAAACCGCAAATATAACTTTGTAATTCATACAAATACTATGAAAAACAAAGTTATTTGGCGTAGTTGTAAAAATAGTAAATGAGCTAGTTATAAGAAATTTGCAAGGTTTTTTGTTTTTTTTTTTTTCACATAAATATATTAAATATGTTATATTTATTATAGTTACTACGGAACCCTTCATGGGCGAGTCCGACTCGCACTTGGCCAATTTTTTAATTACCTTTGCGACTTCACAAGTACGATACTTCACAAGTTATAAATCGCCTATCAGGCGGCATTATGGTACAATTATGTTTACTGAACAAGAACCGATCACTTTTTACAAATTAAGATAAAAAATTAACCGTAAATCAATTTAATTAGGTACTGCCAGAAAATAATATGCACAAACTTACAAAATACAAGAAGACACACGACAAGTAAACATATATGGCCGACCATAGATTAAAAATTGGCTGACTGTCATGAAAGAAACAGAAAGCGCACTGAACAGGTGAAACAGCAGAATCTACCATTATTTACCCCTCAAACTCCATACTATTTTTCCCCCCTTGAAGTTGCAGTAGCCTGTAAGTCATAATACAAAGCGCTAGCACTCGTACTCGTTCTCACAGAATCGCACGGATAAACAAAATGGCCGCCGCGCCGATGCGCCATAGAGCAAAAATGTTTTCACGAAAAAAAAAAGACAAACCCGATTTTGATTATTTTATGATACCAGAGACCGAATTTTTCAAATTAAGAAGAACGAAAAGAATTATCGTGTTACTGGCAAGTGACGTGGAAAGTTATTGACCCTCGTAGTGCTGTGACACGTTTGTTATGATTGGTATTCAAGAAATACATTAAATCAATAATTTGGTATCAATTCTTTGAGTCAGTTATTTTGAGCTAAAACTGTGCATAGAGACTCCATACCTGATGTTGTCTTTAGCCCTTTTGGATAGATATGGAGTTTCCGTTACACGTTGTAGGTATACTTAAATGACAAATGACTGTATATTTGTCTCGGCGAAAATAAAATCTGTCACATAACTGGACATTTGAGTGCTCATGACTAGATTTTTCAATCTAGCGGTTTTTTACTGGATTGGACTGATACTGGAACTGGACAATGGACCAGAAGATTAAGTCTCCCAATAAAAGTTTATTATTAAATTCTACCTCTGTAAATAATCCAATTTAATGCTCATGCCACTTAACGAAAAATAACTTAAATAGCACATAAAATAAATAAAATTTTATAGTCGTTGAAATCAGGTGAGATGGTGATCAAACGCGGCCCATCAACAATTTAAAAAAAGAAATGTCTACATTGATAAATCATATTAATTTATATCAAACTTTTCAGAATAAGTTTCGTTCGGAGATAAAGACTGAAGAAGACAAAGCATTTATGGGGAAGGTAAAGTTGGAACGAGAAGGTAAGAACACTTTTTATATAGCTTATAACTGGAATCCCACTGCCGGGCTCGATTTCTCCTCCCGAAATCATATCGTGTGATCTTTGGCCAAGTTTGAATCGCAAAAGTGATCGCAAAAGTATCGCTTTGTTTCTTTCACATGCACCAAACTTGTAGATGAGTGTGAAAGAGGTAGCGATAGTTTTCGAAAATGATAATAGCATTGTTAAGACATACTAAGCCCCCTAATTGTCGTTCCATATTCGCTGCGGTTGAATTCAATGCCAAAAAGAGCCGAAGGGATGTGTATCCTTTTTTCTAGGTGGGATAATCATCAAATCAGGGAGTGTCAGACTTCTACTGACTAAAAACTCACACTACTCCTTCAGTTGTTGTTCCGGGGCCGCGGTATCTCGATAGAACGTTCCCGCAACCTCGTAAGGCAATGGCCTATCGGGCCCCGGCAATGCTGCTGACTGCTCTTTATAGATATGTATTCAACAATTTAAAAGTAGTGTTATGTAGTTGCTTCAGAAACCTGTTTGGAGACTTTAATTATTATTAAGTTCACTATAGGCAAGTCCGGTTAAGCAACCGACAACCTCATAGTTTGTGTTACGATTAACATCCTGTATAGTCGGTATGATACCGCGCAGCAGCTTGTTAAAATTATGATGACACAACCATAGTTTAACTGAGATTTTAGAGAGTTAAAATGTACCTAGCCGTAAAAGTTATGTTATAATACTGTTACGAGCTGGGGTTCGGGATAGAAATAATTAACGCCAATTAAACCAAAATTAACACTTTAATTAATTAAACACAAAATAAAAATTTAACACAATTATTCGCACCACATTTTCACAACACAATTTAACACATTAACACTTGTCACTTAACACTTAGATCACACTTAAATCGTACTGAAATTCACTGGTAAAGCTTCGATTATATCTCGTATTCGCCTCGTAATAAGACTGACTGTCCGCGTTCCTTTGCGATCTATTTATACCCCGGTCTATGAAGTCTAGAACATTCTTATAAAATCGACTCACTGTTTATATTACCCAGAATATTCCAGGAAGCTACTCGAGATACACAGTACGGCTATTCGCCGCTAGATGGCGTTAATGTCTCGAACATTCTAGATTTCTGTCGAAGTTTCTCGACGTACTTCACTAAGCGACTGGCGTAACAATACGCATTGCGGGGCGAAATCATCATTGTTAACCGAGTCCCCTTAAATAAATATAAAAATAAAAAATTATAATAACATAAATTTTATTTTTTCATTTTGGCAATATGACGTCTGATCGTCGTTGTGGTGAATTCTGATAACTGACATGTCTTTAGTGGCACTCGCATTTGGCCTCTACATCGCTGCATAAATACAAACATACACTGATAAACACATTACCCTCCTTTGTGTCGCGTAGTCGGGTAAAAAAAAAGATCTAAGTGTATTTTATTCTTCCAGATTCTGCTTCGTACTTCGAAGAAGATGCTCTTCTGAAAGAGTTCCAACAAATCGAATCGAAAGAAGAAACAAAGAAGACTTAAATGTGATTAACTATATTATATTAATTTTTAGTAGTTATAATTTAAATTACGCGTGTGTTTAGGCAAAAACTGAGAAGGCTCTTGGATCTAAAATAAAAAAAAAACAAGTCTAGAAAGAAGGTTGGTCACTGCTGCTAATATTGCTGATCGAAAGGTTGCAGGTTCGAACTTCACCAATTATACTATTGCTGTGAACCCATTCCAGACAGGCATATTTAGCTTAGCTGGAAGGGTTAACAAGATTGCTACTAATGTGAATTTTACTCACATTGTCAGTGCTCTTTTTCGGCGCGGAAGAGAATATAGTGCACGCTTTACTCTTATGGTCCAATAGACCTGCCATCCCACTCATATCAACAAATTCTATGACATATTCTACCATATCATAACACGTAGTTTTATAATATAAAAGAGTACAAACATGAATATACAACGTGTAATTTAAAAGGTATATACATACCAAGTGCATGGCTTCTTTGGATGATAACAAACGATATGGCAAGGGTTTTGTAATCCTAAGTCTACGTGTGTAGAACTTATTACAAATACTAATACACTAATACCAGAGACCGAATTTTTCAAATTTAAGAAGAACGAAGAGAATTATCGTGTTATTGGCAAGTGACGTGGAAAGTTATTGATCCTCGTAGTGCTGTGACACGTTTGTTATGATTGGTATTCAAGAAATATATGAAACCAATAATTTGGTGTCAATTTTTTGAGTCAGTTATTTTGTGCTGAAACTGCGTAGAGACTCCATACCAGATGTTGTCTTCAGCCCTTTTGGATAGATATGGGGTTTCCGTTACACGTTGTATATTTTTTATTATTTAACTTTCTTTTTAAATACGGTTTTTTTATTAGTTTAAGATTTCAAACTATAGTTAACACATAAATATTTTCATACAAATGTAGCATTTATTTCGATCAAGCTTTTGCTTACATTTTTGTGATGAACAGTGCCATTTTTTTTTGTAATGTTAAAAACAATTTTTTTAGCAAAAAACCGGTATGATTTGAGTTATGTACAAATAAGCATTTAGAGATAGCGGTACTAGTGATTCATAGGAAATGAATATGGGACTATATACCTGCCTCAGTGGATTAGTGGTCACCAGCGTGACTGATCTCGACTTCGATTCCCGGGTCGGGCAAAAAGTGTTATTGGGTTTTTTAACCGACTTCTAAAAAGGAGGAGGTTCTCAATTCGGATGTTTATATATATATTTTTTTTTATTTTTAATGTTTGACCACGCATAACTCCGTCGCTTGCCAACCGATTTGAAAATTTCTTATCTTGTTAGAAAGGGTATACTTCCCAAATGGTCCCATGAAAATTTTATCGAAATCGGACAAGCTGTTTCTGAAAAATCAACAAAAGTCTAAAAAAATATTTACGTTGATGATCTTTTCGTTTACTCTGCATTGCGTTTTTTGTTCGCTCATAACTCCGTAATTTACGAACCGATTTGGAAAATTCACTGGCCCACTAAGAAGCACGAAAATAAAAACATTTTTGCAAAAAATAAAACCGACTTCCATATCAAAACACTACAAAGCCAAAAATAATTTTAATTTCGGAAGGCGGTGTGAAAAAAAAAAAACAAAACCAATAACACCGACTACCGAAATTAAAATTATTTTTGGCTTTGTAGTGTTTTGATATGGAAGTCGGTTTTATTTTTTGCAAAAAAGTTTTTATCTGTTAGATATTTCTCAATAGTAGCCCGGAGTTGGGAAGTTCGTGGTGTGATATCACAGTAGACGTGATCGTGGTCAAAAGCGGACTCATCCGTAATAAAATATCTATACTAATATTATAAAGCGGAAAAGTTTGTTAGTTTGTTTGTTTGTTTGTTTGTTTGCTTGAACGCGCTAATCTTCGAAAGTACTGGGTGGATTTGGATGAAATTTGGTATGGAAGTAGCTTGAAGCTTGAGGAAGGTTATAGGCTACTTTTTACCCGACTGCAAAAAAGGAGAGTTATGTTTTTACCGTGATAGAATCCACGGGAGCGAAGCCCCGCGTGAGTACTAGTGCATTATAAATTCTAAGAGCCGTTTTCAGTTTTTGACCGCATAGCATACATGTTGTTATATTATGTTATTGTACAATTTAAACGTAAAATGAAATTCCAGTGAATTTAGAATAGGTGCTACTTGTTTTGTCCTACTTATGTTATCGTACTACTAGATCCAAATTGGGTCAACTGAAAATTTGGGATTTTTGGTTATTCTTACCTTATAATGCTCTGTGAATGTACTCACCTAACCTGTTTAGCTGATAGACTGAATTATTAACAAATTAAGGGGATACGTCTTGCAACATAATTTATAGCATAAATATCATTCACTAATAGTGTACCGGAGATTACCCCCTCCATGCAAATTTACAAACTAATTTTACCTCTTAGTATAGATAAATAATTTATTTCAGATTTATCCTATGATTATAGCCATATTTATTAGTACAATTGCGCGTTTACAAACAATTTTTTTTTATGTCAAGTTTTTAGAAAAGAAATCAGATATTTTTATTTTTGCAATTGTTTCTATACTGCATATTAGATACGGAAATTCAGCCCTGAATTTGAACTGTCCCTACTGAAACACCCTATATTTGCTATCATTGAATGCACTACCAATTATACAGGGTGTAAAAGGGGGTTCGATTATGCTCAAAGGAACTCAATACCTAACTTGTCAGCCATGTGTTAAATAATTTTTAGCTCAGTCGATATTTGGAATTTGTGATTCTTTTTAAAAATCTGATGAAGGATAACTAATTAAGAGATATCTAATCCAACCTCTTTACATACAAAAGAAGTGTAGCCAACTGTCTAACTGAGACAGTGAGATAACGCACACAACAGCACTAAAGTTAAAAACTTGCTATTTTAAGGTATTCTAAGGAGAATGTATACTGTGACTTGGTAATCGACTGTTGAGAGGGTCTTATAACACGTACACGTATATCTAAGAAAAATATCTAAAGAGGCTATATTGACATTTTTCTGCATTTGTAAAGTGCAATGAAGTACTAATCTGATTTTGCAAAGACGTGTATATTTCTGTTTTGATTACATATAACATCTAACAAGTGGTGTCACAAGTCTTTTTATTATCTTTGCGAATTTTTATTTTTGTCGTAGGAACCTATTATTACAGAACATGCAGCGAAAAAGTCGCTATCACAGAGTACTCGTCGTTATATCGCCTAGTGTGGCATACGTTTCTTTAAAACTCGAAACTATTCACAGTAATTATTATCAAGAGATCAGTTGCACGCAATTAAAAGCAACATTTTCTGTAACTCACTTGAAGAAAGTTGTTCATCTAATTAAGCGAAAGGAGATTTTTTAAACATGACATAGATATTATATTCGTTTTAATTGTATATAATATATTAATAATCTGAGTTTTTAGCTAACACTGTTACTAACAGTATCATTAGAATTTATAACGGGATATTTACCATGTGTTTCGAGTTTCCGATATATCCCGTTTTAAGTTCTAATGATACTGTTAAAAATCTGTCAATCAAATAGATTTTTGGATGTGTAGACTTTAAACCCATTTTATATCTAAGAATGCTTTTTGCAAATAAAGAATATTTTAATGTATGACTGAATGTATTTTAAAATTGTATGTTAGTGCCTTCGGAGAAAAACGCAACCTTGCTTGGTATTTTCAATTCTGCTTTTGATGTTGTTTAGATAGAATTAAATCGCTCCCTCTGAATAAAAGTGACTAAAGTGGTCGACCAAATGTAGCATTGAAATACGGAACTACCCCTTAACGGATCACAAAAATATTTTCATCTGTATGTGTTAAAATTAGAGATGAAACGGATACCCAGTAACTATCCGGTATCCGGCCTATCTGGCCTTGTTTTCACTATCCGGCAGGATACCAGATAGTAACTCAGTATCCGCCAGGATACCGGATAGTAACTCAGTATCCGGCCGGATAGTAATATTCAAAAAATTCTCATTATTTTACACGATGAAAATGATACCACACGTTATGGACACGGTTTATTATAATAATCACTCGACAAAAATGTTTGTTTTATTAATTAGCTTAATTAATACTCAAAATTAACAAGTGGCAAATTATGATGAATGAATACCAAATTTTCTGCATTTGTTGGTAAGAGGAAGTCTCCTCTCCGTTTGGCTTCATATACCAGACCAGCTTTCGAATAAAATAACCTTTCGCTGCAAACGCTACTGCCAGGTGCTGAAAGTTAAATTCTAGCAAACCTTGACAACTGTGGGTACTGATTTAAATTAGATGACCACCAAATGTCCTCATTGCGATCGATTCGAGATATCTTTAAGAAAAAGTCAATCTCGTTAGCAATTGGATTTTGTTTTTCTTGACCGGGACATTCACTACTATTGTGGCCGAATATCCGGTTGCCGGATATCCGGCGCTCCGGCCTTGTAGCTTGCCGAATATCCGGTATCCGGCCAAACCACTATCCGTTTCATCTCTAGTTAAAATATAAGGTCTAATTTCGGAACGACTATTTTAATTTTGTGATATATTGCTCAAAAGTGTGTAACTCGTAGCTAAATAATAAGGGTCGCACAAGACGATCTTCAAGTTAAGCATCTCTTGCCAAGGTTGGTCCGTGGATGGGTAAACATATCAAGATCCATCCGTGCCTAATAAAGCACGTTAATAGTCTACTTTGACAAATCTACTTAAGATACGAAATCTTGAATAATTAATTAAAATTGTTTAAGTTATAAATTTGTAAAATATAATATTTTATTGTGTCAATAGAATGCCAGGAAATCTATAAATGTATTGAATGCATGATATTTGTTTATGGAGATAATAATGTGATAAATATTTTCTACTTAAATGTTAGAAAATAAAATATTGATGTTGTCTATGGTTTTGTTTGATTTTACCACTTCTACTATCCTAGCTCCATTTGATAGAATATCAGACCTAAAACCCTTCTTATTTATGTTATGATTTGGATGTATGTTCGCTTTTCACTTATGTAAAAGGGGGTTAAGGATATTACAATCATACGTCACAACACTAGCTATCACATAGAAGACTATGGCGTGTGAGGCACTCTTTTTATACGCATTTAACATCTACTTTTAAAACATCAAATTTCTCGATGTTGATGGTTTATTCATATTAGTTTCATGCAATTAAATATAAACTGAAGCTTAAACTTTTAAACGATATAAATAAAAACACACATAAGTAAAGGTTAAATTGTTTATTTCATGATGTGATACGACGTGTATTTTGTCACATATTTGACATTGGCATGCAATTAAATATAGACAGAAGCTTAAACTTTTAAATGATATAAATAATAACACACAAAAGTAAAGGTTAAATTGTTTATTTCATGATATGATACGACGTGTCTTTTGTCACATATTTGACGTTGGCATGCAATTAAATATAGACAGAAGCTTAAACTTTTAAATGATATAAATAATAACACACAAAAGTAAAGGTTAAATTGTTTATTTCACATGATGCGACGTGTATTTTGTCACATATTTGACGTTGGCTTCTAGGGCCAGATTTCGTTTGTCACGTACAGACGCCAGCACATGAAGCTACCCGAAAATGTCAAATTTTCCCAATCAACCTTGAACCTAATTTCTTTAAAAATAAAGTTAAAAAACTATTAAAGAAATTTGACAGATTGTTGTAGCTTGATGTACTGCCGTCTGTACATGTGACAATAGCGTTCAAAAGGTGGAACCAAAAACCTTTTTATTAACCTTGGCACACATCATAGTTAGAAACTGGAATAATTACTGGCTTATTTTTCACCTGTAAATAGCAAAGTTTGGAATATCGGAAGTGGAAGCTTTGAGGGTCTGGATAAGCAGCCACAACTCACGAAGTACAAGGAGACCAGAATTAAAAAAACAAAAAAATGATGCTAAATCAGATGCTGTCGACCCTCCTTCACGGAGACGCCATAGCCACATCTCCGAGTGGCTACTATCTGAGAGTCAGTTCTCTGAGTACAGAGGCGGATCCAGCCCTCCAAAAAGGTTGTGGGCACAACCACCCGAAAATCGGCCAAGTGCGAGTCGGAGTACAAACTCGTTAAACTCGACTTTTGAATTTGTTTATTTCCTTTTTTACGTGCATCAGGACTTTGGCCTTAGGTATGGAAATAATCATTAGAGGAAGTCAGACTCGATTTCGTCCAATTAAATAGTCAGACAGTTTCGATTTCGAACCAATTTTAATCAATAAATAATTATTTTTTCTTCCTAGCGAAATTGAAAAGCTCAAAGTCGAAAGATCTATGGAATATAACCAGGTTATTTACTACGGCACAGACAATAAAAGAAACGGGGTGGCAATACTCTTAGACAACAACTTTAAGTCTCGCATCAGTCGCATCATAAATATCACACGGAAATGCGACCGTTTAATTTTCGTTAAACATGCTCTGGATGATCTACAAATAACCAACATCATATCAGCCTATACACCTCAAAGAGGATGCACAGAAATAAAAAGGTACAATTCTGGGAAGACATGGACGACCTTATCCAGAGTATTCCAACAAACGAATACAAGATTATAGGGGGTGACCTGAATGGACACATGGGAATAGCAGGGATATCACAGAAACTAATGTACATGGTGAGTTTGGGATAGGCAAGTTAAACAAACAACGAGAAGAAATACCTACTAGAATTTGCAGAAAGACGCACTTACACTAATAAAGACGAATTTTAAAAGAAACCAGATCACTTAATCCCTTATAAATGTGCGGGTAGAGCGTCACAGATAGACTTTATCATGTCCGACAAGACGGTCAAACAAAAGTTTAAAGGCTGTAAAGTAATATCTGGTGATGATCTTACATTACAATATCGCATACTCGTGTCTATGTACGAGCAGACAAAACCTATAAAAATTATAGTAGATAGAACACTAAAAACTAAGTGGAGAGAGCTGTATGGTCCAGGGGAGACACTAATGAGCGTGATAAAATATTATCTGGAGACCGATTTGGAAGTAAGTTATGACAACGCAAATGATATCTGGTCTAAGTTTGAAACCTATAACTTGTATAACTGGTATAAAATTGAAAATGAAATAATTATATTTACAGGTGACGATAGCTCAGCTGACGATTTTGGCCCATCATCGGAAGAAAATGGTTGAATGAAGATTCAATCACTTTCGCTTTTTCTTGATTTTTTTGTGATTAAGTGAAAGTTATTGTAACTTAAAATATTAAATTAAAGACAAATAAATTGACCTTTCGTACTATTGTATCATTTCAAATTACCTACAATATTAAAGTTTAATTGAAATTTTCTAATCAGAACTTTAATCTAATGCACTTTACAATACATAATTAAATCGATCAAATACTCATACAAACTTGAATCGATTTATCGTGATTATCGAGTACCGCGTCGTATGGTTACTACACTAGATACGTCGCGATGACAAATGTCAAAGTGGGCCTATTATATTTTTACGACTTTATCAATACCTACTCAGGGCCCGTAAGGGCGGGGGCACACGATGTTCACGATGTGTGAACACTACAATTATATATACACAATTTTATTTTAATAAAAAACATTCATTCCACATTCATTACTGCGACTTCACGCCTTGTCATTGCTCTACCTAACTTATTCTCCAAAGTGCTGTCTAAAGTAAATCTCTGCTACCTTAAAATATAATCTCTAAAAGTAGTGCTCAAACATAGCATTAAATAGTGATGTGCCAACTCGGAATAAACACAACTCGAGTTGAAATTCACGTAACTCTAGTTCAACTCGAGTTAAGTAACTCGAGTTAACTGGGTGAAATGAAACCGAGTAAATGAGTTGTTTTCGTAACAATATTTAAAAAAATTGAACAGGTTCAGCGTAGTATGTATGGGGACCATTATAATTAAAGTAGGTAGAATTTAAATAAAAAAAGAAATGAATTTATTTATCATTTATTTATTTATGTTTTATGTATTTAGGATTAAATTTTCGTAACATAAACAAAGTAAGTATTTCTATTAATTAACAACAAAACTATATTTGTATGAATCTGACCACTGTTTGCACTTAGCATGTCCATTCACTGGCGATTCAAATACATCCCAAACAACAGATTTCCTTTTAGGTCCCAGTATTTTTTCTATACAGTACCTAATAATTCGAAAAACTAACAACAATAACAACCGGCACTCCAAAATAACATCAAATCTGCAACAATGCAATGTTGTGTTGTTGTGACATTGACACAATTGACATTTGTAGCGAATTAAATGAATGAATTTAGTCAAAAATGATCGGCAAACTTCGCGCCATCTCAGTGTCTGTCATTCGGCTGACGCGCTAGGTCGGGAGAATTCAAATCGACTAAATCAAGTTAAAGAGAATTCAACTCGAGTTGACTCGAGTTAAGCCCAGAGTTGACACATCAGTATGTGATTATTATTCATCGCATCAATGACAACGGAGGTAAGTGTTTATTCTATTAATGAACTTACTTTTCTTTCTATTTTAATTCAATAATTACATGAACTTTTCCTTACGTTTGTGAAGGTGTGTATATGTGTGTTTGTGATTAAGTGTAAACTAATTGATATTAATATGACAACTGTGTTGTTACAGAAATCATTCAGTTTCGCAGACAATGATGAAAATACCTATAAACAGTATTTGGGAATACAAACCTCTGAGCAACATAGTACGTCGTTTATCATGACTGCCATTGTAGACGTTCAAGGCTTTAAAACGGAAGCAAATAAATTTGTGCTGAAAGAAATGTATGATTTGACAAAACAAGAAAGACGGCAAGTTGCATGGATTGAACGTAACAGGAAGATTATGTTGGGGTGAAGGGTTTATAGGTACCTTATTCAAATTAGGTATCGATATTTAATATTAGATTTGTTAAGAGATAAATGTATTTATATTAAAGATCTTGAAAAAGTGATATGGTTAAAAAATATTAATGTGATTAATTTAGAAGTTAAAGGTTGGATAAAAGTTTAGTAATCGGCTGCAGGAGGAGGGAGTGAGGGGGTTCTGTGCCCCCTCCTCCCTGGCACCACTCCCATGAAAGGTAACTCACCGTTTCCGAGAAAAATGACTTTTTGTAACCTAACCTCAAAACACTCAGTAGCCTAAAAAGCGTCGTGGGAGCCCCGCTTTGCGGGGCTAAGGTTTAAAATAAAAAACCACGAAGGGGATGGCGCACACAACACATTCACGCAACTTGAAGAGAAACGGAATGATCAAAATCGAATGAGACATTTGACACATGTTTGACACAAACACTTCAATCAACAATTTGTACAATTATTTTTGGTCGAAGCGCAAACGGCGTCTTTTTTTTACGTACCGTTTTATCGATTTTGCCGTAGATTTTGCATGATATTTTACACCACAGACAATATATTTGACAGATTTGGTTGTCAATCACCCATTTTAACGTTCCATTTTCGGTTTTAGCTGATTTGAGGTTAGAAACTCATTAAAGTTATTTTGTAATTTTCTCGAAAAATATGCATTACCTTTTAATAAGATTGGTCGCGTTGTAATCGGGGACCCAAGCCCTACCAGTTTTAACCAGTTTTACCCCCCGAATCCTGCAGCTGGTTTCTAGATCCAAACCCTCAATATGTGCTTTAAAAATGTATTATGTTTAAAAAATGGTGCTTTGATAATAAACTTTTTATATGATTTAAAATATGTCATTCATTACAGAAATTTAAAGCAGTGCATACTGCATAGAAATGAGAGTAAAATTAAAAAAAAAAAAAAAAGAGTTTTAAAATTTAAACAATGTCCCTGGTTAAAAATTTACATAAATCTCAATAAAAAATTTAGAACGTTAGCAAAATCAGATTTTGAAAAAGATTTTTATAAATTAATGAATAATTCAGTCTTTGGTAAGACTATGGAGAATATTGAAAATTAGTTGCACACTGGGAGAACCGTGGTAAAGCTTTAGGTGCTCAAGAATCAAGATCTAATCGCTAAACCACAATTTCATAATCTTTCAATATTTTCGAAAGATCTAGTTGCTGTTCAGTTGCGAAAAACTAAGTTAATATTTAACAAACGAATATACTTAGGGTTTTGTATTTTAGGTATTTCTAAAACGTTAATGTATGATTTTCACTATCACTATATGATTAAAAAGTTTAGTTACATCAATTTATTGTAGGTATACAGACACGGATAGTTTAACATATCATATATTTACAGATGATTTTTATACTGATACTAGCTGTACCCCGCGGTTTCACTCGCATATAATCCTACTACTGTTATTAACTCGATGATTTCTGAATATTAGTGAATAGATGTTAAAATTTAAGTATAGATACCAATCTAATTCACACTGGATCTGGAATCGCGAAGTAAAGATAGTTGTTAATTATATTGTTAAGAATAGATTTACAGTATTTATTAGTATTTATTTCGGTATATACAATATTTTAGTCCTACTTTCTTGTGGTATAAGTATATATTGGTTTTCCCTGCGTCCGAATCTACATAGATAAAGCAACATACCTAGGTATAATTGGGCATGTGAAAAAAAAATTGGCCAAATGCGAGTCAGACTCGCCCATGACGCGTCGTACCGTAGTGGCTACGCCAAATAACTTTGTTTAAACGAACGTTTGTTTGTATGAATAACAAAGTTCAAACGATCCATATTTTCAAAAACCTGGTCAAAGAACACTGCTTCTCAATCATCCCGTAATTTTATATGTTTATATTTATTTATAGTACCTATCTTTATAATTTACTTTATTAGTTAAATATGTTTTTTTTAGTAATTTACGTAATTAATATTTATTAACCCTGTGTCCATCATCTCTTATTCAACTCTCCTGTCGCAGCAGGTCTGCTCGATGAAATTTCTTATGAAGTAAGCAGCACCTTTGTGCTCTTTTGTCTGTATTTTTTTTCTCTTTTAAGTCTTTTGTGTTTACATAAAGAAATACCTACACATATTTGCGGTTTCTGAAAATGTTCTAATATATCTCAAAACTACTGGCTGTATCTTGTTTGAAAACTAACTAAAATTAAGTTAAAAAATATACAGTATACATATCGACGCTGTAAAGGAAAAATTATCCAAGCGACATCAGACTAACTTTAGTATATATATAACAGTAGAGCAGTTTAAAGTTTGATTTTTTTTTTTCTACATTATAGTATACTATAATGTATTGAACATTGAGCAAGTCCCCCCACGAATTCCACTTTCCAACATTTGGTACACATCTACATCCGATATTAACTCAAGCTCCACTTTGGTGTATAACAGCATATCATCCAAACTTAATGATGGAGATGAAACATAAAAGCATGGGTCCAAATTATAATGAATCAAACCCATAGTTCGGAATTTTTCAAAAATATCACATAGTAATAGAACATCACATCTATACTTATAATAAATCTGTAGAGAGGTCAATTCTGTACATGAAATATATTTCCAAAATAACTATCAGGGGGTGATTAGGGATCGATACTGATGCCAAAAATGAAATCAGTAAAATTTTTGTCTGTCTGTCTGTCTGTCTGTATAACCGTTATAGAAACAAAAACTACTCGACGGATTTTAACGAAACTTGGTACAATTATTTTTCATACTCCTGAGCTGGTTATAGTATACTTTTCATCACGCTATAATCAATAGGAGCAGAGCAGTGAAGGGAAATGTTGGGAAAACGGGAGAAGTTACTCCATTTTTTAAGCTTCCGTCGCGTGTGCAACCTTAACGGTTAAAGCTACACAGAAATCATTTATGACGGAAATGTTCTCCTTAAAATTATATAAAAAATATCCCACGACAGCATATATCTATCTTTTATGGTTGACTCACAGTAACACGTGTAACTCCCGATATCTTAGCAGTTCGAAGCTTTCTGATTATTATTCTGCTCCGAAATTTAAAACCACCACAACTTTGCAATGGAACTCGGCTAAAAGTAACCCAGTTGCAACAAAATATAATCGAGGCTGAAATTTTAACAGGTTGCGGTGCAGGAGAAACCGTCTTTATTCCCAGAATTCCCATTATACCAAATAATTTTCCATTCCAATTTAAAAGAACGCGATTCCCAGTATCGGTGTGTTATGCAATGACAATTAATAAGGCTCAAGGGCAGACTTTTCGTGTTGCTGGAGTAGATCTCGGTGTCAGTTGTTTCTCGCATGGTCAGTTGTACGTCGCTCTTTCCCGGGTTAGCAGTTCTAGAAATCTTTATGTTCACGTGCCGGACGGGTCAACTTTCTACATAGTTTACCAGGAAGCTTTGCGCTGAAGTATTTTCGTTCTATAGGTACTTAAGCCTCAAGTGAACGTGATCTAAACAATATTACCAATACATTAACTTAATAACACACAAGGAGTTACACGCTGACGGAGTCGCGGGCACAGCTATTAACAATAATATTGTGCGGTTCGGTATTGCGATATTTTTCAACAGTATTATAGATTGACATAGTTATTTTATTTCCCTACTAAATTACGAAAGTTAATCTGTCTGTTACATCAAAATCACTGAACCGTGTGGAAGGACATAGGCTACTTTTTTTTTTACGAAAAACGACGGAAATGTGGACGAAGTTGCGGACACCATCTATCTATGCTAATAATATAAGGCTGAAGAGTTTGTTTGTTTGAACGTGATAATCTCAGGAACTACTGGTTCGAATTGAAAAATACACACATCAAAAGTGTCTAGGGATCAACATATATTTTTGCAATAACTTTTCTCCTGATTGATATTAATTAAAATTTTCTTTAAGGATTCATCAAATAAAGTGTTTTCGTTTGTCACAGTAACGATAAACCAAGTCACCTTTGCATTAATAAAGAAATTTGCCATTTTCCTAATAAAGGGATTTTTGACATTTGAACCACTAACATTAAAGTTCGAAAAAAAGACTGAAATAACAGTTTTCTTTAAAATTTTATTGGGTAACTTAAACAATTAATAATCCGTGTTTCTACCGCGAACACTAACAACACAAGAACATCGGTTTGGCATACTCAAAATGAGTTCATCCAAATCACGCTGTGGAATGGCCGCCCATGTTCGTTGCAACAACAAAAAAAGGTCTTCTTGCGACTGGATACCCTCCATATTCGGCAGAGCTCTTCTCTGTAGCATATCCCATGCATGCTCAATCGGGTTCAAGTCTGGCGACTGAGCAGGCCAGAGCAGGACATTGATGTTAGCTGCGGCGAGAGTCTGTCTTACAACTCTTGCGGTGTGCGGTCGTGCATTATCATGCATTAACTGAAATAAGGGACCGATTTACACTTGTAGAGGAACGATGACGTCAGATACAATCGTCTCAGCATAAATTTGAGCGTTGAGGTTGCCTCTGATCCAAATCAACTCAGTTCTTCCGCCGATCCAAATACCCGCCCATACCATGATGGTTCCACCACTATAAGGATGGACTTCCTGGCAGGATTTTAATCACTGTTGGCGTCCAGGGGTTCTCCAGTGTGGTATACGTCTTGTGTCCGGTCTCATACCAAAACGAGACTCATCAGAAAAGCACACGAAACGCCATTGTTCTTCTGCCCAATTTCTGTGTTCAAGAGCCCATTGATATCGAATCCTACGATTGTGCATTGCTATAGGTGGTACCCGTAGTGGTCTTCGGGAATGAAGGTTCACTTCATGCAAGCGGTTTCTGACTGTTTGGTCGCTAATTAAGTTCCCTGAAGAGTGATGAAGCCTCACGGCTAACATCATGGTGGTTATTGTTGGAGCTCTTCGAGTTAAGATTTGAATGTATCGGTCTTGTCTTCGTGTGGTGCAGCGATACCGTCCTCCATGGCGCTCAGCCACGGTACCAGTGCTTCGGTAACGTGTCCAAAGTCGACTGATAACACTCTGACTTGTATTCAGAGCTAAAGCCACAGTACGTTGCCGGGAACCAGCTTCTATCATTCCCACGGCTCTGAGCATTTCTTCCCTGCTTAAATGACGTCGCCGCTCCATAATAACGTTGGTTTTAATCAGTAGTAGGGAAACAGTAGCACTAATAATGTCTTCAATGCGTTGTATGTTTTTATAGGGAAAATATTGACAGCTGATTTTCATCTTTTACTCGAATTTGATTAACAGTTCCTGTTTCAAATTATGAAATGCACCAAAAAGGATCCATATAAATTTATAAAATCATAAATTTATTACAAAGCCACATCGCAATCTCAAGAAATCCGCATAAAAATGCTTGATCCCTAGACACTTTTGATGTGTGTATTTTTAATTAAATAGTCAATTTATAGAGAAAGGCTATAGGCTATATATTATTACGCTAAGGCCAATAGGAGCGGAGCACCAATGAAGAATGCTTCAAAATCGGGGTTAAATTTAACGTTAGCCCAAAGTAACTATTCCACGCGGACGAAGTCGCGGGCAAAAGCTAGTCTATACTAATATTATAAAGCGGAAAAGTTTGTTAGTTTGTTTGTTTGTTTGTTTGCTTGAACGCGCTAATCTTCGAAAGTACTGGGTGGATTTGGATGAAATTTGGTATGGAAGTAGCTTGAAGCTTGAGGAAGGTTATAGGCTACTTTTTACCCGACTGCAAAAAAGGAGAGTTATGTTTTTACCGTGATAGAATCCACGGGAGCGAAGCCCCGCGAGAGTACTAGTTTTAAATAAAGATCTGTATAATCTCCTACACTTTTTATTTTAAAAGTTTCCCATACTTTCAAAGCATGCTGATAGTCTTCTGTTGAATTGTTTTCTACAGTAAGCTTATTTAAAAAAATGTGATCGTTCAGGCAGTTGAGTTTCGTTATATTTTTCCCACCTATCTATGTAGTCATAACAGTAAACACCTTTTCTACAAATTAAATTAAATAAATCTTCACTGTCGAAAAACAATCGCATAATAATATGTTGAAAATCGTCTAACTGCAATGTTTTTACTAACTTATCTAAACTACCTACTACTTAAAAAGTTAAACGAATCTATAAATTTTAACTTAATCGTGTTTTTATTATTAATTGGTATGAACTTGGTAAACGACATATGTTTTTCTTTTTATTTAGGAATTAAATTTATTCTACCAATAGTACTAGATAATTCTTTGATAAACAAATGACTATCGTAGCCGGATAAATTATGAAAAATAATATATAGGCTACGATAGTCATTTGTTTATCAAAAAATGATCTAGTACTATTGGTAGAATAAAAATTCCTAAATAAAAAGAAAAATATATGTCATTTACCAAGTTCATTAATATATTCTTATAATCACAGCATTCACTCTAGTATTAAGATGTGCCCATGTGATGTGAATTCCAGCAATATTATGACAGTTTGGACTAATCTTTTTCTTTAGGATCGTGCATACCCTCGAACGAAATCTGAGCCAGAACAGGTACTATCTATCTCCAGAAATGTGAGCCAGAACCGGTAATACCTATCTACTACCGGGTGTTTAAGGGGATTACATTGCCCAACGACCTTGGGGATTTGGAAACCGTACTAGCATTTGTTATTTTAGTGCCCTCTGCCGATTGATATTTATACTACAACGAAAGATACGAAAAGCGTATTAGATTAAGAATACAGACAGGTCGCGCGTCGCGTCGCTGTCGTCTTTGCCGATTTAATTTTGTTCTCTGAGAGGCTTACTACATTTTTACTATTCCGTTTTATTTTGAAATAAATTACCGTATAAAGGTAATAAGACTTAATAACTGCCTCCGTAGTCGAAAGGCATTTGCCTTGTGACCCAGTGGCCGTGGGTTCGATTCCCGTGGGAAGCATACTTTGTAAAGTTGTTTTCAGTTTGGCTAGGACATTGCAGGCCTGCATCACCTGAATGTCTGATAAAAAGATGGTTCCGTGCTTTGGAAGGTACGTATAAGCTGGTGGTCCCGGTTGCCAAATGGCGATCGATACAGACGTCAGAGGCCCTTGAGGCGGTCTAGAAACTCTGAAACTAGGGTATGTGGGGTCGTTAGACCTTACTTACCCACACGATAAGAAGAAGAAAAGTAGGATTTGGTATTTAGTTTTAATTAGTTATTTCATTACATATTTATAAAATATAATGGTAAAATTGCATATCTAATGATGATGGACTGGTATAAATAAAAAGAAAAAATAAGTGTGTAAGTAGGTATATGAATTTTTTAATCAACAAAATCTTAAACTCGACTAAAACTGATCAATTTGTAAATATCCAGGACAAATCGGTTGATTATTAAATGTGATTGTTGTTGACGGTGAATGTTGGTCGTCAATAATATAACATTCTTCTAATTGGATAGTGTCCGCGTCGAGCTAGAATATTCTGGTTAGTTTATTTCTTCACCCTGATCAGGCTGCAATAAACATATTCAGATTATTTATGATTATGTTTCATTTTACAAATAGAATACGAAAACAAAATTGTAACACTTTGTATAGCTTGTAGAATGTCTATTGATTTTGAAATATAAACACCCACTTAACAAGTATAGTTTATTAGATTCGTCTAGGAAGGAGAAATTACAGTCTAGTAAGATAGATTTAAGAGAAGATACAGATTTATGAAACAATAGTCAACACACTATAAAAACTGAACGTTCTTGATTGCATATAAAATCAACGCGGGCTTAGCGGCGCGATGGTGCAGCGGTGGAAAGACTGAAAGGTAGATCGCCTCGGGGTGCCTCGGGCGCATCGACAGCCGCCGCGCTGTTTGGCGCGCGCGGCGATGGATAGCTATGCGTATGTACTTACCTGCCGCATACTACCAAGTGTCATTCGGCGATGCTTGTAAATTATTGATTTTATAAGGTTTTGTGATGTGTTTATATGAAATACACAGTCATATTTGCGATTTAGTAAATAACCTTCAAAAAATTGGCGAACTGCGTGTCAGACTCGCCCATGAAAAGTTTCGTAGTAACTACGCAAAGTAAGTTTGTTTTTAATAGAGCTTGTATGAAATACAAAGTTATATTTGCGGTTTTATTTTAAATTTATTTAATAAATTCATTTTTGAGGTCATCATAATCCTGTGATAGAAAAAAAACTGTAGCTGTAGAGTTTTGAATCTTTATCTCTTCTACTGATTCACACTTTTTCCCAATTTTCTTTACTTGTCCCTACTTAAATTCCAGGAACATGGTTTTAATTCCGGCTATGAAAATAGATAATTCGTTGTCCTGATTTATCCTTGACTCGGAACATTTTTTGCTAGGAGCGTTTGAAAAGCCGCATTATTTACTAACCGAGTCAGTATTCAGTATGTTAGGTTCCGAGGAGCAGTGCTGAAGTGAACGTCAATGACGGTGATCTATTTGTCGGCACATTTTCTTTTATATAATATAATATTTAGTCCTGGAAATACTTGTTAGTATTTCCAGAACTAAATATTATATTATTTATAAAATAATATCACAAATTATATTTTACAAATGCAAAGAAAAAAGCCAAACGCACAAAAAGACATGTCATAGGTTTAGATTCAAACTTGGGTTACTCGAAGATTCGTAGAGCCAACGCGTACTTTTCGCAACTGCGCTATAGACTTCTCGAGCAAAATTTTGAAATTGGTGAACTATTGATTCAGTAGAATGGGTAGCTCGTGAGGTTTCTATGACTTCTTTGTGTTATTAATGAGATCAAAGTACAGAACGCGTACACTTTTTAAAAATCTGAGTTCGTTGTTATTTAAAACAGCTGTTACTTTTGCTGTAGATGTTGAATCACGGAAATTTTACACACAATTATTACTTGTAACTTACTAATGTAGATTCTCAGTTTTAACGTATATTTATGCATTTTAATCACGGTAAAATTAACACAGAGCTATTAGAAGTACGTCCGTCTGCGGTGACATCTCGCGCCCCCGGGGACAGGAGTTACTAAATTTTAATAACTCTAACATCTCAGAATGAAAATCGTGTATACAACATGTAACATAATTAACACACACCCTCAAACACTCCAATTAATATATGATGTTATAATCATAATACATACACTGAATTTCTAGTTAAACATGTATAAGTGTATTTGTAAAGACTTTAATATGCTTAAAATAAGGTTCATTTTTCTTTATTTTGTATCATTCAATACGGAATTTGTACTAATACAAATAAAACTGCACTTTTAAAAGTCTTATTGCCTTGAGTTACGGTTCATTTCAGTTAGTTTTGACTGTACAAACGTAGTGTGACTGTGATTTACGTAGTTTTAATTATTTTTGGGATAAGGATAAGGATAGATAATTTACCTATATATATATATAAGTTTTTAAGCTAACATGGTCACTAACAGAACTTAAGAACTTAAAACGGGATATTTACCATGTGTATTTATTGTTTTGAGTTTCCGATATTTCGGCACTGTTGCAAGCGCCATGATCACGGATGAACTGAAGTAATTGCGGGTGGAAGTTTATGAGCAGACAAATCGGTCTACCCACTTTCTCGTTCGTTTTCTGTTAGCGACACCGCTACCACTGTCACATGTATCACTAAACACTCGATTCTGTTCCCGACACATAAAACTCACCGTGTCGACTCGCGAACTTTCTACGGAACTTTTTCGGTTTTTACACATTTGAACCACTGGACTTCAGTTCATCCGTGATCATGGCGCTTGCAACAGTGCCGAAATATCGGAAACTCAAAACCATAAATACACATGGTAAATACACATGGTAAATATCCCGTTTTAAGTTCTAAAAATTATCTATATTAAAAATGATAGTAATAGCTTCAGTAAACGATTCCGAACAAACTACTTCTAGGATGTACGTTAATTATGTTACATGTTGTATTATTAGTAGTAGGATTATACGCGGGTGAATCCGTGGGGCACAGCTAGTCTTCTATGATAATAGAGTGAAAAATCTTAACAAAATATTTGCTATTATGTCTAGATCTTAATGAAAACTTTCTATGAAAATTGGTTTGAACGAAATAGAATCGGCAGTTTTTGAGATATAAGTAGCACA
The DNA here is from genome assembly GCA_943138885.2 of Tholera decimalis. Lineage (NCBI taxonomy): Eukaryota > Metazoa > Arthropoda > Insecta > Lepidoptera > Noctuidae > Tholera > Tholera decimalis. Next base: position 7,768,130 of record OW964571.2, read on the forward strand.
TTTTCTAAAACCGCAAATATAACTTTGTATTTCATATAAACACTATGAAAAACAATGTTATCTTGCGTAGTTACTACGAAACCCTTCATGGGAGTGTCTGACTCACAGTTGGCCAATTTTTTTAAAGATAAATTACACTCGTACCTACACGGTTAAAAAAAATATAAATTCAAATAAATAGAAAAAGATAGAAAGCTCACCGGTACAATTTGCAATACTTTCAATGGTTCTGGTATACGTGGTAGAAGTACCTTTGAAATGTTGGCAAAGGGCTGAGGACTCTGGTGTTCCTGGTTTTGCTTATCCTGGTTTTATGCTTGAGTGTTCTGCTGTTTTTTTGTGTTGCCTAGAAACATAATATATTTGTAATTACGCTGGTCTAGTAATAAAGCACAGAATGAACTGAAAAAGTATTTTGCATTCATTATGTGGTAGTTCATGATCAGGTAGGCGAGACCATCATAGTCATCTTGGTTACGTCGAAACCTGTTAAATGAGTCCAGACATGAAAGGTCTACGTAGAACCAGGGCTGAGATACTTTTCTCATATTCGGAGTTCATCATCAGGTAGGCCAGATCATCACAGTCATCTTGGAGTCGATGATCATTCAAACGTGAAACCCTATGGTAAAACCAGTATATTTTAATTTTACGAAAATTCATAAAATTGTTATAGTGATAAAATAAAAACCAATAGGATTTAATAAATATTGTCATCATAATAAAAACAAAAGCGGCAATAGCCTAATAGATAATGTGTCGGCCTTGTGAATTGTGATCGACAGGTCAGGAGTTCGAACCCCACCCATTACACTATTGCCGTGAACCCACTCCACACACAAGCATAATCAGCTTATTTGGAGGTGTTAACAAGATTGCTAGTGTGAATGTGAATTCTACCCACATTGCTAGTTAACGTTAAAAAAAATAGAATAATAAAACTAGCACTCGCGCTTAATCACGATAAAAATAGGATGTTCTTCTTTTACAGTCGGGTATAAAGAAGCCTTTCTCAAGCTTCAAACTACTTCCATACAAATTTCATCCAAATCTACCCAGCATTTTCAAAGATTAGCACGTTTATACAAACAAACAAACGAACTTTACCACTTTATAATATTACTTACCAATCATTTTGAAGAGCTCGGCCACACTTCACATTACTTTAACTTTTGTATATAGGCATAATGTATCAGGTTTAATCTATGACCAAGTTGAAAAGAAAAACAAACTTACAAACACTTTTATGTTAATTTAAAAACTTAATTTATATTTTAATTTACATGTTATATATATCTATACTATTTGCAATATGATTTAATTGAAAAGTCATTCAAAATCCTACACTTTTGTTATTTATGCGGAAAAAATATCGCACGCACAGTCCTCCCGTCACAAGAGTCGTCAAGACACTAACGAGACGCGTTCCGGCTATGCACAACAGGCATTGCGGTGGTGTTTCACGCGGGTTACACATAGAATTTATGGTTTTTATTTTTTTATAAAAAATATAATAAACAAAATAATAAATTAAACAATATAAACCGTTAAGGACATCGTTACCTTTTTTTGGTTTATAAATCATATGTATCTAATAAGCGGTTATTAGTAAAATTTGCAATTTAGGCTTGAAATTGCCTTTTTATTTCGATTTATTACTTTAATTTGGGTATATTTATCAGGATTGTAAACAATGCATTCGCATTGTAATGATCTTAGCTTTAATACATATATTTCGTTTGGTGAAAGTATAAGAAGATTCAGCAGCAAACTTCTTTAAAGTTACGCTATTTTTACGATTTGAGCGGGGTAGTACCCTTAAGACGAAATTTGGATTCGCCAGCTACATCCAAGCAAACGCCAGGAGATAGCCAGACTCGCCAACGTCGGACACGACGCGGACGACATCATCATTATCACGTCAGATATATTTCGATCTTCAAAAGCAATTATAGCTCATATGTTGCCGTGGACGAATAGTAAAGTTTCATAAAAATCCGCTCATTATTTCAACAATGATGAACAAGTTCCTTCCAATTTTCATACCCTATTTCAACCCCTTTTTTCGCCATAAGAGTTAGCCCATGTCCCTTCCTAATGTCAACTCTATCTCTGTACCAAGTTTCATCAACAACGGTTAAGTAATTTAGGCGTCAAAGCGTAGCTAGCAGACAGACAGACAGAATTACTTTCGCATTTATAATGTTACTATGGAAGTAGGGATGGATTCACGATGGATTACACACGGCCTTTGAGGTGTATAATACACAATCGTGACAAAGTACGTATGTAATCAACACAAGATCCTATAATCATTTAGGCAAACTAACGTATTCTGGGTATCGCAATTACTGTAATAATATGCTTAAGAGGATCCAGTGGCTGCCTCTTGCAGCTTGTGTTAGTGGAAATCCTAAAGCGAACTGGTTTATCATAAAGTCCATTAACTATAAAAATTCGGTAAAGTGCGAGTCGGTCTCGCGCACGAAGGGTTCCGTACCATTATCCATAAAACGAAAAATAATCACGTTTGTTATATAGGAGCCCCCTTAAATATTTATTTTATTCTGTTTTTAGTATTTGTTGTTATTGCGGCAACTGAAATACATCATCTGTGAGAATATCAACTGTCTAGCTATCACGGTTCATGAGATACAGCCTGGTGACAGACAGTCCGCTGTCTTAGTAATAGGGTCTCGTTTCTACCCTTTGGGTATGGAACCCTAAAAATCGACATCAAAAGTAGGTAAATCGAGCGAAGTTAACTATAACAACAATTACGTTGCTAATGTTGGATGTAATCTTGCGCGGAGGATACAGCAGTCTTAATTTAATGAAAATTCAGTCCCTCGCTATAACTCTATTAACAACCCGCATGGCAATTCGTTGGTTTTGCTTGAAACAGATGTTCGATAATAGGCTCGCATTTGACCACCATCTCACCTGAAAGTGATGATGTGGTCGAAGTGAAGATGGAGCACGCTTACCTTAAAGTAACCTATTCACTCTTGACTTAAAGACCCCTAGGTTATAGCTATCGGGAAACACAGACTCCGGCAGGGAATTCCACTCCTTTATTAATTATCGATTTGAAGAAGTATAACTGTGCGGTTGGGTTTGATGGTTTTTTTTTATAGATGGTAGGATTGCGTTTGACCATAATCTCACCTGATGTTATGCGATGATGTGGTCGAAGATGAAGCACGCTTGCCTAGAAGTAACTTATTCACTCTTGACTTAAAGACTCCCAGGTTATAACTATCAGGAAACACAGACTCCGGCAGGGAATTCCACTCCTTAGCCGTACGCACAATGAAAGTATTCTCAAAACGTTTAGTGCGTATAGGTGGGATATCCACCATGTAACGATGGCGCATCGCCGTTTGTCTTGTAGTCCGATGATGGAACGGGCTTGGCGGAATAAGACTGTGCAATTCCATCGCACACTCCCCGAAATGTAACCGATAGAAAACTGACAGGCTTGCAACACGTCGCCGATGTTCTAGGCTCTGGAGCCTTGTCTCGACCAGTTTCTCGTTGCCGATGAGCCTTTTGGCCCGTTTCTCTATAGACTCAAGTGCATCAAGCTGGTATTTGGCAGATCCGTCCCAGAGATGAGAGCAGTACTCCATACACGACCGAACTTGCGCTTGATAGAGGTTGAGCAGCTGTTCCGGTATGAAGTACCGTCTCACCTTTATACTTACCTCTGTTATTAAAGCTGCTAATCATGTTCTTGTTCCTCCAATCACTTGTGTGCAATCTGTACTTGTCAACGGACCTGTCCTAACGTCTTCAAAAAGGCAATAGTTTCACAATATTCTTCTTCTTAGTGTGTCGATGGCAATAATGTTTTATATAAATTAGGCCCAAAACTCAGGTACGCGAATTCCGCTTGCTGATCCAGACATAAGATCTTCAAGAGTACAGGCGACGGTACATGCGGAAGAAAATAGGAAGTGAGCTATTGTATTGTATTGTATTGTCTGTGGGGTCACGCCGCATATATTATACTGAGATCTGACCCATCTGTAAATCCCCAACTGTGCAAGAAAGGAGCCTCCCCGAGTGACGTACCATAACACCTTCTGTTACGTCCGCCGCACCTTAGGCAATCGACCCGTCGATTGGATAATCCTTTCACTACAATAGCACACATCATTTTCATTACAGGGTGGGGATGGGATTCGTATCGAGAACTACGCCGTACTTGATCTGTCAAATCAAGTCATCAATAACCTTGATAGTAGGACTAAAGTCTTACGCATATTCTTGGATCTTTCGACGCTGTCTCTGTCCATTCTTTTATTGTTATTTTATTTTTAATGTTAAAGTATGTAAGTATTTTATTTGCATGGGTCAAGTTTGTTTGAAATAAAGTTTGATTGATTGATTGATTTACGTACTAGTGGCACTTGGAATAAGAGGTTTCTGTCTAATCATTTTCTGTGATTATCTAACTGGTCGCAGCCAACGATTGAAGCTGTTGAAGTGTAAACAGCTTAATAGCTAAGTTGTCGGGCTTGTGATCGAGAGATCGCGAGTTCGAACCCCACCCATTACACAATTGCAGTCACAGATTACAAGTAATTGCTGCAAGGTTTCGCTGCTAAATATCTATTCCGACAAGTTACCATTACCGAAATTCATGATTGAAACAGGCAGGTGGATATAAAATAAAACAAAAAATTGCGTTTTATAAAAGATTTTTATTTTTAAAAGATGTTTACAATCGTTATGATGATCATATAATATTTACAACCGAGATTTGTAACCATAATTGGCAGTGCCACAGTATCCGAGCATAGATATTACACATTGGGCATTAGAAAGAGACAATCATACAGGTAAGAGCGTGATAGATAATGCTATACGCATCTGAACTCACATTGATCTATGCAACCTGATCCTATTAATGCCAAGGTAGTTTTCTCCCGAGTAGCAGTATTTTACATCGACAACTGGTGGGTTTTTCTGTAAGGAATTTCTCAGTAGTAGCCTGGAAGCACGTTAAAGGTCGTAGCACATATCAACTCGAAAAGGGATCGTCACCATATCAACTCGAGCCGTTCAGTATTATTTGTATGAAACTTCCTACTGCAACGCACACTAATCGGAATCGTAACGTAATCGCCTCGCCTCGGGACAAGCTTACGAACCGCGGTGCGGTGCGTGGTCGATTTGCAGTTCCCGCGCTTACGGTTCTCCGTAGCCTAGCTTACGGCTCTCCGTACCCTAGCTTACGGCTCTCCGTACCCTAGCTTACGGTTCTCCGAACCCTAGCTTACGGCTCTCCGTACCCTAGCTTACGGTTCTCCGTACCCTAGCTTACGGCTCTCCGTACCCTAGCTTACGGCTCTCCGTACCCTAGCTTACGGCTCTCCGTACCCTAGCTTACGTCTCTTCGTCCACGCCCCTCCCGCAGTCTGCGTTGCCGAACGTGCTTTCATTGGCTGTCATGTCACAAGGCAGCTTCCAGTCGTGTTGCGTGCGTGTTTGATGGAATTGTTAGGTTCGATTTTAACATAAAAAAATAACGTTGAATAGAAACTCATAGGAGTAAGAAAATATCGGTCGAAAAACTAAACTAACGTCGGCGAGCCGTAAGCGCGGCGTCGCCTAGCTATAGCCGAGTCGACGTGCCGGAGATCCTCTCCCTTGTGATCCGCTTACGTTACGTGGACGCCTGTTTGACGCCAAGGGGAAAGGCGAGGCGGTGACGAGCCGCTCCTGAGTTGATATGTGTGCTGTGACCCTAAGCCGTCCAACGAGTGTCAAAGATGTAATGTCAGCCGGGATCAACGGCTTAGCACGTTTTCTAAAACACGGAAAAATCTCGATATATAACCGTTGGTGACTCATCTACGGATCGTCCTTGGCTACCATTGCTTTAAAATTCTACACTACTCCTTCTAAAGTTCTATGTGTGATATTTACAGCTGGATACTGATTATTAACTACGTTTAATTTAGTGTGGCCTCAATATATTGGCATGTCTTTTAACAACAGACTGATTTCAAGCCTTTTGGCTTTCAGTCTAACTACACACTTACGGCTGAGTTTGACTTTAATAATTTTGATTAGTGAGGGTTTTCATGAAATTTCAAAACACCAGGCACACTGAGGTATGACGTCTTGAATTTTTGATCTATTCTATTTTTTGTTAATGGCAAGCAGATATTCTGCCAATGTCTAAAGTAAATTGGAAAAGCAAGTGTGCATGATAAGAATAGAAAAAGGAATTTAAAACGAAAAACACGAAACAGGAACTGTAGTCTCTGTTTCTTCGACTGATACGATTGAACTTGTTGGGTTATAGTCTTCTTAAATGTAACTTTGACGTAAATATGACATTGATGTCAACTTGACAGATGTCAGAAGATATCATTTGACAGGTGACCGGACGAGACGACTCAGTGTTGCTACCCCGTGAAAGTCATTTCAGAAAACCCTCATTGATTTATAATATTGTATTTAAATAGTATTTCTAATTATTTAAATATACAACGGTTATGCAAGTTTTAAGAAATTCTGGTTTTTACGTACCTAATTCGAAAATGTTTGTATGATATATAAATGGTTTTCTATAGCACCATTTTGTGGCAGTTTATGATATGTACATAGCTATGATTTAACGTGTATACACGTAAAAAAAACACAAAGCTTAGGGCTAATTTTAATAACAGAGACTTACGAAATATAACTTAAGTATTTTTGCAGTTGAAACAATAATGATTTCATAAAAAACCACGTACGGTGTGTTTAATCCTTTAAGAAACGATTTATTTATTATTTTCCAATTTTGAGTGATATGAAGACAAAGTTATAATTTAATTTTGTTAGTTTATTTCATGACAAAGAGAATCATTTTATTTCAATATAAATTCAATAAATACAATAAATTCAAAATATTTTGTAAGTCCTGCTCTCTTCATTGCACGTATATTCAAGATAAACATTTCAAAGACTTTGACAACAAATCACTCAAAATCTAGAACTAATATACATATACATACTATTAGGTCATTTATACACACCATGCATCTCTGTTCTTTATAAAATAATAATTGTTTCATTGACAACAAAAATGCTGTTTTTCAGTGTAATGATTAATGGATTCTAAATTCAATATCTCTATAGAAATTATGATTAAAGAATCTACTAATCAGTATTGAAACTAGGCATATGTTTAAAAAGATTTTAATGTTTATGGCTGAAAACCTTAACGAGTAATTACGATTTAAAAAATGCTAAAAATAACAACGATTAAAAATGTTTAAGTAGGGAAAGTGTTCGAATATGTAATGATCGTAAAGTAAGGGTCAAACTGAGGCGAATTTTTACACGGATTTTGGGATGATATTCTCAATATGATGCTCACTTCTTTTTTACTTAATGGCGGGAGTAGTCGACATGCCTACTAGTAATTATGATTAATATGATCGACGCCTTCATTTGCAAAGCAAGTGGTTTTCGTCTCAGTTAGACCAAATCTTTTTTCTAACAAATATCTTTCAGAAGACATTGCAATGTATCTGACAGTTAATCTTTTGCTTTTCTGGTTTTTTTTTTTACCTAGATCCAGCTACATTAACATATTTTATTAAAAACAAACTTAAACTTAACAATTTTCCATTATCTACATCTTAAATTTATCTTGTCTATTCCCAAAACCTCTTTGACACATGAGTAATTTTTTTTTCTTATTTTAATAATACCTTAACATTAGGAACCGAAAAATAATATAGTTACAACCTTTAAGTTACACAATTTGAGATACTTATTTTTTTTTAAATAAATATTACAAGTTTTTTTTTACTTTTTTAAATTGCCTCCGAGTTTCTGAAAATCTTATGAATTCAAATTTAAATGTTTTCTGGTTTATATTGTATATGTATAGTTGTTTATTATTGGATATTTGGCCAAGGATGTAACATAGATAAAATGATAAAAATATTGCATTGACTTATATTGCAATACAAGGAGCAATATAAAAAATTCTAAGGTAAACAATACAATGAGAAGGCCAGATTATTAATTTTAACTCAGTTCTTACACAAGTAAACTCATATAATTCAAGCCTTTTTTAGAGCATTTTATACCTTAGTTTAAATAAGATGTTTTAAATATTTAAAAAAAATCTATTTATTTGCAGAACCGTTAAAAGCTCTTGACAAATAGAGGCGGAACGTAACTTGCATGTCACCTTTATTATTGTCTTTTCAAAAAGCATTTACTCGAAGTTTCTCCATTTTTAAAACTGACGTAATTGGCCAACGAAAATATTACTAACCAATCACAAATCAAACACTCGATTTGACACGTAAAGTCGAATAATTATGCATTTTGAAATTATGGTTCGTATAACATAAAATACAAAAAATATATTGAAAAAATTGCATGTGCATATAAAAGATAAATATATTTTATCTAAAGCAACATTTTTGCATAAACATAATTAAAGTTTATCTGTTTTGTGCTTGACGGATATATCATATGTTTGTTTTATAAAGAGTAAAGTCAAACATTATGTATTTTGACGCCATGTTGAAAAATAATTTCATACACTTGCAGATTTAATTTTACAGACAAATAATTATTCGATTGAAAGTTACATTAAAATAAACACAGCGGTTTAACATTGTACAAAAAAAAAAACCTCCATATTAATTCTTCACATGAAATTTATCTGACTATTGAAAAATGAACCCTAGTTAAGTGTTTTTGTTAGATTCACAACAGTTATGATTTCTAAAAAATATGAGGTTTCAATAAATATAAACTGGTTATAAGTAAAAAACTGCATTTAGTAGATAAATGTAGTTTTTTAATTGTAAAGTAAATAAAGGCAAGTTTCTGTAAAAACCAAGGCATGTTACCCAGATAGGTACTAAATATACCTAGTTAGATACGTATTTATAATCTTGGTAGGGAAGAGAGCTTGTAATTTCTGTATGGGTTTTAAAATCTCGCTAATTGGCTAGACTTTTATAAATTAATTAAAAGTATAGTAGGATTTGATACTTGGTATAGGTAATTTATTGACAGAGACACGACAGTTTTTTTAGCGTTTCTGTATACATAAACTTTTAAACAAATTTTGGTGGCTTTGAAAAGTCAATTTCCTAGCCGTTTTGATACAAAAAAAATATAATTAACATTATAATCTAAGTAGTTGTTTCGCCGAAGAACACAATATTAGAATAGGAATGATAATAACAATGTCTAGTGCTCTATTTCACCATGTAGGTAAAGGGTATACAATTTGCAGAATAATGCTACCAAGAAGAATTTCTATATTTGTATTATATTGAGAGCTCATAATTTAATTTTTACTTGGCAGTTTCATTTTAAATTTAGAATACATTTCAAATTCACTCTTGCTTACAGTTTTGATTCCAACCAGTATATAAATTTAAATTCAGAATTCAAACTTACGTTACTGTTTCAAGATGGCGGTTTGCCGCCATATTGTTTTTCTTCAGTTGTAGTTTAGATTCAGCTTGCGGTGGATGCGTATCGGGATAATTCTGGTAAAACCATGCCAACTGCCTGGAAGAATTGTGCAATCTAACATGAGCTTATTAACAACACCGTCCGTTGATAGGAACAAGGAAAGGGTGGGTTAGGGAAGGGTAAAAGTGAGGTTAGGATTTTAAGAACATTAGTAAAAGGCATTTATAATGTTGCAGGTATAATAGAAAATATGCTAGAAAACCCAGCATTAGGGAAAAAGAGACAACTTTACTGTATTTATTAATTCTAGGAGCGAAAACTACTGAAATTTAATCTATCCGAGTCAAACTTGGGATAAATCTACATGGCAGTGGCTGGGTAAAATAAGAGGGAAATGATATGTAGGGGTAAGGGTAAATAAAAGAATAAGGATTAGGGTAATATGCGTAAAAAGGGTAAGCGGTTAAAGGCAGAAGGCTGAGGGGTAAATAAGAACCCGATTCGACTCGGACTGGTAAAAATAGTGAAAATTAAAACCTCTAAAGGTATCCCTTTATTGCCGTTGTTTCTTTGTTAGGATTACGTCTATGTAACAATTTATAACCAACATTTATAATTACGACGTCTGTCACAATAAAAAAAGACACAGAACTCTTACACAAATAAAAATAAAATGCGCTTCGCTTGATAAAATTTATGAAGATCGTAAAATTAAAGTTACAGTGAACTATATAAGATAATTTTATAGGTTTAAATCAAACCCTTATCATCCCTTGAAAATATTAGAAAAAAATCTTTAGAACAACTTTACCGATCCGATTTGGTTACGTTTTTGTTCTAAAAAGCTCGTGAATATAGTATAGCCCGAGTTAAATTCTTATGGAGAGAAAATTGTCTTGATTAGTGTTGCCCAAATGAGAGTCTCGCAAGAGTCTTCAAGAGTCTCAATTAAATTGATTCATTTGGTTGGCCTATGTCAATTCAAGCTCAAAATGTACCTACTCTGTTACATTGTTCTGAGATCTCAACTACCGTTTAATAAATAGCAATAGGATAATCGCTAATTGCAAGACTCTTGCGAGACTCTCGTTTGGGCGACACTAGTCTTGATATATTTTACTTGCTTGCTTGCAGGCAAAGTTGTTGGCATTACCAATTAATACAATAAAGATGAGTGACATAAAAATGAAGTCTAATTTATAATCGAAAAATATACGCTTCAATAATAAAAATACGCAGAAGAATCTTTGCTACGTTTTCAGGCCGAACAAGATTACGAAGTAGAAACACTAAGCCAATAGCAATAATAGAATAGTAGAAGATAATATAATAGAAATAGTAGTAGTAAAAGAACAATAGAAAAGAAGTGGTTATAATAGAAAATATATCTTGGGATGGATGTTTTACCTCATTTTCAGCCCTATCCTCATCGCTCTGGTATTGTACGTCCAGTTCTGAACTATTCACGCTGTTTTCCCAGTCTTCGGAAGATTCTATTGAAGATGCGTCTAGATCCATTTCAGCTAAAAAAGGAAAAACAACGTTTTTTAGAACCAAAATTTATTTGGAACAAAAACAATACACAAGCAAACCATTCAACGATGGTATATTATAGTATTTATGAAGTAAAGCAAAATGCGTCTATTTTTAACCGACTTCAAAAAAAAGGAGGAGGTTCTCAATTATTCGTCTTGAACTTTTTTTTTAATGTATGTTACCTCATTACTCGCAGATGGCTGGACTGATTTGAAAAAATATTTTTTTGTTTGAAAGGGTATATATACTTTCTAGTTGGTTTCATTGTCGTCACGTTTGGATCTGATGATGGGATCATGGAGAAATCGAGGGAACTCTTCAAATATTACGGCACACCTATAGCGTTTTGGGTATGTCTTATAGTACCTTGTGCAGTTGCTCCCGAAAAGCACCATTTGAGGAAGTGGAACTGATGATGAAGACCGCAGATGGCCACCGAAACTACTCAGTAATAAGTATTTCGTGGATTGCGATTAGATTACTTGAATATAGATGTTAAGCACTTTATGCTCGTCACAATGCATATAGTGAAGTAGAGCTGATGGTGATGTACCAGTAGAACTCCTCAAAAATTAACGGCTCTGCACCGGGAAAAGCAATATTTTGTAAAAGGTGATATGTAGTTGACATTTTGGCTTTTGTAACTAGATAAATTACAAACCGACCCACTTTTGAATTTTGTGAATATTGGGTAAATAATAATAGGATTAACTCAAAACTCTTTATTTACTACAAAAAAGTACATTTTGCAATATTTCAACTACAGGAGTAATTTCTAACACTCCGTACCGTAGGATCATTTGCGATCTGTTATGAATCTTCTACCTATATACCGGGTGAAATTGAATAGACGCGACAAATTTAAATGTACAATAATACGTGTTGTCAAGAAAATTTAGAACATATCAAATGTAAAATTAAAAAATAATTTATCAGTGTTACGAAAAACGTTAAAATAATTAAAGTATCAAAGAATTTCGCGTACCTACTACCGTTTTCGTGTAGTGGGCACGATTTAGGTACATTCTCGCTATGAATTAATCGCGCCGAGCGGAGCGCCTCCGTCCGCCCGGCCCCACGCGCACCGCTTTCGCGCGCGCAATTAATAAAAATTTTGTGAAACCAAATTTCCCTTTATACTTTTGTCGGCTTAGGACTATCAAAAATACAATAAAAGTAAAACAGTAAAACAATGTTTTAGTGTAAGGTATAACCTGAATAATGTTTGTTACAACAACAAATTATTGTATTTTTGGCGTATTTAAAAAGTTGGAATCACAGTATTTACAATAATTATTAAGTATTTACAATAAATGAAATCGGTACACTTACGTGTATTTTATTAATTGTTCAAAATGTCCACCTTCGTTTTGTAAACAAAATTGAGCACGGCGCCGCAAATTGTCCTTAAGTTTTATTAATACAAAAGTTTGTGATTTTACAGTTTCGAATGCGAATTATTCTTAGAATTGTTCATGGTAAGTGATGATGTGATCAAAGAGGGATATTTTAGCCGAAATCTTCACTGCGTTTCACGTAGATTTCTTACGGTGTTGTACCACACGACAATATCGAGATACTGTACGTTTGTTAACGGTTCGCGACTATTTCGTCTCGTCCTAGGCACTGTTATGACACAAACACAAGACAATACAAATTATTCGCAATACGTAAAGTAGGATTTGCGGAATGCGCGCGCGACCATGACCTACAAACGTTTTAGGTTGACTAATGAACGAAGCCAAGGCGACCACCCTGCCGCCCACACTGCGGCAGGGTGGTCGCCGGGAAGGGATATCTGCGCTGGCGATTATGCGAGGTTTGGCAACGTCGCGCGATACTTACACTAGAAAATAGGCAAAATTAGGTGAATGACCGCTATGAACGGCAACGTTTAATAACATGAGTACTCCACGATTATTATTGAGCACTGCGATGAGTCGGACGAGATTTTTTGATACTTTAATTTTTCTTATTTATTTGGCCTATTAATTATTTTGTTCGAATACCGATAATTCCTACTTAAATAAAGATAATAACATCAATGGACCATTTTAAAACGATAATCACGTTTTTTTTTTAACGATTTAGATTGTAGAAAAAACAGTTTATAATTACTATGTTACTGTAACTGAAGCTCCCATTTCTTTTTGTCGCATTTATTCAAAGTCATCCTGTATATGCAATAAACGCATAGTAAGCGATTCACCCCGTCGCTTCCATAATTATGCCGAGCATATATAAAGGCAATTTGCACGTGTTTAGTACAGAGAGTTTAGTTCAGAAAATTCACTTTAAGCCACACATATATAAATAGTTTTTAGTCAGTCAAAATTACAACCTCCTTGAATGTAACAGTGTTTCTTTTAATTAATAAAAGTAATTATCGCAGCAGTTAAGTGTTTTCATAAAAGGACCCACGGAGCGCCATCCTAACAAATTTGGTGTCAGAAGTGGGATCTCAGGAAAAATTATTGAGTACTGGGATCTGGTGTAGGCGTCGCGAATTCGTTTCCATTCGTCTGCACCATTATATTTGTTGGTTCCGTGACCAAGAGATCCTATAGCAAAGTGGTCGACGATAAGTCTCCGCTGGTTAGCGTGAGCCCGCATCACCCCGGAACACGTGCTGTTCTCCTGTGGTCGACGATCAGCCTGCATTTTCGAGTGTGAGCCCGCATCACATCACAACACCATTCTAAGGAGTTTCCATCGAGGTCTTGTCGAGGACAGGACCCCTGACTGCTCATCATCCATCATCAGCCACATGGTCAGAACGCGCCACGTGCCAAGAACTCAACGTGACGACGGACGTGCCTGTAATACGACTCGCTGAGTCGCCAGGCGCCCGCCGTAGCTCGCCGCATTTCCTCCACGTGTCACAAAATTTCCAGAATGTTCGCGAATGCTGCCATCATATCGATGCTATTGTGAATTTTCGTATCCATTTATAAAGTGTAGTGTCGTCATAAGTTTTTTATTATTTTTATTACGGACGAACCCACTCTTGAGTCTTGACTTCGATCTCGCCTAATGGTAAGCGATTGATGAGGTCTACGATGGGACGAGCGAGCCCAGAAGATGCCTATTTAGTATTTACTGTTGCTTTAAAGACTGAAATACCAACTTCAGATTTTTTCTCAGTGCGTAATGAATTTCGTGATCGGTGACGTGCCCAAAATATTGTGTCACGTGCCATTGGTTCGCCATCCCAACGGTTCAACGTGATTCTCGCATTCTCCCATTCATTCAATAATTCATTCGTTCACATTTGTTATCTTTATAATAATATACATGTTTTCATCCAAAACTTAAGATGCTACAAGGGTAGGGACGGGGTTCATACCAAAATGCCCATTGTTCTTTCTAAAAGAAAAACCCAAGAGCACTATTTGCCCGATCGAACCCGAGACCCCGTGCTCAGCAGTGGCTCTTGCGGATACTAGACCAACAAGCCAGTTTAGGTAGTTTAAATTAGCCCATTTCCTGTTTAAAATATTAATCTGAATACTTGGTTTATGCTCATACAAATGGTGCCAAATGATTCATTTGTTTATGTAACTATGTTTATAAGTATTTAAACTTCGTACTTTTTAAGTTAAGAAACAATCACATAAACATGGCAGATATCACATTTCAAAGTTCTAATCTATGTTATAGTTTTAATACCTCTTATCGGATTCTAAACATTAAAAAAAAAATTGGCTCATTTGGCCAAATTTTTTTATATACCACAACTTTCACACAACGCCATCTAGTCCCAAACTAAGTAGAGCTTGTGCTATGAGTACTAGACAACTGATAAACATATATATATATTTCTAAATACATACATATTATAGATAAATTACACCCAGACACAAATGATCGCGCTCATCACACAAACATTTGTCCTGGGTGGAAATCGAACCCACGACCTTGCGCATAGCAGTCAGGGACACTGACCACTAGACCAACAGGCCTGTCAAAATTTGGCTGCTAATGACTTCTTATTGGCCCCAACATTGGTTCCAAATATGCGTACAACTACTTACCAATAACCATTGGCTCAGCATGCCTATTGGGCGGGACGGCGGGTAATCGCAGCGCAGTTGCGTTGAGAGCCAGCGCTTGCGCACCGTGGCGACTACTCGCTGACGGCTGAAGTGACAGATCTTGGAGATTCGGGTCAGGGATTGGGTGTTCTTCTGCGTATCTTATTAGGGGGTGTTCCTGTAGATGGCGAGGTTATTCATTGAAAGGTTTACAGAAAAACATGTCTATAATCTGCTATACAAGATAGATAGATAGATATATTCTTTATTGTACACCATAACTGTAAAACAAATAAGGAGTTAAAAACCAAAAGGGGTGATACAATGGGCGGTCTTATCGCTAAAAGTTGCAGAAATACCTTGATAAAACTATTTTTGGAGAATAAGAGTTAATACGTTTGTTTTTCTGCGAACTAATTAAATTTTAGAACACAAAATCTGCTATTGTGATTTAACTATGATAAGTTACATTACGGATCATTTTGCAGGTAATAATGAGTAGTTGCGGTAGTACATATTTTTTATGTATCATCAATAGTTTTCTCAGTGCACGCTAAGGGTTACATTATTGAATTTTTTTTAAGGATTCATATATTATATATTTTTAATACATATATAAATATAAATTATAGCCTATGATGATTGCAATATGTACAGCCAAACAAAAATAAAATGCTCTTTATAATTTTAGTATAGATGGATGTCTTAATTTGGGCGACAAACTTTTTATTCATGTCCAATTCTATTTTGATGCCCTGGTTGAAGTGTTACTACCAGACCTGTTAAGACATACGTCGTATTCGCTACCTTATGGGTAGCGAGTTACTAGCGAAACCTACTTACGAAACTATGGAATTCATAATTATACAGGGTTATTGGTAAAACACTAACAACCTCTCAGGACTATTTTAGTAACATATTAAACCACAACTTTTGTTCTATGAATTTTAATAATTCATCATATTTTAGTTTATCAGATTTTCACACGAAAATAAAAATATTTCAATTGAACACTCCAAATGTTAACGATCTGGGAAGCAAAAAAAGCGCTAGTAATTTAGATAAACTGATGTACAAAAGGCAGCGGAGTGGATCTTGAAGGTTTGTTTTTGATAACTGCGTTATGTTTTCTAAAAAGTCACAGAACATAAGTTGATGTTTATGAAGTTAGTAATACAGTCCTACGAGGTTGTTATTGTTTTACCAATAACCCTGTATAATTTAGTATAAGTCAGCGAGTTCAAGGGCATTGAGGGTACTCACAGGATGAGCTAGTTCACAAATGGGGTTCAAACGGAGATCGATCATCTCGAGGACGGAGAGGTAACACGTGTCGAAGTTCGGCGGAAGGTATGATATCTGTGAACAAAGTAACAATTTATTTATTGCTAGTGGCACGCCCCGGCTTCGCCTGTGGTACATACATAGCCTGTAGGCAGGGCCAGATAATGTACCTTTCTATTGGTGAAAGAATTTTTGATATCGGTTCAGGAGTTTTTGACTTTATCCATTACAAACAAATCTTTCCTCTTTATATTATAAAGTATAGACTATAGCTATACCCGCAAGTTAGTAGTTCGCGTGTGTGGTTATTCCCGAGTAATTCCCGACCATGTGCTAATTCCGGGATAAAAAGTAGCCTATATGTTATCCTCTATCATCCAGTGAAAGTCCCATTTAAACTAGATTAACAATTCCAGAGATTTGCCCGGATAAACAGAACAGAAAGACCAAACGTGTAGCAAGTCTATAGACTTTCTATCGGTTAAATTTCAGGGATTGCGCTATGGAACTACTCAATCTAATTCCACCAAGCCCGTTCCATCATCGCACTACAAGACGAACGGCGATGCACAAAACGTTTTGGGAATACTTTCATTGTGCGTTCAGCTAAGGAATGTAATAACCGCCAGAGTCTGTATTTTCAGATAGCTATAACCTAGGGGTCTTTAAGTCGAGGTTACTTCTTGGCAAACGTGCTTCACCTTCGACCACATCATCGCTTACCATCCGGTGAGATAGTGGTAAAATGCGAGCATTTCATGAATAAAAATAAAACAGTTTAAAAAGACCGTTTGTGTGTTAGTATCGTGTAAATATAACCTCTTGGCAAATGGTCATCCCACGCTGCGCTTTACAGTTTGTGGTATGGCCCTCCAGTATCTATCAGCAATCCGATCTTCGCGCTATGTGCCCTGCCCAATGCCAAGTCAGCTTACTAATTCACTAGAGCCATAACTACTTGAGAATTCAATCTAGGGCCATACCATACCATAATTTGGTAGTTGTCAATATTTTTTTAAGACAATAGCGATGTGTGTAGAATTTATATTACTAGCAATCTTGTTACCCCTACAACTAAGCTAAGCATGCTTGTGTTTGGAATGGGTTCACGGCAGTAGTATAATGGGTGGGGTTCAAACCCGCGACCTCTCGATCGCAAGGCGGATACTTTAGAATTTTTTTTTTTTCATTAGTCTATTTCCATTTAAATTTGAACGTAAGAAAACCGACTTTTGGAACTCTCTGAGTGGGATATCAATATCATTGTATAAACAATATACAATATTACAAAAATAGCTAGCTAACTAGCTTTAAATAAAAAGGTTATCGACTGAAACGGAAAGAGACGATAATTAGATCGATAAATACGTAGGTTAAGCCCGTGCCATCATCGAACTACGAGACAAACGGCGAAGCGCCATCGTTACATGGTGGACATCCCACCCATACGCACAAAACGTTTTGGGAATACCTTCATTGTGCGTACGGCTAAGGAGTGGAATTCCCTGCCGGAGTCTGTGTTTCCCGATAGCTATAACCTAGGGGTCTTTAAGTCAAGAGTGAATAGGTAACTTTTAGGTAAGCGTGCTCCATCTTCGACCACATCATTACTTACCATCAGGTGAGATGGTGGTCAAACGCAAACCTAATTTTAATTTTAAAAAAAAGTTTATTACACTTTTACATAATAAACATTGTATAATAGGCTAAGCAATAATTTTGCCTATTATAAAATGTTTATTATGTAAAAGTATATTCAAATGTCTTGTCTTTTTTTCCATTACCATTATTTATTTTGTTTCTCCAACTCATTTACAATATAATTAGTAAACCTAACTACGTGTTGTCTGTTGATTTATAGATAAGGTGATATTGTTTGGGTAACACATTTTGTTAATACGGAATCCGTGTCAAAAAGAACGATTTACTGGGTAATCTTTTATTACAGCGTTATTACGAAAGCTTAATTATTTATATGCATCAGAATGATAACAGAAGTTATAGGACCAGGCATTTTGGCATATTTTCCGTAATAATTTCCTGCTTGCTCTATGAAAAATAGATACAGTAGCATATTTTTCTGTACATGGGTGTGTTAAGCTTAGCACGGAACTTGTAGCATTTCTGCCATACGGTTTCCCCACAACACTTTCCTTTCCCGTTTTGAAAGTTTATTTTTCGGTGGGAAAATATCACATCAAATGCTCCTGGGTGGAGCATAAAGGAGTGTCAGATTTGTACTGACTAAAAACTCACCCTTTCTTTCAGTTGCCCCTGTGTTCTGGGGCCGCGGTATCGCGTTAGAACATTCCCGCAATCCTGACAGGGCCGTTTTGAGAGTAGGCGATGGTAGGTATTTTATTTAAAACAAAAGTAAAAAATTTAAGTGTGTAAAGAGATCTATATCTACAACGTGTAACGGAAATCCCATATCTATCCAAAAGGGCTGAGGACAACATCTGGTATGGAGTCTCTATGCACAGTTTCAGCACAAAATAACTGACTCAAAGAATTGATAAGTACCAAATCATTGGTTTCATATATTTCTTGAATACCAAACATAACAAACGTGTCACAGCACTATGAGGGTCAATAACTTTTCAAGTCACTTGCCAATAACACGATAATTCTTTTCGTTCTTCTTAATTTGAAAAATTCGGTCTCTGGTATCAGTGTATTAGAATTTGTAATAAGTTCTACACACGTAGACTTAGGATTACAAAACCCTTGTCATAACGTTTGTTATCATCCAAAGAAGCCGTGCACTTGGTATGTATATACCTTTTAAATTACACGTTATATACTAATATTATAAAACGGAAAACTTTGTATGTTATAGTATTTGTTATTACAAATACCAAATAACTTACGTTTTCTTTGTAATCATAATCCATAATTCATCCATCAAAACAAATATTTTCTTGTCATGACATTTTTTACGTCAAGGCTGACAAACTGTAATTTCTTCTTCTTTGTAGTCACTGAATGGCTAATAGACTAAAAAGGTTGTTCATACTTTTATTATATAATTGTTATTCACTTTTATCGATAGGACTAGCTTATTATTGTATATTATATTGTGGTTGTCTACTGATTAACGGCATTTTAAATTATAATTATAAATTTCTAAAACACACTCTCAGATTTTATCGAAGAGGTTTAATAAATTATGCTCGAATATAACTGGCTGATCAAATAACTGGCAAGATGGACTATTTTGGACTCTACAATTTGAATTCTGGTACAGAATGAGAATGGAATGGATTTTGAACGCTGAGCTGGGTATAAAAGGCGCTGGGGGCCATCTCCGGGAGTTCAGTCTTTGACCAGTTTTTGAAGAGTTTAGTTCTCGACGAGTTTTGACGAAGAGTGATGGAAGAGGAAGTGCAGTACCCGCTGCCCTGACTCCTTGTTGGGAGCCTGCTGCCTTGACGCCTTGTTGGGAGCCTGCTGCCCTGACGCCTTGCTGGGAGCCTGCTGCCCTGACGCCTTGCTGAGAGCCTGCTGCCCAGACGCCTTGTTGGGAGCCTACTGCCAGACCGCCTTGCTCAAGCTGCTGTACGACGAAGACATCGTGGAGTAGAAGGCGATCCTGGAGTGGTCTGCCAAGCCGTCCCGCAAGTAATATACTCTAAACCTCCTCCTCTTCTCTCCTGAGTGTGTCAGTTAGGTAGGTAGGCCGTTTTTTTAGGATAGCTAGGTAGATAGGCAGGTTTTTTATAAAATACTGTATATTATTAATATATTAAATTTAATGGTACATCTATTTTACCCTCTTTTATTGGAGAAGTAGAAGGTATCGTTACAATGTTAGTTGAAACGCGCTAATCTTCGAAATTACTGTGTAGATTTGGATGAAATTTGGTACGGAAGTAGCTTGAAGCTTGTGGATGAATATAGGCTTCTGTTTACCCGACTACAAAAACAGGAGGTTATGTATTTATCGTAATAAGGTCCACGGGAGCCCTGCGCGACTGCTAAAAAAGTAAACTGTCCATTTGGATTCCAAGGCAGAGATTTTGCCAACTGTGAGTACTGCAGCGTCAAACTACTAACATAGTTACGTTAGTCTATAAACACAAATCTCATTAACACAATCAAGCCGACTCGAAATAATAGTGTAGGTCAAATAAATTGATCCATACAGGGCAATTAGGAGTCGTGATTCTTAGCGAGGAGCGAATCGATTAGTCACAGTTAGTGCAGTTTGGAACGACCTTGACTTCACGTTAACATATTATTAGAAGGCCTAGTAGCCCAGATAGTTGTCCCAATTTAGATATTTGACAATGTTGCTTAGCACATATACGGACAGATATTGGGCAATAACACACAAAAGTACAGTAACATACATAATTAATTAATTATAAACACTTCGTGGACATCGCACAAGGCGTTTAGGGCATACTTTATTGTTCGAACAGCTACAAGCCTAAGGACGAACTACAAGACAACCAGCGATGCGCCATCGTTACGTGGTGGACATCCCCCCATACGCACAAAACGTTTTGGGAATAATTTCATTGCGCGTACAGCTAAGGAGTGGAATTCCCTGCCAAAGTCTGTGCTTCTTGATAGCTATAACCTGGAGGTCTTTAAGTCAAGAGTGAACTCCTGGGTAAGCGTGCTTTATTTTCGACCACATCATCGCTTACCAACAGGTGACATAGATGTCATCAATAAAATTAAAAATCTCTATAGTCCAAGTGCCATACCTACTACTTACAAATTTAAAAATACAACTCGGAATAACGATAACCAGATCATAAAGCAAGCTTTGATGGGAGATTCTTTGAAGAATATGGAATGGAACTATCAATATTGTATATAACTAGAAGTAATTCCACTCCGTAGCTGTACGCACAATGAAAGTATTCCAAAAAGTTTTGTGCGGATTATGGGTGGGATATCAATCATGTAACGGTTCGATGATAGAACGGGCTTGGTGGAATTAGATTGTCCAATTCCATCGCACACTCTACGAAATGTAATCGATAGGCTTGCAACACATCGCCGATGTTCAAGGCTCTGGAGCTTTGTTTTCAGTTTCTCGTTGCCAATGAGCATCTTGGCCTGTTTCTCGATAGACTCAAATGCATCAAGCTGGTATTTAGTTAAGCGCACATTACAGTCTTGGTGGTCCGCAGTGTTAAAGATCAGTTCAAATGAACTAGGCAACTTAGGCTAAAACACCGCCGCGGAATGGAATGGAACGAAAGCGTCAATTTCGCCTCATGACGCGAGAAGGCGCGCAAATTCGCTGGAATGCGCGAGAATACTCGAGCATTCCAGCGAATTCGCGCGACTGTGCCATGAGGGACGTTCAGTAGCACCGCACTGCTGTGACCGACCCAACCGACTCCCCGTTCGCGCCACTTCCCGCGGATTCCACAGACGGCACCGGCAGTAGCTAGGGGAATTCTCGAGGATGCGCGAGGATTCCCCGGAAGACGCGCGAAAATTTTTTGGCTCCTATTTAGTTTGTACCTATGTTATACAACTGACAAAGTTCATTATGCTATTTACAATTGCGTTGCAAAAAGTCACTTCCATTCCATTCCGCGGCGGTATAAATTGAGCCTTAGACATACTTAGGTTACTTTATTTTTCGCTGGAATCTAGTACAAAATATATAACGCCAAAAGCTGAACCCATGGTATCATCTGCTTTTGGGGTCGGCTTCCTTTATTTAAATGCGGCTGAGTAACTAGTGTTTTACAAGCCAGCCCGCGATGCTGAGCCAGTAGCAATAAATAACCCCTTTAATAATAATATGATCCAGCCTGACTTTTGCTGCCCTCCACTAACGACCCCGCTATGCCGAGGCCCGTACTCCACAGGGAGTGCCCTTAGCGTGCGGTCGTTTAAATGTATGTAAATATTAGTATGTAAGCCCTGGCTGGGGGACTTTAATTTAGAGGTCACCACAGAATTGTCCGGTAACCCAAGTAACTGGATATCACGATTACTTTTATCAAGACTGGTGTCGACTCTCAAAAATATCCAAGTACTTATGGCTGTAATTAAGAATGGCACAATTTAAAGAGGCAGTTGTAAATAGCGGTTTTGGTAAGTTAAAAATTATAAATTGCACGTTTAATAACTAGTTCAGCAGTTAAAACTAAGCAGTAAAGTAAACAAAAATGGGTAATAAAAAATAATGAAATGGATCAGTGAATATATAATTGAGCAGGAAAATAATTAAATGGGCGGTAAAAATTATTGAACGAGCGGTTACGTGTGGGCAGTAATAAATCAGAATTTGTCGAATGATTCACCAACAATAGAAGGGATCTGGATCTGGATATATGAGGTATAAATGGCAGGCGTTTATAATCCAATCAGTTTTTGCAAAAATATACAAAACAAAGTAGACGTTTCAAAATTATATTAAACGTTACTATAGAATGTGAATATTACACTAACTAAATATTATACTAACTGAATATTAGTTCAAATGTGCATTATAGAAAATGTTTATTAAACCATATAAAATTAGGTAAACTGAAATTATATCAATAATTCATTGTATCATTTAATCGTTATACTAAAAAAAAATTATATTAAATGAAATTTGGTCATGTGATCTGCTGAACTATTTATCGAACCGCTCATTCCATCATTTTTACCGCTCATTCAGTTATTAGACTGCTCAATTATTTTTAGAATTGACATTGTATGATAAAATAACCGACTAATTGATTTTTTATTACTGTCCATGTTTTACTGTCGCAATAATTAATCAACCGCCATTAAATTAAGTAACAGCTCAAAAAATTAGTTCCCGTTAAGAATGAAGGATTCCTGTAGGAAAATGTTGCGTGATTCGATTACCAACAAAGCATAAGCAGATACCTTAATGCGGAAGATATATATGCTTAAACTATAAACATATTCAAATCTGCAACGCAGAATTGGTTCCGTTATTGTACCAATTATGTAGCCGCGAAGGTTGTACGAAGGCAAAGTGATTAAAAAAAATGAGGACAATCATAGCGAGTTATTAGTTGTATAAGCATAATCTTAGGCAGTAGTCCCACTGCCGACGATGAACGAGTAGCGATTAGAGCTAGCATAAGAAAACGAGTTGGCGAGCAGCGAGTGTGTTGTTCCGATAGTTTAGTCACTGATCTATCATCTGGTTGGCCTCTCAGCGTGAGTTCTGACCGTCAAGTGACCGGTGAACGAGTATTATCTTTGATAGCTCTTATCGCTCAAGCCCGATTTACACTTCAACAAGTACAGTAGCGAGTTTACTTGCGTCATTGGCGAGTTAAGTTGTTAATGTAGTTTGAACGGTAAAAGCGAGTTAAGTAGTAAGTTGTTGATTAAGTTGAGCTAAATAGATCGCGATCCTATTTTTCGGCGAGTCCAGTGCGAAGTAGCCTCCTCTCTCGCGTCTCCCGCACCCCTCCAACTTAACTGGCTGGCATGTAGACGGGCGAGTTTAGTACAGTCTAGGGATGTAACATTGTACATAAAAAATCGATTTTTAATTAATCGATTATATATTTAGCATGAAAAATCGATTAATAAATAATCGATTTTTCTTAAGAAAATAATCGATTTTCTTATATTGATCGATTTTTCTTTAGATAAAAATCGACTGTTTTCATAATCGATTATTATTTCACATCCCTAGTACAGTCCATAAATTTGTAGGTTGCGGCCGCGTACACGTGTTATTTTCTTTTCTTCTTCTCGGGCAACTTATGACTACTCACTCGCCTACGTTACTTATTACTTAACTGTCCGAGTTCTTAACTCGCTACTGTACTTGTTGAAGTGTAAATCGGGCTTCAGCGACAAAACTAGTGAAGCGAGTAGTCGCCGGCAGTGTGAACAGTCAGCGAGCAACTATTAATATATGCATCACAGTCATAGTCATTTATTCATAAACAAGTAATTTGTATCTGAATTTACACACATAAATTAATTACAATATTACATCTGTTTCGTTTATACGGAATGTATTTCATTGTGCGTTTCTTGAGCGAGTAAATCGCCGATAGTTAGTCGTTTACTCGCCGGCATTCGGACAACTGCCTTATGCTACTGAGTCTGTATAGCAGGGGCGTGCATAGGATTATGACAGGGCATGCGGCGGAGTAAAAACACACAAAAACTTCTTCTTTTATAGATTTTTAGCATAGCCACAGCCACGCATCGTAGCATGGTGGCGATGCGTGGCTGTGGCTATGCTAAAAATCTATAAAAGAAGTTTTGTGTGTTTTTACTCCGCCGCATGCCCTGTCATAATCCTATGCACGCGCCTGCTGTATAGCTACTGGATTGTGGAGGCCAGATTTATGCAGTCGCTCCATGTAAAACACTAGTACCCAGCTACAAACGGTTTGGATTGGAAGACGATCCCTTCATAGTTGCGAAAGGGCTAAGCGGATGATGAAGGGAAGATTGGTAATAGCCCCGAATTAAAAGGTCGTACATTATAGCTAAAACGGCATAGCCTAATTTTGGAGATTTTTGTCATAATGGGTGTTTCTCAGAATTGGAAAATAGCTGTCCGGGTATTAATTATGACAAACATTTCTGCATCAATCTATTCTGTATGTATAAATAAAATTGAAGTGTCCGTCTGTGATTTCAACATTCCTGTTTTCTCAAGATACATATTTACATGAGACTAAAACGCGAACACCTTATTTTAATTTTGGTCGTCTTTACACAATTGGACCGATTTAAGCAAAAATGTTCCAACTCACAACCTCGACAATTTCGAGTTTGTGACCTATGTACTCCAAAATAAGGTATATTTTAACATAATAGGTTTCAGGGATGTTAGGGAGCTCCGTAACCGTAACCGAAACTTTCGGATATCCGATATAAAAAATTATCCGTAACCGTAACCGAATCCGAAATAAAAGTTTCAGATAATATCGGATAGGGGCAGAGCCTAATTGAGACACGTTATGACAAGTTGTTTTGATCGGCCGGGCGGCGGCGGCGAAACACACAAGTAGATATGCGCAAAATAGTGCGTTAGAAAGTGATGTTATATGACATTACCTTTAGTACCGGGGAATGTTGCATTACACCATGACTCCAAACATGACGCGTAATGAAGCGCCACACGATGGTTATTGTAATGAAATTCTCGCGTTATAAAATGTAATACATCATTACATGAGATGAGATAGCGCGTTATGGAATGATGTATCTATTTGTATTTTACTTTTCAAATTCCTTAAAAATCTAATATTCGTAACCGAAATTATCCGAAACTAACGGATTGTCCGAAATAATTTCATATCCGTATCCTTATCCGTATCCGGTATAATAATCATTCCTATATCCGTATCCAATCCGTATCCGAAATTTCATATCCATAACATCCCTGATAGGTTTGTGTGGTTTGGCACATTTTTGCTTAAATCGGTCCAATTTATAGTCGGGAACAACGGCTTACCGTGCTTTCCGAGGCACGGATGAATCCCGATATGTTACGATGTTCACCCATCGCTGGCTCGACCTTGGCAATCGTTGCTTAACCGTAAAGATCAACCCGTGCGCTGTTATCATTAAGCGTCAATAGCCTAATGGATAAGGTGTCGGACTTGTGATCGAGAGGTCCCGAGTTCGAATCCCACCCATTACACTATTGCCGTGAACCCACTCCAGATAAACATATTTAGCTTAGTTGGAGGGGTTAACAAGATTGCTAGTAATATGAATTCTACACACATTTAAAAAAAAGAAAAAAAAATATTTATATAAAAAAAAATTTACTTAATCGACCTGACTTTCGTATTGCGTATTTCGTCATTGGTTTAAATTCAAATTCTTTATTTCTTTGCCAACATGGGTAGGGGATAGTTATTATACATGTTTTGTTTGTGTTCTCCATGTTCTGCCGGCGTATGGGCATGCAAAATTTTTACACATCGATGAATTATAGTCTAGAATTAAATTACAATAAAAATAGAGTAACATGCTCGATATCAATAAATAGTACACAATTATTTAATAGGAAAGTCATTATAATTTTCAATGTCAAGGAGTATTTAGGTGTAGGAGTACGAGCCCAGTCAGGCACATTAGGTACTTTTAGTAATTTATACCACTTCTCTCAAATCAGTGAAAAAAAAAACATCGTGAAGAAACCGGTATGTCCTAGGTCCTAAACCTGAAGTCATGAGACATCTAGCATCTCTCTAATCCAACATGCAGGCCCAGTGTGAATTACACTGGGCCTGTATGTTGGATTACGGCCCATTCCCTCTCATAGTTAATTACATAGGCTAACTAGCATTTGCTCGCGACTTCGTTCGGGTGGGAAGTTTTTCCCGTGTAAATCCCGATCTCGTGGGAATTTCGCAAAATCCCGTCTTAGCGAGCATCTACGTACTAAAACATAACCCTTCCTTTGCAGTCGGGTAAAAAGGAACCTCCATGCAAAATTTGAAAGCCCTACTACTTGTAGTTTCTGAGGTTTCGTGATTAATCAGTGAGTGGTATTTCGCTTTAATATATTATAGATTATAATTATAATCCACAATAACAGCAACATTGACTTCTTTGCCGACAGTTTTTACCAATTCCGTAAAAAACTTTTAATTCCAATCCACTCATAATATTTTGATCATGTTTATTGCAGTTGTTGTAGTTACAATAATAATCATATTAAAAAAAAAAACATATTATCCATAGTTTATTGAGTAAGTAAATCTTATGTTGTACCTTATTTCTTTTATATTACCATTGTATTATATTATAAAGTAGCTAATTTTTTATCTTTAATTTGAATCTGATCTCAGTTTTATATGTAATTTAATTTATTTATGTTTAAGCTGTGTACTTCTACTTCTATAAGTGAAAAAATCACCATGCCAATAGATGTATAACTTGGATATGTAAAATTTTATTAGTGAATAAATTATTGAAGTACCTTAAATCTATACTTATAATAAATCTGTAGAGAGGTCAATTCTGTACATGAAATATATTTCCAAAATAACTATCAGGGGGTGATTAAGGATCGATACTCATGCCAAAAATGCAATCAGTTAAATTTTTGTCTGTCTGTCTGTCTGTCTGTCTGTCTGTCTGTCTGTCTGTATAACCGTTATAGAAACAAAAACTACTCGACGGATTTTAACGAAACTTGGTACAATTATTTTTCATACTCCTGAGCGGGTTATAGTATACATTTAATCACGCTACAAACAATAGGAGCAGAGCAGTGAAGGGAAATGTTGGGAAAACGGGAGAAGTTACTCCATTTTTTAAGCTTCCGTCGCGTGTGCAACCTTAATGGTTAAAGCTACACAAATCATTTCATGACGGAAATGTTCTCCTTAAAATTATATAAAAAATATCCCACGACAGCATATGTCTAACTTTTATGGTTGACTCACAATAACACGTGTAACTCCCGATAGCTTAGCAGTTCGAAGCTTTCTGATTATAATATTTGTCTACTCTTACGTTTATAACACTCTCAGTCACCCCTAATTGAAAAAGTTAACATTATTAACTATTCCATAAAAAATTGGCCAAGTGCGAGTCAGACTCGCCCATGAAGGGTTCCGTAGTAACTATAATATAATATGCAAATTTATTTGACGAAAAAAAAACCTTACAAATTTCTTAAAACTAGCTTATTTACATTTTTTACAACTGCGCCAAATAAATTTGTTTTGAAAAAAAAAACCTTACAAATTTCTTAAAACTGGCTTTTTACATTTTTTACAACTGCGCCGAATAAATTTGTTTTTCATAGTGTTTGTATGAATTACAAAGTTATATTTGCGGTTTTAGAAAATATGCTGTATCTCAAAAACTGATGAACTGATTTCGTTCAAACTAATTTTGGTTGAAAGTTTATATTAAGATCTACAGACATATATTTTTTTTAGATTTTTCACTCCATTATTATAGAAGTTAGAGGTTGTGTCCGCCACACACACATTTTACCACTTTGGAAGCTTATATCTTTTAAACGATTGACTTTATGGAAAAGTGGTTTTAGAAACCCCGATATCGTTTTTAAAGAACTGTCTATAGATACCACACATGCATCGATTTCATGAAAAAAAATATTTTCAGGTTTAGTTCCATGTATGGGGAGCCCCCCTTTATTTTAAATATTTTTTAATTTTTTTCTCATAATCGGAAAGCGGTTCACAGAATACATCTACCTATCAAGTTTCACATGTATAGTCCTAATAGTTTCGGAATAAAATTGCTGTGACAGACGGACGGACGGACAGACAGACAGACAGACAGACAGACGGACAGACATGTCGAAACTATAAAGATTCCGTTTTTTGCCATTCGGCTACGACCCCGTAAAAAGAATCATATAAATCGGTATAGAAACACCAAAGTTATACATGAAATACGCTTATAATAATAAGCCATCGCGCGTGAATACTGAATCATGCTATAAGGATTATTTTTGAGAATCGGTCGCCGCGCTCGACGCGTCTCGCGGTCGAAGCGTTCTCTAGGTACTTAAGCCACATGTGAACGTGATCTAAACAATATTACCAATACATTAACTTACGCTGACGGAGTCGCGGGCACAGCTATATTGTATCATTACGCTAAGGCCAATAGGAGCGGAGCGCCAATGAAGAATGCTTCAAAATCGGGGTTAAATTTAACGTTAGCCCAAAGTAACTATTCCACGCGGACGAAGTCGCGGGCAAAAGCTAGTAATAAAATAAAATAGGCCTGTGTTTCAGCAGTGAATTATTTAAATTATAATATTTACCTGATTATTATTGAGCTGGAGAAACATAAGGTCAGGACACTTGAGTATGGACATTGGGAACTCTTTGACCCTATTGTTCCTGAGGTTACAGTGTACCAGAGACTCCATATTGTCCATGTTGTCTGGTAATGTTTCTATGACATTGTTTTCTAATGTCAACCATCTGAAAAATTATAATAAAGAGTATTAAAGATTGTCAACTTTGCATGAGTGCTATCTATACAACATCCTACTTAATATTACAAATGCGAGTTTGTGAGGATGTATTTATGTTTGTTGCTCTTTCACGCAAAAACTACTGAAGGAATCTCAATGAAATTTGGTAAGTAGATAGTTGACATCCTGGAATAAAACATAGGCTACTTTTTATCCCGGAATTCCCACTGGATCGGGATTTACGCGGGAAAAACCTCCCACGCGAACGAAGTAGCGGGCAAAAGCTAGTCTAACAAAAGTAAAGCACATCTGAAATTAGTTTGTTTTGAATTGCTTAATGAATAGATTTTTATCATTTTTAATATAGGTAATTTTTTTATACCAAAAATAATAAAATGTTTAAATTACAATTAAACTCTCGCTAGTCAAACCAAAATGGACTGTAAATCAAAGCAATAACATTTGAAAATGCACTTTTATACAAATTCCGTCAGTCAATACAAATTAAAAAAAAGATAAAAAAATTCAAGGAAGTTAAAGGCTAACCAGTTTATACAAGTAAAACAAAAAATTCAATGTATTTATTATGATAATAACATAATTTTGTAATGTGAGTGTTTGAGGGTATGTGTTAATTACGATACATGTTGTATACAAAAACTTTTCTCGTTTATTGTTACTTCTATTCGTGAAAATTATATGCAAATCTAAAAACCTAAGTTCCAAATAAACCATTTACAATTTATATAATATCATTTTTTAAATTGTTTTTTCATATATTTATTAAGACTGCTGTTGTGTGTGAATATTTATTAAGTTGTTGCGTTACACCATAGGTCATTAACACATTTAAATAAAACATAAAAATAGCAAAAAAAGTGTGTCTTTTACAAAAATAAATAGCAAGGTTTAGAAACATTAATAGAGCAAGATTTTAAAATAAAATGTTTATTTGATTTGAATGAAACATAATTATTCAATCTGTTATATAGTAATTTATTTCCGAAACAGGAACACCTGATTCAATTCAATTTATTTATTTGCGATAAGTGTTGGTACAATGTCAGGCTTAATACACACTTAGTCAAATGACTGTGACATGCAAAAATTTTGTTTATACTTAATTAATAATCTTACTTAATTAATAATTGTTAACAAAATAATCTATGATTCTATTAAATTAATTAATTAAATTACAATTGAATAGCAATATTATTATTCTTATTATTAGAATTATGTCATATAGTTAAATTATTACAATTGTTAATTATTGTTCAATGTCTTATTAAATATTTCGCTTACCGAGTAGAAAGTCTTTTCATCAAGCCATGCTTTAAGACACCTTATAAATTTAGTAGTTGGTAAGATTTTAATGCTGTCAGGTATAGCATTAAATATACGACCGCACATTGCATAGCTATTCTTGTTATATAGTGCTGTTTTAGGAATTATGGGCATAACAATTCTATTTTTGTGTCTAGAACTTTTTGGATACAATTCATGAGCCTTTTTAAATAGTTCCGGGTGCTTTCTAACAAATTTCGCGCATTCAAAGATGTACAGACTGGGTAAGGTTAGTACCTTAAACTTTTTAAAAAGGGTTTGCACGATTCCCATGGGCGGATGAAATGAAATCCCATGCGATGAAAGCTCTATGACTTTCCATTGAGTAGCCCCAGGTAATCAGACCATATCTCAACACAGAGTCAACGTAACCATAGTATGAGGATAATACTGTTTTTAATGCTGATGTTTTTGAGAGTTTGTATAGAACATACATCAATTTATTAATTTTACTGCATACTTTATTGACGTGGGCCTTCCAGTTGCAGTGTTTATCAATCGTGATGCCGAGAAATGTCGTTTTGCTGACTTCGTTTAGTTTAGGTCCTCTATAATTAATGTCTAATGTCTTATGTTGTTGTCTGTACGTACTAAATTGCATAAAATTAGTTTTTGTAAGGTTCACGCGTAGATTATTTTTGTCTATCCATGTTATTATTGATTCAATTGTGTTATTTATGTCTGTTGTATATTTATTAATGTCAGGATTATTATGATGCAGAACTTTACCCTAGCAAAGCTATAGGCAGAAGCCAGTTTATATATAAAATAAATACATATATTCTGCACTTCTCGATAATATATACTTTAGCCATGATAAATACAGAGTAACAGTAATGAATAACATACTCTGTTTTACAAAGTACTGTTTATTTTTCATCTAGAACTTAGTACAGCCATATGCTTAGTTCACCAGGTGAAAGGGAACCAGTATCCATTAACTACAATCGGATATGAAGGATTCCTCAGTGGAAAACCTATAAATTACAATGGTTATAAAGTAATGACCAGAAGTTTATTTTGTCATTTAGATTTCCTTCATTGTAAATATTTTTTTTTTTAATCTATACTAATATTATAGTTAAGGGGCAATAATCTTAGGTTTGTGATCAAGAAGTTGAACCCAACCCATTACATTATTGCTACTACTAAGCCAGTGTGTTCATTGCACAACATCTAACCACATTGCTCTGTCCCACCCCTGGGACACTCCACCCTCCACTTCCATTTCTCTTTATAAAAAAGATAAAAACAAGAAAAATATATAAAGGGAAAAATTTGTTTGTTTGTTTAAGCACACTAATCTTTTAACCCTTCAAATTTGAAACGTCACAAAATGTACCGCTTTGTGGCCACCGGTGGCCTTCCGTGATTTGAGCGGTTAAAGTACTGTGTGGATTTGGAATAAATTTGGTATGGAAGTAGGTTGAAGCTTGAGGAAGATTATAGGCCACATTTTACTAGAACACGAAATGAAATATTTATTTTCCAAATTGGTTATAAATAACACTTTTACACATCAAAAGGAGGGTTGATGTATTTATGGTGACATCCACAGGAGAGAAGACCCGCATAACAAAGTATAAAAATATTATGAGAGTAAATGTTTTACTCTAAAAATCTGTGCCAAGGTAAAATCTAGAGATAAAGTAGCTATTGAAAAGATATGACCCAGAGTCCAATTATTAAGAACTACTTAAACAAATTATTGATAAAAAGTTTCAAAGGTCAAATCCAAGGTTTCATCTGTCTTTATACAGTGTTAACCTTGATCAAAGAATGTCTACATATTTTTTAATGACACAATTTGTGAGGTCAGTATTTGTGCCTCAATTTAGGATTGTAATTTTGAACGAAAAATGAAACAACCTTTTTGTCTTCGTACTAATTTCCCAGCCTACATACTTAATATGTTTAAAATTAAATACATAAATAAGACATGATCATTGACATAAAAATTTAATACCTATAGATATTCAAAAGCCTACTTATTTTTTTTTTCCTAAGGATACCCACAGACCTTTTAAGGAGAACTAGCAATGTGGGTAAATTCATATTAATAGCAGTCTTGTTAACCCCTCTAACCAAGCTACATATGCTTGTCTGGAGTAGGTTCACAGCAATACAATTAATTACATTTTCAAACATAAATAAACTGATAGATTTTTACCTTAACTTTGTTAATTTGGTGATCTCCTGAGGTAAAGCTGCCAGTTCATTGCCCCTGGCACCAAAAGTATCCAGTTTCTCCAATTTTCCTATTTCTTTCGGTATCTCTCGGAGTCCAATCCTGTTACACCAGAACGCCTCAAGGTTCTCAAGATCGCCAATCTCCGGTATTAACACTTTTAGAGGATTATAACTTATGTTTAAATTCACCAAGTTTTTTAAATTACCGATTTCCGGCGGGAGTTGGGTAATATTATTATAGTCTAGGGTCAACGTTGTCAAGTTTAATAACTGTGTTATTTCCTGTGGAACCACTGCAATTTTATTCCTATGCAAGTATAGATGTTCGACATCGGAACAGGTGTAGAGCAAATCGGGTATTTCAATGATTTCGAACGCGTTCAAACTCAGCCGGGATTTTTTCTTGACTATGGCCTGCTCGATAAGGGCCAATATGTGGTTTTCACGGATAAATTTTAAAATTGCACTCATTTTTGTATCTATTTTTGGTTACATTTCTATTGCGTTTTTGAATTTGTTGTGAATGTGACAGGTGTGTATGCTTCGCGAAACTATTATGATAAATAAACATCTTGGTCTGATTGCAAAACATGAGAGTGAGATGTCAACATACAGTTTTTGATGTAAGAAAGAGATAATAAAACAACATCGTTAACATTGCAGTTGTAGAGCTGGAACGTTTATTTGACATTACATAATTAATGTTGCTAAATCTTGAACTTAAATTTCTACTAATCAATAAATAAAGTAGTCTAAATAATAACTTGCTTTATTAAGTTAAACTAATTAAAAATCTTAAATATATGATATAAATAAGACTTTTTTTAACATCTTAGTTTAGTATTTATTAAAAGTTTATAATTTTACAAATGCACATCCTAAAGTTTTTCAGTGTAACGGATCGTAACTACTGTATCGATTTTCCGCGGTTATTGTGAAAATGGCTGCCCATATCGCCGCTTAAATAATTAAGTGAATAAAACTACAATATCAACAAACGAAGTCGATAAAAATATGTAAATCTATCATTTTTATCTAGTGAAACTATAAATTGGTTTTATGTTCAATTAGTTTTAAATATTCAAAGGAAAGGATTTAATAAATCAACATGCAGTCATATATTTTTAAATTAGTCTTTTTGTTGTTTTTACAGTGTTATAATATAGATGCTAACGGTAAGAATTAATACATTTTTATTTAACAGATAGATATCAAATATCCATTTAGCAATTTTTGCTTTGTTTACCTGTTCTTGCTATAAATAAACTTACAAATACTATTTTGACCTTGATATAACTTACACTAATGTGAGAGTAATAATTAGAAGTAACACGCAATACACTTTTATTCATAAGTAAGGTGTTACAATCTACAACTGGCGACCTTGTTGCTGTTGGTATTTTTTTCTTTTATGGTTGTCACATACAGCTAACTTAAAATAAAATAAAACATACTGTTTTTTGTGAAGTGGAGACAAAAACTATCCACACGAATTCGTGCATCACACCTTGAAATAATAATAATGAAATAATCATGTTTATTTTGCAAAACACTTACACGTATTTTTTTTTTGTAAATGTAATCTATATGAGGCCGGTGTTTCCTAACTGAATAATCCCGAAACAAACTCAAAGGTCAACCTCTCTTTTGAAGTCCATTCAATCCGTACCTAGTGATCAAATCATATAGGTTTATGTCTGTAGTGCTTTTTAGCACACAGATTAGAGCAGGCCCGTCCAGACAGTGCAAGCATTTGGCAGTTATCGCATAGCTCAACTTAGAACTTTAAGCAGCTCGAACTAGTGGACAATGAACTTGTTTTTTTTTTCAGTAATTATGTATGATTTGTAATAGGGTGTCCTGAAATACAGGCCATGAGCCTAGCTTAGGCACCAGTCTCCCACAATATGTTTGTATATTATCAATGTATAAAATGTGTAAATCTATTGTATTGTGGCGAGAAATAAACCATTTACTTACTTAATAAGGATACTAGACTAGATAGATATACCTAATGATAAACTAACTCCATTAAATATTTCAGCTTCCCAGAACAAAAGTTCTCATCACCTTCGACGACTTGGCGACGATGATTACTTCAAATCAAAGCCATCCTACCGATCCTTCCAGCCAGTATCTATCCGATATCACAAATCTACGTATCCTAGAGCTGATGATCGGTCCGACTATGATATAACTTCATATGATACGGAGTACGGAGGCGTTGTATCAAACTTTACGTCTTCCATTTACGATGATAACCCTCAGTTGTATCCTAATCCGGAGTTTATGTCTAGGAGTAATCAAGGTAGGTTTTACTATTTCTTCTTTTATTTTTGTTAAAATTGGAACGAGCAATCGTCTCCAATGTTTGTCCCCAAAACACAGGCCTAATTTGGGAGTTAGCATTACATTTTGGGGCGATACATATATAACAAGTATTTTAAAATTGACTGAGTTATTTACCTACTCAATTACTCCTACTATATTTTTATTATGGTTTCATTGTGAAGGCAATATCTGAAGGCGACATCCGGGGAGATGACTTGTGGGCACTTTGCAAAATGACTGACAAAGCAAAGTTGACTGGTAAAAGCGTTAAAATTAAATCCCTCTCTCACTGTATTAAAAACATTTCTCATATCTGTTTTTTACTATTATTAAACATTTTTTTTTTATTTGGCAGTAATAAGCAAAACGGCAGACAGCAAGGTAGATTCAGAGTCGGATATACCAGATGACTCTCTGGCTGATGCAGATCTGAAGGAGCATAATATAATAGATAGCGTGACATATTTGTACGGATTCAACAATTGCCACGGAGTAAGGAACGAGTGGATGATACTGGTACGTTTATAAGAGATTTTTTTTAAATAACGGACGTGCTCGCTCCTAATTTTGATTACGCCTGATGGTAAACAAGTGCTGAGATCTACGATAGAATGAGCGAGCTTACAAGAGGCAGGTTAAATGTTTAAGTCAAAGTTCGCTTTAATGATGTTGAAAAATAAACATCTTTGTAAAGCATTTTTAAATGAGTTAAGAAATACGTAGATAGAAAGATAGTTATACCAGCTCTTTATTTGAGATCGTTACAAAATCAAATAAGGATTTCACAACTAAAAGGGGTACTACAATGGGCGGTCTCAACGCAAAGATATGCCCTGTATAATAATAAACATCTTGATTGTTTATCGAGAAATTCTCAGTCTTGGTTTAATATCCCAATACGTTTAAGCCCTAACAAGTATTTCACTAACTGGTTTATTCTAGCCATGGCAGAATCTTTAAAAAAGAGAAAACACCCTTAGTAAAACATTGCTCCACATGAAATGCATTTTTTAATAGTATTGAAACCCATCATTTTCTTTCAGATCTTCATTACAAGCGGCATAGCTGTGGTCTTACTCATAAGTGCAGTGATGTGGCTAATGTGGAGTGAGTACGCGGCTGAGTTCCGTCGCAGCAGCAAATTGTATCCCATCAATATTAACTTGTGCTGCTGTTTAGCTGCTTGTACCATTATTTATGTACAGGCCGTTATGGTAAGCAAATATATCTGTTTTTCTTGTATTATTATTACTACATATATACTCTAATACTATACTCATTAAAAGAGTTCTCTCTCTCACTCTACTCAGGCTAGAACTTGGTTAGTTTGAGTTTAAAAATCAAATACGGAAGAATGAAAGGAGGCCTATGTCCTACAATAGCGCACTACAGGATAATATAACTGAGGGAAATAATTATAAAGAATAAAGCTTTCTCTTTATTATTTTCATCTTTATTTACATCTTATAAATTGATTTTATACAAAAATTGAAGCAGTCGAAGTAACTTACAAAAACACTTCTTTTGTAGGTACTTATAGGTATTTGTACTGTTAATTGTAAATTCAACTATACACGTTTTCTCCTAGTTCAGTAGCAGATGCTCTTATGTTGTATTGTTTTATTTTTAAGTCACTAGGTTTATAAGCAATATGATTGTAATTTGTTTATCTATACTAATATTATAAAGAGGTAACATTTGTTTGTAAGTTTGTTTGTAAGGGCTAATCTTCGAAAGTACTAGGTGGATTTGGATGAAATTTGGTATGGAAGTAACATGAAGCTTGGGGAAGGTTATAGGCTTTTTACCCAACTGCAAAAGTAGGGGGTTATGTTTTTATCGTGATAAAGTGGACGGGAGCGAAGCCCCGCGCGATTGCTAGTCGATGATAAATTAAGTGACTCAAGTAAGTAAATGAC
This sequence comes from Tholera decimalis, assembly GCA_943138885.2. Taxonomy (NCBI): domain Eukaryota; kingdom Metazoa; phylum Arthropoda; class Insecta; order Lepidoptera; family Noctuidae; genus Tholera; species Tholera decimalis. Next base: position 7,805,116 of record OW964571.2, read on the forward strand.
TCAAGTGTCAAATTTCGTAATTGTAATTTCGCTGTCACCAACAGCGCTTGTATATTCAAAAGAAAAGATCAATCTACATATATTGAGCCTATATCTAAATGTGCTAAAAAGACTGCCATAATATACCCTACATTAAAGCTAAAGCAAATAGACAGGCATACAGCCTAATAACACCAGTATTCTCGAAACAATCTTGTTCTTTTTTCTCCAGGGCGTCTCATCCCCCTCTCAATGTGAGAGGATAGCCCTCCTCTTGCACTACACGCATGTTTCCTGTGCTATGTGGATAGTAGCTCTAGCGGCAGCTGTCGCAGAATATTGTGCATGTGACACTCTACTACCACTAAAGTACAACTACCTGCTAGCTTATGGAGTACCGGCTGTTGTTGTTATGGTAAGATAGATCATATCTCTCTTATTGCATCTCATATCATGTAGGTCCACAAATTTCTGTTGAATCTGCTCTGAACTTCAATCTCGACTGATGGTAAGCGATCGATGAGGTTTAGGATAAAGTGAGCAAGCCAAGAAGGTGCCTGATATACTCTTGTTTTAAAGGCTGATGTGTCATAGGTGGTAGGGGATACAGATGCTTGAAGGGAATTTCAATCTTTAGCTGTACGCATACAATTTTTTTTTTATAGATAACTAGCAATGTGGGTAGAATTCACGTTACTAGCGATCGTGTTAACCCCTCCAACTAAGCTAAATATGCTTGTGTCTGGAGTGGGTTCACGGCAATAGTGTAATGGCCGAGACTCAATCACAAGTCCAACACCTTATCCATTAGACTATTGATGCTTTGATCTAAATGTTGAGGAGATAAACATAGTACCTACGTCTAATAACCAACTTTTGAAAGTTGAGTAGTTAGTTGCCTTAGATTTTTTTTTTGTAATTATACTCTTACTTAGATGACCAATCTTGCACGAAGCTTGAAATAAAGTTACAAAATTTGGCCATTCTTCGGGCGATGAAAATCAAGTATTAATGTAATCAGCAGACAACAAATGTTTAATGGCTAGTACCTTTGTTTGTTTAAGAAAACTGGTAGAGAATACCTTGTTACATTAAGTCGGCCCATGAACCACTATTGTAAAAGTTTAAGTAAATAAATATATAAAACTAATCATTTCTAAATATAAATCTGACTAAAACATGAATACTTCTAACTAAAACGTTGTTTTCAGTTCAACTACGCACTTTCAATGGAACACTATGAAATAAAGCACTACTGCTGGATGTCTATAGAGAAAGGTATGGTCATGGGTTTTATGGTGCCAGCCATGATTCTAATCCTTATCAACACAGCTATTATCATCTTAGGCCTACAAAGTGTCAATAAAAAGCAAGCTGAAACTCTAACAGCTAAAATTCAAGAATTAGTTGACCACCATATTGCTAACTGGCCTAAAACCGATCAGATGGACGATAAAAATGGCAGTATTGATACGTTAGATAATATCTATACACCGGGTAGCAGTAGAAAGAACACTGATAGTTCAGAAACGCTTGACAAAGACTATAATGGAAGCGAAGACGATTGCCATTATGTAAACATGGCAATACCAGGGGAAAATGGTGAGACAGGCAGTGAGGTGAGTTGCTAGATCAAAAAAGTGTAATCAAAATGGTAGTTTTTATTTTATTTGATATTGTTGTAATTTTACCTTGTCTTTAGCCTAATTTAGCACAAGCTGCAAAAGCCATGCACGATAAGAGCCTCCTCAATATGCTGTACATGGACAATGTATCTTGGAAATGGACCTGGAATACTGAGGGCAATGAGTTGAAGACATATTTGAACCTATGTCTCGTGTTGGAGCCATTTTTCGCCATCAACTGGGTGATGGGTGTAGTAGCAATAGAAAATGCCGCACACTGGTCTACACCAACGATTTACTTGATTCTCGTTGTTGTTATGGTAAGTTCAGATTCAAATGTATGGTAAATATATTTTTTGGTCCAAAAGGCCTTATAGGGAGTAACAATTTATTTTAAATTTCAGTACATATACCTTACTACGACAATATGTACTACACTGCCAATCGTAAAACCGAAGACCACCGCACCATGTTGCGAGGCCGTTATCAGTGAACCTACACTTACAAGAAACAGGTACGAAACTATCTTTCCTTGTTCTTACTCGCACCCAGTTCTTTGGCCGGAATGTGGCTACGTAAGTGTTTCTTGTTCATAAGAAGTTAAATTCGTTTTTAGATAGTCAGTGCTATCGCCTAGCACTCAAACATACCAATGAAGTATTTTGTTATACGGATTTTTTACATTTATACTGGCAGCACTGTATTACGTATCTTTGTACTATGTTGGGTGGGTCTATGTTTTGCCCACAATTTCGCTAGCGTAAGAGGTTTTTACCACGCAAAACCTGATCCCGTGGAATTTCGGGATAAAAATAGTTCAGGATTTCAGCTAACTACATACCAAATTTCATTCGCATCCGTTTAGTATTTTCTGCGTAATACAGTAACAAATATCCCTACATCCATCCTGACAAGTTTTCGCATTTATAATATAATATTAGAATGGATAGAAATATGAGATGGCCTATATCTGTAGTTGAAACGCATTTTGAGAAATAAAGATAGATAGATATACTCTTTATTGTACACCATAACAGAATTAAACAAGGACTTAACAACTACAAAAGCTGTTACAATGGGCGGTCTTATCGCTAAAAGCGATCTTTAACGGATAACCTTTAAACATAATAAGAAAACGAAATAATGAAAGTTTAATTAAGTTTATTAATGCTTTTTTCAGGACAACGGATAGCATTCCCTTACTAGATCCTACAATTCAGCAACCAATTGTGACCCCAGCGCCTGCAGACACCATAAGTACTATCAGTATATAATTATTTTCAAATACCATTGATTTGGTTTACTCAGTTCAGTCGGAAAAACGACTTTACGTGTTAAGGAATACGATAAAAAGTCGTTCAGAAGTACGGTTGTCTTTTTGAGGGTAATGCACAAAAAATATTTGGCACAGGTTCTGAACATAACACATTGATGCAAAAAATAAACGAAATGCCGGTCGTGAACTATTGCTAAACAATTATAAACATTTGGAATATGAAGGCTGCATTGAAAAGAAATCATTTTAGATGTTAGCTATATGAGGCGGAATAAGCACTGGAAATACTGGCGATTCCAGTGTGTGCATTTCTTATGTTGCACTTCCATGAGAAAATCGCACGTCTGTTAAACCGCATACACTGTATCGCAGTATTTCTGTAAAGACTCTATTAATTTATTTCGAAATAAGTCTGCAACATTCAAATTAAAATATACCAGACGCACGGCTGGCTACCATCCACACTTGATTGATATACCGTCTTGTCGTACCAAGCGCTTCTCCTCCACATTTATTGTGTGCACAGCCAAGCTGTGGAATTCTCTGCCGGCTTCTGTGTTCCCTGCCACTTATGACCTTTCAGCCTTTAAAGCACGAGTAAATAGGCATCTTCTGGGCTCGCTCGTCCCATCTTAGACCTCATCTATCGCTTACCATCAGGCGAGATCGAGGTCAAGAGTGGGCCCAAAAGCAATAAAAAAAAAATACCAGTGCAAGTGACTCGATAAATTTCGACTGTCACCTTTTTCTTCAATATTGTCAGACTTGTTTTTTTTTTTCGCTGTTGATTTTATATGATATATATTTCGAGGATTTTCATCCTTGTATTTTATTTCATTCAATGCGCATTGTTTTAGTGAAAAGTGTATGTTTCTTTGGTGTCCGTTTTTCAGAAACGAGTAGATTTAAGATTAAGAAATTAGCTGATATTTAACACGTAAAAAAGAAATGTGACTTTTAAATGATAATCCAAGTATGTTTATGTGACTATGCACAACAGTGGCGTTGCATTTATATATGCCATTGGTTGTGCAGACATACCCAGTCTCGCATAGAGTTAGCCTCAGCTCATATCACTATGACAAAAGATAGGTAATGTTTTCCTCTTACAAATATTTACTGCCAAAATATAAAAATATATCGATGTCAAAGTGGTGTGGATTGAGGTTAAATTCTTAGGGCCAACTGTAATGAGGAATTGTGTCTTCTTATCTTAAAAATAAATATTTCGTATTATTCATATCTAAATAGTGTTACGTAGGTACTGAACCCTGAAAAATTCAGAACAGTATAATTCTCTCCAAAAAAATGCATTTACAATTTAATCATTAATATAAAATTATTCAACTTAAATGTGATTCATAAAAAGGAATTTTAATAAAAATAAGTATTCTAGGTATAAATGTGTGTTAATAAAAAGTTAATTCGATTCAATTTCAAATAATATTAGATAAAATGGCGTAGTTTTGGAATTTATATGCTTCTGATTTATTTCCGGGAGTTTTATGCCTATTAGTGATAAATATCAATAAAAGCAGTGACAAAAGATTACACGCACAATAATATATTACTCAATGAACTACCTCAGAGTCAAGAGGCTAGCTACTGGTTTCAAAAACAAAACTATGGATTCGTTATAAGAGGATCGAAACTCAACTGATTTAATTTGTTGAAAATACGTTCAAACATACTTCGCAGCTCAGTCATTGTTTAAATATAGAAAACACATGCAAGAACTAGATATATTAGAATGCCACTGCTTTTATTGGGTAAAAATTTCTAAAGATTAAGTTATCGACTCTAGATTTTATAATCTATCTATAAGGACTTTTCTACCGCAAAGTTTACTAGATATAAGTTATAATTCTAGATGTCTACATTTCATTGAAAACTCATTCATAACATTATAACAGTTTGACTCATAGCCTTGCATGGATAGAATGCTGACAATAACATATTAAGTAAATTTTAATTTTATATGCTTTGAAATAATGTTATTACCATACAACCTTCGATCAACAATTGGTTGATCGAAGCATACAACATTGGGCGTGGCAAGTTATTACATTCCTTACGCTTTATCCACTACGATCCCTATACATACATATAATATGTTTAATAATAATACCCGATATACAAAAACTGACAATAAATGATTTAAAAAATGACACTGCCCAGGGAACTACTTAGGTAGTCCTCAGCTACGCCCATTTTAAAGTATTTATTATTTTTATAATATTTTTGGAGAAATGCATGGATAATTAATGAGATTTGAAAAGTTGCATCTAAATGACCAGCATTTAAAAGCTAAAGATCTAGTTTAAATTGTATGCAAGTCGTAATTTTAGGGGACGTACCGATACTACGCAGCTTAACTTACCTCCCCCTCCACTCGTATAATATTCCAAGTACTTACAAGTACCCCTTCCTCTCATGCATGCTTTTTAATATTCGTCAATCTGTTACTATGAAGTGCAAGTAAATAAGTTAGAACGGAGCGAAAAGATTCTAAATTTCCCAAGAGGATATTGACTACGTGACTAAGACATAATTACCCCATTCGGTCCTTGTGATCAATCGTACCCTTTTGAAGATCTTTTACTCTGAAGAGGTAGTAGACCTACGTAACGGCTAGTAAGGGTACGTTCCCTATCCTATCCAAATATTGTTAAAGCATATATTATACAACTACTAAGAAGAGAGCTGATCAGGTGCAAAACTTAACTGAACTACAAATCTATTAGTCCAACTTGCAGCTCTGCTGAAACAGATGGCGCTACACTAAGCCATTAATTTAATAATGTTGCCAGATTAAAATAATTTATTACTAAATCGGGGTAAAATATTTTGCTAAGATGCTTATTCAGAGAAAAAGTATACAATAAATTAATCATAATAAAAGAACTGCCTGATTTAAATAATTTATTGCTTATTCATGTAAGTATGATTGTAATAGTTGTATTGTGTTAGTTTGAAATAAAAGTAATGTTTACCACCAGTACCTAATGTCTGCGGCAATAAAATATCAAAAAATCTCGTCATAACTAAAATAAAAATGTTTGAAACTTACTACTTTGACTGTAGTTAAGATTTCATTTGTGATAGACGATAGTGTGATAGCAATATTGTTGCCACGACGGGTTTTAATAAATGTTTTAAAATATCATTACTCGGAGTTTTATTTAGACCAGGGTTTAATAAACTTTTCAAACTATAGGTATATTGTATTGGGTGTGTAGCAGAAAGTATTAATTTAATACCCGAGATCGGACGGGTCCATTTTCTAGTTAAAGCAACGCTTACCAAGATCGCTCTGTAGATGTGTGCCCGTCGTGGCATATCAAGATACCTCCGTGCTCGGACAGCACTGTAAGTCTCTGGTCCCGTGTCTGTCAAGGTAGCCAAAAAGCCAGAAATTCTGACACCAGTCTTGCCAAGGGGTATTGCGTTATCCAGCTTCTGGTATACAACGTGTAATTTAAGGTATATACATACCAAGTGCATGGCTTCTTTGGATGATAACAAACGAAATGGCAAGGGTTTTGTAATCCTAAGTACGTGTGTAGAACTTATTACAAATTCCAATACACAATACCAGAGACTGAATTTTCAAATTAAGAACGAAAAGGATTATCGTGTTATTGGCAAGTGACGTGGAAAGTTATTGACCCTCGTAGTGCTGTGAGTGACACGTTTGTTATGATTGGTATTCAAGAAATATATGAAACCACTAATTTAGTATCAATTCATTGAGTCAGTTATTTTGTGCTGAAACTGCGTAGAGACTCCATACCAGATGTTGTCTTCAGTCCTTTTGGATAGATATGGGGTTTCCGTTACACGTTGTATATGTAGCGACAACCTATCTGAATAGGTTGTCACTCCATGTAAAACGCTAGTACTAAACTGTAAGCCGACCCTATGGTATGGGAAAAAGGTAAGCAGACGATGTCCTATGGTACGGCCTCGTTAGAATATTCCCGCGACCCTGACAGAAACAACATCGCATCGCTTATAAATATGTATAAACCGAAGAAAAACTAATCGCACCTTTAAAGTAAAACCGTTACTATACGAAATTATCAAATTTTACAGGAGAGCCAATATTTGAAACAGTTCAGTATCTTAATTTAGTCTAGGTAAGTCTAAGTACAAGTACTTTATGATTTCTTATGAGTTTATATGATAGATATCTGTTTACTGTATACATGTGCTTTAGAATAGTTTTTCTTTATTTACTTACAATAAATATTTTTTAGATTTGTATTTTGTTTGGTAACGATATGATTTAACGCTAAATGGCGAAAAAGACGATATTTTGGAATAATTACAAGTTTAACCTGCAGTTTACGTATATTTTAGATTGATGGTATAAATAACTCAATTCGTGAAAATTTTCGTTTAGTAACGGTTTTACTTTAAAGGTGCGTAATGTGTTTTAAACGAAATCTTAAATATAATTATTCTGAGCTTCAATCTACAGGGTGCTGATGGAGCACAAAGAGAATGAATATTTTAACTCTCCGAAAATACCTGGGCTTAAATATTTTCTTTTGTTTTTTTTTTTTTGTAAAGATAACTACTAGCAATGTGGGTAGAATTTACATTACTAACAATCTTGTTAATCCCTCCAACTAAGCTAAATATGCTAGTGTCTGGAGAAGGTTCACGGCAATAGTGTAATGGGGGGGTTCGAACTCGTGACCTCACGATTACAAGTCCGACACCTTATTCATTAGGCTACTGGCGCTTTAAATATTAATTAAGTAATTAAAAATGTATGTTTTACATTATTACGTTTTAAATAAGTACCTACACATTATTTCAGGATAACTTAGTATAAAAATTGGCCAAGTGCGAGTCAGACTCGCCCATGAAGGGTTCCGTAGTAACTATAACAAATATAATTTAATATATTTATTTAAAAAAAAAAAATCTTAAAAATGTCTTAAAACTAGTTTATTTACAATTTCTACAACTACGCCAAATACCTTTGTTTTTCATAGTGTTTGTATGAATTACAAAGTTATATTTGAGGTTTTAGAAAATATGTTGTATCTCAAAAACTGCTGACCCGATTTCGCTCAAACTAATTTTGGTTGAAAGTTTACATTAAGATCTACAAACATTTTAGATTTTTCACTCCATTATTATAGAAGTTAGAGGGGGAGGGACACACATTTTACCACTTTGGAAGCTTATATCTTTTAAACGATTGACTTTATGAAAAAGTAGTTTTAGAAACCCTTATATCATTTTTAAAGACCTGTCTCTAGGTACCACACACGCATAGGTTTTATGAAAAAAAATATTTTCTGTTCTAGTTCCATGTATGTGGACCCCCCTTTATTTTAAATATTTTTTTCTTAAAATCGGAAAGCGGTTCATAGAATACATCTATCTACTAAGTTTCACATGTATAGTCTTAATAGTTTCGGAATAAAATGGCTGTGACATACGGACGGATGGACAGACAGACATATCGAAACTATAAGGGTTCCGTTTTTTGCCATTCGGCTACGGAACCCTAAAAACAGACGAAAGGTACTTTAGTTAGGTAGTCATTTGCTGTGGAGCTATGGCGCAAAATTGTGTGTAATCAATGTAATCATCAATGACGTATTATTTATCTTATAGTTATTATATATCTTTGGTAGGTAATCATAGATTATTTTAGCCACTGTTCTTTTATCCACATCAAGTATCTATTGAGTACCTGCCTACTTATTAATTACTAACTGAATAAGGAAGCGATTGTCGATGATGGTCAGTCACAGGAAGTGTACAATACTAAATTTGAAATCATGTAGGTATGTACTAAACTTCTGACTAACAAGGATCTTCTACCTACTATGACTAATCACTGTTCTCAGCATGACGTCATCATCTCTGAGAAAGGTGATCGCGGACTTCAGTCATGATTCATGAAGGATCAACTTCATGACTGAAAATAGCGATCACCATTTATCATTCAGAGGTTCTCTAAGTTTTTTACAGTTACATACCATCAATAACACTATTACTTACCTTTAGAACGGGTAAAGGTTTTTAATTAACTAGGCCATCTAGTTACCCCCACCCTGAAAGACGATAGACACTCAACGGGAGTGAAGGGCGCTGTTGGTCAGAGCGAACATGGTGATCCGCAGGATTACTCGGTGCTCAATAAACGTTAAATTAATTATGTTTAGAGCTTATTGCACGACGTTGTACACAAGCAGCCTGTAAACAGATTACACGCAAACATCGTACAGCGCCCTTCGAGTCCAATTCAATAAAGCGTTCAGGATGTTGGGGATCCCGCGCTTGCAGCACATCGCGGAGCAGTGCCAACCCAACAGCATTTTAATTACGTGTTGTTTTGACTATTTCAATGAATTATTTTTTAATCGTGACTAATGTGTATTTTATGATTGTTTATGAGTCTGTGATACTCGATATAATTAAATTGAATTTTCCTTTTATTGAGATCGGTAGCCATACGAACTTGTTCGCATCTGTGAGACCTGTAGTGTGCGTTACCCCAGCAAAATAATGTCGAAAATAGTCATTTAAATCTTATAGATAATTAGTTGCTCAGCTTCTGTAATTGTTAAGCACATTTTTAAATTTGTTACACATATAGTTTTTTAGTTATTACACAAAAACATATTCTGCTGGGGTAACGTTTGAAACGTTACCGCAGCAAAACTTTTTTTTAAATAATGGGAATATTGAAATAAATATTAGCTATACATTTAGTTGTCTAGACGAGGTAAATGTTACACGTTATTTTGTTTTTGTTCTTTCTTCGGCTGCGAAGTTATTCGAGATTTTGCTGGAGTAACGTTTGTGGTTTTGCTGGATCTCTGAAACGGTTAAGCGGATTCTTATCATCTTTTGTACATGATTTCTTAGGAATAAGTTTTAATTTGTTTAGCAATAAAAATAATAAAATGATATACCGTTTAAAAGTTATTTAATGAAATATAAAAACACTTCTTTAGGTCCTAACGCTCTGAATATGAGCTCTAAAGACTTACTTTAAACGTTATTTTGTAGCTTTTAACTACCTTCAAATGTATATGAAGTTTCATTAGTATCCTGTAGGTAATTAACAAATTATGATGATATTAATTTCTCCACGTTCATGGTTACAATGCGAGCGGAGTTATTTGGCCACCGATAAACCTGTATACGGTTATATAAACTGAATGTTAAATCAATATTTAGTTGCTTAATTCAGTTATATACCTGTAAAGTTTCAAAGCAGTACATACAATAATTAACGAGATAATTAAATAAAAGTCATTAGGAACTTCAAGACCGTGGTAATCCGACCAAGTTTAGGTGGTTACAAAAAAGCGACAGCGTAGAACATTATGCTATCTTCTAAAATATGTAGGATAATACACCTTAAAATTTCGGTACAGACGTGTACACTGTTAAATACATAACAATATTATAATATCTGTACTATTAGTACCTTATTATTATTATTACCTTTCAGCTACTTATTAGATAGGTATATATTGTATTATGTGCACCAGTTCAATGGCACAGTTGCACGGGTTCCTTCTATTTGGCAGAATCTTGATACTCCGAAATTCATTTGGCATAACACACTTGGTATAATCTTCCTTAAACGAATATTTTTAAGGCATACAAATTATTTGGTATGTATAATTATTATTTAGCCGAATGTTTATACATTCGAATTCACAATGGCATAAATTACTTTTGGCAGAGTTAAAATTCTACATAATTTCGTTTAGCATAACTGCATGCTGCATGCTTGCTTGCATGTTTACATGTTTCTTACAGGGAAATAAAAACCACGTATGTTCACAATCAAATGTTTTATTTAATGTATGCCAAAAGATGGTTCCAACTGTAAACTTTCTGAAAGAATGATAGTTCTACGTTTTAATTATTATGGATATGAAATTTATGCCTAAAGATGATTCTGACTTACATGATTATTTGACTGCAGTTTAATATTTTATTTTTGATCTGTGATTTTTACATAATTTAAGTTAATCTTAGAATACAACTATCTGTAATATATATCTAGGAATAAATATTGTGATATTTGAAATTTGTCTACAAAATGGTAGGAATTACTGCTTTTAAGTATAAAAATTATTATTTTACCTGTAAATAATAATTCTTTAAGAAATATGTAGTTTTTTTAACACTTGTGTACACATCTCTACTAAACTTGTAAGACTATCCTACATATTTTAGAAGATAGCATAATGTTCTTAGCGGTCGCTTTTTTGTAACCACCTAAACTTGGTCGGATTACCACCGTCTTGAAGTTCCTAATGACTTTTATTTAATTATCTCGTTAATTATTGTATGTACTACTCTGAAACTTTACAGGTATATAACTGAATTAAGCAACTAAATATTGATATAACATTCAGTTTATATAACCGTATACAGGTTTATCGGTGGCCAAATAACTCCGCGCGCATTGTTACCATGAACGTGGAGAAATGAATATCATCATAATTTGTTAATTACCTACAGGATACTAATGAAACTTCATATACATTTGAAGGTAGTTAAAAGCTACAAAATAACGTTTAAAGTAAGTCTTTAGAGCTCATATTCAGAGCGTTAGGACCTAAAGAAGTGTTTTTATATTTCATTAAATAACTTTTAAACGAGATATCATTTCCTTATTTTTATTGCGAAACAAATTAAAACTAATTCCTAAGAAATCACGTACAAAAGATGATAAGAATCCGCTTAACCGTTTCAGAGATCCAGCAAAACCACAAACGTTACTCCAGCAAAATCTCGAATAACTTCGCAGCCGAAGAAAGAACAAAAACAAAATAACGTGTAACATTTACCTCGTCTAGACAACTAAATGTATAGCTAATATTTATTTCAATATTCCCATTATTTAAAAAAAAGTTTTGCTGCGGTAACGTTTCAAACGTTACCCCAGCAGAATATGTTTTTGTGTAATAACTAAAAAACTATATGTGTAACAAATTTAAAAATGTGCTTAACAATTACAGAAGCTGGGCAACTAATTATCTATAAGATTTAAATGACTATTTTCGACATTATTTTGCTGGGGTAACGCACACGACCTGTAAGTTCATCCTCTGGTGACCCGACCACTGTAACGGACATTTCACTTGCCCTCTAGGTTTGCGCAGATTATCAGTTTCTTTAAAATGTTCATCTTCGTACTCAGCGCAGGATAATGTGGCTAAAGTAGCGGAGGATGCGATGTCGGCTTGTGGACAGACGGTCTTCGCATTTTAAGTTATTTTGAGTAGAACCATTTGTGCAGAACGCTGTCCATGGAACTCAGAGCAAGCGTCGTTGGAAACGCTTTCAGTCTCCGATGGTTAACCTTTTAGCAACAAACTAGGAAAATAGTTACAGGAGTTTAACAAATAAAACAACTAATATTCTCTTATATCGAGTGTATTTCTGGATAAATCGGTTACAAAATACTTATCCAACGCCCGCCATGTATAGAGCCGAAGCCCAAGCTTACATCCGTTAGCAAGATGAATCTCAAACGAAACTAGGTGACCGTATAAAATCGTACATTCTTTATATTACAATCTAAATAGTATAAAAGCCGACCGGCGTTCGCTTACCAGTGTTTACAATTTATTAAAAAAAAAGATCGACGCATACGCTGCATTTAAATTTAGTTTGAGCTTAACTTACTCTTTAGTTATTTTATAGGAAAAAATATATATAATAATTAGTATAATTTAAATTATTACATAAAGATTCCTTAATTGCTTTAATAGAGGCTGTCGTGGGGCGGCCGTGGGTTTACAGTTGATTATTCTACTGTGTGACCGCCCGTTTAGTTATGACTGCGAAAGCTTAAGGATTGAAACGATATATAAAAAAAAACCCATGCGAAACTGTGGGTGGCACCGCGAGCCGCCTGACAATACTGACTAAGACCACAGTGTAGCAGCTTCACGCAGTGGTGCAACGTTAGCGTTGTACTACTGGGTGTAGTTGATCTGTGGGTTTGAAGGTTGTTTTCTGGGGCGGTCGCGATGGTCCGCACGTCGGTCGATAAATGCTGACTTATTGGCGGTCGGTGGCGCGAAGTTTCTCTTCTACAGCCTCCTGCGAAGCCTCCGAGAGGTCGGTCGCTTGGATGTACTTCTGTACTCCCACCAGCGACTTCTTCAGTGCGTCGAACGAGCTGGGAACAAAGGAATCGAGTATTAAAACACTAGTCTTAAATGAAACTTCTTGAAATGGTTGCGAGATACCGAGGCTTCGAAGCGCATGGGTAACTGAAGGAACACGTTATGTTTTAGTCAGTATAAGTCTGACAATCCTTTCTGTACGCTTACGAAGTCGGTCTGTGACCATTTTATATTCTTATATAGATTCATCCGTACCTCGGAAAATAGCTAAGCCTTTGTTCCCGGCATTCATTTGTACTATCTTCCGCATGCTCACCTTTTCAAGGCTATAATCGCATAGCTCGGCTCACAACTCGATCGCCTAATGCATGTCTTTTGACCAATAGGATACACGAAGCGTATTTTAGTAGTGTTCGTAATAGTAAGTATTACACGCCCTGTACTCACAAAATGCATATTGTCTCTAATTGGGCGAAACCAGGAAGGGATGTGGTTTGTCACTAGCTGCGCTTCCGCAGAAATATTTTCTTAAATGAGCATGCTTATCTTTGGACGATAGTACATCTTTGATATATGAAAGTCGGGAACGGTCGTTACGGGTAGTTAAAAGCCAGAAAATTTGACACCTTCGCTCCATGTAAAGCACTAGTACTCAACTGCGTCCAGTAAGACCAAAAGCCGACTCCAATATAGTAGGGAATAGGCAAACTTGACGCGGAACATCCTTTCCTTTCCTTTCCTTGGTAACCGAACCAGAAAAATGCAGTTTGGCAATATTTAAGCGTCGAACATGGCTCGCAACTGTGAAATGTACAACATTGTATGGTCGCATTATTGAAACGAATATAGACATGACATGACTATGGCAGCCATATCTAGCTTCGGCATGACAATAATCTGATGGCATCATGTTATCGGCGCGCATATTTTAGTCTTGTCGAAGATCGATCTTCTATTGCCAAATCACTAGAGAATCATGATGTGCATTGTTGAATATATTTTTATAAGATCATTTCTAGTCTTCTACAAGAGATTTTAGTACTCTCGTTTTAGTAAACTCGTATTTTGAAACAAAAATTATTTTCAGTCAATTAACAAGGTGTGGTAGGAGGTTTGAATGTTAAGGATGTCTCCAAGACTTTTTATGAATAATTGAATTCGTTTATCTAGCTGTATTATTTAAAAAACAATTTTTGTTTGTAACAGGAAGTACTGAGCATATTCATCATCTTCTTGACCTTATTCCAGTTACTTGAGGTATATTAATGAGCCTATTAATATTATATAAATACATATTAAGAAAAAATATTTTACTGATATACTTCCCTTTGCTCTTGGTTACTTTTAATACCCGACAATTTCTTATATACTCTAGAATAGACAATGCAAAATTTAAAGCCTTAGCATGACTTTCATTTTAAGTCTACGTCATTACTAACAAATGGCATTTTCAATGATTAGTTATCGTGACGATAAAACTATCTTGGTTCTTAGTAAACATGATTCGATTATATGCGTCATCAGAATGATTTGAGTGTAGGGCGTGGCCGTTTGCAAGTACTTTTATCAAGGCTTTAGAAGGAACAAAAGAAAATCGCTAATTGCTGTAGTTTTTTTTATATTGCAATTAGAGGAAGAAAGTATTATGGACATAGCAGAGGTGGACTGAATGCCAAATAATATTCACTAGGAGTCGAAGTGGTTGAAATTCGGTCATCTATACTAATGTAATAAAGCGGAAAGTTTGTTTGTTTAAACGCGCTAATATTCGAGTGTTTGTAATATGGAAGTAGCTTGAAGTTTGAGGAAGGTTATAGGCTACCTGACTACAAATGAAGGATGTTATGTTATAATCGTATCGTGGTTTTATATCTTTCTGATCTCTCTTTCCCTGTAAACTTTAACTGTGCTAAATTTTATACTGCTTCAAGTATTCATTAATATACATATAGATTTTGAAACTAGGTATAAAAATAACTCTTTTACATGGCAATCTTTTTGGTCACTTTAAGCTAGACGAGGCCAGTGTTACCTAGCTGACTATCCTGAGAAGAAATACCGAAACAAACCGAGGTCAACGACTCTTTTAAAGTCCATACAATTCATTACAATTTAATGTCTGAAGTAGGCTTTTTGCCGTGGAATTTCCTACCACTAGTCAACTTTCCGTGGAAGTACTACACAGAGATATAGGTAGAACAAAGAAAGTAAAACCGTAATTTAGTTATAACTCATATTAATTTCTAGAAATGTACATATTTTTCTATTGGCTCCCTTTCAATGTGTATAAAGTCTTTCTCATTATTTTCGAACACATTTTTCTATCAAAAGATCATTGTGATCATCAAGATAACGAAACAAAGAGATTTTTATCAAAACGATGTTGAATAATGTAAGAATTATTGAATTTGTTGATAGCAAACTATCAAGAATTCTTTTATCTTTAATAACCAGTGATCGGAATAGGTAGAGCTATTTAGGTTCATTGACCGCAAACATTGATGTTAATATGGATATTCCACGGGATTCCTACTGATATTACGGGATTTTATTGAATTTCATTATTTTTGTCAATATGTATAAAATAAATAGTTTGTATGGTAATATGTTTTTGTACAACTTCAGAACAAAAATGTTTAATTGATTGTTGATTCTTGAATAAGAAATTGTTACTTAAAAAAATACATGTGGTTTAATGAATCAAGTTTATCTATTTATTATACTATCCTTAATCCCGTCCTTCTTATATTTACCCGCCAGAAAGGAAGTGTAATCTTTCAATAGTCCCGAAGGCGAGAAAGTTTTTTTATGATTTTTCTACTTAAAAACCAAATCCCGGGACTCGCGGGATATCCATATTATTCTATCCTATGGCAAGTACATAAAACAGCTCTACCTATTCCGATCTATGTTAATAACCTATTAATACGGAGGAGCTCGTGGCTAAATAAATAACAGCCACACGGGTAGATCTTCCAGATTAAGCAACACTTGTCGAGGCCGGCCGATGGATGGGTGACAGTCTTAACATTTCAAGGCTCCTCCGTGCCGCGGGAAGTCCTCGTTGGTCACGACAGTCATTTGTACATCTTTTACAGTCGTTACGGGAAGTCAGAAGCTCAAAAATCTGGCACTGTCTTGCGTAGGGTTATCGTGGTTACCCAAAGCCGGATTAACCCTGTCAGAGGCCCTAAGGCAATGGCATTCTCGGGGCCGGATTAACCCTGTCAGAGGCCCTAAGGCAATGGCATTCTCGGGGCCCCTTTTCTTACTTTGTCTGACCAAATCGTGTGTGAACTGAGGAAACGCACATTAAGGGCTGTGGTTCGGGCACGCCGCAGTTGCGGCGGTAAGACCCCTGTTTGAGGAGTGGCTAGATAGGCGTCACGGCGTCCTGACCTACCGCATGACGCAGGTCCTCACCGGACACGGAAGTTTCGGGAGGTACCTGTGTCTGATGGGAAAGGAGGAAACGCCTAAGTGTCACTACTGCGAGGGTCGCCCTGAGGACACCGTAGAGCACACGGTGCAAGACTGTCCCGCCTGGGCAGAGCACCGACGTGTCCTCACGGCGGCGATAGGCGGAGACCTCTCGCGCCCGGCATTGGTCGAGGCCATGCTGCGGGGCGAGAGGGAGTGGGAAGCGGTCGCCTCCTTCTGCGAAGCAGTCATGCTTCCGAAGGAGGAGGCGGGCCGCGTGAGGGATAGGATAGCGTCCTCCCTCCAGCCCAGCCGCAGTGGTAGACGCCCACGGCGTCGGACGTCGGCCGACGATCTCCGGCCACCGTAGGCGCGGGCATGCGGACAGCGAGTAAAGGGCAACTCGCTGTCCGACCATGGACCATGCCCGGGTCGACGGCGCGTCGTGTTCCACGCGCGCCTCAAAGAGTGTCAGCAACATGACGAGGCCCCCTCTGCAGAGGGCCGAAGCCTGCCGGGGTCGTGGGACTCATCCCGTTACCGTGGCCCCGGTACGTAAATGGTTATTGAAGGAACACCGTGGATTTTAGTCAGTAAAAGTCTGACAGTCCCTCCCACCCTGCCCGGGGTGGGAGGACTTATTTGATAATGTTACCACGTTAAAAAAGGGCTGTGGTTTTTAATATATTTGTTTACTTATTCCCAGATTTGATCTAAAATTGTTTTAATTCTACTACTAAATCTAAAGATTTGTATTTTGTGAAATAACAGTGAGGTCCTTAAATTCACACACACATCAAATTCTCGTTCGAAGAAGCATGTTTTCTTCACTGGGCCTGGGCCCCTATTTGATGCGGGGCCCCTAGGCAGTTGCCTACTCCGCCTAATGGTTAATCCGGCGCTGTGGTTACCCAGTTACTGGGTTGTGGAGGTCAGATAGGCAGTCATTCTATGTAATACACTAGTACTCAGCTGCATCCCATTAGACAGACTGGAAGTGGACACCAACATTGATGGAAATATTCGGATGATGAATGGATAATCTCAAAAACTACTGGACCGATTTAAAAAATTCTTACATCAATATATAGCTAAATTATTCTTGGTACAGCAAGTAACATAGGGCTACATTAATTACGCCGAAAAAGCCTTTTTCCGCGAGTGAATCCGCACACAGAAGCTAGTGTTATACAAATAAATACCGAGACACGTATATCGTAAACAATATTTCTGCTCAGAAACAAGTTGTAAACTCGCTATATATAATTTTGTGTTTTTGGCAGCTGTGTGCAAGGACTTGTTGTATGTAATCATATGATTATGTCTGGAACGTGTGGAGATATTCAGATGTGAATGTATTATCTGTCGCAGGGGACTCTTATGTTATAAATGCGAAAGTTTATGAGAATGGATGTGTACATGTATGAAGGTTTTTAACTCTTTCACGCAAAAATTCCTGAACGGATGTCAATGAAATTTGAAAAGTAGATAGTTGAAATCCTGGAATAGCACATAGGCTACTTTTGATCCCGGAATACCCACGGGATCAGGAGGTATTTGAAACCTCCCACGTGAATAAGTCGCGGGCAAGTGCTAGTTTATAATAAAAATATCTATGCTTATGGTTAGTTTCAATAACGAACAATTCTTATCATTACAAATTAAAACAGGATATTTAATATACAGTGTATTTATCGTTTCGAATTCCCGATGTTTCGATATTTAACGTATTCGAGTTTTTTTATATAACCCGTTTTTAGATTCGATGATCCTATTAGAATCATGTCAGTTTAAACATTTTAGCAATTCTTGTAACTGTCCCTTTTTTATATAATTCTGGAAACACGACCAGAAAAATACATAAATACGTAAAAGTAATAGTTGCACTTGCACAATGGCGTATGTATGTCATTATCGTTCTTTGGATGATTACGTATGACGTACACGGGTAAACGCAATTAAGAGAATGTCAAATTTTAGACTTTCTCTGGAAATCCATATGTAAATAAGGAGCCATGCTCTATTATAAGGGGAGCAAGGAATCTACGAAGTGTGTCAATCTGTGAAAAGGGTTTGGATTGGTCCCAAATTTCCTGACAAAATTTATCAAAATCTGAATGTTTACAGATGAAATTAAGAAAATGTTTGATTTGATGTTGATTTTATGGAGATATAATTGTAATGACATAATAGCAATTCCAACCACTACCATCCGAATATACCGAATACCAGCGAGTTTTAAGCTACCCCATGGCCCTTCAAAGTATTCATAGGAAATGATCGCAGATTGTAAAAAGCCGACAACGGCGCAAATCGAGATACTGTCAGTTCATGTTGACATGAGAGACATCATAATCTACATTTTTGATATAGACTGCTCTATGTATGCTGTAGATTTTAATGAAAACTTTCAACGAAAATTAGTTTGAACGAGATCGGGTCAGCAGTTTTTGAGATATAGCACATTTTTTAAAACCGCAAATATAACTTTGCATTTCATACAAATACTATGAAAAAACAAAGTTATTTGGCGTAGTTACTACGGAACCCTTCATGGGCGAGTCCGACACTCACTTGCCAATTTTTTTCTATTATTGTATTTCAGTATACAGAACACTAGCCTTATATGTATGATTATGCACAGATGAAACATGTCCACTGAAATCTTTGTGGTGCTTTCGTCAAAAGCCCCCTTCAGATAATAACATACACGGTTCTCTTGCAATATAACCAGTACGAATTGTATAGGCTTTAAAAGAGTACTTCGATCTCGCGAGTTCGTTTTGGTTCTGAGAGTGGTAAGCGAGGAAACATCGACCTCATCTAGTTCAAAGCTATTTGAATAATAAACAAGCCATGCCTGTTCCCAACGATGTTTGAGTCAGCTTTCACAGTCTAACTGGATGTACTACATTTATGTACAACTTAACTTGGATCAACAGTCCCACTATCAGTAAAATATATACTGTAATATTATTACCGAACACCGAACGGTTGGATTCTCGTCACAGGGCGAATTTTAAATCTTTTGTGGTAAAGGTTCCTACTGAACATCTGTCGACCTTCATGAAGGCAGTTTTTGATGAAAGGTGTTGTGTTCCGGCGTTCCGCGATACTGCGAGACACACGACGCCGTTACAGACTATTCGTGTGAAATAATGTTGAAATGTGTATGAGTTTATAAATAGTTTTTTTTTATTGATAATAGGCTCGCGTTTGACCACCATCTCTACCTGATGGTAAGTCATGATGTGGTCGAAGATGGAGCAGGCTTACCTAAGAGTAACCTAATTCACTCTTGACTTAAAGACCCCTAGGTTATAGCTATCGGGAAACACAGACTCCGGCAGAGAATTCCACTCCTTAGCCGTATGCACAATGAAAGTATTCCCAAAACGTTTAGTGCGCATAGGTGGGATGTCCACCATGTAACGATGGAGCATCGCCGTTTGTCTTGTAGTCCGATGATGGAACGGGCTTGGCGGAATTAGATTGTGTAATTCCATCGCACACTCCCCGAAATGTAACCGATAGACTAGCAACTCGTCGTCGATGTTCAAGGCTCTGGAGCTTTGGTTCGACCAGTGTATCGTTGCCAATGAGTAAATATGTATTATATGGAGAGATAGAGGAAAGCCCAAGAAGAGATGGATGGATTGTGTGAGGAATGATATGAAAGAGTAAATGATGCTGTGACGTCTGACAGGGGAGAATGAAAGAAGAAAACGTGTTGCGCCGACCACAAGTAACGATGGATGTAACTACTACTCAGATCAACCCACTATCAGGCGGTAAATTATATACTGTAATATTATTATCAACATAGTGAGTATATTCACCTGGAGTACAACATCTTCTTCTTGACCTTAGCGGTGTCGGGGCACCATGACATGAGGAAGAGCTTCTGTTTCTTGCTAGCCTCCGACGTGCCCTGACACTGGTGCGTGTACTCGAAGTCAAAAAGACCATATCTGGAAAATTACACAATGAAAATCAATAACAATAATGCTTTATAAATGATATTATAAGGAAAAGGAGGGAGACGATGATACATTAATTGGTCAGTAATTTATACCTTTTCTAATCAAGTCTAAAACGGGAGTCCATATTCCTATAAAAGTGTTTTTATATAAATATGGACTCCCATTTTAATTACAAATGTAGGTTCGTTCGATATAATTATAATCATTTAACCAAATACATAAACACAAAAAATAATTGAGGTGATTTAGAAACAGTAATAGAGCAAAAATTTAAAATAAAATATTCGGCTGTTTATCAATATATACACACTTATCTCCAGAACTACTAGACGGATTTAATGAAACTTTGATAAAGAATGAAGGCTTTAATTGATTTCGGAAATTGGAAAACTTGATGCAGAACTTTACACACAAACTAAGCTGCAGGTAGAAGCTATTTCAGGATAAACTATCCAGTGTTGTTGGTAATAAACTAGTTGCTGTTAACAGAATAAGTAGTGCTTATTCTACTAACATAGCAATCCAGTCAAAAATATGTTTTACCTTGTTAGGTAAAAAAGATTGTTGTCTGGATACACTTATAGGTGCAACAGCAGTATCTTAGAGTATAGAGTATATAGTATACAACGTGTAAGTATGATAACAAACGATATGGCAAGGATTTTCTAATCCTATGTCTACATGTATGCAGCATATTAGAAATTTCAATACATTGATACCAGAGGCCGAATTTTTCAAATTAAGAAGAACGAAGAGAATTATCGTTTTATTGGCAAGTGACATGGAAAGTGATGACCCTCATAGTGCTGTGACACGTTTGTTATTACTGGTATTCAAGCACCATATGAAACGAATAATTTGGTGTCAATTCTGTAAGTTACTTATTTTGAGCTGAAACTTTGCATAGAGACTCCATACCAGATGTTGTCTTCAGTACTTTTGGATAGATATGGGGTTTCCGTTACACATTGTATAGGGCTCTCGGCAATCGCTTTTAGAATTACACTATTAATTATCTTTAACATTACATCATTTCTTTTTCAATGCAATGTAACATTACGTATTAATTGCGTATGACGTGAAGTCCTTGTGGAGTGGAGCCAAGTTATTTAAAAGCTTAAGATATTTTGAGCTTGTGAATGGATGTAGTCATGCAAATCTTTCACCCCTCTTCTTCTATTCGGCATGAAAGCTAATATTTCTTTTAGTATGGCTTAAGTGCTAACATTTATGGTTAAATCATCCCATAGCATGCTGATAGCCTTACCTCCTTTTAAGAGCAAATGTCCTGTGGAAAATCTCTCCCAACAGTTAGTCATTTTGCGCTAGTCACAAACTCGGAACACTACATGACAAAGATTTTTTTACTTTTTAAAGAGAAGTAGCAATGCAGGTAGATTCACATTTCTAGCAATCTTGTTAACCCCTCCAACTAAGCTAAATATGATTGTCTGAAATGGGTTCATATAGGTTGCTATAGTGTAATGGGTGAGGTTAGACCCCGCAACCTTTCGATAACAAAGCCAACACCTTAGCCATAAGTTATAATCTGTTTTGTTTGTAGACATCTAGACTCGACAAAGAACTTGTTTGCCCCCACACAGGACTTTTTATGTCATTACAGTCTTATAACACAGAGTACAACTGCTGAATCAGTCTGTCTGAACGCCAAAACCAATGGACGGAGCGATCTATGAGGAAAATGTTGGGTGTGTATCCATTACGGGTTTGCGGACATTGCTTGAAATATAACGATGATTGGTAGAAGATATCGGAAGAAAAACATGACTGTGTACTGTGTGTTTGATACTTCACTCCCGCCTTAGCAACCGCGCATCTGGGCTGAGACTTTAATTTTATTCTTTTGTCGTCGGGAAAACTTTTTACAGGCATCTGGAGTGCTGGAATAAAAGGGAATGTGGAATTGCTGTAAAAATAAATACAAAGACATTACCTGCACTCTCCAGTGCCGCCCTTCTGCAAATCCTCAAGGAATTGATCGTACTCGGCGTTACGCTCGCCGACCGTCTCGACATCGATCTGTTTCTCGTCACGGATGTAGAACACCACGTAACGGTGCTTCTTATCCTTCTTTATTTCCTCGTACGTCGTTTTGCAAGCGTCCGATACTGTTACGCCTGACGCCTGGAAAGAAAATGGCGGATGAGGGATATAAGAAAAGAACGGTTAAGTTGAACATTGGGGAAACACATAGTAGGAGCATAGATGAATTATAAAAATATTAGGGAAGACAGGTCTCCAAGTCTCCAACTGTCAGCCCTAATCTATCTATATATTATACCTATATTAGTAGGAGTGATCATATCGAAAGAATTGGGCAGAAGACAAACGTGTGCGTAAAAATGAGGGTTTTGCCCAAAATCGAGCACATACGAGTAAAATCGATTAAAATGACACAAAAGTGAAGGAGGCCAAAACTAGCCCTGCCCTGCGTGGGTGGGATTTTTGTGTGTTTCCTGATAGCTATCTATAACCTGGGGATCTTTAAGTCAAGAGTGAATAGGTTACTTCTAGGTAAGCGTGATGGTGAAGGTCAAATACGACCCTATTATCAATAAATAAACAAGCGCGTCTATATTAGCTATTAATGCTGTTTTTCACCCTAGAGACATGGTTGATGTTTTTTTATGCCTTAAATTAACGGCACGCACGTCTTTTGACCGGTGTCAATCAGAAAAAAAACATAGTAGAAGTACATAGTATATGGTTTCTTTCATTATTACGATTGTCTAATAAGAATTATACAGTTAATAGACTTTCGAGCCTAGTCGATCCACCATGACTTTTTCTGCCTTCTAAGATCCATAGTGCATCGATTGCTTAAAAACTCAATATATACATTTGCGAGGTGATAAATTAAAAAAATGTAACGAGGGGGCGTTTTCATAGAAAGTCTAATGAGTAGAGACGACTGCCAATCGATGAACGTCAACACAATATTATGTGTTAATTTCCGATCTCAAAGCGCCTTTTATTCAACGCCAAAGTAAAAAATAGACACTATTCAATACCGTGAATATGTGAGCTCCTTTTCAAAGAAATATCAAAGAGAAATTCTTATACATCGTTAGAGAAGTAATGAAATATTTAAACATTGCGGAGCGGGTCGAGCATTCCCTATTGGAGAAGAATCCTTTAATTTCGACACCCTAGCTTTCGTTTCGAATTTAATTAAAATGCTTTACTTATGAACTATTCTTACGATTCCGACCTGGAATACCATTGTTTTTCCATGAAACACGATACCTATGTTAAGTAAAATTTTTGTTGAAGTTAAATAGGAATCCTTATCAAATATTCAAGAAATTAGACCAGTGCAAACAGAATTCTTAGAAACTTCATAACTACAGTATTTAGACCCCCAAAAAGCCCATCATCTGAAGAAATGAAATAATAAATTCACCAGCAATATGCCCCTTGGATTGGACCACCATTTTATGCTAAACCAGCTGTTTCCCGTTACTTCGTTCGCAAAATTTTTCCAACATAATTTCATCCCCTATTTCAGCCCATTACGGATTATTTTTGGAAAAAGTAGTCTGTTTGACATCAGGTTTTTGGTTAAAAACCTGATGTCAAACAGACGGCTCATCGTATTTTGGTAATATTTGAAATGCAGGTGGTTACCTGCATTTCAAATATTACCAAAATACGATGAGCCGTTTAGCCAGTGAAAGCGTAACAGGCAAGACAAATATTTTCTCAGTTATAATGTGTACATTACGGTTATAAACCGCAATATCAATTACAGCGTTACAGCTTATCGATGATTGAAAACACAAAATCAAGCGTTAGGGTTTGACTTAAGGGTTGAAGAAGAAGTCAAACGGCAGACTTGCCACCTAAATGATGCATGAATGTGCCACTTACAGATAAATGCACGATCAATTACAACCAGGGCGTTCCCTGGCGGACTGCCAGAGAAACGGCGAGATCAAGAAGATGTCTCATAGTTTAGAGCATCGTCCTAAATGCTAGACTGAAACGTTTGCACGTTTTTAGTGTTACAGAGTAGAAATAAACGTTTCTTTGGGTCATTTCAGCGGAATATTTTATGTTTGAAACGAGGTTACATAGCTGACCTTACGTTTTATTGTTTAGTGGATTACCACTGTTTACATTCCGAGCCAGATTTACGATGAATTTATTGTTTTTTACCATCTCTTCATTTCAGAAAGACTAATAAATTATTAGGTGTGGACTGCATTGCATTCTTTACATGCATGTCTTGTGACCTGTGTAATATGTTTTCATATTTCTCTTAAACGCTATTACACCACTCAAATGACAACTATCGTATTTCTTTATTAAAGATTTAGCGACGCCCACCGCTTCGCACGGATGCCTAATAATATGCATGGATTATAAACACCTTCCCTATTGAATCACAATTTATTGATGAAAACTGCATTAAAATCCGTTGCGTAGTTTAAAAGATCTAAGCGTACAGACAGCGGGAGACAATTCGTTTAATACTGTGTTGTAAAGATTCATCTATTTATTTATGTACAGTTATTTATTCATATGGAGGAAACAAACTTCCTAAATACCCATTTGGTTGCTAGATCTACTTCCGAAATTAGGAATTCCTGAAACAAAATGCCAATAAAAAATTCCAAAAGCAACATTTCCTGTGGGTCTAACTAAGCCCCACTTGTACGGAACTAGTCAATAGGCATGAAATGGGTGCCTATTGTCTCAGGCGGCCAGCCAACTGATTTTAAATAGACTTGCGTAGATTCGTCAGACGTCATTTAGATGTCATGGGATAGACATGATTTTTAGTACTGCTGTCATATTTGTGGAAAGATATGTGTAGCTTTTAGTAGTTAAATAAATAAATCGTTTATAACAGTCAAATGATTTCAACTCGGAAGTATTAGTCATGATCTCTTGAAGAATATCTCAGTTTCTTCAATCATCCGTAATACTAGAAGCTTAAGGACGAACTACAAGACAACCAGCGATGCGCCATCGTTACATGGTGGACATCCCACCCATACGCACAAAACGTTTTGGGAAAACTTTCATAGTGCGCACGGTTAAAGAGAGGAATTCCCTGCCGGAGTCTGTGTTTCCTGAGAGCACGACTCAAGTCAAGAGTGAATAGGTTACTTCTAGGTAAGCATGCTTCATCTTCACCACATCATAGCTTACCATCAGGTAATAGTGGTCAAACGCGAGCTTATTATCAAAAACCGGTCAAGTGCATGTCGGGCCACGCGCAGTGTAGGGTTCCGTAGTTTTTATAACAGCCAAGTGCGTGTCGTATTCGCTGACCGATCGTTTCGTACCATGCTCTAACTAAAAGCCAAACATAACTACCTAACTAATTTGACTTCCTATACAAATCCTCACCTGATCCGACAATTTTGCACGGAAAGTATTAATTTTTTTAAAGATTTGTATAAAACTTGTCATAGCCGGTGTTTTGAATTTAAATACGGTCACAGAGCTACACTACTCAATCGTCACAAGAAGCTAGCACGATACAACTGGCACTTAGCGCCATCTATCGACATTTCTATAGAGTTGTTCGAAATTTTCGAGTCAAATACAATTGGTCGACTATTACTCATAAACTTGTAAAGCCCACTTATATGTGATAGTTTTCCTTTAAATTTCGTTATATATAGGTACTACTGCCGTGACATTTGAATTTCTAACTATAACCGTTTAGTTCATAGAGGGGGGGACGGGGACACACACACTTGACTCTAACGAAAATTGGTACTTTAAAGCTTGATAAGTCACGAACAGTTAACTTAAACAAAAAACGGTCTTCCCAAACCCCTAATATTTTTGAAAGACCTATCCAACGATATCCCACACTATGGGAAGAACGAAAAAAAAATTATCATCCCACTTTACATGTATGGGAGGTACCCTAAATAATTGTTTTTTTCAAAATTTTATTTTTCCTCTTTTTCGGCGTCATTAACGTGTATACTCATGCCAAAGTACAACTTTCTAGTACCAATAGTTTTTGAGCTAAACCGCGGACAGACGGACAGACAGACGGACATGCCGAAACTATAAGGGTTCCTTGTTGACTACGGAACCCTAATAAAAAAGAGTTACTTTATGAGAAAGTATCGTCTATTAAGTTCGTCATATGCCTAACCATTTATTTCAGTAACGTGCCTTTGGTAATTGAGCGTACAAATTAGTCCGTAGTGGCATCATTTAACTAAATTGTACTTTCAAACTCATTAATCACAAGAAAACCTAAGCTAAAGTTCTTTTATAAAATCGTGCATAAATTGTCAAAGTACCCTCTAATAATTTTGCTAGAAACTCGGGTCACTGCAAGATAAATTATGTAAGCATGTGGGTAGTCTGAAATAATCTGCGTTATATACGGAGGCAGCTGTTGTCGCATTTCATTCAGTTCTATTTCAATTAAACACAAGGCTGATGCAGTTAGTTCTAAACTGTTTAACTTTAGATTGTATTGTAGTCAATTGTTGAAGCAAAATGTGCTTTTTTTGCCAATTCAAATAGATGCAACATTAGTTAAATAAAGCAGTGGATAGAAGATTGAACGTCTTGAAAAAGGGGTATATTACAGCTTTGAAATATCAAAGAAAATAGACAAAATTTGTCGATTTTATTCAATAACATATCCAGAGATCTTTTAAAAGCACGAATATTAGTGGTATAGTCTAAGGTTAGGCTATTGCTAAATTATCGATCAATGCCGTATTTATTAGTCTTATATTCATATACATTCCAGAACCAAACCCTACCTCTGCACATCGATAACACAAGAAAGGAAGGAAATATCAAACCTCCTTCAAATCTGTACCAAAGAATTGCAGACGCCTTTCACGGCTTTACGAACTATCCACTTTAAAAACAAAATCTTATTTCAATACCCAGAAAGTCTAAAACGTACTGCGATGGTAAATGTCATCTCATGACTCACCGGGAATGTTATCATCATCGTTTATCTGAAGTCGGGCTTGGAGGCATTGTAATGTTTCCATACATTTAAAATGGGTATAATTGTTCTGCCTATTTGTTTTGTTTGTACAGGTGGTTCACGGTTCAATGAGTAAACGTTTTATGCGGGATCAAGTGGGCTTGGTCTAGAGTTGTTTAGTCAACAGTAGTGTAATGTTAGACTTCTCTGTTTTACCCTGACCTACTCCGAGATAGTCCTTGTGGTCGATCGCTCTGGCTGGATATCTTACGTAATACATACTGGTAGTGGGACTTAGATTACATTTGAAAAACATATTGTGATAAATTAAGACTTATTTCGGTAGCACGTTAAGAATTTTGAACGTAATGTGTTTGAATCGCATTCTCATCTATAAACTGAAAGATAACTCTGGAATTCTCGAACACTAATACGAGGAAAGGCCGTTGAGAGTTCATCATTATAGAAACAGTTTTACATACGAATATTAGATAAAAAACCTTGATGATTCATCGTGGAAAAATGTCTAAGCGAACCATTCAACACTTAACAAAACTGTAACACTGTTAGAGGGATCTAAAAGCGACAGTCCCCCGCGTGGTATGATAAAAATAGCCCTAGTCCACACCCGCCGAAGACATTGGCCGTAGCACGAACTAATAATATACCGGTGCATGAACTAAGACACGTGTGTTATAAACCTTCAGGGACGAGCACATGTTACAGTGCAGCTTTGGCTTTGAATTTAAAATGGTTTAATCCATTAGAAAATTGCGACGCACCTTTTTCGGAGATTTCCAGAACTTTTCATAAAACATTTAGTGTGCTTTGGGCACTTTTATGCCTACTATGGTAGTAGCAGTAGCGAAAACTAAGATCATACGTTACTTTTTTTGGAAAGCAGAGAATCAGCATCAGACCATTTTTTTTTAACGTGGTAAAATCATCAAATAAGTCCTCCCACCCCGGGCAGGGCCGGAGGGACTGTCAGACTTGTACTGACTAAAATCCACGGTGTTCCTTCAATAGCCCTTTACGTTCCGGGGTCACGGTAATGGGATAAGTCCCACGACCCCGGCAGGCTTCGGCCCTCTACAGGGGGGCCTCGTCATATTGCTGACGCTCTTTGAGGCGCGCGTGGAGCACAACGCGCCGTCGCACGGTGGGCTGAAAATCGGCTTTCATAGACTTAGGCATTTTATTTTGCAAGTGCGAGTTTTTTTGCCGGATATCACTTCTATTAGTTATAACAATATACAAAAATGACACCAGAATTGATTCTGCACAGAAACGAAGGAATTATAATTTTTTTACGAAAATTTTGTATGGAGCTAGTATGAAAAATCGAAATATCTCTAAAACGGCAGCGATAACCGTAATATCCTTATAGGGGGTTATAGTACTAATTATTTATGATTTTTTGACATACGTTACATAATGGTTGTAGATGCCTTTTTTTTTTTAAAATCGTCAAAATATTTTTATTTATTTTTACATATTTAAACGTTCCTTTTAGTGTTCAAGTTGAAGAATTCAGAGCTTTAACAACTCTTATCATAAAATAGCATCACCCCTATAGACCTGAAGGACTAGACAGAGGTGTGTAGTGTCTTGTTGATCTTGTAAGATTTCCAACAATACCAAATAGTTGAATATCAGTGTCAAAGTGCCCATGCTGTCGCTTCTTTTTGAAAGATAGGGGAATGAAATTGTTAATTGATCATACCCTAAAAGTATGATTACAACATAACCGGACACATAATAATAATAGTATCCTTATAGGGGATTATAGTACTAACATTATTTATTTTAACATATGAAACTGTTCAAAACGATCCATGAACTGTGTCAAAGTTAAGAACATCGTTAGGAAGCATGCTTTTTCCCCAAATATTAAGAATATGTGAAAAAAAAAAAGACTGTATATAAACTTTTTATTGATAGGTAATTTAAAATAAAACAGAAGTAACAAAAATAATATCTAATAAATTCAATTATACAAAATACATATTTGAAACTATAATTTATGAAATTATTAACTAAACATATTGGTACAATAAACTAACATAAATAACAAAAGAACATAAAGAAAAATAATTAAATTTTACAAATTTTCTTTACAACTTTCGTTGTCGGACTCCAATTCCGAGTCAGAATCCAGATCGGATATACCTACAAACTCGAACTCAGTTTCCGGAAACTGTATTAGGTCGAGAGTTTCAGCAAAAAAGGTTGTCTTCCTTTTGGCATCTAACTTCGGCCTTTGTGCACTTAGAAAAGGATCCGAAGAAACAACAAGCATATTTAGGATATCTTGATTAGAATCTTGCCTGCTTCTTTTCCGCGAATGATGTTCCCGGAACCTCCTAAAATCTTTGTTTCGAGACTCTGAGGCTTCTTCCGAGAGAGTCCCAATCGGGACAATATCATTTTATTCGATTATGTCAGCTCCGTGTATTAATAGTTTATGTACGGTTGATGACATGTAGTACCAGTCGTATAATTCCACGTACTTTTCTGCTGTTTTGCGAGCAAAATCTTTAAATTTGATGACATCGATCTTCTCACCAGATGTTATTGCTTGCAAAATAACAGCAAATCTTTTTATCAGGTTTTGATCCAACCCAGTAATAGCTGCAGTTTTATTGGGAAACTCGAAAAACTTCCTTGCGGTATTCCCGTCATTGGTAGTTCCCGAGCCTTGTTTTACTATATCAATTAACAGATTGAGCTCCTCTTTAAATTTATTTTGAATGTT
Source organism: Tholera decimalis (assembly GCA_943138885.2). Classification (NCBI taxonomy): domain Eukaryota; kingdom Metazoa; phylum Arthropoda; class Insecta; order Lepidoptera; family Noctuidae; genus Tholera; species Tholera decimalis. The sequence continues at coordinate 7,835,233 of OW964571.2, forward strand.
TTTTTTTCTGTTTTGTAACATATCTTTATGCTCATTACTTCTTGCTGCCCACTGTTTGAAGTCAAGTCTGTACGCAATGTGTAACAGACATTCCATGCAATTTATACGGGCATGTAGGGATGATAGGCCAAATTCATATATGTCAGAACTCACAGTTTTTGATGTTACAGCATCTAAGTGGTTCATTTCTGTTGGTTTTGCTAAGCACAGGTAGCATGATGCATTTGATCTAGCTTGAGAAAGGTACGTGCAGACTTTTGCGTCGATCATTGTCATCATTAGTTTATGAGTCACCCTGTTACTATTAATGCACTCTGTGGGGTTAAGGGCCTCAATTTCCTCATCCATTTTTCTTTTGTTATCAATGACAACTGCATGGCTTTCTTTTACAAAAGTGAACTGAACCGGACGACAATAAAAAGTTGAGCATGGTTTCGGGTTTGTCCATATAGTATTATCTCCATCTGTCAGTTTCAGTGGCACCAAGGAGGTCATGAAAATGCTTGAATCATCATGCTCGCCGTCCATTTTCTGCTTGTATCGGCTTTGATTGGAAGCACCATCAAATCCCCACTTCGATATCAGCTTTAACTGCTTATTTTCCACATGATCAGAAAGACTTTGAAGAATCCGCTTCACCGTGATGTCAAGTAAAGCTTGAAGTGTAATTCTAGCTGATGAATCCGTAACTGATACTGATTGATTAGGAGGGTAGCATGCAAGCTTAGTTTGTTGCAGTTTATAGTAGGATGGGTAAATATCCTTAGCACCTTCCCGAATGGCAGTCTCTCGCAACGTAATATATTGCCACTTTGAAAGCTTAAGTGAAAGAAGCAATCCAAGTGCTTTCTCTGGTGTAAATATTACTGTTTTCTTAATGTTTTCCTTGATTTTAACGGCAGCTTCTGGATTTTTGATCATATAATTGATTACAGATGCGATATCTTCATAACCTTCTTCTTTTAAACGTGCTGCAGCTGCATATGCCAATTCACAGGAATCCTCGCCTATGTACTCACTAGATCTTCTCTTTTTCTGTTTGCTTCCCAGATCTTTGAATGGTTTTCGGGACCTTTTTGTCATTGTTCCAACAGTCGATGATGTCGAAGGTTCTGGAGAGACTGAGCGTGCTCTTGGTATCTCATCAACAGTTGGTTCTTGATTTATTAAAGTTTGCACGCAACTCGGCCAATCAATATTTGCTTGCAACCACTCTCCGTACGTATTTCTAAACTTATCAAAGAATCGTTTAGATTTCTGCCACCTGTTTAAAGCAGCTCGCGTGAATCTCCGGCAAAATTCTTTGAGAGTTACTTGATCTTCAGCAGAAAGGCAATCGCCTATGCGGGACACAATTGCACTAAACAATACTTCATGATTAAATGAAGGACACTCACTTTTTAGAAGAACAAACAAATCTAAGTTGGTGATTAAACTTTCCATTCTAAGATTTTGTAGTCGCAAAGCAAATAGTTTTAGTGTTAGCAGTTACACGGTTGTGAACAATCTAAATTATGGAACAAAATTATAGCCCTTTTATTGTATAAAGTCAATAATTAGTTAACTACCCTCATTAAAGTTATAAAAGATATGATAATAAAAATTTATAATCGTCAAAAACATTTCGTAGAACTCATAGTAGAACTAATCAACATTAGCAAATCACATTAGCTCACTAATTATAAAAAGGTGAATGCAGTTCTTAGTTGGTATTGTTGCGAGATATTTCAAATCATTTAATCACTTAATAGGCTCATTAGAATCAGAAGACTACAACCATCATTCTAATTACTTAATTACTTGTCATCAGACTCATTAGATGACTACACAATATGTTATTTTGTATTTTGAACGTATGCAAGGTTTTAAAATTCCTTTTGTGTCGATATTATTATGTGTCCGGTTATGTTGTAATCATACTTTTAGGGTATGATCAATTAACAATTTCATTCCCCTATCTTTCTAAAAGAAGCGACAGCATGGGCACTTTGACACTGATATTCAACTATTTGGTATTGTTGGAAATCTTACAAGATCAACAAGATACTACACACCTCTGTCTAGTCCTTCAGGTCTATAGGGGTGATGCTATTTTATGTTAAGAGTTGTTAAAGCTCTGAATTCTTCAACTTAAACACTAAAAGGAACGTTTAATATGTAAAAATAAATAAAAATATTTTGACGATTTAAAAAAAAAAAAAGGCATCTACAACCATTATGTAACGTATGTCAAAAAATCATAAATAATTAGTACTAAAACCTCCTATAAGGATATTACGGTTATCGCTGCCGTTTCAGAGATATTTCGATTTTTCATACTAGCTCCATACAAAATTTTCGTAAAAAAATTATAATTCCTTCGTTTTTGTGCAGAATCAATTCTGGTGTCATTTTTGTATATTGTTATAACAAATAGAAGTGATATCCGGCACAAAAACTGGCACTTGCAAAATAAAATGCCTAAGTCTATGAAAGCCGTTTTTCAGCCCACCGTGCGTCGACCCGGGCATGGTCCATGGTCGGACAGCGAGTTGCCCTTTACTCGCTGTCCGCATGCCCGCGCCTACGGTGGCCGGAGATCGTCGGCCGACGTCCGACGCCGTGGGCGTCTACCACTGCGATCAGAGACCCTTTCAAGCATTAATTGAAGTATGCATACAGTGAATAATAGTCCGCCCATTCTTAACTGACGACTATAATGAATCTATTTATATCGGCGTATAAAAGCGAATCTATTTCAGTATCTAATATCTGAATGATGTCATTGTTATTGCATTTCTTAATTTATAACGTATAAACACAGTATGTTTAGATAGTTTCATTGGAATGATCGTGATCGTCATCCGCGTTAGTAATCTTGGAAACTTAGTAAGATTTCGCTAAACCAAAGTAAATTAATCGGTGAACTCATAGTTAGATTTGAGATACTGTTGAATTAGCAACTGTTAGCCCGCCTCAAATACCTGGGTCTGCCTTCCAAAAGTCGAATAGATACGGGCCACAGAAAATATCGCTGATTAGTTGCCAAACTGGATTGTGTTGTTATAACGTAAAATAACAATTACCTTGTACTGGTATTTTCATGCCATGACATGTATACACGAAGCGTTAATTAACAACCTTTTGCAAGTCAAAATATGTATAACTTAGACCGTTGTCGTCTGGGCTATTTTCATCTTTTTGCTGTGGCTATCATTGTGTTTAATTTTAAGGCAAGAAATCGGTGAAACCAGTGGTTCAGTTATTTATGTTTTGATTGGACATAAATTCCCCAAAAGCACGCCTGAACCATGAGGTAAGCCAGTAATTCATATTTCGTCTTGGTTAGTCACAGCCCAATCTGTTTTAAGCATTGCATACATTATTTAATGTATTCACAGCACGTTTAGTTAATCACCGTATACTTGCATTATTTCTGCCTGAGTGGGTGCATTTCCCAGACTGCACCGTTTTGCCGCATTAGGCAAGATTATCGTCATGCAATGCTACGGCACTGCATTACGGCAATGGATCGATTATCCGTGGTCCAATACTGCAATTCAGAATTCCCGACAAACTTCTGAATTATTTATTAGATTCTATTCAGTTTATACGGCCTTTGAAGAACCTTGAATTAGTAATACCAATTCCTTGAAGAAGCTACTGTATTTGATAGGAAGTAGACGATTTAAAAGCCTTGGAAATGGTGGAATGGATTCACAGAAGGCAATATAGTACGAGCTTTCAGATACGCTTTCAAGAACACGCTTAGAATAATTTATCTATCTCGGCTTCAAAGTCGAGGTTTAAACGAGGTTTTATTGCCTACTGAAAATCTCTACTTAACATTTGAAATTTACTGAGCATGCGGAAAATAACTTTAGTCGAAGAAATAACACGATTAATCAAAACTGTTTTCAATTAACGCCAATTTTCTGCAACTTAAATTAGAAATTGCTGTACGAGAGAATTTTGTCCTACTTACAATAAAATTCTAAAACATTCCACTCTTTCACAGAATTAAAAACGTATAAGATAACGCTACAAATGCTCGTATATCTGTTCATGTCATGTTTCACACATGAATTAGCTTTATTGTGCATTACAACCATTTGCTCTGAAACTAAGCATTCCAGTTTTTCTAATATCACAGAAGGCGCGGATTGAATTAATGCTCTTCAATAATACAAATGTTTCTTTGTTAAAGTACTGAATAGTTATATATGGTAAACCACTTATTTTGCATCTTACCTTTTAACAAAACCATGCCCTTTCTCTTGACCGACTTTTACAAATGGCACGGTTAGCATCTTAATAAATTCTATTCTGTCTTTGCTATATGTAGGTACTTAGAATATTCTAGACTGAAACTCGCTGCAAAGAGCTTTTTATAATGAAATGTATTGTGATAATACCTGTTTCTCGCATAAAAAATATTTGTGAGAAGCAAATAGGTTTTATACAATGTAGCGCATTATTAAAGCAGTGACGCCAATCGTGACGGAAAAATATAACTACCCACACCAATTTACCGTCGTACGACCGACTTTGCTATTCCTGAACATTTGATTAATTTTATTTAGAACCAGCTTTTGCGGGGTTTTTGGGGCAGCACACATAAATATAAATACGTTCACCAGAAATATTTTAGAATATTTGTCGCTGTTACATAAGAATGGTGGAGTAATTTGAAAGTTTAATTAATTTTCGCCTAACAACGCCCATGCTTTATTTTTTCTTAGGAATTTATATATGTACTAACTCGATTTTAGATTATTAGTTTTCAGTGAAATAATCAGCAGTTTCCATCCGACGCTCGAAATGAGGGAATCTTCTAACGAAACCTCAAGGTTGGGAATATTTTAAATATTTAGCGTACATAACATGAATATCGATTTACATAATTATTTAGTTTCGTGATGCATAATGACCGAGAGAGATGTTTACGCTTTACGTGTTCACTAAAGTGATTTACATTGATGAGTCATAAAAATGAATTTATAATATTCCACGTTGACTAGTATTTCGATTGGAATTCACGTTTAATTATGATTAAAACCAATTTGAAAAGCTCTTCGATTTTTTTTCTTCATTCTACCAGTATTGGGGCATTTGGAGACATAAAAATTGGGCAGTTATATTTAGTGTAGGTTTCCAAATGTCACACTGTCTCTCCATAGACCTCCAGCTCTTTTCAGCTCTTGACAATTTGAAGCTAGCATGCAAAACTCAAAAATAAGTTCGCTTCAAATATCAGTGTTTTAGGTAACAAAATGATTCAATAACCGGATAATAACTATTACCTCATATTCTGAAAATAGTTTCAAGATTAGGCAATTGATCAGGAACATGATTCAACAGACACATTATGAGGAAAAATAGTATTGTCGGAATAATAAATATGGAAAGAATACTGGATACATTTCTACCTACAAAGAACTGGTCTTTATGGCCAAGGTTTATCCTAGGAGAGAATAGCATAATTCAGTCAGTTGAGAAAAGTTACAACAAGCAGATTGCTCGAAATATTTAAGTATAAAAAAGTAATTTCGCAAAGCTTTTGGGAGTAGGTAGTCAGTTTGTCATTGCGTTCGGATATCTGCTTTCAGCACTATATCTATCTATACTTATAATAAATCTGTAGAGAGGTCAATTCTGTACATGAAATATATTTCCAAAATAACTATCAGGGGGTGATTAAGAATCGATACTCATGCCAAAAATGCAATCAGTTAAATTTTTGTCTGTCTGTCTGTCTGTCTGTATAACCGTTATAGAAACAAAAACTACTCGACGGATTTTAACGAAACTTGGTACAATTATTTTTCATACTCCTGAGCGGGTTATAGTATACTTTTCATCACGCTACAATCAATAGGAGCAGAGTAGTGAAGGGAAATGTTGGGAAAACGGGAGAAGTTACTCCATTTTTTAAGCTTCCGTCGCGTGTGCAACCTTAATGGTTAAAGCTACACAAATCATTTCATGACGGAAATGTTCTCCTTAAAATTATTAACCGACTTCTAAAAAAGGAGGAGGTTCTCAATTCGGATGTTTGTATTTTTTTTTTTTTTTTTTTTTTTTTATGTTTGTCCACGCATAACTCCGTCGCTTGCCAACCGATTTGAAAAATTCTTTTTTTGTTGGGAAGGGTATACTTCCCAAATGGTCCCATGAAAATTTTATCGAAATCGGACGAGCCGTTTTTGAAAAATCAAAAAAAGTCGAAAAAAATAATTTACCTTGATGATCTTTTCGTTTACTCTGCATTGCGTTTTTTGTTCGCGCATAACTCCGTCATTTACGAATCGATTTGGAAAATTCACTGACCCACTAAAAAGCGCGAAAATAAAAACTTTTTTGCAAAAAATAAAACCGACTTCCATATCAAAACACTACAAAGCCAAAAATAATTTTAATTTCGGAAGGCGGTGTGAAAAAAAAAAGAAAATACAAAACCAATAACACCGACTACCGAAATTAAAATTATTTTTGGCTTTGTAGTGTTTTGATATGGAAGTCGGTTTTATTTTTTGCAAAAAAGTTTTTATATAAAAAATATCCCACGACAGCATATGTCCAACTTTTATGGTTGACTCACAATAACACGTGTAACTCCCGATAGCTTAGCAGTTCGAAGCTTTCTGATTATAATATTTGTCTACTCTTACGTTTATAACACTCTCAGTCACCCCTAATTGAAAAAGTTAACATTATTAACTATTCCATAAAAAAATTGGCCAAGTGCGAGTCAGACTCGCCCATGAAGGGTTCCGTGGTAACTATAATATAATATGCAAATTTATTTGACCAAAAAAATACCTTACAAATTTCTTAAAACTAGCTTATTTACATTTTTTACAACTGCGCCAAATATATTTGTTTTGAAAAAAAAAAACCTTACAAATTTCTTAAAACTGGCTTTTTTACATTTTTTACAACTGCGCCGAATAAATTTGTTTTTCATAGTGTTTGTATGAATTACAAAGTTATATTTGCGGTTTTAGAAAATATGCTGTATCTCAAAAACTGCTGAACTGATTTCGTTCAAACTAATTTTGGTTGAAAGTTTATATTAAGATCTACAGACATATATTAGATTTTTCACTCCATTATTATAGAAGTTAGAGGTTGTGTCCGCCACACACACATTTTACCACTTTGGAAGCTTATATCTTTTAAACGATTGACTTTATGGAAAAGTGGTTTTAGAAACCCCGATGTCGTTTTTAAAGAACTGTCTATATATACCACACATGCATCGATTTCATGAAAAAAAATATTTTCAGGTTTAGTTCCATGTATGGGGAGCCCCCCTTTATTTTAAATATTTTTTAATTTTTTTCTCAAAATCGGAAAGCGGTTCACAGAATACATCTACCTATCAAGTTTCACATGTATAGTCCTAATAGTTTCGGAATAAAATTGCTGTGACAGACGGATGGACGGACAGACAGACAGAGAGACAGACGGACAGACATGTCGAAACTATAAAGATTCCGTTTTTTGCCATTCGGCTACGAAACCGTAAAAAGAATCATATAAATTGGTATAGAAACACCAAAGCTATACATGAAATACGCTTATAATAATAAGCCATCGCGCGTGAATACTGAATCATGCTATAAGGATTATTTTTGAGAATCGGTCGCCGCGCTCGACGCGTCTCGCGGTCGAAGCGTTCTCTAGGTACTTAAGCCTCATGTGAACGTGATATTACCAATACACTAAACAATATTACCAATACATTAACTTACGCTGACGGAGTCGCGGGCACAGCTATATTGTATCATTACGCTAAGGCCAATAGGAGCGGAGCGCCAATGAAGAATGCTTCAAAATCGGGGTTAAATTTAACGTTAGCCCAAAGTAACTATTCCACGCGGACGAAGTCGCGGGCAAAAGCTAGTCATAAAATAACAGAACTTGAATAATTGTAAGAAATGGCGTTGTCACGATCTCACGACGGTTGAAATTAAAGGTATAGTAATGAAAAGTAGTTACGTAAGGTGAATGGTCTATTCAATCTTGATTGACCTTTACTGCAGAAGCGAATGTCTTTGTCAGAATCCATGCAAACTGTGCTCTATTTCAGATACTTTCTGAAGTATAATATTACCAACACAAATTCAGATGTACATTTATTCAGATTACTGTTTCCCTTCAGTCTGTCTCGTCAACTCATTACTTTATAATCGCCGCATAAGTAACAACGCGGGCGGCATTGTCCTATAAAAAAACTGCTGTGAAGGTCATCGACCTTAATGTCAGTCGGTTAACTACAAAAGTATGCGTCACTGGCTGACTCAGGTGATTTGCGAATGTACTGATGAGTAAGTTACGGTGTGCCATATAGCCGTTGGTTTTGGTTGACTGGACTAGGTACGCTATTTTTCTTTGAAATTTCATTAGAGATGAGACGATTGTTACGACTTCAGAGGTCACGGTTGGCGGGTAGTCAATGAATGAAATCGGTCCGTTTATCAGCTGTTTGTGTTTTGGGATATTGCCGTCAACCGCAATACTGAGATCGGACCATTAGAAGATGATGGTAGTATCGAATGGTTTCTAAGTCTACATACACAACGCTAACTATACACCAATAGTAAAATTCACACATTCATTCATAAGCTATTTTTTTTTTCAAAACTTTTACTGCCTATGTGGGTAGAATTCACATTAATAGCAATCTTGTTAACCCCTCCAACTAAGCTAAATATGCTTTTGTCTGGAGTGAGTGTACCTAATGGGTTCGACCCCGTGACCTCTCGATCACGAGTCCAACACCTTAAAAAACAAATGCTAGATTATAGCGAAGACAAGCTCAACAAATTTTTCCGTTACTTTTTTACGTTCCAGCGAGATATGTAGCAGTAACTCCAGTTTTTGCCCTCTGAGATCCCCCTCACGCTTATTAGCACTCAAAGGGGGAGTTTCGGCAAGGGACAGTCGTCGAGCTTAGCGATTCATTCTGCTTGCTACCGTTGTCCGTTACGGCCTGATTGGCATCTGTATATTTTATAAAGAAGTAATTTGTGTCCCCGTCTCCGCAAAAGGGGACAAAAAATATAACAGCCAGACTTGATTGTTGCTTTATATGAATTTATTTCTAGTTGGGACTACCACCTGGGCGTGCAAGCTCTAAATTTATACATATGAATAGAATTTAAGTGTCTTTCTGTGATTTCAAATGAACTGTTAGTCATTAGACGATAGTAAAACAACTCTTCAAATTCTGTCAATTTGTCTGGGCTCATTCCGGGAACGGCCGAAACGATTTTAATGGAAACTTCACTGGAAGATCTAAGCTACTTTTTATCCCGAAATTCCCACGAGATCGGGAGATTTAGGCGGGAAGAAGCGCATAAGTAAAATATACTTACACGAGAACAAAGTGGCAGGCAAAGGTAGTCAGAAAATATAAATATTCAACGTCTAATTGAAATTCAAATGATCATTGTGACAATTATGATTTAAAAACCTGTTAGAAGTAACTAGTCTTGCCTTCCTTCATTTATTGTGCTGCCGATTTTGTTGACTTAAGCTTGGCTTAAAGCTTAGTCATGGTGAATTGATTAGTGTCAGAGTTTTAAGTGAAGTGTATGTTGCTTTAAAATTCTAAAGCAATCGGTACAATATATGAAAAATTAATGATGCAAGTATGTCTCTTACAACTATTAGGGGACCAAATAATCGGTCTCGACAGGGGTTAGTTATTATGGTTCCGATAAATAGATTTCGTGAGCCCAAGAGTCGAGTCGCCGAGGTTGCGAGACAACGAGATAAAGAGGCCCTGGAACGCAAAAGCATTGGGTTTTGAGTCTGTAGGAGTCTGACACTCTCTTCCTCTCCATCCAGACCGAGAGTAGTCAAGAGTGATGAATTGATGGTTATCTACCCGAAAAAAAAGGGTCGCAAGTCTAGAGCACTGACGGGTCATAAATATGTTTGAAATTAAACTTCACAATATACATTTATAGAGTGTGAATTTAGCTATCGGAATCTAAAATGGTCGATAACACAAATTACATCGAAATTTATTCTGTTGCGGTAGAGCGATAAATTAGTGATAAGGATACAATAATATCACAACTAGTTAATTGATTTTACATAATGGTTTTAACCTTAGAACTCAATTACGCTTGGTTACCCACATTTTAGTCGGCCTAGAGATTAAATCAGACTGATTTCAGACAATGAAACTCCTTGAACTTCATAGCACAAATTATGGACTAGAATCGAGTTGCTGTGGAGGTGAAAATACTGTAGAACAACTATCGCAATCCACCACCTTCCTGGCCTTATCCCATTTCCTTGGGGTCGGTGGAACACGTTTTCGTCTTCCATTCTCCCCCTGTTTGACTTCACAGCATCATTCCTCTTTTTCTTTCATTATCACACACAATCCATCCATTGTTGCTTAGGCCTTCATCTACCTCTCTATCTATCAAAATTCAACAACCAACAATTCGAAAGAAACTAGTAGTATAGTTTGGTACAGCTCTATAAACAATCTCATAAACATTGTCAGGCCATTCGTAATGAGAAACAGATCAGACACATCTGTCATACATCCAATACTAAACACACAGAGAAAGTCTAGACTACAAACATGGTCTAATCATTACAGTATGACTCACAAGATGTAATGTGACTCACAATTCGAGTTTTTATACGTCAGTGACCTTATATGGATAGAGAAACTTCATTTGTCAATGGAGTTAAAAGGTTTACTTACAACCTTTTCTATAAATGGTTAAAAGGTGTTAAGGTGATGTCTTTCTTTGGTTCTTTACGCTTTATACGGTAATTTACGATGCTTTTGATAACAACCGCAAAATCTGCACTATGTTAATAGTGCAGAGTTTGCGGTAGGTCAGTGCTTTGGGATCGGAATAGAGGTCAAGGGAAGGACTAGAGCGATAAACGGGATTACCAGTCGTTTATACAAAGCAAAGGTTCCCGTTACCTTGGACTACTTTTTAAAGGGCGTTGAATTTTGTCTATGGTGAGATACATACAAGAAATTTTAATGTCGCCAATTATAGCTACTGAATGATGGCCTTCAAACAAGACTATACTTGAGAATAATTATTGCAAGTTCCAGATGGATACGTCCCTTGTTTTTTTGAGAAAATTAAAGGGCTTCAGATCATATTGTAATAATTTTGTGTCTATTACGAAAAGTTGCCATGTTGGTTATAAAAAAATTATCTGGTTCATAATAGAACCATAATTCAGATAACCACTAGTATTTTTACTAACACTATAAGTATAATGGATAGTACCCAATTAGGGCATGCATGGGAAGGAAGAAAATAGTAGGGCATGCTCCATGGGTGCACAGGAAACATGGAGATAAACCTTTTAGTCTTTAAATTTCATTACAGACATCCTGAATAGAAGACAGAGAGACCTGATGTGCCTTTGGAAGGAGATAGGCTGGAATGATGGCAACCATGGCTCAATGGTCCTGTATATGGACTAAGTCATTAGCTTAATGGCTAAGGTGTTGGATTTATGGTCGCAAGTTCGAACCACCCATTACACAATTGCAGTGAATCCAGACACAATCATATTTAGCTTAGTTGGTGGGGTTAATAAGCTAGTAATGTGAATTCTACCCAAATTGCTAGTCCTCATAACAGCTGGGACTCTGATACACTGCTCACCATTAAGGTTTTAATTAGAAAATAGTAAGTCAGTGATTATCCCTTCCTAGTTTCACTCTTAAATTAACCATGCACTTACTTAGTATTCACCTCTCTATTTGTCAGTTAGTCACAGTTACTAATGACATATACATGACTAATGGCAGTTAAATTTACGAGTCTGCTTAACTTGATACTTTCTTAAAGGCCAATGCAAGGTTTTTTGTGGAAATGATACCTATTACTTCCAGGTGGAAGTAATATTAAATTTGACATGAATATTAGCATATTAGGGTATGTTCACTAAGAGGGACCTGTTACACAGCAGTGGGAATGTAATAAGCTGAATTATTATTAGGGTATAGTAATTTTTTTTAAACATTTCGATACCTTGGGGTAGAAAGGTCGTAGGTATAAACCATTTTTACCCAAAATGAGTTATGAATACCAATCTATAGAGTGTAAAATTCTAAACAAGACTACATTCATAATTATGGGTAAAAATGGTTTATACAACCTTTCTACCCTGAGGTTTCGATTTATTGATGATGCTAGATTCTTAGCTTAATTAAAATAAATAATTATTGATTCAGCTTTTTAGGATTCTTTTGGTTTGAGACTATTACAATGGATGAAATAATCCTATCTGAACAGACTCTTTTTCATAGTAAATTATATGTTAAAGATTGGATATGAAGAGGTTGTAAAACATGGCTACTGAAGTCCCCCAACAAGATTATTTGATTTGTCTACAAAGAAAAACTTGCAAGTCACCCTACAAAAGTAGTAAAAAACAGACAGCTGTGTGTTTAAAACTATAAAATCAATGGCAGTCTATGTGACTTATAAACAGAGGCATTGACATACTCTGAAGTGTCAGAGAGAGATAGAAACAGTCAAAGATCACTTACATTCACTCTTTGTATTAGGTACAGAGTAAGTGTCATCAATTCACGTTACTAACAATCTTGTTTACCCCTTCAACTGAGCTAAATATGCATGTGCCCGGAGTGGGTTCACAGCAATAGTTTAATGGGGATTAACACCTTAGCTATTGACACTTTTTGAGTATACTGTATGTACAGATCATTATTAAAGTATGCCTTGCCTTAATTGTAGTGACAGGACAAAATTATGGTTAAAATACCATAAAACATGCCTTGTTATTTTTCATTCAAATTATAAATAAATAAAAATCTTTTATTTTCAGGCTTCTAAGGCCCATAGTGTTAGTCAAACAATTTACTTAAGTAATAAATATGTTAGTAAGAAACAATTAGGCATACACAGACAATTATAAAGGATGTAACAAAACAAAAATAAAAACTCACAATCACAGGAAGGTTCATCAAGCCCCATGTCTAACGTGTAGCTTGATAAACCTATCCATTGTAGGCCCTTCTAGTCACTCTGCATATTATAGACACGACTTTCTTGCGCATGATCGCATTTATCCTTGTACCTTGATAATTTAAAAGTCAAAATGGTGACAACTCATTATCTAATGACTCTTCATGCTCTGAATGTAGCAGAAGGGATTGTAAAACTTATACTGACTAAAACTCTCCCTTACATTCCAGGGCAATGGTATCTCATTAGAACATTCCTGCAACCAGGGCAGGCATTGACCATGACCTAACCGTAAGGCCATGGTCATGAAGAGTTACCATGACCTAGGATTTATAAGCTAGAAGACATGTGACATCTGCCAAAGAGCACTGCAAGCACATGCTGCATTACTGCCCTGTCAGAGAAAGCCCTGCTGTGATATTCATGCATCACATCATGAATGTCAGTTTTCATTAAATCTCAACTTATGAATGAATTAATACTGACTGAAAAAGACTTGATCTTCTTCTGGAGGGAAGGTGATTGGAATGATGGCCACCATGGCTTGAATGGCCATGGCAAATCAAAAGAAGAACTAACTATGTCACCAGTTTTCAGTAACAATTGAAAATATTACACCGATTGCATTACGGTGGTAGTGCAGTTATAGGCCAATATGCTCATGTTACCCTTTTACAGAAAGAATATCAGCCATTTGTAACTATAACAATACAGTCAATGTCACATAATTGAGGTTGCAATAAGGACCAATCGTAATAGACAACGGGATGATAACCCATAGGTATTCAGCGTTGTTTAGCAATTGTTTTCCCTATATTCTAGAATCAACAGAAGATCAACATTAGTATTTAAAACTGTTAATACCTACCATCATAGTAACAGTGATGACTGATTTTGGTAAATATGTAGTTAAAAATAGAACATCATGTTCTTATCAGAATACGGATAGTTATTGAAAGAATTAATTATTCAGAATGAATTATAATCACAGTGTAAAGTTAATTAATTGGTATCTTATGTGTGTCTTTAAATTTTCCTACTGGAAATACTGATCAACAAACTGTAATGATTAAAATATAAGAGGTGTAGGTATTTATTAGTCAAAAGTTTAGGTATATGACTCCTTAGCATTCCTATTACATTACTCATATTAGATGATTTTACATATTCTTATTATTCAGGCTACTAAATTGAGGACAGATTCCATCAAACTACTGCTAATAGGAAGTTGTGGGCAATTAAGTTATATCCTCCAGTTTTATTCTAATTATATGTTAGACATTAACTTTGGTTTTCCTTGTTCTGACCATTGGTCAGAGGGCTGTGCAGTACAGTTTCAGCCAATGAGCTGTATTATTAGCAGGAAAACTACAATGATAAGAAAATTAATTCCACACATTTCAATATCTGCAACTCAGTTTGGCGTAATGCCATCTAGTTGGACCTTATTGTTTAGACGTAGAGACTAATTTTGCGTGTCGCAGGTACCTGTCAAATGTCAGATACAGCTAAAATTTCGTCAATAGAATTGAATAAGTAACGACCTTGACTTTGCCAGGCCAATACCCCCGGCTCATTTATATAATGACGTATTACCGGCTGCGGTATTCAGACGCGCCTATTCGCCCCAAAATAGACACGAAATATATGTGACAAGTAGAGCCGCGATCACTACGCCTTATATGGTCAAACGCAAGTGCGATTGCGCGACGATGCATTCCCTGTAAAGTTCGTTGCCCCCAGCACGCTACACACCACTGATAACTAGTCTGACCACTACATCTTGCTCTACAGTCCCCAAATATCATACATCACCGCATACGGCAGTCCTAACTCGTCAAAAAAGGCGTTGCAAGAATAACCTTTCAAACGTACGTGAAATCCAATACCGGCCCATCGCGGCGCAATGGTCACTCGACATGTCGTCGGAGCCTGACATCTCCGTGATCATAAACTCGAAAACACAACACGTGGCATCAAATCACTGAACGGTGACAACGAATTTTACGAAAAGGCGTGCAAACTCGGCGGTGGGATGTGCGAAATATGGCGGCACCGGTCACTGAAGAGCGATTTCCCGTGAAATTGCGACATTCTTATTCGTAATTCACCACTCTCGCAATGCAAAAACACTACACGGCTATTATGCACTGTAATTTATTTTCTTCACTTACCATTTTTTGATGTTATACACGTAAAAATTTCACCACTAACTTCACCGACACCACGACAACGGCGACCGGAACGACACTGTTCGGAATGTTGGCTAACCCTTTTTTACGGCACCCAATGAGCGCATGCGTCAAACTGATTGACAAAATCAATACAACTTCCTTTTAAAACAATGACGAATTTACTCAAATCAACACAAACAGAGTAATTTAAAATTACACTTTTGTATTTTTAATGTAATTTTTAAAATTACACAGAATATAATAAACAAGTTTAGTTTGATAGTGGCAGCGGCAAGGCGACAACTTTCAGAAAGTATACTAGCAACTCTGTTGAGCTACACGATAAAACATACTGAGTGTGCTTGAATAAAAATGTTATAGATAAATTAAAGTCACTCCAATGTTGGTAAGATTAGATATCAGAATACATGGCACTTTCCTCAGGCAAGTACTAAAATACTTTTCTACAATCAACTTTAAAAAGTGAGTCACTGATGACGACAGCGCGTTAGCCAATCAGAATTTAGTATTCAACAAATGCCCATATACGGACAGACGGAAACAGCCGCAAATGACGTTTGAATTTGCGCGCGATTTAAGTTTTTACAACACTTAACTTTTCAAATAAATTACTTTGACGGACTTTATGTATTTATCTTATGACCTTGATTGACCTACTATACTTACTCTAAACATTGTACAACCATGTTTAGTTTCTGTTACCTTTTATGGTAGTCACTCCTCACGATTATGATGAAAATATAATTACCGCTGCGTTGTTACACAGTTTTATCCACATTTACATGGAATAAATATTGATTTGGGATATTCTCGGTATGACGACGACGACTTTCTTCAAACCTGTGACTGGTGTGCGATTGGACTGGATAAATAATCCAGGGAATAGCTGCACCTAAGGGTAGTTTGTGTAAAAAAAAAAATGTTTTTAATTTTTATTTACTTGTACTTTTATGTGTGCCTGACAAATTGATACCAGATATTTTTTTTCTATCTTTCTTTTTCTTTTTTTATGAATTCAGTATGGAATTGGTAGTAGGCAGAGGCACTTAATTATTATAGCGTGTGACTAGTTCGTTGCTAGAATGTAAGAAGTTTTTGGACTTCTTCTTTCTGTTATTAGGTTTACATACCTACTTACTTTAATAAGACCATGCCTTTATGAGAAAAACCTTCCGAAGTTGCCTGGTATTTTGGGGAAAACCAGAGAGTGTTGGATTTCTATCTCACCGCCTAATTTCGTTCAGCCTCAGGAGCATCTGCCTCCCGGACGTGACTTGCAGTGGCCTATTTGGAAAGCTATAAATCGACTGCGAACCCAAGTAGGCCGCTGTGTGCTTACAGCGGCCTTAGCAATGTGGGGTATTATAGTTTTATATGTTATTGATTTATTTTATTTTGTATTTTATTGAAATTTTATGTTGTATGTATGTATGTGTGTCGGGCAGGTATCCGCAACTCCACGACCATGCGCGTATTTTGCGTAAGGGTAGGAGGAGGCATGTCAGTTCCTCCAGGAAGGCGAGCAACGCCCTTGTTTTGCTTTCCATTCCTCGGAGGGTACCTGGGTTGCCGAAGTATTTAGTCCTGTAATCCGCGACTACAGGGCAGTTCAGTAGCAGGTATGCTGCTGTTTCGTCCTCCTCCATGCAGGCTCTGCAGAGTGGGCTGTCTGTGACTCCTATTACATAGAGGTGTTTATTAAATGATCCATGACCGGTAAGGGCGGCTGTCACCAGCTGCAATTGCGGTTTAGATAGTCTAAGGACCTGTTTCGAAAAGCGGCAATTAAGGGTCGGGAGAGCCTTTTTGGCCTGCCTGCACTTGGTCCACGTCCCATGGTCCTCCCATAGTTTGTGGTGCAGGTCTCTGGTGCGTTTCCTTACCAGGTGACGCAGATAACCGAAGGAGAGTGGTGCAATGGGTTTGAGTCCCATAATCGCCATACTCGAAGCCCTTCTAGCGAGTTCGTCCGCTGCATCGTTGCCTCGGGAGTCGCTGTGTCCTTTGATCCATTGAATGGTTATATTGTTGTGTTTACCAACCTGGTTGAGGAGATTGTGACACTCCAAGATCAGTCTGGAGTTAACTGTGTGGTTGTTCAGTGTTTGCAGGACTGCCATGCTGTTCGAAAGTATGCGTATTGAGTGGTCCACAACTTCCCTGTTTATGATGGCCGAAGCTGCCAGTGAGATCCTCAGGCATTCGGCCTGAAACACTGTGTTGTAGACCCCCAATGGTCTGGCTATACGAATGTTAAGATCCTCCGAAAAGACTCCTGCACCCGTACCAGTAGCTGTTTTGGAACCATCAGTGAAGACACACCTCACAGCCCCTCGCAGCGATGATCCTCGTACAGTTGGATTCTGTATTTTTTGTTAAAGACGATTTGTTTGGGCACCCGGTCATTAACTGCCTTCGTTATGGGGAGCTTGTTGTTGAGTTCCTCAAGCAGAGCAGTGTACTGTGTTTCTCTCTTACCCCAGAGGTCCAGTGTTTTAAGACGCACTGCTGCCATCGTTGCTTCCTGTTGTATGAACAGATGGAGCGGCGGGAGCCCCAGCATAGCCTCCACAGCTGCTGTCGGGGTAGTTCTCATGCAGCCCGTTATTGCCATGCAAGCCAGCCTTTGCATGCGTTGCAGTTTGTTTACAGCTGTGACAAGCTTGGTGCGGGGCCACCATACCACGGCCCCGTAGGTAATCATCGGCCGAATTACAGCGTTGTACAGCCACATTGTGTTTTTTGGGGATAGGCCCCACTTCTTACCTATAATTTTCTTGCATTGCCAGAATGTGATGCATGCCCTGTTTAATTTGTAGTCTAGATGGTTGCTCCAGTTTAGTTTACAGTCCAGTATGACCCCCAGGTATTTAACATCACTAGACAACTGGAGTTCTGTATTGAACAGCTTAGGTAGGCGATGAAGGCCTAGAGTTCGTTTATGGGTGAATAAGATTAATTCGGTTTTAGTGGGGTTTAACGACAAATCATATCCTGCACCATCGCTCCACGATGCGTAGCGCTTGCTGGGTGAGGTTACAGATAGTTCCTGTTACCTTCCCAGGCACGAGGATTGCGAGGTCGTCTGCATAGCCTAATGTGTAATAACGGTGAGCGTTGAGTTTTGTGATGAGGTCATTGATCACTAAATTCCAGAGAGGTGATAGCACCCCGCCCTGTGGACAGCCTCTGGCTATTAAGGCCACATTAAGGCTACCTACTGGTCTTCCTCAAGGCGAACCACACGTTTGCTTAGCATATTTGTAATCCAATCAATAAGTACCTGCTGTACCCCATGTCTGGAGAGTGCGGTTTTATGTTATGTTAGTTAAGAATGTGTCTCTGTATATTATGGGTTTTAAAATTGCCTGAAATAAACGATATTTAATTTAATTTTATTATATGCCAAACTGACACCCAGTGCGATGGCGACGTTCCTAATCAAACAATGTCCCATCTGCAGGAGTGTCCTAATGGTCCAAGAACATGTACATTAGAAGAACGCGACCAGCGTGGCTATCTATTGGGCCAATAGGTACATATAATAAAATACTTACGCGATCTACCATCGATACGAAAAAGGAGAAGAATATCACTAAAATTACCCATTATCACAAAACCATCAGTATATAGAAGGGGCCTCCATTACCTCTTATAAGACCACTCCAGAACTTCCCATGTGCAACGTCTATTAGGGTAGCTATTTTTTTTGTTTAATTTGTTTCATTATTATTGATTAATTACAACGGTTACATATCAATAACAGCATTTAATTCATTCTTATGTAACGTTTTCTTCTATCTTTTCTGACACTAACAATGGTTTATAAAATTGTTAAACCCGTTAGATTATAATATATCTCGCGAGATTTATTATAATATAATACCTATATTTCTTTCTCCACTATTCATAACACCTAGACAATTGCCTCATTTTTATGCTAAGGTAGGTATTCACGTAGCTGCTATGAAACACGGTAAAACTAAAAAATAAATAAAAATTACACAGTTCTTTAAAAAACATTTTTTTTTATTTCATATCCTTACATCATAAAAAACAGTACTTAACTTAGAGCCTTGTAAGATTATCATAGTTTATTCTTCTTGAAATAAACATAATTTTACATGGTCAAGTAATTAGTAAGTAGGTATTTTTAATTCTAGGAATAATGTAAACTTTTAAAAGCCAAATAATTATTTAAACCTCACCATTGTTCTAGTAAACCATTTGATTTTTGTATATACGTAATATAGATACGGTTGGAAATAATAGTAAAACGGGTTAGCAATATTTAAATACATAATATGGTCGGTACAGTATATCAGGGGCGTGCATAGGATTATGACAGGGCATGCGGCGCGGCGGAGTAAAAATACACAAAAACTTCTTCTTTTATAGATTTTTAGCATAGCCACAGCCACGCATCGTAGCATGGTGGCGATGCGTGGCTGTGGCTATGCTAAAAATCAATAAAAGAAGAAGTTTTTGTGAGTAATCGGTCACAAAAACTTCTTCTTTTATAGATTTTTAGCATAGCCACAGCCACGCATCGTAGCATGGTGGCGATGCGTGGCTGTGGCTATGCTAAAAATCTATAAAAGAAGAAGTTTTTGTGTGTTTTTACTCCGCCGCATGCCCTGTCATAATCCTATGCACGCGCCTGCAGTATATCTATACTAATATTATAAAGGGGAAAAGTTTGTTTCTTTAAACGCGCCAATCTTAGAGCGTACTGGGTGGATTTGGATGAAATTTTATGAAAAAGACTAGTACTCACGCGGGGCTTCGCTTCCGTGGATTCTATCACGGTAAAAACATAACTCTCCTTTTTTGCAGTCGCGTAAAAAGTAGCCTATAACCTTCCTCAAGCTTCAAGCTACTTCCATACCAAATTGCATCCAAATCCACCCAGTACTTTCGAAGATTAGCGCGTTCAAGCAAACAAACAAACTTTTCCGCTTTATAATATTAGTATAGATTAGTATGTAAGTAGCTTTAAGACCAGGCAGTGCAAAATAATTTTCACGCAAGCTCCGACCCCATCCACCCCGGTTAGGCCGTTGCATACTAAACGCTAACGCAGCAGTAATTAAGTTGAATATCGCGTGCGCTCTTTCACCATGTTCGATTTCGAAACTGCCGTTGTGTGCTAAACGCTAACGCAGCAGTAATAAAGTTGAATATCGCGTGCGCTCTTTTACCATATTCTGGTTCGAAACTAAATGTCGTAAGTCTCAATTCTCATAGTTTATAACTAAAGTGATAATTGATCTAGAGCAAAATGTCCTATATTTAGATAATAAACTATATTTTCTTACTGTCAATACTAATTTTAGACTTAAAAGCCGAGTAATCTTGATTAAATTTTGAATAATCTTTAAAAAAGACATGATTTTCGATTAAAAAATGAACCGAGCGAAAATTTTCCAATTACGAAACTGGTCTAGACATGGAAAGAAAAAGATCCAATAAATCATATACCTACTAAAGTTCCATTTTGATTGTATGCGTGATTGTTTCAGAATATTAATACAAAATTACATACAATTTAAGGAGCCTCCTCTTAAACGACCTTGTCAAGCGATACTTTTAAGTATGTAGATAAAGTTTAAAATTATTTTACACTGAAAGTGCTCGCCGTTTCGCTACCGGCCGCTGTCATTCCGGTGTAGTGATGTGCCTGGTGGCAATATTGCCACTACCCGCAATATTCCCGATGTTGCCACTGCCGGTAAAATACCAATATTGCCAGCAGCTTTGGCAATATTGCCTGTCAAATAATAACAATATATTTTATTATTACTGCAGGTGTAATCATCGTTTAGTTAAATTTGTGTAGTATATCAATCATAAAATATGATTTTAAAATGATTAAAAGTATAAAAACTACTAAATTGTTACTCTAAACGGTGATTTACTGATTATGTAAGGATTACCGAAACAAGTGCATTGAAATATTAAAATAATGTTATTTTTGTGGATTATTTGTAGTTTTGAGAGATTTGAAAAGATTTACACTTTGTTATTTCCATATTATATACTTATACTGGTTATTTTTGTTATGTGATTTTACATGAAAAACAAGTACAACATTAAAAGAAATTATTCGAATTTATGCCTTTTATTCAATACACAACGCTCGTCAATTCTTATATTAATATTAATGTGTTATTTTTTATATTCACTATCGTGTGCGGCAACATGGGCAATATTGCAGGTAAAATACCGGGAATATTGCCAAAAATGCTGGCATTATTGGCAATTTTACCCAAAACAATATTTTATTGTTTATAATGTAGATTATGGCCTTTCAATGCTAATTTTAAGCGTTGTACATAGTTTCGGTACTTAATTTGACATTAGCAATATTTCCACTCCCGGCAATAATGCTGGCAATATTGCCACCAATATTCCCACTTCGGGCAATATTGCCGGCAACGG
This sequence comes from Tholera decimalis, assembly GCA_943138885.2. Taxonomy (NCBI): domain Eukaryota; kingdom Metazoa; phylum Arthropoda; class Insecta; order Lepidoptera; family Noctuidae; genus Tholera; species Tholera decimalis. The sequence goes on from OW964571.2 coordinate 7,856,849, forward strand.
CACATCTCTATTCCGGTGTGACTCGGCCCTAAGGGAGAGCCAAAGCGATTTTATTGGGTTAAGGTCAATAACATGATATTCGTAATAAAATTTATTTCCATGATACATATCAAGGAAGAAAGGTTTATTTTAAACTTTAAAGATTTTTAACCATCAAAAATAAATACAACATTTTTTGTATGGTATATTAGAACGATGATTATTAATACACTTTGGCTGTCAAGTCCTAATAACATAATATTGAACTTGTATGCCATAAACTGTTTGGCAAATTAACATAACAATGATATTTTTTACAGTTGTTAAACTAAAGAGAGGATGTTTCTATTGTTAAAAAAAAGACTTCATAATATTAATTATTTTCAACAACCCAATATGTAGTTAGAAGTGGACTCATTATTCGGATTCTATGCATGAACAATCATCTAAGAATCAATATATAGCAAAGACTCAGATGAGCGATGTGGGCACACGTACATAGTTATTTTAGGACCCAAATGCCAAGTTTTAATTGCATAATTTTGTTTTAGACAGTAGGTAACAACATGTTCAAGAATTATAACTGTAATATGTAAAAAAAAATATGATTTCCTCTAGTAACAATAATGTTTCTGAAAACAATTCGTTGCAATATAATGTAATATGCTCTAATTTAAATTTGTTTTTGAACAGTCTTAACGAATTCAGAAATAAGCTGTATAAAATGTAATTACAACCATATAATTTAGTAACTTTATATTAGCTAAACTTAACCGTCACTAATGAAGTATATTAGACACTGAACGCTGTGTACAGTAATAATTGGACTTCGGATTTATGTACTGTATATTGTTATAGCTGTACTAAATGTCTTAGTCTGCAGACTGTCTCTGTACTTATTAAAATAATATAAATATTGTCTTTTTGACGGAATCCACATTACTTTTTTATCTAACGCCTTAGAAGGTGGGTATTTTTATAAAAAGTTAACATACTGGGCTATTGTTAACATTAATTTCAAGAAAAGCTCAGACACTATTAAGAATATAAGTTTTTAAGCTAACACTAAACCAACTTAAAACGATATTTAACCGATATTTCGGCACTGTTGCAAGCGCCATGATCACGGATGAACTATAAACACATATTGTAAATAACCCGTTTCAAGCTGTTGTAATGATACATTTAAGAATTCCCCATATACTTATGATACCTCTTATACATAGTATACAAATTGCTCATAGTCATTTGGCCCACATAACCAACTAAGCCTCTTTTCAAGAATGCCATGGCATAAGTGCTGTCACAAGCCTGTATAAGTAAGGCCACAGAATTTTCTAGATGTTGGCGAACCATTTTCGTTGGGGCGTTACGTTCGAGACACGTGCACAGGTCTGCAACGGTGTAGGCTGCTATTCGCGACACGTGCTTTTTGCGTTTGCTTATTGATTGGGTTAATCTGTAAAGAAATGTTTGATTGTAAGTCAAGGAATACATATACATAAATATAATCAGCCTATAATCAGCCTACTGCTGGGAGTGGGATACAGGCTATCTCTCTATGAGAGAGATCGGGCCTTCAGTGACGTAAAGTTTGAAGTCCATGGGAAATTGAGCAGATGGGGGCCCTCGCTACATATAAATGCTTTTATTATAACGTAGTTTTAGTAACTTGTACTGAAATAACTAATATATACCTATACAACGTGTAACGGAAACCCCATATCTATCCAAAAGGACTGAAGACAACATCTGGTATGGAGTCTCTATGCAAAGTTTCAGCTCAAAATAAGTGACTCACAGAATTGACCCCAAATTATTGGTTTCATATGTTTCTTGAATACCAGTAATAACAAACGTGTCACAGCACTATGAGGGTCATCACTTTCCACGTCACTTGCCAATAAAACAATATCTTCGTTCTTCTTAATTTGAAAAATTTGGTCTCTGGTATTGTATTGAAATTTCTAATAAGCTCCACACATGTAGACATAGGATTACAAAACCCTTGCTATATCGTTTGCTATCATTCAAAGAAGCTGTGCACTTGGTAATTTGGTATGTATATACGCTTTAAATTACACGTTGTATATTTTAACTTATGAAAGTACTTATTTAGGTAAGAGAATACTTTAAACATTTTGCTAAGTCTTAATGTATGAAGAAACGGGTATATCAACCCAGTGTGTAACCGGTATCGGTAGTGTAAGAGATCTGGTCGTGAAACTCTTGCACTCACTTTACGAAGTACAATCTGTAAAAGACCGAAAGGCAAGCAACTTTCGCTGGTGAGACAGGCTAATATAAGTATCCACCTGATAGCTTTTTGGGTCGAGCAAAAAGTGATATTGGGTTTTTCTTTCCGAGTAGTAGCTCGGAGTTTGGAAGTTGGCGGTGCGATACCATCTGTCATTCAGTCGTTACAGGTAGTCAGAAGCTACAAAATTTGACACTGGTCTTGCCAGAGGTATCGTGTTACCCATCTACTGGGTTGTGGAGGTGAAGGTGCGGTTTCGCGGGCAATATTTTGAGCAATAATTGCTTGGTAACACTAAAGGAGCAATTTGGATCAATAAGGTGGAGCAATCTGGAGCAATTTTAATAAAATGCGGCAATTATTTCGGCAATATTGCTTCTAATTGTTCCACGACTTCGTCCGTGTGGAATAGTTACTTTGGGCTAACGCTAACTTTAACCCGCGACTTCGTTTCTATAAGTGAGTAAGTACTGGGTCTTATAATCTTATATCATGTAGATTGTAGGTTATTCTCAAAAATACTAAACTAGTGTTACTTTAAAGTACTCATATCATTCTGTCATACATGATTTTTGCGAAACTTTAACCGTTTACGCAGCGCACGCAGCGGAAGCGCTCAATAGGAAAAAAAATCCCCCGATTTTGAAATATTCTTCATTAGTGCTCCGCTCCTATTGGTCTTAGCGTGATGATATATAGTAGCCTTCCTCGATAAATGGGCTATCTAACGCTGAAATATTTTTTCAAATCAGAACCGTAGTTCCTGAGATTACCGCGTTCAAGCAAACAAACAAACAATCTCTTCAGCTTTATAATATTAGTATAGATTGCTCCATGTCGCTGATTCGAATTGCCGAATATCCATTGGGCATGGAAATTCCAGTAAATTTTATTTCTATCTCGTTTGCAATTGTTTGTTTTGCGGCTTCTACCGTCTCGCTTCCGCGAGGAGTGCGAGACGGCGCAGGTGGGCGGAAGTACAGCGGAACCTGTACACTGTTCGGCCTCTGTCTGTTGTGAAATGTGACTTCATTTTGTCGATTTAATATGTCGTCATCTTCTTCGTGGAATAATGAAAAGATTGTTAACTTTATCGACGTAGTTAACTTGTTGTAACGTAGTTTGTGGCTTATGCCACAAACAAGGATGCAAGTTAAAAGCCCCGATTTTAAAGATCGCTCGTTGAATTGCTGAATTACTGTATTGATCGTGTAGGAAAGTATTGCCTTGTTTCTTGAAGTTGCTCCTTATCGCTCAATATTGTTGTTGCAAACATTTTGCAAAGTTGATGCTTGTTGCCATTGCCCTAAGCCAGCCAGTTCTTTTCCGGAACTATATAATTCTTGAAAAGCTCTACTCGTGACGTGTAAGAACTTATTTATAAGCTCGCGCTTGCGTTTGACCACCATCTCACCTTTTTTTATCGATAATAGGTTCGCTTTTGACCACCATCTCACCTGATGGTAAGTGATGATGCGGTAAGTAACCTATTCACTCTTGACTTAAAGACTCCCAGGTTATAGCGATCGGGAAACACAGACTCCGGCAGGGAATTCCACTCCTTAGCCGTACGTACAATGAAGGTATTCCCGAAACGTTTAGTGCGTATAGGTGGGATGTCCACCATGTAACGATGGCGTATCGCCGCTTATCTTGAAGTCCGATGATGGAACGGGCTTGGCGGAATTAGATTGTGTAATTCCATCGCACGCTCCCCGAAATGTAATCGATAGAAAACCGATAGGCTTGCAACTCGTCGTCGATGTTCAAGGCTCTGGAGCCTTGACTCGACCAGTGCATCGTGGCCAATGAGTCTCTTGGCCCGTTTCTCGATAGACTCAAACGCATCCAGTTGGTATTTGATAGATCTATCTCAAAGATGAGAGCAGTATTCCATACGCGACCGAACCTGGGCTTGATATATTGAGCAACCGTTTCAGTGTGAAATACCGTCTCACCTTTGCTAGGATTCCCATCTTTTTTGCTGCTAGTTGAGCCTTAGCCTCAATGAATGGACCAAAATTGATGATAAAGTCAGTGTTACCCCAAGAAGTTCAATACGATCGGTTATTGGCACTGTTACACCACGGAAAGTAGGAGCTGGTTCGAATTGGCTCCTTTTTGCAGAGAAGAGACACGTCTGGGTCTTAGCTGCATTAAGCTTGACCAAGTTAGCATCGCCCAGGGTATGAAGCAAGCTTGTTCACAATTCGGCTAACGTGGTCAAACCGAGCCCTTCGCAAAACCTTCTTGCAGGACTTGGCAGCCCTGTTGAAGGCTCTTTTCTTCAGATCCACGTCATTCTTTTTCGTCTTCAGTCACGTCACCTGATGGCAAGCAATGATGCGGTCGAAGATGAAGCAAGCTTACCTAGAAGTAATCTATTCACTCTTGTCTTAGAGACCCCAGGTTATAGCTATCAGGAAACATCTTCACAGACTGCGGTAGGGAATTCTACTCCTTAGCTGTACACACAATGAAAGTACGGAACTTACTTCTCAATAGAGTGCGCGATTTCCGCTAGTTTCTCTTCTGTACTCCTTTCGACTTGCACTTGTGTGGTGGCTCGTTCACATAGCGCTGATATAAGGGCCCTGTAGCACTGCATGTAGCATGGCCACCTGAAATCGAGATAGTTATAAATTAAAAATAAGAATTAAAAATTGGCCAAGTACGAGTCGGACTCGCCCATGAAAGCTCTCATAGTAGCAGAGTATATAACCACTAGAGAGCGTATAGGCCGATTTCTTTGAAGAACACGACTCACTATTACGGGTCGGGCGGGAGAGAGAAATGCAGAGCTGTAATTGGTCAGTTCAAGGTCAAGTTGCGTAGATATGCCTGGTTAGGGATTGGTGTACTTGATTAAGGACAAGTAGTCGATACCGATAAAATTTATGTTAACTTTGTAAAATACCCAGTAGAAATATTTTAATTAAGGCCCAAGTTAATTAGTATTAGAGTCCGCAATACTATTTGAAAGATTTAAAATAGGTATCTTATTTTCACGATTTCATTCTTCTCAACATTATATCAATAAAAACAAAACTAGAAACCAATATTCCCTAGTAACCTTATCTATCCACTGTAATTTTAATTCTGGAATCTTCGGAAATCTTAAATGAAAACATGCATGTCACACAGATGAAAAACCTTTAGAACTTCCTCCTTTTTTAAAGTCGGTTAAAAGTAGATAGGTAGTAACTGAACTGAATTTAAAAAAAAAATAAGTTTAATTTTGTAATTATCGATATCGTATTCAGACGTTAAAGTTAACAGCACAAATTTTTACGATAAAAATACAAAGGGAAGGAAAGGGATAAAAGAATCAGAATTTCTTAATGAGAGACTTTTCCAAAAGACATCCTCACCTAAACCACCATTTTAAATTGACCTCTGCGATGGCTTATTTATAATTTGTAAAAATATAAACATCGTAAAGCGGTTTACAGAATACATCTACCTACCAAATTTCAACTTGTAGTCCTAATTCTTTCGGAATAAAACGGCTGTGATAAATGTACGGACGGATAATGGACATGTAGACATGACGAATCTATAAGGGGTTCGGTTTTTGCCATTCTGCTACGGAACCCTAATAAATATAACTCTTACTAGAAAAAAATAGACCGTATTAGTGGTCTAGTAGTGGGGCCTTTTGATTCACGAAAAGTGCGTAGTTAAGCCGAAACTACTGCTAGGCTGAGACCTCTCCCATACTTTACCAGCTAGGTTTACCAGCTGAATTTCCTGCCAATCCATCAGAAAAAAGTCAAGCCATTTTTTAGGCAAGCCTTTGATACATAGTCCGTTTTCAGGCACCGACTTCTGAAGATCTTTAACGATACTAGCCCATTGCTTTATTATAATACTAGCAGTCACGCGGAGCGAAATATCATAGAAATAAATATTATTACTTATATCATGCATATTGACCTTTACCCAGAAAATTCACTTTGTCTCTCCCTTATATGGTTACTAGCGCGTGGCATCACTCCCGTGGAATTTATCACGGTAAAAACATAACCTCCTTCTTTTGTAGTCGGTTAACCTATAACCTTCCTTAAGCTTCAAGCTACTTCCATACCCAATTTCATCTAAATCACCACAGTATTTTCGAACATTAGCGCGGTTAAGCCGGGTTTTCACAATAAGAGTTGGCTCGGACCGAGTGCACTCGGATGTCTACTCGGACGCTACTCGTATCATGTAAACACGTAATTCGAGCGCACTCGGACACTGCTCTATTTTTCGAGCTCACTCGGTTCATTTGAATGTACTCTGTGGATCATATTTATGAAAACAAAATGGCGACAAGTAAGAAAAAGTGGAGTGAACGTGACATCTGACTATCCGTGTACACTCGTACGAATGCACTCGGTCCGAGCCAACTCTTACTATGAAAACCCGACTTTAAACAAACAAGCAAACTTTCCGCTTTATATTATTAGTACAGATTTATAGAAATAAATAAATAAAAGCATGGCATATTACTATTAGGCACATGTAATGGTTAAAGCATCGTCAACGCTTTTTATGTCAACCTGGACTGTTCCACTTAAGTGTAAAGAACCTCCCACCATTTCCTCCTGATTATAGACTATTGACTAATTTCTTATCATTTCAATTTGAAGTAATACATGTTTAATCTTACTAACATAGATGTAGATGTGTGTTACTCTTTCATGCAAACACTACTAAATGGATCTGAATGAAATTTGGTATTACAATTGAATATAGATAGTTGACATCCTGGAAAAACACATAGGCAAATTTTTATCCCGGAATTCTCACAGGATCGGGATTACCGTGAGAAAACCCTCCCATGCGAACGAAGTCGCGGGCGGAAGCTAGTAAATAAATATAATATAGGTACGTATTAAGCATTCCCATTGGTTGCGGAATTGTTCGAAAGAGTTAGCGCAGCCTCGGAACACGAAAGGCAAATAACGGAATACGGATGGGTTTTAGGCTACATACGCACTATGCGGTTAGCCGCAATGCGGTCAGCCGTCCGGTAGACCGCAGGATGCGGTTGCGCTTGCGGTAAGCCGGGTGGCGGTTGGCCGCAACCGCAACCGGAACGTGCGGTTAAGAAACCGTCGTGGTTTGCGGTTGGATCGACTCATTTCCAAGATGGACGTCGAAGAAGTAGCTATTTACTATTTTGTATATGCCTATTTTGTATCTCAATTATAAACTTTTCTGTATCGAAATCCATTGTTAATTATCGATAAAATGCGCGAGCGTCGGTGAACACGTAAACCGTCAATGGCGGGGAACCGCAAACTAGCATCATCCGCGTAGCAGCCGCATCGCAGTGCGTATAAAAACTACTTTCTCATATAAATTTTTGATTCCGGTCAGCCGGACGGCTGGCATTGGATGATTTCTCATCCTTAAAAAAAAAGCATTCCTATTGTACACTCCCCTAATTTCTTCCATTCCAACATCTATGGCTTCTTCACCAATTCAATAAAATGCCATCCACTACGGATTCTAATCATGACCTTTACAAAACCCAAAATTAAAGTATTTAAACAAACCTGTCTTCTAAAACCTCTTCTCTAGCCAAAAGCAGGTTATTCAGCACCGCTACACAGCCTTCAAACAGCATAAAGAAGGCTTCCCAAGATATGTCGTACTTTACGCCAGTCTTCGTACTTAGGACGTAGTGGATTAAATGCTGGACTTCAAAAGTTACGTCCACGAAGTTGAAGTCTAGTGATACCTGAAATAATAACAAGTAGCTACATAAATATACATATACTAGCTGACCTGCCACGACTTCGTTCGCGTGGTATCCTACCCCTACCCCTATCCGACCCCTACCCTGCACCAACCCTACTCTCCATTTTATTTAGAAAACATTTGTATAGGAAATAGAAAAGGGCTGTTTTGACGGCTTTCCCGGCAATTTTTTTTTTTGAATTTTTCTCATCTTTTAAACCTTCCCTAGACTTCCACGAACATTTCAAAACCAAGATAAGATAAATCCGTTCAGCCGTTCTCGAGTTTTAGCGAGACTAACGAACAGCAATTCATTTATATATATATATATATAGATAGATAGATAGATTACTAAATTGGGGTCGGTTTCTAGTTTGAAATGAAATATTTATTTTGTATTTTTTAGGGTTCCGTAGTCAACAAGGAACCCTTATAGTTTCGCCATGTCCGTCTGTCTGTCCGCGGTTTAGCTCAAAAACGATTGGTACTAGAAAGTTGTAAATTGGCATGAGTATACACGTTAACGACGCCGAAAAAGTGGTAAAATAAAATTTAGAAAAAAAAAAAAACAATTATTTAGGGTACCTCCCCTACATGTAAAGTGGGATGATAATTTTTTTTTCGTCCTTCCCATAGAGTGGGATATCAGTTGAATAGGTCTTTCAAAAATATTAGGGGTTTGGGAAGACTGTTTTTTGATTAAGTAAACCGTTCGTGACTTATCAAGCTTTAAAGTACCAATTTTCGTTAGAGTCAAGTGTCCCCTCTAGCAACTAAACGGTTGTAGTTAGAAATTCAAATGTCACGGCAGTAGTACCTATATATAACGAAGTTTAAAGGAAAACTATCACACATAAGTGGGCTTTACAAGTTTACGAGTAATAGTCGATCAATTGTATTTGACTCGAAAATTTCGAACAACTCCATAGAAATGCCAATAGATGGCGCTAAGCGTCAGTTGTATCGCGCTAGTTTCATATTTAAATATGTTTAATAAAAAGAAATCTTTTTAACAAAAAAAAAACCGTCTTCCAAAAAACCACTCGGTACAATGTGAAAAATAACTTTAATTTCAGAAGATGGTGTCTTTGGATCTGTATTTTAGTTTTTTGCCACCGACTTCCGAAATTAAAGTTATTTTTCACATTGTAGTGTTTTTTGGAAGTCGGTTTTTTTTCAATTCCCATTGGTTCCAGCTGAGGCTGTTATAATTCACAAAAGCCAGGGTTCCACATTAGAAAAAGTTGTTGTACATGTAAAGCCCGGTATTTCAAAATCAATGTTACATGTTGCTTGCTCACGTGCCACATGTGCTGAAGGTTTATTTATCGTTACTGAATGTTTTCATCCTCCACGTCCACCCTCCGACCAAGATTCAGTCGTAATGGAAATGGAAAAGCTGCGTCGATTTCCTCTAATACCTATGTATCGATTTTTGATGGAGCCCTACAGTTCATACCAAATTATGTTCCATAATGTTCAATCCTTACGTGCACACTTGCAAGATACTGTAAGTGATCCTCAAATAATGGCTTCAGATATCTACTTAGCAGTAGAAACGTGGAGCTGTTCTCAAGATTCTTTTATTATAACTAACTTTAAGGAAATAATTAGAACAAATGGCACTAAACAGTCTAGTTCAAACCCAGGTTTTGGTGTGTGTGCATGGGCAAAAAATCTCTCCTGAGACTCCCTGTCGTTTAGAGTGACACAGGTGCTGTCGGGGCACGGCTGCTTCGGCAAGTACCTGTGCCGCATAGACAGAGAGCCGGACGCTCGGTGCCACCACTGCGTCCATTGCGGGGAGGACACGGCGCAACACACGCTCGCCGAGTGTGTAGCTTGGGAGGAGCAGCGCCGTGTTCTCACAAATGAAGTAGGAGGCGATCTGTCGCTGCCGGCCGTAGTGCAGAGTATGGTCGGCAGCGCAGAGTCGTGGGAAGCGGTGGTGTCCTTCTTCGAGGACGTGATGTCGCAAAGGGAAACTGCGGAGAGGGAGAGAGAGATCTCCACTCCCTTCCCTGGCCGCAGAAGGCGCACCGGGCGCAGGGGAAGGGCGGATAACGCCCTTTTCCAGCCCCCATGAATGGGTCCAGGGGCGAGGGACTTGGGGAAGTCCCCCGCCCCCTATTCGATGGACCCGAGTCGCATGCTGAGGCGATGCACGGGGTAGTTCAACACCTCACTACCCCGTGCAGGAGGCGAGGCCGGGACAGACCCGGCCAGCACTAGTGGGGCTGCGGAAGAATTAGGTTTCCCGCGGCCCCCCGCGCACGTGTGAGGAGACACCGGGGTGGTTTTAGCCGGTAAAAATCCGGCACGTCCCTCCGCCATTCCCCAGGCGGAGGTAGTCTAAGAGGATTACACCCCGTAAAAAAAAAAATGGCCTCCACTTGGCCAACTAGGCAAGTGACACCGAGCGATAGCAAGACAAGGCAAATATACCGTCTACATGTTGGTATTGGCCTTCACTCGACAACGCTCGACCAACATGTAGATAGATAGATAGATAGATAGAATACTCTTTATTGTACACCAATAATTTAAACAAGCACTTGATTTACAATAATGCAAAAAAAAAAAATGGTTACAATGGCGGTCTTATCGCTGATAGCGATATCTTCCAGACAACCTTTGGATGGACTTTAAGAACATAAAACAAAGAGGGGAGGAGAAAGTCAGTGTACTTACTTCAAATATATAACATACACAAAAAGTAACTAAAGTAGTTAATATAACTATATATATAGGTATATATAATACAATACAATACAATACATAAATAAGTATAAATAAATATATGTGTTTCATATATATAAATATGTCATAAGGAAAGAAATACTAGGTAAAATCATAGGAGTGTATAAAAATGATCGACAACAGAGCTTTTAAAAGCAGCAAGTGACTGCGCTTGTCTAACTGACAACGGCAATGCGTTCCACAGACGAGTAGCCTGCACCGTATACGATGAATCATAAAATTTTGTGGAATGCGCAGGCATTGAAAGTGTCAAATTAACCGATGATCTCAAATCTCTAGTATGTGTGTCATGAAGGAACTTAAAACGTTCTTTGAGGTAAAAGGGAATTCTTGGATTGAACAGAATATTGTAAAGTAATGATAAAATATGCGCATTCCGGCGAAGACGGATAGGCAGCCACTTGAGCTTAATACGAAACTCAGAAACATGATCGTATTTGCGCAAACCAAATATGAATCTGATACAGAAATTTTGGAGTCGCTCAAGCTTATCTAGCTGCACTTCAGTGAGGTCTGGAAAACTTGCATCAGCATAGTCAAGAATAGGAAGAAGGAGAGATTGGGCGAGCGCAGTTTTAGTGGCAGTTGGCAGGAAATTGCGCAGTCTACGCAAAGACCCCGCAGATGCAAACAGTTTGCGACTCACTTCTTGTAACTGGGGACCCCAAGACAAGTCCTTGTCTATGAAAATACCCAAGTCTTTCACTACATCACTATAAGGTATTACTGCACCATCAAAAACAATTTGGGGAAGGTTCATCCAGTCAATTTTGGATCGCATTCTAGAGCTGCCAACCACAATGACTTGGGTCTTCGCAGGATTAACCTTCAAACCATGATCCAAGCTCCATTGAGAAATACGTGCTAAGTCATTATTCACAATGATCACTGCCTCAGACAGTTCATCTACGGAAGCTTGCGAATAAATTTGCAAATCGTCAGCATAAAGGTGGTAGGATGAGAGAAGTTCATTAGAAATAGAATTTATAAATACAGCGAAAAGAAGAGGAGAGATAACGCCCCCCTGTGGAACGCCGGCAGTGGTATTGCACCAAGAAGATGATGAATCTTCAATGCGAATACGTTGTCGGCGGCCACACAGGTAACTTCGAAACCAATCAATTGCATTTGGAGATATGTTAAGAGAGCGGAGTATACTGAGCAGGACATCGAAATCGACAGTATTAAAAGCGTTGCTGAAGTCCAGTAACGAAAGGACCGTCAACTTCCCATTATCCATACCTGATCTGATATCATCAGTAATTTTAACAAGAGCTGTGGTAGTGCTATGTCCTGAACGAAACCCGGATTGGTACAAATTTAGGAGTTGGTTTTTACAAAGGAAGGCACTAAGCTGACTGTGGATAAGGCGCTCGAGGACTTTGGATAGGAATGGTAAAATGGAAATAGGGCGAAATACAGAGAAAGAAACAGGATTACACTTTTTAGGGAGAGGAGTTATCTGAGCTTCTTTCCACAAAGATGGGAAAACACCTGAGGATATGGAATAATTGAGGAACCGAATGTGTACCCGTAGCACGAATACAGCTGAGTACTAGTGCTTTACATGAAGGTGACTGCTTATCTGATCTCTACAAACCTAGTATCTGGGTAACACAATATCCCTTGACAAGACCTGTATAAAATGTTCTGGTTTCTCACTACCCGTAACGACTTTTTATGCTATAAAGCTTTTCATGCTTTCTGAATCGCGAACTAATCTCCATATGTTAAGAGAGCCAAGCCTGTTCCATCATCCGACTACAAAACAAACGGCGATGCGCCATCGTTACATGGTGGACATCCCACCCGTACGCACAAAACGTTTTGGGAATACTTTCATTGTGCGTACGGCTAAGGAGTGGAATTCCCTACCGGAGTCTGTTTCCCGCTAGCTATAACCTGGAGGTCTTTAAGTCAAGAGTGAATAGGTTACTTCTAGGTAAGCGTGCTCCATCTTCGACCACATCATCACTTGCCATCAGGTGAGATGGTGTTCAAACGCGAACCAATTATCAATATAAAAAAACTGTTGCTTAACCTACGTTTCGATTCGTGCGTCTGTTATTATTTAGCAACAAACTCCTCCTTTTAAAACGAAATATAATATACAGTAAATAAAATGATTACCATAATTACCGGTAAGTGTATATTTACACGACTGATTCTAGGTAGATAGATAGAATATACTTTATTGTACACCAATAATTGAATCACACTTAAATAACAATATTGTAAAAAATTTGGTTACAATGGCAGTCTTATCGCTGAGAGCGATATCTTTCAGACAACCTTTGGAAGGACTTTACGAGCTTTAATTAAAATGGGGAGGGCTATATTAGTGTACTACTGTAGAAATATAATATAGTACATAAAATATATAATGTGTTCTTTAACATCGTGTGGGGAAAAACAAAGGAATAATCATAAGTTTGAAAGAAAATATATAAAATACTTTTTTACTTTAAGATTGGACTTACCTTTTTGGCTGCCAAAAGTATTTCAGACAATGAATCCAAATCCAACCTCACGATTTCACATATATCATCTTCAACTTTTATCACTTTCACAATCACATCATCGGTAGAATCTTCCTCATTTATCCTGGCAACACTACCTTCAAACTCATAGTGTTGTCGCATCCAATTCCTCAAATTCTTACAAGCGCGGTACATTAATTTTGACATGGCAACACATTTGGGGCCCACTATGTTTGCTTTGAGGCATTGCGACCAGAGGTATTTGAATACTTTTCGAGATGTTATTTCTGTGGTGTTTTCTTTTTGTATTAGTGATGGTTTCTGAAATCACAAGAGATAAGTAAAAATCATATAACGTTTGATGACATTTTTCTTAAGTCGAGCTTATCTTACTTCTTACAATTATTATCATAAATACGTAAGTGTATGTGTATGAATATATAGATGTTTGTTACTCTTTCACGCTAAAACTACCGAACGGATCTGAATAAAATTTGGTAAGTAGATAGTTGACATCCTGGAATATCACGACTGGATACCACTGCGAATTGTATCATTATTTTTAGTTGTTAAGTCCTTATTTGTTTTCTGTTATGGAGTTATGTAGAAGTATATCTACCCATTTATAGGGTATTAGCTTCTGCCCGCGACTTCGTACGCGTGGGAAGGTTTTCCCGCGCGAATCCCGATCCCGTGGGAATTTCGGGATAAAAAGTAGCCTGTGTTATTCCAGAATGTCAAATATCTACCTACCGAATTTCATTCAGATCCGTTCAGTAGTTTTTGCGTGAAAGAGTAACAAACATCCATCCATCTTCACAAATTTTCGCATTTATAATATTAGTAGGATAGTAGGAAGTAGGATAGTAGGATAGTAGGAAGGACTTTATCCTAGAATTCTCACGGGGTCGGGATTTACGCGGGAAAACGCTCACAAGCGAAACAAATCACGGGCAAAACCTAGTAGACTAATAAGCCCATGTTGTCTTAGATAATTAATTATTTTTCCTTATTGAAAAATGGAAACTTTCTCCAAGCTTGTGGATTACTGTTGGAATCTAATTAGGAACAACGGATTTGCAATATAAATTAATTCAACGGGAATAAAAATAAAAAATTGCCTATGACCTCGAAGATTCTTAGAACTATCAAATATACACAAAAAAAAAAACATTAAAATCGGTCAAGTCGTTTCGAAGGAGTTCCATAACAAACACGTGATACGTACGTTTTTTTTTAAAGAGAACAATGTGGGTGGAATTCACATAACTAGCAATCTTGTTAACCCCTCCAACTTAATTAAATATGCTTGTGTCTGGAGTGGGTTCAATTATAGAAGTAAAGCAAATAATTATTCAAGCAGTATTGTCACTCCCTTGGAAACTGAATCATAATCTCGGGTTAGGTTTTGTTAATAATAAGATACGTCATTAGCCCACATTGGACCAGTGTGGTGAAATAAGCCACCTCGTTTTCGTAAGCTAAGTCCTACATTCCAAGAGGCCATTAGAAAGTAGGATATACAAGGTTATTGGTAAAACAGTAATAACCCCTAACATCTTTTGTTCTATGACTTTTTAGAAAACATAATACATTTACTAAAAACCAACTTCTAGATCTCTTTTTTTGCCATTTGTACTATCAGTTTACCTACATTACTAGCGCTCAGCTACTTTTTCTACTAAAAGTTTACCTACATTACTAGCGCTCAGCTGCCTTTTCTACTAAAAGTTTACCTACATTACTAGCGCTTAGCTGCTTTTTCTACTAAAAGTTTACCTACATTACTAGCGCTCAGCTACCTTTTCTACTAAAAGTTTACCTACATTACTAGCGCCTTCTTTTGCTTTTCAGACTGCGTAATATTTAGAGCGTTCAATTGAAATATTTTTATTTTAGTATGAAAATCTGATGACCAGAAATATGATGAATTATTAAAAGTCATAGAACAAAATTTGTTCATTATGATGTTACTAACATAGTCCTGAGAGGTTGTTAGTGTTTTACCAATAATCATGTAGATATAATAGGTAAATATAATTAAAATTACCTTTAACACCACCAAATTATTTAGATCACTAATAAAGTTCGACACGTAACAATCCACAGAAGACAATTCGCAGACAAACTTCAATGTAGTTCCCATTTCTTCTAAACAACTACCACTAATCCTCTTTTTTTCTTGTTCTAAAATTAACCTTGTTTTAATGCTTCGCCATATTTGTATGAATAACTTATCTTTTTCTTCGAAAATTGAGTGTGTCTCGAGTTTCTTTATACGTCTTAGTAGTACGTTTAGAAGTTGGATTGCGGAGTCAATGTGTTGAGGTTTTGAGTCTGGATTTTCAATTGTTTTTATCTGAAAATAGATGAATGAGAAGTTAATAAGATGATTCCTCCTAAGAACTCTTAATCTCCTTAGCCTTTTTCCAATTAATGGGGTAGGCTTCCAGATGCAGCTGAGTATAGTCCTCGTCACGTAAGTTGGCAAGGTTTTGGTGTAGTGGGGGTAAGTTCGCGCATCGTACACTTAGTGGAAGAAAAAAGTGGTCACTTTTACTGCTTGCCATTATTCTATGATTATTGCCATAATTTATTTTTAATCATGTCTGTTCAGAAGAATGTTAAAGAAAGAAGATGAATTCGATAGTTAATTCGGTATTATAAATAAAATAGATATAATACATACACAAATACATTTAAAAGTGAAAAAAATGTATTAAAAAAAAACATTAAAAATAATATGTTCTCGTCGTCACAATTAGTTAATAAAACTGCTAACCCTTTTAATCTCCTTTTTTCCCGGTGTCTTAAAGACAGTGACGAATTCGTAATTTCAACCTTCCTTAACTATAGTATCTAACTGTTCTTTCTGACATTTTAATAGTCTGCGTAAAACGGTATTTGGTCCTGGCATTGTAATCAAAGTAACAAAAACTAAATTTAAAACAACAACTCGTAATAAAAACAAAGGGTACAACTTTCGTGTACGCAAGTGTATTCTAGAACTACTGACACACCAATCGCGCGCTCGTAGCGGCGCTACGTCATACCCCGCGTCCCGCTGACACCTAAAAATCAACTTCTGCGCATTGAACGACTCTTGCCAAGTAATTTGATGAGAACTATACTAGTGTTTTACATGTAGCACCTGCCTATCTGACTACACTTCCCGAGCCACGGATTCCTATTCCTATAAGATTCCTATCTTGATAGGTTAATATGTTCACCCGTCCACTGATAGACCCTGGTGAGGGTTCGTAACTTTTAAGATCGACTCACACGGCTGTTATTCTTTAGCCACGGGCTTCTTTCTGGCCCCTTACCAAGTAATGATTGATAACACCGGCCGACAAAATTTAACAAAAATCCAGACCCAGAGACCAGACCTAACATACCCGAAGGATTTTGATGCGCTGAATCCGAATCCGTTACAACAATCCGTACACAAGATCAACATGGTCTGGTCTCGGGCAGAATTTTATCGATAATTTTTTTTTGTGGTTGAGTTAATACGCTAATGTGTAAAATTTCAAATAGCGATATTTTGGTGAAAAAAAAAAAAAGATATTTGAAAAAATCCAAATCCGAAGGGTGGTACTTTCAATTGCCATACAACGTTATTTGATAATCATTTATTTCCTTCTATCACATAACCTCAAATACTGCAAAAAACGCGTTTTTTGCACTTTAAGTTAGAATATCTCGAAACCAGACGTATAGGAGCAATTCTGAACACGGATTCGGATTCAGCGCATCAAAATCCTTCGGGTACGATAGGTCTAGTCTCTGGGTTAAAAATTTGTAGGCCGGTGTAATTTATTATACTGTTGGTTCTGACTTCCACAACCCAGTCGCTAGGTAAAACCCTTCGGCAAGATTGAAGTAAATTTTTCTGGCTTATAACTACGTGTAACAACTGTCATAGATGTACAAATGAAAGCCGGGTCTAACGGCTTAACAGACTTTCAAGTTACGGAGGAATCTCGGCAAGCGTTGCCAATCTTGAAGATCGAGACTATTTTTTTTTTAATTGAAAATAGTTTCGCGTTTGACCACTATCTCACCTGATGGTAAGTGATGATGTGATCGAAGATGGAGCACGCTTACCTAAAAGTAACCTATTCATTCTGGACTTAAAGACTCCTAGGTTGTAGCTGTCGGGAAACACAGACTCTGACAGGGAATTCCACTCCTTAGCCGTACGCACAATGAAGTTATTCCCAATTTAGCCCCAAACTCGTCGAGCTCACTAAAACTGGCTAATATATTTAATGAAGAGAGCTAAACATGGCAAATTAATTAATTAATTCAACATAGCATAACTTTTAAACGGTACTCCAAGGGTGTGATAAAGTTGTCTTTCACCTCATACGCGTTTGTAATACGGTTAAATATCAAAATAATAAAATTAATACTTACAGCATTCTGAACAAAAAACTCTAAAGCAGTCAGCAGGCATTCCAAATTCTTGACATCATCACTATCTGCAGCATCGCAATACCTCGAAAGAGTCAAAGAATACGCTACCATAGCGTTAAGTGTTGCCACGCTGCTCTCCGATTCTACCACACTATCTTCAATGTTACCAGCATCGTTATGCGAAAAACTACTATTACCAAAATCAATGTTTTGGAATGATTCTAGTAAAGATTTGTGTAGTTTTTCTTGTAAGTCTGCTAATATTGATCTGAAGGCACTTGCGGTTATGGCTTTCTTTTGTTTGACTATTGATGGTAGGATAAGGCAAGTGATTTGGAATACAGGATCGTTAAATGATTCTATATCAGAAATAATCTTCTTATTTTTCTTTAATAATGTTTCTACTATGTTTTTCACTTGGTCACTGTCGATCCGGACTTTTTTCACAGCCAGTTCTAAAAGGCTCTTGATGATTAACAAACTGTTTGGAGTTTTTATTTTTAATGTGAGCAGATCCAATAGGGAGTTATCTTTGAAATTGAAAATTGAATCTGCAGGGAATATCTGGTACAAGTCTGGTCTTTGGAGACTTAATTCGAATATGCTTTGTAGTACATAGTCAATATTACGTTTTAGTTTTTTTGCGCTTGAGCATTTCTTGACTGCCAGCATAATAAAAATTGCTACCAATTGGTAGTTTTCCTCTAAATAGTGAATTGGCAGCTGCTTGAATATGTTCACTGAGTTTTTGATGACGTCTTGTGATTCAGAATTGATTGCTATTTCATTGAAATAGTCAATTATAGCTACTTCTTTAGTGAAGGAAGCCATATTGAAGTCCGATTTACCCAGCATTTTGCTTAAAGAATCTCCGTTTTCGAAGCACTTTGCTACATTTTTAGCTGTTTCTAGTACCAACATGTTCAATAAATCTCTGTTAGCAGTTATGGCGTTTATTTTGAGCACATCTAAGTCAAGATCAGCCAAACAAAGTTTGACCAAACTCTTGGCCAATAGTTTCACATGTGATTTATCTAAATCTGTGAATAATATTTTGCAGAAATACGTATTTTGTAAAAGAGATGGGTTGGTGGTGATTTGCTTGATCAGATGAGTTTTTGTAGATGTTATATTTGGGTTTTCTTGTTTATTTCTTATAGACAGCAATTCAAGAGCCATTGTTTTGGCTAACAATAGGTTATCCTGGAATATATACAAGAAAAATAGGATTACTTGTGGCCTAAATTATCTCAGAGCTAGATTTTGTATTTCGAATCAAAGAGAAATATTTAAAGTTATTCGGGGTTGTAGGATTATTTTAGCGAGATACTATGACCTCGGGACGCAAAGGCAAGAAAGAAAAGGGTAGGTTTTTTGACAGTTAGTCCGACACTCCCTTTCGCCCAGAGCGGGAAAGGTTCGAATCTATTTTTCTGAGTGGAAGGTAAGTCGAGAATATTTGGTACTTGAACGAATATAAATAAATATTCAATGCCAATATCAAAGCGTTATATTAACTTGTATATAAGGTGTTCCAAAACGACATTTTTTAACCCCTCAAGTGTCAACGGTACAGCGTATGTACATAAAGTCACGGCTCGCATTTGACGATGTATTTTACGTTTCTGTTGCAAGTAACACGATGTGGCTGTATCATTCGACTAATTGATTCATACTTGACCAGTTTTAGTAACATTTTAAAGGGAACACCGATCAAAAAACGAAAAAAACAATGTTATGTTGTGACGCCGCAGACTTTATCGTTGTATCATCAAATAGTTTTTATTGTTTACAGTGTCTAAGTGGAATAATATGTGTTAACATTTCCTACATATTATTGTGTTATCGTGAGTTTTGTTACGTGAATATGTGTTTTTTCGTGTGTATGACTTCGAATGTGAGTGAAAATTATAAAAGTGAAAACATATCACATCACTGCGAGATAAGGTCAGTTTGCTTTGCTTATTGAATA
Source organism: Tholera decimalis (assembly GCA_943138885.2). NCBI lineage: Eukaryota > Metazoa > Arthropoda > Insecta > Lepidoptera > Noctuidae > Tholera > Tholera decimalis. Next base: position 7,876,449 of record OW964571.2, read on the forward strand.
ATATAAATAGTTAGATAAACTCATAACGAAGCCAGGAAGGTATAATATACCATGATAATGGCCATAATTTTTTTTCTGAAGTCCTACCCAAAAATCAAAAAATACATTTAACTTGCGACGCGCGAGGGGTTAAGAAGGGTGTTATAAGTTTGACCGCTATGTGTGTCTGTCTGTAGCAGTCATGATCTGCTTTTTCCTTAGCTACGCTGCGGTCGGCTTCCAGTATAACCAGTATGCAGACTTCTAGTGTTATACATGCAGCGGCTGCTATCTGGCCTCCTCTACCCAGTAGCTAGTTAAAACGAAACCTTTCACAAAACTGGTGTCAAATTTAGACTATGTAAAAACTGTTAAAGATATACAAATGGCAGCCAAGACCTACGGGTTAGCGTGCGTTCTAAGGCATGAATAAATCTCAATTATGTTAAAATGGGCTACCATCTACGGGCTAAGCTCGGCAAGTGTCACTTAACCTTGCTTAATTTATACACGAGCTTGAATGGTTTTTTACTCAGCAGAGGCTTTATTTGTTCTCAACTAGTACACACACCGCTCACACGCTCAGGGTGAGTTTTGTACACTCTAGTTTTTAACCGACTTTAGAAAAAGGAGGAGGTTCTCAGTTCGTCTTGAACTTTTTTTTGTGTATGTTATACCTCATAACTCGGCGACGGCTGGACCAATTTGGAAAACGCTTTTTGCGTTTGAAAGGGTATACTTTCTAGTTGGTCCCATTGTTATGAAATCAAGATCTGATGATGGGATCCTCGAGAAATCGAGGGAACTCTTCAAATATTATAGGCACACCTATTTTCGCCGTTTTCGGTATTTTTTATAGTACCTTGAGTAGTTGCTTTTGAAAAGTACCATTTGGGGAAGTTGAACTGATGATGAAGACCACAGATGGCCACAGAAACTACTCAATAATAAGTAATTCGTGAATTGCGATTCGATTACTTGAGTACGGATGTTAAGCACTTTATGCTCGTCATAATTCATATGGTGATGTAGAGCCGATGGTGAAGTACCAGGAGAACTCCTCAAAAATTAACGGCTATGCATAGGGAAAAGCAATATTTTGTAAAAGGTGATAAGTTGTTGACATTATGGCTTTTGTAACTAGATAAATTACTAACCGACCCACTAAAAAGCGTGAAAAAAAAATTTTGCAAATTAATAGAACAGACTTCCATATCAAAACACTACAAAGCCAAAAATAACTTTAATTTCGGAAGGCGAACGAAAAAAAGAAAATGCAAAACCAATAACATCGACTACCAAAATTAAAGTTATTTTTGGCTTTGTAGTGTTTTGATATGGAAGTCGGTTCAATTTTTTTGCAAAAAATTTTTTTACGTGTTTATTTCCTACCACAATTTTTATTATACCTATATTTTTTTATTTCATATTTTGGCAAGCAAAAATTTATTTATTAATGTATGTTACGTTTTTACTGCTCATTATTTTATCTGTCGTTCACTTATACCAAGTATCTTGAGTTGAGAGGTCTGGCTCTTGTGATACAGGCTGTCCTAGCACAAGAGCCAAGGCAACACCGATGTTTGTAGCTAAATGTCTGAAATAAATTATTCTTATTCTTAATAATATTCTTAAAACTTACCAAAAGCACAACAGCTTCATCATCCTCAATTTTTGCAGCCAACGCTATCCATTGCTTGCTATTCAAACAAGGCAACAACATACTAAGGTCGAAAACCTCCGATGTATCACTGCCAGGAGATATATCCAGTTTCACGTTACTGTACTTTATGTTTAGAAGTTTCAGTTGTGCAACGCTTTGGCATAGCTTGAGGAATGACGTCATTAGAGGTCGATTCTGGAATATAATAAGTAAGTACGTAAGTACTGTGATATGAAATGAAATATTTGTTTTGTAAATTGGGGTTATAAATAACACTTTTACGTCATGTTTTTTTGCGTTTTATGTTTAGCTAGATGAGGCCGGTGTTTCCTAACTGACTACTCTGAGAAGAAGAAGCGAAACAAACTCAGAGATAAGCGTCTGTTTTAAAGTTCATACAATTCTTATTGGTCCAATCATATATGAAAAGCATGTAAGCGCATGTCTGTGGTGTTCTTTTGAGGAAATAAGCACACAAATTTGAGCGAACCTATCTAGCCAGTGTATCTACATACACAGGCAAAATTATTTTCTTCTTTTTCACACAAGCGGAGCCGCTGACAGCAGATTAGTATATATTATATTATTATATACTTATTGTGGAATATATATTTTATTATTATTATTATTTGTCGCGCGTAGTTAAATAGACTTCGAAAAATTTATGGAATGAAAAATCTATTTCTCTTTTTCGCGTTCAAGTATTTTTCCAAACATAAAGATATAAAGTATAGTTTATAGATCATCTTCAGAATCCGTTTGCAAGCAGGTTATAATGGCAGAGACTGAAGTGAGGTTTTAATTTTATACTTCAAGGATCTATGTAATCCTTATAAGTAGTAAGATGCTCATAAATAAGTTAGAGTTGCCAAAAATTTGTATTCTTTTTATTGGAACCTTCCAGCAAGACGATAGCGTTGAGAAAAATAGCTCAATCTGCACTAATAAAAGCCAAAAGTCGAAGCTATGTACAAGAATTGAATATAATTAAATAAATCTTTCTTTATTTGAGACACCAAGATTCACAATGAAAATACTTATAATCCTAAATTTTAGTAACATATGTAACTTATTATGTTAGTAATTATATTATTATTCTATTACAGGAATGTCCTTTCCAGGGTCCTAAACTATTCCCATGCCAATTTCATTTAAATCGGTTCAGCGGTTTAGGCTTGAAAAGGTAATAGACAGACAGACAGAGTTACCTCGCATTTATAATATTAAGTCTAGTTTAGTCAGTATAGTATAGAAGTATGGATGACTGACAGGTTGCTCTCTATGAGATGCTTAACTATAGGGATTTCATCATACCTGTCAGCTTACTAAATTCAAAATTTTATCAGTAAATACTCACATAACTAAGCTTCAAAACACAGGCTCCAAACTTGCCCAAACATTCCTCCTCAAACATGGAGTACACATTCCAGAAATCTTCCGCAACGTTCATCGGTACAGTGTGATCCGCCATTTTGTTGTGTTGTAAGAACGACGATAAAATGGCCGACAGGACTTCTGTTAGTACAATGATTGACGGGCCTGGAAAATTAGGGTTATTATTTTAATAAAATATTTTTTAAGGACATATTGTTTACCCCTCTAACTAAGCTAAATATGCTTGTGACTGAAGTGAGTTTTCGGCAAGAGTGTAATGGGTTCGAACCTGAGACCTCTCGATCACAAGTCCAACACCGTAGCCATTAATTGGACGCTTTCAATCTAGCACAGCTTGGAACTTTGGAAGAGTCCTATATACAGCAGTGGTGTCATTCTGGCTAAAAGAAAGATGAAGCACTTAGTCACAAGGAAACTACTTTTTGTCTTATTTTTTTTTTCTTTTTTTGCTTTTCCCCGATCATGGAGAACATCGGGACCTTGTACATCTGTATGGCCATTTGCGTTCTGTTTTTTGTTTGAAACTTTCGCTCTTTAAGCGGCGCACTGTGTCTTGTCTATACTGTGTGTACTCATCCTTTGCTGGATGGGACTCTTGCTGCTCAGGGCTTTATGCTTATATATTTATACTTATTTATTTATGCTTATATTTTTATATTTATTTATTTATTCTTATGTATTTATGCTTATATGTTTATGCTTGTACACTTGTGCTTTAATATTTATACTTATATATTTATGCTTTTATATAAAAGCTTATTATATAAATTATATGAATGCTTATATATTAACTATTGTAGTTTTTATTTCTTAACTCTATTACATCTATAAGTCTTATATACATATACATATTATATACATACTTTAAGTTATTGTCTTATTTATAAACATTCTTACATTTATATTTCTTAATTCTATTTTATATGTATGACAATAAGTATTTTTATTTATATATAATTATGCATTCAGCAGGGTTTGTGAGTTGTGTTTTTTTTGTTTATTTTTATGGTTTTTTCTTTATTTTTATACATGTTTCTTTTTGTCTTCTTAACAGAGTCAAGAACAATTGTTTCGTTATATTGTCAAGTTTAAAAAAAAAATAGGGTTTCTCTCAAGAATTACTATCTACTAACAACTAGGTAAAAAACATACACAAGTCTTGCTTTTCTATACTAAGTTTGATCATGTTTATATTAGTTCAAGCGTGCGGAAGTATCCTTAAATAGTGACTTTGTTAATCACATAAATAGTAGCATTTTTGACATTCTTAAATGACTATCTCGCGAACAAAATACCTCAGGGGAAACGGTTACTCTTTTCTTGATTCAAACAGCTGCCATTATCACTTCAAAATATTGAGTTGAATTGAAAGATACCTGATTTGCTACTACCGTTTCTTTGAAGATTGTGAAATCATCCTGCCTCCCGATTGAGGCGTAGCGGGAGTTTGTCAGACTTTTACTGACTAAAACCTATACGTGTTCCGTCATTTGCCCTTCGTGTTCCGAGGCCGCGATAACTCTTTCGAACAATTTCACAACCCCGGCAGGCAACGGCCCGCTTGTGGGTCCCGACAATTTTGCTGACAACACGACGTGCCGTCTACACGGATTTAGTTTCTAGCTGAGTCACCCTGCGACTCCCGACGCCCGGAGCGTCTCCTGCGGCGGATTTCTTACTATCTAACTAGGCATTAAGGCTACAGGGACAAAGAAAAAGATATGCTCACACCAGGGGCATTCGGGCCAGGACTTGATACTAAAAGCAATACTTACTGACAAATCCTTCTTCCAACATCATCAAACAATTCACTTCCATATCCTTTTGCAGTGACTCTAGTAACTCCTTATTCTGTCTGAACATCAATTCAGACGTCATTTTACCATACAAAGTAACTGACGCTTCAGGAAATAAATCAGAGCCCGTTATTATTTTACTCTCCAACTTTTCAAAATCTCCGCCATTTTCCTTCAACTCTTTTACCTTCTGTATCAGTTCAAACTGCTCAGTGTTGTAAGCTTCCAAAATATTTTTTACTAATGGTAGAATTTGGTTTATAAAAAGAGTTCCTCTGCTTAGTTTGAAAAGTATGTCTAGTAAACAATTAATGGTATCGGTGTAAGATTCGGATATATTAGAACTGTTTTTCTTTGCAGTCATTATTGGAGGAAGAATTAAGTCGATTTTTTGCTCAATCAATACAGGATCTAATATCAAAGCTGTTTTTATTATTTGTAATGTCGTCTTGTCTAATTTTCCTTCAAGTTTTAGCTGTCCCATCATAACAGCTTGCAAGAAAGATGTGAAGTTTTTCTTAATTTCAACTTTAGATATTTTTTCTCCAAAAGTATCAGTGAGGCGAACATTAATATCTACTTCATTCTTCAAAAGAACCTCAAGCATATTCAAAAATAGGGTTCTTTTAGTTTTAATATCATTGCTTTCTAAAATAGAGGGTAGATTCATAGCTGGCACTATGAAACTCTGTTCCATATTCAAAACATTAGCAACCATAATGTAAAAAGCAAACACAATTTGATTCTCTTTTTGAAATGAGCTCACAAAGACATCAATGAAATTGTGTAAGAATTTCGAATTATTATCAGAACGATTTTTGGGAAATTCGAAAAATGTATTCATGATTTTGATTACAGATTGTATGTTATCCCCTTTTTCTGCAATGAGTTGTTCTATATTGTCCTTACGGATTAATGTTTGTAAGAAGCTGATGAAGAATGATCTCTTGTTAATGGGGAATAAAATATTCTGGCACAATTCTAGAACAGATTTTCGACATTCAGTGTCTAAGAAACTGAAAACGGTCTCTAGATTTTCTCCATTCAATAATTTGATGATAAATTCTAATTTCTTTTTAGATTCTCTGTAGTATTTTACAAAGTTGTTTAGAATTTTTTTACTCAGTTCGGCGTTTGTGTCATCGTTTCTTAGGAATTGCAGTAAAGTTATTGTAATAGTAAGATAGTCATCAATTTGTAAACTTAACTGTGGAGAGATTTTGGGGTTTTCTAAGAATTTTGAAACATATTTTATTTCAGTGGTCTGCAGTGGGTTCCGCTGTATGTATTGCGATACAATCTGTAATTAGAAAAATAAATGTTGTTGAAATAGATTTGTGCATAAAGCATACTTTCTATTCATAACTTCAATATACAATACAGTAAAATAATACAATAATGTTTATTCACTGAAAAAAGTGTTACAATTTTTTAATATGACACTGGATCCCGCACTAGGATACCCTGTGTCGCAGGATCCAGTCTCTCTCGACATAAATGGTTTAGATTTAGGGATACAAATGTAACAGAGGATATTAATTAATTAAGCTAAGGTATGAGGTGTGCATGATGTGAGCAATAGTGTGTGTGTTAGGACTTCATAATTAAAAGGTTTTCTGTTTCCATGTAATTAAGACCCAACAGCCATTTCATCACCTGTGTCCTACAGCCAAACCTGGTCATGGAGACAAAGTTCAGTTGGCTATTGATTTTCTCATATTATTATATGTATGGTCCTATACAGGTGAATACACGATTGCCAAACCTAAGTTTGCATAGAGGTCTATTCCACTTTGGTTTTCTATGCGCTCGCTGATCAGTGCAGTGGCGGTACCTTCATATAAGCCCAAAAGCCCGGCATGCCTTACTAAAAAATGCTCGATAGAGAATCAATGTCAAACCCGAACTATTTAAAAGTTCGCGCGCTTAATTCTTATCAAAATAACACAATGAATCTACTGAGTACAGCTAAACTACTACGCATCGCGATTGTTCGCGCGCAGAGTTTCGCATTTGTAGCATCTAATGATCTACATATTGCTATCTCGCTTACACGCACCGGCTTTTACCGGGCTTTCAAATACTATATCTGTCACTTTCGCACTTATAGCGATGTGCCGTATAACGAGTTAGGCCTTAGGCATAGAACAAATCGATCACTATGGCAGATACAAGCAGGGCATTCGTATGAAGTTGCATGTGTATGCGTGACCTTGTCAGCTTGCCAACTCTGCAGTGTTGCCGTTTTAGCCACACGTTGAAAGATCTTGGAGATTTTTAACGTGTTTGGAAACTTTTTTAACATTTATCAACAATAAAAACTAGCGACTTTTAAAATAACGAAATTAAATACAGTCAAAACCGTTTACAACAACATCATTTAGAACAACATACCGGTTATATAGACCAAAATCATAGGTACAAAATACTTTGTACCTTGAAAACATCACCGGTTATTACGACTATCGGTTTTTACAACCAAATATGAGTGGTCCCTTGGATGTTGTTATAACAGATTTTGACTGTATTCAAGCAATATCTTAAAAATAAAAAAAAATTAGCTAGATTTTTCATATACCTGGCGACTTTTTTTGCCTAAATGACAACACTTGAGTAGTTCCCGACATCCTAGAGTGCAACTAACTTCACTTCAGTTTCATTTGCTTGAGTGAAAAAAGCTGTTAAAGTTTTCTGTTTGTTTTCTAAGATTTTCTCAGTGATACAATTGTTTTGGTGATTTACCTACAACAATGGAGGTAATTGTACCTTGTGAGGATTTAAAATGCGTTCAAGTTTTGATTGGCGAAGATAAGGTAAAATCTTTAAACTTTGCTCAGAAAAAACAGTTAATTTCTTCATTAAAACCGACGCCTAATCTGTGTATTTCTCAGACTAGTAAATCGCATAAACGAAAATTTAATAGATCAGTCAATCATTTCATTCATGAGAATAACCTCGAAGATGCCTTTCCCGAGCTGTTAAAGTTAGCGTATCTTGTTGTAACTATACCGGCTACAAGTTCTTCCGCGGAACGTGCTTTTTCGTCTCTTAAACGTATCCATACCTATCTGAGAAATACACAAGGTCAAGAGCGTCTTTCCGAATTATCAATGATAGCTATTGAAAAACAGTTGTTGGTAGAATTAAAACGATCACCAACATTTTACTCTGATGTAATTAAATCATTTCTTAAGAAAGATAGACGATTCCAATTAGAATATAAATAATTTATTTAAATTCCTTATTACATTCTATCTAGCTATTTTTTAACTTTCGTTTTGTAACTTTTTGTTTTGTTTTTTTTTTTGTCTGTAACCTGGGTTCTGTTACGAAGGAAGCAACTACTTACCATAACTTTGTTCCCTCAAGCAATGAAGCAAACCAAACGGCTTTTTTCAAAGCCACCGGAGGTATGCAATTGCTGATATGTTTATTATATTCAATCTAGCACTAGCATGCCTTCAGTGTGCTTTGGTTACCTCATTCACCGCACGACAAGCAAGAGTGAAATTGAAGAAAGAAGAGGAAAGAAGAAGATGGATGAATTCACTTTTAATTTATTGTACCTAACCAGTAGTTTATGAGAAAATTGCGATGATACATACGTAGGTACCTACATACTCAGTCGAAAACGGGCTTGCGTTATTTTGAAACCCTAGGCACGCCACTGCTGATCAGTTACCATTGTAGTCACTGCAGTTTTATGGAACTTTAGTTTATTATTTATAAAGCTCATTTATTCCATATTCTTCATTATATGCGTGTTTACTAATTAACAGAATTCTATATTATTTGAATATGGATCCCTTTTGGGTAAAAGCCTCCTCCATCCCGTGCCAATTTTCCTTGTTATGGGCCAACTCCATCCAACTCGGACCAGCTACTGCAATGATATCGTCCGCCCATCTCTTGTGTGGTCTGCCCCTGTTCCGCTTGCCTACCGGTCCAAACCACTTCGTTGACTCCAATGTCCATCTTTTATCTCTACATCTCGAAATATGACCTGCCCATTTCCATTTCAGTCGTAGAGCGTGTAGAAGGGCGTCTGTTAGTTTAGTTCTTTTCCTTATCTCTTCGTTTCGGGTTTTCTGTATTTTCCTGAGTTTTAATATGCTCCTTTCCATGGAATGTTGGCATGATAAGATTTTATTTTTTATTTTGTTAGTATATGTCCATGTCTGGCTTCCATATGTCATACTTGGTAGAATACAGGTGTCCATTATTATTCTTTTGAACTTCATGTGATAGTCCCCTTTTAGGACTTCCTTGGAACTTTAGTATCACTGACAAAATGTACTGTTGGCGCACCATAAGAACTCTAGTTTTCTGGTAAAGCATATCAGTGGGATATCGGAGACAATTTAAAAGATACTTTTAAGATAGCTCTTTGAGCACGTTCAGCAGCTAAGAGAAAACTTTTACCAGCATGACACCAAGATGATGCAGAAATTAAGTATTAACTGACATAAGGCTTGGTAGGTCATCATAATTGTATCCATTTCAGCTATCAATCGTAGTCTTTTAAATATGTACAGAAGCTTCCTTACACATCCAGAAACAGATTCTATTTGCTTTATTCATGACAAACATTCGTCTATGCTAATTCCTAGATATTTTATGCTATCCACTAGTTCAAAAGTGGGACAGTTACAGCTAACCCCTTTTTTTTTAACGTGGTAAAATTATCAAATAAGTCCTCCCACTCCGGGCAGGGTGGGAGGGACTGTCAGACTTTTACTGACTAAAATCCACGGTGTTCCTTCAATAACCCTTTACATACCGGGGCCACGGTAATGGGATGAGTCCCACGACCCCGGCGGGCTTCGGCCCTCTGCAGAGGGGGCCTCGTCATACCCCTAAAATGCGATTACAAAGGTGGAATCTGAGAGAAAGTTCTTTGGGAGCAGTTGTTCTATTGCTGACTGTAAAGTTAACTGTCTTAATTCTTTTAATGTTTCAGGTTAGTAAGTTATGTTGCGACCAGTTAGCAACTTTCAACATTCCAGCCTCTACAGCACTATAGGCTTACTTCCAAGAGTCGCCATGGAAATATATAGCTGTATCATCAGTATAGGCGGATATTTGCGCATTATCCAAGTAGAGTGAGCAAAGACCATTAACATACAGGAGAAACATGGTGGGACCAAGAACGCTGCCCTGAGGCACCCCATATGCTACTCCAGCAAAGTTGCTTTGGTAGTCACCTAAGCAAATCTTCTGTCGGCATTCAGAAAGATAAGATGCAAACCAGTACAAGGCAATCTCTGATATCCAGACGCTCCATTTTCTTGAGAAGTATAGGCCTTGAGACGGTATCAAAGGCTTTGGCAGGGTCAAGGAAGACGCCGACTCACTTTTTACCACTGTCAAGGTTACCAATGACATGGTCCACAAGGTTAGAGACAGCGTCCTCCGTTGACCTGCCGTTGCGGAATCCATACTGGTTTGCCGATAGCAGATCGCGCTTTTCCAGGTACAACAAAAGTCTCTTGTTTACCAGTTTCTCCAGGATTTTGAATAAAGATGTGAGAAGGGATATAGGCCTATAATTGGATGGAACTGACGCATCTCCAGCTTTGAAGATGGGGCAAATATTTGCTATTTTTAATGGGACAGGAACTATTCCTGAAGACATGCCCAAATTACATAAATGTAAGATGGGATTGGCTAAACATACAGGCAGTCATATGGTGTAAATGTTAGATCAGTGAAGTTTTAATGGCTGGTTTCATGAAGGGATTTAAACTACCCAAGTATCCTATAATCTAATTAATCATAAAAGAAAAAATATGCTTTCTAAAACCAATAAAATAGATTTTGACTACAATTTAAATGCTTACCAAAATTAATAAATTGCTCACATATAGTACAAAAATTGGCTTCATCCCTTTACACAGAAAAAGACATCCTATCTCAATGTTTAATTTCACATCATGATGTGGTGTAATAAAATTTGGTGAGCAGGGCTGGTATTTAAAATTTGTTGGTACCTAGTATTTCAAATAAAACATCACCACCAACACCAACCATAAATTTTGAGTAAGCTCTATTGCATTTAATTCAAAATAATTTCTAATATTTATGTATAAAATAATCAGTTTAAACATACCTGTATCAATTTACTCTTCAGCTCACTGGTCAGATCATCAACCGCTGACAGCCAATCAAGCACATTCTTCAACTCTTCACTATTCAACTTATTGCTCTCAGTCAAGGTATGAAGCCATTCAGCCACAATTCTTTCTTTAGGTGCCGTGGGGAAGTGGTGTGATTGCACAACGTTTTTAGCAAGGCAGAGCCTTTTGGGAAGTGGCGTTCTGTCATCATCTAGACGACGTTTCAGTTCTGTAATAGTTAAGAATAAAAATAAAGTTTTTGAACTTTAGTTACAGTAATTTCCTTATCCTAAATAATTAACACAACTGTTACATTTTGTTGTTAAATATTTAGATAGATATACTTTCTATTTTACACCACAACAGAATTAAATAAGGACTTAACAACTACAAAAGGTGTTATACCGTTAGTAGTACCTACCTATAGAATTAGTAGTACCGATAGTTGTCTTACCGCCAAAAGCAATATCTTACGGACAACCACTGGATGGATTTGACACAGCATGAGAAAATAAATACACAGAAAGTCCATGGTGCACTATTTACTTAGTAAGTATATACAATAATTAAGTAATAAACTTCATATTCAATACATAAAAAAGCTGGGTCACATACTAATATTAACAAATTAAGAAGAGAACAGAACAATGTTTAGTGAATAAGGATGTCAATGGTCTTCAAACTAGGCGACGCCTGCATTTTGAAAACCATAGTTGAGTTAAGAAAAAATTAAAATTTCTTATTTCAAACAAATATATCTGGTGTGACAATGTCATAACAAAAAAAAAATCCTTATAATCAAACAGAACAATTAAAATAAAACAAATACATGCACATGGAATTAAATATTTTTCAGGATTAGTACTGGTTTGATTGATCTTGTAGTAGTATTGTGTGGCTTAATGAATTCACTTTTAGGCAACCAGCGAGTAATTTTATAATAAAACTTAAACTTAAACACATGTAAACGGTAAGGTTTTGAGAAAGGAAATACTTATTTTATTAAAAACATACATTCACGCTTTTAAATACACATAATTATTTAAAAAAATGTTGAAATATTGCATGTATTGGAGGTTATGATATACAGCATTCATTTTAACTGTATTATGAAATAGATCTTACCATTCAACGGATTTAGCAACATGTTACAAATATAAATATACAATAACTTATGTACACTTTTTAATAACACAAATTAGAACTTTAAGAAGGAACAATAATCTTTTCGCATGCTGTATTGTTGTTATTTGACGTTTTGATACTGCTTGCGATTCCCATTCCTGTCCTGTCACTTATCACAGTTATCACCATCCAGATGAACCAAGTATTAAAAATAAAATAAAAAAATCATTTTGATAAGTTGTAATCAGTATAAGTGTACTATTTTTATTTCATATGTCTTGAAAGCTAGTACTATTGAGTAATTAATTTTTTACTGTAATCATGACCATCTTTGGCAGAAACTAAACGCATTTTGGTCTAACCCTATACCTACCCTAGGTTTTGTAGAGATGGATAGAACCTAGTTATAGTACAATCGTCAAGCTATCAATGACCTCGATAGATGACAGCACAAGAAAAAATAGAAGTCGCAATGGTTTTGTTACTGCCAGAAATATAATACACGCGCGGGCGAAGACGAGGGTGATAAAGTCCGGTTAAGTAGACTCACAGCCTTAGTGTGCTGATCTACAAGTGGCCCTACCTAAAAAAAAAAAAAAAAAAAAAAAAAAAAAAAAAAGACGAGGGTGAAAATAAATACCAATCGATGGGGTTGTGTCACATAATTAGTTTAAACAAAGTGGAGCTTAATGTTAAGTTCACTTTCCGCTTGAGGTGAATTAATCATATGGCAGAATCCCATCGCTGGGTATTTACTTTTAAATCTCTTGAACAGGGCTAGTGCTGGCCGAGCTGACCAGCGCTTCCAAGGTTGAGGTTAACGCTTAACGTAATAGAATTGACTAAAAAATTTGTATTTATCTAATGCAATTATGGAAATAATTAATAAAAAGTTACACAGGCTTTAAGACATGTCTATAGTTTAGGTACCTGCAAGTATAGCCAAGGGCGGATCCAGGGGGGTCATGACCCCTCCTGAGCTGGGTCCAGGAGGACCTAGGTGGACCACTCATTAAAATTATTAAACATAATGTTTTTATATAAGTATATTTTTGTCACAATATTGATTTTATTTAAGTACTTTCAATATTTAAAACGTATTATTCGGGAACGAACGCATCGATTTGAATTGTACCGCGCCACCGCCACGGCCGCCACCACAGTCACCACCTTTCATTTATGTCACATTTCGTGTGACACTTGCGCGCGCTTTGTTTCGACTAACGTCTAGCTAGACCTAACCTCAATCGGAACGACTAAACTTTAGTAATAAAGTACTAAGTTAAAAAAACTTCTGACCCTATTATAAAACGATTTCTGACCTTATTTTAAATTGCAATGTTGAGGTGTACCTTAATATAAGATTTTTTTTTATGTATTATGGCTGCACTACCTGTTAGTGTAGCTTCCTCTACGTTACGAAAAATCCAGTCGTGGCTTTAATAGAGCTTTAATGGTTGAAGAACGTGAAACCAGACTGGCACTTCTCCACGTCCACGATGATGATGATGTTCATCCTAGTCGATTTCGGCTACAGAGACTGTATCATGGCTATTTCATTCAAACATTAGAGCTTGGTTGTTCAGCTCTCCGACGCGACGGCGACGGTGCGCTCATTGATGACTGGCGTACCCACATTTCACTCAGAATACATGTTGCATATAAGGCACGTTAATACACCGTTCGCACGACAATAGTGTATGTCCGCTGGTGGTCTGCGTCTGGCCTTCAACTCGTCTCGTTTTTTGTCCAAATCTGATCGTCGTAGCAATTCAAAATCAGAAACTTGCAGATTAATGAGACGTCTCCAATCCAAACATTGAGCTGCTTTGCTTTGCAAGATTGAACCATCTCAATGGGAGCACCATTGAGATGGATCGATCTTGTATCTTTTCATATGCTTTTTCAGAACATCCTTATATCTTAGGTATTGTCCACCCCGTTGACGTTTGCCATATTTGAGTTCTGAGAAGAAGATGTGTTTAGCCAATCTGTTGTCCGACATTCGCGAAACTTGTCCACTCCAGCGCAGCTGGCGCCTCATGAGGTAGGTCTCGACACCTTCGACGTTTGCACGACGAAGAACATCCTTGTTTCGGACACGATCTCCGGATGTTCATTATATCTTGCTGATAGATTATTGATACATGTCGAGAGCGCGAATGTGCTTTCAGGGTTAACAAAACACAGAAACATTGGTCGACCTTGCTCCCTGCTCTTTTCAATAAGATGGCCTCGTAGGTTCTTCTCTCCGGCCTGAAGCCGAATTGAGATTCTGGCAGTATTTCTTCGGATAAAAGCAGCAATCTATTTAGAAGGACTCGGTCTTTTTTTTTTTTCCTGGAACGGATAGAAGGGAAATGCCTCGGTACGAATTATGGTCAGAGCGATCTCCTTTGTTTTTGTACAGTGAGCAAATGCGAGAGATTTTAAAGCACTTAGGTACATCTTCTTCCGCCCACATACGCAACAACAGTTTCCACATGATCTGGTGCAACTCGTCTCCTCCATACTTCAGCATTTCGCCGCAGATATTCTCTTCGCCTATTGCTTTCTTATTCTGCTGTTGCCTGATGGCCGTTGTGACTTCATTCAGACCGTTAATTCTGATCGATATTGCCATATGATCCGAACTTGTTTGGCTACAAAATGCAAAACCGGTATGACTACAACCGCAACACCTTTTTCCAGCAAGATGGAGCCACTTCTCATGTTACAAATGACTCATTAGCTGTCTTCACGATTTATTCCCTGGAAGAGTGATAAGTCGCCGAGGAGACATGAACTGGCCACCGAGGAGCCCTGTTTTAACGCCTACTGATTTTTTCCTATGAGGTTACCTAAAAAGTAAAGTTTACAATCCATTGCCACCCAACCTGAATATTTGAAACAAAAAATCACTGAAGAAATCAATTCTATTCCAAGAGCGATGCTCCATCGAGTGATTGAAAATTTTAGCTCCAGGTTAAATGAGTGAACAAGTGAATGGTGCGAATTTGCAAAAGGTTGCGATTTTTTCATAAATAAACTTCAAGAACTGCTCTTTAATTCAACAATAAATAAAACGAGTTTTAATTGATATCGTTGTTTTTTATTTAACATCTAAAAACGAAAAACATTCTGAGACACCCGTTACCCAATATTTACATCTATCTATTATTATCAAAATTAAATTATAACTTCTTGTGACTTGACCACGTCTATGTGACCTCCCCCGCGGCGCCAAAGCTGGATCCGCCCTTGAGTACAGCACTATCTATCTCATCATGGTCATGGATGAACACTTCAGACCGACGAGAAGATTTTTGAACTCTAGAAAGAATAGAGCAAAGGAATAATATACAGTTAATTGAAGCCAGAACAAAGGAGAATCACTGGATAATCTTCAAATCTGATTCCTTAATGCGACAGCACCAAGGGTTTGGAGGACAACCACCAAACTCTAAGGGGTTAATGCCGCCGCCTCTTTCTGTCTGTATATTTGCAACAAACTTAAAAACAAGGTACTGAACAGATTTTCATTCAGTTTGAAGGAGAGGGTGACTGAGAAATTATTTCGTTTTTTTTTTTTTAAAGTCGACTATGTTGTCTGGGTGGCCATAAGACTTTGTGAACAACGTGCTGTAGATCGAGAGTGCCAAACAGGACAGGGTACTTACTTTCAAGATACCCCCAAGATATTCACTGAAGATTATAAAGCTTTGTGCCCCAATCTTAGCACACGCTGACGATGAAGTTGAGATCAAGCAAGCATGACGATGTATTGATACAATAATACCTCGACCTCGATCTCGCCTGATGGTAAGCGATAGATGAGGTCTACGATAGAACGAGCGTGCCCAGAAGATGCCTATTTACTCGTGCTTTAAAGGTTGAAAGGTCATAAGTGGCAATTCTAAAGGCTGTACAAAAACCTCTTTTTAACGCCCTTGAGTAGCGTTGTATTCTTCTTAAACACGAGCTGAAATATTTTACTTATAAATAAATGGTTCGTCTGACTCCTGAGGTATGTCTAGGAATGTTTCCCTCATGTAGTTTAAAGTGACCAAAGAGATTGACGTGTAAAAGTATTATTATAAAATTAATTTTAGCGATTTTAACGATTTACGGTCTGTTGAGCAGTGAGTAAGCTAGATTCCGACAAGGCACACATTGTTACACATTGTTAACCACAAACGTAAAATGAATAGCGGCAGGTGGATAGTGGAATTGAGTGGCATTCCTTGCCGTCTGAGTTTCCTGATAGTTATAACCTGGGTGTGTGTGTAAGTTAATAGTGACTAGGTTACTTCTAGGTAAAGGTGCTTCATCGCTTACCATCAGGTGATATGATGGTCAAACGCAAGCTTATAATCAACTAGCACTCGCGCAGTGCTTTGCCACGTGGACTTTATCACGTTAAACCATAACTCTCCTTTTTTCAATCGGGTAAAAAGGAACCTTTCTGAACCTTCAAGCTACTTCCATACCCAATTTATTCCAAATCCACTCAGGACTTTCGAAGATTAGCGCGTTCAAACGAACAAACAAACTTTTCCTACTTTAGTATACATAATGATTAACCTCGGTCTCTCGCTCGGTTTGACCACCATCTTCAAAAAAGGTCATACAGAAATCTCAACAGCATACATATTTTTAAACTAGTTTTCAAGAAATACGCAAAATGTAATGTCTGAGAAACTAAGAAAAGAGTTATTGACATCAGCCACTGCCTCCTGCTACATCCTTCTTTGCGAAATGCTTGCCAGACATTGATATTTAACAGTCGATTAACAAATTAAATATAAATATTATCATCAATCTAATTCTTACGCTTTTTCTACTATTAAACTCTGGAACTTGCTACCCCTTGACATCGAGAAGGCCGAGTCAAAATTTTCTTTTAAGCGTAAAATTAAAAACCACTACTTAAGGGGCTGTTATTCTTAGTTTGGTCTTCGTCATAATTATTATGAGCTTTCTTAATCAGAAAGATTATTATAAAACACTGTATTTATTAGTTTATTATTTTAGCATATATATTTATTATACATATTATTTCATTCTATTTTCTCGTACACCTACGAGAACGTGTATTTTTTTAACCCAAAGGTTGACTGGTAGAGAATGTCTTGTTGCATTAAGTCCGCCTATGTAACACCATTGTACATAAAGTTTAAATAAAAAAATAACACTAATATTATAAAACAGAAAAGTCTGTTTGTTTGTTCTTCTTCTTATCGTGTGGGTAGTAAGGTCTAATGGCCCCATACACCCTAGTGTCAGAGTTTCTAGACCGCCTCAAGGGCCTGACGTGGTCTATTTTGACAACCGCCCATTTGGCGACCGAGACCACCGGCTTATACGTGCCTTCCGAAGCACAGAAACTACTTATTAATTTTTGTTTGTTTTTTAAACGCGGTAATTAAAAAATTATTTGAGAGGACTGGGTGGATTTGATTGAAATTTGTAATTAAAGTAGCTTGAAACTTGAGGAGTTATACCCGCAAAAGGCGCTTATGTATTTACCGTGATAAAGTCCACGACAGCGAACTACTACGCGACTGCTAGTCATCGTAATATAATACTGAAAACATGGTCATAGATGCTATAACATCTTGACGACACGGTTGCCGCAGTGGTTAAACGATTGGTTGCTGCACTGCGTTTCGTTAGTTTGATTCCTGCACCGTAACCGCACCCGTTCCGGGTCTGGGTATCTCTAAAAATGCACTAACGATACAGGAGAAATACCTAGTTTGAGGAAATGGCTCATAAATAAAAATTTGCTAAAATAGCAATTGACTGGACAGATTGCCAGGCTTATTGTTATTCATATTTATTCCGAGACAAACAAGATTCACGATAAAGATAATGAGATAACAATAAATGCTTACAATTCTACAATGTTAGTAACAAAAGATAGCAGTTATAATCTATGACAGGAAAGACTTACAATTATAAAAGTTAGTTCATTACGAAAATTACTTACTGTAGTAGTAAGTAACTTTCTTAACTAACTAACGTTCACGTCACGTTCGTACTTATATTTTATGATTGACAGAGTGATTATAATAATAAATAATAATAATAAAATATTTATTCTTCAATAAGTACAAAAATAAAAACAATACAAGAAACAAACATTGACTTGAGTGAGGTGGATGTACAGAGGCATTTTAATTTGAGACAACGACTCCCAAACTGAGCTATGCTCGTATCTTGGGTAGTCGGCGGTCAACCGCGCAGTTTTCGCATACATATCACCGTCCTATTTTGTGCCAAAATATTACAATTTTATTTTATATAATTAGCTACTTACTTTAAATTAAATCTATCTTTATATTTCTATAATTTAATTTAAAAAATCAAAGATTAAGATTTTATTTTACAATTTCAATAAGTTTCTCAGTCTCAACATAACTCAACAACTTTAACCAATTAGTTAATTTATCTTTAAAATTGTGTTTATTTAGTTTATACAGTGAGATCTTCTTATTAAGTTTATTATAAAGCCTGGAACTTAATGCGTTGTATTGTCGCAGTGCGAAAGCCGTTCTACACCTCACAGAGGGACAAACAAGTGCACCACTTCGTTTTTCTAAAACTTCCGTATTAAGGGGAAGTAGCGAATGTCGCCGGAGCATCGTGCGTAGAATAAACAGCTGTCGCACCGTCAACACCTTGCATTCCTTGTATAGTTCTGTGGTAGAATAGTGACGCGGCTTACCATGTATGACCTTGAGAATAGACCTTTGTGCTCTTTCTAATTTCAGAAACAGAGTTTTGTAAGTCCCACCCCACGCAGGAATACAATAACCCAATATTGATTGACACAGTGCAAGATAGACTGTATTCAATAACGCATGATCGGCGGAGTGACGGAGGTTCTTAAACACGTATAGCAGTTTTCTGACACGTCTGGTGAGGGTCTCCACTTGTGGACGCCAGTCCAATCGTTCATCAACTATAACACCAAGGTACCTTATACAGTCAACATTCGATAATGGTGGACAACCACAAATAACCGATGATCTGGCACAATTATGGGCAGTTAGAGTTAGAGTTTCTTCTGATGGCGTTGAGGTGTTGGGGAGATAAAAGCGAATATATTTCGTCTTATCTACATTCAACGTAAGTAGATTAGAAGATAACCATAACATGACCTCCCTCAAATTACTCTCGACATGTGTCTTAGCTTCCACCCAATTATTCCCATACACTAAGAGTGCTGTGTCATCCGCATAAGTAAAAATATCACAGTTTTTCAGTTCCATCTTGCACAAGTCGTTGACGTATATAAGAAACAATGTGGGTCCAAGAATACTCCCCTGTGGGACCCCATATTTGATTTCTTCGTCCTCACTCACCACTGAATCAATTTTCACTGCCTGGGTACGATTGGACAAATAATCTTTGAATATTTTCAATGCCAGACCACGAATTCCAATGCGCTCCAGTTTTGATAAAAGGATTGGGATAGAGACCGTATCAAAAGCTTTTGATATATCTAAAAATATACCGTAGCACTTATAGCTTTTGTCCATTTTATCAGCTACCGTGGCACTGAAATTGGTTACAGCATCTTCAGTCGATACACCCGGCCTAAATCCATACTGGTTTTCTGAGATAATATTATATTTGGTGAGATACTTAGCCAAGCAGTTATTGAGTATTTTTTCTAAAATCTTCGATAATGTACTCAGTACAGAAATAGGCCTGTAGTTCGTACATTTCTCTCTATCCCCACCCTTATACACAGGAGTCACTATAGCCTTTTTCAGGCTCTTAGGAAATACGCCAGTGGCAATAGAAACATTACAAATGTGCGTAATAGGTGGGATCAACACTTCTTGTGATAACTTAATTAGCAAGGCTGAGATATTATCCCAGCCAGTTGCACAGTTATTTCTTAGTGAGCCAATGATCGCTGCCACTTCATCATGGCTCACTGGCAGTATAGCGAGAGAGTTGGGCTGTGATAGATTTCCTCCCGCGTGATGAGGTACTGGTGAATCATCCGGTGGAACCAGTTTCGATGCCAGGTCTTTACCAATATTGACAAAGTATTTGTTGACACAGTTTGTTGCCAATTTAGCATCAGCTGAGATTTTTAATAGTTCCGTCGCAGGACTGGGTGACTGGCATTTCCTACCTGAGATTCGATTTACAACATCCCATATTGCTTTCGGACTGTTTTGAGCCTTAGTAAGCTGTTCTTTTTCATTCTCGATTTTAAGCTTTCTGAGAAGGGCATCACAGAAGTTTCGGTATCTTTTATATGTAGTACATAGTATTGCATTATCAGCATTTTTCCTTAATTTAAGGTGCATTCTATCACGGTTCCATATACAACGAAGCAATCCTTTAGTGATCCACGGTTTCAGAATACGGGTTCGTCTACTAACTTTTTTTTGAGTCGTGTGCTTCATTACAACATTACTAATAACTGAGATCAAATTATCGGTGGCAATATTCGCATTAACTTCATTCAAAACTACACTAAAATCAATTTGATCAATGTCTGCTTTAATAGAGGAATAGTCTAAGCGCGTTATGACCCTATTGCTATTCAGGTATAGTTTCTTGGTCTCTTTCATACATAAAATGACAGGAAGATGGTCCGTTATTTGGGTATCCAATATGACAACTTCTGCCGAACTATTAGATTTTAATAATATATGATCAAGGCAATTTCCGAGTCTTGTAGGATACACGTGTGCCGGCAATAGGCCTAATGAAGCTGTAAATAGTAAGTACTCACTCGAGTTTCGATCGATATTATTATTCTCTTTTATATCGACATTAAGATCTCCTATCACTGCTATGTTTTTGAATGAGTTTAGACTGGACATAAGTATTTCTAGACTGTCATAAAATTTGGTTAGGTCTAAACGAGATGGGGATCGGTACAGCCCAATTATAGCGATACTATTTAAACAACAAACTAAGCAATTAGCATCTGAAAAGGATGGTTCAGATATGATACATCCTAATCCGTTCTTAGAGTACATTACAACTCCCTCGTTTTGTGTCAGATTGTTGGTTGTAGCATGAGGTGTGTAACCATCAAGGTAAGGTGGTGGGCCTGATCCTTTTAGCCAGCACTCTGAAAGTATGATTAAGTCAAACTCAAATTTGATCACAGACATCATGGATATAAATTGGTCTAAATTTTTGTTTATACTTCTGATATTAATATGTATAATTTTAAGATGGGTGTTAGGATCCGCAATAAGCTCTGTACATTGCTCCGGTGTGCAAATATGGGAGCTAGCAACATTAAACATATCAATAGCATTGGCAGCATTATTTATGTTATCTGGCATTTTTAAGGAATTTTATAACGTATAGATGCAACGGAAGCGATTTTATGCAATAATAACGAATTATAAGAATTAAAAAGTTAATTACCACTATCGGCTCACGTTGCAGTTGCTTTAAAAAGGAAATCTCGGCCACAGAATTGATCTCACTATAACTATGTAGGGATATATCTATTTTACATGTGAAGCTATATTGGTTAAAGTTAAGTTGAATCCTTAAAAAATATGATTCTGCTTTATCTATATATACTAGTTTACAAGAGTACATTATATTAAAATGATTAAGTAAAATACTTAAAGAAATACAGATACATAAAAAGTGATGGGAAGTTAGTCACTTTTTTAATTCTAAATTTAACAAACATTGTTCGGATTTCACCATATGAGATTCCTTTGTATCAGTGTTTTTGCGTAAGAGTATTTTACCGTTAGAGATCCAGCAGAAGGTGTAGTCATTTCGCTTCGCGAAGTCACGGGCAAGGTAAAATAGCCTTTTAAATGTCGGGGTCATGTGTTCTTCAACATAAATTGGTTTTCGTTCTCCCGCAACACCCAGGTTCTCCGTATTTAATTTCTCCTCTACACTTCGTCCTTTATTGTAGTTACGCAGAGCTGTTAGAAAATTATTCTTATAATAAACGGTAGAAAATTCAAGAAATATGGATCTTGTTTGACCAGGTTTCCCAGGCAGGCGGTAAATATCACGAATGTTGGAGGGACATATTTCCATCTGAGCTACTTGCCCCAAACGCCTAGCAATACCCAGAAGGTCATTGATTTTCTCGTTTGGCATCGCAGGTACATTCCTAATTTCAATCGATGAAGGGCGACACTTCTGCTGAAGTTCCTGTACTTGTTTTTCAAGTTTATTGATGAAGTCATTGTTTTCATGTTGCGCTTTTTCTAACAGAGATACCTTAGCCAAGACATCCTCATAATCCTTGTTCAAGGATATAACCGACTGGGTAAGCTCCGCATTTGATTGTTGTATATTTGAACATTGTACTTTTAGTTGAGCGACATCTGTAACCAATTGAGACAAGGTTTTTTTTTGTTCCGCCTTCCATTCTTCGAGCATAGCAAGCAAATCATTTTTAAAACTGGTTAAAAAAGCCTTCGAGTACTCATTTTCATCCGTAGGAGAACCAGAGATGCGTGGGCGTTTATGGCGAGATGTTATGTTTTGACTTGGATCAATGACTTCCACTTCCGCTGCGGTTAAGTCAGGGTCAGATTTCGATTGAGCCTGCTTTAGTCTCCCTTTCTGTGAGGACGGCGGCGTGCGTTTGACGTTTGGCATCCTGTGATTTATTTAAATAAGCGCGCTGTTGGAACGACTGGCGAAATACGTGTTGAGTCTGACAAGCACAGAGTCCAAAGGTCACTTTACCACAGATTATTTTTTGTGAGATTGTCTGTGAGACCTCACGTAGGGAGGACTGCTGGACTTCAAGATTACCAGGCCAAATGACCAAAGGAAGGCTCATGGCTCGCTTTGTAGAGGATATTGTCAAAGGAATTCGGACGCAGCATGAGACCAGCAGTAGATAGAGACTGCTGATCAACCCTGAAACTCTAAAGGTTTAAAAGGTAAAATCACAATTTTATTCTGCTTCTGTTTAGCTTTGTCCCAATTATCAAGTAAGAAAAAAATGAGTAAAATATCTTTATTCAAATGTCGATTAAAAGAGCATTACCTTCCCTCTTAACTGTGTTAATTATTAGGTATATATTAATTATTTATGTATATATTTATATAATATGTTTATATATTCTAACATTATGTATTTATTTAAGTACATGTTATTTTTATTGCATTATAAGTATGTGTAGGTCATATTTAATATTATAGTTTTAGTTTTAAACTTCACATATTCATATTTATTTCTCTTCTTGTTCTCACATATCTACTATTCTTTTTCACTTCTCCTTTCGCAGGTCTACTGGAAGAAATTTCTTAAGAAATAAGCAGTACCTTTGTACTCAAATATTATAATTATGTTGTATCCTAATATATTTTACTGTGTGTACATAAATAATAAAATAAATAAATAAAATGTTTTTTGCTAATTTTTGGAAATCTATAGAATAGGATTGCAAAAAATCCCATGTGTAAAGGCAATGATACCTATAATACTTAGTTACTACTTATTTAATTGAATTGATTTACGAATTAAAATACATTTTAATAATTGAAAAAGCTAATTTCCCACATTCCATCCACTGTGTCTTTGATTATCCTCTGTTGACTTACGAGCCGGAATCATGTTTCCCGTTTACGAACCGGAACTAAACCGGAATTTCCCTTCGTGCCGTCCGGCCTTATACCCCTTTGTTACTGTTAAGACCTGTCAACTGCGTAAATACGTTAGTGATTGATTGAAAACTGGCTAGTGTAACTAACCCTTTAGAAATAAGGTTTATTTTCGGTTGAAAAGATATTTAAGTACAATAGACGCAGCGTTGGAAGGTCTGCCGTAAGAAGGACCAATGAGTTGTAGAAGACCAAAGAGAGAAAACTGCAATCTTGATCTTACTGAGGCACAATTTGATAAACTTGAGCGACTCCAACATGCGCAAATATGATTACGTATCCGAATTTCGTACGTAACTCAAGTGGCTTCCAGTACGTCTTCACCGGAACTTACACATCTTGTCTCTGCTTTACAGTGTTCTGTTTAATCCCAAAACCCCCACTTATCTTAAAGAACGATTCAAGTTCCTTCATGACACACATGCAAAATCTCTGAGATCATCAGAAAACTTAAGGCTTGCGGTACCGAGTCACAACACCAATTACTATGGTAAGTCGTTCGCAGCTCAAGCAGTACGGCTGTGGAATGCTCTACCCGTGTCAGTAAGACAAGCACAAACCCTATCGTCTTTCAAAAACTTGGTAAAGGATCTTTGCCTCTCTTCTTAAATTGTTATTATTATGTATGTCTTTGTTTCTTTTTTATATTTATATGTTTATATATATAATATGTTTTAAGAATCTAATTTATTGTTTTTTTATATTTTATATAGATAAATAGTATACCGTCGACTACCCGCGTATTTATTTTCTCCTTATGTGTCAAATCCATCGAAAGGTTGTCTGTAAAAGATCGCTTTTAGTGATAAGACCGCCCATTGTATCACCCTTTTTAGTTGAAACGAAATGAAATATCTATTTTGTGAATTGGTTATAAATAACACTTTTACACGTCATGTTTTTTGCGTGTTTAGCTACATGAGGCCGGTATTTCCTAACTGACTACTCGGAGAAGAAACACCGAAACAAACTCAGAGGTCAGTCTCTTTTAAAGTCCAGACAATTTGTATTTGCATATAATGAAAAGCACGTAGGTTCATATCTGTGGTATTCTTTTGAGGAAATAACCACGCAAATTTGAGCAGACCTGTCCAGACAGTGCAAGCATTTGTCAGTTATCGTTTAGCTCAACTTAGAACTTGAAGAAGCTCAACAATTTGACGAACAATACCAAAGTAAGGATATTTGGGTAGGCCACACAAGTACTCAAACTGCTTGACATCATCAAATAAATTATAGCAAAGTAAAAACAACGAAGAAAGATTAACCTACATTGTCCTCACATTTACAATAATGAAATAATTATATATAAAAAAACAACAAACAAAAGCAAAATAAATAGGTATATACAATACTTGAGAAAGCAAATATTTTAATCAATCAAAAATAAATCATCAATCAAAATTTAAAAATAAATAAAAAAGTCACACGTATATCACTGGAGTATCTCATTCCCAAGCCTTCTTGTCCTCAATATAATCTTTAACTGTGTAAAAAGCTTTCTGACATAGCTTACGTTTTATAAATAATTTGAATTTATTAATTATTATGAAGTTGTTAAGTCCTTATTTGTTTTACTGTTATGGTCTACGATAAAGAATATATCTATCTATCTATCTACAATTTATCCAACGCTTTGTTTTTGGTATAAGTATATCTATACCAAAATAAAGTCCTCATAAACGCCTTATAATGATGGGGCGTTACTGTTTTATAACATTAAACCGTTAATAGTCTAATCGCTAAGGGTCGGACTTGTGATCGAGAGGTCTCGGGTTCGAATCCCACCCATTACAATATTGCTGCGAACCCACTCCAGACACAAGTATCTGAAAAAAAGGTTAAAGAAACCTTAAATCATTTTTAAAGATCCATTTAATGATACCTCACTTGACATACATAGTTTGTCGATTTTAATTTTTAATTTTTGACAATATGGCGCCTGGTTGACGTTGTGGTGACTTTTTTATTTTAATCTAGCCTATAACACTCGCGTCATCAAGAAAACTTCAAGGACGTATCATTTATCAAAATGCGTTCACTGGTTTAATAGTTACGAGGGAACAAAGGAACGGACATACATACATACATACGCGGTAAAAACATAACCCTCCTTGCTTTGCTGCAGTTGGGTAAAAACTATTGTCATCATCGTCTGTTTAGTCTTTACCCATCTTGAACGTTTTTTTTAACCGGTCTACCAGACGTACCGCAGGATACCATACACACTTGGTCGATGTACCGTCTTGTCGTACTAAGCGCTTTTCTTCAACATTTATTGTGCGCACAGCCAAGGTGTGGAACTCTCTGCCGGCTTCTGTGTTCCCTGCCACATTTGACCCGTCAGCCTTTAAAGCAAGAGTGAATAGGCATTTTCTGGGCTCGCTCGTTCGATCGTAGACCTCATCTTACACTTACCATCAGGTGTGATCGAGGTCAACAGCGGGCTCATTCGTAATAAAAAAATAAAAAAATAAATTATGTTGGGGTCAAGCTTCAAGTCTGACCGGATCCAGCTGAGTACTAGCGTTTTACATGGAGTGACTGCCTATTTCTGACTTCCAAACCCAGTAGCTGGGTAATACCCCTTGGCAAGACCAGTCTCAGATTTTCTGGCTTCTGATTACCCGTAACGACTAAAAGACGTACAGACGCCAGCATATCAAGCTACACCAATCTGTCAAATTTCTTTAATAAATTTTCAACTTTATTATTATTGAAATTAGGTTCAAGGTTGATTGGGAAAATTTGACAGTTTCGGGTTTAACGTGCTTTTTGAAACACGGAACAATCACGATATGAAGAGATGGTCACTCGTCCATGGACAGACCTCGATAAACGTTCCTTTATCTTGACGATCAGTGTACTGTTATTATGTAGCCACAAACTCCTCTAATATAACTGCAATCTAATGCACTGTTTATAATGCTGCTATTGCCAACCATTCGCCTCTAGATATTGCTTTTCCCTTTGAGGAGTGGCTGGAGAGAGGCCACGGCGTCCTCACCTTCCGCCTGACGCAGGTGTTGACCGGACATGGCTGTTTCGGGAGGTACCTGTTTCGGATTCAGCGGGAGGACACGCCCGGGTGTCGTCATTGTGAGGACCACCTGGAGGACACGGTGGAGCATACGGTGGAGGTGTGCCCTGCTTGGGCGGAGCAACGTCGTGTCCTCGTAGAGGCGGTCGGCGGCGGCGACCTCTCGCGCCCTGCTCTGGTTCAGACTATGGTGCGGAGCGGAATGGGAAGGAATGGGATGCGGTCGCCTCCTTCTGCGAAGCAGTCATGCTAGCGAAGGAGGAGGCCGAACGCGCGAGGGAGAGGCAACTCTCTTTCTCGCGCCCCAGCCGCCGCGGGAGACGCCCCGGGCGTCGGGGATCGCGAGCCGATTTCCGGCCACCGTAGGCGCGGGCCTGCGGACGGCGAGCAGGGGTCGCTCACCGTCCGATAAGGACCAGGCCCGTGTCGGCGGCGCGTCGTGTTCCACGCGCGCCTCAAAGAGCTGTCAACACCAGCGACGGGGCCTCATAGGGCCATTGCCTGCCGGGGTTTTGCGGGAAAGTTCTGCCGAGTTACCGCGGCCCCGGAAATTTAGGGCAGCCGAAGGATCAGGGTGGGTTTTTAGTCAGTAGAAATCTGACACACCCTTCCGCTTGACCCAGAGCGGAAGAAGTCATTCGATGATTTTCCCACCCCAAAAAAAAAAAAAAAAGATATTGCTTTTCCGCATGCTATTTCTAAATATGGCTCCGATAAGTACCAGATGGGTGTTGCTAGTGAAAATTGTTATGCAATCGGCCACTGTTTCCATACGTCTAGACAATCTACCCGAGTTATTTATTACGCAAAGCCTGCGGCTCTAGAAGATCGAAATGATACTTACCTACTAGGATTAACCTTCTGTTTTTATGTATCTACACCACTTCTTTATTTTCGGAGGCAAAATCATCAAGTTATTTGATGATTTTGCCATTTGTTACCTAGGGGTTTTCTACCAATTTATTCATTTATCTCCGCGTTATATTATATACTAGCTTCTGCCCGCGACTTCGTTCGCTTGGGAGGGGGTTCCCGCGTAAATGCCGATCCCGTGGGAATTTCGGGATAAAAACTATCCTATGTCCTTCCCAGGGTCTTAAACTATTCCCATGCCAAATTTCATCTAAATCGGTTCAGCGGTTTAGGCGTGAACAGGTAACACACAGACAGACAGAGTTACTTTCACATTTATAATATTAGTATGGATTAGTCACCTAAAGATGCACTTAAATCAAACTTAACCTAAACTTATAGTAAATTTGATAATGCGGTGAATGGAATAGAAGATTTTGTGATGTTCCGATACAAGAAGCCTTTTTCTTTTTGGAGAAGACATCAAATGTCTACTCCCGCTCTGAGAGGCGGAAGAAACTGTCAATCTTCTATGGACTGAAAACCACTGTTCTTTCAGTTGCTTTTGCATTCCTGGGCCCGGGATTCGGTATCTTACAGGCGCGCGTGGAACAAGACACGCTATCGATTAGAAATTTAAATTTTATTGTTCTAAACATAGTATAGGTAAATTACTAGCTGACCTGGCAAACGTTGTTTTGCCATATAAATAAATGACTTCTATTGAAAAAAAAAAGAATAGCCTACGAACCATTCTCAGACCTACCAAGTATTCACAAACAACATAAAAATCAGTCAAGCCGTTTCGGTGTTTGATAATAAATACTGAGGCACGAGATTTTTACCCAACTGCAAGATACGGATTTTTCGTACATATGTTATATGTACGCATGTAAGATTCTTTATTACCTGAACGGATTTGAATAATTAATATATCGTCAGATACGTCTTGATAACCCAAGTGTTCTTAGATAAATAAAAAAACCAACATGTCGAATGTGAGACACTATAGATAAAAGTTAAACTTCTGAATATTGCAACATAGGTATCAAATTAAAGGGCTCATTATAAGGATTGTAAAATGGTATATCATGACCATAATTTTAAGGATACAATAATAAATTTAAGTTAACTAAAATGTGTAAAATAAAAATAATAAATTAAAAAAAAAACGCATGCGTCAAACTAATTTCAAATAAAGACTGAAAAAGTAAGTTCAGTCCATGCGAAATATAGCGACTTTACAGTCCGGACTAATTAAATAATCTATATTCAAATCTTCATACCCATTATGAGTCCCGTTGTAATTACCTACATGTCCTGTAAAAAAAAACTACCTGTAAAAAAGCGAAAACATTATCGGTACTGGGAGTCACGCGAGGTATGTTACCGTCTTGTTATGCTTTCATTTCAGAGTAAACAGGCAACGCATTGTTTTTCTTACTATTACTTATCTTAAAAGTTTAAAAAAAGGTCATCCACTCAACATCCTACTCCGACCTTTCGAAACAAAATAAAAACTTCAGACATCCAAATCTAATCACGGTAAGTAAACATCTAAATGTGAAATGAATGAGCAAAAGTGATTCATTCATAAAAATGTCAGCCATTTTGTGAAAGGTTACATATTAAAATGTATTCTGTCATGGTTGGGATGCGTCGCTAAATAGGCCAAGGAGAAAATTGCGCCGGCGCGAAAGAATTGATTTTCCCTGAGCATGACGTCACAAATTCAACATGTCCGCCGCCGCTTGAACAAGTGAAGCTCAGTATAAAAATTTTAAAATACGAAACAGGAGCTACATTTAGTAAAAGGACGTCTCATGTGACAAGCTTATGCCAAATTCTTCTGTGCTTGATGCTAAAGAGGGAATCGTTTATATTTCATAGATAGATGATAAAAATCGCGTGTGTTTAGTTGGAGAGTGATAACGTAGCTAAGGAGATGGTTTATCGTATAGTACAGAAGAATTTCCTGACGATGTTCGACGTTACTACGACGATGCTGGTCAAGTTTATATGTTTATGTGAGTACAATGTCCTTTATATTTGCTTATTAACTTTAAACTATAGCATTAAGTACAAACAGTGCAAGAATATTAAAATTTTCATTGTTATTTTCCCCATCTACGAGCAAAAATATGCCACTGAAAGGGAACGTAAATTTTCCGTCGGCAATGTTCTATTTTCAAAATATCGAAATTGCTTTTTATTTCATAAAAATCGTAGTATTTTTTGTTAAAAATATCAACAGCATGGTATTTCAACATACAGCCCAATATTTTTCTTAAATTTAAGTAGTGTTCATTTCAAAGGCTGAATAAGTAATAAGTTCAATTATCGTTAACGTAGGTACGTTACACACTTTCCTTTGTTACACGGTGTATACGTGTTTTAATAAAATTAATTAAAATCAAATTAAGAGGTTTTCTATAGCGTGTTTCTTTCAGGTAATTAACGTGTTGAAACAGTATTGTGATAATTAGCTTTTTATATTTCAAGTATATGGACCTTTTTGGCTACAAGTTGTTGAGTAGTAAATTGTCTGAAGGGAAATGCAAGGAAATTGTA
This sequence comes from Tholera decimalis, assembly GCA_943138885.2. Classification (NCBI taxonomy): domain Eukaryota; kingdom Metazoa; phylum Arthropoda; class Insecta; order Lepidoptera; family Noctuidae; genus Tholera; species Tholera decimalis. The sequence goes on from OW964571.2 coordinate 7,906,605, forward strand.
CTAAGCGTTGAGTGTTTTAAACGTGTTATTTAATTACTAATTAGGTTTTCTAATGAATAAACGTTATTATACGCTATACTGATTACACGTTCATGTACCTACTGATTACAATTTAGTTTCCTATGGCTTTTTACGTGCGATTTTAAAAGAGCTTTCTAATTTTCGTTCAGTGCGTTTAAAGGTTTTTCTTGTACCTTTATTATTTAGTGCCGGATTGACTATTCTACCAGTATAAAGTAAGGGCATTAATCTTTATCGTCACATTAAAATCTTTACGACACTTCGAAAGTACGTTATCTTAAAATTTCGAAGCCATCGAGCTTTCATCCTGAGATATACTGTTACAAAATGCGTTTTTTTTTTAAATTAACAACGGTTTACCGCTTGACTACATAAAAATGCTTTCAAAATGGATTGTGGTTTTGATTTCCTGAATGCGATCTTTAAAAAAATAAACAGCTTAGGTGTCATAAAAGATATTTTAATGATAATATTGTTTGAGTCTATGGCCAAACATTTAAAGTTTCGTTCAAATATGCCTTTGTACTAATTTATTTTTGGTCAGCGCAGTCTTCTTAGACCTTACTTACTCTACTTTTCATCATTGTGGTACATACCCAAAACTTGATTAATCTTTTGTTATGTTAATTTTAATGTCCTTCTCGATTATTTTATACTGTCAACGAATACCTACCAAAATATAACTTTCAATGAAATAGAGGATATTTTTTTGATAGTTTTGTCTATGATTAATCACCACAATACGAGTAATAATAATAAAAACATAAAAATAAATAATTTAGAGTCTCAAATAAAAATGGAGCTGGGAAAGAATTCACGGCAATCAATTAATCTGACAATATCGCTGTCAAAAAAAAAAAAAACGGCTATTTCTGCCAGTGTCGCGTAGTGACTATACATGGGTATTTTAATAAATAAATATTTACAGAGGGAATATTATGAACTTTTTTGTGGCAATCCTTTTAGCCCTGAAACAAACACATAACATAGACGTTAGTAATAGTTAGTTACATAGATACGTTTTGTAGTATATACATTTTTTTTTGAAATGGCTGATTATTAGAGTTTAATATTTTTATTGAAAATAAATTTAATAAAAGCACGAATAATTTGGGGATTGGGGAAAAATGAAAGGAGATGACGAACATTAACGGGTTTTTGGATTTTCAATTTTGTAGTAACTTCATCAAAAGAGGAAACATTATTCAAAGGGCAGTTGAAAAATATGTGATCCAGCGTACCATCATCCAGCCCACACTCACACAGAGAACTGTCCCGGACCCTAATTTTATGGAGAAAAACTGGGGTACAGCAGTGGCCAATACGGGTTCTGCATATACAACGTGTAACGGAAACCCCATATCTATCCAAAAGGACTGAAGACAACATCTGGTATAGAGTCTCTATGCAAAGTTTCAGCTTACAATAAGTGACTCACAGAATTGACCCCAAATTATTGGTTTCATATGTTTCTTGAATACCAGTAATAACAAACGTGTCACAGCACTATGAGGGTCATCACTTTCCACGTCACTTGCCAATAAAACGATAATTCTCTTCGTTTGAAAAATTCGGCCTCTGGTATCAATGTATTGAAATTTCTAATATGCTCCACACATGTAGACATAGGATTAGAAAACCTTTTCCATATCGTTTGTTATCATCATAAAGAAGCCGTGCACTCGGTATGTATATACCCTTTAAATTACACGTTGTATATAACAGATGTGACGGTTTTGGATGCTTCTTTGTATTTATAAAATCACATAAAGCATTTTTCTGCGGTCCCAAATATAATAATAATAATAATATTCCACAACTTTCACACAACGCCATCTAGTCTCAAACTAAGCAGAGCTTGTGGTATGAGTACTAGACAACTGATAAACATACATATATATTTTTAAATACATACATGTTATAGATAAATTACACCCAGACAAAGAACAAATGATCGTGCTCATCACACAAACATTTGTCCTGGGTGGGAATCGAACCCACGACCTTGAGCATAGCAGTCAGGGCCACTGACCACTATACCAACAGGCCTGTCAAATGTCATTTGGACATCTTTGACAGCTCTTACGGGTCAGAACCCAGAAAATCTAACACTGGTCTGGCTAAGTGGTATCGTGTTACCCAGGTTGTGGAGCACAGATATGCAGTCGTTCCATGTAAATTCCTAATAGGTGCTCAGCTGTATGAGGTTAGACTGGTAGTTGGCCTGTACGTATGTAGCTAGGAATAGGCTAGGCAGATGATGAGATGTATAAATACATATGGACGGTTAAAAGGAAATAGGGTATAAGTAGAGTCTATCGAGAAGCGGGCCAAGAGACTCATTGGCAACGATGCACTGGTCGAGTCAAAGCTCCACAGCCTTGAACATCGACGACGAGTTGCAAGTCTATCGGTTTTCTATCGGTTACATTTCGGGGAGTGTCCGATGGAATTACACAATCTAATTCCACCAAGCCCGTTCCATCATCGGACTACGAGACAAACGGCGAAGCGCCATCGTTACATGGTTGGACATCCCACCCATACGCACAAAACGTTTTGGGAATACCTTCATTGTGCGTACGGCTAAGGAGTGGAATTTCCTGCCGGAGTCTGTGTTTCCCGATAGCTATAACCTAGGAGTCTTTAAGTCACGAGTGAATAGGTTACTTTTAGGTAAGCGTGCTCCATCTTCGACCACATCATCACTTACCATCAGGTGAGATGGTGGTCAAACGCGAACCTATTTTAAATAAAAAAAAAATAAAAAAAAATAAGCGACATTTTGGACTGGTATTGTTTTGAAAGCCGACTGTTTCTTGTGTTCTATCATCTTTTATACAACCACTGTGAAAAGTACCTTATCCTTCTTTTACTATAACACTTATTCAACTGTCTGATGTTTTAATAAAAAAATACATCAGTTTTCCTATAATTCTAAAGAATGGCTCTCCTACACATTTCTTTTTTGTCGCTTATACCCTACTAGCTTGTGCCAGCGGCTTCGCCCGCGTGGGAAGTTTTTCCCGTGTAAATCCCGATCCCGTGGGAATTTCAGAAAATCCTTTCTTAGCGGATGCCTACGTCATAACATCTACTTGCGTGCCAAATTTCAGCCCGATCCGTCCAGTGGTTTGGCCTGTGCATTGATAGATCACTATGTCAGTCAGTCAGTCAGTCAGTCACCTTTGAGTTATATATATTTAGATTTCCTTTTAACCGTCGATATGTAGATATGAAACTCTCTACTAAAGTCATTCTTATATCGATCCGAAATATTACGAAAAAAATCTCCATTTTCCTCTGCTTTTTCGAAGGCCTGTATTATAATTATTTTTCCCACACATCGAAGGTTTCACTTAATCATTTCATTCCCCTTTTTGCGCCGTAAATACGCCGCCAATATTTTCGAGCCGTTTGGAGTTGAAACTCTCGGACTGTGAGGCCTTTGTAATCACAGCCTTTTTAAAGAAATTTTGAAGTATCTGGTTGACGTTTCCCGTGTCTCGAGGGTCGGCTAAGCCATACAAAGTGGAAATGCCGCCAGTCTCTTGGGTACGATACCAGCCCAAGGGAATCCGTGGAGATTCTTGCTGGTTCTTCTCCATTGGAAACGACCAATTCAAACCGTGCACTAGCTTCAGACATTTTATAAGTGCCCAAATAGGCTTATGTGAAATCTATACTAAAAAGATTATTTAACGAGGTAAATTTTGTTTGTATTTTTGTTAATTTGTAAGTTTGTATGTGTGGTTAACATTCGTAACGAATGATCCAATTCCAAATTTTTTTATTAGTAGTAAGGTCCATAATTATTTGTGATTGCTACAGGCTATAAATTATTTTGATATCCACGTGGTGAAGTGCTAGTAAAAGATTTTTTAAGCTATTGCATAGCTTTTACCGCGGGCTTTGAGCGCGGCGACCGAATCAAGAAATTCCGTAACGAAAATAAACCTAACACCCCGCACTCCGACCGGCACAGTGGTGCGGCGCGGCGGCGGCGGCGTTGAAAGCTTTCTAACGTCGTTTGAGTTCGGCAGACTTCGGCACGGTGTTTGTGTGCGTGCGACTAGACGTATGCATGTAGACCAGCTGCTAATAAACCTATAGTTTCAATAATAAAAATTCCTGAATAACCTACATGTATTGTAAGATAATAAAAATATTTTAAACAATATTAACTTCTCATTTATTTAATAAAAGAAAAAAATTGTTTTATTATTGGTCACCACGCTCAAAAAGTGTAACTTGAATTAATATCAAAGAAAAAAAAACTCCAAAAATAAATAAATAATTATAATTGCATAAGTTGATAAAAAATGCTATGCAATAGCTTTACCGCGGCAGTCCCCGTTTTTTTATTTTATTCCGACAGCGTTGATGACGAATTTTTATGCTTTATTTTAGTTTGTAGCATTGAATAGTTTGTATAAAATATGTATGAAACGTGTGAAATAAATAGTTGAAATAAATTGGCCTAGAATATAAAGAGTTCCTCTTTATTTTCTAGGCTAATTTTAATCTTATAATATTAAATAGTACCCAGACGGCATTATTGCCCGTTCACCCTATGTTATATAATCTTTTAGCATCCTCTCTTACGGCACCCTTGGGAGGGCGACTTTCTTCGGAATAAGTTACTTTATGCCGGTAGATTCCATCGTACATTTTTGATAGAAATTCTTAACAGTATTAATCGGAGAGTTTATTTTTAAGAGGCTCTTTGTCAGGTCAAGCGAGGGTGCAGAAAGTGGTATTAGATTTTAATCGTGTTTAAGGATTTGCGTAGTAATTTGCTAAGGAAGCTTGGCTTGTTCTTATGCGATTGGTTGGGAAGTTTATTATTGAAGATCTTGGTTTATTAGTGATTATTGAATATGGTTTGATGTATAAAACTTACGAAGTTAGTAGTACGAAGTTATTAGCCAAGTAAATTAACAGGAACTTAATCATTGGTGATGGAAACTTCAGATTTGTTTAATTGTTATTCGATCTTCGGTATAGGCACACTATAGATGTGGACAGTACAGAAACTAAGCCTAGTCAATTATTTTTATACTGTGGCCTAGTTGAGGACATAATTACCTACGCTCCATTGAAGCAGTAGGGTTGTAACTTTTAATAATTTTGGTATCGTTCTTTTTCACATTTTTGTTCTGTAGTAATCAATCCATCGAATTTAAATAACTACCTAGCTTACAAATACAATTTAAATAGGTAATCTCATGGCGTCGATTAATCTCACCAAAAGACGATAGTTTAAACACGAAAAACAATTTGATATTAACACACAACAACTTGTAGAACTATACGTAGATCTGTAACTTTTAAATATCTTCATAACCGCTGCGTTCTGGATTATATAAGATCACGAATTCATTATGATCGCGGACTTATAGTTCGATAACGATTATAAGTATAAAAATAACAATAAATAAATCATTCTTACCTTTCAAAATCAGCAGGAAGTTTGAAATACGATAGCTCCGGTTTTGTTGAAGCCGAGTTCAAACAGCCGTACACAACGCAATACGCACGTGGCATTTTCGGAGATAAATAAAATTTAAACGTGACTACTCGTGTTGACGCGGCACCCACTACTGAGAGCACCGCGACCCGCGCTTAGTAGTCTCGGTGGTGCGCATGTTTGTGTGAGTGTGCCGTTTCGAGCGTTTGTTGGGAGTTTTCGTTTTTATAGGGTTCATTACAGGTAGTCAGAAGCCAGTAAATCTGACATTGGTCTAGCCAAAGGGTATCATATTACCCAGCTACTGGGTTGTGGATGATTTCCAATCCTTAAAAATATAGATAGGCAGAGGCTCCATATTAAACACTAGTACTCAGCTGCATCCGGTTAGACTGAATCATCTATACTAATATTATAAAGCGGAAAAGTTTGTTTGTTTGTTTGCTTGAACGCGCTAATCTTCGAAAGTACTGGGTGGATTTGGATGCAATTTGGTATGGAAGTAGCTTGAAGCTTGAGGAAGGTTATAGGCTACTTTTTACGCGACTGCAAAAAAGGAGAGTTATGGTTTTACCGTGATAGAATCCACGGGAGCGAAGCCCCGCGTGAGTACTAGTCTTTAATATTAATGTTTAAACTGATCCACCCAATGTATCTGCCGTGGATAACTGTTATTGGCTACTCATGTGATTGTAGTTAAGTACCTATTTAAGAATTGTAAGCCGTTGTTATCCCTACAAACAAAACATCGTATAGTTGGAAAAGTGCTAAGCAGATCATGATGATATCTGTACTTACTTTGAAACCCCACTTAAGTGAGGACATACAATTCGCAGATTCACAAGAAGATACCATTTGTAAGGCTCGGTTTCCCTACACACCAGCTAGCCAAGGGTAGATACCTGAAGATGAGACTCATGGGCTGAGTTCTTGCGCATGATGAGGATACAGTAGAAATAAAACATAAGACAGGTTTGGTTGGTCATATCATTAAATATATTTTTAACGTTCCTCAAACACGTGATGGTTGTTTCATTAGTCTTTTACACTGTTTAAATTAAATAATAAAGTACACTTACAGTCTGGGGTTTCTTAATTACCCTGAACGATAAATTTCAGTTTATTAAACCATGGTACGGGTTCCGCCAGCAGTACCGCATCCATATGGTGTGCTTAATCAAAACGCGTGGCGTTCATTCTCCGGAACCGAATTACTATTGCATCATACCTTCAACGACGTATTTGGTGAAGAACTCCCTTTATATATGTATCTTCACAATATGACCATTTCTTCTTTAAGTTTAATTAAAATATTTATTCTAAGTCTAATATGCGACCCCAAAACAAGACAAAGAATTGTCGCGTTAGCACAAAATGGACGCCGGTGAAATCTCTCGCTGGGCCTAATTTCAGAAATGTGGAAAACTTTTTTACTCACGGACATTCTCCAGTAACCCCTACATGGGTTTTATATTTAACTCTGGTCCCCTGCCTCCTTCTCGACATCAGTGGGCTATTACGCTAAACAAAATCTCTTTCTTAAACGCTTCCGACCTTCGTTCGTCTCAGACCCAAAAAGAAAAAGACTCGCCCCCGTTTGACAGCTAACTATTTGTCATTGTCCATGGCAAAAGACAATTACTAATTAGATTACCTCAGCATAGAGTCTTATTAAATTATTTGCACACATTCCATGCATAAGGAGAACACCTTATTTTAATTTTCCTTTATTATTATGTTTAAACATTATTATTTATTTAAATTCTAATACTGGATACATATATACCACGCCATCTATGATATCTTCTAAGAGTTACTATCTCGTGTACGGCTACTGCATATCATTACCATCTGTAGATGGCACTAATATATTGCTTTTCTATAATTTAACTTTATAAACGTTACACATTTGAATTTCAGTCCACATGAGTCCTTAATTTATTTTGTGTATTTATAAAGTAAGAAAAAAGAAAAAATGCCGTATTTATTTGGTATCAGTACATCAGGCACACATATACAAAAATACAAATAAATGAAAGAAACAGTACAACTAAAATACTGTACGTGCCTCACGGCTGCGCCAAAAAGGTCCATTTCAGCATTAATACCAGACAGATAATACTGTGTGACGTTGGCCTTCCAATGAACCTAGTTGGGACATGTGACGGTACACCTGGTTTCAAATGAACAAATATATGCTTATTATTTTACTAGTACAGTAATGTAGATACACAAAATCAGATTTGTAGGTAAAAGGAAGAAAGTGCTAAAGTAGTGCAGTGTAAAAGAAGTGGATTATCAGATTTGTCAACAAGGTAATCAAAAATAGGTAGGTATATGTGTAATCGGCTCCTTCTGCGAAGTAGTCATGCTAGCGAAGGAGGAGGCCGAACGCGCGAGGGAGAGGCAACTCTCTTCCTCCCGCCCCAGCCGCCGCGGTAGACGCCCTGGGCGTCGGGGTTCGCGGGCCGATCTCCGGCCACCGTAGGCGCGGGCTTACGGACGGTGAGCAGGGGTAGCTGACCGTCCGGTAAGGAACAGGCCCGGGTCGGCGGCGTGTCGTGTTCCACGCGCGCCTCCTTGGGTGGTTTTTTAGTCAGTAGAAGTCTGAAACTCCCTTCCGCTTAACCTAGGGCGGGAGAAGTTATTCGATGATTTTCCCACACAGAAAAAAAAAGGTATATGTGTAATGTGTCACAGTAAGTAAATGCAGTATTTCAAATAATTGAATCTTTGAGTGCTACCATGTCGAGTTGCCGTTCCATATCTATAAGGCTAACGATGATTTGTAATGGTTAATTGAATCTATAGTATTTAACTATGGTTGCTACAGAGCGGTATTTTTAGCAAATATCTACGGAATTCTCGTAGCGTAGATTTTGTGCCGTAAATTTTCGTTTTGTTACGCAAATACCTACATGTGTCACATTTTCACGGTTTCGCGTTTATTTATTTGGGAATAGCAAACAGTAACACAATTTATGTTAACTAATTAATATGCATACATAAATACAAATTACAAATGTATAACTCACTACGTTATCCACAGCGTATAATAAAAAATATGAAAACTATTGTGAACCAAGATGAAAGAGACGAATATAAAATAACTAAATATACTTTAAATACTATTTAGTAATCCTACTAATATTATAAATGCGAAAGTTTGTATGTTTGTTGTTCTTTCACGCAAAAAATACAGAACGGATGTGAATGTAATTTGGTTAGTAGGTAGTTGACAACCTGGAATAACACAAATTTCCACGGGATCGGGATTAACGCGGCAAAACGAATAATAATCACGATATTAATAATATAATAATTATTATTATCTGGTATATTTTATGTTATCTCAGCTCTTTAGCTAGTTTTTCTACCACTTTTACGGGCTAAGCCAAGTAAATGCGGCGTATTATTATTATTATTTATTATTTAATTCCCTCCCATGCGAACGAAGTCGCGGGCAGAAGCTAGTATCTTTATAAATATTATAAAATACATTTATATCTTTGGTAAGTTGGATCAAAGCGCTACAAGTTCTACTATTCGGAATTCATAGAAACAAAATCCAAATATGAGAAAGGTCACACTATATTTTCCGTGAAAAATGTAAAGTAAGTACTAATATTTTGTTTCATCATTATCTTCCTTCCCTTATCCCAGTTACCTGGGGTCTGCGCAGCCAGGGTTGCGGGAATGTTCTAACGAGATACCGCGGCCCCGGAACTTAAGGGCAGCTGATGGAACAGGGTGGGCTTTTACTCAGTAGAAGTCTGACACTCCCTTCCGCTCCACTCAGAGCGGGGAGAAGTCATTCGATACTTTTCACAAACGGAAACAAATGGTGTCGGTGCAACACGTTTTCTTCTTCCATTTTCCCCTGTCAGACGTCACAGCATCATTTACTCGTTTTTCTTTTATATCATTCCTCATACATCCATCTTTTCTTTGGCCTTCCTCTACCTCGCCATCCATCAACTTTAACACGTTGAACGCCATACGGCCCACCGGTGAGCCTAGTTTACTTTTCCATTCGGTAATTTTCATCAACTGAATTTTTTATCCATAAAATCAATCAAATCAAAAAATAAAAATCCATAGATATTACGTAGGGTAAATTAAAATTACCGACTTTTACCGTCTAGTTTTTAAGATATTGTAAAAGGCTCACGGGTGAGTCCCGTGGCCTCGTGCATAGGATTTTGTATTTTCCGTTGGCGGGAGCCGCGGGGTCACTATAGGGCCCACCGCGCTGTACGTGTGGCGCCAGCCCAACAATTTCGCGCGCTGCGTTGATTAGTGAGGATCGATTACGCTTTTCTCGTCAAATATGGATGATTATTGATGATTTCGAACTAACTCAAGAAGAGATAACGCAGTTAGACAACATCGAAATAAATCTTCTGAACCAAAGTTTTCAAATAGATTCTGATGAAGACGAAGTTCAACGAACGAATAGAAGATGCCGCCGAATTATACCGTCAGAGAGCGATGATAGCGACACAGAAATCGCAAGGATTATTGCTGATACTGTTATGTTAGTAAGTCATGTTTAAACTTGAAACTAGATATTGCCCACGACTTTACTTGCTTTATATTAATTTGACATATACATACCTACAATCTTCGGCTTTTCCAATTCCTAAGAACAACGCAACGCAGGAAAAAACAACGAAGTCACAAATACCACTCCGTATAATGTTGTCATGGATTAACTTAGCAGTCTTCTGAATAAAGGCTCTTTATACCGATAACTGGTATACGAGCATTGCATTAGCCAGGGCTTTGCTAGATAACGAAACCCATTTGGTGGGAACAATTCAAAAGAATAGGAGGCATCTACCCAAGAAAGTCGTAAGTACTAAACTTATTGCCAGAGAGAGTCGAGACGGTATTACCGCCATGAAATGAAGGGACAAAAGAGATGTGTTGGTGTTGTCAACCAAACATTCCGATGAATTTGGAATGATAAAAAACTTCGGGGCACTGTGGTTAAGAAACCACAGATCATAATTGACTACAACAAAGCCAGAGGAGCAGTCGACTTATCGGATCGATCAGATGGCAGCATACTCCTCCCCGTTGCGAAAATCTGTAGTGGTACAAGAAGTTGGCTGTCGATTTATTACTAAATACTGCGATGGTAAATTCTTTGACTCTGTACAAGTTAGTGACTTTAAAAAAACATACAAATGGTAGACTTTCGAAGATCGATTATAATGAAACTTTGCCAAGTCCAAAATACTCTGCCTGAGCCTAACCAAAGACCGAAGAAAGGGAAACACTGCTTGAAAAAAAAAGGGGTTTGCCTAAAAAAACCAGAAGGACATGTCGCCAATATTATGCAGATAACGTACCAGTCATGGTTAGCAAACAGGCTAAAATAAAGTCGATAAAGGTCTCCACTTATTGCCAAAGCTGTCCAACTAAACCATTTCTTTGTTTGCCTTGTTTTAACAAGACTCACAAATTTTTTTTTTTCTCTACTTAAATCTATACTTAATATTATAAAGCGGAAAAGTTTGTTTGTTTGCTTGAACGCGCTAATCTTCGAAAGTACTGGATTTGGATGCAATTTGGTATGGAAGTAGCTTGAAGCTTGAGGAAGGTTATAGGCTACTTTTTACGCGACTGCAAAAAAGGAGAGTTATGTTTTTACCGTGATTGAATCCACGGGAGCGAAGCCCCGCGTGTGTACTAGTTTATAATAGAAATGTCGTATTCTAATTAAGTGTTTTATTTTAATAAATATTTGTTATTTGTTAAATATTTGTTAAATCTAACTAATATTTTCTACCATATCGTAAAGAACAACCCTAGCATTCTTACAAAAATCTTGATAAAACTATAAGTTTCTATAGGATTTGGAAACCACGCCGTCCGTACCAGCTAAAAGGCCACGCGGCTCACTTCCATACGCGTTTTGTTTCATAGCTGCAATCTGTGGCTTGTGGGAAGCGTTTACGTCGAACCTGTCACGCGGGTCACGGGTGACCACCAGGGCTCGAACGGTTCAGTACGATAAGGCTCACCGGTGAGCCTCGTGGCCTGAATGGAAATGCTCGATTTTTCTTAAAGCGTTCAACGTGTTAATATTTTGTGTAATTTTATTTCATTTCAATATTTAAACATCTTGTGACTGAATAATTAAAACGCCGCGGGTCCAACTTCAAAGTTAAGCTACGCTAGCCGAGATCGGGTTCGTAGATGGGTAACCAACCATTACACGGTATGTAATGGTTTTCATAGTATTTGTATGAATTAAAAAGTTATATTTACGGTTTTAGAAAATATGCTATATCTCAAAAACTGCTGACCCGATCTCGTTCAAACTAATTTTCGTTGAAAGTTTACATTAAGATCTACAGCATATTTTTTTTTTAATTTTTCCTCTATTATTATAAAATTTAGACGGGGCGACACATTTTACCACTTTGGAAGCGTATATCTTTTAAAAGATTAACTTTATGAAAAACTGGCTTTAGAAACCTCAATGTCATTTTTAAAGAGCTTTCTATAAATACCACAAACGTATAGGTTTCATGAAAAAAAAAAACAGTTTTAGTTCCATGTATGAGGAGCCCCCTTAATTATAATATATATATTTTTTTTTATTAAAAGCGGAAAGCGGTTTACAGAATACATCTACCTACCAAGTTGCATGTGTATAGTCTTAATAGTTTCGGAATAAAATAGCTGTGACATACGGACGGACGGACAAACAGACAGACATGACAAAACTATAAGGGTTCCGTTTTTTGCCATTCGGCTACGGAAACCTAAAAATAGCCTTTGATGTCGCGTGTCATTTGAATGTCTTTGAAAGTCGTCACGGCAGACAGAAGCCAGAAAGTCTGACACCAGTCTTCCCATCTTTTATTGCCTCTTGGTATCGTGTTACCCAGATACAGAGTTGTGGAGTCCAGATAGACAGCTGCGTCATGTATAATACTGATATTTAACTGCATTTAGTTAGATTAGAAGCTGACACCAACATATCTCGTAGATGCCACGAAATAATTAATTAACACAGAATTAAAACTATGATTTGGCTTCTGACAACCTGTAGTAGCTGTCAAAGATGTAAAGATGCCAGCACATGAAGCTACCCGAAACTGTCAAATTTTCCCAATCAACCTTGAACCTTATTACTTTAACAATAAAGTTGAAAATCTATTAAATAAATTTGACAGATTGTTATAGCTTGATGTGCTGCCGTCTGTACTTAAGGCAACCGGGACCAATGGCTTACGGTGCTTACCTACGCACAAAGGAATCTCGATTTGTACAGATAGTGGCCCATTCATGTACCGAAACTGACCGAACGGTGCAGCTGTTATTATTTAATCTAATCCTTTGTAATTATGTAGTTATCATCATTTATTTATTTAAACTTTAAAATAGTGTTACATGGGCGGACTTAATGCAGCACGACATTCTCTACCAGTCAACCTTTGTAAAAAAAAATGAGTGTGGCACTCGGGGACTGCCGCGGTAAAGCTATTGCTAGCATTTTTTATCAACTTATGCAATTATAATTATTTATTTATTTTATTTATGCAGTATTTTTTTTTCTTTGATATTAATTCAAGTTACACTTTTTGAGCGTGGTGACCGATAAGAAAACAATTTTTTTTCTTTTATTGAACAAATGAGAAGTTAATAATGTTTAAAATATTTTTATTACAATACATGTAGGTTATTCAGGAATTTTTATCATTGAAACTATAGGTTTATTAGCAGCTAGTCTACACGCATATGTCTAGTCACACGCACACAAACACCGTGCCGAAGTCTGCCGAACTGAAACGACGTTAGACGATGCACGGCTTTCAACGCCGCACCGCTGTGCCGGTCGTAGTGGGTGTTAGGTTTATTTTCGTTACGGAATTTCTTGATTCGGTCGCCGCGCTCAAAGCCCGCGATAAAAGCTATGCAATAGCTTAAAACACATTGTGGTAGGTGTACGAGAAAATGGAATGAAATAATATATTTAATACTAATAATACATATTTTCATTTAATTTATTTCCATTCGGACAACATAAATCCGTGATGTTAGTAAATATACACGCTTAAAACTAATGTTAGTATGAAAAACAAATATGAGTTACAAGTACAAAAAAAAAATAATAAAATAATAACGAAATAATGAAGAAGTAGAGTACATCTTGCATGAGGGATGAACAGGCAAGTATTTACTTGTTCATCACCCATACAAAATGTCTCAAAACAGGGGAGTAAAAATTCTTCGCAACAGTTTTCAGAATGCTGTTATTGCTGACCCGCAACCTGGTCACGAGAGATGCCGTTTTTTATGTTATAATACTAATAAAATACATATATATCATCATTCACTTAGCCTTTTTCCAATTATGTTGGGCTCGGTTTCCAGTCTAACTGGATGCAGCTGAGTATTAGTGTTTTACTCCACAACCCAGTAACTGGGTAACACGATACCCCTTGTGAAGTTCAGTGTCATATTTTCTGGTTCTGACTACCCGTAAAGTAAGTATATTCTATCTATCTATCTATCTAACCTTGAACAGTGCGGCTGTTATTATTTAGCCTACTCCTTTGTAATTATTTATTTATTTAAACTTTATGTACAATAGTGGTACATGGGCGGACTTAATGCAACAGGGCATTCTCTACCAGTCAACCTTTGGGTTAAAAAGACCACAATGTGGTAGGTGTACAAGTAAAAAAAATGTAATTATCGAAAAAAAAATGTATGTATAAATATATATATATATATATATATATATATATGTATAAATATATATGTATAAATATATATATATATATATATATATATATATAATAATAATAAAATACAGATATATGCTAAAATAATAGACTAATAAATACGGTGCTTTATAATAATCTTTCTAACTAAGAGAACTCACAATAATTATAATTATTGCGAAAACCAAACTAAGCATGACAGGCCTTTAAGTAGTGATTTCTCATTTTACGCTTAAAAGAGAATTTAGACTCGGCCTTCTTGATGTCAAGGGGTAGCATGTTCCAGAGTTTAATGGTAGAAATAGCATAGGAATTAGCCATAAACCCGGTTCGGTGAGAAGGAATGTGTAGAAGTAAGTTTTTGGATGCGCGAAGGTTAAGGCAATGAGAACTGCCTAGCACTTTAAAATTTTGTTTTAAGTAATCAGGAGCACAAGGATGGTTCAAAATAGTGAAGAGCAAGCAGAGGGATCTGAGGGATCTCCTTTGACGGATAGGCAACTATTTAAGCTAAGAACGAAAGGAAGAAATGATCATAACTACGAAGGCCAAAAATGAAACGGGTTCAGTAGTTAAGAAGTCGATCCAGTTTGTTAAGAAGTTCTTGGGACAGATCAGAGTAGCAAACATCAGCATAATCAATAGTAGGAAGCACAAGCGATTGGACCAAAGTGGTTTTAGTGCTAGAAGGAAGAAAATGCTTGAATCTATAGAGAGATCGCAGTGTGAATGTTACTCTCTGGCTAACCTGTGCAATCTGCTTATCCCAACTTAACTTGTCGTCAATGAATAAGCCTAGGTCTTTAACGTGTGGCGAGAGTGGAATGACGGTATTGTTGAAGCTAAGCGGGAGTAGTTGGCTAGTGTCCAATTTTCGTAGCGCATGTGAACTGCCGATCAGGATAGCCTGGCATTTACTAACATTGACCATAACTCCAAATCTGCTTGACCAATCGCTGATAGCTAATAGATCAGCATTGAGCAATGAGATACAGTTGTCCAAGTTGTCAATGTCAGCTTGTGCGTAGAGCTGTAGGTCATCAGCATACAGATTACCATCTGAGACAGAGAGAGAGCATTTGAGGATAGTAGTTGTTGCGTCCAGAACGTATTTGAACGCATATTTTTGGTGTGGCAACATTCTATTATCTTTTGATGTTGACACTTGACATAACTTTTGTCTTGACGGATAGACTTTGGGCGTGGTTGAAAAAATGTCGGTCGTTGGGACCCTTTTGATTTAATTGGTTTTGGAAATATTGTGTTCAATCGCCCGTTGTAACCGATAATTGGGTCGCGATTAACGATAAGTTGAAATTGTAATCCCGAATTGACGAAAACCCTGGGATATTTTGGAGCTTAACGCCGTATTGACGCCAGACCAAATGGCACGCGAATTTGCTGAAAATAATTGTGCATAAGTGATAAATAGCTGCTTCAATCTGGTGCGAAGTTTGTGCTGTGATTGCTGCCGGACCGCGTTGGGAGGACCTGCATCTTTGAGAACCTTCGTCCATCCACACTCGACCTAACTATACGTTTCAATTACTCATTACCTACATACACACACACACACGGACGTGGCCTCAGGAAGGGTCGTAACTTGGCGTCCCAGCTCAGAAGGTAAGTGTGTAAACTTAATTATGTATTGGTAAGGCCTAAGGCCATTGGTTGTAAGCAACGTTTAGGGCTCCACGAACCGTGGACAGTTTGGACCATCCAGTTACCGTTGGCTGGCTTTTGTAGGACTGAACAGTAGTAATAGAGTTTAAGAAAAGAGAAAATACTATTATGTAGTATGGTAGTCAATATTCATTGACTATTCCATTAGAATTGTTTTTCTACGTACTTCGAGAGTCACCTTCAAAATCCATTAGTAGTTTTGTGAAGTTATTTATAGTGTGATAATGTCTTGGTGAGGTATTCGAACCTACATTCTAATTGCTTTATACAAAAATGAATGTAATTGGTGGCATCGGATGGTGAGCAGGGGTAGCTCATTACTCCGTAAGGACCAGGCCAAAGTCGATGGCGCGTCGAGTTCCTTGCGCCTATTTTTGTATAAAAATCGGATAGCGGTTAAGAGAACACATCTACCAAGTTTGACAAGTGTAGTCCTAATATTTTCGGAATAAAATGGCTGTGAAATACAAGAGACAGACAAACATGACGAATCTATAAGGATTCCATTTTTCGCAGTTCGGCTACGGAACCCTAAAAATTGCTGTCAATAGCATTTTGGTAATCATAATTATGTTCAATTGGGTTCCGCCTGCTTGTCAGGCTGTAATACGCTGACAACTACTGTTTTATATCGATAGGAATTTTTTATACAAGTAAACATTTATAGATTCATTTGTTATAAAAAAAACTATTATGTTTAGTTTACGAGACAGCACACAGCGAGCAGATTTAAAATGAAATTCCCAAAAGAAAAATTGAGTAAAAAATCCGCTAATGTCCTATTTAAACAAAGTATATTACTTATATGTATCTTATATGGCTCGTTTTTTTTTCTTTGTACGGCTTTAATAATGAGTTTACAACATCAATCATACTTTTTGTAATTCGAGCAACGTTTTCTAAACATAAGAGTGCGTATACAATAAAACAGTAGGCTACTTTTTAATTAAAAACCAAATGGACAGTATCATGAAAAACAAAGGGAAGCTGAGACATGATTGGCATTGTTGCTGCTTTGAAATTGAATCACGGTCTAGTTCCCGCTGCGTAGAGAAGAATCTTTAAATTATTTATTTTATTTATCTATACTAATATTATAAATGCGAAGTTTGGGTGTTTGATTGGATAGATACTTGTTACTCATTCACGCTAAAACTACTGCACGGGTGTGAATGAAATTTGGTAAGTTTGATAAAGACATCTTGGAATAACACATGAAAATGAAAAAATATGTTTCGGGTGAACAATGATTGAAAATGAACAATGATAGAAAAAACAATGATTTGCGTTTGGAGCCTCCTTTTAGACAAACGATGCCTGTGTTAGGAGACTCCGCTCTTCTATATCTTAGCAACTAAATAATTATACTTAAATATAATATATACATATTTATAGATATATTATTGTTATATTAAAAGGTTACATTACATCTTATCTTAGCTTGTTATGTTGTTTATGGCGTGTGTGTAAGATGTAGTGTAGTGTAGTTTGATGTGATGAGATGTGGGGCGGTGTGTAGCGTGGTGTGGAGTGGTGTCACGTGGTGTTGTGTAGTGTCATGTAGAATAGTAGTGTGTTGTGTGTAGTCGAGTGGGATGTGATTATGTTAGTCATGATATACCAGAAGAGCTTCCGTATCCTCATAAGTGAGAGCCTTAATCCAGTTTTGAACCATTTTTTTACAGTCGTAGTGGTTTCTGTTGTGTACATATATGTACACAACACAGACTATTTTTATCCCGGAATTCCACAGGATCAGGTTTTTGGAAAAAAATCCTACGCGACCGAAGTTGCGGGCAGAAGCTTGTTTCTTTAAATGATAAATGATCTTTATTTTGCAAATTGGTTATTAAATAACACTTTTACACGTCGTTTTATTCGTAAATATTAACTAGATGAGGCCGGTGTTTCCTAACTGACTACCCTGAGAAGAAACACCGAAACAAACTCAGGGGTCCGTTTCTTTTAAAGTCCATACAATCTATACTCGTTTAATTATATGGAAACTTTGTAGGTTTTAGTCTGAGGCGATCTTTTGAAGAAAGTTTCTCACAGATTTGAGTGGGCCTGTCCATACAGTGCAAACATTTGTCAAATGACGTATAGCTCAACTTAGAACAAGGAGCTTAACGATTTGACGAACAATACCAAGGTAAGGACGTTTGGGTAGGCCGCAAAAGCACTCAAACTGCCAGACAATCATGTTTAACTGGAATAAAATAACCTACATAGTTCACATATTCACAATCGTTTATGAAGATAAAACAATGGCCTTTTGAGGAAAGAACCACACAGATTTGAGTAGACCCGTCCCGTCAGTGCAAGCCTTTGTCAGTTAGTCTGTAAATTCTTTATAAGTATAAGGAGAGCTGGTGGCAAAGCAGCCGCACAGGCCAATCTTGAAGGTTAAGCAACGCTGGCCCAGGTCAATCCGTAGAGGGGTGACCACCTAACATATCGAAATTCCTGTGTATTCGGAAAGCACGTAAAGCCGTTAGTCCCGGCTGTTAATTGCACAACTTTGACAGTCGTCATGGATAGTAGATGCCAGAAAATCTGAGACGGGTCTTGCCAAGGGGCATCAGATAATGGATTGTGGAGGTCAGATAGGCAGATCCTTCATGGAAACACTAGTACTCAGCTGCATTTGGTTAGACTGAAAGCTGAGCCCAACATACTCGTAGTTGGGATAGTCACGCTTTCAAGAGAGGAGGTTGAACTCGTGAGGGAGAGATAACTTTCATCCTCATTCTCCTCCTAGGCGTCAGAGATCGCAAGCCGATCTCCGCCTACCGTAGGCGCGGACTGCAGGGGTAGCTCATCGTCCGGGACCAGGCCCGGGTCGACGGGGCGTCATGTTCCACGCAAGCCTTAAGGTGAACGCAGACCTAGCCGCACCGCACGCGCCGCAGTCTTTGCATTCGAATTCTTTATATGAAGTTCTATGCAACCTCGCACACCTACCCGCGCCGCAGTCGCCGCAGTCCCTGAAACGACCGAACTCCCCAAGCCGCAGCTGATGACGTCACCCGCACGCAGCGGACGCTGAGGCTAGCGCAGCGCGGATGACGTCATTCGCATCCACGGCGCGCAGTGTAGCCAGAGTTATAATTTAGACAGAGAATCTCTGTCAACGGTTTATAATAAAATTACTTGTTCTCGTATAAATAATTACTTGCTTATTCCCTATTATAGCACCTACAGATAAAATTACACAAAAGAGCAAAATACCAATACCAAATACAGATATTTTAAATCTTCGGTACGGATAATGCTTTCAAAAATCTGGCAACACTGCAAGTGTGATGCGTGCGGCGACGGGAACAACTGCAGCGACTGCGGCGCGGATAGATGTGCGAGGCCATTAACAAAAAGCGATGACTGCGGGGACTGTAGAGACTGCGGTGCGGCTAGGTCTGCGTTCACCTTATAAGAGCAGTCAGCAGCATTGACGGGGCTCAATAGGGCCATAGCCTGTAAAATCATTTGCTGAATTTCCCATAAATAAAACATAGTTGGGGTGAGCAAATGATGATTAAATAAGCGCGAGCACATCATGGTCGGCTGTTGTAGTTACTTTGAAATAGAGTCACGCTCTAGTTGTCACGCTGCGTGGAGAAGTTTCTTTATTCGGCTCTCATGGGATATTTGAGCTTATTTTAGAATATCATTTATTAATCAGTTCTAAATACCTATAAGATATACTAAAAGAGGCCATTGCCACTTTCTAGTCTTTGTATAAATATCTTTTTTTTTTTAAATTGTTGATAGGATTGCGTTTTACCACCATCTCACCTGATGTTAAATGATGATGTGGTCGAAGATGAAGCACGCTTGCCTAGAAGTAACCTATTTATTTCATTTTTATTTATTAATTATTTACTTAAAGACTCCCAGGTTATATCTATCAGGAAACAAAGTTAAGCCAAGTTTACGTTTCAGGATCTGGTTTGCATTCTGCTTATGTAAGTCACTTATTTTAGTGACAAAAGTAAGAAATTACCAACTACCAATATCCATGAATATTCTTTCACATTGTGCTCTATAGGTATCTACGTTTTAAAATGGGCAAACAGGAACTATATAAAACAAAAATGCGTTTTTAAAATAGTCATATTGCGAAGAACTACTTAAGAAAAGTTGCCGCTGTTCTTGCTACTTTGAAATTAAATCACGCTCTAGTTGTCACGCTGCGTAGAGAACTTTCGTTATTTATCGTTTGACTTTAGTTCTGATTGAAAACTTGCTTTGATAAGACTTCCAGGCTTCTGTGATCTGTTATTATCCACAGTATTGTTTAGCTATGGCCTACTCCCATAATTTTAGCTGTTTAGCAGCAGTCTTTTTGTTGCTGGGAAAATCATCGGGTGACTCTTTCCGTTCTGGGTGGAGCGGAAGAGGGTGTCAGACTTCTACTGACCAAAAACACGCTCTGCTACGTCAGTTGCCCTTGCGTTTTGGGGTCGAAGATGGATAGATATACTCTTTATTGTACAGCATAATAGAATTAAATAAAAGTATAATAAAGGGTGTTACAATGGGCGGTCTTATCGCTAGAAGCAATCTTTTACAGACAACCTTTGGATGTCACATTTGACACAGCAGGAGAAACTAAATACGCCGGTAGTCCATGGTCGAAATATCTAGTTGAAACATTCCCGTAACCCGGGCAGGCAATGGCCCTGAAGGACCCGTCAATGCTATTGACTGCTTTTTGAGGCTCACCTGAATTATGACGGCCTGGTCCTAGGGTGAGCCGGAGATCAGCGCGCGACGCCCAATGCCCAGGATGACTCCAAGCCTTCTCCTTTGCTAGCATGACTGCTTCACATAAGTAGGTGCTTGCATCTCATTCCCCCTTCCCTCGCACCCCATGGTCTGCAGCAGTCTGGGACAGATATTATATGTTTTATTATTCCGAATTGAAAGAGCCATTTGCCATCACAGTTTTTTCACTAGTTTATTGTCTTCAAATGAGGCTGATTAAAGTAAACCATCTTAATGTAGATAGACTGGTGGTTTTCTTTACACTTTTGAAATAAATAAACACACTGTGTTGCGGGAACTAAGAAGAAAGTTGAGTCCAACACGCCAGCAGTTGTTGCTACTTTGAAATTAAATCTGTCTCGCCCTCTAAAGAAGTTTTCTTATTTATCACCGGATTTCAGTTCTGGTTGAGAACTCTTTTGAGTAAAACTGTTTCTCTGATGATAATAATATCTATCCTACCTAAATAACCCTTTCTATGTTGTCACGCAGCTGAGTTTAAATAAGAGACAGAATTAAAGTGATAATTTTAGTAGGTACTAGCGACCCGCCCCGGCTTCACTCGGGTGCAATGTTTATATTAAATATACTATAGAATGTCTTTATATACATCGTTGACAGCCTTTTTGTCATTCGACATACATGTTCTCTTTAGTAATTACTCTTGAAAGTGCGACACATAATTTACCATGGGAAAAACATTCAAAGCTCAAATCTAAGCAACATAGGCACGAGCGCCGCAACCGCTATGTCCTTGCATTTTAAATCTGTAATATCTTCGAAACTATTTATTTAAATTATATTCTGTACAGGATAAGATAAGATAAGATAAGATAAGATAAGATAAGATAAGATAAGATAAGATAAGATAAGATAGCAATATTGATTTATATTAAATGCACAATGTGTTTATGGTACTTAATTGGATAAGGATTAATGCTGTATTGCTTAAAATCGCTTCGTAAAATATGCTCGTATTTCTCGTAAAAAGTAAAGGATAAAAAATGGTTGTTGTGGGTTATCTATAAGAGATAGACAGATGCCATCGAGGACTTTTTTGTTGATCTTTTTAAGGTGTACAATACTGTAGTACATTATTTTGATCTATCTCGTAGGGTTCAGCCAGCGTTTGCAAAGCAAGCGCAAAAAAATGTGTTTATTTGCGACATCACATTAGAAACCTCAAAAATTATCAGTGTTCCTCTACTATATTATGCATGTTAAAAACCTTTCTATTGAATCACTCTTTCTATTGACAGAAACTGCATCAAAATCCGTTGCGTAGTTTTAAAGATTTAAGCATACAAAGGGATAGACACAGGGAAGCGACTTTGCTTTTTGCTTTGTTTTATGTTAAGAAGATTAAGATAAATGATTATGCTGCTACTAACATTATCATTTGCTTATTCTTTTCCTAATTTTGTTAAGGTCGGCTTTCAATCTGACTGGATACAGCTGACTATTAGTGTTGTACATGGAGCGTCTGCCTATCTGACCTCCACAACCCAGTAACTGGGTAACACGATACCCCTTGGTCAGATCAGTGTCAGATTTCAGGCTTCTGACTATCGACTGTCAAAGGTGTTCAAATGACAGCCGGGACTTATGGCTTAACGTGTTTTCCGTAGTTCCGTAGGCACGGGGTATCACACCACCAACTTCCAAACTCCGGACTTCTACTTAGAAATTTCTTTTGTTTAAAAACCTAATAGCACTTTTGCCCGACCGATTTGAATCCGAGATCTCTTATGCAGCAGTCGCACTTGCCACCGAGGTAGTTTATGCTACAATTTACATAACCAGCTTATAACGTTGCCAGTGCTGGGGCACAGGTCTTCTCTCTATAAGAGGGTATGGGCCATTATCTGTCACGCAGGCTCAGTATACGGGTTAAGGAATGCTTCACAGGGCCGGATTAACCATCAGGTGGAGTAGACAACTGCCTAGGGACCCCGCATCAACTAGGGGCCCAGGCCCTGTGCACACACCAAGAAAACACGTTTCTTTGATCTTAGGGACCTCACTGTTATCTCACAAAATACAAATCGTTAGATTTAATAGTAGAATTAAAACAATTTTAGAACAAATCTTGCAATAAGTAAACAAATATATTAAAAATCACAGCCCTTAATGTGCGTTTCCTCAGTTCACACACGATTTGGTAAGTCAAAGTAAGAAAAGGGGCCCCGAGAATGCCATTGCCTTAGGGCCTCTGACAGGGTTAATCCGGCTCTGATGCTTCAACTTACTTCCCGTGAACTCGACCGGGTGTGGGTCGTTTTTAAGCGACAAATAAACATGCAACTTAACGTAAGTGTATCTTTTAGTTGGTCTTGTTGTCTTCAAAGAAACTCCTTTTGTTCATACTGTAGGAAAGAAAAAAAGATGTAACATTTAGCAATTTTCTTTTCCGATATTTTCTCACCTTTTAAACCTTCCCTGTAGGAGAGGGAACATAACACAAAAATAATTAATGAAATCGGTCCAGCCGCAGAGTTTTAGCGAGACTAACGAACAGCAATTGGTTTTTGTATTTAAGATAGTAACTCTTTCTGTTTGTCTGTAGGACTGTCTGTTTGTTTTGTTACGCGATTGTACCGTGTAGGTACTAAAATACGATACAAGATACGATACGATCTATCGTATCTTGTATCGTATTTTAGTACCTACACGGTTTGGATTATTTCTTGGGATATATTTTCAAGTTTCATGCAGGAGAAACCGTTAGCAGAAGCTAGTTTAATAAAAACAGCGAACATACAGTTTTCTTAACAATGAAAAGTTATATCCAACACAGTCTCTGTTGTTGCAACTTCGAGATTAAATCATGCTCCAGATGTCACGTTGTATAGAATAGAAGTTCATCTCTGTTTGTTCTAAAAACAGTGTTTGTTATTGAAGAGTGGGCGAACAACAAGTAGGTATTTGTGAATATGTATAGAGAAACGTAAAGCAATATTTATAGTTTCAAGATGTATTAGGTATATACATTCGTGAAATATACAAAGTGTAATTTAAAGGGTATACATACCAAGAAACAAACGATATTGGAAGGGCTTTGTAATCCTATATCTACATGTGTGGAACTTATACATTGATAACAAAAACCGAATTATTCGAATTAAGAAGAACGAAGAGAATTTCTGTGTTATTGGCAAGTGACTCGGAAAGTTATTGACCATTGCTGTGACACGTTTGTTATTGTTTGTTACACATTGTTTGGTATTCAAGAAACATATGAAACCGATAATTTGGTATCAATTCTTTGAGTCACTTATTTTGAGCTGAAACTATGCATAGACTTCATACCAGATGTTGTCTTCAGCCCTTTTGGATAGAAATGGGGTTTCCGTTACAGGTTGTATATATAATTGTTAAAGCATTGCCTCACATTAAGATTTTTCCTGAATCGTGGGCGTGTTTTAACAAACACACAGACGCGGAACAAATACTTGTAGGTCATATAATTTTTTTTTTTTTGGGAAAAGGCCAAGGAAATGATGACTTATTTTTACCATATCTGATACATTCTACTTCAAGATTCAATATTACGCTACAATAACTAAAAGTAGGTACGTCACCAAGCACGTTTCGCCAGTACTTATGAAATAGAATCACGCTCCAAATAGGTGCCAACACTTTTTATCTGACAGTTATTGTAATATTACGTGAACGTGACAGGTCTCTCACTCTTCGTGATATATCAGTGAGATTCTCAACAGCGTGACAGCTCCCATTTGTGAAAAAATAGGCGATAGATAAGATGAATATACTTTATTGAACACCAAAATTTAAACACACTTGTTTAACAATATTCTTAATTCTATGGTTACAATGTTGATGAATATAACTAAAGTGGCAGTCAAGAATTTAGTGATAAAGTAATGAAATTTGTGGTACAGCAAGTTTAAATAGGCCTCGTTAACGTGCTCAATTATTTCTTAGTTAATTTAGGATCCTTGGCAGAAAAGTTGTGTCTTGGTTTATTATATCAAGGTCTGTTATTTAAGCTAATAATAGTTTGGAATAGTTTGAAATAATAGTTTGGAACGAATCTATAGTTTAAGATAAGCTATCTTAAACTTATCTTATAGATTCCTTATCACATTAAACACGTTTGAAACTATTATATCAAATTGTCCTTTACAGCATAACCTTAAAATTAGTATCTTAAAATATCTCAGAGATGTAAAATGCGGGGGCAGAGCGGCCGAGGCGCATGGGACTGTCCGTACTTATATGATGTATAGTCTAATATCATAATAATAAAATTTTAATCACTGCACACTGACATCACATTGGTGTAATTATCTACATTACATCCACGCGAGGCCGAGGCGGAGCGCTATTAGGGTTATTGGTAAAATAATAATTACTGCTCAGGACTTACTAACATAGTCCTGAGCAGTAATTATTATTTTACCAATAACCCTAATCATAAACAAAAACGTTTATGACTTTTAATAATTCATCATATTTTAGTTCATCAGATTTACGTTACGTAGTCTGCGAAGCAAAAGAAAGCGCTAGTAATGTAGGTAAACTGATAGTACAAAAGGCAGCGGAATAATGAAGGATATTGAAGGTTTGTTTCTGGTGAATGTATTATGTTTTCTAAAAGGTCATAGAACAAAAGTTGTTGTTTGTGATATTATTAATACATTCCTGCGAGTTGTTAGTGGTTATATAATAACCCTGTATATACATACGTCATACATTTACATAACTTCCGCGAAATCTCACTGTCAGTCCGTCGACCACTCTATTCTCTTCCACCCACCGAAGTTTTAACGTAATAAGTACCAGTTCATATTAAATCTACCCAGCACTTTACGCGCCTCGAATAATTAAACAGCTAACTAATTATTACGTAGTTCGCAGTAAAGTTGAGCGGCTGGAGGCATTAAGTAAATAGGATGAGTAGGAAGATCCTCCCTGTTGGTTTTTCCTGTTCGAACTTCCCTCTTGTTTTGGTTTTCCTGTAAGTAATGCAATTTACCTTTACAGTTAAACTATCTGCTTGTCTTGTGTGATAGTAATTCATGATCAATCGTGGCGGTTCAGATGTTAATTGAAATAAAAATACTCTTTCGTTGTGCTGGCGCTCCTGCTGCGGCTGTAAAAAACCTCAAGCGTGGTTAATATAGTAACCTCAGTGGTAACTATATTTTCGAGTCGTTTGGTTGAAACTATCGAACCGTTGGGCCTCTGTGCTCAAAACCTTTACAAAGACTTTTCAAAATCTTAGTTGACACTTCCCGTGACCCAAGGCTGGCTTTTATATTGCTGATAGCGTTGAGATTTGATGCTTAAGTTTAGTTTGTAGCTTAGCTTAGTGCAGACCAAAGACCCTTCTCTCCTTACAACATTCGTGATCTAATGCAAATGTAGGCTAATTCTCTAGAAATGAGTCTCCAGCTCATCCCGCCATCTTTATTTAGGCCTACTACTAAGGAGTAAAAATGTAGTAAACATGATATAAAAAAACAACTTCTACATTTAAAACATCAGCATCACAAAAGGAATAGGATCTTAACTTTCATTGGGTCCCATTAAAGCACTTGGCAGGCCCATTTCCCTACGCATAAGTACGCATCTTTCATTTCCCATGTGCGTAGTCAACGCTACGAGGAGCTACGAGCTACGGTGCTACGGTGCTACGAGGAGCTACGAACCGTTTGAGGTGTAAAATTATATTTTTTGCATACGGTTTTTCCCTTTTTAGAGGCTTTTATTAATTTTTATGGTTTATGTTAAGGATTATATTTTCTGCTGCTTTTTTAAATTTATACAAAGGCGTACGTTAAGGCCTTGTACGTTTATATAAGAGTAATCTATTTACACTAGACTTAAGACCCCAGGTTTTAGACACCCGTAAACGCACATTCCCACAGAGAATTTCACTCCTGAGCTGCACGCACTATGAAGCTCGAGCAACATTTTGTTAGTTTCTTTTATGTTGTACTACATAGTAGTGCCTGCGACTTCGTTCACGTGGAAGTCAATATTACCTACAAAGATGTTCTTTTTATTGATGGTAGGAACACGTTAGATGTATTTGTAAGGTGTACTAATATTACAAAGCGATATTTGTTTGCTAGTTTTTGTGTAGGGGATAATCTCCATTACTAACGATTAATTCTAAAAATGTTTTCATTGATATTTAGGTGCAATATTTGTGAGGCTATAAATTATTTCAAAATCCACGTTAATGAAGTCGAGGGTGAATCGCTAGTATACATATACAGGGTTAATTGTAAAATACCGAAAACCTCTCAGGACTGTGTTACTAACATCATAATCAACAACTATTGTTCTATGACTTTTAAAAATTTGTCATTTTTTAGTTCACCAGATTTTCATACAAATACAAAAATATTTGAATTGAACGTAACATTTAGGGAAATGTTACGAAGTCTATGCGAAGCAAAAGAAAGCGATAGTATAAATCGCTAAAATATGACGAATTTTTAAAAGTCATAGAACAAAAGTTGTTGATTATGATGTTAGTAAGATAGTCCTGAGAGGTGTTCGGTTTTTTACAATTAACCCTGTATAATATAATTATAATACCTATAAGCACATGTGAAAAAATGGTTATTTTGGAATCACAGACAGACACTTCAATTTGATTTGCATGTCTAGACGACGTGTAGATTGCATAGTAATGTGGGTTGATAATGTATAACTACTCCTTTTCTACTATAATAATAGTTACACATGACCTTTAGGAGTTTCTGGTAACTGGTATCATACTATAGTTATACATAGGTTACAGCTCAAAATGTTGCGTAGGTGGTTGGTACTATCGCTTCTGTCCGCTTATGTAGGCGAGTGCTTCATTTAAGTAAAATTTTGCTGACAACTCTTTGAGGCGCGCGTGGAACACGACGAACCGTCTACACGGGCCTGGTTTCTATCGGGCGGCGAGTTAAGTAAAATACCACTTAAAACCAGGTATCCTTCCATTTACATTTTATGCTTGATGTCATCATATCATATCATAATCAAGTCTAAACAAGTAATAAAAACATAAAAATAATATTTGTTTTTAAACTTCAGGGCATATGTGTGTCAACTTCTATGGCGTTTGACACGACAGTCGTGTTTCGAAATATTTGTTCGCCGCCACAACTAAAACATTTACTTGGGCCTCGGTAGTCTAGGGGTGTCAACCGCGAATGCTGAGCAAGTGGTCTTAGATACGATTCTTGGATCAGATAAAAATTCGGTTGTCTGTAAAGTCGGTTTACTGACGATAGTTGAACGTGACAACGTCATAAGAAAATACTGATGGAATGGTTGGTTGCTATAAACAATTGACACCACATTCACTTTTCACTGCACTTCATACTTGACGAAAACATGTAAATGTATTATTGTATAGCAGCTGTCCACGCGGACGCATCGCTCACTCAAGTAGGAGAGAGACAGATGTCGAACGCTGCCGAACGCGGAGGCCGACTATGCCACTTTGTCGCTCGTTCCGCGCTCTCGCTTGCACTTCAAGCCTTAAATGGAACGCCTCAGAGCGAGGTAACGCCGCATGAGTCATGTATTTTCGTGCGTGCAGCCAACTTCATCGAATTATAAGACGTTGTCACGTCAAAAGTGGTATTGAATTTTTCTAATATGAATTTCTCAGTAGTAGCCTGGAGTTTGGAAGTTGGCGGTGTCATACTCCCGTGGTTCGGAAAACACGTTAAGGCGTTGGTCCTGCATATGATCTCTCTCCGGTGGTGTCGTATTGCCGCCCCCCATCGAGCAATGAGAGTAAATTACACCTGTACCTGCGCACATTTGAGTTCTTTTATATCTCCTACGCAGATGCGACGGTTGTAATTTCATCATTAGCATCAATGATGAGATTCGCCGAAGTCGGGTAGGAGAACTATTAAAATATTTCAACTATTATTGTCGCAATTAATTGGTTAATTAGTGTCAGGTACTAATTAGACGGGACAAAGATCTTCGGATTGCGTGGGTAGTTGGATGTGAACCCACGCGAGATACACTACCTACTACGATTTGCTATTGTCCTGGTAGTTTGTTATTTCTAACTTGCGTGGGACGATGATACAGGGTCTTCAGTCAATATTTATTAGTAAAAAAGACACAAATTTTTTAACCGACTTCTGAAAAAGGAGGAGGTTCTCAATTCGGATGTTTGTAAGTTTTTTTTTTTATGTTTGTTCGGGCGTAGCTCCGTCGTTTGCCAACCGATTTGAAAAATTCTTTTTTTGTTGGAAAGGGTATACTTCTCAAATGGTCCCATGAAAATTTTATTGAAATCGGACAAGCCGTTTCTGAAAAATCAACAAAAGTAAAAAAAAAATATTTACATTGATGATCTTTTTGTTTACTCTGCATTGTGTTTTTTGTTCGCGCGTTTTTAGTTTTTTGTAGTTGACATTTTGGCTTTTATAACTAGATTAATTACAAATTGACTCACTAAAAAGCGCGAAAATAAAAACTTTTTTGCAAAAAAATAAAACCGACTTCCATATCAAAACACTATAAAGCCAAAAATAATTTTAATTTCGGAAGGCGGTGTGAAAAAAAAGAAAATACAAAACCAATAACACCGACTACCGAAATTAAAATTATTTTTGGCTTTGTAGTGTTTTGATATGGAAGTCGGTTTTATTTTTTGCAAAAAAGTTTTTTATATTAAGCGACGGCTTATCTGACCTCTAAAATCCAGTAGCTGGGCCAAACGACACTCCTTGGCCAGACTGTGCCGGATACTGTCAAAGATATTCTAAGTTGAGCTACGCGACATTTGACAAATGCTTGCACTGCTCGGACGGGCCTGCTCAAATCTGTTTGATTCTATCCTCTAAAGGGCGCCACAGACATTAACCTACATGGCTCTTATATGATTTGATCACTACAGATTGTTTGGACTTTAAAAGAGACGTTGACCTCTGAGTTTGTTTCAGTGTTTCTTCTCAGAGTAGTCAGTTAGGAAACACTGGCCTCATCTAGTTTACATTTACGAAAAAAAAAGACGTGTGAAAGTGTTATTTATAACCTAATTGCAAAATAAACATCATTGTTTCATTATTAATGACTGCCGGCCAATGCTTTAATGTGCTTTTTTTAGACACGAATGAATCTTGATATGGTAATATGGTCATACAGTCATACATACAGAACTTCGGCGAGCGTTGCTAATCCTCGATGACCGAACCATGTGGTTGTTATTCACCTCACCACTGTTTATCGCTTCTGTATTAAGCCTTGGATGTTTAAACGGGTTCTAAGTCCATAATCCTTTATGTAGAAAATATGTTAGATTAATTCTAAGAAAGTTCCCTGCCGGAGTCTGTGTTTTCCGATAGCTATAACCTAGGGGTCTTTAAGTCAAGAGTGAATAGGTTACTTTTAGGTAAGCGTGCTCCATCTTCGACCACATCATCACTTACCATCAGGTGAGATCAGGGGCGTGCACAGGATTATGACAGGGTATGCGGCGGAGTAATCGGTCACAAAAACTTTGCCTTTTATAGATTTTTAGCATAGCCACAGCCACGCATCGTAACATGGTGGCGATGCGTGGCTGTGGCTATGCTAAAAATCTATAAAAGAAAAAGTTTTTGTGACCGATTACTCCGCCGCATACCCTGTCATAATCCTGTGCACGCGCATGGGTGAGATGGTGGTCAAACGCGAGCCTATTATCAATAAAAAAAATAAAAAAAAGTTACAGCTAGGTACCAAACTCTTGCGCCATTGACGGGGCTCGATAGGGCTTGCTGGGGTTGCGGGAATGACGTAATGAGATACCGCGGCCCCGAACCACAGGGGCAACTCAAGGAACAGGGTGGGTTTTTAGTCAGTAGAAAAGTCTTACTCCCTTCCACTCCACACAGAGTGGAAAAAAGTATCAAACTGCTAACCGAGTGATTTCACGTAATTGTAAAAAATATGGGTTATTTTTTACTAAAACATCACGTTCGTTCGAACGGAAAAACTCGTTCACCAAACCCTTTATTCGATTGTTGACAGAAAATCAAGAATATCTTTGTACATTCCGAACTTCACATTTCACCAGTATTGGCACAGCGTGCCGAAAAGAACAAACGACTTCGCCAAACATTTGTCGGACAACTTTTAAATTGAATCGCGCTCTGGATATTGTGTCATGCTCTTCAGAGAAATATTTTAACGGTGCTCCAGCGTGACACTAGAGTTGTGCCGTATTAATATATTTTTCATGAATAGTTGACATTATACTGAACTTTTCACCGCTTTTACTAAAATTTTTAGAGTAAAAGTTCAACGGCGACATAACATTAAATAAACATTAGAGAATACAGCGTTTAGTAGTAAAATGTAATGAGATTTTTGACCGAGTAGTGTTTATTATTTATTTTGAATACATTCTGTAACGAAAGGTCAACAACCTGAATAATTAATTAATCTTTTTTGCGTCGCGTTGTCGAGTAACATAATGGCAGTCGTATATAAGAAGTTCACACCTATATATCTTAAATTGATGCTTTTTTATTGTTTATATACTTAATTAAACTTTATGCAATATAAATAGTACAAAGGTAGACATTATGACATAACATTATCTTCCCGCCAGAATGGCGTTTAGGAGAAAACTCTGCTACTCTCTATATATATAGGGATCTCTATACAGTATGTTAACTAACAGAGGGCGTTCCCGTTAACCCGCAATAGTATAGCAATAGCATCCATATATGCTAAAAAATATTATCATTCGAGAACAAAATATTTTTATTTTTTTTTAATATTAAAATATTCACTAAAAATGTTAAATTGATACGTAAAAGAAACACTCTGTACACGCGTACGCATTCATAAATAAATTGCGACGTTGCCGTCCTTCAAGTATGCGTGTACAGAGTGTTTCTTTTACGTATCAGTTTAACATTTTTAGTGAATATTTTAATATTAATAAAAACATTTTGTTTTCGAATGGTAATATTTTTTTAGCATGTATGGTTGCTATACTATTGCGGGTTAACGGGAACTCCCTCTGTTAGTTAACATACTGTATATTAAAGTCTCTTTAATAGGATCCCGTACGATCGAATGAAGAAACGTAACCCTCATATGTCTGTTTTTCTGTCACAGTTAAAGTGCTCCAAATCGACTTTTTTTTTTTGATGACAGGCTTGCGTTTGACCACAATCTCACCCTGATGTTAAGCGATGATGTGGTCGAATATGAAGCACGCTTGCCTAGAAATAACCTATTTACTCTTGATTTAAAGACTCCCAGGTTATAGCTATTAGGAAACACACTCCAGCAGAGAAGTCCACTCCTTGTCTGTACGCACAATGAAACTCATCAAACCGTTTTGTGCGTATGGGTGGGATTTCCACCATGTGACGATCTCCGATCGATCGACTTCACCAATTCGGATTAAAATTTGTCTATTATGAATTTCTCTGAACCTAATGAAAGCGAAAACGAAGTCATACGACAAATTAAATGAAATGTCTTTTTGTGAGTGTTCTTAAATATTGGTTTCTTTAAAAAATGTATTAACAGAAACATTGAGTTCACCCCTTTTCTTTTATATAGAAAAATACAGTTGCAAACTAAATCACAATCAGCCATTCAAGGCTTTTATTTTACCATTATTGTTACAAAGTAACAAACAAGTTAATATTTCTTCAACTTTTCCGTATTTTTGTTTTTCCTTTTTCTTATGGCCTTAAGACTTTCTTTTGTTTAGGTATAAAAGGGCGGTATTTTTTTGTGGACTTAAGTTGATGACTGATTTCATTTAAATATTGTGGTAATATTTTGTGCTAGCTGCTATGCATAGGGGCCAAAAATTATCGACGTAATGGTTACAAGTCTGAAAAAATACTCACTATCTAATTTTTTTGGCGGTGATGTTATCCGCTTTTGTCGAACTGAATGGAAATAAATATAGCCTTATGTCTCATTGTAACGTAAATATATCTCAGTACCTAAAAATCTCCGGGGTTGCGGGAATGTTCTAACGAGATACAGAGGCCCCGGAACGGATGGACAACTGAAGGAACAGGGTGGGTTTTTAGTCAGTAGAAGTCTGACACTCCCTTCCGCTCTAGCCAGAGTAGGAGAAATCATTAGATGATTTTCCAGCACGGAAAAAAATCTATTAAAATTTGTCTTCTACCCAAGATATTCTAGCCATGTAAAAAAGTTTCATACAAATCTGTTTAGCCGAAACAAACTATTCCGCTTTATAATGTTAAGTATACAACTTGTAATTTAAAGGGTATATACATACCAAGTGCACGGCTTCTTTGGATGATAATAAACGATATGGCAAGGGTTTTCTAATCCTATGTGTACATGTGTGGAATTTATTAGAAACAATACCAGAGACCGAATTTTTCAAATTAAGAAGAACGAAGAGAATTATCGTTTTATTGGCAAGTGACATGGAAAGTGATGACCCTCATAGTGATGTGACACGTTTGTTATTACAGGTATTCAAGAAACATACGAAATCAACAATTTGGGGTCAATTCTGTGAGTCACTTATTTTGAGCTGAAACTTTGCATAGAGACTCTATACCAGATGTTGTCTTCAGTCCTTTTGGATAGATATGGGGTTTCCGTTACACGTTGTATATACAAGGTGTAACAGATTAAACGCAATACCTCAGACACCCCAATTAGAATATTAAATTATAAGTCTAAAACAACATCCGTAACTAAATAAATTGAAACCAAACCTAGGCATTTTTTTTTATTAAATATGTATCCTTATTAAACGCAAAATGTATGTGCGTCATACAATATCCTTACACAGACGCATACACTCATGCAATGTTAGCGGCCGACGCGACACGCACCCAATTTCCTTGAATTAAGGACTGTATTAATTTGTCATGATACTATGTTTCCATTTTAAGTTAAATAAAAGATTTTTCCATCAAAATTTAACACCACCATAATTTAACACACCCAACACCACATTATTAGGGAATTGCTGGGTAGTTTGTTGCGCCATGCCACCTTCTATGGACTGAATAGTTTACTTGAAGGAAAGCGTGCTTCATTTTCGACCACATCATCACTTACCATCAGGTATAATAGTGGTCAAACTCGAGCCTATAATTGATACAAAAATATTACGATGATAGAATATAGATATAAAAGTTCTTTATATCACTAAAGTACAGTTACCTACATCCTTTTTATTTAAGTCCACTCAATACTTTTACGCCGTAAAACGCTCATATTTTCTCAGGCCATATAAAAAATACCGTCTCCTAAGTATGACCCAAATTTAATATAAAAATATGGCTGAATGGAATCTATCTTTCATATTCGTTACATAAGTGTATTAGAATCAATAAGGGTCAGCGTATATCGAGAGGCGACTCAGCGATATTGCACTTTATTATCCAGACAGGAAGGTTCACATTTAAATGAGTTGATTCGAATAGATCATCTACATCAGAAACAGCTCGACTTTATATTAACATATCAAGACTCCTTCGTCTTTCTGAAAGAAGGTTAGGCCATTGGCTCCGGCTGACATTTGTACAGACGCTAGCACGATGCATCAATCTACCCCAATCTGTCAAATTTTACCAATCGAACATTAATCTTCCACTATAGTAATAAGGTTGAAAATCTATTAAAGAAATTTGACAGATTGAGGTAAGTTGATGTTGTCTGTACATCTTTGTCAGTTGTTGCGAATAGCAGCAGATAGAAAATCTGATACCAGTTTTGCAAATGGCTATCGTGGTACGCAGTAGGGTTTGCAATTCGAATATTCATTTTATTCGAATATCCGGTCCAATTTCAAATTCGAATAATTATTTTAAATTGTCCGAATATTCGAATAGTTAACTAACAAAGGAATTAAACCTTCTGAAATCTTCGGGTATAAAATTTACCATCACCCTCGATGAGTTGACGCTGTCTCCAAATGTTCGATTTATGAACGTCAACACTCATTCACCGAAATTAAAAGGCAAATCGTTCAGAAACCTGGGTTTAGCAAAACTGACAGGAAAGGGCACAGTAGATAACTGTCTCAATATTCTGAAAAGAAAAATTGCTGATTATAGTCTATCATTAGATGATATAATTTGCCTGGCATCTGATGGAGCGAGCGTTATGTGTGCCCTAGGTCGAAAGACAAATGCATTTCATCAACTATGCTTAGCGCATGGGATACAACTGGCAGTAATTGATTCTCTTTACAGTACTACTACCCAGTTACTTGAGAGTGGAGATTAGACAGGCAGTCGCTACATTTAAAGTGCTGGTATTTTTGTAAAATTCTGGAAGAGCCCACTCTTGACCTCAATTTCGCCTGATGGTATGATATATATAAGGTCTACGATGGAATGAGCGAGCTCAGAAGATACCTGTTCACTCTTGCTTTCAAAGCTGACGGGTTATATGTGGCGTATCATTGCACCCGTGGGCTGCAGCTGAAAATCAGAGTCAGGCGACATATCTTGTGTTGCTTTAGCCATTAATGGCCTAGTTTCTTTATTGATGATGTCTAGTTTCTTTATTGATGATGTCTAGTTTCTTCATTGATGATGTCTAGTTTCTTTATTGATGATGTCTAGTTTCTTTATTGATGATGTCTAGTTTCTTCATTGATGATGTCTAGTTTCTTTATTGATGATGTCTAGTCTCTTTACTGATGATGTCTAGTTTCTTCATTGATGATGTCTAGTTTCTTTATTGATGATGTCTAGTTTCTTTATTGATGATGTCTAGTCTCTTTATTGATGATGTCTAGTTTCTTTATTGATGATATCTAGTTTCTTTATTGATGATGTCTAGATTCTTTATTGATGATGTCTAGTTTCTTTATTGATGATATCTAGTTTCGTCATTGATGATGTCTAGTTTCTTTATTGATGATGTCTAGTTTCTTTATTGATGATGTCTAGTTTCTTCATTGATGATGTCTAGTTTCTTTATTGATGATGTCTAGTCTCTTTATTGATGATGTCTAGTTTCTTCATTGATGATGTCTAGTCTCTTTATTGATGATGTCTAGTTTCTTCATTGATGATGTCTAGTTTCTTTATTGATGATGTCTAGTTTCTTTATTGATGATGTCTAGTTTCTTTATTGATGACTAGCGACCCGCCCCGGCTTCGCACGGGTGCAATGTTTATATTAAATATAGGCAGCGTTCGCGAGAATCGTTAACGTACGGCAGTTTTTTCGACGCCTTACTCCACAATTTTCACTACCACGAAAAATCCTACCTATTTTCCGGGATAAAATATAGCCTATACGGATTCGGAAGAATCCCTCTAAGTAATGGTAAAAGAAATTTTGAAATCAGTCCAGTAGTTTTTGAGCCTATTCAATACAAACATACAAAAATACAAAGGTTTCCTCTTTATAATATTAGTATAGATGTCTAGTTTTCATCATCTTCTTCGACTTTTCCCAACTATATTGGGGTCGGCTTCCAGTCTAACCGGTTGCAGCTGAGTATTAGTGTTTTACATGGAGTGACTGCCTATCTGACCTCCACAACCCAGTAACTGGGTAACACGAAACCCCTTTGCTAGACCAGTGTCAGATTGATAGGATTCTGACTACCCGTAACGGCCGCCAAAGATGTCTAAATGACAGCCGAGACTAACGGCTTAACTAACTACTTAATTATAGAAAAAAATATTATGACAATTTTATTTTATTAATTTTATTTTGTTTATTGACATTTTTATTTCATTTAGTTCTTTTTTTTGTAATTGTCATATTAATTTTAATTTATTCTTGGAAAATAATATTTGGTGTGTGTGTTTCTAATTATGTTAATCTTATATGAGTTACGTTACTTGAATTAAATGCATTTTATTTTATTTATTTTTATTTAACATGCTTTCCGAGGCATGGGCGTATCACATCACCAACTTCTTAGTTTTAAGGTGTTATAATGCCACTTAACCCATGTCTCTTTCTTTATGATGCTCAAGTAGATACCTGTAGAATAGACTAAAAAACCCGTACCGTCGCGTCGCCTCACTTTTCAGTGTGAGACGGTCTTTTTCAATTTTTTTCCTTTTGTTTTTTATTTTGAAGATAAAAAACAAGGGTTGAAAGCAAATAGTATGTAGATTTTTATCAAGTTATCTCCCTATGTTTGGCTTGACAGATATTTGTGCGGGTTTGTGTGTTTTCAAATGTAAAATCTGCTTTTTTTTTTCTTTTAAAAAGAACTTGCAATTTGGGTTGAATTCACATTACAAGCAATCTTGCTAACCCCTCCAACTAAGCTAAATGTGCTTGTATCTGGAGTGGGTTCACGGCAAAAGTGTTATGGGTGCGGTGGTCGAACCTGTGATCTCTCGATCCCAAGTCCAATACCTTAGCCATTAGGCTATTGATGCTTCAAATTACTCATGATATACGATGTGTTTTATACGATACTAGCAGTTGCTCGCGAATTCATTCGCGTGGAAAGCTTTTCCCGTGAAAATATCGATCCCTAGGGAATTTCGCAAAATTCCGTCTTAGCGACCATCTACGTAGTAAAAGGAACCCCCATGCAAAATTTGAGAGCCCTACTTTTAGTAGTTTCTAAGATTTTGTGATTAATCAGTGAGTGGTATTTCGCTTTTATATACAGTATGTTAACTAACAGAGGGCGTTCCCGTTAACCCGCAATAGTATAGCATCCATACATGCTAAAAAATATTACCGTTCGGAAACAAAATGTTTTTATATTTTTTAATATTAAAATATTTACTAAAAATGTTAAATTGATACGTAAAAGAAACACTCTGTATACGCGTACTTGAAGGACGGCAACATTGCAATTTATTTATGAATGCGTACGCGTGGCACTCATAAAGTTAGTTTATAACGCAGAATAATTTATACAGTCTACTTTTTATTCCGCGAAAATGTGCAAGATTGTCACGCATAAGAAATGGTAAAGAAATTGTAATTTATTTACCATAGTAAAGTAGTAGTTGCACGCAACTTCTTTCGATTCATACTATTGGCAGACTATATCCTATTTTAAGAACTTTCAACCCATCCATGGGTTATCTGGTAGACATCGCTGTCAGCGATTGTACCCAAATAATTACATTTGTGTTGGTTCTCGTAAAAGAGTTGTTTAACAATTATTGAAGTACAATTTAATTTATTTATCAAGTTACTATGACTCATTTGTCAGTAGCACTTATCCCATGTTAGTAAAAATATGATAATAATATTAACCCTAAATACTCAAAATTCCTGTGTTCACTCGGGATGTATTTCAAGCTCAAGGTGTGACACGGATATTATTTTCGCACAGGATATACATATTATATTTCCAACTTAGTGTACTTGCTGTTTGTACTGGACTTGGTATACTTGGTAAAAAATAGCCAAGTCAAATCTTGTCGTGATAACGCTAATATCGATCAATAATCGTTTGAGTTAATGAAGTTTTAAATTTTTTACAAGCTAGGGGGTTTTATTAAGTTATAAAGAAATACATGTAACAAATAATATAAATAGTTTACGAGTTGTGAGGGGGTCAAAAGTGTAAGTTTTTAAGCTAACATGGTCACTAACAGTATCATTAGAACTTAAAACGGGATAATTACCATATTGTTTCGACATGATCACGGATGAACTAGATGAGTTATTGCCGGTGGCCGTTTATGAGCAGACGAATCGGTCTACCCTATTTCTCGTTCGTTCTTTTTGTGATCGACTAAAGTAGTTTTCCAGTTCCTTTTTAGGGTTCTGTACCCAAAAGGTAAAACGGGACCCTATTACTAAGACTCCGCTGTTTGTCCGTCTGTCTGTGTGTCCGTCTCTCACCAGGCTGTATCTCATGAACCGTGATAGTTAGACAGTTGAAATTTTCACAGATGA
This sequence comes from Tholera decimalis, assembly GCA_943138885.2. Lineage (NCBI taxonomy): Eukaryota > Metazoa > Arthropoda > Insecta > Lepidoptera > Noctuidae > Tholera > Tholera decimalis. Next base: position 7,945,143 of record OW964571.2, read on the forward strand.
TGTATTTCTGTTTCCGCTATAACAAAAAAATACTAAAAAACAGAATAAAATAAGTATTTAATAAAAAATATCACGTTTGTTGTATGGGGATACAACAAACGTGTTTTTTTTGCTCGCTTTTGCTCGATATTGATAACGGCAACAGGTAGACGCTTGAAATATTCACAGAATATTTAGTTATATATTCAATTTAAAATAAATAATTAAATTAAAATAAAACAAATATTTAAGGGGGCTCCCATACACAGACTGTTTATTTTGTCATTTTTATAGATAATGGTACGGAACCCTTCGTGCGTGAGTCCGACTCGCACTTGGCCGGTTTTTTGAACTTGACTGGACACGCTGCCATGTGTCTAGATATAGGTACTATTAAATATGAAAATAATGAATTTGATCACATAATTCACTAATAATAGTATGTATACTGTAACAAAAAACAATCTACGTAATGGATATTTCATTTCCGGCGCAAATGACAGTTTGATGAGGATTTGGCCAATTAGATATTATAAAATAATTTGTTTTTGGGGTGGCATTATAATATGAAAAACAATAAGTACCAAATATTTTTGTAATTGTCCGTTGGCGCAGAGGTTGGGAGGAGGAGTGTGTGTTTCCTGATCGCTATAGCCTGGGGGTCTTTAAGTCAAAAGTGAATAGGTTACTTTTAGGTAAACGTGCTCCATCTTCGACCACATCATCACTTACCATCAGGTGAGATTATGGTCAAACGTGAATGCAATGCCTTTCTACAAAAAAACACCCAGACGGAAAATCGACCCCGCGCACGCAGCACAGGAGCCAATTGTACAACCTCTGCGCCAACGGTCAAGTACAAAAATATTTGGTACTTATTGTTTTTCATATTATAATGCCACCCCAAAAACAAATTATTTTATAATATCTAATTCCCAAAACGTTTTGTGCGCATGTAAAAATGACGTAATTTCCATACAAACTTTCATCCCCTATTTCAACCCCTTACAAACTTTTTTCGCAATAAAAAGTAGTCTGTGTTCTTTTTCAGGCTCTAGACTATGTCCGTACCAAATTTCATTAAATCGGTTTAGTAGTTTAGGCGTGATTGCGTAACACACAGACAGACAGAATTATTTTCGCATTTATAATATTAGTAAGGATAGTCGTCCTAACCGGTATCGGCCACGGCGCCCAATATCACTATTGATTAGCCATCTGAGCAGAAGATATTATAGTGCACAAGTATGTGTGTGTCTGTGTATGTGTGTGTACAGGTGCATTCTGTTCCTTTACTCTCATAGCCCGATTGCACGGCAGTCTTGGGATGCTTTCTTGCGCGACACGGGCGTATCATATCGCCAACTTTCAAACTCCGGGCTACTACTGAAAAAATTGGCCAAGTGCGAGTCGGACTCGCCCATGAAGGGTTCCGTAGTAACTATAATAAATATAATATAGGTACTTAATATATTTGAAAAAAAAACAAAAAACCTTAAAAATTTCTTAAAATTAGCTTCTTTACAATTTTTACAATTACGCCAAATAACTTTGTTTTTCATAGTGTTTGTATGAATTACAAAGTTATATTTGCGGTTTTAGAAAATATGCTGTATCTCAAAAACTGCCGACTCGATCTCGTTCAAACTAATTTTGGTTGAAAGTTTACATTAAGATCTACAACATATGTTTTTTTTCGATTATTCACTTCATTATTATAGAAGTTAGGGGGGGGACGGACACATTTTACCACTTTGGAAGCGTATATCTTTTAAACGATTAACTTTATGATAAAGTCGTTTTAGAAACTTTAATGTCATTTTTAAAGACCTATCTATAGATACCACACACGTATAGGTTTAAAATGGCTGTGACATACGGACGGACGGACAGACAGACAGACGGACAGACATGTCGAAACTATAAGGGTTCCATTTTTTGCCATTCGGCTACGGAACCCTAAAAATTGTATTAAAAAACCCAATATGGTATTTTACATACAAATAAAAAAAAAAGTGCGCTAGTCGTTTTTAAGGCGCGTGGCAAAAGTTACGAGTCCGTACCTACACTCACCTTAGCCGGTACTGTCTTGAATAGAGTCACAAAGTTTAAGTATCTGGGCCACTGGGTTTCCGAAGACCTAAAAGACAACATGGATGTGGAAAGGGCACGTAGGGCGTTGGCTGTCCGGTGCAATATGTTGGCCCGCAGGTTCGCACATTGCAGCAATCCAGTCAAAGTTACACTTTTTAAATCTTACTGTACATCATTATACACTTGCAGCCTGTGGGTGAATTACACACTGGGGACATACAACGCCTTACGTGTTCAATATAACAACGCGTTTAGGGTGCTTATGGGACTACCACGATTTTGCAGTGCTTCGAACATGTTCGCGGAAATGCATACCGATGGGTTTCATGCTCTTATACGGAAGCAATGTGCGTCGCTGCTGAATCGTGTTAGGTCTAGCAAAAATAGCGTTATAAAAGTGTTTGCAGATAGGTGGGACTCTCCAATGCTGAGCCACTGGATACGCCTACACACTGACTATTAGTTTTTATATTTTTATTTGTATTATGTTCCTTTTGTGTCTTATGTATGTTTTGGTGTCTTATGTATGTTTTGTTGTCTGTTTTGATGAGTGAAGTGTTTTATTATGTGTAAGTTTGTACCTGTAACTATGGATCAAGGTCTGAAATAAAGTTTATATTATTATATTATTATTATATTATTTTTTGCCCGACCCGGGAATTGAACCCGAGGCCTCTTGCTCAGCAGTCGCGTTTCCGATCACTAGAGAGATTACACAGCTGTTCTGAATCACGGCAGTTAAAATATATAGGTATCGGGAAAAGACATTACATTTTAATTCGTTTTTGTAATACTGAAACGTGTCTCACGTTCAGACTTAACGGCAGAATATAAAATTTTATTCTTTGAACGTCCATGGCTGCCTGAAGTTCGATACTAATCTAATAATATTTCAATTTCAATAAAGAAATTGCCTCAATAGTAGGAAAAGTTATAGTACCTAGTATTAAAGTTGATTTGAAAGCTCAGTTCTTTGTTTTATTTTGTACAAGCACGATTCAGACTACTGACTAAAAACCGGCCAAGTGCGAGTCAGATTTGCGTACGAATGGTTCCGTACCGTTATCTATAAAAACCCTAAAATATTTGTAATTTAAAGTGAATATATAACTAAATATTCTGTGAATATTTCAAGCATCTACCTGTTGCCGTTATCAATATCGAGCAAAAAAATCACGTTTATTGTACACTTTAAATATTTATTTCATGCTGTTTTTTGCTATTTGTTGTTATAGAGGCAACAGAAATACATCATCTGTGAAAATTTAAACTGTCTATCACGGTTCATGAGATACAGCCATCTGTCCGTCTGAGATAGACAGACGGAAGGACAGCGGAGTTTTAGTAATAGGGTCCCGTTTTACCCTTTGGGTACGGAACCCTAAAAAAGCCACTCTGTTCCTTCAGTTGACCTTGCGTTCTGGGGCCGACGTATCTCGTTAGAACATTCCCGCGGCCCCGAAACTGGTATAAAATTCCTTACGCATTATTTAAACCTCCTTGTTACAGTGGTTATTGCTCGTGCATAAAGATTTAATATGGGAATACGTTTAAATAATAACAACCGCACGTCCATCGATCTTTGAAGTTAAGCGTCACTTGCCAAGGTCGGACCCAGGATGGGTAATCATCTTAAGATATCGAGATACAGTCTCATTAGAACTTAAAACACTATATTTAACCATGTGTATTTATCGATTCGAGTTTCAGATATTTCGGCACTGTTGCAAGCGACTTGATCACGGATGGATTCTGTTTTAAGTTCTAAAGATACTGTTAGTGACCGTGTTAGTTTAAAAACTTATACAACGTGTAACTTAAAGGGTATATACATATCAAGTGCACAGCTTCTTTGGATGATAACAAATGATATGGCAAGGGTTTTGTAATCCTATGTCTACATGTGTGGAACTTATTAGAAATTTCAATACATTGATACCAGAGACTGAATCTTTCAAATTAAGAAGAACGAAGAGAATTATCGTGTTATTGCATGGTTATTTCCAAGTCACGTGGAAAGTTATTAACCCTCGTAGTGTCGTGTCAGGTCTGTTATGATTGGCATTCAAGAAACATATGAAACCGATAATTCGGTATCAATTTTTTGAGTCACTTGTTTTGAGCTGAAACTGTGCATAGAGTCTTCATACCAGATGTTGTCTTCAGCCCTTGTGGATAGATATAGGGTTTCCGTTACACGTTGTATATTAAGATACCTCCTAAAATTAGATGTTTCAACAACTGGAAATAACATTTTAACAGGAAATCATTAGATAAAGGTATATGGTACAAAACTGTTCAAAATGAGCCTCCTCAAGTGCCCTGGTTTGACAGTGGTAGATTAAGTAGAAGTTATGTTTGCAAAGTTTGCATTTCTCATGAAGAAAGTAAATTCTCCCGACTGCAACGCATGCAGTGTAATAGAGGATGTACATCATTTCTTGATGGAGTGTGTCAAGAACCAAGAGGAAAGGAGAAGGCTAATCAATGAGTTTAGTTTAAATATACAACGAGTAATTTAAAGGGTATATACATACCAAGTGCACGGCTTCTTTGGATGATAATAAACGATATGGCAAGGGTTTTGTAATCCTATGTCTACATGTGTGAAGTATAATAGAAATTTCAATGCATTGATACCAGAGGCAGAATTTTCAAATTAAAAAGAACGAAGAGTTTCACCGTGTTATTGGCAAGTGATGTGGAAAGTTATCGACCCTCGTAGTGCTGTGACACGTCTGTTATGATTGGTATTCAAGAAACATGAAACCGATAATTTGGTATCAATTCTTTGAGTCACTTATTTTGAGCTGAAACTGTGCATAGAGACTCCATACCAGATGTTGTCTTCTCTCTTGTTTAATACAATCAATTTTAGCTCAACCGAAGTCAGATGTAGCAAAAAGATTTAGCGAGTTGGTGTACTATATTGATTAGGACTCTCCTTTAAATTTAATTAAGATTTTATTTTGTTGAAGCATGTGTACGGCATGGTGGGGTTGGCGTATCCATTGGGATAAAAGCTCCAAATTAATTTATTAAAGATTAAAAGTGCCTCAGACGCCAAGATAAGCCGTTGGTCTCAGCTGTCTATATCCTTTCACATCTTTGGTCCTCGTTACGGGTAGTTAGAAGCCAGAAAACAATAAACATTCTTGCCACGATGTATCGTGTTCTCTGGAAGGAACAGAGGTCAGATAGTCAATCGTTCCGTGTAAAACATTAGTGAGTAATAGTGTTATTGTGTGGAGGATTCGACCCCTACATAGTTTTTTTTTTTTTTTTTTTTTTTTTTTTTTTTTTTTTTTTTTTTATAATGTAATATAATATTCCACAACTTTCCACACAACGCCATCTAGTCCCAAACTAAGCGGAGCTTGTGGTATGGGTACTAGACAACTGATAAACATACATATATATTTCTAAATACATACATATTATAGATATATTACACCCAGACAAAGAACAAATGACCGTGCTCATCACACAAACATTTGTCCTAGGTGGGAATCGAACCCACGACCTTGCGCATAGCAGTCAGGGCCACTGACCACTATACCAACGGGCCTGTCAAGTTATGAAAAGGCTAAGCACACAACTATCTAAAACAATGTATATCTTGTATGTACCTACCACCTAAGTTCACATTGTGGAATGCAAATAAATGCATTGAGTATTGAGCATTTATGATGGCACAGTTTTAATAAATAAAAAGTAGTATAAAAAATCTCAACTTAAATGTAAGAAACAATCACATTTTCATTTAAAAAAGTCACAAAAAGGCGGGACCCAATTGAACAATCCTTTCTTAATATTATAAATGCGAAAGTAACTCTGTCCGTCTGTGTGTTACGCAATCACGCCTAAACTACTGAACCGATTTTAATGAAATTTGGTACAGACATAGTCTAGAGCCTGAGAAAGGACATAGGCTGCTTTTTAATGTGAAAAAAGGGCTGTAAGGGGTTGAAATAGGGGATGAAAGTTTGTATGAAAATTACGTCATTTTTAAAGCTGGAAGCCTAAAACTTATTTTTTAGACTTTTGATAAATACGACATTCAAATTATGTATGAGTTTTATTTTCAAAATAATTAGCCTAAAAAATTAAAAATGCTGCTAAAGTTCCGCGCGGACGAAGTCGCGTGCACTAATTATAAAAATGGGATGGAGCTTTTTAGTTTAAATACTGATTGTAGGACCCATGGGTCCTTCAGGTAAGAACACTAACTGTTACTGGCTCACTACTACACAACTAGCCCCGCAGGCGCCGTTTGACTCGTACCGCTTCTCTATGCGTACCGCGTTCGTCACCAGACTGACATTTGACAGCCAGTCCCCTCTAGAGTGGTACGTGAGACAATATAACATAAAGTATAATATAGATGCAAACACAACACCGATTAATGATTTTTCAGCCCTTTATACAACTTTTTAGTCACATTTTTATTTATGATCACTTTTCGCTTTCCCCGGTCGTGTCATTCCACCGGATTGAGAAAGTGAAATAGCAAAGACCATATTTTTAAAATTTCTCATTATATTAGTTTTATTAGTATTAAGGTAATGATTATAGTGATATACTTTTTTGAAATCCCTGTGTTGAGTCCTTTAATTTGATACCCATATTGCAGTATTCGATTTTTTTTACACTCAGTGCAATGGCGTCGCACAGCCGCCATCTTTGATTTTTTTAACGTCACCTATCTTAAAACACTTGGTCTGCAAAGACCAATCTGACGAGACCTTAAGTATGTAAATCCTTTCAGTGGTTCTGGAGATATGAGAGGTAATAAAGAATATTACATACTTACATACAAACAAGATACGCGCGAAAAACATACAATGTACCCTTCCTTTGCTGTCCGGTAAAAAAATATGCAATGAATGGCCCGGTCATGGAACGACCTTGAAAACATGCTTCACCTTGAAGACCTTTGAGGATTTTATTATTAACCACAAGCTTGAGACGTTCAATATGTCATATTTACGGTATTGTAGTTATATTTCATACAATGTATAGCTTACATTAGATTAATGGCTTCAGTCGGTACTGACCTTTTATGAAAATCTAAATATAGATTAATAGTACCGTTAAGTGCGTTCGTAAATTATTGATCAGCTGATCAATAAAAGGTTTATTTCTTGTGCCTGACATTGTAAAGTACTTCAGTTCAGTGTCTTTTGGTTTCCTAGACTGCGGTAGTTAAAATTTTAACGGTATGTTTGGGAAGACGTGACTAAATAGTAACACCTGCACTGACTATGGTTACATTTCGAGTGTGCGATGGAATTGCACAAACTAATTCCTCTAAGCCCGTTCCATCATCGGAATACAAGACGAACGGCGATGCGCCATCGTTACATGGTGGACATCCACCCATACGCTCAACACTTTTTGGGAATACTTTCATTGTGCCTGCAGCTAAGGAGTGGAATTCCCTGCCATAGTCTGTGATTCCAGATAGCTATATTCTGGGAGGTTTTATGTCAAGAGATAAATAGATAACTTCTAGTCAGCGTGACTTCATCTTCGACCGCATCATCGCTTACCATTCGGTAAGACGGTGGTCAGAAGCGAGCTCATCAACATTAAAAAAAAAATACACAGAGCGAACTTCACGATTCACTAATAATGAAATAAGGATATGCATTTTGCGAATGAGTTATAATTTACACTTTTACACGTCATTTTCATAAATTTAAACTAAATGAGGCCGGTGTTCCCTAGCTTACTACCCTGAGAAGAAACATCGAAACAATCTCAGAAGTCATCGTCTCTTTTGAAGTCTATACATTCCGTTCTGATCAAATCATATGAGTATCATTAGAATTTAAAACGGAATATTTACCATGTATATTTTTTGTTTCGAGTTTCCTATATTTCGGCACTGTAGCAAACGCCAAGATCACGGATGAACTACACATAAAATAAAATAAATTAATATTCCGTTTTAAGTTCTAATGATACTGTCAGTGACCATGTTAGCTTAAAAATTTAAATCATTTGAGAACCATGCATGTAGGATCATTTATTATATTGCTCTTTTAAAGAAAGCAACATAAAGATTTGAGTAGTCCTACTTTACTTCAGATTAAACAAGACAATCCTTGAATGACTGATCATTCATTCATTCTGACACTACAAAAAATATCTAGTATTAAATCCGCAACAAAAACAGTTTTTCAACATCCGCAAAAAAACAGTATTTTCGGAATTATACGTATATATTTTGCTGTAGTATTAGTTTGTTATGGATTTGAGCAAAGTAAAGCCTGATTCCATTCTGCATAAAACGCTTTTAAGCGCGCTGTGTGTCCCGGCCGTCATTTGTAGACCTTTTACAGTCAAAAGCCTGAAATTACAAGTATACAACAAAAATTCCGCATTGATATATTTTGCACAACCACACATTTTCTTAGTTTAAAAGTGTAATTTTTTTTCGGGTAGAAAATCATCTAATGACTCCCTTTCTGGGAGCAGCGGAAAGGAGTGTCAAACTTCTACTGACTAAAAACCTACCCCATTCTTTTAGTTGCCCTTTCTCGTTAGAACTTTCCCACAAAACCAGCAGATAAAAGATAGAAACATAGATATACTCTTTATTGTACACCGTAACAGAAAACAAAGGACTTAACAACTAACAAAGGGTGATACAATGCGCGGTCTTACCGCTTAAAGGGGTCTTTTACAGACAACCTTTAGTATGAATAGCCTACAAAGATCACCACCAATCACCGAATCAGGATGAAGTTGAAGCGGTGTATCTATTCAGTCTATGTGTATGATATTGACGTACAGCCTCATACGTCATTTTATGATGACGTCATCGTGCTTTTAAATTCCCGCCACACGTCAGCTGACGATAATATTGGAAACATTATTCCATCGTTTATTTTTTATTGTTAATGATAGGCTCGCATTTGATACCATCTCACCTAATGGAAAGCGATGGTGTTGTTGACGATGGAGCACGCTTACCTAGAAGTAACCTATTCACTCTTGACTTAAAGACCTGGTGGTCTTTAAGTCAAGAGTGAATAGGTTAGGTTAGGTAACCTGGTGGTTATACCTATCTAGAAATACAGACTCCGGCAAGGAATTCCACTCCTTAGCTGTACGCACAATGAAAGTATTCCCAAAACAATTTTCGTTTACCAGAGAGTACCAAAAGGACTAGTTTACGAACGATTACCAGAATTGATATCGAGTAAGATATACGGCACTACGGGGACGCGCCGGACGGGAAGAAATTGAAATCGCACGCAAGGGTTGCCACTGCTGGTTGTGAAAGTCAGCAATTTGATGCAGGTGGTAAAAAGTCAGTAGCTATTAATTATAATGACAATTTGGAAATTAATATTCTTTTCTTGACCAAGTCCGACAATGGAAAACTGTCGTTGATTATTGAATCTCGAAACGTGTTTGATGACCCAGCGCAGTTTTTGATCATTAGTATGAAAATTGCTACAAAAGGTTTTTAGCGAGTTACTGTTGCTGGAACTCGTTGCTCATAGTTTCCATGTCTGCGGAGTACCTTATGGATGGTTACGTGCGGCTTCCCTGAATACGTGGGTATCGTTCAGCGGACACTTTAAAAATAGGCATCAATTAAATTCGAAACTGCTATTTATAGTCGTTCGGTCTAAAATTTCATTTTGTAGCTTTATTTTAAGGTACAATTTGGCTTGTGACGGAGTCGGTGTTGAATAAGAGTACTGATGACGTAACTTTTGTAGAATTTGGCTATTAGTTTTGTTTATTTTAGGTTAAGCGCCTCTTGAAGGACTACTCTAAAGGTATTATTGTTTATTTAGGACGTCACGCCCTTAACTTTCGGGAAAACTTGCAAGTCTACCCTTCGCATCGTGTTCCTTTCATTTCTAAGTTCGAACCAGGGACTGAATAACCCAAAAATTACGCTATCTTTAAATTGCGGTATGACGTCAAACCGAAAAATAACGGTTGCCGCTTTATTTCGATATCTAAATTGATTTCGGTACCGAAACTTTTTGTGTATAAATAGAAAAAGGTATATTTCGGTAGCGGTACTAAAACCTTTATTAATAAAGATATGAAAGAGACGGATATTGACCACCTCTGGCCCTTGTTGTTGAGTTTCTCATCAAATTGCATTAGTTTGGCAATGTCAAATAGCACACGAAAAGTTATAATTACAGAAAAAGGTAAGTAATAAATACTTATGTGGATACTGGTAATAAAGTGTAGAACAATAGTGTCAGTGTATAATATTTTCTTCAGCTAACTCATCGACTGGACTTTAGTAGGTATTTTTACTCATTCGTTTTTCAGATCAGAGCAAGATTAAAAAACGTGACAACATTCGCAAAAATCTTAATTCCCAGTCTGAAAATATGTCAACGGAATACGAAACTTTACCAAAAATATCCAGAGTGCCGACTAATACCCAGGAAACCTTCTGTTACTCACAAGACAAATTTCCGGATTCTCAACCTTTTGATGGTTTCATATATTCGAGAAAAATCGATAAAAATATCCATGAGGCACCTTACACTTTTGATTTACATAAGGATCTGCGTGATTATCAAACTAATGATGATTTATCCAACTCTTGAGAAATGTGTACCCATAAATATAACACTATTACAACAACAAGAGAAATTGGTACTATGACGGAATAAGAAGGCTGCAACATGAGTGCAGAAAAAGAAGCTGAATGTAACGAGTTCTTTGCGAAAATAGTAACATTGGAGATGTCTAAGTTTCTCGGAAACATGCGTTACAATAAGGTGAAGGAAATATTGGATATAGTGAAGAAAAGTGATGCATAAAAAATTATATATTCTTATTAATAAACGGCTGATTAAATTGTACCTAAGCCATATGATTGTCTCTTACCTAGGATTATTTGGTAAATTTAATAAAACAAATATTGAAATTGAATCATTTATTTCTTTTAATCATTATTTAGTTTAACCATCTAGTATATGAACAATGATTAACCATAGAGAAGATAATTTTGTTAATTTAGTTAAGTGGAAGGCCCATTAACGGCGCCAATGCTTTTTTATAGTGTGGCAAATTCGCCCTCCTAAGTCAAAACCCAAAAGTATTCTTCAGCGCAGTTTTGGTGGAATGAACTTGGAAAGTCTTCGGGAAGATGCTAGCAATATTGACTGGTCTGATCTTGTTCATATAGAGTCGATTGATGACAAAGTTGACCTCCTCAATTCCAATCTTAACAAGCTTTATGACGTGCATGCACCTGTTCGTTTGGTAAAGATTAAGCATCTACCTGCTCCGTGGCTAACAGATGACGTGAAAGTAATTTTACAAAGAAAGGCGGCAGCAGCAAAGTCTAAATTCAAGTGCAGACCTAGTCGAGAAAGTCGAGAAAAATACGTCGCTATCCGAAGTCACAGCAACTAGGTTTGTAGGGCTGCCCAACGCCGCCACATTCATAAGTCCGTTGAAAACGGTGATCCAGCTAAAGTCTGGAAATTTCTTAGATCTATGGGAATTGGGAAGTCACGTCAAGAGTCTATTCCTCCTTAGGAATAAAAAAAAGGAAAATGTTGATTGAGCGATTCAAGGTCTATATCCTTATATAGACCTTGAATCGCTCAATCAACATTTTTCCACCTCTTGTAGCTTCAATGTTGCTGTTAAAACCACTACTCTAAATAATCTTTCTTCTCTTCCCACTCCTAATTATTCTCCTTTAATTTTTAATTAATTTACCAGTTGTGATGTTAAGAAGAGCATGCTATCTATAACATCAAATGCCGTTGGTAATAACTGTATTAGCCGTAAAATGATACTCCCTATCCTGGACGAAATTCTTCCTGTCATTTGCCATGTCCTCAATTATTCCGTATCCTCGGGTGTTTTCCCATCTTTGTGGAAAGAAGCTCAGATAACTCCTCTCCCTAAAAAGTCTAATCCTGTTTCTTTCTCTGATTTCCGCCCCATTTCCATATTACCGTTCCTATCCAAAGTCCTCGAACGCCTTATCTACAATCAACTTAGTGCCTTCCTTTGTAAAAACCAACTCCTAAATTTGTACCAATCCGGGTTTCGTTCAGGACCACACAGCTCACAGAGCCACAGCTCTAGTTAAAATTACTGACGATATCAGATCAGGTATGGATAATAGGAAGTCGACTGTCCTTTCATTACTGGACTTCAGCAACGCCTTTAACACTGTCGATTTTGATGTCCTGCTCGGTATACTCTGCTCTCTTAACATATCTCCAACAGCAATTGATTGGTTTCGTAGTTATCTGTGTGGCCGCCGACAATGTACTTGCATTGAAGGTACATCATCTTCATGGTGCAATACTACTGCTGGCGTACCACAGGGGGGCGTTCTTTCTCCTCTTCTTTTCGCCATATTTATAAATTCTATTTCAAACGAACTTCTCTCATCTTATTACATTTATGCTGACGATCTGCAAATTTATTCGCAAGCTCCCGTTGAAGAACTGTCTGAGGCGGTGACGATTGTGAATAAAGACTTATATATAGACTTATATATATATAGGCGTATTTCTGATTGTAGTTTGAATCATGGTTTGAGGCGAATCCTGCGAAGACTCAAGTCATTATTGTTGGCAGCCCTAGGCTACGTTCCAAAATTAACTGGGCGACCCTTCCTCAAATCGTTTTTGATGGAGCTGCTATACCTTATTGTGACTCAGTAAAAGACCTAGGTATTTATATTGATAGGGATTTGCCTTGGGGTCCCCAGTTGCAAGAAGTAAGCCGCAAACGGTTTGCCTCTGCGGGTTCTTTACGCAGATTGCGCAATTTCCTGCCGACTGCCACTAAAATTGCGCTTGCCCAATCCCTTCTTCTCCCTGTTCTCGACTATGCTGATGCAAGTTATCCAGATGTTACTGAAGTGCAGCTAGATAAGCTTGAACGACTCCAAAATTTTTGTATCAGATTCATATTTGGTTTGCGCAAATATGATCATGTTTCTGAGTTTCGCATTAAACTCAAGTGGCTGTCGATCCGCCTTTGCTGGAATGCACATATTTTATCATTACTTTACAGTATTCTCTTCAATCCTACAACTTCGTTTTATCTCAAAGAATGCTTTAAGTTCCTTCATGACACACATGTAAGAGATTTGAGATCATCGGAGAATTTGAGACTTTCAATGCCTGCACATTTCACTAAATTCTATGGCTCATCGTTTACGGCGCAAGCTATTCGTTTGTGGAATGCATTGCCGGTGTCAGTAAGACAAGCTCAGTCACTGGCTACTTTTAAAAGCTCGGTTGCTAATTATTTTCTTTCCAATTTATGACTATTCTTTTGTTGTCTCTCCACTTGATGTTAAAGAACACATTATATGTATTGTATTATTTAATTACCTATGTATTACATTGTATTTATATATATATATATATTTGCATATACTTTTATTTATTTTAATATTTAAATAATTTTTGTTTCTCTGTTTTTATGAGTAATGTAGTAAGTACACTAATTTAGCCCTCCCCACTTTAGTTAAAGTTTTTAAAGTCCTTCCAAAGCTTGTCTGGAAGATATCGCTTTCAGCAATAAGACCGCCATTGTTACCATAGAATAAGCAATATTGTTAAATAGGTGTGTTTAAATTTTGGTGTACAATAAAGTATATTCTATCTATCTATCTATTACAGGATATTTTTTAATAGGTTATATACCTGTTTGTGTTGGAATGTTGGACGATTGTTTGGAGCCAGCATTATAGATAACTTCTTTCAAGTATTGTTTACTGCTATAGTAAAAAAGTATGGTTAGGTAGGTCTTTTTATCTGCGAAAAAAATAAAAAGTAGCATGTCAATAACTGACCGGTAGATATTGAGTATGTATGTATTGTATAAAATAATCAGATACGAACTTACTTTTACTACGGCTGAGCATCCAAGCACTTGGCAGGTACAAGAATTATTTTCCTTTGAAAATGAAAAAAGAAAGCATAGATTGCGTTTTTACGTTTTCGTCCCATAATTATTTTCTAAATAACGACACATACAACACAACTTTTATTGACAGAGTGTTAGTGGTCACTGTGTGCGAGCGTCTGGCGACAAGCGACAAAAGCAGGTTCTAATAGGTATGCCGGCGCGCACGCCTGTGCTTTGTCCACCCTTGCCGGTGCCTCACACCCCTCGTCCCACGTCCTGCAACGGTCAATTCTATGTTTTTCGGTACCGATATCGCATAAAGGTTAAATAACGGTATAGCCTTACCTTTATTTTATTAAGGTACATTTATTTTATACAGGTATCGTAACCGTATACCGTAACCGTTTTCAGTCCCTGGTTCGAACCTCTTCTGGGGTCAGTTTTTTTATTACGGATGATCGAGGTCAAGAGATCTTGATTACACTGTACACATGACGATAAGCGATAGATGAGGTCTACGATTGAACGAGCAAACCTAGAAGATGCCCCTTCACTCTTGCTTTAAAATCTAACGAGTTATATATGGTAGGGAACACAGAAGCCGGCAGGAATTTCCATACCTTAGCTGTGCGCATAGTAAATGTACCTAGCGAAGAAGCTCTTAGTACGACGAGACGGTCTTGTTGTACTAAGTGCTTCTCCTACATACTTAAATCTTCTTCCACTTCTGCATGTCATTGGCGTCGTGTAGTTTGGCATCCTAAATTGCACGAACTTGGTCAGACCTTCTTATTGGGCTTTGTTCTCGCAGCCTTTTGAAAGCAAGTGTAGCCATATATTTTCCTTAAACGGTGAAAATATTGTAAGGAATTGGACGGATAGAAATCCCGTTATATACTATGATGTGCCACAGCCAATCTGCCTAGCAGTTGCCTAAGTATGTCAGAGTCACCTAGCAGTCACACGTGTTATGTATGGAGCAACCGTCTAACTGATCTGCACAACCTTCTACTTCTACTTCAAGACGATGGTAATCCATTTAAAATTATTATATTGGGACCCAGTAGGTAGATATGCTATTTACGGCCTCAGTAGCGTTTATGAGGTCATTAAAAGTGCACATATTTGGGCACTTCAGCAGATGGTCTCCAGGAGGTGGTTTGGTCAAGAGCCCCGTTATCACACTGGGTGTCATTGTGTTCTATGATTCCCCATTTTGCGGTCTACTTGGATTCGCAGTCTATTGATGGCTTTCCAAACTGGCCACTGCAGGTCACGTCCGGGTTGTATTTGTTCTTTGGGCTGAATTAAGTTAGGCGGTGGTGGAAGAAATTTTTCCAGCAACTCTTTTCTTGCCTGTTCAGTTTGGTCTTGGATGGACTGAGTGGAGCGAAGAAAAGTCTTCTGGCTCTTGACTCTGCTTGCTATTGTTGGATGTTTGTAGAAAGGATGTCGGGAATCCGTTTTTTATTTTTGTATTTATCAAGCACGCTTGAATTTCACAAGGGCGTGTTTTCAGGATTACACGATTGTTTGGCATATTCTGGTTTCTGACTACACCCTTTTTTTTTTTTTTTTTTTTTTTTTTTTTTTTTTTTTTTAGGTAGGGCCACTTGTAGATCAGCACACTAAGGCTGTGAGTCTACTTAACCGGACTTTCCTGTGGTGACCTCTAATAAATTAAAGGCCCCCAGCCAGGGCTTACAAACTAAAATATACTTAAAAACTAATGACCGCACGCTAAGGGCACTCCCTGTGGAGTACGGGCCTCGGCATAGCGGGGTCATTTCGGGAGGGCAGCAAAGGGACAGGCTGGGTCATATTATTTACGGGAGTATTTATTGCTACTGGCTCAGCATCGCGGGCTGGCTCGTTTGGCAAAGGTCGGGGAGGATTTTCATTACCAGTACGCGGACGTCGCGATGGGCCTCGTCGGCGAGGCCGGAATAAGGAACGCGTTCTGTATCTGTGTCTTCTAAGAGTGCTGGTTTCCCTACTGCTCTCTTGTCGGATGGTGGTGGGGTCGTCAGGCTCGTCTAGGATGTTACGCGGGCGACGAACCCGAGAAATCTTGGAGGGTCTGTATCGGGCGGCCGATACGATCAGGGGGTTAGTGTGGGTCTCAGCAGAGGTGAAGTAACGCACTGACATGCGTTTCAACACTTGCTTTATGGTCGGGAGTTTGAGGTCTACGTGGAGATCCTCGTTCCTACAGAACCAGGGCGCGCCCGTGGCCTTTCGGAGAAAACGGTTCTGAACGACTTGCATCCTATGGATCTGATTGGGACTGGCATGAGCAAATACTGGACAGGCATACGTCATGATAGGACGTATGCATGTCGTGTATATTCGGATTTTACATTTAAGGGAGAGCTTGCTGTGTTTATTCAGCAGGGCGTGGAGCCTACCGAGAGCGAAAGCGGCTCGCGAGCGAACCGACTTTATGTGCTCACTGAAGTTGAGAAACTGGTCGAGGATCACACCTAAGTATTTGGCTCGCTTCTCCCAAGGGATTGGCTTGCCGAACATAGTGATCGGGCGTGGGGGGGTGAACTTTTTATGCTGGCGAGCCCTGCGAAACAGGACTGCTTGACTTTTGTCGGGATTTACCTCAATCCTCCATTTCCTAAACCAATCGCCTAGTGCGTTGGCTGAGGTCTGGAGGGTATGAGCGATGCTAACGGGATTATGTCCCGAGTAGTAGATGGCCGTGTCGTCGGCAAACAGGGATAACTCTACTGGGGGCTTTTTGGGGATATCGCTAGTGAATAGCGTGAAGAGTGGGGGGGAGAGCACGGCGCCCTGAGGGACGCCGGCTCTGATAGGGCGGGGAGTGGAAAGCGCTCCTTCGATACGATATCTGAAGGAGCGGTTTGACAGGAAGTCTCGAATGATGAGCACGAGACGGTCCGGCACACCTAGTTGGTAAAGCTTATAAATTAAGCCATTGTGCCAGACTTTGTCGAAAGCCTTTGCTATATCAAAGAATAGGGCCCCCGTCACCAGACCGCGTTGAAAACGGCCGCTGATGTGCTCTACGATGCGGTGGGCTTGGTGGACACTGGAATGATGGGCTCTAAAGCCAAACTGTTCGTTAGGGATTAGGCTCTTGGCCTCGACAAAGTCCTTGAGCCGATTAAGAATAATCCGCTCGTAGACCTTGCCGAGGGCGCTGAGCAGACTAATGGGTCTATAGCTAGTCGGGAGGTTCTTGGGCTTTTTGGGTTTTGGGATACCTATCACTATAGCCTCTTTCCAAGCTTGTGGAAACAAGTTGTTGGACAAGGCGCCATTGAAGATGGCAGTCAGTAGGACTAAGATCGTACGTGGGAGGAGTTTAAGTGCCCTAGTGGTCAGTCTGTCAGTCCCGGGAGCTTTCCTAGGTTTGAGTTTCTTGATGATCTCCTCCACCTCGTCCTCCGTGACGGGGGGGAGGGGAGCATCAGGGTCCTCGACAGGGGGTAGGGCAGATCTACGTTCGACCTCAGCATCCACGTGGGCAAGGTGGGCTGGGTCGACTGGTTGGGAGCTGGGAGAGCACTGTGCCTCCAGGCTGTCGGCTAGGCATTCGGCTTTGTCTTCGTCGTCGAAGGCAATGCTTTTGTCCGGGCGGATAAGGGGAGGCATTGAGGCAACCTCAGTGGCGCGCATATTCCGCTGAAGTTGCCAGAAGGCATGGTGGGTGGGTTCCAGTTCGCTCAGGGTCTTGTCCCAGCCGGCTTCACGCCACTCTCTGATGCTGTTACTTACTTTGCGCTGTAAGTACCGCATGAAAGTTTTGTTATTCTGGCAGGGGAAAGATCTGTAGGCACGGACTGCTGCGTTCTTCTCAGTCAGCAGGGCCCGTACATCGTCCGGGAGTTTCCGGCGCCAGTGCTCTGACACCGGAATCTCCTTTGAACAGTCGTTCAAGACAGATTGTACGTGCTCCGTGAGTGAGTCGATCGCAGCCGTCGTGTCGGCGGCGGACTGGATGTGGTCGGGGATCTTGTCCAGGTGAGGAGACGTGTTGGATTTCAGCAATTCGCCTACTTTCCTCCAGTCAGTGATCACCTGTGTGGGAGGGGGGCGGTTAGGGTCATAGGGACCCGATCTCGGAGTTAACTCCAAGATCACCGGTCTATGGTCAGAGTCAAGTTCGTCTACCGTCTCTAAAGAGTGCAAACGTAAGTTCACATTCTTCAGGAGGGCAATGTCGAGTACGTCGGGCAAGTGGGATGGCTCGAACGGATAGTGAGTAGGCCGCATAGGACCTATGATATCTATGTGGAGAGGTGTGCAAAGGTCGTATAGTACCTTCCCACGGGGGTTGGTAATACGACTACACCATGCGGGATGTTTGGCATTGAGATCCCCCGCTATAAGGACGGAGTCACTCATGTCAAGAAGGGCTGTAAGGTCGCTTCGTAGTGAGGCGTTTATCGAAGAATTTGAATCTACGTCGCTGTGCGGTGGGAGATACGCGGATACTATTGTGATAGAGGGGTGGCCCGTCATGCCTAGCCGGCAAACGGATACCTCTAAGTGGGCAAGGGGCGGCGGATCCATAGGGATGCAGTGCAGGGAGTTCCTATAATATATTAGAGTGCCACCTCTGTGGCATCTAGTCCTATCGTTCCTAACTAGCCGGTAGTTGGCTACCTTGGGATCCCTAAGGTGGGGTTTGAGGAAGGTCTCTTGGACCAGAAGGATGTCGAGACTATGATCGCGAAGGAAAGTCGCGATCTCGTCCCGTTGATTAGTGATGCCATTGGCATTGAAGTAACCTAGCTTTAGGGATCGGGGCTTTAATCTTTTACTAGCCGTGTTATACATTATGGCTGTTTAAAAAGGTTGTTAAAATGGCTTTTTACATCAGGATACTTATAGTATACCTGAATCAGGGATTCAACACTTCTGCAGGCCACGACCTCCTTTGCCATTTGGATGGCGCGGGGGGACTGAAAGAAACTGAAAGTATTCCCAAGGATGAGGAACGCATCGAGTTCCGGCTCATCCGAGCGAGGGAGTGACTGGGGAGGGGGTGGGGGCTGAGAAGCCACAACAACCGGGGCGGAGGGCATGATGGGTTGATCCATCAGCCCAGGGACTTTCGGCCTTAGTGCCGGGAAGTTTTGGGCGTGATTCGCCGCCGTCCAAGGAGTTGGACGCTGGGGACTGAGGGTCTGGGGGAGTTCAGACGAGAGTGTAGGACACTCTCGTCCCTGGCGTGCGCTAGCGCGCGTTGCCAGTTTAGGGGCGGAGGTTTTCGGGGCTTTCGGACAGCCTCGGTAATTGGCGGGGTGGCCCGATTGCCCGCACAGCACGCAGCTGGGCGGGTCTGGGCATTGGGACCTATCTTTTGGGCGACTGCACTCCGCAGTGCCGTGATCGCCCAGGCACTTTACGCACCGGGGTTTGCCGAAGCAATTCCGTTGCGCGTGCCCATACAACTGGCAACGGTGGCATTGGCCTACTGTGCCACTTTTGTGTGGCTTCTCAATGAGTATTCCTGAGAGACTGCATACAGTCTTCAGCGCAAAGATGGGGTGGGGACCTTCGGAGACGGGGTGGCAGATGACGAGGACGTTGTTAGACGCCCTGCCACCTCTGCCGTGCATACGGTGCACCTCAATCACCGGGATGTTCTGTGACTCTAAGTCGCAGACGATCTCGGTGGTGGGGATCTCACTGGGGATCCGGCAGAGGACCACCCGAACGGGCTTGCTCTCATGGAGCGTATAAGTGTGGTGGGGGATATTTCGAGCCTTGAGAAGCTTCGAAAGCGCGCGGTGGTCGTTAGCTGTCGCTAACCCTACTTTTATGCCGTTCTGAACGGCGCGGGCATTCGTGTAGGCGATACGTTGCTCGCCACACGCTTTGGACACGTTTGTCCAAGCCCCCTTATCGTGGATGAATATGGGTGGGGGAGGGATGGTCTTGCGCACTGAGGCGCTGACGACTGGGGTTTGGGTAGGGCTGGGCCTAGTGGCCGAGGAAGTGGAGGGCTGGCTCTGCACTAAGCGTGCTGGCTCGGGAGGGGAGGGTTTCTTGGCCTTAGGGGCCTGAGTGGAGGACGAGGCCTGCGACCTCTTCTTCCTCTTTCCCTCGACGAGGATAAAATCGTCGGAGGAAGAGGTTTGATCGGAGGAGGAGTGCTCGGACTCCGCTCGCTCCGAGCGCCCAGAGTGCATGCTCTCTGCGCGCTCCGAGCGCTCGCCTTCCGAGCTCTCTTTTTCTTTTTCCTCCTCCTCAGAGTCCATTTCGACGTCTGGGGGGGAGGGGGACCTATCTGCGATGGGCGCGGGGGTGGGATCTATCTCCGGCTGCGGGATGGGTGGCAACGCGGGGTGGTGTTTGAGCATGGGATTGATTTTGATGGAGTCAATCTCCTCCTCAAACTCCTTTTTTAAGTCGGGGTTTTTAAATATAATAAGCCCTAAAACCTCGGTGGTTTTAAGTAGCCTATCGGATAGGTACTTTACCTGAGCGGATAGAGTCTCTAAGGTCTCCATGTTGGAGGCGTAAAAGTGGGGATCCTATTCTCCTAAACCTAACATAAGCGCCTCGAGGAGACACGTCAAACGTGAGCTCCCCGAGCAGACGGTCCCCAAGGAGCCCTGCCCCGGAGTTTCTCCTAACACTTCGCTACCGAGAAGAGAAACCCAGACAAACTCGGTAGCTGTGTTGCCGTCTGATGTGGCCTGAGGGGCCCTATTTGCCTAACCCTCCGGGCGGGAATGACCCGGAGGTGAGTTCGCTCCCTGCGGGGATAGCAGGGAGGTGTGTGCCTAATGGTGTGCCCTAAGCTTGTAATCCGGTCGCCAATCTTAATGTGCGTACCGGGCCCTATTGGGTCTAGTGCGAAGGGGTAGATACACCCAACCGACACTAGGTGTGTATGCTGTGAAGAGAACTCAGTAACTAGGTTTGACTAGGAGATCCCCCAAGGCCAAAACCTAGCACTCGACTCCAATTGACTGCTTCACCCTGAAGGGGATCAGCGGGTGCGTCGGGTCAGCACCCCCTTGGTATTGTTGACACCGTGAGGTTTCCAACCAAGGACCACGAAACTGTGGTTTTACCCTGAAGGGGCCAAACCAAATTGTTTTTGACAATCTCTGTTAGAGAAGCACGATATCCTTCACCGCCTCGAAAAAGGCGGATCCGGACCAGGCGTCGTAGTCGGCGACTACGAGTGACGTCACGGCGGGCGTGACGAACGGAGCGATGACTCAGGCACGGAACGATCGAGAGCGCGGAGCGGCACGACTGTCGCGGGCGAGCGTCGGAAGCAGAATGTCTGACTACACCCGAAAACTACGACCTGAAGTACTTTCCGACGTTCGGACCGAACTCGGCGGTAGTTTTTATATAGTCACAGACTACATAGGTATAAGGCTTTCTCGCTAGTATATGTACGAGGTAGAAGGTCGTAGGTAGATAACATATGTACTTAATGTTCCTTCTCTCAAAATGTCCGCAGCCTAAAACCTAATCAGCATAAAAAGATAGTAAACCTTTTTACATGAAACCTGTTTCATCTCAGAATAATATTCATGTTTTAGCTGTAAAATAACAATGTAAAACTTTAATTTCGGAAAGAATAAAATGGTGTAAGTTGGAAACAGTTTTACGAATCATGACGAAAAGTTTTGAACACGCTTTTATTAGGTCGAGCTGTAACAAACTATAAAATAAAATCTAAGAATCTGAATTACACACACTTCTAATTGTTGTATCATCATGAAACTCGGCAATTATATTTAGATTAGATGAAAATACAATATTATGGTAACATCGAGCTGATCTGATGACTGATGGAACCTTGGACTGCCTTCTAGTAAACATATCGCGTTTGGGCTCATTAGATCGTTTATAACATATTCTGTCTATTTCTCCTGATGACGAGGACATATGATTATTATGGTACCATTGAGCTAGTCTGATGATGGGACTGGAAGATGACTGATGGAACCTTGGACTGCCTACTAGTAAACATATTGAGTTTGTGCTCCTTACATTCGTCTTAAAAGCTTAAAAGCTTAGTTTTTGAAACTATTAATTTATTTTAATATTATGGAACTTAATACAGTACTATTATGCTTGAGTACTTTCGTACAGTATACTCTTATCTTGCCAATTAATTTATACGTATTAAAATATAGATGTAATTGAAGTGTCTGTATGTGATATTAAAATAACTGTGTGTGTTTTCTCAAGTGCTAATAGTTATTTGCATATACTTAAACACAAACAAACTTATTTTGTATGTCTTTCTGTTTGCCCAGGTTTTATTGTGGAGTGGCAGGCGATTAATAGCGATTAATATAACTTTCTATGGAATATTTATGCCGGAATTCCCATGAAATTGGGATAGACAGACAGATTGACTAAAAGACAAATATTTTTGACGCTTGTTTGTTTTTTAGTACAAGTACTTGATAAAACACAGTTGTATTGTAATCGCAGACAGCTTCAATTTTATAGAATATGTAAATGACAGAAAAAACATCGAAAACAAGTCTCTGTGGGGATTTTCACTATAGCGTGACTAGTCAGTCGAAACGTGACGTCATACGAATTGAGTGACGTCTTAGGTAGTCGAGGATTTTAAGGTGCTACGTCTTTCACGACTTGATGATGATTTCATGAATAGATGAATAAGGTTGGAATGGCAACGTGGGCGTGGCGAGCGCGCCGCATTTATGATGCGAAAATCATAGCTCGACCGATTAATTCATTCACCGCGTTTAGTTCGCTTTGGATTACTTCGGAACACAGAGCTCTGCTTTAAAATGCCGTGTTGTGCAATTATAACCTGTAAAACAAAAAGTTAGACCGCAAGTATAGAGCAAGGAGGTATATCTTTCCATCGGTAAGTCGAAAATAACATTTAAATACAATTTTATTTGTAAAAACATAAAAATATTCTGACCACTATGAAATTCCCAACATTAACAACATTATTGCAACAAGTTACAAAAAATATACATTGCCCGATGTGTACTCGCTTAATCAACGCAATGTCCAAGTCCGCTTACAATGTACTACATGCGTTGCGTCCTCCACACTTCAACCATTAACGTTTCGTCCTTTGCCCTGATTGGCCATGATGCACGGCGCATGTTTATCGACAGTGAGTTACAATCAGTAGCAAGCTCTCGATTTAAGTGTGTGTAATTTATTTGTGTGCGTAATTCGCATACGTAATGGGCCTCTTGCTTGTAGTGGAGCTAAATAGTGAGAGACAAGCGGCGACACGCGTTCTCATACAAATCAGGAACTATTTCCTTTCTAACCTCTTTTATCTGTTCTGTGACGTCTTTTATAGGTTTTGAATTGGTCTAGCTTTCTATATAGCTTCGAAGAAACTTATGTTAGTAAAATAGCAGTCAAATGTCACGGAATGTAAATTTCTACAAAAAGTTTAAACTAACTGGCGTAACTTGCATTATTATTATTGTTAAACCTTTATGCAACACAAAAGGTACAAAGGCGGACTTACCTTAGGCATTTTCTATCAGTTAACCATTTTGCTTTGCAAGCATTGTTTTTTTTTATTCAATCAATCAAATATTTTGATTGACAATCAAATTCCACAAAAAATGGAGCTCTGTTTCCTCAACTAGGATTAGCCTGTCATGCCTGTCTGTATGATCTCAAGAAAACAGTGCCTTACCAATTCTTATATTCTAGATCAATAATACAATATGTATGTATGGATAGTTTGCCAAAAGGCATCCAAATATCTGTTGTATGAACAAAGATACCGAAGCTTTAGAGATTGTGTGGTCTTGAAAACGATATTCATTTTACCACGCTAACTTCTTCAAATTAAATAAAACAACTATTTTCCTATCTAAGAAAATACCCAGTTTCAGTAGTCATTATTACGTTAGGATCATAACTACAAAAGGGTAACTGACCTCAAAATATTTCCTTAATACCGTCTACCCATTTTGTCACGGAACACGAAATATTTTGGAAGGCACGACCGACAGTAATCATAACGTGAAATAATAAAAAATAACGGTCGAAACCATTTCGCCCGTTTTAACACCAAACAACCCTTTTTTAAGGATGGGAAATCATCCAGCGACTGTCTCCCGATCTGGGCGAAGTGGAAGGGTGTGTCAGACTTTTTCTGACTAAAACAATCCGTAGTCCAGAATGTGTAGTCAATATAAAAAAAAAAAAAAAAAAAAAAAAATCTGACATTGGGTCATACATTTTCAAAATCATCAATTCATCTTAAAAACATCACACACATGTCACATCGAATAAAATAAATTATGACGTAATTTAATTTAATTTAATTTAATTTATTAATTTAATTTAATCTACTAATTTAATTTAATCTATTAATTTAATTTAATCTAATCTATATACACATTAATTTAATTTAAGTATTTGCCTCCCTCTGGGGCACCGGGCACGCGCACTTGTGTTTGAACCCAGTGTCCCAGAAGGGGGCTGTCTAGCTTATGGCTGAGCACGTTCAGGATGGTGTTGGTGCTCCCACGCGTACGGAACATCAGCGAGGTGATGCGGCGCCGCAACACAGTGTGGAAGCCGTCTGTGTGCGCATGCGCAAACATTGCAGACGCACTACAGCAGCGTGGGAGCCCCACCGGCACCCTGAACGCGTTATTATATTGTACTCGGAGAGCGTTGATGGCCCGCTGCGTGTAGTTGACCCACAGATTGCAGGTGTAGAGAGTTTGGCAGTATGCTTTAAACAGAGTGATCTTTACATCTAAACTACACCTAGCAAATCTGCGTGCCATCATGTTACAGCGGACCGCCATCGCCCTCCTCTCCCTTTCAATATCTCTATCATCCTTTAAATCCTCGGTGACCACATGGCCGAGGTATTTAAACTCACTCACTCTTCGAAGAGCAAGCAGCACAGGTGCCACATCCCCCAGTTTACGACCCCTGGCTTGAAACACCATGAGCTCGCTTTTCTGCTCATTGTACAGGAGACCGTGTACTCTAGCATACTCCTCACATACGCCTATCAGCTTCCTGAGCGAGGCCACTGATGGGCTGAGCAACACCATATCAGATGATATGGTGTTGCTCAGCTTACTACGCAGATGCGTAGTAGTATGTAATAGGCTCTAATTTAGATTTGTTTTTGAACAGTTTTAACGATATAGAATTTTGCTGTATAAAATGTAATTACAACCATATTATTATCATTTAGTAACTTTAAGCTTTACATTAACTGAACCCAACCGTCACTAATGAAGTATATTAAACAATGAATGCTGTGTACAGTAATAATTGGACCTCAGATTTATGTAATGTATATTGTTATAGCTGTACTAAATGCCTTAGTCTGTAGTCTGTCTCTGTACTTATTAAAATAAAATAAAATATATAAAATATGCCCTTCGTGTTCCGAGGCCGCGGTAATTCTTTCGAACAATTCCGTAACCCCCGGCAGGCAACGGCCCCCTTATGGGTCCCGACAATTTGCTAACACTCTCTGAGGCGCGCGTGGAACAAGACGCCTCGCCTGCCTGCGGCGACCCGTCAGCCTGTAAAGCAATAGTGAACTAATTGGTAGCGTCTTGTACTAAGCACAGCCAAGGTGTAGAACTCTCTACGGGCTTCTGTACTCACATATGACCCGTTAGCCTGTAAAGCAAGAGTAGACAGGCATCTTCTGAACTCACTCGTTCCATCGTAGACCTCATACGACGCGATTGTTTTTTAAATATCAGTTGAACCCGCCCTTGGCCTCGATCACTCCTGATGGTAGGCGATTCATGAGGTCTACGATGGAACGAGCGAGCCCAGAAGATGCCTGTCCACTCTTGCTTTAGAGGCTAACGGGTTATATGTGAACACAGAAGCCCGTAGAGAAAAAAAATCCTATTATAAAATCCTATACCTGATGGTATAGGATTTTTTAAAGCAATGAGGCTGTTGTTACGTTCCCTTCACTACAAGTTTGTTTCCTTTTCAAATGTGCGCTACATTTGTACAAAATGGGATAATATAGACCAAACTGCGACTACGATCAAACTATATCTCATTTGTTGGAGAGTCTAAATTGCCCAAATACAAAATACTTTATTTCTTGAACAAAACAATTATTCATGGTTAGCATGGTTGCCAAACCCGTTATAACTGTGGTCACCGCAATCATCCAGTCCATTCACGTCAATTAAAGTTTTGGAATGGTTAATGAAACAGTCTGGCATTTCGATATTGTGGTAACGAGCTACAGTCGTTTTGAATGTTTCATCAATTCGATTCATTTACATTTCATATTTGGGTTTTATCGTTTCGGTTTGTTGGTGTTAAAATATACAAAAGTAGCAGTGCCTCGTGGTTTCATCCACGTTAATTTGAAAAAATAAAACAAAATTCATTAAATTCGGTTAAGCGGTTTACATTTCTCATACAAACTTTCATCTCCCTATTTCAATGTTTTAGGGGTTGATTTTTGAAGAAAAATTAACCTTTATTTGAATAGTGTTCAAGTATTTTCATTATAAACATCCAAATCCGGGCTATGGTTAAGGTAGTTTCCCCACCGCCGGCGATGAAAGAGCGAGTAGCGAGCGTGTAGTTCCGATAGTTCTGTCGCTGGGCTATGAGCACGGTAAATGATAATATTACCGTGCTATGAGCGAGGGTGCGAGTGCGACGGGCGTTTACTCGCGCCACTCGCTCGCGGCCATGCACGTGTACTTTCAACGCCGCACTGCACAGAGAAATTAGGTCTCTGGGCGTGAGTTCTGACCAGTGTCTCCAACTCTAATTGTCAAAATTACAGTGTTGCTAGTCTAAAAATACGGTATTTGGCGGAAAATTACGGGAGATTAAAAATTAAAAATACGGTAACTTTATTTCACAATCAAACATTCAATTTCAGACGTTTCAGCCGTTACACTTTGCTTTATATGGGTTTTTTGGGTATTCGCGAAGCCACGAGGAAAAATCTTTATTTTTCAGTCACTCTGGTCGAAAAATTTTTTTGTATGACTTATTTTTACCGCTCTAACTACTGGAAGGTCCACCGTCGCTGTCGTCCCTTGAATTGTTACTGTCAGATAACATTTTTCATAAATATAGTCAGTCGCGACGCGATAAAAGGTCTGCTGAGCAAACTATGGAAAAATAGTGCAAACATAAATTAAAGTTGACAAAATGCAAAGGTGCCATACCTTTGCATTTTGTCAACTTTCTTCGAAGTTCTATTGAAGTACTGTATTCAATAACTTCGTCATTTGGTCGCACAAGTTTTGTCTACTGGTCTATGCACACAAGTTGATTGTACGTTGAATACCCCAGGGAATGATACAGTGTTGTCATTTTCAAACACTGTTTCAAATAAAAATAAACTATAAATGTTAGGTTGGGCACATCATTTTTAAGACGCCACTCAGAAAGACGAAATTACGGTAGAATTGAACATGTCTACGGTAGGTGGTAGATATGTTCAAATTACGGTAGGCTTACCGTAATTACGGCGTTGTTGGAGACACTGGTTCTGACCGCCAAGCGAGCATCGCTGAGCGAGTATCATCTTTGATAGCTCTTATCGCTCAGCGACCAACTAGTGGAGCGAGTACTGGTGGAGCGGGTACTCGCCGGCATCGGCAGTGTGAACAGTCAGCGATCGGCTGTTAATATACATATGTATCTCTTTTGTTTACATAGAAAGTATATCTATTGTACGTTTCTTGAGCGAGAAATAAGCCGACATTTAATAGTTTCCTCGCTGGCAGAGGGACAACTGCCCTAGCCGTGAAAACGTAACAGATAGAGGGGCAGACAGACTTTCACATTTATCATAATAGTGTTACGCCAGTCGCTTAGTGAAGTGCGTCGGGAAACTTCGACATAAATCTGGAATGTTCGAGACGCTAACGCCATCTAGCGGCGAGTAGCAGGAATGAGCATATCTAGTCGAGACACTAACGCCATCTAGCGTCGAATAGCGGTACTATGCATTTCGAGTATTTTCTAGGCAGTATAAACAGTGAGTCGATTTTATAAGAATGTTCTCGAACTCATAGACTGGGGTATAAATAGAGCGCAAAGGGGCGCAGAGAGTCAGTCTTATTACGAGGCGAATACGAGATATAATCGAAGCTTTATCAGTGAATTTCAGTGCGATTTAAGTGTGATCCAAGTGTTAAGTGACAAGTGTTGTGGTGCGAATAATTGTGTTAAATTTTTATTTTGTGCTTAATTAATTAAAGTGTTAATTTTGGTTTAATTGGCGTTAATTACTTCTATCCCGAACCCCAGCTGGTAACAATAGTATGGATTTTGACTTTATGGTCTTATTATTTGGTTGGTGGTTTTTAACAAGCATATAAGTTATGTCACTGATATAGAAGTATCTTGATACTGAGTAAATTATTGAAAGCTTTTAGTTAATACTTACCTACTTTCTGTTGACCTAGACACATGGGCTCTTGCCCATCTTCTTAGCAAGATCGCATTGCACACACACACACGGGAATCATTCGAAAACCAATTTTTTTTTTGCACACATAATATTACATGCCAATAATCCTACTATCCTACTAATCCTACTATCCTACTTCCTACTAATTCCTATCCTACTTCCTACTAATATTATAAATGCGAAAGTTTGTGAGGATGGATGGATGTTTGTTACTCTTTCACGCAAAAACTACAGAACGGATTTGAATGAAATTTGGTATGTAGATAGTTGTCATTCTGGAATAACACATAGGCTACTTTTTATCCCGTAATTCCCACGGGATCGGGATTTGCGCGGGAAAACCTTCCCACGCGTACGAAGTCGCGGGCAGAAGCTAGTATTATATAATATACGAATATTATACCTATGTGACCTTGTATTAGGTAGACTGAGCTGGGCTTCTCTTTGTGAATAATTAGGGAACAACGCTAACTCTCAAGATACAGGATATGTCCTAATTTGGGTGCTAGAAGTTCACAACAAAAATATGCCCATACTTAGCCATGAGTATAGTTTAAATGTATTTGTTTGTGTTATATATATATTCTCTCCTTATATCTATACTAATATTATAAAGCGGAAAAGTTTGTTTGTTTGTTTGTTTGCTTGAACGCGCTAATCTTCGAAAGTACTGGGTGGATTTGGATGCAATTTGGTATGGAAGTAGCGTGAAGCTTGAGGAGGAGTATAGGATACTTTTTACGCGACTGCAAAAAAGGTAAGTTATGTTTTTACCGTGATAGAATCCACGGGAGCGAAGCCCCGCGTGAGTACTAGTTGTTATATATTATTATTATTTGCAATTTGGGGAATTGACCGTGTTGTATATCATAGACATAGGGAAAGAAACATTTTCTCAAGTACATTTGCCCTTTAGTCTTGCATATTTTTGGTCTAAGTAATGTTCGGTGCATTCATATTTTCAACCGACGACAAAAAGAGGAGGTTATCAATTCGACGCGTATATTTATTTTTATTTTTTTATTTATGATCATCGAGTACTCGAAGACGGCTGAACCGATTTGGAAAATTCTTTTTTGTTCGAATGGGTATACTTCGAAATTGGTACCATTATCACCAAAGTCAGGATTTGATGATGGGATCCTGGAGAAATCGAGGGAACTCTTCAAATATTATAGGCACACCTATGGCGTTTTGGGTATTTCTTATAGTAACTTGTGCAGTTGCTCTCAAAAAGTACCATTTGGGGAAGTGGAACTGATGATGAAGACCACAGATGGCCGCCGAAACTACTCAATAATTAGTATTGAGTGGATTGCGATTCGATTACTTGAATATGGATGTTAAGCACTTTATGCTCGTCACAATGCATATGGTGATGTAGAGCTGATGGTGAAGTACCAGGAGAACTCCTCAAC
This sequence comes from Tholera decimalis, assembly GCA_943138885.2. Classification (NCBI taxonomy): domain Eukaryota; kingdom Metazoa; phylum Arthropoda; class Insecta; order Lepidoptera; family Noctuidae; genus Tholera; species Tholera decimalis. The sequence continues at coordinate 7,974,936 of OW964571.2, forward strand.
AATTAACGGCCCAGCATTGGGAAAAGCAATATTTTGTAAAAGGTTATAAGTAGTTGACATTTAGGCTCTTGTAACTAGGTAAATTAAAAATCATCCAACTTAAAAGAGTGAAATAAAAACTTTTTAACAAAAAATTAAACCGACTCCCAAAAAACACTGCAAAGTGAAAAATAACTTTAATTTCGGAAGTCGGTGCCAAAAACGAAAAAACAAAACTAAAGACACCGACTACCGAAATTAAAGTTATTTTTCACTTTGCAGTGTTTTTTGGGAGTCGGTTTAATTTTTTGTTAAAAAGTTTTTTATAAATTGCAGTAGGTACTGTTACTTATTTCAGTTATTAATTGCTCAAACCGTGCAACGAAATGGTTTCAACTTTATCATAGTTTCGAGATAGCAAACTACGGAACATTGTGGCCAGGTTTTGTGCGTGTTTCATATACAAATGTAGGTAAAATAATTATATTTTTTTATTTAAACTTTATATACAATAGTGGTACATGGCGGACTTAATGTAGCAAGGCATTCTCTATCAGTCAAACTTTGGGTTAAAAAAACCATGTTGTGGTAGGTGTATAAAAAATGAAATGAAAGAATATATAAATAATATATTTAATACTAATAAAATACATATACAACGTGTAACAGAATAAACGCAATTCCTGAAAGTAGTTGGTTCAGAATCGGCTTCTGAATCGATTTCCGTCGTAAAAATAGTTGTTAAATTTTGACGGAAAAATCTTTCATTTAACTTAAAATGGAAACACATTATCATGACAAATTAATACAATCCTTAATTCAAGGAAATGCGCTCATGTGCGTGTAGGCTGCTAACATTGCATGAGTGTATGCGTCTGCGTAAGGATATTGTATGACGCACATACGTTTTGCGTTTAGTAAGGATAACTATTTTATAAAAAAAGTCTAGGTTTGGTTTCAATTTATTTAGTTACGGATGTTGTTTTAGACTTATAATTTAATATTCTAATTGGGGTGTCTGAGGTATTGCGCTTAATCTGTTACACCTTGTATAGGTATGCTTAAATAATAAACAAGTTGCTTTATAATAATCTTTCTGATAATGCTCTGTGTCGTTTCTTTCATTTGTAATATCATACTAGTACCTATTGTATTACAAAGTCGTTATCCTATATACGTAACCCATCAAAATCAATGACGTATTATAATATCTAAATGCTATTTCAGTTCCCAGACACCTAGTCTAATTTACAAAGCACGTACAAACTTGGATTCATCGAGATTCTCGTTAGACGGTGTTAATGAAATTTGTTCGATCGATTGGCACGTGACCGCGGCTAATCTGGTTAGTCGAAACAAAGAGTTTTTGATACCTAGATACCTATTACTTGCCCGGCTTGAATTCAAAGGTAAGGCACACCCCCTGCTTAAAAAGATGGGGCCCGCAGAGGCGGGCCAGCACTAGTCGGGGGCCGCGTTGAAGAATACATATGTGTTCCCGCAGCCCCTGGCGCATGTGTACGAGGAAACACAGGAGGGTGGAGGACATCCATAAGGATTTCCACCCCGAAAAGAAAAAAAAAAGATAAAAAGGATTTGTAGAGTCGTAGGGTACTTACTCTAAGTGGGGACGGGGGACTCTGACCGCCTAATAAGTGACCGCACGAAAGTGGTGGCCTACTGGGGTAGTGGGAATATTTTAACGAGATACCTCTGCCTAGGAAAGCAAGTGCAGCTTTTTTTCTTTTAAAAGAAAATTAGTAATGTAGGTACAATTCACATTACTAGCAATCTTGTTAACCCCTCCTACTCAGCTAAATATGCTTGTGTCTGGAATGGGTTCACGGCAATAGTAATAAATTAAATAAAAATAAAAATCATTTAATTCAGGTCTGTGACCCATATAAAATACAAAAGTTACACATGTGCCATTGGTCGGCTTACACTATTATACAAACATAAATACATGCAAAAAAAAAATAAAAAAATATCGTAGTTGTGAAATTTAAATTAAATTTAGAATAAGTAATACAAAAATTTCAATAAAATAAAATGAGAAATGTCAAAAAAATTATAAAATAAAAACAATGTCAGATTATAAACGATGTCAGATTATTAAATATTTACGCATGTCAGAGGTAATAATACGTGCAGGCAGTGACATGCAGCTGCAGCCATCTCCGCAAGAAAGGAGAATCCCACCGCTCGGACAACACGCTCAGGATCCCGTTCGAGCTGAATAGTGAAATAGGTGGATTCTGGACCCGCGACCTCTTAAAAGTCCGACATCTTAAGGCTATTACTCTTAGGCTACTTAAAAATAGGCTAAGCTTTAGGCAGTAGAAGTCTAACACTCCCTTCCACTCTCGGTGGAGGTGAAAAAATCATCAAGTGATTCCTTATGCTCTGAGTGAAGTGGAAGGGAAGTTTAGACTTCTACTGACTGAAAAACCATCCTGTTTCTTCAGTGTTCTTGCATCATTGGCAAACAATAGCCCTACGGCCCCGCCATTAACACTGACTGCTCTTTAAAGCGCGCGTGAAATACTACGCACCATCGCCTCAGGCTTGGTCCTTACCAGACGGTGAGCTACTCCTGCTCGCCTACCGCAAGCCCGCGCCTAAAGCCTGCAATACATGTTGGCCGAGCGTAGGCCAACGCGAGCGTTGGCAAATAGGTACAAGGCAAGAAATAATGTCCACAAGTTCGACAAGTTCGTCGAACGCCAATGCAGACAACCAATGTAGAAGAGGGTCTGTAGAGCTGCCCACACGTTGGCCGAACACAGGCGAGCGTCTTTGATTTGTGACCAAAAACCGACGAGCGATCCGAAGTGAGGCAATTGATCACGAGCAACGACGAACTAAGACAAGTTGCACCAAATGAGCTCTATACACGTTGGCGCTGGCCTACACTCGGCCAACTGGCAAGTGACACCAAGCGATAGCAAGACAAGGCAAATATACCGTCTACAATCTACATGTTGGTATTGGCCTTCACTCGACAACGCTCGACAAACATGTATTCCAGTCTTAAGGTAGAAGACATCCGCTCGCGATCGTCAGGGCACGAATCTACTTTTCATACATATTGTATATAGAATGTTGAATCTATCTATACTCTGTTCTTAATAATGAAATTCGTCATTGAATCGAAACGAACTCACGTGTCTGCAGCACAGCATCAACAGCCATATAGCACCAAAACACTTCCACGACCTCCATTGACTGCTAGAAGACAGCATGATAAAAATTTGTCTTACAAAGCAGGCTTATCTCGTATGTTGTCTCGATTTGGTACGTGGTACTCACTGCCACGTACCAAATCGAGACAACATAAGAAGCGTCAATAGCCTTATGAAAGTTATGGCTAAGGTGTCGAACTCACTCCAGACACAAGCATTTTTAGCTTAGTTGGAGGGGTTAGAAAGATAGGTTTTAATATGAATTATTCTACTCACCATGCTAATTCTCTTTAAAAACAAATGAAAAACAAATTTTAACGAACATAGACGTTATTTCTGTATGTCATCTGTAAATCTTTGACTGTTAGAAAGTCAGAAAATCTGAAACTGTTCTTACCAGTCTCCATGGTTACTTGTTCATACAGAAAGTCAACAAACAAAAAAAATTGGCCAAGTGCGAGTCAGACTCGCCCATGAAGGGTTCCGAAGTAACTATAATAACAGAATATGATTATTAATTTTGAAAAAAAAAACCTTACAAATTTCTTAAGACTAGCTTATTTACATTTTTTACAACTACGCCCAATAACTTTGTTTTTCATAGTGTTTGTACGAATTACAAAGTTATATTTGCGGTTTTAGAAAATATGCTGTATCTCAAAAATCGCGGACCCGATCTCGTTAAAACAAATTTTGTTTGAAAGTTTACATTAAGATGTATTGCATCTCTGATGCCTTTATATCTTGACGGTGTTCGCATTGACTATACCGAAACCGCTAAAGATCTGGGTGTGGTTATTGACTCCAATCTCTCGTGGCGTGCTCAGGTCAATGAGGTCAGCCGAAAGGTAAATTTCTCCTTTAATTCGCTGAAATGCCTTCAAAGTCTTCTGCCCTTGAAGACTAAAGTTTCTTTGGCACAAACACTTATTCAGCCGATTATAGATTATGCCGATGCCTGCTATTTGGATGCTACCGAGGAGCTATTAAACAAGCTTGAGCGCTTGCAAAATCTGTGCATTCGCTTTGTTTTCGGTCTTCGAAAGTATGACCATGTTTCTCACCTTCGCAAGGAACTCAAGTAGCTCCCAATCCGTCTTCGCAGGAACACTAGGATTTTGTGTCTCCTCTTCAACATCTTACACAACCCGTCTTATCCTTCCTACCTGCGTGAGCGTTTTTCTTACGCTCGTTCTAGCGACGTACCGTGTAGATCACACCTTAGATCCCTCCTTAAATCTCATCCTCATAAAACTAGCTACTACTCTTATTCCTTCTCTGTCCATGCTGTAAGATTGTGGAACTCACTTCCGCCTAGCATTATTTTTATGTATATATTTATATGTTTATATATTCTAACATTATGTATTTATTTAAGTATATGTTATTTTTATTGCATTATAAGTATGTGTATATATAATATGTATATTGTATATATATATATGTATATTTAATATTTTTATTTTTTGTTCTCACACACTATTGTATACATTTCTTTGTCAAGTCTCCTTTCGCAGGTTTGCTGGAAGAAATTCCTTAAGAAATAAGCAGTACCTTTGTACTCAAATATTATAATTATGTTGTCCTATTGTATTTTACTGTGTGTACATAAATAATAAAATAAATAAATGTATAGCATATATTTTTTTGAAAATTTTAACTCAATTATTATAAAAGTTAGAGGGGGGGACATTTTACCACTTTGAAGGCGTATATCTTTTAAACGATTAACTGTATAAAAAAGTGGTTTTAGAAACCTTAATGTCATTTTTAAATACCTGTCTATAAATACTACACACGCATAGGTTTCATGAAAAAGAATATTTTCAGTTTCAGTTCCATATATGGGGAGCCCCCCTTTATTTTATTTTTATTTTTTTTTTTAAATTTTTTCATTATATCGGAAAGCGGTTCACAGAATACATTACCAAGTTTCACATGTATAGTTCTAATAGTTTCGGAATAAAATGCTTGTGACATACGGACGGACGGACAGACAGACAGACGGACAGACATGACAAAACTATTAGGGTTGCGTTTTTTGCCATTAGGCTACGGAACCCTAAAAAGTATCTATGCATTGAGTAGATGACTTAGTTTAAAGCTTGCGTGTCTAAAGAAAAGGTACCTACATGATCAATGTTAATTGAGGGACTGAATAGTTTTTTTTAGGAATCAATCTCATTGGGGTATTGCCGATAAATTTAAAATAATGGTACTCAGATCTGTCTGGTTAGATTGAAAGCTTATCTTAATATAGTTTAGAAGAGCAGTCAGTTGAGAAGAGAATTGATAGGGTCTGACGGGGCCATTGCATTCCGTTTGCGGGAATGATCTAACGAGGTACCGTGGCCCCGGAACATAAAGGCAGTTGAGAGAACGGGGTTGGTTTTCAGTCAGTAGAAGTCTGATACCTACTCCCTTCCACTCCACCTATAGCGGGAGGACATAGACGATTCTCACACCGAATAAAAATGTTAAGTAGGTAAACGCTGGGCATGCGGACAGCGAGTAAAGGGCAACACACTGTCCGACCATGGACCATGCCCGGGTCGACGGCGCGTTGTGTTCCACGCGCGCCTCAAAGTGCGTCAGCAATATGACGAGGCCCCCCCGTAGAGGGCCGAAGCCTGCCGGGGTCGTGGGACTCATCCCGTTACCGTGACCCCGGTACGTAAAGGGTTATTGAAGGAACACCGTGGATTTTAGTCAGTAAAAGTCTGACAGTCCCTCCCACCCTGCCCGGGGTGGGAGGACTTATTTGATAATTTTACCACGTTAAAAAAAAAGTAGGTAAACGCTAAACAAAAAAAAATAAGAAGGTGTGTTTAAATTTTAATATACAATCTATACTAATATTATAAAGCGGAAAAGTTTGTTTGTTTGCTTGAACGCGCTAATCTTCGAAAGTACTGGGTGGATTTGGATGTAATTTGGTATGGAAGTAGCTTGAAGCTTGAGGAAGGTTATAGGCTACTTTTTACGCGACTGAAAGAAAGGAGAGTTATGTTTTTATTGTGATAGAATCCACGGGAGCGAAGCCCCGCGTGAGTACTAGTAAAGTATATTTTATCTATCTAGATAGATACAGTCAGTCAATAAAAACATAGGAATCCCTAGTCAATGCCGCTATGGAGTTCTTTAGTCACTACAAAACTCGTATTTTTTGTTGTTTTTTCCTATTACAACGCCGTATCGGGAATTGGCTCCCGACTACTTTCAGAATAAAAGGTATTTTGTTTATTTGTTTCGTAGCAGCTACGTTTTGTTTTGATAGTGAAAGTCTTTTGTTTTTGTTTTTAATTGCTCTCTAGACAATGAAATGTTGTTGATATAAACTTTTGTCTTTTGCCAGTTGAATGAGGAACTTTTTCATGACAAATTTATTAGAAACCTTTGTTTTGTTGTTATATTGTAAAGTGGTTTGTAAATTACCTAATATTGTGAATGGGAATAATAGTAGGTATATACCAAAGTCGTACGTTGTTTCAGCAAATAGAAACACGAAACAGATGATATCAGTAATTCTAACACGCAAGGTTGGTTACTAATCTCCGTTGCTAAGATACCCATAAACAATTAAAGTAAATAGCCCTCCCCCCCCTAAAGTAACTGTGCGTAAGAGCTCTATGACCTGATCTCTCCATCTTCCTTTCACTACCAGTCTACCAGACGCACTGCTTGGTACTTATCCACACTTACTTGATATACCGTCTTGTCGTACCAAGCGCTTCTTTCACATTTATTGTGCGCAGTCAAGTTGTGGAACTCTCTGCCGGCTTCTGTGTTCCCTGCCACTTATGACCTTTCAACCCTAAAAGCAAGAGTAAATGGGCATCTTCTGGGCTCGCTCGTTCCATCGTAGACCTCATCTATCGCTTACCATCTGGCGAGATCGAGATTAAGATTGAACTCATCGGTAACAAAAAAACAGTACATACTGATTAGATTTTGACACAAAAATCTATATAAATCACTTTAAGACACTTGCTTTATTTTTCGCTGCTTCTTAAATCCAACTTCACTGGTATATCCCCCTAATATTCTACGCAGACTACTAGTATTGAGTTCACATTGAAATCATCCCCATCCGATTTTTCAGCCCGACCTTTGAGCCTTTCAAGTAAGAGTGAACAGGCATCTTCTGGGCTCGCTCGTTCCATCGTAGACCTCATCTATTTTTGTTAGCGGCATTTTATATATCCCCTAAAGGTCAAAGGTGTCGACCTTGTGATCTTAGAGGTCGCAGGTTCGAACCCCACCCATTATACTACTGCCGTGTACCCACTCCAGACACAAGAATATTTTAGCTTAGTTGGAGGCGTAAACAAGATTGCTAGTAATGTGAATTCTACATGTGGACCAATTCCCTTTAAAAAAGGAAAAAATAAAATATATCAAATTTTGGAACACCAAACTATGTCCAAATTCATGAAACTGCAATTCATATTTCGACACGCCCTATCAACAATGTCGGATCTGAAAATATGCAACTTTCCAGCAGAGCAGTTTAAAGTTTAAAAGCATGATAAAAATGTTATTTTATGGATTACGATTATATATATGGATATTGGATATATAACACTCATTCCAAAATTCAAAATCGTAATCCATAAAATAACATTTTTATCATGCTTTTAAACATTAAACTGCTCTCTTGAAAAGTTGCATATTTTCAGATCCGACATTGTTGATAGGGCGTGTCGATTTGTTAAACACATGTGACCATTTTATAATGAACTCATATCTATTACATTCATATAAACTTGAATTGATTGAATGACTATATTATTATTGAGTATAATTTGATCAATTTTTAAGTAATATTTTTCATGAAGACATGGGATTATAAGTCTGTAATAGATACATTGAATGGAAATAAAAGTACTTTCCATTATTATTCGCTTTAACCAAAAGCTAGTACTGTATTGGTATCGAGTTGTGGTTTGGCGCAATTAACCCAAATATTATGTTATGAATGACCTGCCAAATATAGCCGGCCGGTTAGTACAAGCATTAATATTGGTGACACATTCATCTGACAACATTACGCCTTTATTCCTTAAAGAGCTGCTTAATTTTTAAGGAATAGAGGCACAGGTGACTTATACCTTGTAAAGGACATATTGCGGACCGTACTCAAACTTAAAAGTGGTAAGAGATGTTAAAATCCTATCGTCTTATTTTTTTATCGTTGATTAGCTCTCGTTAGACCATCATCTCACCTAATGGTAAGCGATAATGTGGTCGAACTTGAAGCAAGCTTGCCTAGAAGTAAGCTATTCACTCTTGACTTAAAGAACCTCTTCAGCCGTACGCACAATGAAAGTATTCCCACCACGTTTTGTGCGGTAATATACTTAATATACCTACATAATTTTTAGATGATTGTGGACCCTATTATGGGACAGCAAATTAGGATAGAGGAAGAGGGCTGTTGAACCTGACTTGATGGTAAGCAATGATGTGGTCGACGATGAAGAACGCTTACCTAGAAACCATACAGATATGTTTTTTTTTAAAGAGCTCCATCAGTGTGTGTAGAAATTACCTACAAGCAATCTTGTTAACCCTCTCAACTTAGCTAAATATGCGGTGGGGTTCGAACCTGCGTCCTATCGATCACAAGTGCAACATCTTTGCCATTAGGCTACTGACGCTTAAATATGTAAATGTGGATGTGTGTTTGTTTCTTTGTCCTTCTTTCACGTCATAAAGGAGCAACGGTTCGATGTGATTTCGGTGTGGAGATAGTTATTATTTTCGCTGAAATAAAAAGTTTTCCTTACAGGCCAAGGGCAGAAATTAGTCCGTTATAAGAGGATTATGTAGAATAATATTTGAAACGATATTTTATATGCAGCGATTGCCTATCTGAGCTCATAAACTCAGTCTCAATATAACACAATAATCCTTAGCAAGATTGATTGCCGGACTTTCGGGCTTCAACTACAATATGAAACAAATTAAAAAGCATTTTTAGCACAAAACCAAGTAAAAAAAAAATGGCCATTTGCGAGTCAGACTTGCCCTGAAGGGTTCCGTAGTAACTATGTCAAATAACTTTGTTTTTCATAGTGTTTGTATGACTTACAAAATTATATTTGCGGTTTAATAAAATATACTATATCTCAAAAATTGCTGACTCGATCTCGTTTAAATCAATTTTCATTGAAAGTTTACGTTAAGATCTACAGCATAATATATTTTTTTAGATTTTGGGGACACACATTTTAACACTTTGGAAGCGTATATCTTTTAAACGATTGACTTTGAGAAAAAGTGGTATTAGAAACCTCAATGTCATTTCTAAAGACCTGTCTATACATACCACACACGTATACATTTCATGATAAAAAAAAAATCAGTTTCAGTTTCATGTCCCATGAAAGTGGTTCACAGAATACACCCACCTACCAAGTTTCACATGTATAGTCCTAATAGTTTCGGAATAAAATGGCTGTTACATACGGACGGACGGACGGACAGACACAGATAGACATGACGAAAATGTAAGGGTTCCGTTTTTTGCCAATCGGCTACGGAACCCTAAAAACTAAAACCTGATAGTTGTTGAAAAATCGCACTTTATAAAATACGAAACTTATAAAGTACGTTATTCTTATTAGAAACTGCTATTACATAATTTTATTTATCTACTAGCACTTCGCTCGCGTCGCGACCGTGTCGTTTCTAAATAATTTATAACCCATACAAATAATACATCTTCCTATAAACGAAAAAAAAATTTGTGATTGGATTATTCGGATATTATCCCTTTGATACCAAGTACATATTAAATATTTATAGTTTTTATTGTTTGTTTGTGTCTTTATTACTTTAATTGTTAAATTATTGATTAGAAGTTATAAGAGATCAGATGAATATACATATTGGTCAGAATCATAACCCTCCATTTATCGTCGCTGCAATCAATATAATTATATAAAACGCTTGCGTTACTGACTGACTGACAACGCACAGCCGAAACTACTGGGCACAAGAAGCTGAAATTTGGCATGTATGTTCCTTGGGGTGTGTAGGGGAGCACTAAGAAAGGATTTTTGGAATTTCTCACGGGATCGGAATTTACACGAGAAAAACCTCCCAAGCGAACCAAGTCGCGGGAAACAGCTAGTATAAATATATAACAACTTTTACATATTTTATGCAGGAATTCATTTCGCGAATCATTTGTTACTTTCATTCATGTTTTATTCTGTTGGTTTCTGCAATATTTCTACATTGATTAAGTTTTTTTCGTTGTCGAAGATGAAGCACGATTGTCTAGAAGAAAACTATTCACTCTTGACCTAAAAACCCCCAGAATATAGCCATCAGGAAACACAGACTGCAGGGACATCCATCCATCCTTAGCTGTACGCACAATGAAAGTATTCCCAAAACGTGTAAACGTATAACTTTCCCAAAATGTACACCATGTAACGATGGCGCATCGTCGTAATGTATATAAAATAAAATTACTATACCTAATTTAGATATATTACAGATGTTCAAAATTACATAAAATGACGGTAAATACAGAATTTGTTTTGTTTTGTCTATTGTTATGTAAACAAAACGTTTATATTATTTAATACAGCCATTATGGAATATAGCTTTGTATATTACAAATGAAACTCGTAAACTAAATTGACAAATGGCCACCAGTTGTATATAAGCATCAATCGTGTTGCTCGTTCTGCCTATAAACTTTTCCACAGAGGACTAACTAGCGTAGTGACTTGCATTTAATGTGAAGTATATCGATACTATTTTAGGCGAGGTGCTATGCTATTAGATAGATAGATACATAGAATATACTTTATTGTACACCAATATTAAAACACACCTATTTAACGTTCAAAAGAATGGTGAAGGAGCATTACCTCTCCCTATAAGTTTATCCCCTTCTTTCTCAATTATAGATACATGTAATATTTATTAGTATATGATTTTTGTATTGTATGTATGTATTTTATATTAGTATGTTCAATTAATATGATTTATATTGTTTGTACACTGACAGCCCTTAATCTGTCTCTTTTATCTTTTGTCCATGCAAAAGTTGTCTGTAAGAGATTGGTATTGTTCGTTAAATCGTTGAAGCTCCTTAATATACAGGGTGTGGCGGAAATAATGGATAACCCTGTAACTGCCAGTAGGTCATATAATGGTCTATCATATATCCCAATTTCAAACTCAGGTGGTCAGGCATTTCAAAGTTATTTTTATTTGTTTATTTTTTTTGAAAATATTGTACCTATTTTATAAAATCAGCTGCCGTTTCAACATTTAACGGAGTTTTTTTATTCTGTTTTTTGCGGTCTGCTTCTGAATGTTTGTGTAATCACACGCGTATGAAGATTTTTTGTTACATTCTAAGATGATTTCAGAAAAAAACACATAATACTTACTTTTTAGTTTTTTTAATTGAATCCTGTAACTTTGACTCCATACCCTGAAAAAAAAATGTATCGCACAGTTATGGCCCATTACTTTAAAAAGTTGTCCATATCATGCGGATTCTAAAATGGTATCATAGTGGCCAGTATCGTACGAATGTGCAAAACTATTTCAGTTTGAATTCAAAAGGTTCATAATTTCAAAAAAATATTAAATTCAAAAAAATGTGATTCTGTATTTTACTAATCTTCTGTGTCATGTAAATTGTTGTAAAAACGTTTCTAACTCACTTTGACATTGCTAAAACACCACTCAGGTAATAAAAAACCCAGTCTCACTTTCTTTGGGATGACAGAGCTATTGTGCTTCCAGGCTGTGGCTTTTTATTGATTTACTTTAAAGAGGTAGATAATAACGAGTTTAAGACTCCTTACTTAATTATGTAATTATTTTACAGGTCAATTGATACAATAAAAAGCAATGTTCATGACACAAATGTATTTAAAAATCATACAAGATGTTCGAAATGAGCCCCATCGGCTGCGATGCAAGCTCTGCACCTTCTAATAAATGAACGTTTGATGCGACGTGCAAAGCCTGCCAAACTTATTTCCTGAGCAGCAGACTGCACACGTTGCCGCAATTGCTCCACAGACGTAATCTCTTCTTTGTAAACTTTTTCTTTTAAACAGCCCCAGTAAAAGAAGTCTAATGGGTTCAGGTCCGGCGAACGGGGTGGCCACAATATTGGCCCTAAGCGCCCTATCCAACGTTCTGGATATGTCTCATTCAGGTGCTCTCTCACTCTTGCCGCATAATGTGCAGGGCAGCCGTCGTTTTGCAGCCACCTGTTCTCACGTGTTTCATTAGGAACGTCTTCTAACAGCTCGGGTAAATTATTTTGCAGGAAGTTCAAATAGCTTTCAGCATTAAGAGTCGGTGGCAGCTCAAACGGACCAATAATTTGGCCGTTAATTATTCCTGTCCATAAATTGATTTTCACTTGGTACTGCGATCGGTCTTGTCTAATTAAATGTGGATTTTCAAGCTGCCAACTGTGTAAATTGTGTATATTCAAATACCCGTCCTTCCTGCATGTAGACTCGTCACTCCAGAGGATATTTTCAAAGAAATGTGGTTGTTCTCTAATTCTTCTCAACATTATACGACAAAATTCTTTTCGTGCTCGGTAGTCCCTTGGAAGTAATGTTTGCACCCTTTGATAGTGGTAAGGGTACAATTCGTGACGTTTTAATATGCGATGTACTGTTCTGGTTGACATTCCAGTAAACCGAGATAAAACTCGAATGGATATGGTAGGATCTGCTTCTACTAACTCCATAACTTCTTCTTCGTTATTGTAGACTCGTGGTCGTCCTTCACTCGCGCCGCCCACACCTGTACCAGGTATTCTTCCCTCACAGTAGGCATTGTGTACGCGAATAAAAATTCGGTAATCAGGGTGTCGACTATTCGGGTACCTTTCTCGGTAAAGTCTTGCCGCTTCATTGGCGTTGCCTCTACATTCACCATAAATGTAGTGCATGTTGGCATATTCTACCGATGTGTAACGTTGAGGCATTGTCAACAGCGCACTTGCCACAACAGTCCGGGTACAGTAAGCAATGTCGTCGGGATCACTAAACAACGCAAGTCCAAATCACAGGCAAATCAGAGTCCGAAAAGAAATGCAGTAAGTCACGAGTTAGATTTAACGAACGAAAAACAGGGAGCAAAGGCGCGTGCGACTACGTACGACAACGAACGGGATCACACTGAATGATGTTATGAGGAACTATTGATGTGGTGATTCTAAAAAAAATACAGCTTGCCTTTTTCTATTTTGCACAATAGCTATATTGTTTCCATCGAGCCAGAATTCCAGGTAGCCCCAAACAAAGAAAGGACCGGTTTTTTTTTACCTGAGTGATGTTTTAGCAATGTCAAAGTGAGTTAGAAACGTTTTTACAACAATTTACATGATACAGAAGATTAGTAAAATACAGAATCACATTTTTTTGAATTTAATATTTTTTTGAAATTATGGACCTTTTGAATTCAAACTGAAATAGTTTTGCACATTCGTACGATACTGGCCACTATGATACCATTTTAGAATCCGCATGATATGGACAACTTTTTAAAGTAATGGGCCATAACTGTGCGATACATTTTTTTTTCAGGGTATGGAGTCAAAGTTACAGGATTCAATTAAAAAAACTAAAAAGTAAGTATTATGTGTTTTTTTCTGAAATCATCTTAGAGTGTAACAAAAAATCTTCATACGCGTGTGATTACACAAACATTCAGAAGCAGACCGCAAAAAACAGAATAAAAAAACTCCGTTAAATGTTGAAACGGCAGCTGATTTTATAAAATAGGTACAATATTTTCAAAAAAAATAAACAAATAAAAATAACTTTGAAATGCCTGACCACCTGAGTTTGAAATTGGGATATATGATAGACCATTATATGACCTACTGGCAGTTACAGGGTTATCCATTATTTCCGCCACACCCTGTATAAGTTGAGCTACGCGATATTTGACAAATGCTTGCACTGCTCGGACGGACCTGCTCAAATCTGTTTGATTCTGTCCTCTAAAGGGCACCACAGACATTAACCTACATGGCTCTCATATGATTTGATCACTACAGATTGTCTGGACTTTAAAAGAGACGTTGACCTCTGAGTTTTTTTCAGTGTTTCTTCTCAGAGTAGTCAGTTAGGAAACACTGGCCTCATCTAGTTTACATTTACGAATAAAAATGACGTGCAAAAGTGTTATTTTCAACCCATTTGCGATGATCGCCCTGTGCGATAAGACCGCCCATTGTACACTACTTTAAATTTTTGTGTCCATAGAAATATTGTGAGTTGTACAATAAAGTATATAATAAATAAATAATAACAATATTGCTTATTCTATGGTTACAATGGCGGTCTTATCGCTGAAAACGATATCTTCCGGACAACCTTTGGAAAGACTTTAAAAACTTTAATTAAAGTGGGGAGGGCTAAAACTAGCAATTGGGTTTTTCTGTAAGGAATTTTTTAGTAGTAGCCCGGAGTCTGGAAGTTGGCGGTGTGATACCCCCGTGCATCGGAAAGTACTTTAAGCCATTGCAATTGTTGTCATTTGCACATCTTTGACTGTCGTAAAGGTGTGTCCAAACATCGAGCGGCAATCGAGCACGGCTGCCGCGCGCCGCCCTGTGTTTAGATGACTGCCGCGCAAACGTTAGTCGGCTTTGTCCTAACTAGAGCGCGGCAGAAACGTGTCCTAGAAATGCCGCGTGTTGCTGCCGCGCTCTTGCTGCTCAATGTTTGGACACACCTTTACGGGTAGTCAGAAGCCAGAAAATCAGACACTGGTCTTGTCAAGGGGTATCGTGTTTCCCAGCTACTGGGTTGTGGAGGTCAGATAGTCAGTCGCTACATGTAAAACACTAATACTCAGCTGCATCTAGTTAGACTGGAAGCCGACCCTGACATACTTGAGAAAAGGCTAAACAGATGATTAAATAGTTTTTTTTTCTTGTATTTCTCTTTATTACTATAACAATTTATTGTGTACCAAAAACAATGTGCACAAAGATACGGTACTAGACACAGCGTTTCGTCCTACTTAACTAAGTGATTGCCCGTAGTTGGCGCTCAGTCGCGTACGGAACGTTGTTGATGACACAGCTCAAGAAATTCTCGTCTCTTCGTGATTTCAAGGATTTTTTTGGAATAAATACGTTTCAAAATGACTTCTTGTGTTGCTAAACTGTGTTTTAATTACACCAGGAAGAAAAATGAGAGACATGGATCATGGGATCACTTACTACTTACTTACCTAATACATGCAATCTCATTTCATTCATAATCGCAAACATTCGGCAGCTGAGGCGATTTCACTCGCACTACAGCGCCGTCTCCTATCTCTGTCCTTGTCTATCGAAAACTGTAGATTTGGGACTGATGATGACATTGAACACAAATGTGTGAGTTTCCGTGCATGTATTCGTGCGCCGAGCCCAGGTGATTGCGATGTTAGCGCGTAACGTATCTTCCTCCTTTTAATACATCAATGGTGCACACTGATATTTTAACAAAGACACATTATCACTGCTACGTTAAGTATAAAAATAACCAGTGTCACAATGGAACTCGTTATTATCTATACAAATTTTATAAAGTCGAAAGTTGATATTTATGGATTGACTGATAGATGAATAGATGTTTGTAACTCAATCATGCTAAAATGGCTGAACGGTGTTTTTTTATTATTATTACGGATGAAACCGCTCTTGACCTCGATCTCGCCTGATAGTAAGCGATAGATGAGGTCTACGATGTGACGAGCGAGCCCAGAAGATGCCTATTTACTCTTGCTTTAAAGGCTGAAAGGTCATAAGTGGCAGAGAGCACAGAAGCCGGCAGAGAATTCCACAACTTGGCTGTGCGCACAATAAATGTGGATAATTGGCCAATATGCTGAATAATTAATAGTAAAAAATAAAGAAAATATGCGGAATTTTCAAGCGTACTATTCGCAAGCAATAATTAGTAAAGATGTATCGTTTTCTTCGTGAATAAATCTACATATTCACTATCAAAAGTGTGTTATAACCCCGATGACAAAGCTGTTTTGATAATTTAATTAAATACAAACCCCAACAAAAAGATATTTTCCAGTAAAAGCAGACTGCTATCATTAATCACTACTTTGAATTCGCTTCTGAATGTGAGAGCTTTTACGGAAAGTATTAATTTTACGCTAAGCTTCTTGCTGAACACACAAATCTAGGTCAGACGTATGTATAAGACAGATTATGCCCTTTATAATGCGGTAGACATAATGAAAAGAACATTTATTTTGTTCTGTGACTTGTAATGCCTTGGTTGCGTAAGAGAAAGGTTCTAAGTAAAGCTATTTGTCACGTTGAAATGCTGTGTTGTTGAAAGAATATATTTTAAGAAAAACTAAAATAAACTTTTTGTATCTTAGTTTAAGTAAGAGACAAATTATAAATCAATGTTTAAATATCGACATTTTAATTTTTTTCATGATAGTTTTGCTTTTGACCACTATTTCACCTGATGGTAAGCGATTATGTGGTCGACTTCATCTTCGACCACATAATCGCACGCTTGTCTAGAAGCAACCTATTCACTCTTGACTTAAAGACCCCCAGGTTATAGCTATCAGGAAATACAATTTCAGGCAGGGAATTCCACTGCTTAGCCGTACGCACAATAAAAGTATTCACTTTTTTGTGCGTATGTTATCGATAAATGCAAGTACATCACTAAACAAATCAACGCTATTATATGCACTTGACCATCTCTTCTTGTTGACCAGTTCGTAACAAAGAACACTGTCTTGTTTGTGTTTGAGATATTTTGAATATTGTATTTATATATTTTTATATTATAAGAACTCACTGATGTGCATAGTTAACACGAACATCAATTTGAAGTGCTTCTAACGACTTTGTTTGTAAACCGTTGTTGTAAATTGTTATTAATCCATAATTTGGGGATGTAGTGAAAGTACTATTTTAAGTAACACTAATCATGAGAAATATGTTATTATTTGGAACTTAAATTATAGGGTCAATTAGTTTAACTAGTAAACACAGGGAAGATCAATTAAACTAGCTTACAAATAGGGAATATTACTTAAACTAGTTAAAAAAAGGAAAGGTCAATAAAACTATTTTGAAAATAGGGTTGATTTAAGCCAATTTAATGAAGTGAAAGTAGGGTTGTTACGTTAAATCTAGAGGAGTATTCAGCTGTGTGAATAGTGTTTTCTAGCAACTCTAGAGGGTTGTGAAATAAAGCGTGGTGTGTTTATATCTATGCGGTGTGTGTTGGCAGTGTTGTTGGTGTGCTCAGTACAGAGCCTGCAGCTGGACAGTCAGGCATCCACGAGGAGGCCGAGAGTCACGAAGTACAGCAAGACGACCGTCGCGCCTGGTGGATCCACGGTAAGACTAAACCAGTAATAATTCAGCCTATTTCAACATTCCCGCCGGGATAACGTCGAGTATTCCACCCGTCGAAGCCGCGGGCGTAAGGGTAGTTCTGAATAAGATCGGATTGCTGATCTGATTGTACCCAGACAACTGCGTCTGGGTGCTCTTAGTGGACCTTCACATCGCTGTCAATGCGATGAAGTAGACGAACGCCTCGGACATCATGGCCTTTCCAGCAGTAGAAACGCTGGTCAGACAGCACGGAATGCTAGCATTTATGAAATTAACCGTCGGCTTTTGTTACCACTGGAGTACCATATAAATTGTGTTAAAGTCACTTGAGAGGTGTTCTTCGATAAACAACGTATGGAATTCTGAATTACCGTTTCTCGGGAGTAAATCATCAAATTACTTCCCGCTCTGGGTAGAGTGGATGGGAGTGTCACAAGGGCAACTATCTCGTTAGAACATTCGGGCCACTATCAAAAAGATATATATTTAAAGCCACAATTGAAATAGGTGAACTGAGATCATATATATCTTTTCTAATTTCAGGAAGCAGTAACAGAAAGAAGTCTAAACACTGCGACATATCGACTGCTGGGCAGGGATGGCGAGACCTGTATTCTGCTGATGGTGGACGCGCTTCTAGACATATCATACGTCACCAAACTCAATGAGAGAGCTGTAAGTATTAAGGTATACGTTATCTAAGTTACGCTCTCTGCCTCGGTGGTCTTGTGGTTGTGGTCGCGACTGCTGCAAGGTCTCAATTCCAGGGTCGTGCAAAAAGAAAATCGGTTGTCTGTAAAGTCGGTTTACTGACGATAGTTGAACGTGACAACGTCATAAGAAAATACTGATGGAATGGTTGCATTTTTCAAAAGAAAAATTTGATTTTACATCACTATTACTGCACTTCTCATGACAATGGAAGAATCCCTACACAGTGACGTCATCTCTTAGCGTTTTATGATAGCCTAGTACTTGACTCGTTGAGTCATATATAAATGTCAAAGAATCCCTACACAGTGACGTCATCTCTTAGCGTTTTATGATAGCCTAGTACTTGACTCGTTGAGTCATAAATAAATGTCAAAGAATTCCTACACAGTGACGTCATCTCTTACCGTTTTATGATAGGCTAGTACTTGACTCGTTGAGTCGTACATAAATTTCAACTTGTAGATCCAATTTGATTTGCTTTGGAATGCCTCAGAGCGATGAAACGCCTCAGAGCGAGGTAACGCCGCATGAGTCATGTATTTTCGTGCGTGCAGCCAGCTTCATCGAATGATAAGACGTTCTCACGTCAAAATTGCTATGTTTTTCTGGTAGGAACTTCTCAGTGTTAGCTCGGAGTTTGGATGTTAGCGGCGTGATACCCCAGTGCCTCGGAAAACACGTTATTTTATTTATTTACTTATTTATTTATTAGGGAATAACAAACAGTAACACATTATTTATAAACTATAAAATCATAACAAATAAATGTAAGTAAATGTGCACCCACACCGTTATCCACAAATTATATATTAGGGTCGTGACGTAAATTTTAAAATGTTTTTTTCCTAAACAAAGTTTTTTCCTATATTATACAAAACAATATTACTTACTTAATGTAGCAGATAAGCTTTACGAATTAGTAAAGTTAAATAAAAAGAAATAAATTCAATAATTTCAATAAAATGTGTGTTAATATTAATTAAATATTTAAGCCGTTGGCGCAAATCTCTCTCGGTCGGATTTCCGTCCCATAGGGCTGTGAACGTAACGGAACGGAGAGTGCGCCTACATCTGCGCAGATGGCTAATAATTATGAGATTGGCTGTGAAATTGGTTCGAAAGACTATTATACGTTATCTGACAAATGCCTGCACTGTCTAAACAAGCCAACTAAAATCTGTGTGTATCTTTTCTCAAAAGATCGCCTCAGACTTTAAACTACATAGTTCAATCATATAATGATTTGACCAGTACTGATTGTATGGACTTCTAAAGATACTTGAAGAGTTTGTTTTGTTGTGTCTTCTCAAGGTAGTCGGTTAGGAAACACCGGCCGCATTTAGTTTACGAAAAAAAAAAATAACTAGGCAAAGTGGTGTCTTTAGTTTTCTATTTTCGTTTTTGGCACCGACTTCCGAAATTAAAGTTATTTTTCACTTTGCAGTGTTTTTTTGGAGTCGGTTTAATTTTTTGGTAAAAAGTTTTTATTTCACTCTTTTAAGTTGGTCTATTTTTAATTTACCTAGTTACAAGAGCCTAAATGTTAACTACTTCTAACCTTTTACAAAATATTGCTTTTCCCAATGCTGGGCTGTTAATTGTTGAGGAGTTCTCGTGGTACTTCACCATCAGCTCTACATCACCATATGCATTGTGACGAGCCTTCAGTTCCACTTCCTCAAATGGTACTTTTTGAGAGCAACTGCACAAGTAACTATAATAAATACCCAAAACGTCATAGGTGTGCCTATAATATTTGAAGAGTTCCCTCGATTTCTCCAGGATCCCATCATCAGATCCTGACGTTTATGAAAATGGGACCAATTTCAAAGTATACCCTTTCAATCAAAAATAAGAATTTTCCAAATCAGTCCAGCCGTCTTCGAGTAATCGATGACCATACATTAAAAAAAAAAAAATATACGTGTCGAATTGATAACCTCCTCTTTTTGTCGTCGGTTGAAAATAAATATACCTTGTCTTACCTTTTTACGGTTATACCACTGAAACGATTTTGATTTGATTTGACAATTTTATTTTACGGTGGGAAAATCATTAACTTCTCCCGCTCTGGGTAAAGCGGAGGGAGTGTCAGACTTCTATTGACTAAAAACCCACCTTGTTCCTTGAGTTGCTATTGTGGTTCGGGGCCACGGTATCTCGTAAGAATATTTTCGCAACCCTAGCAGCAACCCAATTTAATTTTACATGGACGTAGTTGAAAGCTCCGGGGCCAAACAAAGGTTCAAAAATCAACTGCTAAGGTGCTGAAGAAAGTTGGTAGGAAAAATCGTGAGAATAAAGTATAAAACGTGTAACGGAAACCCCATATCTATCCAAAAGGACTGAAGACAACATCTGGTATGGAGTCTCTATGTAAAGTTTCAGCTCAAAATAAGTGACTCACAGAATTGACCCCAAATTATCGGTTTCATATGTTTCTTGAATACCAATAATAACAAACGTGTCACATCACTATGAGGGTCAAAACTTTCCACGTCACTTGCCAATAAAACGATAATTCTCTTCGTTCTTCTTAATTTGAAAAATTCGGTCACTGGTATCAATGTATTGAAATTTCTAATTTGCTCCACACATATACACATAGGATTAGAAAACCCTTGCCATATCGTTTATTATCATCCAAAGAAGCCGTGCACTTGGTATGTATATACCCTTTAAATTACACGTTGTATAGCTGTTCTCCGCTGATTAGTTCATATTATGTTGATTTAATAACAACTAGCCCACCAGATAATATCGACTTTAACATCTAAGGAGCTATTTGAGCTAAGTAGTTGAATGTCCTGCCAGAGAATTTCCTGATAGCTAAAACCTAAGGGTCTTTAAGTCAAGAGTAAATAGGTTACTTCTAGGCAAGCGTGCTTCATCTTCCACCACATCAACGTTTACTGTCAGGCGAGATAGTGGTCAAACGCGAGCCTGAATGAATAAAAAAACATAACTTTCATAGATTAAACAGTAACTCCTAATTCATCCTAACATTTATCCATTTCCTCAATTCCTGTAGAAGTAAATACTCGAGACTATCGTAAGTTTTATGATTCCCATAGGTATCTACAGAAGAGTACAACATTCACTCCGTTGGATTATAATTTTTCCGAATTGGCTTTTACTATTCCCACCACTGTTCGTGGCTAAATAATAACAGCTGCTCGGCTCGATCTTCAAGGTTCTAGGCAACTTATTGTATTTATTAATACACTATCTGTCTTTATATATTAAAAACCTAACATAAATACATACTAATAAATATATATATATTACTTATTTATGTATTGTTTAGCACACAGACATACATCACACATACAAAACGCACTTACGTTCATCCACTTCATAAAAACGTATAAAATAAATAATTCACAAGCATCGCCGGATGACACTTGGTATTGGTAGTATGCGGCAGGCCGGCTAGTTTTCGTACCACAAGTACATACGCATAGATATCGCCCGATGCGTTCACGGAGACCTACCTTCAGTCCTAATTATCACACCACCGCGAAGCCCGCGTTGATTTTATATGTGACCTAGAACCTTGTAGTTAATTAGTAGCCAAGGGCTGTAAGGCATCAATTGCAGCCCGAGATATTTAGGCACACGAGCGCAGCGAGGGCGCCTATAGTTCGAGGGTGCAATTGATGCTTACACCCGAGCTAACTACTCTGCTTTACATCTCGATTGTGAGGTAAGTAGAAAAAAACCGGCATTACAAGAATAAAACATTTTAAAGTAAACATTTTCTATTCCCGTCTTTTTTCATCTTTGTTTTTTAATTATTTTTTCAAGAACGAAATTGAGCTTCGCCGTTCGATATTTAAAATTGATGACTATTATACTCATACGAACCTCTTTTGTCATTGGACTGAATGCATGATGTCTGGTTAGATGTACGCGAACTTTTTGAAAGAGTGAAGAGATTTTTTTAAAATTACTTACCACCCTAGGGCTTTTCTAGCTACATTATTACCCTAGAGCGCTAATTGGTTACCTACAAGCCCCATTTGGGGGTAATAAGGACCTAATTACCGAATATGAGAGATGTAAAGTGTATTTACTGCTATTGTAAACCTAATCTGTGCCTACACTCTAGACTGAATATTTCTCCTTCAGTCTTATAATAAACTTTGATTGTGAAGTGGGTGTTTATCTTCCAACTACCAATATACATACCTACAAAGGTTAAGTAACGTTTGCTGAGGTTGGTTCGTAGATGGGTGCCCACGTAAACATAGCGAGATTCCTCCATGGCTCGGAAAGAACGTTTAACCTGTTGGTCCTGGCTGACATTTGTACATCTTTGATATTAGTCAGAAACCATAAAATCTGACACCAGCTCTTAAGGGCCTATACTACCTCAAATGGCTTAGCATGATCCTCCGTTATGTCGAAAATACTGCAGCAATAATTTTGAAATAAACATATGGTAAAGTTGAGGATTAATGTTAGGTACTATGTTTGACGAAAACACGATTCCATAAAATTTTCTTGACCGAAAAAATATTCAAAAGTTACCTCCAAACCGAACAATAAACCGCTGGTATTCAAAAATAACTTTAAATTAGATAATGAAACTTTGCATATTAATTGAACTAACTATAAAGCAGGTCTTATGTTATTTACTTTTTTTAAATTACCATTATTTTCACCGTAAAAAGAAATAAACTAAATTATCGGCGTCTTGGAGTCTTTTCCCTGCCACCCTTTCTCGCTTGCTCGCGTGACCGCGGCCAGTAGTGTGCGAGCGAGATAAAGAGTGAGAAGCGCTGAGGTAGTATAGGCCCTTAAGGGTTGTCGTGTTAACTAACTTCAGGGTTATGGAGTTCAGATAGGCGGTTTCTCCAAGTTAAACACTAGTACTGAAATAACACGGTAGTATGGAAATGTTTTTAAATTGAAATTGTCAAAAAAATAAGTTCTGCAGCATATGCCGTTACAAAAATACGCGGATTAAGAGGACGCTCCCTAAATTGTATGTAACTTTGCATTAATATTCTGAAACAATCACGCATACAATCAAAATGGAACTTTAGTATATGATTTATTGGATCTTTTTCTTTTCATGTCTAGACCAGTTTCGTAATTGGAACATTTTCACTCGATTCATTTTTTAATCGAAAATCATGTCTTTTTAAAAACTATCTTCTATTCTTTCTATTCAAAATTTAATCAAGATTACTCGGCTTTTATGTCTGAAATTAGTATTGACAGTAAGAAAATATAGTTTATTATCCAAATATAGGACATTTTTTCTCTAGATCAATTTTATTATTACTTTAGTCATAAGCGAAATAAGAATTGAGACATACGACATTTAGTTTCGAACCCGAATATGGTAAAAGATCGCACGCGTTATTCAACTTTATTACTGCTGCGTTAGCGTTAAGTGTACAACGGCCTAACCGGGCTGCATGGGGGCAGAGCTTGCGTGAAAATTATTTTGGACTGCCTGGTCTTAACTGATATCGACACAGCACGTTTAGTTTAGTTCATTTCATAGTGTGATGTCATACGGCATCTTACGTAGTAACTATTAAGTAATCTGTGATCTTACTTTGGGGAAATGCCGCCGACATTCACACAATATTTGTATTACAAAAAAGGGCTATTCGTGCAATTTATAAATCAAGTCCTAAGCACTCCTTAACAAAAAAAATTAAAGCGATTAATGTTATGACTGTGCCATCTCAGTATATTTATGATAATCTCCTGTATGCACACAAAAT
This sequence comes from Tholera decimalis, assembly GCA_943138885.2. Classification (NCBI taxonomy): domain Eukaryota; kingdom Metazoa; phylum Arthropoda; class Insecta; order Lepidoptera; family Noctuidae; genus Tholera; species Tholera decimalis. The sequence goes on from OW964571.2 coordinate 7,998,947, forward strand.
ATGTTTAAAAAATACAGTGATATTCATAGTGTAAATACGAGGAACAAAGACACGTAATTATGTCATTTCTAAAAAAAGGTTAAAAAAATAGGTGGTTCGTTAAGATGCAAATGTATACGTTTTTATAATAAAATGGGTAGTATTTAAACGCAAATCAAAAAATATCCTTTTTCTATGCAATAAGATTCCGAATTCCCATCAAAATTACTGATTGCACAGCAAAATATTCAACTCAAAATATCACTAAACACACTACAATTTATTTTCGTAGCGTACCTACAGCGATTTTTCCTAAAGCAAAAGCTTTTTCATCAATGCACAGCTAATATCTTCATGCACATTATACATGTTAACTCTTTTTCTTTTAAATATAGCTTCTGTTTTTTTATATTATTTACAGCAGTTTTTCTAAATAAAACTGCATTTTATTAGTCACAGTCGTCTTATTATTTATTAATTACCACATATTAATGAGATCTTCAAAAAAATAAATTAGATACAAAATTGTAATTTATTGAATTATTAAAGCGGGTCTTGCTTTCGCGGGGCGGATTTTATGGTGTAGCAACTGAATCTATTGTTAAGCGACAACAGTTTTTACGCAAAATCGACGGAGCACCTAGCTAGCGGGGCTCCTATTTCTGGGTGGTTTAAAAAAATATAACCACGAAGGCTTAGCCTTCTAACCTAACCTATCCGAGTCGGGGTACTCTGAGTCGGGGTGTTAACCAATAGTTGCTAACAATACAATGTTTGATATCCGTCTGTTAATATTAGCTGCCAAGTCATTATTTTGTGTAACCAAGTAGTTAGTCGCCCAATAAGTTCTTAGTTGCCTCAAAAATAATTTGCCGAAAAAGTGCGCGAAGCCGCGAACCTTTTTTCAGTTAATTTGTTCTGCTTTTAGAAATAATGCAATGTAAAAGGATTTTTTTTTTATAATAATCATTAAATTTGCCGAGCTTCTTGAAAACTAAGACAAATATGATGAACAGGTTTTGTTGTACTTACTGGTTAATATGCGACTGGGATAGTTATTTTGCTATGAAATATGGAAAATTTGCTGTGCAGTCAGTATTTATGCTATGTATGTAGTATTTTTGTACAAAAATAAATTTAACTGTACTGCATTATGAGGAAAAAGTAATGCTATCTATATTGATGTATAATTTCGAATTATCTGCAGTTTGAGTTTTGTTAAACATTTAGTTTATTTGTAGTGAAGTAAGTTATTGATGTAAAAAAGAATATAAATGATGAGTATGTATTGATAGGCGATTATTTATTTGATATGCAATTTATAATATCCCTAATAAAATTGCTAGCCATATTCAAAAAATAAGTATTAATAAATTCAAATTACTTATAAAACATAAGCTATGTCAAAAAGCTTTTTACACAGTTAAAGATTATATTATTGAGGATAAGAAGACTTAGGAATGAGCTGCTCCAGTGATATACATTTATTTCAGACAAAAATTATCCACATACACATAATTAAACACAATACAAATGACATACAAACAAACACAAATTACACATAATACGCACAGTACACAATGAACATAATTATACGAGAGCCTTTTTATTTTTAAAATTTTTATTGTTGATTTATTTTTATTGATTAAAATATTTGCTTTGTTAAGTATTGTATACAGCTATTTATATTGTCTTTTTTATTATAATTATTTCATTATTGTAAATGTGAGGAGTACATATGTAGGTTATTCTTTCTTCGTTGTTTTTACTTTCACTATAATTTATTTAATTATGTCAAGCAGTTTGAGTACTTGTGTGGCCTACCCAAATGTCCTTATAACAAGAATTTGACAAACAATACCAAAGTACTGTTCGTCAAATTTGCATGGTTATTTCCTCAAAAGAACACCACAGACATGAATCTACATGCTTCTCATATACAAATACAAATTGTATGGACTTTAGAAGAGATTATGACCTTTGAGTTTGTTTCGGTTTTTCTTCTCAGAGTAGTCAGTTAGGAAATACCGGCCTCATTTAGATAAACTAAACTTACACGCAAAAAAAACATGACGTGTAAAAGTGTTATTTATAACCAATTTACAAAATAAATATTTCATTTCATTTCATTTCATCATTAGAACTTATTTGGATGTTTATCTGTATTTGGATAAACAATGTAGGATTCATCTTTTTTTTTGGATGGCAAAGCAGATTATATACAGACTATTTCAAATCTTTACTCGAGAACCATAGAGTCTTCTAATATAGCATAGAGGTTACTTGCCAAAGTTTCTATTATCTGTTAAAATTAAATGTATAAACTTTGAACGCATAAATCGTGTACGGTATGAAGGTGGTTTAAACCAATTAACCTTATAGCTTAAAGTTCAGCAATGGTTTAATTAATTATCACGCGTTAACTACTACTGTAAATACCGGGGGTGTATAAGTTAAAGTTTACGTCCCTGATATTAAACCATGACAGGTTAAACGTGTCTGTAGGAGGGTAGGCTAACAGAACTTAGTTGATTGTTAAGATTTAAACATAATAGAACTTGAAAACAAAGGCAATTTCATGAGAATAGAATAACTAATAACATTCCGGCCATACGCACAAAACGTTTTGAGAATAGTTTCATTGTGCGTATAGCTCTGTAGTGGAATTCTCTGCCGCAGTCTGTTTCCTGATAGTTACAACCTGGGAGTCTTTAAGTCGAGAGTGAATAGGTTACTCCTAGGCAAGTGTGCTTCATCTTCGACCAAATCATTGTTTATCATTGATTGTTATGTGTGGAATGGAAGTATGAATTTTAGACATTGAAACACAATGATCGTGAAGAGAATATACTTAACTAGCGATCCGCTCCGGCTTTGCACGGGTGCAGTGTAATGTGAGGCAGTTTGAAGTGACTAATAATATCATGATTATGTAATAAAAAATTGGCCAAGTGCGACTCAGACTCGCCCATAAAGGGTTCCGTAGTAACTACGCATAATAACTTTGTTTTTCATAGTACTTGTATGAAATACGAAGTTATATTTGCGGTTTTAGTAAATGTGCTGTTTCAGAAACTACTAATTCTACCTCGTTCAAACTAATTTTCGTTGAAAGTTTTTATTTAGATTTTTCACTATATTATTATAGAAGTTAGAGGGGTTGGGGTGGACACATTTTACCACTTTGGAAGTGCATATCTTTTAAACGATTGACTTTAAGAAAAAATTAATTCAGATACATCAATGTTATTTTTAAAGACCTGTCTACACAACACGCGTATAGGATTGATGAAAAAAAAAAATAGGTTCAGTTCAATATATAGGTAGCCCCGCTTAATTTTATATATTTTTTTAATTTGTAATAAAAATCGGAAAGCGGTTAACAGAATAAATTTAACTTTTTTTATTACTGATGGGTTCACTCTTGACCTCGACCTCGCCTGATGGTAAGCGATAGATGAGGTCTACGATGTGACGAGCGAGCCCAGAAGATGCCTATTTACTCTTGCTTTAAAGGCTGAAAGGTCATAAGTGGCAGGGAACACAGAAGCCGGCAGAGAATTCCACAGCTTGGCTGTGCGCACAATAAATGTGGAGGAGGTGTGTGGTGTGTGCTTGGTTAACTACTAAGTTTCACATGTGTACTGCTAATAGTTTCGGAATAAAATGGCTATGATATTCGGATGGACAGACAGACATGACGAATCTATAAGGGTTCCGTTTTTTGCCATTCGCCTACGGAATCCTAAAAATGGTTACTGCGGGTTATCCTTAGGAGACGAACGTATACCATCGCGGATATTTTTATTTTTTTAAGATATACAATCGAATTAATGTACTATTTAATTTGACCTATCTCGCAAGGTTTAGTCAGCGCTTGCAATGTACGCGCACAAAAAAAAGTTTATTACGATCGTCATATTACATAATGTTTGAATTTCTCGCCATTATCTACTATAGTATGCATGTATTATACATATAAACCTTCCTTTCGAATCATTCTATTCTTTCTTGAAAATTGCACTAAAATCCGTTGCGTAGTTTAAAAGATTTGAGCGTAAACAGAGCGAGCGACTTTGTTTTATACTATTTAATTAACTTGTTATTGTCTTCATTACAGGATGCCAACACGTTCGTCCCGAATAACGCCAACGTGGCCGGCGTGTGTAAGGAGAGTGACGCAGAAACACTTCTACTTACCTTCAAAGATTTCGCCCTAGAGTTCTCGTTTTCTAAAGTAAGTTGTTTACATTAAAGTTTGCTTATGTTTTAGATTTAGTTTAGATGTCAGCTTCAATAGTATTTGTGATCGAGGTTTCGCGAATTCGAACCCAAACCATTACACTATAATTGCCCTGAAACAACTAAACATTAGCATATTTAGCTTAGTTGAAGAGCAAGATTGCTAGTAACTTGCTTGAATTTTATCCACACTGCTTGTTTTCTTAAAAAAATATACTTATATCTTTTTGGTTAGTTTAAACTAGAAGAGGCCACTGTAAGCTTTACGTTCATGTAAAAACTCAAACTCAAACTCTTCAAACTTTTTTTTATTGACAATAGGCTCGCGTTTAACCACCATCTCACCTGATGGTAAGTGATGATGTGGTCGAAGATGGAGCACGCTTGCCTAGAAGTAACCTATTCACTCTTGACTTAAAGACTCCCAGATTATAGCGATCAGGAAACACAGACTCCGGCAGCGAATTCCACTCCTTAGCCGTACGCACAATGAAAGTATTCCCAAAACGTTTTGTGCGTATGGGTGGGATGTCCACCATGTAACGATGGCGCATCGCCGTTTGTCTTGTAGTCCGATGATGGAACGGGATTGTCGGAATTCGATTGTGTAAACACTACACACCTCTGACCTTTTTCCCTTGATATGGAAATAATCTATAAAAAATGTTTAGCAAAAAATAGAACCGAATTCCATATCAAAGTTAAAGTTATTTTTGGCTTTGTAGTGTACAAAACCAAAAATAACTTTAATTTCGGTAGTCGGTGTTATTAGTTTTGGATTTTCTTTTTTGTCACACCGCCTTCCGAAATTAAAGTTATTTTTGGCTTTGTAGTGTTTTGATATGGAAGTCGGTTCTATTTTTTGCTAAACATTTTTTTTCACGCTTTTTAGTGGGTTGGTTTGTAATTTATCTAGTTACAAAAGCCATAATGTCAACAACTTATAACCTTTTACAAAATATTGCGTTTCCCGATGCATAGCCGTTAATTTTTGAGGAGTTCTCCTGGTACTTGACCATCAGCTCTACATCACCATATGTATTGTGGCGAGCATAAAGTGTTTAACATTCGTACCCAAGTAATCGAATCGCAATCCACGAAATTCTTATTATTGAGTAGTTTCAGTGGCCATCTGTGGTCTTCAAATTCAGTTTAACTTCCTCAAATGGTACTTTTCTAAAGCAACTGCTCAAGGTACTATAAGAAATACTCAAAACGCTAAAGGAGTGCCTATAATATTTGAAGAGTTCCCTCGATTTCTCCAGGATCCCATCATCAGATCCTGATTTCGTAACAATGGGACCAACTAAAAAGTATACCCTTTCAAACGCAAAAAGAATTTTTCAAATCGGTCCAGCCGTCTCCGAGTTATGAGGTAATATACATTAAAAAAAAGTTCAAGACGTATTGAGAACCTCCTCCTTTTTTTGAAGTCGGTTAAAAATACCAGTGTTTTACATGGTGCGCTTGCCTATTTGACCTCCGAAACCCAGTAGCTGGGTAACATAATACCCTTTTGGAAGATTTGTGTCAGATTTTCTGGCTTCTGACTATTCTGGCGTTAAAGATGTGCAGATGACTGCCGGGATCATCGGCTTATTGTACACGGTAAAAACATAACTCTCCTTTTTTGCAGTCGCGTAGAAAGTAGCCTATAACCTTCCTCAAGCTCCAAGCTACTTCCATACCAAATTGCATCCAAATCCACCCAGTACTTTCGAAGATTAGCGCGTTCAAGCAAACAAACAAACAAATAAACGTTTCCGCTTTATAATATTAGTATAGATTCCGAGGCACTGAGGAACATCCATATGAGAAGATCCACGGATCGAACTCGCCATTTTTTTTGTTCTTTATTTATTAAAGAGGGTTTGTTCACAAGACTGTTACGAGCTGGGGTTCGGGATAGAAATAATTAACGCCAATTAGACCAAAATTAACACTTTACTTAAATAAACACCAAATAAAAATTAACACAGTTATTCAGAGTACAATACTTGTCAAACTAAAACCGTCATGCCAAGCTACCTGGACTCCTGTCGATATCACAAATTTAATACCTTGGAAGAGAGACGACGGTTAAATTATATGGTTTTATTATACGACATAATTAATAATAAATTTGACTGCCCACAATTGCTCAGCAATGTTCACTTTAACGTACCACTCAGACGTACTAGACATACAACTCTGTTTGCTGTCCCTTCGTCCTCCACAAATTACCTAAAGATGTCACCGTTGTTGCGTCTACCCGCATTATTCAATGACAAGTTCTCAACACTTGATCCCTTCTGTAGAACACGAAACCGTCTTAAGAAGGAGATAGTCAGTATCCTTGGTCAAGGATCCGGATGATCTTCTTTTTGGAGACACAGGCTGCTCAGTCATACCAGTAGTGCCAGTAAGATACACTCATTCATACACACAACACCCACTCACAAACATCCACACTATTCAGATACACTTACACATACACTGTAAATTATAATTAGAGATATGTCTACTTTGTATTTAATCTACCTCTAACATCTGTGTACTTCGTAATTGGCGTAACTTTTAAGTAACTGTTTTGATATCTGTACCTGCAAGCTGTGAAGCTACCTTTTATAAATAAATAAAGCTTCGATTATATCGCCTCGTATCTTGAAATAAGACTGCCTGCCCGCGTTCTTTTGCGATGTATGTTATATCCCGATCTGTGTTCTAGAACATTCTTTTAAAATCGATTCACTGCCTACACTGCCAAGAATATTCCAGAAGCTACTTGAGATACACAATACTGCTACTCGCCGCTAGATGGCGTTAGTGTCTCGAACGTATTTGAAGTCAGTCGAACTTTCTCGATATATTCAGTACTGCTACTCGCTGCTAGATGGCGTTAGTGTCTCGAACATTCTAGATTTCTGTCGAAGTATCTCGACGTACTTCTTTAAGCGACTGGCGTAACAATGCGAACATGCTACCCTCATAGGAACACTTTTGAGGAACATACAAAACTTGCAATCTACGCTTAAGACCCTAACAGTTTTAGATGTTGGAAAGGATAATATGGTATTGCATAATCCTATTTGATGTAAATTTATATTATATTCTTGTTCAATCAAATATCTTTCCACTTCGTTCCGGACACACTCCACAATAAACATCTTCTACAATGTCGCATTCCGTGCAGTTTGGAGATGTTACTTTACCCATCAATGCAGCAAAACTATTCAATGGGATGTGTCCGACCTGTGTATGTATTGGATGTATCATAATTCGGTAACACGGTTGGCGCAGTGGTTGAACGATTGGTTGCTGTGCTGGGTGTCGTGGGTTCGATTCCCGTAGGGAACAAATAACTGTATGACCTACAGATATTTGCTCCATGTCTGGCTATTTGTGTATGTGAGTTTCTATATTTGTGATTAAAAATACTTAATTTGGATATCTCCTGTTCTAAATCTATATATGCCTATAAATAAAATTATTGTGCTAGTAATAATTAATGAAACTGGTCACTGGAAGGGAAGATTGCAGGACTACTTTTGATGGCATAATTTTCACGGATTAACGTGAAAACGCATTGCAACGCAAATAATATCGCGATTAAGGTCGAAACATAAAATATACCTTACCATGACCATAGTATACTTACCCTATGAAAAATATCCTTAACAGGAGACTGAAAACAAAAACTGTCAGTACAAAAACTTAATTCCCGTCTCTCTCTTTGCAGACCCCAGGCGGTGAGCGCTGGTACGCCGACAATCTCCGCCTCACCTACAACTCCAGCGCTCGGATCCTGGAACACGCAGCCAACCAGGGTCGCAAGGTCACTCTCAGTACCGACTCCGGGGAACTCCTATTCCCAACGCCCGTCGGGAAGTCTTACTCATGTCCAGAGGAAACTGTTATTGAGTTGGCGGAGGAAGATGCTAAGTGAGTTGTGTTAATGGATCTTGGTTTTAGACATCTTAAGAATGTTGCATACGTTTAATTACATTAGTTGGGGGGCAAATCTGCCCGAGTAGCGGGAATGTTATAATTTACCGGGATTGCCTCACCTACAACTCCAGCGCTTGGATCGTGGAACACGCAGCCAACCAGGGTCGCAAGGTCACTCTCAGTACCGACTCCCGGGAACTCCTATTACCAACGCCCGTCGGAAAATCTTACTCATGTCCAGAGGAAACTGTTATTGAGTTGGCGGAGGAAGATGCTAAGTGAGTTGTTTTGATGGTTTTGGTTTAAGAAGTCAGAAGAATGTTACATACGCTTAGTTATTGTCGCAAGAGCGGTCGGGCAAAAAGTACTATTCGTTTTTTCTGTCACAAATTTCTTAGTAGGAGCCCGGAGTTGGGAAGTTGGTGGTGTGATAACTCCCGTGGCTCGTTAAGGACGTTCTCCCGTTAGTCTTGCGTCTGATATCTCTCAGGTTATGTCGGATTGCCATCCCATCGGACTATGAGAGTAAAGGAACATAGTGTGCACTTGTACCTACGGACATACTTGTGCGCTATAATATCTCCTGCAGAGATGGCTATTCAATTATGAGATTGGCTGCTGTGACCGAAATCGGTTAGGTGCACTATTATTACATTAGTTGGGGGGCAAATACTAGTGTAGACTTGTGGCAACTTAGGTTATGATATAGTTTCTTCTCGGATTTTCTCCATAGGAAAAGAAAAATTTTAGTGCACTAGGTTCTGAAGTTTTGTAAGAATCCCTTTAGGCCTATGTGAAATAAAATATTTTTGACTTTGATAGCAAGGTATTTAATGGAAACAAGCCAAAGGTATACTAGGCTCATCATCATTGGAGATATGGTGTTGGATTGTATTTCATGGACCGAATCCATACTAGTGTCTATCCTCCCAGTCCAGTCTCGCAATCTTACTCTCTATGGTCACATCAGAAGATGGGAAAATGACTCGCCTTAACATCACAAGGCAGAATTGAGGGCACAAGAGCGCGCAGCAGATCTTCTACCTGATTGGCTTATCTGTACTGCACTTGTATAAATGACAAAGAGTGGCAAGCTACTAGACTAGATTTAACGATAACGACCACCGACCACGATCTTTTTACAGTGTATTGACTGAGATGATAAGGCTACTTATCCCCTTTTAGGCATCTACATATTTCGGCTGGAGAGACGCCACGGCGTCCTCACCTTCCGCCTGACGCAGGTGCTGACCGGATACGGCTGTTTCGGGAGGTACCTGTTTCGGATACAGCGGGAGGACACGCCCGGGTGTCGTCATTGTGAGGACCACCTGGAGGACACGGTGGAGCATACGGTCGAGGTGTGCCCTGCATGGGTGGAGCACCATCGTGTCCTCGTAGAGGCGGTCGGCGGCGGCGACCTCTCGCACCCTGCTCTGGTTCAGACCATGGTGCGGAGCGAGAGGGAATGGGATGCAGTCGCCTCCTTCTGCGAAGCAGTCATGCTAGCGAAGGAGGAGGCCGAACGCGTGAGAGAGAGGCATCTCTCTTCCTCGCGCCCCAGCCGCCACGGGAGAGGCCCCGTGCGTCGGGGATCTCGAGCCGATTTCCGGCCACCATAGGCGCGGGCCTGTGGACGGCGAGCAGGGGTCACTCACCGTCCGGTAAGGACCAGGCCCGGGTCGGCGGCGCGTCGTGTTCCACGCGCGCCTCAAAGAACTGTCAATACCAGTGACGGGGCCTCATAGGTCCATTGCTTGCCGGGGTTTGCAGGAAAGTTCTATCGAGATACCACGGCTCCGGAACTTTAGGGCAGCCGAAGGAACAGGGTGGGTTTTTAGTCAGTAGAAGTCTGACACAACCTTCCGCTTAACCCAGAGCGGAAGAAGTAATTTGATGATTTTCCCACCCAGAAAAAAAGGCATCTACATATTTATCAGGAACGACGAAATTTAAAGAAGAAGATGGTTGCACCAGTATTAAAAAATGTCACTGTTGGGGTGATTGTTGAGAATGCCAATGTGTCTCCGTACCCCAGCGAGAAGTAACGAAGAGCATCACTCTTAGAATAAAACAACCATGTGATTTTACTTATTGAGTAAGAGTCTAACAGATCCCCTCCGACCACCCTAAGTCAGACGACATGCGGATTTCCACACGCAAAAACTGCCCAATACTACTACTACTTTTGTTTTTTGTGTGTTACCTTACAATATTACATATGTATACTCTTTTGCAACAAAAACGGGCACCTAAGGAAATTTACGTTCTAAGGTCGATTTGAGTTAATTAAATGAAATTTATTGCTTTGACGTAGTCTGTATACTTATAATCGTGTAAATTAATGCGCGTGAAGTGAATTCGGGCAATTAAAAGAAAAAAAAAACGACGGATTCTTTAAAATCGATGTACACGCCCAAACAATAAGAAGTGGTCGGCAATAAAGACAAGATTTTTTTATTACTTTTTTAATTAAATAAAGTTACAAATGTAAAAACCTAATAACGAGTGTGACCTCTTCTTGCCAAAATCACAGCTTGAATCCTTCTGGGCATGCTTTCCACGATGTTTTTAATAACGTTTTGAGGAATACGTTCCCACTCTTCTGCAATGACTCTTTTTAGCTCCCTGATGTTTTGTGGAGCAGGTTGCACTGATCTTACCCGTCTCCTTAGAACATCCCAGACATGCTCAATTGGATTGAGGTCAGGACTTCGAGCTGGCCAATCTAAACGATGGATCTCAACTTCTTACATGTACGCTTCCACGTCGCCAGAACGGTGCGGGCGAGGATTGTCGTCCATAAAAATGGAATCCAAGTGCAGTCAATGTGGGTTGTGCATCTGGAATTAGGACTTCCATTATGTACCGGTGTGCATTTAATGTTCCATTTTCTATGAAAACTAACTCCGTACGCTCCGTCGAATTAATTGCTGCCCAAAACATAACGGAGCCTCCGCCATAAGGAGTGATTTATTCGAAACACACTTCCGCATAGCGTTCCTGTGGTTTTCGCAGCACTCGCCGGCGTCGGTGCTCTCTACACAAAGAGATTCTAGCTTCATCAGAAAACAATACTTTATTCCAGTCCTCCAGAGTCCATGAAGCACAGTTCCGAGCAAACTGAAGTCGAGCAACACGGTGCTCACGGAGTAATTTAGGGCCCCGAGCTGGGGCAGCCAAAAGCCCCCTCCTGACCGTCCACAAGCTAACTTCTACTCCTCTTACTTCTTCAAGGCTCTTCTTCAGGTCCACACTTGACGCTTTACGATTCCGCAACGCCTGACTCACCAAAAAGCGGTCATCTCTTGGTTCTGTGCATCGTTTTCTTCCCAAACCGGGTCTTCTTTTTATCGAACCGGTCTCTAGATACCGTTGCCAAGTCCTCTGGACAGTTGAACGACTCACATTTAGCCGCTGAGACACGTAAGTTTGCGAACCACCTTCTTCAAATAGGGCTATAATTTTACCGGCCCTTATCGCTTTATCACTCATATCAAAAAGTGGTACTTAATGTAAAAAGAAAGATTAAATTGTTTAATTTGCAGAAAATATCCAAAAAGTTTTAAAAATATCGTAATCAGTTAAAAATCGTTTCAGCAATTCGCGCCATTAGTAAAGCAATTTTAGAATAATCCACAATAATCATTATTTTTCTTTTATTAATTTCAAATTTTAAATTTGGAACGTAAAGAACCATGCCAGGATGCTTCAAATAACATGCCAATACATCGTCAAATTAATAAAACCTATTTCTTGTTCTTTTTCATCGAAATAGAGAAAAAAATCTAAAGTGCCCGTTTTTTTTGCAAAAGAGTTTATATTGTAAGGTGTACAATAAAATATATAATAAATAATATTAAAATCATATAATAAAATAATCCATGCTTACTTTCAGCCCCGCCACAACCCACCGCGCAAAACTGTACCTCCGCGAGATGCGCCTTCAAGCGTTCATGTACAAACGCGGTGGGGAGTTTGGCCCCCCCTGGGCGTGCGCCCGCGCGGCGCGCGCCCGGGCCGAGGCGGCGCCCGTGGCCGTGGGGGCGGCTCTCGCGCTCGCAACGGCCGCCACGCTCTGCGCCTACGCGGCATGGCGCTACCTCAAAGTCAAGAAGGTACAGTATGACACTATGGAATAGGCGCCAAACACCGAACATTTTTGTCAGTTCCAAATTTAATTTCTACCTTTTTTAGCGTTGTTTAGTAAAGTTAGTAGCTCTGTTTGGGTATTTTTTTTATTTGTTTGACGTTTGTAGTAATGCTGCCATAGAGATTCTCAGTTGTAAAAAAAAAAACGATTTATTAAATCTAAATGACATTTGAATTAATGTACGTGATTTGAAGATAATAAATAAAAGAATACTTACTAAATTTCATCAAGTTAGATAAATTGAACCTAGATAGTACATTCTAAATTCACAAAAAATCAATTTAATCTAATTAAAATATTTTTTCTGTTCAAGGTAAACTTCTTAGCATTTAAATGAAAGTGCATTTCTAACAAAATTAAAATTTTCCTTCTATTCTTGAGTTTATCTTTTTTTATTGTTTTCAAATCGAAAGATGACCTTTGAACTTTAATCTTCTTTCTAAGATTATTTGAAAAAAAGCGTCTTTCCTAAAATATATTTATAAAAGCGAGTTTTGAAGTAGATCGTTGATATAGTGAGATCTATAAAGATTGTCTTGTATGCCAAGTGGTTAAATTTCTTAGTGCGGTAGACCAAACTGTTGTTATGTGTAAGAACTAAGAATCAAGTGAGATTTATTAATGAGATTACGAATTGTTTAAACTTAAGCACACATTTAGAGGACTTTTAGATGAAAGTATTATTGAGGTGCAAAGAAGACAAATCAGAAATCATACATTTAATTACAAAACTACATATCAATATATTTACGTATGAAATGCATTCAATGCGAACTACTTTAAAAGAAAAGAAAAATACAAATTGTTCCCCTAAATGTGTCCATAAGTGTATGTCATGAGATTATTGTACAATACGTTTTTGTAATAATTCTAGAATAATTCTTAGTCATATTTTTGTCAATTTGTAAGGAATGCGAAAAATAAAATGATTTATTAAAAAATGGTGGAGTAAAAGCAAAAGTCGGTCTTGTCTCTTTCAATCGTTAAATGTTTTCAAGTACAAAATGTCCTTTTCTAACATAAATAAATAAAATACGCTCTAAAAATTCAGACTTATTATAAAAACGTAAATCGCGCGTAAAACATTCACTTTGACATCGTTTTGAAGTGATGCGCGCCTATCGATAAGATTGCTCGATATGTCGACATTAGAATAGTTACAGTAAAAACTATTATTCAAATAACTGTTTTATATTGATATGTATTATTCAGAGAATCTCTCAAATAATCAGAAAATATTAAGTGATTGTTCAATGATGTTGTTAAAGGTTGATATGGTGTAAAAATGTATTTAATCCCCATGTAACCCCAAATAACCTAATTAGGATAGTTTTATGAATTGTGACTTGTGTTAAAGAGAAAATTGGCTTACATATAATTTGAAATATCGTTAGAAATAGTTTAGAATAATTTTCACTGTGGGTGTAGCCAGGATTAATGGGTTACGAAAAGATCAACAGTGATTCAGAAATGAAGGATATGGAGTTTTCGAAGATGATTTTATAAACCAGTTAAATTTTGTTCCATTTCATTTAAGAAATCATATAAAGTACACTATAGAATTAAAGGTATCAGACAAATGAAGGGCCTGCCTGTGTGGTAGATTACGGCCCATAGAGAGGACTCTAAGCCTGTGTCCCAACAGTCGAAACGTTATAGGCTGATTTTAATGATAGCACATCTAAAGAAAGATTTTTTTAATAGAATAGCAATGTGGTAATTAAGTGAGTCATTATGCGAAAATATAATTACTTCTAATGATTTAATTACCCGTCATGATATCTGTTCCTTTTATGAATGAAAGTTCAGAAGAAGAGCAAAACGTGAAAGGACAGCCAGTTGTTCTAATCCTGACTATGCCCATATATATCATACATTAAGTTAAAGAACTCGAATTATTTAATCATATAATCATAGTTTAATCGATCATTACTCATAAATACATATCAAAGGATAATAAAATATACTTTTTAATTAAAAATATCATTGTAATTATAATGAAAATATTAATTTGTGATTGTTTGCGGTGTAGTTTTATACTACAATCGTCATTACGTGTACAAGCAATAAGTACGTTTTTATTGAATGCCGTCGTTACGACATTGTGGCTGACTAGATGTTGTATTTGTGCGCAAAACTTGGTCTTCACTAGTGTTTTTATAGTTTTAGGTGATTAAATTTAAGTAAACATGTATAGATACAGATTGTATTAATTTTAGCTGGTAAATGATCTTTTGTGTATATTTTACTGCTAAAGGCGACTTTTAGTATACATTTACATTTATTTATAAGATTAATAATAGTATCAATCTGCGTTTTTGTAAGTTTTTTCAACTCAGAAGATCCATTGTCAAACTACCTCCACAATCTTCCATACTATAACTTTTATCTAAACGTTTTAGTTTTCTACAGCTTGCATAGAATAGGCATACATATATTTTAATACGATTCCTTTTAGTGTTTAAGTTGTTTATATAGGAAAAGCATGGTTTAGAGTAATGGAGATATTTTTTAATGGTATTATAATCTCGGACACTAGTACCAAGTTTTGCTAGTTAAGATTCGCTGTGTGTTACGCTTCATGTTAAAGTCGAAAGACTTTATATTATTTACTACTAATACTCATCAATTACTACACATATCGTTTATTAATAATATATAAGTTAATGTGGACATGCGTTTGTGATCATTGATGTATCATACATAAGTATAATTTGTACGGAGTTAGGACTAGTCTAAGATAGTCTTATAGTCCCTTGTAATTGCTTAGCTGTACATAGCTTTTGTTTGACAACAGCTCCTTGCTTTTTTTTGTATATTTAAATTTTTCGAAATATTTATTATATAACATTACAATAGCTTTTCTCATTCTATTGTATTGTATATATTTCTTGACTAAGTAAGCCACTTTTCGAATTTTACGATTTGGATAGCACTGTTTCCTCTTCAAGATTTTACTCTTACATAGAGCTCGACTTGAGATCGCTTTTGGGCTAGAAGATGCTTACAGAAGCTTGAAAATGTGGGTTCCTAATTTTTGTACGCACAGCAAACTGCAATGCAATTTTAACAACTTAGATGATTTATTTTCATGCACAAAAACATAGTTAAAGAGAAACAAAGATAATATAAATAACGAAGAAAATGTCGGAAAAAGCCAATGTTGGTCGGGCTCTAACTATCTAATATAATAAATTAAATTCATTTTAAGAATTCTGATGTTTCTGAAAAGTTTTTCTACTAGATGAGAAAATAAATAAAATATAATTCTATTTTCCTAATATTTTGTATTGTACTCCTGTAGATTTTTTTCCTCAATAGTTTGGTAGCATAACGTACATATCGGTGCATTTGTATTAAATGATATTGTACTAAAATATTAAAAGCCATACGATTTGTCTTCCAGTAACTGATCTATATCAATAGCGAGTATTGTAGCTTATTATATACATAATTATGAATATAACGCAAAGGTGGTGAAATTATGGATTAATTGTCTCTCACTGACTGTTCTCCCAGACTTTTGGACCTTTGAGATTGATACTTCAACCCAAGAAATTCCGAAAACCCGCTTTTTAGATAAAAATAATGAAACATAGAACACCAAAATTATTGTAATAATGTTAATAAATCCATAATAATCACCACTGATTAATATTTAAGTGACATATCTCAAAATTATTGTAATTTAGTGCGTTCATTTATTGAATTGTCTTTATGAATAAATGACGACAAAATATATTTATTTTTACCGTTATTTATTAAATATATTAAAACACCCCTGAAATACAACGACATACTTATTAAAACTATCGATGCTATAGCTCCTCACTAAAATAGAGAGTTGAAACTAACGCCATCTAGTGGAAATCACAGACAATTTGACAACGTACTAGTACCTTATATGTGTCATAGATGGCGTTATGCAATAATACAAAATTATTATAAAATGTCTAACGGGGTAATTTCTAAGAACGAGCCTCAGATTATAAAACACCTTTTATTTTATAATATGAGGAACGAGCTATTTCATAGAATGTTCACGAAAATTGTTTGTGACTGACTTGATAGCGCTTCTAATACAGATTCTCAGTAGGATTATTTTATGTACATATTAGATAGGCATTTAAAACCTAAGTCCTAAAATTTCCTAGCTATATATTTTACCTACATTCTCCGGCAAGATTGTAAATGTTTATGCACAGAGTACATTTTTGTTTATGAACTAGTAGGTAAATACTGGTCCTTCTTAGTGTCGATGGTAGAGTTGCCATCACCAAATTTTCCGGCCCCAGACAAAGACTTATAAGCCCCGGACATTTGGGTAAAATCACAGTTTTTCCCCGGACACCTTAGAAAAATACATTTTTGAACTTGAACTAACAACGATGTTTAATTATGGTTTTTATTTACTGATAAAGTGATAACATTGTAGATCTTTAGAACGTTTTTAATAACAGTCTCTTCCTTTTCATTTAATCAATGTAACATAAACAATAAGATGAAATACCATAGGAAAATAATAATAGAAATCGTGCTTTTTGGTACCCGTAAGTCCAATGCGTGTCCGGGTTTTACCTGGACGCTTATTGGGAAAATCCCCCCGGATGCCCCCGGACGCTCTCCAAACTAGGACAAATCCGGGAAAACAATGTACATTGAGCTGGCCTACAACTGGGTAAGAAGTTTGGAATCTTCGGAAGGGTCAATCGGGTCCTGTATCAATTGACATAATATCATTTGTTGAGTAGCATCAAAAGGGTAACTGGAGTTTTTTACCAGTCTTCTCCATAGAAAACGACACATTTCGAACTGTGCACTAGTTTCTGACGTTTTAAGTGCTCATGTATGCCTATGTGAAATATATATATATATGTATTTTTTATTTTGATCAGATAATTAATCCTTTTTAGGGTTCCGTAGCCGAATGGTAAAAAACGAAACCCTTATAGTTTCGTCATGTCTGTATGCCTCTCTGTCGGTCTGTCTGTCTGTCTGTCCGTCCGTCCATCCGTATGTCACAACCATTTTATTCCGAAACTATTAAGACTATACATGTGAAACTTGGTAGGTAGATGTATTCTGTGAAACTTCCATAATAATGGAGTGAAAAATCTAAAAAAATATATGTCTATAGATCTTAATGTAAACTTTCAACCAAAATTGGTTTGAACTTTGAAATTCTTAAAAACACTATGAAAAACAAAGTAATTTACGTAGTTGTAAGAAAATTAAATAAGCTAGTTTTAAGAAATTTGCAAGGCTTTTTTTGTCAAATAAATACACATATTATATTATATTATTATAGTTACCACGGAACCCTTCATGGGCGAGTCTGACTCGCACTTGGCCAATTTTTTATTTTGGGTGGGAAAGTTATCGCATAACTTCTCCCGCTCTGGGTGGAGCGGAAGGGAGTGTCAGACTTCAAACTGACTAAAAACCCACCCTGTTCCTTCAGCCGCCCTTCAGTTCCGGGGCCGCAGTATCTCGTTAGAATATTCCCGCAACCTCAGCAGACCTTATCAAGCCCCGACAATCTTTCTGGGTAGAGGTCATCAACAAATCTCCACCAGAGCAGGTTTTCTTTGCTCCCACAATCCTGGGTCCGGAGTCTATTTAAAGACTTTCTGGTCAGCCTTGGCATGTCATGTCTAGGTGGTAGATGTTCTTCAGCTGGTGGAACGAATTGGCTTGGAAGGGATGCACCGTCTCTCCCACAGAACAGATAAAAGAGGTTAGAAAGGAAATAGTTCCTGATTTGTATGAGAACGCGTGTCGCCGCTTATCTCCCACTCTTTAGCTCTACTGCAAGCAAGAGGCCCGTTACGTACGCGAATTACGCACACAAATAAATTACACACACTTAAATCGAGAGCTTTCTACTGATTGTAACTCACTGTTGATAAACATGCGCCGTGCATCACGGCCAATCAGGGCAAAGTACAAAACGTCAATGGTTGAAGTGTGGCGCATGCAGTACATTGTAAGCAGTCTTGGTCATTGCGTTGATTAAGCGAGTACACAACGGGCAATGTATACTTTTTGTAATCTGTTGCAATAATGTTGTTAATGTTCGGAATTTCATAGAGATCAGAATATTTTTATCTTTTTTACAAATAAAAATTATAATTAAATGTTATTTTCGACTAAGACTAAGATATACTTCCTCGCTCTATACTTGCGGTCTGATTTTTTGTTTTACGGGTTATAATTGCACAACACGGCATTTTAAAGCAGTGCAATGTCTTCCGAAGTAGTCCGAATCGCACTAAACGTGGTGAATGAATTAATCGGTCGCGCTATGATTGTCGTATCATAAATGTGGCGCGCTCGCCACGCCCACATTACCATTCCAACCTTATTCATCTATTCCGTGGTCTCTCCGTAGATATTACACGCTCATTAGACTGCTCAAAAAGTAAATGTTCGTCTGCTTAACCTTTTCTCAATTACGTCAGGGTCGTCTTTCAGTCTAACCAGATGCAACTGCAGTGTTTTACATGGAGCGACTGCCTATCTGACCTCCACAACCCAGTAACTGGGTAACACGATACCTCTTGGCTAGACCAGTGTCAGATATTGTGACTTCTGACTACCTGTAACGACTGTCAAAGATGTACAAACTACAGCCGGGACCAATGACTTAAGCATGGTAATATTATCTATACAGTATTCCAACTTCATACAAAAGGACGAAACGCGAGCTATGCCAACACGCCTCGATTTCGGTATGCGCTCGGTATGCAGACAGTCGCGACTGTGCCGCAATGACGAACGGACGGTGTGTTGTTTTTTTAACAATAACAGCGCGATTTTTTCACTAAAAATAAGTTCAAGTACATATTTATGACGAGTAGGATATATTGTGCTGTTTTTGGTTGCATGAATTCGTCAATAACGCATCCAGAGATAACTTGTTTCTTAGATTACCTGGAAACTCTAAAAAGTAAGACTATAAAATAATTTTACTTACTAGTAGGTAGGTACATAATGTGTGTCTTTTTAATGGATAAGTATTTCCAGAAAAGATAACTGGATTAATAAATAAAGTGGTAAATATAAACATGGTTTTTTAATTAAATCTACCAATTTTTTATTGAACACTTCCTATTCACACCCAGAAAACCAGTGATAATACCCGTATGGAGACAGTACACTACGAAACAAAACATTAATCCTACTATTTTATTAACACAAACCCCTTGACGGCTCATTTTACAATGCCTAATTTGTCACATCACCTGTAGTGAGGGGGATAGAAATCACTAGGGATGATCCCCAGTTGATTGCAGATAATTATACGCGCGCTTAGACATATGCTGTAATAACCCTAGGGATGAGGGTGCGTAATCGTAAATTAAGCGTAAAATTTTGTGCTGTTTTGTGTTTTTTTTTCGTGGTGGTTTTTAGAGTAGGTACGTACGGTTTTAATATAGCGGATCGTGTGAATAGAGTGGGTCTCTGTTACATTGTTCTGAGATCTCAACTACCGTTTAATAAATAGCAATAGGATAATCGCTAATTGCAAGACTCTTGCGAGACTCTCGTTTGGGCAACACTAGTCATGACCTCCCTGTGTCAGTTTCGCTTTAATGATTCTTCACCTGTGCCTGATCTTGGCGGAGTATTGTGCAGTTAGGCATCTAAAATATTTAAAAAAAAAGATAATAATTTTTTTTTTTTTTTTTATTATATTACGAATTTGGTCAGATTACCTAATTGGGCTATGTCCTTACGCTATCGACTTGGATAGGACCTTCAATTATTCAAGGTTGTCCATCTATCCATGCTATGTGCTCAAGAAAGAAAAAAGAAACTTATAAGTAATCAAGCATCAATAGCCTGTTTTCTGTGATCGAGAGGTCGCTATCGACACAAGCATATTTAGTTTAGTTGGACGGATTAACAAGAGAGAGAAGTAATGTGAATTCTACCCACATTGCTGGTTATAATTTTTTTAGACAAGTTTCTTTCTTTCATGCAGTCATGTTTTGAGTTTAAAGAAGGCAGAATGGTAAACGTAAAACAATTGAGTTTTTTTTAACCGACTTCAAAAAAGGAGGTTCTCAATTCGTCTTGAACGTTTTTTTTATGTATGTTACCTCATAACTCGAAGACGGCTGGACCGATTTGAAAAATTCTTTTTGCGTTTGAATGGGTATTCTTTCTAGTTGGTTCCATTGTTACGAAATCAGGATCTGATTATGGGATTCTAGAGAAATCGAGGGCACTCTTTAAATATTATAGGCACGCCTATAGCGTTTTGGGTATTTCTTATAGTACCTTGAGCAGTTGCTTCCGAAAAGTACCATTAAGGGAAGTTGAACTGATGATGAAGACCACAGATGGCCACTGAAACTCCTCAATAATAAGTATTTCGTGGATTGCGATTCGATTACTTGAGTACGGATGTTAAACACTTTATGCTCGTCACAATACATATGGTGATGTAGAGCTGATGGTCAATTACCAGGAGAACTCCTCAAAAATTAACGGCTATGCATCGGGAAAAGCAATATTTTGTAAAAGGTGATAAGTTGTTGACATTATGGCTTTTGTAACTAGATAAATTACAAACCGACCCACTAAAAAGCGTGAAAAATTTTTTTTGCAAAAATTAGAATCGACTTCCACATCAAAACACTACAAAACCAAAAATAACTTTAATTTCGGAAGGCGGTGTGAAAAAAAAAAGAAAATCCAAAACCAATAACACCTTGATATGGAAGTCGGTTCTATTTTTCGCAATTTTTTTTTTATTGGTTATGTCGGTAAAATTCATTCAAGTTATGCTTCATGTTGAAAGTTCGTCTTGAAGGTGATTATAGTCTCACGATTTTTTTGGTTTGATGTAAATACAAGCTCGTGAGTGTATTTCTGCGACGTGGCTATGTCCACTCCACTCCCATTCAACCTACTTGTTTCATTTCCTATGTCTACTAAAGTTATGGAGTAAGATGTAAAGTACCAACTACTTAAGTTATGAAGCATAGTTCTTAAGCCAGTTTAGGTTGACGAGAGGTTAATTATATGAAAGTATTTATTTAAATCCATAATTTACACATACAGGTGGAATAAAATTAGAAGAAACAATTATGGCCCCTGTCGTAGGAGAGAGGAAGAGCGCTTTATGTGGTTTCCCATAACAGGATATTTATTTTTTAACATTAATTGATATTGTGTAGATCAGTGTTTTTTAATCTTTTTGTATACGCGACCCCTTTACAGGCTGAAAAATTCTCACGACCCCCTTAAGACATATACAGACAAAAAAATTTTTAGCAAAAAATAGAACCGACTTCTATATAAAAACACTACAATGGTAAAAATTACTTTAATTTCGGTGGTCGGTGTCATTTGTTTTGTATTTTCGTTTTTTTGACACCTCCTTCCGAAATTAAAGTTATTTTTGCCATGCGAACTAACATTCTCCTCAATGGTGGACATTAAAACTAAAAAGAGAAACAGACTACTACTAGAAAATTATTTAATCATAAACGTTTCTAAAATAGCACCACGCTTTGAGAATTTTTTGAAAAAATACACAAGCACACCCTTCTCACTGATATTGTATTTTTATTGTAGTGTAGAACCTTGTCATTTCTCTTTTGCCGTCGATCACCCGAATAAGGCTTCGCGACCCCCTTAGTAAAGCTTCGCGACCCCCGTAAGGGTCGCGACCCACAGATTGAAAAACACTGGTGTACATATATAAATGTAATTATTATTATCATTCATTTATTTTTATTATGTTTTTATTTTTGATTTTATAAGAAATTAATGTTCATATTGCATGTCTATTAATATCTTCAATATTTTAAATTGGTACTGTTTTATATTTTAATGAATTCAGGATTCATACGTCATGTCCTCATGTCGAAACAGGCGTGACGTTTGACCACAGATTTCACAGGATAGGAAGGTGAGAAAACGGGTTGTATTTGCCCAGCAGTGAGGCTGGGAGAAAAGCCTTTTCTAAGATCTACGCAGAAGCACAGGATAGAACAACGTTATGATATTGAGGAATGAGATCGAGCAATCTTTTCTCAGTGTATCGCATCTAGACCCAAAAGAACATTATTTTGCGGATTTCTCAAGAGGTGTAAAGGAGGCTTTGGGAAAGCAAACCAAACTGAAATACAGTTAGACACAATCTCAAAAAAATAACTCTAGTCACACCGTACTTCAATAAGTACAACATACACAAGATGATTAATTCCAACAAAGAGCTAATTCAGGCAGACTAACAATAATTTATGGCAACACCGCCGTCCCCCGAGAGTCAATTAAATTCATTAGCGAGCACAGATTATATTGCAGGGGTCCGATAACAGAGTTGCTATACCGAATAATTGTCTGCAAGTAATTGAGCGTTGTCGTCGACAAATTGGGATGCTATTTTGTTGTTTAGCCCTTTTAGATTGTATTATGTTCTTCTTTGCTAATGTCTTCACAGTTGCACAGCGTAGAAATTAATAAATGTAAACACAAGTTTAAAGAACTGAGGAAACAAAATCAATAACGATAAAATTTATTAAAATTGCGAAGAAGTACTTAATTATAATTTTTTTATTGATAATAGGCTACCGTTTGACCACCATCTCACCTAATGGTAACCGATGATGTGGTGAAGATGAAGCACGCTTACCTAGAAGTAAAGTACAATTTGACTTTTAGGATCCCAGGTTATAGCTATCAGGAAACACAGACTCCGCCAGGCAATTCCATTCCCTTATTTCCACATCCAGCTTTTTTTTTATTGTGCAAATAACATAATCTTATACTAACAGCTTGATTCGTAATACATAGAATAATGCGGGATGCATAATTATGCTTTAAATTAACATAGCAAGCTTATTCAATCAGCCCACGAAAGATAAGAAGCAATGGATCATGAATTTCGATTATTGAACGACTTGGCGCGATTAATTACACAACTAGTACTCTCGCGGGGCTTCGCTCCCGTGGATTCTATCACGGTAAAAACATAACTCTCCTTTTTTGCAGTCGGGTAAAAAGTAGCCTATAACCTTCCTCAAGCTTCAAGCTACTTCCATACCAAATTTCATCCAAATCCACCCAGTACTTTCGAAGATTAGCGCGTTCAAGCAAACAAACAAACAAACAAACAAACAAACAAACAAACAAACTAACAAACTTTTCCGCTTTATAATATTAGTATAGATAGGATGCAGTACCTACTTACTAATATTGCAAATGTTCATAAATTGTGATGTCACACGGCTTATCCGCCTCAAAAATCTGCCACATACAAGAAGTACAAGACCACAACTTTTCTTTTTTTTTCTGGTTTGGAAAATCATCGAATGACTTTTTACGCTCTGGGTTAATCGGAAGGGTGTGTCAGACTTCTACTGACTAAAAACCCACCCTGTTCCTTCAGCTGCCCTAAAGTTCCGGGGCCGCGGTATCTTGATAGAACTTTCCCGCAAACCCCAGCAACAAGACCACACCTAGTCTAATTGTTTTGGAAATTTGTTTGGGACTGTCTCCCGGCTATTGTGTTCCCTTCCATATATGACCCGTCTGCCTTCAAAGCAAGAGTGAACAGGCATCTTTTGGGCTCGCTCGTCCCATCGTAGACCTCAACTATCGCTTACCATCAGGCGAGATCGAGCTCAAGCTCAAGAGCGGCCAATATAAACGCGGAGGATTAGTCAACACTATTTATTGCGTTTGTTGTAATAATCGGACACATGACTACAATATGTATAATATACTAAATATAAAGGCCAATTTGATCCCTTTGTCACTGTGACCTGCGTACGTGTAGAACGCACGTGATGAAGATGGCTACTGAACAAAGAGTAAAGTAACTACTGAATGAAACTGGCATTGGGCGCCAGTGTTGTGCTATGCGTAGAGAAGCTATAGTGATGTACACAGTCATAATTGACAAATATTAGTGTTGGGATTCCAACTACCAATAATTTAAAAAAAAAATCCTCCGTGCCTCGGAAATAGGGTTGCCATCACTAAGCCGGCCTCAGACAAAGACTTATAAACCCCGGACATTTGGGTAAAATCACAGTTTTTCCCCGGACACCGTAGAAAAATACATTTTTGAACTTGAAACTAAAAACAACGATGTTTAATTATGGTTTTTATTTATTGATAAAGTGATGACATTGTAGAGCTTTAGAACTTTTTTAATAACAGTCTCTTCCTTTTCATTTAATCAACGTAACATAAACAATGAGATGAAATACCATAGGAAAATAATAATAGACATCGTGCTTTTTGGTAAGACCAATGTGTGTCAGGTAAAACCTGGACACTTATTGGGAAAATCCCCCCGGACGCCCCTGGACGCTCTCAAAACTAGGACAAATCCGGGAAAACCCGGACGGATGCCAACCCTACTCGGAAAGCATGATAAGCCGTTGGTCCCTGTCAGCTGTAATTTATACATTTTGGTCAAATGTTACGGATAGTTAGAAGGCAAAAAATCTGGCACTGGTTTTGCCAGTGTATCGTGTTACCCAGCCACTGGGTTGTGGAAGTCAGATAGGCACACGTTACATTATGTTAACTATTTTTACTGGTACTGCTGATAAGGGATTTGTAAACAAGACAAAAGTAAGGTAAAACTTGTATAATTACAAATATACACAATACAGACAATCTCAATTTTAATCACGCAAAATTAAGCACAACACAACCGTACACGTCGAGAGCTCGACCCAAAGAGAGACGGTGATCGCGCCATGTCAACCGGTGTAACCTTCAGCTTCACTCAGTGTTGCCAACAATTATATGTTTATTAAAACTTTATGCAACACAAAATGTACAAAGGCGGACTTAATGTCATAGGCATTCTCTAATAGTCAACTATGGGTCAGACTGCATCCAGTTAGACGGGACCCCAACATAGTCGAAAAAATATTTAATTAGATTTTCTACTTCTGTGTGATTTTGGAACTACCCAAGAAGAGCATCCTAAAATTTACAATAATTTAATCGCATTCACAAACATGCATAACGAAGACACAGGTTGTAAATATAAAAATAATATCTATTGTATAGTAATTATTTTATCTAAGCTAAAGATTCAATTATTGTTATTATTGCCCATAATTTCTGGAAAGTAGAGTCATGAAATACATACAGGTTCGTCTTAGCATGGGCGTAGTTGCTCATTATTTTACTGACTTCAAAAAACAAAGATTATGTTCACCGATTTCTCCGCCAATTTTATTCTGGGCCGATTTCCAGAAATCTTTGTTTGTTCAAGCCAAATGTTCTTGGTTTGATCTGATCTCACCGCGCGTGCCCTGGAATTCAGCGTACGTAGCTTATCAAAACTATTCAATGGCTTAGCACCGACTTCGACCAGATGAGTAGGTACCTAGCCCTTATTATAAACAAACTTAGACATCCTATGAAATAGTCTTTAAGATTATTTTTCGCTTTTTAGTGCAGTAGTTTAGCAGTCTGTTTTAAAGTAGGTAATTTTTTTTTAATACCTGTGTTCAAATGGTTACATGTGAACATTATTTTTTCATGAATACCTTTCAGCTTTTTACCAACAAAAACTGTAGTTTTAACCTTTAATTAAGTAAATTAACCTTTTCAGTGTAATGTGCGGTGTCGACTAGCAACACCCCGCGACTGCGTCCATGACAGATTTATTGCCACAAAAAATATACTAGTAAGGGCTTTCTTTTTGAGAAAGAGTGGTATGGATACGACTGCCGTTTTAAAGAGAATATTTAGAAATATGAAATAATTCAAAATTCGAAAAGGCATCATAAATAATAGCGGTTATGGTTAGGTATTTGGTTATATAAATATGGTTATGGATTACTTAAAAATACTTTATTCTTTTAATTAAGTAGATATCTTGCGCTTACGGGTGGAGAGTAATTCAGCTATTCGAACTGGAATATCTCTGTAATAGCCCGTAGTATCGAAATGCGACTTGTAGTAAGAAAAAAAATTTTTGCAAAAAATAGAACCGACTTCTATATAAAACCACTACAAAGGCAAAAATAACTTTAATTTCGGTAGTTGGTGTCATTTGTTTTGTATTTTCTTTTTTTTTACACCGCCTTCCTAACTTAAAGTTATTTTTGCCTTTGTAGTGTTTTTATATGGAAGTCGGTTCAATTTTTTGCAAAAATTTTTGTTTTTACGCTTTTTAGTGGGTCGGTTTGTAATTTATCTAGTTACAAAAGCCAAAATGTCAACTACTTATCACCTTTTACAAAATATTGCTTTTCCCGGTGCTGATCCGATAATTTTTGAGGAGTTCTCCTGGTACATCACCATCAGCTCTACTTCACAATATGCATTGTGACGAGCATAAAGTGCTTAACATCTATATTCAAGTAATCTAATCGCAATCCACGAAATACTTATTATTGAGTAGTTTTGGTGGCCATCTGGGGTCTTCATCATCAGTTCCACTTCCTCAAATGATTCTTTTCGAGAGCAACTGCACAAGATACTATAAGAAATACCCAAAACGCTATAGGTGTGCCTATAATATTTGAAGAGTTCCCTCGATTTCTCCATGATCCCATCATCAGATCCAAACATGACAACAATGGGACCAACTAGAAAGTATACCTTTTCAGACAAAAAAGAATTTTTGAAATCAGTCCAGCCATCTGCGAGTAATGAGGTAAATACATAAAAAAAGTTCAAGACGAATTGAGAACCGCCTCCTTTTTTGCAGTCGGTTAAAAAAGGAAACTGGTAATTACAGTTCTGATCCGTTTAGGGTCGAAACGCTCGACGAAAGCGCCCGCGCTCGTGTTACCTTTTCTAGAATATTTTTTCCAACTGACCGATAGATTGTGTGACTAGAGTGCTGGCTCGTTCTGTGCCCTAAGAATAAGCCATTTAACTAATATGCCATTAAACATGGCAATACTACTAGTCTTCTGGAAAAGTTTCCAGAAGACAGTCTTGTGGAGGAGTACTTCGATGCCTAAGTAAGTCTATTTTCATTAATTGTATTTATGTATGTAGTTAGGATTAGTAAAAGTAAGTAGCTAGTAAAAGGTTTAACCTTGTTACTACACTTTACAAACATTCAATTTTTTTAACAAGAATCTTTATAATATAAGACAACTGCTATTTGAAACGTTTGTATTTGGGAAACAGGGTAAATGTAAAACTTTGAAACTTTAAAAAATCTTAGAGATCCTAGTTACATAGATTTTACTGTACTAATTACATACTCTTATTGGCACTAATGTTCTGATAGGACAAGTTTTGATGCCGTAGAGATTGTGGAGCTTGCAGGTTGCGGAGGATGCTGGCTCTTCTTTGGAAGGAATATATGCCCAATATGTCAATTCTTGGAGAAACAGGGGTGAAGAAAAATGCGTTTATTGTTACGCGTGCTTCATCTTCAACCACATCATCGCTTACCATCAAATAAGATAGTGATTAAACGCGAGCCTATTTTCGATAACTATGAAAAAGATCCATCCGCGTCCATGATGCTCCACCAATGATCGGAAGATCTGAAAAAAATGTCTTTAACAGAAGAGGATTTATGGAGGAAGTCACGACCCTCAGCACTGAGGATTACGACACAAGGAACAGATTGACTTAATGACGAGCGCTATAAATCAATTAGCTTATGTTACTAATAGGTATTACATTAAATAAACATATTAATATTATTATACCATTTACTACATTTCATAAACATATAATTTACATCTATAAATATTCCTATAAAAAAAAATACATTAAAAAATATAAAAAACAGTAGGCCACTGGTATTGGGAACAGGGTCCAAGCTACCAGTAGTCAGAGCTCTTGAGAGAGGAACCTCCTAACAATTCGCGCCGTGTCCAGAAGTACTGCTTTCTGGATCAAGCCCTTGATCCAGAAAGCAGTAGCAGAAAAACCGCCCATTGTACACTAGTTTTACCCTTTATCCATAGAAATATTGTAAGGTGTACAATAAAGTATATAATAATACAATTACTTTTATCCCGGAATTCCCACGGGATCGGGTTTTGCGCGGGAAAACCTCACACGCGAAGCAAGTTGCGGGCAAAAGCTAGTCATTAAATATTTTGTTGTCATATCCACCATATTCCTTTTATTTTTAACATCCACCCTTCGCTATTGATTTAAAAAACAAGTCAGTAGCTTTAATGAGGTGTCGTGTAACAAAAAATCCAAAATAAATATTTGAAATTGTTACACTTTTAAAATAGTCCTTGTAAAAACATTTCAGGAATCCGTAAGGATATGTTCCTATATTTTTTGCCGCCAATTTGTCATGTTTGTGTCAAAATTGACGTTTGTTTGGTTGTTTTTGACAAAATAGCTTATTTTTTTGGTAAATTAAAATTTTGCGTGTATTATTTTTGTTTTAGAGCTTTAATGAACAACAGGAAAAGATATACCTACCTACTTAAGTTAAAAAAATAAATAATTCTACTTAGATATTTTGCATTTTTTGTTAATCTTTGGTTAAACTGCCGACGATCTCCGGCCACCGTAGGCGCGGGCATGCGGACAGCGAGTAAAGGGCAACTCGCTGCCCGACCATGGACCATGCCCGGGTCGACGGCGCGTCGTGTTCCACGCGCGCCTCAAAGAGCGTCAGCAACATGACGAGGCCCCCTCTGCAGAGGGCCGAAGCCCGCCGGGGTCGTGGGACTCATCCCGTTACCGTGGCCCCGGTATGTAAAGGGTTATTGAAGGAACACCGTGGATTTTAGTCAGTAAAAGTCTGACAGTCCCTCCCACCCTGCCCGGAGTGGGAGGACTTATTTGATAATTTTACCACGCTAAAAAAAAAAAAAAAAAAACTGTCTATAAATAGAGATACTTACAGTTTATAATATAAAAATAATTTAACATCAACAAACAACGACAAACATAAACTTTAATTGAATTTTATTAAAAAGTTAATGTGTATCATAAACTTTAATTAGATTGAAGGTTTTAATATACACTCTAATTAATTTCTCGAACCGTGGGGCCCGTGTGCTCACAGCCTTTTTAAAGAAATATCGAAAATGCTTGTTGACGCTTCCTGTGACTCAAGGGCTGGCTATATTTCTTTGACCGAAGGCTAAGCATTGCCTCTTTGGGCAAGCCGCAATCGCGGCGATACATCCCCTCTTTGAGGAGTGGCTGGAGAGACGCCACGGCGTTCTCGCCTTCCGCCCTGACGCAGGTGCTTACCAGACACGGCTGTTTCGGGAGGTACCTTTTTCGGATTCAGTGGGAGGACACGCCCGGGTGTTGTCATTGTTGGACCACCCGGAGGAGACGGTGGAGCATACGGTGGAGGTGTGCCCCGCTTAGGCAGAGCTTCGTCGTGTCCTCGTTGAGGCGAACGGCGGCGGTGGCAACGCGCGCCCGGCCCTGGTTCCTGGTTCAGACTATGGTGCGGAGCGAGAGGGAATGGGATCATGGGATGCAGTCGACTCCTTCTGCGAAGCAGTAATGCTAGTGAAGGAGGAGGCCGAACGCGCGATGGAGAGGCATCTCTCTTCCTCACGCCCTAGCCGCCGCGGGAGACGCCCCGGGCGTCGGGGATCGCGAGCCGAGCTCCGGCCACCGTGGGCGCGGGCTTGCGGACGGCGAACAGGCGTAGCTTACCGCCCGGTAAGGACCAAGCCCGGGTCGGCGGCGCGTCGTGTTCCACGCGCGCCTCAAGGAGCTGTCAGCACCGGTGATGGGGCCCCATAGGACCATTGCCTGCCGGGGTTGTGGGAATGTTTTAACAAGATACTGCGGCCCCGGAACTTAAGGACAGCTGAAGGAACAGGGTGGGTTTTTACCAAACCCCTTCGCTTAACTCAGAGCGGGAGAAGTCATTCGATGATTTTACCACATGCATGGCCGGATTAACCATTAGGCGGAGTAGGCAACTGCCTAGGGGCCCCGCATCAACTAGGGGCCCAGCCCCAGTGCACGCACCAAGAAAACATGTTTCTTCGAACGAGAATTTGATGTGCGTGTGTCACCGTTATCTCACAAAATACAAATCTTTAGATTTAGTAGCACAATTAGAACAATTTTAGAACAAATTTGGGAATAAGTAAACAAATATATTAAAAACTACAGCCCTTAATGTGCGCTTCCTCAGTTTACACACGATTTGGTCAGTCAAAGTAAGAAAAGGGGCCCCGAGAATGCCATTGCCTTAGGGCCTCTGACAGGGTTAATCCGGCTCTGACCACATGACAAAACAAAAAGCATTGCCTCTTGGGTTACCAGCCGACAGCGTTGAGAATGATTTTTTTGATGCTTTATTCTAGTTTGTATTTTAAGTTTTGCATAATGGTTACAAATAAATTATTTAATTTCATTACTTTTCTCTCATTGTATTCAAATCTCGTGACAAGATTTAATGTATGTTTCAAAACAACAGTCATAGTTACTCATAAGTCACTTTCGTTTGTAACCCAATTAATAATCTGCTCATTTACTCACAATTCAGTTTAATACATAAATAAACTGAAACAATAGAACAGGCATCACGGTCGGCTAGCAAGCGACGTCGCGTGAAATGTAACTGTCAAAGTAATAGCAAGAGAATATGATATGAAAAGAGCTGTATTCTAAGGAAAAGAGGTTATTTATAATATTTGTGATGTTTCAGCTGCGAGGTTCAGATGAGAAATATTGATGCGTCTTTGCCTACGTTTTGTTAAAAATTCAACTGGGTCACAAAACTCAGAGTGATCTATACTAAAATATATTTTTAAATAATCTGAGACATTTACTTATTTACCTCTGCTTTACTTGCACATTAAAATCGGTTACATTTCGGGGAGTGTGCGATGGAATTGCGCAATCAAATTCCACCGTTTCGGACTACAAGACCAACGGCGCGGGCGATGCGCCATCGTTACAAGGTGGACATCCCACCCTTACGCACAAAAAGTTTTGGAAATAGTACTTACTTTCATTGTACGTACAGCTAACTAGTGGTATTCCCTGCCAGAGTCTGTATTTCGTGATACCTATAACCTGGGGATATTTAAGTCAAGAGTGAATATGTTACTTCAAGGCAAGCGTGCTTCATCTTCGACCACATCATCGCTTACCATCAGGGAAATGTTTTAAGGAGATACCTCCTCAGGCCTCAGAACGCAAGTATTACTGAAGGAATGGGGTGGGTTTTAAGTCAGTCTAATACTCCGTTCCGATCCATCCAGGGCGGGAGATGTCATTAATGATATTCACCCAGCAAAAAATTATATATTATGTCAGTCAGCCTTACAATATTAACATGGCAATAGTTCTTTGAGCCAAGATCGAGTCAGCCTTCTGGTGACTCAAGGTATCGACAAGTTGACGAAAAATGTTCTTTAAAAAAATATATTTTTACCGACTTCATTGAAATTGACTTTTATAATGTTGTTAGGTTAAACTATCATTTGATTCTTTAAAAATTTCGCTATAAATGTTCACTCGACGAGTCATCCCGTTTTTGTTGTTATTCTTTTATAATATTGTATTGTGTGTGTCTTTATCCGATTTTTTTTTTAATATTTTCAATTTCAATTTAAAAAAAATATCAATTAACACGAAATTCATACCTATGTTAGAACTGTTAGAAGTCGATGACACTATCTTAGAGTTTTGGAAGAAAATGAGCACTAGTCTTAAACCACATATGTACAGTACAGGCAAAAAATCTAGGTTTAAGTTAATGACAAAAATAACTATTCATACGTCATATTAAACAGCATGATTTTGAACCTTTTACAACAAGTGTGATTGCAGCCAGAATACGCCTTGGCCTGGATTTTTTCAAAGATTGTTAATATCTGTAGTTACTGCAATGCATCTATTTAGTCATGTTGAATATTGTACTATATGGTGTACATTAAGTGACTTAAGTGTTCACTGTAAGATTTGCCTACCTCTAAACGTGAGGACTTTTAATTGGCTCACTGTCTACTATACTAGATATTTCCTGTATTTAATAGCTGTGAGTCCTCCTTACTTCTTAAATATATAAATATATGTATATTCTTTGATGGTACATTAAAAAGTATAAGCAAATAGTTACTCGCTTGATACAACGAATGACTTCTTATAATATCGCCGCCATATTGGAGTTCGGATTACAATACTGAATTCTTCACATGAATGTTAGAAATAATGGCGCAACAAGACACTGTTTATCACCGGTGTTCGGTTACGTAATGATATTCTGTCGTTACGAGGAGGTGGGGTAAGCAGATATGTAGCTCTAGAGAGCATTGTTATAGACTGGACTTCTGAGTAAACTCTATCACCATTTTTTTTCGGGTTAGAAAATCATCGAATGATACTTCAGAGGTTCACCGTGAATCAGACTAAACTGCCAGTAACTACAAAATAAACAATGTTTACAGCAGATTTTTCATTAGACAGCACAAACAGATAGGTATTGCTTAGTTACACGTGAAAAGGCTACACATAGTTGTCCATGCGAAAAACACTCGGGAATGAACTTCGCGGACATATTGTTTTACAGTGGTTGCCTTCCCATATCGGCATTGAAGAAAACGAAAAAGTAGATCGATAATTTTGCTAAGGAAGCATGTTTTGAGAGTTTTCCGGTGGCATATAAACCTTACTGGACTGATATTTTAGGTATATAAAGTGAAATTGAAATGTTATGCTAATTGGAAAGAATATTTCGATGAAAAGTCACTGAACAAAGGTATTTGGTACCGTACGATGCAACCGACAATAAATAGCTATCCCTGGTTTGATAATGCCGATATAGGTAGACAAGAAATCGTGACGAGTTTGAGACTTCGCTCCGGACACATCCCATTGAATAGTTTTGCTGCATTGATGGGTAAAATAACATCTCCAAACTGCACGGAATGCGACATTGTAGAAGATGTTTATCATTTTATTGTGGAGTGTGTCCGGAACGAAGCGGAAAGATATTTGATTGAACAAAAATATCATATAAATTTACATCAAATAGGATTATGCAATACCTAACGTGACCAGACGTCCCGTTTTGAACGGGACTGTCCGTTTTTATAGTTACAAGTCCCGGTGTCCCCGAAATGAACTCTGGGACGCAAAATTGTCCCGTTTTCTGAAACCGTGCGAAAATTTGGGTAGTCAAGCCGGCTCTTCAGTTCTAAAGGCGATGTTTCAATCGTACTTAAAATCACGTTTACTAAAGCAGATTTGTTCAACTGATAAATATAAATATAAACGTTTCGAGTATATATATTTTTTAATTTGTAACTTTTAAGCTAACTGACTTTTCTGAATAAATACATTTAAAAAGGGTTTTTTCACTGACTACCAGTTAATTGACGTAAATAAACCGTCCCGTTTTGAATCAAAGAATTAATGGTCACGTTAGCAATACCATACTAGCCTTTCCAACATCTAAAACTGCTAGGGTTATTTATAAATTACTTAGATTAGGTCTTAAGCGTAGATTTTAAAGCTTTGTATGTTACTCAAATGTGTTCCTATGAGGGTGGCATGTTCGTATTGTGAACAAACCCTCTTTAATAAATAAAGATTAAAAAAAAACTTCGCGGACGAAGGGGACTCGGGAGACTCTATCTGACCAAAATCGTCGCGTGTTCCCTCGCATATAGGGTTACCATATGACAGGCGTTTGCCGCATTTGACAGGCATTTTAAGGTTTAGACAGGCGTGCGGCCGGCATTGGTCTGAGACAGGCATTTTTAAATTTCGCGCCCGCGCGCGATTCGCTCTTGCATTTGAATGACACCGGCGGGCGGCGGCGGTGAGCGTATCTTGTGAAGATTTTTACGTTTATGTATTAGAAAAGAAAGAACTATTAAAAAAAATAATGTCCTCTAACAAATATCAGTAATAAATATCCTTCTTCATTATTATCTGTTGGCTTTTACTTATTACCTACAGCGTTTTGCTTTAGACAGGCATTTTTCAGAATATTCAGGCATTTTAGGTACCATAGACAGGCATCCCTCCATTTACATATGGTAACCCTACTCGCATATTTACGGGCTGTGAGAGTACTTAAATACTCTTCAGCGCGGCTCCTGACTGTCGATTAGCTTACCATGGCTGGCACTTGCCAAGGTCGTGGATATACTGGTGAATAATAATCGATACTTATATATTATGAAATCGAAAGTAGTTAATGCCAGTTGTCGTATTATAAAAGTCTTGATAGGTCTTCAAGCGAGATACCTATAATTACGGGAAACAAGGTCAGTTAAACTAACTATAAAATTGTAAATGAAACAAAATACATTACGTCAATGCAAAATGTCAAAACTCCCTTTTTGTACGCGATTTTTATCTTATTCAGTTTTCATTCAATAGGTAGTTGTCACAAATGTGCGATAATCCCCGTTATATCCCTAAGATTATAGAAAAGCAGGTCGATTTTGTTAAGAGCTTGATCCGAGAATTGGTGAATTTTTTGTAACATCACGTCTCAAGTGGTAAACAGAGTTATATAGATGAAACACATGAAACTTGTTAGGTACATGTATTCTATGAACCGCTTTCTAACTTTAAGAAAAAAATATATATTTAAAATCAAGGGGGGCTCTTCATACATGGAACTGAAACAGAAAATTATTTTTTTTCATGAAACCTATGTATTTATAGAAAGGGTTTTAAAAATGACACTGAGGTTTCTAAAATCACTTTTTCATAAAGTCAATCGTTTAAAAGATATACGCTTCCAAAGCGGTAAAATGTGTGTGTCCCCCTCTAACTTCTATAATAATGTAGAAAAAAAAAATAGATGCTGTAGATCTTAATGTAAACTTTCAACGAAAATTGAACAAGATCGGGTCAGCAGTTTTTAAGATATATAATATTTTCTAAAACCGCAAATATAACTTTGTAATTCATACAAATACTATGAAAACCAAATTTATTTGGCGTAGTTACTACGGAACCCTTCATGGGCGAGTCTGACTCGCACTTGGCCAATTTTTTTGACCACCAGCTCACCTGATGGTAAGCGATGATGATGAAGCACGCTTACCTAGAAGTAACCTATTCACTCTTCCCTTAAATACCTCCAGGTTATAGCTATCAGGAAACACAAACTCCGGCAGGGAATTCCACTCCGTAACAGCTTTTGGAGGCACCCTGAAAATACGGTATGTAATGGTTGGTTACCCATAGTTGTAATTCATACAAATACTAAAAAGTTATTTGGCGTAGTTACTACGGAACCCTTCATGGGCGAGTCTGACTTGCCCTTGGCCATTTTTACGAGAACTTATTAACCTCTGCAACTAAGCTAAACATGTTTGTGTCAGGAGTGTGTTCACGTTCAATAGTGTAATGACTGAGGTTCGAATCCGCGAACTTTCGATCACCTTAGCCGTTAGACTATTTCTGCTTACTAAGTACTATTATAAATTTGCTATTTTCATAAATGAATACCATAAACATAAGATTAAAAATAAAAATTGTCCGTCACTAGGTTTTTTCTTGTATCTTGAGTGCATTTACAAATACTGTAATCCACTTGCAGTAAGACTCAGACCCGGAATAATAAGATGTAGGCCATACACATATTTGTTCCGGTGTAAGAATCAAATCCGCTACAAATCACGCAAATCCGATCGCCCAATCACTGCGCCAACCGTGTCAGATGACAAGGTTGCGCAATCATGGTGGGCATAAACGAAATTAGATAATGTCGTTTATGTCCATTATGATTGCGCGTTATAACTAACGTGACCATTAATTCTTTGACTCAAAACGGGACGGTTTAATTTATTTTTTATTTTTTATTATTGATAATAAAAAATAAAATAATAATAATATAATAACCACCATCTCACCTGATGGTAAGTGATGATGTGGTCGAAGATGGAGCACACTTACCTAGAAGTAACCTATTCACTCTTGACTTAAAGACACTCAAGTTATTTAAATTTTAAAAGTTATTTATTCAGAAAAGTCAATCAGCTTAAAAGTTACAAATTAAAAAATATATATTATACCCTAACGTTTAGTTATATTTATATTTATCGGAGGAACAAATCTGCTTTAATATAGGTGATTTTAAGTACGAATGAAACTCTTGCTACGTTTTTTTTATATTCGCCTTACTTATCAACATCGCCTTTAGAACTGAAGAGCCGGCTCGATTACCCAAATTTTCGCACGGTTTCAGAAAACGGGACAATTTTGCATCCCAGAGTTGATTTCGGGGACACCGGGACTTGTAACTATAAAAGGGACAGTACCGTTCAAAACGGGACGTCTGGTCACGTTAGTTATAACCGCTGTTTATCCCTGAAAATGGGAGGCAACGCCGAGGTCCATGTATGAAAAGGTGACAGGATAAGCTGCATATTACTGCCATGATGTTTGACATGGCTAGATAAATGAGTACTTAAAATTGCACAGTACCTAGGTACGTATTATTTAATATTAATCTCTTGTAATGCAAGTCAAGTGTTTACGGCCCATAAACCAATACTCCAAGATGATACTTTAAATTACAAGCATAAAACTATTGTGAGAACCCAAGATTGATACAAAAACTCCATGCCCAACAGTTATGATTTATGAATCAATAACTAAGTACCTACTTATAAGTGGTAATTCAACAAAAGGGACATCTATACTAATGTTATAAAGCAGTAAAGTTTGTTTGTTTGTTTAAATGCGCTAAACTTCGAAAGTACTGGGTAGATTTGGATGAAATTTGGTATAGAAGTAGCTTTAAACTTGAGAAAGGTTATACGCTACTTTTAAAGTGACTGCAAAAGAAGGAGCGTGCTTTTATCTTAGTAATGTCCACGGCAACAAAGCCCCACGGACTGCTAATTAATAAATCATTTGACTGTGTAAGTATTCCTTTGCCCTCTTATGTCAACTCTCGAGCTACTCAAATGAAGGTTAAAGACGAACGGCAGATTTCGTACCGCATACTTTTTTCGTTGTTTTGTGGTGGAATTTATACCACTTATTAAGGCAACTTAGCTATTTATTTTTATGTAAATGTACTATCTTTAACTAGTAGGATTCATTAATAATATCAATAAAAAGATTTTATTAATTAAACGTAGCAAAATCGTAAACTAAACGCTCTTATGTGTTTAGAAGTTGTCATATGTAAAATAACACAAATATCGAAATGATAATAAATTATTTAGACATAGAAATAACATTAAATATAATTAAACACTCATATATTATACCTAAGAATGGATAATTGTTGCAAACTATCATAATAGTTAACGATTTAATGTTAGGAATGATTTTTGTCGTCAATCTTTTTCATCGCGTTTTTGTTCATATGGCAATTATTTTTTTACCTGTCAGTCTGTCACTTGTCAGTGTCAAACTGACAAGTGACAGACTGACAGGTAAAAAAATCTGTCTTGCAATCTTCCATTGTTTTTGTTTTGGGTTGGTGTTTACTTTAATAATTTTCAAGTTTTCACCATCCAAAATACATTACCGAACAACTTCCTGCGTTTGATGGTCTATCATAATAATAATTATACACGTAATATTGGCAAAATTGTGGGGGCTCTTCCACAAAGTTAGTAAGTTGGATTGGTGGATTTTGACTGTATCTGAGCAATTTAGCGGATTATCCGGCTGTTAGTTGAGTTGATCATCTGTATATCGATGTACTGGTCGAGTCAAATCTCCAGAGCCTTGACCATCGACTACGAGTTGCTATCGATTTTTATCGGTTACATTTCGGGGTGTGTGCGATGGAATTACACAATCTGATTCCGCCAAGCCCATTCCTTCATCGGACCGCAAAACAAACTGCGATGCGCCATCGTTACATGGTGCGGATATCCCACCCACACGCACTAAACGTTTCGGGAATACTTTCATTATGTGTACGGCTAAGGAGTGGAATTCCCTGCTGGAGTTTGTGTTTCCTGATCGCTATAACCTGGGAGTCTTTAAGTCAAGAGTGAATAGGTTACTTTTAGGCAAACATGCTCCACCCTCGACC
The DNA here is from genome assembly GCA_943138885.2 of Tholera decimalis. NCBI lineage: Eukaryota > Metazoa > Arthropoda > Insecta > Lepidoptera > Noctuidae > Tholera > Tholera decimalis. The sequence goes on from OW964571.2 coordinate 8,037,184, forward strand.
ACATTGTCACCTACCATCAGGTGAGATGGTGGTCAAACACAAGCCTATTATCTATAAAAATCTACTCCTCCATATTCTAGCTCTTGATACTCTAGTCCCAGTGACAAGGCATAAAACTGTTAAAGTAGGTAGGTACTGCAATTACCCATTCCAAAGCATAAATCTCTATGGAGAAGAATAGGCAAGACAGTTCATGGTCACACACAAGTCAGAATATTGTTACAAATGTCACAATACCTTAGTTACATAATAGGTACACCAACATTGATTTTATTTATTTATTGATATATAAATAGTTTTGTCAAGTAAATGTCATTGACTGCTTGGCATTGGTAGTTTTTTACTTACTATTAAGTAGGTAGATTGAAATGAGGGAGGAATGTACCTACTTGTTGGGGTGCGTTACCCATCTCCAGAAGTGGACTGCAACAGTTTAAGGCTAATGTTGATGTTCTGATAGGGTTTTGAGCGTAGGTAAATTAAAGAATACTTTTGTGTAATTGAATTTATTTTATTGCATGTATAATGGAATATGAAATAGGTTATAAATAACACTTCCACATGTAATTTTTTTCATAAATGTAAACTAGATGAGGCCAGTGTTTCCTAACTGATTACTCTGAGAAGAAACACTGAAACAGAGATATTAACCAACATGGCTCTCATATGATTTAATCACTACAGATTGTATGGACTTTAAAAGAAATGTTGACCTCTGAGTTTGGTCAACGTCTCTTTTAAAGTCCATACAATCTGTAGTGATCAAATCATATGAGAGCCATGTTGTTCAATGTCTGTTGCGCCCTTTAGAGGTCAGAATCACACAGATTTGAGCAGGTCCGTCCAAACAGTGCAAGCATTCGTCAAATATCGCGCAGCTCAACTTAGAACCTTAAGGAACTCGGACGATTTGATGAACAATACCAAAGTAAGGACATCTGGGTGGGCCATCACTCAAACTGCCAGACAGTGTGGTAAAATCTATTCATAATATTCATTGTAATCCCAAATTATAATAATAATAATATTCCACAACTTTCACACAACGCCATCTAGTCCCAAACTAAGCAGAGCTTGTGATATGAGTACAAGACAACTGATAAACTTACATATATATTTCTAAATACATACATATTACAGATAAATTACACCCAGACAAAGAAAAAATGATCGTGCTCATCACACAAACATTTTTCCTAGGTGGGAATCGAACCCACGACCTTGCGCATAGCAGTCAGGGCCACTGACCACTATACCAACGGGCCTGTTGCCAATTGCTCTCACATTCACAATATAGCTTTTGCTTTTACAAAAATATATAACTTGAAAAAGAAAATAATATTGTCATCTTATACAAACAAAATGAAAAATTATAAAGTAAAAAAAATAATAATTTATTACTTGGAAAAGTAAATAATATTTTCATGTCAAAATGTATATGATATAATCATTGTAATAAAATAAAAGAAATGAATATAATAATTAATCTATTCTTAGTATTACTTCATCTAAGAAGGGGGCTGGTCGGGTCATACCCTCATGGCGAGCATAACTTAAATACCAAATAATGCTCATCACATGTGAGCAGCATCCCACTGTTCTTAAACCTACAATGCAATTACAGCAATAACTTTTGATTGCGTTCCGACCATTCATATTTGTTTCTACAACTATAAATACAAAATAAGTTTTACCAGAAGAATGGCGGGACTTTATTTTAGCACGAAGCAAAATTGGGTTTATACCCTCTAAACCATTTATTCTCTCTCGGGATACCTCTAATGTATATATTCCATGAAAGCGGAAATGCTCACCCACATATGAACGGGCCTGGCGAATTTGGTATACACCACACGCAAATAGTACCAACTCTTCCATGGATAGCCTCGGAAAAGATAGGGTTGTCGCGTCTATGGGTACAAACCAGGAACCACGCCTGATTAAATTATGTTCCATAACTAACTCGGCTATATTGTTAGTCAAAAACAGGCGCTCATATATAATTGCAACAAACTGTTCTGCATGTATATTCTCTGCGAATGGCGGAGTAAATGCATTCAGCAGAGCAGCTGCTATTTTAAAATCTGCCATTAGATGGCGACAGCCACGGTTAAAATATTCATGGCGGAATATTTTAAAATCTCTCTTAAAACGGCCATTCACAGCTTCTACTACCCATCTGTTTATAGTTACACACCGTGACCGGTTTGCTTCAAGAGTAGATAGCTGTGATTGGCCATCTTCTTTAGTTCCAGGCATGTGACCTATGTATCCTTTCTCATGCAGACTATCCATGCAATCACGAAAACCTCTATCGAGAATAAAGACATCATTTTCATTATAAAAATCATTAAATTCTATTTCATTTAATAAATCATTCATTATGGTCGCATCATTTGTGGTGGCGCTATATGGTCCGCGTACATCTATGATATATCCATCAGAGGCACAGAGGATAAATGGCTTTAATAAATTCCTATATTTATGTAGGGAATATGTATTCTTTTGAAACAAGTAATTACTGCTTTTTTGTGTATATATATATGTTGCATCGGCTATTGTAATTGCGGGTCGTTGTCCAGCTGGTGCATCAGGCTCACCAAAAATGCGTTCAGCAATGTAAGAATTTCTTGCTGCCACCTGCTCCCTTCTTAAATGAGAAAAACCAAGAAATTGTGGAACATAATCTGTTAACAAGATATTTCTTGCTACAGACATTAATGTTTCAAGAGTCCTTCTTGGTACTTGAAATAAGCACGACAATCTGTCTCCCGAATCTCCAGTCCTTAACTTGCACAATAAGGCTGTTAATGCAAAACTACCCCGATGCATATTGTTTAGCCTGGGTGTTGCTTCTAATATTTGTTCATGTGCTTGTTTACTTATGCCTATAAAGTACTGCACTTGGTTTTCAGGGTAGTTTTGAATATTCTCATAAGATATGTTATTGAGTCCTTCCATTAATATAAAAATAATTTCTTCTATGTGTGTGGAAGTAAAGTTATCCAGGCTATACTCAGCAGTATAGAGGCTTCCATAATTTGCTTCCTGTCTATGCAGAGAACAAATACGAGCACTTTTTGGTATATAATATTGATACCTAATTAAAACTTCTTGCCTGGTTTCTTCGGGCACAACATTTCGCTCGGGTTCCATGCATTCTTGGAAAATGCAATGCCTTGGTGTATCAGCCGCTCTTCTTATATGTGGCAACACAATATGCTGGGCTCTTTCTTGTCTGTCGACTTGAACACTTAAGCTCAAATCTAGAACTTGCGCCCAACAAACTCCACAAACTTCATTCATGGATGACATCTGTAAATAATTCGTTTTATGAGATAGCTATAAATATCAAAGTAGCATTGTTGAAATACAAATGAAACAAAGTTCGATAGACACAAGTTGAGCCCAACATGTTCAAGCAAATAAAATAGACACAAACAAAAACGAATTAACTAAAATTAAAAAAAAAATAACAATAATTGTTTTCCTTCAAAACCTTTACCAAATAGCAATTTTGTGTTATTATGAGTGAATAAGTTTATTGCTCATTGTATTATGCTGGCCCCCACGTTTGTTCCTTGTTCAGTAGAAGTTAAAATTACTCTTTTTAGAGTGAAATTCTAGTCTTTTTTAGGGTTCCATAGACGAATAGCAAAAACCCTTATAGTTTCGTCATGTCTGTCTGTATGTCTGTCCGTCCGTCCGTATGTCACAGCCATTTTATTTCCAAACTATTAGCAATACACATGTGAACCTTAGTAGGTAGACACATTCTGTGAATCATTCTTCCGATTTTAAGACAAAAATTATGGAGGGATCCCTATACATGGAACTGAAACTAAAAATATTGTTTTATCATCATACCTATATGTGTGTGGTATCTATATATACTGTAGATATTAATAAAAACTTTCATCGAAAATTAGTTTGAACAAGATCTGGTTAGCAGTTTTTGAGATATAGCACATTTTCGAAAACCGCAAATATAATTGTTTTTCATACAAACACTATGAAAAACAAAGTTATTTTGCGTAGTTACTACAGAACCCTTCATGGGCGAGTCTGATTCGCACTTGGCCAACTTTTTTATTTTTACAATAATGCTAGTAAATAAGTAAAATTGAATTTTGGGGAGAAGGGCTCATGACAATGGAAGGACCAAAATCCTTTTGTTCTTGTAGAGCCAACCGCATGAGTGTCATTGAGTTAGCAAAATATACACTTTGCGTGGCAAATATTTTAAGCTGCTATAAATATGTTATCTAATATTATATGTACCTGCTGATGCTCCAACAAACGGGAAATGTTGTTGGGGTTCCACTCTTCCTCTGATGTTGTGGTGGACAGATTCTGACCACATACAGCGCACATCAAAACAGACTGATCACCAACCACATTATCAGGTGAAGGAGGTTGAACGTCTTCAACTGGTGGAGCAATCCTGGATCTTTTTGCTCTTAGCCAACATGGCACACAAGCTTCATCTCCAGAACGAAGCTAAAATAAAAAATATAAATAAAGAAAAGCTTGACTTCAAACATGCACAAGCATGGTAATGATTTATATCAATTTATTTTTTATTTTAAATCAAATAAGGAAAATTAATTATAGTTATAGTAGGTACATGATTATTTATATACCTCTCGTGGTTGTATCCAAGTAGCAACTATATTAGCCACTCTTTGTCCTTCTTCATTTGCCCCTGGAATCAAAATCCTACGTCGGCTAATACGTAGTATGGACCGTCCGCATACAATACAAACACTTGTATGTCCAACCCGTCTCCTCGGCATATCAGACGAATCTGAATGAGAAGCTATCTGCCAGCATTCATGGCAAATATGGTCAGCAGGTGTTATCTGGAAATAAAGATGTGATTTGGAGTACCGTTCAATATAATAATAATGTCATAATATCAGATTAATATAAATATTAAACCAAGTAAGATACATGTAAATACAATTTGTATGTTATACATGCTATCATAGGTACACATAACCGTGTTTGTTAGTAAAATATGTATATCTGCAAAAACTAATGAGATTAGTTTTAGTAGACGTATTTAAGTGTGGCACGGTGTGGTTTTTAAATGATAAGGACTATTTTCCAAGATGTAAAACTTATCACATAGATCGTCAATGGCCTACTTACAGTATACAGAATGTCTTTCTTAAACTACTAACCTCTCTGGGATATGTCCACAGTCGAATAGTGTTGACGAGATCTTCGCTCTCCTCGGATAAGGCGTGCCTTCTTATTCGGGAGAAGCGAACGTTGCAATTAACACATTGCAAACTCGTCATTTTAAACAAAGCACGTACACACACAGCACAGTCAATAAAGCGTCTTTTCGCGAAACTAGTATCAAGAGAAAGAATACGGAGGAATAAATGCTCAACTCAACGTAATAACAGCAAGATAATCTGCTAAATTGCTCTGATGTATACAAAAACCACAATTCAAAACAACAGCAATGCAGTACCACAGAACACATATACTCTGTGCAAGTCAAGATAGATTTTCTTTAGACGTCAATATATAATTGCCATATGAACAAAAAAGTATGACTACAAAAATCATTCCTATCAATAAATCGTTAACTATTATGATAGTTTGCAACAATTATACATTCTTAGGTATAATATATTAGTGTTTAATTATATTTAATATTATTTCTATGTCTAAATAATTTATTATCATTTAGATATTTGTGTTATTTTACATATGACAACTTCTAAACACATAAGAGCGTTTAGTTTACGATTTTGCTACGTTTAATTAATAAAATCTTTTTATTGATATTATTAATGAATCCTACTAGTTAAAGATAGTACATTTACATAAAAATAAATAGCTATGTTGCCTTAATAAGTGGTATAAATTCCAACACAAAACAACGAAAAAAGTATGCGGTACGAAGTTCCCATACAAGGCTGCCGTTTGCCTTTGCATGCAAACTTCAACAAACCAAATTTACGCCCTTCAAAATTCGAACTGCAATAGATCTCGTCTATGTCACACTAAACTTTTTTTTCTTCACAGTTCAGTTGGGCAAGGGCGTGACGCTGTTAATCCCGCGTTAGGCCGGTTACACAATGACTGGGTTCACAAATGAACACCCCATTGTTACTACGCAATAGACTTTTATAGTGATTTTATCGGTTACCGGAATATTGTAAATTGAAATAGAATATTGGAATTTCGTAGATTGCTATTGAAAGATTTGCGACATATCGTAGGTGTGAATGGGACTCCTTGCAATATTTAATACTTTACAATATTAGCTTGATATTCTGAGGCATTTGTTCAATATTTGATAAACAAGGAACTTCTACCACTTACCGAAGTACAGAACGGTATCATTTGTACCTACTGATGTAACAGAGTGTGTTTTACTGATTTTAATGAAAATAAAGCCGTTAAGTTACGTATACCACTGCAATTTATGTAGATTAGCTGTTGTTTCTCCTTTTTATAAATAAATAAATAAGTAATCTAACTGTTCTTTAGACTTCTAACATCCAATGACTGCCTCTCGATCTAGGCGAAGCGGGAAGGTGTGTCAGACTTTTACTGACTAAAACCCGCCCGTGTTCCGTCATTTGCCCTTTGTGTTCCAAGGCCGCGGTTACTGTTTCGAATAATTCCGCAACCCTGGCAGGCAATGGACCCCAACAATTTAGCTGATAACTCTTTGAAGCGTCTACACGGGTTTTGGTTTCTGTCGGGCGGCGAGCTACCCAGGTTTACAAGCTACTTTTAACGTGACTGTAAAAGAAGTATTACGATATCAAAGATTATTAGTTAATAAATTCATTTACTTTCTCTACCTATTACGTATAACCTATTTACTGGATTTTTTGAGAACTTCGAAACATAAAAGTTCACCATAGACATGTAATATCAATCTTTTTTCAAAATGCATCGCACCTTTTTTTTTCTCAGCTGTTTTTTTTTAACATCTTGATCCTGTTGGGCAAAGGCGTGCCAGTTAATCCTACGAGTGTCACGGGAGCTACACAAAGCGACAACAGACCGCGGGTGCAAATGAACAACCCTATTGTGAACACTTGCGAGATATGCACTAGGGTTGACGAATGAGAGTTGTTGCCTTTTTGAGAGCTGTTTTGTTTGCATTTTTTTTAGTTATTTCAGGAGCTCGTGGTTCATAATATTAGACATGCGGGTCAATGTTCAAGGTTAAGCAACACTTGCCGGGGTTGGTCTGTGGATGGTGACCATCTTAACACATTAGATAGATAAATAAAGCTGAAAACAGAGAACAAAGTGAGGCGGTACTTCACGCCTGGACAGCTTCTGAATCTATATAAAGCACAGGTCCGTTCCTGTGTGGAGTATTGCAGCCACTTGTGGGATGGCTCTGCAAAATACCAACTTACTGCACTGGACTCGATCGAGCGCAGGGCTAAGAGGCTTATAGGCGACGAGGTGCTATCGGGCAAGCTTCATAGTCTGGCTCATCGGCGAACCGTTGCTTGCCTGTCGGTTTTCTATAGATTGTACTTCGGGGAGTGTGCGCAGGAGCTCCATGACCTGATTCCTCCATCTCCATTTCACTACCGGTCTACCAGATGCACAGCTGGGTACCACCCACACTTGGTTGATATACCGTCTTGTCGTACCAAGCGCTTCTCCTCCACATTTATTGTGCGCACAGCCAAGTTGTGGAATTCTCTGCCGGCTTCTGTGTTCCCTGCCACTTATGACCTTTCAGCCTTTAAAGCAAGAGTAAATAGGCATCTTCTGGGCTCGCTCGTCACATCGTAGACCTCGTCTATCGCTTACCATCAAGCGAGGTCGGGGACAAGAGCGGGCTCATCCGTAATAAAAAAAAAATAGAATATATTAAAGTATATTCTATCTCTTTTGTACACCGGCAATTGAAACACACTTTAATAACAATATTGCTAAACATTTGGTTACAATGGCGGTCTTATCGCTGAGAGCGATATTATGAGATTCTCTGTGTTTCGGAAAGCGCGTTAAGCCACTGGTTATTTTTGTGAGGCTGTCATTTTTACATCTTTTGACAGTCATTACTGGTAGTCAGAAGCTAAATATCAGACACTGGTCTTCCAAGGGGTTTCGTGTTACCCAGGTATTGGGTAGTGGTGATCATGTAGGCAGTTGCTCCAAGTAAACCACTAGTACTCACCCGCTTCTGGTTAGACTGGAAACCAACCTTATCATAATTGGAAAAAAGGCTAAACAGATAATTTATAGATAGATAGATATATATATATATACTCTTACACCATAACAGAATTAAATGAGGACTTAAAAATTAAAGGGTGTTACAATGGGCGGTCTTATCGCTAAAAGCGATATTTTACAGACAACCTTTGGATGGATTTGACACAGCAGGAGAAAATAAATACGCGGGTAGTCCATGGTGTACTATTCACTTATATACAATACATAAGTAATAACCTACATACACAATACACATATATATATATAAATAAATAAAAAACTGGGATATATAAAAAATAGTAACAAATTAAAGAGAGAGACAGATTATTTTTTTAATTTATTTATGTTATCCAACAGCTTCTGTATAAATCATTTTAATGGTGACTGTTTTTTTTTAATTATTTAAGCAATTTAGCTTCTGGATATGACTAACGTTACGATGGACCAACATAATTACTTCGTAACATCAGCTCCGGTATGTTTTTTAGGGTTTGACAGCTACACTTTTTAGTATTAGACAAGATCTCAGATAAAAGGTTCATTATTTCGTATCATCGTGTTCCTTGAATGTGCAGGTTTATTTATATTTTATACATATATAGATATTAGTACAGTGTATTCTACACCATAGCATAAATAAATAAAGATTTCATGGGTAAAAGTTATCGTTAAAAGCGATTTTTTACTGACAACCTTTTGATGTATATTTATAGGACAAGCAAATCCTACTATTATGGATAAGTCAAGAAACATTGCTCTTAAATGTCAGTGTTTATTTGTGCATAGAACTCAAAGTGCTAGCCACTTTGAATTAAATTGCAAAACTACAAAATTTTCCGTGAAGCTTTCTACTGCCAACCCTACTCCAAAATCACCAACAATGAATATTACATCGCTAAATCTAACGCTAACAATGAACCATTGCGCATTTGTCCCCTGCGGACACGGTACAACACTAGTGTCAACTAACACGCCCTTTTGACGTATACTTGACGTAATGAATTGGCTGGAAAAAACGGATTAGGATGTTTGAAGTGATGTTCTGCGCGAGTTTTGATGACGTATGAATAAATAGGTATTGCTCGCAGAGCTGATGGGGTCAAAACGTTTTGTACTGGCTAAAAACAGGAAGATGCAACGTTTGAAGCCTTCCCACAAGGAGGTTCGATGGCTTGTTTAAAGTCGAATCCGTAGGAACGAGATGCCTAGACCAGTCGATGTGGCGATACTTGAGAAAGCCCTATATAAAAAATGTATTTAATTCAAGTAACTTGAACTAAAAATATATAAAATTTACATAATTTGTAGCACGCACACACCAAATAAGATTTAAAAAGAATATATTTATTATATATATTATTAATTTGGATCACCATTAAATAAATTTCAAGGATTTTTCAATTCTGTAAAATGATACATGTTAACAAAAGCAAAGTAAAAATAAAATAAAAAATAAACCGAATAGTTTTTAACATTATAGATAGTTGATTGAAGCCTCCTTTTAGGCAAATACAGGCAGTATTAGAAGACTCCGCTCTTCAATAAACAAGCCGTAAAAAGTTTGTTTTGCTCTGAAAATATGACATGACTCGCTAATCATACAAATCATAAATATTATTATTAAAACGTAGAGCATGTTTTTTGTTTGTATTTAAACGTTTTTGGCGATATATATTACCTTATGTTATAGGACTTAGGTTATTTTTCATAAACTTAACTAAACAAAAGAAGTAGCAGGCTCTGGCACCACCATTCCTAAATAAAAACTAATATTAATTCTAAATCTCTATTCAAACTTTCACCGGCATACTAACTAGATAGGTCGAACTAACACTATAGTCTACTTTACGACTGCACAAGAAGAGCTTCAGTGCGTGAAGAGTGGCAAAGGATTGTTTAGCAGACCCCTTTTTGTCGGTTGGAAAAATCATCGTATTACTTCTCCCGCTCTGGGTGGAGAGGAGTGTCAGACTTCTACTGACTAAAAGCCTACCCTGTTTCTTCAGTTGCCCTTTCGTTCTGGGGCCGTGGTATTTCGTAAGAACATTCCCGCAACCAGGGCAGGCAATGGCCCTATGGGAACCCGTTACTAGTGCTGACGACTCTTTAAGGCACGAGACACGATGCGCCTTCGACTCCGGCCCTGGTCCTTACCGGACGGAAAGCTATCTCTGTTTGCCGCCCGCAAGCCCCCGCAAGACCCCTGATGTGACGATCACTACTAATCTGCCAAGAGAAAAGGCTTTCTTTATATAAAGAAATTCGGTTAAAAATTTACAATTGATTTGATTGGGCTAATCTGCCGAGTGCTTAAATCAATCAATCAAAATAATTTATTTTCTCACCACAATATACAACGTGTAACGGAAACCCCATATCTATCCAAAAGGACTGAAGACAACATCTGGTATGGAGTCTCTATGCAAAGTTTCAGCTCAAAATAAGTGACTCACAGAATTGACCCCAAATTGATGGTTTCGTATGTTTCTTGAATACCAATAATAACAAACGTGTCACAGCACTATGAGGGTCATTACTTTCCACGTCACTTGCCAATAAAACGATAATTCTCTTCGTTCTTCTTAATTTAAAAAAATCGGTCTCTGGTATCAAATGATTGAAATTTCTAATAAGCTCCACACATGTAGACATAGGATTAGAAAACCCTGGCCATATCGTTTGTTATCATCCAAAGTAGCCATGCACTTGGTATGTATATACCCTTTAAATTACACGTTATATAACGGTACATTATACAACAATTTTAGTTTATAAAATATTGTGGGAGACTGGTGCCTAAACTAGACGGAAGATCTGTGTTTCAGGACACCAGGTCTCCACCCCTAAGGTAACAGTTACATTTATATAATTATGTAGGTGCTCCAAAAAATTCTGTAATATGGTCAGTATGTTAAAAGTAGTAGGTATACACAATAAGAAAAAAAAATTACAGTGGAATATCATTTAACATAAATTATTCTAGTATTAGTATAGTTCGTAATTGTGTGTGCATGTATATAATATATTACGGAAAATGTGACGCTGTAGCTCGTCTAGAAACATTGAGAATTAATTACACCGTGTGAATTTATTCAGTAGCTCATGGTCAGTCCGCACCACCTTTTCCGTCACGGGAGACATCCATGACGATTAACACATGTAAAAACAGCGAGATTATAAATCCATTAGCTTTTGCCCGCGACTTCGTTCGCATGGGAGGCTTGTCCCGCGTAAATCCCGATCCCGTGGGAATTCCGGGATAACAAGTAGCCTATATGTTATTCCAGGATGTCAACTATCTACTTACCAAATTTCATTCATATCCGTATTGTAGTTTTTGCGTGAAAGAATAACAAATATCCATAGATCTCTGCATACATCCTCACAAACTTTCGCATTTATAATATTAGTAAGATATAGTAAGATAAGAAGTAAGTAAGCAAAAACTATACCACTCCAAATTCCAGCGGATTAAACACAAACACAACAGAATTAATGCCAATCTAAATCCGATCACCATTCCTTTCCACAAACATGGAGATATTATTTGAGATATGGTGAACTGATAAAGGATTGTCCTCTCTCAGGAGTGTTCTCACGTGATGGTGTCCTTGATATGGAACGGTTGTAGGAAGTAGAGTTTTTTGGGATTAGACGGGCGAGGTGTGAAATACTTTTATTGTTTAAATCTTTCGATGTACGAAGGAGGTACGAAGGAATGTACGAAGATGCTGTTGGTACTGGATGGATCACGTTGGAAATCGATTGGAGAGACTTACTTGAAATAATTATGATTATGTACCAAGGGCACTGGCATAGTTTCCTAAAATATTTTATTTAGTCTGTCACTTAGGTTAACAAAAAATATTGAACGCGTATTTTTTATTTTTCTCACGTAATTGAAAAATTAAGGCGTGTATCGCCTTAATTTTTAATCGAAACGTTGTGTGAGCTGAAATTTCGCGTGACGTCACGCTGGTATACCTACTCTTTAGCACTCTGTGAAAAATACGTGAACTTTTATAATACGTTTGTGAAAATCTAATTAACGGACCAAATAAAATAATCATTTTTTAACACAGGAAACTGCCCTATTGTGTAGCATTTATTTCTGATCTTTATTAAGATTGGTTTATTGAATAGAGTCCACAAGTAAAATGATGTGTTTCTTTGCGAAATCTATGAAAAAAATTATATGTGTGTCAAATCCGCCAAAAAATCAAGTTGTTTTGGTTGGATGCAATACAAGTATGCAGCACCGCAGTCCCGGCCGCAAATATATGCAGTAGCTGCGGTAACGCAACATGCCACTCAACCCTATACTCGACAGCCGTTTTTCCTCTCTACGAAGCATCCTCAGGAGATGTAGACGTGAAGACTAGGATTTGAGCTGTAGTAAAATAAATAGTAGGTACAGTAATAGACCATCATCACCTGCTTAGCCTCTTCTCAACTAAATCGGAGTCAGCTTCCAGTCCAAAGACTATATTTTCTATGAGAACATAGAGAATATAGTACGCAAAAAGTATTGTTTAGATACATACAATAATAGATACATACATTTATAAACAAAATTAGACTAATATTGCGATAGTTTGGATACTGATATTCTTTCTTTGGAATTCGCAGTTAACTTCGTGTTTCAGACTTACTTTCTGTCAGTCATAAACATACTACAGTAATAAATGGTTAAACTTTGGAGTCAATGTTGGAGTCAAGAAACCGAAACAAACTCAGAGATCAGTCTCTTTTAAATACCAATATTCCAAAATGTGTCTCACTCAAATGTTCGAATTATTGTTGTATTATATAGCATTGCTCAAAATCTCAAAAACCGTTTTTAGATTGCTTATTAGATATTTTTTATAAAATAAACGAATATCCTAATTCCACGCGTGTAGTTACAGAGTAGAATTTCTAGTCGGAAACTGTCTTGTCTGATAGCTTTGTAGCTATCGGGGGATAGCTGGGTCAATATGACAAGAGTTAATAAGTTGTTTCTAAGCAAGCGTGTTCTATCTTCGTCGACAACATAAATAATTAACATCGAATAATTTTACGGTCAAACAACAAACCACAAATTGAAATTTAAAACCCCTACTAGTTTTTTTTAATCACCACCATCTCACCTGATGGTAAGCGATGATGTGGTCGAAGATGAAGCCTAAAAGTAACCTATTCACTCTTGACATAAAGACCCCCAGGTTATAGCTATCAGGAAACACAGGGTCCGGCTGGGAATTCCACTCCTTAGCCGTACGCAACTACGCACAATGAAATTATTTCCAAAACGTTTTGTGCGTATAGGTGGGATGTCCACCATGTAACGATGGCGCATCGCCGTTTGTATTGTAGTCCGATGATGGAACGGGCTTGGCGGTATTAGATTGTGTAATCCCATCGCACACTCCCCGAAATGAAACCAATAGAAAACCGATAGACTTGCAACACGCGTACAGCACGCACAATGAGAATTGTTAATTAATATTGATATCTTTGAACTTCCTTCCCTCGACCATGCGCCGCGATTGCGATATATCTATAGTAAAGGTGATTTTGAGTCTATAAATAACGAGATATATGCTATTAACTGGGAGCGTGAGTTCTCAGCCAGATCATTGGATGACTCCGTTGCGTACTTTATAGACAATATCAAACAGTTTCAAAACAAGTATATACCGCAAAAGCTAGCACGTAATAAATCATACCCAATCTGGTACAGCACATCCCTTATTAAAACAATTAAGGAAAAATATAAATACCTGAAAAAATTCAAAACTTACGGCAACAAGTCTGACGAGTTTACTTTTAAATATTTGCGTGAAAGAGTGAAGACTACGGAAGCCTCATGTTATAAGTGTTATCTCAATCAAACTGAAAGCTCAATTAAAAACAACCCTAAACATTTTTGGTCCTTTGTTAAAAATCGCTACAACTCGAATGCTATCCCAATACATTAAATTATAATGATGAAACATTGCTTACAGGAGAATCTATTTGTGAGGCTTTTTCTTCTTACTTCTTATCGACTTTTCTCGATAACACTTCAGCTAATACTCCCCCCAGCTCAGCCTCTTTCCTCCCTTTCGACAGTGATGAAATGTCGTCTGACATTTGTCACATAGAAATAAATATCGATGCTGTTGCCGGTCTACTTCGCAAGTTGGATCCATCTAAAGGAGCCGGGCCTGATAACTTGACATCTACATTTCTTATTAAATGTGCGCCTTCCATTGCCGTTCCTATCTCAATATTATTCACTAAGTCTTTGTCTCAAGGTGTCGTCCCTAAACTATGGAAATCTGCATTTATTACACCCGTGCATAAGAAGGGTTCAAACACTGAGATTACCAATTATAGACCTATTTCCAAACTGTGCATTATTGCCAAAATATTTGAGAGGATAATCTATAACCAGTTATACCCCGCCCTTGCAAACTCATTGAGCACCTTCCAGCATGGATTTCTAAAGGGACGGTCTACGAGTTCTAACTTGATCCTATTTAACGATTTTATTACAGATGCTATGGACAATGGTAAGCAGGTTGATGTGGTTTACACGGACTACAGTAAGGCATTTGATCGGATCGACCATGATTCCCTAATAATGAAGCTGAGACGCATAGGCATTCGTGGAGACCTGCTGAGGTGGTTCGCTTCGTACATTGATAACAGGTCACAGGCGGTAGTAATTAATAACTATACGTCTAGCTGGGTGAATGTGCCCAGTGGGGTGCCTCAGGGATCGCTGCTCGGTCCTTTCTTATTTGTGGTCTATGTGAACGACATTGATCTGTGCCTCCATGCGTCCAAACTATTATGTTTTGCTGATGACATGAAAATTTTTGCCACTATTGAATCAGCTGATGATATGCTGGCACTTCAAGCTGACTTATGTCGGCTTGAAGAGTATTGTCAGATCAATAAATTGGATCTCAACCCATCAAAGTGTTCCGTTATCACTTTCACTAGGAAACGTGCGGTCCTGGTCACCACTTATACTTTGGCGGGCCAAAACTTGCCAAGGTGCAATACTATCCGTGACTTGGGCGTTTTTCAAGATAGTAAGTTAGTTTTTGATACACACATTGACGCCATAGTAAAAAAAGCATCGAAACTGCTGGGATTTATAATGCGTCTTTCTAAATGCTTTACAAATGCTAAAACGCTCAAAATATTGTATTGCACTTTTGTAAGAAGTCAGCTTGAGTATGCGTCTCAGATATGGAATCCAAGGTATCATAAATACATCGACCGGATTGAAAATATACAGAAACGGTTCATCAAATGACTTTGTTTCCATCAAAAGATTCCATATCATTCAGCAGGTTATCATCAACTCTGTAGGAAGTACCATCTGTTGCCACTGGTAGATCGGCGTAATATTGCAGACTGTTTGTATTTATTGAAAATCCTCCACAATAATATTGATAGTCCAGAACTACTTTCTAAATTTTATTTAAACGTACCTAACAAAACATTGCGCTTTAATCCTCCTATATGTATACCTCATTCATCATCTAATTATAGGCAAAATAGCTATATTGTGCGCGCAAGCAGAACTTTTAATGAGATATGCAAGCAGTATGATTTGGATCCTTTCACAACTAGTGTGAACTCAGCCAGAAGCTTAAACTTTTTCAAGCGTTAGTGGTTATGTTACGCTGTTGACTCATTGCAAGCAAATCTTTATATATTATGTATTCTTACCGTGTAAATTGTATCTTTAATTTATAATTAGCTTTATTATTACTTGTTTATTGCTTATAACTTTATTTTAGTATAAGTCTAAACGTGAGGACTTGTTATTGGCTCTCTGGCGACTATGTATTCCTTTTTTTATGGTTTTATTAGCTGTAAGTCCTCATAAAGTAAATAAATAAATAAATAAATATTAGTATTATAAAGTAACTCTATCTGTCTGTCTGTTAAGTTTTCACAGCTAAACCTGACCTTGCATAAGGACATAGCGTACTGATAAAATAATAAGGGAACCATGTGTGCTAAAGACTGAGGTGCTTTTTAGAGTAAAAACTCACAGATTTCAGTGGACCTATATAATAATTAATTTTATTTCCCAAATATACAGATAATACTTAGCACTTATATTTTACATTTTTAATGTATCGAAGAGAACATTTACATAAAACATGTCCAAACAGTGCGTATTTGAATAGTAATTACCTACATTGCATTACGTTAATTGGTCTTTACCGTCTTCTCATACCTAAAATAACTGTATCATGCAAAGTTTGTGATTTTTTTTTAAGTTTAATTATATATTTGTTGCTAGCTTACAATATAACGACTATAACTGAATGTACAATTATTTACACTTTATTAAATATTCCAGTTCTCTAAATTCTTGTCTATAAACGATAATACTTAGGAAGTTAGGACTACTGGGATATTGAAGGCTGTTTTCTGAATTCAGGATTTGGAGTTTAAAATCTGTCAAATCCAAGGTTTAATAGATTCTACTACCGACGGACTACCGATAAAATTTGAGCTATAGAAATTTAGTGTTTTTTTTTTTATTTATTAATTGGTTTTTTATTTATTAATTGGTATAATTAGCCCGCTTTTGAACTCGATCACTCCTGATGGTTTTCCATAGGAAAAGACCAATTCGAACCCTGAACTAGCTTCTGACAAAAATAAAACAGCCCTTAAATAAAACAAGAATAAAAAAGAAACATTTTTGATTTGAAGGACATGTAGGTAATACATGAATAAAAACAAGGCAATGCAATTGTTTATTGTTGATACAATTATTTATTATCAATTGATCATTGGACGATATACGAATTGCCAGAAAGGGCCGTGATCTACTCATAATATCTATACTAGGTACAAATGCGAGATTTTGGATGGAGGGGTGGATGTTTGTTACTTAATCACGCCAAAACTCCTCAACCGATCTGAATGAAATTTGGTAAGTAGATAGTTGATATCCTTAACTAACACATACATTCTTTTTATCCCGAAATTCCCACGGGATCGGGATTTACACGGGGAAAACCTCCAACGCGAACGAAGTCGCGGGCAGAAGCTTTTGTTATATTCCCACATAGTTCAATGTCGTAAAAATGTAACTCCTACATTTCCAAAGCTCCAAAATTCGCGTTTTCAAACCGGCTTTAATCCCGAAATCACTTTTTTAAGCATCCGTTGTAGTAACTCAACACCTAAACGCACCTGACATAATACTCAATTCTGATTGGTCGATACTCATAAGGGGGTGAGTTTGCCGTGCCCTGGTTGGTGGAACTCAAACGGGGGTGGAACGGCGACGTTTGGTGTCGGATAACAACCCTTATTAAGTGAATTTCGAGTGATTTAGGGATATCCACGGAGAAGGGTGCTCGTTCAAAATGTTTGTAGTTATAATTAATTTTAATCCATTGCTCCAAAATTATTGCTTTCTGCAGTAGGTATCAAAGCAGGATAGTTTTTTTTTTTTTTTTTTGTAAAAGACACATAAAAACAATATGTCAATCGTTTACGTTACGTTATCGTTACTAGTTTCTGCCCACGGCTTCGCAAGCGGGTAAAGTAAGGTATGTGACTCTGCAGCCCAACAACCATGCGCAGTGCGTGTCGAGCCACGCGCAGTGATTTCGTAGTTTACTACAACGCCAAGTGCGTGGCGGATTAGTTGACCGAGAGTTCCGTACCATGCTCTAACAAAAACAAACTAGTTTACACAAATAAGAACTTAATCTAAATATTTTTCATGGTAGGTAGTGGGGTAATACTTAACTCAAACGATTTTTTATTTTATTTTTATTGATAATAGGCTCGCGTTTGACCACCATCTCTCTTGATGGTAAGTGATGATGTGGTCGAAGATGGAGCACGCTTCCCTAAAAGTAACCTATTCACTCTTGACTTAAAGACCCCCAGGTTATAGCGATCAGGAAACATAGACTCCGGCAGGGAATTCCACTCCTTAACCGTACGCACAACGAAAGTATTCCCAAAACGTTTAGTGCGTATGGGTGGGATGTCTACCATGAAACGATGGCGCATCGCCGTTTACTTTGTACCTTAAAGCTTAATATTTCGCAAACGTATCACTGAATCGAAAATTGATCTATGAAATTGATTGACATAGTGTGGAGTATCGTTAGATAGGTTATTTAAAACTAATGGGAAATCGTAGTAGACGAGATTAAAACATAACATCTTTACGTGTAGGGGGAGTATCCTAAAATAACTTTTTATCGTGATTTTTTTTTACTATTTTGTCGACGCGATTATGTATATCCATGCCAAATTTCAGCGTTCTAGTACCACTAGTTTCTGAGCTAAGCTGTGGACAGACGGACATGGCGAAACTATAAGGGTTTCTTGTCGACTATAGAACCCTAAAAATCATATCGACTCAGAAGTATTTTTGTGAAAAGTTTCGTTTTGGTGTTAATAGCTCAGTTTATTATTATTTTTTTAGTTCTAAGGCGTATAAACGCATTGTCTTTCTCTTTTTTTCTATCTTTCTTACGTAATAAAAAATTGGCCAAGTGCGAGTCAGACTCGCCCATGAAGGGTTCCGTAGTAACTACGCCAAATAACTTTGCTTTTCATAGTGTTTGTATGAATTACAAAGTTATATTTGCGGTTTTAGAAAATATGCTTTATCTCAAAAACTGCTGACCCAATCTCGTTTAAACTAACTTAATTTTAACTTAATTATTTTCGTTGAAAGTTTACATTAAGATCTATAGCATATATTTTATTTAATTTTTCTCTTTATTATTATAGGAGTTAGAAGGGGGGGGGGGGGGCACATTTTACCAGTTTGGAAGCGTATATCTTTTAAACGATTAACTTTATGAAAAAGTGGTTTTAGAAACCTCAATGCCATTTTTAAACCACCTGTCTATAGATACTACACACGTATAAATTTCATGAAAAAAATATTTTCAGTTTCGGTCCCGTGTATGGGACGGAAAGCGGTTCACAGAATACATGTACCTACCTACAAAGTTTCACATGTATAGTCCTAATAGTTTCGGAATAAAATGGCTGTGACATACGGACGGACGGACGGACAGACAGACATAACAAAAATATAAGGGTTCCGTTTTTTGCCATTCGGCTACGGAACCCTAGAAAGTGCCCTTTCAAGTAGGTTTATATACTACTAGATGACTTGCATGAGTGAGTGAGCTCTTAAAAATCAAGATTTTTAATATAAATATCGATTACCCAGAGCCCGAGTGTAAATATGAAAACAAGTGTTAAAAGTGTAGACTTATTTAATTTTTCTCTTTATTATTATAGGAGTTAGAAAGGGGGGGGGGGGCACATTTTACCAGTTTGGAAGCGTATATCTTTTAAACGATTAACTTTATGAAAAAGTGGTTTTAGAAACCTCAATGCCATTTTTAAACCACCTGTCTATAGATACTACACACGTATAAATTTCATGAAAAAAATATTTTCAGTTTCGGTCCCGTGTATGGGACGGAAAGCGGTTCACAGAATACATGTACCTACCTACAAAGTTTCACATGTATAGCCCTAATAGTTTCGGAATAAAATGGCTGCGACATACGGACGGACGGACGGACAGACAGACATAACAAAAATATAAGGGTTCCGTTTTTTGCCATTCGGCTACGGAACCCTAGAAAGTGCCCTTTCAAGTAGGTTTATATACTACTAGATGACTTGCATGAGTGAGTGAGCTCTTAAAAATCAAGATTTTTAATATAAATATCGATTACCCAGAGCCCGAGTGTAAATATGAAAACAAGTGTTAAAAGTGTAGACTTGACATTTTTTACTTATAATAATAACAATAACACAATCGAATCAATCGACACAACAATCGCATACTTACATCCAATGGCGCCAAACATAACCTCAAAAGACCGCCCAGAGTGACAGCTAAATTGGCGGCAAAAGGCACCGCGCCGAGCTTGAGCCAATGTTATTGTAAACAAAGTATTAGTTACTGTAAACTAATTGTAATCTTAGATAAGCAAGTAGGTTCTATGCGGTCATTTGACTTTATTTGTTTTAATAAATAAATAAGTTAGCGATGCAAGTGCATGCACGTGGCAACATTTGATAGATTTTTGATAAAATGTTAGTCTACCATTCCAGTTTAAAAAAATTTGAGTATAATGATTGTGATCTAAGTAAATATAAATGACGGGTGATGATAGTTTTAGGCCAAAACGTTATGTCATTTGTAAAAGAATTATATGACTAAAAGATAATTTCAGCGAATCCAGGCTTTTATTTGCACTTTTAATTGCCACTTTGGAATTACGAAAACCAAAAACTGCTTCAGTTTCCACTTGAATATCAAGACTTTTATACAATTTCAAAGTCAGAGTTTTCATAGATAGATAATATACCTACTCTTATTGTACACCATAACAGAATTAAATAAGGACTTAAAAACTGCAAAGGTTGTTGCAATGTGCGCGGTCTTATCGCTAAACATTCTACAGACAACCTTAGGATCGATAATAAAGGATTTTAGCGTAGGAATCTACTTGGATTTAGAAAATTACAGTGCCTTTTTCACCGTGTTGAGAAATAAAATAGATACGCTTTAGCAAAATCGGCGTGAAATTTTCTGGCTTTTACCTGTAACAAGTGTAAAAGAAAATACAGCTGGGAAAAACGTGGTCACGAAAACAGGGTATCATAGTAGGTGCATTTCACATGTCTTTTGATTATATTCGGTCTTTAGGACATTCACCATTATAAGAGCAATGGTGCTGATGGAAATCACACAAAGTGATGTGCCGGCAAGGCACATCACTTTGTGTGTGCTCGGCTTTGTACCCACATCCTACAAATTCGTAAGTCGTGTCTATAACCAATCTTCTTCAAGTTAAAACATTATGTTTAGTCTAAAAAACAGCTAAGTGAACTCCGCTCGCTGATGCAGACATAATATCATCAAGTCAAGAGTGAATAGGTTACTTCTAGGCAGAGGCAGCCTTACCCATTGCGAGGCCCCGGGCGGCAGGTCTTTGTGAGGTCCTTTATCCTTCGTGAAAAGTATGTGAATCAAAGTAAGTGTATGATGTTTGTTTTATAATTAAACACCTTTTTATATGGTTTATACCATTTATTAGTATAATTATTGTACATTACAGTTACAGCTCGTGCCGCGATCCAGAGCGTCTCTCTCCGGTGTCTGCGGTGTTGCCAACCCTATATGTTAGTGTTGTTACTACTAATTATGTCTCCTCTCACATCCCTTCTCTTTTCTTAAAATAATTAATCATTACAATATTCATGCAAATAATTTGGTTTCTTAACAATTCGACCACTTCTAGTTTTTTTATTTTCTACAACAATATTGTCAAAATTAAATGTAACAGACTTCTTGGCTTTACTATTTACTATGTCATTATTAGCTCCAAGATCAGTCTGTTCATCAAGACAATCTACAAAGTTATCCACATCACAATTAACATATTCAAAATTTAAATTATCATTATTTTCCACAATGTCATTCATAATATCTTTGTTACAATTATTAAAGTCTATATCTCTAAAAGCTAAATTCTCAGTACAGTCATCATCTGTTACATTAACATTCGTTACCTTATCATAACATCTTTCATTTAATGTGTTATTTTGTATTATACATTCTAGGTCCTCATCATCATAATCATATGTATTTTTAACATTAAATTTTCTATATTTTGAACCTTTAAATATATTATATCTGTTTCTCAGAACTTTCTGCCCATTTTCCAATAATATTACATAGGATCTATCTTTATCCCCTTCTTTTACAATTTTACCTGGAATTAACTTATTCTTATTTCTATCTCTAATATAAACATTTTGTCCATTAAAGAATATTATTCCTTTACCCTTAAATTTCTTATCATGATACAATTTATATCTTTCATTTTTCTTTTGTACATAGTTTTTTATTTTCTTATACTTTGTTTCATAACCATTTCTATTCACAGGTAACAAAGAAGCTACTTGTCTACCAATCATCATCTCATTTGGCGACTTTAACTCATTATCAATAGGCATATTCCTGTATTCTAACATAGCTAAATCAATATTTTTATTTTCTAATATACATTTTTTTAACATCCTTTTAACTGTTTGAATGTGGCGCTCAACCATCCCATTAGACCTAGCATAATAAGGTGTTGATGTCTTATGTTTAAACCCAAATTGCTGACAGAAATCTACAAATACAGAACTTCTGTATTGAGCTCCATCATCTGTATATAATAATTCAGGGATTCCCCATCTAGAGAATGATGTTTGTAAAGCTTTTATATGCTCCTCCGCTGATTGATTTTTTAATACACTTATCTCTACATACTTAGTAAGATAATCTACTATTAATAAAAATATTTTATTATTTAAGAAAAACATATCCGCTCCTATTGTACTCCATGGTTTATTGGGAACTTCTCTTAATTTTAATGGTTCATAACTATGACTTTTTTGAAACTGTAAACAGATGTCACAATTTTTAATCATATCTTCTATTTCTTTATTCACATGTGGCCAATATAACAATCCTTTTATTCTATTTTTACACTTTTCATAACCCATATGATTGTAATGAATTTGCTTTAACATGTCAGAACGTAATGATTTTGGTACTAACAAAGCTGAATCTTTGAATATTAAACCGTTAGCTACATATAAGCTTTCTTTAATAGAATGATAAAACTTTAATTGAAATGGAATATCAGAATATTTAGGCCAATCATTTTGAATATAATTAATAAGCAATACCAAGTTTTCATCTTTAGCTGTTTCTTCTTGAAATATTTTTAATTTTTGCTCACTAATATTTAAATTTTCTATAATCATACAGACATGCATTTCTATCTTTTCATCAATATCCTGATTACATATGTTATCATGTACATATGCCCTAGATAATGCATCAGCCACTAGGAGTTCTTTACCAGGTTTATATTTAATATCTAAGTCATAACCTTGTATGCGCATTCTTAATTTTTGCAATCTTAATGGAGTTTCGTTCATAGATTTTTTAAATATCTGTTCAAGTGGTTTATGGTCAGTTTCTACTGTAATTTGTTTGCCATATATGTATTGATGGAACTTTTCACATGCATATACAATTGCTAATAATTCCTTCTCAATTTGTGCCCATGATTTCTGCGACTCAGTTAATGATTTAGAAGCATAAGCTACTGGTGCATTATGTTGCAATAAAACTGCTCCTAACCCTGTACTACTACTATCAACCGACAATGTAATAGGACTATTTATCTCAAAATATTTTAAAACCGGTTCTGTAGTTAAGATTTGTTTTAATTTATTGAAAGCTTCCTTTTGTTTTTCACTCCATACAAATACAGAATTCTTTTTCACTAATTCTCTCAATGAATTTGTAATATCTGATAAGTTAGGTATAAATTTAGATACATAAGTTATGATTCCTAAAAATGTTTGTAACTCTTTTTTACTTGTGGGCTCTTTCATATTAACAATAGCTCTAATTTTCTCTGTATCAGGTCTAATACCTGTGCTACTCAATATATGGCCTACATATTTGACCTCAGTTACCCCAAACTGACACTTATCTTTGTTGAATTTTACTCCTGCTTGTTTAGCCCTGTTCAAAACTTGTTTTAATCTCTTATCATGGGATTCCTTAGATTCTCCCCATATTAACAATTCGTCAACATATTGTTCTACCCCTTCAATGTCACAAAATATGTCATGAAAACATTTACTAAAAACTTCAGGTGCTGAGTTTAAACCAAAGGGTAATCTTTTATAACAATACCTACCAAAGTCACCAGCATTAAATGTTGTATATATTTGACTCTTTTTTGATAATTTAATCATGTAAAATCCTTTAGAGGCGTCTAGCACCGAAAAATACTTGGCATTAGGCATTCTAGCGACTAATTCCTCAAAAGTACTCATTTTAAATCTTTCTCTGATTATACATTTGTTCAAATTCTGTGGATCTAAACAAAGTCTGATAGAACCATCGTTTTTCTTTGCCACAACCATAGAATTAACCCATTCAGTAGGCTCATTTACCTTTCTAATGACACCTAACTTCACTAATTTATCTAATTCACTTTTAATTTGATCTTGTAATTTAAATGGAATTTTTCTAGGTCTTTCTGCAATTGGTACACAATTTTCCTTTAATTTAATATCATATTCATATTTTAACTCACCTAAACCAGTGAATAATTCACTATATTCTGACACAATGTCACTTTTATTTACCAACTTTACCCTGTTAATAATACCAAGCTTTACTGCAGTTGAGTAACTTAAAATACTGGGTGTGTTAAAATCCACTACAAAGAGTTTACATAAACAGTCACTGTTGTTGTATCTTAATTTTGTATCACAAGTTCCAAGTATTTTGATCTCAGATCCATCAAAATTTGTCAATCTTATATTCCTACATGTATTTAGTTGCAATTTTAATTGATTCATTGTATTTCTATTTATGATATCCACTTGAGAACCTGTATCAATTTTAAATTTCATATATTTGTTATTTACTTGTATATTTATATACCACTCCTTGCTTACTGAGTTTACTGCATAAACTGTATCTATTCTAAGCTGTTCTATATTTTCACTGTTGACTACTGAACATTTATAAGTACAACATGAAGTAAAATGATTAAATTTATGACATTTTATACATTTTTTACCGTATGCTGGGCATTTACCATAACCATGAAACTTATTGCATTTTCTACATGGTCTTGATGTACTGGCATCTTTTTTAAAATGCTCACCTGACCTTTCTTGATAATTTGATTGTCTGCCACTGGATGTTCCTCGCGCACCATAACTTGCTTGACCTGGAGTTCTACTACGACCCCTGGCTTTTGGTTCTCGTTTATTTGCTGATAGGCGACTGTATGTTCCTTTGTTTACTGCACCTACTTCATTTGAGAATTCACTATTTAAAGTTTTTATTTGACTTTGAGCCACTTCTGCGGCTTTACATATACTCATGCACTTGTCAAGTGTCAGTTCTGGTATTCTTAGTAATTTTTCTCTGATATTACCATCAGTAATTCCAAGTACTATTTGATCTTTTATAAGACTATCCTTTAAGGTTCCAAAGTTACAATCTAAACTGAGAGATTTTAGTGCTGTATGGTATTCTTCGTATTGTTCGTCAGTTTTTTGTTTTCTTGAGAAGAATAGATATCTGTTATACGTTTCATTTGTAGGTGGACTACAGTTTTTCTCCAGACGTATGAGTACCTCATTGTATGATATGCTCGCCTTGTCCTCGAAACTATTATATATTAGCAGACCCTCTTCACCGATGCAGTGTAATAATAGAGCTTTTTTCTGTTCATCATTTAGACGTGTATCTGCTCCACTGGCGAGAAAATATAGGTCAAACCGCTGTTTCCAGTTTTCGAAACTTCTCTTTTTCGATTTCGACCCAACCAAAGATAATGGCGGCGGCGGTTGTAGTTGTTCCATCTCTTACCTCTTTTTACTTTGTTCAGCGGCAATTTTTAGTTATCCTCAGCGCCATGTATGATGTTTGTTTTATAATTAAACACCTTTTTATATGGTTTATACCATTTATTAGTATAATTATTGTACATTACAGTTACAGCTCGTGCCGCGATCCAGAGCGTCTCTCTCCGGGTCCGGTGTCTGCGGTGTTGCCAACCCTATATGTTAGTGTTGTTACTACTAATTATGTCTCCTCTCACAGTAAGTCTGGTTATTTGGTTTAGGTATTTGTGAGGAGAAATGCTAAAGTTATACAAATAAATAAAATTTTAGTTTTAAAATGTTTAAACATTGAAAGATTTACAAAATTAACAAATACAGATATGATACATTTTAAAATTGATGTTTGCGGCTTTAAAGCACAATAATCTAACGAATGAGCTATGTAGGTACGTCATTTTCGATTGAAAGAAATAGCAAGGGCTGAGACTTGAGAGCCGATCTTGTGGCTGAGATGTACTCTTTATTTTACACGATAACAGAATTAAATGAGGACTTAAAAACTAAAGCGTGTTACAATGGGCGGTCTTATCGCTAAAAGCGATCTTTTACAGACAACCTTTGGATGGATTTGACACAGCAGGAGAAAATAAATACGCGGGTAGGCGCGATATTCAAGAACTACATAATGAATTTTTCAATTATGTTTTGAACGAATGAATTAGTTAACTAACTTTATTTTAATTTATCCTTATTAGCCTTAGCCTTATTTTACCTTAGCCTTATTTTACCTTAATAAGTAATTAATGATCAAAATCAAAGATTTAAATAAAAAAAAAATGGTTTAAAAATTTATATTTTTATTTGCTTGGGTTGTTGCGCGAGGCCCCTGCAGGAGCGAGGCACCGGGCGATTGCCTTGTTCGCCACCCCCTAAGGTCGCCACTGCTTCTAGGTAAGCGTGCTCCATCTTCGACCATCATTTAACATTAGGTGAGATGGTGGTCAAACATCAGCCTATAATCAATAAAAAAAATATTGACAGGGCATGGAAAGCAATCTTGAGCAAAGCATTTTTTTTTTTTTTTTTCAAGAGAGCGAGCAATGTGAGTAGAATTCACGTTAAGTACTAGCAATCTTGTTAAACCCTCCAACTAAGCTAAATATGCTTGTGTCGGGAGTGGGTTCACGACAATAGTGTAATGAGTGGGGCTCGAACACGCGACCTCTTGGTCACAAGTCCGACAAGTTAGCCAATAGGCTATTGACGCTTCTAATTAAATAAAGAAATAACTAAAACTGGTGAAGGTGGCTCTTTGTCTGATAGATTCGCCACATATACAGTTGAGATCTGAGACGTCTGTGAATCCCATCTGTGGAAATTATCTTTGCTTCGGCTGACTTGGGTTCGCAGTCTGTCAACAGTTCCAAGCCGGCCACGGTAACTGGTACCCAGATGGAAGGCTCTCAGAGGGCTGGATGAAGCCTTCAGGTAAAATGAAATGAATAATATTTTTGTTGTAAATTGGTTATAAATAACACGATATAGATAGGGTTGCCATCCATCCAGGTTTTCGCGGATTTGTCTTAATTTGGAGAGAGTCCGGGGGGGGTCCGGGGGGATTTTCCCAATAAGCGTCCAGGTACAAAACCCGGACACATTGGTCTTACGGGTACCAAAAAGCACGATCTCTATTATTATTTTCCTATGGTATTTCATCTCATTGTTTATGTTACGTTGATTAAATTAAAAGGAAGAGACTGTTATTAAAAAAGTTCTAAAACTCTACAATCTTATCACTTTATCAATAAATAAAAACCATACTTAAACATCGTTGTTTTTAGTTTCAAGTACAAAAATATATTTTTCTACGGTTTCCGGGGAAAAACTGTAATTTTACCCAAATGTCCGGGGTTTATAAGTCTTTTTCTGGGGCCGGCAAATTTGGTGATAGCAACCCTATATACATGGATCATGAGAGAGATACCTATGTACACTTAAAATTACTCAATGTCAACTCACCTCATTGTTTATGTTACGTTGATTAAATGAAAAGGAAGAGACTGTTATTAAAAAAGTTCTAAAGCTCTACAATGTTATCACTTTATCAGTAAATAAAAATTCCTGATCGCTATAACCTGGCAGTCTTTAAGTCAAGAGTGAATAGGTTACTTCTAGGCAAGCGTGCTCCATCTTTGACCACATCATCACTTACTATCAGGTGAGATGGTGGTCAAACGCAAGCCTGTTATCAATAAAAAAAAATTAAACATCGTTGTTTTTAGTTTCAAGTTCAAAAATGTATTTTTCTACGGTTTCCGGGGAAAAACTGTGATTTTACCCAAATGTCCGGGGTTTATTTATAAGTCCCATCTCGGCACCTTCCCATCTCGGCACCCATGAATTATTTTATCATCTTTACAAAAAATTCCCATCTCGGCACTTCGTCATTAGTCGTTGCTAAGTACAGTCATCAAAAAATGGATACACTGTATCAGTATAGTGAGTAAATCAAATTGACTCAAAACTAAAAATTTAAAAAAAGTACCTATAAAATAAGTTTAATTTTAAATTTTTAGTGTTTAGTGGACAAAGTAAAATATATTTTCATGGGACTTTGGGACATGGGACTTTCAGTTATGATGATCCTAACTACACCAAATTCGACGATTACATGGTTCAACAATGGCTGGAAAATGGACCTCCAAACGAAGCAAGAGAATGGATGGCTAAATGGTGTTGTTACGGCGAGAGACACCGTATCACCAATAGCGTAGAAGGTTGGAATGGGAGATTAAATAGGCGTGTCGGCAAAAGACCTACTTTAATCAAATATTTAAGTGTCGTGAAACATGATACAAGGTGGTTTGCATTTAAAATGATCAAATTTTTCAAGTGTAACATTCCTATTTCCAAGAAAAAAGAGAAATAAGTACGTAAAGTCCCAAGTCGAAATCAACCAAATTGTAGCAAATTATGAAAATGGTTCGATAAATTTAAAAAGCTGCATAGAACAACTGTCTGCAATAATTGCCATATTTGTTTCGTGGACGACGACAAAGTAACTGTGATTTTATTTATTTTTGATAAGTAATGTTTAAAATTATTGCTATTATTGTAAGAAAATTATGTACAATGTTGATTTCTCTGTGATATAGAAGATTAAAAAATAGTCTACTTACAACTGTTGATTAGTGTAATATTTTTTTATTAGTTTGTTTTTTGTATGAAGAGTAACAACTTGCGGTGATTTTATTATTTCAGATATTTTTAAGACTAATATTTTTTATATTTAGAATTTTTACCTATTATGTAGGTATAAAAATATAGAATTCCGATTTATGTGATAAATAAGACTGAAAATGAATGTACAGCGAGTTATAGCAATTAGCTGACCCCCTTTGCAATTATTTTATATTTTATTTATTTGAGCGAAGTAAATAAAATATAAAAGAATTGCAAAGGGGGATTAGTTAATTGCTATGACTGTACAGTGAACGCGTAATCAAGCCTACTCGTATAATTTAGTACCAGTATGAAAGTCCTCAAAGTATGAACGCCCTTTTGCATACGTCCCGGTTATACTGATTAAACGTTAATTGTACATAATAACTGTTGATTTTTGTAATATGTTTTTACATAATTGCTGGAAAGATTTTAAAACAATTTACTGCCAAGGCAGAGATAATGGAGCCTCTAAAAAGCGATTCAAGGGCTTGTCTGTGAAAATGGTAATTTAAAAAGAAACAAAAATGATTTAATAAATAATAAAGTTGATTTACTAACTATACTGATACTGTGTTTCCGTTTCTTTTTGTGTACCTTAAAATGATTCATGAGAGGGTGCCGAAATGAGAATTTTTCGTAGACAAGATAAATAAATTCTTGGGTGCCGAGATGGGAAGGTGCCGAGATGGGAATAAACCTAAGTCTTTGTCTGGGGCCGGCGCAACTCTATATTTAGATAGCTTAATGAGGCCAGTGTTTCCTAACTGACTACTCTGAGAAGAATCACCGAAACAAACTCCCAGGTCGACGTCACTTTTAAAGTCCATTCAATTCGTACTGGTCAAATCATATGAGAAGCATGTAGGTTTAAGTCTGTGGTGCTTTTTTGAGGAAAGAAGCGCTCAGATTTGAGCGGACCTGTCCAGATAGTAGTCAGTTAGACATTAGTCAGTTATCGTGTAGCTCAAATTAGGTGGTTTACTTTCTCCAAACATCGTACCTTACTTGTACTTAGTTGTAAGGTAACCAATATACCACCACTGCTATGGCTGAAAAAAATAAGGCACAAAGTCCAAATGGGAGATTGATACATACCTACATGATTAATTGGTACCTAATACCGAAGCTATCTCATCATCAGTCAATATCACATCTATTACTAACCGAGTGTTATAAGTGCGAGTAAGACTCACCCATGGAAGGTTCCGTAGTAGGTACGTAAAATAATTTTGTTTTTCATAGTGTTTGTATAAATGACAGGTGCTATATCACAAAAAATTGGCCAAGTGCGAGTCGGACTCGCCCATGAAGGGTTCCGTAGTAACTATAATAAATATAACATACTTAATATATTTATTTGAAAAAAAAAAAAAAACATAAAACCGGAAAGCGGTTCACAGAATACATCTACCTACCAAGTTTCACATGTATAGTCTTAATAGTTTCGGAATAAAATGGCTATGACATACGGACGGACGAACAGACGGACAGACGGACAGACATGTCGAAACTATAAGGGTTCCGTTTTTTGCCATTCGGCTACGGAACCCCAAAAACTCTGCTGACTATATTTCGTTCAAAGCAATTTTCGTTGAAAGTTTTTTTGTAAGGTCTGAAGTATACATATTTTTTTAGACTTTTCACTCCTTTATTTTAAATGTTAGAGGGTGGACTCCCATTTTACCACTTTGGCAGTGTACCTATATTTTTAAAAGGATTGAATTTGAAAAAAAAAAATTTTTAAATATCAATCTCATTTTTAAGACATTTTTTTGAGCATTGTAAATAAAGCTGTTGAGTTTCCTATGAATAAATAAATCTATAGACACCACGGTTTCATGAACCTTCTTAATTTTTATCTCTTTTATTTTTGTTTAAAAATCACTTGGTTGGGTTACAGAATCCATCTACCTACCAAGTTTTAACACTGTGGTCCTAATAGCTTTGGAATAAAATGGCTGTGAGATACGGACGGGCAGAAATTCAGACATGACGAATCTATAAGGGTTCGTTTTTGCCATTCAGCTACGGAACCCTAAAATCATGTTTATTATGAAACAGTAAACCAAATATTCGGGTTAGTAAACTGTAGGTACCTATGTATTATGCGTAATTCCATATTACATTTTCTTCTTGGTGTGGTGTGACACTAATAATAACTTAGTGCGTACTTGAAATTCGACGACCTACGTATCAAGTATTATAGGTACCTACTTATACGTAGAAAGAGAAATATTGATGTCATTGTTACCAAAGGATTTACGGATTTTTCCATCGACACTGCACCTTAATTGCATAACACATTCGTAAACATATTCATTGATTTTATTTATAACCAGCTGCTGCCCGCAACATCGTTCGCTTTAGCGGATTTCCCGCGTAAATCCCGATCCCGTGGGAATGCCGGGGTAAAAAGTAGCCTGTGTGTTATTCCAGGGTGTCAACTATCTACTCACAAAATTTCATTAAAATCCATCCAGTAGGTCCGGAGATTAGCGTGTACAAACAGACAGATATTTTTAATTTTTTTGGACCGTGTGTCCAAGTGCGAGTCAGAATCGCTCATGAAGGGTTCCGTAGTAACTACGGAAAATAACTTCGTTTTTCATAGTGTTTGTATAAAATACAAAGTTATATTTGCGGTTTTAGAAAATGTGCTATATTTAAAAAACGGCTGTTCTTATCTCGTTTCAAACAATTTTCGTTGAAAGTATTCATTAAGATCTACAGCATATATATATTTTTTTTAGATTTTTTTTCTTTTATTAAAAAGTGAGTAGGGGAGACACTTTACCACTTGGAAGCGTATATCTTTTAAACGATTGACTTCAAGAAAAAGTGGTTTTAGAAACCTGAATGTCACTTTTGAAGACCTGTCTATAGATACTACATAGGTACGTATAGGTTTGATGAAAAAATATATTTTTAGTTTCAGTTCTATGTATCCTCTTAATTTTGAGCCCCCCCCGGGCGTTTTTTGCGGGCGTGTCTCTGAGAGAGAAAACAAAAATTTATTGAAATAGAAAATTTTGCCACTTGGCTGAGGCCTCTGGAGTGAATAAATAAAACATAACGCTAGTGATGTGATGAATGTTATTTTGAGCGCATTGTTATAATCAACATCGTGATGTGATGCGTAATTTTATTTATTTTATATTAATAATGCTTTTTATTACTTTTTGTATTTATCGGGACATTTCGTGTCCCGATCAGCGGCAAATCGGGACGCATTCCCAAACCCCTAATAATCGGGACGTCCCGCGAAAATCGGTACACCTGGCAACACTAGTTACGGGTATGTTCTAATAAGATACCGCGGTCCTGGAATGCAAGTGCAAGGAGGAGCAGTTGGGTCTTTAGTCAGTAGAAGCCTGAGAAGGAAGAGTGAGAGGAAAGAGTCCCTCGATGATTTACCCACATAAAAAAACATTTGATAGAAAACACAAAGTTTTTTTTTACCATCTCACGTGATGGTAAGTGATGATGTGGTCGAAAATGGAACACGCTTACCTAGAAGTAACCTATTCACTCTTGAGTTTAAGATTAGGTACTTAAATTTGAAGCGATCATTGACTTATTTAACAAAATAAAATCCCACATAAAACAGCAAACACCACATCGCACAATATCGTGGGAATTGTCCTGACACAGCGCGATTTATTTCACAACAGTCAAGTTCAAACTTAGTGCTTATTTCAATAACTTGCCCGTTTATCAATGGCGTTAGTAATTACTTAGCAAAAATACAGGAAACACCGTGTGAATGATCGTTCGTTGTTGAGTTGTGAGTAACCTTAATACATTTTAATGCTGTTATAGCACTTTCTGGTGTCATTATAAGATGCACTTTTGAGGTGATGTAATCGTATGTTTATATGGGGAAATAATCTATTGTATACGGAATAGTTAAAGAGGTACCTCAATTTAATTATTCTGTGCTACTTACTCGAGCTAAACTAATATTTTAAGGAGGAATGTTAATGTAATGTGAATATTTGTTAGTTTGTTTTTATTTTTATTGAAAGTAGGTTCGCGTTTGACCACCGTCTCACCTGATGGTAAGTGATGATGTGGTCGAAGATGGAGCACGCTTACCTTTTTACGCTTTACTTTTGTAACCTATTCACTCTTGACTTAAAGACTCCTAAGTTATAGCTCTCGGGAAACACAGACTCCGGCAGGGAATTCCACTCCTTAGCTGTACACACAATGAAAGTATTCCCAAATTTTGTGCGTATGGGTGGGAAGTCCACCACGTAACGATGGCGCTTCGCCGTTTGTCTCGTAGTCCGATGATGGAACGGGCTTATAATGGATATAATACTCAAAAAAATCTGAACTTATTTCAAAAATTCATTCACCAATATACCTACATCTACATTTTCAGCACTTTAATTTCGCTTCTTCAGGGTTATTGTGTTACACAGACCTCCAAAACCCAGTAACTGAAAGCTTCTGCCTACGTTACTGGGTTGGTTGTGGAGGTCAAATAGATAGTGAATCCATTTAAAACACTAATATTCAGCTGCACCCGGTTAGACTACATGGAAGCCGGTCCCAATATATTACTTCACTTCAGCAATGAAACGGCATTCTAGTATTCATTTGTTCTTTTCTAGAGTCCCATCTATCTCATTCGGTTATTTAACGAGAAACTTATTATAGTCCTCGTCATGTAAGTTGGCAAGGTTTTGGCGTAGTGGGGGTAAGTTCGCGCATCTTGCACTTAGTGGAAGAAAAAACTTGTCACTTTTACTGCTTGCCATTATTCTATGGTTATTGCCATCATTTATTTTTAATCATGTCTGTTCAGAAGAATGTTAAAGAAACAAGAGGAATTCATTCGTTAATACGGTATTTTAAATAAAATACGTAGATATAATACATAAATACATTTAAAAGTGAAAAAAAAATGTATTAAAAAAACATTAAAAATAATATGTTCTCGTCGTCGCAATTAGTTAATAAAACTGCTACCCCTTTTATTCTTCTTTTTTCCCGGTCCTAAAGACAGTGACGAATTCGGAATTTCAACCTTCCTTAACTATAGTGTCTAACTGTTCTTTATGACGTTTTAATAGTCTGCGTAAAACGGTATTTGGTCCTGGCATTGTAATCAATGTAACAAAAACTAAATTTAAAACAACAACTCGTAACAAAAACAAAGGGTACAACTTTCGTGTACGCAAGTGTATTCGGGAGCAAATTGAACGACAACTACTGACGCACCAATCGCGCGCTCGGAGCGGCGCTACGTCATACCCCGCGTCCCGCTGACAACCGCTGACACCTAAAAATCGAATTCTACGCATTGAACGACTCTTGCCAAGTTATTTGACGAGAACTATACTTACGTATTTGTAACTAGCACTTTGCCCGCAAATTCGACCGCGTGGATTTCGGACTTATATATAGCTGTAGGCTATAAATTATTACACTCACCCATTACGCACCTTAGGTACTACTTTTGACATATTTTTTTAGAATTGTATCATGACTTTCGGAGATTACTTCCTACATACAAACTTACAAATCAATTTTACCTCTATAATATTAGTCTTCTTCTTATCGTGTGGGTAGTAAGGTCTAACGACCCCATACACCCTTTTTTTTTTTTTTAGCTTAGTAAAATTATCAAATAGGTAAGTCCTCCCACCCCGGGCAGAGTGGGAGGGACTGTCAGACTTTTACTGACTGAAATCCACGGTGTTCCTTCAATTACCCTTTACGTACCGGGGTCACGGTAACGGGATGAGTCCCACGACCCCGGCAGGCTTCGGCCCTCTACGGGGGGGCCTCGTCATATTGCTGACGCTCTTTGAGGCGCGCGTGGAACACGACGCGCCGTCGACCCGGGCATGGTCCATGGTCGGACAGCGAGTTGCCCTTTACTCGCTGTCCGCATGCCCGCGCCTACGGTGGCCGGAGATCGTCGGCCGACGTCCGACGCCGTGGGCGTCTACCACTGCGGCTGGGCTGGAGGGAGGACGCCATCCTCTCCCTCTCGCGGCCCGCCTCCTCCTTCGGAAGCATGACTACTTCGCAGAAGGAGGCGACCGCTTCCCACTCCCTCTCGCACCGCAGCATGGCCTCGACCAATGCCGGGCGCGAGAGGTCTCCGCCTATTGCCGCCGTGAGGACACGTCGGTGCTCTGCCCAAGCGGGGCAGTCCTGCACCGTGTGCTCGACTGTGTCCTCAGGGCGACCCTCGCAGTGGTGACACCCAGGCGTTTCCTCCTTTCCCATCAGACACAGGTACCTCCCGAAACTTCCGTGTCCGGTGAGGACCTGCGTCATGCGGTAGGTCAGGACGCCGTGACGCCGATCTAGCCACTCCTCAAAGAGGGGTCTTACCGCCGCAATTGCGGCGTGCCCGGACCCCATACACCCTAGTGTCAGAGTTTCTAGACCGCCTCAAGGGCATCTGATGTGGTCTATTTTGACGACCGCCATTTGGCGACCGGGACCACCGGCTTATACATGCCTTCCGAAACACGGAACCATCTTTTTAACAGGCAATCAGGTGATTCAGGCCTGCAGTGTCCTAGCCAAACTGGAAACAACTTTACAAAGTATGCTTCCCGAGGGAATCGAACCTAAGACTACCGGGTCACAAGGCAAACGCCTAAACCACTCGACCACGGAGGCAGTTAATAATGTTAGTACCTATAGAATTATATTAGTGATGATATATTATGTTTCCACTGCTGGAACAGATGCTCTATGAGAGGGAAATGGCTATAAACCATCACACGCGCCTAGTTGGATATCCCCATTCCCATGTCTTTGATTTTTTGTTGTCCTCAGACAAGCTGGTTTCCTCTTGAATTCTCGATGTTTTTCTTCACTGATTGTATACTACGATTATATCGTATATTGATAATTACGCCAAAAACTAATCGTTCGACCTTAAATACAACGTACACCACCAATCAACCTTAAAAATTGGCCAAGTGCGAGTCAGACTCGCCCATGAAGGGTTCCGTAGTAACTACGCCAAATAACTTTGTTTTTCATAGCGTTTGTATGAATTACAAAGTTATATTTGCGGTTTCAGAAAATATGCTTTATCTCAAAAACTGCTGACCCGATCTCGTTTAAACCAAATTTTGTTGAAAGTTTACATAAGATCTACAACAAATATATATTATTTAAATATTTTTTTATTTTGTACTTAAATTTCGGAAAGCGGTTCACAGAATACATCTAAGTACTAGTTTCACATGTACTTATAGAACCCTAAAAATATAGTCATGCAAAAGTTGTAGTGATGCAAAATCAAACCTGTACTCGACGTTTTATTATTTCACAGAAGTGCGAGTCAGACTCGCCCATGAAGGGTTCCGTAGTAACTACGCCAAATAACTTTGTTTTTCATAGCGTTTGTATGAATTACAAAGTTATATTTGCGGTTTCAGAAAATATGCTTTATCTCAAAAACTGCTGACCCGATCTCGTTTAAACCAAATTTTGTTGAAAGTTTACATAAGATCTACAACAAATATATATTATTTAAATATTTTTTTATTTTGTACTTAAATTTCGGAAAGCGGTTCACAGAATACATCTAAGTACTAGTTTCACATGTACTTATAGAACCCTAAAAATATAGTCATGCAAAAGTTGTAGTGATGCAAAATCAAACCTGTACTCGACGTTTTATTATTTCACAGAAATATTTGATGGTTTAAAATTATGTATTTATTTGTTGTAATGTTATTATAACTTTACATCGTTTAAAAGGTAACCAGGATAATAAAATAATGTTCTTTGGGACACAAGTATTTTCGTAAGTACCTATATTCTCAAAATTGTTATCTTTAAAAGATAACAATTTTGATATGAAATTTGAGCGAGACATTTGAGAGATCCTTTGCACAGGGTTTTTTTTTAAATACATACAAGATAGAAGAAGTTGCAACAATTCTATATTAGACTTAAAATTTGCTATCTACATATCGCACTCATAAAATGAAAATGCTATTTTTGGGGTTGAGCAATAAATTAAAAAAAGTGTTGAGTAATTTTAAGTGTACATAGGTATCTCTCTCATGATCCATGTATGTATATAGGGCTGCCATCACCAAATTTGCCGGCCCCAGACAAAGACTTATACATAAATCCTGGACATTTGGGTAAAATCACAGTTTTTCCCCGGACACTGTAGAAAGATACATTTTTGAACTTGAAACTATAAACAACGATGTTTAATTATGATTTTTATTTACTGATAAAGTGATAACATTGTAGAGCTTTAGAACTTTTTTAATAACAGTCTCTTCCTTTTCATTTAATCAATGTAACATAAACAATGATATGAAATACCATAGGAAAATAATAATAGAGATCGTGCTTTTTCGTACCCGTAAGACCAACCCATAAAAAAGCAATACTTGTCAAAAAAACCAAGTCTCGCAACTCAGTTCTTCTACCGTAAAAGTTGTGAGATCCATGTAATACCAACCAAGTCGGTTATTAATTTATTCAGTCGCTACTTAAGGGGCCTTCTGTCTTAAGTTGTTACGTAATTATCTAACCTAACAACATCTTATAATGACCATATCAATATTGAAAATCTTTAACGTTTTAAATAAATAGATTGACTCGGCCATCGCATGACAACACAATATATCTCACAAGTAATACATACATATATAAATTAGATTGTTTAATGCGTTTGCTAAGTCAATTAATTTATTTAAAACAGTAATTATTATCACCATCAGAAGTTACAGAATTTATAAGTTTGGTCACTCTTATTCTGTGTGATATTTCGTTTGCATCTGTTTGTAGACTTAGGTACGCCGATTATATGATGAAAGAATAAATGCAAAACGCACGAAAATAAACTCTTTACAAAATCAACAGAATTGTATTGAATGATCTGTGTGTGAGCTTTTGTGTTGTGTGTGTGTGTGTGTTTGAGTGTGGCGTGCGTGTTATTTTATGTGTGGTGTGTGTGTGTGTGGGGTGCATTTGATTTGACTGGAAGCCGACTTTAACACAGTTGGAAAAAGGTTAGGCATATGATGAGCATTTAGTATTTATCACAACGACATGGTGCGCCAAATCATTACTACCAGACGCACGGCTGGGTACCACCCTCACTTGGTTAATATACCGTCTTGTCGTACCAAGCGCTTCTCTTCCACATTTATTGTGCGCACAGCTAAGCTGTGGAATTCTCTGCCGGCTTCTGTGTTCCCTGCCACTTATGACCTTTCAGCCTTTAAAGCACGAGTAAATAGGCATCTTCTGGGCTCGCTCGTCCCATCTTAGACCTCATCTATCGCTTACCATCAGGCGAGATCGAGGTCAAGAGTGGGCCCATCAGTAATAAAAAAAAAATAGTTAGATAGATAGATAAAACTTTAATTGGTCAACAGAAGACACAACATACAAAATTACATTAACACATAAATTACAGAAAAAAAAAGAACAGGATAAACGTATATATACCATCAAAAATATTATAAAATGAAAAAAAAAAGGAAAAGAAAACAAATTAAAATATGCCTGATGCTGGTATTCTGCTGGATCCCAGTAGCCGTACTTACGGACGTAGAGCAGGTGGCGTACAATTAAATAAAAAAATGAACTTGAGAGAACCTAATGATCTGCGATATTATTTGTGCAGTATTTATACAAAGGCAGCATTTCCTATAGGTACATACATCAAGCTGATACTGCAGAAAATATATGTAAGGTGTTTTAATAGCAAAATTTGTGTGAATTTTATCTAAATAAGTAAATAGTTAATCACTTTATTTATTTTAATAAATAATTTTATTTATTAAATATAATTCTGTAATAATTCAGTATATTACGTTCCCACAGCTGGGACAGAGGCCTCCTTTCTGTGAGAGGGAATGGACCATAATTTATCACGTGGGTACAATGTGGGTTGGTCGATGAAAGCAGTGGTGGCCAAGGGCTTGACTTGAGAGTTGAAGGTCGTGAGCTCAGACCCTGCCAGCCACATTACATTGTGCAATTTATATCATCTCCCAGATCGGGGAAGGAAAACATCGATAGGAAAATGTACTAGAGCCAAAAATTCGAATCAATTTAAAAATTAATAAATAATTCAAACAAACACTGTCTTATCGATTTATTTTTTGGCTAATATAAATCAACTCTTTATTGCATTACATATGTCTTACAAATAGGTGTTAAATGTACTTAACGAAAAATTATAATTAAAAAATACAAAAAAAATATTAAAATAAATAATAATAATTGTGAAATTAATTATTATTATTATAAATAAATTATGTCGGGCACAGAAAATTAAGACAGAGGAAGAGGGTAGTACCTAACTAATCAAGATAGCTATTATTTATTATTTATGTACACACATGACAAATAAATAAAATATAATATATAATAA
The DNA here is from genome assembly GCA_943138885.2 of Tholera decimalis. Lineage (NCBI taxonomy): Eukaryota > Metazoa > Arthropoda > Insecta > Lepidoptera > Noctuidae > Tholera > Tholera decimalis. The sequence continues at coordinate 8,076,461 of OW964571.2, forward strand.
TAAAATAAATAAATGAGTTACAAAGGAAAAAAAAAATTAAATACAGACAAAAGAGCACAAAGGTGCTGCTTATTTCCTAAGAAATTTCTTCCAGCAGACCTGTGGCAGGAGAGTTGAAGAGGAGATGATAGACACAGTGTGTATAAATACTAATTACGATAAATGAAACATACTATAAAATTAAACTAAAATGATATAATTAACAAATATTTACATACATAGAATTAAAATACATATTTATATTAATGCTATAAAATATATACCTATAATAAATATATACAATTACGGGATTATTATGCGATTAGTAAGAAGTATTTTCATGGATTATGCATTCATTGTTTTGATATATTATGTATTTTGTAATCAATTTATCATCCAAAAACTCCTTTACTAAATATTCAGATCATATCATGTGTATTTGTTGATTCAAGTTTCCAATATTTCGGCACACATCATCCCTTACCATCAGGTGAGATGGTGATAAAACGCGAGCCTTATTATATGAAAAAATCTACTTATTGGTAATGTTAGTGACCGTGTCAGTTTAAAAACTTATGATAAGATAGTAAAATTCAATTTTTCAATTTACCCATAGATAGTAAATAGCACAAAGTTCCAAAAATATATTTTAGCCACATAATATCATTGCCATTCTCTGTGCCTATCACCCAGACAAAAGTCGTGAACATACCATTTGCTCATTCGCAGTACGTTAGGTGTTGTGTTCCCACGGCAGGATTCCAAGTAAAACCGTCGTAAGTTACATGACACCAGGGAAACTGACAATACAGCATATCGACTGAATTACATGGTATCGCCATTTTTGCAATAGCCATAATGGACTCTTCTGCAATGTCGTTAAATGATAACAATTTGTTGTTAAAATGTTAACGTAAATCTTCAAATCAAATCATCGTCTAATCATGTGAGACTATTTATGTTAATGCTGAAGTTTAGAGGAAAAAATCACACAGATTTGAGTGGAAAATACCAGCCTCATCTAGCTAAACTTAAAACGCAAAAGAAACAGGACGTGTAAAAGCGTTATTTATAAACAATTTAGAAAAAAAAAATCATTTCAATTCAAATAGTGCAAGTATTTGCCAGTTAGTCTGTAAGCTCGATTTAGAGCTAGTAAGGACCTCAACAACTTCAAGCGAATGACGGTTCATTGCTTTTTACGTTAAATTATCTTCAGAATCTAATTAGATGCTAGAAACGTAAGAAAATCGTTTTGATGAGAAGCATGATGTTTATTTTGCAAATAAGATAAAGCGCAAGGAAAGAAAGAAAATTGCGTTATTAAAAAAAGAACAAATTAGGTACAACAATAAAAAATCTAATAACAAGAAAAATTAAAGCAATATTCTTCCGAAATTGGCCTTACCTGTAAATAGCATAATTTCAGGTGGCAACTTTTAGTGGCAATTAGTTTTTAATTTTATTGATTATTATTAATTTGAAAACCATGACTGCTACACGCTCGAACACAGAGAGAGTTTTGCCTTTGCTTTCTCTCTCTCTCTCTCTCTCTATTAAAAATACCGAAGAACTGCCCTTGGAATTGTTAAATATAATTATTATTAACTATATTTAACAATTCCAAGGGCAGTTCTTCGGTATTTTTTTCGCTAAAAGCATGTACCTATGTAGAGTCGAGGGCGAACAATAGTATTATTGGGTTCGGTGCAAAATATAATTTACAGACACAGCTGCATAATTACCATTCCTCCGCCACGGTTTAATGTACTTACCAAAAACATGTTTTATAAAATTTTACCTGGCCTACATGTTGTGTATAATATTTATAAACACAAGGTAGTTAATAGACGTGTGTGAAGACTACACGGTATTGTCGAGAATTTGATATGTTGAAAAATATTCGCAATACTCAATGGTCCAGACCAGACCTTAAAAGCCAACTAGACTAAATAAAACCTTCGGCCGCCATTTTGCAATCAAAAAGGCCCAGTCGTAAAATCCCTCCTTTTTAGAGGTCAAACGTTAAAAAACAAAAAATAAAAATTCAAACTTGGAACACCCGGCTATGCTCCGCCCCATGTCCCGTCCTAGTCGCACATTTTCCGTCTCTGTCTGGGGCTTTGAAATGCGAGATAGCTTTGTTATTCGAGCCTACGCCGTCGTTAGGTGAGGGTGTAACTATCTTTATGAAAAAGACATTATTAATATTTAATACGATCATATTTCGCTGTGAAAAAGTGTCAGTGATTTTAATTGTTGTACTTGGACTGTAAAAAGGTGAGGTGATTATTTGCTTATTAATTACGTTTAAGGTATAATAGCGAAAACGTGTACGGATTTATTAATTTATTTTATCTGTAACTGAAAACTGTGGTTCGTGAAAAAATATGAATTTTTTGAAAACGGAAAACCGGTTGGGTATGTACATTGTGCAAAATAGTGGATTTGAATCTCCGTGATGTTGATATTTAAAAATTTTCATCTGTGTGAGTGAATTGCGAGTTTTTCTTAACACTTGCGTCTGAATAAGTTATTTTATTTATATTTCTTGTAGAAGTGTTTTATTTGTGTTGAGCTCTTACGCCAATTCTTCCTCCCCGCTAAAACGATAGAAAGTAGAGGGTTGCGCGTTTTTAGTAAATTGTAATGTTCAAAAAGTGCTGTTCCACAGTTTTATTTGTATAGTGTCAATAGTGTTAATAGTAATAAGGTGTCGGACTTGAGATCGAGATATCACGGGTTCGAACCCCACCCATTAAACTATCGACGTGAACCCACTCCAGACACAAGCATGTACCTAGCTTAGTTTGAGTGATTAACAAGATTGCTCGAAAAGTGATTTCTACCAACATTGAAAAATAATTTGGATGTCCTCTGCGCCGAGGCCCGTCGTGATAGTTACGTTGACCTCTAACTTCTGATATTGATATAAACTGAGATTAACCCTCTAAATCCCCGGGGTTGCGGGAAAGTGCTCACGAGATAACAAACAAGATTGCTCGTAAAGTGATTTCTACTAACATCAAAAAAAAAATTAATGTCCTTTGCGCCGAGGCCCGTCGTGATAGTTACGTAGACCTCTAACTACTGATATTGATATAAACTGAGATTAACCCTCTAAATACCCAGGGTTGCCGGAAAGGTCTCATGAGATACCGCGGCCCCGGAACTTAAAGGCAGCTGACGGAACAGGGTGGGGTTTTAGTCATTAGAAGTCTGACACACCACACCCATCCGCTCCACCCAGAGCGAGAGAAGTCATTCGATGAATTGCCCAACCAGAAAAAAGATTTAATTTAAATTTAATTAACACTGCTTTTTTAAAACTATACTTCTCAATTTCAAAAATAGTATTTTTTGAGTTATACCATTTTCATTCTCATTCGCTTCAGCTGATTTTTTATAAAAAGAACTAGTTATGTTGGAAGAATTCACATCACTAGCAATCTAGTTAACCCCTGCAACTAAACTAAATATTCTTGCGTCTGGTTCACGACAATAGTGAAATGGGTGATGTTAGAACTCTCCAGCTCTCGATCACAATTCGGACACCATAGCCTAGATACTTAAATCAGATTATTATTAAATCAGAGCATTCCATGCTCTGCAGTTTGGATCCTGCGGAGTCCGCGTTGAAAAGTACCTTTTTAAGTGCTCCTGCAGACAATGTCAGTTAGTGTCACAGACCCATTCGCCCGCCACAGGAGCGGAGAACAACCATAAGGATTTTCACCTTGAAAACAAAAACATCCTAGTAAAATCTGACCGAAAGTAAAGCTTGCGCCGTCTCTAGGGTTCTGTACTTCAAAAAGGATAAAACGGAACCCTTGTAGTGTCACTGTGTTGTCCGTCCATCTGTCTGTCTGCCCGACCCTTTATTTCGGGAACGCGTGGAGATATCGAATTGAAATAATCGAATTAAAACCATATACTCAGGTCTAAATTCCCTTGAAGCCGTGAAATATACAAACTTCTATATTAACGTTAACAAAAGACACGGCCGTTTATCCAGCAAAGAACGCCTATTTCGACCCTCTCAAGGGAATCAAAATTGATAGGGTACTTCCCGTTGCCTTGAACTATGACATGTAGCAAGTAAAATTGTTTTATAGTACAATTTCAAGAAAAAACTCGAAAACTATACATTTGTAATTAAATCATAAAAACGTTTTTAAGCTAACATGGTCACTAAGTTCATCCGTGATCAGTGTGCTTAGTATGAGTTTGAAATACTTTTGTCGTTTTCGAAAACTATCGCTTTGTCTCTTTCACACGTACTAGATTAGTGTGAAAGAGACAAAGCTATAGTTTTCGAACACGATAATAGTATCGAAAACTCATACTAAGGCCGCAGGGCGCTTGCAACAGTGCTGAAATATCGGAAACTCAAAACAATAAGTACACATGGTAAATATCCCGTTATAACTTCAAATGATAAACATTAAAAATATCAGTAGTCTTATAGGGGTGGAAGTTTAAAATTGAAGCTACTAGTTCAAGTGAGGTAACATAGGAAAAGGTTTGTTGGAAAAATGTTTAAAAAATACCATCACTTCCGGTACGGAACCGTTAGTGGTCCCATTCGCACTTGTCCAGTTTATTGTTAACACTAGCAAACGCGCGGGGATTCGCTTCCGTGGACTTTATCATGATAAAAACACAACCTCTTTCTTATGCAGTCAGATAAAATTCAAGCTAATTCCATACCAAACATACAAATCCACCTAATACTTTCGAAGTTTAGCGCGCTCTAACTTTTCCGCCTTATAATATACTATTAGTATAGATTTCAAGAGCGCTAGTCACTTCATATAAGTAAATAACACTAATGTCATTTACTTAAAAAAACTTTTTGGTATATCTATAATTTACAAGATCTATCTAAATAGATCTTGTAAATTATAGATATACCAAAAAGTTTTTTTTTTCATCGAAAGCAAGTCTATCACTCTTCAGCCCTTCAACTATATCTACTTCAAAATTCACTTCTACCCTTAGATCCGTTTTGCCTCGCGTTTGATCACGATCTCACCTGATGGTAAGCGATGATGTGGTCGCAGATGAAGCTCGCTTGCCTAGAAATAACCTATTTACTCTTGACTTCTTCTTTTTAGGGTGTCGATGTCAAATATTGTCATCATGATTCGTGTTAAACGGATTAGCTAGTCAGCGTCGGGAATCTTTGGCTGCCCAGGGCGCGCCGGACGTATAGTGGATATGTCACTCGGGGAGGCACATGGGGCGTAGGAAGCGGGTGGGCCGGGTAGGCCTTGCCCACCCTAGAATAGTCTAGTGCCCACCCCAGAAAATTTACCAACAAACAATTTATGGTAACCGTATCCAAGTATAAATTAGCGTAAAATAACTTTGTTCTTCAAAAATTACGAAGTTCGTTCGTCAACGGTATTTATAAATGGCCAAGTTAGAACAAACAATAAAACATAATTATAATAAATGTAGATAACCAATTACGCCCATGCTGCTCCGGGGGAGCCTGGTAATCTGTAAGACAGGGCTATTCTTGATATGATACCAGTCTCCCACAGAGGCTGAACTATCAAATAATATTATGTATGCTTTAGTTGTAAGACAACTTTCTGGAAGAAAAATAAATATTATGATTAAGTATATTTGCGGTTTTTGAAAATGTTCTATATCACATAAACCGAGCTAGCAGTACCTATCTCGTTCAAACTAATTTTCGTTGTAAGTTTTCATTAAGCATATTTTTTTAGGGTTCCGTAGCCGAATGGCAAAAAACGGAGCCCTTATAGTTTCGATATGTCTGTCCGTCTGTCTGTCTGTCTATCCGTCCGTCCGTATGTCACAGCCATTTTATTCCGAAACTATTAAGACTATACATGTGAAACTTAGTAGGTAGATGTATTCTGTGAACCGCTTTCCGATTTTAAGAAAAAAATTTAAAAAATACTTAAAATAAAGGGGGGTCCCCATACATGGAACTAGAACTGAAAATATTTTTTTTCATGAAACCTATGCGTGTGTGGTATTTATAGACAGGTCTTTAAAAATCATATAAAGGTTTCTAAAACCACTTATTCATAAAGTCAATCGTTTAAAAGATATAAGCTTCCAAAGTGGTAAAATGTGTGTCCCGCCACCTCTAACTTCTATAATAATGGACTGAAAAATCTAAAAAAAATATATGTCTGTAGATCTTAATGTAAACTTTCAACCAAAATTAGTTTTAATGCAATCGGGTCAGCAGTTTTTGAGATACAGCATATTTTATAAAATCGCAAATATAACTTTGTAATTCATACAAACACTATGAAAAACAAAGTTATTTAGCGTAGTTGTAAAAATGTAAATAAGCTAGTTTTAAGAAATTTTTAAGGTTTTTTTTATTCGTCAGATAAATATACATATTATATTATGTTATTATAGTTACTACGAAACCCTTCATGGGCGAGTCTGACTCGCACTTGGCCAATTTTTTGGATTTTGCACGCTCTTATTTTAAAAGTTAGAGCACATTTTTCATCAGCTTGGCTTTCAAACGATTGACTTTTTGAAAAAATGGTTTTAGAAACTTCGTTCCTTAACTTTTATTTTTATTTATTTTTTTATAAAATTATAAACCGGTTCACAGAATACATCTACCAAGTTCAAACTTTGTAGTCCTAATACTTGCGAAGTAAAGAAGCTGTGACACACGGACAGACAGACAGAATGACCTTCGCCCACGTTTTTTCGTTTGTATAACCCCGCTGGGCTTCCTCCAGGCTATTGGAGATCTCACCACCACCAGGGCTGGGGTGGCGAGCCTACAGTTTCACTTTCAAGTAACCCCACATGACTTTAGTTTTAACAGATATTTTTGTGTTTAGGTTTTTAGGGTTCCGCAGCTGAAAGGCAAAAACCGGAATTAAAGATTTGTCATGTCCGTATGTCACAGCCACTTTATTCCGAAACTATTAAGACTACAGAGTTGACACTTGTTAAGTATATGTATTCTGTAAACAACTTTATGATATAAATACAAAAGTTAAAAAAATTTGGTGCTCATTTGTTTAGCTTTTTCCTAATTATGTTAGACGAGTGTTAGTTCAACGAGATACAGTCAGCAGTTTTTGACATAAAGCACATTTTTCAAAAACCGCAAGTAATAGGGGATCGGATATGAAAGGAGATTCTGGAAGCCGATGCGAGTCAAACTACCCAGGATTGGGCGACATGGCTTAACGATACCTTACCTACAATATTGACTCATTTACATGAAATCAATAAGACAAAATAATGTGAAAAGTGGGTGCCTCACGATTTGATTGATCTGCAGAAAGAAACGCGTGTTGAAATCTTGCGTTGTCTTGTTGAATCGGTGCAGAAATGAAGGAATATTGTATCGAATTGTGACATGTGACGAAAAGTGGATTCTTTACGAAAACCAAAAGCAAAAAATGCAACCGTTTGGTAGTCTATTCGTGATGTTATTCTCTATAGCTTTCTCAGGTCTGATCTGGCAATATCGGCAGATGTTTAGTGTGCCGAACTTCGAACAATGATGGCGAAACTAGCAGTGAAACAGCCCCGACTCATGAATCGATCTTCACCATTATTGCTCCTAAATAACGCTGCGCGAGAAACCGTTGTAACTGCAGATGCTGCGGTTAGAAACCATAGGTCATCCTACGTACCAACCAGACCATCCAAACCTTGTTCGAATAGACGGAATTTATTTCGTGATTTGATAAATTTTCTACGAGGTGAAAAATTGCTTCCCAACAGGCAGTCCAAAATGCTTTCAAATAGTTAGTCGAATCTAGATCCCGAGAGTTCTATCGCAAAAGCATAAATAACCTTCCCATTAGATGGCAACAATGTATAGATCATGGGGTTCAATATTTTGATTAAATATGTGTGTTACATTTTAGAAAAAAAAACTAATTTAATTTTTTTGGTTAAAATCAGCAATTTCATACTTTAACCCCTAGTATAACTATGTCATTTATACAAACGCTATAAAAAAGAAAGTTATTTTTCGTTAATCTATATTTGCTACAACGGAACCCTTCATAGGATAGTCCGACTCGCACTCGATTTGTTTTAGAAAATACTTATGATTGACTTTCATATCCTTTTTGTTAAATTAATTGATATGAAAATTTTCAATTTGTACATTTAGCGTTAACGCAACTTTGATAAGTGATTTTTTACCTACCAATGGGGGCCAGGCCCCCCTGGAAAACTAATTATCTCTAGATACGCCCATGGGCAAGAATTCCACTCCTTAGCTGTATGCACAATTAAAATATGTATTCTCTAAACGTTTTGTGCATATGGGTGGGATGTCCACCATATAACGATGGTGCATCGCCGTTTGTCTTGTCGTCCGATGATGGAACGGGCTTTGTGGAAACATATTCTTATATTAAATACAAGCTTCCGCCCGCGACTTCGTACGCGTGGGAAGCTTTTCCCGCGCAAATCCCGATCTCGTGGGAATTTCTGGATAAAAAGTAGCCTGTGTGTTATTCCCGGATGTCAACTATCTACTTACCAAATTTCATTCAGATCCGTTCAGTAGTTTTTGCGTGAAAGAGTAACAAACATCCATCCATCCTCACAAACTTTCGCATTTATAATATTAGTAAGAAGTAAGATAAGATAAGAAGAAAGAAGTAAGATATTATTAGTAAGATAAGATTAGTAAGAAGTATTAAGTATTAGTATAGTACGAGTACAATTTGAATTAAGAATAAGCAAACCAACGTTTTAATAAATAAGATTTATTTGAATAGATCTCAAAGACAATTTAATAATACATTAGTTTTTAATGGATGTCAACAAAAATCAGAAAATTTCGTATTTTTCATTATATTTCTAGGAAAGTCGCGCAGTTCATCGAAGCCATTTTGTTATCAGTTCACGTCCGCCCGATGTCATGTTATGAAAACATAACTTCGTATTTTTACCCGACACCAACGAAAATTCTTATAAATAATTGTTAATTGTCACGGATATACAATATCCGTCGCATAGTTTGAATTAAAGGTTCATTGAATGTTTGTTATATTAAAAAAAAAAATACAAACACGATGAAACACAAAATGTATAGGGAATACTTTCATTGTGCGTACCTACAGCTAGAGTGGAATTCCCTGCCAGAGTCCGTGTTTCCTGACAGCTATCACCTGGAGGTCTTTAAGTCAAGAGTGAATAGGTTACTTCTAGGTAAGCTTGCTTCATCTTAGAGCACATCATCACTAACCTTTGGGTGACATGATGGAAACGTGAGCCTATTACAATAAAAAAAAAAATCGGTTGTCTGTAAAGTCGGTTTACTGACGATAGTTGAACGTGACAACGTCATAAGAAAATACTGATGGAATGGTTGCATTTTTCAAAAGAAAATTTTAATTTTATTTGTTTGATAGATATTTTGTTATAACATTGTTCGAATCTTCCCCTGAACGAGATGAAGATGTAGTTGTCGCTTCAAGAGAACCACTGGCAATAGCCAAGTTAGCAGCTTGGCGTAATCTGTTGTTGCGTTGTCTTTCGTTTTTTGATTTTCTCGCAGCAGCCGCCTGAGCAGGAGTTCTAGATGCTGCGATACGCTGTCTGTACTCACGTTGTTTTTGTGCTTTCGATTTTGAAGCAGCGATTATTGGCTGCGCGAATGGCGTTGCTAAAGTAGTTTTCACTGCACTTCATACTTGACGAAAACATGTAAATGTATTATTGTATAGCAGCTGTCCACGCGGACGCATCGCTCACTCAAGTAGGAGAGAGACAGATGTCGAACGCTGCCGAACGCGGAGGCCGATTGTGCCTCTTTGTCGCTCGCTCCGCGCTCTCGCTTGTACTTCAAGCCTTAAATGGAACGCCTCAGAGCGAGGTAACGCCGCATGAGTCATGTATTTTCGTGCGTGCAGCCAGCTTCATCGAATTATAAGACGTTGTCACGTCAAAAAATATGATTAAAACACTTTGTTTAGTAAACAAACAGTCAATGTAGGAAGAATAACTACATATCAAAAAACACGTGGGACGACCTTAAAGGTTCAGCAACGCTCGCTAAGGTCGGTCCTTGGGTGAGTGATCAATAACAAACCGAGACCCTTTCGTGAGTTCCAACTGACATTTTGCTTCTTCATCAACGTTAGCATCATCAGAAGCCCAAAAAGCACAAGTATTTGTTAGGAGTGTCGTAATACCCAATTAGGTGCCTTATTTTACGGTAGATTTTATTAATTCCAATTAATTTATTGAGGTGTCGGTTACATTTCGGGGAGTGTGCGTTGGAATTACACAATCTAATTCCGCCAAGCCCGTTCCGTCATCGGACTACAAGTCAAACGGCGATGCGCCATCGTTACATGGTGGACAACCCACCCATACGTACAAAACGTGTTGGGAATACTTTCATTGTGCATACGGCTAAGGAGTGGAATTCCCTGCCGGAGTCTGTGTTTCCTGATCGCTATAACCTGGGAGTCTTTAAATCAAGAGTGAATACGTTACTTCTAAGCAAGCGTGCTCCATCTTCGACCACATCGTCACTTACCATCAGGTGAGATGGTGGTCAAACGTGAGCCTATTATCAATAAAACTGGGTGTCACCACTGCGAGGATGGCCCTGAGGACACAGTAGAGCATATGGTGCAAGACTGCCCCGCTTGGGCAGAGCACCGACGTGTCGTCACGGCGGCGATAGGCGGAGACCTCTCGCGTCCGGCACTGGTCGAGGCCATGCTGCGGGGCGAGAGGGAGTGGGAAGCGGTCGCCTCCTTCTGCGAAGCAGTCATGCTACCGAAGGAGGAGGCGGGCCGTTTGAGGGAGAGGATGGCGCGGGCATGCGGACAGCGAGTAAAGGGCAACTCGCTGTCCGACCATGGACTTTGCCCGGGTCGACGGCGCGTTGTAGGTATTCCACGCGCGCCTCAAAGAGCGTCAGCAATATGACGAGGCCGCCCCTGTAGAGGGCCGCAGCCTGCCGGGGTCGTGGGACTTATCCCATTACCGTGACCCCGGAACGTAAAGGGCTATTGAAGGAACACCGTGGATTTTAGTCAGTACAAGTCTGACAGTTCCTCCGGCCCTGCCCGGGGTGGGAGGACTTATTTGATGATTTTACCAAGTTAAAAAAAAAAAAAATATCAATAAAAAAAGAACGTGGGTTTTTCTATAAGAAATTTCTCAGTACTAGGCGGGAGTTTGGAAGCTGGTGGTGTGATGTATGCCCCCGTGCTTCGGAAAACAAGTTAAGCCTTTGGTCCGGGCTGTCATTCGAACATCTTCAACAGTCGCTACGGTTAGTCAGAAACCAGAATTCTCATTATAACATTCCCGGAGTAGGCAATGGCCATGGTTGCGCCCGATATTAGTGCTCGAGGTGCCTGTGGATCACGACGTGTCGCTGGAAGTACGGAACCCAAAAAAAATCCTCGGATCTATTCCTAGCATTTTCGTAACTGAAACAGGATTAGCTTCCAAAAAGAGGTCTGGCAATAGATAAATAGTTGGTCGTATGCGCATTACGCGCATACGATTTTGAAATCGACTATGTAGTTACTCGTGGTATTTCGTTATTTTTCGTATCTGTTACAGGTTACAGATACCGATTGTTTTCGGTTCCAGCGTTCCAAGGTACTTACCCAGATAATAAGATTAATAAACTAAAAATTTGTTTCAGTATATCAAAACATCGGTATAACCATAGAACTTCGGTGATGAAATCCACAAACATGGAATCATGTTCCGACCGCCTCAGTCCATCTAGCGACTTAACAAGCGAGTCCGAAACATCTCTACCCCCATTCCCATACGATAATCAAAACGGTAACTTCTATCAAGCAGAATTAAATGAAAAACAATACTTCTCTTGTAAACAAAAGGCAAGAAATGACGAAAAAAGCCCAAAAGATGTTTACCTACAAGAAAACAACAAAATGGCGTTCGAAAATTATCTTTCCCCGCCAAGAAATAAAAAGTATTTGAATTTCGAACTCAAATTGCCGCCAACCAATGACAGTCTGTTTTCTCAAATCGACGGCGAAGATCGAATGCGTTCAAACTACTTCAACGAAGTTCAAGATCTAAAAAGTTGCGTTCAGAATGAGAACAATCCTAATTTATCAGAAATGAAACTGAATCAACAGATTTTTGATAACGTAAATATAAATAGTGAAAGGGAGAGAGTTCCGCAGACGTATTTTGCGGAGAATGAAAACAATTTAAGGAGGTGTTTGAATTTCAATTCTGAACAAGTGCAGTGTGTTTGTGAGGCGCTGCAGCAAAAGGGTGATATTGAGAAGTTAGCGGCTTTTCTGTGGAGTTTGCCGCCTACTGAGCTGTTGAGAGGACATGAAACGATACTGAGGTACGACTATGTATTATAATTAGGTATGGATTTTTTATTTCTTTTTTAAATCTTTGTCCCACATTAGTAAATTTTTAAATAATTTTATTTTTTAACAAAGTATGCAGTTATGCTTTTTAAATTATGTAGGCGATGATTTTAGTGCACGGTAAAACTTTAATTAGTATACGTTGGCACAAAATCTAAATGTAAATAATGTGTGTGCTCTATGGAATAAATAAATAGATAAATAAATAAGTAATTTCTCCCTTATTAAGTTATTATACAATGTGTTCGGATTTAGAGGTAGGTAATGTTTTTTTTTTGGTGCAGGTATTTTACAATGATATTTGACTGTTTTTGTTTAAATCGACTTTAGAATATTTTAAATTCTAATTAGGCTATATCTTGATAATTTTCCTTATAAATCCAGGGCGCGAGCGCTGGTAGCGTACCATAGAGGCGTGTACCAGGAACTGTATGCAATACTAGAGGCGCACTCGTTCCCGCCGAGACACCACACTGCTCTGCAGAATCTATGGTTTAAGGCGCATTACAAGGAGGCCGAAAAAGTAAGGGGAAGAGCTTTAGGTAAGATTTACCTTCTTGCTTAGGCACAGAAAAATGAATTAGTTAGAAAAAAAAAACAATCCTTTTATATCAACACGTAGGTATCCAACGACTTCATAAAAAAGGTTTTTTTTTATGGACTGTTTCTGAACTATCTGTATTAGAAGATTATGTTTTAATTCTATAATAATTGTAATATTATATATATATATAATTACTAGTATTTGCGTGTTGCGCGAGGTGCAAGCACCTCGCGTGCTTGTGAAAAAAACTAAAGCATTGCCCCTCTAAATCAAGTATTTGCGTGTTGCGCGAGGTGCAAGCACCTCGCGTGCTTGTGAAAAAAACTAAAGCATTGGCCCTCTAAATCAAGTATTTGCGTGTTGCGCGAGGTGCAAGCACCTCGCGTGCTTGTGAAAAAAACTAAAGCATTGCCCCTCTAAATCAAGTATTTGCGTGTTGCGCGAGGTGCAAGCACCTCGCGTGCTTGTGAAAAAAACTAAAGCATTGGCCCTCTAAATCAAGTATTTGCGTGTTGCGCGAGGTGCAAGCACCTCGCGAGCTTGTGAAAAAAAAATTAAAAAAAAAAGAGGGGGGGGGGGTGATGGGGGGGGGGGGGTTGCACAAGTATTTCGACTTAAGCATTGCCCCTCTAAATGAATCTGAAAAAAAAAATGTTCCAAGTCTCTTAGATTCCGAGATCCGCCTAAAGGGGGGGAGAAGGGGGGCGGGGAGGGGGGACTTTGAAAAATGGTTTTTACTTTACCGAGCCTCCTCTATACGAATCCGTAAAAAGAAAAAATACGGGTCTCGTAGTTTCCGAGATACGATAGGGGGGGGGGGAGAAGGGGGGGGAAAAGGGGGGGTTTGGCACTTTTCCCGTAGGTTTGAGAGTTACTTGTTTACGAATCTGTCAAAATATACCCACCTCCCCATCCACCATCTGGGAGAACAATTCTGTCAGTGAGTCAGTGAGTGGTAATTTAGCTTTATATATATATATATATAATTATATAGACTAGAACAACAATACTATGGTGATATATATCAAGATATCAATAGCGATCTATCGAATGCAGCAACGGAATAAGACATTTATAAAGATATGTAGGATAATAAGTAGATTGTTTATATATATTCGATGGTGATCGCTTTTAACCCACTTGTTACTGAATATACGTTTTGTGTCAGATTGTAATGAAATTCAGATATGTTTATCCTTACATAGGTAACAAGATATTAAAGAAAAATACAAAAAAATATTCTGCTATTGGAAAATCAGGAAAATGGTGTTCTTTTAAAAGGACGCTAGTAATATATACTACTAATGTGGTGTACATAAAAAAATAACGAGAGAGAAAAAAAGTACCTCTATTGGCGTTTATTTATGCATAAAATAAAGTAAAAAAAAACCTTACTAAAAAAGGTTATTTAGTGTGGTATAATTCAAAACAATCCTTTGGATTTAAGAGACAAATTCGTTTTATTTTATGGTAAATAACACACCTTAGTTGTTTATCTTGGTATTTGACTAAATTATATTTTTTTTTTGAAATTGTAATTGAAAACCATTTATTCGGTTATAAACACACACAACAACAGAAAATTACAAACATTAAAAAAAAAAAAAAATACACTAAGAATTTCGCTGAGCATGTCTACACCGAAAGGGTTGTTTCAAGAAGTGAAGTTGCAGAATTCTTCCGCAATCATAAATGATCAAGTTCTCCCTCATCGCTATGAAAGCATCGCTATGAAGCAAGTTGCCAAGCATTTTGGACTGCCATATCCAAACAGTGACAAATCAATGGGAAATACAATTTTTCGCTCTTATTGATGTGCGATAAAGACCAATATTTTGATCTGACCTATCTACACCTCCCTTATTTTCATTAAAACTTTTTATGGTGGCTAGTTGGTCGCCTTATAAGTAGGATCATACTTCTTTTGTTGTTGTGAAAAATGTCTTATTTTATTTACATAACGGGTACACTATTATCGTTCCATTTACACACAATAATTTCTTCAGCCCTTGTGGATTTGCACTTCTGTGAACCACGATCCGTTTTCTTAAATTCTTTGTTTGTTGGTAGTGGACATATTCTGTAAACTTATAAGGGCATTCCATAATCTGCTGCATCTGCAACATAACCACTGAATAAAAGAATTCCTATGAAACACTTTATTTAATCAGATGTTCTATTTTATTTCTTTGGTTTATGTACTTGTTTGTATATTGTTCTGTAAGCAAATCTATTATGCTATCGTCAAACAATCGTTCAAAATAATATAGTGCACTTTTTAATCTTGCCACTTGATGCATATTCTTTCACAGACCAACGTAGGGCGTATATCTCATGTGGTCCAGTTCAAGTTTGTGGTATGACCATTTTAGAAGTTGAAGACGAGTTACAACGATGACGAGTAACTTCAGCTGGCATCATTTCATCATCATTGGCGCTACCATCTAATGACAAAAAGTCGTAACTAATGTCCTTAGTTGACTGACAAGTATATTTTGAATTTATTATTGACAAGTATACTTGATTTTCGTCCCCGGAATCCTTGTCAGTGACATCAGCATTACAGTTTACGGGTGGTAAAATGTTATACTATCAGGGATAAGTGCTTCATAATCAAGTTCCAAGTATTCGATGATTTCATGTTGAGATTCCCATTATTTTCCAAATATTTTTCTAATAAAATAAATATAAAATTTATAAGAAGTAGCAGTCGATATTACTACTGGGCTTTATAAAGAACACCAAATAAAATCGCCAAATAAAGTAAGAGACATTATAAAATAGTTAATTTTTATATCACTATCAATAGTTGTTTTTGTTATCACTTAAAAGACGATTTGAGCTTTGATTATACACTGTCAAATAGTTTTAAAATGTAATAATAATAAAATGATTCAACTCATGTTACTTAGGGTAAATTTTACGTAAAATAAGTGCTGGTAAACTTTTTTATAATATAATGATATTTCACTGACAATACTTGTATTATACTGCCACATATCTCAGCTTTGAAATGGCATCAACAGAAATTGTTTATACTAACCATATAAATCACACGATTTTTGTTTATGAGCGGACCATTTAAAAGGACGCTAGTAACAAGTGATCACCTAATGTAACATTCTTGATATTTAAAAATATTGATATCAGTTTAATTATCGATCAAAAATGTAGCAAATGCTTTATAACAACGCGAACGGTATGAAAGGGACGTAGAGTATGAAACTGGACCTAGTTAAAGTTTATATAAAGAAAGAGTGCAGAAAGCTAATATTTTTATCCAATAATATACAACGTGTAACGGAAACCCCACATCTATCCAAAAGTGCTGAAGACAACATCTGGTATGGAGTGTCTATGCGCAGTTTCAGCTCAAAATAACTGACTCATACAATTGATAACAAATTATTGGTTTCATATGTTTCTTGAATACCAATCATAACAAACGTGTCACAGCACTACGAAGCTCAATAACTTTCCACATCACTTGCCAATAACACGACAATTCTCTTACAACTTCTTAATTTGAAAAATTCGGTCTCTAGTACTTATCAATGTATTGAAATTTCTAATAAGTTCTACACGTGTAGCCTAGGATTACAAAACTCTTGCCATATCGTTTGTTATCATCCAAAGAAGCCGTGCACTTCGTATGTATATACCCTTTAAATTATACGTTGTATACATTCCAAAAACATAATTTAACTTACACTTTGTTTGAATATCGACCACCGGACGACCACTAGAAAACATAATTGTGCCTAATTTAATTTTTTGATAAACCGACTTGACAATTCAAGCCAAATGGTCTACTTTCATTGATATACTAAAAACCCAAGATGCACAGTCTCGAATAAAAGTGACGCTCGAAACTGTCGCCAAACACTCACCACCTACATAGTAATAATATGCTACAAGCATAAAATATGTTTTTGCAAATTCCACCTTACGAAAATTGTTTAAAGTTGTTTTTACAAAGCAGTGTGCGAAAGACAATCAAATTTTACGACTGACATTGCTCGATAGGACAAGGCCTTGAGTGGAGACTTACACCTTATACAAATTTTTTTTATAAGACTTTTTTGTTAGTATTATAAGTTTATTAAATTTTGTTCTAAAGACGTAATTATAGCGTAAATGTTTTTGGGTAGAACATGTGTATATCAATGAAACAAATATTAACTGTTAATATTAAACGTTTATCATTTTTTTAATTCAATAAAGCTTATACCTTTTGCCGTGATAAACATAATACCTTCGTCAAAAAAATTCGCCATAAAAAAATCTCTCGCCTTTGTTGGCTGACGATTGATGTCCGTTCTCTGCATCGTATTTGGTCACGAGAAAAACTAAAGTATAAAAATAAGAAGTTTTTAATGAGATTGGTGTTGCGCCAAAGCAACACTCACACACACTTTTATCATTAGCATACCGCATGTCGTGAACCCGTAAGTTATCCCATAATGAATCGATATACTTAAAATATATTTTTATTCTATTATTAAATCATTTAAATTATTCCAGTATGAGGGAGGGACGTTTAAAATTGTAATACTTAGAGCGGAACGCGCACAAAGGGCAATACTTAAAGTGATGTCGTTCAAAAAAATAATTTATCCCACTGGACTGCTATACTCGGAAGCTAAAGTACTTACAGTTCCCAATGTATATCCTCCGTACCATACTACGTAGACACAGATTGTTACCAGTAAGCCCAGATTTAATAAGCAAATGCACTGGGTTTCCCGTTTGTAAAGTTTCCAAATGTCACACTAAACTTACGTCTAGATACTTTTAGGCATTAAGTTCTAGCATCTACAATAGAGCAAATAAAACTATCCCAATTTAGAAGCTTATGTGACATAAGGTCAAACAAATTTTAAAATTTTAAGACTGAAGTCTTTGAGCTATGACGATATTAAAAAAGTCATTTCGTCAGTACAGTAAATTAAGCTATTCAAAACACACACTCATGTTAACGCACACGCGTCCAGAGTTCCAGACACACACACACACACGCACTTACGCACATACACTCAAACTTACACACATATACACGTTTCGCTTCTATTTCTTTTGTTAATTTATTACGTAAAAATTGAAATGTGTTTTAATGTATAGCGTAGGACACTGATTCCTGTAACACAGGCTCGCTTAGCATAGGAGTCAGAGGCTTCACTTGAAGGATGTAATATTTTTATGTTCAATAAATTATTTATTTATTTTATCTATGTACATTAAAAAAACCGTAAAATTGACGACCTCTTCTCCTTCAGTATATTATACTAGCTACTGCCCGCGACTTCGTACGCGTGGGAAAGTA
Source organism: Tholera decimalis (assembly GCA_943138885.2). Taxonomy (NCBI): domain Eukaryota; kingdom Metazoa; phylum Arthropoda; class Insecta; order Lepidoptera; family Noctuidae; genus Tholera; species Tholera decimalis. The sequence continues at coordinate 8,094,684 of OW964571.2, forward strand.
TACCCGCGCAAATCCCGATCCCGCGGGAATTTCGGGATAAAAAGTAGCTTATGTGTTATTCCAGAATGTCACCTATCTACTTACCAAATTTCATTCTGATCCCTTCAGTAGTTTTTGCGTGAAAGAGTAACAAACATCCATCCATCCTCACAAACTTTCGCATTTATAATATTAGTAGGAGGATAGTAGGATATAACGTATATGTACATATTTGCCAAAAACTAAATTAGTATTAATTATTGTAAAATATATGTGTTTAACTTTTGGTCTACAATAAAGTTTATTTTAATCTATTCTAAATACTAGCTTTTGCCCGTGTCTTCGTTCGCGTAGAGGTTTTCCCCGCGTAAATCCTGATCGCGTGGGAATTTCGGGATAAAAACTCCCATCCCATGTTCTTCCCACGGTCCTAAACAATTCCCATGCCAAATTTCGTCTAAATCGGTTTAGCGGCTTAGGCGTGAAAAGGTAACACACAGACAGACAGAGTTACTTTCGCATTTATAATATTAGTATGGACAATATGGACAATAAAGCATAAACTTATTAAATAAAAATAAATAAATACAAGAAAAAAAAAATCGACTCCATTATTTGTTCAACAGGGTAATTTTTATTATGCGACTAAAATAAAAAAGATGCCATAATACATTGTTTTGACACTGAAAACGCGGCCATTGAAATTTGACGCGATACTATTTGAAATGAGCGCATCATTTAGAATTAAGCACTCATTTTATGCGGACGGTTTTGAGACGTTGAGTGTGCATCTTGGGTTTTTAGTATATCAATGTCTACTTTACATAAATATTATGTTTTGTTTATTTTTAGGTGCAGTAGATAAATATAGGTTAAGAAAAAAGTATCCTCTTCCTAAGACGATTTGGGATGGCGAAGAAACAGTGTACTGCTTTAAAGAAAAGAGCAGAAACGCTTTGAAAGACTGTTACTATAGAAATAGGTAAGACTGATACATATTTATAACTAGCTTCAGCCCGAGATTTCGATCGCGTGGGAAGGTTTTTCCGCGTAAATCCCGATCCTCAGATCCTGTGGGAATTCTGGGATAAACAGTAGCCTATGTGTTATTCCAGGATGTCAGCTATCTACTTACCAAAATTTCATTCGGTTCCATTCAGTAGTTTTTGCGTGAAAGAGTAACAAACATATAGATGTTTGTACACATTCATCCTTATACAACTTTCGCATTTTCCTATACAATTAGTAAGAGTAAGATGTGTTGTTTTTGAAGCTGACGCTTCGGTGGCTTTTCAGGATAAAAATAATAAGCTTCTGCAACATTTATTATGGGGTCATACTCAGAAAAAGTGTACATTTGGTTTTATTTCTTGTCCTGCTACTTCATATTTAAATAAATATCTAATGTTATGATATATTTACTTTTCCCCACTTTGTTGTCATATCTGTCTATTGATATGAAGATTAGACTCGTATTTTAACTTAAATTTTCATTAAAAGAGCCAAAACATTGCTAAAAATATCTTCATACATTTTTTTAGTGTCCCAAGGACCGCTACACTTTTCCAGAAATGTACCTATTGTTACGAATACTCATCGCTTTATGTAATACTAGCTTCTACCCGCGACTTCGTACGCGTAGGAAGGTTTTCCCGCGCAAATCCCGATTCCGTGCGAATATCGGGATAAAAAGTAGCCTATGTGTTATTCCAGAATATCAACTATCTACTTACCAAATTTCATTCCGATCCGTTCAGTAGTTTTTGCGTGAAAGAGTAACAAACATCCATCCATCCTCACAAACTTTCGCATTTATAATATTAGTAAGACTAAGATTAGTAAGATTAACTGTGGCTATATTATTCTTGATGAATCAAGTAACTAATTGGGACAATTTTTTTTTTCCTAAATTGCATATAGAAGAATTTATTTTAATTAAACAATCTTTGTCCCAAAATTATGAAGTTTCGTTACTCAGGGTTAGTAACACGCAATAAAATTAGAAACACAATGATTTAAAGTGGTATAACTATTTTTCCTATTATAGCATCATTATTACTTACGTCAAAATCACTATGGTGGTAAAATTTTTGTTTTCGTCGTAGTCGTGAAGTTAAGTAAGACGTGTATCAAGTGAATATTTACAAAAAAATACCTCAGGGTTATAAACGACTATTATTGTGTGAAGTTTATTATATTCTGGTTTACTTACTATGTCCTTTTCTTGCTTTTTGTATTATCTTAAAGAATAAGCTCAGAGCTTGTGCGATAAACACGTGGTTAACGTAAAAATATTTTTAGAGATTATAATTTCTCAGATTTTATTCTCATTTTCGTTATATTGCGTTATGTTACGAAACTGAGAAACTATTAAGCTTAGTTCAGAAGAATAAAAAGTTGTTGTGTGTAACCTAACTCAATTTTCCATTCCCATTTCAGAAAAGACAAGGTTATTCCTTTGTTATACTTGGTATAAATTTATTTTGTTTATAAGTAAGATTTTAGTGTTTTTTTTAAAGTAATCTAAATAAAAGTGATACTCCAAAAATAATGCTTTTTCACCCGATCCGTGTGTACGATGCCTTATGACATCAGTTCCGTAACGGAGATTCTCAGTATCGTTACCTATCAGTTTAGTTACAAATCCAAAATGTACACTTTTTCTGAGTATGACCCTTTTTTTTTATTTTTTTATCGTGGTAAAATTATCAAATAAGTCCTCCCACCCCGGGCAGGGTGGGAGGGACTGTCAGACTTTTACTGACTAAAATCCACGGTGTTCCTTCAATAACCCTTTACGTACCGGGGTCACGGTAACGGGATGAGTCCCACGACCCCGGCAGGCTTCGGCCCTCTACGGGGGGGCCTCGTCATATTGCTGACGCTCTTTGAGGCGCGCGTGGAACACGACGCGCCGTCGACCCGGGCATGGTCCATGGTCAGACAACGAGTTGCCCTTTACTCGCTGTCCGCATGCCCGCGCCTACGGTGGCCGGAGATCGTCGGCCGACGTCCGACGCCGTGGGCGTCTACCACTGCGGCTGGGCTGGAGGGAGGACGCCATCCTCTCCCTCTCGCGGCCCGCCTCCTCCTTCGGAAGCATGACTGCTTCGCAGAAGGAGGCGACCGCTTCCCACTCCCTCTCGTGAGTATGACCCTATGACTCTTTTCTGGGAGATATAGTGCCATCACGTATCCTCACTATATTCCTTCTTAAGTAGGGCTGCGATCACCAAAATTGCCGGCCCCAGACAAGACTTCATAAACCCCGGACATTTGGGTAAAATCGCCATTTTCCCCCGGACACCGTAGAAAAATACATGTTTGTACTTGAAATTAAAAACAATGATGTTTAATTATGGTTTTTATTTACTGGTAACATTATAGACAGTTAGAAGTTTATTAATAATAGGCTTTCTTTTTAATTAATCAACGTAACAAAAACAATAAGATGAAATACAGAGATCGTGCTTTTTGGTGCCCGTAAGACCAATATGTGTCCGGGTTTTACCCGGACGCTTATAGGGAAAATCCCCCGGACGTCCCCGGGACGCTGTCCAAACTAAGACAAATCCGGGGAAACCCGGACGGATGGCAGCCCTATTCTTAAGCCAAAACTGTCGTAAATTTACTAAGCCAATATTATGCAGGGTAATAAGAAGTTCGTTATTTAGAAAAATCGTCTAAGTAATTGCAATGTCAAAATTTGAGCATATTCGACCGATTACATGCGATCGGCTTCTGGCCTATTGTTGTCAAAACTTTCCGACATAAAACTATGATTTATATTGTAAGACCAGCTTCAGAGAGTATTTTATGCTTGGCATTAATGCTGAAATGGTCGATTTTCACTTTTATTTACTTGTATTTTTGTACGTGAGTGCTTGACAAACTGATGCCAAACAAATGTCTTTCTATCTATTAAACGAAATAAAGAGGTTTTAATTTGACTTCATTTGGTTTGCAAAGGCTTTTAGTAAATCTCAATTTACCATGCTTAACAAAACTCATTGCTACCACAGGTACCCAACCCCTGATGAGAAACGAGCCCTTGCGTTAAAGACCGGCCTGACCCTCACACAGGTCTCCAACTGGTTCAAAAACAGAAGACAGAGGGATCGGACTCCACAGCAACCGAATAGACCGTGAGTTGCTTCTTATTACCATTTTTTCTAGGTGGGAAAATCTTCAAATGACTTCTCCCGCTGTGGTTGGGGCGGGAGTGTCAGACTTCTACTGACTAAAAACCTACCCTTTCCTTCAGTTGCCCTTTCGTTACGGGGCCGCGATATGTCGTTAGAACATTCCTACAACCCTGGCAGCCAATGGCCCTTTCGGACCCCATCAATGCTGTTGACAGCTCTTAGAAGCGCGCGCGAAACATGTCGCGCCGCCGATTCGGGCCTGGTCCTTACCGGACAGTGAGCTTACCCCTGCTCGCCGTACGTAGCCCCGCGTCTACGGTGGCCGGCGATCAGCTCGCGATCCCTAACGACCGGGGCGTATCCCGCGGCGGCCTCGTCAATAATGACGACTGCTCTTTGAGGCGCGCGTGGAACACAAGGCACCGCCGACCCGGGCCTGGTCCTTTTTATGATTTAATTACAAATGTATTGTTTTCATATTTACCGTACTTGTACAATAAAACGATGCTACTTGCTAAATTTCATATTATAGTTCTAGCTAGGCCAACGGGATGTAATCTATTAATTTTGATACCCTTGAGAGTGTCGAATTATCTTTTTTATTTTAATTTAGAAGTTTTATTTTTTTACAGCCTCAAGGAACTGTAAACTTGAGTATATGTTTTTAATTTCAACTCGATATCTCTACACGTTTCCAAAATTAAGGGTCTTGACAGACAGACATATAATTTTATAAGAGTTCCGTTTTCTTCCTTTTGACGTAAGGAACCCTAAAATAGCTTTATTTGGAATATGTGTACCTAATTGTGCACTTTAATTGTCTCAATGTATGACGATCGCATATATACTATAGGTCAATGCACATTGATATTATTCTAGCGACCTGGCCCGGCCCGGCTACGTAAGGTCTCATTCTCATATTTTACCCACAACCTTAATAAAATCTGTTCAGGAATTTTCGAGTTTAATGCGACCAGACAAATAGACAGTAGCGGCGGTATACTTTACTCAATAATATGTAAGGATTCTGCAAACAACTGCATCACGATATTTTTCATCTCATTCTAAGAACTGTATAGTCCACTCAATTCTTCATTGTTTTAATGTTTACCGAATACAATTTAAAAGGTCTGAAATCAAATACACCGACACATATCGACTTCAACCAATGCGTATACAATACATAATCATTTCCAGCAGTAAGTAGGTTCGTGTAGTACAGTCAAACAGAAAAATGTTTAAATGCACATTGAAAAAACGTACATTTTGAAAAACCTTTTCACCAAAAACCGCAAAGCCGCGAACAGAAGCTCGTAATAAACTTTACGAGTAGACTAGTAGTCACGCTGTGCTTCGATCCCGTGGAATTAATCACGATAAAAACATAACCTCCATCTTTTGCAGTCCAGTAAAAAGTATAGCATAAAGTAAGCCTAAAACATTTCTCAAGCATCAAGCTACATCCATACCAAATTTCATCCAAATCCACCCAGTACTTTCGAAGATTGAAGAGGCGTTAGTGGTCAAGCTTCACAGCCTGGCTCATTGGCGAAACGTTGCTCGTCTGTCGATTTTCTATGAGATGCATGAACCGATCCTTCCACCTCGCTTTCACTACCGATCTACTAGGTATCATCCACACTTGGTTGATATACCGTCTTATCATACCAAGCGCTTCTATTCCATACTTTTTAGCAATTTATTGTAGGTAGGCTCGCGTTTCACCACCTTCTCACGTGATGGTAAGCAATGATGTGGTCGAAAACTTGCCTAGAAGTATCCTATACACTCCTGAATTGAAGACCCCCAGGTTATAGCTATCAGGAAACACAGACTCCGACAGGGAATTCCACTCCTTAGCTGTACGGACAATGAAAGTATGCGGAAAATGTTTTTTGCATATGGGTGTTATGATCACCATGTAACGATGGCGCATCGCCGTTTATCTTGTAATCCGATGATGGAACGGGCTTGGGGGAATTTATTGCATTTATTGTGCGCACAGTCAAGTTGTGGAACTCTCTGCCGGCTTCTGTGTTTCAGCCTTTAAAGCAAAAGTGAACAGGCATCTTCTGGGCTCGTTCGTTCCATCGTAGACCTCATCTATGGCTTACCTACCATAAGACGAGATTAAGGTTAAAAGTAGGCTCATCCAGAATTTAAAAGAAAAATGGTCAAACGTCAGCCTAGTATATCAATTAAAAAAACAGGCAATTCCACAATGCGTATACTTACGTTTGTATTTATGCCCGTGAGTGTACCTATGGGTGCCATGGTAACCTTCAGACGAAAAAACGTTGACGCGTCACCAAACAATGGGGCTCTCAGTCGAAACAATAAATTGTTAAAGTTTATTTACTTAACGTTTATTAGCTCGAGCGTGTTTTGTGAGTTAGGTACTGCCGCCTGAAGGTTTAGGGGCCTGTAAGAGGTGTGTGGGTTCGAAATTCTGGGATAAAAAAGCCTGTGTGTTATTCCAAGATTTCAACTAACTATGTACTAAATTTCATTCAGATTCGTACATTAGATTTTGCGTGAAAAGTACCAAACATCCATTCATTCATCCTCACTAACTTTCGCATTTATGACATAATAGCTTCTGCCCGTGACTTCGTTCACGAAGGGCCACTATTTTCCCGCGTAAATCCAGATTCTGTGGGTACAGGGATATAAAAGCCATGTGTTAATTATATCAAAATTTCATGTGTTTACATACCATATTCTATTTAGATCCGGTAGTTTTGGCGGGTTTTTTAACAAACATTCATCCGTCCATCCTCACAAACCTACACATTTATAATATTTTATAATATAAATAGTATATTTTTTTTTTAACGTGGTAAAATTATCAAATAAGTCATCAAATAAGAGGGACTGTCAGACTTTTACTGACTAAAATCCACGGTGTTCCTTCAATTACCCTTTACGTACCGAGGTCACGGTAATGGGATAAGTCCCACGACCCCGGCAGGCTTCGGCCCTCTGCAGAGAGGGCCTCGTCGTGTTGCTGACGCTCTTTGAGGCGCGCGTGGAACACAACGCGCCGTCGACCCGGGTCGGACAGCGAGTTGCCCTTTACTCGCTGTCCGCATGCCCGAGTATAATTATAATAGTAGGAAAGATGGTACGTGAGGACGACGCACATAACCATGGTCTTGTCAGTTTCACGTTCAAATTATTACGGTAGCCACCACGTGTTTAAATCCTGACCGGCGAAGCTTTAACAAAATGTTTTTCTAAAATTTAACAAATCTTTTTTTCTCGCAAGGGACTGCGCATTGTCATAAACCCTCATTATGGCCCATTAATCAATTGGAAGGAACAAAGGTCAGAGTGAAAAAAAAAAATGCACATGTGGTCTATGGTCGGCCATTATCGACTCTTTGAAAAATTTACCAGAGACAATAGTTTTATGGCATGCTTAAAAAAAGAGTACAAAAAAAAAATGTCAATAAAACTCTACACTGGCCTGATCATTTGCTTTAAGCCTTTACCCAAATATGTGGGATCACTTTCCAGTCTGTGTTTTATATGGAGCGACAGCCTATCCTGACCCCATAACCCAGTAACTGGGTAACTCGATAGGTACCCCTTGGCGAGATCAGTGTCAGATTTTCTTGCTTCTGACTACCCGTAACGACTGTCAACGATGTTGAAATGACAGCCGGGACTAGCAGCTTAACACGTTCGCTGACAGTACGTCGTGAGGCGGGAAATTAAAATAGTGCGTTATGACAGTACGTCGAAGGACGGGCCACTTACTTTTAAGAGTACGTCGTCTCACGATAATTTTCAACCGACGACCAAAATAGGAGGTTATCAATTCGAGGCGTATATTTTTTTTTTTTTTTAATGTATGGTCAACGAGTACTCGAAGACGGCTGAACCGATTTAGAAAATTCTTTTTTTGTTTGATAGGGTATACTTCGAAATTGGTACCATTTGTCACCAAGTCAGGATCTGGTGATGGGATCCTGGAGAAATCGAGGGAACTCTTCAAATATTATAGGCACACCCATTGATGTATTAAAAGGAGGAAGATATGTTACTCTCTAACATCGCAATCAGTAAACCTGGGCTCGGCGCACGAATACATTCATGGAAACTCACACATCTGTGTTCAGTGTCGTCATCAGTCCCAAACCTACAGTTACCGATAGACAATGATAGAGATAGGAGACGGCGCTGTAGTGTGAGTGAAATCGCCTCAGCTGCCGAATGTTTGCGCTTATGAATGAAATAAGATTGCATGTATTAGGTAAGTACGTAATAAGTGATCCCATGACCCACGTCTCTTATTTTTCTTCCTGGTGTAATTAAAACACTGTCTAGCTACACAAGAAGTCATTTTGATGCATATTTATTCCAAAAAATCCTTAAAAACACGAAGAGATGAGAATTCCTTGAGTTGTGTGATCAAGAACGTTCCGTATGTGACTGAGCGTAAGCGCCCGCCAACTACGGGCAATCACTTAGTTTTGTAGGACCAAACACTGTGTCTAGTACCGTATCTTCCTCCTTTTAATATATCAATGGGCACACCTATGGCGTTTTGGGTATGTCTTATAGTAACTTGTGCAGTTGCTCTCAAAAAGTACCATTTCGGGAAGTGGAACTGATGATGAAGACCACAGATGGTCGCCGAAACTACTCAATAATAAGTATTTCGTGGATTGCGATTCGATTACTTGAATATGGATATTAAGCACTTTATGCTCGTCACAATGCATATGGTGATGTATAGCTGATGGTGAAGTACCAGGAGAACTCCTCAAAAATTAACGGCCCAGCATTGGGAAAAGTAATATTTTGTAAAATTTTATAAGTAGTTGACATTTAGGCTCTGGTAACTAGGTAAATTAAAAATCAACCAACTAAAAATAGTGAAATAAAAACTTTATACCAAAAAATTAAACCGACTCCCAAAAAAACACTGCAAAGTGAAAGTTTGGCACCGACTTCCGAAATTAAAGTTATTTTTCACTTTGCAGTGTTTTTTTGGGAGTCGGTTTAATTTTTTGGTAAAAAGTTTTTTTCATATACAATGCGGCCGTTCTAACTTGGCGAACGTGAAGTTAGGCTCTGCGAACTTTAACGCTTGTGCACTCGTACAAAAATAAAGGTTTTAAAAAAATAAATAAAACTGTTATTGGCATTTATTTTTTATTTTTTTAGAACGGCCGTACTGTAAGTATTATGAAGAGCAGTATCCACTGTCATATTATGAGCAATTTCCTATTTCTTACTGCCGTAACACGAGTATTTTGTGGGTAGTTTCATATTGCTTGCTTGTGCAAGAGTACTACGTTGATTTGTCATTTAGTATGGAAAATTCTACTGTCGTAATGTGGTGTCAGGGTAAGTGCTCACTGTCAGCAAACGTGTTAACGTGCTTTTCGAGGCACGGGCGTATCACACTGCCAACTTTCAAACTCCGGGTTACTATTGAGAATATACAACGTGTAACGGTAACCCAACGGTATCCAAAAGGGCTGAAGACAACATCTGGTATGGAGTCTCTATGCACAGTTTCAGCACAAAATAACTGACTCAAAGAATTGATACCAATTTATTGGTTTCATATATTTCTTGAATACCAATCATAACAAACGTATCACAGCACTACGAGGGTCAATAACTGTCCACGTCACTTGCCAATAACACGATAATTCTTTTCGTTCTTTTTAATTTGAAAAATTCGGTCTCTGGTATCAGTGTATTGGAATTTGTAATAAGTTCTACACACGTAGACTTAGGATTACAAAACCCTTGCCATATCGTTTGCTATCATCCAAAGAAGCCATGCACTTGGTATGTATGTACCTTTAAATTACACGTTGTATACTAATATTATAAAGCGGAAAAGTTTGTTTGTTTATTTGAACGTGCTAATCACAGAAAGTACTGGATAGATTTGCATGAAATGGTATGGCAGTAGCCTGAAGCTTGAGAAAGGTTAAAGGCTACTTTTTACCCGACTGGAAAAGGAGGTCATGTTTTTATTGAGATAAAGTCCACGAGAGCGACTGCTGGTTTCTGATAAATAAAAACCCAATAACACTTGTTACTTGGCCCGGATATCGAGCCCGAGACCATGAGCTCAGCAATCGCGCTTCCGACCAACCAACGAGGCTGTTTACAATTTTTTTCTTTGACTTTAAATTTTTGACTTTGACTTTGACTTTAGCTACATAATAGTTAAGAAAGTCTTCCTATGAAAAGCTGTTACAGGTTTATTTTTTATTACGGATGAGCCCACTCTAGACCTCTCGCCTGATGGTAAGCGATAGATGAGGTATACGATGGGACGAGCGAGCCCAGAAGATGCCTATTCACTCGTGCTTTAAAGGCTGAAAGGTCATAAGTGGCAGGGAACACAGACGCCGGAAGAGAATTCCACAGCTTGGCTGTGCGCACAATAAATGTGGAGGAGAAGCGCTTGGTGCGACAAGACGGTATATCAACCAAGTGTGGGTGGTACCCAGCCGTGCATCTGGTAGACCGGTAGTGAAAGGGAGATGGAAGAATGCTGAAGAAAACCGACAGGCAAGCAACGTTCGCCGATGAGCCAGGCTATGAAGCTTGTCCACTAGCGCCTCGTCACCTATAAGCCTTTTGGCTTTTTTAAAGTCACTACATGAACAACTTCTCAGTAAGATTAATAATTTGTTAGAAGGATCCCCAATCTTATATTTTGGTGCACAGGCATCCCATCTGTTCGAAAAGGACGACTTGGTTCGCTTTTAAGTGCACCCAATGGTGGTGTTTTATATATGAAACTTTTAGTGCGCCGCAATTATCTCTGCCGCGCACTTTTTGAATTTGGAACATCTTACTGTTCAGCGCGCCAAACAAATCGAACGCAAATATTGTTTTTCAATACCTACACTTATAATGAAACAAATAAAAAACTTTGAATGTAGGTAATTTTGTGGCCAGTATTCGGCTTTCATGTGGGGCTGACTAAGTCTTATTTATTTAAACTTTATGTACAATAGTGGTACATGGACGGACTTAATGCAACAAGGCATTATCTACCAGTCAACCTTTGGGTTAAAAAGACCACAATGTAATATCACAATAATTTATGTATTAAATGTCTAATAAAGTATATGCAGATAAATAATTATAACAATTATGGTGCATAAATTTGGAGCATTATTATAATTATTGTGATATTTGTAATAGTGATCATCGGAAAATTTAGAGTTAAATATTTGTATGCATTCCTTTTCTTTCTTTGAAAAATCTTTTACTATTCAAGCAGCTCGTTTGTGGAATTCATTCATTACATTACCCATACAAGTGAGGCGTGCTCAAACGCTACCAGCGTTCAAAAGAATGGTGAAGGAGCATTATCTTTCCTTTTAGCTTTTCCCCTTCTTTCTCAACTGTGCATGTATTTATTAGTATATGATTTTTGTGTTTTATTATATGTATTTTATATTATTATGTTTCAATGAATATTGTTTATGATGTTGGTGCACTGACAGCCCTAAATCTGTCTCCTTAAGTTTTGTCCATCCAAAGGTTGTCTGTAAGAGGTCGCCCTGACCGATAAGACCGCCCATTGTACACAAGTTTTAATTTTTGTATCCAATGAAATATTGTAAGGTGTACAATAATAAATGAATAAATAAATAGTGGGTACTACGTCTTATTAACCGTTCAACTGTGTCAGTTTGTGATTATACGCCAAATAGCCAAGTTGTTGTTTTATTCCCGGTATCCAGACTACTTCCACATTCTTTTAATAATAACATCCTTTCACGTCTCAGCAGTGAGTTCGAAATATACAGGGCTCGTATATCAGGATATTTTTCGAAACGTTTTCGCCTTAAATACCTTTAAAACGGAAAATCATCGAATGATTTCTCCCGCTCTGGGTTAAGTGGAAGGGATTGTGAGACTTCTACTGACTAAGAACCCACCCTGTTCCTTCAGCCGCCCTTAAGTTCCGGGGCCGCGATATCTCGTTAGAACATTCCCGCAACCTCGCCTTAAATACTTAAGGAACGATTTGTTCCGCTTACGTACGAACGAAATGTTTATTAAGACGAAAACAATTTAAATTGCTCTTGGTTAATAAAATGTTTTAAGCCTTTTTTCATGTTTCGGGTCCGATACGAAACTACGGATTTAATTCAGTTGATGTTGATATTTCATGGACGCGCGTGGCTTGTCGTTTCATGTTAAATTATCTGTGAGTCTGTGACTATTATTTTCAGAGTAATTAACTAAAGAAGTTCAAGCTTGCCAATGCGCGCCGTGCGTGAATGTGTCTTTCGGAAAAACCGATTTTTGAATATATTCTCATTTCGTTTTCATTCCAAACAAAATCATATGTAGGTACTTCTCTGTACAAATTACTGGTAAAACCGTTTTGAAAACGTTATTTTAACCTCTAGGGCTCCAGCGGCACAAAAACGTGCCAGGCAACCAGTATTAGTTGAACCCCGCTGGCACAAATATGTGTGCCAGCGGGGCTCAACTAATAGTTGGCGTATAACGTTTTCGAACCCTGGTTATAGTCCGATTATGTATGTTATGTTGTTATGTATATTTCATATCTAACATTCAAAAGTTGTCTGGAAGATATTATAAGCTTTTAGCGATAAGACCACCATTGTAACCATAGAATAAGCAATATTGTTAAAAAGGTGTGTTTAAATTTTGGTGTACAATAAAGTATATTCTATTTATCTAATATCGTTTTTTTCTCTTTGTTTTAGTGAAATGCTAGTACCAGCACAATACGCAGGCCCCCAAGGAGGTTTGGCCCAGGCATTACTCCCAAATGCCTATTACCACCAACTGCAAGATCCTACACACTATTTACACGGCGGAGCACCGTGAACGTTGCAATAGAAAAAAATAGTTTGATTAATACCAGTGCAAAAAAAGTGAACAGAAATGATTGAATGTGAAAAAGTTTTATTTAAATTAAGTGATTTGTTGTTTTAAAGCACATTTTAGATTGTATATAGTTTTATTAATTTAGAAAACAGATGTTTATTGCAATGTAAATGCTGCATTAAAATGAAAAAAAAAAAGCACTAAGACATAACTGTTGCTCAATTGGCCTAGACCATAGAGTTTATTATAAAAGAAACAGATTAAATTAATGCTTATTTTTTGCGAAAACCGGGTTGTCAAGGTTACAGGCGTGACAGTAGTCAATTCTTTCAAAAATAATAAAAAAATTTTTTAGCAAAAAATAGAACCGACTTCCATATCAAAACACTACAAAGCCAAAAATAACTTTAATTTCGGAAGTCGGTGTTATTGGTTTTGGATTTTCCCTTTTTTTTACACCGTCTTCCGAAATTAAAGTTATTTTTGGCTTTGTAGTGTTTTGATATGGAAGTCGGTTCTATTTTTTGCTAAAAAAATTTTTTTCACGCTTTTTAGTGAGTTGGTTTATAATTTATCTAGTTACAAAAGCCATAATGTCAACAACTTATCACCTTTTACAAAATATTGCTTTTCCCTGTGCATAGCCGTTAATTTTTGAGGAGTTCTCCTGGTATTTGACCATCAGCTCTACATAACCATGTGTATTGTGACGAGCTTGTTTTACATCCGTACTCAAGTAATCGAATCGCAATCCACGAAATACTTATTATTGAGGAGTTTCAGTGGCCATCTGTGGTCTTCATCATCAGTTCAACTTCCCCAAATGGTACTTTTCGGAAGCAACTGCTCAAGGTACTATAAGAAATACCCAAAACGCTATAGGTCTGCCTATAATATTTGAAGAGTTCCCTCGATTTCTCCAGGATCCCATCATCAGATCCTGATTTCGTAACAATGGAACCAACTAGAAAGTATACCCATTCAAACGCAAAAAGAATTTTTCAAATCGGTCCAGCCGTCTCCGAGTGATGAGGTAACATACATAAAAAAAAAAAAGTTCAAGACGAATTGTAAACCTCCTTTTTTTGAAGTCGGTTAAAAAGGTGAGACATTTTCTGAAATAGGTAGGTACCTATTTTAATCGGTGGATAAGAAAATGAAAGGCGCAATTTTTTAAATTGTTTTTTTTTTGTTATCTTATGCGCAAGGAGTTATGAAAGAATTCCATTTTCGTAAAGCTCACCGATTTGGGCAAATTGAATAAAAGTTTTTTGTGGGTATCCCTACTGTTACTACCAATTAGTACACCCCGACAGCCGAGAAATAGTATAAAAAATAAAGAAATCGTTTTCAAACTTCAGGGTTTTAAAAATGCAGCATACGAACCTAATATTGTGGTGGATATACTATGAATACGCATATGACTGGTTTATTTAATTTTTTTGTTATTTAACTTAAATTAAGCTACTTACATAGTTTCTTGCAAAAAGCTTGGAGTTTTCTCAAACAAAAGAATATGTATTCTCAAAAAATATCCTGTAATTTCGTTGTCAGCCTATCTTTCGCCTTAAATATTTTATTACTTTTGATTTTTGTGAATACCATTAATTTTTATTAATTTCCTATTAAGTGTCTACCTACTTAGTTATTATAAAAATCTTAATAGTTCCTAAATGCCATGCACATTAATTGTAATTCAATTGATTTAATTATAAGTTTAAATGGTTAAAACTTAATTTAGTATCTATAAAAATATTGCAAGACGCATTCGAGCTTAAGAAAGAAGGAAATAGTCTAGAGTCAAACTAAGTATTAAGGGCCTATACTACCTCAGCGCTTCTCACTCTTTATCTCGCTCGCACACTACTGGCCGCGGTCACGCGAGCAAGCGAGACAGGATGGCAGGGAAAGACTCCAAGACACCGATAATTTAGTTTATTTCTTTTTACGGTGAAAATAATGGTAATTTAAAAAAAGTAAATAACATAAGACCTGCTTTATAGTTAGTTCAATTAATATGCAAAGTTTCATTATCTAATTTGAAGTTATTTTTGAATACCAGCGGTTTATTGTTCGGTTTGGAGGTAACTTTGGAATTTTTTTCTATCAGGAAAATTTTATGGAATCGTGTTTTCGTCAAACATAGTACCTAACATTAATCCTCAACTTTACCATATATTTACTTCAAAATTATTACTGCAGTATTTTCGAATTAACGGAGGATCATGCTAAGCCATTTGAGGTAGTATAGGCCCTTAAGAGTTATAGTCGCCGCTGCCCAAGCTCCAAGGTTACGCAACGTTTGGTAAGGTTTGTCCGGGGATTGGTAAACATTTATGTATGTTTGTAGCAACTCCACAACTAAGCGCGTATTTTGCATACAGTTAGGATCAATAACTCATCCGATTCATCCCAGCTCTTCCGGCCTGGTGTTACATATTATTTCACGGAGGTTACCTGGGTTTCCAAAGTAATTTGGTTAAGTTGCCCTGTAGCCGCTAACTACAGACAGAGCCGGATTAACCCTCTCAGAGGCCCTAAGGCAATGGCATGCTCGGGGCCCCTTTTCTTACTTTGACTGACCAAATCGTGTGTGAACTGAGGAGCCGCACATTAAGGTCTGTGGTTTTTAATATATTTGTTTACTTATTCCCAAATTTGTTCTAAAATGGTTTTAATTCTACTACCAAATCTAACGATTTGTATTTTGTGAGATAACAGTGACGTCCCTAAGTTCACACGCACATCAAATTCTCGTTCGAAGACACATGTTATCTTGGTGCGTGCACTGGGCCTGGGCCCCTAGTTGATGCGGGGCGTCTAGGCAGTTGCCTACTCCGCCTAATGGTTAATCCGGCCCTGACTACAGGGCAGCTGAGTAGCAGGTGTTCCGCTGTCTTATCCTTCTCCATGCAGGCTCTGCAGAGTGGGCCGTCTGTAACTCCTATTACATAGAGGTGTTGTTCAAGGCTTCGTGACCAGTAAAGGCGGCTGTGACCATCCACAGTTGTTAGTGGTGACCATTTATTAGATATTATTATTATATCGCTGCCCGGCAAAAAAAGTGTCATAACATAAAAATTACTAATCTGAGATAACGAGACTTTTAAGATAGTATGTTTATATACACAAACATACTAATTGTAAATGAATTTTTCAGTTATTTAACTCTCTTATTTTTACGTTATAAATGTAGTAAATAGTAAAAAATCTTAAAAGTCTCGTTATCTCGAATTAGTCATTTTTATGCTGACACTTTTTTTGCCGGGCGGCGATATAGGTACAGAAACTCTTTCGTCCCTCAGTCTCCCGTGCACTTTATCACAATAAAAACAATCTAGTTTTTCTTGCAGTAGTGTAAAACCTGCTTCACAGCTCAAGGTACTTCTATAACAATTTTCATACAAATCCGCTCAGTACCGTCATGACCCGTTACTTCGCCTGGGTTTTGACACTTTTTGTGATATCTCTTCCAGATTTAAAAGTATTTCAAATCATGATATCTAAAAAATGATTTTACATATCTCCATCAATCGGTATTATATAATTACTCTTCCATATTCATTGCTTATTTGCCTAAAAATTGGTCTCAAATGTGATAGGCGAAGTATTGGTACTTTTCCCTAACTTCGCCTGCATCATGTCATAGCGTCAAATATTAAATTATATTTGAAATACTACTTACTACATCTAGTGTAAGCCTTTTGGGATGTGACAGATGACTATAAACTTTAAATAAAGCAAAATAGAGTATTTTTTTTATTTTATTTACTTCTGTAGGCGAAGTTAGGCAACAGTTTGAAGTTAACTCCATACATTTGATGTATTGTTGATAGGGCTGCCAAAATTATTGTTAGTTTAACTTACTGAATAATAAAGGAAGGTATAGGGTTTCTGCAAAAAAGAAAAATTTTGTTTGTTAATTGTTTATTAAAGTGCCAAAAAATATTTATCATAAACACTCAGTGAAAATTTTTGCTTAAATTAATCGTATTCTTAAATTTATTTAGGTACCTCAATAATTTTTGTAGAGATCAATACAGATTTAAATATGCCAGTCATACATAAATACAAATAGTATCAGGTAATAATTACCTTTTAACTAAAAAGTTGTATTAAACATTTATGGCAAACATAGGAACTAGATAACAATTGTTGGCTCATAATTTTTAAGTTCACATAAGTACATCAATACTAAATCTAAGATACCTATTAAATCAGACTAGGCCAATCATAGGCTTCAGTTTCTAGCTTAATAAGAGAAAAAAACTTTTATCAAAATAATGAACAGCAAAAGCATTTAACTTACATTAATATTTAGACATTAAATCAGTCTCAAAATACGTCGTTTTATAACAGAGTTCCCATGGGTATCTTCCGGCTCCAACATCAGACCCTAAACAACAATCAAAGCAAATCAAACAAGCCCAAACGCGATGGGGTTGCGTTGGTTTACTACAGAGTTGCTATGGCCACGTTCCGGTTCCATCATCAGATCAGCTTCATGTTATGATAATGTTACATTGTCATCTGATATACATAAGATTTGATTACAGACAGACACCAGGACAGGTGAAACTAAATAAAAGCTCGTAATAATAAAATACGAAGCAAAAAAGATACAATAAATTATTATTAACAATTTTGAAATTGACAACCCTAGGGGCAGGCGAAGTTTGGCAACAAGATAGCCGGCGCTATCCCCTCAATAATATTTAATTGAATAACTACTTTTAAACGTAAATTAGATACAAAATTCTAGTGTCATTTGAAAGAAAATTAGCTGTAGATTATAATTTAATAATAAGTTTAAACTTACCTGTTCTGTATCCCTGCTTAAAACTGAAGTTAAATCGCAGACAAAAAAAAACGTGTCATTTCTCTTATGAAAAAAGTGCACTGGTCACCAACAACGTGAATTTAGCCACAATTTTTCCTCAAAATCTTGCCATAGATGAAAAATACTTATTATTTAGTAACTTTACGCGAAGCCAAGCCTAAAATTGAAATGGCAACTTCAAATTATTTGAAATTAGGCGAAGATAGGTGGCACAGGCGAAGTAACGGATCACGACGGTACTTCCAAAGATTAGCGCGTTTGAATAAACAAACAAACTTTTCCGCTTTGTAATATTTGTACCTATAGGTGCCAGTCGTTACATGCAGTATGAAACCAGAAAATCTGATACTAGTCTGTTCCATGATTGTATCGACTCCTTATTTTGTGAAATATGCTCTCGATTGGTAGATATGTGAATGGTACAAGTGCTGCCATCTACACAGACTAATCAATAACATGATCACAATTTATGGAGTTACAAAATCAGATGATTGTAAGACTGCGTACACTAGGATTATAGGTATTTTGTCAATTTATTTCTGTTCTCAATTTTTCGAGTGTTTACAAATAATCACTTTAGACATTTTATAAACTTTCGCTGTTTATAATATTCTGGTAACTAAGATGAATTAATTTTAAGTGACTACACTACCAGTGGCCATTAGTAACCTACCATTAGTGACGTACCTTTAGTAACTTGAAACTAAAATTGTATGTTTTATTTGCAAACACCAGTGATGTATTTAGCTACCAATCTACCATGGGTGGCACCCGCTGCAAACATTGTAGTATCACCTGAAATTATTGAGATATTGATCTGAATAGGTAATTGTATTGAATAAACGTTTTCTATATTATTTTTCTTTCTCTTAAGCGGAGTTTCGCGTATCTATTTTGTTAGGTATTTTTTTATTAGTGCTCAAAATATTGAACTGTTTAATATGTTCGTAATTCTAAGGTGCTGTTTAAGTTTCGAACCATTGTATTCTAGTCCGGATGTCCGAATTAAAGTTCTATGAGAATTTAATATTGTTTTATTTGTTGTGCCAAAGATCTTAACTTATGTTAATCCCACCCATTACATTAGTGCATTGACCTGAACCAATTCCAGACACAAGCATATTTAGCCTAGTTGGAGGGGTTAACAAGATTGCTAGTAATGTGAATTCTACCCACATCGCTAGTTATCTATATCTTCTATACTTATAATAAATCTGTAGAGAGGTCAATTCTGTACATGAAATATATTTCCAAAATAACTATCAGGGGCTGATTAAGGATCGATACTCATGCCAAAAATGCAATCAGTTAAATTTTTGTCTGTCTGTCTGTCTGTCTGTCTGTCTGTCTGTCTGTATAACCGTTATAGAAACAAAAACTACTCGACGGATTTTAACGAAACTTGGTACAATTATTTTTCATACTCCTGAGCGGGTTATAGTATACTTTTCATCAAGCTACAATCAATAGGAGCAGAGCAGTGAAGGGAAATGTTGGGAAAACGGGAGAAGTTACTCCATTTTTTAAGCTTCCGTCGCGTGTGCAACCTTAATGGTTAAAGCTATACAAATCATTTCATGACGGAAATGTTCTCCTTAAAATTATTATCCCACGACAGCATATGTCTAACTTTTATGGTTGACTCACAATAACACGTGTAACTCCCGATAGCTTAGCAGTTCGAAGCTTTCTGATTATAATATTTGTCTACTCTTACGTTTATAACACTCTCAGTCACCCCTAATTGAAAAAGTTAACATTATTAACTATTCCATAAAAAAATTGGCCAAGTGCGAGTCAGACTCGCCCATGAAGGGTTCCGTAGTAACTATAATATAATATGCAAATTTATTTGACGAAAAAAAAACCTTACAAATTTCTTAAAACTAGCTTATTTACATTTTTTACAACTGCGCCAAATAAATTTGTTTTGAAAAAAAAGCCTTACAAATTTCTTAAAACTGGCTTTTTTACATTTTTTACAACTGCGCCGAATAAATTTGTTTTTCATAGTGTTTGTATGAATTACAAAGTTATATTTGCGGTTTTAGAAAATATGCTGTATCTCAAAAACTGCTGAACTGATTTCGTTCAAACTAATTTTGGTTGAAAGTTTATATTAAGATCTACAGACATATATTTTTTTTAGATTTTTCACTCCGTTATTATAGAAGTTAGAGGTTGTGTCCGCCACACACACATTTTACCACTTTGGAAGCTTATATCTTTTAAACGATTGACTTTATGGAAAAGTGGTTTTAGAAACCCCGATATCGTTTTTAAAGAACTGTCTATAGATACCACACATGCATCGATTTCATGAAAAAAAATATTTTCAGGTTTAGTTCCATGTATGGGGAGCCCCCCTTTATTTTAAATATTTTTTAATTTTTTTCTCAAAATCGGAAAGCGGTTCACAGAATACATCTACCTATCAAGTTTCACATGTATAGTCCTAATAGTTTCGGAATAAAATTGCTGTGACAGACGGACGGACGGACAGACAGACAGACAGACAGATGGACAGACATGTCGAAACTATAAAGATTCCGTTTTTTGCCATTCGGCTACGAAACCGTAAAAAGAATCATATAAATCGGTATAGAAACACCAAAGTTATACATGAAATACGCTTATAATAATAAGCCTTCGCGCGTGAATACTGAATCATGCTAAGTACCTTACCTTATAAGGATTATTTTTGAGAATCGGTCGCCGCGCTCGACGCGTCTCGCGGTCGAAGCGTTCTCTAGGTACTTAAGCCTCATATGAACGTGATCTAAACAATATTACCAATACATTAACTTACGCTGACGGAGTCGCGGGCACAGATATATTGTATCATTACGCGAAGGCCAATAGGAGCGGAGCGCCAATGAAGAATGCTTCAAAATCGGGGTTAAATTTAACGTTAGCCCAAAGTAACTATTCCACGCGGAGGAAGTCGCGGGCAAAAGCTGAAAAAAATGTGGCAGCACACTTGTAACACGCAATGCGATAGCGTGCTTGCTCATTAGTCTTAAGATGAAATCTAACTTTAAATCATTAAATGTGGCCAATGAGCATGCCTTATTTACATCACGTGGTATGTTACGTTTCAAGTGTGATTTTTCTTTAAGGTTCACAAAATATTACTATTTATTTCAGCCTGAATATCTTTAGCTCATAATTATGTTTGATATACTTAAAGTGTGTCTCACAAAGCCGTACCTCAAACCTTTGCTCTAAGGTATTATTACGGAACTTAACTTATAATTTAACTTACTTAAATTGTATATATTACAGAACGAAACTCAAGCTCTAAACTAGTTTTGAGTCCAGACTTAATTATAGAATGTTCTTCAAGTACAGATTCAATGAAGGTTCAGCCGAGTATGGTTTTATTCTTGATCGTTACTCAGTTGTAAATAAATAAATTTATTGATTGGTACAATTAATTACAGTCTCCTGGCTCGCGCAAAATTTATAATAGGTACCTGTTTTCCGGTAGTCAGGGTCTTCTTCCCAATTTTTTGTTTCTTTTATGCAATGAAAAAATCTTATGTTATTTAAATTAAAATGGAAAAAATGTAGATTAAACTGATCTATGACCATGAAGTATGGTCGACAACGCGCTTGAATAAAGATTTCCTTGGCAGTTAACGATAAGGTAGTACCCACCTTCTCACTTTTTTTGGTTGGGATTGGAAGAGTTTTTCGAAAACATCTCTCAATCCACACACACATTAATTATTTGATATAAAAAATATTTAGGTACAGACGCCAGCACATGAAGCTACCCGAAACTGTCAAATTTTCCCAATCAACCTTGAACCTAATTTCTTTGACAATAAAGTTGAAAATCTATTAAAGAAATTTGATAGATTGTTGTAGCTTGATGTGCTGGCCACTGTACATTATGCTTCCGTGTTAATGTCACATAACTGAAAAGACTTATGAAGCGTCAATATGAAGGTGTCAGACTTGTGATCGAGAGGTCGCAGGTTCGAACCCCACTGATTACACTATTACTGTGAACCTACTCCAGACCCAACCATATTTAACTTAGTTGGAGGGGTTAAGAAGATTGTTAGTAATGTGAATTCTACTCACTTTGCTAGTTATTTATTAAAAAAAAAAAACTTCATAATAATTATACATTTCAACTAAATCGGTCCAGTAGATACAAAGCATTACGTCGCCTTAGAGTGAAAACCTCGGGAGTACATTTTTGTTCAAATTTTTTTTATTGCGTTTCCAGAAAGCAATCCTTCAACGCACATCCTGATTTCACTAATATGTTCATTCGATACTCGAAACGCTATCTATGAAAGTAAGTGAGAACCTCGTAAACACTCGCATCGCGTCGTCAGTTTAGCGTAATCAGGCCATGGATTACCTATGCATTTATGAACTGTTCGATATTATGTATAATATTTTTTCATATTATACATAATATCGAACAGTTCAGGATATAAAAACGGGTTAAATTTACATATAAATCAATTAAAAAAAAAAAAAAACTACAAAAATTTTATAGCACGCAAATTTTTCTTCCTCCTGAAAAGTTACTCCTTTTTCACTTACGAGGTTATCACTCTAAGGTGTCGATAAAGGATGTGATATATCACAGCCTTTATGATTTGAAGTGTCACCAGTTCCGTATCTGTACAACGTTATATGACTTAAAATGAGCAAAACTGTAAAAAATAAGCTCCGGTGGGTCAGTGTTAGCATCATAATGGCTGCTTGTCAAAGATGAAGCCTATCTCTCGACTTAAATACCTCTAAGTTATAGCTGTCAAGAAAAACAGACTTCGGTAGGGAATACTACCTCATTTGCTGTATGCACGATGAAAGTATTACCAAACTGTTATACATATATGTGTGGGTTGGATGTCCACCATGTAAGGTGTATCGCCGTTCGTCTTGTTTAAATGGTGCAAACATGTGCTGTTTGATTAATAATAATGTTGTCTTTTTCATCATATAATAATTTCAAATACCGTAATCGATCCCGCCACAACAGATCTAGGGTGGGTGACACATAATTATTATTTTAACGCCTGTACGATTTGAACAAGATGCCGTGGTAAAAAAACCGTTGACTTTACAAATTATTAGGCACTTCTTTATGCAACGTTTAATAAAATCTTAATAGCTCAAACTTAAATTCGTTAAAGTAGCAATTAGTAAGCTATTATTGATGCAACAAGCTTTTAGAAATTCTGCGTCTGTTATGAATATGAATGCCAGCCTAACGTTAGAATGGCTGGTCTAAAAATACTTATACCTACATATTTTTTAAATGTAGGTACTAAATTATAGCCATTATAAGAAACTGTATAGAAATTCTTAATTAAATACTTACACTTGTAGAGTCGCTTTTCATTCTAAGCAACCAGTCATTATGACGCTAACGGGTTGGTGGCTCTGCTAAATGGTTTTTGAAGAAACAGGGGGATTAAGTACCAACATAATCAAAATGCACCTAAGGCTTTGATCTTATGAATACATATGTAGGTATGGAGACATGGACCATCAAAGCAAGATCTCTCTTGCTTTGATGGTCCATGTCTCCTCTCTGTCTCACACATAAGTCCTCTCTGTCTCTCGAGAGAAAGGACTTATGTGTTGGGAATTTAGTGCTGGAGCCGGATGCTGAATCTCCTGGACTGCCAAACGCACGTTTATTTTGCAAATCCATACTACATACTAATATACTTATAGATACTAATATTATAAATGCTAAAGTACTACTCTGTCTGTCTGTTACCTTTTCACGCCTAAACCGCTGAACCGATTTAGATGAAATTTGGCATGGGAATAGTTTAGGACTTTGGTAAGGACATAGGATAGTTTTTATTCCGGAATTTCTACGGGATCGGGAGGTCCGCGGGAAAAACGTCTCACGCGAACGAAGTCGCGGTCAAAAGCTAGTTGGTTATAATTAACACTTTCACACGTCATTTTTTTTCGTAAATGTAACTAAATGTGTCAATCCTCTCACAGCTTTAAATAAAAGAGCATCTTTCGAAAATATGCTACCAGCATATATGTATAGGTACATACTTCCTGGGAGTTCGTGGCTAAATAAAAACAGCCGCACTGGTCGCTTTTCAAAGTAAAGCAACGTCTGCTGGGACTATCTTAACAGATTAAAGGACGTAACACACATACCAACTCGAGCCGTTCAGTATTATTTGTATGAAACTCCCTACTGCAACGCACACTAATCAGAATCGTAACGTAATCGCCTCGCCTCGGGACAAGCTCATGAACCGCGGTGCGGTGCGCTTACGGTTCTCCTTACCCTAGCTTACGGCTCTTCGTATCCTCCTATATAACCAGCTCCGTATACAACCAGCGGTCGACGACAGCCCGCTTAAGTAGACGCACAGCCTTACTGAGGTGATCTACGAGTGGCCCTACCTTAAAAAAAAAAAAAACAAACAGCGGTCGACGAGCCGTAAGCACGTCGTCGCGACGAGTCGACGTGCCGGAGCTTCTGATCCGCTTACGTTACGTAGCACTATGGGACAGAACCGTGCATACCGTCTCAAAAATCTGTAACTTTTTGTTGATTGAAGTAAATAGCTGAAATTTGGCACGTAGTATCTCCAGAGTATATACAATCCATGACACATTTATTGTCAAATGTTTAATTAATAATATTAAAAAAAATATAACAAAAATAAAGATGTATATTTTTTAATATTAAACCATAGTTTGTTTAACTTATTGAATTATAATTTTACAGTTTTATGATATTAAACCTATTTTATTTTATATAATTACATATAAATCTTAAATTTAAATAAATAACAAATATGATATAATTATCCACTCCAAAAATATATTTTACAATTAATGTACGTAATTACTTCTATTTAAATAGCTAAGAGGTTCTTAGCTTCGTCTAACAATTCCTTGGAAATAGTGACTAATGGTTTTCTGATAGGTACTTGCTTGATATGTATAGATCGGACGTAAATATAAGACCATGAAATACGTCTTGATTCGTTGCGGACCTGGAGCATTTTCTAGCGTGATGCAATCTGACTTTTTTGTAATCTTTATTACGAGATTCTTGAGCATCCTCAGATAATTACCAAGGGGTAGAACAGCAAAATGTCTTATTATACTTTCCCCATGTATTAAGATTTTATGTACTGAAGAAGGCATATTATACCACATATATTTTGTTACGTACAGTTGTGCGGTTGCGCGAGTATATTCACCAAATTTTTCTGGATTTACAGCAATGCCGGATGCCAAAGTTTGAAGAATAACATAGAACCTTTTAATAAGTTCCTCGTCAACTCCTGTAATTTCTGAACCGCAATAGTAGTTCTCAAAAAACGCCGAGCTGTATTGCCGTCATGGCTGTTTCCACTTCCTTGTCGGGGCTTATCAACGTGCAATCCCATTCGGCTTCGAAACAAACTTTGTACAAGCTTTTTCTTGTCTTCTTTACTTTTTTCATCTTCCGGAGTTCGCGCAGCATATTTTTTAAATGAGAGGTTATATGAAATATGTAAAATTAACTCCATGCTCCTGATCCACGCGTGCAACGTAGACAAACCGTATTCGTAAGCATTTATATTATCTGGCTTTGATTCAATCTTCTCCAAATTATTCATTTCGCTTGGTTTAGCCCCACACACTGTACATACAGCTCCAGAACTTGTGTCAGTTAGAACTTGTGCAACTTTTCCATCCACCATAGTTAGAAATAGGTCGAGACTTATTTCAATTACCTGCTTCATCCACCGTGAAATCTGTTGCATTGCGACTTTCATGCAATAATTTTTCCTTCATGATCCTTTTTTCATTTCTATCACAACTCCGCATCATTGAAACAACAGTAGCTTCTTCGAGTTCTCCTTCAGACCGCAATCCTTGAACGTATGCTTTATGTATATACTCGAGTCCATATTCTTGTACCAACTCCATATTCTTCCTTTTTTTCGATTTCTCTGATAGATCTTCATAAGACTTTGGTGGACGTCCACGTTCTCCAGATATTGTAGGTGTAATATCCAGCGGTGCTTCTTCGCATTGTACTATAAATTCACCGTCTAACCACGATGTATTTTTATCAAAGAAACGTTCTTAAGTTCGGCTAGATTTGGTCCACCGATCGTTAAACGCTGTTATAAGCCATTTTTGAATACGTTTTACAACTAATTCACTATTTTCAGACGACAAATGGTGGTGTCCTTCTAAGTATTTTTGAATATCTTCTGATTTTGTTCCATGATCAATGAAAAATTCGCATAATACTCGTCGAGGCACAACAAATTCACTCATTTTGTTTTTACTTCTAGCTACTTATTTTTTTCCGAGATTGGTGAAGACTATATTATGTCAAAGCACACTAAAGTACCGGTAAATGACAACGTAAATCAATAACTTTTATACTGTAACTGTATGTGAAAAAATATTATTATCTAGTGTCATTATCAAGTTCCTAACCACTATCTATGAAGGTGGTTAGTAGTACTAATACAATGTACTAGCTTTTGCCCGCGACTTCGTACGCGTGGGAGGATTTTCCCGCGTAAATACCGATCCCGTGGGAATTTCGGGATAAAAAGTAGCCTATGTGTTATTCCAGAATGTCAACTATCTACTTACCAAATTTCATTCAGATCCGTTCAGTAGTTTTTGCGTGAAAGAGTAACAAACATCCATCCATACCACATCTGACTGAACGATTAAAAAAAATACATTACCCAATACTCCCACCTTACCTAAAATATTATTTAAGAAAAAAAGGTCAAAAGTAATCTAAATATTAAAAAATCTCATCATAATTGATGAGATTTTTTAATATTTAGATTAAAAAATTATTTTAGTTGTAATCAACTAAAATAATTTTTGGTATATTTTGTATTTTTCCCCCATCTGGCATTTTACGTTTCATTTCAAGGGGGGCAGATTCGGACAACTATTTTTTTTGCGCTGACTTCTTTATCAGCTGCTCTATGTGATGCAAGGATCTTCTACCTACTAACTGGATTGCTTACGAATGATTCAAAGAATACAGAAAGTCTTTCTTAGCTGTTAAACAATAGAGTATAAACTTGCACGCATAAACCTGAAGGAACTATTCGTTCCGAGCGAGACAGTGCGTGTGTGGGCTGTGTCCCTTTCTTCTGTGTGTCAGATTAAAAATATTTATTTCAATGGTAATTTTTTCGACCTGTCTGTTGTAGTAATAACACCTAGTTTTAAACTTCTTTGGAATTCTATCTTTAAAATGAATTACCATTATTACTGTATGCATA
Source organism: Tholera decimalis (assembly GCA_943138885.2). Lineage (NCBI taxonomy): Eukaryota > Metazoa > Arthropoda > Insecta > Lepidoptera > Noctuidae > Tholera > Tholera decimalis. Next base: position 8,121,776 of record OW964571.2, read on the forward strand.
TTAATGAAAATTAAAATTATTTTAACATGCAAACACAAGATGTTTAAACCAAATAAAAATGGAATTTGTAAGAATTAGTAGTGATATATTATACTATACCTGGCAATTACTACATTGCCGTCTGACGTTTACTTGACATCTGTATGTTTGTAAATTTGAATTATATTTAATTTTGTGAGTTTTCGTAATATTAAAGTGCAAGTTAGGCCGTGCGCGCACTGCGTTGCGTTTTGCAATTCCGGTAGTTCTACCGCACCGGTAGACTGACCGCAGTGCGCGCACTTCTATGACACTCCATACTTCACAAATTTTGCGGTGGCCGCAATTCCGGTAGTTCTACCGCACCGCAAAATTTGTGAAGTATGGAGTGTCATAGAAGTGCGCGCACTGCGGTCAGTCTACCGGTGCGGTAGAACTACCGGAATTGCGGCCACCGCAAGGCAGTGCGCGCACGGCCTTATTGTAACCGTGGTAAGAACGTGTTTTGCGGTTAAGTGCAAGAGTGAAAAGGGTACCCCGGGTCTGGAATTTCCTTTTTTAAGTAAGTTTTGTGACTTTGTTTACAAATTGCATTTAGGGTGACTATGTTTTCAATGTAAAAGTGGATGTTCTTCTCTTTATTCTTCTTATTTATTATTTTTCTTTCTTCTCACTATATATTATTTTTTGTTATTTTAAGCTTTCCTAAAAATGATGATCTTCGAGACCGGTGGCTCAGTGTTCTACACAGAAAAGGGTCAGAAACGGTTCCAAAATTTGTAGCCGCCATTTCAAGCCAGAAGAAATATTGCATTTCGAAACAAGATCAAATGATGCAATTCCATCCATTTTCCCTAAAGTAAGTTATCAATCTTTACAAATGACATGAAGATCACCGTTTTGAAATAGAATATGAGCATAGCAAGATGAATTTTTATTTTGAATCTATCTAACAATAAATACTAAAATTTTGTTCTCATCAATCTATTATTATCTTAGATTCCTGTTAAAGCGAAACAAATAAATGTTTTAAGTACTATAATATTGAAACCCACTAAAGAAAAGAATATACAACCTGTACTGGGCGCATTCAAAGATCAGTAAGTGAAAGTTATGAAAGGAGTCAAATTAATAAGCATAAAAGTCGTCATTTTTGTTGATTTATTTACTTTTGCTTAGCATGGCAAAAATAAAATATTTTTATATCATTTTGGCCAAAAACTCAGCTACGCAAACTTGCTTACAAGTGTAGTTTGTTATATTAATAATTATTTATAACTTAATTATTTAACTTTTATCCACTGCAGTTAGTTAATGTCGACAAATAATAATAATAATAATTCATAATTTAAAGATTATTTCCATACTTTTAACTAATAATAGTGTAATACATTTTTTAGGGTTGTGTGTCAAGCCAATCTTGTTACAAACCTGCAGCTGCAACATAATATGAGGAACTAGAAAATATAGAACCAACCAAATAATAATAACCTTATAATTGTCATTCGATCTGCCTCCTTCATGTTTAGAATTATGTATGTTAATAATATTGATTTCTAACCTTAAATAGCACATATGGTGTTAGCCTGTAATTAATTGTTACACTTATAAATGTTATATGACTGTTTCATACAAATGTATAGTGTAAACAATTGTAGGTTAACCTAAATAAATATATACATAAATAAATTATATCTCTTCTGTTATTCTTTCTATTTATAATCATCGTTTTTCATGAAGGGTTTTGGTAGTTTTAATTATATATAAACATTGCATCATTTTATTTTTAGTCTACTGGTTCTGACCATACAAGTGTCGAATAAACGTAGATTATCAATTAATGCACGTTTGTTTGGACGTCTATACCACTGCCTATCAAGGCCAAGCCTTCGAAGAATTGCCAGCTGGTGATTCTGTTATTAATTCTGTATAATTGAATTTGTATCACGGGTCTTAACCACTTTGAAAGTTTATAATTCAACGCAATAAAGTCTGCTTAACAAAACCAATTTTGCATTTAGCCCGCATAAGGAAGGGTTTATTATAGAAATTAGCGCGCTCAATATAAGTTCCTCAGATATATATTGAGAACTAGCTTTTCACCCACGTGGAATTCTGTTATATCGCGCTACCGAGCAACTGTTCAAAAATCTGAGATAGAAAGAACCCTATATAGTTCCAAGAGTTTTAAACTATCTCCATGTCAAATTTTTTCGAAGGCGGCTCTGTGATTTAACCGTGAAAGCGTAACAGACCGATACAGACCTTTGTATTTATAATTGAATTTATTTCTTTCTTTCTATTTAATACGTTGTTAAGAAAAAATCCGGCCAAGTACGAGTCGGACTCGCGCATGAAGGGTATTTTTATAGGTAGGTAATGAATGGTACGGAACCATTACCTATAAAAAGCGCCAAAAAAATCACAACTGTTGTATGGGAGTATCCCTTAAATATTTATTTTAATTAATTTATAGTATTTTTTGTTATAGCGGTAACAGAAACACATCATTTGTAAGGTTAATAATAAGTGTCTTAAAAAAACCTGCAAATATTGCATCAAACATAATTGTCCTTACGTTTATCGCGAATTGATATCCACACTACTAGAAAGAGATAGCTAGGTCCTTCGAGGGTATACTCTTCGGAACGGATTTGAGCTTCGCGTCCGCATTCCAGTTTAGGTACAAGTTCCTTGATGTGATGCTATCAAAATTACGACATGGGCAGACATTGCTATCTGTCAAAAGTCTATGTAAAGTTTCTAATAAGGATAGAATATTAGGTCCTGAAATAAAAATTCTATACCTCCCCAGTTTAATAATTTTTAATAATTTTTTTTCATTAATTAACAATTTTTTAATTTTCCCGGTCATATCACATTGGCACCCCACCGGATTTAAAAAGTGAAAGAGCTCTAAGGCCATATTTTTAAACTTTCTCTTTGTATTATTTTTGCTAGGATTACACGAATGATAAATATGATATACCTTTTTGAAATCCTTGCGATAAGCCCTTTAATTTGATACCCATATTGTGGTATTCGAATATTTTTATTTATTTTATTTATTCGATAATAAAAACCCACACCGAGGCGCAATCCGCGCCGCACAAACGTCACAGAATACAAACACCACCTAGCCTCTTTGTTGGCTAGACGACAGTTACACTCGACACCCTTGACTGATCCCACACAGCTTGAAGAAATCCTGACAAAATTAACAAACGACATAACGGAGGCTTACCACGTGAGCTGTAAACCAAGAACACCTAACACCAGGATTAAGGGAAACCCATGGTGGAATGCTGAACTTGGTAGGCTCAGAAACACGCTACGAAAACAATTCAACAGAGCAAAGAACACTAGACTCCCGGAAGACTGGGAGCTATACAAAGAAACCCAATACAAGTTCAAGAAACAAATCAGAATGGCCAACAATACCGCTTGGCAGAACTTCTGTGAATCCATAGAATCTAACAGCGAAGCCGCACGAGTAAAGAAAATCCTATCAACTGATCAGGACCGTACTCTCGGCGCCCTTAAAAAACCTGACAACTCCTACACACAAATAGACCAAGAAACCAGTAAGGTCCTTCTAGAGACGCACTTCCCGGACTGCCACCAGGCAAAACTGACTATACACAACCCAAAGCGTACAGACCGATAAGTCTCACATCCTTCCTACTGAAAACCCTAGAGAGGCTCTGCGATAGACACATCCGAGATGGACCTCTCCATAAGAATCCGCTTCACGGACAACAGCACGCCTACTCAACGGGAAAATCAACAGAATCTGCCCTACACAGCGTAATATCTAAAATTGAATGCGCAATACACCACAAATGCTCCACGATGGCTGTTTTCATAGATATCGAAGGTGCTTTTGACAAGACCACGTTCCAGAGTATGAGTACAACACTCAGCAGGCACGGTGTAGACCAAACCCTGAGTGACTGGATCACCAACATGCTCAAGCAGAGAGCAGTAAGAGTCACAATAAACAGCACAACGAGGGCCACCGTGGCGAAAGGCTGTCCCCAAGGGGGCGTCCTCTCACCACTGCTATGGAACCTGATCGCAGACAACCTCATCAGGAGACTCAACGATAAAGGATACTTTACCGTTGGCTACGCCGATGATATAACCATAATAATAAATGGAAGCCATGAGAATACCATATGCAACCTCATGCGCCAAGCCCTAAAAATAGTAGAGGACTGGTGCCGAGAGTATCAACTCTCAGTGAATCCTACAAAAACTGAGCTCATACTTTTCACCAAAAAGAGGAAGCTGGCGGAGCTGACACAGCCAACATTCTTTGGCACTACTCTAAGCCTTTCGGCTGAAACCAAATACTTGGGCATCTTCCTGGACAAACAACTGAATTGGGCAAAACGCACTGAGCACATCACCAAAAAAGCCAGTATCTGCATGTGGCAGTGCAAACGCATGCTGGGCAGAAACTGGGGTATCAGCCCCAAAACAACCCACTGGCTATACACGAATGTTATAAGACCAATTATCACGTACGGCTCCCTAGTCTGGTGGCCCAGAACAGACTTAAGCACGGCACAAAAGGTTCTTGAGAAGCTGCAACGACTTGCATGTGTGGCGATCACTAGCAGCATGAGAACTGCACCCACTGCCGCTCTACAGGCCATGCTGGGCCTACCACCACTGCACCTTATAGTACGAGAGGAGGCTGCCCTGGCAACCTTCAGACTTGCTATATCCGGGGCACTCTTGCGAGACTCCAGGATCAAACACACACGCATCATGGAGGACTCAGTCAAACGACAACCCCTGATGACTGCACCATATGATAAGACTGCAAAGACGCACCACTTCCAAAAAAACTACCAAATATAGCTCATGCCGGAGCCCGAGGACTACTCAGGGCCTAAGGAGCTTAGGATTTACACTGACGGCTCAAAGACAAACACTGGAACTGGAGTTGGAGTTTTCTCCAACGATCTCAACATAAATATATCCAGACCGCTGGGGAAGCTCAACACCGTCTACCAGGCGGAATGTGTGGGCATTATTCAGGCGATCCATGCCATAGAAGCCAGGAAAGACACGGATAGTCACATCCGCATACTTTCCGACAGTGCCTCAGTACTTCAATCCCTAGAGAAAAATTATATCACGTCCAAGCTCATACTAGAATGTCACAAAGCGCTGCAACGCTCAGCGGTCGAGAACCGCAACACTGTGACACTGCAATGGATAAAGGGGCACAGTGGATCACTCGGCAATGATGCGGCGGACGTACTGGCCAGGAGGGGGTCCGGCACGATGGTTTTCGGACCCGAGCCCATCGTGCCGCTCCCCTTCACCCAGCTGCGCACATGGCTTAAAGAACACACACACGACCAAGCCCAGAAATGGTGGTCCTCGGCACCAGGCTGCAGGCAGTCCAAAGAGGCGATGCCAAACTTAGATAATAAACTAACCAGGCGCCTCCTACACCTGGACAGAAGAAGCCTGCGAATGGTGGCGGGGTCCATTACCGGGCACTGCTCACTGAACAAACACTATCACACAATAGGTATAACGGACAGTCCCCTGTGCAGGGCATGTATGGGGACGGAGGAAACGGTAGGACACGTGCTCCTAGAGTGCACGGAAATCACCGAAATACGGAAACGAACCCTCGGGTCATTAAATTCCCTTACAGATATCCTGAATAGATCGAAAGACCTGATATGCTTCTGGAGGGAGGTTGGCTGGATGGAGTGACGGCCGACATGGCTCACGCACAATGGTCTCGTGCAGAGACTAAGTGCGGAAACCAAACTACAGAAGAAGAAGAAGAAGTGGTATTCGAAACAAAACATTTTTTTTTTCACTATGTCTAATGGCTTCGCACAGCCGCCATGTTTGATTTTTTCAAATGTCACCTATCTAAGAACACTTGGGCTGCTAAGACGAATCTAAATTTACCTCAATTATGTGAATCCGTTCAGCGGTTCTGGAGATATGAGGTAATAAAGAATATTACAAACATACATACATACAGACATACAAGATACGCGCGAAAAACATAACCCTTCCTTTGCAGTCGGGTAAAAAGCTAAGCCAATGATGAAGATGATTGACAATGATTTATTAATTTATTAAAGTTAGAATACTGAGAATACTCACTTACTTTGGGCACATAATGAGACGCGGAGACGACAGGCTCGAAACGTTACTAATAGTCGGGAACGCAGAGAGGAAAAGACCTCGATTCCGCTCACCGACCAAATGGTCTGACCAACAAAGGAATCCAGACATACCAAAATTTGTCAATGTTGCTGGAATTTTCCAGGGTTGCAGGAATGTTCTAACGAGATACCGCAGCGTCCGGAACGCAAGGGCAGATGAAGGAGCAGGGTGGGCTTTTAGTCAGTAGAAGTTTGACACGCCTTTCCGCTCCACCTCGAGCGATTCGATTATTTTCCCACCCAGCAATATTGCAACTGTCAAAGCCATCAACACAGTGTACGTCCGTTTTAGACTTGACTATAATCTTCAAGAAGAATGATGAAGGACCGACCAGGGAGGGGAAAGGCGGGTCAGTATCTAGGTAATTCGACTATTCAGTAGGTTTCTCAGTGGAAATATTGCCGATCACTGAAAATATTAGATACTTTGTATTACAAATATTCGCTTCAGGCATTTGAATTAAATGTGACATACAGGTAGTTCACAACCAGAATAATACATTATCTACTATATAATGATTCGATTATTGCACGGAATATAGTAACGAGAGAAAAAGTGAGGAATGTATGAATACCCTTCGGAAGTTCGGATTTTCATACACAATAGATTTGTGAACAGCGCCATCTACTGCGTGGCTTAGCGAAACACAGTGGCGCTTCTGCAGCTAACAATTATTCACCCACCCAAACATTAATTTGCTGGATTCTTTTTCCAGTGGGGTTTTCATTCACAAAAGTTTTGCTCAGCACATTATGATTATATTTGCAAATAATATAACAAAACGTATCTTAACATTTTTCTTTATTTTTCAAGTTTATAGTTTATTACAAAATAATAATATAGAGTGTCACCCGGCCGAAATCCCAAATAGAGCAGTAGAGCAGCAGTCAAGAAATGTCTGAAGACAATCTCGCAACCGCTTCTTTGTAGTTTTGTACTTACTAAAACGTAATTGTGTAGACAGGACTTTATTGAGAATTTATTCTGTTTATAAAAACATTTTGAATTGCTGGGTCATCATCTCACCATCTCTGGTTCATTTCACAGCTTTACATATCCTTTAAGTATTGTACGATCAGTCTGTAAGTCCAATATTGATTAGGTATTTTTCAGAAAATACGAGTCTTGACATAGTTATTTTATTGCCTGACTTTGACAATATGGTGTATACAATTGGCAGACGTGAGGCCAGGTAAATGGAATCGCTTCCCAAATAGCGAGAGCCGTTAAGAATAATACACGTGGAATTTTAGGTTTCCTGATTAAATATATCTTGGAATTTCCGCTTCGGTGACATCGGTATTGCATGATGAAAATGACGACGATGACGACTGTCGATGATGGATGATGACTGATATCACTAGTGTTGATCCCATTGTTTTTGAATACTGTTGATCTATATTATGCATAGTATACATAAGCTAACCAAAACATATTTTAAGTATTTAGTTTAAATTTAAACACAAATAAATATCTATCACTTCTGACTGAATGTTAAAATTTGTTGTAATTATAGGTGATTTTCATTAACCTTTTGACCGCCACAGTCGTGTATAGACGACAAGCCAAAATGAGCCCAGCGTTCTGACGCTGGGCTCATTTTGGCTGCGTGACAGAATTTTAAACGTAAATAAATATCATAAAACAGCATTGTTTTGTTAATTTCCCTTGTTAATTATATGCCTTATCTCTTCTTTATTTATTTGAAGTGAACTGCTGATAAGATGACAAAAAAGAAAACCAATTATAAAGTTCTAAAAACTGGAGTCCTCGACGCCACAGTCACCATAACAGGACACGTAGTGATGTAGATACCAGTCAATAAAACAAGAATATCGACCACGACGGCAACCTACGTTATACTTAATTTACTCTAAATTCTGCACTAATAAATAGATAAAACATTTGATATTGAACTTTTATGTTTGAGAAATCAAGAAAAAGTTATAGTACTGAACTATACGCTCTTTAAAAGTCAAGTGTTAGTAGATTATCGATTAACTGTAATTACTAAAATGCCCATCTCTATCACACTGTTGTATTGTCTGTTCCGGGGACGCCGCAGTCGTCTATAATTGACAGTCCCATGACGTCAAACGCGGATTTTTTTCAAATAGAGTAGTATATTTACTGTTATTAAATATTATTAATAATGGAGGACTATAATATGAGTAGTGAAGACTTATTAAATATACTGCAAGGAGTCGACAATTACACGTTTATCATACAAGACAGTGCAATTACTTCAGCACTGATGTCATCAGTTAGTGGCGATACACTATACTACATTATGATTATGATGCATGTGTGCTATGTTGATCATTGCACACGCGTTTTATTACTGAATGGATTATAATAAGATAGATTTTTCTATGATTTCAATGAAAATCAACTTCTCCGTAGTAATATTTTTTATTTCTGATGACAAGGAAAAATAACAAAAGCGTATCAAAAATAGACAAAAATATAAAAGTAAAATATAAAAACACAAACAATATCAAAAAAGGTTCCATTTGGCCACATGCTCCCCTTTTTTAGAGAAGCACAACTTTCTTTAGTGGCCGCCTCAAAATGCCTGCTTGTGTTCGAATATCCACCACCCGTACTACCTCATCACGGCCCGGGTGCAGAGCCGCGATCACGCCGCGTGGCCAGGTTCCCCTCGGCAAGTCCCCGTCACCGATGAGAACCGGGTCCCCAACCTTGACGGCGACATCTACTCCTGGTACGCGACGGGGCGCCAAAGTGGGCAGATACTCGGATACCCAACGACGCCAAAAGTGATCGCTCAGTCGGAGTGCCTTCCTCCAACCGCTCCGGCCTATTAATGCTGCATCCGTCAATTCCTCGGCCGGAAATGGACGACCCGATGAATCCCCTAGTAAAAAGTGATTAGGGGTGAGCGCCTCCGGGTAGTTCCCGTCAGGGGAGATGTGCGTTAGTGGGCGCGAGTTCACTATTGCCTCGGCTTCGGCTAGTAAAGTCGCTAGGACCTCCTCTTTCAGCGCGTGCTCTCTCAGGGTTACTCTCAGGGCGGACTTTACCGACCGAATCAACCGCTCCCAAGCTCCTCCCATGAAGGGGGCCGATGGGGGAATAAAACGCCATTTTATCTTCTCACGCGCTGCAAACTCTGGTACCGCGGCATCATATAAGGCTCTTAGTTGCCTATTCGCTCCCACAAACGACGTCCCGTTGTCCGAAAATATTTCTGTGGGTGTTCCACGTCGGGCGATGAAGCGTCGTAGGCACATAATAGCAGAATCCGCGGATAAGCTGGCTACGACCTCGAGGTGGACAGCTCTGGTTACCAGGCACGTAAATAAGGCAACCCACCGCTTCTCACGCCGACGTCCAATACAAATAGATACAGGCCCGAAATAGTCCACGCCGGTATATGTGAAGGCACGTCGATGATGAGCTAGTCTCGCCTCTGGTAGGTTGAACTCTTCAATAGCTTGCACAACTGACATCTATGTACCACTGACCGCACAGCGTTCCTCAGTCCGAGAATCCAGTACTCTTGCCGCAGCTCATTAATTACGGTCTCTGTGTTGGCGTGAGCGAACTTGTTGTGGTAATGGGAAATCAAAAGTCGAACAGCTGGCTCCTTTCCATCCAAAATAATGGGTTGAGTGTCAGAAACAGCAGACGTTCTCCCGGCTAGGCGGATCACTCCATCACGGAGTACTGGTGACAACCTGGCCAAACGGCTCTTCTTGTTAATGGGTTGCCCACGTGTCAGACAAAGGAGTTCCTCCCCGAAGGCTCTAATCTGGCTTTTCCCCAAAATGTGGAGTTCCGCACGAATGATGTCCTCGGCGACCAATGGTACCAGAGCGGTGGAAGGCGTAGCATCCGGCCGCGAACCGCGGTCAGGTGTATTTCTACCAACACAAATACCCCGAAACCAAAAATTTTGAAAATCATGACCCCGATTTCTAAAGATGGCAGCAATGAATTGATGTGTCCTAGCTGTTGCCCTTACTAGCCTAATCCACGAGCTAAAATGGGTAATGTCGGCTACAACTGGTAAGGGTAACTGATGGGAATTAGTGACATTAATGAATTCTGCGACATGTGATTGATGCGTAGATGATTTTGACGGATGAATAGATGGCTTGAGCTCTTCTACTCCAAGAGTTACTGGCGCTGTGACTTTGGGCTCTGAAGGCCACTCAGAAGTGGGAGCCAGGAGAAAGTTCGGGCCACATATCCAACGTGGTTCAATGTTTGCCTTCCCCCTCGTCGCATCGTCAGCCACGTTCAGTTCGGTTGGAACCCAATGCCATTCCGCTAAACTAGTGATCTCCAAAATCTCTCCTACATGATGCGCAACAAAAGGTTTGTATTTCCTCGCATCACTGCGTAACCACCCTATTACGGTCATCGAATCGCACCAAAATACCCGTCGATTCGGCTTAAAGCGGTGGGCTTCACAAATCCTAGCAGCAAGTCGAGCGGCTATCAAGGCACCTTGGAGTTCCAGGCGCGGGATTGAAACTGGTTTCAAGGGAGACACACGCGCCTTGCTAGCTATCAGCGCAAGTTTCACGTCACCGTTGGGAAGCACAAATCTCCAGTAGGCAACGGCGGCATGTGCCTGCTCGCTAGCATCACAAAACACGTGCAACTCCAGCTCCGAGAACTCACACGAATTATAGCACCTTGGAACTCTTAATACTGAAATGGATTTAAGGCACTCGAACCATTCGAGCCAAGTTTCCTGGTCAGCCTGTGATAGCCTCTCGTCCCAGTCAAGGTTCTTACGCCACAAGTGTTGGAATAAAATCCGGCCTCTCACTACGATGGGGGCTAAAATACCTAATGGATCGTAGATGCGCATGACGTGGGCTAACACTACGCGTTTTGTGAAATGACCTGAAATTTCGTTGAGGCCGGAGTTGAAACGAATGATGTCCTGAGCTGGTTTCCATATCAGACCTAGAGTACGTGTGGTGGTGGCTGAGGGTGGTAAACTACCCAACTCTACACTACGACAATTAACTAGTGAGACGTCAGACCACAGCTCGCTTGGCAACTGATTGAGTGCGCCGGGCTCATTCGACACCCAACCACGCATTTCGAAACCTCCGCGCTTATGAATCTGTACGATATCGGCTGCCAATCGAGCGGCGTCCTCCGTAGGGACATCTACACTTCCGATGAAGTCATCCATGTAGGTATCCGAAGTAATAGCCTCCACAGCCTGCGGAAATTCGGCCATAAATTCCGATGCGTTTCGGTTGAGGATATAAATTGCCGTAGATGGGCTAGAGCATGCCCCAAAAATCATAGACGACATACGAAAGGTCTTTATTGGGCCCGTAGGATCATCGTGCCAGAGAAATCGCTGCGCGTCGCGGTCGCATTCCTGTATTTTTACCTGCGGGAACATCTCCTTTATATCGGCTGTTAAGGCAATTTTCCCCTCTCTAAAACGCATCAAAATTCCTAATAGAGGTTGTAAAAAATCAGGACCCGACAGAAGCATAGAATTAAGCGACACACCATGTACTTTAGCAGCTACATCGTGGACAACTCGAAGTTTCCCCGGTTTGTTGGGACTTACCACTCCGAAATGCTCTCTTCCGCATACCCCTTAGCCCGCACGTCGTTGATATTGGCCCTATATCGTTGGGCAAAATCAAAATCCTTTGTCATTTTTAGTTCTAGGCTTTTGAAACGAGACAGCGCCAAATGATAACTTTCAGGGACAGGTCGGTTATCCGCCTTCCACAGTAAGGCGACTTGGAAGTGCCCATCTGGTCGGCGCTGGGCAGTTTGTTCAAGTATGCGTAGAGCCCGCTGGTCATCCGCGCTGCGCGGCTCCTGTTTAGTTATGCCAATCGCATCTAACCTATACTGATCCCTGATGAGCACTTCCAGGTCATGCGCTGGACGCTCACGCAAGTGGCAAGAAGTTTCTACTAGACATGTCCGACTACTGGCACATCCGAACAACACCCATCCCAGTGGTGTTCGGATGGCGACAGGCTGGGACTTCGTTCCTTTTCTCACCTCAGATGCTATGATGAGAGGCCAGTTGTCAATCCCTATCAAAATGGTGGGCTTTGCTTCGGCATAACACAGTTCCTCCATCACGTCCGAGAGGTATGGAAAGGAACGTAAAGACGCGCGTGTGACTGACTGACTTTGCAGCCCTAAGTTCTTAATTGCCCTAGCTCGCTGAATCAAAAACGTCTGTGAGGCTGATCGGCCTTTTAACTGGAAGTCAACAAACTGCACGCAACTATCTCTAGACAATCCCCCCACACAATCCAAATGCAGACTGCCTACCGGACCCTCGGCTCCAATTTTGGAGGCGATGTCAGCATCTACAAAGGTAGCCGTCGAGCCATCGTCTAAAAGGGCAAAGGTATCTACACTCCCAGCTGGTCCAGAGACTGTGATGGGTACTACTTTCAATAATGGACGAAATGTAGTTTCAACCTGCGTGTTGTTGACAGCTACGAGAACCTGCTCCGGTTTTTCAAAATCCGTTGTTGTAGGTTCAGGTTTGACCTCCTCCTTAACATGAGCGGATGTAGCGAACTTATCATTATGCAAAATAGTGTGATGCCTACGCTTACAATCAGTTATTGTGCAACTAACCTTATTTTTGTTACAATACTTAAAATTGTGCGGAAGTTTTTGAAGGCAACGATAACAAACTTTGTTGTCTTTAACGAAACGCCATCTATCATCGACTGTCAAAGACGTGAATGTTGGACAATTTGATAACTGATGTCCCCCTTTGCAAAATAAACAAACATTTTCCTGAAAGGATGTTTCCACAGGTTTCATTTTGGAATTAGATGTAGTTGAAGCCCACGCTACCGACTCTGATACGGCATGCGCTCGCTGTTTCTGTGAAGGGTTCGTTGATGAAGATGGTGTTACCTCAAACACAGCGCCAAACTTCATTGCCAAATCGACCTCACGATTTAGGAAACGCGACAATAATTCCACCCTAGCCTGGCCTAGGTCCTCATGATTCGCTGCAAAGTCTAACCACCGCGCGCGCAATAGTGGAGAAAATTTGCTAAGTAGCACACCAAACAGTTCAGGAGAACGTAAATAGTCACTATGCTGCAGCAACTTAGCAACCTCGACACAATTGCGCACGCGAGAGGTGAAAACAGGTAGGTCTCTTACCTCCGACCCAAGCTTGGGCAAAGCCTTGATTGCGCTCAGCTCTTGTAGCACAATTTGCTCAGGTCTACCAAAACGACGATCCAGGGCATCGAAATACGACGTTTTTCAACACTCTTACGAGGTAAAAACAGATTTGTATTGGTAAATATTAACTTGGATGGAAAATATGTAGTCGACGAGTCGTTGTTTGTTGATGAGGATAAAAATAAAACGTACATCTCCGACCTTCGACTAGTAAATAGTTATCTGTAGCGTTATAGCACTAGTGCAGTAACGTAAAGTAAAAAGCACACGTTTCTAATACACTGCATTATGGACCTAATAGCGGTTCATTAAGAGCCACTTTTTTTTAATTGATAGGCTTGCGTTTGACCATAATCTCACCTGATGTTAAGTGATGATGTGGTCGAAGATGAAGCACGCTTGCCTAGAAGTAACCTATTCACTCTTGACTTAAAGACTCCCAGGTTGTAACTATCAAGAAACACAGACACCGGCGGGGAATTCCACTCCTTAGCCGTACGCACAATGAAAGTATTCCCAAAACGTATCTTTCGTATGGGTGGGATGTCCACCATATAACGATCGCGCATCGCCGTTGTAGTCCGATGATGGAACGGGCTTGGTGGAATAAAAAACATTGGATTGATTGTTCTTTCAGAGAAACTTACATTTTATTACTTGACACTGTTGAAAGTACAAAACAATAAGAATAAATATTTCGATATTATTAATAAGTATCGGTGTCGCACCTCTAGAGCAAAAACGATCAATTTCAAGAAATCCGTGCCAGCTGCGCCACTGTCGTCATAGAGTGACAAAAAATTACGTCATGCATGATGGACAATAGTGCTGTGATGGTATTGACTTGGTTTTATCGATTGTTGATTGTATTTATGGATTTAAATAATAATAAAGGCCGTAAATGTGACACAGATTACTACATTTATGTCATAAAGGATAAAGCGGGTTGAAATAAAACTCAACACAAGAATGGTAGGTATAATAATCTTTATTGAAATTAAAATTTATGTTAAAAAATATTGTCAGTTTTCCATGAGCTTTATCGATATAATTTCGACCTAACTACTATTTTGTAGGTATTAAAGGATGAATTCGGAGCTTGGCGCCGAGGGCACGCTTTTACTATTTTGACGTGGCGGTCAAAAGGTTAAAGTAATAAATCAATCAAATAAATAAATCAAACGTTTATTTTCCATCACATTTGTAAGATTTAACAATTTGTTACAATTAATTAGGTACTAATTATAAAGTTACAATATTTATATTACAGTATTCAAAGGGTGGACTGGAGCCTAAATTAGGGAAACCCTGTATTTCAGGACTCCAGGTCACTCGCCTACGGAACAGATTTTTATCGTGTCTATTCAGACCAAAGGGGTGGACGGGGATTGACTTTGTATGCCTGTATATATGTATGTATGTGTGTGTGCGTGTGAGTGTGTGTGTGTGTGTGAAAGTGAGTGTGCGCGCATGTGCATGAATGTGTGTGCGTGTGATTTATATTAACACGTGTGTGTGTGGGTGTATGCATGTATGTTCACGTATGAGTGGATGTCTGAGCGTTGATGTGAACTGTTTACTTAACTATGGTTATGAGAGACTCGGTGTCAATGTAATTTAAGTTTAATAGGTAAGTTTTGATCATTCTTTTACATACCATGAGAGTTTTGGGATATATATTTAAAAAGGAGTTCATTTTGTTGTACAGGTAAGGCGCTAGAAAAGACGATTGTCGCCTGAAGAAGGCAGTGTGATGTGCGACAGAATCACAGATCCTGTTTCTTCTACGTGAGGAGAAACTGAACTTTGGATCGTACTTTACCTGCCTGTGTTTACGGAGTGTAGTGTGTGAGACAAATAACTGCCTTACCGCCAAAATTTGGGATTCTTTATAGAGCGTGTGTGTTGGGTGTCGGTAGGGTTTTCGCAACATTACCTTAAGCAACGATCGTTGAGCTCTTTCGACTCGTATAATTTTTGTCTTGCACGCCCCACCCCACGCCGGTATGCAATACTGTAAGATCGATTGGACCAGAGAGTAATAGACGGTTTTGAGCAGGTCTAGCTTGACTACGTTTCGGAGTTTTTTAAATATCCAAATCGTCTTGCGTACTCTTGCTGATAAAAGTTCCAGGTGATTATTCCAGGAGAGTGTATCATCGAGTTGGACACCAAGGTACCTTATATTATTGGTTCTGTCAAGAGGTGGGCAGGAATAAGTCATTGAATTATTATTTTTACATTTATGGAGAAACTATTATTTGGTTGTGTGGATTTATTTATTGAAAAGGTTATGTATTTGGATTTAGTTACGTTAAGAGTTAAAAGGTTTAAGCTAAGCCATTTTGATATTTGGTGGAGGCCCTTTTCAGCAAAAGAGCGCGTTTCGGCCCAAATCTCTCCCTGAAATAATAGTGCTGTATCATCTGCGTAAGAGAAAACTATACCGTTTGATGGGATGTAGTTGCAGAGTTCGTTGACGTAAATAAGGAAGAGACTTGGGCCAAGAACAGAGCCCTGGGGCACACCGCAAGTTATTGGAAGTGGGCTGCTGAGGTGGTTGCCAATTTTGGTAGTTTGACTTCTATTAGTAAGGAAATCTTGAAAGAGTTTGAGAGGAAGGCCACGTATACCTATCATTTCCAGCTTCCTTAGAAGCAGACGCGTAGAGACTGTGTCGAAAGCCTTTGCTATATCTAAAAATACACCTATGCATTTCCGTCCGCGATCTAAATTACTTGAAAGATGGTTGGTGAGCTGAACTACTGCATCTTCTGTTGATTTATTGGGCTGGAAACCAAATTGTGAGCCTGAGAGAATGTTTTCTTGTAGCAAATATTTCATCAGACGCCTATTAATAAGCTTTTCAAGCAATTTAGACAAACCCGTAAGCACAGAGATTGGGCGATAGTTCTCAACACAGTCCCTACTCCCACTTTTATGCACTGGATGTATTATGGAACGTTTAAAGTTATCAGGAAAAATACCTTTATTTAAACAAAGATTAAAGATATAAGTTAAAATTGGGCAAATAATATGTTTAATACGTTTTAAGAAAGCAACTGGTATGTTGTCCCATCCTGTAGCAGAGTCGTTTTTTAGGTTAGATATTAATGCACCCACTTCAGCAGAATCAGTTTCAAGCATTACAAAAGATGTTAGATGGGAGGAGCTATTTATGTCGCAGGTAGAATTTGGATCATTCGAAGCCTGGTCAATTCGACTGACAAGTGATTGTCCGATTTCAGCAAAATAATGATTGACCGTGTTCACAGCTATTGTTGGGTCCTCAGCATCAGTTTTCAGAAGGCCTTCTGCCGGATTTTTATTGCGCAACGTATTAGTTATTGTTCGGATAGTATTCCAGGTTTGTTTAAGGTTAGTACATTTGTCTAATTGTGAAGTCTCGTATTTTTCTCTAAGTTTCGTCAAGAGATCGTTACAGAAGTTGCGGTATCTGCAGTATGAGGATTTGAGTATTACATTAGATGGCGATTCTTTTAATTTTTTGTGAAGTGTGTCACGGTGAGTAATGCATCGTAGTAAGCCTGGAGTTATCCAAGGTTTAATGATTTTTTTTCTGTTTGGTACTTTACACAGGGTGGTGTTTATCTCTAGAGCGTGTTTTACCTTTCCTACTAATAATTCAATAGCAAGATTGGGGTCATCAGTATTTAAGATATCAGAGAAGTCTGTCTCCAGAAGAGTGTTAATCGCCATATCATAATTTGTGAGTTGTTTATATTTTGGGGCAAGGTTTCTTGGAATTGTTAAATTTAAAAGGACAGGGTAGTAATCGGTGATATGTGTTTTTATAACGAATGTTTGAGCTTTCCGGTTTGTTTTTAGGTTAACGTGATCTAAGCAATTGGATTCACGTGTAGGTAATACATATGCAGGTAGAAGTCACGGCACGCCACAGCCACGCATCGTAGCATGGTGGCGATGCGTGGCTGTGGCTATGCTAAAAATCTATAAAAGAAGAAGTTTTTGTGTGTTTTTACTCCGCCGCATGCCCTGTCATAATCCTATGCACGCGCCTGCATTTTCAGCAAGAAGATTCAGGTATTCACAAATTCTGCTATCATTGTTGGAGGGCTTGATATCTATATTGATATCTCCAACAACAGCAATTGTGTTGGATTCTTGAGTAGATTTTAATACGGCATCTAATGACGTAAGAAAGTTATTGATACACTTATAGGATGGCGACCTGTAGATACATATAATGGCTATATCGGGCATTTTTAACAATAAACAGTTAGCGTCGTAGAATGGTGGCTCTATGACAGTGTGTAATATATCTTTATGGATATATAACACGACACCATCATTTTGATTATAGCAATCACTGGAGAAATGCAGCTTATAATTCTCAAGTTGAGGTAGAGGCTTGTGCTCATTTAACCAACATTCTGTGAACACTAGTATGTCACATTACGTGCCTAAACGTTCCAAGAAAGCTAAGAAATGATCAAAATTACGATATATATTCCTGATGTTGTGTGATATGATTTTTAAGCTATTTTTACCTACCTTGAGCTTATTTACACAATCGTTAGGGTATACTGTTGTGGACTCGGAAACTGTAATGTTGTGTTAAGTAATCATCTTGATTTTATTATATTACTTAATATTAGTCGATTTATAGACTCACGGAACTAGACACAAATATTACTAATCATGTACATCCCTTCAAACGTCAAATTCATAATTACAAAATAAACCAAATCGACAGATCGAAGTTCTTTGTTTTCGTTTTAGTTCTTTCAAATTTATGCAAATCCAACTATAAAACCATAAAAAAGTGACTAAATAAAGACTGTTCCTATGTTTTAGTGGCACTACTAAAATAATTTACGTCTATATTTCGTCAATGACGTAACAGAGAAGGGGAGTTACAATGAGCGATACGAAATCTTTCGTAAATTTCTCGTGCCAGCGATGCTTACAGCCTCTGAAGCTTGACGAGTCCCTACATAACCTTGGTGAGCATACTATTGCTGATCTGACCCTTCAGATTCGTCGCAACAATGAGGTCGACTTGGATATGCAGTCTACAAGTTTGGAACACTACGTGCCTCCGTTTCGCATGTCAGAATCAGGCAACGGTGCAAATGGTTTCATGGTTATCTCGGATGGCTGGGAAACAACTTCATTAGGTCACCAGCTGCACGTCAAAGCTACGTTATTCGATTTATTATCAAATAATTCAGATGTTGACCATCCTCTTTGTGATGAGTGCACAGATACATTATTAGAACTTATGGATAACCAGTTAAGGCAGACAGAGGCTGAATGGAAGGACTACAATGACTATTTAAAAAAGCTGGAGGATGATAAAGAGGATTTGAATTTGGAAGGCCTTGAAAAAGAATTGGAAGATTGGAAACAGGAACAAAGTAGGCTATTACAAGAATTATCAGCATTACAAAAAGAAGAACGAGCTATGAAAGAGGAGATTGAAGTTCAAGAAAGGGAAAAAGAGAGACTGGAGAAAGAACAAGATGTTTATTGGAGGGAATACACAAGATACCGGAAAGATCTAATGACAATCGAAGATCAAATGAAGTTTTATGAATGTCAACTTGCATATACACAGTCACAGCTGGAAAAATTAAAGAAAACGAACATATTTAAGGCTACGTTTCATATTTCTGACTCTGGTCAATTCGGTATCATTAATAACTTCAGGCTTGGTCGGTTGCCGTCAGCACCAGTTGACTGGTCTGAAATAAACGCAGCTTGGGGACAAACGGTCCTTCTGCTCGCTTCATTAGCAAGAAAAATAAGCTTCAGTTTCCAACGTTACCGTCTTGTGCCATACGGTAACCATTCATACATCGAAGTGCTGGAGGATCAGAAAGTGTTACCACTTTACGGTTCTGGTGGATTCCGTTTTCTCTGGGACACAAAGTTTGATGCTGCGATGGTTGCATTCTTGGACTGTCTCCAACAATTCAAGGAGCAAGTCGAAAAGGGTAATACTGGTTTCTGTTTGCCGTACCGAATAGACAAAGGAAAGATTGAGGACACAGCATCACCGCCTCATGCTTATTCGATAAAGATACAGTTCAATTCCGAAGAGCATTGGACGAAAGCTTTGAAGTACATGCTGACAAATTTGAAATGGGCGTTGACATGGATTTCGTCTCAATTTAGTGAAGATAAACAAGAAAATCAATAAGAAATGCAAGCTCTCTGGTTATATTATCTTTTTTTTTTACAAGACTTGGCTTTGTTAAATTTTTTTGCTGGCAAAAATAGCTCATAATTAAATATCTACTTAGAAAAAAACTATTCTAATTTTGTAAATAGTTTAAAAACTTATGATTGTAATGCTATTGTCATTTTGTTGTTAATATAATATGTAGTATACTGAATATTTAAGTTTTGTTAAAACAAAATACCTAGTTATCTTTTTATTAATTGTTGACTCAATGTTCACTGTGATTTCGTCTTTAAATTTGTATATAAATAAGTAACTCTAGTTGGTATGTTAATAATATATCGTTAAAATTAAATACTATGGTATTTTTGAACTAATATTATTAGTCTTTTTCATTAATAATCTGATTTCCTGTTAGATAAATAGAATTACTCAATTCACTTAACCGTGTATTGATAATGAATTTTAATATGGCGCCATCTATCTACTTCCACTAGTACTAACGGCTTTTTGAGAGAGTAATCGTAATAGAGATGACAGATTCTTAGTAGTTCTAAATATTGTTAACAGGTGGCGTTGTCTTAAAGTCAGGCTTCTCAATCATTATTTTAACCCATTTTTTTCTTTATTCTGTTTTTTTAAGAATATTGTAGTTAATTTTAATACAAATAGGCAAACATTGTTGTGAATATGAATAGAAGCGCGAGCCTAGGGCGAGACGTTTAAGCGTTTTTCGGCCTTATATTTCAACACAAAAATAGTTTTACCCCAGCCATTATTGGCAACATATACTGATTTAAAAAATCATCATATAAAATGAAAATCTTAATGATAATTTTCAGCCGACGACAAAAAAAGGAGGAGGTTATCAATTCGACGCGTCTTTTTTATGTATGATCACCGATTACTCGAGACGGCTGAACCTATTTGGAAAATTCTTTTTTTGTTTGAAACGGTATGCTTTGAAATTGGTCCCATTGGCACCAAATCAGGATCTGATGATGGGATCCTGGAGAAATCGAGGGAACTCTTCAAATATTATAGGCACACCTATAGTGATTTTAGTATTTTTTATAGTAACTTGCGTAGTTGCATTCGAAAAACACCATTTGTGAAGTGGACCTGATGATGAATCCACAGATAGCCACTGGAACTACTCAATATATAAGTAGGAATAATAAGTGTTTCATGGGTTCCGCTTCTATTACTTGAATGTGGTTATTAAGCACAATATGTTCGTCACACTGCATAAGGTGAAGTACCTGGAGAACTCCTCAACAATTAACGGCCCAGCATTGGGAAAAGCAATATTTTGTAAAAGGTTATAAGTAGTTAAGATTTAGGCTTTGTAACTAGGTAAATTATAAATCGACCAACAAAAAACAGTGAAATAAAAAAGAATACCAAAAAATTAATCCGACTTCCAAAAAACACTGCAAAGTGAAAAATAACTTCAATTCCTTTTTTGGAAGTCGGTTTAATTTTTTGGTAATTTTTTTAATACTTATTTATTTTTATTGATATAATATAATAATAATAATATAAAATATTGGTACTGTACGAGTCAAAGATTCTCGAAATAAATAAATTTTGTTTTTATTTATTATTCGCAAATAGTGTTTTACTGAATTATTATCCTTTATGAGATGTACCTAGAACGTTGTTTGGTTAACGTTGGTATTTCTCACGGAATATATGAATAAGGTTGGAATGGTAATGTGGGCGGGTCGAGCGCGCCACATTTATGATACGACAATCATAGCGCGACCGATTAATTCTTTCTCCGCGTTTAGTGTGCTTCGGATTACTTCGGAACACAGAGCTCTGCTTTAAAATGCCGTGTTGTGCAATTGGACGTAGTTACGCAAAAGGATCCAATCCATACTTTTACCGCCCATAAGACCACCCATTGTAACACCCTTTGTAGTTTTTTAAGTCCTTATTTAATTCTATTATGGAGTACAATAAAGAGTATATCTATCTACCTATCTATCTTTTCCGATATTGAGTTATATATACCAAACGCATCTTCAGGGTAATATATTAAAGATATCAATATAATATAGGGGAAGGAGCAATTAAACTTCGGAAATAGACTAGTTATGTATATTATAAATTGAGTAAATACAGGAAAAACAAACATTAGGTACTTATTTAAAGATTATACAATTCTAATACGAACTTATTACGACAACCGGGCCGGCGCGCGCCTTAGCCCGCGTACGTGTGTATCGGAAGCTAGCTCGCGGCGCACTACTGGGAATGGACGATGTGCGAGGATCGTGCAGCATCAACTCGGGCGCGGAGGCGGGCGGAGCGCCGGCTCGGACGTAGGAGCTGTGGGGTGCAGGCTTGTGGCGAATGACTACTTTGTAAAATACTACGCGCTACAATAACTCAATTTCGGAAAAAGTGTGGAATGGATCCTTTTTGCGTACCTACGTCCAATTGTAACTTGTAAAACAATAAAACATACCGCAAGTATAGAGCGAAGAGGTATATCTTTCCATCGGTAAGTCGAAAATAATATTTAATGACAATTTTATTTGTAAAAAACATAAAAATATGCTGATCACTCTGAAATTCCGAACATTAACAACATTATTGCTACAAGTTACAAAAAGTATACATTGCCCGTTGTGTACTCGCTTAATCAACGCAATGACCAAGTCCGCTCACAGTGTACTGCATGCGCCACACTTCAACCATTGACGTTTTGTCCTTTGCCCTGATTGGCCGTGATGCACGGCGCGTGTTTATCAACAGTGAGTTACAATCAGTAGCAAGCTCTCGATTTAAGTGTGTGTAATTTATTTGTGTGCGTAATTCGCGTACGTAACGGGCCTCTTGCTTGTAGTAGAACTAAAGAGTGGGAGACAAGCGGCGACACGCGTTCTCATACAAATCAGGAACTATTTCCTTTCTAACCTCTTTTATCTGTTCTGTGGTATTTCTGACTTGATTGCTATTGCTTGATTGTAGTATCTCTGCTCCGTAACTTACCATACTTCGCTAGCTGTTTACTACTTCGAAGTTTAAGCAGCATTTTTTAAAACTACATTATTTCATTATCTAATGACTTCTGCCGCTCTAGGATGGAGCGGAAGGGAGTATCAAACTTTATTATTATTATTAAAAAAAAAACGACCCCGTTATGCTGAGGCCCGAACTCCACAGGGAGTGCCCCTAGCGTGTGGTTGTTTAAATGTAAATATTAGTATGTAAGCCTTGGCTCCCCCAGCCAGTGCTTCGAGGTCTCAGGTAACAGGCCTTTAAATTTAGAGGTCACCACAGGATCGTCCGGTTAAGTAGTAACCAGCCTTAGTGTGCTGTACTAAGAGTGGCACTATAAAAATAAAAAAATAAAAAAACAACTGAATGGACTGAACACACGACCTACAACTTATAAGTCGCGTAAGTAACCACTGGGCCGCCACTGAACTGCTCTGAAAACCAAAAAAAAAGCAGTTAAAAAAGATATCTAAATATATACAACGTGTAATGGAAACCCCATATCTATCCAAAAGGACTGAAGACAACATCTGGTATGGAGTCTCTATGCAAAATTTCAGCTCAAAATAAGTGACTCACAAAATTGACCCCAAATTATCGGTTTCATATGTTTCTTGAATACCAATAATAACAAACGTCACATCACTATGAGGGTCATCACTTTCCACGTCACTTGCCAATAAAACGACAATTCTCTTCGTTCTTCTTAATTTGAAAAATTCGGTATCTGGTATCAATGTATTGAAATTTCTAATAAGCTCCACACATGTAGACATAAGATTACAAAACCCTTGCTATATCGTTTGTTATCATCCAAAGAAGCCGCGTACTCGGTATGTATATACCCTTTAGATTACACGTTGTATAACTCAAAGGTGACTGACTGACTGATATAGTGATCTATCAACGCACAGCCCAAACCACTGGACGGATCGGGCTGAAATTTGGCATGCAAGTAAATGTTATGACGTAGGCATCCGCTAAGAAAGGATTTTGCGAAATTCCCACGGGATCGGGATTTACACGAGAAAAAAAATCCCACGCGGGCAAAGCCGCTGGCACAAGCTAGTAGGTTCATAAATGGTCAAGTCAAGATACAGCCGTTCTTGCCTGCTATTTTCATTTTATAAGTGTTGTGTTGCAATGGTTACAAGCAGTAGAGCACAGATTAGTCTTTCTTGACCCGAGCCGTATCATCGTCTGCTTAGACTTTTCCAGTCTAAGCGGATGCAGTTGCAGCCCATCTGACCTCACAACCCAGTTACTGGGTAACACGATACCCCCTGGCTAGACCAGTGTCAGATTTACTGGCTTCTGACTACCCGTAACGACTGTCAAAAATGTTTAAATGACAGCCGGGAAAGGCTAAACATGCTTTTCGAGGCCTCCCGTGCCTCGCATCACACTACTAACTTCCAAACTCCGGGCTACTACTGAGTAGTTCTTTACAGAAAAACCTAATAGTAATGTTTGCTCGACCCGGGAATAGAACCTGAGTCCTCATGCTCAGCAGTCGTGCTTGCGAACACAAGACCAATGAGGCAATGGCGGACTAACCCCGTCAGAGGCCCGGGGCGGCATAGTTGAATGAGGTCCTTAGTGTAAAAAGATTTTTATAAATTTCACATTTGTATGTACAGACGCCAGAACATCAAGCTACAACAATCTGTCAAATTTCTTTAATAGATTTTCAACTTTATTGTTAAAGAAATTAGGTTCAAGGTTGATTGGGAAAATTTGACAGTTTCGGGTAGCTTCTTACCATAGGGTAGGCTTCTGTACCATTGAGCATGTACCTATGTTTATTTTATTCACATCTTATAATTGACGTTTGAATTAGACTTTCATAAACAGGAAAATAAAATACGTTTTAAAAAAAAACATGTAATAGAATTTAGAAAAGAAAATAGATTTATTGATACCTACAGTATGTTAGTTTAAACGAGGGACATATTCAAACCTACAATTGTTTATGCTTACATGATACTTTATTTTATTTTTTTCGTGGCAGATGAGTCATTCCACCCCGGGCAGGGCCGGAGGGACTGTCAGAATTGTACTGACTAAAATCCACGGTGTTCCTTCAATAGCCCTTTACGTTCCGGGGTCACGGTAATGAGATAAGTCCCACGACCCCGGCAGGCTTCGGCCCTCTACAGGGGGGGCCTCGTCATGTTGCTGACGCTCTTTGAGGCGCGCGTGGAACACAACGCACCGTCGACCCGGGCATGGTCCATGGTCGGACAGCGAGTTGCCCTTTACTCGCTGTCCGCATGCCCGCGCCTACGGTGGCCGGAGATCGTCGGCCGACGTCCGACGCCGCGCGTCGCGCGACGGGCGTCTACCACTGCGGCTGGGCTGGAGGGAGGACGCTATCCTCTCCCTCACGTGGCCCGCCTCCTCCTTCGATAGCATGACTGCTTCGCAGAAGGAGGCGACCGCTTCCCACTCCGTCTCGCTCCGCAGCATGGCCTCGACCAATGCCGGGCGCGAGAGGTCTCCGCCTATCGCCGCCGTGAGGACACGTCGGTGCTCTGGCCAAGCGGGGCAGTCTTGCACCGTATGCTCTACTGTGTCCTCAGGGCGATCCTCGCAGTGGTGACACTCAGGCGTTTCTTCCTTCCCCATCAGACACAGGTACCTCCCGAAACTTCCGTGTCCGGTGAGGACCTACGTCATGCGGTAGGTCAGGACGCCGTGACGCCGATCTAGCCACTCCTCAAAGAGGGGTCTTACCGCCGCAATTGCGGCGTGCCCAATGCTTACATGATACTAATAAAAATATGAAAAAAAAAGACACTGATAAATAACAGACAGAACCATACCAAAAGTCCTCGGGGGGACTCCCGCCTTTACTTTAGGTACTGTTTACAAGTTCATTCACCTCTTGAGCCTCAGTGTACATGATAAATGTATTATATTGGACAATTACGTCAAAAATTTAAGTTATAGGTTTTTCACATATTTGGGACGAGATTCGAATACTGAATACCCTCCCTTAATAAGTCCCTCGTTTAACCTAACACACTGTATGTATTTTATGTATGTAAGAATGTAAAAATGAAGGCATAAGATATAATATAATATGATGGAACATAAACCTTATAGTTACTTGTATTAAATAGTATGTTTTCGTGTCTTCATTTTACTGAACTCTTCAATAACTGCAGTGAAATTAATTTCTTTAGAAACTTTTCTTTCAATTGAAAGCTCAGACAGATTGATGAGTCGCTCTTGATTCATTGTAGATTTAATTAGTTTCAGTTTAGAAAAACTTCTCTCGCATGATGCAATCGAGCTGCAAATGGTTAAGAAATATTAAAGTATAAGCGATGTACAGAGCAAGGATTCAGTAAAGTCCTATTTGATTATAAATTGTAAACTGTCCATCTAGATGTAACATACTCGTATCGGTAGCACGGACGTGCCTGCACCTTACCTTATTAATTCTTGTAAAACCTGATCCTTGTAATTAATTATAAATTTCTACCAGATTGTCCAGTGCTACAGCCAGAGCGTCATTTGAAGCTTCTAGCATAAACTTTATTACAACTATTTGGAAAATATTGTTTATTTGTTTGATAGCCATGTATCGTTGCGAAAATTCCTGTATAAATCGGTCTATGCATTCAAACATTGACCGACGTATAATTCATCTTGAATCGATAATTCAGCATGAGCTAGTTCACCCGCCATTGTTTTACCTTTCTTTTTCCTCGTGTCTCGATGTTAATATCGTTATACGTATTGCATTTTTATTGCCAAAAATTACATAGTCTACAATTGAGGTTAATGCGGTCACTAAATATTTATTCAGGGCTTTTATTATGGCAAGTCTTGTATCCAGAGTCATTTTTAAAGACTGTAAATATTTTTGAACCAAATTAACTTCCTCCAGTATTGAGAGCCTTTCTTCGCAAACGGCATCTTTCTTTTCTTTACAACAGCTTGTTCAGTCTTGTGCTTTTTTAGCTTCCTTTTTGAGAGCCAGATGGGTGAATTCTTTTCACTTAAAAGAGATATAAAGAAAAATGAGACTCTAAAATTGAGTTTCAAAGCATTTCATAATATTACTTACTGTTTCTTCAAATGTACGACATTATGACCACTATTCAAACTCTTTTGTTCATACTCCGAAACAAAAACCAAAAACTATAACTAAACGTATAGTTTAGTTATAGTTTTTGGTTTTTGTTTTGTTCCGTCCGAAGAGAATATCTGCACGCATATTTTTGGTATGGCAATATTCTATTGTCTTGACTTTTTTACTTGACATATAATTTTCCTGGCAAAAGCAACCGCCTTGTTTGTTGAGATCGATTCATTGATTGTAATTAAAAATCCTGTTGAATCTACGCGGTTAAAAGATAATTTGGTCGCGATTAACGATAAGTTGAAATTGTAATCCCGAATTGACGAAAAACCTGGGATATTTTGGAACAATACCACCGTATTGACGCCAGACCGAATGGCACGCGAATTTGTTGAAAGTGATAGTGAATTGGTGATAAATAGCTGCTCCAATCTGGTGCGAAGTTTGTGCTGCATCCCGGCCCGGACCACACATTGAAGCTTGCGTCCTTTGTGACCGCCGTGACACCACTTTGACACCATTACACTTTCAAATATACTCACACACACACACGGACGTGATCAGAACAGATCCTCGCTTGGCGTCTACAGCTCAGGTAAGTCTAGGCTATAAGTTTACCTATTTGTTAGTAAGGCCGGAGAGCCTATTGTTTGTTTGAAAAACAACGGGAAAGCTCCACGTACCGTGGACTGTTCGACATACCAGTTACCGTTGGCTGGCTTGGTGCTGAACATGTTTATTTAATTATTAAATATGATTACGAAATAAAGGGCGTGTGCTTATTCGATGTATTTAGGCTCACCAGAACTACGAGAGTAAAAAAATACACTTCTTTCATTCGTTCAAGGATTTCCTGCTAAGACGGGAATTCTCCGACCGAGTATTAGACGCGTTCAATATAAAAGAATATTAGTACCGCGTATACAATTTAGATGGCTGTAGTATTTTAAAGTTGATGAAAGTAAAAAAACTACGAAACTGGATATTAGGAAGGTAAGGCAATAAAAATAATTTTAATTAAAAAAATGTAAACTACTGGTACAGGCTGTATTTATTTCTCTACGGGGCCTCCAACCCCAAACTTCCTCTTAAGTAGGTACTAAGTATGTTATCAAAGGCTAATTTTAGATTTGATCAAGGGAACTTGCAGCCATTTGGAGGCCCCAGGACCAGAGGCCCGGGGCGTACCGTAAAGGTAACTGTTTCTGATTGGTCAAGCAAACTTCAAGCAAGTTTCAACCTGTCAGTTGAATTCGGAACTACCTGCTTAAAAACGTGCATATTTTACGGCTGCAAACTTTGTAGTGTTACCGTGAGTTTCGGTAAGTTTCCTTTATTATATGAAATTGTTTGTGTCAGAAATGTGTTAGCAAGTAAAGTCACTGTAAAAATTATACTTATTTTTACGATCCTTAGTACCAGTCTTAAAAATAAATTGTGGCTTTACTTTGTCTCATACTTTTGGGTAACTTTGGCTCATGAGTCAAAGTAACCCGTAACCTTAACCATATACCGAACCTGATTTCATTTCGAGAAAATAATAGTGTTCCTTGATTTTCAGCTATCACTATGCCGTCAAAATATCAGCGGAAGCCTGGCAGCCGTCTTAGAAATAAACCCTTGAAGGTTATCAATGTGTTTAACTTAGTAGCATAGCGAATCCCACAAGGTACCACTTAGGTCGCGTCGATATATTGACTACACGGAGGCACAATTAGAAGAATGTTTGAATGCTGTGAGGTCCAAATTCCTTACCCAACATGCTGCTTCGGAGCAGTACGGAATTCCCTGGAGCACTATAAAAAATAAATTAACTAATAAAGGAGAAGGGGACTTCTGGGCCCAGCTGGTTAACTAGTTGAAATGTGTATTAAAAAAACCGTTATATTTTTCTAAAAGAAATCACAAAGTATGGTACTATGTTTCTACCTGGAAAGCGAGAAAACTAAAATTAAGTTAATAAAAATAAATATTCGATCAAATAATGCCTGAATTAGTACTTAGTTAGTACTGATCGATTATGAATAAATCTGAGAATATGTATGAAAATCGAGTGACAAGCACATATCAAGCTTTCGTGGAATCAATTGAATCGATTCATAGTAAATTTTTTTCTTCTGACAACACTTGTGCCTGACATCCGTCAGTCACTGACTGATAGATGCACTTGTTAGCATAGTGTATTACATACTCTTTGCTTGTTAGTTTTCTTTCGTTCTGAGTGCGCACGTATTTTCCTTGTTTTATTGTTTAACCCATTAGTTACCAAGCTTCGAAAAAATTGAAATTTTTCGATCAAATCTTTAAATTAAGTTCTTAATACGTTAAGAATAAATAATATGACTTTTTTTTTTCAAAAAGATCGAACTCGATTTCGTGGCAATTTGTATAGACATGTTCCCGGTGTCATATTTATAGTACGGCTTATTTTGAACGTATCTCATAAGTTCCCAAATTCTATTTTGTTTTTGTTTTCATTTATTATATATCTGGTAAAGGTTTTAGAATCAGTTTTATGTACTTTGAAGTTGCTATTTTTTTTTCTTTTACTGTATATAGAATCAGAACATAATGCTCTTCTTGATTCATCAAAAATGATCAATTTGAAAAAATTACATTAAAATTACGGAAACTTTTTTTTCAGCGAAAAAAAAAAAACATAAAATTAGAAAAATAGTGTAAAAATACGAATTTCTAATACGAATCATTAAAAAAAAATGTTGAATATAGTGTCTTAAAAATAGGACAGTGGGGAGGAATGGGTCAACCCTACTACCTCGGCTTTGTATATTATAACGGACTATTTGATGGATCTTGCTACTCTAAATTACCTGGCTCTATTTTCGACAACTGTTTACGCCTATCGATTGGATATTGACGACATGAATCGCTGTGTAAATTGTACGATTGCGACTGGTCGCAGTAACTCTATTTGTAGAAGAGTCTTGGAAGATGAGGCGATTTTATCAGTTATTCGTCAGTGGCGTGCTTCTCAGAACCTAACCAGTGAGAACTATGTATGCCAAGCATGTTGGGACTTGGCCCAAGATGTGGTTCTTGGGTGACGTACGATCGATGCACCAACCCAAGTTGCCCATTCCAGTGTTAGTGTCCGCTGCGGTCGTTCACTGTTAGCACAGCGGATCAGCCACCTTCTTCGTAATGATTCTGCTCTTGAAACTGCGACATATAATGTGATTAGAGAGTGAATTCTGCCCAAACGGTAAGTTACTTCAATAATATATCTTAATTTACTCAAGCTGTATTAGAATAATAAAATATTTATTTGCAAAACTAACACGATTTTAAACTAGCACTTTACATATTAAAAAAAATCATTATATACACTAAATAAAAATAAAAGCCTTAAAGAACTGAAAAAATAATCTAAAGTATTATATGGAACAGTTAAAAAAATAGATTACTATTAATTTTATTATTGCAAATAAATTTAATTTCACATTATTATTGCAATAAATATAATGATTTTCACTATAGTATCATATTAATGTTTGAAATCAAATCTCTCTATCGTTCTAAGGTTTCCTATTAGAAAATTCAGATCTGAGTTAAGCTCGCATTTGCACGAAATTCCAAGGTCAACGTTGTTATTATTAGTGTATGTGCATTATAGAATATGAATAAACAAAAAGTATTTATCTGATCTGATGAGTACATACAATATTACTATATTATAGTATAATTGTGGATTTAATTTTACTTTTTTATAGGTGGGCGAGGCGGGTCGTATATGCCATTCCTGATGGATATTAGCAGACAGAGCTGCTGTTCATATGAGAACAGGTCCCTCAACTTCCTCGCAGAGTAACCCACCGCCGCCAGCCCAATCATCAGTTGGGTTTTTGTTGGACAATCGGATGGAAATCATGACAACAGTCTACATGAACCTGCGAATGTTTCCATTCAACCAGAACAAAATCAAGGTAATGATGGTGTACATGAACCCTCAGTGCAACTACATTCACCAGGTGCCCCAATAGTCGAACCAGGATGGCAGCACTCTGAACCAACAATTGTAAATTAATTCAATATGATCATATTATTGTAATTGTATTGTAGGTAGAAGGACTGTAGGCTGCTGTGCTCATGTAATGTGCATTATATGGTATCTCAGTTGGGCAAGATACCAAGAAAATATCGTACCTCCTGCACAGTTTTTAGATGATATTCTCATAATTATTGAAGATGAATAATACATGTTTTGTACATATATTGGTGTTTCATTTTACTTCCTCTTCTCCCTTTTTTAGTTTTTAAAAGATTGGTGCCTGCTACTTCTAGGTTACAGGATATTGGTTGTAGAAACTTGTCTTCGACTGTAGCGTCCGTCCAGGGCGCGGGAGAGCCAAACGTGTCAGATCTTCGACACGTCACACGCTCCATGCATAAAAATATTACACAACCGGAGCCATTCAAAGTATTTCGTAAATAACATAAATAAATAATTAATAGTTTAAAAAACCAGAAACACGCTTTTAAGACTAATATAATGAGCAGAAATTAGAAATGTTTACTAGTAGGCAGTCCAAGGTTCCATCAGCCACCTTCCAATTCCATCGTCAGACCAGTTCGATGGTACCATAATATTGTATTGTCGTCTAGTCTACACATAATTGCCAAGTTTCATGATGATACAACAATTAGAAGTACGTTTAATTCAGATTCTTAGATTTTATTGCATATTTAAATCGTTACAGATCGACCTAATAATAAATCTATGGATTACGCGGTAATTCAAAAAGGTTAAGAAAACCGATAACAGATTTTATTTTGGTTTGTTATAACCTGGAAACCTGATCGTATTCAAAGTCCATTACGTGGCCATTCTCACAAGTGCAAACACGACTATGATATTATATTCCATCATGGAATGCCAGTGCCTATCTTCCGGCTTCATCATCAGACCTTGAAACCTAATCGTGGTCAAAGTCCATTACATGACTTTTCTAAGAAATCCAAAACAACTAAGATACGATTTTCCATCATGAAGTTCCAGTTCATATCTTCCGGCTCCATCATCAGATCAGTTTGACAGTACCATATTATTGTATTGTCATCAAAACCACATACAGCTGCCAATTTTCATTACGCTACGACCCTTGGAAGATGGTTAAATTAGTTACCTCAGATTTCATTACATAGTTAGTTACATACTAACTATGTAATGAACTTGTATGTAGTGTACTTTGACTTTGACTTTCCGGAGCTCAATTGGATCAAATCATCTTCTCACATGATATGTGCCCCGAATAGTAATTATTCTAATAGTAGTCGTTATTTAATGAATTTTTGTTCACAATTAAATATTTAAATAGTTTTAATAATTGCAATGACCGTATTCTTGACTTGTTTTTTTGTAGCAAACATGCAGAGGTCCATAGGCCTAATACTCCACTCTTACCTATCGATACACACCATCCAGCCTTTTATATTCAAATGTCATTTTCAAAACTATCACAACTACCTAAATGTAAAAAAACGAAATACATTAAATTATTACAAATCGAATTATATGGATATTAATGCTGATATTGAAACAGTGGACTGGCATAATTTATTGGAAACACTGTCCCCCGATGAGGCAGTGTCCAGCTTTTATGAAAAAATATATGAGATAATTAAGCTGCATACTCCTTTGCACAAGCCAAAAATTATAAATTTCCTGAGTTGTTTTCTAAATACTTATTGAATTTGTATACAAAAAAAAGTCGTGCTTGGACTAAGTGGAAAAAATATGGAAATGTTAACGATTACGAAGTATTTTCCATCTACAGGGCGAAATTTAAAAAAGAAATACACTTATGTTATAAAAAGTACATGAATATGATAGAAGATAATGTGTCTTCCAACGTTAAAGCATTTTGGTCGTATGTCTCCAGTCGCAAGTCCACTAATAGCGTTCCTTCTACCGTTTATTATCAACAACAGTATTCTAATGATCCCATTTCTACTTGCAATTTATTTTCCAAATTTTTTCAATCAGTTTATGAGCCCTCTACATTTAATCCAGCTGCATGGATTCCTCCACTCTCTACTGTTGAAAATAATATTAATCTCTGTAATTTACATTTCTCGTTATAAAAGATACGTAAAGAGTTGAAGTCATTAGATGTTTCCAAAGGACCAGGGCCAGACGGTATCCCCTCAGTCTTTCTGAGAAACACCTGTGACACTCTCTGCCTTCCTTTATTCATATTATTCAATAAATGTATGTCCATGGGTGTATTTCCCGAGGTTTGGAAAAATGGAAACTTGCTAATATTGTTCCGATCCACAAAAGCGGCTCCAAAAGTGATGTATCAACATATCGTCCAATCTCTTTACTGTCAATTCTAGCCAAAGTATTTGAAAAATTAGTACATAACGAGATCTACCCAGCCCTGCACAGTGTGATACTTAAAGAGCAACATGGGTTTGTAAAAGATAGGTCTTGTGTTAGCAACCTCCTTATTTTTACGTCACAGCTATTTGAAGGTATTGACAACAGACAACAAATTGATGCTGTTTACATCGATTTCCAAAAGGCATTTGATAAAGTTGACCACGAGCTTTTACTTTACAAAATAGCTTTCAATGGCATAAAAGGAAATCTGCTACGGTGGTTTGTATCTTATGTCACTAATAGGTCACAAAATGTAGTGATTAACGGCTACGAATCTAGTTTTATAAAAGTTACGTCTGGAGTCCCACAAGGCTCGATTTTGGGTCTATTATTGTTCATTTTATTTATTAATGACATTAAAAACTGTTTTAAGAATTCTAAATTTCTTCTTTATGCAGACGATTTAAAAATTTACAAAAATATTACAAGTATTTCTGACTGCATTGATTTCCAGAATGACCTTGATCGCTTCTTTGATTATTGCTCAGTTAACAAACTTTACCTTAATCTTTCGAAATGTCATAGCATTACATTTACCAAAAAAAAATTGTCACCAAATATGAATACTGCTTTGGCAATAATTACCTCGACAATGTTACGTGCCTCCGTGATCTGGGTATTTTATTGGACTCAAAGTTACATCTGAATGCTCACGTAGAAAATATTGTTAATAAGGCTTTCCAATTGTTTGGATTCGTAATGAGAGCGACTAGAGAATTCCGCCGCCCTTTTACTTACTTATATCGTTACAAATCCACTATCCGGCCCCAACTGGAATACGCCGTTACCATTTGGAACCCATTCTACAATAAATATAGTAATATTATAGAGTTAGTTCAACGTAAATATCTTCGCACCATGCATTATAGATGCTTTCGGAAAAAAGTATCTAGTGATTCTTTACTGCAAAAGTATAATCTTCTCACACTAAAATCTAGACGTACTCTACTGGAAATGATGACTCTTTTTAGTATATGTCGCAACAAGTTTGACTGCATCGAACTTCTGAACAATTTGTGCTTTCTGGTCCCTCGCACTGTACACGGTCGAGAAACACGTACGAGACATTTGTTCGCAACCAACCTCCATCGTACCAACTCTGGGGCACGCTCCCCATTACACCGTCTAGTTGATACTTATAATAAAAACTTCAGTTCCATAGATATTTTGTTTCTTGGTAAAAATGTATTTAAAAAATATATTACATCTGCATTAAAAGATAGCAGTTTATAATTAAATTTATAGTCATTAAATAAGTAATTGTAGTCGTAAGCTCTAAGTTAACAATGTAATTTTATTAATCAACAGCTAGCTAAACTCTATTATAATTTGTGAATAACGTAGTGAGTAGTATATTTGTAACTATGATTCGATCCTGTACTATTTATAATCTTTAATATACTACTATTTGTTATTCCTATGAAATAAAATAAAATAAATAAATAAAATAAAATACAGGTCGACCTAATAAAAGCGTGTTAAAAACTACAATGTGACACAGACAGAACCTCATTTTTACTATAATTCATATAACTTGGTTCCTGGATAGCCAAATTTCACCAAATTTTCAGTGAGGCCTTGTTATTATATCCTCTTACAAATAAGGCTAGTTTGATTCAGTTAACGCTTGGGCCCAGGAATCTATGGAGTCATTCCCTTCTCCTTTACTAATAAACCAGGCCGACCAACAGTATTTACAGAAACTGAGGAAAAATCGTTTGTCGCAAATATAACAGCCCTTTCTGAATTTGGCTTTCCTGTGACCGATTTTAACTTAAAAATGCTAATAAAAGACTATCTCGTGGCACAAGGTAGAAATGCGCCACAATTCAAAGATAATGTTCCTGACAGAGATTGCATATATAAATATGATGAAAGTACCATTAGCGATGACCCTTGAAGGAAGAAAATTATATGTAGGCGTGGAACTAAATATCCTGAAGCAATAATTAATGCCACCAAAGTCAGTTTCACAGTAATGTTTTGTGGCAATGCTGCTGGACAAGATATAGCACCTTATATCATTTATAAAGCTGAACATCTTTGGTCAACAGGACTACGAATGGTCCTAATAACGCTCGCTACAACAGGACAAAGAGTGGATGGATAGATGCTACCACATTTGAAGACTGGTTTGTGAACCATCTTATTCCCACCCTGAAGAAACAAACTGTAAAGAAAGTAGTCATTGGCGATAACTTCTCATCGGATATAGTTGGAGTGTGAAAAACATAACATAAGTTTCATTTCTTAGTCCCCGAACGCCATTAAAATGTAAGTGGTGACAAGTACTGCTGGACTGGAAAAACAGTCAGTCTGGAAGAACACTGGCAACAACACCAAAAGAACAATTTCCTCGTCTCTTGAAAAAAGCTCTGGATTCAATGACCGACACCAAAAAAAACCTGATTTCTGGTTTTAAGAAGACTGGAATATATCGCGTAGACAAAGAGCAGCCTCTGAGCCTACTAACACGACAGGATCGGATTGTTCATGCAGAACTTATCGCTGACTCATTTATGCAAAAGTTAATACAACATCGAGCTGATATACGTCCAGAAAAGAAAACTGTAAAAAAGAAGAAACTGAATGTTGCACCCGGAAAGACAATCTCTGCTACTGATCTTGCAGAAGCCGGCCCATCTGGTCAGCGACAATCCAAAACAAAAAATAAAAAAGTAGACGACCACGACAGCGCTCTGATTCCTCAACAAGTTGCAGTGATTCAAGGATAAGTCTTGCATCTTCCACCGAAGATCACGTGATGCCATGGGATGATGAAGAAGATGACGTTCCACTTGCAAGAATAATGATGGATGTTGATGAAGAACCGTCGACATCACAAAATGTTGTTACCACAAATGGTCTTTGTTCACAATCTAAGCAAATAAATTTCTATTCTATTCTATTCTATTCTATTCTATTCAGTAAACTTAAACCAAAAAATCACCAAGAAATCACCTGTTATTCAGTTTCAAGAATTGTCCATGCTGAGCGATGCTACAGATGGCCGACGCTCACCTCCTATTCAGATTGAACAATACATTAAGCTGAAAAACGCTGCATCTTCTCAAGGC
The DNA here is from genome assembly GCA_943138885.2 of Tholera decimalis. NCBI lineage: Eukaryota > Metazoa > Arthropoda > Insecta > Lepidoptera > Noctuidae > Tholera > Tholera decimalis. Next base: position 8,157,901 of record OW964571.2, read on the forward strand.
TGGCTTTCTCCTCAAGTCCTAGAGTTATCTGATCCCATTCAGCTTGAAGTGCCATCGAAAAACCTTATGAATCAATCTTATGAAAGGAGACTATGTTCTGGTTACATGGAACTCACAAAAATATCCTGGCCAGATTACCGAACTCGTAAGCGGAAAGGGAGCCCTTGTGAGATGTATGAAAAGAGGAACTCTATAGTTGGAAGGATATTATTTGCAAGATAAATATTCCCAATTATGAAAAGAAAGGATGTTTTTCTGTTCCTGAATTAGATGGCTAAGTTCCAAGAATAACAAGATGTCTTCATTTTGGTCTAAGAAAGTTCCTATCGTATAATAATGACTTTATATTTTTACTTTGTAAAATAAAAAAAAAACAATGATTCTCAATTTTAAGTCTGTTATGATTAGTTTTAGATTGTTGATTTATTCTACGTTATTTCTTAATATTATATTGAATAATTTCTTAATTTTTGTTAAAATTCTGTTACTTTAAAAAAAATTATTAACTTTGTTTTTTCTGAAAATTATTCTGAGATTTGTTGGTACAACATTGGTATTTCTATTATCTATCATTGTATTAGGCTTTCATTGGCTCAATGCTGTCGTAAATATCGTTTTTGGGATAATATAATCTGCAGGACAAACTAACCCTCTTCAAAGAACCACATTGGCTCAAAACTAAAAAAAAAATGTACACATGCAAATTGGGGAAAATAGCATTGTTACTTATTAGCTACCATCCATACCTAAGATTATTAAAATGCTAAGAAATCCACGATAATCCCAACTATAAAATAATTTAAGTAAAATACATTAGGATAAGCATAGTTATAACATTTGAGTACAAAGGTACTGCTTATTTCTTAAGAAATTTCTTCCAGCAGACCTGCGAAAGGAGAAGTGAAAAAGAAATGTAGACAATAGTGTGTGAGAACAAGAAAAGAAATAAATATGATTATGTGATGTCTAAAACTAAAATATTAAATATACACATACTTATAATGTAATAAAAATAACATATACTTAAATAAATACATAATGTTAGAATATATAAACATATAATATAAATATATACATAAATAATTAACACAGTTAAGAGGAAAGGTAATGCTCTTTTAATCGACATTTGAATAGAGATATTGTTTTTAAATCACGAATGCTAGGCGGAAGTGAGTTCCACAATCTTACAGAATGGACAGAGAAGGTATAATAGTAGCTAGTTTTATGAGGGTGAGATTTAAGGAGGGATCTAAGATGTGATCTACACGGTACGTCGCTAGAACGAGCTTAAGAAAAACGCTCACGCAGGTAGGAAGGGTAAGACGGCTTGTGTAAAATGTTGAAGAGGAGACACAAAATCCTGGTGTTCCTGCGAAGACGGATTGGGAGCCACTTGAGTTCCTTGCGAAGGTGAGAAACATGGTCATGCTTTCGAAGACCGAAAACAAAACGAATGCACAGATTTTGCAAGCGCCCAAGCTTATTTAATAGCTCCTCGGTAGCATTCAAATAGCAGGCATCGGCATAATCTATAATCGGATGAATATTAAATGTTAGTGCCAAAGAAATTTTAGTCTTCAAGGGCAGAAGACTTTGAAGGCATTTCAGCGAATGAAAGGAGAAATTTATCTTTCGGCTGACCTCATGCCTGCACGCCACAAGAGATTGGAGTCAATAACTACACCCAGATCTGTAGCGGCTTTGGTATAGTCAATGCGAACACCATCGAGATATAAAGGCATCAGAGATGCAACAACAGCCGCACTGCGAACGAATCTGCTGCCAATGATTATGGCCTGGGATTTAGTTGGGTTAATTTGCAAACCAAATAACTTAGCCCAAACGCTGATGCAAGCCAGGTCATGATTCATTGCAGCAATTACAGAACCCGCGTCAGCTACAGTAAAATGTCGGTAAAGCTGCAAGTCATCTGCGTAGAGATGAAAACTGTAGGAGATTACTCTGGTAACAAAGTTTATGAAAATTGAAAAAAGAAGAGGAGAGAGAACGCTACCCTGAGGAACACCCTCAGTGAGGCTTTTATTTTATAGTCTACATTTTTTTTATTGATTGATTAATAGACGTGCGTTTGACCACCATCGCACCTGACGGTAAGTGATGGTATAATATTTATTTATGTACACACATGACATTTACAAAAGAAAAGACATATAAATACAGGCAAAAGAGCACAAAGGTGCTGCTTATTTCCTAAGAAATTTCTTCCAGCAGACCTGCGACAGGAGAGTTGAAGAGGAGATGATAGACACAGTGTGTATAAATACTAATTACGATAAATAAAATATATTTAGCTAATAAATTAAACTATAATGATATAATAACAATATATATATGATATACATACATATAGTTAAATTACATACTTATATTAATGCTATAAAAATATATACCTAAAATAAATATATAAAATTACGGGATGTTAGATAGGTAGAGAGAGGATAGATCTTTGACTAGCTTTTTGAAATTACTAATAGATTTGGCTTCGCGGATTTTAGCGGGAAGTGAGTTCCACATTCGTAATGCATGAAAGGAGGAGTGGGAATAGAAACGGGTTTTATGGGATGGGAAATTGAGATGGAGTTTAAGGTGGGATCTACAAAGGGCATCAGTAGGACGAGTGAACGAAAAACGATCGCGCAGGTAGCTAGGATATGCAGGGTTGAATAGGATGTTGTACAAAAGGAATAATATTCGAGTGTTCCTGCGAAGACGGATAGGGAGCCACTTGAGATCCTTGCGAAACTGCTCTCAGTTTCGCAAGGAAATACAAAACAAAGGAAGGAAATACGACCATGTCTCTACATGGTCGTATTTCCTCAGACCAAAAACAAAGCGAATACACAAGTTTTGCATGCGCTCAAACTTATATAAGAGCTCCTCAGTGGCATCCAAATAACAGGCATCGGCATAATCAATAATCGGCTGGATTAAAGTTCCTGTTATTCATTGATGAGTTTAATAAAATCGCTGTGGAATAAACTGCCAATGGCACAATACGGGTCTCGATCGATGTGGTTTTCGTTAACGTCCTTTGTAAAGGTGCGTTAAGTAGGTAGGAACCGCATAAGTAGCGTTCGCGTTTAATATTCTATCAGTATGTTTTTTGTTCATTACTTATGTAGTTACATAATTATGTACATATTATATCTATTCTGTCGCGTTCTTCATTACTGACGGTCTTGTCCGTCTTGAAAACTCTAAGTAGCCTCGATCATAATTCATCTCCATCCATTCCTGTCTCATGCTTTCTTCAACGGTGACGTGACTGGAAAGTCACCTGATGCTAAGCGATGATGTGGTCGAAGATGAATCACGCTTAGGTACTTAGAAGTAACCTATTCACTCTTGACTTATAGACCCCCAAGTTATACCTATCAGGAAACACAGACTCCGGTAGTGAATTCCATTCCTTAGCTTTATTAATTTTTGTAAAAAGGGGTACAGAGTTTTTCTTCACGTATTGATATATTTATTAAAAAAATGATAACATGATATTTCACTTTGCAAATTGATTTAAAATAACACTTCTACCAGTCATTTTTTGCCATATTAAGTCGATTTCCCCTAACTGACTACCTTGAGAAAAACACGGAATCTAACTCAGATGTCATCTTTTTTTTCGTACTGCTGGTCAATTCATGTGAGAACTATGCAGGTATGTGGTACTCATTTATTAAAAATAATTTATATATTTGTCCTTAAAACAGTTTCAAACGAAAATTCGCTTTTTCAACTCGTATTTCAAACTTGCAAAGGACGTTTCAGTTTCAGTGATTACAGACAGTATTCGTACCTTTGTGAAATTGTGACGTTACAAAGCGCGGGAAATGCTCAAAGGCGCCATATTGAAACGCTGAAAACGTCCGTTCTTCTGTGGCAGTGCGAGACACACTGTACATACGTTGTGGAAGCCTTGGGTATAGTTTCCTATGTTTCTTTGTATAAGTTAAAACGAATTCCGCTTTTACAAAGTTTCCAGTATTGTTTTCGTTGGGTTTAGGTTAGACGCATGGATGGACACGAGCAATATTTGCACGCTTCAGTACCTACCTTGTTTGCAATTGATATTTGTCTTTGACTTTGGGTTTCTATAACAATCTTTTGTAGGTATGTAAATAATAATTGCAATAACACATGATTGAACAAGAAAACTCATCATCGACATCCGTATATCACTGCAGGGACCCAGCAGAATATCAGCGCCAGGTATTTACAGCCTACGGGGCTGCGAGAATTGTTCTAATGAGATACCGCGGCCTCGGAATGCAAGGTCAGCAGGGTGGGTTTTTAGTCAGTAGAAGTCTGACACTCCCTTCTGCTCTACCCACGGCGGCAGGAGTTATATGAGGATTTTCCCATCCGTAAAAAAAATTGGCCAAGTGATACTACACACGCATAGGTTTCATGAAAAAATTAATAAATTTTCAGTTTTAGTTCTATGTATGGGGAGCCTCCCTTTATTATAAATATTTTTTTAATTTTTTTCTTAAAATCTGAAAGCGGTTTACATAATACATCTACCTACCAAGTTTCACATGTATAGTCTTAATAGTTTCAGAATAAAATGGCTGTGACATACGGACGGACGGACAGACAGACAGACGGACAGACATGACGAAACTATAGGGGTTCCGTTTTTTGCCATTCGGCTACGGAACCCTAAAAAAAAGGTATTTACAGCCTGTCACATGCTGAGCTGGGGACCCATTTGGTGCAATCGCGAGACACACCGCACTCTTTATACGTCTTTTTATTAAATATCTTTTTATTATGTATGTATTTAAGTGTTACTTTCTTTATGTTACTCAAGCTGCATGGTATATTTTTCTTTGTTGTCAGTCATTATTGTATTTTTTATGTGAATAGGGTAGTTTCCTACAATACTTTATTTAGTCCGTCACGTTGTTTAACAAAAAACATTGAACACGTATTTTTTATTTTTTCACTTAATAGAAAAATTAAGACAATACAGTGAGTTGAAATATCGCGTGACGTCACACCTCGGTATAAATCTTAGCACGGTGTGACGTCAGCAGCCCCCACTCCTGTACTTTGAAGCTTTCTATCTTTGTGAATTTTTCTTGACTAGAAAAAGCAAAAAATACTGACCAATATTTTTGAAAATCTACCTAATAGCCCAAATAAAATAATTATTTTGTGACATAGGAAACTACCCTATTGTATTTTGTGTCTTGTGTTGTACCAAATAAACGTTTTATCTATGTATCTATCTATGCCCTACTTAGCCTTTTCTACAACTCCGGGGTCGGCTAACAGTCTATCCGGATGGAGCTGAGTAAGTGTTTTACAAAGACCAACTGCCTATCCAAGCTCTATAACTCAGTAGGTGTCCGTGTGGACTGCTCGGCCACAATGTCATAGAAAAGAAACGACTACGTCAACATTACGAAGGAATTTGTAAAACACTAACGATGAAAGTCGCAAATTCGTAGATCAAATATTCAGAAAGTTGAACGGCCACGCAGTTCTCTTCGGCGCTTCGTAGAGGTCCAATTCTTTTTGCTAATCAGTGATGGGTGAATTGCCCAAGCAAAAAAATACACGGCAAACCTGAGAACGGTAGTGCAATGTGCTGATTTTTAATTTTATATATATTTTCTCAACAACGTAAGTACTTCTCTACCTTGACAAAAAAATCATTGATTTCTACCCTCTAATATACCAAAAATTTTTATTACAAAGTGTTATTTTATCATCACGGTGGCCTGTCCTGAACCCAATTCCGCTCATAAAATACCTTCCCCTGCAAATGCATTCGTAATATGGATTTAAATCGATTTTGTTATCATTAAATTATAATATATTCGACCAAATAAAACTATTTTTGTTTGTTTATCTTTTTTCTCATGGGTTTGACAGACAGTCAACTTTTGTCTTGAAAAAAGTTATCATTTCAGAGGACAGTAAGTTTTAGTAGAATAGCCATGTCAACATTGCGTTGTTACGCCCCTCTCACCTTTCCTCACTTCGGAGCAGTCCGGCTCAAGCTCTCGGTGCGAACGCAACGGTCCCAACGTCTTGCGTTTTCCCGCCAAAAAAGTAAGTTTATCATTTCAGTAATATGGGGACAAAAATAGTTTCATTTCGGTGACTGTTATAACTCGTGCTAGATTCGTTTAATTTGTTTCAAAATTTTGTATTAAATTCGCCGTAAGTACTGTTTTGTTTGAGTAGTGTTCATAATTTTTTAATAATTTTATTTCGGAGTTAAATGTAGAACTAACCTCTATTTTATCATCTCAGTGTTACCATTTCAGTGGATTCGGTGGACTGTTATACCAATTACAGTTCACCGGAATGAAATGTATCTCCGAAATGATAAAACCATAAAGTTTTAGAGATCCTTGTATCAAATATAAAGTCATAGTATTGTAATGTACTTTTACCCAGAGTGTAGATTAGATTATTCGAGTGTATTTGTTGTGTAATATTTGTGTTTAAGATATTATACAACGTGTAACGGAAACCCCATATCTATCCAAAAGGGCTGAAGACAACATCTGGTATAGAGTCTCTATGCACAGTTTCAGCACAAAATAACTTACTCAAAGAATTGATACCAAATTATTGGTTTCATATATTTCTTGAATACCAATCATAACAAACGTGTCACAGTTAAAGCACTACGAAGGTCAATAACTTTCCGCGTCACTTGCCAATAACACGATAATTTTTTTTCGTTCTTCTTAATTTGAAAAATTCGGTCTCTGGTATCAGTGTATTGGTATTTGTAATAAGTTCTACACGTAGACTTAGGATTACAAAACCCTTGCCATATCGTTTGTTATCATCCAAAGAAGCCATGCACTTGGTATGTATATACCCTTTAAATTACACGTTGTATAATATATACATATATCTATGTAGTTAGTACATATACACACATCAAAAGTGTCTAGGGATCAAGCATTTTTATGCGGATTTCTTGAGATTGAGATGTGGCTTTGTAATAAATTTATGATTTTATAAATTTATACGGATCCTTTTTGGTGCATTTCATAATTTGAAACAGGAACTGTTAATCAAATTCGAGTAAAAGATGAAAATCAGCTGTCAATATTTTCCCTATAAAAACATACAACGCATTGAAGACATTATTAGTGCTACTGTTTCCCTACTACTGATTAAAACTAACGTTATTATGGAGCGGTGACGTCATTTAAGCAGGGAAGAAATGCTCAGAGCCGTGGGAATGATAGAAGCTGGTTCCCGGCAACGTACTGTGGCTTTAGCTCTGAATACAAGTCAGAGTGTTATCAGTCGACTTTGGACACGTTACCGAAGCACTGGTACCGTGGCTGAGCGCCATGGAGGACGGTATCGCTGCACCACACGGAGACAAGACCGATACATTCAAATCTTAACTCGAAGAGCTCCAACAATAACCGCCATGATGTTAGCCGTGAGGCTTCATCACTCTTCAGGGAACTTAATTAGCGACCAAACAGTCAGAAACCGCTTGCATGAAGTGAACCTTCATTCCCGAAGACCGCTACGGGTACCACCTATAGCAATGCACAATCGTAGGATTCGATATCAATGGGCTCTTGAACACAGAAATTGGGCAGAAGAACAATGGCGTTTCGTGTGCTTTTCTGATGAGTCTCGTTTTGGTATGAGACCGGATACAAGACGTATACGACACTGGAGAACCCCTAGACGCCAACAGCGATTAAAATCCTGCCAGGAAGTCCATCCTTATAGTGGTGGAACCATCATGGTATGGGCGGGTATTTGGATCGGCGGAAGAACTGAGTTGATTTGGATCAGAGGCAACCTCAACGCTCAAATTTATGCTGAGACGATTGTATCTGACGTCATCGTTCCTCTACAAGTGCAAATCGGTCCCTTATTTCAGTTAATGCATGATAATGCACGACCGCACACCGCAAGAGTTGTAAGACAGACTCTCGCCGCAGCTAACATCAATGTCCTGCTCTGGCCTGCTCAGTCGCCAGACTTGAACCCGATTGAACATGCATGGGATATGCTACAGAGAAGAGCTCTGCCGAATATGGAGGGTATCCAGTCGCAAGAAGACCTTTTTTTGTTGTTGCAACGAACATGGGCGGCCATTCCACAGCGTAATTTGGATGAACTCATTTTGAGTATGCCAAACCGATGTTCTTGTGTTGTTAGTGTTCGCGGTAGAAACACGGATTATTAATTGTTTAAGTTACCCAATAAAATTTTAAAGAAAACTGTTATTTCAGTCTTTTTTTCGAACTTTAATGTTAGTGGTTCAAATGTCAAAAATCCCTTTATTAGGAAAATGGCAAATTTCTTTATTAATGCAAAGGTGACTTGGTTTATCGTTACTGTGACAAACGAAAACACTTTATTTGATGAATCCTTAAAGAAAATTTTAATTAATATCAATCAGGAGAAAAGTTATTGCAAAAATATATGTTGATCCCTAGACACTTTTGATGTGTGTATATATATATTAGATACACATTTGTTCGGCTCAATGTGATTATAAAAAATATAAAATTTTTATTTATGGTTACCAGCATTTACGATAAGGTTTTCTAACATTTTCACACAACAACAACCAGAAAAATTACCAAAGGTTATATAAGTAAAGAAACAATTCATTCATATCATAATAAACATTACATTAATATAATTTTTTGAGGTTATTGTAACCTCAAAGAATGATATATGTAATACTAACTGTAATATCTGTAAATTAATGATGATATTAAAATATTTGTGTACTGTCCTGCCTCAGTGTTAATCTAAAATTTGTGGAAATCAAACCCAACAAAGTACGGAACCCTGGCTGCCCGGCACGGTTGTTCTTAGCTGTATCATTCCGGTGGATTTATTTCATTCCGGTGCACAGTCTATCATTTTGGTGGTAATTTTTATCATTTCGGTAGACACTTTTCATTTCAGTGGACTCTTAAAAATTTATGCTTAAATATTTATGTAAGTTTTGATATTTGATGTCCACTCACGCACAATGTTATAAAATAAGCTAAAGTTTTATTTGTCACTAAAAATATGTAGATAGAATTGAAATAAAAAAATCCCACCGAAATGACACATAAAAATCTCTTGTTGAATTCACCCTGATACGATTTCGAAGAAATTGTAGATAGTTTAAATAAAGCCCTAATGTTTGAACTTTACTAACTACGGGTATAGCGGAGCGATACGATATCTCTTGGTTAGACTATAAGTGTCAGTGTGTATTGGAAATCAATATCTAGTAAATGGAGTATTTAATTATTAAAATACTCAAGCAGTATCAATTTAAATATTAATGTTTATTTACGGAAACAAAATATATTAACCATGACAGGCTTAATCATCACGAGCCTCGACCAACAACTTAGGAGGCTCTCGTTAGGCGGTTGGATCAAGAGCTTGCTTCAGAAAGTGATTGGTATTTAAAGGCACGGCTTGTACTGTTAGGAGGTCTCTCTGGATTCCAGACCGCGAGTAGTTTCAACTCCAACTACGGTCTACGTATTAGGGTCACCGTCTACGGTGCTCCCGGTCGCCAAGTGGCGGTCGTCAAAATAGACCACGTCAGGCCCTTGAGGCGGTCTAGAAACTCTGACACTAGGGTGTATCGGGTCGTTAGACCTTACTACCCACACGATAAGAAGAAGAAGAAGTATAGCAGTCAGCTTTTTTAGATTTTTAAAATTACTTTGATTTTAAGGTGATTTAAGGACATATTAAATAAATAATTAATTAATAACACAGGCCAACAAAATTTAACCAAACTTCTTAACCAGAAACTAGACTATACATTTCCGAAGGTTTTCGATGTGTTGAATTCGAATCTGGCCTCAGAATTGCTCTATCACGTCAGGTTTCTAAGATATCCTAACCTAAATGTGCAAAAAGTACCGTCTTTGCCCGATTTTGAGGTTATGTAGACTCACGAATTATTTATTCTAAAAAAAATAAAGGTTACCATATTAAAGAACAAGTCTTCCTCTTTCAAATGCCGTTGAGTTTGCGTAAATATTTTTTTTTCACTGAGATATCGCATTTTGAAGTTTTCATGTTTGTGAATTTTCATATACCTGAAAATCAATTGAGATCATAGACGTGATACAGTCGATTACTCATTTCTTCAAATGAGTCTTATTGTTTTAGGATATCTCAGAAACCTGACGTGATAGAGCAATTCTGAGGCCAAGTTTGGATTCAGCGCATCGATATCTCCGGAAATATATAGTCTGGTTTCTGGTTAAAAATTTTATCGGCCTGTGTAATTCAAATTATTACGCTTCCACTGTTGCTCAGGCTTCCTCTCTGAGGGGAAATGTGCCGTAATCTAAACGCGCGTCCGATGTGGTTTGGTAGATGTCTAACGAGACTATACATCCCGATTTGGGCGGGATTCTCCCGCTTTTAGGCTGCCTGTCTCGCTGTCCCCAACGAGATCAAAAATGTCCCGCTTTTACAAACAAACCTTTATATACCTACTTACTTATTTGTCTACACTCTACATTAAAATATCACTAAAATCGAGCGGAAGACGACAGTGTAGACGCGGGGTTGAGAGTCAGGAACAAGAGAGATTTAGCGACTGACATACAAGAACACGGTAGACGATAAATGAAAGGAAACAATAGAACATAATTTGTTCTTAAATATGGTATCTTACGACTTACCATATAATTATATTTATTTATTTATACACCTTACAATACACTTATTATTACAATACACTATTAAAAAAAAAAGAAAATGCAAAAAAAATTACACCGACTACCGAAATTAAAGTTATTTTTGCCTTTGTAGTGTTTTATATGGAAGTCGGTTCTATTTTTTGCTAAAAAGTTTTTTTCACGCTTTTTTTTGTATACAAAATTCCGAAAGGCGTCCCGCTTTGACACGAAAAAAATGGTCACGTTATAGATGTCACATGTCTTTGAATTTTTCCTCCTAGGACATGTATTCCTTCACAGATTCCAAAGCAGTAATTATGATATAAATTACCCACAGTACCAAATGTAACGACACAGGGGCGTCACAACGACACCATACGCACAGCTCATCGATCGACAGCGGCGTCACAACACACCAAGTGCCCGAGAGTACCCCGAGATGGCGCCACCTTGCACCTATAAAACCGATGGCTGATCGCTCCACGAAGAGACACTCTCCGCCCGACGCTCGCCCGAGACGGTCGTGCCGCTCTGCGCTCCCGATCGTTCCGTGTCTGTGTCATCGCTCTGTCGCGCTCGCCGTGACGTCATTCGTAGTCGCGACTACAACTCCCGATCCGGAACCGCCTTTTTCAAGGCAGCGAAGGATATTCTGTTCCCCTTCAGGGAAAAACCACAGTTTCGTGGTCCTTGGTTGGAAACCTTACGGTGTCAACGAAACCAAGGGGGTGTTGACCCGACACACCCGCTGATCCCTTTCAGGGTGAAGCAGTTAATTGGAGTCGAGTGCTAGGTTTTGGCCTTGGGGGATCTCCTAGTCAAACCTAGTTACTGAGTTTCCTTTTCAGCTACACACCTAGTGTCAGTTGGGTGTGTCTACCTCTTCGCACTAGACCCAATAGGGCCCGGTTCGCACAATAGGACTGGCGACCGGTTACAAGCTTAGGGCTCACTATTAGGTACTCACCTCCCAGTCTCTATCCGACTGGGAGGGTTACACATCCCCGGACCCATCCATCCGGGGAGTTAGGCCAGTTAGGCTTTAAATAGGCCCCCCTCGGGAGGGAAATCTCCAAAATTTTCCCATTAAATTTTTGATCCATTCGCCAATCATGGCGAACTCCAATATTTTGGAGATACTGTTAGAAATCCTTAGGGAAAACCCTGCTATTTCCGCCAAATATGGCGGAAAAATCCAGCGTGAAATCGTTAATTGTCCCCCGGCTACCGAAGCCAACGTCGCTGATTTTAGTGACGCGCTTGACAGCTCTTGCCAATCAAGGCATCCCGGTTGGTCAATTCACGGAAGTATTTATTAACTCCGATCCCATTGTTCGTCAAACAACGAATGACTTCCAGGTGGATAGCCCTTTATTGCCCCCGCCCGCCGACAAAGTCGTGCCGATCGCCCGATTCCCGAAATCACCCATTGTTTCCGGCCCATTTACTAATCCCATTGTTCATAGAACAATGGACGCCGCACAGGTGTGCGCTGCACCTGAATTCCGTGAAATGGACACCACCGAACCTGTGTCCAATAACAACTCCGACAATGATTTGTCATCATGCCCCTCGTCCTCGGAAGACGACTTTCAAGTCGTCACCGGCGGCAAGAGGAAGAAAGGGAAAACCTCCCAGGCCAGCAAGGCCAAAAAGACCACCGCGTTACCCCCGTCCCCAACTCAAACGCCCGTACGACCCGCTAGCCCCGTCCCAACTACCTCTACTCGCGCGCAGGATTGTCGTCCCCCCAGCCCGATAGCCCAAACTTCCTCAGCCCAAAAGAAGCAACGCCCTCCGCCCCCCTTTTACATCCAAGACAAGGGGAAATGGACTGATATGTCCAAGATGTGTGTTGATCGAAAGATCAACTACACAAACGCCCGTCCCTGCCAAAATGGCATTGAAGTCACCGTCCCTACGTCGAACGACTATAGGGAACTATATCGCGCCCTCCGTGAAAGGAATATTTCCTTTCACACTTTCTCCTTCCCCGAGGACACGCCCACTCGTGTAGTTATTAAACGTGTCCCTAAAGAAATCCTAGTACAGGATATTAAAGACGACCTTGCCGATCAAGGTATACCAGTGATCGCCGTTCATCGCTTACATAAAGCAAGAGGTGGTGAATTGTACGACATGGTTCTTGTCATTTGTGAACCAACCGAAGGTCATCACCCGATTTTCAAGATTAAGTCCATTTGCTCCCTATCCGATATCTCAATTGAAAAGCCCTATAAAACCGCAACAGTGGGACAATGCCACCGTTGCCAACTGTATGGCCACGCGCAGAGCAACTGCTATGCGACTCCCAGATGCGTCAAGTGTCTGGGCGAGCACAGCACTGCGGACTGCCCTCGGCCCAAAGACCGAACCCTCTGTTTGGAACCACCCAGCTGCGTTCTCTGCGGCTAGACCGGTCACCCGGCAATCTACTGCGGCTGTCCCAAAGCCCCCAAACTCGCTCCTAAATTAGCGAAGCGCGCCAACGCCCGCCAACAAAGAGAGGCACCTTCCTCTCAAATTCCCCAACGTCTCGCTCCTCAGAGACCATCCCCATGGAACAGGCTAAACCACGAAAAAGCCTTTCCCTCCTTGGCCCCTGCTAAACCTTTGCAGGCACTGATGGATATACCCATCGCAGCGCAGATCCTGCCTATAGCCGTGGCTCCAGAGGCCAAAACCAGTCCCAAACCCGCGCCTCAAACCAGTGCTGCTCCTGCAGCCAAACAACCGCCCAAACCCTCACCCGTCGGGAACGGCGAGTCTTGCGCCCAGACTCTACTGCGCCACTATAAAATATTTATGACCCGCCAAGCCAGGTCTCTCCGCGATGCCCTTCTGGCTGCCGAGCAGCAGAATAACGGCAAAATTACGACGGAAATGTACAGCCAAATATTCAGCACACACAGTGATGTCGTGCTAGGCCTCGACCAGATGGATGCGATGGACTGATCCAATGGATTCCCAACGCACAAACCACACTAGGCCTCGATCCCTCAAATTAGGTTTTTTCGACGCCAATGGCATTTTCAACCAACTAGCCGAAATAACTAAATTCCTCCGCGACCACCAATTAGACGTCCTGCTTATACAGGAGACCCTTTTGAAACCACACCGCGCTAACCCCAAAACTGCGAATTACCGCCTAGTTCGCAATGACCTTATTTATTATAGGAAGGAGTTATACTGCACCCTCTGACCCCACCCGCGCCTCTCTCTCACCTAGAGTACTCTGCCTGTCGACTAGGCATGACTGGTCATCCTCCGATAACCATCATCTCTGCCTACCATCCCCCACCATCGGTCGCGTCTCTTGCTTCAGACGATCCTATCGCGCTCACCAGCGATCTCACGACTCTCTTCGGCCTGAGCGAATCCGTCTTACTAGCGGGCGATCTGAACGCCAAACACCCCGCTTGGAACAGCAACACGACAAATGCCAGAGGCAGAATCTTGTATAACCTAGGCGCGACCCTAAACTATGACGTCATCGCTCCGATGACTCCCACCCACTACCCACACGACCCCAACCATAGGCCCGATGTCCTCGATGTGGCGCTCCTAAAGAATGTAAACCTCCATTTACATTCCATAGAAGCACTTCACGAGCTCAACTCGGATCACCATCCCGTTATCCTACACCTAGGTTGCCGCTCAGGTAACCATGATTCTACCCAACCTCCTCCAACCCAATTGATCACCGACTGGAGGAAAGTAAGTGAAAAACTGAAATCCACCACGTCGCCTCACTTGAACACCATTCCTGACCACATAGTCTCAGTCACTGACACGACGGCGGCGATCGACTCGCTTATAGATCACGTACAATCCGTCCTGAACGATTGTTCAAGGGAAGTTCCAGTAGCGGAAGACCACCGCTGGAAACTCCCAGACGATGTACGGAATCTGATAACCGAGAAGAACGCAGCCATCCGTGCGTACAGCGCTTTTCCCTGCGCCGCAAACAAAGCTGACATGCGCAACTTACAGCGTGCTGTAAGGAAACGCATTGCCGAGCAGCGTAATGCGAGCTGGGACAAGATGCTGAGTGAACTTGAGCCCACCCATCTTGCCTTCTGGTAGCTTCAGAGGAAGTTACGATCCACTGAAGAGGCCACAATGCCTCCTCTCATTCGTCCCGATAAGAGTATCGCCTTCGATAACTCTAAAAAAGTAGAATGCCTAGCCAACGGCCTAGAGTCCCAGTGTTCTCCCAGCTCTCAACCAGTAGACCAAGCCCACCTCGATATGGTGAACGCTGAAGTCGAACGTAGAACTTCCCTTCCGCCCGTCGAAGATCCCGATAATCCACTGGCCCCCATCACTCCTGATGAGGTCCAGGATCTCCAACCGCGAAAAGCCCCTGGCTCCGACGGCATCACCAATAGGGTTTTCAAACTTTTCCCCGCTCAACTTATAGTGCTAATGACTGCCATCTTCAATGGCGCATTGAGCAATAATATGTTCCCCGCAACCTGGAAACAGGCCACCGTCATAGGTATTCCCAAACCTGGCAAGCCCAAGTCTGACCCGTCTAGCTACCGTCCCATTAGCTTACTCAACGTCCTCGGTAAAATCTATGAAAGGCTTATATATAAGCGGCTCAAAGATTTTGCCGAAGCAAAGAGTCTAATACCCAATGAGCAGTTCGGATTTAGAACCGAACACTCATGTATCCAACAAGTCCACCGCATCGTAGAACACGTCAGCGCCGGCTTCCAACGGGGCGCAATAACAGGAGCCTTATTCTTCGACATAGCGAAAGCGTTCGACAAAGTCTGGTACAATGGCTTAATCTATAAGCTATACCAACTCGGCGTGCCTGACCGTCTCGTGCTCATCCTACGGGACTTTTTATCGAATCGCACCTTTCGTTATTGAATTGAGGGGGAGCTTTCCTCCCCCCATCCCATTCGCAAAGGAGTTCCTCAAGGCTCCGTACTATCCCCCCTCGTTTTCACGCTATTCACTAGTGATATTACCAAGCATAAAAATACCCAGCTAGCCCTATTCGCCGACGATACAGCTATTATTTATCTATTATACCGGTCTTAAACCCGATGCCATCGCTCGCACTCTCCAAACTTCCGCAAACACTCTGGCCAAGTGGTTCCGGAAATGGAGAATCGAAGTCAATCCAGACAAAAGCCAGGCAGTCCTCTTTTCTAAACCGCGGATAAACCCACCCTCCCCCCGGCCGATTACCATGTACGGCAAGTCGATCCCTAGGGAAAAGCAAGCCAAATACTTAGGCGTGGTCCTCGATAGACACCTCTCCTTCGCTGAGCACATAAAGCAGGCACGTTCGCGCGCCGCTTTCGCTCTAGGTAGGCTCCACTTCATTCTTAGCTCTTGCAGCAAGTTATCACTCAAGTGCAAGCTGCGTATTTTCACCGCGGTCATCCGTCCCATCATGACCTACGCCTGCGTTGTTTTCGCACACGCAAAGCCCTACCTCCTCCACAAGATGCAGACCCTCCAAAACCGATTCCTCCGTAGAGTCGCGGGAGCCCCCTTTTATGTTCGAAATGAGCTTCTTCACGTAGACCTCAAGATGCCCACCATCCAGCAGTTCATGAAACGCGTCTCCAAGCGTTTCTTTGAAACATCAATCCAACATAAGAATCCCCTTATCGTATCGGCCGCCCAATACGAACCCTCGCGTATCTCTAAGATTCGCCGACCAAGGCATACCCTAGTCACTCCCGATGACGCAATCACGCTGCTCCAAGCGAGCCGTAGGGAAACAAGTACAGTGGCACACAAACACAAAAACCGACCGTCCTTCCGTCCTCGCCGCCGAGGCCCGCCGCGACGTCCCCGTAATAGTCCACCCCAACCCTTGCCAGAGCCGGCCCGCGACGCTGAGCCAGTAGCTTTAAATTCCCTTATTAATAATAATAATGATATGATCCAGCCTGTCCCTAGCTACCCTCCCCCAGCGACGCCCTAAGCCGAGGCCCGTACCCCACAGGGGGTGCCCTTAGCGTGTAGTCGCATAGTTTGTAAGTTTTTTAATAAGCCCTGGCTGGAGGCTTTAATTAATTTATTAATTAAGGAAACCACAGGCAAGCCCGGTTAAGCAGCCGACAACCTCAGAGGTTGACCTGCGAGATGCCACACACACAAAAAAAAAAAACTCCACGAAGAGACTATAGAACTGCAGCCCTTTTTTGCACACCTGCTAACTTAACTACATTCAAATATACAACGTCTTTTCAACCAATTGTAATTCGAAGCATTTTAAGTAAATTATAATAATTTTACCCCAGGAAGATTGCTTTATTTCCCTGAAGAACACAGAATCCGAAACAGTAACAAACAGGGTTCGAAACAACGACCTGCAACTTGCAAGTCGGGCTCGTAAGCACTGGGCCACCACTGAATTATAATTGAATTGAACTGATTAATAATAATAATAATAATAAGAAAGCTGGCAACACTAGCCGTCAAATCAAGTTTTGTTTTCAGTTCCTACAAAATAAATTCGCAAAATATAGTGATAAGTTTTCCCATCCAAATTTCTCAATATTTACGAAAAGAGGACAGATTGAACCAAGATAAATAACATAAATCTAAAAAACAACCGATATTATAACGAAAATGAAGATAATGTATAATCCATCGACAACTGTCAAGTGGTCTGTCATTGACACCAATCACTAAACAATGCAAGAAATAACTATGTTAACAAACAAAACTTGATGATGCTTACTAGAGCAGCTTCGCAACGTGCACGGCCACCACCCCCGGACCCGTCGCTCAGCTCCGCCTCGCCACCGGATTTAGGATTACCTACGTCACCGGCGGCTGCATCCGCGTCGAGCTCGAGCGACGAGTATTTCTCTCCGCCGACGTCGCCAACACCTGTGCGTCGGCAGGGGAGAGGCCGGCCACCGAACAGCTTGGGACTTAGGAGCCAACTGGCTGCGAGTCGGGTCCCCGCTACCGGTGGTGTGCAGCGCATGAGATGGACTCAGTCCATAAACGAAAACGTCATGCGCGCATACTATGGGTCTACAGAGGGGGGAACTAACCTCACTGCGTATCGTGTCAGGATGCTGTCTCTGTTCCAGGACCTAGAACCAGCTGTCAACGTCTCGGCCCAACGACTGTCGGATCAGGTGCGGGTCATCCATCGTAGCCACAGGTTGGATGACGCAACACTTGATAGGCTGCGCGCAGAGGTACTGAGCAACCATATCATCTCGTCCCCGACACAAGCCGTGGTACAAGCGCCCACTAGTAGCGCAATGACATCGCGGCTCTATAGTCATAATAATGAGCTAGATGATAGGGTTGTCACGGTAAGTAGCCAATGCAACGATCGACTGAGGAGCGCACTGGAGGATGCGCTTCGCGAGTATAGATCGGCTCCGCCCGAACTTAGACCCCGGTTACCACGGTTACCCATGCACAAAAAAAATAGGGCGCTGGTGTGTGCTTTGGACTCGCTGCTTGAGAACATTTTTGAGAGCAGCGAAAACCTCGTTGATACGCACTCAATCCTGTATTGCGGGGCTGTTGCGGCATGTCGCTTAGCTAACGTTAAATTCCCTAATAACGACGAAGCTATTCGACCAAAACCTGCTGTACCAGCCTGGCAGTATAGGATCGAGAGGCGTATCGATGAGGCCAGAACACTCATCGGCAAACTATACTGCTTCAAGGAAGGCAATGCACGCCCACGTGTAATGCGTTTTGTACGGCGGGCTTTCTCGGGGACTGGAATCAGCCCTCGAGAATACACACCCCACATTACGGAGCGCATTGACTTCCTGAAGCAGAAAATTTATGCATGGGCAAGCCGTATCCGACGGTTTAAGCGGCGGGTTGACCGGTACTCACAGAATCGCATGTTCCAGAGCGATGAAAGGTGGGTATACAGAGCTTGGGAGCGACCCAATCAAAATGTGACTGACGTGTGCCGCCCGGATGATACCGCCACGAATTTATTCTGGCGCAACATCTGGTCGGTACCCGTCTGTCATGTTGAGGGTGACTGGATGCGTGAAGTTGAACGCGTGTGTGAAGCTATACCACAAATGGATAAAATAATCATTAACGCTTCTGATGTAGCCAAAGCAGTTCATCCGTTACCAAACTGGAAGTCTCCAGGACCGGATGGACTGCACAACTTCTGGCTCAAGTGGTATAGCAGCTCGCACGCGCTTTTGGCTTCTCAATTCCAGGCATCCTTAGAGACTGGG
The DNA here is from genome assembly GCA_943138885.2 of Tholera decimalis. Lineage (NCBI taxonomy): Eukaryota > Metazoa > Arthropoda > Insecta > Lepidoptera > Noctuidae > Tholera > Tholera decimalis. Next base: position 8,176,793 of record OW964571.2, read on the forward strand.
TCTCTACCAGAGTTTTTAACAACAGGCTGTACCCACCTGCTTCATAAGAGTGGTAGTCCCATGGAACCCAAAAATTATAGACCGATTACCTGTCTGTCTACGGTCTATAAGGTTCTTACGTCCATCCTGAGAGTGAAAATAAATATGCACATTGAGTGCAACTCAATTATGTCCGCTTCTCAGAATGGATGTAGGAAAGGGTCCCGTGGCACTAAGGAGCTACTCCTCATTGACATGGCCATTAGCCAACAGGCTCGTCGATCCCGAAAAGATCTATCGACATGCTGGATAGACTATAAAAAAGCCTTTGATTCTGTTCCTCATACCTGGCTTATCAAGGTGCTAGAGCTTTATAAAATAGACCCAACTCTACGCACCTTCCTTGAGTCATGTATGAGGCAATGGAAGACGGTACTTCGCTATCCAGGATGTCGACCGATCCGAGGGAATGATGAGCCTATATGGATCAGACGGGGAATATTCCAGGGTGACAGTTTGAGTCCACTTTGGTTTTGCTTGGCCCTGAATCCTCTAAGTACAATGCTAGAGGAGTCAGGCCTGGGCTATCGGTTGAGAAGAGGAGGTCAAAGTATATCCCACCTCCTTTACATGGATGATTTGAAACTCTTTGCCCCCAACAACTTGCAACTGATGGAACTACTGAAGGTAACTGAAACTTTCAGTAGCGCCATCAAGATGGAATTTGGTGTGGACAAATGTGCAATCATGCATGTAAAACGAGGAGAGATTATGGAATCTGAAGGAATTCAACTTTCAGATTCCATACACCTTAGATCTCTCTGCTTAACCGAAACTTATAAGTATTTGGGTATGTCAGAAGCTTTGGGCATTAATGTTGCTGACATGAAGCAATCGCTGAGGGAGCGCTTCTTTGGCCGCCTGACAAAGGTATTAAACAGCCTTTTGTCGGGAGGAAATAAGGTGCGCGCTTTCAACGGTTGGGTCATGCCGGTGTTGATGTATTCTTTCGGCATACTCAAATGGACTCAAACCGAACTGGACGCCCTGGATAGGAGGGTCCGTACACTGCTAACCGCAAATCGGATGCATCACCCACGATCATCGGTGATGAGACTGTATATCCCGCGGAAATGTGGAGGTCGAGGCTTTTTAAATGCCAAAACTCTCCACAACCGCGAGATTTGCAGTCTCAGGGAATATTTCCTTAAAGCCGATGTGGGTATGCACCGAGATGTGATTGCAGTGGACAAGGGACTCACCCCGCTGACTATGGCTAAAGAGAACTGGCACAAACCTGTTATACTTACCCCAGATGACCGCAAGGAGGTATGGAAAAGCAAGGAACTTCATGGTCGCTACTATCGGGCTCTTTATGGGTCCGATGTAGATTTGACAGCTTCCGTTGCCTGGCTACGCTTCGGGGATCTCTTCGGAGAAACTGAAGGTTTTGTCTGTGCAATTATGGACGAAGTTATCTTGACGAATAATTACCGGAGACATATTATGAAGGACGGGACGATTGACGTGTGTCGGGCATGCCATCGTCCTGGTGAGTCCATCAGACATATTGTCTCCGGTTGTTCTCGTCTAGCTAACGGCGAGTACTTGCATAGACACAACCAAGTAGCCAGAATTATCCACCAGCAACTTGCTTTGAAATACAAACTTGTCGATTCTGAGGTACCGTATTACAAGTATGTGCCCGACCCAGTTCTCGAAAATGACCATGTCACGTTGTACTGGGATCGGTCTATCATCACTGATAGGACTATTGTTGCCAATAAGCCTGATATAGTGGTGATAGACCGATTAGTGCGCCGCGCAATGATAATCGATGTTACCATCCCACATGACGAGAATCTCGTGAAAGCTGAGAAAGAGAAACACATTAAGTATCTCGACTTAGCTCATGAGGTTGTTGACATGTGGGATGTGGACTCGGCTGTCATTGTGCCGATTGTCATATCAGTCAATGGGCTGATAGCTAAAAGCTTCGACGACCATCTGTCGAAGCTGGCTTTGCACAGCTGGATAAAGGGCCTGATACAGAAGGCAGTTCTCCTCGATACAGCTCGTATTGTGAGGAGGGTCCTTTCTCTGGAGACCTAACCACCGGTAGCTTGGACCCCGTTCCCGATACCAGTGGACTGCCATTTTTTATATTTTTAAATGTTTTTTTATTGTCACTTTTTTATAGAAAAATATTTAAAAATGTAATTTTTGAGAGGTATATGAAATAAAGGATATAATAATAATAATATTCCACAACTTTCCACACAACGCCATCTAGTCCCAAACTAAGCAGAGCTTGTGGTATGGGTACTAGACAACTGATAAACATACATATATATTTCTAAATACATACATATTATAGATAAATTACACCCAGACAAAGAACAAATGACCGTGCTCATCACACAAACATTTGTCCTAGGTGGGAATCGAACCCACGACCTTGCGCATAGCAGTCAGGGCCACTGACTGATATTTAATGACATCCTACTGGGGTTGCGGGAATCTTCAAACAAGATTCCGCGGCCCCGGAGCCCAATGGTAACTGTAGAAATTGTGTGGCTTTTTATTCACTGAAAGTTTGACACTCCCTTCCGCTCCACCCAGAGCTGGAGTCATTCGATGATTTTCCCACCCCAATCAAAACAGTAGGTAGATGTATTCTGTTAACCGCTGATTAACAAGCCACCCTTTTAATCAGCGGTTAACTCTTTCAAAGTCACTCCTTTCCGCTCCACCTAGAGCGGATGCAGTAATTTGATGTTTTATCCTCCGATAAATATATAATAAATGACATCTTATTTTATCTATATTGAATCTTTTAACAAACCAGAAGATATAATAAAAAAAGCGTAGGTATATTTTTATACAAGAAAAAGCCTTAATAACTAAAATAAGTGGGAAAATTAAATCAACAAGGCAGCTAGAATAAATAAGTCAATTTAAATGCATTGAAAACTTTACAATGGCGGGCATCTTGAGTTTATTAAAACTCAAGATTGTATTATCGACTACTTATTTTGTAGGTGTTTATAGTCTTGCAAATGAGATGTTGCATTTCATTTACTGTTTATGGAAAAAATGTGGAGACACTGAATTATTTATTTATTTAAGAATTATGGAGGACTAACAGCTATTAAATACAGAAAATATATAGTATAGTAGACAGTGAGCCAATTAAAAGTCCTCACGTTTAGAGGCAGGAAAATCTTAAATTGAATACCTAAAAGGTGTATAACCATATCATAAATACAATATTCAAAATGACTAAATAGATAGCAGATATAAATAACAAATACAACACAGTAACTACATATATTAACAATTTTTGAAAAAATCAAGGCTTAGGCGTCTTCTGGCTGCAATCACACTTGTTGTAAACGGGTCAAAATCGTGCTGCTTACACTGGTTATTAAAGCTTCTGCTTGCACGTACAATAAATGAATTTTGCCTATACTTGGTTTAGCTAAAAGGTACCCGTAAACGTGGATTTTTTATTGGCTCGCCTTTGAACACCATTTAAGCGATGATAGCCTGACGGCTAAGGTGTCGACCTTGAGATCAAGAGGTCGCAGGTTTGAACCCCACCCACGAGGGAATATGAATTATACCTACATTGGTAGTTCTTCTTATAAAAAAAAAACTTTTTAGCAAAAAGTAGAACCGACTTCCATATAAAAACACTACAAAGGCAAAAATTACTTTAATTTTTGAAGGCGGTGTCAAAAACGAAAATATATACAAAACTAAAGACACCGTCTTCCGAAATTAAAGTTATTTTTGCCTTTGTAGTGTTTTTATATGGAAGTCGGTTCTATTTTTTGCTAAAAAGTATTTTTCACGCTTTTTAGGGAGTCGGTTTGTAATTTATCTAGTTACAAAAGCCAAAATGTCAACTACTTATCTGTTGGAATCCCAACACTAAGATTACTAAATTGTGACTGCACATCACTATAGCTTCTCTATGCATAGCACAACACTGGCGCCCACTGCTAGTTTCAGTAGCCATCTTCATCTCGTGTGTTTTACACGTACGCGGGTCACAGTGACAAGACTAACAAAAGGATCAATGGAAACAAGTTATTCTAGCTACCTTATGCTAGTAAAGTAAAAATATCAATTAACATTAAGGCAACAGCCTCTAAACAGCTGATGGGTTCCTTGCCAGCGGATAGAGTGACTGCAATGAGTCGCCCTTTTGAAAAAGTTGGTGTGGATTTCGCTGGGCCTATTGACATTAAACTCTCGCGCGTGAGACGATCCTTAGTAGGAAAAGGCTATACTTGTGTATTTGTGTGTTTCGCTACAAAGGCAGTTCACCACGAAATCACATCAGATCTTACTACCGATGCCTACCTCGCTTGTCTTAGGAGATTTATCTCGAGAAGAGGATTGCCCAAAGAAATCTACTCTGACAATGCTAGTACTTTCAAGGGTGCAAAGAACCAATTAGCTGAATTATATAAATTACATTCTTCACAGAATCATCAAAGACATGTATGTGAATTTGCAGCCCAGAGAGGCATTAACTTTCATTTTATACCAGCATATTCCCCTACCTTTGGTGGCCTATGGGAATCTGCTGTGAAAATGACTAAATATTTTCTAAAAAGAATATTGCAAAAGCAATTGTTAACCTATGAACAAATAAACACTGTATTGGTAGAAATAGAAAGCATATTGAACTCAAGACCTTTGATTCCTATGTCATCTGATGTAAATGATTTTAATTACTTAACACCAGGTCATTTTTTAATAGGAAACTCATTAACAATGTACCCTGAAAATGATGTAACTACTGTTCCTCAAAATAGACTTAAGTTTTGGCAATTATGTAATCAAATTAAACAATCCTTCTGGAAGATGTGGTATAAACAATATCTTAACACATTGCAAAATAGACCTAAGTGGTTAGATGTCTTGCCTAATATTAAGATAGGCAGAATTGTAATTTTAAAAGAAGATAATGTACCCATAATGTCATGGCCTATGGCCAGAGTTACCAAAACATTTCCTGGCCATGATGGTCATGTAAGAGCAGTAGAGGTCACAAATTCAAAAGGGAATACCCATGTGCGATCTGTCACAAAAATTTGTATCTTACCTATAGATGATAATGTTAATTGATATTTTTACTTTACTAGCATAAGGTAGCTAGAATAACTTGTTTCCATTGATCCTTTTGTTTCTCTCGTAAGGCCGCAGCATGTTGGAATCCCAACACTAAGATTACTAAATTGTGACTGCACATCACTATAGCTTCTCTATGCATAGCACAACACTGGCGCCCACTGCTAGTTTCAGTAGCCATCTTCATCCCGTGTGTTTTACACGTACGCGGGTCACAATGACAAGACTAACGAAAGGATCAAATTGGCCATATTTAGTTTAGTAGTACATATCGTAGTCCTGTGCCCGATTGTAAATTGTTGATAAACGCAATAAATAGTGTTAAACAAGTCTGCGTTTACTTGGCTGCTCACCCTTTCCCACACTTATCACCTTTTACAAAATATTGCTGCTCCCGATGCAGAGCCGTTAATTTTTGAGGAGTTCTCCTCGTACTTCGCCATCAGCTCTACATCACCATATGTATTGTGATGAGCATAAAGTGCTTAACATCTATATTCAAGTAATCTAATCGCAATCCAGGAAATACTTATTACTGAGTAGTTTCGGTGGCCATCTGGGGTCTTCATCATCAGTTCCACTTCCTCAAATGGTGCTTTTAGAGAGCAACTGCACAAGGTACTATAAGAAATACCCAAAACGCTATAGGTGTGCCTATAATATTTGAAGAGTTCCCTCGATTTCTCCATGATCCCATCATCAGATCTAAACGTTATGACAATGGGACTAACTAGAAGGTATACCCTTTCAAACAAAAAAGAATTTTCTAAATCGGTCCAGCCATCAGCGAGTAATGAGGTAACATACATAAAAAAAAAAGTTCAAGACGAATTGAGAACCTCCTCCTTTTTTTGAAGTCGGTTAAAAAAATCTCTCCCGATGGTAAGCGATGATATAGTCGAAGATGAAGCACGCTTACCTAGAAGTAACCTACGCACTGTCGACTCAAAATCCTCCGGGTTATAGCTATCATGAAACATAGACTCCAGCAGGGAATACCCACTCATTAGCTGTTCGTACAATGAAAGTATTCCCAAAAAGTTTTGTGCGTATGGGTGGAATGTCCAACATGTAACGATAACGAATCGCCGTTCGTCTTGTAGTCCGATGATGCAACGACTTTGGTGGAATTAGATTATGTAATAAATATTTCATTGTGTATAAATATAATGGGCAGTAAAACATTGGTACTCAGCTGCAACCGGCTAGACAAAGGAAAATTTGGGAATAGGCTAAGCTGACGATGATAATGTGTATAATAAGACCTAAATTATCCATCACCGGTGATGATGGTATAAATTGTCTAAACGGCGAAGGAAAACAACGGAAACTGTTGAAGGTTCTATTCAATTGAGCTGCACGCTAGAAAAATGTTACGAGACCTCAAGGCTGGAGGAGACGTCTGTTTACTAAGGCAATCTTTATATGGCTTATAGCAAGCCGGAAGACAGTGGTATCTCAGATTAGATGAGAAGCTTTGTCGAAAGGGCTTAATGCCAACTAAGTATGAACCATGCCTTTATCAACAGCGGAGCGCAGTGGAAGCGTGCTGGGCCCATAACCTGTTAGAAGATTACGCTTCTTTAACGCAGAGTGTGCAACTAGAATTACATATTACCTCAATGGTATGAATATGATATAATGAAAGTCCTTACGTAAAATAAACGTATTTTAATTTTGATCTCAAGTAATTTTTGATTCTAGTTGCACACTCTGCGTTAAAGAAGCGTAGCCTTCTAACAGAAACAAGGTCTAGAGTAGGCTCATACAATGTAAAAAAAAATCATCAAAAGTAAAATGGCATCCACGAACAGGTACACAGACACTGTCTGGACAGGCCCACTCAAATCTGTTTGCATCTTTCCTCAAAAGATTGCTGCAGACAGGGACAAGGTTCCCATATAATTTAACTAGTGCTGATTGTATGTACTTAAAAAGAGAATGACCTATATTTTGGTTTCGGTGTTTCTTCTCAGGCTAGTAAGTTAGGAAACTCCGGCCTTATCTAGTTTAAATTTACGGAAAAAAATACGTGTAAAGTGTTTTCTATGAACCAATTTGCAAAATAAAGATTATTTATTATCTTACATTTTTTTTCCATGGTTGTGAAAGATAGCCCAGTTATTAAGCAATATGAGAAGTAGATATGTACCGACAACCTGAACCGAACTCTGGTTTCACAGTATCTTATACCTCACGGCCCCTCCATTCATCGTGTGCACTCCGCCTTTCCCCTTGCAAAGCCTTGCATTCTTTAGTCAGTAAGACAGCGATCGACTGAGCTGCTGTTTCTCGTGTTAATCCGGTGCGCAGTGTGCAAGGCACGCGTGTTAAGTTGTTCTACATGTTTATGTGGATATACGGGAGAGAAATTTGGACGTGCGCGCGAAAAAAAAATCCTTAAAAAGCCCTATCTCATTTGTTTTGTTGAGTAGCCATCGCGGAAGGCTTCGCTCCCGTGGATTTCATCACGATAAAAATATAACCTCCTTCTTCTGTACCTTTCTAAAGCTTCAAGTTGCTGCCGTACCAAATGTCATCCAAATCCACCCAGTACTTTCGAAGATTAGCGCGATAAAATAAACTTTTCCGCTTTATAATATTAACGTCGTAGTCGCGTTTGACCACTATCTCATATGATGGCAAGCGATGATGTGGTCGAAGATGAATCACGCTTACCTAGAAGTAGCTAAGACCAACCTCAGCTAGCTTATCCCTGAAGATCGAACCGTGCGTTTTGTTTTGTACCTGTTATTTGTGGCCACGTGGTTCTCTACCCAAATTTACCTATGTAAGTACTCTTATATACCACCTCCAACGAAGAGCTATTGGGAAAACACCACGAGAGCCTGATGGACTTCCAGATCAAGCGGCGTAAATGGCAATGGTTCGGCCACACGCTCCTAAGTGATTCCGATCACATACCTAAACAGGCGATAGTTTGGAATCCTCAAGGGAAAAGGCAGCATGGCCGTCCCCAACAAACTTGGCGTCGCACCGTGGTGGCAGAAGCAGCGAGTATCGGGATGACGTGGAGTGACATAAAGCGTGAAGCTCAAGACCGTACGCGAAGTAGGACTACTGGAAACGGCGTAAATGGCAATGGTTCGGCCACACGCTCTGGTGGGATTCCGATCACATACCTAAACAGGCGATGGTTAGAATCCTCAAGGGTAAAGGCAGCGTGGCCGTCCCCGAAAAACTTGGCGTCGCACCATCGCGTCGTGACAGAAGCGACGAGCATCGGATAACGTGAAGTGAAATGAAGCGTGAAGCTTAAGACCGTACGCGATGGAGTACTACTGTGGACGCCCTCTGCCTCGTCTAGGGGACATAGGAAAATAAGTCGCGTAAGTCAAGGTACTCGTATCTCTTTAGGAGTCAAAGTAGGAACTTTAATAGGTCTAACAACGTAGTCGCCACACCTCTTTCAGCCGTATGTTTCCAGTACAATTTGCAGTCTTATCCATACACTAGTTTACTTTTGCATTTAACAGATTAAACGACTTAGCCTTCATATAACAGCTGGTAGAACAATCTCTTTCGAACTACAAACAGGGTTGGAAGTCGTGTTGTCAGAGTTAGGGCCTTATCATACTAGCGGTTTGGAAGCGGCTGCGGGGCGGAGAGGACGCGCAGCGAATGCGTCGCGAACACGCCGCGGCTGCACAGAGAAGACGTCGCGGACGCGTGGCAAATACGTTACGTTTTCGTCGCGTGTTTGTAGCAAATTATCGCCGTACAATATACTCAGTAACAAAATGGATTCCGACGAGGAAACACTCCTGCTGGCTTTATTACTTCGAAGACGCCGGAGACGAAAACGAAAGCATCGACGAATTTGGGAACTACTACTTTGCGACTACTTTGTGTTGTTTTGCAAACGAATAAAAAATAATCCAAAACAATTTCGTTCCTACCTGCGAATGTCATGACCTACATTTTATGAGTTGTTGCATCTGATAAAAACTGACATAAGACATAATGACATGCATTTGAGATTATCAGTGTGAGAAAGGCGTTTGTTCGAGGCAGTACAAAATGGCGTTCACCTTGCTGTTCGCGGCGATCCCGTTGCGCGTTCGCAACGAATTCGCTGCGCATGCGCGGCGTGTTCGTTGTGTGTCAGTAACGAATTCGTTGCGCGCCCGCTCCGCTTTGAGGACGTTCGCAATCCGCTAGTATGATAAGGCCCTTAGTGTGTCAAATTGAGGATCGGTAGGTACTTAAAAATAATCGAAGACTTGGTTTTGAAGTCGCGACAGGTATTCACTTAGAAAAAAAGTAGAGACTTTGTCATCTTATGTAAAACAGCCTGCTTATGGAAGAAATATAAGATACTAGCTGTGCCCACGACTACGTCCGCGCGGACTTTCGGCAGCATTTTTAATTTTTTAGACTAATTATTAAAAAAAAAAACTCATAAATAAATAAGCTATTTACAATATTTTCTAATCAAAAGTCTAAAAAATAAGTTTCAAGCTTCTAGCTTTAAAAATAACGTAATTTCCATATATACTTTCATCCCCTATTTCAACCCCTTACAGCCCTTTTTTTGCATTACAAAACATGCCTATGTCCTTTCTCAGGCTCTAGACTATGACCGTACCAAGTTTCATTTAAATCGGTTCAGTAGTTTAGGCGTGATTGCGTAACACACAGACAGACAGAGTTACTTTCGCATATAAGATATTAAAACGAGCGAAGAAGAACTAAAGTTTTAATAGTCTTCAACGAAAATCTTAAAAATTCATAATTTTTTAAGTATTTCATTCACCGAGATTTCGGTATCATTTTAAACTTATATCTCTGTCTGCCAGTTCTTTTGTTCAGAGTAGTTTAGTGGCCTACCCAAATAGTAGTATTTATTCTTTACTTTTGTTGAGCTACACGATATTTGACAAAACTTGATGTTTATGGAGATATCTATTCATAATTGTGTCGTGCTTTCCTCAAAAGTCTCTTCATTTCTCGTATGTATACGAACTCAGTACATTGTATAGTGTATCTTGATCGATCTGAGACATTAAGGGCGAATTTTGTTTCGTTATTTATTTATTAAAAATTTATGCAACACAAAATGTGCAAAGGCGGACTTAATGCCATAGGCATTCTATACCAGTCTACCATGGGTGGTGAAGAGACAATATGGCAGGTGCATAAAAAAAATTAAACTAAGTAGATAATATAGTCAAAGTAAAAGTTTTATTACAAATGTGTATATACATATATAACTAGAATAAACTTACATACATATTTATTATAATACATACCAAAAATATATTATATATATTAATGAAAAGTCATAGAAAGAGGGTTATAAAAACTCTGCTTCCACTATTTGTTAAGAAAAGAATCCCGCAACTTTGTCTTATATGCATATTTGCATATTTTATTTTATTATTTTTAAGTGTTTTATTATGTGTAAATTTGTAGCTATAACTATGGATAAAGGTCTGAAATAAAGTTTGTATTATTATTATTATTTCCTTTATTACATTTTATATACATATTATTTACATTTTTAAACATTCCTATAAAAACAAAAAAAAACATTTAAAATATAAAAAACAGTAGCCCACCGGCATCGGGAACAGGGTCCAAGCTACCGGTGGTCCTAACAATTCGTGCCGTGTCCAGAAGTACTGCTTTCTGGATCAAGCCCTTGATCCAGCTGCCCAACGAGAGCCTCCTAAGATGTTTGTCGAGGCTCTTGGCTATTATGCCATTGGCTGAGACGACTATCGGCACAATGATTGCTGTATCCACATCCCACATGTCAACAACCTCGCGAGCCAAGTCAAGATACTTAATTTGCTTATCTTTCTCGGCTTTCACGAGGTTCTCGTCATGAGGGACCGCTATATCAACAATCACCGTGCGACGCTCTAATCGGTCTATTACCACTATATCAGGCTTATTGGCAACAATAGTCCTGTCAGTGATGATAGACCGATCCCAGTACAGCGTAATATTGCCATTTTCGAGAACTGGGTCGGGCACATACCTATAGTACGGTACTTCTGATTCCACGAGATTGTATTTAAGAGCAAGTTGCTGGTGAACAATCCTAGCTACAAGGTTGTGTCTATGCAAATAGTCTCCGTTAGCCAGACGAGAACAACCGGAGATAATGTGACGAATGGATTCTCCCGGTTTGTGACATGCCCGACATATGTCTACCGTACCATCCTTCACAATATATTTCCGATAGTTATTCGTCATCATAACTTCATCCATTTATTATTATTATATTGACTGGTGGCCGTCCTGATATCGAGAGGTAGTGCATTCCACAGAAGAATAGACTGTATATAGAAGGAAGAATAAATAAAATCAGAAGTATGAGAAGCACAGAGTAAGAGAAGATTATTGGAAGAGCGCAGACTTTTAGCGTGTGAAGAAGATAGAAATTTAAAATGAGAAATAAGGTAAGAGGGAAGGGTAGGAGAGTTCAGCAAAGAGAAAAGCGTAGTAAAAGCGCGTAAACTTCTTCTCTGGCGAATGGACATCCATTTGAGCTCGGTTCTGTACCTCGATACGGGGTCATATTTTTTTTTCAAATTAAATATGAACCGGATACAGTTATTAAGGAGCCTATCGAGCTTATCCAGCAAGACCGCATTCAGTCAAAGTAGCACACGTCACCATAGTCGATTATAGGGAAAATTAAAGTTTGCACAAGCATTGGCTTGGTTTTTGCAGGTAAAAAGTTCTTCAGACTGCAGACCTGATTTTGCCAGCTAAGCACAGAGTCAAGATGCAAACTGAGATGATTGGAGGGAAAATATATATATATATATATAACACAATACAATGCAATACATAAATAAATATATGTGTTTTAAATATGACATAGTTCGATCAATCGAACTATGTTGTTTTTTCCAGTTGGTTCGAGTTTAGAAACTTATCAGGCTTACTTAGGACCGCGTACCTATTTCAACTCCATAGTCCATTGCTCGATTAATCGAACCAACTAGAAAAAAAATCACGTAGTTCGATTGATCGAACCATGCGATCGAACGACGTGGCCAGAGCCGTTTATTTCACAGCTAGGTAACTACTCATCCATGCAGTCACCTTCTTTTGTAATGCAGTCATACTAGCGAAGGAGGAAAACGTGTGAGGGAGAGAAAATTCTCTTCCTCACGCCCCAGACGCCGCGCGTGACGCCCTGAGCGAGGATCGCGAGCTGATCTCCGGCCACCGTAGGCGCGGGTGAACCACCCCTGCTCGATTGATCGAACCATGCTCGCCATCCGGTGAGGACCAGGCCCGGATCGACGGCGCGTCGTGTTCCGCGCGCGCCTCAAAAAGCAGTAAGCAGCAGTGGGGCCCGATATGTCCATTGCCTGCCAGGATCGCGGGAATTAGATACCCCGGCCCCAGATCACAAGGGCAACTGAAGGAATAGGGTAGTTTTTTAGACAGTAGAAGGAGTCTGACGCTCCTTTCCGCTCCACCCATAGCGGGAGAAGTAAAAAAAGTAACTATTAATCTGTTCGAAGTCATGAAAAGGATCGATCACCCGTTTGTGCCTCGGAATACAGCATATGTAGCCTATAAAAACATCTATGGGACCATTTCGGAAGTTTACTCTCACCGATAAAAAAATACGTTAAAATCGTCTCATAAACTACGAAGATATGGCCCGAAAAACATAAAAAATACAACGTGTAACGGAAACCCCATATCTATCCAAAAGGACTGAAGACAACATCTGGTATGGAGTCTCTATGTAAAGTTTCAGCTCTAAATAAGTGACTCACATAATTGACCCCAAATGATCGGTTTCATATGTTTCTTGAATACCAATAATAACAAACGTGTCACAGCACTATGATGGAAATAACGTCACTTGCCAATAAAATGATTATTGTCTTCGTTCTTCTTAATTTGAAAAATTCGGTCTCTGGTATCAATGTATTGAAATTTCTAATAAGTTCCACACATATAGACATAAGATTACAAAACCCTTGCTATATCGTTTGTTATCATCCAAAGAAGCCGTGCACTCGGTATGTATATACCATTTAAATTACACGTTGTATAGGTACTAACGAATTTTCGTTTTAACCCAAAAGTTGGCTAGTGGAGAATGCCTTATTGAATTGAGTCCGCCACTGTACCAATATCGTACTTCTTCCTTATGTTATAAATGCGAAAGTTTGTGAGGATAGATGTGTATAATAAATGTATGGATCTTTGATATTCTTTCACGCAAATCTATTGAGCACATCGGAATGAAAGAAGATTGGCAAGACCCCATGTACTTTGAGTGTCGCCTTTACACTTCGCGTGCATTAGTGAAAATACCCGAAACAGATAGATCTAAGGCCTAATAACATAAAATGTAATCATAGCATATTTTTTTGGAATGGGATTTGGACAGAAAATCGTTTTAAAGATTTACCTTTTAGGTTAGGTTATGTGTTGTGAAATGTGTCTTGATATGATTGATTATTGAGCAGATTAATTCATTTCAGAAAACAATGCATATATCTACATGTTTTAAGTATAATAATACTATAGTAACGCTTTTCCTTTGAGACGAAACGTATAGGATGTACCTACGTGTAAGGAGGTTGTTACCTACACCAAAAGGTTATGCCTTTGGATGTTGCTGGATCATCAGGCGAACCGTACCTATACTTGTTTGCCATCTCTATATATTATATAATATACCTAGGCTTCTACTAAAGTACGGCATTCATACATAATATACCTATATCCCTAGCAATGTAAACCTAGGTTCAGCAATAAGGTAGGTAGGTAAGGTAATATGTTATTTTATAAAAATGAAACAAATACTTTTTTCACAAACATTTAATAGGTAGGTACCTTATATTATTATTTAAGAATTATTATGTGTCTAGCCTGAGTAAAACTTGGTCAAGGAACTGTGCAGGTGGAGTTATATTATCCTGGTGACGCGCGTAGCCCAGGTACCATACTATGCTCATTACGTGAGAGCAACATCCCACAGTGCGCAAACCAACAATGCAATTGCAACAATATCCCGTGATGGCATTCCTACCCACTTGTTGCCGATCTATTGATATGAAAACATAATAGGATTTTCGTGACACATGCCGGGACTTTACTTTTGCTCGAATCAAATAAGAACTTACTCCCCCTAATCTGGTTAAATTGACATGGTCCTCTCTGCAAACTTCTATTGTGTAAAGGCCATGAAAACGTAATTGTTCACCTATGTATGACCTAGCTTGTCGAATTTGGTAAGTGCCACAAGCAAAGAGGACCAATTCTTCTATAGACAGGTTAGGGAATACAATATTAGTACTGGTTATAGGTGTAAATATAGAGTTTCTTCTATTGAGATTCTCTTCTTGTACTATTTCTGCTAAAGTGTTGTCTGCAAAAAGCCTTTCATTTATAATATTGACTATTTGTTCCGCATTACTTGGATCCACAAACATTGTGGCAAATGCATTATGCAGAGCTGCTGCAATGGAAAAGTCCTTCATCATGTGAGGGCATGCACGATTAAAATATTCATGCCTGAATATTTTAAAGTCTCTTTTGATCCTGCCATTAACGGCTTCCACAACCCATCTATTTATTGTCACACAGCGAGACCTGTTCCCTTCTAGAGTAGTTAACTGAAATTGACCTGGTGACAGGGTTTCTGGTAGATGGGTGAGGAAGCCACGCTGATGTATAGCGTCTACACTATCCCTAAAGCCTCTATCCAGAATAAAAACATCGTCTTCTCTAAAAAAATTCAAAAAACTGTCTTTGTTTAACAAATCCATCATTATCGACGCATCGTTAGTAGTGGCAGGATATGGCCCTGTAACATCCAGGATGTATCCATTGCAACATACAATCATGAATGGCTTTATAAGATTTCGATACTTATGGAGCGAATAAGTCTCTTTTTGAAATAAATAATTTGAGCTTTTTTGGGCATAAACATAGGTGCCATCACAGATAACAATTGCATTTTGTCTTTCCAGTGAGAGATCAGGTCTGCCGTATAAACTATTTGCTATATATGAGTTTTTACTAATGACATTACTCCGGCTTATATGATGCAGACCCAAATGTTGAGGCACATACTCCTGAGCTAATATGTCCCTAGCTTTGTTCATCAAGGTTTCCACAGTGCGCCTTGGCGTTTGAAATAAGCTCGATAGCCTGTCTCCCGAGTCTCCCGTCCTTAATTTGCATAATAATGCAGTTAATGCAAAACTTCCTCTGTGCATTTCACGAAGTCCTCTTGTTTCATTCATTATTTGTTGATGTTGGGATAAGGAAATTCCCAGAAAATAATGTGCCAAATATTCTGGCAGACTCTGAATGTCTTCAAAATTAAAAACACTTACAGGTTCTGATAGTATGAAAACCATATCTTCAATTTGGAAACAATTAAAATGGTCTAGTGTGTTTTCAGATGTGTATAGTTCACCAAATATGTTTCTACCCATGTGGTAACTGTGACATCTGTCAGGTTGTTTACTTAGCAACATGGAGAAACGTATTTGAGTTTGTTAGAATAAACCAGTCTGCTGCTGACCCGCGCCTTTCATTGATCTTACATTGGCGACGAGGATGGGATTTAAAAAAAAATTATTTTGGAACCATGCCTATCGGTAAAATAGAACCATTTGCGGTGAGCTCAAAACAATGGCCAGCATACATTCGTCGTGTCAACCAGTTCATCAAATTAAACGATATTGCAGAAGATTTGAAGGTATCTATGTTAATAACGGTCGTGGGGGAAGAAACTTACGCGCTGATGTGCGACCTGTGTTCACCCGGGTTGCCAGAAGACCAAACATACGATGCACTGGTGAAACTTATGTCGGAACATTTGGAACCGCAACGTTCAGAGATTGCCGAGCGTCACGTATTCAGGTTACGTCGACAGCGTGCAGGCGAGTCCCTGACAGAGTACCTACAGGCGCTAAAGCATCTTGCGTCAACGTGCAATTTCGGAAAGTGTAAGTCATGTTCGACTTTGGAAGAGAATTTGCGAGACCAGTTCGTGTCAGGTCTTACAAACGACATCATGCGGTCCAGAATATTCGCTGAGAAGAAGATTCAATATAAAGAGGCAGTGGAGCTAGCGCTGGCTCTAGAAGCAGCTGAGAAACATGCGGAGGTGAGCGGCACTACGGCGGCGGCGGCGGCGGACTCATCCATGACGGCAGGCGGCGAGGCGGGCGACGGCCTGCATTACGCGCGTGGCGGACGAACACGCCCGCGTGGCCCTCCAGCGGGGGCGTCCAGCAGGGGCGCAGGCGGGGGAGCCGCGGCGGCAGCACACGGTGCAGGCAACAGTGCAGGCGGCGGCGCAGGCGCCAGGTCCGGGTGCGCGCGGGCCTGCTGGCGCTGTGGCAGGGCACATCCGGTGGACAGGTGTCGGTTCAAAAACTACAGTTGCGATGAGTGCGGACAAAAGGGGCACCTAAAGGTTATGTGTCAAGAGGTGCACGGTAAGGTTGCTCGACAGAATTATGTTAACGGGGACGAATCAGATGAGGGTTTGTTCAACGTGACCGTGACAGCTCAAGGTAGCAAACCATACTTTATTAAATTAAAGGTAGATAATGTTAATATGGAGTGTGAAGTGGACACTGGTAGTCGGATTTCCGCTATAAGCGAGAAGGTGTACCAGCGTGTATTTTCACATAAACGGATTAGATCCGATAACTTAGTTTTACGTGGCTACTCAGGTTCACGAATCGATTCGCTTGGTTACATTGAGGTAGATGTTTGTTTGGGGGAAGTGAAAAATAAATCTTTACGACTTTACATTATTAACGGTGGGGCGCGGCCTTTGTTAGGCCGAGATTGGATGCGAGCTTTAAATATTACACAATTTACACTCTATGAAATCACAGAGGATGAAATCGTTAACGAGTTATGTAAAGAATTCCCCGAAGTATTTAGTGATAAGCTAGGTACTTGTAAACAGTCTATACGACTACAGCTGACAGATAAGGAGCCGATTTACGTGCGAGCGAGACCCGTACCGTTAGCATTACGCGCACGTGTCGAGCGGGAGATCGAGCGCCTGCAGGCCGACGGTTCGATCTATCGGGTAGATTACTCGGAGTATGGAACGCCAATAGTCCCCGTGGTTAAACAAAATGGTGACATACGTATTTGTGGGGATTATAAGATAACTATCAACCCAAAATTAAAAAGAGACTACTACCCATTGCCGCGAATCGAAGAGTTGTTTGCTAACCTTAGTGGGGGTGATAAATTCACTAAAATCGATTTGAAACATGCGTACGAGCAGTGTATTTTGTCGGATGAATCGCAACGATTGTTGAAACTGGAGCGTGCTCAGAGAGCAGTATTGAAAGTCAGTACCTTCCGCCCCACCCTCTTCCCAACAGAAGAACTATATAAGAACTGTGAAGTGCTCACAGTCAGACAATTATTTGTGCTTAACACAGTCCTACAACAGCACCAAAAAACACCCTACGAGGTAATCACTACCAGACGCATAGACAAAGTAAGCCAACCCTTTCGTTGTCACTTCTCTTTTACAAGAAGGTTTCCTTGTTTCCAAGGCCCCCATCTATATAACAAAATTAATAAAATATTGAAGTTTTACTCACTTCCATATTTATCACTCAAAAAAATACTTTTGACTTGGCTCCAGACTCTTAACTACAACAACACGGAGCTCTTGTTATCATCTCATAACACTTAAGACATCCTCTGACATCACAAAACACTCCCCGACTTACACTCACACACACACTCATATCCATACACTCACTCTTATACACATACAAACACACACACTCACACACCAACACATCCTTACACTCTACATCTTTCGTTTTTAGCATTTTTATTTTGTTTCCTTATTTTTGTTAAATAATTTATTATGTATAAACTGTATCTACCAAACTTGTGTAAGATTATAAGCGGCTTCACCCATTTCTAAGTTAAATTTTAAACAAAGCATCGCAAAAGGGTCGGGCCTAGCACCTTTAATACAAGTTGTCTCGTCAACTTAGCAAGGGTGCTAGAGTCTCCAAATACATTTACTGTGTATAACAAAACAATGTAACTCCATCCTATTTCAATGTATGTACATATATGTTTTCATTTTACTGTGCAAATAAATAAATAAATAAATAAATAAACCATATACTGCTATAACTACACATATTGGTACATTTGTTTATCGTCGTACGCCATACGGTTTGTCAGTAATACCGGAAAAGTTTCAGAAAATAATGGAAGAAACTCTGCGCGGGGTGCCGGGGTGCGTAGTATTTTTAGATGACATTTGTGTAACTGGCTCCAACAGGCTTACACATATGAGTAATTTGAGAGCTGTACTCGGAAGGCTGCGTGACGCTGGGTTGACTGTGAAACTCAGTAAATGTAGGTTTTTGCAAGATAGTGTAAAATATTTGGGTTTTATAATTAATAAAGACGGTTTGAGACCGGATCCCGATAAATTGGAGGCTATTTCCAGCGCACCAAGACCAGAAAATGTATCGCAATTGAAAGGTTTCCTGGGAATGCTTAATTATTACGGCCGATTTATTCCTGGTTTGAGTACCTTATTACAACCTTTACATAACTTATTAAAAAAGGACAGCTGCTGGGAATGGAACTCCAAGTGTGATAAAGCCTTTGTGGAAGCGAAGCGATCCCTCCTGAGCGAACGTGTATTAGCACACTACGAGGAAGGGCGCGAGCTGGTACTGTCGGTGGACAGCAGCGCGTACGGACTGGGTGCCGTGCTGGCGCACCGGTACGCAGACGGCAGCGAGCGGCCCGTCAGCTGCGTGTCCCGCACGCTCAGTGCACCTGAGCGCAACTATAGCCAGCTGGATAAAGAGGCGCTTGCTATTCTGTTTGGTGTCACCAAACATCACCAATATGTGTTCGGAAGGCGCTTCACACTGCGCACCGATCATCAACCGTTGACGCATATTTTTGGGGAAAAAGGTGGAATCCCGCAAACGGCTGCAAGTCGTTTACAAAGGTGGGCAGCGCGCCTGGCTGCATACGATTTTAATATAGAATTCGTGCGATCGACGGACAACGGACCGGCTGATGCTTTGTCACGATTACCGTTACCTCGAGAGGGTCGTTTTGTAGACACCGTAGATTATTTAAACCTCGTAGAAGAGTCGATGCCCATATGTTTCAAAGATATTGCAAGAGAAACAGAACGAGATTCTTTGCTCTGTAAAATCAAAGGTTATGTGCTTTTCGGTTGGCCGTCAAGCCCGAGCTGCGATCAGGAAAAACCATTTTTTGCCAGGAAAAATGATTTATTAGTAGATCGAGGATGTGTTATGTATAAATATAGGATAGTAATCCCTGGGATTATTCAAAACGATATTCTAAATGAAGTCCATGAGGGACACCTTGGCATGAACAAAATGAAAAGTTTATCACGGAGTTACGTTTACTGGCCGAGTTTAGATCGTGACATTGAGGAAGTGTGTAGAGCGTGCGGGGCGTGCCGCGCGGTGCAAGACGCGCCGCCACACGCACAGCTGCATCCGTGGGAGTTCCCACTGCACCCGTGGCAGCGTGTACATGCCGACTTCGCGGATTGCGGGGGCGGGCGTTACCTTATAATGGTGGACGCGCATTCTAAATGGATAGAGGCCCTGCCGATGCGTAGCACACATGCTGCGGCTACAATAAAGGCTTTTAGAAGTGTATTTGCACGTTTTGGTTTACCGTCGCAGCTCGTGACGGACAATGGCCCTCCGTTTTCTTCTCAAGAGTTTAAAATATTTTGCGATAAAAATTGTATAAAACATTCAACTTCGGCTCCTTATAGACCTCAGGGAAATGGTGCGGCTGAAAATGCCGTTAAAACAATAAAGAAAGCTATAAAAAGGGCGACGTACGAGGGTGACGACGTTAATGCCGCTCTCAGTAAATTTCTTTTACAATACCGGAATTGTGAGCACGCGACCACTGGAGTCTCACCGGCAGTAGCGCTCCAGGGGCGGCGCTTGCGCAGCATTCTGGATGCGTTGCGGCCGGACGTGGCAGCCACGGTGCGCGCTAAACAAGAGCGACAGGTAGCCCGGTGCTCAGGGACTAATAGAGAATTCAGCGTCGGGGATGCGGTCATTGCGCGCGATTACACGGCGAGAGGGGACAAGTGGAAAGAAGCCACAGTAATTAGGAAAACGGGTCCAGTTTCGTACCAAGTGGGCATTGGTAACGGCGTGGAATGGCGTAGACATGCCGACCAAATAATTCCAGCTAGCAGTAGAAATAGGTATTCATTGTCCCGAATGAGTGGTGTGGCTGGGGCTGAGGATACGGGTTCAAAGGGAGGCACACAAGGGGTCGATAGCAGAGTCGAAGGTGAACTGCCCGAGGACACATCCAGTGGTGAGAGTGACAATAAGGATATGCAGCCTTTAGAGGTGTTAAAGTCACCACAGGTTCAACCCAAGCAGTCATTGTCATTGCCTCACCCAGGACCGGGACCATCATCCCAGCCGCCGTCACCCGCTCCGCTTGGTGCATCCGCTCGAGCACTGCGCGCTTTCAATAGAGCAAAAAGGTGTTTTATTTAATTTGTAGTTGTACTTTAGATTTATGGTATTATTGTTATTAGTTATTTAAGGTGTATTATTGTTTAGAGGATAATTGTTAATTTGGTGGGGAGATGTGTGACATCTGTCAGGTTGTTTACTTAGCAACATGGAGAAACGTATTTGAGTTTGTTAGAATAAACCAGTCTGCTGCTGACCCGCGCCTTTCATTGATCTTACAGTAACCACATATCCTTGCTCCTCTAGGTATATAAAAGTTGCAGTCACTCAGCACCCGTCTACGTATTGCTTCCGGAATATGGTATCGCTCAGGATTCCTGCAGTTAGGAAACAAGCAGTGCCTCCTAGTATCAGCAACTCGTCTAATGTTTGGCAGTGTAATGTATTGCTGCTGTGGCATTTCCTGATTTTCAGATTGCTGCACTGGATTTTCTTCTGGAATTTCAGATAAAACCTGGTGGTTTGCAAGCTCCCAACAGGTGTGGCACACATAATCGGTGTCCACAATCTAAAAAGAAAGTATTTACAATTTATTACTCATTTAATTCTAGACTTTGGATTATCAAAATAGTAAAAAAAAATATGATTATAATAGCCTGTAACTTACGTTTCTAGGATATGTCCACAGCTTTATAACTCTTATAAAATGTTCACTTTCTGAAGACAGACAATGCCTATCTTCTGCAGACAGTAGCTGTATGCCGCAATTCACACAGCATTCTCCAATTTCCTCATGTTGAGGGCTTTGGTGCGGGGATATAGCCATATCCTCTGAAGCACCACTGTTAAATTGGGCGTTTTGGGTGCTGCGACGCAATATTCTTTGAGCTCGTAGCCAACATGGCCCACATGCTTCATCAGTAGGAGTAAGCTAAAACAATAATTAATACAATCAATATTTGTAACAACAGAAATAATAAGAAAATATTTTTGTAATGACAAATAAATATATTTACTTGACTGTGCTGTATCCACTGTGAAATGATTGCAGCAAGTTGTTGTTCTTCATCAGTACTGTTTTCTCTCAGTACTAAACGACTCCGGCTTCTTAGAATGGAACGGCCACATCCAACGCAAACATTTTGATGTCCAACTTGTCTTTCGGGTGCAACTTGGTTAGTCACATGACTTGCTAATTCCCAACAAGCCTGGCATACGAAGTCAGCATCAGTTGTCTGCGAGTAACATAATAATGAAAAATTGTTAGCCTCTGTAACACTCAGAATAGCCTGGTCAACCAAATACTTAGAGTGTGAACACATCATTGTCTTTGTGTTACTCATTTGGGTAATTTAAATTATAGTAGTGTCCAGTTATAATGACAGCGAAATATCAAAAAGAAAACATATATGTCATACTCAGTGGAAGTCATGCAAAGCATCTTCTTATAGAACAAACAATTAAAACATTTAGGTATGTTAGGTATATAATTAGTATTGTAGAGAAAATCTAGTGTTGGAAAAAATGATCATAATACATGTCCTGTCAACATAAGCAGATTAATCAAATATTTTACTATAATTATCATTTGCTAACAGGGTAGGAAAACATCTTGAGGAAATCTTGGGGCCTCATGGGTGATAAAGGTTTAATCACACTCTTACAAAGTAGTATGACTTGTGTTGTGTATCATTTTTTTCCACTTGCGTTTCTTTAGTTGAGCTTTGAGTTGAAAGTGGTGCAAAACCAATACTGCCTTATCAACTATTACAAATCTTCAGTAACTGTAGACATTATTTTACAAATGACCTGAATATTTTTACTCACCTCCCTTGGATAAGTCCATAACCTTATAATATTAACAAGGTCTTCATTTTCGTTTGAAAGACGATGACGTGGTCTCGTCAACCGAAGTT
Source organism: Tholera decimalis (assembly GCA_943138885.2). Taxonomy (NCBI): domain Eukaryota; kingdom Metazoa; phylum Arthropoda; class Insecta; order Lepidoptera; family Noctuidae; genus Tholera; species Tholera decimalis. The sequence goes on from OW964571.2 coordinate 8,199,312, forward strand.
CGCAGTTAACACACCGAACGTTAGAACGAGACATGTTTATAATAACAAATAGAGTCCTGTCTCAAATAAAAATGTTCACTATCACAAGTACTCAACACGCAGGAATTCGAAAACTCAACTGAACGCGGAATAAACAATCATAACAATGCAAGTAAACACTAATGAGCACAGAACAATATATACTCTAGGGAGCTAATGAGTTGTTAAGTAAACAAATAACAGACGCCAAACAGATCGCAAGGATACGATACTCTTTGGACGACTGTGACAGATCACAGGATGACAGTTCAGTTAGAAATGCCAACTGTTTAATGTTGCCAGGTATAAACTGTAAAAACTAACGACTATGTTATGTTTTTCCATAATTACTTAAGAATACAGTTTATAGTTAAGATTGGAATATTGCAAACGTATTAATGTCTATTAATATAAAAATAAAAACGTGTTCGTAATGTTATTATAAAACGATGGTTAGTTTTAACCATCCAGCCATCATTCATATTCTACTAATAAGTATTATTCTACTAAAAATGGCAATGATTACTTCAATACCGCTGTTTTGCGTTTAGTTATTGCTACTTTTACTTCTGATTTAACAAAATATTTATTTTTATTGTTTTTCCCTTTTCCCACAAAATAAAGAAAAACTTTAATCAGGAAAATAAACTACTTTACATGATCTATAAAATGCATATAATTTAGTTTAGGTTCGTTTCTCAAATAGAGCGACACTGACACTGCCGATCTTCTTTGGTTAGTATATAGTTGACATCCTGGAATAGGTAACAAACACATAGGCAACTTTTAATCAAGGAATTTCCACGAAAATGGGATTTACGCGAGCAAAAGTGCCATCGACGTTCACGTAAGAGGCCTTACGTGAACGTCAATGGTACAGTTAATTTTAAAATCAAACAACTTTGAGTTACAGTTATTTAATGTAAACTTTTATCTTCGCTACACAAATAATTACTTACTTTTTCACTCTTGAGGTGCAAGTGTCTGAACCAATTTTGATATTTCTTTAAGATGTATATTGTACCTTAGAGATTGAGAAGATATAAGATAGTTTCCCTGATCCTCGCTTTATAAGTACTTTTTCTTTTTTTTTTCTGGGTGGGAAAATCATCAAATAACTTCTAAAATAAGCGGAAGGGAGTGTCAGACTTCTACTGACTAAAAACCCACCCTGTCCCTTCAGCTGCCCGTAAGTTCCGGAGCCGCGGTATCTTTTTACTACATTTCCGCGACCCCGGCAGGCTATGGCTTTATGAGGCCCCGTCACTAATGCTGACGGCTCCTTGAGGCGCGCGTGGAACACGACGCGCCGCCGACCCGCGCCTGGTCTTTGCCGGACGGTGAGCTACCCCTGCTCGCCGACCGCAAGCCCGCGCCTACGGTGGCCGGAAATCGACTCGCGATCCCCGACGCCCAGGGCGTCTACCACGACGGCTGGGGCGCGAGGAAGAGAGTTGCCTCTCCCTCACGCGTTCGGCCTCCTTCTTCGCTAGCATGACTGCTTCGCAGAAGGAGGTGACCGCATCCCATTCCCTCTCGCTCCGCATCATGGTCTGAACCAGAGCAGGGCGCGAGAGGAGGCTATGATTTTTCATTTTACTTGTACAGGCTTTTAGTTTACTCAGTTTTATAAGAAGCCAGGTTTTAAATGAGGTTTTCTCTTTAATGAAGGCCAATTAAAATGTTTGTAAACAAATATAAGTATCACAACCTTACTAATTATTAATTTCTTAGGTTTGGCATTTGAATTATTTGACATGTTAATTTGATTGACTTTTAATTATTTTACGTTTTAATTGTATGACATTTTAATTATTTGACATTCTAATTATTGGCACTTTAATTATTTTGTCATTTTTTCTGAGACATAAATAATTCCTTATTTAGGTGTGACATAATTATTACTTAGTGATTGTTTAATTTATTTTAATGTATATAATAATGCATGATTTTGTACAATATTTTCTTTCATTTATAATACTCGCAAGGATATGCACACCACATTTGTATGCCTCCTGGCATAACATAGCGCTCTGTTTATTAATATAAGATCTGTATTGTTTACCTATGTCAACAAATTAATAAATAATTTCTAATTTCTTTCTAACCTCATTGCAAACATTTATTTACATTTACTTTCAGTTTATTTTTATGGTGATATTATTTTGATACATTCTCTGTTCCTTTATTTTCATAGTCCAATAGGATGGCAATCCGACACGACCGGGAGAGATCAGGAACAGGATTAACGGCTTTACGTGAGTTCTGAGGTACGGGAGCATTACACCATCAACTTCCAGCACTTATGGCCCGACCCAGGAATCAAACCCGAGACCTATTGCGGTCCTTGCGTCCACTAGACCCACGTGACAATTACACGGGTTACTTTTTATTTCTGGAAAATGTGGAATATTTCCGACGATCTAAGTCGCGGGCACCAGCTCGTATTCTTGTGAAAGCTTTAAATTTATAAATCAGTCAGTCGCGCTGGTTTTTACTCCTGTGGACACGTTATCACGATAAAAGCATAAACCTCCTCCTTTTGAAGTCAGATAAAAGTAGAGCCCGAGGAAGGTTATACCTTCCTCAAGTACCACACACATCACACAAACACACACAACATTCTGACATACGTCTACAGAAAGATACTTTGTTATATGTACTTATTTCATAATAACTTTTGTGTATAAAATCGACACTGTCTCACTTGTGCATAATACTGTTTTTAAAATTTAAATGGCTGAACCATATCTCTTAAAATACAGGCCTGACCTAGTTTAAGAGATAGAGTATAAAACTGTGCTTAAAGCATAACAAATTGTTACTAGCTATATGCTATACGTAATGTCAAATATAGAAAGTGCAATGTGTTATCCTGTTTTATGAAATAAATATTTTTATTGTTATATTATTTATTATTATAAGTTTCAAGCTACTTTCATACCAAACGTTACCAAATCCATCCTAAACTGTCGAAATTTAGCAAGAGTTTATATTTTGCCGACTTCGGTCGTGTGGGAAGATTTTCCCGTGTAAATCCCGATCCCATAGGAATTTAGGGATAAAAGGGGGGGGGGTATTATTCGAGGTTGTCAACTATCTATTTACTAAATTTCATCTCAATCCGTTCAGTAGTTTTTGCGTGAAAGAGCAACAAACATACAAATAAAACTTATACATATATGGTTTTGATATAGACTGTTTTTGACATCTATACTAATATTATAAAGCTGAAGAGTTTGTTTGTTTGTTTGTTTGCTTGAACGCGCTAATCTTCGAAAGTACTGGTTGGATTTGGATGAAATTTGGTATGGAAGTAGCTTGAAGCTTGAGGAAGGTTATAGGCTACTTTTTACGCAACGGCAAAAAAGGAGAGTTATGTTTTTACCGTGATAGAATCCACGGGAGCGAAGCCCCGCGTGAGTAGTATTAAATAAAATGAAGCACCATTTTCGTCGGCATGTATCTAGGAACTCGAAAAAGGCTTCCATAAAAGCCCAAGCCCACCCAAAAGAGTTCCGTAAACATAATTATTCTTTGTAATTTATTTCCTTTAAACCTGAGAGGTCACTTGCAAACTTATTAAATGCAAATGCACAGAAAATGAAGTGATCGTAATATATTATGTTTTTAATTTGTTGACAGCTCATTAATGTAGGCTCGTTGATATATTCGAGTTAAACATGATTGTCTGGCAGTTTGAGCGCTTTTTGCGGCCTACCCAAACGTCGTTACCTTAGTATTGTTCGTCAAATCGTTAAGCTTCTTTATTTAAGTTGAGTTTGTCATCTGACAAATGCTTGCACTGTATGGACGGGCCCACTCAAATCTGTGAGCATCTTTTAAAAGGAGAACCAACAGCTATCAATAATAATTGCAGTTGTATGCGTAACTTAAGGCCAATTACAGGTTCTCACGGATAAAAATAGAAAAGTAACAGAAGTTTTGGGATCTGATATGCACTAACAAGCACGATGAAATAAAAATACAAAAGAACATACATAAGCATAGCACTAAGGTCCCACAAAAAACATTCAGCCGATTACGCGCAGAATATGATTAATAAATTAAAATTAAAATAAATATACATGTTTTCATTTACTTTATTTTAGATGAAAACATGTATATTTATTTTAATTTTAAACTAATAATTCACTTGCCATGTTATCTTTTTCCCATAATTTGTTGATTGATAGGGAATTACCTAGGCATTAAGATATTGTGAGAATTTGTACACGAAGTACTAAATATATGTAAAAAAAACCAATTCAGTATTTGCTATTGCGCAACTGCGCAATAGCAAATACTGAATTGGTTTTTTTATATCGATACAAATAAGTAGCCATCATTAAATTCTAAGATAAATCCTTTTTCTCAGACAACGAAATAACTATTTCTAATATAAAAAAACTTTATATTGCTTTTTTTGAAACGACTGAAATATTGACATCGTAACGATGAATAATATGGTGCCGATGTAACCACAAAATATATTTTTTAGAAAATTTCAGAAGGTCAACTTTAGGTTAAGGTGAGTGTCCTTACCTCTTTATGCTCAAACTAGCAGTTGCTCGCGACTTCGTTCGCGTGGGAAGTTTTTCCCGTGTAAATCCCGATCCCGTGGGAATTTCACAAAATCGTTTCTTAGCGGATGCCTACGTCATAACATCTACCTGCATGCCAAATTTCAGCCCGATCCGTCCAGTGGTCTGGGCTGTGCGTTGATAGATCACTATGTCAGTCAGTCAGTTAGTCACCTTTGAGTTATATATATTTAGATAACTCCTCCCCCCGTTCACGTCCACGTTCTAGGGCCGCGGTATCTCGTTAAACATTCCCGCAACCCTGACAGGCAACCACCCTATGGGAAAATCATCGAATGACTTCTCCCGCTCTGGGTGGAGGTGAAGGGAGTGTCAGACTTCTAATGACTAAAATCGCACCCTTTTCCATCAGCTGGCCTTAAGTTCAGGGGCCGCGGTATCTCGTCCACAACATTTACATTCCTGCAACCCCGGATCAATCAATCTCCTAACTCATTCCCTATTCGGTGTTGGCCCTCCTGATACTTTCACGCCATTTCACCAAATCTCAGGTCTTTAAGTATTGTCCTCATCCAGGTGGTTGGGAGGCGGCCTCTGTCTCGTACTTCTTCTATTTTCATCACTCGCCTCATCATGTGCTCTTCGCTGCCCATGCCAGCGTAGACGGCTCTCTCGCATCTTCTTCTTCCTTGGTTTGGTTTCCGCACTTAGTCTCTGCACGAGACCATTGTGCGTCGGCTCTCTCGCATTTTGTTAAATCTGTTACGTTGTCACGTAAATCGCGTAAATCGCTAAACTATTATATTAAGGCTCAATTTACACCATCGCGGAATGGAATGGAATAGAAGCGTCAATTTCGCCTCATGACGTGAGAAGGCGCACAAATTCGCTGGAATGCTCGAGTATTCTCGTGCATTCCAGCGAATTCGCGCGACTGCGCCATGAGGGACGTTCAGTCTAGATCTATTAGTTGGCACCGCACTGCTGTAACCGACCCAACCGACTCCCCGTTCGCGCCACTTCCCGCGGATTCCACAGGCGGCACCGACAGTAGCTAGGGGAATTCTCGAGAATGCGCGAGGATTTCCCGGAAGACGCACGGCCTTTTTTTGGCTCCTATTTAGTTTGTACCTATGTTATACGATTGACAAAGTTCATTATGCTATGTACAATTTCGTTGCAAAAACTCGCTTCCATTCCATTCCGCGGCGGTGTAAATTGAGCCAAAAGGTGTGTGACTCCGGGACAAGACATAGGTAGAATAGTTTCTATCCCAGACTTTTTAAGATTTGTTTGAAACATACACCGTAATTTAAAGCGGCATTCAAGTGACCGTAAGTGTCGCAGATAGATTAAAATACAATCATTGTACTCTCAGGAAGTAATTATGAAATTGGAGAAATAGTACATTGTTCACCGAGAGGAGAAAGTGACCGATTACCGGCGAGGGTGTCGTTTGAAGCCCGAGCCGTAGGTGAGGGCTTTAAAACACCCGAGATCGGGAATCGCACTTTCTCTCGAGTGATACATAGTGCTTTATACTACACCTACGAGGAAAATAAAAAACTAAATCTTTACTAATTGAAATTTATATTGAAATTGTTGCAGTTAGTGAAGCTTAATGTAACACTGTTTTCACAAATGACGCCAATAGCGCCTGCAATTTTCACATGTTATTTTTTCAAATAGTTTATCCTGCCGCCGCAGGGTCGCACTGCCAGCCCGACACCATCCAACACACAGCTAGTGGCCAGTGTCATTTTGCGAACTTGGAGATAAAAACTCACAGTAAAAACTTTTTGGCTTTTGATATTTAGGTTACCGGCGCATAGTCTTACCCAAAATTAAAAAAGAAAAACCACGTAAGAAATGGAATTTCATACACTTTTCTCTCCCGCTCAGATGCGTTTTCTCCCCGCATATTTGTTCGATATGCAATGACGTACTTTCTACCGTGATAAAGTATCAAGGTACTTTCCAAGCAGGTGTAGTATAAAAAATATTGTTAGTTTTACGTGTTTGATTAAATATGTACCAAGTGTGCGTGTGTGTGTAAAATTGTAAGGGTGTGAGTATGTATTTACGTAGACGATGAATGGAGTGTGTGCGATTTATAATTGCTTTTTAATTAGGAATATAGAATTGTAGTGTGTGTAATTTTAAGAAGTCACGAAGGAGATATGTTTTTGAGTTCAGTCGTTAGTGAACCTTTTATTTTTGTCTGATTACTCCTTTCGCTTTGGGTTTAGTACTCCTTTTATTATTTACTTATCCATTGATGTCCCACTGTTGGGCAAAGGCCTCCCGCAAATCCTTCCAGGTTCTCTTTTCGAGCGCCACTATTACTCCTAGTGACTAAAAACCCACCATGTTCCATCAGCAGCCTTTGAGTTTCGGGGCCGTGTTATCTCGTTTGAACATTCAACCCCAGTACGATTCGATCTGTCGATTCTGTAAAATTCGAACAACAACTCGCATCTCACATAGCTATTCACTGTCACTTTGCTTATGGTTCAAAGTGACCTTGATTTTGCATTCTGTAAACAACGTCGAAGTGACGGAGGAATTACCTTACCGAATGCCACTTCTCACGTCATCTCATACTTTATCTGTCAAAATCTTTCAATAGCCTTTAGTTCAACTCGCTGACACGCTCGCAAGGGTAGCGCTAGTGTAAATTCGAATTAACAACCGAGTTTTTAGAATGCCAATAAATAAACTCACAGCGGATTCAGATTCGAAGTTTAGAATGCGGTCTTACAGAATAACACAGCTGCACCCGTTAGAGAACCTTCTCACCATGTTGTTTTTCTCTTTGTTTCTGAATCAAAAATGCTATTGTGTGTACCGTGTACATTTTTTCCCATTCATTGAACCTTCTATTTTCTCCTGTCACGTGTCATGTCACTGTGAATCCGTCATGTTGACGTGACATGTCATAACGATGGTGTGGCGAGTGTGACAAATGGTGGTGTGGGTACTCGTAGTAGAGAAATTGTTTGTGAGAGCCAATGCATTAGTGTGTTTAGAAAAATGTGGTCATCACATTTTTGTTGCGAATTTTCCACTAGAATGAAGTTAGCAACAGCTAGTAATCAATAAAACATCATTGGTTGTGGTCGTAGGTCACATTAATTATAACTAGCGGGGATATATTAAATAGCGATCAAGACATCACACGCGAAGATGGTAAAAGAGTAGGCACCCTGGGAGTCTAGAGTTCCGCAATTCTACACATAGAACATAAAAACAGCCTATTTTCCGGGTGCGAAAACCATCAAATGACTTCTCCCGCTCTGGGTGGAGTGGAAGGGAGTGTCAGACTTCTACTAACTAAAAACCCACCCTGTTCCTTCAGGTGCCCTTAAGCTCCGGGGCCGCGGTATCTCGTTAGAAAATTTCCGCTACCCCGGCACACAAGAACTAGCCTACCAGATGATAATGTTCAATATTAAAAAAACACAAGTTAAAACGTTGATTTGATGTTACCTAAAGTAAAACAGCGACTCTCACGTTTCACAATGCAATTTCATAATTTCACGGTTCCACATAGATAAATTACAATCTATCGAAAAACAATGCGTTATATTGCAAGCAATATGACGGATCACAATGTTTGGATAGATTACAATCTCGCAAAATGAATTATAATCTAACGGTATTTGCAATTATACGGTGCCATATACATATTACATCTTTTTCTAAACAGTACATTTTTAAAAACACTCCGAGTCGGAGCCCGCAGCAGCCATCGCTCTGCCATTGCGCCAAAAGTGTCGTCAAATCATTGTAGACCCCTTACATTTCGTGTAAACAAATTTAGACTATATTTTTGACAGATTTATTTAGAATAATACAAGTTAGTACATAACTAGATTCTGTCTTCGGCTTTGCTCGAATGAAAAGGTTTTCTTGTATGCCTCTGTCACTCAGTCGTTATACATAACGACTTTCAATTGGCGAAAGAATTTTCAAAATCGGTTCAGGACATCCAAAGATCCCACAAACTTACAAACTTTACTTCTTTAAACTATTAGAATAGTTTAGTAAATATAAACACGTAGAAGCGGCAACATAGTAATAACAACATAAACCGGAATAAACGTCGTTTACACGAACGAAATTCAATCTTCACTGCGTGAAACGGGTTCGTGTAACAGGACACAATATGGCGTCGTAATGGCTAGATAAATATCACTTAATGCGTGCATATTGCCGATAGGAAAACGTTTAAAGACGCGTGCGTAGTAGGAAATTTAGTTTATCTTACGTGAAGGGTTTTTTCTTGAAAATAAACGGAGAAAAAAGATTTCGCTGAGATTTTTTCGCCAAAAACGGAACTTGGGTACGATAAAATCTTATTTTAATAGAAAACAATGAAGATTCTCGATAACGCTGCGATCAAAAGATACTATTATAAGTTCTGATAAAAGGAAAGAGCGGGAATGTGTCATGTGGGAATTGACAGATAGAAACGTCAAATTCGAAAATGGCGGCAAAATGTTGTCTTTGTATTTTCGGAATTGGTTTTTTTGCTATTTTGTCGCGCGCCTTTTTGCACATGAAGTAAGTAATTTTCATTTGAGCTTACATAAGTAGCTACCTGCTAAGTTTATTTTAAACTTAATGACTTGATTGTAAATAATAAGTCTTCATTACATGTGATGTTCAGATTGATATAATGACCTCAAGTTTTAACCTGTGCACAATGGCATGAACCCACCACGGTTCGATTCCCTTGGTGGTGGGGCGTTTTGAAATTGGATTTTATCATATGTTATTTCTTGGTACCAACCCTTAGATGTGAATATGTGGCCACTTACAATTCGATAAAAGCTATGAAGTTTATCCTCGTTATTCTCTCATGCTTTTAGTGAAAACCTCCGTTTGAGTGGATTTGGATATAATTTGGTAGAGAAGTAGCTTGAAGCTTAATGAAGGTTATAAGCTTTTATCCGACTGCAAAAAATTGGGTTTTGTTTTTATCGTAATAAAGTCCACGGAAATTCCGCGCGACTGCTACTTTACACAAACACAAATTGTTATAAATATGTACACAAATTGGCAGAATTGTATCCCTTTGTAATCTTGTATGTTCAAAATACCATACATTAATCTGCCTGACACATAAGCCAGCTCTCAAAGTCAGCCTGTAATCCATCACGCGGCCCTGTTCATGTTCAAAATATTTCGTCACTTTTCCTGTAATTAGGTGTTCTGAAAGGGTCTTTAGTTCACATTGACGACACTGAAATTCTAACTGGCTGGCTAATTTGTCGTTAGCCATCGTTTCAATGGTAACAACTGTAAGTCAAAGTGACGCAGAAGGTCAATAGGGATCGGCCCCAGAAGTAGGGGCAGTTTGTTTTAATAAAGATGACTGGCTATGTCGGTAGAATTCACATTAATAGCAATCCTGTTAAGTCTGGAGTGAGCGAGTTGGAGTGAAGTTGCTGGAGTGGAGTTAAACGTAATAGTTATGGTTAAAAAATTTTTTAGCAAAAAATAAAACCGACTTCCATATAAAAACACTACAAAGGCAAAAATAACTTTAATTTCGGAAGGCGGTGTCAATTGTATGTCGGGTCGGTTTGTAATTTATCTAGTTACAAAAGCCATAATTTTTGAGGAGTTCTCCTGGTACTTGACCATCAGCTCCACATCACCATATGTATTGTGACGAGCATAAAGTGTTTAACATCCGTACTCAAGTAATCGAATCGCAATCCACGAAATACTTATTATTGAGGAATTTCAGTGGCCATCTGTGGTCTTCATCATCAGTTCAACTTCCCTAAATGGTACTTTTCGGTAGCAACTGCTCAAGGTACTATAAGAAATACCCAAAACGCTATAGGTGTGCCTATAATATTTGAAGAGTGCCCTCTATTTCTCCAGGATTCCATCATCAGATCCTGATTTCGTAACAATGGCACCAACTAGAAAGTATACCCATTCAAACGCAAAAAGAATTTTCTAAATCGGTCCAGCCGTCTCTGAGTTATGAGGTAACATACATTAAAAAAAAAAGTTCAAGACGAATTGAGAACCTCCTTTTTTTGAAGTTGGTTAAACACCCGCTAACTCTCGATCACAAGTCCGACACCTTACCCATTAGGCTATTGACGCTTGAAGGAACAGGGAGCCATTAGTTGGAGGAACAGGGTGGGTTTTTCGTCAGTAAAAGTCTGACTCCCTTTGTTCCAGCTCGTTTCTCTCTTCCTCACGTTCCAGCCATCGCGGGAGACGCCCCGGGCGTCGGGGATCACGAGCCGATCTCGGGCCACCGTAGGCGCGGGCTTTCGGACGGCGAGCAGGGGTAGCTCACCGTCCGGTAAGGACCAGGCCCGGGTCAGCGGCACGTCGTGTTCCACACTAGTTCTCAGCCGCATTCGGTAAAACTAGAAGCTGACCCCAACATATAGTTACGCCAGTCGCTGAGCTATGTACGTCGAGAAACTGCGACCGACATCTAAAATGTTCGAGACACTAACGCCACTTAGCGGTGAGTAGCAGTACTATGTCGAGAAACTTCGACTTCTAGAACGTTCGAGACACTAACGCCACCTGGCGGCGAGTAGTAGTACTAAGTATCTCGAGTAGCTTCTGGAACATTCTTGGCAGTATAGGCAGTGTGTCAATTGTACTTGATCTTTCTAGAACACATACACGCGGTATAAATAGCTCACAAAGGAACTCAGAGAGTCAGTCTTATTAGAAGATATGAGGCGATATATTCGAAGCTACACAAGTGACAAGTATTGTAGTGTGAATAACTGTGTTAGTTTTTATTTTGTGTTTACTTAATTAAAGTGTTAATTTTGGTCTAATTGGCGTTAATTATTTTTATCCCGAACCCCAGCTCGTAAAAATAACTAGTAATGAAAAGGTTCAGCACATGATGATAATGTTTTTATGGCACTTCTGGTCTTATCTGATCAGTGTCTTAATTGAGGCACATTTTGCCCTATGTCCTCTTTTAGCTGAGCGCGGCCATTCTGTTTTCATCTCTTTGCAAAGCTATCGAGTTGAATGGACTTCACTCAGGGATTTACCTTAATTTCCTTTTTGATTGACTGTTAAATAGATCTCAAAGTGCTTCGATTTTGTCCTGTTTTCCTGTTTTACACGACGCTTCCAATCGGGGTTTGCATGAATGATTACTATGCTGGTTAAAGCTATAGATACCATTAATTTTATTTATTTATCCAGTAAGGTTATCCAGCAGTGTATGTATAGGTACAGCAATTTGTGAGTGTAGCTTATTAGCATACTTAGACTTATGTTGTCGCCAATTTCAGGATGACCGGCATTCTCAAAGGTATTGATAACGTGAAAATAATTAAATGCCAGTAACGATTACTACTGTGTGATGAGTATCAAAAACATAAAAAACTAACATTTTTACTTTAATATTTTTACATAAAAGCGACGTACCGTGTAGATCACACCATAGATCCCTCCTTAAATCTCATCCTCATAAAACTAGCTACTACTCTTATTCCTTCTTTGTCCATGCTGTAAGATTGTGGAACTCACTTCCGCCTAGCATTCGTGATTTAAAAACTATATCTCTATTCAAATGTCGATTAAAAGAGCATTACCTTTCCTCTTAACTGTGTTAATTATTTATGTATATATTTATATTATATGTTTATATATTCTAACATTATGTATTTATTTAAGTATATGTTATTTTTATTGCATTATAAGTATGTGTAAGTATATTTAATATTTTAGTTTTAGACTTCACATATTCATATTTATTTCTCTTCTTGTTCTCACACACTATTGTCTACATTTATTTTTCACTTCTCCTTTCGCAGGTCTGCTGGAAGAAATTTCTTAAGAAATAAGCAGTACCTTTGTACTCAAATATTATAATTATGCTTATCTTAACGTATTTTACTGTGTGTACATAAATAATAAAATAAATAAATAAAAAAACTATTATCTCAATGAATATGATATTAGAGATAAAATGGGTTTTAAATCCGTGATCACGACGCTTGCAACAGTGCCAAAATATCGGAAACTCGAAACATTAAATATCCCGTTTTAAGTTTCAAATGATACTGTTAGTGACCATGTTAGCTTAAAAACTTATAGGTTTTAACTCGGTAATATTCTTCATCCTTTTCGTGCGCTCTTGCCAGTTGAGAGCGCAAGCGTTGCCCTTGCGATGCGTCGCCATGTAGCTTGATGTTTGACAAAGGTAGAGCAATTGTTTACGGTTGAGTAGGTCTATCCACCGTGTCGGAGAACGCCCGCGAGATCTTTTGCCCTCGCTGTTAATATATTATTTCTCTCTTTCTTCTTACTGTAACGGCAGGCTTTTCTGTATGCACCTTAATTTTACCAGCAGTATTTATTACTTTGGAAATGCTATCAAAATAAATAAATGGTATGGGGGTTTGGAGTCATTACGGGTCGCATAAGCTGTCCCAATATTATAAATAATTATGCCAAAGCGTCAATAGCCTAACGGATAAGGTGTCAGACTTGTGATCGAAAGGTCACGAGTTCGAACCTCACCCATTACACTATCGCCGTGAACCCACTCTAGACACAGCATATTTAGCTTAGTTGGAGGGGTTGACAAGATTGCTAGTAATGTGAATTCTTTTCCTTTTTAAAAAACAAAAAAAATGAAAAAATAAAATTATAACTCATACTAATTAGTCAGTATAGTGCAATCACAGAACAGATAATAGAGGTTAGAAAGGAAATAGTTCCTGATTTCTATGAGAACGCGTGTCGCCGCTTGTCTCCCTCTCCCACAGCTCAACTACAAGCAAGAGGCCCGTTACGTATGCGAATTACGCACACAAATAAATTACAAACACTTAAATCGAGAGCTTGCTACTGATTGTAACTCACTGTCAATAAACATGCGCCGTGCATCACGGCCAATTAGGGCAAAGGACGAAAAGTCAATGGTCGAAGTGAGAGGATGCAATACATTGTAAACGGACTTGCTCATTGCATTGATTAAGCGAGTACACATCGGGCAATGTATATTTTTTGTAACTAGTTGCAATAATGTTGTTAATGTTCGGAATTTCATAGTGATCAGAATATTTTTATGTTTTTTACAAATAAAATTGTAATTAAATGTTATTTTCGACTTACTGATGGAAAGATATACCTCCTCGCTCTATACTTGCGGTCTAACTTTTTGTTTTACAGGTTATAATTGCACAATACGGCATTTTAAAGCAGAGCTCTGTGTTCCAAAGTATTCCGAAGCGCACTAAACGCGGTGAATGTATTAATAGGTCGAGCTATGATTTTCATATCATAAATGTGGCGCGCTCGCCACGCCCACATTACCATTCCAACCTTATTCATCTATTCCGTGAGTGCAATTATTGGTTACGACTGTGCCATGTTGTATTATATTCTATAAATTATGCTGTAAAATAAAACAATGTTGTTTTTTCGAATTGTTATAAAACAGAATCTACACAGTCGATATTTCCCTTTTTTCTGGGGTTGGGGAAATCATCAAATAACTCTTCCCGCTGTGGGTGGAGCGGAAGGGAGTGTCCGACTTCTAACGATTAAAAACTCACCCAGTTCTTTCAGTTGCCTATGCTTTCCGGGACTGCGGTATCTCGTTAGAACATTCCCGCAATCCCGTAAGGCACACCTATCGGGTCCCGTAGGACCAGATTCAGTGAGAATTCCGAGGTAAAATGTAGCCTATGTGTTTCTATTTCTATTCCAGAATTTTAGTTATCTACAAACTATTTCATTCAGATCCTTTCTGTAGATTACTTTCGCATGTATAATATTAGTGACTTGACTTAATGTCCTAAGTCTACAGTGCTCGCAGTGGTAGACGCCCACGGCGTCGGACGTCGGCCGACGATCTCCGGCCACCGTAGGCGCGGGCATGCGGACAGCGAGTAAAGGGCAACTCGCTGTCCGACCATGGACCATGCCCGGTTCGACGGCGCGTTGTGTTCCACGCGCGCTTCAAAGAGCGTCAGCAACATGACGAGGCCCCCCCTGTAGAGGGCTGAAGCCTGCCGGGGTCGTGGGACTTATCTCATTACCGTGACCCCGGTACGTAAATGGCTATTGAAGGAATACCGTGGATTTTAGTCAGTACAAGTCTGACAGTCCCTCCGGCCATGCCCGGGGTGGGAGGACTCATCTGATGATTTTACCACGAAAAAAAAAAGTCCGCCGCTACCGAACGCTTCCAAGCATGCTGTGGGGTCCACTCTAGACCTTGTCTAGGGATGTAGTCGAGGTCCTTTCGGAGAGTGTGGCCACTCCAAGACCATTTGCGCTGGGCGATCTGCTGTCCGATGAGTATCTCATGGCCGACTTTCAGTAGGTGTTTGTTGGTTATCTTTTCAGGCCAGAAGATACCGAGAATCTGACGTAGGCAGTGGTTGATGAATACTTAGTAAAATTAGTAGGAAGTAGGATATAGCAATACTTTAAAATACAGACTAAAATTGTGTTACGTAATGAATGGATGGACCCACATTAATCAGTGTTTTTTATCTTTTTTCATTTACCATCCAATTTAACTCAAATCAGTTCTGGTAAGTTATAATGGGTTTTTAATTTAGTCGGCTCGCGACATGGGTGAGACTAAATGGTTCCTTTTAGTGTTTTTATTTGCTAATTTATGCACCCTGGTTTTTCCTACTGGTAGACTGCCGGAGTTTTTTTATGATGATGACCCTGAGGTATTGTATTTTTATTGCATTTTATGTTTTTTAATGCTTCGAGAAATGGTGTATTAATTAAATACAAGAGAAATTATATGATGAGGTCGTTGATGACACTTTTTTATGTCCTTTGACAACTTGTCCATTTTTAAAGGTTTTAGAGAAGATAATTTAAATCTGACTACTCATTTTTATTAAACACGACAAAATTTTGAAAAATCAATAGTTGAGTACTTTTAAATTTTTTTGTACGTAACGAAAATGTTATAACTAATATGTTGTAATGAAATTGTAACCTTGTAACAAATAAGTAATTATTAAGGTTTATACACACAGTGTTCAATATTTTTGTTTCTTCTTATTTATTTATGTATTATCATTGCAATGTACACAGGACGTGATGTGTGCACAGTAGTGGATTGCTTTAATCAATTCAAATTACTTTAACAATAAAAAGAAAACGAAATATTATAAACGTTTTATTAGAATAATTAGTAACAAAATTAAGTTTACTGTGGTTAGTTGCAGACAAAGTTAGGTTGTAGCGTATAAAAAAGGTAAAAATAAAATAAATAAAGTTTAATCCATAAAAATACACCAGATCTTCATCATTCATCAAAACATAAACTTTATTTTCTTCTGTCATCTCTGCTATCTTTTTTACATTTTTATTTACTTTTTCTAGATGTTTAATCCTAAATTCTTCGTGTTTTTCAACTTTTAATCGCTTCCTGTATCGCTTTTGCCTTTCGGTATTAGACATCTGAAAAACAAAAAATAAACTAAGAATAGCTTCTGTTAATAAATCTCATTACAAATCATGTCTCAACTTTTCTGATACAGATCAGATAGAAAACAGTATTACAAATACAGACTACCAATTAAGTTACCTGCATGTGTCGCGAGGATGATTCTATCCGTCATACTGGATAACAGCACTGATTCGTGAAAAAAGAAAAATATCTTGCTACATGCCCACATTGTGTTCAGTCTACTTTTGTATAGGAAGATGTATTAATTTATACAAATTCGAATATGGGTTTCGTATAAAAAAAAAATGTTCAGTACGACGAGTAGAATCACCCCTATAATAGGTGCAGGTGACTAAACTAGCAGCTTGTATACTATCAATAAATTGGTATAAATCAGTAAAAACGGCTGTTAAATCATATTTATTAATTTTGTCGTTATTTAACTTTGAATATTTACCCATCTCTACTTAGGATCAATAACAAATTCATTTAATTTTTTTTATTGATCTGATCACGATTTACCTCCTTTTTGGATAAAGTCGGTTAAAATATTCATGTAACATGCAGCTTTATATTCATCATTTTCGTTACGTAACATTTTAGTTATGAAATGCAACTAAAATGTAAGGCCAAAATAAATTCAAAAATAAATCTACTGCAAAAAACAATGTTTAACGTTCACAAGAAGAACTAAGTGAAAAGATAATATTCTACTAATTAACATATCAAATCCACAATCATGCATCTAAATTACTTACCGAAATAACGTGTTGAAAATTATTAATGATAACGAAAATGTTTCTTCGGATCTCTGTTCACGACTTTCACAAGAAAATGGTTGATAGTTGCGTTTGACAATTCAGTAACAGCCAATCAGGTTCAGGCTAGTGCTGCCAATATTAAATTATAGATTGCGTTCAGATATACCAAGAAACCAGTGTAAAAATTGGTAACGAAACTGCTTGTAACTAACTTGTAAAATATTGAGACACGGTAATAAAACTATTTATAATGAATTATATTATTATGAAGCCCCAAATAGACAGAGATTTAAATACTAGGGGATACATATAACACATTAAGGGGATTACATTGCCCAATGACCTTAAGGATTTGGAAACTGTACTGGCATTTGTTATTTTAGTGCCCTCTGCCGATTGATATTTATACTACAACGAAAGATACGAAAAGCGTATTAGATTAAGAATACAGACACGTCGCGCGTCGCGTCGCTGTCGTCTTTGCCGATTTAATTTTGTTCTCTGAGAGGCTTACTACATTTTTACTATTCCGTTTTATTTTGAAATAAATTACCTTATATAGGTAAGAAGACTTAATAACTGCCTCCGTGGTCGAGTGGCATTTGCCTTGTGACCCGGTGGCCGTGGGTTCGATTCCCGTGGGAAGCATACTTTGTAAAGTTGTTTCCAGTTTGGCTAGGACATTGCAGGCCTGCATCACCTGAATGTCTGATAAAAAGATGGTTCCGTGATTTGGAAGGTACGTATAAGCTGGTGGTCCCGGTCGCCAAATGGCGATCGACAAAATAGACTACGTCAGAGGCCCTTGAGGTGGTCTAGAAACTCTGAAACTAGGGTATGTGGGGTCGTTAGACCTTACTTACCCACACGATAAGAAGACGAAAAGTAGGATTTCGTATTTAGTTTTAATTAGTTGTTTCATTACATATTTATAAAATATGGTAAAGTTGTATATCTGATGATGATGGACTGGTATAAATGAAAAGAAAAAATAAGTGTGTAAGTAGTAGGTATATGAATTTTTTAATCAACAAAATCTTAACTTATACTCGACTAAAACTGATCAATTTGTATATATCCAGGACAAGTCGGTTGATTATTAAATGTGATTGTTGTTGACGGTGAATGTTGGTCGTCAATAATATAACATTCTTCTAATTGGATAGTGTCCGCGTCGAGCTAGAATATTCTGGTTACTTTTTTTCTTCACCCTGATCAGGCTGCAACAAACATATTCAGATTATTTATGATTATGTTTCATTTTACAAATAGCATACGAAAACAAAATTGTAACACTTTGTATAGCTTGTAGAATGTCTATTGATTTTGAAATATAAACACCCACTTAACAAGTATAGTTTATTAGATTCGTCTAGGAAGGAAAAATTACAGTCTAGTAAGATAGATTTAAGAGAAGATACAGATTTATGAAACAATAGTAAACACACTATAAGAACTGAACGTTCCTGATTGCATACAAAATCAACGCGGGCTTAGCGGCGCGATGCACGGTGGGCTGAAAAACGGCTTTCATAGACTTAGGCATTTTATTTTGCAAGTGCCAGTTTTTGTGCCGGATATCGCTTCTATTTGTTATAACAATATACAAAAATGACACCAGAATTGATTCTACACAAAAACGAAGGAATTATAATATTTTTACGAAAATTTTGTATGGAGCTAGTATGAAAAATCGAAATATCTCTGAAACGGCAGCGATAACCGTAATATCCTTATAGGAGGTTTTAGTACTAATTATTTATGATTTTTTGACATACGTTACATAATGGTTGTAGATGCCTTTTTTTTTTTTAAATCGTCAAAATATTTTTATTTATTTTTACATATTAAACGTTCCTTTTAGTGTTTAAGTTGAAGAATTCAGAGCTTTAACAACTCTTAACATAAAATAGCATCACCCCTATAGACCTGAAGGACTAGACAGAGGTGGTCTTGTTGATCTTGTAAGATTTCCAACAATACCAAATAGTTGAATATCAGTGTCAAAGTGCCCATGCTGTCGCTTCTTTTAGAAAGATAGGGGAATGAAATTGTTAATTGATCATACCCTAAAAGTATGATTACAACATAACCGGACACATAATAATATCGACACAAAAGGAATTTTAAAACCTTGCATACGTTCAAAATACAAAATAACATATTGTGTAGTCATCTAATGAGTCTGATGACAAGTAATTAAGTAATTAGAATGATGGTTGTAGTCTTCTGATTCTAATGAGCCTATTAAGTGATTAAATGATTTGAAATATCTCGCAACAATACCAACTAAGAACTGCATTCACCTTTTTATAATTAGTGAGCTAATGTGATTTGCTAATGTTGATTAGTTCTACTATGAGTTCTACGAAATGTTTTTGACGATTATAAATTTTTATTATCATATCTTTTATAACTTTAATGAGGGTAGTTAACTAATTATTGACTTTATACAATAAAAGGGCTATAATTTTGTTCCATAATTTAGATTGTTCACAACCGTGTAACTGCTAACACTAAAACTATTTGCTTTGCGACTACAAAATCTTAGAATGGAAAGTTTAATCACCAACTTAGATTTGTTTGTTCTTCTAAAAAGTGAGTGTCCTTCATTTAATCATGAAGTATTGTTTAGTGCAATTGTGTCCCGCATAGGCGATTGCCTTTCTGCCGAAGATCAAGTAACTCTCAAAGAATTTTGCCGGAGATTCACGCGAGCTGCTTTAAACAGGTGGCAGAAATCTAAACGATTCTTTGATAAGTTTAGAAATACGTACGGAGAGTGGTTGCAAGCAAATATTGATTGGCCGAGTTGCGTGCAAACTTTACTAAATCAAGAACCAACTGTTGATGAGATACCAAGAGCACGCTCAGTCTCTCCAGAACCTTCGACATCATCGACTGCTGGAACAATGACAAAAAGGTCCCGAAAACCATTCAAAGATCTGGGAAGCAAACAGAAAAAGAGAAGATCTAGTGAGCACATAGGCGAGGATTCCTGTGAATTGGCATATGCAGCTGCAGCACGTTTAAAAGAAGAAGGTTATGAAGATATCGCATCTGTAATCAATTATATGATCAAAAATCCAGAAGCTGCCGTTAAAATCAAGGAAAGCATTAAGAAAACAGTAATATTTACACCAGAGAAAGCACTTGGATTGCTTCTTTCACTTAAGCTTTCAAAGTGGCAATATATTACGTTGCGAGAGACTGCCATTCGGGAAGGTGCTAAGGATATTTACCCATCCTACTATAAACTGCAACAAACTAAGCTTGCATGCTACCCTCCTAATCAATCAGTATCAGTTACGGATTCATCAGCTAGAATTACACTTCAAGCTTTACTTGACATCACGGTGAAGCGGATTCTTCAAAGTCTTTCTGATAATGTGGAAAATAAGCAGTTAAAGCTGATATCGAAGTGGGGATTTGATGGTGCTTCCAATCAAAGCCGATACAAGCAGAAAATGGACGGCGAGCATGATGATTCAAGCATTTTCATGACCTCCTTGGTGCCACTGAAACTGACAGATGGAGATAATACTATATGGACAAACCCGAAACCATGCTCAACTTTTTATTGTCGTCCGGTTCAGTTCACTTTTGTAAAAGAAAGCCATGCAGTTGTCATTGATAACAAAAGAAAAATGGATGAGGAAATTGAGGCCCTTAACCCCACAGAGTGCATTAATAGTAACAGGGTGACTCATAAACTAATGATGACAATGATCGACGCAAAAGTCTGCACGTACCTTTCTGAAGCTAGATCAAATGCATCATGCTACCTGTGCTTAGCAAAACCAACAGAAATGAACCACTTAGATGCTGTAACATCAAAAACTGTGTGTTCTGACATATATGAATTTGGCCTATCATCCCTACATGCCCGTATAAATTGCATGGAATGTCTGTTACACATTGCGTACAGACTTGACTTCAAACAGTGGGCAGCAAGAAGTAATGAGCATAAAGATATGTTACAAAACAGAAAAAAAAACATTCAAAATAAATTTAAAGAGGAGCTCAATCTGTTAATTGATATAGTAAAACAAGGCTCGGGAACTACCAATGACGGGAATACCGCAAGGAAGTTTTTCGAGTTTCCCAATAAAACTGCAGCTATTACTGGGTTGGATCAAAACCTGATAAAAAGATTTGCTGTTATTTTGCAAGCAATAACATCTGGTGAGAAGATCGATGTCATCAAATTTAAAGATTTTGCTCGCAAAACAGCAGAAAAGTACGTGGAATTATACGACTGGTACTACATGTCATCAACCGTACATAAACTATTAATACACGGAGCTGACATAATCGAAAAAAATGATATTGTCCCGATTGGGACTCTCTCGGAAGAAGCCTCAGAGTCTCGAAACAAAGATTTTAGGAGGTTCCGGGAACATCATTCGCGGAAAAGAAGCAGGCAAGATTCTAATCAAGATATCCTAAATATGCTTGTTGTTTCTTCGGATCCTTTTCTAAGTGCACAAAGGCCGAAGTTAGATGCCAAAAGGAAGACAACTTTTTTTGCTGAAACTCTCGACCTAATACAGTTTCCGGAAACTGAGTTCGAGTTTGTAGGTATATCCGATCTGGATTCTGACTCGGAATTGGAGTCCGACAACGAAAGTTGTAAAGAAAATTTGTAAAATTTAATTATTTTTCTTTATGTTCTTTTGTTATTTATGTTAGTTTATTGTACCAATATGTTTAGTTAATAATTTCATAAATTATAGTTTCAAATATGTATTTTGTATAATTGAATTTATTAGATATTATTTTTGTTACTTCTGTTTTATTTAAATTACCTATCAATAAAAAGTTTATATACAGTCTTTTTTTTTCACATATTCTTAATATTTGGGGAAAAAGCATGCTTCCTAACGCTGTTCTTAACTTTGACACAGTTCATGGATCGTTTTGAACAGTTTCATATGTTAAAATAAATAATGTTAGTACTATAATCCCCTATAAGGATATTATTATTATTATGTGTCCGGTTATGTTGTAATCATACTTTTAGGGTATGATCAATTAACAATTTCATTCCCCTATCTTTCAAAAAGAAGCGACAGCATGGGCACTTTGACACTGATATTCAACTATTTGGTATTGTTGGAAATCTTACAAGATCAACAAGACACTACACACCTCTGTCTAGTCCTTCAGGTCTATAGGGGTGATGCTATTTTATGATAAGAGTTGTTAAAGCTCTGAATTCTTCAACTTAAACACTAAAAGGAACGTTTAAATATGTAAAAATAAATAAAAATATTTTGACGATTTTTTTTAAAAAAGGGCATCTACAACCATTATGTAACGTATGTCAAAAATCATAAATAATTAGTACTATAACCCCCTATAAGGATATTACGGTTATCGCTGCCGTTTTAGAGATATTTCGATTTTTCATACTAGCTCCATACAAAATTTTCGTAAAAAAATTATAATTCCTTCGTTTCTGTGCAGAATCAATTCTGGTGTCATTTTTGTATATTGTTATAACTAAGAGAAGTGATATCCGGCAAAAAAACTCGCACTTGCAAAATAAAATGCCTAAGTCTATGAAAGCCGATTTTCAGCCCACCGTGCGATGGTGCAGCGGTGGAAAGACTGAAAGGTAGATCGCCTCGGGGTGCCTCGGGCGCATCGACAGCTGCCGCGCTGTTTGGCGCGCGCGGCAATGGATAGCTATGCGTATGTACTTACCTGCAGCATACTACCAAGTGTCATTCGGCGATGCTTGTAAATTATTTATTTTATAAGGTTTTGTGATGTGTTTATATGAAATACACAGTCATATTTGCGATTAAGTAAATAACCTTCAAAAAATTGGCGAAGTGCGTGTCAGACTCGCCCATGAAAAGTTTCGTAGTAACTACGCAAAGTAAGTTTGTTTTTAAAAGAGCTTGTATGAAATACAAAGTTATATTTGCGGTTTTATTTTAAATTTATTTAATTAATTCCTTTTTGAGGTCATCATAATCCTGTGATAGAAAAAAACTGTAGCCTGGATTTGTGAGTTTTGAATCTTTATCTCTTTCACTGATTCACACTTTTTTCCAATTTTCTTTACTTGTCCCTACTTAAATTCCAGGAACATAGTTTTAATTCCGGCCATGAAAATAGATAATTCGTTATCCTGATTTATCCTTGACTCGGAACATTTTTTGCTAGGAGCGTTTGAAAAGCCGCATTATTTACTAACCGAGTCAGTATTCAGTATGTTAGGTTCCGAGGAGCAGTGCTGAAGTGGAATTGGCAACGGTGCTGCAAGCGATGTAGAGGGGGTGAACGTCAATGACGGTGATCTATTTGTCGGCACATTTTCTTTTATATAATATAATATTTAGTCCTGGAAATACTAACAAGTATTTCCAGGACTAAATATTATATTATTTATAAAAAAATAATAGAAATTATATTTTACAAATGCAAAGAAAAAAGCCAAACGCATAAAAAGTCAAGTCACAGGTTTAGATTCGAACTTGGGTTACTCGGAGATTCGTAGAGCCAACGCGTACTTTTCGCAACCGCGCTATAGACCTCTCGAGCAAAGTTTTGAAATTGGTGAACTATTGATTCAGTAAAATGGGTAACTCGTGAGGTTTCTATGACTTCTTTGTGTGAGATCAAAGTACAGAACGCGTACACTTTAAAAAAATCTGAGTTCGTTGTTATTTAAAACAGCTATAACTTTTGCTGTAGATGTTGAATCACGGTTTTACACACGATTATTACTTGTAACTTACTAATGTAGATTCTCAGATTTTACGTATATTTATGCATTTTAATCACGGTAAAATTAACACAGAGCTATTAGAAGTACGTCCGTCTGCGTTGACATCTCGCGCCCCCGGGGACAGGAGTTACTAAATTTTAATAACTCTAACATCTATACTCAGAATGAAAATCGTGTATACAACATGTAACATAATTAACGCACACCCTCAAACACTCCAATTAGTATATGATGTTATAATCATAATACATACACTGAATTTTTAGTTAAATATGTATAAGTGTATTTGTAAAGACTTTAATATGCTTGAAATAAGGTTCATTTTTCTTTATTTTGTATCATTCAATACGGAATTTGTACTAATACAAATAAAACTGCACTTTTAAAAGTCTTATTGCCTTGAGTTACGGTTCATTTCAGTTTGTTTTGACTGTAGAAACGTAGTGTGACTGTGATTTACGTAGTTTTAATTATTTTTGGGATAAGGATAAGGATAAGTTATTTACCTATACATAAGTTTTTAAGCTAACATGGTCATTAACACTATCATTAGAACTTAAAATGGGATATTTACCATGTGTATTTATTGTTTTGAGTTTCCGATATTTCGGCACTGTTGAAAGCGCCATGATCACGGATGAACTGAAGTAATTGCGGGTGGAAGTTTATGAGCAGACAAATCGGTCTACCCACTTTCTCATTCGTTTTCTGTTAGCGACACCGCTACCACTGGCGTGTGCGTTACCCCAGCAAAATAATGTCGAAAATAGTCATTTAAATCTTATAGATAATTAGTTGCCCAGCTTCTGTAATTGTTAAGCACATTTTTAAATTTGTTACACATATAGTTTTTTAGTTATTACACAAAAACATATTCTGCTGGGGTAACGTTTGAAACGTTACCGCAGCAAAACTTTTTTTTAAATAATGGGAATATTGAAACAAATATTAGCTATACATTTAGTTGTCTAGACGAGGTAAATGTTACACGTTATTTTGTTTTTGTTCTTTCTTCGGCTGCGAAGTTATTCGAGATTTTGCTGGAGTAACGTTTGTGGTTTTGCTGGATCTATGAAACGGTTAAGCGGATTCTTATCATCTTTTGTACATGACTTCTTAGAAATTAGTTTTAATTTGTTTCGCAATAAAAATAACAAAATGACATACCATTTAAAAGTTATTTAATGAAATATAAAAACACTTCTTTAGGTCCTAACACTCTGAATATGAGCTCTAAAGACTTACTTTAAACGTTATTTTGTAGCTTTTAACTACCTTCAAATGTATATGAAGTTTCATTAGTATCCTGTAGGTAATTAACAAATTATGATGATATTTAGTTCTCCACGTTCACGGTCACTATGCGCGCGGAGTTATTTGGCCACCGATAAACCTGTATACGGTTATATAAACTGAATATTATATCAATATTTAGTTGCTTAATTCAGTTATATACCTGTAAAATTTCAGAGTAGTACATACAATAATTAACGAGATAATTAAATAAAAGTCATTAGGAACTTCAAGACCGTGGTAATCCGAACAAGTTTAAGTGGTTACAAAAAAGCGACCGCGTAGAACATTATGCTATCTTCTAAAATATGTAGGATAATACACCTTAAAATTTCGGTACAGACGCGTACGGCGTACACTGTTAAATACATAACAATATTATAATATCTGTACTATAAACATTATTATTATTACCTTTCAGCTACTTATTAGATAGGTATATATTGTATTATGTGCACCAGTTCAATGGCACAGTTTCACGGGTTCCTTCTATTTGGCAGAATCTTAATACTCCAAAAATCATTTGGCATAACACACTTGGTATAATCTTCCTTATACGAATATTTTTAAGGCATAAACATTATTTAGTAGGTATGTATAATTATTATTTAGCCGAATGTTTATATGTTCGAATTCACAATGGCATAAAAAACTTTTGGCAGAGTTAAAATTCTGCACATTTTCGTTTAGCATAACTGCATGCTGCATGCTTGCTTGCAGGTTTAAAAAAAAAAAAAAAAATATTATGGATATTAAATTTATGCCTAAAGATGATTCTGACTTACATAATTATTCGACTGCAGTATAATATTTTATTATTTTATTTTTGATGTGATTTTTACATAATTTAAGTTAGTCTTAGAATACAACTATCTGTAATATATATCTAGGAAAAAATATTGTGATATTTGAAATTTGTCTACAAAATATTAGGACTTACTGTTTTTAAGTTTAAGAATGATTATTTTACCTGTAAATAAAAATTCTTTAAGATAAGATAAGATAAGATAAGATACTTTATTTTGCAAATATGGGTAGTACAATAACATGTGGTGTAAGGGTACAATGTGAGTTCAGCCATATTTTACCAGAAGGCATGCAAAGGTACAATAATTTAATTCACAAAGTAATTCAACTGTAAATTACATAATGCAATTAAATAACAAAAAATTATAAATTAAATCAAATTCAAAATCGATTATTATAACTAAACAATAATTACCAAATAATATGTATATAAAAAAAAAAAACAAATATATAAATCATAGCATTAAATTAAATGTTAAAATATAAATGTCAAAACTATAATGTCAAAAAGGTAAGTTGTATAATTAAAATTGAATAATAAATGATCACAGTTTAATCACAATTAATAGGAAGCGATATTCTTTACGGCTTCATTACGGCTCTTGTGTTTGCCGCTGATTCATGGGATGAGGTCTTCGTTGCTGCTCAGCGTGGCTTTGATATAACTAGATATTAGCTACAGAAAAATGTACTTACACTTAATATAGACAAGACTAAGTATATGTGTTTCAGCATTAAGCGATCCATTGGACTAAGCGATAATCACAAAATTATTTCGCATGAATGCCTCTCTAGTTTCGGTTGTACATGTTCAACACTGGAGTGTGTTCTCACCATCAAATACTTAGGTGTAACAGTAGACTGTAATCTTACCTTTAGAGAACACATCAGGCTTCTTTGTACGAGAGTACGAAAACTTATTTTTGTCTTTAAAACTTTACGTGATGTTACTGATTTTGAATTACTGAGGCGGCTGTATTATGCTCTATGTCAGTCGCTTCTTACATATTGCATATCTTCATGGGGAGGTGCATGTAAAACCACGATGAGGTCTGTTGAGATCGCTCAGCGTGCTGTTCTAAAGGTGAGTAAATTCAAACCTATCTACTTTCCCACCGTATTGCTATACCAAATATGTGAAGTACTTACTGTCAGACAATTGTTTGTTGTTAATGTTATTCTCCAACAACACTCTAAACTAAGTTATGACCCACGGCTGCGGGAACGACGTCGTAATCGTACGGTATGTACAAAACCAACTGGCCGTAAAACTAAGTTTAGCTCAAGATTCTTTGGTTTTTTGGGTCCACATTTGTACAATATGATTAACAAAATTTTAAATATTTACCCATTGACAAAAAAACAATGTAAAAGGAAAGTATGTCAATACCTACAAAAGCTTGACTATAATGAGACTGAAGAACTGCTAAAGGTGAGGAGTTAAAACGTTGGGTATCTAAATTATCGACACACTCACACACACACATTTCTACTCAAAGATCACGAACACCCACACTTCACACACACAACGCACTCAGTCTACACATACTTACATACACACACACACTTATTTCTTCCACTCACGTACATTTCACCTATCACAACAAACTAACAGAATATAACTGTTCTTAATTTAATTTTGTATAATTTTATTATTTCTTAATTTAATTTGATTTTATATAATTTTGTGATTTCTTAAGTTAAGTTCTAAATTGTATGATGGCTGTTAGTTTACAACATTTGGTGAGGATTGGCGCTGATAACCGAAGTACAGGCACTGCCTAGTTCGGTTACAGATGCTAGATTCTTTTGTTAGCACATAAAATTGCCATTTAAAATAAA
Source organism: Tholera decimalis (assembly GCA_943138885.2). Lineage (NCBI taxonomy): Eukaryota > Metazoa > Arthropoda > Insecta > Lepidoptera > Noctuidae > Tholera > Tholera decimalis. Next base: position 8,226,762 of record OW964571.2, read on the forward strand.
AATAAAATGTAATCTAGTGCTAAGATTTTTTGAAACCATTAAAATTATTATTATTAATTATTATTATTATTATTCTTTAAGAAATATGTAGGTATTTTTTTAACACTTGTGTACACATCTCTACTAAACTTGTAAGACTATCCTACATATTTTAGAAGATAGCATAATGTTCTACGCGGTCGCTTTTTTGTAACCACCTAAACTTGGTCGGATTACCACGTTTTTGAAGTTCCTAATGACGTTTATTTAATTATCTCGTTAATTATTGTATGTACTACTCTGATATTTTACAGGTATATAACTGAATTAAGCAACTAAATATTGATATAACATTCAGTTTATATAACCGTATACAGGTTTATCGGTGGCCAAATAACTCCGCGCGCATAGTGACCGTGAACGTGGAGAACTGAATATCATCATAATTTGTTAATTACCTACAGGGTACTAATGAAACTTCATGTACATTTGAAGGTAGTTAAAAGCTACAAAATAACGTTTAAAGTAAGTCTTTAGAGCTCATATTCAGAGTGTTAGGACCTAAAGAAGTGTTTTTATATTTTATTAAATAACTTTTAAACGGTATATCATTTTGTTATTTTTATTGCGAAACAAATTAAAACTAATTCCTAAGAAGTCATGTACAAAAGATGATAAGAATCCGCTTAACCGTTCCAGAGATCCAGCAAAACCACAAACGTTACTCCAGCAAAATCTCGAATAACTTCGCAGCCGAAGAAAGAACAAAAACAAAATAACGTGTAACATTTACCTCGTCTAGACAACTAAATGTATAGCTAATATTTATTTCAATATTCCCATTATTTAAAAAAAAGTTTTGCTGCGGTAACGTTTCAAACGTTACCCCAGCAGAATATGTTTTTGTGTAATAACTAAAAAACTATATGTGTAACAAATTTAAAAATGTGCTTAACAATTACAGAAGCTGGGCAACTAATTATCTATAAGATTTAAATGACTATTTTCGACATTATTTTGCTGGGGTAACGCACACACCACTGGCACATGTATCACTAAACACTCGATTCTGTTCCCGACACATAAAACTCACCGTGTCGACTCGCGAACTTTCTACGGAACTTTTTCGGTTTTTACACATTTGAACCACTGGACTTCAGTTCATCCGTGATCATGGCGCTTCCAACAGTGCTAAAATATCGGAAACTCAAAACAATAAATACACATGGTAAATATCCCGTTTTAAGTTCTAAAAATTACCTATTATAAAAATGATAGTAATAGCTTCAGTAAACGATTCCGAACAAACTACTTCTAGGATGTACGTTAATTATGTTACAGTCGGATTATACGCGGGTGAATCCGTGGGGCACAGCTAGTCTTCTATGATAATAGAGTGAAAAATCTTAACAAAATATTTGCTATTATGTCTAGATCTTAATGAAAACTTTCTATGAAAATTGGTTTGAACGAAATAGAATCGGCAGTTTTTGAGATATAAGTAGCACATTTTCTAAAACCGCAAATATAACTTTGTATTTCATATAAACACTATGGAAAACAGTGTTATCTTGCGTAGTTACTACGAAACCCTTCATGGGCGAGTCTGACTCACACTTGGCCAATTTTTTTTAAGATAAATTACACTCGTACCTACACGGTTAAATAAATTATAAATTCAAATAAATAGAAAAAGATAGAAAGCTCACCGGTACAATTTTCAATACTTTCAATGGTTCTGGTATACGTGGTAGAAGTACATTTGAAATGTTGACAAAGGGCTGAGGACTCTGGTGTTCCTGGTTTTGCTTATCCTGGTTTTATGCTTGAGTGTTCTGCTGTTTTTGTGTTGCCTAGAAACATAATATATTTGTAATTACGCTGGTCTAGTAATAAAGCACAGAATGAACTGAAAAAGTATTTTGCATTCATTATGTGGTAGTTCATGATCAGGTAGGCGAGACCATCATAGTCATCTTGGTTACGTCAAAACCTGTTAAATGAGTCCAGACATGAAAGGTCTACGTAGAACCAGGACTGAGATACTTTTCTCATATTCGGAGTTCATCATCAGGTAGGCCAGATCATCACATTCATCTTGGAGTCGATGATCATTCAAACGTGAAACCCTATGGTAAAACCAGTATATTTTAATTTTACGAAATTCATAAAATTGTTCTAGTGATAAAATAAAAACCAACAGGATTTAATAAATATTGTCATCATAATAAAAACAGAAGCGGCAATAGCCTAATAGATAATGTGTCGGACTTTGAATTGTGATCGACAGGTCATGAGTTCGAACCCCACCCATTACACTATTGCCGTGAACCCACTCCACACAAAAGCATATTCAGCTTATTTGGAGGTGTTAACAAGATTGCTAGTGTGAATGTGAATTCTGCCCACATTGCTAGTTTTTTAAGAAAAAAAAAGAATAATAAAACTAGCACTCGCGCTTAATCACGATAAAAATATGATGTACTTCTTTTGCAGTCGGGTATAAAGTAGCCTTTCTCAAGCTTCAAACTACTTCCATGCAAATTTCATCAAAATCTACCCAGCATTTTCAAAGATTAGCGCGTTTATACAAACAAACAAAGTACAAAGTAGTAAACAAAGTAAGTGGTAAAGTACCACTTTATAATATTACTTACCAATCATTTTGAAGAGCTCGGCCACACTTCACATTACTTTAACTTTTGTATATAGGCATAATGTATCAGGTTTAATCTATGACCAACTTGAAAAGAAAAACAAACTTACAAACACTTTTATGTGAATTTACAAACTTAATTTATATTTTAATTTACATGTTATATATATCTATACTATTTGCAATATAATTTAATTGAAAAGTCATTCAAAATCCTACACTTTTGTTATTTATGCGGAAAAAATATCGCACGCACAGTCCTCCCGTCACAAGAGTCGTCAAGACACTAACGAGACGCGTTCCAGCTATGCGCAACAGGCATTGCGAGGGTGTTTCACGCGGGTTACACGTAGAATTTTTGGTTTTTATTTTTTTATAAAAAATATACTAAACAAAATAATAAATTAAACAATATAAACCGTTAAGGACATCGTTACCTTTTTTTGGTTTATAAATCATATGTATCTAATAAGCGGTTATTAGTAAAATTTGCAATTTAGGCTTGAAATTGCCTTTTTATTTCGATTTATTACTTTAATTTGGGTATATTTATCAAGATTGTAAACAATGCATTCGCATCGTAATGATCTTAGCTTTAATATATATATATTTCGTTTAGTGAAAGTATAAGAAGATTCAGCAGCAAACTTCTTTAAAGTTACGCTATTTTTACGATTTGAGCGGGGTAGTACCCTTAAATACAAATCACGCGTAATAAATCGAAGTTAAAAGCAATTTTAACGAATCCAAATATTTTAAAGCCGATAGTGACACTACGTTTTTTGTATGGTACCAAAATTTTGAGTGGTATTATTTTAAATATTGTTGTAAAAATACATAGAATAGGAAGTCATAAGACTGTTTACGAATTAATTTAGTATATTACTGTCAAATACAATGTGAAGATTAAAAGTTACAAGATGTATTTATTGACTTTTTTAGTTTTCAAATTCACGACATCATTTTTATTCACAAATGTACAATTTTTTTTTTAAAAATACTCAGTTACGAATAACTACAATTTAGATTGAGATATTGCAGTACTATGAAAGAAATAACTTTTAGAAAAAAAAAAGTTGGTATTTTAGAGTACTACCATGCGTTACGAACATTTTGATAAATTATAATAAAGTATAATTTTAGGTTAGTCCACCATATTTTGCCAATTAAAAATTAATATACGATTTTTCGGCAATGTAATGTAAAGATTACAAATAATCAAGTTGGATTTTCACGAGCAAGGGCCTTACTTTGGCAAAATTTATGAACCTGCTCACATTTTTTCGAAAATAAAACTCGAAATAGGATTAAGATAACTTTAGAAGCGCACGAACATTAATAGAATTCCTGAAACAAATTTTGTATAAAATTGTGTAAATATTCATAAACATAGTTTTTTTGTTTTTTAAGCCTGACGTCATTTAGAACCTAGTTATTTTATGTAATAATCTGTTGATAACGTTGTGAGCAGCGTATTTGTTACACTTTATTACTTAAGCTACTTTGTAATTTTTTAATACTCTTGTGTGTGTCTCATGTAATAATAATTGTGTCTTGTTCTTCTTTGGTCTGGTTTCCGCACTTAGTCTTTGCACGAGTCCATTGCGCGTCACCAGTGTCGGCCGTCACTCCATCCAGCTAACCTCCCTCCAGAAGCAGATCAGGTCTCTCGGTTTATTCAGGATGTCTGTAAGGGAATTCAATGACCCGAGCGTTTGTTTCCGTATGTCGGTGATTTCCGTGCACTCTAGGAGCACGTGTCCCACCGTTTCCTCTGTCCCCATGAATGCCCTGCACAGGGGACTGTCCGTTATACCTATTGTGTGGTAGTGTTTGTTCAGTGATCAGTGATGGTTCCCGCCACCATTTGCAAGCTACCTCTGTCCATGTGTAGGAGGCACCTGGTTAGTTAACACATTCGCTGACGTCGTTAGGCGGGAAATTAAAATAGTGCGTTTTGACAGTACGTCGAAGGACGGGCCACTTATTTTTAAGAGTACGTCCTCTCACGATAATTTTTCATATAAGTATTATGAAGAGCAGTATCCACTGTCATATTATGAGCAATTTCATATTTCTTACTGCCGTAACACGAGTATTTTGTGGGTAGTTTCATATTGCTTGCTTGTGCACGAGTACTACAATGATTTGTCATTTAGTATGGAAAATTCTACTGTCGTAATGTGGTTTCCGGATAAGTGCTCACTGTCAGCGAAAGTGTTAATAATTGTGTCATAGCGTGTTGTTGTTGATCCCGGCTGTCATTCAATCATCTTTGACAACCGTTATGGGAAGTCAGAAGCCAGAAAGTCTGTCACTGGTCTTGCCAAGGAGTTGTGGCTATCTGTAGCGGGTAAAGTTAGGCAGTTATAAAGAAAACACTAGAGAGTAGATAGCACAAAGTCACTATATTAGCTATAAGCACAAGAGTAGAAAGAAATAGGAAAATAGCAGATAGTTCACAAGCACCTAAAGTTATATACTACGCGAACAATAGATCGTAATAAATATTTTAGAACGCGCGCGCAGCCTTCCGGCGCGGCGTCGGACGTATGGAGCGACTGTGAGGCAAGGAATTCCGAACAGTCTCGAAGTATGTTCGGGCGTCTTCGCTACTCGCGACCGGCCGGTGCACGGCATAATGGTAGTTTTTACCGACTATAATAAAGCGTGGTAATGCGTTTCAAACACACGCTACAGAGTATCGTGTTATCCAGCTTCCACAACCTAGTGGTTGTGGTAGCCAGATACGCTTCATGTAAAACACTAGTACTCAGCTTCATCCAATTAAATTGGAAGCCGGTAGTTAGGGTCGGCTTCCAATTAGTTCGGAATAGGCTAAGCAGATGATGATAACGTCATCGAAGATAATCACCGTTGTTCCAGCGAAATAAAAGAAAATAACTACCTATTTAATTTTCTCGTCTATTTCAGAGTTATGGATTTAAGAAATACAGGCACAAACCGAAACATAAAGAACCAAAATGGGTAAGAGTTTTAATGTATTTGAATTGAATAGAGAATGGGAAGAAACCTTTATACAGTATGTTAACTAACAGAGGGCGTTCCCGTTATCCCGCAATAGTATAGCATCCATATACATACTAAAAAAATATTACCATTCGAAAATAAAATGTTTTTTATTTATATTAAAATATTTACTAAAAATTTTAAATTGATACGTAAAAGAACACTCTGTACACGCATACGCATTCATAAATAAATTGCGATGTTGCCGTCCTTCAAGTACGCGTGTACAGAGTGTTTCTTTTACGTATCAGTTTAAGATTTTTAGTGAATATTTTAATATTAAAAAAAAATAAAAACATTTTGTTTTCGAATGATAATATTTTTTTAGCATGTACGGAACGCCCTCTGTTAGTTAACATACTGTATAAAGTGGAGAAGACAATACGATCATAAATTTAGCATAGCCTAAATTATGATCTCCTTAGTCCATACAAAAGAAATGTATTCATTATATTTTTCTATTTTCATATTTTTCCACAGGCTCTATTTAGCTACTGCGCTTCTGCGTAGGGTCAAATATCCTGCGTTTAAGTACAAAAATTCTCACGCTATGAAGGTTTTAAGTCAATTCAAAGCATCTTTCACTATAAAATGGCAATTTCATACTTTTACCTCTATTATTTAGATTATTTGATTTTTTTTTATTATTATTTCGATGTTACATCTTATTTTATCCTCACTATGGTTTCCTCGGGGTTAGAATAGTCGGTTTTTCATTTATTGTCGTATCATCTTCCCTACCTTATGGTCCCCTACCGCATTATTACTGGTTTTATTTTTTCACAGCTAAAAGAGAATATATATTTTTCATCCCAACATCTCGGAAAGAGTATTTTTGCTATTCGATATCTGAGTGAAAAAGCCTTTTTATCCGCTAGAGGATAAAGTAAATTGAATTTAGAACATCGTGTGTACTAAGTTTGTGAATTCAAAACATCATTAAACCTATTTACTTCTACCTCCATGGGGCCGAATTTATCATACAACTTTTTTTAATTTGTTAAATTAAAACCTCAGACTCTGGAACCTTCTTGGTGTACTTACTTTTTTTTAATTTACTTTGCGCGCCATTTTTTTTGCATTTAGTTATTTCCTCGCTGAGGTGGGATGAAAAGTTACGTGTTGCACTCGAGTGCAAAGATTTTTCACCTCGTGCTCTTTTGGTTCCCTCGCTAACGCTCAGGATTCTAATGTTTGAATCACTCGCTGCACTCGTGTCGTGATTCAATTTTAGAATCCTTCGCTTGCTCGGTCATCAAAATTAAGCACGCGGTTAAAAAGCAACTGCAATCTTGTATAACAAATAACTATTTTTAATTGATAAAAGGCTCACGTTTTACCACCATCTCACTTGATGGTAAGTGATGATGTCGTCGAAGATGGAGCACGCTTACCTAGAAGTATCCTGCTCACTCTTGATTTAAAGACCCCTAGGTTATAGCTATCGGGAAACACAGACTTCGGGAGGGAATTCCACTCCTTAGCCGTACGCACAATGAAAGTTGAATGAAAGAAATTTGTATGGGTGGGATATAGAAGATCCAAGTACTTATTTGATTTAAATTTCAGTTTCATGTCTCAATCATAGTCTTGACAAACAAAGCGATCCCACATATAAAAAAATCTGTATTTTCTTTTGGGGGTACGAGACCCAAAAAACCTTGTATAGTAAAAAGTTATGGCCATTATTACAAACTCGTACTCCACTGATGAGGCCTCCCTCCATTTTTACAACGGTCTCGATTCTGTGCCTCATACTTACAATTCTTAAGGAAGCCAACCAGGTCTCGTCATTTCCTTGCCATGGCCCCGTATTGCTGTCTCAGGGCACCAATCCTGTGTTTTGCGGGTCCAGAACTTGTCCATCGTGATTGCTTTTTGTCCTGTCCTCTGATCTAAAAGCATACCATACTAAGTGATCTATTTTATTTTATTTTATTGGGACAAAAAACAGTTACATGTTATAATTTTAGTAAATATCAAACTAGTGTAATAGAGGTAAACATGTAACCCACACCAATGTCCGCGGAATAATCTATTAAGTAGACTTAAAACAAAATCACGCATCTGGAGGCGATTTGAGTTAGTTAGAATAAGTAATAATTATTGTGCAAGCAATTGAATAGCCATCCTTTTAAATTTTGATTGAGATAATGAAAATATATCAAGATCTAAAAAGTGTGTGCTATGCACCTCATAATGCCGTGGAAGTGGTAAAGCTTGTGTTAATCAGTTATTGACTTAGCCATATGATTAAGCGTCAATAGCCTAATGGCTAAGGTGTCGAGAATGTGATCGAGAGGTCGTGGGTTCAAACCCCAGCCATCACACCACAGATCATATAAATACAGAGATATGCTTTGTCAAGAAATATTTCGTGTTCAGATGTCTCCGCGTTTCTCCCACTCAATTCACGAATACAAAAGCAAAAAATATAAGAACGGCACACGAGCTCACATTTCTTCCACACACAAATAACTTACAGCGACACAAAAAAACTCATTAATAGAACACATGAAAACAGAGGGCGGCGCTTCTACCTGTGGTTATGGACTCGAGAATAAACACACATATGCAAGTTACGCAAATAGTGAAGTTTTATGTAGTTGTAATAATTATCTTATCTTTAATATCTGTTCTTTTTCCTAAAGATTTTATTGACTGTGAAAATAAAACGATTCAGGATTTTCTTTCGAACATAGCTACTCTATGGAAGTGAAGCGTGATCATAATCGAAATATTAACTTACTATAGTTAGTAAGTTAGTCATACGTATAGTATGTAAACAATACAATTATTATCTAGCGGGTATAAAATACAAAACTACGATATACTTATGTCTGTGGTTTGTCGAATTTCCAGTTAACTTCAGTAATAGCACTAATCAGAGAAACTTTAAAACTGTATATTTTAACGAATATCTGATAAATCACGGATACGAACGATAATAGTCTCTAGAATTCTCATTATTTAATATTCAAATTATGACCAAACTTCTTTTGTATGGAACTCGTTTCTGGGGAAACTACTCCTAAAGTATGTGTCAGAACATCCTACAAAATCACAATTAATGCCAAAGTTTGAATGGATAGATAGGTGTTTATTACTCAATCACGCCAGAACGGCTGAACGGATTGGGTGAAACTTGGCAAAGTGATATATTGTAGTCTGGAATAGCATATAGGCTACTTATAATCTCAGAAAAATGTACGGTTCCCGTAGGGTAATTTCCGATAACCATACGGGTGAAGCCATATAGCTAAAGCTAGTAAGATATACACAATAACTAATCTAAACTACCAAGAAACTAGGATATCAACTTCTCGAATCTAGATTAGGAGAACACAACTAAAAAATTGTCAAAAATCATAAGCAGCGAAGACGTCGCAAGTTGACATTCGAGTAATGGCCGAAACTGGCATCGAGCCGCTTTGCGGCCAGATGCGTTCGCAAGCGCCACGCCCCCTTGCCATATCTCTTGTGTTTATATGATCTGTGCATTACACTATTGCTGTGAACCCACTCCAGACACAAGCATATTTAATGGTAGGGTCAACAAGATTGCTAGTAATGTAAATTAGGTATGCCTATAATGCTAGTTCTCCTTTAAAAAAATCATCTCAACATCAAGAAGATTAAGAAGATTACCTACACTGGTGACGTTAGTTTTAATGAAAAATAATGTAAATTTCAGCATAGTCGAGAATTAAACAACTACCATCCGAAAATTCCCGAGATGTACACCGAAAAGAGACCTCCAAACGGATTACCTATCGTACGTATTTGTTTAACATTAAATTACCGTATTCAACGGTGCATCGAGTTCCAAGCGCGGCTCAAAAAGTAGTCAGCACCAATAACGGGGCTTAATAGTGCCAATGATTTATTTATTTATTATAAGCAATTTATTTAATGCATGCTGGGATTATCGTCAGTAATCTGATGGTGCATCCACACATGCCGCCGGCTTTAGGCCGTGCGCGCACTGCCTTGCGGTGGCCGCAATCGCGGTAGTTCTACCGCACCGGTAGAATGACCGGGGCCACCGGTGACTCTACCGCACGCGTTTATTCCACCGCAGTGCGCGCACTTCTATGACACTCCATACTTCACAGATTTTGCGTTTCCAAAACGCAACGCAGTGCGCGCACGGCCTTACCGACACAATTTAAATAGAATTATCCATGGGAATTGGCTAAAAACAAAAAAAAAACAATAATAATGCAGGAGGGTACCGTGCTACTATCGCAATGTTTACGTCAACTGACGGCCATGTTGAACAAATGCAATTGTCTGATTGGCTTTCATGGACTTAACTTTTTTTAACATTTGAAAAATACTGTCTCATGGATCTATCTGATGTAGATAAAATATTATGATTTTAACGGTTTATTTCTCATGAACCATGCGGATTTATACGCAACTGATAAAATTGTTTAAAAACATATGTGTCACTTAACTTCAAACTCGGATAAATCCACTCTAGCCTCTTAGGAGATATTTACAAAAAAGTGATAATAGTCTTAATTTCATGAATTAAAATGCAGTATTTTGTTTTTATGGTAACAGGTATTGAATAAAACGATCCTGTTTAGTAAATTCAGTATTTAACCCATTAATTCTTTCAAAAATGCAATATTTAGATTGGATTTACCTTCATTTGATATAATGGAACGCAATTTATCTATCTTTGAAAAAACTCAGTGTGCATTTATAGAATTTTGATTTAACAGGTCTGGATTTGTCTGGATTTGAAAATATACGATCAGAACTAGGGTTGTGGTAGTGGCGAAATAACGGTATACCATCGATAGTCAAATTTTGTTAGCTAACTGAATAATACAAACAAAATAAGGAAATCTAGTTTTATTTTACAAAAATAAGAGGTAACCGATTTAAATGATTTTAAACAAAATTCAATATTTCTTCTGAGTCATCTTCTTCAATTTCTTCTTTGTGCATTGGTCGCCCTATTACACTGTTAAGCACTTTTTTATAATGTTTTAATTCCACCAACGATGCCCAGTCTTGGCCAAAGTTCGTTTGCAGTAATTTACGAACACCAATTAGTTTTGCTTCATGAACCTGAATTTGATCAAATTTTGATCCTGTATACCTACCCAAATCTGACCTGACAGTTCTAATATGTACTGAATATTATATCCTTACATACTCATTATATCCAAATTATTCTGTAACAGTACCTACAACAACAAAATAATAATAATCGATAATAGTTAGCATAACACTAGTGCCAACCCGGGATTCCAAACGACGCTTAGGTATAGGTATTTCAAACTTACCGAATTTTCGCTCTTTCCTCTTTCTTACGGCGAAATTTTATATTAGGCCGCATGCGGGCTTTACTTGGTGACACAATTTAAATAGAATTATCCATGGGCATTGGCTAAATAACAAAAAGAAACAATAATAATGCAGGAGGGTACCGTGCTACTATCGTAAGGTTTACGTCGACTGACGGCCATGTTGAACAAATGCAATTGGCTGATTGGCTTTCATGGACTTAACTACATTTGAAAAAAACTGTCTCATGGATCTATCTGATTTAGATAAAATATTATGATTTTAACGGTTTTTTTCTCATGAACCATGCTGATTTATACGCAACTGATAAAATTATTTAAAAACATATTTTTTTTTCCTTTTTCTTGATACCAAAATCTTAAAAATGTTCAGAATTGGATTTATCCGAGTTTGAAGTTAAGCGACACATTTGACAGCGTCTGTCGGATGCTGTCAAAATATCATACGATCTATCCTTTATGGCCGTTTATGGCACTTCAACAAATGTGTTGATGGCAATTTTGAGCCTCTGGAAGGGTTTTTGGAAGCCTTGAACATAGGAAAATTTAAGCTCAATATAAAAAACAATATTTTATTTATTTTATTTTTATAATTAGAGTTACCAACATTTGATTACACTCATACAATTACATAATAATAACAAGCAATAGGGAATGAACATAACCGTAACAAACAATTATAGGTAACTACAACACTAACATATACATAATATAGTTAAATACAGTTAGTTAAATTTATTGCTATCTTACAAATACTTTAATTAACTTTATAGAATATCAAAAGGTAGAAAAAAGTGTAATTGGGGGAATATTACCGTTTTTTTAATTCATAGCGGATTGGTCTGTAGATGTTTGAATATTTTAGATCTAATTAATCTATACTAATATTATAAAGCGGAAAAGTTTGTTTGTTTGTTTGCTTGAACGCGCTAATCTTCGAAAGTACTGGGTGGATTTGGATGCAATTTGATATGGAAGTAGCTTGAAGCTTGAGGAAGGTTATAGGCTACTTTTTACGCGACTGCAAAAAAGGAGAGTTATGATTTTACCGTGATAGAATCCACGGGAGCGAAGCCCCGCGTGAGTACTAGTATACTAATATTAACTAATAATTTCATGTTAAAAAACCTATCAAGTCCCAAAAATGGTGTTACCAATGTGTGCAACATAGATTCAGATATGGTACCCTGGAGAAGGAGTGGCATCAGGTCCTCGCATCGTAACTAAGTTTTCGTGACCCATCGTCAATCCATTCGATATTTTTTCCACCACAGTAAGGATGTTAGAAAGCAGTAGATTGTAACGTTCTCCGTTATAATTGCTGCAAGGCGTTTCAATGCGAGGATAAACGAATAAATAAATGAAAGTTCTGAGTGGTCTATAAATGTATATCATTTAATCTTTATTAAGGTTCCGAACTCGAAGGGCAACCAACGGAACCTTATTGCTCTGTCGCTGTGACTGTCTATCAGTGGTTAATCTCTCATGAACCAAATTAGGTAGAAGTTTAATTTTTTACAGAGTGTGTATTTCTTTTATCAGTCAAACTCACACATAAACAAACACATTTGATTTATTCAATTTTGTCATATTGTTATAAATAACATTTGTCTATTTTATATTTCAGCATGAAACACCACGTCCATTTTATAAGATAGTACGTATACTTGATTTAATATTATATACAATTCTATTATTTTAATTGCGATAGTGAGTTTGTTTGTTGGGCTCTTACGTGACAGCTGAAAAGATGTGCATAACTTTAGATTAATCAATTTAATAGGTATATTTTAGAATGAAAAATTTAGATAGCACCACGAAGAAGTTATAGTTAAAAAGGTTTCAAGGGTAATTTCTGTGTTTGATGGACAAATTCTATATTAACACAAGAGAAGTCGCAAGCAAAACTTAGTACATTAATGTTCAAAGAAACTGTATCAAGGAACTGTATACTTGGCTACAACGGACTCTTCTGTAACTACCATACAAAAAACATAATCGCATTAATCGATAAATAACACATTTTGCAGCTTTTCTTTGAATATCAGTCTATATATATAGATAGTAATGGTTCAAAAATAACATATGCACTATACAGTCCGTTTCAACTAATAACAGGAATGACTATAAGCGCCATATTGTGACGTCATAGCTGTCAAATCGAACAAATAAGGTAGAGTGTGCAAACGAAGAAAAAAAAATTAATCTTTAAACTTGAAGGCTTCAAATTCCTTAAATTTTTCTTTAATAATTTTGGAATGGCTTCTGGGCTATTTCCAATATTGAAAACAAGATGGAAAAAAGTAAGTTAAAAATTATGGCTTTAAATTATTAAATATTATATTTAGATAATTTTGGTTAATTAATATCTAGTGGGGCGTGTCGAGCCAATTTATTTCGGAAAACTAAGATCTCAGCCCAGGCCTTGTTCTAAAAGTTGCCTAATTAATAAAAATAATTCTTTTTATTTCAGAATGATAATTTAGATTTCAAAACAATCGTAAGGAAACAATTTTATTATTCACATGTATTGACTATTCATAGATACTATAATATTTAAAATAGGAAAGTCTATCTGTTACGCTTTACGGCTAAACTGCTGAATTGGTAATGATAGAATTGGACATGGTGACAGCTTAAAATCCATTCAACAATGGACAAATTTTTACAAACCCTAACAGACTGAAATCCTCTATTTCAGTTTGTTAGGGATAGACTTTCGCGTTTGGAAATTATGTTCTGATAAATCGTACGAAAGAAGTCACAGGCTGACTAATAACTCGTAAACAATAATTTCAATTTTTTTTCTACATAATAATTAATGTAATTTAAGCTTTTGAGGTACTTACCGCCACCTGAGCTAGCCCAACTAGCTCTTAGATTCCAGGATCTCAAAAATATAAATAAATTAAAAGTATCGATAGTAACTGAAGGTTATTTTCTCATTGCCTTGACGTTTGAGCCAGTACAGCTGTGGTAGAAGCAGTTTTTCTTGAAAATTACTTTCTTATCTCTTACTGCTCTAAAGCTAAGCCTAATATCTGTTGTCAAGCAGTAATTAATGGGACAGATTTGGTAAAAAAAGCTTTGCTTATTTTGTTTCACTTCCTTATAAAGTCTTCTGCCACATCTGTCCGCCTATCTGTTCGAAATTCGAAAACTACAAAACAAATTTCCATGCAGTTTTCACCAACGGGTAGAGTAATTAATGAAAAAGGTTTTAGTGTATAATTTATTTAGGTTAAATAGTAGAATAAGATCATGCAAAGTTAGGTCGGATCGCTAATAAAAAAATATTAATATTGCAAATTGGTCGTCATTATTATTCTTAAATAAAACTAGATGAGGCCGTTGTTTTCTAGCTAACTTTAGAAGAAACGTGGAATAGAACTCTGAGGTGAAAGCCTCTTTTGAAGTCCATACAATACATACTGGTACACAGAAGAACCGTGTAGGTTAATATCTGAGCGAACAACTCAAACATTTGAAAAAAGAAAGGCCTGGCAATTCTTAGTTGACTAAGAAACACCTGCCTCATGTAACATTGATATGTTAGATGAGGCCGGTGTTTCCTAGTCAACTAAGAAATGGCCAATATGATTATCGGCCTCATATACAAACTTTTATTTTATTGTCTCTTTTTATAACTATACAGTATGTTAACTAACAGAGGGCCTTCCCATTAACTCGCAATAGTATAGCATCCATACATGCTAAAAAAAATATTACCATTCGAAAACAAAATGTTTTTTTTTTAATATTCACTAAAAATGTTAAATTGATACGTAAAAGAAACACTCTGTATACGCATACGCATTCATAAATAAATTGCGACGTTGCCGTCCTTCAAGTACGCGTGTACAGAGTGTTTCTTTTACGTATCAGTTTAACATTTTTAGTGAATATTTTAATATTAAAAAAATAAAAATATTTTGTTTTCGAATGGTAATATTTTTTTAGCATGTATGGATGCTATACTATTGCGGGTTAACGGAAACGCTCTCTGTTAGTTAACATACTTTATTTCAGTTACAGAACATCACCCTTAAATATTTATCGCCAACCTAATGAGGATTGTATTCCTTAAGATTATATTCCTTTTTATTAGATTTAAATTTATAATGGAATAAAATATGTATTTAAGTTTATAACGTAATAAAATATGTATTTATAATAACAGGGCAGAGGTGATCCCAGCGACCAGAATTTGTTGGAGCAAATGGTAAACTTTCATTAATATTTTGTAGTAAACACAATTCTGCTAGAACAAAAGTACCGGTGTTTAGTATCTGAAGAGATACAGCGGCCCCGTCATGCAAAGGTAACTGAAGGAACAGGGTGGGTTTTAGTCAGTAGAAGTCTGGCACTCCCTTCCGCTCCACTCAGAGACAGCGGAGTAGGTTGATGATTTACTCCCCGAAAAACAGTTCCACAATTATGCGGTCAAGCTGTCATGCCTACGTATTTTTAAAATAAGAACACTGTTCCTTTACAACACTGTGACTTTTCGGTCTTTGATTTTGAGTTCTAGAATACTTCGATCTTTCAAATATTGCTATAAATAAAAAAAACGGTTCAAGACGAATTGAGAACCTCCTCCTTTTTTTTTGAAGTCGGTTAAAAAGTAATTCAGACCAGTCAGCTACATCCACTTCTCCAAAGAATAAAAGCCTGAAATTATGCTTAATTTTTTAGGAAGTTCAAGAGAATGACGCGATTTTCCCCAAACCCGACGGTATGCCCTTTGGTGGCGATGACAACTATGATTTAGATAAATTGGTAAGTTAAATCACTATTATCAAATCAGAAATCATTTAGCCGAACGTCGTCCATAGCTTGACATAGGCACGGTAATGTTATTCTTTTATTTCAGGCACTAATGCTCGTTTGTGGTATGCGTTACCCATGGAAGTGAGGCGTTCTCAAACGCTACCAACGTTCAAAACAATGGTGAAGGAGCATTACCTCTCGCTATAGTTTTTCCCCTCCTTTCTCAATGATACATTTGATATTTATTAGTATATATTTTTGATATTGTATATATGTATTTTATATTATTATGTTTAATTAATATTATTTATGATGTTTGTCCACTGACAGTCCTAAATCTGTTTCCTTTAAGTTCTGTCCATTCAAAGGTCATCTGTAAGAGATCGCCCTGTTCGATTAGACCACCTATTGTTCACTAGTTTTACTTATTTTCCATAGAAATATTGTAAGGTGTACAATAAAGTATATAACAAATAAATAAAGCCCATAGAAAAATATATTTGCACGAATTGGCGGCGTCGTGTTACGCTATGAGGTGTCACGTAATCTCTCACAAAATCGTCGATATATGAGACCCTTTCTTTAGAACTCTTCTTTGAGGAAAGTTTCCAGTTGGAGGGTCGGAACTCGTACCACGAATGACAAGAAAAAAGACAGTTTTATTTAATTTGCATAGCTCCATCTCTAATGAACTTTATTGTTTCAGCCAGCCAGACTGACTTTGACGGGAAAGGTAACCATACTCTAATATTATTGTATTTTGAAACATTCCCACAACCCAACCTGGAGTCAATAAATTGAGAGATACATATATATAGCTTGATATTAGATGACATAAGTGTCAAGCTATGGGGTATTTTAAGCTTAAGGGTCATTTTGGATATCGTATAATTACGATGTCACATATATAATTATTTATTGTTTAATTACATTTTTTTTTCAGTGGCCTGAGTTTAATGAATTAATAGCTGCGGAAAGGGTAAATAATCCGTAAATTTTCTATGATATTAAATATTTAATTAATATGCGAACCGTGCATACATACGACAACAACTAAAAACATTGCAAAACAAAATTAAACAAAGTTATTTCAACATCACTACTATGTAATTTTATATAGGTACATAAAACAGCAAATTACATGAAATAATCTAGTAAATTATACGTAACGTTAGGAACACCATTTTTAGGGTTCCGAAGCCGAATGGAAAAAAACGGAACCCTTATAGTTTCGTCAAATCTGTCTGTCCGTCCGTCCATATGTCACAGCCATTTTATTCCTATTAAGACTAAGTATATATGTGAAACTTGGTAGGTAGATGTGGTCTGTGAACCGCTTTCCGATTTTTAGACAAAAATAAAAAAAATAAAAAAAAATGAGAGGGGCTCCCCATACATAGAACTGAAACTGATTTTTTTTATAGACCACTTTTAATAATAAAGGAGTGAAAAATCTAAAATAAATATTCTGTAGATCTTAATGTAAACTTTCAACAAAAATTAGTTTGAACGAGATCGGATCATTAGTTTTTAAGATATAGCATTTCCTGAAACTGCAAATATAACTTTGTATTTCATACTAACACTATGAAAAACAAAGTTATTTTGCGTAGTTATTACGGAACCCTTCATGGGCGAGTCTGACTCGCACTTGGCCAATCTTTTTTCTTTTTTTCGGTGAGACTCAAACACCCACCCTATTCCTTCAGTTGCCTTTGCGGTCCGGGGCCACGTTATCTCGTTAGACCATTCCCGCCATTTCATTTCCGAACATTAGGAACCCTTGCATTCTCATAAAAAATCTACTAAATAAAACTTAAGACTATGTTAGTATATTATATATATTATGTATTATGATAAATATGTATGTAAGTTTATATAAGTTTGTATATGTATAATAAGTTTGAGTAGCCCTGTAAATCAAATAAATGTAAAGTAAAGTAAAGTAAATAAAAGAGTAGCCATGTATAAAATGTTGTCTAATACAAAAAAAAAATAAAATTTGGTAGTACATTTGGCGGCTTAATTTGTTGCATTTCAACCCTGCTATGACGTCCTGCAAGGAATACGTCGAGTTACCAGTAGCCCTATATGATCAACTTATTTTTTTTTATGCACCTGCCATGTTATCTGTTCACCACCCATGGTAGACTGGTAGGGAATGCCTATGGCATTAAGTCCGCCTTTGTACATTTTGTGTTGCATAAAGTTTTAATAAATAGATAAAACTGCATAAAAAACAAGCAAATACATAACACAAGCAAAGAAGACTGCACGTGCACGAATTAATTACTGAAAAAAAAACGATACTAATTGTACCCCGTATTGCCGCCGACGCGCCGCCTACATATCTGAGGCATAAATGATATTATAATTTAAATGAAAGCACTTTTTATCTCATTATGTACGAACATTGTTCATTATCCTTATCATCAGCTAAGCCTTTTCCTAACTATTATTATCTATATAATAAAAATGAATGGCTAAATGTGTTGCTAAGCGTAAAACACGAAAACGGCTGGACCGATTTGGATGATTCTATTTTTGTTGTTTGGTTTTGTCAGGAGAAGGTTCTTATGAAAAAAAAAAGTAGGAAAGGTCTCAAGGGTAGGGGTAGAGTAGGGTAGAGGTAGGGTAGGGGTAGGGGTAGGGTACGGTACGGTAGGTAGGGGTAGGGTATTGGTAGGGTAGGGGTAGGGGTAGGGTACGGTACGGTAGGGTAGGGGTAGGGTATTGGTAGGGTAGGGTAGGGTAAGGGTAGTGTAGGGTTTGGGTAGGGTAGGGGTAGAGTAAGGTATGGGTAGGGTATCGGTAGGATAGGGGTAGTGGTATCGGTTGGGTAGGGGTAAGTTTATACACGAACGAAGTCGTGGTGGGTCAGCTAGTTATTATACAACGCGTAACGGAAACCCCATATCTATCCAAATGGGCTGAAGATAACATCTGGTATGGAGTCTCTATGCACAGTTTCAGCACAAAATAACTGAGTCAAAGAATTGATACCAAATTATTGGTATTACACGTTGTATATTTATTGCAGACGAAAATTATCCATATAAAACTAATATAATACCAATGACAAACAAACTCAAATTACACATAATACGCACACTACTACAATGAATAATAACCTTTATAACTATTCTTTGAAACGATGTTGCACTTAGGAAGTGTCTGTCTTTGAAACGATTGACTAAGAAAAAATGGTTGTAGGAACCTCTATGTTATTTTTAAAGATCTATTGACACACTTCACGAATAAGTTTGATGATTATTTTTTGGATCCAGTTCCTTGTATGTAAAAAAAAATAATTAAGGGGCTCCCCCTTAATTTCTTTATTTATTGTTGATAGTTTCGCGTTTGACCACCATCTCACATGATGGTAAGCAAAGCATTGAAGATTAAGCACGCTTGCCCAGATACAACCTATTCACTCGTAAGGACTCCCAGGTTATAGCTATCTGGAAACACAGACTCCGTTGACTAATGTTTTGTTTTTTTTTTTTTTTTGTATAAAAATCAAAGGAAAGCCGTTTACAGAATATATTTATCTACCAAGTCTTAACTGTGTAGTTATTATAGTTTCGGAATGGAATGACTATGACATACGTTTGGACAGAGAGGCAGACCGATATGAAGAATCTAAGAGAGTACCGATTTTGCGATCGGCTAGGGAACCATTTTTAGGGTTCCCTAGCCAAATGGCAAAAAACGGAACCCTTATAGTTTCGACATGTCTGTCCGTCTGTCTGTCCGTCCGTCCGTCCGTCCGTATGTCACAGCCATTTTATTCCGAAACTGTTAGATCTGTACATGTGAAACTTGGTAGGTAGCTGTATTCTGTGAACTGCTTTCCGATTTTATGAATAAAAATAAAAAAAATCAAAATAAAGGGGGGCTCCCATACATCCATGTATGGGGACTGTATGTACTGAAACTGAAAATATATTTTTTCATGAAACCTATGCGTGTGTAGTATCTATAGACAGGTTTAAAAATGACATTGAGGTTTCTAAAACCACTTTTTCATAAAGTTAATCGTTTAAAAGATATACTCTTCTAAAGTGGTAAAATGTGTGTCCCCCCTCTAACTTCTATAATTATGGAGTGAAAAATCTAAAAGAAATATATGCTATAGATCTTAATGTAATCTTTCAACCATAATTGGTTTGAACGAGATCGGGTCTGCAGTTTTTCAGTTACAGCATATTTTCTAAAACCGCAAATATAACTTTGTGATTTATACAAACACTATGAAAAACAAAGTTATTTGGCGTAGTTGTAAAAATTGCAAATAAACTAATTTTAAGAAATTTTTATGTTTTTTTTTAATAACTATATTAAATTATATTTATTATAGTTACTACGGAACCCTTCATGGGCGAGTCTGACTCGCACTTGGCCAATTTTTTTTCTGTTTGGGAAAATCATCCAATGTCTTCTCCCGCTGTGGGTTGAGCGGAAGGGAGTGTCAGACTTCTACTGACTAAAAACTCACCCTGTTCCTTCAGCTGCTCTTGCGTGTCGGGGCCATGAAATTTCGTTAGAACATTCCCGCAACCCCGGTAGGCAATGGGACTATGGAGCCTCATCACTTGTGCAGACGACTCTTTGAGGCAGGCGCGGAACACTCGGGGGTTAAGGAACCCTAAAAAGGCAAAAATAACCACGGAATGTGTTATTATAGCTATGCTTTTTGGTCATTCATGGCGCTTAAATCTTGATTGTTTTGTTTCAGGCAAAATATAAAGGCACTGTTATGGAAAATGTAAGTTTTATACTTTTAACGTCTCGTAAGTATACTACATTTTATCGATTCCTCGGGCAAAAAGTGATATTGGGTTTTTCTGTAAGGATTTTTTTTCTTCAGAATGAGCTCACTCACCTCGATCTCGCCTGATGGTAAGCGATAGTGAACCCAGAAGATGCCTATTTACTCTTGCTTTAAAGGTTGAAAGGTCATAAGTGGCAAGAACAAACAGAAGCCGGCAGAGAATTCCACAGCTTGGAAGTGTGCACAATAAATGTGGAGGAGAAGCGCTTGGTACGACAAGACGGTATATCAACCAAGTGTGGATGGTATCCAGCCGTGCGTCTGGTAGACCGGTAGTGAAAGGGAGATGGATGGATCAGGTCATGGAGCTCCTGCGCACACTCCCCGAAGTACAATCTGTAGAAAACCGACAGGCAAGCAACGGTTCGCCGATGAGCCAGGCTATGAAGCTTGCCCGAATGCGCCTCGTCGCCTATAAGCCTTTTAGTCCTGCGCTCGATCGAGTCCAGTGCTGCAAGTTGGTATTTAATTTCTCAGTAGTAGCCCGGAGTTTGGGAGATGGCGGTGTGATACCTCCTTGACGTTTACAAACAGTTGAATTTAATTACACAAGCATCGTTACATGGTGAACAACCCACCCATACACACTAAACGTTTTGGGAATACCTTCATTGTGCGTACGGCTGAGTGGAATTCCCTGCCGGAGTCTGTGTTTCCCGATAGCTATAACCTAGGGGTCTTTAAATCAAGAGTTAATAGGTTACTTCTAGGTAAGCGTGCTCCATCTTCGACCACATCATCACTTACCATCAGGTGAGATGGTGGTCAAACGCGAACCTATTATCAATAAAAAAAGAACCTAGATCAGGAAAAACTATTTGTTGACCATTTAAACATTTGTTTCGTGCGGAGATCGAACCCTTAATACGCAAAGCAGCTGCCAAACGTCAATCGTGCTCTCAAACATGATACTGCTTGGTACAAAATAAGTTTATTTATACAACGTGTAATTTAAAGGGTATATACATACCGAGTGCACCGCTTGTTTGGATGATAACAAACGATATGACAAGGGTTTTCTAATCCTATGTCTACATGTGTGGAGCATATTAGAAATTTCAATACATTGATACCAGAGGCCGAATTTTTCAAATTAAGAAGAACGAAGAGAATTATCATTTTATTGGCAAGTGACGTGGAAAGTGATGACCCTCATAGTGCTGTGACACGTTTGTTATTACTGGTATTCAAGAAACATATGAAACCAATAATTTGGGGTCAATTCTGTGAGTCACTTATTTTGAGCTGAAACTTTGCATAGAGACTCCATACCAGATGTTGTCTTCAGTCCTTTTGGATAGTTATGGGGTTTCCGTTACACGTTGTATAATTAGCCTATAAAGTTCCCACAGCTGGTACATAGACTTTCTCTCTATGAAAGGGAATGGGCCGTAACCACCCACACGGAGCCAGTGTGGGTTGGTGGATTGATATCTTCGGATTTTTGGTCCCAAGACTGCTGGTTTCTTCGCGATATTTTCCTTTATCGCTTTTGAGACTAGAGGTAATGATGAAAATTACACAAAGTAATATGCGTGCTTGGGCTCGAACTTATGACCTGCAAATTGTAAGTCGTACTAGTAACCAATTTGGCTAAAGTGTCGGACCATGACCATGGGCGAACCACTCGACTGATGAGATGCAGACTCGGCTACCCCACATTAATCCACAATAGCTTCCCATCAGAGCGTATTGCTTCAATACCAGAGGCCATACCATGACGTGTTAAAACGAGAGGGATGGAGCTATATTATTTTATAGCTCCATCCCTCTTTCTCGCTCGAACGACTCACGTTTTAACACATCATGGTATGGCCCCAGGTATAAGTTTATAACAGTCCAACTCCTGACCACTATTTTACTGCGTAGAAACGGACTTCCAAACTCATTACATTATTGCCCTGAACCCAGTCCAGACACAAGCATATTTAGCTTAGAGGGATTAACAAGATTGCTAGTAATGTGAATTCTACCCACATAGCTAATTCTCGTAAAATAAAAATAAAAAAAACCATCGGTCCTGCTGTGACTGCTCTCTAAGTTTAATAGCTAAATCTGTTATGTTTGTTTATAATCTTTTTGTAATATTTATTATTGTTTCCAGTGGCAAGACAGTGCACACATGTGGGCTGTGAGTATATTGATGAATAGTTTTTGCTTGCGGCTTCGCTTACGTGTAAAGTTCTGCATCAAGTTTTCGAGTTTCCTATATGTTGCCTCAATGTAATAGCTATATATAACAAAAAAAGTTTAATTTAAATCCGTCTAGTAGTTACGGAGATTAGCGTGTACAAACAGACGACGAAGACCACCACCAATTATTTTTCCTTAAAATCTCTAAACTATATTCAATATATGACACACTTATAATTTTACTGTGATATTATGACTAAGTATTAACTGGTTGCGCCTGCGTCTTCGTCCGCTGGGAGTCCATAATACCTTAGTTTGTTAAGACGTAGTCCGTTCCCGTGGGTATTCCGGAATAAAAAAGGTGGCCTCTATATCGCCCTTAAGCCAAAAAAATAACAATAAAAGATTTCAGTTTTAGTATAATCTAAATAACAATAAGCACTTGAGAAAAAACAGTTATTTTTGAATCACAGACAGACACTAATTTTATTTTTTGTTGTAAAATGAACTCTATTTTAACGTGGATACAACTACAACTCAAGCTGAATTTAATAACGTTTAGCGTTCGACATTTTGAAATTCATTTTGTCTGAGACTAAAAATTTCATTAATTAAAAATCTATGTTTTCAGGCTTACTCCAGGCAACTTTTAGTTAGATATAATAGCCAGGCAAGTAATTAAATATAATATTTATCGCTATGTTCTCTGAATTCTTCAACCGTGACCGGACGAGTTTTTTTTTTAATTATGATCCACTCTTGTCATACAGACAGGAGTGGATTCTGTGATAAAACTTTTCGCGTAAACACAGACGTAAGACAGCTAACTACGTATTGAAGTTGTCTTTCTTACTTGCTGCCGGGGTTGCGGAAATGTTCTAACAAGATGCCACGGCCTCCGAACGCAAGTGTAACTAAAGAAATAGGTTGGTTTTTTAGTCAGGAGAAATCTGATACTTTCTCCTTGTTCCACACAGAGCGAGATGAGTAATTTTAGTATTGACAGCTCGAAAAAGATATGATTTTGATGGGATAGCTTGTCTTTTTAAATCTTGCACAAATTTCCGACCATATTTAATTAATTCACAAGTGTTACGTCGTTAAGTAACTTGTCTCTTTCCACAAAATAAGTCTGTTGACACAATGGCGGACTTACAGCTGATAGCGACAACTTTTGGGTATACTGAAATACCTCTATCTCATGTACTCTGTTCCTCTGATGATACGAAATGTTTTAATTTTTACAGAAAAAGAAATCGGCTCAAGTAAGTTTTGTCCTCCCACTTAACCGATTTTAATGTGAAGTTAAGAGATAAATTGGACCTTGGGAAAACAAGTTGGTTATTTTTTCCCTGCATTTGAGGCGAGCGAAGTCGCGGGCAGAAGCAAGGATTATTTAACTAGACCAACAGGCCTTTGAATTTTTTCATTAACTTGAAGTCAGTATCCAAATCTACAGGACCGATTAAGTTGAAAATTTGCTTCATATACGACCATCTATGATTCAAATACGCACGCATAAATAGATAAACTTTGAATTAATTTAAAGTTCTTTACAGTTACATGAAAACTTGTCAAAAGGCCATTGTTAAAAAGAATACCTACTATTTAATTAATTATTTGTTTTTGTGGAAGTCTGTAATAAGGCTAGGTTTCTTATTTTTAGAAAACAATATTTTCACACACACGTTATTTTGTTTTTCTTTTTAATTACGAATGAGCCCGCTGTTGACCTCGATCACACCTGATGGTAAGTGTAAGATGAAGTCTACGATCGAACGAGCGAGCCAGAAGATGCCTGTTCACTCTTGCTTTAAAGGCTGATGGGTCAACTCAGCATATTGGGATGAGATGCGGCACTTTTTTGCATCCTACCCATGGCGGCAAGCTTGTTTTTCATCGTGCAACCCATCGATCTGCGCTGATGCAATTGTCGACGTGGTACGTCAGGCTATGGGATATTGTATCCCATTTTCTGACGTTCCACTTGGCTATGAGGCTTGGCCTTGATATAATGCAGCAAGCCGGATTGCGCAAGGAGCAGGCTTACCAAGCCTGAGCCTCAGTCCGCAGTTGCGGCAGCGCTAGTATTGGTGTTCACGCATTGAAGACAGCGTTTAACTCTGCCGCTAAGGTCTGCAAACGGGTTGTACGAATTGGGGCCACATTGGCAACCTATTATACCCTTCGAGCAGTAAGCAGTTTTGGTCCCTCGCCAAATCGGTCGAGTCGAACTTCTGTCGTCCTTCGTTGCCTTGCATGGTAAAACCGGATTGAACACTGGAACACTGGCTCGGTACCGCGCAAGAGAAAGCAAATTTATTTGCCTCCCTTTTTGTCGAAAATTCGCGTCTAGACACAGGGTATAACTCTTACCTCACTGCGACTCCGTAATGCTGGAAATCGTCCGTAAAGCCCTTTGTAGTCTAGACGTGAACATTGCCAGTGCGCTGGACGGAATACCTGACGGAGTCCTAAAAAGTTGTGCTCCAGAGACAATGAGCTCTTCAGCGACCACCAGTATGTCTTCCATCGTGGTCAGTCCACCGGAAATCTTCTTGTATATGTCACGCACTGTTAGGGCGAGGCCATTGAGAAACACGGTGAAGCCCTTGCGGTATCACTCGACATCTCAAAGGCCTTGACAGGGTCTGGCACGCTAGTTTGCTCAGCAAGCTTTCCGCATTTGGTGTTCCTGCTGGCTTATGCAACTGGATTTCCGACTTTTTGAGTGAGCGGTTGATCTGAGTGGTCATCGATGGCTGCTCATCGGATCTTATGGCAATTAATGCCGGTATTCCTCAAGGGTCTGCTCTTTTTGAGACTCTTTTTCTACTGCATATTAATGACCTACTTCAGCTGGGAGTAGTTGGGTACGCAAATAACAGCATAGTCTCGGAAATATACTTATCTAGTTCTAGAGCTGACAGTGAAGAAATTGGCACTCTCAGAAAGGCTATGAATTCGACCTTAAATCTCGTTTCCAAATGGGGTGACGATCAAATTCAACTCTGGTCAAATTCAACACTCTGAAAACTCAGAATTGTCTTTTCAGCGCTAAAAGGAGCCCATTTCAACTATCCCCTACTTTCCGAAGTACATCTGTGCCAGTTACCGACCGCCTGGAGCTTTTGGGCATGGAGTTGACGTCAGAGCTCAACTTTGGCTCAACCATCGAGTCCAGAGCTCAGATTGCAGCAAAAAAAGCTAGGAATCCTACACAGGGTGAGGCGGTACTTCACGCCTGGACAGCTTCTGACATCAGACCTCAACTTCGGGTCAACCATTGAGTCCAGAGCTTGGACTGCAGCAAAAAAGCTACGAATCCAACACAAAGTGAGGCGGTACTTAGCTTTTCAATCTTTATAAAGCACAGGTTCGTTCCTGCGTGGAGTATTGCAGCCACTTGTGGGATGGCTCTGCAAAATACCAACTTGCTGCATTGGAATCGATCGAGCGTAGAGCTAAAAAGCTTATAGGCGACGAGGTGCTAGTGGATAAGCTTCATAGCCTGGCTCATGGTGAACCGTTGCTTGCCTGTCAGTATTTTACAGATTGTACTTTGGGGAGTGTGCGCAGGAGCTCCATGACCTGATTCCTCCATCTCCCTTTCACTACCGGTCTACACGACGCACGGCTGGGTACCATCCACACTTGGTTGATAAGACAGTAGTCTTGTCGTACCAAGCGCTTCTCCTCCACATTTATTGTGTGCACAGCCAAGCTGTGGAATTCTTTGCCGGTTCCTTAGTTCCCTGCCACATATGACCTTTCAGCCTTTAAAGCAAGAGTACGAGTAAATAGGCATCTTCAGGGCTCGCTCGACCCATTGTAGACCTCATCTATCGCTTACCATCAGTTGAGATCGAGGTCAAGAGTGGGCTCATCTATACTAATATTATAAAGAGGAAACCTTTGTATTTTTGTATGTTTGTATTGAATAGGCTCAAAAACTACTGGACTGATTTCAAAATTTCTTTTACCATTACTTAGAGGGATTCTTCCGAATCCGTATAGGCTATATTTTATCCCGGAAAATAGATAGGATTTTTCGTGGTAGTGAAAATTGTGGAGTAAGGCGTCGAAAAAACTGCCGTACGTTAACGATTCTCGCGAACGCTGCCTATATTTAATATAAACATTGCACCCGTGCGAAGTCGGGGCGGGTCGCTAGTCCGTAATAAAAAAAAAACAATAAAAAAAATATGTGGCAGGGAATACAGAAGCCGGTAGAGAGTTCCACACCTTGGCTGTTCCCACAATAAATGTAGAGGAGAAGTTTAATCATAAATAATGTTAATGTAACATTAAATTTTACTTATTTAAAACTTTATGAACTTAAAGTAATGGTTTGTAAGTTACACAATAGAACCTCAAAACCGGCTTTCTGTTAATTCTTACGCTATAAAGGCTGAGTCCAAATTTTCTTTTAAGCGTAAATGTAAAGCCACTACTTAAAAGCCTGTCATTCTTGGTTTGGTCTTCACCATAATTATAGTTAGTTCTTTTAATCAGACGGATTAATATAAATATTTATTATTTTAGAATATACAACGTGTAATTTAAAGGGTATATACATAGCCGACCGAGTGCACGGCTTCTTTGGATGATAACAAACGATATGGCAAGGGTTTTCTAATCCTATGTCTACATGTGTGGAGCAAGTGTAGAAATTTCAATACATTGATACCAGAGGCCAAATTTTTCAAATTAAGAAGAACGAAGAGAATTATCGTTTTATCGGCAAGTGACGTGGAAAGTGATGATCCTCATAGTGCTGTGACACGTTTGTTATTACTGGTATTCAAGAAACATATGAAACCAATAATTTGGGGTCAATTCTGTCAGTCACTTATTATGAGCTGAAACTTTGCATAGAGACTCCATACCAGATGTTGTCTTCAGTCCTTTTGGATAGATATAGGGTTTCCGTTACACGTTGTATATATATTTTTATTATTATGTATTATTTGTGTACTCTTTCCATAATGTATGCTTTTTTAATTTCACCTGCCACATTGTGGTCTTTTTAACCCAATGGTTGACTGGAAGAGAATGTTTTGTTGCATTAAGTCCGCCCATGTACCACTACCATACATATAGTTTAAATAAATAAATAAGATACTAGGAATAAAATTATATATTTATTTACAGCGATCAAAACCCCAGTCGAAGGCGTTTGACCCAAATCTTGGAGTAAGTTATTAATTATTTTTGATTAAATGCTAAATATTAACTTTTTGCTCGATAGTGCGCCTATATTCTTAGAATCAACCGGATAACGCCTTTCTCCTTAATTTCTGATATAAGCATTCCCTTTTTCTTTTTCTTTGCATTTCTTTCCTTCTTTGTTATGTACTTTCAAGTTATAATTTTTATACCTCTGCA
The DNA here is from genome assembly GCA_943138885.2 of Tholera decimalis. Lineage (NCBI taxonomy): Eukaryota > Metazoa > Arthropoda > Insecta > Lepidoptera > Noctuidae > Tholera > Tholera decimalis. The sequence continues at coordinate 8,254,876 of OW964571.2, forward strand.
ACTTTATGACTCCGTCTAGCGTTTGCCTAAGGCTTTGTATAAGTATTGTGATTAATTATGTATATACGGATTGGTAACTATGTTTTCAAACTGTTTGATGTTGAAACGTTGACCGAAGGGCCCAAGTATTCATAGCCTTTAAAAAAATCTAAGTGCCTGGTGGACACTTTCCGTGACCCAAGAGTTGGCTTTAACTTTGGCCAGAGGCTAAGCATTGCCACACAATGTAGCAATGTCGCCGTGTCTAGGACGAAGTCGCTGCTATATTTTAGGTTGTAATCAAGTTTATATTGAATAATTTGTAGGTATTATTCAATTGTAATTAACTAACATTACTGCCTTGTTGGTCGATTGGTCGCAAGCGCGACTACTGAACACGAGGTCGAGGGTTCGATTCCCGGTTGGGTAAAAAGTGTTGTGTTTTTAAAGATACCCCCATGTCTCAGAAAGCACGTGTAGTGACATTTATCTCGCAACATACACACTAAAAAACTATAGAAATCCTGTATCGCACAAGCAGAGTTTACCGCACAACTAGCACACACAAAAAAACTTTTTTGCAAAAAAACTTTTTTGCAAAAAATAGAACCGACTTCCATATAAAAACACTACAAAGGCAAAAATAACTTTAATTTCGGTAGTCGATGTCATTTGTTTTATATTTTCTTTTTTTTTGACACCGCCTTCCGAAATCAAAGTTATTTTTGCCTTTTTTAGTGTTTTTATATGGAAGTCGGTTCTACTTTTTGCTAAAAAGTTTTTTTCTCGCTATTTAGTGGATCGGTTTGAAATTTATTTAGTTACAAAAGCCAAAATGTCAACTACTTATCACGTTTTACAAAATGTTGCTTTTCTCGGTGCAGAGCCGTTAATTTTTGAGGACTTCTCCTGGTACATCACCATTAGCTCTACTTCACCATGTGCATTGTGACGAGCATAAAGTGCTTAACATCTATATTCAAGTAGTCTAATCGCAATCCACGAAATACTTATTATTGAGTAGTTTCGGTGGTCATCTGGGGTCTTCATCATCAGTTCCACTTCCTCAAATGGTGCTTTTTGAGAGCAACTGCACAAGGTGCTATAAGAAATACCCAAAACGCTATAGGTGTGCCTATAATATTTGAAGAGTTCCATCGATTTCTCCATGATTCCATCATCAGATCCTGATTTCATAACAATGGGACCAACTAGAAGTTCAAGACGAACTGAGATCCTCTTCCTTTTTTTGAAGTCGGTTAATAAAATGAGAAATTAAAGTTATTTTTGGCTTTGTAGTGTTTTGACATGGAAGTTGGTTTGATTTTTTGCTAAAAAGTTTTTTCAATCGTCTTTAGGCTTATTGCCTATAGTGGTTTTGTTTTCTTTAATTTCAGATGTCTTTATATTGGGACGAAACGAACAATAATAAGGTAATTTTTTATTTCAGACTAATGTTTTATTTATAAGTTTCATACCGATATTTAGTGAACGCACTGAACGTAACCTCACGCCTATATTTTCCAAAGAGTGGGCAGTGGTGCACCTATAATAGACGAGCCAGTTACCATAAACGGGGCACAAGTCGAGATTCGGGGCCGATGCAGTTTATAGTATTCTTTTATTGTAATATTTCCCGGAATTGCGTACATCTTCTCAAGATAAAAGGTAGCCTTTTTGTTATTCTACGTTATAAACTAAATATGTGCAAAGTTTTTTCCAAATACCTTAAGCCTTCATGCGTAAGCTCAAGTGACGGCTTTGACGCCATTATTCGTAAAAGAGTAGCATCGCTGATGCGAAGGTTGAGGGACAGTCCCAACAGCTACCTGAAAGTCATTGCTGAAAACATCCATAGTCCGATTTGGAGGCAATGGATGAAAGTTCATATTAGGTAGGCTGACTCTCATTTTTTCAAATTTTTATTTTGTTTCTTTTGTTACGTGTATGTGTGTAATTTACTAACATAGTTTTAAGTTCCTTTAATGTAATACTAACACTTTATGGGAGGTATTCCTCGAAGCGCTACCATTTTGAAGCGCACTTAATGAAGCGCTCCTTTTTTATTCCTCGGAGCGCTCTTTTTAGTAGCGCGTGTTATCGGGAGTGCTACTAAAAGGAGCGCTCCGAGGAATAAAAAAGGAGCGCTTCATTAGGTGCGCTTCAAAATGGTAGCGCTTCGAGGAATACCTCCTTTATCGACATATATATATCGTAAGTCTGAAATAAATGTTTTGAATTGAATTAAGCCCGTTTCGCGTGATTGAAACTTAATTATTCAATTAACTTGTAATAATAGTTTTAGACTTCTCCCAACTTAGAGTTGGCTTCCAGTCTAACTGGATGCAGCTAAGTATTAGTGTTTTACATTTTTTTTTAATTAGTAATAGATTCGCGTTTGACCACCATCTCACCTGATGGTAAGTGATGATGTGGTCGAAGATAGAGCACGCTTATCTAACCTATTCACTCTTGATTTGAAGACCCCTAGGTAATAGCTATCGGGAAACACAGACTCCGGCAGGGAATTCCACTCCTTAGCCGTACGCACAATGAAAGTAATACCAAAACGTTTTGTGCGTATGGGTGGGATGTCCACCATGTAACGATGGCACATCGCACGTCTTGAAGTCCGATGATGGAACGGGCTTGACGGAATTAGATTGTGTAATTCCATCGCACACTCTCCGAAATGTAACCGGTAGAAAACTGATAGACTAGCAACTCGTCGTCGATGGTCAAGGCTCTGGAGCACTCGACCTGGACTCGACATGAAGTGACTGCTTATCTGACCTTCACAACCCAGTAACTGGGTAAAACTATATCCCTTCCAGACCACTGTCATATTTTCTGTCAAAGATGTCCAAATGAGAACCGGGTCCAACGGCTTAAGGGCCTATACTACCTCAAATGGCTTATGATGATCATGATCCTCCGTGATGTCGAGAATACTGCAACAATAATTTTAAAATAAATATATGATAAAGTTGAGGACTAATGTTAGGTACTATGTTTAACGAAAACACGATGCCATAAAATTTTCTTGATAGAAAATTTTTCCAAAGTTACCTCCAAACCGAACAATAAACCGCTGGTATTCAAAAATAACTTCAAATTAGATAATGAAATTTTGCATATTAATTGAACTAACTATAAAGCAGGTCTTATGTTATTTACTTTTTTTAAATTACCATTATTTTCACCGTAAAAAGAAGTAAACTAAATTGTTGGTGTCTTGGAGTCTTTTCCCTGCCACCCTGACTCGCTTGCTCGCGTGACCGCGGCCAGTAGTGTGCGAGCGAGATAAAGTGTGAGAAGTAGTATAGGCCCTTAACGAGAAAGATTTTCACAAGATTATTTTTTTACAGCCTGCTACTTTAAACGACCCGTCGGTAAGTTTTATTCTTTCCTAATTTAATACACAAACGTTCGTCTTTATCTTCAAAGTAAAGTATTATCTATACTCTAATAATTATTATTAAGCAGAAAAGTTTGTTTGTTTGTTTGAACGCGCTAGTCTTCAAAAGTACTGGGTGGGTTTGGATGTAATTTGGCATGGAGTAGTTTGAAGCTGAGAAAGGTTAGGTTTTAATCTGAGTGAAAAAAAGAGAGTTATTATATTATATTATATAAAGCTAAATTACCACTCACTGACTGACTGACTCACTCATTGACATAATTGTTCTCCCAGATGGTGGATGGGGAGGTGGGTATATTTTGACAGATTCGTAAACAAGTAACTCTCAAACCTACGGGAAAAGTGCCAAACCTCCCCTTTTCACCCCCCTTCTCCCCCCTCCCTATCGTATCTCGGAAACTACGAGACCCGTATTTTTTGTTTTTTACGGATTCGTATAGAGGAGGCTCGGTAAAGTAAAAACCATTTTTCAAAGTCCCCCCCCCCCGCCCCCCTTCTCCCCCCCTTTAGGCGGATCTCGGAATCTAAGAGACTTGGAACATTTTTTTTTTCAGATTCATTTAGAGGGGCAATGCTTTAGTCGAAATACTTGTGCAACCCCCCCCCCCCATCACCCCCCCCACTCTTTTTTTTTTTTTTTTTTTCACATGCTCGCGAGGTGCTTGCACCTCGCGCAACACGCAAATACTTGATTTAGAGGGGCAATGCTTTAGTTTTTTTCACAAGCACGCGAGGTGCTTGCACCTCGCGCAACACGCAAATACTAGTTATACTATATAAAGCTAAATTACCACTGACTGACTGACTGACTCACTCACTCATTGACATAATTGTTCTCCCAGATGGTGGATGGGGAGGTGGGTATATTTTGACAGATTCGTAAACAAGTAACTCTCAAACCTACGGGAAAAGTGCCAAACCTCCCCTTTTCCCCCCCCTTCTCCCCCCCCCTATCGTATCTCGGAAACTACGAGACCCGTATTTTTTTCTTTTTACGGATTCGTATAGAGGAGGCTCTGTAAAGTAAAAACCATTTTTCAAAGTCGCCCCCCTTGCCCCCCTTCTCACCCCCTTTAGGCTGATCCCGGAAACTAAGAGACTTGGAACATTTTTTTTTTCAGATTCATTTAGAGGGGCAATGCTTTAGTCGAAATAATTGTTCAACCCCCCCCCCATCTCCCCCCATCACCCCCCCACTTTTTTTTTTTTTTTCACAAGCACGCGAGGTGCTTGCACCTCGCGCAACACGCAAATACTAAACCCCCCCCACATTTTTTTTTTCACAAGCACGCGAGGTGCTTGCACCTCGCGCAACACGCAAATACTAGTTATATTATATAAAGCTAGAATACCACTCACTCACTGACATAATTGTTCTCCCAGATGGTGGATGGGGAGGTGGGTATATTTTGACAGATTCGTAAACAAGTAACTCTCAAACCTACGGGAAAAGTGCCAAACCTCCCCTTTTCACCCCCCTTCTCCCCCCCCCCCTATCGTATCTCGGAAACTACAAGACCCATATTTTTTTTTTTTTACGAATTCGTATAGAGGAGGCTCGGTTAAGTAAAAACCATTTGTCAGTCGCCCCCCCTCCTACCCCCTTCTCACCCCCTTTAGGCGGATCTCGGAAATTAAGAGACTTGGAACATTTTTTTTTTCAGATTCATTTGGAGGGGCAATGCTTTAGTCGAAATACTTGTGCAACCCCCCCCCCCATCTCCCCCCCATCACCCCCCCCTTTTTTTTTTCACAAGCACGCGAGGTGCTTGCACCTCGCGCAACACGCAAATACTTGATTTAGAGGGGCAATGCTTTAGTTTTTTTCACAAGCACGCGAGGTGCTTGCACCTCGCGCAACACGCAAATACTAGTATTAATATAATATTATATATAATGTGTTAATATAGGTATTAACCTAATAAGTATGATTCTTTTGAGGTCGCGGGATTGAACCCCATCCATTAAAGTGTGTCCAAACATTGAGCAGCAAGAGCGCGGCAGCAACACGCGGTATTTCTAGGACACATTTCTGCCGCGCTCTAGTTAGGACAAAGCCGACTAATGTTTGCGCGGCAGTCGTCTAAACACAGGGCGATGGGCTGCGCGCGGCAGCCGCGCTCGATTGCCGCTCGATGTTTGGACACACCTTTACACTATTGCCGTGCACCCACTCCAGACATAAGCATATTTAGCTTAGTTGGAGGGGTTAACAATTTACCGTGCCAGCCATTAATTTAAAAAGTATTCAGAATTCCCTTCGTTTGGAGCAAACTACTATTATTTTATGGTATGTTACCGAATTATTGTTGACTCAGTGTTCTTGTGATGATTGCAAGGTAGTAATCTTTTTTATTTTTTATTGTTGACCACCATCTCACCTGATGTTAAGCGATGATGTCCTTGCCCAGAAGCAACCCACTCACTCTTGACTTAAATACTCCTAGGTTATAGCTATCAGGAAATACAGACTCCGGCAGGGAATTCTACTCCGTAGCTGTACGCACAATGAAACAATTCCCAAAACGTTTAGTGCGTATGGGTGGTATGTCCACCATGTAACGATGGCGCATCGCCGTTTGTCTTGTAGTACAATAATAATATTTTTTTAAATGAAACTTATCATGAAGTGGGCTTCCAATAATCCCAACATTTCTCGTATTATCCGTAGATTACGTACGTACGAGATATACGTATATACAAAGCAAATAGATAATTTATTCTATTCATCCTTTTTCTTTGTGTAGGTCCCATGGGGGGTGGGTCCTGGTCCTATTGCGGGGATCGAGAACATGCAGGAACCTGACGACATGGGTGGACCAGATACGGAGCCATTTCCTTGGGAAAACGATGGTGCAAGGGATTCGGAGTCTGATGGTAGCCAGGGGCACGGTGGGGGCCCATATGGTTTTGGCATGCGAGGTGGTTTGCCACCAAATTTGGGTCAAGGCCCTGGGACAAGTAGCATGGGCCCTGGTGCAGGTCCTCAGAGCTTAAGTGATGGTTATGGCCCAGTTGGGCCACCGGGTCCAGCGGGCGGTTGGGGACCTGGGAAGGTTCGTCGACCAGGAAAGGGACATGGGCCAGGAATGGGACGCGGGCCAGGAATGGGACGTGGGCCAGGAATGGGACGTGGGCGAGGAAAGGGTCAAGCGTCAGGAACGGGTCGCGGGCCTGGAACGGGTCGCGGGCCTGGAATGGGTCGTGGGCCCGGAATGGGACACGGGTCGGGATTCGGTCGCGGTCTTGGCGGACCACTTGCTCCAGGAATGGGCATGGGCCCCGGCTCCAGTAGACCTGGTCATGGTGGTCGTTGGGATTCAGGAAGGGGACTAGGACCTGGTGGACCACCAGACCATGGTAGTGGATGGAACTCAGGAATGAGCCCTGAACCTGGGAGACAAACAGGTCAAAGAGGTGGTTGGAATTCCGGAATGGACCTTGGGCCTGGTAGTCAACCAGGATATGGTGGCATTGGTCGCGATCCAAGAATGGGACCTGGACCTGGTAGACCATCTGGACATGGTGGTGGTGGCTGGAATCCAGGAATGGGCCCTGGAGCTGGTGGATCACCAGGCCAAGGTGGTGGTAGGGGTCATGGAATGGGCCCTGTAAATGGTGGACCACGAGGTGAAGGTAGTGGTTATGACCCAGGAATGGGTGCTGGACCCGTTCCTGGTCAAGCTAATGATTGGAACCCAACAATGAATCCAGTACCCGGTAAAGGCTTACAAATGGGCTCAGGTTTGGATCATGACCCAGATGCAGATCCAATGCCAGTTGGACCATTAGACCCAGATGGACCATTTTTACTAGGTGGACCAGCAGACCCTAGTGGGCAACCAAGTAATGGGGGTGAACTGGGCAAAGATAAACCATTAAGTTCTGGTAAACAAGCAGGTCCAGATGAATCACCAGGCCTAGGTAGTCTACCAGGTGTAAGTGCTCCACAAAGCCCGAGCAGTCACCCAGTCCCTATCATCGTACCACCGGCCCCTAGTGGAACACCTATTCCAAGCGGCCCTGCAAGCTCAAACGGACCGTCAGACCCAAGTGGAACACCAGGCTCAAGCGGAATATTAACTACGAGCGTTACAATATACCCAGTAAGACCAACAGTCTCAGAGGGACATAGACGGTCACTAAATCAGGTAATTACAGATTCTTTTTTCTTTTACGGTGCAGTAGTCATTTGTGTTGTTTTTTGGGAAACGTTTAAAAGGAATGTTTTAAGAGTTATATGTAATACTAGCTTTTGCCTGCGACTTCGTTCGCGTTAGATGGGTATTTTCGTGTGAATCCCGATTTCGAGGGTAATCTGGGATGAAAAGTAGCTTATGTGTTATTTGAGAGTCGAGTTTATTCTTCATTATTTCACTTAGTGACGAAAATTTCTTCCAGGTATTGACTATTCTTCTTTCGATTTCCTTCTGCATTGTCTCAGTAAGTGATATTAGTTGACCTAAGTAAATGTCGTCGCAAGCGCGACTGCTCAACACGAAGTCTCAGGTTCGATCCCCGGGTTGGGCAAAAAGTGTTATTGAATTTTCTGTAAGGAATTTCTCAGTAGCGCGGAGTTGGGAAGTTGGTGGTGTGATATAATTTAGAAAGCATGTAAAGCTATTGGTGCCGGCTGTCATTAGGACATCTTTGCCAGTCGTTAAGGGTAGTCAGAAGCCAGTAAATTTGACACTGGTCTAGGCAAGGGGTATCGTGTTACCCAGTTACTGGGTTGTAGAGGTCAGATAGGCAGTCGCTTCGTGTAAAACACAAATTCTCAGCTGCGTCCAGTTAGACTAGAAGCCGATCCCTACATAGTTGGGAATAGTCTAATTAGATGATGCCACGAATCTTCAGATTTCCTTTGACAAAAGTAGCCTATGTGTTGTTCCAGGATTACAACTACATATCTACGTACCAAATTTCATTCGATCCGTTTAGTGGTTTTTGCGTGTAATGTTGGGGCTTCACTGTCGCGATAACGCGAAGATTTGCGTTGCCGCGACACGTCTGTCCAAAGAATTCGTCCCATCGCGAATCATCTTCGCGAATACGAATGCCCTTCGCGCCACTGTCGGTAAATAGCCGCACATTAAAGGGTTTTGTCGCGACAAACTTCGTGCGGTTTAGTAGACTTTTTTAGTTTTATTCCTATTTTTGACCTTTTCATATTTTTATTCGAATTATAAAGATGCAGTAAATAATTATTAGCCGCTATGTTATACAGCGCAACCGCCTCTTCCATGTTTCCCGCGAAATTAATTATCGCAACGTCCGAGACTATCGCGACGTAGTAAAGTTTTTTTTATGTGGCCAAGCACTTCGTCATGGATCGAACACGAATTTTTATCGTGACAACGTGAACACGAATCTTCGCCTTCAAGTCTGGCCATAGCATAAGAGTAACAAATATCTATAAATCCTTCCTCAGAATTTTTTGCATGTAGTAAGATAAGATTAAGAAATTCATGTTTATTTGACACAAACAAATATACAGAATGAAGTAACTTCTGTATATTTGTTTGTGTCAAATAAACATGACTTTTCCTTTTTAGGGTTCCGTAGCTGAATGATAAAAAATGGAACCCTTATACATTCGTCATGTCTGTCTATTTGTCAGTCTGTCTGTCCGTCCGTATGTTACAGTCATTTTATTCCGAACCTATTTAGACTACACATTTGTATTGGTAGATAGAGTATTCTGTGAACAGCTTTCCGGTTTCTTAAACAAAAATAAAAAAATATGGGGCTCCCCATACGTAGAACTGAAACTAAAAATATTTTTTTTCATAAAACCTATACGTGTGTGGTCTTTAAAATGACATTGAGTTTTCTAAAATCACTTTATCTTAAATTCGTAATCGTAAAGGTGTACTCTTCCAAAGTGGTAAAATGTGTCTTTTTAGAGAGAAAGTTTTTATTAAGAGCTATAGCATATATCTTTTTTAGATTTCTCACTCCATTATTATAAAAGTTAGAGGCCCTTTAACTTTTCTTAGAAATCAAATCAACTTAGAAATCTAAAAGAAATATGAGCTATAGATCTTAATAAAAACTTTCTACGAAAATTAGTTGGAACGAGATAAGATCAGCAGTTTTTTTAGATATTACACATTTTCTAAAACCGCAAATATATCTTTGTATTTTATATAAGCACTAACAAAGTTATTTTGCGTAGTTACTACAGAACCCTTCATGGGCGCGTCTGATTCGGACTTGCCCTTTTTTTTCTTTTTATTAACTCACAGGCAGAGGCTAGTTAGTAGGCACACTAAAGCTTATTTAACCATCTTCATTTCGTGAGTAATCTTTGTGGAAACCCTTAAAAGCCCTTGCTTTACTTTGTGAAAAATATGTCTAAAAATTTTAAAACAGTGTAATTATGATTGTATTTCTAATTAGGTATTGAAATTACTAATAAATTAAACTATTGTATATTAAATTGATAATTTATAATTCAGAAAAACAAAGTACTCGTATGGTATGGATTACCGCAACAATAAATGATTTAAAAAAAAGAAGGTCTTTTATGACAGGTTGACAGAATGGAGGTTTCAAGTTAAAATTAACTATCTTATTCCTAAGACGATGATCTCTCAGCTCTAAAAAAGTCGAATTACTAAGTTAATGCAGTAAAGAAATATGGCCATTTTTGCGACATACATACTTTGCCATCCATTTAATAACGTCACACGAAATTTTGAATTCCTCCCATCTTTGCCATATCTGATCATTTTATCGTAGTTAAAATAAACACAGCAGTTCCAAAATTAGTTCTATTTACTTATCCATACATAAAGAACTGGAAAGTTTAAAATATTTAGATAATTATATTTTCAAATGTGACATGACGAGAGTAGACGGGAAGGAACCCGTCCACTTCCTGACACCAACTGTCATGTTTCATCGACCACCACGTAATGAGTGACGTTTTGAATTATCTCAAATTTGGAATTGTGATGAACATACGTTTTTGCTTTTTTCAGGCTAAAAAAGGCGGCCGTGGTGAAAATCGAGTAATAATTGATAATTTAATTGATCGGCCAACTCGAGACCCAAGCAAAGCAAGGGAAATTGACGAACGCTACCTGGTCCCTGGAACACATCTTGGAGAAAACACTCCCGAACCTGAAACACCCATTGACTTACTAAGATCTTTAACTCCAAAGCCAAGCTTACCTTCCATTTCCTTCGACCCCTATATGAGTGAAGACCAAATACCAACTGGACCCAGAGACGGTACAACCCCTGGGCCAGGTTCTGAAGGTCAATACCCGAACGGTTACCGCCCCACTTACGCTAACCTGGTGAAACCTAGAAGTAGATATGGGATGATACAACCAAGTGGTGACGGTAATTTCCATGCTAAACCAGAACGTCCTAAATCTCTGCTCAACCTCGCTCTCAGACAAGGTCCGGAGGGATACCCACCAATGAATGACTATCCAGGCTTTGGGGATGATCCAGATGATATCCAAAACGACTTACGAATGGGACAAGGCCGAGCTGAACTAAGTGCCGCTAAAGGGTACCAGTCAGGTTTTAGTGACATGGCTAGGGGACCAGGGTACTTACCAGGGGGACCAGGGTACGTACCAGGGGAACCAGTTCCTGGAATAAGAAATGCTCCTGTACCCCCTTCACGATACATGTCGAGGGAAGGACCTACTTCAGGAATGGGGCAAGGAATGTATCCTCCAGGATTTAAGCAGGGAGGACAATACACTGGAATGGGAAGAGGGTCACCATCAAGATACGTGCCCCCCGGAGGTAGGCTGTCCCCAGAAAACATGCTGAGAGGACAACCCGCATTTATGGAATACGGGAATGGAGGATATCGACGATTCTTAGATAATGTAATTATATACTCTTCATTTAGTTACTTGACATGACCAAAGCCTATGATAAAGTTCAATACAATATTTTATTAAATAAATTATATAGATTAGGGATCCGCGGTAAATCGTATGAATGGTTCAAATCTTATCTTGAAAATAGAGCACAGCTAGTAGAAATAGAATACTTCAATAACAATATAAACGAACTTCAAAAGTTCCGGTCTGATAGAAAGGCGATTAACGCATCAATACCACAAGGAAGTGATATTGGATGTCTCTTGTTTCTTATTTACATCAATGATCTCCCAAAATTTATAGCAGAAACCGGACCTTGCGTTTTATTTGCGGACGACATCTCCATTCTCACCCAATGTCATAACAACATGAACCTAAACAGTACCCTTAATGAAATTCTCGGTAAAATAATAACCTGGATGAACGAGCACAACCTTGAAATCAACTTTTCAAAGACTAAACTCATAACTTGCCATCCCCACCAAAAAAATCCTCTAAATGCACTCTTTTCTTTTAATAACCATAAAATAGAAACAGTCAATGAATTCAAATTATTAGGCATAACAATAGACAAAAATATAAATTGGAAGTCACACGTACAAAACATAAAATCAAAACTTTCAAAATTTTTATACGCTTTTCGTGAAGTCAAAAAAAACACAAATTTAGAGACTGCCCTAGTTACATACTACGCCTATGCTTATGCTTGGCTTAGCTACGGTATTATAATGTGGGGATACAGTACAGATGCACCTACACTGTTTACCTTTCAAAAGAAATTTATTCGTATCCTGGTAAATATACAACAGATAGATAGTCGCAAACCCCATTTTATAGAACTAAATATTTTAACTTTGCCTTGTATATACATACTTGAATTATGCAAATTCGCTCATAAACACCAAGACTTTTACACTAAACGGGAAGACATTCAAACAAGATACACACTCCGACACAAAAACCGACTCAACCTACCATCATCCCGCTTAAAAATATATTCAACAAGTCCTTTAGTCATGTCAATAAAAATACACAATATGTTACCCGAATCAATAAGAAAAGAAAAAAAACTCCATTTATTTACAAATAAGTTAAAAAAGTTATTATTGAGAAAATGTTACTACAGTGTCAACGAATATTTGAATGATAAATCATTGAAACTCGAAAAATAATGTTTTTAGTAACTTTAATGTTTAAGTTTTTAGAATAATTTAGATTATAAGATACTTAAATGATAAGTCCTCTCCACACATCTTACTTTTGCTGTGCCCGTCAGGGTCCACGATTGTCTCCAAAAAAATTCGTTTACCACCTAAGCCTACATTGTGGAATGCAATAAAGAATTGAGTATTGAGTAGTTAAGTTCTGCCTCCGAATAGTAACTGCAGATATCGTGTATCAAGAGGGGTACAAAAATGAGAAAAAACACTAAAAAAATGTGAGAGTGATGTATGTGTGGAATGTCAGTGTAGTGTATGTAAGTTAAGACGTGTGAGTATGTGAAGTATATGTTTGTCTGTTAACACAATTTAGAAAACAGTGAGGAATGAAAGGGCATTTCCAGACTTTTAAGGTTTGCTTTTATTGAATAATCTGACATTTTCTGTGTCATAATTAACGATATTTTGTACCAGATGTATGATACGTAACCGTAGTTATAATTTGAATTGTTTTATCCAGCCTTAAACAATATTGGTTTTTGTTTTATACCTTTGTTTACTCGTCTAAATTTGATGGCATATGACAAAAATATGGATGAAGATGGCAAAAACAGTTAGTTATTTTTTTAGTACTACAATGTGAATGAAGATAGATGTATTTTACTTAAAAGTAGAAAAAGATTGCGATAAAAGTTTACAGTTAGTAATATGGCTTTTACATTAGTACAACTATAATTTATATGGGGTAGCAGCAGGCAGCAGCTTGTTTGCAAGTGTTCTGTTATTTTACTTAATGATACATTTTTAGGGTTCCGTAGCCGAATGGCAAAAAACGGAACCCTTATAGTTTCGACATGTCTGTCCGTCTGTCTGTCTGTCCGTCCGTCCGTATATCACAGCCATTTTATTCCGAAGCTATTAGGACTATACATGTAAAACTTGGTAGGTAGATGTATTCTGTGAACCGCTTTCCGATTTTAAGAGAAAATTTAAAAAATATTTAAAATAAAGGGGGCTCCCCATACATGGAACTGAAACTGAAAATATTTTTTTTTCATGAAACCTATACGTGTGTGGTATTTATAGACAGGTCTTTAAAAATGACATTATAGTTTCTGAAATGACTTTTTCATAAAGTTAATCGTTTAAAAGATATACGCTTCCAAAGTGGTAAAATGTGTGTCCCACCCCCTCTAACTTCTATATTAATGAAGTGAAAAATCTAAAAAACCATATGTTGTAGATCTTCATGTAAACTTTCAACCAAAATTGGTTTGAACGAGATCGAGTTAGCAGTTTTTGAGATACAGTATATTTTCGAAAACCGCAAATATAACTTTGTAATTCAAACAAATACTATGAAAAACAAAGTTATTTGGCGTAGTTGTAAAAATTGTAAATAAGCCAGTTTTAAGAAATTTGTAAGGTTATTTGTTTTTTTTTTTTTCAAATAAATATATTAAGTATGTTATATTTATTATAGTTACTACGGAACCCTTCATGGGCGAGTCCGACTCGAACTTGGCCAATTTTAATATATATAAGTAAAGTTTGAGGTGTTCTTGACTAGCCCAATTAAATAGTGAGCTTATTTTATTTAAATTTAAAATCAGTTAACTAGATATTCAACTAAGCATTAATTGAAAAAGTTGATTAGTATAATAAATCGTGCTGAATTTTTGTATTCACACACAAAAAATATAAATATGTTTAACTTTGTTATTAAAAGATATTTTTCGTCAATATGCAATTGTAACTAAGCTGAATATTATGATAGAATTCTGTAGTATTTTTGTTTTCTAAGAGTGGTATTAATCAAAAGCTTAATCATGTTTTTCAGAACGATCTTCGACCAGACCGTGGGTCACCTTGGCCAGATGTTGCAAGATCTCAGACTGGTCTAGTTGCAGGAAAGCTGATGGGGCAACTGAAGTACAACCAAGGCGAATTACAAAAAGGCAAGAACGAAGCTTCTCTACCAGCTGAAGAAAAAATACTGGGAAGAAAAGGCTTAAACAAAACAACTCATAAAAATGCTGCAGTAATAATTTTTATTGTGGCCAGAAATGTTTTAAAAGGAATCCGTAAGCATCAGAAATTAATAGGAGAGGAAGCCGGCGCATATATTGAGGAACATCTCTTATCACCAGCATTCCTTTCTTCTGGCCTCGAAACGGACTATCATGACCCAGGTTGGAGCAGCGAACTAAAAGAAAGGGTAAAAGGTGATTCCAATATCAGGTTACCTGTCGGATTTATAACTGTGACACTGACAGTTGGTTGTGTAAACTGTGGAAAATTACTGCAAATTTATTTAGTATTGCCAGGTAATGATCACGAGGCAGAACGACAGATATTCACAATTGAAGGAAATAAAGGGCTTCCTAAAGTTAGAGGAAGAAATGTATCCAAAACGCATGTTGATTTGGACAGACCAATCAAAATTAAGGAAGGGTATCCATCATACATGGAAAGATTAGGAGAAGGCCGAGAAGTAGACGGACGATATCAACATGAAGGAGGAAAGTCTGGAAGAGGTTCCTGGAGAGGCAGGAATTATAAGGTTGGAAAATCAAAATCAAAATCCGGAAGAGACAGCAGGTGGGGAAGAAAACGAGGATTACAAGGCGATGTAATTAATTCCTTATAAAATTATTGATACAATAAAAAAAATTACTTTGTTAGAGTAGTTCCAGCTGCCATTTGGACATCTTTGAAAGGCATTACAGGTATCAGAAGCCGGAAAATCGAACACTGGTCTTGAACTTTTACGAGAAATTTGTACATTGAGTTAAAATAAATAAACTATCATGTCACCCAGCTGCTGGGTTGTGGGGTTCAGAAAGGCAGTTTTTTCATATAAAACACAGCTACCCATTTTTCCATTTAGATTCATTCCATTTAGACTGGAAGCCGACCCCAATTTAGTTGAAAAAAGGCTAAGTAGATGTTGATAATGATAAAGTGTCTATCCTAATTTCAAAGTAACCGTAATTTCTCAAACGTTTATTGCTTATTTACACGATACTAAAATAAAAACACATTTTTTTGTAAGTATATGTCTGTCTGTCTCTCTGACCCGATTTTAGTGGTACTTTCGCTGGATAGTATAGGAGGTTACATAGACTTTAACTTTAACCGTAGAATTTTCATAGAATCGAGATTAACGCAGGAAAAGGTTTTCGTGAACGAAGTCGCAAGGTACAGCAAGTGTTTAAAATTCTACATGTGAATCAATCACGCCAAAATGGTTTGGGTCTGGATGAAAGACACCAAAATAATCTGGTGTAGCACACAGCTTACTTTTATTCCGGGACAAGTTGGTTTTATCAAAATGTTTACGTGGACGAAGTCGCGGGCTAAAGATAGTTTAATCATCATACCTTTGTTTTTCAGAGTGAAGTTGTCGAGGAAGGGTATACAAAACCTCTTGTATCAATTCGTAGACGAAATAGAGGCTATAATAAAATGGGCCCACAACATTCAGACATGGTTAAAAAAACTCTGAGGATGGATGCGCTATTGGCTCAACATGAAGCACGTGAAGGAAGAAGAGAAGGTCCACCATCAGGCTATATGGAAGGAGGACCACCCCCACGAATGGGAGGAAGCTCTCCCCCTGGTTATATGCAAGGAGGACCATCCCCTGGAATGAGAGGAGAGCCAGACTACATGAACGAAGGACCTCCTCCTGGTTACATGCAAGAAGGACCAGCACCTGGAATGGGAGGAGGCAATCCACCAGGCTACATGGAGGGTGGACCACCATCAGGAATGGGAGGAGGCTCTCCCCCCGGTTATATGCAAGAAGGACCATCCCCTAGAATAAGAAAAGGGTCTCCACCAGACTACATGGATGAAGGACCGCCACCAGGAATGCGAGGAGGCCCTCCTCCTGGTTACATGCAAGGAGAACCATCCTCAGGAATGGAAGGAAGGCGTCCGCCAGGCTACATGGAGGGAGGACCACCATCAGGAATGGGAGGAGAGCCACCACCAGGCTACATGCAAGGAAGACCACCACCAGGAATGGCAGGAGGCCCACCCCCTGATTACATGCAAGGAGGACCATCCCCTGGAATGGGAGGAGGGCGTCCACCTGGCTACATGGAGGGAGGGCCACCATCAGGAATGGGAAGAGGCCCTCCGTCTGGTTACATGCAAAGAGGACCATCCTCAGGTATGGGAGGAGAGCCTCCACCAGGCTACATGGAAGGAGGACCACCGCTGGGAATGAGAGGAGGCCCACTCCCTGGTTACATACAAGGAGGATCATCCAGTGGAATGGGGGAAGAGCCTCCTCCAGGCCATATGCAAGGAGGACCACCACCAGAAATGGGAGGAGGATCTCCCCAGGGAATGGAATATGGCCTCCCAGGATATCAAGGAAAACCTAAAGGACCACCTGCAATATCTGGGTTTCCCTCAAATCCAGAAGGTGAGAAGAAGAAACCCAGTCCTTCAGATAACAAGGGCCCTGGTCCAGGTGATCAAAACACGCGGGGTGGCTCGCAAGGGTCTTCACAGAGTAATAGATTAGTAAGTATACCTTACCCAGGATTTACGATTTTCATACTAAAATGCACATTTAATTCCGTCATTTCATTAAAATTAAATAAATACGCCACGTAAAAATATTAATTTTTAGAAAGATTATAAGTAGATTTCTTATTCAGTATTTATTTATTATATGCATTATTGTACACCTTACAACATTTCATTGGATACAGAAATTACTGGCTTCATCTAGTTTACATTTACGAAAAAGAATGACATGTGAAAGTGTTATTTATAACCTATTTGCAAAATAAACATCATTACTTCATTATTTCAAACTAGTGTAAACTGGGCGGTCTTATCGCTCAGGGCGATCTCTTACAGATAACCTTTTGATGGACAAAACTAAAGGAGACAGATTTAGCACTGTCAGTGTACAAAAATCATAAATAATATTAACTGAACATAATAATATATAGTAAAATACATACAATAAAATACAAAAATCATATACTAATAAATATTACATGCATAGTTGAGAAAGAAGGGGAAAAGCGACAGGGAAAGATAATGCACCTTCACCATTCTTTTGAACGTTGGTAGCGTTTGAGCACGCCTCACTTCTATGGGTAATGCATTCCACGAACGAGCTGCTTGAATAGTAAAAGATTTGTCAAAAAAAAAGGGGAATGCATACGAATACATTCATCTTATTTTTCTGAAACACTTGGCACCTAACTTCCAATAATTTAAAAAAATAATACTCCAAATCGACAGCTGATAGTACAAAGTTTAAAAAAATCAGCTGAGACCGAAATAAAAATCTTGATATAAATACTTTAATTTCGGAAGTCAGTGTAAGAAAAGAAACGAAATGGGAAATCTCTTTTTTATTTTGAAGTCAGATGTTTTGTTCTTTTTGTTTACCCCAGAATTGGTAGGCATTAAATATATTGAGCAAGATCTATGTTAAAGTACCTAAGTTTGACATTTTATTTAAGTGTTATTGCTGTATAAAGCTTCACGTAAAGGAAATGAATTCACGCAATGATGAAGGAGTTGTTTTTTTATCTCCTTGGAAAGGGATTTACCCCTCCTTTTCCCAATACAGACACATAAACATTGAATGCGTGGAGGCGGTAAAAACTCACTAAACTAAACAATACTTTATCTCAGCTAGGAATATAAATATAATTCAATGAATTATTAGTTATATATCTAAGATACGTCAAGCTACAAGCACCATCATCACAGCTCTAACAGAAGCACAAACACTATCCCACTAACTGTCATTTACGAGTTTTTAATTTAGATTATATTTTTTAGCCTACTGGATATCAATTGATGAAAATAGCACAAAGGAAGATTGAGGTACGTATAACATAAGGTACCCATATATTATAATTTATATTAATATTATTATATATAATTTATTTTATTATTTATTTATTTATTCACAAGGCAATTACAACAGGTTACAATCCACTTATTTTAACAAATACACATAAGTGACTTATGAAACATATTCATAATTCACTCATCGTTCAAGATTTTAATCGTTATCAAATTATATCTATAATGGCTTCTTCAACAGGACCAAATATACACAAAATTCCTCCTAAGCTACATCGCATAAAACAACACAATACAACAATACTTACAACACACATACACGTAACTCCTCCCCTCTCACATTACACACTTCCACGCTCTTCACTCCACATCATTTTGTAAATGAATTTTGCATGCTGTGTTTTTTCTTTTTACTGTGACGATAGAGTCACATGCTTACAGAAGTGAAGTGAAGTGAAAGTTTACAGAAAGGTGAACTTTCCGTAAACTTTTACCTGAACCACTGCCTCTTAAGATTAAAGTTCTCCTGATTTAATAGGCAGGTTCAATTAATATGTGTACATAAATATTATTACTGTATTATTTATTTCCAAACCATTGAATATCTATGTAAATTCAAATGATTAGTAAATAAAAATGTATTTATTTATACAACGTGTATCTTAAAGGGTATATACATATCAAGTGCGCAGCTTCTTTGGATGATAACAAACGATATGGCAAGAGTTTTGTAATCCTATGTCTACATGCGTGGAACTTATTACAAATTTCAATACATTGATACCAGAGACCGAATCTTTCAAATTAAGAAGAACGAAGAGAATTATCGTGTTATTGCATGGTTATTGCCAAGTCACGTGGAAAGTTATTAACCCTCGTAGTGCTGTGACAGGTCTATTATTACTCTTATGTCTGGCATTCAAGAAACATATGAAACCGATAATTTGGTATCAATTTTTTGAGTCACTTATTTTAAGCTGAAACTATGCATAGAGACTCCATAACAAATATTGTCTTCAGCCCTTTTGGATAGATATGGGGTTTCCATTACACGTTGTATATACCCCCGTAAAATTGCAATATGGTATGGAGTCTTCCATACCAGATGTTGTCTTCAGCCCTTGTGGATAGATATAGGGTTTCCGTTACACGTTGTATACATTGGTTGGTTGATGCTCTATTCGATGCATAAGCAATATTTTAATAGGTGAATGTCAATTTGACCATTATATATGTAGTAATCAATTCCAGATTCTCTTAATAATCTAAAATACCAAACGACCACTCTGTCTCACTCTTATGTTCTTGAATCTCAAAGGATTTATCTTTAAGTACCTACCTGAGAATTATATTTATTAACTTAACGTATACTTTGAAATTAATTGTTGGCTTATAATTTACAGTTTCAAGACCGATTGGATAAAGTCAGAAATCCGCAAAACGTGAGTAAATTCAACTTTTGAAACTCGAAAATACGAATGACTTTTGATTTTTCGAGTTCCAGATCTTTGTCTTTTTATTTTTTCTCCAAGTGGAAAATGTCATGGAATTCTTTCGCCCTGGGGTGGGCAATTGGGTTAGACAGACTGTCAATGACTAAAATCATCCCGTATTGCCTCGTTGTCGGGGCTGCGGAAGCACATAAATACGCTTTAACGTGGCTTAGCTTGCCTCTGTAGTTTGCTATTGTGTAAGTGCTTAAGAAATATTAGAACTTTAGGGTAATTATAATTTTACTACTGATAAGGCTTATGATGGAATGATGCCAGAAGGATTGCCACATGGTGTTCAAGAGCTCTAATATGAATTTATTTTATTTATTAGGGACAATAAAAACTTTTTTGCAAAAAATAAAACCGACTTCCATATCAAAACACTACAAAGCCAAAAATAACTTTAATTTCGGTAGTCGGTGTTATTGGTTTTGTATTTTCTTTATTTTCACACCGCCTTCCGAAATTAAAGTTATTTTTGGCTTTGTAGTGTTTTGATATGGAAGTCGGTTTTATTTTTTGCAAAAAAGTTTTTATTTTCGCGCTTTTTAGTGGGTCAGTGAATTTTCCAAATCGGTTCGTAAATGTTTTCGTCAGTTATGCGCGAACAAAAATCGCAATGCAGAGTAATCGAAAAGATCATCAACGTAAATATTTTTTTACACTTTTGTTGATTTTTCAGAAACGGCTTGTCCGATTTCGATAAAATTTTCATGGGACCATTTGGGAAGTATACCCTTTTCAACAAAAAAAGAATTTTTCAATTCGGTTGGCAAGCGACGGAGATATGCCCGAACAAACATAAAAAAAAAAAAAAAAAAAAAAAAACAAACAAACATCCGAATTGAGAACCTCCTCCTTTTTTAGAAGTCGGTTAAAAACAGTTACATGCCAAGCTTAATAAAAGATCCTTCAATTAACACAATACTTAGAAGTATTTTTATACTAATATTATATTATCATTAGAACTTAAAACGGGATATTTTCGGGGTGCCGAAATATCGGAAACTCAAAACAATAAATACACATGGTAAATATCCCGTTTTAAGTTCTAATGATACTGTTACTGACCATGTTAGCTTAAAGACTTATATTATACTGTCCATATTTATGTTACTACACATGTAACTCACACAAATTATCCATAAAATCATAAAAAAGTAAAACAAACGTAGTGTGCAGCGTAAAAGACGATTAAGAAGACGGGAAAAAGGTTATTCTTGTGAAATTAGTAACTCTATTTCTCTTGCGTTGAAACAATGATTGGAAAGAGTAAATATGTCAAGCTCCATGAAGTAAGTAGTGTATGTATCAACAAGGCGATGAAGAAAAGAATCTAATGAACGCGTAAAAGTTCAGACGTGAAGAACACAGACCAGAAGATGTGCCAAAACTTGGGGACATCTTCCGTGCGCTTAACTTCATCTTTTTAGCGATCGGTGGAAAATATTTCTGATATATTTGGTTCCAAAATCAGCTAAGTAAACTCCGCTTGCACAATTAATATTGTAAAATATGTAATCAGTCATTCTTGTAAAATCGATTCACCGCCTACACTGCCAAGAATATTACAGAAGATACTCGAGATACTCAGTACTGTGCTAGATGGCGTTAGTGTCTCGAACATTCTAGATTTCTGTCGAAGTTTCTCGACGTACTTCACTAAGCGACTGGCGTAACACTATGTTCACATATATGGAAGATTTATATAATTATATTCTTTATTTTGATGTCGAGCCTGCTCTTCTCGCGGAGTTCCTGCACGGCTCGACCAATCCCTGTTCGTCTTTTTTCTTCTTTTTAAAACCATTCGCTTGCATGTCAAACATTGCGGTCGAAATTCAAATTATACCAGCCAGCGCGATAGGCTGACCGCTCGCACAACAGAACTCCACAGTACAATCCCATATTAAAATAGAAAACGAGTTTAATATGAGACAAACTCATAGTAACAGCTTCGTAGAACTGAAATAATATTTGCAGTAAAACCTTGTCAGATTATTATCAATATTAATTAATTTATTCGTTAATTAAGTTTTAACAGATGGTCGCTACTTTGATTCGAATGCTTGGTTGTGTAATGAATGGTGTATTTACTTTGATCATTTATACCCGAGAATCTTCCGTGCCTTGAGAAGCACGTCAAGTCTTTGATCATGGCTTTCGTTTTTACATCTTTACACAGTCCTTAGTGGAAGTCAGAAGTCGGAAAATGTGACATGAGTCTTTGATATGGGTAATCGTTTTGCCCCTGTCAACTTATACCCGAGGCTTTGCTAGTGTGACACGATTTTGTTCAGTGAAAACAAAAGAAGTTATTTCCTTTTTAACCGACTTCTAAAAAAGGAGGAGGTTCTCAATTCGGATGTTTGTTTGTTTTTTTTTTTTTTTTATGTTTGTTCGGGCATATCTCCGTCGCTTGCCAACCGAATTGAAAAATTCTTTTTTTGTTGAAAAGGGTATACTTCCCAAATGGTCCCATGAAAATTTTATCGAAATCGGACAAGCCGTTTCTGAAAAATCAACAAAAGTGTAAAAAAATATTTACGTTGATGATCTTTTCGATTACTCTGCATTGCGATTTTTGTTCGCGCATAACTGACGAAAACATTTACGAACCGATTTCGAAAATTCACTGACCCACTAAAAAGCGCGAAAATAAAAACTTTTTTGCAAAAAATAAAACCGACTTCCATATCAAAACACTACAAAGCCAAAAATAACTTTAATTTTGGAAGGCGGTGTGAAAATAAAGAAAATACAAAACCAATAACACCGACTACCGAAATTAAAGTTATTTTTGGCTTTGTAGTGTTTTGATATGGAAGTCGGTTTTATTTTTTGCAAAAAAGTTTTTATCTAAGGTCTTATTGCTCTATACCAAATTTTGTCAAAAAATCATCTAAGTAGTTAAGACGTGAAGGTAATGTTAGTAGGGTTTTCAATTTCTAAATACACTGTCATAAAGACATTGTATTTAGAAATTTCAACAATTACCTAATTAAAATTTTAAAACACAAAAAAGCAGCATTTATAATAGAGTAATAATGTAATATACCTTCTATAATACAATATTATAAATGCTGTTTGAAATTGGTTTCATAAAATAATTTAATAACGATTGTTGTTCCACTGGAAATTGGTTTTGAGATGTAGGAGCAGTTACTGTTTACTCCTCAGAAGAGTGGCTATGGTAAACGTATACCGAATCTATTAAACTTAAGTATTGGTACATTAAAACAGTTGAGTACTGTATCATTGATCCTTTCTGCAAAATAATGGAAGTCACATTCAGTTTATTATAACGCGATTTCACTTTAGACTTACACCATTTTTTTCTGGGTGGAAAAATCATCAAATGACTCCTCCCACTGTGGGTGAAGTGGGAGGGAGTGTCAGACTTCTACTGACTAAAAACTCCTTCAGTTGCCCTTGCATTCCGGGGCCGCAGTATCTCGCTAGAACATTCCCACAACCCATACTTACACCGATGCAAAAGCATTCTTGTTAGAACAATGTTTTTTCTTTGGTTAGGAATTTTGTGTCAAATTAAAAAAATATTTATTTAAAGCATTAATTTAAATGATCTTCACATTGACACTGCCTATTACTAGTACATAGAAGAAATTGATTATTATTATTCTAGTTAACTTTATTATGCGTGGACTCTTATATGTATGATTTTGATTAGGATTTGTGTATACCTTTTGTTGTAGATCCTAAATAAATAATAGTCTTTTTACGGTTCCGTAGCCGAATGGTAAAAAACCAGCCAAATGCGAGTCGGACTCGCGCATGAAGTGTTCCATACCATTATCCATAAAAACAGCAATAAAATCATGACTATTGTATGTGCCTCCCTTAAATATTAAAAAAAAAAAAAAATGTTTTTAATGTGAATATATATATAACTAAATATTTCAAGCGTCTACCTGTTACCGTTATCAATATCGAGCAAAAAATCACGTTCGTTGTGTGGGAGCCCCCTTACATATTTATTTCATTCTATTTTTTAGTATTTGTTGTTATAGCGGCAATAGAAATACATCATCTGTGAAAATTTCCATTGTCTGCAGACAGACGGACGGACAGCGGAGTCTTAGTAATAGCGTCCCGTTTGACCATGTGGGTACGGAACCCTAAAAAAGGACCCTTATAAATTCGTCATATCTATCAGTCCGTGCTAATGTCAAAGCCACTTTGTTCCGAAACTAATAGGACTACAAAGTTCAAACTTGGTATTCTGTTGAATGCTTTACGATTTTAATACTAAAAAAATTAAGCGTGGCCTCCATACATTCAATTGATACTCTAAAAAACCTTTTCATCAAACTAAAGATGACATTGAGTTTCCAAAAACTATATTTTCCCAAAGTCAGTCAGTTTGCAAAATAGACACTTCCAAAGCTGTAAAATTTGCTCCCCCTTAACTTTTAAAATAAGAGAAGGCAAGATCGAAAATACAAAACTGTTTTATTTTTCCTATAGGGACCAACTCCTGAACATGTAAGTTTATTGTTTATGTTTGATTTGTTAAATGGCTGTGGTTACGCCCTAAATAGCTCATTACAACTCTATTAACCCCTCGCACGTCTGGCCACCCGCCTGTCGAAACGCCCCAAGTGAGAAAAAAAAGAAAAATCAGCAATTTATAGCCATTATCATGGTATATATTAAACCTTCCTGGCTTCGTTATGAGTTATCTAACTATTTTACCATTCAATAAACAAATTAAACTGACTGGACCGTTGACACTTGAGGGGTTAATTAGGCTCGTAATCTACGTAATCGTAATTGTCGCATGTCTTCGAATTTTCACAATTTTGAGAGCATTTGTGACGATGAAAATCACTCAAAACAATGGGCCTAACCATATCTGGACATTTATACACAAGATTTTTTTTTATAAAGAGAGTTTTGATCTTAAAGGGCAATCTTGTTAACCCCTCCAACTAAGCTAAATATGTTTGTGTCCGGAGTGGGTTCACAGCATTTTTTTATTTTATTTCATTGTTTGGCGTTCGAATTCGTGACCTCTCGATCACAAGTCCGACACTTTAGTCATTTGGCTATTGACGCTTCAAATTAAGTATATATTAATTCACCTCTAACATTTTACAGCTGCCTTCGGTTCAAGAACGGTTAAAGGCTTTGCGGCAACTCGTAAGTTTATAATTCATATTCATTTCATATTCATATTAATTTATTTGCTTTCCACAATGTGTATACAGTAGATGTTTTGTCTTAAAGATAAAAGGAACAATTACAGACCCTGTTAGGGCACAGCAATAATATAAAATAGAAAACTAGAACTTAAAACTAAAACATAACATTATTTAAAATTTTTTGTTTGAATAAAAGATTTAGAAAATAAAATTACTTAAAAAGAAAAACAATATTTCCTTATAATTATTGAGATCAGTTACAAACACGTAGGCACAATTATATTATAAGGTATGCAGAAAATAATAATAATTAAAATTTTACTTAAGTATTACATGTGTAGATTATGTAGGTAATGGTTATTTGCTGTATTTTATTTAGTAGAAATAGTTTTAGTTTTTTTGTAAAAGTGTTATACTTATTTATGTTCTTAATTTCTTAGGGTAGCTTATTATATAGTTTGATTGACATAACATAACAACTAGAGGAATGCATTTTCAGTCGTGATGTATGTTTAATCTATTTTTGTATCTTAGTGTAGTTACTTTTTTGAAAAATTTCTGTACCCACATTTGCGAAAATAATGTGGCCTATGAAATTTGGCACTGGTGAAGTTTATAAGGGGAACGAGTGCAGAAAGGTAGATAGATATATAGAATATAATTTACTGTACACCAAAATTTAAACACTCCTATTTAACATTATTTTTTAATTCTATGGTTACAATGGCGGTCTTATCGCTAAAAGCGATATCTTCCAGACAACCTTTGATATTGTAAGCTAATATAATAGGAAAAGGTTTATGTAGAGGTTCTTGGCTAAATAATAACAGTCACACAAGTCGAAAGGTCGTCGAGGTCAGTCTGAGGATGAGTGGTGGACATGGTGGACATCCCACCCATACGCACCAAACGTTTTGGGAATACCTTCATTGTGCGTACGGCTAAGGAGTGGAATTCCCTGCCGGAGTCTGTGTTTCCCGATAGCTATAACCTAGGAGTCTTTAAGTCAAGAGTGAATAGGTTACTTTTAGGTAAGCGTGCTCTATCTTCGACCACATCATCACTTACCATCAGGTGAGATGGTGGTCAAACGCGAACCTATTTTAAATTAAAAAAAAAAAACATATTGAGATTTCTCTGTGCTTTGTTAAGCCGTTGGTCCCGGCTGTCATTAGTACATCTTTGGTAGTCGTTACAGACAGTCAGGAGTCAGAAAATCTGGTAATGGTCATGCAGGTTAGACGCAGTTTGTGCACTTCGAAAAATGTGCACTTGACGCAAAATGAGCACTTCTCAAAATGTGCACATCTCAAAATGATTGTGAATTTTATCACATTGAGTCAAAATAAAACCGTTTGGTAAAATGTTATATATTATTTTGCACGATTTTTAGCATGATAATAGTAGTATCTTTGTAAAAGTAATCACGTCCAGGAAATGTTCAATTATGTATTTTCAGTACACGTCAGCTATACACATAATATAAGTACTCCAGCCGTTCATTATAATATGCACTACATCTATCTGTATTTTTTAATAATCATAAATATTATAATAAGTTACTATAACCTTATTTTAAATGATCGTATTGATTATCACTGTTCGCCGTGCAAAAATATATATAATCATTTTTAACCGAACTCTTTTTATTTTGACTCATTGTGATAAAAGTCACACTTATTTTGAGATGTGCACATTTTGAGAAGTGCTCATTTTGAGAATTGCTCGTTTTGAGAAGTGCAAATTTTTCGAAGTGCTCATTATGCGAAATGCACATTTTGCGTCAAGTGCACATTTTGCGAAGTGCACAAACTGCGTCAAACCCGGGCATGCGAAGGGTTGTCATGTTATCCAGCTACTGGGTTGTTGAGATCAGATATGCAGTGGCTTTATGTAAAAAACTAGTACTCAGTTGCGTTTGGTTAGACTGGAAGCAGACCTCATAGGAGGAGGCCGAACGCGTGAGAGACGGGCTACTTTCTTCCTCACACCCCAGCCGCCGCGGGAGACGCCCCAGGCGTCGGGGATCGCGAGCCGATCACCGGCCACCGCGCGGGCTTTCGGACGGCGAGCAGGGGTAGCTCACCGTCCGGTAAGGACCAGGCCCGGGTCGGCGGCGCGTCGTGTTCCACGCGTGCCTCAAAGAGCTCTCAGCAACAGTGACGGGGCCTCATAAGGCCATTGCCCGCCGGAGTTGCGGAAATGTTCTAACAAGTTGCCGCGGCCACGGAACTTAAGGGCAGCTGAAGGAACAGGATGGATTTTTAGTCAGTAGAAATCTGACACACCCTTCCGCTTAAACCAGAGCGGGAGAAGTCATTCGATGATTTTCCCACCCGGAGAAAAAAAAAGACCTCAACATAGAAAAACAGATATTATATAAATTTTATTTATTTAGACATTTAATTCCATACATAGTTTAGTAATACTTACATCTATGTTAGTAGTTAAAATTATATTGGAGAACATTATTAATTGCTCTCAAATAAAAATAAAACAATAAATTACTTAATCAAATGCGACTTCGTTTAAACTATTATAGAATTTCAACCACTGAGTGTCCACTAAATATACCTTCATGTATTTAATTAGATAAATAAATAAATCTTTATTGAACTAAAGCCTTAAATATTTTTATCTAGGATGATTTTAATGCGCCCGTTCGTTGGGTTAAATTAAATTCGGTAAGAATACGTTTTTTATTATTATATATTTTTTTAATTTAAATACCTTTTCAATACATATTTCTTATTTAACCTGTAGTGAACTCACTGCTTTTTCCCATAGGGGAATGCTTTATCTAGTTTTAAAGAAATAAACGAGTATTTCAATTTGCCCTATCTTGAACTAGCCTTAGTTGTGTAAGTTCTGGTTTCTGGGCCGGTATCAGAAATGCCGGTTGTATGTCAGCAATGGAGATTTCCAGACTAATATTAGTATAGATATATTCTGAACTAATAAAGTCCCATTCAAATTTTATAGTTATAATGTAGGTATAAAAACACATCAAGAACAAGTTTTCAACAATCTTGTGACAAATATAGTGAATACAATTTTTATTTATTGTGTGTTATCACTACCCAACAAACAAACTAAGCTTATAAAATTAAGTCTATAAGTTCTAAATTCTTATACTTGTTATAAAAGAGCATTTATTATGTCAATGAGCCTTATTGTGGCACATTATAGAAGATTTGGCTAATATTACCTTTATTCTTATAATTTGGCTGGGTATACGTTAAAAAATCCAATTAATACGGCTACAATAAGGGTTCAAAATGTGTTCTTCTTATAGAGGCTAGTTACATTGGCTAGTTACAAAAAACCTTACAAAACTATGAAGTGCCCTGAAGGGAAACTGAAAACATACAGCTAGAAGGATACTGCATGGATAATTTAGTTGACGCCTTTGACTACCCCTTAAAGTCTTCATTAATTAATATTTATAAATGTGATGATTACACTCATAGTAAATCAAAAAAATTATATGAATTTTCATGCGCTGATATTAAATGTAAATTGTTAAATGTAGAAAATAATTCGGTATTGTATTTTACACCATTAATCCATACTTTGTAAAATAAAACAACCAATTTGAATATCACGTATTTTTATTAAATTCATCATTTTTATAGGCTATCATGCCGCCGTATTTAGAGAAGAAATTAAAAATATATCAACGTTTTAGAAGAAGAGTGGCTCTTAAATCGAGCATTATCTAAAGGAAGGCTAATTTAAAATGTTGTATTTGTTGGTTTAAGGACTGACCTCAATATTCTCTCAGTTAGCCTGCGAAACAGTTGGTGGGTTAACAACAAAAATTGCTGTTTGAACATAAGCTGTGAAAGATGCCTGATTTGGAAGCTATCTCTTGGTATACTACTACTACTACTTGGTTTACTATCAAAACTCGTTTTTTAAACCTTACCTAAGACAGGACTTCAATCATCAATCTTTCTAACAACAAGTTAAAAATAAAAAAATATCTTAGAAATTAACATAAGCGAAGAAGTTCTCTGGAAACAGCTAGTTTAATAATAAAACAGTAGAGAAACTTAGCATGTTGTAATATAGTAATTAAAATATGTTTTTACAAAGTGTAAAGGTAAACTAGAAAGGGTCGGATATGTAGGTACAATTAAAACATTCCTTTCTTAAAATAAAATGGGTCCACTTCCATGGCCATCGCATATTATGTAAACTAAGGTCTCTTCTTTGTAGGAATTTGTCAATTCTTGCCAATATGTATACTACCATTGCAATATCTGCGGACTAACATATTATATATATAATTTTATTCTTTGTTGTGTACTTACAATTATAATTATATTCCAAACTTAAAACTAGTGCACTAAAGCAAGCTTATCCCTATAAAGAGATCTCTTCCAGCCAACCCAACCATATTGAAACATAAATTTTATACATTTGGGAACAAGACTGACTAGGTACAGGATTTTGTTCGTGAGAAAGGAACCCTAACAACGTGTAAAATGGCGATAGCATAAGCAGCAAATGATGCCATTAAAAAGTCTTCACTCTCATAGATTCCTTGTAGACGATGTGCGAATCGTTTTGCTCTTATAAAAGCACTGTTTATAACATGACTAAATAATTAGTAAAGTTTATAGCACAAAAACCGCTTAAATTCAAGGGCGGGTTGATACTACAACACTCAGCGTACCACATTTTATCATGCATTTGAATTCCCATCCACATTTCACTATAAACGAGAACATAAATCAGGTAGATAAACTACATAAAATAATAACTTACCGTTCACTTTTCAGTAAAATGGTTGACGTTTCTCTTTATTCCCCAAACTGTTTCGAAAATGTAAATTACTAAGAAAAAGACTTATTGCAGAATCATAAGCAGACGGCTATAAGGGCTTACGGCTTTTTAAGAGCAATTTATTTGCCGCAATGAGTTTAACTCCCTTGTATCAGACCATAATAAAACACGTATAAAGTTGATCGCCCGTATTAACGCTTTCTATATGATTCCTATATTATATTATAAGCATATTGGCCATCTTCATTGTCATAATATAACACGTATAAGGAAAAAAAGTGGACAATAAAGCAACTATAAGGGGGGTATAAGGTTATTGTCTTTATAATTTGTGCCCAAATGCACTCTTATTAGCGATAATACGGCTCTTATAAGAATATTATTTTTGGCAATATAAGCCACTACAAGAGCAATTTTTGTTTGTTGAGTAAGCTTTAGAGTTATAATTAAAATTAATTAATTTAATTGCGATATAATTTCTTAGTTAGATGTAAAATATTATTTAAATATTCAAATATAAATCATTTATAAAAAAACAGTTTGGTTTTCATAAATGCTTTTATTAATTTTTGTTATTTGAATTAAGAATCTGCTTATTAGAAGGTATACTTATGATTATCTAAGACATACATAGATGTCGCGCCTGCATATCGCACCCTTCCTGTAAGAAAGCGGTAAGTGAATTCGGACAACTTTTCAGGAGCTTAAAAAAACGTGTCCAACATTGTTAAAAAAATCCCAGGACTACCTTATAAAGAACAAAAGATGGCATTTAGCATCGGCGAAATGATAAAGGTTCCGATTTTTCATTGTGTTATGTATACTGTGAGATAAGGTTGAATTATATGGTTACCTAAATAATCCCCGAAACTGGTACAAATGATGGCCGGTGTAAAAATGAATATTGCTTTGTTATGATCTTTGGTGTACCGCATCGGCTGCGTTAAGTGTAGTTATTCCATTATTCATGTTACAATTTTAGGCTAGTCTGAAAGTGTAAGTATGAATTACGTAGTTTTTACACGAAAAATTCATTTAAGTAAACAGAAATACATACTTTATGCATGCGAAAGTATCTACGTTTTGCTGGAGCTTCTGAATAAACTTGTTTATTCATTGGAAAAATATTCAAATAATGAAGTGTATCATCGTAAACTTCTATTTTACTGTTCACAGCTTGTCATGTACAAAAATTGTATGTCAATACTATATAGATTTATAGTAATTAAAGAAAAAGTTAAATTGCTGTGTTTCAATCATATTAATCGATTTAGATTATGTTTGTATGTGTGCTAAGAAAAACCGTGCTGTAGAAGTATGTAAAATGAAGTGCCCAAAAGTAAAAAAATTGGAAACCTTCTGTCAATTATTCAAACACAGAAAAAAATACCTTTGTTAATGTTAAAACATTTTGACTCTACACTGAGAAAAAAAAAACAACCAGATTTCACGTTGCTTCAACAAGTTTTCGGGTTAAAATAGCGCCTACAAGCTGTTTGGTTGAAACTACAAGTTTGATCTGGTAACCGTGCATCCACACCGCTGTTACTTTTTGTAGATCAACGTTTCCAAGTGTAACTCAGCAACATCCGACAGCAAAAAGTTATTTATTGTTAATAAGTGTTGCTGTTTTATTATAAGTAAAGCAACGTTGCTCTACAATCGATAACATTGTTAGATAATGTTACCTCAAAAATGCAACAAAAAATATCACTGTCGATTAGTGTCGAAAGTTATTCTTTGTTATATTTTGTTAATTTATGTTGTTGGCGGTATGGACGCGTAAGTAACAATCATCAAATAGTAACAAGGAGCCACATAAGTTACAGATAGTTACTCAATCTTACCGTGTTGCATTTTGTTGCTCCACAAAAGTTAACTTCGGTGTGGATGCACGGTAAAGTGTTACTTGTTGATCCTACAAGCTACGTATCATGTTATTTCTACGTTACATCAGGTCGAATTTACGTCAACATTTTCCGATTGTTTTTACAAGTTTAGCAAGTAGATTTAACATGCTCAGCACGTTGTTTTGACATGACTAGCTTGTTGAATCTACAAGCAGCTTGTTAATTTATCTTGTTACTCTTACGTGCTGGGCATATAGTTCCAACATGCTCTCCTTGTTGTTTCAACATGCTTGACATGTTGTTGTGACATGACTAGCTTCTTGAATCTACAAGCAGCTTGTTAATTTATCTTGTAAAAAATAGGTTCGCGTTTGACCACCATCTCACCTGATGGTAAGTGATGATGTGGTCGAAGATGGAGCACGCTTACCTAAAAGTAACCTATTCACTCTTGACTTAAAGAGTCCTAGGTTATAGCTATCGGGAAACACAGACTCCGGTAGGGAATTCCACTCCTTAGCCGTACGCACAATGAAGGTATTCCCAAAACGTTTTGTGCGTATGGGTGGGATGTCCACCATGTAACAATGGCGCTTCGCCGTTTGTCTCGTAGTCCGATGATGGAACGGGCTTGGCGGAATTTGACTGTGTAATTTCATCGTGCACTCCTCGAAATGTAACCG
Source organism: Tholera decimalis (assembly GCA_943138885.2). Taxonomy (NCBI): domain Eukaryota; kingdom Metazoa; phylum Arthropoda; class Insecta; order Lepidoptera; family Noctuidae; genus Tholera; species Tholera decimalis. The sequence continues at coordinate 8,287,118 of OW964571.2, forward strand.
ATAGAAAACCGATAGACTTGCAACTCGTCGTCGATATTCAAGGCTCTGGAGCTTTGACTCGACCAGTGCATCGTTACCAATGAGTCTCTTGGCCCACTTCTCGATAGACTCAAGCGCGTCCAGTTGGTATTTTGCAGATCCATCCCAACGATGAGAGCAGTACTCCGACCGAACCTGGGCTTGATAGAGATTCGGGTGTGAAGTACCGTCTCACCTTTGCTAGGATTCCCAACTTTTTTGATGCTAGTTGAGCCGTAGCCTCGATAAACGGGCCGAAATTGAGGGTAGAAGTTAGTGTTACCCCCAGAAGCTCGATACGGTCGGTTATCGGCACAGTTACACCCCAGAAAGTAGGAGCCGGTTTGAATTGACTCTTTTTTGAGCAGAAGAGACACGCCTGGGTCTTAGCTGTATTAAACTTGACCAAGTTGGCATCGCTCCATTCAGAGACAGCCTTCAAGGACAAGTTCAAGCGCCCAACCATGTCCTCACGGAGATACTGGATCTGTGACTCACCAGCTCGCTCGCTGGACACATATCTCTCAGCAAGTGTGCTGTTGTCTGCATACCCAAAGGTACCGGGAATCAGCAGATCGTTAATGTGCAGCAAAAACAAAGTTGCTGAGAGAACAGACCCCTGAGGGACCCTGGTATTCATTGCCAATGGGCCAGATGAGCAGAAAACCGTTTTATTTATGCTTTTTAGTGTATCATTGTTTACTTAACTTGAGATACCTATATACCGTTTGCACTTAATTTTTTAAAAGAGAGTTTGCTGTTCACCTCTTTTTCACCCACTTAAACCATATTTCAGACGTGATTCAAAAGGTCTGTGCCTCAGCTGTGGTGATATTAATAACTAGGCTGATTATGCTAAAACATCTATGTAATGTACGAAGGTAGCAATCGTGAGAGATTTGCTGTTCTTAGTTGAAAAGTTCCATCGCTTATCTTCGAAGATCTTCATCAGAACCTGATGTGATATACTTACATACTATATTTTTCTCTAACCTACATGGTTGGGCGCTTGAATTTGTGGAGCGAGCTGGTGGGTCACAGATCCAGTCTCTCCAGACTGGATCTGTGACCCACCAGCTCGCGCGCTGGACACATATCTCTCAGAAACTGTGCTGTCGTCTGTATACCTAAGGTACCGGGAATGAGCAGATCGTTAATGTGCAGCAAAAATAAAGTTGCTGAGAGAACAGACCCCTGAGGGACCCCGGCATTAATTGCCAATTGGCCAAACGAGCAGCCATCAATGACCACTCGAATGGACCGATCTCTTAGGAAGTCTTCAATCCAAACGCAAAGTTGAGTGGGTAAACCGAAGGAAGGAAGCTTAGCAATAAGGCTATCGTGCCAGACCCTGTCAAAGGCTTTGGAGATGTCAAGGGAAACAGCAAGTGCTTCCCCGTGCTTCTCAATGGCCTCACTACAGGTATGAATGGCATACGCTAGAAGGTCCCCAGTTGACCGGTTTTTGCGAAAGCCGTATTGTCGGTCGCTGAGGATGTCGTTGGCTTCTAGGTATGCCAAGAGCTTACTATTAAGTACACGCTCCATACTCTTACAGAGTATGGACGTGACTGAAATAGGTCTGTAGTTGGCCGGGTCAGCACGACTGCCCTTTTTGGGTACAGGCTGTACGTTAGCCAGGTTCCATGCTTTCGGCACCTTTCCAGTCTCTAGCGAAAGGCGAAACAGGCGTGTCGTACGCGTAAAGAAGTAAGTGCAGCTACGTTTCAGGTATTTATGACAACTGCTTGGAGAAACTACGTAACGATAGTAACGCAAAACAATACCGCAACAAGTTTTGTGCAATAAGTAAGTAAGTGGACTTGCAAGACACGCCTTTGCAATAGTATCCAAGAACAAATGCCTATGTTTATTTACTTTTATAAAGTTATGTTAATTCTTCGTGTTAGTTATGGGTATGTGTATTTATGGCTTTATACCCAGGGAAATTTGTAAAATAAATAAATGGATGTATGTTTACATCTATATAAGAATGTAAAACTATTTTATTTTTTGTCGCAAAAATTCACATTTTTTGTGACAGTGCCCTTATTTTTGGCGCTAGCTTCATGAAAATTTGTGAGAAGGTGTATTAGAGTACGCTCGATTTTTTGCAATAATAAAAAAAATACGACGCAAGTTGAGTTACGCGACTCTTCCAGGAAGGGTGCGATATCAGTGTCCCACAGGCCAAGCCGACTCCCAATCGTCGCCCGAAGATTACCAAAGGCGCCCGAATAGTAAATTTTAATTCCTTTCAGGCTTCTGTTATCTGAGAAAGAATGATAGTATTAAAGTCCGTGCTTCCAGAGATAAATTAATTCAGAAAAGTACTTTTTATACATTGTGTTTTTTCAGCCAGATACAAAAGATGGTTTAGCTCGAGTCACGGTAAAGTATTAATGATTTTCACAAATTCTTTTCTTTTTTCTATATTTACATAAAGTCGGTATCTACATCAAACGATTGTTTTATAATAAATCTAAACTACGTGTAGGTACTACGATAAACGCTAATCATCGCGAGGGGGGGCGGGGGTGCACATCTCTTCCCCCGCTTGACCAGGCGGCACAAGTCGGTGCTTACTTAAGTTCTTCCGCAGCCTGCGGCGCAAGTGTTATAGGAATCCCCTTATCGCATCAGCCGCGATATATGATCCCTTCCGCATCTCCAAGATTCACGGATCAAGGCATACTCTCGTCTCTCCCGTTGACGCTATCACCCTGCTCCAAGAGGGCCCTAGGGAAAGTCTCGCATTACAAAAACACAAAAACCAACCGTCCTTCCATCCATTCCGGCCAGAGCCGTACCACAACGCTGAGCCAGCAGCTCTAAATTCATCACCTAATAATAATAATGATTCAATCCAGCCTTTCCCTAGCTGCCCTCTCCTGCGACACACTACGCCGAGGTCCGTACCCCAAAGGGCCCTTAGTATGTAGTCGCCTAGTTTGTAAGCATGATATAAGTTCTGGCTGGAGGTTTTAATTATAATTAATTAGAGCAGCTAATGGTAAGTCCGGTTAAGCAGCCGATAACGTCTGAGGTTGACCTGCGAGATGTCACACAAAAGAAAAACCCGGCGTAGGTAAGTGTGCAAAGGAAAAACGGGGCGGTTTAGGTCAGTACTAGTCTGACAGACCCCTTTGCATACCTAAGAGTACCTAAGAACAGAGGATATCCAGGATCTATGTGGATACAGGCGCTTGAAATAGTTCTGCTAAGCATATAAAGCATTAATTTATATTACTTTGTTTCATTCAGGATAAAAGAACACATTCAAATCAACAGTATGTCATAGAGGTAAGATTTTTTTTAGTTTTTAAAGGTAGTGACAGCTTAGTTGGTGAAGTAGAATAGTGAAGATATTATCGTGGTTAAATAATATTAGCTATAATTTAAATGCTTGCCAAAATAGATAAAAAAAATAAAATTATTGAAACTTTTTATTAGACCATAGAATCCATAAAGTGTTAGAAACTTATACCTAATAACTATTATCTAGGATGAGTACCCATTACCCTCCGTACACTTTTAGTCGTCATAAGAACCGCCCGTTGAGCAGCAAAGTGCAGTTCTCAGCTCGTTCAGTCTCTCTTTGATCTAAAAAGTCTATGAAGCAGCAAAAGGTATCGTGTTCTACTAAGGGTAGCGAGTTAGCACCGGGAGTACCTTAAGATTCAGATTCATTTATTTGCTTAAACATGTGTATATACACAAGAATTAAAAAAAAACGTGCAACATAATAAAAATAAGGTACAATCAATTACCAATAATAACAAAAAAAAATTGGCCAAGTGCGAGTCGGACTCGCCCATGAAGGGTTCCGTAGTAACTATAATAAATATAACATACTTAATATAATTATAAATTTGAAAAAAAAAAAACAAAACACCTTACAAATTTCTTAAAACTAACTTATTTACAATTTTTACAACTACGCCAAATAACTTTGTTTTTCATAGTATTTGTATGAATTACAAAGTTATATTTCGTCGTTGCAAATTTAAAATCTCCTATGTGTATAAAATAACTTTTTGAGAAAAACTGAAAAAACTTCCTCCTAAAAAAAATTCTTAGAAAATATTTTTATTTCGTTGGTTATAAAGAAAATCTAAGTAGTTTAATTGAATTGAAATAGAAATATTTTTTATCAATAAGTAAAATATACTAATTATGTGATTTTAATTGTTTTTCTACACATGGGAGATTATAAATTGCAACTTTTTGTCACATAAGTGGTTTTTAATTTATGGCATTATTAATGAAATGAAACTACTATTATTATTATTTCGTATTTATTAAATCAGTTATGCAAAAATATAAATAACCATACTATTAATTTGCAGTGTTACAAAATCGTGGACATTAGATATTAAACCAAATAATAATTCATGAATAAATTTGTAATATTTATGTTCCTGGGTTAAACGAAATTGAGTCATAAAACGGGTTATCAATCACACTTTTCAATTCTTGCAAATGTTTGTATTTGCTTTCTGTGATTTTGAGGGGCTGCTGATTGCTTTGGTAGTAAACTTTCACGACTAGCTCTTCGCTGTGGTAGGATGGTCCATTCGTCATTATGTCGCAACTTATATAAAACAGATCCATCTGGCAAATATTTCAATCCTCGTATATCAACCACAACTGGATCACCTTTTTTCTTACCGGGTCTTATAGACTTGATGTTGGATTCAAGTTCTTCATAATTAAGAAAGAAGTCGTAGTGAATTGATTTTACATCGTAAGGATTTCTTGGTCGAGCATACTGTATTCGAACTACGTAGTTACTCGTTGCATAAATGGGGGGCTTAATATACTGTTCGATTGTTGAGTGGACACTATCTACTTGCATCATGGTATGGCCTTTTTCCAAGTACAATTGCTCAACAGTAAGAGTCATTCTTTGGGATAGATCACTTAAAGCACTGGACAAGACCCGGTTTCGATTTTGATGGCCACATCCATCAGAAATTACAGTAACTCGTTCAGTTTCTGGCGCTAGGTTTGCTATATAATCGATTAAGCAAGAAGTAAACTCATTAGCGGATACACCCCCATCAGCTTCATGCCAAAAGTAAATGGTTACTTTTCTCGTCTTACATTCATAAACAGTAAAGTTATGGTAATATAAAGAGCTGGCCAAAAGCTTAGGGAAATTAAAACACTTTGCACTTTTTCGTTCGCCGATTCTATAGCATTTTCTTTAGCTTGACGAGCTTCATTCTTTTTAAATCGTCATACTCTTTTTGTGAAATATTACCAGCTTTAAAACTACAACAGATATCACACTGATCTTTACGTGGATGGTGAATTGCTATATTCTCCTGTTTCAAAACTCTCAGGAAAGTCGGTCTGCTTGCTGCTTGGTAATTGTGTTCTTTACACCATTCAACGAAAACGTCATGAATGTGCTTTTCTGACTTAAATGTCAACTCAACATAGAGCTTACTGGAACTCGCTCGGCAATAATGACTGGGTATTTTAGGAATCAAATCTATCCAAGTTTTAAGTTTTTTTTTTGTTTGTGTATACTTTGGTATCAGAGCTGCACTCGATGTATTCTCAATGTCACATGTGGGTGAATCATCAAAAAAACATCCTCATTAAGCGTGTCAGATTCTTTAGTCCAGCGCTTAAAACTGTCTTCACCTAATAATAACGTATTTAAAAAAAGTAGTCTACATACGCTAACCTTAGTGCATTTTTGATCGCAAGTGTTCAAAAACATATCATGCCCACTTCCTTTTTTTACTGAAACATGATCTATGCGGTGAGGACGACGTATAATTCCTCTAAGAACAGCAGCAGTCTTCACAAATGCTTTCTTTTCCGCCCACGTTTTAAGGTTCCAGAAATAAGAATGAATTGTTTCACGATCTTCTTCCGTAATGTATGCACACAAAAACGAGTTTTTAGATTTTGAATCTGTGTTCAATTTTGTATGAGAACAACGTGGTGTAATTTCTCTTTTAGGTTTTTCAACACAGGGTTTATATTTGCCATCATGAGTTTTCTTAAATCCCAGGTAAGACTCACCTAAAACTCTAGCCTTTCTGTTTAATTGCACAACGTTTTCTTTTTTATAATTATTCTGCTTAGACCTGAAATGATGTTCAGTTTTCACATCCGTATGTAATATATTTTCTAAAGAGCTTGGCTCATTCGTTCTTAATGACAACAATGGGACTTTATCTTCACTATCAGATAAAAACAACTGCCGTCTCTTCTTTTTTGAGGGTGGGGCCCAGTGTGGGTCTTGCACACTATCATCACTCCCAAATGACAGAATGGCGTCTAAGTCTGGAGATAGTAGCTTAGCAAATCGTGCTGATTCTGATGATACGGAAATATTGTTCCCACAATCTTCCAGATTTTCGTTTGCTGCACAGCTGACTACTTCATTACTACCTTCTGTATGAGAATGTATGATAGCCCGAGTACATACCATCAACGGCTTCTCTTTTTCGTCACTACTGAACAAGATTGGCATTATATCCGAAGTAGTTGTTGGTGACAGCAACAGTGATGGTGACTCCGACATCGGAGATATAGATTCATTATTGAATCCCAAATCATCTGGCATAATTAATGAATCGTCGAGATGTGGGGGAGATTTCACCGATGCGGAGGCCGTAGCAGAGGCGGCGCGGTCGGTGGGGGTGGCATGACCTAGGGACGAATATTTAGATTTCACGCATCTATCTCCCTTTAATCCGTGCGTGACGTAATAATGTGCTGCCTTTCTAGCACAAAATAGGCGCGAAATTGTAGTGCTCGACGTTGAGTGATGATCACATAGGATATATTAATTGCATTTTTTTTTAATTTAAAACTGATAGTAAAAACTCTCATGTGTACATCAGACACATAGGTCATTCTGATTTACAACTAAATGTAGGCTGACACTTGAGAGTTTTTAAAAATGATACGTGCTATAGAGAAATAATAAGATATTCACATGGAAGTTTTTGCTAAGTATGGGTATTCAAAATATCTTTTAAAATATCTGTAAAACTCATTTTCGAGAAAAATGACACATAGGAGATTTTAAATTTGCAACGACGATTTGCGGTTTTTGAAAATATACTGTATCTCAAAAACTGCTGACTCGATCTCGTTCAAACCAATTTTGGTTGAAAGTTTACATTAAGATCTACAATTTTTTTAGATTTTTCACTTCATTATTATAGAAGTTAGAGGGGGGGCGGGACACATTTTACCACTTTGGAAGCGTATATCTTTTCAAAGATTAACTTTATGAAAAAGTCAAGAAAAAAGCAAGTAGGAAAAGTAAATAGGTAAAATAGTTACAAATACAACAAAACAAACAAAACAAATGACACATGCTCCCGCTCAGCAGGCCCGCCGAACCCCCGTAACATGGAGTTCTGTGAACCTACTAAGCAGGACAGTGTCACTTCTATCGCCCACCATCCTGAGCACACTGTTCTTGCGCATAATCGCATAAAAGTCTTCGACACGAGCGTCCGCAAACATGCCGGAAGCACTGCAGTATCGAGGAAGACGAAACAGTGCCCTGAACACGTTATTATATTGGACGCGCAGGGCATTGTAGGCCTTTTGTGTAAAGTTCGCCCACAAGCCACTGGTGTAAAACGTCTGACAATATGCTTTAAATAATGTTATTTTGACTTGAGCTGTACACCGAGTGAACCTGTGTGCCAACATGTTACCACGCACCGACAATGCCCTGCGCTCCCTTTCTATATCCAGATCATCACATAAATTCTCAGTAACTATAGAGAATACTCCAAGATATTTAAATTTCGAAACACGGCCCAATGGTACACCATTAAGTAGTAAGGGTGGTATATAGCTGGGATCTTTATTATTGCATTTAAACATCTTGAACTCACTCTTACTTTCATTATACTTCAGGCCGTGTTCCGCAGCATAACTTTCACACACTCTTAACAATTGCCTCAAGCCACCAATTGAGGGGCTCAGCAGCACCATATCATCAGCATAGCTTAGATTATTAACACATACTTCATCAATATGGCATCCGACATGCATGCTGCTGAGCTCCTCAATTAGATGGTTGACATAAATGTTAAAGAGCCTCGGTGACGTCAGACCCCCCTGCCTTACTCCACACTCTAATGAATATTCATCAGAGTGTTCACATCCCCACCTCACTGAATTCAACTGGTTGCTATACCAGTAAGCAAAGATGTCCACGAGATCAGCAGGGACACCTGAGTCTCTTAGTTTTGTCCAAAGCTTATTATATGACACAAGGTCAAAAGCTTTGGACAAATCCAAGAAACATGCGTACAGAGGTGTCTTCCTCTTTACATAATACTGTACAGTGTGCTTTAATGCTAGAATTGCACTTTCAGCTGACAAACCAGGTCGGAATCCAAATTGTGTATCCTATAACTGTACAAATTTGTCAAGCTGCTTATCCAATAACCCATCAAATACTTTTGCTATTACAGTTGCAAGAGATATTGGTCTATAGTTGCCCTTATCAGAAGTATCAGCGGTAGTATTCTTAACTAGAGGTATAACAATAGTTTTCATAAGGGCTGATGGTAAATATGAATGCCGTATGTATAAAGTAAACAACAAGGCCAGAACCCTAAATAGGTGAACCCCCGCATGCTGCAGGTGCTCGATGCTGAGCTTGTCATGCCCAGGTGACTTTCCCCTTTTCATGTTCTTAATAACATTAGCCACATCCTTGCTAGAAAAACGAATGGGCTGCTATACTGACTCATGTTTCAACTGTGGATGCTCTGCATCAAACACAGACAGCAGAGGAGAGCTCACCTGAAAGTGCTTTCTGAATGAGTCTGCTATCAATTTAGGGTCACTATTACCATCAATACTCTCAGGCAAGCTGACTGTACCATTTAATTGTTTAGTGCCTTTCCAAAACTTGTGAAACTTTTTAGTAGAGTGTTGTGCAGCCAGAATATCCATTTTCACTTGGTCCTGGTTATTCTGACAATATTTAAGCCGTGACTTAAAAACCTTGCGACTTTCACACATTTTATTATATATAGGACCACTCTCAGGCTTACCTTCAGAAACATACAATAAATAGTCCAGTCTAGCCTGCCTATGTGCTTCTTTAACATGCTTGTTCCACCCATAAACATACTTAACATTATTTCTGTTTTTAGGTCTATAATGACGGATCTCTATAGCTGCCTGACGTAGTACATTCACAATGTTATTATATAGATTATCAATTATAGACCTATGTTCTATATTTTGACACATAGCATCAGCACACTCATGTAATTCTTGAGGAAAATTTATGTTTTTTAACTTGCTATTACAGATCTTATGATATTCATTTATTTCATCCAGTTCACGCACACCCCACTGAATATTATTACATTTGTTATTGTACTGATTAACCACTACTTTTGACTTAATTATCCCTAGGTTACAAGTTATTTCTATAGGAAAATGGTCAGACCAATACACATCATTGTGCACTGTTACATTTACAACTGACTGTATGGCTGACTTGGAAACTAAGCAGTGGTCAAGCCAGCGCTTGCACCCATGTGCTTCACTCTGAAAAGTGTATGTATTCGATGAAATACCAAGTTTGACCAAATCTACACATATCAACTCATTTTCTGCACAAAACTCAAGAAGCTCATTACAAAAAGGGGCACTGGGATGAGCATTGAAATCACCCAGCATGTATACTACTTCAATATTCGTATCCTGTACAATCGCGTTTTATTCACCCAAACACTGCGTAAATACCGGTAAGTTCTCGGCCTGGTCCGTCGGCATATATACGCACATAATGAGCACTTCACGATTGTCGTCTATCATTGCCTTTATAGCTACAACACGATCACTATGACACTTTATCACTGTAACTCTCTTAAATACACTTTTCCGCCACATCAGCGCAACCCCACCGTGAGGTCTACCCCGCAGGACTCCAGCACTCAGGTCGACCGCTGACTTTGCTGTGTAGCTGAAGTTGCCGTCAATCTCTCCAACAATATGCAAATCATGTGGTAACAGCCAGGTTTCTTGCAGGGCCACTATAGTAGCTGATTTACATAGTTTTCTCACACATTCCATGCTCCTTTTGACATTTTTGCAGTTATAGCTTATTAATTGGCTGCGATCCATTAATCATCGGGCCCTCTTCTCGTGTTAACAAAACGACGGAAGGTAATTCCATCGGGCCACAAGTTGTTGTTGTTGTGTAGGTTTCATGAAAAAAAAAAAAAATTCAGTTTCAGTTCCATGTATGGGGAGCCCCCTTTATTTAATTTTTTTTTTTAATTTTCTCTTAAAATCGGAAAGCGGTTCACAGAATACATCTACCTACCAAGTTTTACATGTATAGTCCTAATGGTTTCGGAATAAAATGGCTGTGACATACGGACGGACGGACAGACAGACAGACGGACAGACATGTCGAAACTATAAGGGTTCCGTTTTTTGCCATTCGGCTACGGAACCCTAAAAAAACAATCATGTTTGCCACATAATATGGCGTGCAAATATTAGTATATGCAGTATTATGAATTTAAGTTACAAATTAATTACCATGTATCATGACGTGACAATAAATATATTAAATAAAAAAAGTCAAGTTACATAATTTATAAACTCTAAGTTAAATATAAAACGTATTAAAATTTAAAAAAAAGTAAAATCCTGGGATAAAATATCTATCAAATGTCACAATAACAGCAATAATCTATGTATGTCAAATCGTTGTAACAATAGTACTCAAATAATAGAACAAACATAGTAATTAAAATGTCAAAAATAAATTAAAGACCGAATAAGTGTCTAATGTAAACGTTGGAGGCCTAATGTTTATTATAAGGAAGAATTATGGAATTGTCATCGAGATATTTCTTTATTGAGTAGTAACATTCATTTATTAAGATTTTAAATAGTATAATTTCTAATTTTTCTGTGTTAAAAGATTTTAATGTATCGGGCAGCTTGTCAAAAATTCTCATGGCCATACAGAAAGTACTTTTATTCATTAATGCTGTTCTACCGTGCGATATTTCGAGCTATGACTTGTTTTTGACACGTAATTGTATGTAGTAATTCTTGTAAGCTAATTTGAATTGCACGATGTGTGTTCTGACAAAAACACTCGTTTCATAGATATACAACGTGTAATTTTAAGGGTATATACATACCAAGTGCACGGCTTCTTTAGATGATAGCAAACGATATGGCAAGGGATTTGTAATCCTATGTCTACATGTGTGGAACTTATTACAAATTTCAATACATTTATACCAGAGACCAAAATTTCAAATAAAGAAGAACGAACAGAATTATCACGTTATTGGCAAGTGACGTGAAAGTTATTGACCCTTGTAGTGCTGTGACACGTTTGTTATGATTGGTATTCAAGAAACATATGAAACCGATAATTTGGTATCAATTCTTTGAGTCACTTATTTTTAACTGAAACTGTGCATAGAGACTCCATACAGATGTTGTCTTCAGCCCTTTTGGATAGATATGGGGTTTCCGTTACACGTTGTATAATGATGGCAGGGTAAGAATATTAAAATGGCTAAATATGGTTTCTCATTTCAGTCTGTATATTTAAGGCCACATGTAGCTCTGACACATCTGAGTACATACGTCTTTATCTATACCTTCAGAGTACGAGTTTCATGATAAGTTTATTTACAGGGAGAGCTATACGTACCGATTGTCGATGAAAGTATGGCCAGATTGGGTTGGACAGTGAGTATTACAAATAAAACAATTGACTAAATCCTATACAGTTTACAGTCACTACTTTAATCATCAAGGAGTAGGCGGAATTATTATAGACGATCCAAAGATTAAAAAAAAAATCAATCGATTACAAAATTCTAGGTACATTAATCTTGGTTCATTTGAAAAAAATCATAAAAAGATATTTAAAATATTCTAATCTTCGAATCTACATCAATTTTAATCGTAGGTAAAAATCTCTTTGATTTGGTCATTGTAAAAGTAAATGTAAAGTATTTTCTAAACTGAACTTTAACTAGCTATTAAAAAGGTTAATTTTCCGTTAACCTTCACAGACAGAAAACGATGATGACGCAGCCATCGACGTTACAAACAGACCTCATTTTGAGGAATATGCACTCAAGGTGGTGATGAGGTCAATGAACCTTAACCTGACTACAGAGAGGGAATGGCTAGCTTATGAAACCGTCCTTGGAGCCAAGTTTAACTATGAAATGGAGGTAAAGTATTAAAAACGAAATTATGACAGTAATTAAGGAATTTATAGACAAACTTGAAATGTCTCTCTCTATCGGTCTCTGGTATCAGTGTATTGGTATTTGTAATAAGTTCTACACACGTAGACTTAGGATTACAAAACCCTTGCCATATCGTTTGTTATCATCCAAAGAAACCATGCCTTGGTATGTATATACCCTTTAAATTACACGTTGTATAAAATTCTCATATCACAGAGTTAGTTGCCATACTCCTCGGAAACGGCTTGAATGATTTTTATGAAATTTTATATGCATAATCGGTAAATCTGAGAATCGGTCGTAATCTATTTTTCATACCCCTAAGTGATAAGGAACCACCTGAAACATTTTTTTTAGTTTATGGACAAAAATTTATTTTATTTTTATAAGATATGGCATTAAAATACATGTACCCCTTAATTTTTACCCTTGTGTCACCAACTCCTATTATTCAATTAACAAGGCAAAACAACGTCTGCTGGATCAGCTAGTGATTAAATAAATAAATTACTTATTGTATACAGATGAAATGAGCAAATTTATACTAGGTACTATGATAAAATACACAAAGTTCCATAACTAAATTTAGTTAGAAAAAGTTATATGTTTAACTTCGATCAACAATACCAACTACATAGATATCGGGTCGGCGCAAAAAATACGTCTTGGTAAATAACAGCGCACTTGAGAAGTGAGCTCTTATTTTGTTTAGTTCGCTTGACACACAGCCGATGTAAACACGTTTCACAATGCTGCAATGTGTATTCAAAAGTTGCAAAAATAATGCCCGAAAAAGCAATTTAACGGCCGGAGTGTCTTACTTTCGGTAAGTAGGTACATGTAGAATAAGTTACATTTTAAGCTTTAAACCAACAAATAATATCAAATTTTGAAGAAATTTACCGACTTTAAATCACAGCTACAAATGTTTGGCCAAGGTTGGCCAATACACGCGCAAACTTTTGAAACGAAACAAAACAATGTAGCTCACAAGGCAATAACGTGAAAATGTACTTTATCTGTTGCTATTTAAGGTTGATTTCACACTAAATGATATTTATTTTATGTCTTTTCATTTCTAAGTAACAGGAGTAATTTATTGCTTTAGTAGCTGTATAAGCACAGATTACTAATAAGTTACTAACGTAAGTATAAGTACATAAGGACAGCATTTAGCTTTGATTTTGTACGTGACCCGTTATCTAGTTGGTATTGTTGATCGAAGATGTTTAACATCGAATATCTTGTTGTTGACAATATTCATTATACCTCTCAATATTCATTATTCGTCATACATCTGCTACTAACACTACCTATTTACCTATAAAGTTATTGCATTTACAAACACTATGGACGCATGTCTGAATTAAATAAATTAAAATTAAATTGAATACTCGTACCGTGTCTCATAAACCATACCATGGTTTAAGAGACAAGACCTGTATCTTAATAGAGAGTGGACGGATAAGAGTTTTGTTTCTTGATTAGTATTTGAATATAGATAAAATTCTACTTTTTCTTTCATTAAATGTTTCACTACTCAAGCCACTCGTTTGTAAAATACATACATACACCCATAGAATAATTCCCGGGTCGGGCACAGAGTGCTTTTTTTATAGTTGATAGGCTTGCGTTTGACCATAATCTCACCTGATGTTAAGCGATGATGTGGTCGAAGATGAAGCACGCTTGCCTAGAAGTAACCTATTCACTCTTGACTTAAAGACTCCCAGGTTATAACTATCAGGAAATACAGACTCCGACAGGGAATTCCACTCCTTAGCCGTACGCACAATGAAAGTATTCCCAAAACGTTTCGTGCGTATGGGTGGGATGTCCACCATGTAACGATGGCGCATCGCTGTTTGTCTTGTAGTCCGATGATGGAACGGGCTTGGCGGAATAAGACTGTGCAATTCCATCGCACACTCCCCGAAATGTAACCGATAGAAAACTGATAGGCTTGCAACACGTCGCCGATGTTCTAGGCTCTGGAGCCTTTTCTCGACCAGTTTCTCGTTGCCGATGAGCCTTTTGGCCCGTTTCTCTATAGACTCCAGTGCTCTTGGAATTTTCTAATAGAAATTTCTCAGTAGTAACCAGGAGTTTGAAAGTTGTCGGTGTAATACCCCGTGCCTCGGTATGTATTTTAAGCCGTTAATCCCAGCTGTTATTTGTATATCTTTCACAATTGTTACGGGTAGCTAGTAGCCACAAAATCTGACACACGTCTTACTTTGCGGTGGGTGTTACCTAGGTCTAGCACCTAGGTAACACCCATGGATCAGCACCATTTTGGATGTCATGAATATGTATATGAATAGTAGTACATCTGAGACTTGTTCTGTTGGCATGGTTTCCGACTTAGAGATCCGTCGCGTGGCTGTGGCTATGCTAAAAATCTATAAAAGAAAAAGTTTTTGTGACCGAGTACTCCGCTGCATACCCATTGTCATAATCCTGTACACGCCACTGATGACTCTACTTAACTGCTGCCTACGTTAAGCCGTTGATCCTGCGCCGGATCTCTCTCCGGTCGTGTCGGTTTGCCGTCCCATCGCACTATGAGAGTAAAGGAACAGAGAGTGCACCCTGTACCTGCACATACTTGTGCGCTATAATATCTCCTACGCAGATGGCTAATCAATTTTGAGATTAGCCGCAGTGGCCGAAATCGGTTAGAAGGACTAATATTTTGTGGATGTCATAAATGTCAATAAAGAATTAATTATTATTACTTCAATGTTTTTCTATTTATTTTTTCAGTGTGCTAGCGAGGGTTGTCAGTCAAGAGTAAGTTTTTCTTAATTAATTTTGCCTTTTTTATTTGTTACTAATTTTTACCTGCGGCTTCACCCGCGTGTGAAGTTCTGCATCAGGTGTTCCAGTTTCTGAAATACGTCCAAACTTAAATTACAAAACGTTTCATCCAAATCCGTCGAGTAGTTCCGGAGATTAGCATGTACAAACAGGCAGATATTTTATTTTAATTTTTCCTCTATTACAGTCCCTTTCAATTATTTTTTTAAATTTATTCATTGTACATTGTACAGGCAGATTTTTTTAATAATTTTATTATATAAATTTGATTCTAAACATTATAATGGATAAAAGTTAAGCGACACTTGCCGTGTTCACTCTTTAGATGTTTGATTACATAGCATACCGAGAGTCCTGTCTGCTTCAGAAAGCAAGTTAAGTAGGCGTGTGAAACTCTTTACGGAACCGACTCACTGATTCGAATCATTGAAGTGATTCAAAAGATTGGATCAGTAACAACGTTTCAAATGCATAATTTGGATCTGAAACATTATTTTGCTCTGGTTCATTTCGCGCGACGCGTCGCTCGTGTGGCGACTGAGCAGTGAGCGAGCGAGAGGGAGACTGAGACACACTAAGTTACTTTAACTATCGACTCTCGTATCCAATGCACGAAGATCGACTTTATTTATAATCTCACTTATTACAATAAATATGTAGACATAAAACATTCAATATTGATGCCTCAAAACATTTCTATGTCTCAATAGTAAACGACCGCAACGTAACGACAGATTGTTACGTTTCTGTACATTACGTCGTGTCGCGGACGTTTACTGAGTCATTTGAGCCGACGATTCAAATGAGCCACATGAAACATATCAGTGTTCCGGATCATTTCAGTGATCGAGATGCAAATGTTCCAATCTCAAAAATTAAACACTTTGCCCACCTCTAGTTAAGCCCGTCCCAGTTGTCATTTGTACATCTTCAACAGGCGTTACGAGGTGCCACAGGCTTTTTTTTTCTGGTTGGGAAAATCATCGAATGACTTCTTCCGCTCTGGGTTAAGCCTAGAAAATCTGACTCAAGTTTAGCCGATGGGTATCATACAAGACTGGAAACTAGCCCTAATATAGATGCTAGAAGCTAGGCCGTTCAATTCATAAGAATAGATTAGAACGGATTAAAAATAATCCGTAACAGATCTGCTGGGTTATTCTGTAAGACCTCATTCTAAACTTCGAATCTGAATCCGCTGTGAGTTTATTGATTGGCATTCTAAAAACTCGGTTGTTAATTCGAATTTACACTAGCGCTACCCTTGCGAGCGTCTCAGCGAGTTGAACTAAAGATTTTGACCGATAAAGTATGAGATAACGTGAGAAGTGGCATTCGGTAAGGTAATTTTTCCGTCACTTCGACGCTGTTTACAGAATGCAAAATCAAGGTCACTTTGAACCATAAGCAAAGTGACAGTGAATAGGTATGTGAGATGCGAGTTGATGTTCGAATTTTACAGAATCGACGTACTGTAGTAGAAGTGTCTGTCTGTGAATTTTAAATAACTGTGTTTTCTCAAATGTGTGGAGTGTAGCTATGTACACGATTCTAGAGCACACACTAGCTTCTTTTTATTTTTGTCTGTTAATCTGTCTCTCTGTCTTTCTGTTTGCCTGGCCTAATCTCGGGAATCACTGCATCAATTATAATGGGACTGTAACTAAAAGATAGAGGAAGTTATAGGCCTACGGAAAGGCTAGCTAAGCCGGCGGCTTTTACTCAAAATTCCCACGGGTATTGCATTAAGGCGAACGTCACTCCTTTACATTATACCTATTGTGGGAGGAGTCATTTGACAAAACAACATCTTTTCGGGGCACCTTCGAAAAATGTAGTGTGATTTTTCGCTTATGGGTTTTACCAGAAACGGCGATAGAGATGAAGAATTTTAAATTATGTTACTTTGTTTTTTTTTTTTAGTGCCACAAAGCTGGATGCGACAGCACGGTGAGAATTCTTTTACATTATCTTGCCTCCTGCGATGACGTGACATTTTGATTTTGAATGATGATAATTGCACAAGCTCACATGACCTGCCTGAGTCTGAACTCAGAACCTTTCTTCTATTATTACAGTGTAAAGGCGATTCGTGTGCTTCTGGGGTAAGCGACCTTGTAAAATATTATTCGTATCTTAATTTACCTATTGGTTTTTAAATTGTATAATTTCAATAGTTTAAAAGATTTGTGTAGGTAAGCGTATTTCGTCTTCAACCACATCATCGTTTACCATCACGTGAGATGGTGGTGAAGCACGAGCCTATAATACAATCAATAATAAAAAAAAGTTTGATATTTGTTGTTAAATTTATGATTTTTATAGTGCGTGGGAGCAGGCTGCAATGCTGTGGTGAGTATTTTTACCCGACTATGGTGAATCCTAAATGAAAGTTATGTTTTAACCGGTATATATATGCAAGCGGCTATAGAGGTAGAGGGTTTGAACACCCTTTAGAAGGTTTAACAAGATTCCCAGGACTTAAAAAAATATTTTGAAAACTGGGAATTATTTTATCAAAAAATTAAATTAATATTGCCTACGAGTATACAGACGGGAGGCTCATTGTCACATCTGTTTCTTTAGTAGTTAGTTATACTTCATTCAATCTTAGATGTTTCTGCTTCTTTTTAGGGTTCCGTACCCAAAGAGTAAAAACGGGACCCTATTACTAAGACTTCGCTGTCTGTCCGTCCGTCTGTCTGTCACCAGGCTGTATATCAAGAACCACAATAGCTAGACAGTTGAAATTTTCACAAATTATGTATTTCTGTTGCTGCTATAACAACAAATACTTACTAAAAACAAAATAAAATAAATATTTAAGGGAGCTCCCATACGACAAATACGACTTTTTGCCGTTTTTATAGAAAATGGTACGGAACCCTTTCGTGCGCGAGTCCGACAAGCACTAGGCCGTTTTTTTCTTATAGAATTATTACTTGTTAAAGTACAGTTTTTAAACAATCGGATTTGCTAGTTTTCTTAATATTTGTTATATAATTGTGTTTTATTTATGCTTTTATTAATTTGCAGTGTAAGGGACCAGGATGTAACGCTATGGTATGTTTTATGTTAAATCATCGAACATAATTATAATATTCTCAGATGCCATATTGTCTATTAAGCGCATTTTTAAAATAGTCACATTCTCTGCTCAAGCTTGGTACAAGCAAAAGTCATAACGTATTTTGTTTTTTTTTTTAAATGACAATACTAGAATTTTGCGAAAAGAATGATTACTGAGATCTTGTTTCAAAAGTAAATGCTGTTTTTCTTTTGTTAAATCTGACTTTAAATACGAAATAAATATATCTTTCTTTCTTTGTTTTCAAAATTAGAATGCATTTTTACCGTTTTAAATTTAACTAGATGGGGCCGGTGTTTCCTAACTGGCTACTCTGAGAAGAAACACCGAAACATACTCAGAGGTCAACGTCGATCTCAGCTGTCATTTGGGCAGTCATTACAGGTTGTAAGAAGCCAGAGAAACACACTGGTCTAGCCAAGGGGTATCGTGTTACCCAGCTACTGGGTTGTGGAGGTCAGACAGGCCAGCTCCGTACCGTGTAGGTTAGACTGAAAAAGACTAAACAGATTGTGATAAATTGCTGCGTATTTTTCACTTATTTGCAAGCGTCCTGTCATAGTGCATTTTTAGGGTTCCGTAGCCGAATGGCAAGAAACGGAACCCTTATAGTTTCGACATGTCCGTCCGTCTGTCTGTCTGTCCGTCCGTCCGTATGTCACATCCATTTTATTCCGAAACTATTAGGACTATACATGTAAAGCTTGGTAGGTAGATGTATTCTGTAAACCGCTTTCCGATTTTAAGAGAAAATTTAAAAAATATTTAAAATGAAGGGGGCTCTCCATACATGGAACTGAAACTGAACATATTTTCTTTCATGAAACCTATACGTGTGTGGTATCTATAGACAGGTCTTTAAAAATGACATTAAGGTTTCTAAAATGACTTTTTCATAAAGTTAATCGTTTAAAAGATATACGCTTCCAAAGTGGTAAAATGTGTGTCCTCCCCCCCCTCTAACTTCTATAATAATGAAGTGAAAAATCTAAAAAAAAACCATATGTTGTAGATCTTAATGTAAACTTTCAACCAAAATTGGTTTGAACGAGATCGAGTCAGCAGTTTTTGAGATACAGTATATTTTCTAAAACCGCAAATATAACTTTGTAATTGATACAAATACTATGAAAAACAAATTTATTCGGCGCAGTTGTAAAAAATGTAAAAAAGCCAGTTTTAAGAAATTTGTAAGGCTTTTTTTTTTCAAAACAAATTTATTTGGCGCAGTTGTAAAAAATGTAAATAAGCTAGTTTTAAGAAATTTGTAAGGTTTTTTTTTTCGTCAAATAAATTTACATATTATATTATAGTTACTACGGAACCCTTCATGGGCGAGTCTGACTCGCACTTGGCCAATTTTTATAGAATAGTTAATAATGTTAACTTTTTCAATTAGGGGTGACTGAGAGTGTTATAAACGTAAGAGTAGACAAATATTATAATCAGAAAGCTTCGAACTGCTAAGCTATCGGGAGTTACACGTGTTATTGTGAGTCAACCATAAAAGTTAGACATATGCTGTCGTGGGATATTTTTTATATAATTTTAAGGAGAACATTTCCGTCATGAAATGATTTGTGTAGCTTTAACCATTAAGATATTTGTAAGGTTTTTTGTTTTTTTTTTTTTCTTATAAATATATTAAGTATATTTATTACTAGCTTTTGCCCGCGACTTCGTCCGCGTGGAATAGTTACTTTGGGCTAACGTTAAATTTAACCCCGATTTTGAAGCATTCTTCATTGGCGCTCCGCTCCTATTGGCCTTAGCGTAATGATACAATATAGCTGTGCACGCGACTCCGTCAGCGTAAGTTAATGTATTGGTAATATTGTTTAGATCACGTTCACATGAGGCTTAAGTACCTAGAGAACGCTTCGACCGCGAGACGCGTCGAGCGCGGCGACCGATTCTCAAAAATAATCCTTATAGCATGATTCAGTATTCACGCGCGATTGCTGATTATTATAAGCGTATTTCATGTATAACTTTGGTGTTTCTATACCGATTTATATGATTCTTTTTAAGGTTTCGTAGCCGAATGGCAAAAAACGGAATCTTTATAGTTTCGACATGTCAGTCCGTCTGTCTGTCTGTCTGTCTGTCCGTCCGTCCGTCTGTCACAGCAATTTTATTCCGAAACTATTAGGACTATACATGTGAAACTTGATAGGTAGATGTATTCTGCGAACCGCTTTCCGATTTTGAGAAAAAAAAATAAAAAATATTTAAAATAAAGGGGGGCTCCCCATACATGGAACTAAACCTGAAAATATTTTTTTTCATGAAATCGATGCATGTGTGGTATCTATAGACAGTTCTTTAAAAACGACATCGGGGTTTCTAAAACCACTTTTCCATAAAGTCAATCGTTTAAAAGATATAAGCTTCCAAAGTGGTAAAATGTGTGTGTGGCGGACACAACCTCTAACTTCTATAATAATGGAGTGAAAAATCTAAAAAAAATATATGTCTGTAGATCTTAATATAAACTTTCAACAAAATTAGTTTGAACGAAATCAGTTCAGCAGTTTTTGAGATACAGCATATTTTCTAAAACCGCAAATATAACTTTGTAATTCATACAAACACTATGAAAAACAATTTTATTCGGCGCAGTTGTAAAAAATGTAAAAAAGCCAGTTTTAAGAAATTTGTAAGGCTTTTTTTTTCAAAACAAATTTATTTGGCGCAGTTGTAAAAAATGTAAATAAGCTAGTTTTAAGAAATTTGTAAGGTTTTTTTTTCGTCAAATAAATTTGCATATTATATTATAGTTACTACGGAACCCTTCATGGGCGAGTCTGACTCGCACTTGGCCAATTTTTATGGAATAGTTAATAATGTTAACTTTTTCAATTAGGGGTGACTGAGAGTGTTATAAACGTAAGAGTAGACAAATATTATAATCAGAAAGCTTCGAACTGCTAAGCTATCGGGAGTTACACGTGTTATTGTGAGTCAACCATAAAAGTTAGACATATGCTGTCGTGGGATATTTTTTATATAATTTTAATGAGAACATTTCCGTCATGAAATGATTTGTGTAGCTTTAACCATTAAGGTTGCACACGCGACGGAAGCTTAAAAAATGGAGTAACTTCTCCCGTTTTCCCAACATTTCCCTTCACTGCTCTGCTCCTATTGATAGTAGCGTGATGAAAAGTATACTATAACCCGCTCAGGAGTATGAAAAATAATTGTACCAAGTTTCGTTAAAATCCGTCGAGTAGTTTTTGTTTTTATAACGGTTATACAGACAGACAGACAGACAGACAGACAGACAGACAGACAAAAATTTAACTGATTGCATTTTTGGCATGAGTATCGATCCTTAATCACCCCCTGATAGTTATTTTGGAAATATATTTCATGTACAGAATTGACCTCTCTACAGATTTATTATAAGTATAGATAGTTACTACGGATTACGGAACCCTTCATGGGCGAGTTCGACTCGCACTTGGCCAATTTTTATAATTTTTATACAGTACAACAGTGTTTTATTTCAGGTTATGCCATGGCTTTGAAGAAGATTTAGCTACCAAGCATTATTATTCAATGTAATACAAGCTAGTAATAAATTTCTTATAGGAAGGTAATTCTCAATATTTGCTTTCAATTTCCAGTGCATCGGTGATCAGTGCGGTGCCAAGGTATTTCATGCACATATGTATGTATATAATTTAATAGGTTCCACAGCTAACAGCGTAGAGTTTTATCTAATTTTATTAAGCATTGGCTCTCACTAAGGTTTTCACATCCCCTCTACGAATATCCATCTATATTCTATGCCAAGTAGACTCAAGAGCCGGAAAAGTTTTCTTTGCTGCACTCAAGAAGAATCTGTATAACCTGTATATACGGAACCCTTATAGTTTCGTCATGTCTGTCTGTCTGTCCGACCGTCCGTATGTCACAGCCATTTTATTCCCAAACTATTAGCACTACACAAGTGAAACTTAGTAGGTAGATGTATTCTCTGAACCGCTTTCCGATTATTTTTTTTTCATCAAACGTATACGTGTGTGGTTTGTAGACAGGTCTTTTAAAATGACATTGAGGTTTCTAAAACCAGTTTTTTTCTTAAAATCAATCGTTTAAAAGATATATGCTTCCCCGCCCCCTCTAACTTCTATAATAATGGAGTGAATAATCTCAAAAAAAATATATGCTGTAGATATTAATAAAAACTTTCAATGAAAATTGGTTTGTACGAGATCAGGTCAGCAGTTCTTGAGATATAGCATATTTTCGAAAACCGCAGATATAACTTTGTTTTTCATACAAACACTATGAAAAACAAAGTAATTTTGCGTGATGAAGTGACAATAGCCTAATGGCTAAGGTGTCGGACTTGTGATCGAGAAGTCGCAGGTTCGAACCCCACCCATTACACTACTGGCGTGAACCCACTGCATACACAAGCATATTTAGGTTAGTAACAAGATTGTTAGTAATGTAAATTCTACCCTTTTGCTAGTTCTCAATTTTACAACACAATTCACTTTAATTAGAGAATTTTTTAAGAAGAATTACAAAAATCCATTTGCCCTAAGTTACACCAGCATATATACAGGATACACTTTATTAGGTATTACTTACTATAATTTAAACTAGTAGTAACAGAAATTAATATACAAAAACACAAATGAAGACAAGCTGCAACACAGGCTATGCTCTATGAAAACGAATGGGCCGAAATCCACCACGCGGGTCCAGTGCGGAATAGTAGATACTTTCAGTTTCAGAACAGCCTGTATTTCAACATTGGAATTTGCCACAAAGAAATACAAGCAAAAATAAATGCATGCCGCAGAATCCACTGGGTGTATTGCATTGTATGTTGAAGCGTATTATAAATAGTGAAGTGTTTGTACATACACACATACATGTTGGTCATTTTTATTGGTTTCCAGTGCGAGGGAATGAGCTGCGAGGCTAAGGTATGTGAATCAAATTGCTTTATTGTATACTGGCTATGGCCCACGGTTTCAGCCATTAATTTGAGGAACAGCTTTTCTTATAAAAACTTTCATCCCCTATTTCAATCCTTTGGGGGTTGATTTTTGAAAAAAGGTAGCCTATGTTTGATCCGGGGTCTTCAACTAGTTTCACTCCAAATTTCATCCAAATCGGTGCTGTGGTTTAGCCGTGAAAGCGTAAGACACAGACAGACTTTCGCATTTATAATATTAGTATGGACTAGTTGAAAATTTCCATATGAACGAAAACACAAGACTGCATTCACATGTTAAAATCCGGAATAAGAAGTAACTAATGTGTTATTCTAGTTTGTAAACTAAGTTAACGAAGTATGTGATCTAAGTTTTTCCAAATCCTATTCTGGGCTGCTCCTACGTGAATCGTTGCTGTACTATTTCCCATTGAATGGTGCAACTACAATAAAGAGTGGGATAATTCTGCCTTAATATTTTGGGAATGTACCTATTATTTATTGTTAGAATATTGTTAACATTGTGTAATTTAATTGCTAACATAGGCTATTCACTAACAAATGAGTCATGGTTACTTGAATAAATTAATTTAACACGTTCGCTGACAGTACGTCATTAGGCGGGAAATTAAAATAGTGCGTTATGACAGCACGTCGAGAGACGGGCCACTTATTTTTAAGAGTACGTCGTGGAAAATTCTGCTGTCGTAATTTGGTGTCAGGGTAAGTGCTCACTGTCAGCGAACGTGTTTCATTTATTATTATTACAAGTAACAAAACTCAATTGGTTAGTAACAATCTTGCTTAATCCTAACCAACCAACCTTGTAAGTTAGGTTGAGTACTAACTCAACCTAACTTACAAGGTTGGTTTGTAAATAGAAGCTACAAGCTCAACACTGACGTGGAAAGCTTGCGGCAGCGATTCACGAACATACAGTCGAGCCTGCTCGCCACACAACGAAGGATAAAAATTTGAACTGATTGATTGATTGATTTCACATTTATGACATGAAGAGCTCGTGGGTAACATCCTAACGGGTCGATCTACAAGATTGTATCACTTGCCAATGTCTGTGTATGAATAATCATAGATAAAATAATTAGGTTCCTGTGTGCATCGGAAAGCACGTTGAGCCGTTGGTCCTGCGCCGGATCTGTCTCCGGTCGTGTCGGGTTACGTCCCATCGGACAATGACAGTACAGGAATAGAGAGTGCGCCTGTACCTGCACATACTTGTGCGCTATAATATCTCTTGAATAGTGTTAGACAAAGCAAGCGTCGCTAGAATTCAACTATTTGGTATTGTTGGAAATCTTACAAGATCAACAAGATACTACACACCTCTGTCTAGTCCTTCAGGTCTATAGGGGTGATGCTATTTTATGTTAAGAGTTGTTAAAGCTCTGAATTCTTCAACTTAAACACTAAAAGGAACGTTTAATATGTAAAAATAAATAAAAATATTTTGACGATTTAAAAAAAAAAGGCATCTACAACCATTATGTAACGTATGTCAAAAAATCATAAATAATTAGTACTAAAACCTCCTATAAGGATATTACGGTTATCGCTGCCGTTTCAGAGATATTTCGATTTTTCATACTAGCTCCATACAAAATTTTCGTAAAAAAATTATAATTCCTTCGTTTTTGTGCAGAATCAATTCTGGTGTCATTTTTGTATATTGTTATAACAAATAGAAGTGATATCCGGCACAAAAACTGGCACTTGCAAAATAAAATGCCTAAGTCTATGAAAGCCGTTTTTCAGCCCACCGTGCGCCGTGGGCGTCTACCACTGCGACACAACACCTCTACCCTTAATTATTAATATAACAAAGAAAGGAATTATAGCTAAGTGCACATAAAAGTTACAAGTTAAACAAGATTAAAACCCAGACTAAATAATGACTAAATTACAACCATTTAAGGTGTGTATAACTATAGTCTGTTGTTGATAAAGAAATGGAACTTTATCGTTTTAAAAACCGATCGTTTTAATCCTAGCACAGGCGTTATCATTGTAAGACTTACATAGTTTAATTAAGTTTAATTTTTTACTTATCTATTACTAGCTTTTGCCCGCGACTTCGTCCGCGTGGAATAGTTACTTTGGGCTAACGTTAAATTTAACCCCGATTTTGAAGCATTCTTCATTAGCGCTCCGCTCCTATTGGCCTTAGCGTAATGATACAATATAGCTGTGCCCGCGACTCCGTCAGCGTAAGTTAATGTATTGGTAATATTGTTTAACTCACGTTCACATGAGGCTTAAGTACCTAGAGAACGCTTCGACCGCGAGACGCGTCGAGCGCGGCGACCGATTCTCAAAAATAATCCTTATAGCATGATTCAGTATTCACGCGCGATGGCTTATTATTATAAGCGTATTTCATGTATAACTTTGGTGTTTCTATACCGATTTATATGATTCTTTTTAGGGTTTCGTAGCCGAATGGCAAAAAACGGAATCTTTATAGTTTCGACATGTCTGTCCGTCTGTCTGTCTGTCTGTCTGTCTGTCCGTCCGTCCGTCTGTCACGGCAATTTTATTCCGAAACTATTAGGACTATACATGTGAAATTTGATAGGTAGATGTATTCTGTGAACCACTTTCCGATTTTGAGAAAAAAATTAAAAAATATTTAAAATAAAGGGGGGCTCCCCATACATGGAACTAAAACTGAAAATATTTTTTTTCATGAAATCGATGCAAGTGTGGTATCTATAGATAGTTCTTTAAAAACGACATCGGGGTTTCTAAAACCACTTTTCCATAAAGTCAATCGTTTAAAAGACATAAGCTTCCAAAGTGGTAAAATATGTGTGTAGCGGACACAACCTCTAACTTCTATAATAATGGAGCGAAAAATCTTAAAAAAATATATGTCTGTAGATCTTAATGTAAACTTTTAACCAAAATTAGTTTGAACGAAATCGGTTCAGCAGTTTTTGAGATACAGCATATTTTCTAAAACCGCAAATATAACTTTGTAATTCATCCAAACACTATGAAAAACAAATTTATTCGGCATATTTTTTTAAGAAATTTGTAAGGTTTATTTTTCGTCAAATAAATATGCATGTTATATTATTATAGTTACTACGGAACCCTTCATGGGCGAGTCTGACTCGCACTTGGCCAATTTTTTTATGGAATAGTTAATAATGTTAACTTTTTCAATTAGGGGTGACTGAGAGTGTTATAAACGTAAGAGTAGACAAATATTATAATCAGAAAGCTTCGAACTGCTAAGCTATCGGGAGTTACACGTGTTATTGTGAGTCAACCATAAAAGATAGACATATGCTGTCGTGGGATATTTTTTATATAATTTTAAGGAGAACATTTCCGTCCTGAAATGATTTGTGTAGCTTTAACAATTAAGGTCGCACACGCGATGGAAGCTTAAAAAATGGAGTAACTTCTCCCGTTTTCCCAACATTTCCCTTCACTGCTCTGCTCCTATTGATTGTAGCGTAATGAAAAGTATACTATAACCCGCTCAGGAGTATGAAAAATAATTGTACCAAGTTTCGTTAAAATCCGTCGAGTAGTTTTTGTTTCTATAACGGTTATACAGACAGACAGACAGACAGACAAAAATTTAACTGATTGCATTTTTGGCATCAGTATCGATCCTTAATCACCCCCTGATAGTTATTTTGGAAATATATTTCATGTACAGAATTGACCTCTCTACAGATTTATTATAAGTACTAGCTTTTGCCCGCGACTTCATCCGCGTGGAATAGTTACTTTGGGCTAACGTTAAATTTAACCCCGATTTTGAAGCATTCTTCATTGGCGCTCCGCTCCTATTGGCCTTAGCGTAATGATACAATATAGCTGTGCCCGCGACTCCGTCAGCGTAAGTTAATGTATTGGTAATATTGTTTAACTCACGTTCACATGAGGCTTAAGTACCTAGAGAACGCTTCGACCGCGAGACGCGTCGAGCGCGGCGACCGATTCTCAAAAATAATCCTTATAGCATGATTCAGTATTCACGCGCGATGGCTTATTATTATAAGCGTATTTCATGTATAACTTTGGTGTTTCTTTTTTTTTTTTTTTTTTATTTAGAATAGGTTCGCGTTTGACCACCATCTCACCTGATGGTAAGTGATGATGTGGTCGAAGATGGAGCACGCTTACCTAAAAGTAACCTATTCACTCTTGACTTAAAGACTCCTAGGTTACCGATTAGGATACCGATTCATATGATTCTTTTTACGGTTTCGTAGCCGAATGGCAAAAAACGGAATCTTTATAGTTTCGACATGTCTGTCCGTCTGTCTGTCTGTCTGTCTGTCCGTCCGTCCGTCTGTCACAGCAATTTTATTCCGAAACTATTAGAACTATACATGTGAAACTTGATAGGTAGATGTATTCTGTGAACCGCTTTCCGATTTTGAGAAAAAAATTAAAAAATGTTTAAAATAAAGGGGGGCTCCCCATACATGGAACTAAACCTGAAAATATTTTTTTTTCATGAAATCGATGCATGTGTGGTATCTATAGACAGTTCTTTAAAAACGACATCGGGGTTTCCAAAACCACTTTTCCATAAAGTCAATCGTTTAAAAGATATAATGTGTGTGTGGCGGACACAACCTCTAACTTCTATAATAATGGAGTGAAAAATCTAAAAAAAATATATGTCTGTAGATCTTAATATAAACTTTCAACCAAAATTAGTTTGAACGAAATCAGTTCAGCAGTTTTTGAGATACAGCATATTTTCTAAAACCGCAAATATAACTTTGTAATTCATACAAACACTATGAAAAACAAATTTATTCGGCGCAGTTGTAAAAAATGTAAAAAAGCCAGTTTTAAGAAATTTGTAAGGTTTTTTTTTCAAAACAAATTTATTTGGCGCAGTTGTAAAAAATGTAAATAAGCTAGTTTTAAGTAATTTGTAAGGTTTTTTTTTTCGTCAAATAAATTTGCATATTATATAATAGTTACTACGGAACCCTTCATGGGCGAGTCTGACTCGCATTTGGCCAATTTTTTTATGGAATAGTTAATAATGTTAACTTTTTCAATTAGGGGTGACTGAGGGTGTTATAAACGTAAGAGTAGACAAATATTATAATCAGAAAGCTTCGAACTGCTAAGCTATCGGGAGTTACACGTGTTATTGTGAGTCAACCATAAAAGTTAGACATATGCTGTCGTGGGATATTTTTTATATAATTTTAAGGAGAACATTTCCGTCATGAAATGATTTGTGTAGCTTTAACCATTAAGGTTGCACACGCGACGGAAGCATAAAGAATGGAGTAACTTCTCCCGTTTTTCCAACATTTCCCTTCACTGCTCTGCTCCTATTGATTGTAGCGTGATGAAAAGTATACTATAACCCGCTCAGGAGTATGAAAAATAATTGTACCAAGTTTCGTTAAAATCCGTCGAGTAGTTTTTGTTTCTATAACGGTTATACAGACAGACAGACAGACAGACAGACAGACAGACAGACAGACAAAAATTTAACTGATTGCATTTTTGGCATGAGTATCGATCCTTAATCACCCCCTGATAGTTATTTTGGAAATATATTTCATGTACAGAATTGACCTCTCTACAGATTTATTATAAGTATAGATGATTATTGAATAAAGATTATCACTATCATTATTATCTCCTTTATTTTCTATACCTCTCAAAAATTACATTTTTAAATATTTTTCTATAAAAAAGTGACAATAAAAAATCATTTAAAAATATAAAAAATGGCAGTCCACTGGTATCGGGAACGGGGTCCAAGCTACCGGTGGTTAGGTCTCCAGAGAAAGGAACTTCCTCACAATACGAGCTGTATCGAGGAGAACTGCCTTTATCAGGCCCTTTATCCAGCTGTGCAAAGCCAGCTTCGACAGATGGTCGTCGAAGCTTTTAGCTATCAGCTCATTATTATTATTATTATCTTTACGCACATGATTATTGTTTTGAGCTTTTTGTTGATTTTTAATACTTTTTTTTTGTTTTTAGTGTTATGGCAAGCATTGCAGCGCGTCAGTAAGTATACACTTAAACAAGCATTTCACAACGGCTTCGCTCGTGTAAAATAGGTTTTATCATTTCAAAATTTATATCAGGTCCGGCACAGACTATAGAGATTATAGTTTTTAACGAGAAAAACAACAGTCTATATTTAAAAGGAACAACAAACGGTGCGTATGTATCGTATTCCAAAACCCATATTATTTAGGGGCAACACAAAATATGAAAAATTAATACCTGGTTCCGTATATCGTACATATTATAAAACGAAGTCTCCCGCCGCGTCTATCTGTCTGTGTGCGATAAACTTAAAAAATACTGAACAAATTTTCTTCTTCGTCTTCTCCTGGGTTTGGGTTCCCCACTTAGTCCCTGCACCGGATCATTCTGCATAGGCCATGTCGGCCATCACTCCATCCAGCCAACCTCCCTCCAGAAGCACATCAAGTCTCTCGGTCTATTCAGGATGTCTGTAAGGGAATTCAATGACCCGAAGGTTTGTCTCTGTATGTCAGTGATTCCCGTGTACTCTAGGCATGTGTCTCACCGTTTCCTCCGTCTCCGTGTATGCTATGCGCAAAGGACTATTCGTTATACCTATCGTGTGGTAATGTTTGTGAGCAGTGCCCGGTGATGGACCCCGTCACCATTCATCAATAGATATAGTGACTTTCACGCATGAAAGGCTTTAATGCATAATGTATTAAGGTTTTGTGAGAAGTGGCGTTAGTCTTTTGTTATTTGAAACAGTTTGTTGTTTTCTTGCTTTCAATACCAACACACCTTGCATCAGGGTTTTCGTTCCTTTACCACTGGAGGGACAAAATCACTAATGTAACAGTAGATAGTTGACATACTGAAATAACACGTAGGCTACTTTTTATCCCGGAATTCCCACCGGATCGGGATTTACGCGGCAAAATTCTCCCACGGGAACGAAGTCGCGGCCAGAAGTTAGTACTATAGGTATAAACAAACCAAATAGATTGCAAACAAAATCAGTATTTCTATTTGCACAGTTTCCATTTCATTTCTATTTCTACCGTAGCAATTTTAAAATCAAATAAGAATTTTGTTTCGCAAGGAAACGACAAACACACAAACAATATATTTTCTATCGCAAAAGAGCAATGACGATATTACATCGAATCATATAATGTGTATGTAGTTGGTAGGAGTACATAGATCATATATGATTCTCCGTTTTGTTTCAAAGGAAATTGGAAATAATTTATTTAAACTTTATGTACAATAGTTTGTGATGTTTATAATGCCGAGTTTTGTTTGTTTTTATTTTATTTTTTATTGTATTTTTGTTATGTATTAGTGTTTTGTTAATGCAATGTTTATAAGTGTATGTATTGTATTATGTATGGGTCTGGTGCCTGAACATAAAGGATAATAATAACAGTGTTACATGGTAATAATAATAGTTAGTCGTTTATTCGCCGGCAGTCGGACAACTGCGTAACGCTATTTATTTTTTATCAGTCAGCATTTGGATAGTGCAGACAAAAATAAAACAAGCATTTAAAAAAAAAAACTCTGTCTCTGATTGGTCCCTGATCGTGATCAGTATCAGCGTGATATAACGTGAATATGTTATGGTAAATAATAATAATGTAATTATGGCCACACTATTGAATTAGGAAATTCCTGTAATGGTAGTGATGTTGAGTTAATAAATAAATATCTGGAACGAATAATCTGCCTCTACCGGTATTAGCGCGTCTCATACGATCGTGTAGAATAAAGAAGACAACCATCCTTTCGCTGAAGCAGTCCACCGTTTTGGTGAATTAAAACTCAAATTATTGTATAAAAAATCGTCCTTATTGCTGTCTAGTTCCATCAGCGAACTACAAGTATAACGGCGATGCGCCAACGTTACATGGTGGACTTCCCACCCATACGCACAAAACGTTTAAGGAATACTTTCATTGTGCATACAGAAAGAGTGGAATTCCCTGCCAAAGTCTGACTAAGTAAAAGACTAAAGTCTTTGACTTAAAGACTCCTAGGTTATAGCTATCGGGAAACACAGACTCCGGCAGGGAATTCCACTCCTTAGCTGTACGCACATTGCACAATGAAAGTATTCCTAGAACGTTTTGTGCGTATGGGTGGGATGTTCACCATGTAAAGATGGCGCGTCGCCGTTTGTCTTGTAGTGCGATGATGGATTAAAAAGTCATTGTGTAATGGGAAAATTGCTCAGAACACTTAGCAGTACTACCACGATGAATATTTGGCCGAAAACAGGTTCAGCCCTCTGTCAACGCGAAAAAGCAATCTTTTTATTATTAGGTTAAAGTGAGGTATTTTAAATTATATATTTTTGTATATATAATTAAATGTAATGTAGGTAAAAAAAAAAAAAAAAAAGAATCTATCAACGTCCAATAGCAATAGGTTTACTTTTTATTTTATGGTCCTGAAATATAAGAGCTAACTATTCTATATACTAATTTGTGGAACATCTTGTGTTACTTCCATTATAAATCTTTGTTGTGTGTCTACTGTTTAATATACTGTTTGCTGTTTCTATTAGGATAAAATAACTGGTGTTCGAATGAATAATTATAAAATAAGGATACCCAATTTATTACGTACCCATTACTTCCAACTATTGGGACACACGGCTATTCTTTATGAGAGGAAATGGACCGAAATCTAACACGCCTGTGCAGGTTGATGGAGGTAGCATGTCTTTTGATTTTTGGGAGTTTTGTGCGTTGGGACAGCACCAAGTTTTATTTTCTTCTTATTGTGTGGGTAGTAAGGTCTAACGACCCCATACACCCTAGTGTCAGAGTTTCTAGACCGCCTCAAAGGCCTCTGACGTGGTCTATTTTGACGACCGCCATTTGGCGCCCGAGACCACCGGCTTATACGTGCCTTCCGAACGCACGGAACCATCTTTTTATCAGACAATCAAGTGATTCAGGCCTGCAATGTCCTAGCTAAACTGGAAACAACTTTACAAAGTATGCTTCCCGCGGGAATCGAACCCACGAACACCGGGTCACAAGGCAAACGCCTAAACCACTGGACCACGGTGGCAGTTGGATTCAAGTTTAGTGATACATAATATGACAGTGTTAGCGGTGTCGATCACAAAAATTTCCACTTGCAACAATTTCAGTTCATCCGTGATCACGGCGCTTGCAATAGTGTCGAAATATCGAGAACTCGAAACAATAAATACACATGGTAAATATACTCCTTTGTTGTACCTAATGATAGCTTTTTTATTCTTGCAGTGTACCCTGTTATCCTGCTCGTATTCAATGAATGGTGGTCGCATACACAGTAGCAACACTACCTGGGACGAATTGTACCCACAGTACGGCCAGAGGTTCTCAAACCCAGACTCAGACCAAGACCCACAGCGCTCCGTTCAACGACAAGGTGCTGACTATAGTCAGACTGGTAATGACTATGGTCGAGGCGGTAATGACTATGCCGATGCTGGCGATGACTATTACACTTAAGAAAGAAAAATAAATTATTTTTTATGATGACTAATTTTAATTACGGGGGTTATCAGACTGTGGTCTGTCGTCGTCTAACTCAGTTCGGCTGTCCCATTTTAAAACCTTGTAAGGGATTCTTTTTACAAAAATGTTTTTGCATAATCTTGCTAACCTAATAAGTACCTATTCGAAACAAAAGCCCCAGCTATTTAAACTCACTTAATTAAAATCAGTACCTCTACCATGAGTTGTCATCGACAACGTACTCACTAGCGCTGAACTCGCTAGCGTACAAACGTGGATCGAATAGATTTCGATAATGCTTGCACCATAAGATTTAAGGAAATTTACGGAGGCGCTAACGTGAGCTCGATAGATCATATCGTCTAGCTAACTTCACTCCACTCGTAGAATACTTTCGTCTATGGGTCACTACTTATGTTCTGTTTCTTTCTTTCCCGCTAATAAGAAGAGAGAACAGCTCTTAAGCTCAAAATGTAGTGTTATCGCTATGCTAAAAATGTTAAGACAGTCAATATCACAAAATAAACCAACAAAATTGAAAAGTTATACAATGAGGACCAGACCTCTCTTCTTATTAGCGGGAAAGAAAGAAACAGAACATAAGTAGTGACCCATAGACGAAAGTATTCTACGAGTGGAGTGAAGTTAGCTAGACGACATGATCTATCGAGCTCACGTTAGCGCCTCCGTAAATTTCCTTAAATCTCATGGTGCAAGCATTATCGAAATCTATTCGATCCACGTTTGTACGCTAGCGAGTGCAGCGCTAGCGAGTAAGTTGTCGATGACAACTCATGGTAGAGGTATCTACTGCTGCTGGACAGTAGTACGAAGCGAATCTTCGAATCCAAGTTATAAAAGGTATGCGGTTACAGTCCGATCGATTTTAGTGATTTCCATCAAATCACCGACTTCATTCGGTGCCATAGACTCTGAAGACGACGCGTTGTGTTTTTTTATGTTTATTACCGATGAGCCTACTCTTGACCTCGAGCTCGCCTGATGGTAAGCGATAGATGAGGTCTACGATGTGACGAGCGAGCCCAGAAGATGCCTATTTACTCTTGTTTTAAAGGCTAAAAGGTTAGTGGCAGGGAACACAGAAGCCGGCAGAGAATTCCACATCTTGGCTGTACGCAGAATAAATGTGGAGGAGAAGCGCTTGCTACGACAAGACGGTATATCAACTAAGTGTGGGTGGTACCCAGCCGTGCGTCTGGTAGACCGGTAGTGAAAGGGACATGGAGGAATCAGGTCATGGAGCTCCTGCGCACACTCCCCGAAGTTGTTAGTTCTCTAATTACTACGCAAGAAGCCTAAACAACGCCGCACTAGAGCGTCGCTAATGTTTCATTAACATTTATGTAGCTTGTGATTTTTATACCTTTCCACAAGATTAAAAGATAACTCAGATAATTAAGTTTTTCGAGGCCATGGTATCTAGTTAGAACATTCCCGCAACCTGATTTCAACTATCTACATACCGTATTTAATGCAGATCCGTTTTAAGCAGGTTTTTTTTTAATAGCCTGATATAAAATTAATAATCGTTTCTAGAGAGTTGCTGGTTTTTAATTCTTAATTCAAATGGACGAATTTTGTTTGACGATTCGCGAAAATTCTCAGAAATTATAGGCCTTACTGACAAAAAATGGCTGTCATATAGGCGATGCAATATTATTTTACTTCAAAGGGGTGAAGCGGATGAAGCCGTGGATAATTCCTAGACATTAACAAGTCTCTGTAAATATAAATATTTTTGGTTTTATTTATAAAAAGTTTGGCTTACAAGCCCGACCTTTTTTTGGAAATTACCTAGTTCTTTTTTTATGGTCTAGTTTTATCTTAGTATTGCGTCATAGATAACGACGAGAGGCGCCGTTCGAATTACGAAGTGATGTTTAAAGAATAAGGGTTGCGAGCAAACTGGCAGGCGATTTGCTTAACGTGTAGTGATAAAATAAATTAATAGTTTAAAAAACCATAAACACGATTTTATTTACTGCTCTTAAAAACTGTTGTCGCCCAGTGGCCTGTGGTGACTTGCGATGTGAAATTTTTAACCACCCTCATATCATTTATACTTCGGCATATTTCTCACTTTGGCTTGGGTACGATCTGTTTTAATATCCCTCTTTAGCGTAAAATAAATAGAACACATTAATGAGTCGAATGTAAAGAGCACGAACTCGATATGTTTACTAGTAGGCAGTCCAAGGTTCCATCAGCCACCTTCCAATTCTATCATCAGACCAGCTCGATGATACCATAATATTGTATTGTCATCTAATCTACATATAATTGCCAAGTTTCATGATGATACAACAATTAGAAGTGAGTGTAATTTAGATTCTTAGATTATTACATGGTTTATTTTGTTACAGGTCGGCAAAATAAAAGCGTGTTAAAAACATACTGTGAATTAAATAAATGTTATGAATAATTTTGCTATGTATGAATTTTTAACCGACTTCTAAAAAAGGCTCCTCCTTTTTAGGGTTCCGTAGTCAACAAGGAACCCTTATAGTTTCACCATGTCCGTCTGTCTGTCCATCTGTCCGCGGTTTAGCTCAAAAACTATTGGTACTAGAAAGTTGTACCTTGGCATGAGTATACACGTTAATGACGCCAAAAAAGTGGTAAAATAAAATTTTGAAAAAAAAAATTATTTAGGGTACCTCCCATACATGTAAAGTGGGATGATATTTTTTTTTTTCGTTCTTCCCATAGTGTGGGATATCGTTGGATAGGTCTTTCAAAATATTAGGGGTTTGGTAAGGCCGTTTTTTGATTAAGTAAACCGTTCGTGACTTATCAAGCTTTAAAGTACCAATTTTCGTTAGAGTCAAGTGTCCTCCCCCTCTATCAACTAAACGGTTGTAGTTAGAAATTCAAATGTCACGGCAGTAGTACCTATATATAAAGAAATTTAAAGGAAAACTATCACACATAAGTGGGCTTTACAAGTTTACGAGTAATAGTCGACCAATTGTATTTGACTCGAAAATGTCGAACAACTCTACAGAAATGTCGATAGATGGCGCTAAGCGCAAGTTGTATCGTGCTAGTTTCTTGTGACGATTGAGTAGTGTAGCTCTGTGTCCGTATTTAAATTCAAAACACCGGCTATGACAAGTTTTATACAAATCTCTAAAAAAATTAAAACTTTCCGTGCAAAATTGTCGGATCAGGTGAGGATTTGTATAGGAAGTCAAATTAGTTAGGTAGTCATGTTTGGCTTTTAGTTAGAGCATGGTACGAAACGATCAGTCAGCGAATACGACACGCACTTGGCTGTTATAAAAACTACGGAACCCTACACTGCGCGTGGCCCGACACGCACTTGACCGGTTTTTTTGTTCTCAATTCGGATGTTTGTTTGTTCTTTTTTTTATGTTCGGGCATAGCTCCGTCGCTTGCCAACCGCTTTGAAAAATTCTTTTTTTTGTTAGAAAGGGTATACTTTCCAAATGGTCCCATGAAAATTTTATCGAAATCGGACAAGCCGTTTCTGAAAAATCAACAGAAGTCTAAAAAAATATATACATTGACGATCTTTTCGTTTACTCTGTATTGCGTTTTTTATTCGCGCATAACTCCGTCATTTACGAACCAATTTAGAAACTTCTTTTTTTTAGTTCGAAAGGATATACTTTCTAGTTGGTCCCATTGTCATCACGTTAGGATCTGATGATGGAATCATGGAGAAATCAGGGGAACTCTTTAAATATTATAAACACACCTATAGCGTTTTGGGTATTTTTTTTTATAGTAACTTGTGCAGTTGCTCTCGAAAAGCACCATTTGGGGAAGTGGAACTGATGATGAAGACCACAGATAGCCACCGAAACTACTCAATAATAAGTATTTTGTCTATTATACAACGTGTAACAGAATAAACGCAATTCCTGAAAGTAGTTAGTTCAAAATCAGCTTCTGAATCGATTTCCGTCATAATAAATAGGTGTTACATTTTGACGGAAAAATCTTTCATTTAACTTGAAATGGAAACACAGTATCATGACAAATTAATACAATCCTTAATTCAAAGAAATGCGCTCGTGTGCGTGTCGGCCGCTAATATTACATGAGTGTATGCGTCTGCGTAAGGATATTGTATAACGCACATACGTTTTGAGTTTAGTAAGGATAACTATTTTATAAAAAATATCTAGGTTTGGTTTCAATTTCTTTAGTTACGGATATTGTTTTAGACTTATAATTTAATATTCTAATTGGGGTGTCTAAGGTATTGCGCTTAATCTGTTACACCTTGTATATAAATGTATAAATGTATATAAACACTCCCATCGAAGCTTGATTGGAAGGTCACTGAAAAGGTTTAACTATCATAAAGCAAATTATGAGAGGATTAATGAAGAGCTAAGCTATATTGATTGGAATGAGCTTATTGGTTTGGAACACTCCGTAGATGTAGCAGTAACAAAATTCTATGATAAAATCTTTAGCATAATTAAAGCAAATGTTCCACTTACTAATTCAAAATCCTCAAGATTTCCGGTCTGGTTTTCACGTTCCCTGATACATATTTATAAAAACAAGGCAAAAGCTTGGGTTAAATGGAAGTTGTATAATAATGTCACAGATTATGAACAATATTCACTATATAGATCTAGATTTCACGCCGAATGCAAATCCTGCTACAAGAAATATATGGAATCTGTTGAAGACAGTATTCAAAATAACGTAAAACCGTTTTGGACGTACATAGCCCATCGGAAGTCTTCTACTGGTATGCCTTCTGATATGAAATACAAAGATAAACACACTAATGATCCCGAAGAAATATGTAACTTTTTTTCTGACTTTTTTAATTCAGTCTATGAACCTCCATCTAAGGGCGGTGTGCCATTGAATGAGAATTCTTCTGATCACGCTTCCCTTATTTGTAAAATAAAGCTAGACATGAATGAGATATTGAAGGCTCTCAATACTTTAGATTCAACGAAGGGTCCAGGTCCTGATGGTCTCCCCGTCATCTTCTTAAAAGCTATTGCAAAGAATATTTGTTTGCCTTTATATATACTTTTTAATAAATCACTGTCACAAGGAGTTTTTCCTGAGGTCTGGAAGAGCGCAAACATAACCCCAATTCACAAATCGGGTTCTAAGCAAGATGTTGAGAACTATCGCCCCATATCCATCATGTCAGCCATACCGAAGCTTTTTGAGAGATTGGTCCATGATAAGGTATATCCTGTTCTTCATCACAATATAATCCAGGACCAACACGGATTCGTAAAAAAAAGATCAACTACCACCAATTTGGTGGCCTTCATGGATTATTTATTCAATTGTATGGATTCCGGTATTCAAGTAGACGCCATTTATACAGACTTCCGAAAAGCGTTCGATACAGTTGATCATGAGCTGCTTCTAAAAAAAATATCATTTAACGGCATACGCGGTGATTTACTCCGATGGTTCTCTTCATATATTTCAAACAGATCTCAGAGAGTTGTAATTAATGGTTTTAGATCAGTCAGAGCTCTTAGTGCGACTTCTGGTGTGCCGCAGGGATCGATTCTGGGACCCCTTTTATTCATCCTGTTTATTAATGATATTGACACTTGCTTTCGTCATTCCAAAGTCCTACTCTATGCTGATGATCTCAAAATATATAGGCCCATAAGAAATGTGCACGATAGTGTTTTATTGCAGGAAGATTTGGATCGCTTCAGCAATTATTGTGAAACTAATAAGTTACAATTAAGTCTGCCCAAGTGTTCTTGTATTAGTTTCACGAAAAATAAGAATGTTGTCAGGTATCCTTATTCCTTAGATAATACACCACTTTCCAGAGTATCCCTCATTCGAGATCTTGGCATCCTTCTCGACGACAGACTTCACTTTGACGCACACATTAACAAAGTTGTGAACAATGCGTATAGGATGTTCGGCTTTGTAATGCGATCTGCGAAAGAATTTGTGCGCCCTACCACCTATTTATACCTCTACAAATCGCTGATAAGATCTCAGCTCGAGTACGCAGTGCCAGTGTGGAATCCCTTCTACAAAAAATATTCTGCACAAATCGAAAGAGTTCAAAGGAAATTCTTAAAAGTCATGCACTACCGTTGTTTCCGCACATCTTTATCAAGTGATCAATTACTGAGAAAATATAAATTAATTGAATTAAAATCCAGACGAACTTTGCTTGAAACAGTATTCTTCTTTGATTTATGCAACAATGTATATGACTGTATGAATATCCGAAATAAGATATGTTACACAGTTCCTAGGACAACAGTTCGCCGCGGTGTACGTGAACGTCCCATGTTTGCAGTGACGCCTTGTCGCACTAAAGCAGGTGAGCGGGCACCTCTCCGCCGTTTAAGTAAAAAATATAATGAATATTTTCATCACATTGACATGTTCCTTCTTTCTGGTGCTCAATTCAAAGATAGAGTGCTTAAGACACTGAGTCAATAATCAATGGTTGATAAATAACATAATTAATTTAAAAAATCGATCTCTTATTATTTAAATTCAAATTTCAATTTCCAATGTTTTATCTCAATTATTTTTAATTATAATTCAATCTACATTTTTTTTTTCATTTTCATTATTTTCATATTTAATTGCTTTTTAGTATTAATATAAGCATTATAGTTGTAAGGTTTTAAATTATATCGCATTCATTGCAGAAACTACTTATGTATTTTGTGGAAAATGTTGTTGGTGGCACATTTGCCCATTTAATATTGTATTATTTCCTTAACTTGATGTAATGTGTTACTGTTTGTTTTCCCTAAATAAATAAAATAAAAATAAATATGAGTCCATATTATTATGTAAAACACTAGTACTCAGCTGTTTTCGGCCAGACTGGGAACCGAGCCCAAAATAGCTAAAAAAAGACTAAGCCGATGACGATATACTTAGCATGGACCTTGCCTTAATTAAGAAGCCTTATGATAAGAGATCGGAATAGGTAGAGCTGTTTTATGTACTTGCCGTAGGTTAGAATAATATGGATATTCCCCGAGTCCCGGTTTTCGTTTTTAAGTAGTAAAATCATAAAAAAGCTATTCTCGCCTTCGGGACTAAAGAAAGATTACACTTCCTTTCTGACGGGTAAATATAAGAAGGACGGGATTAAGGATAGTATAATAAACAGATAAACTTGATTCATTAAACCACATATATTTTTTTACGTAACAATTTCTTTTTTTTTTATTGATAATAGGCTCGCGTTTGACCACCATCTCACCTGATGTAAGTGATGATGTGGTCGAAGATGGAGCACGCTCAACAACAATCATTTAAACATTTTTATTCTGAAGTTGTACAAAAACATTTACAGTTGTAAAATTTACAACGTTGCTCATGCGCTTATTGGCTTACATAAACATCTTTATATTATTATTAGCTTACATGAAAACGATTATGCAGTAAAGGTTGGGATGAGTATACTGATAGCCAAGAAAAGTATTTGAAGGGAATTCAATCAAATAATTTGGAAATATATCAGGCTATGTAATGCCCTATTGATCACTGAAAATTTGGGCTTTCTAGTGTTTTCCCAATGAAGTTACAAGGGGTTGACCCCTTGTAACTTCATTGGGCCGTTTTTTTTTTAATATTTTTTTTTATATTAGGTTTTATCAGCTGAATGAAACCTAATCATATTACAATCTAGCCTTATGTATAGACTAATAAGTAATTTAATTTCCACTTTAACTATTCAATTGTCTTTACTAAGAATGTGTCCAATGGCTTTTCCTATAGTCTCTATTATGGGAAATACGCTTCGTTCTTGTGTTTATATGGTAGCACTTTTTCACTATTTGCTATCACTAAACACTAACTCGGTTCTTTTTTTTAGTCTTCTAACTATGTTTCTGTGGTCGAGAAGCTGGATTGCCTCGATGTTTACATGCTGATGAAGTCTCTTTTTATGAGTTTCTGAAAATTTCTGAATAACTTTTTCGACAACCCCAACCTTCAGCTGCCGATGGAGATCATCGTTTCGAATGTACCAAGGTGCGTTTAAAAATAACCCAAATGGCTTTGAGAAAAAGATGGTACGGCCGTGCCATTTTTCGACATGGCGGGGGCAATTCCGTGCCCCCAGATTATTAGCTTTTCATTTTGGACGCAATCAAATTATTCATCGTATCTTTTATCAAAGTGGTAGAAGCTACGTGACTTAAAATAGAAATGATAAGAAGGCTAAAATCAGAATCTAGTTGCTAAGCTATACTGAATATAACTTCTGTGGCTGTAGAGAATAAACGCGTAAGCTGTTTTGTCAATAAAATGAATAAAAACACAAAACGTTTTGGGAATACCTTCATTGTGCGTACGGCTAAGGAGTGGAATTCCCTGCCGGAGTCTGTGTTTCCCGATAGCTATAACCTAGGAGTCTTTAAGTCCAGAGTGAATAAGTTACTTTTAGCTATTTTCAATAAAAAAAATATATATATATATATTGGGATTTTTTATTACTTGTTCTTATAGTCTTTCGAAGTATACATTATCTCTAATTATATCTATAATTATCATGTATAAAAAAGAATCGCCAAAATGTATGTAAGCGCAAAACTTACGTACGACTGCACACAATCGGATATTATTAGTGTTCGATATCATACGTGAGTCTACGCAGAGTCCTCGAATATTTCGGTCACATTGTTAGGAAAGACGGTGACAACCTCGAAAAGTTCATCGTAACCGGAAATGTAGACGGGAAAAGGCCTCGGGGACGTAGCCCAATACTTTGGTCTGACCAGATTCACACCGCTCTCGAATCTACGGTTCACAAAGCCTTTCACACCGCCAGAGACAGAAACATCTGGAGGAAAATAATACGGTTGAAAGTGATGCGGAAGGGAGGTCACGACCCTCAGTTTAAAACGACGCAAGGAGGAGTAGATAGATAGATAGATATACTCTTAATGGTACACCATAACAGAATTAAATAAGGACTTAAAAAACTACAAAGGGTGTTACAATGGGCGGTCTTATCGCTCAAAGCGATCTTTTACAGACAACCTTTGGATAGATTTGGAGGAGTGTTCGGTATTGTCAACTGTTTCGGTGCCTTAGTGGTCGCAACCGTGACTGCTGAGCAAGAGGTCTTGGATTCGATTCTCGGGTTACGCTAAAAGTTCTGTTGGTTTTTTTTTTTTACAGTTGGAGATGTGATAACCCCTGTGCTTCGTAAAGCGCGTTAAGCCGTCGTTCCCCGCGAGCATGCGGACAGCGAGTAAAAGGCAACTCGCTGTCCGACCATAGACCATGCCCGGGTCGACGGCGCGTCGTGTTCCACGCGCGCCTCAAAGAGCGTCAGCAACATGACGAGGCCCCCTCTGCAGAGGGCCGAAGCCTGCCGGGGTCGTGGGACTTATCCCATTACCGTGACCCCGGAACGTAAAGGGCTATTGAAGGAATACCGTGGATTTTAGTCAGTACAAGTCTGACAGTCCCTCTGGCCCTGCTCGGGGTGGGAGGACTTATTTGAAAATTTTACCACGTTAAAAAAAAAGCCGCCGTTCCCGGTTGTCATTTAGTCATATTTGACGCGTAGTCAGATGATCTGAGACTGGTCATGCCAAGGGGTATTGTGTTCCCTAATTTAACACGTTCGCTGACAGTGAGCACTTACCCTAACACCACATTGCGACAGTAGAATTTTCCACGACATACTCTTAAAAATAAGTGGCCTGTCCCTCGACGTACTGTCATAACGCACTATTTAAATTTCCCGCCTAACCACGTACTGTCAGCGAACGTGTTAACTTCTGGGGTTGTGATGGTTAGACAGGCAATGGTTCCCGTATACATATCCGTAACGAATATCAATGATGTTCTGAATGACAGCCAGGACAAACGATACGTTGAAATGCTTACACATCCACGGACTAACCTCACCAAGCGTTGCTTAACTTTGAAGATTGACGCGTGCGGCTATTATTAATTAGCCACAAGCTCCTAAAAAATGTGCTTTAAATTCATATCACGATTGCAAACAATTTATTGTAATATGAATTTAAACCATATTTTTTTTAATAAACAGCAATATAGTAGGTGACATATACAACGTGTAATTTAAAGGGTATATACATACCAAGTGCACAGATTCTTTGGATGATAATAAACGATATGGCAAGGGTTTTATAATCCTATGTCTACATGTGTGAAGTATAATAGAAATTTCAATACATTCATCATCACCACCATGTTATTGGCAAGTGACGTGGAAAGTTATTGACCCTCGTAGTGCTGTGACACGTTTGTTATAATTGGTATTCAAGAAACATATGAAACCGATAATTTGGTATCGATTCTTTGAGTCACTTATTTTGAGCTGAAACTGTGCATAGAGACTCCATACCAGATGTTGTCTTCAGCCCCTTTGTATATATATGGGGTTTCGATTACACATTGTAGAAAAAAATCACAAATTAAAATCTGGTAAGGGGCTAAGAATTCATGCGATTAATTTCGTATAGGTATAAGTTCTTAACATAGAAGCGGAAATGTCGCTTCGAATAAAACAAAGCGAATTGTTCCGGGTTCTCAGCGTTTGATGTT
This sequence comes from Tholera decimalis, assembly GCA_943138885.2. Classification (NCBI taxonomy): domain Eukaryota; kingdom Metazoa; phylum Arthropoda; class Insecta; order Lepidoptera; family Noctuidae; genus Tholera; species Tholera decimalis. Next base: position 8,330,330 of record OW964571.2, read on the forward strand.
TACAAAATTGTGAAAACGGAGCGAGAAGTATCACTTCATTATGCCAGCCTTTGGTTTACTTTGTCCCTTTGTTCGTTAAAGGATTAATAAGGTCAAGTAAGTTTCAAGTTCCTTGTAGTATTTTGTGTAACATGTATTTTTATATGGGAACTCCGCGTTTAGACGTTAGACATCGACCTCTAGTATCTATCTAAAAACTTTTTACCAAAAAAATAAAACCGACTTCCTTATCAAAACACTACAAAGCCAAAAATAATTTTAATTTCGGTAGTCGGTGTTATTGGTTTTGTATTTTCTTTTTTTTCACACCGCCTTCCGAAATTAAAATTATTTTTGGCTTTGTAGTGTTTTGATAAGGAAGTCGGTTTTATTTTTTTGCAAAAAAGTTTTTATTTTCGCGCTTTTTAGTGGGTCAGTTTGTAATTAATCTAGTTATAAAAGCCAAAATGTCAACTACAAAAAACTAAAAACGCGCGAACAAAAAACACAATGCAGAGTAAACGAAAAGATCATCAAGGTAAATATTTTTTAAAATATTATTTTTTTTATATTTTGTAAAAATCAACAAAAGTCTAAAGACTTTTGTTGATTTTTCAGAAACGACTTGTTTGATTTCGATAAAATTTTCATGGGACCATTTGGGAAGTATACCCTTTCCAACAAAAAAATAATTTTTCAAATCGGTTGGCGAGCGACGGAGCTATGCCCGAACAAACATAAAAAAAAAACAAACAAACATCCGAATTGAGAACCTCCTCCTTTTTCAGAAGTCGGTTAAAAATTAAACCGACTCCCAAAAACACGGCAAAGTGAAAAATAACTTTAATTTCGGAAGTCGGTGCCAAAATCGAAAATACAAAACTAAAGACACCGACTACCGAAATTAAGGTTATTTTTAATTTACCTAGTTAAAAGAGCCTAAATGTCAACTACTATAGTAACAACTACTATACTATAGTAGTTGAACCTTTTACAAAATATTGCTTTTCCCAATGCTGGGTCGTTAATAGGTGAGGAGTTCTCCTGGTACTTCACCATCAGCTCTACATCACCATATGCATTGTGACGAACATAAAATATATATTATATAGTAAACACATTTTAATTATTAATTAGTTATATACATATTCATATATATTTTGTCAATGTCATCCCATGATGACAGCGATTCTGATACTTTTATGTCGGCTCTCAGTAATGACAGCTTTGTTAGTTTTCCATCCCTTGCCGACACGCTTGAATCTCAGTTTTCTGATGTACCTAAAAATTTTAATGTAGTCCATATAAATGCTCAAAGTATCCCGGCCCATTACTCTGACATGTTAGCTAACCTTGACTGTAAGAACATCCATGCAATCCTTGTTTCAGAGTCTTGGCTCAAACCTTGTCTCCCTTCAACATCCTATTCCTTACCAGGTTTCCAGTTAATTAGAAATGATCGCGCGCGTGGTGGAGGAGGTGGTGTTGCCATATATCTTCGTCCGCAGATTCCTTTTTCAATTGTCGATATGTCAACACAACCTCCGCCACAGAATGCGGGTGAGCATCTCTTTTTGGAAATTAACCTAAATCATGTGAAAATTCTTCTTGGTGTTTATTACAGTCCTTCTTCACGTGTAAATTTCTTTTCCTCCTTTGAAAAGATCCTTGAAGATTTAACTCCTTCTTACAGTCATACAATAATTATGGGGGATTTCAATACTTGCTTATTGAAAAATGATTCTCGATCATTTCAGTCAATACTTCAGTCGTCAAACATAGCTGTCCTTCCTTCTAGTGCCACACACCACTTCCCAAACTGTAATCCCTCTCTTTTGGATCTTGTAATTGTCTCCTCTACACATGATGTCAGTAAGCATGGCCAATGCACGGCTGACATGTTTTCCTATCACGATTTAATATACCTTTCCTACAAGATTCGCCCTCCCAAGGCCAAGCCTAAAACTCTTCTGTTACGCAGTTTTAGTGGTATGAATGTTGATAATCTCCAGGCGGATGCAAACAACATTGATTGGACCTCTCTTGTCGCTGTTGAATCGGTCGATGACAAAGTTAACCTGCTTACGGATAATCTTGTAAAACTTTACGACACTCATGCTCCTATTCGTGCAGTCAAATTAAAGCATCTTCCAGCACCATGGTTGACAGATGAAGTGAGGGCTGTCATGCACAAGAAAGTAGTATGTAAGTCAAAATTCAGAAGCCGACCCTCACCATTAAACCGAGAGATGTTTGTGAATGCACGCAATCGCAGCAATAGGGTGTGTAGGGATGCAATGCGCCGACATATTCATGATTCTGTTGAAAACGGTGATCCAGCTAAAGTCTGGAAATTTCTTAAATCAATGGGAGTTGGAAAATCACGCCAAGAATCGATTCCTAAAGACCTAGACATTGATCTGTTGAATCAACACTTCTCATCCTCGTCCTACTGCAATGGGACATTGAAGGCAGCTACTATAAATTATCTTTCTAACCTTCCAACTCCGGATCACTCCGCATTTAATTTTAGTCAATTTTCTGATTGTGATATTAAGAAGAGCTTACTTTCAATTACATCTAACGCGGTTGGCAGCGACTGTGTCAGTCGGAAGATGATACTTCCTGTCCTCAATGAAATCCTTCCTATCCTGACCTATATCCTTAACTATTCTATTTCCAATGGTGTCTTTCCATCGGTATGGAAAGAGGCCAAAATTACTCCTTTACCCAAAAAATCAAATCCTGCCTCTTTTTCAGAATATCGACCTATTTCCATCCTTCCTTTTCTCTCTAAAGTCCTTGAACGCCTTGTCCACAATCAGCTAAGTGCTTTTCTTTGCAAGAATAGTCTGCTGAATCCTTTCCAATCCGGATTTCGTCCTGGACACAGTACTACTACCGCGTTAGTTAATGTAACTGATGACATACGGATGGGCATGGATAAAGGAAATATGACGGTTCTCTGCTTGCTTGATTTTAGTAACGCTTTTAATACCGTCGATTTCGATATTCTGCTCAGCATACTTCACTCTATTAACATATCTCCAACAGCGATTGACTGGTTTCGTAGTTACCTGTATGGCCGCCGGCAACGTATTTGCATAGATGAGTCCTGCTCTTCTTGGTGTAGTACTGTAGCCGGTGTTCCTCAGGGTGGCGTGTTATCTCCTTTACTTTTCGCAATTTTCATAAATTCCATTTCCAAAAAACTTCAATCCTCCTACCACCTCTATGCTGATGACTTGCAAATTTACAGACAAGCGCCTCATACTGATTTAGATGCAACAATAAATATTATAAACCAGGACTTGGCTTCAGTTTGCGAATGGAGTGAGGCACATGGTTTGCAGGTTAACCCGTTAAAGACTCAGGTCATTGTAGTCGGCAGCTCTAGGTTAGCATCTAAGGTAAACTGGTCTCAGCTTCCTCAGGTTATTTTCAACGGCACAGCTATTCCACTAAGCGAGAAAGTTAAGAACCTTGGGGTCTGGTTGGACAAATATCTTTCGTGGGGTCCCCAATTACAAGAGGTGAGTCGCAAATTATTTGCTTCTGCCAGTTCCCTAAGACGGTTGCGTAACTTTCTGCCAACTGCCACTAAAATTGCGCTAGCACAGTCTCTTTTACATCCCATCCTAGACTACGCTGATGTTAGTTATCTTGATCTCACAGAGGCACAACTTGATAAACTTGAGCGACTTCAAAATTTTTGCATAAGATTTATATTTGGTTTGCGCAAATATGATCACGTATCTGAATTTCGTACGAAACTCAAGTGGCTTCCTATACGTCTTCGCCGGAACTTACACATATTGTCTCTGCTTTACAGTATTCTGTTCAATCCTAAGACCCCCTTTTATCTTAAAGAACGTTTTAAGTTCCTCCGTGACACACATGCCAAATTTCTGAGGTCATCGGAAAACTTGAGGCTAGAGGTACCGAGTCACTCCACCAATTTCTTTGGTAAGTCGTTCGTAGCTCAAGCAGTACGACTGTGGAATACTCTTCCCGTGTCAGTAAGACAAGCACAAACCCTTCCTTCTTTCAAAAACATGGTAAAAGATCTCTATCTCTCTCTTTAATATGTTACTATTTTTATTTTATTTTTTATATATCTCAGCTTTGTTATTTTTATGTATATATATGTATATGTGTATTGAGTATGTAGGTTATTACTTATTTATTGTATATAAGTAAATAGTACACCATGGACTACCCGCGAATTTATTTTCTCCTGCTGTGTCAAATCCATCTAAAGGTTGTCTGTAAAAGATCGCTTTTAGCGATAAGACCGCCCATTGTAACACCCTTTGTAGTTTTTAGTCCTTATTTAATTCTGTTATGGTGTACAATAAAGAGTATATCTATCTATCTATCTATCTATAAAGTGCTTAACATCCATATTCAAGTAATCGATTCGCAATCCACGAAATACTTATTATTGAGTAGGTTCGACGGCCATCTGTGGTCTTCATCATAAGTTCCACTTCCCCAAATGTTACTTTTTGAGAGCAACTGCACAAATTACTACAAATAGCCACAGGTGTGCCTATAATATTTGAAGAGTTCCCTCGATTTCTCCAGGATCCCATCATCAGATCCTGACTTGGTGAAAATGGGACCAATTTTGAAGTATACCCTTTCAAACGAAAAAAGAATTTTCCAAATCGGTTCAGCCGTCTTCGAGTAATCGGTGACCATACATAAAAAAAATATACGCGTCGAATTGATAACCACCTCCTTTTTTTGTCGTCAGTTGAAAAAGCACGTAAGGCCTTTGTTCTTAACTCTCTTCTTCATGCACCCGCCGCTGCGAGAGAAGCCCCGGGCGTCGGGGATCGCGATCTTCGGCCACCATCGGCACCGGTTTGCGGCCGGCTAGCAGAGGTAGCTCACCGTCCGGTACGAGCCAGGTCCGAGTCGATGGCGTGTCGTGATAAATTTGCACTTCAAAGCAGTCAACACTAATGACGGGGCTGATAGGGCCATTGCTTTCCAGTTATGGCAATTTTTTAATGAAATACCGGGGCCCCGGAAAAGAAGGGCAACCGAAAAACAGAGCGGGTTTTTATTAGGGTTCCGTAGCCGAATGGCAAAAAACGGAACCCTTATAGTTTTGACATGTCTGTCCGTCTGTCTGTCTGTCTGTCTGTCGTCCGTCCGTCCGTATGTCACAGCCATTTTATTCCGAAACTATTAGGACTATACATGTAAAATTTGGTAGGTAGATGTATTCTGTAAACCGCTTTCCGATTTTAAGAAAAAAATTAAAAAATATTTAAAATAGGGGGGGCGGGCTCCCCATACATAGAACTAAAACTGAAAATTCATTTTTTCATGAAACCTATGCGCTTGTGGTATTTATAGACAGGTCTTCTAAATCTAAAAAAAAATATGTGTCTATAGATCTTAATGTAAACTTTCAACAAAAATTAGTTTGAACGAGATCGGGTTAGCTGTTTTTGAAATACAGCTTATTTTATAAAACCGCAAAATATATAACTTTGTAATTCATAGAAACACTATGAAAAACAAAGTTATTTAGCGTAGTTGTAAAAAATGTAAATAAGCTAGTTTTAAGAAATTTGTAAGGTTTTTTTTTTGTCAAATATATATAATATACATATATATATTATATTATTATAGTTACTACGGAACCCTTTATGGGCGAGTCTGACTCACACTTGGCCAATTTTATTACTTAACTAGTACTCACGCGGGGCTTCGCTCTCGTGGATTCTATCACGGTAAAAACATAACTCTCCTTTTTTGCAGTCGCGTATAAAGTATCCTCCTTCCTAAGTACCTTCCTCAAGCTTCAAGCTACTTCCATACCAAATTGCATCCAAATCCACCCAGTACTTTCGAAGATTAGCGCGTTCAAACAAACAATCAAACAAACAAACAAACTTTTCCGCTTTATAATATTAGTATAGATAGAAGTCTAATACACCCTTCCGCTCCATCCAGAGCGGGAAGTTTCATTTGACGACCCACGAAAAAAAAAAAACAACTCGTTGAATGAAAAGCCTTAATTGAAAAACTTTGTTAATTTTGACACGAATATTTACTTTGTAAAGTATAATATTTTTATAAATTTATTTTTAGTGATGTATTTAAATGTAAGTATTATGTGGGTATTTTGTTTTCTATTTCATAATTTTTTCTCTTTCGACGATGTCTTGCAGTTTGAGTACTTTCTACTCAAATGTCCCGTCTTTGGCATTGTTCGTCAAGTCGTTGAGCTCTTTAGTAGTCTAAAGTTGAGCTTGCAGATTAACTGACAAAGGCTTGCACTGACGGGACGGGTCCGCTCAAGCTGTGTGTTTCTTTCCTCAAAAGGCCATTTCAGACTGATCTGCATAATCTTCATTAACCTATTGTGAATATGCACTATGTAGTTTGTTGTATATGAGATAAATATGATTGTCTGGCAGTTTGAGCACTTTTTGCGGCCTACCCAAACGTCTTTACCTTGGTATTGTTCGTCAAATCGTTGAGCTCCTTGTTCTAAGTTGAGCTGCACGTCATCTGACAAATACTTGCACAGACCGACCCACTCAAATCTGTGAGCATTTTTCCTCAAAAGATCGCTTCAGACTGTAACCTACAAGATTCCCATATAATTTAATTAACTGTATAGATTGTATGGACTTTAAAAAGACGGACTCCTGAGTTTGGTTCTGTGTTTCTTTTCAGGGTAGTCAATTAGGAAACACCGGCATCATCTAGTTTATATTTACTAAAAAATAACATTTAAAAGTGTTATTTAATAACCAATTTGCAAAATAAAGATCATTTATCATTGATAAGAAATATTTGTAATTTGTTTATTATGCAAAACTTGACAATGGCTGGACTAATATCATTAATTGTATTTGTATCATAATTATGTTCCTTCTCATATGTATCTTTCTATATGGGCATTTAATGTGTCCTACCTACCAAGATGTCAAATTATAGAACCCTTTGGTATATGGTTACAAGTGTCCTGACGAATTGAAAAGCTTTCGGTTTTCTATCGATTACATTTTATGGAGAGTACAATCTAATTCTAAGCCCGTTCCATCATCAAACTACAAGTTACATATTGTACATCCCATCTATACACAGAAACGTTTTGGGAACACTAGCATTGTGTGTACAGTTATGTGGATTTTTTAGCTGAAGTCTGTGTTTCCGGATAGCTATAACCTAAGGGGTCTTTAAGTCAAGAGTGAATAGGTTCTCAGCAATCATATAAAACAAATAATATACTGAATATGGTTTATTTTATCGTTATCCCATAAAAGCATGCGTTCGTAAATGATTAATATAATCGGTCATTCGTTTAAAATCGGTTATCTTGTCTCTTATATACGCAGTCAAAGTCGGAGTGAGCCGAATGTCTACTGTGTAATCAAGTTTCACATTTTCATTTGAATTCGTCTCATGATTATTGTTATCATTTTCTGCAACTTCATGGTTACCTTTTTGTGATCCTGCATCGCTGGTTACGCCATAATTATGTTTGTTTGAAAGGATTTTTTTGTTTCCAAAATAACCATCATTTTCTGACACATCCTTAGAGGTTTCTTCAACCTGCAGTGGTACAACCTGTGGGAAAATATTGGATCATATTTAAGAAAATTGCAAAATACTTTAGAATTTACGACACGGTTGGTGCAGTAATTGAGCGTTTCGCTGGTGTGTTGCATGTCGAAGGTTCAATTACCGCACGTAAAAAATTGTTTACAAAAATCATCTAATGATTCCTTCCACTCTGGGTGAGCGGGAGGTAGTGTCAGACTTCTATTGACTAAAAAACCACCTTGTTCTTCAGTTACCCTTACGTTTCAGGCTCGCGGTAACTCGTTAGAATATTCCCGCAAAAATGATGCTATCGGGCACCGTCACTAGTGCTATCGAACGATATAAGGCGCGTGTCGAACACGATGCGTCGTCGACCCGGGTCAGCGGCCTTAGTATGAGTTTGCGATACTATTATCGTGTTCGAAAACTATAGCTTTGTCTCTTTCACACTAATATGGTACGTATGAAAGAGACAAAGCGATAGTTTTCGAATACGACAATAGTATTTCAAACTCATACTAAGCACACTGGTCCTTACCGGACCCCTAAACCCCCTAAACCCGCGCCAACGGTGGCCGAAAATAAACTCGTGAACCCAAATTGTTTCGCCTACAAGACTTCATACGGGTCTCACGTGTGAATTGAAATGATTGTAAGTGGACTTAAGACAAAGGAGAAATTTCTATTGTGACTAAAAGAAAGACGTATTTAGAATGAACGCCGAAACAATCATAATATTGAAATTAACTTACGTGTGGCAGCTCACCGACATGTTCTAATTTTTGGCAGTTCTTCCCATGACACTGTAATGATCAAATATAACACATTAGGATTTACGAACTAAAAATAAAAGGGCAATATCTGAAAAAAAAAGAACACATAATATACTTCTATTTATTGCATTAGCTGGTTAGGTTATCTTTTAATTGTTCTCCCCTATACCTACCTAAATTATGTAATTAATGTTAACATGTTAAAATTAGTCTCTCGCACAGTAGTTTGTTTATTAATTGTGACACTGAAGCACTTTAAATTATTTATTTTGCTGTGCCCTAGCAGATTTCATGTATGAAAACTATACAACGTGTAATTTAAAGGGTATATACATACCAAGTGCACGGTTTCATTGGATGATAACAAACGATATGGCAAGGGTTTTGTAATCTTAAGTCTACGTGTGTAGAACTTATTAAGAAGAATTAAGAAGAACGAAGAGAATTATCGTGTTATTGGCAAGTGACGTGGAAAGCTATTGACCCTCGTAGTGCTGTGACACGTTTGTTATGATTGGTATTCAAGAAATATATGAAATCGATAATTTAGTATCAATTCTTTGAGTCAGTTATTTTGAGCTGAAACTGTGCATAGAAACTCCATACCAGATGTTGTCTTCAGCCCTTTTGGATAGATATGGGGTTTCCGTTACACGTTGTAGATTATGTATTTTTACAACTTGTAAATTACATGGATGCATTAAATTACCCAAGAACCTAACGGGTAGCATTAATATCGCCATACCACCTGAAAAGATGATATAATCTTTCCATCGTTATCGTATAAGTTAGTTTCGCAAGTAAGTTTCTGTTCATAGCGGTAAGTTTCAACAATTAGATTACCCTCATTTCGTCGCTACAGCTCCGGGTAGCGAATACCACACAGGTCTTATTCTTAGTAATATAATAAATGCGAACGTTTGTGAGAATGGATGTTTGTTACTCGTTTACGCAAAAACTACAGAACGGATCTGAATGAAATTCGGTCAGGAGATAGTTGATATCCTGGAATATTCCTAAGGCTACTTTTTATCCCGAGATTCCAATGGGATCAGGATTTACGCGGGAAGGCCCTTCCACGTGAATGAAGACGCGTGCGGAATAGGTTCCATATTTTGTGATGCTCTAAGGCGGTTACTTCTTACACACTATTATAGCTGAATGTGGCTAGTATTTTATCATCATTACTAGTCTGGAACGTTACCATTGCTGAGACTTAGGCCTCCTCTCTATGTATTATAAAAGGCATGTAATCCACCATGTGGCCCAGTAAGGGTTAGTGAATGTAACATGTCTACGAATAGTGGATCCTGTCATTCCGGTTTCATCACGATGTTTTACTTCGCCGTTTTGAGAACATGTGATGATGAAAATTAAACAAAGTAATGATACTGCCTGGGATCGAGCCCACGAACTACACGTCGAAAGTCTTGCTTGTAACCACTCGGCCACCAAAGCTTTTATGTTATCGGGGAAAAAGCATTATTCCTTTGGTGGTAAAGCTAGGTAAAAAGTTAACAAGTACAAACAAGTCCCCGAAAAACAAATAAGAATAAAATTAAAATAATATTTTGTTTTAATTACCATTGCCTTACAATCCTTTCCAGTGCACTGTAAGAAATAATTATTATATTGTAAACGCATAAATTTAACTTTGTATAATGTAACAAATTTTGTTCCATACATAATTATAATACGTTCGTAATATTTACGAAAAGACGTCAACGTAATTTTGAGGTTTACTTATAAATAAAAATTACAAGATTTTTATTCAAAATATATAAAACGTACCTATTAGTTTAGTGTGGATTGCGGCAAAGTAACGCATGATTCCATTCTGTATAATGACTTTGCATTTCCTAAATAAAGATATTTGTACTTACCCCTGCCACACAATTAGTTCCATTGCACTGAAAAACACAGAATTTAAAATAATTTAAACAGACGATGTTATATACAAAACATGTTTAATGTTTTCACCTCTTGATATATGGGATCTTAAAAACGTAAAAAGGATGGAACTTACTACGGCGACACATTTTACTCCCATACACTGAAAGAATAATAAATAAATAAAAATAAATAAAATTCATTTATTGCAGGCACGCAGGCCCATATAAAAAATGAAAATAAAATTCAATTCAATAATAATAATTCCATTTAACTAATGTCCAAATTATTCTAAATTATATTAAAAACATTTGAGAAATAATGTATTAAGTTTTATTGGCGCTATGTAACATAAACACATCGTTAAGGATATTATGTACGCAATTAGAATTTATAATTTTAAAAAATTGCGGGTAATCACAAAAAGACGTTAAGGCGATACCAAACTAAATTAGGGGTTTTTTCGTCACCATTTATTTCACTATTCCAGCAAGTATGGATTTAATTTTTGTTAATATGTTTATTGACTATTTCATTAATACTTTGACTGAAGGAAAACGCAATTGGGTTAAATTTGCTCCATCGAATTTGATTCCGAAAAAACCTCTATTTTTTTTTATTTTTTCCTATAATTCTAAAATCCTAAGGAATTTCATTTCAAAATTGCATTCAAAATGTGCATAATAGGTAATTGAAAAATCTGACTGAAAATATTTTTGATACATAGCATAATTTATTTTTAAACAATTTTTATTTGGTTTGGCGCTTACGTTGTTTTATTTTGGTTCCAGCGCATTGTTGCGCTCTCTTTTTTTCGCACGTGGAAGTAATAGACTCTGTCACTTTCTTATGCCCGCCCAGTTCGCCTGCGGGCTTTGTCAGTGATAGACCTGTGTCGGTTCCTCCCGCAACCGTGATTATATTTTTTTATCGAAATAGTTATTGTTTAGTCTTCTTTTCTGATTTTATTTATCTGTATTTGACAAGTGAACAAGGTTTATATAACATTAGTTTACCGATATGGGGAATAAGCATAAAAGACATCGAAAGGTGAAAAAATTGGCCAAGTGCGAGTTGGACTCGCCCATGAAGGGTTCCGTAGTAACTATAATAAATATAATATACTTAATATATTAATTTGAAAAAAAAAACGAAAAACCTTACAAATTTCTTAAAAGTAGCTTATTTACAATTTTTACAACTATGCCAAATAACTTTGTTTTTCATAGTGTTTGTATGAATTACAACGTTATATTTGCGGTTTTAGAAAATATACTGTATCTCAAAAACTGTTGACTCAATCTCGTTCAAACCAATTTTGGTTGAAAGTTTACATTAAGATCTACAACATGTGGTTTTTTTAGATTTTTCACTTCATTATTATAGAAGTTAGAGGGGGGACACACATTTTACCACTTTGGAAGCGTATATCTTTTAAACGATTAACTTTATGAAAAAGTAATTTTAGAAACCTTAATGTAATTTTTAAAGACCCGTCTATAGATACCATACACGTATAGGTTTCATGAAAAAAAATATTTTCAGTTTCAGTTCCATGTATGAGGAGCCCCCTTTATTTTAAATATTTTTTAAATTTTCTCTTAAAATCGGAAAGCGATTCACAGAATACATCTATCTATCAAGTTTTACATGTATAGTCTTAATAGTTTCGGAATAAAATGGCTGTAACATACGGACGGACGGACAGACAGACAGACGGACAGACATGTCGAAACTATAAGGGTTCCGTTTTTTGCCATTCGGCTACGGAACCCTAAAAACCGACATTTGGAACGCCTGAGGGATCGTGCTCGTAAAATGACGGAAAATAATTGGCCGAGTAAAGTGCGAGTCAGACTCGCCCATGAAGGGTTTCGTAGTAACTATTATAATATAATATGGATGGGCGGTAATGCAACGTATGCGACTTAGAAGTTTTCGGTTACACAATTGACGGGAACCGGCGCTGGTTGGAACAAAAGATAAGAGTCCAGCGTCGTATAGGAAAGGCAGCACTAACCTTGATAATCCAGGATATTCAGGACTGCCAGCACTCTGATCACAGTTCACCACCACAGTATAACCGTTCTTCTGCTACGAATTGGTCGCACAAAACGACGCGACCGTTCGAATGCGATTCGATGCGTGTGTGCTCTAACGCGACTCGACAGCCATTGAAGGTCCGATCGTCCATCGGAAGATCCAGACGCGATCGATTTTTCTAGAGCGGTATAGTCTCTCTCCCTCACTCTCGAATAGACGAAGGTCTAGTGCAAGGGAGAAAGGATAATATGCGGAAGGGGAATGTCTAACCAATTAGCGATTATGCGTGTTGCCAATAATTAAAAATATAAACGAAAAGAATCGTATATCAGCGCAACCATTCCCCCGGGCTTGAAGGGATGCCTTCAAGAGTGAGGCAAACCACAAGAAAACGAATCTATTCGATAATTACTATCCTATAACTACGAAACTAAATACCTAATAACTAATATTAACCTAACCTTAAAGACGAATTAAATAAACTACTGGTTAGGCAATGGGCAAAGACGCACCACGGGACGCAAGTAGGATCCAGTGGTTGTCTTAACCCGAACGATACGAGTGACTCCGGTTGAGTCAGGGAAAATTTCCTCCACGACACCCAAAGGCCAGTGTAGTGGGGGCGAGTTGTCGGATATAAGAATCACGACCGTGCCGACAGAGACCGGATCGACCGGCGTGTTCCATTTGCGGCGAGATTGCAAAGTATGGAGATATCCAGTTCTCCAGCGCTTCCAAAACGACTGTACTAACTTATCTAGTAGCTCGTGTCTAGCAGTAAGAGTTCTCTCGTCTATTTCCTCGGCAGGCAAGTATTTCAGAGGCGTGAGATTCAAAAAGTGCGCTGGAGTCAATGCGAGCGGCTCTGAAGGATCACTAGAGAGTGTCCTACAAAGAGGTCTAGTGTTCATTACCGATTCTATTTGAATAAGAACGGTACTTAATTCTTCAAACGACAGAATAGTATCGCCTATGACCCGATATAGGTGTGACTTTAAACTTTTAATATTAGCTTCCCAATTGCCGCCAAAGTGACTAGCCGTCGGGACATTGAGTGACCAATCTATTCGATTTATAGCTAATGTATGACCATATTCCGAATTATGGTACTTCGAACAAAGAAATGCGTGAAGTTCCGAGAGTTTCCGTTTAGCGCCTATGTAATTAGTCCCGTTATCGGAATAAATTCTACTAACCGGGCCACGCCTTGACAGGAACCGTTTAAAGGCGCCCATAAAACTAGCTGTGCTAAGATCCCCAGCGAGCTCTATGTGCACCGCGCGTGTAGTCATGCAGACGAACAGACACACGTAGGCCTTGGTGGAGCGAACACCTCGACCGCGAGACATCGTAACCTTAAACGGACCGGCGTAGTCCGTGCCCGTGTGGACGAATGGCTTAGCGGTTTGAACGATACGACAAGAGCGATGATCGGCCATCTCAGGAAAGCTCTGCTTAGGGCGCAGCCGAAAGCAGGGAAGGCACTTATGGATCCTATTCCTAATTAAATTGCGCGCAGAAAGGATCCAATACTTCTGACGCAAGAGCGACATTAGCAGGTCGGGACCTGCGTGACAGTTCAATTTATGATGATAATCGACTAACAAATTCAAAACGAGGTCCTTGCTTGGAAGCAGAATGGGATGTTTCCCATCATAACTTAAATCCGAGTTTCTTAAACGGCCTCCGACTCTAATGAGTCCGTCTTCGAGAAACGGTTTTAAGTGTCGAAAAGCAGGACTACAATGTTTGCCTTTCCTGAGTTTAACCAACTCAGTGGAGAAATAAAAGCGTTGAAGCTCGCGAAGTATGAGCAATTCAGCGAAGTTGTAATCCGCTGCCGCCATGCGGTAACCAATAGGCAACAGTTTAGCGAAACGACAAATGTAAATTACTACTCGAAGTAATTTACTCCAAGACGAGATACGATCGACCAAAGAAAGAATAGTAGATCTTTCGGTTGGTGTAGCGGAGAGCAACGAATGTTTCTTCTCTTCGGGCACTTCGCATACCGAAGAGGGATTGAAGGGGACGACAGGCCACTTCGAAACGTCTAAGCTGGCCCACGGAGGACCACTGAACCAAAGCGGATGATCAATGATTTGGGAAGGTGTGAGCCCACGTGACAGACAATCTGCGGGATTGTCCGTACCGGACACGTGATACAGGTTTTGTGGCGATAAGTCGTCCTGTATTTTCGAGACTCTGTTGGCCACGAAGGTGTTCCACCGATGGGGCGACGAATGTACCCAACAGAGAGCGACTGTTGAATCCGAAAATGCGAATATGTTGCGAAATATAATGCGGTTTTGACAAGCGACTACGACATTTTTTATGAGTTGAGCTAGCACAAGAATAGCGCACAGCTCCAGACGAGCAAGAGAAACGACCTTTTTAGGGGAGACCTTCGACTTAGCGGTCAACAACCTAACGATATTGCCATCACTATTTTGAACGTGGAAGTAAATAACCCCCCCGTATGCTTTCTCACTGGCGTCCGCGAAAGCCAATATAGTAACCACACTATCGCCGACGATACCAACGTGACGTGGGATCCTTATATTACAGAGCAAGGGAAGCTCTTCTTTGAAGCGAATCCACAGCCTGACTATATCTTCAGGTGGAGTATCATCCCAGTCACAATCAGACAGCCAAAGCTGCTTGATTAGAAGTTTAGCGTACAGGACAACAGGTGCGACAAATCCCATGACGTCCCATATTTTAGCGACACACGACAATATTGTACGCTTAGTACAAATCTGAGCGGGAGTATTAATTTTCATGCCGAAGTTGTCCGACGTAGGTGACCAACACAAGCCCAGTACTTTATGTTGGTCGGACTCATCGAATTCCTTGACAACTGGCAGGCGGTGCGAGGGTGGGATCGAATCTAATACGACTTGGGAATTACTGGTCCACTTAACTAGCTCAAATTGACCAGCCTTCATGAGACCTGTCATTTCCGAAGCGGTGGAAATGCCCTCGTCTTCCGTGCGAACGGAATGGACGTAGTCGTCCATATACAACCCCGCAGCGACAATATCTTTGGCCTGAGGGTAGGAGTCACCCTCATCCTCAGCCAACTGCTTAATAGTTCGAAGTGCATGAAAGGGGCTAGACTTAAGCCCAAAAACGACACGATTAAATTCATAAACCTGTAAAGGTTCTTGCGGGGAAAAGCGATACAAAATGCGTTGGAAACGCCGATCAGATTCTCGGACTCCAATGCTGAGAAACATCTGACGAATGTCTGCGGAAAGCGCTATCGAAAACAAACGAAAACCAATAATAATATTGAACAAGTTCCCTTGTAGGTTCTGTCCACCATACAAGAGATCATTAAGCGAGATGCGGGTAGTAGTTTTACAACTACCATCGAGAACGACACGAAGTTTGGTTGTGACCTTATCATCTCAGATCACACCATGATGCGGAATAAAATACGAACTTCCCGCCGAATCAGGATTCGTAGATGAAATGTAGCCCTTTTCTAAATATTCCCGGATGACACTGTCATACGCGACCCTTAATTGTGGAGAAGCTTGCATCTTCCTTTCCAAGCAGTAAAACCGCCGTTCACTTGCTTGGCGCGAATTGCCAAGGGATTCGACATCAGCCTTGAAAGGCAAAGCTACTACGTAACGTCCCTCACTATCCCGAGTGGTAGTGCGGGTATAAAATTCCTCACACAATTGGTCGTCCGGGCTGAATACCGGGGGAACACTCACTTCCTCTAATTCCCAGAATTTCCGGACAGCAGAGTCTAATGTGTCCGCGATACAGCAATGCGATACGGTCGAATTACCGTCAGTACATGCTGGTGCGTCACCTACGATCACATAGCCAAGGACCGTTTCTAATGCGAGTGGCGATAAATTCGAAGTCGATCCTTGAACTCTGTTCGACAAAAGCAGGTGCGGAAAAATCGAAGCGCCGATCAATACGTGAATCGGGCCTGATGAATAATATGTATCGTCTGCCAACGGTAAGTCTTCGAAGTTAGACAGTCGCGAAGTGTCGACTGTCGCGGTTGGCAGACGTTCGGTAATCCTATCTATTACCAACGACTCAATATCATAAGTTATATTATGATCGAAACGAGAATGAATTTTAAATTGTACGGAACCTTGAATGGGTTTACTCGAACCTCCTATACCCCTAACAGTGGAACAAGTAGGTCTATTATTTATGTTTAATCCTAAACGTTGACAGCAATCGCGAGTAATAAAGCTACTCTGAGACGCGCTGTCCAACAATGCACGAACGCAATGTTCGTGACCACGAGAATCTAGAATAACGATACGTGCGGTACCCAACAACACAGTTCTAGAGCCTTTATAAGGGCCGACTGCACTTGAGCATAATGCTACATCCGAGTTCGCGGGAATCGAACCCGCGCTCGGCTCTTCGACTGAGCGTGACGGCGACATATTTGACGCAGGCCTATTTCCAAAACATAGCAATGTATGATGTTTGTACCTACATTTTTTACATGTAGACGTCGACTCACACGCAGACACGCGATGACCACTACTTAAGCAATTTATACACAAGTTGTTTGACTTAACGAATTTAAAACGTTGATCGGGGTTATAACTCTTAAAAACCGTACACTTATAAATGTAGTCATGGTTTTCCTTACACAAACTACAAACGACTGGTTGAGAACTGGACACATATGCGTTAGTTGATTTACGATCTAAAGGCCTTTTATTAGTATTGACTCGAGCAACAGGTATCGAAGTTCGTTCTAAAACCTTTATATGATCACTAACGAAATTAACTAGATCGGAAAACAATGGGATTTCGGATCCATTCGACTTTAATTGATAATTGGATTCGAACGTACGAACGGTGTCTG
Source organism: Tholera decimalis (assembly GCA_943138885.2). Lineage (NCBI taxonomy): Eukaryota > Metazoa > Arthropoda > Insecta > Lepidoptera > Noctuidae > Tholera > Tholera decimalis. The sequence continues at coordinate 8,347,451 of OW964571.2, forward strand.
GGTCCAGTTTTTTAAGCGCGACATGCAATAATATAAAATCAGCCAGGTCACTGACTTTTGTATGTTTTAAAGCAACTACCGACGAAGCGAACTTATCAATAAATAATTCTAAACTACTAGGGGTACCTGATGTAATAGATTTAAATTCAAATATTTGAGTTAAGTATGAAGTTGCCGATTGTCGACTATCTTCATATTTTTTACAAAGCAAATCGAAAATGAGTGGGTAATTATCCGCAGACGGGTTAATACCAGCGAAAATTGTACGAGCTTTATGTGTTAATTTACCTAATAAATAATATAATTTCTCACAGTCTGTTAGAGAAACATTATTATGCACGACATTACGATAACTAGCGACGAATAATGGCCAATTCTTAATATCTCCGTTGAATTCGGGTATTTCAATTGGCGGCAATCGAGGTGACCTTTGGACCTCACTATGAGAGTGAGCCGTCAGGTTCTTCTCAGCCCGTAAAATGCGCCCTAAAAGGTCTTCGAACGCAGAAAGCGATTGATAATCTACAACATATTCAGGGTTTAATTTTAGCTCATGAATAACAATTTCATCCAAAGCACTTTCAAAATCCACACGTAGTGATTGTACTAACGAGAAGTCGCACAAAAATGATTCCTTAATGCTTTCATCCGAATGAATGTGTTTTATTTTATCTGCAATACTCTGCATGCGAGCAAAGATACGATCTCTCTTTGCTATCAGTCTTTTAAGAGTAATATCGGTCGGTGCCATATTTATGAGCTATGAATATCAAACTAATTATTATAAGAAATATTTAGTAACTACCCACCGTTTTGCGAAATAACGGCCGGGTGCGCGACGCGGTCTCGAGTAACCTTGACTCGACCGATTGGTATTTAATTTACAAGTAACGATAATTAACTACTAGCGGGGTTGCGAAATTCCTTACTAATCGATTATTAGCTAGGAAGACACGAAAACGACGTAATGAATTACGATGTACTTACTTGCCACGCGTTGGCAAATAAGTATCTATGCGGGGTTGACTACGAAATACGAATACGAAACTACGACCTAGCGAATTCTAGGGAATGGCTGTGCTGATTATTATCCGACTCGGGAAGGACCATTAAATGGATGGGCGGTAATGCAACGTATGCGACTTAGAAGTTTTCGGTTACACAATTGACGGGAACCGGCGCTGGTTGGAACAAAAGATAAGAGTCCAGCGTCGTATAGGAAAGGCAGCACTAACCTTGATAATCCAGGATATTCAGGACTGCCAGCACTCTGATCACAGTTCACCACCACAGTATAACCGTTCTTCTGCTACGAATTGGTCGCACAAAACGACGCGACCGTTCGAATGCGATTCGATGCGTGTGTGCTCTAACGCGACTCGACAGCCATTGAAGGTCCGATCGTCCATCGGAAGATCCAGACGCGATCGATTTTTCTAGAGCGGTATAGTCTCTCTCCCTCACTCTCGAATAGACGAAGGTCTAGTGCAAGGGAGAAAGGATAATATGCGGAAGGGGAATGTCTAACCAATTAGCGATTATGCGTGTTGCCAATAATTAAAAATATAAACGAAAAGAATCGTATATCAGCGCAACCATAATATAATATAATATGTACATTTATTTGACGAAAAACAAAACCTTACGAATTTCTTAAAACTAAGTTATTTACATTTTTTAAAACTACGCCAAATAACTTTGTTTTTCATAGTGTTTGTATGAATTACAAAGTTATATTTGCGGTTTTAGAAAATATGTTGTATCACAAAAAATGCTGACCCGATATCGTTCAAACCAATTTTGGTTGAAAGTATACATTAAGATCTACAGACATATATTTTTTTTAGATTTTCATTCCATTATTACAGAAGTTAGAGGGGGGGAGGTACACATTTTACCACTTTGGGAGCGTATATCTTTTAAACGATTGACTTTATAAAAAGTAGTTTCAGAAACTCCTATGTCATTTTTATAGACCTGTCTATAGATACCACACACGCATAGATTTCATGAAAAAAAATTTTTTTTCAGTTTCAGTTCCATGTATGGTGAGCCCCCTTTATTTTAAATATATTTTTTTTATAAAATCTGAAAGCGGTTTACAGAATACATCTACCTACCAAGTTTCACATGTATAGTCCTAATAGCTTCGAAATAAAATGGCTGTGACATACGAACGGACGCACGGACAGACATGACGAACTATGAGGGTTCCATATATTTTAATATTTACATACCAGTTTTATTTTACAGAGACAAAATCACAGCGCCGGAGCAGACCTCGGATAATACATGTGATTCGGAAAACAAAAGATTAGAGTCGCCATTATAATTTTTAAATTTGGATGATCAACAGTGTCTAACTACTAATTTCTTGGAAAAAAATTAGTCAGTGAACTGTTTATTTCCTATTAAGATAGAAAGAAATACATTGGCGTGGATTGTCTTGTTCACAAACTAAACTAAAGTTCAGTGCATCTTTTTCTTACTATTTCATTATAAAAAGGACAGAAAATATTAGTTTATTTCTGTCAAATTAGTCAGCGCCTGACGTAAATTGACGTATTTTTAGTAATCAATTTTTTAATCGAGTCTAAAATTGTCTATGGAATATCTTAATTTGACAGGACTAAACTAATATTATTCTTCTGATTTTTTCTTAATGAAATAGAAAGAAAGTGCGTTGCCAGGGCCAAAATTCGTGGTGGCAAGGCATCTGCCGGAGATTTTTCACTCTTACTTTAAAGGTGGCAGACGGGTCATATGTGGAAAAGAACATAGAAGCCGACAGAGAGTTCCAAACCGATTCGAAGACCGGTCGAAGTCCGACCGAAGTCCGACCGACAAAGTGCGCACAATAAATGTAGAGGAGAATTACATAGTATGACAAAGTGGTATATTGACCAAGTGAGGATGGTGCCCTGTAGTACATCTGGTATATTAATACTGAAAGCCATTGCCAATGATATTGGCGTTATTCATGAAATCAGTCATCGTGTTTTTTTCTATATATTTTATTTCTATTTATCAAAGTAATCACCCATGCAATTGGTGCATCTTTTCCAACGCACTGGTAGCTTATTGATACCCTTCTTGAAGAAATCAGTTGGACGGGAGGCAACAAATTCTGCAAAGGCATTTTTACTGCCTCTATGATGTTGATTTTTTTCTGAGAAGTTTAGAATTCAGGAAAAAGTAGAAGTCTGTAGGTGCAAGGTCTAGTGAGTACGACAGATGGCAGAGAACTTCCAACACCAGCTCTTGTAACTTGTAAACCGTCTGCTGTGTAGTATGAGGACGCGCGTTGTCGTGCAAGAGCAGCGGAGCCGAGCGATTGACCAAAGCTGGTTGGAGATGTGCGAGCTTCTCCATAATTGTGTTCAGTTCTGCAGTAATGCTCATCCTGTTTGGTAGATAACTCATTACACCAGGGTTAGACCACCAAACAGGGACCATAACTTTTCTAGGGGTCAGTTTTCGTTTAGGAAAACGGTTAGATGCTAATCCAGGATCCAACCAATTTCGCTTGCGATTGTCGAACAGGATCCATTTTTCACCGCAGGCAACAAAATTATTTCGTTTGTGTGCCTGTTAAGCAGTGCAAGGTACGTCTCGATGCGTCCATCGCGGTGATGATCACTGAATTCGTGGGGCAGACGTCAAGCTTTTTTACCTTGCCAATTTGACGCAAGTAAACCAATATTGTTTTGATACTAGCGTTGAAAGCTGCTTCTAATTCAGCCGTTTGATTAGATTGGGTGTCATCAGCTCCCACAATCGCCTTTAATTCGTCATCGACAACCACAGGGTTCATTTTTAACCGACTTCTGAAAAAGGAGGAGGTTCTTAATTCGGATGTTTGTTTGTTTTTTTTTTTTTTTTTATGTTTGTTCGGGCATAGCTCCGTCGCTCGCCAACCGATTTGACAAATTCTTTTTTTGTTGGAAAGGGTATACTTTCCAAATGGTCCCATGAAAATTTTATCAACATCGAACAAGCCGTTTCTGAAAAATCAACAAAAGTCTAAAAAAATATTTACATTGATGATCTTTTCGGTTACTCTATATTGTGTTTTTTGTTCGCGCTTTTTTAGTTTTTTGTAGTTGACATTTTGGCTTTTATAACTAGATTAATTACAAATTGACCCACTAAAAAGCGCGAAAATAAAAACTTTTTTGCAAAAAAATAAAACCGACTTCCATATCAAAACACTACAAAGCCAAAAATAATTTTAATTTCGGAAGGCGGTGTGAAAAAAAAGAAAATACAAAACCAATAACACCGACTACCGAAATTAAAATTATTTTTGGCTTTGTAGTGTTTTGATATGGAAGTCGGTTTTATTTTTTTTTCAGGTCGAAATTTCCAGATCGGACACGAGCAAACTAATAACGGGTGGTGCATTCATTTTTAGAGTTCGTTTTGTAAACGTCGTTGAAGTTGTGGGCCGTAGGTACAAGGGGCACGGTTATGCCAAACTTTGAAACAAGAATTCCAAATTATAAAATAAAATTAATTTGAAATTATAATTATTAGCCAAAACAATATGATTATCGAACTCAAACTCAACATATTTATTTCACATAGGCCCACATGGGCACTTACAATACGTCAGAAGTTAGTGCATGGTTTGAAATTGGTCGTTTTCTAGGGAGAAAAACCGGCAAAAAACTCCACAGTATCCATGATAGAGATTAAGAGGACAGTATATGATTTAATATTATAATTTGAAATTGCCAGTACGGCAAAACAGCGATTTCATAGGTAAAGCCCTGTTATTAAATAGCATATATTTATAAATTATTTAAAAATTAAAAATAACTGACAACGAGCAGTACTGAAAGTGATGTTCTTTAAACCAAGAGACTTCTCTACTGACCAGCTATATTCTGACGCACAAATCCTCACAGTCAGACAGCTATATATCCTCCGTTCTATCCAGCGAAGACACCGTACTCTTCCTCTAGACAAAAACCTACTTCAAAGACGCAAAGGTTTTCCAGTATGCAAAGCAATCCCTTGTCGATATGCATTTGCAAGTCGTCAATTTTTAGCACAAAGTTCACGTATTTATAACAAAATTAATAAAATTATTTCCTATATATAGACTCACCACTCACGAATTAAAAATAAAATTAAGAACTGGCTACTTCTTTTATCTTATGACGAAGCAGAAAAAATATTGTGTATCGAAACTTAAATTTATTTATACTCCTATGGAATCATACTATCTCTCATTCACACGTATACACACACCCACTCACACAAACACATACACACACAAACCTTCCAGACACACACACAACCTTCTTTTGCTGTTGACAACAGAAATATTGTAACAGAAATGTCACGGTCGTGTTATTTATTGCCAATGACGAAATATCTCCGACTCCTAAGATACAGGTCTGCATACCTAGTTTAGGTGCCGGAAATCTGACACTAATTTTTAGATTTGCTGTACAACCTACTGTTTTTCTTTTATGTATTACGTGTCTTTTCTTATGTACAAATAAATTTTATCTTATCTTATCTTATATTGAAGGAAAATATGCAAAGACTTTACAAACTAGCAGTCGGGTAAAAAGAAGCCTATAACCCTTCTCAAGCTTTAACCTACTTCAATACCAAATTTTATCTTAATCCACCCAGTACTTTCAAAGATTAGCGCATTCAAAGAAACAAACTTTACTGCTTTATAATATTAGTGTAGATTTCTTAAATTAGGAGCATTGTAGGATCATATCATAATCAGATTACTTTCAATTATTATAAGTACGATAAGTCACAAATTTGAGCGGACCATCCAGAGTGCAAACATTTGTCAGTTATCGTGTAGCTCAACTTTGAACTTAAAGGGCTCAACGATCTGACGAACAGTATCAAAGTAAGGACATTTGGGTAGGTAAGACAAATACTCAAACAGCCATACATCAACTATAAATTATAATGAAATTAACATAAAAAGAAATAATAACCTACATATTCCTCACATTCATAATAATAAAAATATAAAAGATCAAAAAACGAAAAAAGAAATAATTAAATACAAAGTAGGTATATACAATACTTTAGAAAGTCAATCATTAACTCAGCAAAATATATTAAAAAAGAGCACATAAGTACGTATATCTTTGGAGCAACTAATTCCCAAGCCTTTTAATCCTCAATATAATCTTTGACTGTGTAAATAGCTTCCTGAAATAGCTTACGTTTTATAAATAATTTGAATTTGATTAGAATAAGTTACTTATCACTTAATAGCACACTAAATACCCATACTCACAGACAGTTGTGACAACTAAACACTAAGTTTGTATTTAGATGACAATAACAAAATTGTGGCAGTACAACCCAACGCAATAGGGTAGTTTCCTGTGTTACAAAATAATTATTTTATTTGGTTCATCAGGTAGAATTTCAAAAAATATTGATCACGTATTTTTTGCCCTTTCAAGTCAAGAAAAATTCACAAAATGGAAAGCTTCAAAGTATAGGAGTGGGGGCTGCTGACGTCACACAGTGCCAAGAATTATACCGAAGTGTGACGTCACGCGAAACATCAACTCACTGTATCGTCTTAATTTTTCAATTACGTGAAAAAATAAAAAATACGTATCGAATGTTTTTTGTTAAACTACGTGACGGACTAAATAAAATATTTTAGGAAACTACCCTACGCCCTTCCTAGGGGTATTAAATATTTTTTAACACTGAATACCCGATCATTATAAGAGACAAGGGAATTCCCTGCTTCGTTCTCGATAGTCGCACATACGGATTGGCCGATTATGGCGTTGCCAAAATTGTGTTTGAATTTTACATATTTTCGATTTATTATATAATATAGATTTAAAAGTATCGTCTATTTTATTAATGAAAACTGGCAGGGGGGCCCTTATATCCATGGGGCCCTGGGCTGCAGCCCAAATAGCCCATAGGTAGATCCATCCCTGATGCAAGCAAGCATGCAACATGCAGCAGGCATAGTTTCTGTCACGGCTCCGGTGCTGCAGGGCTCCGGCGGTCCCATGCAAGCTTATCCTCGCAGATGTGTTTCACGCTCACCACCGCGGCTGCGGCTTGCTGGCTGGCTTCGCCGACCAGCCTCAGCCGCGGCGGCGAGTGTTAAAACCACCTGCTCCTCATCTCGCGGGCCGCCTCGCCCCTCCGCGCCTACGCGATTTTAAATAACACTCTAGGGGTAGGACAGACATGGAACAGACGTGAAATCGGTTTCGCAGCAATTCGTTTCTGTCACGCCACTTCCGCAGCACGCTCAATCAAATTACTCGCAATATTATATATTTTAAACGATAGGCTTAATGATTTTCGATTAAATAAACGTTATATCCAATAACGTTATACGAAATAAGTTTTAGAGTATATAAATGTTATGTCTAAAGAAATTACACCAACAGTTGGTATAACTCACTATCTTGTGAACGTTATTGAAATGAAAATATACCAAATAACTTTTTATGATATGAGACGCACCCCGCTAAATCAGTACGGATTTGTTTCGAACAGACCAGTTAAAAAACCGTGTTCAATTAAATTGCACACTATTTTGTAAAACCTCTTTTAACGTTGCTTGACCGCAAAAACGTACTCATTTAACGCGAGTTGAGCACGGGTTGGTTGAATTGTGTAGTAATACAAAAGCGTGTGTATTTTGCGAGACCGATGTCGCCAGTTGGACACGGAAAGGGAAATACGCGACGATGATTTGGTGCATTCACTAGAGGTCAGTGAAGATGATGAGCCTCTACCATATGAAATAGAGATTGAAAATAATGATATGACTGGTAGATCCTCGGTACATGAGAGATCCGTGATCCAGAATATGTAATTAATAAAAATAGGGGCAAGGATACAAACAAAGAAAATAAAACATGCGGGGGAAATGTCTCTGATGAAATATTAAATGAAGGCGAGAGACATGTATTCCAAGAAAATAGTGTAGTTATAGATTTTAGTAATTTTTAATTAAATCTTATATATTTTACATACTCTGACTTTTATTCGTAAGAAAATATCCATCAAAAAATTTAATTAGATGAATAATCTTTAATTAAATAATAAATTAATAGTTTAAAATCACTAGAAAAACACGCTTTTATAAGTGCACGTAAAAACAAAAAATTTGTTCGCGCTTTTCCTTTTTTTTGTAGCCTCCGTTTTCTTTGTGTTGCTGTTCCTTTTTTTATATTATTCCCACGAGTAGTGAACAATTAAACGATCAATCACCCCAGAGGATTTGAAAGTGACATCACAAAAAGTTGACAAAAAGGTTAAGAAAACCGATAGCGGATTTTCTTTAGGTTTGTTATCCTGAAACCTGATCCTGTTTGAAACCTGATCGTGTTCAAAGTCCATTACGTGGCTTTTCTCACAAGTACAAACACGACTATGATACGATATTCCATCATGGAATGCCACTGCCTATCTTCCGGCTTCATCATCAGACCTTGAAACCTAATCGTGGTCAAAGTTCATTACAAGACTTTTCTAAGAAATCCAAAACAGCTATGATACGATTTTCCATCATGAAGTTCCAGTTCATATCTTCCGGCTCCATCATCAGATCAGTTCGACAGTACCATATTATTATATTGTCATCAGAACTACATACAGTTGCCAATTTTCAGTACGCTACGACCTTTGGAAGATGGTTAAAGTAGTTACCTTAGATTCCATTACATAGTTAGTTACATACAGGTCGACTTAATAAAAGCGTGTTAAAAAGCGTAGTTTTGAAGCAACTTTTTGTTACTACTCATTTTAAGTAAATGAATTAAATAAAATCATAGTAAGAATTTGTTTACTACACTAGTAGTTCTTTTTCTTAGGTCAATATGATCATTTACTGTTACGGTCTGTTCATTTACACACGTTATATTATTTTTTGTCATTCTTAAATAAAGTAAAACACAAACTACTAACAATATAATGAATAAGTTAGTTTAATTCAGATTAAAAAGAAATGTATTTGATTTTGGCGACTCCGTGCCTTCTCTATTCTAAAACATCAAAACACACAAACTACATCGCAAACTCACCGCGAGCGTGCGCTCGAGTTTGCAATGTATTCTAGCGGGGGTGCTCCCCGCTTCTTCCGTTAAGCTACGCCCCTCGAGCTATGTCTTATTTTTTACGTATCACCTTAACAACTGAAACGATTAAAACATTATGGATTGGAATGTACACTAGTATTAATTCATAACAATAATAAATATAGAAATTAATGGTCTTCTTCTTAGCGTATCCAGGGCAAGAATATTTTATATTAGATTGGCCCAAAACTCAGCTACGCGAACTCCGCTCACTGATGCAGACATAAGATCATCAAGGGAACAGGTGGCTGGCGGGGCATGCGGAACAGGATAAATGGTGGGCCATTGTCCGGGCCACGACGGATATACATTTCAGATCTGAGTCATCGTAAATCCCCATCTATAGAGACTATATTTGCTACGGCCGACTTGGGTTCGCAGTCTGTATATATTGACATACTAGTAGTTGATCGCGACTTCGTTCGCGTGGGAAGTTTTTCCTGTGTAAATCCCGATCCCAAGAGAATTTCGGAAAATCCCGTCTTAGCAAGCATTTACGTTCTAAAAGAAACCCCCATGCAAAATTTGAGAGCCCTACTACTTGTAGTTTCTGAGATTTCGTGATTAATCAGTGAGTGGTATTTCGCGTTTACATATATAAAAAACATAAAAAAATAAATAATAAATTAAAAAAAAATATCAAAGAGCAATCGACTTAGTGGTGACTAGCTTACAATCGACGAGCCTTTTTTAAATAATTTCTATCTTATACGAATTAAGTAATATGTAAAAAGCTTTGAATATTACTTGAGATTGACATCCTCTTCCATGACACTGCAATCAAAAATGACACATTAATATTTATCACGACGCTATTTAGTATTGTATGTGTGTATTTTATATTATAGTGTTTAATTAATATAATTAATGTTTTTTACAGACTAAGATTTAGGGTTGTCAGTGTACACAATGACAGCCCTAAATCTGAGTTCTGTCCATCCAAAGGTTGTCTGTAAGAGATCGCCCTGTACAATATTGATATGGATACAAAAGGTAAAACTAGTGTACAATGGGCGGCCTTATCACAAGGCGATCGCTTACGACAACCTTTGAATGAACAGAACTCAAAGGAGACAGATTTAGAGCTGTCAGTGTACAAACAACATAAATAATATTTATTAAATATAATAATATAAAATACACACATACAATACTAAACACCATATACTAATAAATAACAAATGTATAATAGAGAAAAGCTCTTGCACCATTTATTTCATGTAAAAAGGTAGTTGTACTTAGCTACATAAGGCTACAAATCTCGGTCAGATTGGTAGCCTACACTATCGTTGATCATCTAACGAACATTATCAATGCTAGGCACATTAGTATGTTCTTAAGCCATGTACGAATGTACTACTTTTTATATAAATATCAAGACATTTTAAAGCATTACCTTTATTTGACATCTGTTTCCATTCCCCTGTAATAAAAACAGATTTTTAAAATCACAATATACCAATAATTAGCTGTATATTTGCTGAACCATTGAATATTGTTGTTTTATTAGGTATTGAGGTTTTTGACCCCCGTTATTATTATATTAGCCTGTAGTATCCCACAGCTGCAAAGGCCTCCCACCATTTCTTCTGAACCTTCCAATTGTTAAAGCATCCAAGTCGACCTGCCATCTCCTTCGTGGTCTGCCACAGACACGCGTTGCAGTGTCAGGGCACCGACCCTGTGTCTCACGAGACCACAGCTTGTCCTGCATGCAGCAGACATATCCTGCCCTGTCCTATTTAAGTTGGGCAGCCCTTTAAGCCACATCAACAATTTGCGTTATACCCCGTATCAATAATAAATGGTATGTAGTAGTTGAACTTTGGATGTGAAGTTAGTACTGCCAATACGCCTAGCAGTTATTAAAGGACACTTACCCAGACTAAATAATAATTTACGCCGCATGCAGATGTTATTTAATAATTTTTAGATTATGTACTTACATAAGCCATGCAGCCATCTTTTTCGCACTACAATTTAAAAAGATAACAATTATGAATGATGTTATAAGTGAAATACAATTACGGTCTGCAAATGTATAAAGTCAAAGTCAATTTTTTTATTTCAATTACAACATTAAAAGGCACTTTTTTAACTCGTTATTAACAGTTGAAAAGATTACTTCAAATAAAAAAGTGACTCTTACTTCCATTCGCTTAAGTTATAGAGAAGAATGAACGAAAATCTCCATACATAATTTTTAAAATTAAAGTTTTACGATATTCAGCATACCAATCAAACAAGCAATATAAAGCGATATATCAGCTTCGGTTACTAGGTTGAACTAGCTAAGGGATAAATTATTTGTTAAGCACTGCAGTGCGATATAAGATATATAGATATAGATATATTCTTTATATTATATTATATAAAGCTAGATTACCACTCACTCACTCACTCACTGACATAATTGTTCTCCCAGATGGTGGATGGGGAGGTGGGTATATTTTGACAGATTCGTAAACAAGTAACTCTCAAACCTACGGGAAAAGTGTCAAACCCCCCCTTTTCCCCCCCTTCTCCCCCCCCCCTATCGTATCTCGGAAACTACGAGACCCGTATTTTTTTCTTTTTACGGATTCGTATAGAAAAGGCTCGGTAAAGTAAAAACCATTTTCCAAAGTCCCCCCCCCCCGCCCCTCTTCTCCCTCCCTTTAGGCGGATCTCGGAATCTAAGAGACTTGGAACATTTTTTTTTTCAGATTCATTTAGAGGGGCAATGCTTTAGTCGAAATACTTGTGCAACCCCCCCCCATCACCCCCCCCCTCTTTTTTTTTTGTTTGTTTTTTTTTCACAAGCACGCGAGGTGCTTGCACCTCGCGCAACACGCAAATACTAAACCCCCCCCATCTCCCCCCATAACCCCTCCACTTTTTTTTTTTTTTCACAAGCACGCGAGGTGCTTGCACCTCGCGCAACACACAAATACTAAACCCCCCCATCTCCCCCCATCACCACCCCCTTTTTCGTTTTTTTTCACAAGCAAGCGAGGTGCTTGCACCTCGCGCAACACGCAAATACTTGATTTAGAGGGGCAATGCTTTAGTTTTTTTCACAAGCACGCGAGGTGCTTGCACCTCGCGCAACACGCAAATACTAGTTTTATATATATAGATAGATTCTTTAATTTTTACAGGCAGGCCACGTCGGCTGCCTGCGTACCACATCTAGCTGCAAAAGTTACACGAAATCTAGCGTGGCATGGTGTAAAAGACATTGCATGGCCCGCGCGCCACCCATATGGCCTGTTTTTCTAGAAAAACTTACTTAGAGTGTTAAATACATTAAATAGGCTTACCGTTGATCCAGCGGATTCTCCTTCCGACTGTTAAAGAAATATAAAGTTTATGAGAATAGTGACTAAGTGCGAGTTGAACGCGCAAGCAAAGGCTCCGTGCCGTAAACGGAAAAGCTTTGTTAGTACCTTTTGGTTCCCTGTTATTTTAACAAAATGCTTGCCAGATACCTCGTCATCTAGTTTGCTGTTTAAAGATTCATAACACATTGTGCACAAAGTGTACAAATGTTCGGTTGCAACAATTTTACTTGTATCTAAGTGGCAATTGGCAACCTGGCAGCAGACATTATATCACAGAACTTAGCTCAGCCAACCCCAGCTAGCAGCAAGGCCCCGTTAATAAGAAATATAGCTCAACACTCCACTTTAAACTCTCTTGCTATACTGAACGTCGACGAAGCTGAAATAGAATCGATTATTCTTCAGTTACGGAATGATTGTGCCGTCGGTTGGGATGGAATATCATCCACTATTTTAAAAAACGGCCGACATGTATTGGTTCCGCCAATAACATACCTCTGTAACCGTTGTTTACAAACAGGTGTGTTTCCTGATGCCCTTAAAAGGGCAATCGTATACCCTATTTACAAGAGAGGGAATAGAAATTGTGTCAATAATTACAGGCCTATATCAGTCCTGCCTGCGCTATCTAAAATTCTTGAGAAGATTCTCAATAACAGTCTACGCAGCTTTCTTAACAAGAACCACATTGTTGCTGACAACCAGTATGGGTCCGTCCTGGGTTGTCAACAGAAGATGCGGTTCTAGATCTCACGCAATCGGTTGCTCAATGCTTAGATAAAAAAATAAAATGCCTAGCTATCTTCCTGGACCTTTCAAAGGCATTTGACACAGTTTCTATTCCCTTACTTACCTCGAAGCTGGAATTTCATGGGGTACGTGGCAAAATGCTTGAAATTTTTAAAAACTATCTGCAAAATCGTACGCAATGTGTCAAAATTGATTCGTACCTTAGCGGCGAGGAAGCGGTGACATATGGCGTTCCTCAAGGAAGCATCCTGGGTCCTACATTATTCCTAATTTACGTAAACGATCTATGTAAGATGAGTCTCCCAGGCTGCAATATTTTTGCGTATGCAGATGACACTGCAATCCTCGTACAAGGACTTACTTGGGATGATGTTAAAACAAAAGCTGAAGTAGCTCTGGCCCAAGTTATGGAATGGCTTAACTCCAATTTACTAACACTAAACCTACAGAAAACCACCTATATCCCTTTTGCAATACGACGTAACACCAAACCGCCACACACTTTTCATATCACTGCTCACTCATGCGCAAAGCCATCAGAACCCTGTACATGCCCAACACTCACTAGAACTGACAGTGTAAAATACCTGGGAGTACAGATAGACGACGGTCTAAGATGGGACAAGCAAGTTGATGTACTTACCACCAGAACGATGCGTTTGATTCACATCTTTAAGTCTCTTAGAGAGTCGGCTAACGCTGACACGCTAAAAATGGTTTACTATGCTCTGTGTTAGGCTATCCTTGGCTACTGTATTACTGTTTGGGGCGGTACAGCAGAGAGCACAAAGAGCAATACTTAAAGTAATGACTCGAAAACCCTATAGATATCCAACAACCAAACTCTACTCAGACTGTAAAGTACTTTCAGTTCGTCAACTCTTTGTGCTTAAATCAATTCTTAGAAAACACACCAGTTTCTCAAAGCCCAATCCAGCAAAACGAACGTGTCTTTTCCCAGGTATTCCACACAAAACTGCTTTCGCGAAACACCAGTTTTACACTTTGAGTACACAAATTTACAAAAAAGTTCACAAACAGCTAAACATATTACATTTAAACTCATATGCAATAAAACATAAAGTAACAGATTGGCTGATACAGAAGGACTATTCCTACACGGAGTCTTTGCTCACTTACGTCGCTTAAATCGGAGAACGCACGCCTTCAAACATATACACTCAAACATACACACACATACATACACACACATACATACACACACATATATACACACTAATAAATCCATACATTCTCACACATCAATACACATCCACATCCGACATCCAAAAATTGCAAAAAGGAAACTGACTGCTGACAAACAGTAGATCGGCGCAGTCCACTGTTGTATGACTAAGCATATTGAATATAATAATTAGCTGAACACTGTCTCTTAGAATACAGGCTAGCTTTTTTTTATGTTTGTTCGGGCATAGCTCCGTCGCTCGCCAACCGATATGAAAAAATATTTTTTTGTTGGAAAGGGTATACTTCCCAAATGGTCCCATGAAAATTTTATCGACATCGAACAAGCCGTTTCTGAAAAATCAACAAAAGTCTAAAAAAAATATTTACATTGATGACCTTTTCGGTTACTCTATATTGTGTTTTTTGTTCGCGCGTTTTTAGTTTTTTGTAGTTGACATTTTGGCTTTTATAACTAGATTAATTACAAATTGACCCACTAAAAAGCGCGAAAATAAAAACTTTTTTGCAAAAAAATAAAACCGACTTCCATATCAAAACACTACAAAGCCAAAAATAATTTTAATTTCGGAAGGCGGTGTGAAAAAAAAGAAAATACAAAACCAATAACACCGACTACCGAAATTAAAATTATTTTTGGCTTTGTAGTGTTTTGATATGGAAGTCGGTTTTATTTTTTTGCAAAAAAGTTTTTTGTTAGGTGTAAATAACCACTCTGTCGGTCTGATCGCCGTATCTCAGCACCTTTTGGTAATACACCATATAATATATATAAAATTTTGTCTGAAGCGCAGGAATGCCAAATTGTGTATTTCTTTACTCTGTATAAATTTTTTTTATATACACAGTGCTTTAATACCTTGCACCCTGCACATATAGGTTTTTCCAAAAGTAATCGTGAGTGATCCAGCTGTGTGGTAGCACTAAGTGTTTGGTTACTGAGACCGAACCACCGAATTTTTACATTCTTAAAAGATAAAAATGCTAAATATCCCGTTATCCCTCAACATTTTTGTTAAAAAAACTTATACTTAAAACTTACCACCGCATGACATCGTATACCACGACACTAAAAAATGTGAATAAATATTTTTGAACACATTCACTAAAAAACTGGCTTATTGATCCCTACTTTCAGATTCAGAATTGTTTTTTGCCCTCTTCTCTTTCAAAAAGAGAGATCAGTCTGCTACCCTATCCATACAACATCAGCCTATTGAATACAATACAAATAATTTTTGGAAACACATTCGTAACTCATCCACAAATGTAAAATAAACTTACTTTTACAAAGCACATGGATCCTTCGCACTGTAAAAATAAAAGCATCTATACTAGGTCTCATGGAAATATTAATTACGTATAATATTCAGCTAAAGAGCAATGTAGCACAGCTGTAGCATTCTGGGTGTAAGAAGATCAGACAGAATACGGTACACCACGCTGCACTCTATAAGACCTCGGTCGTGAAGTCAGCGGGAGCAGGTCGGCGGCGGTGGCAGCGTTTCATTTTTTTTTTGCGTGTGGCATCTCGCAGGTAAACCTCGAAGGTTGTTGACTGCTTAATCAGACTTGCCTTGCCTTAATTATTAAATTAATTAAAGCCTCCAGCCAGGACTTATTATACAAACTTAAAACTAGGCGACTACAAGCTAAGGGCACCCCCTGTGGGGTACGGCTCTCGGCTTAGGGTGTCGCAGAGAGAGGGCAGCTAAGGACAGGCTGGATCAGATCATTATTATTATTAACAAGGGATTTTAGAGTTACTGGTTCAGCGTCGCGGGCTGGCTCTGATAAGAGTTGGGGCGGGCAGTAACGGAGACGTCGCGGCGGGCCTCGGCAGCGAGGGTGGACGGACAGTCGGTTTTTGTTTTTGTGTGACATAATGGGTGGCGCTTTACATTATATGTATAAATATATATTATTTATTATATATTATTATATTTATCTATATGGAACTGGCCTTGAAGGCAGCGGCAGGGGATGCGGGTGGCGAGTGGCGTACGAACCAAACTAGCGTTGCCCGCGCCTCTACATTCACGTAGTGTTGAGCTGTAGTATTTTACGGACTATGACACTCTAGGGCCGAGCGGCCTGCCCGTTGGCTTTGAGACTGGGTACTCCCCGCACCGCTGCTGTCACCGTCTTACTCCCGCTTACTTAGTGACCGAGGCCTAATAGGTATAATCTTTGTGAAAATTGATAAAAATTGGGTGGGTATCGTAAACCACTTGCATGGGAGCCGTTGGGCAAAGATGTCCACGCAATGGATGCCTGAGGCCAGCGGTGGGACGTTAGCCGTTAGATAAATAATACTAATAATAACAAGTTTACAATATTCCCATTGTTAGAAAGATAGGTATCTTCTCTATGAGTGATTACGAAATATGTATGAGACATTACCTAAGGAAACCTTTATTAGTAAGTAATACATTACCCCTGAAATACATTCTTCCTCGAAGCACTGAAATACAAAAAAGTAATTCTTATTTTATTGGGAAAATTAACATCGAACAATTTGAGTTACAGCTTAAATCTAATACTAAGATTAGGTCCATTTAGGTACAATTAACTTCTTTTCTACATATTACAATAATAACTAGGTAATACAATGGATGTACAATCGTATTATATCTAATGAATATTTAATTAGTTCTTAAACCACATTTAAAAAAATTATTTACTAAAAAAGTTTATAACATCTTTTTTAGTAATTAATATAGTATACACTTTGTACCTTTACTGTTACAGATTTCAATTTGATATTCAATATCGATTTCTGTTTGTCTGAGTTAATCTCTGGAACGGCTCAAGCGATTTAAATAGGACTTTATTTTAAATATTGAAGTCGTTGTAGGACAACATATAAGCTTCTTTTTATCCCAGAGACCCTTAGGTTTCGGGAAGTATGTGGGAAAAATCTACCACACGAACGAAGTCCCGAGTACAAGTAGTTCCAATATAAAGTAAGACAGCAATATTTAATTACTCTATTTGCCACTGTTGCTGCTGCAAAACAGTGTGGGTAAACCCTACAATAGTTACAACGCTGGGTCTATTGCATTAGCTCACGTGACATGTTATAATTGCATCTAACTGGATCCGACCGGTGTAAACCAGTTACGTGTAGGTTGCGTATGCGGGTGGAGTTTGAGGTACTTTATTTTATTTTAAACTTTACAGTGATATACAAACAATTTACAACAATACAAAAAATTAATACTGAGTGAGCAAACGTATAACTCTCGAAATTTTCCACAAATTCATTTGCTTAGCATTTTCTCAACTTAATTGGGTAACTAAATGCAGCTTTTTAGTTAGTATTTTACATGGAGCGATCGCCTATCTAAGTACCTGTAAAGACTGTCAAAGGCTGACCCCACATTAGGCGTGCGCGATCCTCGGGCGTGTGAGTAGAGCTGGCTATACGAATGTTAAGATCTGTTTTGGAACCATCGGTGAAGACCCGCACCTCAGAGAGGCACAGCCCCTCGCAGCGGTGATCCTCGTACAGTTGGATTCTGTGTTACTGAAGGGGGTTAAACGCCAAGGCGAGCGACGCGCACGCCGCGTTCTCGCTGCACACGCGTCACACGACGGCAATACGCGACGCTTACGTACCGGCGCACGCGGCGCCCGCATCACTCACACGCCCGAGGATCACGCGCGACTAATGTGGGGGAGGCCAAAGATGTCCAAATGACAGCCGAGACCGCCTATAGCACTTTTTGCTCGACCCAGGAATTGAACTCGAGACCTCGTGCTTAGCAGTTGCATTTGCTACCACTTGACTAACGAGGTATCTTTTACTTATAATAAAACGGAATTGCCTTTTGTATAGTCATGTTTAGAGTACTGTTTATCTAAATGAAAAACAAAACCCTTGTTAGATAGATAGATATATTCTTTATTATACACCATAACAATAAAAACAAAATTATGGACTTAACAATTAAAAGGGTGATACAATGGGCGGTCTTATCGCTAAAAGCGATCTTTTACAGACAACCTTTGGATGGATTTGACACAGAAGGAGAAAATAATTACGCGGGTAGTCCACGGTGTACTAATTATCTATATAAAATACTAAACAATAAATAACGTTCTCAAAACATATATATGCATACAAAAATTAAAAAAGAAAAAGAAAGAAACAAAGACATACATAATAACAATTTAAGGAGAGAGATAAAGATCTTTTACTACTTACTTTACTTTTTTTTCTTTTTTTACTTTTTAGGTCACTCGTGTGTCTGTTTATCCGTCTGTTTTAGCCAATTTTTTTCCGCATATGAAAATAGACGCCTAACCTATTTTGACAGGTCTGTTGGTCTAATGGTCAGTGGCCCTGACTGCTATGCACAAGGTCATGGGTTCGATTCCCACCCACGACAAATGTTTGAGTGATGAGCACAATCATTTGTTCTTTGTCTGGGTGTAATTTGTCTATAATATGTATGTATTTAGAAATATATATGTATGTTTATCAGTTGTCTAGTACTCATAGCACAAGCTTTGCTTAGTTTGGGACTAGATGGCGTTGTGTGAAAGTTGTGGAATATTATATTATTATTATATTATTATATAAGTTAATACCTACATGTTAATTACTTTGAAGTTTAGCTCATAGGTTGCAAAATCTATTGGTAAGGCTTTGTGAGATGTCGCTTCACTTAAATAAGTAAGGTCTTATAGCACAATTATAGAGATTTACCAATAATTACAGTTTAAGAAATAACCGTGATGAACAGCGATATATGGAAATACATTACTTTTGTTAAAAGATTTTTCTTTAGCCTTCTATACTAATATTATAAAGTGGAAAAGTTTGTTTGTTTGAACGCGCTAATCTTCGAAAGTACTGGGTGGATTCGGATGAAATTTGGCATAGCAGTAGCTTGAAGCTTGAGGAAGGTCGGGTAAAAATTAGCTTATAGCTAATTTTTACCTATTTTTATTTAATTTTTTTTATATTGAAGATAGGTTCGCGTTTGACCACTATCTCACCTGATGGTAAGTGATGATGTGATCGAAGATGGAGCATGCTTACCTAAAAGTAACCTATTCACTCTGGACTTTAAGACTCCTAGGTTGTAGCTGTCGGGAAACACAGACTCTGGCAGGGAATTCCACTCAGCCGTCCGCACAATGAAGGTATTCCCAAAACGTTTTGTGCGTATTGGTGGGATGTCCACCATGTAACGATGGTGCTTCGCCATTTGTCTCGTAGTCCGATGATGGAACGGGCTTGGCGGAATTAGATTGTGTAATTCCATCGCACACGTTTTCAAATATTTCTTGAATTAAAATGTCCTGTGACCCACACAAAACAATGTCAACCTAACGATGTTCAATCTATGTGGTTTAACCCAATTACCAGTACGTGTGTGTCAATCTGCGGCTACTGTATTTATTGTAATACTAGTTGATACGCTAATTAATATGATAATAAGGTCGGGTGTCATTCGCAAATGCTTTTGTATTGGTGATAATGTAGTATTATCAAGTTTGCTAGCACACAGGACATGGGTGCGCAAATATAGAAATACTATATACAGAGTTGATACGACCGAGGGGCTTTCCTTTAAACTGCGTATACTAGGTACCATTTTCAAGCTTTGTACCAAAAATCAATTAAATACAAGAAGTAGTTTAGTCGCAAATGATTTTGATGAGATGCACCTTAAAGCGATAAATCTGACCAAGACAAGAGATAACACACGCAGAGCTACGTTGCTACTTTATTACCTAGGTATTTAAGGTCAGCACATTTATTTACAAAGGGTTTTACTCTGATTTGTAAGCTATTTAGTTTGTTGTAAAAAAAATTTTTTGGCTCTTTTTATTTTTTAACTGTATCAAATTAACACTAAACACGTATAGTATACGTAGTGTAATTTAATGCCCCTCTGTCGTATCAACTCTGTATAAGACAATAATCACCGTAAAGTTGCAAAAACTTTTCGACTATAGATTACAATCTATTAGTTTTTAAGCCCATGACATCATTCGCGTGAGAGGTTTTTCCCGCTTAAATCCCGATCCCGTGGGAATTCCGGAATAAAAAATAACCTGTGTGTGATTCCAGGATGTCAACTATCTATTTAGCAAATTTCATTGAGATCCGTTCAGAAGTTTTTGCGTGAATGAGCAACAAACATACATACATCTTCACAAACTTTCGCATTTATAATATTCAATCAATTCAATTCAATTATTTATTTCAAATAGTGCTTACATAATTTTTCTGTCTTTGACAAACACAGATAATTTCTTTCTTAACATATAAATTAAGCACAGATAGAATAGGTAAACGACGGTATCTGAGCTAGTATTATGTGCTCGAGATCTGTTGAAGTATTAAAATACAGGATAAACTATGTAAGTATATACACTTAAAATTGTAATAATATAATAATTATAATCCAACGGTTTTTGGGGTATATATTTACAATAGAATATAGTCACAATGGACTTAAAAAGAGACTTTAATGTCTGAGTTTTTGACAGTGTTTCTTTTCAGGGCAGTCAACTAGGAAACACCGGCCAGATCTTATTTATATTATTATTTATGTACACACAGTAAAATACAATAGGACAACATAATTATAATATTTGAGTACAAAGGTACTGCTTATTTCTTAAGAAATTTCTTCCAGCAGACCTGCGAAAGGAGAAGTGAAAAAGAAATGTAGACAATAGTGTGTGAGAACAAGAAGAGAAATAAAAATTAATATGTGAAGTCTAAAACTAAAACTAAAATATTAAATATACCTACACATACTTATAATGCAATAAAAATAACACATACTTAAATAAATACACAGTGTTAGAATATATAAACATATAATATAAATATATACATAAATAATTAACACAGTTAAGAGGAAAGGTAATGCTCTTTTAATCGACATCGACATTTGAATAAAGATATAGTTTTTAAATCACGAATGCTAGGCGGAAGTGAGTTCCACAATCTTACAGCATGGACAGAGAAGGAATAAGAGTAGTAGCTAGTTTTATGAGGATGAGATTTAAAGTGTAAAAAAAAAACAACAAGTGTTATTGAAAAAAAAAACGCTGCCTGTTTCTGATAGTTGTATGGGACGCAAATCCAACATTTTTACGAACACCTAGATCCGAACAGACTACTTATTACCATACAAACAATTGTTCTGGTGCGAGAATTGAACCCGCAAAACGCAGTGCGGGAGTTATTCGCCACATTAAAACCACTGCGCCAACCGTGTCATGTTCTGCGCTCAAGCACCAATCAATGAACAATGCTTTGTTTAAGGATGGGAAATCATCCAATGACTGCCCCCTGATCTGAGTGAAGCGGAAGGGTGTGTCAGACTTTTACTAAAACCCAACCGTGTTCCGTCATTTGCCTTTCATGTTCCGAGGCCGCGGTAACTCTTTATTTATCTTTATTTATTTTATTTGGCTCTTCAACAATGAAAACACTATTACATACACAATTTTACATCTTAATCTATGTTTAAGTGCTCCATCACTTAGAGAAGAGCACTGCATGCACTATTTTATACGTGTAAACTGTGAAACAAAATGAATTACTTAATTAATAAATTACAATAAATTATGTGTTAAAAAAAATTTACCGAATTACAATTTAAAATTCTCTTCATAGAAGACACAGGTGTAAGGAACAAATCAATGTCTTCATCGTGGCTTTCATACACAGTATACATTCTCGACAATGAGCAGTGCTGCCTTAAATTTGTAATATGCCTTAAATGCCATAAATTGTGTAATTTGACTTTTTGGCGTCCTGAATAGTTTCCTATTAGATCTTCTTGGTAGATTCCGTGGCACATGAAAAGACACTTTACTGAGCAACTCCGGACAATTCAAAGAGCCTGTTACTAGTTTCTTAAGGAAAATTAAGTTAATTAATTAATTCCGCAACAAGAAACAATGGTAAGCCCGTTGGTAGAAAGCTACCAGGGTACCATACCCCAGTGTACAGTCGCCAGCAGATCAAGCTATACGAAACCGTCAAATTTACCCAATTGAGTTTGAACCTTATCATGTTGTAATAAAGTTGTAAATCTATTAAATTATTTTGACAGATTGGAGTAGGTTGAAGGGCCGGCCACCGTACATTGTGTGATGGCGAGAGAGAAAGAAGAAGAAAGTGTAACATTTACTCACCAACGCTTGACATGAGTCTCCAGAACACTGTAAATTGAAATAAATACAGTTTTTTGGGTTTTATTAAGTACTTAACGATCGTAAGTTCTCCTTAATACTGGTTGCCCAGCAACCTAGCCAGGAGAACAGCAGCTCATCCAAAAAATTGTCGATTTATAATGCATACAACATAAATTTTGCTAACATTACTCTGTACAAATACACTTTGAAGAAATAAACGATTTATTTATTTAGAAGTTTATATAGAGAAGTAGCGTATAATTTAAGGTTCACTTCATATCTGTCTCGCAATGAATATATAAAAATTATAACTTAAAAAGATAAGAGCTGTATTTGTTAATAAAATTGATCAGTGCCAACAATTAATTAATTATTAAAAAATATTCTAGATATTATTGAAGCTAAAATTTATTTCTTGATGTTTGTTTAGATGTTAGTTATTGCCTGTTAATTATTAGAAGACGATTCCTACATTACTAGGTTGTGTCTATGTACAGACGACAGCACATGAAGTTACCCGAAACTGTAAATTTTCCCAATCAACCTTGAACCTAATTTCATTAGCAATAAAGTTAAAAATCTATTAAGAAATTTGTCAGATTATTGTAGCTTGATGTGTTGGCGTCTGTACCTAAGTCCTCTTTTTTTCGGTGGGAAAGTCGTTAAATGACAAGAGAGTGTCAGACTTCTACAAACTAAAAACCCATGTTTCTTCAATTGCCCTTACGTTCTGGGCCGGGTATTCATTAAAGCCGCAACCCAGCAGTATTCCAAATCTGACAGGATGTACCTTCTTTTTTTTTTTTGGCTGGGAAATTCATCGAATGACTTCTTCCGCTCTGGGTTAAGCGGAAGGGTGTGTCAGACTTCTACTGACTAAAAAGCCACCCTATTCCTTCGGCTGTCGTAAAATTCCGGGGCCGCGGTATCTCGATAGAACTTTCCCGCAAACCCAAGTGATAGTGATGTACCTAAGTCCTGAATTGTAAAGACGGCTCCCCAAATACAAGCTGGACATAGTTTAGAAGTTAGTAGTTTAATTTTATTATGTGCTGAAGAACACACAGGAAATAACTGAAAGTTTACTTCATAATTAATTAATTAATTAAGTATGTGTTTCCCGATAGCTATAACGTAGGAATCTTTAAGTCAAGAGTGAATAGGTTACTTTTAGGTAAACGTGCTCCATCTTCGACCACATCATCACTTACCATCAGGTGAAATGGTGGTCAACGCGAAACTATTTTTAATAAAAAAAAAAATGTTTTCTTGTGCTTTAATTATAACAATAACTCCATGAAAAATACTGATAAATTCAGCCTGACCTACATACATGAGAAAAGCTTAAATTATATAACTTACTAAAGATGCTGAATCTTCACCGCGAGTCTGTAACGATAATAGTTTTAATTTAATTATCGTCTTTTATTTAGATGTTCCAACTCTTCTGACAGCACTTTCATCGTCAAAGTCTCATGAGTCCCAGAAAGTCCCCTCCAACTAAGTATTAACTAAGTATTATATGTATTGTATTATTTAATTACCTATACCTTAAGCTATTACACACATGTAGACATAATCTTATGTCTACATGTGTGAAGTATAATAGAAATTTAAATACATTGATACCAGAGGCAGAATTTTCAAATTAAGAAGAACGAAGAGAATCACCCTGTTATTGGCAAGTGACGTGGAAAGTTATTGACCCTCGTGGTGCTGTGACACGTTTGTTATGATTGGTATTCAAGAAACATATGAAACCGATAATTTGGTATCAATTCTTTGTGTCACTTATTTTGAGCTGAAACTGTGCATAGAGACTCTATATCAGATGTTGTCTTCAGCCCCTTTGGATAGATATGGGGTTTCCGTTACACGTTGTATATGTATTTTTTATGTGTATATGTTTTATTGTTTACGGTAATAGTGTAACGGGTGAGGTTCTCGCAACTTTTCGATCACAAGTTCGACACCATAGCCATTAATTAAGCAATTGACGCTTCGAGGAATTCAAGTGGTTGAAGTTTGCTTCCTAATAAGACGGACCTATACCATCATGGCTGCGTAGCAAGAAAGAGATAGTGCTATCTTATACAGCTTTGTTTTCCTCCCACTCCAAAATCAAGTCGGTTTTAAGACGTTATTAGAAGCTGCTGTGTTATTCTGTAAGACCTCATTCTAAATTTCGAATCTGAATCCGCTGTGAGTTTATTGATTGGCATTCTAAAAACTCGGTTGTGAATTCGAATTTACACTAGCGCTACCCTTGCGAGCGTGTCAGCAAGTTGAACTAAAGATTTTGACAGATAAAGTATGAGATGACGTGAGAAGTGGCATTCGGTAAGGTAATTCCTCCGTCACTTCGACGCTGTTTACAGAATGCAAAATCAAGGTCACTTTGAACCATAAGCGAAGTGACAGGGAATAGCTATGTGAGATGCGAGTTGTTGTTCGAATTTTACAGAATCCACGTACTAGTCAAAGTTCTTAATTTTTTGGTGGGTTAATATTAATCATTAAATGACTCTTCCCGTTTTGGGTGGAGAGAAAGGGAGTATCAGACTCCTATTGATTAAAAACCCACCTTTCATTCATTCACCTTACATTCGGGGATCATGGAAACTCGTTAAAACATTCCCCCAACACTATGAGCAGGCAATGGCCTTATGCAGCACAGTCACTGCTTCTGATTGCTCTTTGAGGCGCGCGTGGAACACGTCGCACCGCCGACCCGGGCTTGGTCCTTATCGGACGGTGAGTTACCCCTGCTCGCTGCTCGCAAGCCCGTAATGTTCTTGATTTTTATAAGGTAAGGAGTATATTGCAGCCATCCCAATTGTCTTAGAGAACAATGTTTTAAATATTGAACTTCTACATACCAACGCTCTGCATCCTGGGGCACTACACTGAAATTATTTTGAAAAAAATTAGCTTAAGCTCTTGAAGCTGACCAAGCAGTCTACGAAGTATTATTTTAGATGTGAAAAAGAGAGGACTCACTGCTGCTGACGCTTGCTCTCCTACGCACTAAAATAATAAATGATTGTTAAATTTTATGATAAATAAATAAAATATTTCATGTGTCTGTAAGGATAAAGGTAAAAACGTACCTCAACTTCGCATTTGGGAGTAAAACACTGAAAAAAGGGAGAGTTTCATTAGCCGCTGTTTGATTAAAATTCGACAGTTAAAAAAAAATAAACGGAACTATGTATATGGATCTTTGGACATCTGAATTAAATGCTTCTTATTTGTTTTTATTAATGAAAGTTGCTAAATAGATAGTTGACATCCTGGAATAACACATAGGCTTTTTATCCCGGAATTCCCACGGAGTCGGGATTTACGCGGGAAGAACCGGCAAGAAACTCCACAGTTACTGTTTTAAAATATCTTTCTTACAATGTATCTATAATACAGGTTAATTAGGTATGAGAGGACAGTATAGACCAAGTAATACAGCACAATGGAATTACTAATAAAAAATTTTGAAACAAATCGAAGAGTTTACAGTGTTCGCCCGTTCACAAAAAAGCTTTATATTATATTAAAATAAACTTGAGAAGCGACAACATTAGACAAATGAAACAAAAAGAAAATCTGTCAAATCGGATGGATTATAGTAGGATAAATATACACACTCACGAAAGTGGAGTTGTTAATACACTAGTCGATAACGCAATTACAACAAGCCAAGGAAGTCACATGTGCAGAAGGAAGGAATCATCGCCAAGCAATCATGTCTTCAACGTAGTCCCGAATCTTACAATACACTTTTTTGATCTGCTGTGTTATTCTGCAAGACCTCATTCTAAATTTCGAATCTGAATCCGCTGTGAGTTTATTGATTGGCATTCTAAAAACTCGGTTGTGAATTCGAATTTACACTAGCGCTATCCTTGCGAGCGTGTCAGCGAGTTGAACTAAAGATTTTAACAGATAAAGTATGAGATGACGTGAGAAGTGGCAATCGGTAAGGTCCGTCCGTCTCCGTCACTTCGACGCTGTTTACAGAATGCAAAATCAAGGTCACTTTGAACACTTTGGTCACTTTTTATTATAAGCGAAGTGAGAGTGAATAGCTATGTGAGATGCGAGTTGTTGTTCGAATTTTACAGAATCGACGTAAAGGACACGTTTGACGTGGGTTTTAAATTTTCCCTCGCTAAGTTGTGTAACTGCTCCTTCTGCGAAGTAGTCATGCTTCCGAAGGAGGAGGCGGGCCGCGTGAGGGAGAGGATGGCGTCCTCCCTCCAGCCCAGCCGCAGTGGTAAACGCCCACGGCGTCGGACGTCGGCCGACGATCTCCGGCCACCGTAGGCACGGGCATGCGGACAGCGAGTAAAGGGCAACTTGCTGTCCGACCATGGACCATGCCCGGGTCAACGGCGCGTTGTGTTCCACGCGCGCCTCAAAGAGCGTCAGCAATATGACGAGGCCCCCCCGTAGAGGGCCGAAGCCTGCCGGGGTCGTGGGACTCATCCCATTACCGTGACCCCGGTACGTAAAGGTTTATTGAAGGAACACCGTGGATTTTAGTCAGTAAAAGTCTGACAGTCCCTCCCACCCTGCCCGGGGCGGGAGGACTTATTTGATAATTTTACCACGATAAAAAAATAAAAATAAAAAGTTGTGTAACTGACTGTCGGGGTTAGCTTCCAGTATAACCAGATGCAACTGACTATTAGTGTTTTACATGGAGCGATCTGACCTCCACAAACCAGTAGCTGGGTAACACGATACCCGTGGACTATGCCTGAAGTTAATAATTAAATATAAAATGTGATTAAAAAGCTATTTTGTTGTACGACTGCAACGTAATATAGCGCCGCCTGCTATTGTTAGATTTAAGTACTCGTACGTACCCATATAAGGTAAATCGACGGAACCTCGCGTCGCTTTACTTTAAATATATGGTATAGTAGTACTCACGCGGGGCTCCCGTGGATTCTATCACGGTAAAAACATAACTCTCCTTTTTTGCAGTCGCGTAAAAAGTAGCCTATAACCTTCCTCAAGCTTCAAGCTACTTCCATACCAAATTACACCCAAATCCTCCCAGTACTTTCGAAGATTAACGCGTTCAAGCAAACAAACAAACAAACTTTTCCGCTTTATAATATTAGTATAGATATGGTCGGCCGCGCATCCAAAAACTTACTTATTCACGATCCTTCTCACCGCACCCGATTTCTATCTAATTTTTACGCTTTTTCTATTATTAAACTCTAGAATTTGCTACCCCTTAACATCAAGAAGGCTGAGTCAAAATTTTCTTTTAAGCGTAAAACTAAAAACCACTACTTAAGGGGCTGTTACTTTTAGTTTGGTCTTCGTCATAATTATTATGAGCTCTCTTATTCAGAAATATTATTATGAAGCACCGTATTTATTAGTTTAATATTTTAGCATAATTTTATTTTATGAGTATATTTATTAGTATATATTTATTAAATATGTTATTAAATATTTCATTCCATTTTCTCGTACACCTACCACAATGTGTTTTTTTAATCCAAAGGTTGACTGATAGAGAATACCTTGCTGCATTAAGTCTGCCCATGTAACACCATTTTACATAAAGTTTTAATAAATAAATAACAAAAACATGGCCGATTCGCGCTCCTCGCGGATCGGTGCATATAAAAGCCCCGGACCCTGGCAATGCGAGCGCAGTTGACTGAAATTATCTTCTTAAGTTTACTCGCTACAATTATGCTAAAGCTATTTTATGTTCCTACTTGTATTGTACCTACTTGTTCGGAATTTCAATTAAATACAGTCCACTCACTACAATTTTGATAGCTTTATTTTATTGTGACCATAAGGGTTATACCCGGAACGTCGGCCCCGAGGCCCACGTTCCGGAGAGCCCCGGTTTATTTTTATCTTGTTAAACTCAATTAAAAGTCAGTTTAGCTTAAAAGTAAGCAAATGTTATGTGAAGTAAAATTTTAATATTTACTGAAAGTATTATACTTGACTTAAAGGATCAGTGAAAAATTATAAAGCCTTGCTTGGTTAAGGTAAATATTATAATTAATTACATCTATGCCAGGAGCTTACTATTGAGTACACGCTCCATACTCTTACAAAGTGTGGACGTGACTGAAATAGCCCTGTAGTTGGCCGGATCTGCACGACTGCCCTTCTTGGGCACGGGCTGCACGTTAGCTAGCTTCCAAGCTTTCGGCAGTTTTCCAGTCTCAAGCGAAAGACGAAACAAGCGTGTCAAAATTGGAGACAGTTCAGGCGCACAAGTTCTTAGTACTATTGCCGGTATCCCGTCGAGGCCACTAGCTTTATTCACGTCGAGGTTCCGCAACACTCTACGGACGTCCTTCTGATGGATGCGAATGTCCGACATACTAGTCTCGCATCCACTAGGAGAGTCAGGAGGGCGAACGTCACCACTATTAAGACGTGAAGATTCCGCAAAAAGAGCGGCAAATAAGTTTGGTTTCTCCTCAGCAGTGTGGGCTAGTGACCCATCGGATTTAAGTGGTAGTAGTGAGGGGCGATAGATCTTTGATTCAACCGTTTTAGTCAGGGACCAAAACGCTTTGCTTCCAGCAGGGTATGAAGCGAGCTTGTTCCCAATTCGGCTAACATGGTCAAGCCGAGCCCTCCGCAACGCCTTCTTGCAGGATTTGGCAGCTCTGTTGTAGGCTCTCTTCTACTGAACCACGTCATTTGCTTTGCGGCTTCGAGCATCAACCCACGCTATGTACGCCGCGTGTTTAAGTGCTTCAGTGCGGTTACACTCGGTGCCAAACCATGGTCGAGATTCGCTGGACAGAGAATGGAATGTAGTACTCCATCCCCTGACGCAAAATGTCCGCAACAGCGTCCACGCACGTCGAAGGATCAGCTGAAGAGAAGCAAGTAGGCTGACAAGGATAACATGCAAAGAAAGATCGCATGCCATCCCAATCTGCTGACTTGTATCGCCAAACCCGCCTTTATGGCTGGGATCAAGCGGGCAGAGAGTCAGAGCTACCTAATGGTGATGATATCACTACCGAGTAGCGGTCTGGATCTGTAGTCAGCAGAAGTTCTAAACAATTGGCTGTGTGCGACTCAACATCCGGCACCTTCGTTACTCCCTGGACCAGCTGAGTAAGACTTAATGCTAGCGCAAGCTTATGTATCTCTCGCCCAGCATGATCTATGCACTGGTATGGGAAGAGCCACTCCTGGTGATGGGCATTAAAGTCCCCCAGTAACACGAACTGAGCTGAAGGGTACCGCTGCTGAGCCGCATCGGCCGCCTCACTGATGTACTGTGTGAGCCTGCTTGTCTTCGTTGATCTCCGCTATGCGATCGGTAGACACAGCCATAAATAATTGTATCTATGCCAGTGTCTACCAGAGCCCAAAGTGTAGAGTACCTGGAGTCCTCAAAGTTGCGGAGACGTCGATAACAGATGTCGTCTCGGGCGT
This sequence comes from Tholera decimalis, assembly GCA_943138885.2. NCBI lineage: Eukaryota > Metazoa > Arthropoda > Insecta > Lepidoptera > Noctuidae > Tholera > Tholera decimalis. The sequence goes on from OW964571.2 coordinate 8,377,461, forward strand.
ACATGCATATACCCGCGCATGGTATGAAATTGTACTCCAAGGTAAACTCAGGGTATGACAGATACGACACGTCTGACGGACTTCTAACTAGGCCGTTTGGCGGTACTACGTTTTTGCCCTGTGAGTGGTCTACCACCAGTTAATGTCACCTAATTAGCACCACCCAGGGACCATGTGTAGGGATTCGCTGACGGGTATTCTCCTACGGACGCGGGTGATTTGGCCCCCGTTGTATATAGAGCACTCCCAGGTTTAAATTATGATCACAGTAGTTAGTTTTAACCGACTTCAAAAAAGGAGGTGTTCGATTACTCGTAGACGGCTGGACCGATTTGGAAAATTCTTTTGTGTTTGAAAGGGTATACTTTCAAACAAAAAACCTGCTTCCGACATATTTCAGTGACACACAAAATTTTCTTATCAGTTGCAAAAATAGCATTAGCAATTGTTTAGTATACGTAAAAAGGTACAATCAAAATTATTTCGCAAGTTAATAAAAGACAGAAATATTGTCCAGCCGGCCGCACTAGCTTTATTTTTTGCTGGTTGGTACTCAAGTTAATTTTTTGCAACTCTTCTCGAACGGCTGTGCTTCGAATTTGAAGTATTTATTGTCATAAATTGTGAAATATATTTATTTGTTGAGTACGATTTAATATTGTATGATTTATTTTATATTTTATTCAAACTGTAATTAATTAAAACTACGATTTGAGATTGTAAAAAAAAATTCAAATAAACTATAATTCATCTTATGTATTTAATGTATTTTATTTATTTCAATTTAAGCACTTTTACTACTTTTTTTAGCACTTACAAGTTGAAAAATGGAAAAAAAATCTAATCATATTTATCGTTACCAATTACATTATTTGAAGACATGTTAAATTATAAGAAACATCACATCTAACAGTCATCTCACAGTACTCCAGGCATACAGACAAGATCTTCTTCCATTCATCCGCAAACATGGCACAATCAGGTTTGGCATCCAAGAGAGCTTTGAGTGTGGCGAGTGTCTGAGGAATAGGGGACTGGGCTCGAGCAACGGTACGACTCCTCGGCACAGCGAACAATCTGTGTTTCCTATTTCGGTTAAAGTTCTTAACGTTGTTGGGAAAAGGCTAGGGAGATGGAGACCATGTAGCTATTATATAAGTTTTTAAGCTAACATTGTCACTAACAGTATCCACGCTGGAAAGGAAAAATTATCCAAGCGACATTTTTGGCCATTTGGAATTATATACATTGCTGGAATCGCCTGATTTTTCTGCGTCGTTTGGTCTTACTCACGTCCTTCTACGACGACTTTTGATGTCGCTTCAACATTTTGAAGTTTGCGAGAGTTCACTTTTTTAGGGTTCCGTAGCCGAATGGCAAAAAACGGAACCCTTATAGTTTCGACATGTCTGTCCGTCTGTCTGTCTGTCCGTCCGTCCGTATGTCACAGCCATTTTATTCCGAAAATATTAGGACTATAGATGTAAAACTTGATAAGTAGATGTATTCTGTAAACCGCTTTCCGATTTTAAGAGAAAATTTAAAAAAAGATTTGAAATAAAGGGGGCTCCCCATACATGGAACTGAAACTGAAAATATTTTCTTTCATGAAACCTATACGTGTGTGGTATATATAGACAGGTCTTTAAAAATGACATTAAGGTGTCTAAAATGACTTTTTCATAAAGTTAATCGGTTAAAAGATATACGCTTCCAAAGTGGAAAAAAGTGTGTTCCCCCCCTCTAACTTCTATAATAATGAAGTGAAAAATCTAAAAAAACCATATGTTGTAGATCCTAATGTAAACTTTCAACCAAAATTGGTTCGAACGAGATCGAGTTAGCAGTTTTTGAGATACAGTATATTTTCTAAAACCGCAAATATAACTTTGTAATTCATACAAATACTATGAAATACAAAGTTATTTGGCGTAGTTGTAAAAATTGTAAATAATCTAGTTTTAAGAAATTTGTAAGGTTTTTGTTTTTTTTTTCTTTTTCAAAAAATATATTAAGTATATTATATTTATTATAGTTACTACGGAACCCTTCATGTGCGAGTCCGACTCGCACTTGGCCAATTTTTTTCCTTAGTAAACGACAACATTTTCGAGCATTTTTGAAAATTTGGTGGTTGTCGTAATTGTGAAATGCTAAATTTGCCTTTGGTCAAGTTTGACATTTCTGTTCGTACGGTAATTACTACACTTAGTTAATTTTTCCAGTATCTGGCGATATAGTGTTAGGCGCTTAGGTAATTTTGAGTTATTTGGTTTTTTTCCTACATACATTGAGGTAATATAAAAACATTATATTAAATTATTATTTAGGTTGTTTTGCCTCAATTTCCACATGTTTTTTATTTTGGTAAGGCAACTTTTACTCTGATATAAATTCTAAAAAAGATATATATTTTTACATATACATTTTTACCGTAACTTCCTTAATCAAAGCTTGTTGGTTAGTAAATTTTTCCCGTTTCTACTTTTAGGGAAAATTTTACTAAGCGACACTAACTTTAAAACTAAGCATTATATTTAATAGTTACGTATACTATAATGTAGATAAAAAAATATCCAAATAAATTTCTAAGAATTGGGCTTTTTGGACCATAACAAGAATTTACACGATTTTTTTTCTGAAAAATCAAACTTTAAACTGCTCTACTGTAAAGTTAGTCTGATGCCGCTTGGATAATTTTTCCTTTCCAGCGTCGGTATCATTAGAATTATTAATTAGATATTTGCCATGTGTATCTTTATTTTGAGTTTCATTTAGCTATTTTTTCAGTTCATAACTTGACTTCTATATCATATATTAGAATAGAATAGAATAGAATACATTTATTTCAGACTTAAAAAATTGTCCATATAATGTTAGTAACAAAGGTCTTATAAACTATGTTAGTGTTTATGTCATTCTCTAAAATTCACATACAAATAAAATAAAATAAATTCCAATAAAAATCCAATAATGTCAAAAAATAAAATAACAATGATATAGATAAAAACAAAAAATAAAAACATTGCCTCATCTCGTTACGTGAAGCCGAATAAGCCTCCCTAGCACTGCAGACTCTGACTGACTTCTGATATCATCTTCAGAATTCCGTTGGCGCTCCCCCGGATCCTACACATCAGAGATGCTGCTTTTTTACGCATTATGACATAAAAATCGTCGACGGCAGCAAACATGCCTGAAGCGCTACAGAAACGTGGGAGCCCCACCAGAATTCCGAAAGCATTGTTATATTGTACGCGAAGAGCGTTGTAGGCCCGTTGCGTATAGCTTGTCCATAGAGCGCTGGTGTAATAGCTAACTTACCTTTTTGATACATTTTGTTTGGCTTTCGACTGCGTTGCGCTTTTTTGAAGGTCTTATCGAATTGTGGCCCTTTCTCAGAGGTTTCTTTGGTTCTTCGACTGTTTCACTGGATTTCGAGTCACTATCCTTTAATAAAAAAGGAAAAAATTGACTGTTGATGTCATCAAACTTACAAGGCTTGTTACCGCGGCCTCGAAACACGAAGGGTAAATGAACACGGATGAGTTTTAGTCAGTAAAACTCTGACACACTCTCCCGCTTTGCCTAGATCGGGAGGCAGGCTTTATATAAGGTTAGTTTAATTTAAATTTAAACTTTGTTTCCTAGCGAGATTTTTTTTTCTATTTTTTATTATTGATAATAGGTTGGCGTTTGACCACCATCTCAGCTGATGGTAAGTGATGATGTGGTCGAAGATGGAGCACACTTACCTAAAAGTAACCTATTCAGTCTTGACTTAAAGACCCCTAGGTTTTAGCTATCGGGAAACACAGACTCCGGCAGGGAATTCCACTCCTTAGCCATACGCACAATGGAAGTATTCCCAAAACTTTTAGTGCGTGTGGGTGGGATGTCCACCATGTAACGATGGTGCATCGCCGTTTGTCTTGTAGTCCGATGATGGAATGGACTTGGAGGAATTAGATTGTGTAATTCCATCGCACACTTCTCAAAATGTAACCGATAGAAAACCGATAGACTTGCAACTCGTCATCGATGTTCAAGGCTCTGGAGCTTTGACTCGACCAGTGCATCGTTGCCAATGAGTCTCTAACAACTTGCTTTTTCAAAAATTATTAATGTCTGTAGTTACTGTGTTGTATGTGCTATTTATATGTGCTATCTACTTAGTCATTTTGAATATTGTATTTGTGAATTGGTTATATTAAGATTATATAAGTACCTATTAAGTATTCACTGTAAGATATTCCTTGAAACGTGAGGGCTTTTAATTGGCTCACTGTCTACTATACTAAGTATTTTCTGTATTAAATAAATACATGACAAAATAAATATTTTAGTTTTACATTTACAGTCATGATAGAACACCAGCTATTAAGCACAAAAGCGATAGCAGGATCACCACAAGCATTAAAATTTTAAAACTATTAGCTTGCATCATCCCACTGCGGGGTCCATGACATCTAATTTGTTTTATCAAGGGTAAAGGAGGATCAAAGGACGTTAGTTATGTCCAGTTCATCCCGCTATTTTCTACGAGTTCTACATCGACGTCTTCTGGTTGTCTTCTGGCCAACTCATTGGGCATGCTGCAGGCGTGGCCAGCCCAGGCCAAGTTTGACTTTGCCACCTTTTAATTAACGTCAACCGGACGTGCTACAGGTTACCATCCACACTTGTTCGATATACCGTCTTATCGTACTAAGCTTATCCTCTACATTTATAGTGCGCAAAGCTGAAGTGTGAAACTCTCTGCCGGCTTCTGTATTCCGTACCACATTGACACGTCAGCCTTTGAAGAAAAAATGAACAGGTATCTTCTGGGCTCGCTCATTCCGTCGTGGACTTCATCTAACGCTTACCATCAGATGTGACCAAGTCAAGGGTGGGCTTATCCATAAAAATAACTTATTCTGGTACCTACCTCATCTTCTAATGACTGTTTCCTCTTCTTGTCACCTTCCTTTTCTGACTTCACTTTCTTCTCTTGTGTATTCTCTTCTTCTGATTGTTTTTGTTCTGTTTTCGCTTTCATTTTCATTGGAGCATTTACTGCTGTTTGCCATTGGGGAAGCGGCTTGGACCCAGTGCTACCTACCTGATCCTCATTTTTTTTTAGAAATTCGATCGGGTCAGTCATACCTGCTGCTTTCCGTTGCAAGTTAAACCTTCTGAACTCTGATTTCCTTGGGCTGTATCTAAAATCTCGCCCTAAATAAAACTGACAAAATGTGGAGCTGAAATGGTGACACGTTAGTATAAAAACAGTGATTAAATTTGAAAAATTTGCCATTTTTTACGTGGTTTGTACTATGGCATGTTGAAGTCAATGGAATTAGTTCGCTGTGTGACTATTTCATGGTATGCGAAATTGATTTCGTTTGGTTCGGATATCGTGAAATTACATTTTTCCTATCTAGTTACGATTTGAAGACACATATCATACGAGATGGATTTAAGGAAATGATCGAAACATGTGCAATGTTTATGTCACATTAAATATTTATTTTGTATCGTGAATGCGTTTTTTGAAACACCCAGACTCGATAAGACTTTTTGTTTCTGCCTGGTTCAGCCATCGACTTCGATCGCACCTGATGGAAAAACAGGGGACTAAAAATATTATTGTCTCTTGTTTTGTAGGCTAATAGGTCTTATGTGATAATTAAGAGCCTCGTTAGTACTCATTAACAAACGAAATAAAATAATAGGGGTTGGTCGAACCAATTGTCTTATTGTATGTGTATTAATGGATACTTTTTTTAAATTTATAATAGGTTCGCGTTTGACCAATATCTCTCTATGTGGTCGAAGATGGAGCACGCTTACCTAAAAGTAACCTATTCACTCTTGACTTAAAGACGCCTAGATTATAGCTATCGGGAAACACAGACTCCGGCAGGGAATTCCACTCCTTAGCCGTACGCACAATGAAAGTATGCCCAAAACGTTTTGTGCGTATGGGTGGGATTTGTTAGCACTCAACAGTCTTATGTTTTTGTAGCGCGTCAGGTATGTTTGCTGATGCGCAAACAGATTGGTTTGCAGCTTTCCTGCGTAAAAACACCGCATCTCTTCTAAGTCGGTTAGGTGGAAGTACGAACAGCGTCCTGAATGGTATACTCTAACTGTCATGCCAACTTTCATACTACATACTTTAATGAAAAAAATATTCTCAGCTGCAGTTTGATCCTAACCTTCTCAAAGACAAGTGACGAAAGGGTAGAGTGTGTCCCTTGGCCCAGTTCAAATCCTCACTCCCTAAAAGATTCTTCTGTTTCTTCGGTCTCGATCTTTATAATAAACTCAACAAATATCTGAATCTATATCCTAAAACCAAATCAAGCTGTATTATAGCATTAACACGTTCGCTGATAGTACGTCGTTAGGCGGAAAATTAAAATAGTGCGTTATGACAGTACGTCGAGGGACGGACCACTTATTATTAAGAGTACGTCGTGGAAAATTCTACTGTCGTAATGTGGTGTCAGGGTAAGTGCTCACTGTCAGCGAACGCGTTAAAAAAACACCTGACAACCCTGGAATATCACAAAACAGAGAATCTTTTAAGTATTCTGAAATAAATGTTACTCATATTAAGCCCATTCACAGGTACTCCTCATTTCAATACTTGCCTCGCACACATTGTTACAACTTCAGTCACCTCTACTCACACACTCCTCACTCAAACGACACATATCACACACAACCACGCTGAAACTACACACTCTTCTCACTCACACAACCCACCTCACAATACGAGTTAATAATTTCTGCTTAGTTAGAGATTTCTTTTATTTATAATTTGTTGTTTTGTGTTATTTCTATTTTTTCTTTTTAATAATGTTTACTCCCTTTTCCTTACACGGCACCTTATTAAAAGCCAATTCTAGCTGCGAAGGGGTCTGGTGACTTCTAACACAGGTTTTTTTCCAAAAACAGGCACCAGGCTCTCACAAAGAATACAGCTTAAGAAATAGTACCTAGATTAATTATGTATAAGGCAACTTTTTGAAGAGAGAATAAATGATTTATTGATTGATTGAGACCAAATTATATTGAGATAAAATTAAACGATCAACACAATATTCAAAACAATAGGTATATACTAACAAAAAATATAGTGCATTGGTACGAAAAGTTTTGACTTTCACAAGCGCTCACCATTGTGCCATTTGAGACAAAAATATCAATAAATCCGATCGTCAAAATTTTCCAGAAGTCTGTTTAGTTTAGGGGTTGGGAATCCACATAGACACAGTTTTTCGGAATGGGGTATGCAATATCCTAATCGAGTTTTGCGGATTATTGAATGGGAATTTGAGATTTATCTTACTCGAAAGTCGGGGGCAGGCAATCTTAAATAGATAGATGGATAGAATATACGTTATTGTACATGAAAATTTAATCACACCTATTTAACAATAATAATACACCTATTTAATAAAAAAAGATTTAATAATTGCTTCAGCTATGGCTACAATGGCGGTCTTATCGCTAAGTATCTTACTGTAAATATGTAGTTTTAAACCAAAAGATGAAATTATGAATATCCCTATGTTTCTTGCGTTATTTTATTCATCCTCAAGACTATACTCAACGTAAGGTTTTTGTTGAAAACCAGTATCAGCGAATAGTATTGCTTTAATGAGTATTGCGGTTGAGATACTTAATCAAGAAATTTTATTCATAGACATATGAGTACATTTTATTTCTTGCTAAACGTTTGTTTGTTATTACTTACACTACTTGTCTCTGAAAATGTCTCTTACTAAATAATTTCTCTGTTAACATAATATAGATTATTGGACAGAGCGAGGTACATTACAGTCATGTAGGTAGTACTGTAGTCGGTAGAACAAAACACATTACGACAACATTTAACGGTAGAAAACTGCAATAATATTATGCTGAAATCCGGGTGGACTTTTCAGTACAGTCAGACAAACTGTTTGGTAAGCGAGCAAACATCTTGAAACTATAATAATAAGCGCATTTATCCTGTACTTGTAGATGTAGGTAGAAATATATGAATGAATGTGGTGCGTTAATAAATATAATAATTTATCATTTAATGATGATAGTGAGTTTCGCCGTGCAGTGGCAGCCGAATGGTTACAGGTTGGAGGTTCGAACCTAGGTAGGGACATAACTTAGTGTAATTTTCATAATCACCACTCTTATCAAAACTGTGAAGAATTTTCTCAACACGTTTTGGTGTGAAAATCCAAAGACATGCGATGTTCACCAACTATAGGCTGATTATGTTGTGATTTTTTTATAACATATTCCTGTGTTAACTCCTCCTAATTTAAGTATGCCATAATATTAGAAACACACTAACTTTCCACTTAACTACCAATATTCGCAAGTATACAGGCAGAAAAGTAGAAAGACGAATATTTTTGCCTGTATACCAATTGACTTGCTTGATTGTACTTGCATTATAACAAAGGTACTTGTAAGTTGTAACACAAGGCTTAATACTGCCAACTAGAGAGTCTTTAATAACGATATTATAAAGTGAATAGTAGTTTGAAAATGTTAAAAGCGCTTTACAAAGGAGATTGTACAAGAGGATACCACTTTTATACCTGTTTCTCTAGCCATGTAGAGCTTAGGATATGTCCTAGTTTTAAAAGTATGGATAACTTTGTAAATAGGTTCAAGCCGGGTTCCACGCATGCGTCAAAAGCAGTTAGCACTAATGAAGTGGCCTGATAGGGCCATAGCCTTTCGGGGTTGCGGGACTCATCAAACAAGATACTGTAGCCCCGTAATATAAAAGCAAGTTAAAGATCAGGGTAGGTACGTTTTTAGTTAGTAGAAGTCTATCACTCCTTTCCGCGAGACGTAGAGCTGAGGCAGTAATTTGATGTTTTGCGCCCGAAAAAACGAGCTGATTACTCTGACAAAAAAGCACTGAAACAAATTCAAGATCAAAGTTTCCTTTTAATTCAATACATTCCGTACTGGTCAAATCATATGAGAACGTGGAGAATCGTATGTAGGTTAATGTCAGCGGGATTTTTTTTAGGAAAGAACCACAAAGATTGAAAGGAGTCAAAACAGTTCAAGCATTCGTTGCCCTGTAGCTCGAATGATTTGATGAGCCATTGGGAATTAAGTTTATTAAATCATTCAAGCTCTTTTAAAGATAAAGTCCGTAAAGATACAATAAAATTTGAGTTTAAAGAGCAGTTAGCAAATGATGAGATACGATCAATGCTTCCCCAGGTTAAATGTTCTAATGAGATAGCGTAGCCCCGGAATGCGTGGGCAAGTGAGCCGGTGTTTCAAGCCAACCAAAGCTCTAAAGGAAAGTGAAAACTTGCCTTTGGAGCTAAAAATTTATCTTTTTAGTGAGCAGGCATTTGGCACTGCCTTCCGCATTACCCAGAATGGGAGAAGATTATTTAATGATTTTCTCCCTGAAAAGAAGGACGCATAAATAGTTATTCAAACTGCCAGCCGTACAACCTAATCACAAATACACCGTATAACAGATTAAGCGCAATACCTCAGACACCCCAATTAGAATATTAAATTATAAGTGTAAAACAACATCCGTAACTAAATAAATTGAAACCAAACCTGGGCATTTTTATAAAATAGTTATTCTTACTAAACGCAAAACGTCTATGTGCGGCATACAATATCCTTACGCAGACGCATACACCCATGAATGTTAGCGGCCGACGCGACACGCACACAAATTCCTTGAATTAAGGATTGCATTAATTTGTCATCCTACTGTGTTTCCATTTCAAGTTAAATGAAAGATTTTTCCATCAAAATTTAACACCTATTTTTTATGACGGAAATCGATTTAGAAGCCGATTCTGAACCAACTACTTTCAGGAATTGCGTTTATTCTGTTACACGTTGAATAATGATCGAGTTAGTCTTCACAATTTCAACAGATTATGAGGACTATGCAGATAAGGTACTTACGGTACCTATAATAATAGTCTTCCTAACTGAATTCGGTCACGGCAGTCAATCTCTTTATAGTCATCGCGCAGATGATAAATATAGTGGCACAGGTACAGATGTATTATTATTATAATCATTTATTACATTTTATATACATATTATTTACATTTTTAAATATTACTATATAAAAAAAACATCAAAAAATATAAAAAAAAAAACAGTATCCCATCGGTATCGGGAACTGGATCCAAGCTACCGGTGATCAGGGCTCTTGAGAGAGGAACCTCCTAACAATTCGCGCCGTGTCCAGAAGTCCTGCTTTCTGGATCAAGCCCTTGATCCAGCTGCCCAACGAGAGTCTCTTCAGGTGTTGGTTGAGACTCTTGGCTATTATGCCATTGGCTGAGAAGAATATCGGCACAATGATTGCTGTATCCACGTCCCACATGTCGACAACCTCGCGAGCCAGAAAATATTTAAATTGCTTATCTTTCTCGGCTTTCACGAGGTTCTCGTCATGAGGGGCCGTTATATCAACATTATGCAATAACTAAACTGTGCAGGGCACCCAGCGATAGTTTAGATATTAACATAGTTAGAATATTAGTTATTAGATCATAAGTTTACATTGAATGTAATAGAATCCAAGTTAGATTAATCGATAGAATATTATCATAAGTAATGTTGTATTTATGAGGAACTTTGTTATGAATGCACTAAAGTCAAGTCTAAAGCAGGAATGAACCTGTCGAAACCTGCTCCCGTGACCCTCACTTTCTCCTCGTTTCTGATTGGTAGACCTTGAGTTGTGCGCATACGCAAACTTTATAATTTTAGTTAATTGGTGTATAGAACATTAGCACATAGCGCAACCCACACGAGGTACACCCATGTGCCCGAGTATAAGTATAGGGCATATAGATGGTTTCATCATCCCACCTCGATATGGTGGTCGATATGGTCCTCGATAGACACCTCTCCTTCGCTGAGCACATAAAGCAGGCACGTTCGCGCGCCGCTTTCGCTCTAGGTAGGCTCCACTTCATTCTTAGCTCTCGCAGCAAGTTATCACTCAGGTGCAAGCTGCGTATTTTCACCGCGGTCATCCGTCCCATCATGACCTACGCCTGCGTAGTTTTCGCACACGCAAAGCCCTACCTCCTCCACAAGATGCAGACCCTCCAAAACCGATTCCTCCGTAGAGTCACGGGAGCCCCCTTTTATGTTCGAAATGAGCTTCTTCACGTAGACCTCAAGATGCCCACTATCCAGCAGTTCATGAAACGCGTCTCCAAGCGTTTCTTTGAAACTTCAATCCAACATAGGAATCCCCTTATCGTATCGGCCGCCCAATACGAACCCTCGCATATCTCTAAGATTCGCTGACCAAGGCATACCCTAGTCACTCCCGATGACGCAATCACCCTGCTCCAAGAGAGCCGTAGGGAAACAAGTACAGTCGCACACAAACACAAAAACCGACCGTCCTTCCGTCCTCGCCGCCGAGGCCCGCCGCGACGTCCCCGTAATAGTCCACCACGACCCTTGCCAGAGCCAGCCCGCGACGCTGAGCCAGTAGCTTTAAATTCCCTTATTAATAATAATAATGATATGATCCAGCCTGTCCCTAGCTGCCCTCCCCCTGCGACGCCCTAAGCCGAGGTCCGTACCCCACAGGGGGTGCCCTTAGCGTGTAGTCGCATAGTTTGTAAGTTTTTTAATAAGCCCTGGCTGGAGGCTTTAATTAATTTATTAATTAAGGCAACCACAGGCAAGCCCGGTTAAGCAGCCGACAACCTCAGAGGTTGACCTGCGAGATGCCACACAAAAATAAGAAAAAAAAAATGGTTTCATCATCAGTTTGTGAATCCAGACCATACAGTGAACAAGTAAACAGTAAACAGTGAACAGTTGTCAGTAGTGAATAGTTTAATCCAGTATTTCAGTATAACCTAGTTTTCAGTCAGTAGTGTAACAGTGTTTAAAGTGAACAGTACAATCTAGTATTTATATCGAACAGTGTATAGTTTTCAGTAATAACTTTGTGCCAGTAAATAAGTGAACAGTATATCTCAGTCTAAATAATTATAGTAAGTTTGTGAACTTTAACAAGTTATTCAGAACAGTAACCAGTTGATATTTGTGAACCTTTAACTAGAAATAAGTTTTGAACAAGTGATAAATAAATAATCTTCAAGTTTCTAAAGAGTTTTAATAACAAGTATCCTCCAATCCAGTGCAAATTAAATGTGAGACTAGATCCCTCACATAAACTTAACTACTAATTGTGCATTATTATTATAATTATTATAAATATTTCATTGTACACCTCACAATATTCCAATGGATACAAAAATTTAAACTAGTGTACAATGGGCGGTCTTATCGCACAGGGCGATCTCTTACAGACAACCTTTGAATGGACAAAAATTCCATTCCACACAAAGTCCGATGGAACGGAAATCCGACACGTCCGGAGAGATATAAGGCACAAGACCAGCACCTTGACGTGCTTTTCGGAGCACGGGGCAATCACACCACCAAATTTGAAACTGCGGGCTGTTACTAAAAAAAATATTAGAAGAACCCAATGGCACTTTTAGCCCGACCAAGGAATTGAACCCGAGACACTTCTCAATCCGAAATATAATAGATAGATAGATAAAACGTTTATTTGGTACAACACAAGACACAAAATACAATTCACATAGTAAAAAGAAAAACAATAATGACTCACAACAAAAAATATAACAAAAGAAAAAATATAACATGCAGTTTGAGTAACATTATGAAAATACATAAAGTAACACTTACATTTAAAAAAGACGTAAAAAGTGCGGTGTGTGTCTCGCGATTGCACCAAATGGGTCCCCAGCTCAGCATGTGCTAGGCTGTAAATACGTGGCGCTGATATTCTGCTGGGTCCCTGCAGTGACATACGGATGACGAGTAGCTTAGACGCGAAATTGTCAGTATAAAATGAATAAAGAGAATAATATAAAAAATAATAAAAAATTATAAAATTATTTACTCGCATTTATATAATGTGTGAGTACAGTGTAGAGTTTTGTGTTTTTATATATATTAAAAAAGAAAAGATAAATAAAATATATTTAATGAATGCGTGTATCCTTGTGCGTGTATAATGGCCGTGATAGTCTTCAGAATCACAATCGATTATCACTATGCAGATAAGTAGGTACCCATACAAAGGATCCAAACGTCCACAAAAATATCTACGAACATAAATAAACCGTTACAGTACAATTTCCACAATTAGTAGTTACGTGGTTGTTGTCGCGAGATGTCGCCTGTGATGCGAGCGATCGACAACAACCTTGCGACGAGGAAATTAAACTGTTAAACTGGGGGACATTTATACCTCACGACTTTCAAAGGACATGTTTACGACTTTTTAGGGTTCCGTAGCCGAATGGCAAAAAACGGAACCCTTATAGTTTCGTCATGTCTGTCTGTCTGTCCGTCCGTCTGTATGTCACAGCCATTTTATTCCGAAACTATAAGGACTATACATGTCAAACTTGGTAGGTAGATGTATTCTGTGAACCGCTTTCCGATTTTAAGAAAAATATTAAAATATATTTAAAATAAAGGAGGGCTCCCCATACATGGAACTGAAACTATGACATTGAGGTTTGTAAAACTAATTATTCATAAAGTTAATCGTTTAAAAGATATACGCTTCCAAAGTGGTAAAATGTGTGTCCCCCCCTCTAACTTCTATAATAATGAAGTGAAAAATTTAAAAAAATATATGCTGTAGATCTTAATGTAAACTTGCAAACAAAATTAGTTTGAACGAGATCGAGTCAGCAGTTTTTGTGATACAGCATATTTTCTAAAACCGCAAATATAACTTTGTACTTCATACAAACACTATGACAAACAAAGTTATTTTGCGCAGTTACTACAGAACCCTTCACGGGCGGGTCTGACTCGCTTTTGACCAATTTTTTTATAACTTACATAGTTGGTCGTAGAATTGTGACCATTTTAACATACGAAGATTCTACCATAGCCATACGGAGAACTTCATTGAAACTGGGGAGAGTGCTTAGTTTTTGGTGCGAAAATTATGAATTGGCTCCTTTCACTCGCTCCGGTCAGAGAAAAGAAGACGTGTTCTATTAAATAAAAACCCACCCTATTTCTTCAGCTGCCCTAGCGTTTCGAGGCCGCGGTATTTCTTTAGAACATAACCGCAACCCGCCGCAGCTTGACATACCTAGCATTTTATTCCAAAATTACTACGAAATCGAGATTAATGTGGGAAAATCCGTGCAGATAATAATCGACTCTGTAAACCAAAAAAGTTTAGTTCTATAAATTTCAATAATATCTACCGTTTTTTTTCTTTATTTGCAAGTATGTGTAAATTTTAAATGTGTTTTCTTCACACCGGTTTGAGACTTGCGGAGATAGTTCAAGTTGTAAAGTAAAATGAAAAAATGTATTCATTTTTCATTTATATTTAACGAGCTGTTGCCTGTGACTTCGCTGGACCTGAACCTTTTTCCTGTATTTTGAAAGTTGAAGTTTCTAAGTGACCAAATACACAATCGGAGAGTACCTTTCCTGTATTTTCCATACATTTATATAAAGGAACAAACAAGAACAACTTGCATAATAACAGGGTACAGTTATATCCAACGTAAGAAAAACTTTTCGAAAGATGCGGGTGATACATACAAATGCGAGACTTCTTAAGGTGTGTACAAACTAGAGAGTTCATATTTAACTACACAAGTTCGTATACCCACATCAAATTATAAGTTCGAAGAGCAGAGATCCAAAACTGCGCGAACAAGTCCACGACATGGTTGACGTAGTGGTTAAGCACTTGGCTGCTACGCTGCGTGACATGGGTTCGATTTCCCACCCTAAAAAATGGTATTATCATTTCTTTGGACCTCATAGAATAAGCCTTTTGTTCTAACTTTGTATGGTTATTTTATTATAGTAATGGGTTTGGTGAAATAAAAGGATTATTTATTTATTTACTTACCGCTTTCAGCGATAAGGCCGCTATTGTAGCCATAGAATAAGCAATCTCGTTTAATAGGTGTGTTTAAATTTTGGTATACAAAAAAAGTATATTCTAGTAACGTTCGATGTTCAGAAACAAGTGAACGCTCAAATCAGTCCATACCTTTACAACACTTGAGAAACAAACTTTTCTTTTCACATGAGTTCATATCAAAAAGTTTTTGTTCTCCTCCGTTTCGATATGAATCGCTTTCAGCATTGTTATCAAAGGAGGGTTTGGTTTTGACGTTACACACATCAATTTCTTATTCGGTAAGATTGGCTTTTGTGAACCTGGCGATATATTTCCTTAACCCTAGAATGGTAACAGGGGTACTCCAATACCCCACGCGAGCAATCACTAACTCCATTTAGATATTGATTGATCTCAAGAAGAGTGTTCTTTTAGTTTGTTTCAAGAACAAAAACTTTTATTTTTCATTAAATAGAAGTTTTTATTCATTTTATTATCATGGTGAAGTTGCACACGCACGACGCACAGTAACAAAGGGCGTGTTCATTTAAAGTATGTTACCATCGTAGGGTTAAGTAAACCCGAGACTATGAATTTGGTGTCAAAGTGGTTTGGATGTGTATAAATTCATATTTATAGGGAATATATATATATTTTGCAGAGAAAGTTAATCTGATGTGAAAGAAAATAAAATTGGTAGAATGAGCAAGCAAATTTTGCGTTTGAAACAGGATTGATATTGTTTTTGCTGCGATTAAATATTGTTAAATTTTTGTCGTTTTCTGTTTACATTATATTTAACTTGGTTGGTTACTTAGCTTATTGAATACTTTGAAATAAAATGAAATATTTATTTGTAAATTATTTTTTTGTTTTAAATTAATTTATTGATTCCTAACTGACTATTCTGAGAAGAAACATCAAAACAAACTCCTTCTAAAGTCCTTTACATTTCTCTTTACGTCTCTTTACATCAATACTCATTATTATAAATGCGAAATCCTGTCTGCCTATCTATGGGCCTGTGTACACCACGTTTTATTCCTACAGAGCAGTTTGTTGTCGTTTGTATCGATTCAAACGCACGGCACCGGCGCGTCTTTACAATAAAAGGGAGCTGAAATAAATAATGAAACATAGTAATTTATCGACTTAGTAGTTTAGTCCACCGGGGTTGCGGGAATGTTCTAACAAAATACCGCAGCCTCGGGATGCAAGCAAAACTGAAATAAAAGCTGGGTTTTCAATCACTAGAAGTCTGATACTGTTGGGAATCAAACCCAACATACACGCGGCCGACTCGTGAGCAGCGCACTTACCTGCGCCTGAGTCATCGGCGGCGAGCGGCGGTGGGGACGTGTGCGGCGAGGTGGCGACGGAGGGAGAAGGGCTTGGACCGACACTCGCGCTCTCGGACACCACCGACTACGGTCATTTTATCGTTCTTTTAAATATTTTTCTGTTTGTCCGCGAAGCTCTTATTTTTGTAAAAGGGAAGGCAATAAACCGCGCCTACAAATTAAAACAACGTGTAATTTAAAGGGTATATACATACCAAGTGCATGGCTTCTTTGGATGATAACAAACGATATGGCAAGGGTTTTCTAATCCTATGTCTATAACTAATAATAATTTCAATACATTGATACCACAGGCCGAATTTTTCAAATTAAGAAGAACGAAGAGAATTATCGTTTTATTGGCAAGTGACGCGGAAAGTGATGACCCTCATAGTGCTGTGACACGTTTGTTATTACTAGTATTCAAGAAACATATGAAACCAATAATTTGGGGTCAATTCTGTGAGTCAGTATTTTGAGCTGAAACTGTGCATAGAGACCCCATACCAGATGTTGTCTTCAGCCCTTTTGGATAGATATGGGGTTTCCGTTACACGTTGTACAGTCCATTTTATTTAACATCCCACATTGGCTTCAACAGATACTCTTTCGCTCCACCCATACGCACAAAACGTTTTGGGAATACTTTCATTGTGCGCTAAGGAGTGGAATTCCCTGCCGGAATCTGTATTTCCTGATAGCTATAACCTGGGAGTCTGTAGTGAATAGGTTCCTTCTAGGTAAGTAAGCTTCATCTTCGACCACATCGTCACTTATCATCAGGTGTGATGGGGTTTAAACCCGAGCATATAATCAATTAAAAAAAATTAAATCCGAAGTAGGTCCTTAAGGTTACGTGCGACCACTGTCGTTTCAAATGAATACACGTCCGTTTAAATTTAAATGCATTTCAGTCGTACGCTGTTTGCGGAATTGTTCGAAAGAGTCACCGTGGCCTCGGAACACGAAGGGCAAATGACGGGACACGGATGGATTTTAGTCAGTAAAAAAACTTTTTAACAAAAAATTAAACCGACTCCCAAAAAACACTGCAAAGTGAAAAATAACTTTAATTTCGGTAGTCGGTGTCTTTAGTTTTGTTTTTTCGTTTTTGGCACCGACTTCCGAAATTAAAGTTATTTTTCACTTTGCAGTGTTTTTTGGGAGTCGGTTTAATTTTTTGTTAAAAAGTTTTTTTTTCACTCTTTTTAGTTGGATGATTTTTAATTTACCTAGTTACAAGAGCCTAAATGTCAACTACTTATAACCTTTTACAAAATATTGCTTATCCCAATGCTGGGCCGTTAATTGTTGAGGAGTTCTCCTGGTACTTCACCATCAGCTCTACATCACCATATGCATTGTGACGAGCATAAAGTGCTTAACATCCATATTCAAGTAATCGAATCGCAATCCACTTAATACTTATTATTGAGTAGTTTCGGCGGCCATCTGTGGTCTTCATCATCAGTTCTACTTCCCCAAATGGTACTTTTTGAGAGCAACTGCACAAGTTACTATAAGATATACCCAAAACGCCATAGGTGTGCCTATAATATTTGAAGAGTTCCCTCGATTTCTCCAGGATCCCATCATCAGATCCTGACTTTGGTGATAGTGGTACCAATTTCGAAGTATACCCATTCGAACAAAAAAAGAATTTTCCAAATCGGTTCAGCCGTCTTCGAGTACTCGATGATCATACAGAAAAAAAAAAAAAAATATATACGCGTCGAATTGATAACCTCCTCTTTTTGTCGTCGGTTGAAAAGCAAAAGTCACGCTTCGCCCAGATCAGGCATTGGATGATTTCTGATACTTAAAAAAGTCCTTATGGTTACGTGAGACCGCTGTCGCTTTTCGTTGTTCAAGTGAATACGCGTCCGTTTAAATGTTAAATGTGTTTCAGTCGTACAGTGTAAACGGATTCTCGCTGTCTCGTCAAAATGAGCGACAATCAGAGTTAACGCGAACCGACTCGCAACGCTTCGTGCAAGTCTCACGCCACTGCCACGTAACATTACATTTGCCGGATTTTAATTCGAATGAAGTAAACTTTAGTAGCATACCTACTAATTTCGTAATACACTACGAGTTTCAGTCCCTTTTTAGTTTGGTAATTCGGAAATGTTTTATGTATTCCGTTATTTTTTTTCAAGTTTCAATAATTAAGCAATCGTTCACATTATATTTATATACTAGCTAATCTGGCAAACGTTGTTTCACCGTATTAATTATTTTAATCGAAAATAAAATTAGCCTTCCAAATATAGTTACACAATTTCAAAAATCGGTCAAGCAAACACTATGACACAAGAATTTTATAAGTATAAGATCTTTTTTTATCCTGGAAGTTTAGTTTTTGTTTTAATATGATGTTTTTTTTTTGTTTATACAACGTTTAATTTAAGGAGAACTTGTATATAACATACCAAATGCGGCTTTTTTATGATAATAAACGATATGGCAAGGTTTTTGTAACCCTATATCTACATGTACGGAACTTATTAGAAACAATACATTACGATACGAACCAGAGACCGAATTTTTCAAATTAAAAAGAACGAAGAGAATTGTCGTGTTATTGGCAAGTGACGTGGAAAGTTATTGACCCTCGTAGTGCTGTGACACGTTTGTTATGATAATTTGGTATCAATTCTTTGAGTCACATATTTCGAGCTCAAACCGTTCTTAAAGACTTCATAACAAATGTGGTCTTATGATTGATATGGGGTTTCCGTTGTAAGTTGTATATGATATTGTATGTAATGAAAAAAAATTATTTGTACGCCTTTTTGGCATAGCATAGAGCTATTACCTATGTAGTATGACGTCGTACGAACTTATAGTTTGGCAGATGTCATGTTTAGGTTTATAATGATTTTATGACACACGTATTTGAATAAATAAAAAAAAAAAAACTAGAAAGAGGGAGGAGCTCCACAAACTCAAGCTTATCAGTTAATATTCTGAAAGGGTTTAACCAAATTTTAACCCATTCTCTATAGAATAACGAAAAGGATTAACGTAACTCTTAATCCCTTCACGGTTAATTGATGATACAAAATACAGCTTTTGATAAGGAAAGTCATTCTAAGCTAAATTGATTAAAAACTTTACGTGAGACAACTCGTGTTAAAAGTCGTTTGGCTTTTAAGGTTATTTACAGGGTGTGGAAATAATGGATATATTTTGAATTAATATAAGGCTTAAAAATAAAGGGTTTGATGAAAATATTTTACTGTCAACGCCATTTTGTATCTCCAATCCTTTATTTTATTGTTTTCCGTGTGGAAAATTATCAAATAAGTCCTGCTGCTGCGGGTGGAGTGGAAGGGAGTGCCAGACTTGTACTGACTAAAAACCCACCCTGCGCCTTCAGTTCTTCAATTTCAGCCCTTGCGTTCCGGGGCCGTGGTATCTTGTTAGTACATTCCCGCAACCCCGGCAATCAATTGCCCTATCCGGCCCCGTCAATGGTGTTGACTGCTCTTTGAGGCTCGCGTGGAACACGACACGCCACTGACCTGGGCCTGGTTCTTACCAAACGGTGAGCTACTCCTGCTCGCCGTCCGCAGGCTATAAGTAATTTTTTGTATCCAAAATTTATAACAGGAAAAAAAGGGTTTAATAGCGCCAAAGGTTGACATAACAATAAAAAAAAGGAACAAGACCAGGGTTTTATGTCTGATGAGAAATTATGCGTCACATCTGCACAAAACAGCTATCGCTTAACAAAAAAAAACATTTATTTTCCGGGTGGAAAAATCATCAACTGACTCCTCCCGCCGTGTGTGTAATGGAATGGAGTGTCAGACTTCTACTGACCAAAAACTCACCCTGCCCCTTCGGTTGTTCTTGCGTTCTAGGGCCGTAAGAGTGGTATCTCGTCAGAACGATTTGAAAGCAGTCTGTGTTTGAACCCATGAATACTAGGCACCACTGCTCAGTCAATTAGAAAAAAATGGCTAAGTGCGAGTCAGTCTCGCCCATGAAGGGGTGCCAAAAAGCCGTACCGTACCTTTTAATATTATTAGGTTAGGTTCTTCAATTTCAGCCCTTGCGTTCCGGGGCCGTGGTATCTTGTTAGAACATTCTCGCAACCCCGGCAATCAATTGCTCTATCCGGCCCCGTCAATGGTGTTGACTGCTCTTTGAGGCTCGCGTGGAACACGACACGCCACTGACCTGGGCCTGGTTCTTACCAAACGGTGAGCTACTCCTGCTCGCCGTCCGCAGGCTACAAGTAATTTTTTGTATCCAAAATTTATAACAGGAAAAAAAGGGTTTAATAGCGCCAAAGGTTGACATAACAATAAAAAAAAGGAACAAGGCCAGGGTTTTATGTCTGATGAGAAATTATGCGTCACATCTGCACAAAACAGCTATCGCTTAACAAAAAAAAAAACATTTATTTTCCGGGTGGAAAAATCATCAACTGACTCCCGCCGTGGGTGTAATGGAATGGAGTGTCAGACTTCTACTGACCAAAAACTCACCCTGCCCCTTCGGTTGTTCTTGCGTTCTAGGGCCGTAAGAGCGGTATCTCGTCAGAACGATTTGAAAGCAGTCTGTGTTTGAACCCATGAATACTAGGCACCACTGCTCAGTCAATTAGAAAAAAATGGCTAAGTGCGAGTCAGTCTCGCCCATGAAGGGGTGCCAAAAAGCCGTACCGTACCTTTTAATATTATCAGGTTAGGTTAGGTTAGGTTTTTAACCATCTTTGGGTGGTTAAAAACGCATACAATATTTAAAAAATTGGCCATTGGCCGAGTCAGACTCACCCATGAAGGGTTCCGTAGTAACTATGCCATCAAAAACATAAATGTGAAATGAGAGCCAAGTTTAATATTATGATAAATGTCTTGGTTGTTGACTTCAACGACAAAAGAAGTGAAATCTAAATGGGTGCCAAGTTCAATGGTCAGTCCTGAAATTTATTTATAAAATATAAAATATCATTTATTCTAATAACTTAGAGAATATATTGTAGCCTAAGGTCTGACGTGGCGGACTGAGTGAGTCCGCCATGATCAACCCGCTTTCCTAAGTGTCCTGCCGAATTACATTATTATGGGAATTTCTATATCGAAGACTTTCATACGTTTTCTGGGTTTCGACATTTGGAATTCGATCTACCAACCTGATGCCGAGCATGGAACTTTCCATGGCTGTTTATGCTACTCTGAGCCTATCCAAAGCTACCTGCAATCATTAAAACTTAAAAAAAAGTGAGTATCTCTTCCAAATAAAAACATTTTAATGGTGAGCCCAAGTGACTGTGCCCGGAGCTACAAGCATAATAATAATAATAAAACTTTATTCACTAAACAGGTGTTGTAGTAAAATCGGGAAAAATACAACTAACTTATGTCCTAATGATCATTTTAGATTCTCACTACATTTATACAGGTGTCATACTGCTTTCCTAGCTAGACTTTATCAAAGCCAGTAGTAAGGATAAGCAGTTGCCATCCTCTAGCAAGTTTCGTAAACCAACTTAAAACTAACTTAATCCTATTTTACAAGTGTACAAGTAGGCTCTACAACTTATAAATAGTAACTAAATTTTAGTAGTACGGGAGCTATCTGTTGTGTGCAGTTGTGTTGTGTTTTAGCATTTTACCATAAATTTTCATACGATGTTTAATTTTTGTGTTGCAGATTTTGCGCCGGTCTGTTGTTGTCGAGAGATAGTTTTCTTAGCTTAGATATCATGGGTGTAATGAAGTGAAAGGTGTGTTCTATTGTTTTAAAGTGAATATTTGTAGAATGCATAATGTTATGTCACTTAGTAGGATTATATACCTATATGTTTGATTTAAGTTACGAGCGAAACTCGCCAACAAATTATAAAGTTTGGCGGGTAAAAAATATTGTAAATCCAATTAAATAAAACAGATTATTAAGTTAAAAAGAAATACAAACTTTTAGTAACTTTAAATGCCTATGTTAGTGCCCGGATCTTCAACTATCTCCAAACTAATTAGAACAAAAAATAATTCAGCTGTTAAGTATAGAAACCGTTACAGAAAGACTTTCGAATTTATAATAATTATAAGTATAGTTATAGACTTCCAGTGTATAAAATGCTTGCCCACAAAGTGCTCGTTTTATGCAAAATTTACATTTTAATTTTCAACTTAGTCTCGTTTATGACCTAAGCGCTGGACTATGTGTTAAAGTAAAAGCTAAACCCCTGCTTTTAAATTCTATGCATACCTTTCCATATTTATAAGCTGTGATGCAAAATTTATCACAACCTGTATGGTGTACCTAGGTTAAGAATTTTCATGTGAATAGCCCTATACACAGTTTGAATTTACTTTTGGTTACAGCGTGTAAGATTTATGTTAAATATACAGAATAACCCGCCGTCCATCGTAAACGTTAAGGCTAAGTTAAGGATTTACGGAAGAAAATTATGCTTTTACTACATAAGATTAAGGTTGCCATAGACACGGTAATATTATCATACAGTATTTTAACTCGGCCGTATCTTAGAAATAAATGCCTACAGCCGCGCGGTACGTAAACATGCGACAGGGCTGCCCGCCTCCAACATTTTAATTACATTTGCCTACTTTGCGTTTCCATTTAGTTTTGTGATTGTAAATATACTAATTTTATATAAACAAATAAAATAGTTTGTGAATTGAATAGGAAGTGTTCAATAAAAATGCGTGTTGTTTTTTGATTGGTAGATTTAATTATTAAAAAAACATGTTTATATTTTTTCTAGTATTATTCATACACACAGTACAATAAACAACTATTATTAATAATAAAATACCACGTCTTTACTTTGAATTATACAAACTAACAAAACAAAACACACATGCCCCGAGGTTTTAACACAAGCGTACCTACCATATCATGATTCATGAACCACCTATAACTACCTATTTCACTCGTGTCAATCACTTTCCTTTACTCTATTCACTTTGTTTATTAATCCAGACATCTTTTTTTTCGGGAGATAAAAGGAAATACTTATCCATTAAAAAGAAACACATTATGTACATACCTACTAGTAACTAAAATAATTTTAGTCTTAGGTACCTTCCAAAGTTTCCAGGTAATCTAAAAAAGTTATCTCTGGATGCGTTATTGACGAATTCATGCTACCAAAAACAGCACAATATATCCTACTCGTCATATTAAATATGTACTTGAACTTATTTATAGCGAAAAATCGCGCGGTTATTGTTAAAAAAAAACAACACACCGTCCGTTCGTCACTGCGGCACAGTCGCCGGTCGCGACTGTCATCAAACCGAGCGCACACCGAGATCGAGGCGCGTAGGTATAGCTCGCGCTTCGTCCGTTTCTATGAAGTCGGAATACTGTATACATAATATTACCATGCCATAGATGGGCGTGACGAGACAAAGCGATAACGTGTTTTCATTGAAAAATATTCAGTCTAACCGGATGCCGCTTAACACGAGTGCTTAACATAGAGCGACTGCCTATTTGACCTCCATAACCCGGAAGTTGGGTAATACGATACCAACGATTAAACTGAAAAACTAAGCGACCACACTCTTAGAGTATCAACTTTTTTTTTTTATTAGAAATAGGTTCGCGTTTGACCACCATCTCACCTGATGGTAAGTGATGATGTGGTCGAAGATGGAGCACGCTTACCTAAAAGTAACCTATTCACTCTTAAAGACTCCTAGGTTATAGTTATCGGGAAACACAGACTCCGGCAGAGAATTCCACTCCTTAGCCGTACGCACAATGAAGGTATTCCCAAAACGTTTTGTGCATATGGGTGGGATATCCACTATGTAGCGATGGCGCATCGCCGTTCGTCTTGTAGTTCGATGATGATAAAGGCTTGGTGGAATTAAATTTTGCAAAGCTGTGTTTTGATATGGTTGTTATAGTATCGGCTTTGTTGATCTAATGGTCAAAAGCGCAACTGTTCGATAGGGCTCAGGTTCTATTTTTTTTTTCAGCAATCAACAGATATTTATTTGTTAGATAACAAAATAACAATTGAATTTTAAAAAAACATTGTTAAACCTAACTGTGTACATAAAAAAAAAACACAAAAATCAAGCTTAGGCGTCAAAGTATTCCTCCACATCGCTGTCGTTCGGAAACGTACCCAGAAGACTGGCAGCATTGCCACGTTGTATGGCAATGCTTATTCTTTGGGCAACGAACGAGCCAGCTCTCCGGTCACGCAAGGAATTCTAAAAAGTTCTATTGGGTTTATTATTAGGCACCTGTACCTACACACATACTTCTGCACTATAATGTCTTCTGCGCGGCTAGCGTATTTCCGCTGAGATTGACCAAAAATTACAAAGAAAATCAAATGACAGCCGAGACCTTAGCGTGCTTATAGAGGCACGGAATAAACTCCGTATTATGTTAGGATGGTCACTTATACCTGTATCGCCCTCGGCAAGCATTTCTACGACCTTTTGGGGCCTTAATAGATAGATATACTCTTTATTGTACACCATAACAGAATTAAATAAGGACTAAAAGCTACAAAGGGTCTTATCGCTAAAAGCAATCTTTTACAAAACCTTTGGTATTTGGACACGAACTCTTACTAGTTTATAAAAAATGTTGTAGGTATACACGTATATACCTATTACGTAGAGTATTTCTCACACGGGGAGCGTGGGAGAAGTATTCACAAGCATCGTATGAAGCGCTCCGTATTCAATTCAAAAAAGCCCTCGGATAACTGTTGAACTTTAAATTAAAATCTCCATAATCAACGGTGCGGTACGGTAATTTTATAGTGATACATATATACTTTCGGTATGGGATGCAACAAGTTTGGACGGCTTTGCGCCATCCAATCTTCTTAGCACGACGCAATCGGACAAAAAATTTAACAACTATAGGGTGTAACAATGTTTGAGCAGACCACTCACGGAATAGATGAATAAGGTTGGAATGGTAATGTAGGCGTAGCGAACGTGCCACATTTATGATATGAAAATCATAGCTCGACCGATTAATTCTTTCATCGCGTTTAGTGCGCTTCGGATTACTTCGGAACATGTAAAACAAAAAGTTAGACCGCAAGTATAGAACGAGGAGGTATATTTTTCCATCGGTAAGTTGAAAATAACATTTAATTACAATTTTATTTGTAAAAAACATCAATAAAATCTGATTACTATGAAATTCCCAACATTAACAACATTATTGCAACAAGTTACAAAAAATATACATTGCCCGATGTGTACTCGCTTAATCAACGCAATGACCAAGTCCGCTTACAATGTACTGCATGCGTTGCGTCCTCCACACTTCAACCATTGACGTTTCGTCCTTTGCCCTGATTGGCCGTGATGTACGGCGCATGTTTTTCGACAGTGAGTTACAATCAGTAGCAAGCTCTCGATTTAAGTGTGTGTAATTTATTTATGTGCGTAATTTGCATACGTAACGAGCCTCTTGCTTATAGTGCATACAAATCAGGAACTATTTCCTTTCTAACCTCTTTTATCTGTTCTGTGAGACCATTATTTTACATGGAATGACTGCTAATTTGACCATCACAACGCAGTAGCTGATTAACACGCTATCCCCTGGCTATTGCTTTTCAAGGGACGAAGGTGTCTCGATTTGCTTAGATTGTTACCCATCTACAAGATCAAGATCGACTTGTGCATGACCCAAGGCTGGCTTTTACCTTGGACAGAGGTTAAGCATTGCCATACAACGTGGCAATGCCGCCAGTCTTTTGGGCATATTACCAGTAGATAGCGATGCGCACGAATTTCTGGATGCCATATTTTAGATTACTTTTAGATATATGTATATAGTTTAGGGTTTTTATTTAAGTTACTATTATAGGTACTGAAAAATATATTTAATTCAAACTACAACACTTGTACGGTTGTTATAATTTCAGCTACGTGCTTCTCCTTTGAACTAAAACAATTTTTTAACAAAAAATAGAACCGACTTCCATATCAAAATACTACAAAGCCAAAAATAACTTTAATTTCGGTAGTCGGTGTTATTGGTTTTGGATTTTCTTTTTTTTTTTCACACCGCCTTCCGAAATTAAAGTTATTTTTGGCTTTGTAGTATTTTGATATGGAAGTCGGTTCTATTTTTTGTTAATTTTTTTTTCACACTTTTTAGTGTGTCGGTTTGTTTAGTTAAAAAAGCCATAATGTCAACAACTTATCACCTTTTACAAAATATTGCTTTTACCGATGCACAGCCAAAATTCAAATTCAAATTCAAAATTCATTTATTTGCTAATATGGGTTATGGGTATACAGTTGGTAAAAGAAATAGAGCACAGTTCAGCCATATTACGCCTTGCGGCATGCAAATCTCAAGCAATTACAACATATTTACATTAATACAAAAAATTGTTAACTAATTATAAAACATAAAAGTAATAAAAATAGAAAATAAAAAAAAAAACAATAATAATTATAATGTCACTTAAAGAATTAAAATGTCATAAAGTATTAAACGAGAGTGTCAAGATATATGTATTATTTATTGATAAATATTAAAGTAATAAGTATATAACAATGTCAATATTTAAAATGTATGTAATATTAACATATCACGCCAACAGCATTATTTATGGGATTAACATATGTCCTTACATCCTCTCTTAAGTAGTCCTGAACAGTATAATAACATTTATAAAGCAAAAATCTTTTTAATTTCTTTTTGAACACATTGATGGATGGAGTTTCTACTATAGACTTCGGTAAGTGGTTGTTAATTTTTGAGGAGTTCTCCTGGTACTTGACCATCAGCTCTACATCACCATACTCGTATGTATTGCGACGAGCATAAATTGTTTAACATCCGTACTCAAGTAATCGAATCGCAATCCACGAAATACTTATTATTGAGTAGTTTCAGTCGCCATCTGTGGTCTTCATCATCAGTTCAACTTCCCCAAATGGTATTTTTCGGAAGGAACTGCTCAAGGCACTATAAGAAATACCCAAAACGCTATACGTGTGCCTATAATATTTGAAGAGTTCCCTCGATTTCTCCAGGATCCCATCATCAGTTCCTGATTTCGTAACAGTGGGACCAATTAGAAAGTATACCCTTTCAAACGCAAAAAACGTGAAGTTGACACATCATAGGTATATTTTGCTAAGCTTGTGTTTTAGTATTGGTACAATGATTTTGTGTAAAGCAATTCCTGTGAGGTGAAATTCTGGTAACCTTTTGATTACCTACCACAGGCACCAGTTTTTCTCGGCCAATTACTTGTGTTCTTATGTATGCCAATAAATAAATTATAATTATTATTTTGTTTATTTATTATTCTTAAAGATAGCGCGCACTAGTGATTTTAGTCACCGTGAATGTTGCGTCACTGTCACCGCGTACATCATCCCTAATGAAGGTGCACGCATTTGGATACGTGACTATTGGCATTTTTCATTGACGCGGTGACAGTGACGAAACAGTCACGGTGACAAAAATCACAAGTGCGCGCTATCTCTTAGAGGATGGTTTAAGGTCATCATCTGGTTAGCCTTTTCCTAATTATGTTGGGATTAGCTTCCAGTCTAACTGGTTGCAGATGAGTACTAATGTCTACTGCCTATCTGACCTCCGCAAACGAGTAGCTGGGTAACATGATAACCCTTGACTCGACCACTGTCAGATTTACTACTATGGGTCACAGCACACATATCAACTCAGGAGCAGATCGTCACCGCGTCGCCTTTCCCCTTAGCGTCAAACAAGCGTCTACGTAACGTAACCACGTAACGTAAGCGGATCAGAAGCTCCGGCACGTCGACTCGGCTACAGCTGGGCGACGCCGCGCTTACGGCCCAACGACCGCTGGTTGACGGCTAGGCGACACGGCTGGAAGCTGCCTTGTGAATGAGCTGACCGGACATGGTTGTTTTGGGAGGTACCTGTTTCGGATTCAGCGGGAGGACACGGTGGAGCATACGGTGGAGTTGTACCCTGCTTGGGTGGAGCACCGCCGTGTCCTCGTAGAGGCGGTCGGCAGCGGCGACCTCTCGCGCCCTGCTCTGGTTCAGACTATGGTGCGGAGCGAGAGGGAATGGGATGCGGTCGCCTCCTTCTGCGATGCAGTCATGCTAGCGAAGGAGGAGGCCGAACGCGCGAGGGGTAGGCAACTCTCTTCCTCGCGCCCCAGCCGCCGCGGGAGACGCCCCGGGCGTCGGGGATCACGAACCGATTTCCGGCCACCGTAGGCGCGGGCCTGCGGACGGCGAGCAGGGGTCGCTCACTGTCCGGTAAGGACCAGGCCCGGGTCGGCGGCGCGTCGTGTTCCACGCGCGCCTCAAAGAGCTGTCAACACCAGTGACGGGGCCTCATAGGGCCATTGCCTGCCGGGGTTTGCGGGAAAGTTCCACAAGTTACCGCGGTCCCGGAAATTTAGGGCAGCCGAAGGAACAGGCTGGGTTTTTAGTCAGTAGAAATCTGACACACCTTCCGCTTGACCCAGAGCGGAGAAGTCATTCGATGATATTCCCACCCAAAAAAAAAAGTGTACGGAGAGCCGTAAGTTAGGGAACTGCAAGTCGACCACGCACCGCACTGCGGTTCGTGAGCTTGTCCTGAGGCGAGGCGATTCCGATCAGTGTGCGTTGCAGTAGGGAGTTTCATACAAATAATACTGAACGGCTTGAGTTGATACGGTGACGATCCCTTTCCGAGTTGATACGTGTACTACGACTGAGAAATTCCTTACAGAAATCCAGTACCACCTTTTGCCCGACCCGTAAATCGAACCCGAGTCCTCGTGCTTAGCAGTCGCGCTGTAAATCACTCGACCAACGAGGCAGTTCGAGGAGGATAGGATGGTTTGAGGTAACATGGGAAATGTGTATCTAGAAAGATATGGAGAAGACCTGTTCCGACCGTATTTACCAAGTTCGCTCGCCGACCTAAGCTACTACTAAACGAAATAATTATATTTTACATGAGAACCATTATTTATATTCATGAATTGTATGAATTTGATTAATTGTATTATAATGATGATATATTATAATGATGTGATGTCAATTTCCTTATTTAACATAATTTCAATTCTTGTGATAATAACGAATAATCCTAAATTTTAATTTTTAGTTTTAATTAGTTCTTTTTTTAACGTGTATTTCATTTTAAATAATTAATTAATTGTATTGTATTTACTTCATAATCTATGTTTTTTGTTTGTTTCTTTTTTACTTCAATTTATCTACATATCTGAGTAATGCTAAATCTAGTGGCACTTTTTACCTTATCCTAATATTGTTAACATGCGGATTATGTAGTGGGCTGCAATATTGTTAATACTTCATATGTATATTATTGTTATTTGTAGACGTTATATATTGTAGCTGTTTATTGTCCCTTAATAAATAAATAAATAAAATAAAACCAATATTTGAAAAAGCTCTGTTCTCTCTCATATCGTCTCAGTAAATCGTACTTTAAGACGTCTTATGAGTTTATATAACAGATATCTGTGTACATTAAATAAATAAAATAAATAAAATAAGCCTTTATTGCTGTTACTTATACAATGGTTAACCTTATAAACTATTTCTTATTTATTATACTTGACATTTACATACTAATTATTTTTACATAGCGGCAATCGGTTCACATTTTATTTTTCCTGTAACAGCTTATCCTACGACAAAGGCCTCCTCCAAAGACTTCCATAATTCTCGATCCTTGGCTATACGGGTCCATTCAGGGCCTGCTACTTGCCTTATGTCATCTTCCCAGCGTTTACGCTGTCTCCCTTTGCTTCTTTTATCGCCCCTTGGGTACCACTCTGTTATTAACCTGGTCCACTTTTCCTTTGTGTCCCGCAACATATGTCCCGTCCATCGCCATTTTAGCGTTTTGCAAACATTGTGCGCATTTTTGAATTTCGTTTTGTTTCTTATTGTATCCAACTTTACCTTGTCTCTCCTTCTTACGCCAGCCACGCTTCGTTCAATGCTGTTCTGGCACACTTTTATTCTATTTGATAATTGTTCTGTTAGGGCCCATGTTTGGCAGCCGTATGTTAAGCAAGGGAGTATACACATGTTATACACTTTTCTTTTCTCTTTGATAGGCATGTCCTTGTTTTTCATGACTTCGCTGAGTGACCAATATCTCTTCCATGTATTGGCTATCCGTCTTTCAATCTCTTTGTGCATGGTGTCTTCAGCGGCTATGAGTTGTCCTAGGTATACGTATTCTTCGACATATTCTATCCTCTCTGAGTTGACTATGATGGTATGCGTCTGTGAAGAGTTAGTCATAATCTTTGTCTTTGCCGTGTTCATTGTAAGTCCAGCCTTCGCGCTTTGATCTGACAGTTGTTGTAACATTTGCTCTAATTTAATTGGACATTCTGCAAATAAGATCAAGTCGTCTGCAAATCGTAGGTGGTTTAGTTTTTCACCATTTATGTTCAGGCCTTCGTGATCCCATTGTAGATTCCTGAATATCATCTCTAGAGCCGCCGAAAACAACTTAGGAGAAATTGGGTCTCCTTGCCGGACGCCTCTCTCTATAGGAAATTCTTCCCCCGTAGTTTCAAGCCTGATTTGGGCTGTGCTTTTGGAGTATACTTTCCGGAGTATACGTATGTACTTTTTGTGTATTCCCTGTATACGTAGTGCTTCCCAGATATACTCATGTTCCAAGGAGTCAAAGGCTTTATTATAATCAACAAATCCCAAATAGTATTT
This sequence comes from Tholera decimalis, assembly GCA_943138885.2. Classification (NCBI taxonomy): domain Eukaryota; kingdom Metazoa; phylum Arthropoda; class Insecta; order Lepidoptera; family Noctuidae; genus Tholera; species Tholera decimalis. The sequence goes on from OW964571.2 coordinate 8,408,462, forward strand.
TTTATTATATTCTTTATATTTTTGTAGAACCTGCCTTAGAACATGTATATGGTCTATAGTTGAATATTTACTGCGGAACCCCGCCTGCTCTCTTGGTTGATTTTCATTTAGGGTAGAAGTGATTCGTGACAGAATTATTTTTGAGAAGACTTTATAGACATTGGACATCAAACTTATAGGTCTGTAATTACCTATATCTCCTTTATCTCCTTTTTTATGTAATAATATTATTGTTGATTTAGTCCAGTCTTCAGGGATAATTTCAGTCTCTATTATTTTGTTAAATATATCCGTTAATATAGGACCAATGACTGGTATAGTAGTTTTTAACACTTCATTTGTGACTTGATCGGCACCTGGTGTCTTGTCTGTCTTTTGCGTATTGATTGCTCTAATTGTTTCTTCAGTTAATGTTTTAGGGATTGCTTCAGAATCTTTATTATTTGTTTCATTTGTTGTTTCTTTTTGGTTTTTGCTTTGGTAAAGCTTTCGATAATAATCTGTAGCTGCCTTTAGTATTTCTACTCTTTTGTTTGTATAATTGTTATCTATGTTCTTTACTTTTAGCATCCAATCTTTTTTACTGTTCAGTTCCTTTATTGCTTTTTTAATTCCACCGGTTCTTTCTATATATTTCTTTAATGTTGAATGCCTTTTAATTTTCTTGTCTTTCCTGATGTTTTGGTTGATCTTTTTGCTGAGTTCAGATATTTTAGGGCGGTTAGCTTTCTTTTCTTTCTGTTGTAATAATTCCTTCCTTTCTTGTAATAACTGGTATGTCTCATCTGAGATTACTCTTTTACTCTCTGCGTTTGTTTTCTTCGTTTCTGTTCTCAATAGGTTTATAATCTTCTCGTAGTGTTCCTGAATAGAAAGTGGTTCCTTTGTTTCATTATTTGTTAGTTCCTGTAGTTTATTCAAAAGTTGAGTGGTATTACCCGTACATACAATGGCTGAATTATTTGTATGAAATTGTCTTTTGGTCTTTACTTTTGTTCCTGTTAGTTTTGCACGAACCATTTTATGATCCGAATTGAAATTCAGGTGGTGTATGACGGATATGTCTTTAATGATTTTGGCATTGTTAGACATAATAAAATCAATTTCGTTTTTATGAAGTCCGTTTGGGGAGGTCCATGTCCACTTCTTTGATTTCTTTTTCTTGTAAAAACTATTCACGATCTTAAGTTTGTTTTCTAGAGCAAAGGAGACTAGTCTGGATCCATTTTTGCTCCTTTTTCCCTGTCCATATTGTCCCACCGTATATTCTTCTCCGCTGTTGTTGCGTACTCCTATTTGCGCATTGAAGTCACCCATTACTATAACATTTTTGTTGCAACTTTGCATAGTAGTTTTCAGATCTTCATAGAATTTTTCAATATTGGTTACATCTTCCTTCTTATTCGATTCAGTTGGAGAGTATGCCTGGATGATTGACCAGTTTTCTTCTTTATTTAAAGGCAACGTTATGTTCAATACTATTATTCTTTCAGATATTCCTTTTATTTCTTCTACTCTGTGAGCTAGGTTCTTTTTATCTCTCTGTGTACATTATCACATGTCAAAAACCGAAAAGTTATCATAATATATTTTTTTTGCAAATTAGTTAATAACACAATTACACGTCACTTTTTCTCGTAAATAAATACATCAGGCCGGAGTGAATAGGTTACTTCTAGGTAAGCGTTTTTTGTTTCATCTTCGATTACATCATACCATACTATCGGGCGAGATGGTGGACTAACTCGCCTATAAATTCAATGTGACTGAGGCTTCTAGCGATAAGACCGCTCATTGTATAATTCTTTTTAGTAGTTAAGTCCTTATTTGTTTTACTGTTATGGTGTACAATGAAGAATATATCTATCTATCTTCGTAAAGGTAGGTACGATTATTAAAAATTACATTCTGGCGCAGTGGTTAAGGGATCGGCTGCTGCGTTGCGTATCGCGGATTCAATTCCCGTAAGTGATAAATCTATACTACCTATACTATTATACTACATATATATGCACATTCCTGATACATTTTTATTAGGATTCCTGTGGACTAGGCGATTTATCTAAATCCTCTACCTGTGCTGTCCTTTCTAGATCCAGCCACGTGAAATATCTGCCTGTACATATTGACAACTTGCTCAATTGGAAGTGGCATATTACTAACGTTACATCTCGGGTTCGGAAACTCATATATATATTTAAAAATCTTCGCTATTCTGCCGACTTCAATGCTCTAACGTGTATTACGCTTTATTTCAGTCGATTCTCGCCTACTGTATATCGGTTTGGGGTAGATCTGCAAAATCGCACATATTGTCCTTGGAACGAGCGCAAAGAGCGGTACTCAAGGTGATGTCTAATAGGCCTTTTAGGTACCCTACTTCTCAGCTTTATAATGACAGTAAAGTTCTGAGTGTCAGACAGCTCTTCGTACTAGAAACTGTTTTAAGCAAACACATCTCCTTGGTATATGACGACAATATTGTAGAGACGCAGGTGACCAGGGGCGTGCATAGGATTATGACAGGGCATGCGGCGGAGTAAAAACACACAAAAACTTCTTCTTTTATAGATTTTTAGCATAGCCACAGCCACGCATCGTAGCATGGTGGCGATGCGTGGCTGTGAATAATTTTGTTTGTTTAAACGCGCTAATGTTCAAAGTATTGGGTGAATCTGGATGAAATTTGGTATCTAAGTAGCTTGAAACTTGAGGCTAGGCTAGGCATTTTACCCAACTGCAAAAGAAGGAGGCTTATGTTATTATCATGAAAACGTCCATGGGAGCAAAGCCCCTCGTGACTACTATCCTTACTTCCTTACTAATATTATAAATGCGAAAGTAACTCTGTCTATCTGTGTGTTACGCAATCACGCCTAATCTACTCAACCGATTTTAATGAAATTTGGTACGGACATAGTCTAGAGCCTGAGAAAGAACATAGGCTGCGTTTTAATGCGAAAAAAAGCCTATAAGGTGTTGAAATAAGGGATGAAAGGTTGTATGGAAATTACGTGATTTTTAAAGCTAGAAACTTGAAACTTTTTTTAAACTTTTGATTAGATGTTAATACATATGACATTTAAAATATGTATGAGTTTTATTTCTAAAATAATTAGTCTAAAATATTAAATATGCTGCCGAAAGCCACTATTCCGCGCGGACAAAGTCGCAGGCACAGCTAGTAAATCTATACTAATATTATAAAGCGGAAAAGTTTGTTAGTTTGTTTGTTTGTTTGTTTGTTTGCTTGAACGCGCTAATCTTCGAAAGTACTGGGTGGATTTGGATGAAATTTGGTATGGAAGTAGCTTGAAGCTTGAGGAAGGTTATAGGCTACAATTTACCCGAATGCAAAAAAGGAGAGTTATGTTTTTACCGTGATAGAATCCACGGGAGCGAAGCCCCGCGAGAGTACTAGTAATAAATAAATTCATCCAAAATTCCACACTAATATTAAGTAAGATACTCAAAGGACTTTTATTTCAGTCTCAAGTTGCCAAGAACTTCTTGCCTGTTCCTTTACAACAAATAAGAAATGACAATTGGCATTTCCTTTCACATAGTTTTCGCAACAAAACAGTAATATTTTCCATTTATTACCCATCTGCGAAATGATAAATGACACATTACTAACAGAACACAAACGTCAATGATTTATTCGACATTTTTGCTCAAAAGGTTACAAAGTGTGGGAATAAATTCATATGATATACTCGTTTAGGTTTCGTTCCATGCCCCTTGCGAATGATTTAGTAGTCTTTTTGTTCGGCGACGACATTGTACTTACTAGGGTTGCTAGACGGAAACTAGTCTATAAAATATAACATGATGTAACATTATGTCTGTAGGTATATTATTATTAGTATATTATTTATTATATTAGGTATATTATATTATATATTATTATTTAGTAACTTTAAGCTTGATATTAACAGAACCCAACCGTCACTAATGAGGTATATTAAACGATGAATGCTGTGTACAGTAATAATTGGACCTCAGATTTATGTAATGTATATTGTTATAACTGTACTAAATGCCTTAGTCTGTAGTCTGTCTCTGTACTTATATATAAAATAAAAATAAATAAAATAAATAAATATACTTTTTTTTCGGTGGGAAATATCACATTTGGACCAGTTTTTAGAGTTCCGTACCCAAAGGGTAGGGCTTCGCTGTCTATCTGTCTGTTACCAGGCTGTATCCATGAACCGTGATAGTTTTTCCACAGATGATGTATTTCTATTGCCCCTATGACAACAAATACAAAAAATATTTAAGGGCGCCCCCTTAAATATTTTTTGTATTTGTTGCATGCAACAAATGTGCTATTTTTGCTCGATATTAATAACGGCAATGGGTAGACACTTGTTATATTTTGAAACCACGGCTTCAGTCTCTGAGCTATGACGACACTGAAAAATTAATTTCGTCAGTACAGTCAATTAAGCTATTCAAAACACATACTCATGTTAATGCGCACGCGTTCAGACACACACACACACTTATTTATTATTATTATTGATTTACTATGGTACGGAAGCCATCGTGCGTGAGTCCAACTCGCACTTGCCCGTTTTTTGAATAATTATTTTCGCGGGAAGATTGTTTTGTTTGGATGGAGATCATCAAATCACTCCCGTTCTGGAGTGTAAGAGAGTGTCAGTCTTACTAACTAAAAATCCACCCTGCTCCTACAGGTGCCCCTGCATTCCAGGACCACGGTATCTTGTTAGAGCTTTCTCGCAACCCCGGCAGACGCCTGTTCGTCGCCTTGATCGTTAAGTTGAGTTAGCGCAGAAAAGTCTTACGACTTTATTTGATAAGGTGAATTCCAAGATTTCTGCGGATGGAATCCACCTCCTTGACTTTTAAAATATATTTATTCATCGTTAGTAAAACATGGGTTCGTAGTAGTTGCTATTTTGTCACTGCTGATTGCCATATTTTTTTCTATAGAAAATAAAAAATGTCTGTGAAATACATAATATGTAGGACATGTTGTCATATTGAAAAAAAATCACCAACAGCTTATATGTATTATATACTGGTTAATTTAACAGTAAGTAACTTTGGGGATATACGGAACAGGGTGTAAAATCCCGCATTCCTATTGAAAAGGGAGGATTCTCCGAGCAGACAGGTGTTTTTGTCTGGTGGGTAACTGCCCGATGTTTGTGATCGGGTGATTTGTATGTAGGCTAGTTGTGCGGTAAACTCTGCTTGCGCGATTCAGGATTTCTATCTTTTAGTTTGTATGTCGCGAGATAGATGTCGCTACATCACTCCCCTCCGAGACTGGAGGTCGTAGCAGGATGAATCGTCCATACATCTTGTGATGCTTGCCGGGCCAGTGGAAGGTAGGTTCCCGTGAGTCGGAACCGGAAGTCGCATAGTTGGCGGTGAGTCGGAACTGTCTGCGGTGCTGCCCCCTTTGAGTCGGGGTGATATCCCAGTGAGTCGGGATGACACTCTAGTGGGTCGAAGTGATCAATCAATCAATCAATTCATTTATTTCAGGCAACTTGGCCCATACAAATAAAATACTATAAATATACTAATACATATTACAACTAAAACCAAAGTTAAACAAAATACACAAAATAATTATATTATATAAAGCTAAATTACCACTCACTGACTGACTGACTCACTCATTGACATAATTGTTCTCCCAGATGGTGGATGGGGAGGTGGGTATATTTTGACAGATTCGTAAACAAGTAACTCTCAAACCTACGGGAAAAGTGCCAAACCTCCCCTTTTCCCCCCCCTTCTCCCCCCCCCCTATCGTATCTCGGAAACTACGAGACCCGTATTTTTTTCTTTTTACGGATTCGTATAGAGGAGGCTCGGTAAAGTAAAAACCATTTTTCAAAGTCCCCCCCCCCCGCCCCCCTTCTCCCCCCCTTTAGGCGGATCTCGGAATCTAAGAGACTTGGAACATTTTTTTTTTCAGATTCATTTAGAGGGGCAATGCTTTAGTCGAAATACTTGTGCAACCCCCCCCCCCCCCATCACCCCCCCCCCCTCTTTTTTTTTTTTTTTTCACAAGCACGCGAGGTGCTTGCACCTCGCGCAACACGCAAATACTTGATTTAGAGGGGCAATGCTTTAGTTTTTTTCACAAGCACGCGAGGTGCTTGCACCTCGCGCAACACGCAAATACTTGATTTAGAGGGGCAATGCTTTAGTTTTTTTCACAAGCACGCGAGGTGCTTGCACCTCGCGCAACACGCAAATACTAGTACTATATAAAGCTAAATTACCACTGACTGACTCACTCACTCATTGACATAATTGTTCTCCCAGATGGTGGATGGGGAGGTGGGTATATTTTGACAGATTCGTAAACAAGTAACTCTCAAACCTACGGGAAAAGTGCCAAACCTCCCCTTTTCACCCCCCTTCTCCCCCCTCCCTATCGTATCTCGGAAACCACGAGACCCGTATTTTTTCTTTTTTACGGATTCGTATAGAGGAGGCTCGGTAAAGTAAAAACCATTTTTAAAAGTCCCCCCCCCCCGCCCCCCTTCTCCTCCCCTTTAGGCGGATCTCGGAATCTAAGAGACTTGGAACATTTTTTTTTTCAGATTCATTTAGAGGGGCAATGCTTTAGTCGAAATACTTGTGCAACCCCCCCCCCCATCTCCCCTCCATCACCCCCCCCCCTTTTTTTTTTTCACAAGCACGCGAGGTGCTTGCACCTCGCGCAACACGCAAATACTAAACCCCCCCATCAATCCCCCCCATTTTTTTTTTTCACAAGCACGCGAGGTGCTTGCACCTCGCGCAATACGCAAATACTAGTTATATTATATAAAGCTAGATTACCACTCACTGACTCACTCACTGACATAATTGTTCTCCCAGATGGTGGATGGGGAGGTGGGTATATTTTGACAGATTCGTAAACAAGTAACTCTCAAACCTACGGGAAAAGTGCCAAACCTCCCCTTTTCCCCCCCCTTCTCCCCCCCCCTATCGTATCTCGGAAACTACGAGACCCGTATTTTTTTCTTTTTACGGATTCGTATAGAGGAGGCTCGGTAAAGTAAAAAACATTTTTCAAATTCCCCCCCCCGCCCCCCTTCACCCCCCCTTTAGGCGGATCTCGGAATCTAAGAGACTTGGAACATTTTTTTTTTCAGATTCATTTAGAGGGGCAATGCTTTAGTCGAAATACTTGTGCAACCCCCCCCCCATCACCCCCCCCCTTCTTTTTTTTTTTTTTTTCACAAGCTCGCGAGGTGCTTGCACCTCGCGCAACACGCAAATACCAATTTCTTTTTTCACAAGCACGCGAGGTGCTTGCACCTCGCGCAACACGCAATTACTAGTTATATTATATAAAGCTAGATTACCACTCACTGACTCACTCATTGACATAATTGTTCTCCCAGATGGTGGATGGGGAGGTGGGTATATTTTGACAGATTCGTAAACAAGTAACTCTCAAACCTACGGGAAAAGTGCCAAACCCCCCCTTTTCCGCCCCCTTCTCCCCCCCCCCTATCGTATCTCGGAAACTACGAGACCCGTATTTTTTTCTTTTTACGGATTCGTATAGAGGAGGCTCGGTAAAGTAAAAACTATTTTTCAAAGTCCCCCCCCCCCGCCCCCCTTCTCCCCCCCTTTAGGCAGATCTCGGAATCTAAGAGACTTGGAACATTTTTTTTTTCAGATTCATTTAGAGGGGCAATGCTTTAGTCGAAATACTTGTGCAACCCCCCCCCCATCACCCCCCCCCCCTCTTTTTTTTTTTTTTTTTTTTCACAAGCTCGCGAGGTGCTTGCACCTCGCGCAACACGCAAATACTTGATTTAGTGGGGCAATGCTTTAGTTTTTTTCACCAGCACGCGAGGTGCTTGCACCTCGCGCAACACGCAAATACTAGTTATATTATATAAAGCTAGATTACCACTCACTGACTCACTGACATAATTGTTCTCCCAGATGGTGGATGGGGAGGTGGGTATATTTTGACAGATTCGTAAACAAGTAACTCTCAAACCTACGGGAAAAGTGCCAAACCCCCCCTTTTCCCCCCCCCTTCTCCCCCCCCCCCTATCGTATCTCGGAAACTACGAGACCCATATTTTTTTCTTTTTACGAATTCGTATAGAGGAGGTTCGGTAAAGTAAAAACCATTTTTCAAAGTCCCCCCCCCGCCCCCCTTCTCCCCCCCTTTAGGCGGATCTACGAATCTAAGAGACTTGGAACATTTTTTTTTTCAGATTCATTTAGAGGGGCAATGCTTTAGTCGAAACACTTGTGCAACCCCCCCCCCCATCACCCCCCCCCCCCCTCTTTTTTTTTTTTTTTTTCACAAGCACGCGAGGTGCTTGCACCTCGCGCAACACGCAAATACTTGATTTAGAGGGGCAATGCTTTAGTTTTTTTCACAAGCACGCGAGGTGCTTGCACCTCGCGCAACACGCAAATACTAGTTATACTATATAAAGCTAGATTACCACTCACTGACTCACTGACATAATTGTTCTCCCAGATGGTGGATGGGGAGGTGGGTATATTTTGACAGATTCGTAAACAAGTAACTCTCAAACCTACGGGAAAAGTGCCAAACCTCCCCTTTTCACCCCCCTTCTCCCCCTCCCTATCGTATCTCGAAAACTACGAGACCCGTATATTTTTTTTTTACGGATTCGTAAAGAGGAGGCTTGGTAAAGTAAAAACCATTTTTCAAAGTCGCCCCCCTTGCCCCCCTTCTCACCCCCTTTAGGCGGATCTCGGAAATTAAGAGACTTGGAACATTTTTCTTTTTCAGATTCATTTAGAGGGGCAATGCTTTAGTCGAAATAATTGTGCAACCCCCCCCCATCACCCACCCCCCATTTTTTTTTTCTCAAGCACGCGAGGTGCTTGCACCTCGCGCAACACGCAAATACTAAACCCCCCCATCTCCCCCCATCACCCCCCCCCCCCATTTTTTTTTTCACTAGCACGCGAGGTGCTTGCACCTCGCGCAACACGCAAATACTAAACCCCCCCCATCTCCCCCCATCACCCCCCCCCATTTTTTTTTTTTCACAAGCACGCGAGGTGCTTATACGCAAATACTAGTCATATTATATAAAGCTAAATTACCATTCACTGACTCACTCACTCACTCATTGACATAATTGTTCTCCCAGATGGTGGATGGGGAGGTGGGTATATTTTGACAGATTCGTAAACAAGTAACTCTCAAACCTACGGGAAAAGTGCCAAACCTCCCTTTTCACCCCTTTCACCCCCCTTCTCCCCCCTCCCTATCGTATCTCGGAAACTACGAGACCCTTTTTTTTTTTACGTATTCGTATAGAGGAGGCTCGGTAAAGTAAAAATCATTTTTCAAAGTCGCCCCCCCTTGCCCACCTTTTCACCCCTTTAGGCGGATCTCGGAAATTAAGAGACTTGGAACATTTTTTTTTTCAGATTCATTTAGAGGGGCAATGTTTTAGTCAAAATAATTGTGCAACCCCCCCCCATCACCCCCCCCTCCATTTTTTTTTTTTTCACAAGCACGCGAGGTGCTTGCACCTCGCGCAACACGCAAATAGTACCTAGTCTAATACTATAATACTGCATAATCTCCAGTGGATCGGAGTGGTGCAGTGTTGCGTAGTGGCTGGCTGCTGCGTCGACCAGGAGAGAAGTGCGTCTCTGCTTGCTGACCGGCCGAAGTGCAGGTTGCTGTGCCAAGGTTTCTGAAGAGGCTGAGGTTGATGACCAGATATGCGCGTCCCACTGCATGCTTGTGGTCAGGATACCCGTAGAAGCCGAGGGTACTGGCTGGCTGTACGACTCGCTACTCGAAAGCTTGAAGGAAGTGATGATGAACTCACGCTGAACTAGCTTTGAACGAAGTCTGCGCTGATGTTTATGCTCGAGGTCACCAGTTTGGGGATATGCGAAACAGGGTGTAAAGTCCCGCATTCCCATTGAAAAGGGAGGATCCTCCGACCAGACAGGTGTTTTTGTCTGGTGGGCCCGATGTTTGTGATTGGGTGATTTGTATGTAGGCTAGTTGTGCGGTAAACTTTGCTTGCACAATTCGCCGTCCCCGGAGAACAAAATGATAACTACAAAAATGCAACTTTTCAGGAAAAATAAAAAACATGTTTTCGTTGATTGCTCCTTAAATACTGGACGTAGACAGATGATTGTCAGCTTTTAAAGAAGGTTATTTTTGTTTGTTCTAAATATTTTAGTGAAATACGCCTAAGTATCAAAATAGAGATATTATTTAAAAAATAAGAAGTTAGTCTAAATTAATCATCATCTAAGTTGTATAACGTCGATTATCCTTTTATTCTCCGTACAGCCTGACCAGAATCAAATATTGTACTCTTCACTTATCATTTTATTCTATGGGGTTTATGGAGCAAATGATACTAATAATACTTTAATATCGCCTTATTCTCGTAAATATTGTAAAAATGAAACTGATAAGGACTTTGAATTTAGCTTCCTAATTAAACAATGACATGGTAAAGACATCTTATACAAAGCGACTGGGTGGTTTTGAACGAGAATAAAATGATACCTGCATTTATCATTATCTAATCGAATATTTTTTTCACGAGAACATAATTCTATGACTATTTGTCATAGGTACTAATAAGTGGGAATAAATTCTGATAATATTATATTAACACTTTATTCTAGTAATTTTAGATTTTTTTTTTTATTTAGAATAGGTTCGCGTTTGACCACCATCTCACCTGATGGTAAGTGATGATGTGGTCGAATTGTTTTAATTGTTTGAATACTATTGTAATACTTTGTAACTTCGTAAATGACTGTATTAAAATTAGGGAAAAAATTGAGCGGATGTATTCGCACCCACAGATCCCAAAAATGGCATAACACTAAAAGTAAGATAATGGCAGTTATCATTTTATTCTCCGGGGACGGCGAATTCAGGATTTCTATCTTTTAGTTTGTATGTCGCGAGATAGATGTCGCTACATAACAAACAATTTTGGGCTTACATAGTTGCCAAAATCAGTCTATTTTTTTTATTAAAATCAATTACATCTTTGACTGATCCTATCACCATTTGAACAATTTTCTCAATAAAAACAAATAAATAAACTTTCGAATCGTATGCACAAATTTTAGAAAAGATTTTTTATGAGATCAAACTTTTTTTGAACATAATTTGTACGTAATAAAAACTTTTTACCAAAAAATTAAACCGACTCCCAAAAAACACTGCAAAGTGAAAAATAACTTTAATTTCGGTAGTCGGTGTCTTTAGTTTTGTATTTTCGTTTTTGGCACCGACTTCCGAAATTAAAGTTATTTTTCACTTTGCAGTGTTTTTTGGGAGTCGGTTTAATTTTTTGGTAAAAAGTTTTTATTTAACTCTTTTTAGTTGGTTGATTTTTAATTTACCTAGTTACAAGAGCCTAAATGTCAACTACTTATAACATTTTACAAAATATTGCTTTTCCCAATACTGGGCCGTTAATTTTTGAGGAGTTCTCCTGGTACTTCACCATCAGCTATACATCACCATATGCATTGTGACGAGCACCAAGTGCTTAATATCCATATTCAAGTAATCGAATCGCAATCTACGAAATACTTATTATTGAGTAGTTTCGGCGGCCATCTGTGGTCTTCATCATCAGTTCCACTTCCCCAAATGGTACTTTTTGAGAGCAACTGCACAATTTACTATAAGAAATACCCAAAATGCCATAGGTGTGCCTATAATATTTGAAGAGTTCCCTCGATTTCTCCAAGATCCCATCATCAGATCCTGACTTGGTGACAAATGGTACCAACTTCAAAGTATACCCTATCAAACAAAAAAAGAATTTTCCAAATCGGTTCAGCTGTCTTCGAGTACTCGGTGACCATACATTAAAAAAAAAAAAAACAAAAAAAAATATACGCGTCGAATTGATAACCTCCTCTTTTGGTCGTCGGTTGAAAATAACAAATTTTTTTGTAACTCTACGCTTTCAAAACACGTTGTTTGGCCGTTCATTATTTTTCTGTGATATAATAATTGGTCTTTTAGTAACAATAGTATAATTATAATAGTAATTGTAGTAACGAAACTGCCAAACTTTTGACGAAAGCATAGATGTTGTCGAAGGCTTGTTGGCTTAATGAGATCGGATAACTTTTTGACAGAAAATTATAAATTTAAACCTTATTCATTAATCGCCATATCCATTAGTGATAACCGCGTTCAGTAGTTTTTGAGTTTATCGAAAACTGAGAGACAGACGTGGCGGAAAACCTATTTCCTAAACTGTATCGGTCTTGCAGCTTTCTTAAAATGGTTTTCAAAATCTGCTTCAATCTTAAAAAATCTTATATCTCACTTTTCCAGTGCTTGGCATCCTTACAAGCCCGACTTCATTGTGGAAGTCTTAATATTGTGAGGCAAGTTGTGAAGGAAATAAAGCGTTCTGGGACTTTCAGTTTGGAGTCGGGGTACGTAACTTCATTCAAATATGTACGTTATTATACTGAAAACTGAGAATAGATGTATGTGCCGTAAATGACAACCAGCCGTTTTGGCAAGGTATGAATCGAAATAGTTTCGTAACAAAGGTTTTTGATTTGATTTGAATAATTTGATTTCATAATTTCTAAATTCTGGCAGTTGACTCTAAGAAAGTCAGTAATCCTCTATCACAAAATCTTAACAATAATCTTACTTCTTACTAATACCATAAATGCGAAAGTTTGTGATGGTGGATGTATACAACGTGTAACGGAAACCCCATATCTATCCAAAAAGACTGAAGACAATATCTGGTATGGAGTCTCTATGCAAAGTTTCAGCTCAAAATAAGTGACTCACAGAATTGAACACAAATTGTTGGTTTCGTATGTTTCTTGAATACCAATAATAACAAACGTGTCACAGCACTATGAGGGTCATCACTTTCCACGTCACTTGCCAATAAAACGATAATTCTCTTCGTTCTTCTTAATTTGAAAAATTCGGTCTCTGGTATCAATGTATTGAAATTTCTAATAAGTTCCACACATGTAGACATGGGATTACAAAACCCTTGCTATATCGTTTGTTATCATCCAAAGAAGCCGTACACTTGGTATGTATATACCCTTTAAATTACACGTTGTAGATGTGTGGATGTGTGTTACTCTTTCACGCAAAAACTACTGAACTGATCTGAATGTTATTTGGTAAGTACACAGCAGGCTGTTATTCTGGAAGTTAATGCAGGAAGTCAGTTGTCTAAAAAAACCTATAGTAGCCTATGTAATATAGGCTACTTTATCCCGGTATTCCTATGAGATCAGGAAAACCCTTACACGCAAATGACAGAATCTAGTAGAAAATAATGAAAAAAAAAAATGGATAAATGGACGAATATAAATTTTAAATGTCAATGTTTTCCATTTTAATTACACTGTGTACTACGCTCATAGACCTCACACACGTACCAACTCACTACCTCACTACCAAATTCACACCTACATACACATCCCTCTCACTCACTCACACTCAACCAATACACACTTCAACTCTCACATAAACACTTACACTCACAAATACAAGTTGCACAGCTTTAATTATTTAGCAATTTTTAAAATAAGATTAAAATTGTAATTAGTTTTAGTTTTATTATTAACAGGCTCTGTATGTGCCACCTGGTATATGGAAGAGGTCTTTTGTTACAGGTATCTTTTTACTTAAAAGAAGATCTCTGCAATGTTTTTGTTAAAACCTGTTGATTAAGAAATAAACTTTTATTATTATTATATTATTAACTACATGAGTCCGGTGGTCCTTCGAGCCGGATGTTGTTGTTATGATTGATTAAACCTTCGATAAGTGGAACTGCGTCCTTAGGGGAATTTTAGCCGTGCACATACACATGAAAGCAGGGTTAGGAAATTAAGGTAACTCACGGGTCTTCGTCGGCGCCACTTATTACCAACGTAGATTGATAAAGTATTAGTCTTGGTAGGTAGAAGTATGTTTGATTTAGAGCCGATAAAATTACCGCGCCATTTTCTTGTTGAGAGTGGTATTAGACTGACTTATGGACAGTGGTTTTGGATTGGGAGGAAGTGAATGAATTAAGGATGGGAAGAGATTAGAATGAGGAAATTTGACTGTGCATAGACAATTAGTATCGATTGATATGTTTTCTTTTTGATACTTTAACAGCCGGTGCTAGCCTAACATAGTTTAAAGTGAACACAAAGATTGGCATGTAAAAGTGTTTTATTTTCACTATGCTCGGAATAGTCTTCCTAAGCGATTGTGGCTAATATCATAATTGATTAGACATCTGCTCAGCAAATATTATAGTGCACAAGTATGTGCGTAGGTATAGGTGCACTTCCTGTTCCTGTACTCTCATAGCCCGATGGGACGGCAATCCGACATAACCGATAAAAGATCAGGCGCAGGATCAACGTGCTTTCCAAGGCACATGGTTATCACACCACCAACTCCTAAACTCCGGACTACTTTTTTTTTTAATTGAAAATAGGTTCGCGTTTGACCACTGTCTCGCCTGATGGTAAGTGATGATGTGGTCGAAGATGGAGCACACTTACTTAAAAGTAACCTATTCACTCTTGACTTAAAGACTCGTAGGTAAACAGACTCCGGCAGGGAATTCCACTCCTTAGGGGCTGTCTCCACGAGCGAGAGAATCGCGGTGATAATATCGCCGTGCCACGTATTTCTATACACTCTCTATGAACGCGTCTCCACACGGCGATGTTATCGCGGCGATGCGACGAGTGGCAATGTGCGCGCGTAACGTCGTCGTATCGCCGCGGTATCGTCGCTACTGGTGGCGCGCCCTCCGCGCTCTCGCAGCGAGCGCACGGAGGGCGCGCTGTCAAACACAGCGTCATTTCGCGCCTCGTCGCGGAAACACGGCGATTCCGTTACGAGTCGTCGCGGGCACGCGGCGATTCCGTTACCAGTCGCGACGATACGCTGGCTGAATAATCGCTCGTTCGTGGAGACGACCCGACGATAGAAGCGCGGATCCGTCGCGATTCTCTCGCTCGTGGAGATGGCCCCTTAGCCGTACGCACAGTGAAGGTATATCCAAAACGTTTTGTGCGTATGGGTGGGATGTCCACCATGTAACGATGGCGCTTCGCCGTTTGTCTCGTAGTCAGATGATGGAACGGGCTTGGCGGAATTAGATTGTGTAATTCCATTGCAGACTCCCCGAAATGTAACCGATAGAAAACCGATAGACTTGCAACTCGTCGTCGGTGTTCAAGGCTCTGGAGCTTTGACTCGACCAGTGCATCGTTGCCAATGAGTCTCTTAGCCCGCTTCTCGATAGACTGAGTAATTTCTAACAGAAAAACCCAATAGCACTGTTAGCCCGACTCGGGAATCTGACCCGAGATCTCTTGCTCGGCAGTCAAACTTGCAACCACTAGTCCACCGAGGCACTAAGCTCATAATTTGTGTAGACACCACTTATCCACTGAAATTCTAGATATATATATTTCCCGATATACGCGATACGTCTCGACTTTCTTACGCCTTGTGATTTGTCCCAATTGTCCTTTGATGGAGATATCCATTTTTAAGATTCCGTAGCCGAATGGCAAAAAACGGAACCCTTATAATTTCGTCATGTGTCTGTCTGGCTGACCGTCCGTATGTCACAGCCATTTTATTCCAAAACTATTAAGACTATATCATGTGAAACTTGGTAGGTAGATGTATTCTGTGAACCGCTTTCCGATTTAAAAAAAGAACCATAATTTTAAATATTTTACATACATGAAACTGAAACTGATTTTTTTATTAAACCTATGCGTGTGTGGTATCTATAGACAGGTCTTTAAAAATGGCATTGAGATTTCAAAAACAACTTTTTCATAAAGTCAATCATTTAAAAGATATACGCTTCCAAAGTGGTAAAATGTGTGTCCTCCCCCTCTAACTTCTATAATAATGGAGTTAAAAATTTAAAATAAATATATGTTGTAGATCTTAATGTAAACTTTTAATAAAAATTGGTTTGAATGAGATCGGGTCAGCAGTTTTTGAGATATATCATATTTTATAAAACCACAAATATAACTTTGTAATTCATACAAACACTATGAAAAACAAATTTATTTGGCGTAGTTACTACGGAAACCTTCATGGGGGAGTCTGACTCGCACTTGGCCAATTTTTTCCCATTGACCCAAATTCCACTTACCTCCTTAGTCTATACTTGAATTAAGTGATATTTCTTTTGTAGATAAGAAGTGGAATTCCCTGCCAGAGTCTGTATTTCCTCATAGTAATAACCTGGGAGTCCTTTAGTAGGGAGTCCTTCATCGTTAACCATCAGGTGAGATGGTAGTCAAACGCGGGCCTATAAACGTCATTATTAATAGTAAATTTAAACTATGTAGATAAGGTTGTGGTTACTGTTTTGTGAGCAATGTTGATGATAAGAAATACACAAATTAATGTGCCTGACTCAGTGATGTATTATAAAAGGAGGAAGATATGTTACTTTCTAAGATCGCAATCAGTAAACCTGGGCTCGGCGCACGAATACATGCACGGTAACTCACACATCTGTGTTCAGTGTCATCATCATTCCCAAACCTACAGTTGCCGATAGACAAGGACAGAGACGGCGCTGTAGTGCGAGCGAAATCACCTCAACTGTCGAATGTATGCGATTATTAATGAAATTGCATGTATTAGGTAACTAGTAAGTGATCCGACGACCCATATCTCTTATTTTTCTTCCTGGTGCAATTAAAACACTGTTTAGCTACACAAGAAGTCATTGTGATGCGTATTTATTCCAAAAAAAGCCTTCAAACACGAAGAGACGAGAATATCTTGAGCTGTGTGATCAACAATGTTCCGTGCGCGATTGAGCGCTAACTACGGGCAATCACTTAGTTTAGTAGGACCAAACGCTGTGTCTAGTACCGTATCTTCCTCCTTTTAATACATCAATGGCCTGATTGGCTTCCATCCTACTGGGCCACAACTTTTGAGAAAAGTCAAGTTTTGGAAAGTCATCGAATGATAAGATATGTCACTGGAAACCTCGGTGGTAACCATAAGGACATGGAGCTCTTGGTGCAACGCTTGTTAGATTAATCCTTTTTTTCTGGTGCGAAAATCAAATAATTCCTTCCGCTCTGCGTAGAGTGGAAGGAAGTGTAGACTTCTACTGATTAAAAACCCACCCAGTTCCTTCAGCTTGTCTGTTGTCTTGCCTTGTGTTCCGGGGCCGCGGTATATCGTTGAAATATTCCCGCAACCCCGGCAACTGTACCACCACTGCTTTGGGCGGAATAGATTAAGAAAATGATTATGATTAGTTTACACGTGCAGTCCTACTTACATAAACCATGACACAAGATCTGTGTACACGAATCAGATCAGACATAATAATGCATATTTTATGTTTAATGACGTCATCGCTCTCAGAGATATTGCTTTTGATATCTGATCTTTATTATTCCCCTTCTTGTTGCGCCCGAGGGGCTAATATCCGTGATAATGGATGCATTACAAGAGAATCTGCCGGTGGTAGCGGTTGGCTTTTCAGATAGTGTTAAAGACTCAATTTTCAGCAAATTAGTGAGTGAGCCAGAAGTTGGTTCACGACGTTCATGATTTGAAATTGGTCGTTTTCTATGGAGAAGAACCGGCAAGAAACTCCACAGTTACTATTTTAATAATATCATATACAGGTTAATTAAGTATGAGAGGACAGTATAGACCACTTAATACAGCACAATGGAATTAAAAATAACAAATTGTAAAACAAATCTAAGAGTTTACAGTGTTCGCCCATTCACAAAAAAGCTTTATATCATGTTAAAATAAACTTGACATCTATGTATCAATCATTTTAGCATATATATAGAACACTAAAACAAACTATATTGTCTCTGGGTTTTAGACACAATTAACAAGTTCTTTTTAAGGTGTTGAGATATCCGCTTGAACAACAAATATTACCGACGTCTAGGTCACTCACTGAATAACAGAGCAATAGTTACTTCATGCATCCATACTAATCTTACTAATTTTATAAATGTAAAAGTTTCTGAACAAGCAAAAACTACTGAACTTATCCGAATGAAATTTGATAAGTAGATAGTTGGAATTCCCACAAGATCGGTATTTACGCGGGAAAACCATTCCATACGAACGAAGTCGCGGGCAGAAGCTAGTATTGTAAATGCAAAAGTTTCTCTGTCTGACAGTCCGTTTGTTAAGCTTTCACAGCTAAAACACAGCACCGATTTGGATGAAATTTTTAATGAAAACAGTTGAACACATCGTGACAAACTTAGGTTACTTTTTTTCAAAAATCAACCCGTAAAGGGCTGAAATAGGGTTTGAGAAATCTAAACAGCTTAACCGATTTGAATAAATTTTGAATTTTTTGTTCGGGTTAGATTGGAAGCCGATTAAACCATTGTTGGGATAAGGCTAACCAGATGATATAAAAGATAAATCTTAAAAGGTCGAAATTATCATTGTGAATTTTTCTGTAGGTACATCTTTTTATGATATACATACAATACAGTAGTAGGTACATAATGTTTCCGGGGTTGCAGGAATGATTTTATGAGATATCGCGGCCCCGGAACCTAAGGGCAGCTGAAGGAACAGGGTGGGATTTTAGTCAGTAGAAGTCTGACACTCCCTTCCGCTCCACCCAGAGCGGGAGAAGTCATTCGATGATTTTCATTCCCGGAAATAAAAGGTACATAATGTTTATCCCTCGTTAAGTTTATCTAGATTTTGGTTTCTACATAACATTACAAATTATTGAAAATCTCGACTTCTCTCTTTACTGCATTATTTTAAAATATTTTTTTTTCGCTCAGTTACAAAATTCACATCTAGAAACACAACAAAGAAAACCTGGCTTAGGTTTCATATCAAAAGTATTCCATGGAATATTCAAAACAATTTTTTGACCTTTATCTACAGTCTGGGAGAGGCACGTGTATAATAACTTAATTCCATAAAATAGAATTGAATAGAAATGCTAATAAAAATCTTTTTCTTGGAAACCTAATACACTCCAAGGTAACTGAATATTGTCTAGTAGTTTCTGCCCGCAACTTTGTTCCCGCGGGAGCGTTTTCCCGTGTAAATCCCGATCCCGTGGGAATTCCGGGATAAAAATTAGTCTATGTGATGTACCAGAATATTACCTATCTACCTACCAAATATCATTTAGATCCGTTTTGTAGTTTTTGCATTGAAAATTCAACTACGTAATACGTATTTATGTAATTATATCATTTACGTGAATCTATATTGATACATCTTCTATACATAATCAATATATAAAACAGTAAAAAAGTGTGTCTATACGTTGAATATATAAAGAAAAATATTTGAAGGTGGTTTAGAAACAGTAATACAGCAAGAATTTAAAATAAAATGTCTGTCTGTTTATCTGCTCAAGTACACACCAATCGCCGAAACTACTAGATGGATTAGAATGAAACTTATATTGTTATATAGCTATTAAGTCTTAACACTTTAATTGATTTCGGAAACTGGATACCATTGAAACCCAGCCTGGGTTTCAATGTGTTTTATATTCACCGATTGCGGTACTCGTCAGGAGCAAACCATGATCCTTTAATGACCTCTCAAACGCCACTGAGGTCGCGACTAACGTGACTACCTACTGGCCCCAACATAACATTTAAATGGATTAACTACCATCGATTCGAAGAAGAAGTATGAACAATGGAGATAAAAAACTTTGTTTTATTCCAAAACTCTAGATACTAAAATCTGTTAGGTAAGTACTTATTATGTAACGTAGGATAAAATTCTGAGAAATTCAGTTGGAGCTACCTTTAACTGGATTAACTAACAAAATACTTGTCTAAACATAAGTCCTTAACATCACGCCTTTATTCTAGAAGGGTAGGGTTTATGTTTAACCAAATCATAGATACAACTTTCAGACTTAGTTATGTCTGTTTAATCTTAATTTCTTAAAAGAACATTAACTAACAAAAGACTTGTCTAAACATAAGTCCTTAACATCACGCCTTTAGTCTAAAAGGGTAGGGTTTATGTTCAACCAAATCATACATACAACTTTCAGACTTATTTTTGTCTGTTTTATCTTAATTTCTTCAAAGAACATTTATACATAAATCATAACGTACAGCATTCAGAAAAAAATAACCCATGAATAGGTGTCCCATGGCTAGGTAGCTAGAGGACACTTTTTTTTTAATGTAGGTCTGGGTGGTAAAACATCAAATGACTTCTCCCGCTCTGGGTGGAGTGGACAGGAGTGTCAGACTAACTAAAAACCCACCCTGTTCCTTCAGCTGCCCTTAAGTTCCGGGGCCGCGGTATCTCGTTAGAACTTTCCCGCAACCCCGGCAGGCAATGTCCCTATAGGATCCCATCACTATTGCTGACAGCTCTTTGAGGCGCGCGTGGAACACAACGCGTCGCCGACCCGGGCCTGGTCCTTACCGGACGGTGAGCTAACCCTGCTCGCCGTCCTCAAGCCCGCGCCTACGGTAGCCGGAGATCTGCACGCGATCCCCGACCCCCGGGGCGTCTCCCGCAGCGGCTGGAGATCTAGGTAGGTACCTAGGTATATACTTGTTACTTGTAAGACAGTCAGTAATTAAAGTCATCGCGTACGTATTAGGTATGTATGTCGTAGTTACATCATTTCCTTAGCCTCTTCCTTCAACTGTATTAGGATCGGTTTCCAGTCTAGGATCCAGTTAGACGGGAAGACTATCTTCTGATCCAGCAGAGTACTATATGGCGCGACAGTTTATCTGAACTCCACAATCCAATAGCTAGGTAATACAATACCCCGGGTCGGCGGCGCGTCGTGTTCCCCGGGTCGGCGGCGCGTCGTGTTCCCCGGGTCGGCGGCGCGTCGTGTTCCCCGGGTCGGCGGCGCGTCGTGTTCCCCGGGTCGGCGGCGCGTCGTGTTCCCCGGGTCGGCGGCGCGTCGTGTTCCCCGGGTCGGCGGCGCGTCGTGTTCCCCGGGTCGGCGGCGCGTCGTGTTCCCCGGGTCGGCGGCGCGTCGTGTTCCCCGGGTCGGCGGCGCGTCGTGTTCCCCGGGTCGGCGGCGCGTCGTGTTCCCCGGGTCCGCGGCGCATCGGGTTCTACGCGCGCCTCAAAGAGCTGTCAACACCAGTGACGGGACCTCATAGGGCCGTTGCCTGCCGGGGTTTGCGGGAAATTTCTTTTTTTTTTTTAATTACCGGTGGGCCCACTCTTGACCTCGATCTCGCCTGATGGTAAGCGATAGATGAGGTCTAAGATGGGACGAGCGAGCACAGAAGATGCCTATTTACTCGTGCTTTAAAGGCTGAAAGGTCATAAGTGGCAGGGAACACAGAAGCCGGCAGAGAATTCCACAGCTTGGCTGTGCGCACAATAAATGTGGAAGAGAAGCGCTTGGTACGACAAGACGGTATATTAACCAAGTGTGGGTGGTACCCAGCCGTGCGTCTGGTAGACCGGTAGTGAAAGGGAGATGGAGGAATCAGATCATGGAGCTCCTGCGCACACTCCCCGAAGTACAATCTGTAGAAAACCGACAGGCAAGCAACGCCGATGAGCCAGGCTATGAAGCTTGTCCACCAGCACCTCGTCGCCTATAAGCCTTTTAGCTCTGCGCTCGATCGAGTCCAATGCAGCAAGCTGGTACTTTGCAGAGCCATCCCACAAGTGGCTGCAAAACTCCACGATTATAATATAATATAATATAATAATATTTAATATTTCTATCGAAATACCGCCGCCCTGGAACTTTAGGGCAGCCGAAGGAACAGGGTGGGTTTTTAGTCAGTAGAAGTCTGATACACCCTTCCGCTTAATCCAGAGCGGAAGAAGTCATTCGATGATTTTCCCACACAGAGAAAAAAAAGGTAATAATATTAATAATAATAAGTTTATTTTGTCATTAATAGATTTACAGTACATTAAAATATGCAATCAAAGCTCTTAAAGAAAAGACAATTATCATAAAGATTAATGACCCCCATGCTAGGAAAATCCTGTGTTATGGGGACGTTGAATTCGTCCATGTGAACTTCTTAGTACAAATATATTTTGCAGGTGACACTATACCACTTAGAGCCGGGGCACACGATGCGTTACGGCGGCAGTGCGGCGCCGGAGCGGTGTCGCTGCGTCGTCTTACATAGAAATATCTGTGGCATACACACGATGCGCTCCGGCGCCGCACCGGACTTGCAACCACCAAGACGAGGCGGGGAGGGGTGAATGCGTTGCGACGTCGGAGCGGCACCGCTCAGTTGTTTTGCGTCCTGTCCATCACTGTTCCTTAGTGCAACAAAAGGACAGATCCAGTATCGTCGTACGCTTCTACGTCCATTTCGGCGGTGGCGTAATAGTAGGGCCAACAACAGACGTCTTTTACGATCCATTTTCATTAACAGACTGTCCAACGCTGCTACGGCGCCACTGCGACATAACAACGTTACGGCGCCGCACCGCTCGTGTGCCCACTGACACGGTAAAATCTTTGCGGTGCGGCGCCGCAACGCATCGTGTGCCCCCGCCCTTAGCAAGACCACATTCAGAGATTCAACTTTCTGGTTTCTAACTACACGTAACGACTGTCAAATATGTGCAAATGATAGCTGGGAGTCTGGGACCAATGGCTTAACGCGATTTCCGAGGGACGGAAGAATCCCGTCATGTTAACACGGTTACCCTTCCATGAAGTGGCCTCGGCTAGCGTTGCTTAACTTTGAAGATCAATCCATGCTGCTCTTATTATTCAGCTAAGAGCTCCTCTTTTTTTAATAGATAGACAGAGATTATAAAATTTCAGCTGCGACGAGCCATCTCTTTTTACATGACCAACAGTAAATAAGTTATGATGACGACACATACACAATAGTAAATTTTGTTCTGGTGTGTACTGAAATTTTTCCGACAAGACATCACGGGGGATTGAAGGGGGGCGGAGGGGAATCAACAGTTTCAGTTTCAGCAAGCTCGGTAACACTGAACCAGTCTGTCTCCGTAACTGGCCGCGGACGCCTGTGTTTCCTAGCGCGCGTGCTAGCGTATTACGACTACTGAAAAAATATATGTGCAGTTCCAAATTGAGTGATAAAATAAAATTCTCGAGTGTGTTTTAATTTTTTCATAACGCAGTGTTTTCTTGATAAATTTTTTTCCCATGTTTTTTTAAATTAAGGAACCGTGTGTGGATGCCATTTAAATTCTGATTAAATCGTTTTGTTTTTTTTTTTTAATTATTGTTTCTCGTTTCTTGGTTGTGTGAATATTGGAGTGGTTGTTTAACTGATTTCAAAATAAACAGGTAAGTTTTAGAATGACGTAGTAAAATTATTTGAATTTATTATTCTGTTCACAGTTTTGTTACATATTTTTTTATATATATAAACATGGTGCATTGTGTGAATCATTTTATTGCAAATAAATTATTGTATTACTGTATTGTTTTCAAAAAATACGATTTCGAAAATAAATCAAATATCAGCCTGATATTTTATAAAATATTGCAATTTTTCTGCCCTTTCGAAGAGGAATGAATAGCCCTTTTATGAGCCAATTTTATCATCCATCACTCGACAAGTAAGAACATTTTTCACCAATTTATTTAGTAAAAGAGCAATGTGTAGCGAATTACGAAACGCCCCTAGGGAAGCTTTCAATTTGTAACACATGGCTGTAACACGTGATTTCGAATAAATTTCTTTAAGATCATTATTCGGTAAAATAAGAAACAGTTCGTTTCCTTTTCTATCAGTTTTCCTTATAGTAACTTATAATGTTAGTAAACAACTCAATACTCGGAAAACGCTCGTAATAAATTGGCTTAAAATGTAAATTTTTAAATAAAAATGTTAGAGAGGCGGTTAGAATTTATTTAAGAAAATTACGTAGATTTTTCTTTGAGTTTTCTTGTATGAACTTAAATAATTACACATATTTTTTTGCTTTTGAAGCGACAATGGATTACGAAAACCTTTTAATAAAAAATCAAATATAAGTTTATGCAAAAGCACTTAATATTTAATGGAAAACGATCTTTTGATTAAAATATTGAAAGTCAAGTCGCTGAAATAGTGCGTGGAGTTGACATACAGTGACTCGGAAAATAAGGTCAAATAGTGAAAAAATAATAAGGAACTGAAGTTATTACCCACTCTTGGAATAATATGGCGACGTTAATTTTTTTTCGCGCGTATCTTGTTATATACATTGCTTTAGTTTAAACCCATCAAGAGTGAAATCTAATCATTTATTTATTTATTTATGTACACACATGACACTTATAAAGGAAAAAAATAAATACAGACAAAGGTGCTGCTTATTACCTAAGAAATTTCTTCCAGCAGACCTGCGACAGGAGAGTTGAAGAGATGATAGACACAGTGTGTATAAATACTAATTACGATATAAAACACACTTAGCTATAAAATTAAACTTAAATGATATATTTAATAAATATATACATACATAGAATTAAAATACAAATTTATATTAATGCTATAAAAATATATACCTATAATAAATATATAAAATTACGGGATGTTAGATAGGTAATGATCTTTGACCTGCTTTTTGAAAATACTAACGGATTTAGCTTCGCGGATTTTAGCGGGAAGTGAGTTCCACAGTCGTACTGCATGAAAGGAGAAGGAGTGGGAATAGAAACAGGTTTTATGGGATGGGAAATTACGACGGACGGATAGGGAGCCACTTGAGATCCTTGCGAAACTGAGAGACATGATCGTATTTCCTCAGACCAAAAACAAAGCGAATCATGTTATTTGTAAAGCTTATTTTTAATGTGAATGCGAGACACTAGACTTTTAGATACGTTTTGATTATTTATTATTTTGTACTCTGTTATTTGGTATCATACCTAAATAACTGTAAGTACTTTAGTTTTTGCCTGTGACTTCTTTCTGCGGGATCAGGATTTACACGGGAAAACCGTTTTCCCGTGTAAATCCTGATCCCGCTGGGGTTCCGGGATAAAAAGTAGCCTGTGTGCCTAGGATGTCAACTATCTAATTAACGTTAAAAAACTACTCATCGATAAATGCTATTATACATTGAATGAATTTTTTGACTCTGACTTTAAAACATAGTACCGTAAGACATTTGTATTTTATTATTATATTTTTTGTGACATAGTACATGCGTAATGTAATTATTTGACCCTACTGTATACTGACATTGCTATTTTAATTTGACATTTATTTAAATTTCCTAATTTGATTTGACATTTATTTAAAATACCTATTTTAATTTGACTGATGAATTATTCCATTTAGAGCTTTACAACATTAATTATTGTGATTATTTTTATTTTGATTTTCTAGTTTGTATAAAGCCACTCTAATCTATATAATATGTAAAATTGCTGTGCCCCACAGGGTCCATGTGAGCTATTACCTATATATTATTAAGGTCTTGTTAACACATATTATTGCAATAAAGAATGAATTGAAATGAATTGAACTACGTATCAAATTTCATTTGTATCCGTTTTGCAGTTATTGCGTGAAAGAGTAACAAAAATCCATACCACCATCCTCACAAACTTTCGCATTTATAAGTTAATAAGATAAGATAAGAAGTAAGATCGTGGACACATTGTAAAAATCAAGTATGTTGTGGAGTTTCTTGCCGGTTTTTCTCCATAGGAAACAACCATTTCGAACCATGCACTAATTTCTAACGTTTTATAAGTGCCACTTTTTTGGCGCTCAACGCATGGCACATAACTGTATATGTTTCTATATAATTATATACGCATAGCGGTCATTTCAAACAATAAATAATAATAACATCCCACCTATACGCACTAAACGTTTTGAGAATACCTTCATTGTGCGTACGGCTAAGGAGTGGAATTCCCTGCCAGTGTCTGTGTTTTCCGATAGCTATAACCTAGGGGTCTTTAAGTCAAGAGTGAATAGGTTACTTTTAGGTAAGCGTGCTCCATCTTCGACCACATCATCACTTACCATCAGGTGAGATGGTGGTCAAACGCGAACCTATTATTAATAAAAAGAAAAGTTATAAATGTACGTATTAAATATGCCGTTTTAAGTTTTAATAAATCTGTTAGTGACTTAGCCAGTTTTAACACTTTAGATATATCATCGTAATTTTCATAATCTACTTAGTCTTTTCTCAACTATGTACATATGTTGTTGCTGGCGAACCGTTTGGATGCAGCTAAGGCTAATTTTGCATGGAGCTACTGACTATCTCATCTTTAAAACCCAGTAACTTGGTAACACCTGACAGCACCTGTCAAATGACTGTTAGGGCCATGAGCTTAAAGGACGTAGGTATCTCTATGATTATTTATTGTTATTGTATTATAGAAATGAGCCACAGATCCAAAAACTGACGTAAACGTCATGTTTAAACGTTAAAATTAACTATGTTTTCGAAAAAGAAGAGATTTCGTGTAAGTGGTGCCACATGATAGCATAAATTCTCCTAAAAAACCTCGTTCTGTGCAATCCTGAACAAATGTCCACTATTTTTACACAGTATTAAAACAAACCTACCGTTTTCTTCGTTTGACAGTGAATTAAAAACATACGACCCTTTTCTCTTCACCGTGAAAAGAAAAACATGTCGTGTTAGTTCGTCCGGGCCACAGAGCATGGAACACACAGTGATGGCAACTGAGGCGGGTTGTCAAAAAACACCATAAAATCCGAACATGCAATTGAGTGAATTTAGTTTACCAAACGATATTGGCAATTCGTGGCTATAGGATATTGACAGCTTATTTATTATATTTTTCAAAACAAATACAAGACGAATTTAAAAAAAAAATATTTCAAATATTATAAATAACGAACTTGCAAATTTTCAAAAGAATTGTAGAAAAACTTCAAAAGCAGGTTAATCCTGTTGCTGATGCAGTAACATCTTTAAATAAGTATTTATTCATGTGGATTTTTTATAAGTGTCAAATACAAAATTCTAAGGGCTTCTTTTTACAGTTCAAGAGGTATTATACTCAGCGTTCCATGAATATAAAGAATATTTTTTGCAATGTTTATTTCTTAAGGCTTAAATGATTGGAGAAAACGTGTCCCAAAATCAAAGAACAACCTATGAAACACAAAGATATGTTTACATAGTTATTTTTTACTTAACTAAGTACAATACGATTAACATTAGATAGATAGATGTACTCTTTATTAAACACCATAACAGAATTAAACAAGGACTTAACAACTACAAAGGGTGTTACAATGGGCGGTCTTATCACTTTAAGCGATCTTTGACAGGCAACCTTTGGATGGATTATTATATCTTTTAACTGATTTAATTATGCTTTCGTCTATGCGTATACGTATATGTATAGGGCGTTATTTAATGATATAATGATCTTTATTTATCAAATTGATTATTAAATAACATTCAAGTACACGTATCTTTCAACAATTATAATTATAAGGATTTCATTTACGCAGTATTTTCCTTCATTTTACGTAATATTGGAACATGTACATACTAAAACAGCTGTCAAATTTAACAACAGCAGCTATTCACGCTGCGTTTCTTGCTCTGTGTGTTGTCCGGACATTTTTGAAACTACATAGATCCAAGGCGATTGTTCAGCAAAAGCGGCGTTAAATCAATGGTGACAGCTTGAATTCGTGAGATACGCGTATGGTGTAAGCGGCCATACAAATAGCTCGCTGGATTTAGACGGAGTATTTTACTGTATTTGTGGAAGTAGAACGATTAGGACCACTTAGATAGACTTCATGTTGGTCTGTCTTCTATAACGTGTAACGGAAAGGGTATATACATACCAAGGGCACGACTTCTTTGGGTGATATCAAACGATATTGGAAGGGTTTTTTAATCCTATCTCTACATGTTCGGAAGTAATGAGAATTTTTAATACATTGATACCAGAAACCGAACTTTTCAAATTGAAATAAGCACATCACAGAAGAGATTTATCGTGATATTTGCAAGTAACGTGGAAAGTTATTGACCTACGTAGTGCGGTGACACGATTGTTATGATTTCAATTTAAGAAACTTACGAAACCGAAAATTTGGTATCAATTTTTAGAGTATTTTATTTTGAGTTGAAACCCTTCCAATATCGTTTGATATCATCCAAAGAAGACGTGCCCTTGGTATGTATATACCCTTTCCGTTACACGTTGTATACATCTAATTTGTATACGTATTAATTGTCTGTCTGTGGTTAAAAAATAACTGTGTTCTCTCAAGTGCATTATAGTTATTTTATATGATAGTAAATCACAAAGAAACATTTTTCTAATTTTTGTCAGTCTGCTTCTTTGTAATCTCTGAAACCATTTTTAATTTATAAACCGTTTTAATGGGACTTCAAGATAGACGAGGTTATGATATGTATATGAGTGAATACAATACGTATATTACTATAAGTTTTATTTTCGTCGACGTAGGCATCCAATGCACTTATTTTATCCCGTTATAGGCGATAAACGTCGCCAATATAGAATGCTCATAAGATCACTCGTGTGACTATCCACCAGTTACCGACTTTTTGCTCCAAATTGTCTCAATTTTTCATACGGACACGTTAATGGCGATGAAAACTCTAACTCCAATAAGTAACAAACTCTGTGTTATTGACATTTTCTTAATGAAAAATCTTTTACGTGCGCATCACTGAGACCTGGTCAATAACTATGGTGGGGTTACAGCTAAGGCCAAAAGTAAATGTCTTTGCATGTAATCTTATAAAAACTTTTTTGCAAAAAATAAAACCGACTACCATATCAAAACACTACAAAGCCAAAAATAATTTTAATTTCGGTAGTCGGTGTTATTAGTTTTTTATTTTCTTTTTTTCCACAACGCCTTCCGAAATTAAAATTATTTTTGGCTTTGTAGTGTTTTGATATGGAAGTCGGTTTTATTTTTTGCAAAAAAGTTTTTATTTTCGCGCATTTTAGTGGGTCAGTGAATTTTCCAAATTGGTTCGTAAATGACGGAGTTAGTTAGGAGAGAGTTAGCGCGAACAAAAAACGCAATGCAGAGTAGACGAAAAGATCATCAACGTAAATATTTTTTTTAGACTTTTGTTGATTTTTCAGAAACGGCTCGTCCGATTTCGATAAAATTTTCATGGGACCATTTGGGAAGAATATCCTTTTCAACAAAAAAGATTTTTTCAATTCGGTTGGCAAGCGACGGAGCTATGCCCGAACAAATATAAAAAAAAAACAAACAAACATCCGAATTGAGAACCTCCTCCTTTTTAGAAGTCGGTTAAAAAATAGCCCTCATCATTTGCTTAACCTGTTTCCAACTATGTTGTGGACGTCTTCCAGTCTAACTAGATGCAGTTGAGCACTATTATTTTACATGGAGCGACTGGTAACTGATTTTCACAACCCAGAAACTGGAGAACACGATACCTATGAAAAAAGATTAGTGGCAGATTTTGTGAGTAAATGTAACGACTGTCAAGCATTTACAAATGACAGCTGGAACAGCAGTTTTCCTGTATTGTGAATGCATTAACGAACAGCTAAACTCACAAATATATTTAGGCCGAGTGGAAATCAAACCCATGAAACGCATTCCACTAACTGAGTATCACAATATAACTCAAAACACAAAACAACAAGTAATCCAAAAGATTGCTACATTATACCATATTATATTGTACACACAGGGATGGCTCTGCAAAATACCAACTTGCTGCATTGGACTCGATCGAGCGCAGGGCTAAAAGGCTTATAGGCGACGAGATGTTATCGGGCAAGCTTCATAGTCTGGCTCATCGGCGAACCGTTGCTTGCCTGTTGGTTTTCTATAGATTGTACTTCAGGGAGTGTGCGCAGGAGCTCCATGACCTGATTCCTCCATCTCCATTTCACTACCGGTCTACCAGACGCACGGCTGGGTACCACCCACACTTGGTTGATTTACCGTCTTGTCGTACCAAGCGCTTCTCCTCCACATTTATTGTGCACACAGCCAAGTTGTGGAATGCTCTGCCGACTTCTGTTTTCCCTGCCACTTATGACCTTTCAGCCTTTAAAGCAAGAGTAAATAGGCATCTGCTGGGCTCGCTCGTCACATCGTAGACCTCATCTATTGCTTACCATCAGGCGAGACCGAGGTCAAGAGCTGGCTCATCCATAATAAAAAAAAAAATCCCTGCGTGTACAATATAATAATAGTTTCAGGATGTTGTTGGGACTACCTCGCTATTGCAGCGCTTCAGAGATGTTCACGCAAACCCGCACCGATAGCTTCCATGCGATTCTACACAAAAAGACAGCATCTTTGCTAAGGCGGGTGAGAGAGAGTTCCAACAACATTCTGCAAACGGTAGCGGGGAGCTTTAACTCACCGATTCTGAGCCATTTCATTAATAGATTGATAAGTACTAACACGTGTAAGTTAATGTTCCTAACACTATATGGATGCAAAGTCGGAAATAAACGTCTTAATAATAACTCTTTGGTACGACTGACTTCTTCAGACCCGTAACTGCTGTCAAAGATATACATATATAATGTGCTTTATGAGGCACGTGTAAATCTTAATATGTTAAAATAGTTACACGTCTATGGACCAGCCTCAGATATACAGAAAGGAACCAGGTGTTACTTTCCAAAAATCCACAGGAAAATTAAATCTTCTTCAGAAAAATGTCTAGTGCTAATTCCGTTAAGAACTAGATGATCAATCTTGCATGCAGTATGCAGCACCGTCCCTCAAATATATACACATGCAGAAGGGATGCAATAAAAAAACATACCGCATGCAAAAAAACCACAACACAAGTGTGGTTTACATATTGATGGTGCAAGATTGGTCATCCAGTTCTTGGCGGAATTAATACTAGATATTTTTATGAAGAAAAAGCTAGCGAGCTAGCTAGCTTTTGCCCGCGACTTCGTTCGTGTGGGAGGGTTTTCCGCGTAAATTCCGATCCCGTGTCCTTTCCAGTGTCCTAAACTATTTTCATGCCAAATTTCATGTAAATCGTTTCAGCGGTTTAGGCATGAAAAGGTAACAGACACACAGACAAAGTTACTTTCGCATTTATTATAAAAATAATATTATATACTATGGATTAGATTTGAATAACATAGACTTAAAAATTTTCACTCACACTTTGTGTTCCTTCCTAAATTATTGATCTCATAAGCCGCTCATTGTTGGACTTCCAACATAAATTTTATAATAACATCGTTAGTTCAAAAAGTATGATGAATCCATAGACAGGGTTAGTTAATTAATTAAAACAATTTTATCAGGTGGCCGATAAATGTTAGGTCATGCTTTGAAAATGTCGACATTTTTTAACTATGTCGTGGGTAACCACGACGTAGTTTTTTATTGTTAAAGTCTAGATTGCAGTAAAGAAATGCACATATTTCTTTACTGCAATCTAGACTTAGAAAAATGATATAATTATGTTTTTAAAAACCTACGTTATGTAGCTAATACTTGCATTCTAAAAAAAGTCTATAGGGCACTTGTCAATCACTTCTAACTTATTGCATTTCTTCTTGGGGTGGAGCCTCTAAAACTTCTTTACTTCCTCTTGAAATAGCACAGCGGGCAATTTTAAAAGTCTGCTCTTTTCGACCTATTGACTACCCTACACATCTCCTGTATCGATCATGGAACCTACCTACTGTCCGCCAACTTTACATCTTGTCTACAGTACTTAAACAGCATTCCCTGACCCCCTTCGATAAAAGTAATTTATTTAAACGTCGTCGTAATGCGGTACACGTAGTCTGCCGTTCACACCAATTCAAACACATAGGTTCTTCTGCTTCACTGGTCCCTTTCTATATAATAAATTGAATTCACAACTTAATATATACACGATAACCAAACAAGAATGCAAAACAAAACTTTTGGACTATCTCCTTAAATGTGATTACACTACTACAGAAGATCTAGACTACTACAGAAGATAAAGTTTTAAGATGAAATCCATCCACAGTCAAACTACACAAAAGCATTTAATACAAAATACAAAAAACACTCCTACATTATACAAAACAATACTACATTACAACTTACTGTACACTATACCATACTTTCTGTAAACTTGTAAGTCACACTAAACTAAAACACTTTATAGTGATGTACATAATATATTATAACTGATTGTTCATTCGTATTGTAAACTGCGTCCTGAAATACAGTCTCGGCCTAGCTCAGGCGCAGTTGCTCACTTTATTTTTATTATTATCTACATTCTGTGCTTTAATGAATGTTTATTTTTAATGACTATTATCCTACTAATATTATAAATGCGAAAGTTTGTGAGGATGGATGGATGTTTGTTACTCTTTCACGCAAAAACTACTGAACGGATCTGAATGAAATTTGGTAAGTAGATAGTTGACATACTGGAATAACACATAGGCTACTTTTTATCCCCAAATTCCCACGGGATCGGGATTTTCGCGGGAAAACCTTTACACGCGTACGAAGTCGCGGGCAGAAGCTAGTGCTGTATAAATGTAAAATGTTATAAGCACAATATGGTGCAAAAATAAATTAAATTATTCAGGCAAATATTCATTCAATTATGGCAGGCAAACGCCAACAAATTAATAATATTAATTTGCTCTGACCTCAGAGTGTTGCTTCATCTACGACTTAACTAGAAATAATCTAGTCACTATATCAATAATCTTGACTTAAAGACCCCCGGGTTATTCAGGAAACAGAGTCCGGCAGAGAATTCAACTCCTTAGCTGTTTTTGAATTTTTATTCACCAATACTTTTTTTTTGTTGATTTTTGGTTCGCGTTTGAACACCATCTCACCTGACCACCTCACCACCTGATGGTACGCGATGATGTACACCCTTGACTTCAAACACACGGGTTCTAGTTACCAAGAACCATAGACTCCGGCAGCAAATTCAACTCCTTAGCTGTTTTAGAACTTTTATTCACCATTAAGTAGTGTTAAGGTCAAAATCATCACAATGATTCTCTATGGAGAAGAAAGTGCAAAAAGTGGCATAGACACTCTTTTAAATAACTTTTAAATATCGAAAAGGCTCGTTGACGCTTCCCGTGACCCAAGGGCTGGCTATTTCTTTGGTCAACGGCTAAGCAATGCCATACAACGATGCAATGCCGCCAGTATCTTGGGTACGTTGCCAGCCGACAGCGTTGAGGAGGAATTTTTTGATGCTTTATTGTAGTTTGTATTTTAGTACATAATTTTGTATATTTGTTTTTAATAACTGTATTAATTAACATTACAACATCTTTTTTGACATTTTGTTATTAAATTATAATCAACTAGCTAATAAAAGAGAAACAATCCCACCATACTAGGGTCTCCCTTGTTTGACCGAAAGGAATTTGACAAATTTTCACGTCCCAAAAAATTTTTCGCGTAATTTTATTTGCCAAATTATTACTTAGCAAAAAATCTATTCACAAAAAATTGTAACGCAAATCTAATATTTGGGAAATGAACGTTTAAACTATAACTTGTTTACCAACTAGTACTTTTAACATTTTTTATTTAGTCAAATATTTCAGTTGGAATAACAGTTTTTACGCAAAATCTTGTAAGTTCTATCGTAGTTATAGGTGATAGTAACCTACGTAAATATTAAACATAACTAGTAACTGATTACCACCTGTGCTAAGATAGGTCGACGAAGCCCGGCTTCGCGGGGCTCCTATTTCTGGGTGGTTTAAACAAAATAACCATGAAGGCTAAAGCGGGAGCTCCGCTCCGCTTCGCTCCCGCCTTAGCCTTCTAACCTAACCTATCCGAGTCAGGGTACTCTGAGTCGATTTCACCTAACGTTTATTGTCTGAAGATAGTTTGCTGTAATAAATCATTTGATTAAAGACCAAATGCCATAATGACATTATACTTGGTAATATTTTGCCAAGTAAAAACTTGACCAAATAAAAATATGCATACTAGAATCATACGAAATATTGCAATGGTATAAAAAAGGTTGCTAAAATTTGCTTAGGTAATGAAATTTTGTCAAAATCTTTTCGGCAAAACGGCAGGATCCCCCACCATACATTGCTTTGTGGAAAGAAGAAGAAAGAAAGATTTTGGCAGCGTTTTCGATTAAAGTCTACTAATATCGTCATTTAACATCCAATTTACACAAAACCATAACTTATGATACAACCTTCTTCAGGAATCACTCTATCTGTTGTGGAAAACTGTAAGAAAATCTGTCCAGTACTTACTTTTTACACTACTAGACGCAGCGGGGGACTTTGTTTTAAAATATTAAATACTTATGGTAATTAATTTAAATCGAAAATTAAGATTATTCAATGTTTGCACATTCAAAAGGCTTTGACTTTCCATTGACTTTGAAATGTGCAACAAATATCAAGATGTTGGCTAACTGATTTTGACAGTTTAAAGTGCCTTAAATGGTTTATTTGAAATCATTAATTTCAATTTGAGTTTAAGCTAAAAATAAACCATTTATTTTGAAACATTAGCAGCTTTCCATATTGTAAGGCAATGCTTTGCCTCGGGCCAAATTTAGAGTCAGTTTTTTGTATTTCAGTGGTTTAAGAATGCATACATGACAGATATCGTTTTTTATTTGCCTATAGATAGCCTTTTTTCCGGGTGGGAAAATAATCAAATGACTTTTCCCAACCTGGGTGGAGTGGAAGAGAGTATCAGACTTCTACAAACTAAAAACCCACCCTGTTACTTCTACTGCCGTTAAGTTCCTGGGCCGCGGTATCTCGTTAGAACATTTCGGCAACCCCGGCTTGCCTAGATAGACGACGCACGGTGGGCTGAAAATCGGCTTTCATAGACTTAGGCATTTTATTTTGCAAGTGCGAGTTTTTTTGCCGGATATCACTTCTATTAGTTATAACAATATACAAAAATGACACCAGAATTGATTCTGCACAGAAACGAAGGAATTATAATTTTTTTACGAAAATTTTGTATGGAGCTAGTATGAAAAATCGAAATATCTCTAAAACGGCAGCGATAACCGTAATAGCCTTATAGGGGGTTATAGTACTAATTATTTATGATTTTTTGACATACGTTACATAATGGTTGTAGATGCCTTTTTTTTTAAAAAATCGTCAAAATATTTTTATTTATTTTTACATATTTAAACGTTCCTTTTAGTGTTTAAGTTGAAGAATTCAGAGCTTTAACAACTCTTATCATAAAATAGCATCACCCCTATAGACCTGAAGGACTAGACAGAGGTGTGTAGTGTCTTGTTGATCTTGTAAGATTTCCAACAATACCAAATAGTTGAATATCAGTGTCAAAGTGCCCATGCTGTCGCTTCTTTTTGAAAGATAGGGGAATGAAATTGTTAATTGATCATACCCTAAAAGTATGATTACAACATAACCGGACACATAATAATAATAATATCCTTATAGGGGATTATAGTACTAACATTATTTATTTTAACATATGAAACTGTTCAAAACGATCCATGAACTGTGTCAAAGTTAAGAACATCGTTAGGAAGCATGCTTTTTCCCCAAATATTAAGAATATGTGAAAAAAAAAGACTGTATATAAACTTTTTATTGATAGGTAATTTAAATAAAACAGAAGTAACAAAAATAATATCTAATAAATTCAATTATACAAAATACATATTTGAAACTATAATTTATGAAATTATTAACTAAACATATTGGTACAATAAACTAACATAAATAACAAAAGAACATAAAGAAAAATAATTAAATTTTACAAATTTTCTTTACAACTTTCGTTGTCGGACTCCAATTCCGAGTCAGAATCCAGATCGGATATACCTACAAACTCGAACTCAGTTTCCGGAAACTGTATTAGGTCGAGAGTTTCAGCAAAAAAGGTTGTCTTCCTTTTGGCATCTAACTTCGGCCTTTGTGCACTTAGAAAAGGATCCGAAGAAACAACAAGCATATTTAGGATATCTTGATTAGAATCTTGCCTGCTTCTTTTCCGCGAATGATGTTCCCGGAACCTCCTAAAATCTTTGTTTCGAGACTCTGAGGCTTCTTCCGAGAGAGTCCCAATCGGGACAATATCATTTTTTTCGATTATGTCAGCTCCGTGTATTAATAGTTTATGTACGGTTGATGACATGTAGTACCAGTCGTATAATTCCACGTACTTTTCTGCTGTTTTGCGAGCAAAATCTTTAAATTTGATGACATCGATCTTCTCACCAGATGTTATTGCTTGCAAAATAACAGCAAATCTTTTTATCAGGTTTTGATCCAACCCAGTAATAGCTGCAGTTTTATTGGGAAACTCGAAAAACTTCCTTGCGGTATTCCCGTCATTGGTAGTTCCCGAGCCTTGTTTTACTATATCAATTAACAGATTGAGCTCCTCTTTAAATTTATTTTGAATGTTTTTTTTTCTGTTTTGTAACATATCTTTATGCTCATTACTTCTTGCTGCCCACTGTTTGAAGTCAAGTCTGTACGCAATGTGTAACAGACATTCCATGCAATTTATACGGGCATGTAGGGATGATAGGCCAAATTCATATATGTCAGAACACACAGTTTTTTATGTTACAGCATCTAAGTGGTTCATTTCTGTTGGTTTTGCTAAGCACAGGTAGCATGATGCATTTGATCTAGCTTCAGAAAGGTACGTGCAGACTTTTGCGTCGATCATTGTCATCATTAGTTTATGAGTCACCCTGTTACTATTAATGCACTCTGTGGGGTTAAGGGCCTCAATTTCCTCATCCATTTTTCTTTTGTTATCAATGACAACTGCATGGCTTTCTTTTACAAAAGTGAACTGCACCGGACGACAATAAAAAGTTGAGCATGGTTTCGGGTTTGTCCATATAGTATTATCTCCATCTGTCAGTTTCAGTGGCACCAAGGAGGTCATGAAAATGCTTGAATCATCATGCTCGCCGTCCATTTTCTGCTTGTATCGGCTTTGATTGGAAGCACCATCAAATCCCCACTTCGATATCAGCTTTAACTGCTTATTTTCCACATTATCAGAAAGACTTTGAAGAATCCGCTTCACCGTGATGTCAAGTAAAGCTTGAAGTGTAATTCTAGCTGATGAATCCGTAACTGATACTGATTGATTAGGAGGGTAGCATGCAAGCTTAGTTTGTTGCAGTTTATAGTAGGATGGGTAAATATCCTTAGCACCTTCCCGAATGGCAGTCTCTCGCAACGTAATATATTGCCACTTTGAAAGCTTAAGTGAAAGAAGCAATCCAAGTGCTTTCTCTGGTGTAAATATTACTGTTTTCTTAATGCTTTCCTTGATTTTAACGGCAGCTTCTGGATTTTTGATCATATAATTGATTACAGATGCGATATCTTCATAACCTTCTTCTTTTAAACGTGCTGCAGCTGCATATGCCAATTCACAGGAATCCTCGCCTATGTGCTCACTAGATCTTCCCTTTTTCTGTTTGCTTCCCAGATCTTTGAATGGTTTTCGGGACCTTTTTGTCATTGTTCCAACAGTCGATGATGTCGAAGGTTCTGGAGAGACTGAGCGTGCTCTTGGTATCTCATCAACAGTTGGTTCTTGATTTATTAAAGTTTGCACGCAACTCGGCCAATCAATATTTGCTTGCAACCACTCTCCGTACGTATTTCTAAACTTATCAAAGAATCGTTTAGATTTCTGCCACCTGTTTAAAGCAGCTCGCGTGAATCTCCGGCAAAATTCTTTGAGAGTTACTTGATCTTCGGCAGAAAGGCAATCGCCTATGCGGGACACAATTGCACTAAACAATACTTCATGATTAAATGAAGGACACTCACTTTTTAGAAGAACAAACAAATCTAAGTTGGTGATTAAACTTTCCATTCTAAGATTTTGTAGTCGCAAAGCAAATAGTTTTAGTGTTAGCAGTTACACGGTTGTGAACAATCTAAATTATGGAACAAAATTATAGCCCTTTTATTGTATAAAGTCAATAATTAGTTAACTACCCTCATTAAAGTTATAAAAGATATGATAATAAAAATTTATAATCGTCAAAAACATTTCGTAGAACTCATAGTAGAACTAATCAACATTAGCAAATCACATTAGCTCACTAATTATAAACAGGTGAATGCAGTTCTTAGTTGGTATTGTTGCGAGATATTTCAAATCATTTAATCACTTAATAGGCTCATTAGAATCAGAAGACTACAACCATCATTCTAATTACTTAATTACTTGTCATCAGACTCATTAGATGACTACACAATATGTTATTTTGTATTTTGAACGTATGCAAGGTTTTAAAATTCCTTTTGTGTCGATATTATTATGTGTCCGGTTATGTTGTAATCATACTTTTAGGGTATGATCAATTAACAATTTCATTCCCCTATCTTTCTAAAAGAAGCGACAGCATGGGCACTTTGACACTGATATTCAACTATTTGGTATTGTTGGAAATCTTACAAGATCAACAAGATACTACACACCTCTGTCTAGTCCTTCAGGTCTATAGGGGTGATGCTATTTTATGTTAAGAGTTGTTAAAGCTCTGAATTCTTCAACTTAAACACTAAAAGGAACGTTTAATATGTAAAAATAAATAAAAATATTTTGACGATTTAAAAAAAAAAAGGCATCTACAACCATTATGTAACGTATGTCAAAAAATCATAAATAATTAGTACTAAAACCTCCTATAAGGATATTACGGTTATCGCTGCCGTTTCAGAGATATTTCGATTTTTCATACTAGCTCCATACAAAATTTTCGTAAAAAAATTATAATTCCTTCGTTTTTGTGCAGAATCAATTCTGGTGTCATTTTTGTATATTGTTATAACAAATAGAAGTGATATCCGGCACAAAAACTGGCACTTGCAAAATAAAATGCCTAAGTCTATGAAAGCCGTTTTTCAGCCCACCGTGCGACGCGTCCGTTGACTTTATTACGATAAAAACATAACCATTTTTCTTTTGTAGTCAGGGAACCTATAACATTCCTCTAGCTACTTTCAACCCAAAAAACATTCAAACCACCTAGTATTTTCGAAGATTAGCGCGTTTAAATGATTGTAATCGATTAATTTTAGTACTATAATTCTCTTCAATCCTACAACTCCGTTTTATTTCAAAGAACGTTTTAAGTTCCTTCATGACACACATCTAGCATGAATTGAGATCATCGGAGAATTTGAGACTTTCAATGCCTGCACATTCCACTAAATTCTGTGACTCATTGTTTACGGTGCAAGCTATTCGTTTGTGGAATGCATTACCGGTGTCAGCAAGACAAGCTCAGTCACTCGCTACTTTTAAAAGCTCGGTTGCTAATTATTTTCTTTCCAATTTATGATTATTCTTTTGTTTTCTCTCCACATGATGTTAAAGAACACATTATATGTATTGTATTGTATTTATATATACATACAGCAGTTTGCTTACTGCAGTCCCATGCTCTATAATAGTGTAAATAAAGTACTTAATATTTACCCACGTACTTCCCGCGACTGCAAAAGACTTATTGATGAATGGCTTCATACCCTCACATATGAAGAATTAGAGAATTTGGTTAAATCCTAAAAATCCTCTTTTTGCTCACATGCATACCAAATACAAGTACCGTAGAGAGTGCTCGTGTGGAGGTTCCACATAAGCCCACTCTATAGTTACACCTCACAGACATGCACTACACGTACACAAATCACTTCCACATGCACAGCAATATACACTAACCTAGTCTTAATTTCTTAGTAGTATTATTATTATCTTCTAATTTTATTATTGATTGTTTAGTAAGTACTTTTTTTTCTAATTTGTTTTTTTTTATATCCTCGATTAAGAATAATAATATTTAGTATCCGGAACGCTGCCGTCTTCCTCCTGGAGGTGGGCGATAATAGCTGCAACACAGTTTTACTAATGTGGCTATTTTCGTACACAGAAATATTTGTATTATATGTTTTTTGTTCCAATAAAGATTTATTATATTATATATATACATATATATATCTGCATATATATATATATATATTTATATTTATTTTAATACATTTTTTTCTCCGTTTTTATGAGTATAATATGTAGTAAGTACACTTTTAGTTTTTAAAGTCCTTCCAAAGGTTGTCTGGAAGATATTGCTCTCATCGATAAGACCGCCATTGTAACCATAGAATAAGCAATATTGTTAAATAGGTGTGTTTAACTTTTGACGTACAATAAAGTATATTCTATCTATCTTGTAGATTTGTAATTTCAATATCATCAGCTCCTTAACCTTTTCTCGACTATGTTGGGGCTGGCTTTGAATCGAACTGGGACCAGCTCCGTATTAGGGTTTAATATGAAGTGACTGCCTACCTCATGTATCCATATATTTTGATATCTAAATGTATGGAAACATAAATAATTTAATAGATTAAATTTATTGGCAACGCTACTGAGAATGAAACCGACATACCTGTATTTCTTCCTGGTATGTTCATTACACATTATGATAACGCGTCAAACATAGGAAACAGCTGAATTTTTCGGATTTGGAGTTATTTTCGTACTAAAAGCTTTTTTTAAAGAGTACTAGCTATCGTGTGGAATTCACGTTACTGGCAAATTTGTTAACTATTGCCGAACACCCATTCCAGACACAAACATAGATAAATAGAATTAATATTGTACACCAAAATTTAAACACACCTATAAACAGATAGCCTGCACCATAAACGATGAGCCATAAAATTTGGTGGAATGTGCAGGCATTGAAAGTCTCAAATTCTCCGATGATCTCAACCAACACCATATTCATCTTCGAACATATTCAACCTGGAGCGGCCAAGCTGAATATGCTTGTGTCTGGAGTGAGTTCACGTCACGGCAATAGTGTAATAAAAAATAAAAAAGTAAAATAAAATAAAAATCATTTATTTTCAGACACAGTCCATAGATTAGATTAAATAGAATGCGTCGGGTTAGCTCGTAATAATAATCACGGTAATTAAGTTACCTCAAAGACAGGCTTTAATTTACCTTAAATACAGTCAAAGATAATCGTGGGGCTGACTTATTTTTGCAGCAGTTCCCAGAAACACCCATTTTATAAGGAAACTCGTCCTTTCCCGTTTTTATCGCTAAAGTATTTAAAACAAACTTTGCTAATGAGGTCCCCTTTTGTTGGACGCTCCGCTAAATATTGAAAACTGGGAAGTGCTTTTTAATACTTTATGAGGTTTGTCAATAATTATAGGACCGGATGATATTTTTTACCGTCTCGAAAATAATATGGTGTATTTTATAAGTGGAACAGGAGACATACACGAGAATATTTGATGAGCGAGCGGCTCGTCGAAAAGATATCAAAGAGGCCGACGGCACATGAGGCGAGTATGCTGTATACCTACCTATCGGCCGGCTTCAAGAAATAGGATCGCGCTAGAAATTTATTGAAAAATCTGCGCATTTAATAACGGTGCGTATAATTTGATTTTTTTTTATTGGTTCTTAAATAATTGTTTTTCGGATTTCTTATTTTATATTGTTATATTATTACAAGTTTACTTTAAATGAGTAGTATTTATTGATATATCAATTTCTTTGTATTTTTTTGAAAAGTTAATCATGAAAAAAAAAACCTATGCCAAATAAAAAAAAAAATACCCAATTTTTTTCAAAACGGTAAAAAGTCATCCGGTATATATGTATTTTGTTATTGTTGTCCAATGCGCTGGTCCTAGGTCCGCAGTGCTCTTGAATCCGGCAATATTTCCGATGCTGTGCATGCTTCCGAAAATAGAATCCGTCGGTGAGCCATTGTTATCGAGGTGTACCATGGAGGTGGTCACGACCCTCAGTAATGAGGAACACGGCGCGAGGAGATGGGAGGCTATCAGCTCCATAAGGCCCCTTTGGGAAAATCACACGTAGTGTACCTACCGTATACGTAATTATATTCTATTTATTTATTTATTTATGTACACACATGACACTTACAATAGAAAAAGCATATAAATACAGACATAAGAGCACAAGGGTGCTGCTTATTTCCTAAGAAATTTGTTCCAGCAGACCTGCGACAGGAGAGTCATCAAAAAAACTGCCCTTCGTGTTCCGAGGCGGCGGGAACTCTTTCGAACAATTCGACAACTAGATTACAGTCTGGAATAGCATTTAAGCTAGGTATTATCTCAGAAGATATTATAATACCTGTGGAATCGATTCGTTAATCCGGCAAGAGCTAACTCTTGGAATAATTGCTAGTTCTCTTTAAAAAAATGCTAAGTACACATGTTTTGGTTTTAATTGATGATAGACCGGCGTTTGACCACTATCTATTATGAAGCACGCTTGCATAGAAAGTAACCTATTCACTCTTGACTTAAAGACTCCCTTTTTTTCAGGGTGTAAAAAACATCGAATGGCTTCTCCTGCTCTGGGTTAGGCGGAAGGGAGTGTCAGACTTCTTCTGACTAAAAACCCACCCTGTTCATTTAGCTGTCCTTAAGTTCCGGGGCCGCGGTATCTCGTTAAAACATTCCCGCAACCCCGGCAGGCAATAGCTCTATGGGGTCCCGGCACTGGTGCTGACAGGTCTTTGACCTGGGCCTGGTCCTTAGCGGATGGTGAGCTACCCCTGCTCGCCGTCCGCAAGCCCGCGCTTACGGTGGCCGGAGATCACCTCGCGATCCCTGAC
Organism: Tholera decimalis; assembly: GCA_943138885.2. Taxonomy (NCBI): domain Eukaryota; kingdom Metazoa; phylum Arthropoda; class Insecta; order Lepidoptera; family Noctuidae; genus Tholera; species Tholera decimalis. Next base: position 8,451,123 of record OW964571.2, read on the forward strand.
GCCCGTGGCGTCCCCCGCGGCGGTTGGGGCGCGAGGAAGAGAGTTGCCTCTCCTTCGCGCGTTCGGCCTCCTCTTTCGCTAGCTTGACTGCTTCGCAGAAGGAGACGACTGCATCCCATTCCCTTTCACTCCGCACCATGGTCTGAACCAGGGCCGGGCGCGAGAATTCACCACCGCCGATCTCCTCCACGAGGATACGTCGGTGCTCCGCCCAAGCAGGACACACCTCGTCCGTATTCTCTTCCACCGTGTCCTCCGGATGGTCCACACAATGATGAGACTTAAATACCCCTAGCTTATAATTATCGGGAAATACAGACTTACTAGTACCTAACCTTCAAGATAATAAAAAAATGATTATCTGTTTATATAGCTCTCGGCTCTTATTAAGGCCTATTGTATTTAGTTAGTACGACCTGAAGGCTACACGGTAATAAATCGTTTATGGCAAGATTAAGACACAGTCTAGTTTACTCTGTAATTTTTAGCAAGTCGTATTTTTTTGGCGAGACACGAGGCAACGCCTAAATACTGTCATAGCGCGATTCCAATTTTATTTTTTTACTTCAAGTAAACAGAAAACACAGGCCTATAAAATGTCTCCAGTCGATGGCGCGTTGTGACTATGCCTGCAGGGGTTGCGAAAGAGTTTTAATGAGATACTGCGCACCTGAAACACAAGGGCTACCAATAGGGTGCGTTTTTAGTCTAGAATCTGGCACTCCTTTCCACTCTACCCAGAAGGAATGAGTTATTTGGTGATTTTCAACCCGAGAAGGCCTACCAAATTTAATCAATAGTTCGTGAAGTATTTGTTTACAATTAGCCATCTCAAAATATCAAGACAAAATATATTCGCAGCAAAAATTACATCGATCTGATGCTCCGTTTAAATGTGATACAAAGGCGAACAAACCCACTTTCGCATTCATACGAGTAATAATGCTAATATTGACAATTAATATATTTTTTAACATCTCCACACTAAGAATTTCTCTTGTATCGCCAGGTGCATTTTTATAAACAGCCGGACCCTGAACTATTACCTATTTAAAATCCATACAATTTTTTGTTCCGGTGCGAACTCCTTAGGCCGTGCGCGCACTGCCTTGCGGTGGCCGCAATTGCGGTAGTTCTACCGCACCGGTAGAATGACCGGGGCCACCGGTGACTCTACCGCACACGTTTATTCCACCGCAGTGCGCGCACTTCTATGACACTCCATACTTCACAGATTTTGCGTTCCCAAAACGCAACGCAGTGCGCGCACGGCCTTACACGCAGCACAGTAGCCAATGTTAAGGGCGTGCGTGCACTGCCTTGCGGTGGCCGCAATTCCGGTAGTTCTACCGCACCGGTAGACTGCCCGCAGTGCGCACACTTCTATGACACTCCATACTTCACAAATTTTGCGGTGCGGTAGAACTACCGGAATTGCGGCCACCGCAAGGCAGTGCGCGCACGGCCTAAGTAATCTCTTTCAGTATACCTACGAAAGCAGAGTTGAAAAAATAGGTTTAATATTATAATGAGGTTATGATTATGTAAGTGTGTTTCAATTTTTGGTGTACAATAAAGTATATTCTATCTATCTATCTATCTATCTATCTATCTATCTATCTATCTATGAGGTAAAATTAGTTTGTAAATTTGTATGTATCTCTGGAATAATAATCTCTGGAACTAATGACTCACTTTAAAAAAATAGTACCTACGTAATAAATAAATAATTAGTATGTAATATATGAAAGAGGTTAACATAATACCGTTCTTTTTCGAAAAGAGAATCTAAAAAAAAGTTATAGTCACAATATGTACGACAAGAAAGAGGTTAACATTATACCATTCTTTTTCGTGTCCACGGTATTTCTTACGCTGTGGTCGCGCCCAACTCAATAAGGGCTTGATAAGTATACATCAAGCCCCTTTGACCTAGAAATCTGAAACTTGAGAAACTTTTAGCATTGGATCGGCAGAAACTTCCCGAACTATACCAACTTATATCTACTACTTTACTCAACTTAGTGTTGCTAAGATGATTTTTTTTTCTTAGCATAATCAACCAAAAGAATACCTAATCTTTAAACTAATAAATTAAAAGGGACACAACTGCTCTACAATTCAGAACTACAGAATGATTTTTTAATAGAATGGCATGTTTTACCGCCTGAAAAATAAATTAAACATAAAAATGAATTAAAATGCGACCCCGTATAGCACTCAACATTTTTATTCGTGCCGTTAACAAAACGCGGTTTTGGGTAGTTCGTCAAACAAATAGATGTGAAGTGCACCAATTATTTGCGCCAAATTGAATCACAAAAATATCGTGAATATTATGCGTTGTATTTTGGATGAGTAGTAGGTATTTGAATATTCGTGTTGGTAATTTACGGTGAATAAAATGTATATTAACGGCTGGTTGAAAAATCGAATTGCGAGTTCGGAATTTAAAACGTATTCTTTTTTTATTCGTTAATTAGTTGTAAGGGCAGTTGAAGAAAGAAGGTGGGTTTTAAGTCAGTAGAAGTCTGACACTCCTTTCCACTCCACCAACAGCGAGGGGAGTCTTTAGATGATTTTTCCTCCGAAAAAATGACAGTTTATCAAAATTTTCTCTGTTATAAAAGAACTTCCAATTACCACGAGGAGCTCGTGGCTAAATATAATAATAATAAAAGTGGGTATTTATTTGAATATTCGTGTTGGTAATTTACGGTGACAAAAAAGTATATTAACGGCTGGTTGAAAAATCGAATTGCGAGTTCGGAATTTAAAACGTATTCTTTTTTTATTCGTTAATTAGTTATAAGGGCAGTTGAAGAAAGAAAGAAGGTGGGTTTTAAGTCAGTAGAAGTCTGACACTCCTTTCCACTCCACCAACAGCGAGGGGAGTCTTTAGATGATTTTTCCTCCATAAAAATGACAGTTTATCAAAATTTTCTCTGTTATAAAAGAACTTCCAATTACCACGAGGAGCTCGTGGCTAAATATAATAATAATAAAAGTGGGTATTTATTTGAATATTCGTGTTGGTAATTTACGGTGACAAAAAAGTATATTAACGGCTGGTTGAAAAATGGAATTGCGAGTTCGGAATTTAAAACGTATTCTTGTTTTTATTCGTTAATTAGTTATAAGGGCAGTTGCAGAAAGAGGGTGGGATTTAAGTCAAAAGAAGTCTGACATTCCGTTCCACTCCACCAACAGCGAGGGGAGTCTTTAGATGAATTTTCTCTTTTATAATAGAACTTCCAATTACCACGAGGAGCTCGTGGCTAAATAATTTAAGCCACACGGGTTTAACTTCAAGGTTAAGCAACGCTTGCCGAGGTCCGTTACTAGATGGGTAACCATCGAAACATATCAAGATTCCTTCGTGGCTCAGAAATCAAGTTAAGCCATTGGTCCTGGCTGTTATTTGTATAACTTTGACAGTCATTACACCCTTAACTACCCAGCCAGTCAGTAAATTTGACACTGGTTTTGCTAAGTGGTATCGTGCTACCCAGTTACTGGGTTGTGGAGGTCGGAAGTCGGGAGTCACTCCATGTAAAACACTGGTATTCAGCTGCTTCTGGTTAGACTAGAAGCCGCCAAAATAATTGAAAAAGACTAAGGACGAGGTCCCATTAGTGCGTTGCGTCGCGTCGTCGCAACGGAACAACGCATTGTATGCTACACCTGCGCTGCGTCAATGCAACGCATGATGGTATGCCCGCCGTCGCAGCTGCGTCTTAGTTCCTAGCTTCCTCCTTTAGCAGTGGATCACTGTCCGTCGTCGCAGCGGAGCTCCGACAACGCAACGCATCACCCTCCCTCCCGCTTCGTCTCTAATCCGTCGATCCGTTGAAACGTCGCGCGCGATGTCGTAAAGCCCGATTTACACTTCACTAAGTACAGTAGCGAGTTGACTTGCGTCATCGGCGAGTTAAGTTGTTATTGTAGTTTGAACGGCAAAAGCGAGTTAAATAGTAAGTTGTTGATTAAGTTGAGTTAAATAGATTGTGATCCTATTTTTCGGCGAGTCCAGTGCGAAGTAGCCCCCTCTCTCGCGTCTCCCCCACCCCTCCAACTTAACTGGCTGGCATGTAGACGGGCGAGTTTACTACGGTTTTTAGTAGGTTGCGGCCGCGAGCACGTGTTATTTTCTTTTCTTCTTCTCGGGCAACTTATGACTACTCACTCGCCTACGTTTGGACGCTACTTACAACTGTCTTACTTAACTGTCTGAGTTCTTAACTGGCTACTGTACTTATTGAAGTGTAAATCGGGCTTTAGGTCCTAGCTTCCTCCTCTAGCAGTGGATCCCTGTCCGTCGTCGCAGCGGAGCTCCGACAACGCAGCGCATCACCCTCCCTCCCGCTTCGTCTCTTATCCGTCGATCCGTTGAAACGCTGCGCGCGATGACGTAACAGTTTAAAGGGGCATATCATAAAAAATATATGAAAAACGACGCAACGACGACGTTGCGTCGCGTCATCGCAACAGAACAACGCATTGTATGCCACACCTGCGCTACGTCAACGCAACGCAAGATGGTATGCACGCCGCCGTAGCTGCGTCTCAGTTCCTAGCAGTGGATCACTGTCCGTCGTCGCAGCGGAGCTCCGACAAAGCAGCGCATCACCCTCCCTCCCGCTTCGTCTCTTATCCGTCGATCTGTTGAAACGTCGCGCGCGATAACGTAACGGTTTAAAGGGGCCTCTCATAAAAAATAAATGAAAAACGACGCAGCGACGACGTTGCGACGACGCAACGCAGCGCAGCGTTCTAATGGGGCCTCGCCCTAAGAAGATGATGCTGAAAAGACTTTCCACGTTATTTTGACACTCCAATTTTGCTATAAATCAGCCACAAATTGTGATGGAAATACAAAATAGTGAGAACTATTGGAAAAGTATTAAATTATAAGCTGGGTTTAGTAGGCTTTTCGGACGCTGAGTTCCGTCCGGGCCGGCCGAAACAGGATTTTCAGTCTTATTAATATTTGTGAGTGGTGTTTTGGACAAATCCCTTTTCAGAGGCAAAGTAACATCAGAAACATAATTAAATAATACCTATATAATTTTGTGGCCAGGGATACATTATTGGGATCGCGAGTTGATCTCCAGCCATTGTAGACGCGGGTCTGCGGACGGTTCCACGGACACTTCAATAGCTTATATTCTATCGAAAAATAATGCAATAAATTACAAGCAGTATTTTACCGATCACAATATATCGATAGATTAGGTACAATTCCAAAGGATAAATTATAATCTAACGGTTTTTGTTATTTAACAGTGACATAAATATATTTCATTCTATAGATTTTCAGTAGTATTTAAGTTCGTAAGGCTGGACAAATGTACTGTAAATTAAAAAAAAAAACAAATGTTACTAGTTAGTATTTCTCAAGCTTAATAAAGTACTCAAAAGCAACGAAAGATAGAATAATATAAATGAAGCACTAAGAAAAGAAAAATGCGCATAAAAATACACTACCTTCCGCTGTATAATATTCGCTGTGTTCGGCTTATTTCCCGTTTGCCTCGAATTTTGTGGAAAACTACGGTATGTAAGATTATCTTGAAATGCCTGTCACTGTCAGTTTGTCGGGCTAATAATAACTTTTTACATGTAGGATTACTTGTAGGGCTGTGCGAACTTTCGGCTTCGTGTTTGCATTGTGACGTAGTTTGACGATGTTGTCGCTTTTGTTTCTCTGAATTATGTTATGTTCATGCCCACAAATATGTGCAAAAAAGATGCAATAAAAACATACCACATGTAAGCAAACCACACTTATATCATCTATTAGCATAAAAAAAACAATTGAAATCATGTGCGAACTTTATTTTTTACTCCGCCCGCCCGCATCTTCGTTCACGTGGGAGGATTTCTCGCGTAAATCCTAATCCCGTGGTAATTCCGGGCCGTAAAAAGTAGCCTATGTGTTATTCCAGGATGTCAACTATCAACTTACCAAATTTCATTAAAATCCATCCAGTAGGTGAGATTAGCGTGTACAAACAACAAACTGACAGACTTTTTTATTTTTTTGCCATGTTACCGTTTCTTAACCCACCTCCTTTATTATTTATGTATAAAATTTAAATGTACAGACAAACTTTTTTAGTGTTTTATTATATGTAGTATAGATGTAAATATAGATATAGATTTGTTACTAGTTTTGCCCGCGGCTTTTCCTGCGTGAAAAGTTTTTCCAGGGAAAATATTGGCCTGTAAAAATGTAGTACTGAGTTAGCTTGTTACGTGGAGAAGAACTCCACGTAATGGCGTGTTAGTAATAATCAGCACCAAATTGTATCAAAATTGTTTAACAGATAGACCGAGTTACTAATGTATTAGGATTAATTAAAACTAGTCCCAGTGGTCAAAAAGCATAATTATAGATAATTATCAGCTTTCTGCGCCCCTCCATATAAAACATTAAATGTTCCAAATTTCGTCCTCCTTTGTCTGCGCAATCGTAAATAGGGGTAAAAAGCTGTTGCTACACCTATTTTTGAACATTCAGGTTTTCTAAAGTTGACGATAAATTTATATCCCCTAGTTTTTTTCTAATACTGTCCAGATACTGCGCTGTGTTTAGTATAGTCAACTTTTGTTTAAAACTGCCAGTTGTGTGTTAATTTATTTACTTATTAAAACTTTATGCAACACAAAATGTACAAAGGCGGATTTAATGCCATAGGCATTCTCTACCAGTAAACCATGGGCAGTGCATAAAAAAATTAACTAAGTAGATAATATATTCGAAGTAAAAGTTTTATTACAAGTGTATATATACATATATAACTAGAATAAACTTACATACAAATTTATCATAATACATACCAAAAATATATTATATACTAGCTTTTGCCCGCGACTTCGTCCGCGTGGAATACTTACTTTGGGCTAACGTTAAATTTAACCCCGATTTTGAAGCATTCTTCATTGGCGCTCCGCTCCTATTGGCCTTAGCGTAATGATACAATATAGCTGTGCCCGCGACTCCGTCAGCGTAAGTTAATGTATTGGTAATATTGTTTAGATCACGTTCACATGAGGCTTAAGTACCTAGAGAACGCTTCGACCGCGAGACGCGTCGAGCGCGGCGACCGATTCTCAAAAATAATCCTTATAGCATGATTCAGTATTCACGCGCGATGGCTTATTATTATAAGCGTATTTCATGTATAACTTTGGTGTTTCTATACCGATTTATATGATTCTTTTTACGGTTTCGTAGCCGAATGGCAAAAAACGGAATCTTTATAGTTTCGACATGTCTGTCCGTCTGTCTGTCTGTCTGTTTGTCCGTCCGTCCGTCTGTCACAGCAATTTTATTCCGAAACTATTAGGACTATACATGTGAAACTTGATAGGTAAATGTATTCTGTGAACCGCTTTCCGATTTTGAGAAAAAAATTAAAAAATATTTAAAATAAAGGGGGGCTCCCCATACATGGAACTAAACCTGAAAATATTTTTTTTCATGAAATCGATGCATGTGTGGTATCTATAGACAGTTCTTTAAAAACGACATCGGGGTTTCTAAAACCACTTTTCCATAAAGTCAATCGTTTAAAAGATATAAGCTTCCAAAGTGGTAAAATGTGTGTGTGGCGGACACAACCTCTAACTTCTATAATAATGGAGTGAAAAATCTAAAAAAAATATATGTCTGTAGATCTTAATATAAACTTTCAACCAAAATTAGTTTGAACGAAATCAGTTCAGCAGTTTTTTAGATACAGCATATTTTCTAAAACCGCAAATATAACATTGTAATTCATACAAACACTATGAAAAACAAATTTATTCGGCGCAGTTGTAAAAAATGTAAAAAAGCCAGTTTTAAGAAATTTGTAAGGTTTTTTTTTAAAACAAATTTATTTGGCGCAGTTGTAAAAAATGTAAATAAGCTAGTTTTAAGAAATTTGTAAGGTTTTTTTTTCGTCAAATAAATTTGCATATTATATTATAGTTACTACGGAACCCTTCATGGGCGAGTCTGACTCGCACTTGGCCAATTTTTTTATGGAATAGTTAATAATGTTAACTTTTTCAATTAGGGGTGACTGAGAGTGTTATAAACGTAAGAGTAGACAAATATTATAATCAGAAAGCTTCGAACTGCTAAGCTATCGGGAGTTACACGTGTTATTGTGAGTCAACCATAAAAGTTAGACATATGCTGTCGTGGGATATTTTTATATAATTTTAAGGAGAACATTTCCGTCATGAAATGATTTGTGTAGCTTTAACCATTAAGGTTGCACACGCGACGGAAGCTAAAAAAATGGAGTAACTTCTCCCGTTCTCCCAACATTTCCCTTCACTGCTCTGCTCCTATTGATTGTAGTGTGATGAAAAGTATACTATAACCCGCTCAGGAGTATGAAAAATAATTGTACCAAGTTTCGTTAAAATCCGTCGAGTAGTTTTTGTTTCTATAACGGTTATACAGACAGACAGACAGACAGACAGACACAGACAGACAAAAATTTAACTGATTGCATTTTTGGCATGAGTATCGATCCTTAATCACCCCCTGATAGTTATTTTGGAAATATATTTCATGTACAGAATTGACCTCTCTACAGATTTATTATAAGTATAGATCTATACTAATATTATAAAGCGGAAAAGTTTGTTTATTTGTTAGTTTGTTTGCTTGAACGCGCTAATCTTCGAAAGTACTGGGTAGATTTGGGTGCAATTTGGTATGGACGTAGCTTGAAGCTTGAGGAAGGTTATAGGCTATTTTTTACGCAACTGCAAAAAAGGAGAATTATGTTTTTACCGTGATTCCCACGGGAGCGAAGCCCCGCGTGAGTACTAGTATATTAATAAAAAGTTATAGAAAGTGGGTTATGAAAACTCTGCTTCCACTATTTGTTAAGAAAATAATCCCGCAACTTTCTCTTAAAATAATGCATATTAATTCATATTAGTGTGTTGTCTTTTGTAGTGAAGTTTCACTGAATTACTGTGCTATAAATTCGAACTAATACTTTTTAATAGTTAATTACTATATTATGAGGCTAGGCGTGGCTATAAAACGTACGAGTCTTAACAAATCGAGATGTCTCCGTGCCTAAAAATCACGTCAATCCGTTGGTCCTAGCTGTCATTTGTAGATAGATAGATAGATATACTCTTTATTGTTAACCTAAACAACCTAAAACCTAAGTAACCTAAACACTCACGATGTTAAAACTGAAACTACGGAATGGCTATTGAACCAAAACTACGACAGCACAGAAGCATTACTAACATATATAGTATAATATTAACTAAATATATACATATATATATATATATATGCCATATACAAGTACATCATACATGCCCACACATAAAGACATTCAAACATCCACAAACAAACGCACTCACACACACACATATAGGAACACACTAACAAACCACTCTATCAAAAACAACAGGCACATCTCGCTACACTAATGATCAATTATCAACTATTAGATGTTCACGCGTTTCGCATATGCACTCAATATGTACATAAATTCATATAAATGCCGAACACTGCCTCTTAAGAGACAGGTATTAGCCTAGTTTAAGAGACAGGGTTCAAAATAGTGTAATGACCAAATATGTACCAACTTCATGATTGATTTTAAGAAATGCACCGTACTAACTTACCTATGGAGATGAATAAACTTTTTATTATTTATTATTATTGTACACCGTAACAGAATTAAATGAGGACTTAAAAAACTACAAAGGGTGATCTTTGGCAGTCGGGACAGGTAGTATGAAGCCATAAAATATGACACCAGTACCACGGGGTATCTTGTACCTAGACGCTGGGATGTAGAGGTGAGATTGTTTGACAGGCCTGTTGGTCTAGTGGTCAGTGGCCCTGCTGCTATGCGCAAGGTTGTGGGTTCGATTCCCACCCAGGACAAATGTTTGTGTGATGAGCACGATCATTTGTTCTTTGTCTGGGTGTAATTTATCTATAATATATATTTGTGTTTATCAGTTGTCTAGTATACATAGCACAAGTTTAGTTTGGGACTAGATGGCGTTACGTGTGAAAGTTGTGGAATATTATTGTCCTGTTAGACTGGAAGTCGAAAAGTCAAAGTATATGATGACTTAGTTCATTATTAAGACCCAAAACAATGTGTAGTAACTTCTAACAAATTCGGCATCAAAATCTTCGATTCGCACTCATCCCAACCCTAATCACATGTCAGACGTTCGCTCAAACGCGAATTATCTCCGAAACTGTGTCAGTTTACGCAGGCCTTTACGTACGGGGGTGCGATTATAAAAGGGGGTGGCGGGGGAAAGGGGTTTAATCTAAAAAGGGGAAAGATTTAGTTCGTCGGAGCTGATAGTAAAAAGGTAACTTTCATAGATTCACATTGAAAAGGCTTTTTTTAAAGATTTTAGATGGACAAGGAGCCTTTAGGTGGAAAAGTAATGAGTCCTGAAGCGCTGTTCCGGTTTCAATAGTTCAGATTTCTTTTTTATTGCTGATAAGCTCGCGTTTGATCACCAACTCACCTGATGGTAAGCGATGATGTGGTCTAAGATGGAGCACGGACAAGAAAAACCCCAGGTAATAGCTATGAGGAAACAGACTCTGGCAGGGTATTCTATTAATTATTTTATCTAAACTAAAATAAAGCATTAAAATTGGCCTCAAAGCTGTCGGCTAATAACGCATCCAGGAGACTGGAAGCATAGCCAAATTGTGTGGCAATGCTTAGCCTTCGGCCAAATTAATAACCAGCCCTGGGCTCACGGAAAGTGGTAACCAGTCTTTTAGAAATTTCTTTATAAAGGCTGTAGGTACGCACAAGGGTCAGTCCGAGAGTTTCTACACCTATAAAAATATCTTTATCTAGCTCAAAAATATATTGACCAGTGAGATTCCAAGTGAAGTGTCCGAACCAGCACATCATGATGAAGTCGTAAGATGAGATGGCACAATCTTAAAGCATATTAGCTGCAGTTTCAACATTTGCGTCTTACAACTCCAGAACGTATCTCAAGACTTCTTTACTGACTCTACTTTGTATGTATGGCTATGCAGCTGCAGCCAGAAAGTAATATCTCACTCCGCCAGGGAAGGCTGATTAAATTTTTCCGCATTCTTAACTTTTATTCATTCGTAGAGCTTCATTGTATTCCAGATCAAGGTAGCAACAGTTTCAAAACTTCCACAAAAGATCGTGAAGACAATAAAAATCGAGATTGTGACTTAAATATTTTCAGAAACTTGTCAAAATTCGGATCGACAGAAGAATTTTCTTTGAGACAAGACCGTTTGAACGGCCAGATTCGGCGAGATTTCATTTTATGTGGCCGAGTAACCAACCCCTGTAATGGGCATAAAGCAGTCTCTTGAAGTCCTAAAATGGCATCTTTGCCCGCCTTTTGCCCACGCCGACCTCAATTTGCATGTCGTTTCACCCAACAGGGAGCTTTAGCCCAAATTTCGTCCAAATTTACATTAGCGTGAAGTTGAAAGTGCCAAGTTCTGATTTAATTATCATAGGGGAACGAAGTACATAAACTTGGTATGTGATAAGACGTGGGAATTTAAAAGCACCTGTAAGGCACTAACATTAAGACACATGCGTCGTCTCAATTCAATTTGTTCGAGCTTTTGATTATGAATGCCTGTATAGACCGCGTCTTGACATCATTATCTGGTAGTTAGCTAAAATGTAGGTCTTCCTTCTTGCTTGAAATGATGACTAGATTTATATTATATTTTAGAGTTCGTTTAATACAAGTTGATTTATGTTTTTTAAATTGTTTATAGGCTCGCATTTGACTACCATCTCACCTGATGGTAAGCGAAGATGTATGAATATGATGCATGATAATCTAGAAGTAGCTATGTATGTATGTATGTATGTATGTATATATGTCGGGCAGGTATCCGCAACTCCACGACCATGCGCGTATTTTGCGTAAGGGCAGGATGTTTTTTACTCAATCCATGCCAGTTCCTCCAGGAAGGCGAGCAACGCCCTTTCTTGCTTACCATTTCTCGGAGGGTACCTGGGTTGCCGAAGTATTTAGTCCTGTAATCCGCGACTACAGGGCAGCTCAGAAGCAGGCGTGCTGCTGTTTCGTCCTCTTCCAGGCAGGCTCTGCAGAGTGGGCTGTCTGTGACTCCTATTATATAGAGGTGTTTATTAAAGGGTCCATGACCGATAAGGGCTGCTGTCACCAGCCGCAATTGCGGTTTAGATAGTCTAAAGACTTGTGTCAACAAGCGGCCATCAAGGGTCGGGAGAGCCTCTTTGGCCTGCCTGCACTAGAACTAGCTATCAGGAAACGCAGACTCCGGCCGGTAGTTCAGCTCCTTAGTAATACGCATTATGAAAATATGCCCAAAATGTTTTGTGCGTATGGGTGGGATATCCACCATCTGTGCTTGTTCCAAAAATATTGACACAATATTATACTTACTTATTTGGAATGAATGCCAATTAAGAAGGTGGTTTAATCTTCGAAAAATATTGTTTCGTAATCCAGCCAAACTGGGATTTCACAATTTATTGAATATTTCTGTCAATTTTAAAGTATTGGTTCAAAACTTTCGCGTTAAGCCGAATTCTCTCAAAATTCCATTAGAAGAGTTCTTTTCTTACTGGTTACACAGTGAGTCTACAAAATGAACGTGCGATTGGATGTTACGACATCAATAACAGTTTGTTTGTGCAAACGACAAAAAACTAGGTACGGTTTGCGTTCAGACTCGGGCAGCGGGTATACGTTTTTTTGGTGGACACAAACTGAATCGGGTTTCGAGGAAATAACGTAAAAAATGGAATCAGAAAGTTTCAGTGAATTCTGATGAAGTTCAGGCAATTTCTTTGATATTGGATCAGTTGTTTGTTCTTTTATTTTTAGGTTTCTGGCCTCATCTAGTTTACATTTACGAAAAAAAAAAGATGTGTGAAAGTGTTATTTATAACCTATTTGCAAAATAAACATCATTATTTCATTATTATTTCAGACGTATGTATGAATAATAACGGTACACATTATGTACTTAATGTTTAGACGCAAAAATATGTATAGATAAAGAAATGTGTCAAAAAGATGGGAAAATATTAAGAAAATATTAATGAAACTGTACCATGTGATGGTATAGTATTTTCAGTATAATTTCGGTTGTAAAGTCATTAAGAAAATATTTTTCCTTTTTATCTCCAAAACTCCACGCAATCATACTGTATAAGAAATTGGCCAAGTGCGAGTCAGACTCGCTCATGAAGGATGCCGTAGTATTTACTCCAAATAACTTTGTTTTTCATAGTATTTGTATGAATTACAAAGTTATATTTGCGGTTTTAGAAAATATACTAAATCTCAAAAACTGCTGACCCGATCTCGTTCAAACTAATTTTCTTTAAAAATTTACATTAAGATCTACAAAATGTATTTTTTTTTAGATTTTTCCCTCCATTATTATAGAAGTTAGAGGGGGGGACACACATTTTACCACTTTGGAAGCATACCATCTTTTAAACGATTGACTTTATGAAAAAGTGGTTTTAGAATCCTCAATGTCATTTTTAAAGACCTTTCTATAAATACCACATCCGCATAGGTTTCATGAAAAAAAATATTTTCAGTTTCAGTTCCATGTATGAGGAGCCCCCCTTAATTTTAAATATTTTTTTTTTATTTTTTTCTTAAAATTGGAAAGCGGTTTATAGAATACATCTATCAACCAAGTTTCACATGTATAGTCTTAATAGTTTAGGAATAAAATGATTGTGACATACGGACGGACGGACAGACAGACAAACAGACATGACGAAACTATAGTAGTTCCGTTTTCCATTCGGCTACGGAACTCTAAAAAGAGAAGAAATCAAGTCAAGAATTTTCTGATTTTTATCGCGAATACCGATCAAACTGTATAAATTTTTGATGTAGAAGAAGGTACCTCGTAGAATATTTCATTACAACGCCCAGCTAACGGTTTTCAAGACACCTATATTTTAAATAATTACCAACATTATGCTTAATTTACAATGACCAGGTAACTTAATTTCAAGGAATATATGACAAGCTGTATTATATAAAAGTTATCTAAGAATTATGTATTGTTTTAAAAATTCAATTAAGTAGTAATAGTGGTTTATCTCATATTTATATAGAACAATATATTATTTGACTATTACGAAATGTATGGACTTCAAAAGAGATATTGACCTCGGAATTAGTTTCGATGTTGCTTCTCGAGATTGCAAACTGCTATCCGATCACCGTAGGCGCTGACTTGTAGATGGAGAGCACAGGTAGCTCACCGTCCGGTAAGGACCAAGCCCGAGTCGTGTCCCACGCGCGCCTTTATGAGTAGTCAGCAGCATTGACGGGCCGAAAAGGACATTTTCTAATGGGGCAACTGAAGGAACAGCGTGGGTTTTTAGTCAATAAAAGTTTTATAGATAACTCCCTGCCACTCTAACCGTAGCAGGTGGACACATTTCATGATTTGTCCACCGAAAATAAAATAGGTGATCAGCTAGATAATACCGGGTTCAAATAATTTAAAATAATAAAAAAGTCGACGTATAAAGATCTTATTTAGAACCGATTTCAAATTAAACCTTAGAAATATTAAAAAGATCAAAATCCAGCGACCTGGTTTTGTAGTAAATCTTGCGGCTACTCAGAACTAATTCATTGATCTTTTACCTTTCTCCGTATCTTGGGAGAAATTATGTGATATCTTTTGAGTTATAATATTCTGAAATTGAGAAAAATAATCTTTTTGATTTAGTACCCTTTTATCGCAGGAATTTAAATCCTAACTTTACTTACAAGTCCGACTCAGAATATTAAGATTCCTTTAGGGTAATTGATATTGTATTTGAAAGTGGGTACATACTTACATATCTACAAGTAAGTCGGTGGTCGCAAAACGCGACTGCTGAGCACGTCTCGGTTTCGATTCCCAGGTCGGGAAAAAAGTGCTTTTTTATTGGAAATTTCTTAAAATTTCCAATAAAAAAGCAGCCTGGACGCAGTGGTAGACGCCCACGGCGTCGGACGTCGGCCGACGATCTCCGGCCACCATAGGCGCGGGCATGCGGACAGCGAGTAAAGGGCAACTCGCTGTCCGACCATGGACCATGCCCGGGTCGACGGCGCGTTGTGTTCCACGCGCGCCTCAAGGAGCGTCAGCAAGATGACGAGGCCCCCCCCTGTAAAGGGCCGAAGCCTGCCGGGGTCGTGGGACTTATCCCATTACCGTGACCCCGGTACGTAAAGGGCTATTGAAGAAATACCGTGGATTTTAGTCAGTACGAGTCTGACAGTCCCTCCGACCCTGCTCGGGGCGGGAAGACTCATCTGATGATTTTACCAAGTTAAAAAAAAAAAAAAAAAAATTGGGAGCCTGGAATTTGGAAGTCGGCGGTGTGTTTTGGAAATCACGTTATACCGTTGATCCTGCGCCTGATCTTTCTCCGGTGGTGTCGGATTGCCGTCCCATCGGGATCGGAGAGTAAAAGAGCAGAGAGCTGACTTGGACCTGCAAACATACTTGTGCACTACTAAAATCTCCTACGCATCTGCGCAGCAGATATTATTAGATATACAGTATGTTAACTAACAGAGGGCGTTCCCGTTAACCCACAATAGTATAAGCACATCAATTTATTAGATCGCCGCGTAAATTAATTGCGACGTTGCCGTCCTTCAAGTACGCGTGTACAGTGTTTCTTTTACGTATCAATTTAACGTTTTAGTGAATATTTTAATATAAAAAAAAATAAAAGCATTTTGTTTTCGAATGGTAATATTTTTAGCATGTATGGATGCTATACTATTGCGGGTTAACGGGAACGCCCTCTGTTAGTTAACACACTGTATAGCCATTGGCCACCATGCCCGAAACTCGTTAGGAGGACTATTATTATTAATTCAATTCAATCTTAATTGCAATCATATGTGTTAATAAGATCTTAATATAAGTAGGTAATAGCTCACATGGACCCGATGGGGCACAGCAATTTAATATAATACAAAGATTAGAGTGGCTTTATACAAACTAGAAATCAAATAAAAATAATGAATATTGCAAAACTCTAAATGGAATAATTCTTCAGTCAAATTAAAATAGGTAATTTAAATAAATGTCAAATTAAATCAGGAAATTTAAATAAATGTATATGTAATAAATTATAATAAATTATTATATCTTTCTACTAGCAGTTATTTGTCACTTACATCTCCATGTTTCAATCTATTCTTCCAAAGTACTCGAAGATTTCGACACAATGTTTAAATCGTTTATGAATAGAATTAAATTATACATATAACATTAATTTTCTGTCTGTAATTTCAAAATACCTGTATTTTCTTAAGTGTTTAGTTATTTACGTGATATTAAATCACAAACTTTTTAAAAGTACCTATCCTTCTGTTTCCCCGGACAAATCTCTGGAACGGCTGAACTGATTTTAATGGAACTTGCAATAGAATATAAAGAAGGTTAAATCGGTAACATATAGTCTCATTTTATCCCGGTATTTCTATGAGGTTGGGAATTCCGCGGAGAAACCCATCCACGCGAATCAAGTCTCAGGCACAGGTAGTGAATAAATCATTGCTTTGGCTTCCAAGAATCTCTAATCAAAATATTACTAATAATCACAAACAATATGAAATTTTATTAATAAATTAAAATAATTAATATCCCAACAAATCGTAAAAAATATAACAAATATTTTTCTCTCAGGTTTGCCTAAGTAACTATCAATAATTAATTTCGTCTCCGTTTCAAGGACGGTCTCACTAACCGATCTTTCTGAGTGACCTTGTGTGATCAGAGAGCTGGCTCGTTCTTTGCCCAAAGAATAAGCATTGCCATTTAACGTGGCAATGGGAGACCCACTTAATTTTATACATTTTTGTATAAAAATCGGAAGGTGGTTCACAGAATACATCTACCCACCAAGATTTACATGAGTAGTTCTAATAGTTTCGGAATAAAACAGACTGATATAAGGGTTCCGTTTTTTGCCATTGGATAGCGGATAATAAATAATGTACAAGAATAGTCAATTTGAAGTTGAGGTTTACTTGCCGCGACGTGAGAGCAACGAACGATATGAATGCTTTTCGTTCTGAAATTCCCAACGCTGCGTTCAATTACAGTTAACCAAAAAAGCTCGACAACTTTATTACCGATGAAAATATAGAATTATTCGTACTATATTATTTTTCTATAACATATAGTACAATTGACTGAAATATAGCACGATATTATATAATAAAGTACGGGTGGCAACCCTAATTCAAACCATCGCGTTATCGAACATCATCATACCAGCAGTTTGACAAATTTAGCGAACACGTATTAATTGCAATGTAAATGTTATCTCTCCGTCCGAGTAGGTACTTAACTAAACGATAACAAAAAAAAAACCACGTAACTCAGAGGTGCTTAACTTTTTATTACTAAAAGTATTTCTTGTGTTCTAATTAAACTAAATTCATTTTATAATCGCTTATTTGTAACAGGAATACAAGCACAAGTGCCTAAATCTTACCAGATCCTATTCAATTGTCATTATATAAACATAAAAACATCAAAAGTTTCACATGATATGTAACGGCTATGTTTTGAGAGATAAATTCGAGAATGCTTATTGAAAATAGTTCTATTTTATCATCAAATTCGAATAAAACTTATTCTGAATCTGACGAAATAGAACTGTCTGTCACATGAATAATAAAGCGTTCGGTAGCGTCATCTATAATTTTGTCCAATTTAAACATTCTTTGTTCCTCTTTAATGATGTGGTCCTCATAGTTCTTCCAATTTTCTGCAGTAACACTTGCTAAGGCCTCGGCAAAAGAATTTTCAACTGTGCCATTTTAAAAGTTTTATTTTGCTTAGCTACAAATCCCTTTACTTGAGCCCATATTAACTCTATAGGATTCAGTTCACAATGGTATGGTGATTGGTGGTAACCGCAATACTGTGACATCGTTTTCTTTTGCCAATTCATCTACAACATATAATTGGTATTTGTTTTTCATACATGTTCAATTCAAGTCCCAAAAATACGTCGAAATTAAGGATAAGCTGCTATGTTTAGAAACAGAACGTAAGGAAAAACATAACTTTATAAATTAATTATATATCAAAATAGAAACTATTGAAAACAAATGCTCGTTCTGGAAGTTTGGAAGTGCGGAACATACTAAAAAAGCCAGCTGAATCCAAAAAAGACCATTTAATCATAGTGGAAACCTTAGGTAATTGCCTGAACTCACCGATCTCTACGTCGGACGTCCGAGACATTTTTCGCATCCATTCAAAGGTCCCATCTAACAACACTATAATTGTAGAGCTATCCTCAGTACTTAAAAAGGAGAATATTATAACGTCGCTAAAATCTTTTAAAAGGGAACACAAGAGATTACCTATGACAACAGATATAAAAGTCGACGGTCTCCACAACAGTCCATATCTCCGAAAACCTCACAAGGGGAAAACGTTTGCGCGCTCTAGCTCGAGACTTTGCAAAGTCTAATGAATTCAACTATTGCTGGACTGCTCACGGATGTATCTACTTACGCAAGAAAGTTGGTGAGCCTGCCATACGAATCAACGACGAGAAAAGTCTTACTCATTTACTAAAGAGGTACTGACTACCTACGACTATATTGAGATTTTATTCAACGCTGAGCGATGTACTTACAATAATATCGTTTAAATGTACACTATTTATTAACTTGATTATATGTCGTTTGTTCGTTCATTATATACTAGATAACATTGTAACTATACCTCACAAAATTCACCATTGATTCATGGTACTAGCTCTTTTGTCTTAGGTTTTATTAATTTCGCTTTTCACGTCCGTATTGCACCCCCCACACTATCTCTTCACCAGTCATGGTTGACTGGTAGAGACTGCCTACTACATGAAGTCCGCCATTGTACCTATGTGCATAAAGTGTAAATAAATAAATTATAGGAGTAGTGTAGGTATCTGTGTTTTACCTAGTACTCTCAATGTCTGCAGTTCAATGACGCTATATACGGCGGCAAGGCTTTATTTCCCAACGGACCCCATTCTGGTATTGTACAATTCTTGATTTCGTTGTGCTGAAAATTTTCTAACATATATCCCTGTTTGAAACCGTAGGTATATGAAGACGAGAAAGAAAGAAAAATGCGTTTAATGGCATTAGAATACCTTAAAATAAAATGAAATAAACAAACAAAGCTATTTATCGATCAATCAATTTATTTCAGTCAAACTTGGCCCATTCAAATAAAATTTAAACTTAAATTAAATTAATAATCTTTTATAAATTACTTAACTAAAAAACTTTTTACCAAAAAATTTAACCGACTCCCAAAAAACACTGCAAAGTGAAAAATAACGTTAATTTCGGTAGTCGGTGTTTTTAGTTTACAAAATATTGGTTTTCCCAATGCTGGGTCGTTTATTGTTGAGGAGTTCTCCTGGTACTTCACCATCAGCTCTACATCACCATATGCATTGTGATGAGCATAAAGTGCTTAACATCCATATTCAAGTAATCGAATCGCAATCCACGAAATACTTATTATTGAGTAGTTTCGGCGGTCATCTGTGGTCTTCATCATCAGTTCCACTTCCCCAAATGGTACTTTTTGAGAGCAACTGCACAAGTTACTTTAAGAAATACCCAAAACGCCACAAGTGTACCTGTAATATTTGAAGAGTTCCCTCGATTTCTCCAGGATCCCATCATCAGATCCTGACTTGGTGACAATGGGACCAATTTCGGAGTATACCCTTTTAAACAAAAAAAGAATTTTCCAAATCGCTTCAGCCGTTTTCGAGTAATCGATGATCATACATAAAAAAAAATATATACGCGTCGAATTGATAACCTCCTCTTTTTGTCGTCGGTTGAAAAGTAATGCTAATTCCAAAAGCGCAGATGGCAACATTGAAAAGCGTCAGGTGGCAACAAGATTGCCACCTGAAGGTTTTCAGTTGCAGCACACGAGTGCCATACGCTGAAAATATAAACACACATTTATTTATATTTAGGTATAAATAAGAACGAATCGCCGAAATGTACCTATGTAGGTACGCACATAAATTCCGAACGACTGCACCAAGTGTCATGAATATTACCTATATACAAAATTACATACTTAATGTGTTAAAATAATAATTGTATTCTTATTATGATAACAAGCAGCACCTTTGTGCTCTTTTATCTGTATTTGTTTTTTTTCTCTATTTTAAGTGTCATGTGTGTACATAAATAAATAAAGATAATATTTAACTGGTCTAGATTAAGTAGATTAAATAATAATAGTTAATAACCCACTCCTGGGATATTGGTCTCGATTCTATGGGAGGGAATGGACCGCAATCGACAAAACGGACTCAGTGAGGGTTAGAGGGTACACTTATTTAGTGTACCTTTACACCGGTCCAATAATGGACAGAATGCTGTTATGACTCGACTGCCTCGCTTATACATAGACAAATTTGAAAATTTGGATATATTCCAGCTATCTAAGATATCTTTTCGTAAATCTGTTGTAAAAATTCTCACCAGTAAGTAAATAATATTCGTATACTATTATTATTATTTACCAGTTGTTATATTTCTTTTTATTTTTACTTTGGTTGAATAGTTAAAATTTTAGAACTACTGTACTGTCTAGTTTAACATGCATGTTGTGAAACTCTATAATAGGCTTCAGAACCCCATGTGACATTATTATATAATGAGAATTGTAAAAAAAGCTGTTGAGTTTCCTATGAATAAATAAATAAATAGAGGATGTCATAACTAACGTGACCATACGTCCCGCTTTGGGCGGCATTGTCCCTCTTTCAGGCTGTCTGTCACGCTGTCCCCAACAAAAACAAAAATGTCCCGTTTTACAAAACTTTTATATACTTACCTACTTTCTTTTTTTGGCTTTGCAGTTTTTTGAGATGGAAGTCGGTTTTATTTTTTGTTAAAAAGTTTTTTCAAATATAATAATAAATATTAATAGTTCATTTATCTATTGGGCATGTTTTTATTTAGAAATTACCGAATAGGTACTTACTAATCCTAACTCCTTACTTATTATAAATACAAAAGTAATTCTATCTGTCGGTTATGTTTCATGTCTAAACCGTTGAACCGATTATGCTGTAGTTTTTTGTCATGATAATTATTACCTAATTTATAAATTTTATTTTTAGGTTAAGTTGGTATAAGAATTAAAATGCCAGTGAAGGTAAGATACCATAATTATTTAAAGTCACGTTTTAAACCTGTAGTTTTTATTTTGCTATTAAATATATATTTGTATATTAATATTAATATACAAAATTCTGTAGGCGTCCTGCATTGACACGAAAAAAAAATGGTCACGTTGATGTACCTGTTGAGGAAAAATCTGAACATGTGTTACTTAACACATCTTCAGATTTTTCCTCAACAGGTTTTTCTTCTCCGTGTTTTGAGAGTACTGATGAAGATATAAATTACAGAAAGTGATTGACTGGGGCTGAACCCACAATCTTTAGCTCGCCATTCGGACCCACATAACCCTGTGCTACCACTGTAAACCTGCTCGAATTTAATCATTGAGGAAAAACAATCTAGTTACTAGTAATTATCTGCTCTAATAATTACTAGTAACTAGTTTGTTTTACCTGTATTTACTTTACAAAAAACACACAATTAACACTTTAATGTTCTTAGTTTTCCGCTAAACTAAGTAATTTAATCTTCTCCCTCCAATTTTTAATTAATTTCATCAGAATTTTATTATTCTTTTAATCTTGCAGGTAAGATTATATCTCTCAGTTCGTTAGCCACCATCTTTAAGACTAACTTTTTTTTGCAATTTTCTCTTTTCAAAAACAATGAGCTGCACAGTTTTTAGTTGATTATTTTCAAACGAAGTTAACTCTGTCTCTGGCAATTAAGAAAATTGAAAAAGAATAAGATATTTTTTTGTAAAACCCAGTGGCAATTCGACTAACACATTGAGTTTTTAAAAAGATAAAAGCAAAAGATTAATGCTTCTCCTTCATTGATGTTGTTGAGGGTTCAAAATGCAAAAAAGATGTTCTTTAAAAGTGAATGAGATTATTCATTTGTGCTTTGACTTCAACGATACTCTTAACTTAAAGTAAAATATCATAATTATGCATTCTGTAAATTTTGTACTTGGCTGACATAACAGTACAAAGTAAATGTGACCTAGTTTTTATGTTATGCATTAGACATAATTTAGCTGTCTAGTTCATACTGAGATACAGTTTTATTTTAACCTAGTTCAGGTAGAATATATTTATTATGTTCCTTTAGTTCTAAGGCCCTTATATAAATACTTTGTACATCAATTATTTAAATAAACAATTTCAATTTCGATTGTAAGAGATTTAAATTCCTTCTTTGTTTCGTATTTTGTAACTCAATAGGTTACTAAATTTAGCTTTAAATCTTTTAGGAAACCAGAATTCGTATTAAACTTCGCTTAGAAATACCGCATCTTCCCGGAATAAAATAAAGACTATGTAAAATTATAATAAATTTCTGTGCCAAATTTCATCCAGATCCGTCCAGCCATTTTCACGTAATTGAAATACAAATATGCAAGCATTCAAAATTTCACATTCATAATATTAGTTGGAAATGTCACCTCGGATGTGACATAAAAATGATTGCGTAACAAGGCGTTTGGTGTCCATTTTAGAAACTTAGCGCGTGAATTGTATTGTAGCGATTTGCAGAAATTTCATTTGAAATGCGAGTGTTTTTTTTTTGGGGTGGCAAATCAATCTATTAGCAACTTTATAATAATCAAAATCAATGGCATAGTAATTATCAAACAGTAAAATATTTAATAGGGAGAAATACTTCCAGATAATGATTATACAATTAATTGAATCCACACTGTATAACATAATGTAAAAAGAAAAGTATGTTTTGTTTTTTGTTATTCTACACGAAAAACGATTACATATCTTACAAGTTATATTATCAGCAAGTAACAGCCTCATTGGTCTAGTGGTTGCAAGCAGCTGCTGAGCTTAAGATCTTGGGTTCGATCCCCGGGTCAGGCATAGAGTGCTACAAGGTTTTTCTATTAGAAATCTCTCAATAGTAGCCCGTAGTTTGAAAGTTGGCAGTATGACACCCCTGTGCCTCGGAAAGCACGTTATGCCGTTGGTCTTGGCTATTATTTGAACTAGGGCTTACAATCCCGGAACACCGAGATCTCGGTATTGCGGGATTCCGTGTCATTTTCCAATACCGCGTGGTGCGGGATTACGGGCGCGGGATCCGCGGGATTTGCGGGACTGAAAAAAGCATGCATGTGACCTCTCGCAAGCGCGATCGCTACCATGAACCATGAATACCATGTTTGATGCAAATAAAATGAATTTAAAAATAAATTTGACTGGCGGCCGGCAGTGTTGCAAACAACGCGGGGGCGATGTCGCCCGTTTTTCACAGCTTAAGTAGCCTAATACAGCCGAATTTCAGGCAGCGGTAGCTTAAGTATGTAGCTTAAAATATCAGTAAAGTTTTTTATTCAGTATTTGTTACTGTGAAGAAAAAACAGTGTAATTTGATTGATCTTATACTAATAGTAATACGTAAATAAATATGGAGTTAGTTGATTAATTAATTGTTTTATTTGCCTTGTATAAATGTGAATATTTTCAATATGCGGGATCCCGCAAATACCGAGATCCCGCGGGATTCAAAATTCGTAGACCCGCAAATACCGAGATTGAATTCAGGCTGCGGGATTGGAAGCCCGTCAGACAGAAACCAGAAAATCTGACACTGGTCTGACCAAAAGGTATTGTGTTAATCTGGTTAGACTTGAAGCTAACCCCAATATATCCGACCCCAGGCTATCATGATCAGCAAGTAACAAAAGCTCCTTTAATTTAAGTGAAAAAAACATTTAACGTGAGTGAAGCCGCGGGCAGAACCTGGTATAACTAAGTTAGTTCCTACCTACTCGTATATTAATATTTACAACCTTCTAACTTCTGTATTACTTATATAAAGAAAAATAACCACTCAGTCGTAACTCACGATAGATCTGTAAGGGCTGTGTCACACGTACGCGACCTAGAAACACTAATGCCCAGTAAGGTAAATTTTTCCCAGCAATCTTTGTGTAAACTTCCAGTCTTACCAGATAATTTCAAATATCAAGATTTGACATGGAGTGACTGCTTATCAGACCGCCACAAATCAGTTACTGGGTAGTACGATATCACGTCCTAACTATGAAAGTCAAATGAAATGTTGACTATTTGTGAATGACAAATGAATAAAAAAGCCAGGACCAATACCGACCGGTGACTATGTAGTATTGATTGTGATAGGTCTTTTATATTTTTGATAAGTTTTTTCTTAATTCTTGACAGGCTCTCATTTGACCACCATTTCAAGGATAAAAAGCGCACTTAATTAATCATAAAAAATATATTATATTAAGCTATTGCATAGCTTTTATCGCGGGCTTTGAGCGCGGCGACCGAATCAAGAAATTCCGTAACGAAAATAAACCTAACACCCCCCACTCCAACCGGCACAGCGGTGCGGCGTTGAAAGCCGTGCACCGTCTAACGTTGTTTTAGTTCGGCAGACTTCGGCACGGTGTTTGTGTGCGTGCGACTAGACGTATGCGTATAGACTAGCTGCTAACTGCTCATAACTGAGTCCACGAGTGAGTTCGAGCCCGTGACTAGTTGAACCTTAACGTGTATGTATATGGTACTACTGTACGAAGCTCGCACAGATCGAGACGAGCTGCTCCGAAATCGGACGAATACGTAAGCAGCTGTTTGTGAGAAAGTATATAGGTGTATAGGTATGTATTGTAAGATAATAAAAATATTTTAAACAATATTAACTTCTCATTTATTCAATAAAAGAAAAAAATCGTTTTCTTATCGGTAACCACGCTCAAAAAGTGTAACTTGAATTAATATCAAAGAAAAAAAAAAACACTGCATAAATAAAATAAATAAATAATCATAATTGCATAAGTTGATAAAAAGTCCCGGAGTGCCACACGCATTTTTTTATTCATTTATTAAAACTTTATGCAACACAAAATGTACAAAGACGGACTTAATGTCCTAATCCAGTCTACCATGAGTGGTTAAATGATTGATGTCTTCTCCCCGATTTACAAAGTCCTCACGTATTTATGCAATACACTACAATAATGAGCGACTATAATGCGGATATGTGTGGTGGAATTTGTTGAAAGAGTAGGTATATAGTATGAATGATATAGGTATGACATGTGTCATACACAACATAGTCAGATAGAAATGTATTTATAACCGACTTCTAAAAAAGGTTAACAATTCGGTTCTCAATTCATTGCGTGTTTTTATGTATGTACAACATTTACTCGAAGTTAGCTCAACTGATTGAGATGATTTAAACTGTATTACATTAAGTTGGTCTAATTTATATAATAACCTTGTTCTCATGATGGAATCCTGGAGAAAACGAGGGAACTCTTCAAATATTATAGTCATATCAGTCAGTGTGAAGTGGAACTGATGTTCAAGACCAAGGATGGCTACCGGAACTACTCAATAATAAGTATTTTATTTACAGGTTGCAATTGGATTACTTGAATATGGTTCTTGCACTTTATGCTCGTTACAATGCATATGCTGAAGTGGATCTGATAGTGATGTACCAGGAGAACTTCTTAATAATTAAGAGCCCTGCATCAGCAATATTTTGTAAAAGGTGATAAGTAGTTGACATCTAAACTCATGTTCTTAGATAAAAAAGTACCACCGCTAGTGAAAAATAAAATCTTTTGAACAAAAAATAAAACCGACTTCAGTAGTCAGTCTTTGATTTTGTATTTTCGTATAAGTAGATTCACTCGCTTTTGCTGTTTTAGTTCAAACATATCATTGACACAATAAAAAAGTGTCGTTGTTTTGAACAATATATGGATGATTACAAAAGTATTGGTATATGTATATGACACCTACCACGTGGTCTTAGTACGGGTTTTTAGATGTCACATGCCTTCAAAGTTACTGATACTAGCACATGCTGGTTTCCTCATGATGTTGTTCTTCACCGATGTGAAAGCAGTGGTGATGATATAAATTGCAGTTAGTTATGTGCCTGACTGGGTTCAAACCTACAACCTTCAAATGGCAAGTTGTACCCATAAACACTGAACATTATTAGACATACAAATAAATACAATCGTAAGCATGCTATCAATTACAGATGTCGATGTATGGTCAGTACTAAATAAGGCTCTTATCTCTTAATCTTTTAGATAAGCGTGCTCCATCTTCGATCACATCATCACTTACCATCAGGTGAGATAGTGGTTAAACGGGAACCTATTTTCAATAAAAAAAAGGCAAGGCAAGGCAAAAGTCAATCGTGATGGTACTCGTTATGTTTCAAAATCCTTCGTGCTCTACAAAACTTCCAATTTATCAGTCTTAAGGTACTTTTGCACCTGTAATACGCGAGTTAGGTAGGTAATCAAAGCGATAATTTTTTCTACTCCGCCCTATAAAGATTATTTTGTGTTTGTTAAGATTCTCTTCGAAAAAAGCCCGTCAAGGATAGTAGTAAACGTAGGACGTGTACTATCAAAATTAAATAATACAGTGCTTGGGATCAAAGGGGCCGTGGAATGAAGAATTTGTCCCACAAAATGTCAATAAGACAGTGAGCGCCGACAAAGGCGAGGCAAGCGGCCACAAACCAAAATAATCTTAGTTTCTGTCATTCTTAGTTTGGTCTTTATCATAATTATTATGAGTTCTCTTAATCAGAAAGATTATTATAAAGCACAGTATTTATTAGTTTTCTTATTACATGTTTTACCTAACATGCCTCAGTGCAGTCATCAGGTACTGTAGCAGTGGTGGTGAGGATGTAGTGAAATGATACATGATTTGTGATGATGCTGGTTGAGGATTTTAGTAGAAATAAAATATATGCTGTTATTATAACCTGCAAAGTTGTTTGTAATATTTTTTTGAACAAATATCAAGGAGAGGGACTGCAGGGAACAATATAATATTAGCCATTATATACCAATACTTTTTCAATTACTTATAATATTTTAACCACATATTTTGTGTAACTGTTTATTGTCCTAAATGAATAAATAATTAATAGAATGTAGGTTAATGTATGTTGTGGTTATTTGAGGGAAAAAACACGAAAAATAAACCTGTCCGGACATTGCAAGCATTTGTCACCTAGTTTAGATCAAACTTAAAAAAATAAAGAGCACAAATATTTGACGAACGATACCAAAGTAAGGACAATTGTGTACCCCAAAGAAAAAAAAAAATGAAATGATATTTTAAAAGTATACATCCTTGTTCTTTAAACGCCATCAGATCCATTCTTACATAATCCAAAGGAAAGAAAAACCTACATGTACGTTCCTAACATCTAAGCAACGTGACCCTTTATTACAAACCCACATTGACCGCACCCACTTCGCGGCAATCAAACCGAACCCTTATAGTGACGTCATCTAACGCATGGAACATATTGCATGCACTTTACGAGCACTTTTATGGACAAATACTTGAGCAGCTTGAAGGCTTGAACGGCATTTACCACACGTCAATTAAGCTTGATAAATATATGGGTTTGTGGGTCATCGTGGGTTGATAGAATTGGAAACTATATCATCTATACTAATATTGGAAAGAGGCAAAATTTGTTCGTATGTTTGTGAGTTTGTAAGTAGTAGGGCGTGATCTTCGGAACTAATTATCTTTAAATATTTTTCTTTGGTAGTAATTTGTTTCGAAATCGCGGACGAAGGCGTGGGCAGAGTCTATACTAATTTTATAAAAAGATAAAATTTGTTTGTAAGTTTGAATGTAGTGGGTAATCTCCGGAATTAATGATCCTCATACCTGCGTGGAGTATTGCAGCCACTTGTGGGATAGCTCTGCAAAGTACCGACTTGCTGCATTGGACTCGATCGAGCGCAGAGCTAAAAGGCTTATAGGCGACGAGGTGCTGGTGGACAAGCTTCATAGCCTGGCTCATCGGCGAACCGTTGCTTGCTTGTCGGTTTTTTACAGATTGTACTTCGGGGAGTGTACGCAGGAGCTCTATGACCTGATTCCTCCATCTCATTTTCACTACCGGTGTACCAGACGCACGGCTGGGTACCACCCACATTTGGTTGATATACCGTCTTGTCGTACCAAGCGCTTCTCCTCCACATTTATTGTGCGCACAGCCAAGCTGCGGAATTCTCTGCCGGCTTCTGTGTTCCCTGCCACTTATGACCTTTCAGCCTTTAAAGCACGAGTAAATAGGCAACTTCTGGGCTCGCTCGTCCCATCGTAGACCTCATCTATCGCTTACCATCAGGCGAGATCGAGGTCAAGAGTGAACCCATCAGTAATAAAAAACCAATTTTAAAATGTTTTCATTGGTAGCAAGGTGCAATATTTGTGAGTAAATAAATAAAAAATAAAAATAAAGAAATTTGAAAGTAACGCGGTCGAAGTCATTTGTTCGTGAAAAATTTAATGAAGAATAAATAAGTATCCAAAACTATATAGCATATAATTATACAACGTGTAACATAAAAGGTATATACATAACAATCGCACGCCTTCTTTGGACGATAGCAAATAATATGGCAAGGTTTTTGTAATCATATTGATACCAGAGGCCGATTTTTTCAAATGAAGAAGAACGAAAAGAATTATCGTGTTATTGGCAAGTGACGTGGGAAGTTATTGACCTTCGTAGTTCTGTGACACGTTTTTTATGTATGGTATTCAAGAAAAATGTGAAACCGATAATTTCGTATCAATTCTTTGAGTCACTAATCTTGAGCTGAAACTTTGCATAGAGACTCCATACCAGATGTTGTCTTCAGTCCTTTTGGATAGATATGGGGTTTCTGTTACACGTTGTATATGTGGTGTTTGCCTGTAATTGGTTGTGCTGTTAGATTTCAAGCCGGCTCTACACGTTGGCCAACACAGTGGCGAATGTAGTGGCCAATGACTATTCGCCAACGTGTAGAAGGGGTGTTTCTGCATCCAACATGCACAAACACGCCGTCTACACGTTGGCCAATACGCATTGGCCACTACAGTCGCCACTGTGTGGGCCAACGTGTAGAGCCGGCTTAAGATCCAAACACTCGAATGTAATCTTAAATATCTTGTGCAGCAGTTGGCAAACCTAATTAATTAAATTATGGTGGTTTTTTAACCATAGATATGCATGGAAAAATCATCTACCTTTAGTGCCTGTACGCACAATGAAAGTATTGCCAAAACGTTTTGCGCGTATGGGTGGGATATCCACCATCTAACGAAACATATATGTAAGTATTTATAGCGCAGGGTACAAGTTCTCGTTTCGCTTACCTATCTAACTCATGTATCTCAGGTGAAAAAGTGCCTTGTGACTGGTACTATAGTGTGTTGGATGCTTTGTAGACCACGAATGAATTTGTAGCGATTACAATCACGATTGACTTTTGCCTTGCCTTGCCTTATTTAGTACTGACCATGCATCGACATCTTCGATTGACATCATTACGATTATATTTATTTGTCTAATAATGCTCAGTGTTTATGGGCTTTACTTGAAGGTTGTGGGTTTGAACCCAGTCAAGCACGTTACTTTTTAGGGTTCCGTAGCCGAATGGCAAAAACGGAATCCTTATAGTTTCATCATGTTTGTCTGTCTGTCCATCCGTCTGTATGTCACAGATATTTTACTCCCAAACTATTGTTACTACACATGTGAAACTTAGTATGTAGATGTATTCTATGAACCGCTTTTCGATTTTAAGAAAAAATAAATAAATGAATAAAATTAAAGGGGGCTCCCCTTACATGGAACAGAAACTAAAATTTTTTGAACCTAAAAAAAAAAACTGAAAGAAAATCACCTCCTGTAGCTGTCATTATTTAGCAATGGGCTACAGCTCTGATACATTCAAGTCTTTTTTTTAAAAGAGAACTAGCAATACAATATGTTAACTAACAGAGGGCGTTCCCGTTAACCCGCAATAGTATTGCATCCATACATGCTAAAAAAAATATTACCATTCGAAAACAAAATGTTTTTATTTTTTTTTAATATTAAAATATTCACTAAAAGCGTTAAATTGATACGTAAAAGAAACACTCTGTACACGCGTACTTGAAGGACGGCAACGTCGCAATTTATTCATGAATGACGGGCCGCGTGTGCGGTGTACTAATTGATGGGCTTATACTATTGCGGGTTAACGGGAACGCCCTCTGTTAGTTAACATACTGTATAGGTAAAATTCACATTACAAGCAATCTTGTTACCGATTCTAAGCTTGTGCTTGTGTCTGGAGTGGGTTCACGGCAATAGTGTAATGGGTGGGTTTCGAACCTGCGACCTCTCGATCATAAGTCTGACATCTTAGCCATTTGGCTATTGACGCTTAAAACTTAAGCTTTCTCTCTCTCATTTCTCTCATTTATTCAAAAACAATTTACATTGTGTGCGAATATAAAAGCTTAACAACTAGGTACACATGCAGTAAAAACTAATAATTGAATTGCTTATAATGGGAGTGATAACATTAAAAAAATATAAGAAAATAATGGTAATAGTAATGTCAAAAAAATATTTGAATTATACAACAAGAATTTTAAAATAAAAACTTTAACTGTAACCATTTATTATTTAGTTACAGCTTTATATAAATGTTTCGTTAACCCTACGATGGTAACATAATTTAAATGAACACGCACAGTAACAGGCGTGCAACGTCACCATGATAATAAAATGAATAAAGAAAAACTTCTATTTAATGAAAAATAAAACTTTTTGTTCTTGAAACAAACTAAAAGAACACTCTTCTTGAGATCAATCAATATCTAAATGGATTAGTGATTGCTCGCGTGGGGTGTTGCAGCACCCCTGTTACCATCCTAGGGTTAATAAAATAATCCTAAATAAGTATGAAGAGGCTTATTCTTATCCGGATACAACTCAGCTTGGAAGTAGGTAATGTTACTACCCATCTTAAATCCCCATTAGATAAGTTAGCAGGATTCCGTGAACAGATAGGAAAACCGGAAGTTGTTATTCTAATTTTAGTTATATGGTAAATGTAAGAACGATTTTTACATTAGAAGAAAGTACATTTAAACGCGATGTTTGTATTCATGTCTGATCTCTATTATATAATATTGTAAACATGAAAGTAACTCTGTCTGTCTCATATACTTTCAAGTCACACCACTTAACAGATTTTAATTAAAACTTAAATATAAAATGATTACATGATTGAAGAAGTGGATTGCCACTTCTTCAATCTTGAAATCATTTATTGAGGCTATTGAGCCTAATGGTATTAGCAATGGTGTGTCGGCCTTGTGATCGAGAAGACTACCTATTAAAGTCAGGACATCATGGAACTCAAAACATCAGAATAGTTACCTATTACTTATTCTACGTAGGGTTCTGTGAGAGTGTTCTAACGAGATTCAGCAACCGTATCCAGAGCTGAAAGAGTCATCCGATGATATTCCACCTGAAAAAAAAATGAAAAAAGAGTATTAGGTATTTATCTCCTCTATGATCCATGCCAATAGGTATATCTTATAGAATCTACCTAGTCTATGCATAGGTAAAAC
This sequence comes from Tholera decimalis, assembly GCA_943138885.2. Lineage (NCBI taxonomy): Eukaryota > Metazoa > Arthropoda > Insecta > Lepidoptera > Noctuidae > Tholera > Tholera decimalis. The sequence goes on from OW964571.2 coordinate 8,482,811, forward strand.
GAAAGTCTAGCAAGCAAGGATGTAACTTCAATCTAGTAACAACTTTAAGTGGGTTACTACTTTCAAACTACACTTTCATCGACCTGTTTACCAGCCTTTCATTGTAAGGGTGCTCTTCTAGAGAAGATGGACAAGAGGAATAGTCAGTGTGTAACGAGTTTGGCACTGTAAATAAGCTTATAGATAGATTCAATTATATGCCAGAAATATGGTATTTTACACATTTTTTATAAAAGATACACGTATATCGCCTACTAAATTCGGCATGCAAATTTTTTTTAATTTTATTTTTATTTTTTATTTTATTTCATAGGAATAACAAACAGTAGTATATTAAAGATTATAAATAGTACAGGATCATAAATAGTACAGGATCATTTTGTGATAATAATAGTGAATAATTGAACGCAATTAAACAAAGCAATACAATTCCAAAGTGTAAATTAAGTGTAAATTTTGTAAATGTCTACTATTTAAATTACTACTACAACTATTAGTTAATAGCTTAAAATAGATTATAAAATTTTCCCCATTTGTCCTAAAACTCATAAATTCCTTAATGGTATAAAAACAATTTTCGATAAGCAATGCTCTAAGATGCTTTCGAAATAAGTTGGTGCGCAGTTTTTTTGCTTGCTACTTGCGTGGTATGAAATTGCTAGCTGACAAGTGCGAAGATTTGTAGCAGACCCTTGAGGTTAATTGGAAAACCGTATCTGTCCGTATTAATGATAAAATGGACCTTTTTGCCGCAGCCGTGAGGCACGCATGATCTTTTTTGTTTATCACTTTTATTTGCTTGTATTTTTGTATATGTGTGCCTGAAAACTGGTGCCAAATAAATGTTTTTCTTCTTTTTGTTAGTCTGAAAGAAATTCAGACTATGCTTTTTGTTCGGGGTGAAAATCCTCAAATTACTCCTCCAGTGCTAGGTGAAGCGTAAGGGACTGACGAACTTCTACTGACTAAAAACCCCACCCAGATCCTTCATTTTCCCTAGCTTTTTACCATCCATACCATCTATCCGCTGACATTCCGTGACTGTAAAAAGACACTCATGCGATGGTTAACAACTAAAAGCTACGAGGAAACGGAGTCTATATTATACTCTAAGGTTACATAGTCAGGGAGTAACACACACACACACACACACACACACAAGCACACACACGCATACACACGCGTGCACAATTACTTTTGTTTTATATCCCGAGTTTTAATTAATTAGTTTTAATCAATTTTGTTATTATAATAAGTTTCCTTTTCTTTTTGGTTTATAATATGTATTTAGTTTAGTTTACATATATTTTTATTTCATTTCATTTTTCCCTTGTGGTTCAGTTTACTTTTAGAATCAAAATATTTTCAACGATAAGTGGAAGAGCGGAACTACCTATCACATGTTAGAAAAAAACCTTTTAAGCCATAATTGGCTTAAAAGGTTTTTTTCCATGGATATGGATATGTATGAATTATACAACATGGATATTGTATAATTCATAGTTAAACTTTATCAATAACTTTTCTTGACAAGTCTCATAGGTACATAATCATTTCTTATGACAGACAGTGTTAATAGCTTTTTCTTTTTCGGGGCAAAGTCATTTCGTTAGAACATTCCCGCAGTCCCTTTTCTTTTACTCTGTGTGGGGAAATCATCGAATGACTTCTCCCGCTCTGGGAGGAGCGGAAGAGAGTGTCAGACTTCTATTGACTAAAAACCCACCCTGTTCCTTCATCTGCCCTTAAGTTTTCCCGCATTCCTGGCGCCCCCATCATTAATGCTGACTATTCTTTGAGGTACGTGTGCATCACAAAACGCCTTCGAATCGGGATTATTCATGACGTTAAGTCCTTCGCAAACACTCTTCGGTCACTGACCTGGTCGCACTTTTTTCTCGCTTTTTTAAAAGGACAAAGATTTTGCGATCTTATCTTTGCACACCGGCTAGTTACTTGGCTCATCTCTGTTGTATAAACCCTTTTTAACTGACTTCAAAAAAGGATGTAAATGTATGTAAAATAACCTTAAAGCGAAAAATAACCCAATAGATTGATTTTTACTCACATGCCTGAAGTCGGTGCCAAGATAAATGAATAGGTTTGGTGACTTCACTTACTAAAGTTATTTTTTCACTTTGTATAGCAATATAGTGTTTTGTATGTTTGAGTCGGTTAAATGTTTTGTTAAAATTTTTTATTTTGTTCCGGTTAAGCCCACTCTAGCCCTCGTTCTCACCCGATGGTAAGCGATCGATGAGGACTACGATGGAACGAGCGAGCCCAAAAGATGCCAGTTCACTCCTGCTTTAAAGGCTGGTTTTAAATAGCAGAGAACACAGAAGCCAGCAGAGAGTTCCACAACTTGTACACAACACACTTCTTTTTAAGGATGGAAAATCATCCAATGATCACCTCCCGATCCGGGTGAAGCGGGAATCGGAAAGGTTTTAGTCAGTAAAAGTCTGACACACCCTGTCAGACTTTTACTGACTAAAACCTATCCGATTTACGTTCACTGCCTAGTGACTTCGCTCATCACTGGTGTGTAAACCCTTGTTTTACCCGATGCTGAGGACAACTGAACAATTAATAAAAATGGGATGGATTCCGCCAGCTTGTCACTTTTGACACGAAAATGTGCTTGTTTGTTGCATTTCATTTGAGAGAGGAGGTTGAGATTTTTTTAAATAACTTTTTCTATTTATTCCGGTTAAGCCCACTCTTGCCCTCGTTCTCGCCCGATGGTAAGCGATAGACGATGACTATGATGGAACGAGCGAGCCTAACAGATGTCTGTTCACTCTCTCTTTAAAGGCTGAAAGGTTTTAAGTGGCAGGGAACACAGAAGTCAGCAGAGAGTTCCACAACTTGTACACAACACACTTTTTTAAGTATTGGAAAATATTCCAATGATTACCTCCCGATCTGGGCAAAACCCATCCGTGGTCCATCATTAGCCCTTGGTGTTCCGAAGCCGCGGTAACTCTTTTGAACAATTCCGCAACCCCGGCAGGCAACGGCCCTCCAGTGGGCCCCGATAATTTTGCTGACACTCTTTGAGGCACACAACTCTCTTAAGAACCTCATAATATCCGCTCAACACACACTTGATCCGTCTTATCTTCATGTTTATTCCTGATGAGGCTACCACATGATGGATAATCTTGACCTTTCTGCGTGAAAGACTTTGTGTGTAAAGAACAGTAGCGATTAATCATCTTTAGTAATAATGAGTGACTAAGCTGTTATAGGAGCGACTTGTTGAATGTCTTCAACATATTTGATGCATGAAATCAGTAGCAAAACGTTGTACAACATATTACTGCTGCGTTAAGCTTTGTTTTCCTAGGAAAGCGGTGCCGTCATATAGCGGCCGTAATATTACGGACGCAAAAAGACGGCCGTCTTTACGGTGACGACATGCGGAAAGTTCCACGGCCGTTTTATCACACTGCCTGCTTCATCGCTATCTAGTGTATTACATTCTCTTTGGAAACGTTCACGAAACCATCTGACACCGACAAGACGGCCGTCATGCAAATGGCGGCACCGCTTTTTGACGTTACGGTGTCAGTTACCGCTCTCTAGGTAATCGCGCCATTTTGTTTACATAGACAACGTTCTCATCATCATCATTCACCGCTGTATTACGGCCGCTATTTGACGGCACCGCTATCCTAGGAAACCAAAGCTTAAGTCGAGTAGTCGCAAGCGGACTGGTAAGCACGAGATTTTGGATTTGATCCCCGGGTTAGGCAAAAGTGCTATTAAAGAAACAGGTACCTCCCGACACACCCGTGTCCGGTAAGCACCTGCATCAGGCAGAAGGTGAGAATCCAGTGGCGTCTCTAGCTACTTCTCAAAGAGCTACAAGGAATTTTTTTAGCAATAGCCCGGAGTTTGGAAGTTGGCGGTGTGAGACCCCCATGCCACGGAAAACACGTTAAGCCGTTGCAATTGCAATTGTTGTCATTTGCACGTCTTTGACTGTCGTAAAGGTGTGTCCGAACATTGAGCGGCAATCGAGCACGGCTGCTGCGCGCCGCCCTGTGTTTAGACGACTGCCGCGCAAACATTAGTCGGCTTTGTCCTAACTAGAGCGCGGCAGAAACGTGTCCTAGAAATGCCACGTGTTGCTGCCGCGCTCTTGCTGCTCAATGTTTAGACACACTTTTACGGGTACTCAGTAGCTATAAAATCAGACTCTGGTCTTGTCAAGGGGTATCGTGTTACCCAGTTACTGGGTTGTGGAAGTCAGATAGGCAGACGCTCAATGTAAAACACTAATACTCAGCTGGATCGATTTAGACTGGAAGCAGACCCTTGTATAGTTTTAAAAAGCAAAGCAGATGATGTTGACTAATACTTTAAAGAGGAAAGATTTGTATTTTTGAAGTAAAGAAAGAATATTGTGTTTATTGGCACATAAAAATAAGAAAGAAGAATAACCTCTTATGTAAGCTTGAGCGCTTGCAAAACTTGTGTATTCGCTTTGTTTTTGCTCTGAGGAAATACGATCATGTCTCTCAGTTTCGCAAGGATCACAAGTGGCTCCCTATCCGTCTTCGCAGGAACACTCGAATATTATTCCTTTTGTACAACATCCTATTCAACCCTGCATATCCTAACTACCTGCGCGATCGTTTTTCATTCACTCGTCCTACTGATGCACTTTGAAGATCCCACCTTAAACTCCATCTCAATTTCCCATCCTATAAAACCAGCCTATTTCTATTCCCACTCCTCCTTTCATGCAGTATGACTGTGAAACTCACTTCCCGCTAAAATCCGCGAAGCTAAATCCATTAGTATTTTCAAAAAGCTGGTCAAAGACCTATCTAACAACCCGTAATTTTTTTTTATATATTTATTATAGGTATATACTTTTATAGCATTAATATAAATATGTATTTTAATTCTATGTATGTATATATTTGTTTATTATATCATTATAGTTTAATTTTATAGCTAAGTATGTTTTATTTGTCGTAATTAGTATTTATACATACTGTGAATATCATCTCCTCTTGAACTTTCCTGTCGCAGGTCTGCTCTTTTGTCTGTATTTAATTTTTTTTTGTAAGTGTCATGTGTGTACATAAATAAATAAACATACATTATATACAACATTAAAAATAAAAATAATATTCTGCCATAAGGGCCTCAGCTCAGCATAATGTCAGGTGGCAGCCCTAAGTATTACCACATAACGCTGATTTTCAACTGCAGCCCACGGGAATGTTTATAACGAATAAACTCAAAAACTACTGGACTGATTTCGAAAATTCTTTCACCATTAGAATGCTACGTTATGATTGAGAGACATATGGCTATATGTTTTGCTAAAAAAACTTTATACGGGAGCAAAGCCGCGGGTATAAGCTAGTGCTTCATAAAATTAGCCAGTTATTAAAGACATACCATACGAGTTGTAACTTGTGGATTCGAAACCTGCCTGGGTTACACATTATGTTATTTGTCTCATCCACTGCTCACTAATTTCCACCTTTATAATATGAACTTCGTTTAACATAGACCACCACAACCATAATTATAAAAATTACTGGAGTCAGGATTATCATTAAGGGTCTAATAAGGATCTGTTTGGAAAATTGTTTGATGTCGTCAACTCGTGTTAATAAGGGGCGGCCCATATTAATTAACTATTCACTCCCAACCCTACATCCCACTCAAAATCACACCTTAATTCGCCAGTTCGGAACATCGGCGTAATCATTACAAATTCATACCTACTAAGGGATTTCATGGTATCTAGTAACTGCGATAAGTATCAAATCAGCATTCGAGTATAGTTTGCTTGTATGTGGTATGTTGTTTATTGCATCCCTTCTGCGTATGCATATTTTATGGGAGGAAGGGCGCTGCTGCATACTGCATGCAAGATTGATCATCTATGAAATATTAACCTTGATTATCATAAGCACCAACATTAGCAAGTGGTGACCTTGAAGATAGACTATGCGGTTATTAATATTTAATCACGATTAATTCTGATTAAACCTGCTTTATAATACAGTAAACTAACAAAGGGCGTTCCCGTTAACCCGCAATAGTATAGCATCCATACATGCTAAAAAAAATACAATTCGAAAACAAAATGTTTTTATTGTTTTTAATATTAAATTATACACTAAAAATGTTAAATTGATACGTAAAAGAAACACTTTGTACTCGCGTACTTGAAGGACGGCAACGTCGCAATTTATTTATTAATGACGGGCCGCGTGTGCGGCGATCTAATTGATGTGCTTATACTATTGCGGGTTAACGGGAACGCCCTCTGTTAGTTAACATACTGTATATTAATAATAATTCCACAGACTGTTCCAACTGTCACAGATTTAACTGTTCCCAATGTTTCCACTGATGGAACATAGGTGACTATCAAAACTCAATTTGACGTTGTAGTGTAACCAAAAGATAATTTCTGGTCCAACATAGTTGTGGTACATCGTTATCAACAAACAGCGCTCATGTGAATACGTTCAAGTTAGTAGGACCTTACTTTGCTTTGAAGTATTTCTGGCTAATTAAAACATGTTATGACTTGTTTTGAACTTTTCGGGGTTTGAGTACGGTTGGCAACAAAGTGAGGAAGGAATGAAATGTATACATTGTAGCTGGCTAGAGTATTTTCTCCTGAATAACAATTTGAATCTTGATTACGAATGTAGCGCTTTTATTAAAATATAATCATACGTATTCGCAAGATATTAAGGTTGAATTGAAAGAAGAAAGAAAAAGTATTTATTTCCAACAGACAAACAGAAAAATGTTAGTAGGTAAAGACAAAGATTTAGAGATTAACAATTTATTTAAGAAAGAAATTCCTCTTTGAGAATTGGAATTGAAATCTCTTCATTTAAACATTGTATCTAAAAGTAATCAATTAACTTCTTAAACTAAGATTAGAGATTATTAATTTAATTAAGATTAGAAGAGCATGCGTAGTCAGTTTTATTTAAGTAATTAAGTGGTTTCCAAGACTCTTTTTTCTTAAGCTTAATACAACATGAGATGATAAAAAGAACAAAACATTTGCGCTTTACAACTGAACAGAGCATCTCTCCCGTGGACTTATAATAACAAAAACATAACCTACTTCTTTTGCAGTCAAAAGTATTATATTTCATCCAAATACACACAGTACTTTTAAAGACACAGTACTTTAAAAAAAAAAAAAAAAAAAGATTAGCGCGTTTAAACAAATAAGTTTTTCGCTATATAATATTACTAGGTCTTGTCCGCGACTTCGTCCGCGTGAGAGGGTTTTCTCGGGTAACTCCCGATCCCGTGGGAATTCCGAGATAAAAATATTCTATATTCTTCCCAGGATCCTAAACTAAACCCATGCCAAATTTATTCTAAATCTGCTCAGCGGTTTAGGCGTAAAAAGGTAACAGACAGACAGAGATACTTTCGTAAAATAAAAATAAGTAAAGGAACACTAAAGAAAAAAACTAAAAAATATATTGGAATGCTAATCATATAGGTAATTAACACATTGTTACTGTGAGATTATAGATATAAGATTATATTGCAACATATTGTGTAGAAGTAATTGGAATGGTTCATTAATGTTAATGTATAAAGAGCGCCTCTCTTGTGTCTAATGTTTGGCTAGATATAGTATATTCTAGATTTAAGTGATGCCTCTGAATGTAAATTAACTAAATAAAATAAAATATAATATTAGTATGGAAGTAATAGGAAAACATAAGGCCTACTTTCGTAAAAACTTCTAGCGTCCACACTAGGATATGTCTTGTATGTAAAGTGCTAGTCTTTCCCCAGTCTATTCACAAAAAGATTGAATACGTGGGAGATGGTATGAATTAAAATGGGGGTATCTGACTGACCTTCACATCCCAGTAGCTGGATATTACGACACATTTGGCAAGACTGATGTCAGATTTTTTGGTTTTTGGTATCCATAATAACTGTCAGAGATGCATAAGGTAAATTTGTGTACTTCGACAGTAGATACAGGTAGTCCTGCCGGAGTTGCGGCTGCCGGGGTTTGCGGGAACTTCTATACTGCTGGGTTTGCGGGAAAGTTCTATCGAGATACCGCGGCCCCGGAACTTTAGGGCAGCTGAAGGAACAGGGTGGGTTTTTAGTCAGTAGAAGTCTGACACCCTTCCGCTTAAGACCAGGCAGACCAAAATAATTTTCACGCAAGCTCCGCCCTCATGCACCCCGGTTAGGCCGTTGTATACTAAACGCTAACGCAGCAGTAATATAGTTAAATAACGCGTACGCTCTTTCACCATGTTCGGTTTCGAAACTGCCGTTGTGTGCTAAACGCTAACGCAACAGTAATAAAGTTGAATATCGCGTGCGCTCTTTTACCATGTTCCGGTTCGAAACTAAATGTCGTAAGTCTCAATTCTTATTTCGTTTATAACTAAAGTAATAATGATCTAGAGAAAAAATGTCCTGTTCTTCTAGGATAATAAACTATATTTTCTTACTGTCAAAACTAATTTTAGACATAAAATCCGAGTAATCTTGATTAAATTTTGAATAATCTATAAAAAAGACAATATTTTCGATTTAAAAAATGAATCAAGCAAAAATGTTCCAATTACGAAACTGGTCTAGACATGTAAAGAAAAAGATCGAATAAATCATATACTAAAGTTCCATTTTGATTGTATGCGTCATTGTTTCAGAATATTAATGCAAAGTTACATACAATTTAGGGAGCCTCCTCTTAACCTAGAGCGGAAGAAGTCATTCGATCATTTTCCGACCCAGAAAAAATGATACAGTTAGTTAGAAGCTAGAAAATCTGGCGCTAGTCTTGTAAACGGCGATATCCTGTGTTACTCAGCTACAGGGTTGTGGAGGTCAGACAGGAGGTCGCTATTTAGTAACAATGATAGTATTCAGCAATGGAATTACACAATCTAATTCCGCCAACCCGGTTCCATCATCAGACTACAAGACAAACGGCGATGCGCCATCGTTACATGGTGGACATCCCACCCATACGCACAAAACGTTTTGGGAATACCTTCATTGTGCGTACGGCTAAGATAAGATAAGATAAGATAAGATAAGATAAGATATATTTTATTTGCATAAAACATGGTATACAAGTTGTTATTATAAATATGAGATCAACATGTCTTGCTTATAACTAAAGCATGCAAACTTACTTACTAGATGTACATTATTACAACCAAATTAATATATTACATTAAAATTCATATTAAATAATCATTAATTGAATAGAAATTATTGTTATTGAGCCATTTATATAATTCGATTTTAAATAATTTGCAATTTAATATTTTAAACATATTGGGTAATTTATTATATACACGAATACACATAGCCAAACAGTTTTTATTATATTTTGCTAATCTGGGCAATTCATCCCGTACAAGTCTGTATTGGTCACGGCGACTTCGAGAGCTTATTTCATCCGCTGTTTTAAATAGCCCTTTGTGTTTTTGTACAAACATGCAAATTTCATATATATATAATGAAGGTAACGGTAGCAAACCAAGTTGCTTAAATATTCGTTGACATGATTCGTCAGATGGGATCCCGTATAGAGCACGTACACATTTCTTCTGAGCGACAAATGCTCTGTTGCGGTCAGTACTATTACCCCACATTATTAGTCCTGGAGTAAGGAGTGGAATTCCCTGCCGGAGTCTGTGTTTCCCGATAGCTATAACCTAGGAGTCTTTAAGTCAAGAGCGAATAGGTTACTTTTAGGTAAGTGTGCTCTATCTTCGGCCACATCATCACTTACCATCAGGTGAGATGGTGGTCAAAGGCGAACCTATTGTAAATAAAAAAATAATGCGTCCTCTTAGACTTAACGCCGATTTCAACATAGTTGGGTTAGGATAAACAGATGATGAACTGTCAGATATATGCTAATGACAGCTGGGGTCAATGTTTTAACGTACTTTCCGCTGACGCGTTGTAGCAAGCATTGTTTAAGAGGAGGCTCTCTAAATTATATGTAACTTTGCGTTAATATTCTGAAACAATCACCCATATGATCAAAATGGAACTTTAGTATATGATTTACTAGTACTCACGCGGGGCTTCGCTCCCGTGGATTCTATGACGGTAAAAACATATTTCTCCTTTTTTGCAGTCGAGTAAAAAGTAGCCTATAACCTTCCTCAAGCTTCAAGCTAATTCCATACCAAATTGCATCCAAATCCACCCAGTACTTTCGAAGATTAGCGCGTTCAAGCAAACAGACAAATTTCCGCTTTATAATATTATACTAGTACTCACGCGGGGCTTCGCTCCCGTGTATTCTATCACTGTAAAAACATAATTCTCCTTTTTTGCAGTCGCGTAAAAAGTAGCCTATAACCTTCCTCAAGCTTCAAGCTACTTCCATACCAAATTGCATCCAAATCCACCGAGCACTTTCGAAGATTAGCGCGTTCAAGCAAACAAACAAAAACTTTTCCGCTTTATAATATTAGTATAGATATGATTTATTGGATTTTTTTCTTTACATGTCTAAGACTAGTTACGTAATTGGAACATTTTTGCTCGATTCATTTTTTAATCGAATATCCTGTCTTTTTTAAAGATTAATCAAAATTTAATCAAGATACTCGGCTTTTATGTCTAAAATTAATATTAACAGTGAGAAAATGTAGTTTAATATCAAAATATAAGATGTTTTTCCTCTAGATCAATTATTACTTTAGTTATAAACGAAATAAGAATTCAGACTTACGACATTTAGTTTCGAACCCGAACATGGTGAAAGAGCGTACGCGATATTCAACTTTATTACTGACTAGCGACCCGCCCCGGCTTCGCACGGGTGCAATGTTTATATTAAATATAGGCAGCGTTCGCGAGAATCGTTAACGTACGGCAGTTTTTTGGACGCCTTACTCCACAATTTTCACTACCACGTAAAATCCTATCTATTTTCCGGGATAAAATATAGCCTATACGGATTCGGAAGAATCCCTCTAAGTAATGGTAAAAGAAATTTTGAAATCGGTCCAGAAGTTTTTGAGCCTATTCAATACAAACATACAAAAATACAAAAATACAAAGGTTTCCTCTTTATAATATTAGTATAGATGTGTTAGTATTTAGCACACAACGACCTAACCAGGGGTGCATGGGGGCGGAGCTTGCGTGAAAATTATTTTAGAGTGCCAAATGCCAAAGATGTCTCGATCCAGTGAAACCAGAAGAGTTTCGCGGTTAAGTAATCGCAGAGACACTCGACAGTGTCTCTGTGATTACTTAACCGCGAGACTCCTCTCAAAGAAAAATTGTTAAAGAATATTCCGTAACATTTAGTTTTGTGACGTCACTAGTATAACACCTACACTAGTATGAACCTCATCAATCAATGTGCCAAACACGGCGGTACTCAGCATACAAAACGTATACGAAGCCGTATTTAGGTCACAATATTTTCATATACGAGGGAAATAAAAAGTAAGTGGAACTGTTTTTTACCTAGAGAAGTAGGCAAAGTTGTTAGGTCGTGTGTCTTTTAAGAGGTAACGGGGTTCTATGTGTTGAGGGTGATCACCGGGGTGCTTTAGTGAGGTATTAAATCCCACACTCCCTGTTCTTTTTCCCAAAAAGTCAGGCGCCTTTTGAGGGTATTTCAACGGTAACAAAAAAATAAAGGACGTGGAACCTAGTCAGGCACAGTATTGGAGGTTAAATTAGATTGTTTTCTTGCTTCAACTTGTGTATTACACGAATAAAATAAAAGTGAATGCAAAAAATTTGGTACATTCATGTTTCGCCCCGCATCAAGGTACAAGGATCAAAGTTAGCCGGTGGTCTAAAATCGACCATAATTTAAATTATTTAGTTTAGGTTTAATTTATTTATGCATTATGACATAAAAATATTAGATTTCTGCACTTCTTCCGTCGCGTTGGCGCAATTTACATGAAAATCGGTACAAATTTTTTGCTTCACGTAACATAATGAATGCATATTTCTACAAAAACCATTATTTTTCATTTTGAATTCTGTTAATTACTAATGAATACTAGAGCTATCGTGAGAAAATATTTTTTTTAAATGTAAGTTTGGAGCTTTTGAAGAAAAATAAAATAGTTTTTCTTTATTTTAACCCTCATTTTTAGCGTATTATGCCAATTCAAGTCATATATTTTTTAAAAAATGTACTACACTGTCAGTGCCCATTATTTTAAAAATATGCCTATTAAATACAGATTTTAAAATAGTATAATATTACTAGGTCCCATTAATAAAAAAAAAATTATGTAATTTTAATTGAAAACGACTTAAAATATAAATTTTTTATACTACTGTTGCAGAATGATTTAGCCCTCACTAGTTACTTAAAAAAGCATTAAAAACAACAAAAGTAATTATTTATTAACAATCTTTGACACATTTACACCAAATGTTCACGGTTTAAGTCGCCGAGCAAACCCGCTTTCACTGATTTCTCTAGCTGCTGCTAGGATTCTAGTCCGGAATTGGTCAATGGATGTGATTTCTTCTTTATAGACTTTTTCTTTTGGACAACCCCAATAAAAGAAATCCAGGGGATTCAGGTGTGGCGAGTGCGGTGGCCATAATATTGGACCTAAGCGCCCTATCCACCTATTTGGATACGCTATATTAAAATAAAAGTAATTAGCTAATAGTACTTAGGTATAATACTTCTCTAGAGGATATAAAGCTATGAACCTTTATTTTATGATGTTTTTGGTATCAAGTCCATAGGCTTGATAGTTCTTAGTTTTTCAATCTTCTTCTTATCGTGTAGGTAGTCAGGTCTAACGACCCCATACACCCTAGTGTAAGAGTTTCTAGACCGCCTCAAGGGCCTCTGACGTGGTCTAGACAATTAGGTGATTCAGGCCTACAATGTCCTAGCCAAACTGGGAACAACTTTACAAAGTATACTTCCCGCGGGAATCGAACCCACGTCCACCGGATCACAAGGCAAGCGCCTAAACCACTCGACCACGGAGGCAGTTTTCAATAAAAAAATATGATTTCAAACCTGACTAATTAGAAATATCGCTCTAAAACTTATTAAACACATTTTCTTATCTAGTGTTGTTCACCCATAAATGTGAACGCAAAAGCCTAAAGCAGCCTAAGTATATAACACATCATTACCTAACAATAAATACCTACTAAAGCCTAAGTAAGGTATAATTTAGTCACCTTGTTTGAATTGTATTACAATCATAATTGTACAAAGTGGATAAAGAATTTATCTCGCATTGTTAGGTACTTCAAGTTGAAGTCGTTAAGCCTACTAAATAGGTATTCAGAATAGAATCAAGTGTTGCTTTGCGAAAATCCATACCAACTATTTTTACTTATGTAGATTCAAAGAACAAAAATATCTAATTTTGTTATTAATAAGGCATTAGGCTACCTTTTTTCGGTGGGAAAATCATCAAATGACTTCTCCCACTCTGGTTGACGCGTAAGGGAGTGTCAGACTTCTACTGACTAAGAACCCACCCTGTTCCTTCAGCAACCACTTCTTTTCTTCAGCATCTCCTCCACATTTATTGTGCGCACAGCCAAGCTGTGGAATTCTCTGCCGACTTCTGTGTTCCCTGCCACTTATGACCTTTCAACCTTTAAAGCACGAGTAAATAGGCATCTTCTGGGCTCGCTCGTCTCACCTTAGACCTCATCTATCGCTTACCATCAGATCAGTAATAATTAAAAAAAAAAAAAAAACTAAAGCCGATTATCCAAGCCCAAGTTTTACCCACCGATGTGGGATTGTCTGTACCTACTAATGAACATTTCGTTCCATAATTTGTGTAACAAAATTACCAGGAGGCCATAACTCTCTAACAATAGGCTTGAAACTACGTTTCCAAAGTTGTTATACATGCCAATTAGCTCTTTGTTCAAACTTAAGCTTATCGAAGTAGTCTCTAAGATGGCTTCTAAGGGTTGTTTCTGAAATTATTTATAATGAATAATAATTATTTTACTAATCTTATACAGAGTTGATACGACCGAGGGGCTTTTCTTTAAACTGCGTATACTTTTTTTTTTTTTTAACGTGGTAAAATTATCAAATAAGTCCTCCCACTCCGGGCAGGGTGGGAGGGACTGTCAGACTTTTACTGACTAAAATCCACGGTGTTCCTTCAATAACCCTTTACATACCGGGGCCACGGTAACGGGATGAGTCCCACGACCCCGGCGGGCTTCGGCCCTCTGCAGAGGGGGCCTCGTCATGTTGCTGACGCTCTTTGAGGCGCGCGTGGAACACGACGCGCCGTCGACCCGGGCATGGTCTATGGTCGGACAGCGAGTTGCCCTTTACTCGCTGTCCGCATGCCCGCGCCTACGGTGGCCGGAGATCGTCGGCCGACGTCCGACGCCGTGGGCGTCTACCACTGCGGCTGGGCTGGAGGGAGGACGCCATCCTCTCCCTCACGCGGCCCGCCTCCTCCTTCGAAAGCATGACTGCTTCGCAGAAGGAGGCGACCGCTTCCCACTCCCTCTCGCCCCGCAGCATGGCCTCGACCAAGGCCGGGCGCGAGAGGTCTCCGCCTATCGCCGCCGTGAGGACACGTCGGTGCTCTGCCCAGGCGGGGCAGTCTTGCACCGTGTGCTCTACGGTGTCCTCAGGGCGACCCTCGCAGTGGTGACACCCAGGCGTTTCCTTCTTTCCCATCAGACACAGGTACCTCCCGAAACTTCCGTGTCCGGTGAGGACCTGCGTCATGCGGTAGGTCAGGACGCCGTGACGCCGATCTAGCCACTCCTCAAAGAGGGGTCTTACCGCCGCAATTGCGGCGTGCCCGAAACTGCGTATACTAGGTACCATTTTCAAGCTTTGTACCAAAAATCAATTAAATAGGAGAAGTAGTTTAGTCGCAAATGATTTTGATGAGATGCACCTTAAAGCGATAAATCTGACCAAGACAAGAGATAACACACGCCGCGCTACGTTGCCACTTTGTTATCTAGGTATTAAAGGTCAGTCACATTTATTTACAAAGGGTGGTTGCGTTTTACTCTGATTTGTAAGCTATTTAGTTCGTTTGAAAAAAAAATTGTTTTGGCTCTTTATATTTTTTAACTGTATCAAATTAACACTAAACACGTATAGTATACGTAGTGTAATTTAATGCCCCTCTGTCGTATCAACTCTGTGTATAAAAATCAACACTCTTCGCTAGTCTCACTAAGCCTCGAGAACAACTTCACCGATTCCATTAATTCTTTTTGTATTATGTTCCCTCTAATACAGGGAAGGTTTAAAAGATGAGAAAATATGAATGATAAGAAAAATATGGAGGTACGAAGTTCGGCGGGCCAGCTAGTTGGTTATAAAATTAAATAACATGAGAGTCTTTAAGTCAAAAGGAAATAGGTCTACTAGGTGAGACGGTAGTCAAATGAGAGCCCATTAATAATAATAAAAAAATGCACAAACACATCATTATTTTTGTACATTTAAACTATATGAGGCTAGTGTTTCTTAGCAACTCTGAGAAAAGCACCTAAATAAACTCAGAGGTCAACGTCTCTTTTGAAGTCCATACAATCCGTATTAATCAAATCTATCTATCTTAATTTAATTTAATTATTATGTGTTCTTTTTTATTTATTTTTTTGTTTTCAATTTATTTGCATAACTGCCAGTTTGTTATTTGTACGGCACTTTAGTTAAGGGAATGCACTGGCTCCTGTTATACAGTTTACAACTACACTTGAGAGCAATAAAATCGCACACCTCTTGTAATTTGGTTTATAACTGTTTTTTTTTCTTAAATCTAAAGATATTGGGTACAAATCATTAGGCAAAATAAAGAATACAAGCTTAGCTTTAAAAAAAACACAAAATTAAAATCATTGACCTTCACGTAACTTACAGAAATCAGCCGTACACCAAATTCCCCAAATTCACCCGTTAGCATTGTCACTACTTGCACCCCTTACCCGCAGCTATAAAAGGGTCGGTTTAAAAAAAATGGAATTCTAATCAGTTGCATACCGAAGGTCAACGTGATAACATTTCTACTGAAAGCATACGGAAAAATATGGATACCACGCCCGCAGAAGCCGCTCAAGTTATTGCCTTGCTCGAAGCAGGCCTTAATCAAAGTGAACTTGCTCGACGACTAAATTTGAACCGCTACTCTGTTCGTCGTGTGTACCAGAGGTTTCAAGAGACCGGTGGCTACATTCGGCGACCAGGATCTGGCCGGCGACAAAGAACATCAGAGCGTGATGACCGCTTTCTTGTGTCGAGGTCTTTAAGAAATCGGCAACTGAATGCGGTTCAACTGGGACAAGAGCTTCGAGAAGTTCGCAATGTCAGGATAAGTCGGTGGACAGTCAGAAGAAGACTTGGTGAAGCAGGACTGACTTCACATCACCCAGCAAATGGTCCCAAATTGACCACAGCTCACCGACAAGCCCACTAAAATTTACCAGGGAACATTTAAATTGGACGTATGACCAATGGCGGTCTGTTATGTTCTCTGATGAGTGCAGAATGACATTACATGGTCATGATGGACGCTCTAGGGTCTACAGAAGGTCATCAGAGCGATTTTTACAATGCTGCATAAGCGAACGTGTGGCTTTTGGCGGTGGATCGTGTATGTTTTGGGGTGGCATAATGTTGGACACTAAAACTGACATTGTATTCATCACTGGAGCGAATACCGGCCCGAGATCGAGAGGTTTGACGGCTGCACGATACTTCGAAGAAGTGCTCGAAGGACATGTGAGGCCGCTTGCGTGGCTCATGGGAGAAGATTTTCTCCTAATGCACGACAACGCGAGACCGCATGTCGCTAGAACAGTTTGCGGCTACATGGAAGACGGTGGAATCACCACGATGGAGTAGCCAGCTCGTAGTCCTGATCTCAATCCAATTAAGCATGTCTGGGATGAGCTAAAAAGAAGAGTTCGAGCAAGAAGCCCTGCTCCTACGCGCCTCCGAGAGCTTCAACTTGCCATTGAAGAGGAGTGGAACACTATACCAGAAGATTTCATGGTAAAATTAATACGGTCCATGAAAAAGCGATTAAGAGCTGTAATTAAGGCTAGGGGAGGGAATAAACCTTATTAATAAACAATTTGATCAAGAATTTTGATTTTGATTTTCATTATTTCTTAAGCGAAATTGGGTAATTTTACCCGTTTGTATGGTTTTGTGCCGTAAAACCTCTTATGGGTATTTTTCTACACTGTATTTGATATCATTAGAAAGGTAATGAGGTAGACTGTCAATTAGTGTGTGTGTTTTTTAAAATATTTATTCAGATTCATGAAAAAAACTGCCTTAACAAAAAAAGTCAATGTGTGCGATTTTATTGCTCTCAAGTGTATTTCAGGAGCCACGGAATTTAAATTTTAAATGTGTACCTTATTTGGCAATGGAGAATTTAATTATTATTTACTTATGTAATACTATGTAGGTTTATATATATGCTGTTCTAGTGTAGTAGTTTACGAGTGTATTCATTATTTTAGTCACAAACGAGACTTACGCGAATTCTCGAAACTTCTTTAACCGATATTCTAACTGCATCATTCATAGTGATATAATCAATATCAATTAGGTTGCTGATAATAAGACATAATTAAATAATTGTCCGGTTGACAAAGTAAAACATCCAATTTAAAAACGAATCCAATCAATCAACCCTTTTTTTAGTAAGAAAACCATCAATTGCTCAGTAACATGGTGGACATCCCACCCATACGCACAAAACGTTTTGGGAATTTTTCATTATACATACAGCTACGTGTGTGGAATTCTCTGTCGGAAATTGCATTTTGTTATAGTAATATCTTTAAGTCAAGGGTGAATAGGTTACTTCTAGGTAAGCGTGCTTCATCTTCGACCACATCATCGTTTACCAATAAAAAAGTATCAATAAAAAGTCCCTTCAGAATCGTCCAAAAGATTTAAGACTGAATGAAGGCCTTAAATCTTTTGATCTCAAAGTCTTTGATTGTTTTCCTTTCAGTCGTCTATCTTAGTAACAGATAGACAATCTTTCCTTTGAATATAGTTCTAAAAATTATTGAGAACTAGAACGAATGAAATTCTGAATACTGAAATTCTGAATATATAGTTAAGTTTTCAGTGTCCATGGAAAAGAACCGGATTTTAATATCAGCTCAAATATTAACAACAACTCTTCAATGAATTTAGTTTCAATGGAAAACTAAGCGACAATATAGCCTATGGTTATTGTGTTGGATTTGTGGTCGAGAGGACCCTGGTTAGAGCCCCACGCATTACATAATGACCGTGAACCCACTCATGCAGACCCAAGCACATTTTGGCTTAGTTGGAGAGGTTAACAAGATTGCTAGAAATGTGCAGCTGAGCTAGTTCTGTTTTAATAAATAACTTATATGATATGTAACGTGGAACACCCCCCCACGCTAGGAAACTCTCCTGTATCTTGGGTGTTTGCAAGCTTTTAAAGCCACATACACTCTCAAACTGATAGAGGAGCTTGTGGCTGAATAATAGCAGTCCCACATCTTAACATCTCAATATGTTTTTAGGGTTCCGTAGCCGAATGGCAAAAACGGAACCCTTATAGTTTCGATATGTCTGTCCGTCTGTCCGTCTGTCTGTCTGTCTGTCCGTCCGTCCGTATGTCACAGCCATTTTATTCCGAAACTATTAAGACTATACATGTGAAACTTAGTAGGTAGATGTATTCTATGAACCGCTTTCCGATTAAAAAAAAAAACTTAAAAAATATTTAAAATACATGGAACCCCCATACCTGGAATTAGAACTGAAAATATTTTTTTTTATGAAACCTATGCGTGTGTGGTATCTATAGACAGGTCTTTAAAAATGATATAAGGGTTTCTGAAACCACTTTTTCATAAAGTCAATCGTTTAAAAGAGAGCTTTTAAAGCTTCCAAAGTGGTAAAATGTGGGGGGGACACATTTTACCACTTTGCCCCTTTTCCCCTCTAACTTCTTTAATAATGGAGTGAAAAATCTAAAAAAATATATATCTGTAGATCTTAATGTAAACTTTCAGCCAAAAAAACTTTTTAACAAAAAATTAAACCGACTCCCAAAAAACACTGCAAAGTGAAAAATAACTTTAATTTCGGTAGTCGGTGTCTTCAGTTTTGTTTTTTTCGTTTTTGGCACCGACTTCCGAAATTAAAGTTATTTTTCACTTTGCAGTGTTTTTTGGGAGTCGGTTTAATTTTTTGTTAAAAAGTTTTTTTTTCACTCTTTTTAGTTGGATGATTTTTAATTTACCTAGTTACAAGAGCCTAAATGTCAACTACTTATAACCTTTTACAAAATATTGCTTTTCCCAATGCTGGGCCGTTAATTGTTGAGGAGTTCTCCTGGTACTTCACCATCAGCTCTACATCACCATATGCATTGTGACGAGCATAAAGTGCTTAACATCCATATTCAAGTAATCGAATCGCAATCCACTTAATACTTATTATTGAGTAGTTTCGGCGGCCATCTGTGGTCTTCATCATCAGTTCCACTTCCCCAAATGGTACTTTTTGAGAGCAACTGCACAAGTTACTATAAGAAATACCCAAAACGCCATAGGTGTGCCTATAATATTTGAAGAGTTCCCTCGATTTCTCCAGGATCCCATCATCAGATCCTGACTTTGGTGATAATGGTACCAATTTCGAAGTATACCCATTCGAACAAAAAAAGAATTTTCCAAATCGGCTCAGCCGTCTTCGAGTACTCGATGATCATACATAAAAAAAAAAAAAAAAAAAATATACGCGTCGAATTGATAACCTCCTCTTTTGGTCGTCGGTTGAAAATTGGTTTAAACGAAATCGGGTCAGCAGTTTTTGAGATACAGTATATTTTCTAAAACCGCGAATATAACTTTGTAATTCGTACAAACACTATGAAAAACAAAGTTATTTAGCGTAGTTGTAAAAATGTAAATAAGCTAGTTTTAAGAAATTTTTAAGGATTTTTTTTATTCGTCAGATAAATATACATATTATATTATATTATTATAGTTACTACGGAACTCTTCATGGGCGAGTCTGACTTGCACTTGGCCAATTTTTTTTTTATGTCAGTCCTAAAGATCGACAGTTTTGTTAGTATTACACAAGACTTATAAACTATGTTAGTGACAAACGCCTATACATTCAAATATTGTTAGTAGGTACACGATACTTACATAGTATGTTATTAACGATAAAATATATACAGTCACTTCATGTACCGTCCGGACTCACCTGTCACCCCGGGCACATGCGCATGTACATGCATCCAGTGAGCCATGATGTCGCAACACAGCTTATCACTGATGACCTTCGGAATGCTGTAGCGCCCTCACGCACTCTGCGCATCATGGACGCTATCCGTTTTGGTAGGACCGATTTTTGCTAGCGATGGTTAACCTTGAACCTTTGCAGTGTGTGTGGCTTGGGAAGGACGTTAAGATAGTAAAAATCTAGAAAAGCTGACACCAGCCTCGTCAAAGGGTAATTATTTATTTATTAAATGACAGACCAACGACTTATTTACTAGATCGAATACATATAAAATTGTTACAAATAGGAATGCTCTCTAGTGAATTCATCATTTATAGGTGTGCACAGCACTTGTATAAGTAATTAAAAAAAAATGCAAATTGAGATCATGATTAGATTAATTTAAATTACATTGAAAAAAGATAAAAAAATACATCCTAATTAATTAATTAAACACAATATTGGAATATCAACCACTTAAATTAAAATACAATAAATACGTATATCTCAGAACATAATGCCAATGAAAAATATAAACGATAATTTTTTTATTATATAAATTAAATGATTATCAATGCAGATTAAAAATAAAAATAAGCTAGGTAGGTCAAATTACAATACATCAAATTCAAAGGTCAAGTTATACAAGTAGAATAAACAGGGTCATATCGCGTTTCCTAGCTGCTGAGTTGTGGAGGTCAGAAAGGCAGTTGCTTCATGTAATGCACTAGTACTCAATGGGATGTTTAGATTGGAAGCTCACCCTAACATACATAGTTGGGAACGACTAAGCAGATACAAACTGGACGCGCTTGAGTCCATTGAGAAACTGGCCAAGAGACTCATTGGCAACGATACACTGGTCGAATCTAAGCTCCAGAGCCTTGAACATCGACGACGAGTTGCAAGTCTATCGGTTTTCTATCGGTTACATTTCGGAGAATGTGCGATGGAATTACACAATCTAATTCCGCCAAGCCCGTTCCATCATCGGACTTCAAGACGTACGATGTGCCATCGTTACATTGTGGTCATCCCACACATACGCACAAAAATTTTTGGGAATACTTTCATTGTGCGTACGGCTAAGGAGTGGAATTCCCTGCCGGAGTCTGTGTTTCCCGATAGCTATAACCTAGGGGTCTTCAAATGAAGAGTGAATAGGTTACTTCTAGGTAAGCGTGCTCTATCTTCGACCACATCATCACTTACCATCAGGTGAGATGGTGGTCAAACGCGAACCTATAATCAATTTTAAAAAAAAAGATGATGTCACTATCAAACTGATCTGGGTCAACTATCTGTTTGTCATGTAAGTATTTATTTTGTGCGGGAATCGAACACACGACATGCGATGTAGTAGCAAATCACTTAACCGCTGCACTAACCATGCAACATTGATACGGGATTGTGTAATCAAAATCGTGATGAAAATAAAAGTGAATGTTAGCTGATGTTAGGTAGCATTACTAGTCAAATTTTATAATGAAAACGTGTATATAGATAGATAGATATACTCTTTATTGTAAACCATAACATAATTAAATGAGGACTTAAAAACTAAAGGGTGTTTGTTACAATGGGCGGTCTTATCGCTAAAAGCGATATTTTACAGACAATCTTTGGATGGATTTGACATAGCAGGAGAAAATAAATACGCGGGTAGTCCATGCTATTCACTTATATAGAAAACATAATTAATAACCTACATACACAATACACACATATACAACGTGTAATTTAAAGGGTATACACATACCAAGTGCACGGCTTCTTTGGATGACAATAAACGATATAGCAAGGGTTTTGTAATCATATGTCTACATGTGTGGATCTTATTAGAAATTTCAATACATTGATACCAGAGACCGAATTTTTCAAATTAAGTTGAACGAAGAGAATTATCGTGTTATTGGCCAGTGACGTGGAAAGTGATGACCCTCACAGTGCTGTGACATGTTTGTTATTACTGGTATTCAAGAAACATATATTATGAAACCAATAATTTGGGGTCAATTCTGTGAGTCACTTATTTTGAGCTGGAACTTTGCATAGAGACTCCATACCAGATGTTGTCTTCAGTCCTTTTGGATAGATATGGGGTTTCCGTTACACGTTGTATATATATATATATATAAAGTTGGGATATATAAAAAATAGTAAAAAATTAAAGAGAGAGATACAAATCTTTTACCATGTTTTTGAAAGAGAGAAGGGTTTGTGCATGTCTTACTGACACGGGAAGAGTCGTACTGCTTGAGCTGCGAACGACCAGGCTCATGTCAACTGCGCGTCGTGTTACGGTTACGTTTAAGGCTACTGTGTGCCGGGGTGACGGGAATGTTCTAACGATATACCGAGGCCCCTTAACCTATGGGCAGTTGAAGGAACAGCTAGAGTCATCGGAATCAGGGAATCAGAAAAAAGAGGTCTTACACTCCCATCAGCTCCTACCAAAGCGATAGGTTACCATCGAAAAACAAAGGGTAGGAAAATGGAGATTACTTTTCGCAACTACCATAGTACGTTAAGTACAGATGCCAGCACATCAAGCTACAACAATCTGTCAAATTTCTTTAATAGATTTTCAACTTTATTGCTTAAGAAATTAGGTTCAAGGTTGATTGGGAAAATTAAAGTAAGTACGTAAGTTTCGGCTAAAGCACTTCCTAGCCGAGGATACATTTGTCTGGAGTAGATCTACATCATGATATACATAACTTATTTAAATTTCTGTTTGTTTGCGCAATGTAGGATTTCTGCTTAATATGTATTTAGTTAAGGAAAATGGCACACGTAAAGGTGGATTACTTCCTTTGACTTACTGGGGATGTTTTTATTGTAAATAATATATTTCGGACATATAACATTGCTTTGGAAGTATATGAAATTGATATTGCGTTCTGTTTTAGAAGCATTACTTCCATGTTTACACTTATATTCAATCGCCAAATATTAAAAAAATTGGCCAAGTGCGAGTCAGGCTCGCCCACGAAGGGTTCCGTAGTAACTACGCCAAATAACTTTGTTTTTCATAGTATTTGTATGAATTACAAAGTTATATTTGCGGTTTTAGAAAATATGCTGTATCCCAAAAACTGCTCACCCTATCTCGTTCAAACTAATTTTGGTTGAAAGTTTACATTAAGATGTACAGCATTTTTTTTTTAATTTTTCACTCCATTATTAAAGTTAGATGGGTGGGGGACACATTTTACCACTTTGGAAGCGTACATCTTTTAAACGATTAACTTTATGAAAAAGTGGTTTTCAAAACCTTAATGTAATTTTTAAAGACCGGTCTATAGATATCACACATTCATAGGTTTCACTTTAATTGTTCAGTCCATAATGTTCCCACTGTTCTTGTCACTGGATCGTTTGCCAATTAATGTTCAAATGTATTTACAAAAAAACTATATGAAAATGAATACGACTGATTTTAAAATAAGAGTTATGAGCATAAGTCGGAATTAGGTAGAGTTATTTACATACTTGCATCGAAATGTTGATATTAATATGGATCTTTCCGGGATTTCTAATAGACAATCCCGTGTGACCAACAATATTACAAATAAATTATAATAAAAACCTCAGAGATAGATAAGACAAATAAAACAAAGATTATTAACATACAATTTTTATTAGTATTGAATAGGGTAGTTTCCTAAAATATTTTATTTAGTCCGTCACGTAGTTCAACAAAAAATATTGGACACGTATTTTTTATTTTTCTTGACTTGAAAAAGCAAAAAATACGTGACCAATATTTTTTGAAAATGTACCTAATGGACTAAATAAAATAATTATTTTGTAACACAGGAAAGTACCCTATTCACAATATAAATTATTAATAGTCTTAAGCAAATTCTCATACTTATGCTTCGCCTTTTTTGTAAATTGTATAAAAGTAAATAAATTTTTATTTAATAAATCACGAGATTTTTCTGTTCTTCAAAATCGCGGGATTTGCAAATCCATTTTATTATTTCGTTGTATCAAAACAGTGGAAGTGTTTATGAGTTTAATAATTCAGTCGAGAACGTCCCCACTGTTGGGACACAGACTTGCTCTCTATGAGAAGGAAAGTGTTGTTTTGTCGCATGTCTTTGAATTTTCGGTTCAATGACATGCCAATTTCCCTACGAAGTATTTGATGCCCTACGCAGTGGCGATGATATGAATTGCATAAAGTAATGTGCCTGACTGCGTTCAAACCCACAACTTGCAATTTGCAGGTCGGGCCAATAACCACAGGGCCACCACTGCTATTAGAATATAAAAAATTGGCCAAGTGCGAGTCGGACTCGCCCATGAAGGGTTCCGTAGTAACTATAATAAATATAATATAATTAATATATTTATTTTTTAGAAAATATACTGTATCTCAAAAATTGCTGACTCGATCTCCCAATTTTGGTTGAAAGTTTACATTAAGATCTACAGCATATATTTTTTTGAAATTTTTCACTCCATTAATATAGAAGTTAGAGGGGGGAGGACATTTTACCACTTTACATGCGTATATCTTTTAAACGATTAACTTTATGAAAAAGTCATTTTAGAAACCATAATGTCATTTTTAAAGACCTGTCTATAGATATCACACACGTATAGATTTCATGAAAAAAAATATTTTCGGTTTCAGTTCCAAGTATGGGGAGCCCCCTTTATTTTAAATATTTTTTAAATTTTCTCTTAAAATCGGAAAGCGGTTTACAGAATACATCTACTTTCTAAGTTTTAAATGTATAATCCTAATAGTTTCGGAATAAAATGGCTGTGACATACGGACGGACGGACAGACAGACAGACAGACAGACGGACAGACATGTCGAAACTATAAAGGTTCCGTTTTTTGCCATTCGGCTACGGAACCCTAAAAAGACTATATTACCCGCCTATTTATTTTCTCCTACCGTGTCAAATTCATCCAAAGGTTGTCTGTAAATCGCTTTTAGCGATAATACCGCCCACTGTAACATACTCTGTAGTTGTTATCCTTATTTAATTCTGTTATGGTGTAATATAAAGAGTATATCTATCTATCTATTTATAAATTCAAGACAGCTGAAGGAGCAGGGTGGGTTTTTAGTCAGTAGAAGTCTGACACTCCCTTCCGCTTAACCCGGAGCAGGAGAACTCATTCGAAGATTTTCCAACCCAGAAAAAAAGAGTTGAACCGTAGTCATTCTGGTTCATAGTGGCTCAATGAAGACATTTTGTACACGAACCTAAAATTTGGTTTATACACTTCAGAGGCTGCTATATCTTTAGCCATCACTTATGTCAAGTTGTGTTGTGAAACGAATCAGTATTTCGACGAAAAACAGCTGTTGTTAGTTTAAGCGATCCGTACCTGGTGATAACGGTGTAATGTATGCTAAAACGATGGATGATACCCAGTACAGGTGATCATAAAATCTTTTGTTTTACATTTTAAATATTGTATTTTTTTTTATTACTCCCGTTTGACCATTTCACCTGATTGTAAGCGATGATGTGATCGAAGATAAAGCACGCTTAGTGACCAACTTAAAGACCAACTGGTTACTTCTCTTGTATCGTAGAAGTTAAAAATATTGTAATAATATTTTGATTTCGTTTGTCATGTTTATTTTGACAAGAAATGACTAATATTTTGTGACTATTTACTTATAATTGTCCTATTTTTACGTCAAAACGGAGACTGAAGCTACTTTTTTGACTGAAAAATACGCTTTCACGCCAACATAAATTAGCAAGTAAATAAATAAAATAAAACATGTTTTAACAATAAAAACTTACCCAGTATCGTAAACCCACGAACATTTATTTATTGATATACCAGCGACATATTCAACTGGATATATTAAAACCCATTTCCTCTGACAGAGAGGAGTTCTTTGTTATAGCAGTGGAAACGAAACAGGCTGAATTACACAGGCCGACAAAATTTTTAACCAGACACTTGACTATATATTTCTGAAGGTTTTCGATGCGCTGAATCCAAATCTGAATTGCTCTATCACGTCAGGTTTCTGAGATATCCTAACCTAAAACTGCAAAAAGTACAGTTTTTGCCCAATTTTGAGGTTATGTAGACTCACCAATTATTTTTTGTAAAAAAAATAAAGGGTTACCATATTAAAGAACAAGTCTTCCTTTTTCAAATGCCGTTGAGTTCTCATCTTTGTAAATTTTCGTATACCTAAAAATCAATGGAGATCATAGACGTGATACAGTTGATTACTCATTTTCTGCAAATGAGTCTCATTTTTCTTAAAATTTTGTCTCACCATAAGTGGGCCAACCCACCGAACCTCTTAAACTACCAACCCACATCTACCTACCTCCATTCAGCCCCTAGCCACTAGACATGACCCCTACCAAACTTCAAGCAAATTAACCCATTTAACCCTGGGGAAAGCGAGTTAAGTCGCATATTTTTTGAAATAAGTCTTATTATTCTTTAATTCTCACACCACACTAAGACTAGTATTGGGTACCTACTCGTATATTACCGAAAGAGAAATCTAGACGAAATATATTTACTATCTCTTTAGTACACAATTTATTGAAGATCGGATAGCAAATAACAAACAAGTAAATCCCACATTTCACGGCATTTTTCCTCCACATTACCTTAATCTGAAACAAAAACACTTTTGTGAGCGAGCGTACCTGCTGATAACACGCGACTTATCTAGATTACATATTGAAGTGGTCCACGTTTAGTGAATAACGTAACCGGCACTTTTGGCAGAGACTGTACGTTTAATATGAGTATTAGAGGCCAGACTAATTATGGTTTTTGCATAATTAGAAAGTTAATAGGCTCTTTGAGAGATGATTAAACTCACGCAGGTCATACCCAGTATTGAGGAGCTCGTAGCTAAATAATAACAGCCGCACAGTTTGATTTTTAACTGACTTCTGAAAAAGGAGGAGGTTCTCAATTCGGATGTTTGTTTGTCTTTTTTTTTTTTATGTTTCTTCGGGCATAGCTCCGTCGCTTGCCAACCGATTTCAAAAATTCTTTTTTTTGTTGGAAAGGGTATACTTCCCAAATGGTCCCATGAAAATTTTATCGAAATCGGAAAAGCCGTTTCTGAAAAATCGACAAAAGTCTAAAAAAAATATTTACATTGATGATCTTTTCGTTTACTCCGCATTGTGTTTTTTGTTCGCGCGTTTTTATTTTGTTTGTAGTTGATATTTTGGCTTTTATAACTAGATTAATTACAAATTGACCCACTAAAAAGCGCGAAAATAAAAACTTTTTTGCAAAAAAATAAAACCGACTTCCATATCAAAACACTACAAACCAAAAATAATTTTAATTTCGGAAGGCGGTGTGAAAAAAAAAAGAAAATACAAAACCAATAACACCGACTACCGAAATTAAAATTATTTTTGGCTTTGTAGTGTTTTGATATGGAAGTCGGTTTTATTTTTTTGCAAAAAAGTTTTAAAGGTTAAGCAACACTTGCCGAGGTCGTTACTTGGATGGGTTACCATTTTAATATATCTAAATTCATCCATGGCGCGGAAAGCACGTTAAACATAGTTGGTAAAACGCTAAGCAGTTGATAACACCAAGTATTCTACCCTTTTCCTCTTTCCTTATCTGCTGTGCCTGTTAAAATATTAATGGTTTTTTAATTATTGACAACAAACCCTTTGTTGTCAAATTATTATAATAGCATGTCGACCCTCCCAAGCAATAACTCGGTAATGTGCCATTATGGGTTTTATGCTGTTATGTCAAATTCGGCATCTATGGACTAGAATACACCTTAGCAATTTGAAAATAAAATCCTAATGATATTTACAAACATATTGTGACACACGTGTTTATTGTTGAGAATTTAGACAGAAACATATATCGGCAAATAACCTGTTATAGAACTTTACGGAAAAAAAATTATATTTTATTTTGGTAAGTTGCGTTTACCGGGTTATTGGCGTAAATAATTTTCATGAAGTTTTTGGTTAACGTGATTACGTAGTTTTTGTTGAATTCTTTTTAATATATGTATTCCGTAATACACAATAACAATGTTATTTATGATTGGTATTGGCTCATTAATGTACGTAATATTTCAATGATTATGTTATTTATCAATACCGTCTCTAAAATTATTGGATATTACCACAATAACTCCGTAAAAGCACGTTATTTATCAGCCCTACGATAAAAAGTTAACACCGTAAAAGTAATGTTACGAATATTTTATGTGATAAAATTACTGCAATAACCTCGTAAGTACTATTACTGTAATATTTTATGTATTTTTTAAAGTATTGTTTATTTTCATAAATTACCAGGTTTTTAATAAAAGGAATTTCATTTTAACGCGTCAGTTATATTCCGCGTAAAAATAGCTTTCATTTAATCACTGATTTGAAAACCACTTGATCGCACATACATTGCCCCGACGCACGAAAACTATGCGAGTTTTTGCTCCTATATATTGGCTACGATACACGAACCATTTTAGCTCGCCTGATCACTATGTTCGGCAAGCCAATCCCTTGGGAGAAGCGAGCCAAATACTTAGGAGTGATCCTCGACCAGTTCCTCAACTTCAGTGAGCACATAAAGTCGGTTCGCTCGCGAGCCGCTTTCGCTCTCGGTAGGCTCCACGCCCTGCTGAATAAACACAGCAAGCTCTCCCTTAAATGTAAAATCCGAATATACACGACATGCATACGTCCTATCATGACGTATGCCTGTCCGGTGTTTGCTCATGCCAGTCCCAATCAGATCCATAGGATGCAAGTCATTCAGAACCGTTTTCTCCGAAAGGCCACGGGCGCGCCCTGGTTCTGTAGGAACGAGGATCTCCACGTAGACCTCAAACTCCCGACCATAAAGCAAGTGTTGAAACGCATGTCAGTGCGTTACTTCACCTCTGCTGAGACCCACACTAACCCCCTGATCGTATCGGCCGCCCGATACAGACCCTCCAAGATTTCTCGGGTTCGTCGCCCGCGTAACATCCTAGACGAGCCTGACGACCCCACCACCATCCGACAAGAGAGCAGTAGGGAAACCAGCACTCTTAGAAAACACAAATACAGAACGCGTTCCTTATTCCGGCCTCGCCGACGAGGCCCATCGCGACGTCCGCGTACTTGTAATGAAAATCCTCCCCGACCTTTGCCAAACGAGCCAGCCCGCGATGCTGAGCCAGTAGCAATAAATACTCCCGTAAATAATATGACCCAGCCTGTCCCTTTGCTGCCCTCCCAAAATGACCCCGCTATGCCGAGGCCCGTACTCCACAGGGAGTGCCCTTAGCGTGCGGTCATTAGTTTTTAAGTATATTTTAGTTTGTAAGCCCTGGCTGGGGGCCTTTAATTTATTAGAGGTCACCACAGGAAAGTCCGGTTAAGTAGACTCACAGCCTTAGTGTGCTGATCTACAAGTGGCCCTACCTAAAAAAAAAAAAAAAAAAAAAAAAAAAAAAAGAACCATTTTAGTTGTGACCAAGTATTAGGCCTGTGTGCATGCTAAACAATTACAATATTTAATTTTTTGTATCCAATTTATAACGCATAATAAATGCTTTCATGCACGTTGAAGTGGTGTGAAAAACATTCCTAGACATCTAGATACCAAATGGATGACATAACTATTCATCAGTAATGAAATAATATGAAAATTATTTATCATTTAATCCGATTATAAGCTACCGCAGAGGTCCATTTAAAATGGTGGTTTGGGTGGTCAAGGACAAAATTGTGTCGCGCGTTGATGTCTTTTGGAAATGTCTCTTTCTTACATGAAGAAATTCTAATTCTTTTATTCCTGTCTTTTCATCTGTATTTTTATCGTAAAAATCTGTGCTGTTACCTATAACGGCTGGATACGATATCGATAATTATAAAATTAAACTTATTTTTTTGTAATCCAATTCAGATAGTTGTCATAAAATACATTTCTACATTAACCGACTTTAAAAAAAATTGGCCAAGTGCGAGTCAGACTCACCCCTGAAGGGTTCCGTAGTAACTATAATAATATAATAAAATAATTATGTATATTTATTTGACGAATAAAAATAAACTTAAAATTTCTTAAAACTAGCTTATTTATTTACATTTTTACAACTACGCTAAATAACTTTGTTTTTCATAGTGTTTGTGTGAATTACAAAGTTATATTTGTGGTTTTAAAAAATAAGCTGTATCTCAAAAACTGCTGAGCCGATTTCATTCAAACCAATTTTGGTTGAAAGTTTACATTAAGATCTACAGACATATTTTTTTTTTAGATTTTTCACTCCATTATTATAGAAGTTAGAGTTAGAGGAAGAGGGGGGGGGGGGCACACATTTTACCACTTTGGAAGCTTATATCTTTTAAACGATTGACTTTATGAAAAAGTGGTTCTAGAAACCCTTATATGGGGACCCCCTTTATTTTAAATATTTTTCTTTAAAATAGAAAAGCGGTTTACAGAATACATCTATCTACCAAGTTTCACATAATAAAATGGCTGTGACATACGGACGGACGGACAGACAGATAGACAGACAGACAGACAGACAGACAGACGGACAGACATATCGAAACTATAAGGGTTCCGTTTTTTACCATTCGGCTACGGAACCCTAAAAAGGAGAAAGTTCTGATATTTTTTCTTCTGTGTGACATGCACGTTTTCATTTTAGATTTCCCAAGATTCCATATTAAAAAGAAAAGTGGATGGATAAGGTTACTAGGCAATATTGGTTTCTAGTTTGGTTTTTATTGATATAATGTTGAGAAAAGTCAAAATAATATGAGATACCTATAACCAATCTTTCTAGGCTTCAAATAGTATGACGGAGTCTAATACTAATTAACTTGGACCTTGGATTACAATATCGCCCTCGTTAGTTACTTTGGTTCCGGGGATGCGGTAATGGTCTCTATGAGATTCCGCGGCCCCGGAACTTAAGGGCAGCTGAAGGAACAGGGTGGGTTTTTAGTCAGTAGAAGTCTAACACTCCCTTCCACTTTACCCAGAGCGAGAGAAGTCATTCGATGATTTTCCCACTCAGGAAAAAGAAACAGGTTCCTTTGTTTCGATGTCGAGTCCACGGGTTAAGTGTATGTAGGAGGGAGGAGTCATTAGATAAATCATCTAATGGTGGTGAGTACCACCAAAAAATAATTATTACCTAGTGCCTGCTGAAGCTACAGTTGTTGACACATCTGATTTTAATGAAAATATATTTATTATGGAATATAAAAAAATAAAATATAAAAATAATATATGGCCGGCTACATTGTCCATGCTCTGATAAAGCGAATAAAATACCTAACTTGTATTGGAGCGTTGATTGGTGTTACAAATCAAAACGCCTTACAATTTCAAAAAGACACTAAAACAAGTTAATGTACGGATCCACCACAGTAATAGAAATTTGTCGTCGTTGTGAAATTTATATTAAAAGGGCGATCAACGAGAGTGGTTCGAAAGTGCTGTCTCAGAAATATAATTCCAATTATTTTATGAGATCGGTTTTATTATTATTTATTATTTATTCCCGGATATTAATTTTCATCAATATGAAATAGAAACTACCAATCATTTGATTGAATTAGCAAGATGCATAATTCAGAAATATGTAGACGCTCGGTTATAATTTTTTAGCAAAAACAATCAGGACACTAAAACTTTAATTCGAAAAACATTTACCAAATTAATTCATTTTAAAAATCAATAATAACAGCATACTTGTTTTTCTTTTTGTAATTGAGACTGATAATGATTAAATATTATTATGTGATTTTATTGAGTAATTTTATAATGTTAAAGTTCATTTTATCGATATCGATAACTTTCCCTCAATCAAGTAGAGCAATCCCTAACTCGGCATATCTATGAAGCTTGACTTTGAACTGACCAATTGCAGTAGCGCATTTTTTCCTCGCCTCCCAACCCGTATTGGTGAGTTGTGTTCTTCAAAGAAATCGGCCTATAAGCTCTCTAGGTTAAATACTCTCTGCATTTAATACACCAATGACTTCAATAGTCCTACTCGTTGAAAAGATATTTGATAAAATCAGTAAATCTTTTCTCCTGTAAAATTTTGATTTTCGATTACCGAGTTATTGCTTGGGATTTGATGTATATTTTTATACTACTAAATGAGATGAGTCACTTCAGTGACACTTGCATCGATTGACGTAAGAATAAATATTGATTTTGGCCACTACAATGTACTTAGCATACATATTATATACATACATAGACTGATAAACACATTACCTTCCTATGCGTCGCGCAGTCGGGTACAAAGAGTGAGCTATAATTATGATTTACTAAATTTCAGTGATTTATTTTGTTTATTTTTTAGCCTTGGGTTAAATCGACTACAAGAAAAACGGTGATGCGCCATTGTTAAATGGTAGACATCACACCCATACGTACCTACATAACGTTTTGGGAATACTTTCATTGTGCGTATAGCTAATTAGTGGAATTCACTGCCGGAGACTTTGTTTCCTATCTATATAATTATAATAGCTATAATCTGAGGGTATTTAAGTCAAGAGTGAAAAGGTTACTTTTAGGTAAGCGTGCTTCATCTTCGGCAACATTATCGCTTACCATGAGGTGAGATTATGATTAAATGCGAGCCTATTCTCAATACAAAAAGAAGTCGGTTAAGAAACTTACCGTTTTAAGGAAATACAATAAAAAAAAAAATTTAGACCACTGCGTGACCACTAGTCGCGCAGTGGTCAAAATATTTTAAATTAACTTTTTGCAGTCTTTCTCCAGAATTAAAAACTTGATTGCTTTACTAACTGCTAAATTTCATAAGCCTCCGGCCGCGTATTCTTTTAAATATATTTCTACCTACTAAGGGGTTACACAACATGTGTTTTACTTATTAAATTATATATTACACAATGTAAAGTGCCTAAGAAAAACTTGCTATTTATTTATTTATTTATTTACACTTTATGCACATAGGTACAAAGGCGGACTTAATGCCGTAGGCATTCTCTACCAGTCAACCATGAGTGGTGAAGAGATAGTGTGGAAGGTGCAATATGTACGTAAAAAGTAAAAATATAAAAAATATTTATATAATAAGTAATAGTAATAACACAAAAATCCTAGTATCTTAAAAAAATAGAAATCTACATAAATAATATATATGAATAAATACTTATATAAATACATAGAAATATATATATACTTAAGAAGCAAATGAAAACTAAATGTGGAAATTCTGATTATTGGTGTAGAAAATAGATTCACAATTTCTTTTTAAATGTATAGCGACTGTCAGCCGTCCTGATT
The DNA here is from genome assembly GCA_943138885.2 of Tholera decimalis. Lineage (NCBI taxonomy): Eukaryota > Metazoa > Arthropoda > Insecta > Lepidoptera > Noctuidae > Tholera > Tholera decimalis. The sequence continues at coordinate 8,516,374 of OW964571.2, forward strand.
TCGAGAGGAAGTGCATTCCAGAGGAGAATCGACTGGATATGAAAAGAAGCATGAACAAAGTCAGAAGTATGAGAAGGACAGAGTAAGAGAAGATTATTGGATGAACGTAGATTCTTATTGTGTGAAGAACATAGAAATTGAAAGTGAGACATTAGATAAGAAGGAGGGCTGGGAGAGTTGAGTAAAGAGAAAAGCGTTGTCAAAGCGCGCAAACTTCTCCTCTGGCGAATGGTCATCCATTTAAGTTCAGACCTGAAACTGGAGACATGGTCATATTTCCTTAAATTAAATATGAACCGAATGCAGTTATTGAGGATACGATCAAGCTTATCGAGCAAGACCGCATTCAGGTCAAAGTAGCACACGTCACCATAGTCGATTAATGGGAAAATTAAAGTCTGCACAAGCATAGTCTTCGTCTTAACAGGCAAAAAGTTCCTCAGACGATACAAGGATCGCAAAGTGCCATTGGCCCTTTGGCTGACACTAGAAACTTGACTTTGCCAGCCAAGTGTAGCATCAAGATGCAAACCGAGATCTTTTACACTGGGGCTGATGGGAATGACAGCACCATTAAAAATAATAGGTGGTAGAGAGCTAGCCGCCACTCTACTCATCATGCGTGAACTACCAATAATGATAGCCTGACATTTTTAGGGGTTTACTGACACCCCAAATTTGTCAGACCAGCTATTGATAGCATCCAAATCTCGGTTCACATCCCCTATAGCATCCGAAAAACCTTCAACCCGCACAGCAGTATATAATTGTAGATCATCGGCGTAAAGATGATACGAACACCGAAGACAGTGAGTTATAAAGTTAATGAAGATGGAGAATAATAATGGAGAAAGAATACCGCCTTGTGGAACACCAGCATCCAGACCACGCCAATTTGAAGATCTCTCATCAACGCGGACCGACTGCTGACGTCCCCGAAGACAAGAAGAGAACCATTCCAGCGCATCGGGAGAAACCATAAGATGGGAGAGGATAGCTAGGAGTATATCGTGACTGACCGCGTTAAAGGCATTGGAGAAATCAATTAATACTAATACAGTAACTTTAGTATCCTCCATAGCTTCTCTAATGTCGCCAGTCACTTTAAGAAGAGCGGAGGATGTACTGTGCCCAGGCCTGAATCCAGATTGGAATGAGCTTACAAAATTATTCCGGTAAACAAACCCAGAAAATTGTTTGTGAACACAGGCTTCAAGCTCTTTTGACAGGAAAGGGAGAATGGATATAGGTCGAAAATGGTTAAGTAGCGAAGGATTTGATATTTTAGGAAGTGGGTGGACATAGGCCATACGTCACAAGGATGGGAATTGTCCGGAATCCAGGGAATAATTGATGATGTGGGTAATTGGTGGAAGAAGACAGTCTAGGATCAAGGTAATCATACCCCGACTGATTTCATCGTGACCCACAGCCTTGGATTTGATGGATAGTATAATCTTTTTAATTTCATCCAAGGTCGCTGGTGAAAACTGAAATGGTTCAATGATTGGACCAGGTAAATAAGTGATGAAATCAACCGTCTGAGACAAAATAAGAGGGTCCAAATGACAAGTTGTAGTAAAATGACGGTTGATATCATCCAAAACGATCGCTTTAGGAAAATCTACATGACTTGACCTACCAATACCGAGAGTTCCAAGGAATTTCCAGATATCGGCAGGTGAGGAAGTTGAAATGTTTTCAAGAATATGGCGGCGTTTAGCGTTGCGTATCACCTGATTACACCGATTCCTTGCAGCTTTGTAGGCATTCTTTTTATCTTCACTGCGATCCTTTTTAAACTTCCGAAAGGCCCGATCCCTGCACCTCATCGCTAAACGAACCCCTGGTGACATCCAAGGAGCTGGTAGTCGCCTTAGTTTAACTCTCCTAATAGGAGCATGCTCATCGTAGAGGGCAAGGACGGCCTGATTGAAGATAACAAGTTTGTCGTCAATGGTCTTTGCCGCTGCAAGTTGGCCCCAATCAATTTCTGACGTTGAGAAGCTGCGTAAAGACGCAGCTTCTCAACATCTAAGCGCGCATAACAACGCATGTGCAGAACTTTAGGGAGAGGTTTTGGTGGCTTTAAGATATAGGAGAGGAAAATGAGATCATGATGGGAAAAGCCAGGTGCAGGACATTAACCATGAGATGCAACCAAAGAGGGAGTGGATGTTAGAATCAAGTCAAGCCACGTATCAACACCTGACACATTAAAATGAGTGGGCTGCAGTGGAAGAACATGAAGGCTAACGGAATCAATGATGTGAAGGAGTTTTCGGGAGGAAGGAGTTGAGCGAGAAAGGTCCGTGTTAAAATCTCCCATGATGACGCAATGCGCATACTCTGAACCTATGGATTCAAGCGCCAATTCAAGATTGGAAAAATAGTCAACGGCAGGCGGGCAATAGACAACACCAAGTGCTATTAATAACTTCATCCAATTATCACCCATATAACATTATTATATAAGTCCGACTTTCCAAACGTTTTTTTGGTTCATAGTTACAGTATGCGATTCCTTTGAGAGTAATACGCGACCACGTATCTTGACAAAGTTAATGTTTAAATGACATTTTGCCCTTAAATAAGTAACATAGTTAAAGCGAACTTGAGAGTATAAATCTTACAAGGTGTTTAGTTGAATAACGAAATTGTTACATTTTATTGTTGTTGAAGAAAATATAATAATACCTACGCGTTTAGTCAATGCAGTTAATTATTTCTCCGTTTGATTTTCAACTTTTGGAACTAAGCCGAGTGTTCAAAATCGAATATTGCAATTTTATTATGCTCATCTCGTATAATGTTCGTGATAGGTACTGGTTATAATACTAGAACTTCGCCCGTGACTTGTCTGCGTGCACTTTGAAATAATTTATAGACTATAGCACTAACATGTACCTTACTACCAATGAAAAAACAATTTAGAATTGTATCATTAGTTCCGGAGATTATTTGTTTATATATAGGGGACATATAAGCAAATTTTACCTCTTCAAAATATTAGTGTAGAAATATGTAACATAATTACTGTCATAGAAGCTATAGAAGGTGTAACAGATTAAGCGCAATACCTCGGACACCCCAAATAGAATATTAAATTATAATTCTAAAACAACATCTGTAACTAAATAAATTGAAACTAAACCTAGATATTTTTTTATTAAATAGTTATCCTTACTATTATAAGCCCAAAACGTATGTGCGTCATACAATATCCTTATGCAGACGCAAACACACATGCAATGTTAGCGGCCGACACGCACACGAGCGTACCTATATCAATGATTTTCCGTCAAAATTTAACACCTATTTTTTTAATGACGGAAATCGATTCAGAAGCCGCCTCTGAACCATCTACTCTCAGGAATTGCGTTTATTCTGTTACACTTTGTATATGTTTTTAAATAACTTTGCCCCACCATAGTAAAAACTCCTGTATCTTAGATATGATAAGTTATACACTCAATCAGCTAGATTACGAACACGTATCTGTAGGCCATAAAAATATTTGACTCGTGCCGGAATCGAACCAGTGTCTGCTACGCTACGCCAATCAGTCTATCTATTTCGTCATTTCTGCTGACTGTTAAGCAACTTACCACATTGAACTGCGCCATTCGAAAATATTCAACGCTTGCCAAAAATTATTCTTACTACTCGCTCGCCAGGCGCTGTATAACTTGCCACTTGATCCCATAAGTGGTTCTATTAAGTTACCTCATAGAAATGGACTGAAAGACGTACATTAAAGAAGACCTTTTTAACGTTGAATGAACAATAGTGTTCCTTTCTTCGTTAGGATTGTATAATAGGAAGAAAGGTTATTTTTAGGTTGAAGCTTGGTTATTGCGTTGATAGTTGGCTCCATATGTCAATTTGTGGTGTAGACTAAATCAAACTGGTTGATTTATATATTCACTAAAAGCTTATTTGAAAAACCAAAAAGTAGAAATTTTCCCGCCAGGGTTGCGGGAATATTCTAACGAGATGCCACGGCCCCAGAACTTAAGGGCAGCTGAAGGAACAGGGTGGGTTTTTAGTCAGTAGAAGTTTGACACTCCCTTCCGCTCCACCCAGAGCGAGAAAAGTCATTCGATGATTTTCTCAACCGAAAAAAAAGAAGGTGGGTATATCTCTACGATCACTACTTAGTGGATGGTGGCCTATATATTTGGTGGATATAGGTAACGCCAAATAACTTGGCAAGAGTCGTTCAATGCGCGGAAGTCGATTTTTAGGTGTCAGCGGTTGTCAGCGGGACGCGGGGTATGACGTAGCGCCGCTCCGAGTGCGCGATTGGTGCGTCAGTAGTTCTCGTTCAATTTGCTCCCGAATACACTTGCGTACACGAAAGTTGTACCTTTTGTTTTTGTTACGAGTTGTTGTTTTAAATTTATTTTTTGTTACCTTGATTACAATGCCAGGACCAAATACGCAGATTATTAAAACGTCAGAAAGAACAGTTAGACACTATAGTTAAGGAAGGTTGAAATTCCGAATTCGTCACTGTCTTAAGGATACCGGAAAAAAAGAAGAATAAAAGGTGTAGCAGTTTTATTAACTAATTGTGACGACGAGAACATATTATTTTTAATGTTTTTTTAAATACATTTTTTTCATTTTTAAATGTATTTATGTATTATATCTATTTTATTTATAATACCGAATTAACGAATGAATTCCTCTTCTTTCTTTAACATTCTACTGAACAAATATGATTGAAAATAAATGATGGCAATAACCATAGAATAATGGCAAGCAGTAAAAGTAACCACTTTTTTCTTCCACTAAGTGCACGATGCCCGAACTTACCCCCACTACGCCAAAACCTTGCCTTCAACACCCTGCCCTGGAGTTGCATACGGGAGGCACTCCGGTATCACCGGATGCCGACCTACCTCTGTCGGGTAGTTGAGGCCTACCTGATGGACAGAGCCGTCATCTACCCTGGTCACCAGGGAGAGTGGAATCGGCGAGAGATGTCGTGCGGTGTCCCACAGGGATCGGTTCTGGGGCCGCCCCTGTGGGACATCGGTTACGACTGGGTGTTCCATGCCGACCTCCCTACAGGCGTCAGTGTAGTTTGCTACGCTGACGACACGCTGGTCCTGGCGCATGGGGGGTCGCACGAGGCGGCGGCCGAACTGGCGATGCGAGGGGTTGCGACAGTCGTAGAGAGGATCCGGCAACTGGGACTCGAGGTGGCCCTGCACAAGTCCGAGGCCATGTGTTTCCATGGCCGTCGGAACGCGCCACCTTCGGGTTCCCAAGTAACGGTGGGAGGAATTCGCATCGGCGTCGAGACGACGATGAAGTACGTGGGACTCGTCCTCGACAGCCGGAGGAACTCCGTCGAGCACTTCCGACGTTTGGCTCCAAGACTGGACTGGGTTGGGCCTGCACTCAAGCGGCTCCTACGCAATCTAGAGGGGCCAAACGCCTCCTGCCGGAAGCTCTATGCGGAGATCGTGCGGTCCATGGCCCTCTATGGGGCCCCTGTGTGGGCGCTGAATTTGCAGAGGCGACCAGCTAGCCGGCTGGTCGCGTTTCAGAGGGTCATGGCTATCCGGATGATCCGGGGATACCGCACGATCTCTGGGGAGGCGGCGAACCTCCTTGCCGGATTGCTGCCGTGGGATCTGGAGGTGGTAGCCCTCGCACGCGTGCATAATTGGCGCGCAGAGGTGCTAAGCTGGGGTGAAACTCCGCTACCGCGGCAAGTCGCGGCTCAGCGGATAGAACTCCGGCGCGATCTCACGGCAGCATGGAAAGAGCGGCTGTCGTAACCGAAGGCTGGGCACGCCGCAATCGCGGCGATAAGTCCCCTCTTTGAGGAGTGGCTGGAGAGAGGCCATGGCGTCCTCACCTTCCGCCTGACGCAGGTGCTGACCGGAAATGGCTGTTTCGGGAAGTACCTGTTTCGGATTCAGCGGGAGGACACGCCCGGGGTGTCGTCATTGTGAGGACCACCTGGAGGACACGGTGGAGCATACGGTGGAGGTGTGCCCTGCTTGGGCGGAGCACCGTCGTGTCCTCGTAGAGGCGGTCGGCGGCGGCGACCTCTCGCGCCCTGCTCTGGTTCAGACTATGGTGCGGAGCGAGAGGGAATGGGATGCGGTCGCCTCCTTCTGCGAAGCAGTCATGCTAGCGAAGGAGGAGGCCGAACGCGCGAGGGAGAGGCAACTGTCTTCCTCGCGCCCCAGCCGCCGCGGTAGACGCCCCGGGCGTCGAGGATCACGAGCCGATTTCCGGCCACCGTAGGCGCGGGCCTGCGGACGGCGAGCAGGGGTCGCTCACCGTCCGGTAAGGACCAGGCCCGAGTCGGCGGCGTGTCGTGTTCCACGCGCGCCTCAAAGAGCTGTCAACACCAGTGACGGGGCCTCATAGGGCCATTGCCTGCTGGGGTTTGCGGGAAAGTTCTACAGAGTTACCACGGCCCCGGAAATTTAGGGCAGCCGAAGGAACAGGGTGGGTTTTTAGTCAGTAGAATTCTGACACACCCTTCCGCTTGACCCAGAGCGGAAGAAGTCATTCGATGATTTTCCCACCCCAAAAAAAAAAAGAAATAAAACTACGCCAAAACCTTACCAAGTTATTTGGCGTCATCTATACTCCTGTTAAAAAATACCCGCACATTAATGAATTGTTTATTTTCTATATTTATTCAATAAGGTTATTCAATAGCTTCAATATTGAGAATTTTGTGGGTAAATGTTATACATAGTCGTACGCTTATACAGCTACCAACATGGAATTAACAGCATTCACAAAAATATAATTTATTATATGTTGATAAAAAACACGGGTTCTTTACAATATTTAAATAGCTTATACACTCACGCGGACTTGTTATGACTAAGTCAATATTGAATGGATGAATAAGGCCGTGCGCGCACTGCCTTGCGGTGGCCGCAATTCCAGTAGTTCTACCGCACCGGTAGACTGACCGCAGTGCGCGCACTTCTATGACACTCCATACTTCACAAATTTTGCGGTGCGGTAGAACTACCGGAATTGCGGCCACCGCAAGGCAGTGCGCGCACGGCCTTAGTTTTATTCTCGGTCGCACGCAGGATGTACAACGTATTCAGGGCAGAAGTGGGAATAATTGCTATAATTTCGTACCATTGCTCTTAAAAGACTTGTAAGTGCTCTTACTCTCTGTTAATGTTTATTAACACTGTTTTACACGAATTTAGTTTTTAAACACTTTTTCTGTAACCTATTACCTGTAGTTAAATTTATATTTGTTGTTGTCATGTTGTGCGATTACGCTCAGGGTCACAATCAGCCCAAAACATAAATTATGTGTATTTGTTATTATAAGTGGATTGTAACTTGTTGTAATTGCCTTGTGAATAAATAAATAAATAAAATAAATTTCTTCCTCAATTTTCCATCTTAGGCATCGTAAACTAACCTAAATCAGAAAGCAGAAACAAAGCATAACTCAAGTTTTTGCCAATCTTTTCCAAATACCTTTAATATTAGTTACTCTACCTACAATAACATGATATCAGCACCATGATATATCACCCACAGCGGGGGGAAACATTTGATGAAAAAAAGGTGATCTCAACGTAATAAGGGAACCTCTTTGTAAACTCCACTAATCAAGATCAATCACTTTAAACTAATACTCTTTAACTCACCAATCTTCTTTAATTAAAGATCATTTATTTCAATAAGAAAACTCCTCTGTTGGGGTGTTTTTCAATAGATTTGAGAGGTACGTAGTAGACTGTGCTTGAGAAAAACAACTTAGTAATGAGATAACTTCGTTTCTCTAGCCAGCTTCTGTATTATTAAGAGTTACTTCAGTGTTACTCTACAGAACATACGTCCAGAAGCTAAGTAGAGATACCAGTACATCAAGCTACAACAATCTGTCAAATTTCATTAATAGATATTCAACTTTATTGTTAAAGAAATTAGGTTTAAGGTTGACTGGGAAAAATTGACAGTTTCGGGTAACTTCATGTGCTGGCGTCTGTACATAATATATATCCTACTAATATTATAAATGCAAAAGATTGTGAAGATGTATGTATGTTTGTGGCTCTTTCGCACTAAAACTACTTAACGGATCTTAATGAATTTTGATAAATAGGTAGTTGACATCCTGGAATAATACAGAGGCTACTTTTTATCCTGGAATTCCGACGGGATCCGGATTTAGGCGTGAAAAACTTACCACGCGAACGAAATCTCGGGCAAAAGCTAGTATACAGGGCTACTGGTAACTCAACGTATTCCTGGCAGGACGTCATAGTAGGGTTAAAATGCCACAAATTAAGCCACCAAATGTTCTACCGAATTTAAATTTTTTTTTGCATTAGACAACATTTTATATGAAGTAATAACAAAATGAACAAAAAATTAATGTTTGTTTAATAAATGTTTGCCAAGGTTTTTCGAATTCGAAGGCTTTTTCGAACTTTTAATTATTAACAAAAATCTGCTACGTCATCAACTATGATAATAACTTAATTTTCAGTACAGTCGCGCCGTAAATCATTTTTAAATTGGTTTCACATGATTTAATCTGGGATTTTTCCTTAAAAAACCATAAATCTAACTAACTCAAAAACTACTGAATTTCGGCAGAACATTTGGCGGCTTAATTTATTGCATTTTAACCCTACTATGACGTCCTGCAAGGAATACGTCGAGTTACCAGTAGCCCTGTATATACCTACGATGGTCTTAAGTATTTTATTCATTATTAGTATTTTATTTCACCACAACATAAATTGCATGGTATTTTTTTTTTTTGGATAGCGACTAATGGAAGAGCGGTGTCACCTGTCATAACCGATTCCTTGCTTAAAAGGTGACAACAATCGCTGTAATATAATACACATAATTATAATGAATGTAAACATTTAGTTTTAATTTTACCTTCAGAACCCAGTCGTTGGGTAACACCCTAGCTCTAGACAAGACTAGTGACAGATTCTTTCTTTTTTTTTTTCTTTTTTTTTTTTTTTTTTTTTTTTTTTTTAAAGTTTACTAGCAATGTGGGTAGAATTCACATTACTAGCAATCTTGTTAACCCCTCCAACTAAGCTAAATATGCTTGTGTCTGGAGTGGGTTCACGCCAATAGTGTAATGGGTGGGGTTCGAACTTGCGACCTCTCGATCACAAGTCCGACACCTTATCCATTAGGCTATTGACGCTATTGGCATTATCTTGCCTCTGGCTACCCATAACTGTCAAAGATATGTTTTTAAGCTAACATGGTCACTATGTTAGCTTAAAAACTTATATCTTTGACAGTTATGGGTAGCCAGAGGCGAGATAACCTGTCACTAGTCTTGCCTCCCCGGAACGTAAAGGGCTATTGAAGGAATACCGTGGATTTTAGTCAGTACAAGTCTGACAGTCCCTCCGGCCCTGCCCGGGGTGGGAGGACTCATCTGATCATTTTATCACGAAAAAAAAAAAAAGAAACATGGTCACTAATAGTATATCATAAGAACTTGAAACGGGATATTTACTATGCGTATTTTTGTTTTGAGTTTCGAATACACAGAACGCCACTATGTACCAAGACTGGTAAGGGAAGCGATTGAAATTACCAAATATTGGTATGGACGGGACCAACAACGTAACGTGCTTCCTGAAGCACGAAAAATCTTTATGAGCATAAAAAGAGCTAGTTATTTTTTTATTGCTAATAGGCTTGCGTTTGACCACCATCTTACCTGATGGTAAGTGATGATGTGGTCGAAGATGGAGCACGTTAGCCTAGAAGTAACCTATTCACTCTTGACTTAAAGACTCCCAGGTTATAGCGATCAGGAAACACAGACTCCGGCAGGGAATTCCACTCCTTAGCCGTACTCGCAATGAAAGTATTCCCAAAATGTTTTGTACGTATGTACACGTACCTACGTGGTGGGATGTCCACCATGTAATGATGGCGCATCGCCGTTTGTCTTGTAGTCCGATGATGGAACGTGCTTGGCGGAATTAGATTGCGTAATTCTATCGCACACTCCCCGAAATATAATCGATAGAAAACCGATAGACTTGCAACTTGTCGATGTTCAAGGCTCTGGAGCTTTGATTCGACCAGTGAATCGTTGCAAATGAGTCTCTTGGCCCGTTTTTCGATAGACTCAAGCGCGTCCAGTTGGTATTTATAGTTATAAAAAGTATTTGTTTTGGATTATAAACTACGTACGAAGCTTATACTCTAAGAAATTTAAACACCAGAATCACAAGGAAGACGAGTATTTCACCAGAATGAAATATTGGATACGAGTACTTCTTGGAATATTGTCTTATAGCTTCTTCCGAGAGAAAACATTTCATTTCTGCGCAAAAACAGGATATGAGACAACTACTGAGATATTCCGAGATCATTCCCATTAATATAAGTTATATTGCTTATTTCTATATTAACTAGCAACACAGCTCGTCTTTGCATGGGTGCAATGTACACGCGTAGCTATACTAAATAATGTCTTCTGAGATAATAATTTATTATGCCGTAAAGGGCGCTTTAAATTTTAATTGCACAACGTATTACATTTTTTGGATAAGGAACAATGTTGTATTGTTGAAATAAAATAGCTTCATAAATATTCCAGCCATTTTAATACGTAAAATATAACAAAAAAGCGGCCAAGGTCGAGTCGGACACGCCCATGAAGTGTTCCGTAGTAGTAAGCATTGATTGTTGAATTATTTGTTTAATGAAAATATTTTTTTAGTTTCAGTTCCAATCCCTCCCCCTATATACATATATGATATTTTGATTTAAAATCGTAAAACGGTACACAGAATATATCTACCTACCAAGTTTCAACTCTGTGGTCCTAATAGTTTCGGAATAAAGAAGGAAGGCAGACAGACATGCCGATTCTGTAAGTCTTCCGTTTTTCGTTATTCGGCAATGGTATATGTCTATCTCCTAACTATTTTTAGGGATCTAAAAATAGTTAGGAGATAGACATATACCATTGCGGATTATTATTTTTTAAGATATAAAATTACGTAGTATATTATTTTGTTCTATTTCGTAAAGTTTAGCCAGCGTATGGAATGTCTTTTTAAATACATGTGTCGTAAAATATGTTTTTACGACGTCACATTCCAAATGATTGAAATTCTCGCATTAAAATTCTTTGCTTGGTTCGAAAGATCTAAACTTAAAGAGGCGGAAAGCGAATTTGTTTTATACTATATTAAGTTAATCCGAAGGATCCGCTCGGGGATACTCGGGTCTATTCGGGTAGCTTCGTGAAAAGCATTATTTTATTAAAACGATTTTGATTTTCACAATTGGAGATATGATTGTCAGTTCGAACAACGCAAACTAGACCTAATTTTCATGTATTACAGATGATAATTGCATAACAGCTGTAAATTAAATATAAAAAAAATTGCATTTCAGTTAAGCAGTCGGGTTTTTTAGATTTTTTAAAAAACTTATTTTTTGAACTTTTTAGTTAAAATATTAATTGTTAATTAATATTTTATAGTTTTCCCGGTCGTGTCACAATAGCACCCTATCGGATTCAGAAAGTGAAAGAGCTATTCCTTATTAAGTCCATATTTTTAAACTTTCTCTTTGTATTATTTTTGCTAGTAATACACTAAAGATAAAAATGATATACCTTTTTGAAATCCTTGTGTTAAGTTCTTTAATCCGATACCCAATTTGCAGTATTCCAAAAAAAAATTTTTTTTTTCATCATGTATAAGTAATGGCTTCGCACAGCCGCCATGTTTGTTTTTTTCAAATGTCACCTATCTAAAAAAACTTAAGCTGCTAAGACGAATCTAACGATACCTCAATTATGTGAATCCGTTCAGCCGTTCCGGAGATATGAGGTAATATAGAATATTACAAACATACATACATACAAGATACGCGCGAAAAACATAACCCTTCCTTTGCAGTCGAGTAAAAACACCTTTGATATCCGTACGTTTTACAAACAAAAACAAATAAAAGTTTTTTAGTCAACCAGTTCTTTTTAATGTCATAATATTCTCTTTTCAATCATCTTTGAACTCAAACGAACGCTTGGTCTGCTCTTTAAAATGGCGTTGCATAAGCTGTGTTAATACGTGATCCAGCTCCTATTTTTCTTATTTCTTATATGTATTTGATTTATCTACATGGTTTGATTACCGTTTGGACTGATTTCTGGGTATAAAAATCATATAAATTAATTGTAGAATACAATGGAATTATTAATTTATTATTTTACCTACATTACAAGCGCATTTTATGCTTCGTAGACTGCGTAGCATTTAGAGCATTCTATTCTTATATTTTTATTTTTGAATTAATATCTGAACTAAAATATGATGAATTATAAAAAGCCATAGAAAAACCGGCCAAGTGCGAGTCGGACTCACGCACGAAGTGTTCCGTACTATTCTCTATAGCAACGAAAAAAAATCAAGTTTGTTTTATGGGAGCTTAAATATTTATTTCATTCTGTTCTTAGTATTTGTTGTTATAGCGGCAGCTGGAATACATCATCTGTGAGAATATCAACTGTCTAGCTATACGTTTCATGAGATACAGTCTGGTGAAAGACAGACAGACAGCGGAGCCTTAGTAATTGGGTCCCGTTTTTACCATTTGGGTACGGAACCCTAAAAAACTTGTTGTTTATGATGTTACTAACCGGAGTTGTTAGTGTTTAACAATTACTCTGTATAGTAGAAGTCTTATATAAGTAGAATTTCTCAGAAGCAAATCTGTACTGTCCCTCCTTTTTTTGGAAATCAAACATAACTACAAAAATATGGGTGTAATACAAGTTCTCTTTTGGCTGAATCTTCGAGGAATATGAGTGTGACGTAATGTTATGTTATTTCTGTGTAGTTCTAAGAATAATTCTGATGTTTACAATAATACTTAAAGGTGGTTGCTGAGGTGTGGAATTCTCTGCCGAAGTCTGTGTTTTCTGATAGCTATGACCTGGAAGACTTTAAGTCGAGAGTGAATAGGTAACCCCTAGGTAAGCGTGCTTCATTCTTCTTCAATCACTTACCATTAGGCAAGATGGTGGTCAAACGCGAGCCTATTATCAATAAAAAAATTATACCAAGATCGAGTCAGACTCGCCCATGGAAGGTGCCGTAGTAACTACGCAGAATAACTTTGTTTTTCATAGTGTTTGTATGAAATACAAAGTTATATTTGCGGTTTTAGTAAATGTACTATATCTCAAAAACTGCTGACTCGATCTCGTTCAAACTAATTTTCGTTGGAAGTTTTTATTAAAACCTACAGCATATATTTTTTTAGATATTTCAACTCAATTATTATAACCCATGATTAATATATCCATGTATGGGGAGCCCCTGTTAATTTTATATATTTGTTAAAGAGTCGGAAAGTGGCTGTGACATATAGACGGACAGACAGACATGACGAAACTATAAGAGCTCCGTTTTTTGCTATTTGGTTACGGAACCCTAAAAAAAAACGATGAATAACTGAGCCCAGAAGCAGAGCAAAAATGTAAAAGCAAAAAGTAGAAAAAAAAAATCTTATATTGTTAGTAACAGGATTGAATTTAAAATGGCCTTCCAAATTTGCTTTTATTTGCTCTCCCTGGTCCGTCCACTACCCAATATTATGATTTCATTTCCTTATTTATTTTCGGGTTCAGTGTTTACTTTCTTCAACTTCACGTTTGTTCCAAATTCAAACGTCTTGCTTACAAAGACGTGGCTGGTCGGAACAATTCGAAAATTAAATTCTTCTCTTTGAAAGATTTTTGGGAGTAAGGAGGTTTTTCTCATTGATCTTGTAATGTTTACAAAGTTGGTATTCTGAGGCACCATTTTCCGTCTGTTAGAAAACATTCGCATTGCTAACTGTAAAATAAATCGGAACATCTTCCCTAGACTTGATTCGTTTTTGATTTGTAGTTAAGTAAAAAAGGTACTTAAAGGATACTGGTAGAGAATGCCTTGCCGCATTAAGTCCGCCCCTGTACATATTTTTTTCAAGAAATTAAAATAAATAAATACACTATTTTCAAAGGGCTAGCCGCTAGGTATACCGTATACTGTCTTCTCATACCTAATAATAATAGTATTTATTTGACAATGGGATTACAATGTTCACAGCTATTGGAATTAAATATAATAAAATGGAATTTTAGGTTCTATAATGCAATACAAAACAGGTGAGATACTAACTTGTTCTCCTAGCTATATATATATTGTTATAAATAGAAACACAAATTGATTTTTTAAAAAGATTTTAATGGCCCTAGGCCGAACAAATTACAATATTTGAAATAACGATAAACACTAGGTAATCAAACAGAGCTTTCGCACTTCGTGACGACCGATGGCAAAATGACCGAGTGCCGCCGACAGCTTTCCTTATATAGCTTCGTCGAGGTATTGCTACCCTCAACAGTAACTTCTTAATGTTCTTCTAACACGGCTTCTCCTGACGGGGCTGCGTGCTCGAAGCCTTCAGCAGGAACTCGTGGATGGGCCAGCAACACCTTCCGCGTCCGACGGTTGTTCAGCGTCACTATCATCGATCTCTGTGAAGATACACACATTCTGAGAGACATACTCATATACATCGTTTATCAACAGTTGGTCTAGATTCACATAGGGTTTAAAGGTGTCAGATTATGTACCAATTAGCCAAACAAGTCAACATGAGCAATAATCAACGCTACACACTAGCTTATCAAGTCGCATAGGTTTTACACAGGTCTGTTCCCACGCAACCGAATACCCTGCGCATACTCGCGCGCGCAAACAGGATTTACATCAGTCTCTAGTAGGTCACCCCAGATACCTAATACTCGTAAGGGCTGGATTTACACAGGCCTGTCGTCGGCTGCGCCACCGACTCATCCCAGAAACCACCAGTGTCAGGGTCAACCCAATACCATGCGCACAGGGTTTACACGGGTCTCTTCCACTGAACACTACACATAACATGTACCACACAAAACGTGTACAACGCACAAAGTGTACGACACTGAAAGTGTGCAACACACAATTCATTTATAAACACTGGCTTGTTTAGTACATAATCTAACTGAAAAATAGGGAAAAAACTAGTGAGTATGTAAGCTAACAAAGCAAACATAACAACCACCGTACAACAAGTACCTTCAAAAAATGCAGCACAAGTTTCAGGTGTCCATTCACCCTTCCATAACACCATGTATGGAGCAGCTGCTTGACTAGTCTTTCCGTAGGCGCCTGCTAGCAATTGTACCTCATATCTATCGTTGGGGAGGATCTTAGTAACTTTGTAAGGCCCTCTCATACCGCTATCGAGTTTTCCGGTACTTTGAGAGTTCTTGATCACATGAACTAAATCATTAACTTGAAACTTTTTAGGCAGTTTCCTATTTTTATTTACATAAGAGTCTTGTTTCTCTTTGTTTTCGCGAATAAGCCCTTCTGCACGCTGCCGTCTTAACTCGCGAATCGCATCGTGATTTGGATTAGAACCTTCGCAAGTGATATCTTTGATCAAAGCATTTATTAAAGGTGTAGTGGAATTAGTGCCAATAAGAAGATTTAATGCCGAATATTCGGTAGTCTTGTGTTTAGTAACGTTTAGAACCAATTGCAATTTCCACAATAATTTTGACCATTCATTTTCATTATAGTTTACTTCAACTCTTAACATGTTTAAAACAGTACGGCAATATCGTTCCACTTGTCCGTTTTCCTGATGCATTTCAGGAGTAATAAAATGCACCTCGACTCCATAATTTGAAATCCAATTAAGAAACTCATGGTTATCGAACATACGACTTCTATCGCAGACTAATCTTTTAAAGGTACCAAACAAAGAAATTATTTGAGTCATTACGCGCTTCAACTCGCTACAGTCTTGTCTTGGTAAGGCATAAAGTAAACAGTACTTAGTATACGCGTCCACTATAATAAGCACATGTTTATGACCATCACTTTCTCTCAGTGGTCCAAGTACATCCGCGTGTATTGTATCAAATGGTACTGGATCTTTTTGCCACGAGGATATGGGTTGCAAAGGTGCGCGAGGAACTTGCTTATGCGAAATGCATACTACGCAGTGCGTGACGTATTTTGCGACAAATCGTCTAAGGCCGGGAAACCAAAAGTGCTGCAGGATCAGATCACTCGTTTTGTTTACGCCAATGTGTTCATGCTCGTCATGGAAAACGCGTAATAAACTTAGTCGAAATGCCTTTGGTACGTAACATAAGAATCGCGCTTGCTCACCCGTGACGTCATACTTATAATATAAAAGGTCGTTACGTTTCACATAACGTGAGTTATCTAATTTACCGTTATCTAATTTTTCTAGTAAAGTTAGTGTCTCCTCGTCACCTGCCTGTGCCACTTGAGCCCAATTTTGTGGTTTTTTAACAACATTAATAATATTGACCGGATTCCTACTCAAGTAGTCTACGTGTGACATAAGTACGCCTTTACGGTATTCTAGTGAGAAGTCGAAGTCTTGCATATATATCCACCATCTCGCAACTCTGGGTTGGAGATCCTTTTTACGTTGTGTCATTTTTAAAGCATTACAGTCAGTGATTATTTTAAATGATTTACCAATTAAATATTGCCTAAAATGTTGTAATGATTTTACTACCGCGAGGGTCTCCAGCTCATAGCTGTGGTATTTGGATTCTGCACCAGCAGTCAACTTACTAAAATAAGCAACTACCCGTCTACGACCGTACTTGCTTATTTGCATAAGGATTCCGCCGTAACCAATAGAACTAGCATCCGTATGCAGCTCGGTTGTTAGTTCAGGATCAAATATTGCCAAAATTGGTTCATTAGTTAAATAAGAAATTGTATTTTGACGTGCGTTTTCGTGTTCATCGCTCCAATTAAAGGTTACTCCTTTTCTAGTTAGAGCGGCGATTTGCGCAGTCTTAATCGCGTAACTTGGGATATATCTTCGGAAGTATCCTGCGAGGCCAAGAAATTGACGAACCTGTTTGACGTTACTCGGTCGCGGTGACTTAACTAATGCATCAATCTTGTAACTGCTCGGTCTAACCTGACCATCTCTTATAATTCTACCTAGATATTCTATTTCGTTAGTGAGAAAAGTACATTTCTTTAAGTTAATTGAAAAACCTGCTTGAGTTAGCGTTTTTATAACCGAGTCTAGTAAAATGAGGTTTTCGTCGATCCCATCCGTCAAAATTAACACATCGTCGATATAAGCCATGACCTTTCCAGCATCAATGAAGGATTTAAGCGTTTTAGAGATAGTTTTCTGATAAAAAACTGGCGCGTTCGCTAAACCATAGGGTACCTTGCAATATTCATACTGCGCCTCCGGTGTAACGAATGCAGTCTTGTGGATAGACTCCTCAGCAACCCTCAATTGATGGAAGCCGGAAACCATATCAAGGGAGCTGAACCAGCGAGCGTTACCTAACCTGTCTATATAGTCGTTGATCAAGGGGAGAGGATGTCTAGTTTTGACAGTTATTCGATTCAGTGCACGGTAGTCAACGACCATTCTATCGGAACCATCTTTCTTTTTTACTAATAGGATCGGACTAGCGTATTCTGAATCGGACTCGCGTATAATCCCTTTATCAAGCAAATCCTTCACTATAGTTCGTACTTTTAATTTTTCGTCATGCGATAATTTATAGGGTCTATAGTACACGGGCACATCGGTTGTTAACTTTATATGCATCTCACTATCTTTTACTGTTGTGGTAGCGGTACCACTTAAAAAGAATTCGGAATACTTGGTAAGGATCCCCAGTAACCGTTCCTTATCATTTCCAGACACCGGTGTATTAATTTGATCTGACAAGGAAATTGAATTTACTTGCATAACATCGTTCGCGATCACCTCACTACGAACTATACGTTGGCAATTACCGGTTCTAACATAAGTAATACCTTTCCTATTTAATACATCTGTACCGATTATAACGGGTACACTCAAATTATTGCCATCTACAATACAAAAATCTATTTCTATTGTTATGTCGCTAAACTCAACGGGTAACGTCACAAATGCTTCCGATCTAATTTCCGTACCACCCAAGCCGCGTAATAACTGGTTAGTAGGTTTTAATTGACACGGGAAATGTTTAGAAACTGTTTTTGACATTAAGGAAACACATGAACCACTATCAATTAGTACGTCTACCGGTATTCCCAATATTACAGCGGTCGACACGTCACGGTTTTTATAACTACCCACAATTTCACGACAAAAATTGACACCATTATTATTTCGTGAGTTTGTGCGTTCCTTAGCAAAACAAGTAACCTCGGAATGACCCACTTTTTTACAGAACGAACACTTCAACGGTTCGCCTCGAGATGTCGCCGGTAACGCGATTGCTTTTTCGTCGTTATTACTCAGAGTTATATTCGACCGTTTGTTACAATTAATACTTTTGTGACCGAATTTATTACACTGATAACACTTTATTGATTTTAAATCTTTGAAATCATATTGCCGTTTTAATGGTTTGCGATTTGAGTAACTATTATTGGAAGACTTATCAGAACGATTAGGACAATGAAACACTTTCTTATTATAATTGCTAGAAAGTTTAACAAAGCTCGATAAAAACTCCACTATAGAATCTGGTGATAATTTAGCGTTAGTAGCCATAGCACGAATTTGTGGATCTACAATTCCACGAACAATAATAGCAGTGAGCAGCTCGTTGCTTAAACCTTTAACTATGCGTAACCTCAAAAGCGATTTACGAGCATACTCAGCGTATGTAGAGTATTTATCGGACTCTGTCCGCATCACATCATAAAGAATGTTCGCGACATCGACAGAACGTGGGCATAACGCTTTTAGTTCTAATTTGAAACTGGACCACGAGCGAATATTGCTTGTCCATTGGCTAAGCCAGGTGCGAGATTCACCCTTTAGACAATGTCCGATGCGAGCAAGGCATTCTTTGTCGTCCCAACGATTCGAAATACGAGCTCTTTCTACTTCATCGCACCACGTGTCGAAGTCATGAACACTCGGATCAAAATCAGAGACAAAATATTGGTTGGATCTGACCTGAGCACAGCTGATAGCGGCCAAAAGACGCTCTGCGGCGTTCGTCACCACGTCTTCAGACTGCGTTGATTCCATGTTGCTAGTGTGTGGAGTCAGCGGCGGCGTCCTTTCTTGCGCGGCCGGGAGCTCGCGCGGCGTCGTCGGCGCCCCGAGCACCGATGGCGACGTTGGCGTCGCGTCTGGCAGCGCGACGGCGCTGCTAGGGCCAGCGCTGGTCGAAGCGACGGCTTGCGTCTCCACTGACGCGCGGGACTGGTCCTCTAACACGCGTAGCCTCCTCAGGATTTCCTCCATTGGATCGGGCGAAGGAGTTCGCCCACGACGTCTTCGTTTGTTTCGTTGATCGTTGGCAGGCATCACACAGAGGAAAGCTCCGTCCGAATATTAATTTACCAAACCACGTGTACGAATACAATTTTTTCCTTTATAAAACCAGAACTGCGTCTCAGCGGCTTTTCAGCCTTCGAATCCCACTTCTGATGTTATAAATAGAAACACAAATTGATTTTTTAAAAAGATTTTAATGGCCCTAGGCCGAACAAATTACAATATTTGAAATAACGATAAACACTAGGTAATCAAACAGAGCTTTCGCACTTCGTGACGACCGATGGCAAAATGACCGAGTGCCGCCGACAGCTTTCCTTATATAGCTTCGTCGAGGTATTGCTACCCTCAACAGTAACTTCTTAATGTTCTTCTAACAATATATATAGCTATCAAACGTCGGATTTTGTTAAGGAGAGATAGTGCCGATCCCCTGATTGGTCGATCTATATATATACAATAGTTATTATTACTATTTATTGATTACCTATATTACTGTATTAGGAAATCAAATCATTTATTGAATTTTTCTTACAACTAGATTTATACTTGTTACCTGTGTTTCAGGTGATATCTGCTAATATTATATAATTGCTAATATTAGTATGGAAGCATTGTGTAAACAATTTAGTTAGCAAAATCCGCATCGTGCACTAGCTTTGTTTTATAAGTGCTCAAGTGCAAAGTATTTTATGGCCTTTGTGAAATAAAATGTTTTTGCACACACGCATATTTAGGTTAGTTCAGGGATGGCGAACCAATGGCACGCGTGCCAGTGAAGGCACGCAACCACACGCGACATAATATTTTGGGTACGTCATCTATCACGAAATTAATAAGAATATTTTGTTGCTCTTAATCCATTACTTCCCAAGCATGGAAAAATTTGAAATTTTTCGATCAAATCTTTAAATTAAGTTCTTAATACATTAAGAAAAAATAATATGACTTTTTTTTTCAAAAAGATCGAACTCAATTTCGTGGCAATTTGTATAGACATGTTCCCGGTGTCATATATATAGTAGGTACGGCTTATTTTGAACGTAACGTAACGTAACGAATCTTGAGGACTCCAGGTTCTCTACGCTTTGGGCTCTGGTGGACACGGGCATAGACAAAATTATTTATGCCTGTGTCTACCGCTCGCACAGCGGAGATCAGGAGACAACCAGGCTCACACAGTACATCAGTGAGGCGGCAGATGCGGCCCAACAGCGGTACCCTTCAGCTCAGCTCGTGTTGCTGGGGGACTTTAATGCCCATCACCAGGAGTGGCTCTTCCCATACCAGTGCACGGACCATGCTGGGCGAGAAATGCACAATCTTGCACTTGCATTAAATCTCACTCAGCTGGTCCAGGGAGCAACGAGGGTGCCGGATGTTGAGTCGCACACAGCCAATTGCTTGGACCTTCTGCTGACTACAGATCCAGACCGCTATTCGGTAACGATATCCTCACCGTTAGGTAGTTCCGACCACTGTCTGGTGAAGTCTGTATCCGTCTACTCTCCGCCCGATCTCAGCCTTAAAGGCACTCGGCGGGTTTGGCGATACAAGTCAGCGGATTGGGATGGCATGCGATCTTTCTTTGCATGTTATCCTTGGCAGCCTACTTGCTTTTCTTCAAATGATCCATCGTCGTGCGCAGACGCCGTGACAGATGTTTTGCGACAGGGGATGGAGTACTACATTCCGTTCTCTGACCTAACAATGTCCGGCAAAGCTCGACCTTGGTTTGGCGCCGAATGTGATCGCGCTGAAGCTCTTAAACACGCGGCGTACCTAGCATGGGTCGTTGCTCGAAACTGCAAAGCAAATGACGTGGATCAGAAGAAGAGAGCCTTCAACAGGGCTGCCAAGTCCAGCAAGAAGGTTTTGCGGAGGTCTCGGTTTGACCACGTTAGCCGAATTGGGAACAAACTCGCTTCATACCCTGCTGGAAGCAAAGCGTTTTGGTCCCTGGCAAAGTCGGTTGAATCGAACTTCTGTCGCCCCTCACTACCACCACTGCTCAAACCTGACGGGTCTCTGGCTCACTCCGCTGAGGAAAAAGCAAACTTGTTTGCCGCTCTCTTCGCGGAGTCTTCACGTCTGGATAGTAGTGGCGCTCACCCTCCTGATGCTCCTATTGGATGCGAGACGTGTATGTCGGACATTCGCATCCATCAGAAGGACGTCCGTAGAGTGCTGCGTAATCTAGACGTGAACAAAGCTTGTGGCCCCGACGGGATACCAGCAATTGTTCTTAGAACTTGTGCGCCTGAACTGTCTCCAATCTTGACACGCCTGTTTCGCCTTTCGCTAGAGACTGGAAAGGTGCCGAAAGCATGGAAGCTGGCTAACGTACAGCCTGTACCCAAAAAGGGCAGTCGTGCTGACCCTGCCAACTACAGGCCTATTTCAGTCACGTCCATACTCTGTAAGAGTATGGAGCGTGTACTTAATAGTAAGCTCCTGGCATACCTAGAAGCCAACGACATCCTCAGTGACCGGCAATACGGCTTTCGCAAAAACCGGTCAACTGGGGATCTTCTAGCGTATGCCATTCATATCTGGAGTGAGGCCATTGAGAGGCAAGGGGAAGCACTTGCTGTTTCCCTTGACATCTCCAAGGCTTTTGACAGGGTCTGGCATGATAGCCTTATTGCTAAGTTTCCTTCTTTCGGGTTACCCACCCAACTTTGCGTTTGGATTGAAGACTTCCTGAGGGATCGGTCCATTCGAGTGGTCATTGATGGCTGCTCGTCTGGCCAATTGGCAATTAATGCCGGGGTCCCTCAGGGGTCTGTTCTCTCAGCAACTTTATTCTTGCTGCACATTAACGATCTGCTAATGCCCGGTACCTTTGGGTATGCAGACGACAGCACAGTTTCTGAGAGATATGTGTCCAGCGCGCGAGCTGGTGGGTCACAGATCCAGTCTCTCCGTGAGGACATGGTCGGGCG
The DNA here is from genome assembly GCA_943138885.2 of Tholera decimalis. NCBI lineage: Eukaryota > Metazoa > Arthropoda > Insecta > Lepidoptera > Noctuidae > Tholera > Tholera decimalis. Next base: position 8,538,687 of record OW964571.2, read on the forward strand.
CTTGAACTTGACCTTGAAGGCTGTTTCCGAATGGGGCGATGCCAACCTGGTCAAGTTTAATGCAGCTAAGACCCAGGCGTGTCTCTTCTCCGCAAAAAGGAGCCAATTTGAACCGGCTCCTACTTTCCGAGGTGTAACTGTGCCGATAACTGACCATATCGAGCTTCTGGGGGTAACATTAACTTCTACCCTCAATTTTGGCCCGTTTATCGAGGCTAAGGCTCAACTAGCATCAAAAAAGTTGGGAATCCTAGCAAAGGTGAGACGGTACTTCACACCCGAACAGTTGCTCAATCTCTATCAAGCCCAGGTTCGGTCGTGTATGGAGTACTGCTCTCATCTTTGGGATGGATCTGCTAAATACCAACTGGACGCGCTTGAGTCTATCGAGAAGCGGGCCAAAAGACTCATTGGCAACGATGCACTGGTCGAATCAAAGCTCCAGAGCCTTGAACATCGACGACGAGTTGCAAGTCTATCGGTTTTCTATCGGTTACATTTCGGGGAGTGTGCGATGGAATTACACAATTTAATTCCAACAAGCCCGTTCCATCATCGGACTACGAGACAAACGGCGAAGCGCCATCGTTACATGGTGGACATCCCACCCATACGCACCAAACGTTTTGGGAATACCTTCATTGTGCGTACGGCTAAGGAGTGGAATTCCCTGCCGGAGTCTGTGTTTCCCGATAGCTATAACCTAGGAGTCTTTAAGTCAAGAGTGAATAGGTTACTTTTAGGTAAGCGTGCTACATCTTCGACCACATCATCACTTACCATCAGGTGAGATGGTGGTCAAACGCGAACCTACTCTAAATAAAAAAAAAAAAAAAAAATCTCATAAGTTCCCAAATTCTATTTTGTTTTTGTTTTTATTTACTATATATCTGGTAAAGGTTTTAGAATCAGTTTTATGTACTTTGAAGTTGCAATTTTTTTTCTTTTACGGTATATAGAATCAGAACTTAATGCTCTTCTTGATTCATCAAAAATGATCAATTTGAAAAAAATATATTAAATTATGGAAACATTTTTTACAGCGAAAAAAAAACTTTTAATTAGAAAAATAGTGTAAAAATACGAATTTCATCAGAAAACATTAAAATAAAAGACCTAGCATTAAAAAAAAAGTGTTGAATATAGTGTCTTAAAAATAGGACAGTGGGGAGGAATGGGTTAAAGTACAACAAAGAAAATTGGCTAAAACTGTAAACATTATTATGCACTAAGAAAAAAAGTCTGAAGTAAGTATTTTATAACGAGCGAACGTGAGTGACCCTATGCTATTTATTCGAAGAGAAATATTGCAAAAAGTGCCTTTTTTGTAGGGTTTTAGTTCTATTATTATTGTTGTCCAATAATCACAAAGTCAAAATTGAAGGCAAGTCTATGATCCCATTTAATATTTCTTTAGAAAAAGTGGCACATTGATACATAAAGGTTCGCCTGCCCTGGCTTAGTTGGAGAGGTTAAAAAGATTGCTAACAATGTTATTTCTACCCAGATACCTTGTTTTTTAATAAAATAAAAAATATGTGACCCAACACGGTATCGTTATGTAGGTAATTCAATAGTTTCTATTAAGACATAAATATTGAATGATTACAACTTAACAGTTGTATCAGGTACTACTAGTTTTGGAATAAAATGGCTGTGACATACGGACGGACAGACAGACATGACGAATGGCTACGGTACCCTAAAAAAAGCGAGATTGCTGCCATTTTGCGTATATTTATTTCAAGCCAACTTTTGTTTTAACATTAATTACTTTCATAGTCTATGCAGACAACTACGTTCTCATAATAATGGGTCTTGTCTACTTAATTATACTTAAGCTGACATCAAACTTACAAACTCTTTAAGAAGCTAAATCAAGATATAACTAAGTTACCCGTTGAGTCTGTTCTGTACAACTTCTACAGTTTAAATTTGCATTATTTCATAATTTAAAATGTATTATTAGCTCGCCGTATTGTAGTCGTGTCCAAATGTACTGCCCTAAAAAGCATCTGTTTTTGAAAATTGTTTTAATATATAATAATAATTATATATTGATATTTCTGAACAGGATAAAAATCTATTTGTCTAAATAAACTGAAAAACCACTGTTATTTGAAGATCACTGACAGACAGTAATTGTCAGTAATTTTCAAATATCAGTGTTTTTTCAAATACTTATAATTATTTACACAATACTAAAACACATACAAACTTACATTTTATTATTTATGAACATTTATATTTTAGAGTACGTGCTTTTTATGTTAGTTTTCTTTATTTTTTACTATCGATTCTCACGTACATACGTATAGTATCTTCATGCTATATCTTCATCAATTATAGTTCACTGGTAGAGAATGCCTACGGCATTAAGTCCGCCTTTGTACCTGTGTGCATGAAGTGTAAATAAATAAACATTTTCTTTAAATTGATTTAATGTATTTCAAGTAACGCAGACTCATAAAAATATATAATACAATACATACAGTCACATTTAAAAATATTTCGAGGAGTTCAAATCAATTAACATTAAAATGTTGTTAATTACTTTTGTGTGTCTGTCGGTCTTTCTGTTTATCCGGGAATATCTTGAGTACTGCTGCACCGATTTTAATGAGATTTTTTAGTATTTCCTGATAGCTATAACCTGGGGGTATTTCAGTCAACAACGAATAAGTTAGGTACTTTTAGGTAAGCGTGCTTCATCTTCGGCCACATCATCGCTTCCCATCAGGTGAGATGGCGGTCAAACGTGAGCCTAGCATAAATAAAGAAGATATATAGAAAAAGATCGCTTCGGTCGGGATTTACGTGGAACAAACCGCATAGTTAATATCGTTTTCCACGCGATCGAAGTCTGTGATCAAAGCTAGTGCTAAATAACAATTTTGTATTATTGAAAACGGGCTTAAAATCAATGTAACCTAGCTAGAAACGGAACTTAAGCTCACAGTTATCTATATTTAGTTAGCCAGTGTTTGTTCAGCATTTGGATTCAGTTTACACGATCCAGCTCCGCATATTCAAACCTCCACTTCTGCGACTCTGCAATAACATTTAGTGTAGATATATGTATTGGAATAAAATAGATTGGTTGAATATTGGTTTGTTAACGGTAACTGGTTCTTCCTGCCGGGGTTGGGGGAATGTCCTAACGAGATCCAGAACGCAAGAGCAACTAAAGAAAAAGGATGGGTCTTTAAGTCAGTAGAAGTCTGACGCTTTCGCTTTCCGCTGCACCTAGAGCAGGCGGTGTTTCGATGGTATTACCAACGAAAATAGGCTTATATTTATAATGTTTTGTATAATAAATAGTCCTTATTTCATTCTGTTATGACGTACAATAGAATATATCTATCTACATCAGACTCCTAAATATAAACTGAATAAACTCAATATTTGAATTTGTTATCTTTTTTTTTATTGATAATAGGCTCGCGTTGGAGCATCATCTCATCTGATGGTAAGTGATGATGTGGTCGAAGATGGAGCACGCTTACCTAGAATAAATTAACCAATTCACTCTTGACTTAAAGACCCCCAAGTTGTAGCTATCGGCAAACACAGACTCCGGCAAGGAATTCCACTCCCTAACTGTACGCACAATAAAAGTATTCTCAAAATATTTTGTGCGTATGGATATATTCTATCTACAACGTGTAATTTAAAGGGTATATACATACCAAAAGCATGGCTTCTTTGGATGATAACAGACGATATGGCAAGGGTTTTGTAATCCTAAGTCTACGTGTGTAGAACTTATTACAAATTCCAATACACTGATGCCAGAGACCGAATTTTTCAAATTAAGAAGAACGAAAAGAATTATCGTGTTATTGGCAAGTGACGTGGAAAGTTATTGACCCTCGTAGTGCTGTGACACGTTTATTATGATTGGTATTCAAGAAATATATGAAACCGATAATTTGGTATCAATTCTTTGAGTCAGTTATTTTTTGCTGAAACTGTGCATAGAGACTCCATACCAGATGTTGTCTTCAGCCCTTTTGGATAGATATGGGGTTTCCGTTACACGTTGTATTCAACGTCACGTCTTACAACATTTTAAAATTTACTTATTAAGCCTATTGCGTTACCACTACTCTGACACAGGCCTGAGAGGGATTGGGCCGTATTCCAACACGCGGGCCCAGTGCGAGTGGGTAAATGTCACATATCTTCGATCTTTTGGTCCTAGGAATACCAGTTTTCTCACGATATTTCCCTTGACTGATTTGATAGCAGCTGTGATAATCAGAGGTCGGAATTAGGTAGAGTTATTTATTTACTTTTTTTTTTTTTTTAGCGTGGTAAAATTATCAAATAAGTCCTCCCACCCCGGGCAGGGTGTGAGGGACTGTCAGACTTTTACTGACTAAAATCCACGGTGTTCCTTCAATAACCCTTTACGTACCGGGGTCACGGTAATGGGATAAGTCCCACGACCCCGGCAGGCTTCGGCCCTCTACGGGGGGGCCTCGTCATATTGCTGACGCTCTTTGAGGCGCGCGTGGAACACGACGCGCCGTCGACCCGTGCATGGTCCATGGTCGGACAGCGAGTTGCCCTTTACTCGCTGTCCGCATGCCCGCGCCTACGGTGGCCGGAGATCGTCGGCCGACGTCCGAAGCCGTGGGCGTCTACCACTGCGGCTGGGCTGGAGGGAGGACGCCATCCTCTCCCTCAGAGTTATTTATTTACTTGCATCGAAATGTTGATATTAATATGGATCTTCCCGGGATTTATAATAGACAATCCCGTGTGACCAACAATATTATGTAATATTATTATTTTCTTTATTTCCAACGCGAAAATACGCGCCATTTCGAGGAGTACCGCCTTCTGAAGCAAGCCCTTAATCCAACCGCCTAACGAAAGCCTCCAGAGGTATTGGTCGAGGCTCTTGGCTTTGGCTAAGCCATTGGCTGAGATGACTATCGGTACAATGATTGCCGATTTCACATCCCCATTATTATTTTAATTATCATATTAATTTGGCAACGTCGCGCGTGCAGTGGTTTAAATTGCGTAAAAGTAAATAACTTTTTATTTAATAAATCACGGGATTTTTCTGCTCTTCCAAATTAATCCCGGGATTTGGGGCATATCCACTTTATTCTTTCGTTATATGAAATCAGTGTAAGTACATAAATTACTCTACCTAATTCCGACCTCTGGTGATGATATAAATTACACAAAGTAATTTACCTGACTGAGTTCAAACCCATGACCTGCAAACTCGTAAGTTGTTCCCGTAATCACTAGGCCACCTAGGAGGGTAATCCTCCAAATGTCAAATTTAAAATAACTGTCTAATAAATTAGCTGTGATACGTGACCTATCTATCAATCTTTTATTTTTCTGTTAAGATAGCGTATACGCAAGATCATTTGATTGCAAGAATTACTAAAAAAATCTAATTTCTGGGTTCATTCAGCTTAGATCTAGCAGTGTAATACGTGTATGGATATTGTATATAGTTCGTTCGCTAAAATGGTCGGATATGGGCTTACTAACGAAAACCGGTCCTCGCGTTGGGTGACTGCTATCATATTAAGAGCCCATTGGGACGATAAACTTATCATCAGTTTTATACAATGCTTGAGGTCTAGTTTTATTTTATTTTGTTCATTCAGGGACAATAAACAGCTATAACATAATAAACATACATATACCAATATACTTACAGCTGGTATTTACAATATTGCAGCCCACTACATCATCTACATGTTAACATACAATACTTGACTTAAAGAAGCCATTACATAGCATGACATAGAAGATTAAGCTCGTTGATTTAAAAAAAAATTAAATTACAAACTATTTCATTATTTACAGGAGGAAAGTAAGATATAATATTGCAAATTAATTAAATGTTGTTCTAGTTAAAATTATAAGATAGTAATTATATAGTTCAAAATTATAAGAGCACTGAAAATAGAATGATAATGCAATTTGCCAAAGAAACATTTTTGTCGTGAAACATCTATCATTTCGATCTGCATGGAGTCACTTACAGCTCAAAGCTAGAATAATAACAGATGCACCGGTCAGTTTTGAAAGTTATGCAATATTTGCTTAGGTCGATCATGGATTATTAAAACTCTTATCGTATCGACCTTCTTGCATGCGTTTTGGTATCAGCTGTCATTTATACATTTTGACAGTTGTCACAGGAATTTAGAAGCCAGAAAAAAAGCCCTTTTTGCCGTGTAGTGGTACCGATTTACCCAGTAACAGGGTTATGAAGATCAGACGTGAGTAGCTCCATATAAAGCACTTGTATTCAGTTGCATAATCACGGGCAATAAGACGCTTTTGGTACATCTTAACCGACTGTTTAAACATTTGGCATGCTCTTAGCATGTTAAAGATTGACACATATTGAAGAACTAGTGTTCGTCCAATGGTAGAAATTTTACCATAATTTATTTAAGTAAAGTCTTAACATTATCATAAACAAGTACGAGTAGGACTCGCGCACGAAGTGTTTCGTATCATTGTCTATAAAAACGGCAAAAAAAACGTGTCTGTTTTACGGGAGCCCCCTTAAATATTTATTTTATTCTGTTTAGTTAGCTATTTTATTCTGTCTAGTATTTTTTGTTATAGCGGCAATAGAAATACCTACATCTGTGAAAATTTCATATGCGGTCTGCACAATTTTCGGAAAACAAGGTTTCAAAGATTTTGCTATACCTACGTGTGTATCAATGCATAGATAGTAGGCATTACATTGTATTAATTTAATTTTTTTTTGTTTCAGGATTCGTTCACTTTACCGCCAGCAAAACAGGTACACCTACGATAATTTTATACTTACTTACAATGATTTTTTATGTATAGGAGAAGCACCAGGGCCGTAAAACGTATCAAGACTAGAATTTTTTTATTTTATTATTGACTAGCAACCCACCTCGGCTTCACTCGGGTGCAACGTAGTACCAATGAGGTGTGAATGTGGAGTGATTGAAAATTAGTATTTAAAATAAAATAGTTTAATTTAAATACTAATGGCTGCGCTGCCCCACCATTTTAAACCTACAGAGATTTAAAATTTCTTCTAATATATATATTTTAGTAGATTGTCATTTTATTTTTATCAATTATAATAAAATTATAATTAAACAATAATTTTCATATTTTTAGTCTTTAAGTAATATTGCTTCATTCTTGTATTCAATTCTCTATCCATTATTTAAGTTACAGCGGATCTCAGGCCGCGGGAGGGAACTGGTGACCTGTGATACAGGTTCTCGTTGAAACCCACTTCAGGCACCAGTCTCTCACAAAGTCAAACCCCTACTTTAGTTTACTGTAATTTTTAGCTTTAAGTTACTTTGTGTTGAGAAAATTAAACGTCTTATATATTTTAATTTTTTTTTTATTAATTATTATCAATAAAAAACAAAAAAAAAATATGGCTCGCGTTTGACCACTATCTCACCTGATGGTAAGTGATGATGTGGTCGAAGATAGAGCACGCTTACCTAGAAGTAATCTATTCACTCTTCAATTAAAGATCCCCCATGTTATAGCTGTAAAGACTGAATGACATGCTGTAAAGGGCGATTATGACCTACATTAAATGTCATAACTAATTTCATTATGAAGTTTACGTACTGTTTTGTTTAAAATAGGTTCGCTAATAACCCATTATTTATTAACCGACTTCAAAAAAAGGAGGAGGTTCTCAGTTCGTCGTGAACTTTTTTTTAATGTATGTTACCTCATAATTCGGAGAGGGCTGGACCGATTTGGAAAATTCTTTTTGCGTTTGAATGGGTATACTTTCTAGTTGGTCCCATTGTTACGAAATCAGGATCTGATGATGGAATCCTGGAGAAATCGAGGGAACTCTTCAAATATTATAGGCACACCTATAGCGTTTTGGGTATTTCTTATAGTACTTTGAGTAGTTGCTTTTGAAAAGTACCATTTGGGGAAGTAGAACTGATGATGAAGACCACAGATGGCCACAAAAACTACTCAATAATAAGTATTTCGTGGATTACGATTCGATTACTTGAGTACGAATGTTAAGCACTTTATGCTGGTCACGGTGCATATGGTGAGGTAGAGCTGATGGTGAAGTACCAGGAGAACTCTAACGGCTGTGCATCGGGAAAAGCAATATTTTGTAAAAGGTGAAAAGTTGTTGACACTATGGCTTTTGTAACTAGATAAATTACAAACAGACCCACTAAAAAGAGTGAAAAAATTTTTTAGCAAAATATAGAACCGACTTCCATATCAAAACACTACAAAGCCAAAAATAACTTCAATTTCGGAAGGCGGTGTCTTTAGTTTGTGCCTTCCGAAATTAAAGTTATTTTTGCCTTTGTAGTGTTTTGATATGGAAGTCGATTCTAGTTTTTGCAAATGTTTTTGTTTTAATATATACAAGATAAAATTGTTACTGGGTGTCATCCTTAGTAGCTATATCGACATTATGGAGGAGCTTCTGACTAGATAAAAACCGCAGCACAGATCGTGCGTCGTGCTACACGGGGGCCCAGAGTCGTCAGCACTAAAGACGGGTCCAAGGCCATTGCCTGCCGGGGTCTCAGAAATGTTCTAATGAGATTACCGCGGCCTCGGAACTTAATAGCAGCTGAAGGAACAGGGTGGGTTTTTAGTCAGTAGAAGTCTGACACTCACTTCCGCTCCCCTGGAGCGGGAGAAGTCATTCAATGATATTCCCACCCGGGAAAAAAGCACATATCGATCTTTAAAGTTAAGCAACTCTTGTCGAGGCCGGTTCGTGGATGTGTGATCATCGTAACATATCGAGATACTTCTGTTCCTCAGAAAGTACGCTAAGATGTTGGGCCTGTGTGTCATTTGTTTTGTCGAGTAGTCAGAAAATGTGTTGCATGTAAGGCTGCGTTTCCACCAGATATGTGCGAGGATGCGTAGCGAGGGATGTGTTTGTAAAGAACCAATAGAATCGCTTCATTTACCTCGCCTCGGTCAGCACAGCTCTGGTGGAAACGGCTCAGCGGGGCTAGATTTTTGCGCATATAAAACAAGCGAGGTATGTGTGCGAGGGATGTGTGCGAGAGATGTGTTGCGAGGGATGTGTTGTGAGGAATATGTGTTGAGAAGGATGTGTTGCGAAGTTTGCGCGTACTCGCACCACACATTAATGCGCATTTTCACAGCTCCGCTACACATCCTCGTAGGCACATTTTCATCGCACATCTTTGGTGGAAACCCCCACACATTTTCACAGCACAGCTAGACATCCTCGCACGACACATTTCCATCGCACATCTCTGGTGGAAACGCAGCCTAACCCCGATATTCGTGTAGAACTTAAATAATTCTGCTCCATAGTTGTTTGCAAAATGTAAAAACATCTTTAAGTAATTTTTTTTAATTACGGATGGACCCGCTCTTTTGCCTCGATCTCGCCTGATGGTAAGCGATAGATGAGGTCTACGATGTGACGAGCGAGCCCAGAAGATGCCTATTTACTCTTGCTTTAAAGGCTGAAAGGTCATAAGTGGCAGGGAACACAGAAGCCGGCAGAGAATTCCACAACTTGGCTGTGCGCAATAAATGTGGAGGAGAAGCGCTTGGTACGACAAGACGGTATATCAACCAAGTGTGGATGGTACCCAGCCAATAATAATAAATAATAAAATGAAATCTAACGCAGATTTTTCTACTTTTTTTAATAAGGTCTACGATAGGACGAGCGGCCATGCTATAGAAAATTAGCAATTTAATTTTAAACTTACTTGCCTACATTATGCTCTTGAATAACACATTAAATGCAAGCCATAACCCGTACTAATTAGTAAACAAACAAATTATAATATGCAAACATCGCACCACCCTCTGCAAAGTAGGTTAATGGTAAGAAAACAGCTATTTTGTTTGGTATTCAATCACGAAACTGATTTGTTTGTGTTCATTATGAATTGTATTTGAGAGCAAATATACAACGTGTAATTTAATGGTTATATACATACATACAAACTATATGGCAAGGGTTTTTTAATCCTAAGTCTACGTGTGTAGAACTTATTACAAATACCAATACACTGATACCAGAGACCGAATTTTTCAAATTAAGAAGAACGAAGAGAATTATCGTGTTATTGGCAAGTGACGTGGAAAGTTATTGACCCTCGTAGTGCTGTGACACGTTTGTTATGATTGGTATTCAAGAAATATATGAAACCGATAATTTGGTATCAATTCTTTGAGTCAGTTATTTTGAGCTGAAACTTTGCATAGAGACTCCTTACCAGATGTTGTCTTCAGCCTTTTTGGATAGATATGGGGTTTCCGTTACACATTGTATATAACTGTTGAAGCTATTATACGAAGCGGTAATATTATTTTAGAATTGGAATAACGTATAGAATTTTCGGAAAGGACTTTTTAAATTGGTTATAAATGATAAATAATCTTTATTTTACCAGTTGTTAATTAAATACCACTTTTTTTGTAAATTTAATCTAGATGAGGCCGGTGTTTCCTAACTGACTACCCTGAGAAGAAACACCGAAACAAGCTCACAGGTCATAGTCCCTTTTGCAGGCCATACAATCTGCACTGGTAAAATCTTATGAGAAGATGCATACATATTTGACTAAGCTTGTCCAGGCAGTGTAAGTTTTTGTCAGAAAAAGTATAGCTCAACTTAGAGCTTAGAGCGCCTTCAAAATCTCTGTATTAGGTTTATATTTGGCTTGCGAAAATGTTTCTGAATTTCGTGCTAAGCTCAAATGGCTTCCTATTAGGTTTCGCCGGAATGTTCATTTACTTTCTTTGCTTTATAATGTGTTATTAAATCCTTTCACTCGATCCTTTTTATCTTAAAGACCGCTTTCGGTTTCTCTGTGACACACATTCAAGGTCCATGAGATTATCGGAAAATTTAGAATTAAGTATCCGTATGCATTCCACTTCTTTCTTCGATAAATCTTTCACTATCCAAGCGGCCCGTTTATGGAATGCATTGCCTATAGATGTGAGGCGTGCTCAAACATAACACTATAATTTTTTCCCCTCCTTTCTCTATTATGATTTTGATTTGTATTAGTATATATTAATATATTATATTTATGTATATGGTATGTATTTTATATTATTATGTTTAATTCAAATCAAATCAAAATCAAAATTGTTTTTATTTTACATAGGCCTAAATGGGCACTCATAAAACGTCAGAAGTTAGTGCACGGTTCGAAATTGGTCGTTTCCTATGGAGAAGAACCGGCAAGAAACTCCACAGTTACTCTTTTTAAAAAAAATTCTTGATTTTCACAATCTTTGCATAACAGATACAATTTTATTTATTTTTTTTGGTATGAGAGGACAGTATAGACTAATTGACATAATAAAATGTAATATAACTAAACAGAAATGAATCTCAGTCTATAGTGTTCACACGTTTACATTAAAAATTAACTTTACTAAACTGCAAATAAACTAAAGCAAATGACATAAAAATAAAAATTATATACAAGTAAAATAAAATAAAAATAACAAAAAAAAAAAAAACAAATAATAACAAACACAAAAAAGTGGGGTTGTTAATAGACCATTATACAATAACGCAGTCACAATAAGCCAGGGAAGCCACATGTGCAGAAGGAATCATTGCCAAGCAGTCTTATCTTCAACGTAGTCCTTAATCTTATAATATGCTTTTTTCAAAAGGACACGTTTAATATGGGTTTTAAATTTTCCCTCGCTAAGATCTGTCACATACTTTGACAACTTGTTATAAAATCGTATGCTGTTTATAAGGAATGACTTGTTTGTCTTGGCTAATCTCCATTTGGGTATAACAATTTCATGTTTATTGCGCGTGTTTATTGTATGGAAATCGCTTCTAATCTTAAAAAGTCCTATATTTTTGCGTACATACAATATGCTTTCTAATATATAAAGAGAAGGCAGAGTCAGTATATTTACTTCTTTAAATACATTTCTAAGGGATTCGCGGGGACCCATTTTATAAATTGCCCGGATTGCCCTCTTTTGTAATATGAAGATTGAATCTACGTCAGCTGCGGATCCCCACAGTAGTATACAATAAGACATAATACTGTGGAAATAAGCGAAATAAACTAACCGAGCTGTCGCTATATCAGTCAAGGGCCTAATTTTTCTTACTGCATATGCAGCTGAGCTTAATTTACCTGAAAGAGTCCTAATGTGAGGGCCCCATTGCAACTTTGAGTCAACAGTTACACCCAAAAATACAGTTTCAGTAATAAGATCAATTTGTTTGCCGTCAAGTATCAAACTGAGTCCAGCTTGTGGTACATTAGGTAGTGAAAACTTGAGACATTTTGTCTTATTCGCATTAAGTGCGAGATTATTAGCTGAGAACCATTTCGAGAGAACAGCCAGATTTTCATTGATTTGTAAAACATCTGTATCTCTTCTAGCTATTTTAAAAATGAGTGAAGTATCATCGGCGAAAAGAATTATATTACATAACTTGGACATCATAAGAGGTAGGTCATTAATGTATACAAGGAAAAGGAAAGGACCTAGAATTGAACCTTGTGGCACGCCCATCTTCACTAAAGATCCTGAAGATATCGCTCCGTTTACATTAACTTTTTGTTGTCTGTCTGATAAATAGGAAAAAACCAGATCAGCAGCTAGTCCACGAATTCCGTAATGGTGTAATTTACATATTAGTGTTTCGTGGTCAACGCAGTCAAAAGCTTTGGAGAGGTCACAGAATATGCCAATTGCATCATGGGATTTCTCCCAAGATTCCAAAATGTGACGGATGAGTGCTACTCCTGCTTCAGTTGTTGACCTACCTTTCGTGAAACCAAACTGCTGACTATGTAGAATTCCATTTGAATTCAAATGTGACAGCATCTGGTCCAGCATGAATTTTTCGTAAATTTTACTCAATGCTGGAAGCACAGATATCGGTCTATAATTAGAGGGATCACTCTTACAGCCCGACTTGAAAATTGGTACTACTTTACTATGTTTCATTAAGTCTGGGAAAGTACCGCTGTCTATACATTGGTTAAAAATGCCTGTTAAGACGAAGAGAGAGATAATATCTCTAAGAACCCTAACAGATATACCCCATAAGTCTTCAGTATTTTTAATGTTAAGACTTGCGAATGTTTTTTTAATTACATCAATAGAGATACGCTTAAATGCAAATGTTGGTATATCCTTCACAAAGTTTTCTTTCAGAAAAGATTCTGCTAATATTGGAGAAGATTGCAACGGTTTTGTAACCTCTATTGGAATGTTGGTGAAGTAATTTTCCAGCGTCTCAGCCACTTTTGACTTATCTGTGATGATATTATCATCAATGTTCAAAATCAATTCATTCCGATCTCGTTGATTTGTGTTTCCAGTTTCTTTGTTTATCACCTTCCACACAGTTTTTATTTTGTTCGCAGAAGTGCAAATTTTATTACTAATAGATTTTGATTTAGCATGGGCGCAGACTCTTTTAAATATTTTTGAATAATTTCTTACATAATTATGGAAGGATTCATTAGAAGTCAACGATTTTTCATGATATAATTTGTATAAATTATCTCTGCTTATTCTAATTCCAGCAGTGGCCCATTCATTAAATTTAGATTTATTATTAACTTGAACTCTCTTAACTGGACAAGCCATGTTAAATTCAAGGCAAAGTGTAGAAAATAATGTACTATAATTTACATTGGGGTTTTGGGAGTCAAAATTGGCTGTTGAGAGATTACTGAGAATGTTATCATTAAAAGCTTTTAATTTGTTTTTAGTAAGAGGCCTAAAATCAATAGTTTTATTTAAATTTAACTTTTTAATCAACTCAAAAGATACAAGTTGACCTGTATGGTCAGACCTAACACCACTAACCAGGGAAGATTCTTTGACAGTAGTACAATTGGTAAAAATATTATCAATACATGAAGCTGATGTTGCTGTTATTCTCGTTGCTTCATTGAATATACATTTTAAATTGAAAGAACTAAACAATGAAATAAGCTTGCATTTTTCAGGCGAATTAACTAACAAATCAATATTAAGGTCACCACAAACAAAAACTAATTTATTATCTCTTATAAGGTTAGTTAGAATTTCTTCCATTATTATTAAGAATGATGAAAAGTTTGATGCTGGTGGTCTATAAACACACAAGAAAATTTGGCCCTCAACCTCCGCACATGCTACCTCACACAAGCGATCAATAGAGCAAGCGGTGATATCCTTACGTTCCTTATATCTAAGATAATTCCTACATAATATCAAAGTACCACCCCCTACTGAGGACCTGTTATATGCACTGGCAACCGAAAAATTATTAATATTAAATAACATTCTATCTGATTTTAACCAGGTTTCACAAAAACATAAGATATCCATATGATATTTATCTATTAACAGTTCCACATCAGGTATTTTGCCAGAGAAGCGATTTATATTTTGATGATAAAGTAAAATGGTATTATTATGCCTCTCTTTTGTCACATCTAAGAGTTTAAAGAATCAATTTCAGTATTATTAGACACCCTAGATAAAACTGAATAGTCACTTAACCTAGGATCAGTCAAATTACCAATAACAGAGTGTATATTGAAAGCAAACAAAGTAGCCAATAGATGTCGACTTTTTTTGGGAAGATAAATATGTTCCCGAGTTAAAACAAAATCTCTAACAAAATTGTTAGTATCAATTAGTATTATGTATGATGTTGTACACTGACAGCCCTAAATCTATCTCCTTTAATTTCTGTCCATCCAAAGGTTGTCTGTAAGAGCTTGCCCTGTGCGATAAGACCGCCCATTGTACACTAATTTTGTTATTTGTATCCTTAAGTGTATTGTAAGGTGTACAATAAAGTATATAATAAATAATAAATAAATAACAATAATAAGTAAGAAGCTCAATTATATAGGCTTGCGTTTGACCACCATATCACCTAATGGTAAGCGATGATGTGGTCGAAGATGAAGCACGCTTGCCTATTCTCTTTTGATTTAAAGACCTCCAGGTTATATCTATCAGGAAACATAGACTCCGGCAGTGAGTTCCACTTTTTAGCTGTACGCACAATGAAAGTATTCCCAAAACGTTCTGTGCAAATGAGTTCATCATTTGACCCTATCTAGCGCAGCTTAACCTTACAAACACAAAGCTCATGCAATAGCCATGTAGCAGGAAAACCCCATAAAATAAAGCGGGTGATAAATAAACATACAAGCATCATTACCTTACAAAATGAAGTCATTTAAATCCCCATGAGACCGACAAATATTTATTTTACACCCCTATGCGAGTTTTAATTCTGTTGGGGGTATTTATTTAAGTTAAAAAGGGTTGAAAGTTACTTGCTAAGCCCCTTGGGTGTCAAACGGCGCGGTTGTCATGTGGTGCATGGTACCTAGTTTTAATGGGAAGTTTGCCGGTGGAAGTTGGTAGTTTGCCAACATTAGGGTACTTACACTACTTACTGTAGAGAGTCATCTTTTAAAAGGGTTTCCAATGCATTTTTTTTTAAATTGATAATAGGCTCGCGTTTGACCACCGTCTCACCTGATGGTAAGTGACGATGTGGTCGAAGATGGAGCACGCTTGCCTAGAAGTAACCTATTCACTCTTGACTTAAAGACTCCCAGGTTATAGCGATCAGGAAACACAGACTCCGGCAGCAAATTCCACTCCTTAGCCGTACGCACAATGAAAGTATTCCCAAAACAATTTGTGCGTATGGGTGGGATGTCCACCATGTAACGATGGCGCATCGCCGTTTGTCTTGTAGTCCGATGATGGAACGGGCTTGGCGGAATTAGATTGTGTAATTCCATCGCACACTCCCCGAAATGTAACCGATAGAAAACCGATAGACTTGCAACTCGATCTTTAGTATCTATTGATTACGTCATAAGTAACCTAAGCGTTTTAAAACAAAGTAAATAATGTTTTGAAAATTCAACGGTATAGCTTTATCCATTACATGGCTCGTGGCTTAATAATAACAGTCACACGGCTCTATATTTAAGGTTAAACAACACTTTCCGAGGTCAATTCGTGGATGGGTGAGTATCGTAACATATTGACATTCCTTTGTGCCTCGGAAAGCACGTTTAGCCGTTAATTTGATCCCAGTTAGCATTTGGACATCTTTGACAGTCGTAATGGGTAGTTAGAAAATCTGAATGCTATAGACAGAGAGCTACTGAATGAAGAATGTTACTAGGTATGCCAAATCGGTTGAAAGTTTGTTACAGTAAATAATAATATAATTAATTCAGGATTTTCTTCCCATAACCAATACAATTAATACCTAAATTATCATTAGTAGCACCACTTAAAACTATGTTAGTAACTTAAAAAACAACTTAAAACTAAATTAAAATTTTGAGTCAATTACATGTACGTACATGTAGTTGACTCAAAAAGTGAATAATAGGACAATCTAATTTACTAGCTATGACACACAGGAGACTGTTAGTGCTGGCACGCACTCTGCTGAGCAAACGCTGCTCGCTTGCGTCTGATCGCAGCGAAACAGTCAGTGTGCGCGTCCGCGAACATGCCCGACGCGCTACAGAAGCGTGGCAGCCCTAACAGCATCCTGAATGCATTGTTATACTGAACACGAAGTGCATTGACAGATTTTAGGGTACAACTAGTCCAAAGGCTACACGTGTAAAAAGTTTGACAGTAAGATTTGAAAAGTGTAACTTTAACGGCACGGTAAAGCTTGTATGTATAGAAATACGCTAGTTTTCATTGATATATTAAAAGGAAGATACGGTACTAGACACAGCGTTTGGTCCTACAAAACTAAGTGATTGCCCGTAGTTGGCGCTCAGTCGCGTACGGAACGTTGTTGATCACACAGCTCAAGAAATTCTCGTCTCTTCGTGTTTTTAAAGATTATTTTTTTAATAAATACGCATCAAAATGACTTCTTGTGTAGCTAGACAGTGTTTTAATTACACCAGGAAGAAAAATAAGAGACAAGGGTCATGGGATCACTTATTACGTACTTACCTAATACATGCAATCTTATTTCATTCATAAGCGCAAACACGTACGTACATCCATAAATAAGTTAGTAATACTTACATCTATGTTTGTAGTTAAAATGATATTGGAGAACATTATCAATTACGAATCAAGTAAAAATAAAATAATAAATAAATAAATAAAATGATCAAGTTACTTTACGTTAAAAATAGCACCGCCGGAAACGTGGACAGTATTCCAGTGCTTCACCACAGGACAAACCAATCTGTCCAATAAGGTGTTCAGAAGGCTGCTGGCGCTGCCGCACACACGCTGCATCATGAAGGTAACTCTTTTACGTGCTATTGCTCTAAAGCAGTCAGTGTTGGCCTCGGCAAACATACCTGATGCACTGCAAAAGCGAGCCAACTCCAGCAACATTCTGAACCCATTATTGTACAGGACATGTAGGGCGTTGAAAGTTTTCTGCGTATTGAAAAGTTGAGGCTAGAGGTACCGAGTCACTCCACCAATTTCTTTGGTAAGTCGTTCGCAGCTCAAGCAGTACGGCTGTGGAATACTCTTCCCGTGTCAGTAAGACAAGCACAAACCCTTCCTTCTTTCAAAAACATGGTAAAAGATCTCTATCTCTCTCTTCAATATGTTACTATTTTTTATATATCTCAGCTTTGTTATTTTATGTATGTATATGTATATGTGTATTGAGTATGTAGGTTATTACTTATTTATTGTATATAAGTAAATAGTACACCATGGACTACCCGCGAATTTATTTTCTCCTGCTGTGTCAAATCCATCTAAAGGTTGTCTGTAAAAGATCGCTTTTAGCGATAAGACCGCCCATTGTAACACCCTTTGTAGTTTTTAAGTCCTTATTTAATTCTGTTATGGTGTACAATAAAGAGTATATCTATCTATCTATCTGACCACAGGCTGCAGGTATAAAAGGTCTGGCAATACTCTAATTTTAACATCCCTTGTGCATCTCGCAAACCTGCGCGCCAGCATGTTGCATCTCACTGCCAACGCCCTACGTTCCCTCTCAATGTCCAAGTCATGTTTATAGCTACATTTTTTTTATTGATAATTGTCTCGCGTTTAACCAACATCTCACCTGATGGTGTGGTCGAAGATGGAGCACACTTACCTAGAAGTTACCTATTCACTCAGGTTGCTATCGGGAAACACAGACTCCAGCAGGGAATTCCACTCCTTAGCTTTACGCTCAATAAAAGTATGTTTACCTACATCATTCAAGTGAAATATTCAGCTGTTATATACCTACATAATATCAGAATTGTCACAAATCGTTCATGTCAAACCCATACGATTTTTGTCACTTAAAAATAAAGCGTTTTTTGGAGCTTTTATTATCTTTTATACCTAGGTATGGATGTGTACAACTGTATGTGATACAACTGAAGTACGTGATCTCAAAAATTACTATGTTTTTTTCTCGAAATTTCCGCGCGATCCGGATTCACGCGGGCAAAATTTTCCTAAGAGACGCCTGGGTGTCACCACTGCGAGGGTTGCTCTGAGGACACAGTCGAGCACACGCCCAGCTTGGGCAGAGCACCGACGTGTCCTCACGGCGACAATAGGCGGAGACCTCTCGCGCCCGGCCTTGGTCGAGGCCATGCTGCGGGGCGAGAGGGAGTGGGAAGCGGTCGCCTCCTTCTGCGAAGCAGTCATGCTCCCGAAGGAGGAGGCGGGCCGCGTGAGGGAGAGGATGGCGTCCTCCCTCCAGCCCAGCCGCAGTGGTAGACGCCCACGGCGTCGGAAGTCTGACAGTCCCTCCCACCCTGCCCGGAGTGGGAGGACTTATTTGATAATTTTAACACGTTAAAAAAAAAGTGAACAAAGTTCCAGGCCTGCGTGTATAATCTATGTTTATAAAAATCAATTGCTCTACTTTAGTCTTTTTTCCGATAGATTTAGCTTATTTGGGTTTTAAAATATATGGATATATAACATATGGATATATTCGCGCTTACACACTTTAAGTTCAAAAGATGGCTATTGAATCTTTAGAATAGCCATTTTATACTCACTACATAAAAATACGCACGAGTAGATACTTCTTACTTTTCTGTAATAAGTAATAAGTAATGTATAACAACGCACGCATTAAATTTATCCTTAAGACGCATTATAATCCCGTTGACCTTGCTCAATCGGGCGCACTCACAGACACATCACAGAGAATGCCCCGCGCACCCCCTCATTTGAGGGGGTGAAGCAGATGAAGTGGGACACGAGTAGTCCCGCCTACTGCGGGGTGCACCGCGCGAATTTCGTCGATGCGTCTTTTCATTACATAATAATAATTATATAATGAAAAATATATATTTATAATTTCGCGACTGGTTTACAGAGCTCGAGCGGTCCAGTGTGTCACCGTTCGGGTTTCGCAGTGCGTTTCCGCGGCGATCACCAAGATCGAATCTCATTCGCGGTATAGCTTTTTGTTGTCTTATTTATTAAATATTATGTATTTATAGATATTTACATATTTTCGTGTTGTTATTATTTTAAAATATGTGCATAGTTTTGTTCTCTTATTTTTTATTTAATTCATTAGGTTATCAAAAAAATTTTTAGCAAAAAAATAGAACCGACTTCCATATAAAACACTACAAAGGCAAAAATAACTTTAATTTCGGTAGTCGGTGTCATTTGTTTTGTAGTTTCTTTTATATTTTTGACACCGCCTTCCGAAATTAAAGTTATTTTTGCCTTTGTAGTGTTTTTATATGGAAGTCGGTTCTATTTTTTTGCTAAAATTTTTTTTTCACGCTTTTTAGTGGGACTGTTTGTAATTTATGTAGTTACAAAAGCCAAAATGTCAACTACTTATCACCTTTTACAAAATATTGCTTTTCCTGGTGCAGAGCTGTTAATTTTTGAGGAGTTCACCTGGTACATCACCATCAGCTCTACATCACCATATTCATTGTGATGAGTATAAAGTGCTTAACATCCGTATTCAAGTAATCGAATCGCAATCCACGAAATACTTATTATTGAGTAGTTTCAGTGGCCATCTGTGGTCTTCATCATCAGTTCAACTTCCCCAAATGGTAATTTTCAAAAGCAACTGCTCAAGGTACTATAAGAAATACCCAAAACGCTATAGGTGTGCCTATAATATTCGAAGAGTTCCCTCGATTTCTCCAGGATCCCAACATCAGATCATGATTTCGTAACAATGGGACCAAGTAGAACGTATACCCTTTCAAACGCAAAAAGAATTTTTCAAACCGGTCCAGCCGTCTCCGAGTTATGAGGTAACATACATAAAAAAAAAGTTCAAGACGAATTGAGAACCTCCTCCTTTTTTTTTGAAGTCGGTTAAAATCAATAATTTTTATTCCTATAGATATTTTATTTCAGAATCAAGAATAATATAATGAAAAAAAAAAAACATCCAAAAAGTTTGATGGTGGATTCTGAAGAAAAATAATATACAGGGTGTTACAAAAGAGTTTAAGTAATACCAAAGGAGGTTATTGTACTCATAATTATGAACAAGTTTTACTATGGCACCAGCTCTGAAATTGCAATAAAAACAGCTGTTTCAATTATTTTTTTCCAAGTGAATAAACATTTTGTATAAAATAGCAGTTTATTTTCGTCATTTTTATTTTCGCAATATACGGTTTATAAGAATACAGCGTGTGAAGTGAACATACCTACGGATGCGAGGAGAGACGAATAAAAGGGTGGGATACGGACTGGGTGGATGGATGGACAGGTGAACGAACAGGAAGGATACATAAAAATTAAACAAGCTAATTATTATAATTTTATTTTGTGATTTTTTGACGTATTTACGCATACGGAGCGCAATGTTAATACAAAAATTTTGTAAAAAAATTACTCAAGTCACAAATCTTCAAAATTTAGTTTTCTACTACAACAAGTTTTGTTTTTAGGCATCCAAAACAAATACTGCCTTGTATGTGCTCGTGCAGAGAAAAAACAAACTGCTGCACCGGAACAGTTTGCTTTCATTCCATTTCGCTTTTGTCTTTTTTGTCACTTTTATCTCTATCTGTATTTTCATCTCTATTTTTTACGTATGGTTCACGAATTTTCATATTTCTTGAAATTCGGGGATCAAGTATCTCAGGTAAAATACAGTCTAAATAGAACTTTTTCAATTTTTCTTTCATTTCTCTTTCCCAAAATGTATCATCTCTTTGAATGATTTCCGTCTTCAGCTTTTCTTTTTCATTCTCCCATACGGCAAAAAACATTTTTTTTTTGGGTTACGTGTAGCTGTCCTTGAACTCGGTAATACCAAGCATGTTTTTTGTTGATGGCTAGTTCACTAGTTTTTGTTTTTTGCTAGAAGTTTACTTTTTTATTTTCAATTGCTGCTGCTAGGCCCATTTTGTGGGCTGTCAAAAGACACTTTACTTCTACAACAGTATTTACTCCAATTAATCCATCAGGCGTTGCACCCAAGAAACATAGTTCTTGGTCTATAAATAAACCACAGGGTCTAATCGTTTTGCGCTCTTGTACAGCCAATTGTGCAAGTGCGATTTTTTCATTCAATTGGCCATGTCTAATAGATTCCACGTGGTCAATTTTGTTCCGATAAAGAATATCTTTGACTAAATTAGCACATGGTGTATTAATACGCCTTTTTATAACTCTGCCGAAATTGGATGCAGTCAATAACGATCTTCACATCTCTAGCCATTCTCCACTATCACTTTGTAAAACAGTTTTTCTTTCAATTGTTGCTCGTTCCAAATCAGACTTTTTAATTTTTTTCATAAACTCGTTTTTCAGTTTATCCAGTATTTCTACCGGCATATCGGGGTTTTCACAGGACTGGCCATAATCCTTATCGTCTTGTTTTTTACTGAAAACAAGCCTTCTTTTTCTTTTTATATATCTTTTACTAAGGAGTTTTTGTTTCTTCTTTCTTTCTTCCCACAGTTTCAGTTTGCCTCTTAGGCTCTTATTGGTAATTTTTTTATAAAGCTTCGAAAGTGCATTTTCTTCATTGAACGACACTGCTGACGCAATGCATCGCGTCTGATATGAGTTTTTGAGGGAAAAATTAACTCTTTTTCCTCCTACATATTTTGCTATGATGCTATGATAGCGTTCTACAACGTTACTGTCCACGTCATGAAGTAAACTTCGAGCATGGCCAGCAATAATTTGTATCATTATACTAATTCTCTGCCACAGAGAACTTAGCTGAAAGTCACTTGGAACATCATTTTGCTTCAAATCTCCCGTTTTTTTGCAGAAATGTGTTTTGCATTCAAGGTGGTTTCCAAAAGCGTGATGATGTGCTTGTAAAATGTCCTCAAATAATTTTTGCTCTTCTGGGCAGGGATCATTTTTATTTTTTTGTATTGCTTTGGTTATGCAGGATATCATGCTCAAAACTCGAGATATGGTCAATAATTTTCTGTGACTTTTTAAATATTTGGTTTCAGTTTGCAATGTCATCATTTTGTTACAAAAATTCCTCAGTAAATGATTTCTGCATTCTACTTTTTCGACGGTAATATCAAGGTAAGGTCTTGCCTGCAAAATTTTGAAATAAGTACTTGAGTCACCATCAGATATTAGTCGTCCGTAAATCAAACCGTGGGTAGCTAATGACTGCTTAAAACCTTCCACTATAATTTCGCTCTCCATTCCTGTGGACGGACCGGAATAGTTTTTCAAACATATAATGTTCAGGCACTGTTGTTTTTTTCTTTTCGGCACGATCACAATGGTAGCAATATTTATTACGGACTCCCAAATATAAAAGTTTGCCTGTTTTTCTACCTATGATTGCAGCAGCGCCGGATAAAGCTGAATAATTTTTTTGTAAGACCTTTTACCGTACACACCATCTGCTATCACATCTATGATAGGCGTACCATTCTTTGTGACCCTGCCTTCTGCTATAGCCATAATTTTCTCTTCCTCAGCTGCTTGATCCATGGACTGTTGTGCCAGTTGCTGCCAGTTTTCCGACAGTAATTTGTGGTTCTTTTGGTATGTATTTTGGGAAATCATTGGCAAATTCATGGCTGATGAAAATTCTTGTAGCTGAGAATGACCACAACCAATAGAAATTGCACCAGCTACAGCACATGTATTTATTGATAAACAATTATCATTGTCGTTAATGATAACAAATTGTTGTTTACACATTTTACATAAAAAAGTAAATTTGGAAGATAAGCCGTGAAGCTTTTCACCAACTAACTCAAGAGAAGATAGCCCGCAGTCTAATGGTCCGTGATTTGAGATCTCACACAGCTTTAAAAAAAAATAGGAAACATTAATAATCCCGCGTCCAATTTGTATGTTCTTTTTAGGAGTATAGTTTTCCGTCTGTAAAAATAAATGAATAACTTTTTTTATACCATAAAACATTGTTTTAACTTAAAATAATTTTAAATAAGTATGTTTTCACGGAATTCTTTAACGATTTAATTCTCGAACTTCTGCACTATAATTTAACCCATCAGTTTCTTGGTTTTCAGGTTGGACATCACAATGACTTTCTTCAGTAGCACTAGCCACCTAAAATTGAATTATACCATTTTTATTTATAAAACTAATTCTACACAACTCGCAAAATTATGCTACTGTAACGTGCGGTTGAAGTTTTGAATATTACCTGTGTATTAAAGGTTTCTTCTAATACTTGTTCAGATGAATATGTACTTTTATCAATAACTTCACGACCGTGATCATTCTGTGATACCACAGTTTCCAATCTAAAAATACAAAAAGTTTGCGGTAATGAAATTCATTACAAATTAAAGCGGGACATTATTTACCATGTTTGTTATTTGTTTCGAGTTTCGATTGTGAAACAACTGAAAAAAATTGGCCAAGTGCAAGTCAGACTCACCCATGAAGGGTTCCGTAGTAACTATAATAATATAATATAACATGTATATTAATTTGACAAAAAAAGACCTTACAAATTTCTTAAAACTAGCTTATTTACACTTTTACAACTACGCCAAATAACTTTGTTTTTCATAGTGTTTGTATGAATCACAAAGTTATGTTTGCGGTTTTAGAAAATATGCTGTAATACAAAAACTGCTAACCCGATCTCGTTCAAACCGATTTTGGTTGAAAGTGTATATCTACAGACATATATTTTTTTAGATTTTTCACTCCATTATTATAGAAGTTAGAGGGGGGGAGGGAGAGACACATTTTACCACTTTGGAAACGATTTACTTTATGAAAAAGTGGTTTTAGAAACTTCAATCTCATTTTTTAAAGACCTGTCTATAGATATCACACACGCATAGGTTTCATGTAAAGAAATATTTTCAGTTTATGTGTTTTTTGTTTAGTTCAGTTTATCGGAAGACGGACGGACGGACGGACGGACAGACAGAAACAGACAGACAGACAGACAGACAGACATGACGAAACTATAAACAACAAATACAGGGTGGCAGGGACATCGACGCGCAACCGCTTACCATGGATTCAGTACATGATTCTGGACCCCCCTGCGTTGATAGTTTTCGTCGGCTTTTTCTTAATTTCATAAAATTACGAAAAATCCGACGCAATAACAAAACTGTAAATTCACTTATTTCAAACAGTAATGTAAACCAAACTCGAAAAGGCTACCTGATTAGTTAATATTCCACAAATAATAATATAATAATAATCTCGCAAATTAACCCTAGCAAAACAGCTGATCAGGTAGCTCTTTCGAATTTTATTTACATTGCTGTTTCAAGTGAAACAAGTGAATTTTATATTTTAATTAACAATGATTTTATACAGTTTTCAGTAAAAAAATACTGAAAAATCCTGAAAAATTAAAAAAAAACGACGAAAAATTCCAACGCAGGGGGTCCAGAATCATGTACCGAATCCCTGGTAAGCGTTTGTGCGTCGATGTCCCTGCCACCCTGTATATTACTTGTGCCAAAATATAGTAGTAAATATCCCGTTTTAAGACAGATTTAGTGACCATGTCAATTTTAAAACTGCGTGAAAATGTCAATTCTAAATTTTCTAGTTCTGTGGTTCAGAAGTTGGTACATTTTAGATTTCATTTTTTAGGGTTCCGTAGCTGAATGGCAAAAAACGGAACCCTTATAGTTTCGATATGTCTGTCCGTCCGTCTGTCTGTCTGTCTGTCTGTCCGTCTGTCCGTCCGTCCGTATGTCACAGCCATTTTATTCCGAAACTATTAAGACTATACATGTGAAACTTAGTAGGTAGATGTATTCTGTAAACCGCTTTTCGATTTTAAGTAAAAAAAATAAAAAATATTTAAAATAAAGGGGGTCCCCCATACATGGAACTAGAAATGAAAATATTTTTTTTCATGAAACCTATGTGTGTGTGGTATCTATGGACAGGTCTTTAAAAATGATATGAGGGTTTCTAAGACCGCTTTTTCATAAAAACAATCGTTTAAAAGATATAAGCTTCCAAAATGGTAAAATGTGTCCCCCCCCTCTAACTTCTATAATAATGGAGCGAAAAATTTAAAAAAAAATATGTCTGTAGATCTTAATGTAAACTTTCAACCAAAATTGGTTTGAACGAAATCAATTCAGCAGTTTTTGAGATACAGCATATTTTCTAAAACCGCAAATATAACTTTGTAATTCATACAAACACTATGAAAAACAAAGTTATTTAGCGTAGTTGTAAAAATGTAAATAAGCTAGTTTTAAGAAATTTTTAAGTTTTTTTTTTCGTCAAATAAATATACATATTATATTATTATAGTTACTACAGAACCCTTCATGGGCGAGTCTGACTCGCACTTGGCCAATTTTTTGTATTCATTTTGTAAAATTGTTGAGCTACAAATAAAAGATTAGGCAACTAACATTCATAGTTAGGTACATACCTATTCTCTTACTTAGTTATGTATGACAATAAGCAACATCTGAATTTTCAGATCAATCAGATATTTTGTCATGCACATTACTGCCCATATCAATAAACCGCGGTCTTGAAACAAAATGTTTCTTACTTTGTTTTATTCTTTATAATAGCCTAGATAATGTGTCGATACTTACTCATTGAAAATAACTTCGGCGTTGACATTTTCGACTTTCTTTCTCCTATAAAAAAATGAAATCGTTTCTTTTTTTATTCAACAAAATATTTACAAAAATATCTAAATATAATATAAAAGTACTTTCAATAAAATAGAAGTGACAAAAAGACAAAATAAGACCCTAGGTTTGATCCGGGACACTGGCGGTTGCCAATCCGATTCACTAATAAACACGCTAATAGAACTTATGAATTGTAATGAAATAACTGACCGTATTCGAGTAAAATAAAGTGCTCAATACTGAGACGGTTCCAATAATGTGTCATAATATTTTAGAAATAATTTAGTAATCTAAAATATTCTTACCTTTTAACATCGTTCATATGTACGGCGTTTGATTTATATGAACGTTTTTTAGTCCTTTTAACTGGCTTCACTTTATTTCCCATATTTATAAAATAAAATTGAAATCAAGTTACGCTATTTTAACCTAAAGTATTTTATATTTACAAGAAAGAAGATTATTTATAGAAAATTGATATAAAAAATGAATTTATAAATATAATAATTAATTTACAGACGAAACTTTACAATAACTACAAACAATTCCGAGTCGAAATAAATCGGCGAGAAAAGCGACACGTCCATATAGCAACAGGCGTTGGCCGGCACTGTCGGTACACAGGCGTTTACGCACACATGCGTGCGTATTATATTGCGAAATAATAATACGCGATTTACAGAAAATGTATTGATTGGATTAAAAAAATAAAACACTATTTCGTTAGTATGTTTCTTGTTGAATAATTTGTCAAAAAATCAGAATGATCGTATGTATTTTAATATGGTTTTTATTCGTTAAAAGATTTTTTTAGAGGTATCTTTGTGATTTTTTTCTATGAATTAAAATTTGTTGTATTATGTTTTCAACACACTACTTAACTAGATTATATCCTGAAGAATATCATATATTTTTCTGACTGTGTTAACTGCAGTGAATCATATACTTTAACGCATTATAAAACTCGCGTTTAGCTCTTGTAGTCCCCTTTCCGCGGATATTGATGTGTGTTACGCGTTTACTTAGTTATAAATTTTATTTCGTCACACTTATATTGTATAAAATATTGTATAAAGTAAAATAAAAAAATAAAATATAAATGAATATCCAGGCCAAATTTAATAGTTGAATAAATATGGAAGAAAGATATAATTATGGCGGTACGAAGTTCACCGAGTCAAGTAGTGTCTATAACTCTATACTATTTAATTATATACCTCTTCTAATCTTTACTATAATATTACAAAGCGGAAAAGTTTGTTTGTTAAAACGCGGTAATAATTTACCCAACTAAAAAGAAGGAGGGTTATATTTTTATCGTAATAAAGTCCTATAATAATATTAATATTTGGTTTATATAAAAAGTTTATTATAAAGCGGTCTGACGTCACAGTCGGTTCAGATAAAGGTCCCGGAGGTCACAATATAATAATAAATATAATACCTAATAATATAGATATAATAGCTCAAGAAATATTTACAAGACATTGACAGGTATAAGAAAAGATTCCCTTTGATGTTCACGACTGAAGATGACTTGATAATTGGGTCAAAAGAAATTCATTAAAACTTCATTCGTTAATTTATTTGCTTATTAGTTTATATTGAACTAGCTGCTGCCCGCAACTTCGTTCGCGTGGGAGGGTTTCCCACGTAAATAGCCTTTGTGTTATTCTATACCAAATTTCATTAAAATCCATCCAGTAGGTCCGGAGATTAGCGTGTACAAACAGACACCAGACAACTAAGCCGTCCGGAATTTCTACAATTGAATGAAAGAGTGAAACATAACAAAAAAATATAATGTTGTTATTTCAAATGAAAAAAAGTCAGGAATTTTCATCAAATGTCCGGAATTTACTCCGGATTTTCGAATTTTTGATCTGGCAACCCTAATCCCAACATAGTTGGAAAATGGCTAAACATATGATTATGTTTAGAGATTGATTTGATGCCAATTGAATAGGTATTATAAGATATTTTCTTTGCTGATAATTTACGGGCTATGTAAGGGAAAAAATATAATTCAAAAATTTGAGCAAGTTTTGCAGTGAGATTTTACTTTTTCATTCAATACTGTGACATGTTTTCAATTATTACTTTTTCTAAATGTTACCTAACCGTTTTTTGTTAATCTCTTCGTCCATTTTTAGATTATTCTCAATTCAGTAATAATCCCTTGGGAATTGTGTGATCAGACTACATAAATAAAAGGACCTTAAGCAGGTAACATAGACTTAATTATAATTTAGAAAAAGTTTGATTAGTTTTCCAAACAATCCTTTATTCTTATAGGGTATGTTACGTGTTTAAGTATACTAGAGGTCCTCAGAGGTCGAAATTCGACCGTTATTGAAATTAATTGTTAATAAAGTTTCGTAAGTTTGTGAGGATGGATGTGTAGATGTATGGATGTTTGTTACTCTTTCACTCAAGAACTACTGAACGGCTTTGAATAAATTTTGGCAAGGAGATAGTTGATATTCTGGAATAACATAGGCTTCTTTTTAACCCAGAATTTCCACGGGATCGGGATTTACGCGGGAAATTCCTCCCACGCGAAAGTTACGGGCAGACGCTCAGTGTCTCACATACAAAAACACTCACTAACGTCACACCCACAAAAATACACATTCCCATATACAACACACACATACTGTTATACATACAAACTTCGTAACAAAAATTTATTTATAGTAATTATGTTCAGTTTCAACTATCTGTATTCAATACTTAATTGCCAAAAGATGTAGTCTTGGTGTCCTGAAATACAGTTTAGGCACCAGTCTCCTACAATAATAAAGCTGTACAAATATATAATAATATACAAATCTAAACGATGTATTGTAAATATTGTGGAGAGAAATAAACATAGATATTGTTAGTGATATAAGTGAGAAGCTAGTACAAATGTAAGCTTTCTGCACTTTTTCATAAAAAACTTAAACTTTGTCAAATTTCATAGTAGGAGCTCCGTTGTGTTGTCCGTGTAATGTTTGTAAAAAGGGGTACCTACAAAGTTTTGCCTTCTTCTTGTATTAATATAGGTATAGGTTAATAGGATTAGATAATCTAAACGAAGAATGACTGCTGAAGTCTCTATTTTTATAACGGATGACCTCGATCACACCTGATGGTGAACAAAATATGAGAATAATGTAATGAGCGAGTGCAGAAGATGCATGTTTACTCTCGCATTGAAGGCTGTCGGATCATATGTGGTAGGAAACAAAGAAGTCGTGCGCACAATAAATGTAGAGAAACATTAACTAGCGTAACCACCCGACAGGGTTCCTGAGCGATACCGCAAAGCGGTGGTCCACGTACCACGTAATACGTTTTAGCGTATTAATGGGGTGGTTCTCGAGAAGACTGATACTGTCCATGTCCAGGTCTGAAGCGTATTCACTGAGGTTTCGTGGTGGTATTTTGTGATGCGTCGATGTACCGGGTTTGAAAGCAATATTCAAGACAGCATGTGTACTGGTGGTCTTCCAAGATTGTTAAGCTACGCATAAAATATGCAGCAGCTAACAGTCTGTACTCTATTTACCAAAGGCGACGTCAACAGGATCTCGAAGAGGAAGCTGCACAATATCGCTTAACCAAACGCGCTAATTGTTTCATTCAAATTATATATATATACTAGTATTTGCGTGTTGCGCGAGGTGCAAGCACCACAAAATGGGGGGGGGGGGGGGTGATGGGGGGGTGGTTGCACAATTATTTTGACTAAAGCATTGCCCCTCTAAATGAATCTTTAAAAAAATGTTCCAAGTCTCTTAATTTCCGAGATCCGCCTACAGGGGGTGAGAAGGGGGGCAAAGGGGGCGATTTTAAAAAATGGTGTTTACGTTACCGAGCCTCTTCTATACGAATCCGTAAAAAAAAGAGTACGGGTCTCGTAGTTTCCGAGATACGATAGGGAGGGGGCTGAACGGGGGTGAAAAGGGGAGGTTTGGCACTTTTCCCATAGGTTTGAGAGTTACTTGTTTACGAATCTGTCAAAATATACCCACCTCCCCATCCACCATCTGGGAGAACAATTATGTCAATGAGTAAGTCAGTGAGTGGTAATCTAGCTTTACATAATATAACTAGTATTTGCGTGTTGCGCGAGGTGCAAGCACCTCGCGTGCTAGTGAAAATAAAAAATGGGGTGGGGGATGGGGGGGGGGCTGCACAATTATTTCGACTAAAGCATTGCCCCTCTAAATGAATCTGAAAAAAAAAATGTTCCAAGTCTCTTAATTTCCGAGATCCGCCTAAAGGGGGTGAGAAGGGGGGCAAGGGGGGCGACTTTGAAAAATGGATTTACTTCACCGAGCCTCCTCTATTCGAATCCGTAAAAAAAATACGGGCCTCGTAGTTTCCGAGATACGATAGTGAGGGGTGAGAAGGGGGGTGAAAAGTGGAGGTTTGGCACTTTTCCCATAGGTTTGAGAGTTACTTGTTTACGAATCTGTCAAAATATACCCACCTCCCCATCCACCATCTGGGAGAACAATTATGTCAATGAGTGAGTGAGTCAGTGGTAATTTAGCTTTATATAATACAACTAGGATTTGCGTGTTGCGCGAGGTGCAAGCACCTCGCGTGCTAGTGAAAAAAAAAAATGGGGTGGGGGGATGGGGGGGGGTTGCACAATTATTTCGACTAAAGCATTGCCCCTCTAAATGAATCTGAAAAAAAAAATGTTCCAAGTATCTTAATTTCCGAGATCCGCCTAAAGGGGGTGAGAAGGGGGGCAAGGGGGGCGACTTCGAAAAATGGTTTTTACTTCACCGAGCCTCCTCTATTCGAATCCGAAAAAAAAATACGGGTCTCGTAGTTTCCGAGATAGGATAGTGAGGGGTGAGAAGGGGGGTGAAAAGTGGAGGTTTGGCACTTTTCCCATAGGTATGAGAGTTACTTGTTTACGAATCTGTCAAAATATACCCACCTCCCCATCCACCATCTGGGAGAACAATTATGTCAATGAGTGAGTGAGTCAGTGAGTCAGTGGTAATTTAGCTTTATATAATACAACTAGTATTTGCATGTTGCGCGAGGTGCAAGCACCTGGCGTGCTTGTGAAAAAAAATTTGGGGGGGGGGGAGGGGGGGGTTGATGGGGGGGCGGCGTTGCACAATTATTTCGACTAAAGCATTGCCCCTCTAAATGAATCTGAAAAAAAAATGTTCCAAGTCTCTTAATTTCCGAGATCCGCCTAAAGGGGGTGAGAAGGGGGGCAAGGGGGGCGACTTTGAAAAATGGTTTTTACTTTACCGAGCCTCCTCTATACGAATCCGAAAAAACAAAAAATACGGGGCTCGTAGTTTCCGAGGTACGATAGGGACGGGGGAGAAGGGGGGTGAAAAGGGGAGGTTTGGCACTTTTCCCGTAGGTCTGAGAGTTACTTGTTTACGAATCTGTCAAAATATACCCACCTCCCCATCCACCATCTGGGAGAACAATTATGTCAATGAGTCAGTGAGTGAGTCAGTGGTAATTTAGCTTTATATAGTATAACTAGTATTTGCGTGCTGCGCGAGGTGCAAGCACCTCGCGTGCTTGTGAAAAAAACAAAAAAGAAAGTGGGGGAGGGGTGATGGGGGGAGATGGGGGGCTTTAGTATTTGCGTGATGCGCGAGGTGCAAGCACAAAAAAAAACAAAAAAAAAACAAAAATACGGGTCTCGTAGTTTCCGAGATACGATAGGGAGGGGGGAGAAGGGGGGTGAAAAGGGGAGGTTTGGCACTTTTCCCGTAGGTTTGAGAGTTACTTGTTTACGAATCTGTCAAAATATACCCACCTCCCCATCCACCATCTTGGAGAACAATTATGTCAATGAGTGAGTCAGTCAGTCAGTGGTAATTTAGCTTTATATAGTATAATAAATAATATAATACAATTATATGTCTCTTTTAGCACACACTTAACATGAAGCACTTCAAACTAGAAATACTGCAGAAAAATACACAAACATTGTTAATGGCGTGTATACGGAACATAAATTAATTAACATGACTGTTTCTAGAAAAAGATTTCTCTCAATCTTTTTTGTTGTTTTGTATTTGAACAAAAGATACACAGTTTTTATAAACTTAGGTCAGGCAGCTCGCTATATTACAGTAAGAATTACATTACATTTTACCTCAATTGAATGTAAAACATTTAATTATTTTACTAATGTTTATTTAGCCATTTAGATAACCCTGTTAGAACTATTACATATACAACGTGTAATTTAAAGGATATATACATACCGAGTGCACGGCTTCTTTGAATGATAACAAACGATATAACAAGGGTTTTGTAATCCTATGTCTACATTGTGTGGAACTTATTAGAAATTTCAATACATTGATATCAGAGACCGAATTTTTCAAATTAAGAAGAACGAAGAGAATTATCGTTTTATTGGCAAGTGACGTGGAAAGTGATGACCCTCATAGTGCTGTGACACGTTTGTTATTATTGGTATTCAAGAAACATATGAAACCGATAATTTTGGGTCAATTCTGTGAGTCACTTATTTTGAGCTGAAACTTTGCATAGAGACTCCATACCAGATGTTGTCTTCAGTCCTTTTGGATATACATGGGGTTTCCGTTACACGTTGTATATTGACTTCAGAATATATTTCTGTACCAGAAAAAAGGATAATTCATTCGCGTGGTATGGTGTGGCGTAAATCTCGATCCCGTGGGAATTCCGGGATAAAAATTATGTTATATCAGGATTACACCTATCTGTTCTCCAAATTTCATTCAGATCTGTTCAGTAGATTTTGCGTTACAAAGTAACAAACATCCATATATCCATTCTGACAAACTGTTACATTAATAATATTTGTAAGATAAGGCCTATTAATCTGCCTCTACACTGAGAATTACAAGCAGTTCAAACGAATAAAGAAAAGTACGCAAAACCGATCAATTCTCGTCATAATAGAACCTCAAACAATAGGAAACACCAGACATTTTAGAGGTGTTAATTACTGTGAAAACAAAAGAGTATCGTGTCAAGCGGCGCTGTATTAGTGCATCACGCGATGAACAGTTACAAATTATTTTGTTCAAAGGCAAGTTTACACTAAATGATTCAGAAAAAGAGATTTATTTTCTAGCAATAATAGGGAGTACCTTATTTAACTTTATGACAGTATTATACAATATGTAATTTAAAGGGTATATACATACCGAGTGCACGTCTTCTTCGGATGATAACAAACGATATGGCAAGGGTTTTCTAATCCTGTCTACATGTGTGAAGCATATTAGAAATTTCAATACATTGATAACAGAGGCCGAATTTTGCAAATTAAGAAGAACGAAAAGAATTATGTGTTATTGGCAAGTGACGTGGAAAGTTATGACCCTCATAGTGATGTGACACGTTTGTTATTACTGGTATTCAAGAAACATATGAAACCAATAATTTGGGGTCAATTCTGTGAGTCACTTATTTTGAGCTGAAACTTTGCATAGAGACTCCATACCAGATGTTGTCTTCAGTCCTTTTGGATAGATATGGGGTTTCCGTTACACGTTGTATACACGTAAATAAAAACCCTTAATTGCATAAGCGTGAATAACCTAAAAGATTGCTAGTAATGTGTGTGTGTTCCATACACAATGCTAGTTTACTTTGTATAAAAAAAATCTAATAGTAACTAATATGGTGTGGATAAAATATTCTTAGGTTTTTCATAGGCTGTCCACTGGTAATGTTCCCAAAAACTAGATATTCTTAGGCTTGAAGAAAGTGATAAATCTATCAAGAATCTATGATAGATTGCTCTGATATTTTTTCTTTGTAATATTCGTACTTCAAATGTCTATAGTTACATGTTTGTAATTGAAATACGAATATCTTATTGCACTCATTCACTACAGCGTGTCTTGTGTTTGACGTCACATGTAATAATTAGTAATGTCTCTGTTAAAATGGATTGTAAAACTTTTCAGACATACTTCGATATACCTTACGAGCGAACAGAAGTCAGAGGATTAGTCACCAGTATTTTCAAAGAGTGTCTTGTTTTTTTTTTGTAATTCAAGAAGAACAAAAAGCAGCGGCAGCGTATATTTTTATTTTATCACTTATTTAATTTTATTAATATACATATTTACCTCTGTATATTAATAAATATAAACTCGCCAAACTTTTACGTTTGATGGCGAGAGGCGCTCTATATATGAAAATAAACCAATTTACAATAGTTTTAAACAATATTTATTTACTTATTTATTAAAACTTTATGCAACACAAAATGTACAAAGGCGGACTTAATGCCATAGGCATTCTCTACCAGTCAACCGTGGGTGGTGAAGAGATAACATGGCAGGTGCATAAAAAAATAACCTAAGTCGATAATATATTCAAAGTAAAAGTCTTATTACACATATGTATATACATAAATAACTAAAATGAACTTACATACATATTTATCATAATACATACCAAATATACAACGTGTAAGATATCAAGTGCACAGCTTCTTTGGATGATAACCAGAGATCGGAATAGGTAGAGCTGTTTTATGTACTTGCTATAGGTTAGAATAATAAGGATATTCCCGGTCCCCAGAGTTCCGGGATTTAGTTTTTAAGTAGTAAAATCATAAAATATTCTCGCCTTTGAGACTAATGAAAGATTACACTTCCTTTCTGACGGGTAAATATAAGAAGGACGGGATTAAGGTAAGTATAATAAACAGATAAACTTGATTCATTAAACCACATATATTTTTACGTAACAATTTCTTATTCAGGAATCAACAATCATTTAAACATTTTTATTCTGAAGTCGTACAAAAACATTTACAGTTGTAAAATTTACAACGTCGCTCATGCGCTTATTGGCTTACGTAAACATATTCACATTTTATCCATATTGACAAAAATAATGAAATTCAATAAAATTCGTAGTATCAGTCGGAATCCCGTGGAATATCCATATTAACATCAATGTTTACGGTCAATGAACCTAAATAGCTACCTATTCCGATCACTGATGATAACAAATGAGATGGCTAGGGTTTTGTAATCCTATGTCTACATGTGTGGAACTTATTAGAAATTTCAATACATTGATACCAGAGACCGAATCTTTCAAATTAAGAAGAACGAAGAGAATAATCGTGTTATTGCCAAGTCACGTGGAAAGTTATTAACCCTCGTAGTGCTGTGACTGTGCTGTTTGTTATGATTGGCATTCAAGAAACATATGAAACCGATAATTTGGTATCAATTCTTTGAGTCACTTATTTTGAGCTGAAACTGTGCATAGAGTCTTCATACCAGATGTTGTTTTCAATCCTTGTGGATAGATATAGGGTTTCCGTTACACGTTGTGTATATTATATATTAATAAAGAGTCATACAAATGGGGTTATGAAAACTCTGCTTCCACTATTTGTTTTGAAAATAATTCCGCAACTTTCTCTTAAATGCATATTGACTCGTGGCCGTCCTGATATAAAAAAAAATCCACAGATAAAAGGACGAATGAATAAAATCAGAAGTATGAGAAGGACAGATTTAAAGAAGATTATTAGAAGAGCACAGACTTTTAGCGCAATATTATATCGCGCTGTTTGTAAACCGATATCTCACAGTAACAACGTTTTAATTATCTGATCAGCATTCCAATACATTTTTAAATTTTTTATTATCATATTTACTTTTTCTCTTAAAAAATATATTTTGTTAAACACTTGAGGTACCAAATACTTTGACATTCTTTTACCATAATAATTATTTGTTTTTGGTTGAACCAATAACTTATTTTACTGTTTGTTGCACTTATCTTTAACATTTTTACTAACGACGTACTTTATTAGTCTTATTTGTAAGTCTTTAATATAAAACGTATTAATACAAACTCTGAAATAATCAGCATCTATTATATACGTCCGTACCTACCTATATAAACTATTCAATAACCATTTCCCACATACAGCACACATGCATACACGCAATGCACGCCTGCACACACGTTTTTATAATTATATGGGTTTAAGAATATTTATAAAAAGAAATAGGTGACTGTCAATCAATTTTCACCGAATTGATCAACCAAATAACTATAAAAAGAAACAAATTTTCAAATATTATAAAAATATATAAGAAACTACAACTTTTTATTAAATTCATCACCTGTCAAGCGCTTTCCTAACTATTTTATAAAATAAAGTTAAAATTTTTTGTTAGCTGCTTGCTGGGACTGGATTAAGTCTTTACTATACTATGGTTTGGATAACGGTGCTGGTTGCGTTATTACTATAGATCGGAGTAGGTAGATTGATTTGGGGTCAATGAACTGGCACGTATATATTAATATGGATATGCCTCCGGGATTCCGGTATTTTGTAATAATTTATCAATAAATTTTATCAATAAAGGTGTTGATTTTTATATAAACTGATTTTTATTTTATTTTTACCTGTTTTCATATTCATAAAAAGTTATTGCACTGAATGCGAAAAAATATTACGGAGTATAAAAATTTATTTTTATTTATTTATTCAAGAATATAATAATTACATGCGAAAGAAATAACTACTAAATTAGTCATATGTAAGTTTCGAATGAACCCATAAAAGTAGGATTCACTTTATTACTTGATAAATAAGAAATATAAAACAATTTTAAACATTTAACTATCGCATCCTATAAATTTTAAATGTAGTAGTTTAAAAATCATTACATTCACAATATTTGATTCAATCCCGTAAGTACTAAAATGAAATCCCGGAAAAAAAGACTTATCCATGTTATGATTTCTATGACTATTCACGATGCAAGTACGTAAAATCAATCTACCTACTCCAATCTATAGTGATGAGTATGTCAAGTGTTGATTCTGTGGGGTTTGGATGGACAAACTTATCTTCTTCTCATTACTAACTTCTTATTAAGTATCTGTAAAGACTGTAAATGCTGGGACCAACGGCTTAGCGAGATTTTCGAGGCAAGGAGGTATCTCTATTTCCAAAGATGGACCATCTACAGATCAACCTCGGTAACTGTTGCTTAACGTAGCTTTGAAGTTCGACTGATTCAGTTAGTGGTTTTGGTTGCTAATCATATGAATAATGAATTAATATTTTGTATGGTAATATGGTAAATGTAATAAAACAATAAAAAAGTGTGTCTGTACATTTAAATTTTATACAAAAATAATAATTGAGGTGGGTTAAGAAACAATAACATGGCAAAAAATTTAAAAAAAGTTTGTCTGTCTGTACACGCTAATCTCCGGACCTACTGGATGGATTTTAATGAAATTTGGTAAATAGATAGTTGACATCTAGGAATAACAAATAGGTTTACTTTATATCCCGGAATTCCCACGGGATCGGGATTTACACAGGAAATCCTCCCACGCGAACGAAGTTGCGAGCAGCAGCTGGTATGGTAAATAAATTTAAAAGTTGTTACAGCCACGAGCCTATTTTATTTCCAACTAGATATTTAAACCCTTGTTTATACAACTCATTCAATATTTACATAAATATGTACTCTGACTGGAATTTTCGGAATTATTTACCCTCGTGTTAAGTAAACACACGGAATAGATGAATAAGGTTGGAATGGTAATGTGGGCGTGGCGGGCGCGCCTCATTTATGATTCGAAAATCATAGCGGGTCCGATTAATTCATTCACCGTGTTTAGTGCGCTTCGGATTACTTCGGAACACAGAGCTCTGCTTTAAAATGCCGTGTTGTGCAATTATAACCTGTAAAACAAAAAGTCAGACCGTAAGTATAGAGCGAGGAGGTATATCTTTCCATCGGTAAGTCGACAATAACATTTGATTACAATTTTATTTATAAAAAACAAAAATATTCTGATCACTATGAAATTCCAAACATTAACAACATTATTGCAACAAGTTACCATTGACGTTTCGTCCTTTGCCCTGATTGGCCGTGATGCACGGCGCATGTTTATCGATAGTGAGTTACAATCAGTAACAAGCTCTCGATTTAAGTATGTGTAATTTATTTGTGTGCGTAATTCGCATACGTAACGGGCTTCTTGCTTGTAGTGGAGCTAAGGAGTGGGAGACAAGCAGGGACACGCATTCTCATACAAATCAGGAACTATTTCCTTTCTAACTTCTTTTATCTGTTCTGTGAGTAAACATAACACAACAAAAATAGTTATCAATTTATCTGTTTTTAACTAGATGATAAATAAAAAGTCCCAAAATGGGTTTCAAATATTATTTACTTCAACTATTTTACAATATTAAGATATTATAAAATAAACATACCTATAGCTTATTTCTATATAATCTTTTATTAATATATGTATAACATACCATAGTATCTTTCTCATTCTTTACGGACTGGTCGGAGAAGACTGCAGACAAAGTGGTCTAGAAATATTGGGGGAAGTTATTGCCCAGTGGTGGGACAATATAGGCTAACTAAAAAAAAACCGGCCAAGTGCGAGTCGGACTCATGCACGAAGAGTCCCGTACCATTTTCTATAAAAACGGCAAAAAATCATGTCTGTGGTATGGGAGCCCCCCTTAAATATTTATTTTATTTTGTTTTTAGTATTTATTGTAATAGCGGCTACAGAAATATTTAATATGTGAAAATTTCAATTCTTTAGCTATCGCGGTTCTTGAGATACAGCCTGGTGACAGATAAACGGACAGACAGCGAAGTCTTAGTAATAGGGTCCCGTTTTGCCCTTTGGATACGGAACCCCAACAAAGCGTTTTGCTAACGGTTTCCTCCACGTGAAACAGGCATCTTCTGGGCCAGCTCGTCCCATCGTGAACCTCATCAATCGTTTATCATCAAGCGTGATCGAGCTAAAAAGCGGGCCCCCGTAATAAAAAAACTACTAATGATAAAAATAAAACCAGACATTTACTTTATCTATTAATAAAATAAATACGAAAAACTGAAAAGATGCTTTAAAACAAACATGCTACATATAAAATGTTTGCTCTGTAATTAGAGCCAACATTTTAATTACACTACTAGTTTAGAGTAAGCACGTGCTCCTTAAAAACCACTAAAAAGTCTCTATGGTCGCCCTAATTGGGTCACGTGGGTGGTATTCACGTGTGCCATATTCAAATGGATGGATAGAAAGCCTTTTTTCGGGGAGAAAATCATCCTCAGTATGACTTCTCCCGGTCTGCGTGGAGCGAAAGGGAGTGTCCGACTTGTACAAGCTCACCCTGTTCCTTCAGGTGCCTTTAAGTTCCGGGGTCGCATGTCTCGTTAGAAAGTTCCCGCAACACCGCAATTCAAATAGAAGTAAAGAAGGCCTTTTTTCGATGAGAAACATCTAATTAATCTAATCGTAATGGCACCTCGATAACAGTGGTGACGGAAGTAACTGGTGCTTATAGTACAAGAATCCTCCTAGTTTAAAACCAGTTGCACGTTTTGTATCTTACTACTAACATATACGTAATAATTTAATATACAATAATTGTACAGTTTATGTCTTGAACAAATAAATATTGTTTAATGTACTCAAAGTCACCAATAATTATGGTGACTAAACTCTTATGAGACGAATACTTGATTTGCTACACAATGTGCCAGCAGAAATATTTTTAGAGGAGTTCTAGCAATGTTGGTAAAATCCACATTAATAGGAATCTTGTTAATCCTAAGTAAGCGTAATGTGCTTGTGTTTAGAGTGGGGTCACGTCAATAGTGTAATGTCCAAGACAAGGACCTGTGATCGAGTGGTGACGGGTTCGAACCCACCCAAAGGTTAACAAGATTGCTAGTGAAATTATAGGGCATCGAAAAATTCATCAACATCGCTATCAATGGGAAAAGTGCCCAGAACACTGGCCGCATTGCCACGTTGAATGGCAATGCTGATTCTCTGTCCAAAGAAAAGGCCAGCCCTCTGGTCACTTGTGGAGTCGACTAAACGTTTGCTGATGTCACGAAAGAGTCGATGCGCACTCGGACCCCATGGCCTCAACGTTTCAACCCCAAACGGCTCAGTATTCTTCCCTTTTATTTTCGCCTGTATTATATTTGTTTTTTAATTATGTATATTAATGTAAATAACTTTAACATCATTAAAAACTTAATCTACATTTTAGATTGCTAGTAATGTGAAATCTACCAACATTGCAACTCCCTTTAAAAAATAATAATACTTAAGTTCTATGGAAATCAATATTAAATCCACAATATATTGACTCATTCACATCACGAAGACCTTAGGTGCAACACGTAAATTTTAAACTCCATCGAGCGAGTAGCATAAGGTGAAAATTGAATTTCCTTGTTAAATTCTCACACATTCCCATGAAAGTTGTGTTGTTCAGTAAATTAACTAACAAATTTCATACTGAGTTTATAAACATATTTTGTAAAATTAACAAAGTAATGGTAGGTTATGGGGAAGTTGCACTTATTCATTGAATAGGGTGTGTTTGTGTTTCCTGATAGCTAAAACCTGGGAGTCGTTAAGTCAAGAGGGAATAGGTTACTTCCAGGCGAGCGTGCTTAATCTTGGACCACATTGTTGCTTACCATCAGGTGAGATGGTGGTCAAACGCAAGCCTTTAACCTATAAAAAATACAATATCATTATTTATTTACTTAGATATGCTAGGAATAGGTATAGTCCAGAACTACCAACAATTAGAACACTGTAGAAGAACTATTCAGTTTGAGGGAGCGCAACTTTATAATAAGTTACCAAAAGAGTTAAGAGGTAACAATAAATATCTTTAAAATATATTAAAGTTGTATTTTGCCCACCAACAGTAAGTATAACAACTTGTAGTATGTAATCGATTGATCGAACAACAATTTAAAATGACATTTTGACACTTCGCGTGACCCAAGGTCCTGGCTTTTACCTTGGACAGACATTAAGCATTACCTTACAACGTGGCAATGCAGCCAGTCTTTTGGGCACATAACCAGTGGACAGCGATGCGCACGGATTTCTGGATGCCATATTTTAGTTTATTTTTAGATGTATATGTAGTAGATGTAGTTAAAAATAGATTTAAGTAACTTCTTACACTGTGTACATCTAAGATATGTATACTTTAGGGTTTTTATTTAAGTTGTTAGTGTTAATAATGAAAAATAAATTATTGAACACTAAAAAAAATTATTAAATAATTTTATGTTCAGTTTCTTACATTTAAGTGAACTGTGTATGTTATATTTGGGAAATAAATAAATGTATATTAGTATATATTCTAAAGTAGCTTCAAGCTACTTCCATACCAAATTTCATCCAAATCCACACAGCATTTTCGAAGATGAGCGCGTTCAAACAAACAAAGCAACATTTCCGCTTTATAATATTTTATATATACAACGTGTAACGGAAACCCCATATCTATCCAAAAGGACTGAAGACAACATCTGTTATGGAGTCTCTATGCAAAGTTTCAGCTCAAAATAAGTGACTCACAGAATTGACCCCAAATTATCGGTTTCATATGTTTCTTGAATACCAGTAATAACAAACGTGTCACAACACTATGAGGGTCATCACTTTCCACGTCACTTGC
The DNA here is from genome assembly GCA_943138885.2 of Tholera decimalis. Taxonomy (NCBI): domain Eukaryota; kingdom Metazoa; phylum Arthropoda; class Insecta; order Lepidoptera; family Noctuidae; genus Tholera; species Tholera decimalis. Next base: position 8,580,282 of record OW964571.2, read on the forward strand.
CAATAAAACGATAATTCTCTTCGTTCTTCTTAATTTGAAAAATTCGGCCTCTGGTATCAATGTATTGAAATTTCTAATAAGTTCCACGCATGTAGACTGTTCGGTCCGACGTGAAACAGAACGCACCCTTTTGACATAAAGAATTTGATCTTGACATTACTTGACTTTGACAGATAGACGTTGCTCTCTTGGAAAAAATGCCGTCCGATTGGGACCTGTTGAGTTAATTATAATTGGTAAAATATCGTTTGGAATCGCGTGTTGAGACCGATAATTGGGTCGCGATTATCTATTGTTCTAAGTTGTAGTCCCCGTTTGATGAAAAACCCGGGATATTTTGGGATTCCTCGCCGGTTGATGGCCATCCGCGTGGCACGCGCTTTGTTGAAAAAAAGGTAGTGAAAATTAACTTCAATCTGGAAACGAGTTAGGCTGTGATGCTGTTGGACCCGCGCCATCTGGAGACTGGCGCCTGGTGAACGTCCACACACTTGACTTACATCACACGTTTCAATTACTCACCTCATATTACATACATACCACACTTTGGACGTGATCAAACAGATCCTAGGTTGCCGTCTACAGCTCAGGTGAGTGTTATTTGCAACTATTGGTAGGGCCTCAGAGGCTATAGATTGTTGTCGGCCGGAGAGCCTGTAGATTATTGTGTAACCTTGTTGATTGTAAGCAACGTTTATAGCTCCACGTACCGTGGACAAGTTTCGGACACCCAGTTAGCGTTGCACTGGCCAATTGCAGGACTGAACATAGACATAGGATTAGAAAACCCTTACCATATCGTTTGTTATCATCCAAAGAAGCCGTGCACTCGGTATGTATATACCCTTTAAATTACACGTTGTAGATTTAACACTATACATTCCTTAACATTATTTTATTTTATTTACCCACGTCTATGTATCACTGCTGGATGCTAACTGAAAACCAACGCTAAGTATCTTTCGCCCAGCAAATGCTGAGTTGGTAACCCTTTCGGTCGGACGGATGCTAATGGTTTTAACTTTGTATTTTTTTAAAGAGAACTATTAATAAGGGTAGAATTTACATTACTAGCATTCTTGTTAACCCCTCCAACTAAGTTCTAAGCTAAATATGCCTGTGTCTGGAGTGGGTTTGTGGCAATAGAATAATGGGTGGGGTTCGAACCCGTGACCTTTCGATCACAAGGCCAACACCTTAGCCATTCAGGTATTGCCACTTCAACAGGCCACTAAAAGCTTTTAATTTTGGAAACCAATGTACCGGTAGATTAATATAAAATACCTAATATATATTCGGTTGTTCGGATCAAACCCGACCACATTAAAATTTCGATTGCGCAACTATTAACTGTTATAGCGCAACAATTTTTCGTGAGCTAGTAGTGTGGTCAGTTGTGCTCATTTGCAGTGTTTACTGTTATTATGGCTTTAATTAAAATTTTAGGAGGACGTAACTCGATTGACGTCGTTGCGCAGCGTCAAATAGTAAAGTTTATATTTCTGGAAGGACTCACAGCCGCCGAAGCCCATCGAAGATTAGTCAGGGTAATGACTTCCAACGCGCTCTCTAAAACGACTGTAAAACAGTGGTACCAACGCTTCCGAGTTGGGAGTTTTGACGTTACGGAGCATCGTGGAGGTGACCATAAATATGGATCCGAAACTGAGGAGCGCGTGAAAATAATAAACGATGCTTTCCGTGGATCTAGAGCTTGGTCTATCATGTCGGTGTCGGCTCGGACAGGAATACCTAGACCCACTTGTTATGATATTATCACGAAAAAACTTGAGATGAGGCAAATCAACACCAAATGGGTACTCCACAAATTGACTCAAGACCAGAAGGATCAGCGAGTAGACTATGCAAAAATTTATTTACGGGCATATATCCAGCAGCCAAGCCGATTAAAACATACATTGGCTATTGATGAGACATTTTAATTTTAGTGTGGTCGGGTTTGATCCGAATGAATGAATATATTAAGTTGCTTCGATACCACAACTCGATACTTTTTTAAGCATACATTCAAAGAATTCCTAACAACCTCCGTCAAATTATCACGTTCGCATCCGTCAACAAACCAGTTTGAATGCCAGACTTTTACTTGTACTAACAATGAGTACACATTTCTACGTGACCGGAACCACATAGAAGATAAGTACAAAAGTTCAATCCCACACACTTTCACAGTAGGAGAAAATTTCCTTTTTTTTAAACTAATGTCATCCAGTCTAAGATGCTGTTAATTACTAAAGTATTACATCGAGGGTTGGTAGGCATACCTATCTATTATTACCTATTGTTTTTGTTTAATTAGTTTATTTTTTAAGAACTATTATTTTCTAAATTAAAAATAAGTTTTTACTGGTTGTCTTAATTTTTTTTATTATATAGACTGGGAGAATTGGCGCTGTCTGCCGAGATACAGGTTTTCTCCTAGTTCGGCCGCAGATGCTCCTATGTTGTGTTGTTTTATTTTTTAAGTCACTAGTTATATAAGCAATATGATTGTAATTTTATATGATAATAATAAAAAAATAATAATTAATAATAATAATAAATCTGACATCCAGAACTCTGTAACTGGATAACACCTTCTCCTTTGAAGTCGAGTTCGAAAAATTGGTATCAGATATTTTGGCTTCTCACTACCGATAATAACTGTCAAAGTTGTACAAATCATAGCTCTGTCCCCCCATTGGATTAACATGTTTCCGAGGCATGGAGGAATCACAATTTTTTTTAATAATAATATTTTTATTGCCTGTTTACAATTTTTCAACTTATATCTAGGTCACCATGTAACAATGCATCACAATAAACTGTAAATTTTTACACAAAAGTTTTTACCTCTGACTCCCAAGCTAAGATCAAACTTGTGTTACGGAAGTCAAGGGTTGTCAGTCATTACGTTGAGTGAATTATTCTCATATAATTACATAATAAAGTTCAACAACCACTCGCTGCATATGTACATAATTATAGTCACAACACTAGCAATACAATTTTAAGAGAGAGAGAGAAAGTGTTCTTAACGGCTGTAATTTCTTTTCACTAACCTTAATCTGTTGTAAATGAAAGACACACGTCTCTAGTTAATAATGTGTAATTGAACTTTTTGTCGGTCTGAACGCTGTCCCGAAATACAGGCTCCAGCCCTTCCTGGGTAATAGTTTCTCAGTACCATTTGCTTAATACACCTTAAAATGCAAATTACAACTTATTCGTAGCGCATTAATGTTTAATTATTTAAGTGTCTATAATAATAATTAAAAAAAAAATCGCCATACGCCCCTTGGACGAAGCTGATTTTCTGTCAGATTTATTTTATATCCGACCACCGACGGAACTTGCCGAATGCGACCGAAACACATTTCTTCGTACGTGGAAGCGGTGCTGAATGGGATAAATGAGGGGTTAGAAATGAGAAAGATAAGAAAGTCTGTCAATGTCTTGTAGTAATTTGAGATGTAGGTTCATGTGGTAGGTCTATTTACAGATTTCCTCTTGAGTTTTCTTAGTACTTCACATATTATTATTTTATTTATTTAAGGACAATAACAATTACATAACAAAGCTACATATTGTATAAACTAATTAAACAATTTTATTACGAAACCCACACGATTGCTCACGAAATAAACAAAGATAAAAAAATTAGAAAGACATATTATAGCAAAAAAGATAAATAAGTAATAAAAATTGATAAAAACGCAACTACTAGACATATTACTAAATCTCTAACAAGAATCTTCCTGCTCCTACTTTAAAACTGATTTTTACAGGAGACAAAATATATTATGTCCACAATAAGACGCAGAGGCACACGTACTCCGGCATTAATTTTCCTATCTTTGTTGAACAATCGTTAATGAAATACGTTTTATTTGTTTGATTTCTCTTTCAATCGTTGTCAGTGACCTGCTTATTTTACAAGTCTAATGTGTAAGTATATAAGATGTATACAACGTGTAACGGAAACCCCATATTTATCCAAAAAGACTGAAGACAACATCTGGTATGGAGTTTCTATGCAAAGTTTCAGCTCAAAATAAGTGCGACTCACACAGAATTAACCCCAAATTATTGGTTTCATAAGTTTCTTGAATACCAGTAATAACAAACGTGTCACAGCACTATGAGGGTCATCACTTTCCACGTCACTTGCCAATAAAACGATAATTCTCTTCATTCTTCTTAATTTGAAAAATTCGGCCTCTGGTATCAATGTATTGAAATTTCTAATATGCTCCACACATGTAGACATAGGATTAGAAAACCCTTGCCATATCGTTTGTTATCATCCAAAGAAGCCGTGCACTCGGTATGTATATACCCTTTAAATTACACGTTGTATACGCACATGTGTAACCTTTTCAAATATGTTTTGGTGACTGACCGAAACTTTGATAGACCTATAGGGCTGGCTCGTTCTTCGCCCAACGAACAAAATAAACATTGCTATTCAACGTAGGCACGCTCCCAGTTTTCTGGGCACGTTTCAAGATGACAGCAATGTGGATGCTTTATAGTTTTTATGTTGGTATTTGGTTATCGTGTATATGATCTTAATTAATTACTGGCTCGTTGGTCAAGTGGTCGTAAGCGAGACTGCTGAACAAGAGGAATTGGGTTCGATTCCCAGGTCGGGCTAAAAGTGCTATCGGGTTTTTACCCGGTAGTAGCCTGGAGTGTGGAAGTTGGTGATGTGATATCCCAGTGCCTTGGAGAACTGTAAGCCGTTGATCTCGGCTCTCATTTCGACATCTTTGACCGTCTAGAAAGTCTGACACTGGTCTGGACAAGGGATATCCTGCTGAGGCCACTCAACCAACGACGCTTTATAAATAACTAGCTGGTCTGGACAAGGGATATCCTGCTGAGGCCACTCAACCAACGACGCTTTATAAATAACTAGCTGTGCCCGCGACTTCGTCCGCGATGAATAATTTGATTGATTTTTAATTTTTCAGACTAATTATTTTGAATATAAAAGTCACAAATAAATAATTTTCAAGCTTCTAGCTTTAAAAATGACGTAATTTCCATTAAACTTTCATCCCCTATTTCAACCTCTTACAGCCCCTTTTTCGCGTTAAAAAGCAGCCTATGTCCTTTCTCAGAGGCTCTAGACTATGTCCGTGCCAAATTTCATTTAAAGCGGTTCAGTAGTTTAGGCGTGATTGCTTAACACACAGACAGACAGAGTTACTTTAGCATTTATAATATTAGTAAGGATAAATAAATAATAGGCTCACGTATGACCGCTAGGTATCTCACCCGATGATAAGCGAGGATGTGGTCGTAGATGAAGCACGCTTACTTATAAGTAACTTATTCACTCTTGATTTAAAGACACTCACCTCTATATAGTTTTATGGAGTACTTTACGATTTAAAAAGTGATTTTGCATCGTCCTCAAAATGATGCAACAGGCATCTTACCGCCAAGAAACGATGTAATATTGACAAAAACTTCCCAACGACGCACGTGTGTGTTCAGTCCCATTGTAAGCTAAGCGGGGAATGTGAAGAGATGACTTTGGGGATACAGTTATTTTTTATTTGTGTAAGTTGAAAGTATTTTTACTACTAACTTTTACTACGTTTCGAGAAAATTTTCATTGCGCGTACGGCTAAGGAGTGGAATTCCCTGCCGGCGTCTGTTTCCGGATATAGCTATATCCTGAGTGTCCTTAAGTCAAGAGTGAATAGGTTACTTCTAGGTAAGCGTGCTCCATCTTCAACCACATTATCGCTTATGTGCGATAATGGGCTCGCGTTTATCCACCATCAGATGAGATGGTGGTTAAGCGCGAGCCCATTATCAATAGAAAACAATACTAACATTTGATTTTTCTCGATACATTATCATGGTTGTACATATATTATTTGGAATGCTTCTATGATTACTATTTTTTTTTGTAACATAATATTTATAGTACTTATGTAAGACTAAAGAGATTAGATTCTAGTGTGGAGACCAGTGATAAAACTCTGTACTGTAATGGTTTCAGAACAGTCCGTCAGTTATAGCCAATTTGCTCCGAAACTACTAAACCGATGCCGTTGAAAGTTGGTACATATACTCGCAATTAAGCGTTACCACATGTAAATAAATGGGTCACATTTTGTGCAATGTATACAAAAATAAAACCCATGTAATAATATAAATAAAAATTCAATTGATGTTTTTAGGGTTCCGTAGCCGAATGGCAAAAGACGGAACCCTTATAGTTTCGTTATGTCTGTCCGTCTGTCTGTCTGTCCGTCCGTCCGTATGTCACAGCCATTTTATTCCGAAACTATTAAGACTACACATGTGAAACTTAGTAGGTGGATGTATTCTGTGAACCGCTTACCGATTTTAAGAAAAAAATTAAAAAATATTTAAAATAAAGGGGGGTCCCCATACATGGAACTAGAACCGAAAATATTTTTTTTTATGAAACCTATGCGTATTTATAGACAGGTCTTTAAAAATGATATTAGGGTTTCTAGAACCACTTTTTCAAAAAGTCAATCGTTTAAAAGATATAAGCTTCGAAAGTGGTAAAATGTGTCCCCCCCTCTAACTTCTATAATAATAGAGTGAAAAATCTAAAAAATATGTGTCTGTAGATCTTAATGTAAACTTTCAATCAAAATTGGTTTGAACGAAATCGGGTCAGCAGTTTTTGAGATACAGCATATTTTCTAAAACCGCAAATATAACTTTGTAATTCATACAAACACTATGAAAAACAAAGTTATTTGGCGTAGTTGTAAATAAATGTAAATAAGCTAGTTTTACGAAATTCGTAAGGTTTTATTTTTGTCAAATAAATATACATATTATATTATATTATAATAGTTACTTCGGAACCCTTCATGGGCGAGTCTGACTCGCACTTGGCCAATTTTTTTTATGTTGTCACAAACTATTTATCAGATAATGATAAAACTTTGGTAGGATGTTCTGATATGATATGCAAGAAGGAGTGTGAACTATAAATTCTAGCAAAAATAAAATATTTTCATGGGAACAAGCTGCACGCGGGGAGAAGTTATATCAGCTTTTCGCCCGCTCATTATTCAATGGCATCTCGCCCTTACGCTCCCAAATCGCCATAGGTACGTCCTAAGCTGAACCTTTGTTATTGCGACTTTCTGAGATCAAGATGAGATCCTTTCATTGTGTCTTATAAGCGGATAGGAGGGGGGCACGTCTGAATAATGTGTCAAGTTCTTGTAAGGATAGATCGAGGTCTTAGTTTTAAAGGGAAAATGGTTCAGTAAGTTCAAAAACAGAAATCACAAAGGCACAAATGGGCACGTATAAAATGTCGTTTTGATGAAATGGTTGGTGCATTGGTTGAACGATTGGCTGTTGCGCTGCGTGTCGCGGTTCCGATTCCGACAAATAGTTCTTCCAGGCCTGAGTAATAAGGCCACTGGCAGCTAGGGTTATGAGAATATTCTAACGTAATACCGCGGCCCTGAAATGCAAGGATAACTGAAGAAGCACGGTGAGTTTTTAGTCAGTAGAAGTCTGACACTCCCTTCCACTCGACCCAGAGCGAGAGGAGTCATTTCATAATTTTTCCACCCAGAAAAAAAAAAGGTCTAAGGTATTGTATAAAATAAATTCCTAGAGTGGAGACATGTTTAAAAAAAAAATAGGAGCTAGAGCTAGTTCGTATTTAATATAAAAAAATTTTCGTTTCTTATGAAGCAAAACCGGCAGAGAGTTCCACACTTTGACTGTGCGCAAAAGAAATGTAGGAGAGAAGCACTAAGTACGACAAGACGGTATATCTACCAAGTGTGGATGGTACCCTGCAGTACATCTGGTAAACTACTAGACAGTAATTTCGCTATGGATATATGTATTTCTTCTTTAAGACCAGGCAGTGCAAAATAATTTTCACGCAAGCTCCGCCCCCATCCACCCCGGTTAGGCCGTTGCATACTAAACGCTAACGCAGCAGTAATTAAGTTGAATATTGCGTTCGCTCTTTCACCATGTTCGGTTTCGAAACTGCCGTTGTGTGCTAAACGCTAACGCAGCAGTAATAAAGTTGAATATCGCGTGCGCTCTTTTACCATATTCTGGTTCGAAACTAAATGTCGTAAGTCTCAATTCGTGTTTCGTTTATAACTAAAGCGATAATTGATCTAGAGAAAAAATGTCATATATTTGGATAATAAATTATATTTTCTTACTATCAATACTAATTTTAGACATAAAAGCCGAGTAATTTGATTAAATTTTGAATAATCTTTAAAAAAGACTTTTTATAGATTAAAAAATGAACCGAGCGAATTCCAATTACGAAACTGGTCCTAGACATGGAAAGAAAAAGATCCAATAAATCATTTACTAAAGTTCCATTTTGATTGTATGTGTGATTGTTTCAGAATATGAATACAAAATTACATACAATTTAGGGAGCCTCCTCTTAACCCGAATGAAATCTCTGGCAAAGGTTGGTGTAGCAATCCTGTAAGCGGGTTTATTCACTGTTTTAATGCAAGTATTAATAGTAACCAGTAGTCGCCCTGTATTCAAAATTTGACTATAATTTGAATTATATAGAATGCATTATGACATAAAAATATTAGCTTTCTGCACTTCTCTATATAACTTTAACTATTCCAAATTTCATGTTTCTCCGTTTGCGCAATTTTCATGAAAAGGGGTACAAAGTGTTTTTCTTCAATTATTTGTATAGGTATAAATAGAAACGCACTTATTTCTTCACATTGAAAAACAGTAAAGAATTAAATGGAATCATTACATAGATACTGGTGTCTGTTGTAGGAAAACCTGTACCTATTATAGATCAACAGGTTTACCCTCTGTCGGACAATTATATTGATTAAACTTTATTGCTTGAACATATGTAAAATAATAGTACATTGTGTATTAAGGGCGGTAAGTAAGGAATTACGATCGAGGCTCTAGTACAGGGATGGCGAACCTTTATGCGTATACGTGCCAATTTTCTGGAATAATATTTATTGACGTCGCAGCCGTGCCATCAAATATTCTTGACTTTGTGATCAGTGGAAAAATAATGTAAAAAACAATATCAACTCAAAGCTCTATATTTACCAAAAATACAATTACAAGAGCAATTAAAAATTAGTGCGACTTCTGTTGTTGCAGATTGGACGATAATTGACTTATATTGGGGTTGTACGATGTTACTTTTAGCAGAATGCATGCTGAACTTGATTCATCAGTCAGTCTATTTCTAACAGAGTCTTTGATGTTATTCATCTCTGAAAACAATGACTCGCAGGCATATGTTGATGAAAATATAGTTAGAATAGCGTGAGCCAGCTTCTTTAAACAATTAAATGTTTCTGGCAACGCATTCCAGCTTTCTAAAATTTTATTATTGGCATCTTTACTTATATTACTGGTCAATCTTTCTGTTTCAATTAACTCTAATTCTTTTCTCATGTCTATGAATTTTTGTATCCAAATTGAACTAGATTGGAAATCAATCAGCTGCATTTCAAAATCTTCAATTTCCAACCAATCGAACTGGGAGAAGTTCAGTGTATGAAAGGTCGTTACATCTGGGTACATAATAAACTTGACCGTTTCTGATAATTCTTTGAACTGAGAAAATCTTGTTGAAAATTCCTTAATTGAAGAATCAATCACAGAGATAAATTCCTCAGCCATATTTTCTGCATTTGTTGTCTCACTTATATCAGATTCATTGATATATTTTTTCAAGTATGGAAAATAATTGTAGTTTTTTGCGATAATATCGTTTCTGAAAACTTGCAGTTTAGCCTCAAAGGCGCGAATGAGATCGATCATGACGATTATTGTTTTGTTTGTGCCTTGAAGCTTCACATTTAACGTATTTAAGTGTTGGCATATGTCTGTAAAAAACATCAATTTTGAAAGCCACATGACGTCCAAAAGCTGTGGGTATTGTTCAATTTTTCCCTCATTTTGCAGAAACAGTCTGATTTCTTCCAAACATTCAACAAATCTTTCAAGTACAGACCCACGACTCAGCCACCGAACATTATTATACATCAGTAAGCCATTATACACGGAGTTGACTTCATCCAACAAAGCGTCGAACTATCGCTTGTTTAAAGCCTGAGCAGAGATGAGGTTGACTATTTTCGTAACTACTGCCATAACATTATCAAGAGATGTTAAACCGCTCTTAGCGCATAAGGCTTGTTGGTGAATGATGCAGTGGAATTCAAGAATCGAATGTCCTACTTTAGTTTGAAATAAACTTATGAAACCAATTTTTTTACCCACCATACTCGGAGCACCATAAGTTGTTACAGAAACAACTTCTTTTATATCAATTTCTTTTTCAACTATCGAATTTTTAACTGCCGTACAAATATCTGCGCCCTTTGTAGTTGTTGGTAACGATTTTATCGCAATTAATTCCTCCTTAATGACGTTTCCTACGCAGTATCGAGCAAAAACAGCTAAACGTGCAGATTTTGTGACGTCAGTGCTTTCGTCGAGGCATAGCGATATAAATGAAGCAGAGTGAATGTCAAGCTTTTGTTGCTCTGTAACATTTTCAGCCAATTTTAAGATTCTTTCCTTTATTGTGTTTCTGGACAAAGGAGTATCTTTGATGCGCTGAATTATCTTATTTTTATTCTCGAAATCATCAAAAAGAGAAGGCGCGCATGCTAACCAGGCTTCCTTTAAAAACTCGCCTTCTTGAAAGGGTTTACTATGCCGAGCAATGACATTTGCAGCCGTGTAACTTGCCGCACTTGTATGACAATTTTTGCCAACCAATTTATTTATTGATGTTGACTGTTTGTTTCTGTCTTTCAAAGCACTCGCAATTAATTCCTTTTTTCTCTGCTTCGCTTTTTTGACAAATTGATTTGTGATTTGTTTCAAAATGCCGTTTAACGGAAGATGTTCTACATACCATGGTGCCAGAACATAAAACACACACTGCTTTGTCACCTTTATTAATCACACCGAATTTATCAGTCCACCAAGTCTGAAATTCTCTAGTATCCTTGCTATTTTGCACTTTTCGTTTCTTTGCTGAACTAGCCATATTAAATTACAGCAAATAATAACTTAAATAAACTTTAAAGTTCACTTTCACAATGAAATTCAACTATTTTTTGCGTAAACAAACAATTTGCGCGGGCACTGCGCCTCGTTTGTTATTATTTACTCAAGTCAAGCCCCCGCGCTGCGTTCCCGCGCCCCGCGCCACCGCCGAATTCCCCGCGCTAGCATAGCAACTACGCCCCGCCTCCACCCCGCGCACCGGACCCGAACGCTCGCGCGCGTTTGCTTTTCAAAGATTCATAGGTATTATGCTACATAATAATCATAATTTATACTTTTTTCTTTAAACTCGTAATCAGTGACGTGCCGAAATTATTTCGTCGCGTGCCAGCAATGGCACGCGTGCCATTGGTTCGCCATCCCTGCTCTAGTAGATGCCTGAAGTCGGAGACTGAGGGCTTTCTGAGTCGAGGTTCGTAATTCTTGTACCGCCCGTGAAACATACAATGTTTTTCATCACATTTGCGAGTAAATAAATAATAATGAATTATAGCTTTAATACACAAGTCAGCACAACTATTATTACGAAACTTACGAAATAAGTGAACTTTTTTTACGCGGATGGCGGACTTTTTGCCCACACCACAGATTATACAAATGTTTCGTTCAGAGACGTTAAGGGCAAATACTTACGTAGGTATACAGCCATGACGGAGTGTAAAAAAATAAAAATAATTTTGACGTTTTGATACAAAAAACTATTAAAATCGATTATTAAGAACATTAGTTGAGTATTTAAGAAACATGTAGCGAGATTGCAATGAAATTCCTGTTTAGATAACATTTTAAGACAATTTTTCATTTGCGTGTAAACTCCTTGCTTGAACTTGCATAACCTATGTGCTGTGCTATAAATTAAAAAAAAAAATACTTACCGACCTTGGGTTTCAAGACAAAAAGAAAGCCCGAGGGTTTTATATGGGGCATTACAGCCAAGTTAACTTGTATGTTTAGATACTGTTTACGTGCAAGTGTGATGAAAAATATATTATATTATAATATTTTGACGTCAAAGGATCATCCGAACATAGCAGGACTGTGCCCGGCGGGGACTGACTGAGGTCCGTCTGGACCTTTAAAAAAGATGTAAATACATATTAGTACTTACATATTGTATGATCTTGTTCACACACGTTCGTGTCCGGTATATCACGGACGTTTTACGACGATGTACACGACCCTCATATATTAAGTGTTAATCAATATTTAATTCGTTGGTCTTGGCTATCATTTGTAAACATATTCGAGTTAAGGCTGCTGAGTAAGAAAGTCACAGAATCAGAATCAATGTATTTATTTTTCATAAGGTTGTTATACTCTATGTTGTTATACTCTTATATAATATAATTTACAATTATATGATAAGTAACAATTATAAGTGGCTCTGGCGGCCTTGCTAGGTTACAGGTTCGTTGCCACTAGTACCATTAACAGTTCCATGATGGAACTACTGATTTTTTTTTTATCACTAGTCCCATTTTAAAAGAAACTGAAAATAATGAAACTTATGTTGAATTTGTTATCACTAGTTCCATTTTAAAAGAAACTGAAAATAATGGAACTAATGTTGAATTTGTTATCAGTAGTTCCATATTATTACTACTCTACACTTGTGAAATTTTTCAAGGGTGTAAAAACACTAGAGTTAAAGAACTTCACATTTAATAATAAAGTAGACTTTATTATTAAATGTGAAGTGTGATATGTGTGTATGTTTACCGTATGAAGTGTGATGTATGTTCTGAAGGTAGTTTAATATTTTTTTTAATATTGTCCCTCGTGTTTGGGTTGGGCTGGCTATTTCCACTGTTACAAGAATATTGAAATAACATTAAAAAGAATAAAAAGTAGAATAAAGAAGGTACTTTATTTTGTATTCTTTTATTTTGTTTTGTATTTTACCACAAATTCTGTTGTTTTGGGGAACTGTATTAGATTTTAATTTTATGGACAGTTCTTAATCGTCATAATAACTCGGACTACTGAGAAATAACCAACGGATTTTTATGTAATAGAAAAAAAGGACGAAACTACGAAAGTTAGGTTGTTAAAATTTTCGTTACTACGAAGATAATTTCTCAGAATTCCTTCAGACAGTAGTCATGTAACTCTCATTTAACATTGAGAACTTTAAAGTTTCAAGGTTCTTCACAGTTAAAGAAAATGTACTTAAAATATATTCATGGCAGACATCGCAAGGATTTTATATAAAATTAACTTCTGCACGCGACTTCGTTCGCGTGGGAGGTTTTTCCCGTGTAAATACCAATCCTGTGAGAATTCCGAGATAAAAAGTAGCTTATGTATTATTCCAGGATATTAACTATTTATTTAACGAATTTCATTAAGATCCTTTCAGTAGTTTTTGTGTGAAAGAGCAACAAACATACATACTGTGATATTCGGGAGTAGTTAAATAAAAGTCAAGCGTTCCGCAGCAGAGCTATAATTTGACTGACAAGTGTCCAACTTAGGTCTACCTACATACTTACAAACTAACTAATATAAACTATTATAAACTACCTACATTACACTCCTCCCTACTAATTTAATACATACTACTAATTATCAATAATTAACATAACTTAATATCTAACTTACTGCCTTAACTAAACCTTAACACTTAGTCTAAACCTTATAATTATGAACCTTAAACCTACACTGTCTAAGGGCACGCTGTGGTGTCTGTGGCACTTGAGGCAAGGCAACCTGACTCTCCACTGAAGCCTGAGTATCTACAGGTGCATCATGAATCGGCTGAGCTGGTGACGACACTAAGCGCGGCGATACCAACCCATCCACCGACCCCTCCGACTGAGCCTGCTCATCACTTCCACTGCATTCTTCCTGGTTACCAGCCGACTGAGAATCTGTGTCTGATCGCTCCGTAATACTAGGACCACTAGAAACTAATGATAATCTATTGCCTGTTCTCCTACGTAACTGGTCAATATGCCTATGGACTATTTCCCCATTTTGACCCTGGACTCGGTAGTCGCTAGGACCCCGACTATCTACTACTCGACCGGGAATCCATCGCTCCCCTTTTAAGTACTGTCGGTACCATACCTCTTCCCCTTCACCCCCAATGCACCTGTTCGCCCCCTCCGCCAATTCAGCCTGTCGCTTTTGTGCTCGATGTACCTTGTTTTCCCTGTCCGGTTTTATGGTATCTAGTCGAGTACGTATACGCCTACCTAATAAAATCATTGCGGGGCTTTCTCCGGTCGTCGAATGTTCGACATTCCTATGATGCAGTAAATATGTCCACAATGCCCTATCTATATTGTGTTTCTCTGATATAGCCTTTTTAATAACACGCTTTAGTAATCTAACCGCATTTTCTGCTAGTCCATTTGAAGCGGGGTGGTAAGGAGCCGTAAATATATGTTCTATACCGTTAGTCTTTGTGAATTCCTGAAATTCTTTTGATGCGAACTGTGCACCGTTATCACTCACTATTTGTTTAGGTAAACCCCATCTACTAAATAACTCAGTCAGTCTATCTATGAGACTAAAAGCTGAAGTACTTGACACGTTGAAAATCTCCAACCATTTAGATGTGGCATCCACTACCACGAGGTATGTTCTACCGCCTATAGGTCCCATGTAGTCAACATGTATTCGGCTCCACGGTCGGATTGGCCAGGGCCACATGCGCGGGGTCTGCCGAGGCGGCGCGTCCGCGTGGGCTGCGCACACCTCGCATGCTCGACACATGTGTTCCACTGCTTCATCCACCCCGGGCCACCATACATAACTACGTGCTAGAGCTTTTGATTTCACAATCCCCATATGTGGTTCATGCAACATCAATAGTACTTTACTTCTACACGCTTCCGGTACCACTAACCTGTGACCCCACATAATACATCCTAGTTCTTCATAAAGTTCGTTTCTCCTATTAAAATACGGTTTTAAGTTGCTCAAGTCACATTCATTAGGCCAACCATCTCTCAGATACCTCAATATTTTTGACAGTTCCGCATCGCGCATTGTTTGATGTTTAATCTCATTATAATCTAATAACAATGACTGTTGCACAAAATGTAGATGAGTTTGCTCTGGTTGCGGTTGTGCGACCCTACTTGTTTTACTGGGTGCTAGCGGTAACCTTGAAAACCCGTCCGCTCCGTTTTGATCGGTTCGCACGTACTCAATATTAAATGAGTAAGCTGATAAAATAATGGCTCACCTTTGCATTCTGCTAGCCACCATAGTCGGTATTCCTGTATTAGGACCGAATATTGACACTAACGGTTTATGATCCGTTCGTAAAGTGAAATTACGCCCGTATAAATACTGGTGAAATTTATTAACACAAAAAATAATCGCTAGCGCTTCCCGATGTATTTGTGAATAATTCTTCTCCGCGTCGGTAAGTGAGCGAGACGCGTATGCTATCGGCCGCTCGGCGCGCTCGCCGGGCTGCGAGAGGACCCCCCCTACCCCGCGAGCGCTCGCGTCACAGGTCAACAATAATGGTTTCTTAGGATCGTAATGAGCCAATACATCTGCGCCCGCTAAAATTTTTTTAATCCCCGCGAATGATTTCTCGCATTCAAACGACCATTGCCATTGTTTACCTTTCTTCAATAATTCATAAAGAGGTACTAAGATGCTACTCATATTTCTAACAAATTTTCCATAGAAGTTAATGATACCTAAAAACGACCGTAACTCTGTAATGTTTGTCGGGCGAGGAATATTAATTATGGCATCCACCTTAGCTGGATCTGTTTTGATCCCTTTGCTACTAATAACATATCCCAAATATTGTACTTCTTTTACTAAGAATACACATTTGCTACTTTTTAATTTTAAACCGTAACGATTTAGTCTACTAGAAACCTGTTCTAGCGCTTCTAAATGTTCTATTTTGTTTTTCCTGCCAATTATGACATCGTCCAGGAATATTTCAACGTTAGGAATTCCCTTTAACAAACTGCACATTATTCGCTGAAATATTCCGGGACTTGAAGCTAGACCGTATACTAATCGATTATACCTAAAAAGACCCCTATGTGTGTTTATCACTGTGAATTTCTTGGAATCATCTAGTTCTATTTGATTATAGGCTTGGCTCAAATCTATTTTAGAAAAATAATTTGCTCCGCTAAGCTTAACTATTAAATCCTCGATTCTAGGTAATGGATAACGATCAATAAGTAAGACTGGGTTCACGGTCGCTTTATAATCAGCACAGATCCTCAGCGAACCGTCAGGTTTGTTTACCGGTACGAGCGGCGAGGCCTAGTCGGAGCAGTCGACGGGCGTGATGATGCCGTCGCGCAGCATGGCGTCCAGCTCGGCGTCGAGCCGCCCGAGCAGCGCGTACGGCACGGGCCGCGCGCGGTGGAACACGGGCGTCGCCCCCTCGCGCACGCGCAGCGTTGCCTTGCCCCCAGTGTACAGTCCCAAACCGCCGCTGAATAAGTCCTTATACCTGTTTAACAGTACATTAATCTCATCACACATGTTGACTTTTTCCCAATTTACATTGTTACATGTACTAAAGACGGGTATTTCTATTTTTAATTCCGTTAACCACTGTCGGCCCAGTAATGATGTGGTACCCCCTCCAATTACAAATAATTCCAGCTGTTTACTACAATCCCTGTATACAACAATCGGTTTGAACATTCCTAGGGGTGTAATTTTTGAGCCGTCATAAAAATTTAATAATAAATTACTTGGTTCTAATTTATGAGCACTGAAACACTTTTTATATGTTGCTTCACTAATACACGATACCGCAGTACCAGTATCGATTTCCATAGAAATATTAACGTTATCAATACATATGGGCAACTTTACCGCTCTGTAATCGTTCAGACACAGATGATGGAATTCCTCTTCCGTAGACCTCTCTTCTTCCGACAGATGCTCACGCGCATCGCCGTAGTACGCACCCGCGTTCGCTACCCTGTCCGGGCACACGCGTCGCAGGTGTCCCGGCTGCCTGCAGCCGCTGCACACGTAGCGGCGAAAACGACACTCCGAATACGAGTGCTCCTTCGCTCCGCACCCCGTACAGCTCCCTGCCCGGCCCGCACCGCTTGCCCGGCCACGGCCGCCAGCCTGCGGCCGCCCGCTAGTCGCGGGGCTGTGCCGCGCGGCCGCCGCATGCCCCGCGCCGCGTACAGTCGGCCAAGAAAGTGGTGTACCACCCTAAGGTTGAATATCGCTTGCAGATTCATAGGTGATAAAGATTAGTTTCGCTTGCAGATCGATCTGACAACTTCTATTGCTGTCTTTATCTGATTATTGATAACGACTATTACTGTTTGTAACGTGACAGCTGTTCTTAGTTTGAACTTGATGGAACCAATGACGTCGTAAAATCAACGGCGGGGGGCTGTAGATTTTGATGACAAAATTGTATCTACAAATTCAGAATTGTAATCAACAAGTTACATAAAATTGTAAAGGCACAAGGCGAGTCCACAAACCTACAATTTCTGTAAACTTGTAATTACAATATCAATAAAAAACAAGCTAAAAATAGATTTATCCTTTTATTAAATTTCTACAATCAATTTTAAAATACTTATAACAAACAAAAACATAGCATATATAGTAATATTTAGAAGATATTGAAAATTTTTAAAAATTAGAAACCGGTGTAACCGCCGTTGGCCTCTATAACCTCTAAAAGACGAGACCTCATTGAACCAACAAGCCGTGAGCAAATATCGGTTCCCCGCATTTCCTCCCAGATATAATTACAGTGACTAATAAGAGCTTGTTTGGTTCTGTCATTTTGATGCGACCATCGTTGGACCATAAGGCCCCAAAGATTTTCTATCGGGTTGAGGTCCGGCGATCTTGAGGGCCACTGAATTACCCTTACGTCAGTGTGTGAACGAAACCAGGCTCTTACGATCCTCGCATTATGAATTGAACAATTATCTTGAACAAAATCAAATTGTGGCACTTCGTTCTCCGGGTACACATTACGGACTGTCGGTAGCATTGCATTCTGAAGCACGTCGATATAATTTACAGCCGTCGCTCGAGGAGGTAGAGAACACAATTCTCCTACACCATCCGTACTCATCCAGCCCCAAATATTTACGGAAATTCGACCTGATTCTCTATTTGGGATTACATGATCATCTTTATACCGTGTTGAATTATATCGCCAAAGGTGAAGACGTCCATGCTGACTGGATTTAAACGTTTTTTCATCACAAAACACTGTATTAGACCAATCAAACTCTAAGTGCTCTCTGGCGAAGTTCAGACGAGCAAGTCTGTGAGCATCCGTCAAATATATTTTCTTGGCGTAATGCCTGTGGTGCAACCCCATGTAATGTAGATGATTCCTTATTGTTTGGGCACTCACATCGAACATCTCCGCAAAATGTTTTGTGGGCTTAAAACCATTGATTTCATATTCCCGTCTCATGAATTCTCTATCGTTATTGGAGAGTGCAGGCCGGCGACCACTTCTTCTGTGATCCAACAAACTTCCCTCCTCTCCTTCACGACGAATCCAAAAGCGGACAGAACGCCTCGATATATTCAAATTCCGGGATATCGCACTGATACTGCTTCCCTCATTAAATTGGGCAATTATTTGTGCTCTTTCGGCAATGGTCAAGTTGGCAGGCATTGAGATGATTTTATATGCAGTTGATTGAAAAATAACACGGAAAATATATCGATTTTTTGCATATATTTGACAAAATGTCAATTGTCAGTTTTCTTTTTCAAATGGAATTCGGTTGTCTAAATAGTTTTTATTACTTTTGTTTGGAAACATTTCAATTGCTTTGTAGAAACTAATGTCCTTTTCATTTATACTAAAGGTTAAAATGTCATGTACTTATATGTGACATATGACGTATGAATACTAAATACATAGGTTTACGTCATGATAATGTTGTCTCTTTCAGTAATATCTTTTTATAACGAACCTTGTTGTAATTTTCGATGACCGGGAAACTAAATCAAAACTGGTACACCACTTTCTTGGCCGACCGTACAACGCGCGCGCCCCGCGGCGCCCGCTGTCCCGTGCCGCCGCCACCTGCGCTGCTGGCGAGCGCGTGCACCGCCTGCCCCGGCAGTGCCCCCCCTGCCGTGAGGTCTCCTCTACAGCCCGGCACCTTTGACTCCACCGCGGCCGCATCCCGCTCCGCCGCTTCTAAAGTACTCGCCAACCTTACTGCGTCCATAAACGATAGTGTTTCGACTTCCGCAAAAAGCCGCTGTCGAATAATATCACTCCTTAAGCCACAAATAAACTGATCCCGCAAATTCTCGATCAAACCTTCTTTGAATTTGCAATGTCGTGACAGTTTCTTGAGTTCAGCTACGTACTCTGCTATGTTTTCCTCGCCAGCCTGTCTCCTTTGCCTGAACCGATAACGTTCTGCGAGTACCGACGGCGACTGAGAATCTGTGTCAGATCGCTCCGTAATACTAGGACCACTAGAAACTAATGATAATCTATTGCCTGTTCTCCTACGTAACTGGTCAATATGCCTATGGACTATTTCCCCATTTTGACCCTGGACTCGGTAGTCGCTAGGACCCCGACTATCTACTACTCGACCGGGAATCCATCGCTCCCCTTTTAAGTACTGTCGGTACCATACCTCTTCCCCTTCACCCCCAATGCACCTGTTCGCCCCCTCCGCCAATCCAGCCTGTCTCCTTTGCCTGAACCGATAACGTTCTGCGAGTACCGACGGCGTTGGTTCCAGATGATGACGCATTAACTCGACCGCTCCATGATATGCTAACTCCCCTGGCTTTTTGGGACTTGCCAGATTGCACAACAATTCATAAGCTTCATCCCCCATAACGGCTATTAGAGTGGGCAATTTCATATCGTCACCGATTTTGTTAACTGTATAATACATGTCTAACCGGTCCACATACACCGAGCACGCCCCGGTCTTTACGTCAAATTCCTTTATTTTTCCGATCGACATCGTATTTAATGTTCGTACACTCGCGGTAATCGGAAATATGCGCACAATAATCTAATCCACACGCGAAATAGTTCGAATTAGCAATTCTCGTCGCCACTGTGATATTCGGGAGTAGTTAAATAAAAGTCAAGCGTTCCGCAGCAGAGCTATAATTTGACTGACAAGTGTCCAACTTAGGTCTACCTACATACTTACAAACTAACTAATATAAACTATTATAAACTACCTACATTACACATACAAACTTTCGTTATTATTATTACTAGCTTTTGCTCGCGCCTTCGTTCACGTGGGAGGTTTTTCGTGGGAATTCCGGTATAAAAACATCTATGTCCTTCCCAGAGTCCTAAGCTATTCCTATGCCAAATTTCATCGAAATCGGTTCAGCGGTTTAGGCTTGAAAAGGTAACAGACAGAGTTATTTTCGCATTTATAATATCAGTAGGTATTATATACAACGTGTAACGGAAACCCCATATCTATCCAAAAGGGTTGAAGACAACATCTGGTATGGAGTCTCTATGCACAGTTTTAGCACAAAATAACTGACTCAAAGAATTGATACCAAATTATTGGTTTCATATATTTCTTGAATACCAATCATAACAAACGTGTCACAGCACTACGAGGGTCAATAACTTTCCACGTCACTTGCCACTAACACGATAATTCTTTTCGTTCTTCTTAATTCGAAAAATTTGGTCTCTGGTATCTGTGTAGGTACTGGAATTTGTAATAAGTTCTACACGCGTAGACTTAGGATTACAAAACCCTTGCCATATCGTTTGTTATCATACAAAGAAGCCATGCACTTGATATGTATATGCCCTTTAAATTACACGTTGTATATGGACATATGCGTGGATATGACTTCTATGCACGCGTATGTTGTCTAATGGCCTACCATTAGACAATATTGTAGTGTGCAATTGTGTCAAGGTGGTTTGGAGACCGTTATGGGAATAAAACCCACTTTAAACTGCTTCTATTACTACTTCGACTCGATAAAATCTACATTTCTGTAGATAATAACCGGTTTATCGGATATAACTGCTTTAATTTTATAGTAGTATATTATAATTTAGTCCTAAAAAGTTGTGCTCCAGAGTTGTCACCTGTATTAACTCGCCTGTATCGCCTTTCTCTCAAAACCGGAGTGGTTCCAGTGTCCTGGAAGCTTGCTAATGTGCAACCTGTACCCAAAAAGGGTGTAGCCGTACCGATCCTGCCAATTATAGACCAATCGCCTTAACCTCCATATTGTGAAAAGTAATAGAAAGGGTACTCAACAACAAGTTGCTGGCATACCTTGAAGACAATGAGCTCCTCAGTGACCACCAGTATGGCTTTCGCCGTGGTCGGTCCACCGGAGATCTTCTTGTCTATGTCATGCACTGTTGGAGCGAGGCCATTGAGAAACACGATAAAGCCCTTGCGGTATCCCTCGACATTTCAAAGGCCTTAGACAGGGTCTGGCACGCTAGTCTGCTGAGCAAGCTTCCCGCATTCGGTGTCCCTGCTGGTTTATGCAACTGGATTTCCGACTTCTTGAGTGAGCGGTTGATCCGAGTGGTCATCGATGGCTGATCATCGGATCTTATGGCAGTTAAAGCCGGTGTTCCTCAATTGTCTGCTGACCAACCTCAACTGGTCTGTTCTTTCTGCGACTCTGCGAATATTATATTATATCAATGACCAATTTCAGCACTTTTCAACTTCGGCTCAACCATCGAATCCAGAGCTCAGACTGCAGCAAAAAAGCTGGGAATCCTACACAAGGTGAGGCGGTACTTCACGCCTGGACAGCTTCTAAATCTGTATAAAGCACAGGTCCGTTCCTGCGTGGAGTATTGCAGCCACTTGTGGGATGGCTCCGCAAAGTACCAACTTGCTGCATTGGACTCGATCGAGTGCAGAGCTAAAAGGCTTATAGGCGACGAGGTGCTGGTGGACAAGCTTCGTAGCCTGGCTCATCGGCGAACCGTTGCTTGCCTGTCGGTTTTCTACAGATTGTACTTCGGGGAGTGTGCGCAGGAGCTCCATCACCTGATTCCTCCATCTCCATTTCACTACCGGTCTACCAGACGCACGACTGGGTATCACTCACACTTGGTTGATATATCGTCTTGTCGTACCAAGCGCTTCTCCTCCACATTTATTGTGCGCACAGCCAAGCTGTGGAATTCTCTGCCGGCTTCTATGTCCCCTGCCACTTATGACCTTTCAGCCTTTAAAGCACGAGTAAATAGGCATCTTCTGGGCTCGCTCGTCCCATCTTAGACCTCATCTATCGCTTACCATCAGGCGAGATCGAGGTCAAGAGTGGGCCCATCAGTAATAAAAAAAAAAACATTTTCATACTAACGACTAGTCTATCAATACTGAGGGCTAATTCTCGCATTTCAAGTGTTCAAAATGTAGTTACGGACTAGTGTTAGAGCCGGGGCACAAGATGCGTTGCGGCGGCGGTGCGGCGCCGGAGCGGTGTCGCTGCGTCGTTTTACATAGAAATATTTGTGGCATGCACACGATGCGCTCCGGCGCCGCACCGGACTTGCAACCACCAAGACGAGGCGGGGAGGGGTGAATGCGTTGCGACGTCGGAGCGGCACCGCTCAGTTGTTTTGTGTCATAAGGAAGGACACACGCTCGCTCGTTTCGATTGTCTGTCAACAGACTGTCCAACGCTGCTACGGCGCCACTGCGACATAACAACGTTACGGCGCCGCACCGCTCGTGTGCCCACTGACACGGTGAAATCTTTGCGGTGCGGCGCCGCAACGCATCGTGTGCCCCCACCCTTAGTCTAGTTAGTACTTCACATTGACACTTAAACTGCCAGCATCACATCATTATCTATTTGTATTTTTATAACTGCCTCATTGATCTAGTGTAGAAATGATCTCGGCAGGCGTTACATAACATCGATTTTTTTTTATTGATAATAGGCTCACATTTGACTACCATCTCATCTCAGAGTAAGCGATGGCGTGGTCGAAGATAAAGCTCACTTACCTAGAAGTAACCTATTCACTCTTGACTTAAAGACCCCTAGGTTATAGCTATCAGGAAACACAGATTCCGGCGGGGGATTCCAAGACTTACCACCTCCTTTTTTCTTATTCCTGAATTATTCATTGACATTTTAATTATAAAAATATTGTAATACCTACCTACCAAGAAATTGCTGGGCTTATCAAAAAAGAAACAAAATCCGCACACAATACAAAATACGTCTATATTTACAAGACCGTAATTAGGAACGCGTTGTTATACAAAAACGTAGATCATAATTAAAATACTGCTTTTTTCTTCTTTTTTCATAATCATGGATTTTTAATACGTGTTTTATACATTCGGTTATTGTTCTGTAAATATTTACCGGAAATTAAAAACATAATGGCTGATTAATCAAAACGGTACTGGAAAATGAACTTTTTTCAATGGGATCAAATGAATCCTTTCTCTGGGGAGAGCGGAACGGAGTATCAGACTTCTACTGACTAAAACCCACCCTATTCTTTCTGTTACCGTTGT
This sequence comes from Tholera decimalis, assembly GCA_943138885.2. NCBI lineage: Eukaryota > Metazoa > Arthropoda > Insecta > Lepidoptera > Noctuidae > Tholera > Tholera decimalis. Next base: position 8,603,846 of record OW964571.2, read on the forward strand.
AGTCCGGGGCGCGGTATCTCTTTAGAACATTCCCGCAACCTCAGCATACCGGAAAATTACCTAGTCAGGTTATTTTAAAAATATAGGTAAAATTACAAAAAAAAAATATTAACGAAAATTTTCACGAATTGAGTTATTTATACCATCAATCTAAAATATACGTAAACTACAGGTTAAACTTGTAATTAATCCAAAATATCATCTTTTTCGTCATCTAGCGTCAAATCATATCGTTACCAAACGAAATATAAATCTAAAAAATATTTATTGTAAGTAAATAAAGAAAAACTATTCTAATGCACATGTATACAGTAAACAGATATCTATCATATAAACTCATAAGAAATCATAAAGTACTTGTACTTAGACTTACCTAGACTAAATTAAGATACTGAACTGTTTCAAATATTGGCTCTCCTGTAAAATTTGATAATTTCGTATAGTAACGTAACGGAGGTTTTACTTTAAAGGTGCGATATATATAAAATAAATAAAAATAAAATAAGCTTTTATTTTCTGGGAATTTACAATTATCATACTATCACTTAATGCCTGTTTATTTTATACACTGGCTCTTATAATAATTTTCTATTGAATACGTTTTTAACTTATCTAATAATCTGGCTTTCTTTTCCTCTTCCCAGTTTGTCTTTCAACAAAGGCCTCCTCCAAGGCTTTCCACTTGACCCTATCTTTAGTTACCTGTATCCACTCGGGACCTACTACCTTCTTCAAATCGTCCTCAAGTCGTCTTCCTCTATTTCTTTTATTCTCTCTAGGGTAACATTCCGTCATTATTTTTGCCCACTTTTCAACCGACGACCAAAAGAGGAGGTTATCAATTCGACGCGTATACATATATATATATTTTTTTTTATGTATGATCACCGACTACTCGAAGACGGCTGAACCGATTTGGAAAATTCTTTTTTTGTTTGATAGGGTAAAAATTCGAAATTGGTACCATTTGTCACCAAGTCAGGATCTGATGATGGGATCCTGGAGAAATCGAGGGAACTCTTCAAATATTATAGGCACACCTATGGCGTTTTGGGTATTTCTTATAGTAACTTGTGCAGTTGCTCTCAAAAAGTACCATTTCGGGAAGTGGAACTGATGATGAAGACCACAGATGGTCGCCGAAACTACTCAATAATAAGTATTTCGTGGATTGCGATTCGATTATTTGAATATGGATATTAAGCACTTTATGCTCGTCACAATGCATATGGTGATGTATAGCTGATGGTGAAGTACCAGGAGAACTCCTCAAAAATTAACGGGCCAGCATTGGGAAAAGCAATATTTTGTAAAATTTTATAAGTAGTTGACATTTAGGCTCTTGTAACTAGGTAAATTAAGAATCAACCAACTAAAAAGAGTGAAATAAAATGCTTTTTACCAAAAAATTAAACCGACTCCCAAAAACACTGCAAAGTGAAAAATAACTTTAATTTCGGAAGTCGGTGCCAAAAACGAAAAAACAAAACTAAAGACACCGACTACCGAAATTAAAGTTATTTTTCACTTTGCAGTGTTTTTTGGGAGTCGGTTTAATTTTTTGCTAAAAAGCATTTTATCTTTCTTATCTATCAACATATGTCCTGTCCAACGCTATTTTAATTGTCTCCAAACTTTTTCTACATTTTTGAGTTTTGTTTTTTCTTTAATCTTCTCTAATCGTTCTTTGTCTCTTCTTATGTCCAATACGCTTCTCGCTTTTTTTTATTGATAATAGGCTCACGTTTGACCAGCATCTCACCTGATGGTAAGTGATGACGTGGTCGAAGATGGAGCACGCTTACCTAAAAGTAACCTATTCACTCTTGTCTTAAAGACCCCTAGGTTATAGCTATCGAGAAACACAGACTCCGGCAGGGAATTCCACTCCTTAACCGTACGCACAATGAAGGTATTCCCAAAACGTTTAGTGCGTATAGGTGGGATGTCCACCATGTAACGATGTCGCATCGCCGTTTGTCTTGTAGTCCAATGATGGAACGGGCTTGGCGGAATTAGATATAAGCATCAATCAAATAATGACATAACAAACATGTGACATAATTAATGCACATCCTGAAATTAGTTTGTTCAGAATCGTTTACTGAACCGAATTTTATCGTTTTCAATTAAAAAAAAATAGTTATCAAAACTTTTATCCCAAAGTAATCAAAACTACGTCAATTACAAATTAAACTTTCGCTGTATAGTAAAAACAAACTAACTATGGACCGTAAATTAAAGTAGTAACTTTTTAAACGCTGATTTATATTAATTCCGTCATTCAGTACACATTACAGAAAAATGAAACTCATTTAAAGGAAGTTAAAGGCTTAAAAAAACTGTTTGAACAAGTAAAACTAAAAATTCAGAGTACGTATTATGATAATCACATTTTCTAATTGGGGTGTTTGAAGGTGTGCGTTAACTACGATACATACATATATAACACACCACATCACCAAACATGCTCCAAGATTTCCATCAACACAATCCTACAAAGATTTGGGTCGTCGATAACTTTTATAGGTGACGTAAAATGCTTGGATAATGATCGTGAACTGCGTTACCGACGGTTAAATGAAGCTTTAGGTTTTTGGGGTCATTGAAGACATAATACTTGAGGGGCTGGTGGCTGAATAATAACATCCACGTGGGGAGATCTTTAAGATTAAGTGACTTTTGTTGAGATCTGTCCGGATGGATAACCATTTTAACATAATATCGCACCCCTAGATGAAAACCTCACTAATTCAAAAAGTACCTACTCATATTGAGTTAACGGTGTTTTCAAAATCCCCATGAAAATACATACGCGGAGTTAAAACTCACGTTATAATAACTTATATATATATACGATAAAGTAAGGTAATTCTACTTACGACACAAAAATGGTGCCTATTACCTGAAGTAGACTAAATACCTTAAAAAAATAGGTTTTGTCAAGTTTCGTGGGGATAGTTTAAAAATAGAAAATATAACTTTATGTATAAATTACTCATTTCTTGACATCTCTAGTGAATATCCCAAAATCAGTTTTGGTCGTTTCTGAAAAAAGAGGTTTTTCGATTTCCCGGACTTTTCATGTAGTGGTGCGATACCGAGATTCTGGCACTAGTCTTGCCAGGGGGTAACGTGTTCTCCAGTTATTGAATTGTGGACGACAGAAAGGTAGTCGAAACGTGTAAAAAATTTCTACCGGTTTTCGGAATCCCCATTGCCTGCCAGTTGTGGGAATCTAATAACGAGATACCTCTGTCCTGGACACAATAGCAACTAAAGGAATAGAGTGGATCTATGAGTGAATAGGTTACTTTTAGGTAAGCGCGCTCCATCTTCGACCACATCTTCACTTACCATCAGGGGAGATGGTGTTAATTGTTGAGGAATCCTTCTGGTACTTCACATTGTGACGAGCATATTGTGCTTAGTAACCATATTCAAGTAATCGAATCGGAACCCATGAAATAATTATTATTGAGTAGTTCCGGTGGCCATCTGTGGTCTTCATCATCAGTTCCACTTCAACGAATGGTGGTTTTCGAATGCAACTGCACAAGTTACGGCTAAGGAGTGGAATTCCCTACCGGAGTCTGTGTTTCCCGATAGCTGTAACCTGGGGTCTTTAAGTCAAGAGTCGAATAGGTTTCTTCTAGGTAAGCGTGCTCCATCTTCGACCACATCATCACTTACCATCAGGTGAGATGGTGGTTAAACGCGATACTACTCTGAATAAAAAAAAGTTACTATTAAAAATAAATAAATAATTAATATATTAATATTTCTCCAGAATTCCATTATCAAATCCTGACTTTATGAAAATGGGACCACCTTTGAAGTTCTTTTCAAACAAAAAAGAATGTTCCAAATAAGCCGTCTTCGAGTAATCAGTGATCGTATCATACATAAAAAAAAACTTTTTACCAAAAAATTAAACCGACTCCAAAAAAACACTGTAAAGTGAAAAATTACTTTAATTTCGATAGTCGGTGTCTTTAGTTTTGTATTTTCGTTTTTGGCACCGACTTCCGAAATTAAAGTAATTTTTCACTTTACAGTGTTTTTTGGGAGTCGGTTTAATTTTTTGGTAAAAAGTTTTTATTTCACTCTTTTTAGTTGGTTGATTTTTAACTTTCCTAGTTACGAGAGCCTAAATGTCAACTACTTATAACCTTTTACAAAATATTGCTTTTCCCAATGCTGGGCCGTTAATTTTTGAGGAGTTCTCCTGGTACTTCACCATCAGCTATACATGACCACATGCATTGTGACGAGCATAAAGTGCTTAACATCCATATTCAAGTAATCGAATCGCAATCCACGAAATACTTATTATTGAGTAGTTTCGGCGACCATCTGTGGTCTTTATCATCAGTTCCACTTCCCGAAATGGTACTTTTTGAGAGCAACTGCACTAGTTACTATAAAAAATACCCAAAACGCCATAGGTGTGCCTATAATATTTGAAGAGTTCCCTCGATTTCTCCAGGATCCCATCATCAGATCCTGACTTGGTGACAAATGGTACCAATTTCGAAGTATACCCTATCAAACCAAAAAAGAATTTTCCAAATCGGTTCAGCCGTCTTCGAGTACTCGGTGATCATACATAAAAAAAAAAAAATATATACGCGTCGAATTGATAACCTCCTCTTTTGGTCGTCGGTTGAAACCTCCTCTTTTGGTCGTCGGTTGAAAATTATAGGCTTCGACGCGTATATTTTTTGACGACCTCCTCCTTTTTTAGAAGTTGGTTAAAAAGTAGTGTTTCTTTCATTTAGAAAAAAAAACTTAGTACACCGAAAGTTGTACAAAGTTTTTTTTTCTAATAAACCACACTTATTTTTTGGGCTCCTGTAATACAGTTAATACTAGCGCAGGAGCCAGGTAATTGTTGAATGTATTACAAAAATACTGTCAATAAATTATTATGGTTTAGTAATTAGTTAACCTTACTGTTTAGAAAAATGTTATTTTCTTTTTATATTGTCAATAATTTAAATATTCGGTAATTATTCAGCAAATAAATCGAATATTCGGCCGAATACGAACATGAAAAAATATGCCGAATGTACCGAATACGAATATTCGGCCGAACTTTCGGCGCATCTCTAGTAGGAAACAATCTATTTTTTAATTAATTTCTGATCAATTTTACAGCGACATCCGAGACAGTTGAATGGTTTTTGTGGGACTCTTCGAGTTTTATTGCCTCGAAGCTTTATTGATGCTGTGTTGATTTGGGATTTTCCATGTGGCCGGAATAATATCGGACTCAAACAAAATTGAATTGTTCATCCCAATATTGAGGGTTCTCTTATATTCAGTGTTTGATTTCGCCATTCGGGTCGATTTTTAAAGTGAATCAACACTTTCTAAGGTCTGCCCTTGGATGGGTAGGTACTCATTTTAACTTTTCGAGATACCTCCTTGATTCGGAAAGCCTATCAAATACCGACTGTAATTTGATTAGAAGCTAGAAAATCTGACTCGAGGGAGCGAGATCACAACCCAGTAACTGGGTATCGAGTAACTGAGCTGTGGAGATTATAGGTAATCTAATTCAAGTGTCATCGGTGTCATTATACAGGGTTAAATGTAAAACACTGAAAACCTCTCAGGACTATGTTACTAACATCATAAGCAACAACTTTTGTTCTATGACTTTTAAGAATTCGTCATAATTTAGGTCACCAGATTTTCATACAAAAATAAAAATATTTAAATTGAACGCCCTAAATGTTACGAACTCTATGCGAAGCAAAAGAAAGCAATTTATATTATCGCATTCTTTTGCTTTGCATAGACGCTACATGCGTTTAGGGCGTTCAATTTAAAGATTTTTATCTTTATATGAAAATCTGGTAAACTAAAATATAACGAATTTTTAAAAGCCATAGAAAAAAAGTTGTTGATTATGATGTTAGTAACATAGTCCTGAGAGGTTTTTGGTGTTTTACAATTAACCCTGTATACCTACTTTTTGCTAGGTTAATGGATTTATTTATTTAAACGACATAATTTATTTGCATTGCAAATTGACGCAAATATCGCCGGGACTCAAACCCGATGCAATCGCTCGTACCCTCCAGACCTCAGCCAACGCACTAGGCGATTGGTTTAGGAAATGGAGAATCGAGGTAAACCCCGACAAGAGTCAGGCAGTCCTATTTTATAGAGCTCGCCACAAAAAACCTACGCTTCCCCGCCCAATCACTATGTTTGGCACGCCAATCCCTTGGGAAAAGCAAGCTAAATACCTAGGAGTGATTCTAGATCAAAACCTTAACTTCAGAGAGCATATAAAGTCGGTACGCTCGCGAGCCGCCTTCGCTCTCAGTAGGCTATATTGTATGCTGAATGCACGCAGCAAACTCTCCCTTAAATGTAAACTACGCATTTACACTACGTGCATACGCCCCATTCTAACATACGCCGGTCCGGTGTTTGCTCACGCTAGTCCGACTCAGATCCATAGGATGCAGGTTATCCAAAACCGATTTCTCCGAAATGCCACGGGCGCGCCCTGGTACTTGAGGAACGAGGATCTTCATGTAGACCTCAAAATCCCGACTATAAAGCAAGTGTTAAAACGCCAGTCAGCGCGTTACTTCACCTCTGCTGAAAAACACACAAACCCCCTGATTGTATCGGCCGCCCGGTACACACTCTCAAAAATTTCCCGGGTTCGTCGTCCTCGCCTTGTCCTTGACGAACCCGACGATCCCACCACTATCCGTCAAGAGAGCAGTAGGGAAACTAGCACTCTAATTAAAAACATACACAAAACGCGTTCCGTATACCGGCCTCGCCGTCGAGGCCCATCGCGACGTACGCGCTCTTGTAACGTCAACCCTCCCCGACCTTTGCCAAACGAGCCAGCCCGCGATGCTGAGCCAGTAGCAATAAATACTCCCTTAAATAATATGACCCAGCCTGACCCTTTGCTGTCCACCATCAACGACCCCGCTGAGCCGAGGCTCGTACTCCACAGGGAGTGCCCTTAGCGCGCGGTTGTTTAAATGTAAATTCTAGTTGTAAGCCCTGGCTGGGGGCCTTTAAATTTTAGAGGTCACCACAGGATCGCCCGGTTAAGTAGTATATTAGCCTTATCGAGCTAAACTACGAGTGGCCCTATCGAAAAAAAAAGAAAAAAAAAAAAAAAAAAAAAAAGCAAATATCGCTTCGATTTCCTAGGAAGTCATGTATGTCGACCATTTCTAAGTATTGCAAGCTATTAACTAAGCTATTACAGTGGCTTTAAGAATCATATTCGCATTAATAGTCGATTATGCAGTGTTTGAACTTCAGGCAATTCGATTTAGATTGAATTTCCGAAGCGGAAACTGCTCTTTGATACAGATTCTAATGATAATGTAACCGGTATATTTTTTAAGGATGGGAAATCATTCAATGACTGCCTCCAAATCTAGGCGAAGTGGGAGGGTGTGTCAAACTTTTACTGACTAAAACCCATCCGTGTTTCATCATATGCCCTTCGTTTTCCGAGGCCGCGGTAACTCTTTCGAACAATTCCGTAACAATGTACCCGGTATGGCATTGAAATTCCTTAAATGATGAAAATATCAAGGAAACATAACTAAACAGCCTAATAATTACGCTGTTTAGTTACTTTTCCCACAGTACTAATTCGGTAATGCCAAGTCCTGATGCTACACAAATTAGCTTGAATTATAGGTTTATTATTTATTTTTAGTGTTCTGTAGCCGAATGCCTAAAAACCGGAACCCTTATAAATTCGTCATATCTGTATGTCTGTCCGAATGTTACAGTCATTTTATTCCGCAACTATTAATACTACACAAGTAAAACTTGGGACTAACTAGGACTACACATGTGAAACTTGTTAGGTTGAAGTTTCTGTTAACCGCTTTCCGATTGATTGTTGATACATTCTGAGAACCTCTTTACGATTTTTTATCCAAGAATGAAAATAACCAAAAATTAAGGGGCTCCCCACCGAATAATTAACTAATTAATAATTTATTATATTTTGTGAATAATTAACTTTAAGCATAACCGATTATAATTGTAATTTTTATGTAGGCCGTAATTGTCACGTACATCAGACCAATTATCTGTAATTATTTGTTTTAGTGAATGTAAAATGTGCGTGATGTGGCAGTCCATTTCTAGTAAATAATTCAGAATCGATCTCCTATGATTATCTATACATATATACCTAATTTACGCCGTTGAGCAGGGAGACAATTCTCGTAATTTTAAGGAATATTGAAAATTAAACAAACATTACAGTCACGAACTGTCGAAAATACCGCTACTTATTTTGTGAGAAGCATTTTTTACACGTTTAAATATACATTTTTACACGTTTTTCGAGGTCAAGAGTGGGCCCATCAGTAATAAAAAAAACCCAGGACCCGGAATGACTATTTGTAGGACATAAAATTTTCTAGACTTCCATTTGAATGCTTTTAATCAGACAGTAGTAATAGAAAAATAAAACACACATTATGTAGACTAAACACGTTTCTAAATAACTTTTAACGTTTATAATTCCTTTTGTTACAGGTAAGTCAGCTCTCTAAGATGTGGAAGAAAACATCGTGATGAAATCGGCATGTTCTAGAAGAAAAAATCTGGAAACATGCGACTTCTACTTACCCGCACTGGGCCCGCGTGCTGCATTAGGGCCCATTCTGACTCATAGAAAGTAGGGCCCGTGTTCCAACTGTGGAAACGATAAAGGCGGGTTATGTTATGTTATAGGTAAGAAGAACACTTTCTGAATATAGCGCATATTATTTATAATGAAAGAAGTATGAAGTGGCTTCCAATACGTTTTCGCCGGAACTTACACATCTTGTCTCTGCTTTACAGTGTTCTGTTTAATCCTATAACCCCCACTTATCTTAAAGAACGATTCAAGTTCCTTCATGACACACATGCAAAATCTCTGTCTGAAAACTTAAGGCTTGCGGTACCGACGCACTTTTTTACTGTTTTATTATATCTTATTTATTATTGATAAAAGGTAGCTTCACAGCTTACAGGTAGAAAAGAAGGAAACAGATGACAAGAAAATAGAGAGTGTAGCGACGGGTGTGTATTATTGTATATGTACAGTGTGTGTGTGAGTGTAGATGTATGTTGTGGATGTCTTATGTATGTTGATGTGTGTATGTACGAGTATATGTAACTGGCTACTGGAGTAATTGAACGTCCTGCGTCTTAAAATAAATGTATATCACAGTTACATGGCAAATTTCATGGCCTGCAATGTTTTTGATGATATCATGACATTGTAGCAGCTAATACTTACACATAGATATTATGCAAATAAGAGGAGCTCGTACGACTGTCCTGCGCCATGAGGCCGCGCGTACTAAGCTAGCCAAGGTTTAAGGAATGCGGAATGGCCGTCGGCATTATCGTTTCATGAAGGGAGCGCGGCACAAGTACCTACATTACCGAATTGTAATAGATATATTTTATTTATTTTTTATTTATAGTAAATAAAAAAAAACATGTACCCCATTTATTTAAAGTATCTAAAACATCGCTTCGCCGTGTATCAAGTCAACAAGAATCATTAGGAAAGTTTTTGTGACAAGATGGCGGGGACAAGTTAACAGCTAGAGGCGTATTGGAGAAACATTGCGAAAGATACGAAACAGCGCAAGTTATTTGAGGATACATTTGTAAAGAGATTATAAATATCTTTAAAGATTTTATTTTTTGAAATTTAATGATTATATATATTACTAGTACTCTCGCGGGGCTTCGCTCCCGTGGATTCTATCACGGTAAAAACATAACTCTCCTTTTTTGCAGTCGGGTAAAAAGTAACCTATAACCTTCCTCAAGCTTCAAGCTACTTCCATACCAAATTTCATCCAAATCCACCCAGTACTTTCGAAGATTAGCGCGTTCAAGCAAACAAACAAACAAACAAACAAAGTATAGATAAGAGATCTTTCGTACGGGAATTATAATACTTTCCCGGGATAAAAGTAGCACATTTGCTCTTTTAGACTTTAACCCATTAAATGCCGAAGTTAACCGTCAAATCACAATCCTAATTTTTAACCAAAAAGTGCCCTTGAAAATGTGTGATTTTAGATTAATTAACATATATTTACATACAAATATTTAAAAAAAAGAAAGAAACAAAGACATACATAATAACAATTTAAGGAGAGAGATAAAGATCTTTTACTAAGTTTTTGAAAGAAGATAGTGTTTGTGCTTGTCTTACTGACACGGGTAGAGCATTCCACAGCCGTACTGCTTGAGCTGCGAACGACTTACCATAGAAATTGGTGGCGTGACTCGGTACCGCAAGCCTTAAGTTTTCTGATGACCTCAGAGATTTCGCATGTGTGTCACGAAGGAACTTAAATCGTTCTTTAAGATAAGTGGGGGTTTTAGGATTAAACAGCACACTGTAAAGCAGAGACAAAATGTGTAAGCTCCGGCGAAGACGTATTGGAAGCCACTTGAGTTTCGTACGAAATTCGGATACGTGATTATAATATAATCGGTATGGAAGACGTACATAATATTACGTAGTCGGTATTCAGTGGGTCAAATCTATCTCTGCGTTAAATTCATCAGTCAGATCCGTTTAGCCATTTTGATGTGATTGAGTAACAAGCATTCATATGTAATCTAAACATTCGTAATTTGCAATATTAGTATAGATGCTATAGATTGCTGAAAATACTACAGCACAATTAATCAAAAGAGAGGTCAATAAAAAAATATTGCCTCTTCATCATACGAATTTCAGCCGGTAATTTACTGCTGGAAGCAGGCTGAAATCTGCTGGTAAAAAAGTTTGGACGTCTCTTTTTTACTAGTGGATTTCCAGAGATCTTCCAATTTCTGTTTTCTGGTACCCGTTCACTTCTTAAAACCTTTGGGTCTCTTTAACAATGTCGGTAAAGGTAACGACAATCTCCGACATTTCCCGAAGAATCGCCGAACGTGACTGCCAGCCAGCCAATTAAGGTTTTCATTCTCCGTGGGGATGTGTTCATTTCTGATTCGATTATGCAAGACAACTGTGTGCATAATTAATATCTTTATTCTTGGAGAACAAAGAAATTGAGGTTACATGACTCTCATTGTGTTAGTAACAGTATTTCTTATTCCTGTTTGTATTCCTAGTCTAATCACTTAACCAAAATAACCATTAATATAATTGTGAATCACTGCCAGACGCACCGATGTGGGCAGCTTGCATAACCCTCTGCCTTTCTCGTTGTGTGAAGATTATGCGAAAGTGTCCTATCTATACTAATATTATAAAGCTGAAGAGTTTGTTTGTTTGTTTGTTTGTTTGTTTGCTTGAACGCGCTAATCTCAGGAACTACCGTTCTGATTTGAAAAATTCTTTCAGTGTTAGATAGCCCATTTATCGAGGAAGGCTATAGGCTATATATCATCACGCTAACACCAATAGGAGCGGAGCAGTAATGAAGAATGTTTCAAAATCGGGGGATTTTTTTTTCCACGGGGACGAAGTCGCGGGCGGAAGCTAGTTCTTAAATAAAAAAAAAAACATATTTTGGAGACTGGTCTGATCGCTGTCTCCCAAAGTCCCAACATACAGGCTTCAGTCTAGTTTGAGAAACAGTTTCTCAGTACCTTTTGGTAATACACCTTATAATGTAGATTATAATTTGTCTGAAGCGCAGAAATGTGAAACTGTTTGTCTTTATTCTGTGTCAAATAAACATTTTTATTTTTAATTTAATATTTTGGAGATTCATTTCCTAGTCCATATTTAAAAATTTTATACTTAGAAATTATTACGATACGACAATAGTTTCAAAGTTATGTCATATCCATTTAAAACTATTTGGAAATCAAATTTTTGAAAATTGATAAGTTTTCGTCTATAGGCAGTTCACATATGTACGTGAATTCACCATGATACCTTAATAAAAAATATTAGATTTTGAAATATGACGTCACAACATTGAGGATCCCTCTAACCACTAGATATAAAGCGTAACATTCTTCTTCTTCGAATCGATGGGAGTAATAGTTTAAATATTATGTTGGGCCCAGTACGTAGCCATGCTAGTCGAGGCTTCAGTTGCGTTTATTAGGTCGTTAAATGTTCATGTGTATGGGCACTTTGGACACTCGCACATGGGACATGGTTTGGTGCGGAGCACCGCAATCACACTGTGTGTCATATGATACCCGGTTTCGGAGTCTATCGATTTTGTGAGGATTATTTGGAATTCCAGCACCTACACGCCCATGGAAAACCAACATACAAAGTATCAGTCCCGGCAGGAGATGCCGCAATCGTATTGGCCATCCCTCTAAAAGTGTGATGAATTCATCGATGACTACCATTATGCCACCACTGGCACACTGTTACACTTTAGTCTAGAAATCCTGTAGTCTGTAAAAGTTGAATGCGGCGGTCGACCTCCTTTCTCACTCGACCGTTTGTCTCAAGTAAATGGCATTGTGTACAACTTTGAGTGCAGTCTACTATCTTGATAAGCGTGGGTGTTGCATTATAACTTGGCTTAACATTACATAGTAGAATCGAGACATACTAAGTAAAATAATCATCTACCATTCTTCCTTCTCCTCGCGTTGAGTTCCTCAATGCTCAATGGTCTTGAAGCCCTCGTGGAAATAGCTTCTCCCTGATGGTGTTCTGCCATCTATGCCTGTTCTTGGCATCGTGTAGAGCGACGCGTAGTTGGTTGTTCAGGGCCCTCTCCCATTTATTTTCATAATAATGGAAGCGCTTTTGTGCTTCCTCATTTTTAAGCTCATGTGATTCTAGATTATGTAACTCATTAAAACGTACGATTTTTTTGCAAGCTTTGTATACGTAACAAAATTGTTCATTTAAACATTGAATCACGTATATGGCACTGAAATGATTCATGTTGTTGATTTGCAAATGAAGGTGATGGTTATTCCAATCTAATATAAATATATAAAATAAAATAAACAATGAATTTATTAACTTAGATACAATTGATAGGTGTGATGAAAAAATACAAACGCTGTATTTTATACCAAAACAGGCGTAAAAATGACTATAGATTTAATTACATGTATTAGTACTACACTACGTAGTTTCTTATTTTTAAAAGCATAAATAATAAAATTCTGAGCACATTTTTGCGTTATCCCGTTCCCTCATATATGGGCCTTGTAAAACTATTTAAAAGACAATCACAATGAAAATTATAATAAAAATAACCTACTAAATTTCATAATATTTTTTTCCTTCTCCAACTGCAAATATAAGTTTGTTTAAACCACAATTTTTTACCAAATCTACTGGATGACGCAGGGTCTTACAACAGCTTAAGTTGTATTCTTGCCAAATTGAATGATGGACGATTAAATCAACGGTAAACACATTATTGAATTTTTCGAGTATTAAAATACTTGGCACGATTGACTGCTCGCGCAACGGTTAATAATTCGAAATATATGCAGAATGGAATCAGGCGTAACTTTGCGGAAAATTCTGGCGCCATTTACTGTAAATATTTTTAAAGAAGAAAGAAGAAAATGTAGGTATATATTGCCGCACACAAAGGACATGCATACAAAATTAAATAATTAATTATAAATCTTTAAGAATAGTATTAGCAAAAGATACTTAAATTATGTTAGTAAGAACAATGATTTAGAAATTAAAATTTAACGAAAGAAGGAAAAACAAAAACACAAATCAAGTCGAATGCACATCATCGCGGCCGTAGTAAAAAGGCTCTCCCTTCACTATCCAATTCAATTCAATTTATTTATTTCAGGCAACTTGGCCCATACTAATAAATTACATCCTATTACTATCCCATAAATAAACTAACACTTATTAGTGTCAGTTTTTCTGGGTTCTGACTACTCGTAACGACTGTCTAAGATGTCTAAATTACAGCCAACATCAATGGCTTAACATATTTTTCAATTCATGGACACCCTCCACAGACTGACCTCGGAAAGTGTTGCTTGAAGAACCCGTGCGACTGTAATTTTTTTAGCCACGAGCTCCTCTCGCCAAGCATTCTTAATCTTGACATCTGATCCGTAAGGTTATTATTATTTAGCCAAGAACTCCTTTAGCAGAGCGGTCATACAGCTGACTGAAATTGAAATTTAAAAACATTTATTCGGACGAAGACACCCACAATAACAAACAATACAAAATTATAAACATTATAAATAAATTGGCCAAGTGCGAGACAGACTCGCCCATGAAGGGTTCCGCAGTAACTATAATAATGTAATATAATATGTATTTTACTTGCCAAAAAAAAAACCTTAAATTTTTTTAAAACTAGCTTATTTACATTTTTCAACTACGCTAAATAACTTTGTTTTAATAGTGTTTGTATGAATTACAAAGTTATATTTGCGGTTTTAAAAATATGCTGTATCTCAAAAACTGCTGACTCGATCTCGTACAAACTAATTTTGGTTGAAAGTTTACATTAAGATCTACAGACATATATTTTTTTTAGATTTTTCACTCCAATATTATATTAACTTAGAGGGGAGGACACACATTTTCCTACTTTGGAAGCGTATATCTTTTAAACGATTAAGTTTATGAAAAAGTGGTTATAGAAACCTCAATGTAATTTTTAAAGACCTGTCTATAAACACACACGCATAGGTTTCATGAAAAAAAAATATATATTTTCAGTTTTAGTGCCATGTATGGGGAGCCCCCCTTTTTTTAAATATTTTTTTATTTTTTTCTTGAAATGGGAAAGAGGTTCACAGAATACATCTACTTACAAAGTTTCACATGTATAATCTTAATAGTTTCGGAATAAAATGGCTGTGACATACGGACGGACGGGCGGACAGACAGACAGACATGACGAAACTATAAGGGTTCCGTTTTTGCCTTTGGGCTACGGAACCCTAAAAAAGGAAAAAAAGTCTTTGAGCATGTCCCACACCGAAAGGGACACCAACTCTGCATTTGCTGGGCGGAAGACACTCAGCGCTAGTTTTCAGTTAGCACCCAGCAGTGACTCACGGACGCTGATGCTGATCGAGTCAGCAGCCGCGGGCGCGCCCTTCTACTCGCCTACCGATATGATCATTGGCGGATGTACCGCGTGATCTATTTTATTTAAAAAATTATTGTAATCAAAATCGGTAAGTATTAAATTAAAATTATACTCAAGGGTCTTTAATTCATATCTTCAACAGATACCATGTATTGATATTAATACTACCCTTGTATCAGCAATAACCCCCAAGTACGTAGATAATTTAGTTTAAACTTGGTTAATAATCCTTTAACTCAATCCATTAACACCAAACGATGGGGGGCGTGTATTGTTACTAATTGATAGGTGGTATACGTCATCCAATATTCATTATAATGTGATCATATTTGTAGTTTAATGATCCTACATTCAAGGATCAAATAACAGTAATGAGTAGGATTAAAATATATCTATAGAATGTGATAGAATAGACTGTACTTTATTGTACAACAATATTTAATATTGTTGGCTGTAAGAGATTGCCCTGTGTGATAAGAGCACCCCGTACACTAGTTTTATCGTAAGGTATATAATGAAGTGTATAACAATAAAAAAAAACAAACACAAATCCGAACTTAAAACTGATTTTTCAGTGTGTAAAGCTAAAGTTTTTAAAGTGACCACAGATTGAAATTACCAGCTACGAATTTTCTAAGTTTAAATTAAAAATAAATCTTCTTTTCTTTTTTCTCTGTTCGCCAACGTCACCTAGTTCCATTTTAAACCGACACAGAAAAAGTAGGTTCTCAAATCAACCCTTACAGTCTTTAAAGTGAAAATATTGAGCGAATATTTTACGTCAAAAACTAAATTATTTTTCGGTCATAGCTGCACATTTTACATAAAAAATATCTAACTAAACGTATGTCGGTATAGTAAGGAATTTAATTACGATGTCACTGGCCGGTCGCTTCCAATTTTCAATCAGATAATTGTTATAACATAAAATTATATGAACAGAAGGTTAACCAGTCTGTGATGAAATGAATTAGTTGTATTAACACTGATTTAGTTCAATCTCGTTTAAAAAAAAACCGTCATCCCTTCTGAGTCATAACCATAACATGCAACATGCCATTGTTCTATTATATCATAGATAAATAATATATGAAAAAACCATACATGTAATCTAAACTAATATTTTAAAGCGAGAAAGTTTGTTTGTTTAAAACTTCTTAGCAGACCCCAAAAGAAGGTTTGTGTTTTCATCGTGATAAAGTCTACAGGAGCGACCCAATGATAAGATCTATACTAGTGATGATGTGGTCAAAGATGAAGCACGCTTACCTAGAAGTTACTTATTCACTCATGATTTAAACCCTCCAGATTATACGCAGCTATCAGGAAACACAGACTCCGGCACGGAATTCCACTTCTTAGCCAAACGCACAATGAAAGCATTCCCAAAACGCTTTGTGCGTGTTGGTGGGATGTCCACCATGTAACGACGGCGCATCGCTGTTTGTATTGTAGTGCGATGATGGAACGGGCTTGGAGGAACTAGATTAATTCTATCGCACACTCCCCGAAAGCTCTTAAAGAAAAACCTGGCCGGTCAAGATAATTAATTATGCTTTTATCAGTTTGTCAATACGTAGATAACTCTTTATTGATATTTACATTGAGTTGACTTTCTGTTCCTCCGTGTAGTGTGCCATAGTTTATGTATATTGTCTAAAACGTTAGAAATCGTGTTGTTAATTGATTAATTATTGTTATTAATAACCAGCTTTGTTGATAAACTTTTAGCAAATTTAATTAGAAATTCATTATTTTGGGAAGGTTTGGCAGATATATCTGTTTGTAATTATTTTCAATATTAATAATTGCGTGTCATTAAAAGTTGAAATAGTGGACTGAGGTAAAATGATCAATGTTTCTTGTCTTCTACACATAATACTAAAGAAAAAACAAGAAATTATGTCGCAAGGAAAATAATTTCTGTAATATGCTCCAATAACTTGCTGATAAATCTTGTTCGTTATAAAACAAGTTGTATAACAGCTACTATTACGCCAAGCTATTTCGGAGGGTAGATTAGCATCGCGATCCGTGTTTGGTTTTATTTATTTCGATTAATGCGTCTAGCACGTTACTCAACGATTATGTGGCACGCATTCGAAAAATTATAAATAAAAATGGCTTCTTAGAAAAATACTTCTAACAGGAAATAAAATATCATTAATTTTCTTTGCTAGCAACATTTGCATTACTACGAGTATTAGATTTCAAAAGCGATGGTAAATAGTAAAATTTGTTTCTACTCAACAATTATTAGAGTTATGAATTGAAATAATTACCTACTGTTAACATTACATACGGCCCACCCAAATGTCCTTACTTTGGTATTGTTCGTCAAATCGTCCGAGCTCCAAGTTGAGCTACGCGATATTTGACAAATGCTTGCACTGTTTGGACGGGCCTGCTCAAATCTGTGTGATTCTGTCCACTAAAAGGCGCCACAGACATAAACCTACATGGCTCTCATATGATTTGATCACTACAGATTGTATGGACTTTAAAAGAGACGTTGATCTCTGAGTTTGTTTCAATGTTTCTTCTCAGAGTAGTCAATTAGGAAACACTGGCCTCATCTAGTTTACATTTACGAAAAAAAAAGACGCGTGATTTGCAAAATAAACAACATTATTTCATTTAATTATTTCATTGTTTAGTTTATACAGAAGGTCGAGGCTAAATAATACCAGCCGGTCAGACCGTGGATGGTTCATCATCTTTACATATCAAGATTCCCCCGTACCTTGGGAGAAGGAGTGGGAAGCGGTCGCCTCCTTCTGTGAAGCAGTCATGCTTCCGAAGGAGGAGGCGGGCCGCGTGAGGGAGAGGATGGCGTCCTCCCTCCAGCCCAGCCGCAGTGGTAGACGCCCACGGCGTCGGACGTCGGCCGACGATCTCCGGCCACCGTAGGCGCGGGCATGCGGACAGCGAGTAAAGGGCAACTCGCTGTCCGACCATGGACCATGCCCGGGTCGACGGCGCGTTGTGTTCCACGCGCGCCTCAAAGAGCTTCAGCAACATGACGAGGCAGGGAGGCCTGCAGAGGGCCGAAGCCTGCCGGGGTCGTGGGACTTATCCCATTACCGTGACCCCGGTACGTAAAGGGTTATTGAAGGAACACCGTGGATTTTAGTCAGTAAAAGTCTGACAGTCCCTCCCACCCTGGGACTGGGGGTGGGAGGATTTATTTGATAATTTTACCAAGCTAAAAAAAAAAATGTTAGCCAACTATAATTATTTAATACATATTCACTTCACAGTCACTGTACAACCAAAATAGGTATTCGGCCATTGATTTAAATAGTAAAGATACGGTCGTCAGAACATCTGACGGACACGGTCGCCCTACAAAATACACTAACGCCATCTATTATAACTAAGATGTCAATCGGCGTGGTCTGCTCCTAGACGTAACCTTGTAAGAGCGGGGTGTGGTATTTTTCGAGGTAGAAAGAAATAAATAAAACCTTTTATTTATGGTAATTTATATTTGTTGTACATAAAAATACATTTTATTTTGTTTTTAACAAACAATAACAATTAATTTTGTACATAATTTAATCTTATAGTAATATTATTAAATCTTTTAATTTCATCATCGGCTATAACGCGCACCGCTGCAGTCATGTCGTACTTTTCTGCGGCTTCGCGTCGTCTTGGCTAAAGATTGAGACAAATAAGAAAGAAAATTGTTTTAAATAATGTTCGAAGTTGATTTAATGACATATTTTTAACTTACCGGTGATATGAAATTTTATCATTTTTTTATTGTGCTTTTTGTCGTATTTCACGCAACCCTTCACGACACAACACGGCATTTTTGCTTGTAAAACTTACGACCGCTCCCGAAGATAGCCGATCGCGTTCTAGTTCACTTCGATAAAGGAAAGACCACTTTCGGACCAAGTTCGAGGCGTCATTATAACATGCGGTCCGCCCAGTCCTTCCTTACGCAGTAATATATATGTCAATGTATCCGGCACTAACCTTAGCCTTCACAGCACGGGAGCTCGTTCAAGAATGATTGCCACTAAGACGGAATGACATTTAAACTATCAGTACCACAGATAACATAAAATAACATGAGCAGTAACGAGTATTCGATATAACAACCGTTGGATATCGATATATCAGTTACAGTATAAAACGTCAGGAGAGGTAACGGTTATTCGTTACAAATATCATTAGGTGGTATCAATATATTCATTACACGTGTTACCCAGTTACTGGGCTGTTGCGGTCAGATAGGCTCCATGTTAAACACTAGTATTTATCTGAATTCGACCAGACTGGAAGCAAAGTTGACAAATGGCTAAGAAAATAATTATGATTATTACATCGTTTCAACAGTATCTACTTAATTATGAAACATTGTCATCTTCTTATGCATTTTCGATTAAATAAAAATGCTAATAATGCTTTAGTAATTCACAATTTAAACCAGTAATCCATTGATATACCAAAAACCCAAGATGCACACTCAACGTCTCAAAACCGTCCGCATAAAATGAGTGCTTAATTCTAAATTATGCGCTCATTTCAAATAGTATCGCGTCACTCGCGTCTGGGTACACAAAACAAAAAACCACTTTAAACAATTTACATAAGATGGAATTTGCAAAACCATATTTTATACTTATAGCATAATTATTACTACGTAGGTGGTGAGTGTTTGGCGTCAGTTTCGAGCGTCACTTTTCTTCGAGACTGTGCATCTTGGGTTTTTTGTATATCAATGCAGTAATCAGATTGCAGGCAAGTATTAGTAGAAGATGCTGAATTGTTTTTTTTTTTACTACTGATGAGCCCACTCTTGATCTCAATCTCGCCTGATGGTAAGCGATAGACTGGAACGAGTGAGCCCAGAAGATGCCTATGTTCGAACGAATTACCGCGGCCTCGGAACACGAAGGGCAAATAACGGAACACGGATGGGTTTTAGTCAGTAAAAGTCTGACATATACTCCCACTTCGCACATATCGGGAGGCAGTCATTGGATGATTTCTAATTCCTTAAAGAAAAGTATTAGTAGAAGCTTATTTCTGGCTATTAAATATTGGCTTGGAAACCTGGTGTTTATACAGAAGTGACAAAAGTAAGTTGGACGAATTCTATCTGAAGTTTATCCACATATAATTTTGGTACATTCATCGAGGCTAAGGTTCAGCTGCCTATCAAAAAGCTGGAAATCATAGCAAAGGTGAGACAGTATTTCACACCGGAACAGCTACTCAATCTTTATCAAACACAGTTCGGTCGTGTATGCAGTACTGCTCCCATCTCTGGCTCAGGTTTGCCAAATACCAGCTTGACGCACTTGAGTTTATCGAGAAACGGACCAAAAGGCTCATTGGCTAGAGACTGGTAGAGACAAATCTCCAGAGCCTTGAACATCGGTGACGTGTTGCAAGCCTATCGGTTTTCTATCGGTTACAAGTCATGGAGTGTGCAATGGAATTCCACAATTTAATTCCACCAAGCCCGTTCCATTATTACATGGTGGACATCCCACACATACGCACAAAATGTTTTGGGAATACTTTCATTGTGCGTACAGCTATGGAGTGGAATTCCCAGTCGGAGTCTATATTTCCTGATAGCTATACCATCAGGTGTGATCGGTTTCAAGAACGGGTTTATTCGTAATAAAAAAAGCTATAACCTTGGGGTATTTAAGTCAACAGTGAATATGTTGATGCTACATAATCGTGCTTCATCTTCGACCACATCATCGCTTACCATCAGGTGATATGGTGGTCAAACGCAAACTTATAATAATAGACAAAAAAAAAATTCTTTTTTCATGTTCAAAAATGTGTCAACTTAATATTCCTCAACAGTTGTGTCCTGTTGAAGTCGACCTTTTTACCCTACGTACGTGAAAAGGTTAACGGTAGGTGTGCATGAACATACCTTTTTCGCTTGGCTGAAGATACCTTCCGCATACCCATACAAGCCCCAGTTTTCACAGAAAATTTTCTCATACGCTGACAACGTTAAAATCTATAATCTCTTACACACATATATGTAGGTATATAGGTTACCATATCACATTTCTTACATGGGCGGTTTTATAAAAGTTTGTATGGTGACAAAATTATGCCAAAAATAAAAAAGGTCAGTAAATTGGGGGTTTCTTTATTCAGATTGACTGTATAATATCTAAATTTTGTCAAAATAACAAAGAGTAAGAGAAAAATGCGGTAGAATTTGACAAAATTGTAATTTGAATGGACAATGACCTGAAATCTTCTTCCACTGCGTTACACATTAAGTACTCTCGTTTATAGGATAATTAAAAGAAAAGTACAATGAACAATCGTTATTTATTAAAGAAACTAAACATATTATTTTAAATTCTCTCAAAAATATCTATAATATTAGACAAAGATAGAAAAAACATAATTTTCTATCCTCTGAGTTACACTATGATTAAATTAACATAATAAAGTTTTGTTTATTTGGCAAAAAACTATATCTGCATTAAAACTTAAACAAGTAATAAAATACTAGTATCAAGTAGGTTAATCTTAATTAAATAAATGAGATCTTCTCTAAATAACAATAAAAACATTAACTAAAATAATTAGCCTCAAAAGGGGGACCGCAACTCAGCGGAAGGGTATGGAAAAAGTTAGGCATAGTTTACAATAAACACTAAGTACCTACCGTAAAAAATAAAGGAAAACGAAATCATGAAAGGTCTACTCACCAAAACAAATATCACAAATAAAATCGTTGTAACAATCTTTGGACATAATATAACTATCGCAAGTAAAACAAACATAATTTTTACACGCTGTACATTTTTTCATTAATTGCAATGATGTTCGAATTTTACAGATATGGCACTCAGAGGTGACGACATTTCTAATAGACTTTGTCTGTTTTTTTGGACACATTATTTAATTTAGGTATCTTTTGTGCTTGAATTTCCCATTTTTCTTCTTGAATGCAATGTCGCTTTCTATTGGTTATTTTATGTTTGCTGTCTTCGTCATTGACGTCTGTCTCGCCCAAAACTTCTAGATTATCACACATTTCATCAAAATTATTTAAATCAATGACAAATCTTCATCTAAAGGAATTATAATTGAATCAAATGCTGCACCACTGATCCCGTATCCTTTCTCCTCCTTTTTTAGAAGTCGGTTAACAATATAACGATGGCGCATCGCCGTTTGTCTTGTAGTCCGATAATGGAACGGGCTTGGTGGAATAAGACTGCAACTCCATCGCACACTCCCCGAAATGTCCACCACATCATCACTTACCATCAGGTGAGATGGTGGTCAAACGCGAACCAATTTTTAATAAAAAAATAATGTAACTGATAGAAAACTGAAAGGCTTGCAACACGTCGCTGATGTTCTAGGCTCTGGAGTCTTGTCTCAACCAGTTTCTCGATCATCTTAGATGTTGGGATCAGCTTTTAGTATAACCGGATGCAGCTGAGTATTAGTGTTTTATCATCTGATCATCTGACCTCCACAAGCCACTAACTGGGTAACACAATACCCCTTGGTAAGACCAGTGTCAATTTCAGGTTGATTTTTCTGACTAACGACTATCAAAGATGTACAAATTAATAATCCATACTTAATATTATAAATGCGAAAGTAACTCTGTCTGTTCGTATGTTACCTGTTCATGCCTAAACCGCTGAACCGATTGAGATGAAATTTGGCATGGGGATAGTTTAGGACTCTGGGAAGGATATATGGTAGTTTTTATCCCGGAATTCCCACGGGATCGGGAATTACACGGGAAAAACCTCCCACGCGAACGAAGTTACGGGCAGCAGCTGCTAGTAAAATAATAAATAAATAACGTTTATTATAACCACAATATTTAACAGTAACACATACATAATTGCAAATCGGTATAACGTGAAAATATTGTGGGGACTTGTGCCTAAGTTAGGCCACAGCGTGAGCTAAGCGTGCCTTCTGAGGTATGAAGGAATCTCGATATCGTCGGCCTAATTATCAATGTATTATAAATAAATGAGTAACTCAAAAAAATTACTAAAAATAGTATTTTAGTGCAGTTACCTAGTGCAGTATTTTATAATCTACTAGTACTTACGCGGGGCTTCGCTCCCGTGGATTCTATCACGGTAAAAACATAACTCTCCTTTTTGCAGTCGCGTAAAAAGTAGCCTATAACCTTCCTCAAGCTTCAAGCTACTTACGTACCAAATTGCATCCAAATCCACCCAGTACTTTCGAAGATTAGCGCGTTCAAGCAAACAAACAAACTTTTCCGCTTTATAATATTAGTATAGATACGAGGCAATACTTATTTCACAAAAACGATTATACGATGAGGTATGTACCTCTACCTACACTTATCAAAACTATAAAAATAAAAAATCATACTGCATTCACTTTCCTAACTCCAAACATCGTGGCTAGAAAAGTTCGTTTTTAAGTCAAATTTCTTACAAATACAATGGAATATTAAAAAAAAATGTTTATTTATAAATTTTACCCATAAATCACACGTTAAAATATTGCAAGAAATCAACAAAATAATCAGTTAATTCTTGCTCCTGTAAAATTTACTCAAATGGAGTTACGAGTTCTGATATTTAGACCGTTAATATGTAAAGTTGGTCACCCTTCTACAGATTGACCTCGATTGTGATTATTTAACCACGAGCTCCTCGTCCTTTTCTTTGGATACATACAATTATACAACGTGTAACGGAAACCCCATATCTATCCAAAAGGGCTGAAGACAAGATCTGGTATGGAGTCTGTATGCACAGTTTCAGCACAAAATAACTGACTCAAAGAATTGATACCAAATTATTGGTTTCATATATTTCTTGAATACTAATCATAACAAACGTGTCACAGCACTACGAGGGTCAATAACTTTCCACGTCACTTGCCAATAACGCGATAATTCTTATCGTTCTTCTTAATTTGAAAAATTCGGTCTCTGGTATCAGTGTATTGGAATTTGGAATAAGTTCTACACGGATAGACTTAGGATTACAAAACCCTTTCCATATCGTTTGTTATCATCCAAAGAAGCCATGCACTTGGTATGTATATACCCTTTAAATTATACGTTGTATAGTAGGTGAATATATGGCAGACCTGTTGTTCAATGGCAAATGGAAAGCAAACGGTCACGCAGAAAAACGAATTAATTCAATTAATCAAGCCTAGACCTTTGTTCATGTAGAAATTTTAAATTGGTACCCAGAATACTCGTAAAAAGTAGCTTACGAATTGGTCCAGCTTCTAAGCTTGGGTGCTACGTTAATCTAAATTCCTTGAGCCATTTTTGTGATAATATGATTGAAACATAAACATCCAAACATTCACATTCATAGTATTATTTAAGACGTGGAATTTCCTGCTAAATACCTGCTAAAATTTCTCTGGTGGTTAAACCAAGAAATCTCAAGGTCAAGAGTAAATAAATTACTTCTAGGTAAACATGCTCCATCATTTTATGTTGGACAGCGTGTATTGTCCGTAGTGACAAAAAAGATAAAAAAATCTAAGTTACCTGAGAAAAAAATACAATTCCCACATCAATTTCTCCCTACTCCCAATTTCATGACACCCAAAAATATAAACAAAACACGACAATGTAGTGACTATATCCCCGATTCCCACCTACTTTCACATAACCTTTTTTGTTTCGTCGTAAAAACGAGATCCGAACAGGGCCGATCTATCAATCGGGCACATGACGAATTTCCCGAAATGTCCCAATATATATTTCCGATAGGTTTTATATAGCGACTAGGTTTCGGTTGAACGATTGTTCTGTATATTGAACAATAGAAGGTACTTGGAAGTTTGAAAGAAATCGGGTATCTGAACTTACGCTAATATGGTAATAAAAGTAAAAAAATAAAGTAAAATGTTCATTAATTAATCATTAATGAACATTTTATTACGAACTTGAATTTTCAAGTCTTTTCTAACTTATTACCAAGTTAGAAAAAAAAAACAAAATTTATATGTTTGTCTCTTCAAACGTCGATCATTAATTTGTGATAAAACTTTGGCGAGATATTCTAGGGGCAGAAAAAAACCAGTGAAAAAGAAACAACGAGAAACTGATCGAAACAAAGCTGTAATAAAACCGGTCAAGTGCGTGTCGGGCCACGCGCAGTGTAGGGTTCCGTAGTTTTTATAACAGCCAAGTGTGTGTCGTATTCGCTGACTGATCGTTTCGTACCATGCTCTAACTAAAAGCCAAACATGACTACCTAACTAATTTGACTTCCTATACAAATCCTCACCTGATCCGACAATTTTGCACGGAAAGTTTCAATTTTTTGTTAGAGGTTTGTATAAAACTTGTCATAGCCGGTGTTTTGAATTTAAATACGAACACAGAGCTACACTACTCAATCGTCACAAGAAGCTAGCACGATACAACTGGCGCTTAGTGCCATCTATCGACATTTCTATAGAGTTGTTCGAAATTTTCGAGTCAAATACAATTGGTCGACTATTACTCGTAAACTTGTAAAGCCCACTTATGTGTGATAGTTTTCCTTTAAATTTCGTTATATATAGGTACTACTGCCGTGACATTTGAATTTCTAACTATAACCGTTTAGTTGATAGAGGGGGGGACACTTGACTCTAACGAAAATTGGTAATTTAAAGCTTGATAAGTCACGAACGGTTTACTTAATCAAAAAACGGTCTTACCAAACCCCTAATATTTTTGAAAGACCTATCCAACGATATCCCACACTATGGGAAGAACGAAAAAAAAATAATATCATCCCACTTTACATGTATGGGAGGTACCCTAAATAATTGTTTTTTTTTCAAAATTTTATTTTACCACTTCTTCGGCGTCATTAACGTGTATACTCATGCCAAAGTACAACTTTCTAGTACCAATAGTTTTTGAGCTAAACCGCGGACAGACGGACAGACAGACGGACATGGCGAAACTATAAGGGTTCCTTGTTGACTACGGAACCCTAAAAAAGATGTAAAACGTTGTAAGTGCCCTTATTTTTTTTTCTTATTCAGGATGAGCTCACTCTTGACCTCGATCTCACCTGAAGGTAAGCGATAGATGAGGTCTATGATGGAACGAGCGAGCCCAGAAAATGCCTTTCACTCTTGCTTTAAAGGCTGAAAGGCAAGCAACCGACAGGCAAGCAACGTTTCGCCGTGAAGTTCATGGACTTGCCTTGATTTTCCTGGGATTCTATAATTAGATCCCGATCCCGAATGTACCTTCCATCATCAGATCAACATGAGATGATTATTACCAGGCACAAATATCTGCATTGCGTAAGAAAGGATACGAAAAACAATGTATGTGTATATATAATTTGAGGGTCTCCCTCGATTTCCCTGGGATCCCATCATCAGATTTTGACTAGGACTAGGTGGTCCCATTCATTCTCTGATATCCCCTCAGGAGTATAGGCTTTCGAATAAATACTAAATTTTTACTATTGGCCCACAATTGGCAGGGAAACTTAGTACCTCCTTTTTGTAGTCGGTAACGTGAAAGTGTTAAATCTTATTTTAGAACTATCTACTATGTATAATACGCATGGTAAAAAAAAACATTACTAACATAGGATAAGTGCTACCAACAAATGAGTCATAGAAACTTAATACATTCAATTATATCATATCATCTATACTAATATTATAAAGTGGAAAAGTTTGTTTGTTTGTTTGCTTGAACGCGCTAATCTTCGAAAGTACTGGGTGGATTTGGATGCAATTTGGTATGGAAGTAGTTTGAAGCTTGAGGAAGGTTATAGGCTACTTTTTACGCGACTGCAAAAAAAGGAAATTTATGTTTTTACCGTGATAGAATACAGGGGAGCGAAGCCCCGCGTGCGTACTAGTGATAGATAAATATTAACAATAAATAACTTTTTGCGAATATTACGCATACACAGTCATAAATTTTCATCAAAAAGGACTTGAGAAATTTGTATAAAATACAGTACGAATTAAACGCTTAAGAATACCAAGTAACATGATAATAAATCACTGCCACTGACGTCTCCTCTATTAAATAATTATAGTGATTCTAATTTGAATTCATCTTCTGCTTAGCCTTTTTACTATGTTGTTGTCAGCGTTGAGTCTAACCGGATGTAGCTAAGTACTTACTAGTACTGCCTATCTGAACACCACAGCCTAGTAACTAGGTAACTCAGGACCCAGTGGCAATACTTAGAGCGCCTTCACACTAGCGTTTGTTCAGCGTAGGCGTTCAGTAAACGTATGCGCAGCGCAGACGCCACGACAACGCGGCGCAGGTGTCGCGTTGTTGCAACGTTTACTCTGGAGTCAATTAAACGCTGCGCTAACACGGCGCAGACGTCACACAATTGCGTTCTCGTTTCGGAAATATCATTAACGGGGCACCGAGCTTTTTATACACAAAAACGCGTTTTTATGACGGTTGTTTGAAGTAGTAAACAATTAAATTAAAATCTAAGGAAATAAATTGGTATTTTTGGACATATATACTAGGCGGTATACACGATGGAATCATAATTTGATAAAGTTGCCTGATTAGAATAAATTCACAAAATTACCTCTAAACAACACAACAAACACTTAGTACGGCGTGAATACTTCGCTGAAGGTCATCAGTTTTTGAATAATAACAAAACTACATGTTTTACACAACGTATACATTTTACATTTTCAAAATGTTGATTTGTTTAACAATAAGAAGGAAATACCTAAATTCGCGCGAGTTTCGCCCATTTTATCCAGAGCCGCCGCGCCGCTGTCTTGTCCGCTTTAGTCCTGCGTCGGCCATCGGACGGCGAGCTTGTGTCGCTTGCGCTTACGCACGGACTTAGTAACAAAACGATGAAAATTGAATGAAAATTCATTGTAGCGTATTTGAAATGGGGAACAAAGTAAAGAAATCAAGACAGGGAAGGGGTTGGCGAAAAACCTGAAATCTCAGTCGACCGGCGCGCGATTCTCGCCGTATTTTTATCTGTCTAGCCTAGCCAGCTCACGCACACATACACGGAGCGCATAGAATACGTACAATCGATTAGCGCAAGAAACTCGGTGCGCCCTTAACAAAATGGATTCTGACAAAAAGCTCTATTGTTGGTTTCGCTTTTAAAAAGTAACGCGGCGCACGCGTCGCGCAACTGCGGTGCTAACACAGCGTATTCATTTACCCTTGCACTGACGCCGCGACAACGTGACGCCTGTGCTGCGTAGTCACGGTGTCTGCGCTGCGCGTACGTTCATCGAACGCCTACGCTGCACAAACGCTAGTGTGAAGGCGCTCTAAGTATGGCCAATGGGTACTGCGTTATCCTGCGTTCTTAATGGCTTTATGTGCTCTCCGAACCACGGAGATATCTCAATATGCTATGATAGTCCACAAACCGATTCAGACAGACGCGTGAGTCTGTTATTACACCACAAGCTTCTCCTGATTGATAGTGATTCTAATTTTAACTATCTATACTACTATTATAAAACGGAACAGTTTTTTTCTAAACGCGATCTTCGAAAGCACTGGATGGATTTGAATAAAATTTGGTATGGAAGAACTTAAAGCTTCAGGAAGGCTATATGGAGTCGCTTCCGAATAGGTAAATGGTGCTCCGTCGCACCTGCACGTGTGCCGGCAACGACGGCCTGCGCTGTCACAACCTACTTAGTTTTATTTTAAGTACCTCATAGCCAAAATATTGTCAAAACAAGCGCCAATCCCGCTGACAAACTGCTACGCAGTTTGGTGGGTTTTTAAATTAAGTTACATGTTTGGTCTCGTATAAAAGTTTTATTCTATTCTAAATCCGAAGTAAACGAATTGAATTGAATTGAATATATTAACGTAACCTGTGGAAACGTAGTGAATTGTACTTTAATCTAGTTTTTTTTTTCATATGTGTTTAGATGTAAGACAGTAAGACACATTGTACAACTGGTGGTTTCCCCAAATAAAATAAAATAAAATATTACTTTTCTCTTGTCTGCAAAAGATTGGTTAAGTTTTAATCGAGAGAAAGTTCACGGGAGAGAAGCTCTGTGCGCTATTCAATAAATCCCTCTAATCGACGTTATGTCCAATTTAAAAACAATAAGCGGCCTGTATATTACAGGTTATATAAAAGCTTTTGAAATTAAAGCATGCCCAAAGGTAATTTAACGAATTGAAATGCCTAAATTTATGTCAATTGCACTTTGTGAACATTTTGACCAAAACGGCAGTATTCTGATAATTATCTAACAAACGCATTGGGGTTAAATTATTTACATAATATTCCACCCACATGGTGTGCGTGGAATATTATGTAAATTCCACATTTTAGGCGAGTTGAATGTTTTAGCTAAACTGTTTTTACTGTGAATGTAGAATGTTTTGTTTTGGGTTTAGACTTAGATAGTATAAGGTCTTAATGTATGCGCGTGTTAGTAATACAGATTAGGGAAAATAGACTTTCCTTTTTTTAGGCATAGGTACAGCGATCCGTGTGTCCAATATAATACTGCGTTCAGGATGCTGTTGGAATTGTCGTGGCGTTGTAGTGCGTCCAATATGTTTGCGGAGGTGTACACAGACGATTTCGAATAATGGCGTACACATCAGTGTAATAACAGCCCAACTGCGAGAGCAATTTCTCTAATCAATAGTTACATTGACAGTAGTCTAAATGCCGACATATTTTTAGATAATATTAATAGGTCAAGGAAGTATGTAATGTTGTTTTTGAATAAGTTGTTTACCAATTTTTTTTACATTTAGGTGTTTTGAACTTTTATAACTTTACATTCATACTTTTTTCTGACATATGTATGGATTTGTATAATTAGTTATGTAGCTATGACATTTACTTACCATACTTCAATTTTTCTTTCCTTTTTCCTTGTGTTTGAAATTCTGTCTATATCTGATAATAATTAATTGTTAACATGTTTAAGCGTTTTGGTTCTACTGTGAGCTTGTATTATGTTTTTTTTAATAAATATATAAAAAAGAGGACGGCCTCTATGGTCAGCCGCCTGCATTACTCCACCAAGAGCCTCCTGAGAGTGTTCATTGACCGGTGGGATTCTTCTCTGCTGTGTCACTGGATGGTGATCCATACCAGTCAAGGATAATGTCTGTTTTATTATTTGTGGCATACCTCTGTTACTAACACTAGCTATTGAGTTTTACGTTTTAGTGCTACTATTGAGTTATTATGTTTATTCAATAAATTGAATTGAATTAACGATGTTACATAAATTAATAATTTAAACACTCACTTGATTTAAAATACTGTAATTTGATTTAAGTCTGTGTTTCCCGACAGCTACAACAGAGTGAATAGGTTACTTTTAGGTAAGCTTGCTCCATCTTCGATCACATCATCACTTACCATCAGGTGAGATAGTGGTCAAATGCGAACCTATTTTCAATAAAAAAAAATACTACAAAATATGGTTACAATGGCGGTCTTATCGCTGATAGCGATATCTTCCAGACAACCTTTGGATGGACTTTACTTTAGAACATAAAACAAAGAGGGGAGGGGAAGTCAGTGTACCTACTTCCAGTATACAACGTGTAATTTAAAGGGTATATACATACCAAGTGCATGGCTTCTTTGGATGATAACAAACGATATGGCAAAGGTTTTGTAATCCTAAGTCTACGTGTGTAGAACTTATTACAAATTCCAATACACTGATACCAGAGACCGGATTTTTCAAATTAAGAAGAACGAAAAGAATTATCGTGTTATTGGCAAGTGACGTAGTGACGATGTTGTCTTCAGCCCTTTTGGATAGATATGGGGTTTCCGTTACACGTTGTATATACACAAAAAGTAACTAAAGTAGTTAATATAAAATAAAAACTTTTTACCAAAAAATTAAACCGACTCCCAAAAACACTGCAAAGTGAAAAATAACTTTAATTTCGGTAGTCGGTGTCTTTAGTTTTGTATTTTCGTTTTTGGCACCGACTTTTTTTTTTAGTTGATCGATTTTTTATTTACCTAGTCAAAAGAGCCTAAATGTCAACTACTTATAACCTTTTACAAAATATTGCTTTTCCCACTGCTGGGCCGTTAATTGTTGAGGAGTTCTCCTGGTACTTCACCATCAGCTCTACATCACCATATGCATTGTGACGAGCATAAAGTGCTTAACATCCATATTCAAGTAATCGAATCGCAATCCACGAAATACTTATTATTAAGTAGGTTCGGCGGCCATCTGTGGTCTTCATCATCAGTTCCACTTCCCCAAATGGTATTTTTTGAGAGCAACTGCACATGTTACTATAAGAAATACCCAAAACGCCATAGGTGTGCCTATAATATTTGAAGAGTTCCCTCGATTTCTCCAGGATTCCATCATCAGATTCTGACCTGGTGACAATTGGACCAATTTCAAAGTATACCCTTTCAAACAAAAAAAGAATATTCCTAATCGGTTCAGCCGTCTTCGAATAATCGGTGATCATACATAAAAAAATAAAAAATATATACGCGTCGAATTGATAACCTCCTCTTTTTGTCGTCGGTTGAAAATACAACACATGAATAAGTATCGCCAGCCTGTATATTCAATTTTATGCGATACTAGCAACTTTATCTAGACGAGCACGTGGCTAAATAATAACAGCCTCACGGTTCTATCGTCGACCTGTAGTCGGATAAACATCTTAACTTTACACATTACTTTGTGTAATTTATATCAAAACGGAGAAAGATGACATTGTAAGGAAACAGGCATAACTTAGGACCAAACATTTGAAGGCATGCGCACTGTATTACTATTCAGATTTCACGCTATATTTATCACATTTTTTTTTAATACAGTTTACCAACCTTGTTTTGACAATAACGTGCCTACACCACAAAAATAAATCATACATTTTGGTACAGCCATTTCGATGTTACGCGCATACATACATACATTTCGGTGATTCATCTTTCTTTCCAATTGCACCAACTTATTCCACTAAGCCCGTTCCATTATGGGACTATAAGACAAACAGCGATACGCCATCGTTACATGGTGGACGTGCCAACCAAATGCATAAACGTTTTTGGAATACTTTTATTGTGCGTACAGCTAAGGGGTGGAATACCGTGCCGGAGTCTGTATTTCCATGAACAAGATGATAAAGAGATGACTTAAAGCCATAACCATGTAACCATAACTTTAAAAACCGAGAGGTCTTTAAGTCAAGAGTGAATAGGTTGCTTTTAGGTAAGCGAGCTTCATCTTCGAACACATCATCACTTACCATCAGGTGAGATAGTAGTCGACCGCGAGCCTATCATGAATAAAAAAAAATAAAACAACCAAAAGTGTTACCCGTTTTTAACGTTCAATGCATAAAGCTAAAATGAATGAAAAATCGTGTAAACACACTAATACACACACAATTTTTAAGAACAAAGTTAAAGCTAGCAAGCATTGCCTATAGCAACAAATCGAAAAGTCTAGTTTTACTTTATCAAGAGTTGAGTACCAATTCTATAGAATACGTAATAAACTTCTCTAGTTTTCTGCTCAAAAAGCAAAGCACTTCAAAGCGATTTTTCGCTTAAGTGACGAAAAATGTGTACAAAGCATTTTCTCAAAGAACATCGTCTTCAAAGAAAAGTATTAGTAAACCACTAATTTAGTGTCTTTTAGTCTGTTTAGTGTCTTTGTAACTTATTAAATAGCAGGTTTTATTTAGTCAGACGTTGGGATTTTCAATAATTTATAGACTCTGGTTTGTATTTTAATGAAGTTGTTTTTTAAATAAGTATAAGTGCGTATAAGGTGAATAAACACAAATATCTGCTAAATATCTTCCTACTTAAATGGAATGATTAATGTATGTATATGATAGAATATTTTTATTCAGTAGAAGTCTAAAACTCCCTTCCACTCCACTCAGCGCGGGAAGAGAAGTGTTAAATATCACTTACACAAGAAAAAAAACTCATACAAGTAAATTCCTCTCAAAATTATATCCTTTATAGTGGATACATTTGTTTTTTGTTTTCAATACTTCTTATCTTCAAAGTTTCGCGTAACCACTAATGTATTGCATAGTGTCTTTACGGCTCAAAACTAGTGTATGTGTATCCCTAAACAGCCAAATGTAAGACTTTAAGAACTCAAAGCACCATTTTAGCGAGAGTTGGTCACATAATCTACTTTTTACTGTTGTTAGTTGACAACTGATTGTATCAATTACCTCACTATACGTTCTTGTTAGAGAAGTACTAGATTTTATTCCAAGGCTGGTATTATAGGGATTTCTCAGAAACAGTCTACAAAGTTTATGAAACCGTATAAACTTATCTAAGTAAATTGGTAGGTATTGTAGTAAGATCATTTTTGATTTTCAGTTTTTTGTTTTTTAGTAGTGCTGTAAGACATAGCTACTTACAAAATTTTACGATTATAGATCAATGTGAAACCCTATTGGTTTTGATTCCCTTGTGTAAACATTTGATCTCGATCACGCCTGATGGTAAGTAATAGATTAGGTCTACGATGGGACGAGCGAGCCCAGAAGGTACCTCCTGGTCATAAATGGAAGGCCACACAGAGTCCGGCAGAGAGTTCCAAACCTTGGTCGTTTACACAACGAATGTAGAGGAAAATCGCTTAGTAAGTACGAATATAGGACGTAAACGACTATCTTGACGATATTTTTCGATAGTGTAAACTTATAAGGGTTTTTGGCAACTGAAAGAACCGAGTATCTGATATAAATTTCAGTAATTTCGTTTTCTTTTAAAGATTACTACTAGCAATGTAGGTAGATTTGACATTACTAGCAATCTTGTTAACCCCTCCTTTTTTTCCTGCTTGAGAAAATCAACGAATGACTTCTCCCGCTCTGGGTAAAGCGGAAGGGAGTGTCAGACTTTTACTGACTAAAAACCCACCCTGTTCCCTCAGCTTCTTTTCTTCCCAGCTCAGTTCAGCAGCAGAACATTCCCGCGACCCCAACAGGCAATGACCCTATGGGGCTCCCGTCACTGATGCTGATAGCTCTTTGAAGCGCGCGTGGAACACGACGCGCCGCCGACCCGAGCCTGGTCCTTACCGGACGGTGAGCTACGCTATCGCGCGTTCGGCCTCCTCCTAAAGATAAATATGCTTATGTCTAGAGTGGGTTCACGGCAATAGTGTATTGGGTGGGGTTCGAACCTGTTACCTCTAAATCACAACTCCAACACCTTAGACATTAAGTTATTGGCGCTTTCAATTCATTTCAATACTTTACCTTCACCCCTTTTTTGCTAACTACCTCGTTGATTCGTCGTAAGCGGAACCACTGAGCAAGCAATAAATAATACATACACTTTGTCTTCAAATGAACAATTTGAGATAGACTAACTTTGATTGGAAGGAACACGTGGCTAAATAATAACAACCCATCGATCTTCAAGATTAAGTAATCTTACCGAAGTCAGTCTATGGATGGGTGACCATTTTATCACATCGAGCTTCCTCCATTCCTCGGAAAGTTTTGAAAGTTCGAGTTCGGAAAGTTCTGAAAGCCCGTTCCATCATCGGTCTACGAGACAAACGGCGAAGCGCCATCGTTACATGGTGAACATCCCACCCATACGCACAAAACGTTTTGGCAATACCATCATTGTGCGTACGGCTAAGGAGTGGAATTCCCTGCCCGAGTCTGTGTTTCCCGATAGCTATAATAATAATAATATAAATCAGGTAGTACTGCGGAACCTAAAAAATTATAGACCGATCACGTGCTTACCGACGGTCTATAAAGTTCTTACTTCCATTTTGAGAGCCAAAATTAATAATAATATTGATAAAAATTCAATCATGTCTGCTTCTCAGAATGGATGTAGGAACGGGTCCCGCGGTACTAAGGAGCTTCTCCTCATTGATATTGCCATTAACCAACAGGTTCGTCGTTCCCGAAAGAATCTGTCGACATGTTGGATAGATTATAAGAAGGCCTATGACTCGGTTCCACATACATGGTTCATGAAGGTGTTGGAGTTGTACGAAATAAATCCAATACTCCGCACTTTCCTTGAGCGTGGTATTTTTCAGGGCGACAGTCTGAGCCCACTGTGGTTTTGTCTGGCTCTCAACCCTCTCAGTACACTGCTGGAGGGTTTGGGGCTAGGCTACCAGTTGAGAAGAGGTGGTCAGGTCATATCACACTTGCTTTACATGGATGATTTGAAACTTTTTGCCCCCAGCAACTTGCAACTCATGGAGATACTGAAGGTAACGGAAAGCTTCAGTAGCGCCATCAGGATGGAATTTGGGGTGGACAAATGTGCGGTCATGCATGTAAAGCGAGGGGAGATTACGGAATCCGTGGGAACTCAACTCTCGGATTCCATACACCTAAGATCCCTCGGCTCAACTGAAACCTACAAATATTTGGGTATGTCAGAGGCACTAGGCATCAATGTTGCTTATGTTAAACAGTCATTGAAGGAACGCTTCTTTGCCCGCCTGAATAAAGTACTGAATAGTCTTCTATCAGGCGGAAACAAGGTGCGTGCCTTCAATGGTTGGGTCATGCCAGTATTGATGTACTCTTTTGGCATACTCAAATGGACTCAGACTGAACTTGACGCCTTGGACAGGTGGGTCCGCACAACGCTGACTGCAAATCGAATGCATCACCCACGTTCATCGGTGATGAGGCTGTATATCCCGTGGAAGTACGGGGGTCGTGGCATTTTAAATGCAAAGACCCTACACAACCGCGAGGTATGCAGCCTTAGGGAATATTTCCTAGAAGCCGACGTGGGTATGCATCGAGATGTGGTAGCGGTGGACAAAGGCCTCACTCCGCTCTCCTTAGGTACCGAGAATTGGCGCAAACCTGTAGTATTAGATACTAATGACCGCAGAGAAGTATGGCAGAGCAAGGAGCTTCATGGGCGCTATTACCGGGCCCTTCATGGGTCTGACGTAGACACATTAGCGTCCGTAGCCTGGCTACGTTTTGGTGACCTCTTCGGGGAAACCGAAGGTTTTGTCTGTGCGATTATGGACGAAGTTATGATGACGAATAACTATCGGAAATATATTGTGAAGGATGGTACGGTAGACATATGTCGGGCATGTCACAAACCGGGAGAATCCATTCGTCACATTATCTCCGGTTGTTCTCGTCTGGCTAACGGAGAATATTTGCATAGACACAACCTCGTAGCCAGGATTATTCACCAGCAACTTGCTCTTAAATACAATCTTGTGGAATCAGAAGTACCATACTATAGGTATGTGCCCGACCCAGTTCTCGGTAATGGCAATATTACACTGTATTGGGATCGGTCTATCATCACTGACAGGAATATTGTTGCCAATAAGCCTGACATAGTGGTGATAGACCGATTAGAGCGTCACACAATGATTGTTGATATAGCAGTCCCCCATGACGAGAACCTCGTGAAAGCTGAGATAGATAAAAAAAATAAGTATCTTGACCTGGCGCGCGAGGTTGTCGACATGTGGGATGTGGAGACAGCAATCATTGTGCCGATAGTCGTCACAGCCAATGGCATAATAGCCAAGAGCCTTGACAAACATCTAAGGAGGCTCTCGTTGGGCAGCTGGATCAAGGGCTTGATCCAGAAAGCAGTACTCCTGGAAACGGCGCGTATTGTGAGGAGGTTCCTCTCTATGGAGCCCTGACCACCGGTAGCTTGGACCCTGTTCCCGATACCGGTGGGCTACTGCTATTTTTTATATTTTTAAATGTTTTTATTTTTTATATTAATATTTAAAAATGTAATTGATATGTACATAGATTAAATAAATGAAATAATATAATATTCCACAACTTTCAAACAACGCCATCTAGTCCCAAACTAAGCAGAGCTTGTGCTATGAGTACTAGACAACTGATAAACATACATATATATTTCTAAATACATACATATTTTAGATAAATTACACTCAGACAAAGAACAAGTGTCCCACAAACATTTGTCCTGGGTGGGAATCGAACCCACGACCTTGGGCATAGCAGTCAGGGCCACTGACCACTAGACCAACAGGCCTGTCATAATCTGTGCTATAACCTAAGTCAAGAGTGAATAGGTTACTTCTAGGCAAGCGTGCTCCATTTTCGACCACATCATCACTTTTTTTTTATTATTGTGGTAAAGTTATCAAATAAGTCCTCCCACCCCAGGCAGGGTGGGAGGGACTGTCAGACTTTTACAGACTAAAATCCACGGTGCTCCTTCAATAACCTTTTACGTACTGGGTCACGGTAATGTGATGAGTCCCACGACCCCGGCAGGCTTCGGCCCTCTACGGGGGGGCCTCGTCATATTGCTGACGCTCTTTGAGGCGCGCGTGGAACACAACGCGCCGTCGACCCGGGCATGGTCCATGGTCGGACAGCGAGTTGCCCTTTACTCGCTGTCCGCATGCCCGCGCCTACGGTGGCCGGAGATCGTCGGCCGACGTCCGACGCCGTGGGCGTCTACCACTGCGGCTGGGCTGGATGGAGGACGCCATTCTCTCCCTCACGTGGCCCGCCTCCTCCTACCACATCATCACTTGTCATCAGGTAAGATGGTGGTCAAAAGTGAACCTATTTTCAATAACAAAATATCAGTATTGTAAGTCGTTTGTCCCGGCTGTCATTTGTTCATCTTTGACAGCCGTTACGGGTAGTCAGAAGTCAGATAATCTGACACTGGTCTAGCCAGGGGGTATCGTGTGTTCCAGCTACTGGGTTGTGGAGGGCAGATAGGCAGTCGCTCCATGTAAAACACTAATATTTATCTGCAATCAGTCAGATTGGAAGCCGGTTATAGATTTACCTAAACCTAATTGACTCTATTCAAAGACAGCTCGATCAAGTCGCACTATGCCGCCAGTCTTTTTTATTAATTACTAGTACTCACGCGGGGCTTCGCTCCCGTAGATTCTATCACGGTAAAAACATAACTCTCCTTTTTGCAGTCGCGTAAAAAGTAGCCTATAACCTTCCCCAAGCTTCAAGCTACTTACGTACCAAATTGCATCCAAATCCACCCAGTACTTTCGAAGATTAGCGCGTTCAAGCAAACAAACAAACAAACAAACAAACTTTTCCGCTTTATAATATTAGTATAGATTAACCGAGCAACACATACCTAATAACATGTGCAATCAATAAGAGACACATTAATAATAATGATGTATTAAAGTATCTTGACCTGACGCGCGAGGTTGTCGACATGTGGGATGTGGAGACAGCAATCATTGTGCCGATAGTCGTTACAGCCAATGGTATAATAGCCAAGAGCCTCGACCAACATTTAAGGAAGCTCTCGTTGGGCAGCTGGATCTAGGGCTTGTTATTAATATTTAAAAATTTAATTTATATGTACATAGATTAAATAAATTCATACTAATATTATAAATGCGAAAGTAACTCTGTCTGTCTGTGTGTTACGCAATCACGCCTAAACTACTGAACCGATTTAAACAAAATTTTGTACGGACATAGTCTAGAGCCTGAGAAAGGACATAAGCTACTTTTTAATGCGAAAAAGGCCTGTAAGGGGTTGAAATAGGGGATGAAAGTTTGCATGGAAATTATGTCATTTTTAAGCTTGAAACTTATTTTTTACGACTTTTGATTAGAAAAATGTACGTATATTAGCTATTAGCAGTAAAATATTGTACATAGATTATTTATGTATGAGTTTTATTTTGAAAATAATTAGTCTAAAAAATTAAAAATGCTGCCGAAAGTCACAATTCTGCGCGGACGAAGTCGCGGACACAGCTAGTTGAATATAATGATGTATTATATAAATTAAATTAATTGTGACGCTATCTTAAGGTTACACAAGTGTGGTTGTTTCATGCACCTTAGGTTTATAGAAATCTTTTTCGTAGTGTGTCGATAGCAATAATATTTTATATGAGTTTGGCCCAAATTTCAGCAAAGCGAATTCCGCTCGCTGATGCAGACATAAAAATTAATCAAATGATATTTTATTCTTAATTTTTTAACACGCTTTTATTAGATCGACCTGTATGTAACTAACTATGTAATGGAATCTAAGGTAACTAATTTAACCATCTTCCAAGGATCGTAGCGTAATGAAAATTGGCAGCTGTATGTAATTCTGATGACAATATAATAATATGGTACCGTCGAACTGATCTGATGACGGAGCCGGAAGATATGAACTGGAACTTCATGATGGAAAATCGTACCATAGCTGTTTTGGTTTTCTTAGAAAAGTCTTGTAATGAACTTTGACCTCGATTAGGTTTCGATGATGAAGCCGGAAGATAGGCACTGGCATTCTATGATGGAATATCGTATCATAGTCGTGTTTGAACTTGTAAGAAAAGCCACGTAATGGACTTTGAACACGATCAGGTTTCAAGGTTATAACAAACCTAAAGAAATTCCGTTATCAGTTTTCTGAACCTTTTTGAATTACCGCGTAATCCATAGATTTATTTTTTTATAGATGTCACTTTCAAATCCTCTGTTTAATTGTTCACTACTCGTGGGAATAATATGACAAAAACTACAAAAAAAGAAACAGCAACACAAAGAAAATGGAGACTACAAAAAAAGGAAGAGCGCGAACAAATTTTTTGCAAACATTTATAAAAGCGTGTTTTTCTAGTGATTTTTAAACTATTATTTTTTGTTATTATAAGTTAAACTATATGATGTCGGTATTTTCTATCTGACTTGACGTAGTTAAATCGTATAAGAATCATGTAGGTTTAGGGATTTGCCTTAAATAATAAACGGGTTATGTTTCATAATAACTGAAATAACAGTCCACTTTAAATGAGATACAAAGCGATCACAATTTATAAAAATGAGTACTTCATTTTCCTTAAGTTCAAATAATTGTTAGTGATATATTTATCTCTGTTATCGTCAGCTTATAATTTTTAGATTCTCAATCTTCACTACATTCTTTTTTCAAAAGTAACTTGTTAATCAGCCATTTGCAATAATCATGATTAGTTTTATAAAATTTAAAAACAATAGGAAAACACGATATTTCATTTCGACCCCCTCAGTACTTTATTCGTTTATTCCTAACAACATCCATACATCTTCACAAATTTTCGCAATTATAATAATATATAACTAAGGTATAGATTACTAGCTTCTGCCGGCTACTTTGTACGCGTAAATCCCGGTCCCGTGGGAATTTCGGGATAAAAATTAATACCCTATGTCAACTATCTCTGTCGGGATTGCGAGAATGTTTTAACGAGATATCGCGGCCCCGGAACTTAAGGGCAGCTGAAGGAACAGGGTGGGTTTTTAGTCAGTAGAAGTCTGACACTCCCTTCCGCTCCTCCCAGAGCGGGAGAAGTCATTCGATGATTTTCCCACCCGGAAAAAAATGAATGTCAACTATCTAATTACCACACAAACGCATTTATAATATTGAGTTATTCCGTTCGGATCCCCCTGATCTGATCTCCTGCTTGCATATTTTTTTGTTTTTTTTTTTTTTCCAGTCTGATCCCCTACAAACGTTGACATTCGGGTCTGACCCCCTTTCTCTTTTTGAATGCTAAGTACAGTCAAGATAAAAGTAGTTCATTTAGTAACATATTAGTTTTTATTTGTTTAAAACCATCCTCTGGTGATCAGCCACTTGGTTGGTCTTTTAATATTTGACCATCTTGATTCAATAACAAAATTTTGACCTAAAATTACTAAAAAATAAGTTACTAAAGTTCAGTAAGATTGAGTGACAGGTGGAATAGCTGTGTGCCTTGTCACTAACATAAAAGAAAGTATGTTTCTTTTTCTTTTATCCATAAAGCATTGTTACATTTCTCGTAAGCGGTATTTTGTCCCCGCCGTATTGACATAATAAAACTTTTATTTTTCTCTGGGTGGGAAAATCTGCGAATGACTTCTCCTGCTCTGGGTATAGCGGAAGGGAGTGTCAGACTTCTACTGACTAAAAACTCACGTTGTTCCTTCAGCTGCCCGAAAGTTCCGGGGCCGCGGTACTTATCTCGTTAAAACACAACCCCGGCAACGATCCCGAATGACAGGTGGCATAGCCGTCTGACTCGTCACTAACATAAAAGAAAATATGTCTGTTTTTTCTTTTCTCCATAAAGCATTGTTACATTTCCCGTAAGCGGTATTTTGTCCCCACTGTATTGACTAATAAACCTCTGAATCGTATTTTATGCGTGTGCCAAACTTTATATGTATCAAAGCCGTAAAATTTACGGGGTGTAAAGATTTCACATTTATTTGTTCTTTGTTTACGCAACTGATTTTGCTTTATATCTATTCTGGAGGTTTTATATTATAGATTTTTTAACTACTTGCTGATCCGGCAAACGTCATTTAGCCATATACATTAATTCTAGTTTAAAAAAACGATTTGCCTGTTACATATATTCAGACTTAC
Source organism: Tholera decimalis (assembly GCA_943138885.2). Classification (NCBI taxonomy): domain Eukaryota; kingdom Metazoa; phylum Arthropoda; class Insecta; order Lepidoptera; family Noctuidae; genus Tholera; species Tholera decimalis. The sequence continues at coordinate 8,645,289 of OW964571.2, forward strand.
CTACCAAATATACTTAATAAAAAGCATTTCATAATAATCGGTCAAGCCATTTCGGAGGAATTCGATGAAAAACATTGACATAAAATTTTTGTATATAAAATTTAATTTGTACTAAAAATAAAAGAGCTTTTTTGCATCATTTTCTAAAGAAATACTGCGACCCTGGAACGTAAAAGCTATTAAAGGAACAGGGTGGGTTTTTTGTCAATAGAACACAGGTACTCCCTTCCACTCCATTCAGAGCGGGAGGAGACATTTGATAATTTTCCCACCGAAAAAAAAAGTATAAGAAAAGATAATACTCAATACTCAATACATTTATTTGCATTCCACAATGTGAACCTTTATTATACATGTCGAAGCGTCGACGCATATCAATCAATCTGGATCAACGCCATCTATCTCTCACTAGAGGAACTATGTAGTTAGATTTGACAGCTAACGTTTGGGAACGTCAAGTAATAACTTGGGGATGGTTAGCGTGGAGTAATGGCAACACCGAGCGAATAGTCGAGTCAAATGTCGATACCGAAGTATAATCAGCTATTTGACATTGACAGGTAGGTTGGCTAACCTGTAACTAGGGTAGGCACCACGTGTGTGGTGACAATTGAGTGAGGGCACTTAAAATCGTTCCGGCAGTCTGAGTGGACATTCGTTACTCCGCGCTAAACTTCTTGCGTTCCTAAGTTCTTAATCGAGTCATATCTTAGTCATCCTTGATTATTTTGTATTCTGTGCGTGTTAACAAGTAATTAAAACTGTTAACGAAGATTTTGTGAGTGTTATTTCCGATGTCACGACCCACTGATTACGAATCCCCGTTATACATTTAAATTAACATATAATAGGTAGTACCCTTTATTATAGTTAAAATTTCAACCAACATTCTCGCGTCAATAGCATTAAGGCTTAGGTGTTGGGACTTATGATCGAGAGGTCGCGAGTTCGAACCCCAACCATTACACCATTCCTGTGAACCCACTCTAGACAAAATAATAATTTAGTTTTGTTTAGTTGGAGGGGTTAACTAGATTATTTTTACCCACATAGCTAGTTCTCAAAATCTTTACAAGCCTCTACTTAAACCTAAATTAAACATCAAATGTAACATTTTCAAACACTACTACTGCTCTCATATTTGGGATGGATCTACCAAATACCAACTGGATGCGCTTGAGTCTATCGAGAAAAGGGCCAAGAGACTCATTGACAACGATTCACTGGTCGAATCAAAGCTCCAGAGCCTTGAACATCGACGACGAGTAGCAAGTCTATCGGTTTTCTATCGGTTACATTTCGGGGAGTGTGCGATGGAATTACACAATCTAATTCCGCCAAGCCCGTTCCATCATCGGACTACAAGACAAACGGCGATGCGCCATCGTTACATGGTGGACGTCCCACCCATATGCACAAAACGTTTTGGGAATACTTTCATTGTGCGTATGGCTAAGGAGTGGAATTTCCTGCCGGAGTCTGTGTTTTCTGATCGCTATAACCTGGGAGTCTTTAAGTCAAGAGTGAATAAGTTACTTCTAGGCAAGCGTGCTCCATCTTCAACCACATCATCACTTACCATCAGGTGAGATGGTGGCCAAACGCGAGCCTATTATCAATAAAAAAAACCTACCTCTTTCTACCTCTCACTCTTCTAGAAATGTATTTATTGCCCGTTTTATGTTTTAATCCTAACGTTGGCTCCAACGCTATCATATTTTATATAAAACATCTGAAGCTAGTGTACGGTTCGATATTGGTCGTTTCCTAAGGAGAAGAACCGGCAAGAAAATCCATGATTGAACCATGGCTTTTCTTGCTGTTTCTTCCTAATTCATTGGCCATATTACAGTTTTTATAGGTATAAGAGGACAGTATATACTAATTAACGTAGACGAATATGATTAGAAATGAAAATGCAGTCTACAGTGTACTCTCATTCAGATAAAAAGGAGTTTTATAAGATACTAGCAGTCACACCACACACTGACAAATGCTTGCACTGTCTGGACAGGTCCGCTCAAATTTGCGTGGTTATTTCCTCAAAAAAATACCACAGACATGAACCTACAGGCTTCTCATATACAAATACAAATTGTCTGGACTTTAAAAGAGACTTTGACCTCTGAGTTTGTTTCGGTGTTTCTTCTCAGAGTAGTCAGTTAGGAAATACCGGCCTCATCTAGCTAATCTTAACACGTAAAAAAAAACATGACGTGTAAAAGTGTTATTTATAACCAATTTACAAAATAAATATTTCATTTCATTTCATTTCACACACACACCATAACACGATATAAACATAACACTTCTTCTTTTGCAATCGGGTACTAACCTAGTAATCTATAACCTTCCTTAAGCTTCAAGTTAATTCCATACCAAATTTTATCAAAAGCCACTAAGTACTTTCGTTGATTACCGCGTTTCAACATACATACATTTTCGCTTTGTAATATTAGTATAGATTGACAAATGACAACATTACATTTCACTAATGAATTATGCCAGCTAAAACTTGGTAAAAGTAATAACCACACCACACCTGGACAGCTTTTGAATTTATATAAAGCACAGGTCCGTTCCTGTATGGAGTATTGCAGTCACTTGTGGGATGGCTCAGCCAAATACCAGCTAGCTGCACTTGACTCGATCGAGGTGACGAGGTTCTGGCAGGCAAGCTTCACAGCCGCTCACCGGCGAAACGTTGCTTGCCTGTCTACCTTCTACAGACTGTACTTCGGAGAGTGTGCGCAGGAGCTCCACGACCTGATCCCTTCATTCCCCTTTTACTACCGGTCTACCAGACGTACCGCAGAATACCATCCACACTTGGTCGATATACCGTCTTGTCGTACGAAGCGCTTTTCTTCAACATTCATTATGCGCACAGGCAAGGTGTTGAACTCTCTGCCGGCTTTTGTGTTCCCTGCCACATATGATCCGTGAGCCTTTAAAGTAAGAGTGAATAGGCATTTTCTGTGCTCGCTCGTTCGATCGTAGACCTCATCTTACACTTACCATCAGGTGTGATCGAGGTCAAGAGCGGGCTCATTCGTAATAAAAAATAATAATTTAAAAAAATATAATGATGGAAAAATAAATTAAATAAAAGAAACACTAGCTAGCATTTGGACCAACGCTTGGAGCCAACACTTGGACCAACCTTTATGACGAATGGTCGTGTTGCGTCGTCACGTCTGATTTCCTTGAAAAGCTGTGTAGTGAAAGTACTTTGTTAGGAAGCTGTTAATTATTTTTAATTAGTCCGGCTTCTCCCGGAATTGAAAACGTTATGACAATAGACGGTTTTAATTCCCTTTCGCAAATAATATTATATCATACTATGACATACCTACCTGTCTAGAAGGGAATAAAAACAAATATATGACCAGTCATATATGAAAACTATCACCATTTATTGAAAATACGATGTCGTTGTCGCATATTTCTGACTTACCGGTGAAAATAGCCATTTGTCATGTAGTAAGTCAAGCTAAACATTAAAAATATAATGTTTAGCTTGAGTAATTCCAGATATTATGACTACTACACTACGTATATATTTTTGTATATTTGCCGACCAAATCTGCGCTATATTTTGACGTCAGAAAGACCTGCATACTGTTATCGATATTATAACAATGTATCTATGTTTGATTATTGTCTATTGATGTCGTTTTGTACCTGCTATAAGTGAAACCTAACTTGTTCAGAAATTAAGCAACTTCCACCGTTCAAGCTTGTTGCAGTTTACAGACCTGACATTAACAGAGACCCGGTTCGAATTTCAAAATGTTCAACTTCGACATTCGAATGACGTCTTGCCTTAAATCCACGAAAATTAAGAAAAAAAAACTAAATATAAGTTTTTTTTATTGTTGATAGGCTTGCGGCGATGATGTGGTCGCAAATGAAGCACGCTTGCCTAGAAGTAACCTATTCACTCTTGACTTAAAGACTCCCAGGTTAAAGCTATCAGGAAACACAGACTGCGGCAGAGAATTCCACTCCTTAGCTGTACGCACAATGAAACCATTCCCAAAACGTTTTGTGCATATGGGTGGGATGTCCACCATGTCTGTTTGTAATTGAGCGAGTAGTAAAGAACAGTGATCGGCCTGCCCCCATACTTTAGCACACGTGGCTAGTGATAAATTCTTCTTTCAAGTCTATAATTATGCTTTACAATATTTTCCCACCACGCATTTATACTTTTGTTACTATCATGAGTAATTGAGGAACGAAAAACAGGGGGCTTGTCGATGCGACACCGCCCATATCCGCACTACGCCACTGGTAGGTTGTATAAGTAAACGTGACTAACTACTGATTTTCTTACAATGTTTTCTTTTACTATGAGTCAGCGTTGATATTGAGGTATAAATGTCATCAGGAAATTGAGAAATTTCCGATGTAGGCTCTTGTTTGACAACGTTGAGACATTCCGGTTGTGATTTGCAAATATTCAAATTGAGAGATAGTAACAAAATATAGGTACTAACAGAAATGTGTCTATGTTAGTATTAGTATTAGTATTATATACTTTATTGTACACCTTACAATAATTCATTTGATAAAAAAATTAATCACTAAATTTTTATATTTTTATAATATAAGCATTTGAGCTTTCTATAATATATATTATATTATAATAAAACACAGTTATTTTGAAATCACAGTTAGTCTCTTCGACTTCATATTTTAATTATGCGTTTCAAATAAGAATAGGAACATCAATGACCTCTATCTGTCAAATGTCACTTGAAAAGTACCGTTTGCAAAGAAATCTTATTTGCCAAAAAATAATAACGGTTTATTACACTTTGTTTAACCGAGTCTCACATCAGATTTAAATGTAATATTTAATTATTTAAAGTCATAATTAGTTTTTTTTTAATCCATACTTTTGTCTCTCTTATTTTCATTGTTGGTACCAATTCGACTGAAGTTAAAGAGGACGCATGGTGCAAAGGCCCAGCCATGACGAAATGATAAAATTTTTATTTTTATTGATAATAGGTTCGCGTTTTACCACTGAATAAGGAAAGGGGAAAAATTTTTATTCGCTCAAATTCGTAAATAATTCGTTTTAATACAATCTTGTTTTGCTCACTCTACCCAACTGGTTCGATTTGACAGCTATGACGGTGCAATATGGCGCTAAGTCGATCCTATTCTTTTGTTGAAACGTACTGTATAGATTACAAATTTACAACTAACTAAGAAATATATAACGGAAATCGAGACAAAAGCCATATCTTAAATTGAAAGTCATATTTCGATATTCCACTTCGTCACGTCTGTCACGTCACGTCTACTCTATCTATAATGTCTAATGTCCTTACTTTGGTATTGTTCGTCAGATCGTTGAGCTCCTTAAGTTCTAAGTTGAGCTACACGATAACTGACAAATGCTTGCACTGTCTGGACAGGTCCACTCAAATCTGTATGGTTATTTCCTCAAAGAGCACCAAAGACATGAACCTACATGTTTGTCATATGATTGGACCAACACAAATTGTATGGACTTTAAAAGAGACGTTGACCTCTGAGTTTGTTTCGGTGTTTCTTCTCAGAGTAGTCAGTTAGGAAACACCGGCCTCATCTAGCTAAACTAAACTAAACTAAACTTAACACGCAAAAAAACATGACGTGTAAAAGCGTTATTTATAACCAATTTACAAAATAAATATTTCATTTCATTTCATTTCATAAGATGTTTCGGCAACGGAACTGCGAAAGCTGGTAGATTTAGAAGCTAGAAATACTTTAAGATTAAATGAAGAGTATTTTGGAGAGACCAGGCTATGCGTTTCAATGTACCTATTTAGGCTTGAGAGGAGGTACCTGTGTGAATGGGTTTTATTTACATTTGAACAATTTGACTAAGTACTTTTTTTTGTAAATAGTCTCGCGTTTGAGTACTTCTAGGAATAGTACCATCTCACCTGATGGTAAGCGATGATGTGTGTGAAGATGAAGCACGCTTACCTAGAAGTAACCTATTCACACATGACTTGAATACCCCCAGCTATTAGGAAACACAGACTCCGGTAGGGAATTCCACTCGTTAGCTGTACAGACAATGAAAGTATTCCCAAAACGTGTTGTGCGAATGGGTAGGATGTCCACTATGTTATGATGGCGCATCACCTTTTGTCTTGTAGTCTGATGATGGAACAGGTTTGGTGGAATTAGATTGTGTAATTGCATCGCACACTGCCCGAAAAGTAACCGATAGAAAACCGATAGACTTGCAACTCGTCGTCGGTGTTCAAGGCTCTGGTGCTTTGATTCGACCAGTGCATCGTTGCCAATGAGTTCCTTGGCCCGCTTTTTGTTAGACTCAAACGCGTTCAGCTGTTATTTCGCAGATCCATCCCAAAGATGAGAGCAGTATTCCATACACGACTGAACCTGGAATTGATACAAATTGAGCAGCTGTTCCGGTGTGAACTACCGTCTCACCTTGGCTAGGATTCCCAAATGTTTTGATGCTAACTAATACACAGAGATATATATATACACCGATACTCTTGTTTGGCTTTTGAGGGTAATATCGCATACCAAATATATCCATATTTGTTTTCATTTCACCCAAACTAATATTTCAACATTGTTAATATAAATAGACGAGGTAGCTAGCGTTACTTCCAATTAAACTGGTTCAATGTATATAAGTAGTCGTTATTGAAGGAAAGCGTGTTATTTGTTCAGGCTTTTATTCGATAATTGGACAGAAATGTAGAGTTTATTAGAGGTTAACTCAATGTTATCGAAACACTCTCGAATCTTGGGGTCGGAGTGCTCTTTTTTAAGTTCTTTCTTGAAATCTATTTGTATACGCTTATTTCAATATTCTATTATAAATGCGAAAGTCTGTCCATCTACAACGTTTTCACTGCTAAAGATAATTGAAGATCCAGCGTCTTTTTTTCTGGGCGGGAAATTCATTAGATGACTCTTGCCGTTCTGGGTGGAGCGGAAAGGAGTGTTAGACTACAACTGACTAAAAATTCACCCTGCTCGTTCAGTTGTCAGTTGCCCTTACCTTCCGGGGTTCCTGGAGTTCTCTTGCGTTATCTCGTTATACAGGGTTGCCCGCTTACAGTGGTCCAAAGATTTTTTTCAGCTTGAGAGCATCATGAGTGATCATTTAAAACAAACTTTAGTTAAGCGAAAACTTATGGTTTAGAAATTATGTTTTTTTTTTAATTACCCGAAGTTTCAATATTTTTGACACAAAACCACTCTGTTATGAAAAGTACTGGACCGAATCGAATGAAATTTGGTATAAGCATAGTGCAATAATCTACCTATCGCGCTATAGGCTCATCTAGTGTAAATAACTAGACTAGATTATTAAAAAAAAAATAATTTCGAAACCATAAGTTTTCGTTTAACTAAAGTATGTTTTAAATGATCACTTATGATGCTCTTAAGCTGAAAAAAATCTTTGGACCACTGTAAACAGGTCACCCTGTATCATTCCCGCAACCTTGGCGGACATGGACCTATCGGGTCCCGTCAATGCTGATGACTGCTCTTTTGAACGCGCTTGGATTACGATCCGTCCGGTAAGAACCAAGCACAGATCGGCGGTAACCCTACTCGTCGTCTGTAAGACATTTTTTTTTCTGGTTGGGTAAATTATCGAATAACTTCTCCCGATCTGTATTAAGCGAAAGGGAGTGTCAGACTTCTACTGACTAAAAACCCACCCTGTCCCTTCAGCTGCCCTTCAAATGCCGGGGCCGCGGTATCTTGTTAGTACATTTCCGCAAACCCGGCGGGGCTGTCCCTAAGACCTGGGGTCTGACAAAGGCTTTAAGTCCCGGGTAATTGTGGAAATTTTCCAAGTAAGCGAAGTCGCAGTAGTTTATTTTATTTTGATTCGATTCAGAGATAGACGAAATTAGTATCGTATGAATAACTTTAAGTACCCCAGAAACGACAGTTATGTTGAAATCATTTATATGATGCACTCCTATAGCCGGACACTGCCCCCTAAGACACAGGCTTTTTTTTTTAACGTGGTAAAATTATCAAATAAGTCCTCCCACTCCGGGCAGGGTGGGAGGGACTGTCAGACTTTTACTGACTAAAATCCACGGTGTTCCTTCAATAACCCTTTACATACCGGGGCCACGGTAACGGGATGAGTCCCACGACCCCGGCAGTCTTCGGCCCTCTGCAGAGGGGGCCTCGTCATGTTGCTGACGCTCTTTGAGGCGCGCGTGGAACACGACGCGCCGTCGACCCGGGCATGGTCCATGGTCGGACAGCGAGTTGCCCTTTACTCGCTGTTCGCATGCCCGCGCCTACGGTGGCCGGAGATCGTCGGCCGACGTCCGACGCCGTGGGCGTCTACCACTGCGGCTGGGCTGGAGAGAGGACGCCATCCTCTCCCGCCTCCTCCTTCAGAAGCATGACTGCTTCGCAGAAGGAGGCGACCGCTTCCTACTCCCTCTCGCCCTGCAGCATGGCCTCGACCAAGGCCGGGCGCGAGAGGTCTCCGCCTATTGTCGCCGTGAGGACAAGTCGGTGCTCTGCCCAAGCTGGGCAGTCCTGCACCGTGTGCTCGACTGTGTCCTCAGGGCGAGCCTCGCAGTGGTGTTACCACTGCGAGGCCCAGGCGTCTCTTCCTTACCTATCAGACACAGGTACCTCCCGAAACTTCCGTGTCCGGTGAGGACCTGCGTCATGCGGCAGGTCAGGACGCCGTGACGCCGATCTAGCCACTCCTCAAAGAGGGGTCTTACCGCCGCAATCGCGGCGTGCCCGAAGACACAGGCCTAGGGTACTTTTCTTTTTAATCAAATTTTTATTTGATTCTAAATCGTATACTGTGCAATGTATATCGAAGTATTTAAATAAACTAACCATTGCTACAACCATTGGCTTCACTCCCGTGGACATAGACATAACCTCCTTCTGTTGGAGTCATTTAAAAAATATATAGAGCATAAGCGGTTAAAAGGTAGCCTATAACCATATCACATTTCATTCAAATCCACTCAGTACTTTGAAGATTAGTGTGTTCAAACAAGTTTTCCTCTTTATAATTTTTGTATAGATGGTGGTAAATAAATTATTTATTTATTCACACACAGACACGAATTCCACTTTACTTATAATTATGTTTAGGTAAAAAAATGTATACAAGATGATCATTGGTTGTTAGGACTTTGATCAATGAAACACAGCAGTTAATAACAAATCATTAGCTAACTTATGCATCCATTTTGATCTCGAAACCTGACTGTACTTATACCTGAATGTGCTGTATTTTTAAGTCCCCGTAAACAATCGTCGGTCATCCAGTCGCAAGGTCAAAGGTCAAAAGTCAAATGACACAGAGTGCTTCTAATCTGATTGGGTAAGCAGGGTAAGTTGATTAGTCTCAGTCAACTTGAGTGCTCTTTATTTAATTACGACTCCCAGAACTGGCGTTTGAAGGCAGGTGGGGTACTGTTGAACAAGTTATTAGGTGTATAGGCAGGTTCCAATTAGTAAACAAATAAAGAATGACTCACTTTTCCCCAATGGATAATTGCATGAGCTTACTTGTTTAATATGTATATACATATATATGTTTTGACTAGGGTTGCTAGATTTTTTTTACAGCCTGTAAGGGACAAATGCTTAAATAGGCAAAAAATACGGGATTTAAATATTTTTTCCGGGAAATATAATGACCCAAATTATTTATTATGTTTTATTTTTTGAATATGTAAATGTGTAACATATTTTTTTTTTGTATTTGATAAATTTAAAAACCCGTGCACGTCGGTATAAACAGACTCAGCTCAGACCTCAGTTGCTCGCGCAAAGCTGAGCTAAGTGGATGTACGCAGTGAGCGGATGATACATGCGAAATGGAATTAATATACGGGACAGAGTCGGTCCCGTCACGGCAGAACATTTGAATTTATGTTTGAAATACGGGACGTCCCGTGAAATACGGGACGTCTGGCAACACTAGTTTTAACGCTAATGCTCTGAAAACACTGAGTTCATAAGTTGTAAGGTAAATGTTATGTTTACGCACACAATATTACATTGTCTTTGATTGCGAAAAAAAATTAGTTTAGTTACACACAGATTGAGTCTGTCTTCCTGATAATAAAAAAATAGTTTAGTTACACACAGATTGAGTCTGTCTCAATATGCACAATCTAATTCTATCTAGCCAGTTTCAGAACAGCGATGCGTTGTTATTACATGATGGACATCCCACCCATACGCACAAAACGCTTTGGGAATACCTACTTTCAATGTGCCTACGGCTAAAGAGTGGAATTCGCTGCCGGAGTCTGTGTAATTGATAGCTATAACCTGGGAGTCTTTAAGTCAAGAGTGAATATATATCTAAGCAAGCGTGCTTCATCTTCGACCACATCCATCAGGTGATATGTTGGTCAAACGCGAGCCTATATCAATAAATAATATGTTTAAATTAACATGTTTATTTTTTCTTAATATGGAACGTATTTATTCTATCTTACTAAAAGTAAATGGAGTCGAATTGATTATTTAGTTCAAATTAATATAGCATTGATGTGAACAATATGTGGATAATGTCTTGAGATGCACATATAAGTATACTTGTGTAATACTTTATAATGTTTGTTTTCCCAAATCAAATGTAATAGGAATAAAAATACTTTAGCCTGTATACAAAACGTAATTCGTTAGACTGTAGGTACCTATGCCAAACGAAGTATTTTTATTAGTTTTAACATTAAATTTTTAACACTTAAAACACTTAAATAAAAACCCTAAACTACATATAGACATCTAAAAATAAACTAAAATATGGCATCCAGAAATTCGTACACATCGCTGTCAACTGGTAATATGCCCAAAAGACTGGTGGTATTGCCACGTTGTATGGCAATGCTTAATCTCTGTTCAAAGTAAAAGCAAGGGCTGGCTTTTGCCTTGGACAGAGATCACGCAAAGTGTCAACTAGGCGTCTAGATAGATCATTAAATTTGATTAATATATAATATAATAATATTCCACATATAATAAACAGATTATTAAATAAAGTAAATCCAGCCAGTAAATCAGACACTGGTCTGGTCAAGGGTATCGTGTTACCCAGCTACAGGGTTGTGGAGGTCAGATAGGCAGTCGCTCCATGTAAAACTAGGGCTTCCAATCCCGGAATACCGAGATCTTGGTATTGCGGGATCCTGCGTCATTTTCCAATCCCGCGTGATACGGGATTACGGGCGCGGGATCCGCAGGATTTACAGGGCTGAAAAAAGCATACATGCGACCTCTCGCGAGCGCGATCGCTCACCACTGGCAGCCTGCAGTGTTGCAAGCAACGCGGGGGCTGATGTCGCCCGTTTTTCACAGCTTAAGTAGCCTAATATAGCCGAATTTTAGTCAGTGGTAGCCTAAGTATGTAGCCTAAAATATCAGTAAAGTTTCTTATTCAGTATTTGTTACTGTTTTTGTGAAGAAAAAACGGTGTAATTTGATTCATATCACACTAATAGTAATACGTAAATAAATGTGGAGTTAGTTGATTCATTCATTGTTTTATTTGCCTTATATAAATGTGAATATTTTCAATATGCGGGATCCCGCAAATACCGAGATCCCGCGGTGTTGAAAATTCGTAGTCCCGCAAATACCGAGATTGAATTTAAGCTGCGGGATTGGAAGCCCTATGTAAAACACTAGTACTCAGCTTCATCAGGTTAGACTGGAAGCCAACCCCAACATACCTAGTTGGGAAAAGGCTAAATAGATAATGATAATGATAATGAGACGTAGACAGATTATTCACTCACGCTGTATACAGATGCACATAATTACATACGTATTTACTAGCTTTCGCCCGTGACTGCGGTCGCGTGGGTGGTTTTTCACGCGTAAATCCTGATCCCGTAGGAATTCCGGTATAAAATATTTATAACTTATGTGTTATTCCAGGATGTCAACTCTCTACTGACCAAATTTCATCGATCCGTGAAGTTATTTTTGCGTGAACGAGCAACAAACATACAATCCTCACAAACTTTCACATTTATGTATAGTAGTGTATAATTGGGGTTCCTGGATCAGAGATCCAGGAACCCCAATTACACTTGTGTCAAGTAAACAATCAGTCAATCAATCAATATTTTTGTGAACTAGACAATCAGTCAATCGATCAATATTTTTTGAACTAGACAATCAGTCAATCACAATTTCTATCATTCATTACATCAACATTCAAATATTATTTTCATACTTTCTATTCTAATTGATTATTTTTATATTCATTAAACTCAATCTTGATCCAGGAACCCGCAATTCTACACTTGAAAATAGGCTATCTATCAATCAATCAATTCAGAGATCCAGAAACACCCAAACTTCAACCATCATTCATTACATTCAAAAAATGAAATAATAGTGTGGTCTATGAGACTGTACTAAGAGATAAAATTTTCATTTAGTATGTATGATGGTGTGTATTTATTACGGAGTAATGTGACCTTCGAGTAAAATACCAATTACCTACATCGTTTAAAAAATCGTATTCTTAATCAGTTTTACTAGACGATAGATAGTTATTATTACTTAATGAATAAGTGACTAAGTAGTGATAGCGTATACTACCCGCAAACGACTAGGAACTGAATGATTTGAATAATCAATTTACACTATTTTTACTTTTTGTGGGTGGGTTGTGGCTGGTATCGAGATAAAAGAAACAAAGTTTGCTGTCAATTAAGTAACACAATTTATTATTATTTTATAAAAAGCATGAGAAGAATAAATAATCGATTACAAAACATTTGATTTGATCCACAGTTGACATTTAATTATAGACATTTTCCGTAATCGCATATAGATATAGTTACTTAGACTCCATTGCTTTTTAGTAGGTTATTCAGCAGACAATCAATCTCATCAATCTATACTGCTCCACTTTAGAATAAAATTATATTTTTGTTTCTTTAAAAAATAGACGTTTTGATTCGTCGACATAATCTGTTCCTTTTACAGCATTTAAATAAAAGCAATCAGGAAAAAATATAGCATGCTGCATCCATGGATCATCGTAATACTCCCAATCTTCAATGCCACCTCCGCACGAAAAGCACATAACTTTGTCGTTTAAACCACTTCCACAGTAAAAAAAACCTGCATCAGCCATTTCCATAACCAATCGTCGCTTTGAATCTACTGTAGCCCAATAATGTTGGAATGAACATAATCGAATTTTATGTACATTATATATTTCATATCTAGGGCTGAAATAATTTTGAATCATTTTTAAGAACGTCTAATATGGGTATGTATAAAAGAATAATGAAGTCTTGTATCTGATGCTCTTAATTTATAAAGATATGGTGCTCCAAATGGAACAGTAATGACCTAGATAGCACATTTCTTTGTGGCATTCTATGTCTAATGCATTTATAATAAAATAAAACAAAACATTTACTCATGGAAAAAACATTAATTATATTGATAAGATATACAAAGCTAAAAAATTACTTAACTTATATTTTTCAGGACAGCCCTTATCTTCTAAATTATAAACAATTAAAAATACTTTTATCATCAATCCACTTTTTCAAACATGTTACATTTTTTAAAGCACATGCATTCGAATGATACACACAGCTAAAAATATTGTTATTACTAGACATTCCATAATCATCAAATAATTTTTGTAAACTAGGACAGTTCTTATCTTCTAAATTATATACATTATCATGTTTTACAATGTTTCTTAGCCATAACACTTTTTCACATCCTTTAACATAAATGTTTTTATCTTTCAGATGAGGTTTAATATAATGCGGCAATTTTAAGTATGGTATAAAACCCTCTTCCCAGAAAAATTGTCTGTTTCTCTCTATCCAATTTACTTGGAATTTTTCTTTTTTTGTAAGTTTGTAAAATGGGAATGGTGGTTTGATTAATAACACAATAATTTGATTTCTGAGTGCTATTGCTATTTCTTTAACGATAAACTCATTACTTTCGGTCTTAAACCCTTGCACATCGACTATGGCGTTCATAACAATTTCCTTACAATACTGCTTAAGGGTTTATATTCAATCAGACGATCGTTAATGATTAGACAATAGGCAGATGTATTTTCTGGTATATCTTCAGAACTTTCTATTTCCAGTCTCACATCTACAGCCCCAGTTTTCAAGGCTTCGTTCTGTCTTGAGCAATCAATTACAAATAAAGGCGCCTTTTCTTTAAATTCTTGCAAATCAAGCATCGGCTCACACCGGGTGTTATAATAAGACTGACGGAATTGGGTGAACATTTCATATAATATACAATATTTGTCTTCAGAAAATTTTGCACTAACCGATTCGTATGGATAATATTGAGAATTTAAAAAAAGAGTAACATTAGTTATTTTACCATGGTCAAATATTGAACAGTCTTTAGTCTTCATATTTTTTCTATTTGTCTGCAAACCAAAGACCACATACCTTGGTTTTTCGAGCTGTGACGCAGTCTTCACAACCCAGGAATGTTTTGTAGTTCTAGGCAATAAAGGGTATTCATACAAGTCCCAATTTCTAAAAGCTATTTGAATCGGGCGATCCTTTTCTAAATATTTAAGCAAACTTAATCTTTCCCGGTCTGAAACTTTTATATGAGGCACACGCCATTGCACTCTCTCTATAATTACTTGAATGGAGTCATTATTATCATCAAGTTTAACACTGTTGAAATTCGAACTGCTTCTATTGAGTATAAGTTCATGTTTACAGTTAATCATGATTTTATTATAATCTTCCGCAAATCCTAAAACTTTATTCAGCGGTATAAGGGCACTAAAAATACCATCGTGATCTTTAACTCCTTTCAAATTCCAACCCCAAATAGCAGCAGCCTTACTTTCCCCCTCGCTCATAGACAGATATGATTTTAGAGTGGTAGTAATACCTGCATTTTTTATGCGGTCTATCTCAACACCGTTAATTTCATATCGAATGTCTTGAAATAGGAATGATATATGATTATTAGTAAAATTAACAATCTTTCGTGTTAGTTTTCCTGCTGCATCTTTCGAAGCCACGGTGGCTCGGCCTTCAATGTAAATGTAGCTGGCTGAAGGTAATACGTACAAATCTTGCTGATGTATGGGTATACGTATTTCATCATTTTCATTAAAGCTGTTGCTATATGGATTATAAGTATGAATTTCATAACTCACTATGGAGTTATCGAATTGTGGTAAATCATTCACCTGAAGAATACTCATAATTTAAATCCCAAAGCTCGAAGAAATAATTTGTTATCTTTCGTTAATTTTTTTATACTTCGTATATGTCTTCGTCTTCTGACGGTACGAGAACGAGTAAAGCTATTAACTTTGCCAGATGATTTTATATTATGAACTATCATTATTTTTATTTTTAAATCTCTCTAATAAATCTGACATTCGTCTCTTGTAACAGATAATGTTAAAGTGTTCTCATATGAGTACGACACGTAACATTTAAACCTTTTTTAAGTTTTGATAAAACCATGCTTTTTCCAAAACTCGTTAAGAAATTTAATGCATAAATGCCCACAATTGAATAAGTTATTATTTTGCAAATTATTGTAATTATAATTGATATTGTCTGAACCTACATAGCGAACAAATTCTATTGGTGGTTTCAAGTTACCGTAACTATCAAAGTATTCAATATATTCATTTAAAATTACATAGGCTACCCAATGTGTACCAGAATTTTTAGAATTATCTAAATTTATGTTTCCACACTCTTTTAAAAACGGGGAATTCGGTAAGGTATCTTTCATATACACTCCCCGAAAATATGGAACGTCTCTAGTAAAATAAACTATATCTATATTAGTAAGAGCACGATTAGGTAGCCTATGATTTAGTTTTTTCTCTTTAAATTTGTGTATATTCCAAGTCCATCTTTGTACCGGTTTAGCAGCAATCCATTTCCAATAGATACACCGCCTGCATTCTTATTATGACTTTTCATTTCTTCTAAACGCTTTTTTGCAACTCTATATTCATTTATAGTTTTGACGATTCCAGCAATTCCACTTGCAATACTGCCAGCAGCAGACAAACCAGCAAATATAGGTATTAAGGGCAGAACACCGCCAGATTTAGGAATTGGTATGATGCGTGGAACCCTGGCAGATGCATCCCGATTCAACTCTCTAGCAGCAGCATAGGCCAATTCTATTAGTTTTTTCCTACACTTTGGTTTAATTTTTTTAATGCACTTTTTGGTATGGATTACTAAACTTTTAAAGTTTTTTTTGAGTCCAGCTCCAGAACTTACTTTCGTTAGCATTATATTATTAACTAAATTGGCGGCAAGTTGTTCTCCTGTGCTTGTATCGGAAGATAAAGCACGCTTTTTTGCCATTTTTAATAAAATTATATCTGCTTTGTGACGATCTTTCAAACTCTTGGAATTATGATATGCTATATCGTGATGTTTACAATATTCGTCTAATTTGTTTACACCCCTATCACCTCGAGCCAATCTTTCACGTAATCTAGTTCCGGGGCCGCAATAATTATATCCCGGTAAATGGAGCTCAAATGGTAAATTATTAATTAAATTATTGACAAGTCCTTCTCCTTTCATGTATACAAACAGAATGGAGCCATTATTATAGAGCATGGTGTTATATTTATAAACCACTCATAAAACATTTGTATCGCCAATCCAACTATTTTCAGAGGAGGATAACCCCAACCATTTCACGAAAACTTTTCTGCCTTTTCGTTTCAAAACTTTTTCAACAAGGTAAATGTTAGGATGTTTAGTTTTTTGTAATTCTTGATCATAAAATGCTCCTAAAATTGGTTGCTCTTTAACATCTTGTAATAAATATGTAACAGGATTTGTGTTTTGAACTTTACTGATCTTAAATATCTCTGTAGACCAATTTGGAGTGTAACCTTTTTCAAAACAACCTTTATGTTTACTTATTCGTACAAAATCGCCTGTTTTAAACTTACTACATATTTTTTTCATTCCATTTTGATTTAAATATCTCCGTAGTAATTTAATTTTATTGCTATGATTCACTTGAACGGGGGGTAAACCAATTGTTCTGTGTTTGGTATGATTATATCTATTAATGATATTTGCAAGTGTCCCGTCCGTCCATTTATAATTCCCTTTGATACTAAATTCCTTGAAAAGCTTACTTTTGATCGTCCTTATTAACCGTTCTACAATTGAAGCCTTTTTCGTTGAATACGTGCAGTAGTGGTTGATAGAATAATTTAATAATATTTTTTTTAAACTTTTATTGTAAAATTCTTTTCCTAGATCTGTTTGCAAGTTTCTAGGGATACGTTTTTCTCTACTCAATAAAGTATTGAAAGCCTCAGATACAGTTTGTTTATTTTTTTGTTTAAGTGGAATAGCCCAAGCATACTTAGAGAATCCATCAATGATGAGTAAAATATATTTGCAGTTGTTGTTAAATTGGGAGAAACTTTGCAAATCCATTAAATCTGCTTGCCAAAGATCATCGATATCTTTTAATATTACATGTCTTCGTGGGAAATTTATTCTTGCACTTCTATGAATTTCGTTTATAATTTCTCTTTTCACTTTGCTCATTCTTTCGACTATCACTTCTGAATTACAAAATTAGACTAAGTAAAAGTTTATATGATAAACCCTTTTATTCTTCTATTACACCCGCTTCCTTTAGCTCTTCAATAATTGATAAAATTTCGTTATCGAGATTAGTATTACCTGCCGTTTTTGAAGCAATCAAAAGTTTAAGCCTGTCCACTAATTCATTAGGATCATCCCAATAAACAAGTTCAGTATTTTTTTTATATTTTTTAAGATATGGTAGACCAGCACCTCTTTTTTGCCTAGATTTTACATCTGTAGGTTCTTGTCAGCATTCTGAAAATAACGGTTTGATCACCTGAGAATATTTTAAACCTTTATCACCTTTAATCTGACCTGCAGGGTTAAAGTCTCTTTTATGAGCATTAGTTGTGAGGAGTATTTCTTTGTACACCAATTTATCTTTTAAATTGACCAAACTTAAATCAGGTTTTTTGCGAAGCAATAGTTCTTTTAGACCAGGTGTTATTTTATACTGTTTATTAGCTATACGAATGTTATACACTTTACCAGAGTTCTCATGAGTGGTAGATAAATTAACTATTGTATTTCCGATCATATGTTTGTTATTTTCACTACGTATACCAAATGGTATATTCATATCTTCGTATATTTCAATGATATCTTCTTTTTTCAACGACGCGTTATTATCTTTTTCTGATTCATTATCTCCTTCATCTTCCGAATAAAATTTTTCTACTGAGCTTGACTCATTAGATGATTCATGTTTGTACATATCATGATATTTATCACATAAAAATATTTTTGAACTTATATCAGTGTGTTTAATTTGGTCATCATAAGTATCTTCATTTTTAATTGTAGAAACTTGCTTGTTATCTACGATAGCATTAAGAGGGTCTGCAAGAGGCTTAAAAAAATACTTCAAATGAGTGTCGGTGTTAAACTCATAATCTTTCATTTGTTTCACTTTTTTCTTTATAGCGTTCGCAGACTTTATTAATTGATCTGTAATTTTGTGGTCCATTATACGACTTATACTGTGAAGCATTTATGCTCAAATGATATATGTTTTTCTGCACTCATAATTTATATAACTATTAATCACAATAAATAAAGTTGTCAAATGAGTGTCTATATCTGCCTTTGTTTAAGTCACAATCCTTATTAATTGTCAAAAAATCATAAGGATGTATCCAGATTTTAGAACACAGATCTTTGAACTTCGACCACTCTATGTCAGAACTAACATGTTCATTGTATATATGTTTCATGTTAACTTCATCTTGCTTGAAAATCATCAAAAAGTTAACATTGTCACGTAATAACTGCTTTGGTATTTTTGAATACGTTTGAGATAAATAAAAACAATCTATACCTCTGTGTCTGCCCATTGTAAAATAATTTCGTATATTAATTTGCTTTTCACAAACCACATCATCAAAAATAATAACAGAATTTGGTAATGCATCGTTAGGATGAATAACTTCGTCATCAGAATTAAATTTAAAAAGTCTTACTTCTGGCACTCTTTCTAAAATTTGTTTTAGAAAAATATATTTTGGCTGAAAGCTAGTCTTGGAATACAGGTAAACATTTTTAAACTTTAAACCATTTTCATGGATTAACAGACTAATCATGACGTTCGTTTTCCCACAATTTGAAGGGCCACATATTATACATCTTATATTATTCGGAAAAAGAACACTATGCTTTGCATGTAACTTATTTTCCTCTACATCAATATTTTTAACTTCTAATGACACTGGTTGCTTGACCCACTTCATGTTTGTATCTGTCAGAAAAATTAATATATTCTAGTATATATAATGCTTATCAGTGATAAAGAACGGTAAGTAATTATAACCCCAATAATCAGATCATAGTTCTTTTAGGTTTCGTCAAATAAGTTGACAAATAAATAAAATGGTAGTATATACGTATATAATATCTATACAGGTAATGTTGATCAAGAGTTACTAATAAAACAGCAAATTATAGAGTACAAGTAAATATGTATGTATTAAATAACAACATAATAATTTATTCTATTTATAATTATAATTATTGACAATTCTCATATTTAAATTTATCATATAATAAGTTTACAATTAATGTATAAAAATACTCGATTAACATATGTAATCACAATGACCCCAAGGTACAGTGTCTATTTGATTTCCCAGAACATGCCTTTTATCGTCTATCCTGTTTAAAACTACTTTATTTACTTCTTGCGAGAACAGCACATGCTTCATTGATTTTATCATATTCATCTTACGCTTTAATGTTAAATTTTTAAATAAAACATCTTTATAATTTGATGATTTTAAACGTCTTGTTACAGGCTTTGATATGCCTTTAGCCTTGTTTATTTGTGTATTTAATGATTTAATGCAATATAGCTTTGCTCTTAAGCCTGTAAATTCAGTAATTGGGTCACCTCCTAACTCATCTTTAAATAAACCAGGAATTTTTTCGTTCACCTTAGGAATAAAGTAATGATTATTAGTTCCAAAATTACTTGTATCAAATTCTGATATATTATCATACATGTCTTTATAAAAGTCTTCGGTCTGTATTAAATACAACAAACTATCAGTATCAGTGTAGCATAATTTAGCTTTGTCACCATATTTATTCTTTATGAAATTATAATGATAATTATATAGATGACACTTAGAGAATTCTAGCACCGCAAATCCAATATATATCGGTCTGTCTAAAACAAGTTTCATGGGACTCAATTGTACGGCTATAAAGTTTTCATTAAAGATAGAAACACTTTTTAAATTAGGTTTTGTAATTAATTTCTGTGCACCTACTATTTTATTCGTTGTATTCAAATCATCACTCCATTTAGTGACTAATTTAACCTCCACTTGCTTACGTTTATTTTCAATAGTTTTGCCAAATATTGAGTTATTTAAAAGCTTAAAAAAATCTCTTTCGAATGATGTTGAAGCTGCTTGTCGTAAGCTAGTATTTAAGTCTATATACTTTTTCAAAAAATATTCTTGTTTAAAATAAAGGATTCTATGAATTTTTTTTAAAACTAGACCATTTTTAAGACATGATTTTAAATGAACATAGTGAATAACGTAGTTATATTTATCATACAAATTTGCAATTAATTTTGGTGTTTTCCCTCCAATAGGTATGAATTTCTCGGGAGCAAAAGGCAAGTCGCTATGTAAATTATGTAAATGATTTGGATACGCTAAATCTACTTCTAAAATGTAACCGTACTCGCCATTATCCGGAACATCAAACAAATTAAAATTTTTGATATCATTATTTTTCATAAATTTAAACTCTGATATTGGTAATTTTTTAGTCATAGCATATCCATAAAGATTATTACAGTCTAAATATATCAAATATGTTGATGGTTTAGAACTATCGAAATAAGGTAAATAAATGTTATTGGCTTCAGCATATCGATGAGAGCACTGCGCTAATCCTCCACGTATTCCTTTTTCCAGCATTTTATAAATGTCTAAATCATTAATCAATTCCAACTGAACACCTGTGTAAAGGAGCATAGCATCCCAACTTAATCCAGGTGAAGTCACATAATACGCTGGATCGAGTTTGTAGTGCTGCAGACAAATATTTCTAAAATTTTCAAATATGTCACATAATAATAGTACGTCACACTTTAAATACAAGTCAGTATATTCACCAAGAGAACTAATTTCAAAACATTTCCACACAGTTTGGGCACGTTGATATTCAGTATCTGTTATATGTTTCATCTGTAAAGTGTTATAAAAATGATTCTTTGCTGGAAGTTGTGTTTCATCATATGTTTGCCATGAACAAATGTACTCATACGGATATACGCCTTTGCTTCGCAGTAAACTTAATTGGCTTTTATCTGGGAAATGTGATGATAAATGAATAAAATCGTTCTCCGTTAAACTTTTACTCAAATTGTCAATACTTGAACTAAGAAATTGAAATGAATCTATAAATTTAATCTGTATAGGTTTACATCCTGTACCGGTTTTGATTATTTTAGTTATGCTTATATATTTTTCTTTCGTTTTTGGTATAATTTTTATCTCGCCATCATATTTCGATAATTCTGTTATAAATATATGAGAATCATAACCAGATAAGTTATGAAAGATAACAGGTATAAATGAACACACTCTATAAATTAAATTGCAATGTGAATGCGCCGCGCCTCTATACTCGGATGTAATATGATCATGATCACAAACTTTATCATCAAATAATAAATGATTACAGATATGGCATGAAGTTGCTTTGTTATAATTATCAGTTTGCTCTCTCGTCATAGATCTCATGGGTTTCTTAGTCATTAAAATTTTGTGAATTAACTTAGCTTCTTTAATTAATCTCTCAACAAACACTTTTACACAGTCAGGTCCTCTATATGTCACGAATTTGTTCAAGCTCCTATCATGTGAGCAACATACATAATATGCAAAACAAGACGGTTGATGTAGTTTATTTTTTATCGTACTTTTATCATTATTGTTTTCTTTATAATTTAATAGTATACTTTCAAAGTCAGCATAAATCACAAAGTTAATTTTTTGCTTTCGCTCATAATTTTTGAATTGTAATGTATTGTTTTTATCAGGCAGTATGGTTAAAATTTTGGAACAACTATGAGAATGATACTTTTTTTCAGTAGTAAAAAATTGCAAACATGTTTCACATAAATGTATTTGACCTTTGTGACATGTAACTTGTCGTCGCACTAAACGCAAAAGGTTTTTTATCAAGCAATAATGACCTTTGTTTTGTTTTTCAAAATACAGTAAGTTAATATGTTTATCTTTCTTACAATTCGTTACATAAAGAGGGCCAGTTACAGTACAACGTTCATCTAATCCATAAATATTAATACTCAACTCACAATTATTCTTTTCAAACAATTTGATATCTTTAGGTAAAGGTGGAAATGAAATTCCTTGTATATTAAATATTGAACTTAAGTGTGGATAGGAGTTTGTTCTACAGACATTACTTTTTGCTGGAAATAATGCTGCAGCAATACTCCATAAAAAACAGTATTCATCATTATTGTGTATATTCAAACAACTCTTTGTGTTTTTAATAACTTTTGGTAGCTCTAAATAAGTACCACCTCGCATGGGGGAATATTTATTAATATTTATTTCTAAATGACTTATACAGACAAATGACCATCCAGATTCACAATGCTCAAATTCAGTAAGTTTTCTTTTAAATATTTCTATTTTATTTGAGAATAAATCATTAAAGTCAGTACTGCTGTATACAGTTTCATATTTCGTATTAAATGACTTGAGCTGCTGCTCATTTAATTGTGGTAGTAAAAAGTAAGCAAACAGTTCGAAGTTAACTTTAATGCACGTATGTTCCAGTAATGATAACTCAATGATTTTCAAAACATCTTTTCGCTTATCACCCAAGAACGCCTCCAGTATGAGGTGCTCGTCTTCTATTGATGGGTTTAAGCGGTAAGTCATAATTCTATTTTTAAATGCTGTAGCTACAATATCAACATTTTCAAACTCTGACTTTATTAAGGAATTCGATTTATGAATATTCGTTCTCTTATGATATCTGTATTTATGTTCTGGGATCTTAATTCTGCATTTATCACAATGAATATACTTTGATAAAGAATTTGGCTCATAAACATTCGTATCGTATTCATTTTCTGGGATATCAATCTGGTATTTATAATTATTATTATCAGAATTTGCTGATGCCCCATCACTGGGGTGTGTAACTGGAAAAAGAACAATATTTTTATTGTATAGTTTAATTATTCGAATTAAATGCGGTTACAAAATAATATCTTAAAATAAACTCATTCTCTAAGTGTATAATGATCATAATTATATGGTATAGCATAGATCTCATAATGTAAACGATTTTTAAGACTATTGATAAGAGCTTATAAAAGTAGGAGCACATTTTTTAAACTCCTTCCTAGCGCTTGTTATATAAGCATTTAGGTGATGCCAGGACTCTGAATCCTCATCGCATTTGTTTTTAATGGTGATTACTGAGTGCCGCCACCTATTTACTGGTTGGACCCGCTCTATTTCATCGCATTTGTATACTTTGAGTTCTATATAGAACTCACCTCTTTTTTGCTCGTTAATTTGTCGTGAAAATCCGTTCGCTAGTCTCCTCGTGATGTATGAGTATATCGGGGGAGTATTTTTGTCCGCAACAACATCAATTTTATCATCGTCACTGTCGCTCCCAAACAACTCGCGAGCCGTTGACTTGGTGACAGGAGTGATTGGGTGAATGGTTGGCTTAGTTTTCTTACCCGTAGATGGGTGGGAGCTGCTCGCCGACGAATGCTTGCGCTTTTTGTTCTCCTTTGGCTTGGTTTTCACAGGTGCATGCTCCCCGTCTGCCGATTCGTCCTCCGAAGGGAAAATATGGTCAGCCGTGTTCTTGGACCTGTAATAAATAAAAACAATGAATTAGTACATTAACAATTAAATTGGTTTTAATTATGTAGACAACACTAAGTGCATGAATTTATTACTTGAATGAATGAATATTAAAAATTATGAATCACTGAACACCTTTAATATTTATAGATGATAGACTCGCTAACTTAACTGAATTATTGAAGAGGTTAATACATGAATGATCGAATAGTGACAGGTGGATAACAAATTTACTACATTTCTTATCCACTCTAATTATTCTTTCTTGTTACTAATAAGAAACTTTAACAGATAACACGAAGTATATTGAAAGGTGAGTAGATACTTACATTTTAGAAGATTGACGTTCTTTGGTAGTGTAAAAACTGTAAGATGTCACTCCTCCTAGCTGAAGTGTTGATGTGATCCAGCTTCTGCAGGATGCACTCTTAAATAGTGGTAAATCTACGTCACGATATCCCATATATGGAATAGGGACACGCGTTACTAAAATGCTTTATCAGCCCTAACACCAAATATGTAATCGTTTACGTTGTAGAAAAATATCTTGCTAAAATATAAACATCAAGATAATGCAATTTGAACTAATCTTCATCATATAAGATACCTACCTACCTATGTAAATTCGCTAAGTTGGTGGGTGGTCCGGTTCATATGTCTATAAGGCCCCTTCTTAACTAGACGGCTTTCCGCTTGGTCTAGGCACGGTTTAAAACCGTGTCTACGTCCGGTTGTTAGTTAGGTATGAGATACTATAGAGGTTTGTTAACGACACCGGTTCGTGAAGAACCCGGCACGGCGCCGGCCCGGTTAGAAATTTTCTCGTTAACAGGGGCCTTAGGTTGCGCTCTGGGTGATGCCACTTTCTGTGTGTTGACTTTTAAGTCACCAGTTCATAGATAGCGATGCAGTGTGGTAGCGTTGCGGTGACGTTTGTATTGTTCAAATCTGTATTAGCGCGGTCATACATGATGTGGACACAGAATAATAATAGCGTTTTTAGGCGGATTTCTATGAAGTTAAACTAGTGTATCGTATCTATCCAGGCACTCCCTAACATTTAAACGTCACAGCGACGCTATCGCACCGCACCGCTGTCTATTTACCAGTGGCTTTATATTATGGAATGCATTCAATTGTAATCTGAAACTGTAGAGCATCGTATTGTCTCGAATATATAAAGTACACTTACATGTGTGTACTAATTTTTTCACAGCAATTTTGAACTTTATAGTCATTCAAAATTATTTATTAGAATCCTATAAAAAGGATAAATTATCTTGAAAATTCAAATATTATTTAGTTTCCTACCATCAAGCGCCAGTAATCAACGAGTAATAACTATGTCGGTGAGTATTAATTTAATTATTTTATTTTATATTTAATTTTATTGCAAAGTTTAACTTGATTTAATGACAGAGCCAAGCATTAGATTATTGACTTGAATAGTGGAATGCTTGCAATAAATAATTATAATGTATTTTACGCTCAATTCCATCACTCCTCCATCACACGAATTTAAAATATTATGTAGACCTTTTATGAGATATAGGGTAGCTTTTTTATTTTTTAAACTAAGTTATTATTAAAGTTTTAGTTTAAACAAACCACGAGAATAGTTACGTTGGTAGAGTGGTTGATAAGTGGTGCTATTTGTCAAAGGGCTTGGGTTCCGTTTTCTAGCCAAGTTAGAAGCCAGCAATTAGGTACACACGGCTACATATCAAGCTATACATTTTCCGTACAGTGAGAGGTCTGCTTATACTATATGCAGCCGTGTGTGGAAATATATTATTTGATAATAGGTACTATTGTTTGAACGCTTTGTTAAACTTTATTCATGAAGTGCAAAGAAAATAAAAAATAATGTATTCTGTTTCAGATACCGAGTTGGGTTTATTCACCGACTTCACCTCAGTTAATGATAGAACATGATGTGATTGATAAAGTCGTAAATTATTTGGATGAGGAAGAACAACAACGAAACCCATTTGCTTCAAATACAAATACAAATAATAATAAGGAGTTGATAAGTTTTTACAAAACGGTTTCGACCGGTGGCACAAAAGTTATACGGATCGAAATTTACGATGCAAACCAATTCGAAAGTAATTCTATGTGCCAGTGCAGTGCCGAAATATGTGTTCAGCATATTGTGAAGAGCATTGACACTGATAACATCTACCTACGTGTCAAAGACATGCTATCGTATTTAAACAATACTTTTTATCAATCCTTGTAAAAGAAAAAACGGATCACCTAGAAGCACCTGGATCCTTAATTCCTACTTATTTTGTTTAATTAATTGTAATTATTTTATTTATTTTATTTGTAATTATATGAAGTAATAAATACTTGTTTATTCATTGCAATAACGTAGTTTCATTACAGAAGCTGTAAAACTAAATCACCTGTAAGACTCTAAGTATATTTTCATTACTTTAACGTAATTCACCAAATAATATTCATTTGAAAAAATCTGCTAGTCATTAAAGCAAACATTGTGGTATAAATATCACGTAGCAACAATGCTCGTCCATTTGTGAGATCACAGCTGCATTGAGCAGATCAAGTATCTAATTTTTGCTAAGTAATAAAATAATATCAGATACTCGAAACCAAACACACATGTAAAAGACCGAGTTTAATGAATATAAAAATAATCAATTAGAAAGTATGAAATAATATTTGAATGTTGATGTAATGAATGATAGAAATTGTGATTGACTGATTGTCTAGTTCACAAAATATTGATCGATTGACTGATTGTTTACTTGACACAAGTGTAATTGGGGTTCCTGGATCTCTGATCCAGGAACCCCAATTATACACTACTATGTATAACTAGCTTCTGCCCGCGACTTCGTACGCGTGGGAAGGTTTTCCCTCGCAAATCCCGATCCCGTGGGAATTTCGGGATAAAAAGTAGCCTATGTGTTATTCCAGAATGTCAACTATCTACTTACCAATTTTCATTAAGATCCGTTCAGTAGTTTTTGCGTGAAAGAGTAACAAACATCCATCCATCCTCACAAACTTTCGCATTTATAATATTAGTAGGAAGTAGGAAGTAAGTATATATTAAGTATTAGTATATATAAGTATATTAGTAAGATAAGATATAGGTAGGTTGCATATTATCTCAATTCGAATCGATTTGAGATAATATTTTTTGTGAAACGGAAAAGTGTTAATGCAACAAGAGGCATTTTATTTATTTATTAATCCGCTCACAGACTTTTTAATAGAACTAAGCTGTTGTCGTTCCAGTTCAACCTCGTTTAGCATGCAGTTGTGTAATCAGTGTTTTCCATAAAGCGGCTACTTATCTGTCCTCCAGTACATGGTAACTGGATAATAAGGAAGAAATTACCTCAGAATTTCTTACTACGAACTATGTCTTCTAATCTATAAAAAAGGCAGAATGATATTTTATTTTATTGTTCAATACTTACAGGCATTTGTAAACAAAATTTCACCTGTTTTTAACCGACTTCTAAAAAAGGAGGAGGTTCTCAATTCGGATGTTTGTATTTTTTTTTTTATGTTTGTCCGCGCATAACTCCGTCGCTTGCCAACCGATTTGAAAAATTCTATTAGAAAGGGTATACTTCCCAAATGGTCCCATGAAAATTTTATCAAAATCGGACAAGCCGTTTCTGAAAAATCAACAAAAGTCTAAAAAAAATTTATGTTGATCTTTTCGTTTACTCTGCATTGCGTTTTTTGATCGCGCATAACTCCGTCATTTACGAATCGATTTGGAAAATTCACTGACCCACTAAAAAGCATGAAAATAAAAACTTTTTTGCAAAAAATAAAACAGACTTCCATATCAAAACACTACAAAGCCAAAAATAATTTTAATTTCGGAAGGCGGTGTAAAAAAAAAAAGAAAATACAAAACCAATAACACCGTCTACCGAAATTAAAATTATTTTTGGCTTTGTAGTGTTTTGATATGAAAGTCGGTTTTATTTTTTGCAAAAAAGTTTTTTGAACTCATTACCAGAAGAAACACGTAAAGAATCAAACAAATTTTATGGTGGCAAAAGCTGGGACATTTTCTTACCGACGATCTTAAAGACAATGTTGACATTGATAGGGAGCGCAGGGCGTTGGCGGTTCGAGGGAACATGCTGGCCCAGAGATTTGCTCGTTGTAGTGATGAAATTAAAATTACGTTGATTAAGGCGTATTGCCGGACTTTCTACACAAGCAGTCTCTGGGTCAAACATACCAAGAATGCGCTGGATGTCTTGCGCATCCAATACAATAATATCTTCAGAATACTGTTGAGACTTCACCGCTTCTGTAGTGCGTCAGAGATGTTTGCGAAGACACAATATACACACTCCACGCCATTATACGCAAAAAACTCTGTTCGCTGGTCAGCAGAGTGCGGGCAAGTAACAGCAGCATTCTGTCGACTGTGGCGGAAAGATTAAACTCTCCTTTCTTGATTCACTTTATAGGAATGACTATCAACCGGCGCACGTTTCCCATAAATTGATGGTCCTTCCCATAAAGCTAGTTATAACTCATTTTGTGGATATTATGTACTAACCCTAGCCGAAGCATTATACTAACACATCTATGTATTTTTAATCTGAAATAAAGAATTTGAATTTTAAAAACGAGCGGGCTCAGCAATTTTACGCATAAGTTTATATAAATTTTAATTGAATTGTCCTTACATAATAATATAAACTAGTCTCCCGCCGAGTCTGTCTGTATGATGATAAACTCAAAAACTACTGAACAGACTGTTATGCGGTTTTCGCTAATGGTTAGAATGATTCATAAGAAAGGTTTAAATGTATAATTTACTAGCGTCTGTCCGGGACTTCGTAAGCGTAAGAAGGCTATCCCGCATAAATCCTGTTTCCATGTGAATTCCGAGTTAATAGAATAGCCTAGGTAGGTATGTGTTATTCCAGGATGTCAACTATCTTACTTACTTACTTACTTAATTTCATTCACATCCGTTTTTTAACGCAAAAACTACTGTTTTAGAATTAAAGATTATCAAAAATCCATCCATCCATCCATCCTTCACAACCATTTGTAATATTAGGAAGATTAAGGTTTTGTGTGAATTGGCAGAATGAGACCCTGCGAAGCCAGGCAGGTCGCTAGTTACTTACATAAGATATATTATTGCATTGTGAAACCTACATTAATGTTCATTGTTAAAAGTAAATAAACCATGTTACAGTAAAGAAAAATCCTAAACCCACTGCAACAGCACTGTGTGAAGTAAAAAGCCGGCCAAGTGCGAGTCGAACTCGTGCACGAAGGGATCCATATCATTATCTATAAAAAACGGAATAAAACGTTGTTGTATGAAATATTTATTTTATTCTGTTTTTAGTATTTGATGTTATAGCGACAACAGAAATAATATATAATCTGTAAAAATTTCAACTGTCTAGCTATCACAGTTCATGAGATACAGCCAGGTGACAGACAGACGGACATACAGGCAGACCGACAGGAGTCTTTATAATAGGGTCCCGTTTTTACGCTTTGGGTACGGAACCCTAAAAATCACTAAACACAAACAACATTGTATGAAGTAGAAAACAAAACACAACCTAAATAGAAATCTACATACAAACAAACCTACCCAAAACAAAACATTTAAAAAATTCATACTCAGCATCAAATCTCAACAAAGCGTTTCTCCCGGTCCTAAGCAAGGGTCTTAGTAGAACAAAAAGAGTCTTTGAAAAGTTTCCGGCTCACTTTGTTTGTGGTGAAACCGGCCGTCGACGCTGTAAGCCTATAACCTTCTAACCCTGTGCAAAATTTAGCCAATCCTGTTGTTTGTAACTTCGCGTGACGTAGTTAACCTGGGCATTTGGGATCAAAACAGGGTAACCGGTGTCGTGAAATATTTGGAACTGTACTTAAAAGTGAAATTGGTCGTTAATATTATAATTAATAGTAACAGGCTATATATAGCCTGGCTAGTCAGCCTTGTGATCGGGAGGTTTCGGGACCTTTATAATTATTATAACATACACGTGAAATGTTATATTGATCTGTTGGATCTCGGGCTTTATATTAAAAATTACTGCTTAACTATAAATTCCAAAATAGTCTAGCAGTTTGAGTATCTTTCTTTTGTTTTTTTTTATCATAATAAATAATGAGTGTGGCACTCGGGGACTGCCGCGGTAAAGCTATTGCATAGCATTTTTTATCAACTTATGCAATTATAGTCTACACGCATACGTCTAGTCGCACGCACACAAACACCGTGCCGAAGTCTGCCGAACTGAAACGACGTTAGACGATGCACGGCTTTCAACGCCGCACCGCTCTGCCGATGCCGGTCGGAGTGGGGGGTGTTTGGTTTATTTTCGTTACGGAATTTCTTGATTCGGTCGCCGCGCTCAAAGCCCGCGATAAAAGCTATGCAACAGCTTAATAGTAATAATAATATTCCACGACTTTCACACAACGCCATCTAGTCCCAAACTAAGCAGAGCTTGTGCTATGAGTACTAAACAACTGATGAATATACATATATATTTCTAAATACATATATATTATAGATAAATTACACCCAGACAAAGAACAAATGATCGTGCTCATCATCACACAAACATTTGTCCTGGGTGGGAATCGAACCCACGACCTTGCGCATAGCAGTCAGGGCCACTGACCACTAGACCAACAGGTGACCAAATGGTAAAAAAAAAACAAAAGAAAGATATATCTAGATTTGTGTAATGTGTTGGTTAAACACAAATGTACCTATATATTTTTATTGCAGACGAATTAATGAGAGATTGTGATTGTGAATGCTATGTAGATAAAAATTGGCCAAGTGCGAGTCAGACTCGCCCATGAAGGGTTCCGTAGTAACTATAATAATATAATATAATATGTAAGTATATTTGTTTGAAAAAAAAAAACTTACAAATTTCTTAAAACTAGCTTATTAACATTTTTACAACTACGCTAAATAAATTTGTTTTTCATAGTGTTTATATGAATTACAAAGTTATATTTGCGGTTTTAGAAAATATGCTGTATCTCAACAACTGCTGACCCGATTTCGTTCAAACTAATTTTGGTTGAAAGTTTACATTAAGATCTACAGACATATATTTTTTTAGATTTTTCACTACATTATTATAGAAGTTAGAGGGGGGGAGGACACATTTTACCACTTTGGAAGCTTATATCTTTTAAACGATTGACTTTATTAAAAAGTGGGTTTAGAAACCCTTATATCATTTTTAAAGACCTGTCTATAGATATCACACACGCATAGGTTTCATGAAAAAAAAATATTTTCAGTTCTAGTTCCATTCCAACCTCCCTTTATTTTAAATATTTTTTTCTTAAAATCGGAAAGCAGTTCACAGAATACATCTACCTACTAAGTTTCACATGTATAGTCCTAATCGTTTCGGAATAAAATGGCTGTGACATACGGACGGACGGACAGACAGACAGACAGACAGACGGACAGACATCGAAACTATAAGGGTTCCGTTTTTTGCCATTCGGCTACGGAACCCTAAAAACTGGATGTTCGCTATAAAAACGCTGGATGCTCGTATATAAATGTCTATTCATAACATTCAGTTTCATTCATTGAGATTCAGTCACGGGCAAAAGCTATGACTAGCCTTCGTGACTTCGTTCGCGTGGAAGGTTCTACCCGTGAATAATGTGATAATGCCGTGGGTATTACAGGATAAAAAGTAGCTTTTGTGTTATTCCAGGATGTCCACTATCTACTTACCAATTTTATTGAGATCTGTACAGTAGATTTGCGTGAAAGTGCAACAAACATACATACATCCTCAGAAACGTTCGCATTTATAATATTATAGTAGGATAGATAGATAAAGACCGCACTATCTAGTAGTTTGAGTACCTTAAACATTTCATTTCATTATACGAGATCCTTAAAGTTTTAAGTTGAGCTAGACACTGACAAAAGTTTGCACTGTTTGAACAAGTCCACAAAGATCTGTGTGTTTCTTTCCTCAAAAGAGCACCACAGAAGTAAACCTACATGGTAATCATAGAAAAGGGACGTTATCTGCTTTTGTTTCGGTTTTTCTGTTTAGGTTAGTGTTCGGAATCGGGCTCAACGTAAAAATATCAACACGACCCGACCCGACGACTCTCTCGCGTCCACGGACGACACTCTCAACTTTCAATTCGTCTTTTTCTTGTCCGGGACAGTTGTAAATTACAGCAATAAACTTGGCCTATTTCGAAATACAGTCTACTATTCAGAAACACCGACGTCATCTAGTTTATATTTTATAAAAGATGTGTTAAAGTGTTACATACCAATTCCCAAAATAAATATCATATACCGTTAAAAATTGTCCCATCTTCTAAGCACCATTGCATCATTTATAATGCAGTAGGTATCGTTAATTCACACTTTTTTAAGTATTTTGCTGAATGTGGAGATATTGAGCAAAAGGGTTTTAAAACTGTGAATTAAATTACTCAAATAGAGACGTCAAAATTCCCACCAAAATGATAAAATTTTGCTTGCACGTGCCGATTTCGTGGATTTTTTTTAATGTATTTAATTTCTGACTGCTAATGGTTGTTCCTGTTAACATAACCAATTAGGATGAAATTCTCCTCGTAATATTCTGGTTACATAAATACAAAATCTGTCTGCTTTGTTGACTTAATTTGTAAGGTATATCAGATTTGCGGAAAGAATTCAAAGAGTCATAGAATTGTTTTTTTTTTTTTTTCAATGTGCGTAGAATTCACATTACTAGCAATCTTGTTGAGCCCTCCAACTTAGCTAAATATGCTTGTGTCTGGAGTGGTTTCACGGCAATAGTGTAATGCGTGGGGTTCGAACCCAACACCTTTGATCACAAGTCTGACACCTTAGCCATTAGGCTATTAACGAAAGTGTTGTTTTCTCTATCTCTCTTATTTGGCAAAACACTGTATTTTTTTTTTTGTTACGGTTGATGGTAAGCGATAAATGAGGTCTGCAATGTGCCGAGCGAGCCCAGAAGATTTCTATTTACTCTTGCTTTAAAGGCTGAAAGGTCATAAGTGGCAGGGAACACAGAAGCCGGCAGAGAATTCCACAACTTGACTGTGCGCACAATAAATGTGGAGGAGAAGCGCTTGGTACGACAAGACGGTATATCAAACAAGTGTGGATGGTAGCCAGCCGTGATTCTGGTAGACCGGTAGGAATCAGGTCATGGAGCTCCTGCGCACACTCCCCGAAGTACAATCTATAGAAAACCGACAGGCAAGTACCGGTTCGCCGATGAACCAGACTATGAAGCTTTAATTTATGATAAGTCAATGCAAATTACGTAACACAACAATCAGCTTATCATGTTTCCACTGCTTGGATATAGGGCTTCCTCCTGAGAGAACGGACCGTAATCCACATGCGGAATTTTTGGTACTAGAATTTACAAATTACGTACATAATGTTTATGTAGTGAATATAATAATTATGTATTATAGCCGATGTGGAAACTTGTACCGTAATCAGATCGTAACTTATTAATGTAATCAATCCTCACTTCCTAACTAATATTATAAATGCGAAAGTATCTCTGTCTGTCTGTGTGTTACGCAATCACGCCTAAACTACTTAACCGATTTCAATGAAATTTGGTACGGACATAGTCAAGAGCCTGAAAAAGGACATAGGCTACTTTTTAATGCGAAAAAAGGGGCTGTAAGATGTTGAAATAGGGGATGAAAGTTTTTATGGAAATTACGTCATTTTTAAAGTTAGAAGCTTGAAACTTATTTTTAGACTTTTGTTTAGAAAAATGTACTTGAATAAGCTATTCGCAGTAAAATATTGTAAATAGCTTATTTACTTATGAGTTTTATTTTCAAAATAATTTGTCTAAAAAATTAAAAATCTGCTGACGAAAGTCACAATTCCGCGCGGATAATGTCGCGAGCACAGCTAGTAAATTAAATAAAATTATATTACTACTAGCTTCTGCCCGCGACTTCGTACGCGTGGGAAGGTTTTACCGCGCAAATCCCGATCCCGTAGGAATTTCGGGATAAAAAGTAGCCTATGCGTTATTCCAGAATGTCAACTATCTACTTACTAAATTTCATTCAAATCCATTCAGTAGTTTTTGCGTGAAAGAGTAACAAACATCCATCCATTCTCAAAAACTTTCGCATTTATAATATTAGTAAGAAAGAAGTAAGAAGTAAGATTAGTAAGATAAGATATAGTAAGATTAGTAAGAAGATTAGTAAGATAAGATTAATCAAACAACTCAGCTCAAAAGATGTACAAATGACAGCTGGGACAAAGGCTTAAGTTGCTTCCTGAATCACGGAGGAAACTCAATAAGTTGGGATGGACTCCATCCTGAGACTCCATCCTGAGAAAGACCTCGGCAAGTGTTGCCAAATAATAAGTTTATATAGTTTGCCTTGAATATCGACCCGTACGGTAGTTATTATTTAGCCACCAGCGCCTTCGTTGTTCCTTTATTTCCTGCAACTATAAATCTTAGACAGCAGTAAAGTGCTCAGTGTTCTAGTATAGCTATAGTTTTACCAACACGCCTTGGAAAACAAGCGTTGTGTAGAGCGTTAAAATGCTGTTAGATCTTTATGAAAATCGAGGGTTTGATCATTTTCCATCGCAGGTACCATAATATTGAGCTATGGTGACCTGAAACACTCCAGGTCGACAACACAGACAATTCAAGGGTTGTTTTTGATCCAAGTCGGCGGCGCGCGCCTCAAAAAGTAGTCAGCGGCAGTGACGGGGCCCCATAGACAAATCGCCCGCGTTGCGGGAATATTCTAACGAGATACTGTGGCCCTGGAACGCAATGGTACCTGAAATAGCAGGGTGGGTTTTTACTCAGTAGACGTCTGATAACTTTCGGTCTACCCACAGCAGGAGTAATAATTTGATGATTTTCCCACCCAGAAAAAGGAGTTATTTTTGATGGCTCTAGGTTTCTAATTCTGGGTGGAGTCTTCAGTCTATGGTCCGCCAGCCAGTAACTGACATTTTTTTTTTCGGAAGAAAATCGTTCTAAGTTAAGACCTCCTTAACCTTTCTGCCAGGGTTCAAGGCTTGTTCTCACGAGTTACCGTAGCTCCAGAATATAAGGGCAACTTAGTGAACACGGTGCGTTTTTAGTCAGTAGAAGTGTGACACTCCCTTCCACTTCACACAGAATGTAATCCAGTCAAAATAAACAAAAAAAAAACTATTTAAAAAATCTATAAAACCCGAGTGATCAACTGAAGTGCAAGGAACAAGCACATTTTTATTTTAAAAAGTGACAAGCAGGCGGGACCCAGTTGAACATATTTTTTTTTTAATTTGACTGATCCGCCTGCTTGTCACTTTTTAAAATAAAAATGTGCTTGTTCCTTACATTTCAGTTGATCAGTCGGGTTTTTTAGATTTTATAAACATCTTTTTTTTTTCAACTTTTCAGTTAAAATATTAATTAACATTTTTTTAATTTTCCCGGTCGTGTCACATTGGCACCCCACCGGATTCAGAAAGTGAAAGAGCTCAAGTCCATATTTTTAAACTTTCTCTTTTATTATTTTTGCTAGTATTACACTAGAACTGAATCCGTTCAGTGGTTCTGGAGATATGAGGTAATAAAGAATATTACAAACATACATACATAACGTACATACATACATACAAGATATGCGCGAAAAACATAACCCTTCCTTTGCAGTCGGGTAATAAGTCATAACTTAGCCAAAATTCGCATAGAGCTGAAAATTGGCATAGACGTTAAATAAAATAAAAAATAAAATAAAATAGGCCTTTATTTTCTGGGATTTTACAATTATCATACAAAAATTTTATATCTATTAATTTTATATACTTGCTCTTATAATAATTATCTAATTAATACATCGGCATCTGAATTTCTCTTCCTCTTCCCAGTTTGTCTTTCGACAAAGGCCTCCTCCAAGGCTTTCCGCTTGTCCCTGTGTTTAGCTACCCGTATCCACTCGGGACCTTCCTCAAATCGTCCTCCCATCGCATGAACTGTCTCCCTCTGTTTCTTTTGTTCTCTCTAGGATACCATTCCGTAATTATTTTTGTCCACTTTTCTTTCTTATCTCTCAACATATGTCCTGTCCAACGCCATTTTAATTGCCTCCATACTTTTTCTACTTTTTTGAATTTTGTTTTTTCTTTAATATTCTCTAATCGTTCTTTGTATCTTCTTCTTATGCCCAACACGCTTCTCTCTATTCCATTCTGACACACCTTAATTTTGTGTTGTTGCTGTTCTGTTAGCGCCCATGTTTGGCATTCGTATATTAAGCAAGGCAAAATGCATACATCAAAAACTTTCCATTTTTCTGCCATTGACATCTCTTTATTCTTCATTATTTCGCTTAGTGACCAAAATTTCTTCCAGGTGTTGACTATTCTTCTTTCGATTTCTTTCTGCATTGTCTCAGTTGGTGATACTAGTTGACCTAAGTAAATGTACTCACTTACATATTCTAACGGTTCATTGTTAACCCTTATAACGTCTTTTCGTGCGGAATTGGTCATTATCTTGGTCTTCGTGAGGTTCATCGAGAGACCTGCATTCGCACTTTCGTTCGATAGTTGCTGCAGCATATTCTCGAGGATCTTAGGGCTTTGCGAGAACAGTATTAAATCGTCAGCAAATCTCAAATGACTTAATTTTTCTCCGTCGACGTTAAGTCCATTATAAGATCATCCCATTCCAATTTTGTAAAGATCAACTCCAATACAGCTGAGAATATCTTAGGCGAGATAGGATCACCTTGGCGGACTCCTCTTTCGATTGGAAATTCCTTGCCAGTAGTCTCCAGTCTTATTTGAGCTGTACATTTACTGTAAATGTTTTAAGTATACGTATATACTTTTGATGAATTCCTTGTAGCTCTAGTGCTTGCCATGTATAATTATGTTCTAGAGAGTCGAACGCTTTGTTGAAGTCTACGAAGCCCAAATAATATATTTTATTGTATTCGCTGTATTTCTGCAACATTTGTCGTAATACGTGGATATGGTCTATGGTCGAGAAGTTACTTCTGAATCCCGCTTGTTCTTTCGGCTGCTGTTCATCCAATGTGTTAGTTAGCCGTAGAAGTAGTACTTTAGAAAAGATTTTAAATAAATTGGACATTAAACTTATAGGCCTATAGTTGCCAATATCCCCTTTGTCTCCCTTTTTATGCAGTAATATTATTATTGATTTAGTCCAATCTTCTGGTATCTATCTAATAATCTTCTGTTTCTAATATTTCGTTAAATAAACTTGTCAGTTCGGATATAATTATTGGCATTGTTATTTTTAAAAGCTCATTCGTGATTTGATCGGCACCTGGTGTTTTTTCTAGCTTCTGTGAGTTTATTGCTTTCTCTATTTCTACTTTTAAAATGGGTGGTATAGACGTTAAATACATCATTATAAATAAAATGTCATCACATTTGATAATTTCGCCACAAAAAATACTTTTACCTTTTGTCAATGTGAATTCACTTGTACCAGAAATCTAGGTGAAGTGTATTTTACAGACTGTTCATATTTCTGTTTGGTAGTAAAAGTGGAAATGATCGGAAGCGAGGACTGTATTAGCACCGAACCTTAAACGTTAAAAGGGTGTTCGGGCAACAAAGGTCAATTGACCTTTACGACCCAATTTGATTGAAAATGATCTGACATTATATACACACTTTCAAAAAATTCCCCTCAACAACCCTTCATTTGTCGGGATGACCTGAATTTTTATCTGTCACGCTTAAAATTGATGTGAAATATCTATACGTAGGTACCCGTACCTATTGTTTTTTAAACCAGTCTGTTGTGAAGCCCTCAATTTTGTTTTTTTTTTTTTTATGTTATTGCGTGAGTTTGTGAATATAATAGGATTTTCTCGTTGGTTTGTTGACCGTGGCTGACTGGGGGTCTTGTGTTTAAGTATGCGATCAAAATTTATTTTGCTCTAACCAATTTATAAAAACTTTAATCGTTTTGTTTCCATGTTTCTTCTCAGGATACTCTGTAAGGAAACACCGGTCTTATCTAGTTGAGACTGATCAAATACGTGTAAAAGTGTCACGTTTAACCGAATTGTAGAATAAATTTTGTTTATGTTAGTTGATATTATTTATGTTTTCTTTTTTTAATAAAGAATGGGACCGCACTTGACCCCGAACCTGATGGTAAGTGTAAGATGAGGTCTACGATCGAACGAACGAGCCAGAAGATGCCTGTTCCCTCTTGCTTTAAAGCCTGACGAGTCATATGTGGCAGGGAATATATAAGCCGATAGAGAGTTCCACACCTTCGGTAACATTGCCGTAATAATTGTGAAACCTCTTCTATTTAACATAAAACTAACAGTTGCCAACAATTGTTTTGTTTCACTAATTGGAAAAGTTGGAAGAGTGACAAAAAAGCTGCCGTCGGTTTGTTTTTACAATATTACTAGTAACATGGTTGTATGTTATTGTACGAGAAATTATATTCTTATAAAATGTTTGTATGCGTTTTCGATCGCAATGCAAGCGATGGAGTAACAGCCTGATCTGACATCAACTACACGGTAACTGGATCAAAAAAGTTGGGAATCCTAGCTAAGGGGAGACGGTACTTCACATCGGAACAGCTGCTCAATTTGTATCAAGCCCAGGTTCGGTCATGTATGGAATACTGCTTTCATCTTTAGGATGGATCTGCGAAATACCAACTGGACGCGCTTGAGTTTATTGAGAAGCGTGCCATAAGAGACTCATTTGCAACGATTCACTGGTCAAGTCAAAGCTCCAGAGCCTTGAACACCGATGACGAGTTGCAAGTCTATCGGTTATATTTCGGGGAGTGTGCGATGGAATTACACAATCTAATTCCGCCAAGCCCGTTCCATTATCGGACTACGAGACAAACGGCGAAGCGCCATCGTTACATGGTGGACATCCCACCCATACGCACAAAACGTTTTGGGAATACCTTCATTGTGCGTACGGCTAAAGAGTGGAATTCCCTGCCGGAGTCTGTGTTTGCCGATAGCTACAACCTAGGAGTCTTTAAGTCAAAAGTGAATAGATTACTTTTAGGTAAGCGTGCTCCATCTTCGACCACATCATCAATTGCCATCAGGTGAGATAGTGGTCAAGCGCGAACCTATTTTCAATGAAAAAAAAAGACGAAATACCTTGGCAAGTCTGTTTGCAACTCATTAATACGTCACACTCAGGCGACACTGAATAATCTCTTAGATTTCAATCCAGTAAACGATCAATTTGCTATATAGAATGGGTGAAGATATATGGAATGAAATACAGATGGATGAAGATATCAGAAGTAATAAATACTGTGAGAAAGATGAAAGAGCCGTCAGCAGTATTGACGGGGCCATGCCTGCAGGACTTACGACACACAGCGGCCCCGAGACATACGGGCCAATGAAGGAGCTTGATGGATTTTAAGTCAGTAGAACTCTGACCCTCCTGACCACTCCAACATAAGTGGGAGGAGTCATTATTCCCCCCAGATAAAAGGAGGTATAATCTATATAAATAAAAATGAATCGCTAAATGTGTTGCTAAGCGCAAAACTCGAAAATGGCTGAACTGATTTGGCTGATTTCTTTATTGTTGTGTTTGTTATCGTCAGGAGAAGGGTTTTATGAAAGAAAAAAATTAAGAAAATTGCGCGCAAAATTATAAATTTTAAGAATACCATATTATATCGCTTTTGATAATATAAACATTTTTAATGTAACCTTATAGCATTAGCGCTTTTGACAATCTAAACTTTTTTAATGTAATCTTATGGCGTTTGAAATAATGTTGTCAGAATGCCTGCTGCAAATATCGTCAAAGAAGATTTAAAACAGAGGCTTCGGTCGGAGTTACTATATTGATATAAAATAATTAATTTATTATTTCTTACAAAGATGATCTAAAAAAACTGAATTACTTAGTGCACATCACGGTTAGTTCAGAGCGATCACGCCTAAAATTAAAAGTTCAGTTTAATATGGATTTTTGGTAAATTTGGATAGACATACACGTTACTAACATAACACACATGGCCAGTAAAGTTATATGTCACATATTCGCGTGTCGGAATACCAAAAAATACGCGCCGAAAAGAAAAATAAGAATATTGTATATCATAAAGCATTAGAATAATAAACACTTTATTTTGAAATATATTTTTTTATTATTTAAACCAATTCAAATTTAATATTCATAGTTATGACAGGACAACGTCTGTCGGGTCAGCTAATTATTATTATTTTTAAAAGAAAACTAACCAGCAATGTGGGTAGACTTCTCATTTCTAACAATCTTGTTAACCCCTCCAACTAATGCTTATGTGTGGGGTGTAACAATGCTTGTGTCTGGAGTGGGTTCACGGCAATTGTGTAATAGGTAGGGTTCGAACCTGTGACCTCTTGATCACAAATCCGACTCCTTAGCCATTAAGCTATTGTCGCTTAAAATTGCAAAAAAAAACAAAGATTATAGACCAGATAATACATTTACCATTTTCCCAGAATTTTTCAACTTTAACAAGTAACGTGCTACGTTTGTAACTGAAAATGGAGTAGAAAACTTTTTAAAACTGTTCGAAATGTTTCTGTTTGCGTAAGGAAATGTCGTAAGCGTTTCATATTTATTGCTCTCAAATGATTTGCGATGTGTGTTCTAAAATTCGAAAATGTTCTTACTTGGCACGTTCAAACTTGTTTTTCGATTCTGATACTGTTTTGTTTTTAAGGCGCGAGTTGAGATTATTTTTTGATTACACACACACTTATATATCCCCATTTATATTAATATAACACCTTTATTTCACATAATTGTAAAGAGTATTTTCTTTATAGTTTAAAACAGTGGGAGCGTAATTGGCTGAATTATTACTTATTATAATTTAAAAAAATACACTTAGGCGTAAAGTACTCATTCACGCTGCTGTTGCCCAGAAATGTGTCCAGAAGTACGTTGAAGCATACGTAAGCATTGTACGTTGAATGGCAACGCTTATTATTTGGCTACTACCATTTAAATTAGTTTACAACGATCGCTATAATTGCTTCCAAACCTATTTTATTAAGCTGACACATAAAAACATTAATGACGCTGTATCAACAAATCCTTGTCTCCAACATTCCTTCCAAATAGGGCTGCCATAGCCACAGACAAATACTTCAAAAACCCCGGACCTTTGGGTTTAATCTACATTTTTCCCCGGACCCTCTAGAAAAATTTATTTTCAATACACAACACTCAATACATTTATTTGCATTCCACAATGTGAACTTAGGTGGTAGGTACATACAAGATATACATTGTTAAAAAATTGGAAAATAAAATTGGAAATAAAAACAACGCTTTAGAACATTTTCAATATAATTCTCTTTATTAATATTTAATCAACATAACAAAAACAATGACATGAAACACCATAGGAAAATTTTAGAGGTCAAGCTTTTTTCGAGTAATGTGTGGACGCCTATTGGGAAAGTCCTCCCGGACGCCCTGGGACGCCCCCGGACGCCCCAGGACGCCCCCGGACGCTTTCCAAACTAGGAGAAATCTGCGAAAACCCAGATGGATGGCAGCCCTACCTCCAAAGAACGGCAATACACCAACAAAAGTGACATGTAATAAACGACAATGCAACTTGCTAAAGCGAATCCTGCATCCGTAAACGCAGCTTAACTCGACAATACGCTAGCATATCAAGCACCACATAAATTCAGCTCCTGAACACGGAATAAATTAGAGCAAGCTACATTTACACCATACCAGCCCTTGGTAACACGAGTTACAGCTGGAAATCGCTTGTATTTAGTCGACTATGATGTATTTGGAATCAACGTGATGTAAGACCAGTCAAATGTTTACAAAACTGAACGTTTGTTTAGAACTATTTATGTTAGAGTTAGAGAAAAACATTAAACAGATATAGTTTGGACGCGACTAGGTAAATAGATGCTGTTTCTGAGTATTTAGCTGATGTTTTTCTAAGGTCATTACGATGAGATGTGACGTAATGTTTTCTTTTAATAGCAAACTATAACTTTTTGGAAGGCACGTGAACAAATTCGCAAGAACTATGTGGCAACATCAAAGTTTATTATTTAGTTTCGTTTTTCTCAAAAGCGTTGCTTATTTTATAATAGCTATGGGCATGATCTTTGAATTTACTTTTTTTTTAATAATCTTCAGCACCCTTCCTCTTGTTCATATTGTTTTTACTTGTGTCAATGTGTTCAATGAAAGCATGAATTTATTGAAACTTTATATAAATACTATACGTCCGGTGTGTCCTAGACAGCCAGCGATTCCCGACGCTGACTGGCTAATCCTTTCACCACGATGACGATATTTGTCATCACCAAGCTTTTTTTTTTTTTAGCGTGGTATAATTATCAAATAAGTCCTCCCACCCCGGGCAGGGTGGGAGGGACTGTCAGACTTTTACTGACTAAAACCCACGGTGTTCCTTCAATAACCCTTTAGGTACCGGGGTCACGGTAATGGGATAAGTCCCACGACCCCAGCAGGCTTCGGCCCTCTGCAGAGGGGGCCTCGTCATGTTGCTGACGCTCTTTGAGGCGCGCGTGGAACACAACGCGCCGTCGACCCGGGCATGGTCCATGGTCAGACAGCGAGTTACCCTTTACTCGCTGTCCGCATGCCCGCGCCTACGGTGGCCGGAGATCGTCGGCCGACGTCCGACGCCGTGGGCGTCTACCACTGCGGCTGGGCTGGAGGGAGGACGCCATCCTCTCCCTCACGCGGCCCGCCTCCTCCTTCGGAAGCATGACTGCTTCACAGAAGGAGGCGACCGCTTCCCACTCCCTCTCGCCCCGCAGCATGGCCTCGACCAATGCCGGGCGCGAGAGGTCTCCGCCTATCGCCGCCGTGAGGACACGTCGGAGCTCTGCCCAGGCGGGGCAGTCTTGCACCGTGTGCTCTACGGTGTCCTCAGGGCGACCCTCGCAGTGGTGACACCCAGGCGTTTCTTCCTTTCCCATCAGACACAGGTACCTCCCGAAACTTCCGTGTCCGGTGAGGACCTGCGTCATGCGGTAGGTCAGGACGCCGTGACGCCACTCCTCAAAGAGGGGTCTTACCGCCGCAATTGCGGCGGTAAGATCAACACGCTAAGAAGAAGTACCAATAAATAGTAAATAAACATATAATATTGTATTGTATATGTTTCGAATGATTGTCAAAGCAGGTACGGTCGCAGCCTGGAATTTGGGGAGGGGAGGTCACTAACAATAAAATATGTCGAGTAAACCAGTTTTCTTTATCTTTTTTCACAATACAAATTTTATTGCACAAAGTATAAAACAAATGGAAGTCTTCTATTTTTATTGGCAAATCGGGTTATAATATTTGAAACATCTTTTGCAAAATTTTAGAAGATTATCTATTTGGGGTGTACGATTTGGGGGGGGGGTCGCTTACGTCCATGCAACCTCATAAAGAAATAGAATTGGACTCATTAAGTGGACATAACACAACAGCAAAAACACTTCCTCCCTAACTTAGGACGAAAACTTTTATTACAGCGTGTTCAAGATACTTATATAATTAACCCTCATTTGGGCGCGCCTTACAAGTTACATAAGCGGTCGCGTGGGATGTTTAACCCCAATTTGAAAAAAAATATTTCAGTACTAATATATGCCTGCAAAATTAGACTTTTATTAATGGGAACTTTTCCTCTAGCGTATTAATCAACTTTTGTTTATTTTTTTATTAAGAGCCTATTCTACCTCAAATAGCTTAGCATGATCCTCCGTTATGTCGAAAATACTGCAGCAATAATTTTGAAATAAATATATGGTAAAGTTGAGGATTAATAGAAAAAAAATCCAAAGTTACCTTCAAACCGAACGATAAACCGCTGGTATTCAAAAATAACTTCAAATTAGATAATGCAACTTTGCATATTAATTGAACTATTAATAAAGCAGGTCTTATGTTATTTACTTTTTTAAATTACCATTATTTTCACCGTAAAAAGAAATAAACTAAATTATCGGTGTCTTGGAGTCTTTTCCCTGCCACCCTGTCTCCTTGCTCACGTGACCGC
Source organism: Tholera decimalis (assembly GCA_943138885.2). NCBI lineage: Eukaryota > Metazoa > Arthropoda > Insecta > Lepidoptera > Noctuidae > Tholera > Tholera decimalis. Next base: position 8,689,416 of record OW964571.2, read on the forward strand.
GGCCAGTAGTGTGCAAGCGAGATAAAGAGTCAGAAGCGCTGAGGTAGTATAAGCCCTTAAGACAAGTTTCAATCTTCTGCCAAACTGCAGTACAGTTTGTCGGCAGTGTTCTCGTGGAATCTTTAAATTATACATATATCAAACTACTTAATACTACCTATATACTATACTTAAACTATATTTCGACGCAAACAAAATTGTACAAAACACACTAAATATCTACTGATGAGCTGAGGTTGTCCTGCCCGCCAGGCTGGCATGAGCAGCACTCCGCTATTAAAGGGAGACCATCCGCGCATTAAACAAATAACTATAACTTTTATCTATAACAGTTTCCCTGGTTATAGTTTTGACATACTACAATCATATGATTAATGCACATCTGTTCATGGTACTTAGAGCATTCAGTCTTTGATTTCCTGGCCTTAGTTCTAGAACTTATTGTATGAAGACGATGAGTTTGGTCCAGAAACGGATTCTTGGTCCTGATGTTCGTGATTATTATACTATTATTTTAAGTCAGCTGGGGTGATGAACACCCTAAACACGGCCTCTAAGCACAACCGCTTATAACCAAGTCCTCTTCACGGCTGAATTGGGAACTTCACATGCGTTGGTTTTTTTTTCACCACCCATGGTTGTATAGAATGTGTAAGGCATTAAGTCCGGCTTTGTATATTTTGTGTTACATAAAGTTTTAATTTAAATACAAGTTTAAAAAGTTATTTATCTGTAAATCTTCATTGGGGTGCAAAACACCATGTACGATGCAATAGTATAAATTTTCAGTTTCAGGCTTTTCAGTTACTTATATAGTATATAAGTAACTGAATAATATTCCATGATACCTGAGGATCACATTATTTAACAAAAACCAAAAACTTCCCGTTTTCCGTAATACTTTAGCAATTAAAACCTCTAAGCTAAGAACCTTCTCATAGCTGAGAAATCGTTAATTTTTTATATAAATCTTCAGCTTTTCCCTCGGGAAGCCAAGCTTTTATAAGTTACAAGAGAACTCACAATAAACTCGGCCAACAAATCCATTCACATCACCGCAAGGGACTTCAAACTTTATTACATTAACTTAAGACTGATATTACAGTAAGTGTAACAATTATTATATTTTTTTGCAAAGTTGTGGCATGAAAACAAAAGTAATTCAAAGAAGAGGTCATTAAGTTGGGGATTTAAGAAAAATAAAAACATTGCGAAAAGAAGTGTTTCACCAAAGAGGTCCGTTCCTCAGGAGAGATAGGACCACTTACGCGGAACAGTGTTTCTAAGTGCCTAAGTACTTGACTGTTTGTTGGCGATGCTGGCGCAAAATGGGGGTGGAAAATAATTAATGATCATAATTTGAGACATTTCCCGAACGCTTTACTTTCTGTCTGTTTCATAGAATTTGTTTTGTATTTCCTGTTGTAGCTTTTATCCTCATTCGCTTAGCCTTTTTCGTATCGTGAGATAGCCGGCATATCCTAGCCTTTTCTTTAATCTCAGAGACAGATTTGACACATGCAAGTTTAGAAATAATGTTGCCCGCCCTTTTGTGCAGTGTTATACCTACGATACCGGTTTGTTGAATCATAACATTTTACCCGACTGTGCGATGCAAAGAAGGGTGTGTCTTTCGGAGTCTACGTATATGTATACAATCCAATCGATTTGAATAATTCTCTTGTTAATCAATTAATCTTAACCATGCGAGTATAACTAGAGAACACATTGCTGTTTGCTTTATCATAGAAATAGGTGGCGATTTTGATGATTCAGAATATTCCTAATATATGGATATTAGGAATATTCTGAATCATCAAAATCGCCACCTATTTCTATGATAAAGCAAACAGCAATGTGTTGACTATATGGCCCAGATCACACATTAAAAATATAATTAACTGTAAATTCAGATACTGACTCCATAGTCGGTATCTGAATTTGATTAAAGAATCACTTTAATTAATTATGTTATTAAAAATATACATATATATCTAATTGTGTATTTCTACGTTTTAAATTAGCACCCACAGATTATTTCAGGATAACGTATTATAAAAAACTGATAGGAACTTGATTTTATTAACGTTAAGTTTCGATAGTGGCACATCACTATTTAAGAATTGCAAAAAAACTGGCAACCGCCTTAATATCAACTTTGTCTCTGAGATTAAAAAACAGACTGTAGGACTAAACATCCGAAGACATGTGACATTCACCGACCCACACTGAACCCGCTTGGTGAATTACGTCCCTCTGGCTCGCTCGTCGCTCATAGAGAGCGGGAATGTAATTCGCTGTTTTTCTTTTAACCCCTCTTTAAAAGAAAAACAGCGAATTACGTTCCCGCTGGAGAACTGGAGTTCGAACCCGCGATTTCTCGATCACAAGTCCGACCTTAGCCATTAGGCTTTATCGGGATAGCCTCTGAATGATTGCAGAAATAAAATTCAGTAATATCTCCACAACACTTTACTCACGAAATTCACCTTAACTGCCGATTGCAGCCGATTGCAGCGACTATCAGTTACTACATTGACTGCGACTATGACTACCTACACTATCATAAATTAACAAAATGGCTATTAAAGAACGATTATTCATCTGGAACTATTCGATAATTAATAATACATTTAATTATCATCATTTAAATTCAGATCGTAATATATTTTCCTATAAATTAAAATGTTTAATATGTGCCTACCTGTTGCTACTTAATAAAGTCAATACAACATCTATGAAAGGTATAATAATTCCAAGATATATAGAATAATATTAATTAGACGTACATTATACTGATTAAGCTTACACCTGTGAGGGATCTAGGTCACTAACATAACAAAGTTCTTAGTACCTAATACAAATCAACAATACTTATGGCTATATATTATATTACACATAGATTCATGATTATATTAACAAACTTAAGTTATATTAACTTATATTTACATAAACTTATGATTTTATGTCTGGAGATTTTATTTTACTTAATTATTGATTTATTTTTATTTATAATTTCCAGTGGTAAAATTGAGTTACGGGTAATCATGCATTCAAAGGAAACATGAAACATTATACTCAAATCTGATATACTTGAGGATACTTTGCGGAAATATGACGACAATCTCATCTTATCTCAGTCTTTCAAGTTAAATTGGAAGGTCCCTACTTTATTACGACTTTTATTTGATATTTTATGTTCTTAACTGTGTACAAGGGCCGTTCCGGAAGCTTTCTAAGCGGAAGCGAAGTTGCACAAGAGTAGTAGTGATTTGCCGGTTCTGGCGCACCAATCCCGTGGCTCACCGGTTCTGGCGCACCACCGCTTCTGGCGCAATCGCGGTCCAGGGCGTTTCAAACCTAAAAAAAAAAAAAAAAAAAAAAAAAAAGGTTTTGGGGTCCGCTGATCACGTTTCTGCAATCCGTTTTCGCGTAAGATGCATGGTTCCGGAGATACAGAAATCAATTAACAACAATCTGTTTCATTTCCGGTGACCCGAAACCCTCATTATCGACTTTCATTGTTCGCCTTTTCTTATCTATTGTCCGTGCGTCCGGCCGCTCACCCTCATTAGGATTGCATTGACGTATGCATGTATTACTCATTGTTACTGCTACTGCTATTGTATACTTTTATTGTTCATAAACCATTGCTTACTTTGCTATTCGGGGTCATCAAAACGGAATCAATAAAACACATGCGTCATTAACAAATTTTATTTTTATCTACAAAATATGAGCGGAACATCTCATCCACTAAAATATCGTTGTACAGTGTGTTCCCTGTAAATATGTTTGTAAAACTATGCATTGAACATCCCTGAAACTTATATAGCAAATACATTAAGCAATATTCACCACAAACTGAAGTCCAATCATTCTGAATCCTATCAATACTCCAGCCCCATCTTTTACAATTCCTTTTCAAAAACTCGAGATGATATCGCGCAGGTGTTCGCCCATAAGAATCAAAATATTGACCGATGCCATTCGTATCGATATGTACAGCTACCCAGTGTGAACCTGGCTTATCATCCGCATCCAAATTGCATATTATATACGTTGGTGCATGGGTATACATAGGGAGTCTATTAGCAGCATAAACATTATTTTCTAGACTGGGATGAATCTTTTTCAGATGTTTTTGTACTTCTAGTGTATCCATGATATAGCATATTATTACACTACCAATCTATTCAATGGTTGTCATAGGAATGTTCAATTATAGTGATTTGTAAATATTAAATCGCATTATTTTGTAGCACTCACAAAACAGGTTGATGCCAGCAATGTGAGATAAGTTTGTTGACTCATAGAGTTACTATCAGTTTCCGGAGGAACGTGAGATAATTTTGGTGATTCATAGAGTTACAATCAGTTTCGTTGTATTTAGGAATTTGTTTTAGATAAGAATGGTGCTATATAAGATCCTACCATTGCAGTCATGCAGTCAGTCTATGGTCGTTTGACCGCAGTGGATTGTATACGTCTACCAATACTACGTTTGTGTTACTTCAACGCATCAATGGCCATGGAGGTAAGTGTTTATTCTATTGACAAACTTACTTGTATTCTTGTTGTTGTTTCCTAACGTGTGTGATTAAGTGTAAACAAATTGATATTAACATGATAACTGTCTTGTTGCAGAAATCATTCAACTTCGATGAAAATACCTATAAACAGTATTACTACTCACCGCTCTCCCCTCAACATGAAGAAGAGAACGATGACATCGTTATTAATAACACATGTGATGGTGGAAAAAGGAAATCACAACCGATTGATCATTTTTTTGAAGTGGCACCAAAAATAAAAAAGAAGAAACTGTTATCGTCAACCGTGGCACGAGCCGCTAGAGATGGTGTATCATACATTTCTAGTAATTCTGACGACGGAGACCAAGCGACGCATCTCATTAAAATTGAAATGTACGATATGAAGAAGCTATGTAAGATTCCAACTACTGATCATTGGAAACACGCTACCACGAGGATTAAATATTATGTAAAGAATAATAAGGATAGCATCTACGACAGCACAAACGGGCTCGTATACAACATTACAAAGACAATAGCAGAAAGTGAAAAAGTTAAAAAATACTTTTTTAACAATGACACCCATTAGTTGATTAGTGAATGTGATTCTGTTTACTTAAATTACTTCTGTGTACTCATTAGATTCTACCTGACTCGTCATTAATAACACATGCGATGGTGGAAAAAGGAAATCACAACCGATTGATAATTTTTTTTTTTGAAGTGGCACCAAAAAATAAATAAGAAGAAACTGTTATCGTCAACCTTGGCACAAGCCGCTAGAGATGGTGTATCATACATTTCTACTAATTCTGACTACGGAGACCAAGCGTCGCATCTCATAAAAATTGAAATGTACGATATGAAGAAGCTATGTAAGATTCCAACTACTGATCATTGGAAACACGCTACCACGAGGATTAAATATTATGTAAAGAATAATAAGGATAGCATCTACGACAGCACAAACAGCCTCGTATACAATATTACAAAGACAATAGCAAAAAGTGAATAAGTTAAAAAATACTTTTTTAACAATGACACTCATTAATCGATTAGTGAATGTGATTCTGTTTACTTAAATTACTTCTGTGTATTCATTAGATCCAAGGAGGTGTCGTCTTGTGGTGCTGAGAGAAAAACAAGATTAGAAGGAAGAGATGAGTGTGGCATACGTGAACAGATCACTTCATTGAAAAGCAAAACTACAAAACTGATTGGAGAAGAAAAAGTGAAGAATATGCAGTACCCAAGAGCTGAATATCCATTTTTCAGTTCAAAATCTAGACGGTTGTTCAGTTTCGGAGACTGGCCACTCGTTATGAAACAGAAGCCTGAAGATCTTGCAGAAGCCGGTTTCTTTTATACTGGTCATGAAGACAGGACCAAGTGTTTCCATTGTGGTGGCGGTTTAAAAGATTGGGAAGATGATGATGATCCTTGGCAGCAGCATGTTCAGTGGTTTAGTCAGTGTGCTTATGTAAAGTTTAAACTCGATCAGTGTTCTGTATAAGATTGAATAGGGTGTTTATAATGAAATAAAAAAATAGTATATTGCATATAATTTGTTTTATTTAATTTTATAATGTTTCCTTTAGTTACATACACATAACCTTAACTACTATAGTCTACAGTAACATTTCTATTTTTATCTATTTCAATAATATTATCAAACTCAGCATAAACAATACAGTTAATTGTTTGTATTAGTGAGGATTCAAATCGTACTTCTAATCTTACACTACCATGCTTTATGAGATTCCAATGAGCTGATGAGTTAGCTGATAAATCAGGAGTTAAATCAAATGCTAAAAGACAGTAACCTTTAGCATACTGTTCACGAGAGATTGCATTTCCTTCATTTAGAAAGTGAATACCAGTCCCCGAGAATAGAGTATGATATGCTGATGTAAATATATTATTATTAAAAGATGGTTGCAAAGCTTTTGAAGGTATTTGTTGACCATCAATATATAAGCTGAAAGAGTTAATACCATAGTTTTCAAAGTTAAATGGATTTTTAGTAAGCGAACCATTAAATGCAGAATTGTTTACAAATCCAATAATACATCTTTTGGGTACCTGTCCTAAGAATATATTATCAAGAGTTTTTCCTTGAACACCTGATGGAATTGTTAAAACTTTAACTTCAGCACGAGTAATAGGATATTTAGCAGTGGTAGAAGCTAAAACTTTCTGATGTGCGAGTAATACACTTGGATTAATTCGTGCTCTTCGAACAATAAGAGTTGCGTCTGTAATGCAAACTTTAAACTTTACATCATTTGACCCAGCAATTAAATTAAAACTCTCTCTTGATCGAACTAATTTTACACTCATTTCAACGCCATTCATTAAAAATTTATCTTGATTGAAAATGTCACCATGAAGATGACCAATCATTTCTATTTCCCTACTTTCATTAACTAATTCCTGTCTTTTAACAAATCCTATGTTTTTACCATCTGTGGAATCCATTTTTCCTGCTGTATCCTCATACCAAAGGCTACAAGTAAGATGAGATTGTTTAGCAGCAGGAGCATAGTTTAAAAGAGTTTCCATGTATGCTCGATAGGCATAGGTATTATTAGGTGGTGATACAAGTTTTTGGTTTAAATAAACATCAAGTTGACTAAAAAGTGAATGCAGCCAATTATTTACAGGTGCTACTGCGGTAGCTGATATCAAGTTTGATGAATCTTGATTTAATACTTTTGCCTTTATCTGGAGTAATGTATGAGACAAATCTATGTAGTCATCGCCTGTTCCAGGAACTTGAAACTCGATAGGTCCATCATCAGCAAGAGACGAAATTGGTTTATAGTGAATCCACAATCCATTTTCAATGCTTGTTTGTGTAGACGGTAATGCAAATAAATCTAATTCTGACTTAACGCACTCACAAGAATGATTATGAAGGAAAGACATATTTAATTTGAAAATATATCTTCGATGTTTTTTGGTTTTAGACCAAGTTTTTTCGTAGCTTTCACTTTAGCAGTTAGTGGTGGAATGAACGATGCCAATCGTTTTCTTTTAGTTATATATCCAGATCCTGTCATGTTAAATCGATCAATTTTGTTATCAGCCTTTCGTTTTAAGTTCGTACTAACTTGTTTAAGACGATTTTTTATTGAGGCTTCCATAGGACGCGCTTGAACCATATCCGATAAAAGTCCTACTCCAGCGTTTAATGCCTCCTTACCAACCACTCGAACACCACTTGAAAGTAAAGGTAAAACTGATCTAAATAACCCTCCTAAGAAGCTCCCAATACCATGACCGCGTTGGTATGGTGAACCCTTATAAATTACACCAACTCCTGATCCAGCTTGATGTGAATAATAATTTTCATATGGACATTTATGATGATCATGAGGAGAATACATTATTATAATTTGTGGAAATGTAGTTTAATACACACGGTTCCAAACTGGAATGGTATTTTTTGTCCTGTGCTCGATCTTATATCTATTTCCAGCGTATCGAACTCTCTTCGCATTACAGGTAAGTAGTGAGGTGGAGAGAAAACGTGCATTTTATTCGCACCATAAATGTATTTTGAAGGATCTAATGAAATGACTCTTAATAGCGGAGTCATAACATCACCCACAATCTGAGGATCGATAATGTCACAATATAGAAATAGTTGAGATGGTAACCCTAAGTGTAAATTAGCAGGACACTTCCCAAAATTTCTGTCTAGAAGATTTGTATTTGGTTCATAACCCAGTTGTAAACTTAATTTGGGTGATAATGTTACGGATGTTATATTTTTATCCAAAACAGAAATAGACACAAATTTTGTTATTTCATCATAACGAAATTTCAAGTTCTCTCTGATACCATTTAACGCTCTTAAAATATGTTCAACGTTATCATAGTTGGTAGCCGGAATATGTTTTTTGTAGTACACTGTTGATGGTTTATCTTCATTAGGCATTAACATGGTTTTTGTAATGTACACAACATTTTCATGATCTTGAACAGTAAACATGGTGCATGGATATTGAAACTCGACAACTCCAACCGACCATTCACCTTCTAATTTCATAGCTTTTGGTAATTTTGTTGAAAAATTTGTGGTATTAATAGTTCAATGGAATACTTTCCTGATAACAAGTATCAGGAAAGTATTCCATTGAACTATTGCTGAGCAAAGTTAAATAAAAACTTTTTTTTTTTTTTTTTTTTTTTTTTTTTTTTATTTAGAATAGGTTCGCGTTTGACCACCATCTCACCTGATGGTAAGTGATGATGTGGTCGAAGAAAACTTTCTTTATTCATATTTCTTTTAAACTAGAAGCTAAAATCCAACTGTTAAATTTATCTGGATAACCTTTCCACTTCACTAATACTTCTTTTCTGTTACCCGAATAACGAGTACCAATTATTTTATCTATTTTATATTGTGAGGTGGGGTTGTAAGTGACCTTCTGTAATTCTCTTTCATAAAAAGTACCAACTATTGCTTCATCTTGTAAATCTGTTATTGTATAAACAACCCATGGAGATCTATCAATTATTGAAGATATAATAAATATTTCATCACTCCAATTTGATTCATATCCTTTTTGGAAAACATGTTTATATTTAGTTATTCGAACATAATCACCCACATTGAAATTTGGTTTTGGATTTTCTAAAGAAAGTTTGTTTGATCCTCTATTATAAAGATTAGTCCAAACTGTCATAATATTGGCGGAACTTACATCACATGGGCACATCTTAATACTAGAGTGAATGCTGTGATTATAAGAGTATATTAAATCCTGTAAAACATCTATGTATCTATAAGTATTGTTATGAGTGAAATAACGCCACATTTTCATTTTTAGAGTTCTTTGAAATCGTTCAACAATACTAGCCTTAATATCAGGATTGTTAGTGGTATAGTAATTTATCTTTTTGGATTTAAAGTATTTTTGTACATCTTTTGAAACAAATTCTGTACCTTTATCAGATTGTATGTGAGTAGGTGTGGAATTACTTTCAGTAAATATACTTTCAAAACATTCTTTAGTAGTTTCTGAGTTTTTCTTTTTCATTGGTCTTGCAAAAGCATATTTACTAAATACATCAATAACACAAAGTATATAGTTGAAACCATCATTATATTGAGAATAAGTTCGCATATCACTTAAATCAGCTTGCCACAGTTCATTAATATTTGATAGAATGTACCTATTACGTGGAAATTTTTTCCGACTGGGTTTATGTAATGTATATGTTTCTTGTGATTGTAACCATTCCTTTACTTGCTTTTTATCCATTTTACCCTTCATGGCTTTTGATAGTTTATCAATACTACCAAAACCAGCGGGGTTAGATGGATCATAATAAATCCTGTTAATTTCTTCTAGTACGGGGTCCATTTTTCCCAATCGAGCTTTTTACGTATTTTAGTTATAGATCTTTTATCTCCACTGCTCGGTGTAGAAAACTCTTGAACTTCAATCTCAGAGGTTTTGTTCAGATCTTTTGCTTGAAGTTGGTTAATAAACTCACATCTCTTTGGATTTCCAATATAAGTAAGTGGTACTTTAATATCTTTTAATGCTTTAGCAAATCTATCCCACCCTATCGGATCACTTCTTTTTAAGGGTCTTAGTGAATCATTTATTAAATCAACAATATTACTTCCAGGAATTTTTTCATTATCAATTATGACTGTGCCTTCATTATCCCAATGTATTTTACTTTTACTTGTTCCAATTAAGTTTAATAATGACTCACCTTTTTTATTATATGTTTTTGGTATTAAACTGAGTATTTGAGTTGGTGTGTAAAGTGGATTTGTGTCATTTTCTTTACTTTTAATGGATCCTTTCTCATCCAACAAAGATTCAGCATCAACTGAACTTTTTAGATCTCTATCTTTATTTTTAAAACCAATTTTAGATTCATTTGAATCTTCATTAGATGTATCAGAATAAATTGGTAATCTGAGTGGTTGACGATCCTCTTCGGTAAAGTGAAGGTATCTTTGTAGTGTTTGTAAATATAACATCCACTTCTTGCGGTCTTCCGTCTTACTATTCATAATATTTTGCATTTCAATATCTAATCGAGACAAATTACTATTAACCTTATTTTCTTGTTTTAATTTTTCAATCAATCCAGGTTCAATAAGTATCATTTTCTTTGCATTTTCCATGTTAACTGGCTAGTCCACTTACTAATCCACTCAATATTGCACCTAATATTATTGGTAAGAAAGCCCCTCCTTTTTGTATGATTATATTTTTTCTTAGTTTATGTTTACACTTATGCACCAGTTTACGGAGTATATTTTTGTGTTTATTCAATTTTTGTTTATCTTGATCTTTAAGAGGTACCTTTCCTTGTAAAACGTTATGAATACATTCACAAATACAGTTTATTTCTTCTTCATCACATGTTTTAAGTAACGCTCTTTGATATTTTGGTTTAAGCGTATGCAAAGCGCTTAGCAAATGTTTATGCGTTGTGAGTCGACGATGCATCATTTAGAAATGATTTGAATTGTTTGATTCTTGGTGTATTTAAACTCTTTTGTGGGGACGTAGACTGTACAGTGTCCATTAAATGGGAAGACATTTGTCTTGATACGACAAAAATCATTGGTATTCTGTTTTAAATCAACCATTAAATATCCATGCGCTTCTAAAGTTGCATCCCTATAGGCATCTTCAATGAATTTTGGGTTGTCTGGTGACACTTGTCGTGCTAAATATCTTATTTGAGTTTTATCTCGAGGGTTTTTAAAATATATTATATAACTTGAGTTTAAAGAAATGTCTCTTTGACCTTTACCCTGATGAAATAAATTTTGTGTTAAATAAAATACACTCAGATTCCTGTGATGACTACCTTTTGTAAATATATCCACAATTCTTCCATCAGACTCTCTCATTAGATCATCAATAATAACAAGATGTGGGTTTTCACCATCAAACATATTAAGATTTGGAATTCCTTGATGATAGTTAACATTTGGTAAATTATATAAAGGTTGCATTTCATCAAAGCACCATGTGATCTGATTAAAATCACAATTACATATTTCTTTAACTGATTTTATGAAATTTGTTACAAAATTTGACTTCCCACATCCACTTGGTCCTGCCACAATAGCAGTAAACGGATGGATAAAGTGAAACATTTCACACGTCTAGAGTTCAAAGGGAGGAAATAAAAAATGAAAATTATGTTGTAAAAATTAAATATATATATATTGCTAAAATTATTACTTATCAGAACTTTACAATCTTCTCAAATGTATGTTCACCGTTTTATTATTACTTAGATATCATTATTTACAATCGAATAATTAAAACTAACACAATTAGTACATCAGAATTTTACAATCTCAAATTTAAACCTACAAATAAAAACCACAATTTTCTTACATTATTTACAATCAAACAATACATTTTAAATATGTAATAAACTATTATATAACATTATAGTAATATCATAATTTTACAATCAATATAAATTTCGTATAGGTACAGAAGTAAAAGTAAAAAGTATCAACACTTAACGTAATTTATAATGTCCCCAAGCCAATGTATCAATGTTGTTGTCCATAATACATCGTTTGCTATCATTATATGATAAAGATGCTTTATTTATTTTTTGTGTAAAAATGGTGTGTTTGATTGACTTAAACCGAAGCATACTACAATATTGCACATTTTTATTAAACAAACACGATTTGTAATTTTCCATATTCATTTTTTTGGTAACACTTTTGTTAACCCCTTTTGCCTTTGCTATAAATTTATCTTCTACTTCCAAGGCATACATTTTTGATCGCAACCCTACAAATTCCTTCAACACTTTACCATTATTCTCGTCTTTAAAAAAACCTAACTTCTTTTTATTTAATTTTGGATAATCATAAATATTATTTTCTGGATAGTCTGATGTATCAAAATAGTGAAGTAGGTCAGGTTTTATATCCTCATACAAATTATCTGTAAAAATTTGATATATCAAACTATCGGTATCGGTGTACAATAACTTAATTTTGTTATTAAACTTTTTAACCATGTAGTTATAATGAAATTCGTACATAAGGGTCTTAGATATATCTAAAATACAAAATCCTAAATAAATTGGCTTATCATAAATCAATTTTGTTTTTCGTAATTGTATTGCGACTAAATGTTCTGAAAATATTGATAAACTATGGAATTCTGGTTTTGCAATCAATTCCTGAGCACCTAAAACTTTACCACGATTATCCCAGTGAGTTAGTAGTTTAACGTTTACTCTTTTCTCAATATTTTCCATTGTCTTACCGAAGACAGAATTGTTCATTAATTTAAAAAAGTCTTTTTCAAAGTTTGATTTAGCTAACGTTCTCAAACTAGTATTTAAGTCTATGTATTTCTTTAGCCAAGAACTCTGTTTAAATTTTAAAATTCTATGTACTTTAATTAATTTAATTCCCATTTCAATGCATTGTTTTAAATTCCTGTAGTGAATGATGTATTTATTTTTATTATTTAAATTAGGAACTAATTTAGTTTCTTTAGTATTACCCACACATATGTTTACCAGGACATAATGGAAAGTCAGAATGCAAATTATGAAGTTCATCAGGATATTCCAAATCAACTTCTAAAACATAACCAAAATCAGACGTATCCAACACATTATAATCTGTATTACAATTTATCCATTCGAAACCACCAACAGGAAGGGATTGGGACATTGCCCAACCATATAAATTATTCGCATCAAAATATGTTAGATATGAATTAGGTTTTTCACCATCATAATCCTCCATGAATTTATTATTTGCTCTAGCAAAACGATTGCTACACTGAGATACACCCCCTCTAATACCAGCTTTAAAAAAAGCAATTTTGTCATAGTCCGTTAACAATTCTAATTCTATTTTCGTAAATTTTAACATTGCATCCCAACTTAAACCTGGAGCAGTATAGTAATGGGCAGGATCTAATCCATAAGTTTTAATACAAAGCTTTCTGAAGTTTTCGAATATATCGGTCAAAAGTAAAACATCAGTTTTTAAATACAAATCGGAATAATCAGACATACTACTACACTTAAAATGTTGCCAAATATCTTTTGCATGATTATAATCATCGTTTGAAATATTTGAATCTGTGAGTGAACTATAAAACTGGTGTTGATCAGGAAGTGACGGATGTTTCAAGCAATCACTATTACGCATAAATTCATAAGGATAAATACCTTTCCGTCTTAAACGTAAAAAATCTTCATTAATAGGATAGTTTCTTTTTAGTTCTTTAAACTGATCGTCATTAAGATTTTTAGCTAGCTGATCTAAACTACATGATAAAAATTTCAATGAATCTACGAATCTTAAACTTACAGGTTGATTATTTATTGTTAACTGTTTTGAAAATGATATGTATCGTTCTTTATTTTGTGGAATAACTTCAACTTTGCCATCATCGAGGTTTAATGCATGGACAATAAAATGAGCATCGTAGTGACCGAGGTTATGTAAAAATATTGGAACATAACGAGGGGTTCTGTACTTAGAACTACACACTTGATGCGCAACACCCCTAAAACTGCCAGTGTACCAATCAAAATCGTAAAAAGGATCTTCATTTAACTGAGTTTCACAAATATGACAAATGTTTGAATTTGAAATTTTAATTTTATCTTCATCTGATAATGGAACGGGACATTTTTGGAAACAATTTTTTTTAACTATTGTTTTCACATCTTCACAAAGGCGATTCATAAACACTTGTGCACAGTTTGGCCCACTATACGTCTCATATTTTGATAATCTGTCATCATATGAACATTTAATGTAATATCCGAAACTATACACTTCATGTTTTTGAATATTAATTGTACTAGGCTTGGATGGATCGTTACTACATGATTCTATTGGGTTCAAAAATGCTTCAAAGTCTGCATAAACCACAAAAGGCATTTCCAACTTTTTCACGAATTTATCAAATTTTATTTTATTATTTGATGTTGCTTTACCGAACCAATCCTTTTTGGAATCCTTACCGTTTGGTAATTCCGTACAAATGTGAGCGCAATCATATTGTTGATGGTTATTAAGTCTTTCCTCTGATGGGAAATGAAGTAAACATGAATCGCATATATAAACTGCGTGATGATTACTTGAGATTTGTGAGCTAACTAACCGCGATAACTTTTTAATATAACAGTAATGATTGTTAGTACCATTCGATAAATATAGTAGGTTGATATGATTAGGTGTACGACATTTTGTTAAATATAAAGGACCTACAACTGAATTACACTTTTTTTCTTTATTATACTCTAAACCAAAAACATTTATACTAATATTGTTTAATTTCTCTACTTTTGATATATCTACAATTTTAACCGGAAAAGAAATACCAGTAAATTTTAGTTTATTTTCATGAATTGCGTATGATGTTACGCGATCTACACTTTTACATACAGGATATAAACCGGAGAGTAATGCCCATTTGAAACACATATTATCATTATTTTTAACATTGATTACAGCTTTTTTTAATTTAATATCCTGAGGAAGATCGATATATGAACTACCACGTAAGGGGTTGAATTTGTTAACATTCATATCTATGTATTTAATTTGATTAAGACTCCAACCACTATCTTTTTTTTCAAATTGACAAATTTTACCAACAACAGTGTCTATTAATGATGAAAAAAATATATTTAAGTCATCACCCTGACAAATTATATAATTAAACGTTTGAAAATCAAATGTATTTTTAATATCTTTAGTTTGTTGTATGAAATCAGCATGCAATATGAAGTTTATTTTAAAAATTGTATGTTGTTGAATACATTCATTGATTAAAAATAAGATATCAATTTTTAATGAATTTAAAAACGATTCCGGTGTTTCAAAATATTGCCCCGATTGAATTGTTTTACTATTAATTCTATATGTTAAAATTCGGTTGCCAAAAGCGGTTTCAACAACTGTAACATTTGCTAGTGAATTATGTGATTTTAAAAGATTATTTTTGTGAACATTGCTTTTTAAATGGTTATTTAGATACCTTTTATTAATAAAAACATGACATGTGTCACATTCCACCTTATTGTTGTCCACGTTATTTGTTTCAATCGATGATGTAGAAGCTCCTTCATCAAATTTTGCTTTCTTGGGAACCTTATTTTCGTCAGTAGTGATACCTCGTTTGATACCTCTTCCAACTTGTGGTTGACTGTAACAAAACAGCAAGAAAATTATTAGACAAATCTTAAAATAAAACAATACAACAATAATCTTTCTTATTGAGTTTGTACTTCTAATACTTACATCAACGCTGTTTCAACCATCGCACAGTGATTATACAACTCATCATCATACGATGAATCAAACAGTTCACACTTCTCCATTTCATCACAAACTTTAGGCAGCTCCTGATCGAATTCGTTGATGAATAGTTCCATATTCTCTTCCATGGGTGCGGAAAAGAAAGCACTGGTACACACTTCACTGAAGTTTTCCATCTTTATAGCAAAGAAGAAATTAGGTAGCACAGTAAGTAACAGTTAAGTGTTGGTAGACAAACCGATACCCAATTTCAAATAATGTTCATTACATAGAGTCTAGCAAAGGATTAGAAAGTCAGGTAGAATCTAATGAGTACACAGAAGTAATTTAAGTAAACAGAATCACATTCACTAATCAACTAATGGGTGTCATTGTTAAAAAAGTATTTTTTAACTTTTTCACTTTCTGCTATTGTCTTTGTAATGTTGTATACGAGCCCGTTTGTGCTGTCGTAGATGCTATCCTTATTATTCTTTACATAATATTTAATCCTCGTGGTAGCGTGTTTCCAATGATCAGTAGTTGGAATCTTACATAGCTTCTTCATATCGTACATTTCAATTTTAATGAGATGCGTCGCTTGGTCTCCGTCGTCAGAATTACTAGAAATGTATGATACACCATCTCTAGCGGCTCGTGCCACGGTTGACGATAACAGTTTCTTCTTTTTTATTTTTGGTGCCACTTCAAAAAAATGATCAATCGGTTGTGATTTCCTTTTTCCACCATCACATGTGTTATTAATAACGATGTCATCGTTCTCTTCTTCATGTTGAGGGGAGAGCGGTGAGTAGTAATACTGTTTATAGGTATTTTCATCGAAGTTGAATGATTTCTGCAACAAGACAGTTATCATGTTAATATCAATTTGTTTACACTTAATCACACACGTTAGGAAACAACAACAAGAATACAAGTAAGTTTGTCAATAGAATAAACACTTACCTCCATGGCCATTGATGCGTTGAAGTAACACAAACGTAGTATTGGTAGACGTATACAATCCACTGCGGTCAAACGACCATAGACTGACTGCATGACTGCAATGGTAGGATCTTATATAGCACCATTCTTATCTAAAACAAATTCCTAAATACAACGAAACTGATTGTAACTCTATGAATCACCAAAATTATCTCACGTTCCTCCGGAAACTGATAGTAACTCTATGAGTCAACAAACTTATCTCACATTGCTGGCATCAACCTGTTTTGTGAGTGCTACAAAATAATGCGATTTAATATTTACAAATCACTATAATTGAACATTCCTATGACAACCATTGAATAGATTGGTAGTGTAATAATATGCTATATCATGGATACACTAGAAGTACAAAAACATCTGAAAAAGATTCATCCCAGTCTAGAAAATAATGTTTATGCTGCTAATAGACTCCCTATGTATACCCATGCACCAACGTATATAATATGCAATTTGGATGCGGATGATAAGCCAGGTTCACACTGGGTAGCTGTACATATCGATACGAATGGCATCGGTCAATATTTTGATTCTTATGGGCGAACACCTGCGCGATATCATCTCGAGTTTTTGAAAAGGAATTGTAAAAGATGGGGCTGGAGTATTGATAGGATTCAGAATGATTGGACTTCAGTTTGTGGTGAATATTGCTTAATGTATTTGCTATATAAGTTTCAGGGATGTTCAATGCATAGTTTTACAAACATATTTACAGGGAACACACTGTACAACGATATTTTAGTGGATGAGATGTTCCGCTCATATTTTGTAGATAAAAATAAAATTTGTTAATGACGCATGTGTTTTATTGATTCCGTTTTGATGACCCCGAATAGCAAAGTAAGCAATGGTTTATGAACAATAAAAGTATACAATAGCAGTAGCAGTAACAATGAGTAATACATGCATACGTCAATGCAATCCTAATGAGGGTGAGCGGCCGGACGCACGGACAATAGATAAGAAAAGGCGAACAATGAAAGTCGATAATGAGGGTTTCGGGTCACCGGAAATGAAACAGATTGTTGTTAATTGATTTCTGTATCTCCGGAACCATGCATCTTACGCGAAAACGGATTGCAGAAACGTGATCAGCGGACCCCAAAACCTTTTTTTTTTTTTTTTTTTTTTTTTTTTTTTTTTAGGTTTGAAACGCCCTGGACCGCGATTGCGCCAGAAGCGGTGGTGCGCCAGAACCGGTGAGCCACGGGATTGGTGCGCCAGAACCGGCAAATCACTACTACTCACAAGATCACCCGTAAACAATAGTAGTACCGTAGTCTAGGTTGTATTAATTATTACTACAACCTAGACTTGGATAGATAGAGATACTCTTTAACGTACACCTTATAAAAATAGGTGGTTTCTGGTAATGGAGTTCGAGTGTACAATTTTACTAGAAAGTGTTTATGTAGCGATAACAATTGCTAAAAATATATGGTACGTATTTATATTCATCTCTGAGGATATACAGTATGTTAACTAACAGAGGGCGTTCCCGTTAACCCGCAACAGTATAGCATCAATACATGCTAAAAAATATTACCATTCGAAAACAAAATGTTTTTTTTTTTATTATTAAATATTCACTAAAAATGTTAAATTGATACGGAAAAGAAACACCCTGTACACGCGTACTTGAAGGACGGCAACGTCGCAATTTATTTATGAACGTAACTGTAAACACTGTCAACTTCCAAACTCCGGGCTTCTCTTCTTTGTCGCTTCGCTCTCGACAGAGTGGTTGTGGTCACGTCGAGGCGTCCGCGTTGGTGGTAGGGGCGGAAAGCTCTCCGCGCGATCTCCCGCCATCTGTCCCTGTTGGCAGAGTGCTTGGTGCACTCAGATACGTTGCTTCCCAGTCTGATTTCACTTGGTCAGTCCAGCGCAATGGTGACTTGCCACGCAACCAGGTTCCCTCCGCCTTTCCTTGAACGACTAGCCGCTTTACGGAGTCGTCCCCACGCCTAGAGACGTGACCAAAGTACTACAGTATGCGCGACTGTACTACGGCCGACAGACGCTGCGTGATGCCGAGCTCTTGAAGTATGGACACGACTACAACTCCGGGCTACAACAGAGAAATATCTTATAGGAAAATCCTATAGCACTTTTCCCCGACTTCAAAATCGAAACTGAGACCTCATGGTCAGCAGTCGCGCTTAGAGTTTTTTATTTTATTATTAACTTATCTTACTTCTTAATAATATTATAAATGCGAAAGTTTGTGACGATGAGTGTATACAACGTGTAACGGAAACCCCATATCTATCCAAAAGGACTGAAGACAACATCTGGTATGGAGTCTCTATGCAAAGTTTCAGCTCAAAATAAGTGACTCACAGAATTGACCCCAAATTGTTGATTTTGTATGTTTCTTGAATACCAATAATAACAAACGTGTCACATCACTATGAGGGTCATCACTTTTCACGTCACTTGCCAATTAAACGATAATTCTCTTCGTTCTTCTTAATTTGAAAAATTCGGTCTCTGGTATCAATGTATTAAAATTTCTAATAAGTTCCACACATGTAGACATAGGATTAAAAAACCCTTGCCGTATCGTTTATTATCATCCAAAGAAGCTGTGCACTTGGTGTGTATATACCTTTTAAATTACACGTTGTAGATGTATGGATGTTTATTAGCCTTTCACTCAAAAAGTACTGAACGGATCTGAATTACATTTGGTAAGTAGATAGTTGACCTCCTGAAATAACACATAGGCTACTTTTTGCACTGGAATTCTTTCGGGATCGGGATTTACGCAGGAACAGCCTCCCACGTGAATGAATTCGCAGGCCGAAGCTAGTGACGGCAAGCAGGGGTAGCTCACCGTCCGGTAAGAACCAGGCACAGGTCGGCGGCGTGTCATGGTCCACGCGTGCCTCAAAGAATTGTCAGCAATAGTGACGGGGCCATTGCCTGTGATAGGTCCATTGCCTACCAGGGTTGCGGGAATCTTGTACCGACATACCACGGCCCCGGAACATAAGGGCAGCTGAAGAAACAGGGTGGGTTTTTGGTAAGTAGAAGTCTGATACTCCCTTCCACCCAGAGCTGGAGAAGTCATTCGATGAATTTCCCACCCCGAAAAAAAAAACGGCAAAACCTAGTATTAAATAACCATAAATTACCATTCAATTCTCCTCTATTCTTTGTTACAACTCCGCGAATACTTACGGCAATGGATGAGAATTGATACGATTTATTTTGCGGAGGCAAACTTTCCTAACAACCCTAGTCCCCACATAAGTATGGCTTAGTTATATGAAGCATCGTATTACAAACGTTATGAAATAAGGTTCTACGTAATAAACGATATAATATTAGCTTCCTAGCTTTTGTCAGCGTATTCGGCCGTTTGACGGATGAAATACAGGGTCGGGCAAAATTATTGTCATAATGAGAATGTGCTATAATGTTTCGGGTTCCATACCCAAAGGGAAAGGGAAAAAGATGATTTATAATTATCTTTTGCCGCTAAAACAACAAATACTAAAAACATAATATCCCGCATCACCGCACTGCTGCCTTTCGTGGAAGTTTTCGGTACGCAGCCTCCTAGTGCTGGAATAATATTCCCCCACCCATTAGGGACTTAAAGAATTTAAATACTTTTAAGAAAAGTCTTAAGCAATTTGTCCTTCAGTCACAAATTAATTTTAATAATATAAATATTGACAAATCATTTATTTCGTTAAAATATGCTATAGATAATTCTATTCTAATAAAATATATTAATTACTCAATTTTGTTTGACAAACTTAGTATTAGGGCAGTTATTTGAAATCTCAACATCTGTTTGAATCAATCAATCAATTTTATTTTATCTAGTTTTAAATGTTAATTAATAATTCGTATTTCAATAATAACTTTTTTTATTTTTTAGCACGTAGCACGATATTAAACCTTACAATATTATTTTATTTATGTATTTAATACACTACACTTTCATTAACATTATTTACCCTCGTTCGTGTGTCACTGCTGGGTGCCAACTGAAAACCAGCGCTGGGTGTCTTTCGCCCAGCAAATGCTGAGTTGGTAACCCTTTCGACATGACATGCAAGACATGCTCAGCGAAATTCTTAGTATTTTTTTTATGTTTGTAATTTTCTGTTGTTGTGTGTGTTTATCACCGAATAAATGGTTTTTAATTTCAATTTCAATAAATATTGAAGGGGGGTCCCATACAACAAACGGAACCCTTCGTATGCGAGGCTGACTTGTAATTAGCCGGTTTTAGCAAATCGCGTCTAATACATATTATTCTCTGTCGACCTTTGTGTTACATATATAACAGAACTAGCAGTCTGGCAAAGCTTCACTCCTGTGGACTTAATCACGATAAAAAATCCTCCTTCTTTTCCACTCGTGTAAAAAGTAATTTTCTCAAGCTTCAAGCTACTTGCACACCAAATTTCATCCAAATCCACCCAGTACTTTCGAAGATTAGCGAGTTTAAACAAACAAACTTTTTCAATTTATAATTTTAGCTTTGATTTGTTTAAAACGAACAATGAATCGATACAAATCTATATACTTTACTAACCTATGCCCACGGCTTCGTTCACGTGGGAGGTTTTTTCCACATAAATCCGATTCTGTGGGAATTTTTGGTTATAAAGTAGCCAGGGCCGGATTAACCATTAGGCGGAGTAGGCAACTGCCTAGGGGCCCCGCATCAACTAAGGGCCCAGGCCCAGTGCACGCACCAAGAAAACATGTTTCTTCGAACGAGAATTTGATGTGTGTGTGAACTTAGGGACCTCACTGTTATCTCACAAAATACAAATCGTTAGATTTAGTAGTAGAATTAAAACAATTTTTATTTAACAAAATTGGGAATAAGTATCAAATATATTAAAAACCACAGCCCTTAATGTGCGTTTCCTCAGTTCACACACGATTTGGTCCGTCAAAGTAAGAAAAGGGGCCCCGAGAATGCCATTGCCTTAGGGCCTCTGACAGGGTTAATCCGGCTCTGAAAGTAGCCTGTGTGTTATTCAGGATTTTATTAACTACATACCAAATTTCAACAACATCGAACATCCATCTTAACTTTAATATTTATAATATTAATAAGAATGGCTGTAATTTTAATGTTTGTAACACCTATAATCCAGAAAAATCCCTAGAGTGGGACGTTTGTTTTTTAGATATATGTAGAATGAGAATAGCCGCATATTTCGTATAACGTTAACATCACGGAATAGATGAATAAGGTTAGAATGGTAACGGGCGTGGCGAGCGCGCCACATTTATGATACGAAAATCATAGCTCGACCGATTAATTCATTCACCGCGTTTAGTGCGCTTCGGAATACTTCGGAACACAGAGCTCTGCTTTAAAATACCGTGTTATGCATTTATAACCTGTAAAACATAAAGTCAGACCGCAAGTATACACCGACGAGGTATATCTTTCCATCAGTAAGTCGAAAATAACATTTAATTACAATTTTATTTGTAAAAAACATAAAGATATTCTGATCACTATGAAATTCCGAATATTAACAACATTATTGCAACAAGTTAAAAACATATACATTGCCCGATGTGTGCTCGCTTAATCAACGCAATAACCAAGTCCGCTTACAATGTACTGCAAGCGTTGCGTCCTCCAAACTTCAACCACTGACGTTTCACGTGATGCACGGCGCATGTTTATCGACAGTGAGTTACAATCAGTAGGAAGCTCTCGATTTAAGTGTGTGTAATTTATTTGTGTTCGTAATTCGCATACGTAACGGGCCTCTTGCTTGTAGTTGAGCTGTGGGAGTGGGAGACAAGCGGTGACACGTGTTCTCATATTAATCAGGAACTATTTCCTTTCTAACCTCTTTTATCTGTTCTGTGGTTGACATTAAAGATTCATTTTGATTAAATTTAAATAGCTCTATGTATTATTTTAAATAAATAAATAAATAAAATAAATAAATAAATATCATAAATTTATTGCATATTTTTTTTTTTATTTATATCGTCGTATACAAAGTTAATTACATAATATAATTAGTACAATGTTATTTACAAGCTGGTGGGTGAAGTCCTGCTATCTTAGCTAGGTTAAAGAATAACCTGTATTAAGGAATAACAGTTCCTGTCCCTTACAAAAAGTTACAATAAACTAGTACAAGAATATATAAATATGTAATATTACTTTTTTACCTTAATTATAATACTACTATAATATTTATATTTGAATAAGCGTGTGTATGTGTGAGTGTGTGGGTGAGAGAGAGTGTGTGCATGTGTGTCTGTTGTGTGTGTAAATGAGTGTGTGATAGAGAGAGAGTTTGTATATTTGTTTTGGTTGATATCCGTGCGATGATACTTTTCAGTTTCATCATACGTTTTCTTTTGTAGAAATGTCCGTAGAATATTTTTACAGTTAAAATTAGATAATCCGTATAAATCAAGCATACTTTAATAAATATATGCTAGAGTCATCATCGTCTACCTCTCTCTTCTTCTTCTTCTTTGAGTCTTGATTTCCGTACTTAGCCCTAACCCTATGCGTGTTGCCCATTGTGCGTGGGCCCAAAACACCCATTATCTCAAGCAGTTTACTTAGCTTAAAAACTTATATAATAGTTTACTTAGCTTAAAAACTTATATAGTTTACTTAGCTTTTCCCTTACTAAGTTGAATTCGGCTTCCAGTCTAAAAAGATGCAACTGAGTACTAATATTTAACATGGAACGACTGTCTGTCTGAACTCAAAAACCCAGTTACTGGGTACCTCTTGGCTAGGCTTTTGTCAGCTCTCTTGGCTATTGACTATCCTTAACGATTGTCAGAGATTTACAAATGGTAACTGGAACCAATTGCTTAGCGTTGGTTTGTCACCTATTCATATCATAAACCTACATCAGCAAAAATGATTTTACCTTAATCGACACGTGTGGTTGTTAATTTTAAGCCACAAACTCCTCCATACCCATGACCTTACTGAAATAAATAAAATAAACTAAACAGAACTCCTAACTCTGCACAAATAACCCAAATAAATATACCTATTCAATTTCACCGAAAAACGCCATAGAAACGACTAGAACCCATAAAAGTGTATAACAACAAAACATTTTATGATTCAACTCGGAATCGTACACAATTTTATTATTTAGAAGTAACGACGCAGAAATATTACTTTTCCATTTTTTCCGGTTAATTAAATTGGTTACGTCTATAAATGGGTAATGGGGTATGTAGGCTCGTTACTTAATGTCATTTAACTTCAGCGATATAGATTCTATACTCTTGTACCATTCCATCTTTTTAGCTCGTCGTGCTGTGCTCGCGCTGACGCTGCAGCTGCAGAGAACCTCAAGCGATGACGAAACTAATATCAATGTCAGTAAATAAATAAATAAATGGATAAAGTCGTTGGTAGATAACTACCAACGACTTTACTTTTTTTTCGGCACCGCGCGGCAACCTCTATGTCCTTACATTTTAAATCTGTAATATCTTCGAAACTATTTATTTAAATTACATTCTGTAAAGGGCAGTATTGATTTATATTAAATGCACAATGTATTTATGGTACTTAATTGGATAAGGATTAATGCTGTATTGCTTAAAATCGCTTCGTAAAATATGCTCGTATTTCTCGTAAAAAGTAAAGGATAAAAAATGGTTGTTGTGGGTTATCTATAAGAGGTAGACAGATGTCATTGAGGACATTTTTGTTGACCTTTTTAAGATGTGCAATACTTGTAGTACATTATTTTGATCTATCTCGTAGGGTTCAGCCAGCGTTTGCAAAGCAAGCGCAAAAAAATGTGTTTATTTGCGACATCACATTAGAAACCTCAAAAATTATCAGTGTTCCTCTACTATATTATGCATGTTATATACTTAGAAACCTTTCTATTGAATTACTCTTTCTATTTAAAGAAACTGCATCAAAATCCGTTGCGTAGTTTTAAAGATTTAAGCATACATAGGGACAGACACAGGGAAGCGACTTTGCTTTATACTATGTTAAGATTTGCAAAACAAATATTTTATTTCATTTTATTTATATACTTACATCGTTACTAAGGTATGTATATATTATGATATTATTCAACAAATCGTTGATCCACTTAAGTTGTCCATCCCTTAGTAGATGCTTTCACTTATGCAATTATAATTATTTTATTTATGCAGTATTTTTTTTTTATTTGATATTAATTCAAGTTTTTTCTTTAATATTAATTCAAGTTACACTTTTTTGAGCGTAGTGACCGCTAAGAAAACAATTTTTTTTCTTTTATTGAATAAATGAGAAGTTAATATTGTTTAAAATATTTTAATTATCTTACAATACATGAAGGTCATTCAGAAATTTTTATCATTGAAAATAGACGATGCACGGCTTTCAACGCCACAGTGGTCCGGATTTTCAAAATGATGGACTTTCGATCGAAGGTGGTTATTTCATTAAACGAAAAATAGTATCGAATAGTATATATAACGCTGATCAATATTTATTACAACAATTTTTCGATAAAATTGCTCCTTCACGTCAAAAAAAAAATATTGAAAATAAAAATGTATGGGAGAAAATATATTTTATTATTTTTCTCCGGCTAGTATCAAAGTATAGCAACCAAACCTTTTATTCTAGTAAGTACTTGTTGCCCTTAATACGACGACATATAATTTGCTTGCGTATCCCTGCGGCCTTGGCGCCTACGATGATTCAAAGTTTCAAATTTTTAATTCGATTTTTCTTAATGTTTTTGACGATTCATCGTAAAAGAAACAGTTAGAAATGGATAAAGCCCTGAAAAGGGCTATTTTTAGAAGTCCTGAAAAGGACTATTTCGGGTAGTCCTGAAAAGGACTATTTTATGCAGTCTTGATAAGGACTATTTTAATGAAATGACTTTTCTTACTAACTCAATTCAAATAATAACAATATCACTAAATCTGTCACGCTATTACGCTAATGGATCGTCAACTCCTGCCTGCAGCTCCTGTAGATCCATATTTTCAGTTTCTTCTGTTGTTATCTCAGGCAACAACAAAAGCTCTTTAACATCCGAAAAAAATCGTAATGTTTTGAGTTGTTGTATTTTGGTCATATGGGATAAATATGGGTCCCAACTAATTAACAAATTATGCAACAAGTCTTCGTTGGTCTTCATCCTGTTAAATTTTCTTGTGTGATTTTCACGAACTCTTCGAAATTCTTTATTTCTTGCTTCACTGGCTTCTTCGGAAAGAATACCAATTGGTAGGAAGCCAAAGTGTTCGCAAATGTCTGCACCATGTATGAGCAGCTTGTGCACACTTGCGGACATAGAAAACCACGGGTATAGATGAACAAACATCTCAGCAGTATCTTGACAATACGTTCTAAACTTTTCAATATCTATGGCACATCGAGATGAAATTGTTTGAAGAATAACCGCGAAATGCTTTAGTAGGTCTTTATCAATATTGGTAATTTTGGCAGATTTCTCATAATCTCTAAAAAACCTTCTGGCTGTATTTCCGTCGTTTGTGGTTCCAAAGCCTTGCTTAACAAAATCTACAAGAATTCCCATTTGCTGCTTGAATTCTTCTTGTGTCAGTTGTTTTTTCGCAGCTTTTAGTTCCTCGTTAGCACCTCGTGCAGCCCACATTTTAATGTCCATGTTGTATGATATATGTAAAATACACTCCATACAACGAATCCACATACAAAGAGTAGGAAGTCCATATTTATAAACATTTTCTCGTACAGGTCTTGAAACTTCTGACAGCTTGTTCATCTCAGTCGGCTTAACAAGGCAAATATTGCAGGCAGATGCAGATGAAGTATCAGTTATAATAGTGGCCACTTTTCCGTCGATCATTGTCATATGAAGGTCGTGATTAATCTTCAGCCCGGCACACTTTGTAGGACCAATATTATCTATTTCTTCTTTCAATGAAGCTTCTTCTTGCTCGATATATTCTGCTGTCTCTTTACAAAATTCAAACTTAATAGGCCTACAATAATGGGTTGAAGAAGGTGTTGGGGTTTCCCATATGGTGATATTATTAGAAACTAATTTAAGAGGGACAAGACTTGACATAAATACCGACGAATCACTGAAATTTACATCTTCACTTCTTTGCTTGTAGGTGCTTTGTGAAGAAGCTCCATCGAAACCCCATTTACTGATTAACTTCAATCCTTCATTTGACGAATCAACTTGGGTACCAGTAATTTGAAGAATCTTCTGGACTGTCAGGTCCAGTAGGGCTTGAATCTTCACTTTAGCTCCTCTCTCAGTAATTTCTAAATCGCTTGGATAGCATCTTTTCTTAGCTCCAAGGAGTTTGTGATACGATGGTAAAACTTGAACTTCACAATCTATCAGCACTTTCCTTAAACACGAATATTTCCACTTTGACAGATTCAAAGATGTATAAAGACCTAGAGCGTGATCTTCGTCCAAAGATTTTTTGCTTACTTTCTTTTTAAACAAAGTGGTTTGAACAATCGCAACACTATCAGGGTTTTTCATTATGTGATCAATTATATTAGCTAAGTCATTCTTCTTTTCTGTCTTAAGTCTTGTGACTAATGCGAAAGTGAGTTCTTTCGGTGAGTATTCCAGAAGAGACCCTGAACGTCTTTTCTTCTGTTTGTTTCCGAGGTCAACAAACGGCTTCCTAATCTGAACTAAATCCGTAGATGTGCCCGCAGTTGATGTGGACGGAATCACAGCTGCTACAGTATCGATATCAACGGAAGTACTCGTAATGTCTGACGACGTGTTTTCGATAATTTCATCTTGAGCTAGAAACATTTCTGATAAATTCACCGTAGTGCAATTTGGCCAACTAATATTTGATTGTAACCACTCAGCATATCTGTTCATGAACGTCTTCTGATTTCTGGAAGCACTTGCCCATCTGCGACTCTTATTACTAATATAAGTTTTTAAAAAGGTCTTAATTATTTCTGATTGTTCTGAACATATTTCAACTGGGATGCGCACAATAATAGCTTCATAGAGTCGTGTCAAATTTTTCATGTCTCCTTCAACACGAAGGAACATAAAAATATCTAAATTCGTAACAAATGCTGCCATAACGAAACTCACAAAACTTTCACCCAGTACGGATAATGATGTTGCTTCCTCAAGGGTTGAGAAACAAGTGCCCTTAATTGTTTTTTTTTTTTTTTTGTGGCATCTCGCAGGTCAACCTCTGAGGTTGTCGGCTGCTTAACCGGGCTTGCCTGTGGTTGCCTTAATTAATAAATTAAATAAAGCCTCCAGCCAGGGCTTATTAAAAAAAACTTACAAACTAGGCGACTACACGCTAAGGGCACTCCCTGTGGGGTACGGACCTCGGCTTAGGCCGTCGCAGGGGAGGGCAGCTAGGGACAGGC
Source organism: Tholera decimalis (assembly GCA_943138885.2). NCBI lineage: Eukaryota > Metazoa > Arthropoda > Insecta > Lepidoptera > Noctuidae > Tholera > Tholera decimalis. The sequence continues at coordinate 8,717,617 of OW964571.2, forward strand.
TGGATCATATAATTATTATTATTAATAAGGGAATTTAAAGCTACTGGCTCAGCGTCGCGGGCTGGCTCTGGCTGCCCTTAATTGTTACCTGCACGCATATTTATAACAAACACAAGTTCGCAAGTAGAGACTGACGTAATTAGTACCGCTTCGTTCAACAACCAATCAGCGTCGTCGATATTACCCCTACCACCCTTTGGTGGTGGGAGTTAGTTATTATTTATCAAAGTAATAGTTTTAGTCATTTAAGTATAGATAGTCATCGTCAGCACATGACTGTCCTCAATTACACGCATCAAGTTGAAATTTTATTAAAAAAAAATATGTAATTTTATTATTGTCTTATAAATGAAATGCCTACCAAATGCCAAAATTTATCTTTTTTAATTCTTATTGTATTGAAAAAATATATTTTTAGTTCTTCTTAATTGTAAAACTCGTTAATAGCCATTAGAAAATACAACATGAATATTTGAAACTTTGAATCATCGTAGGCGCCAAGGCCGCAGGGATACGCAAGCAAATTATATGTCGTCGTATTAAAGGCAACAAGTACTTATTAGAATATAAGGTTTGGTTGCTATACTTTGATACTAGCCGGAGAAAAAAAAAAATAGATTTTCTCCCATACATTTTTATTTTCAATATTTCTTTTTGACGTGAAGGAGCAATTTTATCGAAAAATTGTAATAATAAATATTGATCAGCGTTATATATACTATTCGATACCATTTTTTGTTTCATGAAATAACCACCTTCGATCGAAAGTCCATTATTTTGAAAATCCGGACCACTGCGCGCCGCACCGCTCTGCCAGTCGGAGTAGGCGAAAATAAACCTATATTTTCGTTACGGAATTTCTTGATTCGGTCGCCGCGCTCAAAGCTCGCGATAAACGCTATGCAATAGCTTAAAAATATATTTATCTACGCAGAAGTAACACACAAATAATCATTCAAAACATATCCATACAACACCAAACAACGAATAAACATGACAAGAAAAAAACAAACGGCAATCGTATGAAATCAAATATTAAAACCTATTAGCTAAATCGCGCATTAATTTTGGCAATGTGACACTCCCCATATCGCTGTCACGGATGACATATTCCGACATAAATATAGTCGTGTCATAGTGTCGTAAATATCAATTTCCTGGGAGGCCATTTTGTGACGTCACTTGTACGTTATCCTACGGAGTGGGGTGTAGATTTAGGGTGAAGGAATATGTGTTGTAAGTTATCTATTTTTATGATGTAGACGAGAATAATTCGACACGATTCGCTGAAGGCCGAGGCTGTCGCATTTCAAAATCTAGTCAGGGACACTTTTTACAAAAACAATTTAATTTCATAATCTACCAAACAATCTAACATAAGCTAACCTACTAAGTATCTATCAAATTGTGGCAATGAATGCGGTAAGAGTTGATTGTCTCTATATAAAGGCACTGTTGCGCGGCGGCATGTTGTTGTGTTTTGACATCTAATTTGATACTCTGACATAATTATAATATTACAATTAATTTGATAGTTTGACATTTTATCAGGATAATATGTTCTTTTCTCTATATATTCTCACTCAATCCTATCCTACTAATATTATAAATGCGAAAGTTTGTGAGGATGGATGGATGTTTGTTACTCTTTCACGCAAAAACTACTGAACGGATCTAAATGAAATTTGGTAAGTAGATAGTTAACATTCTGGAATAACACATAGGCTACTTTTTATCCCGAAATTCCCACGGGATCGGGATTTGCGCGGGAAAACCTTCCTACGCGTACGAAGTCGCGGGTTGAAGCTAGTCACCTATATATTTTTCTTTTGACTCTGTTTACTCATATTATTATGTAATTTTAGCATCTGGAATTTATTAATGTAAACAAATTTGTGATTATTTTAATTTATTTTTTTATGGATCATGGACTTTATTTATTTAAATACAAAAACACCAGCGTTTCAAACTGAATTAAAAGTAGATATTATATTATGTACTTAAGCATCTATACCTAGTAAGTGCACTTTAAACTCATATACTCCCACTACTATAAAAACTAGCGAGCGGAGTTCTCATTGCTGAGTTTTGGGCGAAACTTATTTAAAATATTATTGTCATGGACACGCTAAGAAGAAGAATAAAATTATTAAAACCTAGTATTAAATTTATTCTATATCAATATCAAATCCAATACGTATTTATAATAATTTATCCATTATATATTTTTGACACACTTGCATTCGATCACCATCTCATCGGATGGTTAGCGATGATGTGGTCGAAAATTAAACAAATAAACACGCTCACCCAGACATAACCTACCTATTCACTCTTGACATAAAGACCCCCAGTTTATAACTATCAGGAAACACAGACTCCAACAGGAAATTCCACTACTTACCTGTACGCACAATGAGAGTATTCCCAACACGTTTTGTGCGTGTGAAAAAGGTAAGTAAATAAGAATTCTATGCAATATCCACCGTACATGACAGATTTTTAGGTTAAGCTATAATTGCCGAGGTCGTTCAATAGATGGGTACATACATAACATATCACCTACTAAGTTTCCAACATGCCTCGCAAAATCGCTGTCATTTATACATCATACAGTCTTTCTATTAGCAAATCGATTTTTTGGAAAATCATAACTAAATATAGTATAATGAAAAAAAATAATTAAAAATGTTTTATTCATTTAACAAGTTAATCTTAGCAACTAGGAGGCTATTTTTAAGCAATTAGACCCGTGTTAGGTACCTACCTCTGCTCTTTCAAAACTTAATTAATCATTAGTACTTGTTGGAGATAATGACTTCAAATGTTGGGAAAAAGTTTGGCATTTTACTCACCAACAATATAATAATTCTCATGGAAAGAGATTAAGAATAAATTACGCATTCTCAGTAAAAGTTAATTGGACAACACAGCTCTTTAATTTTTGCCAGATAAATTATCTAGAAAATACCTACCTACGTGTACGTAAGGTATAATAACTGCTTTTCTACGCTAAAAAATACAATTATGGAGTATTTTTCAAAACTGGAAACAAATTTAATGTTTTTAATAAGCTCTTAGTATGTTGCTTAAGTTATGCTCATAACATTACAGCAAGATCTTAAATTATTATAAAAAACATAGACAACGACTTTTTGTAATTAGGTTAAGTATGGAATATTGTTACAAAAATATGAGAGTCTAGATACTTTAATAAATAAATAAAATAATATAAAGCCATTTTAGCGTTTCGTAACTGAATGGCAAAAACCGGAGCCCTTATAGATTCGTCATGTCTGTCTGTCTATCCGTCTGTATGTCACAGCCACTTTATTCCCAAACCATTAAGACTACAGAGTTGAAGCTTGGAAGGTACATGTATACTGTGAACCGCTTAACAATTTTTATTTGTTAAAAAAAAAATCAAACTCTTACTTGTATATGTGGCTATATAGATAGTTCTTTCAAAATGGCATTGAGGTTTTTAAAACCATTATTTCTCAAAGTCAATCGTTTGAAAGAAACACACTTCAAAAGTGGTAAAATGTGTACCTCCTTCACTCTTTCTAGTTTTTAAAATAAGAAAGTGTACAATCTAAACACACAAATGTAAACACATTCTTCTGATTTTAAAGAGATACAGTCTGCTAAAAATCCAGCCTATTTTTTCAGTTGTCCTTGTGCTCCACGTTGTGACCACAGTGTCTAGTTAAAACATACCCGCAACCCTGACAGACAATGAAAAACCTATCGGGTCCCGTCATGGCTACTAACTGCTCATTGAGGTTTCACTTGTGGTCTGGCCACTTACTTTTGCCGACTCTTTTGCGCCTTTTGCGTCCGTAACATTGGTTCTCCTGCGAATACTTTCATTTTTGATTCTTCTGGCAAGGAAACTTCAAGCTGATAAAGTGCGCAGTTCTTCTAAGTTACCTTTTAAACAGAGTGTTTAAAATACAACGTTAAAGCTGGAGATTATTCAACGTCATAACACGTTTTACAAAAAATTTATAATGAACAGTTGATTTTCGACGTTCTCCTGCTATAAAATATTGATGCCAATTTACTACTCAAAATATCATTTTAAACATACCACACTAAATCCATTCTTAATTTTTTAATAACATGGCCTCATCTTGTTTAATTTACGAAAAAAATGACGTGTTAGGTACGATTCAGACCAACCGGCTCGCGTCGCGCCGCATCGGAACGGAGCCGTCCGTTGGAGCCGTACCGCTACCGCGGTATGCGTACGGCTGCCGCGGTAGCCGTACGCGTGCCGCGGCAGCCAACACCGTCCGCTGGTATCCGTACGCACTCTAAAAAGCGCCCAGAATGGCTGCTCATATTGCGCTGCGTAGACGTAAAGTGAAATTTTATTGTCTTTAATATGTTAACTGTCGCTTGAAGAACACAACTTAAATGATTCGCTAATTGCTGCACCGTAATCTCCGTTGGTATTCCACGACGCACAGCCGACCGGCTCGGAACGGACCCTACGGTAGCCGATTGGATGCCGACGGCGCCATTCGGAGCTATGCGTAAGTTGCATGCAAATATGAACTGTAATTACTGTTGATACATTTCAATGTTTTTACCGCATTGTAAAGTGCCGCCCGGCCCGGCCCGATGCGAGCCGGTTGGTCTGAATCGTATCTAAAAGTGTTATTTAATAACCAATTTACAAAATAAATATCATTTATAATAAAATTTATCGCATACATTATATCCATTTTATCTCCACGTATGTTTTGTTTTAATTTTAAACCAAAAAGCTCTATATATTAGGTATGTTAAAAAGCGCGTGAATTAAATAAAATAAAAGTCAAATCTAAACACCTTTCAAAAGAGGTTTTAATTTTTCCGAGTTTCAAATAATATTCCGTTTTTCCGTCTTATTTTAAAATAAGAACGTAAATCACAGGGATCCTTTTCTTACTTCAAAAATGAACGTTCAATTCTTTCCGGACAATTAGCTATGCTTCCGCGAACCTGTGCTTCATTATGGAGCGCTGTTAGGGTTGTCAAGTAATTTATTTAAAGTAAATCAATTGATTGAAGTGACTAATAGATTGGTACGCGTTAACAGGGTAATGCTTTCAATAAAGCATTGGCTGTAACTGTGTTCAATCATTATTATTATTATTATATTACTGATGGGCCCACTCTTGACCTCGATCTCGCCTGATGGTAAGCGATAGATGAGGTCTAAGATGGGACGAGCGAGCCCAGAAGATGCCTATTTACTCGTGCTTTAAAGGCTGAAAGGTCATAAGTGGCAGGGAACACAGAAGCCGGCAGAGAATTCCACAGCTTGGCTGTGCGCACAATAAATGTGGAGGAGAAGCGCTTGGTATGACAAGACGGTATATCAACCAAGTGTGGATGGTACCCAGCCGTGCGTCTGGTAGACCGGTAGTGAAAGGAAGATGGAGGAATCAGGTCATGGAGCTCCTGCGCACACTCCCCGAAGTACAATCTGTAGAAAACCGACAGGCAAGCAACGGTTCGCCGATGAGCCAGGCTATGAAGCGTGTCCACCAGCACCTCATCGCCTATAAGCCTTAACCTTTTCTAAACCGCGTTGAAGTCGGCATGTAGTTCAGTAAGTGTTTCACAAGCGTTGGCCCATCTGTCCTTCACAACTGGGTAATACAATACTTGTTGGCAGGACTAGGGATAGATTTTCTGGTTTCTAACTACCCGTACTCACACTGTCATAGAAGTCCGAATGGCAGCCATTTTGGCTTAACATGTTCTCGGAGTCGTGAAGGAATCTTGGTATGTTTAGATAGTCACCCAACTACGGATCTACCTCAGCAATCATTGCTTAACCTTGCAAAACGACTCGTGTAGCTGTTGTTATTCAGTGGGCAATACAGATATGAATGTACTTAAATCACACCCATACGCACTAAACGTTTTGGGAATACTTTCATTGTGCGTACGGCTAAGGAGTGGAATTCCCTGCCGGAGTCTGTGTTTCCCGATAGCTATAACCTAGGGGTCTTTAAGTCAATAGTGAATAGGTTACTTTTAGGTAAGCGTGCTCCATCTTCGACCACATCATCACTTACCATCAGGTGAGATGGTGGTCAAACGCGAACATATCTATACTAATATTATAAAGCGGAAAGGTTTGTTTGTTTGTTTGTTTGCTTCAACGCGCTAATCTTCGAAAGTTCTGGGTGGATTTGGATGCAATTTGGTATGGAAGTAGCTTGAAGTTTGAGGAAGGTTATAGGCTAGGCTTTTTACGCGAATGCAAAAAAGGAGAGTTATGTTTTTACCGTGATAGAATCCACGGGAGCGAAGCCCCGCGTGAGTACTAGTACTTTTCCACTTTATAATATTAGTATAGATCCGTTTTACCCATCTATTCTTACTGCTTCCCGATAAAGTAGTCCAGTAATAAACCAGTCTGCCATTATAAATGGCGAGTAAATCAAAGTAACATGATAGCTTGACCTACATTTTGAGATTTTCCTTGAAGATAACTCAATTACAACTTCTTTGACCAAAGTCCTTTAATCCAGATTTTACGCCTACTGTCATTAAAATTTGTTAAGTGTCTTTTATTGTGCCTTATTTTACGGGTAACGACAAGTATAAATTAGAGTGTTTGTTCCGTAGAACAGTAGTGACCTGGAGGTTATAGGATTGTCTTACAAGTAGCAGGTCGTGGATTTGTACCCAGGCACATTAGTGTTTACGGTCCCGAAACCAATTGGCAAAAAATGGAACCTTAATAGATTCATCATGTCTGTCTATCTGTCCGCCCGTAAGTCACAGTCATTTTATTCCAAAACTTGCAGCTGAGTATTAGTGTTTTACATGGAACGACTGCCTATCTCATCATCACACACATCACCACACACATACACACATCATCACACACATACACACAACATTCCCACATATTCGTACATCTACAGAAAGATATACGTACTTTGTTATAATTATGTACTTAATTCATAATAAATTTTGTGTATAAAATCGACACTGTCTCACTTGTGCATAATACTGTTTTTAAAATTTAAATGGCTGAACCCTATCTCTTAAGAGACAGGCCTGACCTAGTTTAAGAGATTTCATTCAGATCCGTTCAGTAGTTTTTGCGTGAAAGAGTAACAAACAATGGATGTTTCCATCCTCACAAACTTTCGCATTTATAATATTAGTAGGAAGTAAGATATAGCTTAGGAAAAACATGCTAAAATCTTTTTTTGTTGCTTAAAAGAAAGTTTTATTTCCTGCCAGCCCTAACTCCCTACAGCACAGTTCAGCCCAGCTGTTTGCGGTACCCTCTCCGTGATTAGACGCACAATTTCACACGGGGCGACACAGTCGCGCACGAGTACGTTGTTACTGACAAGATGACGGCTCTCGTCTGTGTTGCATACCCGAATTTATAGCCTACAGCACTTCCCAATAATGCTGTTAACTACTATAGAAATAAATTTTATAATTAGATTATTACTTCCGAAGATTACCGCCTACATACAAATTTACAAAGAAAATTTACCTCTTTGTAACATTGTATAGAAAACAACATAGGTAAACTTTTTGTGCGTTGTCTTTCGCAGTACAATCTATAAAGTTGTCGGCTGCTTAACCGACCAAAAAAATTGTCGCTTAAATGAATGAATAAATATTAACAATATATAAAATGAATGAACATAACTTATGTACATATTATAAGTAAACTAAAGTTGATGAACACTGGTACTCAAAGTAAGATTTAACTTGTGTTTTAGGTACTAGAGCTCTCGCATTTTAACAGGATATATTACTTAAGTCTATGATTATTATTTTATGTCCTGTGAGTCACATGAAAATACTCATTACTTTAGACATTCTTAGAAAATATTAAAATAAAAATACATATAAAAAGAAGAGAAAAGAACAATAACATTGTACATGTATTTAATCTAAAGCCCAAACTATTTTTAGAGTTTTCTGACGCTATAAAGGGTTGTGTATATGAATATGGGTGGCGAAGAATTTGAATTTGAAAGTGTAAATGTGATGTGTAGATGTGAGTGTTGTGTGGTGGAAATTAAATATTAAAAAAAACACTTATTATACTACAAATAAAATGTTTTTTTTTTGTAGTATAAAAGGTGTTTTCATTTAAATTGATAAGACGGTCAAATAAATATTTATAATAAATAAAAGATTCATACTCTTTCCAATTTCTAAGATAGGATTAGTTTGACTTACAAATCAGTCTCGAATACATAAATTGATTTGAATTAATATTACATTTTTTCTTATCACGCTTTGAAAGACGCACACTGGGGTCAACTATTTTTTTTTTAATATTTATTGTGATTATATAGTGATCTATAATAGTTAGATAGATAAAATTTTTGTTGTTTGGATGGATTCTTAGGGTGGATTTGACACAGCAGGAGAAAATAAATGCACGCATAGTCCACGCTGTACTACATTCTCAAAATATATGCATAAAAAATAAACTGAGACATATAAAATACCAATCATTTTAGGAGAGAGATAAAGATCTTTTTCTATGTTTTTGAAAGAAGATATTGTTTGTGCTTGTCTTACTGACACGGGTAGAGCATTCCACAGCCGTACTGTTTGATCCGCTAACGACTAACAAAAGAAAAAGTAACAAAGATACTTATAGACTATGTCAGTATGTACAGAAATCGATACATAAAACTACTTTAAAATACGCAAATGACCGCTGCACCATCCCATGAGAGATTTCACTGCAGTGATTGATATACCTACTTGCAGTCGAATCGCCAATGCGCAAAATAGGATTTTTAAACGGAAAATACCTATTTGGTGAAATTTTCTACAACCTTTAAACAAAAAATGTTTTTTTTTTTTACATTCGTTAGCATGGGTGTTATACCAATGTATTTAAATAAAGGTTATCGTTTCTCGAGTATATTTAAATTTTGCAATAAATTCGTTTACTTTTAGTTTCTTATTTAGGAAGGTGTGACGACTATGGATTTTTTTTATATGTGTGTGATTTCATTCTGCCAGCCCTAACCATTCTACCTCAGCTGTTCGAGAGCGTGTCCCATGTACGATTAGACGCACAATTGCACAGAGCGACATAGCGGCCTACTTGCATACTTACCCGTACCTACGGATAATATGGCGCCTACAACTCGTAACCAAGTTTAATATTCGGGTTTTCTTACGTTAAGTTCATTTGTAATCTGAATTACTTGAGGCTTGTATAAGGTTACCTACTCATCCTATGTAGTATATATGTTACAGTCAAGATGTATACACGATTGTGACTTAATTTAATGTTATCTATTGCATGTTATATGTGTATAACCCGTCTGCCTTCAAAGCATGAGTAAACAGACACTTTCTGGGCTGGCTCGTCCCATTGTTACATCATCTATCGCTTACCATCAGGCGTGATCGAGGACAAGAGTGGGCTCATCAGTAATTAAAAAAAAAATATATATATATTTTTATATATATATATATATACATATTTTATATATATATATTTTTTTTTTTTATATTGCCATATAACGTCCTGCAATTCAGCCGTTCCAGATATTAAAGGACAAACAAACAGACACAAACATTTAAAAGGCCGTTAGAGTTTTAGTGTCATGTAATTAACAGAACTGATCATCGATAGACACTCAAATTAAATTTACATATATAATGTATTTTTTTTTTATTCATATAATAGTTTAGCGTTTGACCACCATCTCACCTGATGGTAAGCGATGATGTGGTCAAAGATGAATATGAACTTTGCAGTTATTATTATGAAAAAGCTCGTATAATGATAGCAATACGGGAAATTCTCCCTAGGCATGAAAAATTTCAACCACAGTTTCGCTGTCAATGGCAAAAAATCCAGAATACTGGCAGCTGTGCAACATTAAATGACAGCGTTGTTTCTTTGGCCGAAAAAAAAAAACAGCCTTTTGGTCAGACGAACAGTCTACTGGGTTTCGGGTTGGATACGGTTTGAAAGACAATCTAGATTCAAGATTCAAGATTCATTTATTTGTCGAAACATGAGTATACACACAAGGCATGTAGGTTGTTCACAATAAGAAAATAAAATCCGTCATGTTTGGCCTTCTTGGCATACAAATATACAAGAAAAGTAATTAAGAAGATGTATTGGAATATGATACAATTGTCAACTAAAATAAGAATCAAATTATTTAAATAATACATTATCGATTTAAATGATTAAAGTGGGTAGTTTAGGTAATAGTTTCCAATTTCTATTTCTTTCAAATCTTTTGTGTTTCCCTCGCTTAAAGTAACCAGAGTTAAAAAAAGTTGCAATTAGTATAAATGACAAAGTCAAAAAGAACTAAATCTCAAAAACACTGATTATATCTCGGTCAAATCAGTTTTCGTTGAAAGTGTTCATTGAGATCTACAGTATGTAATTTTTTAGCTTTTCCACTTTTTAGGGTGCCGTAGCCAAATGGCCAAAAACGGAACCCTTATAGTTTTTTCATGTCTGTCTGTCTATCTGTCTGACCGTCCGTATGTCACAGCCATTTTATTCTGAAACTATTAGGACTACACATTTGAAACTTGGGAGGTTTATGTATTCTGTGAACCGATTTCTGATTTTTAGATAATAAAGTAACTGTGACATAATGACGGGTAAACAAACACACATGAAGACTCTATTAGGAACCTTAAAATTGTGTATAATTTTGTATAATATCAGTTTTGATTTATTGACTTCTCCAAATATTTGACTTTCTTCAAAACAGCATAAAAGCTTCAATCTCTCCTACAAACGTTCAAATAAAACGTTCGCTAAACTTGGCACAAGTCAACATCAAAATTGCGAGAAAATTCATTCATTCCTAAATGCATACCATGTCATGTAGAATCTCGTAGGTATTGCGGATTACTGAGTTAAATGCACGTCTACGAAATTAACTGGGAGTGAGTGAACGAATGATTTAATCGAATGACTTGTACGAATGTAAGGACAAAAATAGAATTTCGTAAATCTATTTTTGGTCCTTCGAGTCGTATTTCTTTTATGACGCCATTGATAAATCAAGAGAGGTACTAATGGTTTATTTTAGGATTGTAAGACTGATGATAAATCCAATAAAGTCTGATTTATGATATTATTCTCTCTTTAGTATAAAAAAGTCGTCGTATACTCTGTCTTTGTCACTGCCTACTGCTTTTAATAATATCTCTTTGCAGGCGATCTTTCATGATTGAAGATCGCGATCACCATTCTTCATCTAGCGGTTTGTTAGGCTTTTCAATTTACTACAATTAGTGACATATGGAGAACTTCTTTGAAACTGTGGGAGCTGTTTGACTTCAGTTGCTCCGAGCGCCGTAACGGAGATTGTTCTGTTCGAGACGTTCGTGTAGATGGTGAGTTTCTCCAAGTTCTTTCCTTGGCGACGAATAATGTGGCCCAAGTTTGCTGCGGTCTCGCTTTTTTCAATACAAAGAGCTATGAAACGAGGAAGGTTTGATTAAATAGTTAACGTACAACGATGGGGCACATTAATAGTTCGGGCTTTTCATCAACAGCCTATATTGCTCTCGCTGCCAGATGCAGGCGTTGACTGGATTGTGGAGGTCAGGTAGGCAGTCGCTCTATGTTAGATACTAGTACTTAGATGCATCCGGTAAGACTTTAAGATCACCCAAAATAGTTGGAAAAATGCTAAGCAGGTGATGTTGACGTGAAGTAGCTGCTGCTAGAAGCTTTGTTTTTGTAACGAAAGTTATGCGGATTGAGGCGTATGATACAATAGAGAAAAAGTGCAGAACGCTAGTATTTTTATATTATTTTGCATTAAAAGTATTAGATCTGGGGGCACGGCAGTGCCCCCGCCAAGTCGAGCAAAAAGCGGCACGGCCGTACTTTACTTTCTTTTCTCGAAGCAATTCAGGCCATTTTCGACCCCCTGTAACTTCGTTGTGGATAAAACTCGAAGCTTGAATTTTCAGTAACCAAGCAGGCATTGTATAAACAAGGTTGTTTTGGCAATGAAGACAGGCTAGGCAGGCAGGGGCTTCTTCAATGATGCTCAGATAAATATGACAATGAATTTATTTCTGACTGTTACAATTTTAAAAGGTTTGGGTATATATACTTTATTTTCAGTTCAAAAAAAAGCACACTGGTGGCGCGGCACTCGCAGAACCCTCTCGAACAAACGTCTTCACCGTCGAGTAGTAGATGGCGCTGCTTGTCTTGACATTTACCGACTTATAAGATCTGTCTTGAAAAGAGCCGTCCTCTCATTTTACCAACAGGTGGCGCTGCTTGACGCAACATGCCGGCCGCCTTGGAAGAACCGTCTTCCAACTAAACAGGAGTCACGCTGGCTTCGTTTGTTGAAACCGGCAGCGGGCAGATTTTCGAGGAAGCACGCTTGATCGTGCCTGTTGATGTTCGGATTTCTGCAACTCTCGAGACGCCATCTTTCCCTGGGAACAGATGAATAATCCTACCCATTCTCCACTTGAATGGTGGCAGGTTATCTTCTTTAATGACGACAAGACTATCCTTAGCAATGTCATCTGTATTGTGTGCCCACTTCGTTTTGCGTTGCAGCTCGGACACATATTCTTTGGACCACCGCTCCCAAAAGTGTTGTCGCAGCTGTTCCAGCCGCTTGTAGCGACAGGCAGGCGTAGATGTCGTCGTGTTGTCTTCACTGGCAGGCGCAGTCAACGGCCGGCCGATTAGAAAGTGAGCAGGTGTGAGTGGTAGGTAATCGTTTGGATCTGCGGACATAGGTGACATAGGACGGGAGTTCAGGACGGCCTCAACCTGTGTCAACACCGTACCAAACTCCTCATAAGTTAGCTTAGCATTACCTACGACACGTCTCAAGTGATACTTGCACGACTTCACTCCTGCCTCCCATAAACCACCAAAGTGAGGAGCATAAGGCGGAATGAAACTAAATTTTATATTATTACTACTAGCAAAATCAATTATTTCATTACATTTTTCAAATATAGTTGAAAGCTCCCTTTCAGCTCCAACGAAGTTCCTACCATTATCAGAAAAAACTTGACACGGCTTCCCGCGTCGTGATATGAATCGTTTGAATGCCAATAGATAATCCTGAGTGGACAATGAACCAACTAATTCTAAATGCACAGCTCTGGTAGTGAAACAAACGAATAAACAAATATATCCTTTAATTAGTTGTGAACCTCTGCCTTTGCGATTCAATATAGATATTGGCCCGGCATAATCAACACCACATCGCATGAATGGAAATCCAGCTTCTAAACGTTCTACCGGGAGATCACCCATGAGTGGAGTCAACGTATTTCCTTTCATGCGAATGCAGGTAACACATTTATGAACCACTAGCCTTGCTAAATTACGTGCTCCCAGCACCCACCATCTATCACGCATGGTCGCCACGAGGAGCTGAGGTCCAGCGTGAAGTAAACGTTTGTGTTCGTATGAACACAATAACCAAGTAAACCGATGTTTACGACACAACAACACTGGATGTTTCTTATCGTAATCAAATTTTGAATTACTAAGTCTACCACCGACACGAATTATATTATCTAAAATATACTTAAACCTAATGTTTTATTACTACACTTATTGGTTAACTGCACCTTTTCTTTTAGGTTATGATATTCCTTACTGAATGATTGTGATTGAACTAAACGTGTCAACACAAGTAGCGAAGTATTAATCTCGTTCACGGTCAATGAACCGGTTTCGCGACCTTGACCGACACGCGATGCACGTAAGTTAGAAATGTAACGTAAGACATACGCGACTGTTCTTTGCAAACGATTAAAACAAGAAAACCTTTCAAAATCAATTATAATATTAGTTTTTACGTTTAATAAATTTGTAGTTTTAGAACATTTTATTTCCGGTAACTTACTCTGAATAAACTCAATTTCATTAGTATTTGCTGCCAACCAATTTGAAGTCGGTTCACGGAGAAAAGTCGGACCATACCACCACAAACTAGTGTTGTCACCTTTTAGTGAATCAAAGAAAACACCTCTCGATAATGTATCAGCAGGATTCTCCTTACTTTTAAAATGCAATCCATAAATTCACAATACATTTTTTTTTTTATACTGTGGTAAACGATCTAGTTTCCTTTCTAAAGATAAAAAAAAACGCTGTTTAGCAGAATTATGTGAATCACCCAAGCAATCAGGCGATTGTTTAAGTGGCATTCCTACAGAAAACCTACCGTGCTGATCGCGTTCAGTAGTCTGCAAGAACGACTCTTCACAAAAACGATCCTCCTCAGTAATAACGGGAGGAATATGTACTTCTTCGATTTCCCAGAACTTTCGTAATAGAGAATCAACTAACGTCAAATTGCACAGCACATCTGTCATGCTAGGTGCTAATAAACGATTATTATTATAAACTGGACCGGATATAATCCAACCTACCATCGAATCTTGTAAGTACGGACCGGTGTGCAGTTTTATTTTATTTTCCTTTAGCAAATCCCAAAAGACATCCGCGCCTATTAATAATTGTATGTCACTCGGTACATAAAATGTGGGATCTGCAAGTAGAATATTGCTAGGTATATTAATAGCATCACTATTAACGTGTGTCGAAGGCAACTTCGAAATGATACTAGGCAACACTAAACAATGTAAAGTTGTATTCATAAACTTTAGAACGCATATTAATATCGCACTTGTGATTGGACTGTGAAACGGTTTGTCCAACGCCACAAACACGTATAGTGGACTGTATTATAGGTATTTTCAAACGTTTACATAAGCTTTGAGCTATAAAACAATTTTGACTGCCGCTGTCAAGCAGAGCGCGAACTGTGTGATATCTGTTATCACTATCAGCAATCTCAACTAACGCCGTAGACAGCAAGACAGTCCGTAACGATTTAGCATTATCTATGAACGCGTTACAACTACGATTATCAATATTGTCAGCTGTTTTACTAACGCAGTGTAATACAGAAGACTGTGGAAACGTATTATTAATAACAGAAAGTTGTGGTGACGTATTTTGAATAACGCTAATAGTGCCAACATGAATTAACGCATTATGGTTTTGTTGACATAATTTACAAGGACCGAACTTACAATTTTCAATTGTGTGAGTGTTTGTACGTAAACAGTTTTGACAAATGTTTTTTGACTGAACAAAATTTAGTCTTTCTTGTACCGACATATTTAAAAACTTAACACATGAATATAATGCATGATTACGACTACATAACGTGCATATCAAGTTATTTTTATTTGTTTTACCTTTACTACCTGTTGATACCCTATCATTATTATTGGCACTCGCATAACTAAGTGTAGTTTGAGAATTAGACTGTTTTTTATGATCAGCTGACTGTTTACCCTCATGTTTATTTTGTGAATTTGACTGATTATTTTTACTGTTACCTGCATTAATCATGTCTAACATGTCAGACCTATTATTTAAAAACGTTAATAAGTCTTCTAGTTTTAAATGTTTTGAGGTTTTGTTAGAATCACTGATAAGTGAGCTTCTGTAGTTCTCCCACTCGCGATCAGTAGCAGAATCAAGTTTACTGACAACTAAATAAATGAGAAGCATATCCTCGAGTGAAGATTCCGGTTCTTTAAGAGAATTTAGGGCTCTCAAATTACGTAAAACGCAATCTACTAACGTTCTGATCTGTGCCGGACATTCCTTACCCAGTGAAGGTGCCGCAAACAAAGCTTTTACATGGTTGTGTATCAATAGCCTATTATTTTGATACCTAGCTTAGTAGCTAAGTAGGCTCCACGCGTTACTATAGTTAGGTGCAGTGAACTCTAACGAACTGATAACATGTAACGCAGATCCACTGAGAGACGATTTTAGGTATTGAAATTTCTGTATAGAATCTAAGTCGTCGCGATCGTGTATCATTGAAATATACGAGTTCCTAAATTCTAACCATTTATCAAAGGAACCGTCAAAGACAGGTAACGTAATTTGTGGCAATTTAATAGGCACAGATTTCCCGGAAATGCACTGAGAATTATTTAATCCGTTTTGTTCACAGTCGCCTATCATGATTTTCGCTGTAGCTACAATCGAATAGTATTGGCATTCAAACGAATCTCTGTAATCTAAATGAGACAATAATTCTTTTTAATCCACAATTCTTTCGATTTTAGCTTGCACGTCGTTAAACTCGGCAAAGAAAATGGCTGCGGAATGAATACGCATTTGCAATTGAGTTTTAACCACCGAATCTAAACTCGTTCTATCTAACTTATTAATATAATTTGCGAATAATGTTAATCTACATTTAATTACACCACGTTGTCTTTTAAGATCAGACATCTGACTATCTAAACGAGAAACAGTTTCATCCTCACTCATTTTGGTAGTTTACGAAAGTAGGTACTCACAGTTTTGCGTGTTCAGTCGAGTTTTATCACCTGAAGACGCCCTCACCGAGGCCAATAGATCTGATCTTGACCAGTTCTGCAACGTTTTAGGTACGATATTAACACAAGGTGAAGACACAGGGTTAGGAGGGAAAAGGGCAACTGGATAACCTGACCGTTGCTGGTTGTTGCATCAATGGCTTCTGCTCAGTAATTTGTGGCTGGGCTTCCAATCTCCTCAACGTACTTCGGTCAGTAGGCCGTCTTAGGGGCGGCGTACTTCCACTTCGAAGTTCCACTCGCTTCCTGACTTCTTCAACCAGGCTCGTCCCGTGGCTGATATCTTCTATGGGGCTCGAAGGTCCAATGTTTTGGCAATGAAGACAGGCTAGGCAGGCAGGGGCTTCTTCAATGATGCTCAGATAAATATGACAATGAATTTATTTCTGACTGTTACAATTTTAAAAGGTTTGGGTATATATACTTTATTTTCAGTTCAAAAAAAAGCACACTGGTGGCGCGGCACTCGCAGAACCCTCTCGAACAAACGTCTTCACCGTCGAGTAGTAGATGGCGCTGCTTGTCTTGACATTTACCGACTTATAAGATCTGTCTTGAAAAGAGCCGTCCTCTCATTTTACCAACAGGTGGCGCTGCTTGACGCAACAAGGTATATTTCAAATTTCATTCAATTTGAACCAGTAGTTTAAGAATTATAACGAGTCAAAGTTCCTTA
The DNA here is from genome assembly GCA_943138885.2 of Tholera decimalis. Taxonomy (NCBI): domain Eukaryota; kingdom Metazoa; phylum Arthropoda; class Insecta; order Lepidoptera; family Noctuidae; genus Tholera; species Tholera decimalis. Next base: position 8,734,715 of record OW964571.2, read on the forward strand.
ATTTTGTCACTCACTGACTGACCGATCATCAAAAGTCTAAGGCACTTCTAGCGGACATAGAAGCTTCAAATTTAGAATAAATACAATTAGTGTTTAGTGTATGAAGTGAGGAAAAACTAAAATATTTTTCAATTTCGTTCCAGTTTTCTAGATACATCAACTGCATAAATAACTTTGTAATCCCATATATTTATATGGGATTACAAAGTTACATTTACAGTTAATTAATCAGTGTACCTGTATATAATTATGTATAATATAATGGAATAATATGTGTATATAGGTCTCTAGATATAATTATGTTCAAAGGTAACTTGTAAAATGGTCAACGGAATAAAAAATCCAGAGAGAGGGCTTCAAGAAAATTCGTTATTGGTATACAAAAAGTAGAAGGCACCGGAAAGGAAAAAGTAGGACTATCTACAAAAATAAATGAGATCCCATAAAAAACAATACTTGTCAAAAAACCAAGTCTCGCAACTCAGTTCTTCTACCGTAAATAGTTGTGAGATCCATGTAATACCAAGTCGATTATTCGATTATTCAGTCCCTACTTAAGGGACTTTCTGTCTTAAGTTGTTACGTAATTATCTAACCTAACAACATCTTATAGTGACCATATCAATATTAAAAATCTTTAACGTTTTAAATAAATAGATTGACTCGGCCATCACATGAAAATACAATATATCTCACAAGTAATACATACATATATACATTACATTATTTTTTCGATTGCCAAGCCAATCTATTTATTTAAAAAGTAAAGTAAAGTAAAGTATTGTTTTTTATGGGATAAGTATTTATCTGGTTTAGTTTAAGTAATAATTTCTCGTAAATGTATTTTTTGGCAATAAAATCTGTTTAGAACTTTTATAAAAGAGATAACGTTGAAAGTTAGTCCAGCTGAAGAAACTAGATTGTTATTAAGAGGAAATGGAAGGCAAGTCAAATAGTGCACTTTCACAAACTGTTACATTAATGGACTTCAGTACCATTTTAAACTGACTTCTAAAAACTTCTATACGGTATTAAAGGCAGCCAACTTAGATTGAGATTTGGTTCTATGAGATTAGACGGAAAAGTACGCTTTTCTAAATTGCGTTCCGTATTTGCGACTTCTTTTCTGGATGGTATTAGCATTCGAAAAGTCCGTTTGAAAAACGTAACCGTTTTAGAATTGATGAAGCATCAATAGCCTAGTGGCTAAGGTGTCAGCTTTGTGATCGTAAGGTCGTGGATTCGAAACCCAACCATTACACTATTGCCGTGAACCCATTCCAAGTCCAGACACAAGCATATTTAGCTTAGTTAGTGGGGTAAACAAGATTGCTAGTAATGTGAAACCTGTGTCTACCCACATTCAGTTTCACGCATAATCTACTGAACGGATTTGAATGATACTTGACAAAAAAAGAAATAAAATTAATTTATTTGACCCAGTTTAGGGCACACAATCAATACAAGAAATAAAATAAAAAAAACTTAATTAAATTAAAAAAAAACAACAATGTGGTTGCCTCACAGCTGTGACAAATAGGCCCAGTTCAGCAAAATACCAAATAACTACAAGTGCCTGACGCTGGTTTTCAACTGGAGCTTTGAAGTGAGGACGTGCTACAGATATAAAGCAGTTCTTAGTGCTCATGTATTTGTATCTAGATAACCTGGAATACTACAGCTTTTTATCCCGGATTTTTTGTTGTAATTTAGTACAAATATTAGTGACTTTAACACGAAAGCTAAATAAAAGCAACGCTTATAAATTATCAAAAGGTTACAGAAAACATTTATAATTTTGTACAGAAATAAAATAAATAAAAAGAAGAAAATATAAAAATTAATTTAAATTGAAATCTTGTAGGCTTTTATTAAGGTTATAGAGCCATCTAAGATAGATATCTATTTCGCCACGAACGGAGTTGGCTAGATAAAGCATGCGACTTAATGGAGAAAAATTACCTAAACTAATTCGCCTACTTTCGCATTTTATTATTAGTATGGATGCTGTAAATACACACATAATAGGCCATAAATACATGATTATTAATATGTTTTAGCTTTGTAAATTTCAGCACAAATAAACGAGAGCGACGAATATAAAGCTTCTATTTTCAACGCACGTTCACTTCGGATTATGTTCGGAAAGCTTCGTGATTGACGCAGGACAGACGGATTGCGAGACCCATACCAATTTTATATATGTGTGTAACTCATTACTTACAGAGATTTTTTGTTTTGTTGCAGGTTTTTTTTGGTGATCAGCGGATCAACAAATTAAAGGTATGGACGACTTAAGTACATATTATATCAACGTTTTGTTTTAACTATAAATTTAGTTTATTTCACACGCAAATAAAAATCCCTAAATAAAACCAAAAAAAACACAATGTAGAAGAAAGAGTACTAAGTTATTACAGTTCTGGAAAAAGACAAAACATACATAAATGAGAAGCAAAATGAAAATCAGCGCCAAACATTAATCTTTCTGTCTGACATATCACTTAAAAGGAAAAATATACTTTTTAGCGCAACCGTAAGGCACACAACACAGGCCAACAAAATTTAACCAAACTTCTTAACCAGAAACTAAACTATACATTTCCGAAGGTTTTCAAAGTGCTGAATCCGAATCTGGCCTCAGAATCGCTCTATCACGTCAGGTTTCTGAGATATCCTAACCTAAAAAAGCAAAAAGTACCGTTTTCGCCTGATTTTGAGGTTATGTAGGCTCACGAATTATTTTTTCTAATAAAAAAATAAAGGTTACTGTATTAAAGAACAAGTCTTCCTCTTTCAAATGCGGATATCTCTGCGAAAAAAAAATTGAGAAAACTCAACGGCATTTGAAAGAGGTGGTAAATATCCCGTTATAAGTTCTAAAGACAATAATTAATTAACCAAGAACAGGAGAACGCTTTGCAACCGTTTCATTCGTGCCAGAGCAATGGACACGTCTACATCTCTAGAGGATGCTCCGTAGAGGGGCGAATTTATGATGAGTAAAGCTTTGGTTTGCATATTTGCAGGCAGGTACTGCTTTATGCACTTAAGTTCAAACGATTACTGTTTTAATGACCATTCTGAACTACTAAGTATGTTGGCGGACAAGTAGGTACGATTAATCTTGGTTGTCTCACTCTATGACACAGTTGGTCCGAATACCATAGACGCTAGATTATTATTATTATTTATTTATTTTATCCAATACACATTACACAATAAATTTAAAAAATGTTTTGCCATACACGAAAGCCTCTTAGGGCTTATCTGTGTGCTGGCGAGTCGTAATTAGTTACTTAATTTATTATACAGTGAAAAGGAAAATTAGGAGTACTAAATACAATTCACTATTTTCTATGTAAAAACGTTTGTATCTGTACTTACAACTTTTCATATTTGATAGGTATAGCGTTTGCAATTCTTCTGGGAGTTTGTTAATATAGTAAGGTACTACATACTCCGAAACCCTAGTCCCATAAACATTTTTGTGTTTCACACCTTCACGTCTATGGGGTGTTAATTACTATAAACAACGTGTAACGGAAACCCCATATCTATCCAAAAGGACTGAAGACAAAATCTGGTATGGAGTCTCTATGCAAAGCTTCAGCTCAAAATAAGTGACTCACAAAATTGACCCCAAATTATTGGTTTCATATGTTTCTTGAATACCAGTAATAACAAACGTGTCACAGCACTATGAGGGTCATCACTTTTCATGTAACTTGTCAATAAAACGATAATACACTTCGTTCTTCTTAATTTGAAAAATTCGGTCTCTGGTATTGAAATAAGTTCCACACATGTAGACATGGAATTAGAAAACCCTGACCATATCGTTTGTTATCATCTAAAGAAGCCGTGCACTTGGTTTGTATATACCCTTTAAATTACACGTTGTATAGGTACTTGTATTTTTTTAATTCTAGATGGGCATTTGACCACTAACGCAATCAGAACAACTGCTTTGTGTTATTTCCACCATCACATCTTCTCAGTCGCTTCACTCTTGGTAGAGTGGTCGTGGTTGTCACGTGGTATCTTTATATTGAGTGACCCGCTCTACCACTCGCCACCATTCTTCCCTGACATATGGCTTCCTGTGGCACTCGTGCATCGATTCGCCAGTGGCCACTATGGTCTGTCCATCTTAACGGGATCACTCACGTGCTCTGATGCCCTCAATCTTGCCCTGCGCAACCAGGCGTTCAATATAATTATACCTCGCCGAGAAATGTGACCAAAAAGTGAGCATGCGTTTTTTGACTATGCACGATAGGCGTTGTTAGATGTTTAGTTCGCTACTATTACAATTGCTCCCAAAATATTGAAAGAAAACTTCAAGAGGAAACGGGCCAAAAAAAAAATAAAAAAAAAAAAAAAAAACCTCTAAATTCATCAACATCCACCAAGATGCACTGGGCTTGCGTATTGGTTTACAACCCATTCCGTCTCATGGGAGAGGAAGCGAGACCCAGCAGTAGGAGCGAAATAGGCTGGTTACACAATATTAACCGATAAATATTTTCCTAAATTATTTATGAAACGAAATGGATGATTAATGGAACGCCTGATTCAAATTTATAGCTTTACCATTAATTTACAGCTATTTTTATGTACGGAGCGTGTTTCATTAATGTTCAAAATAAAATGTATTGCTTTCATGCTTAATATTAATTAATAACGTTACTTTACGATCAGTATGGCCTTAGCTAGGAGTGAAATTGTAAAAAATATTAGTAAGTACCTAAAGTTACCGAGTCGAAGACGCGTTGTGTTCCTCCGTGCGACTTTACAAGCCTATCAGGGTTGCAGGAATATTGTATCAAGATACCGCGGCCCAAAAACGTAATGACAACTAAGGAATAGAGTGGTTTTTAGTCAGTAAAAGTTTACCACTCCCTTCTACTCCACCAAAAGCAGCAGGAGTCATTCGATGATTTTGCCCCCAGCAAAACAAAACTACCTAAACTGTTAAGATTGCTACACGTTGTAACGTCCTTAATGAATGCACAAGGAAGTACTGTTTGTGGCATCGCGAATAATTAATTAAAATCCAGCTCGCTTCACGACTTAACAGAACATAGCGAGTTAGTGCTTCTGGCAGTGACAAATGCGTGGTAACTTTACGCTCTGAGATTAACAAGAAATCCCTTTATATGCAATAACTAGCTTGTGCCAGCGGCTTCGCCCGCGTGGGAAGTTTTTCCCGTGTAAATCCCGATCCCGTGGGAATTTCGCAAAATCCTTTCTTAGCGGATGCCTACGTCATAACATCTACCTGCATGCCAAATTTCAGCCCGATCCGTCCAGTCGTTTGGGCTGTGCGTTGATATATCACTATGTCAGTCAGTCAGTCAGTCAGTCACCTTTGAGTTATATATTGACAGGCCCGTTGGTATAGTGGTCTGTGGCCCTGACTGCTATGCGCAAGGTCGTGGGTTCGATTCCCACCTAGGTCAAATGTTTGTGTGATGAGCACGGTCATTTGTTCTTTGTCTGGGTGTAATTTATCTATAATATTTATGTATTTAGTATTATATATGTATGTTTATCAGTTGTCTAGTACCCATACCACAAGCTCTGCTTAGTTTGGGACTAGATGGCGTTGCGTGAAAAGTTGTAAAAAAAAAAGAAATAAATATATATATATATTTAGATACAACAGAATTCATTACACTTAAGACTGAAGTAGTAAGGTACGATTATCCAATATTGGCTCACATTCTTTGAAGTGGCATCAATAGCGGGCTTATGACCAAGTACCAAGTCAACATCATCATTTGCCTTTTCTCAACTATGCTGGAGCTGGTTTCCAGTCTAACCCGAAGCAGCTGAGTATTGGTGTGGCCTATTTGACCTCTACAGCTCTGTAGTTGAGTACATGACACCCCTTGGCTAGACCAGTGTCAGATTTACTGGCTTCTGACTACCCGTAACGACTGTCAAAGATGTCCAAATGATAGCCGGGACCAACGCCTTAACGTGCTTTCCGAGGCACGGGGGTTACACCGCCAACTTCCAAACTCCGGGCTACTACTGAGAAATGTCTTAGAGAAAAACTCTTTTTGCCTGACCCTCGACCAACGAGGCGGTCACCTCCCTACATATTACATCCGTATCATCCTGCATATATCTACTAACTACATCCGCAACATCCTGTATATCTACTAACTACACCCGCATCATCCTGCGCATATCTATTAACTACATCCGCATCACCCTGTATATATCTACTAACTACATCTGCATCATCCTGCATATATCTACTAACTACATCCGCATCATCCTGTATAATATCTACTAACTACATCCGCAACTATCTGTATATCTACTAACTACATCCGCATCATCCTTTATATCTGCTAACTACATCCGCAACATCCTGTATATCTTCTACTAACTACATCCGCATCAGCCTGTATATCTACTAACTATATCCGCATCATCCTGCATATATCTACTAACTACATCCGCACCATCCTACATATATCTAGTAACTACATCCGCATCTCCCTGTATACAACGTGTAATTTAAAGGGTATATACATACTAAGTGCATGGCTTCTTTGAATGATAACAAACGATATGACAAGGGTTTGGTAATCCTATATCTTCATGTGTGGAACTAATTAGAAATTTCAATACATTGTTACCAGAGACTAAATTTTTCAAATTAAGAAGATTGAAGAGAATTATCGTGTTATAGGCAAGTGACGTGGAAAGTTATTGACCCTCGTAGTGCTGTTACACGTTTGTTATGATTGATATTCAAAAAACATATGAAACCGATAATTTCGTATCAATTCTTTGAGTCACTTATTTTGTGCTGAAACTGCGCATAGAGACTCCATACCAGATGATGTCTTCAGCCCTTTTGAATTGATATGGGGTTTCATTTACACGTTGTATATCTACTAACTACATTCGCATGATTCTGTATTTATCGTCTAACTACATCCGCATCATTCTGTATATATCTACTAACTACATCCGCATCTCCGCAGATATACAGGATATCTATTAACTACAAACGAGCACGTCGATAGTAATTAACTTAAATATCCCATAAAACCAAACCTCGTTTTTGTAAAGACTACCCCATTACAAAAATGTAAATTGACTCTAAACCGATTGGTAGCAGGCATCTGGTTCATTCTCCTGCCTTAATGTAGGTAAAATATCCTAATTTCACAGATAATATATCGACTCCTTTTCGGTTCATTGAGCACCTGGTTGGTTTTGTGGGTACCGATAACAATAAAGTTGGGAATTTTGGGGTTAATTTTCGATCGTAATATTTTATTATGTGATATTTTTTTATCAGATAGGGTGTAAAGTACCAGGACAAAAAAGAGTGTAAAGTTACATTATATCATTAGATAAATAATACAATAATAATATAATTTACGAGTTTTATGGTAAGCGCCATGATCACTTGTGCTTGCATCAATGCCGAGACATCGGAAACTTTAAACAAAAGAAAACATGTGTGCAATTCACACGTGGTAGAAGTGAAACCTGCAAAAATTTTGGCTTTTTTTCTTATGAATTTATGTGTCTGTCTCTTTTTACTGTCGCTTTTTCGTTTCATAAATTTTCAAATCACAACGATGCTAAAGAAGTTTTCACTTCAATAAATACAAATAGTAAATTCTTCTTTTTTTTCGCCCTGTACGACCAGGCGCTCGATCGAAATGTGGTCCCTTCTCGAAATGGCCCAAACAAAGTGAGGATGTGACCCTGGACTACAAAAGAGAGGTGGCCCTTGATGCCGAGTTTTTGGAGTATGGAAGCGTTTTTACGGAATTCCGTTCAGGAGACTCCAAGCATTCTTCTCGCTCGCGTGAGCGAGATCTCTAAAGTCTCTATCCTCTGCTTCTCACTCTCCCGCTGTAAATCTAAATCTGTTTCTCGGTAATTTCTAATGGTACTTTATTGTACGCCAAAATTTTAAGCTATGGATACAATGGCGGTCTTATCGCTGAGAGCGATTTCTCTCTGACAACCTTTGGAAGGATTTTTTTTAAATTTAACACAGACGTCCATGTCAGTTTAAAAACTTAGTCCTGTAAACACGCTTTACTAAAAACATATCTCTTACTTTTAATGTATTTTAGTCTTCTTAGATGTGAACTCATAGAAAAAAGGTTTTTTAATATGCGACTTTAAACAAGGTAGTTTCCTAAAATATTTTATTTAGTCCGCCACTTAGGTTATCAAAAATTATTGGACATGTATTTTTTTCACGTAATTAAAAATGGACGAGACAGTGAGTTGAAATTTTGTGTGACGTCACGCTGTGGTTTAACTTTTAGCACTCTGTGACGTCAGCGGGACTTGCTGACGTCACTCCTGAACTTTAAAGCTTTTGATCCTTGTATAATTTTCAAATTCTTTTGGCAAAAAATAAGTATCCTGAAAAAAACAAGTAGAAAAATAATTTTGCAACACAGAAACTACCCTATAATATATTATTTTGATTCGTCAAAGTTATTAAATGAAATACCAGCTAATCAGTAATGATTATACTGAAGTTACAACTATAAAGAGACATCGAAATAGGAATTCGGAAGCTTCAAAGCCCACAAGACCTTATGAATCACTGTATTCAATTATATAATCCATCCTTTCAAAATTATCGGTCCTTTTGCTATTTATTCTACCAAAACGAATATTATCATAATTCAAAATATATTTGTACTTCCTACCTTTCATTTGGAAGGCAAGACGTTTTCCTAGAAACCGAGATATAATTTTGGCATAATGAATTTTTTATACCCACCTTATGGCGTGATTTGTCGAGGTCGAAAGAAATTAATATAAAAAAAGTAAATAAAAAAATTAAAAAACCCGACTGCAATCTTATACTAAAACTAACTGAAAAGCTAATAAAAACAAGCCCATTTTAAATTAAATAAAAGTTAGAAGCAGGCTAGGCCCATACCATTATTATAGTTTCAAACTCAAATGGGTCCCGCCTGCGTCCAACTTTTATTGAATTAAAAATGGGCTTGTTTTTATTAGCTTTTCAGTTAGTTTTAGTATAAGATTGCAGTCGGGTTTTTAATTTTTTAATTACTTTTTTTATTTCCAGCTTTTTATATTACAAATGTGAAAGATTTCGCAGACGATTTAGTTCTTGATACGTGTTTTTTACGATTTGTCACTTTGAATTACTTTTAACCATATAAGTTGTAAAGGTGATTACAAACATATTATGTTTGTAATCACCTTTTAAAACCCTTTATTTTGATACCCCACTCGATAGGTTTTGAGAAAAAAAAACTTTTTTGTAGGCATAATATGGCGCCAAAAATCCGCCATTTTGTTTTTTTTTTTATTTTGATATACCCAGTGTCACTTTCACAGTCAATACGAATCTAACGATACCTCTCAAGCTAAAATGCGTCGAGCCGTTCAGGCCACAGAGCGTGCCAAACAATTATACATACATACATACTCTCGAAAAACATAACCCTCCTTCTGGCGCAGTCGGGTAAAAATAATATCTGTTCAAATTTTGTTCATTGTACGGCGTCAAAAGGTAAATACAAAGTCATTATCATCTGATTAGCCGTTCACAACTTTGTTGGAAGTCCAACCCAATGGCTGGGTAACACGATACTCTTATGCCAGACCAGTGTCACATTTTCTGGCTTCTGACACTTCTTTCTCTTCTTTTTTCTTCTCTTCTTCTTCTGACCCGTAATGACTGACAGAGATGTCACAATGGCAGCCGAGACCAACAACTTGACGTGTGTTCCGAGGTAAGGAGGATTTTCGATGTGTTGAGACGGTCACTCATCCAAAGACACCTTTACCTTGAAGTTGGTGTGCCTGTTATTACTTAGCCAGGAGCTCCTAAAATATGGATAAACACAGATGTAATAACATAAATATTTATGAAAATATCTACTTAACAATTAAATGAAAAATAAAACAGAAAATTCTGCTTAATTTTATTATTAAGTAGGTTTATAATTATGTTTCTTTATATCGTCACTTTATATATATGAAACATATATATTCGTATCAAATAACAAAGATTTATTTAAAACTGCTAATGAGGTGTATCAAAGATATCGCAGAGATCCATTTAGACTTGTGCTACATGAAATTCCTAGGTCTACAAAATACAATAAGAACTGTTTGGCAATGTGTGTACGTATATATAATAATATACCCAGTAATTTTAAAACATTGGCATCTAAAGCATTCAAGTATAAATTGTATAACTGGCTAAAGACACAAACCTTTTATTCTATTAAAGACTTTTTAGAGACTAAACATGCTCCAATAATAATGTAGTAATACAAATAATATGATGTGATGTAACGCATACCTATAAGTTTGCATGCTATATATCCTTAGCAAAACATGTACGCACTTATTTAAATGTAACAACTTTAATACCATGTTTGATGCAAATAAAATTAATTTGAATTTGTAAAAATTTCTTTTTCATGTAACCAATATATGAATGTGTGGAAAAATATTTCATAACTAGCTTATGCCCGCGACTTCGTTCGCGTGGAAGGGTTTTTCCCGCTTAAATCCCGATACCGTAAGAATTTCGGGATAAAACCTATTCTATGTCCGTCCCAGAGTCCTAAACTATTCCCATACCAAATTTATAATATTTCGCATTTATAATATTACGAGTAGTACCGGGACATCAGTTTTAAGTATACTTAATAATATTTATAAAACAAAAACAAAATATTACAAAACATATCGCACTCTCAGAATGAAAGAGACCTTACTCAAAAGTAGTAGTGATTTGCCGGTTCTGGCGCACCAATCCCGTGGCTCACCGGTTCTGGCGCACCACCGCTTCTGGCGCAATCGCGGTCCAGGGCGTTTCAAACCTAAAAAAAAAAAAAAAAAAAAAAAAAAAAAAAAAAAAAAAAGGTTTTGGGGTCCGCTGATCACGTTTCTGCAATCCGTTTTCGCGTAAGATGCATGGTTCCGGAGATACAGAAATCAATTAACAACAATCTGTTTCATTTCCGGTGACCCGAAACCCTCATTATCGACTTTCATTGTTCGCCTTTTCTTATCTATTGTCCGTGCGTCCGGCCGCTCACCCTCATTAGGATTGCATTGACGTATGCATGTATTACTCATTGTTACTGCTACTGCTATTGTATACTTTTATTGTTCATAAACCATTGCTTACTTTGCTATTCGGGGTCATCAAAACGGAATCAATAAAACACATGCGTCATTAACAAATTTTATTTTTATCTACAAAATATGAGCGGAACATCTCATCCACTAAAATATCGTTGTACAGTGTGTTCCCTGTAAATATGTTTGTAAAACTATGCATTGAACATCCCTGAAACTTATATAGCAAATACATTAAGCAATATTCACCACAAACTGAAGTCCAATCATTCTGAATCCTATCAATACTCCAGCCCCATCTTTTACAATTCCTTTTCAAAAACTCGAGATGATATCGCGCAGGTGTTCGCCCATAAGAATCAAAATATTGACCGATGCCATTCGTATCGATATGTACAGCTACCCAGTGTGAACCTGGCTTATCATCCGCATCCAAATTGCATATTATATACGTTGGTGCATGGGTATACATAGGGAGTCTATTAGCAGCATAAACATTATTTTCTAGACTGGGATGAATCTTTTTCAGATGTTTTTGTACTTCTAGTGTATCCATGATATAGCATATTATTACACTACCAATCTATTCAATGGTTGTCATAGGAATGTTCAATTATAGTGATTTGTAAATATTAAATCGCATTATTTTGTAGCACTCACAAAACAGGTTGATGCCAGCAATGTGAGATAAGTTTGTTGACTCATAGAGTTACTATCAGTTTCCGGAGGAACGTGAGATAATTTTGGTGATTCATAGAGTTACAATCAGTTTCGTTGTATTTAGGAATTTGTTTTAGATAAGAATGGTGCTATATAAGATCCTACCATTGCAGTCATGCAGTCAGTCTATGGTCGTTTGACCGCAGTGGATTGTATACGTCTACCAATACTACGTTTGTGTTACTTCAACGCATCAATGGCCATGGAGGTAAGTGTTTATTCTATTGACAAACTTACTTGTATTCTTGTTGTTGTTTCCTAACGTGTGTGATTAAGTGTAAACAAATTGATATTAACATGATAACTGTCTTGTTGCAGAAATCATTCAACTTCGATGAAAATACCTATAAACAGTATTACTACTCACCGCTCTCCCCTCAACATGAAGAAGAGAACGATGACATCGTTATTAATAACACATGTGATGGTGGAAAAAGGAAATCACAACCGATTGATCATTTTTTTGAAGTGGCACCAAAAATAAAAAAGAAGAAACTGTTATCGTCAACCGTGGCACGAGCCGCTAGAGATGGTGTATCATACATTTCTAGTAATTCTGACGACGGAGACCAAGCGACGCATCTCATTAAAATTGAAATGTACGATATGAAGAAGCTATGTAAGATTCCAACTACTGATCATTGGAAACACGCTACCACGAGGATTAAATATTATGTAAAGAATAATAAGGATAGCATCTACGACAGCACAAACGGGCTCGTATACAACATTACAAAGACAATAGCAGAAAGTGAAAAAGTTAAAAAATACTTTTTTAACAATGACACCCATTAGTTGATTAGTGAATGTGATTCTGTTTACTTAAATTACTTCTGTGTACTCATTAGATTCTACCTGACTCGTCATTAATAACACATGCGATGGTGGAAAAAGGAAATCACAACCGATTGATAATTTTTTTTTTTGAAGTGGCACCAAAAAATAAATAAGAAGAAACTGTTATCGTCAACCTTGGCACAAGCCGCTAGAGATGGTGTATCATACATTTCTACTAATTCTGACTACGGAGACCAAGCGTCGCATCTCATAAAAATTGAAATGTACGATATGAAGAAGCTATGTAAGATTCCAACTACTGATCATTGGAAACACGCTACCACGAGGATTAAATATTATGTAAAGAATAATAAGGATAGCATCTATGACAGCACAAACAGCCTCGTATACAATATTACAAAGACAATAGCAAAAAGTGAATAAGTTAAAAAATACTTTTTTAACAATGACACTCATTAATCGATTAGTGAATGTGATTCTGTTTACTTAAATTACTTCTGTGTATTCATTAGATCCAAGGAGGTGTCGTCTTGTGGTGCTGAGAGAAAAACAAGATTAGAAGGAAGAGATGAGTGTGGCATACGTGAACAGATCACTTCATTGAAAAGCAAAACTACAAAACTGATTGGAGAAGAAAAAGTGAAGAATATGCAGTACCCAAGAGCTGAATATCCATTTTTCAGTTCAAAATCTAGACGGTTGTTCAGTTTCGGAGACTGGCCACTCGTTATGAAACAGAAGCCTGAAGATCTTGCAGAAGCCGGTTTCTTTTATACTGGTCATGAAGACAGGACCAAGTGTTTCCATTGTGGTGGCGGTTTAAAAGATTGGGAAGATGATGATGATCCTTGGCAGCAGCATGTTCAGTGGTTTAGTCAGTGTGCTTATGTAAAGTTTAAACTCGATCAGTGTTCTGTATAAGATTGAATAGGGTGTTTATAATGAAATAAAAAAATAGTATATTGCATATAATTTGTTTTATTTAATTTTATAATGTTTCCTTTAGTTACATACACATAACCTTAACTACTATAGTCTACAGTAACATTTCTATTTTTATCTATTTCAATAATATTATCAAACTCAGCATAAACAATACAGTTAATTGTTTGTATTAGTGAGGATTCAAATCGTACTTCTAATCTTACACTACCATGCTTTATGAGATTCCAATGAGCTGATGAGTTAGCTGATAAATCAGGAGTTAAATCAAATGCTAAAAGACAGTAACCTTTAGCATACTGTTCACGAGAGATTGCATTTCCTTCATTTAGAAAGTGAATACCAGTCCCCGAGAATAGAGTATGATATGCTGATGTAAATATATTATTATTAAAAGATGGTTGCAAAGCTTTTGAAGGTATTTGTTGACCATCAATATATAAGCTGAAAGAGTTAATACCATAGTTTTCAAAGTTAAATGGATTTTTAGTAAGCGAACCATTAAATGCAGAATTGTTTACAAATCCAATAATACATCTTTTGGGTACCTGTCCTAAGAATATATTATCAAGAGTTTTTCCTTGAACACCTGATGGAATTGTTAAAACTTTAACTTCAGCACGAGTAATAGGATATTTAGCAGTGGTAGAAGCTAAAACTTTCTGATGTGCGAGTAATACACTTGGATTAATTCGTGCTCTTCGAACAATAAGAGTTGCGTCTGTAATGCAAACTTTAAACTTTACATCATTTGACCCAGCAATTAAATTAAAACTCTCTCTTGATCGAACTAATTTTACACTCATTTCAACGCCATTCATTAAAAATTTATCTTGATTGAAAATGTCACCATGAAGATGACCAATCATTTCTATTTCCCTACTTTCATTAACTAATTCCTGTCTTTTAACAAATCCTATGTTTTTACCATCTGTGGAATCCATTTTTCCTGCTGTATCCTCATACCAAAGGCTACAAGTAAGATGAGATTGTTTAGCAGCAGGAGCATAGTTTAAAAGAGTTTCCATGTATGCTCGATAGGCATAGGTATTATTAGGTGGTGATACAAGTTTTTGGTTTAAATAAACATCAAGTTGACTAAAAAGTGAATGCAGCCAATTATTTACAGGTGCTACTGCGGTAGCTGATATCAAGTTTGATGAATCTTGATTTAATACTTTTGCCTTTATCTGGAGTAATGTATGAGACAAATCTATGTAGTCATCGCCTGTTCCAGGAACTTGAAACTCGATAGGTCCATCATCAGCAAGAGACGAAATTGGTTTATAGTGAATCCACAATCCATTTTCAATGCTTGTTTGTGTAGACGGTAATGCAAATAAATCTAATTCTGACTTAACGCACTCACAAGAATGATTATGAAGGAAAGACATATTTAATTTGAAAATATATCTTCGATGTTTTTTGGTTTTAGACCAAGTTTTTTCGTAGCTTTCACTTTAGCAGTTAGTGGTGGAATGAACGATGCCAATCGTTTTCTTTTAGTTATATATCCAGATCCTGTCATGTTAAATCGATCAATTTTGTTATCAGCCTTTCGTTTTAAGTTCGTACTAACTTGTTTAAGACGATCTTTTATTGAGGCTTCCATAGGACGCGCTTGAACCATATCCGATAAAAGTCCTACTCCAGCGTTTAATGCCTCCTTACCAACCACTCGAACACCACTTGAAAGTAAAGGTAAAACTGATCTAAATAACCCTCCTAAGAAGCTCCCAATACCATGACCGCGTTGGTATGGTGAACCCTTATAAATTACACCAACTCCTGATCCAGCTTGATGTGAATAATAATTTTCATATGGACATTTATGATGATCATGAGGAGAATACATTATTATAATTTGTGGAAATGTAGTTTAATACACACGGTTCCAAACTGGAATGGTATTTTTTGTCCTGTGCTCGATCTTATATCTATTTCCAGCGTATCGAACTCTCTTCGCATTACAGGTAAGTAGTGAGGTGGAGAGAAAACGTGCATTTTATTCGCACCATAAATGTATTTTGAAGGATCTAATGAAATGACTCTTAATAGCGGAGTCATAACATCACCCACAATCTGAGGATCGATAATGTCACAATATAGAAATAGTTGAGATGGTAACCCTAAGTGTAAATTAGCAGGACACTTCCCAAAATTTCTGTCTAGAAGATTTGTATTTGGTTCATAACCCAGTTGTAAACTTAATTTGGGTGATAATGTTACGGATGTTATATTTTTATCCAAAACAGAAATAGACACAAATTTTGTTATTTCATCATAACGAAATTTCAAGTTCTCTCTGATACCATTTAACGCTCTTAAAATATGTTCAACGTTATCATAGTTGGTAGCCGGAATATGTTTTTTGTAGTACACTGTTGATGGTTTATCTTCATTAGGCATTAACATGGTTTTTGTAATGTACACAACATTTTCATGATCTTGAACAGTAAACATGGTGCATGGATATTGAAACTCGACAACTCCAACCGACCATTCACCTTCTAATTTCATAGCTTTTGGTAATTTTGTTGAAAAATTTGTGGTCTTGTTATCAGGAAAGTATTCCATTGAACTATTGCTGAGCAAAGTTAAATAAAAACTTTCTTTATTCATATTTCTTTTAAACTAGAAGCTAAAATCCAACTGTTAAATTTATCTGGATAACCTTTCCACTTCACTAATACTTCTTTTCTGTTACCCGAATAACGAGTACCAATTATTTTATCTATTTTATATTGTGAGGTGGGGTTGTAAGTGACCTTCTGTAATTCTCTTTCATAAAAAGTACCAACTATTGCTTCATCTTGTAAATCTGTTATTGTATAAACAACCCATGGAGATCTATCAATTATTGAAGATATAATAAATATTTCATCACTCCAATTTGATTCATATCCTTTTTGGAAAACATGTTTATATTTAGTTATTCGAACATAATCACCCACATTGAAATTTGGTTTTGGATTTTCTAAAGAAAGTTTGTTTGATCCTCTATTATAAAGATTAGTCCAAACTGTCATAATATTGGCGGAACTTACATCACATGGGCACATCTTAATACTAGAGTGAATGCTGTGATTATAAGAGTATATTAAATCCTGTAAAACATCTATGTATCTATAAGTATTGTTATGAGTGAAATAACGCCACATTTTCATTTTTAGAGTTCTTTGAAATCGTTCAACAATACTAGCCTTAATATCAGGATTGTTAGTGGTATAGTAATTTATCTTTTTGGATTTAAAGTATTTTTGTACATCTTTTGAAACAAATTCTGTACCTTTATCAGATTGTATGTGAGTAGGTGTGGAATTACTTTCAGTAAATATACTTTCAAAACATTCTTTAGTAGTTTCTGAGTTTTTCTTTTTCATTGGTCTTGCAAAAGCATATTTACTAAATACATCAATAACACAAAGTATATAGTTGAAACCATCATTATATTGAGAATAAGTTCGCATATCACTTAAATCAGCTTGCCACAGTTCATTAATATTTGATAGAATGTACCTATTACGTGGAAATTTTTTCCGACTGGGTTTATGTAATGTATATGTTTCTTGTGATTGTAACCATTCCTTTACTTGCTTTTTATCCATTTTACCCTTCATGGCTTTTGATAGTTTATCAATACTACCAAAACCAGCGGGGTTAGATGGATCATAATAAATCCTGTTAATTTCTTCTAGTACGGGGTCCATTTTTCCCAATCGAGCTTTTTACGTATTTTAGTTATAGATCTTTTATCTCCACTGCTCGGTGTAGAAAACTCTTGAACTTCAATCTCAGAGGTTTTGTTCAGATCTTTTGCTTGAAGTTGGTTAATAAACTCACATCTCTTTGGATTTCCAATATAAGTAAGTGGTACTTTAATATCTTTTAATGCTTTAGCAAATCTATCCCACCCTATCGGATCACTTCTTTTTAAGGGTCTTAGTGAATCATTTATTAAATCAACAATATTACTTCCAGGAATTTTTTCATTATCAATTATGACTGTGCCTTCATTATCCCAATGTATTTTACTTTTACTTGTTCCAATTAAGTTTAATAATGACTCACCTTTTTTATTATATGTTTTTGGTATTAAACTGAGTATTTGAGTTGGTGTGTAAAGTGGATTTGTGTCATTTTCTTTACTTTTAATGGATCCTTTCTCATCCAACAAAGATTCAGCATCAACTGAACTTTTTAGATCTCTATCTTTATTTTTAAAACCAATTTTAGATTCATTTGAATCTTCATTAGATGTATCAGAATAAATTGGTAATCTGAGTGGTTGACGATCCTCTTCGGTAAAGTGAAGGTATCTTTGTAGTGTTTGTAAATATAACATCCACTTCTTGCGGTCTTCCGTCTTACTATTCATAATATTTTGCATTTCAATATCTAATCGAGACAAATTACTATTAACCTTATTTTCTTGTTTTAATTTTTCAATCAATCCAGGTTCAATAAGTATCATTTTCTTTGCATTTTCCATGTTAACTGGCTAGTCCACTTACTAATCCACTCAATATTGCACCTAATATTATTGGTAAGAAAGCCCCTCCTTTTTGTATGATTATATTTTTTCTTAGTTTATGTTTACACTTATGCACCAGTTTACGGAGTATATTTTTGTGTTTATTCAATTTTTGTTTATCTTGATCTTTAAGAGGTACCTTTCCTTGTAAAACGTTATGAATACATTCACAAATACAGTTTATTTCTTCTTCATCACATGTTTTAAGTAACGCTCTTTGATATTTTGGTTTAAGCGTATGCAAAGCGCTTAGCAAATGTTTATGCGTTGTGAGTCGACGATGCATCATTTAGAAATGATTTGAATTGTTTGATTCTTGGTGTATTTAAACTCTTTTGTGGGGACGTAGACTGTACAGTGTCCATTAAATGGGAAGACATTTGTCTTGATACGACAAAAATCATTGGTATTCTGTTTTAAATCAACCATTAAATATCCATGCGCTTCTAAAGTTGCATCCCTATAGGCATCTTCAATGAATTTTGGGTTGTCTGGTGACACTTGTCGTGCTAAATATCTTATTTGAGTTTTATCTCGAGGGTTTTTAAAATATATTATATAACTTGAGTTTAAAGAAATGTCTCTTTGACCTTTACCCTGATGAAATAAATTTTGTGTTAAATAAAATACACTCAGATTCCTGTGATGACTACCTTTTGTAAATATATCCACAATTCTTCCATCAGACTCTCTCATTAGATCATCAATAATAACAAGATGTGGGTTTTCACCATCAAACATATTAAGATTTGGAATTCCTTGATGATAGTTAACATTTGAGGATCCGTGCTGGCAACACTGGTGACAGGTCGTGAAAAAACGGTCTCTTAGTTAAATTTTTAATAAATATTCTTTAATTGTGTAGTAACTAGTTTTAGATGTGTTATTTATCTTAGATTAAATGTATAAAGTGACTCAGTCAGTGTTTTTGCCGTGTTTTTGTTGAAAAAACTTCAAAAATCCATAAAACAATAACTTTTGTACGTGGACCGGCTGTCAGTTTGGATTTGAAATCACCAAACCCGGGGAGTATATTTTTTCATATTATTATTACCTATATACACTTCTCAACACCTTTAAATACTGCTCAGATATCTGAGCTACGTCCAGCATACATTGGCACCGTTTATGTCTCCTTTTGCTTGACAAACTGTGGAAGCAAAATCGATGACGAAAACATCCGCCCCAGACAAAAGTTACACTGCATATTTACTATACATTATTACTGTTACATTCTCACTATTATATTCTCATTAATCATCTATTAACTTCATTTAAACCAGTAACTTTGTCTATTGTAAAAGCAAGAAACCCATGTATAACATTACATACTATTTATTATTTAAGCTAGACCAATAACTTTGTCTAAGCAAATGACTTTCTTAGAAAACCAATAAGTAATGTGTTAGTTATATAGTATACATGTAATAAACATAAATAAGAAGTTAATAGTAGTATAATTTTCTCTTTTTTCTGCTACCTACTTTCTAATTCATTGTACCTACTTTAAAAAAAAAAAAAAAATATTGTCTGTTATTCTTTTGGTTTTTCATTTAATTTCAATCCTTAGTTGTTTTCCTTCTAACATCTACTGTTCTAAACTTCCTTAGTATATCCCCAAAATACTCAGTTGATTCTTGTCACATTCCAGGAGCGGTTTGGTCAACTTTTTCAATATGATGACCCGCGGAGCTACTGTACGTGACATGAATATCAAACTGATTGCTGCACTGAAGGAGCTTGAGGTCTCAAAGAAGACCTGCAGTGACCTGCTGCAAGAAAGAGAAGAAAGCGAGGTGGAAGTCAGGAAGTTAGTCAACAAAAACACAGAACTGAAGAGACAGCTCGTGGAACTTCACACCCAGCACATGGACATACTGGACCAGCATCACCATCTCCGCAATCTAATGTCTGAATTTCAAGAATGCAGTGACACACATGATCAGGCACTGAAACGTATATCAGGACTTGAAGCGGAATTATACAAGGCTCATAGCACAATATCTAATATAGAAACCTTGAGAGCCAGTGAACAATTGGCCAACACAAACAGCCTTTTCGACGAGCTGGTGGGTAGTGGATCCGGACTAGAATGTAAGAAGCCCACCTGTACCATAGACTTAACTGGGGACGATACATTAACAAACTGTCCTGTTTTAGGTAGTCACAACAAAATAAGGAAGTATATTAAAATTAATAGAAACATTAAAAAGTACAAGAAACTTTTAAAATCAAGAAGTGTGTATAAATATAACATTGAACTTAGAAAGCAGCGTGTTATCCTAAACAACCAATTAAAGGAATGTAGTTGCATGCTGGATAGTCAAAGAAAAATGTATGATATTGACATAAATAACCTTCAGAAGGAATTATTGAGTAGGGAAAATACACTAAAGGATATTTTTTGTAAGTATGAGTCTAGCCAAAAAATGTTAAATGAGCGCATGCAGGAGGCCTGTGACCTGGTGGACTTGGTTAAGCACAACGCAGAGAGGTATGAGTCATTGACTAATGACCTCACCTGTAGTTGTGCTTCAAATCACCCGGCCATCATGTTACCACAGATTATTCCTGCATCCTCACACATTTTACCTCATACTTTGGAAACCACAAGCCCAGCTCAAAGTAACATTTTAGTTTATTCAGATAGATTAGGCACAGGTTTTGGCTCACTATTAAATAATTATTGTGATCATACTATAGTAAGTCATTGTTACCATAACCTGCATTTCACTGAGCTTATTCATAAAATTACACAATCAAATTTGAATGAGCAGACTACAGTCATTCTTTTATTTGGAAACAGCCTTAATGTGACAAAACAGGACATTGTTAATGGTATTGGCACCCTCCTTAAATTAAAATTAGGCAAATTAATGTTATGTGCATTGCCTTATTCTAATAATTTGACATGTATAGAAAATGAATATATTTTTAGACTTAATAATTTGATGCATATGTTAGTATGCCGTCATAGTGACCATTTATTGTATTTTGATACTAACAATTTTGTTAGAGATTTTGTTTTGATTCGGGAATATATGTATCTTCCCAAAAAAAGTCGACATTTATTGGCTACTTTGTTAGCGTACAATATACACTCATTTATTGATAATTTTACTGATCCTAGGTTAAGTGAATATTCAGTATTATCTAGGGTATCTAATAATACTGAAATTAATTATTGCATTGACAGTTTACATAACTCAACCAATTGCTTGGTTGCAAACAATTTTACTACGGAGAATTTAAATTAGAAATTTTGACAACAGAGGGAATCTCTAGCAGTAATGAACTTTTAAACTGCAAAGAGGACACAAATATAGTTTTAAAATCAATAAATACTATTAACCTGGTACATCAAAATATTCAAGGATTTTTAAACAAAGATTTAGAAGTAGAGTTTTTTCTTAATTTTAACAATATTGATATTCTTTGCCTAACTGAACATTGGCTTCAAAGCCATCAATTTATTTTCAATTATAATAATTACCAGGTTGGTAGTTCTTTCAGCAGAGTGAATGCTATACATGGTGGCTCTTTAATATTAATAAGTAATAATCTTAAATTCAAGAACCGAATGGATATTGTGAGCCTCTCTGTTGAACGATCTATTGAAATAGCCTGTATTGAATTGGAGCAGTTTATTATATTAAGTGTGTACAGACCACCTTCAGGATTGTACGATTGCTTTGAAAAAGTAATGGATGAAGTTTTGCATAAAATCTGTAACTCGAGTAAATATGTCATTGTTTGTGGTGATTTTAATGTTAATTTATTAGAAAATTCTGGTTTGAGCACTAACATTATTAGTTTATTCCAATCATACAATCTTGTAAACCTATTTATGGAGCCCACTAGAATAACTCCTACTAGTGCCACTTGCTTAGATAATATTTTTACGGATGTTGTACCGACTCACAAAAAAATAATTAATTTAATAGACTCTGATCATTGTGGGCAATTAATTACTTTACCAAAAAAAGTCAATAAAATGTTAAAAAAGAATATCACTGTAAATCCAAAAACTAAATATCGCCTGGAAGCATTCAAAACTAAACTCTTAAATAAAATGCCCTGTTTGTTAACTAATGAGGACCCTAATAAACATTATAATGATTTTTTCAAAATATATTGCCAACAATTCGATAACACATTTATTCCCAAAATTGCTTCAGTAAATAGTAACACTTCTTTCAGTGACTGGGCCACCACTGGTATTTATAAAAGTAGAAATCGGCTTTATGAACTCTATGAGGAGCGGACTTACACTAACTCGGTAGAATTTAATTTATATGTTAAGAACTACTCTAAATTATTTAAAAAAGTCTGTTATATTGCCAAGTCTCGCTACTTGAGTTCTAAAATTAAAAATAGTAGTAATGTAATTAAAACGACTTGGGATATTATAAAAAGCGAAACGGGAAGGTCTTGCAACCGAAATATTGATTACACCCTCACTATTGATGATAATATAATAACATTAGATTCGCAAGTCGCCACAGAATTTGAAAATTTTTTCACTGACATTCCCGTATCGACAACCAAGTCGCTAAAATCATCTCCCATTGCTGCAGAAACATTACTTAAAAAAAATGTGCCAGTTTGTAGTTCCCAGTTTAAATTCCAACATGTTACTTCTAATGACATCATCAAAACTTTTAATTCTTTGAATATTAAAAAGACTGCAGACCTGTGGGGTAATTCTGTTGAAGTTACTAAGTCAATTATACACATTATTGCTCCTACATTAGCTGTTATATTTAATAATTGTATTGATTGCGGTGAGTTTCCTGATCTAATGAAATATAGTAAAATAATCCCACTATTTAAATCGGGTAGTACATCTGACCCTACTAATTATAGACCTATTTCTGTACTGCCCACTTTCAGTAAAATTTTTGAGAAAATTATTTTAATGCAGATGCAAAGATATTTTAATAAACACAAATTGCTACATAATAAACAATTTGGTTTTACAAAGGGTCGTTCAACAACTGATGCCGGTGTTGAACTTTTAGGACACATTTATAATGCATGGGAAGATAAATGCGATGCGTTGGGCATTTTTTGCGATTTGTCTAAGGCGTTTGACTGTGTTCCCCATGAGACATTAATCAGGAAACTGCACCACTACGGATTCCGGGACTCCTCTCTGAATCTTTTAACCTCATACTTGAGTGAAAGGATTCAGAGAGTCGATGTGAACGGCAAAAGATCGCCGGGATCTGTGGTCAAGATGGGGGTCCCCCAAGGCTCAATTTTAGGTCCCTTTTTGTTTCTTATTTATATAAATGATTTGCCGTACCTGATCAAAAATCATGACATAGTGTTATTCGCTGACGATACTTCTCTTTTATTTAAAATTAAACGTCAACAGCAGGTTACTGAAGAAGTAAACAGAGCCCTTGCGACTGTAGTTAGCTGGTTTAATGTTAATAATCTTCTTCTTAATGAGAAAAAAACCAAATGCCTAAAATTTACGTTACCTCATGTTAGACAAGTGAATACTAGTGTATCAATAAAGGGCGAAATATTGAAACCCGAAGATACCACAGTATTCTTGGGCATAACTTTGGATGCGAAGCTTCAGTGGGGCCCCCATATAGATAAATTGTCAAAAAAGTTAAGTTCTGCAGCATATGCCGTTAGAAAAATACGTGGATTAACTGATATCGAAACAGCACGTTTAGTCTACTTTAGTTACTTTCACAGTGTGATGTCATACGGCATTTTACTTTGGGGAAATGCTGCCGACATTCACACAATATTTGTATTACAAAAAAGGGCCATTCGTGCAATTTATAAATTAAGTCCTAAGCACTCCTTAAGAGACAAATTTAAAGAGATTAATATTATGACTGTGCCATCTCAGTATATTTATGAGAATCTCTTGTATGCACACAAAAATATTAATCTGTTTAAAAAATACAGTGATATTCATAGTGTAAATACAAGGAACAAAGACAAATATGTCATTCCTAAAACAAGGTTGAAAAAAATAGGTGGTTCGTTTAGATGCCAATGTATACGTTTTTATAATAAAATTCCTAGCCATATTCAAGAACTAAGTATTCATAAATTCAAATTGTTTATAAAACGTAAGCTATGTCAGAAAGCTTTTTACAGTGTTAAAGATTATATTGAGGACAAGAAGGCTTGGGAATGAGATGCTCCAGTGATATACGTGTGCCTTTTTTATTTCTTTTTAAAATTATGATTGATGATTTATTTTTGATTAATTAAAATTTTGCTTTCTCAAGTATTGTATATACCTATTAATTTTTGTTCTTGTTTGTTGTTTTTTTTATATTGTTGTTTTTTTTTTTATATATATATAATTATTTCATTATTGTAAATGTGAGGACGATGTAGGTTATTCTTTCTTCATTGTTTTTGCTTTCACTATAATTTATTTAATGAAGTCAAGCAGTTTGAGTACTTGTGTGGCCTACCCAAAGGTCCTTACTTTGGTATTGTTCGTCAAATTGTTGAGCTCCTTAAGTTCTAAGTTGAGCTACACGATAACTGACAAATGCTTGCACTGTCTGGACAGGTCCGCTCAAATTTGCGTGGTTATTTCCTCAAAAGAATACCACAGACATGAACCTACATGCTTCTCATATACAAATACAAATTGTCTGGACTTTAAAAGAGACTATGACCTCTGAGTTTGTTTCGGTGTTTCTTCTCAGAGTAGTCAGTTAGGAAATACCGGCCTCATCTAGCTAAACTTAACACGCAAAAAAACATGACGTGTAAAAGTGTTATTTATAACCAATTTACAAAATAAATATTTCATTTCATTTCATTTCATTTGGTAAATTATATAAAGGTTGCATTTCATCAAAGCACCATGTGATCTGATTAAAATCACAATTACATATTTCTTTAACTGATTTTATGAAATTTGTTACAAAATTTGACTTCCCACATCCACTTGGTCCTGCCACAATAGCAGTAAACGGATGGATAAAGTGAAACATTTCACACGTCTAGAGTTCAAAGGGAGGAAATAAAAAATGAAAATTATGTTGTAAAAATTAAATATATATATATTGCTAAAATTATTACTTATCAGAACTTTACAATCTTCTCAAATGTATGTTCACCGTTTTATTATTACTTAGATATCATTATTTACAATCGAATAATTAAAACTAACACAATTAGTACATCAGAATTTTACAATCTCAAATTTAAACCTACAAATAAAAACCACAATTTTCTTACATTATTTACAATCAAACAATACATTTTAAATATGTAATAAACTATTATATAACATTATAGTAATATCATAATTTTACAATCAATATAAATTTCGTATAGGTACAGAAGTAAAAGTAAAAAGTATCAACACTTAACGTAATTTATAATGTCCCCAAGCCAATGTATCAATGTTGTTGTCCATAATACATCGTTTGCTATCATTATATGATAAAGATGCTTTATTTATTTTTTGTGTAAAAATGGTGTGTTTGATTGACTTAAACCGAAGCATACTACAATATTGCACATTTTTATTAAACAAACACGATTTGTAATTTTCCATATTCATTTTTTTGGTAACACTTTTGTTAACCCCTTTTGCCTTTGCTATAAATTTATCTTCTACTTCCAAGGCATACATTTTTGATCGCAACCCTACAAATTCCTTCAACACTTTACCATTATTCTCGTCTTTAAAAAAACCTAACTTCTTTTTATTTAATTTTGGATAATCATAAATATTATTTTCTGGATAGTCTGATGTATCAAAATAGTGAAGTAGGTCAGGTTTTATATCCTCATACAAATTATCTGTAAAAATTTGATATATCAAACTATCGGTATCGGTGTACAATAACTTAATTTTGTTATTAAACTTTTTAACCATGTAGTTATAATGAAATTCGTACATAAGGGTCTTAGATATATCTAAAATACAAAATCCTAAATAAATTGGCTTATCATAAATCAATTTTGTTTTTCGTAATTGTATTGCGACTAAATGTTCTGAAAATATTGATAAACTATGGAATTCTGGTTTTGCAATCAATTCCTGAGCACCTAAAACTTTACCACGATTATCCCAGTGAGTTAGTAGTTTAACGTTTACTCTTTTTTCAATATTTTCCATTGTCTTACCGAAGACAGAATTGTTCATTAATTTAAAAAAGTCTTTTTCAAAGTTTGATTTAGCTAACGTTCTCAAACTAGTATTTAAGTCTATGTATTTCTTTAGCCAAGAACTCTGTTTAAATTTTAAAATTCTATGTACTTTAATTAATTTAATTCCCATTTCAATGCATTGTTTTAAATTCCTGTAGTGAATGATGTATTTATTTTTATTATTTAAATTAGGAACTAATTTAGTTTCTTTAGTATTACCCACACATATGTTTTCAGGACATAATGGAAAGTCAGAATGCAAATTATGAAGTTCATCAGGATATTCCAAATCAACTTCTAAAACATAACCAAAATCAGACGTATCCAACACATTATAATCTGTATTACAATTTATCCATTCGAAACCACCAACAGGAAGGGATTGGGACATTGCCCAACCATATAAATTATTCGCATCAAAATATGTTAGATATGAATTAGGTTTTTCACCATCATAATCCTCCATGAATTTATTATTTGCTCTAGCAAAACGATTGCTACACTGAGATACACCCCCTCTAATACCAGCTTTAAAAAAAGCAATTTTGTCATAGTCCGTTAACAATTCTAATTCTATTTTCGTAAATTTTAACATTGCATCCCAACTTAAACCTGGAGCAGTATAGTAATGGGCAGGATCTAATCCATAAGTTTTAATACAAAGCTTTCTGAAGTTTTCGAATATATCGGTCAAAAGTAAAACATCAGTTTTTAAATACAAATCGGAATAATCAGACATACTACTACACTTAAAATGTTGCCAAATATCTTTTGCATGATTATAATCATCGTTTGAAATATTTGAATCTGTGAGTGAACTATAAAACTGGTGTTGATCAGGAAGTGACGGATGTTTCAAGCAATCACTATTACGCATAAATTCATAAGGATAAATACCTTTCCGTCTTAAACGTAAAAAATCTTCATTAATAGGATAGTTTCTTTTTAGTTCTTTAAACTGATCGTCATTAAGATTTTTAGCTAGCTGATCTAAACTACATGATAAAAATTTCAATGAATCTACGAATCTTAAACTTACAGGTTGATTATTTATTGTTAACTGTTTTGAAAATGATATGTATAGTTCTTTATTTTGTGGAATAACTTCAACTTTGCCATCATCGAGGTTTAATGCATGGACAATAAAATGAGCATCGTAGTGACCGAGGTTATGTAAAAATATTGGAACATAACGAGGGGTTCTGTACTTAGAACTACACACTTGATGCGCAACACCCCTAAAACTGCCAGTGTACCAATCAAAATCGTAAAAAGGATCTTCATTTAACTGAGTTTCACAAATATGACAAATGTTTGAATTTGAAATTTTAATTTTATCTTCATCTGATAATGGAACGGGACATTTTTGGAAACAATTTTTTTTAACTATTGTTTTCACATCTTCACAAAGGCGATTCATAAACACTTGTGCACAGTTTGGCCCACTATACGTCTCATATTTTGATAATCTGTCATCATATGAACATTTAATGTAATATCCGAAACTATACACTTCATGTTTTTGAATATTAATTGTACTAGGCTTGGATGGATCGTTACTACATGATTCTATTGGGTTCAAAAATGCTTCAAAGTCTGCATAAACCACAAAAGGCATTTCCAACTTTTTCACGAATTTATCAAATTTTATTTTATTATTTGATGTTGCTTTACCGAACCAATCCTTTTTGGAATCCTTACCGTTTGGTAATTCCGTACAAATGTGAGCGCAATCATATTGTTGATGGTTATTAAGTCTTTCCTCTGATGGGAAATGAAGTAAACATGAATCGCATATATAAACTGCGTGATGATTACTTGAGATTTGTGAGCTAACTAACCGCGATAACTTTTTAATATAACAGTAATGATTGTTAGTACCATTCGATAAATATAGTAGGTTGATATGATTAGGTGTACGACATTTTGTTAAATATAAAGGACCTACAACTGAATTACACTTTTTTTCTTTATTATACTCTAAACCAAAAACATTTATACTAATATTGTTTAATTTCTCTACTTTTGATATATCTACAATTTTAACCGGAAAAGAAATACCAGTAAATTTTAGTTTATTTTCATGAATTGCGTATGATGTTACGCGATCTACACTTTTACATACAGGATATAAACCGGAGAGTAATGCCCATTTGAAACACATATTATCATTATTTTTAACATTGATTACAGCTTTTTTTAATGTAATATCCTGAGGAAGATCGATATATGAACTACCACGTAAGGGGTTGAATTTGTTAACATTCATATCTATGTATTTAATTTGATTAAGACTCCAACCACTATCTTTTTTTTCAAATTGACAAATTTTACCAACAACAGTGTCTATTAATGATGAAAAAAATATATTTAAGTCATCACCCTGACAAATTATATAATTAAACGTTTGAAAATCAAATGTATTTTTAATATCTTTAGTTTGTTGTATGAAATCAGCATGCAATATGAAGTTTATTTTAAAAATTGTATGTTGTTGAATACATTCATTGATTAAAAATAAGATATCAATTTTTAATGAATTTAAAAACGATTCCGGTGTTTCAAAATATTGCCCCGATTGAATTGTTTTACTATTAATTCTATATGTTAAAATTCGGTTGCCAAAAGCGGTTTCAACAACTGTAACATTTGCTAGTGAATTATGTGATTTTAAAAGATTATTTTTGTGAACATTGCTTTTTAAATGGTTATTTAGATACCTTTTATTAATAAAAACATGACATGTGTCACATTCCACCTTATTGTTGTCCACGTTATTTGTTTCAGTCGATGATGTAGAAGCTCCTTCATCAAATTTTGCTTTCTTGGGAACCTTATTTTCGTCAGTAGTGATACCTCGTTTGATACCTCTTCCAACTTGTGGTTGACTGTAACAAAACAGCAAGAAAATTATTAGACAAATCTTAAAATAAAACAATACAACAATAATCTTTCTTATTGAGTTTGTACTTCTAATACTTACATCAACGCTGTTTCAACCATCGCACAGTGATTATACAACTCATCATCATACGATGAATCAAACAGTTCACACTTCTCCATTTCATCACAAACTTTAGGCAGCTCCTGATCGAATTCGTTGATGAATAGTTCCATATTCTCTTCCATGGGTGCGGAAAAGAAAGCACTGGTACACACTTCACTGAAGCTTTCCATCTTTATAGCAAAGAAGAAATTAGGTAGCACAGTAAGTAACAGTTAAGTGTTGGTAGACAAACCGATACCCAATTTCAAATAATGTTCATTACATAGAGTCTAGCAAAGGATTAGAAAGTCAGGTAGAATCTAATGAGTACACAGAAGTAATTTAAGTAAACAGAATCACATTCACTAATCAACTAATGGGTGTCATTGTTAAAAAAGTATTTTTTAACTTTTTCACTTTCTGCTATTGTCTTTGTAATGTTGTATACGAGCCCGTTTGTGCTGTCGTAGATGCTATCCTTATTATTCTTTACATAATATTTAATCCTCGTGGTAGCGTGTTTCCAATGATCAGTAGTTGGAATCTTACATAGCTTCTTCATATCGTACATTTCAATTTTAATGAGATGCGTCGCTTGGTCTCCGTCGTCAGAATTACTAGAAATGTATGATACACCATCTCTAGCGGCTCGTGCCACGGTTGACGATAACAGTTTCTTCTTTTTTATTTTTGGTGCCACTTCAAAAAAATGATCAATCGGTTGTGATTTCCTTTTTCCACCATCACATGTGTTATTAATAACGATGTCATCGTTCTCTTCTTCATGTTGAGGGGAGAGCGGTGAGTAGTAATACTGTTTATAGGTATTTTCATCGAAGTTGAATGATTTCTGCAACAAGACAGTTATCATGTTAATATCAATTTGTTTACACTTAATCACACACGTTAGGAAACAACAACAAGAATACAAGTAAGTTTGTCAATAGAATAAACACTTACCTCCATGGCCATTGATGCGTTGAAGTAACACAAACGTAGTATTGGTAGACGTATACAATCCACTGCGGTCAAACGACCATAGACTGACTGCATGACTGCAATGGTAGGATCTTATATAGCACCATTCTTATCTAAAACAAATTCCTAAATACAACGAAACTGATTGTAACTCTATGAATCACCAAAATTATCTCACGTTCCTCCGGAAACTGATAGTAACTCTATGAGTCAACAAACTTATCTCACATTGCTGGCATCAACCTGTTTTGTGAGTGCTACAAAATAATGCGATTTAATATTTACAAATCACTATAATTGAACATTCCTATGACAACCATTGAATAGATTGGTAGTGTAATAATATGCTATATCATGGATACACTAGAAGTACAAAAACATCTGAAAAAGATTCATCCCAGTCTAGAAAATAATGTTTATGCTGCTAATAGACTCCCTATGTATACCCATGCACCAACGTATATAATATGCAATTTGGATGCGGATGATAAGCCAGGTTCACACTGGGTAGCTGTACATATCGATACGAATGGCATCGGTCAATATTTTGATTCTTATGGGCGAACACCTGCGCGATATCATCTCGAGTTTTTGAAAAGGAATTGTAAAAGATGGGGCTGGAGTATTGATAGGATTCAGAATGATTGGACTTCAGTTTGTGGTGAATATTGCTTAATGTATTTGCTATATAAGTTTCAGGGATGTTCAATGCATAGTTTTACAAACATATTTACAGGGAACACACTGTACAACGATATTTTAGTGGATGAGATGTTCCGCTCATATTTTGTAGATAAAAATAAAATTTGTTAATGACGCATGTGTTTTATTGATTCCGTTTTGATGACCCCGAATAGCAAAGTAAGCAATGGTTTATGAACAATAAAAGTATACAATAGCAGTAGCAGTAACAATGAGTAATACATGCATACGTCAATGCAATCCTAATGAGGGTGAGCGGCCGGACGCACGGACAATAGATAAGAAAAGGCGAACAATGAAAGTCGATAATGAGGGTTTCGGGTCACCGGAAATGAAACAGATTGTTGTTAATTGATTTCTGTATCTCCGGAACCATGCATCTTACGCGAAAACGGATTGCAGAAACGTGATCAGCGGACCCCAAAACCTTTTTTTTTTTTTTTTTTTTTTTTTTTTTTTTTTTTTTTTTAGGTTTGAAACGCCCTGGACCGCGATTGCGCCAGAAGCGGTGGTGCGCCAGAACCGGTGAGCCACGGGATTGGTGCGCCAGAACCGGCAAATCACTACTACTCTCAAAAAATAGTATTTTTTGGATTTGAGCAGTAATAACTAATAAAGCGGCATTGAATAAATTATATTCATATATCTCAAATGGCAAATGTATAAGCTGTCTCTTTATAACGCGTAATTCAGATTCCTGTTTCCACGGCAATTCAGAGTAATGTTTCAGGCCAGTTTACATCAAAATATTAAATTACACGAATTCAGAGTTAGGCCACTTTTATTCTAAGAGTGCGATAAAACAGTCAAGCTCATGAGGAGGAGGTCGTTGCTAAATAATAACAGTGGCATGGGTCTTCAAGTTAAGCAACCCTTGACGAGGTCAGTTGGTGGAGGGGTTACCATCTTAACACATCGAGTTTCTTCCGTGCCGTGGTAAGCACGTTAAACCGTAGTTCCCAGCCGTCATTTAGACATCTTTGACAGTCGTTACAGTTGTTAGTCAATCCCTCAGTGTCATTAATTGACATAAATATATTACTGCGTAAGGACTGGGCGGACCGCATGTTATAATGACGCCTCGAACTTGGTTCCAAAGTGGTCTTACCTTTATCGAAGTGAACTAGAACGCGATCGGCTATCATCGGGAGCGGTCGTAAGTTTTACAAGCAAAAATGCCAAGTTGTGTCGTGACGGGTTGCGTGAAATACGACAAAAAGCACAATAAAAAAAAATGATAATATTTCATATCACCGGTAAGTTAAAAATATGTAATTAAATCAACTTCTAACATTATTTAAAACAATTTTTTTTTTCTTATTTGTGTCAACCTTTGGCCGAGACGACGCGAAGCCGCAGAAAAGTGTGACATAACTTTGCAGCGGCGCGCGTTATAGCCGATGAAATGAAAAGATTTAATAATATTACTATAAGATTAAATTATATACAAAATTAATTGTTATTGTTTGTTAAAAACAAATTAAAATGTATTTTTATGTACAACAAATATAAATTTCGAAAAATAAAAGGTTTTATTTCTTTCTTTCTACCTCGAAAAATACCACACCCCGCTCTTACAAAGTTACGTCTCGGAGCAGACCACGCCGATTGACATCTTAGTTATAATAGATGGCGTTAGTGTGTTTTGTAGGGCGACCGCGTCCGTCAAATGTTCTGACGACCGTATCTTTACTATTTAAATCAATGTAATTACCACATAAATATCCTTTGTTCAATACGATAACTCTGCTCTAAGTCTTCTATGAAGCCGTGATTAACAAAATTAATGTATTGGCAGACATGGAACGTGATTTAAACAGCTTTCCTTGAGAAATTGACGCCATTTTGCGTTTGGAATAATTTATGTTTTGGAAGTTATTAATAGCGGATTTTGACTGGCGATATTTTCGTAGGCTTCCGTTTAGAAATGGGCTCATTGATTTCCATTGTGTTAAAATGTCTTAAAAAGCAGTAGGGTGTTAATACTATGTTTTTGAGTTTTACGTTTGATATTAAAACGGTCGAAGGTTGTTAATACACTATTTAGAAAATGCTGAAACTTTCTTTTATATAATATTGATATGGTTAATATAAAATGTTGTTACGTAACTTACAAGAAATCAAGTTATATTAAAGAGGTTGGATAGTTGCTCCAATACATAGGTGTGAATT
Organism: Tholera decimalis; assembly: GCA_943138885.2. NCBI lineage: Eukaryota > Metazoa > Arthropoda > Insecta > Lepidoptera > Noctuidae > Tholera > Tholera decimalis. Next base: position 8,767,837 of record OW964571.2, read on the forward strand.
AACCGACTTGTTTTTCATTGGAATTCATAACTTTTTACCGCAACATGTACATTACGAACATCTAATGTTTTTGATTGGATAATTATTAACGTCGCAAATAAAATCAATGATATTTCATTCAATTAACTTTTGAATATCTGTTTTTCTGGTAGCTATATCCTGGAGGTCTTTAAGCCAAGAGTGAATAGATTACTTACTAGGTAATTACGTTACTAGGTAAGCGTGCTTCATCTTTGACAAAATTATCGATTACCATCAGATGACATGGTGGTCAAACGCGGGCCTATAACTTATCAATAAAAAAATATTGTTGACTTTTTCACGACATATATTAGTACCAAATATAAAGCAAGTAGTGCCTTATTCATAATTACCTACATTTAAGTAGCTTTTATCACTTGCTAATAATGTAGTTTAACATTGATGAAAGATTTTTTAAATTGGTCTAATAGCTATCGAGTTTATTACTGACAAAGAAATAAGAACTCAAAACTTTCTGCTTAATAATGCTAGTATAGAAAATCCATCTACCAAATTTCAAATTCGTAGTGGAAAATTTGAATTATGAACCCGCTAAACTTCCGAGTATTCAAACTAATTATTATGTGTTCGGTTTATCTTTTCTGAGTAAGCTTGAATATGTTCTTGGTATAACAACCCCTTCTTTTTCATCCTGTTTGATACACGAGATTTTAAGAACTTAATAAAAACATGATTGTCTCGTAACTGGAACACGAGGTTTGTTGAAATCATATTTCTTTGTGCCATTACTATGTGAACAACACGGAAACTTATGTTTTTAGGGTACTGTAAAGCCCGATTTACACTTCAACAAGTACAGTAGCGAGTTAAGAACTCAGACAGTTATGTAATAAATAGTAAGTTGTAAGTAGCGTCCAAACGTAGGCGAGTGAGTAGTCATAAGTTGCCATCCCGAGAAGAAGACTAGTCGCGTCGGTTATTGTTTTTTTCTGTGCTGTGATTGTTTAGTTCCTCCGAAACAGTTGTTTTAATCCAGAAAATGGACGTTGAATTACTCAATACCAATTTACGTGCTATAGTGACAGAATTAGTATCAATACTTTCAGAACACATTGAAAATGAAATAAAATGAATGAAATAAATACGTGTTCGCGGCCGCTACCTACAAATTTATGGTCTGTACTAAACTCGCCCGTCTACATTCCAGCCAGTTAAGTTGGCGGGGTGCGGGAGACGCGAGAGAGGGGGCTACTTCGCACTGGACTCGCCGAAAATTAGGATCGCGATCTATTTAACTCAACTTAATCAACAACTTACTACTTAACTCGCTTTTACCGTTCAAACTACATTAACAACTTAACTCGCCAATGACGCAAGTTAACTCGCTACTGTACTTATTGTAGTGTAAATCGGGCTTAAGGCGAATTGAAATGGTTTAACCACTCGTGCGTCTGTTTATCCGTCTATCAGTGCCAATTGTTTCTGAATATATTGGCCTGATTCAATTCATATTTGGTATAGATACTTGTGAACTTCTTTTAATATATCAATTAGGAAAATGGGGCCATTTTGGGAGAAAAATTGAAAAAAGATACTCCTATATTATCATTATCTGCTTAGCTTTTTCCTACCTTTCCCAGGGTCGGCTTCCAGTCCAGTTAGAGCTGAGTACTAGTGTTTCTGATCTGATCTCCACAACCCAGTAACTGGGTAACACGATACCCCTGATAAGAATGATGTTAGATGGTTATTCTAAAAAATATGTATGTGTTATAAAACAAATGATTTTTGACGTAACGCAAATAACATTCCTACACATGGAATTAACCCAAAAGGGATCACTGTAGGTACTATTTTTTTAACACCCCAAAGGTAACAGGGGCGGGCACGCCGCAATTGCGGCGGTAAGACCCCTCTTTGAGGAGTGGCTAGATCGGCGTCACGGCGTCCTGACCTACCGCATGACGCAGGTCCTCACCGGACACGGAAGTTTCGGGAGGTACCTGTGTCTGATGGGAAAGGAGGAAACGCCTGGGTGTCACCACTGCGAGGGTCGCCCTGAGGACACAGTCGAGCACACGGTGCAGGACTGCCCCGCTTGGGCAGATCACCGACGTGTCCTCACGGCGGCAATAGGCGGAGACCTCTCGCGCCCGGCATTGGTCGAAGCCATGCTGCGGGGCGAGAGGGAGTGGGAAGCGGTCGCCTCCTTCTGTGAAGCAGTCATGCTTCCGAAGGAGGAGGCGGGCCGCGTGAGGGAGAGGATGGCGTCCTCCCTCCAGCCCAGCCGCAGTGGTAGACGCCCACGGCGTCGGACGTCGGCCGACGATCTCCGGCCACCGTAGGCGCGGGCATGCGGACAGCGAGTAAAGGGCAACTCGCTGTCCGACCATGGACCATGCCCGGGTCGACGGCGCGTCGTGTTCCACGCGCGCCTCAAAGAGCGTCAGCAATATGACGAGGCCCCCCCGTAGAGGGCCGAAGCCTGCCGGGGTCGTGGGACTCATCCCGTTACCGTGACCCCGGTACGTAAAGGGTTATTGAAGGAACACTGTGGATTTTTGTCAGTAAAAGTCTGACAGTCCCTCCTACCCTGCCCGGGGTGGGAGGACTTATTTGATAATTCTACCACGCTAAAAAAAAAGGGTAACAGGGGGGTGTTATAAGTTTAATATGTATCTGTGTATCTGTTTGTGGCACCGTAGCTTCTAAGCGGGTGAACCGGCAGTGGTTTTTAGATATTTATGTTTTGTCAAAATCGGTTCAGCCATTTACTAGATATGGGTGGTGAAAGTGGGGATGATTCACCGAATGTTGTCAAATATACCCAAGTGGGGTATCAAATGAAATGAAAGAACACGTGTATAGTACAATCAGACATGTTTTATAAAAATCGGTTTAGCCATTTACTAGATATGGGGAGTGAAATTGGGGGATGAATAATTGAATATTGTCAAATATACCCAAATGGCGTATCAATTGAAAGGGAACGACGTGTACTATATTACAAAAACTGTCCATTTCATGAAATTGATCAAATTGACAAAAGCTGAAAAGGTAAATGAAAAGAGTAGGTGAAAACATTAAAAAGCATCAAATAAAAATTAAATTATAAATTAATAAAACACCAACGCAAAAAATACTTATAAGTAGTTTAAGAAACACACAACAGAATCGATTTTTAAAGTTTTTTATATAGTGATACCCCGTTGCGACTATTATTATTTTTATTTCCAATATATACATATAAGTTACATTTTTAAATATTAAAAAAAAAAAAACATTTAAAAATATAAAAAATAGTAGCCTACCGGTATCGGGAACAGGGTCCAAGCTACCGGCGGTCAGGGCTCCATAGAGAGGAACCTCCTGACGATACGCGCCGTGTCCAGGAGTACCGCTTTCTGAAGCAAGCCCTTGATCCAACCGTCTAACGAGAGCCTCCTGAGGTGTTGGTCGAGGCTCTTGCCTATTAAGCCATTGGCTGAAATGACTATCGGTACAATGATTGCCGAGTTCACATCCCACATGTCGACAATCTCGTGTGCCAAGTCAAGATACTTGATTTGCTTATCTTTCTCAGCTTTCACGAGGTTCTCGTCATGCGGGATGGTTATGTCTTATTATTTTTTTTTCTTATTATTTTTATTTTTAAGGGATGTTTATTAAACTAATTATAAGTATTTTTCACGTAGGGTTTTTTTTTATTTCGGGTGAGCCCACTCTTGTCCTCAATCTCGCCTGATAGTAAGCGATGGATGAGGTCTACGATGTAAAAAGTGAACCCAGAAGATGCCTGTTCACTCTGCTTTAAATGCTGAAAGGTCATATAATAAGTGGCAGGAAATGAACCAAGCTGAAATCGCAAAAACAAATCAATGGCTCAGTACATAGTATACACTCATAAATACAACTATGTGGTGGAGCAAAGGAATGAAAACAGAGTTTTCGAGCTTGTAAATTATTTAGGACTAACACCGAGTTTAACAGAGAATAATATACTAACTAAATGTATGTATGTGGACGGTAGTAATGTTTTAGGTAAAATTATGTATATTTTCTCTAGGAACAATGGAAGGAGAGATGCTGTATACAATTGACTGCTCTCAGTATGCAGATTCAATTAATTAATTAAAGTTAATAATCAAAGTTTTAAAAGTCCTTCCAAAGGTTGTCTGGAAGATATCGCTTTTAGCGATAAGACCGCTATTGTGACCATAGAATTAAGAAGTAATGTTAAATAGGTGTGTTTAAATTTTGGTGTACAATAAAGGATATTCTAACTATCTATCTACACAGACATTATTTTTTTTCGGGGAGAACTCAACAAATAACTCCTTCCGCGCTGGGTAGAGCAGAAGCTTGTACTGACAAAAATCCCACTTTGCTTTTTCAGATAGGTACCCGTGCGTTCTGTGGCCGTAGTATATCGTTAAATTCCTGTAACTTAGAGGGCAATGGCTCTTTCGGACCACGTCAAAAGTTTTTGGAATACACAACCACTGAAACAAAAATAGGTCATATTCATTGTCTTTTATAACTTGCGTGTTGTGCAACATTTAATAACATAGTTAGCCTTTCAAATGATTATATAAAGGTACTAATTATAAGTCTACAATATAATAAGTAAGCAGAAATAATATAATAATATAATAATAGGGTTCCGTAGCCGCATGGCAAAAAACGGAACCCTTATAGTTTCGGTATGTCTGTCTGTCTGTATGATAATGGAGTGAAAAATATAAAAAAATATATGTCTGTAGATCTTAATGTAAAATTCCAACCAAAATTAGTTTGAATGAGATCGGGTCAGCAATTTTTGAGATACAGCATATTTTCTAAAACCGCAAATATAATTTGTTTTTCATACAAACACTATGAAAAACAAAGTTATTTGGCGTAGTTGTAAAAAATGTAAATAAGTTAGTTTTAAGAAATTTGTAAGGTATTTTTGTCAAATAAATATAAATATTATATTATTATAGTTACTACGGAATCCTTCATGGGCGAGTCTGACTCGCCCTTGGCCAATTTTTTTAAGAAGAACTAGCAATGTGAATTTAATTCACATTACTTTTTATCTTATTAACCCCTCCAACTAAGCTTGTGTCTGGAGTGGGTTCGCGACAGTAGTGTAGTGGGTGGGGTTCGAACCCACGACCACTCGATCACAAGCCTGATACCTTAGCCATTAAGCTATTGATTGAATTACTGAACAGATCTGAATGAAGTTTGATATGTATACAACGTGTAATTTAAAGGGTATATACATACCAAGTGCACGGCTTCTTTGGATGATAACAAACGATATGGCAAGGGTTTTGTAATCCTAAGTCTACGTGTGTAGAACTTATTACAAATTCCAATACACTGATACCAGAGACCAAATTTTTCAAATTAAGAAGAACGAAGAGAATTATCCTGATATTGGCAAGTGACGTGGAAAGTTATTGACCCTCGTAGTGCTGTGACACGTTTGTTATGATTGGTATTCAAGAAATATATGAAACCAATAATTTGATATCAATTCTGTGAGTCAGTTATTTTGTGCTGAAACTGTGCGTAGAGACTCCATACCAGATGTTGACTTCAGCCCTTTTGGATAGATATGGGGTTTCCGTTACACGTTGTATAGCTGAAATACTGAAGTAACACATAAGCTTCTTTTATCCCGAAAATCCCACGGCATCGGGCTTTACGTGGGGAAAATATCCCACGCAAACGAAGTCGAGTGCACAGCTCATAGAAAAAAAATAGCGGTGCGAAGTTGGCCTGGTCGGTTAGTACTTGATAAAAATCGAATTCAATCATTTTCCCGAATACAGAAAAGGCGTCAAAGGTCACCGTAACTTATATAATTCCAACACAAATACTAACCATAGCTGTAACAAAAAGTGGCATTTCTTGTAGGTATTTGAAATGTTGAAATCCTGATTATAATAGGGCATATAATTAATGTTTATCATATAAAAATTAAATACATATAAAATAATTATTAATAGATAGATAGATAGATATACTCTTTATTGCACACCATAACAGAATTAAATGAAGACTTAAAAACTACAAAGAGTGTTATAATGGGCGGTTTTATCGCTAAAAGCAATATTTTTTTTTAATGTCGAATAATAAATTTATCTTAACTATTTCTCAGTGCGACTGAATGCACGTTACGCCCTTGTTCCCATAACTTTCTTAAACACCAGGCGCCATTCGCGCATTTGCATGTCTTTCTGGATATTCGTCATCCACGTAGATTGCGGTTTACATTTCCCTCTCTTTTGCGTAGTTATGGAAAGGCACTTCTTTACTACATAATCCAAATTAATGAATTAATATTTACAACACAATTATAATAATATGAGTCTTAATTAACGAATTATAAAATATATTTCTTTTTTTCTTCTTTGTATTACCTATGTAATTTTAATAATGATAATATTTTAATTTTTTTGTATTAATTTTATAATGATAGATTTTTTATGTAATTTAGTGAATTTTGTATGGGATGTTTTTTTTATATAAATGACTAGTACTCACGCGGGGCTTCGCTCCCGTGGATTCTATCACGGTAAAAACATAACTCTCCTTTTTTGCAGTCGCGTAAAAAGTAGCCTATAACCTTCCTCAAGCTTCAAGCTACTTCCATACCAAATTGCATCCAAATCCACCCAGTACTTTCGAAGATTAGCGCTTTCAAGCAAACAAACAAACTTTTTCGCTTTATAATATTAGTATAGATTCTTTTTTATTCTGTTCTGTTTAAAGATTAGAGATGGCCTCGTTGGTCGATTGGTCGCAAGCATGGTTGTCAAAGATGTTCAAATTTTAATGACAGCTGGAACCAACGGCCTAGTGTGCTTTCCGAGGCACGGGGGTAGCACACCGCCAACCCGCCGCTTCCATACTCCGGACTACTACTGAGAAATTCTTTACTGAATAACCCAATGGAACTTTATGCCCGAACCGGGAGTAGAGGTGGGCAAAGTGTATCATTTTTGAAATTGGAACATTTGCATCTCGATCACTGAAATGATCCGGAACACTGATATGTTTCATTTGGCTCATTTGGATCATCGGCTCTAATGACTCAGTAAACGCCCGCGACGCGACATCATGTATAGAAACGTAACATTCTTACGTTGCGTTGCGGGCGTTTACTATTGAGACAGAAATAATATTCCACAACTTTCCACAACTTTTTTTTTTTTTCACACCACGCCATCTAGTCCCAAACTAAGCAGAGCTTGTGGTATGGGTACTAGACAACTGATAAACATACATATATATTTCTAAATACATACATATTATAGATAAATTACACCTAGACAAAGAACAAATGACCGTGCTCATCACAAATGTTTCATCAAATCATCAAATGTTTTGAGGCATCAATACTGAATGTTTTATGTCTACATATTTATTGTAATAAGTGAGATTATAAATAAAGTCGATCTTCGTGCATAGGATACAAGAGTCAATAGTTAGAGTAACTCAGTGTGTCTCGGTCCCTCTCTCTCTCGCTCGCACACTGCTCAGTCGCCACACGAGCGACGCGTCGCGCGAAATGAGCCAAAGCAATGTTTCAGATTCAAATGATGCATTTGAAACATTGTTACTGAACCAATCTTTTGAATCACTTCAATGATTCGAATCAGTGAGTCGGTTCCGTAAAGAGTTACACACGCCTACCCGGGAGTCGACCTGGGGACCTCGTGGTCAACAGTTGTGCTCTTTTATTAACAAATATTATTATTTAATTTAATTTAAAATATGTGCTCTATAATTAACTTAATGTGACGTAAGACAGTTTGTCTTGACTGTACTTACAGATATATCTATGTTCAGTACTTACCCGATCTCTGTTAGGAATGGCCACCGTGACGGAAATCCGGATGGGAGGATTATGCATTAAGTTACAAAAGTCAATTATATATTAATTGAATTCCTTGATCCTTATGACCGAAATCTACAATTACGCAGTCCCTTTTGAGTACTGTAAATACCGGAACTGCGATTAATTCTTGGTTGTGCGAGTAGGTAAATGAAAGAATTACCTAGATGTAATTTCTTAGGTACCTGAAACTTAAGATATTATAAGTACATGACAGCTTGAAAAAAAGTGCGAGTCGTCAGACTCGCATGAAGGGTTCCGTAGTAACTATAATAATATAATATAATATGTATATTTATTTGACGAATAAAAAAAACCTTAAAAATTTTTAAAACTAACTTATTTACATTTTTACAACTACGCTAAATAACTTTGTTTTTCATAGTGTTTGTATGAATTACAAAGTTATATTTACGGTTTCAGAAAATATGCTGTATCTCAAAAACTACTAAACCGATTTCGTTCAAACTAATTTTGTTTGAAAGTTTACATTATGTTCTACAGATATATATTTTTTTTAGATTTTTCACTCTATTATTATAGAAGTTAGAGGGGGCTGGGGCACACATTTTACCACTTTGGAAGCTTCTGGATAAGCCTTTCTTTTAAACGATTGACTTTATGAAAAAGTGGTTTTAGAAACCCTTATATCATTTTTAAAGACCTGTCTATAGATACCACACACGTATAGGTTTCATAAAAAAAAAAAATTTCAGTTCTAGTTCCATGTATGGGGACCCCACTTTATTTTAAATATTTTTTATTTTTTTTCTTAATTTCGGCAAGCGGTTCACAGAATACATCTACCTCCTAAGTTTCACATGTATAGTCTTTATAGTTTCGGAATAAAATGGCTGTGACATACGGATGGACGGACAGACAGACAGACAGACAGACAGACAGACGGACAGACATATCGAAACTATAAGGGTTCCGTTTTTTGCCATTCGGCTACGGAACCCTAAAAACCATTTAAAGAAAAGGAGAAACAAGGAATGAAGACCTTATAGGCTTATTATGGCTGATTAGTATACCTAAATATGAAAATGAAATTGCGGCCTACCTGATGACAACGCATACCTTCCAGCGGAGCAAATGTAACCTTATGATTAAAGAAGTCAACATCGTATACCGTGGATAAGGAGGAGCCAAAGAAGAAGAAGAGTATAAATGTGCTTCTTAATTTTTTTACAGTTGCGTGGTCATATTTCATGTACTTCAAAAGATCATACAAGACCTTTAAAACAAATATTTTTTATTTTAATTCAATGAATACTTCATATTCAATAACTGCTTCACGTATTGCAGCAGAATGCTTGAAAAGGATTTTTTACGCAGATTTTTGAGGTCTAATTTTTCTATGTCATTCCATTATAGGCTGAATATGATAAATGAAAACGACGGCATAAAATAAATAATAATAAAGACTCCCAACGAACACATTAGTGGAAATAGCAGCCTATTTTGTTACTTTGGGCTGTAAAATAGCGGTTTAAGGGTTCAAAAAGCAGTTCAAAGTTGCATATCTGCATCCGTAAACGTCTATAGCTATAAAAGTTACTTAAGGTGCTATAAGCTGAATCAAATACTACCCTAGCCTTCACAGTATTCCACGGTAGAACTCATTTACCACTTACACCTTTATATGAGAGTTACGAAGGTCATTCTGCCACTCACAGCTGCACAGTGGTTTCCATTGTAACTTTTATAGGTTATAGTTATAGTAACCACTATTATACTACTATAAGTTTCATTATAGAAAAAATAGAAACTCTTATGCATACTATAGTTACAAAAAAATCATCAGTGTAACTAAGGCCTTTAGTAGCAATGGTCATTCCTTGCAGGCTCAATCCATTTGGCATTTTACAGCCGCTTTTGTAACTAGTATAAAACATTTAATAAAAATGGATGCGAAACGAATAAGTACGTAACTAGATCTTATAACCTCAAAAACAGGAAAATAGGAGCTTTTTGTGGCTGTTTGTTGCACTAGGGGAACAAAAATCACTGGAAGCGTTAGAAGGGTGAAAATTAGCGCTATGATTCTCAAAAGGGAGTTACTAGAGCTAAAACTGCAGGTTATGACTACATTACAATGACGCCATGATTTTTTAAGAAAACTTATAATTCACTTGCAATATTGAGTTGATATACATTGGTTTTTCAGTTAAATGTGCATTAAATGTACCGGTAAACAATCGGCCACTTGCGAATAGTAAGTTATCGACACGTAAAAATACGGAAATAAAATTTATTCTGTATAACAAATAAAAATATCACATATCTTTTGTTAATTTTTTAAATATCATAAAAGCGCGTTAAAATTACTCGAAAATTATCTTATATATCTACAGTAAACTGGACAGCGTTTTAAGTATCTTTATATATCTTAGATAGTTAAGTAATCTACCGTGCAGTTAACACAATAATAATTGAGCTCCTCAATATTTTTGCATTTTTACTAATTTAAAGAACGTTATAAAGTCCAATTTTGTGTAATTTAAGAACTTAATAGTGTTTTGTTTCGGATTGTCAAGTTAAAAAACTAATTAAAGTGTTAAATAAGTGAATAATAGTTGAAATACAACAAAACTGTGTCGCAAATAGCCGTCAGTAAGCGGTAGCGTGAAGTGTTCCATACGTGACGTTCTTACCGCGGCCTTGCTACGCTCGCACGGACGATAACCGTGGGTAGTAAATGACTTTGTTCATAACAAACAGATATATGTATATAAATCTTTAATTACCTATTCGTTCCGGAGTAATTTGTCATTTGCAAGTCACAACCACAACATGGCTTCAAGTCATACTTCTTCTTGGGGGTGCTGCTCTAATGAAAACACGGAAGAGAATGATACTTTTATAAACTGTGTTCAATGTAACAAGGCATACCATTTCCTTTGTTTATCTCTTATTGAAATTTCTAAGGAATCGGAAGCGTATAATGAATGGAAATGTCCAGAATGCTTGAGTCTGATGCCGAAAGTTTCAAAAAAAGACTGCACCCCTATCCGAAACATTTCCACCACAAGAGGTAATAAAAGACCCGCATTGAACTCTCCCCCGGAAGTAATGACTGTCACCTGCGAGGAAGTTCGTTCGATTGTACAAGAAGTTGTCCATAGGGAGCTTGACATGATGACTCGGAGGTTGACCAATATGATAGTTACAAATATCAATAGGGAGCTGGAACCTATCAAAAGGGAAATGCGGGATTTGAAAGAATCTTTTAATTTTCATACCACGGAGTTTGACAGATTCCAATCAGAACACGTTAAGTTACAAGCCAACTATAAGAACCTAAAGGAAGAAAATGATAACTTAAGGAAGTCGGCGTGCGATCTTGGTCTACGCCTTAATTATCTGGAGCAGCAAGCCCGATCGAACAATCTGGAGATACAGTGTTTGCCAGAAAACAAGCAAGAAAATTTGTTTACTGTTGTCAGGCAGTTGGGCTCTGTTGTAGGATGTGATATAAAGGACTGCGACATCATGAATTGCACTCGTATAGCTAAACTTCAGACGTCCAGTGTTCGCCCCCGGTCTATTGTGGCTCAGCTTTCATCCCCTAGAATTCGGGACCAGTTGCTCGCCTCAGTGATCAATTACAATAAAAAAAAACCCGACTGCAAACTCAGCACCGCGGATCTCGGCTTAGCAGGCAACAAGACGCCTATTTATGTTGTTGAACACTTGTCTCCTGTTCATAAGGCGCTTCACGCGGCCACAAGACTCAGGGCAAAAGAAAAGGGATACAAGTTTGTATGGGTAAGGAATGGCCGTATATTCGTAAGAAAAAATGTTGATTCAGATCACATACTCATTAAGAATCTAGAGACAATTAACAAAATAGTATAATTTTAATTTTAATTTGTGTAAAATATCAGAAACATTTGGCATGTATTAATAACAAAAAAAAAAAACTAAAATTCAATAGTTTACAGTTATATTATCAGAACAGTCGCGGTTTAAGGACCAAAACACATGTTTTTTATCGTAACATTCTCTGTAACAGCTATGACGTAGTCATACTGACAGAAACATGGCTGAACAGCTCTGTATTGAGTAGCGAGCTGTTTGACGAACGATACGTAGTATACAGAAGAGATAGAGAAACTTCAAAATTGCAATGTGGCAAGGAAGGTGGGGGTGTTTTAATTGCTGTCAAGAAAAACATAAAATCTAGACGTTTCAAACATTGGGATAGCGATTGTGAAGACCTCTGGGTTACAGTTCATTTGCCACTATCACGTGGAGTTCGTCAAATAGTTTTCTGCACTGTATACTTGCCACCACCTATATGCCGACCTTCACTGGAATATTTTTTAAGTAATTGTAATACAGTTTTTGAACAGATAACAGTCTCAAGTGTTTATATTGTGGGTGACTTTAACCTGAGTAATATTGATTGGAGCCTAGTGGGAGAATCAAATAATAATGCCGCATTACCCATCACGAGCGAAATTTTGATTGATTTTACTTATGTTAACAGACTTACTCAGTTCAACTCGGTGGGTAATGCCACTGGTAGGGTACTGGACTTAGTCTTATCAACACATCCGTTAAGTTATGTGACCGAGAGTATAAACCCATTATGTAATGTTGATCAGCAACATCCACCTCTAGACATTGTCATAGCTTTTAATAAAGATGCTAGATTATCATACAATTGTAAAAATCCTAAATTTAATTTCCGTACCGCAAATTACACACCTATTAAAAAATTTCTAAAAGAGTTTGACTGGATCGAATTGTTCAAAGGACTGGATGGAGTAAATGAGATGCTGGATTCCTTTTATGAAGCGCTATATATGGCCATTACAAAATTCGTACCGTCTCGAGTTCCAAGAAATCATAAATATCCGCCGTGGTTCAACCGAAACTTAATAAACCTATTAAACAAAAAATATAAAATAAGAAAGCGACACTGCAAGTATAAAAATCCATTGGATGAGATTGAGTTAAAACTTATTAGTAAGCGTTGTGATATTCTGGCAACTACTTGTTACAACGCTTATATTAGGAATCTAGAAGTTGAAATACGAAATAATCCAAAAATGTTTTGGACATACATAAAATCCAAACGTGGAGGAACTAGTGCATATCCTAATACTATGACAGACGGAATAAATACAACATCCAATGGGCCAGAAATATGTGAGCTGTTCGCTAAGTATTTCTCCTCTGTTTACATAACCGATAACGATACTGGAAATAAGTATAATCATTCTGATTACTTGAGTTTTCTAGACTGTAACAGCCAAAGCTTTACAAGCCCTAAAATAAACGCAGACACTCTATTCAAAAAGCTAAATAATATTGACTGTAATAAGGGTGCAGGACCAGATGGGATCCCACCAATATTTATAAAAGAGTGTGCGTCAGAGTTAGTTTATCCCCTCATGCTAATTTTTGAGAGATCACTGGCTTCTGGCGAGTTTCCTTTAAAGTGGAAGATAGCGAAGGTAGTGCCCATACATAAATCGGATTCCGATGATGCAGTGTCAAATTATAGACCGATTTCGGTCCTTTCAACACTTGCCAAAGTGTTTGAGTCACTAATCTGTCCACACATTCAAAACCACCTGAAGTTGTATTTAAGCGATCATCAACACGGATTTGTCAGTGCACGTTCTACGAGCACAAACCTAGTACCCTTTACTGAAATATTAATAAAAGCTATCGACTCGGGTCAGCAAGCCGATGTTATATACACTGACTTTAGCAAGGCGTTCGATAAAATATGTCACAAAATATTAATACAAAAGTTGAGCGCTTACGGCATCACAGGCACCTTGCTGAAGTGGTTGAATTCGTATTTAACAGACAGAACCTTTTTCGTAGTGGTTAACGGTTTTCAGTCCACTGTATATAAAATCTCCTCAGGCGTTCCTCAAGGTTCACATCTTGGGCCAGTCTTATTCATCTATTTTATAAATGACATACCTGTGTGTTTTCAGAATTCCGAGATCTTTATGTATGCGGATGACTTAAAATTTGTTAGAGTAGTTAAATCTGAAGAAGATGCGTTGTATCTACAAATGGATATTAATAGGCTAATTCAATGGTGTCATAATAACGCAATGTATTTAAATCCAGAGAAATGCTATCATGTAAAATATACAAGAAAAAATAGCATAATACCTTCTAAATATGTAATCGGTTCACAAATGTTAAAAGAAGTAGACAATATACGAGATCTCGGAGTTCTGTTTGATAGAAAATTAACTTTCCTCCCTCATTTGGATAAAATCATAAAATCGTCGTCTAAAATGCTTGGCTTTGTTATTAGAAATTGTAAAACTTTCCATAATTTTAAAACTAAAATACTTCTATATAACAGTTTGATTAGGAGTAGGCTAGAATACTGTAGTGTGGTTTGGCGACCACACTATGCGGTACATAACTTGCGAATTGAGCGAGTTCAAAAGCGATTCCTCTGGCACTTGGCATTCTCAAGTGGCATAGCTAAAAGAAAACAATCCTACAAAGAAAGATTAAAGCACTTTGCTATGGATAGTTTAGATAAACGGAGGCGATTTAATGACGCTTTGTTTATGTGCAAAATTTTGAATAATAGCATTCAGTGCCCTAGGCTGCTTGCAATTTGTAACTTTCGCGCTCCGTCAAGAATCCCACGCCACTCCATCACTCCGCTGTGTCCTCCATTTAGAAGAACCGTCTTAGGTTCTAATTCTCCTTATGCTAGATTTTGTAAGGTCATAAATAGTTCTAGCGATCTCATCGACTTACATTATGATTCCATGGCAAAGCTCAAATCAATTATCATAAAATCCTTACCCGATCCATGATAACCAGGATGTATTTTATTTTATTGGAGTTATATTATTTTTAAAGATGTAGTTAATTTTTATTGTGTTATAAAAGACAAATGTTAAGGTTAGATTACTGAAATAAGATTTATATGTACATGTGGTGTTTACCTTTAAGTGGTTGTTACACTATTACTCTTGGATATCCATCGTTTTTAAGAATTATTATCAGTGTAAACAGTCGTTGGTGAACCTAATAAATAAATAAATAATACAGAATACAAACTTTTATTTCTTTTTGTTTTATTTTCATGATGGCGACGAAAACACTTTACCAAAATATTACAAATAATGTTGGTAATTTTTTAAATATTATAAAAGCGCGTTAAAATTACTCGAAAATTATCTTATATATCTACAGTAAACTGGACAGCGTTTTAAGTATCTTTATATATCTTGCTAATACAGAATACAAACTTTTATTTCTTTTTGTTTTATTTTCATGATGGCGACGAAAACACTTTACCAAAATATTACAAATAATGTCAACTGAAGATATACAATAAAGAACTATAATCAATTCATTCGTTCAAAGTAGTTCAAATTCATTCAAAAGTAGCGCTACGAGAGCTTTAGTATAGCGTTAATAAATCGTTATAGCTATTAAGGAACCTTTATGCAACCGTTGTGCAGGTTAAATGGAACTTTAGGTTGCATAAAATGGCGCCCAAATAGCGCTAAAGCGGCTGCTTTAAGCCTGTAGTAGACGCTCTAGCGCTTACGTCTATTACCATAAGTAATAATCGGATACGCTCCATAGACCTAATGCAGCCCATTTGTGCTAGTTGGGCTTGATCATCAGACCACAGTCTATATAAAAGTTACATTGAGGCACAATAAAGAACAAGCCCAATAAAAAAACACATAACTAAAATACAAATAAATAAAGCATTTGTACTCAAACTTAAAGACGCAACACAAATTTAAATCCTTTGAACTTACCCTAGAATGGAATTGAACGTACAAATTAGACCATTAAACATACAAAGGAGTTTCTATTAGTCTGTCTGTAAAACGTACAGTCAATTCGTACCCTAAGTCTTCTCATTTCATATCGCTATCCAACAGTACGTTGGGAGCCTAAACTGTCGTTAGAGGTAAATCTTGAGGATTTGCAACCCCACTTGGGCTTTGAGGCTTGTATGCAAATCCATGCTTTAAATAATATTAGTAAGTGAACTGAGGGCCGATTTGATAACGCGTAACAGAATAAACGCAATTCCTGAAAGTAGTTGGTTCAGAATCGGCTTTTAACTTAAAATGGAAACACAGTATCATGAAAAATTAATACATCCTTAATTCAAGGAAATGCGCTCCTGTGCGTGTCGGTCGCTAATATGAGTGTATGCGTCTACGTAAGGACGCACATACGTTTTGCGTTTAGTAATAATAATAATTTTATAAAACAATGTCTAGGTTTGGTTTCAATATTTGTTGTTTTAGACTTATAATTTAATATCCTAATTGGGGTATCTGAGGTATTGCGCTTAATCTGTTACACCTTGTATATATTTTTAAACATTTGCATTCTTACCTTCGACTTAATCTGTCAAAATCAGTACTTAATTCCGTACATTTATGTCATCATTATCTGTTTAGCCTTTTTCCAGACCGATCTTTATTTTGAGGTTGGTTAAATAACACTTTTGCACGTAATTATTTTGTAAATTTAAACTAGATGAGGCTGGTGTTTCCTAACTGTCTACCCTGAGAAGAAACACCGAAACAAACTCAGAGGTTTTTGAAGCCCGTACAATCTGCACTGGTAAAACCATATGCGAACCCATATGTAGCATTAACCTACATATGGGTTGTCATATGATTTGTCTGAGGCAATCTTTTGAGGAAAGATGCAAACAGATTTAAGCAGGCATGTCCAGACAGTGCAAACGTAATGTACGTAACACGTCTGTCAAAACAAAGGACACTCACTGGTCCTAAAGTTACAAACTATTTTGGTAAACGCACAAGAAAATATGTGACGCTGACACTTTATTAATGACGCTCACAGATTTAAGTAGGCATGTCCAGACAGCGCAAGCATTTGTCAGAAAACGTATTGCTCAACTACGCGCTGCGTACTGCCATAGAATCGAATGAGAAGTGATGCGGTCTTTTTGCGCCAGAGACGTGCAAACCCATATGTTTAAGCATCAGCAAACAAACCAGACGTGCTTCAGAAACGTAGTAGTTACAATTTGAAGGCTATTCACGTACATCAATTCACTACGCAATTGTGTGATAAGTTTTTTATGTATGGTAAAATATATTTATTAATTCACTCCAAGTAAAATGAGAATTATATGAGGAACTAGGTATCTCAGGATATGGGTAATCGCACAAATATATCTATGCTGTCTCAACTCCACATTAAAACCTGCCTATCTACAGTATCTACCATCTGTCTTCGTCGCATTCTTTCATACTTTGGCCACATACTTAGTGCGGAGAGGGGATGACAACTTGGAGAAACTGGTCGTTGTTGGCTTAATAGAAGGCAAGAGAGGCAGAGGTCACTCGCCAACCAGATGATCAGACCAAGTAAAGAATGCATCAGCCTCAAAAAATTCACCTGGTGGTGAGGACGGCGGTGGCCAGGGACCGGTGGAGGACCATCATCAAAGCAACAGAAGCCAACAGTCACAATCCTCAGTATTGAGGGAACGATCAAAGACAGAGGTATGTTAGTTATTATTGCTTCGTACCTATTATGTTCTAATTAACAAACAAAGTTTGTTGGTACTTTTAAAAGAAAAGTTACGTCGTTTCGCCATATCTACCTTGCTTGGAAAATAGTATAATAAAAGTCTCGGGCTCACAATCTAAGTTACTCACCCAGTAGTACCACTTATGTTTCCCGTTGTCTATAATAACACTTTCACACGTACTTTTTTTCATAAATTTAAACTCGTCCGTTTCTTTTGAAGTTCATACAATCTATACTGGTTTAATTACATGGGAACCTTGTAGGTTACAGTCTGAGGCGATATTTTGAGGAAAGATGCTCAGAGATTTGAGTGGGCCTGTCCATACAGTGCAAGCATTTGTCAGATAACGTATAGCTCAACTTAGAACAAGGAGCTTAATGATTTGACGAACAAGAAAAGCTTCAAGAGAAAGTAGAATGTTTAAACTTCCTTTAAATCGTCGTGGCACGGTACTGCTGTGCTCCCACATTACAATAAAGACAATATACTGATTTGCTAATCCATCTTACACAGATTCAATTTCCTTGATTGCTATGCGTTCTCCAGATTCTTATAAAGTCATTAATTATAGACAATCTTAGCGTTAAGTGTGTGTGAGATTTTTTCTAAATTTTTATAGCAAATTTTGGAGTAAGTTTTCCTTTCGTTAGAGTCCAAATGTTGGGCTTCTAATGAAAGACTCTAAGGCAGGCAGGGTTAGTTTTTAGTATGAAGAAGTCGGACATTTTGCTTCACCTAGAGCAGGAGGAGTGTTTTGATGACCCCCCCCCCTCCCCCTCCCCCTCCGAATAAAAAGGGATATTAAAAAATTATCAGTCGCAAACTCAGATAAGTTGCTTCAAATCTTGAGATTTGGTGTTGAAATTACTTTTGAGGGATCCGAACAGGACCTGAATAATGGAAGATTTTTCTCAGAAATTCCAATTATGATCTATCTCTTCCTTACTGATATTGGCAAGCCTAATCTTGAATTTAAAGTAAATGTTTTAAACTTATATATTATAGAAGCTTTCAATATCTTAGATCTCTTTCAAGTGTTATTAAAAGAAGTGGAAAGGACCCGATAATATGCACTTTCAATAAATTGACAGAGGCATACTTAACTGGATCGTTGGTCGAGTGTTTGCAAGCGCGACTGTTGAAAATGAGATCTTGGATACGATTCCCATATTGGGCAAAAAGTTCTATTGAGCTTTCTATAAGACATTTCTCAGTAGTAGCCCAGAGTTTGAAAGCTGGTGGTATCAGTCGGACAAAAAAGTTCACCACCATGTATTTAAAACTCATAAGAATACCAGAGTCTCAAGTACAGGGCTAGAATTATCATTCCAACAGACACGTTAACCCGTCAGCGTTATGACTTGATGCCAAAAGTTTACCATTGTGGCAACCCGCATAGTTCATAGAATCTAGAAATTATCGAATAATTGATTTAAACCAGCAAAGATAATTCCCAAAACTCCACTTAATTATTTAGGTAGACTTTCTACCAAGTAATTCCGAATACTTCCGGGAATAGCCGATCTAAAGCCTGCGAGAGGTACCGGGGACTTTTTGAATTGTAGCGGGGACGTATGTGTACTCGGGATTTTTAATATAAACGCCGCAGGTTTTATACTTGGTATAATATTACTAGTACTCACGCGGGGCTTCGCTCCCGTGGATTCTATCACGGTAAAAACATAACTCTCCTTTATTACAGTCGCGTAAATTGTAGCCTATAACCTTCCTCAAGTTTCAAGCTACTTCCATACCAAATTGCATCCAAATCCACCCAGTACTTTCGAAGATTAGCGCGTTCAAGCAAACAAACAAACTTTTCCGCTTTATAATATTAGTATAGATGTTCACATTTTTATGGACGATTATTCTAATTACATTTTCACGTTATTTTAATATTGAGCATGCTATCCGGGCGGCGTCCCAAGCCGGTCTGTCACTTGTTAAAACACAATTCCTTCGCATGCCAAACCTTGTGGTCTAAATTCAAACATTTCAAACTATGCCAGCCAGTATGATAGGCTGACCGCTCGCATAGCAGACCTCCACAATGTGACATGATATGATGGAAAAGCATGTTAAGCCGTTATTACCGGCTGTAATTTAGACACCTTTGACAGTTGCTACGGGTAGTCAGAAGTCAGTAAATCTGACACTGGTCTAACCAAGGCGTATCGTGTTACCCAGTTACTGGGTTGTGGAGGTCAGATAGGCAGACGCTCCATGTAACACACTAATACTCAGCTGCATTCGGTTAGACTGTTGGAAAGAGGCTAATCAGATAATGATACACAGAGGCTAAAAAACGTCTAAACGATACGTAAAAAATTTTTTTTTTGCAAAAAATAGAACCGACTCCCATATCAAATGAAATGAAATGAAATATTTATTTTGTAAATTGGTTATAAATAACACTTTTACACGTCATGTTTTTTTGCGTGTTAAGTTTAGTTTAGCTAGATGAGGCCGGTATTTCCTAACTGACTACTCTAAGAAGAAACACCGAAACAAACTCAGAGGTCATAGTCTCTTTTAAAGTCCAGACAATTTGTATTTTTATATGAGAAGCATGTAGGTTCATGTCTGTGGTATTCTTTTGAGGAAACCACGCAAATTTGAGCGGACCTGTCCAGACAGTGCAAGCATTTGCCAGTTATCGTGTAGCAAAAAAAAAGAAAATACAAAGCCAAAAATAACTTTAATTTCGGTAGTCGGTGTCATTTGTTTTGTATTTTCTTTTTTTTTGACACCGCTTTCCGAAATTAAAGTTATTTTTGGCTTTGTAGTGTTTTGATATGAAAGTGGGTTTTATTTTTTGCAAAAAATATTGTTTCACGCTTTTTATTGATTCGGTTTGTAATATATCTAGTTACCAAAGCCAAAATGTCATCTATTTATCACCTTTTACAAAATATTGCTTTTCCCGGTGCAGAGCCGTTAATTTTTGAGGAGTTCTCCTGGTACATTACCATCGGTTCTACTTCACCATATGCATTGTGACGATCATAAAGTGCTTAACATCCATATTCAAGTAATCTAATCGCAATCCACGAAATACTTATTATCGAGTAGTTTCGGTGGCCATCTGCGGTCTTCATCATCAGTTCCACTTCTTCAAATGGTGCTTATCGAGAGCAACTGCACAAGTTACTTATAAGAAATACTCAAAACGCTATAGATGTGAATATAATATTATAAGAGTTCCCTCGATTTCTCCATGATTCCATCATCAGATTCTAACGTGATGACAATGGGACCAACTAGAAAGTACACCCTTTCAAACAAAAAAAAATTCCTAATCGGTTCAGCCGTCTTCGAGTAATCAATGATCATACTTAAAAACAAAATATGTAAAAAAAATGTAAACAAAAATAAGTAACATACATTAAAAAAAAGTTCAAGGCGAATTGAGAACCTCCTCCCTTTTTTTTGAAGTCGGTTAAAACTGAATTGAAAGTTCTCTTCTTTCTTCAACTTTCTTAAAGATTTTTATCAATGGAAGAAATTTAGAGATTTTTAGAAGATTACTGTTACATAATTGTACATACATATATTATATGTAAGTATGTACAATTTTAAACGTTATCTCGGAGATTACATGTAAAATTTTTTCATCTATGTTATTCTTAATTTCAAAATGAAATAAGATAGAAGTAAGAGAAGTGATGGTTTTAGGCTCCTGTTAAATAAGGCAAAAGCATATATTTTTTTTTTATTTTTTTTATAGCCTACGTTGTATCTCACTGTTGAGCATAGGCCTCCCTGTTTTCCTTCCAAACCTTTCTATCTTGAGCAATTTCGGACCATGTTTGCCTTGCAAAACAAACGTACCTCACCTGCGCCGTGGTCGGCCCCGACGGTGTTGAAAGTATGTATAACTTGCGCACGAAGAGTTCCGTATATAATCTATAAACATCAGCAAAAAAAAAAAGTATGGAAGCCCCTTCAATATTTATTTTATTCTGTTTTTAGCATTTGTTGTTATAGCGAAAACAGAAATAAATCATCTGTGAAAATTTCAACTATCTAGCTATCACGGTTCATGAGATAAAGCCTGGTGACAGACAGAGAGACAGCGGAGTCTTTGTATTAGGGTCCTGTTTACACCCTTTGTACCCAAAGAAACTGGCCAAGTGCCAGTCGGACTCATGCACGAAGGGTTCCGTACCATAATCTACAAAAAACAGCAAAAATATCACGTTTGTTGTATGGGAGCCTCCTTAATTATTTATTAATCAGTGAATTCAGAATTTCATCTATATATTTTAATTGATAATATGGCATTTGCCCACGACCTCACCTGATGGTATGTGAGAGCATGCTTACCTAAAAGTAACCTATTCACTCTTGACTTAAATACCCCTAGGTTATTAACTATCGGGAAACACAGACGGCTATCACGATTCATCATATAAAGCCTGGTGACAGACAAACGGACAGCAGAGTTAATACACCCCTGTATGTCTGTTTGAACCCAAAGTTACGGAACTCAAAAAAATCAGACACAAACAATTCAAAGTTATAAGAGAAATAGTAAGAACAGAAACCAGCAAAGTATGTATATATCAGCCCATGCGTAGAGAAGTTCCGTAGTTTTCATGATTCTAGAAACAGTGAAAAGTTTTAGAAATTCCTACTCTTTTTTTTATCTAAATGCCAAACGAGATCTTTTCAACTTGCTTAGGAGTTCACTTTAAAGCGGAATCAGGTCGCGATAAGTTTTAAAAGAGCTCTTACAATTTGCTTCGGGTATTGCTGATGGATTCAACTTAGGAATTTTCATTTAAAATGGACTCACTGCGGAAAGTGTTTTGCTCATTTTGATACGAGAAACTGTACCTTACGATATTAAAGATATGTTATTGAATTCCTAGATATTAATAGTACTTTTATTTTCTCAGAATACTGTCACAGTTGACTCGCCATAGTGTTCTTCTTGTTTATGGTTTCCGCACTTAGTCCCTGCACGGTACCATTGTGCGTGGGCCTCTCTGCCAAACTTCGTCCAGAAGCAAATCAGGTCTCTCGGTCTATTCAGGATGTCTTTAAGGAAATTCAATGACCCTATGGTTTGTTTCCGTATGTCGATGATTCCCGTGCACACTAAGAGCACGTGTCCGACCGTTTTCTCCATCTCCATGCATGCCCTGTACAAAGGATCTATTGTACCTTTGCCTAAAAGTGTCAAAATGTTAAGTGTTTTATCTAGTAACTGAAATATCACTCACTCATTCATAATGTTGGACTTGTGACCCCATCAAATAGGACGCGATTTGCAAAATAAAAATGATTTACTCATATTTTAATCCTCTTAAATAAAGACTCCTATTTATACCTGCACACCAAAAATCAAACAATCTTACTATATATTAATGTTTCAACCAAAAATACCCACATGCTTTGTACAAAAATCCCTTATAATCAATAAAGAGAGAAAAAAACCTACGTACTTACATGGCAGGGATATTTCTATATCTTAAGTAACGCGGAAGTCAAGTAATCCCTTTCGATAGCTATATTCACTCTCGTCATTGTCTCCATTTATTTTTTCGTACTTCGCTTGGCGTACTATAGTTGTGACTCTCAATGGTCCTTTTTGCACAGTGTCCTCTTTTTAGAGCGTGCCTACATTGTTAGCGGGAGTTTTATATGGATTAGTGTGTTCTCTCAACGGATTTAGTGACTATTTGTTACATAAAGGCTGTGATTACTTGAATGGAATATAATATATCTATTAATATATGAGGCAAAATCTTTGCACACAAAATGAAAACAAAAATGTTATGTAATTTGGCACAGTAAAAGCTAATTATGCAGAAAATTAATAAAATGACATACTTAGCCTGTAACATTCCATGGGCATGCCACAATATAGCGGCGATAAGTCCCCTCTTTGAGGAGTGGCTAACAAGGCGTCATGGCGTCCTCACCTTCCGCCTGACGCAGGTGCTCACCGGACACGGTTGTTTCGGGAGTTACTTGTGTCAGATTCGGCGGGAGGAAACGCCCGGCTGTCACGACTGCGAGGTTCGCCCTGAGAACACGGTGGAACACACAGTGGAGGTTTGCCCTGCTTGGGTAGAGCTCCGCCGTGTCCTCATAGGGGCGATAGGCGGTGACCTCTCGCTCCCGGCCCTGGTCCGGAGCGAGGAGGCATGGGAAGCAGTCACCTCTTTCTGCGAAGCAGTTATGCAAGCGAAGGAGGTGGCGGGACGCGCGTGGGAGAGGCAGGTCTCAAGGCTCTCACAGCCCTTGCGTCCCAGCCACCGCAGGAGACGCTCCGGGCGTTGGGAATCACACGGTGACTCCCAGCCACCGTAGCTCGACCAAAAAGTAACTCGCCGCCCGACTGAAACCAGGCCCGTGTAGAAAACGCGTCGTGTTCCACGCGCGCCTCAAAGAGTGTCAGCAAAATTGTCGGGGCCCACAAGAGGGCCCTTGCCTGCCAGGGTTGCAGAATTGTTCGAAAGAGTTACCGCGGCCTCGGAACACGAAGGGCATATGATGGAACACGGATGGGTTTTAGTCAGTAAAAGTCTGATACACCCGCTTCGCCCAGATCGGGAGGCATTCATTGGATGATTTCCCAACCTTGAAAAAAAAACCTATAACATACCTACTGCTAAAAAAGAAAGAAATAGTATATTTTATTACAAGTGGAGAAAGTTTATTATTGCGTACGAGGCGGAGTTACGCCCGAGCCGCAAGGCGAGGGGTTATAGAGCCGAGTACTGCAGTAACAAATGTCCATGTGTATCAAACGACGTTTTTCGATACACTTTCGAAGAAAAATACCTGCTTCGAAAATGACGACGCATTTTTATTTGATTTCCGTTGAAGAAAATTATGCAAACTTGCCATATATTTTAGCTTCGATTTAGATGGCAACAGGCTATCTATCGCAAGCATTTTCAGCCTCAATCACAATATCTGGCGGCTTAGCACCTAAATTATTCTCATCAAAACTTAAATTCGACATAGGTACTCACGCAAAAAACACAAATTAATAATATTTAATTTACTTTCCCCCGCGCTTTACCTTCGCGGGTTAAAGGAGAAGCAAAGGTATGAAGCCGCAAAACAGCCTGATATTAAAATAAAATATATTTTTTAATTTAGAACACAAATAAATGTTAATTAGTTGATTAAAGCAAAATTATTTTATAAATAAAAATTATAACGTGTATTTCTGATATTCTGTTCATAAACACAATTTTAATTTTCATTATATATAAGGCCTTAAAAACATGCGCCTCTTTGCTGTGAAAAAAAAAATCAATCACTGCCGAATATTTGAATAGTTGATTAATGTTATCTGTGGCAAAATCTGGAATGAAAAAAAAAAACCACCGTGTGTGAAAAATAAAAAAAATCCACGAGTGTGAAATACATTGCATGTTGAACCTAATCGTAGTGCGATAAGAGCAAGTTTTGAAGGAAGTGTATTGAAAAAAATATTATTCGGCACATGCCACAAAGCACGATACAAAACGAAAGCAAAATAACTTAGGTACCTACTTGCAAATACGTACATAAACAATGCTAGTTCACAGGCCTCCCATCTATGAGAGAATGTGCAGTAATCCACCACGCGTTTCTAGTACGAGTAGCATGTCTTCGACTTTTTACTCCTAGCGTAATATGCCGGTTTCGTCACGATGTTTCACTTCAAGGCTAATATCTAAATATATATATAACTCAAAGGGGACTGACTGACTGACTGACATAGTGATCTATCAACGCACAGCCCAAACCACTGGACGGATCGGGCTGAAATTTGGCATGCAGGTAGATGTTATGACGTAGGCATCCGCTAAGAAAGGATTTTGCGAAATTCCCACGGGATCGAGATTTACACGGGAAAAACTTCCCACGTGGGCGAAGCCGCTGGCACAAGCTAGTTTTTATATAATAATGCATTAACTTAATAAGCAAACCTTATACATTTAGTATCACTTATTTTTACACACACCCAGACCCGGCACAAATATTTGCAGTTTTTTTGGCAAACGGGTATCAAATCCGCGATCCACAGCGCAGCAGTCAATCGCTTAACCACTGCGCCAATGGTGTTGACCTATATGTATAAAATGAGTTAAGGTAGAATTTCCAACATTATCAAAACATCAGAATGCATTAATTCACCGTCCCGTAAAGCCTCCCGACGCCATATTGGTCTCAGCTTCTGCTCTAACCGGATAAATACTACAAATTTACTTGCAGCCCTAGCTCGAATATTTTGAATAGAAATGAGCTAAGTATTTTATCATTGTTTGTATGCCGCCAGCTGCAGGTAATCTCCATATTTATGTTAAAAGCGAAATGTTTAAAATTCTTCATAAAATGTCCAGTTTATTTCTCAATGTAACGTGAATAGTTTGTGTTAGATGGTTTATGGTACATTATTTATTTATTATTTTATTTTATTATTATTTAAAAGGTACAAGGTATTTTATCATTTACAAAAATGTCCCACAAAACTGAACAGACAGTTTGACTGTGGGATCAATTTATAATCTATTTTTAACTTATGTATATAATTAATAAATATATTATATAACTAATTAACTTAAAAATACAATAACAACATTAAGGTAGGGTGCTAAGTAAATAGTTTTTCAATTTTGATTTGAATTTTTTTTGAGTCTGTAATCTATACTAACATTACTTAGGTGTAAAATCCGAATTTACACGACGTGCATACGTCCTATCATGACGTACGCCTGTCCGGTGTTTGCCCATGCCAGTCCGGCCCAGATCCATAGGATGCAAGTCGTTCAGAACCGTTTTCTCCGAAAGGCCACGGGCGCGCCCTGGTTCTTGAGGAACGAGGATCTCCACGTAGACCTCAAACTCCCGACCATAAAGCAAGTGTTGAAACGCATGTCAGTGCGTTACTTCACCTCTGCTGATACCCACACCAACCCCCTGATCGTATCGGCCGCCCGATACAGACCCTCCAAAATTTCTCGGGTTCGTCGCCCGCGTCACGTCCTAGACGAGCCCGACGACCCCACCACCATCCGACAAGAGAGCAGTAGGGAAACTAGCACTCTTAGAAAACACAGATACAAAACGCGTTCCGTATTCCGGCCTCGCCGACGAGGCCCATCGCGACGTCCGCGTACTTGTAATGGAAATCCTCCCCGACCTTTGCCAAACGAGCCAGCCCGCGATGCTGAGCCAGTAGCAATAAATACTCCCGTAAATAATAATATGACCCAGCCTGTCCCTTTGCTGCCCTCCCCAAATGACCCCGCTATGCCGAGGCCCGTACTCCACAGGGAGTGCCCTTAGCGTGCGGTCATTAGCTTGTAAGTATATTTTAGTTTGTAAGCCCTGGCTGGGGGCCTTTAATTTATTAGACGTCACCACAGGACAGACCGGTTAAGTAGACGCACAGCCTTAGTGAGCTGATCTACGAGTAGCCCAACCTAAAAAAAAAAAAAATAATAACATTATAAAGCAGTTTGTTTAAAAGCGTTTATCTTCGAAAGGGCTGGGTGGATTTGAATGAAATTTGGTATGGAAGTAGATAGAAGCTTGAGGAAGGTTATACGTTACCCTTTTATCCGAATGCAAAAGAAGAAGGGTTATGTTTTATCGTGATAAATCCACGGGTGCGAAGCCCTGCGTTACTGCTAGTTGGAAAATAAAGTGTCTAAGATACTAGCAAACTGAGGGTAGCAGCTACACTACCAGAGATGCAGTACATGATTAGACGTTAACTGGGCGATGTCTAACAATTTTACGTCACTCTTTTTCGTAAATTGAAACTAATTGAGACCTGTGTTTCCTAGCTACCCTGAGAAGAATCATCGAATCAAACTAAGAGTTCAACATCTCTCTTGAAGTCCCAATAAAATACAATAATTAGCCCATAACTACTTTTTAGAATTTAGAATACTTTTCACTATACAATGTCACAAGTAAAACTTACTAAGTGATCTTAATATGCTAAAACATTTAATAACGAATAACATGTTTTCAGTCACGGTATATAGAACAGATATATAATTATGTATAGTAGCTGTTGTGTGGAACGATGTTGGTGTGGAAATCCGCACATTTTTTGCTCGGGTTAAGAATTTGCCCATTTCAACACATAAGCTAGTTGTTACTCCGAGCAAGAAAATGCTTGCCAAATTTCGGCCAAATACCTATTTTTTCGTTGTGAAAGTTGTGAAAATCATTAAATAACTCTCCCCGTGTGTGTCAGATTTTACTGACTACAAACTCACCCTGTACGTCGATTCTGTAAAATTCTAACAACAACTCGCATCTCACATAGCTATTCACCTTCACTTCGCTAATTGTTCAAAGTGACCTTGATTTTGCATTCTGTAAACAGCGTCGAAGTGACGGAGGAATTTCTTTACCGAATGCCACTTCTCACGTCATCTTATACTTTATCTGTCAAAATCTTTAGTTCAACTCGCAGATACGCTCGCAA
The DNA here is from genome assembly GCA_943138885.2 of Tholera decimalis. Taxonomy (NCBI): domain Eukaryota; kingdom Metazoa; phylum Arthropoda; class Insecta; order Lepidoptera; family Noctuidae; genus Tholera; species Tholera decimalis. Next base: position 8,795,710 of record OW964571.2, read on the forward strand.
GGGTAGCGCTAGTGTAAATTCGAATTAAGAACCGAGTTTTTAGAATGCCAATCAATAAACTCACAGCGGATTCAGATTCGAAGTTTAGAATGAGGTCTTATAGAATAACACAGCTGTCCTTTGTACTCCCGGGCTGCGGTAACTCGTTAGAACACTCCCTCAACTCTGGCACGCAATGGCCTTATCAGGCTCCGTCAATTCTGCGGACAGCTCTTTGAAGCGCTCGCGGAACACGACGCGCCGCCGACCCGGATTAATACAAATCCCTTAAGTAATTTCTGCATGATAGAAACACAAAATATTTCATCCAAACTTTTACTTAATGTTGTCAATGGTATGCTATTAATCAATCAATCAAAAATGTTATCAATCAAGTCATCATCTGCTTATCGTTTTCCCATCTGTGTTGGGGTCGTTTTCTAGTTTACCCGGATGCAGCCATGTATTAGTATTTTACATGGAGTGTCTGCCTATCTGACCTGCACAACCCAGTAACTGGGTAACACGATATTTCTTGGCTAACCCAGTATCAGATTTACTAGCTTCTGACTACCAATAACGACTGTGAAAGATGTTCCGCGACCAAAAGCTTAACGTGCTTTTCAAAGCACGGGGGTATCACACCGCCAGCTTCCAAACTTCAGGCTAAGAAATTCCTAATAGAAAAACCCAATAGCACTTTTGCCCGACCTGTTGCTCACCAGTCACGTTTTCTACTACTATCCAAATCTATTCCAAACTTCGGGCTAATACTAAGAAATTCCATATAGAAAAATCCCCGCGACCTAACTTCTAGGTCTAGGTCTAGGTCGTCCCAACAGATACTGTCGCTTTTTCGTTTCATTAATTTTCAAATCACAAAAGTGCCCGTCTTACGAATTTTCGATCAGGGTCACGTGTTCCTGACGCGAGTTTAACAGTTTTTACCCATTACCCATTACCATTACTTTTTGCCCGACCTAAAGCCGCGCCGCTAAAGAAGTTTTCACTTCAAAAAACGCAATATAGCACTTTTTGCCCGACCTGTTGCTCACCAGTCACGTTTTCTACTACTATCCAAATCTATCCCAAACTTCGGGCTAATACTAAGAAATTCCATATAGAAAAATCCCCGCGACCCAACTTCTAGGTCAACATCTAGGTTGTCCCAACAGATACTATCGCTTTTTCGTTTCATTAATTTTCAAATCACAAAAGTACCCGTCTTACGAATTTTCGATCAGGGTCACGTGTCCCTGACGCGAGTTTAACAGTTTTTACCCATTACCCATTACCATTACTTTTTGCCCGACCTGTTCCTCACCAGTCACGTTTTCTACTACTAGCCAACCAGGCGTATACAGGGTGGCAGGGACATCGACGCACAAACGCTTACCATGGATTCAGTACATGATTCTGGACACCCCGGCGCGGAAATTTTTCGTCGGCTATTTCTAAGATTTTCAGGTTTTTTCTGTATTTTTTTTAATGAAACCTGTATTATGTCATTATTTCAAACAAACCTAATGAGATATTAATTAAAAAATAAAATTCACTTGTTTCACTTAAAACAGCAATGTAAATAAAACTCGAAAGGGCTACCTGATCAGCTGTTTTGCTAGATTTCATTTGCGAGGTCGACACAGGTGATCAGGTAGACTTTTCGAGTTTTATTTACATTGCTGTCTTAAGTGAAATAAGTGAATTTACTTGCATCGACTTTTCTTTATAAAGAAAAAGGCGACGAAAAATTTCAACGTAGGGGAGTCCAGAATCATATACTGAATTCATGGTAAGCGTTTGTGCGTCGATGTTCCTGCTACCCTGTATGTACAAACTGAAAAACTAAAAAAACATCCTAGCCAATTCTTCGACCAACCAGGCAGTTATACTAAAATCAAGTGTGTGATTTTTATTTTGCAATGTTTCATAACAATTTATCATCAAGTTCCTATCCATTACTGACCTATATAACTCGATAACGTTAAAAGCTCTGATATATTTCCAATATTAAGACTGATATGACCGATAACCTATTAAGTAGAATGTATTGAGAAATAAACAGGACATTTTATGAAGCATTTTATACTAATAACTTTGCTTTGATCATAAATATGGATAATATACTGCTGTTGTTTGCATATAAACAATGATAAAATGCTTGCTTTGTTTCCGCCAAGCTTCAATGTAGGTTAAATCTATGTATTAATACAGTGAGGCATAACTTTGTACCCCTTTTTACGGAAATTATGCGGACGGAGGAGTATAAAATTTGCCACGGTTAATGTTTATATGAAGATGGAGTGCAGTTAGCTAATAACTATTACATAATTATGATAACAATATAAATAACTTTTTACCCTTTTTACGGAAATTATGCGGACGGAGAAGTATGAAATTTGTCACGGTTAATGTTTATATGAAGATGCGAGTGCAGTGAGCTAATAACTATTACATTATTATGATAACAATATAAAGATAAAAAAATGAACGCGACTCGCTGCTGAACGACTTTAAGTTAAACATACTGGATGTAGGACTAGTTCAAAGCAATTTGGCAAACCCAAAATCGAAGGAAGCAAAATGACTTTGTATGTAGTTTAGTTTTAATCGTTCAGCAGTGAGGAGCCTAGTTTTTTAGTGTTGCATTTTATTATATTACTTAGTGGATTAATTTTTGAAGTGAAAACTTCTTTAGCGGCGTTGTGCACTTTTTGTAATGGGTAAAAAATGTTAAACTCGCGTCAGGACACGTGACCTGATCGAAAATTCGTAAGACGGACGAAGAGTAGACAGCCGGCGCGGCGTAGGAGAGGAAGTATCCCCCTCTCTTTCTACGGCGCGGCGAAAATGTATGCCTGCGCCTGCTGTTTCGTTTAGGCGGCGCAGGACGCTTGCGCGAATGTTCGTGTGTGTTAACATGAAAGTTGATTTTTCTAAGAGATAAACTTTTTAATGTAATATAAATTGTCATGTTTGTGTACGATAGCGCAATAAATAAATATTGTATTCTACCACATAAATTATAGTACTTTTATACTGATAATTAAAGCAATTCGTGCAAAATTATTCCCTAACCATTCCAAAATAACAAAAATGCACAACGTTAATATTCAAGTTTTCACTTCTGCCGGCACTCCCGGAGTGCAAACCCTTTTTTTTTTATAAGGTACGATGGGGTTGACATATCCTTATTGGACAAAAACCCCAAATAAAAATATATAAAGATATAAAAAAATATAGAGATAATTCAAATTATAGTCGAATTACGTACTATGGGTGACAAGTCCTTATATTAGACTAGCATTTGCTCGGGACTTCGCTTCCGTGGACTTTACCTCGATAAAAACATAACGATCCTTTTTTGCAGTCAGGTGGAAAGTAGCCGTCACTTTCCTCAAGTTTCTAGCTACAATTTCAATCTTTAATCTACCTAGTACTTTCGAAGATTACAAACAAACAAAATTTTCCAGTTTATAATATAGTATAGAAGTCGGAATATTGATAAATAGATACATAGAAATACTCTTTATTGTACACCATAACAGAATTAAATAAGGACTTAAAAACTAAAAGGTGTTGCAGTGGGCGGTCTTATCGTTAAAAGCGATCTTTTGCAGACAACCTTTGGATGGATTTGAATATTGCGTTATTCTAAAAGAAACATTCACGTCTGACTTTTATTTCGTGTTTCTTATCAGGGTTAGGTAGGAAACACTAGTCTTATACAGTATTAATTAAGATGTGGAACTCTCTGCCGGCTTCTGTGTTCCCTGCCACATATGATCCGTCAGACTTTAAAGCAAGAGTGGATAGGCATTTTCTGGGCTCGCTCGTCCGATCGTAGACCTCATCTTACATTTACCATCAGGTGTGATCGAGGTCAATAGCGGGCTCATTCGTAATAAAAAAAAAACATGATAGATTTCTGAGTAGTAGTTCGGAGTTTGGAAGTTGGCGTGGTACTTGGAAAACACGTTAAGCCATTGGTCCCGGCTAACATTTGTACACCTTACAGTCGTTACGGGTAGTCAGCAGCCAGAAAATCTGACATTAGTTTGGACAATGGGTATCGTGCACCCAGTTACTGGTAGACATGTGTAAGTAATGCGAGTGATGCATCACGCGTAATATCACATGAGCGCGTACTGTAACATCACACATTACTCGACTAAAATAAGCATCACACCATCACACTAAACATCACGCGCGCGGTAGCAGCGCAGTAGCTCGCGACATGACTCGCAGACTCGCTCGAACCGAGCCCTCCCGAACGCATCGCATCGGCAATGTTTGGTTTATATCGGAAGTCCGGAACTAGGCGCGTGCGATTTCGTATTTCGCCCGGTCAGGTGACTTAGTATGTTATTTAGAACTCTATTTTTATTACAAAAGGGTTTATATTTCCTTGACACTACCACCCGTTGTACGGTCCTAGGTAAATACTCAACTGTCCTTTTATTTCGAATTGCAATGCAAATATTTCATTTCTTTCATGTAATTATGAATCATCATAATGACACGCGGACAACATCGTATCGCTCGCTGCTATGTTACTATTTCAATAACATGTCCTATTACACTAGAACATTGCATTACATTAGAACGCGCGGTGGTGTGCTATCGCATGGCGCTACATCATAACATCACGCGTGATGTTTGAAGTGATGGTGTAATGTAATATTACTCGGCACGAAATGTAATGACATATCACATCACTTCGTGGTGCACTGTTTTGCACATGTCTAGTTACTGGGTTGTGGAAGTCAGATAAGCAGTCGCGCAGTCTTGCGTTTGACCACAATCTCACCTGATGTTAAGCGATGATGTGGTCGAAGATGAAGCACGCTTGCCTAGAAGTAACCTATTCACTCTTGACTTAAAGACTCCCAGGTTATAGCTATGAGGAAACACAGACTCGGGCAGGGTATTCCACTCCTTAGTACACACAATGAAAGTATTCCCAAAACGTTTTGTGCGTACGGGTTGGATGTCCATTATGTAACGATGGCGCATCGTCATTTGTCTTGTAGTCCGATGATGGAACGGGCTTGGTGGAAGATTGTGCAATTCCATCGCACACTCCCCGAAATGTAGCCGATAGAAAACTGATGTTAAACACTACGAATACTAAAATGTAAAACACTACAACTTAGCTTCATCTGATTAGACTGATAGCTGATCCGAACATAGTTTGGAAAAGGCTAAACAGATGATGATGTAACTCAGGAAGTCAGCTGAATCGAGTTAGACTGAAAACTGGATGTAATTTGGGGTCTAGATATATTGGTTGATAAATCCGAACACGAGTGCTTTTTGCGGCCTTCCCACCCAAACGTCCTTAGCTTGGTATTGTTCGTCAATTCGTAAGCTCTTTGTTCTAAGTTGAGCTATACGTCAACTGACAAACGCACTGTATGAACCGGCCCACTCAAATCTGTGAGTATCTTTCCTCAAAAGATCGCCTCAGACTGAAACCTACAGGGTTCCCATATAAACCAGTATAAATTGTATGGACTTGAAAAGAGACGGACCACTGAGTTTGATTCGTGTTTCTTTTCAAGGTAGTGAGTCAGGAAACACCGGCCTCATCTAGGATAAATATACGAAAAAAATTACATGTAAAAGGGTTATTTAATAACCAATTTGCAAAATAAAGATCATTTATCATTTAATAAACTAACCTTGAACCATATTTCCTAGTTATCAAGTGCATTGTATTTAACTCACCGTTTATTTGCAGTCTGAATCCCATTTAATACGATCTATTGGTCATTGCCGTCGACAAGGTCCCGTGATTGGCAATAAACATTGGTGTTCAAATGTTTGCGTATTGGCGTGTTGGATGATTTGGTTGGGAGAGGATATCAACACTTGACACGTCTAGAACTCTTCTATTCACCATGTTTTTACATGAAATCAAACGTGTATAAAATAATATATTTTCTATATATGTATAATAAATCAATTACTGTCCGTTAGTTTCGCTAAAACTAGGGAACGGCTGGACCAATTTCATTCATTATTTTTGTATTATGTTCCTTCGTATACAAGGAAGTTTTAAAAGGTCAGAAACACAACGTATTTCGGGTCAGCGAGTAATATTTATATTATATATTTGTTTTTATTTCAGAATATTTGAGATACATATTAATTGCTAGTAACATTATAGCTTAAAATTATGTCAATAAGTGTAACAGGTAAATCAAGGGACTATCTTGAAACTTTTAAGTAGGTATTTTTCAGGTCGAGCATAGCAGGACTAGAGCCTAACCCAAAAATGAGGCGATAAATAATAATTTGGGACAAAGTGCTAAATTGATTTACAAAGCTAAATGACCGAAACATTTAACGACACTCACGACATGACACGACGCACAAAATTCGAATGCGAATTCATTTGTTTAAAAGTTTATCATCGCGGACACACTGTATATAGAAAACAAAAAAAAACTTGAGTCTAAAATTCGAAACCTCAAATTCATTTTCACTAAACTAACTATTGACTTTCACAGTGTGTTTATAGGGTCCATTTCTAAGTGACCATTTACATAATAAATTTTCTGTAAAGGTCGATTTAATTAAATGAACTTTGTTTTGTATGACATAGTGTTTATTGTTCCAAAATTTGATAATTATCTCACTGTTCACAAAGTTGTATCAATGTTAAGGGTGAAATGAAACATTGGTATATTTTACTACCCGCGGCTTCGCTTAATGTGAAAATTTTAGTTTTCGGCAAAAGTAAGGTTGTAAGTAAGGCTTATGTGTTTGTTACTTCCTGGTAAAGCTTTATATATATATATATATGTATATATATATATATATATAACTCAAAGGTGACTGACTGACTGACATAGTGATCTATCAACGCACAGCCCAAACCACTGGACGGATCGGGCTAAAATTTGGCATGCAGGTAGATGTTATGACGTAGGCATCCGCTAAGAAAGGATTTTGCGAAATTCCCACGGGATCGGGATTTACACGGGAAAAACTTCCCACGCGGGCAAAGCCGCTGGCACAAGCTAGTATAAAATATAACTAGCAATGTGGGTAGAATTCACATTACGTTTTGAGCTTTTCCAGTACAAATAAACAATAAATCAAAACTTTCCTCTTTATAATATAAGTGGAGACGTAGATAATATTGTAATTTAAATATATACCCAAAACCCCTTTTACATTGAAGATCGTTCATTCATGAAACCAAATACCCGCTGGATCAGAAAAGGACCAGATTATGAATATAAAACATTGTAACACGAATTAATGAATGTTCCTTTCATTAACTAAATCCTAATTAGAATAATCTCTTCAGTTGTTATGCTGTTTTTATAATGAAAATTAAAAAGGTTGGCTTCGTTTTCATAAAACTAGGTGTAATTTGGGTTTATATATTTTAATTCTGTTGAATTTTTAACGGGGCTCTCATTATAAATATATATTAAATGATATTCACTATTAAAAATATCGATTTAACAAAATTTAACAAAACTCGCCGGCTGAACCATTCTGCGGAGCGCTGACTTGTTCTTTGCCCAACGCATAAGCATTGCCACATAATGCCAGTCAGCTGCTAGTCTTCTGGGCACGTTTCCGGACGAAAGTCATAAAGAGGATTATTAAATAATATTTTTGTCCGTATTTTTTTTCTGTTAATTTAAACTAAATGAGACCGCTGTTTTTTGACTCTGAGAAGACACCGAAACAAACGAAGAGGTATTTTTGGAAGTCCATACAATCTGTACTGGTCAATTCATATGAGAACTGTTAATAAAGTTAATGCCCATCTTTTGAGGCAAGATAATCACAGATTTGAATAGGCCTATCCAGACAGTGCAAGCATTTGTCAGATAACGTATAGCTCAACTTAGAGTTTTACCATTATTTGTCTAATCTTATCCCAAAGATATTGAGTGCAGATTTTTATCTAAGCTTTTAAACTGATAAGGTAACTAACAGTATAACTACTAAGCTAATGAGCTTGCAACAGTTCCGAAATAGGTATAGCAACTCGAACAATAAATACATAAGTGTACATAAGGAGTGGAATTCCCTGCCGGAGTCTGTGTTTCCCGATAGCTATAACCTAGGGGTCTATAAGTCAAGAGTGAATAGGTTACTTTTAGGTAAGCGTGCTCCATCTTCGACCACATCATCACTTACCATCAGGTGAGGTGGGCAAAATCGAGCATATAAACAATAAAGAAAAAAATGACCGCCATAAGCATAGAATAAGCAATATTGTTAAATAGGTGTGTTTAAATTTTGGTGTACAATAAAGTATAGGTATCTATCTATTTATTCTTTTTCAAGTTCTAGCCAACAATTTGTTTAGAAATCGTCTCGTTCGAGGATAAAAGTTTTGTCGTTTTGGGAAGGGCTCCCAAAACGTTGTGCATATAGGTGGATTGTGTGTTGTGTGTTATCATCGTGCGTACAGCTAAGGACTGGATCTCTCAGCCGGAGTCTGTGTTTTCAGATAGCATTAATCTGGGGCTCTTTAAGTCAAGAGTGAATGAGTACTTCTAGGTAAGCGTCTTTCATTTTCACCCACATCATCGTTTACCATCAGGTGAGACAGTGGTCAAACACATGCCTATTTTATTTAAATTATCAAATGACTCTTCTCGCTCTAGGTCGAGCACAAGGGAGTCTCAGACTTCTACTGTCTAAATACTCACCCAGTTTTTTTGAATTGTCCTTTCATTCCGGGGCCGCAGTGTCTCGTTAGGTAATTTTCGCAACCCCGGCAGGCTCTGTTTAAATAACTGGTCATAACTAAACGATGTGTCGTTGTTTTCGGTCGGATCTATCGTCATAGATAGAAAACAGTAAGTATATGATCAGAGATAACTAAAATCATAATATTGTGTATTTGCAAAAACCTGCCTCTATTTTTTTCTAACGTAACTGTTCAAATGTTAAAATCTCATTCGCTTCTGCCTACACATTTCCAGAATAAAGTCATGATTTTACATGGCGTAATAAAAAATACACAAAAGTACGTAAATGGGTCGTGAATGGACACAGTAATGGTCATCTTTTGTGAAATATGGTAAAATGAAAGCATTTCATGAATTACTTTGATATACGGGAAAATATAGGTAGGAAATTGCATTTTCTGAGTATACATATATTTCGTTGTTCATGTTAAAGATTTCCAATTCGTATAAATGTAATTAAGGTACCTAATTAATTATATAGGAATATTTTTTTACTATTTCTGATGAAAAGGTGGTCTACGCTGTTAGATTGCTATTGTGATATTTGAAAGTTACCTAAATACCTATTACAAAAAGCAATTAAGAAAAAACAGTGGAGGCCCAGTGGTTGTAGACGCGGTTTTTAAGTTTTAGGTTTCGGATTCGAACTCATACGGGGTTGCGGGAATGTTGTAACGATATACCGAGATTTATTCTTTTCGTTTACACGTCTTTATTATTTTTATTTTAACATAATATTTTATAAATATAGAATACCCTCTATGGTCAACATATTTTCGAGCCGTTTGGGGTCGTAACTCTTTTATCATAGGGCCCTTGTGCTCAGAGCCTTTTCAAAGAATTTTCGAAAAGCCTTGTTGACACTTCTCGTGACCCAAGGGTTAGCTATAATTTTGCCCAAAAGGTAAACATTGCAATACAAAGTGACAATGCCGCCAGTCTCTTGGGTACGTTACCAGCCGACAGCGTTGAGGATGAATAAGTTATGCTTTATTTTAGTTTGTTGTGTGGTGCAATCAAAACCAGGCTTTCTAAAATCTTTTACCAAATAGTCCTTAGCTACTTTAGCCGTATTGCACACAGGTAATCAGACAAACTTGAAAAAAAGCTAGTGGTCACCGGGAAAGGTGAGTGATCTCGGGGATGCTCTCCAGATGACGACACTCACGGGCCTTCCAGTCACGTCAGCGTTGAAGAAAGCTGAAGACAGGAATGGATAGAGAAGAATTACGACCGAGGCTATGAGTTTTCAAGACGGACACGACCTTCAATAATAAAGATCGCGACAAAAGAGAATAGTTATAGTGTAAAAAAAAATGTACTAGTTATTTCGCGATGATCAAATTAATATTCTTTGTTTCGTATACATATTCGAACTCGACGCAGACAAACCTATATTCTCTGCGTGCATCAATTGTTGAGTGTATTCATATTGCGATGGTCAATGCCAGGGCACGATTATTTAATTAACAATAAATTGTTGTAGCTATGAATACAATTTGTGACTGTACAATATGAGTGGCTTGGAGTATGATAATAATAAAATTTATTTGTTTTATTCCACAAATAAAACTTATGCACAAATACAAAAACAAATGGTAAAAAAAGATAAAATAATTACTATTAAGTATGTTTATTTGTGGGAAACTGGTGCCTAAACTAAGCTGTGACTAGTATTTCAGGACACCAGGAACTACCCCATAAAGGAATAGAATACATTTTTATATTATTTTGCAATGATTTAGAAATAAATTGAAAAAAAAAATGGAAGTAACTTTTATGTCGTACTTAGAATCAATTTTACATTAACAAATTAATAGTAAAATTTTAAAATGTATTAGTAATAATATGCTTTACATAATCGAACTATGCCCGCAACTTCGTTCCTGTAGGCGTAAAATACAATCACGTGAGAATTCCAAATTAAAAAGTATAATAATATGTTGCCCTATAATACAACGTGTAACGGAAAGGGTATATACATACCAAGGGCACGGCTTCTTTGGATGATATCAAACGAAATTGTAAGGGTTTCAACTCAAAATAAAATACTCTAAAAATTGATACCAAATTTTCGGTTCGTTAGTTGTGTCACCGCACTACGTAGGTCAATCTCTTCCGTAATTCTGTGCGCCTAGTACTGTAGTAGCCTATCGTACAGGCGGTGTTACTGTTACTTCCGAAGATGTAGAGGTTAGGATTAAAAACCCTTCCGATATCGTTTGATATCACCCAAAGAAGCCGTGCCCTTGGTATGTATATACCCTTTCCGTTACACGTTGTATATTATGCTATCTTTCAGTGAAAGTCCAATTGAATTACATATCTTATCTAATTACTTCTGGGCAAGCGTAATTCATCTTCTACCACATCATCACTTACCGTAGTTGAGATGGTGATTAAACCCAAGCCTATAAACAATAAAATAAAAAATACCAGTGATTTTTTTTGCGTTGAATCATACATTTTCCCGGAAAAAGTACCTTAAAATGCGTTAACTTTTTAAATTTTATTTTTTTACTATGAATGAGCCCACTCTTGACCTCGATCACACCTGATGGTAAGTGTAAGATGAGGTCTACGATCGAACGAGCGAGCCAGAAGAATTTTACACTTTCGCTTTAAAGGCTGGCGTTCATTCTTGCTTTAAAGGCTGACGGTTTTGTCAGACTGGAACACAATTTCCCATTAATAATATTAAATTAGACGTAAAGTATTGATAAAACAAAACAGTTTGTATAAAGATTTGTGTTTTAACTTTAATTCATATTATATTCGATATCCATGAAAAAAGTGAAATTTCTTTCAATATAAATCGTATCTTAAATTAAAACAGTGTTTCTATTATAATTTAATTCAAATTCTGCTATTTCAGCACAATATTCCAAATTATTTATGCCATCTGCGCAATATATCGTAAGAATACGAAATGTAACTCTTATTTTCAAGTTCTTATTACGTTTTCTAACTTCAGTAATAAGAAAAAGACAATAGAATTTGAACGCCACCGTTTGTCAAAATGTTCCTACAGTAAAGTGTATAATTTCTTTTTTTTTTTTCGAAAAAGAACATTTAAATTTGGTTTGAAATGATTCCTTATTCAAATTGTTTTTTAATTCGAGATGCCAGTTTACATTGCATTTAAAACTTGTAAGGTACTGCTTGTGGGAAAAAGTGAGTTTGGATTTAATTTATATGTAAATTTTAATAATATTGCTTCATGAGTTTCAATAACTGTGAATATTCCCTGAATCAAATTAATAATAATACAGTACTTAATGATATGTTTGTTACATAATATTCAAAGAGCGTATAAAATTGGGAATAATTGCACAAACATTGTTAACATACACGACAAACACATAAACATACGCATACGTAATCATGGAATTATTAGCCCAATGTAAGCATATTGGGCTAATAACTCCATGTTTACGCATATTCAGTAAAATAGTGTATTGTTAATTTATTTATTTACTATTAATAACTGCTGTGGGACATGTGAACTTTATTAGCAGCAAATACAATTAATTACTGGTCTGTTGTGTGTGACAGTATATGTTATTTTAAAAACTAACAAAATATAGGCAACGGTAGATCTCAAGACTATTGTTAAATAAACAGCAACTGTTCTCTTTAATCGCGTCTAATTAAAACCAAACTTGCATACGTCAACCATTTTCAGAGGACAATAAAGGTGAATGTTACCCTTACGCACCCCCGGAAGGTCCACAAAACTTTGAAAAGCGCTGTTACACGTATACTCGCCCTGTCACAATAGCACAGGTGTGCCGCTGTAATATATTGCGTAGCTATTGTCGTACGATGCTATACGTTTTGATTTGTGATTTAGCTTTAGTAGGTACACAGTCTTCAATGGATTGGGGAATTGTTTTGTTTGGTAATTCTTTGTGAAAAAATTTAGGTAAGTACTTACAAATTTTCTAAGTGACACGGTTAGTGAAGTAGTTGAGTGATTGGCTGCTGATCTGCGTATTGCGGATTCGAGTCCTGCTCGAAGGAAAATGTTTAGATGCAATCCAGATAGTAGTTCTGGGTCTAGATGTTGGTATACGTGCATATTAATGCTTGTAAAAGGTAATATAGCCAGATTACCGGGAGCCGAATTGCTTATATCGATGGGCTACGTTTCTATAATTATTAATGTATTATTTCAATTTTACTTTAAAAAATTATTGAAAATGTACGAAATAAGTAATTTTATTAAACTTAGTGAGGGTGCCAGTTATGACACTGTAATTCTAGCAAGAAAACTAAATCTAAAATGTATGTATGCCAAATAACTTATTTGTTATGTGCAATAAATAAAACATAAAAAAAAAATAGTAGAAGTTAAATAAACATCATATAAAATAAAATGTCCCATGAATAGTCTGACTCAATCTCACCTTGATTTTCATAAAAGAGATGATGATTACACAGCGAGCCGAATACATAAATACAAATTATATATAGCATTGTGAACAGTACATTAATCTTCGTACATTACGGTACATTTCCACCGAAATTCGAATATTTACATTTGGGTTGGCAAAGGTAATTTGTAAAGACAAGATTTTTTTTATTGTTGCTTGCGTTTGGGCGGGCATCTCGCCTGATATAAAGCGATGATGTGGTCGGAGATGAAGTACGCTTGCAAGGAAGTAACTTATTCACTCTTAACATAAATACTCCCAGGTTATAGAAAACTGATAGGTTTACAACACGTCGCCGATGTTCAAGGCTCTGAAGCTTTGCTCACTGCCAATGAACCTCTTGGCCCATTTCTGTATGCAAGTGAATCAAGCTGGTATTTGGCAGATCCGTCCCAGAGATGAATATTCTAGTGTTGAATATTTGTTTCAACCATTTATTTGTGATTTAACACACGTAATCAAAGACAAAACGCTCCTCTCTCCAAAAACCTCCCGTACAAATAAACAAAATTCAAAACTTTTACTCGTTAAATGGCAAGCGTTTCTCAAAGTTTTTGCACAAACATTGTAACTTGAGTGATAAAGATGAACATTTCGACGCGTTGTTCGCTAAACCCGGTATTAGGGGCGTTCTGAATTAATTTGATTAACAAAATATTTTGCTTTTACCCGTGATTTCATAAATTCTCCATAATCAAGGAAGATTATGGAGAATTTATGAAATCAGGTATTTTTACGTTGGGTAATTTTATGTTAATTATATTTCATCATTACTGTATTAACGATAAAATGTGACGAAGACTTTTAATTTTCATTGACTTCTTTGGTGGATGTCAACAGATATCTTACACTCTTTGCTGCCCTGATGCCTTGAAAAATATATCTAGTGTTAATTTCGGAACTGACACTAGGTACAATTTTCTGTAGTATTAGTTTCGTATAGATTACAGCAAAGTAACGCCTGATTCCATTCTGTTAATCCGAAATGCCTAAAATTTCTAAAAATGCTAAAGTGACAAAGTATATAACCTTTAATCTTACATTGAAGACGAAATTAGCTCGCAATTAAGTGACGCATTTAGACATACGGTTTTCATCTACCAACCCGGAAATTACTCACTCGAATAAACAACCATTTGGGTCGACTTGATGTCATGTCTTTTACCTTTGAAGTTTACTAATTAGGAGGTCTGTTGTAATAAGCTGCCTTTATACAAAGGAATAACAACAAAACTTTATTTATTAAGTATTCCATACTTATACCAGTTTCAGTCTGTCATAAAGACTTCAGCGGTTGAGACAAAGTGCCAGTTCTTTCAGAAAATGTGTTTGCCGATATGCCATTCCGACCAAGAGTGTTACACAGTGGTTACCGACTTGACTTACTTAGATCGTGGAAAGGAAAAAGTCGTGAAGAATATACGAACCCGCACTGGGCCTAAAGAGAAAAAGAGATTTTATTCAAAAGTCACACAGAGACAGTTAATTTTTTTTTGTTTCGAATTAAAATATGAAACAAGGTAAAAAAAAGATTACTACTTACGGATGAGCCCTCTGTTAACCCCTTGATACCAAGCATTAAGATGAGGTCTACGATGGAACAAGTGAGCTCAGAAGATACTTGTTCACTTTTGCTTTCAAAGGTGACGGAAAAATTAATTATAGTCTGTTATCTCCTATAATCTTTTACAGATTACTCCACAGTATTTCACTTCTATAATAATTCTTTTGTACGTTTTTAAACTTACATGGTCACTAATAGTATCATTAGAACTTAAGACGGGATATTTAGAATGTGTATTTGTGGTTTTGAGTTTCCGATATTTTGGCACTGTTGCAAGCGCCATGATCACGAATTACCTGAAGTTATTGAGGTTGGACGTTTATGTGTTTTATAAAAGCACATTGTAAAATATATCCCATTTTTCTTTCTAATGATAATCATTCTTTTGTTAACACGTGGACTTGTATGGTTACATATGTATGATTATAGTTTTAAAAATTTCTTGTATTTTTAAACATGTTACTGTTTCTTGTCCCCAATAAATCTATACTTCTATACTAATATTATAAAGCTGAAGAGTTTGTTTGTTTGTTTGCTTGAACGCGCTAATCTCAGGAACTACCGTTCTGATTTGAAAAATTCTTTCAGTGTTAGATAGCCCATTTATCGAGGAAGGCTATAGGCTATATATCATCACGCTAACACCAATAGGAGCGGAGCAGTAATGAAGAATGTTTCAAAAATGGGGGATTTTTTTTTCCACGGGGACGAAGTCGCGGGCGGAAGCTAGTAAATCCATAAAGAGATACGTATATGCTCACTTTTTATACAGTTTACCTAAACATTGGTTTGTTATATAATCTTACTGTTAGCATATGCCTTTCCCCATCGCAGGAGACGCCCCAGGCGTCTGGGACCGCAAGCCGATCTTCGGCCACCGCAGGCGCGTGCTTTCGGGCAGCGAACAGGGGTAGTTCACCATCCGATAAGGACCAGGCTCGGGTCGGTGGCGCGTTGGGTTCCACGCGAATCTCAAAGAGCAGTCAGCATCATTGACGGGGTTCGATTGGGCCATTGCCTGCTGCGTTTGCGGGAATGTTCTAACAAGATACTGCTGCCCCGGACCACAAGAGCTTCTGACGGAACAGGGTGGGTTTTTAGTCAGTAGAAGCCTGACACTCCCTTCCACTTCACACACACTGGGAGGCGCCATTTGATAATTCTCCCACAGGAAAAAGCAAGCGTATGCCTTTCCACGATTGTACATAGCAGCTTCAATATATTTGGGAAAAGGGAAAATGCTACCATGTTACTCCTTATCAAAAGGACAATTTATTACGACAAACTACGTGATCAGATATTGAAATAGGTTCCCAAATTGGTTCGCGAGGAAACGGAAGGCATTACTCAAATTGATACTGAGAATCAATTAAAATGCTTGTAGGGGTATCTATGATTTAATTATGTGATGTTAAAGAAATCAATTTTGAAAATTTGATTGTTAAATAACGCATTAACATGTAATTTTTTCGTAAATGTAAACTAGATGAGGCCGGTGTTTCTGATTACCCTGAGAAGAAACACCGAAAGAAACTCAGAGGCCGAAGTCTCTTTTAAAGTCTTACAATCTATACTGGTCAAATCATATGAAAACCTTATCTGTTAGTCTGAGGTGACAATATGCTCACAGACTGATATTTGAGAATTGATACGTAAAAGAAACACTCTGTACACGTGTAGGTACTTGAAGGATGGCAACGTCGCAATTTATTTATGAATGCGTACGCGTGTACAGAGTGTTTCTTTTACGTATCAATTTAACATTTTTGGTGAATATTTTAATATTAAAAAAAATATTTTGTTTTCGAATAGTAATATTTATTAGCATGTATAAATGCTATAAATGCTATTGTGGGTTAACGGGAACGCCCTCTGTTAGTTAAAATACTGTATAATAACGTGTAAACCATTTGGCTTTGTGATTTAAATTGTAAGTCATTGTATCACTTCCTGCAGATAAATATATTACGAGTATGTTCTTATTTAGTTGGAAACTTTTGTAGCTATCATCGTTTTCTTTGTAATAAAGCCAACTATCTATTTTCCAAAATAAAAACATTTTACTTTGCTTTTATTAGTTAAGTCCACGGTGGAAATTCAAAATATTATGACTAAGAAATTCTTGGACTTGTGGCGACACATTGTATTTTGCTGAGCTAGCTCTTTCAGAGCTCTCACGGCCAACCGCTCCTAGTGAAGTCAGTCGCTACCCATAGGCCACAGTATAGACCCACGTATACACCGTATATAGACTTACGTCATAGACCGTGTCTTTGTATTAAATTAAGTGATACTTATATAAAATACATGTTTATCTGTTTTCAAGGTGGCTACTTATTTTCTAAATTCAGAACCTTCTGACTAAGGACCAATTAACGACTACACTAAGAACAACTAAATCTCCGTTATTTATGAAAAAAAGTTATTTGTGAAAATACGCAGTCTGTTTGCGATTCGAAGAAAACCTTTTGCCGCGCTTTGTCTTCCGATCAAAGTAGCTTGAAAAATAAGATAATTGGATTACCACTTGTGCTTTAATAATCTTAAAATAAACAGAAATTTCACGAATTTGCTTTCATTTGAAAGAAAAAAAAAAGTCTCCACTGGTTTTTTTTTTTTCATAAGATAACTAGCAATGTGGGTAGAACTCACATTACTAGCAATATTGTTAACCCTTCCAACTAAGCTAAATATGCTTGTATCTGGAGTGGGTTCACGGCAATAGTGTAATGGGTGGGATTCGAACTCGGGACCTCTCGATCACAAGTCCGACACCTTATCCATTAGGCTATTGACGCTCCAAATTTAGATGTACAACTGTTTTTTTTTGTTGGGCTATACTTACGTGCTACAAAAAAAAAAGACTACAAAGATCAAACCGGATAGGCAAGGCTTATAGTGGACGGACAGAAATTTAATCATAAAAATAACCAGTAGGGGATTCGAAAGGAATAACTCGAAATAACGCCATAAACTACGGGCCTATACTACCTCAAATGGCTTAGCATGATCCTCTGTTTTGTCTAAAACACTGCAGCAATAATTTTGAAATAAATATATGGTAAAGTTTAGGATTAATGTTAGGTACTATGTTTTATTGAATCGAACCATTGAATCCATTGTTAATTTAATTAAATTATGTTGGGAGCTCTTGAATGTGGCAAAAGAGTAAATAATGAATTTAAACTGCGATCAGAATGGATGTATGCAAAGAATTTAATTAATTATAATGAAATAAAAATACAACATTAATTTGTGTGAGTTCTCCATTGAGTACACACACAAATTAATGTTGTATTTTTATTTGGGTCATGCAGTTTATTTGTTTCGTATTTAACACTCTCACCGCCATACGGTCCGCCGGCGGGACGTATATTTTCGACTACGGCACGCCACCTAATGTTGCCTTGAACGAGATCAGCAAGCCGTATGTATGGGCCGCCGGCGCCCCGCACCTTTAGTGCCAAAATCTAACAAAATTTACGTTATTACTTAAATAATAAAGGCCAGGCACTACAAAATTAATATGAAATTGTGAGGGCATAGTGGACTGCATGGCCTGCTAGTAAAAACAAACAGTGAGCCCGCCAGCCACCGGGCGTACGGCCTGCTCAACTCATTATAGATTTTTCATCGCGGCCTGCGGGGGTAGGCACAGTTGCGGCCGCCGGCAACCCGCACGGCCTGCTGCACAGAAAAATCCTATATACGGGTGGCAGGGAGAGTGTTAAAGATCGTTTTTATTTATTTATTTTTTAAATAACAAACAGTACTCTTAATTTATTTAATTATTTATTTTCGGAGTTTGGAAATTGGCGGTGTGATACCGCCGTGCATTGTAAAAAAAAAAAGTACGTAAGCCGGCTGTTATTTGGACACCTTTGACAGTCGTTACGGGTAGTCAGAAGCCAGCAAATCTAACACTGGAAATACTGGATTGTGGAGGTCAGATAGGCGCTCCATGTAAAACACTAATACTCAGCTGTATTTGGTTAGACTGGTAGCCCCCAACATAGTCGGGAAAAGGCTTAGTAGATAATGGTAATTTATCCTCGGATTGGCACGCTTTGTAATAATAATACCATTAATACCAATAATATCAATAATACCAATGGAGAACTGATTTCGTTAGAAAGTAACATTCTGCACTCAGTGGGGTGCTCGAATCGAATGGATGATGTATTGATGGTGGGTCACGCATGCTCTTTTGCGCAGCGTCAGGCCGCCATTTCTTCAGGGTTTCATATGTAAATCCATGTCGTACATATATTGTTACGAGCTGGGGTTCGGGATAGAAATAATTATCGCCAATTAGACTAAAATTAACACTTTAATTAAATAAACACAAAACAAAAATTAACACAGTTATTCACAGTGAAATACTTGTCACTTAACACTTAAAAATTCACTTGCAAAGCTTCGATTATATCGCCTCGTATCTTGAAATAAGACTGCTCTCTGCGTTCCTCTGCGATCTATTTATACCTCGGTTCATGAGTTCTAGAATATTCTTGTAAAATCGACTCACCGCCTACACTGCCAAGAATATTCCAGAAGCTACTCGAGATACTCAGTACTGCTACTCGCCGCTAGATGGCATTAGTATCTCGACTCGATATACTCAGTACTGCTACTCACCGCTAGATGGCGTTAGTGTCTCAAACGTTCTAGATTTCTGTCGAAGTTTCTCGACGTACTTCACTAAGCGACTGGCGTAACAATATTATTTTTCATTTATTTGATTGTTTTGTTTTTTTTTCTTTGGACAGAGTATCAGCATTGCCATTCAACGTGGCAATGCGGCCAGTGTTCTGGGCGCTTTTCCCATTGCGATGTTGATGAATTTTTTGATGCCCTATAATTTCCTTTTATTTTCGCCTGTATAATATGTACTTTATTTGAATAAAAAGATATGTTTTTTTTATCGATTACTTTAAAATTGATTATTATTATTGACTGTTTTGTATTATATAGTTTGTGAGTGGATATTATACTTTGACTAATTTCTGAATGTAATTATTTTGATGACTGTAGTTGAAATCAAATGTTATGAATTCTATGTTCTGTGGCAGGACACAAAGAAACATTTATAAAAATATTAATACATTGATTGATTGATTGATTCGTAGTAGAAATAATATTGTGGGTTCATAGGTTCTTCAGATTTATTGAATTTGATAAAACATACAGAAAATGTTGTCAATAGAATACGGAAAGTCAAATGTTGCAATACCATGTAAAGTAAAAAGTGTTTAGTTTTTGCGTCCAACAGACACAGAATATTACAATCCTCTTTTTCACTTGATTTCATACTTTTTCATCTTTCATCAGAAGCCAAACTTTTATCAATTTCTCCAAAAAAACTGACCCAAAGCACACACTTACCATAAAAAAAAAACATTAAATTGAACTAAAACAACAATAAAAGCAATTTGAAGCTAACTTCGAAAACTACTTAAAACTGCAAGGGAAACTTTATAAAAAGATAAACAAAACACGATCCTCATTATAACTACTTAAAAGTAGATCTTACTGGCAGTCCCAGTACATTTGAAGGCCGTATTTGTGACAAAGAATAAATAAGTACAAAATTGCTGCTTTATCTAGAAGTCTTACCAGGACCTAGTCACTCTTGAGTTAAAGATTTATAGCTATCAGGAAATACAGATTACGGCTAAGAATTCCACTCATTAGCCGTTAACATAAAATCTTAACTTTAACTAATGGAACACAATAATATTTTAATAATATGAAGTAATAGGGTATTTATTTGTAGGTTTTAAAAAGTAATATAATAAACAATCATAGATCACAACCAAAACTTTGCAATGCGCCATCCCTATATACTTATGCGTTATTTTTTTATTTTTTTTTATTGATAATAGGTTCGCGTTTGACCACCACCTCACCTGATGGTAAGTGATGATGTGATCGAAGTCGAGCACGCTTAACTAAAAGTAACCTAAAACCTATTTTCACATATTGTATGAATGCAGTATCCTGTAATTGTTTAAACCTATATATTCTGTGTTCGCGGTTTGTTTTAGCCGTAGTCTGGTCTCACCTTTACTCCTGGGTAGTTCTTAGTTTGACGACAAATATTCCTAATTGGGTTATAGTGGCGTGGCACAAATATTTGTTTGACTGTTACACCGGTTTTGTTTGCACTGAATAAGACCCTTTGCATATGTATTATTTGAACGGGGATGTGAGCTTTTGAATAAACATAAGAAGTTAGCTTTTACAAGATTGCCTGTCTATTTGTCTGTACGGTTGATCAATCAATCAATCAAATATTTTATTGTGGATCATAGGTAGTACATGATACAGGTCTTACATAATAATACAGATCAGCTATGTCCCGCCCTTACGGCATAAAAAGGTCATAAAATAAATTAAATTACATTAAAACATGATTACTTCAAATTGCTTATTAATAGGAATTACATATAAAAATAAAACAAAAAAAATTTCATAGGTACATATCAGTGGGTCACTGAACACATCAAGACCGAGGGAGACTGTATTGGAGCAGTGATTTGTCTAATAGGAAGTCTTTTATAGAGTAGTAGCACTTGTTTACTAACAAATCCTAACACTAACAGATACTAACAGATTGAAAATGTACGATACAATAAAATAAAATAGAATAGAATAAATATTTAGCTACAACATTTATTCGAATACACAAAAAGACACACAATAACTACATTACAAAGTAATAAACATTAATAACTAAAAAATTGCGCTGAACATGTCCACATCGAAATCATCAATTCAGCTTTTGCAACGTTTACAGATATACATTATATTTATTAAACTAAAAAATTTATTAACGAATTTGTCAGTAGTAGCCTGTAGTTTGGAAGGCGGCGGTGTGATACCCCCGTGCCTCAAAAAGCACGTTAACCTCTAGAGCCCCAGCGGCACAAAAACGTGCCAGTAAACAAGTATTAGTTGAGCCCCGCTGGCACAAAATTTGTGTGCCAGCGGGGCTCAACTAATGGCGGTCTTTGAGAGGTTAAACCGTTATTTCTGGCAGTCATTTGGAATGGCAATAGAGGTGGGCAAAGTGAATCATTTTTGAGATTGGAACATTTGCATCTCGATCACTGAAATGATCCGGAACACTGATATGACTCATTTGGCTCATTCAGATCACCGGCTCAAATGACACAGTAGTCGCCCGCGACGCAACGTAATGTATAGAAACGTAACAATTTTACGTTGCGTCGCGGGCGTTTAGTATTGAGACAGAAATGTTTTGTGGCATCAATGCGGAATGTTATGTCTACATATTTATTGCAATAAGTGAGATTATAAATAAAGTCAATCTTCGGTCATACGATAAGTGAGTCAATAGTTAAAGTAACTCAGTGTCTCTCAGTCTCCCTATCTCGCTCGCTCACTGCTCAGTCGCCTCGCGAGCGACGCGTCACGTGGAATGAGCCATAGCATAGTAATGTTTCAGATCCAAATGGTGCGTTTGAAACGTTGTTACTGAACCAATCTTTTGAATCACTTCAATGATTCGAATCACTGAGTCGGTTCAGCAAAGAGTTACACACGCCTAAGTTATAAGCGTGAAAATCTGACACTGGTCTGACCAATAAGTATCGTGTTACCTACTGTATTTTGGGGAGGTATTCCTCGAAGCGCTACCATTTTGAAGCGCACCTAATGAAGCGCTACTTTTTATTCCTCGGAGCGCTCCTTTTCCGATAACATGGTATCGGGAGCGCTACTAAAAGGAGCGCTTCATTAGGTGCGCTTCAAAATGGTAGCGCTTCGAGGAATACCGCATTTTGGGATTCAGATCGGCAGTCGCTCCGTGTAAAACACTAATACTTATTTGGATTTGGTTAAACTAGAAGCCGACCCCAACATACATAGTTGGGAAATGGTTAGGCAGATAATGTGGTTGGTCTAGTGATGTATAATTATGTATATGCATGTGAGTTAATTACTTGTAAATGAACCCACGAGCCATGAGCAATTTCTAGTTTGCTATTACTAACACAAACAAAAGTTGCTTTAAAAAAAGTTTGAAAATAATTAATTCCTCCATCTCCCTTTCACTACCGGTCTACCAGATGCACGGCTGGGTACTATCCACACTTGGTTGATATACCGTCTTGTCGTACTAAGCGCTTCTCCTCCACATTTATTGTGCGCACGGCCAAGTTGTGGAATTCTCTGCCGGCTTCTGTGTTCCCTGCCACTTATAACCTTTCAGCCTTTAAAGCAAGAGTAAAGGCAACTTCTGGGCTCGCTCGTCACATCGTAGACCTCATCTATCGCTTATCATCAGGCGAGATCTAGGTCAAGTGCAAGCTCAACCGTAATAAAAAAAAAATAACTACGGACTTGTATTCAGCCTTTATAAACTGCCTGTAATAAAATCGTCATTAACTAAATGAAACGTTTTCAAATCAAGTAATCACTAACCTAGTTAGCTCGATAGGAGATAATTAGAGCATTAGTTCGAACCTAATTAGCAATTATTGTTATTAGTTGTACGCAAATTCTATTCGCTCTAATTAAAAGTTTATGAGTTTGATTTACTAAATGGAAACGTAATGTAATCAGGCGTAACTTAGCGGTAATCCTTGGCTTATTGTAAATAGTTGAATACAATATTTAATCTATATATCTTCTATTATCTATGTTAGATGTAAAACATGAATGCCAAATAGCTAGATGACAATACATCTTCATAAGCCCAATTTTGTATAACAAAACAAATTAAATTTTGAACATTTACCCCCTTATTTCAGGCGAATGTAAATCAAAAACACATAAGTGGCTGAGTTCTTTGACTTATAAACAGCTTGAAGATGTTGTGAAAACCTTAGATAAGACTGAAAAAAGTGGAAACGTCCCTTTCATTCGTCACTGCCTTCCAAATCGCAAAACTAACAAACATACGTACCTTCCTACCTTTGCATATTTACACATTCACTCACACGCTCATACAACGTGTAATTTAAAGGGTATATACATACCGAGTACACGGCTTCTTTGGATGATAACAAACGATATGGCAAGGGTTTTCTAATCCTATGTCCACATGTATGGATCTTATTAGAAATTTCAATACATTGATACCAGAGGCCGAATTTTCAAATTATGAAGAAAGAAGAGAATTATCGTTTTATTGGAAAGTGATGACCCTCATAGTGCTGTGACACGTTTGTTATTACTGGTATTCAAGAAACATATGAAACCAATAATTTGAGTTCGATTCTGTGAGTCACTTATTTTGAGCTGAAACTTTGCATAGAGACCCCATACCAGATGTTGTCTTCAGTCCTTTTGGATAGATATGGGGTTTCCGTTACACGTTGTATATTCCAAAATCTAAAACATATATTTTTTTTACTTCATGGAACGCTGTAGTCTCCCCTCTTGGAGGTGGGCGCTAATGGTCGCGGCACAGTATTTCATACCAATACGATTGTAAACGAACACAAACTTTTGTAAACTGTTTTTTGTTCCAATAAATATATTTGTATTTGTAGCTAAGGTGTTGGATTGACTTGTCATCGAGAGGTCCACCCACTACATTATTGCCGTCAACCCACTCCAGATACAAGCATAGTTAGCTTAGTTGGAGGAATTAGCAAGATTGTTAGTAATGTGAATTGTACCCATATTTTTCGGCCACCGCGGCCAATTTTAATCCAAAAAAGCCAATCAGAAAAGTGCAGCGCAGGAAATTTTATAGTGCACAAGTATGTTTACAGGTACAGGAGCACTCTCTGTTTCTTTATCTTCATAGTCCAATGTAACGGCAATCCGACTTGATCGGAGAGAGATCAGATACAGGACTAATGTCTTAACGTTTCTGAGGCACGGGAATCTCACAACTTCCAAACTACGGGTTACTACAGTGAGAAATTTATATTACAACAAAGATATATAATAAACTATAGATACGTTGTCCGCGCTCTAAAATGGCAAGTTGAAATCAAGGTAAGTGCCTCGTGTCTGTTTAGTTACGCACGAACCTGTGTCGCGATCGCTACACTACACATCTTAAGAAAAATTGTGTTTTAAAAGAAAATTAGGAAAAAAGCACGCCTTTGTGTGTTTTCAGACGTTGCACTAATTATACTGCTTCCGTGAGAGGTCAAAATGTGTCATTTCATAGGTAAATATCAACAGAAATACATTTCATTATTTTTATTTTTCTACACGGCTAATGGCGGCTAGCGTATGAATGAAGTCAGTCACGTGACGTTAGGGGAGGTTGTTAACTAAAGATGTATATTCATCTCTCTCTAACATCAGGTGTACCTAAAGATGGCATTTATTTTCTGTCCCTTTCTTTACACGTATTAGATAGTAATTCACTATGTGTGTGTTTCGTGCCGTTCTTGACAGGTGTTTTGTGGGAATATGACGCGTCTATTATAATACGTCATAGTATTACAAACACCTAATTACTGTGATGTCCGACCCGGGAATTAATAATAATAATAATATAATATATATTTTATTTCAGGCAACTAGGCCCATAAAAAACAATAAACAAATACAAAATCTTATAAATAAACTAATACATAATAAATTTAAAACACTTAAAAACAAAAACTAGTTAACACGAATAGACGGCGCTGCGAGGTGTCGCGTAATCTTCCGCGAAATCGTCGATACACGACACCTTTCGGCCAAAATTCCTGCTTGAGGAATGTCTCTAATAGATGAGTTGTTATTAAACCCAAACCTTCTTTCTCAACAGTCGCACTCGCTACTATTAGGTCACCGAAGCAATACATACATAACATTTATAACACGTTTGAAGCTGTCTGTCTGTGATTTCAAAATAACTATTTTTTTTTGTCATGTGCTTATTTATACCTAGTTATTTACAATCTTTCTTTATAGGGTTCCATACCTAAAGGGTAAAAACGGGACCCTATTACTAAGACTTCGCTGTCTGTCCGTCTGTCTGTCACCAGGCTGTATCTCAAAAATTGCGATAGGTAGATAGTTGAAATTTCCACAAATTATGTATTTTTGTTGCCGCTATAGCAACAAATACTAAAAACAAAATAAAATAAATATTTAAGGGGGGCTCCCATACAATAGACATGATTATTTGTGGTTTTTATAGAAAATGGTACGGAACCCTTCGTGCGCGAGTCCGACTCGCACTTGGCCATTTTTTTTATTTAATCAGTGTCTCTTTTTAACCAAGCTAATTTCTGGAGCGGTAGAACTGATTTAAATAGAACCCTTGAGATAAACCTTTTACTGATAAAAAGAACAGTTTATAAGGTAACATATAATAGGCTACTGTTACCCGGAATTCCCAAAAACCATAACCCAAAAACCATAAACCAAATGACTGCTCCCGCCCAGGGTGTGTGTTAAACTCCTAATAACTTAAAGCCCATCCTGATCGTTTTGTTCACTTGCGTTTCAGGGCCACGGAATATCATTAGAACATTCCCGTAAACCTAGCTGGCATTGGCTTTATTTGACGCTGTCATTGGTACTGACTGATGTTTGAGACACCCGTAGAACGAGAAATGCCATCAACTTGGAAGATTACTGACCTCTGATTACCATAACTGACAAATACCTAAAGATAGCCGACACTAGGGTTGCCAGATTTTTTTACAGCCTGTAAGGGACAAATGCTTAAATAGGCAAAAAAATACGAGATTGGATTTTTTTCCGGGATAAATAAAAGCTCAAATTATTTACTAATATTTTTCAGAGGAACGTGTATGTTTTAACATATTTATTTTTGTATTTGACGTATTTAAAAACCCATGCACATCGGTATAAACAGACTCAGCTCAGACCTAAGTAGTTCGCGCGCAGCTGAGCCAACTGGATGTACGCAGTATAGAGCTTCATTAGCGGATGATACATGCGAAATGGTATTAATATACGGGACTGAGTCGGTCCTGGTGGGATATTTGAATTTATGCCTGAAATACGGGACGTCCCGTGAAATACGGGACGTCTGGCAACACTAGCCGACACCGTCAACATCTGCATAGCTTTTTCCCAATTATGTTAAGGTCGGCTAGGCCAAACAAATGCAGCTGACTAC
This sequence comes from Tholera decimalis, assembly GCA_943138885.2. Classification (NCBI taxonomy): domain Eukaryota; kingdom Metazoa; phylum Arthropoda; class Insecta; order Lepidoptera; family Noctuidae; genus Tholera; species Tholera decimalis. The sequence continues at coordinate 8,822,488 of OW964571.2, forward strand.
TAGTGTTTTACTTAGAGCGACTGCCTATTCAACTTCCATGTGAGAGAATAAAGATTATTATTATGATTATGAAAGATTGTGATTATGATTATGAAAGATTGTGATTACGATTATGAAAGATTATGATTATGATTATGAAAGATTGTGATTATGATTATAACTCATGAGGTAGGTAGCACGATACCTTTTGGCAAGAGTGTCAGATTTTTTGGTTTCTGACTACCTATAACGACTGTCAAAGATGTACAAAAGACAGCCTGGACCAGCGGCTTAACGTGATTTCTGAGGCATGGAAGAATATCAATATGTTATGATGGTCACCCATCCAATTACCAACCTCTGCAAGCGTTGCTTACCCTTGAAGATGGACCCTCGAATGGTAACCGAGACACATGTTCCGTAAATATGCCGCGAACGTTCATACATAAAGTCCGCAAACTTTGTATACGGTATATTTAAGCGATTACAAAATGGAAGTTCATTTTGTCCAAGCACTTAAAGGATTAACTAGCTCGAACTATAAAGTTGTATAAGTATTTTGGCTGGCAGCCATATTAGATACTCTACTTTTATTTTATACTGGATACTGCCTGCGGCTTCGCTCGCGTGTAATTTTCTGCACCAGGTGTTCCAGTTTTCGAAGTCAATTATAGCCTATGTTACCCACACTTAATCCGTCTATTAGTTCCCGACAACAGATAAACAGACAATTTTTTTTTCTTTCTTGCTCTGTTACTGTTTCTAAACCCCCTCTATGTTTTTTTTGTAAATATGTTTAATTTACAGACACACTTGTTTTATATAATAATAATAATAATAATAATATAGCCTTTTATTCAAATCTTTAACCTAATTACAACATTATTTACTAATTATAAAATGAATTTAACTTATTCTACTATTTGAAATTTTTTAATTTGCTGTAGATTTGTTTGCCAGTCGGCAAAGGCCTCCTCCAACCTTTTCCATTCTAATCTATCTTATGCCACTCTATTCCACATTACTCCTGCCACTTCTCTAATATCGTCATCCCAACGCTTCTGCGTTTTGACACACTTGTTTTACTGTTTTATAACATGTATTGATTGATTGATGATCTATTGATAAGTTTGACAGTCTATTTAAATCTGAGTTTATAGCTATAGTTATTTTTGTTAAAGCATGAATAAACAAAGTATATTGTTACGCCAGTCGTTTACCAAAGTACGTCGAGAAACTTCGACAGAAATCTAGAATGTTCGAGACACTAACGCCATCTAGCGGCGAGTAGCAGTACTGAGTATATCGATTAGTGATACTAACGCCATCTAGCGGCGAGTAGCAATACTGTGTATCTCGAGTAGCTTCCTGGAATATTCTTGGTAGTATAAACAGTGAGTCGACTTTACAAGAATGTTCTAGAACTCATAGACCGGGGTATAAATAGATCGCAGAGGAACGCGGACAGTCAGTCTTATTTCAAGATACGACGCGATATACTTCGAAGCTTTACAAGTGAATTTTGGTGCGTTTTAAGTGTTAAGTGACAGTATTGTACTGTGAGTAACTGTGTTGTTTTTTGTTTTGTGTTTATTTAAGTAAAGTGTTAATTTTGGTTTAATTGGTGTAAATTATTTCTATCCCGAACCCCAGCTCGTAACAATATTTTAAGTCATTAGGTAAACAATAACATGTGTTTTTCTGTAAGGCGTTTCTCTGTAGTAGCCCGGATTTTGGAAGTTTTTAGTGTCATACTCCCGTGCCTCGGCAAGCACGTTTAGTTATTTATGACAGTCTTTAAGTTCTTTAAATCAAGAGTGAATAGATTACTTCTAGGTAAGAGTGCTCCATCTTCGACCACATCATCGTTTACCATCAGGAGACATGGTGGTCAAACGCGTGTCTATACTGAATAAAACAAATGACTGCCGCGGTAAAGCTATTGCATAGCATTTTTTATCAACTTATGCAATTATAGTCTACACGCATACGTCTAGTCGCACGCACACAAACACCGTGCCGAAGTCTGCCGAACTGAAACGACGTTAGACGATGCACGGCTTTCAACGCCGCACCGCTGTGCCGGTCGGAGTGGGGGATGTTAGGTTTATTTTCGTTACGGAATTTCTTGATTCGGTCGCCGTGCTCAAAGCCCGCGATAAAAGCTATGCAATAGCTTAAAAAGAAACAGAAGTTGCTTTATGATCGATGGTCATTTTATTTATAATTATATTGAGAAGGTTTGTAACTTTGCCTCCATCTTTTGCTCCAACGGCGATTACGAGTTACTGATAACTGTTTAGGCGTTCATAAGGCAATCATTGACTACCATTTATACTTACGCAAAAAGAGTCAGTGCGGGTTATTTTTAGGAAATGTCCAAGTCGTGAAAACCCTGCCATTTTTCAATTATTATTTTTTAAAGATTTTTAGCAATGTGGGTAGAAGTCACATTACTAGCAATCCTGTTAACCCCTCCAACTAAGCTAAAATGTGCTAAATATGTGGGTTCACGGAAATAGTGTAATGGGTGGGGTTAGAACTCGCAACCTCTCGATAAACAGTCCGACACCTTATACATTAGGCTATTGACGCCTGAAAAAATGTTGTCAATAAGAAGTGGAATGCCCGTGCCGTGTAGGAACATTGTGTAGGAAATACGAAAATGTTTTCAATTTAACCTTTTTTTCTCGCTCTGGTATGAATATAGAACCTTTGTCGAACCAACGCAGTCTTTGTGTCATGAGTGACTATAAAATAGGAAGCTACCACGTTTTTTCATCAACGCTATTCTGTTTTTTTTATTTATTTATTCTTAGGAAACTTAATAGCTTTTTAAAGGGTTCTGAAGCCTATTATAGAGTTTTACAGTATGCATATAAAACTAGAAAGTAGAGTTCTAAAATTTAAATTTTTTAGATGATTTTTTTTTTGTTTTTATGTTTCTATGACATATTGATACGTGAGGTTTTATATGACTAAAATGTTTATTTCTTTGTGGCCCTTGTTTAGTCCTGTCCCCAATTTATTTGGGTTTACCATGCTTCTCGGTTAGTTGACCTCTCCAAATTTGACCCATTTATTTTAGGGGGATAAATCATGAAACGACTTCTCCCGTTCTGAGTGGAGTGGAAGGGATGGTCAAGTCAAAATCAAAGTCAAATTTATTTACTTGTTAACATCGGTTAAGATATTTAATTTTGCAAATACGGGTACAAGTCATGGTGGTACATATACAGGTAAAGTATAGATTGATATATTATGTTAATAAAAGCTATGAGTGATGAGAGAGAGAGCTATGTTATACCAGGAGGCGTTCAAATATGATGTGAAAATTCACTCGAGGAATACAAATTAAATTTACTAATATATTCCAAAATTCATGCATAATTAGAATATAAATACCAGGTAAAACTCTTTCAGTGTGGACATGCTCAGCGAATTTTTATAAGTTTAAAATTTTCTATTATATGTGGTTGTGTGTATTTATCTCCAAATAAATGTTAAAACAATCTCGCAACGCAAGCATTTGCTCCATCAGGCCTCGTCAGAAGTCAAACCCTTAATTAAACTACCAATCATGATCTCAAAAGTTTCCAAAATAGAATAGGACATTAATTGAGGCCACAGAATGTTACTACCGTTTGTAACTTCGCATCAAGTATAAACCTACTTATAAACAAGCCTATCAAGAGTATTGAACTCAATGCCCTCTTGATAATAATCTCACAGAGAGATATGGGCCTGAATTGAGGCCACGCAATATCCTACATGATTACTACAAAATTAATAGCTACAGAAGGTCAATTTCGATTTTGCGCACATAGAGAGTTATTGGCAAAACAGTAACAGAGTACTTTATTACTAACATTATAAACAACAACTTTTGTTTTATGACATTTTAGAAATCATATTACTTACATTTACTAAAAACAAACTGAAGTCTGTTTAAAAATGGCCATTGCACCAAACATAAAAAATAAAATAGCAAAAATAGAATATTTAATTTGTAGCATAGGTTCACACACACACCCCTACTTTTTAAACATTTTTTGCATTATATCTCCTTTCATCTTTTTCGTTTTGCAAGTAAGACTACAGAAAAAACAAAGCCAGGCTGTATGTAGCCTCTTGAAGGCGATCGGAGGTGGCGAATTCTCACGCCTGTCCCTGGTTCATACTGAAGGAGGAGGCTAAACGTGTGAGGGAGAAACAACTCTCTTGCTCGCGCCCCTGCCGCCGCGGGAGACGTATTGGGCGACAGGGATCATGAACTGATCTCCGGCTACCACAGGCGCGGGTCTGCGAGCGGCGAGCAGGGGAAGCTCACCATCACTCGGTAAGGACCAGACCCGGGTCTATGACGCGTCGTGTTCCACGCGCCCCTCATAGATCAGTCAGCAGCATTTTCGGGGCCTGACAAGGCCATGGCCTGCGGGATTGCGGGATTGAAGGACAACTGAAGGAACAGGGTGGGTTTTTAGTCAGTAGAAGTCTGACACTCCCGTCCGCTTCACCCAGAACGGGTGAAGTAATTTGATGAAATTCTCACCGTAAGAAAAGACTGCATGTAGCCTTCTGTATCCATTTTGCGCTGTACAATTTCTACCAGATAAACTTTGAAAACACGTAAATTATCAGTTAAAGAGATTTGAACTTTTGACAAGTGTTCTTGGTAGCCGTATAATTATTTAAATTGGGATTTAATTTAAGTTTAACCGCTTTAAAACCAACGCAGCCTAAGAATTGGGAGCCTTCAATTTTGAATTCTAATTAAGATTGCGAATGAGATTAGTTTGGCTGTCGATTCGTATTTATTAATGTTCGTGGCCTTTCAGTAGTACAAGTACAGTAGCACGGGTTTGAAGCTTCCAAATGAATTTTAAAGTAGTTATTATCAACGGATTTACCAAAGCTAGCTAATTTATTTATTGATTAGCAGTTACGCGGGACTTCCCGCGGACTTTATTACGATAAAAACATAACCAACTTCTTTATAGACGGATAAGCCTTCCTCAAGCTTCAAGCTACTTCCATACCAAATTTCATCCAAATCCACTCAGTACTTTTGAAGATTAGCGCGTTCAAATAAACAAACTTTTCCGCTTTGTAATGTTAGTATAGATTTATTCATTTTTTATCGCATTGGAACTCCTTGCAGCAATTACACCAATGGAAAAACGTTAGAATCTACTGCTTTCTAACATACTATGCGCTGTGGAGTGGTGGACATTGAATGGATCGACGATGTGTCACGAAAACTCGTTAACGAAGTGAGGACCTGATGCCACTTCTTCTCCAGTGCTCCATATCGGAATCCATGTCGGACACATTGTTAACACCATTTTTGAGATTTGAAAGTTTTTTCAACATGAAATAAATAATTAACATGAAAAATTTATGAAATACCATTCATGCTTAGACGTATCATACGCCATATTGGATTTTAAATGACTTACGTCTTTTACGTCACGCATGGCCCAAGATGGCGGTCTAGTTAATATTTTTGTACCGTCATGTTATGGGTATCGAATGAAAGGGTTTGTTGAAAAGAAAATGAAAATAATAAAAAATTGCTTAAAAAAAGCTATTAATCAGTTAATCGTTACAAAATAACGATAACATTTTAAAATTGACTCAGAAAAACATAAACCAAATCCAATTTCTTTAAAAGACTAAACATTTTATTATATGGCCTTGGCGAGGCTATGGCCTCGCTTAAAGGTTGTCAAGTGCTACCTTTAGCCTCTCATGGCCTCTTAAGTGTCGATTTAATTGCTATGTAATTTCCTCGCCTGTGTTTTATGGCCTGCGATTCTTCGCGTTTTATTTTTATTAGCAAGTGAAGTTGCCACAGAGTATGGAATTTTGCAATAGCAAAAGATGCCGTTGTCGAAAATATTCGTCGCGGAAGTGGTCGGACATCATTATCATTTATTGCATCATACTCACTTTGTACTAGCGCGTAAAAAATACGTACTGCGAAAATGATAGGAGTATGACTTTAAACACGTGTAACTTAATAAAGTCTCATTTCTTTCTTTTTTCACGAATTCTAAACTTATTTAAAATAGTTAAATGCCTAATACGTTAAACCTAAATATTTGTGGTGAAACCTATACTCAAAGCTATAAGCCATCAGTTTCAATGAGTCAACAATGACACTTTCTGTAATCATCGGTTTGTATCGCCTCCGCAGCAAGGTGTGAAATTTGACGGGAATTTTTTAAACCATCTGACGATTTCATCGAGCCGCGTTTGGCAGCCTTTCACTTGGGCAAGTTGCCATGGCTGGCTTAGAAATGCCTTAAATGACTGCAAATCGAAGTTGGCCGTAGCAAAGATAGTTTCCACAGATGGGGCTTCACGGATGGTTCAGATTTCAAGTGTATAGACGCGGGATGTCTTTACAGACAATGTCTCACTTTCCAGCTTGCTCTGTGTATCCTGTTACCTGCACACTTGACGATCTTGTCTGTGGTAAATGCGTACGTGCGTACGGCTTTAAATGTTTCTGTTAATTTAAAAAACTGCGTTAAGCTAAGATTAAGTTCCTTTTAATGGTAATGGAACAAATTATGGGCCGTTCGTATTTTAATTATACTATCGGATCAATACTTTATTTTTTTCACGAAAGGCTAATAAGATTTTTGAACACAGTGCGTTGTTTTTTTTGTAATAATACGCACATGTGTACTCACGTATCTGTTCTGTTTGTTGGATATCACATACCGCCGGGGTTGAGGGCATGTTCTAACGTGATACCGCAGCCCAAGAAAGTAAGGGCAATTGAAGAGACAGGGTGAGTTTTTAGTCAGTAAAAGTCTGACACTCCCTTTCGCTCCATCCAGAGATCGATTAGATGATTTTTTCACCGCAAAAATTAATATCACATATTGTTATAGAACATAACAAAAAGCTGGCACAGAGGGTAAGCAATTGGCTACTGTGCTGCATGTTCTATTCCAGCACCGGAAAAAAGAATTGTATGGGCTGCAAACAATTGTCGCGGGTCTGATTATTTGTAAAAATATACCCACGATTTAGAAGAAATTACACAATGGAATTAGATGTTACTTTGCGGATATTCATACCAAACTAATATTTCAGGAAAATATCTAGGGTTGATTCCGCCAAGGACTAGATGATCATCTTGCATGCAGTATGCAGCACCGCGCCTTACAGGGTTGTGGGCCTTACGGGGTTGCGGGAATTATTCTTACGAGACACCGCGGCCCCAGAATGCAAAGTCAACAGAAAAAGCATGGTGAGTTTTTAGTCAGTAGAAGTCTGACACTCCCGCTCCACCCACAGCGGGAAAAGTTATATGATGATTTTAACACCCAGAAAAAAAAAGTATGCAGCACCGCCTTTTGTCATCAGCAGGAAATGTTAAACTGCTGTCGATGAGTCTCTAACATCTGAAATTTACTAATCCGCATTTTGTCCGCGTAGATTACGGCCCAATCCCGGGTTGCGAAATTGTTCCGAGGTTGCGGAATTGTTCGAAAGAGTTACCGTGGCCTCGGAACACGAAGGGCAAATGATGGAACACAGATGAGTTTTAGTCAGTAAAAGTCTGACACACTCTCCCGCTTCGCCTAGATCGGGAGGCAGTCATTGGATGATTTACGATGTTAACAATTCTTCCTAATAGAACAATTTTATAATAAAAGCGAACAAAAACCTATATCTCATAAAATAACTACAAGAAGTATCTCTAATAATCAATTAATTATCCCGCGCATGACTAATTACTGTGGTAGGCGAACTATAAAATATGTAATTCCTAAGCTAATTAATGCAATGCAACTTAAAAAAAAAACAAATAAATAGAAAAAATTATAAAGCTAAATTAAAAAAAAACTTTATTGCAAAAAATAAAACCGACTTCCATATCAAAACACTACAAAGCCAAAAATAATTTTAATTTCGGTAGTCGGTGTTATTGGTTTTGTATTTTCTTTTTTTTCACACCGCCTTCCGAAATTAAAATTATTTTTGGCTTTGTAGTGTTTTGATATGGAAGTCGGTTTTATTTTTTGCAAAAAAGTTTTTATTTTCGCGCTTTTTAGTGGGTCAGTGAATTTTCAAATCGGTTCGTAAATGACGGAGTTATGCGCGAACAAAAAACGCAATGCAGAGTAAACGAAAAGATCATCAACGTAAATATTTTTTTAGACTTTTGTTGATTTTTCAGAAACGGCTTCTCCGATTTCGATTATATTTTCAAGGGACCATTTGGAAAGTATACCTGGTTGCGCTGATATACGATTCTTTTCGTTTATATTTTTAATTATTGGCAACACGCATAATCGCTAATTGGTTAGACATTCCCCTTCCGCATATTATCCTTTCTCCCTTGCACTAGACCTTCGTCTATTCGAGAGTGAGGGAGAGAGACTATACCGCTCTAGAAAAATCGATCGCGTCTGGATCTTCCGATGGACGATCGGACCTTCAATGGCTGTCGAGTCGCGTTAGAGCACAAACGCATCGAATCGCATTCGAACGGTCGCGTCGTTTTGTGCGACCAATTCGTAGCAGAAGAACGGTTATACTGTGGTGGTGAACTGTGATCAGAGTGCTGGCAGTCCTGAATATCCTGGATTATCAAGGTTAGTGCTGCCTTTCCTATACGACGCTGGACTCTTGTCTTTTGTTCCAACCAGCGCCGGTTCCCGTCAATTGTGTAACCGAAAACTTCTAAGTCGCATACGTTGCATTACCGCCCATCCATTTAATGGTCCTTCCCGAGTCGGATAATAATCAGCACAGCCATTCCCTAGAATTCGCTAGGTATATCGTAGTTTCGTATTCGTATTTCGTAGTCAACCCCGCATAGATACTTATTTGCCAACGCGTGGCAAGTAAGTACATCGTAATTCATTACGTCGTTTTCGTGTCTTCCTAGCTAATAATCGATTAGTAAGGAATTTCGCAACCCCGCTTAGTAGTTAATTATCGTTACTTGTAAAGTAAATACCAATCGGTCGAGTCAAGGTTACTCGAGACCGCGTCGCGCACCCGGCCGTTATTTCGCAAAACGGTGGGTAGTTACTAAATATCTTATAATAATTAGTTTGATATTCATAGCTCATAAATATGGCACCGACCGATATTACTCTTAAAAGACTGATAGCAAAGAGAGATCGTATCTTTGCTCGCATGCAGAGTATTGCAGATAAAATAAAACACATTCATTCGGATGAAAGCGTTAAGGAATCATTTTTGTGCGACATCTCGTTAGTACAATCACTACGTGTGGATTTTGAAAGTGCTTTGGATGAAATTGTTATTCATGAGCTAAAATTAAACCCTGAATATGTTGTAGATTATCAATCGCTTTCTGCGTTCGAAGACCTTTTAGGGCGCATTTTACGGGCTGAGAAGAACCTGACGGCTCACTCTCATAGTGAGGTCCAAAGGTCACCTCGATTGCCGCCAATTGAAATACCCGAATTCAACGGAGATATTAAGAATTGGCCATTATTCGTCGCTAGTTATCGTAATGTCGTGCATAATAATGTTTCTCTAACAGACTGTGAGAAATTATATTATTTATTAGGTAAATTAACACATAAAGCTCGTACAATTTTCGCTGGTATTACCCCGTCTGCGGATAATTACCCACTCATTTTCGATTTGCTTTGTAAAAAATATGAAGATAGTCGACAATCGGCAACTTCATACTTAACTCAAATATTTGAATTTAAATCTATTACATCAGGTACCCCTAGTAGTTTAGAATTATTTATTGATAAGTTCGCTTCGTCGGTAGTTGCTTTAAAACATACAAAAGTCAGTGACCTTGCTGATTTTATATTGTTGCATGTCGCGCTTAAAAAACTGGACCCAGACACCGTTCGTACGTTCGAATCCAATTATCAATTAAAGTCGAATGGATCCGAAATCCCATTGTTTTCCGATTTAGTTAATTTCGTTAGTGATCATATAAAGGTTTTAGAACGAACTTCGATACCTGTTGCTCGAGTCAATACTAATAAAAGGCCTTTAGATCGTAAATCAACTAACGCATATGTGTCCAGTTCTCAACCAGTCGCTTGTAGTTTGTGTAAGGAAAACCATGACTACATTTATAAGTGTACGGTTTTTAAGAGTTATAACCCCGATCAACGTTTTAAATTCGTTAAGTCAAACAACTTGTGTATAAATTGCTTAAGTAGTGGTCATCGCGTGTCTGCGTGTGAGTCGACGTCTACATGTAAAAAATGTAGGTACAAACATCATACATTGCTATGTTTTGGAAATAGGCCTGCGTCAAATATGTCGCCGTCACGCTCAGTCGAAGAGCCGAGCGCGGGTTCGATTCCCGCGAACTCGGATGTAGCATTATGCTCAAGTGCAGTCGGCCCTTATAAAGGCTCTAGAACTGTATTGTTGGGTACCGCACGTATCGTTATTCTAGATTCTCGTGGTCACGAACATTGCGTTCGTGCATTGTTGGACAGCGCGTCTCAGAGTAGCTTTATTACTCGCGATTGCTGTCAACGTTTAGGATTAAACATAAATAATAGACCTACTTGTTCCACTGTTAGGGGTATAGGAGGTTCGAGTAAACCCATTCAAGGTTCCGTACAATTTAAAATTCATTCTCGTTTCGATCATAATATAACTTATGATATTGAGTCGTTGGTAATAGATAGGATTACCGAACGTCTGCCAACCGCGACAGTCGACACTTCGCGACTGTCTAACTTCGAAGACTTACCGTTGGCAGACGATACATATTATTCATCAGGCCCGATTCACGTATTGATCGGCGCTTCGATTTTTCCGCACCTGCTTTGTCGAACAGAGTTCAAGGATCGACTTCGAATTTATCGCCACTCGCATTAGAAACGGTCCTTGGCTATGTGATCGTAGGTGACGCACCAGCATGTACTGACGGTAATTCGACCGTATCGCATTGCTGTATCGCGGACACATTAGACTCTGCTGTCCGGAAATTCTGGGAATTAGAGGAAGTGAGTGTTCCCCCGGTATTCAGCCCGGACGACCAATTGTGTGAGGAATTTTATACCCGCACTACCACTCGGGATAGTGAGGGACGTTACGTAGTAGCTTTGCCTTTCAAGGCTGATGTCGAATCCCTTGGCAATTCGCGCCAAGCAAGTGAACGGCGGTTTTACTGCTTGGAAAGGAAGATGCAAGCTTCTCCACAATTAAGGGTCGCGTATGACAGTGTCATCCGGGAATATTTAGAAAAGGGCTACATTTCATCTACGAATCCTGATTCGGCGGGAAGTTCGTATTTTATTCCGCATCATGGTGTGATCCGAGATGATAAGGTCACAACCAAACTTCGTGTCGTTCTCGATGGTAGTTGTAAAACTACTACCCGCATCTCGCTTAATGATCTCTTGTATGGTGGACAGAACCTACAAGGGAACTTGTTCAATATTATTATTGGTTTTCGTTTGTTTTCGATAGCGCTTTCCGCAGACATTCGTCAGATGTTTCTCAGCATTGGAGTCCGAGAATCTGATCGGCGTTTCCAACGCATTTTGTATCGCTTTTCCCCGCAAGAACCTTTACAGGTTTATGAATTTAATCGTGTCGTTTTTGGGCTTAAGTCTAGCCCCTTTCATGCACTTCGAACTATTAAGCAGTTGGCTGAGGATGAGGGTGACTCCTACCCTCAGGCCAAAGATATTGTCGCTGCGGGGTTGTATATGGACGACTACGTCCATTCCGTTCGCACGGAAGACGAGGGCATTTCCACCGCTTCGGAAATGATAGGTCTCATGAAGGCTGGTCAATTTGAGCTAGTTAAGTGGACCAGTAATTCCCAAGTCGTATTAGATTCGATCCCACCCTCGCACCGCCTGCCAGTTGTCAAGGAATTCGATGAGTCCGACCAACATAAAGTACTGGGCTTGTGTTGGTCACCTACGTCGGACAACTTCGGCATGAAAATTAATACTCCCGCTCAGATTTGTACTAAGCGTACAATATTGTCGTGTGTCGCTAAAATATGGGACGTCATGGGATTTGTCGCACCTGTTGTCCTGTACGCTAAACTTCTAATCAAGCAGCTTTGGCTGTCTGATTGTGACTGGGATGATACTCCACCTGAAGATATAGTCAGGCTGTGGATTCGCTTCAAAGAAGAGCTTCCCTTGCTCTGTAATATAAGGATCCCACGTCACGTTGGTATCGTCGGCGATAGTGTGGTTACTATATTGGCTTTCGCGGACGCCAGTGAGAAAGCATACGGGGGGGTTATTTACTTCCACGTTCAAAATAGTGATGGCAATATCGTTAGGTTGTTGACCGCTAAGTCGAAGGTCTCCCCTAAAAAGGTCGTTTCTCTTGCTCGTCTGGAGCTGTGCGCTATTCTTGTGCTAGCTCAACTCATAAAAAATGTCGTAGTCGCTTGTCAAAACCGCATTATATTTCGCAACATATTCGCATTTTCGGATTCAACAGTCGCTCTCTGTTGGGTACATTCGTCGCCCCATCGGTGGAACACCTTCGTGGCCAACAGAGTCTCGAAAATACAGGACGACTTATCGCCACAAAACCTGTATCACGTGTCCGGTACGGACAATCCCGCAGATTGTCTGTCACGTGGGCTCACACCTTCCCAAATCATTGATCATCCGCTTTGGTTCAGTGGTCCTCCGTGGGCCAGCTTAGACGTTTCGAAGTGGCCTGTCGTCCCCTTCAATCCCTCTTCGGTATGCGAAGTGCCCGAAGAGAAGAAACATTCGTTGCTCTCCGCTACACCAACCGAAAGATCTACTATTCTTTCTTTGGTCGATCGTATCTCGTCTTGGAGTAAATTACTTCGAGTAGTAATTTACATTTGTCGTTTCGCTAAACTGTTGCCTATTGGTTACCGCATGGCGGCAGCGGATTACAACTTCGCTGAATTGCTCATACTTCGCGAGCTTCAACGCTTTTATTTCTCCACTGAGTTGGTTAAACTCAGGAAAGGCAAACATTGTAGTCCTGCTTTTCGACACTTAAAACCGTTTCTCGAAGACGGACTCATTAGAGTCGGAGGCCGTTTAAGAAACTCGGATTTAAGTTATGATGGGAAACATCCCATTCTGCTTCCAAGCAAGGACCTCTTTTTGAATTTGTTAGTCGATTATCATCATAAATTGAACTGTCACGCAGGTCCCGACCTGCTAATGTCGCTCTTGCGTCAGAAGTATTGGATCCTTTCTGCACGCAATTTAATTAGGAATAGGATCCATAAGTGCCTTCCCTGCTTTCGGCTGCGCCCTAAGCAGAGCTTTCCTGAGATGGCCGATCATCGCTCTTGTCGTATCGTTCAAACCGCTAAGCCATTCGTCCACACGGGCACGGACTACGCCGGTCCGTTTAAGGTTACGATGTCTCGCGGTCGAGGTGTTCGCTCCACCAAGGCCTACGTGTGTCTGTTCGTCTGCATGACTACACGCGCGGTGCACATAGAGCTCGCTGGGGATCTTAGCACAGCTAGTTTTATGGGCGCCTTTAAACGGTTCCTGTCAAGGCGTGGCCCGGTTAGTAGAATTTATTCCGATAACGGGACTAATTACATAGGCGCTAAACGGAAACTCTCGGAACTTCACGCATTTCTTTGTTCGAAGTACCATAATTCGGAATATGGTCATACATTAGCTATAAATCGAATAGATTGGTCACTCAATGTCCCGACGGCTAGTCACTTTGGCGGCAATTGGGAAGCTAATATTAAAAGTTTAAAGTCACACCTATATCGGGTCATAGGCGATACTATTCTGTCGTTTGAAGAATTAAGTACCGTTCTTATTCAAATAGAATCGGTAATGAACACTAGACCTCTTTGTAGGACACTCTCTAGTGATCCTTCAGAGCCGCTCGCATTGACTCCAGCGCACTTTTTGAATCTCACGCCTCTGAAATACTTGCCTGCCGAGGAAATAGACGAGAGAACTCTTACTGCTAGACACGAGCTACTAGATAAGTTAGTACAGTCGTTTTGGAAGCGCTGGAGAACTGGATATCTCCATACTTTGCAATCTCGCCGCAAATGGAACACGCCGGTCGATCCGGTCTCTGTCGGCACGGTCGTGATTCTTATATCCGACAACTCGCCCCCACTACACTGGCCTTTGGGTGTCGTGGAGGAAATTTTCCCTGACTCAACCGGAGTCACTCGTATCGTTCGGGTTAAGACAACCACCGGATCCTACTTGCGTCCCGTGGTGCGTCTTTGCCCATTGCCTAACCAGTAGTTTATTTAATTCGTCTTTAAGGTTAGGTTAATATTAGTTATTAGGTATTTAGTTTCGTAGTTATAGGATAGTAATTATCGAATAGATTCGTTTTCTTGTGGTTTGCCTCACTCTTGAAGGCATCCCTTCAAGCCCGGGGGAATGGTTGCGCTGATATACGATTCTTTTCGTTTATATTTTTAATTATTGGCAACACGCATAATCGCTAATTGGTTAGACATTCCCCTTCCGCATATTATCCTTTCTCCCTTGCACTAGACCTTCGTCTATTCGAGAGTGAGGGAGAGAGACTATACCGCTCTAGAAAAATCGATCGCGTCTGGATCTTCCGATGGACGATCGGACCTTCAATGGCTGTCGAGTCGCGTTAGAGCACAAACGCATCGAATCGCATTCGAACGGTCGCGTCGTTTTGTGCGACCAATTCGTAGCAGAAGAACGGTTATACTGTGGTGGTGAACTGTGATCAGAGTGCTGGCAGTCCTGAATATCCTGGATTATCAAGGTTAGTGCTGCCTTTCCTATACGACGCTGGACTCTTGTCTTTTGTTCCAACCAGCGCCGGTTCCCGTCAATTGTGTAACCGAAAACTTCTAAGTCGCATACGTTGCATTACCGCCCATCCAATACCCTTTTCAACAAAAAAAGAATTTTTCAATTCGGTTGGCAAACGACGGAGCTATGCCCGAACAAACATAAAAAAAAAAACAAACAAACATCCGAATTGAGAACCTCCTCCTTTTTTAGAAGTCGGTTAAAAATATTATTTCGACTGCTTAAATAATCTTAATTAAAACATCAGTTACTTTAAGTTATAAAATGAAGCAACCTGTACATATTCATTAGAACTGGTTTCTAATGAGTGGCACAACAGAGCGCTGTTAGCGCACAGCCACTTAAAAATTTGCTTGCATACCCTACAAGTTGGTTCTAAATGCTAATAGATGTTTACGACTTAGTCGTAGTAGTTAGTTAACTTGTTAACTTACATTGTATAATTATATATATATTTATATCATAGCTTATGTTATGTTAGAGTAATTGTGTAGAATTCGTTATTAAGAATTAGTGTAAGTAGTGTTACTAATGCGAATGAGTGCCAAGACAAACCAATCCAGGTTTAATGGTACTTTCTATCAGAACTGTACTATTTGTAATAAATAAATAAAAAAAAAAATTGTGTGTTCGTTCGAACATTTTGAGTATTTTTTCAAATTACTGAAAGTCTTATTTGACTGTAAAAGAATACCAAATTGAATGCCTACCCCAGAACTATTTGTCTTCATCTCAAATGCCTACGAAGTGTATTGTTAAATCGACTTCTAGATAAGAGTTTCTGTGCCGGCCAATATATCACACTCACCCGTGTTATCGTGACAAAAATGTAACACCAACTGTAGTGAACCGTCTCCCGCCAGACCCGATACGGTTCGAGATTTTTCTCTATCTACCCTCTCATTGAGAGCCTCTTATAATTGAACATGGGTTCGACATAATTAAGCTGAAATTGACGGCTGTATCGTAGGCGTATTCGGTTGGCAGTCTGTTAGGGTTTTGCCAATTTTCCGGCATTTCTTCGGAGTATTTTTGTGAACGAATATGGTATGATTACTTGCTTGGCGATCTTACTTGTGTGTACGGTTGTATGAATCAGATTGGCTTAGACTCTAGATTATTTATTAACACATCATGAACTTATAGATATGAAGTTAATGCCGGTCAACCAAGGCCAGTGAAGAAACAGGTTGACAGTCTCAGTAAATGTAAGTGGCAAGTGAGAAATATAAATGAAAATTACCCAAGTGCGAGTCAGACTCACCCATGAAGGGTTCTGTAGTAACTATGCTAAATAACTTTTAGAAAATATGCTATATCTCAAAAACTGCTAACACGACCTCTTTCAAACCAATTTTCGTTGAAAGTTCATAATTATTAAGATCTATAACATATTTCTTTTTTTAGATTTTTCACTCTTTTATTATAGAAGTTAGAGGGGGACACACATTTTACCACTTTATATATATATATCTTTTAAATCGTAAAATAGTGTAAAGTGATTTTAGAAAATACAATGTCATTTTTAAATACCTGTCTATAAATACCATAGGTTATACACACGCATAGGTTACATGTAAAAAAAAAATATTTTCAGTTTCAGTTCCATGTATTTAGCCTCCCTTAATTTTAAATATTTTTTATTTTTTTCTTAGAATAGGAAAGCGGTTCACAGAATACATCTACCTATCAAGTTTCATATGTTTAATAGTTTTTTGTCTTAATAGTTTCGGAATAAAATGGCTGTGACATACGGACGAGGCAGCAACACATGACGAAACTGAAAGGGTTCCGTTTTTTGACATTCGGCTACGGAACCCTAAAAAGAAACTAACTCCTAATGTAAAAACTATAATAAAGTTATCAATTAAATAAAATTTTCTATACTTAATACGTTGTTAAAAACAAATGAGATACTTCTGGATATTTGTTAAAATTGATAATGTTTCAAACATATTTCTAAACCAAAGGAGGTAGTTTACCCAAATCCTAGCATATTTTAGTATTTTTATTTATTTATTTAAACTTTATGTACAATAGTGGTACATGGGCGGACTTAATGCAACAAGGCATTACCAGCTCTCCAGTCTCTACCAGTCAACCTTTGGGTTATTTACATTTTTTTATAAACTTATCATCATTATCTGTCCAGCTGGATACGATACCGATACATACGATGGAACGAGATACCGCGGCCCCGGAACTTAAGGGCAGCTGAAGAAACAGGGTGAGTTTTTAGTCAGTACAAGTCTGACACTCCGTTCCGCTCCACCCAGAGGAGGAGAAGTTATTCGATGATTTTCCAAATAAGAAAAAAGAAAGCTTGATGCAACTGAGTACTATTTGTTTTACATAGAATGACTGCCTACCTGACTTCCACAACTCAGTAGACAAGTAACACAATACTCTTTGGCCAGACTAAACGATGAAACATAGTAATTACAAAAAAAAATAACAGTCCGTGTGGCGTTCTCTAAATTCCTGGCAAACTTTAGTTCTCTAGTATCTCTTTTTTTTCCATCTATTCTAACCTGGGGGTCTTCAAGGTTAAATAAATAGATAACTCCTAGGTAAGCGTGCCTCATCGCCAACTACAACAGCGCTTACCAAATGCGCTTACTTAAATCTGCATGTTACTATATTCGTAAGTTATAATTTATTTATTTATAGAAAATAGCACTTCGGACGCAACTTTGAGCGCGTATTTCGAATTAATTTATGTCCTAAAGCACTCACAAATAATGCCAATCTCACTACCGATGAAAAAAATTTACAACCGAATCATAAAATAGATAGATATTACTATTTATTGTACACCATGACAGAAACAAAAACATACTAAACAGGATGATACAATGGGTGGTATTATTGCTAAAAGTGATCTCTTACAGAGAACCCTTAGTTTCGGGGAATACCTCCTACATGCGAACTTACAATCAAATACCTCATTATAATATTAGTACAGATTCTTCATAATTTAATAATTAAACATTTAGTCTCACCAAATCCTCACTAGAATCCCACTACGCACACAAAAGTTGATCTCTAAATTTCTACATTGCCACGCTGACGACGAACAGCAAATAAAGGGTTCATATTAACTTAAACGTAGTAACTTAGTGTTAACCTCGAGACTTAGTGGCAAGATTAGCGGTTAACATGTACAGCATTATTGCTTTAGTTCAAATGTACCTCATAGTTGTGTAGTAACAAGTTGTAGGATTGAAGAAAACTGGAATGAGTGTGGGTTTACTAAGTAGATTAACCGCACTCGCTTTGAAGTCGAGGTGTTTGTATTTATTTAAAAATACAATAAAGCTGCGTTTCCACCAGAGATGTGCGAGGATGCGTAGCGAGGAATGTGTTTGTAAAGACCCAATAGAATCGCTTCATTTACCTCGCCTCGGTCAGCACAGCTCTGGTGGAAACGGCTCAGCGGAGCTAGATTTTTACGCATACAAAACAAGCGAGGGATGTGTGCGAGGGATGTGTGCGAGAGATGTGTTGCGAGGGATGTGTTGCGAGGAATGTGTGTTGAGAAGGATATGTTGCGAGGTTTGCGCATCCTCGCACCACACATTAATGCGCATTTTCACAGCTCCGCTACACATCCTCGTAGGCACATTTTCATCGCACATCTCTGATGGAAACCCCCACACATTTTCACAGCACAGCTAGACATCCTCGCACGACACATTTCCATCGCACATCTCTGGTGGAAACGCACCCTTATAGTACAAAGGTGCTGCTTATTTCATAAGGAATTCTTTCAGTAGATCTGCAACAAGAGGTTTGGATCATTTTCGTTAGTGAAAAATTCCCTCATCATATTAACGACCAGTGGCCACCTTGAAACCATAGGGAGAGACCTTTGCCCAGCAGTGGGATGATGTAGGCTAACAGTAACAATAAAATAAAGATAGAATAGAATAGAATAGAATTTATTGAGACCATTGTTAGATTCTTTACAAATTTTCGATGATCCCCAAACTAGGCTATGCCTGTATCTTGGGGACCTAAGTTGTGGTAGACAATGTTGTGGGTGCAATAACAAAGACGATCTGAACAAAATTAAAAAAAAAGAAAAGATTGCAAAAAAAGGAGTTGGATGAGATTACGATGGACACAGTGATAAATACTAATTTAGGTAAATTACAATAATTTAACTAGTAAAGTGATTTATAAAAATTAACCGTCTTAAAGATTTTGCACTAAGAAGACTCATTTTTAAAAATGGTCAGTTTTAGTCAATTGACATATTAGTTTTTTATTTTAATTTACTTACGAATGCGATTTTTATGTAGCAGATAAAATTCTTTATTAGTCTCAATTTTAATTTTTTGCAGTATTTTGAACTGAATGGGTCGGAGTAGACGATAGAAATAAATTCATAAATTTTATTTCCGATATATTAAAAAAGAAATAAAATCCGTTCTGCGTTCCGTCTGTTCAAAAGATGGGAACGTACAGAGGCGTACAGAGGTGGAAAGCGACAAATGATAAACGATCTTTATTTTGCAAATTGGTTATTAAAGAACACTTTCATGCATCATTTTTTCCGTAAATTTAAACTAGATGAGGCCGGTGTTTCGTAACTGACTACCCTGAGAAGACACACCGAAACAAACTCAGAGGTCAAAGTCTCCTTTGAAGTCCTTACAAATCTGTACTTGTTAAATTATATGAGAACCTTGTAGGTTAGTCTGAGGTGACCTTTTGAGTCACATAGATTTAAGTGGGTCTGTCCAGACAGTGCAAGCATTTGTTAGATAACGTATAGCTCAACTTAGAACTTTATTTTATAATATATCTTGTAAAAGAGAATGGATTTAAAAATAAAAATATTAGTTGCTTTGTTCTTCTTTTACCTATACAACGTGTAACGGAAACCCCATATCTATCCAAAAGGACTGAAGACAACATCTGGTATGGAGTCTCTATGCAAAGTTTCAGCTCAAAATAAGTGACTCACAGAAATGACACCAAATTGTTGGTTTCGTAAATTTCTTGAATACCAATAATAACAAACGTGTCACAGCACTATGAGGGTCATCACTTTCCACGTCACTTGCCAATAAAACGACAAATCTCTTCGTTCTTCTTAATTTTAAAAATTCAGTCTCTGGTATCAATATATTGAAATTTCTAATAAGCTCCACACATGTAGACATAGGATTAGAAAACCCTGGCCATATCGTTTGTTTCATTTTTATTATATTTTTATTTTTTCAAATTCATCCAAAGAAGCCGTGCACTTGGTATGTATATACCCTTTAAATTACACGTTGTATAGAATAAAATAAAGATTTTTCAGTCAACAACTGATTCAATTGTTTTGAAGCGTTTACTTCGGACTTCTGCAATTGATATTGTGTATAGATCACACAGATATCAAGTCTCGCTGTATCCCTGACATCAATAATAACGTCGAACAGTCTCAATTTTATTTGTTGCCACCAAGCTGCAAATACCAGTATAACTACCTGTAATGTTTCCACTGCTGTGTAATGACACACAATGTGAATGCGATTTGTTTTTGAATAGAATTACACGTTGTATAGAATAAAATAAAGATTTTTCAGTCAACAACTGATTCAATTGTTTTGAAGCGTTTACTTCTGACTTCTGCAATTGATATTGTGTATAGATCACACAGGTATGAAGTCTCGCTGTATCCCTGACATCAATAATATCGTCGAACAGTCTCAATTTTATTTGTTGCCACCAAGCTGCAAATACCAGTATAACTATCTGTAATGTTTCCACTGCTGTGTAATGACACACAATGTGAATGCGATTTGTTTTTGAATAGTAATTACATTATACAAACTATAATCACTGACTCAGAAGAAACAAGCATTGTCTAGTTTATGAGCCAGAGTTTCAATCCCTGTATTTGCTAAATTACTATTAACCCCAGATCAATGTATACCTACCAAAACTTTGACCTCTATATCCATTGTATATTTACTTAATTAAAATGTAATGTAACAAAGCTATTATTGTGTAAAAGGAAACCCTTTTACACAGTAACAGCTTGAATAAATTATATTATTATAATAATAGAAACAGTGAAAATTTATCATGTTTTGAATAAAGTAGCTATGGAGTTCTTCCCAGTTTTTCTTTATAGGAATCGACAAATTCACACTGTGCACGAAAATGTTAAAATGAATAAAAATAACGTGGCAAATGTTGCCAGTTTTCTGGGCTCATTTTCTTACGACAGCGATGTGGAACAGTACTTCGACGCCTAAATGTATATAATATAGTATTGTAAATTAAAAATTAGTAGAATTTAATGCATAAATGAGATTATTGATTAATGATTACAAAGAATGTATCTCATTAGAACATTCCCGCAACCCTGTAAGGCATCCCATTCCCTCACACTCCGCACTATGGTCTGAACCAAAGCAGGGCGCGAGAGGTCGCCGTCGCCGATCGCCTCTACGAGGACACGACGGTGCTCCGCCTAAGCAGGGCACACCTCGACCATATGCTCCACCGTGTCCTTCAGGTGGTTCTCACAATGACGACACCCGGTCGTGTCCTCCTGTATCCGAAACAGGTACTTCCCGAAACAGCCATGTCCGGTCAGTACCTGAATCGAAAGGTGAGGACGCCGTGGCGTCTCTCAAGCCACTCCTCAAAGAGGGGACTTATCACCACGATTGCGGCGTGCCCAGCCCTCGGTTGCAATAGTCGCTCGTTCCATTCCACCGTGAAATCGTGCCGGAGCTCCGTCCGCTGTAATGCAATTTGCCGCGGCAGCAAAGTTTCACCTCGGCTAAGCGCCTCCGTACGCCATTCATGTAAGCGCGCGTGGCCTACCGCCTCTAGATCCCACAGTAACATTCCGGCAAGGAGGCTCGCCGCCTCACCGGAGATCGTGCGATATCCTCGGATCATTCGGATGGCCATGACCTTCTGGGACGCGACCAGCTTATGGGCTGGTCGCCGTTACAAATATAGCGCCCACACAATGGCCCCATAGAAGGCCATAGACCGCACAATCCCTGCGTAGAGTCTCCGGCAGGAGGCGTTTGGCCCTCCTAGATTGGGCAGGTGCCACTTCAGTGCAGCCCCACTCAATCTAATACATTGCCTGAAGAGGAAGACAGAACAATAATATTATAAGCCTTACTCTGTTCAGCACATTAGTAATTTAAAAGCTTATAATGAAATTAATTAATAAGTACAAACGAAATCAGACAACTCGAAACCTTTTCTAATTGGGTGAGTAGGAATCCTTTCCTGGGCTGGTACTAAAAGTGCGCTAAGTGATAAAATGACACTTTTCATTATAAGTTGATAAGGGTTAATTACTTTGACCTCCAATTTCCCACCCTTGAATTCCGAGGGCAGAGTGGTACTTATGGTTTTCTGTACTGTTTTTGAAAAAGAGTAAGTTGGTACTTAGACGTCATAATGGGGAAAAGGGAGGGCTGTGATAAGGTTTTGTGTAAAAATCTTCTTTCATATTAATGCCAATGCTTGACGTACTTACGAACGTCAATTATTTCATTCGGTTAAGCTTCAGCAAACAGAGACTAGATACTTCAATAAATATGCAATTTATTTGTTGTAGATTTTGCCATTGATGGATAGATATATACATTGTATACGTTGAAACTGGCATGTTGGTCTAGTAGTCGCAAACGTGCTTGCTGGTCTTCAGGTTCAATTCCCAGGACGGTCAAAAAGAATAACGATAACATTTTTTTTTTAAATTTCTAATAAAAATATAAGAAATTCCTCAGTATTATCGCTGATAGCGATGTTTTAGACAACCTTTGAATGGACTTTACGATAAATAAAGAGGGGAGGGGAAAGTAAGTGTACCTTAAATACATTACAAACATAACATCAAATTAAAATATATATTTATATTAATAAAATAGATAAATAAGTATTTATTTAAATATAATGATATTGTGTTATTTAATTACATATGGATAGAAAACATGGTCATAGAAGTGTATGAAAGTGACTGACAACCGAGATTTTCAAAGCAGCGAGTGCCTGAGCTTGTGTTACTGACACCTGCAATGCATTATTTATTTATTTAAACTTTATGTACAATGGTCTTGCATGGGCGGACTTAATGCAGCAAGACATTCTCTACCAGTCAACCTTTGGGTTAAAAATAAAACACATTGCATCCCACAAACGAACAACCTGTACCGTAAACGAAGATTCATAAAACTTATAGTGGAATACGTAGAACGAAATTGTATTTTTCACTACACGGTAATTGAAAAACAAAAACTGATATTAGAAAGGTAACTATGCTTTTTAGTACCTGTAACTACTGTCAAAAATATACAAACAACAGCCGAGACAAATGCTCTTAGTGCTTCTGATTACTTAAAACAAAATTTTAAAGTGTTAGGCAGTTCTCATAGCCTTAACCTTCGCGCATCCAAAAACTTACTTCTTCACATTCTTTCTCACCGAACCGGGTTTATGGCTAATTCCTATGCTATTTCTACCATTAAACTCTGGAATATGCTACCCATTGACATCAAGAAGGCCGAGTCTAAATTCTCTTTTAAGCGTAAAATGAGAAACCACTACTTAAAAGCCTGTCATTCTTAGTTTGGTTTTCGCAATAATTATAATTAGTGTGAGTTTTCTTAGTCAGAATTATTATAATATATATAATAAATATATATAATAATCTTAACAGATTATTATAAAGCACCGTATTAATTAGTCTATTATTTTAGCTTTAATAACCGGTGTAAGCAACACGATTTTGATCCGTTTATAACAAGTGTGATTGCAGCCAGAAGACGCCTAAGCCTTGATTTTTTTCAAAAATAATTAATATATGTAGTTACTGTGTTGTTATTTATATTTGCTATCTATTTTGTCATTTTGAATATGTATTTATGATGGTTATATTAAGACTACCTTTTAAGTGTTCAATTTAAGATTTTCCTGCCTCTAAACGTGAGGACTTTTAATTGGCTCACTGTCTACTATACTATTTATTTTCTGTATTTAATAGCTGTTAGTCCTCCATACTTCTTAAATAAATAAATATATAATCATAATCTAATCATAATCTTTATTTATTTCTCTCAGAAAGGTACAGCATAGGTTTACAGAATATTAGTTACAACAAGTATTCTATTGTATATATGTATTCTATTATTATTATTCTTATATATATATACAGGGCTATTGGTAACTCGACGTATTCCTTGCAGGACGTCATAGTAGGGTTAAAAAGCAACAAATTAAGCCGCCAAATGTTCTACCGAAATTCAGTACTTTTTGAGTTAGTTAGATTTTTCGTTTTTTCATGAAAAATCTCAGTTTAAATCATTTGAAACCAATTTAAAAACGATTTACGGCGCGACTGTACTGAAATTGAAGTTATTATCATAGTTGATGACCTAGCAGATTTTCGTTAATAATCAAACTTAAGAAATATCACTAACTAAACATTTATTTTTTGTAATTTTTGTTATTAGTCATATAAAATGTTGTATAATGCTAAAAAAAAATAATTTCGGTACAACATTTGGTGGCTTAATTTGTGGCATTTTAACCCTACTATGACGTCCTGCAAGGAATACGTCGAGTTACCAGTAGCCCTGTATATATTTATACATATATTCTTTCGATAATGACATTTATTTTACTTGTACACCTACCACACTGTGGCATGTAGAATACCACAATTGTACATAAAATTTAAAAAATAAAATAAATCAACGTCCATCAAGGAGCCTTCTCACACACGACTCTGGAAAGCGCTGCTTAACCTCAACGATTATCCCGTGCCGCTGTTTTTATTAGTGAACAATAAAGTTTATCCGTCTGTATTAGTTACCAAATCCCTCATAAAATATTTAGGTCACCAAGATCAAGATATAAGATGAATACATCATAGAAGGGTAGGGTAACTAAGGGTTCGGAACTATTCGTGAGGGTCACCCGAATGTAACCGTTCGCTTCGGGAACCCAGTATTGGCCGTGCGTTGTGACTAGATGAAAATATAATTTGTATGCGACCCTTGATACTCTATGTATTATGTTAGGATTGTGGTGGGCTTCTGAAATGCTTATTTGGGGACCCTGTCTGTTGGTAATGGACAGAATGTTACCACTCAACTCAATATATTTTCTCTACTCGAAATATTTTATTTCACAAAGGGCTACGTGGGCACCGAGGACATAAGAGAAGAAAATAAAACTAAAAAAATCAAATCCGCATTATAAAAAAATTGGCCAAGTGCGAGTTAGACTCGCCCATGAAGGGTTCCGTAGTAGCTACGCCAAATAACTTTGTTTTTCATAGTGTTTGTGTGAATTACAAAGTTATATTTGCGGTTTTAGAAAATATGATGTATCTCAAAAACTGACCCGATCTCATTCAAACTAATTTTGGTTGAAATTTTACATTAAGATCTACAGCATATATTTTTTTAAAGTTTTCACTCCATTTTTATAGAAGTTAGAGGGGGGGGGGGCACACATTTTACCATTTTGGAAGCGTATATCTTTTAGCCGATTAACTTTATGAAAAAGTGGTTTTAGAAACCTCAATGTCATTTTTAAAGACCTGTCTATAAATACCACACACGCATAGATTTAATGAATTATTTTCAGTTCCAGTTCCATGTATGGGGAGCCCCCTTTATTTTAATTTTTTTTTCTTAAAATCGTAAATCGGTTTACAGAATACATATACCTACCAAGTTTCACATATGTAGTCCTAATAGTTTCGGAATAAAATGGCTGTGACATACGGACGGACGGCCAGACAGACAGACATGACGAAACTACAAGGGTTCCGTTTTTTGCCATTTGGCTACAGAGCCCTAAAAACCAACTTACTTCGCACCCTACCTTAATGTAATTATTGTGTTTTTAAGTTTATTAATTAAATACATAAGTTAAAAATATATTATAATTTGATCTCACAGTCTAACAGATTGTCTGTTCAGTTTTGTGGGACATCGTTATACATTATAAAAACTACATTTGTCTGGAAGATATTGCTCTCAGCGATAAGACCGCCATGTAACCAATTTTTTTTACAATATTGTTATTTAAGTGTGATTCAATTATTGGTGTACAATAAAGTATATATTCTATCTATCTTTCTATCTATACTTATAAAACGTCAGAAACTATTGCGCGGTTTGAAATTGATCCTTTACTATGGAGAAGAATCTGGAAGAAACTTCACAGATGTGCGTGGTAATATTTAAGGGTTAACACTACAAATAATCATCATCACTACGACCCAACTTAATGCACTGTAAAACGCCTCGCTGACAGAGTTTGCAAAACTGTACCATGTTGAACAGCGGTAACGAGAAGACACTTCAGGTTTATCGGCTCTACAATAAAATAAATAAAATACTAAATATTTACCGTGCACCCCTTACCCTTTTGAGGAAGAAGCTGACTGAGTGGCTGAAATCACTGCCATACGATGAAACCAAAAAAAATTTGTGGATACTTAAATTGCACAAACACTGACACACACACACCCAAACTCTTACTCACATACATTCCCTACATTTCACACAATGACTAAACATACTCACTTATACTCTACTCCCTCATACTCATCTACACACACATACAAACAGACACACATGGTAATTTTTTATTTTTTCTATTTTATTTCTACTATTTGTAGTTTTAGTCTGGAACAATTGTCTCCTTTTTTTCTGTGTGGGCGCTGAAAGCTGCGACAAAGTTGTAAACTTTTGTAGCTATTATCGTTTTCTTTGTAATAATATAATCTTTAATATAATATTATCTTTATTTAGAACACAGCCATAAAATTACACGTGTCTTAATATCTAGAACAAGTAGGTACAATAATTTAACAGAGATACATAGCCAGCTGCCTCCCAAACTAGGCAAAGACCTGCATCTTAGGAGTCACTAAAAACAGAATTTTTGTCTTTGCTTATAGCCCGTGTAAGACGGTGTAAACTTCAAAAAATATTATTAAATAAAAAGAAAAGAGAAATTTAAAAAAATACAATAATCAAAAATAAGAACAAATAATAAAAAATTTATTAGTTAACTCAATACTTCAGAGTGATATATCAACCTTACACCGAACAAGATGCACAGCTTAGACACAGTATAAAGATCGTACAGTAGGTTGACGCCTTTGATCTTGTGGAAAATGCCGACAACGTCTAGACAGTCTCGCAGCGGCCAGGGTTGTCACAAGTAAACAATATTTATGAAATATGTTTTTTATTGCAGATCGACATCGTTAGCAATATTATTACTTAATATAATAATGAAAACAATTTTAACCTGCTCTTTACTACTCGTATTATTTAGGAGTTGAGGGTGAACATAAAAATGCAGATGAGGCGTATACAAAGAGATTTAAAATTTGAACTGATGCACGTGATAATTAGGTACTGTGACACTTACTGTACTTTAATGTTGTTTAAGTGAAGGTTTTTTAAATAAATAAATTATAAAAAATGATGTCCGCCATTTTGGATTTCAATAAGGATGGCATTTTCGTAGCAAGCACCCCAATCAACCTCAAAATTAACACCCATATCAAATTATTAAAAAGAATGACGTCCGCCATCTTGGATTTCAAAAACGATGGCATTTTCCTAACAAGCACCCCAATTAACCTCAAAATTGACACCCATATCAAATTATTTAAAAAAATGACGTCGGCCATCTTGGATTTAAAAAAGGATGGCATTTTCGTAACAAGCACCCCAATTAACCTCAAAATTGACACCCATATCAAATTATTACAAAAAATGACGTCCGCCATCTTGGATTTCAAAAAGGATGGCATTTTCGTAACAAGCACCTCAATTGACCTCAAAATTGACACCCATATCAAATTATTACAAAAAATGACGTCCGCTATCTTGGATTACAAAAAGGATGGCATTTTCATAACAAGCACCCCAATTAACCTCAAAATTGACACCCATATCAAATTATTACAAAAAATGATGTCCGCCATCTTGGATTTCAAAAAGGATGGCATTTTCGTAACAAGCACTCCAATTAACCTCAAAATTGACACCCATATCAAATTATTAAAAAAAAATTACGTCCGCCATCTTGGATTTCAAAAAGGATGGCATTTTCGTAACAAGCACCCCAATTAACCTCAAAATTGATACCCATATCAAATTATTAAAAAAAAATTACGTCCGCCATCTTGGATTTCAAAAAGGATGGCATTTTCATAACAAACACCCCAATTAAACTCTAAAAATTGACACCAATATTTTATTTTAAAAAATACGTACACCATCTCGAAATTTACATTAAATAATAAAAAAGTTCACCATCTTCAATTTGAAATTACTATTTTTCGTTATCTGTGTTAGAATAAAGCTTGAAAGTATCGTTATCATTTTGAATAAAAATAGAACACCTAATAATATTAAGTAGGTATAAAAATATATAAAATGTCCAAACCCTCACGGCCCTGTGCGATTACCTATTAGATATTATTTTTTTACCGTCCGCCGTTCGGCGATCTTTATATAAACAAGATCAAGACTTGAAATCTCTCACAGCACACGTCGTATGCACCATTTTAAATAAATAATTAAAAAACAAACACGTGCTAGCCCCGAATGATGTTTCCCAAGCTACTAACATAGTTTTGTTCGCAGCTTGGGATCGGCATTCCCGCGTCTCGCCCCTCACACCCCGCACGATTGCCCTGTCTAGACGTCTTCGTCGGACGACTGTATGATCTTTAGACTGTGGCTTAGACCTTACAACCTTTTTTAATTTTACATTATTAGCTCATATACTATACCTATTCATGTTTATGAATTCAAATTATACATTTTTTTATTGGGGACTTTAACTTGAACAGACTCTTCTATATTATTAATATAATTAGCAGATTCTGCATTCAAATTCTCCATAAAATATTTGAATAAGGAATCTATTTAAAATTAATGAAATTATAATCACAGCAAATCTATTTATTTATTATTTATTTATATTTTAGACAAAATCCATACAAAATTTATTATCAATCAATCAATCAATCAATCATTTATTTTTGTGAACATAAGTAAAATAGGTGGTAAAATATATGTCATTAGTAACTATCTATGTTCTGCTGTAAAAGCATACAAAAATATTAAGCTTACATTAATTTAAATTAAATAACATCATAATAAATTAAACTAAATCACATCATATTGTATTAAATTGAATTACATCATATGAAATTAAATTAGATTACATCAAGATATCAAAAATTAAAATAAAAAATATTATAATCAAATGTCAGCTATGTCAATATTAAAATTATGTATTTACATCAGATATCAGGAAATAATAAACTGTCGATCATAAAATTCATTAATACTTGTCATTTAAAAAGTCTTCAATGGAGTAGTATGTCTTATCAACTAGAAATAGAAGTAATTTACGCTTAAAATGGCCGACATTTTCCTCACTTCTGATACCTTTTGGCAATTTATTATATATTTTTGGAGCCATTACGAAAATACTGTTCCTATATAGTGAGGTTTTAGATCCAACTGTTTGTAACTGGTCACAACGACGTTGACTACTTACTCTAGAAAATTTATGTAAATTAGTTTTGACGAACATGGATGTTTCGTATATATATAATGAAGGAACTGTTAATATTTTCATATCTTTAAAGAGTATTCTGCAACTGTCTGTACTCTTTAAATTGCAAATCGCTCTAATGCATCTTTTTTGGCACTTAAATACCTTATCTTTACCTGTTGCATTACCCCAAAATATAATTCCGTATCTCAATGTTGAGGCAACCAGGCCGTGATATGCTGTTAAGACTGTTGTTCGATTTGTGGTTTTACTTAACATATGCAAGGCATAGGAATATTTGTTTAATTTAGTACACACATTGTCAATGTGTGTATGCCATTTTAATGTGCTTTCTATATTTAATCCGAGAAATTTCGTCACTTTGGTCTCATTAATAGTTTTGTTATCATAACTAATATTTAAGTTCAGAATGTGGTTAAGCCTTTGATGGAAATTCATTATAACTGTTTTGTCTAGATTTATAACCAAATTATTATTCTGTAGCCAATTCACAACCGATTTTATGCTAGAATTAATATCTGTCTCTAGTGTAGTTAATTCATCACTATTAAAAAGTAAAGTACTATCGTCTGCAAACATAGTCATTGGATAAATTGAAGCTGTTGGAAAGTCATTAATATAAATAATAAATAGGGGAGGCCCGAGTACACTTCCTTGCGGCACTCCAAACGTTACAGTTCTCTGGTCAGATTTAAAAATTATTTCAGTTTTTTTACAAATCCTACTGACTACAGTTATTTGCTGCCTATTACTAAGATAAGATTCGATTAAATTTAATACATTTCCTCTAATTCCGTATTTGTTAAGTTTATTTAGTAATATTTTATGATCTACGCGATCAAAAGCTTTTGACATATCCATATAATAATTACTAAAACATCTTACATAATATTAGTAAAATTATGAACTAAACACTAATTCCAATATATTTCTCTCGGCATCATATTTATATCGGTATCGGAAATGCTGCCGCTGTCAATATTTCACAAACCATTTCGCATAGCACTACTCTCACTCTCATGTTCTTTTTATTATTTAATTGTACTTACGCCACCTACTCGATGTCCGTAAGTACGGCTACTGGGATCCAGCAGAATACCAGCGTTAGGCATATTTGCCTGGCACATGCTGAGCTGGACTCCCATTTGGTGCAATTTGGAGACACACACCGCACCGACTTTCCATGTTACATTTTAAAAGGTTGTTTGTTTTTTTTTTCGTTTATAATATTTTGTTCTGTTCTTTTTTTATGTAATTTGTGTTATATTTAATGTGCTTTTGTGTGTTGTGTCTTTTGTTGACTAATAAAAGTTTTATCTATCTATCTATTTATAAGTTCTAGAAGTAAATATACTTTAAGAAAAGTGTTGTTTGTCGGTTAATTATAAAGCCAGTTCTTACCTCCTGACTCCTTTCACAAAATTCTCCAACAAAATTGAAAAAAAAAGCATTCAATAAATCTTCCAATATTCGAATTACGATTTTAAAATTCCTTCACGCAATAATAAAATCTGAACTCATTCTTCATTCAATATCGTTCATCGTTCACTAATCAAATATGGAACGCTCCATTAAGCGCCTTGAATTGTTCTGCAAGCTTGAAGCGGGAGAGTGAACAACGAACGACATCATTCATTCACTTGTTCAATAGAGGCCGACTCAAAAGCTTGATTGGTAGTGCGAATGTATTGATATTGGTAACTTTTGGAGATTGATGACTTAATTATCTTGTTTGTATCAATTTTGTAATTAAATATTGGCTTTCAGAGGAAAATACTACATAATACATCCCGCGACATTGTTTGGTCAACACGTACTTATTTTATTTGCAACTAGTCGTTGCTTGCGACTTTGATCGCGTGGACATTACACGCATTTTCCCGGAATACAAAATAACCTGTGTGCACAAGCACACACCCATATTATCTTCTTATTCTTCTCAGTCGGTACGCTCTTGCCAGAGCGGTCGTGGTTGTCATGTCATCTTCATATCTGCTTGTTAGTGGTCATTTTGGTACACTCATGCTGCCCATAGCAGTATTTATTTGATCAGTCCATCGCATGGGTGATTTACCGCGTGGCCTGGTGCCTTGAACAACGAGGCGTTCGATGGAATCGATATCTCGCCTGAAGAGGTGACCGAAGAATTTGAGAATGCAAGTTTGAACATAGGCTAATAGACGTTGTCAGATGTGCAGTTTGTCAGAATCAGAATCAGTATCATTTATTTGTAAACGTCGAGTATGGATGCATTTGTGCGGAACTCGTTCTATGATACTCTGAGCATCTTTCTCTAGCACCACATCTCTATAGCGTCTATCTTCTTATTTTCTATTTCTTGCAGCGTCTATATCCCACACTATAAATAATCTAATTCATCCAGATCTATTCAGAAATATTAGCGTGATTGGTGATACTTATTTTGCAAATTGTTTACACTCTCAATTATGTAAACTCTTACACGACATTTTCGCTAAGATGCGGTGATGAACGGAGAAATCTTGATAATATGTTAAGATTTAACTCTCACCAATAATACTAGAGAGAAAGAGCATGACACACTGCGTCACAGTATATTTAAAAATGAATTTCTCAAAACAGGTTTTAACACCATCCGTATCAGAAAAAAGTTCGACGCCAAAATTTAGACAGAAATAATAAAAATGCATTGTTCGCAGCCAGTTATTAAAATCTTAAAGAACGTAAAATACGAATAAGTATATTGCGATCCGACCCTTATGTTATCGTAAAAAGATACCTAAAGTATTAATGAGTTTTTAATGTAACTGAATTACTACTTCTGGGGCGGAGAGAGTCGTGTAAATTAAATGGTTTTGCCGACGTACGGACCTACCGAATGAAAATGTAAAATGATGAGCCTTAAAAATATCCTGCAAATTCAGGGAACCTTTAAATTAGACAGGTACTTGCCCTCGTTATGATAATTTTAATGGTTGCTAGATTCGGTCGAAATATGCCAAGTTAGTAGGTACTGAGACGATGAGGAAGTTTAATAAATATTTTATGGACATTAAATGTAGATTTCGCCCAATACACTGTAAAGCTATAAAATCTCTGTAAAGGTTCTAATGAAATTGAATGAATTTAAGTACGTTTATTCATCAAGACTTTTGTTAAGACCTGTTAAATCGAAGAAATTGAGTTTTTTTTTATTGTGGAGGCTCGCGTTTTACTACAATCTCACCTGATGGTAAACGATGATGGTCGGAGTTAAAGCACGCTTTCCCAGAAGTAACCTACTTAAAAAAAACCCCAAATAATGGGTCTCTAAGCCAAGAATTGTAGCTTAGGATAGCTATAAAGCTATCAGGAAATACAAACTCTGGCAGGATCTGTTCTTTCTGCGACTCTTTTTCTGCTGCATATCAATGACCTACTTCGGCTGGGAGCAGTTGGGTACGCGGATGACAGCACAGTCTCACAGAGATACTTACCCAGTACTAGATCTGGCAGGGACAAAATTTCCACTTTCAGAAGGGCCATGGTAGAGCGCATGAATTCGACCTTAAATCTCGTTTCCCAATGGGGCGATGACAATCTGGTCAAATTCAATGCTCTGAAAACACAGGCTTGTCTTTTCAGCGTAAAAAGGAGCCCGTTTCAATTATCCGCTATTTTCTGAAGTGCATCTGTGCCAGTTACTAACCGCCTAGAGCTTTTGGGCATGGAGTTGTCGTCAGACCTCAACTTTGGCTCTACCATCGATTCCAGAGCTCAGACTGTAGCAAAAAAGCTAGGAATCCTACACAGCGTGAGGCGGTATTTCACGCCTGGAGAGTTTCTGAATTTATATGAAGCACAGATCCGTTCCTGCACGGAGTATTGCAGCCACTTGTGCGATGGCTCTGCAAAATACCAACTTGCTACACTGGACTCGATCGACCGCAGGGCTAAAAGGCTTTTAGGCGACAAGGTGCTATCGGGCAAGCTTCATAGCCTGGCTTATCGGCGAACCGTTGCTTGCCTGTCGGTTTTCTACAGATGTGTACTTCGGGGAATGTGCGCAGGAGCTCCATGACCTTATCCCTCCATCTCCCTTTCACTATCGGTCTACCAGACGCACGACTGGATACCACCCACACTTGGTTGATATATCGTCTTGTCGTACCAAGCGCTTCTCTTCCACATTTATTGTGCGCACTTCCAAGCTGTGGAATTCTCTGCCGGCTTCCGTGTTCCCTGCCTCTTATGACCTTTCAACCTTTAAAGCAAGAGTAAACGGGCATCTTCTGGGCTCACTCGTTCAACCGTCTATCCTCATCTATCGCTTACCATCAGGCAAGATCGTGGTCAAGAGTAGGCTCATTCTGAATAAAAAAAATCCATTCTTTAGCTGTACGTACCATGAAAGTATTCCCAAAACGTTTTGTGCGCAAGGTTCGAAAAACCTATCGAAAAAAATATATATTAAAGTACGCCATTAATTACACATACTCGTCATCTTGTACTGTCCCTTGGCTTAGCAGGAATAAAATACTATACTGTGGTATTTAAGCACCATCTTCGTTAAGAGATTTGATGGCGGTTTAAGGAAATTCTGAAAAAAAAAAAATCACTATTATTCTATTCCATAAATATAAAAAAATAGTAGACCCGGTTTCTTAAACACGAGATAAATAAATCTCAATATGTACGATCTTAAAACCATAACACTCTTTCTGCAGCAATTGGGTGAAAAGAGTCGGACCATTTTGCAAAGCGAGTAAAAGTTGGCTAATACCAATTTATTAATATGAGCGTGGCTGCGTAGCCCCGTAGCACTTAATCCACGTAGCAACGTAGCGGGAGCGTAGCGGAGTCGCGTAGCTAGTAGCCATTAGATGAAGTGTCAATCAGCTTTCTTTGAAATTTCTTTGAAATGGCCGTTGGCATGTAGAATCGAGGATTAATACCACTCCCTTGTTAGTTTTACGACCGATCCAGACGTGTTCCTCGATAAACTGCGTAGATATTATATTCAATAAAAAAAAAATATTGGAGTTCCATCATTTGAATTCGAAATTTATTTTAATCCTTACTAATATTATAAATGTGAAAGTAACTCTGTCTGTCTATGTGTTACGCAATCACACCTAAACTACTTAACCGATTTTAATGAAATTTGGTACGAAAATAGTCTAGAGCCTGAGAAAGCCTTTTTAATGCGAAAAAAGGGCTGTAAGGGGTTGAAATAGGGGACGAAAGTTTGTATGGAAATTACGTCATTTTTAAAGCTAGAAGCTTTAAAAATGATGAAACTTGTTTTTTAGACTTTTGATTAGATATTAATAAATACGACATTCAAATTATGTATGAGTTTTATTTTCAAAATAATTAGCCTAAAAATTAAATATGCTGCCAAAAGTCATTATACCGCGCGGACGAATTCGCGGGCACAGCTAGTTTACAATAAAAATCTAGTAAAGAAATTTTAGAGTTAAAATACTAATTCATACATAATATTTCACATTCTAAAATATTTCAAGTTATTTTCCCCAAATGCCTCTAAAACCAGCAAGAGAGAATTATGAGATCTGACATCACATCTTACTCTGCTCGGTCCCCAACGTGACGGCGAGATGTTTACCCGTCTAAGTAAAATTAAAGCAATCCATTGCCCGGAGGACAGCCAATTTGCTACTGCAAAGGCAGGGCTGGCAATATTATGTTCTATTAAATGAAAAATTGGCAAAAAATAATAGTTTTCTCACGATGATTTACGTGTAATATGTTGTAAAGTAATACGATTATAAGGCTCTTTAGAGGAGATCGTGGTAAAATAATAACTGCCACACAGTCGACCATATCTTCACACTTCATCTTTGACCACATCATCACTTACCATCAGGTGAGATGGTGGTCAAACGCTAGCTCATTAAAAAAATCTTCAACGTTAAGCAACGCTTGCCAAGGATAACCCGTGGATGGGTGCCCATGCTTCCGAAAGCTCTTTAAGCTGTTGGTTCAGGCTGTTGGTCTAGTGGACAGTGACTCTGACTGCTATGCGTAAGGTCGTGGGTTCGATTCCCACCCAGGACAAATGTTTGTGAGCACGATGATTTGTTCTTTGTCTGGGTGTAATTTATTTATTATTTCTTTAATTATAAATAATAAATGAATTAATAATAATAATTAATTTCAATTACTTTATTGTACACCTTACAATACACTTAAGGATACAAGTAATAAAACTAGCCTACAATGGGCGGTCTTATCGCACAGACAGAAATTATAGGAGATAGATTTAGGGCTGTCAGTGTAAAACATCATACATAATACTAACCAAACATCATAATATTAAATACATACCACAAAATATAATATATAAATGAAAAAAAATCTAAAATATGTATGTATTTAGAATATATGTATGTTTATCAGTTGTCTAGTACTCATAGCACAAGCTCTGCTTAGTTTGGTACTAGATGGCGTTGTGTGAAAGTTGTGGAATATTATTATTTTTACTATTTATCTTTGACAGTCGTTAAAAGTAGTTGGAAGACAGAAAATCTTACACTGGTCTTGTCAAGAGGTGTCGTGTTACCCAGTTAATGGGTTGTGGAGGTCAGATAGGCAGCCGTTTCATATGAAACACTAATAATAAGCGTCCGGTTAAACTGGAAGCCGATCGCGACATAATTCGAAAATTAGAAGCTCAAATTAGGCTCGCGTTTAATCAGTAAAAAAAATTTTTTTTTCAATATTCTTAACACACATTCGCGTGAGCACTTACCCTAACACCACATTACGACAGTAGAATTTTCCACGACGTACTCTTAAAAATAAGTGGCCCGTCCCTCGACGTACTGTCATAACGCACTATTTTAATTTCCCGCCTAACGACGTACTGTCAGCGAACGTGTTAAGTTCGCAATGACTTATATTTTGTAGACTGTACAATTTATGTGTATATTGAAGAAGGTTACTTATAACATTTGGGTAAAAAAAAAACGGCATTAGACAATTCCCTGCCGGAGTCTGTGTTTCCTGATAGCTATAACCTGGGAGTCTTTAAGTCAAATGTCAATAGGTTACTTCTAAGCAATTGTGCTTCATCTTCGACCACATCATCGCTTAAAAACAGGTGAAATCATGGTCAAACGTTAGCCTATCAACAATATAAAAAACTTTGCTAACTTACACCAAAATCTATTGTTGTAAGATACAAATTCCTCTTTCTTAGTATTTGTTATTCCTGTTATCTTTCGACCCACAACCGCGCCGTGGCAGTTGATAATACTAGGCATGACAAATAGCTCTTCTTATCTTTTTTCGCCATTCATTACTCGTTTTTGTCTTCAAGTTTTCCTTTACGACTTAAACCTGAATGAAACAATTTGTTTTTTTTTCTGTC
This sequence comes from Tholera decimalis, assembly GCA_943138885.2. Taxonomy (NCBI): domain Eukaryota; kingdom Metazoa; phylum Arthropoda; class Insecta; order Lepidoptera; family Noctuidae; genus Tholera; species Tholera decimalis. The sequence continues at coordinate 8,859,208 of OW964571.2, forward strand.
TCTATTGAGAGAGAGAGATTGTGAACGTCCTATTATTTTGGCAGACAATATAATCGTTGCACAAAATACGTATTTTATTCGATTGTACGAAAAAGTAGTAAGTAAACTAAGTCATTTTTTCAACTCGACTCAACTTTGACTTGATTGCTCTCAAACAAATTGACTGTTATTAATTTTTCACCTGTTTTTCATTCCACAATGTTGATAATATAGTAACAGAAAGCTCCAAAAAAAAAGCACTAAAGGACAATAATTACACACCTACTTTTGCAAAGCACATGAAGGGTTTAGAGGATTTGTGTTTTATGACAAACTTCCACTTGTTTCAAAAGATATATTTTATCAGATATATTTATCATATTGATAACATTGAATTGTCTGTCTGTGATTTCAAACTTACTGTGATTTCTCAAGAGCTTATTTACACGATACTAAAACCAAGGGCGGATCCAGCTTTGGTGCCAGGGGGGTCACATAATCGTGGTCAAGTCACAAGAAGTTATAATTTGTATTTCATGACTCCGCTGCCACTTGGCCATCCACTGCCGATATTTGTTTACAACGACAGAAACTGGAGTATTATCTAGTAACAATGTTTTTTTTAAATTTTAATTAGTTGTCCACCTAGGTCCTGGACCCAGCCCAGGGGGGGGGCATGACCCCATGACCTCCCCCCTGGATTCGCCCTTGACTAAAACACATACAAACATTTTTAATTCTGTGTCCGTCTATCTTTTTGTTTGTCATTTTTCTTAGAAATATTCTTAATTCAATTTAAATACCCAGTAGGGATTCACAAAAAAAAACATCTTTATTTCAATAAAGATGTTTATTTAGCAAATAGGTTGTAAATAATACTTTTACTCGTAATTTTTTTACGTAAATGTAAACTAGACGAGGCCGGTGTTTCCTAACTGACTTCCTTGAGAAGAAACACCGAAACCAACTCAGAGGTCAACGTTTCTTTTCATTAGCTTACTCAAACGATATTCTTATTAAAATTTCTTATATTACTGCACATTTGTATGGCAGCCCTGAGCTACACCGCGGCCACCGGGTCAATTCTGACGTTTACTTATTTTAATAAAACTCCACAAACGTACAAATTTCATCTTATTAGAACACTGCTAGAAATATGTATACAGCCGTTATGTAATAAGGCGAGTGACCTACATACATGGTAATGGATTATTATGTTTTTTTATTATTCCAAATGAGCCCAATCTTAATCTTGATTGTGCCCCCTAAGATACAGGCCTTGTCTAGTTTTGGGGACAGGGTTGAAACATTAGTTTCAACCCTGTACAATTCTTCTTGGCGTGTCGGTGGCAAGTATATTTTATATTAGATTGGCCCAAAACTCAGCTACGCGAACTCCGCTCAAGGTCGTCAAGAGTCCAGGTGACGAGGCAGTCATGCAGAACAAGATAGGAGGTGGGCCATTATCTGTGGGGTCACGTCACGTAAACGTTTCAGATCTGAGTCATCTGTAAATCCCCATCTGTAGAGATTATCTTTGCTACGGCCGAGTTACCCTGTACACTAGTTCATGTGTATTTAATTTGTTCGAATCTAAATTTTTGTCAGAGCAATGACATTAGAATTTGTGCTAAATATATTTATTTCGGGCACGCCGCAATTGCGGCGGTAAGACCCCTCTTTGAGGAGTGGCTAGATCGGCGTCACGGCGTCCTGACCTACCGCATGACGCAGGTCCTCACCGGACACGGAAGTTTCGGGAGGTACCTGTGTCTGATGGGTAAGGAAGAGACGCCTGGGTGTCACCACTGCGAGGGTCGCCCTGAGGACACAGTCGAGCACACGGTGCAGGACTGCCCAGCTTGGGCAGAGCACCGACGTGTCCTCACGGCGACAATAGGCGGAGACCTCTCGCGCCCGGCCTTGGTCGAGGCCATGCTGCGGGGTGAGAGGGAGTGGGAAGCGGTCGCCTCCTTCTGCGAAGCAGTCATGCTTTCGAAGGAGGAGGCGGGCCGCGTGAGGGAGAGGATGGCGTCCTCCCTCCAGCCCAGCCGCAGTGGTAGACGCCCACGGCGTCGGACGTCGGCCGACGATCTCCGGCCACCGTAGGCGCGGGCATGCGGACAGCGAGTAAAGGGCAACTCGCTGTCCGACCATGGACCATGCCCGGGTCGACGGCGCGTCGTGTTCCACGCGCGCCTCAAAGAGCGTCAGCAACATGACGAGGCCCCCTCTGCAGAGGGCCGAAGCCTGCCGGGGTCGTGGGACTCATCCCGTTACCGTGGCCCCGGTATGTAAAGGGTTATTGAAGGAACACCGTGGATTTTAGTCAGTAAAAGTCTGACAGTCCCTCCCACCCTGCCCGGGGTGGGAGGACTTATTTGATAATTTTACCACGTTAAAAAAAAAAAATATATATTTATTTATTTATTTATTATAGTTACTATCTCGGTCACACCTGATGATAAGCGATAGATGATGTCACGATGGAACGAGCGAGCCTATAAGATTTTTTTTTACAACTTTCACACAACGCCATCTAGTCCTAAACTAAGCAGAGCTTGTGCTATGAGTACTAGACAACTGATAAACATACATATATATTTCTAAATACATACATATTATAGATAAATTACACCCAGACAAACAACAAATGATCGTGCTCATCACACAAACATTTGTCCGGGGCGGGAATCAAACCCACGACCTTGTGCATAGCAGTCAGGGCCACTGACCACTAGACCAACAGGCTTGTCATAAGATGCCTGTTCAATCTAGCTTTATAGGCTGATGAGCCATAGGGGTAGGGACACAACATATTTTCTATGTGTTTTCGCTGCCTGCGACTCTATCCGCACAAATCACGATTTGATTGGTCTTGTTCTTGCATTTTTCAAGACCAAGACCAAGACTAGGAGCGCAATACCAAGACCAAGACAAGGTATATTGATGCAAGACCAAGACCAAGACTGGCTAAGTCTCGTCTTGGTCTTGCATTTGGGCAACACTAGTCCTAAGAGGCATTGCACAGAGCGGGTTCCGAAGTAGTACTTTAGAAGTAACAGGTTTTCTATTTATTTATTTTTATTGCATAATTTTAGGCTATTATTGTCCAAAACAATGTACGTAAATATTTTTCTAACAACAAAATAAAACTAACTGAAATAAATTTCTAAATAAAATAAAGATTATTTACAGAATATTTTATTAGTCACTAGCTGTGCCCGCGACCACAGACTACTTAATAGTTACTACGTCCGCGACTTCGTGCGCGCAGAATAGTGACTTTCGGCAGCAATTTTTAGGCTAATTATTTTGAAAACAAAAGTCATACATGATTTGAATGTTGTATTTATTAATACCTATCTAATCAAAAGTCTAAGAAATAAGTTTCAAGCTTCTAGCTTTAAAAATGACGTTCCAAACAAATTTTCATCCCCTATTTCAACTCTTTACAGCCCTTTTTCGCATTAAAAAGTAACCTATGTCCTTTCTCAGGCTCTAGACTATGTCCGTACCAAATTTCATTAAAATCGTTTCAGCAGTTTAGGCGTGATTGCGTAACACACAGACAGACAGAGTTACTTTCGCATTTATAATATTAAAGTAAGGATTATCATCATCAATCTGCTTAGCCTTTTACCTTATACTATATTGGGGTCGATTTCCAGTCTGACCGCAGCTGAAGTGTGTTTTACAAGGAGCAGCTGCCTATCTGACCTCCGCTGCCCAGTAGCTGGATAACACGATTCCCCTTGACCAGACCGACTATACAACGTGTAACGGAAACCCGATATCTATCCAAAAGGACTGAAGACAACATCTGGTATGGAGTCTCTATGCAAAGTTTCAGCTCAAAATAAGTGACTCACAGAATTGACCCCAAATTATTGATTTCATATGTTTCTTGAATACCAGTAATAACAAACGTGTCACAGCACTATGAGGGTCATCACTTTCCACGTCACTTGCCAATAAAACGATAATTCTCTTCATTCTTCTTAATTTAAAAAATTCGGTCTCTGGTATCAATGTATTGAAATTTCTAATATGCTCCACACATGTAGACATAGGATTAGAAAACCCTTGCCATATCATTTGTTATCATCCAAAGAAGCCGTGCACTCGGTATGTATATACCCTTTAAATTACACGTTGTTTACTAGGGGAGTTGTGCTTAAGATGACATACTTTTTCTTTTGAGACAAATATTTGAAATAAATAAAGTCATGTGAGATCAGAATATTGCGTTTATTCTTAAATGAATCATAATTAACACAATTATTTTAGTTTTAGAACAACCAACTTTGAGATATTCCTCGAAGCGCTACCATTTTGAAGCGCACCTAATGAAGCGCTCCTTTTTTATTCCTCGGAGCGCTCCTTTTAGTAGCGCTCCCGATACCATGTTATCGGAAAAGGAGCGCTCCGAGGAATAAAAAAGGAGCGCTTCATTAGGTGCGCTTCAAAATGGTAGCGCTTCGAGGAATACCTCCCAACTTTATATAAAATTTTAAAAAAAAATTACATAAATCATACTTGGTTTGACATGTGTAAGACGACATAACTATTGGGTAAAATGACATATTGTGTCATGTTCTCACTATACTATGTCAGATGATATAGTATGCCATCTTACAGCGATGTCTTGTATCATCTTACACAATGGGATACGCAAGTTTCGTTTTATTTGTCGTGACAAAAACTTGAGGTTAGAATACACATTTATCGATATTTGTAACACATAATAATCCTATTACACATTCAAAACTAATTTAACCAGAAAATCCTTACCTTACGCATATTTTCACCACCAAACGAAAGGGCAACCAAAACTTTTTTCAAATCAAAATCACGAAAACATGCGACATCTATAGGTACTCTCTTAAATGTCACAGGACACCATTAGCGCGTGTATTTAAACCAATATGATTGGTGTGTCATCTTATCTAACTATGTCATCTTGAGCACAATTCCCCTATATGGCCTGTACTACTTTGGCGCTTAAGATGAATCTAATGGTATATCATTAATTAACATTTATTCTGCCGATAAGAATACCGAAAGCGCCAAAAGATATGTTTACAAAACATACAACTAATAACATAAATACTGACGGACAATATTCCTCTCTCTCTTTCTCTGAAGCATTCGAGAAAAAGTTAATGAGATTTTGATACAGCCAGTACGTACTCTGAAATCGTATTCTCACGTCAGAATTACATTGGGCTTAAAATATACCACACTCGTCGGAAATAATTCAGACACATGACACATTTATTTTTGCCTGTTGCAAATGGTACCCATATCACATAGAACATTCATGCCTAACCTATACAAAAAATAACAGAAGTTATCTCTCATTAAACTTTCAGTAGATAATTCTCTGGAATGCGCTTCTTTTGGCGATCCAAAAGCTAAGGAGTGGAATTCCCTGCCAGAGTCTGTATTTCCTAAGAGTATAACCCAGAGATCTTTAAGTCAAGAGTGAATAGGTTACTTTTAGGCAAGCCTCTTTCGACCACATCTCTGCTTACTATTAGGTGAGATGGTGGTCATACGCGAGTTTATCTATATCTTCTATACTTATAATAAATCTGTAGAGAGGTCAATTCTGTACATGAAATATATTTACAAAATAACTATCGGAGGGTGATTAGGGATCGATACTGATGCCAAAAATGCAATCAGTAAAATTTTTGTCTGTCTGTCTGTCTGTCTGTCTGTCTGTCTGTCTGTCTGTCTGTATAACCGTTATAGAAACAAAAACTACTTGACGGATTTTAACGAAACTTGGTACAATTATTTTTCATACTCCTGAGCTGGTTATAGTATACTTTTCATCACGCTACAATCAATAGGAGCAGAGCAGTGAAAGGAAATGTTGGGAAAACGGGAGAAGTTACTCCATTTTTTAAGCTTCCGTCGCGTATGCAACCTTAATGGTTAAAGCTACACAGAAATCATTTATGACGGAAATGTTCTCCTTAAAATTATATAAAAAATATCCCACGACAGCATATGTCTATCTTTTATGGTTGACTCACAATAACACGTGTAACTCCCGATAGCTTAGCAGTTCGAAGCTTTCTGAATATTATTCTGCTCCGAAATTTAAAACCACCACAACTTTGCAATGGAACTCGGCTAAAAGTAACCCAGTTGCAACAAAATATAATCGAGGCTCAAATTTTAACAGGTTGCGGTGCAGGAGAAACCGTCTTTACTCCCAGAATTCCCATAATACCAAATAATTTTCCATTCCAATTTAAAAGAACGCAATTCCCAATATCGGTGTGTTATGCAATGGCTCAATGCAATAAGGCTCAAGGGCAGACTTTTCATGTTGCTGGAGTAGATCTCGGTGTCAGTTGTTACTCGCATGGTCAGTTGTACGTCGCTCTTTCCCGGGTTAGCAGTTCTAGAAATCTTTATGTTCACGTGCCGGACGGGTCAACTTTCAACATAGTTTACCCGGAAGCTTTACGCTGAAGTATTTTCGTTCTATAGGTACTTAAGGCTCATGTGAACGTGATCTAAACAATATTACCAATACATTAACTTAATAACACACAAGGAGTTACATGTTGACGGAGTCGCGGGCACAGCTATTAACAATAATATTGTGCGGTTCGGTATTGCTATATTTTTCAACAGTATTATAGATTGACATATTATATTTCCCTACTAAATTACGAAAGTTAATCTGTCTGTTACATGAAAATCACTGAACCGTGAGGAAGGACATAGGCTACTTTTTTTTACGAAAAACGACGGAAACGTGGACGAAGTCGCGGGCAACAGCTATCTATACTAATAATATAAGGCTGAAGAGTTTGTTTGTTTTTTTGAACACGATAATCTTAGGAACTACTAGTTCGAATTGAAAAATTATTTTTTAATTAAATAGTCAATTTATAGAGAAAGGCTATAGGCTATATATCATTACGCTAAGGCCAATAGGAGCGGAGCGCCAATGAAGAATGCTTCAAAATCGGGGTTAAATTTAACGTTAGCCTAAAGTAACTATTCCACGCGGACGGAGTCGCGGGCAAAAGCTAGTCAACAATAAAAAAGAAACAAATAAGGACAATATTATAGTATTTATTTTCCGGTCAGTTTTTTAGGGTTCCGTAGCCGAATTGCACAAAACGGAACACTTATAGTTTAGTCATGTCTGTCTGTCTGTCCGTCCGTACGTATGTCACAGCCATTTTATTCCGAAACTATTAGGACTATACACGTGAAACTGATAATATTTTTTTATGAAACCTATTCGTATGTGGTATCTATAGACAGGTCTTTGAAAATGACATTCAGGTTTCTAAAATCACTTTTCCATAAAGTTAGTCGTTTCAAAGATATACGTTTCCAACGTGGTAAAATGTGTCCGCCCCCTCTAACTTGTATAATAATAGACTCAAAAATCTAAAAAATATATGTCTGTAGATCTTAATGTAAACTTTCAACCAAAATTAGTTTGAATGAGATCGGGTCAGCAGTTTTTGAGATACAGTTCTAAAACCACAAATATAACCTTGTAATTCATACAAACACTATGAAAAACAAAGTTATTTGGCGTAGTTACTACGGAAACCTTCATGGGCGAGTCTGACTCATACTTGGCCAATTTTTTACTGATAATAGGAAAGGAAGGAACATCGTGGGTTTTTAGTTAGTAGGAGTCTTACACTCCCTTCCGCTCCACTCAAAGCGGCAGGAGTCATTTTATGATTTTACCCTTACAAGAAAAACAAACCTATTCTCTTTATATATATCAAAACCTTCAAACACATCTACAACTTTATACGGGAAACATGTCCTGAAACACGGTCCGTTAAGCTTTAACATTGTACCAAACTAACAACCTCTCTTCTGAATTCGAAGTCACGACTTCATACGATTCTGTGGACTTTTAAAGTCACCGTTTATAGGTGCATCTTTAGCGTCCATAAAGTGGGCTGTAAAGGGTAAAGAGCCTCGTGGAAGCTTGAGTGTGTGCCTCATTTTATATTACTAGTGAGGGATAATGTTTTAATACTTTGATAAGGTCTGTTTTGAAAGGGGACGTAATGCGTTTTATACGATAATTTAGCACTATAAACTATTGTGTAAATGTGAACTACATAGGTTGTAATATTTGATTTAAACATGATTATCTGGCAGTTTGAGTACCCAAACTTCCTTATCTAGGTATTGTTCGTCAAATCGTTGGTCGAACCTTAAAGTTGAAAGTTGATCTGACTTGAATGATTGAAAATCTGTGAGTGTCTTTCGTCAACATACCTACTGTAACCTGCAAGGTTCCCATATTATTTGACCAGTATAGATTGTATAGACTTCAAAAGAGACTTTGACCTCTGACTTTATTTCTGTGTTTCTTCTCAAGGTAGTCAGTTACGAAACTCCGGCCTCATCTGGTTTAAAATTACGAAAAAATTTATGTGTAAAAGTATTACCCACTTAAATCTGTGAGCATCTTTCCTCAAAAGATCGCCTTAGACGGTAACCTACAAGACTCCCATAATTATATTTTAATCAGTATAGATTGTATGGACTTTAAAAGAGACAGACCCCTGAGTTTGCTTCAGTGTTTTTTCTGAGGGTAGTCAGTTAGGAAACACCGCGGTCTCATCTAGTTTAAAGTTACGAAAAAAATTACGTGTGGAAGTGTTATTGAATAACCAAATTGCAATATAAAGATCATTTATCATTTTTAATAATCATTTTGTAAAATAAAGATATTTTATATAGTAATAATAATAACTAGGCCTCCTAGTGGTTAAAAAGGTAATGATATATACATAACCTGTATTCCAGGAACAGTGCCTTACCTAATTCTTATCTACTAGTGCAATGAATCAGTATGATTATGTTGGTGATATTATCTACTTTAAATAGAAAAATAATAGTAAAAAATAATAAATACCTATAAAAATTAAAAGGTAAACATAAAAAGAAAACTATTTTAATTTTAATGGAATCGATGCTGGATGAGCTAAAGTTTATAATATGTGGGGTATGTAGGTAATCATATCATATATACATGGAAATAATTGAAATCAAAATTTGATTGAATTTCGATTTCAATTATTTCCATATTCGATTATTTCCAATTTAGATGAACTCATTGTCACTGTAAAACTGCAAAAACTGTTTGATATGATATATCTCGCTAGATTTTAATCTATCACTAAGTTAGGATTCGTACCTTTCTGCTTGTAATTTAACTCATTATATTTAGATAGATTATAATCTACCGAAGTCACCCCCCATAAAGATCCCGTTGCTGGAACGTAAGTTCATAGCTAGGAGGCAGTCAGTTATTGCTGAAACTTACTGAATATCCAATTAATGTAACCTCAGGGTATGTAATAAACCAAGTTCATTGACAAAGTAACGGTCGGCTAGTCACAGATTGATCAAAGTTACGCTCAAATTGATTCTGGAAACTATGTGGCTGTCTTTGGGTCCCTTGACCCCTCTTGGGTTGGGTGCAAGATTTCTGTGGTTTCATTAGGATTGAAATGGGTGTTAAATGTTGCCAGTTCAATAATATAGCTAATATAATAAAAAATACGTTTTATAAACCTATTGAATTTTGAAAATCTAGATTTTTATATCGGGTGGATCACGAAAACTGCATGCAAGGCACTTGCTGGGCAGAAATATCCACGCAATGAGTGCCTGAGAATGGACGGCGCCACCGAGGCTGGCCCAGGAAAATATGGCAAGACGATCTAGACGCACATTGCGTTTGGTTGGTCCGAAGTGGTGCTCGAAAAGAGAACCTGGAAGGATTTAGGGGAGGCCTTTGCCCAGCAGTGGGAGATTAATGACTAAATAAAAATAAATCATTACTACACGAGTCCAGAGCTCAGACTACAGCAAAAAAGCTGGGCAAAGCTGGGCAAAGCTCAGCACAGCATCCTAAAAATTATTGCAAGCTTGCTAGATTGCGAGTTTTCCCTGCAACACTATCTGCGATCTAAATCCTGCGTATTGAAATGATGAATTATTATTATGTTGCTGTTTTTTATTGCTAATAATAGGCTCGCGTTTGAACACTATCTCACTTGATGGTAAGTGATGATGTGGTCGAAGATGGAGCACTCTTACTTAAAAGTAACCTATTCATTCTTGACTTAAAGACCCCTAGGTTATAGCTATCGGGAAACACTAACTCCGACAGGGAATTCCACTCCTTACCCGTACGCACAATTAAAGTATTCCCAAAAGGTTTTGTGCGTATGGGTGGGATGTCCTCTATGTAACGTAATGTAATGTATGTGTTTTTCGATTATGTAAATTATCATCCCCCTTTTACTACCGGTCTACCAGCTGTGTACTGCATACCATTCACACTTGATCGATATACCTCCCTTTCGTACTAAGCGCTTGTCTTCTAAATTTATTGTGTCACATATGACCCGTCAGCCTTTAAAGCAAGAGGGAACAGGCATCTTCTGGGCTCGCTCGTTCGATCGTAGACCTCATCTTACACTTACCATCGGGTATGATATTGAGTCTTGGTTACTTAAATAAATAACGGGAAGAAAAAAAAGAGTTTTAAGTAGTTTATAAGTATCAATTGTTAGATGCTTAACCATTATAGATCTTGATATCTATAAATTAAATAAAGTGAAATTGAATTGAATAGTTTTGGAGTCAATTCCCTATGACCATTTTATATTTTTACCATTGGATAGACTCGCCCCATTACATATGAGTGGTAGAGAATGTGTTTTGTAGGAAAATTTTCCGGATATTTTTTAACCAATAGAAATGCTTTGGAGTACGTATTTCGCTGAAAAATGTAACGCGCAAGCGAAGCCATGGATTTATCGTGGTTATACATTTATGTTTATCTGTTTAAACCTACATGGATTACAAACGTATAATAAATCATAGATCTTTGTTTTTTCGACGAACCATTGGTCCTGAAATGACCAAAACCCTTGGTAATAAATACCATTAAAACCCCAGAACACAAAACAAATGACAACCCCATGCTCCAGAAACATAAATCTTGCAAATAATACATCCTCTTGAAATTCCCGTTCTTAATAATGTTTTGAAAGCGGTCGCCATTACGAGTTGACAGATAAAAAACATGGCCGCCAAAATTAAAAACAAAATTTCGTAAATCGAATTTGATGAATGCTGACTGTTTTTTTTTATTGCCCAAGGGTGCTGTTTACGTAACATGAAGGTCAAATGTCGAAAAAAGAGTGATTTAATAAGCTTTATTGTTTTAAAAGGAAGAGTCGTAGAGTAAAAAATAGCAGTGTATTAATTGGTCAGTGATATTTTTGTAACATTTATTTGACAGGTAATTTTATTTAGTATGTTGGCAAGTTTTTAATATTTTTGTTTTGTCTGATTTTAATAATATTATGTTTTATTCAGTGATACTTTTTTGTACTTAATCAAATAAATGAACACTTTAAAAAACACTACCTAAATTTCGAATCTGAAATTTTTTAATCAATTGTTTCGGTATATTTTTTTTTAATTCATAACTGGCTCGCGTTTGACCACCATCTCACCTGATAGTAAGTGATGATATGGTATATTAATTTTTACTATAAATATGATTGTTAATTTTACTATACAACGTGTAACGGAATAAACGCAATTCCTGAAAGTAAGAATCGGCTTCTGATTCGATATCCATTATTTTATCCCCTCGTGATACAGTTTTATACTAGTACGAGTGGATAGGGCGAATCAGTCTAAAGACAGCCAAATCATAACCATATTTACATTGTACGTTCATATTCAACGATCTGTTTATTTTTGTGTTTATTATTAAGTTACTCTGTATGGTTGTCTAAATTTGTGTGAATAAATAAAAAAAAAAAAAAAATAGGTGTTAAATTTTGACGGATTTTTTTTACAAATTAATACAATCCTTATTCAAGGAAATGCGCTCGTGTGCGTGTCGGCCGCTAACATTGCGTGAGTGTAGTCTGCGTAGGAATATTGTATGACGCACATACGTTTTGCGTTTAGTAAGGATAATTATTTTATAAAAAAAGTTCTATTTTTGAGGTTTCAATTTATTTACTTACGGATGTTGTTTAAACTTATAATTTAATATTCTAATTGGGGTGTCTGAGGTATTGTGCTTAATCTGTTACACTTTGTATAATTATAAATTATCTTAATTTATCATATACACATGTACTTGTATAAGATTTGTAACTCAACTTCATGCTTCGAAAAAAAAAGCACAATGGAAATAACAAAAGGAATAACACTTACAAATGATTTACAGAATTAAATCAGACAAATACATACCAAATTAATACTTCAGAAAAAAAAAATGTAGTAGTAATTCCGCTTTTTAGCAAAGAAAAAACACTAGATTCAGAGACGTGTAATTTAGCTTTGATATTATAGTTGGACAATTAGAAACCAAGACACAAGTACTCACTATATCACAAGTATCACTTATACAAATATCGAGGTTGCGGGAATGTTGAATGACCACGAACTGTAAGAGTAACTGAAGGAATAAGGTGAGGTTTTAGTCAGTAGAAGTCTGACACTCGCTTCCGCTCCATCCAGGACGGGAGTTCATTTGATGATTTTCCCACCGACAAAAAAGTCATATGTACTCACTATACATTTTGTATGATACACAAAATACTTTTGACAATAACACTACTGTCTGCATGTTTGTAGATATGATCTTATAGGACAACTTAATACCCGTCAAGTCAAGACTAATATTTGCGAAAGCTTGTCAGTATGTATGGATGGATGTTTGTTACCCTTTCACGCTAAAACTACTGAACGGATCTGAATTAAATTTATTAAGTAGGTAGGCTATTTTTTATGAGGAATTCCCACGAGATCAGGATTTACACGGGAAAACCTTCCCAAAAACATAAATCTTGCAAATAATACATCCTCTTGAAATTCCCGTTCTTAACATGTTTTGAAAGCGGTCGCCATTACGAGTTGACAGATAAAAAACATGGCCGCCAAAATTAGAAACAATATTTCGTAAATTGAATTTGATGAATGCTGACTGTTTTTTTATTGTCCAAAGGTACTGTGTACGTAACAAGGAGGTCAAATGTCGAAAAAAAGTGACAATTTAATAAGCTTCATTGTTTTAAAAGGAACACCTTCCCATGCGAAGGAAGTCGCGAGCAGAAGCTAGGAGTACGACAAACAACGGCAAAGTAAAATTATTATGCATTAGAAGTCCACAGCTTAAAGGGCTAGTTACAAACCGTTGTTTTAAGGAGACTAGTAATTGTTTTCTCATTAATATATATATAGCGCAAAAATACAGTTCTGTCTTCTAAATTATGTCATTAAAGCTAAATGAATATTAAAAGACAATATTTAGTTTTAATTCCGGAGCATTTTCAGGAGATATATACATACAGCAACTGGCTGGTAACATTGCTGAAATGAACTTGGCGTCTTTTTGGGTATTTTTAATCTACATTGATTGTAGTGGTATCTTCTAATATATAAAAAAAAAATCTGTTCGTTAGTCTTGCTAAAACTCGAGAACAGCTGGACCGATTTCATCAATTATTTTTGTATAATGTTCCCTCTCGCACAGGAAAAGTTTAAAACAGAAATCAGGGATAATAAAAAAAACGACGGTACGAAGTTCAACGGGTCAGTTAGTAAATAATATAATAAAAATAAATAAATAGAATAGCAATAGAAGTTTCAAGATCTGATATGCACTAACAGGCACGACAAAATAGAAATATAAGTAAATAGAATATACAAAAACATAGCACTAAGCGTTCAAATAAATTTTAATATTATTTATTTAAATAGAACGGCCGAAACCAATGACACTATTTAATATAATTTATTTAACACATTCATGCATTCTTTTCACACATTCCGACGGTGCATCAAAAATATCTTTCTTTTGTTTCATTTAATAAGTACCCACCCAAAAAATTACATCTTAGACTGTTCGGTCCGACGTGAAACAGAACGCACCCTTTTGACATAAAGAATTTGATTTTGACATTACTTGACTTGACAGAGAGACTTTGGTTCCGTTGTTGGAAAAAATGCCGGTCATCGGGCCCTCTTGAGCTAAATATAATTGGTAAAATATTGTTGGATTCGCCTGTTGAGACCGATAATTGGGTCGCGAATTATCTATTTGTTGTTTGAAGTTGAAATCCCCATTTTGTCGAAAACCCCGGGATATTGTCGGAACATATCGCCTTATTGCGTCACCTCGTGGCACGCGCTTGGTGGAAACGAGTCGGGTGTGATGCTGAGTTGGAACCGCGCCATCTGGAGACCGGCGCCTTGTGAACGTCCACATACTTGACTTACATCACACTTTTCAATTACTCATCTCATATTACATACAAACCACACTTGGGGCGTGACCTTGGAAGGTCGCAGTTGGCGTCCCCAGCACTCAGGTTAGTGTACCATTATTATATAACCTTGTTTATTGTTTGAAAAGCAACGGTACGCTCCACGTATCGTGGAAGGTTCCGGACACGTCCAGTTACCGTTGGCTGGCCTATTGCAGTCCTGAACAAAGTGGTAGCAGGCGTGGCTCTTATAAGATCCACTGATTCATTCTGGTAGTAGGCGTGGCTCTTATAATATAAGATCCACTGGTTTAATTGGAAGTTTTGAATATTGTTGAAAACTTAAAACTTAAAACTTGAGTTCAATTACTTAACATAACTTATATAACTTAATAAGTTTGAATATATTGCTTTGTCAGCCGGGCTCAAATAGTACTTGTAGTTTGTACTGTAATTTGTAGTGCTAGCCCCTTGGTATTGAATTGACAAGTAAGATTTATTTGTGAAATTAGGAATTGGTTGTATTTGGTACATAAGTTGGTATATTGTTGTAAAAGTTGTTTGGTATAATTGTTGCAATTAATAATTGAATGTCATTGATCTGAATTTGAAAGGTTATCTAAATAATAATTACACATAGTCTAACATAATAGGACTTGAATTGTGTGTATTGGTTATTGCATTTATAGTAATTATTGGATTGTTGTTAGAGATTCTCCGGCTCAATATTATACAGTCAATTGTTGTGCTTCTTGATATTTATTTGAGGTTGATCCAGCATTGTATTATACATTCAATTGTTATTTATTTTGTAACTAGCCATCCTTAGCAAGCTAGATTCATACTTGGAATAAGTACAGGGTCGGATTTGGACTTGAAATAATTGAATTTAAGTTGTTATTTGGGTGAAATTATTTGGTCGGCTAACAAGTCATTGCTGTTTGTTTAATATTTGATTGTTGGTTGTTGATTGGTGTTTTGTATTAATATTTGATTGTTGCAATGGCCTCATTAAGGGCAGTCAGGGAGGCTGCTGCGGGATTGACCTCACAGTTGAGATGGTTCACATCGGCAGCTGCAACTGTTGAGCGTGTGGAATTGGAAGAGCTCACCCTTGCTCGGTATGGGCAAGTGATTGAGAGGATCAAGTCAGCTGATGCTGCGCTCACGCGCTTCAACGAGTACATCATGGACGTGGATTTGGGGGTGATGGATCAGACAGCCCGCGATAAGATTTTGGGTGACTATGACCAGATTATCCACCTGGGGGATGTCATATGTCTACGAGCGCGGGAAATTTTGAAGAGCCGGGTGCCTGATGCGGCCAAGCCGCAGACCCCTGTTGTTGCAGGCCCTGGACTATTGAGTAGGCTGCCCACCCTGGAGCTGCCACATTTTGACGGTCGCTTGGACCACTGGCTGGGCTTCCTAGATCTCTTTGAGAGTCTTGTCGATGCACGCTCGGACCTCGGACCTGCCCAGAAGCTGGCCTATTTATTGTCTGTCCTGGAGGGCGAAGCCAGAGCCTTGGTGCAGCACTTGCCGGTGACGGATTCCTCTTACCCGAGCGCTCTGGAGCTTCTCTCCCGACGGTATCAGAACAAGCGCTGCCTGGCTGATGTGCACATCGACCAGATTTTGGGGCTACCGGCCATTGTCAGCACGTCGACGTTGCGCACTGACTTGCTGAACCCGTTGGTTTCAGCAACCAACGCTTTGAGACGCTTGGAGTTACCGGTGGAACATTGGTCCTACTTGTTGGTGCACATAGTGCTGCAATTGCTCCCCGCGGAGTTGAGGTCACGTTTTGAGCAGAAGTATGGTGGGGATAGTGCCACCCATCTTCCCCCCTTTGACGACCTCCTCAAATTTTTGGAAGACGAGTGTCGGTTTGCGGATAACACTCGTGGCGCCACGGGGTCACCCCCACTACATTCTCAGCCCAGAGACCAGGGACGGACTAGGGCTCGGGGGCCTGTTGATGTTCCCCCCGCCCCCCGTTTTGCTGGCACCCAGAGTCCTCGGGCTAGGGGGCCTGTTGATGATCGCCCCGCCCCCCGTTTTGCTGGCGCCCGGAGTCCTCGGGCTAGGGGGCCTGTTGATGATCGCCCCGCCCCCCGTTTTGCCGGCGCCCGGAGTCCTCGGGCCAGGGGGCCTGTTGATGTCCGCCCCGCCCCCCGTTTTGATGGTGCCCAGAGTCCTCATCATTGTGACTTTTGTAAGGCAACAGGGCATGCCATGGCGCGTTGCCCGGCCTTTTTGAATTTGCACGTAAGTGCCCGCCGCCGCATTGTCAACGCACGCCGTTTGTGCTTCTCGTGCTTGGGGGCCCACTTTCATCGGGACTGCCCCGACCCCCGCCCGTGTAGAATTTGTAAGGGGTCCCACTTGGAGATTTTGTGCGCCAACCGCTCCAGCAGACCAGCTTCTGAGGGGGGTTCGTGCAAGGGGGGGTACCCCGGAGACGAGCACCGGGCTGAGACCCGCGATTCTGTACGCCGCACTCCACCCCCCGCGCAAGTTGAACGGGAGCCCCACGAGCGCCATTTGGTCTTCCCTCGTCAGGGAGAACGCGCATTGGCTGCTAGGCAGCAGTGGCCGGGTCGGCGCCGCTGCCTTTCCCCTCCGTTGGCGGAACGTCCCCGGCTGGAGTCGCGCCCTCCGCCATTCGGGCATCCGGTGGGATATGCCCCTCCAGTAATGGCGAGCGGCTCGGGACACCGCGCAGACGAATATTTGGATTGTTGGCCTCGTCGTGAACGAAGGCAGCCTGGAAGCGGCGATCGGTCGCCGCCCAGGCATCACTAAGAGATTGACGCCTGCCCGCTAAAGGACCCCCCCGATCAAGACGGTTTTGTTGCCAACAGCCTCGGTCAAGGTCTGGGGACCCTTGGGTGACTAAATTGTGGTCCGTGCCATTTTGGGCACGGGAGTCCGGGGTTGCCTTTTGTCGTCTTGGTTAGCGGGACAGGTTGGCCTGAAGGTGAACGACCTTTCAGGCAGGATTTGGGGAATTGGCGAAACGGCTGTCACCACTGTTGAGGGAAGGACCTGGTTTGAAATCACCCTTGTGAGTTGTCCTTACCCTAAAATTGGTGCTCCTGCCCTTGTTATAACTGAACTTGGTTCAATTGTTGGTGACTGATCGTCACACTAAGAACTCGCATGCCGGTTGCAATGCGCTGTTGGCCATTCTGCAGCGAGAATTTTGGATTTTGTCGGCTGATCGCGTCAATGAGACGAGGCCCTTTGCTGGCGTCGTAACGGATTTTGTTGGTCCCCCTTTGTTGAAGACGTCCACCCTTCGTAATAGCAAGATTGTTAGGGCTTATTTGTGTGTTTGTCTGCCTGTCAACCAAGGCAGTACATTTGGAGCTGGTAACCTCCCTCTCGACAGAGGCCTTTGAGGCAACTTTGGAAAGATTTGTGTCTCGCAGTGGGTTACCTTCGTTGATTAGGTCTGATTGCGGTACGAATTACAAGGGTACAAGTAACTATTTGAAGGAGGTATACGCCTTCCTTAATGAGAGCCAGGTTGATATTGGTAATAGTTTGGCCCGCCGAGGGGTCACTTGGTTGTTTGACCCGCCAGCCTGCCCCCCATTGGGGGGGTATTTTTGGTGCCGCGGTGAAAGCGGCAAAGGGACGCTGGCGGAGATTGTTGGGAGACACCGTTCTCACCTTTAATGAACTAGCTACGGTATTTGGCCGCATTGAAGCTGTGTTGAATTTGCAACCTTGTCAAGACTTCCAATTGATTAGCGGACGGGTAGGCCCGTCCGGGGGGGGTAGATGTTCGGTCCGACGTGAAACAGAACGCACCCTTTTGACATAAAGAATTTGATTTTGACATTACTTGACTTGACAGAGAGACTTTGGTTCCGTTGTTGGAAAAAATGCCGGTCATCGGGCCCTCTTGAGCTAAATATAATTGGTAAAATATTGTTGGATTCGCCTGTTGAGACCGATAATTGGGTCGCGAATTATCTATTTGTTGTTTGAAGTTGAAATCCCCATTTTGTCGAAAACCCCGGGATATTGTCGGAACATATCGCCTTATTGCGTCACCTCGTGGCACGCGCTTGGTGGAAACGAGTCGGGTGTGATGCTGAGTTGGAACCGCGCCATCTGGAGACCGGCGCCTTGTGAACGTCCACATACTTGACTTACATCACACTTTTCAATTACTCATCTCATATTACATACAAACCACACTTGGGGCGTGACCTTGGAAGGTCGAAGTTGGCGTCCCCAGCACTCAGGTTAGTGTACCATTATTATATAACCTTGTTTATTGTTTGAAAAGCAACGGTACGCTCCACGTATCGTGGAAGGTTCCGGACACGTCCAGTTACCGTTGGCTGGCCTATTGCAGTCCTGAACATAGACAGAATCGAATTATCATCTCATCTACTTTCCCTAACTACCTTTTTCTACACTGCGTCTCAAAAAACAAGAAAAAGCTGCATCCAGCTCTCGTTTATTCGTGAAGAATTCAAGCGTCTAATACGATTAATCGAAAAAGTGCTGCAAGTTACCAAGGCTGGTGCTTAATCCTTGGAAATCTATGGTAATTTGTTTGGGCAGTCACGTAAAAAACTGCTACGTTAGCAGACTGAAGTAAATTGTTAGTCTATGACTTTGCAACGAAAGCCGAAGGAGTGTTTTGTGTGATTGTACTTTTCTTTTACTTTGGATTATGATGTGAATCTGTTTATTATGATAAGTTTATGATCTGTTTGTGTAGTATGAAGACACTAAGTGATTGAAAATGTTTTTTTTTTTTTTTGATAAATTAGTAGTGGACGAGGTTGTGGTTAAATAATAATAGTCGCTCGGTTATAAGATTGCGTGGGAAGTTTTACTCGTGTAAATCCCGATCCCGCAAGTATTTCGCAAAATCCCGTATCAGCGAGCACCTACGTTCCAGAAGGAACCCGAATTCAAAATTTAGGACCCCTAGGCACTTGTAGTTTCTGAGATTTCGCGATGAGTGAGTCAATCAGTGACCTTTCGCTTTATATACAACGTGTATCGGAAAGAGTATATACATACCAAGGGCGCGGCTTCTTTGGATGATATCAAACGATATTGGAAGGGTTTCAACTCAAAATAAAATACTCTAAAAATATATACCAAATTATCGGCTCGTAAGTTTCTTAAATTGAAATCATAACAATCGTGTCACCGCACTACGTAGGTCAATAACTTTCCTCGTTACTTGCAAATATCACGATAAATCTCTTCCGTAATTCTGTGCGCCTAGTACTGTAGTAGCCTACCGTCCAGGCGGTGACTTCATTACTTCCGAACATGTAGAGATAGGATTAAAAAACCCTTCCAATATCGTTTGATATCACCCAAAGAAGCCGTGCCCTTGGTATGTATATACCCTTTTCGTTACACGTTGTATATAAATTAGAGTTAGTAAAAAAATATTGATGAGATGGTCACCCACCCATCCTTGAACCAATCTCGACAAGCGTTGCTTAACCTTGAAGCAACCAGTATAACTATTATTATTTAGTCCAAACATCGCTATACACAGCGTAAAAGCCAAAAGTTCAGTGTCAGAATTAAAGATTTACTTTTCTTGTTTCAGGTACTTAGCAGAATAAAGTCAAGCCGACAAGGTAACTGGAAATATACGTGTCTAATCATCCAAGAAAATAATATTACGGTTGGAATTCATTTATTTCTAAAGATTATATATCACTTGTACAAAAAAAAACACTTAAAATTCCTTAATTAATTATTTATTTTACAGCGTTTCGTGGCCGTTGTAGAAAATGCGTGTAAATGATTGATAAAGTCGTATTTTGCGTAAAATATAAATCCATTTCCGATATAATACCGACATTATTATTGTCTAAGCAATATAGCATTTGGAAACCTATAGTACCATAATTATTATTAGTTTTCTATCGGTTACACAATCAATTACACAATCAGTTACACCATCAATTCGACCAAGCCAGTTCATCGGACTACAAGACGAACGGCATTGAGCCAACGTTACATGGTGGGCATCCCACCCATACACACGAAACGTTTTAGGAATTCTTTCATTGTACGTACGGCTAAGGAGTGGAATTCCCTGCCGGAGATTGCGTTTCCTGTTAATTATAATCTAGGAGTCTATTAGTCAAGATCTCCGTGGTCAAGATTGAATAGATTACTTCTAGGTTACCGTGCTTCATCTTTGATCACATCATCTCCCATCAGGTTAGACGGTGGTGTAACGCGAGGTTTCTAGAAAAAAAAAAACCATATACCCCAGTAACTCATACAAAATGTACTTACCCCCATAAAATTTGCAGAAACAAACACACACACACACAACACACCTTTGTACATAAACACAGTGTATTATTAAACAGTTTTAGTAAGTTCCAAGAAACGTAAGGCTAAGTTTCTCGTCCTTCATGAAATATTAAAAGCTATTTGAGGAAATATAGACCTTAATGCTTTGTTATAGGGTTATGATTCGGTTATATTCGGTCTTTGTTTGGTGCCTCCTGAATCTACTAGCAAGCTGAGAATAATTTGTTAATATGCTTCTAGTAGATAACTCGATGTTTAACAGAAACTAAGTTTCGTATAATCGTGTCGTTATGGATGCAGTCATGTTAAATGACTTCTTATTATTTTAAATAGAACATCATGTCCTAACGATAACCATCATAATATAATATCATATATTATATTATATATCATATCATCATATATAACGGGATATTTACCATGTGTATCTTTTGTTTTGAGTTTCCTGGAATCCAGTGGTTCAAATGTGTAAAAACCAAAAAAGTTCCTTAAAAATTTCGCGAGTCGACACGGTGAGTTTCGTGTGTCGGGAACAGAATCGAGTATTTAGTGCTACATGTGACAATGGTAGCGGTCTCGATCACAAAAAACGAATGAGAAAGAGGGTGGACCGATTCCCCTGCTCATAAACGTCCACCCGCAATTACCATCCACACTTGGTCGATATACCGTCTTGTCGTACTAAGAGCTTTTCTTCAACATTCATTGTTGCCACAGCCAAGGTGTCACTACTGTAAACTCTCTGCCGGCTTCTGTGTTCCCTGCCACATATGATCCGTCAGCCTTTAAAGCAAGAGTGAATAGGAATTTTCTGAGCTCGCTCGTTCGATCGTAGACCTCATCTTAAACTTACCATCAGGTGTGATCGAGGTCAACAGCGGGCTCATTCATAATAAAAAAAAGACTTCAGTTCATCCGTGATCATGGCGCTTGCAACAGTGCCGAAATAACGGAAACTCGAAACAAAAGCATGGTAAATACCCCGTTTCAAGTTCTAATGATACTGTCAGTGACCATGTTAGCTGAAAAACTTATATTTAGTCTTTTCCCGAGTATGTTAGGGGCCATCTCCACGAGCGAGAGAATCGCGACGGATCCGCGCTTCTATCGTCGGGTCGTCTCCACGAACGAGCGGTTATTCCGACAGCGTGTCGTCGAGACTGGTAACGGAATCGCCGCGTGCCCGCGACGACTCGTAACGTAATCGCCGTGTTTCCGCGACGAGGCGCGAAATGATGCTGTGTTTGACAGCGCGCCCGCCGCGCGCTCGCTGCTAGAGCGCCTTGCGGCGAGCGCGTGGCGTGCGCGCCACCAGTAGCGACGATACCGCGGCGATACGACGACGTTACGCGCGCACATTGCCACTCGTCGCATCGCCGCGATAACATCGCCGTATGGAGTCGCGTTCATAGAGAGTGTATAGAAATACGTGGCACGACGATATTATCGCCGCGATTCTCTCGCTCGTGGAGACAGCCCCTTAGGCTCGGATTCCAGTCTAACCAAATGCAGCTCAGTACTAGTGTTGTCCATATTTTATAGTGACTGCCTATCTGACTTCCAAAACCAGGAGCTGAGTAATACGATACTCCATGGCTAGACCAGTATAACTTTACCCGCTTATAATAACTTTTCCCGCTCTGGGTTTAGCGGAAGGGAGTGTCAGACTTCTATTGACTAAAAAACCACCCTGTCGCTTCAGCTGCCCGTAAGTTCCGGGGCCGCGGTATCTTGTTAGTACATTACCGCAACCCCGGCGGGCAATAGCCTTATGGGGCCTCGTCACTAATGCTGACAGCTCCTTGAGGCGTGCGTGGACGGTGAGCAGGTCCGCCGTCCGCGGCGGACCTGCTCACCGTCCGTAAGCCCGCGTCTACGATGGCCGGAGATCGGCCCGATGTGCAGATGACTTGTGTTAACAACTCTGAAACCTATTAACTTGCACATATTTAGTTACCGTACCTTAATTGTTGCATTAGTATTACTAGCTATACAACGTGTAATTTAAAGGGTACATACATACCAAGTGCATGGCTTCTTTGGATGATAACAAACGATATGGCAAGGGTTTTGTAATCCTAAGTCTACATGTGTAGAACTTATTACAAATTCCAATACACTGATACCAGAGACCGAATTTTTCAAATTAAGAAGAACGAAAAGAATTATCGTGTTATTGGCAAGTGACGTGGAAAGGTATTGACCCTCGTAGTGCTGTGACACGTTTGTTATGATTGGTATTCAAGAAATATATGAAACCAATAATTTGGTATCAATTCTTTGAGTCAGTTATTTTGTGCTGAAACTGTGCATAGAGACTCCATACCAGATGTTGTCTTCAGCCCTTTTGGATAGATTTCCGTTACACGTTGTATAAATCATTTACTGATGTCGAGAGAGACTGGATCCGGCACGGGGTATCTTGTAGTGTGGGATCCAGTGTCACACTAATTATCTATCAAGCTTTTTTTAGAATAAGCTTGATTGTTATTACAATCCCTTCCCTTCCACTGAAACCAAAGCGGGAGGTGTCATGTAATGATTTTCTCTTCGAAAAAATTATCCGTAAAGGTCTTATGCAAAAAGTACTTTTCAATATTGACAATATATGGCAGTTGTCTCACCGACGACGATGAACGAGTAGCGAGTAAAGCTAGCATAAGAAAACGAGTTGGCGAGCAGCGAGTGTGTTGTTCCGATAGTTTAGTCGCTGAACTATCATCTGGGTGGTCTCTCAGCGTGAGTTCTGACCGCCAAGTGATCGCTGAGCGCGTATCATCTTTGATAGCTCTAGTCGCTCAGCGACCAACTAGTGGAGCGAGTACTCGCCGGCAGTGTGAACAGTCAGCGATCGACTTTTAATATATGCATCTCTTTTGTTTACATAGAAAGTGTATCTATTGTATGTTTCTTGAGCGAAAAATAAGCCGACTGTTAATCGTTTCGTCGCTGACGGTGGGAGAACTGCCTATAAATTTAAGTTAAAACCTTGGAAATAAAAGCTACCTGTCCGGTATTTCACATTTTTTTAACAAAACTCTGTATGAATTATGTAATACTAACTTCTCCCCGCAACTTTTTTCGTATGGGAGGGTTTTCCCGCGTAAATCCCGATCCTGTGGGAATTCTGGGCTAAAAAGTAGCCAATGTGTTTTTTCCAGGAGGTCAACTATCTATCTAACAAATTTATTCACATCCGTTCAGTAATTTTTGCGTGAAAGAACAACATCATACATACATCCTCACAAACTTTCCCATTTATAACATTAGTAGGAATTTCGCTTGTATTTACTTCTTTCAACACAATTCTGAACAATAAACCTTTTGTTTTCGTGTGACTTTTTAATAACCACAAACAACAGAGTTTTATGGAGACACGTTGCGATTAGATAAGAACGTAATATTTATGTTCTTTGGTTGTTTTGAAACCTTTAAAGAGCTCGTGGATAATAACAACGGGAAGAAAAAACTATTTTATTCCAGAATATTATAAATGCGAAATTTTGGATGTTTGCGTAGATGGGTGTATGTTACTCTAATCACGCCAAAACTACTGAACGGATCTGAATTACATTTGGTATAGATAGTTGGCATCCTGGAATAACACATAAGCTACCTTTTATCCCGGAATTACCACGAGATCGGGATTTATGCGGGAAAATCATCTGACGCATACGAAGTCGCGGGCAGAAGCTATAAGTTTTGTACGACAAACAACGGTAAAGTAAAAATATTATGCATTAGAAGTCCACGGCTTAAAGGACTAGTTACAAACCTAAGACGTTGTTTTAAGGAGACGAATAATTGTTTTCTCATTACAATAAGCTTTTGCGCAAAAAATACAGTTCTGTCTTCTAAATTAGGTCATTAATGGGTACAAAGCTAAATAAATATTTAGGGACAATATTTAGTTTTAATTCAGAAGCATTTTCAGGAGACACAGCAACTGGCTGAAACATTGCTGTAATGAAACTTTTTTATACGATTAAGCACAAAATGCTGCAAGTTACCGAGGCTGGTGCTTAATCCTTGGAAATCTATGGTAATTTGTTTGGGCAGTCGCGTAAAAAACTGCTCCGTTAGCACACATACACTACGTAAGTAACAAACGCAGATACATTAAACGTATATTGTTACACAACGCTATTCGATGTCGCGTCGTGAATGGCTATTAATAATCTTAACATAGAGAGATCCCTCCGTGCCTCGGAAACCATGTTACTGATAATCAGTAACCAAAAAATCTAACACAGTCTTGCCAAGAGGTGTCGTATTAGCCAGCTACTGGGTTGTGGAGTCTGGATAAGCAGTTGCTCCTTAATAATATCTACCTACAATACTTATAAAAGTTTAATTTTATTACAATTGCTAGTTCATAACATTTCTGGTTGTGGATCGCTGGTACCTGAGGTAGGTATTAAAACCTGTGATACAGGTCGCCAGGTCCCCACCTGTTTAAAATTACATGATAGGGTGCGTTTCCACCAGAGATGTGCGATGGAAATGTGTCGTGCGAGGATGTCTAGCTGTGCTGTGAAAATGTGTGGGCGTTTCCACCAAAGCTGTGCGATGAAAATGTGCCTACGAGGATGTGTAGCGGAGCTGTGAAAATGCGCATTAATGTGTGGTGCGAGGATGCGCAAACCTCGCAACACATCCTTCTCAACACACATTCCTCGCAACACATCCCTCACAACACATCTCTCGCACACATCCCTCGCACACATCCCTCGCTTGTTTTGTATGCGCAAAAATCTAGCTCTGCTGAGCCGTTTCCACCAGAGCTGTGCTGACCGAGGCGAGGTTAATGAAGCGATTCTATTGGTTCTTTACAAACACATCCCTCGCTACGCATCCTCGCACATCTCTGGTGGAAACGCAGCCTAAGTAGCATCTTCTACTCAGTCGCTTAACTCTTGACAGAGTGGTCGTGTTTGTCACGTGGTATTTTTGTGTTGAGTGACTCGCTCCATCACCCACCACCATTCTTCTCTGACATATGCCTTCCTGCGGCACTCGTACATGGTGTTGCCAGTGGCCGCTTTAACCTGGTCTATCCATCTCATCGGAGATCGCCCATCGTGCTCTGGTGCCATCGACCTTGCACTGCACAACTAGGCGTTCAAGGAAGTCGTTACCGCGCCGAGAAATATGACCAAAAAAAAGTGAGCATGCGTTTTTTGACTGTTACTGTACTGATAGGCGTTGTTGGATGCTTAGTTTGCTCAGGATTGCTAGGATTGGAGGATAGGTTGCTTCCCATCCCCATCCCCCTGTAGGCGGTTGTACGTGGGAATCGTGCGGTCCATGGCCCTGTATGCGGCCCCTGTGTGGGCGCTGGACATGACGGCCGGCACTCTCGCCATTCTGCGCAAACCGCAGAGGGTGATGGCCGTCAGAGTCGTCCGCGGGTACCGCACGATTTCCTACGAGGCGGCTTGCGTCCTGGCCGGATCCCCGCCCTGGGACCTAGAGGCGAAAGTACTCGCGTCATTGTATCGATGGCGCGAGGAAGAGCGGGCACGGGGCTCGAGGCCGGTGCAGCGGCAGATCGCGCTGCGCCGAGAGGAGCTCCGTCAGGTCTTGGTGGCGGAATGGCGGCAGAGGCCTCTGCGCCCTACCGCCGGCCTCGCTACCGTCGAGGCGATCCGGCCAGTACTCGACGACTGGCTCGGGAGAAGGCACGGCTCCCTGTCGTTTAGAGTGACACAGGTGCTGTCGGGGCACAGCTGCTTCGGCAAGTACCTGTGCCGCATAGACAGGCAGCCGGACGCTCGGTGCCACCACTGCGTCCATTGCGGGGAGGACACGGCGCAACACACGCTCGCCGAGTATGTAGCTTGGGAGGAGCAGCGCCGTGTCCTCACAAATGAAGTAGGAGGCGATCTGTCGCTGCCGGCCGTAGTGCAGAGTATGGTCGGCAGCGCAGAGTCGTGGGACGCGGTGGGCAAAATCGTAGTTTACAAAAATGTATTGTAAACTACGTTTTTGGTTTTAACACCTTCAGCGCCAAGCATGATTTCCAAAATCACACTGTTTTTTGTATTTTTTTTATTTTTTGTTTATATGGTTTTATTTATTGTATTAATGTGTTTTAAGCTTTCATCTTCCTTTTCCCTTCTTTTTTCAGGTTTTTCAGAGTGTGTATCATAAATGATACACTGGCCTACCAAATAGTTTTGTGTGGTCTCATATCTCCAGGGCCATGTGTATCATTTATGATACATATAACATTTAAGCTGTTTCAGATACATTTCTCATGAAATCCACGGAAGAGCTTAGGAAAAGCAATAACAAGAATATTGTAATTGTTTTTCCTAAATTACATTTTGATTTGTTACAGAATATTTAATAAAAATAAATACAGTGCAAATAAACTATAAAACGTGTACTTCGATAGTGACGATTCCCAGTATGATCCAGACTATCATCCGGATAATGAAGATGGCAATGGGATGGATAGTTCCGAAAGTGACAGTGCTGATAAGATTTCCAATTGGAATCCACCTCTTTCTTCTAGACGAGTCTCAACTCTTTCCGAGAGTGAGATTCCTCTATTACCAGAAATACAGAGGCGCACTTCTTCACGAAGGATGAATACTAAAATATACAATTAGATAACAACAGTAAGCAGTACATCAGCTCCTGATAATGCTCCAAGTACCTACATCTGGTCACCACATCTTCTGAAATAAGTGAATCTGAATGGCTAAAGCAGAAACTAGACTCTATTGAATGGGAAATGCCAACTCAAGAAGGTCCACCACATATTGAAGTTCCCTTTTCAGACATGAAAGACATGTACTCTGGAATTTTTTGTTGTACGAAATGTTACTGAAAACTGGCATTTGAAATCATATGGGGCACAAGTCTAGTAAACGCACATTTCTTGTATAACGAGTACCTACTCTACTAAACAGAAATTGACAATAATCGAGTTTCGTGAACAAGTAATTCAAGATTTATTGGAGAGAAATTCTTCAACAGATAATGCCAACCTTCAAGCTTCCACATCAAGACAAATAGATAATAAACATCATATGATTCAAAAAATTGTAGACAGATAGAAGGTTCGTGGACGTTGCACTGAATGTTATAAAATTTACGGGAGCAATGGTAAAAAAATAGCGGGAAGAAATAAAACGGCACCTCAAATCTATACCATATGTTCAACCTGTACGACTTTCTTATGTTGCAAGTGTTTCAACAATACACATTGACGTCTGTTTTTTTCTTTTTTTGAATATTTACTATAGTAAAATGTCATAAGAAGTAGTTATTTGTTTTATTTTTAGTTGCATTTAGACTCAAAGGCTTATATTTTCTAAAGCATAAGTCGTACCCCAAACCCAAGTACACCAAAAGATTCGTCCAGGCCAGCGTTTGATTTTTCCTTAAAGAAATGTATGAAAAACGTGTGCATTAGTGATACACAACGCCTTGAACGCGATGGGCCAGGTGTATCAATTTTGATACACATTGTATTAACAAGTGTGTGCAAAAATGATACACTGGCGCCGAAGGTGTTAAAAAGATAATGTTTTTGGGGATGGACCCTGGTGATGGCTTTTTAAATATTATATTCGTTTTTAACCACCCAAAAAGGTGCGGTACACATTTTTGGCAACAAGAATTATTGACAAAGTGTAAATTAACGCGGGCGAAGCCGCGGGCAAAAGCTAGTATAATATATAAATATACACTAATACATATCAATTTCATAATAGAGAAAGGAGGGGAAAAATTATAGTGAGAGGTAATGCTCCTTCACCATTCTTCATTTACAAAAGTATCTACAATTTTCTTTATCTTCCATCTTCTGGAAACAGAAGAAATAGCTGGTGTACATTTCACATTTAAACTCCGACTTGCAACATGTTACTATTAAAGCTAGACAGACGATACCATCTGTTTGTTCTCACAAATACCAGCTTTAAAATGTTTTCAGGCCGTTATTTGTGAACCACTTTCATTTTGGATCAAGTCTCGCGTCCAAAACAGTCAACAATGTTTTTTTCTTTAGCTTTAATTTTTGTGAGTTTATTTTTTTTTTGACGGAGAAGTCTAGGCCAGTGGTTAAAGGTACGACTATCGAGTCGTAGTCGTGGTTTCGAAACCAGGTGAGCAGATTGTTTTATGTAATTAACATCATCACACATGTAAGAGACTTGAGAACACCGGCGAATTTGAGACTTTTGATGCCTACACCTTTCACTAAAATTCCCTCGCTGGTTTTAAAAGCTCGGTTGCCAATTATTTTCTTTCAAACTTATGATTACTTTTACTTTTTGTCTCCACACGATATTAAAGAACACATTATATTAATTATATTATACATTTATATCATATTTATTATATTTTATTTACATGTGTTTTAATCAGCTTTTCAGTTTTAATTAGTATTTGTAGTAGACTAATTTATAGCCCTCCCCATTTTAATTGAAGTTTGTAAAGTCATTCCAAAGGTTATATTTCCTAAAGGGAATATATCGCTCGTTCCAAAGGGAATACATCGCTCTCAGCGATAAGACCGCCGTTGTACCCATAACCTAAGCAATATTGTTAAATAGGTGTGTTTAAATTTTATATCATATCATATATTTTATATAATATCTATGATAACCACTGCTCTCAAGACGAAGAAAGTAAACATCGTGAGGAAACAGACATGTCCTAGGCTACATACATAATCAGTGTACAAAGATAAAAACAAAATACCGACCGAATTGGGAACCTCCTCTTTTTGCAAATCGAGTAATATGAATGTGAATAGATTTTGACGGTCACCGTGACTGCTTCAACACCTTTGTAATAATCGCCACTCGTACGCTCGCATGTGGCATATGTAGCCAAAGTACTTTATGAAAACCTTCTCACATGTGAGCACACCGTTCGCTTAGTCTTAATTGATTGCCACAGCTGGTCGGGCTTTCAATTCATCAAGCTCAAGGCCCTTATGACTCACAGTCTGGTCGGTTGGCGGCCTGAGCTGCTTCCACGAGAAGGCTGAATGTGACATTTTGCCAAATTTTGCTATGTCACATCTTTATACCTGAAGACTTGTCCGCCATGCTTACGCTTGCCCTCCTCAAGTTCAGAGTAGAAACTCGTGCTAATTTTATACATGCGTGTGTTTGTTTATTTGTCTTCCACGTCATACATTCACCAAATCGATATGGATTTCCATATTTAGGGTTTCTTCAACTTACTGTAGACAAAAGTAATTCCAAAGAGTTTCAATATTAAAAGAAATCAAACATTTCTCCTTCCAAAAAATACTTGCCGTATAATTTAATTTGTTATTCCAATTGGCTTAACATTGTGATGATAAAAGTATATATTTGTGTAGTCCTAATTTAAAGATTGAAAGGCCACGGAAATTATTTAAATGCTTTTCTTAGTACCTAATCGTTTTCGTCGAGATACCAATTTAATAAAACTGTCTAGAAGTTTAGTCCATTAGTATTTCTGAGAATTTAATTTTAATTAGTTACTATATTTGTGATCATATTCATTAACTTTAACTTATTAATAAAGACACAAATATTTGACATGCTGTTTGAATTTCATAAAAATAATTTATATAAATAAAATAAAATGAAAATGTTTCAAGTCTCAAGAATGTTTCTAAATCGAGGCCGTCTGTCTGTCTTCATAGTGTGCATTATTATTTAAATCAGAATTCGTAGAAATCTTGTCACAGTTACAAATAATATTAAGCCAAGCATTTGTTAGAAATTCAAATAAAGCGGGTATACATTACTGAACTAATGTCATATTTTGAGTAGCACAGCACTATTTAATATAACAATATGAACTCAGATGATACAAGGCTTCGATTATGAAACATGTTCTTGAGACATTTTTTCGAATACACATTAATTTTTGAAGAAAGGTGGTTTTTATTTTCTTGTTAGGAAAATAACTTCTCCCACTCTGGGTGGAGTGGAAGGGAGCGTCAGACCGTGAACCCACTCCAGACACAAGCATATTTAGCTTAGTTGGAGGAGTTAACAAGATCGCTAGTAATGTGAATTCTACCCACAATGCTAGTGAACTTTAAAAAAAAAAAGACTTCTACTGACTAAAAACTTGCAGTATCTCGTTAGAATATTCCCGTAATCCTGGAATGTGGTGGTCCTGTGGTTACGAGTTGTATAGTCGTGATTTCGAACCCAGTCTGGTGAATATACCAGACCATTGCTCTCAAAACAGTAAAAAGAAACATCGGAAGGAAACTGGCAAGTCCGAAGACTAAAAATTCGAAGACATGTAACATGCACCAACCCGCATTGGGCACACCTGATGGATTACGTCCCATTCTCTCTCATAGAGAAGAAGCCTGTGTCCCTGAAGTGGTGACCATAAAACGTGTAACGGAAACCTCATATCTATCCAAAAGGACTGAAGACAACATCTGGTATGGAGTCTCTATGCAAAGTTTCAGCTCAAAATAAGGGACTCACAGAATTGACCCAAATGATTGTTTCATGTTTCTTGAATACCAGTAATAACAAACGTGTCACAGCACTATGAGGGTCATCACTTTCCACGTCACTTGCCAATAAAATGATAATTCTATTCGTTCTTCTTAATTTGAAAAATTCGGTCTCTGGTATCAATGTATTGAAATTTCTAATAAACTCCACACACGTAGACATAGGATTACAAAACCCTTGCCATATCGTTTGTTATCATCCAAAGAAGCCATGCACTTGGTATGTATATACCCTTTAAATTACACGTTGTATAGGTTTATTATAATAACCTCTCTTTGCATGCTTTGTCAGTAGACGGCAACGAATTATTGCAGCATGTTCTAAGCTTATGGTCTGCTGTAACAAACCTCAATAACCAGAATGGAATCAGCCGTTACTTTGTGAAAATCCATTTCAAACTAAAAAAAATAAATAATTATATATTAGTGATAATTCCGCCAAGCACTAGAATCTAGATGGTCAATCTTGCAATAAAAATTATGTGCAGTGTAGCTTGCATGTGGTATTTTGTAGCAAGATTTACCGTCTATGTTCTTGGCGGAATCAACACTAGATTTTCGACGTGACAACGTCTTATAATTCGATGAAGCTGGCTGCACGCACGAAAATACATGCCTCATGCGGCGTTACCTCGCTCTGAGGCGTTCCATCGCTCTGAGGCGTTCCAAAGCAAATCAAATTGGATCTACAAGTTGACATTTATGTATGACTCAACGAGTCAAGTACTAGGCTATCATAAAACGGTAAGAGATGACGTCACTGTGTAGGGATTCTTTGACATTTATGTATGACTCAACGAGTCAAGTACTAGGCTATCATAAAACGCTAAGAGATGACGTCACTGTGTAGGGATTCTTCCATTGTCATGAGAAGTGCAGTAATAGTGATATAGAATTAAAATTTTCTTTTGAAAAATGCAACCATTCCATCAGTATTTTCTTATGACGTTGTCATGTTCAACTATCGTCAGTAAAACGACTTTACAGACAACAGATTTTTTTTTATCTTAAGTATTAGTTTAAACCTGAATATATTATAAACTATTTCGCCCTCTTTTAGCACCGCAAACCATTTTAATTCAGTTTAGGTACATCACAAAAAGTAACTAAACCACTTGTGGCTTTTAATAGTACTTACGTGCACCTCGGCAAAGACCCAGATAATTCACACCGGTTTACCTAATTCAAGAGCTCACTAAAACCACATTGGTACTGAACTAAATCTAGATTACTCCGTCGCAAATTAGTGTTTACTTAAATGTAGACTCATTCGTTTAGGTTTAATTTGTTTGCGTTAAAACGAAATAATTAGTTTGAAGAATCTGATGATGAAAATTTTAGTTGGTTTTTATTTGGATAATATTTTTTTTACACTATCTTCAGAACGCGGTTTCGCTCACGTGGTAAGATTTTCAGCTAAATAAAAGCAGCTTATTTGACTTGCTGATAATGATGATGTAGCTATACTACGCATAATTTAATGGGTATATACATACATACAAAGTGTACGGCTTGTTTGGATGATAACAAACGATATGGTAAGGTTATTAATTGAAATCTCATAAGGAAGTCTCCGATTTCTGTCTCTGTTCTTTAAACTTTAGGTAAATATACTCAGCCTATTCCGATCACTGCTTATGACAATGGCTGTATAGTTATCATGGCAATACCGACAATTGATTGGGTACATTACTAGCCGTGAGTATAGAAAAAGATAAAAAAAAGTAATTAAAAAAATAAATTTGAGTTTGAAACTAATAATGGTATGGGCCCCGCCTGCTTCCAACTTTTATTTAATTTAAAATGGGCTTGTTTTTATTAGCTTTTCAGTTAGTTTTAGTATAAGGTTGCAGTCGGGTTTTTTAATTTTTTTTTCACTTTTTTTTATTTCCAGCTTTTTAGTTTACAAATGTGAAAGATTTCGCAGACGATTTAGTTCTTGATACGTGTTTTTTACGATTTGTCACTTTGAATTACTTTTAACCATATAAGTTGTATATATGTTTGTAATCACCTTTTAAAACCCTTTATTTTGATACCCCACTCGATAGGTTTTGAGAAAAAAAAACTTTTTTGAAGGCATAATATGGCGCCAAAAATCCGCCATTTTGGTTTTTTTTTTATTTTGATATACCCAGTGTCACTTTCACAGTCAATACAAATCTAACGATACTTCTTAAGCTAAAATCCGTCGATCCGTTGAGGTCACAGAGCGTGCCAAACAATTATACATACATACATACTCTCGAAAAACATAACCCTCCTTCTGGCGCAGTCAGGTAAAAAATGTGTGTAGTTCATATAAATAGTTTAAAATATATTATCATTAGGACTTAAAACGGGATATTTAACCACGTGTATTTATTGTTTCCAGTTTCCGATATTTCATAGATCACGGATGGGTTTACAAAATGTATGTTCATTTAAAAATATCTGATATAATATTAAAATGTTTCTCTGATTTGATTAGGTTTAGGGTCTATAAGCATAGATTCAAGATGATATTATTATAAAATAACCTAATTCTAAAATCAGAAGATCTATTAGCAACTTACAATACAATATCTAATACGTCTATTTGAAAGTTTTTCGTACTAAAGTTATGTAAAAAGAAGCAATTACGAAAGCTGCCTAAAGTCAGGTGTCAATGCAGCGAATGCCCAGTGATTTATGGGCACAATTTCAGTTCGGGCTGCTTGCCAAGACTTGGGTTGAAATTGAAGTTGTATTTCCAATAAGTTTGCTACAGTAGTTTGCTTACTTCTAGACTAGAGGCAATTGTCATGTATGAAAATTTCTTGGTTTTATCTACACTTACATCCATAATAATATTATAAATGCGAAGGTAACTCTGTCTGACTGTCTGTTACCTTTTCACGCCTAAACCGATAAACCAATTTAGATGAAATTTGGTATGGGAATAGTTTAGGACCCTTGGAAGGACGAAGGATAGTTTTTATCCCCAAATTCCCATGGGATTGGCATTTACGCGAGCAAACACACATGAGATAGTCGTTTATGTCATTAGAACTGTAAAGGTGATATTTACCATGTATGTGTATGAAATAACTTCAGTTCATCCGTGATGATGGTGCTTATAACAGTGCCGAAATAGCGCAAACTCGAAACAATACATACAAATATTGTATATACGGTTGACTGGTAGAGAATGCCTATGGCATTAAGTCCGCCTTTGTACATTTTGTGTTGCATAAAGTTTTAATAAATAAATAAATTCTATTGTAACTTCTAATGATACAGTTGTTTTGTAATATTTACTATCTGGGGGCACGGCAGTGCCCCCACCAAGTCGAGCAAAAAAGCGGCACGGCCGTACCATTCTTTTCTCGAAGCAATTCAGGCCATTTTCGACCCCCTATAACTTCGTTGTGGATAAAACTAGAAGCCTGAATTTTCAGTAACCAAGCAGGCATTGTATAAACACGGTATATTTCAAATTTCATTCAATTTGAACTAGTAGTTTAAGAATTATAACGAGTCAAAGTTCCTTAATTTTGTAAATTTTGTCACTCACTGACCGATCATCAAAAGTCTAAAGCACTTCTAGCAGACATAGAAGCTTCAAATTTAGAATACAATTAGTGTTTAGTATATGAATCAAGGAAAAACTATAATATTTTTCAATTTCGTTCCAGTTTTCTAGATACATCAACTGCATAAATAACTTTGTAATCCCATATAAATATATAGGATTACAAAGTTACATTTGCAGTTAATTAATCAGTGTACCTGTATAATATAATGAAATAATAGATGTAGATGGGTACTTTTTCTTTTTCTTGGTGAAAAATATCATCGAATGACTTCTTCCGCTCGGGTGTATCAGAATTCTACTGACTAAAAACCCACCCTGTTCCTACGGAAGCCCTAAAGTTCCGGGGCCGCGGTATCTCGATGGAACTTTCCCGCAAACCCCGACAGGCAATGGCCCTGTGAGGCCCCGTCACTGGTATTAACAGCATTTTAAGGCGCGCGTGGAACACAACGCGCCGCCGACCCGGGCCTGGTCTTTACCGGACGGTGAGCGACCCCTGCTCGCCATCCGCAGGCCCGCGCCTACGGTGGCCCGAAATCGACTCGCGATCCACGACGCCCGGGGCGTCTCCCCCGGCGGCTGGGGCGCGAGGAAGAGAGTTGCCTCTCCCTCGCACGTTAGGCCTCCTCCTTCGCTAGCATGACTGCTTCGCAGCAGGAGGTGACTGCATCCCATTCCCTCTCACTTCGCACCATGGTCTAAACCAGAGCAGGGCGCGAGAAGTCGCCGCCGCCGATCGCCTCTATGAGGATACGACGGTGCTCCACCCATGCAGGGCACACCTCGACCATATGCTCCACCGTGTCTTCCAGTGTAGATAGGTACCTAGATATAATAATTATGCTCAAAGGTAACTTGTTAAATGGTCAACGGAATAAAAAAGCAAGAAGTATTAAGAGTATTGGGGAGTATTAAGTAGAGTAAATTGCCCGAAATTGCATAATTACTTACTTATGGATTAACTTTAACCGAGACGTTTGACGAGTGCGGCATTAATTATTACTAACTAATGCAAAAGACGTACGTGCGTATTCATATGTGCGTATCAAAGCCTCCGAAAAAAACCCATAGAGACAGGGAGTGGGCTTTGAAAAAAACTTTAGCTGAAGTTCAAGAAGTAGTACCGGAAAATAAAAAAAGGAAGGCTACCTACAAAAATAAGAAAAGCTAATAAGACAGAGAGAGAGCTTTAAGAAAACTTGTTGTTGGTATACAAGAAGTAGAAGGTACCGGAATGGAAAAAAATAGGACTTTCTACAAAAAGCAATGAGATCCCATAAAAAACAATACTTGTCAAAAACCCAAGTCTCGCAACTTAGTTGTTCTACCGTAAAAAGTTGTGTGATCCATGTAATACCAAGTCGGTTATTAATTTATTCAGTCCCTACTTAAGGGACCTTCTGTCTTAAGTTGTTACGTAATTATCTAACCTAACGACATCTTATAGTGACCATATCAATATTAAAAATCTTAAACGTTTTAAATAAATAGATTGACTCGGCCATCGCATGAAAACACAATATATCTCACAAGTAATACATATATCAATTAAATTGTTTATTGCGATTGCCAAGTCAATCTATTTATTTAAAACGGTAAAGATTATTAATATATTTAACAACAATTAATATCCAAAAAAAATGAACATAATTTCGAAATCCGAACGAATCGTGTGCGCTCTTTTGTTTGAAGGAAAACATTTTAATTTCATGATCGCATTATTTATTTATTTTATTATTTATGTACACACAGTAAAATACATACATTAGAATAAGCATAATTATAATATTTGAGTACAAAGGTACTGCTTATTTCTTAAGAAATTTCTTCCAGCAGACCTGCGAAAGGAGAAGTGAAAAGGAAATGTAGACAATAGTGTGTGAGAACAAGAAGAGAAATAAATATGAATATGTGAAGTCTAAAACTAAAACCAAAATATTAAATATACCTACACATACTTATAATGCAATAAAAATAACATATACTTAAATAAACACATAAAGTTAGAATATATAAACATATAATATAAATATATACACAAATAATTAACACAGTTAAGAGGAATGGTAATGCTCTTTCAATCGACATTTGAATAGAAATATTGTTTTTAAATCACGAATGCTAGGCGGAAGCGAGTTCCACAATCTTACGGCATGGGCAGAGAAAGGAATAAAAGTAGTAACTAGTTTTATGAGGATGAGATTTAAGGAGGGATCTAAGGTGTGATCTACACGGTACGTCGCTAGAACGAGCGTAAGAAAAATACAATAAAATTACATTATACAACCTATAAAAATCCCTGAATCGATGACCTTAATATCAAACTCCCGTGTAATATTGGTCGAACTACAATAAATCATATAATATTATACACCATTATGTCGCAAAATAGTACAAGCCAAAATAACCTCTATGCTCATACAGGTAAACTGGAAGCGTGCCAAGTTACCAACGATAACATAAAATGTAATTTTACGTCCTACAAATACTTATAAACGTTGCTTAATCTTGCATGGAGCAGAAACTTTTACGTGGAAGTAAAATGTTGCTGTTATCACGAAATTTTATAAACGGTTACGAGACTGCATTTTAAGCATTGCAGTTGTGCGGGGTTGCGAGAATGTTCTAATAAGATACTGCAACCCCGGAATTCAAAGGCAACGGAAGGAGCAGGATAGGTCTTTAGTCAGTTTGGTTGGATATATGATAAGGGGGGATGACACGCATGTAAGTAAAAGTGTGATGGGTTTTGAATGTTGATGAACTGAGAGGTAGAAGAAGGCCAAACAAAAGATGGATGACTTGTGTGAGGAATGATATATATATATATATTTAAATTGTTAATAGGCTTGCGTTTGACCACCATCTCACCTGATGGTAAGTGATGATGTGGTCGAAGATGGAGCACGCTTGCCTAGAAGTAACCTATTCACTCTTGACTTCAAGACTCCAGGTTATAGCAATCAGGAAACACAGACTTCGGTAGGGAATTCCACTCTTTAGCAGTACGCACAATGAAAGTATTCCCAAAACGTTTGATATGAAAAAACGATATGAAAGTAAAAGGAGTAAATAAATGTAATAATAAATGATGCTGTGACGTCTGATTGGTGAGATTAGATAAGAAAACGTGTTGCTCTGACCTCGAGTAACTAGAAAAAGGGCAAGTAGATGAAAACTCTGTCACTTCCTTCCGCTTAATGCAAAGGAGTTATGTGATGATTATCCCCCAGATTTTTTTTATATTTTATTTATAAGCGATAGATGAGGTCTAAGATGGGACGCGCGAGCCCAGAAGATGCCTATTTACTCGTGCTTTAAAGGCTGAAAGGTCATAAGTGGCAGGGAACACAGAAGCCGGCAGAGAATTCCACAGTTCGGCTGTGCGCACAATAAAAGTGGAGGAGAAGCGCTTGGTACGACAAGACGGTATATCAACCAAGTGTGGGTGGTACCCAGCCGTGCGTCTGGTAGACCGGTAGTGAAAGGGAGATTCATTTGAGTGAATCTATACGTATAGCTGTTTTCAAACTTAAGGGTATAGACCAATTTACTCATTCTCCATATTACATATTAAATTTCCATCGTCATTAATAACTAATCAATCAAAGGCAAACATACAATGTTAGAAAATTGTTAAATTAGAAAAACTTATATAACAGTTATTTCATTAATCAAGATTACATGTCATATTTTATATTCATTACAAGTTTGGAGTGAAAATGTGGATTAAGTCTGAAAATTGCTGACTGGAGATATTATTCCGATGGTGGAAACTGGTGTGCGCTCAGTTGTCAGCCAGAGTTGCCAAGTTGGCCATTTAGTATGTTTTTTTTAAATTACTAATGAGTACACTTTTGACCTCGATTTCGCCTGATGGTAAGTGATAGATGAGGTCTAAGATGGGATGAGCAAGCCCAGAAGATGCCTATTTACTCGTGCACACGTAACACAGAAGCCGGCAGAGAATTCCACAGCTTGGCTGCGCGCACAATAAATGTGGAGGAGAAGCGCTTGGTACGACAAGATGTGACAACCAAGTGTGTGTGGTACGCAGCCGTGCGTCTAGTAGACCGGTATTGAAAGAGAGATGGAGGAATCAGGTCATGGAGCTCCTGCGTACACTCCACGAAGTACAATCTTAGATCTTAGATTTCCACCGACACGCTTTTTGTTTCTGTGTGGGACTCAATGACATCAACACAAATGACTTCTCTCTCCGTGGATGGAGCGGAAAGATGTGTCAGACTTCTACTGATTAAAAACCCATTCTGTTTCTTCAGTTTCCCTTGTGTTCCAGGGTCGCGGTATCTTGTTAGAACTTTCCCGCTACGCTAGCAGGCAATGGCCTTCATTAGGCCCTAGGCATAGGTCATTAGGCTCATTGGCCCAGTCAATATTGCTGACTGCTCTTTGAGGTGCGCGCGGAACACGGCGTGCCGCCGGCCAACAACACGCTAAGACGATTATAAGTTTTCTTATAACTTTAATTTTAAATGATATTTTCAGTACCTACTGTTTTCCGTTCATAACGTGATGTTACGCGGTAATGTGAATTAGGCTTTAGAAATGATTACGTTTTCTGTACACAACTGTGATTGTCTGAATGTTGTAGTGAATATATATGTGTAATCGCTAAGTTGACATACGATAGGTTGTGCTTTGCGCGAAAACGTCTTGAAAGTACCATTTTCCTAACACAAAAATAGTCTACAACCATTATTCATTCTACTTTTTACTAATATTATAAATGCGAAAGTTTGTGAGGATGCATGTATGTTTGTTGCTCTTTTACGCAAAAACGACTAAACGGATCTCAATACGATTTGGTAAGTAGATAGTTGACACCCTGAAATAACACATAGGATACTTTTTATCCCGGAATTTCCATGGCATCGGGATTTATGCGGGAAAAACTTCTCACGCGGACGAGGTCACTGGCAAAAGCTAGTTTATTTATATGTACAAGATTCAGTTATTATGTAATCACAAACTGACTCTTCAATTTTATTTACATTTACGTGTAAAAGATTTTTTTCCGGGCCAGTTTTCGAGTCTGTAACTCTTCTCTACTTCTCTATCTCTCTCTGGCCCTTTCCATACCCTCCATTTCTAAATAGTTGATTTTTATACATCGATACATCGTTACACGTTTATCAAAGTCACGACTAAGTTCAATGAAACGTTAAACAAGACGTATAACCTTTAACTTGTCAGTTTTGTTACTTCGGGTCACTATAAATCACCGTTCACTGCATAAAGATGGCGATTTGTCTCGTCTTATTGCCAATACATAGCTAGTTTGACAAATTGTCTTTTGGAGTTTACTTTAAAATAGAGATTTTTCTGTTTATAAAAGCGGGAGCTTGAAACTGGCTCGACTTGACGCCCATGCGTCTCGATATCTTTTTTATAAAAATATATAAATATATTAAGCATAACTCAAAAACTACTCATCAGATCTCGATCAAATTTATATGACAGGACAAGTAGTACCACTTTCGAAAATGCACATAAAAAAACATACAGTCGAATTGAGAACCTCCTACTTTTTTTGAAGCTGGTTAATAAAAAAATCTTATGTGTATAAACGCGCACAATCGCTACCAGGGTGGTTGTAGTCGGTTGTTAAAAGGTCAGTTAGCCCACTCCAGGGCGATTGACATAAGTGGCAGAGTTCGCGAGCCGATCTCTAACAATCGTAGGCGCGTAAGCACGCGTTCTGTAGCTCACTGTCCGGTAAGGAACAGGCCCAGGTTGACAGTGTGTCATGGTCTAAATGCGCCTCAAAGAGCATTTAGCACTAGTTATAGGGATACCCCACAATATGGGGTATACGGGTTAAAAATATCATCCCCTCTTTATGTGTAGAGGAAGCAACCTAAAAAAATGTTTTTCATGATTTTATTTTACCACTTTGTCAGCGTGATTAATATGTATGTCTATATGCCAAATTTCAGCGTTCTAATACTAATAGTTTCTGTGCTAAGCCGCGGATAGAAGGACGGACAGACAGACATGGCGAAACTATAAGGGTTCCTGGTCGACTACGGAGCCCTAAATAATAAAACAATTCACCGAAAAATAAAAGCATAATTCAATCGTAAGTTAACAAAATCCAAGACTTGAACCTTTCAACAGCTAATAAAATGTCAGGTTCTTCCATCATAAAATAAATAACGCTTTTTTCTCAAAAACAAGTCGTAACTACTAAAAAAGCAGTTATTTATAGCAGCTATAACGAATGTATCCATTATTCGCAACGGTTTAACTACTTTTTAACTGCATTGAATGAGTTTAAGGATAATAAATGGTATATGAAAGAGTCATCAAAAATTACGAGTGGATTTTGTATTATACGGTTGGCGTCTGCTGATAAAGGCTCTCATAAAAATTGGTCAGAGCTCAGCTGCTATTTTTAAGCGAAGTGTGTACTGACTTTTTTAAACTACCGCATGTGAAAACAAATGTAAGAGGCGTTATTAACAGTCCCAAGTCATCATCTTGTGGCGACACATTGTATTTTGCTGCTGTGTTATTCTGTAAGACCTCATTCTAAACTTCGAATCTGAATCCGCTGTGAGTTTATTGTCATTCTAAAAACTGGGTTGTAAGGCCGTGCGCGCACTGCCTGCGGTGGCCGCAATTCCGGTAGTTCTACCGCACCGGTAGACTGACCGCAGTGCGCGCACTTCTATGACACTCCATACTTCACAAATTTTGCGGTGCGGTAGAACTACCGGAATTGCGGTGCCGCAAAATTTGTGAAGTATGGAGTGTCATAGAAGTGCGCGCACTGCGGTCAGTCTACCGGTGCGGTAGAACTAACGGAATTGCGGCCACCGCAAGGCAGTGCGCGCACGGCCTTAATTCGAATTTACACTAGCGCTACCCTTGCGAGCGTGTCAGCGAGTTGAACTAAAGATTTTGACAGATAAAGTATGAGATGACGTGAGAAGTGGCATTCGGTAAGGTAATTCCTCCATCACTTCGACGCTGTTTACAGAATGCAAAATCAAGGTCACTTTGAACCATAAGCGAAGTGACAGTGAATAGCAATGTGAGATGCGAGTTGTTGTTCGAATTTTACAGAATCGACGTACTGAGCTAGCTCCTTCAGAGCTCTCACGGCCAACCGCTCCTAGTGAAGTCAGTCGCTACCCATAGGCCACAGTATAGACCCGCGTATACACCGTATAAAAACTCGCGTCATAGACCGTGTCATTGTATTAAATTAAGTGTTATATAAAATACATGTTTATCTGTTTTCAAAGTGTCTACTTATTTTCTAAATTTAGAACCTTCTAAGGACTAATTAACGCCTACGCAAAGAACATTAAATATCGTTAAAATCTGTTTGCAGTCTGACCGCAGGCAGCAGAGTATTAATGTTTTACATGGTGTGTCTGCCTATCTGACCTCTATAACCCAGTAGCTGGGTGGCTAGACATGTGTCAGATAAACTGGCTTCTGACTACCCGTAACGACTGTCAAAGATATACCAACAAATGAAAGATGTACCAACAAATGAAAGATGTACCAACAAATGAAAGATGTACCAACAAATGAAAGATGTACCAACAAATGAAAGATGTACCAACAAATGAAAGATGTACCAACAAATGAAAGATGTACCAACAAATGAAAGATGTAACAACAAATGAAAGATGTACCAACAAATGAAAGATGTAACAACAAATGAAAGATGTACCAACAAATGAAAGATGTACCAACAAATGAAAGATGTACCAACAAATGAAAGCCGGGACCAAAGATTTAACGTGCTTTCCGAGGCACGGGGGTATTACACTGCGGGATATCAAACTCCGGGATACTACTGACAAATTCCTTGCAGAAAAATCCAATAACAATATCCGTAATAACAATAACCTTAATTAGTCTATTATTTTAACATTATATATGTATTTTATTTTTATATACATATTTATACAACGTGTAATTTAAAGGGTATATACATACCAAGTGCACAGCTTCTTTAGATGATAACAAACGATATAGTAAGGGTTTTGTAATCCTAAGTCTACATGTGTAGAACTTATTACATTTTTTTTTTTTAACTTTCACACAACGCCATCTAGTCCCAAACTAAGCAGAGCTTGTGGTATAAGTACTAGACAACTGATAAACATACATATATATTTCTAAATACATACATATTAATGATAAATTACACCCAGACAAAGAACAAATGATCGTGCTCATCACACAAACATTTGTCCTAGGTGGGAATCGAACCCACGACCTTGCGCATAGCAGTCAGGGCCACTGACCACTATACCAACGGGCCTGTCAATTCCAACACACTGATACCAGAGACCGAATTTTTCAAATTAAAAAGAACGAAAAGAATTATCGTGTTATTGGCAAGTGACGTGGAAAGTTATTGACCCTCGTAGTGCTGTGACACGTTTGTTATGATTGGTATTCAAGAAATATATGAAACCAATAATTTGGTATCAATTCTTTGAGTGACTTATTTTGAGCTGAAACTGTGCATAGAGACTCCATACCAGATGTTGTCTTCAGCCCTTTTGGATAGATATGTGGTTTCCATTACACGTTATATATGTATTTTATTTTTATATACATATTTATACATAATGTATTCTTTCGATAATGACATTTCTTTTCCTTGTACACCTACCACATTGGTGAATTTTTAACCCTAAGGTTGACTGGTAGAGAATGCCTTATTGCATTAATTCCGCCCATGTACCACTATTGTACATAAAGTTAAAATAAAAAATAATAGTTTTCCCGACCTGGGAATCGAACCTAAGACCTCAAGCTCAGCAGTTGCACTTACGATCACTTGACCAATGAGGCACCTATTATAATTAACTATCGCAAGTATTTATTAATTATTACAAAATTAATTTTACTTGAAAAATCGGATGCAAATTGACTCATCATTTATTTATTTTATTTTAATAAGTGCAGTGACAGACTACAAACTAAAACACTTCATTATAGCTTTTATAATTTACAATACATAAATTTGAACTCCTAATATACACAGCGTTTAGTGTCTAATATACTTCATTAGAGACGAACCGTCTCTAATAGTATATATAAGTATATTATATAGGTTAGCTAATATGGAAAAGTTACTTAATAAAACTTCTTTAAAACTGTTCAATTGTAATTACAATTTATATAGTGAATTTCTAAATTCATTAAAACAGTTCAAAAGCAAAATTTACCTTACAGCATATTACATTAAATTAACTGATCATTCTGGACCTTCAAAACTTCTAAATCTTAAACTTAGAATATACAGTAAAGTATTTATGAGGTTGTGGAGGTTAGACAGGTGGTCGCTCCAAGCTGCATCCGGTTAGACTGGAAACCGAGCCCAAGATATTTGGGAGTCTAAGTCTAAGCAGATGATGTATTCAGATAGCCTAACTTTTTCAGCAAGATTTCAGCAAGAAGAAAGTTGTCTAAGAGATTATCCAGTGCAATGATCGAGCGCAGGGCTAAAAGGCTTATAGGCGACGAGGCGCTATCGGGCAAGCTTCATAGCCTGGCTCATCGGCGAACCGTTGCTTGCCTGTTGGTTTTCTACAGATTGTACTTCGGGGAGTGTGCGCAGAAGCTCCATAACCTCCATCTCTTTTTCACTACCGGTCTACCAAACGCACGGCTTGGTACCATCCACACTTGGTTGATATACCGTCTTGTAGTACCAAGCGCTTCTCCTCCACATTTATTGTGCGCACTTCCAAGCTGTGAAATTCTCTGCCGGCTTCTGTGTTCCCTGCCACTTATGACCTTTCAACCTTTAAAGCAAGAGTGAACAGGCATCTTCTAGGCTTGCTCGTTCCATCGTAGACCTCATCTATCGCTTACCGTCAGGCGAGATTGAGGTCAAGAGTGAGCTTATACTGAATAAAAAAAAAAGATTCTACATTGGTTAAGGTTTCAAATACCCCACGCGCGTTTCAAAGAGGAGTTAGCAGCATAGACTGAGCCCGACAGAGCCATTGTATAGGGTTGCGGAAATATTCTAATGAGATACTGCAGCCCCAGACCACAATGGAATATAAAGGAATAGGATGGGTTTTTAGTCAGTAAAGGTCTGACACTACCTTCCGCTTCTTCAAGAGGGGTACAGGGGATTCGACTGACAATGACTGAAAAAAATTGGCACCTGAACGGTTCCGT
Organism: Tholera decimalis; assembly: GCA_943138885.2. Lineage (NCBI taxonomy): Eukaryota > Metazoa > Arthropoda > Insecta > Lepidoptera > Noctuidae > Tholera > Tholera decimalis. The sequence goes on from OW964571.2 coordinate 8,904,074, forward strand.
AGTAACTATGCCAAACACCTTTGTTTTTCATAGTATTTGTATGAATTACAAAGTTATATTTGCGGTTATAGAAAATATGCTATATCTCAAAAACTGCTGACCTGATTTCGTTTAAACTAGTTTTTGTTGAAAGTTTACATTAAGATCTACAGCATATACATTTTTTAATTTTTTTCCTCCATTGTTATAGAAGTTAGAGGGGGGAAACACATTTTACCACTTTGGAAGCGTATATCTTTTAAACGATTGACTTTATTAAAAAGTGGTTTTAGAAACCTCAATATAATTTTTAAAGACCTTTCTATAAATACCATACACGCATAGGTTTCATGAAAATAAAAATATTTTCAGTTTCAGTTCCATGTATGAGGAAAAAATAATTAAAAAAGAAATTAAGTGCGGCTCCCTTAGTTTTTTTTTTCTTAAATTCGGAAAGCGGTTCACAGAATATTCATGTTTTTAGTATCCTTTTTTGAGTTGTTTGTTTATTATTGACACTGTAGTACTTTAAATTATTTATATTGTGGTGCCTTAGCAGGGTTCATGTATGAAACCTATTTATATCCTACTTGTAACAACTTGTAAACTACAGGAATGCAATAAATGATGATGATTATGAATACATCTACCTACCTATAGTTTCATGTGTATAGTCCTAATAGTTTCGGAATAAAATGGCTGTGACATACGGACGGACGGACAGACAGACAGACAGACATGACAAAACTATAAGGGTTCCTTTTTCTGCCATTCGGCTATGGAACCCTAAAAACACTATAATAATGTAAATACGAACATTGTGCATTAGTAGGTACTCTAAAGTGAATTCATACATTCTGAAATCATAAGGCTTTATCCCAAAAAAAAACACATGCGATGAACGTTTACAAAATCAACGATCTAAAATAAACTTCATTTTACGATGTTCGCACACCATTTTATTAATCCACTACTGGGAATTTTTTCGCAGTTAATAAGTGTAAAAACTGGATCTTACAAATATTTGTTTAGTGTCTAAATATATAAAAATAGTTTTGACATGACTCTGGATTAGGAAACCTTGAAAGATGAGTATGAACTGACGAAAGGTTTATTAATATAAGTGTAGTACCGTTAGCGTAAAAATAATGATGATGGTTGATTTATCGATAGCGTGTTATAAATCTTCTCATTATTTTTAATTAGTTTGGCCGTAGAGCTTATTATAAAAACTTGTTTTATGTTCTATTATATTCTTTATTATACACTTTACTATATTTCTGAGGATACAAATAATAAAACTAGTTTATTCAACGTGTAATTTTAAGGGTATATACATACTGAGTGCACGGCTTCTTTGGATGATAATAAACGATATGGCAAGGATTTTCTAATCCTATGTCTACATGTGTGGAGCATATTAGAAATTTCAATACATTGATACCAGAGGCCGAATTTTTCAAATTAAGAAGAACGAAGAGAATTATCGTTTCATTTGGCAAGTGACGTGGAAAGTGATGGCTCTCATAGTGATGTGACACGTTTGTTATTATTGGTATTCAAGAAACATATGAAACCGATAATTTGGGGTCAATTCTGTGAGTCACTTATTTTGAGCTGAAACTTTGCATAGAGACTCCATACCAGATGCTGTCTTCAGTAGAATGGAAACAGACGTTAAGTTAGGAAGTAGCCTAACTTAACGTCTGTTTCCATTCAAGCGCGGACCAAACTTAATACTGGCTTAATGTGCTTTCCAAAGCACGGAAGAAACTTGATATGTTAAGATGCTCACCCATCCAAAAACCAACCTCGGCCAGCGTTGCTTAACCTTGAAGATCAACTAATGCGGCTGTTATTATTTAGCCACGAGCTAAATAATTATGCCTTAATATGTTTGACGAGATTTTTACAGCGTTTCACTCTTGAGCTGTTTTTTTTATTATTGGTTCACGTTTGACCATTACCTCACGTAAGTGATGATGCGGTCGAAGATGGAGCACGCATACCTAGAAGTAAGCTATTAGCTCTTGATTTGAAGACCCCTAGGTTATAGCTATTAGGAAACACAGACTCCGGCAGGGAATTCCACTCCTTAGCTTCTTTTTTTTGTGTTTGGCATCTCGCAGGTCAACCTCTGGGGTTGTCGGCTGCTTAACCGGGCTTGCCTGTGGTTGCCTTAATTAATAAATTAATTAAAGTCTCCAGCCAGGGCTTATTATAAAACTTACAAACCAGGCGACTACACGTTAAGGGCACCCCCTGTGGGGTACGGACCTCGGCTTAGGGCGTCGCAAGGGGAGGGCAGCTAGGGACAGGCTAGATCATATCATTATTATTATTAATAAGGGAATTTAAAGCTACTGGTTCAGCGTCGCGGGCTGGCTCTGGCAAGGGTCGGGGTGGACTATTAGCCGTACCCACAATGAAAGTATTCCCAAAACGTTTTGTGCGTGTGTGTGGGATGTCCACCATGTAACGATGGCACATCGCCGTTTGTCTTGTAGTCCGATGATGGAACGGGCTTGGCGGAATTAGATTGTGTAATTCCATCGCACACTCACCGAAATATAATCGAAACTGTGAGTATCTTCATGCATTATTCCGTCTTTTTTTGACATTCAGCGATACCCCTTAGCAAGAATGGTGTCAGATTTACTGTCTTTTGATTATCCGTAACGACTGTACTTAAATTCAAAGTTAGTCACGTAATCTTTTCTATAATTACGTACTTTCTACATTTCATAGAATCAACCAGGGACTGAATAACCCAAAAATTACACTATCTTTAAATTGCGGTATGACGTCATACCGAAAAATAACGGTTGCCGCTTTATTTCGATATCTAAATTGATTTCGGTACCGAAACTTTTTGTGTATAAATAGAAAAAGGTATATTTCGGTAGCGGTACTAAAACCTTAATTAACATAGTGTATTACATACTCTTTGTTAATTAATAAAGATATGAAAGAGACGGATATTGACCACCCCTGGCCCTTGTTCGGTAACGCAAGTTTCTCATCAAATTGCATTAGTTTGGCTTGTTCTCGAGGCACAAAGTCACATGCGCGGTGCGCCTCGCATAATTTCTTGTCACACAATGTCAAATAGCACACGAAAAGTTATAATTACAGAAAAAGGTAAGCAGGCACTTTTGATTTACATAAGGATCTGCGTGATTATCAAACTAATGATGATTTATCCAACTCTGGAGAATTGTGTACCCATAAATATAACACTATTACAACAACAAGAGAAATTGGGACTATGACGGAATACGAAGGCTGCAACATGAGTGCAGAAAAAGAAGCTGAATGTAACGAGTTCTTTGCGAAAATAGTAGCATTGGAGATGTCTAAGTTTCACGGAAACATGCGTTACAATAAGATGAAGGAAATATTGGATATACTGAAGAAAAGTGACGCATAAAAAATATATATTCTTATTAATTAACGACTGATTAAATTGTACCTAAGCCATATGATTGTCTCCTACTTAGGATTATTTGGTAAATTTAATAAAACAAATCAAAAGTATTCTTCAGCGCAGTTTTGGTGGAATGAACTTGGAAAGTCTTCGGGAAGATGCTAGCAATATTGACTGGTCTGATCTTGTTCATGCAGAGTCGATTGATGACAAAGTTAACCTCCTCAATTCCAATCTTAACCAGCTTTATGACGTGCATGTACCTGTTCGTTTGGTAAAGATTAAGCATCTACCTGCTCCGTGGCTAACAGATGACGTAATTTTACAAAGAAAAGCAGCAGCAAAGTCTAAATTCAAGTGCAGACCTAGTCGAGAAAGTCGAGAAAAATACGTCGCTATCCGAAATCGCAGCAACTTGGTTTGTAGGGATGCCCAACGCCGCCACATTCATAAGTCCGTTGAAAACGGTGATCCAGCTAAAGTCTGGAAATTTCTTACTTCTCTTTCTATGGGAATTGGGAAGTCACGTCAAGAGTCTATTCCTAAGGATATAGACCTTGAATCGCTCAATCAACATTTTTCCACCTCTTGTAGCTTCAATGATGCTGTTAAAACCAATACTCTAAATAATCTTTTTCCTCTTCCCACTCCCAATTATTCTCTTTTTATTTTTAATCAATTTACCAGTTGTGATGTTAAGAAGAGCATGCTATCTATAACGTCAAATGCCTTTGGTAATGCCGTAAGATGATACTCCCTATCTTGGACGAAATTCTTCCTGTCATTTGCCATGTCTCAATTATTCTGTATCCTCAGGTGTTTTCCCATCTTTGTGGAAAGAAACTCAGATAACTCCTCTCCCTAAAAAGTCTAATCCTGTTTTTTTCTCTGATTTCCGCCCTATTTCCATATTACCGTTCCTATCCAAAGTCCTCGAACGCCTTATCCACAATCAACTTAGTGCCTTCCTTTGTAAAAATCAACTCCTAAATTTGTACCAATCCGGGTTTCGTTCAGGACATAGCACTACCACAGCTCTAGTTAAAATTACTGACGATATCAGATTTTGATGTCCTGCTCGGTATACTCTGCTCTCTTAACATATCTCCAACAGCAATTGATTGGTTTCGTAGTTACCTATGTGGCCGCCGACAACGTATTTGCATTGAAGGTACATCATCTTCATGGTGCAATACTACTGCTGGCATACCACAGGGGGCGTTCTCTCTCCTCTTCTTTTCGCCATATTTATAAATTCTATTTCGAATGAACTTATCTCATCTTATCACCTTTATGCTGACGATCTGTAAATTTATTTGCAAGCTCCCGTTGAAGAACTGTCTGAGGCGGTGAAGATTGTGAATAAAGATTTAGCGCGTATTTCTGATTGGAGTTTGAATCATTGTTTGAAGGTTAGTTAATCCTGCGAAGACTCAAGTCATTATTGTTGGCAGCCCTAGGCTACGTTCCAAAATTAACTGGGTGACCCTTCCTCAAATCGTTTTTGATGGAGCTGCTATACCTTACTGTTACTAAGTAAAAGACCTCGGTATTTATATTGATAGGGATTTGTCTTGGGGTCCCCAGTTGCAAGAAATAAGCCTCAAACAGTATGCCTCTGCGGGGTCTTTACGCAGATTGCGCAATTTCCTGCCGACTGCCACTAAAATTGCGCTTGCCCAATCGCTTCTTCTACCTGTTTTCGACTATGCTGATGCAGGTTATCCAGATCTTACTGAAGTGCAGCTAGATAAGCTTGAACGACTCCAAAATTTTTTGTATCAGATTCATATTTGGTTTGCGCAAATATGAACATGTTTCTGAGTTTCGCATTAAAATCTGGTGGCTGCCGATCCGCCTTCGCCGGAATGCACATATTTTATCATTACTTTACGGTTTTATCTCAAAGAACGCTTTAAGTTCCTTCATGACACACATGTAAGAGATTTGAGATCATCGGAGAATTTGAGACTTTCAATGCCTGCACATTTTACTAAATTCTATGGCTCATCTTTTACGGTGCAAGTTATTCGTTTGTGGAATGCATTGCCGGTGTCAGAAGACAAGCTCAGTCACTGGCTACTTTTAAAAGCTCGGTTGCTAATTATTTTCATTCCAATTTATGACTATTCTTTTGTTTTCTCTCCACTTAATGTTAAAGATCACATTATATGTATTGTATTATTTAATTACCTATGTATTACATTGTATTTATATATATATATTTGCATATTCATTTATTTATTTTAATATTTAAATAAATTTTGTTTCTCTGTTTTTATGAGTAATGTAGTAAGTACACTAATTTAGCCCTCCCCACTTTAATTAAAGTTTTTAAAGTCTTTCCAAAGGTTGTCTGGAAGATATGGCTTTCAGCGATAAGACCGCCATTGTTACCATAGAATAAGCAATATTGTTAAATAGGTGTGTTTAAATTTTGTTGTACAATAAAGTATATTCTATCTATCTATTACATGGTATTTTTAATAGGTTATATACCTGTTAACAAACACCCTGTAATTGCCGAAAGGGGGTTAACGTACTCATCATAATATCATCATAACTTTTACTATAAACCAACTCTGAACATAGGTTCCATTCAGGATACATTAAAGATGCGCCGAATGTTCGGCCGGATATTCGTATTCGGTACATTCGACATATTTTGTCATGTTCGTATTCGGCTGAATATTCAGTTGATTTGCCGAATAATTACCGAATATTTAAATTATTGTTAATATTTAAAAAAGGAATATTTTATTAAACAGCAAGGTTAACTAATTACTAAATAAGTGTGTTTTATTCCGAAAGTTTTACATAGTTTTTGTAGATGAAAGAAACACTACTTTTTGTACCAATTATTTATTGACAAAATAAAAAAAGATTAACTGTAACAATCAATTTCAATATAATTTTAATCAAATAAACTTCTGTTTTTCTATTAAATTAAATATGAAATTAACAATTTTAAGAACACTGCTTTGAGTAACAACTTTTTTCAGAAATATTTTTTTTATAATAATGTAATATAATAATTACTATCTTCAGGAACCAACACAATTATTAAAATATATATATAATCAATTTAAGTATTTTTTAAAATAAATGTCTATATGCGCTTAAGAAAATGTATGAAATCAACATTAAAAAAACCTATGTAACAAATATTAATTTGCAACATAAATACTAGGAATTGTGTTCTAAATAACACGACACACACAACACAACTTTTATTGACAGAGTGTTAGTGGTCACTGTATGCGAGCGTCCGGCGACAAGCGACAAAAGCAGGTTCTAATAGGTTTGCCGGCGCGCACGCCTGTGCTTTGTCCACCCTTGCCGGTGCCTCACAACCCTCGTCCCACGTCCTGCAACGGTCAGTTCTATGTTTTGCGGTACCGATATTGCATAAAGGTTAAATAACGGTATAGCCTTACCTTTATTTTATTAAGGTACATTTATTTTATACAGGTATCGTAACCGTATACCGTAACCGTTTTCAGTCCCTGGAATCAACATCTAAGAAGTTTCTTCACAGCATTAAAGTACCTATTTCAACTGGAGAGAGAAGCCGCAATTTTCTCAAGAAAATACCTCTGGCGGTGACTACGTGATTGATTATACAACGTGTAATTTAAAGGGTATATACATACCGAGTACATACATACATCTTCTTTGGATGATAACAAACGATATGGCAAGGGTTTTCTAATCCTATGTCTACATGTGTGGAGCATATTAGAAATTTCAATACATTGATACCAGAGGCTGAATTTTTCAAATTAAGAAGAACGAAGAGAATTATCTTTTTTTTGGCCAAATGACGTGGAAAGTGATGGCCCTCATAGTGCTGTGACACGTTTGTTATTACTAGTATTCAAGAAAAATATGAAACCAATAATTTGGGGTCAATTCTGTGAGTCACTTAGTTTGAGCTGAAACTTTGCATAGGGACTCCATACCAGATGTTGTCTTCAGTCCTTTTGGATAGATATGGGGTTTCCGTTACACGTTGTATAATTTTCATTCCATTTTGTGCCAAGTAGGTAACCTATTAAAACTTTTATACACAAGTAAAAACACCTTACAAAAGCGGACTTAATGTCTAAGGTCGAATTGTAGACGTACAAGGGCTGCGGGACCTGTAGGGGTTGCGGGAACGTTTTTTTTATTACGGGTGAGCACGCTCTTTACCTCGATTACGCCTGTTGGTAAACAATTGATGAGGTCTATGATAGGACGAGCGAGCCCTAGAAGATGAATGTTCACTTTTGCTTTAAAGGCTGACGGTTCGGAAATATGGCTGTCCTGGAACGCAAGGGAAGCAAAAGGAACATTTAGAAAGTAGACGTTTAACCTCCCTTCCGTTCCACCCAGAGTGGGAAGTTGGTATTATGATCAACTTTACCTAAACTTAATACATTGACAATTGCCTAATAGCTGAGGTGTCCCTCTAGTAGCAGTAGTTCGGTTGTTAGTCCGGTTGACCGAACTACTGAAACTTAAATAGTAGTTCGGTTGTTAGTCTGGTTGCCCGAGCTACTGAAACTTTCAGTTGCGATATTTCGGTTCTAACAAAGCATCGAACTAATGAAACTTAAATATAAAAACTATATAATACTCGTATGGACAAACTATTTTCATTTTAAAAAGTACACGTAAAAAGAGCGACTTTGTATAAGAATATTGCTATAGTTGCAAGTCTATCGGTTTTCTATCGGTTACATTTCGGGGAGTGTGCAATGGAATTACACAATCTAATTCCACCAAGCCCGTTCCATCATCGGACTACGAGACAAACGGCGAAGCGCCATCGTTACATGGTGGACATCCCACCCATACGCACCAAACGTTTTGGGAATACCTTCATTGTGCGTACGGCTAAGGAGTAGAATTCCCTGCCGGAGTCTGTGTTTCCCGATAGCTATAACCTAGGAGTCTTTAAGTCAAGAGTGAATAGGTTACTTTTAGGTAAGCGTGCTCCATCTTCGACCACATCATCACTTACCATCAGGTGAGATGGTGGTCAAACGCGAACCTATTCTAAATAAAAAATAAAAAAAAAAACTATTTAGAAATTTCCCCAAAAGTTAATTGTACTAGTGCTTCTCTAATAAAATCGTCTCTTTCAACATACTTCTTGCTTCTTTTTGGCAATGTCTTCTTTCCAAATGTTTTGTACTGGTCGACTTTGAAATTTGCAAGAGTAATATCATCCTTCAAAATACGTAAAATAAAATAAAATTAAGATATAGTTTGTTTACATTATATGCCTAGTTTATTTGTTGAACTAAAGGGTTACATTATATTTAAGTTTCAATAGTTCGGTGCTTTGTTAGAACCGAACTATCGCAACTGAAAGTTTCAGTAGTACGGTCAACCGGACTAACAACCGAACTACTACTTAAGTTTCAGTAGTTCGGTGCTTTGTTAGAACCGAACTATCGCAACTGAAAGTTTCAGTAGTTCGGTCAACCGGACTAACAATCGACCTACTGCTACTAGAGGGAGGTGTCGGCCTGATGATCGAGAGGGCGTAGGTTCAACGTGAACCCACTCTAACCACTAGTATATTTAGCTTAGTTGGAGTGGTTAACCAGATCGCTAGTAAGTAATGTGAATGCCACCCATAATGCTAGAGTTCTTAAAAAAAGTGTGAAATTTTGATTTTTAATTAGAAGTGATTCTTTTAATGATGGCTTTTATCTGCTAACTCTACACTATTTATAACACGTTCATCTCTTCGCTGAATGTTCGATAGATTGACGTGTACCAATAAACAAATAACCTAGTTACTAATCGATAGACCAAGGTGAAGACACCGTTTTTAGATTTTGTTAAAACTTCTTAGACATAACAATGAAATTAGGTCATCTTCCTCATGTTGTTTATTAAATTTGAATGTTTCAGTATCATAACGCTAATGGTTTTCTCAACTTCCAAAGCAGTTATGAGTATTTTTCTTATCATGTACTACAACATACTAACACTTGTAGTCAGTTCTGTCAACTTAAGCATTTGGTAAGTTTGTGCCCAAACGAAGGTGCATTCTTTTTCTCTATACTCTCATAGCCAGATGTTAATTGGTCTATTCTGTTCTCTCATACCTATTAAACCTGTAATATGTATACATTCTGAAAATAATTAAAGTATATAATAAATAAATAAATAATAAATAAATATGTTTTGAAAAGAGTAAGCGAGGAGTTTATTGCCGGTTCTTCTCGATAGGAAATGGCCGGTTTCGAATCGTGCGCTTTTGACGTTTTATAAGTGCCCATATAGGCCTAAATTAAATAACAAGTGACAATAGCCCAATGGCTAAGGTGTCGGCCTTTTGATCGAGAGGTCACGGGGTTCGAACCCCACCCATTAACACTATTGCAGTGAGCCCATTCCAGACACAAGCATATATATCTTTATGCATGCATGCATGTATGCATGTACATATATATTTGGTTTGCGCAAATATGATCATGTTTCTGAGTTTCGGATTAAACTCAAGTGGCTGCCGATCCACCTTTGCCGGAATGCATATATTTTAGCATTACTTTACAGTATTCTCTTCAATCCTACAACTCCGTTTTATCTCAAAGAACGTTCATGACACACATGTTAGAGATTTAAGATCATCGGAGAATATGTGACTTTCAATGCCTGCACATTTCACTAAATTCTATGGCTCATCGTTTACGGTGCAAGCTATTCGTTTGTGGAATGTATTGCCGGTGTCAGTAATATTAGCTCAGTCACTGGCTACTTTTAAAAGCTCGGTTGCTAATTATTTTCTTTCCAATTTATGATTATTCTTTTGTTTTCTCTCCACATGATGTTAAAGAACACATTATATGTATTGTATTATTTAATTACTTATGTATTGTATTGTATTTATATACAACGTGTAATTTAAAGGGTATATACATACCGAGTGCATGGCTTCTTTGGATAATAACAAACGATATAGCAAGGGTTTTGTAATCCTATGTCTACATGTGTGGAGCTTATTAGAAATTTCAATACATTGATACCACAGACCGAATTTTTCAAATTAAGAAGAACGAAGAGAATTATCGTGTTATTGGCTAGTGACGTGGAAAGTGATGACCCTCATAGTGCTGTGACACGTTTGTTATTACTGGTATTCAAGAAACATGAAACCAATAATTTGGGGTCAATTCTGTGAGGCACTTATTTTGAGCTGAAACTTTGCATAGAGACTCCATACCAGATGTTGTCTTCAGCCCTATAGATATGGGGTTTCCGTTACACGTTGTATATATATATATATATATATATATATATATATTTGCATATATATGTCCTTCCAAAGGTTGTCTGGAAGATATCGCTTTCAGCGATAAGACCGCCATTGTTACCATAGAATAAGCAATATTGTTAAATAGGTGTGTTTAAATTTTGGTGTACAATAAAGTATATTCTATCTATCTATCTATATCTTAGCTTGAGGCGTTAACAAGATTGTTAGTAATGTGAATTGTACACACATTACTAATGATATTTATTTTGCATATAGGTTATAAATAAGACTTTCACACGTAATTTTTTTCGTAAATGTAATCTAGATGAGGCCGGTTTTCTCTAACTAAGAAACACCGAAACAAACTCAGAGGTCAATGTCTCTTTTGAAGTCCGTACAATCCGTAGTAATGAAATCTTATGAGAACTATGTAGGTTTCTGTCTGTGGTGCCTTTAAGAGGACGGAATCCCACAGATTTGAGTAACACAGTTCAAACAGTGCAAGCATTTGTCAGTTATCTCATAGCTCTAGTCAATATTAGTTCTCTTTGTAGAAAAGTAAAAATATGAGTCTGTGTTTAAAGGAACGGTAATTAAATGAAATGATATGAAATATTTATTTTGTAAATTGGTTATAAATAACACTTTTACACGTCACGTTTTTTTGCGTGTTTAGTTTAGCTAGATGAAGCCGGTATTTCCTAACTCAGAGCTCAAAGTCTCTTTTAAAGGCCAGACAATGTGTATTTGTATATGAGAAGCATGTAGGTTCATGTCGGTGGTATTCTTTTGAGGAAATATCCACACAAATTTGAGCGGACCTGTCCAGACAGTGCAAGCATTTGTCAGTTATCATGTAGCTCAACTTAGAACTTAAGGAGCTCAACAATTTGACGAACAATACCAAAGTAAGGACATTTGGGTAGGCCACACAAGTACTCAAACTGCTTGACATTATTAAATAAATTATAGTGAAAGTTAAAACAACGAAGAAAGAATACCCTACATTATCCTCACATTTACAAAAATGAAATAATTATATTTATAAAAAAAAACAAGAATCTGATATTACCAGTATCAGACGCAAATACAGGTCAGGAACCGGTATTTTTAGGTACTTTTTTATGTTTTCAAAAACACACCAGTATCATGATTCCCGCAAGGCCCATAGTAGATTATATCCCACCCCTTTCACAGACAGCAGAGCCTTTGATACAAGCGACCTTCCTTATCACAAACTAGCTGGGACCATTCCCGTGGTAGGGTTTTCCCGAGTAAATCCCGTTCCCGTAGAAATTTCGGAAACAAATAGTAGCTTTTATGTTGCCCTTTAACCACGTCTATCTTCAAGTATAAGTCTTATAAAAATCGATTCAGCTGTTCCAAAAATTATCTCGGACAAACAGAAAGATAGACAGCCAGCCAAATATAAAATACATTTATGTGTTTTTAACCGACTTCTAAAAAGGAGGAGGTTCTCATTTCGGATGTTTGTTTGTTTTTTTATGTTTGTTCGGGCATACCTCCGTCGTTTGCCAACCGATTTGAAAACTTCTTTTTTTTTTAAAAGGGTATCCTTTCCAAAGGTCCCATGAAAACTTTACCGAAATCGGACAAGCCGTTTCTGAAAATTCAACAAAAGTCTAAAAAAAATATTTACATTGACGATCTTTTCGTTTACTCTGCATTGCGTTTTTTGTTCGCGTACAACTCCGTCATTTATGAACCGATTTGGAAAATTCTTTTTTAGTTTGAAAGGGTCTAGGAAGGAAATTCTAGTTGGTCTCATTGTCATCACGTTTGGATCTGATGATGGGATAATGGAGAAATCTTTAAATATTATAAACACACCTATAGCGTTTTGGGTATTTCTTATAGTAACTTGTGCAGTTGCTCTCGAAAAGCACCATTTTGGGAAGTGATACTGATGATGAAGACCACAGATAGCCACCGAAACTACTCAATAATAAGTATTTTGTGAATTGCGATTCGATTACTTGGATATGGATGTTAAGAACTTTATGCTTGTCACAATGCATATGGTGAAGTAGAGCTGATGGTGAAATACCAGAACTCCTCAAAAAATAACGACTCTGCATTGGGAAAAGCAATATTTTATAAAAGGTGATAAGTAGTTGACATATTGGTTTTTGTAACTAGATTAATTACAAACTGACCCACTAAAAACCGTGAAAATAAAAACTTATTTTTCAAAAAATAAAACCGACTTCCATATCAAAATACTACAAAGCCAAAAATAATTTTAATTTCGGAAGGCGGTGTGAAAAAAAAGAAAATACAAAACCAATAACACCGACTACCGAAATTAAAATTATTTGTTTTGATATTATGGAAGTCGGTTTTATTTTTTGCAAAAATAGTTTTAGTATCGTATAAATAACTTTGAGTACTTAAAAATACTCAGTTAAGTATGTATTTTGAAATTACAGATTGACTTCTCAATTTCGTGTATATGTATATAGTATGTATAGAAAACTGAAACAAAGAAAGAAAAACTATCGACCATCCCTCTTCCCACTCCGCGCAGTTTTTCTTAATAACGAGCGACCACAAACTTATATTATCGGCCACAAGCTGCTATATTACACTTAATAACTTAATTACGAACGTGGTATGTTCGGTTATTACATTTCTCCCCTTTTCATAGAAAGAGTTTCTTGTTATTAAAGTTAGGGATTACTGTTGTAGTCTCTTAAGAATGAAGAGAGTGTGGTTTCTTTTGTGATGCGAGCTTTGTGAGATGTTATCATCCACTTTTTCATTTTCAGCATAATAGCCAAGGTAGCTTCTGTATTTCCTGCCACATATGACCCGCCAGCCTTTAAAGCAAGAGTGAACAGCCTTCTTGGATCGCTCGTTCTATCGTAGACCTTGAACTCACTACAAATTTGTCATCATCGAAATCTGCATAGCCCAGTAGCTGGGTCAGCTGCTTAACCTCCAGCCAGGGCTTCTAAAAAACTTACAAACTAAGCCACTACACGCTAAAGGCATCTCTTGTGGAGTATGGCTTAGGGCGTTACTTGGTGAGGGTTCTAAGGACTGAACTGGACATTAATTTTGATAGATTGAACGACCTTTGGCCAATCATCATATGCTTAGCCTTTTCACAGCCATGTTGGGTGTTACATGGAGCGACTATTAATTTCTCTGACCTTTACCTTTACTGGGTAACAAGATACCACTTAGCAAGACTAGTGTCAGGTTTTCTGGTTTCTAACTTCACGTTACGATTGTCAAAGATGTGCAAATCACAGCCAGGATCAACGGCTTGACGTACTTTCCGAAGCATAGAGACATCTGAATATGTTATGATGACCGACACTTTAGCAGGCTGCCTTGCTATTCAGTGCGCGATAGCTCCAACAGCCTGATAGCTATCGTCGCCAATTGGATGAATATTTCAATAATGTGGCACTGGATGACGACTCACAGAGCGTCATTCGCATAGGGGAGAAGGAGGTAAGATGGGGTAGCGGGTAAGACGGGGTACCCAGCGAAATTCACCATGTATGTATTGTGAGGAAGTATATTCCGTTTCCATTGAAGGGTGGATATCATGCTCACTATGTGGAAGATGGTCTCATAATAGCTGCGCAGGAATAGATGATGATGATGACGAAGCCATCCACGCCTGCGAGTTCTACTAGCCCAAATAATCATCTTTCTCTGTGATCATTGTCATTGCCCCATTTTACCTCAGGGGGTATCCCATCTTACCAGCACCATGCGGCAAGACGGGGCAAAACACCTTTTTTATTTTAATTTTTTTCTCTAATGTGTGACTAAAAGTTCCTAATGACACCAAATAGTAATAATAGTAGTCAATTAGTAGTTAATTAAAAAATAAATATGATTGTCTCACTATGTAATTTTTTGTATTATTAACCTTTAAAGCTTAAGTACCCCATCTTGCCATCCTCTCCCCTACATTAAATAATTACTTATTTAAGTGTTTTTTTCTAATATTTTGTCTGATTTGTCTTATTATTATTGTGTTTTATATTTATTTTGAATTTGTGTGTTTATTTTTTGTTTGTGTGTAAATGTGTTTCTATATGGACTTTGGTCTGAAAATAAAGTACTTTATTATTATCAATTCGATTTATTTCAGACGAGCGTCCATAGTGTTAGTAAACAATATTACTTAATAGCTAGTGTTAGTAACAGATTTATGACACAAACAAAAAAAAAACAGAGATTATCTCTGACCGGTATAGATTCTCATCCTGTGACACAGCAGAGGAGAATCCCACCGGTCAATAAACATTTTCAGGAGGCTGTTGGTGGTTTTACGCAAGCAGCTGTTCTCTTTCTTTTTATTGCGAAGAAATCATCTGTGTGTCTGTGGCCTCCGCAAAAATATTGGACGCACTACAACACCACGACAACCCAAAAAGCATCTTAAATGCATTATTATATTGGACACGCAGATCACTGTATGCCCTTTGTGTTAACCTTTTCACCGCCAAGCACTTCTATAGAAGTTCGGGATTTTCGTGCCACCAGCGCCACAACTTCTATAGAAGTTGTTCATTTTAACTATCTTATTAAAATAAATTTACTGTGATTAAAAGCTTTGTTTCATTTTCTTATTTAAGATAGCACTGTCTACTACCCTGTTTTTTATTTTTCTACACAAAATAAGCCCTAGTTTGTCCTAAAATCGGCAAAAACAGAAACTCCGAATTTTGTTACTTTCCTCAGAACGCCAATCACTTCATATCAAGTTGGCCAGTGATGTGCCGTGAAAGGTTGATTTCACCATTGAAATATTTATAAATACGAAAAGTTACGAATATCGAAAACAATTTGAGGTCAATAAAATATGAACTTAGTTATCTACTTCATTACAAAAGATAGTAGATGAATTTCGACCTTCAGGTAGATGCCGATACGTAATTATAAAGTTGTTACCAATTCTTGTCGATAGTTATTTTCCCATCTCTACAAAACAATTGGTCGTCTATGCCCCTGTGCGCCACCGAGTGCCACGAACTACTATAGAAGTTGGTCAGTGACGTCATAGGCGTGCGGCTGTCAAGGTCACTTTGGCATAGTGCAGCACAAAATCGGATTCGCGCGCACGCATCTTTCTTTCTTTCACTTGATAACACATAGAAAAATGAGTGAAGAACTTGATTCGGACGAACTTCTTAAAATTTTGCAAGGTGTGGAATCGGACTCGGAGTATTTTGTGGAGAACATTGAACCAGAAGATAATTCTGAGGTATGTCTAACTGGATGATAATAATAATGTTTATTCATCAAAGAGTAGGAATTCAATAAGTATGTAAAATGTTTGGTGAGCCCAGTATCTCCAGATGCACTGTAATTTTAGTAGATTTAGGTACTGTTTTTGATAACAATGCTTTGATAAGTACACGGCTACAAGCGTGATAGAATTTAAATATATACTTTCCATTTCAAAAAACACTTTAAAAACAATTAAAAATTCTGCCACTTAGATACCTACGGTAAAAAACGTTCACTGAAGTTATTAAAAAAACAGGAATAAACAAAATAGAAGAAAGACTATAGACCCCATCCCTGATCAGAATCGAATTCAACGTGCCCTCAGTGCCAATAACTTGATATGAAGTTAAAGAATGAGATCATGAAACAAATAGAGATGTACCCCATTCCTTATAGTTCTAATTGAGTTATGTATTAGTTTCTTTGATACTCATAATTTATACTGTTTTTTCTTATTAAGGATACTGTGAAATAAAACAAATCTGGAAATATTTAATCAGTTTTTATTCATATTCGTAAAATCAACTTTAAATCTTAACTTTACGCGTACAAATCTTATTCATCGATATGACGATATCCCCATCACTACTGTTTACTGTATATTTAGTTATACATTTATAGCTTGGCGCTCGGCGAGGCATTGCGTTTTGTGTACGTTGGCGGCGAAAAGGTTAATTGGTCCAAAGACTGCACCTGTAAAAAAAAATTATATATAAAATAAAAAGACTGGCAGATGCCTTTAACATTGTGACTTTTACTAGTTTCGTGTAACAAAAATACAAAAAGAAAGGAAAAAAACAGACACTCGAAAATTGAGAACCTCCTCCCTTCTGAAGTCGGTTAAAACATAATAACTATAAGCTAAGGTATCACAAGAACAGATGCCAACAAAGTATTTACACAGTTCGGCTAACAGGTTGGAAACCCTGCCTTCACTGTCCGAATTTCATGCATTTTATTCGGATGTTCAAAATATTCACTTGTACATTTTAATCAACGTTAAATTGCAGACTTCTCTGTGTATTCACGTTTCAAAGACTTTTAACGGGACTCTACGCACTAAACGTTTTGGGAATACCTTCATACGGCTAAGGCGTGGAATTCCCTGCCGGAGTCTGTGTTTTCCGATAGCTATAACCTAGGGGTCTTTAAGTCAAGAGTGAATAGGTAACTTTTAGGTAAGCGTGCTCCATCGTCGACCGCATCATCACTTACCATCAGGTGAGATAGTGGTCAAACGCAATCCTATTATCAATAAAAAAAAATTGTAGACTTCTCATGTATTCACGTTTCAAAGACTTTTAACGGGACTCTACGCACTAAACGTTTTGGGAATACCTTCATTATGCGTACAACGGCTAAGGAGTGGAACTCCCTGCCGGAGTCTGTGTTTCCCGATAGCTATAACCTAGGGATCTTTAAGTCAAGAGTGAATAGGCTACTTTAAGGTAAGCATGCTCCATCTTCGACCACATCATCACTTACCATCAGGTGAGATGGTGGTCAAACGCGAGCCTATTATCAATTAAAAAAAAATTAATAATGTAAAATGTACGTTTTATGCTTTAAATCCGCAGCTTTTTGGTTGTACTAACCAAATGTACACCTACCTATGTAAAGTATTGCTTTGTTTTGGAGAAGAAATTTATCAAATGATTCATCCTGCTTAAGAGTGAAGCGAAAAGGAGCGTCAGACTTCTACTGACTTAAAACTGACCCTGTTCCTTCAGTTACCTATGCGTTCCGGAGCCGTGGAATCTCTTTTGGACATTCCCGCAACCCTGGCAGACATTTGCCCTATCGTTACTCTTGATAACTCTTTGAAGAGCGCGAGGAATACGATACGCTGTCGAAAGGACCGTAAACTATATTATTACAAAATCTATACTAATATTATAAAGCGGAAAAGTTTGTTTGTTTGTTTGCTTGAACGCGCTAATCTTCGAAAGAACTGGGTGGATTTGGATGCAATTTGGTATGGAAGTAGCTTGAAGCTTGAGGAAGGTTATAGGCTACTTTTTACGCGACTGTAAAAAAGGAGAGTTATGTTTTTACCGTGATAGAATCCACGGGAGCGAAGCCCCGCGTGAGTACTAGTAATACATACAATTTCATGTTTAAACCACCATTAAACCAAGATTGGTTAGTCGTAGTTCTTACTCGCATTATTATCACTACTTACACACTAAGACTTAATAACTAATTATACACATATTTTCTACTAGGTTTTGTTCGCGGATTCGCCCGCGTTAGTTTACACTTTGTCAATAATTCTTGTTTCAAATCGGTACACCTTTTTGTGTGGTTAAAAAACGCATGTATGTAACCTATATATGTGCGCGCTAGTTTACCTGTATATTTATGTCTCTGAGATACCTTCTTACGTATGTGTCTACTATTAATCTGCAAGTAAAGACTAATACCTAGATATACAAAGTGAACAAAAGTGTAATTACCTACCTACTTAAAAAATAGAAATAATTCGTATATAACTTGATTGGTTAAAATGTAGAGGACACGGTTGGCGTAACGGTTGACTGGTGCATGACGTGAGTTCGACCCCAGCCTTAAACAAAGATTTGTATAGCCTACAATGAAGGCTGTACAAAACTACATAACTACATGACATGTAGTTGTGTAGTTTAAAAAAAATGTTTCGAGTGGTTCTTGAATACGCGAATGAATTGGTTTACATCCATAAGGGATGACTTCCGGGATAAAAACTATTCTATTTCTTTTCCAGGACTATCTCCATACCAATTTCATCTAAATCGGTTCAGCGGTTTAGGCGTGAAAAGGTAACAGACAGACAGACAGAGTTACTTTCGCATTTATAATATTAGTATGGATATGGATATATGTAAATGAAAGTAAATTATATAATCCAAGATGTGACTTAGATAAGTTTGTACACAACCCTCGTTAGTCCTATTGTCTAAGCGGCTGGAACATAACAACATTTCATTTGTCATAAGCGCGAGTGATTTATGTATTTAGAAAAACACAAGATAGCCGGCGTCAAGTCAGTGTAGTTTTTAACCGACTTCTAAAAAAGGAGGAGGTTCTCAATTCGGATGTTTGTATTTTTTTTTTTTTTTTATGTTTGTCCACGCATAACTCCGTCGTTTGCCAACCGAGTTGAAAAATTCTGATCTTGTTAGAAAGGTTATACTTCCCAAATGGTCCCATGAAAATTTTATCGAAATCGGACAAGCCGTTTCTGAAAAATCAACAAAAGTCTAAAAAAATGTTTACGTTGATGATCTTTTCGTTTACGCTGCATTGCGTTTTTTGTTCGCGCATAACTCCGTCATTTACGAACCGATTTGGAAAATTCACTGACCCACTAAAAAGCACGAAAATAAAAACTTTTTTGCAAAAAATAAAACCGACTTCCATATCAAAACACTACAAAGCCAAAAATAATTTTAGTTTCGGAAGGCGGTGTGAAAAAAAAAGAAAATACAAAACCAATAACACCGTCTACCGAAATTAAAATTATTTTTGGCTTTGTAGTGTTTTGATATGGAAGTCGGTTTTATTTTTTGCAAAAAAGTTTTTTATTATCTTTTATTTGCATTTGTGTTTTTGCAAACGAAAACATATTCGCAAGCTATATTAAAAATACACACGCATTATGTATTTGACAGTGCTTCCAAGTATTATTTCATATTCTGACACATACATACATATTTATATAAGTACTAGCTGTGCCCTATGGTTTCACCCGCGTTAATTTGAGATAAAACCTGTAAAAACAATATAATATTCCATTACTTTAAGTAGCTGTGTTATCTCGCAGAGCCACCAGCGAGAGGTGTCAGCCGGCCAGCGCGCTTGGTACTTGAGCATTATTTTGTGTAACGAAATATCATAAGAATCAATTGACGTAGTTGGCGTCAATTGATTCTATTTCACTATTTCGTTTAAAATTAAATACTTGTGATGAATAAGATTTGAATAAAGATAAAAGTTATGTTTATTTAAAGCCGTCCAGAAGTAATGCATATTTAAGAACAAATATGATTACCTTAAAAAAAATTATCATGAGTCAACCTTAAAAGACAAGCATCGACCATCGCGAACTTTTTCAACTATTTATGACAAACAATCTCACGGTACATTGCCATCGTGTTACTCTAACGGTTTAGGCAGCGTACGCAAAGATAGCTTTTAGAAAGCGAAATTTTTCCGACTTACTTGATAGGAAACCTGACACTGGTCTTGCCTAGGCGTATTGTGTAGTCTTATCTACCGATTAGACTGGTTGGCAGATTTTTAGTCTGTTTAAATACATTTTCTTGTCTTTTTCTATATTTTTCATTGGCATTATGTTATGTGTTATGTGTGTATTTATTGTCTTTTAATTTAAGTTGTTGACATTCCATTGTTATGTTTAATTCATTTGAATGTATTTTTTATCTCTTTTCAATGTAATTTAAATTATTTTAATCATGATCTCAATTTTCTTAATATTGTTTTTAATTACGTATACAAGTGCTGTGCACACCTGTAAGTGATGAATTCACTACAGAGTAAGTATTCCTATTTGTAACAATTTTTTTATATATTGGATCTAGTAAATAATAATAATAAAAACACTAAAAACCTCGCAGGACTGTATTACTTTACATAATAAACAACAACTTTTGTTCTATGACTTTTTAGAAAACATAACACTCTCAGTTTATCTACATTACTAGCGATTTCTTTTGTCGACGGCGTAACATTTAGAGCGTTCAATTGAAATACTTATTTTTATTTCATTATGAAAAGCTGATGAACTAAAATATTTAATTATTAAAAGTCATAGAACAAAAGTTATAATAATAATAATATTCCACAACTTTCACACAACGCCATCTAGTCCCAAACTAAGCAGAGCTCGTGCTATGAGTACTAGACAACTGATAAACATACATATATATTTCTAAATACATACATATTATAGATAAATTACACCCAGACAAAGAACAATATGATCGTACTCATCACACAAACATTTGTCCTGGGTGGGAATCGAACCCACGACCTTGCGCATAGCAGTCAGGGCCACTGACCACTAGACCAACAATAAGTCGTTGGTGTGTCATAAAATAAATAAATAAATTAGACTCTGACCTGAAGATGACCACAACATAGTTGGAAAAAGTCTAAGTAGACCATAACCTGACCATAGAGCATAACCTGTTTTCGTACCAAATAAACTTTATTTCTTTCTTTCAATCTAGATCCAATTGCTTGTAAAATACAACTTAAATCTTGCGCCATTATGCCACAAAATCTCATTTTGTTCGAAGTTAATACGCATATTGAGGTACATAATAAATTCGATTTGTTTCACCCTCATCAGAGTAAAATTGATTGAGATTGCCCAATTATTTTTCCTCATATTTTATTTCCCATGTGATCCTACATAGAAATTGATTACGTCCCCTTTATCATCATTCATTGTCATCCTTCCCATGGGCTTAAGTGACTTTGGATGGTGGATTTTCAATAACAGATTAACCATTTTATCAGGTTATTATAAAATTTATTTAAGGCACTCCAACGACTTATTTATTAATACATTTTATGACATACTTTAACTTCAAACTTAAGGTCTAGAGTGAATTGGTCACTTACAGGGGTGCATATATCACTTAGGTATTAATTAGGTACATTTTGTAACATTACACAGAAAAGTACATAATTGTAGACTATAAAATAAACCTGAAATATGGAAACAAAAGATAATAATAAAATTTAAAATAAAGGAGATGTTTCATTTTCGGCCATCAGATGTACATTTATCGAAAAAGAGAAAAATATACTACAAATTGGGGAAAAATATTCTCTTGTGAATTTGAGCCTGATTTGTTGTGCATAAAAAATAATAGTTTTCCAATTATTGCCATGTTTTATTCAACATGGAGTCTCGTTTGCTTGCATACTTCATTCGTTCTGAAATCATGTCATATCAAATCAATGTTACGTAGAAAATAATTTAAAAATATGTGTATTCTTGTAGTGTTAAAAATAAATTATTATTATTCTCTTGTACACCTTTTTGAGTAAGCATAATTAAGTGTAATTTTCATTTTCGATTTCCACGATTTCATCGTTAAAAAAATCTTTATTCTCCATTTTTGAAATGTGTTTCTGAACGAAATCAAAATAACCGCATGTTGTCTTGAAAGTTGAAACTCTATTACATTACTCTATTATACAGTCAGTCAGGTCCCCGCTAGGGTAATAGTATTATGTGGGTTAGTTCTGATGAACAAAAACAAAAGTAAGTAAACGTCATTTCTACAACCTGTCATGGCTGTCATAACTCTTAGGACAAACGTCAAACATTTTTTATTTTTATTTTATACATAAAAACCTTATGATATTATGAAAAAAATGATACTTTATTCTATTCAGGGGTAAGTTTTCCAGCTTCGCTGAAAGGTACATGTTATGGCCGGAGCCCCATATAAAAATTAAACATCTCCTTTATATATTTATTTATTCTCAAAAAGACAAAAACAAGCCACTTACATACGTACATGAACTTAAATATTGTAAACTAGCAGCCACGCGGGACTTTGCTGCCGTGAACTTTAACGCGATGAAAACATAACCTTTTTTTTGCAGTCGGGTAAAACGTTGCCTTTAATGACCCTATTTTTAGAACTATTCTTGTGTTTTTCATAGGGATTAGGTATAAAAAATAGCCTTACAATCATACATGCATAATATACTCGAAAAACGTTACTCTCCTGGGACCTGAGGGTAAAAAGCTTTTCATAAAATACACACCAATATTATTTAAAGAGCTTTGATATCGTTTTGTTTATTCACGTCCCAGTTTTTGCATTACTTACGTTTATTTTGACTACAAGGGGCTTTGTAGATTCGGGTGTCAGGCATCACGAGCCGATCTCCGGCCACCGTAGGCACGGGCTTGCGGACGGCGAGCAGGGGTAGCTCACCGTCCGGTAAGGACCAGGCCCGGGTCGTCGGGCGGCGCGTCGTGTTTGGCGGGTGGCGCGTCGTGATCGGCGGGCAGCACGTCGTTTTCCACGCGCGCCTCAAAGAGCTGTCAGCAACAGTGACAGGGCCTCATAAGGCCATTGCCCGCTGGGGTTGCGCAAATGTTCTAACAAGATACCGCGGCCGTGGAACTTAAGGGCAGCTGAAGGAACACGGTGGGTTTTTAGTCAGTAGAAGTCTGACACTCTCTTCCACTTTACCCAGAGTGAAAGAAGTCATTCGATGATTTTCACACCCAGAAAAAAAGAGGCTTTGTAGATCATTACCATCTTCCTGCACTTATCCCAGTAACTTGTGGTCGGCGCAACACGTTTTCTTCTTCGATTCTCCCCTGCCAGACGTGTCAGCATCATTTTCTCCTTTTTCTTTCATTCCTTATACAATCCATCCATCTTTTCTTAGGCCTTCCTCCACCTCTCCATCCAACAAAATTCAAACCCAATTACACTTTTAGTTACTTGCGTGCCATGTATTTCATATTCATATTCATGTATTTATTTACATACCATAATGTTATTTTGGATGTTACAGTTATTGCTTAAAGCTAAGATACAATTATGGACCCTGTAAGGCACAGCAAAAATTAATTCCATTTACAATAATAAAAATTAAGATATCAATAAATTAAAAAAAAGTCAAAAGATTAATAAAAAAAGTCAATAGATTATTAAAAAGTCAATAAATTAATAAAAAAATCAGTAGATTAATAAAAAAATAATAATAACAATGTCATAGAATAATTACAAAATTAAAAAAAAACTAGTCGAGATATTAATTATTAACATGTCCAAGTAATTAAATCATATAGGTATATTGAGATCAGTGTTCATACTAATTAATTTAATTATTCTATGTTAATTTATACATATTATTGTCATTCAAATAATCATTCACTGAATAATATGCTTTCTTAAATAATATCTGCTTGAGTTGATTAATAAATTATATTTCACTAGTTACATTTTCTATGACATCCGGAAGTTCATTATATATTTTTATCGACATAACATAAGGACTATTTGAATGCAATTTCATGCGAGAAAGATTGGGTACTATATGAAAATTTCTTATAACCTATTTTTTAACCGATTTAAAAAAAAGAAGGAGGTTCTCAGTTCGTCTTGAACTTTTTTTAAGTGACATCAAAAAAAGGAGGAGGTTCTCAGTTCATCTTGAACTTCTTTTATGTATGTTACCGTATAACTCAAAAAATCCCGCCTATATTTTGTACTAGAACCTCCTCTATCTTGAGATGACAGTCTTAAGAGAGACTGGAAGCTGAGGCTAAACAGATGGGAATCATGAAATTTTTAAAGTGCATATTTTCTACTTTAATTTGAATCAACATAACCACTCACCACATCGACACCATTGAAACACATTTTCAAATATCCAACACGTTATTGAATAACCCGTGAATCCGACAAATTCAATAGGTTCTGGTATTACTGAAACCACAGAAACATGAAATTTCATTCGTTCCACGAAACCCGGTAAGTGCAGTGATCGTGTTTCAGATTCGTGAACAAAACTAACGATTACTTCTGTACTACAAGTTGATTATCTAAACGTGACTTCGAAATTCGAACGGAGTTTCGTAATCCTGCGGTGATTTATTTTGAACTAGGTGTGTCCGGTGACTTCGTTTGCGTGGGGGATTCCTCGCTTCACCTATTTTTCCTTATTTTAGCCCCGACAAATAAAAAGAAGGTAGACTGAACGATCAACGAAAAAATAATTAAAAAAAATGTGTTTTGATAAAATAAATAACTGAGATAACACAGTTATTTTGTAATCACAGATATGTACTTCAATTTCATGTAAAGAATAGAATGTTTATTTATTAGTTTGGCTTTGACTCAGAAATGATTAACATTTGCTTACACGTAATAGGTACAAACGTGTAATTTAAACGGTATATACATACCAAGTGCACGGCTTCTTTAGATGATAACAAACGATATGGCCAGGGTTTTCTAATCCTATGTCTACATGTGTGGAACTTATTAGAAATTTCAATACATTGATACCAGAGACCGAATTTTTAAAATTAAGAAGAAGGAAGAGAATTATCGTTTTATTAGCAATTGACGTGGAAAGTGATGACCCTCATAGTGCTGTGACACGTTTGTTATTACTGGTATTCAAGAAACATATGAAACCAATAATTTGGAGTTCTGTGAGTCACTTAATATAATTACTCAATAGAATGAATCATCGCTGCTTTATCCCATACGAGATAGCGCAACAACGATCCATATAAGCACATTCCAGTCTTCTCACCATCATGTTCAGGATATTTTAAGGGACTTTAAAAGAGTTTTATAGACTTTATTTTTTTTAATACTTCATTACACATACATGTACAGTCGGCCAAGAAAGTGGTGTACCACCCTAAGGTTGAATATCGCTTGCAGATTCATAGGTGATAAAGATTAGTTTCGCTTGCAGATCGATCTGACAACTTCTATTGCTGTCTTTATCTGATTCAAAGAGTATGTAATACACTATGTTTTAATCTGATTATTGATAACGACTATTACTGTTTGTAACGTGACAGCTGTTCTTAGTTTGAACTTGATGGAACCAATGACGTCGTAAAATCAACGGCGGGGGGCTGTAGATTTTGATGACAAAATTGTATCTACAAATTCAGAATTGTAATCAACAAGTTACATAAAATTGTAAAGGCACAAGGCGAGTCCACAAACCTACAATTTCTGTAAACTTGTAATTACAATATCAATAAAAAACAAGCTAAAAATAGATTTATCCTTTTATTAAATTTCTACAATCAATTTTAAAATACTTATAACAAACAAAAACATAGCATATATAGTAATATTTAGAAGATATTGAAAATTTTTAAAAATTAGAAACGGGTGTAACCGCCGTTGGCCTCTATAACCTCTAAAAGACGAGACCTCATTGAACCAACAAGCCGTGAGCAAATATCGGTTCCCCGCATTTCCTCCCAGATATAATTACAGTGACTAATAAGAGCTTGTTTGGTTCTTTCATTTTGATGCGACCATCGTTGGACCATAAGGCCCCAAAGATTTTCTATCGGGTTGAGGTCCGGCGATCTTGAGGGCCACTGAATTACCCTTACGTCAGTGTGTGAACGAAACCAGGCTCTTACGATCCTCGCATTATGAATTGAACAATTATCTTGAACAAAATCAAATTGTGGCACTTCGTTCTCCGGGTAAACATTACGGACTGTCGGTAGCATTGCATTCTGAAGCACGTCGATATAATTTACAGCCGTCGCTCGAGGAGGTAGAGAACACAATTCTCCTACACCATCCGTACTCATCCAGCCCAAAATATTTACGGAAATTCGACCTGATTCTCTATTTGGGATTACATGATCATCTTTATACCGTGTTGAATTATATCGCCAAAGGTGAAGACGTCCATGCTGACTGGATTTAAACGTTTTTTCATCACAAAACACTGTATTAGACCAATCAAACTCTAAGTGCTCTCTGGCGAAGTTCAGACGAGCAAGTCTGTGAGCATCCGTCAAATATATTTTCTTGGCGTAATGCCTGTGGTGCAACCCCATGTAATGTAGATGATTCCTTATTGTTTGGGCACTCACATCGAACATCTCCGCAAAATGTTTTGTGGGCTTAAAACCATTGATTTCATATTCCCGTCTCATGAATTCTCTATCGTTATTGGAGAGTGCAGGCCGGCGACCACTTCTTCTGTGATCCAACAAACTTCCCTCCTCTCCTTCACGACGAATCCAAAAGCGGACAGAACGCCTCGATATATTCAAATTCCGGGATATCGCACTGATACTGCTTCCCTCATTAAATTGGGCAATTATTTGTGCTCTTTCGGCAATGGTCAAGTTGGCAGGCATTGAGATGATTTTATATGCAGTTGATTGAAAAATAACACGGAAAATATATCGATTTTTTGCATATATTTGACAAAATGTCAATTGTCAGTTTTCTTTTTCAAATGGAATTCGGTTGTCTAAATAGTTTTTATTACTTTTGTTTGGAAACATTTCAATTGCTTTGTAGAAACTAATGTCCTTTTCATTTATACTAAAGGTTAAAATGTCATGTACTTATATGTGACATATGACGTATGAATACTAAATACATAGGTTTACGTCATGATAATGTTGTCTCTTTCAGTAATATCTTTTTATAACGAACCTTGTTGTAATTTTCGATGACCGGGAAACTAAATCAAAACTGGTACACCACTTTCTTGGCCGACCGTACATTTACATACATACATTTTTTTGTATGTAAAAATTAGTTCATTTTTGTGTGTGGCATCTAGTAAACTTTATAATGAAGTATTAACAAAAATAAAGTCTATGAAGCTCTTCTATAGTCCCATAAAATACAACCCAACCATGCATATGAATATCTGTCAAAATACACATACATAAAATACAATACATTTGAATTCTGTCAGAAACA
Source organism: Tholera decimalis (assembly GCA_943138885.2). Taxonomy (NCBI): domain Eukaryota; kingdom Metazoa; phylum Arthropoda; class Insecta; order Lepidoptera; family Noctuidae; genus Tholera; species Tholera decimalis. Next base: position 8,931,492 of record OW964571.2, read on the forward strand.
ATACTTCTGGCCGAAAATATTCCAATGAATTTCCTAGCGGTCAAACTAGACATTCCATTTTTAAAATCCAATTTAAACAGGCAGAACGTTTCTTGATTAAATTTTAAATTAAACGTTATTATGGTAAGGGAAGTTCATTTAGATCACGTCATGGCAAGTACTATGCGAAATGGAAGATGGCGAACAGATTATTGGAAAATTCTTGAATAGATTACAATGTTTTTTTCTTGATTTTTATTATGGGATGGGAAGTAAGAACTTGTATCTGGCTGGTGGGGTTGTTGTTTTACAGCTAGTATTGTATTCGTTTATACACCTATGTATACAAATAAAATTTAAGTGCCTGTCTCTATTTTCAAAATTAACTTAGTTTTCTCAATAGCTTATAGTTAGCTGTTGTAACTTAAAAAAATTGTCTGTTTGTCTGCCCTTTTGTTGTCCAGGCTAATTTCTGGAATGACTGAACCGATTTCAACAGTAATTTTACTGGAAGATAGAGATTTTATAAAAATCGATCAGGTCGTATCGGAAGAGTTTGGTAACAATGACTGTAACACAAGATTTCTATATATTGTATAGAAGGATTTTGCTTTATCACAACCAATCCAAGTTTTAATCAACCTTAAAAATATGTGTTTAACTACAAATACTATATAGCCATAAAATTAAGAAAGATTTAATAAAGAAAAATAAAATTGTCATTTACTTTGCAATAACTCGCTCTTAGTCTGAGCCATTTGACCCAGGGCCATAAAATATCTCGCAAAATGATTACGTAGAGAGGTTAAATAAATTTATAAAAATATTGAAGTTACGCCAAATAAATTACCTTTGTACCATTGGGGATAAAAAGCGCTTTTAAAATAAAAATCTGTATATTTTTTTTTGGTCTGGCATTTCTATTGTTTTAAGTTTGGATTTGATATTGGCATTTGATGGAGCATTTCTAATTAAGCACAGATGGAAGAATAACAGTCGTATTGTTATACAATTTAGAACTAATTTATGATCCGACGTGTCTTATTGAAGACAGCGTATAGCTGAATATCTACACAGGGTTATTGTTAAACACTAATAACCTCTCAGGACTATGTTATTAACATCAAGACAGGCCTGTTGGTCTAGTGGTCAGTGGCCCTGAGCGGGACGTAAGGTCATGGGTTCGATTCCCACCCAGGACAAATGTTTGTGTGATGAGCACGATCTGTTCTTTGTCTGGGTTTAATATTTATCTATAATATGTATGTATTTAGAAATATATATGTATGTTTATCACTTGTCTAGTACTCATAGCACAAGAACTGCTTAGTTTGGGACTATATGGAGTTGTGTGAAAGTTGTGGAATATTATTATTATTATAACTTTTGTTCTATGACTTTTAATAATTAAATATTTTAGTTCATCAGCTTTTCATAATGAAATAAAAATAAGTATTTCAATTGAACGCTCTAAATGTTACGCCGTCGACAAAAGAAATCGCTAGTAATGTAGATAAACTGAGAGTGTTATGTTTTCTAAAAAGTCATAGAACAAAAGTTGTTGTTTATTATGTAAAGTAATACAGTCCTGCGAGGTTTTTAGTGTTTTACCAGTAACCCTGTATAAACTAGGTAGTTTTTTATCACGAGATCAGGTGATCTCGTGATAAGAGATGTTAACTGTGGAGGCTTAAAAACCCCATCCCGCCACTCTATATCAATCCAGAAGAACACATACCGCCGGGACACGACCTGCAGTAACCCATCTGGAAATCACTTAATTAATTGTGAGCTCATGGTAGCCGTTTTATATATATAATCTGGCCAAATGGGTTATCGTTGACCCATCGCGGACGAAATGCCACTGTAGAACCCCTGTGCAAGATATGGCCTACCTCTTATCATGGCCACCTGAACCTTGCAGGATCTTAACAAGGTCAATACAAGAACTGTGTAGGTGCATATTGGTTCAAAGAGGTGGTGGATGTTGGTGACTTAGCCAAGTTGAATAAGAAAATACTACGTACAAAAGGTCTTAGGAATACTTTCATTATGAGTACGGCTAAGGTCTGCAATTCCCTGCCCCAGTCTGTATTTCCTGATAGCTATAAACTGGGGGTTTTTATGTCAAGTAACTTCTAGGTAAGCGTCCTTCATATTTGGCCATATCATTGCTTACCATCAAGTGAGATAGTTGTCAAACGCGAGTCAATATTTTTTGTTTTATTATCAATTAGCGACCCAACCCAGCTTCGCATGGGTGTAATGTACTAATGTGAAGCAGTGGGGAGTGATATGAAGACACACACGCTATTTCGAAAAAAATTAAGAGTAGTACGCCAGTTCGAAAACACATTAAGTCGAAAACCACTATAATAATAATAATATAATAATCTGTGGCCCGGTTGTCAAAGAACATGTCAAAAAATTTTTCCTCCGAATTTTTCAATATAATTTATAAATTAAATAGCCATACAAACAGCAATTATCATGTTCAACAAAACAAAAATAGTGAAAAAAAAATCTATAAGTACATCAATGAAGTACATGAATAAATAGAAGAATAAATACAAAAAACTTGAAATGGAAAAATCAAAATGTTGACAAGGAACCGGGCAAGATTGATTCTGAACACACAACCTAGACCTGCGGAATCGTCGCTCAGCTCCGCCTCGCAGCCGCCGGGACCAGCTCCAGCCGTGAGTGAAGAGACTCCGGCCGCTGCAGTTGCGTCGAGCTCGAGCGACGAATACTTCACGCCGCCGACGACACCACCACCTGCGCGTCGGCGAGGAAGAGGCCGCCCTCCAGCCAGCTTCGGACTTCGAGGCCCTCCGGCCTCTGATAGGGTCCCCGCTGCCGGTGGAAGTGTGCAGCGCATGCGATGGACAAATTCCATCAATGAAAATGTCATGCGCTCATACTTTGGGGCTACAGAGGGGGGAACTAACCTGACTGCGTACCGTGGTCGGATGCTCTCTCTGTTTCAGGTACTTGAACCAGCTCTCAACGTTTCGGCCCAACGACTGTCGGATCAGGTGCGGGTCATCCAGCGTAACCGTATGTTGGATGACGTCGTACTTGATAGACTACGCCTCGAATCACGGTGCAGTCGTGTCTCATCTGCTTCACCACAGGCTGCGATGCAACTACAACCTAGTATTTCACCGCGACCCGACCACGTCGGTGAAGATGATGAGGACCGGGCTACATCCGTGAGTACCCAGTGCAGTGAACGATTGAGGAGTGCTTTGGAGTGTGCATTACGGGAGTATCGCTCCACACCACCCGAGCTGAGACCTCGTCTGCCTCGTTTGCCCATGCATAAGAAAAATAGGGCGCTAGTGTGTGCTCTAGATTCACTGTTGTCAAATTATTTTGACAATAGCGAAGACCTCACCGATACCCATTCGATCCTGTACTGTGCCGCTGTTGCAGCATGTCGGGTAGCTCATGTCAAGTTTCCAAAGACTAACAGTGCTATTCGACCAGCTGTACCAGCTTGGCAGTGCAGGATCGAACGTCGTATCGCTGGGGCTAGAGCACTCATTGGCAAACTTATCTGCTTCAGACAGGGCAACACTCGCCCTAGAGTGATGCGCTTTGTGAGGCGGGCGTTCGCGGGGACTGATATAAGTCCTCGGGATTATCTGACCTGCGTCACAGAGCGCATCGACTTCCTGAAGCAGAAAGTCTATGCGTGGGCAAATAGAATTCGCAGATATAAGCGGCGGGTGGAGCGATGCACTCAGAATCGCACATTCCAAACCAATGAAAGGTGGGTTTATAGGACCTGGGAGCGACCTGACCAAGGTGTGACTGATACGTGCTTACCGGATGATGACGCCATGTGTTCGTTCTGGCGCAGCATCTGGTCAGCTCCTGTCAGTCACACTGAGGGTGACTGGATGCGGGAAATCAGGCGCACGTGCGATCTTTTACCAGAAATGGGGGCAATCACGATCAGCCCCCAAGATGTAACCCGTGCAGTCCGTCCGTTATCTAACTGGAAATCCCCAGGACCGGACGGGCTGCACAATTTTTGGCTTAAATGGTTCCAAAGATCGCACGCTCGCTTGGCATTTCAGTTCCAGTCTGCCCTAGAGTCAGGATCCCTACCCCAATTCTTAACTGCAGGAATAACCCACCTGCTCCATAAATCAGGCAGTACAACGGAACCTAAAAATTATAGACCGATCACGTGCCTTCCGACGGTCTATGAAGTCCATCCTGAGAACTAAAATTAATAATCATATTGATGTAAATTCAATTATGTCTGTTTCTCAGAATGGATGTAGGAACGGGTCTCGTGGTACCAAGGAGCTGCTCCTCATTGATATTGCCATAAACCAACAGGTTCGTCGTTTCCGAAGAGATTTGTCGACATGTTGGATAGATTATAAGAAGGCCTATGATTCTGTTCCACATACATGGCTCAAGAAGGTGTTGGTGTTGTATAAAATAGATCCAATACTCCGCACTTTCCTTGAGTCATGTATGGGGCAATGGAAGACGGTCCTCTGCTACCCAGGATGTCGACAGATCCAGGAAAACGGCGAACCGATTAGGATTGAGCGTGGCATATTTCAAGGCGACAGTCTGAGCCCTCTGTGGTTTTGTCTGGCTCTCAACCCTCTCAGTACATTGCTGGAGGGTTCGGGGCTAGGCTACCGGTTGAGAAGAGGTGGTCAGGTCATATCACACTTGCTTTACATGGATGATTTGAAAATCTTTGCCACCAGCAAATTGCAACTGATGGAGCTACTGAAGGTAACAGAAACTTTCAGTAGCGCCATCGGAATGGAATTTGGGGTGGACAAGTGTGCGGTCATGCATGTAAAGCGAGGAGAGATTATGGAATCCGTGGGAACTCAACTCTCGGATCCCATACACCTAAGATCCCTCGGATCAACTGAAACTTACAAGTATTTGGGTATGTCAGAAGCACTAGGCATCAATACTGCTTATGTTAAACAGTCATTGAAGGAACGCTTCTTTGGCCGTCTGAATAAAGTACTGAATAGTCTTCTATCAGGCGGAAACAAGGTGCGTGCCTTCAATGGTTGGGTTATGCCAGTACTGATGTATTCTTTTGGTATACTCAAATGGACTTAGACTGAACTTGACGCCTTGGACAGGCGGGTCCGCACAACGCTGACTGCAAATCGGATGCATCACCCACGTTCATCGGTGATGAGGCTGTATATCCCCCGGAAATGCGGTGGTCGTGGTTTTTTAAATACAAAGACCCTGCATAACCGCGAGGTATGCAGCCTTAGGGAATATTTCCTAAAAGCTGACGTGGGTATGCATCGGGATGTGGTAGCGGTGGACAAAGGCCTCACCCCGCTCTCCTTAGGTAACGAGAATTGGCGCAAACCTGTAGTATTAGATACTAATGACCGCAGAGAAGTATGGCAGAGCAAGGAGCTTCACGGACGCTATTACCGAGCCCTTCATGGGTCTGAAGTAGATTTATTAGCGTCCGTAGCCTGGCTACGTTTTGGTGACCTCTTCGGGAAAACCGAAGGTTTTGTCTGTGCGATTATGGACGAAGTTATGATGACGAATAACTATCGGAAATATATTGTGAAGGATGGTACGGTAGACATATGTCGGGCATGTCACAAACCGGGAGAATCCATTCGTCACATTATCTCCGGTTGTTCTCGTCTGGCTAACGGAGAATATTTGCATAGACACAACCTCGTAGCCAGGATTATTCACCAGCAACTTGCTCTTAAATACAATCTTGTGGAATCAGAAGTACCATACTATAGGTATGTGCCCGACCCAGTTCTCGATAATGGCAATATTACACTGTACTGGGATCGGTCTATCATCACTGACAGGACTATTGTTGCCAATAAGCCTGACATAGTGGTGATAGACCGATTAGAGCGTCGCACAATGATTGTTGATATAGCAGTCCCCCATGACGAGAACCTCGTGAAAGCTGAGATAGATAAAAAAAATAAGTATCTTGACCTGGCACGCGAGGTTGTCGACATGTGGGATGTGGAGACAGCAATCATTGTGCCGATAGTCGTCACAGCCAATGGTATAATAGCCAAGAGCCTCGACCAACATCTAAGGAGGCTCTCATTGGGCAGCTGGATCAAGGGCTTGATCCAGAAAGCAGTACTCCTGGAAACGGCGCGTATTGTGAGGAGGTTCCTCTCTATGGAGCCCTGACCACCGGTAGCTTGGACCCTGTTCCCGATACCGGTGGGCTACTATTTTTTATATTTTTAAATGTTTTTATTTTTATATTAATATTTAAAAATGTAATTTATATGTTCATATATTAAATAAATGGAATAATAATATAATAATAATATATAATCTGTGGCCCGGCTGTCAACAGGCTGTCAGAAATTTTCATCCCGATTTTTTAAATAATATTTTATTGTGCAAACCATTACAAAAGATGTACTTACTGCAAATTAAAAACCATAAAAAAGGAACAAGAAAGCACCAAATATGAAGTAGCACCATCTTGGACGGAACACAATAATATAACAAATTGATTTTAAATGTTGACAAGAAGCCGGGCACAATTACAACTATCCACACGCCCAACACCTGCGGAATCGTCGCTCAGCTCCGCCTCGCAGCCGCCGGGACCTGCTCCAGCCGTGAGTGAAGAGACTCCGGCCGCTGCAGTTGCGTCGAGCTCGAGCGACGAGTACTTCTCGCCGCCGACGACACGCGTCACAGAGCGTATCGACTTCCTGAAGCAGAAAGTCTATGCATGGGCAAATCGAATTCGTCGATATAAGCGGCGGGTGGAGCGATCCACTCAGAATCGCACATTCCAAAGCAATGAAAGGTGGGTTTATAGGGCCTGGGAGCGACCTGACCAAGGTGTGACTGATACGTGCCTACCGAATGATGATGCCATGTGTTTGTTCTGGCGCAGCATCTGGTCGGTGCCTGTCAGCCACACCGAGGGTGACTGGATGAGTGAGATCAGGCGCACGTGCGATCTTATACCAGAAATGGGGGCAATTACAATCAGCCCCCAAGATGTAACCTGTGCAGTCCGTCCGTTATCCAACTGGAAATCTCCAGGGCCGGACGGGCTGCACAATTTCTGGATAAAATGGTTTCTAAGCTCGCACGCTCGCTTGGCCGCTCAGTTCCAGTCTGCCTTAGAGCTAGGATCGCTACCTCAGTTCCTAACTACAGGAATAACCCACCTGCTCCATAAGTCAGGCAGTACTTCGGAACCTAAAAATTATAGACCGATCACGTGCTTACCGACGGTCTATAAAGTTCTTACATCCATTTTGAGAGCCAAAATTAATAATCACATTCATACAAATTCAATCATGTCTGCTTCTCAGAATGGATGTAGGAACGGGTCCCGCGGTACTAAGGAGCTTCTCCTCATCGATATTGCCATAAACCAACAGGTTCGTCGTTCCCGAAGGAATCTGTCGACATGTTGGATAGATTATAAGAAGGCCTATGACTCGGTTCCACATACATGGCTCATGAAGGTGTTGGAGCTGTACAAAATAAATCCAATACTCCGCACTTTCCTTGAGTCATGTATGGGGCAATGGAAGACGGTCCTCTGCTACCCAGGATGTCGACAGATACAGGAAAACAGCGAACCGATTAGGATTGAGCGTGGTATTTTTCAGGGCGACAGTCTGAGCCCACTGTGGTTTTGTCTGGATCTCAACCCTCTCAGTACACTGCTGGAGGGTTCGGGGCAAGGCTACCAGTTGAGAAGAGGTGGTCAGGTTATATCACTTTTTCTTTACATGGATGATTTGAAACTTTTTGCCCCCAGCAACTTGCAACTCATGGAGCTACTGAAGGTAACGGAAACCTTCACTAGTGCCATCAGGATGGAATTTGGAGTGGACAAATGTGCGGTCATGCATGTAAAGTGAGGGGAGATTATGGAATCCGTGGGAACTCAACTCTCGGATTCCATACACCTAAGATCTCTCGGCTCAACTGAAACCTACAAGTATTTGGGTATGTCAGAGGCACTAGGCATCAATGTTGCTTATGTTAAACAGTCATTGAAGGATCGCTTCTTTGGCCGCCTGAATAAAGTACTGAATAGTCTTCTTTCAGGCGGAAACAAGGTGCGTGCCTTCAATGGCTGGGTCATGCCAGTATTGATGTACTCTTTTGGCATACTCAAATAGACTCAGACTGAACTTGACGCCTTGGACAGGCGGGTTCGCACAACGCTGACTGCAAATCGAATGCATCACCCACGATCATCGGTGATGAGGCTGTATATCCCGCGGAAGTGCGGGGGTCGTGGCTTTTTAAATGCAAAGACCCTGCACAACCGCGAGGTTTGCAGCTTTAGGGAATATTTCCTAGAAGCCGACGTGGGTATGCATCGAGATGTGGTAGCGGTGGACAAAGGCCTCACTCCGCTCTCCTTAGGTACCGAGAATTGGCGCAAACCTGTAGTATTAGATACTAATGACCGCAGAGAAGTATGGCAGAGCAAGGAGCTTCACGGACGCTATTACCGGGCCCTTCATGGGTCTGATGTAGATACATTAGCGTCCGTAGCCTGGCTACGTTTTGGTGACCTCTTCGGGGAAACCGAAGGTTTTGTCTGTGCAATTATGGATGAAGTTATGATGACGAATAACTATCGGAAATATATTGTGAAGGATGGTACGGTAGACATATGTCGGGCATGTCACAAACCGGGAGAATCCATTCGTCACATTATCTCCGGTTGTTCTCGTCTGGCTAACGGAGACTATTTGCATAGACACAACCTTGTAGCTAGGATTATTCACCAGCAACTTGCTCTTAAATACAGTCTCGTGGAATCAGAAGTACCGTACTATAGGTATGTGCCCGACCCAGTTCTCGAAAATGGCAATATTACGCTGTACTGGGATCGGTCTATCATCACTGACAGGACTATTGTTGCCAATAAGCCTGATATAGTGGTAATAGACCGATTAGAGCGTCGCACGGTGATTGTTGATATAGCGGTCCCTCATGACGAGAACCTCGTGAAAGCCGAGAAAGATAAGCAAATTAAGTATCTTGACTTGGCTCGCGAGGTTGTTGACATGTGGGATGTGGATACAGCAATCGTTGTGCCGATAGTCGTCTCAGCCAATGGCATAATAGCCAAGAGCCTCGACAAACATCTTAGGAGGCTCTCGTTGGGCAGCTGGATCAAGGGCTTGATCCAGAAAGCAGTACTTCTGGACACGGCACGAATTGTTAGGAGGTTCCTCTCTCAAGAGCCCTGACCACCGGTAGCTTGGACCCTGTTCCCGATGCCGGTGGGCTACTGTCTTTTATATTTTTAAATGTTTTTTGTTTTTATAGGAATGTTTAAAAATGTAAATAATATGTATATAAAATGTAATAAAGTAAATAATAATATATCCTTTATTTCACGCAACTAGGCCCATAAAAAACAATAAACAAATACAAAATCTTATAAATAAACTAATACATAACATACGTTAACACGAATAGACGGCGTCGTGTTGCGCTGCGAGGTGTCGCGTAATCTTCCGCGAAATCGTCGATACACGACACCTTTCGGCCAAAATATCTGCTTGAGGAATGTCTCTAAGATGAGTTGGAACCCGCATCACAAACGATTTTAAATTCGTTTCATGACGCGACTTCAACTCCTCGTCCCTCAAAGTCCAGTTGGTCTTAGCTCGCACGTACTCTATGATCTCCTCATCCTTCGTAGCGTAGTGCAGCCTGGACACGTAGAGCTGCGTCATTGGTACAGCTACACGCAGCAGGAAGTTGGGTCCAGCCAGTGCAGTACCACACTGATTACGACAAGGAGGCTGCCTTCTCTTCTTTTTCTCCACTTTCATAAAGTCATCCTTGTTACACTCGCCCTTTTCAGGGCCATGCTGTTTCGGCTGCTCGATGACAGCACTCTGCTTATCCCTCTTCACATGCTCTGCTGATCGCTTTGTTTGCGACACAGCTGGCTTTTCTGCGGCAATTGCTGCGTAGGCACGTTTAGGGGACGACGTACCTACATGCGTCACTACCTCGATCGATGTCGAGTTGACGATGTCGGCGGATCGCGATGCAACGCATGCGATTTCGACAGCGGGTGGCGCGGTGGAACTCGGCGGCACTACACTGCTGATGGCTGCATTTTTTTCTCCGCGACATGCGTACAAGTTACAGGCGTCAGGTGACCAACTTACCGCAACAGCGTTGCGCAACAACACTACTTGGGTACGGAGCTCTTCTATGGTGTTATTCGATACCTCCAACTTGGACTGCACCTCGGCCAGGTTTGTTTCCAGGGTTGTTATGTCTTTCAACAACCTGGTGACGTCAACGTGATCGAACGAGACGGGGGGCAGCTTGTGCAGCTCCTTCGCCACGAAAGCGGGCACGTCATCCGGATCGGTGCTCTTCAACAATGTGATGATGTCTTGAACACACTTCTGGCCACCATCCCGTCTGCGGGACTGCATCTGCTCGAGTTTTCCGAGCGACTGGAAAAGCAGCAATTTGGCACTGCTCACTTCCTCTTCTTTGATGCTTGTCTTGCAGATTTGCAATATGCTCACTTCATCCATATAATCAATGGCATGATTAATGAATGCCAACAGCTCGTTGACTATAAGCGGTTTACAGCTCATAGCGACGAAATAACTGGTGACGGCTACAGCCGCACTGACGTGAATAAAATATTCGTACGGAGAAGCGCATACACGTCCGTACTCGACCGCGTATCTCGTGTTGTATATATCGAATGACCTTGTCGCGAACACGCTGATTCGAAAAACCGTTTGAATGGTACGCTAGTACGAAAGCCTTGGCATTGAAATCCACTGTTGCGAATAGCATATTCCAATCTGAATATATCTGGGGATCGAATTCGTGACTCAGTGATTTCCAAGAACTACCTACGCTACGATGATAAAAGTGACACTGAGCTAGTGGTGTATACTACTACTAAGTTTTTTGAATCAGCGTGTTCGCGACAACGTAATTCGATATAGCGGTATTCGACTTAATGTGTTTTAGAACTGGCGTACCACTCTTAATTTGTTTCCAAATAGCGTGCGGTCTAAAGTCCCAAAGCAGTGTGGTCTAACTAATAATATTATGATTACATTTACTGGATATCTTTACGTATAATATTTACAGCTATTTACTTAGAGGTTATTCTAGAGAGCACAACATACAAAAATCTTTGAATTTTCCGGCTTTTCTCTACTAAAATATGCATGTATTATTCATATAACGTTCTTCTTGAATCACTCCATCTATTAATGAAAACATTGTTGCGGAGTTTCAAAGATCAAAGCGTACGGACAGCGGGAGCCACTTTGTTTTATACTATGTAACGTAAAGATTAAAAATTCAAAACATATATTATTCTATCATATGCATAATTATATAATTTAATACACTAGTCGTCGATTAGGGATTTAAATTTAACCATAGTTCATTTGAATATAAAAATATTAGCTTACTACACTCCTACATAAAGTTCTTCCACTCTATATAAAGTTTACATATATCCATGTAATCGAATCGCAATCCACAAAATACTTATTATTGAGTAGTTTCGGTGGCTATCTGTGGTTTTCATCATCAGTTCCACTTCCCCAAATGGTGCTTTTCGAGAGCAACTGCACAAGTTACTATAAGAAATACCCAAAACGCTATAGGTGTGCCTATAATATTTAAAGAGTTCCCTCGAAAGTATACCCTTTCAAACTAAAAAAGAATTTTCCAAATCGGTCTAGCCGTCTTTGAGATATGAGGTAACATACATAAAAAAGGGTTCAAGACGAACTGAGAACCTCCTCCTTTTTTTGAAGTCGGTTAAAAGAGACTTCCAAATCGGTTCGTAAATGACGGACTTATGCGCGAACAAAAAACGCAATGCAGAGTAAACGAAAAGATCGTCAATGTAGATTTTATTTAGACTTTTGTTGATTTATTCAGAAACGGCTTGTTCGATTTCGATAACACTTTCATGGGACCATTTGGAAAGTATACCCTTTCCAACAAAAAAAGAATTTTTCAAATCGGTTGGCAAGCGACGGAGTTATGCCTGGACAAACATAAAAAAATACAAACATCCGAATTAGTCGGTTAAAGAAAGGGGTACAATGTTTTTGTTTCACACGTCAATATTTTAACTTTTATTAATCTAGCTTCTGTCGTCGGCTTTGCTCCCGTGAAGTGTTTATTTTTTCGCAAAAAAGTAGCCTATGTCTATCTATGCCTATGTTTATCAGTGTTGGTAAAGGTAGCCTATGTCTATCTAATAATAATTAAATAATTATTATTAGATAGACATAGGCTACCTTTACCAACACTGATAACTCACAGTGTTGGAACAATTTAACTTATGTCTATGTTAGTAAACTAAATGAGAAATCTCAAACCACAATCACATGACAGCACATCGTTGTACTGCTGCAATTCCAGCAGAAAGTTTGCAGCACGTGTCCACGATCACGCAATCGAATCGACTGAAGATTATCTTTAGAATGCTGTTGGTACTGCCCCGCACCCTGTGTGCATCTTTTAAGCATTGCTGTGTAAAATCAATCTACGTTGGATTAAGCAAACATCCCTGAAGAACTACAGAAACGGGGCAACCCCATCAGCACCCCAAATGCGTTGTTATATTAGTAATAATAAGTAATAAGTAATAAGTTTGGACTAAATATTGGACTCGAAGATTAAATTATCTCTACAACGTGTAACGGAAAGGGTATATACATACCAAGGGAACGGCTTCTTTGGATGATATCAAACGATATTGGAAGGGTTTCAACTCAAAATAAAATACTCTAAAAATTGATACAAAATTTTCGGTTTCGTAAGTTTCTTAAATTGAAATCGTGTCACCGCACTACGTAGGTCAATAACTTTCCACGTTACTTGCAAATATCACGATAAATCTCTTCTGTGCTGTGCTTATTTCAATTTGAAAGGTTCGGTTTCGGTATTAAATATTCTCATTACTTCCGAACATGTAGAGATAGGATTAAAAAACCCTTCCAATATCGTTTGATATCATCCAAAGAAACCGTGCCCTTGGTATGTATATACCCTTTCCGTTACATGTTGTATAGCAAATTTTATCAAACTGCCTCTTTGGTCGAGTAGTCGCAGACGCCACTGCTGAGCACGAGATCTCGGAATCGATTCCCGGGTCAGGCAAACAGTCTTATTGGGCTTTTCTGTAAGGAATTTCTCAGTAGTATACCGGAGTTTGGAAGTTAGCGGTGTGATACCCTCGTGAATCGGAAAGCACGTTAATCCGTTGGTTCCAGTTGTCATTTGTACATCTTTGACAGTCGTCGGGTAGTCAGAAGCCAGCAAATCTGACACTGGTCTAGCTAAGCGGTATCATACTTGCTCCATATAAGACACTAATAAATTAGTTAAACTGGAAGCCGACCCCAATATACATATGTAGTTGGCAAAAGGCGATAAGCCTTTTCCCAACTACATATGTATATTGGGGTACTATACTATACTAAGGAATTTCTCAGTAGTATACCGGAGTTTGAAAGTTAGCGGTGTGATACCCCCGTGAATCGGAAAGCACGTTAATCCCTTGGTTCCAGTTGTCATTTGTACATCTTTGACAGTCGTCGGGTAGTCAGAAGCCAGCAAATCTGACACTGGTCTAGCTAAATAAATAAAAAAAATAAGCGGTATCATACTTGCTCCATATAAGACACTAATAAATTAGTTAAACTGGAAGCCGACCCCAATATACATAATATGTAGTTGGGAAAAGGCTTATCAGTAGGGCTTCCAATCCCGCAGCCTGAATTCAATCTCGGTATTTGCGAGACTACGAATTTTCAACCCCGCGGGATCTCGGCATTCGCGGTATCCTGTATATTGAAAATATTCACATTTATATAAGGCAAACAAAACAATGAATTAATCAACTAACTCCTCATTTATTTACGTATTACTATTAATATGAGATCAATCAAATCACACCGTTTATTTATCACAAAAAAAAAACAATGAATTAAGAAACTAACTCCACATTTATTTAAGTACTAGCGACCCGCCCCGGCTTCGCACGGGTGCAATCGCGAGAATCGTTAACGTACGGCAGTTTTTTCGACGCCTTACTCCACAATTTTCACTACCACGAAAAATCCTATCTATTTTTCGGGATAAAATATAGCCTATACGGATTCAGAAGAATCCCTCTAAGTAATGGTAAAAGAAATTTTGAAATCGGTCCAGTAGTTTTTGAGCCTATTCAATACAAACATACAAAAATACAAAGGTTTCCTCTTTATAATATTAGTATAGATTACTACTAGTATGAGATCAATGAAATTAGACCGTTTATCATAAAAAACAATGAATTAATCAACTGGGCGCGGGATCCGCAACCCCCGAGGATCCCGCGCCCGTAATCACGCATCACGCGGGATTGGAAAATGACGTGGGATCCCGCAATACCGAGATCTCGGTATTCCGGGATTGGAAGCCCTACTTATCAGATGATGACCAAATTTTATCAATATCGAAGAGTCAGATAGGCAGAGCCACTTTCGTATATTAGTAAATATAAGTAGGTATAAGCTATCTGTGTAAATGCGACCAACCGTTCCCTTATCAAATTAATACTGGGCGTCTCTCAACAGCAATAATGTAATTGTTTCTAAGAAGCCGGTAAAGTTCATACAATAATGAATTTTATTTTCTTTATCTTTTTAATACTGGCCGGAAATTAAAACTTCGCTTTTTGCTGTCTCGCTTCGGGCTTTGTTCGTGTAAATACACGTGCAACCTTCGGAGAGGTAATATCGTGGAAGATTGTTATAAAAATTGCACCTTATTAATTGGAAGTAAAGCGACAATTTTCTTTGCTTTTTTTGGAGCAATTCATTTTTATTTTAAATCATAAAATCAATTGCTGTTCTTTAGTCTTGCTAAAACTTATTTTTTATTTATCGATGGGCTTGCGTTTTACTATAATCTCACCTGATGTTAAGCGATGATGTGGTCGAAGATGAAGCATGTTTGCCTAGATGTAACTCGAGAATGACTTGACCGATTTCTTTCATTCTTTTCGTATTAAGTTCCCTCTTATACAGGAAAGGTTTGAAAGGTCAAAAAATAGGGAAAATATGGTGGTAGTTTATAAAATACTTCACTTTCAACCCTCTTCCGGCTTCGCACTGTCTCATTCTACTAATTAATGTAAACCCTTAATAAAATTTACACTTAAACATTGCTCATAAATCACTCTATCCATTGGTGAAAACTGTAACAAAATCTGTTCAGTAGTTTTTAAGTTTATCGCGAACGTACAGACAGACAGACGCGGCAAGAGACTGATTTATAATAAATGTAAGGTTTGTACATCTTACAATATTTACAAGGAAACTAATAATAAAACAACTATACAATGTACGGTCTTATCGTAGATGGCAGTGACTTACAGACAACCCTTGGATAGACGGAACTTAAAGGTGAACTTTATATACTTAAAGCTCCAAGCTTTAACAACACCGTTTTATATAAATTAAGTAATACAATCATGTTATAATAAAACAGAAAGAAAGTGAGTCTGTACATTAGATATAGAGGTATTTTGAAAAAGTTATTGAGGGATGTTAAAAATAACAGTTAAAAAAAATCA
Organism: Tholera decimalis; assembly: GCA_943138885.2. Classification (NCBI taxonomy): domain Eukaryota; kingdom Metazoa; phylum Arthropoda; class Insecta; order Lepidoptera; family Noctuidae; genus Tholera; species Tholera decimalis. The sequence goes on from OW964571.2 coordinate 8,947,117, forward strand.
GTGCACGCTAATCTCCTAAAGTACAAGACAGATATTTGAACGTAACTTTTTTGTTAAGTTTCTTCACAAAAAATTGGCCAAATCAGACTCGCCCATGAAGGGTTCCGTAGTAACTATAATAATATAATACAATATGTTTATTTATTTATTTGCCAAAAAATAATTACATATTTCTTAAAACTAGCTTATTTACATTTTTTTTATAACTATGCCAAATAACTTTGTTTTTCATAGTGTTTGTACGAATTACAAAGTTATATTTGCGGTTTTAGAAAATATGCGGTATCTCAAAAACTGTGGACTCGATCTCGTTCAAACCAATTTTTGTTGAAAGTTTACATTAAGATCTACAGCAATTTTTTTTAAATTTCTACTCCATTATTATAGAAGTTAGAGGGGGGGAGGCACATTTTATCAAGTGTGTATTTTATGAAGTGTATATCTTAACGATTAACTTTATGAAACAGTGGTTTTAGTAACCTCATTGTTATTTCATGTCATTTTTAAAGACCTGTCTATAGATACAAACACGCATAGGTTTCATGGATAAAATATATTTTCAGTTTTAGTTCCATGTATTGGGAGCCCCCTTTTATTTTAAATATTTTTTTCTTAAAATCGGAAAGCGGTTTACAGAATACATCTGCCTACCAAGTTTCACATGTATAGTCGTAATAGTTTCGGATTAAAATGGCTATGACTTACGGATGGACGGACCGACAGACAGACAGACAGACATGATGAAACTGTAAGGTTTCCATTTTTTGCCATTCGGCTACGGATTCCTAAAAAGCTATGAAATCTGGGCAATACATACGCTGTTATTGATTTCGAAAACTGGAACACCAGCTGCAGAACTTGCTGTGATCAAAAGGTCGCGTGTTTGAAACCCTACCCATTACATTATTGCCGTGAGCCCACCCCAGACAGAAGCATATTTGTCTTAGTTGGAGGGAATAACAAGATTGCTGGTAAAGTGAGTTCTACCGACTGCTAGATCTCTTTATTTAAGTTTCTTTTTTCACTAGGCTATAAACAAAAATAACACAGTCACACAAAGCTAAAGGCAAACAAACGATCACTACAAAAAAGCGGTATATTCATAATCATTCTTCTAGACAACGTTTGACGTCTGACACACCAATTCTGTCTGACCCCTCAATCCTTCTAAAACATAAGAGATTTATTACAATCCACGGCTCTATATTTACTGGTTTAGTGAAATATTTTTATCTTTCAGCATCACTGGATTTGAGTATTGTATTTTGAAATATAAATTCATTCGTGGCGAGTTCTAATGATGGACATATCCATATAGATAAGATTTATTTGTTGTTTACATTGAATTGGATAACTAAATACAAAAGTTAGGTCACATGGATTTTCATTGTATTGTATTGGTTCTTTTATTTATAACTAGCATTTCATCCGCGACTTTCGCGTGGATTTAGAAAATAATTTTGGCCTGAATTTTTTTTCTCATATGGGTCGGTAGTTCCGTAGATTTTCCCTACATACAAACTTACAAACAAATTTTACCTTCTCATAATATTAGTTAAAATAATAAATAATAAATTACTGTTTTACTGAAAATAAAACGTGTCGTAAAAGAGGCCGTGTATGTTTACAAAATATGTGTTTTCTTAAGTGATTATTTGCTTATAATTACATAACATACTAATATCCTAAAAAAATTTGTTCAAAAACTAAAATCCTACTACGAACTATTCTTGAATATATTCTAGCTTAGTACCAAAATTCATCTAGATCCGTTAAACCACTTTGGCGTAATTGGTTAACAAAGATCCACAGGTAAATGACCTATCGCGTTTGTAAAATTAGTTTGGATTTATTAATGAAAATATTTTTATATTTAAAACTAAAATACAAACTAGAATAAAGCATCAAAAAATTCATGTTCAACGCTGTCGGCTAGCAAAGTACCCAAGAGATTGGCGGCATTGCCTGCTTATATGGCAATGCTTAGCCTTTGGCTAAAGAAATAGTCAGCCCATTTATTACATTTCTCATTTATTTACCTCAACATTTTACAATAAACGATGCATATGCAAACACAAATCTCGAAAGAATATATGTACTTATGTAACACCAGCATAACCGATGATGACAAAACGGCAACCATTTTTAAGAACTATAGATCCAACAGTACTGCCTGCCCGATCAAAGCTCAGTCTTATCCCCTCAAGCGGAAAGTGTGTCAACAATCTTCTAATCTCCTGATCCAGATTCAAGACACAGCACAGATAGATATAGAAGTCCAACTTCATACAACGAGCGAGAAGACACGCACACATATGCATGTTTCACGTACAGGGAGTGCAAGCGCACTCACTGCACGTGTACACCGGATACGCCAGCTATCTTAAACAAACGCCAGCCGCGGCGTTTGTTTAAGATAGCTGGCGCACCCGGCCCTGTTTGTTCGCTTGTTTTCGCTAATCAATACTTTAATATCAATATTTGTGTAATAAGACCATTGATTTAAATAGTAAAGATACGGTCATCAGAACATTTGACGGACGCAGTCGCCCTAAAAAACACACTAGCGCTATCACACACTATCTATTATAACTAAGATGTCAATTGGCGTGGTCTGCTCCTAGACGTAGCCTTGTAAGAGCGGGGTGTGGTATTTTTCGAGGAACAAAGAAATAAAAAATACCTTTTAGTTTTTGAATTCTATATTTGTTGTACATAAAAATACATTTTAAAATTTAATCTTATAGTAATATTATTAAATCTTTTTATTTCATCGGCTGCAACGCGCGCCGCTGCAAAGTTATGTCGCACTATTACGCGGCTTCGCGTTGTCTATGCTAAAGGTTGAGACAAACAAGAAAGAAAATTGTTTTAAACAATGTTAGAAGTTGATTTAATGACATATTTTTAACTTGCCGGTGATATGAAATGTTATATATTTTTTTAATTGTGCTTTATGTCGTAGTTCACGCAACCCTTCACGATAAAATTTGGCATTTTTGCTTGTAAAACTGACGACCCCTCCCGAAGATAGCCGATCGCGTTCTAGTTCACTTCGATAAAGGTAAGACCACTTTGGGACCAAGTTCGAGGCGTCATTATAACATGCGGTCCACCCAGTCCTTACGCAGTAATATATATCTCAATGAATAAGACAGTAAAAAAGTATGCCTGTACATTAAATATAATTAATCCCTCAACAAAAGAAAAAGTGATAGAGAAATAATTTAAAAAAATCTCTGTTTTTTGTCTTTCTTCTTCTTTCTCATTTTATGTACAGGCTATAATTGATTTAAGAAACATTAATACCTAATGCAGAACTTTTCACGTAATTAAGGCAGAATCTAGTTATTAATAAAAATAAACATCTTTATTAACACACTTTTATTAGGTCGACCTGTATGTAACTATGTAATGAATTCTAAGGGAACTAATTTAACCATCTTCCAAGGGTCGTAGCGTAATGAAAATTGGCAGCTGTATGTAGTTCTGATGACAATACAATAATATGGTACTGTCAAACTGATCTGATGATGAAGCCGGAAGATATGAACTGGAAATTCATGATGTAAAATCGTATCATAGCTGTTTTGGATTTCTTAGAAAAGTCTTGTAATGAACTTTGACCACGATTAGGTTTCAAGGTCTGATGATGAAGCTGGAAGATAGGCACTGGCATTCCATTATGGAATATCGTATTATAGTCGTGTTTGCACTTGTGAGAAAGGCCACATAATGGACTTTGAACACGATCAGGTTTCAAGGTTATAACAAACCTAAAGAAAATCCGTTATCGGTTTTCTTAACCTTTTTAAATTATCGCGTAATAAATAGATTTATTATTAGGTCGATCTGTAACGAAATAAATATGTAATAAAATCTAAGAATCTGAATTAAACGTACTTCTAATTGTTGTATCATCATGAAACTTGGCAATTATGTGTAGATTAGGAGACAATACAATATTATGGTACCATCGAGCTGGTCTGACGATGGAATTGGAAGGTGGCTTATGGAATCTTGGACTGCCTACTAGTAAACATTTCTAATTTCTGCTCATTACATTAGTCTTAAAAGCGTGTTTTTGGTTTTTTAAACTATTAATTTATTGATATTATATGACTATAATAGATTCTATGAATTTATATGTTGTACGTGGCAAACAATTTTTACAGAGTATGTTTACAGCAATGAAAGTACGTAGAAATTACAAAAAGTAAATTTAAATTAATTTAATTACTGTTTATGAGTGAAGTGAACCTTTTGTATAAACCTTGAGAGGAATTCTCTAACGAGGCTTTCCTACGACAAGTATCGGCACGATTACAATAGACTTTTAACAGGGGATTAATATTCAAACCTAGTCTCTTGTGGGCGGGTGTACTCTAACCTATATATGTGGAGTTTCTGGTGGATGAGGGTTCGTTTTATGACATGTACCTATTAACAAGCTGTAGAATTGAATGTCTTTTCTCAAAACACTTATTTGTCAAACCATTAGTGTGATAAGACTTCTATGTATTTACAGGAAGTATTAAAAGTCTATCTATACATATCCATATATAAAAATAATTTGCCTGTCGTTAGTCTCGAATATTTCTGAAAGTCCAGGGATGGTTTAAAAGGTAAAAGAATCTGGAGAAAAGAAATGTGGCATTAAAACGTTCGCCAGGTGGTCTTATCATAAAAATATAATCGTTCATCAGTCCGTCGTGTATTTCTAACACGTCCTGTGTACCAAAATTTTATGGCACGAAGAAAGGGAGGATATTGATCACCAATCCCAAAGATATAGTATGTATTTTGTGTGTTTAATAAAAATAAATAATAAAAACCACGTAGGTACTACGCTGATAATGTTCTTCTTTTCTCTTCTTCGTCTTCGAGTCAATGGTAACTCGTTGTTTTAAATATTAGGCTGGGCTCAGTAGGTAACCACGCTGGTCGTGCCCTCATTGGCGCGGTGGTCAAAGGTGCACGTATTAAAGTATTTTGAACACACCAATAGATGGGCATAGTTTGCTTAGGAACATCGTACTTATTCCTACTGGATGTTAGTGTGGTCAAAGATACCCGATTTTTTTAAATCGTGTGTTGCCGAGATTTGGGAGAGCGCAAGGTCGCTGTCCCTAGATTCATTTCGGAAGACCGCTAGAGGGCAATATCAGCCCTTTGCTGACGGCTGATTAATCTGACATTCACATTTTTTGTGACATTTTTAATCTGACATTGTTTTTATTTATTTTTTGACATTTCTCATTTTATTTGATTGACATTTTTGTATATTTATTTTCTATAATTCAATTTAATTTTATTTCAATTTCACAGTTATGTTTTTTTTTGCATGTATTATGTGTATAGTTGTGTAAGCCGACCTAGCACATGTGTTAGTTTCCTATTTTATATGTGTCACAGACCTGAAATAAATTAAATTTAACTTTTTTTAGCACTGTTTCTGCGAGCCAAGAAAATACTCAAAATGTATATAGTCAATATATATCTATAAATTGTGCCTGCAGCGGTCAACTGGAGTTCGCAGTCGATTGATTGCTATCCAAACAGTTGGCAATGCATGGTGGCAGACATTATAAGCCTATTGTAGGCGTGATATGATATTGTTACGCCAGTCGCTTAGTGAAGTACGTCTAGAAACTTCGACATAAATCTGGAATGTTCGAGACACTAACGCTATCTAGCAGCGAGTAGCAGGAATGAGCATATCTAGTCGAGACACTAACGCTATCTAGCGTTGAATAGCGGTACTATGTATTTCGAGTATTTTCTAGGCAGTATAAACAGTGAGTCGATTTTATAAGAATGTTCTCGAACTCTTAGACTGGGGTATAAATAGAGCGCAAAGGGGCGCAGAGAGTCAGTCTTATTACGAGGCGAATACGAGATATAATCGAAGCTTTATCAGTGAATTTCAGTGCGATTTAAGTGTGATCTAAGTGTTAAGTGACAAGTGTTGTGGTGCGAATAATTGTGTTAAATTTTTATTTTGTGCTTAATTAATTAAAGTGTTAATTTTGGTTTAATTGGCGTTAATTACTTCTATCTCGAACCCCAGCTCGTAACAATATGCTCTCAATTGCATTCGGTGGTTAAGTTTTATTGCTTGACACACATGAAAACGCAACTCATCATCATCATCTGCATAGGGGTCAGCTTCCAACCCGATGCAGCTGAGTATTAGTGTTTTACATGGAGCGACTGCCTATCTGACCTCCACAACCCAGTAACTGGGTAACACGATACCGCTTGGCTAGACCAGTGTCAGATTTACTGGCTTCTGACTACCCGTAATGACTGTCTAAGATGTTCAAATGACAGCCGACACCAATAGCTTTACGTGCTTTCTAAATCATGGGGTTATGTGATAACCCCATGATTTAGAAAGCACGTAAAGCTCCCAACTCCGTGCTACTGAGAAATTCCATACAGAAAAACTCAATAGCACTTTTTTACCCGACTCGGGAATCAAACCCAAGCCCTCGTGCTCAGCAGTCCAGCTTGCTACCACTCGACCAACGAGGCAGTTCCACAACTCAATTTCAACAACTCCAATCAAAAATCGGTCGTCTGTAAAGTCAGTTTACTGACGATAGTTGAACGTGACAACGTCATAAGAAAATACTGATGGAATGGTTGCATTTTTCAAAAAAAAAAAAAAAATTTACGTCACTATTACTCCACTTCTCATGACAATGGAAGAATCCCTACACAGTGACGTCATCTCTTAGCGTTTTATAATAGCCTAGTACTTGACTCGTTGAGTCATACATAAATGTCAACTTGTAGATCCAATCAGATTTGCTTTGGAACGCCTCAGAGCGATGGAACGCCTCAGAGCGAGGTAACGCCGCATGAGTCATGTATTTTCGTGCGTGCAACCAGCTTCATCGAATTATAAGACGTTGTCACGTCAAAAAAATAAAAATCCAATCCTGAAAATAACATGAAGAAATATAGTTAAAAATCCTCACCAACAATTATAAACTTTATAAAAGCAGAATCATTACCGACGAATCACAGAAATGAGATAAAAAAAAAACTTCAGTTGAAAAGTTTTGTGGAAAAAATTACGAGGACTTGACATGATGAGCGATGGGCCTTATAAATGACACGACGTGAATTTTTAATAACAGGATGAAAATCTTTTATGGTTGCTAACAGATATGATTTCAAAATAACATTTATCATGAGACTGATAGCTATTTTTTTAAATTCAGGATGAGCCCACTCTTGACCTCAATCTCGCCTGATGGTAAGCGATAGATGAGGTCTACGATGGAACGAGCGAGCCCAGAAGATGCCTATTCACTCTTGCTTTAAAGGCTGAAAGGTCAAAAGTGGCGGGGAACTTCAGCCTGCGACTTCGTTCGTGTGGGAGGGTTTCCCTGGGAAATCCAGGAAATTCCGGGATAACCTATGTGTTATCCCAGGATGTCAACTATCTGCTTACCAAATTTCATTCAGATCCGTTCAGTAATTTTGCGTGAAAGAGTAACAAACATCCATCCTCACAAACTTTCGCATTTAAAATATTAGTAAGATATGAGAGTGGTAGCTCAGTGGTAACGGGCTCGACTTGCGAGTTGCATGTAGTGGGTTCAAACCTAGTCTGGCACATTACTTAGTGTAATTTATATATATATTTACTGCTGTGTCTGATGGGGAAGGAAGAAACGCCTGGGTGTCACCACTGCGAGGATCGCCCTGAGGACACAGTAGAGCATACGGTGCAAGACTGCCCCGCTTGGGCAGAGCACCGACGTGTCCTCACGGCGGCGATAGGCGGAGATCTCTCGCGCCCGGCATTGGTCGAGGCCATGCTGCGGGGCGAGAGGGAGTGGGAAGCGGTCGCCTCCTTCTGCGAAGCAGTCATGCTACCAAAGGAGGAGGCGGGCCGTTTGAGGGAGAGGATGACGTCCTCCCTCCAGCCCAGCCGCAGTGGTAGACGCCCACGGCGTCGGACGTCGGCCGACGATCTCCGGCCACCGTAGGCGCGGGCATGCGGACAGCGAGTAAAGGGCAACTCGCTGTCCGACCATGGACCATGCCCGGGTCGACGGCGTGTTGTGTTCCACGCGCGCCTCAAAGAGCGTCAGCAATATGACGAGGCCCCCCCGTAGAGGGCCGAAGCCTGCCGGGGTCGTGGGACTTATCCCATTACCGTGACCCCGGAACGTAAAGGGCTATTGAAGGAACACCGTGGATTTTAGTCAGTACAAGTCTGACAGTCCCTCCGGCCCTGCCCGGGGTGGGACGACTTATTTGATGATTTTACCACATTAAAAAAAAAGTTTATTATAGTTATTTATGTATATATAAACTTGTAATAAGACTTTTACTTTGAATATAGATAGATAGATATACTCTTTATTGTACACCATGACAGAATTAAATAAGGACTTAAAAAACTACACAGGGTGTTACAATGGGCGGTCTTATCGCTAAAAGCGATCTTTTACAGACAACCTTTGGATGGATTTGACACAGCAGGAGAAAATAAATACGCGGGTAGTCCATGGTGTACTATTCACTTAATCAATTCAAATCAAAATATTTATTTGCCTGAATATGGTTATATATAATAAATAAGCAATAACCTACATGCTCAATACACATATACATATATATACACAAAAAGAACAAAGCTGAGTTATATATAAAAATAGTAACAAGTTAAATAGAGAGATAGAGATCTTTACCATGTTTTTGAAAGAAGGAAGGGTTTGTGCTTGTCTTACTGATACGGGAAGAGTATTCCACAGTCATACTGCTTGAGCTGCGAACGACTTACCAAAGAAATTGGTGGAGTGACTCGGTACTTCTAGCCTCAAGTTTTCCGAGGACCTCAGAAATTTGGAATGTGTGTCATGGAGGAACTTAAAACGTTCTTTAAGATAAGAGGAGGTCTTAGGATTGAACAGAATACTGTAAAGCAGAGACACGATGTGTAAGTTCCGGCGAAGACGTTTAGGAAGCCACTTGAGCTTCTTACGAAATTCGGATACGTGATCGTATTTGCGCAAACCAAATATAAATCTTATGCAAAAATTTTGAAGGCGTTCAAGTTTATCAAGTTGTGCCTCTGTCCACTTAGTTTATTTTTTTAAGCACCTGCCATTTTATCTCTTCACCACCCGTAATTGACTGGTCGATTTTCAAGTTAAGCAACTCTTACCGAGGTCAGTCTCTAGATGAATGACCATCGTTATATATCGAATTTCCTCCGTGCTTTGCAAAGCACGTTAAGCTCTTGGTCCTGGCTGTCATTTCGGTACTTTGACAGTCGTTACGATTTAATTACAAATGTGTAGTTTTCAGATTTTTGCCTTGGACTTGTATAGCCACAAACGATATTAATTGCCAAATTTCATGGTTCCAGGTCAATGGGAAGTACTCTATCAATTTTGATTGCCTTCAAAGTGTCGAAACATGCGTTATTTGTATCATAAACAGTCGTATGTTTCTTTTACGTTAATTTAGACGTTTGATTTTTTCAGAGCTTCAAGGGACTGTTGCTTTAAATATGTTTTTTTAATTTCCAAACATTCCCAAAATAAACGGTCTTAACAGACAAGCATACACCCTGACAACAAAATGATCCTATAAGGGTTACGTTTTTTTTCCGTTTGAGATCCGGAACCAATGTGCAAAATAATTCGCACCCTTAGTAATTAAGGGCACAACTTAAAAAAGTAGATATTTGACTACTCGCGTTTCAAGATTCTGGATTCCTACATTACAGATATTTTTTCATATAACATGCTTATTATTTAAGTTAGCCAACCGGTAAGCTAGTTAACCGGTTAGTTAACTGGTTAGTTAACCGGTAGCAAATTTCATTTTGAGCTCTTAGCATTTAAAACCTCAGTTTGCAAAAATTTTGACTTGATTCCTTATATTACTGAGGGTGCGAATTGTATTTATTCATTATAATTACTAGCTGATCCGGTAAACGTTATTTTACCATAATTATGTAATACTTATCTCTAATGAAAAACCTACTTCTTGATCTACCAAATATTGTCGATACCCCGTGATCGCGGCCCCAAAACTTAAAGACAGCTGAAGGAACAGGGTGGGTTTTTAGTCAGTAGAAGTCTGACACTCCCTTGCGCTCCACCCAGAGCGGGAGAAGTCATTCGATGATTTTCCCACCCAGAAACAAACAAGAGAATATGAGATTAGTTTGTAGGGAACTCGTACTTTGCAATGTTACAAATTAAGTCAATTTATACAACGTGTAATTTAATAGTAGATTATTAACCAAGGGCTGTATGACATCAATTGCATACGAGGTTTTTGGCGCCTGAGCGAAGCGAAGGCGCTAATTAACCCGAGTATGCAATTGATGCTTACGCCCGAGATAAATACTCTGCTTTACATATCGATTGTGAGGTAAGTAAACAACAAGACAGCAGGTTTCAATGAACATTTATTAAGAAGAAAAAAATGTGTATTTAATTAAAATTAATAGTAAAATTATTACAATTTGTAAGAGATATGGTCACGTTCTTTTTAGGTATATTTATAGTTTGAATATGAGTTTGTGATGATAAGACTTGAGTTTGAGTGACTTGAGGTTCTTGCATCGTAAATGGCGGCAGTTGACTGGTACTATTTTCTTCATTAAAAAATGGCTCAGATGATGTGCTTTGACGTGGTGATTTTAAGTTTATATTTTCTGTTATTTTAGAAGTAATTTTGCTTTTGTTTGCCATCGAATCTTCGATATAACCTTCGGCCACTTTGCTGGACTTCCAGCCGCCGTGCCTTTTTAACAGAGTGAGGTTGGCTCCCGAATCAGCCAATAGAGTCGCTGATGTTCTGCGAAAGCAATGCCCGGTGTATAACTCTACGTTACTCAGTTTTAAATATGTGGCTATTTGCTTTGGCATGCCTGTAAATTTGTTTTTTCCTATTACTTGTCTGTGGCATTTTCCTTTACTGTAATTAAGAAAAAAACGATTTGTATCCACGTTTTCAGGCCGAAGAGCTTGATATTTTTCAACATAATTTGCAAATTCTTCATGCACAACAAATGACCGGTCAATTTTAGTTTTCGTGTTAGGCAGTTTTATGAGTAGTAATTTGTTATGTTTTTCTACATTTTCTATTGTCAAATTTGTCAATTCCACGGTTCTGCAGGCTCCCGATATCCCAAAAATTAGAACAACCTGTAAAAAAGACATAAGTTGTATTAAAGGCACCAAATTCGCATAGTATTTCTGTGAAATATTTTGGTAACTTATTAAAAAGGGCAAGTAAATACGTAGGTACCTTTATTGCTAAATAAATTTCATCCGGAGCTTCATTTAAGAATTTCTGTACTTCTTCTGCAGTAAATACCTTCGATTTCTTGCTTTTAAAGCCGTCAGACTGCCTTTTCAAGAAAGCAGTAAGTTTAGAAAAATCTTTCAAATTCACGTCATGTTTTGTCATCATTGTAGATTTTAGCATGGAATAAAAGCACCATAAACTGGAAGGTTGTAGCCTCTTAGATAATTCATCAAAATATGATATAAAAACACTTTCAGAAAGAGATTTCACTTTTTTTTCTGACCGCCATTTCATAAATTCGTCGTATGCCTTTACATATCTTTCTTTCGAGTTCGGCGGTAATATATTTTCGACAACTGTTTTTGCCCTTTCTTTAATAAAATCGGGCGTTAGATCTATGTCTTCGTCACTAGACATGTTTAAAAGTTTTGAAAAAGAACTCAAACAAGAAAATTAATTATTTTCGCGATGCTTTCGCGCCTACTAATAGACTGCCTTTTTTTTTCACGCACGCAAGCGCGTCAAATCTTGCTGGCCAGTTTGATTTTTAAATCGATTCCATCTAACATACGATGTGGAAACAAATAGTTCCATATTTAAAATAAAATCTTTATAAAATAAATTGTCTAGATTCCGATTCGAGTAATTAATCGATACCGAGAAAAAAAAAATTAACTTTTTAAAAATATTCTTCGTGCAGTATGAGTATGACAGTTCTTTTTTCAAATTCCAAAACCTATGCTGTAATGATAGTCATACACCCCGGCATTCAGGGGTGTAAGGGTGTACTTACAGAGCAAGAGATATGTAAAGGGTATATACATATCAAGTGCATGGCTTCTTTGGGTGATAACAAACGATATGGCAAGGATTTTACAATCCTAAGTCTACATGTGTGTAACTTATTACAAATTTCAATACATTAATACCAGAGACCGAATTTTTCAAATTAAGAAGAACGAAGAGAGTTTTCGTGTTATCGGCAAGTGACGTGGAAAGTTATTGACCCTCGTAGTGCTGTAACACGTTTGTTATGATTGGTATTCAAGAAATATATGAAACCGATAATTTAGTATCAATTCTTTGAGTCAGTTATTTTGTGCTGAAACTGTGCATAGAGACTCCATACCAGATGTTGTCTTCAGCCCTTTCGGATAGATATGGGGTTTCCGTTACACGTTGTTTAATACCAGACTAGCGGTTGCACGGGGCTTCACTCTCGCGGACTTTATCACGATAAAAACATAACCTTCCTTTTTTTGCAGTCGGGTAAAAAGTAACATAGGTATACCTATATAACTTTCTCAAGCTTCAAGCTTCCATACCAAACTTCATCCAAATCTACTCAGTATTTACGAAGATGACGTTGTATGAACAAATAAATGTTTGCGTGTTGTGCTAGATATTATCTTTTTTATCTACATTTAAAACGTTCACTTAAAAATTACATTCTATAAATTCCTACGCTCAACACAAACCTAACTTTGCAACTGAGTACACTACACTTCTACTGAGTACACATAAAAGAGCAATTATTTAAAACGAGGCGAGCAAATATCAGTGTGTACATCACCCGGCCTCAGATCTCAGGCGTTCCCATAGCCCCTATCAGCTTTGACCAGAACCATAGTAATTGCTGACAAATTAATGCAAGATCTCAAACAATCCGAGATTTTTATGCCGAATGGTTAGCGAGTTTGCGATTTTTTTCATGGGCGTCGTATCCAATTTAATTGTGTTTCGATATTATTGGGAGGCCGTTCCTATTGTACGCTAATTTGGAAGGCTGCTGTACAAAATGGAAATAGATTTATTTCCAAGTGAAATCGATTGGTCGTTGGATTCGTACATAAAGTCCACGTGAAAACCAGCGTCGGCTACTAGTTGTTATTTTGCTAAACTGGGCCTATTTGGCGCAGCTGTGAGTCACACAGTAATATAAATCATCCTAGCGTCTATTCAATTTTTTATTTTATTTATTTTTTATAATTTTTTAATTATAATATGTTGTTACTGTGTGTACTTGTGGCATGTGTCAAAAAACGTTTTTACTTTCTTTCTTTCATAAAACTGTGTAATACCTTTTTTCTGACAAATCATTTAATCACTTCTGCTACTCTTGTTGGAGTGAAAGGTAGTATCAGAAACCTACAGATTAAAAACCCATCTCGATTCTTCAGTTTCCTTTACGTTCCAGAGCAGCATTTTCCCTATCGGGTCCCGTCATTGGTGGTGACTTTTTTTCGTTAAGTAAAACATTTAATGACCGAAAGGGAGTGTCAGACTTCTACTGACTAAAAACTCACCCGGTTCCTTCACTGCCCTTATGTTAATAAAAATGCAACCCCGGCACGACCCAAGTCATTGCTGCTGATTGCTCTTTGAGGCGCGCTTAGAACACGACGCACCGTCGACCCAGGCCTGGTCCTTAGGAGGTGGTGGGACGCGCGAACGAGAGGCGAGTCCCAAGGCCCTCACAGCCCTTGCGCCCTGGCCGCCACAGGAGACGCTCCGGGCGTCGGGAGTCGCAGGGTGACTCCCAGCCACCCTAGGCAGGGCCTGCGGGCTGCGAGTAATAGGTAGCTCGCCGCCCGACAGAAACCAGGCCCGTGTAGACGGCGCGTAGTGTTCCACACGCGCCTCAAAAATGTCCGCAAAATTGTCAAGGCCCACAAGAGGGCCGTTGCCTGCCGAGGTTGCGGAATTGTTCAAAAGAGTTACCGCGGCCTCGGAACACGAAGGGCATATGATGAAACACGGATGGGTTTTAGTCAGTCAAAATCTGGCACACCCTCCCGCTTCGCCCAGAGCGGGGGGCAGTCATTGGATGATTTTCCATCCTTCAAAAAAAGGCCTGGTCCTTACCGGACGGTGAGTTTCACCCGCTCACCACCCGCAATCCTGTGCCTACGGTGGCCCGTGATCGGCTCATGGTCTAAAATCAATGCCTAAAGAGCTTAAATAGAGGTTGGAAGTTCGTATGACAACTATTACGAATGATGTCGCAGGCAACAGGTAGTATTTGTTCATATTATAATATGTAATCACAACTCATCAATTTGGCGCAGACACGCCATCTGTCAGAAACAAGATACCGTCGTATGTTACCAAAGGAGCCACGATTGGATTTTGACATTTGAAAAATTTGGTCGTAAGGATCTTGAAAGAAGTTTCATTTTAAAGTGGATTGATAACTCAATATTCAATAAATTATTGCATTCCATATGTTTTTTTCTTTTTGATGAGACTGCAATAGATGAGATCTACGATGAAACGAGTGAGCCCAGAAGATGCCCGTTCACACTTGCTATAAGGCTGACGGGTGACAGGGAAACAAACGGCGATGAGCACATCCCATCTATACGCATAAAACGTTTTGGGAATAGTTTCATTGTGCGTACAGCCAAGGAGTCGAATTCTCTGCCGGAGTGTATTTCCGGATAGCTATAACCTGGGAGTTTTTAAGCCAAGAGTGAATAGGTTACTTTTAGGCAAGCGTGCTTCATCATCATCGCAGCTTACCTACCTTCAGGTGAGGTGGTCCAACTCGTGCCTATTAACAATAACAAAAAAATATGACCAATTTGGATCCTGTCAGGCACAGGACGTATAGATAGTTGATAGGTTAGATAGAGGAAGAGAGCTAAGTAACAATTCAATATACTAAGTGTGATTAATGGTTACTAAGAAGTATTTTTTTAAGTTATTATTTATTCTTTTTATTTTTGTTTTATTTAGGGCCATTTATCTCCATGGACATGCGAATCCCAGCGTTCCCTTATCTTGATTTCTATATCTTAAAAACTTATTTCCTAAAAACAGACATTCATTGGTGCAAAATCATGTCATGCAAAATCAGCTTTTAAAGTCCTTCCAAAGGTTGTCTGGAAGATATTGCTCTCAGCGATAAGACCGCCATTGTAACCAAAGTTACAGAAATAAGGTTATGTAAGTGTGTTTCAATTTTTGGTGTACAATAAAGTATATCCTATCTATCTATCATGTTTTCTACTATAAACTTTGCAGTGTTAGATGTTGGTTCTGCTAGTTTATTATTTATTTTGTTGTAATCATTTTATTATCAAAAAAACTTCTTTATTTAAACAAACTTGATTTATACACGTCTTAAAATGTATGAATAAACATGAATGTACTAACGTATGAAATCAAATGAAAGCATCGCACAAACATCGTTATCGTATAAAGAAAAATCAGCTTCAATTTTTACACGAAACAAGTTTCTCTATCACCAACGCCCTTCAAGAAACCCTTACCATCATTAACCATAATATTAATATTATCACGACGATTCAATAAAAGCCTATTAAGGGCCCATAAAGTAACTTTATGGCCTATCCATATTTTATAGGCATTTTATTGCGGACCATTCTATGAACGGACGAATAATATTGTGACGTACGCTCTACGCACTGAAATACGTAAATCAGAATGAGTGATGGCAGCTTAAAATAGAAATCGGTATATCATGGTAGGTAGGTTATGAATTCTATGAGGTAATCGCGAGCTTACATGTAGTTGTTCGTATGATTGCAGATGGATAGGTTGACATCGGGCAGTTGATATTATGGATGTCACTAGCATTATGATAAGGCTGATAAGTGAAATGGTATAAGAGATACATACAATCACATCAATATTATAAGTAGGCATAAGTTTTTAATTAACATCGCAAAAGTGAAGGAAATAGTGACTGAAAATCCTCATTTAAATTTGAGAGCCACTGAACTTTCTCAGTCTCACTAGTCGATCCGTACCATTTTAAACAATCAATTGGATATGAAACATGTTACCGCTCGGTTAGTCCCAAAAGTCCTGAATTTTCTTCAAAAACTCAACCGCATAAGAGTCGCTAAGGACATGCTCGAATGAGTAAATTCCGACCCAACATTCATGAAACGCATTGTTACTGATGACGAAACGTGGGTTTACGAGTTTGACATGCAAACTATTCAGTAAGCTTCGGTGTGGCGCCTTCAAACTGAACTGAAACCTAAAACACCACGCCAAAGTCGATCAAAAGTCAAAGTCATGTTAGCCTTTTTTAGAGTTCTGTATCCGAATGGCAAGAAACGGAACCCTTATAGTTTAATCATGTCTGTCTGTCTGTCCGTCCATCCAGTATGTCACAGCCATTTTATTCCGAAACTATTAGGACTATACATGTGAAAATTGGTAGGTAGATATACTCTGTGAACCGCTTACCGATTTAAAAATAAAAAAAACATTTAAAATAAAGGGGGGCTCCCCTACATGGAACTAAAACTGAAAATATTTATTTTTTCATGAAACCTATACGTGTGTGGTATCTATAGACAGGTCTTTAAAATGACATTGAGGTTTCTAGAACCACTTTTTCATAAAGTTAATCGTTTAAAAGATGTATGCTTCCAAAGTGGTAAAATGTGTGTGTCCCCCTCTAACTTCTATAATATGGATTGAAAATTTAACAAAAAATAAATGCTGTAGATCTTAATGTAAACTTTCAACTAAAATTGGTTTGAACGAGATCGGGTCAGCAGTTTTGAGATACAGCATATTTTCTAAAACCGCAAATATAACTTTGTAATTCATACAAACACTATGAAAAACACAGTTATTTGGCGTAGTTATTACGGAACCCTTCATGGGCGAGTCTGACTCGCCCTTTTCCAATTTTTTTACTGTCATGGTGTTGTGTACTCGGAATTCTTTCCGGAAGGTCAAATAAATGAAGAACATTATTGGAGCGTTATGTTTAAGAGAGCAAATTCGATATAATAATATAATATAATAATATAATAATATTCCACAACTTTTCACCCAACGCCATCTAGTCCCAAACTAAGCAGAGATTGTGATATGGGTACTAGACAACTGATAAACATACATATATATTTCTAAATACATACATATTATAGATAAATTACACCCAGACAAAGAACAATTGATCGTGCTCATCACACACACATTTGTCCTAGGTGGGAATCGAACCCACGACCTTGCGCATAGCAGTCAGGGCCACTGACCACTATACCAACGGGCCTGAAAGAAGGTCAGATTTGTGGAAAGAAAATTCTTGGATTTGGCACCACGATAATGCGCCTTCACAAAAAGCAATTATAGTGAATGAATTTTTGAGGTTTGGAATTGAAGGAGTCTCGTCGGTTACCCATCCAAGGCATCAACCTCGGTAAACGTTGAACATTGAACCTTGAAGATCAACGAACCGTCTCGAACTCCTCATATTTTTTATTCTTGTAGAGTAAATATGTTTTGTACGGCTGTCGATATTTCCCGCAGCGCCTACCAACTTTGATGATTGAGTAAGCTTTTGACAACTGTGGAAATTCAATCACGTTGCCGCACTGAGAAAATATAATATAACTTTGAATGTAGTCCGTGGAAGATCTTCAAATCCTACAGTTATTCGACAAAGATTATTAAAAAAATACATATACATATATCTTTAATATCTATAAAGCTGATCACTCAAAAAAATTTGTCCATTTGTAATACATACAACATAAATTTTGCTAACATCATGTACAAATACCCTTTGATGAAATAAACAATTTTTATTTTTTATTATACCTATTAAATCGAAGCGCCAATAGCCTAATGGATAAGGTGTCAGACTTGTGATAGAGGTCGCAAGTTCGAATCCCACCCAATACACTATTGCCGTGAACCCACTCCAGACACAAGCTTAGTTGGAGGGATCAACAGGATTGCTAGTAATGTGAATTCTACCCACATTGCTGGTCACCTTTTTTTAAAAAAAAAAATATCTATACAACGTGTAACAGAAACCCCATATCTATCCAAAAGGACTGAAGACAACATCTGGTATGGAGTCTCTATGCAAAGTTTCAGCTCAAAATAAGTGACTCACAGAATTGACCCCAAATTATTGGTTTCATGTTTCTTGAATACCAGTAATAACAAACGTGTCACAGCACTATTAGGGTCATCACTTTCCACGTCACTTGCCAATAAAACGAAAATTCTCTTCATTCTTCTTAATTTAAAAAATTCGGCCTCTAGTATCAATGTATTGAAATTTCTAATATGCTCCACACATGTAGACATAGGATTAGAAAACCCTTGCCATATCGTTTATTTTCATCCAAAGAAGCCGTGCACTCGGTATGTATATACCCTTTAAATTACACGTTGTATATGCTGATCGATGACCATTTAGCTTGTTTTTTTTTCCGGTGGGAAAATCATAAAATGACTCCTCCCGCTCTTTGTAAGCTGTGAGTCAGACTCCTGTTAACTAAAAACCCACCCTGTTCTTTTTACTGGAGGCGGCTGCGACTGCGGCTGCTCCTTAGATTTTTTTTTTATTCTAATCCCCGCAACCCCGAGTAATGTGTGTATGTGTGGCATATTTTCCCCCTACTTTATTATTACCACTCCTTATAACTTTTCCCCTTCTTTCCTAATTATACATGTGGTATTTATTATTATATGATTTTTGTATTGTGTGTATGTATTTCATATTATTATGTTCAATTAATGTTATTTATGCTGTTTGTACACTGACAGCCCTAAATCTGTTTCCTTTCAGTTTTGTCTAACCAAAGGTTGTCTGTAAGAGATCGCCCTGTGCGATAAGATCGCCCATTGTACATTCGTTTTACTTTTGTATCTATTGAAATATTATAAGGTGAACAATTTTTTTTTACATTTTCTTTAGCGTCATGACGAGCGACAGCGCAAACAACTTATTTTATTTCTTTTTTGTGTATAAAATATTCAAAGCTTTCAATGGCCCTTAAGGCAATGGTAAATGAATCAAATAACGTCTTTGTGGTAAAACTTTTGTATTTAGTTTAATGAAAGAAGACGTAAACAGAAGTAAAACGGGATTAATTAATCATTGTTAGCTACAAATGTACGAACTACGTTTCATTTTTAACAGAGTCGTAGAAAGCCAAAAGGTCTTCTTGTTTTTTTTTTTCAGAAATGTAGTGAAGAAGACAGGTGAGGTCTCTACACCAGAGAAGGATTTTTGCTTACAAAATCCTTGGTTTTTTTGGCTAGACAATAGGATAAGAACGCTATTCTGTTATGATATAACTGTTTTTCAAGTCAAATGTTTAGTTCTCACATTATTTGGCTAGTATAGATTACACAGTATGTTATAGTTAACTATTGCGGGCTTAATGGGAACGCCCTCTGTTAGTAACAGAGGGCGTTCCCATTAAGCCCGCAATAGTATAGCATCCATACATGCTAAAAAAATATTACCATTCGAAAACAAAATGTTTTTTTTTATATATTAAAATATTCACAAAAAATGTTAAATTGATACGTAAAAGAAACACTCTGTACACGCGTACTTGAAGGACGGCAACGTTGCATTTTATTTGACGGGCCGCGTGTGCGGCGATCTAATTGATGTGCTTATACTATTGCGGGTTAACGGGAACGCCCTCTGTTAGTTAACATACTGTATTATTGTCCTCTTGACCGATTTCGGCCACGGCAGCCAATAACAGCGGGGATAAGCCTTGAGATTATGTATATATAATAGATGTATATATATAGTAGATGTATAAAGAATGTTGTTATTTTAAAAGTAATTAATTATCAATATCAATTTATTATGTATTTACCGATTAATTATCAATTAATCGATATTACCATGATTGTCAGGTTTATTATAGAAATAATTTAGCAATTTGTATAGCAATATCAATTTATTCATTTATCGCACGGTTCGGAAAGGGTCGTTTTCTATGGAGAAGAACCGGCAAGAAACTCCACATTTACTCTTTTAAAAAAAAATCATTTTCACATAAACATCAATTCACTATATGTACTTTACAATATTACTACAATGTGATTACTATCGTTATAACTTATAGCTTTATTTACTTGTGTATCTACTATTTCATTACTCCATTACATATTATATAAGTAATGTTATTTATAGAATTAATACCAAATGTTCATTAAATTATCACACAATTATCAATTTCTGATACTGTCACATTAAAGTTACAAATACAAAATAGTTAATTTATATTCAAATACAATAGCAATACGATAGGATTTTCATACCAATTCTACACATAAAAATATTATATATAATTATTATATAAAAGATATTATAGCGCACAAGAATGTGCCCAGGTACAGTTGCAATCTCTGTTCCTTTAGTCTCATAACCCGATAGGACGGCAATCCAACTCGACCTGAGACAGATCAGGCGTAAGACCAATGGCTTAACGTTCTTATCAAGGCAAACTTCGGGCTACTACTGACATAATTCTATTGAAAAATCCAATAGAACTGTTTGCCCGACCGGAACCGAACCCGAGGCCTCATGCTCAGAAGTCGTGCTTGCAACCACTAGACCACCGAGACTCACAAAATAATTAATATACTATTCACTCATGTTTAGATTTGGTTGATCCTCTTTCAATCTCAACAAGCATGTTCAAAATCTTGCCAGTCAGAAAATCTTTTTGGCTTCAAAACTGTTAACTAAGAATAAAACTTCAGAACACAAACTTAGTATATTAAAAAAGTTCTGCAAGTAATTTTGCGGTTGTTAAAAGTACCAAAAACTATTACTTAAGTAAGCTTTGCAAAAACGTACTTGATTCGAAACTTGGAATTTTGAAATGACCAGAAAAACCTGACACCTAACCATCCATACAGTGTGGGGCTTTTTCTTCTTAGTTTTTTCTAAGATTGGTGACGAGAGAGGTCTGTTTAAATTAGTCGATCGACTCAGCGCTTTTACAATCTACTCAGTTTTGTCATGTCAACGTTATGGAAATGAGGACATGGGAAAATAATAAAGGAAAAATGCGAATATGGGTAAGATTATGTATGGTACTTATATTTTGAAAGGGATTGATAACAGGATCAGAGAAGCTCGTATCTTAATAAAAACACATTGGTCAGTGAATGGGTTGATCATCTTAACCACAGAACAGATAAAAGAGGTTAGAAAGGAAATAGTTCCTGATTTGTATGAGAATACGTGTCGCCGCTTATCTCCCACTATTTAGCTCCACTACAAGCAAGAACCCCGTTACGTATGCGAATTACGCACACAAATAAATTTTACACACTTAAATCTAGAGCTTGCTACTGATTGTAACTCACTGTCAATAAACATGCGCCGTGCATCACGGCCAATCAGGGCAAAGGACGAAACGTCAATGGTTGAAGTGTTGAGGACGCAACGCGTGCAGTACATTGTAAGCGGAGTTTGTCATTGCGTTGATTAAGCGAGTACACATCGGGCAATGTATATATTTTGTAACTTGTTGCAATAAAGTCGGTAATGTTCGGAATTTCATAGTGATCGGAATATTATTAAGTTTTTTACAAATAAAATGGTAATTAAATGTTATTTTCGACTTACCGATGGAAAGATATACCTCCTCGCTCTATACTCACGGTCTGACTTTTTGTTTTACATGTTATAATTGCACAACACGGCATTTTAAAGCAGAGCTCTGTGTTCCGAAATATTTCGAAGCGCACTAAACGCGGTGAATGAATTAATCGGTCGAGCTATGATTTTCGTATCATAAATGTGGAGCGCTTGCCACGCCCACATTACCATTCCAACCTTACTCATCTATTCCGTGACCTTAACATATATAGAGATTCCTCCGAGCCTCCAAATGCATTTTAAACCGTTGGCTGTCATTTGTAGATCTTTCAGAAAATCTGACACCTTTTGTCTTGCCAAAGGATATCGTCTTCTCCAGCTACAGGGTTCTGGAGGTCCTATAGGCAATTGCTCCATGTAAAACACTAGTACTCAGTTGCATTCGATTAAACTAAAAGCCAACCACAACATAATTGGCAAGGGTTAACCAAATGAAGATGGGCCGGACCAACAGTCCTTTGTGAGGCACGGACGACTTGATATGGGATGGTAACCCCATTAGCGGATCAAACTCAGCAAGTATTTCTTAACCTTTCAGGCCGTTCCGTAAAGCTGTATTTAGCCTTACTAAACTCATAAAAATTGGTTTGCTTTATGCATTGTTACATCGTGGACATCCCACCCATAGGTACAAAGGCTTTGGGAAAACTTTCATTATGCAGCTAAGGAGTGAAACTCCCTACCTGCGTTTGCTTTTACCTGATAGCTATAACCTGGGAGTCTTCATAAAAATGGTGAATGAATATGTAAATTACTTCTAGGTAAACGTGCTTCATGTTAAACTACATTATCACTTACCATCAGGTGAGATGATGGCCAAAGCGAGCCTATCATCAATAAAAAAGACACGATTAATGATGATGCTATTCGATTTAAGTATTCTTGAGACGTCACACGTCAGGAAATTTAGGACACCTCCTACCCTTTGTCACGCAATATCACACTTTGTCGACTCTCCGCCACCTCCCCTTAGCGTGTGATGTAATTTATGGATGGTCCTTGAGGTATTGCAGAGATAATATCTTTTAAATTTAAAGCTAACATGGTCACTAACAGTATCATTAGAACTTAAAACAAGGTTCATCCGTGATAATAATAATAAGTAATAGATGTTTTTATAGGAATATTTAAAAATGTAAATAATATAAATACACAATGTAATAAATGGAGAGAGAGAGAGAGAGAGAGAGAGAGAGAGAGAGATATCTTTATTTGTTTAAACATGAGAATAATAAGTAAAAACATTAGAAAACATTGGAATAATAAGTAATAGTCAGCAAGAGTGAACAGGCATCTTCTAAGCTCGATCTTTCCATCGTAGACCCCATCTTACACTTACCATCAGGTGCAATCGGAGTCAAGAGCGGGTTCATTCGTAATCTATACTATAATATTATAAAGCGGAAAAGTTTGTTTGTTTTTTTGTTTGCTTGAACGCGCTAATCTTCGAAAGTACTGGGTGGATTTGGATGAAATTTGGTATGGATGTAGCTTGAAGCTTGAGGAAGGTTATAGGCTACTTTTTACGCGACTGCAAAAAAGGAGAGTTATGTTTTTGCCGTGATAATATCCACGGGAGCGAAGCCCCGCGTGAGTACTAGTAAATAAATAAATAACGGCACTTGCTACAGTGCCGAAATATGAGAAACTCGAAACAATAAATACACATGTGAATAGTTTTAATTTCTAATGCACAGATACTGCCCCTAAATCGTTACATAAATGTTATCATCATTGTAAGTAAATACTTAAACCAAACATCTTTCAACAACTAGTTACTTCTACAGTTCATTAACGACCCGCTAAAAAAATTAACCAGCAAATTCATTCTCTTTCATCCTCCGTCGGTGAAAAAATACTATAAACTTTAAGCATCTACTGAATGTTGTTCAGCTAATAAACAGACTAGTTCATGAATCTCATTTGACTTTTATAACAAACACGTGATGAGCTTAACATAAAATATAACTTGCAGAAGTTCAACTCTACTCAATCAACATGTGCAGGATGTTGGATGCACATTAAAATGCGATGTAGAAGATTATACTTGTTTTAATATCAAGATAAAAAGAGATTACATTTTGGAAGACCAGAAGTACACTCATAGACGGCGCGGGGGCGGTGATTTGTTCGCACTGGTTTTTGCTAGAGATTGTGGGCGCCGCCGGCCGCGTACACTGTCGTGAAGTTAGTGCCAGATCTGCGCGTTCCTTGGCTGCTCAGAGTTTGTATTGTTACCACAACCATTTACATTACCTAGAACTTTTACAGTATTGTTGAAGTTGGATTTGAGTCTAACTAGGCGTAGCTGAGTATAAATGTTTTACATGGTGCGATTGTCTATTTCGTTAAACTGAGTAACACGGTACCTTGACAGCAAGACTAACAGTCAAATTTTACGACGTCTACTATCTATACAAAAAGTTAAGATGGATGTTCAAATATTTGTAACTCAATGACGCCAAAATGTCTGATAGTAATAAGCTATTGTTTCGATCCAAAGAATCCATAGTGCTTTAATAGATTATTTTCTACTGTTATTAGCCATCACCCCGCAAAAATTGTTTCATAATCGGAGAGGAGACATTCTCACCTACCTTACCCAGGATGTTGTTACTATAGTATAGCATAAATATATGGTTTTTAATATCACCGAAAAATATGCAAAATTTTCATATAAATGATGTCACGGACAACAGCTAGAGTATTGAACTACTCTGAACGATTGTAAATAAGCGCAACTCGTGACCTGCAACAAATGCTAGACGCGGATGCGCTTACACTTACTTGCACACGACACGTTTGGTGACACATTTGACCCAGTGGTGGAATGATTGGCTGCTGCGCTGTGTGTCGTGAGTTCGTTTCCCGCACCAAAACAAATATTTGTAAGGCCTACAAATACCTGCTCTACGTCCGAGTGTTACGATAGAGGTGAAATTCCAAGTCATTTAGGGATAGTGTTTTTTTTATGGAAATATAGTATATTACATACAAATAATGTCGATTGTGACAGCGCTTGGGTTCCCTGTAAGCATGTATTTTATGCGTGTTCTCGCTCATTGGATTGAGTTGACCTTCTGTGCATGAATATTTTGTGGCATGTCTACGTTATGTTCCGGCGCAGTTTTTTAATGCTTTGTTTAAAAATATCTGGATTTTTATTGTATATAAAGACTGCTGGGTTATTTTTAACATTTGCTACATACGCGTATTATATGTGTAGTACGTTATGTTTTATGTAACATTTAACGAAATTTACTCAACTATGAGAAAAATCACTCCAAAATGAATAAAATAACTTACGATATGGGGGGTGTACATATGCAGAATTGCTTGGGCAATGGGGATGCGATTTCTCAGGCCTAAAATATTATAGTTAGCAGCAGTATTTGCAAGCGCTTTTGAATTGTTCAGAAGATCAGTCAGTAAAAACCATGAAAGTAGTTTTTTTTCCATTTCAGAGCGTAGATTTCGGTGGATAAAAGTCATTGGACATTCTTCTAAATCAACGAATAGTAACAAAGTTATAACGGAGAATCTCACTTCTACTTATACTCTACAACGGGTAACAGAATAAACGCAGTTCCTGAAAGTAGTTGGTTCAGAATCGGCTTCTGAATCGATTTCCGTCATAAAAAATAGGTGTTAAATTTTGACGGAAAAATCTTTCCTTTAACTTAAAATGGAAACATAGTGTCAAGACAAATTAATACAATCCTTAATTCAAGGAAATGCGCTCGTGTGCGTGTTGGCCGCTAACATTGCATGAATGCATGCGTCTGCGTAAGGATATTGTATGCGCACATACGTTTTGCGTTTAGTAAGGATAAATTTTTATAAAAAATGTATAGGTTTGGTTTCAATTTATTTAGTTACGGATGTTGTTCTAGACTTGTAATTTAATATTCTAATTGGGGTGTCTGAGGTATTGCGTTTAATCTGTTATACCTTGTATATATAATGTGTAATTTAAAGGGTATATACATACCGAGTGCACGGCTTCTTTGGATGATAACAAATGATATGGCAAGAGTTTTCTAATCCTATGTCTACATGTGTGGAGCATATTAGAAATTTTAATACATTGATACCAGAGGCCGAATTTTTCAAATTAAGAAGAACGAAGAGAATTATCGTTTTATTGGCAAGTGACGTGGAAAGTGATGACTCTCATAGTGCTGTGACACGTTTGTTAATACTGGTATTCAAGAAACATATGAAACCAATAATTTGGGGTCAACTCTGTGAGTTACTTATTTTGAGCTGAAACTTTGCATAGAGACTCCATACCAGATCTTGTCTTCAGTCCTTTTGGGTAGATATGGGGTTTTTGTTACACGTTGTATATATTATAAGATGGCGTGTTGTTATGGGTATCATTACCAAGGCATTATTACTTATAAGCGTCAATAGCCTAATGGCTAAGGTGTCGGCCTTGTGATCGAGAGCTCGCAGGTTCTAACCCCACCCTTAACACTATTGCCGTGAACCCACTCCAGATACAAGCATATTTAGCTTAGTTGGAGGGGTTAACAGGATTCCTAGAAATGTGAATTCTACCCACATTGCTAGCAGTCTTAACCTCTAGAGCCCCAGTGGCACAAAAACGTGCCAGCAAACAAGTATTAGTTGAGCCCCGCTGGCACAAATTTGTGCCACCAAACCCCGACCGATTTAAAACTGTATTTGTAGTAAGGATAAGTCTTAAAATCGTTTGTGACCGAGGTCAGATTACGCTTACGATAAGAGCCCGCCCGCGGTGCTTGACGGATGGTTGACGTAAATAATGGCCGTCCTTGAAAGGTTAATAAAAAAAAAACAAATTACCACGACTTTTGAAAACCATCAACTGCTTAGTTTTTTTTCAACTATATTGGGACCGGCTTCCAGTCTAACTTGATGCAGTCGAGTACTAATTTGATACATAAAACATCTGCCTGTCTGACATTTACTACTCAGTAGCTGGGTAACAAGATTCCCCTTGGCAAGAGTGCTGAAAGATTTTCTAGTTTCTGACTACCCGTAACGACTGTCAAAGATGTACAGACGCCAGCACATGAAGCTACCCGAAACTGTCAAATTTTCCCATTCAACCTTGAACCTAGTTTCTTTAATAATAAAGTTGAAAATCTATTAAAGAAATTTGACAGATTGTTGTAGCTTGATGTGCTGGCGTCTGTATCAACAAATGAAAGATGTACCAACAAATGAAAGCCGGGACCAAAGGCGTAGCGTGCTTTCCAAGGCAGGAATCTCGATTTGTTAATATAGTCACCCATCCACGGGCCTACCTTGGCAAGCGTTGCTTAACCTTTCAAGGTTAAGTAACGCTTGCCAAGGTCAGATCTTCAAATCAACCCGTGATGTTGTTGTTAATTTTAAAATAATATTCCAATCTCATAGATGTACATTCGGACGTACTTAGACGGCTTCGATTTAATATATTTAAACAATAAAAAGATGTCTCATATTCAAAAATATCATATAAAAACCTTGTATTTACAATATAGCAATTAAGCAGTTTTTCTTAATATAGTATATTTGTTAATATTTTAGTTGGCTAGTTCAACACATATTTATTTATTATTAAACTTTTTTTTTATTGATAATAGTCTCGCGTTTGACCACCATCTCACCTGATGGTAAGTGATGATGTGGTCGAAGATGGAGCACGCTTGCCTAGAAGTAACCTATTCACTCTTGACTTAAAGACTCCCAAGTCATAGCGATCAGGGAACACAGACTCCGGCAGGGAATTCCACTCCTTAGCCGTACGCACAATGAAAGTATTCCCAATACGTTTTGTGCGTATGTGTGGGATGTCCACCATTTAACGATGGCGCATCGCCGTTTGTCTTGTAGTCCGATGATGGAACGGGCTTGGCAAAATTAGATTGTGTAGTTCCATCGCACACTCCCCGAAATGTAACCGATAGAAAACCGGTAGACTTGCAACTCGTCGTCGATGTTCAAGGCTCTGGAGCTTTGATTCGACCAGTGAATCGTTGCCAATGAGTCTCCTGGCCCTTTTCTCGATAGCCTAAAAAACTTATGTTCACATAAGCTTCCATTCCATCTTGCTTGCATGTTTTAATGATATTGTAAATAAATAAACAATATCATCTTACTCTGTTTACTAACCAAACATCTCCAAAATCCCGGGCTCGCACTACGCTACGTAATCGCGTTCAAACTTCCCGGAGTTCCGAGAACTATAATCCCGGATGGATAACAGCTCTATGGATTTCATATGAAGCAATCGAATTTATGCAGTTAGTAACATTTGAAAGATTTATACATGAAACTGTTACATTGGGGATTTAAATCATAGTGGATATTCAGAAATTGATTTCCTGCATGTTAGTAATAAATAAATAGTAATACCTAGTAGTAATAAGTAAACTGATAGGCTTTAATTGACGTTTAATTCAATTCAATTTATTTATTGATTTGTCGATTTTCGTGTTTGAAAGTCTCTTGTTCTGTGCTTTGTGGCATGAGCCGAATAAACATATTTTTATTTATTTAAGAAGTATGGAGGACTAACAGCTAGTAAATACAGAAAATAAATAGTATAGTAGACAGTGAGCCCATTAAAAGTCGTCGCGTTTAGAGACAGGTAAATTGAACACTTTAAAGGTAGTCTTAATATAACCATTATCATAAATACAATATTTAAAATCACTAAATAGATAGCAGATATAAATAACACATACAACACAGTAACTACAGATATTAATTATTTTTGAAAAAATCAAGGCATAGGCATCTTCTGGCTGCAATCACACTTTCTTTCTTTCTTCAGATATCTAGATCCGTAATGGTTAGTAACAATTAATACTTATAATCTATGTTAGTAGGTATATACAAAAAATCTTAACTTTCTTCACAGTGCCAACCATAATTTTAACCAGAGCGAGTGTATCGGACACTGATATGTGGTAGATATGATCCGTACGCTCTTCGGCAAACATCGCGGACGCACTGCAATAATTCTTCATTTAAATCTGACGTCAATTTAATTTATTGTTTTAATTTAATACCAAAATTATACATGATTTTGCAAATACCATTTAGTATTTTTTTGTGTAATGTATTTTTCCAGTAGATTTGCACACCATATTCGTACGCCTCCTGGCATAACATAGCGCTCTTTTTATTAATACTAGCTTCTGCCCGCGACTTCGTCCGCGTAAAAATCGAAAATATTCCACGGCATCCCGTCCCCGACTTGCTTGACAAAGATTATAATAGCTCGGCTAATATGCATGATATAAAGATAATTTATAGCCTATAGCACTCAGGGATAATGCAGCTACATGTAAGCGAAAGAATTTTCAAAATCGGTTCGGTAGTTTCAGAGATTACCCCCTACATACAAACTTACAAATTTTACCTCTTTATAATATTAGTATAGATAACACCTATACATTATTATAACTACTTTATCTATGTTAACAAATAAATAAATTTGATTTGAAAAAACAAACTGCAGAACCGCGGCAACCGCAACGACATCCTGAAGACGTTATTGTATTGTTATTTAGTGAGCGCTTTTATTTAATAATAATTTAGCCGTTACTTTCACACCCCCGTGCCTCGGAAAGCACGTTAAGCCGATGGTCCTGGCTGGCATTTAAACATATTTGTCAGTCGTTACGGGTAGTCAGAAGTCAGAAAGTCTGACACTGACCTAGCCAAGCAGTATTGTGTTACCCAGTTACTGGGTTGTGGAGGTCAGATAGGTAGTCGCTACATGTGAAAATGAAAGCCGACCCCATCATAGTAGGAAAAGGTTAAGCAGATGATGGGCTTAAGGGTCACAGCACACATATCAACTCAGGAGTAGATCTTCACCGCCTCGCCTTTCCCTTTGGCGTCAAACAGGCGTCTACGTAACGTAAGCGGATCAGAAGCTCTGGCACGTCGACTCGGCTACAGCTAGGCGACGCCGCGCTTACGGCTCGCCGACCGCTGGTTGACGGCTAGGCGGCACGAAGCTGCCTTGTGACTGACAGCCAATGGAAGCACGTTCGGCAACGCAGACCGCGGGAGGGCGTGGACGAAGAGACGTAAGCTAGGGTACGGAGAGCCGTAAGCTAGGGTACGGAGAACCGTAAGCGCAGGAACTGCAAGTCGACCACGCACCGCACCGCGGTTCGTGAGCTTGTCCCAAGGCGAGGCGATTACGTTACGATTCCGATTAGTGTGCGTTGCAGTAAGGGAGTTTCATACCAATAATACGGAACGGCTCGAATTGATACGGTGACGATTTGCGAGTTGATACGTGTGCTACGATCTTATTCTTAGTTTGGTCTTCGTCATAATTATTATGAGATCTCTTATATAAAGCTCCGTATGAATTAGTTTTTTTTAGCATATATATAGTACATGTACTTTATTAGTATTATATATTATTTAATTCCATTGTACACCTACCACAATGTGTAAAGGTTGACTGATAGAGAATGCCTTGCTGCGTTAAGTCGGCCCATGTACACATAAAGTTTAAATAAATGATGATAAGTACGTTGTCTAATTCTTCTCACCCGATTACCCACATCCTACTGGATTCGGTTATGAACCTGTCTGATATTGCTTACCGGACGATCGACCGTCCTATTTACTCGTACATGACTACATCCCTACATGTTTATATAACAAAGCATCTCATTCAATTCTTATATCAAGAAAACATTTCTCTCATAAATAACCACTTTCAAAAACCCACTTTATATGATACGAGTATACGATGAAAAGAAACTACCCGCCTGGGCCTTGAAGTGACAGTTTGGTCCTTTGGCATAGGCGGACAAATCCCTTAGTTGACCATTGTGACAATGTGTTTGAGAAGGGAATGGTCAAGTGTGACGTGTTTTGTTTTGTTTTTAACCTAAGTTAAAGTAAGTAAACTTAAGTTTTGTGTCAGCACAGTTGAAATGAGTAACAAAAATAGTAGGGTCAGGTCTAGGAGACCCGTATAGAAAATTGCCACAGATTCAATAATTAAAAGAAATTTACTAATATATATTCTAATCATTGGATAAAACTACTATCGTTTAAGAGATTTTGGTTAAATAAAAACAAATTGCTGTGTATTTTAACGATTATATTATAAAAGTGTTGCAAAATACTAATTAAATTGACTACCTGTTTTAAATTTACAAAACTTGTACCAAATATAGACTTTTCTTCTAAAATATTAATCAATAGGATACATATCAATCACATAACAAAATAAATTAATTATATACTTTTAACGGATGGCACGAAATTACGAAATGACGTTGATGAGCGTGTTTGGTTGAGTCATATTCACCATTTTCATGTTTTGACGTTTCTATCCACTGCAAAGATTGCAACACGACTAAATGGTGATATCCTGCTGCGAGGGGAGACGGTTAGCTTCAGTTAATAAGAAGTGTGGCAACGTCGTACAGAAAACATAAGAAATACGCGCATTTCAAAATGGCGCGGGTCTCATAGATCCAACTGAGCGATCGCTGGATTAAAGTTATCATAATATACACAAAAGTAATATATAGATATGACACACATATCATATGAATCCTCCCGCTGTCGAGCAAAGAAAGGGAGAAGGGGGCCTCAGACTTCTATTAACTAAAAAAACCCACTCTGTTCCTCTTGCGCTCCGCGGTTGCAGTATCGCGTTAGAATAATACAGCAACCGCGGCAATATATGGTGACTAAAGTAAAGTAATGGTTATATAAATTAATACAAAAAAAATAGTTTTCAAAAAGCTTTTAAATTAATTTAATTATTTTTTCTCAGCAAAACCTTTTATTTGATAAACATAACATCGCAGAGCACATCAAATAACACAGGCCGACAAAATTTTTAACCAGAAACCAGACTATATATTTTCGAAGGTTTTCGATGCGCTGAATCCAAATCTCAATCAGAATCGTCAGGTTTCTGAGATATTCTAAGTCTTTCTCTTTCAAATACCGTTGAGTTTGCTCAAATATTTTTTTTTCGCTGAGATAACGTGTTTTGAAGTTCTCATCTGGGAAAACTTTCATTGTGCATTGGGATTCCACTGCTAAGCCGTACTTAAGAGTGGAATTCCCTGCCGGAGTCTGTGTTTCCTGATTGCTATAACCTGAGTCTTTAAGTCAAGAGTGAATAGGTTACTTTTAGGCAGGCGTGCTCCATCTTCGACCACATCATCACTTACCATCAGGTGAGATGGTGGTCAAACGCGAGCCTATTATCAATAAAAAAAAAACCATACACAAATGTTATGAACGAAGCCATAGGATAAAGCTAGATTCAAATAAATCAGTATTAACAGGATATCTAATTCATCACTCAATCGAATGATACAATTATAGCAAACGTTCATAATGTGTGCCTCATTTAACAAACACAAGTCAATTACTTCTGCCTCATTTCAATTAATAGACATTACGAACGCCAAATTGGACACTCGAATCATTTCGTATTTTAGGGTTGCCTGTATGTACCTATGTTTAATCGAATATACTTACTATAATTAGTTTTTTTTTAATATAGAAATGACTGTTCCACATTTGGATTTCATAAATCTCTGAAGAATATTTGAATAAAGAACTTGCTAGCTAGCTCGTTTAGGTGGAATCCGAGTGATCATTAATTACGATCTGAGTCTCTCTGTATAATTTATTTATTTATTATATACTTTATTGTACACCTTACAATATTTCTATAGATACAAAAAAAATAAACTAGTGTACAATGGGCGGTCTTATCGCACAGGGCGATCTCTTACTTAATGGCTTAATGTCAAAACATAAGGCATTTTTCACTCCCTAAGCCGAGGTCCGTACGCCACAGGAGGTGGTCTTAGCGGGTAGTCGCCTAGTAAGTAAGTTTATATAATAAGCCCTGCCTGGATGCTTTAATTAATTTATTAATTAAGGCAACCACAGGCAAGTCCGGTTAAGCAGCCGACAACCTCAGAGGGTGACCTGCGAGATGCCACACACACAAAAAAAGACATTTTTGGTGTTATATCGACAGCGTTAGACATTCCCGTACATTTTTGAATATCGCCTTCGATGTCACTGATAGAGTGATACTTTAGCTGTGGAAAACTGACTTTCAAAAATGTATAACTATTTTCAAGCTTGTTTAACATTCGTTACTCCATTCAATTCATTTTATTTATTTCAGGCAACTTGGGCCATTAACATAGAATACAACAATAAATATAAATAAACTAATACATATCAGTTAACCAAAACGTATATAGGTACTAAGTTACAAGAGTTATCGGCGTCATGTGTCGCGTGGCGCTAGATCATTTTTACCACTCTTTGTCATTTTTGACGTTGTGGCTAGAAATGACGTGATCAATAATGACCAATGACCAATTTGACGAATCTGTTAGCGCAGTAATTGAGTCGTGAGGTCAATTCTCGCATAGAAAAAATGCTAATTTGTGTGACCTTAAAATCGTAGAAAGATAGATTTTTGTAAAAAGGTAATAACTATTATATTACTTTTGTTCACTTATGTTCAGATGTTGCTTTATATTCTGTAATAACACTTAAGTGCAAATTCTATATAACTCGACTGTTCAGGGGCTCGGTACTGCCTATCCCTAACACAGGCTAACATTTAGCCTAGCTTGAAGAATAGCTTCTCACCTCTTTTGTATTACATTATAGAACCTAAAAAAAAGAATTGCAATATTTATTGTAAACTTTGCAATTTTACTGTTAAATAAATATTATTACTTATTACATAGCCCTAGGTCAAAGCTATCTGGAAATGGAGACAGGAAATTTCGTTCCAAGTCTGTTGACATGTCTTGAATAATAATTTTGAATCAGCTTCGTTCAAAATGTTGACCATTTATTGAAATAAACTCAAGAAATTATGACTAAGGTTCTTACTTATAAATTGCCATTGTTGGTTCCGAAATAGAATAACATACCCAAAATAAAAAGTAACATCTACTTTTATTTTCAGTGACTTGCATCGTATTTATAATTATATTATATACACTACCTATGAAACTTAAAAACAAAAAGACATTGAATTTGATAGTTATCATAGTTCAAAATGAATTGAAAAAGTCTATCATAGTAGTCGCTTCAATTCTTGATCAAAAATACATTCACTCGTTAGTCTTTCAACACTGTGTTCCAAAAATATTTATTTTTTAAAATGCACAGTAATGAAAACCTCAAACTTTTACTCCACGTAGGATTTATTTACCCACAATTCACTCGCACCATTCTGGAACGGAGACTACAGTTTCACCGAAAAAATTCCTGAAATTCAGCCGCTAGTATACTGAAAAATAACTCCAACATAACTTAGAAACGAAATACACGTACATGACGAATGTTTTCCTTACGTTCCTGCGGAATTCTGAAATTCGCAAAGCGAGCTATACTCGGATCGCGCATTAGTTACGGAACCGAGATTTATGATTCTACACTGGGGTTCAAAAAGTGTTCACTTACAATGTTAAACTTAAAGTTTAAAACAGGGTTGTAAGGTATCACAGCGAAATTTTAGGGCTGATGGACGAAAGTAAGATAAATTAATGAAATATAATTAATTTTAAAACAGAAGAATTCTACATGTCGGTAATCTTTTAAAAGGAAATGTTATAATGGCGTAAGTCTGTATAGACATATCTGTCTGTTATACTTTTACGACTAAATCGCTTAACTTATTATGATAAAGTTTGGCTTTATGTTCGAAAATTAACCCCAAAGAGGCTGTAGATTGATTCATTTATTTGCCAGAAATATGGTATTACAGATATTATAACAGATACACAATAGTTCTACATATTCCGCCAACTAAATTTGGTATGCAAATTTTGTGACAATATCAATTATCAGTTAATAAATGAAGTGATTTGACATTGAACAAAACAATAAAATCCTAATGACAAAAAGTCAAAAAAATTCAAAATATAAATGTCAAATAAATAAGTGTAAATTTTATAAATGTCTACTCAATTACAACTAAAGAAATTAAATTACAAAAATGTAATTTTTTGTAATCACGATGGAAGTATGAAAAGTTGCAGATTCTTCCAAACTTAAAAAGAACCTATATTGTGCATTACCTGATACACACTCAAATCTTGCGGAAAAGAATTCAAATGCACATGTTTTTTATCACGGTCGAGGCCGGTCTTGACCTCGACAACGCCTGGTGGTAAGCGATAGATGAGGTCTACAATGGAACGAGCGAGACCAGAAGATGTTCACTCTTGCTTTAAAAGCTGACGGGTTATATTGGTACGGGTAGACAACACAGAAGCCGGCAGAAAGTTCCACACCTTGGATACGACAAGACGGTAAATCGACCAAGTGTGGATGGTACCCTGCGTTCCATCTGGTAGACCGGTTGTGAAAGGGAGATTTTGTTGAAGATCCTAATCCTAACGAATGCAACGAAAACAACCCAAATCTAAAAAGTGTTTTACACTATATGCCAAAAACACACTCCATTTTATAGTTTACACTGTCCATTTGCCGGTCACTAGATAAAAGGCAGCGTTGTATTTTTAAAAAATTTGGCTGTAGGGATGTTTTTAGGCGTTCCATTTTCTAACCCAACTGATATACGGGTGACATTTTTTTATTTATGATACTGGGCGTTTACCCCCGAGCTTGATAAATGAAAAAATAAATGTAGTGTAGAATATTGACTGCACAACATTTGCTGGAATCGTTTTACTGGCTGAAATTCCAATTTGTATTCTGTTTGATTTTTTTATGAAATGAAAAAGATTACATAACAACATTTTAGCTTGTTCTCTCCAAAGTGTTAGGCAGAGATGTAACCTATACATAGTTAAACCAAGTGACCAATTTCGAGTCACATACTAGCTAAAGCACGGTTTGAAATAGGTCGTTTCCTATGCAGAAGAACTTGCAAAAAACTCCACGGTCTTAACATTCATCCATCCTCACAAACTTTGGCATTTATAATATTAGTAAGAACTAGGATAGGACTGATTATATGAAATATTAGTAGTCACGCAGGGCTTCACTGCTGTGGACAATAAAAACATAACCCTCCTTCTTTTGTAGTCGGGTATATTCGGTTGTTATAAAGTAGCATTCCCAAGCTTCAAGCTAATTCGATACCAAATCCACCCAGCAAGTACTTTCGAAGATGCACGTTTAAACAAACATACAAACTTTTTCGCTTTATACAACGTGTAATTTAAAGGGTATATAATACCAAGTGCACGGCTAATTTTCGATCATAATAGACGATATAGCAAGGGTCTTGTAATCATATATCTACACGTGAGGAAATTATTAGAAACTAGCTTTTGCCCGCGACTTCATTCGCGTGGGAGGCTTTTCCCGCGTAAATCCCGATTCCGTGGGAATTCCGGGATAAAAAATATCCTATGTCCGTCTCCTGGTTTTAAGCTACCTCCCTACCAATTTTCAGCTAAATCTGTTCAGCAGTTCTTGAGTTATAAATAGTGTAACTAACACGACTTTCTTTTATATATAGATTTCAATACATTGATACCTTACAAGGTTCAAACCCACGACCTTTAACTCCCAAGTCAAGCCTACCACTGAGCCTCCTCAGTCTGTGAGGCAATACAAAACTCAAAGGCTAAACACAAAACTATTATAATATTACTTACCATCAGGTGAGATGGTGGTCAAACGCGAACCTACTCTAAATAAAAAAATAAAAAAAAAAAAAAATATTAAAATATTGGAGCTACTAATTAATTGGTTGAACCCTTGGGATAGCGGTACATCAGAATATGACTGATAGAAACGGCTGTGAGTAGGGTTACCGCTTGCTTGGAAAACATTTTGGACAGACAATAAGAAAATATTTATGAAAGAAGCAAAACCAAAGAAATAATTTATCAAACAATTTGATGTCGTTGGTGGCATAAAATGTGTGATCAAATGCCATCAATTTCATCACTGACTGCATCAAAGGTTTTTTCACTTATTGTTTCTCCTTCTGTTTCAAATCCACCCAAAAGTTGTCTGTAAACGATCGCTTTTAGCGATAATACCGCCCATTGTATCACCCTTTTTAGGGTTCCGTAGCCGAATGGCAAAAAACGGAACCCTTATAGTTTCGATATGTCTGTCCGTCTGTCTGTCTGTCTGTCTGTCAGTCCGTCCGTCCGTATGTCACAGCCATTTTATTCTGGAACTATTAAGACTATACATGTGAAACTTAGTAGGTAGATGTATTCAGTAAACCGCTTTCCGATTTTAAGAAAAAAAAAAAAATTAAAACAAAGGGGGGGTCCCCATACATGGAACTAGAACTGAAAATATATTTTTTTTTCATGAAACATAGGCGTGTGTGGTATCTGTAGACAGGTCTTTAAAAATGATATAAGGGTTTCTAAACCCACTTTTTCATAAAGTCAATCGTTTAAAAGATTTCTTCTATAATAGAACTTCTATAATAATGGAGTGAAAAGTCTAAAAAAAATATATGTCTGTAGATCTTTATGTAAACTTTCAACCAAAATTGGTTTGTACGAAATCGGGTCAGCAGTTTTTGAGATACAGCATATTTTCTAAACCCGCAAATATAACTTTGTAATTCATACAAACACTATGAAAAACAGAGTTATTTAGCGGAGCTGTAAAAATATAAATAAGCTACTTTTAAGAAATTTTTAAGGTTTTTTTATTCGTCAAATAAATATACATATTATATTATATTATTATAGTTACTACGAAACCCTTCATGGGCGAGTCTGACTCGCACTTGGCCAATTTTTTAGTTGTTAAATCCATATTTGTTTTTCTGTTATGGGGTACAACGAAGAATATATCTATCTACTATCTAAGCACGTTTGGGTTTAAGGGATAAAAGTATTTTTATTTGGAGTAACAGTAGTGATCAAATGGTAACAGGGACCGCTTAGAGCTATAAGTCATGGGTTCGAAGTCACAGAGACATTTTTTGTGTCATTTTCAATATCTATGAAATAAAATGATGAAGGAAATCATTATGAGGGAACTGACCCAAGGACCAAAAAATCTATTGTCGTGCCACAGCCACTAACCCTTACTGAAACCGCTCGGTGATTTACGGCCTATTTTCATATAGGAAACACCAACCACATCTAGTTTAAATGTACGAAAAAGACGTGTACAAATGTTATATAATATATAGGTAGTATTGGATAGTATTTTTTTTTTATTACTTATAGGCCAAATTTTGACCTCGATCTCGCCTGATAGTAAGCGATAGATGAGGTCTTAACAATAAATGTTATATATTTTATATAATTTATCTCTATCATTTAAATATTATGTGTCTGTGTAAAAAAAAAACCAGCTCCGGGCAGTTTAGCGCAATGGATGATTTACAAACAAATTTAAAAAAATATGAAAAGACTTTCTGTAAATGTTCTTATCTCTATGTCATAACTGCGTCCTCTATTCATATATCCTAAAACTAACTTATACCCCCATAGGGTGTTACAAAAATGTTCCCATAAACAGCGGGGTGCTTATTGCATCTCTATGGTGCTCTATGGTACTTACATGCTTATGGCTTGCTTATGACATAGTAATGGCTCGTTATTGGATGGAAGACATGAAAATTACCCAATTGTTTATGGGAATAACGTGATAACGTGGGGAAGGCTTTTGAAATAAGATTGTGGTCAGAATTTAGTGAAATTCGAATAATATAGCAGGCGGAAACAACCCATTTCAAAAAAATATGTTCAGTCGGGTCCAGCTTGCTTGTCACTTTTCAACCGACGACAAAAAAAGGAGGAGGTTATCAATTCGATGCGTATATATATATATATATATATTTTAATGTATGATCACCGAGTACTCGAAGACGGCTGCACCGATTTGAAAAATTCTTTTTTGTTTGATAGGGTATACTTCGAAATTGGTACCATTTGTCACCAAGTCAGGATCTGATGATGGGATCCTGGAGAAATCGAGGGAACTCTTCAAATATTATAGGCACACCTATGGCGTTTTGGGTATTTCTTATAGTAACTTGTGCATTTGCTCTCAAAAAGTACCATTTGGGGAAGTGGAACTGATGATGAAGACCACAGATGGCCGCCGAAACTACTCAATAATAAGTATTTTGTGGATTGCGATTCGATTACTTGAATATGGATATTAAGCATTTGGTGCTCGTCACAATGCATATGGTGATGTATAGCTGATGGTGAAGTACCAGGAGAACTCCTCAAAAATTAACGGCCCAGCATTGAGAAAAGCAATATTTTGTAAAATGTTATAGGTAGTTGACATTTAGGCTCTTGTAACTAAGTAAATTAAAAATCAACCAACTAAAAAGAGTGAAATAAAAACTTTTTAACAAAAAATTAAACCGACTCCCAAAAAACACTGCAAAGTGAAAAATAACTTTAATTTCGGAAGTCGGTGCCAAAAACGAAAATACAAAACTGAAGATACCGAATACCGAAATTAAAGTTATTTTTCACTTTGCAGTGTTTTTTGGGAGTCGGTTTAATTTTTTGGTAAAAAGTTTTTTTAAAATAAAAATCTGCTTGTTTCTTGCATTTCAGTTGAGCAGTCGGGTTTTTTGATTTTTTAAATAACTTTTTTTGTAATAATATTTTAAAAGAGAATGCCAAGTTTCGGCTCACAAATCATGTAGCGTCCGACAGACTTTCTAAATTAATGATAATTCATTATATAAAATAGTAAGAATTATAGAGTATAAATAAAATCTGTAGAAGTACACCGTTTAAAAGTAATTTTAAATAGTTATTCAATTTATCAACACGTTTTCCATCTACAATTTTAATTAGAAATGTTGCCAATACCAAAATAAAATTATATCGATACGAAATTGCACTTGCAAATCGATTACATTAATATAATTATGAACCTACGTAAGTGAATTGATTACTTACAAAAGTCCTCTTAATTATTATAATAATAAATAATGTTTAGTTATATTTTTGACTATTTTATAATAATTTAAAATAATTCAATTCAATTATTGATACAGTTTAGAATAGTTATATAGTGCTGGTAACACTTAATCTTGTAGTTGTCA
The DNA here is from genome assembly GCA_943138885.2 of Tholera decimalis. Lineage (NCBI taxonomy): Eukaryota > Metazoa > Arthropoda > Insecta > Lepidoptera > Noctuidae > Tholera > Tholera decimalis. Next base: position 8,986,881 of record OW964571.2, read on the forward strand.
CTGACAATTGTCAAAAGTTTTATTTCTCCCGCGTTTTATGACGAGCGACGAAGTGTCTTGCGTGTTTTTTAAGTTTTGTGTTGTTTATTGCTGTGTTACCGGACCCCGATTTCTGTATTACTAACGACTACCGTGGCTGTTGAAACTGAATTCAGTATTAATTATTAAATCATTTAATAGTTTATTTCATGTTATCGTTAAAATTAGAAGTATTAGGTGGTCAATTTCAAAGAACTATAACTTTTTTTGGTGTGCTTCTTATAGAAAACAAATTATATAGTGAAATTCTATAATTATTTTCCTTTTTTATGATATATAGTTCATCTTTGTCGGTTCTGGCCGAGTGTTGAAGGAAGCTTCGGCATTCTCCTTTGACATGTATTGGTGTATTATTTATTTGGTTGTCCTTAAATAAATAAATAAAAGTTCAATTAGTCATTACGCAATTAATTAATTAAATAATAATTGGAGTGAGGCAATGGTGACTTACTGGATTCGGTCACAACTTAAGAGTTGTAAGTCATAATTGTTTAATTAACAAAAATTGGTAACTATGTATTATTTCAGTTGTTTTATGTTTTATAAACTTAACTAAATGGTAAAGAATGTAGTGTAGTGTAATGTTATGTAGTTAAGGGTTTTTATTTAAGTGTTTAAAGTGCTAAAAATTTAATGTTAAAAACTAATAAATATTACTTTTATAAATAACTAGCTTGTACCAGCGGCTTCGCCCGCGTAGGATGTTTTTCCCGTGTAAATCTCGATCTCGTAGGAATTTCGCAAAATCCTTTCTTAGCGGATGCCTACGTCATAACATCTACCTGCATGCCAAATTTTAGCCCGATCCGTCCAGTGGTTTGGGATGTGCGTTGATAGATCACTATGTCAGTCAGTCAGTCACCTTTGAGTTATATATATTTAGATAGTAGAGATAGATAGATATTAATATAAATAAAAAGTAAAATGTAACTGTGCCGAAAAAAGTGACAGAGGGGGAGGAGTCAGTTGATGATTATCTCTTTGAAAAAAAAAAAAAAAGAATAGGCAGGCATATCGTTGTGTCATTTAATTACCAATGCCCTCAAAACGGTGAAGTAAGATATATGCGGAATTCCCTGCCGGAGGCTGTGTTTTCCGATAGCTATAACCTAGGGGTCTATAAGTAAAGAGTGAATGGGTTATTTTTAGGTAAGCGTGTTCCATCTTCGACTACATCATAACTTACCATCAGGTGAGATGGTGGTCAAATGCGAGGCTATTATCAATAAAAAAAAAATAGGAGTCCGAGCCGATGTCCTAGAGCCATATTCAAACATTATGCGATATCCATCAACCTGCAATGAGCCGAAAGCAGCTCTGACTCAACGTACCAATTGAATCAAAGCCCAACCCTATCGCTACACAACTTTTTCCAAATAAAACACACTTACGACACTATCTAACTAAGAGGGACTTACAATATCTTTTAACATCATAAACTCATAACTCTTTGGAAGTCCCTCAGCACTATAGGTTTTCCCGACATCAAACTTGTCTTTCAAAGTCATAAATCCTTGTTACCTTGAAGCCAAAGTATCTTTTATAGCCGCGCAGAAGGATATCTTTGCATATTTTTACGATATTGCTCAGTTATTGGGTACTCACTATAGTATATTGTGAATTTGTCTACGTGTCTTAAATTTATGGACCAAACGCTCCTTTTCAACTAATAAACTGGCTTTGAAGAAAATCGACTTTGCTGTTCAGTTATTACAGGAACCGCGTATATTTTTTATTATGAAAGAACCTAGTTGCAGGTTGTGGATTTGAACATAGACAGGCACTTGACTTTGTGTAATTATTATCATAGAATAATTTTTTTGCGCTAAGTACAACAAAGAAAATTGGCTAAAACTATGAACATTACGATACAATAATTTATGGTCATACATCAACACAAGATATATATGTGATCTACTAACTCCCAAGATAAGTCAAGCTTGCCTTTTGGGAGCAAGTGATTCGTTGAAAGAATTTAGATAGTTTACAACCTTCGATTTCAATAATAAAAAAAATAATATTCTATTTTATTTATTCAATAATAAATAAAATTTAAATAAAATTTCAAATTTTAAAATAAAAAATAATATTTTAGAATCTAATTCAAAAAAATTGGCCAAGTGCGAGTCGGACTCGCCCATGAAGGGTTCCGTAGTAACTATAATAAATATAACATACTTAATATATTTATTTGAAAAAAAAAAACAAAGAACCTTAAAAATTTCTTAAAACTAGCTTATTTACAATTTTTACAACTACGCCAAATAACTTTGTTTTTCATAGTATTTGTATGAATTACAAAGTCATATTTGCAGTTTTTGAAAATATACTGTATCTCAAAAACTGCAGACTCGATCTCGTTCAAACCAATTTTGGTTGAAAGTTTACATTAAGATCTACAACATATAGTTTTCTTAGATTTTTCACTTCATTATTTGAGAAGTGAGAGGGGGGGGACACACATTTTACCACTTTGGAAGCGTATATCTTTTAAACGATTAACTTTATGAAAAAGTCATTTTAAAAACCATAATGTCATTTTTAAAGACCTGTCTATAGATACCACACACGTATAGGTTTCATGAAATAAAATATTTTCAGTTTCAGTTCCAAGTATGGGGAGCCCCCTTTATTTTAAATATTTTTTAAATTTTCTCTTAAAATCAAGAAGCGGTTCACAGAATACATCTACCTACCAAGTTTTACATGTATAGTCCTAATAGTTTCGGAATAAAATGGCTGTGACATACGGACGGACGGACAGACAGACAGACGGACAGACATGTTGAAACTATAAGGGTTCCGTTTTTTGCCATTCGGCTACGGAACCCTAATTAAATTAAATTTTATTAATTAAAATAAAATAAAAATAATCATAAACGGTGAAGGAAAATATCGTGAGTAAACCAGTATGTGCTAGGACCGGCAATCATAGAACCCGCACTGGCTATTAGGTCTCAAAGAATATGAAAAGGTTGAATATGAGTTCTCATTCACGCATTCATTTGCTTTTCTAAATTGTTATTTCTTATATAACCAAATTAAAGTACAAACGGAAATAAAATCTTAAATCGGCCTCAACGATCTGGATTGATAGAGTACCCAAGAAACTAGCGGCACTGGACCTTGCATGGCAATGCTTTCGCCTTTATAAATTTGCTTATAAAGTGTAGTATCGTTATTTCTGCGATATAAAAACCTATAAAACTGACTCGGTACCCTTATTGAACATATTTGCGATCAGTAGGTACACAGGTTTGCTAAATCATTACATGTCAATTCTCAACACTTATGTACAGACGCAAGCACATCAAGCTACAACAATCTGTCAAATTTCTTCAATAGATTTTCAACTTTATTGTTAAGGAAATTAGGTTCAAGGTTGATTGGGAAAATTTGACAGTTTCGGGTAGCTTCATGTGCTGGTATCTGTACATACATTCAAGTTTCACTATTATCATCATGTGCTTAACCCTTTTCCAACTAAGCAAAGGTTGACTTCCATTCTAACATCGTCACATAGTCATTCGAGCGAGGAAGAGGGATGAAGCTATGCACGCTATATAGCTCCATCCCACTTTCTCGCTCGAACGACTCACGTTTTAACACGTCATGGTTTGCTCCTGGGGGCTTAGTATGAGTTTGCGATACTATTATCGTTTTCGAAAACTTTAGCTTTGTCTCTTTCACACTCACCTACAAGTTTGGTGCATGTGAAAGAAACAAAGCGATAGTTTTCGAAAACTTTAGCTTTGTCTCTTTCACACTCATCTACAAGTTCGGTGCATGTGAAAGAAACAAAGCGATAGTTTTCGAAAACGATAAAAGTATTTCAAACTCGTACTAAGCCCACTGGTGTGTGATTTTCTGACTTCTGACCATACTCTTACGACTATGAAAGATGTTAAGTGGCAGTACTGAGGTTGGTCACTACTGTCACTTAACATCGCCGTTGGGCTTAACGAGCTTTCATGGAGGATCTCGAGACCCATCCACGGACTGACCTTGACATGCGTTGCTTAACCTAAAAAATCGACACGTGTGTCTAGTAACAATTAAGTCACGAGCTACTCCACAAGTGTCACAGTATAATAGACAAATTGAGTACACTGCCGTGCAGATAACGTTTATTTTTAACGATTTTTTTAATTTATTTACACTTTATGCACAAGGGTGCCAAGGCGGACTTAATGCCGTAGACATTCTCTACCAGTCAACCAGGAGTGGTGAAGAGATAGTATGGGAGGTGTAGTATGTACGTGAAACATGAAATTAGAAAAAAATATATAATAATAGTAATAACACAAAAATCTTGTATCATAAAATAGAAATGTAGATAAATAGTATATATGAATAAATACTTATATAAATAAATACAAATGTATATACTTAAGAAGCAAATGAAAATTAAATGTGGAAATTCTGCTTATTGGTGTTGAAAATAGATCCGCAATTTCTTTTTAAATGCATAGCGACTGTCAGCCGTCCTGATCTCGAGAGGAAGTGAATTCCAGAGAAGAATCGACTAGATATGAAAAGAAGAATGAACAAAGTCAGAAGTATGAGAAGGACAGAGTAAGAGAAAATTATTGGATAAACGTAGATTCTTATTGTGTGAAGAACATAGAAATTGAAAGTGAGACATTAGATAAGAAGGAGGGCTGGGAGAGTTGAGTAAAGAGAAAAGCGTTGTCAAAGCGCGCATACTTCTCTGGCAAATGGTCATCCATTTAAGCTCAGACCTGAAACTTGAGACATGGTCATATTTCCTTAAATTAAACATGAACCAAATGCAGTTATTAAGGATACGATCAAGATTATCCAGCAAGACCGCATTCAGGTCATAGTAGCACACCTTACCATAGTCGATTAAATGGAAAATTAAAGTCTCCACAAGCATAGTCTTCGTGTTAACAGGCAAAAAAGTTCCTCAGATGATACAAGGAACGCAAAATGTCATTGGCCCTTTGGCCTTGTCTTAACAGGCGAAATGTTATTATTTATTTAAAAAGTTCATTTTATACTTTATTTGGCTTAAATAAATTATGCTAACAATATGAGCACTGTCACTTAAATTATCTGAGATAAACTCGGAATTTCGGGAAGCGCATCAACGTCGGGAAAGCCAGAGTTGACAATGGCCGACAATGATATTTGTTTGACAAGTTTATAAACAAGACAAGATGGCTGCCAAACTAGGTATAAGCACCTGTGCTGTAAGCAACATTAACAATTCATTATTCATTTAACAGACAATGAGAGTTAGTTATATTTATTGTGAAGGCTGAACACAACAAAAGCGATCGGACTAACAAATCAATTGTTTCTGTAATTCTGATCAGATGTGTAAATAGAGTTTGTTGAACAATATTGATGGGTTGCAAGAATAGATTGCGCATTGTAGGTTTATTTGAATCGCTAGGGACTGTTATATTTATTTATTTTGAAATACAGTGTCCGTTTTGTGATAATCTTTGTTGTGTCGTCAAATGTAATAAAACAGTAAAAAAGTGTGTCTGTACGTTGAATTTATTTACAAAAAATAATTGAGGAGAGGTTAAGAAACAGTAACAGACCGAAAATGTGTTAAGTCTGTCTGTTTTTACATGCTAATCTCCAGAATTACACGACTGAAAGGAACTTTTTTTGCTGTAGTTATTGAGCCTGGGCAACATAAAGTAACTAATTTCCGAAACTGAAACACTTGATGTTAAACTTTATACGCGAACGAAGCCGCAGGTAAAAGCTGGTTTAGATGTAGAAGTATGTAGTTACCACAAACAACGTAACTATAAGCGACAATTGCTTTAAGGGGCATCTTGTTCTGCATGCCCCGTCACCTGCACTCTTGATGACTTATGTCTGCACCAGCGAGCGGAGTTCACGTAGCTGAGTTTTAGCCCAATCTAATATAAAATATTCTTGCCATTGACACGCTAAGAAGAAGGGCCTTTATACGTGAGAGACGCCTTGGCCGTCAGCGATCGCGAGCCGTCTGTAAGGCCGCGGTGGCTGGAGATGGGCTTGCGGAAGGAGAGCAGGGGTAGCTTACCGTCCGGTAAGGACCAGGCCCGAGTAGACGGCACCCCGTGATCCACGTGCACCTCAAAGAGGAGTCAGCAGCATTGACGGGGCCCGATGGAGCCAATGCCTGCCGGGATTACGGTTAAGTTCTAATGAGACGCCAATTCTCCGGAACGCATAGGCAACGAAATGAAAATGGTGGGTCTGTACTTATTGCCTGCGGACGGCGAGCAGGAGTCGCTCACCGTCCGGTAAGGACCAGGCCCGGGTCGGCGGCGCGTCGTGTTCTCCTGCCTCAAAGAGCTGTCAACACCAGTGACGGGGCCTCATAGGGCCATTGCCTGCCGGGGTTTGCGGGAAAGTTCTACCGAGTTACCGCGGCCCCGGAAATTTAGGGCAGCCGAAGGAACAGGGTTGGTTTTTAGTCAGTAGAAATCTGACACACCCTTCCGCTTGACCCAGAGCGGAAGAAGTCATTCGATGATTTTCCCACCCCAAAAAAAAAGGTTCTGTACTTATTACACTCCCTTACGTACCCAGAGCGGGTGTAGTCATTTGATGATGATTCCCTCGGAAAGGAGGCTTGATAGTAATTATTAGGAACAATTTTAACACCATTACCTAACCTAAAATATAAAAGAAACCACTGTTCAAAATATATAAGCTAATTACTGAAATCAAGGTTATGTATTTTTTTTTGTTTATTTAGTTAATTAATTTATATACAGAGGTATCAGTTATATCTAAACTCGCCAGACTTTTACGTTTGATGGCAAGAGGCGCTCTTTATACATTAACATTAATGAACCATTCTAATTACTTCTACACAATATGTTGCAATATAACCATATATCTATAAAAGTCTGTTTCCTGATAGCTATAACCTGGGAGTCTTTAATTTAAGAGTGACTGGGTTTCTTCGAGGCAAGCGTGCTTCATAGCTATCAAGAGATGGTGGTGAAATGTGAGCCTATCAACATTTTTTTTATTCATACATACGTATGTATGGATGTTTCTTACTCAATCACACAGTAATGGCTGAACAATCAAAATTATAATACTTAAGTCTAGAAAAGCTTGAAGCCGTGTCTTTAGGAAACCATATCATTTATTTGTTTCCATCTGAATATGAATATACATATACAACGTGTAATTTAAAGGGTATATACATACCAAGTGCATGGCTTCTTTTGATGATAACAAACGATATGGCAAGGGTTTTGTAATCCTAAGTCTACATGTGTAGAACTTATTACAAATTCCAATACACTGATACCGGAGACCGAATTTTTCAAATTAAGAAGAACGAAAAGAATTATCGTGTTATTGGCAAGTGACGAGGAAAGTTATTGACCCTCGTAGTGCTGTGACATGTTTGTTATGATTGGTATTCAAGAAATATATGAAACCAATAATTTGGTATCAATTCTTTGAGTCAGTTATTTTGTGCTGAAACTGTGCATAGAGACTCCATACCAGATGTTGTCTTCAGCCCTTTTGGATAGACATGGGGTTTCCGTTACACGTTGTATAGGAAACCATATCATTTATTTGTTTCCATCTGAATATAATATATATAGATAGATAGATAGATATACTCTTTATTGTACAACATAACACAATTAAACAAGGATTTAACAACTACAAAGGGTGATACAATGGGCGGTCTTATCGCTAAAAGCGATCTTTTACAGACAACTTTTGAATGGATTTGACACAATAGGAAAAAATAAATACGCGGGTAGTCCATGGTGTACTATTTACTTATATACAATACATTAGTAATAAACTATATACTCTATTTGTATTTTTCCTCTTTGATACAAAAGCCAAATAAATAATAGGGTATATGTTTCTCTTCGTACCGTTATTGTGATCAAATGCCAATGAATCCCTTAAATAGATTCTTGTTTCGTTGAATATTTTTCTTGTGATAAACAAAACACAATCAGTTTGATGTTTGTATTTTATTTATTTATTCAATCTCTTTGCGACACAAAGGCGGATTTATCGCCTGAGGCATTCGCTAATTCGATTTAACCAAAGGTGAGAGGTAACATCACTAACATTGGTGCGTTCTGATCTACGGGCGTCTCAAATAGCAGGGAGCTGCAATGACGGAGCCTCCTGGGGTTGCGGGAATGTTCTAACGAGATACCGTAGCCCCGGAACGCAAAGGAAACTGAAGGAACCGAGTGTTTTTTTTTTTAAATTGTGGATAGGCTTCCTTATGACCACCATCTCACCTGATGTTAAGCGATGATAGATAGATATACTTTTTATTGTACACCATAACAGAATTAATTGAGGACTTAAAAACTACAAAGGGGGTTGTAATGGGCGATCTTATCGCTAAAAGCGATCTTTTACAGACAACCTTTGGATGGATTTAACACAGCAGGAGAAAATAAATACGCGGGTAATCCATGGTGTACTATTCACTTATATACAATAAATAAGTAATAACCTACATATTCAATACACATATACATATATATACATAAAAACAAAGCTGAGATATATAAAAAATAGTAACAAATTAAAGAAAGAGATAGAAATCTTTTACCGATGATGTGGTCGAAGATGAAGCACGCTTTCCTTAAAGTAGCCCATTCACTCTAGACTCCAAGATTATAGCTATAAGGAAACACAGACTCTGGTAGGAAATTTCACTCCTTAGAATGTATTATTTTACGTAATAATATAAAATTTAAGTAATTTGCAAGCGAGTCGAACTTGGCTGGTTCTTTTCTTTTTATTTGCACAAACAACCTTTCACTAAACCTACGTCAAATAATATACAAATTTTTACACTTTATCTCACCTTAGCATAAGCTCCAAAAATAACCCAAGCGCTGTTAACAGTTAAACACAGTCAGCAAACTTCACAGTCTTAAGCCGTCAGACAAATAAGGGCCATTACTCGCTAAGAATTTAATGAGCCTGTTTTTATATTTTTGCTGATAACACTGTTAAAGAATTATCATTCTTTGAAATGCTGTCGTGAATAATTAAGCTGCTGTTTTATTACACGTTTATTGTTTCTAGCTCATAGTGCCCCACTGTTAGACAAATGTCTACTCCATTCCACAAAACTACTATGAGGCCAAAACCAAACTAAAGGAATGGTTGTTGGACTGGACTTGCCGGACCGGCAATGGTTGAATTGTGGCGCACGCTTTCCGGACGGCAATGGTTGAATTGTGGCGCACGCAGTACATTGTAAGCGCACTTGGTCATTACGTTGATTAAACGAGTACACATCAGGCAATGTATACTTTTTGTAACTTGTTGCAATAATGTTGTTAATGTTCGGAATTTCATAGTGATCAGAATATTTTTATGTTTTTTACAAATAACATTTTAATTAAATGTTATTTTCGACTCACCGATGGAAAGATATCCCTCCTCACTATACTTGCGGTCTGACTTTTTTGTTTACAGGTTATAATTGCACAACACGGCATTTTAAAGCAGAGCTCTGTATTCCGAAGTAGTCCGCAGCGCACTAAACTAGGTGAATAAATTAATTGGTGGAGCTATGATTTCCGAATCCATTCCAACATTATTCATCTATTCTGTGGGTATATACATACCAAGTGCACGGCTTCTTTAGATGATAACAAACAATAGTGGATATGGCAAGGGTTTTGTAATCCTATGTCTACATGTGTGGAGCTTATTAGAAATTTCAATACATTAATACCAGAGACGGAATTTTTCAAATTAAGAAGAAACAAGTGGATTTTCGTGTTATTGGCAAGTGACATGGAAAGTTATTGACCCTGGTAGTGTTGTGACACGTTTATTATGATTGGTATTCAAGGAACATATGAAACCGATAATTTGGTATCAATTCTTTGAGTCATTTGTTTTGAGCTGAAACTTTGCATAGAGACTCCATACCAGATGTTGTCTTCAGCCCTTTTGGCCGTTACACATTCTATATGTGAAGCAAAAACTTGTGTACACCTTTTTATGAAAATTGAGCCTAGAGTTAAAGTTTATTTGTACTAAACTTGTTTTATTTCAACCCCATAGAACCCCGGCTTGCCCCCTCCTTCTCCCCGTAGATTAATAATGCTAATAATCCACTTTAGAAAACTGAAAGATCAAAGTGTGCATCAGAATTATCTTACTCTCTAAGTCACATGCTTCTACGTGTTCTGTTAGAGCGAAACGGAATACAATCAGTCATCCGCACTCTTCATTTGACTTGGGTGATCTTGTCTAGTACTCGAACATACCCTACAGTGTGGTACAAGTTACGAGAAATGGCGACAAATTGGGAAGTCATCAATTTAATCCCCTGTATTTGACCTTTAGGGGTTGACTTTTGTTGTCTGTTTTTAACTATTTTCATGCAAAAAAATTTATGAATTTGGTTCAGTGGTTAAGGCATGAAAGCGTAACAGACAGATAGGCATAGGTGTATTAATATTATACAGTAAAAATTAGTTCATTTATTTATTTAGTATTTTTTTTTAGCAAGCGGTACGCAAATTAAACAGAACTCTTATTGCATTCTAGCTATCAGGAAACACTGATTACGTTATGAGCTTTCAAACTGCATCAAAGTCAGTGTACCATTTTCTCAATACAAAACAAGCACACTAATTTTAATGAGAACTTCACTAGAAGATAGAGGAGGTTACAGAGCAACATAGTCTACTGTTGGTCCTGGAATTCCCATGGGTCGAATTAGAATTTACGGAATTTATTTTATGCACCAAGTGAACGCAGTTGCAGGGACAACTAGTGATATATAAAAAATTATCTAGAACAAACTAAACTCTTTGCATATTTATTTAAACTTTATGAACCATAGCGGTACATGGGCGGACTTAATGCAACAAAACATTCTCTACCAATCAACCTTTGGGTTTAAAGGGCCGTAATGTGGTAGATGTATAAGTAAATAAATGACGTATAAATTATGAACTACTCTGTCCATAATTTATGTGTAATAAACGAATAAATACGTTGCTGTATACTTAATCTACTACTTCTACAAATCTTAATCTTTATCATTAAGAGAACTTACAATAATTATAGCGAACACCAAACTAAATCTTTAATACAAATCCTCATGTTTTAAATAAGAAATGTTATTACAATGGCACAGTTTCCTATAAACATTCTTTAAAGTTTAAAAGTGATTTTTTCCAGCTTCAGCCCATAACTTACATCCTAAATCACGCTCTCGTCTCTTTAAGTTACTAAAGTAAATGTTAGTCTTCAATTTGCCGTGTTTTCACTGTCTGTAGTTACTTTGGCGAAGATATCTGGTGGTGTATAGCATTAATGAATCGATTGAACATGAATAGGGGGGTTGGTAAATGGAGGGGGTGATAATGAGTAGGAGAAGATGAAAGAGGAAACTGATGCCAAATAGAAAGAAAAGAAAAAGTAGATATTTATTGCCACACGAAACGACATGCATACAAAAATGTAAAGCTTATCAAAATTTATTTTATTAAACCTATTGTTAGTGCTATGTACTTAATTTATGTTAGTAAAAACGAAGATTTCAAAATTAAAATTTCATAAAATAAACAAAAAGATAAAACAAAGCAATTGCACGTCGTGGCTCCGGCAAAAAGACTCACTCAGCAGTAAGCTATGCCATGGGCGTGCCCACAGCATGGCGCTGTTTTTCAGTGGTTGCCTAAAAATGTGACGTACGGAAATCTCTCTTAATATTACTTATGAATAGAAATAGTTGTTTTCTTTCTTTCTTGTTATATCAGAACATTACTGGTAGATGGTCTGCGTGCTTGACGGAGGAGTAGGTGCTAGAGAAAAATATGAAGCAAGAATTTTTTTTTGGCTTGATCAGCCGTGCAATTCAACTCCTAAGAACCTGAATTTATACCAGAAAAACATCGAGATACCCTAGCCAAGTACTTTAAAAGATCCAGCGAAATACCAAATATAATTCATATTTTTTAGATTTCCGATGTTAAAATTTTTACAATAATCTTATGGACTTAATATCTATTATCTAGCACAATAAAAGAAAAAACTGTTACAGGTTACTTTTATTCCGGGTGGGAAAATCATCGAATGACTTCGATTGCTCTGGGTGGAGCGGAAGGGAGTGTCAGAATTCTACTGACTAAAAACCCACCCTGTTCTTTCAGCTGCACTTATGTTCCGGGGCCGCGGTGTCTTGTTAGAAAATTCCCGCAACCCCGGCAGGCAACAGCCCCCTAGTGGGCCCCGACAAAGATATTGTTAAGTATTTGTTTAGCAATCTGATCAATGACCGCAAACTGAATCAAATTATCTCATCACAATTAGCCTAGCGAACGAGAGACTGGTAATAACAACGCAATTAGCTGCCATTATAATCAGGTATAATCATAAATAGAAGAATAGACTGAATAGCACAGCTGTTACAACATTGACTTTTCTGTAGAAAGAAAGAAACAAAGCTACATGACTGTGCAGCCAATCCCAGCATCATGCTAGCACAATTACCATTTTCTGCGGTTGTAATGCATTAAATCCGTATTTTGTATAAGTTTTGAACCCAATACTGCGCAATTTTACTAATATTATAAATGCAAAAGTTTGAGAGGATATACGTTTTTTTTATATATTTTACTCTTTCATGCAAGTAATACCGAACGGATCTATATAAAATTTGGTAAGTAGATAGTTGACATTTTGGAATAACACATACATTAATCCCGGAATTCCCACGGGATCGGGATTTACGCGGGAAAAACCTCCTACGTGAACGAAGTCGCGGGCAAAATATAATAATATGGCGCAATACTTTGGGTAATTTTTAACATCTCTCCCAAAGCGGTGTAAGAAAACATATTAAGGAAACCGACATGACATAAGATCCGAAAAAGCCGAAAACATGCGATATTTTTCAACCCTAGCTCGGCGAGCGTGGTGTATTACGGCTCGTTGGCTCTCATACAGACAAAGCCTGTGTCCTACCATAAAACTATTAAAGGCTGATTACTACACTTTACTGACTGTTTTTACTTTCATACGTTACAGAAAACAGTCAGTCCATTCCTCTATGTTTATGAGTACTAGGTACTAGATAATCACTATGACATAGTCTATTTTCTCTAGAAACCACAAACCACGGGTTAATTAATCAGTATCTAATTACAACGTGTAATTTAAAGGGTAAAATAATGTATACCAAGTGCATGGCTTCTTTGGATGATAACAAACGATATGGTAAGGGTTTTATAATCCTAAGTCTACATGTGTGGAACTTATTAGAAATCAATTTCAATCAATACACTGATACCAGAGACCGAATTTTTCAAATTAAGAAGAACGAAGAGAATTATTGTGTTATTGACAAGTGACGTGGAAAGTTGTTGACCCTCATAGTGCTGTGACACGTTTGTTATGATTGGTATTCAAGAAATATATGAAACCAATAATTTGGTATCAATTCTTTGAGTCAGTTATTTTGTGCTGAAACTGTGCATAGAGACTCCATACCAGATGTTGTCTTCAGCCCTTTTGGATAGATATAGGGTTTCCGTTACACGTTGTATATGCACGTTCCATTGCTATGATGTGCTACAAAAGGGGGCTTGAACCCCCTTTGAAAGGGCTAGGCCTCCCTTAGCTTGTGCCAAGCTCCACGTTCATCCGCCAGTCTTATCCAGGGTATACCTATGATGGCAACATTGATTCAACATTAATTAAGATCTAGGTACCTTAAGTCCTGGATCAGGCTAGCATACGCTACTTTTAATCTCGGAATACGTATGGGATCAGGTTTTAATGCCCCACATGATGTCACGAAGTCAGTACAATCAGTACAGAAAGTATTGAACAATAAGAATATGCATGACAAAAATATTTATTATGCAACCAGATAACCATAAAATATACATAAACATTATAATAAGAGTGAAAACAAAAAAGGAATCAATCGAAAAACCAACCAGTTGTAACAATTTAAAACGCTTTTTTATACAACGGCTGCCTGAGCGCCTTTGACGTTAAAGTCTATGTCAGCGTTTTCGTTATAATTATCAATATTAAAGCTCTAAAACTTCTTCACTGATGACGATATTAAAAAAAACTTTTAGTCTCTCACTAGACATAATAATTTAATTATTAAGCAAATAAAAAAGTAAATGCATATTCCGTATTGTTTTTTACAGTGTCAAATCTAAATATGAGATATGATCACAGTAACAGCCCGTGTATTGTTAGATTTTACACAGTGCATCACCATAACTCAACACGGGAGTATACATTATAATGTTTATGTAGCCACAAGAACCATTAACGCCTCATACATTATGATCGTCTAACTGGCGTTTTGCGAAACCGTTAACAATATATTTTTTTACACTATGCTTTTAGAAAATAGATTTTACATCGTTGATATGTTTACTTTATAGATTGAATTTAGTACATTGTTCACTAGCTTCTGCAGGCGGCTTCGCTCGCATGAAAAGGTTATTTTTTCACCGAAATATAAGTCGCCTATATTACTAATTGTAATATTATAAATTGGTTAAATAAAATTGACATCGGTCCACTAGTTTTCGATTATATCCATTACTTATTACAAACAAACTAAAAATAAAAACTTTCCTTTTTATTATTATTAGCATCTGCCCGTCATCCCGTGGAGTTTCGGGATTAAACGTAGCCTTTGTGCTATTCCAGGATTTCAACTATACATACTCATCCAGAACCTTCATAATTAATTTAATACTTACAATAATAATAAATTCAACAAATCAAGAATCATGAAAACCGATCCAGTAATTTTAACTGGGTTAAAAAGTTAAGACACCGTAGAAATTTTAATCAGTGATAACATTATAGAGCTATAATTTTTTTTAAGTAATTAGTATTTTCCTTTATATTTGGTACCTTACTTTTTGGTAACAGTAAGACCAATATATGTCTGGGTTTGAAACGGACGCTAATAGGGAAAATCCCTCTGGACGCCCCCGGACGCTCTCCAAACTAGGAAAAATCTGGGGAAACCCGGACGAAGGCAGCCCTACCTCGGCTTCAATTTTATTTAGTTATGAAAAGGAGAACCAACAGGTAATCCACATTAATTGCAGTGTTATACGTAACTGAAAGCCAATTACAGGTTCTCATGGATAAAAATAGATTAATTAATATTAATAATCAAAAGGAGAATGAGATGTAATTTTCGCTACGGCAGCGCTTATTATCTTTGTTGAAAGCAACATGGTAACAACTATTTGTTTGATAAACGTACCAATTGTTTTCGTAGTGTAATTGAGATTGTTTAGAGATGTAGAAGGTTCATTTTCAGTATTTGGGGAGTTTGGTTTTCTATATATATGTCGCAGTCAGATGACCAGACCAACCAACCAACCAGATGGTTGAATCTTTTATTTGATTGAATGACTAGCGCGTTCATTGAATGACCACATTTAATTGAATGACTAGGCCGAACGTTGATTGAACAAGCGTCACTCAACGTCCAACTAGTTAGCGGATTGTAACATAGCCCTTTGAACAGAGCGGACATAAAATCAGTCAGGTGATTCAAATTTAGTTCATTTTTTTGCCCACTGCGGGGCTAGTAGTCACCAAAACAAATATGGCGTCAAACAGCTCGCACAGATAGCACTGTGTTGATATTTTTTTTCGATTAAATTTACTTTAAAGTGCGTTATTTGTAATAAAATAGTGTGTGAGTCGGTTAAAGAAAAATTTGAGGCGAAACTGGCTGAATACGAACAACAAAATCAAAGTAAGTCGTTGAACGTTACGACTTGACGAGTTGTCCTCTAGTCATTCAATTACTACATTCATTAGGTTATATTAGGTAAGCGTGCTCCATCTTCGACCACATCACCACTTACCTTCAGGTGAGATGGTGGTCAAACGCGAACCTATTATCAATAAAAAAAATGTTATCAGTAACGCGCTAGTCATTCAATCAAATAGCAGATTCAACCAGATAACTGCGACATATACATATACGATTGGCCGGTGACAGTGCGTACCTATACAGGGATATCTTATAATGTGAAGGTCAGATAGTAGCTAGTACCTACTAAACTGTTTCTGGTAAGACGCAATCGACCCTGACATATTTGGGAAAACACTAAGCATATGATGAGTGAATTCTTTGTATCTCTTTTATTATTTGTATCTCTAGAACTGTAACTCGTTAGCAATCGAAAAATAAGGCTGATTGGTACAAGTACATCCAACCAACTCTTGAAGATTTTTAGGGTTGCGTACCCAAAGGGTGAAAACGGGACCCTATTACTAAGACTTCACTGTCTGTCCAACCGTCTGTCTGACATCAGGCTGTATCTCAAGAACCACGATAGCTAGATAGTTGAAATTTTCATAAATTATGTATTTCTGTTGCCGCTATAAGAACAAATACTAAAAACAAAATAAAATAAATATTTAACTTTTCCCATACAACAGACATGATTTTTTGCCGTTTTATAGAAAATGGTACGGAACACTTCGTGCGCGAGTCCGACTCGCACTTGGCCGGTTTTTTATTTTTCATAGGCTAGCTTTTGACCTCCATCTCACCTGATGGTAAGCGATGACGTGGTAGAAAATGAAGAACGGTTACCAAGTAGTTACCAATTCACTATTGGCTAAAAGACCCCCAGTTTATAGCTATCAGAAAACACAGACTCCGACAGGGAATTTTTATAAGTCATTTGCACAGTGAAAATATTCCCAAAATGTTTTGTGCGTATGGGTGGTCCACCATGTAAAAAGGCACATCGCCATTTGTCTTGTAGTCCGATGATGGAACGAGTTTGGTGGAATTAGATTGTGCAACTCTATCGCAAATTCCCCGAAAAGTAACCGATAGAAAACCTGATAGACTTGCAACTCATCGCCGATGTTCAAGAAACAAATATACACTACCAACCAAACTTTTATCCAAAACAATAACTTGTATCCCAACCCAACTGTTTGCATACGGCTAATTAACCAGTGGCAGGCAGAGATGGATGACCTAACTTGTACTATTCGCTTTTACAGGAACTGGGCCAAACCTTGGCAAAACTTACCCCAAATTATAGGTAAGGTTGGTTAATGGTTTTATTTTGTGTAGAAAGGCTTGTAAAAGGGGCGAAGAGAAGTAATGAACAATGTTATATAAACTATAGCTTCATTCTCCGCACTCAGAAAGAGCAATATAAAAGGAAGATAACTATTGCGATCCTAAAAGGTACCTGCACGGATATACGTACCTAGCTATCCTGCTACGGGTTTGTACTAAATTTTAGAGCTGTGTTGTGGTAATGTTTGATCTAACATATTCACGTTGGTGTAACATAACGTTGTCGGGTGTCGGCATTGTGCGGACCACCCGGAGGATACGGTTGACGTGTGCCCCGCTTGGGCAGAGCTTCGCGGTGTCCTCATTGAGACCATGGTGCGGAGCGAGAGGGAATGGGATGCGGTCGCCTGCTTCTGCGAAGCAGTCATGCTAGCAAAGGAGGTGGCCGAACGCACGAGGGAGAGGCAACTCTCTCACGCCCCGCGCCCAAGCCACCGCGGAAGACGCTCCGGGCGTCGGGGATTGCGAGCAGATCTCGGGCCACCGTAGACGCGGGCTTGCGGACGGTGAGCAGGGGTAGCTCACCGTTCGGTAAGGACCAGGCCCGGGTCGGTGGCCATTGTCTACCAGGGTTGCGGGAATGTTCTAACAAGATACCGCGGCCCCAGAACTTAAGGGCAGCTGAAGGACTGTTCCTTGTGTGGTAGGTATTTAGTCAGTAGAAGTCTGACACTCCCTTCCGCTTAACCAAGAGCGGGAGAAGTCATTCAATGATTTTCCAAACCGGAAAAATAGGGATACAGGCCTGCTCTCTATGAGAGGAAATGATCCATAGTCATAGTCATTTATTCATTAACAAGTAATTTGACCTGTTTTATTTTTAATTTATTGAACTGAATTAACAAACTCAATTACAAACATAGTTTACGCTAACATTAATAAATAGTTATCACTGAATTTTTTTAGTAACCTGATTTTTTAAAATCAATTTTAATATTTTAAATTTCTTAAATATTTTTTTTTATTAAATTTAAAAATTTAATTTAAATTTAATTTTTTTAATAAATTAAAATTAAAGAGCATGAATATTATTCATGTTCTTTAATTAGACTATGATTGATAGATTAGATTAGAAAATCATATGTTTTCCACTAGGCGGTCAAGTTCAAGTAGTTGGATATCGCATGTTTTCAGATTTTTCGGCCCTAGAACATGCATGTAATTGCGTACTGATCTATTCAGTTCCAAATACGATCTGTCTTGACTTAGAAAACTCGATTGTACTTTCAAAAGGTACTTTTTTTCTGGGTGGGAAAATCATGGAATGACTTCTCCCGCTCTGTGTTAAGCGGAAGGGAGTGTCAGACTTCTACTGACTAAAAACCCACCCTGTTCCTTCAGTTGCCCTTGTGGTCTTATACAACTCGATTGTACTTTCAAAAGGTACTTTTTTTCTGGGTGGGAAAATCATGGAATGACTTCTCCCGCTCTGTGTTAAGCGGAAGGGAGTGTCAGACTTCTACTGACTAAAAACCCACCCTGTTCCTTCAGTTGCCCTTGTGGTCTTATACAACTGTTAGTACTTTCAAAAGGTACTTACTATTACTAAATCCACCTAATTTACATAACATAACATTGTAACTCATTGGCCCTTAAAACGTCCGGTTATATTCATACGTAATTTGAGTGACGTTACAAATAAGGGTCGACCTATTAAGGATACATTACACCCCGGGGAACAGTCATTTGCAGGGTTGTGTGTAAAGTACCTTTATTTGTTGTCATTTTGATGTAATTTGTGTAGTAATTGAATTGGGTGTGCTCCCTGTAATATACGCGATAGATTAGAGAATCATCATCATCATCCACAGCCTGACTTTACCCACTGCTGGGTATAGGCCTCTCTTCGCTTGTGCAAAGCTCCACGTTCATGTGTCAGTCTCATCCAGGGTACCCACGATGGCAACAACGTCGGCTGCCCATCTCGCTGGCGGACGACCAACGCTCCTCTTACCAGATCTTGGACGCCACTCGGTCAGAGCTTTACTCCACCTGCCATTAGAGAATAGAGAATACTAAGATATAATACGAAGAGATTAGAGAATACTTAGGCCCGCCGCTGATAGCAACTTTTTGTCACCGTGACTTATTGTTACTGTCACCTGCTGTCACCCACGATGCGCTCACTGAATCTGTTCTTGGGTAACAAATCGCGTGACGCGTTCATTTTTGTAATGAACTTCAACGAGGTTGTCAAACTAATCTGTTTATACGCTTATTTAAAAAAAACATGTTTTAGTATTTATGCTTTTCGTTTAAACGCCCATCTTTACGGCTGGGTGACAAAAAGTCACGGACTCCCATAGTAATGTACAGGGCGAGTGACAGTCACGTCACTCCGGTGCTGCCTGTCGCTGCAACTATTTGTCACCGTCTTATCATGTCACCATAATGAACGCACTCAGTATAGTTTTCATTGCACTTGACTAAGTGACAAAAAGTCACGACGACAAAAAGTTGCAATCAGCGGCGGGCTTAAGATATAAATAGTTGATAAGTACCTATCTAAATCATCAATCATACTAGCAATCTTGTTAACCCGTCCACCTAAGCTAAATATGCTTGTGTCTGGAGTGGGTTCACCTCAATACTGTAATGGGTGGGGTTCGAACCCGGGACCTTTCGATTACAGGTCCGACACCTGCCAATAGGCTATTGACGCTTAAAATTTATTTAAATAAGGTGGAACTTACTGACAATCTTGCTTTGTATGGGCAGTTGCGGCTAGGATTGCCATACGACCGGAATTTTCCGGACATATCCGGTAATATAGGTATTTGTCCGGAATGCGGAGGGAATCCTAAACTGTCCGGAATTCCTACAATTGAATGAAAGAGTGAAACATAAAAAATGTATAATGTTTTTACTTCAAATTAAAGAAAGTCAGAAATTTTCATCAAATGTCCGGAATTGACTCCGGATGTTCGATTTTTTGATTATTCGCCAAAAAGTCTCCATTCTTTATGCTGTTAAGTTTTCTGATGAGTATTTGACCCCGATTCGTTCGGATCATCGAGTTTTATTGGTCCGTTTTTCGCTCTAGTTGATTTGAATCGTATTATTTTGGGCCGTCATTTATTTTATTGTGCTGAGGCTGTCGTTGCTTTTACGGAAAGTTACTTTTTCGTTTCATTTAAATAAAGATTATAACAAAAAGCAAAGAAACAGAAGAAAGAAACAAAAGTCACTTTTAAGTTTTGAGAATTAAGCTAATGTAAACAGCGTTAGAACCTCTTTAGAATGGATTATATTACTTAATTGATGATTAAAAGATAGTAGGTGTTGCCAGTGACTTCGTTTGTCTAGAACATTCACATATACCATATAGTATCCATGAAATACTTATTATCGAGTAGTTCCGGTGGCCATCTCTGGTCTTCATCACCAGTTCCACTTCACCAAATGGTGCTTTTCGAGAGCAACTGCACAAGTTACTACAAAAATGCCCAAATCGCTTTAGGTGTGCCTAAAGAGTTCAAGAGTTCCCTCGATTTCTCCAGGATCCCATCATCAGATGTTGATGATGATGCTCAACAGTCGCGATAGCAATCACCAGGCCACCAAGGTAGTCCAGTACTGAGGTGAGAAGCGAGGCAGGTAACGTGTCCCCAGAACGCAAGGGCAGCTGAAGTAGCAGGGTAGGTTTTTAGTCAGTTGAAGTCTGACACTCTACTGTTGTTACTCTACTGACACTTGTTTTGTGTTTTGGTTTCGTGTAAATAGTATACTCAACAACTTATTACAACCCATTTATTTATTCTTCAGCAAGCACACTTCTTTTTAGATCGCGAACAGACGCCTCAATTATTTATTTTTACATATTTATACACACATATGTATATAAATATATATTATTATTTATTTATTTTCTATATAAAGCTGGTTCACATCCGGTAGTCACTTCTACACTAGGTCTGGTTGAAAACCAGCGTCAGGCACTAGTTGTCTGGCATATAGCTGAACCGAGCCTTTTTGGCGCAGTCGCGAGGCACACGTAATTAGTTATTTTCTTGTAAATGCAAATATGTACTTAAATTGTATTTTTTTTTCTTACATATTTTTTTTATTTGTTTTTTTTTTCCTTTTGAATACCTACTTTGTGTTGTATGCTTTGTGGCATGTGCCGAATAAATATTTTTTCTTTCTTTCTTTCTTTCTACCTCACCAAGAGCATGAGGAGTTCTGTTGTGGAAGGAATCGAAGGACCAGAGTTATGAACTCAATGTAACCTATGCTAGGCCGCGAAGAAATCGTGTTGTGTAATAGTTTGCGGGCGGTGAGGTAATGAACACACAGTATTGAGTTGACCAGGTGTAGGAATAAAAGGTTGATGGACTTACTTGGATGTTCTGGAGCTGATTAGGTGGAGTAGAAGACGCACGTGGATTGAATCACTTTGTTCTTCGGATATTTAATCACTTCACTGTAGTCTTTGTTTTGTCACACGTGTGTGTCCAATACGGATATTTTTGGTAGTTAGATATACAGCGGTATTTAGTTAATTTAGGCTAGACGCGGGGTCATAGCTTCACTTGCTAAGCGGGCGAGTCGCGTGGTGGTTTTACGATAGTTTCTTTTGGAATACTCCGAGACAGAATATGGCGGAGGTAATTATACCCTCTCGAACCATAGAATCTGCTCGGTAATTGGTTAGCGATGAATGTGCCAATGGTGGCGCGTGCGGCGAATTCTCTTATCTGATTCTTGGGAATAGGAAGCTAGGAATGGATATGCTTGGAAGGAATGAACATGATTAGTCAACTCAAAACCGCGGTAATATATGAAATTGTATTCTAATATGTGATATGCTCGGACATTATGTCAGTAGAAGTTACAAATCAAATAACTTGCGCAAGCAAGTCCTGAAATGATTTTCTCCGTGAATAAAAACCTACATCCCTCACAAAAGGCCTAACCAACTTCTACGGAAACTATGACTCGTTTAATATTACAAAACTATTTGCAATTAAAGAGAGAAAAAGATGTAATTCTGAATTGATTCAGCCCCTTTCACGACATTAACAGGAGTAACAACATTTCAATTTCTCAGAAGTACCATTGGATATTACTTTGTGAACACAATAACGTTTGTTAGAGATAGTTATCCGTGAAACGTATCGACCAAGTTTTAATTAAGTAAGGTATTGGTAAAGACAACGTGAAGTTTTAGAACCTGTATTAGGTTGCACGTTTAAACTTTTTGATGGATCGTTAGAGCGTTCACTCTTTATGGTGTTGATTACAAACTGACAAATTCTTATAACTGGAAATGAGTAAGCTGAGTTAGAAGAAACTTAATACACGTAGTACCAATTTTTTTTTTCGGTGGAAAAATCATCTAATCACTCCTTCTGCTTTGGGTAGAAAGGAAGGGAGTGTCAGACTTCTACTGACTAAAACGCCACCCTCTTCCTTCAACCACGTTAATGTTCCGGGCCACGGTATCTCGTTAGATTATTTCCGCAACGTAGGCCTTATACATTTAGTAACTATAAGTGATTTGAGTGAGATACAGTTTGAGTGCTTTTTACGACCTACCCAAACGTCCTTACCTTGGTATTGTTCGTCAAATCGTTAAGTTCCTTGTTTTAAGTTGAGCTATACGTTATTTGACAAATATTTGCACTGTATGGACAGGCCCACTTAAATCTGTGAGCATCTTTCCTCAAAAGATCGCCTACTTGATCGACGGTAATCTACAGGGCTCCCATATATTTTTAACTAGTATAGATTTTCTGGACTTTAAAAGAGACGGACCCCTGAGTTTGTTTCGGTGTTTCTTTCAGGGTAGTCAGTTAGGAAACACCGGCCTCACCTAGTTTAAATTTACAAAAAAAATGTTATTTAATAACCAATTTGCAAAATAAAGATCATTTATCATAATAAAACCATTTTATTAATCAGTACAAGAGGTCCTGGGGTCAAAAATAATTTTAGTTTTTGTTTCACTATTTAGGCGATCGTTGCTAAATAATAACAATAACGGCTCGTGTGGATCTTCAAGGTTGGTTGCGCCAACATTCAGAATTCGATTGACATCCGTTTCCCAAACCCCTCCCTCTCCCCCACACAAACGTCACAAGGATTGGCCGCGCCATTTTTTTGGTGCGAACCACTTCCGATTGAACCGCGATCGCGTGCGCACCCGGCTACAAGCCCGCGCTGTATAAGGACAATAAGTTGACAATCTTGGATTCATCGTATTTTTACGGACTAAGTAACAATAATTTGTGTTTGTGTTTAGTTTGTGATTTTGTGAAAACAGCAAAGTTGAGGCCCAACTATTTCTGCACCGGTATTCCTCCCTATAAATATCGAGTTGCATTTTACTGTCCAACACCCTTGCAACTCGTTTGCCCTATCTCCAATCGTTTTGTTTCGCACCGCAAATACAGTCTACTAAAATAAACTAAATTAGCCCGCCCACGCCACCAAAGGTCACGAGTAGTTAGAAAATCTTATACCAGTTTTGCCAACGGGTATCGTGTTGCCCAGAAACTGGGTTGTGAAGGTCAAATAGGTACAATCATAAACAATGTTACCTCAGATTATGTACAATGTACATCGAACTAAATTCTGATGAAGCTTATTTTTTTATAAATATCCTACTACAAAAAAATACCAGACAAGTGCGAGTCGGACTCGCCCACCAAGGGTTCCGTACCAAGATGGACGGTATTTTTTTTTATTTTTCAGTATAAGCACGAATTTATGCGTCGTAAAAAATACACTACATAATTATATTTTGGAATATAAACATCAAGCCCTTTTATATGATACCTCACTTGAACTAGTACATTCAATTTTCTATATTTTTATATAACTTTATTACAATGTGTAGTTTTCAGATTTTAATTGAACTTGTACACGATATTTACACTTTTTTTTAATGTATTTTGTACATGGTTGACTGGTAGAGAATACCTACGGCATTAAGTCCGCCTTTGTACCTATGTGCATAACATGTAAATAAATAAATAAATAAATATTTCTTACCAAATTTGAACGGGAAGTACCCTATCAATTTCGATTCCCTGGAGAGTGTCGAAATATGCAATTATTTGCGGAATAAACAGTCGTATTTTTTGCGTCAATTTAGAAGTTTATTTTTTTTTTACAGCTTCTAGGGGCTATTGACTTGGTTTTGATTTCAACTCAAGATCTCCACACGTTACCGAAATGAAGGTTCTTAACAAATAGACAGTCAGACAAACAGACAACAATAAAGACGAATAACAAAGTAATCCTATGAGTTTTTATATTATATAAGTTATTATAGTCCTATCCCATTTTATCCCTTTGAGGTATGAAAACCTAAAAACCGGCCAAGTACGAGTTAGACTCCGTACCATTATCTATAAAAAACGGCAAAAAAATCACGTTTATTGTATAACTGCCCGCCAAAATATATATTTTTATTCTGTTTTTAGCATTTGTTGTTATAGAGGCAATCGAAATACATCATCTGTAAAATGTCAACTGTCTAACTATCACGGTTGATGGTGACAGACAGATAGCGGAGGCTTAGTAATAGGGTCCCGTTTTTATCCTTTGGGTACAGAACCCTAAAAACGAATTTACTGTAACAGAAACTTGACAACTACATAACATAAAATGACGAATGTCGACTAGGTAGCTTGTTTAGTGAAATCATTTCTCGTTAATATAGGTACCCAACTGATCCTCTCAGTTCAGAATTCATTACTTATGTATTAAGTATACCAGATTTTTATAGCATCCAACGATCTCCAGGGCACTTGGCACAAATATAAATAGAAGGGGTCACTTATCACTCGGATATATTTAGTTTTTTTTTTGTATGTGGCATCTCGCAGGTCAACCTCTGAGGTTGTCGGCTGTTTAACCGGGCTTGTCTGTGGTTGCCTTATAAGTTTAATAAATGCGCGCCGTTGACGGCGCACATCCTCACAAACTTTCGCATTTATAATATTAAGAAGGATGCGATTTATTCAAATAAACTAAAGTAAACTAAAATACATAAAAGCAAACTAGAATAAAGCATAAAAAAATTCATCCTTAAACCTGTCGAGTGGTAACGTACTCAAGAGACTGGGGGCATTGCCACGCTGTATTGCAATGCATAGCAAAGAAAAAAAAAAATCTTTTGAAAATTATACGTATATTATTTCGCTATATTATGCATATAGCAACTGTTAACTATTTTTACTGGTACTGCTGATAAGGGATTTATAAACAAGACAAAAGTGAGATATAACTTGTATAATCACAAATATAGACAATACTGTCAGAATTCATTACTTATGTATTAAGTATACCAGATTTTTATAGCATCCAACGATCTCCAGGGCACTTGGCACAAATATAAATAGAAGGGGTCACTTATCACTCGGATATATTTAGTTTTTTTTTTGTATGTGGCATCTCGCAGGTCAACCTCTGAGGTTGTCGGCTGTTTAACCGGGCTTGTCTGTGGTTGCCTTATAAGTTTAATAAATGCGCGCCGTTGACGGCGCACATCCTCACAAACTTTCGCATTTATAATATTAAGAAGGATGCGATTTATTCAAATAAACTAAAGTAAACTAAAATACATAAAAGCAAACTAGAATAAAGCATAAAAAAATTCATCCTTAAACCTGTCGAGTGGTAACGTACTCAAGAGACTGTGGGCATTGCCACGCTGTATTGCAATGCATAGCAAAGAAAAAAAAAATCTTTTGAAAATTATACGTATATTATTTCGCTATATTATGCATATAGCAACTGTTAACTATTTTTACTGGTACTGCTGATAAGGGATTTATAAACAAGACAAAAGTGAGATATAACTTGTATAATCACAAATATAGACAATACAGACAATCTCAACTTTAATAACGCAAAACTAAGCACAACACAACCGTACACGCCGAGAGCTCAACCCAAATAGAAGCAGTGATCGTGCCATGTCGACCGGCTTCGTTTCCCGCCACAGCACCACTCGCGCTAGCTTCACTCAGTATTGCCAACACAACGTGTTGTTGAGAGTTGTCAGCTCATATTTATCTCGAAAATAAACGCGATTTTTTTAAGATAACCCAATCAGAATATACTAGTTTTAGACCTAAATAATAAATCTAAATCTAAAATCCTAACCGGCCGAGCAAGCATTGCTTCACCTCCATGATGGAACGTGTGGCTGTTATTATTTAAGCCAAGAGTTTAAATTATTAAAGTTAAATGTCATTTATTTTGCAAATTACTCATAAATTACAATTTAACACGTCGTAACTCGGCTTTCTAGATGATACGTTCACCTGCAAAATGCAAATATCTCCAGTTAATTCTCCAACAAAATCAAAATATCGTATCGCAGACTAATCTAATCCTATTCTGTTTTATTTCAGGTAATTAAAGCTAATCCTGTCTAGAAGGTGAGGTCGACGCCCTGGGTATAGACAATACACAGACAAGGTAGACGTATTAAAAAGTAAAATGTTTGCTTTTTGCTTTTGGTCATAACGGTTAGAGGGATTCGTAAAAAGGTTGAAGATCTCTTTGGTTTTAAAAAGATAGTATGGTTATATGGGTGCTTTGTCTGGGAGAGATTTTGTTTCTTAGAAAATTTAAAAGGTTCTATGATATTTTAGTTAGTAAATATTTTGTTCCGAAGGGAATATTTGCTTGTGTATGTTACTTATATACAACTTCCACACATAAATACATTTTCTATCTATACTAATATTACAAGAGGTAAAAGGAGATGTTTCATTTTGGACTACCATTATACCATTATGTACACCACATAGGTAATTAGAAAAAATGACAGGGATTAGCATACAAATATTCAATAAAATAATTGGAGACGGATATTAAGAGCTGTGATAAATTATTATTTGGGAAGGTTATTACTATGATAACCCTTGTTTCAGGGCAGCCATGACAGTCGAGTTTGACATGACATTTGACAGATTTAAGTTTCGTGAAATTTCATGTCTTTTTGTAACTCGTTGGGATGAGTAAGTGAAAAAAATATATCGATAAATATCAAATCGATTTATTTATGCTAAGTCGATTATTATTGAGTCAAAAATATTGATGTAAGTATCTATATTTTTCATAAAGGTAAAGCACGTAGGTAACATAGACTATTTTGGTACTTGGATTTTGGCACTACGCGATCTCATGCACAAAAAAAAATCGAATCTGAGTTGTATATGAATATTCTTATGGCGCAAACGTGCTGACGATCTGGTGATCAATGTTTGAACTACTCCCCGGATATGATAAGATTAGTATAACCAATAATACTAAAGTGAATATAGTTTTATTGAGGTTTAAAATATCGTCGATATTTATCGATTATTTTATGAAAAATTATCGATATTTTGTCGACATGACAAGATGACATTCGCATCACTGCTGCAACAGCAACATGGCCGATCCACCATATTTGTTGTGTTGCTCTCCTTCGAGTTAAATTGAATAAGTATTTTAATGTTATTTTTTTATAATTTTACTTTATCTTAGTGCGATATAAGATAAAATCAAATTAAAAAAATTAACATTAAAAAACGGTTACTGCATTGTACAGCTATATTTACGTGTGGTGTACATAGTGCTAGCCCAGGCTCCATACATTTCTGGAACTACTCCTTTGTTTGTAAGTTTGTATGTAGGCGGTAGTTTGTGGAACTAATGATCCAAATCTAAAAATTCTTTCTTTGGTAGTAAGCTGCATTATATGTGAGTATGCAGCTATTAATTATTTCGAAATACACACAGACAAATTCGCGGGCGAAGTGCTAGTAATTAATAACGTTGAAGTGTTTGTCTTTGGTTTCAAAATAACTCAAGTGCTTATAGTTACAAGATACTAATTCACATTTGGTTATTTTTTGGTCCATCTCGCTAGTCTCTGGAATGACAGATTTGAATGGGACTTTCTCTGATACTAAAAGAGATATAAGAAATAAGCTACGTTTTATACTGGAGTTTCTGTGCGATCGAGATCGGGGGTGGTCTACCCAATATTGCTAGGCCACATTGATTTGTCAATTCTGTAACTTTTACAATTAATTAATACTTTAGAAAAGTATCTAGTATTAAGAGTGTCAATAGTTGCCAAAGTGTCGGACTTGTGATCGATTGGTTCGAACCCCACCCATTACACTACTGCTGTGAACCCACTCAAGACACAGGCATATAGTTTAGTTGGAGGGGTTAACAAGGTTACTAGTAATGTGGATTCTGCCCACATTGCAAGTACACATTTTTAAAGAAAAAAAAATCGAAAATGCCGCAAACACCGGATATTCATGACTCGTCGAGTACTACAGACGATCACTCAAAATCTGAGGATGTTCCGAAAAGGGGTGAAACACGATTCGAGTTAGGCTTGCAATTTGCATGTGGTATTTTTATTGCATCACTTCTGCATGTGTATACATTTGCGGGCGGGAGAGCGGTGCTGCATACCTACTACATGCAAGAATTAAGACTTAGTTTCTAGCGGAGTGAACACTACATAACTTTCTGAAGCATTAGTTTGATATGGATATCTGCAGAGAAACGTCTGATTCCATTCTGCATACTTATACTTGAACATACTGAAGATGCAGGAAAACCTGTACCTATAAAACCACATTATTCAAGAAAAAAGTAAAAATTTCTTTACAATCTTTTTCCACCTTCGTCATCTCAGCTGCTCAAATCCCAAATCCACCTAACTCCTTATCCAATTGAAGTTTCTACTTCAGTTAGTTCAATCATGTTCAAGTCCCTTATCATTCACATACCATTACTGTGACCACGCTAAGGGTATACGAGACGTGACACTTTATTATTCCGATAAAAATGTACGTTTGTTTTAGTTTCGAAATCTATCACTGTCCAAAGGCTTGAGAGAGATCAAAAGTTGAATGATTGCAAACAAAAAATATTATAAAAAACCGGACCAGTGTGAGTCGAACTCGTCCATGACGGGTTCCGTAGTAGCTACAAAAAATAACTCTGTTTTTCATAGTGTTTGTGTAAATGACAAAGTTATATTTGGGATGTTTTTTTTATTTGTTATGTCTTAGAAACTGCTGACTATGTCTCGTTCAAACCAATTTCGTTGATAGTTTTCATTGAGATCACAGCATTTTTATTGGATTTGTTTCTCTGTCATTATAAATATTACGGGTACGGTGGCCGGCACATCAACTTACTCCAATCTGTCAAAATAATTTAATAGATTTACAACTTTATTACAACATGATAGGGTTCAAACACAATTGGGTAAATTTGACAGATTCGGATAGCTTGATGTGCTGGTGACTGTATATTTGGCGGCACACATTTTCCACTCTGTCTTTCAAACGATTCACTTTAAGATAAATTGGTTTTCTATGTCAATTTTATAGAGCTATCAGTAGACACCCCTCACGTATAGGCTTGATAAAAACAAAACAATTGCAGTTTTTTCATGTATGGGGAGGCCTAAATGTTGTTTAATTTATTTTGGTATAAAAAGCGTAAAGCGGAACCATACAATACATGTACCTACCCATTTTCAACTATGGAGTCCTAAAAGTTTCGGAATAAATGGCTGTGACATACGCATGGACAGACAGACATAAAGAATCTATAAGGGTTCTATTTTTTCCATTCGGCTACGGAACTCTAAAAATCCGTGATAGCTGTCAAAGCTTGTCGTCCCACGCATGGTACCGCCATCACTTGAAAACCAAGTAAACGGAGAGAGACAGAGTATGTGGGTTCGAACTCAGGCTGTCACATTACTTTGAGACAGTATTATCATCACCAGTGCTCTTAAAACGGTGAAGAAAAACATCGAGAGGATAATGATTGTTATCTATACTAATATTATAAAGCGGAAAAGTTTGTTTGTTTACACGCGCTAATCTTCGAAAGTACTGGGTGGAATTGGATTAAATTTTGCATGGAAGTAGTTTAAAGCTTGAGGAAGACTTTTTATCTGTAGAAAGTTGCAAAATAAGGAGGTTATGTTTTATCGTGATAAAGTCTGCGAGAGCTGATAAAAAGGAATATACAGGGTGGGCCATGAATTAGTTAACATTTGAAAAAATCGTATAAAAAAAACCATTTAACATATTTTAGAAATCGTTTATTTACGAGAAAGCTAATTAGTTGTAATTTATTTTTTAAAATTATTTCGTCTAAATGACCACCGTTTCGGTTTTTGCACTCATCTAAGCGAGTCCTAAAGTTTTCGAATACTCTTCTGCAAAGAGACCGCGAGATCGCCGACATCTCTTCGATGATTTTTTCTTTAAGTTGACGCAGTGTATTCGGTTTATCAATGTAGACACGACTCTTTAAATAACCCCATAAAAAGAAGTCTGCTGGTGATAGATCTGGACTTCTGGGTGGCCATGGGATGTCACCCCGTCTGGATATCAGCTTTTCCGGAAACATGTCTTTGACCACCGGCAAGGACTCGTTCGATGTGTGACACGTGGCTCCATCTTGTTGAAACCATGTGTTACGATTATAGCCAGCAAATTCCAGTAGCATCGGTGCTAAGAACTCCCGTAACATTTTCACATACTCGGCAGAATGAACAGTAACTGAACGGCCTCGAGAATCTTCAAAAAAGTAAGGTCCGATGATTCCTTTTGCTGAAATTGCAGCCCATACAGTTACCTTAGGAGAGTGAAGTGGCCTCTCATGTTTAGCTTTAGGATTTTCGCTGCTCCAATACCTGCAATTCTGTTTGTTTACATGTCCATTTAGGTGGAAATGGGCTTCGTCAGAGAATAAGATGTTGTGAAAATTACTGAATTGAGTTAACATTGTTTCGGCATATGACTTACGCAAATTTAAATCATTAGGGTTTAGTTCTTGCACTAGCTGGATCTTATATGGATGTAATTTCAAATCTAATTTCAAAATACGGCGTAATGATGTGCGGGATAATCCTAATTCAGCCGAACGTTTGCGTGTCGATAAATCTGGATCACGTCGAACAGAAGCGAAAACTTGCTGCACGTTCTCTTCGTTCCGAGAAGTCCGCGGGCCGCCGGTTTGTTTCACATTTAGTGTAGATCCCGTCTCCTCGAACTTCTTCACCCATTTCTTTATTAAAGGAGCACTTGGACACTGACTTAAGTCGTGTAAACCATATTCAACGCGAAATAAGCGTCTCACAGTAATGAGCGAAAAGTTGTTTAAATAAAACTGTTTCACGCAGTAAGCACGGTGCGGCCCCGTGAAGCGATCCATTGCGACTAAATTTCCAAGAAGCGAGCTAGTGCCCCCGCCTGCGCCCGCGCCCCGCGCGGCAATAGTTTGCGCGGTAAGTTACATTTAAATGTTAACTAATTCATGGCCCACCCTGTAAATAGATTCATATATCAATTTCAATATCATCATAATTCAATATCAGTTTTAACGGGGATGGAATGCAGAATGATTTCATTTATTAATGCATCAAAATATTTTAAATTATAGTTTCATACACATTACATTTCGGCTATGCGGAATTATCACGAAATTATATATTATACAATTATTTACATTTCATCATGTTGGTAGACAATTACTCATTACTTTCTTAAATAAAGAATTAGCGATATACTTAGTATTTCGTATAACTTCATTATATTAAGCGTTATCGTGAATACTTTTTAAATGTCGTAAAATTAGAATTTGGTGGTTCTGTCTAAAGGCTTATCAAACGGTACCCCACACGACGGGATAAAACAAAAAAAACCGGTCAAGTGCGTGTCGGGCCACGCGCAGTGTAGGATTCCGTAGTTTTTATAACAGCCAAGTGCGTGTCGTATTCGCTGAATGATCGTTTCGTACCATGCTCTAACTAAAAGCCAAACATGACTACCTAACTAATTTGACTTCCTATACAAATCCTCACCTGATCCGACAATTTTGCACGGAAAGTTTTAATTTTTTTAGAGATTTGTATAAAACTTGTCATAGCCGGTGTTTTGAATTTAAATACAGGACACAGAACTACACTACTCAATCGTCACAAAAAAATAAAATTGAGGAAGTAGTTTGCTGGGGTAGCTTTGTGTTTGATATTATATAGCAAAATAATAAATAAATAAAAACATATTAACTAATTTGAATTCACTCTAAAAATGGGCCCACATAGGGCGATGGTAACTGAAGAAAGAATTATAAAATCCAACTTCACAAGGGAAGTTTGAAAAAATATGATGTATTTTAGTACCACCGCGTGTAGAGGGACGTGGTTGTAATAGACTGGTAACCAGCGTCACGTATTAATTTGAAAACTGCAGTGTTGTCGTTACGGAGATAGTCTTCATTAAAATCTCCAAATATTATGCAAGGACTGTTATGCGATAGTAAATTTCTTACAAAAACTAGCGCGATACAACTGACGCTTAGCGCCATCTATCGACATTTCTATGGAGTTGTTCGAAATTTTCGAGTCAAATACAATTGGTCGACTATTACT
The DNA here is from genome assembly GCA_943138885.2 of Tholera decimalis. NCBI lineage: Eukaryota > Metazoa > Arthropoda > Insecta > Lepidoptera > Noctuidae > Tholera > Tholera decimalis. The sequence goes on from OW964571.2 coordinate 9,019,469, forward strand.
CGTAAACTTGTAAAGCCCTCTTATGTGTGATAGTTTTCCTTTAAACTTCGTTATATATAGGTACTACTGCCGTGACATTTGAATTTCTAACCACAACCGTTTAGTTATTAGAGGGGGGACACTTGAATCTAACGAAAATTGGTACTTCAAAGCTTGTTAAGTCACGAACGGTTTACTTAATCAAAAAACGGTCTTCCCAAAACCCTAATATTTTTGAAAGACCTATCCAACGATATCCCACACTATGGGAAGGACGAAAAAAATAAATTATCATCCCACTTTACATGTAGGGGAGGTACCCTAAATAATTGCTTTTTTCAAAATTTTATTTCACCACTTTTTCGGCGTCATTAACGTGTATACTCATGCCAAATTACAGCTTTCTAGTACCAATAGTTTTTGAGCTAAACCGCGGACAGACGGACAGACAGACGGACATGGCAAAACTATAAGGGTTCCTTGTTGACTACGGAACCCTAAAAAACGGGAACGTAGAGATTCTTGATAAACTTTATTAAACATCTTCTCGATCAAACCCGATGATAAGCGATAGATGAGGTCTACGATGGAAATAGCGAGACCAGAAAATGCATATTCACTCTTACTTTTAAAGACTGAACTTGAAAAACTACACTGTAAAATCTTTGCAATGATCTGTAAGTAATAATAACTAGTGCACTAGTTTCTAACGTTTTATAAATGCTCATGTAGGCCTTTGTGATTGTTTTTTATTAATAAATAAATAAAAAATCTTTATTGAACTAAAGCCTTAAAACTATTACAATAATATATTCCACAACTTTTTTTTTTACACAACGCCATCTAGTCCCAAACTAAGCAGAGCTTGTGGTATGGGTACTAGACAACTGATAAACATACATATATATTTCTAAATACATACATATTATAGATAAATTACACCCAGACAAAGAACAAATGACCGTGCTCATCACACAAACATTTGTCCTAGGTGGGAATCGAACCCACGACCTTGCGCATAGCAGTCAGGGCCACTGACCACTATACCAACGGGCCTGTCAATGACAATGGTATAGTAGAAGTAGATACATTGAGAGGCTTAACCCTGACCTCTAAACTAGGTTAGAACCTGTATCTTAGAAGATCAGTGTCCCTCCGCAACAATTTTACAAGCCAGAATTTTTTACAGCTCTAGAACAATTTCTAAACATAGCAAAATAAAATAAAAATGAAGGTTTTACTTTTACAAATCAAAATAAGTGAACATATGCCATTGATGTGTGATTGAGGTGTGTATGTGTTTCTTGTATGTAACTGTGTGAGTATGATAAATGTGAGTTAGTGTCGTATGCGGAAAATTGAAATTAGTTTTATAGTTTTATATATTTGATTTGTTGTGGGAATGTTCCAACGAAATACAGCGGCCCTGAAACGCATCGGCAACTAAAGAAACAGAGTGATTTTTTAGTCAGTTGAAGTCTGATACTCCCTTCCGCTCCCAGCGTGGAAGGAGTCATTTGATGATTGCAGAATTGAATAATATTGCAGATCACTAGGCTCACTCTCAAGTTCATTTTATTATTTAATTGTACGCCACCCGCTCGACGTCCGTAAGTACGGCTACTGGGATCCAGCAGAAAACCAGCGTCAGGCATATTTGCCTGGCACATGCTGAGCTGGACTCCCATTTGGTGCAATTCGGAGACACACACCACACCCATTTTTCGTGTTAAATTTTTAATTTGTTTTCTTTTTTTTTCATTTCATAATATTTTTATGGTATGTATAAGTTTGTTGTGTTCTGTAATTTATGTGTTATATGTTAATGTACTTTTGTGTTCTTCTGTTGACCAATAAAAGTTTTATCTATCTATTTTACCACCGAAAAAAAAGTGTACTATAAAATACCTCTATATACCTGTAGGTATACCTACTGTGTCCACACTATAAAAGTGACCTCGATACAGCGTTTGATTATTCTGATGTAGTTCATCGACAATTTCACTACATCCCAATAGTCGTCATAAAAGAAGCTGTTGGTTCGTCAGTTATTGTGTACGGTGACTGTGTCTTTGGATATTGTGGGATATAGTTGGATGACAAAAGTTTTTTTTTTTATAATTTTTTAGTTCATTATTTTTACAAGTAATGAGTTTCTATTTATCGCTTGCTAACTAACTCGAATTTGTATTTCTTGATGATATTTTTACTTTTCTAGAACAACATTTTAAGGACTAATTTAACGCAACAACCAGACAAATACTGGAAAATTATATATAATGATTGTTGCTTCGAGAAAAACCATATTTAAGAAACGGTAAAATTAAAAAATATTCACAAAAAAAGTTATTTGTAAATCCTGCCTGCTTGTCACTTTTTATAACAAAAATATGCTTGTTTCTTGCATTTCAGTTGAGCAGTCGGTTTTTATCAGATTTTTAAATAACTTTTTTTTATTTTCAGTTTTATAGTTTAAATATTAAAAAACTATTTTTTAGTTTTCCCGGTCGTGTCACATTGACACCCCAGCGGATTCAGAAAGTGTCTTTCACTATCTGAATCCGGTGAGCAAAGCCCATATTTTTAAACTTTCTATTTATACATATATACATACATTCATACATACAAGATATGCGTGAAAAACCCTTTGCAGTTTGGTAAAAAACAAAGTTTAGAATAAAAGAAAAAAATATTTTGTTATTTTAATTAATTAAAATAAAAAAATTTTTTTTTCATTCCTTCTGTATTTAAATACAGAAGGAATTTTTTGTAGCTTTTAAAGTATATTTTGTGTTTTGTTAATTTTTTAATGAACTTGGCATGTTGTTTTTTCACCACCCATGGTAGACTCGTACAGAATGCGTTATTTTGTGTTGTATAAAGTTTAAATAAGCTAAATACAATTTCGTACAAGGTACTTACTTAAAAGCTTGTCTTAACTAACAGTCCTGACATTCACGACCCAGAATTACACAAACCGGTGCTTTTCACTAAAAGCCTATAAGAAACATTCTGTCGTCCAAATTAAGTTCCTAATTAGCGATAAAAACAGTCGTTCCAACGATAAAAGGAAATGGCCATGAATTAATTCCTATAAAGGAACAGATACGGGAGAGAGGTCATGGCTAAATAAAAGTAGCTGAACGGATCGTTCTTTAAGGTTAAGCAACGTTTACCGAGGTTCGTTTATGGATGGGTATATCAAGATTCCTCCTTTTTTTTTTTTTTTTTTTTTTTCTTTTTTTTTTTTTTTTTTTTTTAGCTTGGTAAAATTATCAAATAAGTCCTCCTCCTCCCAGACTTTTACTGACTAAAATTCACGGTGTTCCTTCAATAACCCTTTACGTACCGGGGCCACGGTAATGGGATAAGTCCTCCCTGCCTCGAAAAGCATGTTAAGCCATTGGTACAGATTTTCTTTTTGTTTCATTTTTATTATTAATTTATCCTTTTTTTATTGAAGTCTAATGTTGTCGCTTCTCAAGTTTATTGAATAAAAAAAATATACAGTATGTTAACTAACAGAGGGCGTTCCCGTTAACCCGCAATAGTATAAGCACAACAATTAGATCGCCGCACTCGCGGCCCGTCATTCATAAATAAATTGCGACGTTGCCGTCCTTCAAGTACGCGTGTACAGAGTGTTTCTTATACGTATCAATTTAACAGTTTTAGTGAATATTTTAATATAAAAACATTTTGTTTTCGAATGGTAATATTTAACGGGAACGCCCTCTGTTAGTTAAGATACTGTATATATATGTATATAATATAAAGCTTGTTTGTGAATGGGGGAAGACTGTAGACTATTAGATTAGTTTTACAATTTTTTATTTGTAATTCCATTGTGCTGTATTAATTGGTCTATACTGTCCTCTCATACCTAATTAACCTGTATTAGGCTGCGTTTCCACCAGAGATGTGCGAGGATGCGTAGCGAGGGATGTGTTCGTAAAGAACCAATATAATCGCTTCATTTACCTCGCCTCGGTCAGCACAGCTCTGGTGGAAACGGCTTAGCGGAGCTAGATTTTAGCGCATACAAAACAAGCGAGGGATGTGTGCGAGAGATATGTTGCGAGGGATGTGTTGCGAGGAATGTGTGTTGAGAAGGATATGTTGCGAGGTTTGCGCATCCTCGCACCACACATTTATGCGCATTTTCACAGCTCCGCTACACATCCTCGTAGGCACATTTTCATCGCACAGCTCTGGTGGAAACCCCCACACATTTTCACAGCACAGCTAGACATCCTCGCACGACACATTTCCATCGCACATCTCTGGTGGAAACGCAGCCTAATGGATACATTGTGAAAATTATATTTTGATTTGAAAAGAGAACTGTGGAGTTTCTTGCCGGTTCTTCTCCATAGAAAACAACAATTTCGAGCCGTGCCCTAACTGCTGATGTTGTGTAAGTGCCCATGAAGGCCTATGTGAAATGATAACGATTCACTGGTCGAATCAAAGCTCCAGAGCTTTGAACACTGACGACGAGTTGCAAGTCTATCGGTTTTCTATCGGTTACATTTCGGGGTGTGTGCGATGGAATTACACAATCTAATCCCGCCAAGCCCGTTCCATCATCGGATTACAAGACAAACGGCGATGCGCCATCGTTACATGGTAGACATCCCACCCATACGCACGAAACGTTTTGGAAATACTTTCATTGTGCGTACTGCTAAGGAGTGGAATTCCCTGCCGGAGTCTGTGTTTCCTGATCGCTATAACCTGGGAGTCTTTAAGTCAAGAGTGAATAGGTTACTTCTAGGCAAGCGTGCTCCATCTTCGACCACATCATCACTTACCATCAGGTGAGATGATGGTCAAACGCAAGCATCAATACAAAAAAAAAAATGATGATAACCACAACTAAGTACACTGATATTTTTGTATAAAAACTGTTATTTATATAATTTGCAAAATATGCGCGCGTTTAACTACCATAATACATACACCACTATAATCACCTGACAAGCAATTATGTGGTCGAAGATGAATCACGCTTACCTTTTTTTTTTGTTTTTTCTGGGTGTCAAAATCATCGAATGACTTCTCATCGAAGCCGGAAGGGAGTGTCAGACTTCTACTGACTAAAAACCCACTCTGTTTCTTCGGCTGCCCTAAAGTCCCGGAGCCGCGGTATCTCGTTAGAACTTTCCCGCAAAAAAACTTTCCCGAGAGGTAACATATTCTGATCCCATGATGACCCCAAGTTTACAGCAATCAAGGAATACAGACTGCGGCAGGGAATTCCACTTGTAAGCTCCGCACAATGAAAGTATTCCCATTGTCTACTGGTCGACCAGATGTACTGCATATAAACTTGGGGTCTTTGAGTCAAAAGAATATTCTGCAGGGTACCATTCACTGCCACTGGTTGCGGAAATGTTCTAAGAAGATGCCGCGGCGGAACTTAAGGGCAGCTGAAGGAACAGGGTGGGTTTTTAGTCAGTAGAAGTCTGACACACCCTTCCGCTTAACCCAGAGCGGGAAAAGTCATTCGATGATTTTCCCAGAAAAAAAAGGGTACCCTTCACAATTATATACCTATTTTGTTGTACTAAGCGCTTCTCCTCTACATTAATTGTGCGCACAGCCAAGGTGTGGAACTCGCTGCCGGCTTCAGTATTCCTTACCACATAGGACTCGCCATCCTTTATAGCAAGAGTGAACAGGCATCTTCTGGGCTTTGTAGTTCTATGGTAGACCTCATCTAACGCTTACCATTAAGTAAGGTCGGGGTCAAGAGCGGGCTCACCCTTAATAAAAAAAAAAAACACTTGTGGCACTCGGGGACTGCCGCGGTAAAGCTATTGCATAGCATTTTTATCAACTTATGCAATTATAATTATTTATTTATTTTTTATTCATGCAGTATTTTTTTTCTTTGATATTAATTCAAGTTACCGGGTCAATTATACCACATTTTTAGTTTTAAGCTATTTCTCGCGGCGTTGACATTTTCGACTTTCTTTCTCCTATAAAAAAACGTAAATGTTTCTTATTTTATTCAACAAAATATTTACAAAAATATCTAAATACATATAATATAAAAGTTCTTTCAATAAAAAAGAAATCTTAAAAAGATATGATGAGACCCTGGGTTTGTTACCAATCCGATTCTTTACTAAACACGCTAATAGAATGTTAGTAACCCGAATTGAAATAACTGACCGTATTCGACCGTATTAGGTTTTATTTTCGTTACGGAATTTCTTGATTCGGTCGCCGCGCTCAAAGCTCACGATAAAAGCTATGCAAAAGCTTAAAAAATTGTGCGTGTGACTGTCCTGTGGAATGTGATAATGTAATCATTTAATGTGCTTGACAGTGTACAGTAGTCTGAATGCCGGTTTATTGAGTTCAAATAAGTAGTCCCTCCATGTTTGTCACTCAGCATCAAATTGGACTGGAAGTCGACTCTTAGATGAAAAGTACAGATACTAAAGAACAGACAAATGATATTTCTCTATTGTTAACAATCCCGGCACCGCGCGCCGGTCTGTTATTGTCTTTGTTTTATAGAAATTTATCTCTGGTACGCAGTTAATTGAACAATGGTCGCTCTCTGGTCGATTGTAGTGTAAAAGAAGATAGTGTGAAGGTTTCAATCGGAAAGTTATTTTTGTTGTAGATGATTGGTTTTGGGACATGATTTACACAGTTATTAGACAGTAGACTTTGAAGAGTCTAAGTCCCATACGTTAGCTTCATGACTAAGGTGTCGGATTTATGATCGAGAGTTCGCGGGTTCGTCATCGTGAACCCATTGTAGATAAATAGATAGATAGAATGTATCTGGGGGCACGGCAGTGCCCCCGCCAAGTCGAGCAAAAAGTGGCACGGCCGTACCATACTTTTCTCGAAGCAATTCAGGCCATTTTCGACCCCGTATAACTTCGTTGTGGATAAAACTAGAAGCCTGAATTTTCAGTAACCAAACAGGCATTGTATAAATACGGTATATTTCAAATTTCATTCAATTTGAACCAGAAGTTTAAGAATTATAACGAGACAAAGTTCCTTAATTATGTCACTCACTGACTGACCGATCATCAAAAGTCTAAGGTACTTCTAGCAGACATAGAAGCTTCAAATTTAGAATGCAATTAGTGTTTAGTGTATGAATCAAGGAAAAACTAAAATAGTTTTCAATTTCGGTCCAGTTTTCTAGATAAATCAACTGCATAAATAACTTTGTAATCCAATATATTTATATGTGATTACAAAGTTACATTTACAGTTAATTAATCAGTGTATCTGTATATAATTATGTATAATATAATGGAATAATATGTGTAGATAGGTATCTAGATATAATTATGTTCAAAGATAACTTGTAAAATGGTCAACGGATTAAAAAAAGCCAGAGAGAGGGCTTTAAGAAAATTCGTTGTTGGTATACAAAAAGTAGAAGGCAAATCGCAAAAACAATGTAATTTATATATGTATGTATTACTTGTGAGATACATTGTGTTTTCATGCGATGGCCGAGTCAATCTATTTATTTAAAACGTTAAAGATTTTTAATATTGATATAGTCACTATAAGATGTTGTTAGGTTAAATCATTACGTAACAACTTAAGACAGAAGGTCCCTTAAGTAAGGACTGAATAATCGAATAACCGACTTGGTATTACATGGATCTCACAACTTTTTACGGTAGAAGAACTGAGTTGCGAGACTTGGTTCTTTGACAAGTATTGTTTTTTATGGGATACACTTTATTGTACACCAATAATGTGAGAATACAATATTAGGTTAAGTAATGCTTGCCGAGGTTTTTCTGTGGGTGGGTGACTATCTTAACATATCGAGATGTGCCGTGCCTCGGAAAGCACGTTAAGTCACGTTCCGGTTGTCATTTTCACAGTCGTTACGGGTAATGTAAGATTAACATTAACATTGTAAATGTGACATTGGTCATCCAGATTTAGGGCACACAATAAATACGAAAAATGCACATTACTTTATACAACGTGTAACAGGATAAACGCAATTTCTGAAAGTATTTGGTTCAGAATCGGCTTCTGAATCGATTTCCGTCAAAAATAGGTGTTAAATTTTGACGGAAAAATCTTTCAACACAACATTTAAGTTTTGGATGTTGTTTTAGACTTATAATTTAATATTCTAATTGGGGTGTCTGAGGTATTGCGCCTAATCTGTTACAACTTGTATATGTGAATTCTACACACGTTGCTAGTTCTCTTATTAAAACAATTAAATTAAACAATTAAACATTAAACCAAAAAAACAAAACAAGTACTATCAAATTAGGATGGTGTCTGGCATACCTATAAGTAATAACTTCTAAGCACTTCTCCTCTATATTTATTGTGCGCACAGTCAGGGTGTGGAACTCTTCGCCTGCTTGTGTGTTACCTCCAACATAACACCCGTCAGCTTTTAAAGCAAGAATGAATAGACATCTGTGGGCTCGCTCGTTCTATCGTCTACAGGGAACAAGCGAGCCCGGAAAATAATACCCATTCGTTTAGATCGAATGAACACAATTTGACCCTTAATCTTGTGGATTTTTTTTAACTCGAACCTATTTGCAGAAAAACAGTTTTTGGCTTAAGTAAAACAGAATATAATAAAAAACAATAATATAAGAGTAAGTACAGTGGCCAGCACATCAACCTACTCCAATCTGTCAAAATAATTTAATAGATTTACAACTTTATTACAACATGATAAGGTTGAAGCTCAATTGGGTAAATTTGACAGATTTGGATAGCTTGATGTGCTGGTGACTGTACAACAAGTAAAACGATGATAGCCGAAAAAAATAAGCAGTAGCGCAGCAAACAACACCCTTGTTCAGATACAAAAATTATCAAATGATGTTCCATTCAAATGTGCTAAGGTTATTAAGTTAATATACAAATAACTTAAGATAATAAAAAACAATTAGGTTGCAAGTCTATCGATTATCTACCGGTTAGATTTCGGGGAGTGTGCGATGGAAATGCACAATCTAATTCTGCCTAGCCCATTCCAACATAGGACTAGAAGACGAACACAGCTCAAACAGTTAATTAATACTTAGAATAACACTAAGTCGATAATGTTTTGGTTGGATACTGAAGGAGCTTAGTAACCGACGCTTCAAACTAATGTCTCGCACCGTTCAAGAGTTCAACTACTATGATTAACAAAGTTTCGGCAAAGCATACTTGTTCAGTTGAGAGGTTAACATCCGAAGCTAACCTTTGTTAAGCCGTAACTTACCGACAGAAATTAATGTGGGGAGACTGGTTTTGGTGAATGCTTGTTAGAGGTAATAAGTTCAGAAAGTAATTGCTTGCTTTGTTCTATTTCTTTTTGCTTCTGTCCGTGACTTCGCTCGCGTCGGGACGTTCTCCCGCGTAAATCCCGATCCCGTGGGAATTCCGGGATAAAAAAAACCTAGTACAAACTTCATTCAAATCTATTAAGCTACATTTTATTTTGCGTGAATATCAAATTTCCATCCATCCTCATAAAATTTCGCTTTTATAATATTAGCTACCGCTTATAAAAAATCTGACTGCAACTTCCTATGATATATTTCTAGGCCCTGTTTTATCAAGTCAATACACTTTTACTCTAAAACATACAGTGTATTGTCATAACAATTTCTGCTTTTGCTTCTGACGACTATTGTGGCAATTCAAGTTATTCACGATTATTTGTTGTGTATATTCTACTTGTATATGAAACCTAGCAGGCTAGATTACTTGTAAAATTACCTTAAATTTGATACCAAACACTAAATACTTTCCAAAGTAACTTTTGGAGTAATCTTCGAAAAACAAAAAAAAAAACAAACATTTTTGCTCAATTTTGTTTTTAGGGTTCCGTAGCCGAATGGCAAAAAACGGAACCCTTATAGTTTCGATATGTCTGTCCGTCTATCTGTCTGTCCGTCCATCCGTATGTCACAGCCATTTTATTCCGAAACTATCAAGACTATACATGTGAAACTTAGTAAGTAGATGTATTCTGTGAACCGCATTCCGATTTTAAGAAAAAAAAAATATTTAAAATAAAGGGGGGTCCCCATACATGGAACTAGAACTGAAAATATATTTTTTCATGAAACCTATACGTGTGTGGTATCTATAGACAGGTATTTAAAAATGATATAAGGGTTTCTAAAACCACATTTTCATAAAGTCAATCGTTTAAAAGATATAAGCTTCCAAAGTAGTAAAATGTGTGCCCCCCCCCCCCCTCTAACTTCTATAATAATGGAGTGAAAAATCTAAAAAAATACATGCCTGTAGATCTTAATGTAATCCTTTAATTAAAATTGGTTTGAACGAAATCGGGTCAGTAGTTTTTGAGATACAGCATATTTTCTAAAACCGCAAATATAACTTTGTAATTCATACAAATACTATGAAAAACAAAGTTATTTAGCGTAGTTGTAAAAATTGTAAATAAGCTAGTTTTAAGAAATTTGTAAGGTGTTTTGTTTTTTTTTTTTTGTTTCAAATAAATATATTAAGTATATTATATTTATTATAGTTACAACGGAACCCTTCATGGGCGAGTCCGACTCGCACTTGGCCAATTTTTTGTAGTTATAGTGTATTAGATTGACACGGTACCGTGGACTTTGTCATAATTAAAACATAACCCTCCTTCTTTAAAAAGTTGCCTATAACCTTCTTCAATCGTCAAGCTACTTCCATACCATAAATTTCATCTAAATACACTCAGTACTTTTAAAGATTAGTACGTTTACTGACACAAACAGAAACTTCAATTGTATTTTTTATGTATAGAATATACAGTAAACAAGATACACATTGCAAACTAACTTACCACATTCAATTATTTTTTGCACAAAGACGTTTTCCTCAAGACTGTCCCCACTTCTCCTCAAAGCCTCCCCACAGTAGTACACGAGACATGTCCTCAACAGCGCGAGTTGATTAATACCCGGGGACGCGTTCGAACGAACTACCCCTGAGATAGTGACGGGTTGTGAAGTAAGATTGAGGTGATGTGGCAACTATAAAACGTGTAACGGAATATCCCTATATCTATTCAATAAAACTGAAGAAATTTCTACCAAATTATGGGTTTCATATATTTCTTGAATACCAATCACAACAAACGTGTCACAGCACTACGAAGGTCAATAACTTTCCATGTCACTTGCCAATAACACGATAATTCTCTTCGTTCTTCTTAATTTGAAAAATTCCGTCACTTATAAATGTATTGAAATTTCGAATAAGTTCCACACATGTGGACATAGGATTACAAAACCCTTGCCATATTGTTTGTTATCATCCAAAGAAGCCGTGCAGTTGGAATGTATATACCCTTTAAATTACACGTTGTATAGAGACCAGACATTTTAACTACGATAGCAATCTTTTTCAGTTTTTTCTTATTATTATTCAATTCAATTCAATAAACGTATATTTTAGACAGTGTCCATAGTGTTTGTAACAACATAACTTAAAATCTAGTATTAGAAAATACAGACATAATCATTGCAACATTGTGTGAACATAATTTCTTCATTAGATGGCGCTGAGAGTATATTTCGTTATTACATATTTAACAAATTTATTCCTTACTACGATTCGAGTCTTGCAACTATCTTCGTAGTTTCTTGTTCTCAGTAACTACTTCGGTTGTTCGTCAACCCCACAGACTCTGAACTAGCCACAAAATTTATTAGCCGAGCTCTGGCGCTTCAGTTTTACGAGACCCAACGTGTCGCGATTGTGAACTTAACTGGTTCAGGTCACCAATTTTCGATTCTCATTTGATACGATGGGAATTATTTCCCATTCAATTAAATCTACCATATATTTTCCCCATGTCTATCAAATCCATTCAAAGGTTACCGATAAAGGAACATCTTTAGCGATAAGATCACCTATTTTAATATCCTATTATTTATAGAACTCCTATTGTGATATGTTATGGTGTTCAAAAAAGAAATTTTATTCTATTCTATGGTATTGCATGCCACAGTATAAAAACGACCAATACCTAAATTTCCACAAAAGAAAGACTAACGCTCACCCAAAATTTCTTAAGCCTCTTACAGACAATCTATTATTACACTCTGAAAAAGGTCCAAAAAGACATGACCACACTAAACGAAAAACAAATTCCCAGCCAAGAAAACTGTGTACTTTTCATACTAATCGGCTTAAAGAAGAACTCCCAACGATCTAATCAGAACTTCAGTCGATTTAGTCTTTGTAAAGCTAATACAAAGGCCACAGGCCACGGAATGATCTTCCCGGCTGCTACAAGAGACGTCTTCTTAATATTGTTACGCCAGTCGCTTAGCGAAGTACCTACGTCGAGAAACTTCGACAGAAATCTAGAACGTTCGAGACACTAACGCCACCTGGCGGCGAGTAGCAGTACTGAGTATATCGAGAAAGTTCAACTGACTTCTAATACGTGCGAGACACTAACGCCATCTAGTGACAAGTATCGTAGTGCGAATAACTGTTAATTTTTATTTTTGTGTTTATTTAATTAAAGTGTTAATTTTGGTTTAATTGGTGTAAATTATTTCTATCCCGAACCCCAGCTCGTAACAGTATAGTAGATAGATAGATATACTTTACACAATGTCACGGAACAAAATTAGATTTTTAAGACAGAGTTATCATTTAGTGGTTCAAATTATTATTTTTTTGCAATGTGGGTAGAATTCAAATTATTTAAGTTTTTAAGCTAACATGGTCAGTTTCGGGAGGTACCTGTGTCTGATGGGTAAGGAAGAGACGCCTGGGTGTCACCACTGCGAGGGTCGCCCTGAGGACACAGTCGAGCACACGGTGCAGGACTGCCCAGCTTGGGCAGAGCACCGACGTGTCCTCACGGCGACAATAGGCGGAGACCTCTCGCGCCTGGCCTTGGTCGAGGCCATGCTGCAGGGCGAGAGGGAGTGGGAAGCGGTCGCCTCCTTCTGCGAAGCAGTCATGCTTTCGAAGGAGGAGGCGGGCCGCGTGAGGGAGAGGATGGCGTCCTCCCTCCAGCCCAGCCGCAGTGGTAGACGCCCTCGGCGTCGGACGCCGGCCGACGATCTCCGGCCACCGTAGGCGCGGGCATGCGGACAGCGAGTAAAGGGCAACTCGCTGTCCGACCATGGACCATGCCCGGGTCGACGGCGCGTCGTGTTCCACGCGCGCCTGAAAGAGCGTCAGCAACATGACGAGGCCCCCTCTGCAGAGGGCCGAAGCCTGCCGGGGTCGTGGGACTCATCCCGTTACCGTGGCCCCGGTACGTAAAGGGTTATTGAAGGAACACCGTGGATTTTAGTCAGTAAAAGTCTGACAGTCCCTCCCAAAAAACCATGGTCACTAACAGTATCATTAGAACTTAAAACGGGATATTTACCATGTCTATTTATTGTTTTGAGTTGCCGATATTTCGGCACTATTGCAAGCGCCATGATCACGGATGAACTGAAGTAATTGCGGGTGGAAGTTTATGAGCAGTCAAATCGGTCTACCCTCTTTCTCGTTCGTTTTCTGTTAGCGACACCGCTACCACTATCACATGTATCACTAAACACTCGATTCTGTTCCCGACACACAAAACTCACCGTGTCGACTCGCGAACTTTCTACGGAACTTTTCGGTTTTTACACTTTTACTACATTCACATTATTTACTGGCAATCATGTTAACCCCTCTAACTAAGCTAAATATGCTTGTGTCTGGAGAGGATTCAAGGTAATAGTGTAATGGCTGGGTTTCGAACCGGCGACCTCTCGATCACAAGTCCGATACCTTACCCATTAGGCAATTATTGACGCTTATTACAATCCTCCTCCTCTTCGCGTCGTGTTCCTCATTGCTGAGGGTCGTGACCGGGAGGTCAACTTTATTTTTTACTAGCTTGTGCCAGCGGCTTCGCCCGCGTGAGAAGTTTTTCCCGAGTAAATCCCGATCCCGTGGGAATTTCGCAAAATCCTTCTTAGCGGATGCTTACGTCATATCATCTACCTGCCTGCCAAATTTCAGCCCGATCCGTCCAGTGGTTTGGGCTGTGCGTTGATAGATCACCATGTCAGTCAGTCAGTCACCTGTGAGTTATATACAGGGTGTGGCGGAAATAATGGATAACCCTGTAACTGCCAGTAGGTCATATAATGGTCTATCATATATCCCAATTTCAAACTCAGGTGGTCAGGCATTTCAAAGTTATTTTTATTTGTTTATTTTTTTTTGAAAATATTGTACCTATTTTATAAAATCAGCTGCCGTTTCAACATTTAACGGAGTTTTTTTATTCTGTTTTTTGCGGTCTGCTTCTGAATGTTTGTGTAATCACACGCGTATGAAGATTTTTTGTTACACTCTAAGATGATTTCAGAAAAAAACACATAATACTTACTTTTTAGTTTTTTTAATTGAATCCTGTAACTTTGACTCCATACCCTGAAAAAAAAAATGTATCGCACAGTTATGGCCCATTACTTTAAAAAGTTGTCCATATCATGCGGATTCTAAAATGGTATCATAGTGGCCAGTATCGTACGAATGTGCAAAACTATTTCAGTTTGAATTCAAAAGGTTCATAATTTCAAAAAAATATTAAATTCAAAAAAATGTGATTCTGTATTTTACTAATCTTCTGTGTCATGTAAATTGTTGTAAAAACGTTTCTAACTCACTTTGACATTGCTAAAACACCACTCAGGTAATAAAAAACCCAGTCTCACTTTCTTTGGGATGACAGAGCTATTGTGCTTCCAGGCTGTGGCTTTTTATTGATTTACTTTAAAGAGCTTTTTACTTTAATAACGAGTTTAAGACTCCTTACTTAATTAGGTAATTATTTTACAGGTCAATTGATACAATAAAAAGCAATGTTCATGACACAAATGTATTTAAAAATCATACAAGATGTTCGAAATGAGCCCCATCGGCTGCGATGCAAGCTCTGCACCTTCTAATAAATGAACGTTTGATGCGACGTGCAAAGCCTGCCAAACTTATTTCCTGAGCAGCAGACTGCACACGTTGCCGCAATTGCTCCACAGACGTAATCTCTTCTTTGTAAACTTTTTCTTTTAAACAGCCCCAGTAAAAGAAGTCTAATGGGTTCAGGTCCGGCGAACGGGGTGGCCACAATATTGGCCCTAAGCGCCCTATCCAACGTTCTGGATATGTCTCATTCAGGTGCTCTCTCACTCTTGCCGCATAATGTGCAGGGCAGCCGTCGTTTTGCAGCCACATGTTCTCACGTGTTTCATTAGGAACGTCTTCTAACAGCTCGGGTAAATTATTTTGCAGGAAGTTCAAATAGCTTTCAGCATTAAGAGTCGGTGGCAGCTCAAACGGACCAATAATTTGGCCGTTAATTATTCCTGTCCATAAATTGATTTTCACTTGGTACTGCGATCGGTCTTGTCTAATTAAATGTGGATTTTCAAGCTGCCAACTGTGTAAATTGTGTATATTCAAATACCCGTCCTTCCTGCATGTAGACTCGTCACTCCAGAGGATATTTTCAAAGAAATGTGGTTGTTCTCTAATTCTTCTCAACATTATACGACAAAATTCTTTTCGTGCTCGGTAGTCCCTTGGAAGTAATGTTTGCACCCTTTGATAGTGGTAAGGGTACAATTCGTGACGTTTTAATATGCGATGTACTGTTCTGGTTGACATTCCAGTAAACCGAGATAAAACTCGAATGGATATGGTAGGATCTGCTTCTACTAACTCCATAACTTCTTCTTCGTTATTGTAGACTCGTGGTCGTCCTTCACTCGCGCCGCCCACACCTGTACCAGGTATTCTTCCCTCACAGTAGGCATTGTGTACGCGAATAAAAATTCGGTAATCAGGGTGTCGACTATTCGGGTACCTTTCTCGGTAAAGTCTTGCCGCTTCATTGGCGTTGCCTCTACATTCACCATAAATGTAGTGCATGTTGGCATATTCTACCGATGTGTAACGTTGAGGCATTGTCAACAGCGCACTTGCCACAACAGTCCGGGTACAGTAAGCAATGTCGTCGGGATCACTAAACAACGCAAGTCCAAATCACAGGCAAATCAGAGTCCGAAAAGAAATGCAGTAAGTCACGAGTTAGATTTAACGAACGAAAAACAGGGAGCAAAGGCGCGTGCGACTACGTACGACAACGAACGGGATCACACTGAATGATGTTATGAGGAACTATTGATGTGGTGATTCTAAAAAAAATACAGCTTGCCTTTTTCTATTTTGCACAATAGCTATATTGTTTCCATCGAGCCAGAATTCCAGGTAGCCCCAAACAAAGAAAGGACCGGTTTTTTTTTACCTGAGTGGTGTTTTAGCAATGTCAAAGTGAGTTAGAAACGTTTTTACAATAATTTACATGACACAGAAGATTAGTAAAATACAGAATCACATTTTTTTGAATTTAATATTTTTTGAAATTATGAACCTTTTGAATTCAAACTGAAATAGTTTTGCACATTCGTACGATACTGGCCACTATGATACCATTTTAGAATCCGCATGATATGGACAACTTTTTAAAGTAATGGGCCATAACTGTGCGATACATTTTTTTTTCAGGGTATGGAGTCAAAGTTACAGGATTCAATTAAAAAAACTAAAAAGTAAGTATTATGTGTTTTTTTCTGAAATCATCTTAGAGTGTAACAAAAAATCTTCATACGCGTGTGATTACACAAACATTCAGAAGCAGACCGCAAAAAACAGAATAAAAAAACTCCGTTAAATGTTGAAACGGCAGCTGATTTTATAAAATAGGTACAATATTTTCAAAAAAAATAAACAAATAAAAATAACTTTGAAATGCCTGACCACCTGAGTTTGAAATTGGGATATATGATAGACCATTATATGACCTACTGGCAGTTACAGGGTTATCCATTATTTCCGCCACACCCTGTATATTTAGATATATTTCGCTTCCTGCGCGTCTCGCTATTTGGAATCCAACATTGTGCAAACTTAATCAAACCACCTTATTAGGCTACGTCCTCGCGGCATTTTGCCATCGATTTATTCAAACTAAGCTGAAAAATCAATTTTCTGAAAGTCATAAATCTATTTAAAGACAGTCCCCAAAAATGCCTGCTGATCACTATTTATTAATTACTAATGGTTTAGATGGGAAGAAGAAGTGACGCAATCAACTCGCTAACTACACATGTGTATGTTACATAGAACTTGATTTTACACAATACTAGCCTCGCCTGCAGCTTCTCTTGACTGTCAATTTTTGTCTCTAAAAAATATCCTATGTCTTAGGTCTAATCTATCTCTATTCCAAATAATGACAAAAATGGTTAAGTAGTTTAAATGTGAAAGTGTAACACACAGACAGACAAAACTACCTTAGCATTTATAATAATAAAGTAAGTACTACGGTCTTCTCAGTTTGTTATGCGTACAGCTAAGGTGTGGAACTCTACCGGCTTCTGTGTTCTCTACCACACATGACATGACCCGTTACTTTAAAAGAAGAGTGAACAGGCATCTCCTGGGCTCGCTTGTCCCATCGTAGACCTCATTTATCGTGTACTATCAGGAAAAATATAAATAAATAGGGATGATATATACACATAGTAATAAGATTTGTAATTTTCACAGCTAAGCTTAACTATAGTAGAACATTTTGACAATACTGAATACTATTATTGCCCAATAAGCCACTTCGTTGCTCTATGACTGAAACTTTCCCAAGTCTATTTTCCCAACACGGCGTACCGATTAGTATTCTTTAGTTGTTCCGAACAAAAAGTCAAAGAAATCTTGTTGTTATATACGTAAGTGCTGTTTCAACTGTAGTAATAAAAGTTTTTGGTCGTTTATTATAGTACTTAGGTAATGTCGTCTTGGTGATTCGGTGGCATGAAAATGCTGTTTGTGGGCAGTAAAAGTATTTTAAGGTTAGACGATCTGAGTTTTTCTCTGCATACCTACACAATAATTCAGATATTATGCAGCGTTTACTTTTACTCTTAATTCTAATAATAGTTACATAGATAGATAGAATATACTTTATTGTACACCAATATTTAAATCACGCTTAAATAACAATATTGTAAATAAAATTGGTTACAGTGGCGGTCTTATCGCTGAGAGCGATATCGTCCAGACAACCTTTGGGAGGACTTTAATTTAGGATAATAAGTTTTAAGGTCCGTACAGTCGAATATAAACCTTCCGTCCTTCCGTCTTACTCTTGATAGATCTCTTGTGATTCTGTCTGTAGTACTTGCGTCCCCTTTTTAACTTCGAGTTTAAGTAAACATGTCCCGTGTCTAGTTGAAATTTTGCACATATCTATAAATTTTTAAGTTCTGTAAACAATAATGGAACTTAAATAAATGAGGTTTGAATTACTGAGTCGTTTTCAACTTTAGAAAGAAGATTTTCTAATTTTTCAAATATATTTTTGAGAAATTATACCGTAGTTTATTTTTTCGTTTTGGTTTTGTCTTTCCCGGTACCTATTGTTCGTCAAATCATTGAGATTTTAAAAGTTTTAAATCGAACTATACGTTACCTAAGAAATTCTTGCACTATCTGGACAGGCCCACTCAAAGCTGTATGCATCAAGCCTTAGACAGACACTTACAAACCAACAATCTGTACTCGTCAAATTATATGGGAACATAATTATAATTTGACCGGTACTACTTGTATGGACTTCAAAAGAGACCTCCGAGTTTGTTTCCGTGTTCCTTCTCTGGGTAGTCAGTAAAGAAACTTAAAAAAAGAAAGTTAGGCAAACAATGACATGTGTAAAAGTGATATTTAATACTCAATTTGCAAAATAAAGATCTAAATGTTCATTATTTTGCCCCTACATAACAACTTACAAACAAACTTTACCTCTTTATAATATAAGTACCAAGTAAGTAAGTACAATGAAACAACACTATCACCCAATTCAAAACATACCACACTGTTGCCAACAAACCTGTTTCTAATACAAAAGATACTCAATTCCAATGAAATTGGGTCCAAATTCAATGAGCATAGTATTGAACCTATTGAAGTTGTTCTGAAGTCTATTGAAAGCCAAATAATGAGGGTTTTATCCAGGAGCCTGGTAGATTCAATCGATGTTAACACAAAAGATGGAACCTGAATAGAAGCCACATAGGTCATTTTAAAATTTGTTTATTTTATATAGGTACTGTATATTAATAATAGTTTGTTAAGTTGAGTATGAGCGAGTGTGAAAATGCAATAACGCGATATATTGACATCGCTCTTATGATATTACCATTTCTTTTTCAAATAAAATCAAATATATTCTATTTCACATAGGTCTTTTGTATACTTTTTTTCGGCTGGGTAAATCAGTGAATGATTTCTCCTGCTTTGGGTGAAACGAAAGTGAGTGTCAGACTTCTACTGACTAAAAACCTACCCTATTCCTTCAGCTGCCCTTGCGTTTTGGGGCGGCGGTATTTTGTTAGAACAATAGCCCTATGAGGCCCCGTCACTAGTGCTGACAACTCTTTGAGGCGTGTGTGGAACAAGACGCACCACCGACCCGGGCATGGTCCTTACCTGAGGGATGAGCTACCCCTGCTCATCGTCGGCAAGCCCGCGCCTACGGTGGCCTGACGCCCAGGGCATCTCCCACGGTGGCTGTGGCGTGAGGAAGACCTTTGTCTCTCCCACACGTTCAACCGCCTACTTCGCTAGCATGACTGCTTCATTTCACATACGCCTACATGGGCACTTATAAACGCTCGGTTTCAACTGGTTGTTTTATATGGAAGAGAACCTGAAAGAAACGTTATTCGTACACCTTCACGGTCTTTACAAATACATCATCGCATACATAGTCAAGCGTAAGTTGCCTGACTACGTAAGTGGAGAATATTGAATGCTTGAAGTACTCAGTCAACCGTTACACGTATAAACGCTATAAACGCTTATCGATACCCGCATATATGCATTTATCTTTTTAAATTTATGTTTTATTTTTATAGACTAAAACATAGAACTACTAAGAATTTGACCGATGGCAGTGCTGCCAATACAATCTTAGTAATTAATTATACTACATTACATTGTTTTCCAACAGAAAGTCTTTATTTCTTCCAAGCTTTAAGAAACTCAACTTGAAATAACTACATAACAATAAACAAACTTAACTGAGACATCATAATTTCTCTAGTTATAACCACAATTAATTGTTGACGAAAGCCATCCTTATAAAGATGCCACTACTCGTTATTGTAGATATTATTAACGACACACTCAACCAACGTAATTTTCTACCACTAAAATGATATCATAAAAATGTACCACTTCCCTCCATCATATTATTAGGGTCAACTCCAATCGAGGCGTAACGTGAACTTGCGTAAATTTTCCATAACAGTAAAACAATTATTGTCAGCATCTTTCTAACTTTATCCCGTGTTACCTGGTATCGGGAATACAATCTTAGGTTTAAATAGTGAAGATCTAGACGGATACTATTTAATCCTACTATAGATAGTTAGATTTCGAGATATAGTGCAGGCGAATAATGCTACGTATCCTCTAGATAGCGCGTCGCACTAACATCTTAATCTCTCTCAACCAGGACACAACAGCGCTTTTCTATAATATGCCTCCACAGAATACTGCAGTACTTTGGATATACAACGTGTAACGGAAACCCCATGTCTATCCAAAAGGACTGAAGACAACATCTGGTATGGAGTCTCTATGCAAAGTTTCAGCTCAAAATAAGTGACTCACAGAATTGACCCCAAATTATTGGTTTCATATGTTTCTTGAATACTAGTAATAAGAAACGCGTCACAGCACTATGGAGGGTCATCACTTTCCACGTCACTTGCCAGTAAAACGATAATTCTCTTCGTTCTTCTTAATTTGAAAAATTCTATCTCTGGTATCAATGTATTGAAATTTCTAATATGCTCCACTCATGTGGACATAGGATTACAAAACCCTTGCCGTATTGTTTGTTATCATCCAAAGAAGCCGTGCAGTTGGTATGTATATACCCTTTAAATTACACGTTGTATAGCATGCTTAAGTACAGACAACTTGGAAAAGCTAATTGTTACCGGCAACGTAAATGGTAAACGATCAAGAAGACGTAGTCCAAGACGATGGGCTGAACAGGTGTCCGAAGTACTGCAGATGCCGATGTCTCAGGTTCTCTATCAAGCAGAAGACCTTAAATGGAGGAGCCTGTTGCAACGTTTCATTTGTAGTCACGATCCTCAGCACTGAAGGACACATTTGAGGAGGAGGATAGATAGTATCGACTACTACCAGAGATTATAACGTCTCGATATTACAGGAGCTCAATATACAACGTGTAATTTGAAGGGTATATACATATCAAGTGCATGGCTTCTTTGGATGATAACAAACGATATGGCAAGGGTTTTGTAATCCTAAGTCTACGTGTGTAGAACTTGTTACAAATTCCAATACACTGATACCAGAGACCGAATTTTTCAAATTAAGAAGAACGAAAAGAATTATCGTGTTATTGACAAGTGACGTGGAAAGTTATTGACCCTCGTAGTGCTGTGACATGTTTGTTACGATTGGTATTCAAGAAATATAATTATGAAACCAATAATTTGGTTTCAATTCTTTGAGTCAGTTATTTTGTGCTTAAACTGTGCATAGAGACTCCATACCAGATGTTGTCTTCAGCCCGTTTGGATAGATATGGGCTTTCCATTACACGTTGTAGACACACAAAAGCGGCTCTCCACAATATGCCTCCACAAAGTACTGCAGTACGAGGTCATGGCTGAATAATAACAGCCACACGGTTCGATAGTTTTGAGGTTAAGCGGCGCTTGCGAAGATCAGTTTGTGGATGGGTGACTCTTGTGTCGTGGTCTTACCATATCGAGATTCCTCCGTGCTTCGGAAATTGTCGCATGTTGAATGTACTTCTGATTTTTGGGTAGGACTCCAGAAAAAATGATAAATCGGTATAAAAAGTAATAAAAACTATTTGATAACATAGGTAACGAAAAGGTCTGCGGCGTCACAACAAAAACCACAGATGCATTTTGTAATTTTTTTTTTCGTTCATTTTAGCGGTGTATGCAGAACGTATTGCTACTTGCAACACAACCACAGATATTTATTGACCAATCCTGACCAAGCCCTTAAGTGTAACTGTCCGACTTAAGACATTTGGAGCATTTTTTTCTTATGTCGCACTGTGTAACTTAAGACACGCGAAAGGTTAAGCCGTTAGTCCCGGCCATCATTTGGACAAATTCAAAATTAAAATTCATATAAGTATTCAAATTCAGTACCTAAAATGCGTCCAATTTGTCTAAAAAATAAAAATGTTATATCATTAAAAGCACGACAATAAAATTACGGGGACACCAAATGTCGGGTTGAAAGCAACTAAATATCATCAATGATGAATATGTGCAAAAGAGACATTTGATTGGATGTGCTTGATTGGAAGTTTTTTGTGGTTCACATTTTTATTATTGATAGGCTCGTTTTTGACCACCAACTCACTGGATGGTTAGCGATGATGATTGTGGTGGAAGATAAAGCACGCTAGCCTAGAAGTAACCTATTTACTCTTGACTTAAATGCCCCCAGGGGTTATAGCTATCAGGATACGCAGACTCCGGCCGGGAATTCCACTCTTTAGCTGTTCACACAATGCAAGGATTCCCAAAACGTTTTCTGCGTATGGGTGGGATGTGCACCATGTAACGATGGCGCATGGCCGCTCATCGTGTAGTCCAATGCTGAGTCAAGCTTGGTGGAATTAGTTCGTGCAATTCTATCGCACATTCTCCAAAAAATAACCGATAAAACCGATACCAACACCGACAAATCTAAGACGATCGCTTAAAATGTGCGTACAATTTAACGTCTTAGTATGGCGAGACCCTAAACACTGCGTAACGCATTAGTAAGGGAACGAAAACGCTTTCAGAAGCCTGAATAATGTTCACAATAAATTGTCGTCAGAAAAAACCACTGCGCGTAGCAAACAGGAAAATAAAACTGTCTGATGACTTCCGAAAGCATTCCTGTGGTTATTGGTAAGAGATTTTTCATATAAGTTAGGTTGTATTGTGATAGTTTGAGTTTGACTCATCGTGGTGAAAGGATTAGTCAGCTAGACTGTACATTACCGATTGCTAACTGTCCAAGGTTTTGCTTCCTTGTCGCTTCGCTCTTGACAGAGCGGTCGAGGTCACGTTGAGGCTTCCACGTTGGTGGTAAGGGCGGAAACAGCTCTTCGCACGATCTCCCGCCATCTGTCCCTGTTAGCAGAGTGCTTGGCGCACTCAGATACGCCGCTTCCCAGTGCTGATTTCACCTGGTCAGTCCAGCGCATTGGTGATTTGCCACGCGACCTGGTTCCCTCCACCTTTCCTTGAACGACCAGCCGCTCTATAGAGTCGTTCCCCCGCCCAGAGACGTGACCACAGTACTGCAGTATGCGCGACTGTACTACAGCCAATAGACGCTGCGTGATGCCGAGCTCCTGAAGTATGGACACGTTCGTGCGGAATTCTGTCCACGATATTCTAAGCATCTTCCTCCAGCACCACATCTCCAGAGCATCTATCTTCCCCTTTTCCAACTCGCGCACTGTCCACGTCTCCGCCGCGTACAGAAATATGGGGAAAATTAGTGTTCGCACGAGTCTGACTTTGGTGGCTTTGGTTAATAGTGCGATTCCTCCACACTTTGCGTAATTTCTCCATCGCAGTCCTGGTTATGGCCATACGTCGCTTCACTTCATCTACGCATCCGCTGTTGTTTGAGATTAAAGCTCCAAGGTATACATAGGTCTGAACCACGTCGCAGTTCGCAATCTGGGTTACTTCGGGCGAGTTGTCGTTGACGCGATCCATGATCATAACCTTGGTCTTAGATCGGTTTATCTTCAACACAAACGGTCACTTGTCAACGGGCATTTGGCTAATACCAGAGCTGTTCAAGTAGCTGCATACTGGTCCAAAAACTCGCAACGAAGAAGAAAAAGAAGATTGTGATAGTTAGTTAGATAGTATCTAAATTTGAAAAACTTAATACTAGACGTCACCAAAGCACACTAAAATAAAAATAAAAACACAATACTGCACTTTTCTCAAAGAGTTGTCTCGGCATGGGTCCAAAGATTTACAATAAACTACCAAAAACTTTAAAAAGCATGACCAACATAAACCACTTTAAATCGCAACTTAAAAATTTTTTGATTGAAAAGGCTTACTACTCTATCAATGAGTTTTTAGATGATAGAAGCATAAAATAAAAAATGTCCGATCCACTTGTAAATTTGCTTATGATGTTACTTATTTGAAACAGTTTTATTTAGTTTGTAGTTTTTACGCATAATTTGTACGCCTTGCAAGGCAAAACATAGTGATACAACGCAAATTTTATACCATGTACTATACTACCTATGTTCAACAAATAAAATACTTTGACTTTGACTTTGACTTTGAGTTTTTGGACTTTGAAATATCGAATGTTCCTTTCTTTGTAGTAACTTTTTCCAATTATGTTTGGGTTGGCATCCAGTCTAACAGTATGGAGCTGACATACATTTACATAGAGCGACCACCTATGACGTCCAAAACCCAGTAAGTCACCCCTTGGCAAGATTAGTGTCAGAACTACTGGCTTCTAATTGCCCGCAACGAATGACAAAGATGTATTAATGACAGCTGAGACCAACGGTTTAACATCCTTTTTGGGACACAGAGGAATCTCAATATGGTATCTTGGTTACCCATCCACTAACCAACCTGGCAAGCTTTGCTTAACTTTGTAGATTAAACCGTGTGGCTGTTAATATTTACTCACGAGCTCCTTGTTTTATTTGTTTTGGTTCTACTCGCAAAAGCAATGCCACAAACATAGCATTATACAACGTGTAACGGAAAGGGTGTATACATACCAAGGGCACGGCTTCTTTGGATGACATCAAACGATACTGGATGGGTTTCAACTCAAAATAAAATACTCTAAAAATTGATACCAAATTTGCGGTTTCGTAAGTTTCTTAAATTGAAATCATAACAATCGTGTCACCGCACTACGTAGGTCAATAACTTTCCACGTTACTTGCAAATATCACGATAAATCTCTGCCGTAATTCTGTGTGCCTAGTACTGTATCTGGTATCAATGTACGTATTAAAAATTCTCATTACTTCCGAACATGTAGAGATAGGATTAAAAAACCATTCCAATATCGTTTGACATCACCCAAAGAAGCCGTGCCCTTGGTATGTATATACCCTGTCCGTTACACGTTGTAGATACACGATAACTGACAAATGCTTGCACTGTCTGGACAGGTCCGCTCAAATGGCCTTTAATAGAGACTTTGACCTCTGAGTTTGTTTCGGTGTTTCTTCTCAGAGTAGTCAGTTAGGAAACACCGACCTCATCTAGCTAAACTAAACTTAACACGCAAAAAAATGACGTGTAAAAGCGTTATTTATAACCAATTTACAAAATAAATATTTCATTTCATTTCATTAAAATTTTGTTCGGCTTTGTTCCAACTGGAAAAAATAAAAGCCTCTACAAAAAAATCTGATACTTGGTAAATACTTGAGATAAGTGAAAAAGATAGAAGACAATACAAAACAATAATACTTTTTCACTTTTGTGGTAATGCCCTATGTAAGACAGACTTGACTTTGTGTAAAGAGTTAAACATATTTGCCGAACTAAGAACTTCAAGGAGCTCGAATTATTTGACGAACAATACCAAAGTAAGGACATTTGGATAGGCCACATATCAAAAGATACCTACTCCAACTGACAGACGGTGCGGTAATGTACTCATGGGAACCCAGCCTCATTATAATTGGACAAAGGCTAGCCAGTTTGATTGATTTCGACGTTTATTTGAAATTATTGGGGATTACAATATATTCAGAAGCATATCACACGTTTGCCTATACAACGTGTAATTTAAAGGATACATACCAAGTGCATGGCTTCTTTGTATGATAACAAACGATATGGCAAGGATTTTTTAATTCTAAGTCTACGTGTGTAGAACTTATTACAAATTCCAATACACAATACCAGAGACCGAATTTTTCAAATAAACAACAACGAAAAGAATTATCGTGTTATTGGCAAGTGACGTGGAAAGTTATTGACCCTCGTAGTGCTGTGACATGTTTGTTATGATTAGTATTCAAGAAATATATGAAACCAATAATTTGGTATCAAGTCTTTGAGTCAGTTATTTTGTGCTGAAACTGTGCATAGAGACTCCATACCAGATGTTGTCTTCAGCCCTTTTGGATAGATATGGGGTTTCCGTTACACGTTGTATATTGAAAAATGCATTAAGAATATATAATCATACACTCATGTTCACGCTCACACGTTCTGTCACACAAACCTATTATTGTTAATTTATTTTTATTTGTATTTTGATATAATATTACAAAAAAAAATGAAATGTATATTGATATATGAGGGAACACAGGACCGATGAGAATTACAAAGGCGAGAGAGAAAAAAAGGTAGTTACTGTATTAAATGTTTTAAAAACACCAAACACACCTCCTGTATGGAGCACATGGATAAAATGTATAATTGGGTATAAATATATATGAGAATAAACCAATTGTTAATGGGGATTGCAGTATCATTATTCCCTTCCAGCAATTAATTATATTTCATAATTATAACTTAATATTATTCTTACTTCAATTCGAAATTATATTTATCACTTAATTATTTATGATAAATACCAATTATTACAACTTATAAAACCAATTCACAGAAATAAGTACGATATATTATGATCCTTATTGGAATAATTCAACCAAGTAGGTAAACCGCTGATATACAGGGTTATTGTTAAAACACTAATAATCTCGCAGGACTGTATTATCATAAACAACAACTTTTGTTCTATGACTTTTTACAAAACATAACACGTTTACCAAAAACAAACCTTCAAGATCCCTACGTTGCCTTTTGTACTATCAGTTTACCTACATTATTACTAGCGCTTTCTTTTGCTTCTCAGACTGCGTAACATTTAAAGCGTTCTATTTTTTTGTATGAATATCTAATGAAATAAAATATGATGGATTATTAAAAGTCATAGAACAAAAGTTGTTGTTTAATGATGTTACTAACATAGTCTTTAGAGGTTGTTAGTGTTACCAATAAACCCTGTATAATCAAATCACAACTACCTCTTAAGTTCTTAGTCACCGTACTCGTAGATGCATTCCGTCTACAAAGGCAAACTCTCCGACACCGAATCCAGCAAATAGACTGTCTATCTGTAGTTGTCTAGTTTAGGGTTCAAACAGGGTGAGAGGATTTCGCGGGGGAGAATACGAACGTAAAATAATAATAATTTTATAACCGAAAAACAAAAACATTCATGACGAAAACCTCGTAATAGCTGACCAAGAATAACATAATGTTATTTAAAGGATTTCGACTTAGCCTATGAGATTGTTGACATGTGAAATGAGGACTCGGTTGTCATAGTGCTGATTGTAGTATCTGCCAATGGGCTGATAGCTAATAGCTTCGACGGCCATCTAACGAAGCTAGCGTTGCACGGCAAACATCTGGTTACTACGGACTTTCTCTGGAGACCTAACCACCGGTAGCTTGTACCTTGCTATCGATACGGTAAATATATAGATAATAATTTTATTTCGTCAGCCTATTAAATAAAGGGGTATAATATAACAAAACATTTGTATTTCAAATATACGCTATATAATTACTAAAAACTTCTAGCACCCAAACTGGACACTGGGAACATGTCCTCTTTCGTGGGTGTGAATGTTTTTCCTTAGCAATACATAGAGTACACAACGAGAAGCCCAGCTCAGTAAAATATAAGTTCAAATGCTATGTTTATAACAAATTATACGTATGTATGTAAATGATAAAATTTCTCCCTCTCTAATCGCCCCCGCCTCCTTCCCCGCTCACTTTGAACGAGCATTAATCCGAAATTCAAACTGTTCGTTGGTTCTGTTTAAAGCACACGAATAATTTAGTTCTTGCTGTTTTAAATAGTTCAATAGTTGTACTTTGTAGAGTATTGATTGTAAATAAGACAAAAGAACGATATACAATAGTACATCGTTAGTTTGTCTTATCGTTAGCCTTTTATACAACGTGTAACGGAAACCCCATATCTATTCAAAAGGACTGAAGATAACATCTGGTATGGAGTCTCTATGCACAGTTTCAGCACAAAATAAGTGACTCAAAGAATTGATACCAAATTATTGGTTTCATATATTTCTTGAATACCAATCATAATAAACGTGTCACAGCACTACGAGGGTCAATAACTTTCCACGTCACTTGCCAATAACATGATGATTCTATTCGTTCTTCTTAATTTGAAAAATTCGGTCTCTGGTATTGTGTATTGGAATTTGTAATAAGTTCTACACATGTATACTTAGGATTACAAAACCCTTGCCATATCGTTTGGTATCATCCAAAGAAGCCATGCACTTGGTATGTATATACCCTTTAAATTACACGTTGTAGACCAACCTCGGCCAGCGTTGCTTAACTTCGGAAATTTACCCATGCGGCGCGGATTTAGCCACGATTTCCTATCAAAGATGTTGCCTTTTGAAATTACTCTAGAACCAATTTTTTGTAAATCTCGACACGAGCTCTCCAACTCGAAATAAGATAAATTAGAAGCCAACGAACTATACACTAACATTTATTACGTGAATAGTGTTGTGAAAGTCAACACTTGCCGACCACAGACTATAAATCTTAACCCTTCGCCGCGCCACAGATTTAACGAGCCAACTTCGGCTATTAGGAAAGTCCGTTGCTACTAAATACCTTCACCTGATATTAAAACGTTGAACACTCCTATTTACTTGCTATAAGCGTTTTAGACTTAAATATGGTGTGGTTTTACGGATATACAACGTGTAACGGAAACCCCATATCTATCCAAAAGGACTGAAGACAACATCTGGTATGGAGTCTCTATGCAAAGTTTCAGCTCAAAATAAGTGACTCACAGAATTGACCCCAAATTATTGGTTTCATGTGTTTCTTGAACACCAGTAACAACACAAACAGCACTATGAGGGTCATCACTTTCCACGTCACTTGCCAATATAACGATAATTCTCTTCGTTCTTCTTAATTTGAAAAACTCGGCCTCTGGTATCAATGTATTGAAATTTCTAATATGCTCCACACATGTAGACATAGGATTAGAAAACCCTTTTCATATCATTTGTTATCATCCAAAGAAGCCGTGCACTCGAAATTGAACTTGTAGAATGTTCCATTTTGTTTTTCGGAGGGCTCCTGCTCTGGGTGGAGTGGAGAACGTCAAACTCCTGCTCACTAAAAACCCACCCTATTCCTTCAGTTGCCCTCGCGTTCCGGGGCGGCGGTATCTCCTTAGAACATTCCCGCAACTGAATGCTGCATTTACTTGGATTTTCAAGATTTTGTTTTATTATCTATACTAATATTATAAAGCTGAAGAGTTTGTTTGTTTGTTTGTTTGTTTGTTTGTTTGTTTGTTTGTTTGCTTGAACGCGCTAATCTCAGGAACTACGTTTCTGATTTGAAAAATTCTTTCAGTGTTAGATAGCCCATTTATCGAGGAAGGCTATAGGCTATATATCATCACGCTAAGACCAATAGGAGCGGAGCACTAATGAAGAATGTTTCAAAATCGGGGGATTTTTTTTCCACGCGGACGAAGTCGCGGGCGGAATCTAGTAATATTATAAAGCGGAAAAGTTTGTGTTTGTTTGTTTGCTTGAACGCGCTAATCTTCGAAAGTACTGGGTGGATTTGGATGCAATTTGGTATGGAAGCAGCTTGAAGCTTGTGGAAGGTTATAGGCTACTTTTTACGCGACTGCAAAAAAGGAGAGTTATGTTTTTACCGTGATAGAATCCGCGGGAGCGAAGTCCCGCGTGAGTACTAGTATAAGATAAGATCATTTTATTTGTCCAAATATGAGTATACATACAAAAGAAAAGCATAAAAGTTATTAAGAAATAGTTTACACAGGTCGTCATGTTTGCCATATTTATACAATGGCATACAAATATGTAAGGTGTGTATATGTAAATTATAATTATTCATAATTTTGTATTAAATTACACAGCCAATAAAGTTATTTAAATAATTAATAAAAACAATTCAATTTTATATACCTAATTAAATAATTAAAATATCACAGTCACAGTTTATTTGTATAACATAGTCAAAACAAGTAAGTAAAGTTATTACAGTCATTTAAAGTAGGTAGTCAATTAAAAGTAAAAGTAATTATAGTCATTTAAAGTAGTCAATTAATAGGTAAAAGTTATACTAGTCATAAATTTAAATAATTCTTTTCACTTAAAAATCTCTTTTGGCTAAGAATTTTTTAACTTTCAATTTAATTTTAAGGTATACCAACAATTGCTTACACCAATTTTTACAACAAAACACATCTCTTTAAAACGTGTTATAGTGCAACAGTTACTCATATGTAAACACCACTTGATCTAATGATTGCTACAAGTCAGTTTCAGGTAAAATTATATATTCAAGCAAACTTAAAACTTATAGGTATTCAAATATTTTTATTTTTATTTAATTTATTTTATTGGGACATAAAACAGTTACACATTACAATATAAGTGTGTAGAAATAAAATGTATAAATAAGTAAACGTGTAACCCACATCAATGTCCGCGGAATAATATTTTAAGGATAAATTTAATGCGTGCGTTGTTATTACATAAAAGTAAAAAGTATCTACTCGATTTTTATATAGTGAGCATAAAAGGGCTATTCTAAAAATTCAATAGCCATCTTTTTGAACTTAAAGTGTGTAAGCGCGAATATATCCAAATCAATGAACTGGGTATTATACGTATCAACAATGCGTCGTAGAGGCGCCCGTGCACCAGCGTGAGTTCTGCACCTTGCGGTATGAAAAAGTTGAGGCACATGCGCCTCTCGACGCATAACAGTTCTAGGTACAATGTAACAAAGGTTATTGGTGATGTCTGGACAATCAAATCTGTTATTACACAGACCATGAAGCATCATGGCCATTAGTAGGCTGCGTCTTGACTATATACTGAATATATGCTACTTATTCCTGAATACTTAAAGTATCATTATTTTTGAAGCAATTATTCATTGTATATGAGTGGCATTTGATCAAGATCTGCAAGCTTTGTCTCAAGTATGAAGGGATCGGCTTTCGTTCAAGCTGGTTGCAAGTGAATACCAGTGTTTTACACTTAGTGACTATTTGCGATGACTTCACAAAGCCTAGCAATTGAGTAATACTTTATTTTCGTTTCATAGTCTCAATATTTACCTACGGGGTAGAGAATGTCACTCAAACTTTTTGTTCATAATTAGGGCTGCAATCACCAAAATTGATGGCCCCAGACAACGACTTCATAAACCACGGACATTTGAGTAAAATCGCAATCTTTCCCCGGACACCGTAGAAAAATACATTTTTATCTTAATGTTTATTTACGGTTTTCTGTAGTGATAACATTACCTATAGAACTTTAAAGTTTTTTAATAAGTAATTAGTGTCTTCCTTTAAATTTGGTACCTTACTTTTTGGTAACCGTAAGACCTACATGTGTCCGGGTTCGACCCAGACGCTAATAGGGAAAATCCCTCCGGACGCCCCCGGACGCTCTCCAAACTAGGACAAATCCGGGGAATCCCGGACGAATGGCAGCCCTATTCATAATACAACTAGCAGTCGCGCGGAGCTTCACTCACTTTTCACAATACAAAAATAACCCCTCTTCTTTTCACATGGGTGAAAAATTGCCTATAAACATCCTCAAGATACTTCAATAACAAATTTCATCGAAATCCACCCAGAACTTTCGAAAATGAGCGCGTTTAAACAAACACCCAAACACAATTTTCCGCTTTATGGCAAAGTAAATAAATTATTTTTGTAATCGGGGGGAAATCTCTTAAAAGACCCGGTCTTTGGGGATAAGACCGAGGACTATGGGAGTTTTACCACACTAAAACCACCCTGGTGGTCTACTATCAGCACATGGCGTGAAACTCCGGATCCTCTGAGAGGACAGTTCCGGAGCTCCCTGTGGAACGCTTGAGATCCCCCAGAGCAGTAAAAAGCAAAGCTGGTTTGCCTTTGAAATTTATTTGTAAGTTTGTACGAGGTGGTAGTAAGGTGTATTATATCTGAGTGCTATTATATCGAAATCTAGGCAGAAAAGTCGCGGATGAAGCGGAAGAAGAAGAATATAATCATTCGATTACGTTCCCACTGTTGAGAAATAGATCGCTTCTCTATAAAAGGGAATGGGCCGAAATCCACCACGTGGGCCCCGAACGAGTTCATGTATGTCATATAATTGAAATTGAAAACCATTTATTGGGTGATAAACACACACAACAACAAACAATAGAAAATTACAAACATAAAAAATAACACTAAGAATTTCGCTGAGCATGTCTACACCGAAAGGGTTACCAACTCAACATATGCTGGGCGAAAGACACCCAGCGCTGGTTTTCAGTTGGCACCCAGCAGTGACACACGAACGAGGGCAAATAAACTAATATTATTTGAATGTGTAGTGTATTAAATACATAAATAAAATGATATTGAAAGGTGTAATATCGTGCTACGTGCTAAAAAATAAAAAATCTTTTGAATTGTAATTTGAAACTCGCCACCAAAAAGCGCATAATCGTTCGATCTCCTTAAAGTGCTAAGTTGAGCTACGTGATAACTGACGAATGCTTGCACTGTGTGGTCGGGCCTGCTCAAATCTGTATGATTCAGTCCTCTAAAGAGCACCACGGGCATAAACCTGCATGGTTCTCATATGATTCGATCAATACAGATTGTATGGACTTCAAAAGATACCTCTGAGTTTGTTTCAGTGTTTCTTCTCAGAGCAGCCAGTTAGGAAACACTGGCCTAGTCTGGTTAAAGCCTACAATACATGTTGGCCGAGCGTAGGCCAACGCGAGCGTTGGCAAATAGGTACAAGGCAAGAAATAATGTCCACACGTTCGACAAGTTCGTCGAACGCCAATGCAGACGACCAATGTAGAAGAGGGTCTGTAGAGCTGCCTACACGTTGACCGAGCGCAGGCGAGCGCCTTTGATTTGTAAAGCCTGCAATACATGTTGGCCGAGCGATGTCGAGTGAAGGCCAATACCAACATGTAGACGATATATTTGCCTTGTCTTGCTATCTCTCGGTGTCACTTGCCTAGTTGGCCGAGTGAAGGCCAACGCCAACGTGAATAGAGCTCATTTGGTGCAACTTGTCTTCGCTCGCCGTTGCTCGTGATCACTTGCCTCACTTCGGATCGGTGTCGGTTTTTGGTCACAAATCAAAGGCGCTCGCGTGCGCTCGGCCAACGCGTGGGCAGCTCTACAGACCCTCTTCTACATTGGTCGTCTGCATTGGCGTTCGACAAACTTGTCGAACGTGGGGACATTATTTCTTGAGCCTGCAATACATGTTGGCCGAGCGTTGTCGAGTGAAGGCAAATACCAACATGTAGATGGTATATTTGCCTTGTCTTGCTATCGCTCGGTGTCACTTGCCTAGTTGGCCGAGTGTAGGCCAGCGCCAACGTGTATAGAGCTCATTTGGAGCAACTTGTCTTCGCTCGCCGTTGCTCGTGATCACTTGCCTCACTTCGGATCGGTGTCGGTTTTTGGTCACAAATCAAAGGTGCTCACCTGCGCTCGGCCACCGTGTGGGCAGCTCTACGGACCCTCTTCTACATTGGTCGCCTGCATTGGCGTTCGACGAACTTGTCGAACGTGTGGACATTATTTCTTGCCTTGTACTTATTTGCCAACGCTCGCGTTGGCCTAGGCTCGGCCAACATGTATTGCAGGCTTTGCCCTGTACCTATTTCCCAACGCTCGCGTTGGCCTACGCTCGGCCAACATGTATTGCAGGCTTAACGAGCAACGGCGAGCGAAGATAAGTTGCACCAAATGAGATCTATACACGTTGGCACTGGCCCCCACTCGGCCAACTAGGCAAGTGACACCGAGCGATAGCAAGACAAGGCAAATATACCGTCTACATGTTGGTATTGGCCTTCACTCGACAACGCTCGGCCAACATGTATTGCAGGCTTTAGATTACAACAAAAATTACGTGTAAAAGTGTTAACCCTTTGTAAAACCTATTTGCAAAATAAACATCTTTATTCAATTATGACATTATGTCTTCGAATTCAATAAATCAAGCTGGTTTCCTCAGTATGTTTTCCTACACCGATGTGCGAGCAATTGTGATGGTATAAATTATGCTGGTCTGGCCGGTAATCCCAAGAACATCACTGCTCTATATAATAAATTTGGTGCCTCCGTGGTCTAGGCGATTGCCGTGTGACCCGGTGGTCATGGGTTCGATTCCCGCGGGATACTTTGTAAAGTTGGTTCCAGTTTGGCTAGGATATTGTAGGCCTGAATCACCTAATTGTCTGATAAAAAGATGGTTCCGTGCTTTGGAAGGCACGTATAATCCGGTGGTCCGGTCGCCAAATGGCGGTCGTCAAAATAGACCACGTCAGAGGCCCTTGAGGCGGTCTAGAAACTCTGAAATTAGGGTGTATGGGGTCGTTAGACCTTACTACCCACACGATAAGAAGATTTGATTATCTGGCAAAGTACCTACCTAGGCAGTTAACATAGCTAGTCCAGATTCTACAAAAAAATATAATTAGTTCACGCCAGACCCGAAAAAGAATGATTTTGCATAAATCTTCGAGATTATCATGAAAAATTGCTTTAATTTAATAATATCTCAGTATGCCAGAAAATTCATAATCGGTCATGATGGAAGCCATTGGCTAAATGGGCGAATTTCCGATATCCGTCTGCCTACAATTTGAATAATTAATTACAATAGATACTAACTTTTGACAGTGGCTGTTTAAAATTTGCAGATAAGTACGTGGAAAGGTATTTTTTTAAAGTGCACTAACAATGTGGGTGTAATTCACATATCTTGTTAACCCCTCCAACTAAGCTCAATATGCTTGAATCAGGAGCGGGTTCACGGCAATATTGTAATGGGTGGGATTCGACTTTTTTCTCTTTTTTCCTGGGTGGGAAAATCATCGAATGACTTCTCCCGTTCTGGGTAAAGCGGAAGGGAGTGTCAGACTTCTACTGACTAAAAACCCACCCTGTTCCCTCAGTTGCCCTTAATGGGCCTACCACACGCACAAGCTTAGCCACAGTTCTGCCTGCGCAAGCCGGCTTGTACACGGAACACCGTGCGTGCGGTTGGTAAACCTGAATGACGCGCCAACCCCACAGCGCGGCCTGCGCATTTTTCGACTTGCTTGAAATTTTGCCTGCGCAAGCCCGGCCTGCGCGTACTTGCCTGTGTGTGGTTGGGCGTTCAGTGTTCAAGCCACAGTCGAGGCTAGTTGTCGTTCGGTGAGGTAGGTGTACGTGCACGTCCGTCACTCAAAAATGGCAGATTTGCGAATGTACAATCGCGACTTCTTGACTGAATTTATAACTCTTTATAAATCTCTGCCTGACTTTTGAAACACAAACTTTTGACACTTGAAAAATAGTAGCAGAAAAAATAGTTCTTCACTGGGAAACATTGTTGTTTCCACGCCGACGATTCCGAAAAAAATGTGGCCTGCGCGTACTTAACTGTGCCGTGTGGTAATGCCGTCCGTGTACAGTTTTTTCATGCGAGAAGCTTGCGCAGGCAAAACTGTGGTGAAGTTTGTGCGTGTGGTAGGCCTATAAGTTCCGAGGCTGCGGCATCTCGTTAGAACATTTCCGCGATCCCGGCAGGAAATGGCCTTATGGGGCCCCGTCACTGGTACTGACAGCTCTTCGAGGCGCGCGTGGAATACAACGCGTCGCCGACCCGGGCCTGGTCCTTACCGGACGGTGAGCTACCCATGATCGCCGTCCGCAAGCCCGCGCCTGCTGTGGTGTGATTCAAACCTGCAACCACAAGATCTCGATCACAAGGCTGACACCTCAGCTATTATTTGCCACTTATAAATACATTTAGTAACACGTTAAAACTACTTAAAAGCATCTTTATATCTGTATGAGGAGCTCGTCGCTAAATAATACTACAAGAGTCATTCTTCAATGTTAAGTGACGCTTTCTAAGGTCGTTTTGGTGGAGACCATCGTAATTTATCGAGATTTCTTTGTGCCTTATAAAGCACATTAATTTACTGGCTGTCAATAGCACATCATTGACAGTCATAAGGATTAGTCAGAAGCCAGAAAATGTGATACCAGTCTTGCCAAGGGAAACCATGTTACCCAGTAACTGGGTTGTAGACATAAGATAGGCAGCAAACATCCGCAACGTGTTTACTGAGAGTGACTGCCTATCTGGCTAGCGTTAACTAGCGAAGTGCTAGTCCATACTTCCATCCTAATCTATATATATAAAATAAAGTCGTGTTAGTTACGCCACTTATAACTCAAGAACGGCAGAACAGATTTGGGTGAAAATTGGTATGGAGGTAGCTTAGAGCCAGGAGACGGACATAGGATAGTTTTTATCCCGGAATTCCCACGGGATAGGGATTTAAGTGGGAAAAACATCCCACGCGAACGAAGAAGAAATGGAGAGTAGGGTAGGGGTAGGGTTGGTGTAGGGTAGGGGTAGGGTAGGGGTAGGGTAGGGGTAGGGTAGGGGTAGGGTAGTGGTAGGGTAGGTGTAGGGTAGGTGTAGGGTAGGGTTAGGGTAGGCGTAGGGTAGGGGTAGGGTAGTGGTAGGGTATGGTAGTGGTAGGGTTAGGGTAGGGTTGGGGTATGGTAGGGGTAGGGTAGGGGTAGGGTAGGGGAAGGGTGGGGTAGGGTATGGGTAGGGGTAGGGTAGGGTAGGGGTAGTGGTAGGGTAGGGTTAGGGTAGGGTAGGGTTAGGGTAGGGGTAGGGTAGCGTTAGGGTAGAGGTAGGGTGGGGGTAGGGTAGGGGTAGGGTAGGGGTAAGGTAGGGGTAGGGTATGGGTAGGGTAGGGGTAGGGTAGGGGTAGGGTAGGGGTAGGATAGGGGTAGGGTAGGGGTAGGGTAGGGGTAGGATAGGGGTAGGGTATCGGTTGGGTAGGGGTAGGATACCACGCGAACGAAGTCGTGGCGGGTCAGCTAGTCCATATCCATATCCATACTAATATTATAAATGCGAAAGTAACTCTGTCTGTCTGTCTGTCTGTCTGTCTGTCTGTCTGTCTGTCTGTCTGTCTGTTACATTTTCACGCCTTAACCGCTGAACCGATTTACATGAAATTTGGCATGAGAATAGTTGAGGACCCTGGAAAGGACATAGGATAGTTTTTATCCCGATGTAAGGTTCCCGCAGGATAGTTTTCAAATTGTATATTTGTTGCTCTTTCACGCAAAAACTACTGAACGAATCTCAATGAAATTTGGTAAGGAGACAGTTGACATCCTGTAAAAACACATAAGCTACTTTTTATCCCGGAATTCTCACGGGTTTGGGATTTACGCGGGGAAAACCTCCCACTCGAACGAAGTCGCGGACAAAAGCTATCTATACTTTAATACTAATAATGTAACTCCATACTTCCATATCCATATCCATACTATCCATACTTCCATATCCATCAATACTTCCAAGCTAATATTATAATAATACGAAAGACTAATATTATAAATGCGAAAGTAACTCTGCCTGTCTGTCTGTCTGTCTGTTACCTTTTCACGCCTTAACCGCTAAACCGATTTACATGAAATTTGGCATGGGAATAGATGAGGACCCTGGGAAGGACATAGGATAGTTTTTATCCCGATGTAATGTTCCCGCAGGATAGTTTTCATATTGTATATTTGTTGCTCTTTCACGCAAAAACTACTGAACAGATCTCAATGAAATTTGGTAAGGAGACAGTTGACATCCTGTTAAAGCACATAATCCACTTTTTATCCCGGAATTCCCACGGTTTTGGGATTTACGCGGCGAAAACCTCCCACTCAAACGAAGTCGCGGACAAAAGCTATCCATACTTTAATACTAATAATATAACTCCATACTTCCATATCCATATCCATACTATCCATACTTCCATATCCACAAATACTTCCAAGATAATCCATACTAATATTATAAATGCGAAAGTAACTCTGTCTGTCTGTCTGTCTGTTACCTTTTCACGCCTTAACCGCTGAACCGATTTACATGAAATTTGGCATGGGAATAGTTGAGAACCCTGGGAAGGACATAGGATAGTTTTTATCCCGATGTAAGGTTCCTGTAGGATAGTTTTCGAATTGTATCTTTGTTGCTCTTTCACGCAAAAACTACTGAACGGATCTCAATGAAATTTGGTAAGGAGAAAGTTGACATCCTTTAAAAACACATAAGCCACTTTTTATCCCGGAATTCCCACGGTTTTGGGATTTACGCGGCGATAACCTCCCACTCGAACGAAGTCGCGGACAAAAGCTATCCATACTTTAATACTAATAATATAACTCCATACTTCCATATCCATATCCATACTATCCATACTTCCATATCCATAAATACTTCCAAGATAATATTATAATAATTCGAAAGCAACTGTCTGTCTGTTACCTTTTGACGCCTAAACCGCTGAACCGATTTAGATGAAATTTGGCATGGGAAAGGTTTAGGACCCTGGGAAAGACATAGCATAGGTTTCGTCCCGGAAATCATTCCTAAAAGATGTAAAAATGGTGTTGGAATTTTGTATAGGGAATCAATGATGTCCCCGCCATCCCCACCCACATAATACACTTGACCGCTAAACCGATTTGGATGAAATTTGCTATGGAGATAGTTTTAGACCCTGGAAAAGACATAGGATAGTTTTTATCCTGGAAATCTTCCCTTAAGGATGTAAAGGGGTGTTGGAACTTTGTATTCCCCCCTCCCAATTTATTCAAATCGCGTATCCAAGAACCACTCATAACATTTTTTTTAAACTACACAACTGTATGTAGGCTATACAAATCTTTGTTTAGGGCTGGGGTCGAACCCACGTCATGCACCAGTCAACAGTTACGCCAACCGTGTCGCTTAAATTTTAACTAATCAAGTAAATAAACAAATAATTTCTATTTCAAAATCGGGGCAATATGCGTTTGCCCTTTTGAAAATAGGAGAAGATCGTGTGGCAATAGATGTCAACGGGATGATTTATTTGAGCTAAACTGAATCTGAAACTGAAACTGAAGCTGAAACTGTAGCTGAATCTGAAACTGAAACCAAAACTGAAGCTGAAGCTGAAACTGGAACTGTAGCTGAAACTGACGCTGAAACCAAACTGAAGCTGAAACTGAAACTAAAGCTGAAGCTGAAACTGATGCTGAAACCAAAACTGAAGCTGAAGCTGAAATTGAATCTGAAGCTGAAAATTAAGCTAAAACTGTAGCTGAATCTGAAACGGAAACCAAAACTGAAGCTGAAACTGAAACTAATGCTCAAACCAAAACTGAAGCTGAAGCTGAAACTGAAACCAAACTGAAACTGAAACTGATGCTGAAACCAAAACTGAAGCTGAAACTGAAACTGGAACTGTAGCTAAAACTGACGCTGAAACCAAACTGAAGCTGAAACTGAAACTGATGCTGAAACCAAAACTGAAGCTGAAGCTGAAACTGGAACTGTAGCTGAAACTGACGCTGAAACTGAAACTAAAGCTGAAACTGATGCTGAAACCAAAACTGAAGCTGGAGCTGAAACTGGAACTGTAGCTGAAACTGACGCTGAAACCAAACTGAAGCTGAAACTGAAACTAAAGCTGAAGCTGAAACTGATGCTGAAACCAAACCTGAAGCTGAAGCTGAAATTGAATCTGAAGCTGAAAATTAAGCTAAAACTGTAGCTGAATCTGAAACTGAAACTGATGCTGAAACCAAAACTGAAACTAATGCTCAAACCAAAACTGAAGCTGAAGCTGAAACTGAAACCAAACTGAAACTGAAACTGATGCTGAAACCAAAACTGAAGCTGAAACTGAAACTGGAACTGTAGCTAAAACTGACGCTGAAACCAAACTGAAGCTGAAACTGAAACTGATGCTGAAACCAAAACTGAAGCTGAAGCTGAAACTGGAACTGTAGCTGAAACTGACGCTGAAACTGAAACTAAAGCTGAAACTGATGCTGAAACCAAAACTGAAGCTGAAGCTGAAACTGAAACCAAACTGAAGCTGAAACTGAAACTGATGTTGAAATCAAAACTGAAGCTGAAGCTGAAACTGGAACTGTAGCTGAAACTGACGCTGAAACCAAACTGAAGCTGAAACTGAAACTAAAGCTGAAGCTGAAACTAATGCTGAAACCAAAACTGAAACTAAAGCTGAAACTGAAGCTGAAACCAAATCTGAAGCTGAAGCTGAAACTGAAACCAAACTGAAGCTGAAACTGAAACTGATGTTGAAAACAAAACTGAAGCTGAAGCTGAAACTGGAACTGTAGCTGAAACTGACGCTGAAACCAAACTGAAGCTGAAACTGAAACTAAAGCTGAAGCTGAAACTAATGCTGAAACCAAAACTGAAGCTGAAGCTGAAATTGAATCTGAAGCTGAAAATTAAGCTAAAACTGTAGCTGAATCTGAAACTGAAACCAAAACTGAAGCTGAAACTGAAACTAATGCTCAAACCAAAACTGAAGCTGAAGCTGAAACTGAAACCAAACTGAAACTGAAACTGATGCTGAAACCAAAACTGAAGCTGAAACTGAAACTGGAACTGTAGCTAAAACTGACGCTGAAACCAAACTGAAGCTGAAACTGAAACTGATGCTGAAACCAAAACTGAAGCTGAAGCTGAAACTGGAACTGTAGCTGAAACTGACGCTGAAACTGAAACTAAAGCTGAAACTGATGCTGAAACCAAAACTGAAGCTGGAGCTGAAACTGGAACTGTAGCTGAAACTGACGCTGAAACCAAACTGAAGCTGAAACTGAAACTAAAGCTGAAGCTGAAACTGATGCTGAAACCAAACCTGAAGCTGAAGCTGAAATTGAATCTGAAGCTGAAAATTAAGCTAAAACTGTAGCTGAATCTGAAACTGAAACTGATGCTGAAACCAAAACTGAAACTAATGCTCAAACCAAAACTGAAGCTGAAGCTGAAACTGAAACCAAACTGAAACTGAAACTGATGCTGAAACCAAAACTGAAGCTGAAACTGAAACTGGAACTGTAGCTAAAACTGACGCTGAAACCAAACTGAAGCTGAAACTGAAACTGATGCTGAAACCAAAACTGAAGCTGAAGCTGAAACTGGAACTGTAGCTGAAACTGACGCTGAAACTGAAACTAAAGCTGAAACTGATGCTGAAACCAAAACTGAAGCTGAAGCTGAAACTGAAACCAAACTGAAGCTGAAACTGAAACTGATGTTGAAATCAAAACTGAAGCTGAAGCTGAAACTG
The DNA here is from genome assembly GCA_943138885.2 of Tholera decimalis. Lineage (NCBI taxonomy): Eukaryota > Metazoa > Arthropoda > Insecta > Lepidoptera > Noctuidae > Tholera > Tholera decimalis. The sequence continues at coordinate 9,060,871 of OW964571.2, forward strand.
GAACTGTAGCTGAAACTGACGCTGAAACCAAACTGAAGCTGAAACTGAAACTAAAGCTGAAGCTGAAACTAATGCTGAAACCAAAACTGAAACTAAAGCTGAAACTGAAGCTGAAACCAAATCTGAAGCTGAAGCTGAAACTGAAACCAAACTGAAGCTGAAACTGAAACTGATGTTGAAAACAAAACTGAAGCTGAAGCTGAAACTGGAACTGTAGCTGAAACTGACGCTGAAACCAAACTGAAGCTGAAACTGAAACTAAAGCTGAAGCTGAAACTAATGCTGAAACCAAAACTGAAGCGGAAGCTGAAACTGAAGCTGAAAATTAATCTGAAACTGTAGCTGAATCTGAAACTGAAACCAAAACTAAATCTGAAACCAAAACTGAAGCTGAAGCTGAAACTGGAACTGTAGCTGAAACTGACGCTGAAACCAAACTGAAGCTGAAACTGAAACGAAAGCTGAAGCTGAAACTGATGCTGAAACCAAAACTGAAGCTGAAGCTGAAATTGAATCTGAAGCTGAAAATTAAGCTAAAACTGTAGCTGAATCTGAAACTGAAACCAAAACTGAAGCTGAAACTGAAACTAAAGCTGAAGCTGAAACTGAAGCTGAAACCAAAATGAAGCTGAAGCTGAAACTGAAACTGTAGCTAAAACTGACGCTGAAACCAAACTGAAGCTGAAACTGAAACTGATGCTGAAACCAAAACTGAAGCTGAAGCTGAAACTGGAACTGTAGCTGAAACTGACGCTGAAACCAAACTGAAGCTGAAACTGAAATTAAAGCTGAAACTGATGCTGAAACCAAAACTGAAGCTGAAGCTGAAACTGAAACCAAACTAAAGCTGAAACTGAAACTGATGTTGAAATCAAAACTGAAGCTGAAGCTGAAACTGAAACTGAAGCTGAAACTGGAACTGTAGCTGAAGCTGAAACTGGAAGTGTAGCTGCAACTGGCGCTGAAACCAAACTGAAGCTGAAACTGAAACTGATGCTGAAACCAAAACTGAAGCTGAAGCTGAAACTGAAACCAAACTGAAGCTGAAACTGAAACTGATGTTGAAATCAAAACTGAAGCTGAAGCTGAAACTGGAACTGTAGCTGAAACTGACGCTGAAACCAAACTGAAGCTGAAACTGAAACTAAAGCTGAAGCTGAATCTAATGCTGAAACCAAAACTGAAGCTGAAGCTGAAACTGAAGCTGAAAATTAATCTGAAACTGTAGCTGAATCTGAAACTGAAACCAAAACTGAATCTGAAACCAAAACTGAAGCTGAAGCTGAAACTGGAACTGTAGCTGAAACTGACGCTGAAACCAAACTGAAGCTGAAACTGAAACTAAAGCTGAAAATGAAACTGATGCTGAAACCAAAACTGAAGCTGAAGCTGAAATTGAATCTGAAGCTGAAAATTAAGCTAAAACTGTAGCTGAATCTGAAACTGAAACCAAAACTGAAGCTGAAACTGAAACTAAAGCTGAAGCTGAAACTGAAGCTGAAACCAAAACTGAAGCTGAAGCTGAAACTGAAACTGTAGCTAAAACTGACGCTGAAACCAAACTGAAGCTGAAACTGAAACTGATGCTGAAACCAAAACTGAAGCTGAAGCTCAAACTGGAACTGTAGCTGAAACTGACGCTGAAACTGAAATTAAAGCTGAAACTGATGCTGAAACCAAAACTGAAGCTGAAGCTGAAACTGAAACCAAACTGAAGCTGAAACTGAAACTGATGTTGAAATCAAAACTGAAGCTGAAGCTGAAACTGAAACTGAAACTGAAACTGGAACTGTAGCTGAAGCTGAAACTGGAAGTGTAGCTGCAACTGGCGCTGAAACCAAACTGAAGCTGAAACTGAAACTGATGCTGAAACCAAAACTGAAGCTGAAGCTGAAACTGAAGCTGAAACTGTAGTAACATACATAGTGAACGTAGTCCAAGATACAGATAATTTAATAAACCACGTTTATTCTGAATTGAAAACAAATATGAGGGTTAAAGAATGGCTGCGTGAAAGAGTAATTTTGGCACCAACTAACGAAATTGTAGGGCAGATCAACGAAAAGATTATGTCTCATGTGGATTGTGATGTTGTTGAGTATCTGTCCGTCGACATTGTCATGGATACAAAGCAAGTGACGTCGTACTCTGTAGAGTTTATCAACTCTCTGGAATTGTCAGGGTACCCCATCACATTATTTGAGGCTTTAACTTGATGTCCCAGTCCTGTTGATGCGTAATCAGGGCGCACCAAGGCTCTGTAATGGCATGCGGCTACAAATTACATACCTTGGATGCAATGTTTTCAAGCAATAATTATGACAGGAACAGCAAGCGGTGAAAACGTAATTATTCCTTACTTTCAGTTCGAAAAACACAAATTTCCCCTAAAAGCAGCATTCGCAATGACCATAAACAAAGCTCAAGGACTGACACTGAAAGTCGCAGGTGTACATTTAGAAAAAGACTGCTTTTCCCATGGGCAATTGTATGTGACGTGCTCACGAGTATTAAGCGTACAAAATCAACACGCCAAGGACGGGAAAACCAGAAACGTAGTTTACAAAAATGTATTGTAAACTACGTTTTTGGTTTTAAAAAGATAAATTTTAAATACTAACTGTCCGTCTGTTTTTGGGGATGGATGAACCGTGGTGATGGTTTTTTTAAATATTATATGCGTTTTTTAACCACCCAAAAAGATACGGTACACCTTTTTGGCAACAAGAATTATTGACAAGTGTAAATTAACGCGGGCGAAGCCGCGGGCAAAAGCTAGTATTATATAAATGCGAAAGTAACTCTGTCTGTCTGCCCTTCACGCCTAAACCGCTGAACCGATTTAGAAGAAATTTGGTATGGGAATAGTACAGGACCCTGGGAAGGACATAGGGTACTTTTTATCCCGAAATTCCCACGGGATCGGGATTTACGCGGGAAACGTGAACGAAGTTGCGGGCACTTTTCGCTAAGCTTGCTACTACGAAACCCTTTATGGGCAAGTTCAACTCGTACTTGGTCACTTTTATCATATATCGTATTATTAGGAAACACTGGCCTAATCTAGCTAAATTAAAAATAACACACCAAAAAAACTTGCCGTTTAAAAATGTTATTTAAAACCAATTTACTAAATAAATATTTCATTTCATTTCATTATCTGTAGCTTCTAGCTAAACAAAACAAAATCTATCAAACAAAGAGAACAAACCAATTTATAAACAATATTGATAATATTCATTTTAGCAAGAACTGAAATTGACAACAAAATATTTGAATATAGAACTACATAGGATGCTATAGTAATAAAAATGCCGTCGAATATTCAGTCATATTAATTGATTTGATAAAATATTGAATTCACAGTATTGCCAGCTGAAAGCTGGTGTAATTCCATTATTTTGATTGGTACAATTTAATTAGTATTGCCATCGTTACGCGCTGGTTTAGGGAATTTAATTAGGAGACGTGTTGCTATGATGATAAGTAAATGACAATAGTATGTGAGAATGTTCCTTTATTGGACACAAATAATACAAACTGTTAATTAAGATCGTTATGTTCTGAGTTCAGTAAAAGTACCAAAATTCTTAAGAATGAGGCGTAATAAAATCCGACAGATTCATTAGTTTATTCTAATTCCTACTAATATTAGAAATGCAAGTTTTATGGAATTTAATGGAACTTTAAAATAGTGTAGGATAAGGACTAGGCCCGGATAGCGGCGGCGCAGCACGCGGCTCGTTGTGTCACACGTGCGGTTCAAAAAGCTGTCAACACTTAACGAGTGACGGGGCCGGATAGGATCATTGACTGCCGCGGTTGCCACGGAACGTAAGGGCAACTAAAGAAACAGGGCGGGTTTTTAGTCAGTAGAAGTCTGACACTCCCTTCCGCTTCAGCAAAGCGGGAGAAGTCATTTATTTCCCTAAAAAGGGAGTACTTACACATACCAACATAGGATTATGGTATCCACACCCTATGTGGTATGGTAAATGCATATTAATATTATAAATGCGAATGTCTGTCTATGTTTACGCTTACAGGGTTTAACCACTTAACTGATTTTCATGAAATTTTGCATGGCGTTGGTTGAAGAAAAGTTACAAATATCAACCTCTATAGGGCTGAAAGTTTGTACAAAAAATCTTAGAAACGAAGTCGTTAGGAAAAACTAAGAAATAAATATTTTAAGAAATTACAAAGCCCGTTCCATCATCGGACTACAAAACTAACGGCGATGCGCCATCCTTACATACTGAACATCCCACCCATATGCACAAAACGTTTTGTGAATACTTTCATTGTGCGTACGGCTAAGCAGTGGAATTCCCTACCGGAATCTGTTTACTGATAGCTGAAACCTGGGGTGTTTAAGTCAAAAATGAATAGGTTACTTCTAGGTTAGCGTGCTCCATTTTTGCCCACATTATCGCCTACCATGGTGAGATGGTGGTGAAACGCGAACCTATTTTCAACAAAACATCGCCAGATTCGATTGTGTATCTATAGTAAATAAATAACAGTTGTATTTGATCACATAAATCATATTTTTCCTTTAATCAACACATCTTCAAGTCCACATGACAAGCGTTGTTATAAAAATCAGAAGCTCAGTACGTGTTGTGGATGCAACACGACGTGTGTGGCGTACCAAATGGGAAAATACGAGATATTGGTAAAATTCCAATTTCATACGAAAATGATTCATACTACAGATAAAAGTAACGGAAAGAACATTAAAAGTGTCGTATTTTTTGCTTATATGAACAATGTTGTTGGTCATAGTTTTAATGTATTGTGTAGTTCTTGTGTGCTTATGAAAGACGAACTTTCTTAAGGCGTTGTGCACATTGGCACGATGTGACGACATTTGGAGAGGCATATTTCCAGCTATTATTCTTTTAAGAATTTTCTTACCGGTTCTTCTTATTTACTCACACTGACGTCTTAGAAATAGCCACATAGGCCTATGTGAAATAAAATATTTTTGATTCGATTTGATTTTGGCTGTAATAATTATGATGGCGACACATCGGTACAGGTACCTATGGGCTTAGACGCATTTTGGTTTAACTTTTGTTTTACATAGCGTGGAAGTCATGGAAGTCAGCATCGACCAGCTTAACTTACGTTATTACTATGGATATACCGAAGCACAGCGGTAAGCACGTTAAGGCGTGCTTACCGCTGTGCTTCGGTATAAATGTTTCGGTATAAATATAAATGTTCGTGGCTGTTTGTTAAAAAAATGTCGCTGGTCGAAATACTTGCCCAATTTTAAGAAGCGAGTGGATAGAAACGCACGGGAATTACTACAAGATTACATATTCCTCGAAATCTAGCCACTACTAACGCTCTCTTGGACTCAATCACGGATTAAGATATGTTTGCGGATGAATGAAAGATAATACTATCAGATTATTTGAATTGTTGTGAGGAATAATGCATGAATGTGTTAAATAAATTATATTAATAATAATAATAATGTTCGACGTTCTAACGCTCTCTTGGACTCAATCACGGATTAAGATATGTTTGCGGATGAATGAAAGATAATACTATCAGATTATTTGAATTGTTGTGAGGAATAATGCATGAATGTGTTAAATAAATTATATTAATAATAATAATAATGTTCGACGTTCCAAAAAAGATCTGTCGACATGTTGGATAGACTACAAGAAGGCCTATGACTCAGTGCCTCATACATGGCTCATGAGGGTGCTAGAGTTGTATAAAATTAATGCAACTTTACGCACCTTTCTGATATCATGTATGGGACAATGGAGGAAAGTTCTTCGCTATCCAGGATGTCGATATATCCCAAGGTACAGCGAACCGGTAAGGATCGAGCGAGGTATATTTCAGGGCGATAGTTTGAGTCCGCTTTGGTTTTGCTTAGCCTTGAATCCTCTAAGCACACTGCTGGAGAATTCAAGACTAGGCTATAGGTTGAAAAGAGGTAGTCAGGTTATTTCTCACCTTCTTTACATGGATGATTTAAAACTTTTTGGCGCCACTAGTCTACAACTGACAGAACTACTGAAGGTAACTGAAACTTTCAGTAGTGCCATCAGGATGGAGTTTAGTATCGACAAATGTGCGATTATGCATGTAAAGCGAGAGGAGATTGTGGAATCCGTGGGATCTCAACCCTCGAATTCCATAAACCTGAGATCCCTCTCTCCAACCGAAACCTATAAGTATTTGGGTATGTCGGAAGCGTTAGGTATCAATGTAGTTGACATGAAGCAATCGCTGAGGGAGCGCTTCTTTGGCCGCCTAAAGAAGGTATTTAAAAGCCTTCTATCGGGCGGGAACAAGGTGCGTGCCTTCAACGGTTGGGTCATGCCAGTGTTGATATACTCTTTCGGCGTACTCAAATGGACTCAAACTGAACTTGACGCCCTGGATAGGAGAGTTCGTACATTGCTGACTGCATATCGAATGCATCACCCACGCTCGTCGGTGATGAGGCTGTATATCCCGCGGAAATGTGGAGGTCGAGGCTTTTTGAATGCTAAAACTCTCCACAACCGCGAGGTATGCAGTCTCAGGGAACATTTCCTTGCTTCCGAAGTGGGTATGCATCGAGATGTGGTAGCGGTGGACAAGGGACTCACCCCGCTCTCCTTGGCTAATGAGAACTGGCACAAACCTGCAGAGCTAGACACTAACGATCGAAGAAGGATATGGCAGAGTAAAGAGCTACACGGACGCTTTTTCCGGGCCCTTCATGGACCCGATGTAGACCAGTTAGCGTCCGTAGCTTGGTTGCGCTTCGGTGACCTCTTTGGGGAAACCGAAGGTTTTGTCTGTGCAATTATGGACGAAGTTATCATGACGAACAACTACCGGAAACTTATTGTGAAGGATGGCACGGTTGACATGTGTCGGGCATGTCACCGTCCGGGTGAATAACTTCGTCACATTGTCTCTGGTTGTTCTCGTCTTGCTAATGGAGAATACTTACATAGGCACAACCTTGCAGCCAAGATTATTCATCAGCAACTTGCTCTGAAATATTTTCTTGTGGAATCGGAAGTGCCGTACTATAGGTATGTGCCCGACCCAGTTCTCGATAATGGCCATATCACATTATACTGGGATCGGTCCATCATCACTGACAGGACTATTGTAGCCAATAAGCCTGATATAGTGGTGGTGGACCGAAACGAGAGGCATGATTGTTGACATAACCATCCCGCATGACGAGAACCTCGTGAAAGCCGAGAAAGATAAGCAAATCAAATATCTTGACCTGGCGCATGAGATTGTCAACATGTGGGATGTGAACTCGGCAGTCGTTGTACGGATAGTCGTCTCAGCCAATGGCTTAATAGCCAAGAGCTTCGACCAACACCTTAGGAGGCTCTCGTTAGTCGGCTGGATCAAGGGCTTGCTTCAGAAAGCGGTACTCCTGGACACGGCGAGTATCGTTAGGAGGTTCCTCTCTCAAGAGCCCTGACCACCGGTAGCTTGGACCCTGTTCCCGATACCGGTGGGCTACTATTTTTTATATTTTTAAATGTTTTTTTGTGTTTTATAGAAATATTTAAAAATGTAAATTGTATGTATATAATTAGAAATAAAGAGATAATAATAATATTCCACAACTTTTACACAACGCCATCTAGTCCCAAACTAAGCAGAGCTTGTGGTATGAGTACTAGACAACTGATAAACATACATATATATTTTTAAATACATACATGTTATAGATAAATTACACACAGACAACAAATGATCGTGCTCATCACACAAACATTTGTCCTGGGTGGGAATCGAACCCACGACCTTGAGCATAGCAGTCAGGGCCACTGACCACTATAATAGTGTTATTGGTTTTAAACGTTCTATTGAAATGAATAAATAAATATGAAATTTTCACTATTAGTTACCATCCCATGCCGAGATTCCTCCGTGGCTCGGGATGCATTGTTGGTCCGGGCGATCATTTGTAAATATTTGATAGTTTTTACGGGGAGTAAGAAGCTATAAAACTGCGTAATGGGTAGTGAGAGTTAGTAGGAATAAATGTGTCAGTGTGTTATAAAAAATTGCTAGGTCACATAATAACAGATTTGTAAAGTTTAAGGTCGAAAGTCTCTAGTCTGTACATGCTATTAAAAGTTAAATGTTATTATACTATTATATATATTGAAAATTTTATAAATTATAATTCTAAGTTGTAATTTTTTATCAGATTCTTTATTTTTGTTGTTGACTTTATTTAATTTAACTTAAAATAGTATGTTGTCATATTTTGTAAGTAATTTTTTTTCTTTCTATAGTTTTTGGTTTAGATTAAATACCAAATCAAATATGTATATCCAATTCCTTTATGTTACCTATATTTCACAAATAAATACGAGTATGTATTTTGATTCTGTAGGATATCTTAAAATGATAAAGCACAGGAAATCGCTTCCAAAGGGATATTTTTGTAATCGATCATGTGTATTCATAAAATACTGTCTTCAATAGTTCTGCCTTACAACGGACAGACCTTAACAAGACATTTAACATTACAACTCCACACGACTTCACATCAAACGGCGTCAATCCGTCGCACCCCTTATCCAGCCTATAACTTTTTGCAATAAAAGAACAATATCTCCTGGCGCCGTATTTATTTTGTAGAATCCATCGATGCGAGAAAAGTGCGGTTTTTTCTTATGAACTGCATAACAGAAGGTCAGGTCCATACAACACATCGCTTCACAAGTAATAATAATAGATGATATGTTTGTGGGTTAAGAAAACCCTTAGAGAAATATTAAATACCTTAGCATAAGTATACATTTAAAATGTTAAATTTAGGTTTTGTTTTACTAAAACAAATATGATAGTAGATCGAATCTAAAACTATGTTAGTAAAACTATTTCTCACGAAGCGACGAATTCGTCTTGCGCTGTGTGGTGGCAAGTAGCTTTCTGCGAAATCTCATGTACACGACAACTTTCGGTCAAAACTCTTCTTGAGAAAGGTGTCCATTTGACGTACTTATCGGAAACCGTACCTACTCCAATCGGCCTCGAGACTGGGCATACATTTCAGATCACCGTGCGTACGCATCTGTCTTTGGGTTCACTTGTTTTCACTCTTTGTACGTAGTTGATTTTCTAAAAGTAGATCTGTTATGTGGTATGGTATCCCTGCTTGTGGAACGTAGCTGGTACCAATAAACGGGGAATTTTATGCCGTTTTACAGTTGAACGCATTGCTGGGGATAAATAAAGATTCGAATTTTGTAACAGACAGGGAAACGGTTTTGCCATCAATAAATGTTTATGTATTATTTTGTTTATTTGGCATACCTATATTTGAAGACACCGATACAAAATTATGAGAAGACATCCAATAGATTTATGGACTAGTGAATCAATTTCTTAATAGTAAGCACATCATGCCTTCTATATGAGTTGTATGAAAGCCTACTTACAATATGGTGGATACTTACTTACTCCCCGAACGTAGCAAAGTTTTCAACAACTTCAAAATTAAAAACGATTCTTTTATAAAGAATTATAATATTACATTATTTAAAATAGGAACCGTAATCAATATTAAAATTATAACCAAAATGAAAATTATAAGCAATTCTTGTGTCTTGAAAACAGAATGACTGAAATTTAAATTAGGATACCAAAATCTATATTAAAATTATACCCAAAATCAAAATTATAAGCAATTCTTATGTGTTTAAAACAGAATGACTGCATTTTACCTTCGTTACATTTTCTCAATTAAGAGTAACTAATATATAATTTCCGCAAGGAATAGGTAACTCTTTTAATACTTCCCGTGATTGTTGCATGCTGCTGTAAAAACCAACCTTTTTCGTCGCGAGGTGGAAATGCTCATGATTGACCTCCGGACCTGAGCAGTCGAAGGGATCTGTCAGTCTTTAGTGACTAAACCCGAAAAAGAAGAAAGAAAATCATTCATTTGAAAAATAATATTACATTATTTAAATTAGGAACCGTAATCAATATTAAAATTATACCCAAAATCAAAATTATAAGCAATTCTTATGTGTTTAAAACAGAATGACTGCATTTTACCTTCGTTACATTTTCTCAATGGGGCGTGCAAGTGAAAGCTAATCGCAGATGGCGCCACCACCGTAAGAACTTTTGTCACTGTCAGTGTTAGTTAGACTGTGAGATATTATATAGTTATCTGTATCATCTGTGGTAATATTTTTTATTTTCATTTCATTGATTTCAATTGATTTCTGTACAATTTTCCGATTAAAGAACATAATACATGTTCTTTAATCGAAAAATTCTCAATAACTGTCTCTAATTTAGGAATTCATTACTGTTCCATAGAGAAACTGCTTTGATATTGGTAAGTGTGCTACTAGCACCACTTTGACAGTTGCACGCCCCATTAAGAGTAACTAATATATTATTTCCGCAAGGAATAGGTAACTCTTTTAATACTTCCCGTGATTGTTGCATGCTGCTGTAAAAACCAACCTTTTTCGTCGCGAGGTGGAAATGCTCATGATTGACCTCCGGACTTGAGCAGTCGAAGGGATCTGTCAGTCTTTAGTGACTAAACCCGAAAAAGAAAGAAAGAAAATCATTCATTTGCCATCAGTACATCAGGCAAATACTGTCTGATGCTGTGCTGGGAAAACCACCCTTTATTAGGTATAAGAAATCATCCAATGACTGCCTCCCGATCTGAGCGGAGCGGGAGGGTGAGTCAGACTTTTACTGACTAAAACCCATCCGTGTTCCGTCATTTGCCCTTCGTGTTCCGAAGAACCCCGGCAGGTGAAAACCACCCTGTGTTTCCTCGCACACTTACAACTTAATAATTTTCAACCCTCGACGCGTCAACAAATTAGTGCCAGCCCACCTGAGTGGGCCTCGTGTGGGGAAGATTAAAGTGAGTTGAAACCTAAACTACACACATCAAAAGTGTCTAGGGATCAACATATATTTTTGCAATAACTTTTCTCCTGATTGATATTAATTAAAATTTTCTTTAAGGATTCATCAAATAAAGTGTTTTCGTTTGTCACAGTAACGATAAACCAAGTCACCTTTGCATTAATAAAGAAATTTGCCATTTTCCTAATAAAGGGATTTTTGACATTTGAACCACTAACATTGAAGTTCGAAAAAAAGACTGAAATAACAGTTTTCTTTAAAATTTTATTGGGTAACTTAAACAATTAATAATCCGTGTTTCTACCGCGAACACTAACAACACAAGAACATCGGTTTGGCATACTCAAAATGAGTTCATCCAAATCACGCTGTGGAATGGCCGCCCATGTTCGTTGCAACAACAAAAAAAGGTCTTCTTGCGACTGGATACCCTCCATATTCGGCAGAGCTCTTCTCTGTAGCATATCCCATGCATGCTCAATCGGGTTCAAGTCTGGAGACTGAGCAGGCCAGAGCAGGACATTGATGTTAGCTGCGGCGAGAGTCTGTCTTACAACTCTTGCGGTGTGCGGTCGTGCATTATCATGCATTAACTGAAATAAGTGACCGATTTGCACTTGTAGAGGAACGATGACGTCAGATACAATCGTCTCAGCATAAATTTGAGCGTTGAGGTTGCCTCTGATCCAAATCAACTCAGTTCTTCCGCCGATCCAAATACCCGCCCATACCATGATGGTTCCACCACTATAAGGATGGACTTCCTGGCAGGATTTTAATCGCTGTTGGCGTCCAGGGGTTCTCCAGTGTCGTATACGTCTTGTATCCGGTCTCATACCAAAACGAGACTCATCAGAAAAGCACATGAAACGCCATTGTTCTTCTGCCCAATTTCTGTGTTCAAGAGCCCATTGATATCGAATCCTACGATTGTGCATTGCTATAGGTGGTACCCGTAGCGGTCTTCGGGAATGAAGGTTCACTTCATGCAAGCGGTTTCTGACTGTTTGGTCGCTAATTAAGTTCCCTGAAGAGTGATGAAGCCTCACGGCTAACATCATGGCGGTTATTGTTGGAGCTCTTCGAGTTAAGATTTGAATGTATCGGTCTTGTCTCCGTGTGGTGCAGCGATACCGTCCTCCATGGCGCTCAGCCACGGTACCAGTGCTTCGGTAACGTGTCCAAAGTCGACTGATAACACTCTGACTTGTATTCAGAGCTAAAGCCACAGTACGTTGCCGGGAACCAGCTTCTATCATTCCCACGGCTCTGAGCATTTCTTCCCTGCTTAATAGACGTCGCCGCTCCATAATAACGTTGGTTTTAATCAGTAGTAGGGAAACAGTAGCACTAATAATGTCTCCAATGCGTTGTATGTTTTTATAGGGAAAATATTGACAGCTGATTTTCATCTTTTACTCGAATTTGATTAACAGTTCCTGTTTCAAATTATGAAATGCACCAAAAAGGATCCATATAAATTTATAAAATCATAAATTTATTACAAAGCCACATCTCAATCTCAAGAAATCCGCATAAAAATGCTTGATCCCTAGACACTTTTGATGTGTGTATATCCAAAACTAACCTAACTATTAGTATTGCCATCCACAACTACGTAAATAATTGAGTTGAAACCTATCTGATATCCATAACCCTGTTACTAGGTAACACAATATCCTTTAGCAGTTTAGCACAGTCAGTCACTGCTGTCTAAATGTTCGGGATTCTAACACTACACGTATTGTCTGTTAGAAAATGATATGTACAAATATCTAAAAGCTGACAATCTTAGCGAGCTTAGATGATATTTCGAGCCAAGGAAAGAATGTCTTTTTAGGGTTCCGTAGCCGAATGGCAAAAAATTGGCCAAGTGCGAGTCAGACTCGCCCATAAAGGGTTCCGTAGTAACTATAATAATATAAAATAGTATATATATTTATTTGACAAAAAAACACCTTAAAAAAATTCTGAAAACTAGCTTATTTACATTTTTTACAACTACGTCTGTCTGTCTGTCTGTCTATCCATCCGTCCGTCCGTCCATAAGTCACAGCCATTTTATTCTGAAACTATTAGGACTACACGTGTGAAACATAGTAGGTAGATGTATTCTGTGAACCGCTTTCCAATATTAAGAAAAAAAAATTAAATAAAGTGGGCGAAAAAAATATTTTTAGTTTTAGTTCCATGTATGGGGACATGGAACTAAAACTATTTTTTTTTTTTCATGAAACTGTGCGTGGTATATAAATACCACGCACAGTTTCATGAAAAAAAACTCTAACTAAAACTAAAACTAACTAAAACTGTCTATAAAGACAGGTCTTAAAAAATTACTTTAAGGTTTTTAAAACCACTTGTTCATAAATTAATCGTTTAAAAGATATACGCTTCCAAAGTAGTAAAATGTGTCCCCCCCCCTCTAATTTCTATAATTATAAAGTGTTAATCAAAAAGAAATATATGCTGTAAGTGGATCTTAATGTAAGCTTTTAACCAAAATAGTTTAAATGGGTAGTTTAAATTAGTAGTTTAAATGAGATCGGGTCAGCAGTTTTTGAGATACAGCATATTTTCTGCAAATGCTAAACACTATAAAAAATAAAGCATATTGCTATTATTACGTTTTATTCTTTAAATGTGACTCATGATGTTGAATACAATAGAATAGAAAAACTTTTATTGTAAAAACATGAGTATACATCAAATGTGTAAGGTCTTAAAATGAAACAGTTAGATCTACATGTTTTGCCATTCATGGCGTACAAAAACAAAATAATTCCGGTTTACAATAAACCAAAAAAATAAAATAAAGACAATTTGAGTTTACACAGCAATGGTTTCAATTTTGATGGATGCAGAGGTAGAGCAAGACCAGCAAAAAGATGGATAGTGAGACTAATGATATGATACGAAAAGCAGTAAATGATGCCGTGACGTCTGACAGAGGAGAATGGAAGAAGAAAACGTGTTGCGCCGACCCTAATTAAATGGAACAAGGGCAAGAAGATAATTTTGTACTCAAATATTATAATTATGTTGTATCCTAATGTATTTTACTGTGTGTACATAAATAATAAAATAAATAAATAATCAGTCAATAAATTTAATTATAATCAGAGGTGAAACTTAACTCTAAACTCGCCAAACTTTTACGTTCTCTTATGATCACAATGATTCTTCTTATGTACAATAATACACCATTATATAGAAATTTACAACATAACATAATATAATCAAGGTACTGATTATAATACAACAGAATGTTTATTGAAACCCTTACAATAACATAAATTCTCTAACAATACAATAAAAGACTATCACATCCACACACCACAAACACGCACCTCTCCACACACATTCATTACATAATATTCTCTACTCAACGTTAACTTACCAACCGCTTAGCTTTAGTTATAATAATTGTTTTTCCTATTTATTTTTCTTATAGTTGTTATCAATCGTTTTAATATCATATTTACTTGAAACAGTTAATATGAAAAAAATGTCCAGTGACAAAAAAAATATCGGTAATACAGGTTTTACCTTAAACAGACACCAGTCTCTATGTAATGTGCCATAACATTGTAGTGTGTTCGTTCTTGAGAAATAAATAAAATTGAACTCAACAATATTTTTGAGTGCAAATGTTAAAAAAAAAAAAATACAGGCCGTGTCTACATCGTAGGCCCAGTGCGGTTTAGCGGATGTTTTCGAATTTCTGGTCCTAGGACAAGCTGAGCTTACAGACTAACTGACAAAGGCTTGCACTGACAGGACGGGTCTACTCAAACCTGTGTAGTTCTTTCTTCAAAAGGCCATTTCAGACCAATCTACATCATTCTCATAAACTATTGTAAATATGTGAACTATGTAGGTTGTTTTATTCGAGTTAAACATGATTGTCTGGCAGTTTGAGTGCTTTTTACGGCCTACCCAAACGTTCTTACCTTGGTATTGTTCGTCAAATCATTAAGCTCCTTGTTTTAAGTTGAGCTATACGTTAGCTGATAAATGCTTGCACTGTATGAACAGGCCCACTCTTTGTGAGCATCTTTCCTCAAAAGATCGCCTCAGACGCTAACCTGCAAGGTTCCCACATATTTTTAACCAGTACAGATTGTATGGACTTTAAAAGAGACGGACCCCTGAGTTTGTCTCGGTGTTTCTTCTCAGGGTAGTCAGTTTGGAAACACCGGCCTCGTCTAGGTTAAATTTACAAAAAATTTTTTTTGCAAAAAATAGAACCGACTTCCATATCAAAACACTACAAAGGCAAAAATAACTTTAATTTCGGAAGGCGGTGTCAAAAACGAAAATATATACAAAACTAAAGACATCGCCTTCCGAAATTAAAGTTATTTTTGCCTTTGTAGTGTTTTGATATGTAAGTCAGTTCTATTTTTTGCAAAATAATTTTTTTTCATGCTTTTTGTGGGTCGGTTTGTAATTTATCTAGTTACAAAAGCCATAATGTCAACAACTTACCACCTTTTACAAAATATTGCTTTTCCCGATGCATAGCCGTTAATTTTTGAGGAGTTCTCCTGGTACTTGACCATCAACTCTACATCACCATATGTATTGTAATGAGCATAAAGTGTTTAACATCCGTACTCAAGTAATCGAATCGCAGTCCACGAAATACTTATTATTGAGGAGTTTCAGTGGCCATCTGTGGTCTTCATCATCAGTTCCACTTCCCCAAATGGTACTTTTCAGAAGCAACTGCTCAAGGTACTATAAGAAATACCCAAAACGCTATAGGTGTGCCTATAATATTTGAAGAGTTCCCTCGATTTCTCCAGGATCCCACCATCAGATCCTGATTTCGTAACCAAGGGACCAACTAGAAACTATACCCATTCAAACGCAAAAAGATTTTTTCAAATCGGTCCAGCCGTCTCCGAGATATGAGGTAACATACATACAAAAAAAAAAAAAGTTCAAGACGAATTGTAAACCTCCTCTTTTTGAAGTCGGTTAAAAAAATGACGTGTAAAAGTGTTATTTAATAACCAATTTGCAAAATAAAGATCATTTATCAAGCCGGTTTCCTCACAATGTTATACAATGTATTTAGTTCTATTAGCATTTATAGTATTTTTTAATTATGTCTTATGTGATACTTTATTATTTTTCATTTCTTCTCTTTATAAATATTTTGTTCGGGGAGAAATTCGAGTTTAAAATTTGAATCGTCGCGACGACTCGAATTTTAAAAAGTGGAACGTGGTATATTATACTTACATTTTTTTATGCACCTGCCATGTTATCTCTTGGTCACCCATGGTTGACTGGTAGAGAATGCCTATGGGATTACATCCGCCTTTGTACCTTTTGTGTTGCATAAAGTTTTAATAAATAAACAATACAAAATTATTTATTTATGCATTATATACTTTACTAGCTATTGCCCGCGACTTCGTTCGCGTCGGAGGTTGTTGTGGAAGATACTCGAAGGACCGTGTGGCGGGGAAATAATTTTGCGGGCAATGAAGTATTGAACACACAGTACTGAGTTGACCAGGAGTAGGAAGAAAGGTTGATGGACTTACTTGGATGTTCTGGACCTGATTAGTTTGAGTAGAAGACGCACGTGGATTGAATCACTTTCTTCTTCGGATGTTTAATCACTTCACTGTAGTCTTTATTTTGTCACACGTGTGTTTCCAATACGGGTATTTTGATAGTTATAGATATACAGCGGTATTTAGTTAATCTCGGCTAGGCGCGGGTGATAACTTGCTTAACGGGCAAATCGCGTGGATAGTTTCTTCTGGAATGCTCCGAGACACAATATGGCGGAGGTAATTATACCGTCTCGAACCATAGAATCTGCTCGGTAATTGGTTAGCGATGAATGTGCCAATGGTGGCGCGTGCGGCGAGCATTTCTTCTCTGATTTGTGGGAACAGGATGCTAGGAATGGACATGATTGGTCAACTCAAAACCGCGGTAAAAATATGAAACTGTATTCTAATATGTGATACGTTTGGATATATGTTAGTAGAAAGTTACAAACTAAATAACTTGCGCAAGCAGAGGTTTTTCCCGTGTAAATTCCGATCCCGTGGGATATTCCAAAAATCCTTTCTGACTGCTCCCCTACACACCCCCAGAAACATACATGCCAAATGTCAGCTTCTTGCGCCCTGTAGTTTTGGCTGTGCGTTGTCTGTCAGTCAGTCAGTAACGGAAGCGTTTTATATAAAGTGATACCTTACAATATTTCTATTCCGCTTCCGACGCTCGCCCGCGACAGTCGTGCCGCTCCGCGCTCTCGATCGTTCCGTGCCTGAGTCATCGCTCCGTTCGTCACGCCCGCCGTGACGTCACTCGTAGTCGCCGACTACGACGCCTGGTCCGGATCCGCCTTTTTCGAGGCGGTGAAGGATATTGTGTTTCTCTAACAGAGAATTGTCAAAACAATTTGGTTTGGCCCCTTCAGGGTAAAACCACAGTTTCGTGGTCCTTGGTTGGAAACCTCACGGTGTCAACAATACCAAGGGGGTGCTGACCCGACGCACCCGCTGATCCCCTTCAGGGTGAAGCAGTCAATTGGAGTCGAGTGCTAGGTTTTGGACTTGGGGGATCTCCTAGTCAAACCTAGTTACTGAGTTTCCTTTTCAGCTACACACCTAGTGTCGGTTGGGTGTATCTACCCCTTCGCACTAGACCCAATAGGGCCCGGTTCGCACAATAAGACTGGCGACCGGTTACAAGCTTAGGGCTCACCATTAGGTACTCACCTCCCAGTCTCTACCCGACTGGGAGGGTTACACATCCCCGGACCCATCCATCCGGGGAGTTAGGCCAGTTAGGCTTTAAATAGGCCCCCCGCGGGAGAGAAATCTCCAAAATTTTCCCATTAAA
This sequence comes from Tholera decimalis, assembly GCA_943138885.2. Classification (NCBI taxonomy): domain Eukaryota; kingdom Metazoa; phylum Arthropoda; class Insecta; order Lepidoptera; family Noctuidae; genus Tholera; species Tholera decimalis. The sequence goes on from OW964571.2 coordinate 9,078,664, forward strand.
TTTTTGATCCATTCGCCAATCATGGCGAACTCCAATATTTTGGAGATATTATTAGAAATCCTTAAGGAAAACCCTGCTATTTCCGCCAAATATGGCGGAAAAATTCAGCGTGAAATCGCTAATTGCCCCCCGGCTACCGAAGCCAACGTCGCTGATTTTAGTGACGCGCTTGACAGCCCATTATCTCCCCCGCTTGCCGATCAAGGCATCCCGGTTGGTCAATTCACGGAAGTGTTTGTTAACTCCGATCCCATTGTTCATCAAACAACGAACGACTTCCAGGTAGATAGCCCTCTATTGCCCCCGCCCGCCGACAAAGTCGTGCCGATCGCCCGATTCCCGAAATCAACCATTGTTTCCGGCCCACCTACTAATCCCATTGTTCATAGAACAATGGACGCCGCGCAGGTGTGCGCTACACCTGAATTCCGTGAAATGGACACCACCGAACCTGTGTCCAATAACAACTCCGACAATGATTTGTCATCATGCCCCTCGTCCTCGGAAGACGACTTTCAAGTCGTCACCGGCGGCAAGAGGAAGAAAGGGAAAACCTCCCAGGCCAGCAAGGCCAAAAAGACCACCGCGTTGTCCCCGTCCCCAACTCAAACGCCCGTACGACCCGCTAGCCCCGTCCCAACTACCTCTACTCGCGCGCAGGATAGTCGTCCCCCCAGCCCGATAGCCCAAACTTCCTCAGCCCAAAGGAAGCAACGCCCTCCGCCCCCCTTTTACATCCAAGACAAGGGGAAATGGACTGATGTGTCCAAGATGTGTGTTGATCGAAAGATCAACTACACAAACGCCCGTGCCTGCCAAAATGGCATTAAAGTCACCGTCCCTACGTCGAACGACTATAGGGAACTATATCGCGCCCTCCGTGAAAGGAATATTTCCTTTCACACTTTCTCCTTCCCCGAGGACACGCCCACTCGTGTAGTTATTAAACGTGTCCCTAAAGAAATCCTAGTACAGGATATTAAAGACGACCTTGCCGATCAAGGTATACCAGTGATCGCCGTCCATCGCTTACATAAAGCGAGAGGTGGTGAATTGTACGACATGGTTCTTGTCATTTGTGAACCAACCGAAGGTCATCACCCGATTCTCAAAATTAAGTCCATTTGCTCCCTATCCGGCATCTCAATTGAAAAGCCCTATAAAACCGCAACAGTGGGACAATGCCACCGTTGCGAACTGTATGGCCATGCGCAGAGCAACTGCTATGCGACTCCCAGATGCGTCAAGTGTTTGGGCGAGCACAGCACTGCGGACTGCCCTCGGCCCAAAGACCGAAACCTCTGTTCAGAACCACCCAGCTGCGTTCTCTGCGGCCAGACCGGTCACCCGGCAAACTACCGCGGCTGTCCCAAAGCCCCCAAACTCGCTCCTAAATTAGCGAAGCGCGCCAACGCCCGCCAACAAAGAGAGGCACCTTCCTCTCAAATTCCCCAACGTCTCGCTCCTCAGAGACCATCCCCGTGGAACAGGCTAAACCACGGACAAGCCTTTCCCTCCTTGGCCCCTGCCAAACCTTTGCAGGCACTGATGGATATACCCATCGCAGCGCAGATCCTGCCTATAGCCGTGGCTCCAGAGGCCACAACCAGTCCCAAACTCGCGCCTCAAACCACTGCTGCTCCTGCAGCCAAACAATCGCCCAAACCCTCACCCGTCGGGAACGGCGAGTCTTGCGCCCAGACTCTACTGCGCCACTATAAAATATTTATGACCCGCCAAGCCAGGTCTCTCCGCGATGCCCTTCTGGCTGCCGAGCAGCAGAATAACGGCAAAATTACGACGGAAATGTACAGCCAAATATTCAGCACACACAGTGATGTCGTGCTAGGCCTCGACCAGATGGATGCGATGGACTGATCCAATGGATTCCCAACGCACAAACCACACTAGGCCTCGATCCCTCAAATTAGGTTTTTTCAACGCCAATGGCATTTTCAACCAACGCGCCGAAATAACTAAATTCCTCCGCGACCACCAATTAGACGTCCTCCTTATACAGGAGACCCTTTTGAAACCCCACCGCGCTGATCCCAAAATTGCGAATTACCGTCTAGTTCGCAATGACAGAACACGCTGCCACGGCGGCGGTACCCTTATTTATTACAGGAAGGAGTTATACTGCATCCCTCTGACCCCACCCGCGCCTCTCTCTCACCTAGAGTACTCTGCCTGTCGACTAGGCATGACTGGTCATCCTCCGATAATCATCATCTCTGCCTACCATCCCCCACCATCGGTCGCGTCTCTTGCTTCAGACGATCCTATCGCGCTCACCAGCGATCTCACGACTCTCTTTGGCTTGAGTGACTCCGTCTTACTAGCGGGCGATCTCAACGCCAAACACCCCGCTTGGAACAGCAACACGACAAATGCCAGAGGCAGAATCGTGTATAACCTAGGCGCGACCCTAAACTATGACGTCATCGCTCCGATGACTCCCACCCACTACCCACACGACACCAACCATAACCCCGATGTCCTCGATGTGGCGCTCCTAAAGAATGTAAACCTCCATTTACACTCCATAGAAGCGCTTCACGAGCTCAACTCGGATCACCGTCCCGTTATCCTACACCTAGGTTCCCGCTCAGGTAACCATGATCCTACCCAACCTCCTCCGACCCAATTGATCACCGACTGGAGGATAGTAAGTGAAAAACTGAAATCCACCACGTCGCCTCAATTGGACACCATTCCTGACCACATAGTCTCAGTCGCTGACACGACGGCGGCGATCGACTCGCTTACAGATCACGTACAATCCGTCCTGAACGATTGTTCAAGGGAAGTTCCAGTAGCGGAAGACTACCGCTGGAAACTCCCGGACGATGTACGGAATCTGATAACCGAGAAGAACGCAGCCATCCGTGCGTACAGCGCTTTTCCCTGCACCGCAAACAAAGCTCACATGCGCAACTTACAGCGTGCTGTAAGGAAACGCACTGCCGAGCAGCGTAATGCGAGCTGGGACAAGATGCTGAGCGAACTTGAGCCCACCCATCTTGCCTTCTGGCAGCTTCAGAGGAAGTTACGATCCACTGAAGAGGCCACAATGCCTCCTCTCATTCGTCCCGATAAGAGTGTCGCCTTCGATAACTCTGAAAAAGCAGAATGCCTAGCCGACAGCCTGGAGTCCCAGTGTTCTCCCAGCTCTCAACCAGTAGACCAAGCCCACCTCGATATGGTGAACGCCGAAGTCGAACGTAGAACTTCCCTTCCGCCCGTCGAAGATCCCGATAATCCACTGGCCCCCATCACTCCTGATGAGGTCCAGGATATCATTAAAAGTCTCCAACCGCGAAAAGCCCCTGGCTCCGACGGCATCACCAATAGGGTTTTCAAACTTTTCCCCGCCCAGCTTATAGTGCTAATGACTGCCATCTTCAATGGCGCATTGAGCAATAATATGTTCCCCGCAACCTGGAAACAGGCCACCGTCATAGGTATTCCCAAACCAGGCAAGTCCAAGTCTGACCCGTCTAGCTACCGTCCCATTAGCTTACTCAACGTCCTCGGTAAAATCTATGAGAGGCTTATATATAAGCGGCTCAAAGATTTTGCCGAAGCAAAGAGTCTAATACCCAATGAGCAGTTTGGATTTAGAACCGAACACTCGTGTATCCAACAAGTCCACCGTATCATAGAACACGTCAGCGCCGGCTTCCAACGGGGCGCAATAACGGGAGCCTTATTCTTCGACATAGCGAAAGCGTTCGACAAAGTCTGGCACAATGGCTTAATCTATAAGCTATACCAACTCGGCGTGCCTGACCGTCTCGTGCTCATCTTACGGGACTTTTTATCGAATCGCACCTTTCGTTACCGAATTGAGGGGGAGCTTTCCTCCCCCCATCCCATTCGCGCAGGAGTTCCTCAAGGCTCCGTACTATCCCCCCTCGTTTTCACGCTATTCACTAGCGATATCCCCAAGCATAAAAGTACCCAGCTAGCCCTATTTGCCGACGACACGGCTATCTATTATACCGGTTTTAAACCCGATGCCATCGCTCGCACTCTCCAAACTTCCGCAAACACTCTGGCCAAGTGGTTCCGGAAATGGAGAATCGAAGTCAATCCAGACAAAAGCCAGGCAGTCCTCTTTTCTAAACCGTGGATAAACCCACCCTCCCCCCGTCCGATTACCATGTACGGCAAGCCGATCCCTTGGGAAAAGCAAGCCAAATACTTAGGCGTGGTCCTCGATAAACACCTTTCCTTCGCTGAGCACATAAAGCAGGCACGTTCGCGCGCCGCTTTCGCTCTAGGTAGGCTCCACTTCATTCTTAGCTCCCGCAGCAAGTTATCACTCAGGTGCAAGCTGCGTATTTTCACCGCGGTCATCCGTCCCATCATGACCTACGCCTGCGTTGTTTTCGCACACGCAAAGCCCTACCTCCTCCACAAGATGCAGACCCTTCAAAACCGATTCCTCCGTAGAGTCACGGGAGCCCCCTTTTATGTTCGAAATGAGCTTCTTCACGTAGACCTCAAGATGCCCACCATACAGCAGTTCATGAAACGTGTCTCCAAGCGTTTCTTTGATACTGCAATCCAACATAGGAATCCCCTTATCGTATCGGCCGCCCAATACGAACCCTCGCGTATCTCTAAGATTCGCCGACCAAGGCATACCCTAGTCACTCCCGATGACGCAATCACCCTGCTCCAAGAGAGCCGTAGGGAAACAAGTACAGTGGCACACAAACACAAAAACCGACCGTCCTTCCGTCCTCGCCGCCGAGGCCCGCCGCGACGTCCCCGTAATAGTCCGCCCCGACCCTTGCCAGAGCCAGCCCGCGACGCTGAGCCAGTAGCTTTAAATTCCCTTATTAATAATAATAATGATATGATCCAGCCTGTCCCTAGCTGCCCTTCCCTGCGACGCCCTAAGCCGAGGTCCGTACCCCACAGGGGGTGCCCTTAGCGTGTAGTCGCCTAGTTTGTAAGTTTTTTAATAAGCCCTGGCTGGAGGCTTTAATTAATTAATTAATTAAGGCAACCACAGGCAAGTCCGGTTAAGCAGCCGACAACCTCAGAGGTTGACCTGCGAGATGCCACTCACAAAAAAAAAAAAAAAAAAAAAAAATACAATATTTCTATGGATGCAAAAAGTAAAACTAGTGTACAATGGGCGGTCTTATCGCACAGGGCAATCTCTTATAGACAACCTTTGGATAGACAGAACTTAAAGGAGACAGGTTTAGGGCTGTCAGTGTACAAAAATAATATCACAAATTATTTTTAATTGAACATAATAATATAAAATACATATATACAATACAAAAATCATAATTGAGAAAAAAGGGGAAAAGTTATAGGGAGGGGATATTCTTTATGCAAAATTTTATGTTTTGAAATCTTTTAGCTACCAATTGAAGCTGCATGTGCAAAACATTCCGTCCATTTTGAGATTTTTCCGTATTGCTTTGGGAAAAACTCAGCCATAGCGACTTTTCTGAATTGGAAATGTTGCATGCACACTGTATTAAATGAACTGAAAAGAGATTTTCGTCCTTCCTTTCCTTATACCGTTTATTCCAATAACTTTTCCATGGAGTAATGTAATAATACAAGTATTTCTTCGAGAGAATTTTTTTTATTGTTGTGAGTAAAATACACGGAATCACCACCAGCATTCGTTTTTTTTTTGTTAATTTGCTGAATGTGAAAGTTAAAGTAAACCAATATTATTCAGTTATTTACTAAATTCGTTTGAAGCGTCAATAGCTAAGGTGTCGGACTTGTGCTCAAGAGGTCGCACGTTCGAAACCCACCTAGTGTAATAGATGGGGTTCGAACGCGCGGCCTCTCGACGTGATCCCACTTTTTTTTTGTGACTGGCATCTCGCAGTTCAACCTCTGAGGTTGTCGGCTGCTTAACCGGGCTTGCCTGTGGTTGCCTTAATTTATTTATTTATTTATTCTCAAGGCAACTACAACAGGTTACAATCCACTTATTATAACAAATACACATAATATGTTTTGGACTGATTGTGACCCAGAGCGTAATCGCACAACATGACAACAACAATAAAAAAGAAATATAAATTAAACTACAAGCATTAGGTTACAGAAAAAGTGTTTAAAAACTAAATTAGTGTAAAACAGTGTTAAGCATATATATTAAAACATTAACATTAACAGAGAGTAAGAGCACTTACAAGTCTTTTAAAAGCTGTGGTACGAGCATCGAAGATGTCAATACTAATTCTGGTATCTTTCGATATTTCATTATAAAGGCGACACATTCTAACGATAGGGTTATAATAAGAGGTGTTATTTCTATATACCAGAAGTGAAAAAGTTCTTGGCATTCTGGAGGTATACCTAGTATTAATATTAATAGAGGACAGCAGGGTGGATGAGTCCAGTGTGGAGTGTAGGATCTTATGAAGGCTTATTAAATCTTGCTGCTTGCGACGAACATGCAAAGGCATCAGATTAAACTTACTAAGGCGATCCGAATAAGTTTGTAGTGTTCTTGCGAAGCCAAACTGGTACGAGACCCATTTTAAACACTTTCTTTGAACGCTCTCGATTCTGTCAGAGTGCACTGCATAGTACGGTGACCAAATTACCGAACAATATTCCAATATGCTTGTTCAGGACTGCAATAGGCCAGCCAACGGTAACTGGACAAATTGGTAGCAGGCGTGGCTCTTATAAGATCCACTGATTCATTCTGGTAGTAAGCGCCGCTCTTATAATATAAGATCCACTGGTTTAATTGGAAGTTTTGAATATTGTTGAAAACTTAAAACTTAAAACTTGAGTTAATTACTTAACACAACTTATAACTTAATAAGTTTGAATATATTACCATGTCATCCGGGCTATCTAATTGAAGTTGAATCAATTGAAGTTGTATTTGTAATTTGTACTGTAGCCCTTTGTTGAATTGGATCTCACGAGATATGAGCAGATTGATTGTGAACAGTGTTTAATTGAACTTTGTAATTCCGAATTGACTAGAATCCAGTGATATTTCTTGGAACACATCGCCTTATTGCCTACCACGCGTAGCGCGCGCTTGCTGGAACGAGTTAGGTGTGATGCTGGTCAGGACCGCGCCATCTGGAGATCGACGCCTTGTGACCGTCCTGGAACACGTAACTTACATCACACGTTTCAATTACTCACCCTCATATTACATACAAACACTTTGGACGTGATCAAACAGATCCTAGGTTGCCGTCTGCGGCTCGGGTGAGTGTTATTTGTAACTATTTGTGGGGCCCCGGAGGCTGTGGTTTGCTGTCGGCCGGAGAGCCTGTAGATTATTGTGTAACCTTCTTGTTTGAAAAGCAACGTTTAAGCTCCACGTATCGTGGAAAAGTTTAGGACACCCCAGTTACCGTTGCACTGGGCCTTTTGCAGTCCTGAACAATGCTTCTTACAAGACTTTTGTAAAGTAATAGGAAGCTATTAAGGTTTTTAAATCCTTTGGTAGTCCTGTATATAAAACCGAGAAGCTTAAATGCTCTATTCGTGATGCTTTCGTAATGTTCTCTGAAAGAAAGTTTCTCATCGAACAACACGCCAAGATCTCTGGCTACATGCTTTCGCTCTAATGATTGACTTTCGAGTTTGTAGCCATACATATTCTCAATAAATTTTTTTGTGAAAGTTATAACAAAGCATTTATTAATGTTTAAATTCATTCGATTAGAATAAATTAATTAAAGCCTCCAGCCAGGGCTTATTAAAAAACTTACAAACTAGGCGACTACACGCTAAGGGGTACCCCTGTGGGGTACGGACCTCGGCTTAGGGCGTCGCAGGGGGAGGGCAGCTAGGGACAGGCTGGATCATATCGTTATTATTATTAATAAGGGAATTTAAAGCTACTGGCTCAGCGTCGCGGGCTGGCTCTGGCAAGGATCGGGGTGGACAATTACGGGGACGTCGCGGCGGGCCTCGGCGGCGAGGACGGAAAGACGGTCGATTTTTGTTTTTGTAAACTGTGCTGGTTTCCTTACGGCTCTCTTGGAGTAGGGTGATTGCGTCATCGGGAGCGTGATCCCACTCCAGATTCAAGTATATATACTTGAATCTAAATCTTGATATCCCCTCCAACTAATGTATGCAAAGTAAAAGAAAGCGATTTATACTATCACTTTCTTTTGCTTCGCATAGACTTCGTAACATGAAATGAATATGAATAAATGAATATGAATATGAACATTCAGGGCGTTCAATTTCAATATTTTTATTTTTGTATGAAAATCTGGTGAACTAATATATGACGAATTTTTGAAACTCATAGAACAAAAGTTCTTGATTATGATGTAAGTAACATAGTCCTGAGAGGTTAACGGCGTTTTACAATTAATTTGTATATATATATAGGTTAGTTGGAGGGGTTATCAAGATTGCTAGAGAATTCTTCCTACACTTATCTTTCTTTTATCTTAAAAACTTTAAGTATACCAAATTCTCCTCTCATAAGGAGTATGCGTCAGCGTAATTTTCGTAAAAAGGTTTTGCATCACGTATCTTTTGTCTTTTTTTTATCAAAACAAACAGAGATATATCTCAAACACCGTGACATAATAAACTCAATATTTATTAATAAAACGAGCCAGACAAGAGGCGTCGCACAAATTGGATGAAACCTAACGACTGTCCATCAACAAACTATATGTATATTGTATATGTATGTATTTATGGAACCGCTATCGACATTAACTGGTTACTCTCGATGGAAAACTTTGTTGGTATTACTTTGGCTGGAGTATTTCTTTCTTGCGTACAATTAACATTATATTTGTTTAGTTTACATGGATCTTCTAAAAACACATAAATAAAATTGAAGTATCTCTGCGATTTCAAAATAACGGTGTCATGTGACCTCGTTGACCGTTGAGTTTGTTTCAGTGTTTCTTCTCAGGGTAGTCAGTTAGGAAACATCGGCCTTATTTAGTTTACATTTACGAAAAACGTGACGTGTAAAAGTGTTATTTATAACCTATTTGCAAAATAAACATCATCGTTTCATTAGTGCTTATAGATATTTACGTGATAATAGAAAACAAAAATTACCCTTTTAAAATGGTTGTCTGTTTGTTTTTCTGTTACTCCGGGTCCCACACTAGAAGATAAAACAGGTTATTTTTTTATTTAACCTATAACTTTCCACTGCTGGGAGAACCTGGAAGGATTTCCAGCAGGTATTTGCTCCTGCAAATCTTTACAGGTTTTCTTTTCGAGCACCACATCGGACCAGCCAACGCAGTTTGAATCCAGGTCATCTCACCATTTCCTGGGCCGCCCTCGGCGGCTTCGTCCATCCTCAGGCACTCATTGCGTAAGATATCATTGCCCACGATTTGGATGCATACGGTTTACGTCACCCAACCAATCTCAAAGGTTATTGTGCGACATATATATCTATGAATAGCATTAGTACTTTAATAACTATTTAAACTAAACTACAAACTATATTATTAAAAATTCATACGTTACCACGTATCAAAGTGACTGGCGGTATTGCCACGTTTTATGGCAACGCTTTGGCTATAATTATAGCCAGCCCGTGGATCTCGGAAAATGTCAATTTGCCTTTTCGCTCGCGTTTAACCACCATTTCACCAGATGGTAAGCGATGATGTGGTCGAAGGTGAAATACACTTGCCTAGAAGCAACCTATTCACTCTTGTCTAGAGTTATAGCTTAAAAAGCTATCAGAAAATACTGGATCCGGCAAGGAATTCCATTCCTTAGAATGTACGCAAAATGAAAGTATTCTAAAAATGTTTTGTGTGTATGGGTGGGATGTCTACTATGTAACGATGATGCATCGCCGTTCGTCTTGTAGTCCGGAGATGGAACGGGCTTGGTAGAATTAGGTCATACAATGATATCGCATAGTCCCCGAAATGTAACCGATTTGCTGATCGGACACAGCATCCTGGGTTTGAATTTGCTCCTAATGCATTCTATTTTAACCCTTTACCAGAAATGTATCGTATTTCCAATCACTCCGACATAATTATGCTTTTTGCCGCAGTTGCATTTCCTGGTCCTATTCCGTAGTATTTTTTACTTATTTATGTACACATATGACACTTACAAAAGAAAAATATTAAATAAAGACAAAAGAGCACAAAGATGCTGCTTATTTCCTAAGATATTTCTTCCAGCAGACCTGCGACAGGAGAGTTTAAGAGGATATGATAGACAAAGTATGTATAAATACTAATTACGATAAATAAAACATACTTAGCTATAAAATTAAACTATAATGATATAATAAAAAAATATATATATACATAGAATTAAAATACATATTTATATTAATGCTATAAAAATATATACCTATAATCTATACTAATATTATAAAGCTGAAGAGTTTGTTTGTTTGTTTGTTTGTTTGTTTGTTTGCTTGAACGCGCTAATCTCAGGAACTACCATTCTGATTTGAAAAATTCTTTCAGTGTTAGATAGCCCATTTATCGAGGAAGGCTATAGGCTATATATCATCACGCTAACACCAATAGGAGCGGAGCAGTAATGAAGAATGTTTCAAAATCGGGGGATATTTTTTTTCCACGGGGACGAAGTCGCGGGCGGAAGCTAGTAAATATATAAAATTACGGGATGTTAGATAGGTAAATGATCTTTGACCAGCTTTTTGAAAATACAAATGGATTTAGCTTCGCGGATTTTAGCGGGAAGTGAGTTCAACAGTCGCACTGCATGAAAGGAATAGAAACGGGTTTTATGGGATGGGAAATTGAGATGGAGTTTAAGGTGGGATCTACAAAGGGCATCAGTAGGACGAGTGAATGAAAAACGATCGCGCAGTTATAGTTAGGATATGCAGGGTTGAATAGGATGTTGTACAAAAGGAATAATATTCGAGTGTTCCTGCGAAGACGGATACGGAGCCACTTGTGATCCTTGCGAAACTGAGAGACATGAAAAGTATGCGAGCAGTATTTTTTTGTAGATTGAATAACATCCCGATATCATAAAGTTATTCGCCGAAAAAGTATTAAGTTTAGTATTTGGTACCTCAAGTATTTACCAAAATATAATTATTAAGAGAAAAAATAAAAACAAGTAAAAGAACCCTTAAGAAAAAACTAAAAAATAAATTCGAATGCTGATCATATAGGTAAATAACACACTGTTACTGTTAGATTATAGATACAGGAATATATTGCAACATATTGTGTAGAAGTAATTAGAACGGTTCATGAATGTTAAGAGGAGGCTCCCTAAATTGTATGTAACCTTGCATTAATATTCTGAAACAATCACGCATACAATCAAAATGGAACTTTAGTATATGATTTATTGGACCTTTCTCTTTACATGTCTAATACCAGTGACGTAATTGGAACATTTTCGCTCGATTCATTTTTTAATCGAAAATCATGTCTGTTTTAAAGATTATTCAAAATTTTATCAAGATTACTCGGCTTTTATGTCTAAAATAGTATTGACAGTAAGAAAATATAGTTTGTTATCCAAATATAAGATATTTTTTCTCTAGATCATTTATTACTTTAATTATAAACTAAACTAGAATTGAGACTTACGACATTCAGTTTCGAACCCTAAATGGTGAAAGAGCGCACGAGATATTCAACTTTATTACTGCTGCGTTAGCGTTTAGCACACAACAGCCTAACTGGGGGTGCATGCTAACATGCACTCTAACATGCATGTTAGAGTGCCTGGTCTTAAGGGCGCACCGAGTTTCTTGCGCTAATCGATTGTAGGTATTCTATGCGCTCCGTGTATCCGTGCGTGAGCTGGCTAGGCTAGACAGATAAAAACACGGCGGGAATCGCGCGCCAGTCGACTGAGATTTCTGGTTTTTCGCCAACCCCTTCCCTGTCTTGATTTCTTTACTTTGTTCCCCATTTCAAATACGCTACAATGAATTTTCATTCAATTTTCATCGTTTTGTTACTAAATCCGTGCGTAAGCGCAAGCGACACAAGCTCCCCGTCCGATGGCCGACGCAGGACTAAAGCGGACAAGACAGCGGCGCGGCGGCTCTGGATAAAATGAGCGAAACTCGCGCGAATTTAGGTATTTCCTTCTTATTGTTAAACAAATCAACATTTTGAAAATGTAAAATGTATACGTTGTGTAAAACATGTAGTTTTGTTATTATTCAAAAACTGATGACCTTCAGCGAAGTATTCACGCCGTACTAAGTGTTTGTTGTGTTGTTTAGAGGTAACTTTGTGAATTTATTCTAATCAGGCAACTTTATCAAATTATAATTCCATCGTGTATACCGCCTTGTATATATGCCCAAAAATACCAATTTATTTCCTTAGTTTTTAATTTAATTGTTTACTAGTTCCAACAACCGTCATAAAAACGCGTTTTTGTGTATAAAAAGCTCGGTGCTCCGTAAAGAGTTCCTCGCCATCAAACGTAAAAGTTTGGCGAGTTTAGATTTAAGTGATACGTACCTCTGTATATAAAATTATTAACTAAATAAATAAAAAAAAAGCTCGTGGCTCAATAGTAAAAACCGGACGGTTCGATCTTCAAGGTCAAGCAACGCTTACCGAGGTTGATGTATGGATGGGTGCCCATCTTTACATATCGAATTTCCTCCGTGCCTCAGAAGCCACGTTATACGGTCCCGGCTGTCATATACAATATGTTAACTAACAAAGAGCGTTCCCGTTAACCCGCAATACTATAAGCACATCAATTGGATCACCGCACACGCGGCCCGTCTTTCATAAATAAATTGCGACGTTGCCGTCCTTCAAGTACGCGTGTACAGAGTGTTTCTTTTACGTATCAATTTAAGATTTTTAGTGAATATTTTAATATAAAAAAGAAACATTTTGTTTTCGAATGGTAATATTTTTTTAGCATGTAAGGATGCTATACTGTTGCGGGTTAACGGGAACCCCCTTTTGTTAAGCCCGATTTACACTTCAATAAGTACAGTAGCCAGTTAAGAACTCAGACAGTTAAGTAATAAGTAGTAAGTAGCGTCCAAACGTAGGCGAGTGAGTAGTCATAACTTGCCCGAGAAGAAGTAAAGAAAATAACACGTGTTTGCGGCCGCAACCTTCTAATTTATGGACTGTACTAAACTCGCCCGTCTACATGGCCAGCCAGTTAAGTTGGCGGGGTGCGGGAGACGTGAGAGAGGGGGCTACTTCGCACTGGACTCGCCGAAAAATAGAATCACGATCTATTTAGCTCAACTTAATCAACAACTTACTACTTAACTCGCTAAAACGCTCGCTAAACTACAATAACAACTTAACTCCCCGATGACGCAAGTTAACTCGCTACTGTACTTATTGAAGTGTAAATCGGGCTTAAGTTAACATACTGTATATATATTTGTCAGTCGTTATGGGTAGTTAGAAAATCTGATACTGGCCTTGCCAATGTCAGTCACTACATGTAAATTGGGTTAGACTAGAAACGGCCCCCAACATAGTTGAAAAGGTTAGAGAGGATGAACATAAAGTTATTAACCACAAACATGAATCGAAGGAGTCGTAAAACTTACCTAATTATATCAAATGCCTCAAAAATGTTTCTTTTCTCTTTGCTAAAATCTCCTACCGCTCCCTCTTATCTTATTTCTCATTTTCAATTTTTATGTTCTTCACACGCGAAAAGTCTGCGCTCTTCCAATAATCTTCTCTTAATCTTTCCTTCTCATACTTCTGATTTTATTCATTCTTCCTTTTATATACAGCCTATTCTTCTGTGGAATGCACTACCTCTTGATATCAGGACGGCCACCAGTCAATATGCGTTTAAGAGAAAGTTGCGGGATTATTTTCAAAACAAATAGTGGAAGCAGAGTTTTCATAACCCCTTTCTATGACTTTTTATTAATATATTATATATATTTGGTATGTATTATGACAAATATGTATGTTTATTTTATAACGTAAGTCTCATGTGTACTTTTTTTATTATTCTAGGTACAATAGCTAAAGAAATATACAAAATTATGTACTAAAATACAAACTACAATAAAGCATCAAAAAATTCATCCTCAACGCTGTCGGCTGGCAACGTACCCAAGATACTGGCGGCATTGCCTCGTTGTATGGCAATGCTTAGCCGTTGACCAAAGAAATAGCCAGCCCTTGGGTCGCGGGAAGCGTCAACGAGCCTTTTCGATATTTCGGCCCCATGGTCCGAGAGTTTCGACCCCAAACGGCTCGAAAAAATAGTTATCACCGAGATGAATATATTTACGCCGCTTGAGGTTTTCCGCAGCCGCAGCGGGAGCGCCAGCACAACATGATGAACTGGGAAGATGGGATGGCGCGACAGTATCGACACAAATTGCGTCCCACACTAAAGGCCTACCCTTCTTCCAAGGAAACAATGACATGCCGTCCGGTCTCTTGCCATCGTCACGCGCCAGTCCAATGGGTTCCAATACGGCTAGAACGCCGACGGTAATATGTATGTAAGTTTATTTTAGTTATTTATGTATATAATACTTACTTGTAATAAGATTTACTTTGAATATATTATCTACTTTGTTTATTTTTTTATGCACCTGCCATATTGTCTCTTCACCACCCATGGTTGACTGGTAGAGAATGCCAATGGCATTAAGTCCGCCTTTCTACATTTTGTGTTGCATAAAGTTTTAATAAATAAATGTTACCTCAGCTCAAAAATTGTACCCGCCTCAAGCTAATAGAATAAATTCGACAGCGCTGGAAACTTCGTCGGCCTGGCCCAAGTCCAACTGGCCTCAATTAAGGCTTTCGAGCAAAAAGCGACATTTTTAATCGGTAGCGCTGCAAAGCGCTGACTGCGCTTTTGTATGTTGGAACTTGTTCTTAGCTGGCATGTGGAATCGGGGTGATTAGTCTTTTTATTGTAATCTGTGGAGTAATCTGGATACTTCAAGGTTAAGTCTAAGAGGGGTGACCGATTGAGTACTTAGTATATACTGAAATCTCTTTGTCCTGAAATTTAGTTTTGAAGAATGTTTGAACATAACTAGTCTTGTTAATGTGTCAAATCCATCCGAAGGTTGTCTGTAAAAGATCGCTTTTAGCGATAAGATCGCCCATTGTATCACTCTTTTTAGTTGTAAAGTCCTTATTGTTTTACTGTTATGGTGTACAATAAAGAATATATATATATATATATCTATCTATCACATTATTTTATAGGAAAAAAGTTACTTCGTTAAAGGGTTATACTCAGAAAAATTGTACATTTTGGATTTTTAACTAAACTGATAAATAACGATATTGAGAACCTCTGTTACGAATCTGATGTCATAAGGTATGGTACACATGGATTGGGTGAATAAAACACGTGATTATTTTTGGAGTATTAGTCTTATTTAGATTAATTTAAAAAAACACTGATATCTTACTTATAAACAGAAGAAAGTTATATCAAGAATAACAAAGGATTAACCATGTCTTTTCTGAAATGGGAGTGGGAAATTTAGTTAGATTAGATCACAAATGATCACCACATTGTCATACCTACAATCTATGAATATATACAAAGGTATCTGTGTATATAAGTGTGAATATGTTCAATTTCGTACATTTTTACATGCGTGAACTTCCTTCTTAATATAACGCATTTTTCGTTCTTCTAAACTAAGCTTATCAATTTCTCAGTTTCGTAACATAACGCAACATAACGAAAATGAGAATAACATCTGAGAAATTATAATCTCTAAAAATATTTTACGCAAGCACTGAGCCATATTAACACATATTAAGCAAACCAGAATATAATAAACTTCCCACAATAATAGTCGTTTATCACCCTGAGGTATTTTTTGTAAATATTCACTTGATACACGTCTTGACTTCACGACTGTGGCGAAAACAAAAAGGCTACCACCACAGTGATTTTGACGGAAGTAATAATGTTGCCAAAGACTCGCCTCCTTGGAATTTAATTAACATTTTTGAGGACTCATTCGGGACCGGTGCGGTGACGCGGTACCAAACGACCCTTGAAATTAATCAATTGTTATGAGTGGTTCTTTGGTACCACAAATAATATATAATTTGTTTGTTTACGATATAGGAAAGTGCAGTCAAAGAAAAAATCAGCTTTGGTAAAATCTTTTATATTTATTTGAGAAATCATAGTTTTAAATTATAAAGAATCCTAAGTAACAAAATGTTTGTGAGTTATTACTATAAAATTTCACCAATAATAATATAGATTGAGACTTACCTACCTTTATTACAGACTTTAATTAAAATAAAACTTATGTAAAATATATTATGTGTTTGTTAAAACTTAAATATACAATGCTTGCTCACAAAATAACAATGTATCCCGTGCACGCTCTATAATCTTCATATCAGTAGACAAATATAACAATAAGGTGGGGTAAAAGTTAACAAATCATAAACTTAGACATTTACTTAAATATGAACTAGCGGGACAAGAAATTAAACCAAATGTACATTTTTTTCTGAGTATGACCCAACGCAACACATCAAAATTTAAGTCAACAAAGCATACAGGAAGCGTGTCTCCTAAAATCCTCATTTTTACGACTCTGTATCTACAGTTTCTGGTCAGCAAAACTATTTTTATTGCAGTCACAGTAGACGCAACGGTTTTATGGGCAAATGTTACCGTCCTGAGGTTATTTTTATGCGATACGGTCAGCCCGTGGACTTAGGGAATAGGACGGTTCTGAAATCAGGCTTACTATTGCTGAATTGTACGTTGCAGTTTTATTGTTGGGTAGAACTTATGATCTCAATATGCTTTGGTGGATATAATTTAAAAAAAGGGCTAGGCTAACCTTTGATTACCATTTCACCTGGTGGTAAGCGATAATGTGGTCAAAGATGAAACACGCTTACCCAGAAGTAATCTATTCAGTCGTGACATAAAGAACCTCAGATTATAGCTAACAGGAAACACAGACTACCACTCTTTTCGTCAAGACACTTTTATCAAAAACGGGTTGAGATATTAATCTGTATTTATATTCACGTCGATCTATGTTTATAGTACGCACAGTTAAGGTGTCGAACTATCTACCGGCTTTTGTGTTCCTTACCACATATGACCTGTTAGCCTTTAAAGCAAGAGTGAACAGGCGTCTTCAGGCCTCACCAGACCTCATCTAACGGTTACAGGCATGATCGAGGTCAATGGCGCGCTCATTCGTAAGAAAAAATTGCTAAAAATGGTCACAGATAGATTATAATCTGAAATAGAACAAAATCTTTTTTCATCCCGGAATATTGTGCGAAATTTTCACGCAAATGAAGTTGTGGGCAACAGCTGTTTATATAAAATATATTTCTCAAACGAAACTTATTCTACTACTACTACGATACTCCTCTGTTACATATATTTCCTTTTTCTTCGCCCACCTATTTTATTTATCTGAGCTTCTTACAAGATAATCTTAAATTGTATCTTTAAAAAACTCTCGCTTATGTACAAGCTAGAATCTGCCTGCAGATTCACGCACTTACATATTTTTGTATCTGTTTTTCCAGTTTAAGTAATCAATTATAGCATATTTGCTGCCAGACTTAATTGCTTTATTACAAAAAAGTTTCATTCAAATCCGTCAGTAAGTCCGGAGATTAGCTTGTACAAACAGGCATATGTTTAATTTTTTTCTGTATAACTGTTTCTTAACCCCTCTCAATTCTTTTTTGTAAATATTTTCAATCTACAGACACACTTTTTGACTGTTTTATTATATGCATGTATTGATTATATCCCTGATAACAAGACTGCGATTGTACTCATCTGTTATATCTTTTTCCTTTTTCTTTGCTCACCTATTTTATTTATCTGAGCTTGTTACAAGTTAATCTTGAATTATATCTTTAAGAAGCTCTCGTTTATGTAAAAATAAGGTACTTCATTTGAATATCGATTCGGTTTTTAACAGTCAACCTCTTCTTTATAGGTCCCCTGATAATGTATCTTCAGCTTTATGGGGCGAACAAAAAACAGCTGAAAGAAATATTCATAAGCGTCGCCTTTAGAGGGTTCCGTTAGTTCTACTAAAAGCCATACAGCGTTAACTTGTTTTTATTTTGAAATAGAAAAGCATCACAGACATAAACCTACATTGTTTTCACATGATTTGATCAGTAGGGATTGTAGGGATTTCAATAGTGATGCTGAACTCTGAATTTGTTTTGGTGTTTCTTCTCAGGGTAGCCAAAAAATACCGCGGCCTCATCTATTTTAAATTTACATATAAAAATTACGATTGAAAGTGTTATTCATATAGAGTTTAAGCCTTGTACATCATAACAGAATCAAATGCTACTTGTTACACTTAACAACTAGTGCAACCTAATGGAGGGTATTAGGTTGCGCAGTCTGGTAAAAAGGGTGAAATATGGGCGGTCTACATATACAACATGATTGTATCGTAATTAACGCACACCCTCAAGCACCCCTATTAGAAAATTATGTTATTATCATAATACATACTCTGAATTTTTTGTTTTATTTGTTTAAACAGTTTTTTTTAAGACTTTAACTTCCTTTAAATGAGTTTCATTTTTCTGTAATGTGTACTTAATGAGGGAATTTATATAAATCTGCATTTAAAAAGTTACTACTTTAATTTACGGTCCATAGTTTTTACTATACAGCGAAAGTGTAATTTGTAATTTACCTAGATTTAATTGCTTTGGGATAAAAAAATATCGATATTAAAAACGATAAAAAACGGTTCAGTAAACGATTCTGAACAAACTAATTTCAGGATATGCATTAATTATGTTACATTGTTATTATAGGTATATGTCTTGGCTTATACTAATATTATAAAGCGGAAAAGTTTGTTTGTTTGTTTGCTTGAACGCGCTAATCTTAGAAAGTACTGGGTGGATTTGGATGCAATTTGGTATGGAAGTAGCTTGAAGCTTGAGGAAGTTTATAGGCTACTTTTTACGCGACTGCAAAAAAGGACAGTTATGTTTTTACCGTGATAGAATCCACGGGAGCGAAGCCCCACGAGTACTAGTGTTGTATAAAGCTAAGACATATACCTATAATAACAATTTAAGTAGAGAGATTTTTTATTCAGGATGAGCTCACTCTTGACCTCGATCTCGCCTGATGGATGAAAGCGATAGATGAGGTCTACGATGGAACGAGCGAGCCCTGAAGATGCCTATTTACTTTTGCTTTAAAGGCTGAAAGGTCATAAGTGGCAGGGAACACAGAAGCCGGCACAGAGTTCCACAACTTGGCTACACGTACCATAAATTTGGAAGAAAAGCGCTTGGTGCGACAAGACGGTATATCAACCAAGTGTGGATGGTATCCAGCAGTGCGTCTGGTAGTCCGGTAGTGAAAGGGAGATGGAGGGATCAGGTCATGGAACTCCTGTGTACACTCCCCATAGTACAGTCTGTAGAAAACCGACAGGCAAGAGACGTTCCCCCGATGAGTGAAGCTTGTCCACTAGCGCCACGTCACCTAAGCTTTTTGGCTCTGCACTCGATCGAGTCTAGTGCAGCAAGTTGGTATTTTGCACAGCCATCCCGCAAGTGGCTGTTATACTCCACACATAGAGACTCTCTCCTCAGATAGAGATCTTTTACCATGTTTTTGAATGAAGATCAACTCTGAAAATAATATTTATTTATTTGTTTTATAACTAAAACGTAGCAAATGCCAAAAGAAATACAATCGCTTACACAAATAATTGTTTTCTAGAAAACTGTATTCATAATTTTTCCGTCGCAATATGGCGCAAAATATCATTATTTATAAGCCCAAGAAAATTCTCTTTAATTAAAATAAAGTAATTCTTAATATTCATGATCCATCCATCGTATCTGTTTGTCGGTTTCTTTTTAATTCAAACACGTTTCTTTTTTCTTTTGGTGAAACGAGTAAATGTCTTTTGCTATATTTTATGCAAAGCGAAAAGGAAGAAGGGAGGAAGAAAAATACGTAAATTTTTTCCGGTCATGATTTTCGGCCTTCCCATTTCTTTCCTACTTTTTGTACTCTTTTTAACTTTTAGGTTGATGAATTATTTAGTTTTTTTTCTTAAGTGCTGATTTTGTGATGGAATTTTCGTTTTACGTATTTTATAATTACCGAAATAAGGAAAGCTAAGGTAATGAGTAACTGAATTATTTTTTGGTTAATTATTCCTTCCCAGAATTTTATCCTCATTAGTGACGCAATGTAATGGTGTAACTTATGGTGTAATAATACCTACAACAACTCATGTTTTTTTAGGTTTTTTTTTTATGGCTAGGACTGTTAATGTTTAAAAAAAAGTTTTAGATGAACTGAGAACCTCTTCCTTTTTGAAGTCGGTTAAAAATGTGATGATGCAGTTTTAGTTATAATCAAAATTGGACTCGAGTCTCCTTTGAGTATTATTGATATTTCTCATAGTTTTTAATTTAAACATCCACGACCAATTGGAAAATTCACTTGTACCTATATAGATATTTACTCACAAATGAGCATCACAAGGATAGTACCTATACGTACCCGAAGTATGGTCTGTCATGAGCTCAAAAAGTACCAGTGTGTTCGTTTTGCTTTGTAATTATTCACACACGTCCGTGTCAAGCCACTCCCTCTAATGAAAAACAATGCTATCGTTGGGATTTTTTTTTTCGGGGAATAATATCAAATGTCTCCTCTTTGAGTGGAACGGAAGAGACTGTCAGACTTCTAATGATTGAAACCCTACTCTGTTTCTTCAGTTGCTCTTGCGTTAGAACTATTACAACAATCCTGGCAGGACGAAAAGCAATGCTATCCCTGAGAATTTTTTTTGGGAGAAAGTCATCAAGTTACTCTTCGCGCTCTGAGTGGAGCAGAAGGGAATGTCAGACTTAGAAGTTCAAATCAAATCATTTCTTTTTGCAGAAAACACTGTTACAATGGTGTTACAAAAATTTACATTTTTCAAGTGATTCTACCGTAAGGCATGCAAAATGTATACAATCATCATTGATATATTAAAAGGAGGAAGATACGGTACTAGACACAGCATTTGATCCTACAAAACTAAGTGATTGCCCGTAGTTGGCGAGCGCTCAGTCTCAGTCGCGTACGGAACGTTGTTGATCACACAGCTCATGAAATTCTCGTCTCTTCGTGCTTTTAAGGATTTTTTTTTTAATAAATACGCATCAAAATAACTTCTTGTATAGCTAGACAGTGTTTTAATTACACCAGGAAGAAAAATAAGAGACATGGGTCATGGAATCACTTATTACGTACTTACCTAATACATGCAATCTTATTTCATTCATAAGCGCAAACATTCGGCAGCTGAGGCGATTTCGCTCGCACTACAGCGCCGTCTCCTATCTCTATCGGTAACTGTAGGTTTGGGACTGATGACGACACTGAACACAGATGTGTGAGTTACTGTGCATGTATTCGTGCGCCGAGCCCAGGTTTACTGATTGCGATGTTAGAGAGTAACATATCTTCCTCCTTTTAATACATCAATGACAATCATAAAATACTTTAAGATATTAAATTAATGCAATGCCATACAGATTAATTATTTATTTAATAATAGTAATATTCAAATTATTTCAATGTCGTTTCGAGAATTATTACAACATTTAAAAATACGTGCATAATAATTTGTTATTACTTGATGTCACTGTGAAGTTAGGTTTTTAGTCAGTAGACTGACTGTTCTTTCGGTTGCTTTGAATCCCAGGGCCGCGGAATTTCCTTAGAATATTCCCGAAACTCCAGCCGATGATAACCTACAAATATTTTTCTACTTCAACAAAATCCTGTATGCGAAAACTGATCTGTGCTTCAACGTCAAATCTCGGAGAGTGACAATTTCCCACGGGCGTCTGACTTTTCCTCTTTGCTGCACACTTCACTGTCAAGGGTGACAGCTTTCCCGGCTTACTGTGATGACTGATAAAATCAATAATTCAACAGAACTACGAGTAACATTTTGCGGAAATATTTTTTTTTTCACCCACTCCATTATTTCCAACAATATTCAAATAACAACAAGTGTCAATAGCGTAATGGCTAAGGTGTCGGACTTGTGATCGATTGATCACGGGTTCGAACCCAACTATTGTACCCACATTGCTAATACTCTTTAAAAAAAGAACTTTCTATTAAGATGCTTGTAAAGTCATATTGTTCTTCGCTACCAAACTGAAGTTTCACACATTTTTCATGGAGATAAATTATAGTTTACAATGGCTACTTTTCAGACGTGGACACTGAAAGCTACAGACCGCAAATGCATTGACGCCTCCGAGATGTGGTGCTGGAGAAAAATGCTTTGCATCCCCTGGACAGCATTTCGGTCTAACGTCTTCATAACGCGTGAACTCTAAGTTTTCACGCGGCTATCACCCGAGTGTTACGCAGAGTCATATATATGTGCCGAATACCAACTGGACGCGCTTGAGTCTATTGAGAAACGGGCCAAGATACTCATTGGCAACGATGCACTGGTCGAGTCAAAGCTCCTGCCTTGAAAATCGACGACGAGTTGCAAGTCTATCGGTTTTCTATCATTACATTTCGGGGAGTGTGCGATGGAATTACACAATCTAAATCCACCAAGTCCGTTCCATCATCGGACTACAAGAAAAACGGCGATGCGCCATCGTTACATGGTGGACATCTCACCCATACGCACTAAACGTTTTGGGAATACTTTCATTGTGCGTACAGCTAAGGAGTGGAACTCCCTGCTGGAGTCATGTTTCCCGATAGCTATAACCTAGGGGTCTTTAATTCAAGAGTGAATAGGTTACATTTAGGTAAGTGTTCACCACCTTCGACCACATCATCACTTACCATCAGGTGAGATGGTAGTCAAACGCGAACTTAATATCAATAAAAAAGAAATCTTAGAGTACTTCGGTCACATTGCTCGGAAAGACAGTGGCAACTTCGAAAAGCTCATAGTGTCTGGCAAAGTAGATGGGAAAAGGACTCGGGGACGCAGCCCCAGACGTTGGTCTGACCAGATCCGCACCGCTCTCGACTCTACGGTTCACAACGCCTTTCACACTGCCAGAGACAGAAACATCTAGAGGAAGGTAATCCGGGAGAAAGTGATGCAGAAGGAAGGTCACGATCCTCAGTTATGAGGAAAACGACGCAAGGCGAATAGCCTACTTTTATCACAGGAAGATAACGTATAAAAATTAAACGCAAACGTAGTCACAGGCAACTGTTAGTTTTCTATACGGGCTCGGTTTCCGTATGAACTGCGTTCGCAATCTCTGTAATGTATCCCTTGTTTACTATTTTCATAAAAGCAGTGTGTTTGTTTACGTCCTGTATCTCTGCTGATATTAAAGTTTCTAAGTACATTTGAACATACATATTTTGTTTGTATGAAAAAAGTAATTGTTTGGATGAAATTTACGTGTGTACAGCGAAACGCAGACTCCTGAATGGAATTCCCTGCTGGAGTCTGCGTTTTCTGATAGATATAACCTAGAGGTCTTTAAGTCAAGAGTGAATAGGTTGCTTCTAGTTAAGTGTGCTTCATCTTTGACCACACCATCGCTTGCCATTAGGAGATAGTGGTCAAACGCAAGCCTATAAAAAATACATCGCTCGAGTTTGACCACTATCTCACCTTAAAAAAATTTAGGTGTTAAATATTAATCTTAAAGTAAAGGTATATAATTAACGCGGGTGAAAACGCAAGGCATAGCTAATTTCATATAACATTAACTGTCCCAAACAGTCGGTGGTCCGTCACAATATAACAATTTTGTCAAACGGTCCCTCATCTCTAATATGTTAAGAACCACTTCTTTAAATGAAAAATGGTGAAAAGTCCCAAAAATCAACTTGTTGAGGTATGGAACCCTAAAAATTAAATTGGATTGTCACCAACTGGGAATCGAACCCACGTCGTCACCCGCTTCACATTAAATGAGCTCTTTACTTCATTATTACTCAAAATGGAGTCTTTTGAAAACAAATTTCATTACATATTACCCACGTATTGATCACACACGACATCTTGCAAAGGAAATTACCAATCTTAAAACAAAATGGCTTTTTTGACATAGTTTATACAGGGAGCTGTTTATTAGCAGGCAATTTTTTATAATACGGATATTTTCTATCCTGTAGTAGAAACAGTAAAAAAAAATTTGGTAGAAAGAATTATGTTTTTTATTTATACAACGTGTAATTTAAAGTGTTTATACATACCAAGTGCACGGCTTCTTTGGATGATAACAAACGATTAGCAAGAGTTTTGTAATCCTATGTGTACATGTGAGGAGCATATTAGAAATTTCAATACATTGATACGAGAGACCGAATTTTTCAAATTAAGAAGAACGAAGAGTGTTATCGTTTTATTGGCAAGTGACGTGGAAAGTGATGACCCTGACCCGGAGAGAAAAGTGTATGAAAATCCATTTTTTACGTGTTTTTTCTTTTTTAGTTTTGGGTAAGACTATGCGCCGGTAACCTAAATATCAAAAGCCAAAAAGTTTTTACAGTCAGTTTTTATCTCCAAGTTCGCAAAATGACACTGGCCACTAGCTGTGTGTTGGATGGTGTCGGGCTGGCAGTGCGACCCTGCGGCGGCAGGATAAACAATTTGAAAAAAGAACATGTGAAAATTGCAGACGCCATTGGCGCCATTTGTGAAAACAGTGTTACATTAAGCTTCACTAACTGCAACAATTTCAATATAAATTTCAATTAGTAAAGATTTAGTTTTTTATTTTGCTCGTAGGTGTAGTATAAAGCACTATGTATCACTCGAGAGAAAGTGCGATTCCCGATCTCGGGTGTTTTAAAGCCCTCGCCTACGGCTCGGGCTTCAAACGACACCCTCAACGGTAATCGGTCACTTTCTCCTCTCGGTGAACAATGTACTATTAATTACCTGTTCTAGTGCACATAGTGTTTGTTTATTAAATTTTCCTTATTTGTGCAAACTTACGCTTGACAAAAAAATAATCATCTCAAATCAATCACTACATACGAGATAACGACTTTTTTATTTTTTTAACATAATCTATCTATCTTTTTCCAAAGTAATCTAGGTTTGGATTCAGACCAAACGGATACAGCTTTGTATTAATATTTAACATGAAGTGACTGCATATTTGACAGCATTTCAACTTGCTGCCTTGCCATTAAACAACACCCTGTATACTCACATGTGTGTATCTACCCTCCTCTCCGAGAAATCGGTATCTTTACGGCGCGAAATTAAAAGGAAATGGGAAATCTTGCCTTGAAATGTTCCTCTTAGAATGTGTCTTGGAGATGACAAATCGTTTTGATGATTATCTACCTAATTATTTTGAGAGGAAACAATATAGATATAAATCTTATTAATTAACTTGTTTTAGTTGATTAATGGGACTTGAAAGATGATCATTATTGTAAAGAGAATGTATACTAAGATGGCTTTCAACACTTACAAGATTGCTGGTATTGTGAATTCTACTCACATTTCTAGTTGGCTTTCAAAAAAAGTGTTAGTAGAGCTCTGTAACCATATTTACTAACATAATAATACTTTCATTGTGCGTACGGCTAAAGAGTGGAATTACCTGCCAAAGTCTGTGTTTCCTTATAGTTATAACTTGGGAGAATTTAAGTCAAGAGCGAATAGGTTACTTCCAGGTAAGCGTGCTTCATCTTCGACCACATCATCGCTTGCCATCAAGTGAGATGGTGGTCAATACTTTCATTATGCATACAGATAAAGAGTGGAATTCTCTGCCGGAGTCTGTGTTTCCTTATTACCTGGTTAACCTGCGGGTTTTTAAGTCAAGAGCGAATAGGTTACTTCCAGGTAAGCGTGCTTCATCTTCAACGACATCATCGCTTGCCATCAGGTGAGATGGTGGTCAAACACGAGCTTATTGTTAATTTAAAAAAAATAGGTATGAGAAATCCAACAATTTCTATCTAGTTCTTAGAGAGATTTTAAGAAATCCAACTCAAGCAACGACATTGCAGAATAGAGACAATAGTGGGCTCATCAGTAGTAAAAAAAATTTACTAACATAATAATAATTTCATTGTGCGTACAGATAAAGAGTGGAATTCTCTGCTGGAGTATGTGTTTCCTTCTTACCTGGTTAACCTGCGGGTTCTTCGGATTTTTGATCCGTGGAAATTCTAGTTTCCTTAAACGTTCAGTGAGCAGGACTAATAATGAAAATGACGGAAAGTAATGTGCCTCTCTAGGATCTAAGCTGCATTGGACTCGATCGAGCGTAGAGCTAAAAGGCTTATAGGCGACGAGGTGCTAGTTGACTAACTTCATAGCCTGGCTCATCGGTGAACCGTTGCTTGCCTGTCGGTTTTCTATAGATTGTACTTCGGGGAGTGTGCGCAGGAGATCCATCACCTGATTCCTCCATCTCCGATCTACCAGACGTACGGCTGGGTACCACGCAGACTTGGTTGATATACCGTCTTATCGTACCTCCACATTTATTGTGCGCACAGTCAAGCTGTGGAATTCTCTGCCGGCTTCTGTGTTCCCTGCCACTTATGACCTTTCAGTCTTTAAAGCATAAGTAAATAGGCATCTTCTGGGCTCACTCGTACCATTTTAGACCTCATCTATCGCTTACCATTAGGCGAGATTGAGGTCAAGTGTGGGCTCATCAGTAATAAAAAAAGAAATAAGCCACAACCAACATCTCGTAAGTGCTGCCTGTAACCAGAGGGCCATCACAGCACTTACGAGATCGTAAGTGCTGCCTGTAACCAGAGGGCCATCACAGCATTTACGAGATCGTAAGTGCTGCCTGTAACCAGAGGGCCATCACAGCATTAAGAAAAAAACAGGATAAAATTTATCAAATAACTAGACCGCGAACATGGACTAAAAAGTTTAACTATAAATGCAACTATCGTTGACACTACATTAATTGTGTATATTTTAAAGATTGAAATTGAAATTGAAAACCATTTATTTGGTGATATACACACACAACAACAGAAAATTACAAACATAAAAAAAATGTAACACTAAGAATTTCGCTGAGCATATCTACACCGAAAGGGTTACCAACTCAGCATTTGCTGGGCGAAAGAGAAAATTTGTATTATTTAATACAGCAAATGTTACCATATACAACATATTGTATCGTAATTAACGAACACCCTCAAACACCCCAATTAGAAAATTATGTTATTACATGCTCTAAGTTTTTATTTTTAGTTGGTTAAACAGTTTTTTAAGACTTTAACTTCCTTTAAATGAGTTTCATTTTTCTGTAATGGGGTACTGAATGACGGAATTTATATAAATCTGCATTTAAAAAGTTACTACTTTAATTTACGGTCCATAGTTAGTTTGGTTTTACTATACAGCGAAACTGTAATTTGTAATTTACGTAGATTTAATTGCTTTGGGATAAAAATTTCGATATTTTTGTTAAAATTAAAAACGATATAAATTGATTCAGTAAACATTTCTAAACAAACCAATCTCCGGATATGCATTAATTATGTTACATGTTGTATACGTATACAGGGTGGCAGGAACATAGATGCGCAACCGCTTACCATGGATTCAGTACATAATTCTGGATCCCCCTACGTTGAAATTTTTCGTCGGCTATTTCTTAATTTAATAAATAAAAGAAACATCCGCTACAAAAAAAAACCAGTAAATTCACTTGTTTCACTTAAAACAGCATGTGAATAAAACTCGAAAGGGCTACCTGATCAGCTGTGTTGACTTCGTAAATGAACTCTAGTAAAACAGCTGATTAGGTAGCCCTTTCGAGTTTTATTTACATTACTGTTTTCAATTCAATTCAATTTATTTATGTCGGATAATTCCATATTTGTTTGTTAGTAACATGTGAACTTACAAGCTAGTGTTAGTAATAGACTATTAACAACTTATATCTAAAATAAAGTTTAAAGAACCTAAGCTACGTGGGTCACGCCGAACCTGGGGTATGGTATGTTTATTTGACTGCATGCAGTCGTATCCATCGCCTCAAGATCGGAGAGTACCACCTATCAGCTAACGTTCTCAGAATGGTGTTGGGGCTGGCGCGTACGCGGCGCTGTAAAAAACTACATCTCTTACGCATGATGGCCGCAAAACCATCCACATTCGCGTCAGCAAACATGCTGGACGCACTACAAAACGAAAGTGAAACAAGTTTAAGTGAAACAAGTGAATTTTATTTTTTTTATTAAAATTTCATTAGTTTAAATAGAAACAATGATTTTATACAGGTTTCATTAAAAATTGCCGAAAAAACCTGAAAATTTTAGAAAAAGCCGACGAACAATTACAGCGCAGAATCATGTACTGAATCCATGGTAAGCGTTTGTGCGTCGATGTCCCTGCCACCCTGTATAGAAGTAATACATCATCTACCTTTTCCTATCAATCTTGGTGTCAGCTTCTAGTGTAACCAGTTACAGCTGAGAATTAGTATTTTACATGGAGCGACCACCTATCTGACCTCCACAACCCAGTATCTGGGTAACACGATACCCCATGGCAAGTCTAAGTGTTTGATTTTTTGGCCTCTGACTACCTGGAACGACTCTCAAAGATGTACAAATGATAGAAAACATCAACGGGTTAACGTGTTTTCCAAGGCACCAAGAATCTCCAAATGTTATGTTGGTCACCCATAGTCCGAACTCGGTAACCGATGCTTAACCTCAAAGATCAACCCGTACTGCTATTATTATTTAGTCACGAGCTGCTCTTGTTTCACTCACTCACTGTTGTAGGTTACACATTACACGCAGGGATTGAACATATTTATAGAGTACTAGTACTCACCTGGGGCTTCGCTCCCGTGGATTCTGTCACGGTAAAAACATAACTCTCCTTCTTTGCAGTCGCGTAAAAAGTAGCCTGT
Source organism: Tholera decimalis (assembly GCA_943138885.2). Lineage (NCBI taxonomy): Eukaryota > Metazoa > Arthropoda > Insecta > Lepidoptera > Noctuidae > Tholera > Tholera decimalis. The sequence goes on from OW964571.2 coordinate 9,107,511, forward strand.
AACCTTCCTCAAGCTTCAAGCTACTTCCATACAAAATTTCATCCAAATCCACCCTGTACTTTCGAAGATTAGCGCGTTCAAGCAAACAAACAAACAAACAAACTTTTCCGCTTTATAATATTATACTAGTACTCATGCGGGGATTCGCTCCCGTGGATTCTGTCACGGTAAAAACATAACTCTCCTTTTTTGCAGTCGCGTAAAAAGTAGCCTGTAACCTTCCTCAAGCTTCAAGCTACTTCCATACCAAATTGCATCCAAATCCACCCTGTACTTTCGAAGATTAGCGCGTTCAAGCAAACAAACAAACAAACTTTTCCGCTTTATAATATTAGTATAGATATATAGTAATTAAAAAAAAATATGAATTTTAATAATAATTGTTTAATTTAATTGTGACTGACATGTATTTGATAATTTATATGAGTCTTCAGAATAAATGGAAATTGAAAATTTAATTTATACTACACCTGCTTGGAAAGTACCTTGATACTTTATCAAATTTACGGTAGAAAGTACGTCATTGCATATCGAACAAATATGCGGGGAGAAAACGCATCTGAGCGGGAGAGAAAAGTGTATGAAAATCCATTTCTTACGTGGTTTTTCTTTTTTAATTTTGGGTAAGACTATGCGCCGGTAACCTAAATATCAAAAGCCAAAAAGTTTTTACAGTGAGTTTTTATCTCCAAGTTCGCAAAATGACACTGGCCACTAGCTGTGTGTTGGATGGTGTCGGGCTGGCAGTGCGACCCTGCGGCGGCAGGATAAACAATTTGAAAAAAGAACGTGTGAAAATTGCAGACGCCATTGGCGCCATTTTCAATTTGTGTGTTGTTTGAGGATTCAGTTTTCGTAGAAAATAAAATAAAACTATCAAAATGATAAGTAGTGATAGTGATGATGAAGATTTTTTAACTCCGCCGCAGTTGAAGGAAACAGCAAAAATACTGATTGATAATATGCTTTTACGTAGAAAACAAAACACGAATAAATAACCAAATATCGGGATCGATTAATGTGCATCAAGACTCATCTCCTCAGCCATCAACGAGCGCGGCGATGCCAAATGCCCCTCAGCAGCCAGTTGCCCCTTTGGCACAATGCCACCACAGCCTTCTACGAGCGCAGTGCCAATAGCACAGCCAGTTATTCCTCCTACATTGTCGCAAACATCTCAAACAAACATTAATGGAAAAAGTGTTACATTAAGCTTCACTAACTGCAACAATTTCAATATAAATTTCAATTAGTAAAGATTTAGTTTTTTATTTTCCTCGTAGGTGTAGTATAAAGCACTATGTATCACTCGAGAGAAAGTGCGATTCCCGATCTCGGGTGTTTTAAAGCCCTCGCCTACGGCTCGGGCTTCAAACGACACCCTCGACGGTAATCGGTCACTTTCTCCTCTCGGTGAACAATGTACTATTAATACACGTACGTTGGATTAATGGACCTTTACTCGTAAGTACACAACGTTATTACTCAAGCGAACATTAGCTTGTTATTATCAGAGTTTACAAAGGACTCCTAATTATAAGTTGCAGTAATTAAATGTGTGTTTAGAGAGCAATTAAAATGTGTGAGAGGGAGGCAAAGCTACAGAAAACAAATAATGCTATCGCTTTCTTTCTGACTGACAATAATTTATATTGGCACTTCAAATATATATTTTTTAATAAAAGAATACAATAATAAGAAGAATAAGGTTTACAAAGAGTCATATACACTTTCATTTTGTAACAAGCTCAGTAGCTTGTTACAAAATGAAAGTTTACATAACTCTATGTAAACCTAATATTTACCTACTTTTAAACATAACTAACGATACCACTTCAAAAACTTGTTAAAAGTACCTATACAAGTGCTCTGTGTAAAATTGGAAAGGCAATATAAAATATTTTGCTTCAATAAAGTAGTACATATCTATATGGTATTGGAGTTTTTCCACTTTGGTTTGGAGGATTGACTTTCGTTTTAGATTATTTTCCTTGTACCAATTCTGTGTTTTTTTTTTACGTTTTATTGAAAATATAAAGTGAGTTAGCAAAAACAAAGTTAAGGATTTTTCGAACTCAACTTAAGTCAAAAAGACTACCAAATTTCAAAGCAAATGTTTTTTTTAAACACGCCAAACGTATACCAAACTACCAACATTTGTTCTGGTGTGGGTATTCAACCCACGACACGCAGCGCGGTAGCCAATCGCTCGAACTGCGCCAAAGGTGTCGTCAAATTAAACGTTATATTGTGAGTCTTAGGCTGAGGCTACAGTAGGCTGGGTACATTATAAGCGAAAATTGGGTGTATACTCGGCGATGACGTGACTATAGTACACATGCTATGTACATACATATTTGCACACGCATATTATTAGTACTATTGAACTAATCGTGCAAGTGAGAATTTTTTTAATAAATTCGCTGATATGCTGATGTAGCCGATGCCGTGCTTACGGCAATGTTGTTTCTATCGCATATACAAATTAAAGGTCGCTAGTAATATTTGATATACGATGTATTCATATACGGGAGCATTCATTTCTTTGTTTTAATCGCTCATACGTCGCAGGTCGCATCGCAGCTTGATGTAGCTTCAGCCTTAATTATAAATCTATAATATCCTCATTCTAATCCATATATTAAGCAAAACCCGTGAACCTTTTTACGAAAATTTATTTCTGTGTCATAACTACCTTTTGTATTTAAAAAAATAGTTATTTCGGGATCGGGATGAGATTAGGTCTTGACTTTATTTTTTTTTTAATTAAACTCTTACGAAGGCAAAGAACTTTAAAAAAAACAACAACAAGCTTGAAGAGTCGTGTAGATGGTACTAGACGAAGTATAGAAAATTCTTCGCTTCATTTAGCAGGTTAGGAATGCGGGATCGGAGATATAATAATAGGTATAGTATAGTATAGATATAGAGTTTGATTTTGAAGATGAAATTCTTAGGATAAGTAGGTAATTTAACCAAAAATATTGAGCAGTGGTGGCCCATCGTTCATAGGCATGAATAACTGACCATTATCTCACCTGATGGTAAGCGATGATGTGGTCGAAAATAAAGCAAGCTTACCTAGAAGTAACCTATTCACTGTTGACTTGAAGAATTAGTTAGTTCCCCGTATATTTGTATGTTTAGAGAGCCGCAATTCAAATTACCGGTTCAAACTGTCATCTACTCACGCACGCACGCACGCAGTACCAATATATCTTATTCCCTACGTCGTTACCATAGACTAACGTAACGTCTCACTGCGCGAAACGGAATTATGAAATATTTACATTCAAATTTAGCATGTCGTAACACACTCGCATTTCAAATGAACTTGCTTCTGCACGTGGAAGTTCTCAGCTTGTAGAAATTCCGGGATAAATTCCAGATTGCAGAATTTCAACTATCATCATACTAAATTTCACTCAGATCCGTTCATTAGTTTCTGCTTGAAAGAGTAACAGACATCCATCCATCTATCCTTACAAACGTTCCCATATATAATATATTGTTACGTCAGTCGCTTAAGTAAATACGTCGAGAAACTTAGACCGACATCTAGAATGTTTGAGATATTAACGCTACTTGGCGGCGAGTAGCAGTACTATGTCAAGAAACATCGACTTCTGGAACGTTCGCGACACTAACGCCACCTGGTGACGAGTAGCAGTACTGAGTATGACAAGAAGCTTCTGGAACATTCTTGCTAGTATTAGCAGTGTGTCGATTGTACTAGATCTTTCTAGAACACATACAACGCGGTATAAATAGCTCGCAAAGGAACGCAGCGAGTCAGTCTTATTGGAAGACACGAGGCGATATAATCTAAGCTCTATAAGTGAATTTCAATGCGATTTAAGTGTTAAGTGACAAGTATTGTAGTGTGAATAGCTGTATTAATTTTTATTTTGTGTTTATTTAATTAAAGTGTTAATTTTGGTTTAATTGGTGTAAATTCATTCTATCCCGACCCCAGCTCGTAACAATATGTTAGAAGTAAGAAAAGATTTATATGGAAGGCACTAAAGATTACCTGCAGTACTCTCCTCTCCTTGTCTCTTTTAATTTATCTAAAGGTGGTCTTTAAAAGATCATTCATACTGCCGTGCAGACCCTAAAACGCAGTAACAGGCTTTTTGTCATTTTTTTGTTGAATATTGAACCTTAATGGACACGTTATAAGGAACATGAAGATCTAATCAGGGTTTTGTTAGGATGCTTTAAACTGTTAAAAAATCAAATTTGTGAAAGCAGTAACTTAACTTTTCATGTCTAAATATATTACAATACCAACTAAAATACAGTTATAGCAGTTACGTCTACCACGATCTGGTACTTTACCAAGTTAAACGCAGTAAATATCTATATTACCACAAAAAAACTGTATTCTATACCCAAAAAAATATTGAGGGATATAAATTAAAACGCAGTAAGTAGTTTTTGTACCAACAGTGTTAATACTGCATGGTTGATCTTTAGTTTATTTCACATGAACTACACATTAAAATGCAGCAAAGTACTAAAATGTGGTATTTTATTTAGTGTTATTCAAGTAAGTTTATATCATGAAAACCAACTAAAGTGCAGCATAATCAAAACTTCTTTCTTTTACTTTTATCGTAGTATGACTTTTAAGTGTGAAGATACTATTTAAATTGCAGTATGTTCATTATTTACTGTAGTATAGTCGGTATATTTCAAAAGATGAAAATAACTTAAATGCTAATTAAAACGCAGTATGACACTTTGTTACTGCATTATAATTGGTATCTTGGACGATTTTACTAATTTCACTGTAGTACAGGTCATATTTTACTGCGTTCTAGTCAGAATTTGTTCGCTATCTCTCTCGCTCAATCAGTCGTGTTCATGTGTCGACCGCTGCCGCGGAAGGAAGACGTCTGCGCCGCGCCAGAGTGTAGGCAGCCACTTGCCACTAACTTTGGAATATCCAGCTGGGCCATGACCAGCTTCGCCACAACTAGCCTGGACACAACCAGCTTCGACACTACCAGCTCCGTCACAAATAGCTTCAACACAGATACTATCAATACAATCAGCTTTTATAGAAATGGCTTTGTCTCCCCCAAATCTGACCCAGCTTGTTCCAGTACAACTGTCTCAAGAAGATCAAACATCTGCTTTATCGATTCTCCCTCAGTCTGGTCTAGCGGATTTAGCTACGACAGAAATAGCTTCTGAACATTCATTCAATAATCTTGTGACATTAGAATATTTATTATGTTCTGAGGTTTTGCCAACTTCAACAGATATTTTTCAGACCGCGACACCTTGAGCTAAAACACCAGTTTTTCAAGATTCTGACAACTCGGTAGCAGATAAAAATTATATTCCTGTGCCTTCATTAGAAAGTAGTTCATCAGATCATACGCAAGCAGTCGGAAAAGGAATCACCAAAAAACGAAAAAGTAAAATAATAAAAACCATAACTATACAAAAATCTAGGAAAAAGTTAAAAAAGAACCTTCTCTAATATTATATCAGACCACCGTGTCCCAATCTCTGCAAAAAACTGTGTTCTTTGAGTTTTAGTGAGGATAAAAGGCAGATTGCCTTTTATCATCACTAAAACTCAAAGAACACAGTTTTTTTAGTTAGACCATAGACCAGTAATCAGGATGGATAGATTATTCATGCTGATTACTGGTCTATGGTCTGGGAATCCAGAGGTCTTTTTCTTAAGGGTCTAGTTCATACCAATGAATGTGCTAAGACAAATATTAAGACCAAAAAGAAACGCTACGTAACTCACAAATACCATTTCTTTTATTTATACTTATATTATATGTGATACTAATTAATTCCTCATTTATATATATCAAAGACACTCAAAGTACCTTCCTCGTATTCTCATTAACTATTTAATACTATGTGCCATATTTTCACGATTAAATTTCTTTATAGAGTTACAATTTGTATGATTATTTTGCCTATTTTAAAACCCGGGTAAAGGCTTCCTATGTCGGGGGTCAGGTCTCCCATCCAGGCGGGAGATATTAGCCAAATGTCTCTTTGGTAGAAATCTTAATTACTCATTAACTATTAATGATGTATTAAACTTTCTTATTAGAAAATATAGATAAATAATGCAGCTTCAGATACAATAAATAGGTAAGTAAGGCAATTGGTAAGTATAGAAAGATTTATGAGCATTTTAGTGGAAGGCGGGTATACTCTCTCGGACTCCCCCTAATGGGTTGGGTTCGAACACTATATTACGATATTAGTATAGATATCGATGTATCTTAATTTATAAATTGATAATCACAGTCAAAATTCAAAGAAAAAAATGTTTTAATATATCACATAGTAGGCCATGGCCTTATAAAATATGGGCACTTATAAATCGTTAGAAACTAGTGCATACATAATGTAAGTGGCAGGCTTTGCAAACACTTCAGCGTCAATAGCCTGACGGCTAAGGTATCGGACTAGTGATCCACAGGTTGCGGGTTTGAACCTCACCCACTAAACTATTGTCATGTACTCATTACAGACACAAGCACATTAATCTTAGTTTGAGAGATTGCTAGTAATGTGAATTCTACCCACAAAGTTACAAAAAAAAAGTGAAAACTTGAGTTTTCATTATCTAGATAGCTTTAAATTTATTCACTCGTATCTATCATAGGCTGCTTTTCATTCCTGAAAGAATTACATCATCAAATGATGTGCAATATGTGTAATGTATGTACCCTATTTTATTATTTTTATATTTATGCATGCCATATATAGATGTATCGAATGTTGAGCATTTATGTTCTTTTTGATAAGTACTTTTGATATTTTTTGTGATTTATTTTTAGTTATATATAAATGTGCCATTTAATTGAAAGATCTCATGTTTCTTGCGAAACCAAAAAGCTTTAAACCATTTATTTTTTTATCGAAATATATTTATAACCGCTTGTGTTCAAAGCACCTTAAATTTAATTTACAATTACCTTATAATATTATAAAATAAACGACAATTTTATACATACATAAATGTATTTTTTTCTGAAAATTCCTACCTAAAACATACTCGTAAGTTGGAAGAAATTGTTATATACTACATGTGCAATTAGTTCAAGACACAAATTAAATTGCAGTAAAGAAAGTCTTATGCTGCAAAATAGTCTGCAAAGTAGCAAAAAAAAATAAAGTTTTTGTAGTATCGAGTATTTTTACCGCAATTTAATCTGCATATGTGTAACTTTTTGCGTGCAGTAACTGCTAAGATTTTAAAAAACCCGATTTTACTTAAAATCTAATAAACTAAATTAACATTTGTTTTTGTAAATACCATCTTTGTTGTCGCTTAGTCCTCGTAGCAATAAAAATATGCACCATACACGTTAATAATACAAAAAAAAACAGTGTTAAAAAGTTTTTCACGGTTTTCTCGAAACCGAATTTTTCCTCATACTGCACTTTAGGGCCTGCACGGCAGCATAGCAATAAGGCTGCCATCTTGCTGCCATGCCAGAACTTTTAGCAGCGTGCTGCAAGTCAGAAGTAATGATCGATCTAATATCTTTCTTTTTTGTGCTTTTTCACTTACAATAAATGAGAAAAGTGTTTCACCATAATAACAAAGTATTATAAAGTATTTCTTGCTACACAAAAGTTGTCTATCAAATAGCAGAGAGAATAGATCGCCACTTAACCTTATCCTTATTTTTGTGCCTGACGGTACATTTGATCAAAAATTGCTTTGAATTTAACTAATCGAATCGGGGGCGTCGGCCACAGGTGCCTCGACCACTGGGGGTCTAAGCCACGGACCCTTATTATCTATCAAAAGTAATGCACAACAATTGCAAGCAGATATCATACTGCTTGCAATTGTTGTGCATTACAGTCAGAATTTATCGATAGATTACAATTTCACGAGATATATTATAATCTAACGTTTTTGCATTTTTGGTGACATACATATAATCCGTTCAGTAGTTTCAAAGATAAGCCTTAACAAAATATTGTTGTGTTTTTGTTCTTTTAATTAATTAATTGAATTATTCAAATTACCTAACACATTAAGTATGCTTCCCTCGAGTCGCAGTCCTTATTTATTCCTGCTCCGTTCGAGACGTGTAGTGCCTGGGGGAGGGAACCTTTTGGTTTGTTTCCGTGAAATCGGTAAGCACCTAAAAAGGAGGGTTATGTTTTATCGCTTATGTCTGACTGTAATATAATTTAATAAATGATGTTTTAACATACCTATGTATCCTACTCCTTGCGTCGTGTACTTCAAGGCTCACGGTTCTGAAGTCAACGTGGACCGATATCTAGATTAGTACTATACATAACGTTTTAAGTTAAAACCGATGTGAAATTCCATGTTCTGTACTTACGCATAAATCCCAAACTACGTTTCCCAAACTTTGTGACAGACCTCCCCCTCCTGTCAAAAGTTCCTTGACATTTGAATAAGAATCAAGTGAATCGATTTGGATAAGCGAGAATCGATTCGTGTAGAAACGTCAGGTGGTCTTGACAGAATATGGAATGAAGTACGAATGATAAGTTGGATTTAGTTTTTTGCGTGAATATTTGGAGCCGGTTTAAAAGGTTTTTACGTTCTTTAGAATCTTAGGGTCGTTTAGTTTTTAGGTTCATAAAAGTTTTTTGATAATTTTTTTTATCTAGAAGTTTTGTTATCTATTCTTCACTAATTCATGCGTTGGTTTTTTAATAACCCAAATAACCATTATGCATTTTTTTAAATCAAATTATTTCGGGATATTCATAGTGACCGATTTGGCAACCCCATCATTACTTGTAATATTCTAAATATTAATAGATATTATAGTATGTGAGTTATTGCTGAAATCAAAAGATAAAATTTTTTAGACTCCACTGAAATTGGTCTAGACAAAATTGTTTGAGTTAAGCCCCTATTGAGCTTATTTAGGTTTAATTACTTCAACAAAGACTCCATTTCATTTCTGTTCAGAAACACACTCCATCCTCGATCTGATTGCACTAACTAAAATTGGTCAGTTTACATATACGGAATGCAAACTTTGCTGATGGATAGTGTCCAGAGCGAAGTTTACTAACCAGACTGATTTTACACAATTCCTACTTATTTGTACATCATTGAACCATGGTTTACGAGGAGGCTCACCCTGTATCGTTCCATTACGCAAATTTACAGATAGTTTTCCCGGGTTTTACCATTACTGTAAGTGAATTTATATGTTTGTGTATGGATCCATAGTACAGGAGCAAACCGTAGTGGGGTGAAGGGGTGAAGTTTAAAAAATAATGTTAAAATAGTAAGTTAGTTTACTAGTAGCCTATCATTAATGAATGAGATATTTATTTAATCTATTAATCACTTAATAGGTAACTCAGCGACCATAATATGTTCCTAGCTTTCAAGGAGAATTTATACAAACGATCACTTATATAAATTCTCGTTGAAAGCTAAAAAAAATTTGCTGTCGCTATAAACCTACACGTTTATTTAGTAAATTTTTAGACTTATTATTATGCTATTATTGTTAGCCTTATTTATAGATAAATAGATAGATATACTAATTATTGTACACCATAACATAATTCAATAAGGACTTAAAAAGCACTAATGGTGTTACAATGGGTGGTCTTATCTTTATAAGCGATCTTTTACAGACAACCTGTGGATGGATTTGGTGTGTCAAATCCATCAGGAGAAGGAGAGTAGGAGAAAATAAATACGCGGGTAGTCCAAGGTCTACTATTTAATATATAATACATGTTTACATAGAATAAAACAAAGTCTTACACGGTGTCAGTACGCTTAGATCTTTTAAACTACGCACCGCATTTTAAAGTAGTTTTCAGCAATAGATATAGTGATTCATGGAAGGTGTATATATATATATATACCTTCCATTTCATTGAAGAATTTATATTAGAGAAAAGCCGAGAAATTTAAAGATTTGTAATTGCACCCCTGCGATACTGGGTCGGATCGCTAGTGAGTAATAAACAACTTACTCAATACAACTTGTGTCTTAAGGGATATTGTCGTTGTGCCGCTTTATTTTATATAAATTCTTTAAACATGTCTCCATACAGCGATACTATAGCGGCCATTAAACGAACGCATCGCGCTCACCGCGATTCTAAAGCTCTTGTAGCACAATACTCTCAAAACGTTTTGAACAAACCAAAATGTGCAAGGATTTCTTATGATCACGTGAAAGTTCATCGCAATTTGCGAGTAATATTTGTGGTCAAGGTTGAACTGTCCCACGTGGCGATGTTACATTTGCAAGAGTTGGAAGGGCTTTTGTGTCGATGAGTACCTGTACTATCTGAGTGTGACGAACCAAATCGAAAAAAAAGGATTGAGCTTGTTTCGTTATGCTGAATCTAGGTGAAACTAACAGATAAAGTACTGATACAAGATTTCGCTATTGTTTTTCAAGTATTTTTATTAATGACTAGTTCTACATCAGGTGTTCCAGTTTCCGTAAGCAATTATGACCTATATGTTGCCCAGACTTAAAAACTATATCACAAAAAGTTTCATTGAAATCCGTTTACTAGTTCCGTATAAACAGATAAACATCCAAACAGACAGACATTTTTTTTTAAATTCATACTCTGTCACTGTTTCTAAGCTTTCTCAATTGATTTTCAGTTATATGAAAATTCACAAACATGAAAATTTCAAAATGCGATAACTCACCAAAAAAAAAAATTGAGCAAACTCAACGGCATTTGAAAGAGGAAAACTTGTTCTTTAATATGGCAACCTTTATTTTTTTTAGAAAAAATAATTCATGAGTCTACATAACCTCAAAATCGGGGCAAAACGGTACTTTTTGCACTTTTAGGTTAGGATATCTCAGAAACCTGACGTGAAAGAGCAATTCTGAGGCCAGATTCAGATTCAGCCCATCGAAAACCTTCGGAAATGTATAGTCTAGTTTCTGGTTAAGAAGTTTGGTTAAATTTTGTTAGCCTGTGTTATTTTTTCATAATTCATAATTATTTATTTGCATAAAACGTGGTATAAAATGGTGTAAAATATAATAGAATGGCACAAACATGTTTAGCTAGTATGAAAACATAGCATGCAAAATTTTAAATTTTTGTGAAAGACAGGCAAGGAACTGAAATGGTGAGTTCTCAACATTTCATCTCCATAAATTCCTTCAAGCTGTAGATATTATTTTGTAAATATATTAAATGTATAGACACACTTTTTTTAATGTTTTATTATATTATATGTATTAATTAGTAGATATTATCTCACCCGATGGTAAGTGATAACGGGGGGCACGCTTATATAAAAGTAACAAACTTATCAAGAGTGACTTAAAGACCACCAGATTATAGCTATCAGGAAACACAGACTCCAGCAGGCAATTCCACTCCTAAGCTGTACGCACAATAAACGTATTCCCAACTTTTTGACAAAAGTATCTTTTTCTAGGGAGGATAAGATAATATAAATTTTAAAATAGCTTTAGAACTCAGTACATAATTATGAGACATCCTTCATTGTAGGGTTCCGTAGCCGAATGGCAAAAAACGGAACCCTTACAGTTTTGTCATGTCTGTCTGTCTGTCCGTCCGTCTGTATGTCACAGCCATTTTATTCCGGAACTATTAAGACTATACATGTGAAACGTGGTAGGTAGGTGTATTCTGTGAACCGCTTTCCGATTTAAGGAAAAAATTTTTAAAATAAAAGGGGGCTTCCCATACATGGAACTGAAACTGAAAATACTTTTTTTTCATGAGACCTTTGCGTGTGTGGTATCTATAGACAGGTCTTTAAAAATGACATTGAGGTTTTTAAAACCACTTTTTCATTAAGTTCATCGTTTAAAAGATATACGCTTCCAAATTGGTAAAATGTGTGTCCCTCCCCAAATATATGCCGTAGATCTTAATGTAAACTTTTAACCAAAATTAATTTGAATAAGTTCGGGTCATCAGTTTTTGAGATACAGCATATTTTCTAAAACCGCAAATATAACTTTGTAATTCATACAAACACTATGAAAAACAGAGTTATTTGGCGTAGTTACTATGGAACCCTTCATGGGTGAGTCTGACTCGCACTTGGCCAATTTTTCGCATTTGCTTGTGCAAACTCGAACTGGCGTATGATTGGATCGGAATGTCAGTTACCTGTCACGTGCTAACCTACTATTGGTCGCGAAATCCAATATATTTGCAAATCGAACACTCAAAAGTATTGTGAAAGAAACCTGTCAGAAATAGTAGTTTTATGTGTTGCTTTTGTTGCTTCAAAACTGTAATTTTTTTCTTCAAAAGAGTTATAGGAGGTAATTTTCACAATCGTTGTGATTTCTCCTTTTCCTCAGTTCCCGGTCATAGGATGCCCTCCACATTGGACATTTCGAATTAGAACAAGAATACATTTATTTTTCTTTGTTACAATAATGTTCTTAATTCTAACTTCTAACCTCTACCTCTAACTTGTAACCGTGTGACAATTTTTTATATTGATCGGTGGTCCCCAAACTAAGTTATACCTGTATCTTGGGAACCTGAATTACGGTAGTCATAATACGTTACTTATCGATAGCGTGGACATATTAAATTCTGATGTAACTAGTAGGTACTAAAGAGAATCTTGAATTAAAGATACAGTTTTTAGGGTTCCATACCCAAAGGGTAAAACGGGACCCTATTACTAAGACTCCGCTGTGCATCCATCTGTCACCGGGCTGTATCTCATGAACTGTGATAAATAGTGAAAATTTTATAAAAAACAGCATAAAATAAATATTTAAGGGGGCTACTATACACAAAACATGTTTTTTTGCTCGTTTTAGCTCGATATTGATAACGGCAACAGATAGACGCTTTAAATATTCACAGAATATTTACTTATAATTATATTCACTTTAAAATAAATTGGACGGTTTATTATTAACTAGCAGTCCCGCGGGGCTTTGCTTCCGTGGAATTTATCACAATATAATCATAATCTCTTTCTTTTACAGTCGGGTAAAAAGTAGCGCATAGCCTTCTTCAAGCTTCAAGCCACTTTCATACCAGCCTCAATACTTTTGACAAGCACGCCCATGATTACCGCATTTAACAAAACAAACTTTTCCGCTTTCTAATATTAGATAGTTCAGATGATTCCCCCCTTTCAACCAACGTCAGAGGAGCTTTTTCTCTCTGAAACCTTAGTCCTAGGTATTTTGTGTAAATACTTTTAAGGTATCAGGAAGTTGAAAGGTGCGTAGTCTACAATTTATAGTCACTTTATAACTGTTTTAATTATTAATTACCTTTTCTTATCTTTACAGATCTTCATCGCTTCTAGTCAAGCATTTTGAAAGTAAGTATTTACATTAATTCTATAACATAACAGCAAGTTGTTTTATCCATAAATATGGATAAAATAACTTGTTTTGATAAAGTAAGTACAAACCTGAGCTATATTTTTTATTGATAATTTCTAGAAATATGATATTTTTTGTATTAAAAAAAGGAGTTTTCATGTTTTGAATAATAAACAAGAAAAAAAATCGTGAAACGCTATCTTACACTAAACTCAGCTTTTTACATCTCTGACAGAAGTCAAAAAACCTGTCACTAGTCATTTATGTATTTAAATACAACAGTTATGTTTACAACCAATGACAGTAACTAAATATTAAAATTAAAAGAGACAATCATAACACATACTAAAATATACAAAATAAACAAAGTAGGTATAGTAAAATTTTAAGTGAAAACATAAATAATAGAAAGTTAACATTTTAACAACACTTTCATGAATTCTTCTCAAAGTGCATCTGACATACCAATAAAATCTTCATCCATCCATCCGCAAACAGCTCGCTTGTTGGATTAGAATCCAAGAGATCATTAAGCGCGGCCAGAGTGCGAGGAATTGGCGACTTAGCACGTGCAACAGTACGACATGGAGGCACGGCAAACAGCCTGTGCATTTTGCCCCGGCAGTAATTGTCTGGCACAAAGAAGCGCGCCAGCACATGTAACAGATCAGGAGCGACAATAGCGCCACGGAGCATCTTACAGGCTATTGTGAGCTGATCTCTAGCTCGCCTTACCTCTAGGGAGTTGTATCCGAGGCAACCCAGTAAGAACTTTGTCGGATAGAGGTAAGGATAGTAGCCGTATTTCTCCTTATACAACGTGTAACGGAAACCCCATATCTATCCAAAAGGGCTGAAGACAACACCTGGTATGGAGTCTCTATGCACAGTTTCAGCACAAAATAACTGACTCAAAGAATTGATACCAAATTATTGGTTTCATATGTTTCTTGAATACCAATCATAACAAACGTGTCACAGCACTACGAGGATCAATAACTTTCCACGTCACTTGCCAATAACACGATAATTCTTTTCGTTCTACTTAATTTGAAAAATTCGGTCTCTGGTATTGTGTATTGGAATTTGTAATAATTTTTACATACGTAAACTTAGGATTACAAAACCCTTGCCATATCGTTTGTTATCATCCAAAGAAGCCATGCACTTGGTATGTATATACCCTTTAAATTACACGTTGTATAGGTACCTAAGGAACGCTCTTTGAACCTTTTCTAATAAAAGTGCGTAGGTACTTTCATGTGGATTCCACACGCAAGAGCTGGTTTTCAGCTTGGTACGTACGAGCGCATTACGCGACGGCATGAGCGGTGCGAAAATCGCGGCAATTACGCAGAACAAAACCTAACCTTGCCAATGGGTATTATGTTACCCAGCTACTGAGTTGTGGAGGTCAGATAGGCAGTTGTCCATAAAAAGCCTACCCCAATATAGTGGGGAAAAAGCTAAACAGATAATGAGGTCTAACTGATACAACCCTTTAATGCGAAAACGTTTTCCTCGGTAACCCGTGCACTGGTGGAAGACTTTCCGACTGAGGCCAAAGTATGTAGGTTATCAACCGACGACAAAAAAGGACGAGGTTTTCAATTCGATGCATATATTCTTTTTTTTTAATGTTCACCAATATTCAATTTCGGAAGTCGGTGCCAAAAACGAAAATACAAATCTAAAGACACGGACAACCGAAATTAAAGTTATTTTTCACTTTTGGGAGTCGGTTTAATTTTTTGGTAAAAAGTTTTTATTTTATTCGAGTTAAACATGTTTGTCTGGCAGTTTGAGTGCTTTTTGCGGCCTGCCAAAACGTCTTTACCTTGGTATTGTTCGTCAAATCGTTAAGATCCTTGGTTCTAAGTTGAGCTATACGTCATTTGACAAATGCTTGCACTGTATGGACAGGCCCACTCAAATCTGTGAGCATCTTTCTTCAAAATATCGCCTCATACTGAAACCTACAAGGTTCCCATATAATTAAACCAGTATAGATTGTGTGGACTTTAAAAGAGACGGGACCCCTGAGTTAGTTTCGGTGTTTCTTCTCAGGGTAGTCAGTTAGGAAACACCGGACTCATCTAGTTAATATTTACGAAAAATAAATACGTGTAAAAGTGTTATTTAATAACCACGTCCACCATCTTTGTGGATAAAAATCCCTAATTTAAAAATAAAAGAATAAAAAAGAAATAACCAGTTTGCAAAATAAAGATCATTAATATTACGTCGGTGGCCTAGTGGTTGCAAGCGCGACTGCTAAGCAAGAGATCTTGGGTTCGATTCCTGGGTGAGGCAAAAACTGCTATTGGATTTTTTTATTAATAACTAGTACTCACGCGGGGCTTCGCTCCCGTGGATTCTATCACGGTAAAAACATAACTCTCCTTTTTGCAGTCGCGTAAAAAGTAGCCTATAACCTTCCTCAAGATTCAAGCTTCCATACCAAATTGCATCCAAATCCACCCAGTACTTTCGAAGATTAGCGCGTTCAAGCAAACAAACAAACAAACAAACTTTTCCGCTTTATAGTATTAGTATAGATGTCTCAGTAGTAACCCGGAGTTTGGAAGTTGGTTGTGTGACAAACCGCATGATTTAGAAAGCACGTAAAGCCGTTGATCCTGCGCCTGATCTCTCTCTGGTCGTGTCGGATTGCCGTCCCATCGGACAATGAGAGTACAGGAACAGAGTGCATCTGTATCTGCTCATACTTGTGCACTATAATATCTCCTGCGCACATACTTGTGCACTATAATATCTCCTGCGCACATACTTGTGCACTATAATATCTCCTGCGCAGATACTTGTGCACTATAATATCTCCTGCGCAGATGGCTAATCAATTATGAAATTGGCCGCCGTGGCTGAAATCGATTAAGAGGACTATTATTCTTTTAGTCGGCATAAAAACACTCACATTATCGCCAAAATATAAAATCTAATCTAAAAGCTTTAAAATCTGTTATTTTTTTGCATGCTCTCATACCTGTAAACATACTCTGTAAACATGGTTTTTGACATTCAAAACAGAAAAATGGAAGAAGGTGCTGATTCCTGATATATACAGGTTCTAACCTAGTTTGGGATTCAGAGGCTTCACAGTGTCTTGTATCCTCATTTTATGTCAATAAAGATTTATTATTAACATAAAAAAAAAATAAAAAAACGGAGCTGTTTTATCAAGAAATCCGGCAATATCACAAGAATACAATAACATCGCTAATGGATTTCCCATCCGCGTTAACCCTTAATAGTAACCCTGAAAAGGAAAATAGCTTTAACAACAAAGAAAGGCGTTATAATGGAAACAAATTGAGACTGTTTCCCTTAGCATTATCTGTGTCAGCTCTATTAATGAGCTAAAATGTTTTCGGTTACTTAAATATTAACGTAAACCCAATAGAAAATATGAAGTGTAACTGAACAATGATTTGTTAATAGTAGATGCGCTACCCGTCTTCTGAATAGGAACACTTAAAATAAATGTAGCTAAACCATAATCTACATTGCTATCTAGACCGCCATTGTAACCATAGGTTATTTTGTTTTGTATTGTGTTATCTATAGGTTTGTCTCCTATACATCTATACATACGTATAAGCATGTCTTGCCAAAAGGCTACCCAGCTACCGTAATACTACCCAAAAATGAAGTTTTGGTTAGTGGAGAGGAAAGAAGGGGGTTGGGGGTTGGGTATAAGTCACCAAAAAAAGTGTAATACTTTGGAAACAAATTTCTGAATCGAAAGTTTCGGTGGGCTCATTTTAACATACTTTACAAAACCTTAAAAACTTGTAAATTATAAAAAATATTTTTAATATTTCTTTAAATACAATATTATATTTATTTAGTTAATAATCTTAATTCACTAATCTTCTTTCATATGCACTGCTAAACCTAACTATATGAATATAAAAATAATACTTACAAAAACACAAAAAAAATCTTAAAGTCTCATGACTTCCTTCTTTTGAAGAAATAACGACACTTACCTATTTATTATTTTATTAGCGATCGAATAGCTAAATTTGAAACCATCCAAAACACTTCCGAACCAGTTACAAACATAAATAACTTAATCTAAACTAGCTAACGGCAGTTATAAAACATAAATTTGTGCCAAACTGTTGTCATTTGGCAAAATGCCTGCCAAATTCGGGCTATATTGGCTAGAATGCCATATTCCAGGGGTGACAATGTTAATACATTACATGGCATAACTGCCTCGGGTGGATTCCACCTGGCTGATATATTGCTTTGTGAGAGTATAATATTTTAATATTTGAAGAGAAATTTTACATCAAACTAATAGAACCACAAATTTATGTATAGCACTTTGTCATATTGGATATGAAAAATGCTGAAGTTAACTCATATTAGTAAATGTCAATTGTTTAATTATTTTTTTTTATTTATTTATTTAGGTAATTTATTTATATACAGAGGTATCACTTAAATCTAAACTCGCCAAACTTTTACGTTTCATGGCGAGAGGCGCTCTTTATACGTTAACATTAACCATTCCAATTTCTTCTACACAATATGTTGCAATACAATCCTATATCTATAATCTATAATCTCACAGTAACAATGTGTTAATTACCTAAATATATGATTAGCATTCCAATATATTTTTTAGTTTTTTCTTTAGTGTTCCTTTACTTATTTTTATTTTTTCTCTTAATAACTCTATTTTGTTAAATACTTGAGGTACCAAATACTTAGATGTCCTCTTTCCGTAATAATTAGTTATCTTGGGTTGAACCAGTTTATTTTCTCGAACCCTACGTGTATTGTACTTATTTTTAACATTAACTTTGTGTTCATCGTTATAATAATATTTCAGTCCTACCAAATAATCTACTTTTTTATCTATTGGTACAATTTTACATATAGGAAATAACTTATTATATTCTTTGTTACACTTATCTTTAACATTTTTACTAATGAGGTACTTTAGCAGTCTTATTTGTATGTCTTTAATGTCATTTAAATATGTTCTAAAGGTTCGCCCGTACACAAGGAGTCCATAACTCATTAGCGAGTCGGCAAGTGCGAAGTAAACTATTCTTAATGTTTGTTTATTTAGTACATTTTTTAATTGGTAAAACTTACTTAATACTGATCTTAGCCTATTACAAATATCATTTACATGTATTTTCCAATTAAAGTTCTTGTCTATTGTTAGACCTAAATATTTAAATTTTTCTACAAACTCCAATTTTGTGCAGCTACAATTACATTTATTTTGATGTAAACATTCGTATGTATGCCCTATCACTGTGAGATCTTCCTTATTTATAGATTTGGCCTTTTGATTATATGGCGAGTGTATATGCATACATTTTGTTTTTTGCAAGATTTAATATAATGCCATTGTCATGTGCCCATCTGCTAATATTTTCAAAATCAAATTGTATACACTTTTGTATCTCGGATGCATAAACCAGACACATATCGTCAGCGTACATGAACACCTTACACTTATGTACGACGTTTGACACACTGTTCACATGCATTGTATATCCTACAGGACCGTAGATCGATCCAGTAGGCACACCTAAATCTACATCTGCCTCTTTCCCAACTACACGGGAGATACTTGTGCTTATTTTCCTGTGGGTGAGGTAGTTTTCAAACCATTTCTTTGTGGGACCGCGTATTCCGCACTCATCCATTGCTTTTAATAAGATTTCGTGGTCCAGAGTGTCAAACGCCTTTTTATAATCAATGAAAAGTGCTATAATTTGGTTGCCAGAATCTAAGCATTCATTAATAAAATCTGAAAAACCTAACAATGCAGAGACAGTGTTGCGCCCCCTACGGAAACCGTGCTGAGAGTCACATAATATATTGTTTTGTTCTAAGAACGCACTCATCTGTCCCACAATAACTTTTAAACAGTATTTATGTTGTTGAGCGATTAAGTGGTTGTGTGATTGACTGCTGCGTTATGTGTCGCAGGTTTGATTCCTGTACTTAACAAAAATATAAGATAGAATAGTGATAAAAACATTATCGTGAAGCCGTCAATGTTAGATTACCTTTTGGCAAATATACAGAAATAATCGATACTAATATTACAAATGCGGAAGTTTTGATGTTCGGATGTTTGTTACCCAATCACGCCAAAACTACAGAACGGCCCGTGACTTCGTGCGGCTGGGAGGTTTTTCCCGCCTAAATTCCGATCCCGTGGGAATTCTGAGATAAAAATTGGCTTATGTGTTATTTCAGCATGTCAACTATCTACTTACCAAATTTCATTGAGATCCGTTCAGTAGTTTTTGCGTGACAGCAACAAACATACATAGGTCCTCACAAACAGCATTTGTAATCAGAGTTGGGTATTATTCGAATAAATTTTTATCTGAATAATTATTCGAATAAAAATGTATTCGCATTATGATTATTCGCGAATAATTCATTCATGAATAATTTATTCGTAACTAAATTGCTTACGAATAATTTATTCGTGACTTTGTTCGTTATTTTAAATAATTTTTACAGCTTATTTATTTCAGATTACCAATATTTGGAGACTCTTGTTTCGCGGATCTGGTATGGAATGCTCAGTTTCAGCTCATAATAAGCGACTCAAAAAATTGATACCAAATTATCGGTTCCGTATGTTTCTTGAATACCAATCATAACAAACGTGTCACAGCACTTTTTTTACGGGTAGGAAAATCATCGAATGACTTCTCCCGCTCTGGGTGGAGCGGAAGGGAGTGTCAGATTTCTACTGACTGAAAATCCGGGCCTTAAGTTCCGGGGCCGCAGTATCTCACTAGAACATTCCCGCAACTGCGGCAAGCAATAGCTCTATGGGGCTCCGTCACTAGTGCTAACGACCCTTTGAAGCGCGCGTGGAACACGACGCGCCGCCGACCCCGGCCGCGGCGGCCTGTTCCTACCGGACGGTAAACTACCCCTGCTTGCCGTCCGCAAGCCCGCGCCTACCGTGGCCGGAGATCGGCTCGCGATCCCCGACGCCCGAGGCGTCTCCCGCGGTGGCTGGGGCGCGAGTAATAGAGTTGCCTCTCCCTCGCGAGTTCAGCCTCCTCCTTCGCTACGTACGAACGAACTACCCCTGAGATAGTGACGGGTTGTAGAGTAAGATTAAGGAGAGATGGCAAGTATAAAACGTGTTACCGAATCCCCATATCCATCCAAAAGGGCTGAAGACAACGTCTGGTCTGGAGTCTCTATGCATAGTTTCAGCTCATAATAATTAACTCAAAAAATTGATACCAAATTATCGGTTTGATATGTTTCTTGAATATCAATAATAACAAACGTATCACAGCACTACGAGGATCAATAACTTTCCACGTCACTTGCCAATAACATGATAATTCTCTTCGTTCTACTTAATATGAAAAATTCGGTTTCTGGAATTTAATAAGTTCCACACTGCAGAATTACAAAACCCTTGCCAAATCGTTTGTTATCATCCAAAGAAGCCGTGCACTTGGTATGTATGTCGAATCAAAACCTTATTCAAACATGAAGTAGCAAAAGAAGTGACCAAAAAATCTATATTCTTACAATCCTGAAAACTATATTTTTTTTCTTTTAGTCAGACTCGGGAAGCGAACCTGATTTACTAAGACAATCACCAAAAACTGGAGCTGATAAGATTGTCTTGCAATATTGTTTTGAAGAAAACCGTTCTTTCAATGTTTTAGATCGTTATCTTGAAATAAGAACTATACTTATAAAAATTGGCCAAGTGCGAGTCAGACTCGCCCATGAAGGGGTAGTAACTACAAATAACTTTGTTTTTCATAGTCTTGTTTTTCATCTCAAAAACTGCTGACCCGATCTCGATCAATTTTGGTTGAAAGTTTACATTAAGATCTACAGCATATATTTTTTTTAATTTTTCACTCCATTATTATAGAAGTTAGAGGGGGGACACACATTTTACCACTTTGGAAGCGTATATCTTTTAAACGATTAACTTTATGAAAATGTGGTTTTAGAAATCACAATGTCATTTTTAAAGACCTGTCTATAAATACCACACACGCATAGGTTTCATGAAAAAAAGTATTTTCAGTTTCAGTTCCATATATTATTTTAAGAAAAAAATATTTAGAATGAAGGGGGCTCCCTTTATTTTAAATATTTTTTTATTAAAATCAGAAAGCGGTTTACAAAATACATCTACCTACCAAGTTCCACATGTACCTATAGTCCTAATAGTTTCGGAATAAAATAAATGCTGGAATAAAATGCTTCATACGGACGGAAGGACAGACAGACAGACATGGCGAAACTATAAGGGTTCCGTTGTTTGCCATTTGGCTACGGAACCCTAAAAATGCAACACACAATTTTTCTTATGTCCCCATGATATACTTACCTAAGTCGAGTAGATTGTCTGACAACTAATTGTTTGAAGAAAGAGTAATAATGAAAACAAGTATTAAGAAATAATCACACAACTGTAAAGACTTTACAATTATAAACGAATAAATATTTGATTTGAAAACCATTATTCTTTGTTTTATTTTTATTCATTAATCGACTAACGAATAAAAAAAAACATTCGTCATTCGAATAATTTTCCTTTGAATAAATTAAATTATTTATTATTCGCGAATAACTATAGAAACAATTTATTAATTCGTTATTCGAATAAATTTTACCCAACTCTGTTTGTAATATTAGTACGACTAGCACTTCGCCCACGACTAGTCCGCGTGGATTTCGAAAATACAGCTCAAAATATTACTTGCAAGGAACGACAGACTTTTTTTGGAGGAAAAACCATCAAATTTTTTTTTCTTTCAAAATCTTTGCAACATTTTTCATAGATGCTCGGCTCCTATTGATTGTAGCGTAATATTATAATAGCTTTGTTACTTGGCGATAATGTAGCTCTATTTTGGTGAAAGAAGTTTAAAAATCGGTTCAGTAGTTTAAGAGTTTATCCATAATAAAAAAGATAATAGAAAGAGTGTAGATGTAAAATGGTGAAGTTAATACATGTTAGTAGATGCCATTTGTTTAATTAATAATATTAATAAAATATTTTTTAACTAGGTATAAGGTGTAGATTTAGGATTTAGTTAGTAAGGCCACTCTGTCGCATTGGATCATAGATCTGTAATGATAGTGTAGGTAAGATTATTATAAATATATAAATATAAGTAAATTGAAACAGTATTCATAAGCGGTGCGCCAATGAGGATTCCTCCGCGATAAGAAAAGTAATTGAGCGATTGACTGCTGAGTGCTGTGCTACGTATCGTGGGTTTGATTCCCACAGTAAACAAATATAAGTTGCTAGTCTATCGGTTTTCTATCGGTTACATTTTGTGGAGTGCACAAAACGTTTTGGGAATACATTCATTGCACGTACAGCTAGGAAGTGGAATTCCCGGCCGGAGTCTGTGTTTCCTGATCAAATCGGATAAGTCAAGAGTGCTTCATCTTCGACTACATCATCGCTTATAGAGCCTATCATCAATAGGAAAAGATACATAGAATACTGATGGAAATATTACCTTGACAACAACAAAACACAAGAAGAAAAGAAAGAAAAATAAATTATTCGTTCCATATGTTTCACACCGAATATAATGTTCATCGCTATTCTAATTGCAATCTTTGTAATTTATTTATTTTAAGTGTTGTACAATGGCCTCCAAAAGTTTTGACTCCAGTGTACCTGACGTTTGAACTTTTCGGCTGAAACTTCTGTTGCCTACTGTACCTCGCTCTAATTTTGTTTTACATTATTTTGTTTAGTTCTGCTCAAAGTTGGATTAATTACTGTTCTGATGTAATAAAACTTTGACATTGAGACGATCTGTACGAAGAAAATGGGTTTTGTAGGCTATTTATGCTAGCTCGTAAATAAATAATACGATGTCTAATGGCAATCAACACCCAATTCAAGGTTAAAATTACCTTACAATACGCCCTAGGCCTAACAACAACTGAACAACTTATGTTTCTTGAGCCCCTTAATTTTCCTTCGGTGGGTAAAATTGAAATTTAAAGTTTATATTCATGAATTCACATTAATGAAATTCACCTTTGACCTTTCACTGTTAATAAGATACATACCACTAACAGCTGAACACAGACGTTAGCGACTCAGATAAATCAACGAAACCTTATGGCACGGAAACGAGTTTACGCGGCCTTAGACACGAAGGGCAAATGACGGAACACGGATGGGTTTTAGTCAGTAAAAGTCTGACACACCATCCCGCTTCACTCAAATCGGGGGGCAGTCATTGGATAATTTCCCATCCTTAAATAAAATGGCACGGAAACCCTTCTCCCACTCGCATTTTACAAGATTTTGGTCTATATCACGTAGACATACATTAATAACTTGACAACAATTTCTTACCTCGTTTCAGCTATCTCCAAATAAAGTCCGTGCTTTTTAATATATTCTTACCACGTAAACCAGTAAATACTTTCAAACGTTAAATTCACTGACCTAATTACGAGCGACGTGATTCCACCCAATCGGTAAGCGTTGGGATTAAGTAGGATCCCAATGAAGTATGTACTATGGTGGGTCCGAAACCACAGGCTAAACACATGAAAGATAAACTCAGAAGGTCACTACTGCACGAGCGAAACTATTTTCACTTGTACACTTTTCATCTCTGTGGCTAAATAATATAAAACTTTTTTGCAAAAAAATTAAACCGACTTCCATATCAAAACACTACAAAGCCAAAAATAATTTTAATTTCGGTAGTCGGTGTTATTGGTTTTGTATTTCCTTTTTTTTCACACCGCCTCCCGAAATTAAAATTATTTTTGGCTTTGTAGTGTTTTGATATGGAAGTCGGTTTTATTTTTTTGCTAAAAAGTTTTTATTTTCGCGCTTTTTAGTGGGTCAATATGTAATTAATCTAGTTATAAAAGCCAAAATGTCAACTACAAAAAAACTAAAAACGCGCGAACAAAAAACACAATATAGAGTAACCGAAAAGATCATCAATGTAAATATTTTTTAGACTTTTGTTAATTTTTCAGAAACGGCTTGTTCGATGTCGATAAAATTTTCATGGGACCATTTGGGAAGTATACCCTTTCCAACAAAAAAAGATTTTTTCAAATCGGTTGGCGAGCGACGGAGCTATGCCCGAACAAACATTAATAAAAAAAAAAAAAAAAAAAAAACAAACAAACATCGAATTCGAATTCGAATTGAGAACCTCCTCCTTTTTCAGAAGTCGGTTAAAAATGCATGCGGTTCGAAAAAAGAAGTTCGTTCAAAAACAGATCGATCTTTTTTGAAATTGAAATACATTTTTATTCGGAAATATACACACACAAAAACATACAATAGAAAACTACAACACAAAAAGAACACAACAAAATCAATTCAAAAATATCTTCTAGATTAAGCAACGCTTGCCGGGTCCGTATACGAGCATAAGTGACCATTTTAACATATTATTATCGAGTTTGCTCCATGCCTTGGAAAGAACGTCAGGTGGCTAAATAATAAAAAATGCATGCGTTTCGAAAAAAGAAGTGCGTTCAAAAAAAGATCGATCGTTTTTGAAATTGAAAAACATTTTTATTCGGAAATATACACACACAAAAACATACAATAGAAAACTACAAACACAAAAAGAACACAACAAAATCAATTCAAAAATATCTTCTAGATTAAGCAACGCTTGCCGGGTCCGTATACGAGCATAAGTGACCATTTTAACATATTATTATCGAGTTTGCTCCATGCCTTGGAAAGAACGTCAGGCCGATTGTTTGCCACTGCAAATAACACTTTATTTGACAGTCAGAAGCTTGATAATCTGACACCGGTCTTGCTAAGGATATGGTCTTACCTGGCTACTGGGTTGATCTATCTATCTATCGTTACATGGTGGACAACACACCTATACGCACAAAACGTTTTGAGAATACTTTCATTATGCGTACGGCTAAGGAGTGGAATTCCCTGCCGGAGTCTGTGTTCCCTGATCGCTACAACCCGGGGGTCTTTAAGTCGAGAGTGAATAGGTTACATCTACGCAAGCGTGCTCCATCTTCAACCACATCATCACTTACCATCAGGTGAGATAGTGGTCAAACGCGAGCCTATTATCAATAAAAAAAAGGTTAAGCAGATAAGAACATAATTATTCTGAAATGAACTGTGCTTTCGCCGACTCACACACACAGACACATAATATCTACGTACGCTAGTACACTTACACGTTTGCATGTGACGTTTGCGCTTGCGTTCTCGCTGATTGTATAAAACCAACCTTCTGTGCTTAGGAAATGCATAGTGTTGAATAGCTTTACTGGAAGGTTTAATAGGTGTTTAATCTAATTCAAAATAAGTACGGGACCCTTCTCGATCTGTGGTTTTTGATTGTCGAGCAGTATTAACTCGTGATAGTACACGTACGAATTGTAACTAGACGGTGGAAATTAGATTTGGCCTGTCTCTGGACTTTGACGATTAAACAAGTGGCCAACTATGGATTTGGTCGGCTAGACTAAATAGATAATATATAAATATATACGGTGTATACTTGTTTGTATACTATAATAGGATTACATAAGGATTTAACCACCTTTTGTGTTGGGTATGGTAAGTTATCAGAGTTTATAAGTTTTTTTTTTTCGTGGTAATATCATCAGATGAGTCCTCCCACCCCGGGCAGGGCCGGAGGGACTGTCAGACTTGTACTGACTAAAATCCACGGTATTCCTTCAATAGCCCTTTATGTTCCGGGGTCACGGTAATGGGATAAGTCCCACGACCCCGGCAGGCTTCGGCCTTCTACAGGGGAGGTCATCTTGCTGACGCTCTTTGAGGCGCGCGTGGAACACAACGCGCCGTCGATCCGGGCATGGTCCATGGTCGGACAGCGAGTTGCCCTTTACTCGCTGTTCGCATGCCCGCGCCTACGGTGGCCGGAGATCGTCGGCCGACGTCCGACGCCGTGGGCGTCTACCACTGCGGCTGGGCTGGAGGGAGGACGCTATCCTCTCCCTCACGCGGCCCGCCTCCTCCTTCGATAGCATGTTGGCAGAAGGAGGTGACCGCTTCCCACTCCGTCTCGCCCCGCAGCATGGCCTCGACCAATGCCGGGCGCGAGAGGTCTCCGCCTATCGCCGCCGTGAGGACACGTCGGTGCTCTGCCCAAGCGGGGCAGTCTTGCACCGTATGCTCTACTGTGTCCTCAGGGTGATCCTCGCAGTGATGACACCTAGGCGTTTCTTCCTTCCTCATCAGACGCAGGTACCTCCCGAAACTTCCGTGTCCGGTGAGGACCTGCGTCATGCGGTAGGTCAGGACGCCGTGACGCCGATCTAGCCACTCCTCAAAGAGGGGTCTTACCGCCGCAATTGCGGCGTGCCCGATCAGAGTTTATAAGTTAGGAAAAATATTGTGGTTATTAAGTATTTCCTCCGTCTGGTTCGTGGTTCTCACTGGAATTCATCACTTTTCAACTTCATTTCATTTAACGTTCTGCTACCCATTCGACATACACTTCACCTCTTAGCCAACGTTCCCTTTTAGCAATACCACAAAACAGTACCAAATCGATTCAAACGAGTTTTCTCTGTAATATGTAACCGTCAACCGTTTAAACAATATTTAATTATATAACGAATCATTAGATATTTTCGTGAGAACCGAGCTGAGATTCCTGACCACAGCTGCATGATATCTGGAATCAATATCTACTCCAACTACTATCTCGTTGGAATAGATTTAACTTAGATATTTACTTTACTTTATTGTTCAATCTTAATTCTGTATAATTATTATTCCGTTCTTATTTAGTTGACTATTTATTATCATTTATTCTTTTTAATTTTCCTTATTATTATTTTTACTATTTTTATACTTATTACTATTAAGTATGGTAATAACTGTAAGTGCAAGTTGGTGATTAAATAAATAAATAAAAATAAACTAAACAGGGTGTTACAATGGGTCTAACTGAGATACTTCAAACATACAAATAATAATATTAGAGCAGCTCGTGGCTGAATAATAACCAGTGATTGGAATAGGTAGAGCTATTTAGGTTCATTGACCGCAAACATTGATGTTAATATGGATATTCCACGGAATTCCTACTGATACTACGGGATTTTATTGAATTTCATTATTTTTGTCAATATGTATAAAATAAATAGTTTTTATGGTAATATGTTTTTGTACAACTTCAGAATAAAAATGTTTAATTGATTGTTGATTCTTGAGTAAGAAATTGTTACTTAAAAAAATATATGTCGTTTAATGAATCAAGTTAATCTATTTATTATACTATCCTTAATCCCGTCCTTCTTATATTTACCCGCCAGAAAGGAAGTGTAATATTTCATTAGTCCTGCAGGCGAAAAAGTTTTTTTATGATTTTACTACTTAAAAACCAAATCCCGGGACTCGGGGAATGTCCATATTATTCTATCCTATGGCAAGTACATAAAACAGCTCTACCTATTCCGATCTATGGTAAAAACAGATGCACACAACGAGGTTGGTTTGCGGATGGGTGACTTCTATCATATCGACATTCCCCCGTCCCACGGAAAGCAAATTACGTCGTTGGTTCTGTATGTTATTTGTTTATCTTTCTATCTGTATGTTATTTGTTAAAAACTTAAATCACGAGCGAAGTGATCGCTCGTGATTTAAGTTTTTAACACCCTCGCTTACGCTTGGGAGTAAACCTCGAGTCCTTCGTTACGCTCGCGATTTAAATCGTCACCCGCGACAGAAGACACTGCTTTATCCCCTTTGTTAATAATCTACTATTTTTATTTTATTTCCAATAAAATATGTCGACAAAGGATAAAGTCCTCTTAACCAATCCTGAAGATAGTTTTGCGCATGATATATTCTGTAGATAACAACTCGCTATCACACCGAAATACAGAGCAATTTTTCATAAAATAAAATTGAACCTTCTCGAATAAAAGTCTTCTCAAGTTCCACACTTAACAGCTTTTCACATTTTCATAAACACTTCAAAAGCAGATACCGTTCACACGTACTTCGAATATTTCAAAGAAACTCACAATGCTATTTATATGCTTGACAGTTTTAAGTGTCACTATAAACCCGTCTAGACACGCTAGGTGCTGTCAACCACTGAACCATTTGCCACGACCACTTGACAGCTCTATAGTTTGAAAACACGGACTTTGAACCTGGGGTTTAATGTGATGTATTGCCTTTAGAAAATGTTCATAAAAGTAATGGAAATGTCAGTAGTTTTCTAAAAAATACTTGTTTAGAAAAGTATTTTGACCAAACCAGGTTTGGCCGTAAGGACGGTTTTACAACAGCGATTAGTACGTGCATATGAACTCGTGTAGTGGAGTGTATAAGAGCGCCTTTTGTTACACGTGCGTTTTAGTATAGGTGTATTTTAATACTGACGAGGCCCGCTCTCAACCTCAATCACGCCTGGTGGTAAGCGATAGATGAGGTTTACAATGGAACGAGCGAGCTCAGAAAGTGCCAGTTCATTCTTACTTTAAGACAGACGGCTCATAATATGTGGCAGGGAGCATAGAAGCCAGCAGAGACTTCCATACATTGGCTGTACTAGAGTTGTAAAAAAAAGGGTTTTTTTCTGAGATGAAAAAAAACGTTTAAAAAAAACATGAAAAGAAACAGTTTTTTTTCTGGAGTAGGTTTTTTTTCACGAGTAGGAAAATAAAAATATGGTAAGGCGGTTGTCGTATGTGAGTTGATATTATTATTTATTTTTTGTTCAATAAGAAAATACCATTTGTTTTTTTTTTTAATTATACATGTCTTAACATACTTGGCAACACCAAGTGTAAACTACATTTACGGACGGGGATTTCCCTAATCCTCGTTTGGTTTATGTTTTGGTTGATTTGCGTGCAGACTGCAGAAACATTTAGTACGTACAGCGACATTCATACCAAGAAACGTAATAGACTGACAAATGACAGGGCTAGGAAAATAGTGTACATTATGCAATCAGTACAATCATCAACAATATTAACACAAGCAGAATGTAATAGAGTCCCTGATAGTATAGTCGTTGATTCAGAATCAGATGAAACAAATACAGACACAGAACATTATTCCGAAGCTGATAAAACAAGCGTAGCCGTAGCTACTGATACTGATACAGATGATTGTAACACATTAAGTATTTTTTAAGTTCATAATAATAGTTACCCATTGATTTAAACATTATTTGACTTGAATAAAAACAAAACCATCAAATTTAGTGTCTTATTCCACTTTAGTTATGGAGTTTCACTTTTTCAGAAAAAAAAACCAAATGTAGAAAAAAAACAACGGTGCCATGATTTTTTTCATGTTTTTTTCAAGATTGTGAAAAAAAAAAACATTTGTTTTTTTTTTCAATTTACATCTCTAGGCTGTACTCACAATAAATGTAAAGGAGAAGCATTTAGTAGATACGATAAGACGGTATATTGACTAAGTGAGGTTGGTACTACAGTCTGGTAGGCGTACGTCTTTTTTTTGTGAGTGATTTCCACATTTAATTTTGTATTTATATAAGTATTTATTCATATATCACTAATTTTTTTTTCCAATATATTTTTCACGTGCATATTGCACCTTCCACACTATGTCTTCACCACTCATGGTTGACTGGTAGAGAATGCTTACGGGATTAAGTCCGCCTTTGTACTTATGTGCATAAAGTGTAAATAAATAAATAAACTATGTTGTCAGTTGTTCCACCGGAACTGCCTGTGGCAGTCTTAATAATAATAATTAAAGACTCCAGCTAGGACGTATAATACACTTACAAACTACTCGACTACTCGCTAAGGTTACCCCATGTGGGGTATGAACTTTGGTTTAGGGTGACACAATGGGAGTAGCTAGAGACAGGTTGAATCAGACAAGTCGTAGGAGCGTGGACACTTATAGGCTCATATAAGCTCGAACCACACGAGAAACCTCCCGGCTTCGATGTTCTAGGTAGATCCTAGGTAGATACTAGAAAAATCCCTGTTAATAGTTACTATCCATTACGGGCTCGAGCGAACACATCGGAATTAGGCCATAATTATTGTGGAAATTGAATTAGCGGTCCGCAGCGCAGCAACCATTCGTTCGACCACTGCGCCGACCGTGTTTTTTATTACACTGGATTGTGTGTGCCAAAATACAACAGACTTATGATGTATTGCAAACAAAAGCTTAAAACCAATAAATAAAAATAAGCCAAAGTTTGTGAAGACATACACTTGTAAATCTAAACAAATTATTTGGTGTTGAAAGCACTCAGAAGTTCCCAGACAGGATTAGTTTCTTTTTTCATGGTCGTATGAAGCATTTTTTAGTAAACATACCGTTTCATGAACACCTGAAAAATAATCTTTACCTCTCATACAACGTGAAAAATATGAGGCTATCTTACGTAGGCTAAAAGCAAATATATCGTTTATAAATCCTACAACATTACACCAAAGCTTTACTCTTATTATTCACAAGAAGATATTTCTTTTTTAAAACATTCCGAGCTCATTTCTTACAATAGGAAAAAACATTACCATTTATTTCGTACGCCCGGAAAAAGTTGACAAAATCGTTTGTAATTTACAATTCTAATACAAACAATGTCCTCTAATCAAATTCTTTGGACAAATTGAACGGTTCATTTGTTTTTGGAACGGCATACAAAAAGCAACTGTTTTTTTTTTCTTTAAATGAGAACGCAGCTATCGAATATTTTTTTTTTTTTTTTATTTAGAATAGGTTCGCGTTTGACCACCATCTCACCTGATGGTAAGTGATGATGTGGTCGAAGATGGAGCACGCTTACCTAAAAGTAACCTATTCACTCTTGACTTAAAGACTCCTAGGTTATAGCTATCGGGAAACACAGACTCCGGCAGGGAATTCCACTCCTTAGCCGTACGCACAATGAAGGTATTCCCAAAACGTTTGGTGCGTATGGGTGGGATGTCCACCATGTAACGATGGCGCTTCGCCGTTTGTCTCGTAGTCCGATGATGGAACGGGCTTGGTGGAATTAGATTGTGTAATTCCATCGCACTCTCCCCGAAATGTAACCGATAGAAAACCGATAGACTTGCAACTCGTCGTCGATGTTCAAGGCTGAATAATAATAATAATAATATAATATAACATTTGTTCGATTTTTACGACACAGATTTTGTTTGTAAGTTAAAATATTATTTTATTTTTGACATGTTTTTTCGGGGGGAAAGTCGTCAATGTGGAGTCCCACAGGGTGGACATTGGAGTTTTACCGTCTAAAAACCCAATAGCACTTTTTGCCCAACCCGGAAAACAAACCCGAGATCTCGTGCTCAGCTGTCCCGCTTACGACCACTCGACCAATTAAAAATAATACATAATTCTTAGTTTAACACATCTTAGACCACACACTAGTAATGTTACTGCCCATTGTAACACCCTTTAGTTTTTAAGTCCTCATTTAATTATATTATGGTGTACAATAAAGAGTATAGTAGTCCAAAGTTGAGCTTACAGACTAACTGACAAAGGCTTGCGCTGACGGGACTGGTCTACTCAAATCTGTGTGGTTGTTTCCTCAAAAGGCCAATTTTTTAGACTAATCTACATAATCTTCATAAAAGATTGTGAATATGTGAACTATGTAGGTTATTTTATTCCAGTTAAACATGATTGTCTGGCAGTTTGAGTGCTTTTGCGGCCTACCCAAACGTCCTTACCTTAGTATTGTTCGTCAAATCGTTAAGCTCCTTATTCTAAGTTGAGCTATACGTCATTTGACAAATGCTTGCACTGTATGGACAGGCCCACTCAAATCTGTGAGCATCTTTCTTCAAAAGATCGCCTCTGACTAAAACCTACAAGGTTCCCATATAATTAAACCAGTATAGATTGTATGGACTTTAAAAGAGACGGACCCCTGAGTTTGTTTCGGTGTTTCTTCTCAGGGTAGTCAGTTAGGAAACACCGGCCTCATCTAGTTAATATTTATATTTACGAAAAAAATGACGTGTAAAAGTGTTATTTAATAACCAATTTGCAAAATAAAGATCATTTATCATATCTATCAATCTATCTTGTATGTGTAGTAATGTTCTTGCAATCCCGACAGACCCTATCACGCCACGTCGTACTTGCTTACTGTCCTTTGAGGTGCGCATGGAATTCGATACGCTGTTGAGCCGGGCCTGGTCCTTACAGGACGATGAGCTAATCCTGGTCATGCTTTTACCGTTGAACGTTGTTATTCACGCGTTAAATAATGGAGCAGGTTTACCTAGAAGTAGCCTATTCGCTCTTTATTCAAAGAGTCTTAGTTTGAGTTACAATCCACGGGCCTCTAGGTGTTGAATTGTTCGAAAGAGTTACCGTGACCTTGGAACACGAATGGCATATGATGGAACACGGATGGGTTTTAGTCAGTAAAAGTCTGACACACCCTCCCACTTCGCCCAAATCGGGAGACAGTCATTGGATGATGTCCCATCATTTAAAAAAAAATGGTCTCTAGGTATTGTTGGAAATTCTACTCCTAAGCTAGTTTCGTCATACAACTTGTACTCTGTTGTATTCATTTTCTTCGCAACCACTATGTAAAAGGACCTATGTAAATTTTCATTGAAATACAAAAAAATATCCGTTCTGCTGTATATAATCCACAAAGAGACTTTCATATTCGTAATTATATTTAACTAGCTTTTGCCCGCGACTTCGTTCGCGTGCGAGGTTTTTCCCGCGTAATTCCCGAGCCCGTGGGAATTCCGGTATAAGTCCTTCCCAGGGTCCTAAACTATTCCCATGCCAAATTTCATCTAAATCGGTATAGCGGTTTAGGCGTGAAAAGGTAACATACAGACAGGCAGAGTTACCTTACAATTTATAATATTAGTATAGATTTGGTAGTTCAGAACGGCACACACGACCCTATTGGCGCAGTGGTTGAGCTATCGGCTGCTGAGCTGAATGTTGCAGGTTTGGTTTCAGCACTGGGACAAATGTTAATTTAGCCTCCAGATATTGTTGTCAGATCTGGGTGTATCTGTATATAAATTGAATTTAAATGTTTGTAATCTTACCTACAATACCTACACGAGAAATTCCTTAGAATAATATGCTTTTTTAAATAAATTGATAAATAGTGGATAATAAATTACGAAAGAGAAAACAAGTGAGTCAAACATTTCAACATAAAATATAAATAAATTATACAGTTTTTATTTAAATAAGAAATAGGTGGCTATTTCAGAGAATTATGAATGAAAAAGAGCCAAATTATCATAAAAAAATCTACAGTTAAATAAATAGTAATAAATATGTAAATGTCTCACATAAAATTGTACATAAAAAGAGAAGTTGCCTTAAATCGGAGAACATAAAAATGGATATTTTCGTGGAATGATACAAGTTGTAAAAGCGGTTTTACATAAAAAACGAATACATGATTGAATTGGAATAAAATCATCATAACAAGATAATTGCTTTCCCATAGCTTCCCAGGGTCCAGTCAAAAATATTAAACATATTGAGATTTTGATTTATAATATTAATACCGAACCAGTCACTGATTAACAAAAAGTCGTTAGACCTGCGATTCTCGGTTAGGCTATATCCATTTTTATTTCATTTTTATTATTTTGACACCATTTTAACTTTGATTCAAAGAAGTTAATCGTGTCGTACATTACATTATGTTTACATTCATACTAATATTATAAATGCGATATTCGATGAAATCAGTTTTCATCGAATATTAATATTTCATCGAAATCGTTGCTGTGTTATAGCCCTGAAAGCGTAACACAGACAGATAGACTTTCGTTGAAATGTTTGACTCACTTGTTTTCTCTTTCGTAATTTATTATCCACTATTTATCAATTTATTTAAAAAAGCATATTATTCTAAGGAATTTCTCGTGTAGGTATTGTAGGTAAGATTACAAACATTTAAATTCAATTTATATACAGATACACCCAGATCTGACAACAATATCTGGAGGCTAAATTAACATTTGTCCCAGTGCTGAAACCAAACCTGCAACATTCAGCTCAGCAGCCGATAGCTCAACCACTGCGCCAATAGGGTCGTGTGTGCCGTTCTGAACTACCAAATCTATACTAATATTATAAATTGTAAGGTAACTCTGCCTGTCTGTATGTTACCTTTTCACGCCTAAACCGCTATACCAATTTAGATGAAATTTGGCATGGGAATAGTTTAGGACCCTGGGAAGGACTTATACCGGAATTCCCACGGGCTCTCGATGAAATCAGTTGAACCCAGGTTGATCCAGGGTCTGCAGTGCGGATTAGTAGATGTCGCATTTCTTCAGATAAGTATTTTAGTCCCAAGAACTCACACTCAAAATGTTTTATTTCACATAGACTATATGGGCACTTACAAAACGTCAGAAGTTAGGGCACGGTTCGAAATTGGTAGTTTTCTATGGAGATGAACCGGCAAGAAACTACACAGTTATGCCGACTTCCTGACGATGTTTTCCTCACAACTTATGAGCTGTACATTGTTTGTGGGTTCAAAACCAAACAAAACAGAAATAAAACGTTAAATTCATAAAAAAATTGACACAGTTTTGTTTTACGGGAAATCTAATTTTCATTTAGTCATCATTGTTAGAGACAAACGTCTTTCAATCTCTAATTTATTAGCCTTTGAAAGAGTCGTCATATCAATCAATGCTGTACTAATTAATTATTATTAAAATGAAACTCTGTCAATTTCTAATTGATAGTCTTTAATTTTAGATAGACAAGTTTGTGCCTGTCTTTAAGGTTAAGCGACGCATGTCAAGGTTGGTCCGTGGATGGGTCTATTGGTTTTCTATCGGTTTTCTATCGGTTTTCTATCGGTTTTCTATCGGTTTTCTATCGGTTATATTTCGGGGAGTGTGCGATGGAATTACACAATCTAATTCCGCCAAGTCTGTTCCATCATCGGACTACAAGACAAACGGTGATGCGCCATCGTTTCATGGTGGACATCCCACCCATACGCACAAAACGTTTTGGGAATACTTTCATTGTGCGTACGGCTAAGGAGTGGAATTCCCTGCCGGAGTCTGTGTTTCCCGATAGCTATAACATGGTCTTTAAGTCAGGACAGAGTAAAAAGGTTACTTCTAGGTAAGTGTGCTTCATATTCGACCACATCATTGCTTACCATCAGGCGAAATGATGGTCACATGGCCCGGCTTTGCACGTTCTACTAAATCTTAATAAACTATACAGTAAAACATTCCCCATTTACCTTTCTATTAAGTGAGATAGTGGTCAAACGCGAGCATATCTTGAATAAAAGGAAAAGTCTGTCACAGCTTAACAACTCAGTAAAAATTGCTCAAAATTTTCAGACA
Source organism: Tholera decimalis (assembly GCA_943138885.2). Lineage (NCBI taxonomy): Eukaryota > Metazoa > Arthropoda > Insecta > Lepidoptera > Noctuidae > Tholera > Tholera decimalis. Next base: position 9,143,219 of record OW964571.2, read on the forward strand.
CTCACATAAATGCTTCCTTGCGTGAAAAGACACATTGCAATGTAACGAACACGTGTCTGTACTCATGTTGAATAAACATTAAGTAAGTACTTGACAAACCAGCTTCATTACTAACAAGTTAAATATTTCGTACGCGTCGCGACGCCGTCGTACTAAAAAGTTGTGGCGTATTTTCCCAGTTACTACGCGCGAAGCGGCGGCGTACTCAAAGTGGCATTCTATTAGAATAATACTGTTAGAGTTTTCAGCGCCCATGAAGTTGTTGTGGAGTAGAATAATAGTTAGCAATGAAAAGTAGGTCCAGTCCCATCATCGCTGCTTGCCGGGGTTACGGGAATGTTCTAACGAGATGCCTCAGCCCCGGAAATCAAAAGCAACTGAAGGAACAGGGTGAGTTTTTAGTTAGTAGAAGTCTGACACTACCTTCCGCTCCACCCAGAAGAGTCTTTTGATAATTTTGTCCCTGAAAAAAAGGGCGACTGAAGGCACAGGGTGGGATTTTAGTCAGTAGAACTCTGACAAAGTGTCAGAAAAAAATAATCAAAAAACTCTTGCGTCGTGCAGTTAAGTAAAAAGACCCATTATTGCTGATATGCCGAACAATTTGCGAACAATAGTTAAAAAAAATTGATTCTTGAAATTCAAAGAACATTGAATGCATACTTCAACTTCAGTCATGTGATAAACGGTGCGTCTTAAAGCGCTTTATACTCAATTGAGTATTTGCGTTAAGAACATCTTAACTCAACTTTGGAGACAAAGTTTGACAGGTTTTCACGCTTAAGTAGACTTGATAAATGCTCCCCTTCAAATGCTTAGTATCAGTGACCGATTGTCGGCGAGAATGTCACGTGATTAATGCGAACCAATGAACCTTACGTATGAAGACAAATGAAGAGCAATGGTGGTCCAATGTAACAGACAAAAGTTTCGAGTTATAGGTTGTAAGTTCATACTCAGCCTTTTTTTCGATATGACCAGTGCCCGATTATCCATAAAGCAGTTAGGTAAATGCCTAGGGGCCCCGGATCGGCTATCGGCTAGAGGCCCCGTTTCGGGTAAAGGCCTCGGCTTGGGTAGGTATCCAGCTGCCCGAGAAAAAGAGACAAGCCTCAAATTGCATTCTCAATGTGTACCTGATTTGAGATATATTCTAGCTAGATAGAAAAGCACTGGTTAAAATATAAAAACTGATCTCAAGGAAAATTTAAATATCGTCAATTTTGGTACTAATCAGAATGCAAATTAGGTTGGTAGAAAAACATATATCTGAAAGTTCCTGTTGGTATAGTGGTCAGTGGCCCTGACTGCTATGCGCAAGGTTGTGGGTTCGATTCCCACCCAGAACAAATGCTTGTGTGATGAGCACGGTCATTTGTTCTTTGTCTGGGTGTAATTTATCTATAATATGTAAGTATTTAGAAATATATATGTATGTTTATCAGTTGTCTAGTACTCATACCACAAGCTCTGTTTAGTTTGGGACTAGTCCCAAACTAAACAGAGCTTTCACACAACACAACACAGCAACATTCACACAACGCCATCTAGATGGCGTTGTGTGACAGTTGTGGAATATTATTATTATTATAGTTAGATTAGGTTAAAGAGGCCCCGTAAATCGCCTAGAGGCTCCAACATGGTTAATCCGGCCCTGGATAAGACAATCATCGAATGACTCATCCCGCTCTAGGTAGAGCGGAAGGGAGTGTCAGACTTGTACTGACTAAAACTAGTTCTCTTACTGCCCTTTCGTTCCAGAGCTACGGTATCTCATGAGAACACACTCGCAACTCTGGAAGGCAATGATCCTGTCAGACCCCGTCAATGCTACTGACGGCTCTTTGAGGTGCGCGTAGAACAACAATATTTGTGTGCACCTTTCTTTTACTAATTGTACAATTGTGAGTAGATCGACTGAGTCCATACAAAACAAAAATATAAAACTCTATGGCCATCCACTGTCTCTTAAAATACAGTTATACCCTAGTTTAACCTCTAGAGCCCCAGCGGCACAAAAACGTGCCAGTAAACAAGTATTAGTTGAGCCCCGCTGGCACAAAACTTGTGTGCCAGCGGGGCTCAACTAATAGTTGACGTAAATAATGGCGGTCCTTGAGAGGTTAAGAGGCAGCGTACGTACTTATATTTCAACAGATGTATACCACCTTTTAGCATAATTGTAGTTAGTAAGATTGTATATGGCATCTTAGTTCCTAGCTTAAGATCTGTATTCTACTTTCATTTGTACTTGGATTCAATTTTTTTTTTGTATCATGACACAGTCGACCCAGGCATATTTTACTATGTAATTTTCATCACTACTGTTCTCAAAACGGTGAAGATAAGCATCGTGAGGACACCATCATGTTCTAGGGTCGAATATCACGGCGAAATGTATTGTGATGACATTTACTAAACCACGCTGGGTCAGCGTGTAAGATTATGGCCCATTGCTTCTCATAGAGAGGAGGTCTGTGTCCCAGCAGTGGGAACTTAATATGCTGATTATGTTAATGTGACATGGATAAATAATAAGAGCCGCACAGATAACAGATCCGTACATTTAGATACAAGTGGAGAAAATTTGTTATTGCGGCCGAGGCGGAGTTACGCCCGAGCCGCAAGGCGAGAGGGTTATGGAGCCGAGTACTGCAGTAACAAATTTCGGCGTGTATCAAATAACGCTTTTCAATACACTTTCGTAGAAATAAAATAATAGACCGAAAAGTATTTTTGTCATTAAAATATTTAATTTTACCCGCGCTTTACCTTCGCGGGTTAAAGAAGAAGCAAAGGTATGAAGCCGCAAAACAGCCTGATATTAAAATAATATTTTTTTTTATTTAGAACACAAATAAATGTTAATTTGTTGATAAAAGCAAAATTATTTTATAAATAATAATGTTTATATCTGATATTATGTTCATTTACACAATTTTAATTTTCATTAAATATATGGCTTTAAAAACATGCGCCTATTTGCTGTGAAAAAAAAAACAATCACTGCCGAATATAGGGAATTGAATAGTTGATTAAGTTATCTGTGGCAAAATATGGAATGGTACCATCAGGTGAGATGGTGGTCAAACGCAACCCTATTATCAATAAAAAAAAGAGCCAGTTTTCGAGGAAGTGTATTTAAAAAAGATTTTCAACGCTTACCGCGGTTAGTACGTGAGATTTTTCAATGTCTCGGAAAATATGTTAAGCTGTTGGTCCTGCCCATGAGGCGTTGTCATTCGTTACTTGTTGTCGGTGGTCAGACGCTAAGAAATCTAATACTCGTTCTGTATAGGAGTGTTGCTGAGTTACTTGGTTGTGTATGATAAGCATTATTGGGTTTGACTCCAAATCAAAACTCAAACTAAATGTCATTATCTGATCTAGGCAAGCGTGCTTCATCTTCAACCACATCAGCACTTACCTACCATCAGTTGGGATAGTGGTTAAACTTGAGCATATCGACAAAAAAAAAGAAAATCTACAAAGTGTATGTATGTGAATTCAATATTACCGTGTTTACTGTGAAAAAAAGATATTTACACGATATTAAAACTGACACAACCTCCTCCTCCTCAATCTTCCAGTGAAATTCACTCCAAAATCTATTCAGCTGCAGCCGTTCCAAGACAAAAATTAAGATGAATAAACTAAAAAGAAACATTTTTACGATCATTTATACAACGTGTAATTTAAGGGGAATATACATACGGAGTGCACGGCTTCTTTGGATGATAACAAACGATATGGCAAGGGTTTTCTAATCCTATGTGTACATGTTGTGTGAAGCATATTAGAAATTTCAATACATTGATACCAGAGACCATATTTTTCAAATTAAGAAGAACGAAGAGAATTATCGTTTTATTGGCAAGCGACGTGGAAAGTGATGACCCACATAGTGCTGTGACACGTTTGTCATTACTGGTGTTCAAGAAACATATGAAACCAATAATTTGGGGTCAATTCTGTGAGTCACTTATTTTGAGCTAAAACTTTGCATATAGACTCCATACCAGATGTTGTCTTCAGTCCTTTTGGATAGATATGGGGTTTCCGTTACACGTTGTATATCTTACTAAAAACAATTACTTTAAATCACAGACATACACTTCTATTCTATTTATACGTAGTACAAGTTGGTGATATTGACATAGAAACAAATCATTAATCTTATCCACATTTCAACAACACTCCAAACTTGAAATAGCTGAAACCCATCTCTGTAATAACGTCTAAACTAATTATTACAAGGGACATTTAGTTTTTAATGTAGTTACTAAGAAACAGAGTTGACAACGTGATTAGAAAGATAAGTTTGTAAGACTGAAATTGCTTGAGGTGTTTTTAATTGCGTTAGGTAGCGTCTGCGTATAAAAGAGTCAAGGACTATTATAAAAATTTAGATTCTAGCAACAATGGATTGTCAAAAGTTGAAGCGTCAACAGATTTTTTTTCTGGGGTTTAAATCTTTAAATAACTCCCGCTGTGAGTGGAGAGGAATGCAGTGTCAGACTTCTACTGACTTTACACGACCTTTTTGACATTTTAAATACAAATATTTATTTAACTGAACACTAGAATGCAGCAAAACTTTAGAATGATTTCAGAACCAACTTGTGGGTAGTCTTAAAATAAAATGTGTTGATAACTTCATTCTTTGACGTAATAGAAATAAAACAAATATATGTTTGCATTTAGTTTCTGTCACTAAATAAAACGATGTTAAATTCACTGGAAGGACATGAAATTTATTTTAATTTGTAAACTAGTGTAACCTAAGATATCCGACTTGTGATCGAAAGGTCACGGGCTCTAACCCCACCCATTATACTATTGTCGTGATACAAGAACAACACAAGACACAAGTATATTTAGCTTCGTTGGAGGGGTCAAAAAGATTGCTAGTAATTTTAATTCTACCCACATTGCTAGTAAATCTTAAAAAAAAAATGTGTTTAAAATATTGCAGAATTTTAGGTCTATATTAAACTGCATTCCATCTACCCACAAGGTAGCTGAACTTGTATATGAGGTTTTTTATATAAGCTATAGGAAAATATTCTTAATGTTGGGACTTGAGAATGCAACCATAAATATTGTCTGTTGGCAACATATTTTTCTCTGCCTTTCCCGTTTTCTGTCTAGTAATTTGACTTCAACCCGCATTGCTAATTCTCTTCTGAAAAAATACAAGATATTGAAGCCGTCACAATTAATTATAGCTCGATTTCCTTAAATTCTAAGTTGAGTTAGAGAGCAAAGCCACGGGCATAAGCAAGTCGTCTACAAAAACTAAAGCGAAGAAATGTTAAATTTTTCTCTAGTATAGTACGCCAAGATCATTCCAGTAGTAGTAGATACTATGCTAGTCACGTTAGAGAAAAAGTTTTGGAGCCAAGGAAATTAGTTTTAAGGTTCAAAAGGCTTGATTAGAAGCAAAAACTCCAACTTCATTTTGAGGCCTCGATCAACAATTTACGAGGAGCAGACCATTGTGGCTTCTGAATATAGATATGATGATTAATAGAAAGGAGAAACTTCTTGCTCTAGTTTGAGTTGTAAGGAAAGCTGTTTTGATTTATAAGTTGTACTACAAAAAATGTTGATAGTCTTTGTTTGTTGGAATCAGCCAAATGTAATGATAGGTATTCACTTTGCAAATCCTTACTAATATTATAAATGCGAAAGTAACTCTGTCTGTCTGTGTGTTACGCATCACGCCTAAACTACTGAACCTATTTTAATGAAATTCGGCACGGACATATTCTAGAGCCTGAGAAAGGACATAGGCCACTTTTTAATGCGAAAAAAGTGCTGTAAGGGGGTTGAAATAGGAGATGAAAGTTTGTATGGAAATTACGTCAAAAAATTCAAAATTCAAAATTCAAAATTCATTTATTTTGTGAACACAGGGTACAATGATCTTATGTTTATGTGTATAGTGTTTGGTCCAACCTATGTTCCGCCGACAGGCATACAAAATAGTGATGCTAGGATCAAAATTAAATAAAATAAAAATAAAAAAACAATATCAGCAAATAAATTTGACAAAAGTTAAATAAAACAGTACAAAAAGATAAAGCAATGTCAACAATATTACAATCGTCAAATTAATTAAATTAAAATAGTCTAAATGTCATAAAAAAAATACAATGTCAGCAGAGATTAGAATTGTCAAAACTTACAATTGCATTATAATAAAATAAAATTAAATAATAACAAAATAATAATTCCAAAATTATGATTAATTAAATTTATCATTCAGAAACTGGTCTAATGTGTAATAGGATTTTTCAAGTAGCAGCTTCTGTAGAGTGTTTCTGAATTTTTGTAATGGCATACATTTAATTGCATCGGGAACTTTATTAAAAACTTGGGGAGCAATACCAAAGAAACTTTTCTTCATCAGTGCAGTTTTACATTTAACATGGCATAATGTGTTCATATATTGAGCACGTATGGGTAATTTCTTGACTATGGCCATTTTTTTAAATAAGTGGGGATTATTTTTTACAAACAAACAAGTTTCCAAGATGTACAAAGCAGGAAAAGTTAAAATATTATATTTTTTAAAATACGGGATGCAACTGTCAGTCCTTCTTAAACCAAACATCGACCGTATGCATCTCTTTTGAATTTTAAAAACAAGTTCTCGGTTTGTTGACTGTCCCCAAAAAACAACACCGTAACGCAAAATCGAAGCTACCAATCCATGATAAGCCGTTAAGAGTGTTTCAGAGCTAACTTTTTTTGACAGTTGAAATAGAAGATATGCTGATCTGCTTAATCGTTTGCAAACTTCTTCCAAATGTGGTTTCCAGGTTAGTTTGCAGTCTATAGAGATACCCAAAAATTTTGCAATGCTAGCCTCTTCAATTCTAGACTGATTATAGGTGACATTAACTGGAGTATTTACAAGCCGTTGGTGGAAATGCATAATTTTGGTTTTATTTAGATTTATTACAAGATTATTGTCCTTAAGCCAATTAATTATTTTCGAGAGAGTGTCATTAATGTCAAGTTCGTAATTACTAGGATTGTTGCATTTTATAATAACCGTGCTATCATCAGCAAAAAGTACCATTTCGTGCCCTGTTATTTTCGGCAGGTCATTAATATATATTAAAAATAACAGGGGTCCTAATACGCTACCCTGAGGAACTCCATATTTGATCATCCTTGCCGCCGAGGTATATGTTTTTTGCAACTTAGTTACTGGACATATTCTTGTGATTTCTGTGCATTGCAATCTATCACTTAGGTAAGATTCTATAAGTTTAAGAATATTTCCTCTAATGCCATAACTATATAGTTTTTGTAGCAAAATTTTATGATCCACAAAATCAAATGCCTTAGTCATATCTGTGTAGATAGCGCAGACCCTGTTTTTCTTATCGACAGATGTTAGGACACTTGATAGTAGGTCAAATAGCGCCATGTTTATATTAATATTTTTCCGAAATCCCTTTTGTTCATTGCAAAATAGTTTAAATTTTTCAAAGTAGGCATATATACTGTTATAGATCACTTTCTCAATGATTTTTGAAAATATAGGAATTTTTGCAATTGGCCTATAATTTTTTAATTCAGTTCTATCGTCTTTTTTGAATAGGGGCTTAATTATTACTTTTTTAAGACGAGTTGGAAATATGCCATCGGAAATACAGAGATTTATTATATGCGAAAGTAACGGCGCTATTATCTCCTTAACTTCTTTAATAACCTTAGTTGATATGTTATCAAATCCAACGGTATTTGTATTTTTGAGGCTGTTAATAATTTTGATTATATCATCGCAGATGACTGGTAGCATAAATAAGGATTGACATGAAACATTGTCCTTTAGGTGTTGCTTATTATTCGATACATTATTTGATTGAATATTATTTTCAATAACTTCAATAAAATATTTATTAAATTCATTAGCAATGTCAAGTGGGTGTGAAAATGTCAAATTCTTATTATTAATACATAAAATTGGCTCTTGTGGTAAATTATATTTCGATTTGTTTATTACTTGCCATGCAGCTTTTGATTTATTTTGGGCAGTATTGACGTGATAATTATTTTGTGTTTTTTGCGTTAGTTTTATAATTCGCCTGTAAAGTTTTGAATATCTTTTAAAAATAGTTTTATTTTTCAAATTAGGCTTTAGCCTATATTCCCAAAGTAGTTGTCTCTGCTTTTTACTGCAAAGTTTTATACCACGGGATAACCATTTCGTTTTCTTATTGGTATTAATCTTCACAATTTTAACTGGAAAGCATAAGTGGTAGAAAAGTAAAAATTCATCTATAAAATTATCATACGCTTCGTTAGCGTCTTTTGCTTTATAAACTTGCGAAAAAGATAGACACTTCAAGCAATCCATAAACTTAGCCAAGTTAGACGCTGATAAGTCAAGTTTTTTAGTTTTCCAGTATTTTAGAGTGCATTTTTTATTAGTAGGTACTTTTAATAATTGTGCTGTATGGTCCGAGAGAACTAAATCCATTACATCCGCTTTACATCCACGTTTAAATGAATGTGCAAAATTATCGATGCAAGATTTACTGCTTAATCTAGTCGGTTCAAAGAGTGATAGTTTAAGATTGTATTGTCGAAGAAAATATTCAAATTCGTATGTAATTTTATTTCTTTTCAGGATATCGATATTAAAATCGCCGGTCAAAATTATGTTTTTATTCGAGTATGAACAGACTTTGCGTAATACGTCATCTAGTTTATCATAGAAAATGTTATAATTATGTTTAGGTATTCTGTACACACATATTATTATGACATTATGAGAAATAATTTCAATGCCGCAGCATTCGATAACACCTGACACTGAATGTTTTGAAATGTCTGTTAATTCTCTATAGTGCAATCCTGCTCGAACAAAGATACACGCTCCTCCTCGTTTAGCGTCTCTTGAGAAGAAGGCAGCGAGGCAATAATTAGGTATATGCATGAAATTTTCATAACCAGTTTCGACAAAGTGTTCAGTTATACAGACAATATCTATGTCAATCCCAGTATTAGAAAGCTCTTCTATTTTAACCGTCAATAAGTCTGATTTATTCATAAGTCCCGCTATGTTTTGGTGAAGAATATACAAATAGTGACTAAAGAAAAAACTGAGAATTTCCCTGAAGTTGAGTTTCAGTAGGCGTATTATTTATTTGGGGACAGCCAGCATCTGATGACGCGTTTGCTGAATTTAAATCTAGGACAAGATCCTGCAAATCAGTTAGTACAATATTCAATCCTTTGTTATTTAAAACTACCTAACCGTTGATTGTATGTGTCATAACTGTATGGAAGGTTCAAGTTGGAGTCCAGCAGATACGCATAATTATATGTTTCCACGTCCATGAACATTAAGTTATTAAACACTAGCTTTTGCCCGCGACTTCGTCCGCGTGGAATAGTTACTTTGGGCTAACGTTAAATTTAACCCCGATTTTGAAGCATTCTTCATTGGCGCTCCGCTCCTATTGGCCTTAGCGTAATGATACAATATAGCTGTGCCCGCGACTCCGTCAGCGTAAGTTAATGTATTGGTAATATTGTTTAGATCACGTTCACATGAGGCTTAAGTACCTAGAGAACGCTTCGACCGCGAGACGCTTCGAGCGCGGCGACCGATTCTCAAAAATAATCCTTATAGCATGATTCAGTATTCACGCGCGATGGCTTATTATTATAAGCGTATTTCATGTATAACTTTGGTGTTTCTATACCGATTTATATGATTCTTTTTACGGTTTCGTAGCCGAATGGCAAAAAACGGAATCTTTATAGTTTCGACATGTCTGTCCGTCTGTCTGTCTGTCTGTCTGTCCGTCCGTCCGTCTGTCACAGCAATTTTATTCCGAAACTATTAGGACTATACATGTGAAACTTGATACGTGGATGTATTCTGTGAACCGCTTTCCGATTTTGAGAAAAAAATTAAAAAATATTTAAAATAAAGGGGGGCTCCCCATACATGGAACTAAACCTGAAAATATTTTTTTTCATGAAATCGATGCATGTGTGGTATCTATAGACAGTTCTTTAAAAACGACATCGGGGTTTCTAGAACCACTTTTCCATAAAGTCAATCGTTTAAAAGATATAAGCTTCCAAAGTGGTAAAATGTGTGTGTGGCGGACACAACCTCTAACTTCTATAATAATGGAGTGAAAAATCTAAAAAAATATATGTATGTAGATCTTAATATAAACTTTCAACCAAAATTAGTTTGAACGAAATCAGTTCAGCAGTTTTTGAGATACAGCATATTTTCTAAAACCGCAAATATAACTTTGTAATTCATACAAACACTATGAAAAACAAATTTATTCGGCGCAGTTGTAAAAAATGTAAAAAAGCCAGTTTTAAGAAATTTTTAAGGTTTTTTTTTTCAAAACAAATTTATTTGGCGCAGTTGTAAAAAATGTAAATAAGCTAGTTTTAAAAAATTTGTAAGGTTTTTGTTTCGTCAAATAAATTTGCATATTATATTATAGTTACTACGGAACCCTTCATGGGCGAGTCTGACTCGCACTTGGCCAATTTTTTTATGGAATAGTTAATAATGTTAACTTTTTCAATTAGGGGTGACTGAGAGTGTTATAAACGTAAGAGTAGACAAATATTATAATCAGAAAGCTTCGAACTGCTAAGCTATCGGGAGTTACACGTGTTATTGTGAGTCAACCATAAAAGTTAGACATATGCTGTCGTGGGATATTTTTTATATAATTTTAAGGAGAACATTTCCGTCATGAAATGATTTGTGTAGCTTTAACCATTAAGGTTGCACACGCGACGGAAGCTTAAAAAATGGAGTAACTTCTCCCGTTTTCCCAACATTTCCCTTCACTGCTCTGCTCCTATTGATTGTAGCGTGATGAAAAATATACTATAACCCGCTCAGGAGTATGAAAAATAATTGTACCAAGTTTCGTTAAAATCCGTCGAGTACTTTTTGTTTCTATAACGGTTATACAGACAGACAGACAGACAGACAGACAAAAATTTAACTGATTGCATTTTTGGCATGAGTATCGATCCTTAATCACCCCCTGATAGTTATTTTGGAAATATATTTCATGTACAGAATTGACCTCTCTACAGATTTATTATAAGTATAGATGTCAACTCTGCTGTTAAACATTACATTTTTGTTTTCCATATATTTAAAAGTAGGCAGACATACTATGAAATTCGTGTGGGTTAAAGGTTGTATTTTAGTACGAATAAAAGTGACTAATTCTATGTAATTTTGCGTCTTTTTAAAATCTTCCTCCCCAACATAAATTACACAGTAGTCCGAGTACGTAAAGTTTTGTACTTTCTTATCAAGACTATCTAGCAGTTGCTTTAGACTACAATTTGGCATACGATAATGACACATATTGCAATCACTTAACCTAGTTCTTTGACAAATTGTGTAAAACCTATTAGATGTTTCACTACTAATAATACATAGATTACTCTTTACAATTGGCAATGATGATACTGAATTTTCAATAGGGTCTTCAGCAGTGGACGTGCGGCAGTCCGAACTTTCCAAAGTCTGTGGCTTACTGGTTACCTTGTTTGTAAGACTAATTTTATTTCTTTTTGGTGTTTGTACCCATTTCTTTATCGGACTACTGGTGACTTTTTTATACATGTCATTTTTTTTCAATAAATTGGCGTTACTTTGCTTTAAGGAACTATTTTCCAGTGATAGTATTTCTATTTCTAGGTGCGCGCTTTTTAATTGAGACCTAAGGTCTTCAATCTCAGCCTTAAGGATGTTTATCTGTGTGTCCTCTTCATCTTCCGACATTCCCGGCATACTATTAATAGTCTCATTTAATGTTTGAGAGATAATTTCATTTGTTACATTTTTGGGTTCCGATGTAGTACGCGTGCGACGAAATGTTATGTTTCCTAGGAAGTCCATGATGATTTTGCAAACTTAAATTACCACAAAAAGTGTTTCTTCGCAGGTGTCGGATTCGAACTCGCAACCAACTATGGGGATCGAAGTCGGTTCGTTCTCCGTTAAGCCACTCGTGCAGTTGCAAGCTATGTCCAATTTTGCGATCTTACGGGTCCTTTTTCGCAAGTACGTCTTTTAATAATAGATGTCGCTATTACAAATATTAATTGCCACTTTGTTTATTTTAGTCCGATAACACTATGACAACAGTGGCAGCAATTATTAGTGAATAGTTAATGAGGTTTCAGGTAGATGGCGTTGCCTTGTCATAAGTTCACGTAGATATTGTTTGAATAAAAAACGATTTTTTTGCAGGAACAATAAGTTAGATTTATCACTGTTTTGTTATATTTGTCTACAAACGAGAAGTAGATCGTTTGTTTTGTAGGCAGTTGACTTAGAGTTGGGATGTTTACATTATAGCACTGAGTTTATTAAGATTTTAGTCAATGTTTACATAGTTGGCTATCATTGTTTTTATAGTTACCCGGTGTTTTTAATCAACGATAACACTGTCACAGCTTGTTTAGGAGTCTTTATTCACTTTTACGTACGGCACACTGATTAAATACTGTGTTTAATATTTTTAGTCATTTATTAATTACGAGCACAATCACAGCTGATGTTTACGTCACAGCGCCCTCTAGCGTTTTTTTCTACGTCATTTTTAAAGCTAGAAGCTTGAAACTTATTTTTTAGACTTTTGATTAGATATTAATAAATACGACATTCAAATTATGTATGAGTTTTATTTCCGATATAATTAGCCTAAAAAATTAAACATGCTGCCGAAAGTCACTATTCCGCGCGGACGAAGTCGCGGGCACAGCTAATCGATTATAAATTTCACTTTTACGCGTAATTTTATTTCCTTGGTTGAAAGCTAATTAACACAAACTCATAATCATTCGTATTTGTGTACCGAGGTCTATTTAAGTGGCAGTTTTAGTTGTAGAATAAACTAAAATGAATTCTACTAATATTATAATAATCAAGAATACTGAACGCGTTGCTGTATAAATAACGTTTAACGCCAAATGGTTCGAAAAAAACGATATAAAATTACAACAAAAATATACCTGCCATGCTGCCAAAATATTTAGTTATATTTCTTTATAAGTCATAAAAATGTGTAATAAATATATGTATATCATAAATGTTCACTATTCACTCGCGAGTCAAAGAACACAAGTTTATATTAAATTAATTTAGAAAATAGCAATATAAGGAATCTCGATAACATTGCCTACATTGTATTGTTCATAATCAAAGGGAAATCAATCTTACTTACATTTATCAAGTTTCGAAGAAACTAGTTAATAGTTCCTGTGATAGTATTTGAAAGATAGTTGTGATAAGAACTAGAAGATATTTGATACCGAAGGAGAAGAAAATAAGTTGAATTCTCGAGTATCTTCCATTGTGTTGTTCAAGCTATGATGATAAATGGTAATTGTTTTGTAAATTGGGGAAAAATAATCACTTCACAAGTCAATCGTATTTGACTTTCTTTAGAAAATTTAACGTTCTTTCACTGCAGTTATTAAAGAAAAAAAAACTATGATGAAAGAATATGCATTTCATTACAAAAACGTAAAAGTTTCTGTTTGCGACGTTATCTTAAATTATGTTACTTAAATTTAACTGAAATTATGAAAAAACTCATAAATAAACATCTACGTACACAAGGTGTAACGGAAACCCCATATCTATCCAAAAGGGCTGAAGACAATATCTAGTATGGAGCCTGTATTCACAGTTTCAGCTCAAAATAACTGACTTAAAGAATTGATACCAAATTATCGGTTTCATATATTTCTTGAATACCAATCATAACAAACGGTCAATAACTTTCCACGTCACTTGCCAATAACACGATAATTCTCTTCGTTCTTCTTAATTTGAAAAATTCAGTCTTTGGTATCAGTGTATTGGTATTTGTAATAAGTTCTACACACGTAGACTTAGCATTACAAAACCCTTGCCATATCATTTGTTATCATCCAAAGAAGCCATGCACTTGGTATATATATACCCTTTAAATTACACGTTGTATATATTATAAAGCGGAAGAGTTTGTTTGTTTAAACGTACTTACTAGTCTTCGAAAGTACTAGGTGATTTTGGATTAACTTTGGTATGGAAGTAGCTTGAAGCTTTGAGGTCGGTTATATGCTTTTATAGACTTTTTACCCGACCGCAAAAGAAAGAGGGTTATGTTTTATCGTCATTAAGTCCACGGGAGCGATGGCCCGTGCGAATGCTAGTTATATCATAAAATGGGGAAGCAACGCATAACTTTACTTAAAATTACTAAGTCTTGGCGTAGCCATAGCAACAGATTGAAACGCGAACTCCCTACAAATAATTGACTAAATTAAAATCAACCTCTTTTATTTGTCTTCGTAAATGAAACTACATAATAGATACGTATAGAAAATCTACTCTCATTAGTACATCAGTTAAATCATCAAAATATGGAATACGAATTATTAGCTTAATCTTTAATAGGTATCCTTATAACGTATTAAAATTTTGAATAGAGGGAAGACTTATGCTAATTCAGGGCAAGAATTATGATACTATATTTTTCATTTTAGTTTACTAAAATAAATTGTTAGTTTTGTCACGAAATTAGATTGAAATATTCCAATATTTCACTAAAATAAAAACTAATATCTTCTCTGCCAGCAATCTTTGCTTCAAGATCTATTGTATACGACCATAGAAAATACATACACGTGTAACACATAAAGACCTACGAACAACGATCATTAAAAAAATGCTGGTCGCGAGTGTGCCAGCCCACGCTGTACGTAAAACGTGTCTATGTGTGCGTGCATTCTTGCTCGTTAAGTTGAGCCTTCTGTAATAAAGTATTTTATTGTAATACCCTCGTTTATCATAAATCATGTTTTCTCCCATTCACAAGACAGTTCGTTCCAATTACTTAGATTTTAGGGTACTAATGAATAGGTTGGGACTAATAAGGTTATGTTAGATATTTTCGCAATATACCTACTGTTTTTGGAACGAAGTTCCTTATCGCGCGTTGCGAAAGGGGGCTAGACGGAAAAAATTAAGACGAAAAGTTGTAACGACACTTTTTGCTATAGTAAACTATTGAGCCAGCATGTTTCTCTGTCTGTCTCTCTCTCGCTCTTATAGAAAGCAAGCCAGATATTTTCGTTTCGTCTTTCGTCCATTTTTTTTATTTTCTTTCTTTCTTTCGTCTTTGTTAATAATAAAAAAAAAATTATTAAAACTTAAAAAAAAATTACAATTCCTTCACTAATTCATCGAAAGGAACTTCGTTCCATCCGGGTGTCCCTTGACACCTCTCAAGTTTTTGTTTTAATCTTCTTCTATCTACATAACTTCCTCGGTGACCTAGTGGTCTCAAGCACGATTGCTGGGCAAGAGGACTCAGGTTCGATTTCCAGGTCGGGCACAAAGTGCTATTGGGTTTTTCTAATAGAAATTTCTCAGTAGTAGAGGTATTCCACGAAGCGCTACCATTTTGAAGCGCACCTAATGAAGCGCTCCTTTTTTATTCCTCGGAGCGCTCCTTTTAGTATACCATGTTATCGGGAGCGCTACTAAAAGGAGCGCACCGAGGAATAAAAAGGAGCGCTTCATTAGGTGCGCTTCAAAATGGTAGCGCTTCGAGGAATACCTCCAGTAGTAGCCCGAGGTTTGGAAGTTGGCGATGTGATACCTCCGTGCCTAGAAAAGCACGTTAAGTCTTTTGTTCTGCGCCTGATCTCACTCCGATCGTCTAAGATTGCCGTCCCATCGGGCTATGAGAGTAAAGGTACAGAGAGGAGAAGGAGAATCGCGGATGAGTTTCCTGTCCTGGCGCTCAGTAGTGACGCGTTTTCTGCCAGACCGTATTTTATTTGCGTAGGAACCAGTCTCCGCAAACCGTTTAATAGCAGATTGCACTGCGCACCGCGAACATTTTACAAGTCTGGCAATCTCTACTTGGGACTTCCCTTGTTCATGCAATAACTGGATTTTAATTCGTTTTTCGTAGCAAAGCTCACTATTTTTTGGCATTTTCGAAAAAGGCGAATGTTAATTTCACCACCGAATCACACACGGAAGCTTCTTTACGCTATGAATAGCAAAAACATACTGATAATAATTATGAGTATTTTTTTTTGAAAATGCACATTATATGGGTTTTGCTCACCAGATGTTTTATGGCCCATGGAAATTCGTTTGCGATTGTTTTAATTTTCGTTTGGCGGCCCCTACCTTGGCTTTTGTTAAAAAAATAAGTTGTTTTTTTTAATACGTTTTGTATAATCTGTGTTTTATTGGGGTGCCTAATACTTTTGGCCAAGGCTGTACTTGTACGGTATAATACCTCCTGCAAAGATGAAATCCGTTGAAATTGGCCGCCGTGGGTGAAATCTTATCAATCTGGTCAGGACTATATATTTATATACAAATCAATTGATGTTCGTTAGTCTCACTAAAACTCAAAAACGGCTGACCAAAAACGGAAGTCCAAGAAAAGTTAAAAGGTGAGAAAATATGGAATACTAGCTTTTGCCAGCGTCTTCGTTCGCATGAGAGGTTTTCCCCGCGTAAATCCCGAACCCGTGGGAATTTCGGGATAAAAGGTAGCCCATGTGTTATTCCAGTATGTCAAGTATCTGCTTACGAAATTTCATTGAGATCTATTCAGTAGATTTTGCGTGAAAGAGCAAGAAACATACATACATCCTCACAAACTTCCGCATTTATAATATTATAGTAGAATATAGTAGGAAGTAAAACGAATAAAAAAAATGGCGGTACAAAGTTCGCATATAAAAATTATAATTATTACGTGTTTAATACATATAGCACAAAGTCGCGCGTGCAATCACCTTAAAGAACTAATAATGATTGTGCAACATATTCTGCAAAGAATCAAGAATATTCCTAGAAGCAGACTGAATAATCAGCAAAGCAATATACCTCGAACTCGTGGAATATTTTCAAACTTTGAATTTATTTATTTATTTCAAATAGGTTGCCAACAGCTTCTGCACTACACTTAACATTTCATAGAATAATAATTGTACATAATTATGTCGTGGACTTATACAGTCGCCAATTAGAGGCTAAACAACATTCTTTAATTAACACTAAAACTAAATATATGTTGACAATTAAATTTAAATTTTCAAATATATTTTTTTTTTTTCTTTAAGAATTCCATTAAATTATAAGTGAAAAAGCAAAAATTAAACATCGAGTGTGTTTATTTCTACTATTTATCTAGCCAGTAAATAAAATAAAATGGCTGTAACAATCGGACAGACTCACTGTTGATTCTATGAGGATTCCGGGTTCTCCTATTCGTCATCATCATCTTTATAGCTCTTTTCCAACTGTGTTGGGGTCATCTTCCAAGCCAACTGGATAGAGCTGAGTACTAGTGTTTTATATGGAGTGCCTATCTGACTTCCACATCCCAGTAGCTGGATAACAAAATAACCCTTGGCAAAGACCAGTGTCTTAGAAGAATAACGCATAGAAACCTAATACGAGTGCAAAAAGTGAGGCAACTAAAACTTAGCCATTTTAGCTTACTTTTCTCGACGAGCCGTCAGTGCTCATGGTCACACGGCCGAACAGAGCTCGCGCCTAAATAATTTAAAACGATTGTTTGTAGCGTAAATAGATGTCATAGTCCTTTAGGAAAACAAAAAACGTGTAATCGAATTACATTTCACAAGTAAATACTTACATTTTATACATTATTTTTACGTAAATCGATCATGAAACAAAAATTGAAATAACCTTACTTATCACAATTCAATGTTGCTATGCGTGAGGAAAAAAAAAAATAATAATAATCTAATCTATCATCACTGACAGGACTATTGTTGCCAATAAGCCTGATATAGTGGTAATAGACCGATTAGAGCGTCGCGGTCGCAGTGATTGTTGATATAGCAGTCCCTCATGACGAGAACCTCGTGAAAGCCGAGAAAGATAAGCAAATTAAGTATCTTGACTTGGCTCACAAGGTTGTTGACATGTGGGATGTGGATACAGCAATCATTGTGCTGATAGTCATCTCAGCCAATGGCATAATAGCCAAGAGCCTCGACAAACATCTTAGGAGGCTCTCGTTGGGCAGCTGGATCAAGGAAAGTAGTACTTCTAGACACGGCGCGAATTGTTAGGAGGTTCCTCTCTCAAGAGCTCTGACCACCGGTAACTTGGACCCTGTTCCCGATACCAGTGGGCTACTGTTTTTTATATTTTTAAATGTTTTTTTTTTATAGGAATATTTAAAAATGTAAATAATATGTATATAAAATGTAATAAAGAAAATAATAATAATATTCTACAACTTTCACACAACGCCATCTAGTCCCAAACTAAGCAGAGCTTGTGCTATGAGTACTAGACAACTGATAAACATACATATATATTTCTAAATACATACATATTATAGATTAATTACACCCAGACAAAGAACAAATGACCGTGCTCATCACACAAACATTTGTCCTGGGTGGGAATCGAACCAAACACCTATATTGATTTCTTTTGTGCTTATTTTTGTTTAAAAAAACATAGTTATGGCGGCAATTGTGTATGCGTCAAACTAAACTATATTTATTTACAGCTACTACCTACAGTGTTTTAAAACTAAAAGTTACTTTTCGTTCGAATAGTGGCATCATAAAGATTACAATTTTATTGATTAAGATTTTTTTTCATTTAAGTAATGTTCTCAATAATATTTTTCTATTTCATAAATACAACACATACTTTTAATTGATATCAAACGAGATTTTTCAAGCAATTCATATATTTCTATAATATTATTATAACACATTACACGTACACAAATAAATACACGTAAGAAAATAAAGTGGACACACGAAATCAATCGTGTTTTGTTCTAGACGCCGTTTTTATACGTTATTCTTCTAAGACCAGTGTCATATTTTCTAGCCCCTGACTACTTGTAGCAGTGTAACGACTGTCAAAGATGTAACCATACACAGACCACCACAGACAGACCTCGGCAAAACTTGTTTAACATTGAAGATGACCCATGCAGCTATAGGTATTATGTAGCCACGACTTCCTCGGTTTTCCATATAGGCGTAGAGAACTTTAGAAACACAAATAAACATTAATAACTTTCCTGTACGTGACATTAAAAGCATAAAAGTGATCACGTGTCGAGCTGGTCATCCATTTTGTTCGTCGCATCGCTGACGTTGGCTCAAACGAGCTGACCCTAATTAATATGGAAACTGAGCTGAAAAATACACTTAATTGATGTCACTGCTGTTATTAAAAAAAATGGCCAAGTGCGAGTCGGACTCGCCCATGAAGGGTTCCGTAGTAACTATAATAAATATAACATACTTAATATATTTATTTGAAAAAAAAAAAAAAACAAAAAACCTTACTTTCTTAAAACTAGCTTATTTACAATTTTTACAACTACGATAAATAACTTTGTTTTTCATAGTATTTGTATGAATTACAAAGTTATATTTACGGTTTTCGAAAATATACTGTATCTCAATAACTGCTAACTCGATCTCGTTCAAACCAATTTTGGTTGAAAGATTATATTAAGATCTACAAAATATGTTTTTTTTAGATTTTTCACTTCATTATTATAGAAGTTAGAGGGGGAGGACACACATTTTACCACTTTGGAAGCGTATATCTTTTAAACGATTAACTTTATGAAAAAGTCATTTTAGAAACGATAATGTCATTTTTAAAGACCTGTCTATAGATACCACACACGTATAGGTTTCATGAAAAAAATATTTTCAGTTTCAGTTCCATGTATGGGGAGCCCCCTTTATTTTTAATATTTTTTAAATTTTCTCTTAACCCATTAGAGGTCACTGTACTTGATTGAGTACCATATCTCTAAGTGCAAATTACAAATCTCGTAAAGTTAATGAAGGCATTTTTGATATTTTACTTCATCATAACACTGTTCAAGTATATTGATAAATAATACGCGGGTAGTGTAACTTTTTTTGAGAAAAAGTGTCAGTTGAAGTTTTGTTACCGAAACACTGTGGAGGTAAGTAAATGATTTTTGATTTTATAAAATAATTATTGCTTAGAAGTTGTTCTTTTCATTTTGCTTGTATAAAATACATCTCAGAGTAACTTATAAAGAACAATATAATTAATTATTTATTACTAAAATAAAACTAAGGTAATTTAAATGTTACTGTACTCGGTTGAGTACATTGACAACATACGTAAGTAAAATAACTGTTTTTTTGCTTTCAGATTCCTTGCAATGAAGATGCAGCAATTTACTCCGCGAACGAGCTATAAGGGGCTTGAAGAAGCTATTGAAGTCGTTTTACAAGATGGCGATGATGATGAATGTGACTTGGGTATCATACCACCTGATCTATGTGCATTGACTGATGAAGAAGAAGGCGCCGATGAGGATATGGCAGCCTGTTTCATACCACAAGACGTAGCTGGTACTGTTGAGGTATTTGTGAATCGAGAGGACAGTGGTAGCAAAGATAGTGAGTACGATGACAGTGATAATGAACCCCTGGAGTCAAAAAGAAGGCGACTTGATTCTACCCGCCAATCCACTTCAGATTCGAGCCCAATCTGGCGAAAATGTACTCCAACATATTCTTCAGCTTTTCAGAGTACTTCCGAAGTCTGCGACAGGAAAAGTTTGTGAAGAACTGAATCAACCCTGTACAAATATTTGAAAAATTGTTTGATAATTATATTGTTGATATGATTATAACCAACAGTAAAATGTACGCTAATCAACACAATAGACATGAGTTTTAACTGGATTCCTCTGATTTGAAAAAGTTTTTAGGGTGTTGATATTATCTGGGTACCATAAACTCCCTCGAGAACCAATGTACTGGTCTCTAGATGAAGACATAGGAGTAGAATTGGTCAGTAAAGCCATATCGAGGCATAAGTTTAGAGATATAAAAAGAAACTATCTTGTAAACAATGACTTAGCAGCAACGTCGAACGATAAAATGTTCAAAATTACATGCACCATTGGCAGACAAACTTATGCAGGAGTTTTTACAGTGGGGAGTTTTCATGATAGTATCTCTGCAGATGAATCAATGGTAAAATACTATGGCCACCACCCTGCGCCTTACGCCAAGGTGAACAACGAAAATGGCGTCAGGCTGCATCAATAGTTGAAGGCCTGCCTCTAGATAGAGTTGGACATTATCCTATAAAAATTGAAAAACAGCTGCGATATCTCTTTTGTCATTCAAAAGTGCGCTGGCAATGTAAAAATGCCTAAAAACACTTTGTGTCGAAAAAACTTGTTTTGAAATTTTTCATACTTAGGCGGTCAGTGTACTCAATTAAGTAGGTACATCCCTGTAACTTCATGAAAACTGTAATTTTGTTTTTTTTTTCTTGTATTATTTGTTTTTTTTATTCTTATTTCAATACGAAATATAAAAAAATATAAAATGTTTAGGTACTTTTTGTTTGACCTCTAATGGGTTAAAATCGGAAAGCGGCTCACACAATGCATCTACCTACCAAGTTTTACATGTATAGTTAATAGTTTCGTAATAAAATGGCTGCGACATACGGACGAACGGACAGACAGACGGACAGACATGTCGAAACTATAAGGGTTCCGTTTTTTGCTATTCGGCTACGGAACCCTAAAAATGAAAGGCGTGAAGTTTGTTTAAAGGTTTTCGAGGTTGAATATATTAATTTTATTATGTTTGGAAAACTCGCAGCTAATCTTAATAAGTACAATATGGCCAATTACAAGTTTTCACCCTGCACCGTCTATGTATGTATGTCTACGGTGGTAGTTAAAACATAGAAAAAGTACATCACTGGTTCCGTTCGCAATTTTAATTAGGAATTTTAGTCTAGGATATTATTCGATCTTTAAATGATAATTGAATGCAATGATAAGGTCGACGACAGCTTTTTTCTCGGCTTGTATTGTTTTACATCTGAGCAAAGGCCTCCCCAAACAGTTTCGCATTAAACTCAAGTGGCTGCCTATCCGCCTTCATCGGAATGCACATATTTTATCATTACTCTACAGTATTCTTTACAATCCAATGACTCCCTTTTATCTTAAAGAACGTTTTAAGTTCCTTCATGACACACATGTTAGGGATTTGAGATCATCAGAGAATTCGAGACTTTTGATGCCTACATTACATACATTCCACAAAATTTTACGACCATTCGTTTACGGTGCAGGCTATTCGGTTGTGGAATGCATCGCCGGTGTCAGTAAGACAAGTTCAGTCACTTGTTTTTAAAAGCTCGGTTGCCAATCATTTTCTTTCAAACTTATGATTATTCCTTTGTTTTTCACCACACGCACACGATGTTAAAGAACACATTATATATTTATATATTTTATGTACTTATGTGTTGTATTTATATAATTAATGGGGAGGGCTATATTAGTGTACTACTTTACAAATACTCATCAAAACGGAAAAACTAACAAAATATATAAATATATTAAGCCTATCTTGGCTACTAACTCCGTCTTATAGCACCAAGTGATGATTATCGTCACGTTCCCTTCTTATAGGATACTATTTTTGACCAGGAACTGATGATGTAAAACATTGCATAAGTTTTCAATTGTACTTGTGCAGTTGTCTATTACATCAGAATGCAGCCGTTATTATCGCCTTACCCGTAATTATTACCCTCAATTGATCCCACTCATCCTTAAGATGTGGTACTGCGGAAAAATGCTTGGTATATCGTGAATGAGTCCATTCTTCGAGAGCGGGGAATCAAACACTGACTATTCAGCTCAATACAAACGCGTAGTTATTCTCACTTTGTTCAGACATGTAACTCGACACGGGTGCGAATCCATGAAGGGCCTGGTAGTATGATCCACCACCAATGAGGTGGACTGATCAAATCAAAAAGACCTTCCGAACACTGCATGAGTCTACAAGAAGAGCATAATTTCAAACAGATTTGATGTCAAACAGTGGCGTCAGATTGTGAAGCAAGCCTCTAATGGTGACATGAATACCACGCCCACTCTGCAAAAAATCTAACGCAAAAGAAGAACTTACTCAAGTGTAAATATACCAAGATTTGGCCAGTGTTGAATTAAGTCCTTTGTAGTCGAGCGAGTGTTTACTTACTTTGTTATGATTACTAAACATTTTGATAGGCATTTGTACTGTTACTAAAACAAACTGACGGCTATACGTAATCAAAGTAAAGCAAAACGGACCACTGAAATCAAATCAAATCAAAGTTAGAGAGTGACTGGTACTTACTTTGAAACTTCACAGAATGACGTAGGTCATTTGAAAGCTACGTTTGAAAATGGCGTCAGATGTGCAAACGCAACTGTCAAATGTCATTCTTATGTCAAAATCAGTGCAATGCTTGGTTCTTAGTGAAATTGATTATAAGGTACATTGCGAAATGTGCGTAGAACTGATGAATAACAGAAAAGCAAAAGTGGTCAAAAACATTTCAAATGACCCCATTTTTTATCAATCTACATCATATTTTTTTAAGTAATAGGTTCTCTTTTTTCTAGTGTCTCACCTGATGGTAAGCAATTGATGAGACCAAAGATGAAGCACGCTCACCTAGAAGTAACCTCTTCACTCTGGACTAAAAGACGCCCAGCTATCAGGAAACACAGACTCCGGTGTGGACGGATATCCACAATGTTACGATATCACATCGCCTTTCGTCTTGTAGTCCGATGATGTAACGGGTGGAATTGATTGTTCAATTCCATCGCACACTCCCCGAAATGTAACCGATACTTGCAACACATCGCCAATGTTCATGGCTCTGGAGTTTTGTCACTAGTTTCTCGTTGCCAAAGAGCCTCTTGGCCTGTTTCTCGATAGGCTCAAGTGTAGATTCTTTAACGATCCTTTTGAATATGTAAACATACCTGGTTTTTCTAAATTCGATTGGAATATCAAATTATTTTATGGTAACGTTGTTACTAAAAATGTAACCGAAAAATCCGAAGACATGCTACATTCACGAACCCAAATTAGACCCACATGGTGTATTACGGCACATTTCCTCCAGAAGGGAGGCCTATGTGCCAACAGTGAGAACTTAAGGCTTCAGGTAACGAATCACGCCACCAATTTCTATGGTAAGTCGTTCGTAGCTCAAGCAGTATGGCTGTGGAATGCTCTACCCAGGGAGTATATAACCTCTACCCGTGTCAGTAAGACAAGCACAAAAACTTAGTAAAACATCTTTATCACTCTCCTTAAATTGTTGTTATTATGTATGTCTTTGTTTCTTTTTTTTAATATTTATATGTATATATATGTTTTGAGAACGTTATTTATTGTTTTTGCATTTTATATGGATAAATAGTACACCGTGGACTACCCGCGTATTTATTTTCTCTTTCTGTGTCAAATCCATCCAAAGGTTGTCTGTAAAAGATCGCTTTTAGCGATAAGAACGCACATTGTATCACCCCTTTTAGTTGTTAATTCCATATTTGTTTTACTGTTATGGTGTACAATAAAGAATATATCTATCTATCTATTATAGGCTGAAAATGTAATCTTACATAAGCCCTTTCACAACGACCATTAATAAGCTAGTTTGAAATTGATTCGACAGAAATTTAATGAAATTGCGATCACCGATAATAGATACGCCAATTATAATTACTAGCTAATTTAGTTCTAACGATAGTGCGCTTCGATCAGCGGTCAGTTTTGAGTCGACACAAAATTAAATTTTGTCACGTTGGTTATAAAAATATAAAAATGAATATATTTTGATATGCTTATACAACGGGCAACAGAATAAACGCAATTCCTGAAAGTGGTTGGTTCAGAATCGGCTTCTGAATAGATTTCCGTCATAAAAAATGGGTGTTAAATGACGGAAAAAACTTTCATTTAATTTAAAATGGAAACACGGTGTCATAACAAATTAATACAATCCTTAATTCAAGAAAATGTGCTCGTGTGCGTGTCGGCCGCTAACATTGCATGGGTGTATGCGTCTGCGTAAGAATATTGTATGAAGCACATAAGTTTTGCGTTTAGTAAGGATAACTATTTTATAAAAAATGTCTAGGTTCGGTTTCAATTTATTTAGTTACGGATATTGTTTTAGACCTATAATTTAATGTTCTGATTGGGGTGTCTGATGTATTGCTCTTAATCTGTTACACCTTGTATAGTTTAATATTTTAGGTAAATTTTTCGAACTCGTGGCTACTGGCTTCATACAGCCAAAAAACAACAGCAGCACGGGTCGATCAGTTAGGTTAGGCCGTTGTGTACCAAACGCTAACGCAGCAGTAATAAAGTTGAATTTCGCGTGCGCTCTTGCACCATGTTCGGGTTCGAAACTAAATGTCATAAGTCTCAATTCTTATATTCGTTATAACTAAAGTAATAATTGATCTAGAGCAAAAATATCTTATATTTGGATAATAAGCCATATTTTTAAGCTTGATTAAATTTTGAATAATCTTTAAAAAAGACATGACTTTCGTTTAAAAAATGAATCGAGCGAAAATGTTCCAATTACGTAACTGGTCTTAGACATGTAAAGAAAAAGATCCGATAAATCATATACTAAAGTTCCATTTTGATTGTATACTTACGTGATTGTTTCAGAATATTAATGCAAAGTTACATACAATTTAGGGAGCCTCCTCTTAACGGGTATCGTGTTGCTCAGGTTCTGGGTTGTGGAAGTCAGTTAGGCAGATGCTCCATGTAAAACATCAGTAACCAGCTGCTTTTAATTAATTAATTTATATATTTATTAAGGATGTCCAACAAAAGATACACACAGGTTATACATGTCATACAAGTTATAAAAATTAAGTATTTCGTAGGTATACTCTTTCACTTATAAGAGACCACAGCATGCACGATAAAATTAACAACCAAGCTAACATATCAATCGAAATATTAAAAAACAAATATAGAAATGAATTATAAATTAAAAATAGATTAGAAATTACTTACAAAAACATGAACGATGATGACAACATGAACATAAATATATTAAAAAAACATGAGCACTACTTGTAATATTTCTTTTATAAGTTTTTTTTTTATATTTAGTAAAAGATGGACTAACATCCAAATTAGTGGTTTTGAACAATACAAAGCCTTGAAACAGCGGCGTAGCGGAGCCAGGGATGATGTAAAATAGGTTGAAGTTTAATGTCACGTACAGGAAGAGTTATTAATGTGTGTTTGTGTTTTTAAGGTTCTTTACGACCTTATGAAAAACGAAGGAGATTGTGGCTAAATAGTAATGGCTGCATGGTTCGATAATCAATATTAAGCAACGCTAGCCGAGGAACATATGGATTTTCGTACATACCTCTGAAAGCACTTTTAGTCACGTCATTTGTACATCTTTGTCAATCGTGACGGGTAGTCAGTAGCCAGAAAATCGGATACGAGTCATGTTAAGACCAGGCACTCTAAAATAATTTTCACGCAAGCTCCGCCCCCATGCACCCCGGTTAGGCCGTTGTGTACGAAACGCTAACGCAGCAGTAATAAAGTTGAATTTCGCGTGCGCTCTTTCACCATGTCCAGGTTCGAAACTGCCGTTGTGTGCTAAACGCTAACGCAGCAGTAATTAAGTTGAATATCGCGTGTGCTTTTTCACTATGTTCGGGTTCGAAACTAAATGTAGCAACGCTACCCGGGGTTAGTCTGAGGATGTGTGATCAAATTAACATATGGGTTTTCGTACGAGTCTCGGAAAGTTCGTTAAGCCGTTGGTCCGAGCTATAATTCCTACATTTTTGACATTCGTTGTGGATAGACAGAAGCGAGAAAAACTGACATTGGTCTTGCCAAGAAACGCTACATACGAGTAGGGTTACCAGATCAAAAAATCGAAAATCCGGAGTAAATTCCGAACATTTAATGAAAATTCATGACTTTCTTTAATTTGAAATATACATTATATATTTTTTATGTTTCACTCTTTCTTTCAATTGTAGAAATTCCGGAGGGCTTAGGATTCTCACGGCATTCCGGACAAAGACCTATATTACCGGGCATGTCCGGAAAATTGCGGTCGTATGGCAACCCTACATACGAGTAGTACCTAAACCCACTGCATCGCGTAAATCTGAAAGCCGACCACAATATAGTTTTTATTTTTTTATTAGCTACAGATGAGGTCTAAGATGAGACGACCGAGCCCAGAAGATGGCTATTTACTCGTGCTTTAAATGCTGAAAGTTAATATTTGTTGTGAAAAGGCTAAAAGTTGATGATTATTAAAAACCGTATTAAAATCCGTTGCTTGGTTTGGAAGGAGCAAGCAACGAAACAAAATAAGGTAAAAAACGAATTGGTTTTATTCTAATTTGAGACAGAATAGAGATACATGGCTGGTAAGATTTTGTGTGATCACGCCGAATTTCTTTTTTTGAATTTGGTAACTGAAATTGCACCGATATTATGGACAGACGTGTTCCTTTTGGAAAGTCAATCAAAAACAAAATGCAATCGGAATTAAAACTTATCTGTTATAAAATTTAATGACGTCAACCAAAAATGAAGATAATGCCAACTGAATGAGTCCTTAATCCGAAACAATTAAGGTCGAAAATTAACTGAAATTACTGATGTGGTTTTCCGAGATTAAATTTCCAATAATTAATATTTCTCATGTCGTATGTTCATTTGTATGAATATATTTGATGGTTAATTATTGAAATATAGATAATATGTTTAATTTACTTCAATTACTGTGGTTTTCATCGAGTGTATGGTTTCATTGGAAGTGAACAATGAAGTGGACAAAAGTTGGTATGTAGGTTGGCGAAACATATCAGTAGCAATATTGTAATATTCATTACGATTTATAAATAAGTAGTAATAAGGGCATAACTTGAAAGAACGCAAGATACAAAAATCGAAACAAATTGTTTTTTAAAAAAGATGAATTGAAATGTTATGTTCCATTTTCTTGAAAATGGAACATAAAGCGTTGCTTAACCTTGGTTAAGCAACGCTTTTTTATTACAAATGGCTCTTGACCTCGATCACACCTGATGGTAAGTGTAAGATGAGGTCTACGATCAAACGAGCGAGCCCAGAAAATGCATATTCACTCTTGCTTTAAAGGCTGACGGGTCATATGTGGCAGGGAACACAGAAGCCGGCAGAGAGTTCCACACCTTGGCTGTGCGCACAATAAATATTGAAGAAAACCGCTTAGTGCGTCAAGACGGTATATCGACCAAGTGTGGATGGTATCCTGCGGTACCTGGTAAAAGGGGGATGAAGGGATTAGATCGTGAAGCTCCTGCGCACACTCTCCGAAGTATAATCTGTAGAAGATAGACAGGCAAGCAACGTTTCGCCGGTGAGCCAGGCTGTGAAACTTGCCTGCCAGAACCTCGTAACCTATAAGCCTTTTATCTCTGCGTTCGGTCAAGTCAAGTGCAGCTAGCTGGTATTTGGCTGAGCCATCCCACAAATGACTGCAATACTCCATACAGGAACGGACCTGTGCTTTATATAAATTCAAAAGCTGTCCAGGTGTGAAGTATCGCCCCACTTTCTGTAGGATGCCCAGCTTTTTGGCTGCAGTCTGAGCTTTAGACACAACGGTTGAGCCGAAGTTGAGGTCAGACGTCAACTCCATGCCCAAGAGCTCCAGGCGGTCAGTAATAGGTACAGATGCACCTCTGAAAGTAGGGGACCATTTAAATTGGCTCCTTTTAGCGGAGAAAAGACTATAGGCCTATAATATTTGAAGAGTTCCCTCGATTACTCCAGGTTCCCATCATGAGATCCTGATTTCATAACAATCGAACCAACTAGAAAGTATACCCTTTCAAACGAAAACAGAATTTTCCAAATCGGTCCAGCCGTCTTCGAGATATGAGGTAACATACATAAAAAAAGTTCAAGACGAACTGTGAACCTCCTCCTTTTTTTGAAGTCGTTTAAAACCAACAAAACATTAATACATAGCTGCATCCGGTTATACTGAAAGCCGACACCAACATAGTTGGTGGCAGAAAATGATGATACGATTCTCATCTATACTAATATTATAAGCGGAAAAGTTTGTATGTTTATTTGCTTGAACGTGCTAATCTTCGAAAGTACTGGGTGGATTTGGGTGAAATTTGGTATGGAAGTAGCTTGAAGCTTGAGGAAGGTTATAGGCTTTATACGCGACTGCAAAAAAGGAGAGTTATGTTTTTACCGTGATAGAATCCACGGAAGCGAAGCCCCGCGTGAGTACTAGTGTAGGTATAATCTGTATAAATAGTTATCCTATTCGATACCCACACCAAAACAAATGTTTGTGTGGTTTACAAATAGTTGAAGCGGGGTCTTTTTTAAAATACACTCATAATATACGTCAAATTTCTAGTCCTAAATTTCAATAATTTAAAAAGCGTCAATAGCTTAATGACTAAGGTATTAGTCTTGTGATCAAGAGGATAACAAGATAGATAGAATATACTTTATTGTACACTAAAATTTAAACACACCTATTTAACAATATTTACCCATATTGCTAGTTCTTTTTATAGAAAAAAGTATATAATAAATAGCTTGTGCCAGCGGCTTCGCCCGCGTGGGAAGTTTTCCCGTGTAAATCCCGATCCCATGGGAATTTCGCAAAATCCTTTCTTAGCGGATGCCTACATCATAACATCTACCGGCATGCCAAATTGCAGCCCGATCCGTCCAGTGGTTTGGGCTGTGCGTTGATATATCACTATGTCAGTCAGTCAATCAGTCAGTCAGTCAGTCAGTCACCTTTGAGTTATATATATATATAGATAGATTCTCTTACCTCGTACATGTCGATTTAACTAAAAGATCCTAACAGAAGTAAAATACTTATGAGATTAAGTATGGTACACTACAGGCATTCACCATACACCACATACAAACACACACACACACACACCACACACACACACACACACACACACACACACAAACACACACACACACACACACACCGACACATTCATTTAATACTGTATAATAATGTTAGCGTTTATTCCCTACACGTTTGTCACTAGTGAATAAATTGTAAATCCGTAATTGGCTGTATGATTAGATATAAGATACTATAAGATAGATATATAGATATACTGTTTGTTTTAAAAGCTGTGGATCTTGTTATAAATAAATAAATATTTGCAAAATTCATCAATCAATTCATCCAGTGTTGAGTAAAGCACTCTCTTTGCTTGTGCCATGCTCCATGTTCCTGTGCCAGTCCCATCCAGGATATAACCGCGATGGCAACAATTTCGTCTACCAAACTCGCTACCGGACGATCAACACTCTTCTTTCCAGTCCTTGAACGCGACTCGGTCACAGGAAGTGATAAATGAGGTCTATGATAGAACGAGCAATCCCAGCATATGCCTGTTAAACGCTGAGGTCATCATGATTCCAAGACCACACCAGTTAGCTGTTCGTTCCACTGAAAAGTCACTGTTTTCAAATCACAAAGGGTTACACCATTCTCTACTAACCTAATCCGTCATCCAATTAGTCAGACGTTTTCACGCGTCCAAATAGTTCGGAGTTAATTGCGTCAATACTGGCTACTAGACCAATCATTGATATACGTTTTAAGGGGTTCCGTAACCGAATGGAAAAAAACCCCTTATAGATTCATCATATCTGTACATCTGTATGTCACAGCTATTTTATTCCGAAACTATTAGGACAGTTGAAACTTGGTAGGTAGATGTATTCTGTGAACCGTTCCCCGATTTTTAGACAAAAATATAAAAAATAACATTAATTTCCTTCATACATGGAACTGGAACTAATATTTTTTTTTCATAGAACCTATACCTGCAAGGTATAGGTTCGATGTATCCATAATATTCCATAAGTATGTACGAGTAGATAGGTCTTCGAAAATGATTTTGCGGTTTCTGAAACTGTTATTTCTGAAAACCAATAGTTTGAAAGATAGACACTTCCAAACTGATAAAATGTATCCCCCTCCCCCCTCTAACTTTTAAAATAATAAAATAAAAAGTCATCAAAAAAAAATATATGTTACCTATAGGTACATCTCAAAGAAAACTTTCAATGAAAATTGATCTGAACGAGATACAGTCTGTAGTTGTTAAGATATTGCACAAATTAAAAACCGCAAATATAGCTTTTTCATTCGTACAAAAACTATGAAAAACAAAGTTATGTTGCGTAGCTACTACTGAACCCTTCATGGGCGAATCCCATTCGCACTTAGCCAAATTTTTCCCCTTTTATCGGTATGGTACAGCCCTAGTCGGTATCGATAATTGTGACTTCACTTCCGGTGAGCGACAAATTGGGTTGGTGTATCTTTGCAAAGTTGTGATAGCCAATTACTGATTCTCTTTCAAAAATTGACATGGCAGTAATTACGAAGGGAACATTTTTGAGTAGTATTTTTGTGCATATCAGTTGGTAGATATGCTGTTTGTTAATTTAACCTACTGATTTTATAGGTAAACCAACGCTTGCAAGGTTCGGCTCACGGACTCCGTGATTCGGAAAGCACGAGCTGAGCTGAGGCCCTTTTGGCACAACTATTTTTATTTTATTTTTAACTAGCTTTTGCCCGCGACTTCGTCCGCGTGGAATAATTACTTTGGGCTAACGTTAAATTTAACCCCGATTTTGAAGCATTCTTCATTGGTGCTCCGCTCCTATTGGCCTTAGCGTAATGATATATAGCCTATAGCTTTTCTCTATAAATTGACTATTTAATTAAAAATATTTTTTCAATTCCAACCGGTAGTTCCTGAGATTATCGCGTTCAAACAAACAAACAAACTCTTCAGCCTTATATATTAGCATAGCTGTTGCCCGCGACTTCGTCCACGTTTCCGTCGTTTTTCGTAAAAAAAAGTAGCCTATGTCCTTCCTCACGGTTCAGTGATTTTGATGTAACACACAGTCTAACTTTCGTAATTTAGTAGGGAAATATAATATATCAATCTATAATACTGTTGAAAAATATCGCAATACCGAACCGCACAATATTATTGTTAATAGCTGTGCCCGCGACTCCGTCAGCGTGTAACTCCGTGTGTGTTATTAAGTTAATGTATTGGTAATATTGTTTAGATCACGTTCACATGAGGCTTAAGTACCTATAGAACGACAATACTTCAGCGCAAAGCTTCCGGGTAAACTATGTTGAAAATTGACCCGTCCGGCACGTGAACATAAAGATTTCTAGAACTGCTAACCCGGGAAAAAGCGACGTACAACTGACCATGCGAGAAACAACTGACACCGAGATCTACTCCAGCAACACGAAGAGTCTGCCCTTGAGGCTTATTAATTGTCATTGCATAACACACCGATACTGGAAATCGCGTTCTTTTAAATTGGAATGGAAAATTATTTGGTATTATGGTAATTCTGGGAATAAAAACGGTTTCTCCTGAACCGCAACCGGATAAAATTTCAGCCTCGATTTTATTTTGTTGCAACTGGGTTACTTTTAGCCGAGTTCCATTGCAAAGTTGTGGTGGTTTTAAATTTCGGAGCAAAATAATAATCAGAAAGCTTCGAACTGCTAAGCTATCGGGAGTTACACGTGTTATTGTGAGTCAACCATAAAAGATAGATATATGCTGTCGAGGAATATTTTTTATATAATTTTAAGGAGAACATTTCGGTAATAAATGATTTCTGTGTAGCTTTAACCATTAAGGTTGCACACGCGACGGAAGCTTAAAAAATGGAGTAACTTCTCCCGTTTTCCCAACATTTCCCTTCACTGCTCTGCTCCTATTGATTGTAGCGTGATGAAACGTATACTATAACAAGCTCAGGAGTATGAACAATAATTGTACCAAGTTTCGTTAAAAGCCGTCGAGTAGTTTTTGTTTCTATAACGGTTATACAGACAGACAGACCGACAGACAGACAGACAGACAAACAAAAATTTTACTGATTGCATTTTTGACATCAGTATCGATCCCTAATCACCTCCTGATAGTTATTTTGTAAATATATTTCATGTACAGAATTGACCTCTCTACAGATTTATTATAAATATAGAATAGAATAGATATAGATATAGATGTTGTACACAATGTGTTTTCTTTTTATATGTGCCAATAAACGCAATTTTCTTTCTTTCTTTCACGTGAAGCCGTTGGTCCCGTTGTCATTTGGCAAAATTTTTGACAGTCTTTAAAGGAAATCAGAAACCAGAAAAACCAGAGTTTACTCAAGAAGAATCGTGTTACCCAGTTACTGGGTAGTGGAGGTCAGTTAGGCAGTCACTCCATGTAAAATACTGTTTGTGCTGATAGGCTTGACATAGTTGGGAAAAGGCTGAGCAGATGATGATAAAATATAGGTTTGTTATTTAAGTAATATGTCTGTAAAAAATCGAGGTATTCCTCGAAGCGCTACCAATTTGAAGCGCACCTAATGAAGCGCTCCTTTTTTATTCCTCGGAGCGCTCCTTGTAGTAGCGCTCCCGATACCATGTTATCGGAAAAGGAGCGCTCCGAGGAATAAAAAAGGAGCGCTTCATTAGGTGCGCTTCAAAATGGTAGCGCTTCGAGGAATACCTCAAAGAAATCGCTTTTAGCGATAAGACGGCCCATTGTATCACCCTTTTTATATGTTAAGTTCATATTTGTTTTACTTTCATGGTGTACAATAAAGAATATGTCTATTTATCTATCTACAAATAGGATATTCTAGAGCTAATTTGCTCCTATTCTGACCCTGATTACTTGAGCACCAATTTGTTTAAAAGTAATTTAACTCTTTTAGTTTTTTTTTTTAAGTTTTGTGCCTCATGGTAAAAATATACTTATTTTATGAAATATCCTGCACTCTGGATAGCGAATTAATCGTTTACTGAAAACATACGAACGAATAAATACCTCATAATATAAAGTCGCTGCATATTTACTCTAGAACATCACCCCGTAAAAACTTTGTAGTTTTTTTGGCTCACGTTTAATCTCAATCTCTCCTCTTTGGAAGCCACGATGTTAATTAGCTATAAGTACTGAATACAGATTAGGCGCATAATCAACAGTTTATCGTGATTTCCAAGGAACGGGGTTTCACACCGCCAACTTCCAAGCTCCGGGCTACGACTGAGAAATTTCTATAAGAAAAACCCAAAAGTACTTTTTGCCCGACCACCGGCAATAGTACCCGAAAAGAGAACCTCAGAAGTCGCACTTGCAACCTACCTAGACCATCTTGGCAGCTAACAAAACGGAATTCAAACCATTCGAACAATAAAATCTTGCCATCTGTACCTCGCTACCAAAGAGGTTATTCTGAAACAACTTCTATTTGACGAAATAGTCGACTATGACTGTACTTAGCTGGTATAAGTAGTTAATTCCTATTCAGTTTAGTCAATTTCTATGCTAGAAGCATTCACACTGCGTGAGATTGCCCTGCGGCAGGGATGGCAAACCCAACGGTTGTAATAAATAAAATACGTCATCATACATCAACCTTTTTTTTTTGTTCGAGGTGGAATTCCTCATGTGTGTCCTCCGCCCTTTTCTTTTCGTGTGGGAAAATCATTTGAATGACTTCTACCGCTCTGGGTGGAGCGGAAGGGAGTGTCAGACTTTTACTGACTAAAAACCCACCCTGTTCCTTCAGCTGCCCAAAAGTTCCGGGGCTGCGGTATCTCGTTAGAACAACCTTGGATGTCCTCCGCCCTGGAGCGTCAGACTCGTACTGACTAAAAACGCTCCGTGTTTCCGCGCACTTGCGATCAACATTAGTTTACAGCAACCCACGGCTGGACATACGGCTTCTCATATAGCAGATATAAGAAACTCTGTGTAGACCAAAGTTCTATCTGGTCTGGAGTAAAACATTTCGGCCACACCAACGTTTGAATTTACGGTTTTATAGTAATATTTATTTCACAGCGGGATTACAATGTTCACAACTGTTGGAATTCTGTAATTTTAGGTTCTACAATGTATTACAAAACAGGTGAGATACTGTTCTCCTAGCTGGGCCAAAAGTCAGTCTATGATAAGGAGAGACAGTGCCGATCCCCTGATTGTTCGATTTACATGTAATAATGTAATGCGATTTTTTAAAACAATAGCTATTTATTAATATTTTTGTAGATATTTTTATTCATAGCATATTAAATGCGTGTGTGTGTTTTATAAAATTCTATTTGAGTGTGCTTTGTAACTACGTAAAGTAACAATTTATTTATTCGATTGCAATATTCCAATCTGAACTATAGTCTTGTATGTATACCTAAACTAGGGCTTCCAATCCCGCAGGCTGAATTCAATCTCGGTATTTGCGGGTCTACGAATTTTCAATCCCGCGGTTACTCGGTATTTGCGGGATCCCGCATATTAAAAATATTCACATTTATGTAAGGCAAATAAAACAATGAGTTAATCAACTAACTCTACATTTATTTACGTATTATTCTTACGCTATTTCTACTATTAAACTCTGGAATTTGCCACCCCTTGACATCAAGAAGGCTGAGTCAAAATTTTCTTTTAAGCGTAAAATTAAAAACCACTTCTTAAGGGGCTGTTATTTTTTAGTTTGGTCTTCGTCATAAATATTATGAGCTCTCTTAATCAGAAAGAATATTATAAAGCACCGTATCTATTAGTTTGTCATTTTAGCACATGTGTATATTTTATTAGTATTATTATATATTAGTATTATATTTATTAGTATTAAATATATTATTTCATTCAATTTTCTCGTATTCCTTGCTGCATTAATTCCGCCCATGTAACACAATTGTACAAAAAGTTTAAATAAATAAATATTACTATTAATATGAGATCAATCAAATTACACAGTTTATTTATCACAAATAACAATGAATTAATCTACTAACTCCACATTTATTTCAGTATTACTACTAGTATGAGATCAATCAAATTACACAGTTTTTTCTTCACAAAAAACAGTAACAAATACTGAATAAAAAACTTTACTGATATTTTAGGCTATATACTTAGGCTACCACTGACTGAAATTCGGCTATATTAGGCTACTTAAGCTGTGAAAAACGGGCGACATCGGTCCCCACGTTGTTTGCAACACTGCCAGCCGCCAGTCACAGAGCGATCACGCTCGCGAGAGGTCGTATGCATGCTTTTTTTCAGTCCCGCAAATCCCGCGGATCCTACGCCCGTAATCCCGTATCACGCGGGATTGAAAAATGACGCGGGATCCCGCAATACCGAGATCTCGGTATTCCGGGATTGGACGCCCTAACCTAAACTATAGTTAAAATTAGAATATTGTCAAAGTTAATATAAATTAAAGAAAATATGATATCACCCGTAAGTCTTTACTGTTACAGTTTTTACTTGACAACATTTACCAATGAGCATTTCTAACAGCTGTCATCTGTAATTGATCTGTCACTTATTTATTTAAAATGACTGAAAGCAATTACACTATCTAAACATAATAAAACAGTAAAAAATGTGTGTGTGTAAAAGTGTGTTTAAATTTTATACAAAAATAATAATTGCGGTGGGTTAAGAAACGGTAAAAAGAGTATGTCTGTTTGTCGGTTTGTACACGCTAATCTCCGGACCTACTGGATGGATTCTAATAAAATTTTGTAAATAAATAGTAGACATCCTGGAATAACACGCAGGCAGAATTTTTATCCCGGAATTCCCACGGGATCGGCATTTATGCGGGAAATTCTCCCATGCAAACGAAGTTACGGGCAAGCAAGCAGCTAGTCTAATATAAATTATTTAACACATTCATGCATTATTCTCAACAAAGTAAGAACCTCTTATATTTTCAATTATATCTAGCTCAATGAATCACAAAGTGAGGCGAGAGCTGGCTCAAATGGTATGATCAAGAAACGTGGAAAGACAAAGATGATGAAGTGAGTTGAGCTCCTTAAGTCTGAAGTTGAGCTGTAACAACAACTGTCAAATGCTTGCACTTTCTGGACAAGTCCACTCAAATGTATGTGATATTTTTCTCAAAAGCTAATAAAATATTTCAACTTTTGGTGTACTATAAAGTATATTCCATTTATCTATCTAAAATATTGTTCCTTCTCATATGATTCGACCAGTACAAATTGTATGTAACTTAAAAACAGATTTACGTTTAAGATTGTTTCGGAGTTTCTTTCTAGATTATCAGCTAGGAAAGACCAGGATTATTTAGTTTTAACTGACCAAAAAGATTGATGTGTAAAAGTGTTATTTTTACCTATTTATTAAATAATATAATCATTCAAACAATACTATTAAAAACAAAACTGCCTGACCTAAAAACCCAGAATATTTTTTCTTGGCGTCACAAAAATAGACAAGTCAATCCTACTATTATTATAAAGTTTGTGAGGATATATGTTTGTTGCTATTTCACGCAAAAACTACTGAACAGATGTGAATGAAATTTGGTAAGTAGGTAGTTGACATCCTATAATAACACTTACTTTTTATCCCGGGATCCGCACGGGATCGGGATTTACGCGGGAAAATCCTCCCACGTGAACGAAGTTGCGGGCAAAAGCTAGTCTCACATAAAATCATTCAATCAATTTTGTTATGGGATTAAATAGAAAAAATCTTTTTTTTTGTATTAAAATGCTCAATCATCAATAAATGTTTACCATCCCTGTTTCACAAGACCTCAGCAATGTCAGAGGAGGCCAATTCACCGTCGCATTATATAGTTAGCGTGGGAAATTGCTGCTGGCATTCGTTTTGGCGCCAAAACACAGGGTTGCTAGTGTTTAATTTTCTTGCACACAGCAAAAGATTTAATAGGACACGTGTTTAGTAGAGTCTGTTATTTTAAAAGGTACTTTTTGGTAAAGTTTAGTTACTTTGCTTAGTAACCGGTGTTTTATGTAAAAATAATAAAACTTGTTTAACCTAAATATAAAGTGCTTACAGCATGTGGCGAGCAAATACTTATCACATATCGACTGAAATCTAACTAAGTGGCGGAGACCTTGTGTCCTGAAATACAGACGTAAGTCTAGCTTAGGCACCAGTCTCCCACAGTATAATATATTCGTTGCTATGTCATAATATGTCAATGATATCAAATGTCTTTATACGTATATTGTGGTGAGAGAGAGATATGTTACTTGTTTAAACAGCAAATCCTTTGTAGGCCTTTATTATGAATTAAAAAAGGCTGAATAATTGTTAATTGTACACTACGCATGACTTAAATAAATAAATGGATAGGTTTTTAAACAAAAAATAAAAGTATTTTAATTACTTTGAAAAATGTGATTAGATACTTTTTGAAGACCATTAATTACTATGATATCAACTTTTGCACAATTGTTAATTAATTATTATTTAAAGTGGTGGTAAACACCAGCCTATTTCATCAATAAACAGAAAAGTTTTAGTTTTCCCAGTTTTTAAAGATATAACGTGTTGGTCCAAGTATGTATGATAAGTTTCTGAAAACATAAAGGAGAATGCCAAGGCTTCCTTCAAGACTCGGCCAGAACCGACAAAGATGAACTATCATAAAAAAGGAAAATAATTATATAATTTGACTGTATAGTTAGTTTTCTAGAAGAAGTACACCAAAAAAATTATAGTTCTTTGAAGTTGACCACATAATACTTCTAATTTTAACATGAAATAAACTATAAAATTC
This sequence comes from Tholera decimalis, assembly GCA_943138885.2. Taxonomy (NCBI): domain Eukaryota; kingdom Metazoa; phylum Arthropoda; class Insecta; order Lepidoptera; family Noctuidae; genus Tholera; species Tholera decimalis. The sequence continues at coordinate 9,181,853 of OW964571.2, forward strand.
AATAATTTTATAGTTTATTTTCAATAATTTTTTTGACTTCGTTTTCAATTTCAACAACCAAGGTAGTCGTTAGTATTACAGAAATCGAAGTCCGGTAACAAAGCAATAAACAACACAAAACTCAAAAAACACATAAGACACTTCGTCGCTCGTCATAAAACGCGGGAAAAGTAAAACTTTTGACAATTATCAGTGACAACTACAAGATTTTTACCAGTATATAGTATTGTTACCAGCACTAAATAACTATGCTAAATTGTATCGATAATTTAATTGAATTACTTTAAATTATTATAAGATATTAAAAAATATAACTAAACATTATTAATTATTATAAGAATTATGAGTGGTTATGACTTCAGTAACTAATAAATTCACTTACGTAGGTTCAAAATGATATTAATGTAATCGATTTGCAAGTGCAATTTCGTATCGATATTATTTTATTTTGGTATTGGCAACATTTCTAATTGAAATTGTAGATAAAAAACGTGTTGATAAATTTAATAACTATTTAAAATAACTAAACGGTGTACTTCTACAGATTTTATTTATACTTTATAATTCTTACAGTTTTATATAATGAATTATCATTAATTTAGAAAGTCTGTAGGACGCTACATGATTCGAGCCGAAACATGGCATTCACCTTTACGGGATCAATTACTCAATCATTTAAACAAGCAGTCGTGTTTGACTGAAATACCAGACGTACTGCAGGATACCATCCACACTTGGTCGATATACCGTCTTGTCGTACTAAGCGCTTCTCCTCAACATTTATTGTGCACACAGCCAAGGCGTGGAACTCTCTGCCGGCTTCTGTGTTCCCTGCCACATTTGACCCGTCAGTCTTCAAAGCAAAAGTGAAAAGGCATTTTCTGGGCTCGCTCGTTCGATCGTAGACCTCATCGTAAGTCTCCGGTGTGATCGAGGTCAGGAGCGGGCTCCTTGGTAAAAAAAAAATCTTGCATATACTAAACAATCAATCAATTTATTGCAGTTTAATATTCAAATTTATTGAATTGAATTATCAAATAATTATATTGAAGACTCTGACAAGAAATTTCTCATTTTAGCTGTACAAACTATGAAAGTATTCCCCATATGTGTCGTGCTTATGGGTGGGGTGTCCACAATTATCGGTCAGCCATAGTTACCCGGGGCCGTACTTGTCCATTGTTAAGTGCAACAAAAATATTACAATTAATACTTATATCCGGACTTTTAATTCGATGCTTTGACTGAAAGTTTCTGAGTTGTCAGATAGTGACGACTACGAAATTGTGATGTAACTAAAATAATCGATTCAGGAATAAAATTGACTAACGATGTAAACAATTTTTAATAATATTGTGTGAAAATAATAAAAAGTGAAATGGGATTATAAAGGGGCGTGAAAAATAAAACGATTAGATCATGATATTTTGTATTTTTTTTTGCAATAGGTACCCTTACCCATTGCAACGGGGGTTAGGTCGTAGTGGTGTGGAAGCAGTCTTTTTAATAGTACCCCGCGCAATTTATTAAAATATTCAACTCATGAAGTAATTTGCAAAAGATCGAATTAAAAGTCCGGGTATAGCTGCTATGATATTGTTGAGTAAAAAATGATTGCCTTTATATCAGGTATTGGTAACAAAAGCAAATTGTTTTACAGCAAGCTAAATTGCAAAACATTTTTCAAATTCAAATTGTTTTGTTAAATCAACCGCTACTTAAAATACTTCCAGCCTCCATTTTTCACGTCGGCGACCCTAATTCAGGGCATTCGCTAACGACCACAGATTATACTAAACAGTTTGCGCGCCCAGCATCGATATTAGAACATTATGACTCAACTAAACTCTATGGTATTGCGGGCTTTTTTGTTAGCGTTATGAGTAGGAGCAATGTGTACAAAGGAAAAGATAAAAAATTTAAATAAAGTTTTTGTTTTTTTAGGTAGGTATTGTTTGTCCACCAGGGTTACGAGAAAATTCTAATGTGGCCAACTAAAAGAACAGAGCAGATTTTTTGTCAGTAATCGTCTGACACTCCTCATACGTGAGACGAGTCATTTGATTTTGCCTCCAAAAACAGTATTGATGATCTTTCCCCCGAAAACAAGGTATTTTTTTTAAGGGAAAGATAATAAAAATCCCGCCTTTATAAAACTGCTTGTAAGCAGGTAGGTAATAGTTTGGTTTTTCAGTCACTGATTATTAATATCAAATTACAAATAATTTCTCGATTAACAGCATTTTTAGTACATTTTTCTACACTTAACATTTCTCTTGTAGTTATTGTGAGTGCATTTTTACAAACTATTAAATAATATTTGTTCTGGTGAATCGAACTCGGGAATCGAACCCACAACACGCAATGCAGTAGCCAATCTCTCAACCAACAGACCCACCGTGTCGACAAACTAAAAACGGAATTGATTTTAAAGTAAAGAATGGTTTCATTAAAATTGATAAACCAAAAATAATTCCAGGAGATGCCTTGAAACATTTCATAATAATTTAAAATAAAACATGCAATCCACTTTTCACGGAAAATTATGTTACGAGATGTTGTCGAAAACCGTAATATCCATTTATTCCAAAATATATCCAAATATTTAGCATGTTTTAGGATGGGGATACAAATTACGTAGCGAAATACTAAAACAATCTGTTTTAGAAAATGTACGTATATTTAGCAACGTTAACAGTACAGACTTGAAAATATACATGAAATATTTTTGTTTCTGCCAGTAATCTATTTTACTTGCATTTCATTATTTCTGTACCAGTGACGGCGGCCCCTGCGAGGCCAAAGACGGCCCCGGCCAAGCCGAAATCGGGCCCATCAAAGCCGCCTCCAACCCCGACACCTGCGGGGCCGAAGCAGGCGGCCAAAAAGAAGAAGGCCCAGGCCGGGAACCAGCCGTCCCAGCAGCCTCCTCCAAAGACTCCTCCGGCCGGCGCCGACTGGCAAGTGGCCGGGGAGAAGAGGAAGGCTGCTGGCGCAGCCAGGTCCTCGCGGCGTAGGGAGAGACGGCGGCGGCGAGACGCCGCGGCGCGATTGCGCGCCCCCAAGACCGCGGCTGTAGTGATCACACTGCAGCCGGACGCGGTGAAGAGGGGCGTGTCGTACCGCGACGTGCTCGCGAAGGCGTGGCAGGTGATAGACATCACGGAGCTCGGCATCACCGGTGGCCTCCGTCACCGGGTCACTGCGACGGGGGCTCGGATATTGGAGATCCCCGGCGCGGACAGTGGCCCTACCGCTGACGCTCTGGCCGAATGGCTCAGAACGTCCTTAAATGCGGAGGAGGCCCGAGTCTCCAGACCCACCAAGCGCGCAGACATGCGCATATTGGGTCTGGATGACTCCGTGACGGCCGAGGAAGTGGTGGCCGCCGTAGCCAGGACTGGGGAGTGCCCTCCCGATCAGGTGAGGGCGGGCGCCCTGCGTCCTGGCTTCACGGGGACGCAAACCATTACGGTTAGCTGCCCCGTCCCGGCGGCCAAAAAGATCCAGGAGGGCCGAAGGCTCCTGGTTGGTTGGGTGTCTGCGCAGGTGAAAGTCCTGGACCCCAGACCCCTGAGGTGCTTCCGCTGCCAAGTAGGCAACCATGTGGCATGCGCATGCACCTCGGAGGTAGACCGCAGTGATAGGTGCTTCCGCTGCGGTCAGCCCGGTCACAAGGCCGGCTCGTGCTCCGCCCCGCCTCACTGCTTCGCATGTGAGGCGGTTGGCAAGCCGGCCGATCACCGGGCTGGGGGCAAGTCCTGCGCCCCACCCACCAAGGCTAGGCGCAGAGGTAGGCCCTCTGCCGCCGCCGCCACCGCCGCCGTCACCGCCACCGACGCCGCCGCCGCCACCGCTACTGCCGCCGCCGCCGGCGTCGCGGCCGAACCCCCGCGAGGGGCCCTGGAGGAGGCTGCAATAGATCCCGATTAATGGCCCCATTGCGCTTCCTCCAGGCGAACATCAACCACTGCGCCGCTGCTCAGGAACTTTTGCTCCAGAGCATGGCGCAGTGGTTGATCAACGTCGCCGTGGTCGCCGAGCCGTATTTTGTCCTGCCCAGGAATGACTGGGTGGCGGACTTGGACGGCTCGGTGACCCTCGTTTCGTCGGCCACCGCCGGTACCCCGCCCCTCGATCGCGTCAAGAGAGGGCGTGGGATCGTCGCAGCACGGTTCGGGGAGAACGCTGTGGTAGGCGTTTATTTCTCCCCGAACCGAACTCTCGCCGAGTTCCAGAACTCCCTAACGGAGCTGGGAGACGTCGTCGTCGCCCTCGGTTCCCTCCCCGCCCTCGTCCTCGGGGACTTCAATGCCAAAAGTCCGGCTTGGGGTTCCCGGTCCACGGACTATAGGCGGGGCAGGATGCTCGAGCACTGGGTCCGTGCGCAGGGCCTGGTGACCGAGAACCGGGGTTCTGTCCCCACGTGCGTGTGGTTTACGGGCGAGTCGGTGGTGGACGTTACGTTCGCCACCCCCAGCCTGTCACCGCACGTCACCGACTGGCGCGTTGTGGAGGAGGTGGAGACCTATTCCGACCACCGGTATATCTGGTTCGACGTCTCCGCCCAGACCCCAGACGCGCCGGTCCGACGGGACGTGAGTGGTCCGCGATGGGCGCTGAAGCAGATGGACCGGGAGCTATTCCTGGAAGCCTCGATCGTGCAGGCCTGGGGGTCACCCCCGGACAGGCCTGCCGACATAAACGACGAGGCGGAGTGGTTCCGGGAGGCCATGTCGGAGATCTGCGACGTGGCCATGCCCCGGGTCCGGCAAGGACGCGCACGGCGTCAGCTGTACTGGTGGTCGAGCGAGCTAGCAGCACTGCGCGAAGCGTGCGTTGCGGCGCGACACCGGTACACCAGGTTCCGCAGGCGCCGCACCCGACCTTCGGATGCGGCGACTGTAGAGGCGGAGCTGTACGAGGGCTACAGGGCAGCGAAGGCCGTCCACCGAGACGAGATCTGGCGGGCCAAGGAGCTGGCCCGGGAGGAGATGCTGGCGACTCTGGATGGGGACCCATGGGGCCGCCCCTACAAGTGGGTGCGAGAGAGGCTCCGCCCCTGGGCTCCCCCGTTGACGCAGAGTCTCCAGCCTCAGTTCTTGGAGGACGTGGTGAGCGCCCTGTTCCCATCGCGAGGGGAGCACGCTCCCCCGCCCATGGCTCCGTCTCCGACGGAACCTGATGCTGGCGCAAACGCGGACCACAGCGACGACGACGTCTACGACGCTCCAGAGGTGACCGAGGTAGACTTGAGAGTGGCGGTACAACGGCTCAAGGCCAAAAATACCGCCCCAGGACCCGACGGCTTGCCAGGGAAAGCGTGGGTCCTGGCCTCGGAGACTCTCGGGCCTCGACTAGGGGGGCTCTTTAGCGCATGCCTGGAGAGGGGCCAGTTTCCGCTTCGCTGGAAGACGGGAAAGCTGGTCCTGATCCAGAAAGCCGGGCGCCCTGCGGACTCTCCGTCCGCATTCCGGCCCATCGTGCTGCTCGACGAGGCGGGCAAGCTCTTGGAAAGAGTAATTGCAGACCGCCTCTTCGGGCACCTGAATCGGGTGGGCCTGGATCTTGCGGAGTGCCAGTTTGGCTTCCGCAGGGGGCGCTCAACGTTGGATGCCATCATGCGCGTGAGAGCCCTCATGACGGGGGACGCGGTATCCCGGGGCAGGGTCGTCTTGGCGGTGTCTTTGGACATCACCAACGCCTTTAACACCCTGCCCTGGAGTTGCATCAGGGAGGCACTCCGGTATCACCGGGTGCCGACCTACCTCCGTCGCATAGTCGAGGACTACCTGACGGACAGAGCCGTCATCTACCCCGGTCACCGGGGAGAGTGGAACCGGCGAGAGATGTCGTGCGGTGTCCCACAGGGATCGGTCTTGGGGCCGCCCCTGTGGAACATCGGATACGACTGGGTGCTGCGCGGCGACCTCCCTGACGGCGTCAGCGTAGTATGTTACGCTGACGACACGCTCGTCCTGGCGCAGGGCGAGTTGCACCAGGCAGCGGCCGACCTGGCGACGCAAGCGGTTGCGACAGTCGTTCATAAGATCCGGCAGTTGGGACGTGGCGCTGCACAAGACCGAGGCCATGTGCTTTCATAGCGGTCGGAACGCGCCACGGTCCGAGTCCCACATAACGGTGGAGGGGGTTCGCATCGGCGTCGGGAGGACGATGAAGTACCTCCCGAAGGGACTCGTCCTCGACAGCCGGTGGAACTTCAGGGAGCACTTCCTGAGTTTGGCCCCAAAGCTGAACCGGGCAGCAGCCGCCTTCAGGCGACTCCTGCCTAATCTCAGCGGGCCAAACGCCTCCTGCCGAAGGCTGTACGCCGGCGTCGTGCGGTCCATGGCCCTCTACGGGTCCCCAGTGTGGGCCCTGTGCATCCAGACGCGACCACTAAAGTTGGTCGCATGCCAGAGGGTCATGGCTATCCGAATGATCCGGGGATACCGCACGATCGCCGGCGAATCGGCCAACCTCCTTGTCGGATTGCTGCCCTGGGATCTGGAGGCGACTGCCCTCCAGCGCGTCTACGAATGGCGCGTGGAGGCGCAGCGCCGGGGCGTATCCCCGCTGCCTCGAGAAGTCGAGGCGCGGCAGGAAGAGCTCCGGCGCGATCTCAGGGCAGTATGGAGGGAACGAGTGTCGCAACCGACGGCCGGGCACGCCGCAATTGCGGCGGTAAGACCCCTCTTTGAGGAGTGGCTAGATCGGCGTTACGGCGTCCTGACCTACCGCATGACGCAGGTCCTCACCGGACACGGAAGTTTCGGGAGGTACCTGTGTCTGATGGGAAAGGAGGAAACGCCTGGGTGTCACCACTGCGAGGCTCGCCCTGAGGACACAATCGAGCACACGGTGCAGGCCTGCCCCGCTTGGGCAGAGCACCGACGTGTCCTCACGGCGGCAATAGGCGGAGACCTCTCGCGCCCGGCATTGAGGCCATGCTGCGGGGCGAGAGGGTGTGGGAAGCAGTCGCCTCCTTCTGCGAAGCAGTCATGCTTCCGAAGGAGGAGGCGGGCCGCGTGAGGGAGAGGATGGCGTCCTCCCTCCAGCCCAGCCGCAGTGGTAGACGCCCACGGCGTCGGACGTCGGCCAACGATCTCCGGCCACCGTAGGCGCGGGCATGCGGAAAGCGAGTAAAGGGCAACTCGCTGTCCGACCATGGACCATGCCCGGGTTGACGGCGCGTCGTGTTCCACGCGCGCCTCAAAGAGCGTCAGCAACATTACGAGGCCCCCTCTGCAGAGGGCCGAAGCCTGCCGGGGTCGTGGGACTCATCCCGTTACCGTGGCCCCGGTATGTAAAGGGTTATTGAAGGAACACCGTGGATTTTAGTCAGTAAAAGTCTGACAGTCCCTCCCACCCTGCCCGGAGTGGGAGTGGGAGGACTTATTTGATAATTTTACCACGTTAAAAAAAAAAAAAAAACCTAAGATGTGTAGTCAAATAATATACAACGTTGATATGAGCGGGAGGCATTATATGAAACCACATTTACTGTGTATAATTTTCAGGCCACACACCAAAAATTAGATCAATAGAAGCAATAGTTTAGTAGGATTTTTTCTTAATTTTTGAAATTTTTTCTTAGTTAAAACACGAAGCTAACTCCTAACGTATAATTATCGCACACCTAATAACAATAAAATACACGCTACGATACAGCTCTGTATCATAGTAGCAATACAAACAAGAAATTATTGCTTTGATAATTATTAAGCTACTAGCTGACCCGCCACGACTTCGTTCGCGTGGTATCCTACCCCTACCCTACCCAAACCCTACACTACCCCTACCCTACCCCACCAATACCCTACCCCTACCCTACCCTACCGTACCGTACCCTACCCCTACCCTTACCTTAACCTTAAACCTTAGACCTTTCCTACTTTTTTTTTCATAAGAACCTTCTCCTGACAAAACCAAACACAACAAAAAAATAATCAGCCAAATCGGTTCAGCCGTTTTCGTGTTATGCGCTTAGCAACACATTTAGCCATTCATTTTTATTATAATGATTTAAATTCATATAAAGAAAGTTTTTTCGTATTTTTCTCGTAAACTTTTTCAAGGTTTTGTATTAACCGTAAGCACTTATAGTATACGTGGTCTAATTAGTAGTTCTTCATTTAATGTCTATCGCTGTCTAGCTTGGAACGTTTCTCGTGTAAGTAGAAATAAAAAATCCAAAATATTAAACAAGGGCTTGTTATCCGATTAAATTTGAATGACTATAAAAACAGCGACGGATTCGTCTAAATCAATGACGATGGGAGAATTAAACAAAAGCTTGTTCGTGATTAAGTGTCATGTAAATAACTTAAGAACTTATATTGAAATCATATACAAACACAAATTTAATTTATATGCATGGACCTATAGATTCATATTTTGCTTCAAAACATGTCCACTCTTGTCAAAGTTTAAACGTGATTCAAACTTAAAACACTGACTTTACGTAACCTACGTTTCTTGACCAGGAAACCCATTTACACTTTGCCCGGGTAACTAGTTAGCGGCGGGTTAAGCTTCAGCACAGGATATTCGAGTTTTGGTGCCGAAGTTTGGTAACTTAGATCCCTATTGCAATAGATTGCCTGGTATAAGTAGCTTGCAAGTTGGACTAACTTGAATATATCCCGGTTTGGTACCTACTTAGATTGGTGCTTAAGTTTTAAATTCCATTTTGATATTAAAGTTACAATTTAAAATATAACATTTTTAATGTATGACCCTGAATGTGTTCTGGGACTGAACGGGTGAGCCGTTCAGTCGTAGACCCTTTGGAGATATGCGGAACAGGTTGCAAAGTCCCGCAATCCCATTGAAAGGGGAGGATCCTCCGACCAGACAGGTTTTTTTGTCTAGTGTGTTGTCACGATGTTTGTTATCGGGTGATTTGTAAGCAGGCTAGTTGTGCAGTAAACTCTGCTTGCGCGATACAGGATTTCTATCGTTAGTTTGTATGTTGCGAGATAGATGTCGCTATAACCTCATCTAATGCTTACCATTAGGTGTGATCGGGGTCACGAGCGGGCTCATTCATTATGGAAGAATAATAAAGAGTAATGTAATAATAATATGATATCTGATCTCTGGAGAGATCAGAGATCTGGAGATCAGATTTATTATTATTTATTACCCCTTAGTATAAGCAGTGTCAGTATTTCTGCCTTTAGACTACCCGTGACAACTGTGAAAGATATTTAAATGACAGCTGAGACCAATTATAACCATAATTGATTTTTCAATATGGTCCCATTCATGCCCTAGAACTACGGAATATCTAAAAACATCCTGTATAATACAAGCCGTATCTTAATATGTATTTTGCCCTTTCACGCAAAAACTACAACACGGATCTCAATGACATTTGGTAAGTGGACAGTTGACATTCTGGAATAAAACATAGGCTACTTTTTATCCTGGAATTCTTACGGGATCAGGATTTACGCGGGTAAAACCTCCTACGCGAACGAAGTTCGGGCAAAAGCGCTGTATAAACTTCGATTCATTTGTCTGCCGTGCCTTCAATGTTGGATTCGGCTGCCATTGTAGCTTTGTCAGTATTTTACATAGAGGAGCAGTTTATCTGACCGCCACAACTAGGCGTGTGTATAACTCTTTACGGAACCGACTCACTGATCCGAATCATTGAAGTGATTCAAAAGATTGGTTCAGTAACAACGTTTCAAATGCATCATTTGAATCTAAAACATCACTTTGCTCTGGCTCATTTCGCGTGACGCGTCGCTCGTGTGGCGACTGAGCAGTGAGCGAGCGAGAGGGAGACTCATAGATGATACATATAAATACTGAGACTGAGAGACACTGAGTTACTTTAACTATTGACTCTCGTATCGTATGCACGAAGATCGACTTTATTTATAATCTCACTTACTTATTACAATAAATATGTAGACATAAAACATTCAGTAATGATGCCTCAAAACATTTCTTTGTCTTAATAGCAAACGCCCGAGACGCAACGTAAAAATCTTACGTTTCTATACATGACGTCACGTCACGGGCGTTCACTGAGTCATTTGAGCCGATGATCCAAATGAGCCAAATGAAACATATCAGTGTTCCGGATCATTTCAGTGATCGAGATGCAAATTTTCCAATCTCAAAAATGATACACTTTGCCTTGCCACTTCTAGCCACATATTCTACTACCTAACAGGCTTGGCAGGCAGGCTTATCATTGGTAAGACTGATGTCAGATTTTAGCTTCTGACCTGGCATAAAAGACTTAGACCATGTTAAGCTGCTTTTATATAATTATTTCTTTTGTTATAGATGAGCAGAGCCTTCTACTACAGGCTTTATTGGCTTAAAAGAAGGCTCCGATCAAAATAGAACTGTAAATAATTTTGTTAAATAAATAAAATAATTTGTGTTCGTATCGATACAAGTTGCATTCCAAACTAAAGGCCTAGCAAAGAACCATACAGCCTGGTTTTTTTTACTATCATCTTGGACAACGCAGGACGCACACACGTCACGATTTTTAAAAAGAATATAAAAACTGGTATACATCAAAAGAAAAATAATGTCTTTGAATCTATACTAATATTATAAAGCGGAAAAGTTTGTTTGTTTGCTTGAATGCGCTAATCTTCGAAAGTACTGGGTGGATTTGGATGCAATTTGGTATGGAAGTAGCTTGAAACTTGAGGAAGGTTATAGGCTACTTTTTACGCGACTGCAAAAAAGGAGAGTTATGTTTTTACCGTGATAGAATCCACGGGAGCGAAGCCCCGCGTGAGTACTATGAATATAAAATAAGAATTTTTATAAAACCACCTCTCAATTTTTAATGTGTATTCGGTCATGCATTTGAAATTTACACATCAAAGGTTCTCGATTTTACTTTTAATTTTAAAATGAAATTATTAATTGAACCAATAGGCTTTTGGAAAACAAATTTTACTGAGAATGTTCAATTTAATGTTTCTAAATAATTTGGAAATCAATCGGTAGTCAATTACGCAGTAAGTGGTGAGCAAATATTTTTTTATTGGATTAAAATGTTAAAATTATGCTCCAATATGAATGTATGGGTTGGAAATAAGGTCAAAACCTTTTAACGATTCCAAAGGCGAACTTTTTGAAATTAAATAATATCTAAAATTAGAACTTTTTGAACTGATCGGAGAATAATATTACCTGAAATCAATTGCTGGTCGTTAATCACGCTAAAATTAAGAACGGATTTAGCTAATTTTGTTTTTAAAATATTTTGTGGAAGTCCAGGGAAAGTTTAAAGGGTGAGAAATAATGGAAAAATACATAAACAAATAATAAGATTATATGTATGACTAACTGATCTGGCGGTACGAAGTTCGCCAGACCAGAGTCAGATTAACTGGCTTCTGACACAATTTCTGTATCATATCATCTTTATTGTATACCATAACAGAATTAAATAAAGACTTAAAAACTACAAAGGATGTTACAATGAGCGGTCTTATCGATAGAAGCGATCTTTTACAGACAACCTTTGGATGGATTTGACACAACAGGAGAAAATAAATATATTATACTGTAATATTTATTTATGCAACAATAGTGTAATGACTAAGGTGTTGGACTTGTGTTCGAGAGGTCACGGGTTCGAACACCGCCAGTTACATTAGTATCACCGTGAACCTACTCCAGACACAAGCATATTTAGCTTAGTTGGAGGGGTTTAACAACATTGCTAGTAATGTGAATTTTACTCACAATACTAGTTCTCTATAAAAAAGTGAATATATATATATATATATATATATATTCATATGGGTTATTGTACATTCGTCACAAAGTAAATTCACCACAAAAAAAAAGTATGTGTAAACTCGCCACAACTCTATTTTTATGAAAAAAAAATCCGCCATATTGTTTATTACCGTACAGACAGCAGAAAAATCAAACAATAAATAATAAAACGTTATTTATTTATTTTTCATAATCCCAGAAATTCACATAATAATCACAGTTCTACTTACAGCTAAAATATACCCTAATATTATCTGGTTTTGTGCGTTTTTAAGCCCACTTTATCAAGGACAGCGTGACCTGCGTGACATAATCCTAATAAACATGTATTTCAAATGAGAGTGCAGAAAGCTATTATTCTATTTTCAGGTTCACTGTCATCATCAAATAATAAAAAAGAATGTTTATATTTTTGTGGAATAATAATATCTATGCATCTTGAAAAATGCGTTTTGGGCACGTTTAGTTTACGATTCCTCACATTGTATAGTGTTCGCGAAATGTTCGAAAATTTCGGTATGGCATTTAATATCTCATAATCCGCATCCTTGGTTGGTTGAAAAGCTTCTTCATACACTTGAGGCATAGGTGTACTTGTGTTTGCTGCTGCTTCCTTACAAAGATTTACTATCTTTATAACTTCAGTTTTTTCTATATTTGGTTGACACCTGTGGGCCGCTTCATGCAAAATTCTGATGTTAATATTCTCCGAAATTTTGATAGTTGCGCTGCACGAACGATTAGAACACCTCCATACCCTTCCAGATTTATTTTCCCGATGCAGATTGTACATGTAACCATGTCTCACAAGCATTCGCCGTCCTCTTTCAGTTTTCGTAAATGTGATCTGAAAGATCATAATTTTTATATTCATGTTTTAATTTAAGTGCAAAATAAATAAGTTGAAGTCAAGCAAAAAAAATTAAATTGATCAAGACCAAAAATCGATGCAAATAATCTATTATATTTCCAAATAAATCATGAATCTCCGCAACTTAAAAATATGTAAAAAGTTTTCTATTTATGAGTATAATCTCCAAAAAAAAATATGAATTTCCAAAGCAACTGCCAATAGTGAAAATTTTAGCCATAATAATATATAAGTACTCTTTTTAAAAACAATACTGCATTAAATAATAATATACTTACACCATGTCCACCCGAGCTTGTGCCCGGCTGATTAATGTCCATTTTTTCAGAGATGCACCTATCTAACTAACTACCGTCGATCTAATATATTATGTGCTATAACTCTATGGTAACTACAATATTAAGCAGATCACATTTGCAACAGAACAGCCACAGAAAACTATAATAATTATTATTATAGTCATTGAGAACACCACACGCGCATCGACAACGTCAAGTGAGTCACTGGATGACTGGACTAATGCATTGACCAGTACGGCTATAAAGAGATAGATACAGCGAGCGAGCGCGTGATAGCATGTGCAGGAGCACAGGAGAGAAAAGAATGATTTTAGAAATCATTTTTATATCAACCGCATAAAATTGATAACTTTGTTTTCTACCAGTACTTTATGCAAAACATATGTACCTATGCAGACTTGTGACGAATTTACACATACTTTTTATGCATGTGACGAATACACTTTCAATGTATGGAGTTTACAAAATGTGACGAATTTACTTTGTGGCGAATGTACAATAACCCATTCATATATACAACGTGTAACGGAAACCCCATATCTATCCAAAAGGACTGAAGACAACATCTGGTATGGAGTCTCTGTGGAAAGTTTCAGCTCAAAATAAGTGACTCACAGAATTGACCCCAAATCGGTTTCATATGTTTCTTGAATACCAGTAATGACAAACGTGTCACATCACTATGAGGGTCATCACTTTCCACGTCACTAGCCAATAAAACGACAGTTCTCTTCGTTCTTCTTAATTTAAAAAATTCGGCCTCTGGTATCAATGTATTGAAATTTCTAATATGCTCCACACATGTAGACATAGGATTAGAAAACCCTTGCCATATCGTTTATTATCATCCAAAGAAGCCGTGCACTCAGTATGTATATACCCTTTAAATTACACGTTGTATATATATTACGGACTATTAAACATAAGATGGAAGCACAAGAAGATCCGAATAGGAAAGAATCTATAAATCCATTTAGACTGCAATTTTATCACATTCACATTCAAAAGAAAGCCATAAAAAGTCTATAAAGCTAATAATAAAACGCTATTCTCTGAATAAACCATTCTGAAGAACAGACTCGTTAAAAAGAATACCATCTATTAAAGGCAGTTATTACATACAAACCTATTAAAAGAAAAAGAAAGAATAAAATGTATTTGACCTAGTCTTTTTTTGTTCTTAATAGGCTCACGTTTGACCACCTTCTCACCTGATAGTAAGCGATGATGAGGTCGAAGATGAAGCAAGTTTACCTAAAAGTAATCTATTCACTCTAAATTTAAAGACGCCCAGGTTATAGCTATCAGAAAACACAGACTCCTGCAGGGAATTCCACTCCCTAGTTGTACGCACAATGAAAGTATTCCTAAAACATTTTGCGCGTTTGGATCATTATTGGCATCATTAGAATTACGTGCTGTAGGTATATAAATAACACTAATAAACGAACAAAAATGGTACGCCACAATTCAGGTATGTGCTCGCTCACGAATACTCTAAAAAGATCCATTTCAGTGATATGTCAGACGAATGCGCTCGAACCCTGGTTATCTAAAGAACCTTTAGGTCGCATGATTATTTAGTTCATTTGAATGTGACATTTCATCCTAATAAAGAAAAGAATAGATATCTATCTAAACAGATAAATGAATGGAATAAGTCATAACGCGTTATACAGCAGTAGTGGTGCAGTAACTATAGGAATGATTTACAAGTGTGCGATGGAATTACACGATCTAATTCAGCCAAGCCCATTCCATCATCGGACTACAAGACAAACGGTGATTCGCCATCGATACATGGTGGACATCCCACCCATACGCACAAAACGTTTTGGGAATATTTTCATTGTGCGTACAGCTAAGGAGTGGAATTCCCTGCCGGAGTCTGTGTTTCCCGATAGCTATAACCTAGGGGTCTTCAAGTCAAGAGTGAATAGGTTACTTCTAGGTAAGCTTGCTCCATCTTAGACCACATCATCACTAACCATCAGGTGAGATGGTGGTCAAACGCGAACCTATTATAAATAAACAAAAAAAGTTGTAGGTCGTGGATTTAAACCTAGGCAGCCACATTACTTTGTGTCATTTTCAATCATTACTAAATGCTCTCAAAACGGCGAAGGGAAACATTGCAAGAGAACATGGCAAGGCATGTACTATTTTTTTTTTTTTTTTAACGTGGTAGAATCATCAAATAAGTCCCTCCCACCCTGCCCGGGGTGGGAGGGACTGTCAGACTTTTACTGACTTAAATCCACGGTGTTCCTTCAATAACCCTTTACGTACCGGGGTCACGGTAATGGGATAAGTCCCACGACCCCGGCAGGCATCGGCCCTCTGCAGAGGGGGCCTCGTCATGTTGCTGACGCTCTTTGAGGCGCGCGTGGAACACGACGCGCCGTCGACCCGGGTATGGTCCGTGGTCAGACAGCGAGTTGCCCTTTACTCGCTGTCCGCATGCCCGCGCCTACGGTGGCCGGAGATCGTCGGCCGACGTCCGACGCCATGGGCGTCTACCACTGCGGCGGAGGGAGGACGCCATCCTCTCCCTCACGAAAAGGCATGTACTAGGACAAAAAACCGAAGACATGCAGCAGTCATCAATCTGCACTGGGCCCGCATAGTAGAATATGATCCATTACCTATCTCTCGTAAAGAGGAGGCCTCTGTTTCAGTAGTGGGAACTTTACATGCTGACACAGTGGATGTGGAACCAAACTACATACAAACGCCTTTACAATTATACTAGAACTTTGAATTTGAAAAGTGTTTTAGACCGTTATCACGGACAAATTCATTATTTTATTTAACTTGTGTAAGCACTTAAGTAGGTAACTTAAAAAAACGCAACTAATAAATTTAATTTTTTTTTCAATGATTATTTATGCTCTTTGAACCATATCTCACCTGATGATAAGCGATCATGTGACTGAAGATGAAGCGCGCTTATCTAGAAATAACCTTTTCACTCTTGACTTAAAGACCACTATGTTATATGATTATATCTATCGGAAAACACAGACTCGGACAGGGAATTTCACTCCTTAATGTTGTAATTATAAATGTCAAGATCTTCTGTGCTCACGGCTCTCTTGGACCGTGGTCTATGGCTATGGTAAATTTTCAGAGATAAAAAGTAGCCTCATTTCTTTTCCAGACAATAATCTACCACTGTGCCGGATTTCATCCAGATCCTATGAGCCATTGTGACTTGATTTAGAAACAAATATCTATTCATTATCCAACCAAACATTCACAATAATAATATTGGTATAGATTCTGAGTGTACCTAAAATATAAAAGAACGGTAGCAAAAAAATCTATAGAATTTCTCGCGGCTTCAAAGTTTTAATTTTCCGGCATGGTTATTATCCAAATATGATATCCAAAGTTACGATTCTGCTTCATTAAAACCGCGTTCCTTGTATGTTTGAATTATTTTTAGAAATAACGACTTGCCAAATATTGTGGGAAGTTTTTTCATCACAAGAGATCATTAATGGTTACTATGGGATTATATTTGAAATATCACTTGTTATTATTTATTTATTTATTATATACTTTATTGTACACCTTATAATATACTTAAGGATACAAATAATAACATTTGTGTACAATGGGCGGTCTTATCGCGCAGGGCACCTTAGAGCGTTGGTAGCAAATATCTTATATTGTTGACATACATACAATGAGCGGCAAGTTAATATTGTTAAAATATAACAAAGATCTAACATACTACTGAGTGTTGCGTTGATATGGGATACCGTGGCCTCGGGACGCAAGAGCAATTAAAGGAACAGTGTGAGTTTTTAATCAGTAGAATTCTAACACCATTCCGCTTCGGGACGTGAAAAAAAACCTAAAATGGTACAGTAAAATAGCTGTATCAATAACCGATGTATATGTATATGCAGGGATATGTAAAATAAAGTAAAAAGCCGACCACAAAAAAGGTCTAAGAGAATTTAGAAACAGAGAACTTTACAGTATTTTTTGTGGTCGAGATTTTTTAATGAAAAAGTCACTTTATTTTTATGTTAGAATTTTTTTCCTGACTGGGGGTATCGCTTACATTATTATATCAGTTATTTTTAAAGAAAACCATCAACAAAAAAAAAATCAACCGTCAGTACACTGATACACATACAACTTTACATTTCAAACATATATTTAAGTTCCCCATCACCTTAAGAGAGCACTGCATGTAGTATACCTACATATTTTGCGCATAAACCGCTATAAAACAAAGAAAAAAAAGAATAGAAATAAAAAAAAAAACTGAATTATGCATATGGTATGATATATAAGGTTTATCTATTAATACGAGTACACGAAATATTTTAAGGGATATAGGTAGGTACCTATAGCTGGTATGAAAATCACATGAAAATTATAATAATTACGTAAAATAAAAAACATTGTGATTCACTTTTTTCGTGTTTATAGTTTCATTACCAGCTATAGATACGTCTCTTAAAATATTTTGTGTATGAATAGATACTCCATATATAAAATAAAATCAGGCTGTGACAAATCTTGAGAATTAACTATACGAAATAATAAAATAATGATGACTATATTGTAAATAGGTTATAAATAACACTTTTACACGTCATTATTATTTTTTTTGGTAAATCCTAACTCCAAGAAGAAACACTAAAATAAACTCAGATGTCAACGTCTCTTTTAAGTCCATACAATCTGTAGTGATCAAATCAGATGATCATTGGAATGCCTTGCAGCAAATACACGTAGAATATTACAATCTACTGATTTCTAACATCATATCCGCAGTGGACTGGTAAACATCGAATGGATTGACGATGGGTCACGTACACTCACTTACGCAGCATTAGGTGGAAATCTTCGACATACGATTGTGAGCTAAGGTTATTGTTAACTTTCACTTTCACATGATCGATTACATATAAAACATACTATTACTCAAAAAAAATGTTAACAAGCAGTTCTCCATCCGTAATTTTCTGAAAAAGGGTAATTAAGTTTTTGCTAGAAGTATTAATCATTTTTATTTATTTAATTTTAAGAAAACTTACAGCTTATTCAAGTGTGTAGTAATAAATTGACAATAGATGAAGGTTTATCACAAATTTCCAGTATTAAACACTTTCTTTCGTATTAATTAATTATAAAAACACATACCTAAATCTGCAAAAAAGGTTTAAAATGTATAGATAGGTTCTTACATATTTTGAAAAAAGGGAAGTAGGTAACTTCCCTTTTTTTTTTCAAAATATGTCTCGTCAAAAAAAGGCTACATAAAAGTATATTCTATTCCTGGACACGGGTTTTATTATAGATTAAGGAATTTAATAAATATGTTTAGGAAAAAATACAATATAATAAACGATTTTAATTGATACTAACAATCTAAGGTTGTCTCAAAAATGTCGCTGTCAGCTATAAGACCGCCATAGCTTAAGCAATATTTTTAAATAGGTATTGTTAAGAGCTGGGGGTTCCGGATAGAAATAATTAACGCCAATAAGACCAAAATTGACACTTTAATTAAATAAACACAAAACAAAAATTAACACAGCTATTCATAGTACAATACTTGTCACTTAACACTTAAATCGCACCGAAATTCACTTTTAAAGCTTCGATTATATCGCCTTGTATCTTGAAATAGGACCACCGTCTGCGTTCTTCTGCGATCTATTTATACCCCGGTCTATGAGTTCTAGAACATTCTTGTAAAATCGACTCACTGCCTATACTGCCAAGAATGTTCCAGAAGCTACTTGAGATACTCAGTATTGCTACTCGCCGCCAGTTGGCGCTAGTGTCTCGAACATTCTAGATGTCGGTTGAATTTTCTCGACGTACATAATTAAGCAACTGGCGTAACAGTATGTTCAAATTTTGCTGTACTATAAAGTTTATTCTATCGATCTACCTGTCTAATTCCCACTAATGACTTTTATTTTGTGCCAAACCAACAAACAGCTATAAACCAGAAGTTCCGACTTAACAAACTCTTAGCTTACAATTTACTCATTCAAAAGCCGCTCGTATCCTGAATACACTTCAAAGCCAAGTGTAACATTCATGTGCACTTTCCTTTAGAAACTCACTGCTGTACAAAATGCAGAATTGTGGGTGGAAAATAAATAGTGTGTGTGTGGAAGGGAATACTATTGAATGTTACTTGAGTCGCAGACTGGCTCGTTAGTCGAGTGGTCGAGTGGTAGAAGAACGCCACTGCTGAGCACAAGGTCTCAGGCTCGCTTCCCGGGTCGGCTAAAAAATACTATTGGGTATTTATTTTTTGGGTATTCAGTTTGCCCTAGTTTTTATTTTTTTTGTATGCCTGATGTCTTGCAACTACTTATTTTGTGTAACAATCTGTGGATAATGTTGTGAGCAGTGTATTTGTTACATCTAACTCTTAAGCTTTTTTGTTAATTTTTAAATACTCTGTTGTTTGTTATCCCTAATAAAATAAAATAAAATAAAGAAATTTCTCAATTGTAGCCCGGAGTTTGAAATTCGGTCGTGTGGTCCCCGGTGTCGTAGCAGTAGACAGAAAATCAGTATGAAAAAGTGCTATTGGGATTTTCTATAAGAAATTTCTCAGTAGTAGCCAGAGTTTGGAAGTTGGCGGTATGGTACCCCCGTGCCTGGGAAAACACGTTAAGCTATTAGTCCTGGCTGTCATTTAGACATCTTTGACAGTCATTACGGGTAGTCAGAAGCCAGAAAATTTTAAACTGGTCCAGCCAAGGAGTATCGTGTTAAGGTCTATCCCCACACATCAGTGCCGTGCCAGGGACGGAACAGGGACGTGTTTCGTCAGAAGTCTAAAAAAAAAATCGGTTGTCTGTAAAGTCGGTTTACTGACGATAGTTGAACGTGACAACGTCATAAGAAAATACTGATGGAATGGTTGCATTTTACAAAAGAAAATTTTAATTTTACGTCGCTATTACTGCCCTTCTCATGACAATGGAAGAATCCCTACACAGTGACGTCATCTTTTAGCGTTTTATGATAGCCTAGTACTTGAGTCATTGAGTCATACATAAATGTCAAAGAATCCCTACACAGTGACGTCATCTCTTACCGTTTTATGATAGCCTAGTACTTGACTCGTTGAGTCATACATAAATGTCAACTTGTAGATCCAATTTGATTTGCTTTGGAACGCCTCAGAGCGAGGTAACGCCGCATGAGTCATGTATTTTCGTGCGTGCAGCCAGCTTCATCGAATTATAAGACGTTGTCACGTCAAAAATCATTGCATACATTGTCTATGAACTCAATCACACATGTCCGTGCCTGTCCCGGCAACGAAGCTTCAGTGTCAGGGTCGACGCTGTAACGTGTGCAAGTGTTCCGATTCCATTCCGTGGCGTGCACGTGTTGATATTTTTTCCTTGCAATTTGTTGACTTTTTTTGTTGGTAAACATGAATGATGAGTTATTAATAGAGACTGTACGCGAATATAGCATATTGTACGACTTGTCTAACTCGAGATCTAGAGACTCTTCATCTAGAGCAATTACAATCGCAATTTACTCCTTTGTATTAAATAAAGCCATGACGTGTATCACTTTTCCTGATATCTATTTCACCATATAACACTGAGGCTATACTCGGACAATGAAATAGAATGAAGTAAGAAGCAGGTATAGGTGGAAGAGAAGGCCTCGTCTGTTCACGCCACTGTTACGGCACTGACTTGAGTGAACAGACAGCTCCTGACGGGACACGGATGCTCGGTCTTGCCACGGCCACATTACTGCCCCGTCCCTGACGCTACACTGATGTGTGGGGACAGACCTTTATACAGCTACAAGGTTGTGGAGATGTCCAGTTAGACTGGTACCCAACCCCAATATAGCTGAGAAAAGGATAAGTAGATAATGTTGCTTGAGTCGAAGAATGCACTCTAAGCAGTTGTTAGTTTGGTAGCTCACCTTCAGGAACAGGCTCGAGTCGACGGTGCGTTGTGTACCGCGCGCGCCTTAAAGAGCAGCAAGAATGACGGAGCTCAATAAGACCATTGCCTGCTGTGATTGCGGTTATTTTATAACGAGACACCACAACCCTGAACGCAAAGACCCCTGAAGAAACAGGGTGGGTTTTTAGTCAGCTAAACTCTGGGCGGGAGGTCCTATTTGATGATCACTACACACTACTCACTAACACTGAATCACTCTTTCACTATCCACTTAATAAAACCATTACGACATTGATGTATGACCATTGTATGACACATTCTTATTCAATTCAAATTCACTTACCTCATTAACTACTTATTTCTACATATATTTCTTTTTTGTTACAATTATTAAGTTTTTCTTAATTTGTCTTGTTAAATTACCTTAATTTGTTAAATTTGTAATTTTAAAATGGTTTATTACCAATGTGAATTATTATGTCAATTATTGTTTTCTTTTTTAAGATTTAATATGTAATTTTTTTAACGGGCTGTGCTGTGTCGCTCTGAACCGAGCAACGAGTAGGTTTCTGTCAAACTCTGCTTTATATTGGGCCACCAAGATACAGGCTGTGCCTAGTTTGGGGCCCATTGCTTTTGTGTTTTGTGTTCTGTTACTTTGTATTTACTGTCTGTATTGTCATAACTTGTGTGTGTAAAATAAATATATAAATCTTCCAAAAAGAAGCAGTCGTTAGTTGTAACAGTTTTGTTAGTCAACTGAATAAATCTGAACATAATCTGCAACACTGACTTTTATACATTGAATTAATGTTTACTAATGTTACTTAATACAGTAATGGTTAGTGGTGGCCCAGTACTTAACGGGCATGATTTGCGAGTTGTATGGCATCAGTTCGTACTCAAGCAGGCACATTACTTTGTGTATTATTGTTTATCTGCTCTCAAAATGTTGTTGGAAAATGTGCTGAAGAGACCAGCATGACCTTGGGATTGCAATTCGATGAGATATGATATCGACTAACTTGTTTTCGTTCCGTTCCATTTAGTCTAATCGATGTTTCAGCACTGAGAACGGTTGGCAGAACACGTTGAAGAATATTATTGCAGCCTCCAGCTTAAATGTGTTGTTTTAGTGGGTATGAGTATGACAGACTCGTTTGCCCCCAGGGTGCACCACACCTGCCGGGGTTGCGGGAATGTTCTAACCACGGAATAGATGAATAAGGTTGGAATAGTACACATTTATGATACATCAATCATAGCGCGACCGATCAGCGATAAGACCGCCATTCTAACCATTTTTTTTTGCATTATTGTAAATCAAGTGCTTGTTTAAATTATTGGTGTACAATAAAGAGTATTCTATCTATCTATCTATTAATTCATTTACCGCATTTAGTGCGCTTCGGATTACTTCGGAACACAGAGCTCTGCTTTAAAATGCCGTGTTGTACAATTATAACCTGTAAAACAAAAAAAAACAGACCGCAAGTATAGAGCGAGGAGGAGTCTTTCCATCAGTTAGTCGAAAATAACATTTAATTACAATTTTATTTATAAAAAATATAAAAATATTCTGATCACTATGAAATTCCGAACATTAACAACATTATTGCAACAAGTTACAAAAAGTATACATTGCCTGTTGTGTACTCGCGTAATAAACGCAATGACCAAGTCCGCTTACAGTGTACTGCATGCGCCACACGTCAACCATTGACGTTTTGTCCTTTGCCCTGATTGGCCGTGATGTACGGCGCGTGTTTATCAACAGTGAGTTACAATCAGTAGCAAGCTCTTGATTTAAGCGTGTGTAATTTATTTGTGTGCGTAATTCGCATACGTAACGGGCCTCTTGCTTGTGGTAGGGCTAAAGAGTGGGAGACAAGCGGCGACACGCGTTCTCATACAAATCAGGAACTATTTTCCTTTCTAATCTCTTTTATCTGTTCTGTGGTTCTAATGAGATACCGCGGCCCCGGAACTTAAGGGCAGCTGACGGAACAGGGTTCTTAGTCAGTAGAAGTCTGACACTCCCTTCCGCTTTACCCAGAGCGGGAGAAGTCATTAGATGATTTTCCCACCAAAACAGAAAGGTGCGTCACACAGGATCAGGCACAGATCTGCGGCGCGTCTTGTTCGACGTTCGCCTCAAAGGGTCATCAGCACTAGTGACAGGGCCCCATAGGGCCATTGCTTGCAAGGGTTGCGGAAATGTTCCTACGAGATACCTCAGCGTATCCGGAACGCAAGGGTGCTGTAGGAAGAGGGAGGGTTTTTTTTCACACCCGACAAAAAAAATAGACTGATCACATCCATAAAGATTTCCACATAGCCGATTTTAGTAAGGCTATAGTGAATAATGAATAACTACGACACTCATAGTTAGCCTTACATTTCAATAATTGAAAAGTTCCCAGTATCTATAAGACGCTACAAAACCCTACATAACATAGTTTACATTCATTACTTAACTACCGTAGCAACGCCGTTCACAAAACCTCAACAAAAACAACCTATGATTTTCTTGAAACCATCCCTAAATAGCTCACACAGAATACGTTCAAAGCATCAAGTTCTCTTAAAATATTCATACCAGTCTACAAAGTATAAAACTGTGTTGCCAGATAACATTTACTAACGTGTGAAACTATACACCACAAAGTTACGTATAAAGGATTGCAACACTCCACTATCTCGCTTCCAACTTTAAATTCCCTCGCGTGAAATGGAACATCGCGCCATAGAATACAGAATGCCGTTTCAATGGCGGAAAGTTTTCGTTTTGTGCCACATATTGCTGGGGATTTTAAAGGATTTAATTTTAAGTATTGTACAATTACTGTTATTTATGTCCAGAAAACTTTATACGCATTACATTCCCAGCAGACTTTAGTAAAATGGACTTGTAACAACGCAAAAGGCATTTATTTAAGAAAACTAACAGTGTTCGCAACTTTGTTCGCCTGGGAGGATTTTCCTTCGTAAAACCTGGCCCCGTAGGAATTCCGAAATAAACGTAGTATAATGTTGCCCTAAAACCTCCTCCTCCTTCATCTTTCAGTGAAAATCTTCTAAAATAATTTTTGCCACTCAAGAGATTGGTTCGGACAAACATAAACACAAACAGACATATATATATACTAGCTTTTGCCCGCGACTCCGTCCGCGTGGAATAGTTACTTTGGGCTAACGTTAAATTTAACCCCGATTTTGAAGCATTCTTCATTGGCGCTCCGCTCCTATTGGCCTTAGCGTAATGATATATAGCCTATAGCCTTTCTCTATAAATTGACTATTCAATTAAAAAATAATTTTTCAATTCGACTTCGTCCACGTTTCCGTCGTTTTTCGTAAAAAAAAAAGTAGCCTATGTCCTTCCTCACGTTTCAGTGATTTTGATGTAACAGACAGATTAACTTTCGTAATTTAGTAGTGAAATATAATATGTCAATCTATAATACTGTTGAAAAATATCGCAATACCGAACCGCACAATATTATTGTTAATATCTGTGCCCGCGACTCCGTCAGCGTGTAACCCCTTGTGTGTTATTAAGTTAATGTATTGGTAATATTATTTAGATCACGTTTACATGAGGCTTAAGTACCTATAGAACGAAAATACTTCAGCGCAAAGCTTCCGGGTAAACTATGTTGAAAGTTGACCCGTCCGGCACGTGAACATAAAGATTTCTAGAACTGCTAACCCGGGAAAGAGCGACCATGCGAGAAACAACTGACACCGAGATCTACTCCAGCAACACGAAAAGTCTGCGCTTGAGCCTTATTAATTGTCATTGCATAACGCACCGATACTGGTAATTGCGTTCTTTTAAATTGGAATGGAAAATTATTTGGTATTATGGGAATTCTTGGAATAAAGACGGTTTCTCCTGCACCGCAACCTGTTAAAATTTGAGCCTAGATTATATTTTATTGCAACTGGGTTACTTTTAGCCGAGTTCCATTGCAAAGTTGTGGTGGTTTTAAATTTCGGAGCAGAATAATAATCAGAAAGGTTTGAACTGCTAAGCTATCGGGAGTTACACGTGTTATTGTGAGTCAACCATAAAAGATAGACATATGCTGTCGTGGGATATTTTTTATCTAATTTTAAGGAGAACATTTCAGTCATAAATGATTTCTGTGTAGCTTTAACCATTAAGGTTGCACACGCGATGGAAGCTTAAAAAATGGAGTAACTTCTCCCGTTTTCCCAACATTTCCCTTCACTGCTCTGCTCCTATTGATTGTAGCGTGATGAAAAGTATACTATAACCAGCTCAGGAGTATGAAAAATAATTGTACCAAGTTTCGTTAAAATCCGTCAAGTAGTTTTTGTTTCTATAACGGTTATACAGACAGACAGACAGACAGACAGACAAAAATTTTACTGATTGCAGTTTTGGCATCAGTATCGAACCCTAATCACCCCCTGATAGTTATTTTGTAAATATATTTCATGTACAGAATTGACCTCTCTACAGATTTATTATAAGTATATAGATATAATTATTCCATTATTGTAAATGTGAGGACAATGTAGGTTATTCTTTCTTTGTTGTTTTTACTTTCACTATAATTTATTTCATGATCTCAAGCAGTTTGAGTAGGTACTTGTGTGGCCTACCCAAATGTCCAAACTTCAGTATTGTTTGTCAAATTGTTGGACAGGTCCGCTCAAATTTGCGTGGTTATTTCCTCAAAAGAACATCACAGACATGAACCTACATGCTTCTCATATACAAATCCAAATTGTCTGGACTTTAAAACAGACTATGACCTCTGAGTTTGTTTCGGTTTTTCTTCTCAGAGTACTGAGTTAGGAAATACCGGCCTCATCTAGCTAAACTAAACTTAACACGCAAAAAAACATGACGTGTAAAAGTGTTATTTATAACCAATTTACAAAATAAATATTTTTTTTCATTTCACTGTGAGGAAACTGGTACGTCTTGGAAAGTTAGGACCTCTGAATTCAATCAAACTGTAAAGTGTACCTATTGGGCCCGCATGGTGAATGAATGCCCTTCCCTTCTCACAGAGAGGGGGTCTGTGTGCCATTCAGTAAGAGCATTATAAGCTGCATGTATTATGTTATATAATTTAGCTAACCATGCATTGCCATTCAAACAGGGGTTGTAACGGAACTTCGCCTCCGCCTCCGTTACTGCGGAAGTTCCGCAAGAAATCGTAACTTCGCTTCCGCCTCCGCCTCCGTACAACTTTTGCGGAGTTGTAACGAGGTTTATTTACGACGAATTAGTCGTTCAGCCACGTGTTGCGCGCGAAATTGTCAAGAATCATCGAATGCGCGGCGGGAACGCGGTTGGGGTGGGGGCGTATGTCATTTGTCAAACGATACACAACTGGAATTAACCTGTCTTATCATACCTGTCCTATAATTTGTTGTAATAGTTTTAGTGAACCACAAATGACTATTTTTTCTACATCCACTTTCACCTCCGTCTCCACCTCCGTTAACCTCCGCATCCGCGGAGATAAAACTATTCTCCTCCGCATCCACCTCCGCCTAAGAAGGCCTCCGTTACAACCCTAATTCAAACTAAACACTACTCTAATTCCTTTAAAAATTGTTCCGAACATACATGACATACATACTAACGGAAATCCTAAAGCTACCTGGGATATCATAAAGTCAATTGCTTATAAAAATTCTACACTAGTAAGCAAATCGAGCGATCTCCTTAATAGCTGTAGCGACCCGGCCTCCTCTGTTAATGCTATCAACAAATACTTTGCTAATGTTGGAGGAAATCTTGCTCGAAGGATACAGCGGTCTCGACCTAATAAAAATTCAGTCTTCCGCTATAACTCCATCAACGATCCGCAGGGCAATTCATTGGGTTTGCTTGAAGCGGACTTATCTGAAGTAAGCTTTATAATTATGGATTTAAAGTATAACTGTGCGACTGGGGTTGATGGTATACCTGCTTCCGTTATTAAAGCTGCGAGGCATGTTCTCGTTCCTCCAATCACTCATATGTGCAACCTGTGCTTATCAAAGGGTATCTTTCCTAACGCCTTCAAAAAGGCATTAATTTCACCCATATTTAAGGGTGGGGATGGGGACCGTGTCGAGAACTTTAGGCCTATATCGGTTCTTACGACCTTGTCCAAGATCTTAGAAAAAATCTTATATAAAAGACTACTACATTATTTAGAGTCTAATAATGTGATTACTTCAAACCAATATGGTTTCAGGAAAGGAAAATCCACAGAGGATGCTGTACTTGATCTTTCAAATCACGTCATCAAAAACCTTGACACTAGAACTAAAACCTTGGGCATATTCCTGGACTTGGCCAAGGCTTTTGACACGGTCTCTACTCCCATTCTTTTACATAGTTTAGAGGCACTAGGAATAAGAGATACCGCTCTAAGCATATTTAGTGACTATCTGACTGGTCGTAGCCAGCGGGTTAAGCTGGAGAACTATATTAGTGATGACGAGAACCTATCTTTCGGAGTGCCACAAGGCAGCGTTCTGGGGCCTACTCTCTTTCTGGTTTATGTAAACAGACTCTGCCAACTAGATATACCAAATTGCAAGATCCTGGTCTATGCTGACGATACGGTTCTTATCATAAGTGGTGATTCCTGGGCCTCTGCGCACCGCTCGGCTGAAAATGCACTCAGTACAGTTGTGAATTGGCTCTCCTGTAATCTTTTAACTTTGAACGTATCCAAGACGAACTATATGGCTTTTTCAGCAAATAATGCTACGCATCCCTCCTGATCTCATCCCTCTCTAGTTACCTGTAATTGCCCTTCTATTGACAGAACATCTTGCGTCAAATACCTAGGAGTTTACATAGACTGTACATTGAGTTGGGATAAACATATAGAGACAATAGTATCTCGTGTTCGAAAAATAATGTTTCCAATGAAAAGACTAAGACACGTGGTTGCTTTCACATTGCTGAAAACTGTTTATTTTGCTTTGGTCCAGTCGATCCTAACCTACTGCATTTCAGTTTGGGGCGGCACATTTAAAACACGAATGCTTCGACTTGAGAGGGCCCAAAGGGCAGTTCTCAAAGTGATGCTTCAAAAACCGTATCGCTACCCTACAGCCCAATTATACAAGGACACGTCTGTTCTCACTTGCCGGCAACTCTGTGCGCTTCAAATAATCCTCCGTAGACATTCCGCTCTTACTTATGACCCTAATTTTCAAATGAATAAACGACGGAAAGATTTGGTGTGCCCTTGTATTTCAACCAAGACTGCCCTGGCAAGTCGTGGCTATTCGAGTCTGAGTGGCCGCCTCTACAATGCTGTTAACAAGAAGTGTAATATATATCCCCTAACAAAGCACAAATGCAAGAAGGTTGTAAGTCAATATTTTATGAGTCTTTCTTACGACGACACTGAAAGACTATTTGCCCGAGAGTCATGAATAATAAGCGCTAATCTTACAAATACACACCATACACCCACTCCCACACACACACACACACACACGCACGCACACACATACATTTACACTATGACAAAAACACCTACGCGTATTTCCTTGCAGGGACTTTAATTTAATTTATATTTATTTTTTCAATTATTAATGTCATTGTTATTACTATATTTCAATTACTAATGTTATTAATACTTTTTATTTTAATTTTATTACTTTTTTATTTTAATCTGTGTTCAATATAATATATAAAATGAAAATTTAATGATTTTAAAAGCAAAACGTAATGTATATTGTTAGTGGTTTAAATCTATAATTGTATTGTCTTACGGGATAACCTATTTTTTAATGTGTAGGAGGAAGGCGCCGATGTCTGTCACACAGTGCAAACTAGCACGGACATCGACGTTTCACTCTATCTGTGGAAACTTTCATTGTTATCTTTGCACTTGTGTTTTTAATTAGGATAGATGAGTTGTACCTAATATTTTAATAAATAAATTATTATTATTATTCCATTTATTTAATATATATACATATAGATTACATTTTTAAATATTAATATAAAAATTAAAAATATAAAAAATAGTAGCCCACCGGTATCGGGAACAGGGTCCAAGCTACCGGTGGTCAGGGCTCCATAGAGAGGAACCTCCTCACAATACGCGCCGTTTCCAGGAGCACTGCTTTCTGGATCAGGCCCTTGATCCAGCTGTCCAACGAGAGCCTCCTTAGATGTTGGTCGAGGCTCTTGGCTATTAAACCATTGGCTGTGACGACTATCGGCACAATGATTGCTGTCTCCACATCCCACATGTCGACAACCTCGCGCGCCAGGTCAAGATACTTATTTTTTTTATCTATCTCAGCTTTCACGAGGTTCTCGTCATGGGGGACTGCTATATCAACAATCATTGTGCGACGCTCTAATCGGTCTATCAGCACTATGTCAGGCTTATTGGCAACAATAGTCCTGTCAGTGATGATAGACCGATCCCAATACAGTGTAATATTGCCATTTTCGAGAACTGGGTCGGGCACATACCTATAGTATGGTACTTCTGATTCCACAAGATTGTATTTAAGAGCAAGTTGCTGGTGAATAATCCTGGCTACGAGGTTGTGTCTATGCAAATAGTCTCCGTTAGCCAGACGAGAACAGCCGGAGATAATGTGACGAATGGATTCTCCCGGTTTGTGACATGCCCGACATATGTCTACCGTACCATCCTTCACAATATATTTCCGATAGTTATTCGTCATCATAACTTCGTCCATAATCGCACAGACAAAACCTTCGGTTTCCCCGAAGAGGTCACCAAAACGTAGCCAGGCTACGGACGCTAACGTATCTACGTCAGACCCATGAAGGGCCTGGTAATAGCGTCCGTGATGCTCCTTGCTCTGCCATACTTCTCTGCGGTCATTAGTATCTAATACTACAGGTTTGCGCCAATTCTCGGTACCTAAGGAGAGCGGAGTGAGGCCTTTGTCCATCGCTACCACATCTCGATGTATACCCACGTCGGCTTCTAGGAAATATTCCCTAAGGCTGCATACCTCGCGGTTGTGCAGGGTCTTTGCATTTAAAAAGCCACGACCCCCGCACTTCCGCGGGATATACAGCCTCATCACCGATGAACGTGGGTGATGCATTCGATTTGCAGTCAGCGTTGTGTGGACCCGCCTTTTCAAGGCGTCAAGTTCAGTCTGAGTCCATTTGAGTATGCCCAAAGAGTACATCAATATTGGCATGACCCAACCATTGAAGGCACGCACCTTGTTTCCGCCTGATAGAAGACTATTCAGTACTTTATTCAGGCGGCCAAAGAAGCGTTCCTTCAATGACTGTTTAACATAAGCAACATTGATGCCTAGTGCTTCTGACATACCCAAATACTTGTAGGTTTCAGTTGAGCCGAGGGATCTTAGGTGTATGGAATCCGAGAGTTGAGTTCCCACGGATTCCATAATCTCCCCTCGCTTTACATGCATGATCGCACATTTATCCACCCCAAATTCCATCTTGATGGCACTACTGAAGGTTTCCGTTACCTTCAGTAGCTCCATGAGTTGCAATTTGCTGGGGGCAAAAAGTTTCAAATCATCCATGTAAAGCAAGTGTGATATGACCTGACCACCTCTTCTCAACTGGTAGCCTTGCCCCGAACCCTCCAGCAGTGTACTGAGAGGGTTGAGAGCCAGACAAAACCACAGTGGGCTCAGACTGTCACCCTGAAAAATACCACGCTCAATCCTAATCGGTTCGCTGTTTTCCTGGATCTGTCGACATCCTGGATAGCAGAGGACCGTCTTCCATTGCCCCATACATGACTCAAGAAAAGTGCGGAGTATTGGATTTATTTTGTACAACTCCAACACCTTCATGAGCCATGTATGTGGAACCGAGTCATAGGCCTTCTTATAATCTATCCAACATGTCGACAAATTCCTTCGGGAACGACGAACCTGTTGGTTTATGGCAATATCGATTAGGAGAAGCTCCTTAGTACCACGGGACCCGTTCCTACATCCATTCTGAGAAGCAGACATGATTGAATTTGTATCTATGTGATTATTAATTTTGGCTCTCAGAATGGATGTAAGAACTTTATAGACCGTCGGTAAGCACGTGATCGGTCTATAATTTTTAGGTTCCGAAGTACTGCCTGATTTATGGAGCAGGTGGGTTATTCCTGTAGTTAGGAATTGAGGTAGCGATCCTAGCTCTAGGGCAGACTGGAACTGAGCGGCCAAGCGAGCGTGCGAGCTTAGAAACCATTTTATCCAGAAATTGTGCAGCCCGTCCGGCCCTGGAGATTTCCAGTTAGATAACGGACGGACTGCACGGGTTACATCTTGGGGGCTGATCGTAATTGCCCCCATTTCTGGTATAAGATCGCACGTGCGCTTGATCTCACTCATCCAGTCACCCTCAGTGTGACTGACAGGAGCCGACCAGATGCTGCGCCAGAACGAACACATGGCGTCATCATTCGGTAGGCACGTATCAGTCACACCTTGGTTAGGTCGCTCCCAGGCCCTATAAACCCACCTTTCATTGCTTTGGAATGTGCGATTCTGAGTGTATCGCTCCACCCGCCGCTTATATCGACGAATTCGATTTGCCCATGCATAGACTTTCTGCTTCAGG
This sequence comes from Tholera decimalis, assembly GCA_943138885.2. Classification (NCBI taxonomy): domain Eukaryota; kingdom Metazoa; phylum Arthropoda; class Insecta; order Lepidoptera; family Noctuidae; genus Tholera; species Tholera decimalis. Next base: position 9,213,320 of record OW964571.2, read on the forward strand.
AAGTCGATACGCTCTGTGACGCGGGTCAGAAAATACCGAGGACTGATATCAGTCCCCGCAAACGCCCGCCTCACAAAGCGCATCACTCTGGGACGAGTGTTGCCCTGCCTGAAGCAGATAAGTTTACCAATGAGTGTTCTAGCCTCAGCAATACGACGTTCGATCCTGCCCTGCCAAGCTGTTACAGCTGGTCGAATAACTCTGTCAGTCTTTGGAAACTTGACATGAGCTACCCGACAAGCCGCTACAGCTGCACAGTATAGGATCGACTGAGTATCGGTGAGGTCTTCACTATTGTCAAAATAATTTGACAGCAGTGAATCTAGAGCACACACTAGCGCCCTATTTTTCTTATGCATGGGTAAACGAGGCAGACGAGGTCTAAGCTCAGGCGGTGTGGAGCGATACTCCCGTAATGCACACTCCAAAGCACTCCTCAATCGTTCACTGCACTGGGTACTCACGGTTATAGCCTCGTCATCATCATCTTCACCGACGTGGTCGGGTCGCGATGAGATACTGGGTTGTAGTTGCACCGCGGCCAGTGGCGAAGCAGATGAGACACGGCTGCACCGTGATTCGAGGCGTAGTCTATCAAGTACGGCGTCATCCAACATACGGTTACGCTGGATGACCCGCACCTGATCCGACAGTCGTTGAGCCGAAACGTTGACAGCTGGTTCAAGTACCTGAAACAGAGAGAGCATCCGACCACGGTACGCAGTCAGGTTAGTTCCCCCCTCTGTAGCCCCATAGTATGAGCGCATGACGTTCTCATTAATGGATTGAGTCCATCGCATGCGCTGCACACTTCCACCGGCAGCGGGGACCCCATCAGAGGCCGGCGGGCCTCGAAGTCCCATGCTGGCCGGAGGGCGGCCTCTTCCTCGCCGACGTGCAGGTGGTGGTGTCGTCGGCGGCGAGAAGTACTCATCGCTCGAGCTCGACGCAACTGCAGCGGCCGGAATCTCTTGACTCACGGCTGGAGAAGGTCCCGGTGGCTGCGAGGCGGAGCTGAGCGACGATTCCGTAGGTGATGGGCGTGTGCATTGTAGTATTTGTGCCCGGCGTCTTGTCAACATCTTATTTTCATATTGATTCGTGTAGGAGTTTTTCTTACCAAAATGACATGTTCTGCATTTCTATGTTACTCTGTTTTTTTTTAACGCATTTGGTTTGGTGGAACATGGTTTGGTGAACTATTATTATATTAAAAATATATATTCAAAAAGAATCGAGAAAATTTTTTGACAAGCCGGTTGACAGCCGGGCCACAGATTATTATTATTATTATACTCGATCATAAATTCAAGTTTAATAAAAGCTCATAATAAAATCATGGCTCCTCTCAATTCGGTCTAAAAATCCTCCTATCGCGAGAATGTCCCCGATTTAGAGAACTGACCCAAAAACGAAACTATCCAACCGAAGTGAAGTTATTTTTCTTAACAACAAATTAAACTACTTTATATTCTAAGGCAGTTTCGAGCCATTTTTCAGGCCTAAAAGGATTTATGTGTCCGAGTTTTTATCAGTTACACAGGCTCCCGGCCACTTCTTTTCGATAGACCCATCTTGTTTTAAAACATACTTGTATAGTTCATTCTTAAGGCTTTTTTAAATATAGGAATTCATCCAATGACTGCCTCTCGGTCTGGGCGAAGTGGGAGGGTGTGCCAGACTTTTACTGACTAAAACCCATCCGTGTTCCATCATATGCCCTTTGTGTTCCAAGGCAGCGGTAACTCTTTCCCCCCGCATGAGCGTCACGTGGCTAATGAGCACGTAGCCAGGCAACAGGTCGGCCTCCGACCCGTCAAGCTCTTCCTATGCCGTGTAACTGTGGACAATTCATTTGTGATTCACCAACAGATGTTACAGCTAAACATGATTGATGTTTTGTAAGGTGATAATTCATCTAAGGTTTCTGGAACGTTCTAACAAGGAACCGTGGCCCCGAAACTTAAGGGCAGCTGAAGGAACAGGGTGAGTTTTTAGTCAGTAGAAGTCTGACACTCCCTTCCGCTCCGCCCAGAGTGGGAGAAGTCATTCGATGATTTTCCCACCCGGAAAAAAGAGGTCTGATAAAGTGGCAACACGGTTTACGAAGTGGTTAAGAGATTGGTTGCTGCGCTGCGTGTCATGAATTAAGCGTCAATAGTCCAATGATTAAGGTGTCGGACTTGTGATCGTGAGGTCGCAGGTTCGAATCCCACCCTTTACACTATTGCTGTGAACCGACTCCAGACACAAGCATTTAACTTAGTTGGAGGGGTTAACAAGATTGCTAGTTATGTGAATTGTAACCGCAATGTTAGATGTCTTTAAAAAGAGATTCCTTCACCGGTACAAGTATTTTTATGGTCTGAATATAGTTAACTAGCTGTGCCCGCGACTTCGTCCACGCGCAATAGTGACTTTCGGCAGCATTTTTAATTTCATGGGCTAATAATTTTGAAAACAAAACTCATGCATAATTTGAATGTCGTATTTATTAACATCTAATCAAAAGTCTAAAAAATAAGTTTCAAGCTTCTAGCTTTAAAAATGACGTAATTTCCATACAAACTTTCACCCCCTATTTCAACCCTTTACAGCCCTTTTTTCGCATTAAAAAGTAGCCTATGTCCTTTTTCAAGCTCTAGACTAAGTCTGTACCAAATTTCATTAAAATTGGTTCAATAGTTTAGGCGTGATTGCGTAACACACAGACAGACAGAGTTACTTTCGCATTTATAATATTAGTAAGGATTAGGCCACCTCAGGCAAATCCAGTTACGCAGCCAACGTCCACCGTTGACCTGCGAGAGATCACTTATAAAAAGAAATTTTATGTCATTTCAGGTCCGTCTTACTTTACTCCATACCTTATGCGTGAAGTTTCAATTAAGTTACCTATCTTAAAGAAAAATTAAAGGTCAAGGTGTTTCTTCTCAGAGCAGTCAGTTAGGAACCACCAGCCTTATCTAGCTTAACTTAAAACACAAAAAAAAATCTGTTAAAGTGTTATTCATAACCAATTTACAAAATAAATATTTCATTTCATTTCATTTATTCATTAATTTTCATTTCATTACATAACATAACATGATAACCTTTAATGTTCCTTCAAACATTTGTATAGTCTTCATATTTTACGGTCTTCTTTTTTTAAGCGATAGATGAGGTCTACGATGGGACGAACGAGCCCAGAAGATGCCTATGTACAAGAGTACATGTTCCCTGCCACATGAGCTTTCAGCCTTTAAAGCAAGAGCTTTAAAGGCTGAAAGCTCATGTGGCAGGGAACACAGAAGCCGGCAGAGAGTTCCACAACTTGGCTGTGCGCACAATAAATGTGGAGGAGAAGCGTTTGGTACGACAAGACGGTATATCAACTAAGTGTGGATGGTACCCAGTCCGGTAGTGAAAGGGAGATGGAGGAATCAGGTCATGGCGCTCCTGCGCACACTCCCCGAAGTACAATCTGTAAAAAACCGACAGGCAAGCAACGGTTCGCCGATGAGCCAGGCTATGAAGCTTGTCCACTAACGCCTCGTCACCTATAAGCCTTTTAGCTCTGCGCTCGAGCGAGTACAATGCAGTAAGTTGGTATTTTGCAGAGCCATCCCACAAGTGGCTGCAATACTCCACGCAGGAACGCTGTATTGAGTAAGTCGCTGTATGTACCTGTCTGGGGTCAAACCCACGACCTGCCATTCGAAAGTCGTGCCAATAACCACTGAGCCACTAGTGACTGCTCTCATATTTGAATTACCAAACATAAAGTTTGAAAGTCATATAAAAATTGGGTTACTACCTGTGTTCGCTATATAGCATCGGAGTCAGCAACTTACTTATTTATGTTCTAATGCAATCTTCAACATACATAACATAAAAAGTAATGGTTGAACGTGACAGGAAATACAACTTCCTGCTAAAGATACGAGCAAAAGGAAAAGATAAGGAATATTTTCAACTTGACGAGAAAAGTCAAAAGTTTTTAATGAAACCAAAATCGAATTTATTTGTTCCTTGGATTTAAGAAATGAGAAACAAACAACTTAGTTATCTCTCTATCTACATATCTCTTTCTTTTATTCGTCAAAATTTATTTATTTCGAAGGAATTATTATATTGATTTGATACACCATTGCTATATGTTCTATACTACGCAACATTATAAACACACAAAATGCGATAAAACATCTTAAAATCACGTGAAACAAATTAAGGCGTAAAGTTAGTGAATAAATAATTTCTTACCTTCCCTGCTTCTGAAAGTAGCAATACAAGAAAAAATACGTTTAAACTTACTTTTCTCAAAATAAATTAAGTTTTCTTATAAATGTAAAACTTGATCCGGAAGAAAACACTTCAATAATAAAATAAGTTCTGACGTTACCTATACCTTTTTGGATACATGCCAAGTTATTTTGTAGGTATTTAAGTAGGTAGGTCTTTAAGTCAAGAGTGAATAGGTTATTTCTAGTTAAGAGTGCTACTTCTTCGGCCACAACTTCACTTACCATCAGGTGAGATGGTGATCAAACGCATTTGATATTGCGTGCATGTATTTGATTAAGTACTATGCATAATGAAACCTCAATAACTAAACTATATTTTGAAATACAGACATAATGTAGTTATGAAATACTTGTTGAGCCAACTACTTTTCGTATTCAAATATGACGAACTTACTAATTTTTGTAAGTACATAGTTCCAGGTATTACAGATTATATTATATTATAGAACGGAAAAGTTTGTTTGTTAAAACACGATAATCTTCAAAAGTACAGGGTGGATTTAAATGGGTATGGAAGTACTTTTTACCCGACTTAAAAAATAATGGTTATGTATTTATCGTGCTAGTAGATTATACAACGTGTAACGGAAAGGGTATACAACGTGCAGTTTTGAACCTGCAAAATATTTCAGGAGGTTATTATGAGACTCGTAAATAATCATATAACAATACGATACCAAGTCAATAATCAATAATACTTTTTCTTTTCGATTTTTCAATTTTATTGTTTTTCAGAATAACACTCTTAATAACCCTCTTCAAAAAAACAGAATCACCCATTGCGATGTATCGCGCGTCATGTCACTGTGTGCGTGTGAAACGAACGCGGCACGTACGACGTACGTTAAACTAGAATGAAGGTCGTTGCTATGGTTACGGGGGGCCCCGCGATGCTCGTCATATTCGAACTACATCTAAGTTCTAGTTCGAATTTGAAAATCACAATGTACCTACATTATTGTTTTAAATTTCGCTAAATAATAACTCATTTTTAAGCATTATTACAATGCCGTGGCCAATCTGCCGAGCCTATGTTAGGGTCGGCTTTCAGTTTAACTGTATGCAGCTCACTACATGGAGTGCCAGTGAATCACGTAGGGCGACTGCGTATCAGACGTCAACAAACCAGTTACTTGATAATACGATACCCATTTGTTAGACTAATTGTCTGACTTTCTGGCTTTCGACTACCCGTACCAACGACCATATGGCAGGGCTGTAAGGTCGTTGACCCGTACCGACCCGTGTGGTACCTAACGACCGTCCGAGATCTACAAATCAATTCGAACCAAAGGCATTAATTAAGTGCTTACCGAAACACGGGATTTCAATTATGTCCTAGATAAATTTAAAAAGTACTTACATCATTATGAATTAAAAAAATAACACAATGGTACTTGCTCAGTTGCGAACCCGCAACCTCATGCATGAGAGGAGAAAGCCTTAACCACTGGGCTATTACGATAAATAATAATAGTAGAAAGTAGATACAACTGCGCCAAAAAAAGATCACGTTGGCGTCGTTAGTTACCTATCAGCTGATGAATAAAATGATAGGCGAACATAAATAAACCTTACAAAGCACGTAAGCAGTTCCCGTTGCACAATTCTGTAGGTGAAAGGTGAAGGACCTTAAGTCACATTTTATAAAGTATTCAGTAGAGCTCATTAAAGATGTCCATACCCGAAATTTGACATTAAAATCGACAGAGTGTAAAAAGTAATTATCGTATCATTGTCGAATAAAAAGTATGATTATGATGGGTACTTAAGCTATTATATTGAGATATTTTTTTAAAAAATATAGTTCATTAAGGCTGTATTATCGGACTTAAGGTTCTTTAACTTTGAAGCTTTACTAGATATCTTATAGTATGACGGTACTTACGTCTCTCCTGTATCAATAATGTATAGTAAATTTTATTATTTTATAAGTTATGTACGATACAACATCATAGAAAAATACAATATTAAAAAATTTTAATGACATTAAAAATGAAATAACATTATACATAATATGTTTTATTTAATAAAAATTAAAATCTTCGTATTTTAAAATCTTTAATAAAATAAATGAAATTAAAGAAAACACTTAATGTTATTCTGGTAAGTCACATGCTGTACCCTCATGGGCTAATGTATTATAAAAATTATGAAAAATGGGTGGAATCCATTGCAGAGCTTTCTGTGAATCCTAAATTTTTTCAGTGCTTATAGGTTTGTGGCCTAATCGAATAGGCTGCAATATAGGCATGGAAAAGTCTTTTAGGGATCTCCTTCTATTTCTTATTAAGGATACCTTTTCGAATTCTTGTTGATTAAAATATGTTTTGTAACTCATTTTGCCATACTTTTCTTTTCAAATTTCATTTATTGTTTTTATTTTTTATTTATAATAGGCTCACGTTTGACCACCATCTCACCTGATGGTAAGTGATGATGTGGTCGAAGATGGAGCACGCTTACCTAAAAGTAACCTATTCACTCTTGACTTAAATACCCCTAGGTTATAGCTATCGAGAAACACAGACTCAGGCAGGGAATTCCACTCCTTAGCCGTACGCACAATGAAGGTATTCCCAAAACGTTTAGTGCGTATAGGTGGGATGTCCACCATGTAATGATGGCGCATCGCCGTTTGTCTTGTAGTCCGATGATGGAACGGGCTTGACGGAATTAAATTGTGTAATTCCATCGCACACTTCTCGAAATGTAACCGATAGAAAACCGATAGACTAGCAACTCATCGCCGATGTTCAGTGTATCGTTGCCAATTAGTCTTTTGGCCCGTTTCTCAATAGACTCAAGCCCATCTAGTTGGTAATTGGCAGATCCATCCCAAAGATGAGAGCAGTACTCCATACACGACCGAATCTGGGCTTGATAGAAATTTAGCAGCTGTTCGGGTGTGAAGTACCGTCTCACCTTTGCTAGGATTCCCAACTTTTTTGATGCTAGTTGAGCCGTAGCCTCGATAAACGGGCCAAAATTGAGGGTAGAAGTTAGTGTTACCCCCAGAAGCTCGATACGTTCGATTATGGGCACGGTAACACCTCGGAAAGTAGGAGCCGGTTTGAATTGACTCCTTTTTGCGGAGAAGGGACACGTCTGGGTCTTAGCTGCATTAAACTTGACCAAGTTGGCATCGCCCCATTCAGAGATAGCCTTCAAGGACAAGTTCAAGCGCCCAACCATGTCCTCACGGAGAGACTGGATCTGTGACCCACCAGCACGCGCTTTGGACACATATCTCTCAGCAACTGTGCTGTCGTCTGCATTCCCAAAGGAACCGACCCCTGATGGACCCCGGCATTAATTGCCAACTGGCCAGATGAGCAGCCATCAATGACCACTCGAATGGACCGATCTCTCAGGAAGTCTTCAAACCAAACGCAAAGTTGGGTGGGTAAACCGAAAGAAGGTAGTTTAGCAATAAGGCTATCGTGTCAAACCCAGTCAAAGGCCTTAGAGGTGTCAAGGGAGACAGCAAGTGCTTGCCCGTGCTTCTCGATGGCCTCACTCTAGATATGAATACTATGAATAGCATACGCTGGAAGTTCCCTTGTAAACCGGCTTTTTCGGAAGCCGTATTGTCGGTCACTGAGGATGTCGTTGGCTTCTAGGTATGCCAGGAGCTTACTATTGAGTACACGCTTCATACTCTTACAGAGTATGGACGTGACTGAAATAGGTCTGTAGTTGGCCGGGTCAGCACGACTGCCCTTTTTGGGCACAGGCTGCACGTTAGCCAGCTTCCATGCTTTCGGCACCTTTCCAGTCTCAAGCGAAAGGCGAAACAGGCGCGTCAAAATTAGAGACAGTTCAGGCGCACAAGTTCTAAGAACAATTGCTGGTATCCCGTCGGAGCCACTAGCTTTGTTCACGTCAAGATTACGCAGCACTCTACGGACGTCCTTCTGATGGATGCGAATGTCCAACATACACGACCCGCATCCAATAGGAACATCAGGAGGGTGAGCGCCACTACTATCCAGACGTGAAGATTCCGCAAAAAGAGCGTCAAACAAGTTTGCTTTTTTCTCAGCGGAGTGGGCCATAGACCCGTCAGGTTTAAGCAGTGGTGGTAGTGAGGGGCGACAGAAGTTCGATTCGACCGACTTTGCCAAGGACCAAAAAGCTTTATAGCCAGCAGGGTATGAAGCAAGTTTGTTCCCGATTCGGCTAACGTGGTCAAACCGAGCCCTCCGCAAAACCTTTCTACAGGACTTGACAGCCCTGTTGAAAGCTCTCTTCTTCTGAAACACGTCATTTGCTTTGCAGTTTCGAACATCGACCCATGCTAGGTACGCCGCGTGTTTAAGCGCTTCAGCGCGATCACATTCGGTGCCAAACCAAGCTTTCGATCGAGCTTTGCCGGACATTGTTAGGTCAGAGAACGGAATGTAGTACTTCATCCCCTGTCGCAAAACATCCGCTTCGGCGTCTGCGCACGACGATGAATCATTTGAAAAGAAGCAAGAAGGCTGCCAAGGATAACATGCAAAGAAATATCGCATGCCATCCCAATCCACTGACTTGTATCGCCATACCCGCCGTGTGCCATTAAGGCTGGGATCGGGCGGGGAGTAGACGGATACAGACTTCACCAGACAGTGGTCGGGACCATGGGTATGAAAGATACGATACGTCTGACGGACTTCTAATCTGCGTCTCCGAAAGAAACAAAAGAGCAGGTTTTTCAGTCTCGAGATGGTGGTGGACTGCAACGAGATTTGCAGACCCCGGATATTGCTGAAGTGCACTTTGAGAAGGATTGCAGCCGCGAGTACGTCTTCGAGTAGGTCTAGTATTGCACGAAACACAAATCAAACTAAACGGAGGGAGAGCATGCGCGGGGGCGCGGCGGGAATCGTATGTACGATGCACCCGCGCAAATGTAACCCGCGAGCGTAATGGTAAAGAACAGTAAGTCCCACATACAATCATTTAACATTTATCTATATTTATTGTTTAAATAGTGAAGAATATTAAGTAACCATACGATCATTTACTTTTTCACGTCTAGGGACTTAATGCTATATATAATTTTATATCTGCGAAATTAGCGGCTGTAGGACTTTATGGCTTTTCCATTTGATCAATTGGGGAATTCTGAATAAGTATCATTTAAAATATAAAAATGTCAAAAAATGGACTTAAGGTCATTTAGCTTTCACCTACAGAATTGTGAAACTACGATCGCGAGCGTGTGCAGGGGCTTAGGTAGGCATCTAATAATAATAATAATAAGGCATGTAGGTACTCGGCGCAGTCGGCGCCCTATTTAGGTAAATTCAGCCCCAAGAACGGTTTTTATTTGATTAAATTGGTTGATTTAAGATTTTCCTTCCCACTTTTTAACGGGCTGAGGACCGACAGAAATACATCAAGATAATTTGTGCTAGTTAAGTAGGTACCCATGTGTTAGGGATATTAGGTGATTCATTTTGTCTGATAGGTATTTTTGGCGTAGTTAAAAAATTTAATTCAACTTATTTACACTAATCAAGTTGATTTAGCTAACATCGTATTTACAAATTATTGTCTATGTACAAATAAATAAATAAATTACCTACTTATGTTACCTGGAGATATTGTTCAAAGTTTCCACCGTCACACTCCAGGCACAGTCTAGCACGACGTTGCTGATATTCCTTCAGCTTACGTAACACAAACACATTCGTTTTTATTGTGTCGAAAGCACTGATCACTTTTGCACGTAGTTGGGTAACACTGGTGATTTTGTCTGTGTACACCAATCTTTTAACGTCTCCCCACAGATAAAAGTCCTGGTGGAGATCCTGTACCTTGCGGTAATGAAAAGGATGCTGCATTTCTTTGTGCAGTAGCCGCCACACTGTGGAGTGGTGCACTCCAAACCGTCGACCAGCCTCCCGCGTGCTTGCACGTGGCTCTCGCCGGAAGAATTCCAGGATATCTTCCTGCAAGGCGACAGGCAGGCCTTCGTTGCCGCGACCTTCAGCATGCTGGGGAACGTCGAACTGCCGATGATCGCGCAGTCTCTGCGTAGCAGCCAGCATTACCCTGTGTGAGGGACGTTGCCGATTGGGGAATAACTCCGCGAACATTTCGATGGCTCCAGATACATTGTCTCCACTGATGGCATACAAGCGGACCATCTCCACCAACTCTACATTGGAGTATTGGTCCGTCATTTTTACAACTAGGTAGTAGGTACCTATCCCGACCGCACACGACACGCACTTGAGGGGCGGAATTTGCAAGCGTATGCACATACCGGCGTCATCAAATACACTAATAAATTGACCCGATTTATGCGTTTGCGATGGCCGCGGGGGCGTGGCGGGGGAGAGGGAGCGGGCGGTGGTTGGTGCTTTGGATTTATGAAAGAAATGTCGGTTGCGTTTGTTTGTGTGTGTGAAAGCGCAGTTTAAGGACACGTACAGATTGGTCGCGTTTTAAAAAGGGGAGTTCACACTTACCGATTTTCGTAAATAAGAATAAAATGAAAAAAAAAATACCTGCCCATTTTATTGTTGATTCGGGTCGAGAATCACTAACATAATTACCTCCTAAAATGTTTTGCAGATCCAAAACTGCACCTTGTATACATACCAAGGGCACGGCTTCTTTGGATGATATCAAATGATATTGGAAGGGTTTCAACTCAAAATAAAATACTCTAAAAATTGATACCAAATTTTCGGTTTCGTAAGTTTCTTAAATTGAAATCATAACAATCGTGTCACCGCACTACGTAGGTCAATAACTTTCCACGTTACTTGCAAATATCATGAAATCTCTTCCGTAATTTTGTGCGCCTAGTACTGTAGTAGCCTAGCGTAAAGGCGGTGTTCTTTTGTCGGCGCGAGAAAGGAGATAGGATTAAAAAACCCTTCCAATATCGTTTGATATCACCCAAAGAAGCCGTGCCCTTGGTATGTATATACCCTTTCCGTTACACGTTGTATACAGTTGGTAAAATGATTATGTATTGCGTTATTATTATCTACTTAACACGTAGGACGCAAAGAAAAAAAATGCATCTTCCCGTTCGGGCCGCGTCGGTCAGTGCTGGCCGACAACTAGACTTGCCGTTCGGGCCGCGTCGGTCAGTGCTGGCCGACAACTAGACTTGCCGTTCGGGCCGCGTCGGTCAGTGATGGCCGACAACTAGACTTGCCGTTCGGGCCGCGTCGGTCAGTGCTGCCCGGCGTTTAATATCTCGATAATTAAATAATTAATGACTAAAGTTGACTTTTGTTAATGAAAACATACATTTGGACATTAGATATAAGTATCTATTTTTTTTTGAGGTTGGCTTCCCGTCAAACAAGCAAACAATTAAAAAAACATTTGGTCTAAATTTGGATAGAACTGTGATTTTTGCTTGGCCTGAAGGGAAAGCTCACTGTCGGTCAGCACTGATCGCGTTGGCGTTCAACGTGTTAAAGTAACATATGAAACATGACGCTGAATTCGTCTGTACAGATGATAGTTTGAATCTCGGGAAGCAATATATACGTATTAATACTAGGTATACCTTTTACCTCCTCTACCTCTCGTAAATCCACTTCCTAAAATACAGGCATAGCCTAATTTGCGTATCACCGATAATTTAATAATATTTTGAATGAGTCATCATTTTTTTAATTGATGTTAAGTTCACGCTTGACCACCATCTCACCTGATGGTAAGCGATGATGTAGTGAAACTCAAACTCAAATTATTTTATTTCACATAGGCCCACATGTGTACTAATGAAATTTCAGATTCTCGTGGATGGTTCAAATTTGGTCGGTTCCTATGGCGAATAACCAGCAAGAAACTTCATGGTTATTCTTTTCAATACATAAAGTTAAGGATGAAGCACGCTTACAGAACTTTCCTATTCACTCCTGACTTACCTACTAAGATAGGGACATTTATGTCTATTGAACTGAAATATAATAGGGCTAGATTGAGCCATATTATATTTCGGTTCAATAGACATAAATTATGAAAATATCTTTTTCAATTCAGTAGCTCAAACATGGTTTTGCTGCCTGAAATCAAACAAAGAGACAAAGTAACTTTTTAATTTTTGTTTTCAGAATTTTCCTGCCGCTAAAGTAAGTGGTACTTATAAACCTATGTTGTTAGTTATTAAAATTTGTGTGTAGACTATTATGTATAAAGGTACTTACTGCCTACTACTAAATTTTGGAGGCGCAATGAATCCTAGTCTGGCTTAGCAATACTGATAAAATATTTATTACGATATGTAAAAGATGCAGAGAGAGAAGAAGTAAATGTTAAATTATGCATATTAATTATGTAATCATTTCATTACAGGTTGTACTGATCATAAGAATTAGTGGAGCGTGTCGCAATAACGAGCTATTACAGCTAACAGTAAATAATATCGAAAAGCATTCAGATAAATTACAGAAAGCTGATCAGAGTCACCAACGTTCACCGTTGTTCCTTCTCAATCCGCCACCGAAACAGAAACCTTAAGCCCAGATAATCAAACTCAACTCAATGCAACTATAACGTTGCCAAATAAATCTGTTACTTTTAATTTGCAGAATCGCAGTAATTTTACTTTTAACTTTTTAAATGTTCCATTTTATTGAATTGGTACCTCTACCTACAATGTTAATTATTTTGATTCACAATAAATACTTATGTCAATCAATTCCTGTTTATTATTTTACCTCCTAAAGTGTTCTCGCTGCTGAAGTGAAAAGTTATGTGTTACACGAGAGCAAAGTTTTTTGCATCTCGTGCCTTTGAATCCAACGCCACACTCAGGATTCAAAATCAGCACTCGCAGCAAAAAACGACTTTGCTCTCTTGTTGCACAAATAACTATTCCCACAAAAAATCTTATCCTTAGATCTTAATGTACAGTGAAGTTTGCGTATTCCACTTTCGCAGAGAGTAACGTACTTGAACGGATGCAAGTTATCACCGGTTTTGCCGGGGTTGCGGGAATATTATAACTAGATACCGTAGCCCCGGAACGGGGGTAAAAGACTCTCTTGCCTCTTTCCAACATTAGCGATCTAATGCGATAGTCGGCCAATTCCCTAAGAATGATCGTGCTCATCCCGCCATTCTATAATGTGCACAATAAAATATATACTTAACAAAGAAAACCAGCGAAATAATGAAACTGGTTCAACTCAAAAATGTGTCATTTTCACAAAAAGCATGCATTAAAGTCGTGTGCAGTATTTATCAATATACGCACCTACAACTACATACATGTTAATATATGAAATGACACCTGTAATCCCCATGGCGGAATACATTGAATAGTTAATTATTTATTAACAAAACGAGAGCTGCGGGCAGTTTTACGAACGGTAAACGTAAGAGCTATTTATATTGATTTGGATGTATTGAAATGGTCATAACGTATTTTAAATTATGGTTATTACTTGAGATCGCCGCATCCACCGATTGCATTCTTCCATTCCCCCGTGTCAAATGCCTCAGCATAATTTTCTCCTTTTTTAGGGTTCCGTAGCCGAATGGCAAAAAACGGAACCCTTATAGTATCGACATGTCTGTCCGTCTGTCTGTCTGTCCGTCCGTCCGTATGTCACAGCCATTTTATTCCAAAACTATTAGGACTATACCTGTAAAACTTGGTAGGTAGATAATATTATGATTAATATTTAAAATAAAGGGGGCTCCCCATACATGGAACTGAAACTGAAAATATTTTCTTTCATGAAACCTATGCGTGTGTGGTATTTATAGACAGGTCTTTAAAAATGATATAAGGGTTTCTAAAACCACTTTTTCATAAAGTCAATCGTTTAAAAGATATAAGCTTCCAAAGTGGTAAAATGTGTCCCCCCCCCATCTAACTTCTATAATAATGGAGTGAAAAATCTCAATAAAATATATGTCTGTAGATCTTAATGTAAACTTTCAACCAAAATTTGTTTGATCGAAATCGGGTCAGCAGTTATTGAGATACAGCATATTTTCTAAAACCGCAAATATAACTTTGTAATTCATACAAACACTATGAAAAACAAAGTTATTTGGCGTAGTTGTAAAAATTGTAAATAAGCTAGTTTTAAGAATATTGTAAGGTTTTTTGTTTTTTTTCAAATAAATATATTAAGTATATTATATTTATTATAGTTACTACGGAACCCGGGCGAGTCCGACTCGCACTTGGCCAATTTTCTTTCATATCATTCCTCACACAATCCATCCATCTTTTCTTTGCCTTCTACCACTCCATTCTTCGACATTCAAACCCATTACAATTTTAGTTGCATGCGTGTCATCCCAGACTTGGTCGTAAACATTCTTTCTAACTTTAAGGATTGTCAACGTGCTATGGATGTTAGGTGTTAAATTTACAGACGGTGTGATTACGTTCCAAAATACAAATCGTTGATCGGGCTCGAAACGACCAAAAATTTAAAGATATATAAAAAAATATAATTATTAAGAGAAAAAAATAAAATGAGTAAAAGAACACTTGAGAAAAAATTTAAAAATATATTGAAATGCTGGTCAGATTTTTCAAAAACTTTTCGAGTTAGATAAGATAACGCCAGTGTGTCCAAACTGACTACTCTGAGAAGAAACACCGAAATAAACTCAGATGTCAACGTCGGTTTAAAGTCCATACAATTCGTAGGAGTAAAATTGTATAAGAACCATGACGATGACTTTAATACTAACTTGCTTCTTAGTCTTTTGCAAGCTATTAAGTACTACTGGGTACCACCCACACTTGGTTGATACACCGTCTTGTCGTACCAAGCGCATCTCCTCCACATTTATTGTGCGCACAGCCAAGTTGTAGAACTCTCTGCCGGCTTGTGAGTTCCCTGTCACTTATGACCTTTCGATCTTTAAAGCAAGAGTAAATAGGCATCTTCTGGGCTCTCTCGTTCCATCATAGACCTCATCGATCGCTTACCGAGCTCAAGGTAAAGAGTAAGCTCATCCGTAATAATAAAAAATAATAAGCACGAAACGCTCTGATATTCCCAGAAAATCGTGTATGTCTCAAACCTATGTATATCTTAAACCTATGTATATTTTATCAACATAGTTATATTTCAAGGGCATTCAGGACCAAACAGGTTAATGACGGCACTACTAAACACGTACACACATTAAGCCGTGGTACCCACAAACCCGAAACACATTGCCACCGAAACAGCTGCGTCACGCATCACAACTTTAAGTCACCGTGACAAAATTGAGAATATTTGGCAACTGTGTTCAGAATTTCAGATGAACGTATACGATTTTGGTCATAAGTCCGCTTGGCCGTGTGGAATCCTGATAAATAAAGAACTTGCTATTGAAGTAACGTAAAATATGCTGGGGTAATGTATTGGACTAAATTTTGTTTTGTTGCTAGAAAAATTAAGCAGTCTTTTCTTTACATGGCTTTGTTATATGGCGTTCCATATAAGTAAGTCTCAATTCGAAAACAAAAACAAACGATCATGATTTACATGTCCTTCAAATGAAAAGATTCAATAAAATAGGTACAAACTAAATAAAAATTGGCCAAGTGCGAGTCAGACTCTTAGGAACTAAGGTGTAGAATTCCCTGCCGGACTCTGTATTTTTTCACGATACTGTATTCACGATAGCTATAACCTGGGGGTCTTTAAGTCAAGAGTGAATAGGTAAGTGTGCTCCATCTTCGACCAAAATTATAACTTACCATCAGGTGAGATGATGGTCAAACGCGAACCTATTATCAATAAATTAAAAAAAATAACTATGTTTTTCATAAATACATGTAGATACCATACATGCATAGGTTTCATGAAAAAAATATTTTCAGTTTCAGTTCCATGTACGGGGAGACCACTTTTTTTTTTTTCTTAAAATTGGAAAGCGTTCCACAGAATACATCTTTCTACCAAGTTTCACATGTATAAACCTAATAGTTTCGGAATAAAATGGCTGTGACATACAGACGGACAGACATGACGAAACTATAAGGGTTCCGTTTTTTTTCATTCAGCTACGGAACCCTAAAAAGCATCAAATCTTAAATTTATTTATTTATTTTATCTTAGACAGTGTTGTGTAAGGCCTTCATTTGGTGGTCTGCGGATGGGGAGTATCTTAATATGTATATTGAGATTTCTCCGCGACTTAAACCATTCATTTATCAACACGTTTGTTTAATATTATTTATTAATATCTTCAGTGAGCACAGCAAGGTAAAGCCTTGTTGTGTCTATCATTATGAAATACATAATATCAGAGGCGGCCTTACCCATTGCGAGGCTCCGGGTCTTTGCGAGGCCCCTTATCCTTCGTGAAAAGTATATGATGCGAACGTCGGTCTGGTTGTTTGGTTTAGGTATTTGTCATGTTTGAGGAGAAATGCTAAAGTTATACAAATAAACAAAATTTGAGTTTTAAAATATTTTACACTGAAAGATTTACAAAATTAACAAATACAGAGATGATAAATTTTAAAATTGATATTTGCGGCTTTTCCTAAGACTTAAGTCTTTAAAGCACAGTAATATAACGAATGAGCTACGTCATTTTCGATTGAAAGAACAGCAAGAGTTGAGAGCCGATCTTGTGGCTTGAGGCGCGATATTCAAATATGTACTACATAATGAATTTTCCAATTATGTTTTGAATGAATGAATTAGTTACCTAACTTTATTTTCATTTACCGTTATGTTATATTCTTAATAAGTAATTAAGGATCAAAAACAAAAGTTTAAATAAAAATATATAGTTAAAAAAATCTTTATTTTTAAAATTTGCTTGGGTTTTTGCGCAAGGCCCCTGCAGGAGCAGGGCCCCGGGCGATTGCCCTGTTCGCTACCCCCTAAGGCCGCCACTGCATAATATCATAAATACTGTTTATTAGCCATTTGTTTGCTAAACATTATCGGCTTGCAGTCAAACCAAATACAGCGGAATACATGCATATTTTACCGTCTTTACTGAAAAAGAAATGGTTTACTAAAAAAATCTTATCACTTACTTAAGTATGCTAAACACGATAGAACGGAATGAAACTCTCAAGAGAATCCTTATTGATGGATTAATAAAGTTTTAATCATCTCCAAAAACTTCAATCTCTGTTACTCCTATCAAATACATAAGTTGGTACTTCTATTTATCAGAATACTCGTAAATAAATATAGAGAGGTACAGTCATGAGCAAATGTCTTACAAAAGTATATTTGACTGGATAACTTTAATTACATGAATTTGCGTTTCCTGACAGCTATAACCTGGGGGTCTTTAAGTTAAGAGTTACTTCTAGGTAAGCGTGCTTCACTTCGACCACATCATCACTTAACATCAGATGAGAGAGAGAGAGAGAGAATAATAAAAAAAAAATATGTAGCTTTATCTAGATCCGCAAGGAAACCAATACGTACTAAAACCACAAGAAAATAGGACTAAAATATTGTATACAGGGTGGCAGGGACATCGACGCACAAACGCGCACCTGATGGTAGGTGAGATGGTGGTCAAACGCGAGCTATCACCAAAAAACCTCCTTTTAACATTACAATAAGACGCTGCTATTTTTATTACATAACACGATTAGTATATAAGGTTGCCACTACTGGAACACAGGCCTCTTTTCTATGAGATGGGAAAGCCGTAATCCATGACACGGGGCCGTTTGGTGGATATCGCATGTCTTCTGATTTATCAGACCTAGGAAATTTTTGTTTCCTTATGATGAACTTCACCTTTTGAGAGCAATAGTACTAATGAAAATTAAACCAATTAATGTGCCTGTCTGGGTCTAAAACAGTGATTACCACTTATAAGTCATGCTTTAACCACTAAACCTACCTATGATCGCACATTTTACTATAGTATAAAAAAAAATTTGTTCATTTTTTTTTCATTTGAAAAAAATTGGTAGCTCTAGCAGGTATGCAAAATGTTAACACAACTTTTTCTGAAAAATGAGATACTTAGTAAATTGTAAAGTACATCTAATTAATTTATAAATACTATTTTCATATTTAGAAAACTCAATACAGGGCTTTTAAACCCAAAAAGCTTTGTACCTTAAAAACTTTATACCCGAATCTGTTTATGTTTCATCAAAATTCTTTAAGTGGTTTTAAAAAACTAATAGCCACATATAAATATGAATGAATAAATTTAAACAAAACAAGAAGGTAACTTTTAATGTCTCTAGAAAGTCTTTTAGTCAATTCTTTTTATATCTTTTTTGTCTAAGTATTTATGCCTCCGACTGTACTTATCTTTCTATTGGTGTATATTGGCGAGCGCCATCTTGAATATTGATCACGTTCTGGAGCACACTCTGATTTAATTTATAAAAGATATTCCCGGGATCTGACTTTCATGAAAGTTGGTGATATTGTGATCCACAAATAATATTGCTTTAGCCACATTTCTTTGATTTTTAAATAACATTTCCAAAATTAATTTGTCGTTACATGGTGGACATCCTACTTATACGCAAAAACGTTTTGAACATACTCTTGTTGTGCGTACAGCTAAGGAGTGGAATTCCCTACCGGAGTATGTGAATTTTTAAGTCAAGAGTAAGTGTGCTTCATCTTCCACATCATCGCTTACCATCAGGTGAGATGGTGGTCAAATACTAGCTTATGACCAATAAAATATTTAAGTTCTAGTAATTAGATTATATTTTTACTCGACTGAGTCTAAGCCTAAAAGAGGTATGTGTTTATTAAAGATTCGTTTTCTTCGATATCCGTGTAGCCGTCCACCAACCAAATCTTCCAATTTCTTTCGTTTACTTGTCTCTTATTTATTATTGATGGCAAAAGGCATTGAAACCACATCGCCCAGCGGTTTGGGATCTTTCCAATTCGGACAAGTGATCTGTTATTGTATGAGATGAAATTATTATTATTGTCAACATATTGATATTAGTTTCGCCGACAATGTTGTTTGGTTTAGTTTTTATCGTATTCCGTCATTTATACTAATATTACAAAGCAGCAAAAGTTTCTTTGTTTGTTTGAACGCGCTAATCTTCGGAATAACTGGGTGGATTTGTATGAAAGGAGATGTTTAATTTTCGGCCATCAAATGTACATTTATCGAAAAAGAGGAAAAGATACTACAAATTGGAGAAAAATATTCTGTGGTGAATTTGAGCCTGATTTGTTGTGCACAAAAAATAATAGTTTTTCAATTATTACCATGTTTTATTCAACATGGCGTCTCGTTTGCTTGCATACTTCATTCGTTCTGAAATCATGTCCTGTAATGTTAAAAATAAATTACTATTTATCTCTTGTACATATTTTTGAGTAAACATAATTAAGTGTGACGATTTCATCGTTACAAAAATCTTTAGTCTCAATTTTTGAAATGTGTTTCTGAACGAATTCAAAATAACCGCATTTTGTCTTGAAAGTTGAAACTTCACTTCAACGTCAAACATTTTTAATTTTTATTTTGTACATAAAAACCATTTGATATTATGAAAAAAATGTTACTTTATTCTATTCAGGGGTAAGTTTCCTAGCTTCGCTGAAAGGTACATGTTATGGCCGGAGCCCCATATAAAAATTAAACATCTCCTTTGGTATGGAAGTAGCTTGAAGCTTGAGAAAGGTTATAAGCTAATTTTTATTTATGTACACACATGACAATTACAAAAGAAAAATATAAATACAGACAAAAGAGCACAAAGGTGCTGCTTATTTCCTTAGAAAATGCTTCCAGCAGACCTGCGACAGGAGAGTTGAAGAGGAGATGATAGACACAGTATATATAATACAGACACAGTATAGTGTGTATAAATAACAATTACGATAAATAAAACATAGTTAGCTGATCAATTAAACAATAATGATAAAATAAATGTGCTTAATAACTATTGTATAACAGGAAAGTAATAAACACTGTAAACTTGTTTCACCTTACGTCTTAATGTGATGGTAGCGAAAAGACCAAGCCACATATTATTTGACTAAAGTGTAAAGTTTGTGACGTTAGAGCTTTTAGAAGACAGGACCATCAAAAGGGCCCGCGTGGGGAATTACGGCCTATTCTCTTTTATAAAGGAGATTCTTGTATCCCAACAGTAAGAAAATTATAGGCTAGTAATGTAATGAGAACATTACTCTGTTAAACTATCCAATTTCACCGAACAAAATTGCTAAAAACTCAAATAAAACTCCTACTTAATTACAACTTTTCCCAACTATCGTAGCCAATGAGAATAAAATTTTACTGCAATACCATTAGGGACGCGTCGTTTTTTTTTTTTAAAAAAGAACTTGGCTGCCCAATGGGTTGGAAAAATAATGGCGCCAGTGTCTCATAACTTCCGAAGTTTTTGCCAATAATTTCGTTCATCGGTTGACCGTATTATGGAAAATTGAATTGTCTCTCGATTAAAATAAATATCACGTATTAAATGTTTCGATAGTTATATTCTCTTAAAGATTGTATTTTCGGCTCAGTAAATAAATGGTAATACGTATTTAATTAATCCCACAGGACCTATGTCTTCTGAAATATTCACGAAGGTTAATTGCGATGTTAACAATCTTTTCCAAAACGTTGGTTGACATTCCCAGTGGCCCAAGGGCGGGCTCTTAATTTCACTGGAGGCTATTGCATTGCATAAACAAGAAACAGCTGCAGCATAGCCACTGCTGCCAGTTTCTGTTCCACGCGCGCCTCAAAGATTAGTCAGCAACATTGACGGGGCCTGACAAGGCCATTGCTTTACGATGAATGTTCAAACGAGATACCACGACTCCAAAACGTAAGGACTGTTGAAGAAACAGGGTGGGTTTTAGTCAGTAGAAGTCTGTCACTTCCTTCCATTCCACCCACAGAGGAAGGAATCATTTGATTTTCGCACCTAAAAAAAAGGATTAATCTAACAAGCATTGCACCAAGAGCTCCATGTCCTTATGGTTACCACCGAGGTTTCCAGTGACATATCTTATCTTCACACACTTCTCGGTCTTAACACCATTTACAAAAGGTACAACTACATTTTAGATACATAAACAAATAAGGTCTATTTATCATCAAAACTTATATATATTTTTCTTTTATTGAAAATAGATTCGCGTTTGACCACTATCTCACCTGATGGTAAGTGATGATATGATCGAAGATAGAGCACGCTTACCTAAAAGTAACCTATTCACTCTAGACTTAAAGACGCCATGGTTGTAGCTGTCAGGAAACACAGACTCCGGCAGGGAATTCCACTCCTTAGCCGTACGCACAATGAAGGTATTCCCAAAACGTTTTGTGCGTATGGGTGGAATGTCCACCATGTAACGATGGCGCTTCGCCGTTATATGGATATTAATACAAGGATATTACTTATATAAGATCGTATTACCTATATAAGACTGTATTCATGCTCAGTGAACCCTGCTTCTTAAATTAGGGTTGCCTGTAACTTAAGAGGCAGTGATCGGCTTTAAGGTTTCATAACGTAATCCATAACTTGTGCATGAAGTGTGTCGGTCTTCCATGTGATGTGGGTATGTGATGGCATCTTTACTTAGAATTAAGCTAAAAGAGTAAATTTAAACATATATTTAAAATATGGATATAGGGAACAGCAACTCGAGGATGTAGTGAGTGTGACTGTGGGAGGGTGTGTGTCAATATAGAATGGTCTGTGTGAATATGTAACCACATTCGAATATATATAGAAGTGTGGGTGATAGTTCAGAGTGTGCACCGACATACAATATAGGTATGTTAGGCGATAAATGTAAGCAGGGACTGAGTTTATATGTAATCCATCTGAAGGAGCCATTCTGTCACTGTATTTATTGAGGTCGCTGATGTTGAGGTCATGGTTGGGCGCTTGAACTTGTCTTTGAAGGCTGTCTCCAAATGGAGCGATACCAACTTGGTCAGGTTTAATGCAGCTAAGACCCAGGCGTGTCTCTTTTCCGCAAAAAGGATCCAATTCGAACCGGCTCCTACTTTCCGTGGTGTAACCGTGCCGATAACCGATCAAACTGAGCTTCGTAGGTTGTCTTTAACTTCCACACTCAATTTTGGCCCGTTTATCGAGGCTAAGGCTCAGTTAGCATAAAAAAAGTTGGGAATCCTAGCTAAGGTGAGACGGTACTTCACACCGGAACAGCTGCTCAATTTGTATCAAGCCCAGGTTTGGTCGTGTAAGGAATACTGCACTCATCTTTGGGATGGATCTGCCAAATACCAACTGGACGCGCTTAACTCTATCGAGAAGCGGGCCAAAAGACTCATTGGCAACGATGCACTGGTCGAGTCAAAGCTCCAGAGCCTTGAATATTGACGACGAGTTGCAAATCTATTGGTTTTCTATCGGTTACATTTTGGGGAGTGTGCGATGCAATTACACAATCTAATTCCGCTAAGCCCGTTCCATCATCGGAATACGAGACAAATGGCAAAGCATCATCGTTACATAGTGGACATCCATAGTGCACAAAACGTTTTGGGAATACCTTCACTGTGCGTATGGCTAAGGAGTGAAATTTCCTACCGGAGTCTGTGTTTCCCGATAGCTATAACCTAGGAGTCTTTAAGTCAAGAGTGAATAGGTTTAGGTAAGCGTGCTCCATCTGCGACCACATCATCACTTACCATGAGGTGAGATGGTGGTCAAAGGCGAAACTATTTTCAATATAAATAAAAGTGTTCTACGTACTTTTCTAGTGTAAAATGGTTTCTAACCCAAAATTTAGTTCAACATTCGTCAATGGTTTACATACTTTTATATTTGCATTATCTGACCTCCACAACACAGTAACTGGGTAACACAATACCCCTTGGGAAGACCAGTGTCAGATTTTCTGGTTTCTTTCTACCTGTAACGGCTGTCAAATATCTAGAAATGTCAGCCGGAACCAAGTATACCCAGTATACCCAGCGGGCACACAGCGATCTGCGTAAACAGTACAATAACGCATTCAGGGTGCTTTTAGGGTTGCCGTGGCGATGTAGCGCGTCAGGGATGTTTGCTGAAGCATGTGTCGACGGGTTCGCTGCGATCATGCGGAAGCCATGTACTTCCATGATGGCACGTTTGCGCTCCTCCTCCAATGGCATCCTGAATGTGTTTCCAGATCAGTGGGACTACCCTTTTACAAAGGTGTGTAAGTGTTCAGACACACTTACCCAAATAGACTAGTGTACCATTGAGCGAACAACTCAAAGGTTCATTAGTTGATTATTATTATTAATTTAATGCTAAAATTAGGCTAAGCTTTCCTATTTTATTTTATTTTATTTGGGAAAACCAATAATTGTACATGTGTCTTACATCTAAATACATATGAAAAAAAAACTAGGTTAAAGTACAATTCACTACGTTTCCACAGATTATCGTTAATCGAATTTAAAAGTACATGTGGCTTATTATAACTATTAATATTACCAACTAAACATTTTTGTAAAAAATATAACCTAACTTGGTTGTAACATTCTTACAATACTTTTCTTAAAATTACGTCGAGGTTCTGCAAATATTATATCAATTTTACAAAAGTATTTGTTATAGTTGTTTACTAATTTTTAGGCGCCCGTTCACCCGCATTTGTACGACAAGTATTCGTAGCGAAAAACGGGTAAGCGTACGCCTCTCCTCTGTTGACAGTTTGGGGAAACTGCTATTACTACTAGGGCTTCCAATCCCGGAATACTGAGATCTCGGTATTGCAGGATCCCGCGTTATTTTCTAATCCCGCGTGATGCGGGATTACAGGCGCGGGACTGAAAAAAGCATGCATGCAATCTCTCGAGAGCGCGATCGATTTTTTTTTATAGGTAACTAGCACTGTGGGTAGAATTCACATTACTAGAAATCTTGTTAAACCCTCAAACTAAGCTAAATATGCTTGTGTCTGGAATGGGTTCACGGCAATAGTGTGATGGGTGGGATTCGAACTCGCAACCTCTCGGTCACAAGTCTGACACCTTATCCATTAGGCTATTGACGCTTAAATTCAGTTGAAACATTCATTGTTTTATTTGCCTTATATAAATGTGAATATTTTCAATATGCGGGATCCCGCAATTAACGAGATCCCGCGGGATTGAAAATTCGTAGTCCCGCTAATGCCGAGATTGAATTCAGGCTGCGGGATTGGAAGCCCTAATTACTACTACTAACATAATATGGATTTTATCTGAATTTGAATTTTAACACGCTTTCCGAGGCACAGAGAAAGTCCAACCTCGGTGTGCGTTGCTTAACTTTGAAGATCGACCCTTGCGGCATTAAATTTTTCCACGAGCTCAAGTTACTGTCGCAATTAAAATATTATTATGTATTTTATATTCACACTAGTACTCACGCGGGGCTTCGCTCCCTTGGATTCTATCACGGTAAAAACATAACTCTCCTTTTTTGCAGTCGCGTAAAAAGTAGCCTATAACCTTCCTCAAGCTTCAAGCTACTTCCATACCAAATTGCATCCAAATCCACCTAGTACTTTCGAAGATTAGCGCGTTCAAGCAAACAAACAAACAAACTTTTCCGCTTTATAATATTAGTATAGATAAGTACCAAATGTATATGATCTACATAATCTTTATTACTCTGAGAGATATTTATTATTGATAATGCAAAATGAATATTCCCTGTAGCATTTCAAACTTATCTGAAATGCCAGTGAGGGTCGTTAAATCGGGAGACAGCATTAATGTCGCTAGAGATATCTTTTTATTAAAACATTCAAGAGAAATCTAAGGTTTCTCAGTAAGCAAAATATTATTCGTAAGCAAGTATTCTTGCATTTCCTTGAAAAGGTATTGGAACTTGAAAAACCATTTCATCTGGATTTTTATTCTGCTATGTCGTTGCTTGAGTTGGATTTCTTAGAATCTCTCTAAGAACTTTGTCCTACTCGTCGTATGGTCGAGACCTATAATAATTATTTTGTAGATATTGATATTTTTATGTGCTCTAAATCTAAATTTAAATCCGATGTACTAACTGTTCTAGCTGCGCAATGTAACAGTTAATATTATAATGATGTTTGGTACGTATTATTGTAAATTTTAACATTTTATAAATCCTATTTATCCTCACTAATGCATAATAATATTAATTTGAGTCCCCGTTTTACACTTATTAATGTATTAATTGTATGATTCTTTTTTATTCTATTTTTTGTTTCAAATTATCTTTTTTTTTGTATCCTATCTTTTGTTTTTAATAATTTTAATTAATAATGAATTAATAATGATTGAATTTTATTGTTACAATAAAATTGATTACTTGAATAGCTTATCCAGCGGCATATACTGCTTATATTTTCAATGTTAATATGCGGATAATGCAGTGGGCTGCAATATTGTTTATAAACTGAATGACTTATTGTTGTACACTCATCTTATATTGTAGCTGTTTATTGTCCCTAAATAAATAAACTAGATAGAGTTTTCTCAATCTAATGTTTTTTTTAAATTGATAATATGCTCGCGTTTGACCGCCATCTCACCTGATGGTAAGTGATGATGTGGCCGAAGAAGGAGCGCGTTTACCTAAAATTAACCTATTCACTCTTGACTTAGAGACTCCTAGGTTATAGCTATCGGGAAACACAGACTCCAGCAGAAAATTCCAATCTCTAGCCGTACGCATAATGAAAGTATTCCCAAAACGTTTTATGCGTATGGGTGAGATGTTCACCATGTAACGATGGCGCATCGCCGTTTGTCTTGTAGTCCGATGATGGAACGGGCTTGGGGAAATTAGATTGTGAAATTCCATCGCACACTCCCCACACGACTTGCAACTAGTCGTTGATTTCAAGGCAAAGGCCTTGACCAGTGAATCGTTACCAGTGGAGTCTCTTGGCCTGTTTTTTTTATATGTTGGTTGTATGTTTTCCTACGTTTGTGCTTAAGCCATCGATTGTGGAGAAACTTTGACAGTATCCTGAGGACGTGTGCGAGGTTTTGTAGTGTAAAAAGTATTCGTATAAGTAATATAAATAAAAAGTGGCCAAAGTCGAACTCGCGCATGAGGCGTTCCGTCACATATTTTCGCAAAAAAGAACTTTATTTTTTATAGTGTTTCTATAAATGATAACAATAATATTTATAATTTTTGAAAATGTGCTAAAATATCTTCTTTCAAAGGATTGAATTTGATAGAATATAGTTGTGGGAACCTCGAAGGTTTGATATAAAAATTTTTTTGTTTAGTTTCTGTTCCAGGTATGAAAATCGTTAAGCGGTTCACGGAATAAATGTACCTACCAAGATTCAAGTCTAGTTTAGTAGGTAGCTATAGTTTCGGAATAAAATGGCTGTAATACGGACGGACAGACAGACATGACGAATGTATTAAATGTATAAATAGGAACCGTCCAAACTGAAGAAACGGGGTGGTTTTTTAGTCAGTAAAAGTCTGATGGAGTCATTTGATGGTTTTCCCATCAGAAAAAAATATGTACTTGTACGTGCATAGATTCTAAACGACAAAATTTGTCGTTTAGAATCTATGCATCGGATCGTGCATCGATGCATCGGATTTAATCCAAATTGGATAATTCTCGTTTTGTCATATTTGTTGTTGTAATTGCAATGAAAAATAAATAGATGGAAAACAGAGGAAATCACGTGCCATGCGTGTACGTGACGTATATTATAATTCTAATTTAAATTATTGTTGTTTTTTCTTTTCTCGTTTTCGAATGCGTTTTCCGTTAAAAAATATAACCATTTTTTCTTTGTTGTACTTGTAAGATTAGGATTTAATAACAACTTTAATACTAAAACAATTATTGAATTAATGTATAAGACCTTTTTAATATAACAAAGAGGATTAGCAATGTAAGTAAAATTCACAATAGTTTCTAGCACCCTAAAATCAAAATTTATACTTTATTGTACACCAAAATTTAAACACACCTATTTAACAATATTTCTTAATTCTATGATTACAATGGCGGTCTTATCGCTAAAAGTGATATCTTCTAGACAACCTTTGGAGGGACTTTCAAAACTTTAATTAAAGTGGGGAGGGCTAAATTAGTGTACTCATAAAATAGAAAATAATATATATATCCAGTCTGTTCGTGATGGTTCTAATTTTAGTACATTGAATTTTGTATTATTTTTTGTTCTATGTAATTAGTAACCTGATTTTTTCAGAGTGTATAGTTGAATATCATCAAATGATTCCTTCCACTCTGGGTAAATATGGAGACGGATTGGTTTTATTGCACAACAGACAAAAGCACAGTAAAACAACCATAAAAGAACAGACAAAACCTATACCAATCAAAACCTTACAAAACTTAAAAATATAACACTACTCTTTCTCTCTCGTGAAACGGTGACAATAATCCGGTCGATTTCGGTTGTCCGGTTGAAATCAAACACGTCTCCTCACCTGGAAAAAATACCAGACCTCATCCAGCCCGCTGCTGACACGACGACTGTGATCGACTCATTCACAAAGCACGTACAATCTGTCTTGAACGATTGTTCAAAGGAGATTCCCTTGGTTAATACTTATAAACGGAAACTCCCAGACGATGTACGGGCTCTGTTGACTGAGGAAAACGCAGCTGTCCGTGCCTACAGAGCCTTCCCCTGTGAAAGTAACAAAACTCACATGCGGTACTTACAGTGCAAAGTAAGTAATAGCATAAAAGAGTGGCGTGAAAATTGCTGGGATAAGACTCTGAGCGAACTGGAACCCAACTACCATGCCTTCTGGCAACTTCAGAGGAGACTGCGCGCCACTGAGGTTGCCTCAATGCCTCCCCTCATCCGCTTGGATAAAAGCATTGCCTACGACGACGAAGACAAAGCTGATTGCCAAGCCGACAGTCTGGAGGCCTAGTGCTCTCCCAGCACTCTCCCAGTTGACCCTGCCCACCCACTCCCTTGTGGACGCTGAGGTGGAAGGTAAGTCTTCCCTACCCCCTTTCGAGGACCCTGATTCTCCCGTCCCCCTGTCACAGAGGACGAGGTAGAGGAGATCATCAAAAACCTCAAACCCAGAAAAGCCCCGGGGTAAGATGGAATGACCAGCAGGTTATTCAAGCTCCTCCCCCGCTTAATCATAGTCTTACTGGCTGCCATCTTCAATGGCGCCATGTCAAACAATATGTTTCCACAAACGTGGAAAGAGGCTACCATAATAGGCATTCCAAAGCCCGGTAAGCCCAAGTCCTCCCCTAGTAGTTATCGTCCTATCGGTCTGCTCAGTGCCCTCGGCAAAATCTACGAACGGATTATTTATAATCAGCTTAAGGACTTTGTCAAGGCAAAGAGCCTTATCCCTAATGAACAGTTTAGCTTTGGGGCCCAACACTCCAGTGTCCATCAAGCCCACCGCATCGTAGAGCACATTAGTGGCTGCTTCTAACGCGGTCAGGTAACGGGGGCTCTTTTCTTTTGCGAAAGCGTTCGACAAAGTCTGGCACAATGGCTTAATTTATAAGCTATACCCACTAGGTGTGCCAGATTGTCTCGTGCTTATCATTCGAGACTTTTTGTCAGACCGCTCCTTCAGATATCGCATCGAAGGAGCGCTTTCCTCTTCTCGTCCTGTCAGAACTCCTCACGCTTTACACTAGCGATATCCCGAAAAGTCCCCGTATAGATTTAAGTCTATTTGCTGACGACACGGCCATCTATTAATCGGGAAAAAGTCCCGATAACATTGCTCGTACCCTCCAGACCTCCGCTAACGCACTAGGCGAGTGGTTTAGGAAATGGAGAATCGAAGTAAATCCTGACAAAAGTCAGGCAGTCCTGTTTCGTAGAGCTCGCAAGAAACAGCCAGCCCTTCCCCGCCCGATCACTATGTTTGGCACGCCAATCCCTTGGCAAAAGCGAGCTAAATACCTGGGAGTGATCCTAGATCAAAACCTTAATTTCACAGAGCACATAAAGTCGGTTTCGCTCTCGGTAGGTTGCACTGCATGCTGAATGCATACAGCAAACTCTTCCTAAAATGCAAATTACGCCTTTTTACCACGTACTACATACGCCCGATTCTGATATACGCCTGTCCGGTGTTTGCTCAATCCAGTCCGGCTCAGATCCATAGGATGCAAGTCATTCAGAACCGATTTCTCCGAAAGTTCGTCGTCCACGTCTCGTCCTAGACGAACCCGACGATCCCACCACTATCCGTCAAGAGAGCAGTAGGGAAACTAGCACTCTTAGGAAACCCATACACAAAACGCGTTCCGTATTCCGGCCTCGCCAAAGAGGCCCATCGCGAAGTCCGCGTACTTGTGACGTTAATCCTCCCCGACCTTTGCCAAACGAGCCAGCCCGCGATGCTGAGTAGCAATAAATAACCCCATTAATAATAATATGACCCAGCCTGACCCTTTGCTGCCCTCCACCAACGACCCCGCTATGCCGAGTCCCGTACTCCACAGGGAGTGACGTTAGCGTGCGGTTGATTAAATGTAAATATTAGTATGTAAGCCCTGGCTCCTGGCTGGGGGCCTTTAAATTTAAAGGTTACAATAAGATCTTAGTGTGCTGAACTATGAGAGGCCCTATCAAAAAAAAATCTTCAATTAATTTTCATTTGATGTTGGAAGTTTCTATTGTAGTTGTTGAGCGACTGTACTTTAATAAATCCATTTCTATTCTATTCCATTAAAAGTTAAAACATGTTATAATTTTCATCGCCATTCAAATAGGTACGATATTATGTTTATGTAGGAGTGGCAGACTTTACTAAACTAACTTAATATCTCGTATATTTTATAAAGCAAATTTTTAATGTAAATGAGACAACGCTGTAGACTCTTAGATTAATTTTTATTAGTAATTAGGTACATTATTAATACAATGTAAGTTTGTACTATGTTAATTGGTCTACCTACAAAACGTTGGTTACCTATAAAAAAACGCTTATGGAAACATTCTAGTAAATCCATTATTATGAAAAGAGTAATCAACCAATTTGAATCGTGCACATCACTGCTAATAAGTGCCCCATATGTGCTATGTGAAATAAAACATTTTATATTTTTTAATAATAGTTATCAGCGCCCACTCACTTTTTATTAATTATTAATCTAGGCTAATAATAGATACCGTCCGATAAAGACCAGGCCCTGGTCGGCGGCGGGTCGTGTTCCACGCGCACTCAAAAAGAAATCAGCACTAGTGATGGAGCCACATAGGACCATTGCCTGCCGTGGTTGTGGGAATGTTCTAACGTGATACCGCGGCCACGGAACTTAAGGGCAGATGTAGGAACAGGGTGGGTTTTAGTCAGTAGAAGTCTGACACTCACTTCCGCTCTACCCAGAGCGGAAGAAGTCATTGCATGATTTTCCAACCGGAAAAAAAGTTTAATAACAGATATACAGTAGCTTTTTTTTATTACGTGGTAAAATCATCAAATAAGTCCTCCCACCCCGGGCAGGGTCGGAGAGACTGTCAGACTTGTACTGACTAAAATCCACGGTGTTCCTTCAATAGCCCTTTACGTTCCGGGGTCATAGTAATGGGATAAGTCCCACGACCCCGGAAGGCTTCAGCCCTCTACAGGGGGGGCCTCGTCATATTGCTGACGCTCTTTGAGGCGCGCGTGGAACACATCGCGCCGTCGACCCGGGCATGGTCCATGGTCGGACAGCGAGTTGCCCTTTACTCGCTGTCCGCATGCCCGCGCCTACGGTGGCCGGAGATCGTCGGCTGACGTCCGACGCCGTGGGCGTCTACCACTGCGGCTGGGCTGGAGGGAGGACGCCATCCTTTCCCTCACGCGGCCCGCCTCCACCTTCGATAGCATGACTGCTTCGCAGAAGGAGGCGACCGCTTCCCACTCCGTCTCGCCCCGCAGCATGGCCTCGACCAGTGCCGGGCGCGAGAGGTCTCCGCCTATCGCCGCCGTGAGGACACGTCGGTGCTCTGCCCAAGCGGGGCAGTCTTGCACCGTATGCTCTACTGTGTCCTCAGGGCGATCCTCGCAGTGGTGACACCCAGGCGTTTCTTCCTTCCCCATCAGACACAGGTACCTCCCGAGACTGCCGTGTCCGGTGAGGACCTGCGTCATGCGGTAGGTCAGGACGCCGTGACGCCGATCTAGCCACTCCTCAAAGAGGGGTCTTACCGCCGCAATTGCGGCGTGCCCGAGATATACAGTAGCTTAGCAAAATTTTACTTCGAGTAAGTGTTTAATGTATTTTTAATTGGTTTCAGGAACGGGAGGGTTGGCAACACACATCTAATCTGTAAGTATTCAAAGATTTTCTTTTCGTATTGTGCCTTTAATTTCACCAAACAAGGGTTTTTTATTATTAAATGTATTATTGTTCTTGGAAGGTATTTGACGGTTTCGAATCTGATATCGTTATTTATTCAGCGCGTCAATCAATATTGAGTTTTGAAACACAATAACACCGTAATATAAATAAGCCAGATAACTTTGGCCTATATAACCTATTCGCTTTCCTCCTAAAATCAACTTAGAAGAAAAAGATATTCAATTTTTGATACAAAAATTGTATCAGAATTAACCGTAACGTAAGAAAATATCATTGATTGATTTTATACGACGGAAAAAGGAAACACAAAAGTAAAAATTATTTATGACGTCTGTAATCGATTGCAGCACTGTTACATTCTATAACAAACCCGTCAACATTTTGATGGTTTGTTGTTTGTCCCGAAAAATCCTCAAAATCCAGGTGTATCCTTTCTTAAAATGTACTCAACATTTTAAGAAAGGATAGATACATATTGTTCGCGGGTCCAGTTCAATCTCGATCGCAAACCTTGTGGGAGGTGGATCGGTACTCGACGTCGCCTTACCATCCCACGTATGCCAGAAAATCCATAATCTTAGGTCGCGGGTTATGAAGAAATAAGAGAAACGAGTGAATTCTCAATAGTATACTTAATCTCTCTACTTATTCACTAAACATGGTTACAAAAATGGCGTCCTCGCCGGTAACAAACAATAATAATGACGCGTGCGCTACGCACCGCGCTCGCCGCCGAACAGGGCGGAAGGAAGTAGGAAGCGCGCCCGCGTCGACGCGCGCTAGTGATGTCCACGAATAGTGATGTACAATTAGTTGCATGAACACATATTAAGTATTTGCTGACTCGACATTCTCTGTCTGACTTTTTAAACCTTCCCTTTATTAGAAAAAACAATTGTTTTAATACTTCAGGAAAATATATAGTGTGTCCCGCCAAAAAGTACATGATCGATCAAGCCGCTGTTTCGAGGCGCAGCAGTCGACGAGTCAACATCTCCTGATGATGCTCTATGGAGGTGCGAAATACGTGTCGAGTGTGGTTTGCTTGCATGTGGTATGCTTCTTATTGCATCCCTTCCGCATGTGCATATATTTACGGGCGGGAAGGCGGTGCTGCATACTGCATGCAAGATTGATCATCTCCTTTTTGGCATAATTAGCACTAGATATTTTCCTGAAGCATAATTTGGTATGGAATTCCGCAAATTAACGCCTGATTCCATTCTGTATACACATTTTTAATTTATTTATTAGTAATTATATAACGTGTAATTTAAAGGGTATATACATACCAATATATACAAATTTATAGAAATATATATATATATACATACATATATAGAAATTTCAATACATTGATACCAGAGACCGAATTTTTCAAATTAAGAAGAACGAAGAGAATTATCATTTTATTGGCAAGTGACGTGCCAAGTGATGACCCTCATAGTTCTGTGACACGTTTGTTATTATTGGTATTCAAGAAACATATGAAACCGATAATTTGGGGTCAATTCTGTAAGTCACTTATTTTGAGCTGAAACTTTGCATAGAAACTCCATACCAGATGTTGTCTTCAGTCCTTTTGGATAGATAAGGGGTTTCCGTTACACTTTGTAGATAGATAGCACAAATACTGACTAAGTGCTTTGTTGATCGAAAGGTCGCAAACGCGACTGCTGATTATGAGGTCTTGAGTTGGATTGTACAGTCAGGAAAAAAGTTCTATTTAGGTTTTATAAAAGAAATTTTAAATTAACCTCTCAAGGACCGCCATTATTTACGTCAACTATTAGTTGAGCCCCGCTGGCACACAAATTTTGTGCCAGCGGGGCTCAACTAATACTTGTTTACTGGCACGTTTTTGTGCCGCTGAGGCTCTAGAGGTTAAGTAGCAGCCCGGAGTTTGGAAGCAGTGTGATAGCCCCGTGCATCAGAAAGCACGTTAAGCTGTAGTTCACGGCAGTCATTTGGACATCTTTGGCAGTCACTACGGGTAGTCAGAAGCCAGCAAATATGACAGTGGCCCAGCCGAGGGGTATCGTTTTACCCAGCTTCTGGGTTGTTGAGATCAGGTAGGCTGCATTTGGTTAGACTGCAAGCTGACGTAATTGGGTAAAAGCTAAAGAGATAATGTTACCGCAAATACATTTCGCACTCTTAGAATGAAAGTGACCTAACTCTAAATTCGTGTAATTTCAGGTTTTGATGTAAACTGGCCTGAAACGTTACTCTGAATTGCCGTGGAAACAGGGATCTGAATTACGAGTTATAAAGAGACAGCTTATACATTTGCCACTTGAGATATATGAATATAATTTATTCAATGCTGCTTTATTACTGCTTAAATCCAAAAAATACTATTTTTTGAGTTTAGTGCCTTTCATTCTGAGAGTGCGATTTGTATCTCATTTTTATGAAGGCAGTCTAACTTCCAATTACTGCTCACAAAACTGACTTACAAAACAGATTTTCTTAAACGCTCAGATAACCAATTACATAACCCAACTAATGGACCATTTCCTATTCAAATCTAAATAAAATATCCCGAGAAAACCAGTCCCCATACCACCAGAAACATTTTAAAAACCACAGTGAAGAAAAAATCCGCATTAAACGAACATTTTCTACCGGTTAAAATAATTTATGTGGTTCCCTAAAAGAATTCCAAATAAAATATTTACTGTCCGTCCGTCAGTGAGATCGTAAAACGGCTAGAATCGGTAAGAAACGAAATTAGAAAAGCTACAGAGTTCTAAATTAGTAAGACAAGATTTATGGGCTGAGTTAATATCTAGACTGGTAGGGTAGTGTACCGAAAAAGTTTATATAGTAACATTGAAATGGGTTTTTAATAGATTAAGCTTTTAGAGCAGTGGTGGCCTAGTGGTTCTGAGTCCGACTTGCGTCTTGCAGGTCGTGGGTTGAAATTCAGTCAGAGTAATTTTACACTTACTTATCACTTCATGTAACTTACACCTCTGCTCACAAATTGGTTACTTTTGACTGGAACGTTCACGCGTGTGTATTGCACATTCGAGCGTGTGGCACCCATGGGCTGCAGCTAAAAATCAGCGTTAGGTGGTGATACTTAGGGTTGCCACCTGACATTATGCTGAGCTGAGGCCCTTTTGGCACAATATTGTTTTTTATTTTTAATGTTGAATATAATGTGTGTTTCTTATTTTTATGTGCCAATGAACGCAATTTTCTTTTCTTTCCTTTTCTTTTCTTTAGGACCAAAAATCCAAAGACATGTGATGGATTACGTTTTGGATTTTTTAGAAGAGAGAGAGAGATGAGATGAATAAGACTTATCTTTAAGAGATGTAATAAGACTTGCGAGTTGCATATCGGGGTTTCAAACCCAGTCAGGCACATTCTACGTTGTGTTATTTGAATTATCTTCAATGCTCTAAAGTATATAAAGGAAAACATCTTGAATTACCTGCCGGAATCTGTTTCCTGATAGCTATAACCTGGGGCTTTAAAGTCATGACTCATGAGTGAATAGGTTACTTCTAGGTAAGCGTGCTTCATCTTCGATCACATCATCACTTACCATCAGGTGAGATAGTGGTAAAACGAGAGCCTAGCCTTTTATAATCAATAAAAAATATATCCGAATATATTTTAAGTTGAAGTAAGTAGAATAATATTTTATATTATTTATGATAAATACTTTATTTCTACACTTACTAGCAAATAACACTGTAAGCAAATGACTAGGTTGTCATAAAAGAAAAGGGGTGAATCTGCGGTAAGATTTAGTCGAAAAAATCTTTGTAAAATTTTCCTACAGACGGTTATCAAACCGTAATATTAACATTTACGAGGTCACTGAAACGAATATGGAAATGTTCCATCATTTACAAAGAATCTCGTTATGTTTTTATTACGTGCAATTTCACATTCGTTGACGCGTGTACATTGTACAGCTATGATGTTTTTAAATATTAAAGGTCGTGAAAACGGAACTGAGATGCCGGTTTTATTGAATTTGTTCGTATTGATGTCTTCTAAGAAAAGGCTAATGGTTTTGGGACTACATGTTTGCTTTTGTCCTCGCAGTTTATTTTGGAGATGCTTGACTGAGATAAAATAGGGAATATGCTAGGTTAGCACATATTGTCAGACTCTTCAATTCAATTAAGTTATTTTACACACATATAAGTAAATTTTTGGAACGCACGAAAAAAGGGGTGAACCCGAATATTGAATATTCAAAATGAAATAACTATCTAATTAAATATTAGTTAATCTGAAATAAAATATTTTTTTATTTTTATTGATAATAGGTTCGCGTTTGACCACCATCTCACCTGATGGTAAGTGATGCTGTGGTGGAAATGGAGCACGCTTACTTAAAAGTAACCTATTCATTCTTGACTTAAAGATCCCTATACCCTGTTTTTTAATCTCAGAGACAAAGTTGACATTACGACGATTGCCAGTTTTTTACAAATCTTAAATAGTGATGTGCCACTATCGAAACTTAACGTTGATAAAATCAAGTATCGGTTTTTAATACGTTATCCTGAAATAATGTGTAGATGCTAATTTAAAACTGGAAATACAAAATTAATAATGTAAGATATCTATATACCTGTAATTAATTATGTTATTAAAATCATAATTAATTACAGGTATTCGTTAATCAGATTCAAATAATGACTCCATTTCTTAGGAATATTCTGAATCATCAGAATCACCACCTATTTCTATCAGTAATGTCGTCAACTATATGGCCCAGATGACACAAAACACACAATAACTACCGATTTACACAATAAATACCGATTTATTACAAGCAGGTGGGACCCAATCGAACATAGGTATCTAAACTATAATATTATAAAGTGGAAAAGTTTGTTTGTTTGTTTGCTTGAACGCGCTAATCTTCGAAAGTACTGGGTAGATTTGTATGCAATTTGGTATGGAAGTAGCTTGAAGCTTGAGGAAGGTTATAGGCTACTCTTTACGCGACTGCAAAAAAGGAGAGTTATGTTTTTACCGTGATAGAATCCACGGGAGCGAAGCCCCGCGTGAGTACTAGTATATTTATAAAAATGGGATGGGTCACGCACTTGTCACTTTTTTAAATAAAATGTGCTTGTTTCTTTCCTTTCAGTTGAGCAGTCAGGATTTTTTTTAAATTACCTTTTATTTTAAATATGTTAAAGATTTCACAGATTATTTAATTCTTGCTAGGAATTGTGGTCTTGAAGTGTATTTAGAAGTTTATTCGGATCAACTGCACAAATAGAGCCTTCTAGTGTCCTTACTCTGCTCAATACAATATATACCTTTTGTAAATAAATTAGAAGTTAGATACA
Source organism: Tholera decimalis (assembly GCA_943138885.2). NCBI lineage: Eukaryota > Metazoa > Arthropoda > Insecta > Lepidoptera > Noctuidae > Tholera > Tholera decimalis. The sequence continues at coordinate 9,250,145 of OW964571.2, forward strand.
TCCCAGCTAAGGTCGTCCCTTGCAGTTAATATTGGTGTCGGGCCGGGTCAATGAGAGACTATTCCATACAATTTTATAGAATTAAGCGTCCACCGATGTCATTGTCGGTATCGGTGCCGGACCGGGCCGGCCAATGAAGAAACGCCCAATATATTGTTACTATATATTTATATACCCAGCATAATATAAGCGGCAGTATCATCACAGGGTCAGGGACAAGCCAATAAAATCATCTCCACCTTCACCAACTGAAGGTACACCGACTTTAGCTGGCCTATAAAGTTATCAAATACCAATATTATAAGTCAAGGAATAAGGAAATTATTGCAACTTTATCCTTTCTTTAGGGTTACGATTTTTATATAAAAAAAATTATGTAAAAAAGACCTATTCAACTATCATTGAATAGGTCTTTTTTATAAAGAAAACTCGCAATGTGGGTATAATTCACATTACTAGCAATCTTGTTGACCCCTCTAACTAAGCTATAAAAACATACATTATAAATAAGTGATTTACTTGTATAAAACTAAATAGAAATTAAATATCATATAAAAAAGACTACACTAAAGAAAGGATAAAAATCGGCAAACTATATCAAGTGGCATATCTCCCACTTGATATAGTTTGCCGATTTTTTATAATTAACTGTCATTTCTCTAGTGACACTCGCATAGTTAAGACGAATTGATTAACGTGAGAATTATTCAAATCGGCCCACGCGTTTGGCCTGTACATCACCACATAGGTACAAACATACATACTTACATACATACACAGACTGTCAATCACATTAACCTCTTTTGCGTCGCGCAGTCGGGTAAAAAGTTACGATTCAACAAACCGGTATCGTTTGTACAACACTGCGCAAAAGAGCGGGCAACATTATTTCTAAACTTGACATTTGCATGTGTCAATTCTGTCTCTGAGATTAAAAAACAGGGTATAGTTTATAGCTATCGGGAAACACAGACTCTGGCAGGGAATTCCACTCCTTAGCCGTACGCACAATGAAAGTATTTCCAAAACGTTTAGTGCGTATGGGTGGGATGTCCACCATGTAACGATGGAGCATCGCCATTTGTCTTAAAAAAAAAATTATCCACAAAAGCTAACAGAATTATACAAAAGTACCTATGTACAGTCACAGACTATAATTGATAAGCCACTTTCAAGATTTCCAATTTTGCAGTTTTATACATTCACGAGATTACACGATTAAACACGAACTCAAACCGAATGCTCGGAAACAAAATGACTAATTACTAATAATCGGAAATAGTCTTATCCATAGAGGTTGAAAAATGACTTTATACGTTGTCAATGATAAATCCATACAACGGTGCTTACGTGTATCCCATCTATTTGATACTGACCTCCTTTGAAATAGTCCTCATTAAATACTCTTTATTTCTGAAATCCTATCCGAAGACAGAGTGACAGTTGAAATGTCGATGTCAGAAAAGATTTGGGGACGACGAATTTTGGTGAATCGTAGCCGTAGTTATTAACGCGAAAATGCCAGCTGCAATTTCTGAAGAAATTCGCTATAGAATCATAACAATGCATCAGCAGGGTCTGAGCATTCGTGCAATTTCGAGAGATCTGCACTTGACGGTGAGCTTATTCACTCAATCTATATGATTTGAATTTTTTTTAAAAAGGTATATATCCATTAACTTGAAATTTGTTATTTTTTTAGCGAAACACCGTTTCTTTGTGGGTAAGACGATACGCCGAAGAAGGACATATAAATGATCGTCGCCGAAACAACCATCGCCCTTCTGCAGTAAGCGAAGCTCAGAGAACTGAAATGCTCCGCGAATATGAAGTTGATGGATTTATACCAACGCAGCGTTACGCGGAACGTTTTGATGTGAATCCCAGAACCATCCGAAGGCATCTTCACTCAATGAATTTGCATCATAGGATTCCTGCCTACAAAGTCGATATGACAGACGCTCATAAAACCGCACGTGTAAATTTCGCACACCGATTTTAAAATTTCGATTGGTCATCAACTATTTTTTGTGATGAGAAGTCATTCCAATCAAGCGATCATGGCCGCTTACACCTATGGTGATATAACAGTTCACGGTATGATGCAGATAACGTCATACCAAATAGGGAATCAGGAAGGATAACTGTTAATATGTGGGGTTGGATGAGCTCCGAAGGTGTAGGCGAGCTTGTTCAACTACCACCTCGTGCAAATGCCGTGAACTATATAAGGATTTTGGAAGATTTTATGCTTCCGTCTGTAAGGATTGTGTATCCACAGCACGAAATGGAAAATATTAATTTTGTTCACGATAATTCTGCCATACATCGAGCAAGGACTGTCAGGACCTGGTTTGAAGCACATCCAGACATAACGGTGATTCCATGGCCAGCTAAATTCCCGGACCTGAATCCCATAGAAAATCTGTGGGGTTTAATGGTACAGCGATGGGATCACCGTAATGAACGAAGAAAGGAAGATCTGGCTCAACATTGTCAAGAAGTATGGGAGAACATGCGAGGGACTGATATTTGCACTCGTCTGGTTAGCTCCATGCAATCACGACTGCAAGCTGTAATAGACAGCCAGGGAGCATTTACAAGATATTAAGACAGTCCAACAGTTTTGATTCTTATTATACAAAATAAAATAATTATTCAAATAATATAGTGTTTTTTTGCTTAGCACATTTTATGACATTTATAATAGCTAAAACGTAAACTCTTTAGCAGAAATAGCAAATAAAACTTCTTGCAAGATGGCGGCAGTTAGGTGTTATCTATGTTTAATACATAATCATAATTATCGTGAACGTCATCTTGGACGCTACGCGTTCGGATAAAATCGTGGTTTCGAGTTTTTCCGATGTCTAAATTATACCAACTATAATTTCTCCGTACACCAACGTTACTATGGCTACGCTAAAACAATTGTCGCTAGGTTACGGTTTCTAAACCTGCAATTCGTCGACTTTAGGTAGTCACTCTGTCCCTCAGAACAATAACCTATTGTTCTGAGCTCTGTCCTGTGTACGAATATAACCGATTAAACCCGATTTGCATTACACGGCTAAAATACGAATGGTGGCAAGTGGCTCATCATTTATAGTCCGTGACTGTACCTATAAGTAATGAATACATACACTTTGTATCATCCTAAATATTTTAAAGTAAATGTAATTTTAAGGAGGAATAGTACATTTTAGAGAGATTACTTAAATATTATAAATTAAGCCCGTTTCATAATCTGTATAACACACTTGCCTCCTAGACTATGATAACCTGTGTCTTAGGAGACAGAACTATTCTAACTAAACATCATATATATTTTAAAAAAAAAATGTTTATTTGGTATTTTATTTTTAGGTAGGGCCACTTGTAGATCAGCACACTAAGGCTGTGAGTCTACTTAACCGGACTTGGCACACAGACACACAATGTAGAAACTAAAGATAATGAGACTTAACTTAGAGTCACAAGATTGCATGTGAAATAAGATAAGATGATGACTGTCAATTATTACAATACCAAAGTAGTTTCTTATGACCTGAAACTGGTAAGGTATTAAATTATGTTTTACGAACAAATAACAGAGACCTATTCTAACAAGATACCGCGCCCCGAAACAAAATCACTACAGAAACTGGGTAGGTTTTTTGGTTAGTACAGGTCTGCTACTCTCTTCTGCTCCACCCAGAGCAGAACTTTTGTTTTTTTTTTTTTTTTTTTTTTTTTTTTTTTTTTTTTTTTTTTTTTTAACTAGTCGTTTGATGACTTACACCCCAAGAAAGAAAGACTAATACCGACGTCCATGCGGATTAAATCGCTAGCAAAAGCTAGTAGGTTCTAAAATCCAGCGTAAAAACTTTACTCAGACCCAAAAATAATGTATTTCTAAAACCATATAAAATGAAAACCCTGTGAAAATTTTATGAAACACATTAAAAGTATTGGGAATGGAATACAAACTTCTGGTAAAATCGGGTTCGATCGACAAACAGGATAATCCGAAAAGTTTACAAATTAATTTGCAGGGAATCGTCGAGTTTTCGTTGTAAAATGATTTATCTGGTCGGGGCTATCAGTTTTATTTTGAGGGTTACGGAGAAATATTACGTAACGCTGCCTTGTTGGTAGAGTGGTCGCAAGCAAGACTGCTGATCTTGAGGACTTGGGTTCGACTCCCAGGCTGGGCAAAAAGTGCTATTGGGTTTTCTATAAGGCATTTTTGGCAGTAGCCCAGAGATTGGAAGTCAGTGGTGTGAAACCTCTGTGCCATTTGTACATCTTTGGTAGTCGTTACGTGTACTCAGGAGCGAGAAATTCTGACACTGGCCTGGTCGAGGGATGTCATTGTACAGGGTTGTTTATTTATTTAAATACTGTAACCTTTCTAGTAATTACAGTTTTGTGCCGTTTGGGATCGAAACGCTTGGGTCATGGGGCCTGAGTGCGCGTCTCCTTTATAATGAATTATCTCGCCGGCTGATCGATTCCTTGCGTGACCGGAGGGCTGGCTCGTTCTTTGCCCAAAGAATAAGCATTGCCATACAACGTGGCAATGCTGCCAGTCTTTTGGGTACGTTTCCGGACGACAGCGATGTGGAGGAGTACTTTGAGGCCTAAGCTTGTTTTTTTTTTATTTTATTTTTTTATGTACCTAGTTAGGTTTAGCAGTGTTTTTTTTTTTGTTTTAAATTCAATGTTTTTTGTAAAATTATTATTAAATATTGATATAATTGAACAAAAATAAAAATGACACTAAATATGTGGAAGACAGATAGGTCGAATATTCGCGTTCTACGTGAAGCGACTCCACGTAAAACTCTCGGCTAAAGCCGGTTAAACATGAAGCCGACTTTAACATTGTTAAAAAATGCCTAAGCAGATGAAAATGACTGTAGTCTTATAGTTAAGATTCGATTCAATTTCAGGGACAAGAATAGTGTGATCGTCGTCGTGTCGGAAACGTACATCAACTCCTGTAGTCAGCAATGAACAGTCCACGCAGGACAGGATATGAAGTACCTTAGTGCGATTGTTCCTACAAGATACCGTGGCCCCAAAACATAAGAGCAGTGAAGAAACAAGGTGGGTTTTTAGTCAGTAAAAGTCTGACACTTTCGCTCCACCCAGAATGGGTCGAGTTACTAAATGATTCTCCCACCGAAAAAAAGGGCTGAGCCATTAATAAAATAAAAAAATAAAATAAAATAAAATAAAAAATATTTATTTCAGATATACGGAATCCATAGAATGTTAGTACAGTAGGAACTTAAAATAAGTGTTAGTAAGAAAAATAAAGAATGCAAGAAAACTATTATTATTTTAACATATGGGTCGTGACCCAGTGTTGGACGTACCGCGTGTCCAACCTATCAGCTATAACGGCCAGGATGCTGTTGGTGCTGGCGCGCAGCCTGCAGAGCGCCGCGGCGTATCGCTTGCGGAGCACGGCATGGAAGCCGTCTACGTGTGCGTCCGCGAACATACCCGACGCACTGCACCAGCGCGGCAGCCCCAACAACGCCCTGAACGCGTTGTTGTACTGGACGCGCAGAGCGCTAAAGGAAAGCTGGTTTTGTTTGAAATAATAAAATGAAATAATGCGGATGGAACGAATGAGTATGGTAGCGATGTCTAATACTATTTTTCCACAAGAAATGGAGCATACCAGAAGAATGTGCGCAATGTTCAAGCAAACGTCAAGTCAAGGCAACAGGAAATCTATATATATAAAAGAAAGTGTTGTTAGTTATACTATTTATAACTCAAGAACAGCTGAACCGATTTGGCTGAAAATTGGTAGGGAGGTAGCTTAGAACCAGGAACCATTTTTATCTCGAAATTCTAACGGAATCGGGATTTACGCGGGAAAAACCTCCCACCGAACGAAGTTGCGGGCAAAAGCTAGTATTCAATTAAAATGACCGTCTAAGTTTTTTTAACAACTTTATAAGTTTTATTAATACCTCTAAGCAAGCCTAATTACAACTTAGCAACATAAATATTTTGTAAGCAAAACGCGGACTTACAAGGTGAAACTATAAAGGCTTCGTGTTTGACTACGGAATCGTAACATATCACATCACTGCATAATTCGCAAATGATATGCGGCTAAAACGTTTTGCATTTAATAACACAATGATTTCTCTTTAAATATGCAATCCTAATGGATTGCATACGTATGCATGATTTTAATGCGTAATACAGTAATCTGTATTACGCATTGAAATCATACATACGTACAATTATGTACGTACCCGTTAAATTAGGAATTAGTTCCATGAATCTATTCATAGAAGGACGAGATATCTATGTATAATATCCATTAATCCCAGTCTGCCAATCGATTCACAATAAATAACTATTAATTTGAAGAACTCGCAACTCAATAAAACAGCAATAAGAACGGGAGTAGTCATTGTATGAATTCGTTATTTATTTATTATCTGTTATGAGAGTCATTACTATTTATTTGAGTCACGTTTTTGTGTATAAACAAGGTACAAGTAACAAAATAACTGTATAACAGACACATAACATTAACGTCCTTACCTTGGTATTGTTCGTCATATCGTTGACCGCCTTATATCTATATTCTAAGTTGAGGTATACATTTTCTGACAAAGCTTGCACTGTCTGGACAGGCCCACTCAAATCCGTGTGCATGTTTCCTCAAAAGATCGCCCCAGGCATACAAGTTTCTCATATGATTTGACCAATACAGATTGTAAGGACTTTAAAGAAACTGACCTCTGAGTGTGTTTCAGTGTTTCTTCTCAGGGTAGTCAATTAGGAAACACCGGGTTTTTTTATGGGTGGGAAAATTATCAGATGACTCCGCTGCGGGTGAAGCGGAAGGGACTGTCAAACTTCCACTGACTAAATACCCACTCTGCTCCTTCTGCTGCCCTAGCAGTTCGGGGCTGCGGTATCTCGATAGAACATTTCCGCAACCCCGTAAGTTTGGGAAAATCGGGCCCGTCACCGGCTGCATCTTGTTTAAATTAATGGAAAAAATTAACCTGTAAAAGTATTATTTAACCAACTTGCAAAATAATGATCATGATAAATGTTTATTTTTGATAATGAATTGTACAATGATTTGAACAAAAACTATTGATAATATTCCACCAAAGAAGGTTTTGATTAAGCAACGTTAAAAGTGACTTTAAGCACTAACAATGTTACCCGAATCATTAGCATGTTCTCGACAAAAAACGTACGACAATAAAAACGTGGTCTTTCAACACCTATGAAAAAATAAACATTACCTATCTCCATTCTGAATAACGGGCTTCTGCCTCTTCTTTTGGTTTATTGCCTCCGTAAATTTTTGTAGGTTGGAAATGGTCTGAGGGAATCTTTGTACAGATTCATCGCATTTTTACAATAACACCTACATAATTTATCAACCACGTGTAATTGGCTGTTTCTGACATTATAGTTGCGATATTTTTTTCCTGAAAGTAAATAAATGTAAAACTATAGCTGTATGGATGAATGTGTAGAGGTTTCTAAGTGAACAATTCTACGAGTGAATCGGTTACTTCTATGTAAGCGTGATTTATCTTCGACCACATCCTTGCTTACCATCAGGTGAGTTGGTGCTCACACACGAGCCTATAATCAATTTAAAAAAGATGCAAAAATGACAGTCGAGACCCTTAACATGCCTTCCAGGGCACGAAGTATTATAGATATTATGTTAACCCACCCATGGACAATCCCTCTTCAAGCACTGCTTAAACTTAATCAACCGGTGAGGCTGTTATTACTTCGTCGCCACGAGCTCTTACTGAATAAAAAAAAATATTAGCACAAAATCGAACCGACTTCCATATCAAAACACTACAAAGCCAAAAATAACTTTAATTTCGGTAGTCGGTGTTATTGGTTTTTTAATTATTTTTTTTTATTTAAAAATAGGTTCGCGTTTGACCACCATCTCACCTGATGGTAAGTGATGATGTGGTCGAAGATGGAGCACACTTACCTAAAAGTAACCTATTCACTCTTGACTTAAAGACTCCTAGGTTATAGCTATCGGGAAAAACAGACTCCGGCAGGGAATTCCACTCCTTAGCCGTACGCACAATGAAGGTATTCCCAAAACGTTTTGTGCGTATGGGTGGGATGTCCACCATGTAACGATGGCGCTTCGCCGTTTGTCTCGTAGTCCGATGATGGAACGGGCTTGGTGGAATTAGATTGTGTAATTCCATCGCACACTCCCCGAAATGTAACCGATAGACTTGCAACTCGTCGTCGATGTTCAAGGCTCTGGAGCTTTGACTCGACCAGTGCATCGTTGCCAATGAGTCTCTTGGCCCGCTTCTCGATAGACTCAAGCGCGTCCAGTTGGTATTGGTTGGTTTTGTATTTTCTTTTTTTTTTTCACACCACCTTCCGAAATTAAAGTTATTTTTGGCTTTGTAGTGTTTTGATATGGAAGTCGGTTCTATTTTTTGCAAAAAAAAAATTTTCACGCATTTTAGTGGGTTGGTTTGTAATTTATCTAGTTACAAAAGCCATAATTTCAACAACTTATCACCTTTTACAAAATCTGGGGGCACGGTAGTGACCCTGCCAAGTCGAGCGCAAAGCAAACACTGCCGTACCATCCTTTTCTGGAACCATTTCGGCGTATTTTCAGGCCCCTACTTGGGGACATCTGGATAGATTTAGAACGCTGAAATTATCGTTGTCTAGTAAGCTACCAGCATACATTTAAACCACAAAATTTCATGTTTGTAACTTGTTTATTTCCTAAGTTATGCAAAAGCAAAGTTGTACTATTTCGACATATATAGACTCACTGATCAGATCATCAAAATAGAACTAGTACTTCCCATAAACCTAGAGAGCTGAAATTTGGCATAGAGGTAGGGTTTACCTCTATGAAGGAAAAACTGTCAAAACTAGGATCATGGAAGATCTGGAGTACCTTATGACCCTGAGGAGAAACCGTAACAGACCAGCCAAACTATTGAAATTATAGTTGTGGAATATTATTATATTATATTATCAAGCATGGTTAGCCCTTTCTTTTGAAATTAAAAAATTGAAGGTCTGAATAAAGGATTTCTTTATTAATATAGTTAGATTTTATGTGACTTGGCCGTTGACTTAACTAGTAAAAGTGCATAGAGTATGTTCAACGGCCGGTTACATAAAATCGAACTATATTAATAAAGAAATCGCAGTAAAGATCCTTAGACTTGGGTTCGCTTTGCTTAGAGATTTCATTATTTTTTATAGAGAAACTAGCAGCTTAGGCGAGACTTAGCTAATTTTTTACAGGATGTTTTTGGTGGGATATTGCTTTTCCCGATGCATAGCCGTTAATTTTGGAGGAGTTCTCCTGGTACTTGACCATCAGCTCTACATCACCATATGCATTGTGACGAGCATAATGTGCTTAACATCCGTACTCAAGTAATGGAATCGCAATCCACGAATATATACTTATTATTGAGTAGTTTCAGTGGCCATCTGTGGTCTTCATCATCAGTTCAACTTCCCCAAATGGTACTTTTCGAAAGCAACTGCTCAAGGTACTATAAGAAATATCAAAAACGCTATAGGTGTGCCTATAATATTTGAAGAGTTCCCTTGATTTCTCCAGGATCCCACCATCAGATCCCGATTTCGTAACAATGAGACTAACTAGAAAGTATACCCTTTCAAACGCAAAAAGAATTTTCCAAATCAGTCCAGCCGTCTCCGAGTTATGAGGTAACATACATAAAAAAAAAGTTTAAGACGAACTGAGAACCTCCTCCTTTTTTGAAGTCGGTTAAAAACAGCGATATCACTATAAAATTCAACAAACATTTTATGTCGTCTTAGTACCCCTTTACCATCCACATTTCTTCTGTTCTGGACTGACAGTCAACCTTACCTCCATACGCCATATTGTTATCTTAAAGCAAAGGTATTATTTTATTATTCCTCAGATGTCGGGCTCAGGTCTGTTTTTCCGAGCCTCCTTTGTTTCCTGTGCGCCTAGTACTTTAATTATTCATTCTCGTTGGCAGCCTTAGCGAAGAAATGTTTAGTGATCTAGAGATGATGGAAAAATGATGTTTTCACAAGCTTTTTTATGAGGAAAATTGTAGACTTTTATTTAGAAATTGATAATATTCTCATTTAATTTTTTGAGTGCTTTATAGCACTATACAAAGTGTAACAGAATAAACGCAATTCCTGAAAGTAGTTGCTTCAGAATCGGCTTCTGAATCGAATTCCGTCATAAAAAATAGATGTTAAATTTTGACGAAAAAATCTTCCTCCATTTAACTTAAAATGGATACAGTATCATGACAAATTAATACAATCCTTAATTCAAGAAAATGCGCTCGTGTGCATGTCGGCTGCTAATATTGCATGAGTGTATGCGTCTGCGTAAGGATATTGTATGAAGTAAGGATAACTACTTTACCAATTTCAATTTATTTAATTACGGATGTTGTTTTAGACTTATAACTTAATATTCTTATTGGGGTATCTGAGGTATTGCGCTTAATCTGTTACACTGTTGTATAATTATAAAGTATTTAACTACGTATGTGTTATCAATACATATAATAATAAGGAAAAAAGTGTATCTGTAGATTGATTAGATTTTAATGGAACTTTTTTGAGCAATATTGTGAATCAGGTATATTTAAATTATTGATGTGCAATAAAGAGTATTCTATCTATCTCTGGCCTCGTCTGGACATCATATTATAGTCCTATTACTTTCGGAAACTAGAAAACCCAATGCAGAACTTTACTCGCGAGTCGCGACTGAGGCTGCAGGCAGATGCTAGTATACGATTTATTCTTTATTTCTGTCAACTTACTACGGCTAAGGAGTGAAATTCCCTGCCGGGGTCTGTGTTTCCCGATAGCTATAACTTAAGGGTCTTTAATACAAGAGTGAATAGGTTACTTTTAGATAAGCGTGCTCCATCTTCGACCACATCATCACTTACCATCAGGTGAGATGGTGATCAAACATGAGCCTATTACCAATAAAAAAATACTTGCCCCATAAAAACAAGTTATAAACAAACGTATTCATAACATATTGTAAACATTTAAAAACTAATTCACACGGAAAGACGATGGCGTCGTGTCGCGCTGCGTGGTGTTATTTTCCGCTAAATTACAACACGACACCAAATTATTAATACACGACGCCATTCTGCCTAATTTCCTGCTTAAGGAATGTCTCATCAGCTGGAAACTGCACCACAATTTAAAGTTCGTATGATGGCGCGATTTCAACTCCCTTATATACATATCATTTAAGAATATATTGTTTATGTTTTACTAGCTTCCGCCCGCGACTCGGTCCGCGTGGAAAAAAAGTCCCCCGGTTTTGAAACATTCTTCATTAGTGCTCAGCTCCAATTGGTCTTAGCGTGATGATTATAGCCTATAGCCTTCCTCGATAAATGGGCTATCTAACACTGAAAGAATTTTTCAAATCAGAACCGTAGTTCCTGAGATTAGCGCGTTCAAGCAAACAAACAAACAAACTCTTCAGCTTTATAATATTAGTATAGATTTTAACTTTTAATGTTTTAATTTTTATTGTGTTTACCTGAACTTGTATTATATTATTATGTCATAATGTTACTGTGCCCTGACAGAGTCCACAATTATCTAAAGTTGTCACAATTGACTTCAAGACTTCTGTAGCCACTTATTATTAACATTGAGGAATGCAAAATAAAATAAATATTTATTATTATTTATTTACAAACCAACGAAAAATTCCGACAGTTTCCCATAATATCGGTTTATAGGTTTCAATGTGGGCAATGAGACTTATTACAGGTATGTTTAATTTGAAAACACCTAAGTCTTAATGAAAGTTCAGTAAAAGGTAATTGGTAATTCTATTATACAAAAATTCTTCACGAACTAAACTATTTCATTTAACCACAGTTAATAGGAAAAATATAGATATTAGCTAAGTTAACGCTTGCTTAAACACAGTAATAATGTCGGCGTAGCACAAAGCAGTACGGCCTCAAACAACAAAAAGGTTATTATAGCTTATCTCATACTTGAGTTTATGAAACTACTGGTATGATAGTTACGAAACTTACGACAGTAGTTTTTTTCAAAATTTGTTTTTCCAACTAATTTTTGGTGGGTATTCTCTCGTAGGGGATTGTTAGCCGCTAAACCAACGCCGCCACTTCGTGTTTAGTTAGTTTTCGCTGATATGTATTAGTTTATCTTAATTTTTTTTGTAATATAATTTATAATATTACAAAAAAATTAAAGATTAAGAGACTTTAGTGTAATTATTTAATTTATTGTATAACTAGCTTTTACCCGCGGTTTCGCCCGCGTTAATTTACACGTTTTCAATCATTCTCCGTAAGCTTTTTTCCGGCGTCATCACAAAAACTTTCATCGCCTATTTTTACCCCCTTTAGGGTAAAATTTTTACAAACTTTGAATGTCGTATTTATTAATATCTAATCAAAAGTCTAAAAAATAAGTTTCAAGTTTTAAAAATGACGTAATACAAACTTTCATCCCATATTTCAACCTCTTACAGCCCTTTTTTCGCGTTAAAATGTAGCCTATGTCCTTTCTCAAGCTCTAGACTATGTTCGTACCAAATTTCATTTAAATCGGTTCAGTAGTTTAGGCGTGATTACGTAACACACAGACAGACAGAGTTACTTTCGCATTTATAATATGAGTAAGGATTATAAAAATATGTATTAGTTTATTGTTAGTTATTATGTATGTATATTTTTTCTACGGGCCTTAGTAGCCTGAAATAAATAAATCAATTAATTAACCGGACTTGCGAGTAGCTGTCTTAATTTGTGAATAACTTACTAGATTACACGCGAAAGGTACACCTTGTGGGCTACGGACCACGGGTTAGGATACCGCTAGGGGAGAACTTACGTGTTCAACTGCCGGGGTTTCGAAAATATTATAACGTGATACCGCTCTATCTCTCTCATTAATTATTTAATTTGTTATTATTAATATATGTCTTAACTTTTCATAATATGTATATACAACGTGTAACGGAAACCCCATATCTATCCAAAAGGACTGAAGACAATATCTGGTATGGAGTCTCTATGCAAACTTTCAGCTCAAAATAAGTGACTCACTGAATTGGCACCAAATTATCGGTTTCATATGTTTCTTGAATATCAGTAATAACAAACGTGTCACAGCACTATGAGGGTCATGACTTTCCAGGTCACTTGCCAATAAAACGATAATTCTCTTTGTTCTTCTTAATTTGAAAAATTCGGTCTCTGGTATCAATGTATTGAAATTTCTAATAAGTTCCACACATGTAGACATAGGATTACAAAACCCTTGCTATATCGTTTGTTATCATCCAAAGAAGCCATGCACTTGCTATGTATATACCCTTTAAATTACACGTTGTATATACATGTATATGTTTTAGAATAAATTATATTAATTTTGTATTTTATATAAGCAAATAGTACACCATCGACTACCCGCGTTATTTATTTTATCCTTCTGTGTCAAATCCATCCTAGGATTGTCTGTAAAAGATCGGTTTAGCGATATAAGACCACCCACTGTATCACACTATTTAAATTGCTAAGTTCTTATTTGTTTCCGTTATGGTGTAAAATAAAGAGTACCTATACTCGCTACCGCGACCCCGGAACGAAAGAATTGTTGAAGGAACAGCGTCGGTTTTTAGTCAGTAAAAGTCTAACAATATCTTTCGCTCCATCATTAATTTAATGATTTTCCCAACAGGTACCTATTGATATAATTCAAAATAAATTTTAAACTCGAAAAATACTTTAAAGTTTTAGCCCAATCACCTCATTTTTTGTATGAAAGTGAAGAATATCAATATTGAAACTCAGTGCAGTATATAATCAGCGTCATTTTGTTTGTTATGAACATCCTAAGACCTCATTACTACCCAAGGTTTATCACTCAAAGCATGATCACATGTCCCATAAACAAAATTCAAAAGCCAGTCTTTTCATAAAAAAAGGCTCCGACCCATCTCGTACAGGAGCTATTTGGTCGGCAGATGCAAGTTATCGCTACAGAGACGCTCTAAGTGTATAAATTATTAGGAAGGGTCCAATGGAATGAGGGACAGATGGGTTGATGCCTTGGTCCGTAGCCAGTATTTTGTTTTAATAAAGTTCACAGAATTGACTTGTCAAAAGAGGAGGTCGTTGCTGAATAACAGCCACACAGGTTAATCTATGAGGTTAAGCAATGTAACCGAGGTCAGCCTATGGATGGGTAGTCAACATATTTTTTTTTGTTGTTTACGTAGTAAGAAAAAGGTAAGGTAGATGATGACGAATTGACTCGTCAATCTATCGTATAGCAGACTAGCATCTTCTCAGGTGTATCGCGCGTATATCCCGAATGTGGAATTCCCCTGTGGGAATTCTTATACTAAAAAGTAATCTTAATATTATGCAAGAACACTTGGGCTGCTAAGACAAATCTAACGATACCTCAATTATGTTAATACGTTCAGCAATGCTGGAGATATGAGGTAATAAAGAATATTACGTACATATATACAAACATACATACATACAAGATACGCGCGAAAACCATAACCCTTCCTTTGCAGTCGGGTAAAAAGAACAGATTTATTAATTTCTCCGCGCAATTGCGATTCACACAAAATACTTATTAAAATGTACCTATAAATTATAAAAAAATAAAGATTAAAATGCGATTAACTACAAAGTTTTGTGTGTTTATCTTGTACTCATATTGTATATAAAAAGCATTCAGTATATTAATATTTCAATGAAATGAATATGCGATGCGTTGAACGCTCGATCAAACAAACATGAGTGTACGATATATTGAATGTTCGATTTATTAATCATTCTATATTAAGAATGTTAGAGTATTCCAGTGTTCGATTAATCAATATACATTAATAATATCAATTGATATTCGATTTTTTTTGCATGCGATTTGGCATAGTACAGAAGCCAGCACATCAAGCTACAACAATCTGTCAAATTTCTTTAATAGATTTTCAACTTTATTGTTAAAGAAATTAGGTTCAAGTTTGATTGGGAAAATTTGACAGTTTCGGGTAGCTTCATGTGCTGGCGTCTGTACATCCCTTTATTTATGTTGTGTTTTTTTTTGTTTTTAAAGTGTACAATGTGTGTAGAATTCACATTACTACCAATCTTGTTAACCCCTCCAACTAAGCTAAATATGCTGGAGTGGGTTCACGGCAATAATTTAATGGGTGGGGTTCGAACCCGTGACCTCTTGGTCACAGCCGACGCCTTAGCCATTAGCCTATTGACGCTTCTCCCTTCGAATTGATATTCGATTATTTGGCATTCGATTTGTCATAGTACACCCCTTTATTTCTATTGTGTTAAAGAAGTACATCGATACATAACCCCTCACGTTCGGTACAAACAAACCATCGTGTAGAATGTATGAAAATGAAAGCGTTCCTCATCGGTATGGATGTCGTAAGCCGCTAACATCGCCCTGTATTTATGAGTCCCCGATAATTCCGAGCGTGTTGCGATGTTACAGCCGCATGTAGGGACATGATTGATGAGTTCAAACGAGTGCTAGTCTGCATTAATACTGCGGAGATGCTTGATTTAAACATTGTGTAGGATTAATCCTACACAATATTTAAGGCAAGCATCTCCAATTCACTATGAGCGGCCAGTTTTAAGTTTAATTGCAGAATATTCGGCAAAGATAAACAAAAGCTTGAAGATTGTCTGTAAAAGATCGCTTTTAGCGATAAGACCGCCCATTGTACCATTCTTTTTAGTTGTTAAGTCCTTATCTGTTTATGTAAAACTTTACAATCAAGAGTAAATCTATCTATCTAATAACCCACCAGCGATCATAAGGTTTTTTTTTTGATAATCTTGCAATGTCGAGCAGATGAGATGTGAGGTATTTGTGTGTTCGAGAGCTAAAACCCTTTTGGGAAAATCTCTACAGTACTTCATGTATCAGCTAGCTGTTCATTTTCAAAATATTCCGCCTTTATATCAGTCGACGCATTTCTTTTGGAATTATCCATTAGGTAGAGTAACAGACTCAATATGATATAGCATGTCACTGAGTGATAACGTAGCATTACAGAATTTTGAAAACCGGGTGAGTAGTTTCGATGATTACTTTCTACATAAAAACTAATTCACAAACAGTACTCCTTTATAATATAAAGTAGATATTGACATACTTGGTTTACGCCAAATTCGAGCAAGTAAATCCAAACAGTCGGAAAAATAATCCTCCGGGGTTGCGGGAAATACCGCGGCCCCCTATCGCAATAGTAACTGAAGGAGCAGTGTGGGTTTTTAGTCAGTAAAAGTCTGACACTCCCTTCCACTCACTCATAGCGGGTGGAGTAATTTAATGATTTTCCCACCCAGAAAAAAAGGGTGAATTAATCTTACAAAACTTTTACCTACTAAATAAAAGTGAGAACATAATTTCTGCTCAGAATACACGAAGAAATAAGACCAAACTGAAACGGGAAACAACACGAAGACAGACATATTACCTACGTTCATACATTCAAAGCCGACGAAGAAAGACATCTACATGAAAACGTGATGAATAAATGTACCGTGCTCCTATTTTAGACGCTGCGAATTATTTTTAGGATAAAGGAACACGAATTTGTTTAGTTCTCTTGGGAGCTTTGTGCTTTGAGGTGGCTTCGTTTAAAGAAGAACAGGCAGAATCTAATTTTGAAGCATCGAGGTTAAGCAACGCTTGTCTAGTTTAGTCTAGGGTTGGGTAAACATTTTAACATGGCGAGATCTTCCGAGTGGACTAAGTTATAGAATGGTTAAGGATATTTATGTAAGTACTTATTAAGACATTTATATTTCTCTTAAAATTGAGAATTAATATAAAAACTAAGGTACCTATTCATCGACATTCGGACCTAAAATATTTGTAACAAAGATTATTATAGTTATTTATGTATATATATGTACTTGTAATAAGATTTTTACTTTGAATATTTTATCTACTTAGTTTATTTTTTATGCAGCTGCCATGTTATCACTTCGCCACCCATGGTTGACTGGTATAGAATGCCTATGGCATTAAGTCCGCCTGTACTTTTTTGTTGCATAAAGTTGAGTAATACATAGAAACGCTAATGCAATAAAAAACCGACAATATATAATAAATTGTGAACAATGAAAGTTTATAATGAGGGTTCAGGTCTCACCGGAAATGAAACAGATTGTTGTTAATTGATTTCTGTATCTCCGGAACCATGCATCCTACGCAAAAACGGTAAATTGCAGGAACGTGATCAGCGCACCCCAAAATCTTTCCTTTTTTAGGGTTCCGTAGTCAACAAGGAACCCTAGTTTCGCCATGTCCGTCTGTCTGTCTGTCTGTCCGCAGTTTAGCTCAAAAACTATTGGTACTAGAAAGTTGTAATTTGGCATGAGTATACACGTTAATGGCGCTAAAAAAGTGGTGAAATAAAATATTGAAAAAAAAAAACAATTATTTAGGGTACCTCCCCTACATGTAAAGTGGGATGATATTTTTTTTTTTCGTCTTTCCCATAGTGTGGGATATCGTTGGATAGGTCTTTCAAAAATATTAGGGGTTTAGGAAGATCGTTTTTTGATTAAGTAAACCGTTTGTGACTTATCAAGCTTTAAAGTACCAATTTTCGTTAGAGTCAAGTGTCATCCCCCTCTACCAACTAAACGGTTGTAGTTAGAAATTCAAATGTCACGGCAGTAGTACCTATATATAACGAAACTTAAAGGAAAACTATCACACATAAGTGGGCTTTACAAGTTTACGAGTAATAGTCGACCAAATTGTATTTGACTCGAAAATTTCGAACAACTCCATAGAAATGTCGATAGATGGCGCTAAGCGTCAGTTGTATCGCGCTAGTTTCATATTGAATACGACACGCACTTGGCTGTTATAATGACTACGGAACCCTACACTGCGCGTGGCCCGACACGCACTTGACCGGTTTTTTTTTATTTATTTTTTTATAGGAACTGGCGTACCCTCGAACGCATTCTGAGCCAAAACTAGTACTAATACCTATCTACTTCTATAGTATAGTAGCCATAACCTGGGAGTCTTTAAGTCAAGAGCGAATAGGTTGCTTCTGGGCAAGCGTGCTTCATCTTTGACCACATCATCGCTTAACATCTGGTGAGATGATGGTCAACGTAAGCCTACCAAAAATTAAAAAAAAAACTCTTACGCGAACAAAGTCCCGAGCACCACATTCTACCGTATGCACTACACTATTAATGGTGCAGAGGAGACTGATTAGTTTCGTTTGCAACATTAATATTAACACAACCACTTCACCATGTGCCGTAGGTCTATGAAATAAACATTCCCATTTACTAGTAAGCGGTACAACTACGTTTCTCCAAAATCTACGTTAAATAATTTACACTAAGCTAAAATCTTACACATCATACACTTGTTACTCTTGTGTACATAATTATTACTAACTACAATGAGTCGGATATTACATGAAGACAAAAATAATTGCTCAAAACTCACTATTATGCTACATAATTATGTACATTAGCGAGAAACATGTGTGGAATTAATATGTTTAACCATCACCCCGCTACTGTAATGAGTTAATCAATTTATTATGTACATAATCTGACACGTTTTATGAAAAGTTAAAAGTAAAGTGATAGACAAACACAAGTAAAGAATTTTAGTTTAAGAGTATAGTCATATTGAAGTTATATTGATTACTAGCTTTTGCCCGCAACTTCGTTCGCGTGCGAGGTTTTTCTCGCGTAATTCCTGATCCCGTAGGAATTCCGGGATAAAAATATTCTATGTCCTTTCCAGGGTCGTAAACTATTCCCATGCCAAATTTCATTTAAATCGGTTTAGCGGTTTAGGCGTGAAAGGGTAACATACAGACAGACAGAGTTACTTTCGCATTTATAATATTAGTATGGATAATAATATTCCGGGGCCTGTTAGAATAATTCCAAAAATGGGAAAATTTTAAAAGAATCTCCATGATCTATTAGTAAACAATTATTGCTACTACTGTATAAAATACTTCCTGTTTGACAAATCACTGCTCCAATACATTCCCCTTCGGTCTTGATGCGTTCAGTGACCCACTGATATGTGTCTACGTAATTGTTTTGTTTTATTTTTATATTTTTCATATCAATTTGAAGTAAAAGTGTTTTAATATGATTTAATATAATATGTAAGACCTGTATCATTGTACTACCTATGATCCACAATAAAAGATTTGATTGATTGATTGAAGCGTGAAGTGTGAAAAACCAATCATTGCTTTTCACACTTTTTACTCGTCTATCCTCTTTGAGGGCGTTGTTAGCGGCTTACAACACCCATACCGATGACTTTTTTCGTTTAAGATTCAGGTAATAGTGAAGTAAAAGCATTAATTGCTTTTTCACACTTTTTACTTCAGTTAGAGTCGTTACGGGTAATCAGGAGCTATAAAATCTGACATCATTCTTGCCTTAGGCAAGTATTGTGTTACCCAGCTGCTGAGTTGTGGAGACTGCTCGGAAAATGCCTTATTACTTTTTAAAGTTTGACAGAAAAGACGTCATTACTGCAGTATAAATCTGCGGGTCGCAAATGTGTATGAGAATTCATTACTAACGTACTGGAGACACTGGAAAGGGGGGAATAGTGTATGAAAATCCATTACTAACGCGCTGTTTTTTTTTTTAATTAAGTCCAATTCAGTAGCTAACTTAAAAGTACTTATAATGCCAAAAGACAAGAGACAGATTATTATTATTATTATTGGGTAAATGAGTAGTTTTTCTTAGTCCTAGACTAGTTTTAAGCTACATTAACGGGCCAAGCTAAGTCAGTGTAGCGTAATGTGTGTAATGATGATATTGTGTCGTTATTATGTGTAGATATTTCATTTTCGTCGATTTGCATGAACTTCCTTACTATTCTGCAGGTGTTTAAGATTATAGCTTTTTGGAGAGTAATATAAATTGAGTCTTAAAATCTATAAGTTTAAGGCTATGGTGGAGGTGATTAGGTATGACACCCGTAGTGTAGACAACAATGGGCACCACGTAAACTTTTTCTTGTCTCCAAATGCAGTTCATTTCTTCTTTGAGTTTAGCATATATACTAATTTTCTCACTGATATTTTTTTGTAGATTATGTGATTATTATTAATATTCTCTCTTATTTTCCTGGTAGGTATAGTATAAAGTTCCCAACTCGTGTGTATTAAGGCCCTCAGCTGTGCTTCTACTACTAACTACACCCTCGCTGGTAATCGGTCACTTTCTCCCCTCGATGAACAATGTACTATTACTATCACTTGCTAGGTACTTCATATGAATTAATTCATTTATTATGGTATGTAACACTTTTTCTGAAGGTTTAGGAGATTCCCCTGTGAGATGCGACGTCATTAACCTCAACGTATGCCTGTCGGCTAGTTGTCTTGCTAGATACATTCATGGGAACGGCTGCTACTACCACCTCATAAGGTGTAAACCCCCCCCCCCCCCCCCCCCGGTAAACAGGCCTCTTCTCTTTTTTTATTTTGATTTTTTAAATTGATTTTATGCTTGCGTTTGACCCCCATCTCAACTAATTGTAAGCGATGATGTGGTCGAAGATGAAGCACGATTAACTACCTAGAAGTAATCTATCCACTCTTGACTTATAGATCAGATTATATTCTTTATTCAATAAAGAATATACTATGTTTTTTTTATGAATTTATGTAATAACATAATTCACCTGAAGAAACGATCTTATCCCAAGTGGTTTCATTTACTGTATCTAAACTTGCAAAACCAATTAACAAACCTGACCGGTGCGGACTAATTCTGAGAACCAAACCTAATTAGTGGTATTATCCTCCAATATCTCAAACTGGCCATCTTGGGATATAACCATTGTCTTGAACAAATACAAACCCAACTACTGTTGCTATGTTCGTATTACAAGAAAGGAGAATATTGAAGTTGACATGAATGAATGTGACCAAACGGTTTTCAGAGAAAATCGTTTCGAAAAAAAAATCATTTATTCATTTATTAAAACTTTATGCAATACAAAGGCGGACTTAATGCGTTAGACATTCTCTACCAGTCAACCATGAGTGGTGAAGAGATAACATGGCAGGTGCATAAAAAATAAACTAAGTAGATCATATATTTAAAGTAAAAGTTTTACTTCAAGTATGTAACTATATATATATAACAAAATAAACTTAAAAAAATTAGTTTTTAGTTGTTCATTCAAATACGGTAAAATTATCAAATAAGTCCTCCCACCCCGGGCAGGGTGGGAGGGACTGTCAGACTTTTACTGACTAAAATCCACGGTGTTCCTTCAATAACCCTTTACGTACCAGGGTCACGGTAATGGGATAAGTCCCACGACCCCGGCAGGCTTCGGCCTTCTGCAGGGGGGGCCTCGTCATGTTGCTGACGCTCTTTGAGGCGCGCTTGGAACACAACGCGCCGTCGACCCGGGCATGGTCCATGGTCGGACAGCGAGTCGCCCTTTACTCGCTGTCCGCATGCCCGCGCCTACGGTGGCCGGAGATCGTCGGCCGACGTCCGACGCCGTGGGCGTCTACCACTGCGGCTGGGCTGGAGGGAGGACGCCATCCTCTCCCTCACGCGGCCCTCATTCAAATACCTTAAGCTATTTTAGCGTTACTGGATCTTACAAATTTTCAAAATTCTGCATATTATATAACATATTCGTTTCCTGCCTCTGTAAGCTATGATCCGATTCAGCCTGTCCCTAGCTGCCTGCCCCAGCGACGCCCTAAGCCAAGGCCTTCGGAGGTTTGGAGGAGGATTTCAAGGTTTGTATTTTGAGTTGAGTTTTTTAATAAGCCCTGGCTGAAGGCTTTATTTATAATTAATTAAGGTTGCCACTGACAAGTCGCCGTTTAAGCAAACGACAACCTCTCTGGTTGACCTGCGAGATGCCACACAAAAATAAAAGTCTCTGTAAGCTTAGATCTTATAAACGCAACCGATTTTAATGCAGTTTTCATCAATGGACACATATTCAAAAATTAAGAGAATATATTATATCACACATGCATATTACAGTAGAGAAAATCTGAGAATTCCAAAGACATAACATTTTGCGTCGAACAATACCGTAGCCTTTGTCCCATTAGACAACAGACTTTCTTACAAAATAAGGGAAATATGAATGAATCTGTGCGAAGGGGACACAATGCGCTTATCTATGCATATTATGAGTACAAAGTTTTTAATTGAGCTCCTTAAGTTATAAGTTGAGCACGATAAATGACCAAATACTGGCACTGTCTGGACAGGTCAGCTCAAATTCGTGTGCTTCTTTCCTCAAAAGAGCATCACTGACATGAACCTACATGCTTTTCATATTATGATTGGACCCATATGAATTGTATGGACTTTAAAAGAGACGTTGACCTCTAAGTGTGTTTCGGTGTTTCTTCTGAGAATAGTCATTTAGGAAACACCGACCTAGATGAGGTCGGTAGGCTAAACCTAAAACGTATAAAAACATGACGTGTAAAAGTGTTATTTATAACCAACTCACAAAATAAGTATTTAATTTAAAATAAAATTGAATTTTCTGTCTGTGATTTCAAAATAACTGTTTTTTCTGACTCTAAAACTGAAACAAACTTTTTAAATGTCTTATCGGTCTGTCTTTTTGTTTGTCCGGCCTGATCTCTGGAATGGTTAAACCGATATTAATGGGACTTTCACTGGAAGATATCCCGAAACACCCATGGGAACGAGCTATTCGCGAGAAAAACCGCGGGAAAGACCACGTAGGTAATATCCACACTAACAAAATCCCGGGCACAACGCGAAGCCTTTAAAATGTCAATAGCCTGATGGCTAAGATGTCGGACTTGTGATCGAGAGATCGCAGGTTCGAACCCCACCCATTTTACTATTGTCGTGAACCCACTCCTGACAAGCATATCTGCCCTACACTACCTAAAAAGCCGCTAACCCCAAAATGTACTTTTCGAGTAAACGTAAAAATAAGTTTTCTACAAAACTACGCTAGCTAGGACGATGGTTGTAAATTATTTTTTTGGCCATAGTTTCTGTGCACAACATATTATTATAACGTTTTTTTTGTAAATATTAATTAATTTTTAGTATTGTATGGTTTAGTCGCTTTTTAACTGAGGAAGTGACAAAAATTATGTGGTTTAACTTCTCAGCAAGTTTGTTTTATCTCGAAAAGTATTAATCGTAGGAAAATTATTCTTAGACCAGAAGATAGAGAACCAAAAGTGGTTTAAGGATACATTCAAAAGTGAAAAATGACCTTTTGTGGCTTAACGAGCTTTTAGTTAGTGTAGGGCAGATATTTCGCATGATTCAAAGGGTTAATACGATCGCTAGTGTGTATTCTACCCACACAGCTAGTTCTCTTTGTAAAGAATAAAAAGAAAAACAATACTGGCTTTAAATATTGTCAGCACGGATTTTGTATAGCTTCGAAAGAAAAACTTTTTAACCACTGCAATCTATCTTTTGAAGTTTTTCTCTAAAAACTTAGTTTATAAAGATTTAAAGTCTCGGTAACACTGAAAGGAATACCGCTGTGTGATCTATCTTTTGCTGTGACATTTTTCATCTTTTGTTTTGTTTTTATCTTTTTTATTACATTACGAATTTTATTCATCTTTGAGATCAGACTTCTGATTCAGACAGTTTAATAAAAAAGCAATCAATTTTACTTATACAATTTCTTGGAAAATTTATGTAAGTACACTTTTAATATCTTTGTTCTAGTATTTTCCAATATTATTTATATCGTAATAAATATTTTATTTCTGTTTGTGTTTTAAGCATTTTGCTTAAATTTACAGCAGATTATACGAAGCTTAGATTCGTTGTTTTCATTTATTTTTACTAAAATTTAAATTAATTGTTATTTACACCTACTAATATCACAAAGATAAAAGTTTAATATTCTGTTTGTTAGTAATGGATAAACTGAACACTTGAACCGATTTCAAAAAATCTTTCGCCAATATTGAGCTACATTATATATTCAGAAACGTAGGCTACTTTAACTTATTTGAAAAAGAAACCTTTTCACATGAGCGAAGCCACGTGTAGATGCAAGTTTACGTTTTGAAAACTTCAAAACAAAATTGTTAAAAGCACAAATGTGTTAAGCTTAGTTTCTAGAAAAAATAGCATCGGATTTCAATTTGGTAAGCGATATTGTGGTCGAATCTGAAGCACGTTTATCTAGCAGTACTTACAATGAAACAAATATATTTATTACTAGCTTTTGCCCGCGACTTCGTTCGCGTGGGTGGTTTTTCCCGCGTAAATCCCGATCCCGTGGGAATTCCGGGATAAAAAGTAGTCTATGTGTTATTCCAGGATGCCTACTATCTACTCACCAAATTTCATTGAGATCCGTTCAGTAGTTTTTACGTGAAAGAGTAACAAACATCCATCCATCCTCACAAACTTTCACATTTATAATATTAGTAGGAAGGATAGTAGGATATGAGGCTGATAAAATTGAATATCAAATTAATATTACATTTTCAACAGTGAACCGTATAACTGGACTTTCTCTTAAAAGACAAGTAATGAACTGCAAATTCCTTTAAAAACATATTATACTTATAAGATAGAAAAGAGATTATGATTATGAAAAACAGACATCATAGTTTTGCAAAGTAGTCTATCGGTTTTCTATCGGTTACATTTCGGGGAGTGCGCGATGGAATTACACAATCTAATTCCGCCAAGCCTGTTCCATCATCGGACTACGAGACAAACGGCGAAGCGCCATCGTTACATGGTGGGCATCCCACCCATACGCACAAAACGTTTTGGGAATACCTTCATTGTGCGTACGGCTAAGGAGTGGAATTCCCTGCCGGAGTCTGTGTTTCCCGACAGCTACAACCTAGGAGTCTTTAAGTCCAGAGAGAATAGGTTACTTTTAGGTAAGCGTGCTCCATCTGCGATCACATCATCACTTACCATCAGGTGAGATAGTGGTCAAACGCGAGCCTATTTTCAATAAAAAAAAACTTTAAAAAATAATATTTAATTGAATCAACATGACATACTTAAGGATCACATCAAGTCCACATAATTAAATATGCATATTTTGTACCACGTAAATGAAAACATGCGTATTTTGAAAAGTATATTTATTGCGAAGAGGTTAGCATTTCTGAATCACAATCCAAACAAAAGATACTCAACATTATATCCAACCCAACATTACCAATTACTGTTCACTTCAGTCCCGGTAACATTATCTATTCAGTATTGTGAGTTAGTCTTGTCCTTGAAATAATTACCTACAGCCGCACGGTACGTAAACGCTCGATGGGTTTGCCCGCTTACAGAATATTAATGTCAACTACTAGGGTGCGTTTCCACTATGTCGTGTCATGTCTTCTGCAGTTCTTCCCATCTTTACAATGTGTCGTCATTGCAAAAACATGAAAAAATTGGCCAAGGGCGAGTCAGACTCACCCATGAAGGGTTCCGTAGTAACTACGCCAAATTACTTGGTTTTTCATAGTGTTTGTATGAATTACGTTTTTACGTTATTAGTTATATTTGCGGTTTTAGAAAATATGCTGTATCACAAAAACTGCTAACCCGATCTCGTTCAAACCAATTTTGGTTGAAAGTTTACATTAAGATCTACAGCATATAGCTTTTTAGATTTTTCCCTCCATTATTATAGAAGTTAGAGGGGGGACGACGACATTTTACCACTTTGGAAGCGTATATCTTTTAAACGTTTAACTTTTGGAAAAAGTGGTTTTAGAAACATCAATATCATTTTTAAAGACATTTCTATACATATATGCCACACACGTATAGGTTTCATAAAAAATATATTTTCAGTTACAGTTCCATGTATGATTAATTATAATTTTTTTTTTGTTAAATCGGAAAGCGGTTCACAGAATACATCTACCTACCAAGTTTTACGTGTATAGTCGTAATATTTTTGGAATAAAATGGCTGTGACATACGGACGGACGCACAGACAGACAGACAGACATGACGAAACTATAAGGGCTCCGTGTTTTGCCATTCGGCTACGGAACCTTGAAAACTGTGGACAACAGTTAATTTTTATTTTATTTTTTTATTTTACGGAAAGCTTACAGACTAATAACAAAGATAAAATACATTTGTGGATAGGGAGATTTGCTAATTACAAGCTTCCACATATATGCTATCAAGTTACCTACATCTTCGTTGACATTTAACCAAACACAATAGATAATATACTTATCACTAAGGTTACAAACTAAGAATTAAAACTAAAAATTTAACTATTAAGAAAATGATCAATAATCGTGTAAATATGTGCAAACCTGTTCTGTGCTGTATATAGTAATAATATATAATTACAATAATAATAACTGTCTCGGTGGTGTATTGGTCGTAAACGCGACCATCTCTCTCAAGTAAGGGCGCGTCCCTTTATAACGTGACGACAGACTTTTAAAGCGCTTAAAGCATCCTGGCTTGTGTTTTTAAATGGAGTTTTTCATACAATAATACTAGTCTTCCTAAACGATTTCAGCCATAGCGGTCAATCTCATAATTGATTAGCCATCTGCGTAGGAGATATAATAGTGCACAAGTATTTATTTATTTATTTAGGGACAAATAACAGTTACATAATAAAAACATATTAACTAAAATTCGTATAACTAATTAAACAATTATGCAACCCACACCATTTTCCACAAGTTAACAAAAGAAATGAAAATTATAGCTAAAAAGAAAATAATCAAAATAACATTAATAAATCCGTAACGGATTAACATATTATTAAATTAAATAGTTAAATCTCAGACAAGAGTTTACAAGCTTCTACTTTAAATTGCTTATTAGATAGACAAAATATATCGAGCCGTGTGAAGTGCGAGTTATATATGTCCACAATACGTCGCAGAGGCACGCGCACTCCGGCATTAGTTTTAAAGGACTCTGTATGAAACAGACGAGGCACGCGTACTCCGCGCTGGTTAACAGTTCTGGGTACTGTATAACATAGTTTATTTGTTAAATCTGTACAGTCAAATCTGTTGTTGCACAAACCATGCAGCATCATTACTGACAGAAGCAAACGTCTGTACTCTAGACTTAAAACATTATATTTATTTAATAAATGTGTGTAGGGAACTTTTGAGTGATAACACCTGTAGTTCATAGAACGCAAAAAAAGTATGTGCAGGTAGGTACAGGTGCACTCTGTTCCTGTACTCTCATTGTCCGATGGGACGGCAATCCGACATGACCGGAAAGAGATCCGGCGCAGGACCAACGGCTTACCGTGTTTTCCGAGCACGGAGGTATCACACCGCCATCTTCCAAACTCCGGGCTACTACTGAGAAATTACAATAGTGTTACGCCAGTCGCTTAGTGAAGTACGTCGAGAAACTTCGACATAAATCTAGAATATTCGAGACACTACCGCCATCTAGCAGCGAATAGAGGAAATGTGTATATCTAGTCGAGACACTAGCGCCATCTAGCGACGAATAGCGATACTTTGTATCTCGATTAGTTTCCTGGAATTTTCTAGGCAGTATAAACAGTGAGTCGATTTTATAAGAATGTTCTCGAACTCATAGACTCATAGAGCGCAAAGGGTCGCAGAGAGTCAGTCTTATTACGAGGCGAATACGAGATATAATCGGAGATTTACCAGTGAATTTCAGTGCGATTTAAGTGTGATCTAAGTGTTAAGTGACAAGTGTTGTGGTGCGAATAATTGTGTTAAATTTTTATTTTGTGTTTAATTAATTAAAGTGTTAATTTTGGTTTAATTGGCGTTAATTAATTCTATCCCGAACCCAAGCTCGTAACAATAGCATTTTTTCCCGACTCGGGCATCGAATCTGAGACCTCTTGCTCAGCAGTCGCGCTTGTAATCACAAGACCACCGAGGAAGTTAAAGAAGAACAAGCAGATGAGGCAGTTATGTAGATAGAATGCTGACAGATAGCACGCATCAATTGTCTATCCAATCGCGTTATTGTCAACCGCTTATTCCGTCACAGAATTTCTTCAACCGTTTCTAGAATTCATAAGTCATCTTTTCTTCTCAGAACTTTAAGGCCGGCTGCCCATTGCAACTTTTTGTCACCGTGACTTATTGTTACTATCGCCTGCTGTCACCCACGATGCGCTCACTGAGGTGACTTCTTGGGTAACAAATCAGGTTGCGCGTTCATTTTTGTAATGGACTTCAACGAGGTTGTCAAACTAATCTGCTTATACGCTTATTTTAAATAACATGTTTTATTATATGCTTTTCGTTTAAACGCCCATCTTTACGGCTGAGTGACAAAAAGTCACCAGTGAGCGGACTCCCATAGTAATGTACAGGGCGAGTGACAGTCACGTCACTCCTGTACTGCCTGTCGCTGCAACTTTTTGTCACCGTCTTATCAAGTCACCATAATGAGCGCACTCAGTATAGTTTTCATAGCACTTGACTAAGTGACAAAAAGTCACGGTGACAAAAAGTTGTAATGAGCGGCCGGTCTAATATGCCAGCTAATATTATTCTAAATTCAGTAAGGTGAGTTTTACTAGTACGACGCAAATCATGAAACTAGCCCTTCACTTCTTTTACTGACTGTTTATATGACAACCGTTTTCTTTCAAAAGTGGGATGTGGTTAGTCTTAAAAACGGTCCTCAAAGTTATGTAGTGTCTCGATAGAAATATGTCACTTGAGTTCTGTGTGCCCTGTTTTATTACATTCTCACAAAATTGCAAGATCCGTCTGTCAATTATGTAAACGCTGAACCACTTATGTGAAATTGATTAGAGTCTAAACTGCAGGAGAAAAAAAGCCTGTTTTGTGTCTAAAGAAAACCTCATTCTCAAGTTCAATATAGGTACTGAATGGTTTTAAAAAATACGTTTATAATAATTATTTTTTATCAGATATCATCTTTCTTTCTGATAATTATAAACTCATCAAAATAACTTTTTACGTCTTCAAAAGTTATACGTTTTCAAAAAAGATTCATGACTGTTTTCACCAACATTTCTACTTTATTTTGGTACATGAAAAAAATGTTTTCGTTGCGGGTACTTCGATATTCAGACGGTGAAAACCACTACAGAATTGTCACGTAAAGATTCAGACCTTTCGTAGAAAATCTTGAAGTGGTTTGAAGATTTTTCAGATCAAATTAATTGAAAAGTTTTGGCTGTGAGGATAATCCTGTGTTTGTATCTAAATTTTATGAACTAAATTGAAACTATTTACAACACGTTTGTTACAATGGTTCAGTGGAAATTCACGGTCGGCAACGCAGAAAAGTAAGAAGCAGTAATATTCTCTATAAAACAGTTATGTCAAAGAAGGAGCCTGCTGAAAAGGAAGAAATAGTTTTCGAATGTTTCTCCGGCTCGCAGAAACCATACTGACCGTCCACATAGGATTCTACCACGACGCGGACATTAGATATATAATATAGGTTTTGTTTAAAAAGAGAACCAGCAATTTGGGTAGAATTCACATTTCTAGCAAACTTGTTTACCCTCCAGCGAAGCTAAATATGCTTGTGTCTGGAGTGGGTTCACGGAAATAGTGTAATGGGTGAGGTTCGAACCCGTGATCTCTCGATCATGATCCTGATACCTTAGGCATTAGCCTATTGACGCTTCAAATATGTATTAAATAAATACCATCAAGGAAGAGGGAAGGCCTTTGCACAGGAGTGACACAGAACGGGCTAAAAAAAATCCTACCTACTGGATTTGAAAAGGTGCCTGCATAATCATACCTAGATTGACATCACACATTAAACAGGTATTATTATTCATTTTATAAATCGCAATTTCATTTCAATAATAATTAATTAAATATTTCTGTTCAAATAATATATGTTGCATTTACGTCAAATAAATAATATTTATTTTAGACTTATGTTAATAAGGAGCTATGTTTGTAAACATTTTATTCATTTTAAGTAAAGGAATTTTCCATAATGTGTATAGTTAATGCTTAATTATTTGCCGCGATCAATATATCTGATAAATGATGAAAATAACACGCATGTAATTAAAACATTGATGGGTTTGAATGTTGATGAATCGAGAGGTAGATGAAGGCAAAGAAACGATAAATAGATAGAGAGAATGGAAGAAGAAAATATGTTGGGCGACCCCTAAGGAAATGGGATAAGTGCAAGGAGATGATGACGATGGTCTCTTAAAACAACGAGAAGAGACATTTTTCTTCCTTTTCTTCTGGGTGTGGTTTCTACACTTAGTCAGTTAGGAAACACCGGCCCATCTAGCTTATCTTAAAACACAAAAAAATGACGTGTAAAAGTGTTACTTATAACCGATTTACAAAATGAATATATCATCTCATTTCAGTCCCTGGACCAATTCCAACCAGACAATCTCTGGAAGCAGTCACCTGTCTATTCAGAATGTCTGTAAGGGAATCTGATGACCCTAAGGTTGTCTCCGTATGTCAGTGATTCCCGTGCACTCTAGGAGCACGTGTCGTTTCCTCCGTCTTCATGCATGCCCAGCACTGGGGACTCTCCGTTATACCTATCGTGTGGTAGTGTTTATTAAGTGAGCAGTGCTCGGTAAGGGTAATTCTACTGAGTGATAAAAAAATAAAATACTTTTTAAAATTCACCAAATCAGATTCTTATTGTATTATTGTATAGAGTTATTATGTAATTATCTTCTAAAAAATAAAATCAGAGATCAATCATTAAAATTATGAGAAATAATTGTACATTTTAGTATTATCACTTCGACAGGAGTGTTTCTAATTTCAACATGAGTGACAGAATCTTTCATAAAACGAATGAGCTTTAATAGTTAAATAAAATTAACAATCAGTCTTAACTGCTTTTGGTAATAATTTCTCAATACGACTAGTACACATAATCAAATTAAGTAAACAAACACTCTGAAAAATAAACAATAATTTTCTACAGAAGTGACGTTATCATTAATTCCTGTAGAATATAAAGAGGCAATAATTAAAAGGACCGTTAGAAAATATTTTTTTCATCCAAAGACGTATTATTTGACAGACTTTGTAGATTACTATCTGAACATTTAATATTAATAACGTTTTCTCTAAGAGGTGTCTGCTTCCTGCTTTCAAAAATCTTTTCATCAGATGAACTATCATATCATATCATAGCATTTTCGATAAAAATCGATAGATGTATGTGAGGTTGTTGCTATTGGGTTCTTGTATACGTCATACTCTGATCTCCTCTCTCTGATGATACTCCGATAGTGAATGAGTTGATGTTCTCAAAACTGGTATATCATCCATTTTTGTTGTTTAGAGGTTACGTAAATAAGCCCAATTTCATGATGTGAGCAAATCTGGTTTGATTTACAAACACTGCAGCTTAATCGTCTGGCGTGCAAGATATGAGGATTGGTCTTATTCAATGTAAGTTGATGAATTGATAGAGTACCAGTAAATGGTCTTGTAGTACTCTACAAGACATTCTGATAATGATGATGATGTTATCAATATGAGTAAGCATTGTATCATTTAGCTACAATCTGCTTTCAATTTGCTTCTTTTTTATTTTTTGTAATAGTCTCTTTTTTCCCAGACGTGATTTGACTACATTCATCTGTTTCCAAAATCATTTCATCCGTTTTTTTTTTCAATTTTTTTTCGTTTACGCCCTATCACAATTGTTTCTGGTAGTTCATCAGTTGTTAAATTGCGAGGTTGTCTTGTACGTAATAATTGCGTTCTTTTATTAGCCAATAAGTTTTCTAAATGCAAAATTCGCTGCTTTAGATGCATATTTTCTATTTTTAGCTTTCGCTTATTTGTTTCGGCAAGTCTTCTGCCTAAGGAAGCTCTACTAGAATTATATTGTTGAACTTTGTGAAGTAGGACTTGGAGGAGGAGTCTCATCATTCACAATTCTTTGCTCAGTAGCTTTCAGCCGTTTCAATTTATTATATTACGATAGGTTTTTGCTCGCTCACGCTAACTTTTTCGGATCGCTTTTTGCATTCTTGGTGTATATTCTTTAATTGATTTTATTTTACCAGTTTCGTTCTTTTTTTGTATCTCTCTCTATCTTTTTGACGTCTTTCGTTTCAGCCCAGTCATGTTT
This sequence comes from Tholera decimalis, assembly GCA_943138885.2. Taxonomy (NCBI): domain Eukaryota; kingdom Metazoa; phylum Arthropoda; class Insecta; order Lepidoptera; family Noctuidae; genus Tholera; species Tholera decimalis. The sequence goes on from OW964571.2 coordinate 9,282,349, forward strand.
TCTTTCTTCTTTCGTATCCATGCCCTCTTTTGCTCCCTTAATCGTTCTTTTTTTCTTTCCCAGACCGCTTTTCACCCGCCATACCTACAAATAAAAATTGAAATAGCCATGCCATCACTTTCGTAGAAAACCAGACACTCCTGTCGGTAAAGACAATCAAATAGCGACACAGTGCATGAAATTATCAAACCACAATAAAAAACAGCATTTTACGTTTGTTAGGTTTTATTGTCAGTATATATTTAATATTAAAGATCAAATCTAATAAGTACAAGCGCAAACCATCACTTCTAATGAAAAACATCATTTCTGTAGAAAACTATATAGACAGAAGTGAGTTCTATATAAGTGAGTTTTAACATAAAAATACGTATCCTGTACAAAATTTGAGGTTATGAGAATTTAATCCACTTGACTTCGGTAATTAACCGATTAATTAATAAAGCTATAAGGAATTCACATTCATAAATCACTTACTTGCTTTGGTTAGTTGAGTACAGTGGTGATGTATCAACTTTGACACTATTGTAGAACGCCGTTGGAACTTTATTTTTCTCGGCACCGTAATCACTGGCCGAAATATGGCTGACACTGATACGAACAGAGCACGATAAAGGGTTGCCAGAGATAGAAGATAATGTTGCAACTTAAAAAATATAAAATTTACCATTTTTGCCATTTATTTCTACAGGAGTGATTATTTTTTACGAACATTGTAGAATGTTAAATAAAGTTAAAAATATCGTTTAATAATTATTAACATTTAAGTGACTGCTTTTTTTATTATATGCTCTACTTGTTTTTCATGTGATATGTGCATGGAATATTTTAAAATAATTTGTAGAGACACCTAAATGCTGTAACCTGCGTTACGAACATTCGACAGGACGTGAGCAATCACGTACTGTACCACAAAAAAATAAAATAATAATAATAATAATCGATGTTATTCCTATGTAAACTGTTAGATAATGCCACAAAGTTAATAAAATAATTATTAAGAAGAAATAAAAACTGAGGAGCTCGGACATGTTTTAAGTGAACACAATTTTACTGTCTGTGTAGAATGACCCGTAAGGGTCTCTGTTACCATTCACAGGCTCCTTCTGTGTGTGATATATTTATAATAGTGGTTATACGCCAAATAGCCAAGTTGTTGTTTGAGAAAGGATATTATACTGAAAAAAAAAACTAAAATAAAAAAAAAAAAACATTGATACCTACTAAGACTACGAAAACAGTAAAATTTGTAATTGAGTCATATTCCTAGAAACATAAGCCCTCTTTCAAGATAAAATATTCATAAGCTCAAGTAAACAAAGCAAATGAAAGAAAACCGATGTAACTTGTAATCTGGATCAAGGGCATAGTCTATTTCATATTACATAAAACATCACATACCTACTAACTTTTATTCACAGATAAAAAGAATAGATAAACATTCTTTCTGAATAAAAGAATGTCAAGGATCACTTAGTTTTTTCTTTGAAATACGTAGCTATAATATTTTTTTAATACGAGGCATGACTTTTCAACCGACGACCAAAAGAGGAGGTTATCAATTCGACGCGTATATTTTTCTTTCTTTTTTTTTTTTTTGTATGATCACCGATTACTCGAAGACGGCTGAACCGATTTGGAAAAATCTTTTTTTGTTTGAAAGGGTATACTTCGAAATTGGTACCATTTATCACCAAGTCAGGATCTGATGATGGGATCCTGGAGAAATCGAGGGAACTCTTCAAATATTATAGGCACACCTATGGCGTTTTGGGTATTTCTTATAGTAACTTGTGCAGTTGCTCTCAAAAAATACCATTTGGGGAAGTGGAACTGATGATGAAGACCACAGAAGGCCGCCGAATCTACTCAATAACAAGTGCTTCGTGGATTGCGATTCAAATACTTGAATATGGATGTTAAGCACTTTATGTTCGTCACAATGCATATGGTGATGTAGAGCTGATGGTGAAGTACCAGGAGAACTCCTCAAAAATTAACGGCCCAGCATTGGGAAAAGCAATATTTTGTAAAAGGTTATAAGTAGTTGACATTTAGGCTCTTTTAACTAGGTAAATTAAAAACCGACCAACTAAAAAGAGTGAAATAAAAACTTTTTACCAAAAAATTAAACCGACTCCCAAAAACACTGCAAAGTGAAAAATAACTTTAATTTCGGAAGTCGGTGCCAAAAACGAAAATACAAAACTAAAGACACCGACTACCGAAATTAAAGTTATTTTTCACTTTGCAGTGTTTTTGGGAGTCGGTTAAATTTTTTGGTAAAAAGTTTTAAGTTCTGTCGTTTCCATATTTCCCGGCAATTTTGAATTTGGAACTATTCTATATTTGAATGTCTTTTGAATTTTGAATCTCAAAACAGTTGAAAGTATTACAGCCACTCTGCGTTAACCGTTCTACGATATTCAAGTGCAGTAGTCGCAACATGGCCGGTATTTACAACGAACGTGGCCACCATTTTCTTTGAAGTGCTTCGAGAACAAACAACTTTAGTCGGCTTTGGCTCGTCTTGAAAGACCCAGATTGTAGATTGTTGTTTGGAATCAAGATAGTAGGCATAGATCCAAGATTCGTCACCACTGATGATGTCGTAGACGTGATTTGACTCTCCTCGGTTGAACTATTGCAGAGTTTTCTTACACCATCTGACGCGGCCCGCCTTGTGATCGTCGGAAAGCAGACGCGGTATCCTATGGCAAACTAGCTTTGTCACACCAAGCGCTTCATGCAAGATCTTCTGAATGGTTGTCCCTGAAATGCCTAATGGAGCCTCTATCTCTCGATACGTCACATGACAATCTTCGAGAATTAGTTGTCTCACAGCAATGATGTTATCTTCAGTGACGGCGGATTTTGGGCGTCCTTCGCGAGATTTGTCACTAACACTCACTCACACACGAAATTTCGCAGACATGGGACTTCATCACTGAACACAGATGTTAGCTCTTAAAAACACTGAAGCTGACATGGCTTCTTCTAAAGTTGTAGAAAATTATTGCACGAACATTTTCCTTAGACAGATTCATTTTCGTACGTAACCTGACAGATTCCAATCGACGCTGTGACTAAATAATAGCATTAATCCTAATACTTTCAACTGTTTTGAGATTCAAAATTCAAAAGACATTCAAATATAGAATAGTTCCAAATTCAAAATTGCCGGGAAATATGGAAACGACAGAACTTAAAACTTTTTACCAAAAAATTTAACCGACTCCCAAAAACACTGCAAAGTGAAAAATAACTTTAATTTCGGTAGTCGGTGTCTTTAGTTTTGTATTTTCGTTTTTGGCACCGACTTCCGAAATTAAAGTTATTTTTCACTTTGCAGTGTTTTTGGGAGTCGGTTTAATTTTTTGGTAAAAAGTTTTTATTTCACTCTTTTTAGTTGGTCGGTTTTTAATTTACCTAGTTAAAAGAGCCTAAATGTCAACTACTTATAACCTTTTACAAAATATTGCTTTTCCCAATGCTGGGCCGTTAATTTTTGAGGAGTTCTCCTGGTACTTCACCATCAGCTCTACATCACCATATGCATTGTGACGAACATAAAGTGCTTAACATCCATATTCAAGTATTTGAATCGCAATCCACGAAGCACTTGTTATTGAGTAGATTCGGCGGCCTTCTGTGGTCTTCATCATCAGTTCCACTTCCCCAAATGGTATTTTTTGAGAGCAACTGCACAAGTTACTATAAGAAATACCCAAAACGCCATAGGTGTGCCTATAATATTTGAAGAGTTCCCTCGATTTCTCCAGGATCCCATCATCAGATCCTGACTTGGTGATAAATGGTACCAATTTCGAAGTATACCCTTTCAAACAAAAAAAGATTTTTCCAAATCGGTTCAGCCGTCTTCGAGTAATCGGTGATCATACAAAAAAAAAAAAAAGAAAAAAATATATACGCGTCGAATTGATAACCTCCTCTTTTGGTCGTCGGTTGAAAAGTCATGCCTCGTATTAAAAAAATATTATAGCTACGTATTTCAAAGAAAAAACTAAGTGATCCTTGACATTCTTTTATTCAGAAAGAATGTTTATCTATTCTTTTTATCTGTGAATAAAAGTTAGTAGGTATGTGATGTTTTATGTAATATGAAATAGACTATGCCCTTGATCCAGATTACAAGTTACATCGGTTTTCTTTCATTTGCTTTGTTTACTTGAGCTTATGAATATTTTATCTTGAAAGAGGGCTTATGTTTCTAGGAATATGACTCAATTACAAATTTTACTGTTTTCCTAGTCTTAGTAGGTATCAATGTTTTTTTTTTTTATTTTAGTTTTTTTTTTCAGTATAATATCCTTTCTCAAACAACAACTTGGCTATTTGGCGTATAACCACTATTATAAATATATCACACACAGAAGGAGCCTGTGAATGGTAACAGAGACCCTTACGGGTCATTCTACACAGACAGTAAAATTGTGTTCACTTAAAACATGTCCGAGCTCCTCAGTTTTTATTTCTTCTTAATAATTATTTTATTAACTTTGTGGCATTATCTAACAGTTTACATAGGAATAACATCGATTATTATTATTATTATTTTATTTTTTTGTGGTACAGTACGTGATTGCTCACGTCCTGTCGAATGTTCGTAACGCAGGTTACAGCATTTAGGTGTCTCTACAAATTATTTTAAAATATTCCATGCACATATCACATGAAAAACAAGTAGAGCATATAATAAAAAAAGCAGTCACTTAAATGTTAATAATTATTAAACGATATTTTTAACTTTATTTAACATTCTACAATGTTCGTAAAAAATAATCACTCCTGTAGAAATAAATGGCAAAAATGGTAAATTTTATATTTTTTAAGTTGCAACATTATCTTCTATCTCTGGCAACCCTTTATCGTGCTCTGTTCGTATCAGTGTCAGCCATATTTCGGCCAGTGATTACGGTGCCGAGAAAAATAAAGTTCCAACGGCGTTCTACAATAGTGTCAAAGTTGATACATCACCACTGTACTCAACTAACCAAAGCAAGTAAGTGATTTATGAATGTGAATTCCTTATAGCTTTATTAATTAATCGGTTAATTACCGAAGTCAAGTGGATTAAATTCTCATAACCTCAAATTTTGTACAGGATACGTATTTTTATGTTAAAACTCACTTATATAGAACTCACTTCTGTCTATATAGTTTTCTACAGAAATGATGTTTTTCATTAGAAGTGATGGTTTGCGCTTGTACTTATTAGATTTGATCTTTAATATTAAATATATACTGACAATAAAACCTAACAAACGTAAAATGCTGTTTTTTATTGTGGTTTGATAATTTCATGCACTGTGTCGCTATTTGATTGTCTTTACCGACAGGAGTGTCTGGTTTTCTACGAAAGTGATGGCATGGCTATTTCAATTTTTATTTGTAGGTATGGCGGGTGAAAAGCGGTCTGGGAAAGAAAAAAAGAACGATTAAGGGAGCAAAAGAGGGCATGGATACGAAAGAAGAAAGAAAACATGACTGGGCTGAAACGAAAGACGTCAAAAAGATAGAGAGAGATACAAAAAAAGAACGAAACTGGTAAAATAAAATCAATTAAAGAATATACACCAAGAATGCAAAAAGCGATCCGAAAAAGTTAGCGTGAGCGAGCAAAAACCTATCGTAATATAATAAATTGAAACGGCTGAAAGCTACTGAGCAAAGAATTGTGAATGATGAGACTCCTCCTCCAAGTCCTACTTCACAAAGTTCAACAATATAATTCTAGTAGAGCTTCCTTAGGCAGAAGACTTGCCGAAACAAATAAGCGAAAGCTAAAAATAGAAAATATGCATCTAAAGCAGCGAATTTTGCATTTAGAAAACTTATTGGCTAATAAAAGAACGCAATTATTACGTACAAGACAACCTCGCAATTTAACAACTGATGAACTACCAGAAACAATTGTGATAGGGCGTAAACGAAAAAAAATTGAAAAAAAAAACGGATGAAATGATTTTGGAAACAGATGAATGTAGTCAAATCACGTCTGGGAAAAAAGAGACTATTACAAAAAATAAAAAAGAAGCAAATTGAAAGCAGATTGTAGCTAAATGATACAATGCTTACTCATATTGATAACATCATCATCATTATCAGAATGTCTTGTAGAGTACTACAAGACCATTTACTGGTACTCTATCAATTCATCAACTTACATTGAATAAGACCAATCCTCATATCTTGCACGCCAGACGATTAAGCTGCAGTGTTTGTAAATCAAACCAGATTTGCTCACATCATGAAATTGGGCTTATTTACGTAACCTCTAAACAACAAAAATGGATGATATACCAGTTTTGAGAACATCAACTCATTCACTATCGGAGTATCATCAGAGAGAGGAGATCAGAGTATGACGTATACAAGAACCCAATAGCAACAACCTCACATACATCTATCGATTTTTATCGAAAATGCTATGATATGATATGATAGTTCATCTGATGAAAAGATTTTTGAAAGCAGGAAGCAGACACCTCTTAGAGAAAACGTTATTAATATTAAATGTTCAGATAGTAATCTACAAAGTCTGTCAAATAATACGTCTTTGGATGAAAAAAATATTTTCTAACGGTCCTTTTAATTATTGCCTCTTTATATTCTACAGGAATTAATGATAACGTCACTTCTGTAGAAAATTATTGTTTATTTTTCAGAGTGTTTGTTTACTTAATTTGATTATGTGTACTAGTCGTATTGAGAAATTATTACCAAAAGCAGTTAAGACTGATTGTTAATTTTATTTAACTATTAAAGCTCATTCGTTTTATGAAAGATTCTGTCACTCATGTTGAAATTAGAAACACTCCTGTCGAAGTGATAATACTAAAATGTACAATTATTTCTCATAATTTTAATGATTGATCTCTGATTTTATTTTTTAGAAGATAATTACATAATAACTCTATACAATAATACAATAAGAATCTGATTTGGTGAATTTTAAAAAGTATTTTATTTTTTTATCACTCAGTAGAATTACCCTTACCGAGCACTGCTCACTTAATAAACACTACCACACGATAGGTATAACGGAGAGTCCCCAGTGCTGGGCATGCATGAAGACGGGGAAACGACACGTGCTCCTAGAGTGCACGGGAATCACTGACATACGGAGACAACCTTAGGGTCATCAGATTCCCTTACAGACATTCTGAATAGACAGGTGACTGCTTCCAGAGATTGTCTGGTTGGAATTGGTCCAGGGACTGAAATGAGATGATATATTCATTTTGTAAATCGGTTATAAGTAACACTTTTACACGTCATTTTTTTGTGTTTTAAGATAAGCTAGATGGGCCGGTGTTTCCTAACTGACTAAGTGTAGAAACCACACCCAGAAGAAAAGGAAGAAAAATGTCTCTTCTCGTTGTTTTAAGAGACCATCGTCATCATCTCCTTGCACTTATCCCATTTCCTTAGGGGTCGCCCAACATATTTTCTTCTTCCATTCTCTCTATCTATTTATCGTTTCTTTGCCTTCATCTACCTCTCGATTCATCAACATTCAAACCCATCAATGTTTTAATTACATGCGTGTTATTTTCATCATTTATCAGATATATTGATCGCGGCAAATAATTAAGCATTAACTATACACATTATGGAAAATTCCTTTACTTAAAATGAATAAAATGTTTACAAACATAGCTCCTTATTAACATAAGTCTAAAATAAATATTATTTATTTGACGTAAATGCAACATATATTATTTGAACAGAAATATTTAATTAATTATTATTGAAATGAAATTGCGATTTATAAAATGAATAATAATACCTGTTTAATGTGTGATGTCAATCTAGGTATGATTATGCAGGCACCTTTTCAAATCCAGTAGGTAGGATTTTTTTTAGCCCGTTCTGTGTCACTCCTGTGCAAAGGCCTTCCCTCTTCCTTGATGGTATTTATTTAATACATATTTGAAGCGTCAATAGGCTAATGCCTAAGGTATCAGGATCATGATCGAGAGATCACGGGTTCGAACCTCACCCATTACACTATTTCCGTGAACCCACTCCAGACACAAGCATATTTAGCTTCGCTGGAGGGTAAACAAGTTTGCTAGAAATGTGAATTCTACCCAAATTGCTGGTTCTCTTTTTAAACAAAACCTATATTATATATACAACGTGTAATTTAAAGGGTATATACATACCAAGTGCACGGCTTCTTTGGATGATAACAAACGATATGGCAAGGGTTTTGTAATCCTATGTCTACATGTGTGGAGCTTATTAGAAATTTCAATACATTGATACCAGAGACCGATTTTTTCAAATTAAGAAGAATGAAGACAATTATCGTTTTATTGGCAAGTGACGTAGAAAGTGATGACCCTCATAGTGCTGTGACACGCAGTGGCGTGCCTAGGGTTTCAAAATAACGCAAGCCCAATAAAATTTTAACCGATTTCAAAAAAAGAAAGTTCAGTTTTCGACTGAGTATGTATGTACCTACGTATGTATCATCGCAATTTTCTCATAAACTACTGGTTAGGTACAATAAATTAAAAGTGAATTCATCCATCTTCTTCTTTCCTCTTCTTTCTTCAATTTCACTCTTGCTTGTCGTGCGGTGAATGAGGTAACCAAAGCACACTGAAGGCATGCTAGTGCTAGATTGAATATAATAAACATATCAGCAATTGCATACCTCCGGTGGCTTTGAAAAAAGCCGTTTGGTTTGCTTCATTGCTTGAGGGAACAAAGTTATGGTAAGTAGTTGCTTCCTTCGTAACAGAACCCAGGTTACAGACAAAAAAAAAAACAAAACAAAAAGTTACAAAACGAAAGTTAAAAAATAGCTAGATAGAATGTAATAAGGAATTTAAATAAATTATTTTTATTCTAATTGGAATCGTCTATCTTTCTTAAGAAATGATATAATTACATCAGAGTAAAATGTTGGTGATCGTTTTAATTCTACCAACAACTGTTTTTCAATAGCTATCATTGATAATTCGGAAAGACGCTCTTGACCTTGTGTATTTCTCAGATAGGTATGGATACGTTTAAGAGACGAAAAAGCACGTTCCGCGGAAGAACTTGTAGCCGGAATAGTTACAACAAGATACGCTAACTTTAACAGCTCGGGAAAGGCATCTTCGAGGTTATTCTCATGAATGAAATGATTGACTGATCTATTAAATTTTCGTTTATGCGATTTACTAGTCTGAGAAATACACAGATTAGGCGTCGGTTTTAATGAAGAAATTAACTGTTTTTTCTGAGCAAAGTTTAAAGATTTTACCTTATCTTCGCCAATCAAAACTTGAACGCATTTTAAATCCTCACAAGGTACAATTACCTCCATTGTTGTAGGTAAATCACCAAAACAATTGTATCACTGAGAAAATCTTAGAAAACAAACAAAACCTTTTCTCACTCACTCAAGCAAATGAAACTGAAGTTAGTTGCACTCTATAAATGTCGGGAACTACTCAAGTGTTGTCATTTAGACAAAAAAAGTCGCCAGGTATATGAAAAATCTAGCTAAATTTTTTTTTATTTTTAAGATATTGCTTGAATACAGTCAAAATCTGTTATAACAACATCCAAGGGACCACTCATATTTGGTTGTAAAAACCGATAGTCGTAATAACTGGTGATGTTTTCAAGGTACAAAGTATTTTGTACCTATGATTTTGGTCTATATAACCGGTATGTTGTTCTAAATGATGTTGTTGTAAACGGTTTTGACTGTATTTAATTTCGTTATTTTAAAAGTCGCTAGTTTTTATTGTTGATAAATGTTAAAAAAGTTTCCAAACAAGTTAAAAATCTCCAAGATCTTTCAACGTGTGGCTAAAACGGCAACACTGCAGAGTTGGCAAGCTGACAAGGTCACGCATACGCATGCAACTTCATACGAATGCCCTGCTTAAATCTGCCATAGTGATCGATATTTTTTAAGCACAAGGCCTAACTCGTTATACGGCACATCGCTATAAGTGCGAAAGTGACAGATATAGTATTTGAAAGCCCGGTAAAAGCCGGTGCGTGTAAGCGAGATAGCAATATGTAGATTATTAGATGCTACAAATGCGAAACTCTGCGCGCGAACAATCGCGATGCGTAGTAGTGTACTCAGTAGATACATTGTGTTATTTTGATAAGAATTAAGCGCGCGAACTTTTAAATAGTTCGGGTTTGACATTGATTCTCTATCGAGCTTTTGGGCTTATATGAAGGTACCGCCACTGGTGACACGTTTGTTATTACTGGTATTCAAGAAACATATGAAACCAATAATTTGGGGTCAATTCTGTGAGTCACTTATTTTGAGCTGAAACTTTTCATAGAGACTCCATACCAGATGTTGTTTTCAGTCCTTTTGGATAGATATGGGGTTTCCGTTACACTTTGTGTATATATATATAAATTGTTGATCTCGCAAACCAAGATAATCTGTAATTATATGAAAACCAATTTTCCTTATTAATGTTGGTAAATTCAAACTTTACGCAACACAAAAAGTTACAAAGGCGGATTGTTATATTGTTATATAGTTACCCATTGTTATTACCAAGAATTTTCAAACAAATCATTCTTTAGAAAATTGACCAAGGTTATATTAATTACGTACGAAATAAGTTAAAGCTAAATAATAATTATCCGTGTTCAGTGTAAAATCTTATTTATAAAGTTTTATATTTTCCTTCTAACAACATTATTTTTATCTTTTGTTTTAACAGTATTTTCATCTATTTCAAAACATAATTACAACAGTATATTTAATAGTACAAATATTAGCTTTTAATGAAAATTTGAATTGACGACGGAATTGCGCGGAGAATTCCAACTGAAATATTTATATATTTTTGTTACATGATTTTTTTTTATATATATTACTAACTATTGCCCGTAACATTGTTCACTAGATATTTTTATTTAAAACTTTCGTTCCCTATTTCAGCCTCTTAGGGGATATTTTTCGTAAAAAGTACCTACAATATAGTTACTAAGTTTTTTTTTCGTCAGTGACCTCTCACAGGGTAACCTCTAAAGTTGTTGGCTGCTTAACCGAACTTGCCTATGGTGATCTTAATTATTATAATTAAACCTTTAGTCTGGGCTTAATATATCCCGCCGGGGTTGCGGAAATATTCTAACGAGGTACCGCGGCCCCGGAACTTAAGGGCAGCTGAAGGAACAGGGTGGGTTTTTAATCAGTAGAAGTCTGAAACTACCTTCCACTTAACCCAGAGTGGGAGACTGTCATCTGATGATTTTCCCACTCGAAAAATAAAGGTCTTAATATATAAAATAGGCAACTACATGCTAAGGGTACGCGCCCTCTGGCGCGCGCTCTGTGAGGTACGCGCCTCGGCGGAGGGCAGTTAGGGACACGCTGGACCGGACAAGAGTACAGGCAACTTACGTATCTACAATTTAAAAAATTAATAATATCATCACAAAAAATGGACGAGAAGGAATACATAGCTATTATTGTTCCTGTATCCATGGCCGCCGCACAGTGGGCTGTTGTGCACATATTGCGATTTGCGAGTATGATATACTATCTTTCATGGGCCAGACATGAAGATGTCAATCTTGCGCCAGCTGCCTTTTTGGACCATATTATTATCATTGATTATGATGAATAATAAAAGCCTATTATTATATAACTCCTCTTTTTATTTAGCCTTTGTTCAGTCTGGTTATGACTTCATTTTTGTTTTATTAAAAGAACCCCACACTAGGAATTTCTCCTGCATTGTGGGTGCGTTTACAAACATTTAAACTCACATACACAAACAGCTAGACCTGGAACAACTACTTGTAGGTCATCAAAGTACCATATTACTACTCGTACCTATATAATAAACAATTGGTGATGATGATGATTATTAATTATTTAGTAGGGCAAAAAATGTATCTTGATATTGTCAAATACAGTATATTAGTTTATTAATATAAGTTCAGTACTGTGTTTTTACATTTTTTTAAAACAAATAATAAATAACATTTAATAAAAAAATAAGTAAAAATATATAACTTTTTATTAGTTATTCTGCGATGCAAAACAATATAAAATGTAAAAAATCAAATCATTTTAGACAAAAATATTTCCAACTTAGACTCATCATACCTCAGAATTCCCATATGTCACAACATAGCGCTTTAAGTAAACATACGTACAGGTCTAAAGCTTTGAAATAAAGTACGTTTCACTTTGTCCGACATGGGGATTTTTCCCATAGTAAAGTTCCCAATGTCTTTTTCAAACTTAGTACCACTACCAATTCTCATAGTAGCAATTTTCGTGGAAAAAATCCAGTCATTAATGTAACAAAATAACAGTTCCCGAAATATTGTGGAAACTCGAGTTAATTAAAACCAGGATACAGCGAAAAGAAACAAAAAAGGTATGTTTTCCTGTACTTTTGTGCTGGCTTTTGTTCCAATTGTCTTTCCATTTTGTCAACGGGTTTTTCGTGAACTGCCAGTAACAATTCGTTGAATAGTTACATGTACTTAGGTACTTGCTAAATGTTGTTGATAGAAAACCGATAGACTTGCAACTCGTCGTCGATGTTCAAGGTTCTGAAGCTTTGACTCGACCAGTGCATCATTGCCAATGAGTCTCTTTCCCGTTTCTTGATAGATTCAAGCGCGTTCAGTTGGTATTTGGCAGATCCAACCCAAAGATGAGAGCAGTACTCCATACACGGCCGAACCTGGACTTGATACAGATTGAGTAGCACAGATGCACGCAGGTTTGAGTTGAGGTCAGGTAGGGTGTATGTCCTATATATGGATAAACGTTTTAATGTAACTTGTCTTTGTTGCATAAGTAGTTTTGTTACATTTGATATGAACAAATCGCACAGTCATCCAAAATGCCACTAAAAACAAACTGGCCCATGTTGGTTATTATACAAAGTGTTAGGTTAAACGAAGGACTTATTGAGGGAGGTTATTCAGTATTCGATTCTCGTCCCAAATATGTGAAAAACCTATAACCTTTTTTGACGTAATTGTCCAATATAATACATTTATCATGTACACTGAGCCGCAAGAGGTGAATGAACTTGTAAACAGTACCTAAAGTAATCACGTGGCAAAACACGGCCCGACCCTGCCAAAAAAGGAAGCTCGTGTGCAAACTCCGCCGCCCGCGGGAGTCCCCCGAGGACTTTTGGTATGGTTCTGTCTGTTATTTAGCAGTGTTTTTTTTTGTTCATATTTTTATTAGTATCATGTAAGCATATACTATTGTAGGTTTGAATATGTCCCTCGTTTAAACTAACATACTGTATATAGCCATTCTTATTACACACCTCATCTGCTTAGTCTTTTCCCACCTATGTTGGGGTCTCTTTCCAGTAACCAGATGTAGCTGAGTATTAGTGTTTTACATGGAGTGACTCTATCTGACCTCCAGAACCTAGTAGCTTGGCTAGTCCAGTGGCAGCTTTACTGGCTTTCGACTACCCATAACGATGTCTAAGATGTCCAAATTACAGTCGGTACCAACCGCTAAACGCTCTTTCTGAGGCACGGTGGTATCAAACCGCCAACTTTCAAACTCCGGGCTACTACTGATACATTTTGGATGCGCGGAAGCTTTTTTTTTTTTTTAACGTGGTAAAATTATCAAATAAGTCCTCCCACTCCGGGCAGGGTGGGAGGGACTGTCAGACTTTTACTGACTAAAATCCACGGTGTTCCTTCAATAACCCTTTACATACCGGGGCCACGGTAACGGGATGAGTCCCACGACCCCGGCGGGCTTCGGCCCTCTGCAGAGGGGGCCTCGTCATGTTGCTGACGCTCTTTGAGGCGCGCGTGGAACACGACGCGCCGTCGACCCGGGCATGGTCCATGGTCGGACAGCGAGTTGCCCTTTACTCGCTGTCCGCATGCCCGCGCCTACGGTGGCCGGAGATCGTCGGCCGACGTCCGACGCCGTGGGCGTCTACCACTGCGGCTGGGCTGGAGGGAGGACGCCATCCTCTCCCTCACGCGGCCCGCATCCTCCTTCGAAAGCATGACTGCTTCGCAGAAGGAGGCGACCGCTTCCCACTTCCTCTCGCCCCGCAGCATGGCCTCGACCAAGGCCGGGCGCGAGAGGTCTCCGCCTATCGCCGCCGTGAGGACACGTTGGTGCTCTGCCCAGGCGGGGCAGTCTTGCACCGTGTGCTCTACGGTGTCCTCAGGGCGATCCTCGCAGTGGTGACACCCAGGCGTTTCCTCCTTTCCCATCAGATACAGGTACCTCCCGAAACTTCCGTGTCCGGTGAGGACCTGCGTCATGCGGTAGGTCAGGACGCCGTGACGCCGATCTAGCCACTCCTCAAAGAGGGATCTTACCGCCGCAAATGCGCGGTAGCTAAAGATTGCGAAGTTAGAAATTTGGTTTGCACAAAGTTGGTAGGAATTCGACGCGTGGATTGAAACAAAGATATAAGAGCCAGGCGTCGTATGGGATGTGGATGCACTAACCTTAAACGTCCCGGCTTGTCTCCTGGCACGATGGAACCACTATATTATTATTATTTTTTATTAAAAATAGGTTCGCGTTTGACCATCATCTCACCTGATGGTAAGTGATGATGTGGTCGAAGATGGAGCACGCTTACCTAAAAGTAACCTATTCACTCTTGACTAAAATACTCCTAGGTTATAGCTATCTTTCCGATAGCACAGATTCACTAAACAACACCAAACTTCTTCGATATCGAATTTTTCTTACGGAGGGCGTGTGCGATTAACAACGATTGTCAGCCATTGAAGTTTCTTCGATTCTTATCGGAGATCGCAAGACGTGTTGTCCATCTCTGTCACTCGCGACCAGCCAAAGGTTTGTGCGAAGGAGATGGTAAAGTGGAAGGGGAAATATGTCAACCAATTAGCTATTAGGCGTGTTGCCAATAATTTAATCTAAATGAATAGAATCGTATATCAGCGCAACCACATTTCTTACAGAGAAACCCAATGGGACTTTTTGCCCGACCCTGGAATGGAACACGAGACCTCGTGTTCAACAGTCGCCTTTGCAACCACTCGACCAACGAACCAGCTTATCATACACAAACACCCTATTAATATTTAACATATAAAATGTATTCTGATGTACTTTCCATATTTTATTAATATTAAGTCGAGCATTGCACAAGTAACTGAATTACCTGTTATGTGTTTACCGACGCTTTGAGGGTTAACCTCGTTACCAGCTCTTGGTGCCTTTTTGACATCGTTGCTGATATAATTTCCTTGTTGAAGTTATTTTGTTTAGAAATTCTAAAGTGGAATGTGTGGCTTGATGTGAAAATTGTATTTGAAGTTAAGTTGCTTTTCGCTTCAAAATAAGCTTTTTAATAATGTCAGCGTGTGAGGGGATGTTCTTACAGCCGATAATTGAAGTGGAAGGTCTCTTAGGGAGATCGTTAAAGACCAATGGGTTGATAATTAAGGTTAAAGATCTCTTGTTGAGGTTAGTTCTCGGATGTTTGGCCATTTAAAATAATCTTCTCCGTGCCTCGGAAAGTTCATTAAGCATTAAATTCTGGAAAGCAACTAACAAATTAAATCATAAGCCGAGCCTTCCCGTGAGCGTCGAAGGTGTGCATGACCAGAGTGGTATTGCAGATCTGTTTCGACAGCATTTTAGGGTACAATCACCCCTCACAACTGTGCCACAGATGCCTGTGCCCGATTCTGAGACCGTCGCCTGTTCTGTGCGAAGCGTGTCGTTTACAACAAAACAGATAGCGTCTATTATTAAAAGTATGGTTAGAGGAAAATCGCCCGGACACGACGGCCTCAGCATCGAGCACTTGCAGCATGCTGGGATCCACTTGCCACGAGTATTGTGTATGTTTTTGAATTTATGTCTTGCCCATTCACATTTACCTGAACGGCTAATGCGTACTACTGTTGTGCCTATAATCAAAAATAAAACAGGTGACTCGTCAATCCTATCCAACTATAGACCTATTTCGTTGGCGACGATAATTGCAAAGGTACTGGACAGTCTGCTTGTAGGCCAGCTTGAGAAACATCTAAAAATTAACGATGCACAATTCGGGTTTCGACCTGGATTATCCACAGAAAGTGCTATCTTTTGCCTGAAGCAGACTGTGCAGTATTATACAGCAAGAAAGACACCTGTATATGCCTGTTACTTAGATCTGTCATAAGCCTTTGACCTAGTTTCATATAATGTGCTATGGGGTAAACTGCAACGTGAGACGAGTGTTCCCCGGGAAGTCGTAGAGCTATTCAAATTCTGGTACGACAATCAGCGGAACCGTGTCAGATGGGCGAACTCCTTTTCAGAGGAGTATGGACTAGAGTGTGGGGTCAGGCAAGGGGGGCTGTCCTCGCCAGCGCTGTTTAATCTATACATGAACAATCTGACCGATGAGCTTAGCAGGACCGGCATCGGCTGTCATATTGAGGGAGTTTGCATTAATAATATAAGTTATGCAGACGATATGGTTCTGCTGAGCCCATCGGTTAAAGCACTAAGAGAACTGATCAGAGTGTGTGAATCATACGCTGAGGCCCATGGGCTCAAATATAATACATCGAAGAGCGAACTTATGTTATTCAAAGCAGGAAGTAAAGGGTATTCTAGGGTGCCGCCAGTTATGCTGTGCGGCAAACCTTTAAAAAAAGTTGCTAAATTTAAATATTTGGGTCACTGGGTCTCAGACGATATGAAGGATACCACTGATGTGGAGCGGGAGCGCAGGTCGCTGGCTGTTCGATGCGGGATGTTGGCTCACAGGTTTGCACGTTGTACAGCACAAGTCAAGGTGGCGCTTTTCAAAGCGTACTGTCAATCCTTTTACACGTGCAGCCTGTGGGTTAACTTCACGCAGAGGGCATATAGTGACCTGCGCGTCCAATATAACAACACGTTCCGGGCGATGTTGGGGCTGCCGCGCTTTTGTAGTGCGTCCGGCATGTTTGCTGACGCGAACGTGGACGGTTTTGCGGCCATCATGCGCAAGAGATGTACCTCTCTACAACGCCGCGTACGCGCCAGCCCCAACACCATTCTGAGAACGCTGGCGGATAGGTGGGACTCTCCGATCTTGGGGCGATGGATACGACTGCATGCAGTCAAGTAAACATACCCCAGGGTCGGCGTGTCCCACACAGCTTAGATTTATAATTCAATTTAGTTATAAGTTGTTATTAGGCTAATACTAACACTAGGTTATAAGCTCACATGTTACTAACAAACAAATATGGAATCTGAATGATGATGAATCTGAAATAAATATATTGAATTGAATTGAATTAAAATCGCCTGTCAGTTTTAAGGTCTTTGACAGTAGTTACGGAAGCCAGAAAATCTGACACTAGTCTTGCTGAGGATTATCGAATCACCCAGTTACTGGGTGGTGGGGATCAGAGTAAAATACTGTCGGAGTTCAAAATTGTACCAGGATGGACTGTAAGCCGATCCGTATAAAATAATATACAAACTGGTTCCACGTTTTCTCATGTATGTAAACAATAATTTTCATCTTTTTAGTCTTTAAGTAATATTGCTTCATTCTTGTATTCAATTCTCTATCCATTTTTTTAAGTTACAGCGGGTCTCAGGCCGCGGGAGGGAACTGGTGACCTGTAATATAGGTTCTCGTTGAAACCCACTTCAGGCACCAGTCTCTCACAAAGTCAAACCCCTACTTTAGCTTACTGTAATTTTTAGCTTTCAGTTACTTTTTGTTGAGAAAATTAAACGTCTTATATTATATTATATTATATAAATGTATTTGAATTTCTGCTAAATTTTCTTTATTTTTCAAACATTTTTATTTCGTTTGGTTACAAGCCTCCGTATGTTGTATATAAAAACAGAAACCTTGTTACCATTCAAATATGAAGTTATTTTTAGTGGGCAGAAATAAATATGAATTATTTTTATGAATGTACTCTTTCGGTTCGTTTGACCTTTTACGACTGTATAATCGGAAAAAATGTAATAACTGGAATAAAGATAAAAGTTTATATCTACGAATCCAAGCCTCAGTATACCCAAAATTCGATCATCATATAAATTTATTATAAGATTTATAACGCCCATAATAAATTGATATACTACGAGTACCTTATCTGACCCTTATCTGAGTCTAGGCTAGTCATAATTTTAGACGTACGATAGCCTGAGTATGGTAGTGTTTATACCTAACCCACGTAAGCAAACTATAGGGAAATGTTAATATTATGAGACCAGCTAATAATGTAGGATTCGTGTAGGATATAATCAGCAAGGTCAAATAAGAAAATTTTGGTATTTTTACTCATAAAATAGGTACGAAGTTAGACTAGGGCTGCCATCTATTCGGGTTTCCCCGGATTTGTCCTAGTTTGGACAGCGTCCAGGGGCGTCCGGGGGATTTTCCCTATAAGCGTCCGGGTAAAACCCGGACACATAGTGGTCTTACGGGCACTAAAAAGCACGGTCTCTGTATTTCATCTTATTGTTTTCTTTACGTTGATTAATTAAAAAGAAAGCCTATTATTAATAAACTTCTAACTGTGTACAATGTTACCAGTAAATAAAAACCATAATAAAACATCACTGTTTTTAGTTTCAAGTACAAAAATATATTTTTATACGGTGTCCGGGGAAAAAATATTTTAACCCTTTATTTCTAGCCAGTATATATTAAAAAAATGCAAAGACCAATGCTCATATCGCGCTACCTTTTTCGTTCAAATAGGTCAAATAACCCACGACTTATTAATTACAAAACCAAAATGGCATCACCATAAATTCGTTTTGGGGATGGTCATTTAATTTCGAAACTCAATTTCTCAGCCCACTTCCATTTTGCCCAATTTGTTTTTAAGTAGATTAAATACACGTTTATCAAATAGGCCAACGGTTTTAAATAGCTAATCGAATTATTTTGAGCCACTTATTTTGTGCTTATAATATCGTTAAAGAATTCGAATAAGGGTTCGAATTTTGAATGCCCATCAGTTTACTGACCAAACACACTTTTTTTTAAAACGACACATTTTGCCTCAAACATATTATTTTGTTTATAGATTTAAGCTTATACATTTAAGCTCATGTTGAAATAACAGCTGCACGAGTGGATCTTCAATGTAAAGCAACGCCTGTCTAGTTCAGTACCTGGATGGGTGAAAATTTTAACATATCGGAATTCCGGCTATCATTTGTACATCTTTGACAGTCTTTACAGATAATCAGGAGCCAGTAAATCAGATAATGGTTTTGCCAAGGGGTTTCGTGCTAACCACAGAACAGATAAAAGAGGTTAGAAAGGAAATAGTTTCTCATTTGTATGAGAACGCGTGTCGCCGCGTGTCTCCCACTACAAGCAACTTCACTACAAGCAAGAGGCCCGTTACGTATGCGAATTACGCACACAAATAAATGACACACACTTAAATCGAGAGCTTGCTACTGATTGTAACTCACTGTCGACAAACATGCGCCGTGCATCACGGCTAATCAGGGCAAAGGACTAAACGTCAATGGTTGAAGTGTGGCGCATGCAGTACATTGTAAATGAACTTGGACATTGCGTTGATTAAGCGAGTACATATCGGGCAATATATACTTTTTGTAACTTGATGCAATAATGTTGTTAATGTTTGGAATTTCATAGTGATCAAAATATTTTTATGTTTTTTACAAATAAATTTGTAATTAAATGTTATTTTCGACTTACCGCGATAAGGTAAACCTGCTCGCTCTATACTTGCGGTCTGACTTTTTGTTTTACGGGTTATAATTGCACAACATGGCATTTTAAAGCAGAGCTCTGTGTTCCGAAATAATCCGAAGCACACTAAACGCGGTGAATGAATTAATCGGTCGCGCTATGATTTTTAAATCATAAATGTGGCGCGCTCGCCACGCCCACATTACCATTCCAACCTTATTCATCTATTCCGTGGTGCTAACCATCCACTGTGTTGTAGAGGTTACATAGGCAGTCACTCTACGCTACTGTAATGGGGGCGTTTGTGTACTCGGGAATTCAATATAAACGCGATAGGTTTTATACTTTGTATATTACTATGTTCAAATATATGTAAGACTAGCTTCTGCTCGCGACTTCGTTCGCGTGGGAAGGTTTTCCCGCGCAAATCCCGATCCCGTGGGAATTTCGGGATAAAAAGTAGCCTATGTGTTATTCCAGAATATCAATTATCTACTGACCAAATTTCATTCAGATCCGTTCAGTAGTTTTTGCGTGAAAGAGTAACAAACATCCATCCATCCTCACAAACTTTCGCATTTATAATATTAGTAAGATAAGTAGGAAGTAGGATTAATACAATTATATTTTTCAAGTTATTTCAATGTCGAGCCTGCTCTGCTCGCGGAGTCCCAGCCGGCTCTCTCTTTTTCTTAAAACAATTCTCGCATGTCAAACATTGCGGTTGAAATTCAAATTATACCAGCCAGCGCGATAGGCTGACCGATCGCATAGCAGAACTCCACAGTACACACTAGTACGCAGTTGTATCCGGTTACACTGACAGCGATGATGATGATAGACTTAAAACAGTTCTATCCACTTTGCTTTTCTGCGTAGCTTGCTTGCTTTGCATAATTGTGTGCAGATATGAATATATTTTAAAGCTAAACAAGATTAGCCTGTGGTTACGGGCCTGACTTGAAAAGTAAAGGTCTTTTTTTCAGACGCAGCTGTGAGAAACATTGTTTTTTGTAATTATAATGTTGATGATAACATTGCTCTCATATCATATCTTGTCCTAGAACAGGGGTGGCGAACTAATGGCACGCGACATAATATGTTGGGCACTTCACCGATCACGAAATTTTGTGATCGGTGACGTGGACTAAGAAAAAAGTCTGAAGTAGATATTTTATGACGAGCGACAGCGAGTGACCCTACACTACAGAGTTTTCGATGAGAAATATTGTAAAAATTATCTTTTTTAAGTAAATAAAGGGTTTTGAGTCGATACTGTTATTATTATTTTCCAATAACAAAGTCAAAATTATTTGACGGCACGTTTACGATCTCACTATACAAAAAATGGCTCATTGATACATAAAGGTTCGCATACCGTGTCCTAGAACAAATGCAATCACATCTGACATTCAACAACTCGGCTTTTTTTATGGTGGGAAAATCATCAAGTGGTAGTCACTTGATGATTTTCCCACCAGAAAAAAAGCTTCAAAAACTCTCGCTCTAGATGGAGCAGAAGTGAATGTCAGTCTTTCTGCTGACTAAAAACACATCCTGTTTCTTTAGTTCCCTTGTGGTCCGGGACCGTGGTATCTCGTTTGTACATTTTCGCCGCCCCAACAGTGCTCAATGCTGCTGACTGCTCTTTGAGGCTTGTGTGGAACACGACGCGCCATCAACCCAGGTCTGGTCCTTAGTGCACGCAAGCTCACGCCTACGGTGGTCGGAGAACAGCTCGTGATCCCTGACGCCCGGGGTGTCTCCCGCAGCACCGGGGCGAGAGGAAAAGAACTGTCTCTCCCTCTCGCGTTCAGCCTCCTCCTTCGTCCACCAACCCGTTTGCGTGGTGGATTACGACCTCTCTCGCCATTCATAGAGAGGATGCGTATAACCGAGCAGTAACATTGTTAAAGCCTGACTTATTTTTAAAACGTATGAGTCGAATCTTGCTTTTATCTACACTAATGGTACAAAGCGGAAAAGTTTGTTTGAACGCGCTAATCTCCGAAATTGCTGGGTGGATTTGGATGAAATTTGGCATGGAATTAGCTTGAAGCTTGAGGAAGGTTATAGAAAGGATATTTACTCGACTGCAAGAGAAGAAGCGTTTTGTTTTTATCGTGATAAAGTCCACGGAAGCGAAGCTCCACTTGGCTGATAATATACAACGTGTAATTGAAAGGGTCGCAGTAAGATAGATAAAGCCGTAATATGATTATATCCCTAGGGATATAATTATATACCGTAACATAGTTATACGAAAGCGATTCATTACTATCTTACGGTCGCAATCTAGTAATATGCTTATCTGACTAAACTAATCTAGTTAAATAGTTATAACTCTACCGCAAAATCAAATAAAACAATATATTGGTTTTTATTTTTTTTACAAAATCAACTTTTTGCAATCTGCAATTAGTTACAATACTTTTTAGCAATAATACGTATTAAAGTTGGCAGTGATGTTATGGTGTTTACGTAAAATCGACGAAGCCCCGCTACGCGGGGTTCCTGTTTCTGGGTGGTTTAAAGAAAAATAACCACGAAAAATAATCTAACCTAACCTAACCTATCCGAGTCGGGGTACTCTGAGTCGGGGTGTTAACCTCCGCCGCACCCCCGCACTACACTCCTACAATTATTTCACTAAACTTAATCCAGTAATATAATTATAACACTAAACTTGAATGGTATTATAATTATATTCCTAGTAAGATAGTAATGAATCGCTTCCGTTTATCTATGTTACGGTATATAATTATATCCCTAGGGATATAACCATATCACGGCTTTATCTATCTTACTGCGACATATACATACCAAGTGCACGGCTTCTTTGGATGATAACAAACGATATGGCAAAGGTTTTCTAATCCTATGTGTACATGTGTGGAGCATATTAGAAACTTCAATACATTGATACCAGAAGCATAATTTTTCAAATTAAGAAGAACGAAGAGAATTATCGTTTTATTGGCAAGTGACGTGGAAAGTGATGACCCTCATAGTGCTGTGACACGTTTGTTATTACTGGTATTCAAGAAACATATGAAACCAAAAATTGAGGTCAATTCTGTGAGTCACTTATTTTGAGCTGTAACTGTGCATAGAGACTCCATACCAGATGTTGTCTTCAGCCCTTTTGGATAGATATGGGGTTTCCGTTACACGTTGTATATTTATTACCAATTTGCAAAAATCACGAGACTAGCACTTCGCCCGCGATTTCATACGCGTGGATTTCTAAATAATTTTATAGCCTATAGGCAAAAAAATAATGCAAGATGCATAATTTTTTCCAATATAATATCTAACAATTTTTGTTTTAATTTATTTAGCACCTAATGCAATAATGTACCTCACGTATCTGTCCGGAACATACATGCACAGTTGCAATACGTCCGGATTGTGAATCTTTCCCCTCATCACCTGAAAGATAGAAATAAATATTTAAAATAAATGTTTAGAATTGGGATTTACAAAGAATAGCTGTGTATATTTATAATAATATCACACAGCTATACCTACAAGGATTCCGTATTTGTATGTGGTGGTACAAAACCATAAAAACCAACATACTTACATCATTTTCTATTATTAACGCACCTTTTTACTCTAATTAGATTTATTCAGCTACCGAATGCTTCTAATGACTTACTAATTATGAATAACGACGGTTCTAATTCTATGTTATTATATTTTTGAGTAACACCAGACTGAGATAAAAAAATACACACTTTTGGCTGGAAATAACTGGTCCCTTATGTATTTTGGGTACGTAAATAATAGAACATTTTGTGGGTATACTGCGAAAATCTGTTAACTACATTTTTTAAAATGGGTTAATCTCATGAAAGTACTTATTGCTGAACTAGTGAACTTTGTACCATCTTAATTATTTTCTGTCCAATTTTTTAAAATTCTTTTTCATAGTTAGGTTTTTTTTCTGGGTGGGAAAATCGTCAAATGAAATGGTATGGAGTGTTAGACCTGTACTGACTAAAGACCCACCCTGCTCCTTTAGTAGCCCTTGCGATCGGGGGCCGCGGTATCGATTAGAACATTCCCGCAACCCCGTAATTTTTATACTAACTAGTCCTGACAATAACTAACACCAAACAAAAAAGAATTATCCAAATTGGAAGTTACACGTAGGCATAATCTTCAATATGTTTTAATTTCTTGTGACTAATGTTGTAGGACCTGCTGAAATTTCACGGAGGACTCTATGTACATACCGGCACGAACCTTTCAATACGGTCGAGTCCAAGTGCGTACAGTGATGGCTATGTTCCAGACAGTTGAGCCTGGTACCTAATAATTACCTAAGCCCTACTGACTATCAATCTAGCCCTACACCACTACCTATCACCTTAGTTACCCTAAAGCCCTATCCTACCATACAAACCAGACCAAGCGCAGGCTGCGTTGGTTTTATATACGGGAAGTCTGTTACAGGGAGACCTACGGTAACAGACGGAGTTTGGGTAGGAATAAGGGTTGTGTACGTCGTGCAATGTACACAGGAAATGGTTTTCTTACTGCCGATCCCACAGACTCATAGGACCGATGATGGCTAAAGGTGTCTTGGCCACAGTAAGAGGAAGTATAGGGTATGAATCACACGCAACTCCAGCTTGATGACTGATTTATTACATAAATTAACTATATTATATACAAATATTATGGTCAATACACATTGATGGCTATTTACATGTGTGCTGTATGTGTATTGAGCCGATGAAGCGAAGATCTCATTAGGTCACTTCTTAGTGCTGACGGTGTGCCGGTGACTCTGGCGCGTGTAACGAATGTGTGTTGCTGACGCTGTGATGCTGAGGCTCGTGTACTCAGTTATGTTCTAGTTTGAACACTCTATATGCTAAGATAGTCATCCATCAACAGGCTGACCTCGGCTAACCTTGAAGATCAACCCGGTTGTTATGAATAAGCCATAAGCTTCTCTAACTAGTTAATACTAAGCCTTTTGTACATTAAACGCAGCTTACACAGCTCATTAGAATTAAATAAAAATTGGCCAAGTGCGAGTTAGACTCGCCCATGAAGGGTTCCGTAGTAACTATAATAATATATTATAATAAGTATATTTATTTGACGAATAAAAAATATCTTAGAAATTTCTTAAAACTAGCTTATTTACATTTTTACAACTACGCTAAATAACTTTGTTTTTCATAGTGTTTGTATGAAGGTTAGGCATGAAAGTTATATTTGCGGTTTTAGAAAATATGCTGTATCTCAAAAACTGCTGACCCGATTTCGTTCAAACCAATTTTGGTTGAAAGTTTATATTAAGATCTATAGACATATATTTTTTTTAGATTTTTCACTCCATTATTATAGAAGTTAGAGGGGGGACACACATTTTACCACTTTGGAAGCTTATATCTTTTAAACGATTGATTTTATGAAAAAGTGGTTTTAGAAACCCTCATATCATTTTTAAAGACCTGTCTATAGATACCACACACGCATAGGTTTCATGAAAAAAATCTTTTCAGTTCTAGTTCCATATATGGGGACCCCCCTTTACTTTAAATATTTTTTAATTTTTTTCTTAAAATCGGAAAGAGGTTCACAGAATATATTTACCTACTAAGTTTCACAAGTATAGTCTTAATAGTTTCGGAATAAAATGGCTGTGATATACTGACGGACGGACAGACAGACAGACAGACATATCGAAACTATAAGGGTTCCGTTTTTTGCCATTCGGCTACGGAACCCTAAAAACCATGTTTGGCACCTCTAACTTGAAGATCCACCCATCTGGCTGTTTTTATTTAGCCACGAGCTCGTCTACAGCAATAAACCCTCGATTTTAAAAATGTCATGTAGGGTCCAGGGGCCATACCATGACATGTTAAAACGTGAGTCACGTTTTAACACGTTGTGGTATGGTTCCTGATCTCCTTCTTTTCAACACGCTTTTAATAGGTCGAGCTGTAACAAACTAAGTAACTATGTAAAAAAATCTAAAAATCTGAATCACACGCACTTCTAGATGTTGTATCATCATGAAACTTGGCAATTATATGTAGATTAGATGACAATACAACATTATGGCACCATCGAGCTGGTCTCATGATGGAATTGGACGTGGCTGATGGAACCTTGGACTGCCTACTAGCAAACATATTGAATTTGTGCTCATTACATTCGTCTTATTAATGTGTTCTATTTATTTCACGCTAAAGGGGGAAAATAAAAACAGATCCCACCCAAGCCAAGGTGTTAGTGCAGTAAATAAAAGCGTGATTTTAGTTTTTTAAACTATTAATTTATTTGGTCGTTTCCTTCACTACTGAAGGTCGTGTCTCTCTTGGAATTTTTGGATGGTATTTTAGAGTAAAGTTCTCCAGGATTCTCTGACCTCGGCGTCCCTAATCGTAGTACTAACACGTAGACCAGTAATTGTGTTATTTGGTCGGATCAGTGAGACGGCCATCTCCCATGAGGTCGTCTACCCTTCTGCTAATTTGCGTGAGATTTAACAAAAAAGTTTTTATCCAATTCACTCGCTCAATAGCCAGTAATTACAAAAATTTTATTAAAAATCTAAAAATTAACAAATATTTAAACGAAAATACTTGTTCAAAAGTTTGAGAACAAGTGTTGCGCTCCGTGCAAACTTCGTTGCTTACATTTTTAGGGTTCCGTCTACAAAAACGACAGTAGAAACTTTATAAACTCACTAGAGTTTTATAAACAGCTGTGACGGATACAGATTTGTCTGTTTATAAAAGGCATAAACATGAGTTTACTTAAATTACATGAACAAAATAAGATTGCTTTCATACCAAAACAAAATAAAAAGTTATGTGTGTGAAACCGGACTCATCTAGTTAATCATTTAAATTATTTCGCAATGTTATATTATGCAGTAACGTAAAATATTTTCTTTTTATACTACATATAATACTAGCTTTTGCTCGCGACTTCATTCGCGTGGGAGGTTTTTGCCGCGTAAATCCCGCTCCCGTAGGAATTCCGAGATAAAACTAGCCTATGTCCATATTATATACTGTGCCTATGTGTTATTCCAGGATGTCAACTATCTACTTACCAAATTTTCTTTGAGATCCGTTCAGTAGTTTATGCGTGAAAGAGCAACAAACATACATACATCCTCACAAACTTTCGCATTTATAATATTAGTAGCTTTTGCCCGCGACTTCGTGCGCGTGAGCGTTTTTTTTCCGCGTAAATCCCGATCCCATGGGAATTCCGGGATAAAATCTATCCTATGTCCTTTCCATAGTCCTAAACTATTGCTATGCCAAGTTTCATCTAAATCGCTTCAGCGGTTAAGGCGTAAAAAGATCACAGACAGACAGACAGAGTTACTTTCGCATTTATAATATTAGTATAGTATGGGTTACTAGGCTCCCCAGGTTTGCACACGTGTTCTCTCTTTTAAATAATAGTGTATACTATGAGTCTCCATATATACTAGTAAAGTAGGCACATAGTTAATTATACTACCGATAAATAATTTATTGCCGATACCATTCACCAATTTTGCACCTTACTAATGCACTTACACTTCCACATACACATACATCCTACAAGTTACCTGGGCCCTGTTTACTAAAGCTGACAATAACAATCCAACAGGTCCGACATATGTTAAAAAGTGACAATTCGACAATTTTTCTGTTTAATAAAACTTACAGGCGACAAAATTTTCATGGTGGAAAGTTCACAAATATGTCGGATTGTCACGACAATCACATTAAAAAAGATAATTGGTCACTAAACTTCCCAAAGAGTATATGTATATCTACTTTCATAAATGGTAATTTTTTGTACATTTCCATTTTACAAGCGATGCAAACAAACAATCGAATTTGCACTAGTGATTGATAAATTCTTTTCTTTTTTAATGTTTTTCTTTTTTAATTATTTGCAAATATGTCAAAATATATAGGTAACTATCTTGACTATGCGACAATTGTCAGGAATATTTTGATTTTGGCTTTTTGAAATAATATAATTATGTCGAGTTTTGTTGAATGCATTTTTATTTTAAAAATAAGTCAAGATTTCACAGGTTCATTTCTGTCATTTTTATTGCATCTTTTTTAATAATCCAAACTGATTTATGAGTTTAATATAACATGAAATGAAATAGTGGAGCGTATCAATAGGTAGTTAGCAAATATCCTAAACTACAGAGCCTACAGTGACAGTGGAATATAAAGAATACAAATGTATTCATGCAAATCATTTATTTACATACATACATTCAAAATACTAGACAAACTACCTTATCTGAACTATCAACCAATAATATTTAATAACAATTATGTTCATATTATGTACATGAGATATTTATAATTTAATCTAAATAAATGAAAACACTCCATGCCTTTACAACACAACACAATTTCTCAGTCTTAATTCAAATTTAATCAATTATCTTTTATTTGATCCTTATATGGCCCTGACGGACGTTGCCTGAAATCTCCATACAATGCGAATATCGCTTATAAAATAAATAGTAAACGGTCAAAATCCAGGGGCGAACTGGTAGGTTCCCACTCCAGATAATCCAATATGTTGACGTCACTCGAATTCTCTTTAATATCATCGACAACCGTCTGAACACGTTCCGGATCAAGTGACATCGTGAAGAAACTGTTGTCATCAGACGACGACCCGTGCTCCTGTCGCAAAATATCTAAATTCTTCAAAACTGTCTTATGTTTCTTAATTTCATCTCGAAATTGTTGTACGTATGACTTCCAGTTCTTCAAAGATATATCGTCTTGGTAATTCCGATACTCCTGTTCCCAATAGTCCTTTTTGTTCCTGAGCTCTCGTACGCTATCAGGGATATATCTTAGTTGAAATCGTTTGAGTTCCTTATTGGATATCTTCCTTGTGAGAAGAGTTGTGAAGACACCTTCGAACAGTTTATACAAACGACGATTATATTCATCAAACAACTCCATAATCGTTAAAAACTTTTTTTTACTTAAAATGTGAATACTAATTTAAATATCTGCCTAACAATCCGACGTGGATACTTTCTAGGATGATAAAAGACTGTATGAAATATTAGAACATAATTATCTTGTTTTTATGCTGTGAGGGACCGCGTGGAGAGAAAGAGATGTCACAATACGTCCTGTATAACGCCATCCTTTTTCGGTTAAACACAATGACTTTGACAGTCGACGCGGACCACAGGTAATAAAACTGGTTCTTAAGAAAGGGTTTGTAATCTTACAGCTGGATATTAATTTTAGGGTGCTACTCGCCTATTGTTACCTAATTCGGTTGCTTGCTAATTGGTTTATTTTATGGTCGAATACCCAGAAAATCTGTACGAGTAAATAGTCGGCGCGTAAGTTGTTAAATTTTTTAATTACCTAACGTAAATTCCCTTTAAATTAGTAGAAAAGCTTAAGGCACCGTGTTTTGTTTAACAAGAAACATACTAACTAAAGAGGATTTAGGATATATAATAAAGAATTCAGGAATTGTTGCCCTTATTTGGAATACATTCGCAAATAAAATTCAGCTGTCGTACAACTAAAACCATAATACTCAGTTGTACTTATCTAAACTGAAAAAGCTAAACTACTAAGATGATGATAATGATGTCGCACTATTGCTTAATCTATTTGTTTATCTGTATATCGCACCTTTAAAGTAAAACCGTTACTATACGAAATTATCAAATTTTATAGGAGAGCCAATATTTGAAACAGTTCAGTATCTTAATTTAGTCTAGGTAAGTCTAAGTACAAGTACTTTATGATTTCTTATGAGTTTATATGATAGATATCTGTTTACTGTATACATGTGCTTTAGAATAGTTTTTCTTTATTCACTTACAAAAATATTTTTTAGATTTATATTTTGTTTGGTAACGATATGATTTAACGCTAGGTGGCGAAAAGACGATATTTTGGAATAATTACAAGTATAACCTGCAGTTTACGTATACACCGTGAAATTTTAATGGTTGTTTTCCTAGAGCGAAATGGCTTTGTCTTGGTAATACAACCGTTTTATAAACAAATAAAATATTAGAAACAATAAATGGCGCAGTGTAGTTAATGCATTATCACCATGCGTGAGAGCTTATTTTGCTCTGAACATTTATTAATCACTTTTTCCTTTGTTGGCAGCGCGCGGCGGTGCATGTTTCATCTAGGTACCTACGTTAGTCTACTGAATTACTAATGATTCTCGCGCTTTCGAGTTTATGAATATTTTTTTAAATAATTTGAAGAAAAAAAAAACATTCGTTTTTTTTTTAAGTTTAACTACATGTTTCGATACTACTACTGATGGGTAACCATCCTGCCGCGGGAAAACAACCATTGAAATTTCACGCTGTATTTTAGATTGATGGTATAAATAACTCAATTCGTGAAAATTTTCGTTTAGTAACGGTTTTACTTTAATGGTGCGAAATGTTCTGAGGGCTAGTAACTAAATAATAACAGCCACAAGGGTCGATCTCTGTTGGTCCTGGCTGTCATTTGTACATCTTTGTCTGTCGTTACGGGTACTCAGAAGCCAGAAAATCTGGCACTGGTCTTTCGAAGGGGCAGGGCCGGATTAACCATTAGGCGGAGTAGGCAACTGCCTAGGGGCCCCGCATCAACTAGGGGCCCAGACCCAGCGCACGCACCAATAAAACACGTTTCTTCGAACGAGAATTTGATGTGCGTGTGAACTTATGGACCTCACTGTTATCTCACAAAATACAAATTGTTAGATTTACTAGTAGAATTAAATTAATTTTAGAACAAATCTGGGAATAAGTAAACAAATATATTAAAAACCACAGCCCTTAATGTGCGTTTCCTCAGTTCACAGACGATTTGGTCAGTCAAAGTAAGAAAAGGGGCCCCGAGAATGCCATTGCCTTTGGGCCTCTGACAGGGTTAATCCGGCTCTGGCAAGGGGTAGCTACTATGTTGTGGAGGTCAGACAGGCAGTCGCTCTATGTGAAACAATAATACTCAGCTTAACCTGGTTAGACTGGAACCCCATAATAGTAGAGAAAAGGCTAAGCAGACGATAATCTGTATTTGTTCTTTATACACTTGATATGAGTACTAAAAATCATTAAAAAAAAATTCAAAGAAAATAAATAGCTAGAATAGAATATCATTTATTAACCGACTTCTAAAAAAGGAGGAGGTTCTCAATTCGGCTGCTTGTTTGTTTTTTTTTTTATGTTTTTTCGGGCATAGCTCCGTCGCTTGCCAACCGAATTGAAAAATTCTTTTTTTGTTGAAAAGGGTATAGTCCAAATAGTCCCATGAAAATTTTATCGAAATCGGACAAGCCGTTTCTGAAAAATCAACAAAAGTCTAAAACATATATTTACGTTGATGAGAGAGCTCGAAAATCTATTAAAAATTTCTTTAAATTTACTTTTCAATTTACGACGCTTTAATTTCAAGTTTCGTCTCGTAGTCTACGGGGAGCTTTTAAAAGGCTTTCGTAGGTCTTAAATAAATTGCCAAAATTGAAATCAGATAAAGCGTAGAATGAAGCGTTAAGTGATATATAATTAAGTTAGTCAATTTTATTTGAGCAGTTCCAAACTTCAAACACAGTTAAAGGGAAAGACAAGTCATTATAATTTTTTTGAAAGTAAAGTATAGTTTGGCACAATTTTTTTATCGAACTCATCCGAAACGCCTCGTGCCTTGACTGATATTAATGTTTCTTTTTGTGTAAGTATATTTTGTAGGTCTGAGAATACTTAGATCGTAGGCTATTTTGTGTTTCAATAGATATAATTTATATGGAAAAATAACTTTTGCTGGGACAGCTAGTAACACAGCTGATACATACCAATACCAATAATAACAAGTACAGATGTAAGTTATATGGAGTAACTGAATGACTTATATATCTTTATATATATATATCTTTAAAATTAGTGTCAGATTTTCTGGCTTCTATAATTAATAATAAGATAAAATCATTATTCTGCCCTACACTTACTATACATATAAAGCCGTTATCCTCAAAAAATCCTTTTCAAGTAAACGTAAAACTAAGTGGGACATTATTTTTCTACAAAACTAAGCTAGCTAGGACCATGGTTGTAAGTTAGTTTTTAACCGACTTCTAAAAAAGGAGGAGGTTCTCAATTCGGATGTTTGTTTGTTTTTTTTTATGTTTGTTCGGGCATAGCTCCGTCGCTTGCCAACCGAATTGAAAAATTCTTTTTTTACTGAAAAGGGTATCCTTTTCAAATAGTCCCATGAAAATTTTATCGAAATCGGACAAGCCGTTTCTGAAAAATCAACTAAAGTCAAAAAAAAATATTTACGTGGATGATCTTTTCGTTTACTCTGCATTGCGTTTTTTGTTCGCGCATAACTCCGTCATTTACGAACCGATTAGGAAAATTCACTGACCCAGTAAAAAGCGCGAAAATAGAAACTTTTTTGCAAAAATAGAAGTCGGTTTTATTATTTGCAAAAAAGTTTTTTATGGGCATAGTTTCTGTTCATATGACTTTTTAACTGAGGAAGTAACGTAAATTATGAGGTTTAACTGCTTTAATGCTGCAATTTTTTATAACGCGAAAAGTATGAATTAATCGTAACAAAATGATTCTTAAACCAAAAAACATAGAATCGAAAGTAGTTTAAGAATACATTAAAAAGTGAAAAATGACCTTTTGTGGCTTAACGGCCTTTTAGTTAGTGCAGGGTCGTATTATTCTAAAGCCTGCAATACATGTTGGCTGAGCGTAGGCCAACGCGAGCATTGGAAAATAGGTACAAGGCAAGAAATAATGTCCACACGTTCGACAAGTCCGTCGAACGCCAATGCAAACGACCAATGTAGAAGAGGGTCTGTAGAGCTGCCCGCACGTTGGCCGAGCGCAGGCGAGCGCCTTTGATTTGTGACCAAAAACCGACACCGATCCGAAGTGAGGCAAGTGATCACGAGCAACGGCGAGCGAAGACAAGTTGCACCAAATGAGCTCTATACACTTTGGCGCTGGCCTTCACTCGGCCAACTAGGCAAGTGACACCAAGCGATAGCAAGACAAGGCAAATACTTATATCGTCTACATGTTGGTATTGGGCTTCGCTCGACAACGCTCGGCCAACATGTATTGCAGGCTTAAGAGTATTACAGTACAGTTTTAGCTCTAGTCTCCACACTAGTTTCAATATATTCTGATAGCCGGTAACGACTGTCAAAGATGTAAAAATAGACAGCTGAGCTATGCATTCTGAGGCACGGTAAGCAATAGTTGCTTCTGACACATCCTTCGACTGTCCTCGACTAGTCCTCTTTAAGCTCCATACATATTAACTACCCTTATATTACTACTGCCTACTAACAGTCCTTAATCTGTCTCCTTTAAGTTTATCCATCTAAAGGTTGTCTGTAAGAGATAAGATCGCCTATTGTACCTACACTAGTTTTAATTTTTGTATGAATAGAAATATTGTAAGGTATACAATAAATTAATCTATAAATACATATATCCTACTACTGTCAGTCACGACAGTTTATTTTATGAAAGCTTGAACAGCTGTAAAAGCTGTCGAATACATAATTACATGAAATTTTGTATGAAAATAACTAAATCCTTGGAATAATACATTAGCTTTTTATCCTGAAATTTCCACGGGATCGGGATTTATACGGAAAATACCTCTCACGCGAACGAAGTTATGGGCAACAGCTTGTATTTAAATAACTATCAAACTTCTAAATAGAACTGAGTTCCTGGGATGGGTAGTCTTACTAGTTTCTTAGAATTCTCACAAACAGCCCAAAATTTGGGTTTAGGTTCGCGCTGGGTTTTGGCCACTCTACTATCAGGTAAACTTACACAACAAATATCTTAATACCCCCACCCATACGCACTAAACTTTTTGGAAATTCTTTCATTGTGCGAACACCTAAAGCTTTGGATTCCCTGCCAGATTCTGTGTTTTCTAGTAGCTAAAACCTGGAGGTCTTTAAGTCAAGAGTCAATGGGTTACTTTCTGCAAGCGTGCTTTATCTTCGAGCACTTATTCGCTTACCATCAGGTGATAGGTGATCAAACACGAATAGAATAAAAAAAATGCATTTACCCCTAAATGATCGTTGAGCGCTTACTGTTCGTATATAATCCGTACTACTCCGTAGTAATATACTATGCTATATATATGTATATAGATTACAGTCTGGAAAAGCGTATACCGTATACCGGATAAATAGATAGATAGATAGATAGATATGATATACTTTATTGTACACCAATAATTGAATCACACTTAAATAATAATATTGTAAATAAAATTGGTTACAATGGCGTTCTTATCGCTGAGAGCGATAACACCGCCATTGTTAATTTACGAATTCCCAACGTGAATCAAATCCTATGTACTGTCTGAAAACGCTTTCATGGGCTAAAGTTGCAAATCAAAGAAACATTTTGTTTTCAGTCTGCGGATAATATTTAGCTGTCACATAAATTGTCGATCTTAAACACATATTATTAAGTGAAGGAAAACTTTGTGCCTCTTTTTACGCAAATTGTGCTAATAGGAGAATAAGGGCAAAATAAAAAGAGTTCATATGGAGGAGTGCAGAAAGGTTGTTTATATTCTTACAAAATAATTATCAACAGCTAGTAATTAAAGAAAACTTAACGTAAACTAATAACAGTGGGCGCCATCCTTGTATCTAAATCTGCGAATAAAATTATGTTTTTATTTCAAACTTAATCTATGGCTTCAATTGATTTGATTCAAAGATTTTGTATATTTTTTAGGAAAGCTCAGTTGAAGAGACATAAATCCAAAAGGACGGTCAAGGTTTTCTGAGAGATATTTGCTAAACCAGTAGCCAGGTTGCAACATGCTGCAACGCCTATCAGTGTTTATAAACGTTTATTTATATCACATCAAAACAGTACATGGATAATAAATCAATACATGGCTAATACCCATATACCTAATACAACATCTGTACTCAAAGTCGGTGTACCTGCCTATTAAACTAGGGTTACCTGTTTTCAATATCTTGTGAATATTTTTAGAGACAGTGTATTGTTTACTTCCTGTGCTAAGCCATAATTTTAGTTCGATAAAATTTATATGTCCAAAACAAATAAACAAATGAAGTGTAGAAAAAAATACACAAAATATTAAAATTACAAAATTATTTATTTATTAAAAATAACATAATCATGTACATTTTACTGATAACATAAAAAATCTTAATTCAAAATAAGTTAATGCCGATTTATACAAAAGTTATGGTAGATCTTGACAGCCTGCATACGAATTTCCCATATTTAGCGTACATTGCGTACAGTACGTTGAACGTATATGAACGTTGGACGTTGTCAAACCTAAACAAAGCTACATCTATCATAGCTTGAAGCACCATATCGTTGTTTTCTTTTTCGGTTATATAATCAACTAAATTTTGAACACGTTCTGTATCCAGAGATTGCGAGAGATGATGATCTGATTCTTTCTGACGATGCACCATTTTATCCAAATTTTTGAGTCTGGAGTTTGGTGATCTTTTAGCTTGCTTAGCTTTTCCTC
This sequence comes from Tholera decimalis, assembly GCA_943138885.2. Classification (NCBI taxonomy): domain Eukaryota; kingdom Metazoa; phylum Arthropoda; class Insecta; order Lepidoptera; family Noctuidae; genus Tholera; species Tholera decimalis. The sequence goes on from OW964571.2 coordinate 9,317,627, forward strand.
GGATTTCTTCCAGTTCTTCTCGGATATATGTATGGTCGTGATAGTATAGATACTCTTTCTCCCAATAGTCTCTTTTGTTTTCGAGTTCCCGTATGAAACCCGGGATATATCGAAGTTGGACATCTTCAAGTTCAGCTTCTGGTATTGTTGCCTCGAATTCATCTTGGATTGCTTTCTCATACGCGTCCTTATTATGATTTCTAAAATCTTTCCTGTCTTGCGGCATACTATCCGTTTCACGTTCTGGCTCAAATGCTGCGAACAAACTATTATTTAAACTACGGAACTGTTGATATTTTTATCTGTTAAAGACTCCATGATCGTAGAAGTTACTTTGTCAATGAAAACTTAATTTGGATGCACGGCAAACCAACAAGACACACAAAATATCCAATGTTAAAAGAAGTGTGAATAAAACAAGGAACGCCATGGTTTAATGCGCTACGAGGGGCTCAAAATAAGTGACTCACAGAATTGAACCCAAATTGTTGGTTTCGTATGTTTCTTGAATACCAATAATAACAAACGTGTTACAGCACTATGAGGGTCATTACTTTCCACGTCACTTGCCAATAATTCTCTTCGTTCTTCTTAATTTGAAAAATTCGGTTTCTGGTATCAATGTATTGAAATTTCTAATAAGTTCCACACATGTAGACATAGGATTACAAAACCCTTGCTATATTGTTTGTTATCATCCAAAGAAACCGTGCACTTGGTATGTATATACCCTTTAAATGACACGTTGTATATATATGTATATATGTCTGTTGAGTATATAGTTTATTACTTATGGATTGTATATAAGTGAATAGTACCTACACCATGGACTTCCCGCGTATTTATTTTCTCCCGCTGTGTCAAATTCATCCAAAGGTCTGTAAAAGATCGCTTTTAGCGATAAGACCGCCCATTGTAACTCCCTTTGAAGTTTTTAGGTCCTCATTTATTGTAATTCTCTTATGGTGTACAATATAGAGTATATCTATCAATAACTACATTTGGGCAGTAATATACCAAAAATCTCTAAACAATAGGACTAAACTTATTTTCCGATAAGTATGAACTATTTACCTTTGTTTATCTGGAGATATTGTACCTTGGCAATTTGTATCTCTTTCTTTTTATCAGCAAAATAGTTAAACGCTATTGTTTTTCAAATTATTCAGTAATAAAATGTCTAATAGCATCATAATGGGTTAATATTGCACTAAGCTTGATCACTAACACTCAGAATATAAGCTTGTAATATTTGTAGAACCAGTTTTTTTACCTGGCTCCTTAAGCACGGTCAATGTCATTGTTCCTTTCAAGAAAGAGTCAGCGCTATACACGGTCTATAGCGCCATCCCTTTTTCACAATACGGCCCCTCGTAGTGCATAAAACCAAGGCCCTCCTTGTAATTTTATTCACTCTTCTTTTAACATTGGTGGTATGTTCTATGTGTCTTGTTGGTTTGCTGTGCATCCAAATTAATTTATCATTGAAAAAGTAACTTCGACGATCATGGAGTCTTTAGTAGCTGATATATCGGATTTGAAGGTGGAAGAAAAATATCAACAGTTCAGTAAAAGATATGTCGCACCATTTAAGACAGAAAGTGCAATGAAAGAATGGCCGCAAGTCTGGAAAGATAATTATAAAAACCATAATGATGAGGAGGCTGAGAAAAAAATCCAAGATGAATTCGAGACAACAATACCAGAAACTGAACTCAAAGATGTCCAACTTCGATATATCCCGGACTTCATACGGGAACTCGAAAAGAAAAGAGACTATTGGGAGAAAGAGTACCTATACTGGCACGACTATATATCCGAGAAGAACTCGAAGAAATACGAGAAAAAGCTCCACGAAGAGATCATAAAACTCAAGACTGTTATCAAAAACTTGGATAAAATGGTGCATAGTCAGAGAGAATCAGCCCATCTCTCGCAATCTCTGGATCCAGAACGTGTTCAATCTTTAGTTGATTATATAACCGAAAAAGAAAGCAACGATATGGTGCTTCAAGCTATGTTAGATGTAGCTTTTTTTAGATTTGACTACGTCCAACGTTCATATGTCCTGTACGCAATATACGCTAAATATGGGAAATTCGTATGCAGGCCGTCAAGGTCAAGATGTGTACAGATTAAGAAAGAAGGTTAACTAATTTACAAATGTTTTACATATTATCAAATTGTGTACATGGTGGCCTATATAGGCTACAATAACCTTGGTATAAATCGGCATTAACTATTATAGAATTAAGACTTTATATGTTGTTAGTAAAATGTACATGATTAGGAATGTTATTTTTAAATAATAAATGATTTTGTACTTTTGAATATTTTTTGTATTATTTTTTCAACATATTTATTTTGGAAATATAAATTTTATCAAGCTAAAATTATGGCTATACTGGAAGTTTCTAAACATTTGATAAGTTTTTTTTTTAACCCTCCGTGTACCAGGTGTCTAAAAGTCTCGTCCCATACCAGGTGGGGTGTGACAAACCCCAAATTAAAAAGTGATAAAATTAACATACTTTTTTGTTTTTTTGGTGGATTTAAGTTTAGGTGTTATAAGTACACTATAATAATCAGGTTTAAGTAAAACTCGGAACTAAAAGTATGTATCAAAATATTTATTTTTATAAAAGAACAAACAAGTCACAACTTTTGTAATTAACAAAACATAACAATCCTTTTCTTATGGACTAATTTTAAATGGCACTTTTAATTATCGCAATCATTTTCATTTTACAAACTACAACATATTTTCTTAAAATTAAACATAAATTGAAAACAATAGATACACATTTTAATTGAGATCATCGTTGGTCAATTGACCACAGTCTTGACAAAAAATATCAGTGTGCTCCATACATATTGGCACGTAACATTTCTTACACGAATATTTTTTTTCCGGACTTTGTTTCTAGGGCAACTTAAGCATCTCTTTTGAGTATTAGACCTTCTTGCTGAAATTCTGTTAAATTTTCAGGCGAGAAAATATCCATTCCTGTCCCATCGGTAGCCTATAAATCGATTGTACGATATTTCTTTGATGTGCGACATTTTTCATGTAAACTGTAACAAATAAAAATAAGTTAAAAATGCTAAACATACATAACATAAACACACAAAAATAAAAAATACATAAATGACATCGAATTAAACTCTTACCTTTTTGTCAACACGCCGTACGAGGTGGGGTGTGTGACGCCCACGTGCACTTTAAACGCGTATAGCTCGCTTGGCGGTTGCCGCCGGACTGATTTAGCGGCACTGATCGAAACGGCAATGTCTCAATTCCAGCTACTGAGAAGTCGAGCATCGGCGCGTACACAGTTTTAAAATTATTGCGAAATTTGAAAGACTGGGGTTTGTTAAACCCCACCTGGTGCACGGAGGGTTAAATACCTACAGTCTCTAAAAAGATTCACAAGATATTGAAAAATGCTGACAGTATGTACATGGCCACTGGTTTTGCAAAGATCTCTCAGAAAACCTTGACCATCCTTTTAGATTTGTCATTCCAACAGTGCTTATGTAAATATATACAAAATCATAATTAAGGTTAGGTATAATTTTATCTGCACATTTACATACAAGGATGGCACCCACTGTTACAGTTAAGTTCTCTTTAATTACTAGCTGTTGCCCGTGACTGGATTCACATTGGGAATTCGTAAATTTACCCAGTACGGGAAGTAGCTGCTATTCCAGACTATTACTGTGACTTTATTCCCATCTGCCACCTTTGAGCTTGACATGCTTTGCGAGGCACCAGGGAATCTCAACTTACTAAAACATATAACATAACTAGCAACATAATTTATTCTGCTTATGTATTTTGGGATAAAAAGTAGCCTTTGCCAGAATCAATCCAGAATGTCAACTATTTAGGTACTTACTTACCAAATTTGATTGAGATCCCTTCCTTCGGTTTTGTGTGTAAGAGTAACATAGAGCCATACTTCTATACACCCATCATCACAAACATTCGCATTTCTCATTTATTAATTAGTAAGATAACATATTAAAAAAGCTCAATTTATGTAAGTTTTATCGAACTTGTGTTTTGTATAACATATACAAATGTTGTGTGACTGTACGGCAACAATAAAAACAGTTTGTTTTCATAAAAAAAAAAAACATTCAGCAGTTAATACACATGGCCATCACAAGAATACACATTTATGTAACTTTGAAAATTATTGTCTCTATGAATCACATAATATCCTCCTGTATGGGTAAACATACAGTGGGCACATCTTTTTGGACGCCTCCCAGTTTTATTAATTTAAAATAGGATTTTTAATGTTATAATAAATAACATTTTATAGCCTTTTTCTTCCCTACACTCACTTCACACTATTTCCAGGTCTCTTCTCTTTCTCATAATTCTATTTTACTTACTTTTCTACTACCACACTATGGACACAAAGCTGATGGCAAGTTTGGAAGATTTAGAGCAGAATATGAAAACAAGCTTAAAAATGCTTCATCCGCTACAAGTTCTCTTCTAGATATGAAAGCACTGTCAAGTGAGTTCATTTCAAAACATTTGTCTGGAAGGCACTCTACCAATTTACGAGCCAAATTGAGCTACTGTTTCTTGGATTCGACAAACATGAAACCCTGATGCGGCGAAAGGTGCTTCAGTTCCATGATGTGGCAAAGAATCCTGGCGAAAAACTTCCTGATGTGGTCACAAGATATTAACCGACCATATGAGCTTGCTAACAATCCGACGTGGATACTTTCTAGGATGACAGAAGACTGTATGATTTTTTTTTTTTTTTTGTTAGGTAGGGCCACTCGTAGATCAGCTCAGTAAGGCTGTGCGTCTACTTAACCGGTCTGTCCTGTGGTGACCTCTAATAAATTAACGGCCCCCAGCCAGGGCTTACAAACTAAAGTTTACTTACAGCTAATGACCGCACGCTAAGGGGCACTCCCTGTGGAGTACGGGCCTCGGCATAGCGGGGTCATTTTGGGAGGGCAGCAAAGGGACAGGCTGGGTCGTATTTAGGGGAGTATTTATTGCTACTGGCTCAGCATCGCGGGCTGGCTCGTTTGGCAAAGGTTGGGGAGGATTTCCATTACAAGTACGCGGACGTCGCGATGGGCCTCGTCGGCGAGGCCGGAATACGGAACGCGTTTTGTATGTGTATTTTCTAAGAGTGCTGGTTTCCCTACTGCTCTCTTGTCGGATGGTGGTGGGTAGGATTACTAAACCCTTATCATATCGTTTGTTATCATCCAAAGAAGCCATGCACTTGGTATGTATATACCCTTTAAATTACACGTTGTATAATCGTCTTTCAAAAGAAAAGAAACATTTCTTCCGCATTAGAGCTGCCTAAGTTTCAAATAGAATCTTAAGCTGTGTCAGAAATAAGCTAATAAATAACCTTTACGAGCAGCTAAACTTTTTAGATGCAGCTGAATTGTTCGAACACTGAACAATTAGTACAAAAAGTAATTAAAGTACTTTTAAGTGGCTTTATTTTAAACTTGTTTGTAAAGGAACCGTGTGGCGTCCTTAGCTGAACATGGCTGAGACGGATGTAGAAACACGAGACATGAGTTGGAAGTGCGTATTGTTTCGCTTGGGGCTGTCTCAGACTCTCTCTCTCGCGAACCAGATGGCTCCGTAGAAGCCAGATAGCCCGCATTGGAGTCAACGTTGAAAAGTATTGAAGTGACCCAATAGCTCCCAGTAATAATATAAACTCTGGCATGAGGCTTTAATTGTAAATACTAAGGATGCCACAGGCATGTAAACTTGAACATCGGGCGTGTTTGAAGCCAACTAGTTTTCTAACGGTTATATTTATGAGAGTGTGTGGTTCCATTTTCCATCATTGGACTACAAGGCGAATGACGATGCGTCATTGTTACATGGTGGACAGCCGACCCATACGCACAAAATGTTTTGAGCATACTTTGATTATGCGTACAGCTAAGGAGTGGCATTTCCTACCCAAGTCTGTGGTTTCTAATAGAGCACCAGCCTCATGAATTTTGAGCCCTAGAGCGCAGGAAATTCATGAGGATATCAACCTCGCCGGCTTGTGTTCTCTGCCACTTATGACCTTTCAGCCTTTAAAGCAAGTTTGAACAGGCATGTTCTGGGCTCGTTTGTTCCATCGTAGACCTCATCTATCACTTACCATCAAGCGAGATCGAGGTCAAGAGTAGTTTCATCCGGAATAAAAAAAAACTTGGGAATTGACAGGGAATCGTAAGTTAATTGAGGTTTTAGTGACTAATTTTAAGTAAAAGTGTAAACTCATTTTGGAACAATTTAACTTAAGTATTTCTATACATAATAAAAATATATACAGACGAAAATAAAGATAAATTATAGGGCATCGAAAAATTCGTCAACATCGCTATCAATGGGAAAAGTGCTCAGATCACTGGCCGCATTGCCACGTTGAATGGCAATGCTGATTCTCTGTCCAAAGAAAAGGCCAGCCCTCTGGTCACCTGTGGAGTCGACTAATCGTTTGCCGATGTCACGAAAGAGTCGATGCGCACTCGGACCCCATGGTCCTAACGTTTCAACCCCAAACAGCTCAAACATATAGCACCCAATTAGGTTGTTGTATTTGCGCCGTTTGAGATTTTCTGCACCTGCAGCTGCCGCCCCAGCACAGCCCGCCGTACTGAGAAGATGGGATGGCGCAAGGGTGTCAACACATGTACCATCCCACACCAAAGGCTTACCCAACTTCCAAGGCATTATAGTCATCCCGTCTGGTCTCTTCCCATCGTCCCGTGCCAAGCCGTTGGGTTCTAAAACAGATGGTACTCCAGCGGTGACAAGAGCCCGACGAATGATGTCATTTATGCTGGCATGCCGTGCTATCCGACCAGAGCTTCTGCTGCAGGAAAGGCCATGATGTCCGAGGCGGTCGACTGCCGCACCGCATTGACAGCGATGTGGAGCACCGCTAAACTCATTTGTAAATATTCGGATATCGCATTTAGCGGCAGATATGTCCAGAGCTAAATTATCATTCTACCTACTAAATTTTTTTGCTTCGCTTTAGTCGTGAGGAAAATCTACACTAATATTGTAAAAAAGTAAAAGTTTGTATGTAGGAGGTAATCTTCAGAATAAAATTCCAATTTTAAAATTATTTTTATTGGTAGTAAGGTCCATTATAATTGGTGAGTGCTACAGACTGTATATTGTTTCGAAATCTACGCAAACAAAGTCAGAGGACAGAGGCCCGTACTTATTCCATGGGCGGAACTGCGTGCGATACTTGATAAGTATTTTAAAGTATCTGGCTTGAATAAAAAGAATATTAAGGGTAAAAGGAGAAAAATATCATACTTTTCCCCTTTTACCCTTAATATTCCCACCCCGACATTTTTAATGAACGCAAGAATTATAACAACGTAAACAAACACTCCAGAACATAGGCGGAATTAATTAATTATGATTAATTAACATTGTTTCAATGTTTTTGTTGGCAGTATACTGTTTAGACATCAGGATGTTGTGCAAAATAGGGTTGTTTTCTGAAAATATTGGCTTTTATATTGATTATACAATGTCATAGTCTCGTCGCGTTTGGCCACCTTCTCACCTGATGGTACCTAAACGTCTTACCCATGATCTGGTCGAACATAAAGCACGTTTACTTAGAACCTAGGTTATGCTATTACGCTAACGGTCGTCTTTGTTTTCTTCACAAGCCACGACAGAAAACCACGAACTTGGCAGCTTATTATTTTATTGTGTGCCATACTTTGTTACCTCACCGCTTTTCGTTTTTCTGACAGATAATGGAATCGTTTCAATATACTACTGCTTTTGAAAATTTTATCGAGAAATTAGTCTCATATCACTTTTATAAAAGCATTGAATAACATAATGAATTTCTCATGTATTGCGCATGCACTTTTATTAACTCTTAGACCCGGAACAACTATGTATTCGTAGACCATAGTAGTATTCCTCGTATAGGCGATCTGTGGTGAGGGTGTGAGGGAGAGTCGAAGAACTCTTTTCTTCATGCCCCAGTCATCGCGGGAGACGCCCTGGGCATCGGGGATCGCGAGCTGATCTCCGGCCACCATAGGCGTGGGATTGCGGACGGCGAACATGGATAGCTCACTGGCAAGGACCAGGCCCAGGTCAATAGCGCGTCGTATTCTACGAGCGCCTCAAAGAGCCGACAGCACTAGTGTCGGAACCCCATAGAGCCACTACTTGCCGAGTTTACGGGATGGAAATGGAGGAATGTTCTAACAATATACCGCGGCCATGGAACGCCAGGGCAGCTTAAAGAACAGGGTCTGTTTTAGTCAGTAGAAGTCTGATATTCCCACCTGGAAAGAACCCAAACCAACATTTGTTCTGGAGTGTGAATCAAACCTGTGACATGCCGTGCAGCAGCCAATTGCTCAACCAATGAGTCAACCGTGTCGTTTGACAATTGTTAACAAACAAACAAATTTCAAACAAGTAAAATCTCTACAGCATTACTCATTTAAACCCTCATTATTATACTCATATATACTAAAAACAAACTCGTTCCTAATTAAAACATTTGTTCAACATTGTACTTAATTAACACTAAACCAAGAACATTACTTTTTGCCGCACCGTGCGGAAATGGGCTTCAATTATCTAATGTACTGAGCAAAATTATAATGATCCCGACAGATGAGATATGGCTTAGGTTAAGCCACAGTACAAGTATAAAACAGTATTACAAGTCTTTCTAAGGTGCATCGTGGCTTTTAATTAGTCGGTAGTGAAGGTCAAATAAGTAGTTGCTTTGTACACCTCTTGCTGTGATTGAAGCGTAGCTTAGGTACGATGATGCATCCCATAACTTGCCCCAAAATTTAACTGTATGCGGTTATACCGAGTCTACGACGCGCCTATTGGGATTGTGAGAATGCTCTAGTAAGATACCGTGACCCGGGAATATATATTTTTTTTGTTTTGATGATTTTACCCATATTGCTAGTTGCAATGTGGGTAGAATTCACATTACTAGCGATCTTGTTAACCCCTCTATTCCTGTGTCAGGAGTGGGTTCACGGCAACAGTTTAATAGGTGGGGTTCGAACCCGTCGTGGGTTTGAACCCCACGGTGGTTAAGTATATCTGTTAAGTTGGTCCAGTGCGTATAGTCACGGAGCATTTGAATGTACATATTTTTTAAAGAAAACCATTTTAGCTAAACATGCTTGTGACTGGAGTGAGTTCACGGCAAAAGTGTAACAGGTGGGGTTCGCACCCGCGGACACTCAATCACAAGTCCAACACCTTAGCTATTAGGCTATTGACGCTTATACACCGGGAATATATATAATATACCTTGTATATATATACACCTGTATGTTTACATTATGGATTGCAATAAATACATGAATACTTGAAAAGAATGCAAGGACATTTGAGTTTTCAGTCAGCAGGTCTGTTATTTCATCCGGAGTGGATGGAGTCATTTTTTATTCCAACCACGAAATCACTGGGGAAACCGCGTAAATAATATCAATTCCCACGTAAAGTCACGGGTACAGCTTAGCTTCTAAAAATTTGAAAATGATTTTTTTTTTCACAATGTTACTCAGGAATGATATTGCTTTCTATTGGCAAAATATTTTTTTAAATCAATTCAGTTGTTTTTGAATTTATTCGGTACAAAAATGCAAACATACGTACAATATATTTCCCCTTTTTGATATTATTAATATGGATAATATTCATGCTCTTGTTCGTAATTGTTCTACTGTTGATTCCGGGTACAGTGATTAAGGGTAAGTGTAACGAACGCGAGTCATAATTGCCTTACCATTACATGGAATTCTCCTAAGTATTATAGTTATACTTCTTGGGAGTACCTCGAGAAATGGTGTCAATTAGAAAGCTATTATCTTCTAAGGGTTCTAAGAACCTTGGTTGTGGAAATGTAACTTCTATTAACTTTCTCTGAAAGGGAAACCCCACTATTCTTGTTGGCTAGTATATATAATATAATAGTCCTCCTAACCCATTTCGGATAGTGATGAGCTTTGAATCAACGAACTAGTTGAATCAACCGTTGATCTCCTGTCAACGTATTAACGTTAACTGTATACGAATCAAGTAGTTGAATTCGTCAACGACTTTTATGAATTTAACTCGTGCGTCTCGTTCAATAAACGAGAACGCTAACGCAACGAGCTGAGCAATTTAAAAAACTTACGTTGAAAATAACGTCATAGATTGCGAGCGAATATTGATTTGTGTACATAGAATCAGATGATCTTATAAATACGCCTGAGTAGCCTAAGTCTGAAGAGAAAGTATGAAGAGAAAGTCATCTTAGTAGAACCATCAATCAAACGTTTTCCAATACATAAATTGAACCAAATTGATTCTAATATTGAACGCGCAATCGTTAAAAAAAACCGTTCTAAAATCAGCGGTTTACGTTGCAAGTTGACATTAGTAGTACGTTAACTCGTTGCCGAATTTAACTAGTTGTTTAACCAGTTGACAAACGTAAATCAACGTTAGCGTTTCGTTAACAGAAAAACCGTCAACGACCCATCACTAATTTCGGCCATCGACCAATCTCATCATTGAGCGCAGGTGGAGGTGCACTCTCTATAAAAAGTTAGGGAGTCAGTATATAATGTATGCATATTAATCACATTGTACAGACGCCAGCACATGAAGCTACCCGAAACTGTCAAATTTTCCCAATCAACCTTGAACCTAATTTCTTTAACAATAAAGTTGAAAATCTATTAAAGAAATTTGACAGATTGTTGTAGCTTGATGTGCTGGCGTCTGTACTTATAATCTTTGTAAACATATTATTGGAAATAAACATACATATCCTTACTTAATATTATAAATGCAAAAGTAACTCTGTCTGTCTGTGTGTTACTCAATCACGCCTAAACTTCTGAACCGATTTATATGAAATTTGGTACGGACCTAGTCTAGAGCCTGAGAAAGGACATAGGCTGCTTTTTAATACAAAAAGAGCTGTAAGGTGTTGAAATAGGGGATGAAAGTTTGTATGGAAATTACGTCATTTTTAAAGCTAGAAGCTTGAAACTTATTTTTTAGACTTTTGATTAGAAAAATGTACTTAAATAAGCTATTAGCAGTAAAATATTGTAAATAGCTTATTTATGTATGAGTTTTATTTTCAAAATAATTAGTCTAAAAAATTATAAAATGCTGCCGAAAGTCACTATTCCGCGCGTACGAAGTCGCGAGCACAGCTAGCATTACATAATTTCTTTAATCTCAACCCGATGGGACGGAAATCCAACATGACCACAGAGTGATCAGGCGCAGACTAACGGCTTACCGAGCCTTCCGAGCCACGGGGGTCACACACCGCCAACTTCCAAACTCCGCTCTACTAATGAATATGCACTAACACAATAGCAATAGCAAAATACAATAGCACTTTTTACCCGATCTGAGAATTAAGCACGAGGCCTCTTGCTCAGCAGTCGATCTTGCGACCACTAGACGGTAGATTAATACGTGAAGCAAAAACTTCTTATGTTCTCCAAAATTACGCGGACGGCGACTAATGAAATTTTAAAGTTTATATCGAGAAGGAATGCATAAGCTAATAATTTTATAGTACAGCTAAATCTAAACGGAATGAACTCAACATTTCGAATTTTTCAGTTAACCTTGCATTCAAGATCTCATCTTGTAATTTATCTTAAACGTTGTACGATGCTACCTCATAATGTTTTAATGCTTAAATTTATCGGTTAAGTTGGTTAAGTGCGTATATTCACGGAGCACTTGAATGAACTTTTTGACGTGACAACGTCTTATAATTCGATGAAGCTGGCTGCATGCACGAAAATACATGACTCATGCGGCGTTACGTCGCTCTGAGGCATTTCATCGCTCTGAGGCGTTCCAAAGCAAATCAAATTGGATCTACAAGTTGACATATATGTATGACTCAACGAGTCAAGTACTAGGCTATCATAAAACGGTAAGAGATGACGTCACTGTGTAGAGATTCTTTGACATTTATGTATGACTCAACGAGTCAAGTACTAGGCTATCATAAAACGCTAAGAGATGACGTCACTGTGTAGGGATTCTTCCATTGTCATGAGAAGTGCAGTAATAGTGATGTAAAATTAAAATTTTCTTTTGAAAAATGCAACCATTCCATCAGTATTTTCTTATGACGTTGTCACGTTCAACTATCGTCAGTAAACCGACTTTACAGACAACCGATTTTTTTTAAAGAAAACTAGCAATGTGGGTAAAATTCACGTTACTAGCAATCTTGTTAATCCCTCCAACTAAGCTAAATATGCTTGTGTCTGGAGTGGGTTCACGGCAATAGTGTAATGGGTGGGGTTCGAACCCGAGACCTCTCAATCACAAGTCCGACACCTTATCCTTTAGGCTATTGACGCTTAAAATAATATTATACGAATAACTTCAAAAACCAAATATAGGCTGATTCAGTTTAAATCTACCTGTGCCATATATTGAAACTTCGCTGATTAGTCAAAATTAACGGCTGAACGCGTAAGGGAGACATAACTCTCTTCCTCACACCCTAGCTGCTGCGAGAGACGCCCCGGACAGCAGTCCTCAGCATTAACGGGGCCTGATAAAGCCATTGCCTGCCGGGGTTGCGGCATTGTTCTATCAAGATACTCCGGCCCCGAAACTTAAGTAACAGGATGGTTTTTTAGTCAACAGAAGTCTGACAATCCCTTCCTATCCACCCAGAGCGCGAGGAATCTTTTTTTTTTCTCTTCTTTCTTTTCTTTTTTTCCTCTTTCTTTTTTCTTTTCTTTTTTTTTCTTTTTTCTCTTTTTTTTCCTTTTTTCTCTTTTTTTCTCTCTTTTTTTCTTTGCTCTTTTTCTTTTTCTTGTTTTTTCTTTCTTTTCTTCTTTTTTTTTTCTTTGATGATTATCCCAACGAAAAAAGGGCATATTGTTAGATGTGGAACATAGACCTAAGTAAATTATATAAATTATAGGGGTAAGCCACATTGCTAGTAATATTTTGAAATAAAAATGCAGCTGCAAGGAAAATGTACAGAAAGAGGAGTCCAATTACATAACGTTAGGAGCTAACTTGAAAGAATCCTTCACATAAAACGTTGTTACTCTTAAGGGTGAGATTAACAGATTAAATGGTCTAGCTAATGAGGAAGAAAGCAAGAGTGATAGTTTGTTTGCGCCGAGTTCCTTGTCTCATTAATCTATACTTATAATAAATCTGTAGAGAGGTCAATTCTGTACATGAAATATATTTACAAAATAACTATCAGGGGGTGATTAGAGATCGATACTGATGCCAAAAATGCAATCAGTAAAATTTTTGTCTGTCTGTCTGTCTGTCGGTCTGTCTGTCTGTCTGTCTGTCTGTCTGTATAACCGTTATAGAAACAAAAACTACTCGACGGATTTTAACGAAACTTGGTACAATTATTTGTCATACTCCTGGGCTGGTTATAGTATACTTTTCATCACGCTACAATCAATAGGAGCAGAGCAGTGAAGGGAATTGTTGGGAAAACGGGAGAAGTTACTCCGTTTTTTAAGCTTCCGTCGCGAGTGCAACCTTAATGGTTAAAGCTACACAGAAATCATTTATGACGGAAATGTTCTCCTTAAAATTATATAAAAAATATCCCAGGACAGCATATATCTATCTTTTATGGTTGACTCACAATAACACGTGTAACTCCCGATAGCTTAGCAGTTCGAAGCTTTCTGATTATTATTCTGCTCCGAAATTTAAAACCACCACAACTTTGCAATGGAACTCGGCTAAAAGTAACCCAGTTGCAACAAAATATAATCGAGGCTCAAATTTTAACAGGTTGCGGTGCACGAGAAACCGTCTTTATTCCCAGAATTCCCATAATACCAAATAATTTTCCATTCCAATTGAAAAAAACGCAATTCCCCGTATCGGTGTGTTATGCAATGACAATTAACCCTTAATTCACCAGGTGAAAGAAACTAACGTAAACTCCCACTATGAGTCCCAGGGACTCACATGTATTATTTTAATTTTTCTATAAATAAAATAACTATTATTTCAAATGCTTTTTTTATTAACTTCTTTATCATTTATTTAGTACTAAAATGAACACAATAAACTTAGCAAAACTCTTGAGATCATCTTAGAAATTATAGGAATTAAATTTAACAGCCTAAAAGAAAATAGTTCTTTTTTAAGTCTCTTAAAACTGTCAAAAACTTCTGAAAAACGGTAGTAACTATCTTTTATATTTTCATAATAGACTACAAAATAAAATAAAAATAACAAAAACATATGCTTCTATATAAAAATAAAATTGTGCAACGGGTTTCGGCCAATACCTAAGAGCAGAGTTCTGGTGATCAGTTAATGGCAAAATAATATCCTGAAGGTTCTGTTGATGACTGCTACTTAGTTGACTATCATCTTCTTCGTTGTCACTCCCAATTTCGTCCCAATCGTCGAGTTGTTGTTGAAACCAAGAATCCAAAACTGAATTAGCATTTTCCGCATTTACATACACTGATGAAGTTTTTTTTTGTTTGTGTGCCATTTTGTGATTCTACAACAATAAAAAACATTACGAGATTAATAAATTATCAATAATAAATAAAATCCAGTAATAATGGCAAGAAATAGAGGCAGTGAAAACATAAATTAAACATAAAAAATATAACATAAAATACCACCATGAGTCCCAGGGACTCACTTGGCGTAATAACTCACCATATAAGAGCCGTACGCGCACGTCCGCTCCACCCCGCGTCACCCGCGACGCTGCAGGAAGGTACTGTGACGGGGAGCAATGAAGTCGCGAAAATGAACGAAATATGTAGTTTTGAAATTTGAATGTGAGTCCCTGGGACTCAGGTGGTGAATTAAGGGTTAATAAGGCTCAAGGGCAGACTTTTCGTGTTGCTGGAGTAGATCTCGGTGTCAGTTGTTTCTCGCATGGTCAGTTGTACGTCGCTCTTTCCCGGGTTAGCATTTCTAGAAATCTTTATGTTCACGTGCCGGACGGGTCAACTTTCAACATAGTTTACCCGGAAGCTTTGCGCTGAAGTATTTTCGTTCTATAGGTACTTAAGCCTCATGTGAACGTGATCTAAACAATATTACCAATACATTAACTTAATAACACACAAGGAGTTACACGCTGACGGAGTCGCGGGCACAGCTATTAACAATAATATTGTGCGGTTCGGTATTGCGATATTTTTCAACAGTATAATAGATTGACATATTATATTTCCCAATTAAATTACGAAGGTTAATCTGTCTCTTACATCAACATCACTGAACCGTGAGGAAAGACATAGGCTACTTTTTTTTTACGAAAAACGACGGAAACGTGGACGAAGTCGCGGGCAACAGCTATCTATACTAATAATATAAGGCTGAAGAGTTTGTTTGTTTGTTTGAACGCGATAATCTCAGGAACTACTGGTTCGAATTGAAAAATTATTTTTTAATTAAATATTCAATTTATAGAGAAAGGCTATAGGCTATATATCATTACGCTAAGGCCAATAGGAGCGGAGCGCCAATGAAGAATGCTTCAAAATCGGGGTTAAATTTAACGTTAGCCCAAAGTGCCCAAAGTAACTAATCCACGCGGACGAAGTCGCGGGCAAAAGCTAGTAAAAAAATAAAGGTCTACCTTCACTTTATTAGGTGGTTCCGCAGCACCCGGCGCAATTGTATGAGGGAATTTTAGTTAGTTGAAGTCTGATAGATCCCTTTTTAATTATCTCAAATACATTATTATAGGAAAATAGACCATGTAATCGCATCACGTGAAGCTTCAAGCTTCCACGTCAAATTTCATCCAACATCCAAATCTACCCAATACTTTTGAGGATTAGCGCGTTTTAACAAACATTATAAAGCGAAACCATGGACTTATATCATAAGTATAGATAGACATTTACATTTTGCTTTTCACTAGCTTTTGCCCGCGGCTTCGCCCGCGTTAATTTACACTTTGTCAATCATTCTTGTTGTCAATCGGTATCCCTTTTTGGGTGGTTAAAAACGCATAATATAATATTTAAAAAGAACCATTACCAGGGTCCATCTATACCCATAAACAGACAGACAGTTAGTATAGCCTACATGCAGTTGTGTAGTTTAAAAAAAAATGTTATGAGTGGTTCCTGAATACACAATTTCAATGAATTGGGAGGGGGAATACAAAGTTCCAATACCCCTTTACATCCTTAAGGGATGATTTCCAGAACAAAGACTATCCTATACCTTTTCCAGGGTCTAAAACTGTCTCCGTACCAAATTTCATCAAAATCGGTATAGCGGTCAAGTGTATTATGTGTGTGGGGAGGGCGGGGACGTCATTGATTCCCCATACAAAATTCCAACACCATTTTTACATCCTTCAGAGATAATTTCCGGGATAAAAACTATGCTATGTCTTTTCCAGGACATAGACTCCTAAACTATTCCCATACCAAAAAAATCAAATTTAATTTAGCTTTTACCAGCGGCTGCGTCCACGTGCAATTCAAAAACTATCCCACGGGAACCTTATATCGGGATAAAAACTATCCTATATCCTTCCCAGGGTCCTAAACTATTCCCATGCCAAATTTTATGTTAATCGGTTCATGCCGTTAAGGCGTGAAAAGGTAACAGACAGACAGAGTTACTTTCGCATTTATAATATTAAGTATGGAGTATGGATAGTATGGATTGATTCCGTGAAAAAGGTTTTAGTAAGACAAGCCACGGATATCAAATCCCGAGTATTACAAACTAATATAAAACACCTTTTATCAGAATTTATCTTTAAAAAAATATATTTAATTGTCCATGTGACGAAATCCTCTTACGGATACTCCGCCAACGCACGGTGGGCTGAAAAACGGCTTTCATAGACTTAGGCATTTTATTTTGCAAGTGCCAGTTTTTGTGCCGGATATCACTTCTATTTGTTATAACAATATACAAAAATGACACCAGAATGTCAGAGGGAGTGTCAGACTTCTACTGACTAAAAACCCACCCTGCTCCTTAAAGTATTAAGTTGAGCTATACGCTATCTGACAAATGTTTGCACTTTCTGGACAGGCCCACTCAAAAAATCTGTGTGTATCTTTCCTCAAAGACCGCCTCGGACTGTAACCTACAAGGTTCCCATATAATTTAGCTTTATATAATTAGCGGACAAAATAAATACAGTTTCAGGACCTAGAACCAGCTGTGAACGTCTCGGCCCAACGATTGTCGGATCAGGTGCGGGTCATCCAACGTAGCCACAGGCTGGATGATGCAACACTTGATAGGCTGCGCTCAGAGGTACTGAGCAACCATATCATCTCGACCCCGACACATGCCGTGGTACAAGCGCCCGCTAGTGGCGCAATGATACCGCGGCTCAATAGTCATAATAATGAGCTAGATGATAGGGTTGTCACGGTAAGTAGCCAATGCAACGATCGACTGAGGAGCGCACTGGAGGATGCGCTTCGCAAGTATAGATCAGTTCCGCCTGAACTTAGACCCCGGTTACCACGGTTACCTATGCATAAAAAAAATAGGGCGTTGGTGTGTGCTTTGGATTCGCTGCTTGAGAACATTTTTAAGAGCAGCGAAAACCTTGTTGATACGCATTCAATCCTATATTGCGGGGCTGTTGCGGCGTGTCGCTTAGCTAACGTCAAATTTCCTAATAACGACGAAGCTATTCGACCAAAACCTGCTGTACCAGTCTGGCAGTATAGGATCGAGAGGCGTATCGATGAGGCCAGAGCACTCATCGGCAAACTATACTGCTTCAAGGAAGGCAATGCACGCCCACGTGTAATGCGTTTTGTACGGCGGGCTTTCTCGGGGACTGGAATCAGCCCTCGAGAATACGCACCCCACATTACGGAGCGCATTGACTTCCTTAAGCAGAAAATTTATGCATGGGCAAGCCGTATCCGACGGTTTAAGCGGCGGGTTGAACGGTACTCACAGAATCGCATGTTCCAGAGCGATGAGAGGTGGGTATACAGAGCTTGGGAGCGACCCAGTCAAAATGTGACTGACGTGTGCCGCCCGGATGATACCGCCACGAATTTATTCTGGTGCAACATCTGGTCGGTACCCGTCTGTCATGTTGAGGGTGACTGGATGCGTGAAGTTGAACGCGTGTGTGAAGCTATACCACAAATGGATAAAATAATCATTAACACTTCTGATATAGCCAAAGCAGTTCATCCATTACCAAACTGGAAGTCTCCAGGACCGGATGGACTGCACAACTTCTGGCTCAAATGGTATAGCAGCTCGCACGCGCTTTTGGCTTCTCAATTCCAGGCATCCTTAGAGACTGGGTCTCTACCAGAGTTTTTAACGACAGGCTGTACCCACCTGCTTCATAAGAGTGGTAGTCCCACGGAACCCAAGAACTATAGACCGATTACCTGTCTGTCTACGGTCTATAAGGTTCTTACGTCCATTCTGAGAGTGAAAATAAATATGCACATTGAGTGCAACTCAATTATGTCCGCTTCTCAGAATGGATGTAGGAAAGGGTCCCGTGGCACTAAGGAACTACTCCTCATTGACATGGCCATTAGCCAACAGGCTCGTCGATCCCGAAAAGATCTATCGACATGCTGGATAGACTACAAAAAAGCCTTTGATTCTGTTCCTCATACCTGGCTCATCAGGGTGCTAGAGCTTTACAAAATACATCCAACTCTACGCACGTTCCTTGAGTCATGTATGAGGCAATGGAAGACGATACTTTGCTATCCAGGATGTCGACCGATTCGAGGAAACGATGAGCCTATATGGATCAGACGGGGAATATTTCAGGGCGACAGTTTGAGTCCACTTTGGTTTTGCTTGGCCCTGAATCCTCTAAGTACAATGCTAGAGGAGTCAGGCCTGGGCTATCGGTTGAGAAGAGGAGGTCAAAGTATATCCCACCTCCTTTACATGGATGATTTGAAACTCTTTGCCCCCAACAACTTGCAACTGATGGAACTACTGAAGGTAACTGAAACTTTCAGTAGCGCCATCAAGATGGAATTTGGTGTGGACAAATGTGCAATCATGCATGTAAAACGAGGAGAGATTATGGAATCTGAGGGAATTGAACTTTCAGATTCCATACACCTTAGATCTCTCTGCTTAACCGAAACTTATAAGTATTTGGGTATGTCGGAAGCTTTGGGCATTAATGTTGCTGACATGAAGCAATCGCTGAGGGAGCGCTTCTTTGGCCGCCTGACAAAGGTATTAAACAGCCTTTTGTCGGGAGGAAATAAGGTGCGCGCTTTCAACGGTTGGGTCATGCCGGTGTTGATGTATTCTTTCGGCATACTCAAATGGACTCAAACCGAACTGGACGCCCTGGATAGGAGGGTCCGTACACTGCTAACCGCAAATCGGATGCATCACCCACGATCATCGGTGATGAGACTGTACATCCCGCGGAAATGTGGAGGCCGAGGCTTTTTAAATGCCAAAACTCTCCACAACCGCGAGATTTGCAGTCTCAGGGAATATTTCCTTAAAGCCGATGTGGGTATGCACCGAGATGTGATTGCAGTGGACAAGGGACTCACCCCGCTGACCATGGCTAAAGAGAACTGGCACAAACCTGTTATACTTACCCCAGATGACCGCAAGGAGGTATGGAAAAGCAAGGAACTTCATGGTCGCTACTATCGGGCTCTTTATGGGTCCGATGTAGATTTGACAGCTTCCGTTGCCTGGCTACGCTTTGGGGATCTCTTCGGAGAAACTGAAGGTTTTGTCTGTGCAATTATGGACGAAGTTATCTTGACGAATAATTACCGGAGACATATTATGAAGGACGGGACGATTGACGTGTGTCGGGCATGCTATCGTCCTGGTGAGTCCATCAGACATATTGTCTCCGGTTGTTCACGTCTAGCTAACGGCGAGTACTTGCATAGACACAATCAAGTAGCCAGAATTATCCACCAGCAACTTGCTTTGAAATACAAACTTGTCGATTCTGAGGTACCGTATTACAAGTATGTGCCCGACCCAGTTCTCGAAAATGACCATGTCACGTTGTACTGGGATCGGTCTATCATCACTGATAGGACTATTGTTGCCAATAAGCCTGATATAGTGGTGATAGACCGATTAGTGCGCCGCGCAATGATAATCGATGTTACCATCCCACATGACGAGAATCTCGTGAAAGCTGAGAAAGAGAAACACATTAAGTATCTCGACTTAGCTCATGAGGTTGTTGACATGTGGGATGTGGACTCGGCTGTCATTGTGCCGATTGTCATATCAGTCAATGGGCTGATAGCTAAAAGCTTCGACGACCATCTGTCGAAGCTGGCTTTGCACAGCTGGATAAAGGGCCTGATACAGAAGGCAGTTCTCCTCGATACAGCTCGTATTGTGAGGAGGTTCCTTTCTCTGGAGACCTAACCACCGGTAGCTTGGACCCCGCTCCCGATACCAGTGGACTGCCATTTTTTATATTTTTAAATGTTTTTTTATTGTCACTTTTTTATAGAAAAATATTTAAAAATGTAATTTTTGAGAGGTATATGAAATAAAGAAATAATAATAATAATTTCACCAGTGCAGATTTTATGGACTTAAAAGAGACTGACTTCTGAGTTTGTTTCGGTGTCTCTTCTGAGAGTAGACAGTTAAGAAAGTCCGGCCTCATCTAATTTAAATTTAAAAAAGCTGATGCCTATTTCGCACCCAGTGTTGGTTGATAGTTGTCACATGAGTTTGACTATGTCACGAAGGATCTTTTGTGGTATTACTTTAGTGATACTGCAGTTTGGTTATAATCAATATTTATTGTTGTTCAACTTACATGATAATAATCTAGATTAGATGAGACAAAGCGGGACGCGGACTGACGCCATTTTCCAAAAGATCCTCTAGCCCGGCTGGCTGTCTTCTAGTGTTGCCAACATACTTAATTCCTATGTAACAGACTATACTTTTTTTAATTTATAGAGCTGTAAGACGATAATGTTCCTTCAACCTTTTAAAAGTACTTTTGAATAATAATTTACACAATGCAAAGCTCCTCTTTGGATTCGAACCCACGACCTTCGCCTTTTTAACCTGCATATCGAGCCTGCAAATACTGCGCCGCCACCACTTTTGCTTTGTCATCATCTACTTTGTACGCCCTTTTCCAATATATTTTTTTTATTACGGATGAACCCACTCTTGACCACGATCTAGCCTGATGGTGGAGATTAGATTCCAGTCTAACCGAATAAAAATATGGACTGATAGTACGGAATCTACTTACAAACGCTCGAAACAGCACACTCACACAAACATGCGCACCGACGAGACTCCTAGGCGCGGGTCACGGTGCTCTCAGTAGTGCGTGCCGCGTCAACACGAGTGGTCATGTTTATCTCGCCTAATGGTGGAGATTAGATTCCAGTGTAACCGAATGCAGCTGAGTATTATCACGGTGTAAAAATATGGATAGACAGTACGAAATCTACCTACAAAAGCTCGAAATATCACACTCACACAAACATGCGCACCTACGAGACTCCTAAGCGTGGGTCGCGGTGCTCTCAGTAGTGCGTGCCGCGTCACCACGAGTGGTCACGTATAAATTTTATTTATCTCCAAAAATGCCACGAGCGTATTGCTTTGTGTACGGCTGTTTAAACTCGGCTTCAACAAAACCGGAGTTATCGTATTTCAAACTTCCTGCTGATTTTAAAAGTTAAGAATGATTTATTTATTGTTATTGTTATACTTTTATAAGTAACGATTATTCGTTATCAAATTATAAGTCCGCGATCATAATGAATTCGTAATCTTATTACTTATAAATCCAGAATGTAGCGGTTATGAGGATATTTAAAGCCGATAGTGCAATAGTTGTAACAAAATGTAAATCAAGGTTACGCCGCCGTAATGACAAAGTTCACAGATCAATAGTTCTACAAGTTGTTGTGTGTTAATATTAATTTTTTTTCGCGTTTAAACTATCATCTTTTGCTTAGATTAACCGACGCCATGAGATTACCTATTTAAATTGTATCTGTAAGCTAGGTAGTTATTTAAATTCGATGGATTGATCAATACAGAACAAAAATGTGAAAAAAAAGCAATACCAAAATCATTAAAAGTTACAACCCTATTGCTTCAATGGAGCGTAGGTAATTATGTCCTCAACTAGGCTTAGTGCTGCACTGTCCATATCTTTTGGTATTAGTGTTTTACATGGAGCGACTTCCTACCTTATCTCCACGACTCAGTAGCTGTGTAATACCCCTTGGCATGACCAGTGTCAGGTTTTCTGGTTTCTGACTCCCTGGGTCTGGCTGGGCTGGGTCCAATGGCCTAACCTGCTTTCGGAGGAATAGAGAAATAGCAATACGTTACGATTGCCTTACTTAAGTTCAAGGTTAAACCGACGATGTGTGTAATATTAGTATTTTATATTCACACCATTTTTAATTGTATAAATATATACAGGGTGGCCCGTTTACAGTGGTCCAAAGATTTTTTTCAGCTTGAGAGCATCATAAGTGATCATTTAGAACATACTTTAGTTAAGCGAAACCTTATGGTTTAGAAATTATGTTTTTTTTTTTTAATTACCCGTAATTTCAATATTTTTGACACAAAACCACTCTGTTATGAAAATTACTGGACCGAATCGAATGAAATTTGGTATAAGCATAGTGCAATAATCTACTTATCGCGATATAGGCTCACCTAGTGTAAATAACTAGACTAGATTATTAAAAAATGATGATGATGCTCTCAAGCTGAAAAAATCTTTGGACCACTGTAAACTGGCCACCCTGTATTAAGTATGTACATACGTAGATACAGACACCGCGTGCTACCGTTATATTTTAAGATATCACATACATTTCTAATTATACTGAGAAATATTAATTAAAATGCTCGTCCTAATTTAAATACTAGTAAGCCCATTCCTTATTCAAATTTTCAACGGAGAATTTTGAATCAAGAATTTGGTATTCAGTATTTAAACTAAGACTGGGATTGGAATGTTTTTTTTTTTAATTTATAATCCGTACTTACTATTTCTTTTAGTTTGTAATGGATAAACTCAAAAACTCCTGATCCGATAAAAAAATATGTATCACTTATATCAAGCTACATTATCAACGAGTAACATTGCGTAACTTTATGCTTTAAATGCGAGCGAAGACGCGGGTAGAAACAAGTTATTCAATAAATAGTGTTGTATATTCCCAGATATTGTATCTACAATAGGATGTCTATATGCAGGCTTAAGTAATTAATTAAAAATAATTAAATTACTTTGCCTAAGTAAGTATATGGTTAACCGTTAAACTATATATAGGTTCACTTATTCATGCATTTAGCTAAGGAATGTAATCTAAAAATTCTACTTTACTTTCTCTTTGTTCTCTCAGCTCATAAATTATCAGGTAAAGACCACTGTGTATTAAATATTCCAGGCTTTCAAGACATAATTAATTAATTCTTCGAATATTCACCACCGTAGCAAGTTTAAGTTAGGGCTGCCTCTTGCACGAAATAACTTTTTATTAATCTAAGAAATATACAGATATTATAAAGATGCTAGAACATTTTTATCATGAAATTCATTGTAGGAGCAAAAACAAAAATACTCCTCTGTTAACCTACTTCTTAAACACCACATAACTTGAGCACTTTCTTCCTCTTACCCTCAGATAAAATAAAAACTTTTGTTTACTTCATCTGTGTTATTACCTAAAAAAGAAACTAAAAATATCTATATTAGGTACTTCACAAGTACTATCGGGCAAAGATACGCATGCTCACTTAAGAAAATATTTCTGCGGAAGCGCAGCTAGTGACAAACCACATCGCTTCCTGGTTTCGCCAAATTAGAGACAATATGCATTTTATGAGTACAGGACGTGTAATATTATATTAATACTTACTATTACGAACACTACTAAAATACGCTTCGTGCATCCTATTGGTCCAAATACATGCATTAGGCGATCGAGTTGTGAGCCGTGCTATGCGAATATAGCCTTAAAGGTGAGCATGCGGATCATTGGTCGATAGTACATACATATTAATTTATTTTGTTTAAAACTGTTTTTCCGTCACTTGTCCCTAAAAGGTTCATTGAAAGACCAGCGTAAGACAGTTTGAAATGTCAATAGCCTAACAGCTAAGGTGTTGGACTTTGTCCGAGAGCTCGCGGGTTTTAACCCACACTATTGCCATGAACCCAATCCAAACACAAGCATATTGCGTTTAGTTGGAGTGGTTAATAGGATTGCTAGTAATGTGAATTCTATCCATATTGATAGCAACCTTTTAAAAATCTCTGGCATTAATACTGAAATGGACCTTTGGGGCAGCCTTAAGGCACGTACTGTCTTTTTAGTATTCTACTGTGCATTTATTTGTATGTGTATGCCCTAATGTAGGTACTGATGCCAAATAAATATTTTTCTTTCTTTTCTTTCTCTTGAGGCGTCAACTTACTCCTCCACATCGCTGTTATCCAGAAACGTGCCCAGAAGAATAGAAAACACGAAATTAAATTACGAAATACACATGAAGGTACCTACAACCTTACTCCACCGGCAAGGAGGTTCACCGCCTCGCCGGAGACTGGTTCCACACAAAGTGGGAGCAGTCATTCGATGATACTCATACCTGAAAAAG
Organism: Tholera decimalis; assembly: GCA_943138885.2. Lineage (NCBI taxonomy): Eukaryota > Metazoa > Arthropoda > Insecta > Lepidoptera > Noctuidae > Tholera > Tholera decimalis. The sequence continues at coordinate 9,342,309 of OW964571.2, forward strand.
AAGCCAGAGATATTATTGAAGTACCTACTTAGTTTATTTTTAAAGTATGTCCATAGCCAGCTATGGGCATACACGGTATACAGAGAAAAGTAAAACACCTATTTTGAGCTTGGGACGATTTCAACCAAACTATCATCCGAGTGGGTTACACACATTATCCAAATACCTACATTTCTATTCACAGAAATAAATGAAACCGAAAATGGGCTCTAAAGGCGTAGCGCCAACCTTATCCGATATTAAAAATGCAAAACTACCAGCTTCTCCTTAAGCAGAGACTGGAGTACAGAGCAAACTAACTCGACAACGTTATTGAGTTTAAGGTTCCGGGCATATTGCTTTTTTCAGCTGCACTTAATAAGCAATGGCGTTTCTCATTTCTATGTAAACTCTTTTTTACTGTTTGATATTTACAGTAGGTTAAAAAAAAAACTTTATTCTTAACAAAACATGTCAATTTCATTTTATTTATTCAGTTCAGTTAACAATTACATTGTGTTGAACAGTACTTATTAATAATTAAATAAAATTAACACATGCAGGAATTAAAATTCAAAAGCGCAATTAAAAAATAATCTGAAAAGTAAAGTTAAACAGAGGTATTAAACTAATTTAAAATATGTCAAAAAATAAATATAATGTCAAATCAATCGTAATTATAATGTCAAATTCAATGTCAAAATATTAAAAGTACAATAAAAATTAAAAACAATGATCACTGCTATTATAATAAGTGACTATTTTTATTATTTGACATAAACTCCGATACCGAGTATAAACATTTTTCCAACAAGAAGGCTTTACTTAAATTCTTAAAAGCACAGCTTCATAAGAAGTGCAAAATTAGTGGTTTAACGAGTGATTACGAAATGTTTTCTCAGTGCAGAGCTAGGGTAAAAATAATGATAGAATTGGCACACGACATACACCTTGAGAATGTACAATACAATCTCGCAAAGGATCCTAAATCCTTCTGGAATTATGTGAGAAGCAAAAAGGGTATAGTAAACCGAAAAAAAATCACGAAAAATGGTCAAATTTTATCGGACAGCGAATGTGCTCAAGAATTTGCTAATTTTTTCAAGTCCGTATACAGTCCCCTGAAAGCTAAACTAGACGTGCAAGCCGCCGTGGCCGAGAGTAACACAAGTAGTTCCCGAGTACATATAGGGAGTATTGATAGGAGCCAGGTAAGGGAGGCGCTAACTAAACTTAAACCTAAGCGTTCGGCGGGGCCAGATGGTATCCCACCATTTATTATTAGAGACTGCAGGGATTATTTAACACAGCCGCTAGTGTACTTATATAATGTATGTTTTGAACAGTCATACTTTCCGGAACGCTGGAAAATTACACGAGTAATACCAGTACCTAAGGGCGAAGCAGGGAGTGATGTTAGTGGGTATAGGCCGGTGGCGGTGTTGTCTGTACCAGCGAAGGTATTTGAGTCAGTAATCCATCATTGTGTCTTAAACCAGGTTTCAGTCACGTTTTCCGACTCACAGCATGGGTTTAGGCCGGCTCGTAGCACGACTACAAATCTGCTGAATTTTATGGCATATGTGGTTCCTAGCGTGGATTTGGGAGTGCAGGTCGATGCTGCATACTTTGATTTAAAAAAAGCTTTCGATTTGGTCGATAATGACATTTTATTGACAAAGCTTGCGGCAGTCGGATGCACTCCTAAATTGTTGAAATTCTTTGCTGATCATATGAGTAACAGAAAGCAGTATGTAGAATATGCTGGGTACAAATCTGAGCCCTATTTTACGAGGTCAGGCGTGAGTCAGGGCAGTAATTTAGGACCATTTCAATTTATAATAATGGTAAATGACTTGCCCGAGGTTGTCAGGAATGCCAAGTGCCTGTTGTTTGCTGACGATCTAAAATTACTACTAGCTGTGAAAGAGCAAAAGGACTTGGAGCTCTTACAGGAAGACATAGACAGGGTTGTTGAATGGGGAAAGAAGAATAAGTTGGTGTTCAATACGTCAAAGTGTTCGGTAATAACTTTCAGTAGGATGAAAATGTCCAAGAAATATGACTATAGAGTGGACAACACGGTATTGAAAAGAACGGAAACGGTGCGGGATTTAGGAGTACACCTTGACTCGGGCCTGACATTTCGTAATCACATCCTAAATGTTTGTAAAAAAGCCTATAGGAGCCTAGGTTTTGTCCTAAGAAGAGCAGAGGGTTTTACAAGCATCGCTGCGCTAACTTCTTTGTACAATGCATTAGTAAGAAGTCAGCTCGAATGTAACGCAATCATATGGGCTCCGCATGAAGCTAAATACAGTCTCATGCTGGAGCGTATACAAAATAAATTTACTAGGTTTCTGTACCTAAGGTGGTATGGTGTATATCCATTTTATCCATTGATGTATCCAACTTTGTTTGTTATAGGCATGGTGGGATACAATAAATTGGAAACAAGGAGGGACATAGCTCTTGCTACCTATATTTTTAAATTATTACGTGGTAAGACTTCAAACCCAGGTATATTAAAAGAAATTAACCTGTGTGTGCCCGACAATTATGTATTCCGAAGGCGACAGCCTCGTCTATTGGCGGTGCCCAGCAGTAGGACCAATCTACTGGGTAAAGCCCCTATAACGCGCACCTTGCGTGTACTTAATGACGTAGCAGACAGCATTGATCTTTTTACTTGTTCTCTGAGTGAGTTCACAAAAACCACGATGTACAGAATATGTTATGGTAAATAATAAAACTGTAATTATGGCCACACTATTGAATTAGGAAATTCCTGTAATGATAGTGATGTTGAGTTAATAAATAAATAAATAAATAAATAAAATAAATAAATTACTTAAGAATAGAGAGTATAATGTTCGCCCTGTGACTACAGTTGTGGGTGTCCAGTCAGGATAACTTTGGGTGTTTCCACCGATGGTCTCAAAACGGTGAAGATAAACATTGTGAGGATACCATGTTCCAGGACGAAAACTCTCAAGACATGTGATATGCACCAAACTGCACTGGCACACTTTTATACAACATGTAATTTAAAGGGTATATACATACCGAGTACACGGCTTCTTTTGATGATAACAAACGACATGGCAAGGGTTTTCTAATCCTACGTCTACATGTGTGGAGCATATTAGAAATTTCAATACATTGATACCAGAGGCCGAATTTTTCAAATTAAGAAGAACGAAGAGAATTATCGTTTTATTGGCAAGTGACGTGGAAAGTGATAACCCTCATAGTGCTGTGACACGTCTGCTATTACTGGTATTCAAGAAACATATGAAACCAATAATTTGGGGACAATTCTGTGAGTCACTTATTTTGAGCTGAAACTTTGCATAGAGACTCCATACCAGATGTTGTCTCCAGTCCTTTTGGATAGATATGGGGTTTCCGTTACACGTTGTAGATAACGGCCCATTCCCTCTCATGAAGAGGAACTATGTGTTCCAGCATTGGGAACTTTTTTTTTAAAGTAATCTAACAATGTGGGTAGAATTCACATTACTAGCAATCTTGTTAACCCGTTGACACTGACGTTCACACTGCTGCACTAAGGGCTGGGTATTACTTCGGCCAAAGGCTAGACATACTATTGCCATTCAACGTGGCAATACCGCCAGTCTCTTGGGTCACTAACTGACAGCCTTGAGCACGATTTTTTCATTGTCCTGCTCTGCTTCAGTTGCCTTTGCATTTCGGGGCCCCGGTATCTCGTTAGAACATTCCCGCAACCCCATAAATCTAAAAAACTACAAGCTTAAAATATCTGTAAAGTCCATAAATTTAATATACTGGTCAAAACATATAAAAGTAATGTCGGTTAACGTCTGTGAACAACGGTACACAGCTCCATAAATATGAGCTCAACCGAACAATACAAACATAAAGGCATTTGGGTAGGCCGCATAAAGTATTTAGAAGCCGGGCAGAACAACAAATAAACAATATAGCTTAGTGTATATTCGTCTTAGTTACGAAACATTTCAAACACATGTGTCCCAGTGATAACTCTCAAGCAAAATGAACTAAGTTTACAACTTTACATTCCCAAAGCAATTACTGAAAGAAGATTGGTACCTACTCATTACTCTTGTCAGTTTAAAGTTTAATTATAAAATGCCTTTGCTATTCGAACATTGTAACTGTCATAACATTGATGGGAGCTATGAGTAATGGGGACCTTTATCAGAGACTGCTCACTGAACACACGCTAGCACACGATAAGAGAGCCTTCTGTACAATAAAGAGCATGCATATAGGCATAAGATGGAACAGGTTCTGGGCATAGGAGCCCTGCTAGAGCCTACACACACACAAAAAACACAACCTCGCTCAGAACACACAAACATTTCACCACACACACAATTAAAAATTGAGATAATGGAAATGGGTGGGGACCTGGTGCCCTGAATCACAGGCGAGCCTAGCTTAGGCACCAGTCTCCCACAATATATAGGTTTAAAGACATTTATTTCTCATAAGAACATTATGGTTCACTTAAAATGAGATACAAAGTATTGATATATTTGAATATTAATTATTTAGTAGCGCTCACTCTTGGAATGTTGGAGGCGTTATGTTACATTGTTCGGACATGTTTCTTAAGTTTATTTTTGAAGATATTGACACTATTAATTCGTTTCAATTCCTATAAATGCATTGTGTAACATACTTATGTATCCGTCTTTAAATTGTATTTTAAATTGTAGGTATATTGTGGTGAGAAAATTAATGTATAATGTATGTATTACTTTAAAGCTCGATCGTGTTCTATTTACTTCCTAATTTATGTTATAGGTATTTTGTAATTACCTTTCTTTTATTTTTATTTTTCTGTTTTTTCTCTTCTTCTTGTTTTTGTTTTTAGTGTTTATTAGTGGAAACTTGTAAATGGCCTTCAATTGTATATTGCTTAATAACACTTTATAACTTAGCTGTAAGTTTCCCGAATAGAATAAAATAAAATAAAATAAACCTGTTTTGAGACGCATCAAATGCCTAATAGCTAAAGTGTTGGACTTGTGATGGAGAACTCACGGGTTCGAGGGGATTGCTAGTAATATGAATTCTTACCAGATTGCTAATTCTCTTTAAAAAAATATTCAAATTATATATCGACGCTACTCTTACATATTTGACATTTATATACATAACTATAAAAACAAATATAATACAGGCGAAAATAAAAGGGAAATTATAGGGCATCGAAAAATTCATCAACATCGCTATCAATGGGAAAAGTGCCCAGAACACTGGCCGCATTGCCACGTTGAATGGCAATGCTGATTCTCTGTCCAAAGAAAATGCCAGACCTCTGGTCACTTGTGGAGTCGACTAAACGTTTGCTGATGTCACGAAAAAGTCGATGCGCACTCGGACCCCATTATCCCAACGTTTCCACCCCAAACGGCTCCACCCCAAACGGCTAACGGCCAAATTATTTTTGTAAAACTACAACATATTATTCTTTATAATTGAGTAGCTACAGTGTCAAATTAAACCACAGGCGTGAGTATTGTCTTTGGACACCCCAAGACAATTCTGTGGAAAAAATCTTAGGCGCTTCATAGATTTTGCACACAGGCGCTGTCTTAGGTCAGCGCGGCCCTGTCTACTTACCAATATTTTTTTTAAGTTTTTGCGTGAAAGAGTAACTAAGATAATAAGTACATAAATAAATAAATAAAGAGCCATACAACTATACATCCATCCTTACAAAACTTTCACATTTATAATATTAGTCTTCTTCTTATCGTGTGGGTAGTAAGGTCTAACGACCCCATACACCCTAGTGTCAGAGTTTCTAGACCGCCTCAAGGGCCTGACGTGGTCTATTTTGACGACCGCCATTTGGCGACCGGAACCATAGGCTTATAAGTGCCTTCCGAAGCACGGAACCATCCTTTTATCATACAATCAGGTGATTCAGGCCTGCAATGTCCTAGCCAAACTGAAAACAACTTTACAAAGTATGGTTCCCGCGGGAATCGAACCCACGACCACCGGGTCACAAGGCAAACGCCTAAACCACTCGGCCACGGAGGCAGTTAATACTAAACTTAGTTTTAGTGTAGCATAAAGAATTACTACAAGGTCTGCATTCGAGAATAAAATACTTTATACCACAGATTAACTAGTTCTACGACAGGTGGCTAACTAATCATCTAAGCCAAGAGATTACGAAGACATCTGTCTAGTTTATGGTCTAAAGTGGTAATAAATAGTGACAATGTAATCTATCTTTGAGATAACATTGATACTGGTTCACTGTCATTCCCGCAATTGTGTAAGGGACTGTAATAACGGGGTGAGGAACTTAAATAATAAATTTATTTTTGGTATTATACAAGGGTATTTAGCAATGGGGAGTTTAAGCAGTTCTTAGTGATATTTAGAAGACATAAAAAGTATTTACTGCCAACATAAAACGACCTGCTAACAATATTAAAACCTTATTTTAGTTTCTTAAGAACAGAGTTAGTAATTGGATCTTATAATTAATGTTAGTAGGTAAAGACAAAGATTTAGATATTAACAATTTGAAAAAAGAGGACACAAGAAAAAAAAGTGCAAATGCAGGTCGCGGTCGTGGCAACAAGTATTTATTTATTTATTTATGGTACAGAAGATGGTAGAAAAATATAAAAATATAGTAGTGCAATGATACATTTCGCCATGAATTGGCAAGCAAATGGTTTATACTTTAGCAAGTGATGTTACAGCTTATCATGGTTTTATGGTAAATTTGAAATAGATAATTATCTATTTTAAATGACTTACTTGACTTAAAGTCCCCTAGGTGGAGCAGGGAGCATCTGCAGTGCTCCGCCATTGCATTCTATCTTAGGCTACATGCTTCACCTCGGGCCACGTTAACCCAATTTCCTTCAACTCCGCCGCTACCGGACGCTTCCAAGCTTTGGACGACCACGTTTCCGATTCTCCTTTGGGGACCACTTTAGACTTTGTCTAGGGACGTGACTGGGGTTCCTTCGGAGAGTGTGGCCAATCCAAGACCACTTGCGTCGAGCGATCTGCTGTCCGATCGGAATCTCATGGCAAACTTCCAGACGTTTACCCGTTAACCAACGAATACCTACGTTGGTTCTCTTTTCAGGCCAGAAGATACGGAGAATCTGTCAGAGACAGCGGTTTACGAATACCAGTATCCGATGCGTGATGTCCTTGTCACACCCATGTAGCAGGACAGTTTTTACGTTAGAGCGAAAGATTTTAAATTTCACTCTCCTTGTCAATTTCTTGGACCGCCATATAGGACGAAGTTGTACGAAGGCTGCCCGAGCTTCTACCTATTTTAAATACTCCACGCTAATGCTTCGGATTTTAAGATTTAAAGTGAAGAAAATGTAAAGATACATTATTACGCGTATTTTACTTTGTATGTTTGGTTTCTAAATGCTTGATATATTAACTAATTTCAGCAGTAAGCACTGCGAATATAAACAGTCTATGTGATAATTTCTGCAAATATGTTACATTAATATATTTTATTACTCATGTATTTAATTGTTGCAAATATTCAACTCTCTTTTTGCATAATTATAATCAGAAATGCGTATGACCTAAATTCCGTCCCACTGCGCTATATCATGTAAACTAATCACATGCATTGATTATGTATGTCTATTTTCATTATAAATTGACTGTCATTAAGTTCCTTTAGCTACCCGTCATGTAATTAACAGGATTCAGATAAAGGCGCAATCACACGTGATCGTCTATCGAATTCGATTACCTATCGAATTTTGAGGTAAACGACTAAGTGTAAATGAACGGGTACACCGAAGTACGCCCGTCTTCTGACAATCTATTCTAACTCAGACTAGTCAACTTCATACTAGTTTCCCTAAGTCATAAGCTCGTGTACCAGTGCTAAGAGTAATGTTTTGTACCTGAATTCAAGTAAACTATTTCGGGAACCCGAAAACAGGTTAACGGGTAAGTGTAATTTCACCTTAATAGAAAGTTTTAGTGAGTATAAATCTCCCAACGTAGCAAAATTAGTTGAATAGGTATATAAAATTGAGGTTTAGATACTTACGTTTTCTTTATCTATACTAATATTATAAAGCGGAAAAGTTTGTTTGTTTGTTTGCTTGAACGCGCTAATCTTCGAAAGTACTGGGTGGATTTGGATGAAATTTGGTATGGAAGTAGCTTGAAGCTTGAGGAAGGTTATAGGCTACTTTTTACGCGACTGCAAAAAAGGAGAGTTATGTTTTTACCGTGATAGAATCCACGGGAGCGAAGCCCCGTGTGAGTACTAGTACATAATAATAGTCATTTCTATGGGCCTACAAAGCAAAAGTTGCTATCTGCCTAAGTCTGTTTCTCTGCTCATGTCTCTTAAACCACGCAACCGGTATCTTGTTAGAACATACCGCAATCCCAGCAGGTATGATTCTGTCGGGCAATACTGCTGACTTAGAGGCGCGTGCGGAACACGACGCACCGTTGACTCGGGCCTGGTCCTTATGGGACTAGAGATGGGTAACTCAGTAGAGAAAGATAAAAAAGATATGAATCAATCCGTTTCCATCAATCACTCTTTATATTCGTTCACATCCGAATGTATCACTGTATCAGTATCTTTACAACTCATTCACTCAGGGCGCGGCGTCTTTACAAATTATTATTTTTATTATACCTCGTCCGGATTATATGTAATAATATAATCTAAGTTAATTTTTGGAATACCTATTTAATATTTATCAATGAAAACGGATACCTAGAAAGAAACAGCAGTCGCAGCCCAATACATGAGAAAGATACCTAATGTAACGACCTAGCAAAGTGCAAACAGATATACTTATCTATCGCTCATAATGATTCATTGGATCGAGTTGAGTGAAGCAAGCCACGCTGAGCAGCGCATCGCGTGCGCGAGTGTGAGCTACTGATACATATGGATATAAAGATATAAAAGAGTGATACATATCCTTATGATCGAAAGATACATTTCAGTCTTTTCTTTTTAGTGATACATTTTGATCATGTCTATATGGTACAGTGAGCTACTCCTGCTCGCCGTCCGCAAGTCCGCGCCTACGGTGTCCGGAGATCGTCTCGCCGTTGTCTCTCCCTCACGTTTTCAGTCTTCTCCTTGGCTAGACTTGCTACCTCCACCAACGCGTACTGGGTTCTTGTAGTGAATTACGGCCCATTCCCTCTCATGTACAAGGAGGTTTGTGTCCCAGTAACAACAACATTACAGGCTGATTATAATTCTAATTGAACAACCAAGAAAGTAAACACCTCATTTGAAATTCAAATAAATCATGGTAAATACACAAAATACCCTTTCAAAATAAACACGACCTACTTACAATTCAATCAGAACATAATCCATTACTTACTAGGGTACTTATGTACCTAGAACGGGACGTTACATGGCTCATAAATTAATTTTACCCTAAAAGGGTTGAACACTATTTATAAGGGGACATTACACGGTAAATGGACGTATATTATTTGTTAGGCTATATTTTATATCACAGTTCAGCAATTCTCGATGAAAATTTTATTTTGTCTAGTTGACTTCCGTTTTGGAAGTTGTGACTAAATGGTGGAGGTGCTTGTAAATTGCTTCTATGTTACGATGCGCAAAAGAGGCATATGGCTTGTGCGGTGAGGGCGGGGGAGCGCCAACAGCATGCTGACCAGGCTCGCGGGAAGGCTGCATTGTGCGTACATCACTCACTGTTATACACGTCGCACGCAGGGAGTGATGCAAAAATACTGTCCAATCTATGTTATGACGTGCCATAGATGAAAAAAAGCAGTTTATTCTTTTCTACAAAATAAAACTTACGATGAGACAGAAAAGTTTCTAACAGCATAAATAAAACTATACATCGACATCACAACACAAGCAAACCACATACATATGCATGTACACAAACACTAACATGAAACACACACATACGCACGATACACAAACACATACATATACACGCCAACCTTTTTTTTTTTTTTTTTTTAGGTAGGGCCACTCGTAGTTTAGCTCTATACGGCTAATGTACTACTTAACCGGTCTGTCCTGTGGTGACCTCTAATAAATTAAAGGCCCCCAGCCAGGGCTTACAAACTAAAGTTTACTTACAGCTAATGACCGCACGCTAAGGGCACTCCCTGTGGAGTACGGGCCTCGGCATAGCGGGGTCATTTTGGGAGGGCAGCAAAGGGACAGGCTGGGTCACATACGCACGACACACAAACACATACATATACACGCCAACCTTACCTTATTATTATTTCTTTTTTTAAATATATATATAGTATTCATTACACTCAATAATATTAACAATATAATTATAATACCCAATGGGGCTCGGCACTGCACTTCCTTATACAGGTTATTCTATAACCTAGCTGGGTGTGCAGCACCTCACCACCATTATAGTTATTGTAGTACTTACTTAAATATGTATGTAGTCTAAGTGATACTGTATTGATATAAGTAAGCAAATAAAAAAAAAACGACGGGTTGCAATCCGGGAGTGCCGGCAGAAGTGAAAACTTGAATATTAACGTTGTGCATTTTTGATATTTTGGAATGGTTAGGGAATAATTTTGCACGAATTGCTTTAATTATCAGTATAAAAGTAAATTTATGTGGTAGAATACAATATTTATTTATTGCGCTATCATACACAAACATGACAATTTATATTACATTAAAAAGTTTGCGCAGGCATACATTTTCGCCGCGCCGTAGAAAGAGAGGGGGATACTTCCTCTCCTACGCCGCGCCGGCTGTCTACTCTCCGTCCGTCTTACGAATTTTCGATCAGGTCACGTGTCCTGACGCGAGTTTAACATTTTTTACCCATTACAGAAAAAGTGCACAACGCCGCTAAAGAAGTTTTCACTTCAAACAAAAATTTAATAATAATAATTGTTTATCTTATTGTTTTTAATTGTGAATGACGTCTAATTGATTATTTGTATGAGTATGTGATACTTGAGTATTCTCAATGAATTGAATTAAATAGCAACAGTCGAACAGGTTGATCTTCAAGGCTGATCTTAAAATATCGAGATTTATTTCTCCGTTCCTCGAAACTCATGGTAACCCGTTGGTTCCTTCCGTCATGTACTCAATATCTTTGACAATCATTACAGAAGCCAAAACAAAGAAAGTTTAACATAACTACATATCTGTGTTGGGAATTCATGGACAGTTGATTCACTTTGTTTCACACGTTGATTCAACAGTCTGCTTTGTACAAAGTCATGGAATATGAAGTCAGGTGTGTTTAAATTATTGGTGTGCAATAAAGAGCATTCGAACTATGAAAAAATATCTAAGACTTTGTCAATATAAAAAGCATCAATAGCATTAGGCTAAGGTGTTGGACTTGTAATCGAGAGGACGCGGGTTTGAAGCCCACCACTTACACTCGCCGTGTGTTCACGGCGTTCACTCCAAACACAAGCATATTTAGCTTAATTTTAGAGGTTAACAAGATTGCTAGTAATGTGAATTCTACCCACATCGATAGATCTTTTTTTTTTAAGAATACATTACCGACAATCTAGTCCTGATAGTCATTTATAGTTTCTAAGAAGGTTATACACGCCATGCTTAGTTCGTTATGAAATAATCATTCTTACAGCTGCAACAAAAATATAAGTTATATTTTGTAGGCCCATGTTTAGAAACCCTGGATAACAATGTTTATGTGTGTCGGGAACAGAATCGAGTTTTGAGTGATACATGTGACAGTAGTAGCGGTGTCAATCACAAAAAAAAACCAACGAGAAAGAGGGTAGACCGATTCGTCTGCTCATAAACGTCTACCCGCAATTACTTCAGTTAATCCGTGGTCATGGCGCTTGCAACAGTGCCGAAATATCGGAAACAAACAATAAATACACTTGGTAAATATCCCGTTTTGAATTATATGATACTGTTAGTGACCATGACCATGACAGTATCATCTTGTCTTACTTCTTACTATTAACACTATTATAAATGCGAAAGTTTGTGAGTTACTCTTTCACACAAAAACGAATGTACGGATCCGAATGAATTTTGGTAAGTAGACAGTTGATATCCTTTTTTTTTTCTTGGTGGGATAATCATCGAATGACTTCTTCCGCCCTGGGTTAAGCGGAAGGGTGTGTTAGACTTCTACTGACTAAAAACCCACCCTGTTCCTTCGGCTGCCCTAAAGTTCCGGGGTCGCGGTATCTCGATAGAACTTTCCCGCAAACCCCGGCAGGCTATGGCTTTATGAGGCCCCGTCACCAATGCTGACAGCTCCTTGAGGCGCGCGTGGAACACGACGCGCCGCCGACCCGGGCCTGGTCCTTACCGGACGGTGAGCGACCCCTGCTCGCCGTCCGTAGGCCCGCGTCTATGGTGGCCGGAAATCGGCTCGCGATCCCCGACGCTCGGGGCGTCTCCCGCGGCGGCTGGGGCGCGAGGAAGAAAGTTGCCTCTCCCTCGCGCGTTCGGTCTCCTACTTCGCTAGCATAACTGCTTCACAGAAGGAGGCGGAATAACACATAGGCTACTTCTTATCCCGGAATCGGGATGTACCTGGGAAAACCCTCCCACAAGAACGAAGTCGCGGGCCAAACGTAGTTCATCATAAATAACGAAGCAGTAGGTAACAGAACTATTAATAAGAACATCTCTTACGAAGCACTAAATGTCCATGGAAAAAAAATCTATTAAATACCAAAGGAGAAAAAAAATATATTCTACTTACCTAAATTATTCCTGGAATAATAATTACGGGGAACAACTAATTTCGCTGTCACGATTTCTGGGAAAATATTTGCTAGAACAACATCTTTATGATCATCTTTACTAAGAAACAACTCTGAAGTAGCGACTTTAAAATTGTTCAGCATAAGCACTGTTATGAATACCAAACGCTAACCTGTCTATACTAATATTAAAAACTTTGTTTGAATGCGCTTAGAAAGTATTGGGTGGTTTTTGATGAAATGTGGTATGAAAGTAACTTGAAACTAGAAGGTTATTTTTTACCCGACTGCAAAGAACGAGGTTATGTTTTTAGTCCGATAAAGTTCACGAGAGCGAAGCCCCGCGCGGCTCTTAGTTATCAATAAGAATTTTATTGTGACCTTTTCGTTCCAGTTATATATAACACTAGGTCTATCGGTTACATTTCGGGGAGTGTGCGATGGAATTACACAATCTAATTCCGACAAGTCCGTTCCATCATCGGAATACAAGACAAACGGCGATGCGCCATCGTTACATGGTGGACATCCCACCCATACGCACTAAACGTTTTGGGAATACTTTCATTGTGCGTACGGCTAAGGAGTGGAATTCCCTGCCGGAGTCTGTTTCCCGATAGCTACAACCTAGGGGTCTTTAAGTCAAGAATCAATAGGTTACATTTAGGTAAGCGTACTCCATCTTCGACCACATCATCACTTACCATCAGGTGAGATGGTGGTCAAACGCAAACCATCAATAAAAAGAAAAAAAAACTAGGTCAAAACGTTCGCCCGTCATACTTATCACGAGCGAGCGTGTTGACGAAAGACTATTTTGAAAAAAAAAATGTCCATTTATTTAATAAACAATTTAATTAAAATCATAAAGATTGATTCCTATCCTGTAATTGATTATTTGCATGATAAATGTTGACATAATTGTATAATAACGAAATATGATTATTTGATTTCTAATATTTTGTATACCTGCCATATAGTAGGAAATTGTATTAAAAACTTTTATAATGTTAGTTTATTTATTAACAAGCTTTTATTAGGTCGACCTGTATGTAACTATGTAATGGAATCTAAGGTAACTAATTTAACCATCTTCCAAGGGTCGTAGCGTAATGAAAACTGGCAGCTGTATGTAGTTCTGATGACAATACAATAATATAGTACTGTCGAACTGATATGATGATGGAGCCGGAAGATATGAACTGGAACTTCATTTTGGAAAATCGTATCATAGCTGTTTTGGATTTCTTAGAAAAGTCTTGTAATGAACTTTGACCACGATTAGGTTTCAAGGTCTGATGATGAAGCCGGAATATAGGCACTGGCATTCCATGATGGAATATCGTATCATAGTCGTGTTTGCACTTGTGAGAAAGGCCGCGTAATGGACTTTGAACACGATCAGGTGTCAAGGTTATAAAAACCTAAAGAAAATCCGTAATCGGTTTTCTTAACCTTTTTGAATTACCGCGTAATCCATAGATTTATTTTTTTATAGATGGCACTTTCAAATCCTCTGGGGGGATCGACCGTATAATTGTTCACTACTCATGGGAATAATATGGCAAAAACTACAAAAAAAGAAACAGCAACACAAAGAAAAAGGAGACTACAAAAAAAGGAAAAGTGCGAACATTTTTTTGTTTTTACGTGCATTTATAAAAGTGTGTTTTTCTAGTGTTATTTAAACTATTAATTTATTATTTTATGATGCACCGTCGTTACATGGTGGACAGTCTCTGCCAGAGTTCATGTTTTAAGTCAACAGCGAATATGTTGATTCTAGGCAGGCGTGCTTCATCTTCGATCACATCATCGCTTACAAGCAGGTAAGATGGTGTGGAATTTTTAAACTTGCCATATAACTTAAAAATGTTTTAATTTTTAGTTGAATAAACTTTTTGCTACATGTAGTTACTTCAGACATATACCTCAGTTATATCAACGAGACTAAATCTGCCTTATGAAATTTTGTATCCCGTAAAATATAGTATTCTTGGGGTTATTACACTCGTAAGATTTACTGCGGTTAGTGTAACTGTGTCTTAGCGATAAAGGTATTAGAACCTTTCCATAAAACAAGGGCTCAGATCAATTTGTTTTACATCCCTTTAAGAAGAGGAACACGTTGGACTGAGATATTTTAGGGGTTTATTCTCACTGATAAGTGTTATTGCCAATAAGGAGGACTATGATAGACCGATTTGCGCGACGCATAACGATGATCAATGTTACCATCGTAAATTGCGAAAGTCTCGTGACACCTTTGCGAAGAGTTCGTCTAGAACATTTCAACTTTGACTTAAAATTTGGACACTCGAGTCTGAGGAAACGAATGAAAACAACTTTATAATTATATTTATGTTTAATACTTTGCGACCTTTTTAGAGACGACCATTAAATTATATGTCTTTATTATACGACATAAGTAATGATAAATTTATTTATCCACAATTTTTCAGCAATGTTCACTTTAAGGTATCACTCAGACGTACTAGACATACGACTGTTCCTTCGTCCTCCACAAATTAGGGGAGACTGGGGATGGTTGATCAATTTTCAGTTTAAATATTTTTTATTATTTTTGCTGTAGTCTTTTTTCTTCTAAAAAGCAATTTCATGGATAGTGACACTATTAAGCTTTCCAAAAAAAATAGCAATTAGCTCGCTACCAATTACGATATAGCGTACAAGCTTGATTTTATACGAACCAGAAAATGAGTCAACCTACCCCGTGCCTGGGGTAAGTCGACTTGGCACTAGAGGTAAGTTGACCTAAGAAGTAAGAGACCAAATCTACGAAAAAATAGGATAAAAATACTAAAATATATACAATCATCATTTTATTTATGAAAATAAATTCTCAACCCTCTTTACATCCTAATTTAACATATAAAACATAAAATTAAAAATAAACTATTAAAAACAAACACTAGGCAAACTGTCTTAAAATCAAATTAGATACATAATTATACATTTTTCCTATGTACGTGTATCTAACTTGATTAATGATTCTAATTCCATGTTTTACAATCAAGTACATCGATGGACAAATGCGAGTCATGGTTGTCCAGCAGTAACAAAACAGGCTTTTCCTTACTAGGTCTGACGTATTTAGCGAAGTGTTTTGCAAATTTTCAAAAATTATTTTCCTTCACCCACACAGAAGTACCTAATGGTTCACCTCTTATAAAATGGTATTAATCTGTCAAACGTAGGTAAATGGTTTTCGGGTTCTCATAAAACCCGAAAACCATACAGTACGTTGGTTTTGTTGATATATATTGCTCGGGATAAACTCATAGCTTGAGGGGATCATATAAAGAGAGTTTGATGACATTTAGGGATATTAGTGCTTCGTCTTCGACCGCATCATCGCTTACCATCAGATGAAATAGTGGTCAAACGCAAGCCTATCATGAAAAAAAAAAAATCCCCAGCAATCTATATCAACAATCTCTATCATGATGAGGGATAGATTTATTATTTTTAGACGCAAATTCATAAACAAAATTTCGTGATTCATATGGCGTTAATCCATTGTAAACATCAGCAGTTCTCTTTAGGTAATTTTTCAAAGCAAGCTCTTCTTCTTTACTGAATATTTGTCTACTTTTTATGTGGTAAACGCTATCCAAAGTAAGTTGAGAAATCGACAGTCCAGGATTGCTTTCTAATTTCTTTTCTCATGTCGCGTTCGAGTATTTTACTATTTATTTATTTATTTATCATCATACAATTATCATTACAGGCTTATCACCTAATGCGATAATGTAGTCAACTATATTGTATAGAAAATTGTTTTGTCGTGGAATTAATACTCTTTTCATCAAAAGAACTTGTTGACATCTTCTCGTCTCAATTTATCTTTAGATATGATTCGATGATTTGATTTACGTTTATACAGACGTATAAATGAAAAACAAATCGTGGAATTATCGTCTTAAAACAAAAAGTTTAGTTTAAAATACATTATACTAATTCCTTTTCATATCTAGCAAATTTATAATGTCATGGGGCAGCTTAATCAGATAGTCAACCAGCCCCTTTTTAAATTAGTCAACCTGCCCCACATTACCTTAAAATTTTTAAGCATGCTCCATAACCATAAAATGGCATCCAATTCAAAAAGAATAAGGCAGCACACACAGCTCAAGAATCAAGCATTTGTATTAAACACTTTGATAAGCAAAGGCAACAAATTGAATTGGCATTATAACATAACACATTACAACAAAAATTGTTACTTACGTGTCTTGTTTTTAAACAAAACACTATCACTGACAAGCGACGTGCATTGGCGATGCGGTGTTCTCGGTGATAGAGCGGAGGGGTAAAACGGATCCTCACGTCTAGTCAGCCGACACTACAAGTTTGCGTAGCTCGCATTTTGGACAATTAGTCTTCCTACCCCTATAGCCAACCATCCCCGGTCTCTCCTACTTAAAGATGTCACCGTTATTAGGTCTACCAGCATTATTTAATGACAAGTTCTCAACACTTGACCCTTTCTGTACCACACGGAACCGTCTTAACGGGGCACCGAGCTTTTTATACACAAAAACGCGTTTTAATAACTGTTGTTTGAAGTAGTAAACAATTAAATTAAAGTCTAAGGAAATAAACTGGTACTATTGGGCATATATACTAGGCGGTATACACGATGGAAATATGATTTGATAAAGTTAACTTGATATAATAAATACACAAAGTTACCTCTAAAAAACACAACAAACGCTTAGTACAGGGTGAATACTTCGCGGAAGGTCATCAGTTTTTGAATAATAACAAAACTACATGTTTTACACAACGTATACATTTCACATTTTCAAAATGTTGATTTGTTTAACAATAAGAAGGAAATACATAAATTCACGCGAGTTTCGCCCATTTTATCCAGAGCCGCCGCGCCGCTGTCTTGTCCGCTTTAGTCCTGCGTCGGCCATCGGACGGGGAGCTTGTGTCGCTTGTGCTTACGCACGGATTTAGTAACATAACGATGAAAATTGAATGAAAAATCATTGTAGCGTATTTGAAATGGGGAACAAAGTAAAGAAATCAAGACAGGGAAGGGGTTGGCGAAAAACCAGAAATCTCAGTCGACCGGCGCGCGATCCCCGCCGTGTTTTATCTGTCTAGCCTAGCCAGCTCACGCACGCATACACGGAGCGCATAGAATACCTACAATCGATTAGCGCAAGAAACTCAGTGCGCTCTTAAGAAGCAAATTATCTGTATCTTTAGTAAAAGATGCGGATGATCTCTTTTCTTAAAAAAAACATGACTCGCAGCTACACCAATAGCGCCAGTTAGATATACTCATACATACACACATCGACACAAACATTGTTTCATAGACAATCACACTACACAGATAAACATGCGCATACACCGTACATACACAATAACACAAATAGGTTCACACTATATTTAATCTGTGTAGGTACTTCATAATTGCCGTATCTTGAAAGTAATATTTAATTTTATTTTATACCTGTAAGCTATGAAACTACCTTTTATAAAATAAATATATGAAAAAACCACTTCCAATTTATCAAACATGTTAAATGAATATTTTTTTTTTTATTACTGACTTGTACTCACGCGGGGCTTCGCTCCCGTGGATTCTATCATGGTAAAAACATAACTCTCGTTTTTGCAGTCGCGTAAAAAGTCTAGTACTAACTAACTAACTAACTTAAAAGCTAATAAAAACAAGCCCATTTTAAATTAAATAAAAGTTGGAAGCAGGCGGGACCCATTTGAGTTTGAAACTATAATAATGGTATGGGCCCCGCCTGCTTCCAACTTTTATTTAATTTAAAATGGGCTTGTTTTTATTAGCTTTTCAGTTAGTTTTAGAATAAGGTTGCAGTCGGGTTTTTAATGTTTTTTATTACTTTATTTTATTTAATAATTTACCTATAACGTTCACACAGGCTTCCTTTCTTTGACAGTTAATGGGCCATTATCAACCACGCGGGTCCAGTTCGGGTTTTTAGAACAGTGGTGATGATATTAATTACAAAAAGTGACTTGTAAGTGACAATAACCTAATCGCTGAGGTGTCGAACTTGTGATGAAAGGTCATGGGTTCGAGCCCCACCCATTACAGTATTGCCGTGACTCCACCCCAAGACACAAGCATATTTTAGCTTAGTTGGAAGTGTTACCAATTTTGCTAGTAATGTCAATTTACTCACATTATTAGTTCACTTTAAAAAATACACTTAGTAATGTTTCTGACTAGGTTCGCACCCATGTCCCGCAATTCGCGACTCGGAATAGTAACCACTGCTTCATCACTGCTGTTTAATTAATAAATAAATTGAATGATAATTGCATTGAAGTAACATAACCTTTTTGCAGATAAGCACTGACAATACTCATTTTAATTTCAATGAAATTAATAAAATATTTAAATTAAATATATATTTAACAAAGTTAATATTGAACGGAACATTAAAATTTTACATAATTTATCAACCTTTAGCGGGCAGCCGATATCTATTAAACTTAATTATTACTGACTGGACCATTTTAATTATTATGCCCGAAATAAATAATTAAGAAAACGATTTACGGACAACAAATTGATAATTATAAATTATTAATGACGTTTCAAAGTAAATGTTGTTTCAAATTTCTGATAATTAAGCCGATTTGATGGAGTAGACTTATAATAAGTACACCATAAGCTCAGTTGAAAACAGAAATAATTATGTTTTGTGTAACATCGACCCAAATTTATCTTCTGTAAAATTTAAGGTCTGTTTATGTGCTTTGTAAACCTCTTAAGGAATATACTTACAAGTCCCATTCTAAGCAAAAGTAACAACTGCCATTTCTTTAGATACTTACTTGCTTCTGTCCGTGAAATCGTTCGCGTGGGAGGATTTTCCCGTGTAAATCTCGATCCCGTGGGAAGTCCGGGATAAAAATTAGCCTATGTATCGTCCCAGGATGTCAACTATCTACTTACCAATCAGATCCGTTCAGTAGTTTATGCGTGAAAGAGTACTAACAAACATCCATGCATACAGAGGTGTCATATAATTAAGAACGATTTGTAGTACCAGATTTTTTTTAAAAAACAATAAGGAACATAAAACATAAAAGTAATTAATTATGTTATGAAATAGCTACATGGATACAGTAAACGTCATTAAGAGTAAATATTTAAATCACCTTACAAATTTAATTTATTATCGACAGTTACAATTTCAAATAGTAATAAAGCTGGACAAATAATTAAGAACGATTCTTAAACTGCTCGAGAGTTTTTTCAGTAGATACTTAGATTTTTAAAATCTCATTAAATAAGACGGTGATAATGTTAAAAATTGCAATTTAATACATTTCATTCTAAGTTAATAGTTTGTAGCGTGTTGATGACTGCCTTACACCGGCGAGGCATTGACTCTATCAATTTTTGACATTTTTCAAGAGAAATAGAGAGAGAGAAAAATTTAAAAAAACGTTGTAACGTTGTATAACTCACTTAGGTTACCACATCGTCGATTTGAAAACTTTTTCTTAGATTCTTAGATTTTTAGAGATTTAGGAATCCAGTAAACAGACGTAACGCGACAATACGACATCGTGCAATCATAAAAATTGCTCGCGAAGTGTTTCTAGGTTTCTGTTAAAAAGACTGTCTGCCTCGCTGTCGTATCTCAAACCGCGCCTTTCCGCTTTTAAACGGTTAAGTTCAATTGTAAGATATATGTCAGCGCCACACTTCTCTTTGTAACCGTAATACTGCAAAGCTTTCGTTGCAGAAATAATATCTTAGCCGATGTCTTCAAACTATAGCTATCGGCCACTAAGAAAATCGATACACCTCTGTTTTTCGCAAAAAAATATCCTAAGTCTCTTCACTGTGATTTATCAATAGTTTTTACATGTTATTTTACATTAATGTAAATATGCAATTATAAGGTTCTAGAAAACTTCAAAAGGACACGAAAAAATGGATATTTTTAGTACCTAAATAAATTAATGAGACGTAGAAACATAAAATTTACAGTTTTAATGAGTGATTATTTTAATCTTAACCTTGGTTTAATATAATTAAATATTGAGATAGATAGATAAAACGTTTATTTGGTAAAACACAATATACAATTCAAATAAAAAAAAAACAATAAATTCATTTTTTTTAATTGTCACAACAAAAGAAATAACAATAGAAAAAATATAACATGCGGCTAATATGGCGTGTTTTCTCCCCCTACTTTTATTTCAGCCACTGTATATATATTTTTTTTTTTTTTTTTTTTTTTATGTAGGGCCACTTGTAGATCAGCACACTAAGGCTGTGAGTCTACTTAACCGGACTTTCCTGTGGTGACCTCTAATAAATTAAAGGCCCCCAGCCAGGGCTTACAAACTAAAATATACTTAAAAAACTAATGACCGCACGCTAAGGGCACTCCCTGTGGAGTACGGGCCTCGGCATAGCGGGGTCATTTTGAGAGGGCAGCAAAGGGACAGGCTGGGTCATATTATTTTCGGGAGTATTTATTGCTACTGGCTCAGCATCGCGGGCTGGCTCGTTTGGCAAAGGTCGGGGAGGATTTTCATTACAAGTACGCGGACGTCGCGATGGGCCTCGTCGGCGAGGCCGGAATAAGGAACGCGTTCTGTATATGTGTTTTCTAAGAGTGCTGGTTTCCCTACTGCTCTCTTGTCGGATGGTGGTGGGGTCGTCAGGCTCGTCTAGGATGATACGCGGGCGACGAACCCGAGAAATCTTGGAGGGTCTGTATCGGGCGGCCGATACGATCAGGGGGTTAGTGTGGGTCTCAGCAGAGGTGAAGTAACGCACTGACATGCGTTTCAACACTTGCTTTATGGTCGGGAGTTTGAGGTCTACGTGGAGATCCTCGTTCCTACAGAACCAGGGCGCGCCCGTGGCCTTTCGGAGAAAACGGTTCTGAACGACTTGCATCCTATGGATCTGATTTGGACTGGCATGAGCAAACACCGGACAGGCATACGTCATGATAGGACGTATGCATGTCGTGTATATTCGGATTTTACATTTAAGGGAGAGCTTGCTGTGTTTATTCAGCAGGGCGTGGAGCCTACCGAGAGCGAAAGCGGCTCGCGAGCGAACCGACTTTATGTGCTCACTGAAGTTGAGGAACTGGTCGAGGATCACACCTAAGTATTTGGCTCGCTTCTCCCAAGGGATTGGCTTGCCGAACATAGTGATCGGGCGTGGGGGGGTGAATTGTTTATGCTGGCGAGCCCTGCGAAACAGGACTGCTTGACTTTTGTCGGGATTTACCTCAATCCTCCATTTCCTAAACCAATCGCCTAGTGCGTTGGCTGAGGTCTGGAGGGTATGAGCGATGCTAACGGGATTATGTCCCGAGTAGTAGATGGCCGTGTCGTCGGCAAATAGGGATAACTCTACTGGGGGCTTGTTGGGGATATCGCTAGTGAATAGCGTGAAGAGTGGGGGGGAGAGCACGGCGCCCTGAGGGACGCCGGCTCTGATAGGGCGGGGAGTGGAAAGCGCTCCTTCGATACGATATCTGAAGGAGCGGTTCGACAGGAAGTCTCGAATGATGAGCACGAGACGGTCCGGCACACCTAGTTGGTAAAGCTTATAAATTAAGCCATTGTGCCAGACTTTGTCGAAAGCCTTTGCTATATCAAAGAATAGGGCCCCCGTCACCAGACCGCGTTGAAAACGGCCGCTAATGTGCTCTACGATGCGGTGGGCTTGGTGGACACTGGAATGATGGGCTCTAAAGCCAAACTGTTCGTTAGGGATTAGGCTCTTAGCCTCGACAAAGTCCTTGAGCCGATTAAGAATAATCCGCTCGTAGACCTTGCCGAGGGCGCTGAGCAGACTAATGGGTCTATAGCTAGTCGGGAGGTTCTTGGGCTTTTTAGGTTTTGGGATACCTATCACTATAGCCTCTTTCCAAGCTTGTGGAAACAAGTTGTTGGACAAGGCGCCATTGAAGATGGCAGTCAGTAGGACTAAGATCGTACGTGGGAGGAGTTTAAGTGCCCTAGTGGTCAGTCTGTCAGTCCCGGGAGCTTTCCTAGGTTTGAGTTTCTTGATGATCTCCTCCACCTCGTCTTCCGTGACGGGGGGGAGGGGAGCATCAGGGTCCTCGACAGGGGGTAGGGCAGATCTACGTTCGACCTCAGCATCCACGTGGGCAAGGTGGGCTGGGTCGACTGGTTGGGAGCTGGGAGAGCACTGTGCCTCCAGGCTGTCGGCTAGGCATTCGGCTTTGTCTTCGTCGTCGAAGGCAATGCTTTTGTCCGGGCGGATAAGGGGAGGCATTGAGGCAACCTCAGTGGCGCGCATATTCCGCTGAAGTTGCCAGAAGGCATGGTGGGTGGGTTCCAGTTCGCTCAGGGTCTTGTCCCAGCCGGCTTCACGCCACTCTCTGATGCTGTTACTTACTTTGCGCTGTAAGTACCGCATGAAAGTTTTGTTATTCTGGCAGGGGAAAGCTCTGTAGGCACGGACTGCTGCGTTCTTCTCAGTCAGCAGGGCCCGTACATCGTCCGGGAGTTTCCGGCGCCAGTGCTCTGACACCGGAATCTCCTTTGAACAGTCGTTCAAGACAGATTGCACGTGCTCCGTGAGTGAGTCGATCGCAGCCGTCGTGTCAGCGGCGGACTGGATGTGGTCGGGGATCTTGTCCAGGTGAGGAGACGTGTTGGATTTCAGCAATTCGCCTACTTTCCTCCAGTCAGTGATCACCTGTGTGGGAGGGGGGCGGTTAGGGTCATAGGGACCCGATCTCGGAGTTAACTCCAAGATCACCGGTCTATGGTCAGAGTCAAGTTCGTCTAGCGTCTCTAAAGAGTGCAAACGTAAGTTCACATTCTTCAGGAGGGCAATGTCGAGTACGTCGGGCAAGTGGGATGGCTCGAACGGATAATGAGTAGGCCGCATAGGACCTATGATATCTATGTGGAGAGGTGTGCAAAGGTCGTATAGTACCTTCCCACGGGGGTTGGTAATACGACTACACCATGCGGGATGTTTGGCATTGAGATCCCCCGCTATAAGGACGGAGTCACTCATGTCAAGAAGGGCTGTAAGGTCGCTTCGTAGTGAGGCGTTTATCGAAGAATTTGAATCTACGTCGCTGTGCGGTGGGAGATACGCGGATACTATTGTGATAGAGGGATGGCCCGTCATGCCTAGCCGGCAAACGGATACCTCTAAGTGGGCAAGGGGCGGCGGATCCATAGGGATGCAGTGCAGGGAGTTCCTATAATATATTAGAGTGCCACCTCTGTGGCATCTAGTCCTATCGTTCCTAACTAGCCGGTAGTTGGCTACCTTGGGATCCCTAAGGTGGGGTTTGAGGAAGGTCTCTTGGACCAGAAGGATGTCGAGACTATGATCGCGAAGGAAAGTCGCGATCTCGTCCCGTTGATTGGTGATGCCATTGGCATTGAAGTAACCTAGCTTTAGGGATCGGGGCTTTAATCTCTTACTAGCCGTGTTATACATTATGGCTGTTTAAAAAGGTTGTCAAAATGGCTTTTTACATCAGGATACTGATAGTATACCTGAATCAGGGATTCAATGCTTTTGCAGGCCACGACCTCCTTTGCCATTTGGATGGCGCGGGGGGACTTGAAGAATTTAAATGTATTCGCTAGGATGAGGAACGGATCGAGTTCCGGCTCATCTGAGCGAGGGGGTGACTGGGGAGGAGGAGGCTGAGAAGCCACAACGACCGGAGCGGGGGGCATGATGGGTTGATCCATCAGCCCTGGGACTTTCGGCCTTAGTGCCGGGAAGTTTTGGGCGTGATTCGCCGCCGTCCAAGGAGTTGGACGCTGGGGACTGAGGGTCTGGGGGAGCTCAGACGAGAGTGTAGGACACTCTCGTCCCTGGCGTGCGCTAGCGCGCGTTGCCAGTTTAGGGGCGGAGGTTTTCGGGGCTTTCGGACAGCCTCGGTAGTTGGCGGGGTGGCCGGATTGCCCGCACAGCACGCAGCTGGGCGGGTCTGGGCACTGGGACCTATCTTTTGGGCGACTGCACTCCGCGGTGCCGTGATCGCCCAGGCACTTTACGCACCGGGGTTTGCCGAAGCAATTCCGTTGCGCGTGGCCGTATAACTGGCAACGGTGGCATTGGCCTACCGTGCCACTTTTGTGTGGCTTCTCAATGAGAATTCCTGAAAGACTGCATACAGTCTTCAGCGCAAAGATGGGGTGGGGACCTTCGGAGACGGGGTGGCAGATGACGAGGACGTTGTTAGACGCCCTGCCACCTCTGCCGTGCATACGGTGCACCTCAATCACCGGGATGTTCTGTGACTCTAAGTCGCAGACGATCTCGGTGGTGGGGATCTCACTGGGGATCCGGCAGAGGACCACCCGAACGGGCTTGCTCTCATGGAGCGTATAAGTGTGGTGGGGGATATTTCGAGCCTTGAGTAGCTTCGAAAGCGCGCGGTGGTCGTTAGCTGTCGCTAACCCTACTTTTATGCCGTTCTGAACGGCGCGGGCATTCGTGTAGGCGATGCGTTGCTCGCCACACGCTTTGGACACGTTTGTCCAAGCCCCCTTGTCATGGATGAAGATGGGTGGGGGAGGGATGGTCTTGCGCACTGAGGCGCTGACGACTGGGGTTTGGGTAGGGCTGGGCCTAGTGGCCGAGGAAGAGGAGGGCTGGCTCTGCACTAAGCGTGCTGGCTCGGGAGGGGAGAGTTTCTTGGCCTTAGGGGCCTGAGTGGAGGACGAGGCCTGCGACCTCTTCTTCCTCTTTCCCTCGACGAGGATAAACTCGTCGGAGGAAGAGGTTTGGTCGGAGGAGTGCTCGGACTCCGCTCGCTCCGAGCGCTCAGAGTGTATGCTCTCTGCGCGCTCCGAGCGCTCGCCTTCCGAGCCCTCTTTTTCTTGTTCCTCCTCCTCAGAGTCCATTTCGACGTCTGGGGGGGAGGGGGACCTATCTGCGTTGGGCGCGGGGGTGGGACCTAAATCTGGCTGTGGGGTGGGAAACACCGCGGGGGGTATTTTTTCTATCTCATCTTTATACTCCCTTTGTAGGGCGGGGTTTTTATATAGGATCTTTCCTAATATATCGGTTGTTAGATTTAACCGAACCGTTAGGGACTCTACTTTGGTCATGAGATCCTCTATCCTGTCCTCCATATTGGAGGCGACAATGTTGGGCATCCTAATCTCCTAACCCTAGCATAAGCGCCTCGAGGAGACACGTCAAACGTGAGCTCCCCGAGCAGACGGTCCCCAAAGAGCCCTGCCCCGGAGTTTCTCCTAACACTTCGCTACCGAGAAGAGAAACCCAGACAAACTCGGTAGCTGTGTTGCCGTCTGATGTGGCCTGAGGGGCCCTATTTGCCTAACCCTCCGGGCGGGAATGACCCGGAGGTGAGTTCGCTCCCTGCGGGGATAGCAGGGAGGTGTGTGCCTAATGGTGTGCCCTAAGCTTGTAATCCGGTCGCCAATCTTAATGTGCGTACCGGGCCCTATTGGGTCTAGTGCGAAGGGGTAGATACACCCAACCGACACTAGGTGTGTATGCTGTGAAGAGAACTCAGTAACTAGGTTTGACTAGGAGATCCCCCAAGGCCAAAACCTAGCACTCGACTCCAATTGACTGCTTCACCCTGAAGGGGATCAGCGGGTGCGTCGGGTCAGCACCCCCTTGGTATTGTTGACACCGTGAGGTTTCCAACCAAGGACCACGAAACTGTGGTTTTACCCTGAAGGGGCCAAACCAAATTGTTTTGACAATCTCTGTTAGAGAAACACGATATCCTTCACCGCCTCGAAAAAGGCGGATCCGGACCAGGCGTCGTAGTCGGCGACTACGAGTGACGTCACGGCGGGCGTGACGAACGGAGCGATGACTCAGGCACGGAACGATCGAGAGCGCGGAGCGGCACGACTGTCGCGGGCGAGCGTCGGAGCAGAATGTGACTGTATATATTGTACTTAGACATTTATGTATGTAATAACTACCATCTTTCTCTCCCTGGTCGGTCCCTCATATCTAAGGATCGTGGTCAGCATCACGGTTGCATCTAGAACGGATGATGTGCCTCTAGCCAACGTGTCTATTACTAACTTTACGTATCTCTTTCTTCTTTTGTAAAATTTGAAAGGACGACGAGTCTTTTTAACCGACTTCAAAAAAGGAGGAGGTTCTTATTTGATCCATTCCACCTCGTTGGTAATCGATCTTTGGCCCTCGGTGTTACCAACCAGAATCATAATCATATTTTTTGCATATAAAAAGCATAATGTAATACATGAAGTATATAGTCGCATACAAAGTTAATAACATAATATATAGTTTGTATTGTACAATGTAATTCACAATCTGGTCGATGAAGTCTTGCTTTCCTAGCTAGTTTACAGCATAACCTGTAGGTATAAACGAAGGTAATTTTTCTATATTAAATAGCTACCATAGCTAATAACAAATCTGTTTTCTTTTGTCCACAGATAACGTAACAACCAACATGTCAAAATCAACGAGATAGCGCGCCAACACAAAAAAAAAAAACAAGATGGCTGACAAAGACTGGGTCGACTACTTCGGAGATTTCAATTCGACGAAACAAATCGTAGACGGAGACAGTACAGATTTAGACATCTCAAAAGTTAATTATAATTACTATGACAACCAGACTGGGTACCCTGGATATTCGAATTTTACTGCTGACGATTTCTGCCAATCGAATCATTCGCATTTCTATCTGAATGTGACTTGTGAGTTCCCGATCAATTATGCTGAGCCTATGTATGGGTAAGTACTGAACACCTTTTTGTAAACTGTTTTTTTTTTATTATACTAATAAGGAGATATTTTATCTGTTTTCAATTCATGACATAGGCTAACTTACATTCTAGTTTAGCAAAACGAAGCTCAACGTAGCGTAGCTTAGCACAGTTTTATTTTTTTAAAGGCTTGCGTTTGTCCACCATCTCACCTGATGGTAAGTGATGATGTGGTTGAAGATGGAGCTTACCTATCAGAAACCTATTGATTAAAAACTTTTTACCAAAAAATTAAACCGACTCCTAAAAACACTGCAAAGTGAAAAATAACTTTAATTTCGGAAGTCGGTGTCTTTAGTTTTGTATTTTCGTTTCTGGCACCGACTTCCGAAATTAAAGTTATTTTTCACTTTGCAGTGTTTTTGGGAATCGGTTTAATTTTTTGGTAAAAAGCTTTTATTTCACTCTTTTTAGTTGGTCGATTTTTAATTTACCTAGTTAAAAGAGCCTAAATGCCAACTACTTAAAACTTTTTACAAAATATTTTTTTTCCCAATGCTGGGCCGTTAATTTTTGAGGAGTTCTCCTGGTACTTCACCATCAGCTCTACATCACCATATGCATTGTGACCAACATAAAGTGCTTAACATCCATATTCAAGTATTCGAATCGCAATCCACGAAATACTTATTATTGAGTAGGTTCGGCGGCCATCTGTGGTCTTCACCATCAGTTCCACTTCCCCAAATGGTATTTTTTGAGAGCAACTGCACAAGTTACTATAAGAAATACCCAAAACGCCATAGGTGTGCCTATAATATTTGAAGAGTTCCCTTGATTTCTCCAGGATCCCATCATCAGATCCTGACCTGGTGACAATGGGACCAATTTCGAAGTATACCCTTTCAAACAAAAAAGAATTTTGCAAATCGGTTCAGCCGTCTTTGAGTAATCGGTGATGATACATAAAAAAAAAAAGAATATACGCGTCGAATTGATAACCTCCTCTTTTGGTCGTCGGTTGAAAACTAAAACAAATCATTGCTCGCTTAGCAGAAGTTTATGAGATTTGCGTCTGCTCAGAGTGTAATTGCAAAATCCAATGTTTGTACATCACATGAAATAAACAGAAAGTCGTAAGCCTGACAAAAGGGTTTAGTATTTTATATACATTAACTGTCATTGACTAACGCCCCTGTAATTTAATGATACCCAACTCAAACTCTAAAACATAAGCCCAACATCCCGACTGTAAGACGTCATTAAATCTAATGGTAGTACTTCTCCATTATTGCTCCGTAACAGAAAATGTCCTAAATAACAAGAACCCGAAATAAATCCAGACAAAACATACTTCAATCTCACAATAGCACTTGTTTCACAAAACTAGAGCACTAGTTTAAAAATACATCTAAAATATTACATTTCTTCAAGAGGTTTACTGAAACTCTAACGTAACAGAAAGCTTTCATGAAATGAGCACAGATCCGCTTTAATTCCAATTAGGTGAACGGGGAGCTTTTCTTCAAAGTTCTTTTTATAAAAAACAGTTATTATATTTAAAAACACGGTTTTTTAGTTTAATAATACTATTGTTTGCTATCCAAACGTTGAGCTCGCGTCCGACCCGCATTGATAGCTGATAATATAATGGAACACACAGACAGTACGATAGCAGAAATCAGCCAAAGTGCACCTTCTACTAGCAGCGGGAGCGAACAAGAACTGGATGATCAGTTATTATCAAAACAAATAAGCTCACACTAGAAATTGCTGAACTACGAAGACATACCAGCCACAATCAACGTCGACCACCTTATCGTTCAAACAATTATCGCTCAAGATCTCTAAATAATGTTATAAAGACGTATTTGTTTGTACATATGTAGAGGGTAGTCTCCGGAACTAATGATCCAATTCTATAAAATCATATCGAAATCCACGCGGACAAAGTCGCGGGCAAAGTACTAGTGTAAAATAAAAGCGGCTACTTTTAGTTTTGAGTAAGTTAATGAGAGATAATTAATTTTGCTGGGTTAATGGTCAATGAAATCAACATCGATATTATCAAATAAAATTTAGGAAAACAATTATAAAATAAAAATATTATCAACGATATATATGGTAACAATAATAAATGGGGTAAAAAGAGAGCAGGGATGGGATTAAAAATAATCGTCAATCGCTATCAATTGGAAAAGTGTCCGGAAATAAAGAAAAAGAAAAACTTATTTTAGCTAAAGCGAAACCGGGCATGCCGCAATTGCGGCGGTAAGACCCCTCTTTGAGGAGTGGCTAGATCGGCGTCACGGCGTCCTGACCTACCGCATGACGCAGGTCCTCACCGGACACGGAAGTTTCGGGAGGTACCTGTGTCTGATGGGAAAGGAGGAAACGCCTGGGTGTCACCACTGCGAGGGTCGCCCTGAGGACACCGTAGAGCACACGGTGCAAGACTGCCCCGCCTGGGCAGAGCACCGACGTGTCCTCACGGCGGCGATAGGCGGAGACCTCTCGCGCCTGGCATTGGTCGAGGCCATGCTGCGGGGCGAGAGGGAGTGGGAAGCGGTCGCCTCCTTCTGCGAAGCAGTCATGCTTCCGAAGGAGGAGGCGGGCCGCGCGAGGGAGAGGATGGCGTCCTCCCTCCAGCCCAGCCGCAGTGGTAGACGCCCACGGCATCGGACGTCGGCCGACGATCTCCGGCCACCGTAGGCGCGGGCATGCGGACAGCGAGTAAAGGGCAACTCGCTGTCCGACCATGGACCATGCCCGGGTCGACTGCGCGTCGTGTTCCACGCGCGCCTCAAAGAGCGTCAGCAACATGACGAGGCCCCCTCTGCAGAGGGCCGAAGCCCACCGGGGTCGTGGGACACATCCCGTTACCGTGGCCCCGGTATGTAAAGGGTTATTGAAGGAACACCGTGAATTTTAGTCAGTAAAAGTCTGACAGTCCCTCCCACCCTGCCCGGAGTGGGAGGACTTATTTGATAATTTTACCACGTTAAAAAAAAAAAAAAAAAGCTAAAGCGAAACAACCAATGATCAATCTGTAAACGGAGGTATGATACCAATCTCAAATAGTTAGTTCTTACTTTGATATTTACACGTAGGTACTTACATAGGGTTAACTGACTTTCAAGTTTAGCGAAGCACAGCTCAACGTAGCGTAGCATAGCGCAATTTTCTCTGTCTTTTTATATTTAATTAGCAATCGCACGGGGCTTCGCTCCCGTGGACTTTAATACGATAAAAGCATGACCCTCCTTTCTTTTGCCGTCGGGTAAAAAGGAGCCTTCCTCAAGCTTCAAGCTACCATACCAAACATCCAAATTCACCCAGTACTTTAAAAGCTTAGCGCGTTTAAACAAACAAACTTTTCTGCTTTATAATATGTATTAGTATTAATATGCATGAATATTACATGATATTCATTCTAACATTACCCAATTTATTTCACAGCTACATCGCGCCCTTCCTTCTTGCAACGACAACGGTAGCCAACACACTCATAGTGGTGGTCCTCTCCAGACGTCACATGCGAACCCCGACGAACGTGGTGCTGATGGCGATGGCACTGTGTGATATGTTCACGATGCTGTTCCCTGCACCGTGGCTGTTCTATATGTACACATTCGGCAACCACTACAAGCCACTAAGCCCCGTCAGGGCGTGCCAGGCTTGGAATTATATGAATGAGGTAAGTTTTGATATAATTTCTATCTTTAACTGGCTGACCCGAAGTTCATACCGCCAATATATTTTTTCTTTTATACACGTCCTGACTATAACAAACGCAAAAAGAAAATAAGTATCCAATTTGATGCAGTCGTTATGAAGATATGCGTGCTTACATTTTGGCGATTAATTTTTATTTATAATTGGAACAGGTTGTAAAGTCCTGTAATCCCCAGGGCCGAATTAACCATTAGGTGGAGTAGGCAACTGCCTAGGGGCCCCGCATCAACTAGGGGCCCAGGCCCAGTGCACGCACCAAGAAAACATGTTTCTTCGAACGAAAATTTGTCGTGCGTATGAACTTAGGGACATCATTGTTATCTCACAAAATACAAATCTTTAGATTTAGTAGTAGAATTAGAACAATTTGTATGACCTCGTCTACACGTCCTTAGGCGTCATTAGGCGGAGTAGGCAACTGCCTAGGGGCCCCGCATCAACTAGGGGCCCAGGCCCAGTGCACGCACCAAGAAAACATGTTTATTCGAACGAAAATTTGTCGTGCGTATGAACTTAGGGACATCATTGTTATCTCACAAAATACAAATCTTTAGATTTAGTAGTAGAATTAGAACAATTTGTATGACCTCGTCTACACGTCCTTAACAGGATCGGGACATATTTCCACTAACCCTGTATATTAAAAACCACAGCCCTTCATGTGCGTTTACTCAGTTCACACACGTTTTGCTCAGTCAAAGTAAGAAAAGGGGCCCCGAGAATGCCATTGCCTTAGGGCCTCTGACAGGGTTAATCCGGCTCTGGTAATCCCATTGAAATGGGAGGATCCTCCGACCAGACTTGTTTTTTTGTCTGGCGGGCAACTGCCCGATGTTTTTAATCGGGTGATTTGTATGCAGGCTAGTTGTGAGGTAAACTTTGCTTGCGCAATACAGGATCTCCATCATTAGTTTGTATGTACGAGTATATTGCGAGATAGATGTTGCTACATACATTTACCCAAGTTTTGGTCTCCAGTTGCAGGAATAATGTTAGTGCAGAAGTTCTGTACTTTAAAATTCTATAAGTGTTTTAATAACTTTAAATTTTAGGGGCCTGAGCAATATAATGATTGATAATCTACTCTATAATTTAATATACTGTATAATCAATATATATTAAACGCTTCCGTTACTAACTGACTGACAACGCACAGCTGAAACTACTGGGCACAAGAAATTCTTATTTGTCATGTATGTTCCTTGGGGTGTGTAGGGAAGCACTAAGAAAGGATTTTTGGAATTTCTCAAAGGGTCGGGATTTACACGGGAAAAACTTCCCACGCGCACAAAGTCGCGGGCAACTGCTATATAATCTAATCTTATTAGATATTATACTATTTCAGTATTAATAGTACACCACGGATATATCGTGGATGAGACTGAAACAGTAACGTCGTGTTTGGCAAAAGCAAAGGGAGGCCTATCATTAGCAGTGAGTGAATTCATGCCGTGGCTAATCATAAATTTAATTCAGCGTACAATTTTATAATGTAAGAAAATAAAAAATTTCCGTTCAAATTTTTACTAAAAGCAAAAATTCAACCTGAATTCCTTAAAATAAAGGAATACCTGTTTATCTTATGTTTTGAAGTAAATTACACGCTAAAAAGAAAAACAGCTATCGTCTTAAAATCCAAAATGAAAAATTACGTGGCTCTGACTAAAGTTGCCCTTTCATAGCTCGACTAATTTATTTCTCTGGGAATGTGGAATTATCCCTCATTCCACCTATAATCCACATTAAAAGCGATATAGCTACCGCACACATAATATACACAAGATCACTTATACAGGGTGGCCCGCTTACACTGGTACAAAGATTTTTTTCAGCTTGAGAGCATCATAAGTGATCATTTAAAACATACTTTAGTTAAGTGCAAACTTATGGTTTCGAAATTATGTTTTTTTTTTGTTAATAATCCTCTCTCTCTCTGTTATGAAAAGTACTGGACCGCATCGAATGAAATTTGTTATAAGCATAGTGCAATAATCTACCTGTCACACTATAATACTGTCATAACAGAGTGGTTTTGTGTCAAACATATTGAAATTTATGGTAATTTAAAAAAAAAAACACAATTTCTAAACCATACGATTAAAATATGTTTTAAATGATCACTTATGATGCTCTCAAGCTGAAAAAATCTTTGGACCACTGTAAACGGGCCACCCTGTATTTCAATGGAAATGTTTTAGGGATAAAAGTAGGTATGCAGAAGGTATACCCTATGAATATCGTCAAATAGATAGGTGTATGTGAACAATAAAATGCTGATTTTATTACTGTACGCTTTCATACGAATTCAATATCGAGTTTATAGGTGTACTAGTTTATACCCGCGGCTACTCTCCCGTGAAAGTTATTTTTGTTTAAAAAACCTTACTCTCTAAACTTCTGGTTTTTAGTGTATAGGTAAAGGATTTGTTTAAATATCCGTTTAGAATTCAAAAAGGCCAAGCAAATAAACATACTTACGTATTTATCTTTTTTTGTTTTTTTTAATTCTTTGTTTTTAATTAGGGGTTTTTATCCACAAGGATTAGCATGGATGCAAACGACAACTTAAAGCCTGCAATACATGTTGGCCGAGCGTTGTCGAGTGAAGGCCAATACAACATATAGACTGTATATTTGCCTTGTCTTGCTATCGCTCGGTGTCACTTGCCTAGTTGGCCGAGTAAAGGCCAGCGCCAACGTGTATAGAGCTCATTTGGTGCAACTTGTCTTCGCTCGCCGTTGCTCGTGATCACTTGCCTCACTTCGGATCGGTGTCGGTTTTTGGTCACAAATCAAAGGCGCTCGCCTGCGCATGGCCAATGTGTGGGCAGCTCTACAGACCCTCTTCTACATTGGTCGTCTGCATTGGCGTTCGACGAACTTGTCGAACGTGTGGACATTATTTCTTGCCTTGTACCTATTTGCCAACGCTCGCGTTGGTCTACGCTCGGCCAACATGTATGGCTTTAGAAAGCGGAAAAGTTAGTTTGCTTGTTTAAACGCGCTAATAAACAAGCAAACAAGGCTGTTTCTTTTTCCAATTTCCTAATTTATATTCCACAACTTTCACACAATGCCATCTAGTCCCAAACTAAGCAGAGCTTGTGGTATGAGTACTAGACAACTGATAAACATACATATATTTCTAAATACATACATATTATAGATAAATTACACCCAGACAAAGAACAAATGATCATGCTCATCACACAAACATTTGTCCAGGGTGGGAATCGAACCCACGACCTTGCGCATAGCAGTCAGGGCCACTGACCACTATACCAGGCCTGTCACTTGTCGATTATGTTACCCCGATAAAAATGTTAGCATATTAAAAACCTACATTAATGCCACGTCATGCCGAAAACTCTAAAGAAAAACCAGCCAAGTGCGAGTCCGACTCGCGCACGAAGGGTTTCGTAACATTATCTATAAAAACGGCAAAAAAATCATATCTGTTGTATTGGAGCCCCCCTTAAATATTTTTATTTTATTTTCATTATTGATTTTTAAAGTAAATATATAACTAAATATTCTGTGAACATTTCAAGCGTCTCCTGTTGCCGTTATCAATAACGAGAAAAAAATTCACGTTTGCGGTATGGGAGCCCCCTTAAATATTTATTTTATTCATTTTTAGTATTTGTAATTATAGTGGCGACAGAAATACATCATCTTTCAAATTTCAACCGTCTAACTATCACGGTTCATGAGATACAGCCTGATGACAGACGGACAGACTGACAGACGGACGGACAGCGGAGTCTTAGAAATAGAGTCCAGTTTTACTCTTTGGGTACGGAACCCTAAAAACTAGCCCTACACACATAGTTATAAATTGCACTTATGTAGGTTTAATTATAGTTCTAAGTTTAGCTCCGTTAGGACCCAGTTTGAAGTCGCGTGTAGCATGCTCGTTTCTAGTAAGTTTTATTAATAGCTGTTTCAAAGTGTTGGGAAAACCATAATTGGCTATAATAAGCACATGGCCATAATAGTTATCGCTATGGATTCGTAAATAAGTATCGTCAAGGTTGAAATCACGGCTTAAGGCTTTCGTAGAGAAACACAACAGACGTAAAGTCATAGTTCATAGTTTAAAATAAATCATTAACAATTTGTCCTCAACGCTGCCATCTGGTAACCTACCCCGAGACTGGCGGCATTGCCACGTTGTATGGCAATACTTAGCCTCTGGGCAAACTAATAGCATAAGGTCATGGAGAAGTGTAAATAAGTTGTAAGCATGAGGGCCCACGGTCCGAGAGTTTTGACCCCAAACGGCTCGAAAATTCATACATAATTTTATATGATCAATTTCAACAGACTACCTAATCAGAGCGAAAGACTTCCTCGATAGGACAGGGATATATCAGACCTTAGAATACAGAAAGAACTAGAAGCCGTGAGCGCGTCTAATACTGTAGCAATAAAAACTACTCCTAAATGGAGTAGTTTGACGCGCAGCCGATCAGTTGTACTATGAACGACATATCGCGTGACGTGTTTCACCTGTGTCCAATTTATTTAAATTATGACGTCTTCTGTCGTTTCCGCCTATTAAAATGCAGCGGGGCTAAAAACAAACAGGATGGGATCACATTTCACGAGTAACTAGCGCATTCACTTATCGACTTATTTAGTTACTGAATAAATTGTTTAGTTTGTAATTGTCAAAGAGAATAATGCATCCATCTTGTTAGTGTTGCCAATATAAGAGTTTTGATTTTCCCTTCTTTATATTACCTACTGACGGCTTTTATTCGATGTAGTATATTAATAACTACTTTAATCAAAAAATATTTTAACCAACTTGAAAAAAGAAAGGTTATCAGTGCGACCCGTATACAACGTGTAACAGAATAAACGCAATTCCTGAAAGTAGTTGGTTTAGAATCGGTTTCTGAATCGATTTCCGTCATAAAAAATAGGTGTTAAATTTTGACGGCAAAATCTTTTGTTTAACTTAAAATGGAAATAAAATATCATGACAAATTAATACAATCCTTAATTCAAGAAAATGCGCTCCTGTGCGTGTCGGCCGCTAATATTACATGAGTGTATGCGTCTGCGTAAGGATATTTTATGACGCACATACGTTTTCGTTTAGTAAGGATAAATATGTTATAAAAAATTTCTAGGTTTGGTTTCAATTTATTTAGTTACGGATGTTGTTTTAGACTTAAAATTTAATATTCAAATCGGGGTATCTAAGGCAGTGCGCTTAATCTGTTACACCTTGTATATGTAATTATGTATATGATATTGTTAGAATAGATCAACAATTGTTGATCGAAGGGTAATTACACCAAGAACGATCGTTCCGTTTTTAGCGGAATTAATATTCAATATTTTCTTAAAGTATTTATTAGTTTGGTATGAATTTTCGCAAAGTAACGCCTCCATTTTGTATATATTATGACATTAATTTAACAATTATATCAATTTTCTTTTAAAGATATGAACCTGTGTTAAGAGAGATTATAAAGAGGATTCAGATTCAGATTCATTTATTTGCATAAACATGTGTATTTTTTTTTTTTTTTTTTTTTTTTTTTAACGTGGTAAAATTATCAAATAAGTCCTCCCACTCCGGGCAGGGTGGGAGGGACTGTCAGACTTTTACTGACTAAAATCCACGGTGTTCCTTCAATAACCCTTTACTTACCGGGGCCACGGTAACGGGATGAGTCCCACGACCCCGGCAGGCTTCGGCCCTCTGCAGAGGGGGCCTCGTCATGTTGCTGACGCTCTTTGAGGCGCGCGTGGAACACGACGCGCCGTCGACCCGGGCATGGTCCATGGTCGGACAGCGAGTTGCCCTTTACTCACTGTCCGCATGCCCGCGCCTACGGTGGCCGGAGATCGTCGGCCGACGTCCGACGCCGTGGGCGTCTACCACTGCGGCTGGGCTGGAATAAACATGTGTATACATACAAGAATAAAAAACGTGCATGC
This sequence comes from Tholera decimalis, assembly GCA_943138885.2. NCBI lineage: Eukaryota > Metazoa > Arthropoda > Insecta > Lepidoptera > Noctuidae > Tholera > Tholera decimalis. The sequence goes on from OW964571.2 coordinate 9,379,485, forward strand.
AAGGTAACATAATAAAAATTACATTCAATCATGTTTGCCAAATATGGCGTGCAAATACACACATCAAAAGTGTCTAGGGATCAACATATATTTTTGCAATAACTTTTCTCCTGATTGATATTAATTAAAATTTTCTTTAAGGATTCATCAAATAAAGTGTTTTCGTTTGTCACAGTAACGATAAACCAAGTCACCTTTGCATTAATAAAGAAATTTGCCATTTTCCTAATAAAGGGATTTTTGACATTTGAACCACTAACATTAAAGTTCGAAAAAAAGACTGAAATAACAGTTTTCTTTAAAATTTTATTGGGTAACTTAAACAATTAATAATCCGTGTTTCTACCGCGAACACTAACAACACAAGAACATCGGTTTGGCATCCTCAAAATGAGTTCATCCAAATCACGCTGTGGAATGGCCGCCCATGGTCGTTGCACCAACAAAAAAAGGTCTTCTTGCGACTGGATACCCTCCATATTCGGCAGAGCTCTTCTCTGTAGCATATCCCATGCATGCTCAATCGGGTTCAAGTCTGGCGACTGAGCAGGCCAGAGCAGGACATTGATGTTAGCTGCGGCGAGAGTCTGTCTTACAACTCTTGCGGTGTGCGGTCGTGCATTATCATGCATTAACTGAAATAAGGGACCGATTTGCACTTGTAGAGGAACGATGACGTCAGATACAATCGTCTCAGCATAAATTTGAGCGTTGAGGTTGCCTCTGATCCAAATCAACTCAGTTCTTCCGCCGATCCAAATACCCGCCCATACCATGATGGTTCCACCACGATAAGGATGGACTTCCTGGCAGGATTTTAATCGCTGTTGGCGTCCAGGGGTTCTCCAGTGTCGTATACGTCTTGTATCCGGTCTCATACCAAAGCGAGACTCAAAAAAAAGCACACGAAACGCCATTGTTCTTCTGCCCAATTTCTGTGTTCAAGAGCCCATTGATATCGAATCCTACGATTGTGCATTGCTATAGGTGGTACCCGTAGCGGTCTTCGGGAATGAAGGTTCACTTCATGCAAGCGGTTTCTGACTGTTTGGTCGCTAATTAAATTCCCTGAAGAGTGATGAAGCCTCACGGCTAACATCATTGCGGTTATTGTTGGAGCTCTTCGAGTTAAGATTTGAATGTATCGGTCTTGTCTCCGTGTGGTGCAGCGATACCGTCCTCCATGGCGCTCAGCCACGGTACCAGTGCTTCGGTAACGTGTCCAAAGTCGACTGATAACACTCTGACTTGTATTCAGAGCTAAAGCCACAGTACGTTGCCGGGAACCAGCTTCTATCATCCCCACGGCTCTGAGCATTTCTTCCCTGCTTAAATGACGTCGCCGCTCCATAATAACGTTGGTTTTAATCAGTAGTAGGGAAACAGTAGCACTAATAATGTCTTCAATGCGTTGTATGTTTTTATAGGGAAAATATTGACAGCTGATTTTCATCTTTTACTCGAATTTGATTAACAGTTCCTGTTTCAAATTATGAAATGCACCAAAAAGGATCCATATAAATTTATAAAATCATAAATTTATTACAAAGCCACATCTCAATCTCAAGAAATCCGCATAAAAATGCTTGATCCCTAGACACTTTTGATGTGTGTATATTATTATGAATTTAAGTAATACATTAATTATAATATTATGATGTGACAATAGTATACAAAACAAAATAAATGAATAAATAAAGTAGTTAAGTTACATAAATTGTCAACTCTAAGTTAAATATAAAATAAATTCTGTCTCTGCTTTACAGTGTGCTGTTTAATCCTAAAACCCTACTTATCTTAAAGAACGATTTAAGTTCCTTCATGACACACATGCAAAATCTCTGAGGTCATCAGAAAACTTAAGGCTTGCGGTACCGAGTCACGCCACCAATTTCTATGGTAAGTCGTTCGCAGCTCAAGCAGTACGGCTGTGGAATGCTCTACCCGTGTCAGTAAGACAAACACAAACACTATCTTCTTTCAAAAACTTAGTAAAAGATCTTTATCTCTCTCCTTAAATTGTTATTATATATGTCTTTGTTTCTTTCTTTTTTTTAATATTTGTATGTATACCTATATATGTTTTGAGAACATTATTTATTGTTTTGTATTTTATATAGATAATTAGTACACCGTGGACTACCCGCGTAATTATTTTCTCCTTCTGTGTCAAATCCATCCAAAGGTTGTCTGTAAAAGATCGCTTTTAGCGATAAGACCGCCCATTGTATCACCCGTTTAATTGTTAAGTCCATAATTTTGTTTTTACTGTCAAAATCAATGTCAGATATATGTATATGTTCTGCCTAGAAGCGTACAAATATGATTTAATTGACATTGTTGACGTAAGGTGTCTATGCAAACTTTTACGGTCTTAGTTCTAGTACATGCATATTAATAAATTTTAAGTTAAGTCAATTCAAATAGATTATTTTACATGTCATAATTATAATGTCTAAAATACAAAGTCGTCTAAGGTGATGTACGGAAGAATTTATGATGTAGGATAGTTAACATTTTTATTGTTTTATAATGGATAAACTCTAATACCATTTTAAAAAGGGAACCAATTTTTTGAGCTGTTATTTTAATATTCGAGATGTTATTATGATCAGTTGAAAAACATTTTGAGCAGTTATTTAATTTAATGGCGATTGATTAATTATTGCGACAGTAAAACATAGACGGTAATAAAAAATAATTGGTCGGTTATTTTATCGTACAATGTCAATTCTAAAAATAATTGATCAGTCCAATAACTGAATGAGCGGTAAAAATGATGGCCTCATATATACCTGCGTCAGATCCCCTCTATGGTTGGTGAATCATTTGGGTTAGATGACGTTAAAATGAGATTTCTTGCTGACAAATTCCGATTTATTACTGCCCACACGTAACCGCTCGTTCAATAATTTTTACCGTCCATTTAATTATTTTCTTGCTCAATTATACACTAATCCATTTCATTATTTTTACTACTCATTTTTGTTTACTTTACTGCTTAGTTTTAACTGCTGAACTAGTTACTAAACGTGCCATTTATAATTTTTAACTTACCTAAACCGCTATTTACAACTGCCTCTTTAAATCAGTGCCCTCAAAAAATATTTCACCAGTATAAAGTTAAATTATTAGAATTTATTTATTTATTAGAATTTTTATTTATCAGAATGTATCATAAGTTACTTTTATTTCGCTTAGTAATCTTTTTTAAGTGAGCAAAGCCGTGAGTAGAAGCTTTTGAGCGTGGAATTTGTGCTTCCGTGTTTATGGAAGCACAAATTCCACGCTAACGGGGCCCCGATTTGCATTTAGCTGGAATAATGAATCCTATCTAAAGCGTATTCTGACTAACGTGTAGTATGACTAAACACTACCAAAATCCATCATTTCCTTCAAAATAATGAGAAACAGATAATAATCTCTTTCACTGAAAGGTTCTTAAATAAATTTTAATTAAATCCAGTGTAATTAATAGACAGAACAAATGGGATATTCACGACCATTTGGGACAGTTCCAGATATTATGGGAGATTTAAGGATCAGAAGAATGTCCTAAAGTTTCCCTTCTGTAATAATTATAAGTTTATTTGCTTAGGTTGTGTTCGATAGGGCCATTGTCTTACGAGGTTGCGGGAATGTTCTAACGAGATACCGCGGCCACGGAACGCAAGGGCAACTGAAGGAGTAGAGTGGGTTTTTAGTCAGTAGAAGTCTGACACTTCTTGCTGACCCACCTGCATTTCACACAATTACTTGTTAATAAATGTTATTATTCTGTACAAGATTTCCTGAATGACAATAATTTGTAATAAGTATTTGAATTAATTTCTATTTGCATTATTTTTTATTTTTATTTTGTTGTAATCATTTTTATTTGTTATAATCAATTTTATTTGTCGTAATCAATTTTATCTGTTGTAATCAATTTTATTTGTTGTAATTAATTTTATTTGTTACAATCAATTTTGTATAGCATTTTTTTATTTGCAACGTAGTACATAACGAGTAGGGCATCGGAACCGGTTTTTCCCGGTTCCAGAAGAACCGGGAACTCCCGGTTCTGAGGGTCCTTGAAAGAACCGGTTCTGTAAAACGGAGAACCGGTCGTTTTGGTTATTTCGGTTCTCTCTTAAAATAAATTTATAAATATTTTATGTAATATTATCTCTATAATACTCTTGATGCTAAATATCAAGTTATTATCCAAACAGAATAAATACTGTTATTTCACTATTCAATTAATAAATAACATGACATGATGATTTACAAGTATCTTCTTTTACAAAAGAAGAAGAACTTAATAAGGAAATAAGTCAAGCTACTGCTTCTGCTCCTGAATCGACATCAAATGACATAAACACTGCTGTAAGGGTAGAATTGGCTCTGTTTGAATGGTGGTCAGAGACTGCGAGGACGATACCTATCGCTGGCTTACCAACATTTACTATCAATTCCACCCACTATTGTGGAGCCGGAAAGTATATTTTCTTCCGCCGGGATAGTCTGCAACAGACTGCGTTCGTCGTTAAGCGACAAAACTTTAGACGCATTTATTTTTTTACGTTCCTTTTATTTACGTAAGAAGAAACCCAAAACGTAATGCTCAATTTAATAATTAATTTTATTGTTTGGTTTTTGTTAAGCCCATATGGAATATATATTTTATTTTTATTTTTATCATTTATTTACGACTGTGTGCTTTTTGATTTATTTTGAGTGGATTTGTGAAAGTTCCTATATATAGCTTATAAAATTGTTAAAGTGTAGTGTAATTATAAACAACTGATTGTCAACTGGTTGTGAAAATACTGAATTTTAAACAACTGATTGTTGCCAAAAATACTTTAAACGATGTTGTAAATTAATAATTTAAGTATAATTTAAAAAAATATTTACCATACTTTATTGCTTACCAATAAAGTTTGTTTTATTTAGATCCTTTTCCTTTATTCGTTTTGATAGTAGGAATTCTATATAAAAGATAGCTTTGAAAAGCATACCTTTTCAACTTGAATTTAGGAAAAAACCCGAAAGACCCGAAAAAACCGGGTACCCGGTTCCGGCTTGAGTTTAGAACCGAAAGAACCGGTTCCTAAAATAGGGCTGGTTCTCGATGCCCTAATAACGAGTTTACGGGAATTTTCTATCGAGATACCGCGGCCACGGAACGCAAGGGAATAAGCCAGAATGTACATGTATTCTTTTATGTATTTGACAACTTATTTTTATGTATCTACATTAAAAGCAAGTAAAGACCTATATCTATTCTATTCTACAGCAGGAGGAGTCAGTCAATGATTTTCACACCCAGAAAAAAAAGGTGTCGGTGGTCCGGGTCCGACTTGCGAGTTGCAGGTCGAACCCAATCAGGCACATCACTTTTAATTTATAAATCATCACCATTGTTCTCACTCCGAACGCATTGCACCCGTGGCCCCGTGGTGGATTACGGCCTTCTCTCTCATAGAAAGACAGACACAGATACACTCACACACAGATTATTTAATTTTTATGATATGTATAGGTTTGGATATAAATATTAGGTGGACCTCCCACCCATACGTACAAAACTATTTGGTAATACTTTCACAATGAAAGTATAACTAGACATTACTGTACACACACATTGTGCGTACAGCTATGGAGTGGAATTCCCTGCCTGGTTCTGTGTTTCCTGGGGATCTTTAAGTCGAGAGTGAATAGGTTACCTGCTTCTAGGTAAGCGTGCTTCATCTTCGACCACATCACATCATAGTAAAAAAAATCTTATCCACGTTTGTTTTCGATCATTTAAAAAAAACCTATAGATTTAACTCAATTAGGTACTGTGAACCCACTCCAGACACAAGCATGTTTACAATGTTGCTAGTAATGTGAATTCTACCCAAATTGCTAGTTCATTAAAAAAAAAATGCTTAATGTGATTGTCACTGATATAACATCGGTTCCTGTGATAAAAAAGTCATTTGAAAGTCGATTTGGTAGCGGCAATATTGACTTTGGTTTAATTCACGCGGAACGAAAGGATAGGAGGAAGGGATCGCAAACATTTTTTATAAGTACCTACCGACACAAATCAACAGTTCATAGTGATGTGAAAAGGCTGGCCATTTTGTCGATAAATTTAAAAAAGGTTGTGTTTTTTTTTGTGTCATTGCATATCCTTTTTATCGGTGGGAAAATCATCAAAAGACTCCTCCGACTCTGGGTGAAGCGGAAGGGAGTGCCAGTCTTCTACTAACTAAAAACGCCCTCTGTTCCTTCAGTTCCCCTTGTGGTCCAGGCCACGATACCACGTTAGAACATTCCCGCAACCCCAGCAAGCATGGCATGTCCTGGGATCGAAAATCCGAAGACATGCGACATTCACATACCCACTGGGTCCGTGTAGTGTACTCGTATAACGGCCCAGTTTATCTCATAGAGAAGAGGCCTATGTCTCAGCAGTCGGCAAGTTATAGGCTTATTGTGTAGGTTATGTTATTTTATTTGAGTTATTGTATGTATATTTTGTATACGTCAAATTTGGAATAAAGATTTTCTTTTCTGGAAACCAACTCAACACTATAATTCTATTCTGTGAATCAACGTCACCAGGTAATTATGAAGTATTTTTATGATGACAGGCTTTAAATCTAATGCACTATGTTTATATATTTATTTTATGTTACAAAAAGCTTGCAGACTAATAAAAAGCATAAAAACATTCGTGGATAGAGAAAGCTAATTACAAGCAAAAATACCACTTAATTTGCTTTGATATTTAACCAAAAATAATAGAAAATATATCACTAAAATTGAAAGTATTAAATTAATTAAAAGTTTAGAGAACACTGGATTTCAGTTTCAGCAATCCCTTGCTAATAATATATATAAGACGTTTATTTCAGACTTTGCATCTATAATGTGTTAGTAACTATCAATCTAATAATTAAATGACTAAGAATTGGCGAGTTAAAGCTTCCCGCCACTGTTTTCAGCATGTTATTATTATTTAATAAGTGTAGATGGAAATTTAAGTTTCATTTCTGAGGGGAGAAACTTAAGACCACCTTTATTTATTTAACTTTATGTAGTAATTGTCTGAATTGGAAAAAAAATATTTAAAAAAATCTTCACAACAAACTATTGATAAAATCATCGACACTTGCCCAGCTCTAGCTACAGGGTTCAGTATAATCGATGGAGGCCATCGTTTGTACTGCATATTGGATATCAAGCCCGCACTATTTGTCGATACCCGTAGGTCCTGATAGAATTTGTAGTAATGCGTTATCATAGTGAACCATTTACGTTTGATTGATGTTCGTACCTGCGTTGGTATAGAAAATGTGTGGAGGAAAAAACTGAAATTCCTAAACCTTATTTCATTATTTTTCGCTAGTATCAAACGTGAGGATAATAAATTAATCTTTCTTTTTGGAACAACACCCAAGTTACAAATTATTTTTTACGATAATTGCTACATTAGTAATAAGCTATGTAGTTAATAGCTATTAACGCCTACTTCCCGTACGTTAAAGACGACAGCGTTCCGAATTAACATAAAATATGTTTAAAAACATTATTAAACTAAGAAAAAGTAAGTTACAGTCTAAGCATTTAGCAGATAAAAAGAGGTGCTAAAAAAAAAACAAAATAAGCAAAGTGCTTAACTTCTTAAGTTGATATATTTATATAAGTTCTATCTGTTCGTATGGGAATCGATACTACCTATATTTCCGCGTAAATCCCGATTCCGTGGAAATTCTGGGATGACAAGTTGTATATATGCTAGATTGTAAACTGTGCCAAATTTCGTCCAAATTCCTTAAGTGATTTTGGCGTGACTGAAACACAAACATTCACTATTATAATATTAATAAGATAGAATTTTTTTTCGCGACTGCTGATCATGAGAGCTCGGGTTCCAGTCCCGGGTCTGGTAACAAACGCTTTTGAGTTTTTCTATAAGAAAATACTCAGACACTACAGAGAATTTTCGTATAGAATAACTGCTACTACCTACTACTACTGCGGACTACTGCCTAGAGTTAAGAAGTTGGTGGTATGATACCCCGTGCCTCGGGTATCACCTTAAGCCGTTGGTTGCGGCTATCATTCAGACATCTTGGCAGTCATAATGGGTAGTCAGACGCCAGAAAACTGATACTGGTCAGGCCAAGGGGTGTTGTGTTACCCAGCCCAGGTCAGATGATATCTGTCATTTGAAATCTGAACATTTATACAATGTGTAACAAAAACCACATATCTATCCAAACGGGCTGAAGACAACATCTGGTATGGAGTCTCTATGGACAGTTTCAGCTCAAAATAAGTGACATAAAGAATTGATACCAAATTATCAGTTTCATAATAATGTTTCTTGAATACCAATCATAACAAACGTGTCACAGCACTACGAGGGTCGATAACTTTAAACGTCACTTGCCAATAACACGGTGATTCTCTTCGTTCTTCTTAATTTGAAAATTCTGCCTCTGGTATCAATGTATTGAAATTTTTATTATACTTCACACATGTAGACATAGGATTATTAAACCGTTCATATCGTTCGTATCCAAAGAAACCGTGCACTTGGTATGTATATACTCTTTAATTTACACGTTGTATAAACTGTTATTTGCCACACCAGTTCAACCTCACCCTTACTAATTTCTTAAAATTTCCCGGAGACGGCTACAACGTTGATTACCAATAACTAGGCATCGGACTCCTAGTTATTGTGAAGCCAAGCTCGGCTCGAAGCAATGACCGCAGGCCGACAGATTAATCAACGGAACGACTCGTTTACTTGGATTTTCGTGGCGGAAATCAGCAGAGTTGATGTCTCCGACTGAGGTTGGATTTAAACATATAAATTACGCTCACAAAAGACAAAGCTGGTACACTCGTAAGGACTGCTTTATCATTAAGTAACAATGAAGTTTGTCACTACACTAATTCTAGTGTAGTGACGAATATAAATTACACAAAGCATAGTCTAAATATATATAACTCAAATGTGACTGACTGACTGACATAGTGATCTATCAACGTACAGCCCAAACCACTGGACGTATCGGGCTGAAATTTGGCATGCAGGTAGATGTTATGACGTAGGCATCCACTAAGAAAGAATTTTGCGAAATTCCTACGGGATCGGGATTTACACGGGAAAAACTTCCCACGCGAACGAAGTCGCGAGCAACTGCTAGTCACAATATAAGCGTCAATAGTCTAATGGCTAAGGTCTCGGACTTGTGATCAAGAGGTCGCAGGTTTGAACCCCAGCCATTACACTTTTGCCGTAAACCCACACCAGACACAAGTATATTTTTAGCTTAGTTGGAGGGGTTAAAAAGGTTGCTAATAATGTGAAATCTACCCACATTGCTATTTTACTTTTAAATTTAAAAAAAAATAAGCAGTACTTTTGTACTCGAATATTATAATTATGCTTATCCTAATGTATTTTACTGTGTGTACATAAATAATAAAATAAATAAATAAAATTAAAAAGACATGTGTGCATTTTCCCAACTATTTCGAAGTCATCCCGTTTAACTTGATACAGCAGTTAAGTACTAGTGTTTTTAAAAGCCTATATGCACAGTATAGATATGGACAGTACAGAAACTAAGCTTATTTGAGGACATAATTACCTACGCTCCATTGAAGCAATAGGGTTGTAACTTTCAGTGATTTTGGTATTGTTCTTTTTTTCACATTTTTGTTCTGTAGTGCTCAACCCATCGAATTTAAATAACTCCATAACTTACAAATACATTATAAATATGTAATCTCATGGTGTCGGTTTATCTCAGCAAAAGACAGAAGTAGTTTAAACACGAAAAACAATTTAATATTAACACACAACAACTTGTAGACCTATAGATCTGTAACTTTAAAAATTTGCTTTAAATATCCTCATAACCACCGCATTACATAATAAGATCACAAATTCATTATGATCGCGGACTTATAATTCGAAAACGATTACAAGTATAGCAATAACAATAAATCTATACAATATAATAATAATAATAAATCATTCTTACCTTTCAAAATCAGCAGGAAGTTTGAAATACGATAGCTCCGGCTCAGCACTTTCCAGATCAAGTTTAAAGGAGAAGGGAATGACTCCATAGATTCCTGGGCCCAGGTGTTAACTGAATCAAACTAGCCTTATTTGTAAGAGGGTATAATAACAAAGCCTTACTGAAAATTTGGTGAAATTTGGCTATCCAGAAACCAAGTTATATGAATTATAGTAAAAGTGAGGTTCTGTCTGTGTCACATTGTAATTTTTTATGTTATTTACGAAATACTTTGAATGGCTCCGGTTGTGTAATAGTTTTATGCATGGAGCGTGTGACGTGTCGAAGATCTGACATGTTTGGCTCTCCCGCGCCCTGGACAGACGCTACAGTCGAAGACAAGTTTCTACAACCAATATCCTGTAACCTACAAGTAGTAGGCATCAACCTTTTAAAATCTAAAAAAGGGAGAAGAGGAAGTAAAATAAAACACCAATATATGTATAAAACATGTATTATTCATCTTCAATAATTATGAGAATATCATCTAAAATTGTGCAGGAGGAACGATATTTTCTTGGTATCTTGCCCAACAGAGATACCATATAATACACATTACATGGGCACAGTAGCCTACAGTCCTTCTACCTACAATACAATTACAATAATATGATAATATTGAATTAATTTACAATTGTTGGTTCAGGGTGCTGCCATCCTCGACAATTGGGGCACCTGGTGAATGTAGTTGCACTGAGAGTTCATGTACATCATCATTGCCCTGATTTTGTTCTGGTTGAATGGAAACATTCGCAGGTTCATGTAGACTGTTGTCATGATTTCCATCCAATTGTCCAACAAAAACCCAACTGATGATTGGGCTGGCGGTGGTGAGTTACTCTGCGAGGAAGTTGAGGGACCTGTTCTCATATAAATAGCAGCCCTGTCTGCTAATATCCAACAGGAATGGCATATACGACCCGCCTCGCCTACCTATAAAAATAGTAAAATTAAATCCACAATTATACTACATATAATATAGTAATATTGTATGTACTAATCAAATCAGATAAATACTTTTTGTTTATTCATATTCTATAATGCACATACACTACGTTGACATTGGAATTCCGTGCTCGCCTTGAGTTTTCTAATAGGAAAACTTAGAATGATAGAGAGATTTGATTTCATACATTAATATGATAATATAGTGAAAATCGTTATATTTATTGTAATAATAATGTGAAATTAAATGTATTTGCAATAATAAAAATAATATTAATCTATTTTTTTAACTGTTCGATATAATACTTTAAATTATTTTATTAGTTCTTTAAGGCTTTTATTTTTATTTAGTGTATATATTGATAGTTAAGTGTTTTTTTTTTATATTTAAAGTGCTAGTTTAAAATCATGTTAGTTTTGCAAATAAATCTTTTATTCGTTTAATACAGCTTGAGTAAAGTAAGATATACTATAGAAGTAACTTACCGTTTGGGCAGAATCCACTCTCTAATCACATTATATATCGCAGATTCATGAGCAGAATCATTACGAAGAAGGTGGCTGATCCGCTGTGCTAACAGTGAACGACCGCAGCGGACACTAACACTGGAATGGCCAACTTGGGTTGGTGCATCGATCGTACGCCTCCCAAGAACCACATTTTGGACCAAGTCCCAACATGCTTGGCATACATAGTTCTCACTGGTTAGGTTCTGAGATGCACGCCACTGACGAATAACTGATAAAATCGCCTCATTTTCCAAGACTCTTCTACCAATAGAGTTACTGCGACCAGTCGCAATCGTACAATTTACACAGCGATTCATGTCGTCAATATCCAATCGATAGGCGTAAACAGTTGTCCAAAATAGAGCCAGATAATTCAGCAAGATCCATCAAATAGTCCGTTATACTATACAAAGCCGAGGTCGTAGGGTTAAACAATAAAACAAGAAAAATACGTGCGCACTCAGAACGAAAGAAAACTAACAAGTGCTTCTGTCAGTCAGTGACTGACGGATGACAGGCACAAGTGTTGTCAGAAGAAAAAATTCACTCTGAATCGATTCAATTGATTCCACGAAAGCTTGATATGCGCTTGTCACTCGATTTTCATACATATTCTCAGATTTATTCATAATCGATCAGTAGTAATTCAGGCATTATTTAATCGATTATTTATTTTCATTAACTTAATTTAAGTTTTCTCTCTTTCTAGGTAGAAACATAGTACCATACTTTGTGATTTCCTTTAGAAAAATATAACGGTTTGTTTAATACACATTTCAACTAGTTAACCAGCTGGGCCCAGAAGTCCCCTTCTCCTTTACGAAAAAAGATTGATGTGTAAAAGTTTTGTAGCAGATTACTAAAAATATTATTTACCATTCCAAGCCACAGAGTAAATAAGGTCACCACCAGAATAACATTTTAAATGTTTTGACCAAAAATAATTAAAATCCGTTTCCCCCAACCCGTGCACTCTCCTTGTAAGTAATTCCTATGTAATAAACCTACCGATCTTTCCTAATCTTAGATTTTATTGAAGCCCCTCTCGTAATTTTCAGCATCCCATTATTATAAAACCCAGTTTAATTAAAACTCACCAATCCAAACATAATCGTTACACCCGATCTCTTTCATAATAAGGTACTAAAATAACCTTCCCGGTAATTCCCGGATACCCGAATTTCAATCAATCTGAGTATCAAAATGTTTCGTTTTTAATTATAGCATTGTATTGGAACATTCTGGGTGACTCTTATCCGGTTGCTGACAATGTGGATACTCTGAGACTCTAAAGTACCATTCAATCTACTAATTACGATTATCAAAATATAAGGAACTAGATTTTGGCCGCGGTATCGCCCGCCTGGCTGTCGGAAAAGATCCCACAGGGCCGTTCATATGGAGAACGTAGGGCCGTCCGATATTACTGTGCAAACTCAAATCGCTACGATATATCGTTGCCGTTATGCTGGGCTTAAAGCTTCAATAATTTTCGACATATTTCAGCTAATTTACACAATACTTAAATTAATTATGTACTGGATTACTCCGTCCATTGTTGAAAACCGTATGAAAACCGTTCGGTACATTTTTTTACTTATCGCATTCAAACAGACAGACAGTAGCGGTGGGGGACTGTGTTTAGTTGTAATTTATTATGCCAGTCACGCTCTAATAACAAATAACTTGACCGCGTGTCCACTCGTAGAAAAGTTAAGTGTAGTAATAATTTTGTCGTAAAAACGTCGAATAAAACAAAGACTAAATGTTACCTCAGATACGAACTGTCACTTCCTACATTTCCAATACCATAAATCACTTAAAAAGGGGTAAATGAACAAACATTTTGCACCCCCTTAGGGAATGTTTTATTGAAAACTCTGTACCACACATTTCTTTATTTCCTAGTAAAAACTTGAATTTCCATACAAACTTTCATCCCTTAAATCACCCCCTGTAAGATTATTTTTTAGAAACAAAAAGTAGTCTTTATCCAACGCCAGGATGCTATTTATAGCCTTGCCAAATTTTATCGAAATCTGTTCAGTGGTTTAGACGTGAAACAGTAACAGACAGACAGACAAGTTACTTTCAAATTTATAATATACTAGCTTCTGCCCGTGACTTCGTTCGCGTGGAAGGGATTTCCCATTATGTAGCATTATGAGATTTAGCATTATGTAGCTTTAAAATTGTATTTATACCGTCATTATATAACAGGCGCGGTCCGAAGAGGGGGTCATAGGGGAGATGACCCCCCCCCCCAAATCGTATACCCCAAATAGAAAATCTTCTAAAATGCAAAATAAGACGTTCCAAATATTCACCCGATTTGTCAATAAAAATAGAAGACTTCCATTTGTTTTATATTGTGTGCGATCAAATTTGTATTGTGCAATAAAGAAAATTCATTTACTCGACATATTTTATTGTTAGTGACCCCCTCCCCCCAAATTCCAGGCTGCAACCGTACCTGTTATATGAAGAATATGCTTTAAACGGTTAATGTATTAAGCTGTTACTTGTAAAACCACAGACATCTTATAACCTTTTTTATACAATGTGTAACGGAAACCCCATATCTATCCAAAAGGACTGAAGACAACATCTGGTATGGAGCCTCTATGCAAAGTTTCAGCTCAAAATAAGTGACTCACAGAATTGACCCCAAATTATTGGTTTCATATGTTTCTTGAATACCAGTAATAACAAACGTGTCACAGCACTACGAGGGTCATAACTTTCCACGTCACTTGCCAATAAAACGATAGTTCTCTTCGTTCTTCTTAATTTGAAAAATTTGGTCTCTGGTATCAACGTATTGAAATTTCTAATAAGTTCCACACATGTACACATAGGATTAGAAAACTCTTGCCATATCGTTTGTTATCATCCAAAGAAGCCGTGCACTCGGTATGTATATACCCTTCAAATTACACGTTGTATATTAAAAATTATTAATAATAAATTAATTCTGCCTTTTAAAGTTCCCGCAGCCTCCTCTCTGTGAGCGAGAATGCGCCGTCAACCACCACGCGGGCCTAGTGCGGGTTCGTGGATTTCTATCAAAAACCTACTTTTTTTAAAATATACTAGGTATATTTTTGTTTGCCGGGGATGCGAGAATTTTCTTACGAGATACCGCGGAACGCAAGGGCAACTGAAGAACTAGGATAAGTTTTTAGTTACCAAGAGCGTAAAATCCACGTTCGCCCAGACAGGAAGGAATCGTTTAAAGATTTTCCTTCCGAAAAATTAAGTTAACGTTTTAGTTGACGATTTTCTTCAAAGAACTTATTTTTTTTTTTTTAAATCAGCAAATTGTCTGATACATATTTAGCATGATGTTACTTACTGCAATTTTTCTTTACCAATCCCTATTAGTCCCATCCTATTGTGTTACTTTTTCAGATCGGGAGCTTCCTTTGCTGTGATGTGCTTTTGTTTTCATCCATTGATTGAACAATGATAGTAGGAACACCAGTTTTAATTGTCGGTTCTTTTAATATAAAGCGTCGGTTTTACGAATATATTAATTAATTAGCGGTGTTCTTTATCCTTTTCCTATTGTAACAGGTTTTAGTTTACGTGGCCTAGTCATAGCAAGCGTGACTGCTAAGCAAGAGATCTCGGGTTCGATTATCGGCTCCGGCAAAAAGTGCTATTGGATTTATCTGACAGAAATTACTAGACATTCTTGTTACCCCCTCCAACTAAGCTAAATATGCTCGTGTTTGGAGTAGGTTCACGGCTATAGTGTAAAGAGATATACAGGGTTATTGTGAAATATGTCCCGATCCTGCTAAGGGCGTGTAGATGAGGTCATTAACTAACAAATAAAATATTCCGCCGTCAAAATAGATTAGATTTTTTTTATTTTTTATTTAGAATAGGTTCGCGTTTGACCACCATCTCACCTGATGGTAAGTGATGATGTGGTCGAAGATGGAGCACGCTTACCTAAAAGTAACCTATTCACTCTTGACTTAAACTTACTTAGTGATTTTTAGGAGAAAAAAAAAATATTTATTTCATAAGACGTTGCAAAAATCATAAAAATTAAATAAGTATTGGATCTCTTTTTTAAAAGTACGGAGGTTTTTAATTATTTTATGTTTTTTTATTATACGCAACTTAATTCTTTAGCTATTTAATAAATAAGAATGCTAAAACATGTTTACATTTATTTTTATAAATTTTTAAAAGATATAAAGGGAAACTTAGAGTTGATTTGTTAGTTAATGACCTCATCTACACGCCCTTAACAGGATCGGGACGTATTTCCAATAACCCTGTATAGTGTTAAGTGTGTAGGCTTAAAACTCGTGACCTCTAGATCACGAGTTCGACACCTTAATCGCTTTAGTTGGAAAAAAGTTAAGCAGATTTATGAAGTTGTAGGTGAAATTCTTAACAAATATTTATTAGGTTTGTCTTGTACTGGCTAACTGGCTTAGCCAACATGAAAATACAAGAAAAATTCGCAAAAATTTTAAAAAGGTTATGTCCACAGAGCCAGTGCAAAGCTAAGCCCTGTCACCATTTCAAGCGCACATACTTTTAACAAATCTGTATGCCACAGACTAGTCGAGCTAAATGCTTCGCCTCGACAACACAGGATTCTGTAAAAACTCAAATTGAAAAAAAAAAATTGTGAAAACAAACTACTTGGACTTGCCCACCAGGAGTTCCGTACCATGCAGAATATAATAGAATGCGCAAGACTGGTTTCAGATCATTTGGCTTCTGTCCTTTAGATTTGTCTTGATTGATGCGCGCTGATTAACCTTAGCCGACTACCAAAGATGTAATTTAAATCATTTTCCCCTTTTAGTCGTAAGTGATCATTCGGTAACCAATGCTGCTGATTACTAGTGTTTTACATGGAATGAAGTTAAAATTTTTAATATCAAGTATCCGTTAAATGTAGTATACAGGGTGGCAGGGACATCGACGCACAAACGCTTACCATGGATTCAGTACATGATTCTGGACCACCCAGCGTTAAAATTTTTTTACTGAAACCTGTATAAAATCATTGTTTCTATCTAACCCAATGAAATTTTAATTAAAAAATAAAATTCCCTTGTTTCACTTAAAACAGTAATGTAAAAAAAAATCGAAAGTGCTACCTGATCAGCTGTTTTGCTAGAGTTCATTTACGAGGTCAACATACCTGATCAGGTAGTCCTTTCGAGTTTTATTTACATTGCTGTTTTAAGTGAAACAAGTGAATTTAGTATTTTTTGAGTGAAAACTTCTTTAGCGGCATTGTGCACTTTTTTTGTAATGGGTAAAAAATGTTAAACTCGCGTCAGGACACGTGACCTGATCGAAAATTCGTAAGACGGACGGAGAGTAGACAGCCGGCGCGGCGTAGGAGAGGAAGTATCCCCCTCTCTTTCTACGGCGCGGCGAAAATGTATGCCTGCGCCTGCTGTTTCGTAGTTTTAGAGATTGGCGATGATGGTTCTGGTAATAATGATGGTGAAAAAATCGTCGAAATTATGGATGAAAGTTGATTTTTCTAAGAGATAAACTTTTTAATGTAATATAAATTGTCATGTTTGTGTACGATAGCGCAATAAATAAATATTGTATTCTACTACATAATTGATAGTACTTTTATACTGATAATTAAAGCAATTCGTGCAAAATTATTCCCTAACCATTCCAAAATATCAAAAATGTACAACGTTAATATTCAAGTTTTCACTTCTGCCGGTACTCCCGGAGTGCAACCAGTTTTTTTTTATCTGTTTTTTCTTAATTTTATAAAATTAAGAAAAGCCAACGAAAAATTTCAACGTACGGGGTCCAGAATCATGTACTGAATCCATGGTAAGCGGTTGCGCGTCGATTTCCCTGCCACCCTGTATATATACTATCACTTACTTAAGTCTTAATTGCAATAAGCTTAATATGAGTTAGGAATACAAAACAATACAGATACAATTGAACTGTCTCGTTGGTCTAGTGGTCGGAAGCGCGACTACTGAGCATATTGTGGTCTCGGGTTCGGTTATATTAGATTATAGAGTAATATAAATATCTCAATAACTGGCCGGAGTTTGGAAGTTAGTCGCACGTCAAGCCGTAGGTCCCAGCTGTCATATAGACATCTTTGACAATCGTTACGGACAGACAACCGCCAGATAATCTAACACTGGTCTGCCCAATGTGTATCGTGTTACCCAGTTACTGGGTTGTGTGGAGGTCAGATAGGCAGTCGCTCCATGTACAGACGCCAGCACATCAAGCTACAACAATCTGTCAAATTTCTTTATTAGATTTTCAACCTTATTATTAAAGAAATTAAGTTCAAGGTTGATTGGGAAAATTTTACAGTTTCGGGTAGCTTTATGTGCTGGCGTCTGTACAACACCAATATTCAGCAGCAGTTAGACTGGAAGTTAACCCTAAAATGGTTGGGATAAAGCTAAGCAAATGATGACGACAGATGAAATTGAAGTAAAAAAACTCAAACTATTTTATTTCACATAGGCCTACATGGGCACTTATAAAACGTCAGCAGTTTGGCGCAGGGCACGGTTCGAAATTGGTCGTTTTCTATGGAGACGTGGCAAAAAACTCCTCAGTTACTCTTTTAAAATATCATTCTTACAATGTATCCATAATACAGTTTAATTAGGTATGAGAGGACAGTATAGACCAATTAATACAGCACAATGGAATTACAAATAAAAAATTGTTAAACAAATCTAAGAGTCTACAGTGTTCTTCCATTCACAAAAAAGCTTTATATTATATTAAAATGACCTTGAGAAGCGACAACATTAGACTTCAATAATGAAGTATAAATTAATAATAAAAATGAAGCAAAATGAAAATCTGTGAAATCGGATGGTTTATCGTAGGGAAAAAATAAAATAAAAAGACACACTCACGAAAGTGTAGTTGTTAAAATAGTTTTAGAAAAAAATAGAACCGACTTCCATATCAAAACACTACAAAGCCAAAAATAACTTTAATTTCGGAAGGCGGTGTCAAAAACGAAAATATATACAAAACTAAAGACACCGCCTTCAGAAATTAAAGTTATTTTTGGCTTTGCAGTGTTTTGATATGGATGTCGGTTCTATTTTTTGCTAAAAAGTATTTTTTCATGCTTTTTAGTGGGTCGGTTTGTAATTTATCTAGTTACCAAAGCCAAAATGTCAACTACTTATCACCTTTTACAAAATATTGCTTTTCCCGGTGCAGAGCCGTTAATTTTTGAGTTCTTCTGGTACATCACCATCAATTCTACTTCACCATATGCATTGTGACGAGCATAAAGTGCTTAACATCCATATTCAAGTAATCTAATCGCAATCCACGAAATACTTATTATTGAGTAGTTTCGGTGGCCATCTGGGGTCTTCATCATCAGTTCTAGTTCCTCAAATGGTGCTTATCGAGAGCAACTGCACAAGTTACTATAAGAAATACCCAAAACGCTATAGGTGTGCTATCATATTTGAAGAGTTCCCTCGATTTTTCCATGATTCCATCATCAGATCCAAACGTCACGACAATGGGACCAACTAGAAAGTATACCCTTTCAAACAAAAAAAGAATTTTCCCAATCGGTCAAGCCATCTCCGAGTTATGAGGTAACATAAATAAAAAAAAAGTTCAAGATGAATTGAGAACCTCCTCCTTTTTTTGAAGTCGGTTAAAAATAAATAAGTATTCTTTTAATGTTTGTTCTAGTTGGAAAGAGTGTTTTATTTTTCCGGCAATACTTAGGTACTTAATCTTTGATTAACTAGGTCTGTTGCAGATGATACTACTACTTATTCAAAAAATAGTTATAAAACCAAGCAATCGTTTTGTTCATTAAAAGGTACCTATGTTTGTCATTCCTACTAATATTGTAAATCCTAAATTAATTCTGTTTTTCTGTTCGTTACAATTTTTTCTAACAAGACTCAATCAATTTACTAATTTTTAATGAAATTTGGTACAGAGAAAATTAGACGTTGTTTTTTTCACTGAAAAATAAAGTAATTGCTTGAAGCGAGCCGCGTGTCGAAGTTAGTTAAGCGTAAGGCAACAACTAAGACGCATAAATGAAAATAAAAATCATTTACTATTTTCCGCAACTGTAGCCATTCAACATACGGTCTCCTCTTTAATTTCGACACGGAACCTTAAAAAGTCTGGAATGCTGACTGATACTACACAAAGGAAGGTTCGGAATGTTCAGGATAGTCTCACACTCGAATTCCTTTGCTCATTGGTTCGTTTATTGAGTTAACTATACTACTTTCAGGAGTACCTGTGTAATAAGTACTGCTTTATTGGGGAAGTGCTACAAGTAGCTATCTCACAATGTGAGATAGAAAATTGTATTAGGTTTTTACAGTAACACACTCATCATGTCAGTGCCGACCGTCGTTGAAAACCGCTGTGTTATTGTATGCGTGGTGGCATAGCATTCTGTTGAGAGATTACCGTTTGGCGTGTAGGTGATGCATATTTTCTCCCTTCTTTAAATTACATTTTAATACCAAAAATTTTGTTATTGGTTTCAGAAGGGAGGTTAACATAATTTTTTACAACGCATGGTGTCTCGAGTTTCGGGACTCCATGATTTTCATAATAATAGAATATAATTATAAAAAAAAAATTGGCCATGATATCTTAAAGTACTAATCTTAAAGTACATTGCTCATGAAAATCCAGTTTTGTTTAAATTACTAATTTATTTCACAAAAATTTATAAGAAGAGCGAATAATTAATTTATTCTACTTACAGGAGACATTTTCAAAAATTTTACATTTTCTCATTTTGTTTTATACTCTAGTTATTTTTTTTATGTAATATATTCTTTATTTGACTTGTTAACCAATTATTATATTTATCACAAGTAAAATACCTACTTAAAATACAAAATAGAATAAAGCATCAAAAAATAGATCCTCAACGCTGTAGGCTGGCTACGTACCCAAGATACTAGCGGCATTGCCTCGTTGTAATGCTTAAGCCTTTAACCAAAGAAATAGCCAGCCCTTGGGTCACGGGAAGCATCAATAAGCCTTTTTGATATGTCTTTAAAAAGGCTGTGAGCACACGGGCCTCATGGTCCGAGAGTTTCGACCCCAAAAAGGCTCGAAAATATAGTTATCGCCATGGGATGCCAAACATGGGATGGCGCGAGAGTATCGACACAAGTTTAATATTGAATGTATATATTTGCTAACAAATTATAGGAAAATTTTACTACGGAAACATCACGGTACCTACTGCGATATTTCGAAAATTGAGGTTTTGGTACTTTTAGCCTATTATACCTACATAAAATCCTAAGTGTATAAAATAATTTGGAAGACAGATTTGTATTTAGTTGGTCGAAAACCAAAAAACAAAATCAAATTAACTTTTTTTTCTAATTTGCAAGTTTGGGTCAACTTTATTCAACCTTATTCAACTGAACATCAGTGTTTTTAACCGACTTCTGAAAAAGGAGGAGGTTCTCAATTCGGATGTTTGTTTGTTTTTTTTTTTTTTTTTTTTTTTTTTTTTTTATGTTTGTTCGGGCATAGCTCCGTCGCTCGCCAACCGATTTGAAAAATTCTTTTTTTGTTGGAAAGGGTATACTTCCCAAATGGTCCCATGAAAATTTTATCGACATCGAACAAGCCGTTTCTGAAAAATCAACAAAAGTCTAAAAAAAAAATTTACATTGATGACCTTTTCGGTTACTCTATATTGTGTTTTTTGTTCGCGCGTTTTTAGTTTTTTGTAGTTGACATTTTGGCTTTTATAACTAGATTAATTACAAATTGACCCACTAAAAAGCGCGAAAATAAAAACTTTTTTGCAAAAAAATAAAACCGACTTCCATATCAAAACACTACAAAGCCAAAAATAATTTTAATTTCGGAAGGCGGTGTGAAAAAAAAGAAAACACAAAACCAATAACACCGACTACCGAAATTAAAATTATTTTTGGCTTTGTAGTGTTTTGATATGGAAGTCGGTTTTATTTTTTTGCAAAAAAGTTTTTATACTCACTCACTGCCTATAACTATCACTGCATAATTACTAAGATGTAAATGAAATAAATGTTGTTTAGTTTTCCCCTCATACATTTTTAGGCCTGTTTTCATGCAGTGAGAACGTTACAGGCTGGTTTATTTATGATGTTTTGTTACAATATTAATAATAAAAAATAAAAATAAAATACTCTTTTTTCAGTATTATTTAAATCTGCATGCAAAATCCAGATAACACAAAACTTCACAAAAGTTACCCAAATGCTAAATTTTAAAAGAACATAGCTAAGTTCCAATACCATTTGAACGTTCGAAAGTACTTTAAAATTCGATATTTTCTCACATAGAAATTCTCCAGTAACTTGCTGACTCAGCGGAAACAAAGTTACCTTGCAGTTTCAAAAGGCAGCTTTGCAACAAAGCTGTTCGAAGATTTTTTTTATCGACGGCGAAACTAAGTTTGTGACTTCTGTATAATCGGTGAACTAGTGTTTCTGAATTAAAAAAATATGTTACTAAAGAGACGGGTATCTGAAATTGTTTCACGCTAAAACTTTATACCGCGCGGTTTGTTGTAAAGTTATAGAATTCTTTTTATGTTTTTGTACTTGAGTGGGTTTACTGGGTTGATTTCGATTCGAAATAAGTAAGTTTTTAAGTTATTGAAGTTTGGTTCTACTTAAAATGGGGGCGACCCTATTCGCACCAATCCCAACCCACTACAAATCCGGGATATATCTTCAGAGAAATTACAGAAAATCGAATTACCTATAGGTACATTTCTTTTTTTTTCTTTTTTTATTTTACTGGGGACTTTTACGCACTGCGTATGACAGCCCCATCATACCCTAAATCTATTTATAACATTACCGTTAATTAAGTCTTACATTTTGCCAAGAACTTGAACAGACTCTTCGCATCAGCACTGCTTGGTTTTCGTGACCCGGGAGTTGAATTCGAGGCTCCACGCTTGCGGTGCTAAGATTAATGACGCTACCTTACTTCTTATCTTACGTTATTACTTTACTAATATTATACATGCAAAGTTTGTGAGGATGGATGTATGGATGTTTATAAATGTTTCACGAAAAACTATTGAACGGATCTGAATAAAATTTGGTAAATAGAAACTATTTATTTACCAAATTTTATTTAGATCCGTCATCATCCTGAAGTAACACATAGGCTTTTACATTTTAGCCCGAAATTCCCACGGGATCGGGATTTACACGGGTAAGCCCTCCCACGCAAACAAAGTTGCGGGCAGAAGCTATAGAAATATAATTGCTCTTAACTGACCTAAATTTAATGGTTATCTCTTTGAAACGGCACTTAGACATACCTGACACCAAACTGCAGTTGGGTACTACAAAACTTTGGCTGTCAAAGTAAGATCACTACAAACGGGACTTAGTGAGTCCACTGTTGCGGCAACTAAATCGTAGAATTGTAAATGCCATGGATTTGCACGTTCAAGTGGATTTTGGACTTGTAAATCAAATACAAAAGCAGAATAGTTATAGAGTACAATATTACAGCAGGAATTTTGTACTTATTCATTTGTTTTTAGGCCAACTATTACGGAAGAATAAGTCTACGTCTATATCCATCCACCCTCTTAATACTGGTATCAAATAATAATATAATTTATAATAATATAATTTATCATTTCAATTGTAGGGATTTTTATGTTATTTATTTTAAATGATGTTCTTTTTTTAATTAGTATTTTTTTATTTAGTGATTAGATTGGCTTTATTTCATTTTTAACCCCCAACGGAAACAAAGGTGTGTTATATGTTTAACGTGTGAATCTGTGTGTCTGTCTGTGTATCTGTCTGTGGCACCGTAGGTTCTAAGCGGGTGAATCGATTTCGAAGCGGTTTTTTTGTTAGAAAGCAGTTTTTCTGACAGTAGTTTTTAGACATGTTTTGTCAAAATCGGTTCAGCCATTGACTAGATATGGGCGGTGGAATCATCCCACGATGATTCATCGAATGTTGTCAAATATACCCAAATGGGGTATCAATTGAAAGGGAACGATTCGTACTATATTTTTGTTTTGACTGTTATTTTAATAGTATTTATAATTTGGAAGGTGTAATTTATCTAAAATACAGTGCTTTTCAACTGCTATTAGGAAAAACTTAGTGCCATATTGTAACGTCTTAGCTGTCAAATCGAACCATTTGGGTAGTGTGAACAAAACAAGGATTTATTAAATTATTTATTTACAAATTTTGAGCTAAACAAAACTAGTCTCCTTTTCATATTTTGGTGGCCACGAGCCTATCATCAAAAATAAAATAAAATTAAGTTTTAATAATTCTGACATGACTTCTGGGCCTTTGCGCCATCACTTTACTTTCGTACGTATTGGTGCTAACAATGAAAATAAGAGAGAAAAGTATGTTTAAAAAAAAACAATTATGACTTTAAATATTATAATTAAATTTGATGTAAGACTTAAGATTAAGTTATCTTTGAAAACGGAAATATTTGAGTGACATTTGACAGATAAAGGTAATTGAAAGCATTTGAAACGCATTATAAATGAATTTACTGTAATAAAACAAAAATTTGAAATAAATGCATTCATAAAGGTTTTTATGCCAATAATTTGTTTATTCATCTAATATAACAAGCTTTATTTAGACTGTGGCTTTGACTGCACAAATCTGTGCATTTATTTTATTATAAAGCATCCGTGGTATTACCAACGTTATCTACTTTCCATTAAGGTACTTATTACATCAATCCCCCAGCATCATGATAATATTAAAACCCCTTACATAATACTCCTCACACAATATATTATTATCTGAGCCACTGAGGATTCCAATATAGGTTGACAGGGTATTATAGGCCGTATTAGCATCATCTTTGTGCTCAAGTTTAGCCCGGCTGAATGCCTCACAGATAAGGCATAATCTGGCTTGAAACCGTAGGCTGAGATCCCATATTTGAATATTAATTATGCAATATGTCTCTCAAATAGTTTGGGTAGGGAATTCTAATTGTTTGAAGTGCCTTGGTTTATTATGAGTAGTTTGAAGCCAAACAAGATAATAGGTACTACCCTACCAAATTTCCTTCTTCTAGCGTTGAAGCTACTAAAAACAGTGCAAATTTTCCGACTTTAGACTACATTTGATTCATTCAGACATAATAGTGGTTTATGATGCTGACATAAAACAAGGGTTATAAAAAAAAAGTTATTTTAAAATCTAAAAAACCCGACTGCTCAACTGAAATACAAGAAACAAGCACATTTTTATTTTAAAAAGTGACAAGCAGGTGGACCCATCCCATTAAAAAAAAAATCAATTGGGTCTCGACAAATTTTATAAAAAAAAAATTTTTTTCAACTTTTTAGTTAAAATATTAATTAACATTTTTAAAGTTTTCCCGGTCGTATCACAATGGCACCCCACCGGATTCAAAAAGTGAAAGAGCCAAGTCCATATTTTTTAATTTTCTCTTTGTATTATTTTTGCTAGTAATATACTAATGATAAATATGATCTTAAATATGATATGACCTTTTTGAAATCCTTGTGTTAAGCCCTTTAATTTGATATCCATAATGCAGTATTCGAAAAAAAAATTTTTTTTAATTATGTATAATGACTTCGCACAGCCGCCATGTTTGATTTTTTCAAATGTCACCTATCTAAGAATACTTGGGCTGCTAAGACGAATCTAACGATACCTCAATTATGTGAATCCGTTCAGCGATTCTGGAGATATGAGGTAATAAAGAATATTACATACATACAAGATACGCGCGAAAAACATAACTCTCAGATAAAATACTAGGAAGTGGCAAAGGGCGTTTTAGGGGACTATCTTCATGTAAGTTTTTGACATTCAAAAGTTCTGGTTTGTACATGATTTGTAGCCTTTTTTCATCCTATTTTTAATAAATTTTACTTTTGATTGTATTGACATTCACCGTCTCCGAAAAAAGTATTCATTCAATTGGTATTTTTCTGTTTATTTTTACCTATATTTTAATAACGCTATTGAATTGCCTTATTAAACACTCGATCAACCTGAGTATCGACCTTAAAAAAAGACGATGTCACTAGAGTCAATAATTAAACTCTTAATTAATATGCTGATGATGACAAAAGGCAACGGAGAATTAGTGGCCTAGTGGGTCTACTATAATGTTTATTACCTATTATTATGAGCCTGTGCTGTCGCATTGCATGGCAAAGGCCTTTCTGCCCTCCTTCCACCTTTCTCGATCTAATGCAATAGTAGGCCAATTCTCTAAGATTGAGCCCTACACATCCCGCCATCTCCTTTTGGGCCTCTCGCGCTGTTGTTTCCTAGGCTGCCAGTTGGAACTTGTTCAGTGATACCTAATTTCAGCCCATTACTCCTCCGAAATGTGGCATATATTACCAGCTCAGCTATTTTAGCCTAGCAGCTGTGAGGATAGCATTAGCTATTTATGTTTTCGAGCGAGTTAAAGAGATTCTGATGCAGTCTGTAAGTTTGACATCCAGTATACTTTGCCCCATTGCTCTTTGACGGTGTCCAACTGAGGACTTTTGACGCTGAGTCAGTGACCATGTATATTTAAACAGGTGTGATATTAAGTAATCTTTATTTTGTTACTTTGTCATTAAATAACACGTAGTATTTACGTTAATTTAAACTATAGGTATTACGAACCGCCGCGCCGGTCCGTTATATAGTTTATATGTTATAGTTCCTAACTGACTACCCTGAGAAGAAACACCGAAACAAACTCAGAGGTCTCTTTTAAAGTCCATAAAATCTGTGCTTATATGAGAACCATATAGTCTGAGGCGATCTTTTGAGGAAAGATGCATACAGATTTGAGTGGGCCTGTCCAGATAGTGCAAGCATTTGTCAGATAACGTATAGCTCAACTAAGAACTTTAAGGAGTTTAACCATTTGACGAACAATACTAAAGTAAGGAGGTTTGGGTAGGTCGCAAAAAGTACTCAAACTGCCAGAAAATCATGTTCATCTCGAATTATTCATACATCAAAACAAAATCAAGCATCTTGTTTATCAACCGACTACCCGGAAATAAAACGTTCAAAAATTTTTCTTAACAAAATTCAGAGCGAATAAAATTCATCGTAGTGTTACACAAATTCAATTTACCGCAAAATCCAGAAGTTCTGCTTTCCGAGCATATCTTACGAATGTAAAGAGACTTACGTCAAGTGCACAATTTCCTTAGGGAACTCTGTCTCGACGCGCGGAAATAAGTGCCGACTACCTCGTGACGTCATGGAGATTTCTAGAGGTTACTGCTTTAAAATGTACTTAATAATTTTAGTATTAATTATAGGCTCGCATGTGGCTTCCATTAACATGATGATAAACGATGATGTGGTTCAACTTTGACTACATTATCGCTCACCGTGAGATGAGATGGTGGTCAAACGCGAAACCAAACACAAATTCACCCGCATGAAAATTATTTGATTATATACCTACCTATCACAGTTATATCACCCCTGAAAACACTTGTTCATGATTCTGTTCTCTTGATGCTTTGAGACATTTTATCCCTCTTTTTAGCTTAAGCTGTGAGGTCCTTTCCTCAAAAAGCCACTTCAGACTGTAAATCCTCATAATTAACCGACTTCAAAAAAGGAGGAGGTTCTCAGTTCATCTTGAGCTTTTTTATGTATGTAATTTGAAAACGAAGAAAATACAAAACCAATAACACCGCCTACCGAAATTAAAGTTATTTTTGGCTTTGTAGTGTTTTGATATGGAAGTCGGTTTTATTTTAAGCGAACATTTTTTTCTTCATATCCTATTGTGAATATATGAACTATGTAGGTTGTTTTATTTGCGTTAAACATGATTGTCTGTTGTCAGTTTCAGTACTTTTTACGGCCTACTCAAACGTCCTTACCTTGGTACTGTACGTTAAATCGTTAAGCTCCTTGTTCTAATTTGGGTTATGCGTTATCTGACAAATACATCCACTGTATGGACAAGCCCACTGAAATCTGTGTGCATCTTTCCTAAAAAGATCGCCTCAGACTGTAACCTACTAGGTTTCTATATAATTTAACCAGTATAGATTGAATGGACTTCAAAAGAGACGGAACCCTGAGTTTCTTTCGATGATTATGCTCAGGATAGTGAATTAGGAAACACCGGCCTCGTCTAGTTTAAATGTACGAAAAAAAAATCTGGTAAAAGTGTTATTCAATAACCAATTTCCAAAATAAAGATAATTTATTATTATGAATTCCGTAAACGAATGATAAAAACCGGAACCCCTATAGATTCGTCATGTCTGTCTGTCTGTCCATCCGTATGTCACAGCCATTTTATTCCGAAATTAGAGTTGAAATTTCGTAGGTAGACGTATTATGTGAACTACTTCATGATGATGTAGTCGAAAATGAAGCACGCTCACCTAGAAGTAACTTGTTCACTCTTGAATTAAAGATCTCTAGCTTATAGCTATCAGGAAATACAGACTCCGAACTGAATTGAAGTTTTGAAAGTCTTTCCAAAGGTTGTATGGAATACTAGTACTCACTCGGGGCTTCGCTCCCGTGGATTATATCACGGTAAAAACATAACTCTCCTTTTTTGCAGTCAGGTAAAAAGTAGCCTATAACCTTCCTCAAGCTTCAAGCTACTTCCATACCAAATTGCATCCAAATCCACCCAGTACTTTCGAAGATTAGCGCGTTCAAGCAAACAAACAAACAAACTTTTCCGCTTTATACTCGTAATATTATAGTATAGTATAGATATCGATTTCTGCGATAAGACCGCCATTGTAACCATATAATAAGCAATATTGTTAAATAGGTGTGCTTAAATTTTGGTGTATAATAAAGTATATGCTATCTATCTATGTAACCTACCTTCTTCTTTGTTTGTTTCCAGGTGATACCAGCGATGTTCCACACGGCGAGTATTTGGCTAACTCTGGCTTTGGCAGTGCAGCGGTACATCTATGTGTGCCACGCGCCGGTAGCTAGGACTTGGTGAGTGGTAGAACTAAGTCTATTCTTTTTCTTCATCGTTTCACTCTTGGTTTGGTCGTGTTCGACAGTTGTTCAATGTACCTGTCTTACAATGCGCCGCCACTCGTCTCTTGCAGCCTTCCTGGTACAGTCGCACATCAAGCTATCTAAATCTGTCAAATTTATCCAATTGAGCTTGAACCTTTTCATGTTGTAATAAAGTTGTAAATCTATTAAATTATTTTGACAGACTGGAGTAGGTTATATAATCATATGAAGAGTCAATAACCTAATGGCTAAGATGTCAGACTTGTGACCGAGAGATTGCGGCCCCACCCATTATACTTTTACCGTGAACCCACTCCAGACACAAGCATATTTCGCTTAGTTGGAGGGGTTAATAAGTTTGTTAGTAATGTGAATTCTACCCACATAGCGAATTCTCTTTTTATTGGAAATAATCATGGACCGGGTCACCGAGAGCACCATTATTGGGGCGAAAACCTTCAAAAGGTGCCTGAACTTCTGGGCAAAAGACCAAGGATTGGGTTTTTTAGCACACCAATAATATTCCGGTGATCACCGTCAACACACAGAAGGGGGATTCTTTTACAAAAAAAGACCCGTTACTTAAACGTGACGGCCCAAGGTCACTTTTTTTTTTAAAGACAACTGGCAATGTGGGTAGATTTCACATTACTAGCAATCTTGTTAACCCCTCCAACTAAGCTAAATATGCTTGTGTCTGGGGTGGGTTTACGATAATAATGTCATGGGTCGGGTTCAAATCCGCGGCTATTGACATTTGTAAAACGCAGTAGATTCCACTAGCTACATTCTTAGACCCAAAGTATATTGTCTTTGAAGTATCATGGGATACTTGCCTATTATCTCCTGTTATATGCCAAAGCATGAAATGGAAGCACGTTGTCCTTGAACTTTAACTTAGAAGACGTTTATTAAAAATAAGCAAAAGTAATTATATAATGACGAATTGGCTGCTTTATTTGGATATAATATGAATAACGAAAAACTCGCAATCTTTTGGTTATTGTCAATATAACAGAATTCGTTCCAAGTTGTACGTAGCCAAGCCGACGATTTTAAAGAAATAAAGAAAAATATTAGAAATATCATTCGATTTCGATACAAACTTTGGATCATTGTGTTACGCGTTAGGCAAGCTACATCTTAAATCATACAAAAATAAAAACCTTACACTTTATATGACATAGTCCCATAACGTCGAAAGATCTTCGAAAAACATAATAAATATTTCTACTTTTCTCAGGAAAACTTCTCGCATTTCGTTTAAATAATCACTTACCTATTTCTCGTTGCCATGCAAGTTTCCCCATAAAGCGTCTCCAAGAGAACGTAGCCAGGGCTGGATTAACCATGTCGGGGCCTCTAGGCGATTCGCCTTTTTATTATTCGCCGACATGGTAAATAATATAAAAAAATATTTTGTATGTTAGAAAAAGGATCGCCGCGATCCTTTTTCTAACATACAAAAATATTTTGTCTACAGACGTAATTTTTTCAGAATTAAATTGTTTTGAAAAAAAAATACGATCATAATGTATTTAGATTTGGATTAAAATTCATCATCACATGATATCTAAGTTTTCCTTGAGATCCTAGAGGATCAGATACTATAATTATTATATTTTAACTAGTGCTTTCCTACCTAGCTGGATAATATTTAAACTCCGGTACCCAATGGCAAGACGGCAAGCGTCGAGGAAATTCACTTTTACATGGGATGCGGGGCCCCTGGTCAAAGCCGGGCCCCTAGGCAATTGCCTACACTGCCTTATGAATAATTCGGCACTGAACGTGGCGCACCCGACAATCTACCCCGAACATACCCTTAGGGTGCTCCCAAACTTACTGAAGCGGATATAGCCGAGCCGTTCGCAAACAACGACATTATTCGCATAGCTGTTCCGTTGACATACATATGTACATATGCATGTCAACGGAACAGCTATGCGTATGTACATAAATACCTACCAAGATGCATATAGAAGCAGTTACAGAAGTAAAGATGTTGTTTCCTTGTTTCATAAAAAAATATTGTTTTAATGTTAAGAGTCCCTAACAATTTTACTGCCAAAAAAGAGAAATTACCTACTTTTGTAGAACAACTATCTCAATAACGGCATAAAATATAATTTTTCTTTTAAAACAGCGTTAAACATTGTATATTTATCCAATATGTGGTCAAATTAGCATTTAAATATCTACTCAAAATAAATCGAGCAAGCGCATCTATTTATAAGGCATACTTTGAAAATGTTATTACAATAAAATATGAGCACCGAATTAAAATAAAAAATAATAATTTGGTAGATGTATTATTATTTTTACCTGTATTATTCAGAATTAGTTTTTAATTTTCTTTTCAATAACGAATTCTTACACAAAAGCGACGGGTTTGCAACGGATTTTATTGAATTTTCTCTGAGTTTACTAATTTTTTTAAGTACATCTCCCCATTTTTTTATGAAAAATAGTTTATTAACTTACTAGTGCACTATATATCCAATGGTCAGGATTTTTTTTAGATTGTTATTCACCCCCATTAAGCTAAAAAACCAGTTGAAAAACCTGGTATTACGTGATTTCGTAAAAACACGTGTTTGTATTTTTTTTTTTATTTATTTAGAGTAGATATTTAAATTCTAATTTGACCACATATTAGATAAATATACAATGTTTAACGCTGTTTTAAAATAAAAATGATAATTTATGCCGTTATTGAGATATTTCTTCTACAAAAGTAGGTAATTTCTCTTTTTTGGCAGTAAAATTGTTAGGGACTCTTAAGCTTTAATTAGTTTACTTTAACAGTAATTACATATTAATAACGATCAACATCTACACATAATATATACCATAAGTAACTGCCTCATTGG
Organism: Tholera decimalis; assembly: GCA_943138885.2. NCBI lineage: Eukaryota > Metazoa > Arthropoda > Insecta > Lepidoptera > Noctuidae > Tholera > Tholera decimalis. The sequence goes on from OW964571.2 coordinate 9,410,937, forward strand.
TCTAGTGGCCGCAAGCGCGTCTTCTGAGCATGGGATCTAGGGTTCGATTTCCGAGTCGTGCAAAAATTGCTAATGGGTTTTTCTTTAACAAATTTCTCAATAGTAGCCCGGAGATTGGAAGTTGGGTGATACCCCTATGCCTCGAAATGCACGATAAGTCTTTGATCCAGGCTATCATTTGAACATCTTCGGACTACAAGACAAACGGCGATGCGCCATCGTTACATGGTGCACATCCCACCCATACGCACTAAACGTTTTGGAAATACTTTCATTGTGCGTACTAATAATAATATAAATAAATAAATAAATCTTTATTCACATTTCATACATTGTTTTCATGTAATAATTGAGGCAGTCCCAGTAAGTTACGAGAGTACTTGTGTTGGGACTGTCTCGCATCTTCCCGTAATAGTATATCTCGGTTAACAATGGTGAGGCCAATATAAGAATGCTAGTAAAGACTTTTAAACAAAATTAAACAAAGGAAAAGACATAAAATAATAGATGAAATTTAAATAAGTAGCTCAGTAGGACTTTTATGTGACTGTGTAGTGTGGTATTGTGGTCGAGTTTGTTGACATGTTTGTGCGAGTAATAACTGTGGATGTACGCTACGTACGAATTTGAGGAAAACTATCTAGCTCTGGCTAAGATCATTTCGGTTTCCTCGTATGTTAGTGATTTTAACCATTTAACTAGTGCTTTCTTGCATTTCTATAATAGGAGGGGATATATGTTCAGTTTAAAATTGATTTTGTTATAAATAAAAGCACTAAGGGAGTGGAATTCCCTGCCGGAGTCTGTGTTTCCGATAGCTATAACCTAGGCGTCTTTAAGTCAAGAGTGAATAGGTTACTTTTAGGTAAGCGTGCTCCATCTTCGACCACATCATCACTTACCATCAGGTGAGATGGTGGTCAAACGCGAACCAATAAAAAAAAAATCTTTGACACTCGTTACGGGTAACCCGAAAATCTGACCCCGGTTTTGTCCCAATGGGTAACGTGTTACTTAGCTTGTTATTATTAGCTTTTGTTTATTGTGTTGTTAATACTAATACTTACTCTTCTGCATACGGTTAGTTTGGAAGCTGAACCCAACATGTTTCTTTTTAAAGGGAAAGCTTTTGAAAAGGCTAAACAGATCTCTATCTCTCTCTATAATTTGTTACTATTTTTTATATATCTCAGCTTTGTTTTTTTTTTATGTATACAACGTGTAACGGAAACCCCATTTCTATCCAAAAGGACTGAAGACAATATCTGGTATGGAGTCTCTATGCACAGTTTCAGCACAAAATAACTGACTCAAAGAATTGATAACAAATTATCGGTTTCATATGTTTCTTGAATACCAGTAATAACAAACGTGTCACAGCACTACGAGGGTCAATAACTTTCTACTTCACTTGACAATAACACGATAATTCTTTCCGTTCTTCTTAATTTGAAAAATTCGGTCTCTGGTATCAGTGTATTGGAATTTGTAATAAGTTCTACACACGTAGACTTAGGATTACAAAACCATTGCCATATCGTTTGTTTATCATCCAAAGAAGCCATGCACTAGGTATGTATATACCCTTTAAATTACACGTTGTATATGTATATGTGTATTGAGTATGTAAGTTATTACTTATTTATTGTATATAAGTGAATAGTACACCATGGACTACCCGCGTATTTATTTTCTCCTGCTGTGTCAAATCCATCCAAAGGTTGTCTGTAAAAGATCGCTTTTAGCGATAAGACCGCCCATTGTAACACCCTTTGTAGTTTTTATGTCCTCATTTAATTCAGTTATGGTGTACAATAAAGAGTATATCTATCTATCTATCTATGACGAACGATCTACATCTATAAACATATTCTATACATAAAATTGAAATGTAAGTCAGTGATTTCAAAGTAATCTTCTTTGTCATTAACTTAACATTCTTCTGGTGGTCGCCACCGTTGATTGAATGACTCTCAGGAGTTACAGTTTTATCACAGGTTCACGACGAACTAATCAACAGTTTCGTTTTAATACGAAACAAAAATGCGCCCTCGTCACAGTGTGGACATCCCACCTACACGCACAAAACGTGTTTACTTTCATTATGCGTACGGCTATTCCGTTCCGGCGTCTGTGTTTCCCGATAACTATAACGTGGGGTCTTTAAGTTAAGAGTGAATAGGTTACTTCTAGGTAAACATGGTTCATCTTCGACTACATCATCGCTTACTATCAGGAGAGACGGCGGATACACGCGAGCTTAAAATCAATAAAAAAAAGATCGGTTGTCTGTAAAGTCAGTTTACTGACGATAGTTGAACGTGACAACGTCATAAAAAAATACTGATGGAATGGTTGCATTTTTCAATAGAAAATTTTACTTTTACATCACTATTACTGCACTTCTCATGACAATGGAAGAATCCCTACACAGTGACGTCATCTCTTAGCGTTTTATGATAGCCTAGTACTTGACTCGTTGAGTCATACATAAATGTCAAAGAATCCCTACACAGTGACGTCATCACTTACCGTTTTATGATAGCCTAGTACTTGACTCGTTGAGTCATACATAAATGTCAACTTGTAGCTGAGGTAACGTCGCATGAGTCATGTATTTTCGTGCGTGCAGCCAGCTTCATCGAATTATAAGACGTTGTCACGTCAAAAAATACTCTGAAAACCGGAAGGATGATCGATATGCGATCCCAACCGAATGCTCGGAATCCGAAACCCGAATGTTCTTTCTCGTACCAACGCCATTCCTAAAACTCATCCTCGAAAACCCCTTTCAAATATGTAATACCTACATATTTGTTATCCCGACTTGCGGTTTGCTCAACTAAACTACACGTGTTCCTCATGTCTACCATATCTAAGTAAAAACTTATAAGGCTCAATTTACACTGCCGCGGAATGGGATAGAAGCGACTTTTTGCAACGAAATTGTACATATCATAATGAACTTTGTCAATCGTATAACATAGGTACAAACTAAATAGGAGCCAAAAAATGATCGCGCGTCTTCCGGGGAATACTCGCGAATTCTCGAGAATTCCCCTAGCTACTGTCCGCACCGAATGTGGAATCTGCGGGAAGTGGCGCGAACGGGGAGTTGGTTGGGTCGGTCACAGCAGTGCGGTGCCAACTTAATAGATCTAGACTGAACGTCTCTCGTAACGCAGTCACGTGAATTTGCGCGCCTTCTCGCGTCATGAGACAAAATTGATGTTTCCATTCCATTCCGTGGTGGTGTAAAATGAGCCTTAAAGTAACAAGACGCAAGCAACGCCGAGTAATCTCAAATGTCAGTCAACCGGAAATTATTCGCCATCATAACATAGAAGCTTCTCTTTGAACGCGTCAGAGCATTAACTAAAATATAACACTTGTGAAATGTATATAATATTTGTGAAATATGTTTGGCTAGAGATCGGTTTAACTTTGGCACTGTTTAGCTTTTCGACTTTAGAAATACCACTTGAAAGCGGTCTTGGAATTGTAAAGATTAAAACTACATACTATCCGTATGCAAGACGCTCGTGTACTTATATCAGCTGTACAGGTTGATAATTAAGGTTAGGTTTAAAGAATCTTTATTTCTCAAAAAGAACATTGTACAGTTCACTTGTATGAGATTTGATGTTTTAACAATAATTATATCGTCGTCTAATGACGCAGCATGCAATAATAAAAAAACATTAAATCTACGTTTAAACATAAGATGGAGAAAAAAACAATTGTAAAACATTAGAAGGGTGGGTCTGTCTATCTAAGGTTTGAACCACAGTATTACAATATTAGGAAATATCGTAATACCACAGTATAAAGATGATCTTTAGACTGTGGTAATACTGTGGTTTGAACTCATAGCTGGCCAGTTAGAAATCAAGTACCCTCATAACTACGTTCTAACTATTTAAAACGTCAGGCCAAATGTGTCATGTTTGTGTACGTAAACCAGTATAGTCTCGGAGATCAGCAACCATTTATTTTTCTCAGATGTTTTATTAATTTTAGTTTAGTGTAGATAAAATACATATTATATAAATTACTTGAATGCAGTAACTACAACATAAACAAATAAATATAAGTTTATTGATCCACAATACAGTCAGCACACGCACGTTCTCCCAAATACATATATAGGTATATACAAAATATATATATATATATATAAACATACAATATTATACTTATATAATTACATTCATGAGGTGTATACAACGTGTAACGGAAACGGTATGTACATGCCAAGGGCACGGCTTCCTTGGATGATATCAAACGATATTGGAAGGGTTTCAACTCAAAATAAAATACTCTAAAAATTGATACCAAATTTTCGGTTTCATAAGTTTCTTAAATTGAAATCATAACAATCGTGTCACCGCACTACGTAGGTCAATAACTTTCCACGTTACTTGCAAATATCATGATAAATCTCTTCCGTAATTCTGTGTGCCTAGTACTGTAGTAGCCTAGCGTAAAGGTGGTGTTCTTTTGTCGGCACGAGAAAGGAGATAGGATTAAAAAACCCTTCCAATATCGTCTGATATCACCCAAAGAAGTCGTGCCCTTGGTATGTATATACCCTTTCCGTTACACGTTGTATAAGGTTAAGCAAGCTTACCGCAGTTATGCAAGCGAAGGAGGTAGCGGGACGCGAGAGGGAGAAGCAGGTCTCAAGGTCCTCACAGCCCTTGCGCCCCAGCCGCCGAAGGAGACGCTCCGGGCGTCGCGCATCGGGAATCACAGGGTGACTCCCAGCTACCGTAGGTGAGAGCCTGCGGACTGCAAGCAATGGGTAGCTCGCCGCCCGACTGAAACCAGGCCTGTGTAGACGGCGCGTCGTGGTCCACACGCGCCTCAGAGTGTCAGCAAAATTGTCGAGGCCCACAAGAGGGCCATTGCCTGCCAGGGTTGCGGAATTATTCAAAAGAGTTACCGCGGCCTCGGAACACGAAGGGTACATGATGGAACACGGATGGATTTTAGTCGGTAAAAGTCTGACACCTCCCGGCCCATCCCATCCTGGGATGGGTGACGATCTAAACGCATCGAGACTCCTCCGTACCTCGGCAAGCGATTGGTCCCGCCAGAAGGCTAGAAAATCTGATACCAGTCTTGCCTTTGTCTTGGGTTGTGACGGTCAGATAGGTAGTTGTTCCATGTAAAACAATTATAGTAGTACTCAGCTGTAGCCAGTTAGACTAGAAGCCGACGCCGACGTTGTTTTTTTTTATTGATAATAGGCTCGCGCTTGACCCCCATCTCACCTGATGGTAAGCGACGATGTGGTCGAAAATGGAGCACGCTTGCCTAGAAGTAACCTATTCACTCTTGACTTAAAGACTCCCAGGTTATAGCGATCAGAAAACACAGACTCCGGCAGAGAATTCCATTCCTTAGCCGTACGCATAATGAAAGCATTCCCAAAACGTTTTGTGCGTCTGGGTGGGATGTCCACCATGTAACGATGGCGCATCGCCGTTTGTCTTGTAGTCCGATAATGGAACGGGCTTGGCGGAATTAGATTGTGCAATTCCATCGCACAGTCCCCGAAATGTAACCGATAGAAAACCGATAGACTTGCAACTCGTCGTCGATGTTCAAAGCTCTGGAGCTTTGCTTCGACCAGTGAATCGTTAAGTATGACGATGACTATCTAAATGCGAGATAGATGAGGGGTTTTTTCTGTTTACCCGTACGTTACTATAATGACATGCTAGTTTTTTACAACTAAGCGCTGGCCCGCACTAGTCACGTTAGCTGAAATAAGATGAAAAATCCTTAAAAAAATACCTATTTTAGAAAACTGTTTTATTTTTATGCCATTGCTTTTGATAAGTTTTAAATTAAATGAATACAAGAAATATACAGTTTTGAGAAAACCTAAAGAGCCATAACTCTAGTAGAACAACAGAATTATTCCCATTTCATTTCTCATTTCACCGAAAACTCGACATTTCCCGAAATGCGACCTATTTTATCGTATGTTAAACACGCATTCCTATCCAACGCTATATGTCAAATATATTCATGTCTACTTGGTAATTAGTATCAAATGGAATGTAGGGAATGTTCACTGAACGTTCTGTGATAGAATATCATCACGATAATATTCGCTATGGAGATGAGTTCATAGGGGTGCAATATAGCGGTGTCTAGTTTTTAGTTTGGTCGTGGAGGTAGGAAGTTGCTGCATGCAAAATTTAATCATCATTTTTATCGTAGTTTTTTAATGGTAACTAAAAAAAAAAGCTAAACATCAAAAACCAAATATTAATGAAAGACACTATTCCCCGACTGCAATGGTTATCAATAATCTAGTTACTTCGGTCCAATTCAATACATAGTTATTTTTTTTTAATATTGGGACTTTTATACAAAGTGTAACAGATTAAGCATAATACCTCAGACGTCCCAATTAGAATATTAAATTATAATTCTAAAACAACATCCGTAACTAAATAAATTGAGACATTTTTAATAAAATAGTTATCCTTACTAAACGCAAAACGTATGTGCGTCATACAATATCCATACGCAGACGCATACACTCATGCAATGTTACAGGCCGACACGCACACGAGCGCATTTCCTTGAATTAGGGATTGTATTAATTTGTCATGATACTGTGTTTCCATTTTAAGTTAAAATTCGTCAAAATTTAACACCTATTTTTTATGACGGAAATCGTTTCAGAAGCCGATTCTGAACCAATTACTTTCAGGAATTGCGTTTATTCTGTTACACATTGTATATTATACGTGTCACTTACAAAATGATATTTTGAGCAACAACAATTTGCTTTTTGATATATTTTTGTAAATCTACAAAACAAGTTCTACGTGATGGATATACAAGATATTGAATTGTAAAGTAATTCAAAACCACATTAACGAATCACTACAGATAGCGAAAGAAAAACAATCAATCAAAAGCAAATACATCAATTTGTTTCGACGTTTAAAAGTAATGGAGAATTAGAAAAACACTCGAACACATCTTACTGATATTATAGTAAGATGAGGATGCATGAATATTATAAATGCGAAAGTTTGTGAGGATGTATGTATGTATGTATGTATGTTTGTTACTCTTTCACGCAAAAACTACAAAACGTATCAGACTGAAATCTGGTAAGTAGATAATTTACATCCTGGAATTACACATAGACTACTTTTTATCGCCGAATTTCCACGGATTTTTAGTCAGTAGAAGTCTGACACTCCCTTCCTTTCCACCCAGAGCGGGAGAAGTCATTCGAGGATTTTCCAACCTGGAAAAAAGGTATAAATATAATACTCATTTTTCGGCAATTGTGAAACTTGAAACAGAACCTTGTTTTAATCTCATTTGTGCCATGACATACTTCTAGCTCACATTTCAACGCTCTTTGATTCAAGTACATTTGATGTTCATGTCCAGTATATACTGACCTAGCACCGTAACGGGTTTCGCTAAAACGCGAGGTCAACTTACACTGAAAATGTGTATCTTGTTAAGACGTCATGTGTACTTACATTACAACACCGTCTTAGAACGTTCTTTTGTGACTTGGCCGAAACAAAAGAAGGTCGAGGTTCACGAGGACCTTATGAGACGCCATTGTTGCGACGTAGCGACAAAGTTGCCATCCCTTAAAATGGTAGAGGAAAGTGATTTGTTTTTTAATAGTTTATAGGCTTGCGTTTGACCATAATCTCACCTGATGTTAAGCGATTATGTGGTCGAAGATGGAGCACGCTTACCTAGAAGTAACCTATTCACTCTTGACTTAAAGACTCCCAGGTTATAACTATCAGGAAACACAGACTCCGGCAGGGAATTCCACTCCTTAGCCGTACGCACAATGAAAGTATTCCCAAAACGTTTCGGGCGTATGGGTGGGATGTCCACCATGTAACGATGGCGCATCGCCGTTTGTCTTGTAGTCCGATGATGGAACGGACTTGGCGGAATTAGATTGTGTAGTTCCATCGCACACTCCCCGAAATGTAACCAATAGAAAACTGATAGGCTTGCAACACGTCGCCGATGTTCTAGGCTCTGGAGCCTTGTCTCGACCAGTTTCTCGTTGCCAATGAGCCTTTTGGCCCGTTTCTTTATAGACTCGAGTGCATCAAGCTGGTATTTGGCAGATCCGTCCCAGAGATGAGAGCAGTACTCCATACATGAACGAACTTGCGCTTGATAGAGGTTGAGCAACTGGTCCTGTGTTTCTTTTTATTTTATTTTTTATTAAAAAGAGAACTAGCAATTTGTGTAGAATTCACATGACTAGCAATCTTGTTAACCCCTCCAACTAAGCTAAATATGCTTGTGTCTGGAGTGGGTTCACGGTAATAGTGTAATGTGTGGGGTTCGAACCCGCGGCCTCTTGATCACAAGTCCGATACGTTAGGCACTAGGCTAGCTAGGTCGGTCTTTTACCGATTAAAAACCCACACTTTTCCTTCACTGTCATTTTTACATCTATGGCAGACGTTACGAATCGTCAGAAGCTCGAAGAAGAAGAAGTCTTACTCATAGATATTGTATATAGAGTTTGTTTCCCGATAGCTATAACCTAGGGGTCTTTAAGTCAAGAGTGAAGAGGTTACTTTAAGGTAAGCGTGCTCCATCTTCGACCACATCATCACTTACCATCAGGTGAGATGGTGTGTATCTATATACTATATTTTTTATCTTGTATATAGTTTTTCATATCACAGTCAATACAAAAAAATTGGCCAAGTGCGAGTCAGACTCGCCCATGAAGGGTTCCGTAGTAACTATAATAATATAATATGTATATTTATTTAACGAATAAAAAAACCTTAAAATTTTCTTAAAACTAGCTTATTTACATTTTTACAACTACGCTAAATAACTTTGTATTTCATAGTGTTTGTATGAATTACAAAGTTATATTTACGGTTTTAGAAAATATGCTGTATCTCAAAAACTGCTGACCCGATTTCGTTCAAACCAATTTCAGTTGAAAGTTTACGTTAAAATCTACAGACATATATTTTTTTAGATTTTTCACTCCATTATTATAGAAGTTAGAGGGGGGACACACATTTTACCACTTTGGAAGCATATATCTTTTAAACGATTGACTTTATGAAAACGTCGTTTTAGAAACCCTTATATCATTTTAAAGACCTGTCTGTAGATACCACACACGCTAAGGTTTCATGAAAAAAAAAATCAGTTCTAGTTCCATGTATTCCCTTTATTTTAAATATTTTTTAATTTTTTTCTTAAAATTGGAAAGCGGTTCACAGAATACATCTAACTACTAAGTTTCACATGAATAGTCTTAATAGTTTCGGAATAAAATGGCTGTGACATACGGACGGACGGACAGACAGACAGACAGACGGACAGACATATCGAAACTAAAAGGGTTCCGTTTTTTACCATTCGGCTACGGAACCCTAAAAACTATATGCCTCGATGGTCTAGTGGTCGCAAGTGACTCCTGTGTATGAGATCACAGGTTTATTGGATTTTTCTGTAAGGAATTTAAGACCTGCCGCTCATTGCAACTTTTTGTCACCGTGACTTTTTGTCACTTAGTCAAGTGCTTTGAAAACTATACTGATTGCGCTCATTGTGGTGACTTGATAAGACGGTGACAAATAGTTGCAGCGACAGGCAGTACCGGAGTGACTTGACTGTCACTCGCCCTGTACAGTACTATGGGAGTCCGCTCACTGGTGACTTTTTGTCACTCAGCCGTAAAGATGGGCGTTTAAACGAAAAGCATATAATAAAACATGTTATTTAAAATAAGCGTATAAGCAGATTAGTTTGACAACCTCATTGAAGTCCATTACAAAAATGAACGCGTCGTGATTTGTTACCCAAGAAGTCACCTCAGTGAGCGCATCGTGGGTGACAGCAGGTGACAGTAACAATAAGTCACGGTGACAAAAAGTTGCAATGAGTGGCCGGCCTAAGTAGCCCAGAGTTTGGAAGTTGGTGGTGCGTTACCCCCGTGCCTAGGAAAGCACGTTAAGCTCTTAGTCCCGGCTGTCATTTGGACATCTGTGACAAGGATTAGAAGCCGACCCCAACGTTATTAAAAACAACTACTTAAGGGGCTGTTATTCTTAGTTTGGTCTTCGTCATAATTATAATGAGCTCTCTTGATCAGAAAGAATATTATAAAGCACCGTATTTATTAGTTTGTCATTTTAGCATATATATGTATGTGTATTTTATTAGTACTGAATTATATATTAGTATTATATTTTTTTTTATAGTTGACCATAATCTCACCTGATGTTAAGCGATGATGTGGTCGAAGATGAAGCACGCTTGCCTAGAAGTAACCTATTCACTCTTGACTTAAAGACTTCCAGGTTATAGCTATCAGAAAACACAGACTCCGGCAGCGAATTCCACTCCTTAGCCGTACGCACAATGAAAGTATTCCCAAAACGTTTCGTGCGTATGGGTGGGATGTCCACCATGTAACGATGGCGCATCGTCGTTTGTCTTGTAGTCCGATGATGGAACGGGCTTGGTGGAATAAGACTGTGCAATTCCATCGCACACTCCCCGAAATGTAACCGATAGAAAACTGAGAGGCTTGCAACACGTCGCCGATGTTCTAGGCTCTGGAGCCTTGTCTCGACCAGTTTCTCGTTGCCGATGAGTTTTAGTATTAAATATATTATTACGTTCCATTTTCTCGTACACCTACTACAATGTGTTTTTTTTTTAACCCAAAGGTTTACTGGTAGAAAATGCCTTGCTGCATTAAGTCCGCCCATGTAACACAATTGTATATAAAGTTTAAATAAATAAATAAGTAGTAGGGAAAAGGCGTACCAGAAAATGATATAGTTTTTTAAGGGTTCCGTAGCCGAATGGCAAAAATCGGAACCCTTATAGTTTCGATATGTCTGTCCGTCTGTCTGTCCGTCTGTCTGTCCGTCCGTCCGTATGTCACAGCCATTTTATTCCGAAACTATTAAGACTATACATGTTAAACTTAGTAGGTAGATGTATTCGGTAAACCGCTATCCAATTTAAAAAAAAATAAAAATAAAATAAAGGGGGTCCCCATACATGGAACTAGAACTGAAAATATTATTTTTCATGAAACCTATGCGTGTGTAGTATCTATAGACAGGTCTTTAAAAATGATATAAGCGTTTCTAAAACCACTTTTTCATAAAGTCAATCGTTTAAAAGATATTAGCTTCCAAAGTGGTAAAATGTGTGTGTGTCCCCACCCCCTCTAGCTTCTATAATAATGGAGTGAAAAATCAAAAAAATATATATGTCTGTAGATCTTAATGTAAACTTTCAACCAAAATGGTTTGAACGAAATCGGGTCAGCAGTTTTTGAGATACAGCATATTTTCTAAAACCGCAAATATAACTTTGTAATTCATACAAACACTATGAAAAACAAAGTTATTTAGCGTAGTTGTAAAAATGTTAATAAGCTAGTTTTAAGAAATTTTCAAGGTTTTTTTTATTCGTCAAATAAATATACCTACATATTATATTATATTATTTTAGTTACTACGGAACCCTTCATGGGCAAGTCTGACTCGCACTTGGCCAATTTTTTATTATGTGAATTCGAGAAGACTGTAGACTCACTTTGTGAAATTGTCTACATTGTCCCCTAATACCTATTAACACTGCAGTCCATACAGAAACATCGTAAAAATCAATCAATCAATGGAACTCCTGACGCACGGACACACAAACCGATCTACCTGCCCAGTAAGCACCGTAAACACTACCAGTAAATTAACTATAAATACTTTTATGTGGTTTTTACGACATTTTTCCGGTAAACCAAACTAAAGTAACATTTTACGACTTTTCACCCATTGACGACTATTTATTTTATATTGTACTATTTCATGTTTAGGATTCTAGCCGTATATGTTGAAAATATATGCGACAATCTCAAAAAATCCCTTTTATTTTAAACTAACTTCTACCTGCAGCTTCGCTCGTGTGAAAGCGTGATATATGTATGATAAGCTCCAGAGCCTTGAACATCGACGACGAGTTGCCTGTCTATCGGTTTCCTATCGGTTACATTTCGGGGAGTGTGCGATAGAATTACACAATCTAATTCCGCCAAGCCCGTTCCACCATCGGACTACGAGACAAACGGCGAAGCGCCATAATTACATGGTGGATATCCCACCCATACGCACAAAACGTTTTGAGAATGCCTTCATTGTGCGTACGGCTAAGGACTGGAATTCCCGGTAGCTATAACCTAGGAATCTTTAAATCAAGAGTGAATAGGTTACTTTTAGGTAAGCGTGCTCCATCTCCGATGAGTCAAACGCGAACCTATTTTCAATTTAAAATAAATGTCGGTCTACAGATTGTACTTCGAAAAGCATGCGCAGGAGCTCCATGACCTGATTCCTCCAACTCCCTTTCAATACTAGTCTAGCAGACGTAATGTAGGGTACCATCCTCACTTGGTCAATATACCGCCTTGTCGTATAAACGCTCCTCTTCTACATTTATTGTGCGCACGATCAAGGTTTGGAACTCTCTGCCCGCTTCTGTGTTCTCTCCCACTTATGACCCGACTGCCTCCAAAGCAAGATTAAACAGGCATCTTCTGGGCTTGCTCGTCCCATCATAGACCTCATCCATCGCTTACCATCAGGCGAGATCGAGGAGTGGGCTCAACAGTAATAAAAAAAAATGCTTGGCACTACATTCAGTCTTGATTTAGGGGAATTGGTTCATTCAAATTTATTAATTTAAAGTTACTGATGCTGATTCCCAAACTAAGCTAGAGCTTGTATTTTGGAAAACAGTGTTACAGTCATTACATATGATACTAATGACGACAGAAGAGAAGAATATATATGTAGTTCTGTAAACAAAGAAGCATATATCATAGCCCAAAGTCTAATTTATCTTTACTTAATTTCATCAAAATCGCTTTTGTAGTTTAGATGTGAAAGCGCAACAGAAAGATACAGGTTACTTTCGCATATAGGTACAACGTGTAATTTAATGGGTATACATACCAAGTACACGGCTTCTTTGGATGATAACAAACAATATGACAAGGGTTTTGTAATGCTATGTCAACACGTGTGGAACTTATTAGAAATTTCAATACATTGATACCAGAGACCGAAATTTTCAAATTAAGAAGGACGAACAGAATTATCATGTTATTGGCAAGTAACGTGAAAGTTATTGACCCTTGTAGTGCTGTGACACGTTTGTTATGATTGGTATTCAATAAACATATGAAACCGATAATTTGGTATCAATTCTTTGAGTCACTTAGTTTTAGCTGAAACCGTGCATAGAGAATCCATACCAGATGTTGTCTTCAGCCCTTTTGGATAGATATGGGGTTTCCGTTACACGTTGTATTTTTCTGTAAACAAAGAAGCATATATCCTACCCCAAAGTCTAATTTATCTTTACTAAATTTCATCAAAATCGCTTTTGTAGTTTACATGTAAGTTACGTGATGTTACATGAAAGCGTAACAGACAGATACAGGTTACTTTCGCATATACAACGTGTAATTTAAAGGGTATATACAAAAGGTATAAGGTAAAGGTATAAGGGTTTATAGGGTATGCCAAAGAAACCGTGCACTCGGTAGAGTGCACGGTTTCTTTGGATGATAACAAATGATATGGCAAGGGTTTTCTAATCCTATGTCTACATGTGTGCAGCATATTAGAAATTTCAATACATTGATACCAGAGACCGAATTTTTCAAATTAAGAAGAACGAAGAGAATTAACGGTTTATTGGCAAGTGACGTGGAAAGTGATGACCCTCATAGTGCTGTGACACGTTTGTTATTACTGGTATTCAAGAAACATATGAAACCAATAATTTGGGGTCAATTCTGTGAGTCAGTTATTTTGTGCTGAAACTGTGCATAGAGACTCCATACCAGAGATGTTGTCTTCAGCCCTTTTAGATAGATATGGGGTTTCCGTTACACGTTGTATAATACTAGCTCGGCCTGTGACTTCGTTCGCATGGGCATCGATATTATGTACCTACACAGTGTTTTTCGCATAAATCCCGAGTCGGTAGGCAAAGTAGAAGCCTAAATGCAATTTCAGGATTTCAATTATCTTGCCGGGATTGCGGGAATATTGTAACGAGATACCACGGCCCCGGAAAGTAAGATAGATAGAATATACTTTATTGTACACCAACAATTGAGTCACACTTAAATAACAATATTGTAAAAAAATTGCTTACAATGGCGGTCTTATCGCTGAGAGCGTTATCTTCCAGACAACCTTTGGAAGGACTTTACGGGCTTTAATTAAAATGGGAAGGGCTAAATTAGTGTACCTACTACTTTACAAACACATATTCATCAAAACAGAAAAACTAACTAAATATAATTATATATACAGTATATTAACTAACAGAGGGCGTTCCCGTTAACCCGCAATAGCATCCATACATGCTAAAAAAAATATTACCGTTCGAAGACAAAATGTTTTTATTTATTTTTTAATATCTAAATATTCACTAAAAATGTTAAATTGATACGTAAAAGAAACACTCTGTACACGCGTACTTGAAGGACGGCAACGACGCAATTTATTTACGAATGACGGGCCGCGTGTGCGGCGATCTAATTGATGTGCTTATACTATTCGGGTTAACGGGAACGCCCTCTGTTAGTTAACATACTGTATATAAATACAATACATAAGTAAATAACATATATAAATATATAATGTGTTCTTTAACATCGTATGGTTATTTTGGAAAACCACAGCTGGGTTATAGCATTCTCTCTAAGTGTGGGAATGGGCCGTATTCTATCACGCGGTCCAGTGCGGATTGCTGGATGTCATATGTCCAACAATATTCGATCCTAGAAACCGACATGTTCATGACTTCCTCACCATGTTTACCTTCACAAATTTGAGAGTAGTCCTAAAAGCAGGACCCTTGGTGCATACAGAAGAAATGATAACACCAATCTAGGAATTGGAAAATCTCTCCAAACCGAACGCTATTTCCAAGCGATCGTTTAACTACAGGTATTTCACAAAGCTAGCTCATCTGAAACGAGAACTGGGTCACCTGAAAATAATTACATTTATTCGCACTTCGCCTTAAACCGTCTGTCTTGTACTGTCGGTTTACAAAAATGAAATATGCTTTACAAAATGTATTTAATTTTACTGCGGAGACCTGTATTTGACGGGTTACACGAGTGATTTACTGTCTTGCGTGTGTTGCCGAAGAAGGTAGCACAGAGTAGTATCCATTTTATTTGTAAACTAGCTTTTGCCCACGGTTTCACTCGCGTGTTAAGTTTTGCATCAATTTTTATGTTGCCCAGACTTAATAGCTATGTAACAATTTATAAAAGTTTCATTCAAATCCTCCTGGTAGTTTAGGAGATTAGCGTGTACAAAGAGATCAACAGACAGACTTTTAACCCCCTTCTATCATTTTTTTTTTGTAAATATATTCAACGTACATACACACTTTTTACTGTTTTATTATAAGTATATTGATATAGAGTCTTAGTCATAGTAATGACTAAGACTGAGTGACTAATAGCGCTACATCACTCGTAACACGAGAAACGAGCCAATGCCCTTTCAGAAACGTTTTGCTAGCCTAAAATAAATCTTTTTGGTACGAGTCCGTACATTCGTTTTCGGCAATTGATTTGTGCCTGAGTAGGTCGAAAAATGTATCATGAAAACTTACCACAGGTTGTAAAAGTTTTTATTTCTAAATTCAATCTATGGTCATCTCGTTATATACGTAACATTAACAAAACAGAGGTAAGGTAAGACTGTAGATATTTATAAAATGTTGCCGACTGTTGCTCAACAATCGTCTATTTTAGTTGCCCGTGTGTTGGTCGTTAGATCGTTTATACCGATAGCATTTTCGGAGGCTCAAGCTTTCAATTTAATAACATTTTGTATTGATACCGGCTACGGATTTAGGTCGTATTCTAGAATATCTGAAAACTCTGTTTCGGTAATAACACTTCTAAAAAATATTATAACTCGCTCCTACTTACCAGTAGTTTGTAAAGTAAGTTGTTTTACGTGAATATAGAATTATGGAAATCAAATTGACTTTGCATGTATATGATTTCATGAGGAGAATTCCCTCCAAGCACGGTAAGGAATTCTTGTAATCGGATGTTTTTTTTATATTATATTTGTTTTTATATTTCATAATATGTAAAGTTATTATGTTTATTAGAGCGTAGGTAAGGTTTTCATTACTAATTTAAAAGATAAGTTTAATATAAATCTATAAGTATTATTAATATTATAAAGTGGAAAAGTTTGTTTGTTTGTTTGAACGCCCTAATCTTTGAAAGTACTGGGTGGATTTGGATGCAATTTGGTATGAAAGTAGTTTGATGCTTGAGGAAGGTTTACATACTACTTTTTACCCGACTGCAAAAAAGGAGGGTTATATTTTTTCTTGATAAAATCCACAGGAACTAATCCCCGCACAGCGTCTAGTTATAAATATTCCAATGCTACATTTGAAATGAAATGAAATGAAATATTTATTTTGTAAATTGGTTATAAATAACACTTTTACACGTCATGTTTTTTTGCGTGTTAAGTTTAGCTAGATGAGGCCGGTATTTCCTAACTGACTACTCTGAGAAGAAACACCGAAACAAACTCAGAGGTCATAGTCTCTTTTAAAGTCCAGACAATTTGTATTTGTATATGAGAAGCATGTAGGTTAATGTCTGTGGTATTTTTTTTGAGGAAATAACCACGCAAATTTGAGCGGACCTGTCCAGACAGTGCAAGCATTTGTCAGTTATCATGTAGCTCAACTTATAATTTAAGGAGCTCAACAATTTGACAAAAAAAAAAAAAAAAAAACCAAAGGAGATTCGCGTAGGCCATATTTAGCGGCGGATATGTCCAGAGATAAATATTTAGTATT
The DNA here is from genome assembly GCA_943138885.2 of Tholera decimalis. Classification (NCBI taxonomy): domain Eukaryota; kingdom Metazoa; phylum Arthropoda; class Insecta; order Lepidoptera; family Noctuidae; genus Tholera; species Tholera decimalis. Next base: position 9,427,878 of record OW964571.2, read on the forward strand.
GTAATAACATTTTCCATACCATATCTGATGACTAAATATATCTGTCTTACGAAAATTCATATCTAATAGGAAGTTATGCAACATGCAACAAACAACTGGTAACGCAATAAAATAGACTATTATTATTCTTTATATCTTAATTTGTAGCGTCTACGAAAACCCCTTTTCTACGTTACTCTTTTCAAATCATAATGAATTTTTACAATGGTTCTATAATACATATACATGTATTCAGGAAGCGTTGCAAAAAAAAATGCTGAAAATTGTAGTTATTGTGAACCAACCGTGCGAATTATTGTAGACCTAAAATTCTCTAGTAAATTACTTTAGCGTCTAGATACTAAAGTAATTTCTAAAAAGTAAAATAGGGTTAGCCCTCTGCTAGTTAAAGCTGCGCGGCGTATGCGAGTAAAGCTCCCAGTAGGCAAGATTTTTGCGTCCTCTTCAAGAATAATCGTCATAATATGCTAGTTTACATAAAACCATTATGAATTAAATATATAAACATTCCTCAGAAATTATACAATCTATTGGTGAAAACCATACAAAAATTCGTTTGTTCGAGTTTACGTAGCGGGATGCTTAATTTTAAAATAAGACCAAAAATAAAAAATAAAATCATTTATTGCAGACACGTAGACCCATATAAAAATAAATAATAATTATTTTGAATGCCATTCAATAAATAATGTACAAATTATACTAAATTAAATTTCAATTATATTAAAAAAGAAAGAAAAAGCAAAATCTATTAATTACCTAATCAGCAGAAATATTAACAACCGTATACTACAAAGAACGAATTAACTTCATAAATGGCTCTCAATATTATTGAATCATGAACACATAATATTATATGTAAGGATTTGCAACAAATAAATAATAACTTTTATCATTAACAGCAAACGATCCTAACATATATAATTGTCGCACCCAACTTTACCCTTATAAAAAATAATTTGCATAAATCCCGAGCATCTTCAATCCTTACTTAACAATGCCAGCTTTAGATAACTAAAAGTGAAAAATCTTACTGAGAAATAAACGTAAGGTTTCAGCAAATGAAATCAACGAGAATCCTCTAGAGGAGGACAGATTAAACTTTTCAGTTTCCTGTCGGGTTTAAAAATGCTACGGCGCAAATATGCACTCGTTTTCAACTCTATTCATTCTTCCCACCAGGGGTTTGCTGCAGAACTGTTGTTTTAAACTGAATTTATTATAGAAGTAAGTCAAATGAGGTTCAACTTTTATTTCAAAATTCAAAATTTAATCTTTTGTTATGAAGTGAGAGCAGTTTTATTATGAAGTGTTTAAATATTAACAGCGTGCACGGAATCACCGAAATACGGAAAAGAACCCTCGGGTCATTAAATTCCCTTACAGATATCCTGAATAGACCGAAAGACCTGATCTGCTTCTGGAGGGAGGTTGGCTGGATGGAGTGACGGCCGACACGGCTCACGCACAATGGTCTCGTGCAGAGACTAAGTGTGGAAACCATACTATAGAAGAAGAAGAATATTAACAGCCATGAAGAGAATGAGGTTGGATCCGTGCAGTCCCACTTCATTCAAGGTTAAGCAATACTTGACGAGGTCGGTTTGTGGGTGGAATTGATGAGTCCGTAAATGGGTAATCATTTTAAGCTCCTTGTTCTAAGTTGAGCTATACGTCATCTGACAAATGTTTGCACTGTGTGGACAGGCCCACTCATATCTGTGAGCATCCTTCTTCAAAAGATCGCCTCAGACTGAAACCTACAAGGTTCCCATATAATTAAACCAGTATAGATTGTATGGACTTTAAAAGAGACGGACACCTAAGTTTGTTTCGGTGTTTCTTCTCAGGGTAGTCAGTTAGGAAACACCTGCCTCATCTAGTTAATATTTACGAAAAAAAATTACGCGTAAAATTGTTATTTAATAACCAATTTGCAAAATAAAGATCATTTAACATATCATATATCATCATTTAACATATCATCATTTAACATTTAACATATCATCATTTAACATTTAACACATCGAGTTTCCTCTGTGCTTCGGAAAGCACGTTAAGCCGTTGGTCACGACTGATATTTGTTTCTTTGACAGCCGTTTTAGGTAATCAGAAGCCAGAACATCTGACACTGACCAAGAGGTATCGTGTTATCCAGCATAGTGGTTGTCGAGGTCAGATATGCAGTCTCTCCATGTCAAACACTAGTACTTAGCTGCATCTGACTAAACTTAAAACCGATCCTAATCTAGTCGGGAAAGGGCTAAACAGAATAAAATACTTGAATCTCATCCTAATAAAACAAGCTACTACTTTTATTCCTTCTCTGTCCATGCTGTAGGATTTTGGAATTCACATCCGCCTAGCATTCGTGATTTGAAAACAATATCTTTATTCAAATGTCGATCAAAAGAGCATTTTACCTTTTCTCTTAACTGTGTTAATTATTTATGTATATATTTACATAATACGTATATATATTCTAACATTATGAATTTATTTAAGTACTAGTAGTCACACGGGGCTTTGCTCCCGTGGATTCTATCACGGTAAAAACATAACTCTCCTTTTTTGCAGTCGCGTAAAAAGTAGCCTATAACCTTCCTCAAGCTTCAAGCTACTTCCATACCAAATAGCATCCAAATCCACCCAGTACTTTCGAAGATTAGCGCGTTCAAGCAAACAAACAAACGAACTTTTCCGCTTTATAATATTAGTATAGATATGTTATTTTTGTTGCATTATAAGTATGTGTAGGTATATTTAATATTTTAGTTTTAGACTTCACATATTCATATTTATTTCTCTTCTTGTTCTCACACACTATTGTCTACATTTCTTTTTCACTTCTCCTTTCGCAGGTCTACTGGAAGAAATTTCTTAAGAAATAAGCAATACCTTTGTACTCAAATATTATAATTATGTTGTATCTTAATGTATTTTACTGTGTGTACATACATAAAAAAATAAATAAAAAATACAATCTTTTATAAATATATAACATCAGATGAATCTCTAAACCTTAACCAATGATACTCGGATTGCGAATATTGTACCGACATAAGTAAAATAATCGACAAATTTGGATCATGACTAACGTGACCAGACGTCCCGTTTTGAACGGGACTGTCCCTTTTTATAATTACGAGTCCCGGTGTCCCCGCAATGATCTCTGGGACGCAAAATTGTCCCGTTTTCTGAGACCGCGTCAACGGACTCATCGGTCGATGCGAATATAGCCGAGAATGGCCAAGACGTCGTCGCTCGCGCTTTGTTGACTATTTATTTGACAGATTTTTCGTTCGCCCACTTACACGATATTTGTTTTGTTGTTGTTACGTGTTTTTTACGTAGTTTATATTTGACATTAACATTCATATCTGGAGTGAGGCTATCAAGAGGCACGGGGAAGAACTTGCTGTTTCCCTTGACATCTCCAAGGCCTTTGACAGGGTCTGGCACGATAGCCTTATTGCTGAGCTTCCTTCTTTCGGTTTACCCACTCAACTTTGCGTTTGGATTGAAGACTTCCTGAAGGATCGGTCCATTCGAGTGGTCATTGATGGCTGCTCGTCTGGCCAATTGGCAATTAATGCCGGGGTCCCTCAGGGTTCTGTTCTCTCAGCAACTTTATTCTTGCTGCACATTAACGATCTGCGCCCAGTACCTTTGGGTATGCAGACGACAGCACAGTTTCTGAGAGATATGTGTCCAGCGCGTGAGCTGGTGAGTCACAGATCCAGTCTCTCCGTGAGGACATGGTTGGGCGCTTGAACTTGACCTTGAAGGCTGTCTCCGAATCCCCATTCGGAGATGCCAACCTGGTCAAGTTTAATGCAGCTAAGACCCAGGCGTGTCTCTTCTGCGCAAAAAGGAGTCAATTCGAACCAGCTCCTACTTTCCGTGGTGTAATCGTGCCGATAACCGATCATATTGAGCTTCTTGGGGTGACTCTAACTTCCACACTCAATTTTGGACCGTTTATCGAGGCTAAGGCTCAGTTAGCATCAAAAAAGTTGGGAATCCTAGCCAAGGTAAGACGGTACTTCACACCGGAACAGCTGCTCAATTTGTATCAAGCCCAGGTTCGGACGTGTATGGAATACTGCTCTCATCTTTGGGATGGATCTGCGAAATACCAACTGGACGCGCTTGAGTCTATCGAGAAGCGGGCCAAGAGACTCATTGGCAACGATGCACTGGTCGAGTCAAAGCTCCAGAGCCTTGAACACCGACGGCGAGTTGCAAGTCTATCGGTTTTCTATCGGTTACATTTCGGGGAGTGTGCGATGGAATTACACAATCTAATTCCGCCAAGCCCGTTCCATCATCAGACTACGAGACAAACGGCGAAGCGCTATCGTTACATGGTGGACATCCCACCCATACGCACAAAACGTTTTGGGAATACCTTCATTGTGCGTACGGCTAAGGAGTGGAATTCCCTGCCGGAGTCTGTGTTTCCCGACAGCTACAACCTAGGAGTCTTTAAGTCCAGAGTGAATAGGTTACTTTTAGGTAAGCGTGCTCCATCTTCGATCACATCATCACTTACATAGGTGAGATAGTGGTCAAACTCGAACCTATTTTAAATAAAAAAAAAATAAAAAAATGAAAAATGTCCCCTGTTACTAAAAAACTTTTTTGAAGATTCCACATCCAAACTGTGGCTTTATTTTTTACACGCTCAGTCAACAAGTTTTCATCAAGCTGTATTGAAACTTGAAGGTTAGACTACTACTACTCTTACCATAGAAATGTAGATATTTTATTGGGCTGATTTAAAAAAGGTCCCCACATGGGAAATTGTTCAAAAATTGTAGACGTCTGAGAAAACCCAGTTACAAATTTCAGTTCTAACGGCGATGTTGATAATTAAGGTGAATATACAAAAAAAAGTGCTAAGAATTTCATTCTTACTTAAAATCATCACCAGCTATATTAAAACATATTTGTTCATCTTTCGTAACTTTTAAGCTAACTGACTATTCCTAAATAAAAAACTCAAAAAAAAAAATTTTTTTTTCATGCTAACCTTTTAATTGACCTTAATAAACCAATGTCCCGTTTTGACACAAAAAATAAATGGTCACGTTAATCATGACCCACTTTAACGATAAATCGTTTGAAAGCGTCAAAACAACAAAGACTTCCCTCCTTTACTGTGCATGCCGAACTTAAGACGTTTTAAATACTAAACAAGCAACAACAACGGGTAGGATTAATTAGGTCGTAGGTAACCATGGAAATGTATGTTTACGCGAATGTTGACCTAATTAACGTATATACTTAATAATTGTATTTGAATGTCTGCAAGAAATTAAGCTGAGTTGATTGTACCTACACAATATAACTTTCCAATAAAACAAGAATTCTCCTTAAAACAACAATAAATCGTTATTAATTTTCTTCCGGTGTGTACAAAGATGAATATTACCAATTTAAAGTTAATTGTGTTCACGTTGCCTCCATGTTGACGTCGTTTGCCGCCATTTTACCGCAGTTTGCCGCCATTTCACCTCAGTTTGCCACCGTTTACCCGCTGTGAGATGTACTCGTTATTTGTAAAACAAGTTTATTTACTCGTGGGAAACAATATGGAGCTGCCAAATAGAAATAAATGTCTCGGTTCTAAACACAAATATTTTAGAAATAACATGACTGATATTGTTTGTTTCATGTATTTACATAAATTATGAGATAGGACCGCTCATTGTATCACCCTTTTTAGTTGTTAAGTCCTTATTTGTTTTACTGTTATGGTGTACAATAAAGAATATATCTATCTATCTAATCAGATAGCATATAAACTAGTTTGGGTAAGAACATTGATATATTAAAAGGAGGAAGATACGGTACTAGACACAGCGTTTGGTCCTACAAAACTAAGTGATTGCCCGTAGTTGGCGGGCGCTCACTCTCAGTCGCGTACGGAACGTTGTTGATCACACAGCTCAAGAAATTCTCGTCTCTTCGTGTTTTTAGGGGTTTTTTTTGGAATAAATACGCATCAAAATGACTTCTTGTGTAGCTATACAGTGTTTTAATTACACCAGGAAGAAAAATAAGAGACATGGGTCATGGGATCACTTATTACGTACTTACCTAATACATGCAATCTTATTTCATTCATAAGCGCAAACATTCGGCAGCTGAGGCGATTTCGCTCGCACTACAGTGCCGTCTCCTATCTCTATCCTTGTCTAACGGTAATTGTAGGTTTGGGACTGATGACGACACTGAATACAAATGTGTGAGTTACTGTGCATGTATTCGTGCGCCAAGCCCAGGTTTACTGATTGCGATGTTAGAGAGTAACATATCTTCCTCCTTTTAATACATCAATGGGTAAGAATGAGATATTATGATATAGGTAGGTAGATACTCAAACAGTGAGTCACTCTTCGTAATTAAAAAAGACGCAAAAGCAGCACAACATTCTAGTCTCCTCCCACAAACTATTCAGTTCGTTGAGGTACTTTTATCCATTAAGTACTTAAATTTATTAGTAGGAAAAATCGAGGATCAAGATCATCCTCAACAAAGCCACTATATAAAGGGTCCTTTATATAAATATCTATCCCAGTCCCATCGCATCTTATTATAGTTGCATTACGTAATACAAGATATAGGTGATTTCAAAATAGTATCTTTTTAAACACTTGAGAATTGATACTCCTATTTATAACTTACAATTTTACAAATAAAATTGAAGTTTCTTTCAATGATATCAAAATAAAGTGCTTTTAGTTATTTACATGATACTAAAACATTAACAACGTTTGCTTATCCTTATAACATTACTTGAGTGGAACTTCTGAAAAACGACTCACTCTTTTACATTACATTCAATACTTTCACTATCGCAGGAAAACGCCATGAAAACTTAGAAAAGAAACTAAAATTTGAAAGAGCCTACACTAGCCTTGTAACTGGGTTCAGTAACGCCCAAACTTCATTAAAATAGCTTTTAAGGCGTTCCCTTTATAGAATAATTCATTTTTTTGTCGGCTACTCCGAATTCGTATTTCTAGCAAGCTTTTTATGGTCTAATAATTGATTGTTGTGACTTCTTTCACGTGGAAATTAAGCATTTTTTCCTTGAAATAGAAAATAAGTGTTTTATCCAAATCTCTTAAGCCATTGTGTGATTGAATCACAAGCAATCATTCACATTTTCTACACAACCATATCGGTACTAACAAGTACCAACACTATATATTTATATCTATAAAAGTTTTACGAATTAACATTTAAAACCGTATGTTTTGTTAGAATTAATAGTACGGTATTTACAAATATAGTTCGTTGGATATTTATCCACACTAAGCAGCTCACCCATTTCCTGGAAAACGTCTGCATCGGAGAGCAGAATACATAATTACTCGTTCAGTTGATAAGGGTTAAATTGTTCAAGAGTGTCTGGGGACAATAGCCCTTATGTGCGTGACAGGTAAGACCAAATCTCACCAACTTTTGTAAAGGTCTTAGGTGTATTGTCGACCGCGAAGAGGGACTTTATAAGAATAAAATTTGGGTAACGGTAATGTTTTGTACGCCTTCTTACTTTTCGCCCTCATCCTAGGGATAAAGCCTACCCAAAAACCTTTCTTCGTGTTTTTTTTTTTTCGCCCTATCCGGCTTATAAGGGACGGACACGTGTAAAAAATCAACGTCTGACAGAATCGGGCTATCTAAAATATTGTTAAAATTGGGCTTTTTAGTGTGGCCCTGAGACATGTATTATGTAAACTTAGTAATTGAAATATAATTTCGTTACTATTATGTACTGTGCGTATTTTATGTATACAGGGTGGCAGAAACATCGATACACAAACGCTTACCATGGATTCAGTACATGATTCTGGACCCTCCTGCGTTGAAATTTTTCGTCGGCTTTTTCTAAATTTTTCATGTTTTTTGTGCTATTTTGTACTGAAAAATGTATAAAATCATTGTTTCTATCTAACCCAATCAGATTTTAATTAAAAATTATAATTCACTTGTTTCACTTAAAACAGTTATGTAAATAAAACTCGAAAGGGCTACCTGATCACCTGTTTTGTAAGAGTTCATTTGCGAGGTCAACACAGCTGATCAGGTAGCCCTTTCGAATTTATTTATTTATTTATGTACACACATGACACTTATAAAGGAAAAAATTAAATACAGACAAAAGAGCACAAAGGTGCTGCTTATTTCCTAAGAAATTTCTTCCAGCAGTCCTGCGACAGGAGAGTTGAAGAGGAGATGATAGACACAGTGTGTATAAATACTAATTACGATATAAAACTTACTTAGCTATAAAATTAAATTAAAATGATATATTTAATAAATATATACATACATAGAATTAAAATACATGCTATAAAAATATATACCTATAATAAATATATAAAATTACGGGATGTTAGATAGGTAATGATCTTTGACCTGCTTTTTGAAAATAGTAATGGATTTAGCTTCGCGGATTTTAGCGGGAAGTGAGTTCCACAGTCGTACTGTATGAAAGGAGAAGGAGTGGGAATAGAAACAGGTTTTTTGGGATGGGAAATTGAGATGGAGTTTAAGGTGGGATCTACAAAGGGCATCAGTAGGACGAGTGAATGAAAAACGATCGCGCAGGTAGCTAGGATATGCAGGATTGAATAGGATGTTGTACAGAAGGAATAATATTCGAGTGTTCCTGCGAAGACGGATAGGGAGCCACTTGAGATCCTTGCGAAACTGAGAGACATTAAGTGAAACAAGAGAATTTACTATTTTATTCAATTCAAAATTTCAATGCAAGCGGTTCCAGAATCATGTACTGAATGCGGTTGCGCGTCGATGTCTCTGCCACCCTGTATTAAATACTAGCATATTTCCCGCGACTTTATCTGCGTGGATAAAAAAATATTTTTAGCATACATAAATAATACAACTTACTACTAATAAACAAAAATAGTATTGGATCATTTGCTTGGAAAATTACTTTCTACAAACAAACTCATTAACAAAATTTACCGCTTTATGAATAAGTATAGACTAAAGACATCTTTTGTTCACATGCGAAAATTCATGCAAAATACTAGTACTTTGCTGCATCCTAACATACATAGTTGGGAAAAGGCTAAACAGATGATGATGAGGTTGCACAGACGTATAGGGCTATACAAAGTACCTTCTCTCCATTTATTAATGTAGGTATGCGATCACCAAAATTGAGAAATATAAAGAAATAGCAGTCGCGCTTCGCTCCCGTAGACTTTATTACGATAAAAACATTACCCTTTTTTTGCAGTCGGGTAAAATCCCTGTTCGGTCCGACGTGAAACAGAACGCACCTTTTGGCTAGCAACATCAATTATCTGTGGGCTTGACATAACTTTGACTTGACAGATTGACTTTGCTTCCTTGTTGAAAAATGTCGGTCATGGGACCCTGTTGAGATAATTATAATTGGTAAAATATCGTTTGGAATCGCCTGTTGAAACCGATAATTGGGTCGCGAGTTAACTATTGTTTGAAGTTGTAATTCCCATTTGACGAAAACCCCGGGATATTTTGGATTTATCGCCGTATTGCCTCACCGCGTGGCACGCGCATTTGTTGGAAAAATTAGTGATAAATAGCTTCAATCCGGTGCGAGTTTGGGCTGTGATGCTGAGCAGGACCGCGCCATCTGGAGACTGGCGCCTTGTGAACGTTCTAGAACACGTGACTTACATCACACTTTTCACTTACTCACCTCATATTACATACATACTAAACTTGGGCGTGACCTAGGAAGGTCGAAGTTGGCGAACCCAGCACAGAAGGTTAGTGGTACCGATTATTTATTTGAATATATTGTTGTAGGCCGAAGAGCCTGTTGTAAGTTTATTGTTCATTGAAAGCAACGTTAAGCTCCACGAACCGTGGACAGTTTCGGACACACCAGTATCGTTGCGCTGGCCTATTGTAGTCTAGTTCAAACAAACAAACTTTTTCGCTTTATAATATTAGTATAGATTATCATTTACCCACGTTTTTGTTTTAAAAAAATATCCTATATGTTAGCCCATATGTGTATCAACTTGCGTCCTAAACGCCTAAGCCATTTTTGTTTCATTAAAACACAAATAAACTGACATAAGACCTTCACATTTATAAAATTAATATGACGTCGTCAATTAACATTTTGGTAGCGTTTGTCAATCGCATGTAATAATAATATGACGTTTTAGTAATAGCCTTTGCTAAGCTACTGTCAAAATATCACATATCTTACACCTCAGGTCTGCTTCTCGGCCTCAAGAGAACTCACATATGAACCTACACGCTTTCCAAGTAACCGCAAATATTGTAATGCATACAATGCATTACAATATTTGCATTGTGACAATGAATGGCAATGCTGATTCTTTGACCAAAAAAACTTTTTTGCAAAAAATAAAACTGACTTCCATATCAAAACACTACAAAGACAAAAATAATTTTAATTTCGGTAGGCGGTGTTATTGGTTTTGTATTTTCTTTTTTTTTCACACCGCCTTCCGAAATTAAAATTATTTTTGACTTTGTAGTGTTTTGATATGGAAGTCGGTTTTATTTTTTGCAAAAAAGTTTTTATTTTTGCGCTTTTTAGTGGGTCAGTTTATAATTAATCTAGTCACAAAAGCCAAAATGTCAACTACTTATCACCTTCACCAGCAGAGTAAACGAAAAGGTCATCAATGTAAATATATTTTTCAGATTTTTGTCTATTTTTCAGAAACGGCTTGTCCGATTTCGATAAAATTTTCATGGGACCATTTAAAAAGTATATCCTTTCCAACAAAAATTATTTTTTTCAAATCGGTTAGCAAGCGACGGAGCTATGCCCGAACAAACATAAAAAAAAAAAAAAAAAACAAACATCCGAATTGAGAACCTCCTCCTTTTTTAGAAGTCGGTTAAAAAACTAAAGAGTCGACAAATCGGATACTGATTTCAACTGCAAACAGCTCAAAGATATAACTTCCTGTAAGACATAAATATAATTAGCTTGAAACACGCTCCCTGCAAGGACACATATATATTTTTTTTTTTTTTCTTATTACCGATGGGCCCACTCTTGACCTCGATCTCGCCTGACGGTAAGCGATAGATGAGGTCTAAGATGGGACGAGCGAGCCCAGAAGATGCCTGTTTACTCGTGCTTTAAAGGCTGAAAGGTCATAAGTGGCAGGGAACACAGAAGCCGACAGAGAATTCCACAGCTTGGCTGTGCGCACAATAAATGTGGAGGAGAAGCGCTTGGTACGACAAGACGGTATATCAACCAAGTGAAGGTGGTATCCAGCCGTGCGTCTGGTAGACCGGTAGTAAAAGGGAGATGGAGCAATTAGGTCATGGAGCTCCTCGAAGTACAATCTGTAGAAAACCGACAGGCGAGCAACGGTTCGCCGATGAGCCAGGCTATGAAGCTTGTCCACCAGCACCTCGTCGCCTATAAGCCTTTTAGCTCTGCGCTCGATCGAGTCCAATGCAGCCCACTCCATTCTATGATCAGTCTACTCTATCAGAGGGAATGAGCCGCAATCCAACACACGGAGCTAGTGTGGGTTGTTAGATATCGCATATCTTCCGATTTTTCGGCCCTAGGACATGTTCCTGATTTCTAGTATATAAGCGTCAATAGCCATTAGGCACCTTATCCATTAGGATAAGGTGTCGGACTTGTGAACGAGGAGGTCACGAGTTTGAACCCCATCCATTACACTATAGCCGTGAACCCACTCCAGACACAAGTTAGTTGTAGGGGTTATCAAGATTGCTAGTAATTCTACCCACATTGCTAGCTTTTCTTTAAAAAAAAATAAAAGTATTTATAAAAATGTTAAATGTATAATTCTACATAATATAAGTACAGGAAACTTTCTGACTTAGATCCCGTGGCAATCCCTTAACCAATTTTACAAAAAGATGACTAAGTTAGTATCAAAATCAAACAAAGTCCCACCACAATTGCCGAATTATTGGAAAGCAACAAAATTGCCAATATTTCCTCTATTAAACTCATTAGGATCGCAATAAAAATTGTCGTAAATCCGAGCGGGCTGCCGACGAACGGAATATTTTATAGTCCATAAAGTATCACGGCTGAGTGGTATTCCAACCTGTACCCACACTAGTTTATGACTATTACACGAAAAATTGGAACAGACCTTTTTTTGGGTAAGTATTGGAGACAATGTATGATGTGAGTAAATACTCTTAATTATATAGACGTAAGCTTATGTCTCTGGTACCTAAAACACGGTTAAATCTTACTTTGGGTACCAATGTACCTTTTCTTGCCAATCGGCCTTCAAAGCAAGAGTATATAGGCATTTTTTGGGCTCGCTCGTCCCATCGTAGACCTCAGTTATCGCTTACCATAAGGCAAGATCGAGATCAAGGGTCGGGCTCATCCGTAATAAAAAAATAAATCAACAAGTTTCGTTTACATATATATCTACAAATATGTTGTCTCATTAACTACCTACGTAATGTAATTTACTTAAATTCAAGAAATATTCTGTAATGTGACGAAAAAATTAGAATAAACATTCAACGTAAGAGTGTCTAACCATTGGTCAGTGAGCCGTTTACACGTCCGCGAAGTGTCGAAAAATATTAATTACCCTATTAAGTCTGTTGTATAACTAGGGGAAAAATAATAATAATAGAAATAAAAATAATTAGAATTGTCATCGTACTACTAAGAGTTTAGCCGAGTAGGTTTGGTAGACCCTGTTGGAGCTACGTTTGCGCTTAGTGAAATCAGGGTCGAAGAACTGCTCAGCATATTTGATTAAAATTATATTCTGTAAGAAAGCGTGTCTTACCGAAGACATTTTAAATAGTGCGTGCAATTCTACGGCAGGGAAACTTATGGGTTTATAGGTCATGACCTTAAGCACCGATCTTCGTGCTCTCTCGAAACCTAGTAACAGTAATTTTCCAGCATTACCTCAGGCCGATATACAGTACTTGATAATAGAGTGTACAAAAGCAAAATATACAGTTCTAAGGGCAGAGAATTCAGTGGAACTTCTTAGGCTTTGAAACAAATTTAGCCTTACTTTTGATATTGCATGATTGAAAGCGAATGATGATCTTTACTTGGGAGTCTGAACACTATTTTATTTCTTACTATAATTCACTAGGCAGCTAAAACTTGCGGTGACGGCTAAACCGCTCGACCCATTTGGATGAACAGCTTGAAGATAAAAAACGAATACTTCAGGAAAATATCTACTGTTAATGAAGAATGTTACTAGGTATGCCAAATCGGTTGAAAGTTTGTTATAGTAAAGCTTGTATGTATAGAAATACACTAGTTTTGTTGTATTCAAAAATACCTATTAGTTTTGATTTTACAGGCATTTAAACTTACGATAAATATCGAGTCCCGCTAACAGTCACGTGACCGCATGTGACGTCAATTTACAACGCTCCGCTTAGATAGCAAGTCGAAATTGGTGGTTGTATTTGTACATTTCGACACAACACATGATTTCCTAGCATTTGGATTGGATATTTTTGAAAGTATTTATAATTTCTAATAAAACGACACCGTTCTGAGAGCGCGATCGGACTGAGCGAGTGTTGTGAGATGACGTCACACCGTCACGAGTCCGCGTGGCACGTATACTTCTATAAATCGGAAACTAATTGATGTATCGTAGTTATTCTTTCAGTAGCATTTTTATTTTTGGCAAAGAATATGGAGAGCTAATATTCAAAATTAGTTAATTTTCTTCATTCCGCCAAAAACTAGATTATCAATCTTGCATGCATTGTGCAGCACCAACCTCCCGCCCGCAAATACATATATGCAATTGCAGAAGGGATGCAATAAAACACATACCAGATGCAAGCAAACAACACTCGGACACGCGTTTCGCTCCTCCACGGAGCCCAGGCGATGTTAACTCGTCGACTGCTGCGCCGCGAACCCTTTGGTGGTTGTGGGAATGTTCTATGATAATTTCCTCCCGAAACAAAACATGGAGATAGATAAAAAACCCGGAATCAAATAAAGGCCGCTTTTTTCAAACGTCGACTACTAGGTAAAGGCCTAAAATAACACAAAAGTGTATATGAATGCTAGTAGTAATTAAAGAAATTCACGCTTTTTATTTTCTACAGGTATATAAAATATCTTATTTGAAAAACTGTTGCCCCAACCTACACATAAATGTTGCAGATGTAGGCGTTACTACAGTACCATTTATTCAAAACTCCCACACAATAATACTATGAAACTGTTTCTTAAAACCGCCCCAGCAGAGTTATCTCACTACTAACAGTACCAACATGTTTTAACAACAAAACTCTCAGGTTATTGACGGAAAAACCCGAAATAATCGTTTTCTTCACAACCTCAGGCATGAGGATCATCTTACTGGCGCGTGGGAAGTACAGTCACAGTCAAAATACATTCGACATCTTAATTTTTTTTTTCGGTGGTAAAATCATCTAATGATTTTTCCCGCTCTAGGTGGAGCGGAAGGGAGTGTCAGACTTCTACTCCCCTTAAGTTCCGGGGCTGCGGTATCTCGGTAGAACATTCCCGCTTTATTTAACATTCGTCACCTTAAATTCCGATTTAGTTTGCTCCGTTCACGTTAGAAACTATTTAACCGACTTAGTATTGTCACAATAATTATCTTGTCAAACGAAAACAAACTTGATATTATTATGTTTTCCCGCGTAAATCCCGATCCCGTGGGAATTCCGAGTGTAGATATGTGTTATTACAAGATGTCAAAAAAAAATGATTGTTACGACGTCACATTACAAATCTTTGAATTTCTCAGCTTTTCTCTACTATGATATACCTGTATTATACACATAAACCTTCCTCTTGAATCATTCTATCTATTGCTGAAAACTCAATTATAATCCGTAGGGGAGTTTAAAAGACCCAAACGTACAGACAGCGGGTGTGACTTTGTTTCATACTATGTAAAGATTATAATACCCTGTTATAAATTTGTTCGTTTGTAATGCAATTTATACTCTACTTAATAAAACATAGATTTGTGGAAAACCACGCATACGTCCACTCCCAGAACACCAAACAAACGAGCCTTATTTCGCTTAATTCTACATCAAACAGACCACATACGGTATTTGTTGAGACGCTTGCTACAAAAGCTACGTGAACGGATTAAACGAGAGACGTGGAGCCTCACCCGTGGTATCACCACACAACCTACCAGTTGCCTGATATTTCTCATACCATGGGAACGGATTACACATTTAACAAAACATATTATTATTATACCTAAAACTTTCCATATAATTGTAATTTTTTTAAAGAAAACTGGTAATGAGGGTAGAATTCATATGAATAGCAATCATGTTATCCCCTCCAATTAAGCTATATATGCTTGTGTGCGAAGTGGGATCGGCAATGGTGTAAAAGGTTCGAACTCACGGCCTCTCGATCACAAGTCCGACGCCTTAGCGATTGGGTTATTGACGGAAAATTTCCTTTTATGATTTCATATTATGTGTTTCAGAAGTTAAAAAATTATATAGATATAAATTTTATTCTTAAATTATTTTTATCTTTTATTTTACTTTTCAGCAGTGACTTACATTTAGTTTTTTTGAGCGCAAAGACTACCAAAACTATTGAAGCTTAACTCGTCTCGACTGTACTACAAGTCCCACGCTGTCTTGATTATTTACTACTCCAAAACTAACTGATATCGATAAACAAAAATGTCGGGTCGGGATCTTTTAAAAATAACTCTCTTTTTGTTTAGTAACTCTTAGGGTAGGTGGTAGAAACATAGGCTGGTTTTTATACGCCCACGCTACGTTTTCCAAAAACCTCTTCAGTGTATCTAGTGAAAACTGTGTAGATTGCAAAACAGTAGAAAGAGTACCATCAAATGACGTTTAAATTGTTAGAATACAAAAAAAAAACTGATTCCAAAAAAATGGCATAGGTTTTATTAAGATTTTATCAAATATAGTACACATAAAAATATTTAAAAAATTGGAAACAAAAGCAGATTTACACACACACACACACACAGAATCAGGATTTACGAGGATAAACCATCCCATGCGAACGAAGTCGCGAACAGAAGCTAGTAGTCTATATGTTGTTCTAGAACTCCCTCTATATTCTACACTAGCTTTTACCCGCGACTTCGTCCATGTGGGAGGTTTTTCCCGCGTAATTCCCAATCCTATGGGAATTCCGAGATAAAAACTATCCTATGTCCTTTCCAGGGTCCTAAACTATTCTCATGCCAAATTTCATTTAAATCGGTTTAGCCATTTAGGCGTGAAAAGGTAACATACAGACAGACAAAGTTACTTTCACATTTATAATATTAGTATGGATAGATTGTCCCTTCGGCGGCCTAGTGCTTTCAAGCGCGACTGCTGAGCAAGAGATTCGACTCCCCAGTCAGGAAAAAAGTGGTATTGGGTTTTTCTGTTCGGAATTTCTCGGTAGTAAGTAGCCCGGAGTTTGGAAGTTGATGGTGTGATAACCTACATGCCTTGGAAACCACGATAAGCTGTTTGTACTACGCCCTCCGGTCGTGTAGGATTGCCGTCTCATTTGACAATGAGAGTACAGGAACAGAGTGCACGTATACCACTCTCTGTTCACACTGCACTATAATATCTCCTGCGCAGATCGCTACTCAATTATGAAATTGGCCGCCGTGGCTGAAATCGGATAGGATAACTATTATTATATTCCAGTGAAATCAACAGACATGCAATATTATTAAAAAGTTTTTTTTTATTAAAAATAGGTTCGCGTTTGATCACCATCTCACCTGATGATAAGTGATGATGTGGTCGAAGATGGAGCACGCTTACCTAAAAGTAACCTATTCACTCTTGACTTAAAGAGTCCTAGGTTATAGCTATCGGTAAACACAGACTCCGGCAGGGAATTCCATTCCTTAGCCGTACGCACAATGAAGGTATTCCCAAAACGTTTTGTGCGTATGGGTGGGATGTCCACCATGTAACGATGGCGCTTCGCCGTTTGTCTCGTAGTCCGATGATGGAACGGGCTTGGCGGAATTAGACTATGTAATTCCATCGCACACTCCCCGAAATGTAACCGATAGAAAACCGATAGACTAGCAACTCTTCGTCGATGGTCAAGGCTCTGGAGCTTTGACTCGACCAGTGCATCGTTGCCAATGAGTCTCTTGGCCCGCTTCTCGATAGATTCAAGCGCGTCCAGTTGGTCGTGGTTTGGTTGGTGGTGGCTTATTTGTCGTTTGTATGTTAGGGTCACTTTCCGGTCTAATCAGGTACAGTCGAGTATTGGTGTTTTACATGGAGCGTCTGCCTATCTGACCTCCACAACCCAGTAACTGGGTAACACGATATCCCTTGGCTAGACCAGTGTCATATTTACTGGCTTCTGACTGCCCGTAACGACTGTCAAAGATGTTCAAATGACAGCCGGGAACGGTTTAACGTGCTTTCCGAGGCACGGGGGTATCACACCACTGACTCCGAGCTACCACTGAGATATTCCTCACATCCATCGAACCGGAGACTTCGTGCTGAGCACACGCGCTTGCAACCACTCGACCATCAAGACAGTTGATGTTAGTAAACTGATAAATCAAAAATTGTGAATAGCATCGTTATACTGTTGCAAGTCCAGCACAAAGGATATCAACCACTTTGTATGGCGTTTGAGCTTGAACATGAACATAAAAATATTGCACTATTTTTGATTTTATTGAGTGGCTTACAGTACAAAGAAAACATATAAATAAGAAGTTTTGTGTCAAATTGATTAATATAATACAAAAAAAAAACGGAACCTGGAAGGACCGATGCTCGCTAGGGCCACGGGGAATTTCTAAAAAGGATGTGTATATAGTCAGTAAAAGTCTAACACAGCCTCCCGGTTCACCCTAGAGCGAGAAAAGTAAATGGATGATTTATCAATTTAAATACTCCAACGGCCAGAGTGACGCCCGGTCTTCCAGAAAAACAGTTTAATGTTTTGAAGCTCTAGAATCGAAATATCAAATATCGATATTATTTTTTCTGGATTTTTATTTTGGAAACTCTAACTCAACGCACCCCGCACGCTGCACTGCAACTGTCACCATACACAAACAAAATAATCAAGTAATATTATTTTTTAATATTATTTATTTTGACACTCCCGAATAGAGACCAATGTTCACTAAATATTATTACTAAATTATTTATGAATTCCTTTTTTTCCAATACAGCTGTTTGCAATTATGGCCCATTTTGGTTGATGTCCTTTCGCAGCAACGGTTCACGATCCAAGTCGTCTTTTTTTAAGGATGGGAAATCATCCTATGACTGCCTCCCGATCTGGGCGAAGCGGGAGGGTGTGTCAGACTTTTACTGACTAAAACCCATCCGTGTTCCTTCATATGACCTTCGTGTCCCGATGCCGCGGTAACTCTTTCGAACAATTTCGCAACAACCAAGTCGCCTGGAGATCATCTTTAGAAATACTTGAAAACCTAATTTATGAGTAACTTTATTTAATTTATTTATTTATTTATTTGTCTCAGACCATTGATCCATAGAGTGTTAGTAAAAAACCTATTGTTAGTACAATAAATTAAAACATAACATCAATTTAATTGGCAACATGCACGCCTGTGCGCACATGCCTACCAGCCCAGTGCCTGACAAATGGCCCATCTATTTTGTCCGCCAATGTAACTAGAATGTTGTTGGGGCTACCCCTGAATTGCTGAATTTCTTAGCCTGGCTCGCTTCAGCAAACATAATATATATTCATAACATATATTTTCCCCATCATTGAGGTAACTCGTTTATTTGACCATTGCTTCCTAAATATGGGCGCCCACCCTATACTCATGAATCTGGTAAATTTCAGATACAATTCGTACCCTCTGATCCGTATCCATGATTTCTAAAGTGAATTTCTATATGAAATCTCAGTTAAATTTAAAGTTTAAACAAAAATGCAGTAACGTATTTCAATTGTTTTAAACTACATATTATACATGCTTTCAGCGATAAGACCGTCATTGTAACCATAGAATAAGTAATATTATTAAATAGGTGTATTTAAATTTTGGTGTACAATAAAGTATATTCTATCTATCTGTCTATAGTGTATATTTTTAAACAGTCTGTAATAAAACATGTCTTTAAGTAAGCTAGTAGTAAGTTTTTCTATATTTTGTAGTTGTTTTTTAGGGTTCCGTAGCTGAATGGCAAAAAACGGAACCCTTATAGTTTCGATATGTCTGTCCGTCTGTCTGTCTGTCCGTCCGTCCGTATGTCACAGCCATTTTATTCCGAAACTATTAAAACTATACATGTGAAACTTAGTAGGTAGATGTATTCTGTGAACCGTTTTCCGAATTTAAGAAAAAAATTAAAAAATATTTAAAATAAAGGGGGGGTCCCCATACATGGAACTAGAACTGAAAATATTTCATGAAACCTATGCGTGTATGGTATCTATAGACAGATCTTTAAAAATGATATACGGGTTTCTAAAACCACTTTTTCATAAAGTCAATCGTTTAAAAGATATAAGCTTCCAAAGTGGTAAAATGTGTGTCGCCCCCCCCCCCCCCCCCCCCCTCTAACTTCTATAATAATTTAAATAAAATATTTGTCTGTAGATCTTAATGTAAACTTTCAACCAAATTTGGTTTGAACGAAATCGGGTCAGCAGTTTTTGAGATACAGCATATTTTCTAAAACCGCAAATATAATTTTGTAATTCATACAAACACTATGAAAAACAAAGTTATTTGGCGTAGTTGCAAATAAATGTAAATAAGCTAGTTTTACGAAATTTGTAAGGTTTTTTTTTGTCAAATAAATATACATATTTTATTATATTATAATAGTTACTTCGGAACCCTTCATGGGCGAGTCTGACTTGCACTTGGCCAATTTTTTAGTATTGATGATAGCTCACGCTGCTCACGTTTGTTTATTATCTCACCTGATGGTAAACGATGATCTGGTTGAATAATAATAATAATATCTATAATATATTTTGTAAGTGCTATGCGTATGCACTCCTGTAAGTGACAAATTCACCATGTTTTTAGTGAATAAGTCGTTGCAGAGACATAATGAATAATGATACCTATTTATTATCCAATGAAACTGCACAATCTAATTTCACCAAGCCCGTTCCATCTTCGGACAACAAGACGAACGGCGGCGTTGCGCCATTGTTACAGGGTGGAACCATAATATCTGATATCTATGTGAAATCGTTTTGGGAATACTTTCATTGCGTGTACAGCTAAAGAGTGGTATTCCCTGCCAGAGTCTTTGTTTCCTGATAGCTTGATACCTGGGGGACTGTAAGTCAAAAGATCGACCATATCATCGCATACCATCAGGTGAGATGGTGGTTAAACGCAAGCCTATAACTAACAAAAAACTGGTTATAAAACAACACTTTTACATGTCATTTTTTCATAAATTTATACAAGTGCAATCGGGCCCAGTAAATTACTGGAAACCGTAAACGTCGGTAGTCAAAGAGTCCATAAATATTCACCGCCCGTAAGTACACATTGATACTTTATTGAAGTGCAGTGCATAATATAGATTCCTACATATATTAAATTCCTACAGTTTATTCGAAGTAAATTGAATAACTTAACATGATAGCGATGTAGAGGAGTACTTCGATACCTTAATGCATCACTTGCTATACAGAGTGTTTTCATGATCTAATTACAGTAAGGAGAGCACTGCAAGAATAGTAATATACTGATTACATATGCAATCGAGTTTCCCCGATGCACTGGTCGAGTCAAAGCTCCAGAGCCTTGAACATCGACGACGAGTTAAAAGTCTATCGGTTTTCTATCGCTAACATTTCGGGGAGTGTGCGATGGAATTACACAACCTAATTCCTCCAAGCCCGTTCCAACAACGGACTACGAGACAAACGGCGATGCGTCATCGTTACATGGTGGACACCCCACCCATACGCACAAAACGTTTTGGGAATACTTTAATTGTGCGTACGGTTATAGAGTGGAATTCCCAGATTGAAGTTACTTCTGGAAAAGCGTGTTTCATCTTCGACCACATCATCGCTTACTTTCAGGTGAGATGGTGGCAAAGCGCGAGCATATTGTCAATAAAAAAATGTATGTAAAACATTTTAATCAAATGATAAATGATCTTTATTTTGCAAATTGGTTATTAAATAACACTTTTACACGTCATTTTTTTCGTAAATATTGAGGCAGGTGTTTCCTAACTGACTACCCTAAGTAGAAACACCGAAACAAACTCAGGGGTCCGTCTCTTTTAAAGTCCATACAATCTATACTGGTTTAATTATATGTATTAATAAAAATATATAATTAATAGGTATTAATTATATATTTTGAAGAAAGATGCTCACAGATTTGAGTGGTCCTGTCCATACAGTTCATTCCAGTCCACACATTTGCGTACTTACACCAAAACCAGTTCATTAGCCTACAGGTCTCACTTAAACCGTGAAACTAGCCTTATCTTACAGATCCTTATCACCTGTAGCCACAATCCACTACTCTATCCATTCGACCACAATCCCAGTCTCGTGTTCTCAAACAAATTAACACCTCATGTAGTGTTTGCGGTCACATGTTCCGTAACGTAGTGAGGGTAGGGGACTGCGTGAAAATAGTGATGGGACATGACATGATACTATAGTGTATAGAGTTGTGTTGTCAGTGTATTTTTAAACAAAATGTGTGGTTCATTTTAGTTTCAAACACCACATAATCTTTTCTTTAAAAATTGCCCCACACTACGAATTTCTCCTGTATCGTGGTTGCAAAAAACTAGACCCGCAAAAAAGATTTATAGGTCATACAAACATTTGTTCCGTGTTCGATTTTGTGGAAATACGTGATCTTGAAGGTGACATTTTTTGTTTTGGTTGTTTCCACATAAGTACCTCATCTTTTTCAAGATACCAGTATTATTGAACAAATACTTTCAATGTTTCTTTATAAACTAAGCATCAACTAGCTTAGTTTTGTGACCGCTGCAAAAACGCGGGGCTTTGCCATTTATAGCGGATAACAAAAAATAATATTTTCAACCTTTAAATGGTAGTTTGTTCCCAGCAAGTAGTCACTCTAGGTATGTGAAAATTCAGTTGCATCTGTTTTTTTTTTATTCAGAATTGGCTCACGTTTGACCACCATGTCACCTGATGTTAAGCGACGATGTGGTCGAAGATGGAGCTCGCTTGCCTAGAAGTAACCTATTCACTCTTGACTTAAAGACTCCCAGGTTATAGCTATCGGGAAACACAGACTCCGGCAGGGAATTCCACTCCTTAGCCGTACGCACAAAGAAAGTATTATTGGTTAGACTGAAGCCGACTCCAAAATATCATCATCTCTTAAGCCTTTCCTAACTATGTTAGTGTCGGCTTTCAGTCTTACTGGAAGCAGCTGAGTATAGTAATTTATATGGAGAGTGCCTATCTGACCTCCGCAACTCAGCAGCTGGGTAACCCTTGCTGGGTAAGCAAGACCAGTATCAGATTTTCCTGCTTCTACCTACCCGTAACGACCGTCAAAGATGTACAAATAACATAACATATCGACGCTCCCAAGCAATAACTTCGTAATCGAAAAATCAAAATTTAAAAGAAACACTGTACACGCGTACGCATTCATAAATAAATTGCGACGTTGCACAGTGGTCTGGAAATCGAGCTCCATACTCATAGAAACTTAAAGTAAAGAATTAAAAAACAAACCTTTACATAATATTAACGTAAGGATGGTACAAGTCACACTACGCGTGAGAAAAAATAGATTTATGTTTTTTTTTGTATGGGAGTAAACACTAAAAGTACGTTTTTTCAAAACTTAATGGAACTGTTAGGCTGTTGCTCACACGAGCTATAGTCCCATATACGGCAATCAAGATGACATACAATTCATGTACCTTTGGGCACCGCTTCGCACGTAGCAAATTTTTGAAATTTTGTAGTTTCGAAATGTGATTTTTCAAATCTTTGCCGTGGTTAAATGACGTTGCTGATCTTATATTATAGTTAGATTTAGCCTGCTAATGACCTTTATTTATTTATTTAATCATTAAAAAAGATATTGATTGTATAGGTCTTTTTTAATTTCATTCCAAGAACTAACTCATTTGTCCACCACCACACCGTGATTAAGGTTAAGATATTATTCGATACTAATGACATGAGCATTAACTAGCTCTAGCAGAGCCAAATGGGCCCTAGTTACAATACAATTCTATTTCCTGTAATATAGGTAACTAATTAGAGAATAGCGAACGATAATGAGGGTAGTTGTATAAAAACAGGACATTTGAGTCTAATTTTATCAGTGACTCTCAGTACTTGTGCGCGCTAACTTATTACCTTATATTTGTTATTGTGTTGTGATAGAAGGTTTTGGTACCAATTTGGACATTTTCATGTTTGTGGCAAACAACAGTAGTTTTTCACAGCCCAATGTTTTATTTGAAGCTTTTGAGAATACTGTTGAATTGTCGGAAAATGAAAAGAAAGAATTGAAACAATTCTGTCAGAGTTATTTGAGTAACTTGAGGAAGAAATGGATCTTGTGTAATCGCACGAGACATACATATATAAAAAAGTATGTGACATGGCTGCAAGAGAACATCAAATGGCCTGAGGTCGAGAGGAAAAAAATGACTACTTCTGTAGTGTCGCTAGAGCAGCAACCATGTTCCAGTTCCGACTTTGGTGTAAATAAGGGTGCATCAAGATCCTACACACCGGAGACGTGCAGTGTTGGAACATCAACATCAGTTGTGACGCCGAGAAAACCATTCGTGGAGCTAAGCCCACTACAGAAGAGAAGGAGAGTGGAAGAGCTCCTAACGCATAGCACTGAAAGCCTTGCTCATGCAACTGGTTTGAAAGCACAAACCAAGAATGTATCAGATATCATTAAACTGGTATCGGAGCATCCCGAAGAGGCTACAAAGATAAAGAAATTGTTAAATACAAAGACAACTGTGCCTATATATTTCGCTGACAAAGCTTTAGGTATTTTGACCTACCTCATTGAAGCTTTGGAAGTGGCAGTATATAACATTAAGATCTTGTGCAAAAGAAGAAGGAATACCAATGTATCCTTCTTATACTGCCATCCTTGAGGCGTTATGACCATGATAGATGGCAAAATCATTTCACAGCTATCAAATACCTCATCGCAGACATGTGATAGGTATATGTAAAGCTACTCCTTCGGAAATGAATAAGTTGGAGAAGATTTCTAAAGTGAGTTTTCAATAATTTAATAAATCAATGTCACTGCAGTACTTCAATATTTATATTCTTTTTATTAATTTAACCATTTTATTTTCAGAAAACCGGTTTCAACTGAAATAATCAAGTAAGGGTTATCTATTCTTCATGCTTGGATCAGGTGTATGGAGTGCCTTCTCCATATTTCATATAGACTGGACTTTAAAACATGGCAAGCTAGAGATGCAAATATTACAAAGTCATTGAATATTAGAAAACAAATCATACAGCAGAAGTTCCGTGATGAAATGGGCCTCCTGGTAGACATCGTCAAACAAGGTGAGATAAAATAACTTTTAAATTTACATTTTTTCAAGTAATTTAAATTCATTTACATCTTTTTCTGCACAGAGTCAAGAGTTTTCGTTTTGTTTCAGGTTCGGGAACTACAAATGATGGGAACACAGCTAGGAAATTTTTATTGATCCTGGGAAAACCGCAGCTATCACAGGATTGGATTCCTGTTTGATCCAAAGATTTTCAACACTTTTGCGTGTATTAGCCAGTGGGGAGCCTATAAATATTGACGCGTTTGCAATCTTTGCACATGTTACTGTAGAAATGTACGTGGAGCTCTATGGCTGGTATTATATGTCTTCGAGTGTCCACAAACTTTTAATGCATGGTGCTTAAGTTATCAAACACTTCAATATTATGCCCATTGGCAAATCATCTGAAGAGGCAACGGAAGCCAAAAACAAAGATTTCAAAAAAATCCGAGAACACCATTCACGCAAATTTTGCCCTAAAGGGACAAAGGAAGACATTTTCAATGCTCTCCTTGAATCATCAGATCCCTACCTGTCCAGCATAAGACCTGTGCTGCGAAAGTCCACAAAAAGAGCTGTCACTGATGATATGAGACCTCTTCTCATTAGTGACGATTCAGTTGTAGACAAAGAGAACATTGAATTTGTCGATGTTAATGTTAGTGCGTTAATTAGGGACTCCGATTTAGAGGACTCTGATGAGGGCGAAGATACTTAGCAATACTTTTTATGTTTACTATAGATAGTAGTAAAAAATATGTAAATAGTTATAATTAAATGTAGTAGTAGTCAGAGTTGTAATAGTGGTAAAAGACCGCTAAAATAGTAATGAATGAACTAACGCTTATTTTACTACTATTTGAGCTATTTACCTATTTTTATAATTTTAATACTGGCTTTGTTATTTATTTTTGTTGTCCTTGCTGTAGATATTTGTAGTGGATCATAATATTATAGATGTATTTTGTTGTAATGTCTTTATATAAGTATAATTTTATAATAAAATTATTTATTTATTTCTACAAAATCGTTTATTTTTTCGAGATTTTTAACTTTATATTCTTTGAAAAAATTAAAATCAATTTACTATGCATTTTTTTCTTTTAAAATGAATGTTTATAAAGCGATCGGGAAAATCACATACTTAAAATTCATAACCTCAAAAACTACTACGTGCAAAGCGATACCCAAAGTTGTATTACATTAATGCTCATGTCATTAGTATCTAATTATATCTCAAACTTAATCACGGGTAATTAACAAAAGAGTTAAGTAGTTCTTGGAATGGCCAAAAAAACCTATACAATCAATATATTTTTTAATAATTGTCATCATAAAGGTCATTAGCAGGCTAAATCTAACTATAATATAAGTTAATCTATCGGCAACGTCATTTAACCACGGCAAAGATTTGAAAAATCACATTTCGAAAATTCTAAATTTCAAAAATTTGCTACGTGCGAAGCGGTGCCTAAAGGTACATGAGTTGTATGTCATCTTAATCGCCGTGTATGGGACTATAGCTCGTGTGAGCAGCAGCCTAACAGTTCCATTAAATTTCGAAAAAACGTACTTTTAGTGTTTTCTCCCATACAAAAAAAAACATAAATCTTTTTTTTCTCATGCGTAGTGTGATTTGTACCATCCATACGTTAATATTATGTAAAGGGAGGTATACCAGAGCCATTACAATTTTTGTTTTTTTAATTCTTTACTTTAAGTTTCTATGAGTATGGAGCTCGATTTCCAGACCACTGTGGGTTGCCGTCCTTCAAGTACGCGTGTAGAGTGTTTCATTTACGTATAAATTTAAAAAAAAAATGTGAATATTTTAATATTAAAAAAAAAAAAAACATTTTGTTTTGAATGGTTATATTTTTTTAGCATGTATGGATGCTATACTATTGCGGATTAACGGGAATGCCCTCTGTTAGTGTTATCATACTGTATATTTGGGAAAAGTCTACACAGATGATGAATATGGCTTCCCAGCGATGATTTTCAGTCACAGTAAATTAATTTCTTTTACTACATTCATGCGGAAATTTATATTTCCGCTATTTAACAAGTCCTTTTACACCCTATATAAAAGAAGCATCAATCGAAACTCAAGTTGACATGATTGTATAACGGTTATTAATGCCTGCAATTGCATGCAATATGCAATACATTGCTCCACTCTGCTTTTATAGTCGCCCGCCTGCAATGTCTCCCACGGGAGAAAGCAGTAACCTACAGTTTCTAAGGAAAACACACTTTAATTCAAACTAGTTATTATCTAGCTGGAATTCCCAGAAAGGGTAAGTAGAGGTATTGTTTACCCTTTTCCAGCTAAATATTGTATACAGAGTTGGACTACTTTACAAATACTCATCAAAACAGTAAAACTAACAAAATATATATATATAAATACAATACATAAGTACATACAACGTGTAACGGAAACCTCATATCTATCCAAAAGGGCTGAAGACAACATCTGGTATGGAGTCTCTATGCACAGTTTCAGTTAAAAATAAGTGACTCAAAGAATTGAAACCAAATTATCGGTTTCATATGTTTCTTGAATACCAATCATAACAAACGTGTCACAGCACTACAAGGGTCAATAACTTTCACGTCACTTGCCAATAACATGATAATTCTGTTCGTTCTTCTTTATTTGAAAATTTTGGTCTCTGGTATCAATGTATTGAAATTTGTAATATGCTCCACACATGTAGACATAGGATTATAAAAGCCTTGCCATATCGTTTGTTATCATCCAAAGAAGCCGTGCATTCGGTATGTATATACCCTTTAAATTACACGTTGTATAATGTGTTCTTTAAAATCGTGTGGTTTGGTGACATACAACAAATCGCACTAGACCCGCGTGGTGGATTACAGCCTATTTACTCATAAAGAGGAACGTTATATGTATGCAAGTATGTATAATTTATATTATCCTTCCAACGAAATAATTGATCGCAGTGGCCATTTTCACCGGAAATTACAAAAGTACAGTATCATAGAGGAATATAGGATAGGTGCACTCTCTGTATCATTGCTCTCGTAGAGCAGAACGGCAATCCAATATATCTATATAAAAAAATATCACAATAACAACTGACGTGGAAATTGAACCTAGAACTCCAGCGACTTGGCAGTCGCCTCTGCTACCACGAGGCCAACGTCTGTTAACATCTTACTAATACGAATGCGAAAGTTTGTGAGAGCGGATGTATGGATGTTTCTTAATCTTTCACGCAGAAACTACTGAACGGATATGAATGAAATTTGGTAAGTGGATAAGTGACATCCTGGAATAACACAGGCTACTTACTTATTCCGGAATTTCCACGGAATTGGGATTTACGCGGGAATACCCTCCCACTCGAACGAAGTCGTAGGCAAAGGCTAGTATAAAATATAAAACCTTGTTATTGAAAGAGCACAAAATCAATTTCGGCATTGTCTTTGCAGATAGAAAAGCTTGAATAATGTTTCAAAGAATCATTTGTTTAATGTAGTAGTATAAACTTCATCTGGCGAAGTCGTTACGAATTTAATGGTCATCTGATTTGAATTATGTCTAGACCAATTAAGTCTTAGTTTTACGCGTAATTTACTTTAATTACACAGAATTGAGATACTTAAATGAGGCGAGTTTTAGTCATATTACCGAAAGATTCATTACATGCGAGAGGCATCATCAAGTCGTATGTAAAATGTTTTTAAACTTTAATATGGAGTTGACGTGCCTATAAATACATCCAGGTTGTTTTACTGTCGTACCCTAAAAAAAATGTCGACTAGCTTTTGCCTGCGGCTTTGCTCACGTGTAAAGTTCTGCATCGGGTATCCAGTTTCCGAAATCAGTTATAGCCTATATGTTGTCCAGACTTTATAGCTATATATTACAAAAACTTTCATTAAATTCCGTCTAGAACTCAGGAGATTATTATATATTTGGCATGCGCAAATTTGACCATGTTTCTGTATTTCGTACTAATCTCAAATAGCTTTCTATTAGGATTCACCGAAATGTTCATTTAATTTCTCTGCTTTATAATGTGTTATTTAACCCTTTCACTCATTTCTATCTTAAAAACCGCTTTAGGTTTCTCTGTGACACACATTCAAGGTCCTTGAGATCATCGGAAAATGTAGGGTTAAGTATCCGAATGCATTCCACTTCTTTCTTCGATAAATCTTTCACTATCCAAGCGACCCGTTTGTGGAATGCATTACCCATAGATGTGAAGCGTGCTCAAACATTACCTACGTTCAGAAGAATGGTGAAGGAGCATTACCTCTCACTATAATTTTTCCCCCTCTTTTCTCCATCATGAATTTGATATGTATTAGTTTATACTTATATATTATAAATTGTGGTATGAATTTTATGTTATTATGTTTACAGCCCTAAATCTATCTCCTTTAATTTCTGTCGTCTGTAAGAGATTGATCTGTGCGAAAAGATCGCCCATTGTACTCTAGTTTTATTATTTGTATCCTTAAGTGTATTATAAGGTGTACAATAAAGTATAATATAATAAATAATAATAAATAAAAAGATAAACAGACTAACATTTTAAACTTTCACTTAAACCCTCTCAAGTATTTTTTGTAAATATATTAAATGTACAGATACACTTTTTCACTGTCCCTGCCAGAGTCTGTATTTCTTGATAGCTTTAACCTGGGGGTCTTTAAGTCAAGAGTGAAAAGGTTGCTTCTAGGCAAGCGTGTTTCATCTCCGACCACATAATTGTTTACCGTCAGGTGAGATAGTGGTCAAACTCGAGCCTGTATTGTATTTAAAAAAGTTCTCGAAATAAAAGACCATAATTTAACTACTTAATAAATTAAATTAGACCAGTGGTGACTAGAGCAGTCTTGGCACATTGGTTACAAGCACGACTTGAAGGTCGTGGATTTGAAGGCAGGCACATTGCTCTGTATAATAATTTTTATCATCATATTCTAGGAAATAAAATTTCGAAGCGACGCCGACCGACTTGCACAGATCCGGTGCAGTGGATAACTACCCATTCTTTCCCATATTACTTATACATATTTCCTCAAAAGAATACCACAGACATGAACCTACATGCTTCTCATATAAAAATACAAATTGTCTGGACTTTAAAAGAGACTATGACCTCTGAGTTTGTTTCGGTGTTTCTTCTCAGAGTAGTCAGTTAGGAAATACCGGCCTCATCTAGCTAAACTTAACACGCAAAAAAACATGACGTGTAAAAGTGTTATTTATAACCAATTTACAAAAATAAATATTTCATTTCATTTCATATTTCATTTCATTTCATTTCATTTCATTTCATAGTGGGTCAGTAAAATCGATTTAGGAGGACTATATTTATGTATAATGATGTTCATCCTAGCCGATTTCGGCTGTGGTGACTGTATCATGGCTATTTTATTCAAACATTAGAGCTTGATTGTTAAGCTCTACGATGACAGCTCTCTAAGCCGACGGTGCGTACGTTGGTGATTGGCGTATCTACATTTCGCTGAGAACCATGTTGCATGTGAGGCACCAGTGGCCATACACTATTGTCGGGTGACAATAGTGTATGGCCGCTGGTGGTCTGGCCAACAACTCGTCTCGTTTTTGTTCAAATCTGCTCTTCGTAGCAATTCAAAATCAGAGACTTGTAGATTAATGAGACGTCTCCAATCCGGACGTTGACTTGCTTTGTGCTCCCATTGAGATGGTTCGATCTTGCATCTTGCAGCATTGCTTTTTGGAACATCCTTATATCTTAGGTATTGCCTTATATGTATATGAACTAGACCAATAACTAATCACTTTCTATTTTCCTTTTTTCAGGTGTACCATGCCCAACGTGATGAAGTGCCTGATCTACATTGGCGTGGCTGCATTCTTGCACCAGCTGCCGAGATTCTTCGACCGGCGCTACGTACCGGAGATCACTGTCTGGCGAGGACACTTCGAGGAAGTCTGTCGAGTAAGTTTACCTCAAGTCTTTAATAATAACCTAGTGGCTAAGTGGTTTGCGGGTTCGAATCCCACCCATTGCCGTTAACCTATTCCAGACACAAGTATATTTCGCTTAGTTGGAGGGGTTAAGTAGACTGGTTTTCTTAAAAAAAAAATGCTTATCCAGCGGCATATAAAGCATATATTTTCATTGTTAATATACGGATAATGTAGAGGGCTATTTTGTGCAAACTAAAAAAAAAATTACATACTGAATGATTTATTCTTTTGCACTTCCTCTATAGTGTAGTTGTTTATTGTCCCCTTAAATAAATACATAAATAAGCGTCAACAGTGCCAATGGACCAATATTAATTAAACTAAACCATATACGAAACACTGAGCTGCGCT
Organism: Tholera decimalis; assembly: GCA_943138885.2. Taxonomy (NCBI): domain Eukaryota; kingdom Metazoa; phylum Arthropoda; class Insecta; order Lepidoptera; family Noctuidae; genus Tholera; species Tholera decimalis. Next base: position 9,458,815 of record OW964571.2, read on the forward strand.
CCTGAAAGGAAATTGCCGATGAAGCTCAGAAAGCTGCAAGACTAAATTGGGACTAAACTAGGTAACCTTGTCTATCGGATGTCGTCAAATATGTGGGCCTATATCCTGGAGCCTTTTTTTCTCTAAAATTATAGGTATATATATTTCTGTACTATTCTATACTATAAATGATACTAAAGATTTTTTGATAAATAAGCTTTAATATAATTTTATGATGACGTAATCATAAAATTATAAAAACCGTTAGATTATAAAATAGCTCGCAAGATTCTAATCTATCGATATATTGTTATCCATTTTACGGTTTCTCTTCGATAGATTATAATCTATTGAAAGATATTGTATTAAATTGCAAGCAGTATGGTACGGATCATAATTTAATTATAATCTAATTTTATAATACACTGCGTCCTAGGCTCTAATGTAGGTAATATGATTGAAGCTTTGCTGGGAGAAAATTCAGCGTTGGGTATCATTGGCGATAATCATAATATTTCCCCAATTTATCTAATATTTTTCAGATTTTTATAACAAAAATTGGTTTTATAACATAAAACTGATCTCTTTATAATTTTGTAAGTAAGTAGGCGTGAGGGATTACCTAATGAGATTTTCTGAACCTTTGTAAACTGATTACATTCCCTAATGAAGTAATGAGATCGGATCAATATTATTTCAATAAATTTATGTTTTGATTGGACAAAACATCTATCTGGAAATTTTCCATAAACTAGTTACAAACTCATTCAAGCGAGCGTACACAATTCGAACGAAATTAGTCTTAAATTCAAAACTAGACTTCAATTGAAGAATCAAAATACAGGCCCGAATAAATTGTCGATAAGATACTCACTCAAATTAATTTCTGCTGACTGAATAATTCAAAAGAATTTATGATAAATCAAAATGTCAAGAGTTCAAGACACATAGTTTATATGACATACATATACAGGGTTATAAGTTAAGTCGACCTAGATCAGTTAAGGGTGTGTAGTTTCCAGTTATTTCCAGGTTGTTATACTTCGTTGTGTAGCCGATGAAAAGTTAGTATTTTTAAGCACATTTGCAAAACAGGTGCTTTAATAATTTTTTTACATATCCTTTAGGGAAAAATAAATTTTTATTAACGTTTTTTACCTTTAATCCTCTACCTACTTAGTTAACTTCCGTACAATTTTGGTTATAGAGCATAAAGCATCTCAAATCAAACATAACAAATAATAATAAATCTCCCACATTTCAAAATATCTTTAAACGGTTAGGGTGTTTCATAGGCAAATCAATCAGAAACTATGGAAATTACACGCCCTTAACGGCTCTAGGTCGACTTAATCTGTAGCCCTGTATATATATAACTAGTACTCACGTGGGGCTTCGCTCCCGTGGATTCTATCACGGTAAAAACATAACTCTCCTTTTTTGCAGTTGCGTAAAAATTAGCCTATAACCTTCCTCAAGCTTCAAGCTACTTCCATACCAAATTGCATCCAAATCCACCCAGTACTTTCGAAGATTAGCGCGTTCAAGCAAACAAACAAACAAACAATCAAACTTTTCCGCTTTATAATAATAGTATAGATTTATCGAGTGACAATAAACAGCATATAAACATAGGATTAACAGACTTATGAATAAAATAACCAATGTTGTAGCCTACCACATTATCTACAGATAAATATAAATTAATCAGTTGGTGCCACTAACTGGACTATATGGATACGTAAACTAACTTTTAAACTTTGGTTACAATAAAAAATATTAATTAAATAAGAGTTTAGTATTGCTTAGACTTATGAAAGGGAGTGCGTTGTATTTTAATACTAATATCAAAATTTATTAATACTGGTGACATCTATGCTATAAAATGTATACTGAACCTCTATAATATTGTAGTTATTAGGTACGTATTTAGGCAGAAGATTAATAGTCAGTCTGTATCGAGTAATCGATTCGTTTCACTTCAAGTTAAAACATATCTTAGGTAATTTCTTTTTCGGTGGACAAATCATTTAATGACTCCTACCAGTCTGGGTGGAGTGGAAAGGAGTGACAGACTTCTACTGACTAAAAACCCTCCCTGTTCCTTCAACTGACTTGACGTTACGGGGCCACGTTATCTTCTTAGAACATTCCCCCGCAACCCCGGCAGAATCTTAGGTAATTTGGATTCTTATTCCCAAATACCGAGTACGTTTTAAAGGTATCATTAGAACTTGAAACGCGATATATTTCGGCACTGTTGCAAGCACCATGATCACGAATGACCTGAAGTAATTGCGGGTGGAAGTTTATGAGCAGACAAATCGGTCTGCCCTCTTTCTCGTTCGTTTTCTGTTAGCGATACCGCTACCACTGTCACATGTATCACTAAACACTCGATTCTGTTCCCGACACACAAAACTCACCGTGTCGGGAACAGAATCGAGTTAGCCCTTAGTATTCTGTGTATGTGTGCCAAGTCTCAATAAAATTGTTTCTTTAATTTCCAACAATATGGCTACTGGGTACTACAAAAAACGAACACAATTCAGTTCATCCGTGATCATGGCGCTTGCAACAGTGCCGAAATATCGGAAACTCAAAACAAAAAAATACACATGGTATATATACCGTTTTAAGTTCTAATGATACTGTTAGTGACCATGTTAGCTTAAAAACGTTTTAAAGGTTTCCCCCCGATAACAAAAACATTTCAGATCTCTGTGAAAACAATTCTATATACACTGTATTTTATACTTCTTATTATTATTTCTTACTTATTATTCACTTTTTTTCAGATCGAAATGGCGTCGTGGGTACAAGCAATATCTCTGGACGCGTATTTCATCACGTACTACGGTTTTAGAGTTCTCTTCGTACACCTGATTCCCTGCACCTCTCTGGTGGTCCTCAACGTTCTCCTCTTCAGAGCAATGAGGACTGCCCAGATCAACAGGCAAAGACTCTTCAAGGAAAATCGGAAATCCGAATGCCGAAAACTTCGAGATTCTAACTGTACAACTTTGATGCTGATCGTCGTTGTAACCGTCTTCCTTTTAGTCGAAATTCCTGTGGCAGTAGTCACCATTTTACACATTATTTCTAGCACCATTGTCGAGATTTTAGACTACTATATAGCTAACATTCTGATCCTAATAACTAATTTCTTCATTCTAGTCTCCTATCCCATTAATTTTGCAATCTACTGTGGCATGTCGAGACAGTTTAGAGAGACTTTCAAAGAGCTTTTCATCAGGGGAGCGGTTACTAGTAGGAAAAATGGCGGATCTAGTAGATACTCTCTGGTTAATGGGCCTAGGACCTGCACAAACGAAACTGTGCTTTAAATTAAAAATATTGTAAATATTCTTATGAGTAGTTTAAGGTTTTGAAGTTCATTTTTTGTCTATATATGTACTCTTAGGGACATATCAATTACGAAAATTCTTATTTTTATTTCTGACTGTTTTTAAATTTCGAAATATTTACCTTCTTAAAAAAATAAGATGTTGTTTTTTTCTCATTTAGTTTATACAAAATTTTAGATGAAAAGCACAAAAGTTTAAACGTAACAATAAGTGTATAAAATATTAAATACGTCGATTTTCTATGAAATGTATTCATTGGTACGAAACCGACAAAATCTAGTATTTATAAAAAAAAATTGTGTTAGAAAAAATTGAGTATAGCGATGTATAATTTGCATTTATATTTTGCTTGTTGTATAAATGTATAATTTCTGGGTACTTTTTCGCGGCTGTGAGGTTACCTGATCAAAAAAAAAAATTAATATTGGTATATTTAAATATATTTTGTATGTTGATTAGCTGATCGCATGGCCTTTAAATGGTGAGCCCCCATTTCGAGAAAGTATCAGTATTTTGTAAATATTATACAAACAGTTTATAACAATTATTTAGTTTCTTTTATTATTGTATAATTTTAGGAATATAACGAAAACAGTTTATGAAGTATTTGTAAATTTATATAAAAAAATGTAATAAATAATAAAAAAGTAGATAAATGTGTAAAAATGTGTAAGTATTTATTAAAGTCAAATGGTACTAAATGTTTATGTTGTGACTATGTTATCAGTGTTTGTAACGCTTCTTTATTTAATGGTAGAAATATTTGGGATTAGGACAGAATAGAGTTTAACTTAAGGACAAGAAAAACATAAAATAGTTGCGATGCAGTGGCGCCACAGTTGCCACACTAAAGATTTACTAGACAAGTCCTAATGTTATCTATACAGCGAGCGTCATTAAGGCCCTAATTTAAAATCTAACAATAAGCATTTTTGTAAATTGATTCGGACCATGGCGAATTGAGCATTATGTTAAGCACATATTATTATTAAATTAAATAAATACGTTGTATAATTTTGATTGTTTTATTTTTACCTAAGCCATAAACTCACATAAATATTAAAGTTTTTGAGGATAGATGAATCCATACTAATATTATAAATGCGAAAGTAACTCTGTCTGTCTGTAGTTACCTTTTCATGCCTAAACCGCTGAACCAATTTAGATGAAATTTGGCATGGGAATAGTTTAGGATCCTGGGAAGGACATAGGATAGTTTTTATCTCGGAATTACCACGGGATCGAGAATTACGCGGGAAAAACTTCCCACGCGAATGAAGTCGCGGGCAAAAGCTAGTGGATCTGTAAATGTTTGGATGTATGGATGTTTGTTACTTTCACGCACAAACTACTATACAGATCTGAATGAAATTCGGTAAGTTGATATTTGACATCCTGGAATAACACATGCTATTTTTTATCCAGAAATAACCATGGGATTGGGATTTGCGCAGGAAAACCCTCCTACGCGCTTGAAGTCGCGAACAGAAGTTAGCCTAAGATGAGTTGCATATTCTGAGGGGCGAGCTACAGCCGGGCGTAAACCTAACATGTTACGCGGATGACACGCTGGTCACGGCTCGGGGGAGCTCGTATAGGGAGGCAGCTTTGCTAGCTACAGCGGCGGTTTCGCAAGTGGTGAGCCGCATCAGGTGCCTGGGCCTGAAGGTGGCCTTAAACAAATCTGAGGCCATCATGTTCCATGGCCCCCGACGGGCGCCACCGCCGGGATCACACAACGTGGTTGGGGGGACCCGGATCGCTGTCGAGTCAACCATGAAGTACCTAGGATTGGTGCTCGACGGCCGCTGGGACTTTGGCCCCCACTTTCGGTGGCTGGCGACCAAACTAATGGGCGCAGCAGGCGCGCTATCAACGCTGCTTCCCAATTTTGGGGGGCCGAGCACCGCCTGCAGGCGGTTGTACGTAGGAATCGTGCGATCCATGGCCCTGTATGCGGCCCCGGTTTGGGCAGGTGACCTGACGGCCTGCAGCATCGCAGTACTGCGAAAACCACAGAGGGTGATGGCCGTCAGGGTAATCAGAGGATATCGCACGATTTCCTACGAGGCGGCTTGCGAGCTGGCCGGATCCCCGCCTTGGGACCTGGAAGCAAGAGCCCTCGCGTCACTTCATCGGTGGCGTGAGGAAGCGCGGACTCGGGGCATAGTATTGGTGCAGCAGCAGCTCACGCTGCGCCGGTCACAGCTCCACCAGGTCCTTTTGGCGAAATGGCGGGACAGGCTTATGCGACCTACCGCTGGCCTCGTTACTATCGAGGCGGTCCGGCCAGTACTCGATAACTGGCTTGGGAGGAGGCACGGCTCCCTATCTTTTAGGGCGACGCAGGTGCTCTCGGGGCACGGCTGCTTCGGGAAGTACCTGCGTCGCATAGGCAGGGAACCAGACGCTCGGTGTCATCACTGCGTCCATTGTCAGGAGGACACGGCATGGCACACGCTCGCAGAGTGTGCAGCTTGGGAGGAGCCGCGCCGTGCCCTCGTTTCAGAAGTGGGAGACGACTTGTCGCTGCCGGCTGTGATACGTTCCATGGCCGGCGGCGCAGCGTCCTGGGACGCGGTGATTTCCTTCTGCGAAGTAGTCATGTCGCAGAAGGAGGCTGCGGAAAGGGAGAGGGAGATCTTGAGCGCTCTCTCGGCCCGCAGTAGGCGCACCGGGCGTCGACAGAGGGCAGACAATGCCCTATTTCGGCCCCCCTAAATGGGTTCAGGGACGGTGGACTTGGGGATGCCCGCCGTCCCCTATAACACGAGACCCGAGATGGCGGCGCGTTTTGTTCCACGCGCGCCCTTCTCAGTAGTCACAGGGGGAGCAAAACACCTCACTCCCCCCGCTTAAAGAGAACGGCCCGCAGAGGCGGGCCGGCACTAGTCGGGGGTCGCGTTGAAGAATGCTTATTTGTTCCCGCACCCTCGACGCATGTGTACGAAGGAATACGGGGTGGTTTTAGTCAGTAGAGTCTGACAGACCCCTTCGCCCGCCCCAGGGCGGAGGACATCCATGAGGATTTCCAACTCGCAAAAAAAAAAAAAAGATGAGTTGCATATACCAAACTATACATAACATTATACCATCATTCTTCGAAGTTCTTCGGCTTCTGCACGCCCAACATATCTCTGCCTATATACGACTCTCTCTCTCTGCAGTTGAACCTTCAAATCTAAAGACTGCGATAACCATTCCTCATAATCCAGCGGTTAGTACGATTTTTCCATTGTTGCGATCGGTAGCCATACGGAGAACTTCTTCGAAACTGTGTGAGCTGTTTTTCATCAATTGCTCCAACCACCGTATGAAATTGAAATTGAGAAACCATTAATTCGGTGATAAACACACACAACAACAAACAATAGTAAATTAGAAACTAAAAAAATAACACTAAGAATTTCACTGAGCATGTCTACACCGAAAGGGTTACCAACTCAGCATTTGCTGGGCGAAAGACACCCAGTGCTGATTTTCTGTTGGCACCCAGCAGTGACACACGGACGAGGGTAAATATTTCCTTTATGATCTTTTGCCCTCAACGTTTGCGCAGATGATTAGCCTCTCCAGTTTTTCATCCTGGCCACGATCAATGTGGCCGAAGTATCTCAGGATGCGGCATCGGCATATTGTGGACAGGCTGTCTTCGATACCGAGCTCTTTCATAATAGTCACATTTATGCGGAACGAATAATATACATATACGACTAAGGGTCATAATTATAGCTATTATATAAATGGAATGCAGCATTATATAAATGGAAGGCACTTAGCTACTGTAAGTTTGCTCATATAGCTAACAGTGGCGAAGGGTGAATTTTCATAAAAGTGAAGCCGGACCAAAAAATGCTTACCTTGCTCAAGTGTGATGCGTGAATTCCAGTAACTGTGGTCCTGTGGCTGACTTCGAAATCTTGTAACTTCATAAATAGTTATTTGTTTAATTGAAAGTAATAGATTACTATTTATATGTTCATATATAACATAATAGACTAATATTTGCCATGTTTTAAAAGGGAAGCCGGTAGGAATCGAGTTGTATGGAGCCTTCGCCACTGATAGCTAATGAATAGTTGCTCTCTGACTATTCACACTGCCGGCGACTACTCGCTTCACTAGTTTAAGATAATACTCGCTCAGCGATCACTTAGCAGTCAGAGCTCACGCTGAGAGACCACCCAGATGATAGCTCAGCGACTAAACTATCGGAACAACACACCGCTGCTCGCCAACTCGTTTTCAGATGCTAGCTCTACTCGCTTACCGCATGACGCAGGTCCTCACCGGACACGGAAGTTTCGGGAGGTACCTGTGTCTGATGGGAAAGGAGGAAACGCCTGGGTGTCACCACTGCGAGGGTCGCCCTGAGGACACCGTAGAGCACACGGTGCAAGACTGCCCCGCCTGGGCAGAGCACCGACGTGTCCTCACGGCGGCGATAGGCGGAGACCTCTCCCGCCCGGCATTGGTCGAGGCCATGCTGCGGGGCGAGAGGGAATGGGAAGCGGTCGCCTCCTTCTGCGAAGCAGTCATGCTTCCGAAGGAGGAGGCGGGCCGCGCGAGGGAGAGGATGGCGTCCTCCCTCCAGCCCAGCCGCAGTGGTAGACGCCCACGGCGTCGGACGTCGGCCGACGAACTCCGGCCACCGTAGGCGCGGGCATGCGGACAGCGAGTAAAGGGCAACTCGCTGTCCGACCATGGACCATGCCCGGGTCGACGGCGCGTCGTGTTCCACGCGCGCCTCTAAGAGCGTCAGCAACATGACGAGGCCCCCTCTGCAGAGGGCCGAAGCCTGCCGGGGTCGTGGGACTTATCCCATTACCGTGACCCCGGTACGTAAAGGGTTATTGAAGGAACACCGTGGATTTTAGTCAGTAAAAGTCTGACAGTCCCTCCCACCCTGCCCGGAGTGGGAGGACTTATTTGATAATTTTACCACGTTAAAAAAAAAAAAGCTCTACTCACTACTCGTTCATCGTCGGCGGTGGAACAACTGCCGATAATATAATAAGATAATAATAAAACTAATAATATAAAGAAATAATATCGATAAGAAAAAAAAAGAAAATAAAAACTATAAAACTAAAAAAAAACTATAAACTATATAACTACTATACTTATCAACTCCTAATATCTTAAGATTGTCACCTATTCACAAAACGGTCTATGAAAGCGTTGCTTAACCTTCAAGTCGACCAGAGTGTTTGTTATCATTTGGACATAAGCTCTTAAAACTGATTTATAAGCCAGTCGAAAAGTCTCTAAGTGTGCGTTTCTATTTTATTATAAAGCTTGTTTAGCTCCATTGAAGGTTATAAATATAAAAAGTTTATGTCTGTGTGATTGTCTTATTATCTCAATTAAAAGTAACCGTAATCGGGAGGAAATGGAAGTGGCATTCGTGGCTGACAACTTGGTCGGCCCGTGTAGTCGTGACTTGGACTTTTTTTTTTTTTAATTATAGCTGGGAAGTTTTTCCCGCGTAAATCCCGATCCCGTGGGAATTTCGCAAAATCGTCTTAGCGAGCTCCTACGTTCTAAAAGGAACCTCCATGCAAAATTTGAGACCCCTAACACTTTTAGTTTCTTAGATTTCGTGATGAGTAAGTGAATCAGTGACCTTTCGCTTTTATATACAACATGTAACATAATTAATGCACATCCTGAAATTAGTTTGTTCAGAATCGTTTACTGAATCGATTTTTATCGTTTTTAATATCGATAATTTTTATCCCAAAGTAAATAAATCTACTTAAATTACAAATTACACTTTCGCTGTATAGTAAAAACAAACTAACTATGGACCGTAAATTAAAGCAGTAACTTTTTAAATGCAGATTTATATAAATTCCGTCATTCAGTACACATTACAGAAAAATTAAACTAATTTAAAGGAAGTTAAAGTCTTAAAAAAACTGTTTAAACAAGTAAAACTGAAAATTCAGAGTACGTATTATGATAATAACATAATTTTCTAATTACGATATATCTATACTAATATTATAAATCGGAAAAGTTTGTTTGTTTGCTTGAACGCGCTAATCTTCGAAAGGTTCTTCGAAAGGTTCGAAAAGTATTGGGTGGATTTGGATGCAATTTGGTATGGAAGTAGCTTGAAGCTTGAGAAAGGTTATAGGCTACTTTTTAACCGACTGCAAAAAAGGAGAGTTATGTTTTTACCGTGATAGAATCCACGGGAGCGAAGCCCCGCGAGAGTACTAGTGTTGTATATAAATTCCAACTGTTTACTAGTAACTTACTTCTACTAGTAGTAACATCTATGTATCAAAAACTATGCTTTAAATAAAGCAACATTCTATAAGCGATTGTGAATTGTCGAAAAGCCAAAGTAATAAGGATTTTTTGTGGGTTAAATTAACAAATGACTCCTTTCACTCTAGATGGAGCAAAAAGGAACGTTCGTTAACGTTTTGGGGATACCTTCATTATGCGTACGGCTAAGGAGTGGAATTCCCTGCCGGAGTCTGTGTTCCCGGATAGCTACAACCTGGGGGTCTTTAAATCAAGAGTGAATAGGTTACTTCTAGGTAAGCGTGATCCATCTTCGACCACATCATCGCTTACCATCAGGTGAGATGGTGGAAAAATTAAAATATAAAAATAAAAGGGTTTTACAGAGACACGAGCTCCTTCAACGACTAGTCAAACAATTTTCTATTTATATCACTATCCCTTTATATCCTAGTGAGGGTCAGTATGACATTTAAAACTTATATTTAACTAAGTCTAAATTGGACGAACTAATATCCAAAAAGGTTAATAGTAACTAGGATTAAGAGTAGTTTAACGAGAATAACCCTTGGACATTTAACTACGAGTTTACTAAATTAGAATGATAAAGTTTTAGATTGATATTTTAGGAGGATTAAAGGACAGCCAACAGAAATGGTAGTAATGTAATAGACTCGCCTTAGCTACATATAATTTCCGGGGTTGCGGCAATGTTCTGACAAGATACCGTGGCCCTATACGCAATTGTAACTGAAAGAACAGGGTGCGTTTTTCAGTCAGTAGTAGTCCGACACTCACCGTCACTCCATTTTGAGTGAGGAGATATTTGATAATTTTTTCACCGGAAAACAAAGAAGGTAGGTGGAATGTAAAACTACACGACATGTTATATTAAACTAGCTTTTACCCACGGCTGCTTTTGCGTGCCTTTTTCAGCAAAAAATACACCATATTATTCTCCATCCCCTCAACTATATCCATACCAAAAATCGATCAATTTATTGCTCAGTTTTGACGTGAAAGAAGGATGAACAACCAATCACGCACTTATAATATTAAAAAAATACTATTATTAATTATAAATGAAAATCCAAATAAATGGAAAACCAAATAAAGCGCTCTTCCTCTCTCCGACTAGTGTTGCCCAAACGAGAGTCTCGCAAGAGTCTTGCAATTAGCGATTATCCTATTGCTATTTATTAAACGGTAGTTGAGATCTCAGAACAATGTGACAGAGTCTGTTACATTGTTCTGAGATCTCAACTACCGCAAGACTCTTGCGAGACTCTCGTTTGGGCAACACTATCTCCGACCTATTATAAATTTTGTTGTGCCCGACAGGTTCCATAATTGTTTATTTTAGTTTTATTCCATTTGTATGTGTACATGTTTCTTAACGCGTCGATGGTAAGGATATTTTATGTTAGATTATCCTAACACTACGCGAACTCCGCTCGCTGATGCAGACATGGAATCGTCAAGAGTACAGGTGTTAGGGCATGCAGAGCAAAATAAAAGGGGGGACATTGTCTGTAGGGTGACGACGCATATACATTTCAGATCTGAACCATCTATAGAGACTATCTATGCTACGGCCGACTTGGATTCGCAGTCTGTTGAGGCATTTTCAAGCCGGCTATGGCAACACGTGCCCAAGTGGAAGGAAGGATCTCAGATGTGTGTATTATGATTGCAATAAATACTAAGGAAATATGTTTTAATGTATTTTCATTGTTCTCACTTGTAGAAACAACAAGAATGAAGGTATCCGTTCTACAATGAAAATATAATGTACTAGCGATTTCGTTCGTTTGGGAGGGTTTTTCGCGTAAGTCCCGATCCCGGGAAAAAAGTGGCCTATGTTATTAAGGATGTCAACTATCTGCTTACTAAATTTAATTCATTCGTTCAATAGGTTTTGCTTGAAATAATAACAAAGATCCATACATTTATACATCCATTCTCACAAACGTTCACATTTATAATATTAGAACTCACAAACATCCTAACAACCACAGTCGAATCCTGATTAAAACCTCGACTACACGAAGCCATCATCTCGTAATTTGGCCGTCCGTACTTCAATTGTTTTACCGCCTAAATTACAGAAAGCCTCGCTCCCGACAGCGCCTCAGCGCTTTGTATGCGATGTGAAAAGCGTTTGCTGTACGCTTTATACTCAAGAGCATGATTAGGCTTTGTTTGAATTTCCAAACTGATTTCAGCAGTTGCTAATGCTGGTAGTGGAATAAGTAATCCTACAATTTCGTACTAATATCATAAATGCGAAAGTTTGTGAGGATGTATGTACGTTTGTTGCTCGTTTACGCAAAAACTACTGAACGGATCTGAATGAAAGTAGATAGTTGTCATCGTAGAATAATAACACATAGGCTACTTTTTATCCTGGAATTTCCACGGGATTGGGATTAACGCGGGAAAACCGTCACACGCGAAAAAAAGTTGCGGACAAAAGCGTGTAATAATTTATTTAAGTTACATAATTCACAGCGGTAACAATTTAACTTATGTCTATGTTAGTAAACTGACAATAATAAATATTAAACATCACAAACCGCACGTCGTTATAATGCTGCAATTCCAGCTGAAACTTTGCAGCACCGACTCACGATCGCGCAATCGAGTCGGCAGAAGATGATCTTTAGGATACTGTTGGTGATGCCCCGCACTCTGTGCACCAGGGATGCGCATCTCTTACGCATTACTCTGTAAAAACAATCTACGTGGGCTTCTGCAAACATCCCTGAAGCACTACAGAAACAGGGCAACCCCATCAGCACCCAAAACGCGTTGTTATATTGGTCTCAAAGAGATTTTGATTATAAATATTATATTATTAATATTTTGTTAATGTTATGTCTTTAGTGTAAAATGAATCCACAGACTACACGTGTAGAATGAAGTAGAATATGCACGAAATAATGCGACTTTGACTTCACTCGAACAGCGTACAAGCCTGGAAAATATCATGTGAAATTAGTTGACACAAAATATGTCATGAGTTATAACTTCTTATTTATTTATATACAGGTTGTTAAGTTTGACATAGGTTGACAGCGGGTCCCAAACTAGGCACCGCCTGTATTTTGGTGACCCATGCAGTACACATTATACTAAGTTATTTACATTATTCAGAATACGCATAAAAAAACACATAAGACAAAATGTGATTATGAAAAAGAAAGTAAACACTACATTATTTTAACATAATATACAACGTGTAATTTAAAGGGTATATACATACCGAGTGCACGGCTTCTTTGGATGATAATAAACGATATGGCATGGGTTTTCTAATCCTATGTGTACATATTAGAAATTTCAATACATTGATACCAGAGACCGAATTTTTCAAATTAAGAAGAACGAAGAGAATTATCGTTTTATTGGCAAGTGACGTGGAAAGTGATGACCCTCATAGTGCTGTGACACGTTTTTTATTACTGGTATTCAAGAAACATATGAAACCAATAATTTGTTGTCAATTCTGTGAGTCACTTATTTTGAGCTGAAACTTTGCATAGAGACACCATACCAGATGTTGATGAAAAAATGAAATTCTATAATTAAGAATAAGTTTATTACAGTTACCTATTATAATAGGTTCCCCTGTTTAATTTAAATGAATTAAGAGTATGCCAACGGACGGATAACAACAAAAAGATTGCATAACTAATAACATACATTTTATTGAAATTAGAAACGCAAATAGCAAATGAGTTCTTTCTACAGACCTACATGGGAAAGAACTCATTTGTTATTTGCCTTTCTTTAAGTATTTTGTAAGATTTTTCACTCACTTTTAATACTTATTAGCACATAAAAGTCAATTTAATAGTGTTTTTTTTTTAATGGAAACTAAATCCATGTCACCTAATCTTCCAACGTCTAGGGTAGGTACAGACACCAGCACATCAAGCTACAACAATCTGTCAAATTTCTTTAATAGATTTTCAACTTTATTGTTAAAGAAATTAGGTTCAAGGTTGATTGGGAAAATTTGACAGTTTCGGGTAGCTTCATGTGCTGGCGTCTGTACATCAGAAAAGCAAGTGTGCATGTTATGAACCAGTTATGTATTTGCACTGCCGGGGTTGTGGTAATGTTCAAACGACACACTGCAGCCCCCCACAGGGTGAGTTTTTAGTTCAGTAGTAGTCTAACATTCCCTTCCGCTGTACCCACAGCGAGAGCAGTGATTTGATGATTTTACTCACGATAAAAAATCCCTAGTACTTTGGCATTTCGACAATTGACAATCGTTTATTAAACAAAATGCTTTGTATGAAACAAAAGGTTTAAAAAAAATATAAGTTACTAAGGGCGAAGTAGGTAACGCTGGTGTGCACAGCTTTTTATTCTGGGTGGGAAAATCATCGAATAACTTCTCCCGCTCTGGGTGGAGTGGAAGGGAGTGTCAGACTTCTACTGACTAAAAACCCACCCTGTCCCTTCAGCTGCCCGTAAGTTCCGGGACCGCGGTATCTTGTTAGTACATTTCCGCAACCTCGTCGGGACAGCTACTTTTTAATCAATACATACAATATTACGTATAATAAAACAGTAAAAAAGGGTGTCTGTACATTCAATATATTGACAAAAAAAAAAAATTAGGGGATTTAAAAATCAGTAACAAAGCAAGAAATTAAATTAAAATGTCTGTCTGTTAATGTGTCGTACACGCTAATCTCCAGAAATACTAGACGTATTTGTTTAAAACGTTTTTTTTCATATAGCTATTATGTCTAGGCAACATATTATACGCTAATTGATTTCGGAAACTAGAACATCTGATGCAGAAATTTACACGCGAGCGAAGCCGCAGACAAATGCTAGTATAATAATAACCTCCAAGTTACGACTACACAGGCCGGTCAACTTATCAGCCATGAACGCAACTTCCGTTTCCTCCCGACGACGGTTACTTTTGATCGTGATAATAAGATAATGACACGGACATAAACTCATGTAATTTATTGCCTTCATGAAGCTAAAAAAACTTTATAACAAAATACAAACGCACGCGTAGAAACTTTTCGACTGGCTTATAAATAAATCTTAAGAACTCGTGGCTAAATAAAAACGTGGACAAATATCCAATACTGCGCGATACACGACGCCGTTACAGACTATTCATGTGAAATAGTTGTATGTCATATACTAGTTTATTAATGAATGTGTAGTTATAAGATACTATATATATAAGTCACCATCTATACCAATATTATAAAAAGTAAAGTTTGTAACTTTGTTTGTTTATAAGGGCTAATCTTCGGAAACACTGAACCGATCATGAAAATTCTTTCACTATCAGAAAGCTACACTATTTAGGAGTGCTATATGCTATATTTTATTATGATCGGGTCGGCTAGTGTATGTATATTTTTCTATGGGCCTTTGGTAGCCAGAAATCTATATCTATACACATATCTTATAATAAAAAAGTAAAAAAGTATGTCTGTACATTTAAATTTTATACAAAAATAATAATTGAGGTGAGTAAACGGTAACACGGCAAAAAAAATAAAAATATCTATTCGGAATTTATGCGGGAAATCTTCCCACACGAACTAAGTTGCGGGCAACGGCTATAAATAAATAAATAAATTAAAAAATATATATAACAACCGCATGGGTCTTGGATCTTCACGGTTAAGTAACGCTTTTTTTTCTCTGGGTGGAGCGGAAGGGAGTGTCAGACTTCTACTGACTAAAAACCCACCCTGTTCCTTCAACTACTCTTGCGTTCCAAAGCCGCGGTATCCCGTTTGAACATTCTGCAACCCTGGCAGGCAATGGCCCCATGGGGCCTCGTCACTAGTAAAGGTTAAGCAACGTTTACGGTGATCATCCTAACATGTCATTACGAGTAGTCAGATATCAGAAAATCTGACAATGTGGTGTATGGTACTACTTTGTTGAGGTCTTATAGGCAGCCATAGTATTCATGTTCTTTTTCAAGAAGGGAGAGGTCAGTCACCCATCAACAGGCTGAATCTCAGCAGCGTTGCGTTTTGCTTCAAATCGATACATTCATATAAATAAAGTGGAAGAGTATAATATCTGCGATTAATACATTACTATGTTGTCTAAGTGCATACAGTTATTTACATGACACTAAAACGCCAACATTTTTTTTTAATTTGTCTCTCTGGAGTGAATGTCTGGATCGAGGAGGAGGTTCTCAATTCGGTGCGTATATTTTTTTTTTATGTATGATCATCGAATACTACATACATTTACCGATTTGGAAAATTTTTCTTTTTTTTTAGAGGGAATCGGACCACCATTGTCATCAAGTCAGGATCTGATGATGGGATCCTGGAGAAATCAAGGGAATCCTTCAAATATTATAGGCACACTTATAGCAATTTGGTTATTTTTTTAGTAACTTCTGTAGTTGCTCTTTGTGTGTTTTTCAAAGGCACCATTTGATGAAGTTTATCGCTGTCAAGAGTGAATAGGTTACTTCTAGGCAAGTGTACTCCATCTTTGACCACATCATCGCTTACCATCAGGTGAGATGGTTGTCAAACGCGAGCCTATTCTGAATTAAAAAAAAACTGATGATGAAAACCACAGATGGCTACCTACTCAATAATAAGTATTTTGTGGGTCGCGATTCGATTACTTGAATATAGTTGTTAAACACTTTATGCTCATCACAATGTATATGGTTCCACTTCACCAAATGGTGCTTTTCAAGAGAAACTGCACAAATTACAATAAAAAATACCCAAATCGCTATAGGTGTGCCTATAATTTTTGAAGAGTTACCTCGATTCTTCCATAATTCCATCATCAGATCCTGCCGTCATGACAATGGGACCAACTAGAAAGTATAAGTCAGGCGGGGCAAGTGTGCCGACGGGGTAAGCGCGCCTACCATAAAAATATCGAAAACTACAGATATAATACAACTAACGACATCTTACATCCATGCAACATACTGAAACACAGTCTCACTTCACAATAACAGATGCCTCTGTTCACCATTACTTGATTTATCCACAATTTTAGTTTTAGTGTCATTTACACCTGTTACCAGAGATGAGGCCGTGTTATTTATCGCCTTAAAACTTCAAATATTTTATGTGTTGTGGCAAACCAATGGGGTGAGTACAGAAATTAGTTGTTTTACTTTAAATCTATGGCTGTATTTTAGTCCTAGGTAGTGAAATTAATATTTTTTATAGAATTTAAAATCGTTACCTCAAAATAATCAAGTGAGGCAAGTGCGCCTAAGTTTTTAGTAGTATGGCGCACTTCCCCCGAGCCAGAAGTCGTCAACTTTTATGATTCAGTTATTTTCTTACCCGACGGCCTTTGTGCTGACTTGTGCTGAGAAGGTGTTGGGTGATAGGTTTACAGTCAAAGCTTCGTATCAAGTCTATAAACTATTTTTAAATAAGTAATTTTATTAATTTTTTTCTTGGGATTTGTTTTTGGGGCGCTATAATTATATAAGTCGTTAATCGTAAGTGTTAACAGTAAAACCAAAGTACTTGTCAATTCCTTTGTTCCTTATTTTATGCTCGCTTAGGTGTGCCTAATCGGAAGCGATAATCGAAGGCAAGCTACTTTTGAAAATTTTCGATCTGACTGTTATCATTCAACATCAGTCTTTATGTCATGTCAAAGGCCTTTGGGCTTCCTGAACAACTCTGACACTAGGTTGCCCACAGATCTCTCGACAAGAAAAAGTAGTTGGATAGTTATTACAAATGGTCCTAAAATTATTATCTTTTGCAGATGGTTCATACTTATCAAAGAAAAACTGATAACCCTTCTTGGTCTAGAGAAACTTTATGTCAGGCAGTTGACGCTGTCCGATCAGGCCTATCTGGATATGAAGCAGCTAAAACTTATGGTATACCTCGTAAAACAATCATGGATCATGTAACGGGTCAAAGGGGCTAAAAATCTATCACACAAGGTAAACCACCAGCCTTGTCAGCCGAAATTGAAATAGACTTAGCTAAATATCTACATATGATGGAAAGGCGTAAAGGGAAAATTGTTACCTACTCTTGTAATTTTACGTAATGCATAAAATAAGTCTGAATTGATTAATTAAAGCTAATTATCTATTATTCTAGCCAAACATGTTTATTTAAATACAGCAGTTATTTACCTTTTTTAAAAAGAACAGCATTTAAGGTTTAGAATCCCTGATTACTAGTCTATGGCGCACTTGCACTATGTAGCCTATGTAGCCTATAGCGTTTATTTGTTTATATTCTATTAAGTAAATTATCGGTTTTTCTGGTAACGTACGATTTTAGCGTTATTATTTAGATAGGCGCACTTGCCCCGTTTCCAGGGGCAAGTGCGCTTATATCCATGTTTTCCAATTTAATAGAAAATCTCGTAAAGATATTGATAGATTTGATTGAATTGACTTTTCTTGCAGCTACAACATTCCAAATATTAACAATTTAATAAATGTTCACTCATAAGTCAGCATTTAATAAAAATATTTTGCATTGAAATCATCTATGCAAAAAATATGGCGCACTTGCCCCGCCTGACTTACCCTTTCAGACAAAAAATAATTTTCCAAATCGGACACACAAGGCACATAGAACAAATAAAAATAATATAGCTAGTTAACAGTGTGTAGGTGTATCTAGTGGCAAAGCATTTGAGAATCCCACTTACCTGCAAATACGCTTAAAATGCTGTTTTGACTGGAGCTAACACGATTCAGCAGCGATGCACATTGCTTCCAAATAAGAGCATGAAACCCGTCGGTATGCATTTCCACGAACATATTTGAAGTACTACAAAATTGTGCCTGTAATGTATGTAATAGGTATGCCTGTTCCACTTAAATACTGATATTTATTAGTATTTTGTATGCATGTATTTTATATTAAATAAATAGATATTATTTATGTTATGTTTGTACAGTGACAGCCCTAAATCTGTGTCCTTTAAAGTTCTGTCCATCCAAAGGTTGTCTTTAAGAGATCGGCCTGTGCGATAAGATCACCCATTGTACACTAGATTTACTTTTTGTAAAGTGTACAATAAAGTACACAACTTAAGTGTTTGTTTATGCGAAACCTGAATATAGTTTGTTCAGAATAAGTAACTGAATCGATTCCAATAATTTTTACACCATGTTATATTTTGCTACAAAAATCTTTAAATAAGTTTGTAAGCTGGACACCGGTCAATGCCACCAGTGGAATATGGTCAAATTATCAATGAAGACGACGTGCGGCATTCCCACCGCTTGGTGACTGGTCACCATATTTTTATACGGACAACCAGGTAACATAACATGCTTACAACTTGGTGATTTTTTATTGTACAGTTTTTAAATTTTGTACGTAGATTCTTTACATAAAAATACTGTGTGTGTGTACCCGTGTTTCGTCTTTCCCATAAATAAAAGTAATGTAGAATAATAAGTTAATAACAAATAAACGTCCTAGCATTGTTGACAACCCTATACACACATAACGCTCACACATACATAGTTTGCAAGAGTTATTGAGTGCCAATAAAACTCTCATTTATGAGACTACACTGATGAAAAAAGGTGCGGCCATGATTGCTTCTAATTCAATACACCATGTTATTGTGCCTTAGGGGAGGGGTGTACGGTGTCTATATATTCTAGGTCAAACCATAATTCAATAAGAGGACACATAAAATTGTGTACTAGGTAATAAAATTCTTGGTTGACCTTTCTATGGGGATAAAATGGCCTTGAGTAGTAAGTAAGATAATATTGTATGGCGGTTGCTGAATCATTATATTTGTCTGTGAGCTACTGACCGAAGATTTATTACGAGAAATAACAAAGTTATTTCATTATTTCACCGCCTGAAACCCGCTAGTCCGTATATTAACACTGGAAGCAAAATCTTTGTACCCATTTTTACGAAAATTATGCTGGCGGAAGAGTATGAAATTTGACACAGTTAAAGTTTATATGGAGAAGGAGTGCAGAAAGCTATTATTTTTACATAATAGTGTATTAAAAATAATCCATATTGGTTATGCGGTAAAGCTAAAGAATGCGAGTTTAGAAATTTGGTTTGCACAAAGTTGATAGGAATGCGACGCTTGGATTGGAACAAAAATATAAGGGCCAGGCACCGTGTAGGATTGGATGCACTAACCTTATACGTCCCGGCTTATCTCCTGGCACTCTGGAACCACGTTACACCCCACAAACACCAAACTTCTTCGATATCGAATTTTTCTCACTGAGAGCGTGTGCGTTCAACAGCGAGTTGTCAGCCATTAAAAGTCTCTTCGATTCTCGTTGATTTGTGCGAAGGAAGGGTACAGCGGAAGGAGAAATGTGTCAACCAATCAGCAATTAGGTGTGTTGCCCATATAATTCAAACGAATAGAATCGTATATCAGCGCAACCACATATTATGGACGAATTTGAACCACTGGGCGACTTTTTAGACCAGGTGTAGAATTCACGTTACAATCTTGTTAACCCCTCCAACTAAACTAAATAGGTTCAAAGCAATAGTGTGATGGGTGAGGTTCGACCCACGACCTCTCAATTAGAAGGCTGACACCTTAACCACCAGGCTATTGCTGCTTGGTGTCGTCTTATATTATACCAACTTTAGCCCGCGACTTCGTTCGCATGGGAGGGTTTCCCGCATAAATCCCGATCCCGTGGGAATTCAGGGATAAAACGCTGTGTTATTCCAGGATGTCAACTATCTACTTACCAAATTTCATTCAGATCCATTCAGTAGTTTTTGCGTAAAAGAGTAACAAACATACATACATACATCCTCACAAACTTTCGCATTTATAATCTTAGTAAGGAGAAGTAAGATAGGACTTGGCATTGTGTTACAATTGTGTTGGAATAGCGATCAGTGAGCAAATAGCTATAATAATTGTCTATTCGTGTAGCAATTTTTGAGTTGAATAGAAGTACTAGTAAGCACAACCAAACGAACAGATTTTATCGGTACTGTAAAATTTGTAGTACTTTTTCTTCTCTATTCGTCCGTAGTTTTATAATAAACAAGATACGTGTAACAGTCTAGTTAACAAGCATTCAAGACGCCTTCCACCATTAAAGGCGTGAAAATTACTTCTATACGTTCAACAACCCACTCGAAATGATATTACTTTCACTTCATTACCACGAGGTCTTATTGAAATGATGTTATTGATAAATACATTATTTCTCTCGTCGTATCGACTACAAGCTCAACAGAGTGTTTCCTTTTTTCTTCGTGGGAAAATCATTTATTTACTTCAAAATAACACGGCCGAAGGCCAATTACATTACCTAAAAATTATAAAAATTGGCCAAGTGCGAGTCAGACTCGCCCATAAAGGGTTCCGTAGTAACTATAATAATATAATATTTATATTTATTTGACGAATAAAAAAAAACCTTAAAAAATTCACAAAACTAGCTTATTTACATTTTTACAACTACGCTAAATAACTTTGTTTTTCATAGTGTTTGTATGAATTAGTTATAGTTACATTTTTAAAGACCTGTCTATAAATACCACACACGCATAGGTTTCAAGAAAAAAATATTTTCAGTTCTAGTTCCATGTATGGGGACCCCCCTTTATTTTAAATATTTTTTTATTTTTTTTCTTAAAATCGGAAAGCGGTTCACAGTATACATCTATCTACTAAGTTTCACATGTATAGTCTTAATAGTTTCGGAATAAAATGGCTGTGATATACGGACGGACGGACAGACAGACAGACAGACAGACATATCGAAACTATAAGGGTTCCGTTTTTTGCCATTCGGCTACGGAACCCTAAAACGTCAGTCATACACTCATCTCATAGTACTCCAGGCACATAGACATGATCTTCTCAATCATCAAATGTCTTCTCCAACTTTGAGTGATGCGGAAGGGAGAGTCAGACTTCTACTGACTAAAAACCCACCCTGATCCTTCAGTTGCCTTTGCTTCCCGGGGCCGCGGTATGTCGTTAGAATTTACCCGTAAGAAGTGAGGTTTAATGGTAATGTAAGTTCTTCTTCTTCTTGCGTCTTACTCCTCAGTGCTGAGGGTTGAGACCTTCTCCATGGATCACTGTGTTACCGATGGTGCTTTTCCAGTCGTTGGCCTCTAGAGCGGATGGTTTTGAAGGGATAGAATCTGGTCTGACCAATGCGAACTCCTCCGAAACGGCTAAACCGATTTTTGTGAATTTTTGTGCATATTTGATAAATCTGAGAATAGGTTGTACGCTATTTTTTTTTTCACTAGAAATAATTTATTTTGCAAAAGTGTTGTGGTTGGCTAGTAATATTATAAATAGAGGTAAGCTTTGTAAGTTTGTAAGAAGTAAATTCTGGATCTACTGAACCGATTTTGAAAATATTTGCACCAATAGAAAGTTACATTATACCTGAGTGACGCTGCGACTTTCGATAAAAGAAATATTACACTCGAGCGAAGCCGCAGGCAGAAGCTTGTTAACTTGAAAGCTTCAATAGCGTAACGGTTAAGGTGTCGGACTTATGATCGGAAGGTCGCAGATTCGAACCCCACCCATTATACTATTGCCATGCTCCCATTCCTGACACATATTTAGCTTTGTCGGAGGGATTAACAAGATTGCTAGTAATGTGGACGAGGACATTGCTAGTTCTATAAAAATAAAAACTTAAAAAAAAAATATTTCTTGTTCTGTCTCGACATACCGGCTCCATTGGCCATAATCATTCATATGTATAGTTGCCACATACAATTGAATAAAGTGAATGTGGCTATCAAATTATATGTCCCATAGTTGGACTGAAACGGCTGAAAAGGTATTATTCAGCGAGTCGCTAAATAATAATGTTAGCTTCACATTCTATGAATTCATACTGTATTTATTTTGAAAGAAGACTATTATGATTGGGTACATTTAGAAGAATAACATTTTTAATATAAATTATGTACAAGCAAATTAGAGCAATGTTGATTCGACCTACAACTCAAGCACATTAATAATAGTGTTATATCAACAACAGGTGTTACAACAATAAATAAAAATAAAAACATGTTATACAAAACAAACATTCAATAATTTTAATGCACTCACCCTATCTAAATACACATAATATCTGTTTTAAAGAGAGTGTGGTAAATAATTACACGTACATAGTTTCGCTGTCGGAGTGAGAATATGAATGATTTATTTTGTCAAATGTGCCTCTTTATATTTACAATGCTAATGGTTGATAAAAAAAATCGGCGCTCGCTCCTTTGCGTCCGCGATCGAGACCTATGCGTCTGTCTAGTGCGGCGTTCAGGGTTCTTTCTTTGCTGCTTGTTGGTCTTGCACACGGCGCACGGTGGGCTGAAAATCGGCTTTCATAGACTTAGGCATTTTATTTTGCAAGTGCGAGTTTTTTTGCCGGATATCACTTCTATTAGTTATAACAATATACAAAAATGACACCAGAATTGATTCTGCACAGAAACGAAGGAATTATAATTTTTTTACGAAAATTTTGTATGGAGCTAGTATGAAAAATCGAAATATCTCTAAAACGGCAGCGATAACCGTAATATCCTTATAGGGGGTTATAGTACTAATTATTTATGATTTTTTGACATACATTACATAATGGTTGTAGATGCCTTTTTTTTTTTAAATCGTCAAAATAGTTTTATTTATTTTTACATATTTAAACGTTCCTTTTAGTGTTTAAGTTGAAGAATTCAGAGCTTTAACAACTCTTATCATAAAATAGCATCACCCCTATAGACCTGAAGGACTAGACAGAGGTGTGTAGTGTCTTGTTGATCTTGTAAGATTTCCAACAATACCAAATAGTTGAATATCAGTGTCAAAGTGCCCATGCTGTCGCTTCTTTTTGAAAGATAGGGGAATGAAATTGTTAATTGATCATACCCTAAAAGTATGATTACAACATAACCGGACACATAATAATAATAATATCCTTATAGGGGATTATAGTACTAACATTATTTATTTTAACATATGAAACTGTTCAAAACGATCCATGAACTGTGTCAAAGTTAAGAACATCGTTAGGAAGCATGCTTTTTCCCCAAATATTAAGAATATGTGAAAAAAAAAAGACTGTATATAAACTTTTTATTGATAGGTAATTTAAATAAAACAGAAGTAACAAAAATAATATCTAATAAATTCAATTATACAAAATACATATTTGAAACTATAATTTATGAAATTATTAACTAAACATATTGGTACAATAAACTAACATAAATAACAAAAGAACATAAAGAAAAATAATTAAATTTTACAAATTTTCTTTACAACTTTCGTTGTCGGACTCCAATTCCGAGTCAGAATCCAGATCGGATATACCTACAAACTCGAACTCAGTTTCCGGAAACTGTATTAGGTCGAGAGTTTCAGCAAAAAAGGTTGTCTTCCTTTTGGCATCTAACTTCGGCCTTTGTGCACTTAGAAAAGGATCCGAAGAAACAACAAGCATATTTAGGATATCTTGATTAGAATCTTGCCTGCTTCTTTTCCGCGAATGATGTTCCCGGAACCTCCTAAAATCTTTGTTTCGAGACTCTGAGGCTTCTTCCGAGAGAGTCCCAATCGGGACAATATCATTTTTTTCGATTATGTCAGCTCCGTGTATTAATAGTTTATGTACGGTTGATGACATGTAGTACCAGTCGTATAATTCCACGTACTTTTCTGCTGTTTTGCGAGCAAAATCTTTAAATTTGATGACATCGATCTTCTCACCAGATGTTATTGCTTGCAAAATAACAGCAAATCTTTTTATCAGGTTTTGATCCAACCCAGTAATAGCTGCAGTTTTATTGGGAAACTCGAAAAACTTCCTTGCGGTATTCCCGTCATTGGTAGTTCCCGAGCCTTGTTTTACTATATCAATTAACAGATTGAGCTCCTCTTTAAATTTATTTTGAATGTTTTTTTTTCTGTTTTGTAACATATCTTTATGCTCATTACTTCTTGCTGCCCACTGTTTGAAGTCAAGTCTGTACGCAATGTGTAACAGACATTCCATGCAATTTATACGGGCATGTAGGGATGATAGGCCAAATTCATATATGTCAGAACACACAGTTTTTGATGTTACAGCATCTAAGTGGTTCATTTCTGTTGGTTTTGCTAAGCACAGGTAGCATGATGCATTTGATCTAGCTTCAGAAAGGTACGTGCAGACTTTTGCGTCGATCATTGTCATCATTAGTTTATGAGTCACCCTGTTACTATTAATGCACTCTGTGGGGTTAAGGGCCTCAATTTCCTCATCCATTTTTCTTTTGTTATCAATGACAACTGCATGGCTTTCTTTTACAAAAGTGAACTGTACCGGACGACAATAAAAAGTTGAGCATGGTTTCGGGTTTGTCCATATAGTATTATCTCCATCTGTCAGTTTCAGTGGCACCAAGGAGGTCATGAAAATGCTTGAATCATCATGCTCGCCGTCCATTTTCTGCTTGTATCGGCTTTGATTGGAAGCACCATCAAATCCCCACTTCGATATCAGCTTTGACTGCTTATTTTCCACATTATCAGAAAGACTTTGAAGAATCCGCTTCACCGTGATGTCAAGTAAAGCTTGAAGTGTAATTCTAGCTGATGAATCCGTAACTGATACTGATTGATTAGGAGGGTAGCATGCAAGCTTAGTTTGTTGCAGTTTATAGTAGGATGGGTAAATATCCTTAGCACCTTCCCGAATGGCAGTCTCTCGCAACGTAATATATTGCCACTTTGAAAGCTTAAGTGAAAGATCCAAGTGCCGTGATCCAAGTGCTTTCTCTGGTGTAAATATTACTGTTTTCTTAATGCTTTCCTTGATTTTAACGGCAGCTTCTGGATTTTTGATCATATAATTGATTACAGATGCGATATCTTCATAACCTTCTTCTTTTAAACGTGCTGCAGCTGCATATGCCAATTCACAGGAATCCTCGCCTATGTGCTCACTAGATCTTCTCTTTTTCTGTTTGCTTCCCAGATCTTTGAATGGTTTTCGGGACCTTTTTGTCATTGTTCCAACAGTCGATGATGTCGAAGGTTCTGGAGAGACTGAGCGTGCTCTTGGTATCTCATCAACAGTTGGTTCTTGATTTATTAAAGTTTGCACGCAACTCGGCCAATCAATATTTGCTTGCAACCACTCTCCGTACGTATTTCTAAACTTATCAAAGAATCGTTTAGATTTCTGCCACCTGTTTAAAGCAGCTCGCGTGAATCTCCGGCAAAATTCTTTGAGAGTTACTTGATCTTCGGCAGAAAGGCAATCGCCTATGCGGGACACAATTGCACTAAACAATACTTCATGATTAAATGAAGGACACTCACTTTTTAGAAGAACAAACAAATCTAAGTTGGTGATTAAACTTTCCATTCTAAGATTTTGTAGTCGCAAAGCAAATAGTTTTAGTGTTAGCAGTTACACGGTTGTGAACAATCTAAATTATGGAACAAAATTATAGCCCTTTTATTGTATAAAGTCAATAATTAGTTAACTACCCTCATTAAAGTTATAAAAGATATGATAATAAAAATTTATAATCGTCAAAAACATTTCGTAGAACTCATAGTAGAACTAATCAACATTAGCAAATCACATTAGCTCACTAATTATAAAAAGGTGAATGCAGTTCTTAGTTGGTATTGTTGCGAGATATTTCAAATCATTTAATCACTTAATAGGCTCATTAGAATCAGAAGACTACAACCATCATTCTAATTACTTAATTACTTGTCATCAGACTCATTAGATGACTACACAATATGTTATTTTGTATTTTGAACGTATGCAAGGTTTTAAAATTCCTTTTGTGTCGATATTATTATGTGTCCGGTTATGTTGTAATCATACTTTTAGGGTATGATCAATTAACAATTTCATTCCCCTATCTTTCTAAAAGAAGCGACAGCATGGGCACTTTGACACTGATATTCAACTATTTGGTATTGTTGGAAATCTTACAAGATCAACAAGATACTACACACCTCTGTCTAGTCCTTCAGGTCTATAGGGGTGATGCTATTTTATGTTAAGAGTTGTTAAAGCTCTGAATTCTTCAACTTAAACACTAAAAGGAACGTTTAATATGTAAAAATAAATAAAAATATTTTGACGATTTAAAAAAAAAAGGCATCTACAACCATTATGTAACGTATGTCAAAAAATCATAAATAATTAGTACTAAAACCTCCTATAAGGATTTTACGGTTATCGCTGCCGTTTCAGAGATATTTCGATTTTTCATACTAGCTCCATACAAAATTTTCGTAAAAAAATTATAATTCCTTCGTTTTTGTGCAGAATCAATTCTGGTGTCATTTTTGTATATTGTTATAACAAATAGAAGTGATATCCGGCACAAAAACTGGCACTTGCAAAATAAAATGCCTAAGTCTATGAAAGCCGTTTTTCAGCCCACCGTGCGGCGTCGGGCGAGCATAAAAACCTCTCTTTTCAGAGCGAATTAACGTGCGTGGTGACGTAGCATTCCAGCGATGTTTCGCGCCATTTTGACGTTATATTATTATTGTTTCTTAATGGATTGTCACGTCTTTTTCAAGGCGGGTTTCTTCTTAGTTTCTTAACAGATTTTCAAAAGCGTAATAAGGTAATGGTTTTGCTGGTAAAGTTATTTTGTACTGGTGGTTGTGTGACGGGTGGAAGGGGTGTCATGACATCGGCCAGGAGGTATGGTATTTATGTTATGCTCTGGTATTGTACTGGTAATGTGTGACTGATATAGTGTCACGACATTCGCCAGGAGGTAAAAGGTTATACGGTAGATTTTGGTAATAGTGTTGTGTCACTACACTGTCATTACACAAGGCTGCCATACTAAACACTTGCCGAACAGTTAGACGATTTTTATAACCAGACTTAGATTATTCTGCAGGACATAATATCTTAGCCCCACAAACAGAGCTGCGATATTCTATAAATACCAGGTATTAACCTCAGAAAACAAAAGTGGAAACCTTGATAACGATTCAGCTTATAAAGGTCCCAATACAGGAACACAGGCCCCCTCTGTACCTGGTATGAGTAGGGCTGCCATCACCTTTGCCGGTCCCAGACAAAAACTTATAAACCCCGGACATTTTGATAAAATCACAGTTTTTCCCCGGACACCGTAGAAAAATACATTTTTGAACTTAAAACTAAAAAAAACAACGATGTTTAATTATGGTTTTTATTTACTGATAAAGTGATAACATTGTAGAGCTTTAGAACTTTTGTGATAACAGTCTCTTCCTTTTCATTTAATCAATGTAACATAAACAATGAGATGAAACACCATAGGAAAATAATAATAGAGATCGTGCTTTTTGGTACCCGTAAGACCAATGTGTGTCCGGGTTTTACCAGGACGCTTATTGGGAAAATACCCCCGGACGACCCTGGACGCTCTCCAAACTAGGACAAATCCGGGAAAGCCCGGACGGATGGCAGCCCTAGGTATGAGCAATATCTACCACGCGGGTCCAGTGCAGGTTGGTTGATGTCATATGCACGGTGGTTACCTTACACCTTGTTTGTTAATGTTAAAATGTTATGAGTACCACGCCGCGACCCAGGTTGGGAATTTGATTAAGTAAAACGATGTTTACTGTTACACGGATTTGATGGTACTAAAGTAATTAGTTGACAAATGGAACGTGATGCACTGCATCGTGAGTGCAAGCGTCAGTATAGTCAGCATTATTACTAAACAATACAAAATGTACGGGTTTGCTCGTACATCAGTCTTCGGATTTTTGGTTCTAGAACATGTTGGTTTCCTCACGATGTTTGCTTCACCTATTTGAGAACAGTGTTGATGACGTATACAACGTGTAATGGAAACCCCATATCTATCCAAAGGAGCTGAAGACAACATCTGGTATGGAGTCTCTATGCACAGTTTCAGCACAAAATAACTGACTCAAAGAATTGATACCAAATTATTGGTTTCATATATTTCTTGAATACCAATCATAACAAACGTGTCACAGCACTACGAGGGTCAATAACTTTCCACGTCACTTGCCAATAACACGATAATTCTTTTCGTTCTTCTTAATTTGAAAAATTCGGTCTCTGGTATCAGTGTATTGGAATTTGTAATAAGTTCTACACACGTAGACTTAGGATTACAAAACCCTTGCCATATCGTTTGTTATCATCCAAAGAAGCCATGCACTTGGTATGTATATACCCTTTAAATTACATGTTGTATAAACGTATGTAAAGTCATGTGCATTTTCGTATTTATTGTGTACCCTAAGGCTCAATTTACACCGCCGCGGAATGGAATGGAAGCGAATTTTTGCAACGAAATTGTTCATAGCTTAATAAACTTTATGTCAATTGTATAACATACAAACTAAATTGGAGCCGACAATTCTCGAGAATGCGCGAGGATTTCCTGGAACACACGCGACCTTTTTGGCTCCTATTTAGTTTGTATGTTATACAATTGACGTAATGTTCATTATGCTATGTACAATTAAAGTCGCTTCCATTCCATTCCGCGACGGTGTACATTGAGCCTAAATCTGGGTGACCAATGTTATTTTTTTGAAGTGAAAACTTCTTTAGCATCGTTGTGATTTGAAAGCTTATGAAAAGAAAATGCGACAATAAAAAGAGATAGACACAAAAATTGCCGAATTTTGGAATTCTGTTGGGGCCAAGTGGTAGAGCTTTTGATGCCCTTCAAAATGAGCCCAAACTCGGCTATCTTGCGACACCCGGGAACAAAGTTAAGTCGCGGGGGGGTGAGGTAGCCCTGAGAGGGGGAGGGGAGGGTGAGGGGAGGGGAGGGGGGTTTTTATTAGATTCTGACTACCCGTAACGACTGTTAAAGATGTTAATATGACAGCCGGGACCAATGACTTAACGTGCTTTCCAAAGCACGGCACATCTCGATATGTTAAGATAGTCACCCATTCACAGGCCAACCTCGGCAAGCGTTACTTAACCTTGAAGATCGCTCTGTTTTGCTGTTATTATTTAGCCATAAGCTCGTGACTATCAAACGGTTGTAGATATCTATACAACGTGTAATTTAAAGGGTATATACATACCAAGTGCACAGACAGCTTCTTTGGATGATAACAAACGATATGGCAAGGGTTTTACGATCCTGTCTACATGTTGTAGCGTAAATAAACTTAAGTGCACAGTAAAACACAATCGCTACTTAACACATTTAATTTTGATTAAAAGGAAAAAGATAGAAAACAAGTACTTAATTAAAAAACATAAAAAAGTTAAATATTAGTTATTATTGGGAACCTTTCAGTGATGGCGTGGGTTAACTTAGCGGAAAGAAAAGAATATTATCGAAGGTATTATGCAAAATATTTTTAACTTACCTAACAAAAAATCGATTGCAATCGGTTATAGCTAGGCGAATACGCATTATTAGTAATTTTAATTACAAAAACACTAAGAGCATCCAACGCGTCTTGATAGGCCTTAGGTTAGAAAGAGTTTTTGACGTGAGAATTTTTAGATTAGAAATATACAAATTAGGTGCACTATTTAAAATAGAACTCCTGCTGCGAAAACTCGGTAATTCCTGGAC
This sequence comes from Tholera decimalis, assembly GCA_943138885.2. Lineage (NCBI taxonomy): Eukaryota > Metazoa > Arthropoda > Insecta > Lepidoptera > Noctuidae > Tholera > Tholera decimalis. Next base: position 9,488,999 of record OW964571.2, read on the forward strand.
GGCTGAACACGACTGTGGGAAGTAACGTAGAAATCACGGGGCCACTGCGCTGCGGAGTCCGCATCTACCTCGTACTCTCTTCAGGCCTTTGAGATGGACGTCTCAGGCACAGGATGTGCTCGGATATCGGGCGAGAGCGCCCCGACCTCCGTCGTCGATAACCGACGTCGCTTGCCCGTAGGGTGGAGCCAAAAATTGGCTTGTAACGGGATCTAAACAAAAAAGTAACTTCAGACCACCGATGCAAGCTGAATCTTTGATTAATTATGAAACTAGTGCGAAATGGATCGAAAAGAAAAAAGGCGACAATACATACCAAATTAACCAGAAAATCACCCACAGACTATCCTTTTGCTAGGACACTTTATATTTTTTATTGGCTTAACACCAACAGAAAAAACTTTCACTTCATAATTTCGATATTAATCAAAAAATAAGGTCGACCATCACATATCGGGTCCCAAAAATGTAATGATGCCGTCAAAAGGCAAAACATCCGAGGATATTTTTCACGATTCCTTGTTCAAATGTGAATAACAGCTATGAAAAAAAATTTTTTTATTGAAAAGTTTGCATTAGAATTGGAGGAAGTTTTAACCGTAGCGGTTTTACGCTACAGTACCCCATTTCCAGTAAAAAAAAAAAAAAAAATGAGAGTAGCAACCCTAAAGGTGAGTGGCATCCCTAAAGGAAAGGTGAGTGACAACCCTAAAAGAAAGGTGGTTGACAACCCTAAAAAAAAGGTGGTTGACAACCCTAAAAGAAAGGTGGTTGACAACCCTAAAAGAAAGGTGGTTGACAACCCTAAAAGAAAAGTGGTTGACAACCCTAAAAGAAAGGTGAGAGATCAACCCAAGTGAATGTATCAACCCAGTGAGAGGGTGACAACGCTATAACAGATTGACATCACAACAACAGATTGAAAACACAACAACAGATTGAAAACACAATAACAGATTGAAAACACAATAACAGATTGACAACACAAAAGGGATAGCATCAACCAAGAGTGAAAACCATAATATATACAAATTAAATAAACTAGCCTAACTAACTTTAAACTAAATACATCAAATCAACGACATCGAAGTGCAGCTGATACTGAATAAAATTGAAAGCCGGCCTCCAGTTTAGACGTTAACAGTGCGAGCTTCAGATGCGTCTCCTAAACCTACATTAGAATAGAAAAACAAACGATAGAACTAGAATAATATTCTTAAATATATAGGAACAAAGAACAATATTTAAGACGAAACAAATAAGAGTTGAGATTAAGAAATAACCTAAAAATAACTTCAAAGGAAGTCAAACAAAAACTCGAAGTCGAACACAAAAGCTCGAAGTCAGATAATAACTCTAAGTGAGACACGACACAAAGTCCAACACGACTCAAAGTCAAACACGACTCAAAGTCAAACACGACTCAAAGTGAAACACGACTCAAAGTCTAACACGACTCAAAGTCAAGAGCTTAAGTTATAGAGGGATAAGTTAGAAGGTTAAGTTAAAGAGAGAGGGTTAAGTTGAAGAGGGTGGACCTTAAATCAAAATCAAAAATACGACGCTTAATGAGAGGAAATGGTTATGAATAAATATTAACTCCAGGGAGGAATGAGGGTCGAAATAATAAAAGAGGTGTCGTTAATTGAAAACTAATGGCCTAACATAAGTAATGCTGATTAAGTTAAGAATATGGAACAAATTAATTCATTTAAGTATGTCTTTTATATGATATTGTCCAATATGATGAGAATCACAGTCTTGTAGGACATATGTAGTCATGGAGATGACTCTGATCACACGACATTTAATGAAACGAGGAGCAAGCTTTCCTGTAAAGTATTCGGCAGCTGACGATTTTGAAAAATTACGCCTCCATACAATGTCGCCGGCATTGAGTTTTCGGACCAGAGCCCATCGTGCCGCTCCCCCCCACCCAGCTGCGCACATGGTTAAAAGAACACACACACGTTCAAGCCCAGAAATGTTGGTCCTCGGCACCAGGCTGCAGGCAGTCCAAGGAGGCGATGCCAAACCTAAACAAAAAACTAAGCAGGCGCCTCCTACACATGGACAGGAAAAGCCTGCGAATGGTGGCGGGGACCATCACCGGGCATTGCTCACTGAACAAACACTACCACACAATAGGTGTAACGGACAGTCCCTTATGCAGGGCCTGCATGGGGACGGAGGAAACGGTGGCACACGTGCTCCTAGAGTGCACGGAAATCACTGACATACGAAAGCAAACCCTCGGGTCTTTGAATTCCCTTACAGACATCCTGAACAGACCGAGAGACCTGATCTGCTTCTGGAAGGAGGTTGGCTGGATGGAGTGACGGCCGACACGGCTCACGCACAATGGTCTCGTGCAGAGACTAAGTGCGGAAACCAAACCGAGAAGAAGAAGAAGAAGAAGAGAGGAAATGGTTATGAATAAATATTAACTCCAGGGAGGAATGAGGGTCGAAATAATAAAAGAGGTGTCGTTAATTGAAAACTAATGGCCTAACATAAGTAATGCTGATTAAGTTAAGAATATGGAACAAATTAATTCATTTAAGTATGTCTTTTATATGATATTGTCCAATATGATGAGAATCACAGTCTTGTAGGACATATGTAGTCATGGAGATGACTCTGATCACACGACATTTAATGAAACGAGGAGCAAGCTTTCCTGTAAAGTATTCGGCAGCTGACGATTTTGAAAAATTACGCCTCCATACAATGTCGCCGGCATTGAGTGTAATAGCCGTGCGGTTCGTATTGTAATTTCGTGAATTACGGAGAAAAGCAGAAGAAAGATTGTCCGCTACTTTTGCGTAAATCTCGGCGAGCGAAGTCAGATTACTCGCGTGTTGTTCCCGACTTTCAGCTAAATTAGTGCTTAGAGTCTGGATATTCGCACGCGATGAATCCATACAGACTTCTCTACCGAATATGAGAAAGTTTGGCGTAAACCCTGTGGCTAAATTAATACATGAATTGAGGTAAAGTTTGACCTTGGGTAACAATTTAGCCCAATTCCTTTGGTTCTCGCCAACCAATATGCTCAAACAAGTAACGACACTTTGGTTATAACGTTCTACCGTGTTTGCTTGTGGAGTGTAATAAGGGGTATACGTAGGGGATTCAATGCGAAACGATCTAAGAAAGTTTAAAAACTGATTACTACGAAAAACGGTAGCATTATCACAGAGAATAGACCGTGGAACTCCGAAGTTAAAAAATATTTCAGATTCCAAAGCTTTTATAACTGAATTGGCGTCAATCCTTTTAAGGGGGACTAACCAAACATATTTAGAAAAAACATCGACCATAGATAAAATGTATTTGAACCCATAATAAGCGATTGGAAGCGGTCCAATAACGTCGATAGAAATCATTTGTAAAGGTAAAGAGACTTCCTTTGGATAACACATATGACCACGTGGTTGGGAATTCGCGATCTTATAAGCTTTACAAACCTCACATTGCCTTAAAGTCTCAGAAACATCTCGAAACATATTTGGCCAGTAAAAGTTATCCTTGAGCTTAAAATAAGTCTTTGAAACTCCAGGATGTATAGAGAGAGGATTATTATGAGCTTCCCATATAGCGGATTTAACCTTTTCAACGGGTAAAACTATGCGCCAAGGATCAGAGCACAATGGGTTAGTGATTGGCATGCGTCTTAACAGAACACCGTTCCGAATGGCGTAAGCTGGAAACGTTTGAGGGGAGTCACGAGCCCCTAAATACACCTTTTTATACCATCTATCATTGGTATGGTCAGGTCCTTGATCGAATGTAACCGGACTCGCGTACATTCTAGATAAAGCGTCTGGAACGACGTGTTGCGACCCTTTGCGATGAATGATATCAAACGTGTATTGGGAAATCACAGTAGCCCATCGCGCCAAACGCCCTGAGGGATTACTTAGTGTGAGGAGCCATTTCAAGGCCATATGATCAGTTATAACAGAAAACTTCATTCCATCTAAATAACAGCGAAAATGCTTAATGGAATCAAGAACGGATAAAAGTTCACGTTCGGTTGTACTATAATTGCGTTCTGCTTTCGAGAATAAGCGTGAATAATAAGCGATAGGATGTTCAACACCATCGAACTTTTGAGAAAGAACCGAACCAAGACCGACAGCTGACGCATCACATTGCAAAATGAAGGGCTTCGAGAAATCTGGACAAGCCATAACGGGAGTATTGATGAGCGCATCCTTTAATTTTAGGAATGCTTGATCGGCGGCATCATCCCAACTTATAGGGTCACGACCCTTCTTTTTTCCTATAAGGGCAGTGAGTGGAGCTATTATAGAAGAAAAACCATCAACAAAACGCCTATAATATGAGCATAACCCAATAAAACCACGTAGTGACTTAGCTGTAGTAGGAACGGGATAATCCCTAATAGCATCGAGCTTGCTGGGATCAGTTTGTAAACCCTTTTCGTTGATGATATAACCCAAATATTTCAATTCGCTTTTACAGAACTCGCATTTTTTTAGGTTAATAGTTAAACCGGCCTCCTTGAGACGGTCTAGTACTTTTCTAAGGAGCGAGAGGTGACTATCAAAGTCTTTTGATATTATGATTAGATCGTCGACGTAACCGAAAACGCAATTATCACTGGTCGAAGTGAATTCAAAATTAACGATCATATCAGTAAGGCGCTGCATCTCGGAAGCTGCATTCGTGAGACCAAATGGCATTCTGACGAACTCAAATAAACCTCGTTGTGGAACTATGAACGCGGTTCTTTCACAACTCTCATCATCAGCGAGAGGAATCTGCCAAAATGCACTCCTAAAATCAAGAGAACTTATATACCTTGCACCTCGAAGGTTGTCAAGAATATCGTGAATACGGGGGAGCGGATAAGAATCTCTAGTAGTAACGCTATTCAATTTCCTACTATCAACGCAAAAACGTACAGAACCGTCCTTTTTGGTAACCATCACAACAGGACTGGCCCATGGAGAACGTGAGGGACGAATGACACCCATCTCCAGCATCTTATCGATTTCCTCATTGAGCAACTTTAACTTAACAGGTGAAAGAGGGTAAAACCGTTGTCTAATTGGTGGTCCAGTAGTGTTTATTTTGTGTGATAGCCAAGTAGTCTTACCAAGGCCAACTTTATCGGATGAAATGACATCGAATTCCTCAATGACCCGTTGCAACTTTAGCTCTTGGTCTGGTAATAAAACGTTACGAGGGTGAATGTATCGAACCTCGCTAATGCAATTAATCTGAGGAAGGGATTGAGAGTCAGAAGGAAGGGTATGTGGGTCAGGAGGTAGGGAATTAGAGTCGGGAGGAAGGTACATATTACCTTTGATATTTTTGTTAAAAGCTTGACTAAAAACTGAAGTCAAACCGAACTTATTCCAAAATTCGATACCTAAAATAACTGAAGAAGACATAGAACGTGCTACTAAAAATTCGTGGATAAAAGTCGTACCATTAAACTTAACTGGGAGAAAGATAGTTCCTAAAATATCAATAGGAGAGTTATTAGCGGAAATAACACGTGGGCACTGAACGTTTGATTTTAAAGAAATACCCAGTTGTTGGGTTAAACAATCACTAATAAGGGACATTTGTGCACCAGAGTCAAGAAGGGCTTTAACGACCCGGTTAGACAATATGATCTCGATGAAAGGACTGTTATCAGATGAATCGGACGCTATCACCGGTGACACTGTACGGAGTAATGCGTGTCGCCGGTGGGCTAAACATTTTTTGGATTGCATTTTGGGCAATCACGAGTTATAAAACCAGGTGTGCGGCATTTAAAACATAGCATACCAGGGAAATCAGGGCAAGTACGATAGGGGTGTCCCGTTTTATTGCATTTTGGACAGATTTGTGATTGATTTGTTGCGCTTGAAACTAATTTTGTAGATTTGGGCAAAAAACTTTCAAAATGCGATGCAGTGTCAATGAGCGCATCTAAGTCAGTAAATTTATGTATCGATAAGCATGGAAAATATCTAGGATGCATGTTGTGAGTGATAATTTCTAATAGTTCAGATTTATCGACCGGTTTACGTAATGTATCATTCAATTGAGAAATCTGATGCACAAAATGTAAAACAGGTTGATCTGATTTCTGTTTTGTATTCCTAACTTGTTGACCGGTTTTAAATTCGAAATCAATTTCCCCGAACGTTTTGAAGAATTTTTCTTTTAATTCGGGGTAAGTCATATCAGGTCGACGGATTGACCTATAATAATTCAAGGCGCGACCGGATAACACTTCGTGGAAGCGTTTAAGCAGATAACTGTCAGTTATGTCGTCTGCATCCTTCTCTTCTTCGATACTGGTAAAAAAATTTCGAACACTGGTATCTCCAGTATAATTTATGTTCCATTTTCTTAGCGAAAATCGTTTTAGAAAGTAACCGGGACAGTCCTCGGATTTCATCGGAGAAGGTAAGTTAGAACGACTAGTACCCGGAGTGGGCCTAGGCGGAATGGGAGGAGGTCTAGAAATAATAATACTTCCGTGTAAAGGAGTCTCAACGATAGAACCTTCTTCGGACATTTTTAAACACAAAATAGAAATAGGTTAAATGAAAGAGCGGGACTTAGCAGGAAATCGTTAGATATCGTGCCGTAATATCGATGCGGGAAGAAGACAACAACATGAACGTCAAAGGAATCGGCTGGGCTAAGAATCCAACAAAAACAGATACTAGCAAATAGCAGAAAAGCAAACAGACGGGCTAAAAAATAAAAAAAGGTAGACATTAGCACACGACCATTCAAAAAGCTTACCTTTGGTCACGATGCCTAACCATCCACACATCAAACACTCTACGGGAAACTAACTACCGCTACCTACTGGGATAAAATAAAACTCGGGATAGATAAGTATATTTTGGGAGAAAATAAAAGAATTGGAAATTGGGTATAGTTACAAAGTTAATCTTTAAAATTGAATTTCACAAACATCACACAATTTAGCAAAGAACATAAGTTCAGTTAGCAATTCCATAGTCCAGTCGTATGAATCGGGAAAACATTCAAGACAGGTAATCCTTTTACTTCCATACGGGTATCTGACCAATTCTAAAACCTGAAACTCACAATAAGAAAGATGAAAATTAAAGATTGCTCTCAAGAGCAACCACACACGAGATAACAAAAAAAAAGGTATTTTAGTAATAATTAATATGCAAACTTACTTTAATTCGGGCGCCATATTGTAGCGTAAATAAACTTAAGTGCACAGTAAAACACAATCGCTACTTAACACATTTAATTTTGATTAAAAGGAAAAAGATAGAAAACAAGTACTTAATTAAAAAACATAAAAAAGTTAAATATTAGTTATTATTGGGAACCTTTCAGTGATGGCGTGGGTTAACTTAGCGGAAAGAAAAGAATATTATCGAAGGTATTATGCAAAATATTTTTAACTTACCTAACAAAAAATCGATTGCAATCGGTTATAGCTAGGCGAATACGCATTATTAGTAATTTTAATTACAAAAACACTAAGAGCATCCAACGCGTCTTGATAGGCCTTAGGTTAGAAAGAGTTTTTGACGTGAGAATTTTTAGATTAGAAATATACAAATTAGGTGCACTATTTAAAATAGAACTCCTGCTGCGAAAACTCGGTAATTCCTGGACGGCTGAACACGACTGTGGGAAGTAACGTAGAAATCACGGGGCCACTGCGCTGCGGAGTCCGCATCTACCTCGTACTCTCTTCAGGCCTTTGAGATGGACGTCTCAGGCACAGGATGTGCTCGGATATCGGGCGAGAGCGCCCCGACCTCCGTCGTCGATAACCGACGTCGCTTGCCCGTAGGGTGGAGCCAAAAATTGGCTTGTAACGGGATCTAAACAAAAAAGTAACTTCAGACCACCGATGCAAGCTGAATCTTTGATTAATTATGAAACTAGTGCGAAATGGATCGAAAAGAAAAAAGGCGACAATACATACCAAATTAACCAGAAAATCACCCACAGACTATCCTTTTGCTAGGACACTTTATATTTTTTATTGGCTTAACACCAACAGAAAAAACTTTCACTTCATAATTTCGATATTAATCAAAAAATAAGGTCGACCATCACATATCGGGTCCCAAAAATGTAATGATGCCGTCAAAAGGCAAAACATCCGAGGATATTTTTCACGATTCCTTGTTCAAATGTGAATAACAGCTATGAAAAAAAATTTTTTTATTGAAAAGTTTGCATTAGAATTGGAGGAAGTTTTAACCGTAGCGGTTTTACGCTACAATGTGTGGAATTTATTAGAAATTTCAATACATTGATACCAGACTCCAAATTTTTCAAGAAGAACGAAGAGATTTATCGTGTTATTGCCAAATAACGTGGAAAGTTAATGGCCCTCGTAGTGCTGTGACACGTTTGTTATTATTGGTATTTTGTTATTCAGAAACATAATATGAAACCGATAATTTGGTATCAAATCAAATAGTCACTTATTTTGAGCTGAAACTGTGCATAGAGACTCCATATCAGATGTTGTATTTAGCCCTTTTGGATAGATATGGGGTTTCCGTTACACGTTGTATATATAAAAGAAAGTCGTGTTAGGTACACTATTTATAACTCAAGAACGGCTGAACCGATTTAGCTGAAAATTGGTAGGGAGGTAGCTTGGAACTAGGAGACGGACATAAAATATTTATTATCTCGAAATTCCCACGGAATCGGGATTTACGCGGGAAAAACCTCCCACGCGAACGAAACGCGGGCAAAAGCTAGTCAATCAATCAATCAAATAATATATTCCCACATCCCTCACATTCTTTACATAATGGTGTTCAATTATTGGTGAACATTAAAGTGTTACGTATCTATCTACAATTACAAATTGTAATAAAATGAAATATGCTTGAATGCAGTATACAACACCGCCTCCGCTTACAAATATAAATATGTACAATCAAAATGTGCGGTGATGCAACTGTAATTTAAAGTTGGCAGTAGGTACCTGCTGCAGGCAAGAGCACACAATAATGGTTACAGCCAATCTGATTATTAATTATTTATTTACTTTTTTAGATAAAAACCATACAAAATTTTGATACTAAAATACCTTACATACGCTTTAGATAGATATTTCCCGCAGTATCAGCTTTATGTCGGTATCGGAAATGCTGCCTCTGTATAAATATTGCACACACAGTCTCACTCTCAATATAATTTTATTTTTTTATAGTACGCCACCTGCACGACGTCCGTAAGTACGGCTACTGGGATCCAGCAGAATACCAGCGTCAGGCATATTTCCCTGACACATGCTGAGCTGGATTCCCATTTGGTGCAATTACTACATTACTCTATTACTATATAATTTCAAATTTATTATTTTTATTAAGAATGGTTGTATATCTTATTTATTTATCCATGAAATTTCCTCATCTTTATTAATGTATTTAGTTACTGTTTTAGTTTTGGTTACTGTTTGCTATTATCAAAATTTAATGTACACTGGTGAAACTTAGTTTATTGTGAAGTGGTGCTAAAGGAAGAGCGCTGATGTCTGAAATACAGATATTCCTTATCTAGTTCAGTCACAGATGTTCCTCATTCTGATCCTAGTGCAAGTGTAAGCGTAGTGTGTGTAATTATAGTGTGTTATATTTTAAGCTGTATGTACCTTTGAACGAATAAATTATTGTATTATTCGAAGACACACCCCATACCGATTTTTTGTAGGTATTACATTTTTAAGTTTGTTTTCTTTTTACATTTATAATACTTTTTATTATATAAGTTTGTTCCGTTCTTTTTTTTTGTAATTTATGTGTTACATGTTAATATGCTTTTGTGTGTTGTGTCTTCTGTTGACCAATAAAAGTTCTATCTATCAATATAGGTACAACTAAAGACTAATCTAAAGAGTGGAATTCCCTGCCAGATGCTATTTCCTGATAGCTATTACTTAGGGGCCCTTAAGTCAATAGTGAATTAGTTACTTATAAGTAAGCGTGTTTGATCTTCAACCACATCATCGCTTACTATCAGGTGAGATAGTATCAAACGCGAGTCTATAACGGTATAAATAAAAACTACCACCATACATTCTGGCCCAATTAACACTAAATATTGTGCTGCCTAATCCGACTCCGATCGTGTCATCATATCGCCGTCCCATCGAAGAAAATGAAGGATAAACGAATGGACGAATAAGATAACATAAGTACATAATAACATGACCAACGTTATGGTTGGGTAGCGTCATCAAAATTTACTTGTTAAGATTATTATTAAACCGGTCAAATATAATGAGAATAATAATGGCCTATTAACAGTCAAGGCGGAGGCGTTCATTAGCAAATCCGTCCATCTAGCAATGGTTTCTAATTACAAACAACGAGCTCATCAAATAGCTCACAGAAAACACAACGCGCTTATCGAAACGTCTAATCTACGTCCGAGTATCGCGCCAAGGAGGATGAAGGAATGGACTGCTCATGTGCCGGTTCAAACCTGTTTTGTTTTCAATGCTGAAACGTAGCCTTTCCACTGGTTAGCCTCTAGAAAATAAAAACCAAAATATTTAAGCATAAACCATTTAATTAATGGTGACACACATCTACTCAGATATAAGTTGACCTGAAAACGTTAACTGCTTATAGCATGTTAACCAAACCACAGGCCCTGACATTGGCAGACTGACTGTATAGTCCTAATAGGTTCTTTAATTTGAAAAAAGACACAAGTTTTAAAAACATATGAATAATATCGTTTCTCTTCTAGTGGCCTTCCGAAATATATTAGCGCTCCCCCTATGTGCCGTCGTTGTACCTCATGTTTGCCAAACAGCGATCTATCAATAACTCGTCTATTCCGGATTACCAACAGCTATCGGCTTAACAGCTCATTGTTTGCGTTTGAACTAAGTCAAATAGACTCGGTCGATTGGTTAAACAATCGATCACTCGCTCAAACTTAGCACTCCATTTTCATCATACTCTTAACACTCACACATACTCCCTACTAATTACTTAATTCAACCACATAAAAACAGGGCTTGGTCGATTGACGTCACCCTTACGTACCACCATAAACCTATGGGGAATTATAGTCATTCCCTTTATAGATACAGTGTGGATGATGGCTAGCCTCTGCCTGTTTGCGTAAATATAATTTCTCGGTTCCTCGGGGAAATTTTCTATTTTTAATGCGGCAGATAAAATACCCGTGTGCCAAGTGCCGTTTCATGAAAAGGCATGTGAACAACGGATCTAATTTACCTTTAGACATGAACACAGGAGGTCAATAAACAATAGCAATTTTGAAGCGTCCCGCCCGGATTTCTCGCGCGTCTATTTTTTTCAACTATATCGAAAATAGTGAAAGGAAAACTAATATACTCGTATTATTTGCCTGTACTAGATTAAAAGCAACCATGATGCGGGGTGAGCGGTAACGGGATGCAGTTGCCTATAAAGCAGCTTCTATGAAGCAGGCATGCTTGGGAAGGAGGAGGCTGAACGCGTGAGGCAGAGACAATTCTATTCCTCACGAAAATAAACAAATATTCAGCCGCAAAAACTTAACAAACAGATTGACCTACGCATTTATGATATGAATTGCCTATAGATATACGAGTTCATGTTTCACACTGTGCCATTAGTGTTGAGAAACGATTTTATGGCTAATTTGATAATTAAGTCTAATGTTTTTGTGAGTTGTTAATTGAACTTTATAGCAAATTGATTTTTATTAAGATGGTACATTAGAATGATTTTCGTTCTTATTAAAGGAGCTTGTGGCTAAATGGTAACTAATAATACTCCCCATAGCCGATTTCAGCCACGGCAGCCAATATCATAATCAATTTAGCCTGATGCGCAGGAGATATTATAGTGCACAAGTATGAGCAGGTACAGATGCACTCTGTTCCTTTACTCTCATTGTCCGATGGGACGGCAATCCGGCACGACCGGAGAGAGAAAAAAATGGCCAAGTGCGAGTCAGACTCACCCATGAAAGGTTCCGTAGTAACTATAAAAATATAATATAATATGTATATTTATTTAAAAAAAAAAAACAAAACCTTACAAATTTCTTAAAACTAGCTTATTTAATTTTTTTTACAACTATGCCAAATAACTTTGTTTTTCATAGTGTTTGTATGAATTACAGTCATAGTCATAGTCAGTCATATTTGCGGTTTTAGAAAATATGCTGTATCTAAAAAACTGCTGACCCGATCTCGACCAATTTTGGTTGAAAGTTTACATTACGATCTACAGGCATATATTTTTTTTAGATTTTTCACTCCACTATTATAGAAGTTAGAGGGATGGGGACACACATTTTACCACTTTGGAAGCGTATATATTTTAAACAATTAACTTTATGAAAAAGTAGTTTTAGAAACCCCAATGTCATTTTACAAAACCTGTCTATAGATAGATACCTCACACGCATAGGTTTCATGAAAAAAAATATTTTCAGTTTTAGTTCCATGTATGGGATGGAAGAAAATATTTAAAATAAAGGGGAGTCCCCTTTATTTTAAATATTTTATAATTTTTTTCTTAAAATCGGAAACCGGTTTACAGAATACTTCTAGGTACCAAGTTTCAAATGTATGGTCTTAATAGTTTCGCAATAAAATGGCTGTGACATACTGACGGACGGACAGACAGACAGACAGACGGACAGACAGACAGACAGACAGACAGACAGACGAACAGACAGACAGACAAACAGACGATGAAACTATAAGGGTTCCGTTTTTTGCCATTCGGCTACGAAACCCTAAAAATGGTAACTGCTATTACTATAATCGACGATAATATAGTCGACTTGAATGATAAGCAATGCTTGCCGAATTCCGTCTACAGACTCATCTACAGATGGGTGACCTCGTTGCTTTCGAAAATAAATAAAATCTCTAGGGTCCCGCTTATCATTTATCACAGTGATTACGGGTACCTACTCAGAAACCGATAGAGAATAAGCGTTAAAGATCAGACAGGCAGTAATTCCATTTAAAACAGCACATAGTTTTTTATTTTTATTTTAGCGTGGTAAAATTATCAAATAAGTCCTCCCACCCCGGGCAGGGTGGGAGGAACTGTCAGACTTTTACTGACTAAAATCCACGGTGTTCCTTCAATAACCCTTTACGTACCGGGGTCACGGTAATGGGATAAGTCCCACGACCCCGGCAGGCTTCGGCCCTCTGCAGGGGGGGCCTCGTCATGTTGCTGACGCTCTTTGATCCGATCTGGACGAAGCGAGAGTGTGTGTCAGACTTTTACTGACTAAAACCCATCCGTGTTCCATCATACCCTTCGTGTTCCGAGGCCGCGGTAACTCTTTCGAACAATTCCGCAACCGCGGCAGGCAACAGCCCCCTTGTGGCAACGGCCGATGATTTTCGTTTGTGTTTTTTATTTAGGTTTAGAGTTTTTTTTTTACTTAAAATTCCTTTAGCTGTCTTGAGTTAGAATTTAGGCCTGATTTAAGACAATATAGTCGATATAATTTCTCACCTATAACGTGGAAAATCACAGAAATCAAAAATATAGGAGAAGTGGTAAGGGGGCGTATCGGTGTCCGCGCGACATGGCCACAGGGCTCATGTCACAGGCAAGTGGCCGTCTCTGCGAACTAGTGCGCTTTCGACGGCGATAGTGATAACATATATGAATGCCGAGTTGTTCTGTGGTATCTTGTAAAAACCGAAGCCAAAATCAAAACTATGTGAATCATGGAATCACTTACCATATGTAAGTACAAGTATTTTACAATGTTTGTCTTTAAAATCATGAAAAACAATAAATCGTAAAATATTTCTCGTTTTTACTATGTTATTTTTGTTATCGAATATCAGAACGACTGTACTACTTTTACTATAAATACATTGCTCCTTAACCACTACCTGAGTTCGTCACTAAGTAACTGGACAAGCAATGTAAAAATAACATACGAAACTGTAGTACGCGGATTCATCGCGTAGTGAGGCCGCCACTTTTTGCGACGAATTAGTGATATGCTTGTGCAGATCCACTAACGTAGGCTATCGACAGCAATGTCGATTGACGAATGAAATATTGCTATTATAGTTTAGGGGTTTTTCAACCGACGACAAAAAAAGGAGGAGGTTATCAATTCGACGCGTATATCTTCTTCTATACTTATAATAAATCTGTAGAGAGGTCAATTCTGTACATGAAATATATTTCCAAAATAACTATCAGGGGGTGATTAAGGATCGATACTCATGCCAAAAATGCAATCAGTTAAATTTTTGTCTGTCTGTCTGTCTGTCTGTCTGTCTGTCTGTCTGTATAACCGTTATAGAAACAAAAACTACTCGACGGATTTTAACGAAACTTGGTACAATTATTTTTCATACTCCTGAGCGGTTTAAAGTATACTTTTCATCACGCTACAATCAATAGGAGCAGAGCAGTGAAGGGAAATGTTGGGAAAACGGAAGAAGTTACTCCATTTTTTAAGCTTCCGTCGCGTGTGCAACCTTAATGGTTAAAGCTACACAAATCATTTCATGACAGAAATGTTCTCCTTAAAATTATATAAAAAATATCCCACGACAGCATATGTCTAACTTTTATGGTTGACTCACAATAACACGTGTAACTCCCGACAGCTTAGCAGTTCGAAGCTTTCTGATTATAATATTTGTCTACTCTTACGTTTATAACACTCTCAGTCACCCCTAATTGAAAAAGTTAACATTATTAACTATTTCATAAAAAATTGGCCAAGTGCGAGTCAGACTCGCCCATGAAGGGTTCCGTAGTAACTATAATATAATATGCAAATTAATTTGACGAAAAAAAAACCTTACAAATTTCTTAAAACTAGCTTATTTACATTTTTTACAACTGCGCCAAATAAATTTGTTTTGAAAAAAAAACCTTACAAATTTCTTAAAACTGGCTTTTTTACATTTTTTACAACTGCGCCGAATAAATTTGTTTTTCATAGTGTTTGTATGAATTACAAAGTTATATTTGCGGTTTTAGAAAATATGCTGTATCTAAAAAACTGCTGAACTGATTTCGTTCAAACCAATTTTGGTTGAAAGTTTATATTAAAATCTACAGACATATTTTTTTTTAGATTTTTCACTCCATTATTATAGAAGTTAGAGGTTGTGTCCGCCACACACACATTTTACCGCTTTGGAAGCTTATATCTTTTAAACGATTGACTTTATGGAAATGTGGTTTTAGAAACCCCGATGTCGTTTTTAAAGAACTGTCTATAGATACCACACATGCATCGATTTCATGAAAAAAAATATTTTCAGGTTTAGTTCCATGTATGGGGAGCCCCCCTTTATTTTAAATATTTTTTATTTTTTTTCTCAAAATCGGAAAGCGGTTCACAGAATACATCTACCTATCAAGTTTCACATGTATAGTCCTAATAGTTTCGGAATAAAATTGCTGTGACAGACGGACGGACGGACAGACAGACAGACAGACAGACGGACAGACATGTCGAAACTATAAAGATTCCGTTTTTTGCCATTCGGCTACGAAACCGTAAAAAGAATCATATAAATTGGTATAGAAACACCAAAGTTATACATGAAATACGCTATACTGAATCATGCTATAAGGATTATTTTTGAGAATCGGTCGCCGTGCTCGACGCGTCTCGCGGTCGAAGCGCTCTCTAGTTACTTAAGCCTCATGTGAACGTGATCTAAACAATATTACCAATACATTAACTTACGCTGACGGAGTCGCGGGCACAGCTATATTGTATCATTACGCTAAGACCAATAGGAGCGGAGCGCCAATGAAGAATGCTTCAAAATCGGGGTTAAATTTAACGTTAGCCCAAAGTAACTATTCCACGCGGACGAAGTCGCGGGCAAAAGCTAGTTATTAATATTTTTTTATGTATGATCACCGATTACTCGGAGACGGCTGAACCGATTTGGAAAATTCTTTTTTTGTTTGAAAGGGTATACTTTGAAATTGGTCCCATTGTCACCAAGTCAGGATCTGATGATGGGATCCTGGAGAAATCGAGGGAACTCTTCAAATATTATAGGCACACCTATAGTGATTTGAGTATTTTTATAGTAACTTGTGTAGTTGCATTCGAAAAGCACCATTTGTGAAGTAGACCTGATGTTGAAGACCACCGATGGCCACTGGAACTACTCAATATATAAGTAGGAATAATAAGTAGTTCATGTGTTCCGCTTCGATTACTTGAATGTGGTTATTAAGCACAATATGCTCGTCATAATGCATATGGTGAAGTGAAGCTGATGGTGAACTACCAGGAGAACTCCTCAACAAATAACAGCCCAACATTGGGAAAAGCAATATTTTGTAAATGAATATAAGTAGTCGACATTTAGGCTCTTGTAACTAGGTAAATTAAAAATCGACCCACTCAAAAGAGTGAAATAATTTTTTTTACCAAAAAATTAAACCGACTCCCAAAAAACACTGCAAAGTGAAAAATAACTTTAATTTCGGAAGTCGGTGCCAAAAACGAAAATACAAAACTAAAGACACCGACTACCGAGTCTGTTTAAAAAACCTCTAAGAAAATATGTTTAACTCTTAGAATAACAACGCATAGAAGAGGCGTCTAGAACAAAACACGAGCGATTTCGTGTGTCCACTTTATTTTCTTTGTGTGCGTGAGCCGAATGTGTCTACGTTCTTCAAACGCACACAAATATAGCTTTCAGTGATACCATTACCAGTACCATTACCACAAAAATGGGAAAACGCACTATTATGTTGCTGGTTCAAATCAAGTATTTTATGTTATGAAACTAAATAAGATGATGTTTTTTCATGTAATATGACTTATATGACATATATTTACGGAAGGTAAACGAAATGAGATATCGTTTATTGCGTTTAGAATATTTGATGTGTAATGTGTTATAATGATATTATAGAAATGTATTAATTGCTTGAAATCTCGTTTAATATCAATTAAAAGTATGTGTTGTATTTATGAAATAGAAAAATATTATTGAGAACATTACTTAAATGAAAATAAATCTTAATCAATAAAATTGTCATCTTTATGATGCCACTCTTCGAACTAACAGTAACTTTTAGTTATAAAAAACTGTAGGTAGTAGCTGTAAATAAATATAGTTTAGTTTGACGCATACATAATTGCTGCCAAAACTATATTTGGCTAAACTTTCCTTTATGGCCCGTTGAGTTGGAAGTTCATAGTTTTACTGTAAATAGTACTCATAAATAGAAAGCTTTTTACGAATTGTTAAGTTGCGCAAATTCACTGTTTACGAGATATAAGTTTTTAAAGTTTCGTTTAATACTGAAAAAAACTTTTTACCAAAAAATTAAACCGACTCCCAAAAAACACTGCAAAGTGAAAAATAACTTTAATTTCGGTAGTCGGTGTCTTTAGTTTTGTATTTTCGTTTTTGGCACCGACTTCCGAAATTAAAGTTATTTTTCACTTTGCAGTGTTTTTTGGGAGTCGGTTTAATTTTTTGGTAAAAAGTTTTTATTTCACTCTTTTTAGTTGGTCGATTTTTAATTTACCTAGTTACCAGAGCCGAAATATCAACTACTTATAAAATTTTACAAAATATTACTTTTCCCAATGCTGGGCCGTTAATTTTTGAGGAGTTCTCCTGGTACTTCACCATCAGCTATACATCACCATATGCATTGTAACGAGCATAAAGTGCTTAATATCCATATTCAAGTAATCGAATCGCAATCCACGAAATACTTATTATTGAGTAGTTTCGGCGACCATCTGTGGTCTTCATCATCAGTTCCACTTCCCGAAATGGTACTTTTTGAGAGCAACTGCACAAGTTATTATAAGAAATACCCAAAACGCCATAGGTGTGCCTATAATATTTGAAGAATTCCCTCGATTTCTCCAGGATCCCATCATCAAATCCTGACTTGGTGACAAATGGTACCAATTTCGAAGTATACCCTATCAAACAAAAAAAGAATTTTCTAAATCGGTTCAGCCGTCTTCGAGTACTCGGTGATCACACATAAAAAAAAAATAAAAAAAAAATATACGCGTCGAATTGTAAACCTCCTATTTTGGTCGTCGGTTAAAAATAGCACGCCATTTGCAAATTTTTAGGTTGTTTATTGTCATGGTAGACGTAAAAGTTGACATTTCACGTTCCATTGACAGAAGAAGTGTATTTTGTTCAATTTTATGTCATATTTTTAAGTAAAAATAATTTTATTTTCACATATTCACGTATTAAATTTGGTGTGTTATTAGTGGGCATTATAGCTGTGCTGTATTATGTAATTGCGTTGACGTTTTTACACAAAAATATTACGAATTTTTGTTTACACTGTGGAACGGAAAGTGAAGTGTGATAATAATATGAAAGTGAGATATAATATTTAAAGTTTCCATACAAATTGGGAAATAGTACGCAATATATGATAAATAATATTCATGGTAGTTCCAACAGTTACTAGGAGAAGTTAGGATGCAATAGCGAGCAAAGCGAGCTCGGGACTTGGGGCAACCGGTTTTTCTTTAAACCATTTAGCCCCGCGAAGCGTGGCTCCGACTACACCTTTTAGCCAACTTTTGAGTTTTTTTTTTTTTTAGTAGCACTACTCCCCCGCCACCCCTCCCCTCCCACCCAAACCCAAAAATCGACGGGCCATAAAGGAAAGTTTTACCCTATATTTTTTTAAACAAAAATAAGCACAAATTAAAGAAATCAATATGGGTATTTTTTTCCTCACGGATAGCAACATTGAATTGTGATAATTTAGGTTATTAGAATTTTTGTTTGATGGTCGATTTACTTAAATATAATGTATAAAATGTAAGTATTTACTTGTGAAATGTAATTTAATTACACGTTTTTTGTTTTCCTGAAGGACTATGACATCCCTTTACGCTACAAACGGTCGTTTTAAATTATTTACTCGCGAGCTCTGTTCGGCAGAATGTGACCTTGAATACTGACGGCTCGTCGAGCAAAGTTAGCCAAAAATGGCTAAGTTTTAGTTGCCTCACTTTTTGCACTCGTACTATCCTTCTATGCGTTGTTATTCTAAGGTTTAACTTTTATTTTACATGAGATGACAGAAATAAAAATACGTTGAAATGTCAAGTGTACAAAAAAGTAAAAAAAAAAATAAACAATTTATTTACGCCCGCAGCATGCGTAAGGAGTTCCGACGTCGCTGTCGCTACAATAGTTTATTTTTCAATCTGTCAACCGTTTTAGCCCGCCGTAAATAATGTGTTTTTACTTATTTTGATTTTTTTACAGAGTAGTAGAGAAATGCGTAACCAATATTCGTAAAGTAAGTTACTTTAATTTTAGGTTAATAATCGGTGGTGTTTTTCGGTTTAGAATTATCGCATGTTATGCCTTATCCTATGTTGCTGTTTCTTTATTTTTTATGGTTTTTGTATTTAACTTCCGTTGTAGCTTCGAATGCGTTATAATAATCGGCATGGTTCAGATAATATATTTGTGTCAATATATTCATGCTATTTATTTGTTAGGCATGGATGTGTGTTTGTTTTCATATATTTAACAATTTCTCTACTAACTAGGATTTTTCTTATAACAAAAACCTATTATAACCTACTAAACTATTACCTGCTGGGTAATTGCGTAACACACTTACAGTAGGAATCGGTTTCATTATGCTAAATCAACAACACTCACTGTGGTATTTACGTTGTTGAGCAGACCAATATTTCGAACATATGTAGCAATGGATTAGCAATATACGTCAAAATCATTCAGATCTTGATTTATAGTGTGTTACGTAATTATTGCGATGCTTATTATATGGTGACGGTTAGAAGTAGCTTAGGATGTATGTAAATGATAAATAAGTGCTTTTCGTACTTTTTAGCTTCCCAAAAGATGGTAATATAAAAAAGGAATGGATTGATGCCACAGGCATGCCACCTAACTCGTACCCTACAAAAAATAGCACCATAAATGCTCGGTTCACTTCAGCGCAGAAATGTTCCAGCCTGAATGGACAATTCCAAAATTAAGAGTACAACTGATTTTTGCAGAAGTGGGTTAAATTTTATTTTATTACTGAAAGCTATTCTCATGTTTTAGGGCATTCATAAAATCAGTCATTCAACTTTTCAGGATTCTATACAACCTATACGGCTGGTATGTTCCGATCAAGAGCGTAATGTAAGTTAACATCAACTTCTATTTGACCTATCACTATGATAATTAAATTTTAAGATTTAAGTCGAAAGCGCCAGGGTAACCCTTAATACTTAGTAGGTAGTACTTAATAATAATTATGTAATGTTATGTTCTTAATAATATGTTTATTGTTATTATAATATTTTCTGGACATGCCATTTTTTATTTGGTTCATTTTCAGGTGCCCAAAAAAAATGTACAATAACAAATGGAAGAATCGATAACTTTCCGATTTAGTCAATCACTAGCGTATATGTAAAATAAATTGCTTTTGCACAGCACAACGATAGCGACCGATGTTTTTGTGTGGGTAAATTCTAAGGTGCATGGTAAATACACGCTGTGTTTGACGGAATAAGGTTTATTATTGATTGTATAGTACGTTCTGATTTAGGAAATGCGGGTGTGTGCGCGAGTGCGTATCTATTGATTTTATTAAACTGCATGTGTAGTTGTTGCCCCGCCCAGCGCCTAACTGGAGACACACGGTTCCGATATAATTTCTTCTGTTGACCACATCTAGTTATTTATTTTATCTATGTGGAAAATAATGCTCTCGTAAGTATGCTAAAGGTTACCTACTCCTCTGCCAAAACCTTCGGGAAATACAAGCATAACGTTTTCTTACAGTTTGAAATGGTTCTTAGCGGACAAATATAATCAAATTGAACAGTTTTCAACCCGCAATCTGATACTTTAGACGAGGGTACTCAAAGATTTGGGTCAACAACTGTGCACACAATCCTTCTTTAAACCTTTCGAGAAGGTCAAATATACGTATAATTAAAAAGTGTCGGTCTGTAAATTCAAAATAATAGTGTTTTCTCATTGTTAGCGACGCGCTCACTTTTTGTTTGTTATACAGTTCTTCTTAACATGCTTCTGCCCGCGAACGGGATTCGGAAACGCTGGAAAATTTTCCCATTTTCCCAATCCCGTAAGAATTCTGTCTATGTATTATTCCAGAATATTAACTATCTACTTACCAAATTTCTTTCTGATCTGTTCAGTAGTTTTTGGGTAAAAGAGTAACATCCATCCATCCATCCTGAAAAAATTTCGCATTTATAATAATATTAGTGAGATAACAAACTGGGCATCGGGTGTACTTACGTAATTATAGGTACTTAAAACACAGTTTCTTTATATATTTCGTCTATCTGTCTTTCTGTCGGTCCGGGCTAATCTCTGGAACCGCTGAATCGATTTTAATAAGACTTTCACTGAAAGATAGAAGAGATTATGTATGGGCTACTTACTATCTAGAAATGTCCATAGAATTAGAATCTGGATTTATACGGGAAAAGTCTTGGAGTGAAGTCATGTGTACTCCTAGTTTTACCAAATATAATCTCTGTATCTTTTCACCGCCATTCAATTTAGCCCAAAAATATATTTTTATTAACCTTCCACTTATCCCTTTTGCCGACGAAGCAAACCGTCCTTGGATTTAAAACCAAATCACACTCGACCTACTTACCCTCTTTTCTTTTTCAGAGTAATTATGAGACTTGAGAGAAACTGGTGATTATGTCTAAGAATTTTAATGAATCTTCAGAGAGTGTTGTTGACAATTGATTCTTCGCACCTTCTTATTCGGATAATTCAAACAAAACCTTAACAAATCATACACTAAACCTTTCTTCATTAATTACTCTATCCATTTCTGTAGTGCTTCAGGTATGTTTGGATAAGCCCACGTGGATTGCTTTTACACAGTAATGCATAAGAGATGCGCATTCATGGTACACAGTGTGCGGGGCAACACCAACAGCATCCTAAAGATGATCTCCTGCCAACTCGATTCCGTGGTTTGAGATGTGTGAGATTTATTATTCAGTTTTCTAATATAGACTTAACTTGAATTAATAATAATAATAAGACGTTTATTTACACAGATTATTTACAACAAAACATTTTAATTCTACCTCTTAAACTAGGAGTTATCCTGTATCTTAAGAGGTAGTTGCGAATTATACAATGTGTAACGGAAACCCCATAATTATCTATCCAAAAGGGCTGAAGACAACATCTGGTATGAAGTCTCTATGCATAGTTTCAGCACAAAATAACTGACTCAAATAACTGACTCAAAGAATTGATACCAAATTATTGGTTTCATATATTTCTTGAATATTGATATTCAATCATAACAAACGTGTCACAGCACTACGAGGGTCAATAACTTTCCACGTCACTTGCCAATAACACGATAATTCTTTTCGTTCTTCTTAATTTGAAAAATTCGGTCTCTGGTATCAGTGTATTGGTATTTGTAATAAGTTCTACATACGTAGACTTAAGATTACAAAACCCTTGCCATATCGTTTGTTATCATCCAAAGAAGCCATGCACTTGGTATGTATATACCGTTTAAATTACAGGTTGTATAATACAAAATATACAGCAATAACCTGGCTCAAGTGCGACACAGTCCACTCACACGGTCAGCCAATTACATAATATGTTAACGGATATAAATAATTCTATTAACAGAATCCAATTAAAAATAGTTGAAATATAAATCTAAATTAAATATTAAAGAGAAGTTAGTTTTTAAGAACTAATTATTTTTAAGAACTAATTGTTCCAGCACTGTGAGTTATAATATTGAACTAAGATGGTCACCATCCAAGACCGGCCTCGACAAGCTTTGCTTATCCTCGAAGATCGACTCGTAAAAAGTATCTAACTAATATTATAAATGCTAAAGTTTGTGAAGATGGATGGACCCATCCATTATTCTTCACTACGGATGATTGTTACTCTTTCACGCAAAAACTACTGAGCTGTTCTGAATGAAATTTGGTAAGTAAATAGTTGACATCCTGAAATAACACAGGCTATTCGGGATTTACGCAGGAAAACCTTCCCACTCGAACTCAGAAGCTAGTATACGGAATGTGTACACTGTTAGTTTTATTAGATTTTTCCCGGGCTTTTGACACAATAAATATACCGTTATTAATTTCAAAGTTAGGTTATTACGGTTTTGACCCGGCCGCTACGCAGTGGTTTCGTAGCTATCTCAGTGATACGAAACAACTTGTGGATATGCGCTTGGCCGATGGCATCACTCTTAGATCGGCACTAGCCTCTATAGAAAGAGGAGTCCAATCATCTTCATTCTATATTGTGCGGATATAATTAAATGTCTCCAGAAGTGCAAGTTTCATATTTACGCCGACGACGTTCAACTTTACATTTCTTTCAGGCCAGAGGATTATGATAGTGCCATAAAAACATAAACGATGACTTTCGTAGAATCGCCGCCTGGTCTGAAGATAATTGCCTTACGCTAAACCCTACCAAAACGAAGTTCATGGTGTTTGGCACAAAACAGCAGTTAGCTAAACTACCCGCAACGTTTAACCTGGAACTTATGGACGAATCTATTGATAGAGTTTTCGAAGCGCGGAATCTTGGCCTCATTGTGGACAAAGACCTTCGTTTCGAAAAGCATGTCACCGATTCAGTAAGAAACTGTTTTATCGCCTTAAGGTTTTGTACAAAATGAGGTCCTACTTATCCGTAACCCTACGTGAATAGCTAGTAGAAACCTTGGTTTTGTCTAGGCTGAACTACGCGGATAGTGTATACGGCCCGCGCCTATTGGCTCGCACGGATTGACTAATACAAAGAGTTCAAAACGCTTGTGCCCGGTTCTGTTATAATATTCCTCGTAGATGTCACGTAACACCATTTTTAAACAAACGTCTCACATTAAAAATGAAATCTAGACGCAAACTTCACTTGGCATGCCTTCTATTTGGGGTAATCAAATACCAGAAACCCGAGTATCTATTCAAAAAATTGAGCTGGATAGCGAGTAAATGAGAATGCGGTAGAAGACAATGCTCGCAGCAACTTTCGACACATTCACATGCTACAGCAGGTTTCAGAGGTAGCTTTCATTATGCGGCTTCTAAAATATGGAATAACATACCGCCTCCCATTTTAGCGATTAACACCATCGACACTTTTAGAAGACGCCTACGACAGTACTTCACAGACGCACAACGAAAGCTAGACATGGCAGTCCAGAATGTTTCGCTCGTATAGATGTCTTGTTCCGTCTCTGTTCCATCTTATTATCTTTCTATACTAACACCCGTTATTTTGCACCGTTTATCTACTAACTAATAAGTACTATTACTTCTACAATATTTTTATCTGCTACCCGTATTTGTTTAATTTTATCCTTCGTATTTCACTCACATACATACCCGCTTACACTCATGCTTACACACATACACACACCCTTACACTCATGCTTACACACACACACAAACACACTCTTAAGTCACTTTAAAGCTGATTTACATCTGTAGCACGTCCTCACTACATAAGGTCCAGTTGAAAACCAGCGTCAGGCAATTTGCATTTGTCTGGCATTTTGCTGAACTGAGCGTTGCGTGTGCCTCACGGCTGTGCCAAATAGGCCCCTATTTGGCACAGCCGTGAGGCACACGCAACGCTGTTTTGTTTAATTAAGTTGTTGTTTTTAGTTTTATTGAAGTACTTTTTTTTAGTTTTAGTTTTATTTTTGTATTTATTGCGTGCCTTTTACATCTGGGTCAAATAAATTTTATTTTCTTTCTTTCTTTCTTCTTTCTATACTTATAATTCTGTGTGAATATTATCTGTGTGTGTTGGTTTAATTTAGCCACGTGTCCCTCATGAAATGAAAGATGGCTGTAATCATAGATGATACATATAAATACTGAGAGCTGTAATAATAACTACAATTTTTATCTATAAACCAATCCCAACGCATAACCCGTGTCAAACAACAAGCGCGCCAACTAAACAAAACTAATTTATATCGCGCAGTGTTGCCAACTTCATTTCACACTTTAAATCAGTTCAAGTTGCGACTCTGAGCTGTTAATTGAGTTGTTGTATCTATGCTCTATAATTTGTGGTACTTATTTATGGAATTCTGAGTAAAGAGGAATGGAATAATTACAGCATTAATATACGTTTTTAAGCTAGTATCATTAAAACTTAAAGCAGTATATTTACTTGTATTGTATCGAGTTTCCGATATTTCGACAATGTATAATCAAATATACATATGGATGTATATAGTTAAACATTGAGCGACATCAGGAAAAAAAAGGCGCGTCGACCTTATCCAACCCCTTTTTCTGAAAATTAAATTTTGAGATATTTTGTTCATAAAAAGCTGTGAAATGGTTTTGATACCAATTCACTTTTTTTTCCTGTTGTCGCTCAATGTTTAACTCAAAATCAGTAAATTGTCAGATGAATGCCTTTTAAAGAATCACGGCAGAAGTGTTCTCTTTACATTCGAGCGTAACCCTAAAAGTACGAAGCACGTGTAAGTTAATATTAATTATAATTACAAGTGTATAAACTTGGACCGGATGCAGCTGAGTACTAGTGTATTACACAGATCCACTGGCTATCTAACCTTCACAATTCAGTAGCTGGGTAAGACGATACCCGTTAGCCGGAACTGTATCAGATTTTCTTACTCCTGACTACCCGTAAAGACTGTCAAAGATGTCCAAATAACAGTCGGAACCAAAAACCGTACGAATGTCGATGTGTTGAGATGGTTACCCATCCACATATCAACCTCTTCAAGTGTTGTTTAACCTTGAAGATTTACCTGCGCGGTTATTTAGCCACGAGCTCCATAAACTAAAGCCATCATAATAATCAACCTCTATCAAGCGCAAATTCGGTCGTGTATGGAGTACTGCTCTCATCTCTGGGACGGATCTGCCAAATACCAGCTTGATGCACTTGAGTCTATAGAGAAACGGGCCAAAAGGCTCATCGGCAACGAGAAACTGGTCGACACAAAGCTCCAGAGCCTAGAACATCGGCGACGTGTTGCAAGCCTATCAGTTTTCTATCGGTTACATTTCGGGGAGTGTGCGATGGAATTGCACAGTCTTATTCCACCAAGCCCGTTCCATCATCGGACTACAAGACAAACGGCGACGCGCCAGCGTTACATGGTGGACATCCCACCCATTCGCACGAAACGTTTTGTGAATACTTTCATTGTGCGTACGGCTAAGGAGTGGAATTCCCTGCCGGAGTCTGTGTTTCCTGATAGTTATAACCTGGGAGGCTTTAAGTCAAGAGTGAATAGGTTACTTCTAGGCAAGCGTGCTTTATCTTCGACCACATCATTGCTTAACATCAGGCGAGATTATGGTGAAACGCAAGCCGTACAACTATAAAAAAATCACGTGTTAAAGTGTTATTTAATAACCAATATGCAAAATAAAGATCATTTATCACAAAAGTGACGTAAACTGCAACTAACTAAGGAACATCCCCGCTCGGTTGCACACGAACCGGACGAGACTACATTAATTATGCAGCCCCTCGGTGTGCAACTGACCTATATTGTACGTCATAAGTCTGACGGGGCTATTCATAAAGTTTAAATAAATTTATCACAGGGCGAGTCGTACTCTCTACAAGAACGCAGAACTCTGGCTGATATGGTTCTTGTTTTCAAAATAGCCAATAGTATAATGTGTACTCTCGAACTGCTTGAACATATTAAGCTAGACGTACCCCGCGGAGGCCGGTTAAGATTGGTAAGGGCATGTAGAACATTTGTAAGGAGAAGTTGTCGCACAAACCTTGGACGTTATGTTCCCCTCACTAGAATGATGGACACGTACAACAAGATCTGTTCCAACAACCAGGATATTGTAATTTTTTCGGATTCCTTAGCTCGATTCCGCTCGAAAATTATAACAAGCTCAATTGATTTGTAGTCGCATTGACTCTTGTTGCAATATTATTATTATTTTCAAAATTTTTTGTTAATAATTCATAATTTTTAGTATTTATACTTACCTGACATCCTTAATTTAAAAAAAAATGATTTTTTTAGTTCAATTTTATTTGAATTTATACGACTTTTTATTGAATTGATGTTGTTTTTTTTGTCTATTTTTACCCTTAATTTTTTTATTGTTTTTTCCAGTCATTTATTTATTTTTAAACTTTAAAATTATCATAAAGAATGTATGTATCACATGTTTACAACCAACCAACAACCAACTAATCAGACCTCTGTGAGTGTTGTGCTTGCCTTTAAGTAACTTGTTTACACAGGTCTATTAATGCATGTTTATCTGCATATCAATTTGTAAATAAGTTGTTGGTGGGGACCATCACCGGGCACTGCTCACTGAACAAACACTACCACACAATAGGTGTAACGGACAGTCCCCTATGCAGGGCATGCATGGGGACGGAGGAAACGGTGGCACACGTGCTTCTAGAGTGCACGGAAATCACTGACATACGAAAGCAAACACTCGGGTCTTTGAATTCCCTTACAGACATCCTGAACAGACCGAGAGACCTGATCTGCTTCTGGAAGGAGGTTGGCTGGATGGAGTGACGGCCGACACGGCTCACGCACAATGGTCTCGTGCAGAGACTAAGTGCGGAAACCAAACCAAAGAAGAAGAAGAAGAAGAAGAAGTTGTTGGTGTGCCTTGGAAATAAATAAATAGTATTTGTTACCCCTTCCAAGATTTTTTTTCTGCATATATAAAAAAATGTATTTTAAAGTTAAATTGTTTATTTTTAAGTTAATTGACGGTTAAGAAATAAAATTTAATTTCTTTGATAAACGTGTTCTTTTTTCCTGTTTTCAAAACATGAGTAGTATGGAGAGTTGTGATCTGGTTTATAAAGTAACCCATACTTAGAATGCGAAGGTCGGCCTGTCTGTAAAGTTTTCTTGAAGTAATTTGAATAATTTGGGTTTTTTCAAAAGCCATCCCCAAAGGATAAAACAGGCATTGGGGATCGCAAGTCGATCTCCGGCCACTGAAGGCGCGGGTTTGCGGGCGACGAGCAAGGGACCCGGGCCTGGTCCTTACCGGACGGTCGGACCGTCCGGTAAGGACCAGGCCCGGGTCGATAGCGCGGAGTTTCCGCATCGAGCGCCTTAATGAGCAGTCAGCAGGCATTGACGGGGCCCGACTGGGCCATTGCCTGTTGGAGTTTCGGGAATGTTCTAACAAGATATCGTGGCCCCAGAACGTATGGCCAGTTGAAGACACAGGGTAGGATTTAGTCAGTAGAATTCTGACACTCCCCTCCACTCCATCCAGAGCAGAGGAGTCATTGGATGATATTTCAACCGAAAAAGAATAAAAATACATTGGTTGAAACAAGGGATGAAAGTTTCACCGAAAAAACATCCCCGCGAACGAAGTCGCGAACAATAGCAAGTTAATAAAATAATAAAGTTGTACCTTTAACGTATTTTATACCTTAAAGTCTCCGTTCCAAGACTCACAATTAGTTAAAGTCTTAGAACATTACTAATAGACTAAGGTTTCCCGCAGTAAAGAGAAAATACTTGAAAAGCTACCACTTAAGTATCCTGCTACGCCGCAGCTATTGCTACGCCGTAGCGTCTGCTACGCCGTAGCATTTAAATTGCACTTACGGATGAAGATAATTTAACTTACCTTTAAACTTCCTCGTTTTTAAGACAAACGGAGGTTATTCATTCATAGTGCTTATAACAAGTTGGTATTAAATTGAATAGCATCTTTTCAT
Organism: Tholera decimalis; assembly: GCA_943138885.2. NCBI lineage: Eukaryota > Metazoa > Arthropoda > Insecta > Lepidoptera > Noctuidae > Tholera > Tholera decimalis. The sequence goes on from OW964571.2 coordinate 9,517,770, forward strand.
GAACAATACATTAAATAGAAAAACATTTTAAAAACATGTCCTTTTTAAATTGTGTTTATCCGCACTGCATACTGCATGCAAGACGAACATCCGGTTTTGCGCAGAATTAACAGTACATGTTTTCCTGAATTATTAGTTTGGTGTGGATTCCCGCAAAGTAACAGCTGATTCAAATCTGTATATTTAGATCTATGCAAATCATTTTTTAATAGAACCAGCCAAGTGGGTAGAATTTACATTACAAGCAATCTAGTTAACCCCTTCAACTAAAATAAAATACTTGTGTCTGGACTGGGTTCACAGCAATAGTGTAATGGGTGGGGTTCGAACCTGCGATTTCTCATAATAATAAGGCCTTATTATGATGGTAAGTGATGTGATAATGTGGTCGAAGATACAGCATGCTTACCTAAAAGTAACCTAATCACTTTTGATTTAAAGACCCCCAGGTTCTAGCTATGTTTAATTTATCCTGTGATGCTATTTTCTCTGTGAAATGTAAATGACTTAAGACAATATCTAGGCGTTCATCGCAGTCTATCATGAGCGCCGTAACTGACCAGCCTTCGTCATCTAACTTTGCAACAGTTCGTTATAAGTTCGGTTAGAGTTGAGGCTATTAGAACAGCGGAAGTACGAAGGGAAATATTTGTTAGTAAATGCACAAAACTAAAAATCTATTGTTACGACATTATAAATGGGTGCTAATTAAACAGACTCCTTTTTAATAGCATTATTAGCCTTTAAAAATCTACATTGTCTTCTAAGTTACTGAGTCAGGGACAATAAACGCGCGTCTGAATAATACTATCTTAGCCACTAATTACCTTGTATGTAAGCCACTCTTAATACAACTCGGCATGGTAGTTCTTTATAGCATCTAAATTTGTAATATACATTCAAGCAGTAAACTTCTAAAATATTAATATATGGCACCCAAAAAAGTAATTATATTAGCTTCTAATTTTATAACTCAGTACGTTTAAAATAAATTAATGATCCTATATTTTATTAATCGTCAAAATTTACCTACAATTCACATCAAATAGTAAATTATGGCCACTAATATTACTTAGGAACTCTGGGAGGGGAGATAAATAAAAGACTTTTGTGTTTAAATCAATTTGTGTATTGAAATACCACCATTTTACGCACATAGTAATTAAATAAAGATATAGTAGACATAGATACCTTATCAAAAGAAAAATAAACCATTATTTAATTATGAATGCAGCTCGCGCTTTAGTTGGCTTTCTACGCTTTCTTTCTAATCCAAGCTGTTGTGCCTTTGCCTCTAAAGGTGTTGTATTATATAAAAGTCTGGACAATCACAGCAACCAGTAATCCACTCAGTCTGATCGTTTGATAGTGTTACGTTCCGAGATGAAAATAAAACAGTTTTTGTATTCGTCAAAATGGTTGATTTTTTTGTCAGCTTGATTATTTTTCAGTGATTCGTTGCCTGGAATTAAATATGTGGCTCTCTGATTGGTGCAAATGGTCGGTCGCTGTCATCTCACACACTCGGGCTAAATCGTGCAGTGGCTACTTGCAAGATAAAAGATTATGATGTCGAGTTATCTATTAAAGCTTGAACTATATTTTTTTGAGGAGCTTGTGTTGAAGCTGTTAAACATAAAAAGAAGATGAGTTGTAAAATCTGTGGCTGAGTTAGTAAATTAGTTGGCAATGTATAAATCAGAAGGACAAGTGAAAGCAATTGTTGATCTTTACTTGACGCTTTCTTTAGAATATCAGTTGGCGTGGTAAAAAACACGAATTAGTTTATTAGAGGGTATATCATTTTCCCGTTACATAATTATAAAATGAGAAGCTTTATCATGTGGACTAAAAAGAATTCTGTGTCTTGATTTATTATTTCTCATTATAAATTATCGATTCAGTAATCAATCAATATACAAAGTGTAATGGAAACCCCATATCTATCCAAAAGGGCTGAAGACAACATCTGGTGTGGAGTCTCTATGCACAGTTTCAGCACAAAATAACTGACTCAAAGAATTGATACCAAATTATTGGTTTCATATATTTCTTGAATACCAATCATAACAAACGTGTCACAGCACTACGAGGGTCAATAACTTTCCATGTCACTTGCCAATAACACGATAATTCTTTTCGTTCTTCTTAATTTGAAAAATTCGGTCTCTGGTATCAGTGTATTGGAATTTGTAATAAGTTCTACACACGTAGACTTAGGATTACAAAACCCTTGCCATATCGTTTGTTATCATCCAAAGAAGCCATGCACTTGGTATGTATATACCCTTTAAATTACACGTTGTATATAAAACGCTTCCGTTACTGACTGACTGACAGACAACGCACAGTCGAAACTACTGGGTACAAGAAGCTGTTTGGCATGTATGTTCCTTGCGGTGTGCAGGAGAGCAGCACTAATAAAGGAATTTTGGAATTTTCCACGGGATCGGAATTGACACGGAAAAAAACTCCGACGCTAACGAAGTCGTGAGCAACAGCTAGTATAATAATAATACAATTCTCGCTAGAACCCGTGGCGAAATAATAACAGCGTCACAGGATGATCTTTAAGGTTATGCAGAGCTTGCTGATGTTGTTCGTGGATAGGTGTATACTATAACATATCAAGATTCCTGTGTGCTTTACAAAGTACGTTAAGCCGTTGGTCCTGGATGCTCTGATTTAAATAGTAAAGATACGTTCGTCCGAACATTTGACGGATGAGGTCGCCTTACAAAAACACTAACGCCATCTATTAGAACTAGTGTGAACTACGATGTCAATCGGCGTGGTCTGCTCCTAGACGTAACCTTGTAAGAGCGGGGTTTGGTATTTTTCGAGATACAAATAAATAAAAAAAACCTTTTATTTTTCGAAATTTATATTTGTTGTACGTAAAAATACATTTTAATTTACTTTTAATAAACAATAAAAAATAATTTTGTACATAATTTAATCTTATAGTAATATTGTTAAATCTTTTCATTTCAACGGCTACAACGCGCGCCGCTGCAAAGTTGCAAGTTGCACTTTTATGCGGCTTCGCGTCGTCTTGGCCAAAGGTTGAGACAAATAAGAAAGAAAATTGTTTTAAATAATGTTAGAAGTAGATTTCATGACATATCTTTAACTTACCGTACGGCACAAGTTGGCATTTGTGCTTGTAAAATTTACGACCGTTCCCGAAGATAGCTGATCGCGTTTTAGTTCACTTTGATAAAGGGAAGACCATTTTGGGACCAAGTTCGAGGCGTCATTGTAACATGCGGTCCGCCCAGTCCTTATGCAGTAATATACAGGGTTAAATGTAAAATACTGAAAACCTCTCAGGACTATGTTACTAACATCATAATCAACAACTTTTGTTCTATAACTTTTAAGAATTCGTCATATTTTAGTTCATCAGATTTTCATACAAAAATAAAAATATTTAAATTGAACGCCCTAAATGTTACGAACTCTATGCGAAGCAAAATAAAGCAATTTATACTATCGCTTTCTTTTGCTTTGCATAGACGCTACATGCGTTTAGGGAGTTCAATTTAAATATTTTTATTATTATATGAAAATCTGGAGAACTAAAATATGACGAATTTTTAAAAGTCATAGAACAAAAGTTGTTGATTATGATGTTAGTAACATAGTCCTGAGAAGTTTTTGGTGTTTTACAATTAACCCTGTATATGTCAATGCCTGACTGTCATAAGTAAATCTTTCGCAGTTATTGCGGGTAGTAAGAAGCCAGAAAAGCTGATACCAGTACTGCCAAGGGGTATTGTGTTACGCAGTCACTGGATTTTGGAGGTCAAATAGGCAGTCGCTCCATGTAAAACACTAGTACTCAACTCAACTGCATCCGGTTAGGCTGGAAACTGACCCCAACATAGTTGGAAAACGCTGAGCAAATGTTGGTATAGTTCAATCCGCAATCCAGAGATTTTATAACAGTCCGAGGTTATCTTATCCCTTATTTTTCATATTATATATGAAAAAGCACACAAGAAATTAAATATTCTTGGTCTCACTAGGTCTAAACTAAAATGCACAGTAAATGAATGGCTGCTCAATCTCGACTATTATGAAACGGAGTCACTATTATCCTACATCACGTAATAAACAACTACACATAACAATAACTTAACATTTCACTTACTTAACTTCACCACATTTATAATATAACAAATACACACACACTCACACAAACACACACACACACACACACACACCGACACACAACACTGCCACTACTACACACTCGCACTCGTCAAGTTTGCCACATAAATACGCATTACTGCTGACACATTCCACTTGCACGTCCGCTATGTGAATTTTATATTAATGTAACCCTATAGTCGGATACTGCCCCCTAAGATACAGGCTTTGCCTAGTTTAAGGGGCAGGGTTGAAACTAGTGTACATATCTGTAATTAATTTGTTAACATATAAATCTATGCAGTGTACATCAAATTTGTGGTAAATAAACTTATTTATTATTATTATTATTATTTTTCTTTTGTTCCGGATTGAATGAGCGAGTCCAGAAGATGCCTGTTCATAAGTCATAACTTTGTAAGTCCTTTATTCATTTGTTAACATAGGTGGGTACAATTTATAGATGTTATGAAAAATAAATACAAGCGCTCTATGTTATACCAAAAAGGTCTACAAATGTCCATAGATTCCATTACATACATTAAAGCAAAAAAAAATAAACATTGCAGACAAAAATTAAAATAAAACATGTAAAAAGAAAAACTTTTTACCAAAAAATTAAACCGACTCCCAAAAACACTGCAAAGTGAAAATTAACTTTAATTTCGGTAGTCGGTGTCTTTACTTTTGTATTTTCGATTTTGGCACCGACTTCCGAAATTAAAGTTATTTTTCACTTTGCAGTGTTTTTGGGAGTCGGTTTAATTTTTTGGTAAAAAGTTTTTATTTCACTCTTTTTAGTTGATCGATTTTCAATTTACCTAGTTAAAAGAGCCTAAATGTCAACTACTTATAACCTTTTACAAAATATTGCTTTTCCCAATGCTGGGCCGTTAATTGTTGAGGAGTTCTCCTGGTACTTCACCATCAGCTCTACATCACCATATGCATTGTGACGATAAAGTGCGTAACACCCATATTCAAGTAATCGAATCGCAATCCACGAAATACTTATTATTGAGTAGGTTCGGCGACCATCTGTGGTCTTCATCATCAGTTCCACTTCCCCAAATGGTATTTTTTGAGAGCAACTGCACAAGTTACTATAAGAAATACCCAAAACGCCATAGGTGTGCCTATAATATTTGAAGAGTTCCCTCGATTTCTCCAGGATTCCATCATCAGATCCTGACCTGGTAACAATGGGACCAATTTCGAAGTATACCCTATCAAACAAAAAAAGAATTTTCCAAATCGGTTTAGCCGTCTTCGAGTAATCGGTGATCATACATAAAAAAAATATTAAAAAAAAAAATATATATATACGCGTCGAATTGATAACCTCCTCTTTTGGTCGTCGGTTGAAAAGAATATAAGAATAATGTCAATAAAAATAATTTAAAAAATAATGTCAAAGGTAAATAACAAAAAAAAAGAATAGTTAATAATAATTAGTCCAAAAAAAAAAATTAATTAGTCCACAAAATTTCAACATTCTGTCATAACGTTTTTATCTGTCAGAAATTCTGAAATGCTGTAATGTCATTGATTTAAATAGTAAAGATACGGTCATCAGAACATTTGACGGACGCGGTCGCCCTACAAAACACACTAGCGCCATCTATGATAACTAAGATGTCAATCGGCGTGGTCTGCTCCTAGACGTAGCCTTGTAAGAGCGGGGTGTGGTATTTTTCGATGTAAAAAGAAATAAAACAAAACCTTTTAGTTTTTGAATTTTATATTTGTTATACATTTTAATTTGCTTTTAATAAATAATAAAAATTAATTTTGTACATAATTTAGTCTTATAGTAATATTAATAAATCTTTTTATTTCATCGGCTACAACGCGCGCCGCTGCAAAGTTATGTCGCACTTTTACGCGGCTTTGCGTTGTCTATGCTAAAGGTTGAGACAAACAAGAAAGAAAATTGTTTTAAATAATGTTAGAAGTTGATTTAATGACATATTTTTTAACTTATCGGTGATATGAAATGTTATATTTTTTTTTATTGTGCCCTACGTCGTAGTTCACGCAACCCTTCACGACACAATTTGGCATTTTTGCTTGTAAAACTGACGACCCCTCCCGAAGATAGCCGATCGCGTTCTAGTTCACTACGATAAAGGTTAGACCACTTTGGGACCAAGTTCGAGGCGTCATTATAACATGCGCTCCGCCCAGTCCTTACGAAGTAATATATATGTCACTGTGTAATGTGCTTTTTTCAAAAGTATCGATTTCAGTCTCGTTTTAAATAAGATTATATTTAATTCTTTAATCGAATTGGGTACATGGTTGTATATGATTGGAGCCATACAAAATACACTTTTACTTTTCTTACGCATAAGTGGCTGTTCTGTGGTCGATTTCGTTTGTTATGAAATACCAATCTAGTAAACAAATCTGGATTGGTCTTCACTCTTGCTTTAGAGGCTGAAAGGTCATAAGTGACAGGGAACACAGAAGCCGGCAGAGAGTTCCACATCTTGGCTATGCGCCCAATAAATGTGGAGGAGAAGCGCTTGGTACGACTAGACGGTATATCAACTAAGTGTGGAAGTTACCCAACAGCATCGAAGCCTTCACTTCAGCCCAGACGCCATTCTAATGGCCACGCTATAGTACACCCACGCTCCCCAGTAGGTATAGATTCACACAATATCTAGATTTTATCTATAGGGTACCGTTAGCCAACATCCAGGTTACCGCGGAATTGTGGGCGATTTCTAAAGACATTTCTGTGGACAATGTTCACAGAAGGTCATTCCCGGGATCCTAACCAGAGTCTCAAACATTTTGTTTAGTGACCTGTGTCCATGGAATCAGTAAATACCTTTGATAACGTACCTCTGAAATTTGCAAAGATGCGTCATTACGTTTATTGGTTTGACATTTAAGGTAACTTTAGAAATTTGTCAAGAATTTTGCAATATTGATGACCGCTTTTCAAAGTATTTGGGATAACCAGAATTGGATATTTATTACAGAGTAAGGAATAGTATTTTGATGTACCAGGAATATCAAAATACTTTTGGTACAGGTATATTTGTAAGATCAGGGGTGGTCCGTTGGTTACTGACACGTGGTAGGTCGTGGCTTCAAACCCAAGATAGCAAACTAGTGTGTAATTTTCATCATTCGCACAGCATTTTCACTGTCTCTCAGCAGTAGGAACGTTAATTATTTACTGATTATGTTATGTAATAGTTTTTTTGGTAATGAAGTGATAATACGTGACATGAATTCAAATTACATCTAAAGTCTATTTCTCGTTTCAGTGGCATAGTCAAAGAGTAGAGAGCCCGGAATGGTATAGATAAGTTCTGTGTATTGTTAGAACTGAAATGTGTATTTATTGTTTTGAGTTTCGTCCGTAATCATGGCGCTTGCAATAGTGACGAAATATCGGAAACTAGAAACAATACATACACATGGTACCTAAATATCCCGTTTTAAGTCCTAACCACACTGTTAGTTAACATGTTAGCTTAAAAGAATCTGTGTAGGTATGTAAGCCAGAGTGATTATTAATAGATATTTTATTACACATATAGGTTTGGAAAAGAAACCTGCCTCAAACTTTAAAACGTATGACTACCACAGATGTCGCTAAAGATAAGATATTCGGCCTATCAGCAAATATTTTAATTAATTTTTGCTTTCTTTATAATTTTAATAATACAAGAACAGTGATTTGACTTGTTATATAAAATTTTTATAAAAAATTAAAAGTAACCTAAAATTAAAATTAAAAGTAGCCTTTGATTATCAATTTAAGATTAAATAAGGTAATTCATTATTTGAAATCCGCTGTATCATAATTATGTACTGCGGGGCCGCGTTCATACAATTAGAAAAAAAGTTGTACAATTGTACATACAAGCCAATATTACATAAATCGGACTGGGTAAACCCAATATATGAACAGTAAGTCCAGTAACAGACAGATTCCTGTCTGACAAGTTGCAGTCGAGTGAGAGTAATTGACATGGAGTGACTATTTATTTATTTCTGCACACAGATGACACTTACAAAAGAAAAAAAAATACAGACAAAAGAGCACAAAGGTGCTGCTTTCCTAAGAAATTTCTCCTAGCAGACCTGCGACAGGAGAGTTGAAGAAGAGATAATAGACAAAGTGTGTAGAAATACTAATTACGATAAATAAAACATACTTAGCTAATAAACTAAATTATAATGACATAATAAACAAATATATACATACATGAGTTAAAATGCATATTTAGATTAATATTATAAAAATATATACCTATAATAAATATATAAAATTACGGGATGTTAGATAGATAACGATCATTTTAGCGGGAAGTGAGTTCCACAGTCGTACTGCATGAAAGAAGTGGAGAGTGATCTGACCTCCGCAATCCATTATTCAGTAATTTAGTACCGCGAGACCCCTTGGCACTAGTGCTAAGTTTTCTAACTTCTGACTACCCGTTACCACTATCAGAGACAGCCGGGACCAATGGCTCGAGCATATACACCGTAGAATTTTAATGGTTGTTTTCCCAGAGCGAAATGGCTTTGTCTTGGTAATACAATCGTTTTATAAACAAATAAAATATTAGAAACTAAAAATGGCGCAGTGTAGTTAATGCATTATCACCATGCGTGAGAGCTTATTTTTCTCTGAACATTTATTAATCACTTTTTCGTTTGTTGGCAGCGCGCGGCGGTGCGTGTTTCGTGTAGGTACCTACGTTACGTCTACTGAACTACTAATGATTCTCGCGCTTTCGAGTTTATGAATACTTTTTTAATGATTTGAAAAAAAAAAACATTCTTTTTTTAAGTTTATCTGTATGTTTCAATACTACTACTGATGGGTAACCGTCCTGTCTTGGGAAAGCAACCATTTAAATTTCACGCTGTATATGCTTTCTAAAGCACGAAGGGATTTCAATATGTTAAGATTATCATGCATAACCTTGATAATCGCTGATTCCCTACAAAATTGACTCGTACAACTGTTATTATTGTAGCCACGAACTCCACTAAATCCAGTGCAATAAATGTAGCAATAAAAATCTACTGACTGGTTACAATATTGGAACAGTCATAACATACCCCTGTTACATTACATTTACAAACTACATTCGGTAGAATTGGGATGTGCGTGTAAAATAGTATCGATATTTTCTATACTTCTTTGTTTTCTTTCTTTAAAAAAAAATAGCATTCATATATTATATATTCATTCATTGCATATTAGCATTGATATGTGACTGAAAGAATGAGTTTGAATGTTAATGGATGGAGTGGTAGAAGAAGGGTAAAAAAAGAAGGAAGGATTGTGAAGAATGTAGGTCGTTTGAAAAAAAAAATGGAATAAACAGGAGAGAACGGAAGAAGAAAACATGTTGCAGCGACCCCAAGTAAATGTGTTAAAGACAAGGAGATGATGACGATTTTAGATAGACAGATAGATAGATTCATTTATTTGACAGAAAAAAGTATTTCACAGATTTTATAACAGATACACCATAGTTCTTCATATTCCACTTATAATTATATTTCCATATAAATTAGGAATTGAAGCTCGAATTTATAACAATCCATGACTTCATTCATAATTCAGAATTATGAATGAAGTCAAAGTCAAAGCCATTTATTTGCATTAAATGCAGAACAATTTCACCATGAATTCATGCAAATATAAGATGCTTAAAATAAGCAGAACTATAACGAAACGAGTACAATAATATTTTTATAACATGATGATTCCGATTATTTTAAGGTAACAGCATAAAATGCAGTAATTTCATTAAGTCCTACAACAGCCAGTTAATATTATAGATCTACAATGTATGTATTCATGTAATGGAATATGTCAATGTAACATTATATTCAGTTCAATGTAACTGGAGTATCCTCCACGCCTTTCATACAAAATTTTCAGGACTGAGACCCAACCAGAATTTAATATTAACACATTAATGTTAAAATTTATAATTCAGTTACAAGACGTGACGTCGAATGGAAGAAATTTTTGAGTTGGTACAGTTTATTTTACGAGTAGTAGTGCGATACATTAGATCATATTGATCTAATGTATCGCAAGTAACCGAAAGCCGTTGGGTCGAGACGTTGCCAGCTGGTTCAATTACCTGAAGTTAGTTCCCCCCTCTGTAGCGCGAAAGTATGAGCGCATGACGTTCTCATTGATGGATTGAGTCAGTGCATTTGAATGTAGTAATAATTAAAAATCGAAGAAGTTTTAGCAATCAATTCATTAAAAACATTCCAATTCAACCTAAAACTGACTAACAATATAAACTCTACATATGAATAATATAAGGTTTAGAGTCTGTTTTTGTTTTTTGTAATATCTATCCACCGACCGACTTAGGCAAGCGTTGCTTAACTATGAAGATCGCCATACCATGACGTGTTAAAACGTGAGTCGTTCGAGCGAAAAAGAGGGATGGAGCTATGCACGCTATATAGCTCCATCCCTCTTTCTCGCTCGAACGATTGACGTTTTAACACGTCATGGTGTGGCCCCTGTATTACTGTAACATAATCCTACGTTGCAAGGCGAGCAGGCCTGACTGTGTGTTCGTGAATCGCTGCTGCATGCTTGCAACCTCAATGTTGAGCTTGTAGCTTCTATTCACGAACTAACCTTGTAATTTAGGTTAATACTAACACAGGATTGAGGATTTTTTTTCTAACCAATTTAATTGTATAACCTTATTTTAAGGATGGAAAATCATCCAATGACTACCTCCCGGTCTGGGCGAAGCGGGAGGGTGTGTTAGACTTTTACCGACTCTGTATTCCGTCATTTGCTTTTCGTGTTCCGAGGCCGCGGTAACTCTTTCAAACAATTCCGCAACACCGGCAGGTGGTTTTGTAACCCGGATTAAAACGAATTGATTGATTGATTGCCGTTATTATGTAGCCTCGAAATCCTCATCAAAAAATAATCTTGTATATTTTAAAAAATATCGATATACCATTTTATCGATATACCTTCAGACAAGCCTATAGTATAAATTCTGTGTTGTAACTCGTACAAAGCGTGTTACCCGCCTGTGGAATATTTTGGGTATTTGTTGTTCGGTATTCTCTACCCTTGACTACTCATTTCATCATTACTCTCGCTTAATATGTTTGTAATCGGCGTGAGTTTCTGTCTACATTATTTCTCATTCTTAGTTATCTTGTGATGACTGCCTCGTCCGTCGAGAGGTCGCAATATCGACTGCTGAGCACAAGGTCTTGGGTTCTATTCCCGGGTCGGGCAAAAGTGCTACTAGGTCTTTCTATAAGAAACTAGCTGTGCCAGCGACTTCGTGGAATAATGACTATCGGCAGCATTTTTATATTTTTAGACGAATTATTTTGAAAATAAAATAAGCTATTTACAATATTTTACTGCTTTTTTTTATCGTGGTAAAATTATCAAATAAGTCCTCCCACCCCGGGCAGGGCGGGAGGGACTGTCAGACTTTTACTGACTAAAATCCACGGTGTTCCTTCAATAACCCTTTACGTTCCGGGGTCACGGTAATGGGATAAGTCCCACGACCCCGGCAGGCTTCGGTCCTCTACAGGGGGGGGCCTCGTCATGTTGCTGACGCTCTTTGAGGCGCGCGTGGAACACAACGCGCCGTCGACCCGGGCATGGTCCATGGTCGGACAGCGAGTTGCCCTTTACTCGCTGTCCGCATGCCCGCGCCTACGGTGGCCGGAGATCGTCGGCCGACGTCCAACGCCGTGGGCGTCTACCACTGCGGCTGGGCTGGAGGGAGGACGCCATCCTCTCCCTCACACGCCCCGCCTCCTCCTTCGAATATTTTACAGCTAATAGCTTATTTAAGTAGATTTTTCTAATCAAAAGTCTAAAAAAAAGTTTCAAACTTCTAGCTTTAAAAATGACGTAATTTGCATACAAACTTTCATCCCTTATTTCAACCTCTTACAGCCCTTTTTCGCATTAAAAAGCAGCCTATGTCCTTTCTCAGGCTCTAGACTACGTCCGTACCTACACATACAAATTTACACATACACCTACAAATTTCATTTAAATCGGTTCAGTAGTTTAGGCGTGATTGCGTAACAGACAGACAGAGTTACTTTCGCATTTTCAAGGATTTCTCAGTAGTATCCCGGAGTTTGGAAGTTAGTGGTGTGATACCCCCGTGCCTTGGAAAGCACGTTAACCTGTTGGTTCTGGCAGTCATTTGTACATCTTTGTCAGTCGTTTCTGGAAGTCAGAAGCCAGAAAATCTGACAGTGGTATTGCGAAGAGGTATCGTGGTACCCAGCTGTACCGTCGGTTGTGTAGGTCAGGTATACAGCCGCTCCATGTAAAACATACTAGTACTCACGCGGGGCTTCGCTTCCGTGGATTCTATCACGGTAAAAACATAACTCTCCTTTTTTGCAGTCGCGTAAAAAGTAGCCTATAACCTTCCTCAAGCTTCAAGCTACTTCCATACCAAATTTCATCCAAATCCAACCTGTACTTTCGAAGATTAGCGCGTTCAAGCAAACAAACAAACAAACAAACAAACTTTTCCGCTTTATAATATTAGTATATTAATATATAATATACTAGTATTCACGCGGGGCTTCGCTCCCGTGGATTCTATCACGGTAAAAACAAAACTCTCCTTTTTTTCAGTCGCGTAAAAAGTAGCCTATAACCTTCCTCAAGCTTCAAGCTACTTCCATACCAAATTTCATCCAAATTCAACCAGCACTTTCGAAGATTAGCGCGTTCAAGCAAACAAACAAACTTTTCCGCTTTATAATATTAACTAGTACTCACGCGGGGCTTCGCTCCCGTGGATTCTATCACGGTAAAAACATAACTCTCCTTTTTTGCAGTCGCGTAAAAAGTAACCTATAACCTTCCTCAAGCTTCAAGCTACTTCCATACCAAATTGCATCCAAATCCACCCTGTACTTTCGAAGATTAGCGCGTTCAAGCAAACAAACAAACAAACAAACTTTTCCGCTTTATAATATTAGTATAGATATAGTATAGATTCAGCCACATTTAGTTAGAGACTACGTAGATGATCACTTTTCCTAGTAATCCTTCAGGTGTCACCCCCACAGAAAGCGACCATCGTATACCTACGCATTTACTTGTACGATAAACTTAAAGGGCGCCTTCCAGTTTTGCGTCACAAAGAAATGTTTTTTTTTTTTTTTAAAGATGTCTAGCTATGTGGGTAGAAATTCACACTACTAGCAATCTTGTTAACCCCTCCAACTAAGCTAAATATGCTTGTGTCTGGAGGGGTTCACGGCAATATTGTAATAGGTGTGATTCGAACTTGCGACCTCTCGATCACAAGTCCGACACCTTATCCATTAGGCTATTGGCGCTTAAATGCCTTTAATTTATTTCTATTGCTATTTATATTTATTACTATTTATTATTATGCCTTTAATTTATTTCTGGTGAGCGTGTGGGTGGTTTTGGATGAAATTTGGTATGGAAATAGCTAGAAGCTTGAGGAAGGATTCTTTTTACCCAACTGAAAAAGAAGGAGGTTATGTCTTTATCGAGATACAATTCACGGGAGCGACTCCCCGCGTGGCTGATAGTAGTTAATATACTGACACAGGACTAGGTCGGTGTTAAATATAGTTTATTAAGTGTTTATTTTGTTTTCTTTTATTGTGATGAATATGGATCTATATTCTCTTTATGAATAAAATAGAAGTCGCCTCGTCGACTATATCACGATAAAAACATAACCCTCCCTTTTTTGCAGTCGGGTAAAAAGTGGCCAGCCCATAACCTTCCTCAAGCTTCAGTCTACTTCCATACTAAATTTCATCAAAATCCATCCAGAACTTTCGAAGATTAGCGCGTTCTAACAAACAAACCCTTCCGCTTTATAATGTTAGTATAGATATTTAATTTAAATCTTAGGTGATGAAGATGATTCGGACGGCGAGCAGGGGTCGCTCACCGTCCGGTAAGGACCAGGCCCGGGTCGGCGGCGCCGAGTGTTCCACGCGCGCCTCAAAGAGCTGTCAACACCAGTGATGGGGCCTCATAGGGCCATTGCCTGCCGGGATTTGCGGGAAAGTTCTACCGAGTTACCGCGGCCCCGGAAATTTAGGGCAGCCGAAGGAACAGGGTGGGTTTTTAGTCAGTAGAAATCTGACACACCCTTCCGCTTGACCCAGAGCGGAAGAAGTCATTCGATGATATTCCGACCACAAAAAAAAAAGGTGATGAAGATGATTAAGTTAAGCGTGAAGTTAGGTTTCTTTTTAGCTTTTTATGCTAATAACAGGTTGTGGAGATCAAATAGGGAATCGCTTCATGTAAAATACTAGAAGTCATCCTACTTCATTAGCATTTAACTTCAGGTAAAACTGGTAATATAACCTAGGCCGATTGATGAATTAGAATCCCCGACACAATTGAATCTATTTCCATTTCGATGTCCGAATCTACCGTACCCATTTCCGAGGTATTACTCCTAAATCTGTATTTAATGGTTTGATTATGCAAGCCCCTTGTAAGGGAAGTTACACACGGCACATGTTGGCTCAATGTGACTGACGGGGTTGTAGCGGAAACGTGGAGAAGTAATTGACTGTTTCTAAATGAAGTGAGGAGAATCGGGCAGTAAAGTGTGAGAAATAAAGTGTGTAAAGTTGGTCTAGTTGTCGTAAGAGCGACTACTGAGCATGAGATCACGAGTTCGATTCCTGGGCAAAAATTGCTATTGGGGCTTTCTATAAGTTTCTCAGTAGTCAGTGAAATAAACTATTTATTGTGTATTTTTTTTTATAAATAACACTTTTACACTTCATGTTTTTTTGCGTGTTAAGTTTAGTTTAGCTAGATGAGGCCAGTATTTCCTAACTGACTACTCTGAGAAGAAAAACCGAAACAAACTCAGAGGTCAAAGTCCATACAATTTGCATTTGTATATGAAAGCATGTACGTCTATATCTGTGGTGTTCTTTTGAGGAAACAACCACGCAAATTTGAGCGGATCTGTCCAACAATTTGACAAACAATACCAAAGTAAGGACATTTGGGTAGGCCACACAAGTACTCAAACTGCTTGACATCATTAAATAAATTATAGTGAAAGTAAAAACAATGAAGAAAGAATAACTTACATAGTCCTAACGTTTACAATAATAAAAAAAACATGTGTGCAATTCACACGTGGCAGAAGTGATCCCTTCAAAAAAAAATTTGTCTGTCTCTTTTTACTGTCGCTTTTTCGACTCTCCACGAGACCACCCCTCCCCCTCCCCGCCCCCCTCTCAGGGCTACCTCAACCCTCGCGACCGAACTTCGTTCCCGTGGTCGCAAGATAGCCGAGTTTGGGCTCATTTTAAAGGGCATCAAAAGCTCTACCACTTGGCCCCAACAGAATTCCAAAATTTGGCAATTTATGTGTCTGTCTCTTTTTACTGTGGCTTTTTCGTTTCATAAATTTTCAAATCACAACGATGCTAAAGAAGTTTTCACTTCAATAATTATAGTAGCTCGGAGTTTGGAAGTTGGCGGTGTAATAGACTATCTTTGACAGTCGTTTCGGTTAGGCATTGTCAGTGGCCAGTTACCGGGTTGTGGAAGTCTAATAGACAGTCGCTTCTTGTAAAACACTAATACGCAGCTGTATCTGATGACACTAGAAGCTGAGGCCAACATAGTTCGTAAAAGGCTAAGAAAAGGTTGATCGTTCTCTATAATTTTGTTTGGGCTAAGTCACTGCGGACCTGGGGTTTTCAAGTCAAGAGTGAATAGGTTATTTCAATGTAAGCATACTTCATCTTCGACCACATCATCGCTTACCATCGGATGAGATGGTGATCAAACTCGAGCCTATCATCAATAACAAATAAATAAATATAATACTCAAGTGACACTGAAAATCATCAGTACAGTTTAAAGGCATAGAGAATATGAAAAACTGAAAATGATTTATGTACAAATAAGTAAATGAAATAATAATGATTGCTAATGTTACTTTAAGCTTCTTATGAATTCATCATCATCATCCACAGCCTGAATTCACCCACTGCTGGGTGTAAGCCTCTCTTTGCTAGTGCCAAGCTCCACGTTCATATGCCAGTCTCATCCAAGGTATACCCACGATGGCAACAATGTCGTCTGCCCATCTCGCTGGCGGACGACCAACGCTCCTCTTTACAGATCTTGGACGCCACTCGGTCAGAGCTTTACTCCAAATGTTGATTACTTACTTGCTTATGAATTGCAGTGAAATAATTTATTGTGCTATTGTTTAAAGTTTTACATTGTTAGCTCTCGCATGCGGAAGATATTTAAGTAAATTCTTGTAACCAATACCTTCTTTTCATTGTTCGCTTCATGTTAAGTTTGTTTACTTTTAATTTTCATTTATTTTAGCTAATTTTCGAACTGTTAGGGTTGAAACTTCCCGTAAGCCAAGGTCTGGCTATTACTTTGGCCAATAACTAAGCATTGCCATACACCGTGGCAATGTCTTTCTTTTAATTTAGTTTAAATAGTTATTATATTAAATAAAAATTTTAAATAAGTGTTATTTTGTTTTTTCATAACTGTAAAACGCTTTAGATTTAACCTCTATACATGAATACATAAATAAAATGTATTTGTTTTAACTGTTGGCACACAAGGTTTTTGTTAAATATTAAACAGATAATTAATGGCCTCATAGTGGTACATTTTTGAAGTTATCGCTCAATCCATTCTCCTCATCTATGAACCGGTGTAACGTTGTGAACTATGTAGGATTAATAAAGGTCGGGTCATGTGAAATGGATGAATGAATGTTCAGATTTATTATTTCAATACTTATTCAACCAAAAATATCGCCAGCGTAGAGAAATGCTACCATGCTATCCAGAATCTAGTTAAAAGGTAACGTCAGATATTATTATATACTTTATACACCTTACAATACACTTAAGGATACAAATAATACAATTAATGTACAATGGGCGGTCTTCTCGCATAGATAGGCAAGCTTTGAATTTTAAATAATGGTACTAGTCTGCTACTACTAGTCTTGCTGTCTCATGTTAGTATGAAATACAATATCGAAAATGTTACATAAACTAGTTCGTTTTACTGAAAAATGCTTTGAAATCTAATGTAAATATTAAAATAGAAAAACAAAAAGACTAGAGAGCAAGAATAATGTAAACATAATAACAGATAACACCGGTCTTTTCGGCACATTACCAGTGAATAGCGATGCGTACGAATTTCTGGACGACTAAAGTTAGTTTATTTTTAGATGTATATATGTAGTTTAGGGTTTTTATTTAAGTGTATATGTATATTCAATATAAATAAATATAACATAGAGTAACAGATATGTATGATAAGGGTTATCCAATAGCAAATTTTGTTACCGACTCTTATTTTGAAAAACTTTTTACCAAAAAATTAAACCGACTCCCAAAAAATACTGCAAAGTAAAAATAACTTTAATTTCGGTAGTCGGTGTCTTTAGTTTTGTATTTTCGTTTTTGGCACCGACTTCCGAAATTAAAGTTATTTTTCACTTTGCAGTATTTTTTGGGAGTCGGTTTAATTTTTTGGTAAAAAGTTTTTATTTCACTCTTTTTAGTTGGTTGATTTTTAATTTACCTAGTTACAAGAGCCTAAATGTCAACTACTTATAACATTTTATAAAATATTGCTCTTCCCAATGCTGGGGCGTTAATTGTTGAGGAGTTCTCCTGGTACTTCACCATCAGCTATACATCACCATATGCATTGTGACGAGCATAAAGTGCTTAACATCCATATTCAAGTAATCGAATCGCAATCCACTCAATACTTATTATTGTGTAGTTTCGGCGGCCATCTGTGGTCTTCACCATCAGTTCAACTTCCCCAAATGGTACTTTTCAAAAGCAACTGCTCAAGGTACTATAATAAATACCCAAAACGCTATAGGTGTGCCTATAATATTTGAAGAGTTCCCTCGATTGCTCCAGGATTCCATCATCAGATCCTAATTTCGTAACAATGAGACCAACTAAAAAATATACCTTTTCAGACGAAAAAAGAATTTTCCAAATCGGTCTAGCCGTCTCCGAGTACTCGAAGATCAAACATAAAAATATATATATATATATACGCGTCGAATTGATAACCTCCTCCTTTTTTTGTCGTCGGTTGAAAAGCATAGCACTACGATAAAATATTAGGATTATAAGACGACCCGGGGCTTCCCTTCATGAGCTGATGGTGACCACCAGCGTGGTTATAGTGAGATAAAAAACCCACACGTCTCGATCTTATCTCCGAAGACCCACCTTTTGAAGGTTTCCCCGCGATAGCAAAAAAAAAGAGTTGCATTAGAAAAAGTTATTTCTTCAAACAATGCTTTTCAACCGACGACAAAAAAAGGAGGAGGTTATCAATTCGACGCGTATATTGTTTTTTTTTTTATTGTATGATCACCGAGTACTCGAAGACGGCTGAACCGATTTGGAAAATTCTTTTTTTTGTTTGATAGGGTATACTTCGAAATTGGTACCATTTGTCACCAAGTCAGGATCTGATGATGGGATCCTGGAGAAATCGAGGGAACTCTTCAAATATTATAGGCACACCTATAGCGTTTTGGGTATTTCTTATAGTAACTTGTGAAGCTGTTCTCAAAAAGTACCATTTCGGGAAGTGGAACTGATGATGAAGACCACAGATGGTCGCCGAAACTACTCAATAATAAGTATTTCGTGGATTACGATTCGATTACTTGAATATGGATATTAAGCACTTTATGCTCGTCACAATGCATATGGTGATGTATAGCTGATGGTGAAGTACCAGGAGAACTCCTCAAAAATTAACGGCCCAGCATTGGGAAAAGCAATATTTTGTAAAATGTCATAAGTAGTTGATATTTAGGCTCTTGTAACTAGGTAAATTATAAATCAACCAACTAAAAAGAGTGAAATAAAAACTTTTTACCAAAAACTTAAACAGACTCCCAAAAAACACTGCAAAGTGAAAAATAACTTTAATTTCGGAAGTCGGTGCCAAAAACGAAAATACAAAACTAAAGACACCGACTACCGAAATTAAAGTTATTTTTCACTTTGCAGTGTTTTTTGGGAGTCGGTTTAATTTTTTGGTAAAAAGTTTTTATTTATAATGAACATGTCAAGCTCGTGGCTAAATAATAACAGTCCCACGGGTTGATCTTCAACGTTAAGCAACGTTTGCCGAGGACGCTCTGTGGTTGGGTGGCCATCTTTTTATTTAATTGGTTTTTATTTAATTAAGTGTTGTTTTAGTTTTATTTAATTCTTTTTTTAGTTTTATTTTATTTTTGGTATTTCATTGTGTGCCTTTACATCTGGGCCAAATAAATTTTATTTTCTTTCTTTCTTTTCTTTCTTTCTTAACATATCGATATTCCTCCGTGCCTCAATGACTCTTTGGTCCCGGCTGTCATTTGTATCTTGTTTTTATTCTAGATTAGCTTTGCGCCCACAACTTCGTCCGCGTGGGAAGTTTTTCCCGCGTAAATTCCGATCCCGTGTGAGTTTCGGGATAAAAATTCCTATGTCTTTTCCGGGGTCCTAAACTATTCCCATGCCATATTTCATCTAAATCGGTTCAGTGGTTTAGGCGTGAAAAGGTAACAGACAGACAGAGTTACTTTCGCATTTATAATAATATATTAAAGGATGTATGTATGGATAGGTTAGGATAGGTCTGCGTTTGACCACCATCTCACTTGATGATGAGCGATTATGTGGACGAAGATGAAGCACGAATAAAAAACTCGTTTAGTACATTTCAAAACAACTTGTACTGAAAAGCCAAACCAATAAGTTTATATTCACACATGTCCGTGGAAGGCTCTTGAAGTCCGCCCCGCGGCCCCGGGGCAATACAAACGTATTCACTGAGCACTTCGATGGCCCAGGGCTATCGAAGTTTATCTCGATATCTAGGCAAGAAACTACAATGAACGAATAAACGTGTAGGTTTTAAAAGAAATGTTTTCTTTTTATAATTGATAGGTTTATGTTTGACAACCATCTCACCTGATTTTAAGCGAGGATGTGGTCGAAGATGAAGCACGCTTGCCTAGAAGTAACCTGTTCACTCTTGATTTTAAGACTCCCATGTTATAGCTATCAGGAAACACAGACTCCGGCAGGGAATTCCACTCCTTAGCTGTACGCACGAGGAAAGTATTCCCAAAACGTTTTGTGCATATGGATGGGATGTCCACCATGTAACGATGGCGCATCGCCGTTTGTCTTGTAGTCCGATGATGGAACGGGCTTGGTGGAATTAAAATGTGCAATTCCATCGCATACTTCCCGGAATGTAACCGATAGAAAACTGACAGGCTTGCAACACGCCGCCGATGTTCAAGGCTCTGGAGCTTTGACTCGACCAGTTTCTCGTTGCCAATGAGCCTCTTGGCTCGTTTCTCGATAGACTCAAGTTTAACAAATGGAAATAAAGTAAAATGTGTTTTTTGTACCAAGAGTATGTGTTTGTTTAGAACAATAAGGTGTTTGTTTCCTTGACAGACTAGGCTGTGATTTTTTGATTAGATAACAAAAGTCTAACTGCACCAAATCAAAGTTGGCCAATTTTCAACTCAATCAAATTTAAATAATAAGGTCAAAAAAGGAATTCTCTAATTTGGCCTACCTACAACCCTACAATTTAGGCAGAATAAATTAATTCTGGTCACAATTTCGGCGCCTCCGCTCTACTAAATAATCTGGGGGCACAGTAGTGCTCCCGCTAAAGGCGAGCCAAGCGAAGCGCAAGAACACTAGCTACCTTTTCTCGAAGCGCTTCGTCGTTTTAACTCTTAACTTAGATTTGGATTATAATATAGATAAACAAAATTCTCAGAATATAATGTCAATAGTAGACTTATTAAGTATATAAAGTTTCAATAGCATAGCTTTAATACTTTAGATTTAATTGAAATCTAAAAAAGGCCCATTTCGTCACCTAATGTAGTTTTTGAAGTCCTAGAAAGCTGTTTCTTTTTTTAATTGTTAATAGCCTTGTTGTTAATAGACTTGCGTTTGACCACCATCTCACCTGATGGTAAGCGATGATGCGGTCGAAGATGAAGCACACTTGCCTAGAAGTAACCTATTCACTCTTGACTTAAAGACTCCCAGGTAATAGCTATCAGAAAACAGACTCCGGCAGAGAATTCCACTCCAGGGGCAGAGAAAATTTGTATCAGACTTACACAAAATTTTAAACTAGAGATCTGAAAATTGCTAACTACACAGACTCCTTTCAATAAATCAATTTATAAGTCTTTCAGGATTTTTTGAGAATCACCACCTAACTCTTAAAAATGTGAGGTAGCATTTTTATAAGGGAGTCTCGTAAATTTTCATACTTGAGGCTGAAACATTACTCTATATATTCGGTTAGACTAGAAGCCGAATCTATCATCCTTGGGAAAAGATTAAGCAATAATGTATTACATAATAATTAGCTGTGACAGCGAGACCAAAATAAACTACTAGGTAAAATATAATACACATTGTAATCTAAAGGACTAATTCTCCTCCATTACCATTGCTAGCCACACAAAAGCATTACTAGCCAGTATCCATAAAGGTTTATATCCTATGGACCCTCATTCTTCACTCTGAAACCACTTCTTTAGTAAAGAAACTGCGACAAATGTCCTTTGATGTGCTAATGTGGCCTGTACCAATATTTATACTATAGGTACTTTGTAAAACCGTCCACATTTTATGACAAAGCACAAAAGATTTACCCGTTTGGAACAATATCAGTCGCAAAAGTTAGAAATTGTTCAATGAAAATTTCAATTGAAAAGAAAAAAATTGTGAAGAATTCGTAGTCTGGATAAAATGAGCTAATTGTTACCTTTTCATTCAAATTGTTCGAATAATAACCAGCCTTTTTAGTGTTGCGTAGCTGAATGGCAAAAAACGGAACCTTTATAGTTTTGTCATTTCATGTCATCTGTCTATCTGACTGTCTGTCTGTCTGTCCATCCGTCCGTATGTCACAGCGATTTCATTCCGAAACTATAAGGACTATACATGTGACACTTGGTAGGTAGATGTATTCTGCTCACCGCTTTCCGATTTGTATTAAAAATTTTAAAAATATATAAATAAGTAAATTAACCGCTTAAAAGATGTACGCTTCCAACGTGGTAAAAGGGCCCCCCCTCCTCAAACTTCTATAATAATGAAGTGAAAAATCAAAAAAATATATATGCCGTAGATCTTAATAAAAACTTTCAACGAAAATTAGTTTGAACGAGATCAGATCAGTATTTTTTGAGATATAGCACATTTTCTAAAACCGCAAATATTAACTTTGTATTTCATAGAAACACTATGAAAAAAAGTTATTTTGCTTAGTTACTACGGAACCCGTCATGGGTGAATCTGACTCGCACTTGGCCTTGGCACTTGGTAGTGCGTAATATCGCGTGAGAACTCAGAGAGGAGCTCGTAACATATTAATAATAGCCACACAAATTGATTTTCAACCGACGAAAAAACGGAGGAAGTTATCAAGTCGACGCGTATTTTTTTTTTTATGTATGATCAGATGATCACCGATTACTCGAAGACGGCTGAACCGATTTAGAAAATTCTTTTTGTTTGAAAGGGTATAACTTTGAAATTGGTCCCATTGTCACCAAGTCAGGATTTGATGATGGGATCCTGGAGAAATCGAGGGAACTCTTCAAACATTAGAGGCACACCTATAGTGATTTGAGTTTTTTTTTATAGTAATTTGTGTAGTTGCATTCGAAAAGCATCATTTTTGAAGTGGACCTGATGATAAAGACCACAGATGGCCACCGTAACTACTTAATATATAAATAGGATTAATAAGTATTTCATGGGTTCCGCTTTGAATACTTGAATATGGTTATTAAGCACAAAATGCTCGTCACAATGCATATGGTGAAGTGAAGCTGATGGTCTAGTACTAGGAGAACTCCTCAACAATTAACGGCCCAGCATTGGGAAAAGCAATATTTTGTAAATGGTTATAAGTAGTTGACTTTTAGGCTTTTGTGATTAGGTAAATTAAAAATCGACCAACTAAAAATTCAATTCAATTCAATTAAAATTACAGCATTCAGTCAAACAGTAGACAATCTCCATAAAAAAATAAAATAATAATAATAATAAGGATGTCAGGAAAATTGATTATAAATACATACATTTTTTGGCAATGTCAATTAAATTAAATCTACGTACAAAAAAAGAGTGAAATAAAAACGTTTTACCAAAAAATTAAACCGACTTCCAAAAAACACTGCAAAGAGAAAAATAACTTTAATTTCGGAAGTCGATGCGAAAAACGAAAATACAAAACTAAGGACAACGACTACCGAAATTAAAGTTATTTTTCTCTTTGCAGTGTTTCTTGGAAGTCGGTTTAATTTTTTGGTAAAAGTTTTTATCAAGGTTAAGCAAAGCTTATTGTTGAGAGTGGACTGTATGTAGTATTTTTCTGAACTTAATTTCTTGCATAAATTCTTGCTGGTGGGAATTAGTATGACGTACAACACAAGGAACAAGTCGGCGACTTATATCAAAACACTTATTTACTTCTGAAGGTTTCTTCACTTTTATTTTCCTTTCTTCTTAATAGTAATACTGCTGGAACTGAACTGCCGATCTCGATTTTTTTTTTTTTTTTTTTTTTTTTTCGATAGGGCCACTCGTAGTTTAGCTCGATAAGGCTAATATACTACTTAAACGGGCGATCCTGTGGTGACCTCTAAAATTTAAAGGCCCCCAGCCAGGGCTTACAAACTAGAATTTACATTTAAACAACCGCACGCTAAGGGCACTCCCTGTGGAGTACGAGCCTCGGCTCAGCGGGGTCGTTGATGGTGGACAGCAAAGGGTCAGGCTGGGTCATATTATTTAGGGGAGTATTTATTGCTACTGGCTCAGCATCGCGGGCTGGCTCGTTTGGCAAAGGTCGGGGAGGGTTGACGTTACAAGAGCGCGGACGTCGCGATGGGCCTCGACGGCGAGGCCGGTATACAGAACGCGTTTTGTTTATGTTTTTAATTAGAGTGCTAGTTTCCCTACTGCTCTCTTGACGGATAGTGGTGGGATCGTCAGGTTCGTCAAGGACAAGGCGAGGACGACGAACCCGGGAAATTTTTGAGAGTGTGTACCGGGCGGCCGATACAATCAGGGGGTTTGTGTGTTTTTCAGCAGAGGTGAAGTAACGCGCTGACTGGCGTTTTAACACTTGCTTTATAGTCGGGATTTTGAGGTCTACATGAAGATCCTCGTTCCTCAAGTACCAGGGCGCGCCCGTGGCATTTCGGAGAAATCGGTTTTGGATAACTTGCATCCTATGGATCTGAGCCGGACTAGAGTGAGCAAACACCGGACCGGCGTAAGTTAATATGGGGCGTATGCACGTAGTGTAAATGCGTAGTTTACATTTAAGGGAGAGTTTGCTGCGTGCATTCAGCATGCAATATAGCCTACTGAGAGCGAAGGCGGCTCGCGAGCGTACCGACTTTATATGCTCTCTGAAGTTAAGGTTTTGATCTAGAATCACTCCTAGGTATTTAGCTTGCTTTTCCCAAGGGATTGGCGTGCCAAACATAGTGATTGGGCGGGGGAGGGTAGGTTTTTTATGGCGAGCTCTATAAAATAGGACTGCCTGACTCTTGTCGGGGTTTACCTCGATTCTCCATTTCCTAAACCAATCGCCTAGTGCGTTGGCTGAGGTCTGGAGGGTACGAGCGATTGCATCGGGTTTGAGTCCCGAGTTATAGATGGCCGTGTCATCGGCAAACAGGGATAATTCTACGCGACGACTTTTTGGGATGTCGCTACCATATAGCGTGAAGAGTGGGGGGGAGAGCACGGCACCTTGAGGAACGCCAGCTCTGATGGGGCGGGGAGTGGAAAGCGCTCCTTCGACACGATATCTGAAGGAGCGGTTCGACAAAAAGTCTCGTATGATGAGCACGAGACGGTCCGGCACACCTAGTAGGTATAGCTTATAAATTAAGCCATTGTGCCAGACTTTGTCGAATGCTTTCGCGATATCAAAGAATAGAGCTCCCGTCAGATGACCGTGTATGAAGCGGCCATTGACGTGCTCTACGATGCGGTGGGCTTGGTGGACACTAGAGTGTTGGGCTCTAAAGCCAAACTGTTCATTTGGGATGAGACTCTTTGCCTCGACATAATCCTTGAGCCGATTATAAATAATCCTTTCGTAGATTTTGCCGAGGGCGCTGAGTAGACTTATGGGGCGATAACTACTAGGGGAGGACTTGGGCTTACCGGGCTTTGGAATGCCTATTACGGTAGCCTCTTTCCACGTTTGTGGAAACATATTGTTTGACATGGCGCCATTGAAGATGGCTACCAGTAAAACTATTATGGAGCGGGGGAGGAGTTTAAATACTCTACTTGTCAGTCTGTCAGTCCCGGGGGCTTTTCTGGGTTTGAGTTTTCTGATGATCTCCTCCACCTCGTCCTCAGTGACGGGGGGGAGGGGAGCATCAGGGTCCTCGAATGGGGGTAGGGCAGACCTACGTTCAACCTCAGCATCCACGTGGGCAAGGTGGGCTGGGTCGACTGGCTGAGTGCTGGGAGAGCACTGGGCTTCCAGGCTGTCGGCCATGCATTCAGCTTTGTCTTCGTCATCGAAGGCAATGCTTTTATCCGGGCGGATGAGGGGAGGCATAGAGGTCACTTCAGTGGCGCGCAATCTCCTCTGAAGTTGCCAGAAGGCATGGTGGTTAGGTTCCAGCTCGCTCAGAGTCTTATCCCAGCAACTTTCACGCCACTCTTTAATGCTGTTACTTACTTTGCGCTGTAAGTACCGCATAAAAGTTTTGTTATTTTGACAGGGGAAGGCTCTGTAGGCACGGACCGCCGCGTTCTTCTCAGTCAGCAGGGCCCGCACATCGTCAGGGAGTTTCCGTTGCCAGGTCTCTGTCAACGGAATCTCCTTTGAACAGTTGTTCAAGACTGAGCTCCGTGAATGAGTCGATCGCGGCCGTCGTGTCAGCGGCGGACTGGATGAGGTCTGGTATTTTATCCAGGTGAGGAGACGTGTTGGATTTCAGCAAGTCGCCTACTTTCCCCCAGTCAGTGATCACCTGTGTTGGAGGGGGGCGGTTAGGGTCGTAGGGACCCGATCTGGAAGTTAGTTCCTAGATCACCGGTCTGTGGTCTGAGTCGAGTTCGTCCACCGTCTCCAGGGAGTGCAAACGTAAGTTAACATTCCTTAGGAGAGCGATGTCGAGCACGTCAGGTAAGTGAGTTGGCTCAAAAGGATAGTGGGTAGGACGCATAGGCCCTATGATATCTAACTGAAGCGGGGAGCATAGCTCGTACAATACTTTCCCCCGGGGGTTAGTAGTACTGCTACACCATGCGGGATGTTTTGCATTGAGATCCCCCGCCATAAGGACGGAGTCACTCATGTCAAGAAGAGCGCTAAGGTCGCTTCGTAGTGAGGCGTTTACCGATGCGTTTGTATCTGCATCATTTGACGGTGGGAGGTATACAGATACAATTGTGATGGGAGGGTGGCCCGTCATGCCTAGCCGACAGACGGATACCTCTAAATGGGCAAGGGGCGGCGGATCCATAGGGATACAGTGTAGGGAGTTTTTATAATAGATTAGAGTACCGCCTCTATGGCATCTAGTCCTATCATTTCTGACGAGCCGGTAATTGGCAATCTTAGGATCCCTAAGGTGGGGTTTTAAGAAGGTCTCTTGGACCAGGAGGATATCGAGATGATGGTCGCGAAGGAAGGTCGCGATCTCCTCTCTTTGATTTCTAATGCCGTTGGCATTGAAGAACCCCAGCTTGAGGGATCGGGGCTTTACTCTATTCGCGGCCGTAGTACCCATTATGGTTTACGGGCGAGTTTTTCTATATGGGCGGTAATGTCAGGGTACCTAAGGTACACCTGATTTAGTATTCCGAGGTCGCCTCTGCACGCCTCTACTTCTCTTGCCATTTGAATGGCTCGAGGGGAAAAAAAGATGTTGAAAGTACTCGTAAGTACCACGAACGGGTTGAAACCCGGGTTTCCTAAATTAGTGGGTTCCGGGGGAGGCTGGGTAGCCGCAACCGGGGGAGGGGAGGTGGGTGGGGCGATGGGTTTGTCCATCAGCCCTGGGATTTTGGGCTTCAATGCCGGGAAGTTCCTGGCGTGGTTAACCGCAGTCCATGGGTTTGGACGCTGTGGGCTGAGGCTCTGAGGGAGCTCAGTCGAGAGGGTGGGGCACTCCCTACCCTGGCGTGCGCTAGCGCGCTTTGCCAGCATGGGGGCCGAGGTTTTGGGGGCCTTTGGGCAGCCCCGGTAGTTGGCCGGGTGGCCAGATTGTCCACACAGCACACAGCTGGGCGGCTCTGTGCACTGGCTCCTATCTTTAGGGCGAGTGCATTCTGCAGTGCCGTGCTTACCCAGGCACTTCACGCAACGGGGAGTGCCGAAGCAGTTTCGTTGGGAGTGCCCATAGAGCTGGCAGCGGTGGCATTGGCCGACCGTGCCACTCTTGTGCGGCTTTTCAATCAAGATACCTGACAGACTGCACACTGTCTTCAGGGAAAAGATGGGGTGGGGCCCCTCAGTGGGGTGGCAGATGGCAAGGACGTTATTAAACGCCTTGCCTCCCATGCCGTGCATGCGGTGGACCTCCATCACTGGGATCCCCTGTGACTCTAGGTCACAGTGGATCTCAGCGGTGGGGATTTCTCTAGGGATGCGGCTTATTACCACACGTACTGGTTTGCTCTCGTGGAGCGTGTATGTATGGTATGGGATGTTTCGGGTCTTCAGGAGCTTGGAGAGCTCCCTGTGGTCCTTGGCAGTAGCAAGGCCGACTTTAATGCCGTTTAGGACGGCTCGGGCATTCGTATATGCGATCCTAAGCTCGCAACACGCTTTTGATACGTTGGTCCACGCCCCTTTGTCGTGGATGAAGATAGGGGGTGGGGGAGGGGTCTTGCGCGAGGTGGCGCTGGGGGGAGTGGCAGGCAAGTTGCCCGAAGGGGTGCTGATCAGAGGGGGGGAGAGGGGCTGGCTCAGCACCGGGCGTGCTGGCTCTGCCGGGGAGGGCTTTTTGGCCTTAGGGGCCAGAGAGGAGGAGGCCTTTGACCTCTTCTTTCTTTTTCCCTGAACGAGTTGGAACTCGTCCGAGGCGTTTGAGTCTGAGGATCTCTCTTCCTCAGACTCTGAGTTGGATTTTTCCTCCTCAGACTTCATGTCGGCGTCTGGGGAGGCAGGGCTGTCTGTAAAAGACATGGGGAGAGTGGTTTCTTCCGGTTGCGGGGAGTTAGGCACGCCGGAGGTAGCTGGGGGAGTGGAGGACAGGAGGGAGGTAAGCTCCTGTCCGAACTTAAGTTTTAGCTGAGGGAATTCCTCAACCATGCGGCTGAGGAGTTCTTTTAGTATTGCCTCCATATTGGAGGAGGGAGGGATTTATAGGATGGGTATAAACCTAATCCTAATCTCCTAACTCAGCCTCGAGGAGACACGTTAAACGTGTGCTCCTCGAGCAGACGGTCCCTCAAAAAGCCCGACCCAGGAGTTTCTCCTAACACTGTGCCACCGAGAAGAGAAACTCTAGACAAACTCGGTGGCTGTGTAACCGTCTGTTTTGGCCTGAAGGGCCCTGACACCTAACCCTCCGGGCGGGATAACCCGGAGGTGAGTAAGCTCCCTGCGGGGATACGCAGGGAGGTGAGTGCCTAGGTGTGCCCTAAGCTTGTTATACCCGCTGCCAATCTTAATGTGCAGCGGGGTCCTAAGGACCTTTCGGTCGTGCCGGTGTTGTGGGGTAGACACACCCACCAACCCCGGGTGCACACTGTAAGAGAACGGGGTTAGATACTAGCCGCGACTAGGGTAGTCCCCAAGGCCGCTAACTAGTACCCTTCCGACTTATTACCTAGCCCTGAAGGGGCCAGGTAAGGTGCGTCGGGTCAACACCACTTGGCTTCGTTAACACCGCTAGGTATCCCCCAAGTACCACTGAAGGTGGATTTTCTGTCAAAGAAATAACTTTGTGTTGCTTTGAAAAAAGCAAAACACAAAGTAACTAAAATAGAATGAACCGTTAGGAACGGTTCCAACGGTCGTAACGGTCGTAACCGTCACAACGAGATCGAGTCGGCTGAGTGCGGCGGAGCGATACGTGCGTCCTCTCGCGGCGGTGTCCAACGTCGAATGACGCCGATCTCGATTTTTTTTTTTTTTTTTTTTTAGGTAGGGCCACTTGTAGATCAGCACACTAAGGCTGTGAGTCTACTTAACCGGACTTTCCTGTGGTGACCTCTAATAAATTAAAGGCCCCCAGCCAGGGCTTACAAACTAAAGTTTACTTAAAGCTAATGACCGCACGCTAAGGGCACTCCCTGTGGAGTACGGGCCTCGGCATAGCGGGGTCATTTTGGGAGGGCAGCAAAGGGACAGGCTGGGTCATATTATTTACGGGAGTATTTATTGCTACTGGCTCAGCATCGCGGGCTGGCTCGTTTGGCAAAGGTCGGGGAGGATTTTCATTACAAGTACGCGGACATCGCGATGGGCCTCGTCGGCGAGGCCGGAATAAGGAACGCGTTCTGTATTTGTGTTTTCTAAGAGTGCTGGTTTCCCTACTGCTCTCTTGTCGGATGGTCGCCGATCTCGATTTTTTTTTTTTTTTTTTTTTTTTTTTTTTAGGTAGGGCCACTTGTAGATCAGCACACTAAGGCTGTGAGTCTACTTAACCGGACTTTCCTGTGGTGACCTCTAATAAATTAAAGGCCCCCAGCCAGGGCTTACAAACTAAAATATACTTAAAAACTAATGACCGCACGCTAAGGGCACTCCCTGTGGAGTACGGGCCTCGGCATAGCGGGGTCATTTTGGGAGGGCAGCAAAGGGACAGGCTGGGTCATATTATTTTCGGGAGTATTTATTGCTACTGGCTCAGCATCGCGGGCTGGCTCGTTTGGCAAAGGTCGGGGAGGATTTTCATTACAGGTACGCGGACGTCGCGATGGGCCTCGTCGGCGAGGCCGGAATAAGGAACGCGTTCTGTATATGTGTTTTCTAAGAGTGCTGGTTTCCCTACTGCTCTCTTGTCGGATGGTGGTGGGGTCGTCAGGCTCGTCTAGGATGATACGCGGGCGACGAACCCGAGAAATCTTGGAGGGTCTGTATCGGGCGGCCGATACGATCAGGGGGTTAGTGTGGGTCTCAGCAGAGGTGAAGTAACGCACTGACATGCGTTTCAACACTTGCTTTATGGTCGGGAGTTTGAGGTCTACGTGGAGATCCTCGTTCCTACAGAACCAGGGCGCGCCCGTGGCCTTTCGGAGAAAACGGTTCTGAACGACTTGCATCCTATGGATCTGGTTGGGACTGGCATGAGCAAACACCGGACAGGCATACGTCATGATAGGACGTATGCATGTCGTGTATATTCGGAGCCGATCTCGAAAAACTACTCCTCTTTTATAGGAATCTCTAACCAATCAGATTCCAATAAGTTTGCACACGGCACTAACGTTACCAATCAGATTTCTTCTAGTTTGCACACGGCACTAATGCAACCAATCAAATTCTTTCTGACTTTCCCACGCTAAATGTATGGGAATCTTATTTTAGCAGTTTTTCGGAAATAGGCAGTCTTTACAATGTTACAACTTATTTTATATGATAGATCTTGGTTTTATTTACCATTATACAAAAAATCTTATCAATAAAACCATATTTACACCTTAAAAATTACAAAATTCGCAAACGGTCCTCGTTACGGTAAAGTTTCACTTAGGAGCCAATTTGACACGAACTATAGAATAAAGCCGCTTCGTCGTTAAGGTAAAGTTTCGTTTAGGGTACCATTTGACGCTTACATATAGGTACATTTAACTCTTATTTTTACATTTATATGCAAATCCTATGATAATTTAGGCTTATTATATACTTATATACAGCTTTAGACTAATTATAACTCTTAATATGCTACTAAATATTAATTAGGAACTTATTCTAGTGATTAATTAATTATGAAAACTTATTTCCTAATGACTCGTCGCTTACATTCTCCCCCACGGTGCGCAGCACATCACCTTGTTGGGGCGACGATACTGCAGGAACCAGGACGACTACTCTTCTCGTTGAACGTCGAAGTACTCCTCCTGAAGTCCTCACGTCCAGTACTCTTGTTCTTCCGTCTGGTCCGGGATATGTTTTGACTATTTCTCCGCGAGGCCATGAGTTCCGTGGTAGTGTAGAGTCGACTACCAACACAATATCCCCTTCCTTTGGATCGCTGGTTTCTTTTCCTTCTAATTTTCTTGGCATCAAAAGAGGTAAGTACTCTTTGACCCATCTTCTCCAGAAATGATCTGCCAGTCTCTGAGTGGTTCGCCAGTCAGCTCTTCCAATTATATCATTATCACTGAATTCTCCTGGCGCCATTGCTCCGCACGATCTTCCCAGTAAGAAATGATTTGGAGTTAAACTTTCTTCATCATCTGGATCCATACTGACTGGGGTGAGGGGTCTTGAATTCACAATATGTTCGACTTCAGTCATCAATGTGTGAAGCACTTCTCCTGGCGGGTTCCTTTTATTTAAAACTGCCGCTAAAGTCGTTTTCACTGTGCGAACGAGTCTTTCCCAAGCACCTCCCATATTCGGACTTCCTGGGGGAATGAATTTCCACTTGATTCCCTTTTCCTGTGCTGCTTGTTCAAGTTCTTTATTTGCTCCCACAAAATTAGTTCCGTTGTCGCTGAAGATAACCTTCGGTGTGCCTCTTCTAGATATCATCCGTCGTAGTGCCATAATCATTGAGCTGGTACTAAGAGAGGGCACCAGCTCTAGATGCACAGCCCGTGTGGTGAGGCAGGTAAATAATGCTCCCCAGCGTTTCTCTACTCTTCTTCCGATGGTCACTTGCATTGGGCCGAAGTAGTCTACTGCCGTACATGAAAACGGAAACTGTTGATGTTGCAGTCTCTCACTTGGCAGGTCTCCCATCGGTGGTACTTCAGGTAAACTCTTCCTTGTCTTGCACCATTGACAGTTGTGAGTGATTGTTTTCAACGTTGCTCGTAGGCCCAGGATCCAATATTTCTGTCTTATTTCATTCATAACTGTGGCAATGTTCCCATGGAGAAACTTTCTATGATAATACTGTATTATAAGACGAGCGATCTGCTGTTTTCCATCTAAGATAATGGGGTTCATTTTTCTTCTGTCGTCGTCACGAAACTTCATGGTTCTACTTCTTAGCTTAATAATTTCATCGTTATCTGTGTACACGTCGATTTTCTTAAGTCGACTTGCCTTTTCCAAAGG
Source organism: Tholera decimalis (assembly GCA_943138885.2). Classification (NCBI taxonomy): domain Eukaryota; kingdom Metazoa; phylum Arthropoda; class Insecta; order Lepidoptera; family Noctuidae; genus Tholera; species Tholera decimalis. Next base: position 9,550,276 of record OW964571.2, read on the forward strand.
ATTTCCTGATTTGAAGTTTCTTATATCTGATGCGAAGCTATAATTTTGACTTATCTTCATCAATAACACTTCAGCCTTTTTTGAAATGCTCTTCTTCCAGAGGTAGGTATGACCGCTTCTTTTCTTCTCTTGGGGTGATGGTTGTCCGTGCTTTCTGAGGTTTTCTTTGCGGTTTCCACAGCTCTTCTTTTCGACGGATGTTAATGTTAGTCTTTTTCAGCAAGGCAGATGTGAAAGCGATCACCCTGGCCATGGTGCGTAGCAGTCGTTCCCAGCTTGAAAACCTCTCCGGATCAATAAGATTTTCTTTCGAGACTTTCACTGTCATCACCTTCTGCTTATTCTTCTCTTCTAACATGATACCTTCTGGTTTGAATTCTCGAAACGGCCACTCCTCTTCTGGTTTACGAAGGAACGCTGGCCCTTGGAACCATCTTGCATTGTGGTCAAATTCATAAGGGGTTCCCCTCGTGGCGTCATCTGCTGGATTTTCTTTTGTTGGTACCCATCTCCAGTCGTCAATTTTGGATTTTTCTTCAATTTCCGCTAGTCGGTTAGCTACAAAGGTTTCAAACTTCCTTGGTTCTGATCTTATCCACTGGAGCACTGTGCTAGAGTCTGTCCAATAGGTTTTCTTAGTCACTTCAAGTTCCATCTCTTCTTCTATCGAGGTTGTTAGCCTGGTGCCAAGCAAGGCGGCTTGCAGCTCCAATCTTGGGATTGATACTGGCTTCGTGGGTGCTACCCTTGCCTTGCCGGCGATCATTGAGATGTGGACTCTGCCATCAGGTTCGATTGTCCTCCAGTAAACCACAGCTGCGTAGGCTTCTTCGCTTGCATCAGAGAAGGTGTGTAATTGACCCTTCTTGCTGAACGGTGATATACACCTTGGAATCTTCACTTTTGATAGTGCCGACACTTCTTAGGTACTTTCGCCATGTTTCTATTTGGTTCTCATTAATCTCTTCATCCCAGTTTATCTTTGTTCGCCAGATATCTTGAATGAGTTTCTTGCCTTGTATCAGAACTGGTGTAGCGAAGCCCATTGGATCGAATGTTGACATTACGGCACTTGTAACTTCTCTCTTCGTGGGAAACCTTCTTCCTTCTATTAAATCTTTCGATGTATTTTGGAGTCCAATGTTGAAAGCTAGCAAGTCTTCTTTCACTAGCCATCTTAGCCCTAGAGTTTTCTCTTCTTTAGTTAATTGTACACAATCTTCTTTATTGGTGTCTTCCACTTCTGTTAATACTTCTGGGTCGTTGCTGGCCCACCCCTTGAGATGAAAACTTGCTTGAGCGTGGATTTCTTTCACTTCTTTTGAAATCTTCTTTGCTTCAGTAGCTGACGAGAAACTCTGCAGATAATCATCCATATAATGATTTCTATTTATTGCCTTCACTGCTTCAGGATGAGTCTTCTTAAAATCTTCTGCGTTTTTATTCATCACATATATCGCTGTTGCTGGAGATGATGCTGCTCCAAAGATGATAGATGACATTCTGTATTCTTCAGGTTTGGTTGTTCTCTGACTCCCGCGCCACAAAAACCTTAGACTGTCGCGGTCGTCTTCTTTCACTTTGATACGGAGAAACATATCTTGAATGTCAGCCATGATAGCCACTGGACCTTCTCTGAATCGTAGCAGTACGCCAAATAATGATTGTAGCAGATCTGGACCTGATAGTAATGCGTCGTTGAGGCTTTTTCCTTCATATTTGGCAGCCGCATCGAAGACAATTCTTGGCTTCTTCTTGACTGGATGAACAACAGCGAAGTGTGGTAAATAGAATGTTCTTCCTTTGTTTGCAGTTGATGATACCTTTTCAGCGTATTTCTTCTCAATTAAATTCTGAATTTGCTTCTCGTAGGACTCTTTTATTTCTTGATCCTTGTCCAGCTTCTTTTCAATGTTCACTAAACGCCGAAAAGCCTGCCCGTAGTTGTTGGGTAAGCTTTCATCTTCTTTTTTCCACAAGAGGCCTGTCTCAAATTGACCACTTGCTAATCTTCTTGTCGTCTTGTCGAGAATTTCTAGTGCTCTTCTATCGCTGTCATTCTTCGGTAATCTATTTTCAATACCCAGGGACTCCAGTTGAAAGTGATGTCTGACGATCTCTTCTAGGTTCTCTTTGTCGTCTGCACCTTCATGGTAACGAATGAAGTTTACTATGGCGTTAGCTCCTGAGTCGCATCCATGTAAGACCCACCCTAAGTTAGTGAGGGAGGCTACAGGATCACTTGGCTTTCCCGTTTTCAGTCTTCTTGTGACTATAAGTCCCCAGTTATCTTGGCCAATTAACAGCTTGGGTTTCTCTTTGACGTAAACAAGTTGCTCTTCAATTCCTTTCAAGTGTTTACAATTCTTCAAGGTGGCTTTGCTTATACTTTGCTCAGATAACTTCAGGTCTTCGATGGTTCTTGCTTCGATAGTTCTCTTGTCTCTTCTATGTACACCTTTGATTTTCAGTGTGATCTTCTGTGAACTATCTTTCCTTATCATCTTCCCACCAACAGTTTCGATTGTAAGTGTCTCTGGGCGTCCTTCTGCTCCAATCTTCTCTGCTATTGAAGCATCTAAGAGTGTGATGGTTGATCCCTCGTCCAATAATGCTAGCACATGAGCATGACTTTTAGGTCCATATAGGTCCACTGGAATGATCTTCAAGTATGCTTTTTCTTCCCCTTTGATGTCGTGAATTGAAGCTACTTTTTCTGGAGACTCTTCTGTATTTTCAGTATTGAGCTTCTTCTCGACTGATACTGGACGTTGGTCGGAGTGCAACATAGTATGATGCCATCTTTTACATTGTTTGCAAACTGGAGCTTTACAGTTGATTCTTGAATGTCTGAATCGAAGACACTTAAAGCAAAGTTTAGACTTCTTAACTATTGCCCATTTTTCATCGGTGTTAGCTTCCTTAAATGCCCTGCATTCTAATAAGAAATGCTCTTCTTGACACTTCGGGCATGACTTCTTAAACCTTTCTGTAGAGTTTTCTTGAACCGTATGTACGGATTTTCTTATTACCTTCTTCTGCTCCGATAGCACTTCAAGTGGAGCAAAATCTCCGCACATATCGGCTTCTATGTCTAGGAACTCTTCAATCACCATTAATTCTTGGAGATCTTCATCTCTTCGACTTCTATGATAGGCAAACCATCGAAACTTCATAGACGGCGGCATCTTATCAATAATTGCTTTCATTGTTTCAGGTGAGCTGAGATACTGTGGTTTCTTCAGAGCCTTAATTGTTGCAACCGCATTCTTAATTTTACTTGCGAACACACAAATATCACTTGGATTTTCTCCAACCCTTGGCATGTTCTTCAGTTTTTCTAGTTCAGCTAGTGCCAGAGCGCCAGGTCTTCCGAACCTTGCTTCTAATCCCCTTAAAATTTCTCGTGGTTCTTCAGCTGTGAATAGGAGGCTTTGAACAGCTTCTTTGGCTTTCCCTTGGATCGCTTTTCTGAGGCGCGCTAAGTTCTGAGTGTTGCTAAAAGAGGCAGCCGTGTCTTCATACGATCTTATGAAAGCTAACCATTCTTCGCAGGACCCGCTGAAGTAAGGAAGCTCTATTTGTCTAGGTGAAATGACGTCACGGGATTGGTCGGATAGCTTGAGTATAACTTGAGCCAATTCTTGTATGTCACTCTTCTTTTCTTCAGTTTCGATTGGCCTATGTTCCTTATTCGGTTTGCTGCTGGCTTGAATGAACCATTTCTTGACTTCTTGAGATTGCCCATATAAATCTTCTCCAGCACCATCTTCCTCTTCTGAGTCTGCAGCCATGAGATCTAGCTCAGCCTGTGCTAATCTTGATCGCGCTTCCGCAACTTCTAAATCCCTTAGCGCCACTGTCATTCTTGCTTGCGCTTCTGCTCTCTTCCTGTGCGTCGAGCGAACAGACTGCGAGTCTATACCGCGGGTCAGCTTCTGAGGTTGAGGCTGCTGCAGGCTTTCATCTTGCGATGTCAGCGTACTTGTATTATCTCGCTGAGTCAGTACGGCGACACTTCTATTTTCATTCCGTAGCGTTGAGCAACTCTCTTCATGGCGCGTAGGTTCTGTGGCTTTACTCATATTTTCAGAAGCACTGGTCTGGGGTGCAGGACAAGTAGCAACCCCTTGGGTTGAGCTAGTTCCAGTAGTATCCTTTGACTGGTGTGCAGACGAGTCTTGTTCTCGCTGGTTGGGCGGCGAACTTTTCTTCGGCAACGTAGACCGCTGAGAAGCCAACGAAGCCGTAGCCGTTGAACTCGTAGATTCACTTGGCGTATTCATACCCCAATCTGACTGCGTAGTACTTCCTTCAGTAGTCTTAGAACGCGCTGAACTTGCTCTTGTATTCATTTCCAAACACTTAAACCACTAAATTAATCCCAATCCAGCACAGAAGGACCATATGTTGAGAGTGGACTGTATGTAGTATTTTTCTGAACTTAATTTCTTGCATAAATTCTTGCTGGTGGGAATTAGTGTGACGTACCACACAAGGAACAAGTCGGCGACTTATATCAAAACACTTATTTACTTCTGAAGGTTTCTTCACTTTTATTTTCCTTTCTTCTTAATAGTAATACTGCTGGAACTGAACTGCCGATCTCGAAAAACTACTCCTCTTTTATAGGAATCTCTAACCAATCAGATTCCAATAAGTTTGCACACGGCACTAACGTTACCAATCAGATTTCTTCTAGTTTGCACATGGCACTAATGCAACCAATCAAATTCTTTCTGACTTTCCCACGCTAAATGTATGGGAATCTTATTTTAGCAGTTTTTCGGATACACCCGCGCCTCTCTCTCACCTAGAGTACTCTGCCTGTCGACTAGGCATGACTGGTCATCCTCCGATAACCATCATCTCTGCCTACCATCCCCCACCATCGGTCGCGTCTCTTGCTTCAGACGATCCTATCGCGCTCACCAGCGATCTCACGACTCTCTTCGGCCTGAGTGACTCCGTCTTACTAGCGGGCGATCTCAACGCCAAACACCCCGCTTGGAACAGCAACACGACAAATGCCAGAGGCAGAATCGTGTATAACCTAGGCGCGACCCTAAATTACGACGTCATCGCTCCGATGACTCCCACCCACTACCCACACGACCCCAACCATAACCCCGATGTCCTCGATGTGGCGCTCCTAAAGAATGTAAACCTCCGTTTACTCTCCATAGAAGCGCTTCACGAGCTCAACTCGGATCACCGTCCCGTTATCCTACACCTAGGTTCCCGCTCGGGTAACCATGATCCTACCCAACCTCCTCCGACCCAATTGATCACTGACTGGAGGAAAGTAAGTGAAAAACTGAAATCCACCACGTCGCCTCAATTGGACACCATTCCTGACCACATAGTCTCAGTCGCTGACACGACGGCGGCGATCGACTCGCTTACAAATCACGTACAATCCGTCCTGAACGATTGTTCAAGGGAAGTTCCTGTAGTGGAAGACCACCGCTGGAAACTCCCGGACGATGTACGGAATCTGATAACCGAGAAGAACGCAGCCATCCGTGCGTACAGCGCTTTTCCCTGCGCCGCAAACAAAGCTCACATGCGCAACTTACAGCGTGCTGTAAGGAAACGCATTACCGAGCAGCGTAATGCGAGCTGGGACAAGATGCTGAGCGAACTTGAGCCCACCCATCTTGCCTTCTGGCAGCTTCAGAGGAAGTTACGATCCACTGAAGAGGCCACAATGCCTCCTCTCATTCATCCCGATAAGAGTGTCGCCTTCGATAACTCTGAAAAAGCAGAATGCCTAGCCGACAGCCTAGAGTCCCAGTGTTCTCCCAGCTCTCAACCAGTAGACCAAGCCCACCTCGATATGGTGAACGCCGAAGTCGAACGTAGAACTTCCCTTCCGCCCGTCGAAGATCCCGATAATCCACTGGCCCCCATCACTCCTGATGAGGTCCAGGATATCATTAAAAGTCTCCAACCGCGAAAAGCCCCTGGCTCCGACGGCATCACCAATAGGGTTTTCAAACTTTTCCCCGCCCAGCTTATAGTGCTAATGACTGCCATCTTCAATGGTGCATTGAGCAATAATATGTTCCCCGCAACCTGGAAACAGGCCACCGTCATAGGTATTCCCAAACCAGGCAAGCCCAAGTCTGACCCGTCTAGCTACCGTCCCATTAGCTTACTCAACGTCCTTGGTAAAATCTATGAAAGGCTTATATATAAGCGGCTCAAAGATTTTGCCGAAGCAAAGAGTCTTATACCCAATGAGCAGTTTGGATTTAGAACCGAACACTCATGTATCCAACAAGTCCACCGCATCATAGAACACGTCAGCGCCGGCTTCCAACGGGGCGCAATAACGGGAGCCTTATTCTTCGACATAGCGAAAGCGTTCGACAAAGTCTGGCACAATGGCTTAATCTATAAGCTATACCAACTCGGCGTGCCTGACCGTCTCGTGCTCATCCTACGGGACTTTTTATCGAATCGCACCTTTCGTTACCGAATTGAGGGGGAGCTTTCCTCCCCCCATCCCATTCGCGCAGGAGTTCCTCAAGGCTCCGTACTATCCCCCCTCGTTTTCACGCTATTCACTAGCGATATTCCCAAGCATAAAAATACTCAGCTAGCCCTATTTGCCGACGATACGGCTATCTATTATACCGGTCTTAAACCCGATGCCATCGCTCGCACTCTCCAAACTTCCGCAAACACTCTGGCCAAGTGGTTCCGGAAATGGAGAATCGAAGTCAATCCAGACAAAAGCCAGGCAGTCCTCTTTTCTAAGCCGCGGATAAACCCACCCTCCCCCCGTCCGATTACCATGTACGGCAAGCCGATCCCCTGGGAAAAGCAAGCCAAATACTTAGGCGTGGTCTTTTTTTTTTTTTTTTTTTTTTTGTTTGTGGCATCTCGCAGGTCAACCTCTGAGGTTGTCGGCTGCTTAACCGGGCTTGCCTGTGGTTGCCTTAATTAATAAATTAATGAAAGCCTCCAGCCAGGGCTTATTAAAAAACTTACAAACTAGGCGACTACACGCTAAGGGCACCCCCTGTGGGGTACGGACCTCGGCTTAGGGCGTCGCAGGGGAGGGCAGCTAGGGACAGGCTGGATCATATCATTATTATTATTAATAAGGGAATTTAAAGCTACTGGCTCAGCGTCGCGGGCTGGCTCTGGCAAGGGTCGGGGTGGACTATTACGGGGACGTCGCGGCGGGCCTCGGCGGCGAGGACGGAAGGACGGTCGGTTTTTGTGTTTGTGTGCCACTGTACTTGTTTCCCTACGGCTCTCTTGGAGCAGGGTGATTGCGTCATCGGGAGTGACTAGGGTATGCCTTGGTCGGCGAATCTTAGAGATACGCGAGGGTTCGTATTGGGCGGCCGATACGATAAGGGGATTCCTATGTTGGATTGAAGTTTCAAAGAAACGCTTGGAGACGCGTTTCATGAACTGCTGGATGGTGGGCATCTTGAGGTCTACGTGAAGAAGCTCATTTCGAACATAAAAGGGGGCTCCCGTGACTCTACGGAGGAATCGGTTTTGGAGGGTCTGCATCTTATGGAGGAGGTAGGGCTTTGCGTGTGCGAAAACAACGCAGGCGTAGGTCATGATGGGACGGATGACCGCGGTGAAAATACGCAGCTTGCACCTGAGTGATAACTTGCTGCGAGAGCTAAGAATGAAGTGGAGCCTACCTAGAGCGAAAGCGGCGCGCGAACGTGCCTGCTTTATGTGCTCAGCGAAGGAGAGGTGTCTATCGAGGACCACGCCTAAGTATTTGGCTTGCTTTTCCCAAGGGATCGGCTTGCCGTACATGGTAATCGGACGGGGGGAAGGTGGGTTTATCCGCGGTTTAGAAAAGAGGACTGCCTGGCTTTTGTCTGGGTTGACTTCGATTCTCCATTTCCGGAACCACTTGGCCAGAGTGTTTGCGGAAGTTTGGAGAGTGCGAGCGATGGCATCGGGTTTAAGACCGGTATAATAGATAGCCGTATCGTCGGCGAATAGGGCTAGCTGGGTATTTTTATGCTTGGGAATATCACTAGTGAATAGCGTGAAAACGAGGGGGGATAGTACGGAGCCTTGAGGAACTCCTGCGCGAATGGGATGGGGGGAGGAGAGCTCCCCCTCAATTCGATAACGAAAGGTGCGATTCGATAAAAAGTCCCGTAGGATGAGCACGAGACGGTCAGGCACGCCGAGTTGGTATAGCTTATAGATTAAGCCATTGTGCCAGACTTTGTCGAACGCTTTCGCTATGTCGAAGAATAAGGCTCCCGTTATTGCGCCCCGTTGGAAGCCGGCGCTGACGTGTTCTACGATGCGGTGGACTTGTTGGATACATGAGTGTTCGGTTCTAAATCCGAACTGCTCATTGGGTATTAGACTCTTTGCTTCGGCAAAATCTTTGAGCCGCTTATATATAAGCCTTTCATAGATTTTACCGAGGACGTTGAGTAAGCTAATGGGACGGTAGCTAGACGGGTCAGACTTGGGTTTGCCTGGTTTGGGAATACCTATAACGGTGGCCTGTTTCCAGGTTGTAGGGAACATATTATTGCTCAATGCGCCATTGAAGATGGCAGTCATTAGCACTATAAGCTGGGCGGGGAAAAGTTTGAAAACCCTATTGGTGATGCCGTCGGAGCCAGGGGCTTTTCGCGGTTGGAGACTTTTAATGATATCCTGGACCTCATCAGGAGTGATGGGGGCCAGTGGATTATCGGGATCTTCGATGGGCGGAAGGGAAGTTCTACGTTCGACTTCGGCGTTCACCATATCGAGGTGGGCTTGGTCTACTGGTTGAGAGCTGGGAGAACACTGGGACTCTAGGCTGTCGGCTAGGCATTCTGCTTTTTCAGAGTTATCGAAGGCGATACTCTTATCGGGACGAATGAGAGGAGGCATTGTGGCCTCTTCAGTGGATCGTAACTTCCTCTGAAGCTGCCAGAAGGCAAGATGGGTGGGCTCAAGTTCGCTCAGCATCTTGTCCCAGCTCGCATTACGCTGCTCGGTAATGCGTTTCCTTACAGCACGCTGTAAGTTGCGCATGTGAGCTTTGTTTGCGGCGCAGGGAAAAGCGCTGTACGCGCGGATGGCTGCGTTCTTCTCGGTTATCAGATTCCGTACATCATCCGGGAGTTTCCAGCGGTGGTCTTCCACTACAGGAACTTCCCTTGAACAATCGTTCAGGACGGATTGTACGTGATCTGTAAGCGAGTCGATCGCCGCCGTCGTGTCAGCGACTGAGACTATGTGGTCAGGAATGGTGTCCAATTGTGGCGACGTGGTGGATTTCAGTTTTTCACTTACTTTCCTCCAGTCGGTGATCAATTGGGTCGGAGGAGGTTGGGTAGGATCATGGTTACCCGAACGGGAACCTAGGTGTAGGATAACGGGACGGTGATCCGAGTTAAGCTCGTGAAGCGCTTCTATGGAGTGTAAACGGAGGTTTACATTCTTTAGGAGCGCCACATCGAGGACATCGGGCCTATGGTTGGTGTCGTGTGGGTAGTGGGTGGGACTCATCGGAGCTATGACGTCATAGTTTAGGGTCGCGCCTAGGTTATACACGATTCTGCCTCTGGCATTTGTCGTGTTGCTGTTCCAAGCGGGGTGTTTGGCGTTGAGATCGCCCGCTAGTAAGACGGAGTCACTTAGGCCGAAGAGAGTCGTGAGATCGCTGGTGAGCGCGATAGGATCGTCTGAAGCAAGAGACGCGACCGATGGTGGGGGATGGTAGGCAGAGATGATGGTTATCGGAGGATGACCAGTCATGCCTAGTCGACAGGCAGAGTACTCTAGGTGAGAGAGAGGCGCGGGTGGGGTCAGAGGGATGCAGTATAACTCCTTCCTATAATAAATAAGGGTACCGCCGCCGTGGCAGCGTGTTCTGTCATTGCGAACTAGACGGTAATTCGCAATTTTTGGGTCAGCGCGGTGGGGTTTCAAAAGGGTCTCCTGTATAAGGAGGATGTCTAATTGGTGGTCGCGGAGGAATTTAGTTATTTCGGCGCGTTGGTTGAAAATGCCATTGGCGTTGAAAAAACCTAATTTGAGGGATCGAGGCCTAGTGTGGTTTGTGGGTTGGGAATCCATTGGATCAGTCCATCGCATCCATCTGGTCGAGGCCTAGCACGACATCACTGTGTGTGCTGAATATTTGGCTGTACATTTCCGTTGTAATTTTGCCGTTATTCTGCTGCTCGGCAGCCAGAAGGGCATCGCGGAGAGACCTGGCTTGGCGGGTCATAAATATTTTATAGTGGCGCAGTAGAGTCTGGGCGCAAGACTCGCCGTTCCCGACGGGTGAGGGTTTGGGTGGTTGTTTGGCTGCAGGAGCAGCAGTGGTTTGAGGCGCGGGTTTGGGACTGGTTGTGGCCTCTGGAGCCACGTCTATAGGCAGGATCTGCGCTGCGATGGGTATATCCATCAGTGCCTGCAAAGGTTTGGCAGGGGCCAAGGAGGGAAAGGCTTTTTCGTGGTTTAGCCTGTTCCACGGGGATGGTCTCTGAGGAGCGAGACGTTGGGGAATTTGAGAGGAAGGTGCCTCTCTTTGTTGGCGGGTGTTGGCGCGCTTCGCTAATTTAGGAGCGAGTTTGGGGGCTTTGGGACAGCCGCGGTAGTTTGCCGGGTGACCGGTCTGGCCGCAGAGAACGCAGCTGGGTGGTTCCGAACAGAGGGTTCGGTCTTTGGGCCGAGGGCAGTCCGCAGTGCTGTGCTCGCCCAGACACTTGACGCATCTGGGAGTCGCATAGCAGTTGCTCTGCGCATGGCCATACAGTTGGCAACGGTGGCATTGTCCCACTGTTGCGGTTTTGTAGGGCTTTTCAATTGAGATACCGGATAGGGAGCAAATAGACTTAATCTTGAAAATCGGGTGATGACCTTCGGTTGGTTCACAAATGACAAGAACCATGTCGTACAATTCACCGCCTCTCGCTTTATGTAAGCGATGGACGGCGATCACTGGTATACCTTGATCGGCAAGGTCGTCTTTAATATCCTGTACTAGGATTTCTTTGGGGACACGTTTAATAATAACACGAGTGGCCGTGTCCTCGGGGAAGGAGAAAGTGTGAAAGGAAATATTCCTTTCACGGAGGGCGCGATATAGTTCCCTATAGTCGTTCGACGTAGGGACGGTGACTTTAATGCCATTTTGGCAGGCACGGGCGTTTGTGTAGTTGATCTTTCGAACAACACACATCTTGGACACATCAGTCCATTTCCCCTTGTCTTGGATGTAAAAGGGGGGCGGAGGGCGTTGCTTCCTTTGGGCTGAGGAAGTTTGGGCTATCGGGCTGGGGGGACGACTATTCTGCGCGTGAGTAGAGGTAGTTGGGACGGGGCTAGCGGGTCGTACGGGCGTTTGAGTTGGGGACGGGGGCAACGCGGTGGTCTTTTTGGCCTTGCTGGCCTGGGAGGTTTTCCCTTTCTTCCTTTTGCCGCCGGTGACGACTTGAAAGTCGTCTTCCGAGGACGAGGGGCATGATGACAAATCATTGTCGGAGTTGTTATTGGACACAGGTTCGGTGGTGTCCATTTCAAGGAATTCAGGTGCAGCGCACACCTGCGCGGCGTCCATTGTTCTATGAACAATGGGATTACTAGGTGGGCCGGAAACAATGGGTGATTTCGGGAATCGGGCGACCGGCACGACTTTGTCAGCGGGCGGGGGCAATAAAGGGCTATCTACCCGGAAGTCGTTCGTTGTTTGACGAACAATGGGATCGGAGTTAATAAATACTTCCGTGAATTGACCAACCGGAATGCCTTGATCAGCAAGCGGGGGAGATAATGGGCTGTCAAGCGCGTCACTAAAATCAGCGACGTTGGCTTCGGTAGCCGGGGGACAATTAGCGATTTCACGCTGGATTTTTCCGCCATATTTGGCGGAAATAGCAGGGTTTTCCCTAAGGATTTCTAACAGTATCTCCAAAATATTGGAGTTTGCCATGATTGGCGAATGGATTAAAAATTTAATTGGGAAATTTTGGAGATTTCTCTCCCGCGGGGGGCCTATTTAAAGCCTAACTGGCCTAACTCCCCGGATGGATGGGTCCGGGGATGTGTAACCCTCCCAGTCGGGTAGAGACTGGGAGGTGAATACCTAATGGTGAGCCCTAAGCTTGTAACCGGTCGCCAGTCTTATTGTGCGAACCGGGCCCTATTGGGTCTAGTGTGAAGGGGTAGACACACCCAACCGACACTAGGTGTGTAGCTGAAAAAGAAACTCAGTAACTAGGTTTGACTAGGAGATCCCCCAAGGCCAAAACCTAGCACTCGACTCCAATTGACTGCTTCACCCTGAAGGGGATCAGCGGGTGCGTCGGGTCAGCACCCCCTTGGTATTGTTGACACCGTGAGGTTTCCAACCAAGGACCACGAAACTGTGGTTTTACCCTGAAGGGGCCAAACCAAATTGTTTTTGACGATACTCTGTTATAGAAACAGGATATCCTTCACCGCCTCGAAAAAGGCGGATCCGGACCAGGCGTCGTAGTCGGCGACTACGAGTGACGTCACGGCGGGCGTGACGAAGCGTAGCGATGACTCAGGCACGGAACGATCGAGAGCGCGGAGCGGTACGACCGTCGCGGGCGAGCGTCGGAAGCGGAATGTTAGGCGTGGTCCTCGATAAACACCTTTCCTTCGCTGAGCACATAAAGCAGGCACGTTCGCGCGCCGCTTTCGCTCTAGGTAGGCTACACTTCATTCTTAGCTCCCGCAGCAAGTTATCACTCAGGTGCAAGCTGCGTATTTTCACCGCGGTCATCCGTCCCATCATGACCTACGCCTGCGTTGTTTTCGCACACGCAAAGCCCTACCTCCTCCACAAGATGCAGACCCTTCAAAACCGATTCCTCCGTAGAGTCACGGGAGCCCCCTTTTATGTTCGAAATGAGCTTCTTCACGTAGACCTCAAGATGCCCACCATCCAGCAGTTCATGAAACGTGTCTCCAAGCGTTTCTTTGATACTGCAATCCAACATAGGAATCCCCTTATCGTATCGGCCGCCCAATACGAACCCTCGCGTATCTCTAAGATTCGCCGACCAAGGCATACCCTTGTCACTCCCGATGACGCAATCACCCTGCTCCAAGAGAGCCGTAGGGAAACAAGTACAGTGGCACACAAAAACAAAAACCGACAGTCCTTCCGTCCTCGCCGCCGAGGCCCGCCGCGACGTCCCCGTAATAGTCCGCCCCGACCCTTGCCAGAGCCAGCCCGCGACGCTGAGCCAGTAGCTTTAAATTCCCTTATTAATAATAAAAATGATATGATCCAGCCTGTCCCTAGCTGCCCTCCCACTGCGACGCCCTAAGCCGAGGTCCGTACCCCACAGGGGGTGCCCTTAGCGTGTAGTCGCCTAGTTTGTAAGTTTTCTAATAAGCCCTGGCTGGAGGCTTTAATTAATTTATTAATTAAGGCAACCACAGGCAAGCCCGGTTAAGCAGCCGACAACCTCAGAGGTTGACCTGCGAGATGCCACACACAAAAAAAAAAAAAAAAAGCAGTTTTTCGGAAATAGGCAGTCTTTACAATGTTACAACTTATTTTATATGATAGATCTTGGTTTCATTTACCATTATACAAAAATCTTATCAATAAAACCATATTTACACCTTAAAAATTACAAAATTCGCAAACGGTCCTCGTTACGGTAAAGTTTCGTTTAGGGTACCATTTGACGCTTACATATAGGTACATTTAACTCTTATTTTTACATTTATATGCAAATCCTATGATAATTTAGGCTTATTATATACTTATATACAGCTTTAGACTAATTATAACTCTTAATATGCTACTAAATATTAATTAGGAACTTATTCTAGTGATTCATTAATTATGAAAACTTATTTCCTAATGACTCGTCGCTTACATTCTCCCCCACGGTGCGCAGCACATCACCTTGTTGGGGCGACGATACTGCAGGAACCAGGACGACTACTCTTCTCCTTTTTTTTTTTTTTTTTAGGTAGGGCCACTCGTAGTTTAGCTCTATACGGCTTGTACTACTTAACCGGTCTGTCCTGTGGTGACCTCTAATGAATTAAAGGCCCCCAGCCAGGGCTTACATACTAGAATATACTTAAAAACTAATGACCGCACGCTAAGGGCACTCCCTGTGGAGTACGGGCCTCGGCATAGCGGGGTCATTTTGGGAGGGCAGCAAAGGGACAGGCTGGGTCATATTATTTACGGGAGTATTTATTGCTACTGGCTCAGCATCGCGGGCTGGCTCGTTTGGCAAAGGTCGGGGAGGATTTTCATTACAAGTACGCGGACGTCGCGATGGGCCTCGTCGGCGAGGCCGGAATACGGAACGCGTTTTGTATCTGCATTTTCTAAGAGTGCTGGTTTCCCTACTGCTCTCTTGTCGGATGGTGGTGGGGTCGTCAGGCTCGTCTAGGACGTTACGCGGGCGACGAACCCGAGAAATCTTGGAGGGTCTGTATCGGGCGGCCGATACGATCAGGGGGTTAGTGTGGGTATCAGCAGAGGTGAAGTAACGCACTGACATGCGTTTCAACACTTGCTTTATGGTCGGGAGTTTGAGGTCTACGTGGAGATCCTCATTCCTACAGAACCAGGGCGCGCCCGTGGCCTTTCGGAGAAAACGGTTCTGAATGACTTGCATCCTATGGATCTGATTGGGACTGGCGTGAGCAAACACCGGACAGGCGTACGTCATGATAGGACGTATGCATGTCGTGTATATTCGGATTTTACATCTAAGGGAGAGCTTACTTGTTTATTCAGCAAGGCGTGGAGCCTACCGAGAGCGAAAGCGGCTCGCGAGCGAACCGACTTTATGTGCTCACTGAAGTTAAGGAACTGGTCGAGGATCACACCTAAGTATTTGGCTCGCTTCTCCCAAGGGATTGGCTTGCCAAACATAGTGATCGGGCGGGGGGCGGTGAAGTGTCTATGTTGGCGAGCCCTGCGGAACAGGACTGCCTGACTTTTGTCGGGATTTACCTCAATCCTCCATTTCCTAAACCAATCGCCTAGTGCGTTGGCTGAGGTCTGGAGGGTATGAGCGATGCTATCGGGATTATGTCCCGAGTAATAGATGGCCGTGTCGTCGGCAAATAGGGATAACTCTACTGGGGGCTTTTTGGGGATATCGCTAGTGAATAGCGTGAAGAGTGGGGGGGAGAGCACGGCGCCCTGAGGGACGCCGGCTCTGATAGGGCGGGGAGTGGAAAGCGCTCCTTCGATACGATATCTGAAGGAGCGGTTGGACAGAAAGTCTCGAATGATGAGCACGAGACGATCCGGCACACCTAGTTGGTAAAGCTTATAAATTAAGCCATTGTGCCAGACTTTGTCGAAAGCCTTCGCTATATCAAAGAATACCCCCCCGTCACCAGACCGCGTTGAAAACGGCCGCTAATGTGCTCTACGATGCGGTGGGCTTGGTGGACAGTGGAATGATGGGCTCTAAAGCCAAACTGTTCGTTAGGGATTAGGCTCTTTGCCTCGACAAAGTCCTTGAGCCGATTAAGAATAATCCGCTCGTAGACCTTGCCGAGGGCGCTGAGCAGACTAATGGGTCTATAGCTAGTCGGGAGGTTCTTGGGCTTTTTGGGTTTTGGGATACCTATCACTATAGCCTCTTTCCAAGCTTGTGGAAACAAGTTGTTGGACAAGGCGCCATTGAAGATGGCAGCCAGTAGGACTATGATCGTACGTGGGAGGAGTTTAAGTGCCCTAGTGGTCAGTCTGTCAGTCCCGGGAGCTTTCCTAGGTTTGAGTTTCTTCGGGCACGCCGCAATTGCGGCGGTAAGACCCCTCTTTGAGGAGTGGCTAGATCGGCGTCACGGCGTCCTGACCTACCGCATGACGCAGGTCCTCACCGGACACGGAAGTTTCGGGAGGTACCTGTGTCTGATGGGTAAGGAAGAGACGCCTGGGTGTCACCACTGCGAGGGTCGCCCTGAGGACACAGTCGAGCACACGGTGCAGGACTGCCCAGCTTGGGCAGAGCACCGACGTGTCCTCACGGCGACAATAGGCGGAGACCTCTCGCGCCCGGCCTTGGTCGAGGCCATGCTGCGGGGCGAGAGGGAGTGGGAAGCGGTCGCCTCCTTCTGCGAAGCAGTCATGCTTCCGAAGGAGGAGGCGGGCCGCGTGAGGGAGAGGATGGCGTCCTCCCTCCAGCCCAGCCACAGTGGTAGACGCCCACGGCGTCGGACGTCGGCCGACGATCTCCGGCCACCGTAGGCGCGGGCATGCGGACAGCGAGTAAAGGGCAACTCGCTGTCCGACCATGGACCATGCCCGGGTCGACGGCGCGTCGTGTTCCACGCGCGCCTCAAAGAGCGTCAGCAACATGACGAGGCCCCCTCTGCAGAGGGCCGAAGCCCGCCGGGGTCGTGGGACTCATCCCGTTACCGTGGCCCCGGTATGTAAAGGGTTATTGAAGGAACACCGTGGATTTTAGTCAGTAAAAGTCTGACAGTCCCTCCCACCCCGCCCGGAGTGGGAGGACTTATTTGATAATTTTACCACGCTAAAAAAAAAAAAAAAAAAAAAGGTTTGAGTTTCTTGATGATCTCCTCCACCTCGTCTTCCGTGACGGGGGGGAGGGGAGCATCAGGGTCCTCGACAGGGGGTAGGGCAGATCTACGTTCGACCTCAGCATCCACGTGGGCAAGGTGGGCTGGATCGACTGGTTGGGAGCTGGGAGAGCACTGGGCCTCCAGGCTGTCGGCTAGGCATTCGGCTTTGTCTTCGTCGTCGAAGGCAATGCTTTTGTCCGGGCGGATAAGGGGAGGCATTGAGGCAACCTCAGTGGCGCGCATTTTCCTCTGAAGTTGCCAGAAGGCATGGTGGGTGGGTTCCAGTTCGCTCAGGGTCTTGTCCCAGCCGGCTTCACGCCACTCTCTGATGCTGTTACTTACTTTGTGCTGTAAGTACCGCATGAAAGTTTTGTTATTCTGGCAGGGGAAAGCTCTGTAGGCACGGACTGCTGCGTTCTTCTCAGTCAGCAGGGCCCGTACATCGTCCGGGAGCTTCCGGTGCCAGTGCTCTGACACCGGAATCTCCCTTGAACAGTCGTTCAAGACAGATTGTACGTGCTCCGTGAGTGAGTCGATCGCAGCCGTCGTGTCGGCGGCGGACTGGATGTGGTCGGGGATCTTGTCCAGGTGAGGAGACGTGTTGGATTTCAGTAATTCGCCTACTTTCCTCCAGTCAGTGATCACCTGTGTGGGAGGGGGGCGGTTAGGGTCATAGGGACCCGATCTCGGAGTTAACTCTATGATCACCGGTCTATGGTCAGAGTCAAGTTCGTCTACCGTCTCTAAAGAGTGCAAACGTAAGTTCACATTCTTCAGGAGGGCAATGTCGAGTACGTCGGGCAAGTGGGATGGCTCGAACGGGTAATGAGTAGGCCGCATTGGACCTATGATATCTATGTGGAGAGGTGTGCAAAGGTCGTATAGTACCTTCCCACGGGGGTTGGTAATACGACTACACCATGCGGGATGTTTGGTATTGAGATCCCCCGCCATAAGGACGGAGTCACTCATGTCAAGAAGGGCGGTAAGGTCGCTTCGAAGTGAGGCGTTTATCGATGAATTTACATCTACTACGTTGGACGGAGAGAGATACGCGGATACTATTGTGATAGAGGGATGGCCCGTCATGCCTAGCCGGCAAACGGATACCTCTAAGTGGGCAAGGGGCGGCGGATCCATAGGGATGCAGTGCAGGGAGTTCCTATAATATATTAGAGTGCCACCTCTGTGGCATCTAGTCCTATCGTTCCTAACTAGCCGGTAATTGGCTATCTTGGGATCCCTAAGGTGGGGTTTGAGGAAGGTCTCTTGGACCAGAAGGATGTCGAGACTATGATCGCGAAGGAAAGTCGCGATCTCATCCCGTTGATTGGTGATGCCATTGGCATTGAAGTAACCTAGCTTTAGGGATCGGGGCTTTAATCTCTTACTAGCCGTGTTATTCATTATGGCTGTTTAAAAAGGTTGGCAAAGTGACTTTTGACATCAGGATACTTAGAGTATACCCGAATCAGGGAATTAATGCTAGTGCAGGCCAAGACCTCCGTTGCCATTTGGATGGCGCAGGGGGACTGGAAGAAACTGAAAGTATTCCCTAGGATGAGGAACGCATCGAGTTCCGGCTCATCCGAGCGAGGGGGTGACTGGGGAGGAGGTGGAGGCTGAGAGGCCACAACGACCGGAGCGGGGGGCATGATGGGTTGATCCATCAGCCCTGGGACTTTCGGCCTTAGTGCCGGGAAGTTTTGGGCGTGATTCGCCGCCGTCCAAGGAGTTGGACGCTGGGGACTGAGGGTCTGGGGGAGCTCAGACGAGAGTGTAGGACACTCTCGTCCCTGGCGTGCGCTAGCGCGCGTTGCCAGATTAGGGGCGGAGGTTTTCGGGGCTTTCGGACAGCCTCTATAGTTGGCGGGGTGGCCAGATTGCCCGCAATGCACGCAGCTGGGCGGGTCTGGGCACTGGGACCTATCTTTTGGGCGACTGCACTCGGCGGTGCCGTGATCGCCCAGGCACTTTACGCACCGGGGTTTGCCGAAGCAATTCCGTTGCGCGTGCCCGTATAACTGGCAACGGTGGCATTGGCCTACCGTGCCACTTTTATGTGGTTTTTCTATAAGTATGCCCGACAGACTGCATACTGTTTTTAGAGAAAAGATGGGGTGGGGACCTTCGGAGGTGGGATGACAAATGACAAGGACGTTGTTTGACGCCTTGCCTCCTCTGCCGTGCATACGGTGCACCTCAATCACCGGGATATTCTGGGACTCTAGGTCGCAGACGATCTCGGTGGTGGGGATCTCACTGGGGATCCGGCAGAGGACCACCCGAACGGGCTTGCTCTCATGGAGCGTATAGGTATGGTGGGGGATATTTCGAGCCTTGAGTAGCTTCGAAAGCGCGCGGTGGTCGTTAGCTGTCGCTAACCCTACTTTTATGCCGTTCTGAACGGCGCGGGCATTGGTGTAGGCGATGCGTTGCTCGCCACACGCTTTGGACACGTTTGTCCAAGCCCCCTTATCGTGGATGAAGATGGGTGGGGGAGGGATGGTCTTGCGCACTGAGGCGCTGACGACTGGGGTTTGGGTAGGGCTGGGCCTAGTGGCCGAGGAAGTGGAGGGCTGGCTCTGGACTAAGCGTGCTGGCTCGGGAGGGGAGGGTTTCTTGGCCTTAGGGGCCTGGGTGGAGGACGAGGCCTGCGACCTCTTCTTCTTCTTTCCCTCGACGAGGATAAACTCGTCGGAGGAAGAGGTTTGATCGGAGGAGTGCTCGGACTCCGCTCGCTCTGAGCGCTCAGAGTGTATGCTCTCTGCGCGCTCCGAGCGCTCGCCTTCCGAGCTCTCTTTTTCTTGTTCCTCCTCCTCAGAGTCCATTTCGACGTCTGGGGGGGAGAGGGACCTATCTGCGATGGGCGCGGGGGTGGGATCTATCTCCGGCTGCGGGATGGGTATAAGACGGGGATTGACTTTTATGTCAATCTCCACTTCATACTTTTTTTGTAGTGCGGGGTTTTCATTTAGGATATTTCCTAGTATCTCGGTTGTTCGATTCAACCGAATCTGTAGGGAGTCTACCTTAGTCATGAGAGTCTCCACTATGTTTTTCATGTCCTCCATGTTGGAGGCGACAATGGTGGGCATCCTAATCTCCTAACCCTAACATGTGAGCCTCGAGGAGACACGTCAAACGTGAGCTCCCCGAGCAGACGGTCCCCAAAAAGAGCCCTGCCCCGGAGTTTCTCCTAACACAATGTTACCGAGAAGAGAAACCCAGACAAACTCGGTAACTGTGTTGCCGTCTGATGTGGCCTGAAGGGCCCTATTTGCCTAACCCTCCGGGCGGGAATGACCCGGAGGTGAGTTCGCTCCCTGCGGGGATAGCAGGGAGGTGTGTGCCTAATGGTGTGCCCTAAGCTTGTAACCGGTCGCCAGTCTTAATGTGCGAACCGGGCCCTATTGGGTCTAGTGCGAAGGGGTAGATACACCCAACCGACACTAGGTGTGTATGCTGTGAAGAGAACTCAGTGACTAGGTTTGACTAGGAGATCCCCTTAGGCCTAAACCTAGCACTCGACTCCAATTGACTGCTTCACCCTGAAGGGGATCAGCGGGTGCGTCGGGTCAGCACCCCCTTGGTATTGTTGACACCGTGAGGTTTCCAACCAAGGACCACGAAACTGTGGTTTTACCCTGAAGGGGCCAAACCAAATTGTTTTGACAATTCTCTGTTAGAGAAACACGATATCCTTCACCGCCTCGAAAAAGGCGGATCCGGACCAGGCGTCGTAGTCGGCGACTACGAGTGACGTCACGGCGGGCGTGACGAACGGAGCGATGACTCAGGCACGGAACGATCGACAGCGCGGAGCGGCACGACTGTCGCGGGCGAGCGTCGGAAGCGGAATGGTACATTTTTTTTTTTTTTTTTTTGTGTGGCATCTCGCAGGTCAACCTCTGAGGTTGTCGGCTGCTTAACCGGACTTGCCTGTGGTTGCCTTAATTAATAAATTAATTAAAGCCTCCAGCCAGGGCTTATTAAAAAACTTACAAACTAGGCGACTACACGCTAAGGGCACCCCCTGTGGGGTACGGACCTCGGCTTAGGGCGTCGCAGGGGAGGGCAGCTAGGGACAGGCTGGATCATATCATTATTATTATTAATAAGGGAATTTAAAGCTACTGGCTCAGCGTCGCGGGCTGGCTCTGGCAAGGGTCGGGGTGGACTATTACGGGGACGTCGCGGTGGGCCTCGGCGGCGAGGACGGAAGGACGGTCGGTTTTTGTGTTTGTGTGCCACTGTACTTGTTTCCCTACGGCTCTCTTGGAGCAGGGTGATTGCGTCATCGGGAGTGACTAGGGTATGCCTTGGTCGGCGAATCTTAGAGATACGCGAGGGTTCGTATTGGGCGGCCGATACGATAAGGGGATTCCTATGTTGGATTGAAATTTCAAAGAAACGCTTGGAGACACGTTTCATGAACTGCTGGATGGTGGGCATCTTGAGATCTACGTAAAGAAGCTCATTTCGAACATAAAAGGGGGCTCCCGTGACTCTACGGAGGAATCGGTTTTGGAGGGTCTGCATCTTGTGGAGGAGGTAGGGCTTTGCATGTGCGAAAACAACGCAGGCGTAGGTCATGATGGGACGGATGACCGCGGTGAAAATACGCAGCTTGCACCTGAGTGATAACTTGCTGCGAGAGCTAAGAATGAAGTGGAGCCTACCTAGAGCGAAAGCGGCGCGCGAACGTGCCTGCTTTATGTGCTCAGCGAAGGAGAGGTGTCTATCGAGGACCACGCCTAAGTATTTGGCTTGCTTTTTCCAAGGGATCGGCTTGCCGTACATGGTAATCGGACGGGGGGAGGGTGGGTTTATCCGCGGTTTAGAAAAGAGGACTGCCTGGCTTTTATCTGGATTGACTTCGATTCTCCATTTCCGGAACGTCTTGGCCAGAGTGTTTGCGGAAGTTTGGAGAGGTCGTGCGATGGCATCGGGTTTAAGACCGGTATAATAGATAGCCGTATCGTCGGCGAATAGGGCTAGCTGGGTATTTTTATGCTTGGGAATATCACTAGTGAATAGCGTGAAAACGAGGGGGGATAGTACGGAGCCTTGAGGAACTCCTGCGCGAATGGGATGGGGGGAGGAAAGCTCCCCCTCAATTCGATAACGAAAGGTGCGATTCGATAAAAAGTCCCGTAGGATGAGCACGAGACGGTCAGGCACGCCGAGTTGGTATAGCTTATAGATTAAGCCATTGTGCCAGACTTTGTCGAACGCTTTCGCTATGTCGAAATGGTACATTTAACTCTTATTTTTACATTTATATGCAAATCCTATGATAATTTAGGCTTATCATATACTTATATACAGCTTTAGACTAATTATAACTCTTAATATGCTACTAAATATTAATTAGGAACTTATTCTAGTGATTCATTAATTATGAAAACTTATTTCCTAATGACTCGTCGCTTACACTTATTGAAATCGGTCCGTAGATAGGTGATCAACTTAACGTGTCCAGATTACTCCGTGCCTCGGCAACCTGATTAACCCGTTGGTCCCGGCTGTCATTAGTACATTTTTGACAGTCGTTACGGGTAGTTAGTCAGAAACCAGAAAATCTGACACTGATCTTGCCAAGGATTATTGTGGTTTCCAGCGAGTGGGTTGTGCAGCAGATGATGATGTAAAGGTAATGTATTACTTGATAAAACGCTGTGGCAGTGAAATCAAAATATACTACTGCATAGCTAGGTCCAGCTGCCGCGGGAGACACTCCGGGCGTTGTAGATCGCGAGCCGATTTCCAGCCACCGCATATTTTCCGGAAGTATTAATCTCTTTTGAAGTCAATACAATTCATACTTATCAAATCATATAAGAAGCATGTAAGTGGTGTGGTTTTGTGTTTTTATTTAATTCCATAGTAAACTTTACTGTAGATATAGTCAGTAATTTTTTTATTATTTAATAAAGCAGTGGTAGCCCAGCGGTTACGAGCCCAACTCGCGAGTCGTCGTTCGTGGCTCCCAGTTCCAAACCAAGTCAGGCACATTATTAACCGACTTCAAAAAAAGGAGGAGGTTCTCAGTTCATCTTGAACTTTTTTTTATGTATGTTACCTCATAACTCGAAGACGGCTGGACCGATTTGGATTGTTTTTTTCGTTTAAAAGGGTATACTTTCTAGTTGGTCTCATTGTTATGAAATCACAATCTGATGATGGGATCCTGGAGTAATCGAGGAACTCTTCAAATATTATGGGCACACCTATAGCGTTTTAGGTATTTCTAATAGTACCTTGTGCAGTTGCTCTTGTAAAGCACCATTTGAGGAAGTGAAACTGATGATGATTTGTAAAAGCAATGTTTTGTAAAAGGTAATAAGTAGTTCACATTTAGGCTTTTGTAACTAGACAAATTACAAACTGACCCACTAAAAAGCGTGAAAAAGAAACTTTTTAGAGTTATTTTTGGCATTGTAGTGTTTTGATATGGAAGTCGGTTTTATTTTTTTGCTAAAAAGTTTCTTTTTCACGCTTTTGTGAAATTCATTTGATCACAATGCAATTGCTCTCAAATCGATGAAGTAAGACATCGTTAGGAAAGCGGCATGTTGTAGGACCAAAAATTCGAGGACATGTAACGAATACGAACAGACCCGCGTTTGGATTACGGTGACGGCCCATTCCTTCCCACAGAGAAGACGCCTGTATATTATAACGTTCCCTCTCCCAGCGGAGGGAACGTTATAAGCTTGTTATGTTTGAGTATTAGGTTACATATTTAATTTAGCTTTGCAATTATGTCGAATAAAAAAACAGTTGAAGTATACATTTTAGGTATAGTACGTTGATTCTGTAAAATTCGAAGAACAACTCGCATCTCACATAGCTATTCACTGTCACTTCGCTTATGGTTCAAAGTGACCTTGATTTTGCATTCTGTAAACAGCGTCGAAGTGACGGAGGAATTACCTTACCGAATGCCACTTCTCACGTCATCTCATACTTTATCTGTCAAAATCTTTAGTTCAACTCGCTGACACGCTCGCAAGGCTAGCGCTAATGTAAGTTCGAATTAAGAACCGAGTTTTTAGAATGCCAATCAACAAACTCACAGCGGATTCAGATTCGAAGTTTAGAATGAGGTCTTATAGAATAACACAGTAGTTCTCCTAACCAATTTTGGCCTCGGTGGGCAATCTAAGTAGAGATTAGCCAACTGCGCAGGAGGTTTATAGTGCACAAGTAACGGTACAGCTGTTTAAGACCTCATTCTAAACTTCGAATCTGAATCCGCTGTGAGTTTATTAATTGGCATTCTAAAAACTCGGTTGTTAATTCGAATTTACACTAGCGCTACCCTTGCGAGCGTGTCAGCAAGTTAAACTAAAGATTGTGACAGATAAAGTATGAGATGACGTAAGAAGTGGCATTCGGTAAGGTAATTTCTCCGTCACTTCGACGCTTACAGAATGCAAAATCAAGGTCACTTTGAACCATAAACGAAGTGACAGTGAATAGCTATGTGAGATGCGAGTTGTTGTTCGAATTTTACAGAATCGACGTAATGGTTCACTCTCTGTTCCTTTTTACCCGACTACGGCAAAGCCAAAGGAGGGTTATGATTTTGACAGGCTATGTATGTATGTATTTATGTATGTATGTATGTGTGTATGTTCATTTGTTCCCTCATAGCTCCAAAGATACTTATCGGAACTCGACAAATGAGGTATCGTTAGAACCGTCTTGACCGTCCGCTGAAAATAGACTACGTGACGTGTCACAAATAGTGTTGCCAGGTGTCCCGATTTTCGCGAGACGTCCCGATTATTAGGAGGTTGGGGACGCGTCCCGATTTGCAACTGATCGGGACGCGAAATTTCCCGATAAATAAAAAAAAAATAACAATAAACATTATTGTTAGAAAAAATCAATCAAATTACGCATCACATTATCATGTTGGTTGTAACAATGCGCTCAAAATAGCACGCATCAGATCACTAGTGCTATATTTTGTTACTTTACTCGCTCCAGAGGCCAAGTAACAAAATTTTCTATTCTACAACATCAGAGACACGATCGTGTGCGTTTACACTTTGGCTTTGCTCAGTCAATCGATTTTTTGTTTTCTCTATCAGAGACACGCCTGTGGGCGCATACAATTTGGCTTTACTCAATCATTGAATTTCGTTCGTCCATTCATTCAGTGTCCGTCAGATCATACCAATTATTACTGGGGTTTATCTTACGGGTTTTGCAATTTTAATAGCATATAAAATGTAAAAATATAAATTGTTTGCAGATAAGTATTAAATTTTAAGGTTTTACAGGATGCAGTATCATGTCTTGAATACGAGAAATTGCTGTGTGCATCAGCATTTGCTTACTTAATATTACCATTATTTTGTGACCTTCAAAAGGTCATAAATTAATGGTAGATAATATTAAGTAAGCAATTTTTTTTTATTCGGAAAGAGCTCGCTCTTGACCTCGATCTCGCCTGATGGTAAGCGATAGATGAGATCTACGATGGAATGAGCGAGCTCAGAAGATGCCTATGGGAACACAGAAGCCGGCTGAGGATTCCACAGCTTGGAAGTGAGCACAATAAATGTGGAGGAGAAGCGCTTGGTACGACAAGACGGTATATCAACCAAGTGTGGATGGTATCCAGCCGTGTGTCTGGTAGACCGGTAGTGAAACGGAGATGGAGGAATCAGATCATGGAGCTCCTGCGCACACTCCCCAAAGTACAATCTGTAGAAAACCGACAGGCAAGCAACGGTTCGCTGATGAGCCAGGCTATGAAGCTTGCCCGATAGCGCCTCGTCGCCTACGCTCGATCGAGTCCAGTGCAGCAAGTTGGTATTTTGCAGAGCCATTCCACAAGTGGCTGCAGTACTCCATGCAGGAACGGACCTGTGCTTGTATAGATTTAGAAGCTGTCCAGGCGTGAAGTACCACCTCATCCTGGGTAGGCTTCCTACCTTTTTTGCTGCAGCTGAACTCTGGACTCGACGGCCAAAGTTGAGGTCTGACGTCAACTCCATGCCCAAAAGCTACAGGCGGTTGGTAACTGGCACAGATGCATTTCTGAAAGTAGGGGATAATTGATATGGGCTCCTTTTAGCGCTGAAAAGACAAGCCTGTGTTTTCAAAGCATTGAATTTGACCAGATTGTTGTCGCCCCATTGGGAAACGAGATTTAAGGTCGAATTCATGCGCTTTACCATGGCCTTTCTGAGAGTGGCAATTCCGTCCCTGCCAGCTCTAGCACTGGATAAGTATCTCTCTGCGACTGTGCTGTTATCCGCGTACCCAACTGCTCCCAGCTGAAGTAAGTTATTGATATGCAGCAGAAAAAGAGTCGCAGAAAGAACAGACCCTTGAGGAACACCGGCATTAATTGCCATAAGATCCGACGAACAGCCATCGATGACCACTCAGATCAACCACTCACTCAAGAAATCGGAAATCCAGTTGCATAAGCTAGCAGGAACACCGAATATAGGAAGCTTGTTTAGCAGACTAGCGTCCAAACCCTGTCAAAGGCCTTTGAGATATCGAGGGACACCGCAAGGGCTTCACCATGTTTCTCAATGGCCTCGCCCCAACAATGCGTGTATATGTACAAGAAGATCTCCGGTGGACCGACCACGGCGAAAGCCATACTGGTGGTCACTGAGGAGCTCATTGTCTTCAAGGTATGCCAGCAACTTGTTGTTGAGTACCCTTTCCATCACTTTACACAGTATGGAGGTTAAGGCGATTGGTCTATAATTGGCAGGATCGGCACGGCTTCCCTTTTTGGGTACTGGTTGCACATTAGCAAGCTTCCAGGACACTGGTATTACTCCGGTTCTGAGGGAAAGGCTATACAGGCGAGTTAAGACAGGTGTCAACTCCGGAGCACAACTTTTAAGGACTTGGGCAGGTATTCTGGTCCACTGGCCTCGTTCACTTTAGACTACAAAGGGCTTTACGGACCTCTTTATTGTGAATTACAATTTCTCGCATTACGGAGTTACAATGAGGTAAGTTACGCAGTAAATTAGACCCTGTGTTAAGACGCGAATTTTCCGCAAAGAGGGAGGCAAATAAATTTGCTTTCTCTTGCGCGGTATAAGCCAGTGTTACATCCGGTTTAACCATGGGAGGTAGTGAAGGACGACAGAAGTTCGACTCGACCGATTTGGCGAGGGACCAAAACTGCTTACTGCCCGAAGGGTAGATTGCCAATTTGGCAGCAATTCGTCTAACATATTCGAACCAAGCCTTCCGTAACACCCGTTTGCAGACCTTAGCGGTAGAGTTAAACGCTGTCTTCAATGCGTGGACACCGATACGAATTGAGCTAAAGTCTTAGGATTGAAGATGAGTTTGTGGTATTCACATGCAACAACTTATTTAAAAAATGGTCTGACGATAAAGTTACGAAGATAAAAAAACGACTCTTGTACATGGTACAAAAATGTCTCATTACACCAAAGACCAAATAATATGAACTCAACGATAGCAAATTATATTTATTTTGATGTTCTTTGATGAAAAAAATAGTTGAAAGTAGCAGTGCAGAACAAAGATCTGACGCCGCTACAAAAATGGCAAATCATTATTAAGGAGAATCAAGACTTTGCAAATCTTCTGAAGTTATTTTCTATTATGACGTCAATTCCGCGAGTGTTGAGCACGGCAACGGAAAGAGTATTTCCACAAACCAACTCATAATTTTATGTGTGAGGCGAAACCATTTGACACCGGAGCATGTCAAAGCCGAGATTCAAATATAAAATAACTTCAGCATGACTTGCGGTGACTTTCACAACTACGTAATAAAAAACAAGGGCCTTCTAAAATAATGAAAACCATAAATTACATAAAAAAAATTAATTATCTGTAAACTACTTTCATACCTACTTAAGTTTGTTAATTTTTACTAATATAATATCAATAATTTTCAGTTATCAGATTATTTTATTTGTATACAGTATACACCTATAGGTAAATTTATGGAAGTGGGTAATGTTTTTTATTTAGGCCTCCTCAAATGGAGTGGTATCCTGGGGACCGGATCCTGGAGATACCGCGCAGATACCGACTTAAATGACGGTAATACTAAGAGTGAAACTGTAACCCAAGGTGACACCTGCCTGGACACCGCTCCATTTAGTTCTGTTTTCCTTAAACTTAGTTGGACACGCTTCCACGAAGGAAATCTGTCTATACATTTTTTTTAGAATAAAGATTCATCGTTTTATATACCTACGACCAAAACAAATAAATTACTTTAAAAAACCCTTTGTTTTTGTTTGTCCCGATCTAAAACCCTAAATCCCGATTTTCTTAAACTTCTGTCCCGATTTAAAACAAATCGGACCTGGCAACACTAGTCACAAAACTCAATGTGGCGCCCTCTAGCGCCCAAAAAGTGTTGTGTTACGAAATAAAAATAAGATAAACACATCGTGTTTGATATCATTTGAAAGAGCGTCACATGCACATTTCCAAAACATTGCTTAAATTTAAAGTGGTGCCTTCTAGTGGACAAAAATCATGTGAATAAACAAAAAAATAAGATAGATGCACCGTGTTTGGTATCATTTGAAAGGGCTTCACTTGTACTTATCAAAAATATTGCTTAAATTTAACGTGGCGCCCTCTAGCGGTCAAAAAGTCATGTGTAAAAAATAAAAGTAAGATAGATACACCGTGTTTGGTATCATTTGAAAGGGCTACACTTGAACTTAAAAAAAATAAAGTAAATAGTATAGAAGCACAGTGATTTAACACCAAAATAGTTTAAATAATAAAAAGTAAAAAAATTAAAACCCGACTTGCAACCCGAGGGTTGCAACCCCCTCTCTTTCCGTGGTCCGGGGGGTGATTTGAAAAAGTACGGCTTCGGTTCCAAAACATTATCTAGCACTCAAAAGTACTATTAAAAATAATGCCGTTAAAAAATTATTGTTCATTTGAATGTATATTAATAATTATCTTAATTTCATGGTATACCTGATTAAATAAAGCTGTAAAATCATTTGAATCTGTACGGCAACTTTTTTTTTAACATGATATTGTAAAATACAATTGTTATATAGTATTGCCGTTCAAAAGAAACTGTACTAAAAAAAATTATAGAGAAATACAAAAACAATTTTTTTTGAAATTACTGCAAAAGTTTAAATATTCATAGATTAATAAAATATAACAATTTTCTACATTTTTCCTTTGTTTTAAATAGTATTAAGATAAATAAATTAGGAAAAAATGATGCCGTGCATTTTAATGCAGACCATATCTTTTAGGCTGATGAAAATGACGCTACCATTTTAAGGATGTAGTACTTTATGCCCATCTGATACTCTACGGTATTAACATATTTTTGAAGAGAACAATCGATAATATGATAAAAACATTATGACGTCTAACTGAAGTGAAAGGGTGTGTATATAATATCCAAGAATTGAAACTGTAAATCCCAGTATCAACAGTTTTGTATACTATAATTGATTTGTTTCATTGTAATGATGTGAATAAATAAAACAACAATTTTTTAGAAAAATTCGATATATTTAAAGATGATAATACAAAATAAGGTTTTTATTTAAATTATTCACCGGAATCAGCCGCTGAGCTGTTATCGGAATCAACGTCTTCATCGACGTCCGAATTATCTTCTCTATTATTATCTGAAACATGAATAAGTTTTTGTCAAAATCAAAGTCTTACGTACAGATTAAAGATGTAAAGATTTACTTATTTACCTATGACGTCATCAATTTCTTCGCCTGATTCCTCATCCGGTTTCGTTATGTCACTGAGTACCAAGGGCGGATCCAGCTTTGGTGCCGGGGGGGGGGGGGGGTCACATAAGGTCACATTTCGAGGTCAAGTCACAAGAAGTTATAATTTGTATTTCCTGACTCCGCTGCCATTTGGCCATCCACTGCCGATATTCGTTTACAACGACAGAAACTGGAGTATTATCTAGTAACAATGTTTAGAAATTTTAATTAGTGGTCCACCTAGGTCCTGGACCCAGCCCAGGATCCCCCCCCCCCCCTGGATCCGCCCTTGCTGAGTACACACATACTAATCGAACTATGTGTGAACGAGCGCAAACGAACACCTTACTCGGGTCCAAGCCGAGTACCTACATCCGAATAAAATGCCGTATAAAAAAATATTGTCATGAATTTCACCTTACATTTCGTTATATGGATTTTTCTTACATTTCGCTCTATGAATTTTTCATTGAGATTTTTTTTCCCCTACAAACCTTTGGACCAACGAAAACGTACGGCATGTAAAAAAATATTATCTATGCATAAAATACTTTCAAAATAAATTAATTATATGTTGTTTCAAATCACCCCCCGGACCACGGAAAGAGAGGGGTTGCAACCCTCGATTTTTTTTCCCTTGTCGCATGATTTTTGTACGGCGTTGCGGAATAATGGATTAGAAGCTGTACTGAAACAATATAAAACTGATGCCGTACAGAATGAAATGACCAAATTTACCCTGGAAATTGTCAGAAAATCAAAAAAATTTACCGACTTTGTGGCGCAAAATTTTTTTACGGCACTGCGCGCTTTCTTATTTTTCATTTTTTTTTCATTTTTCATGGATCTATCTATGGTAAAAATGCCGTACAAAAATATATGACCAAAATGTACTCACTCTACCTGCACTTTTGAATTCTCACCTACACTCAGTTGGACAGCTTACAAGTGACGGCATAGTGCTGAATCTTATTATTTTATGCTCTTATATACGTATCATATATATACGTATCGTCCTATATACGTCACCTGGTTGTTCCTATGATCCATGCATTTTGGACACGGGCCTGTAGTCTAATAGTGATGTCATCATTGTCTGTCGGCCTAGCCCCGTCTCGACCAATAAGGTCGCAACAAATTAGAAAGCTAAGTTCACAGTGATCAGTTGACTGTAGATCTTTTGGCGAAACGGTTGTCATCTATGCGTTACCTACATAATTTAATTGAATTGAATACAATCCTAATGAATTGGTATGGGCCCAAGTAAAAAATTATGTTGGTGCCAATAACTCAACATTCAAGATGAGTGATGTAAATAAAATAATTTGTGATTCCATAACTGAGAACGCAGAACAAAATTCTTTCATAATAAATACAAATTAATAAAAACACTGATTAAAAATATTATTAATTTAACAATTAATTTGGATTTTATCCATTAAACTTACTACTTGAAATATAAATTTAATTTTGAATTTTTACTTCATTGTGAAAACACCCTGCAGTTGCACTGATGACGTCACTAATTTCTTAACTTAAACCAACTATAGTCAAGATAGAAATATAGTCAACCAAGGGTGGTGAATAAAAATTCATATTTTCTTAATAAGAATCAGAAGTGAAGCTTTCAAAAGAACATAAATGCAAACTATCATTTTCTAGCAAGCTAGTAATAAATAACTCCATTTTATTTATACACAAACTAAAGTCTTACTAACACGCTGAATCTACATACAAACCAAGAAATCTAGAATTAAACTAAAACATAAATTCCGTCTTAGCTACTTATGTTAATATTATTCCGTTCTATTCTAGAAACATAAGACCGTTAAATTAAAACATGCCACATGTTTTAAATGCAATCTTGTTTGTGGAAGTATTTCATGAAATATGTGTGTTTCGCGAGCACAGGGGAATGTTTGTGGTAAGTATTGTACCAAGCAGGCGTATCATGCTGTCACATTTATTTGGGTCTTTTGTTAAGAGACATTAGGCCGTAGTTTCAATCATACACTACTAAAATGTATAAGCTGTCTCATTGTCGCAAGTGCGACAGCTGAGCAAGAGGTCTCTCTCGGGTTCAATTGTATTTATTTATTTATTTAAACTTTATGTACAATTGTGTTACATGGGCGGACTTAATGCAGCAAGGCATTCTCTACCAGTCAACCTTTGGGTTAAAAAAAACACACTGTGGTAGGTGTACAAGAAAATGGAATGAAATAATATATTTAATACTAATAAATTTAATACTAATATATAATAATACTAATAAAATACACATATATGCTAAAATGACAAACTAATAGATACGGTGCTTTATAATATTCTTTCTGAATAAGAGCGCTCTTAATAATTATGACGAAGACCAAACTAAGAATAACAGCCCCTTAAGTAGTTTATAATTTTGCGCTTAAAAGAAAATTTTGACTCAGCCTTCTTGATGTCAAGGGGTAGCAAATTCCAGAGTTTAATAGTAGAAATAGCGTAAGAATTACATAGAAACCCGGTGCGGTGAGAAGGAATGTGAAGAAGTAAGTTTTTGGATGCGCGAAGGTTAAGATCATGAGAACTGCCCAACAATTTAAAATTTTGTTTTAAGTAAACAGGAGCACAGGGATCGTTCATAATAGCATAGTAATAATTGTCGGGTCGAGCAAAAAGTACTATTGGGTTTTTCAATTAGAAATTTCTCAGTAGAGTGGTCTAGAGTTTGGTAGTTGGCGGTGTGCCACTCCTGTGCCTCGAAAAGCACGTTTAATCATTGGTCCAGCGCCTAAACTCTCTCCGGTCGTGTCGGATTGCTGTCTCATCGAGGACGAGATACACCCTATGAGAGTAAAAAAAGTAAAAAAATTAAAACCCGACTACGACAAAAAAATTGACGCTAAAAAGGATGAAACAGAGGATATCAACCGTAACAAAACAATTAATAACGTGTGACTGCGGCTTTTATTTTTGTTCTGTTCTTGTTTTTCCAGTAACCTTGTTTATTTCAGCATCTTGAAAATCTTGTTTCATCCTTGCTCCAGCTTGCTAGAAAATGATAGTTTGCATCTATGTTCTTTTGAAAGCTTCACTTCTGATTCTTATTAAGAAAATATGAATTTTTATTCACCACCCTTGGTTGACTATATTTCTATCTTGACTATAGTTGGTTTAATTTAAGAAATTAGTGACGTCATCAGTGCTACTGCAGGGTAAAGGTGTTTTCACAATGAAGTAAAAATTCAAAATTAAATTTATACTTCAAGTAGTAAGTTTAATGGATAAAATCCAAATTAATTGTTAAATTAATAATTTTTTACTTGGGCCCACACCAATTCATTAGGATTGTATTCAATTCAATTAAATTATGTAGGTAACGCATAGATGACAACCGTTTCGCCAAAAGATCTACAGTCAACTGATCACTGTGAACTTAGCTTTCTAATTTGTTGCGACCTTATTGGTCGAGACGGGGCTTTTTTTTTTTTTTTATCGTGGTAAAATCATCAAATAAGTCCTCCCACTCCGGGCAGGGTGGGAGGGACTGTCAGACTTTTACTGACTAAAATCCACGGTGTTCCTTCAATAACCCTTTACGTACCGGGGTCACGGTAACGGGATGAGTCCCACGACCCCGGCAGGCTTCGGCCCTCTATGGGGGGGCCTCGTCATATTGCTGACGCTCTTTGAGGCGCGCGTGGAACACGACGCGCCGTCGACCCGGGCATGGTCCATGGTCGGACAGCGAGTTGCCCTTTACTCGCTGTCCGCATGCCCGCGCCTACGGTGGCCGGAGATCGTCGGCCGACGTCCGACGCCGTGGGCGTCTACCACTGCGGCTGGGCTGGAGGGAGGACGCCATCCTCTCCCTCACTCGAGACGGGGCTAGGCCGACAGACAATGATGACATCACTATTAGACTACAGGCCCGTGTCCAAAATGCATGGGTCATAGGAACAACCAGGTGACGTATATAGGACGATACGTATATATATGATACGTATATAAGAGCATAAAATAATAAGATTCAGCACTATGCCGTCACTTGTAAGCTGTCCAACTGAGTGTAGGTGAGAATTCAAAAGTGCAGGTAGAGTGAGTACATTTTGGTCATATATTTTTGTACGGCATTTTTACCATAGATAGATCCATGAAAAATGAAAAAAAAAATGAAAAATAAGAAAGCGCGCAGTGCCGTAAAAAAAGGGTGCGCCACAAAGTCGGTAATTTTTTTTGAAATTCTGACTATGTCCAGGGTAAATTTGGTCATTTCATTCTGTATGGCATCAGTTTCATATTGTTTCAGTACAGCTTCTAATCCATTATTCCGCAACGCCGTACAAAAATCATGCAACAAGGGAAAAAAAATCGAGGGTTGCAACCCCCTCTCTTTCCGTGGTCCGGGGGGTGATTTGAAACAACATATAATTAATTTATTTCGAAAGTATTTTATGCATAGATAATAGTTTTTTACATGCCGTACATTTTCGTTGGTCCAGAGGTTTGTAGGGGAAAAAAATCTCAAGGAAAAATTCATAGAACGAAATGTAAGAAAAATCCATATAACGAAATGTAAGGTGAAATTCATGACAATATTTTTTTATACGGCATTTTATTCGGATGCAGGTACTCGGCTTGGACCCGAGTAAGGTGTTGGTTTGCGCTCGTTCACACATAGTTCGATTAGTATGTGTGTACTCAGCAAGGGCGGATCCAGGGGGGGGGGATCCTGGGCTGCGTCCAGGACCTAGGTGGACCACTAATTGAAATTTCTAAACATTGTTACTAGATAATACTCCAGTTTCTGTCATTGTAAACGAATATCGGCAGTGGATGGCCAAATGGCAGCGGAGTCAGGAAATACAAATTATAACTTCTTGTGACTTGACCACGAAATGTGACCTTATGTGACCCCCCCGGCACCAAAGCTGGATCCGCCCTTGGTACTCAGTGACATAACGAAACCGGATGAGGAATCAGGCGAAGAAATTGATGACGTCATAGGTAAATAAGTAAATCTTTACATCTTTAATCTGTACGTAAAACTTTGATTTTGACAAAAACTTATTCATGTTTCAGATAATAATAGAGAAGATAATTCGGACGTTGATGAAGACGTTGATTCCGATAACAGCTCAGCGGCTGATTCCGGTGAATAATTTAAATAAAAACCTTATTTTGTATTATCATCTTTAAATATATCGATTTTTTGTAAAAAATAGTTGTTTTATTTATTCACATCATTACAATGAAACAAATCAATTATAGTATACAAAACTGTTGATACTGGGATTTACAGTTTCAATTCTTGGATATTATATACACACCCTTTCACTTCAGTTAGACGTCATAATGTTTTTATCATATTATCGATTGTTCTCTTCAAAAATATGTTAATACCGTACAGTATCAGATGACCATAAAGTACTACATCCTTAAAATGGTAGCGTCATTTTCATCAGCCTAAAAGATATGGTCTGCATTAAAATGTACGGCATCATTTTTTCCTAATTTATTTATCTTAATACTATTTAAAACAAAGGAAAAATGTAGAAAATTGTTATATTTTATTAATCTATGAATATTTAAACTTTTGCAATAATTTCAAAAAAAATTGTTTTTGTATTTCTCTATAATTTTTTTTAGTACAGTTTCTTTTGAACGGCAATACTATATAACAATTGTATTTTACAATATCATGTTAAAAAAAAAGTTGCCGTACAGATTCAAATGATTTTACAGCTTTATTTATAATAATAATAATAATAATAATAATGTTTATTTCAATAACTTAAAAATACGTTTACATAATGGTCTTCAGGGAATTTCCATTTAAGTAGGAAGTATACTTGTGTTAGGAAGTTCCGCTCTTCCAGTAGTTAAAACTTGTATAAGCTATTGAATTACAAATACAAATATACAAAATATTATTTTATAACCAGTTTATAAAAATGCTATTAGAGAAAAAAAAAAAGGTGACGTAAATCAAAAATATAAAGTAAAACTTAAACTTGGAAATAATTAATTAAAAACGCGCTGTAGTGTGAAGGTGTATAATGGTGTGTGTGTTTGTGTGTGAGTGAGTGTGAGTGTATGTGTGTTTAATGATAGTATTATTATGATATGTAGTAGCATTGGATAAGGGTTAGTGAGGAGAACCGATTATAATAAGTATTTAAGAAATTATAGTTTGGACTATATTCTCAATCTCGTCGTAAGTTTTTGTCTTTAGCCATTCAGTCAGAGCATTTTTGCAGTCTCGATACGAAAGTGGATAAATATTCAATTCTTTGTTTACCAAGTTATATAAATGAGACGATTGCCTAGCGTACTGTCTCTTAGCAAAAGTTGATTTAACAGCAACATTGGGGATCATGTATTTCCTTCTCCCTTGTCGAGTCGAGGGCTCGTAGGTGAGAGATTTATGTTTTTTTAAAATAATTTGGAGAACATAAAGTTTTCGAACCGTCAGAACATCAGAAGTTAGGTAAAGAGTTTCAGTTGGAAACCTAAAAGGCTTAAACAGCATAACTTTTAATAGTGATCTCTGAGCTCTTTCTAGTTCTAAGAATTTAGTTTTTGTTGCTCCCCCCCAAACTGGTAAACAATACGCTAGTACCGACTGTGCCAGTGACGTGTAAATTTGAAACAGAAGGTTTTTAGTAGTCACGTAACGCAGTGTTTTAAATGTCCAGATAAGTTTCCGAATTCTTTTCATTATCAATTCAGTATGCAAATGCCAAGATAAACGTTGGTCGATCATTATACCTAGATATTTGGTATATTGGACTTTTTCAATTTCTAAGCAAGTGCACGCAGAGTTAGAGTTTAAAGGGGTCTGGCAATTGTGAAAATTTTATTTTGAAGTTAGTTGAAGGTTGTGAAAGGTTATATTTAGAGAAGCAGATGAAGGTGGTTTTAGATATATTTAGGGTCAAGAGATTGCGGTCGAGCCATGATGCTATCTTAGACAGGCCGGACTCAGCAGCTTTCTTAACCTTGTTCCAAGTTGTGGCACTAAACACTATTGCAGTATCATCTGCGTATGAGTAGATGTGACCTCCTTCAATGTTCATATTACATAGGCTGTTTATATAAACTAAGAACAAAGTTGGACCAAGCACGCTTCCTTGACTTACGCCATAAGTAGTGGTTTCATCTAAACTAACAGTGTCGCCAATTTTGACTTTTTGTTTCCGCCCACATAGATATTCCTTGAATAAAGCTAGTGGTTGACCTCTTATGCCATTGCTTTCCAACACGTCCAGAAGAGTGGAGACAGAGACAGTGTCGAACGCTTTTTTGAGGTCAAGGAAGACGGCGAGGCACTTGTCTCCACTGTCTACTTTACTGGTTACTGTGGAGACAAGAGCCAAAGCTGCATCTTCCGTTTACATTCCTCGCCGGAAGCCAAACTGATTGGCTGACAATAATTTGTTTTTATTAAGGTAATTTAATAGCCGTGAGTTTATTAGTCTTTCTAAGATTTTGGAGATAGATGGTAATACTGATATGGGTCTATAGTTCGATGGGTTTGTCTTGTCTCCACTCTTATGCACTGGTGTTATTAAAGCAAGCTTCAGAGCTGTTGTTTATTTAATCAAGTATACCATGAAATTAAGATAGTTATTAATATACATTCAAATTAACAATATTTTTTTAACGGCATTATTTTTAATAGTACTTTTGAGTGCTAGATAATGTTTTGGAACCGAAGCCGTACTTTTTCAAATCACCCCCTGGACCACGGAAAGAGAGGGGGTTGCAACCCTCGATTTTTTTCCCTTGTCGCTTGATTTTTGTACGGCGTTGCGGAATAATGGATAAGAAGCTGTATTGAAACAGTATGAAACTGATGCCGTACAGAATGAAATGACCAAATTTACCCTGGAAATTGTCAGAAAATCAAAAAAAAATATCGACTTTGTGGCGCACCATTTTTATACGGCACTGCACGCTTTCTTATTATTTTTCATGGATCTACCGATGGTAAAAATGCCGTACAAAAATATATGACCAAAATGTACTCACTCCACCTGCACTTTTGAATTCTCACCAGCACTCAGTTGGACAGCTTACAAGTGACGGCATAGTGCTGAATCTTATTATTTTATGCTCTTATATCGTCCTATATACGTCACCTGGTGGTTCATATGACCCATCCATTTTGGACACGGGCCTGTAATCTATATTTTCTTAACGGTAATAAGTCCGCCTTTGTATCTATGTGCTTGTGGTGTTAATAAATACGAAATATAAGATCTTTGACTGTATAGTTCTATCCTCAAAAGGCCATTTCAGACACTTCTCTGCATAATCTTCCTAACCTATTGTAAATGTGTGAACTATATACGTTATTATAATTGGGATGATGATGATTGCTTGTGTGATAGTTGGAGTTGTTTATGCGGCCTACCCAAACGTCTTTACTTTGGTATTATTCGTAAAATCTTTAACCTTCTCAAAAGTTCTAAGTGGTCAGTGTCACTCAAATCTGTAAACAACATGGGTGTAAAGATTCTTTATTTATCCTAAAAGAACATGTACATTGTTTACTTTAACGAATAAATACTCGTACATAACTAAGGTAAGTGCAGTCCGCTAGCTAACAATTTTATTAACTTGTAGGTAGCTTAGGTTTTTTTTTTTTATTATGGTCAAAATCTCAGTATACATACATATCGTTCTTATACAAAAACCATAAAAGCCCTTACTGGCTTATATATGGCTAGTGAGTTCGGATAAATTAGGTTATAAGTATTTTAGATAAGAAGTGATTTTGTAAGTTTTACATTGAAAGATGTTAGTAAATAAGCTTAACTAAACTAATACATTCTGTTGCAAAAAATGCTTTTTTAATTTACATTTTGATTTTAGGGTTGCAGAGGTATTCATTTTGGTACAATGTCGAAATATTATTGTGCGTAAGATTAGATTATTCTGTAATCTAAATTTTTTTTTTTATTCGTTTTGGTTTCGTTTGGTTGTCATTTCACCAGCATCTCACCTTACGGTAAGCGATGATGTGGTCGAAGATTAAGCACGTTTACCTAAAAGTAACCTATTCACTAGATTATTATAAAATACATAAATAAATAAATTTTATTTTTCCCTGCTATATTGCGTTTCGGGAGGGGGGGGTCTAATCTGTCCACAATAGATCAAAGAAAAAAATCTCCACAGAAATTAACCCACATGGTTCTTTTTGAAATCTATTTAATAAAATCAGCAAATAAGTCTTATATTCTCTCTCTCTCTGATCATTCACTCATTACAGAGGATCATGATCACTTGCTTGCTGCTTTGATGATGGTGGATGGTGGAATTTGTTTGAGGCTGATGCCTCTTGGTCAGGCCATCTGGTTGGCGAGCGACCTCGAGTTCTCTTGTCTTCTATACCACCAGCAACGACCAGTTTCTCCAGGCTGTCATCACCTCTCTGTATTATTCTTATTTTTTGCGTTGCTGCGTTGACTAATAATATTTATAAGACTGTTTTTTTTCTTTTTTTGTTCCAGATTTTCCACGCTTGACGTCGATCACAGCTGATGTTAAGCCACGGAATAATCTGTTCTGTGTGTTAAGCGATAGACGAGGTCTGCGATGGAACAAGCGAGCCCAGAAGATAATTATGATTTATATTCAGATTATTTCAAAACAAAACTGATTACTAGAATTGTATTATAACCCATGACTGAATACATACTACAAATAGTTATTAACAATTAGTTTAGGGGCAAACTTAAAATAAAAATCTGCTGTTTAAAAAAAATAGTAGCAGCACAAATTTTCTATATAGCCATGATTTTAATTGATTTTTATAGGGCCGCATTGCGAAAATAGATGGCGTTATAGATACTGTACAACGCTGTCTCTTTTTTGAAATGAGACAATGACATTGACAGTGTTAAAGGGGCCAGGTAAAAAACGGGTTTTGCAAATACTATGTAATAATATTACTATATTACTTAAGCTTATGTTCTGAGTATTGAAGATCAAGCTTAGTGCAATATTTAGCTATTGTGACGTTATTAGGCATTTTATTACCGAATACCTAGAACAATAATTTAAATAAAACATTTAACAACGGTGGTATAGGCAAATTGTTATCAATTGTCAACATACAATATTTTCAGCTAAACAAAGGTATTAAGTCCACACTTATCGGAAAATACTTTTGAACCTTTTGTTTATGGGTTTTTGGTATATTACTACCCAAATGTAGGCATGTGGATAAAGAAATAATCCTTGCCGCTATGTGAACAGATGTCGCCATGTTAATAAATAAAAGGTTATTATGTTACCACTGCTGCGACACAGGTCTCCCTCGCGGTTTTTAGGGTACCGTATCCAAAGGATAAGCTATTACTATGACTCCGCTGTCAATCCGTCTGTCTGTCTGTCCGTCTATCACCAGGCTATATCTCATGAACCATGATAGTTAGACAGTTGCAAAACAGAATATAATAAATATTCAAGCTAAAAAACGGCATAAAATAAATATTTAAGCTAAAAAACGGAATAAAAAAAATATTTAAGGGGGGGTCCCATACAACAGACATAATTTTTTTGCCGTTTTTATAGATAATGCTATGGAACCCTGCGTGCGCGAGTGACTCGCACTGAGCCGGTTTTTTAATACTTTCTTACAAAAACACACATTTTTTAACACGCTTTTATTAGGTCGACCTGTATGTAACTAACTATGTAATGAAATCTAAGGTAACTAATATAACCATCTTCCAAGGGTCGTAGCGTAATGAAAATTGGCAGCTGTATGTAGTTCTCATGACAATACAATAATATGGTACTGTTGAACTGATCTGATGATAGAGCCGGAAGATATGAACTGGAACTTCATGATAGAAAATCGTATCATAGCTGTTTTGGTTTTCTTAGAAAAGTCTTGTAATGAATTTTGACCACGATCAGATTTCAAGGTTATATTTTCCTTATTTTTTATTTTATTTTTATCTGCATTTATAAAAGCGTGTTTTTCTAGTGTTTTTTAAACTATTAATTTATTTAAAGTATTAAAGAATGACTTGTTTACCAAGAATCTCAATTTTCTACACAAACTAACTAAAGTTAAGTTCTGATAATAACGAAATAAGAATCGCAGACCTTATTTGTAATATTTTTGCGA
This sequence comes from Tholera decimalis, assembly GCA_943138885.2. Taxonomy (NCBI): domain Eukaryota; kingdom Metazoa; phylum Arthropoda; class Insecta; order Lepidoptera; family Noctuidae; genus Tholera; species Tholera decimalis. The sequence continues at coordinate 9,590,719 of OW964571.2, forward strand.
ATAAAACTCTACTCTCCTATCGCAAGTCTGCCAAAAGCAGCAATTGTGTGCTCTTTTATCTGTATCTCTTCATATTTTATGAAATAATTTTATTTATTTTAAATTTTGAAAAGGAAAGTTGTAACGTTTGTCAATACGTTTTTAGGTTCCATGACATATTATTCTAGATTCGTTGACAGATAATGTTCCAATATACGTTCTCTAAAAGTAGAGAAATTGTTTTACTATCTATAAAAAATTGGCTAAATGCGAGCCAGACTCGCCCATGAAGGGTTCCGTAGTAACTACGCCAAATAACTTTGTTTTTCAGTGTTTGTATGAAATACAAAGTTATATTTGCGGTTTTATAAAATATGCTGTATCTCAAAAACTGCTGACCCGATCTCGTTCAAACCAATTTTCGTTGAAATTTTACATTAAGATCCACAGCACATATTCACTCCATTATTATAGAAGTTAGAGGCGGGGGGGACACATTTTATCACTTTGGAAACGTATATCTTTTAAACGATTAACTTTATGAAAAAGTGGTTTTACAAACCTCAATATAATTTTTAAAGACCAGTCTTTAGATACCACAGACGCATAGATTTCATGAAAATAAATATTTTCAGTTTCAATTACATGTATGGGGAGCCTCCTTTATATTAATTAAGTTTTTCTAAAAATCGGAAAGTGGTTCACAGAATACATCTACCTACCACGTTTCACATGTATAGTTCAATTAAAGCTCAAAAAAAATGTATTCGAGCCATTTGTGGAGCTCACTTTTTAGACAGCTGTAGGCCACTATTTCAAAAACTTAAAGTTCTACCTTTGCCATGCTTATATATTTTTGAAATATGTGTTTTTGTTAAGAAAAACTACAATTTATTCGAGACGAACACTGACAGGCCAAATAGCCGAACACGGCATAAAGACAGATTTCGACTGCCACAAATAAGGCTAAAATTATTTAAGAAAAATGTATACTGCATGTCGATTATTATTTACAATCATTTACCAAATAGTTTACAAGACTTACCACTGACAATGTTTAGAAACATACTTTTCAATCTGCTATTATTTAAAAGATATTATACCGTTAAGGACTATTTAGAAGACAAATCAATAGAATCTGTAATCGGCAAGTTATAGTAATTGACAACACTGATTGTGAACACATTTGCACGCCATATTATGGCAGGATATGCTGAAACTAATTTACTGTAACACCTTATGTACCATATTCTAGCAAATAAATATTTTGATTGATTGATTGATTAATTTTGGAATAAAATGGCTGTGACATACGGACGGACGGACGGACAGAGATTTATCTGTCAGCCCAGAGTTTGAAAGTTGGCGCTGTGATAGCCTCGGAAAGCGTGTTAATTCGTTTGCGTTAGCACCGTTAGGTACCGTATTACTGAGCTACTCGATTGCGGAAGTCAGAAGGGCAGTCGCTGCATGTAAAACACCAGTACGCAGCTGCATCCATTTAGTCTGGAAGCCGCCCCGACATAGTGGGGAAACGACTAAGCTGAGGATGATGATCTATAGTTAGTTTGTGTACAATATTGAGATTCTTAGTAAAGAAGTCAGTTTTTAAATATACAGGGTTAATTGTAAAACACCAAAAACCTCTGAGGACTATGTTACTAACATCATAATCAACAACTTTTGTTCTATGACTTTTAAAAATTCGTCGTATTTTAGTTCACCAGATTTTCATATAAAAATAAAAATATTTAAATTGAACGCCCTAAACTAATGTAGCGTCTATGCAAAGCAAAAGAAAGCGATAGTATAAATTGCTTTCTTTTGCTTCGCATAGAGTTCGTAACATTTAGGGCGTTCAATTTAAACATTTTTATTTTTGTATGAAAATCTGGTGAACTAAAATATGACGAATTCTTAAAAGTCATAGAACAAAAGTTGTTGATTATGATGTTAGTAACATAGTCCTGAGAAGTTTTCAGTGTTTTACATTTAACCCTGTATACTTCCTTAAAAACATACCTTTTACAAATTATAAGCCTTAAGCTCTTCCACTAATTAAGCGGCTTCTTTACCATTGTTTATCAAAGAGAGGAATTTACTTGCCTAATTTAACAACACAGTTTATACATTCCGTCTACTTACTACTAATGATTTTCTAGGTATTCGACCATAAAACGAACCGACACCTAATTAGGTAACAATAGGTGAGTAGAACGCTAAGATTAATAACTAGCAGTCAGATTATAAACCCTTTCTTATGAACCAGTTTTATTACATGTGGTCCGCGTCAACTGTCAATGTCATTATGTTTTATCGAAAAAGGATGGCGTTATACAGGACGTATAACGGCATCTCTTTCTTTCAACACGGGCCCCTCCAGCGCATAAAAACACGCACTCTCCGCCCGACGCTCGCCCGAGACGGTCGTGCCGCTCTGCGCTCCCGATCGTTCTGTGTTTGTGTCATCGCTTCGTCGCGCTCGCCGTGACGTCATTCGTAGTCGCCGACTACAACTCCCGATCCGAAACCGCCTTTTTCAAGGCAGTGAAGGATACCTTATTTTGTTTCTATAACAGAGTATCGTCAAAAACAATTTAGTCTAGCCCCTTCAGGGTAAAACCACAGTTTCGTGGTCCTTGGTTGGAAACCTCACGGTGTCAACAATACCAAGGGGGTGCTGACCCGACGCACCCGCTGATCCCCTTCAGGGTGAAGCAGTCAATTGGAGTCGAGTGCTAGGTTTTGGCCTTGGGGGATCTCCTAGTCAAACCTAGTTACTGAGTTTCCTTTTCAGCTACACACCTAGTGTCGGTTGGGTGTGTCTACCCCTTCGCACTAGACACAATAGGGCCCGGTTCGCACAATAAGACTGGCGACCGGTTACAAGCTTAGGGCTCACCAATAGGTACACACCTCCCAGTCTCCACCCGACTGGGAGGCTAACACATCCCCGGACCCATCCATCCGGGGAGTTAGGCCAGTTAGGCTTTAAATAGGCCCCCCGCGGGAGAGAAATCTCCAAAATTCCCCGATAGATTTTTTTTAATCCCTCGTCATGGAGGACGTCTTGCAAAAGGCGCACCTCTTGGACGAGCTAAGAAAGGACCCCGACTTTTGCGCCAGATATGGCGGAAAGCTCGCTGCTTTGCAGCGAAATATTTCCCTGGCTACTAAAGCCAAAGTCACTGATTTTAGCGACGTGCTCGATAGCCCGCTATCTCCCCCGCTCGCGGATCAAGGCCCTCCGGTTGGCTCATTCACCGAAAAGTTTATTGTTTCGGACCCCATTGTTCATCGAACAATGAAAAACTCCGAAACTAATTGCCCCTTACCGCCGCCGCTCGCTGACAAAGACGTACCGACCACTCGATTCCCAGACCCAGCTATTGTTGCCGGCCCACTCTCTAATCCCATTGTTCATAGAACAATGGACGCCGCGCAGGTGTGCGCTGCACCTGAATTTTACGATATGGACACGTCGGCTCCGTTATCTAACCCACCCTCCGACCAAGACGAAGCCTCTTCTTGCCCTTCGTCCTCCGAAGACGACTTTCAAATCGTCACCGGAGGCAAGAGGAAGAAAGGGAAAACCTCCCAGGCCAGCAAGGCCAAAAAGACCACCGCGTCGCCCCCGTCCCCAACTCAAACGCCCGTACGACCCGTTAGCCCAGTCCCAACTACCTCTGCTCACGCGCAGAATAGTCGTCCCACCAGCCCGATAGCCCAAACTTCCTCAGCCCAAAGGAAGCAACGCCCTCCGCCCCCCTTTTACATCCAGGACAAGGGTAAATGGACTAATGTGTCCAAGATGTGTGTTGATCGAAAGATCAACTACACAAACGCCCGTGCCTGCCAAAATGGCATTAAAGTCACCGTCCCTACGTCGAACGACTATAGGGAACTATATCGCGCCCTCCGTGAAAGGAATATTTCCTTTCACACTTTCTCCTTCCCCGAGGACACGCCCACTCGTGTTATTATTAAACGTGTCCCTAAAGAAATCCTAGTACAGGATATTAAAGACGACCTTGCCGATCAAGGTATACCAGTGATCGCCGTCCATCGCTTACATAAAGCGAGAGGCGGTGAATTGTACGACATGGTTCTTGTCATTTGTGAACCAACCGAAGGTCATCACCCGATTTTCAAGATTAAGTCCATTTGCTCCCTATCCGGTATCTCAATTGAAAAGCCCTATAAAACCGCAACAGTGGGACAATGCCACCGTTGCCAACTGTATGGCCATGCGCAGAGCAACTGCTATGCGACTCCCAGATGCGTCAAGTGTCTGGGCGAGCACAGCACTGCGGACTGCCCTCGGCCCAAAGACCGAACCCTCTGTTCGGAACCACCCAGCTGCGTTCTCTGCGGCCAGACCGGTCACCCGGCAAACTACCGCGGCTGTCCCAAAGCCCCCAAACTCGCTCCTAAATTAGCGAAGCGCGCCAACGCCCGCCAACAAAGAGAGGCACCTTCCTCTCAAATTCCCCAACGTCTCGCTCCTCAGAGACCATCCCCGTGGAACAGGCTAAACCACGACAAAGCCTTTCCCTCCTTGGCCCCTGCCAAACCTTTGCAGGCACTGATGGATATACCCATCGCAGCGCAGATCCTGCCTAAAGCCGTGGCTCCAGAGGCCACAACCAGTCCCAAACCCGCGCCTCAAACCACTGCTGCTCCTGCAGCCAAACAACCGCCCAAACCCTCACCCGTCGGGAACGGCGAGTCTTGCGCCCAGACTCTACTGCGCCACTATAAAATATTTATGACCCGCCAAGCCAGGTCTCTCCGCGTTGCCCTTCTGGCTGCCGAGCAGCAGAATAACGGCAAAATTACGACGGAAATGTACAGCCAAATATTCAGCACACACAGTGATGTCGTGCTAGGCCTCGACCAGATGGATGCGATGGACTGATCCAATGGATTCCCAACGCACAAACCACACTAGGCCTCGATCCCTCAAATTAGGTTTTTTCAACGCCAATGGCATTTTCAACCAACGCGCCGAAATAACTAAATTCCTCCGCGACCACCAATTAGACGTCCTCCTTATACAGGAAACCCTTTTGAAACCCCATCGCGCTGACCCCAAAATTGCGAATTACCGTCTAGTTCGCAATGACAGAACACGCTGCCACGGCGGCGGTACCCTTATTTATTATAGGAAGGAGTTATACTGCATCCCTCTGACCCCACCCGCGCCTCTCTCTCACCTAGAGTACTCTGCCTGTCGACTAGGCATGACTGGTCATCCTCCGATAACTATCATCTCTGCCTACCATCCCCCACCATCGGTCGCGTCTCTTGCTTCAGACGATCCTATCGCGCTCACCAGCGATCTCACGACTCTCTTTGGCCTGAGTGACTCCGTCTTACTAGCGGGCGATCTCAACGCCAAACACCCCGCTTGGAACAGCAACACGACAAATGCCAGAGGCAGAATCGTGTATAACCTAGGCGCGACCCTAAACTATGACGTCATCGCTCCGATGACTCCCACCCACTACCCACACGACCCCAACCATAACCCTGATGTCCTCGATGTGGCGCTCCTAAAGAATGTAAACCTTCATTTACACTCCATAGAAGCGCTTCACGAGCTCAACTCGGATCACCGTCCCGTTATCCTACACCTAGGTTCCCGCTCGGGTAACCATGATCCTACCCAACCTCCTCCGACCCAATTGATCACCGACTGGAGGAAAGTAAGTGAAAAACTGAAATCCACCACGTCGCCTCAATTGGACACCATTCCTGACCACATAGTCTCAGTCGCAGACACGACGGCGGCGATCGACTCGCTTACAGATCACGTACAATCCGTCCTGAACGATTGTTCAAGGGAAGTTCCTGTAGTGGAAGACCACCGCTGGAAACTCCCGGACGATGTACGGAATCTGATAACCGAGAAGAACGCAGCCATCCGTGCGTACAGCGCTTTTCCCTGCGCCGCAAACAAAGCTCACATGCGCAACTTACAGCGTGCTGTAAGGAAACGCATTGCCGAGCAGCGTAATGCGAGCTGGGACAAGATGTTGAGCGAACTTGAGCCCACCCATCTTGCCTTCTGGCAGCTTCAGAGGAAGTTACGATCCACTGAAGAGGCCACAATGCCTCCTCTCATTCGTCCCGATAAGAGTGTCGCCTTCGATAACTCTGAAAAAGCAGAATGCCTAGCCGACAGCCTAGAGTCCCAGTGTTCTCCCAGCTCTCAACCAGTAGACCAAGCCCACCTCGATATGGTGAACGCCGAAGTCGAACGTAGAACTTCCCTTCCGCCCGTCGAAGATCCCGATAATCCACTGGCCCCCATCACTCCTGATGAGGTCCAGGATATCATTAAAAGTCTCCAACCGCGAAAAGCCCCTGGCTCCGACGGCATCACCAATAGGGTTTTCAAACTTTTCCCCGCCCAGCTTATAGTGCTAATGACTGCCATCTTCAATGGCGCATTGAGCAATAATATGTTCCCTACAACCTGGAAACAGGCCACCGTGATAGGTATTCCCAAACCAGGCAAGCCCAAGTCTGACCCGTCTAGCTACCGTCCCATTAGCTTACTCAACGTCCTCGGTAAAATCTATGAAAGGCTTATATATAAGCGGCTCAAAGATTTTGCCGAAGCAAAGAGTCTAATACCCAATGAGCAGTTCGGATTTAGAACCGAACACTCATGTATCCAACAAGTCCACCGCATCGTAGAACACGTCAGCGCCGGCTTCCAACGGGGCGCAATAACGGGAGCCTTATTCTTCGACATAGCGAAAGCGTTCGACAAAGTCTGGCACAATGGCTTAATCTATAAGCTATACCAACTCGGCGTGCCTGACCGTCTCGTGCTCATCCTACGGGACTTTTTATCGAATCGCACCTTTCGTTATCGAATTGAGGGGGAGCTTTCCTCCCCCCATCCCATTCGCGCAGGAGTTCCTCAAGGCTCCGTACTATCCCCCCTCGTTTTCACGCTATTCACTAGTGATATTCCCAAGCATAAAAATACCCAGCTAGCCCTATTCGCCGACGATACGGCTATCTATTATACCGGTCATAAACCCGATGCCATCGCTCGCACTCTCCAAACTTCCGCAAACACTCTGGCCAAGTGGTTCCGGAAATGGAGAATAGAAGTCAATCCAGATAAAAGCCAGGCAGTCCTCTTTTCTAAACCGCGGATAAACCCACCCTCCCCCCGTCCGATTACCATGTACGGCAAGCCGATCCCTTGGGAAAAGCAAGCCAAATACTTAGGCGTGGTCCTCGATAGACACCTCTCCTTCGCTGAGCACATAAAGCAGGCACGTTCGCGCGCCGCTTTCGCTCTAGGTAGGCTCCACTTCATTCTTAGCTCTCGCAGCAAGTTATCACTCAGGTGCAAGCTGCGTATTTTCACCGCGGTCATCCGTCCCATCATGACCTACGCCTGCGTTGTTTTCGCACACGCAAAGCCCTACCTCCTCCACAAGATGCAGACCCTCCAAAACCGATTCCTCCGTAGAGTCACGGGAGCCCCCTTTTATGTTCGAAATGAGCTTCTTCACGTAGATCTCAAGATGCCCACCATCCAGCAGTTCATGAAACGTGTCTCCAAGCGTTTCTTTGAAACTTCAATCCAACATAGGAATCCCCTTATCGTATCGGCCGCCCAATACGAACCCTCGCGTATCTCTAAGATTCGCCGACCAAGGCACACCCTAGTCACTCCCGATGACGCAATCACCCTGCTCCAAGAGAGCCGTAGGGAAACAAGTACAGTGGCACACAAACACAAAAACCGACCGTCCTTCCGTCCTCGCCGCCGAGGCCCGCCGCGACGTCCCCGTAATAGTCCACCCCGACCCTTGCCAGAGCCAGCCCGCGACGCTGAGCCAGTAGCTTTAAATTCCCTTATTAATAATAATAATGATATGATCCAGCCTGTCCCTAGCTGCCCTCCCCTGCGACGCCCTAAGCCGAGGTCCGTACCCCACAGGGGGTGCCCTTAGCGTGTAGTCGCCTAGTTTGTAAGTTTTTTAATAAGCCCTGGCTGGAGGCTTTAATTAATTTATTAATTAAGGCAACCACAGGCAAGTCCGGTTAAGCAGCCGACAACCTCAGAGGTTGACCTGCGAGATGCCACACACAAAAAAAAAAAAAGCATAAAAACACGCTCTTTCTTGTAATTTTATTTAGTATTCTATCAACTGTGAGAGAGTCCACGTCGTATTGTTACGCTGCTAAAAGATTAATAAAGATTTCCGAAGTACGTTACGACAAAGTTTTTAACGACTATGGAGAGTTTCAAAGGAAGTGTCTTTGTTCCGGGACGATACGAGTGGCTGGAGAGTTTCTTCACAACTGCTCTCACACGCAAAGTATCGGATAATGTCCTCAAACGATTTCAACTAAGATATATCCCTGATTACGTACGAGAGCTCCGGAACAAAAAGGACTATTGGGATCAGGAGTATCGCAAGTACCAGGACGACATATCTTTGAAGAACTGTAAGTCATACGCTAAACAATTTAGAGACGAGGTCAAGAAACACAAGACCATTCTGAAGAATTTAGATTATATGCGACAGGTGTCCGTGATGTCGTGTAATGACGACAGCTTCTTCACGACATCACTTGATCCGGAACGTGTTCAGTCAATCGTCGATTATCTCAAAGAAAATTCGAGTTATGAAATCGCATTTTATGATCTGGCGACAAGATATCCCAATGGGCTCAGAGATGACGACAATATGTTCTATGTTTTATATGCGATTTGGGCATTGTATGGAGATTTCCGAGCACGGCCATCAGGTCCATGTAGTACCAGTCAAGTAAAAAATGAATGATTTATTTCGAAGTAAAACTGTTTGTGACTGACTGTTGTGAAAACTTGTTTTGTACAGTGTTTTATAATATTCTAGTTAGATTATGTAATAACTTAAGTAGGTGCATACATGTAAATATTTATAAATATATAATTTTAGGTTGTAGTCAAGTTTAAGAAGTTTGTATGTCATTATGTAGTAAATTGAAAATAATATGTAGGTGAATAAATAAATAATTTTCTTGAATATTTTTGTATTTCTTTTTTATTTAACTTTCATTGTATGGCAGGCTATTCTCCTAACTAGCGACCTTTTTATACGCTCCACTATTTCTTTTCATTATTAGGTAAAGTCATCAAAGACTTCGTGGCTAAATACAAACAGCCGGATGAGACGATCTTTAGTGTAAAGCTACGCTTGTAAGTAGTTGAGAATACGACTTATGTATAGGTAAGTATTATTATAATGTAATGTATTGTTTGCTATTTACAACAAATTTAACTTTACTTATGATTGTTTTAATGCAAACATCAAATAAATGAATAAAATAAATTTAGGAATGCAGATCAAACAGCACAAAGTTGCTGCAGCTAAAATCAATTATACAACCTAAAGACATTTACTTTTCAAACAATAAACTTGTATTATATGCGTAGTTGTAATGAAACTATATTTAGATACAAAAAAAAGAACAATTAATTTGTCTTTTCCCCTTAACAGTATTAGAAAGTTTGGAACTGCTCAATTTAATTGACAAACTAATAATTACAGCTCTTAATCCATCATTCAAGGCCTTAAAATTAAATTATAAGTCATAAATGTAATAGTAACAGTTTCGAATTTTTAAAGCGATTGTTCAGTTCTGTTTTAAGGCGATGATCATTGCCATTTTATGCTGTTGAGAATACGATGTTAGAAGTAATTTTATGATCGGTGTATTGTTTGCAATTTTCTTCGAATTTAACTATCCTTATGATTGTTTTAATGCAAACACAAAGTATATGATTAAAATAAATGAAGGAATACAGACAAAAGAGCACGAAGTTGCTGCTACTTTAAACAAATATTTTAACGGACTTGCGACACGTGAGCTCCGTTTTATTCACAAAATACATTCCAAATAAGAATCACCGTTCGTAAATTTATTACTATCCAAACTTATCTTTAGTTTGTCTGCCTCCATGGTCAAGTGGTCGCAAACGTGACTGCTGAGCTTGAGGTCTCGAGTTCCATTCCAGGGACGGGCAAAAAGTGCTATTGGATTTTCCTAAAATAAATTTCACTGTCAGCCCATAGTTTGAAAGTTGGCGCTGTGATAGCCTCGGAGAACATGATAAGCCGTTTGCGTTGGCACCGACTGTTATTTGACAGTCGTTACGGGTAGTCAGAAGCCAGAAAATCTGATACTGGTCCAGCCAATGGGTACCGTGTTACTCAGCAGCTGGATTGTGAAAGTCAGGCAGGCAATCGCTCCATGTAAAACACCAGTACGCAGCTGCAGTACCGTGTAAATCCAAAACACTGTATTTTAAGATACAGTGTTTTGGATTAACAACGCTCATTCGATCTCTTTTAGCCTGTTCTATCGTCCTGCATTCACACATTTATTACTTTGTATGGAAAGTTCTGAGATATGACTATGCTAATAACACTGTGTTAATACAAAACACGGCAACTTAAGATACCGTGTACTGCCAAAATAATTTTCGCGCGTTGCAAGATAGTGTTTTGTCAAAACAAAGTAGCATGCATGCGCGTTGCAGGCGCGTCAATCAGCAGCGAGAACCGGTGGTTATCTCAATGGTTATTGGATGATTTGACAGAGAACAAACAGACGACTGCAGGGAGCGGGGATCAGCAGTATTTTTTTTTTTGTGACAGAGACTGTTTCCTTTATTTCCCAAGACTTTAAAATTATTGTGTAGAAGAATATATGGAACCGTGTAGTTGGTCTCATTTCCATAAGATGGTTAAAAAAATGAAAATTTACAATATATACAACGTGTAACGGAAAGGGTATATCAAACGATATTGGTGATAATATATCCTTTCTCGCGCCGACAAAAGAACACCGCCTTTACGCTAGGCTACTATAGTACCAGGCGCACAGAATTACGGAAGAGATTTATCGTGATATTTGCAAGTAACGTGGAAAATTATTGACCTACGTAGTGCGGTGACACGATTGTTATGATTTCAATTTAAGAAACTTACGAAACCGAAAATTTGGTATCAATTTTTAGGGTATTTTATTTTGAGTTGAAACCCTTCCAATATCGTTTGATATCATGCAAAGAAGCCGTGTCCTTGGTATGTATATACCCTTTTCGTTACACGTTGTATAAACAAAACCTTGTCTTTTGCTTTGAATATATTATCTACTTACTTAGTTTATTTTTTTATGCACCTGCCATGTTATCTCTTCATCACCCATTGCTGACTGGTAGAGAATGCCTATGGCATTAAGTCCTTTGTACATTTTGTGTTGCATAAAGTTTAAATAAATATAGAAGGTTTCCATGTTTGCTAATGATTATGGAAGGAGAATATAAACACATTTCTTGAAAAGAAAGGATGCACAAAACCTTTTAGTGAAATTGCAAATGGCAAACCAATCTACTCCATTCGTTACCAATTTTGGTGTTCTTGACGCTAAATTAATTTTGATGATTAATTATTACGTAAGTTCATAATCCCTTATTGTCCTATTAGTTTTCTATTATCTTCCAGTTTTATATGAAACTGTAAGACTGATTCTGTTGCCATAATAGTTAAAAATGATTTTACAAACTTTTTGTAAAATGTAGGTATACCTAATTGTGAACCTACGAGTTTTTTTAACTCGATTTTTTTTTCAATACAAATGATAGACTCGATCTAATAAAAAATCCGACTGCAACTTCCTGTGATATATTTCTAGGCCCTGTTTTATCAAGTCAATACACTGTTACTCTAAAACATACAGTGTATTGCCATAACAATTTCTTCATTTGCTTCTGACGATTATTATGGCAATTCAAGTTATTCACGATGATTTGTTATGTATATTCTACTTGTATATGAAACCAAGCGGGCTAAATTAACTATAAAATTACCTTTATTTTGATACTAAACACTGAATACTTTCCAAAGTAACTTTTGGAGTAATCTTCGAAAAACAGAAAAAAACTGTTTTGCTCAATTTCTCAAATTTTGTTTTTAACCGACTTCAAAAAAAGGAGGTTTTTATGTATGTTACCTCATAACTCGGAGATGACTGGATCGATTTGGAAAAAACTTTTATTGTTTGAAAGGGTATACTTTCTAGTTGGTCCCATTGTCGTCACGTTTGGATCTGATGATGGAATCATGGAGAAATCGAGGGAACTCTTCAAATATTATAGGCACACCTATAGCGTTTTGGGTATTTCTTATAGTACCTTGTGCAGTTGCTCTCAAAAAGCACCATTTGAGGAAGTGGAACTGATGATGAAGACCCCAGATGGCCACCAAAACTACTCAATAATACGTATTTCGTTGATTGCGATTAGATTACTTGAATATGGATGTTAAGCACTTTATGCTCGTCACAATGCATATGGTGAAGTAGAGCTGATGGTAATGTACCAGGAGAACTCCTCAAAAATTAACGGCTCTGCACCGAGAAAAGCAATATTTTGTAAAAGGTGATAAGTAGTTGACATTTTGGCTTTTGTAACTAGATAAATTACAAACCGACCCACTAAAAAGCGTGAAAAAAAAACTTTATTAGCAAAAAATAGAACCGACTTCCATATAAAAACACTACAAAGGCAAAAATAACTTTAATTTCGGAAGGCGGTGTCTTTAGTTTTGTATAGGTATATTTTCGTTTTTGACACCGCCTTCCGAAATTAAAGTTATTTTTGCCTTTGTAGTGTTTTTATATGGAAGTCGGTTCTATTTTTTGCTAAAAAGTTTTTTTTATAGTTACAGTGTATTGGGTTGACACGGTATTGCATCCGGTTACACTGGAAGCCGACCCCAACATAGTGGGGAAACGGCTAAGCGTAAGTTTGTGTAGAACAGAATATTGAGACTCTTGTAAAACAAATCAGTTTTTTTTAATATGTCCTCCGTTAAAAATATACCTTTTACACGTTATCTGGTGCCTTAACCTCTTCTACTAACTTAGCGGCTTCTTTATCATTGTTTATTAAAGATAGGAATTTACATTGCCTAATTTAAAAACAATACTATTTATACATACCGTCTACTTACCACTAATGATTTTCTAGGTATTCGACAATAAAACGATTGGTTCGTTTTATGGTCTAATTAGGTAACAATAGGTGAATAGAACGCTAAGATTAATAACCAGCAATCAGATTACAAACCCTTTCTTATAAACCAGTTTTATTACACGTGGTCCGCGTCAACTGTCAATGTCATTATGTTTTATCGAAAAAGGATGGCATTATCCAGGACGTATAACGGCATCTCTTTCTTTCAACACGGCCCCTCGCAGCGCATAAAAACACGCTCTTTCTTGTAATTTTATTTAGTCTTCTATCAACTGTGACAGTGTCCACGTCGTATTGTTAAGCTGCTAAAAGATTTAAACATTTTCAAAGTACCTACGTTACTAGAAAGTTTTTAACGACAATGGAGAGTTTCAAAGGAAGTGTCTTTGTTCCGGGACGAGACGAATGGCTGGAGAGTTTCTTCACAACTGCTCTCACATGCAAAGTATCGGATAATATCCTCAAACGATTTCAACTAAGATATATCCCTGATTACGTACGAGAGTTCCGCAACAAAAAGGATTATTGGGATCAGGAGTATCGCAAGTACCAGGACGACATATCTTTGAAGAACTGTAAGTCATACGCTAAACAATTTAGAGACGAGGTCAAGAAACACAAGACCATTCTGAAGAATTTAGATCATATGCGACAGACGTTCGTAATGTCGTGTGATGACGACAGCTTCTTCACGACGTCACTTGATCCGGAACGTGTTCAGTCAATCGTCGATTATCTTAAAGAAAATTCGAGCTATGAAAACGCATATTATGATCTGGCGGCAAGATATCCCAATGGGCTCAGAGATGACGACAATATCTTCTATGTTGTATACGCGATATGGGCATTGTATGGAGATTTCCGAGTACGGCCATCAGGTCCATGTAGTACCAGTCAAGTAAAGAATGAATGATTTATTTCGAAGAAAGGCTGTTTGTGACTGACTGTTGTGCAAACTGGTTTTGTAATATTCAAACAGTGTTTTTAATGTTTTAGTTAGATTATGTAATAACTTAAGTAGGTGCATACATGTAAATGTTTATAAATATATAATTTTAGTTTGTAGTCAAGCTTTAATAGTTTGTATCTCATTATCTAGTAAATTCAATATAATATGTAGGTAAATAAATAAATGATTTTCTTTAATAATTTGGTATTTTTTTATAAATCTTTCATTTTATGGCCTGTTCCAGGGTATTCTTCTAATTAGCAACAATTTTATATTCTCTACTATTTCTTTACATCATTATTTAAAGTCATCAAAGGGATCATAGCAGTAAGGCCGTGCGCGCACTGCGTTGCGTTTTGGAAACGCAAAATCTGTGGAGTATGGAGTGTCATAGAAGCGCGCGCACTGCGGTGGAATAAACGCGTGCGGCAGAGTCACCGGTGCACGGTGGGCTGAAATCAAGCTTTCATAGACTTAGGGATTCTCGAAAATAGATGAGCAATTAAAAAATAAATAGTAACGGCTTTGCGATCTACCACTAAATTCAAGACATTTTTCTTCTGCGATTTTTGTATATACCTAATATTTTTAAAGTTATAACGATTTGAATATATTTTTGTAAGGAGAAATTTTATTTTATACTAGCTTTTGCCCGCGACTTCGTCCGCGTGGAATAGTTACTTTGGGCTAATGTTAAATTTAACCCCGATTTTGAAGCATTCTTCATTGGCGCTCCGCTCCAATTGGCCTTAGCGTAATTATATATAGCATATAGCCTTTCTCTATAAATTGACTATTTAGTTAAAAAATAACTTTTCAATTCAATTCACATTTACAAATTCTGTATTTTCCCGCTCATCATCTTCAAATGTTGGAGATAACAGAAGCATGGCTTTAGCTTCTTCTGAAAATGGTTTGTGTTTCCGTATTATTTTATGACGTTTTGATGATATATAAGGATTTGAACTTAGAGCATGGATACCGGTTTTCGATAATATCGAAAAACCGGAATATCGGACCATAAATCCGATATCGAATAAAGCGATATTGGATTTCAAATATCGGTTTTTCGTTATTTTATAAGAAACAAAAACCAGACGCAATAGAATATTTCTTACTTATTTCATTGAATTTAATTAATGTAAACAAAACCTATCGATTAATTATAATAATATGTATGCTACAGTATCATTTATAAATGATTATTTCCATATAAAAGTGTACAACACTTGGGCCGGCGCCCGGCATTATGTACATACGTGCAACAAAATAAGATCGTATCTCAAAGACGAGCCCAGAAGTTGCACGTTCACTCTTGCTTTGAAGGCAGACAGGTCATATGTAGAGGGGAACACAGCAGCCTGCAGAGAGTTCCAAACCTTGGCCGTGCGCACAATAAATGTAGAGGAGAATCGCTTAGTACGACAAGACGGTATATTGAACAAGTGAGAATGGTACCATGCAGTACGTCTGGTAGATCGTTAGTATAAGGTAGATGGAGGAATCGGGTCATGGAGTTCCTGCGCACACTCTCCGAAGTGCAATTTGTGGAAAACCGACAGGCAAACAACGTTTCGCCGATGAGCCAGGCTGAAGCTTATGTGCTAACACTGCATCGCCTATGAGTCTTTTAGCTCTACGTTATTCGAGTCAAGTGCAGCAAGCTGCTATTTTGCTAAGCCATCCTACAAATGACTGCAATACTTCATACAAAAACAGACCTGTGCTTTATACAAATTCAAAAGCTGTACAGGTGTGAAGTATCGCCTCACCTTGTACAGGATTTCCAGCTTTTTGGCTGCAGTCAAAGCTTTTGACTCAATGGCTGAGCCGAAGTTTAAGTTAGACGTCAACTCCATGCCCAAAAGCTCCAGGTGGTCGGTAACTGATAGGTATAGATGCACCTCTGAAAGTAGGAGATAATTTAAATTGGCTCCTTTTAGTAGTGAAGAGATAAACCTGTGTTTTAAAAGCATTGAATTTAACCAGATTGTCGGGCCAAATTAATTTGCTCCAACATGGCGTTTCTAAGAGAGTCTGTTTCATCCCTGCTAGCTCTAGCATTGGATAAGTATATCTTTAAGTCTGTGCTGTCATCCGCATACCCAAGAGCTGGAGCAGGTCCTTGATATGAAGCAAAAAAGAGTCGCAAAGAGAACACACCTCTTAAGAATACCGCATTGACATTGACAGCCATAAGATCCGATGAGCAGCCATCGATGACCGCTCGGATTGACCGCTCACTTAAGAAATCAGAAATCCAGTTGCAGAAGCCAGCAGGGACGCCAAATGTAGGAAGCTTACTCAGTAGACTAGCGTGCCAGACCCTGTCAAGGTCTTTGAAATATTGAAGGACTCTACAAGAGCATTTCCGTGTTTCTTAATGGCCTCGCCCCAGCAGTGCGTAACATACACAAGAAGATCTCGGGTCGACCGACCAAGGCGGAAGCCATACTGGTGGTCACTAAGTAGCTAAACTACCTTCCACCACCGCCTAATTCCGTTCAGCCCCAGGAACATCTGCCACCCGGACGTGACTTGCTGTGGCCTATTTGGAAAGCTATCAATGAACTGCGAACCCAAGTAGGCCGCTGCAAGCACAATTTAGCAAAATGGGGCATTATCTGCCAAACTGACATCCAGTGCGATTATGGCGTTCCTGATCAAACAATGGCCCATTAGCTGAAGTGTCCAAATGACCCAAAAACGTGTACATTAGAAGATCTAATAAACGCTACTGAACGAGACCTGCGTGACTGGGCCTAATACATATAAAGTACGCAATTTACCATCGATACGAAGAAGAAGAAGAGACTAAGGAGCTCATTATCTTCAAGGTATGCTAGCAGCTTATTATTGAGTACCCTATCCATCACTTTGCAGATTTTGGAGGTTTTTTGGGTACTGGTTACACATCTTGATTGTTTGTGACAACTCCAGAGCACTACTTTTTAAGACTCGTGCAGGTATTCCGTCCGGCCTGCTGGCTTTGTTCTCGTCTAGTATGAAAAGAGCTTTAAGGACCTCTTAAATGGGAATTTCTAAAACTGACGTTCCATATTTCAGCAATAGCGATCTCTTGAATGGGCCTAGTCTTCGTCTTTAAAGCCATAAGATGACTGTGTAGTCACCCCTCCCATTGAATATCCAGTTCTTTGCGTTTAACGTAATATTTATTTATACAAGGTGTAACAGATTATACTTATCTATACTAATATTATAAAGCGGAAAAGTTTGCTTGTTTGTTTGTTTGCTTGAACGCGTTAATCTTCGAAAGTACTGGGTGGATTTGGATGAAATTTGGTATGGAGGTAGCTTGAAGCTTGAGGAAGGCTATAGGCTACTTTTTACGCGACGGCAAAAAAGGAGAGTTATGTTTTACCGTGATAGAACCCAATGAGCACATTAGTGGAAATTGCAGCCTATTTTGTTACTATCGGCTGTAAAATAGCGGTTTAAGGGTTCAAAAAGCAGTTCAAAGTTGCATATCTGCATCCGTAAACGTCTATAGCTATAAAATTTACTTAAGGTGCTATAAGCTGAATCAAATACTACCCTAGCCTTCACAGTAGTCCATGGTAGAACTCATTTACCACTTACAACTTTATATGAGAGTTACGAAGGTCATTCTGCCACTTACAGCTGCATAGTAGTTTCCATTGTAACTTGTATAGGTTATAGTTATAGTAACCACTATTATACTACTATAATTTTCATTATAGAAATAATAGAAACTCCTATGCATACTATAGTTACAAAAAAATCATCAGTGTAACTAAGGCCTTTAGTAGCAATAGTCATTCCTTGCAGGCTCAATACATTCGCCATTTTACAGCCGCTTTTGTAACTATTATAAAACATTTAATCAAAATGGATGCTAAACGAATAAGTACGTAACTACAACTTATAACCTCAAAAACAAGAAAATAGGAGCTTTTTGTGGCTGTGAGTTGCACTAGGGGAACAAAAATCACTGGAAGCGTTAGAAGGGTGAAAATTAGCGCTATGATTCTCAAAAGGGAGTTATTAGAGCTAAAACTGCAGGTTATGACTACATTATAATGACGCCATGATTTTTTAAGAAAACTTATAATTCACTTGCAAAATTGAGTTGATATACATTGGGTTTTCAGTTAAATGTGCATTAAATGTACCGGTAAACAATCGGCCACTTGCAAATAGTAAATTATCGACACGTGAAAATACGGAAATAAAATTTTATCTGTATAACAAATAAAAAATATCACATATCTTTTATTAATTTTTTAAATATCATAAAAGCGCGTTAAAATTACTCGAAAATTATGTTATATATCTACAGTAAACTGGACAGCGTTTTAAGTATCTTTATATATCTTACTTTAGTTACTTTACAAATAATGTCAACTGAAGATATACAATAAAGAACTATAATCAATTCATTCGTTCAAAGTAGTTCAAAATCATTTAAAAGTAGCGCTATGAGAGCTTTAGTATAGCGTTAATAAATCGTTATAGCTATTAAGGAACCTTTATACAACCGTTGTGCAGGTTAAATGGAACTTTAGGCTGCATAAAATGGCGCCCAAATAGCGCTAAAGCGGCTGCTTTAAGTCTGTAGTAGACACTCTAGCGCTTACGTCTATTACCATAAGTAATAATCGGATACGCTCCAAAGCCCTAATGCAGCCCATTTGTGCTAGTTGGGAATCCACGGGAGCGAAGCCCCGCGTGAGTACTAGTATAATATTATAAAGCGGAAAAGTTTGTTTGTTTGTTTGCTTGAACGCGCTAATCTTCGAAAGTACTGGGCGGATTTGGATGCAATTTCGTATGGAAGTAGCTTGAAGCTTGAGGAAGGTTATAGGCCACTTTTTACGCGACTGCAAAAAAGGAGAGTTATGTTTTTACAGTGATAGAATTCACGGGAGCGAAGCCCCGCGTGAGTACTAGTAATATTATAAAGCGGAAAAGTTTGTTTGTTTGTTTGTTTGCTTGAACGCGCTAATCTTCGAAAGTACTGGGCGGATTTGGATGCAATTTGGTACGGAAGTAGCTTGAAGCTTGAGGAAGGTTATAGGCTACTTTTTACACGACTGCAAAAAAGGAGAGTTATGTTTTTACCGTGATAGAATCCACGGGAGCGAAGCCCCGCGTGAGTACTAGTAAATATATAATGTTAGTTTGTAGTCAAGTTTAAATAGTTTGTATGTTATTGTTTAATGTATGTGAATAAATAAATGATCTTCTTGAATATTTTTGATTTTTTTTTATTTAACTTTCATTGTATGGCAGGCTATTCTCCTAACGACCTTTTTATACGCTCCACTATTTCTTTTCATGATTAGGTAAAGTCATCAAAGACTTCGTGGCTAAATACAAACAGCCGAATGAGACGATCTTTAGTGTAAAGCTACGCTTGTAACTAGTTGAGAATACGACCTATGTATAGGTAAATATTATTATAATGTGATGTATTGTTTGCTATTTACAACAAATTTAACTTTACTTATGATTGTTTTAATGCAAACATCAAATAAATGAATAAAATAAATTTAGGAATGCAGATTAAACAGCACAAAGTTGCTGCAGCTAAAATCAATCACACAACCTAAAGACATTTACTTTTCAAACAATAAACTTGTATTATATGCGTAGTTGTAATAAAACTATATTTTGTTACAAAAAAATAACAATTTATTGGTCTTTACCCCTTAACAGTATTAGAAAGTTTGGAACTGCTCAATTTAATTGACAAACTAATAATTACAGCTCTTAATCCATCGTTCAAAGCCTTAAAATTAAATTAAAAGTCGTTAATTTAGTAGTAACAGTATCGAATTTTTAAAGCGATTGTTCATTTCTGTTTTAAGGCGATGATCATTGCCATTTTATGCTGTTGAGAATACGAAGTTAGAAGTAATTTTATAATCGATATATATTGTGTGCAAAATCTTCGAATTTAACTATTGATTGTTTTAATGCAAACACAAAATATATAAATAAAATAAATGAAGGAATACCGACAAAAGCACGAAGTTGCTGCTACTTTAAACAAATATTTTAACAGACTTGCGACACGTGAGCTTCTTTTTATTCACAAAATATATTCCAAATAAGAATCACCGTTCTTAAATTTATTACTATCCAAACTTATCTTTAGTTGGTCTGCCTCCATGGTCAAGTGGTCGCAAACGTGACTGCTAAGCTTGTTGAGGTCTTGAGTTCCATTCCAGGGACGGGCAAAAAGTGCTATTAGGTTTTCCTAAAATAAAGAAGAATGCCAGCTGCTCTATAGACTTCTGTCCCACTCAGTAAAAGTCATTAACAAGCATGCAATATGCAGCATCTTATTTTATATTTATTACTGATAACTAAACATTTGTCCCAAAACCTGTAAAACTTACGGTTTTCGTTTAAAAATAAAGACAATAATGACATTGATTTATAGGTTAGGTGGTGTAGCTACATAATTGTTAACCCACGAAGTAAGAAGAGTTTTTAATGAGACACAATGTGTCTTTACATTCTGTCGATATTAAAGTAACAATTTAAACCACAACATCGTTGACCAAATCACAAACAATAATCGGAATCCGTGAAAACTATTAACTAGCACAAACACAAAACAAAGTTAGTGAGTAAAATCATCGGTAGGAAAAACAAATAATGTAATAATGACACAAAAAAAAATTAAGAGTGAGGCGCAAAAACACAACGGGAACCATAGAGTAAAGTAAACGGTAACACAGACAGATGAATAACGCCATCAAGTACCAAGTAACGAAACGTTACTCACGAATGGATTTCGTTACAACTGTTCCAAATCGCACAAGTCCTAAGTAAGTCGAGGCGAATGTTGAATGCGCGGTTAAGTGTCCTGTTCGTGTGTTTTACGCATGCGCGCGCGTTGTATTTAAAAACATACGTTACAAAGAACCATATTTATTTACTAAACAAAGCAGATTTTTGGAAATTCTTCATCCAGGTTTTTCCACTGTGTTTTTACTGCATTGTTTGTGATATATTAGTGTGATATATAATTTATCATTCTCAAATACTTAATATTAAAAAAAGTCTCCCAAATAAACATTAAATTCTCAAATATTATATCTATTGTAAATTCATTTGATTTCATCTCAGTTTATTTGTAGTTCCAACCTTTACATATTTAATTAAACTAAATTCAGATTTCTAATATGCATCTTATGTACATGTCACGCATACTTAGATTACATTTTACAAATTACGAATGATGCGACGCACTATGGAAAATAAAGGTCTGTTTCTGATTAAAAATCAATAACTTTTTTATTTCTGAATATTATGTTCTAAAATTTTGCACAAATATAGAATAGTGTATATGGCTTCAAATAAAATCTAATTTTTTATGACTGGATTTGAAACCATACATTAAAAAATAAAACAAATTCAAAATTATCAAAAATGTCCAATATTTATTTTTTAACAATGAATACTATTATTTTAATGGTTACAAAAACCAAATATCATATAGTACATCAAAATACAAATCAATTTAAATAATAAAAACTTTTTTTTTTTTTAATGTTGTGCTTAAAATCGAACACAGATTAATTATTAATTAATTGTAATGTTTACTAAATTTTATGTTATTTATACTTGATGAACTTCGGGATCTAAAATTAATTCGTTCACTTTCAAAAGATCTAAGGTGTCTTCATCAAGTTCCTTTACGTTTTTAGTATATGGTTTTCTAATGCTGGTTATGTAAGGATCTGAAGTATAAAGAAGAGTATGAAATACATCCTCGTTTGTAGCGTATCTTGAGCATTTTCTAGCATGATGTAGACGAAATTTGTTATAATCCTAATTACGAGATTCTTGTGCATCTTCCGAAAGTTGAACAATAGGAAGTATTGCAAAATGCTTTATGACACTTCTCCATGAATCAAAATTTTGTGAACTGAAGATGGCATGTAGTACCAGTCATAATTGCTCACATAGATCCTGGCAGTCTCCAGAGCATAACTGCCAAATTTTTCAGCATTTATCATTACACCCGATGAAAGAGCTTGCAGAATTATGTGAATTCGTTTAATCAAATTTATATCCACTCCTGTAATTTCAGCAGAGCAGCTTTCATTGTGAAAAAATCTTCTGGTAGTATTATCGTCATTAGAATTACCACTTACTTGTCTTGGTTTGTCGACGATTAATCCTAGCTCTTCACGGAAACGCCTTTGTACCAGGGTTTTCTTCTCTTGCTTTAGTCGTTTCTTTTCTTCGCTTGTGGCTAACCATGTTTGGAAAGACAGATTATAGGAAATATATAAAATCATTTCCATACAACGAATCCAGGCGTGCAAAGTAGACAGTCCGTATTGATAAGAATCTTCATTTTCAGGCCTAGCAGTCACTTTACTCAAATCGTTCGTTTGGCGTGGAGTAGCTCCACATATTGTACATGTGGAACCCGAAGGCGTATCTGTTAATACCTGAGCTACTTTGCCATCTATCATTGTAAGAAAGAGATCATGCTTCACTTGCACTCCCTCACCTTCATTGTTAATTAATGATGGACCCAAAGAATTTATTTGACCTTTTATTTCATCCACAACAGCTTTAGTTTTCTCGGGAGTTTCTTTGCAAAATTCTTTTAATATAGGCCGGCAAAAAAGAACAGATGACGGTACCGGATTTTGCCAGACAACATCACCTGCTCGTTAATTAACTTAACAGGCACCAAAGAAGTGATAAATAAATTTGCATCAGAAATTAGTTCAGACTCTTCAGGCAGTTTCTGTTTGTACTGGCTTTGACCGGATGAGCCATCACAGCCCCATTTACTGTATAGAAGTAAGTTATTCAATCCATTCCTATACACTGAATCTATTTTCAATATTCTAGCTGCAGTGTGATCTAATAAATCTTGAAGTCTTAATATTTTTGCACTTGTGTCTGTAATTTCTATAGCTGAAGATGGTGGATAGCAAGTAGTTTTAACTTCTTGCACTTTGTAATGTGGTGGAAACACAAAACATTTTCGTTCGTTCGTTAAATTTCTCAAGTACAAATACTGTGCTTTCGTTAAATCCAAGTCAATAAATACGCTCAATGCCTCTTCATCCGTTTTTGTCATTTTTGTCTGCCTTGCTTCTTCTATGAGAATCGAGAATAAGGTCTTATTTTCAGTTTCAGCAAACCTTAATGTTTCCACAAGTTTAGCTTCTGTTCCTTCTCCTATCGAACGTAAACCTTGAAGATATGCATTATAGACGTGTTCAAATCCATATTCATTAAGTAACATTGTATTTTTTCTTCTTTTACTGGATTCTGACAAGTCTGGATAAGATACGCACGGTCTCCCACGTTTTCCAGAAGAAGTAGATGGTGTGGAGACGGTTGTAACGTCTTCAGTGTTCGGTAAAGTTACTGAATATTCTGATTCTAACCAATTACTGTTTTTCATTAAAAAAACTATCCTTTTTCCGTGAAGCTTCTGTCCATCGTTTATTAAAAGCGGGAATAATATGTCTTTGAAAATCACTGAGGAAAAAACATAAGTTGTCTTCAGATACATGATAATTTTCTTTTAAAACTGTTGATAATGCCTCTAATGATTTTCCTCCTTCGATATACGAAAGTATTATTTCACGTTTAGAACACTTGAAAGTAGACATTTTGAAGAGTCAACAAAACACGTAGTTAGTTATATTGTATTCGTATCAATTACACTTCTGTTAATTCACCACTATTCTGTTATTTACAATGAAATGAAACAACAGTTTATGTACTATATGAAATATGAGGGTAGTGTGCATGTTGTTGATTAATATTTTCACACGCAAAATGAGTGCAAAAAAAGATAAACGCCCTAATATCAATGATAAATTACAAAACTTATCGCAAACTATTGATGTAAACACCAACATTTCAAACCGCAATAGATAGCGAGCGGTTTTCCGTTTTCTGACTTTTTTCACATTTTTACTAATTACTCCGAAAACCGCAAATTTCCGCAGCTTTTTTTTATTTGGTTATGTTCATGGATAGCTAGGCTACAAATCAACATTAAATGTAAAGCAGGGGTAAACGTGGGCAACTGTCAAAAGTCTCGATGAACTTTAAAAAAACTTTTTTTCACCATATATTATTTTGCAATTATTTTAAGGTAAATGTTAACATAATATTAAATACATATTAGTTGTTTCATATTGTTCAAAAGACGAAGTTTCCAGAAATATATAATACATTATACCTTTGCCTGTAACGTATAACAATAAAATCAATTTGAAAGTGATGAAGTGAACGGGCTTAACATGGACGTCCGTCAAAACTATAAAGTTTGTGGTGTTGTAAAAAATCATTGCATATAATATGTATAATTTTTTGATATTATAGTCTATTTTGGTCCTTAAACTATTGATTAAAATAAAACAAGCATGGCAGTAGCGACATTGACAAAAGCCATTTTTAATCAGCAGTTGTTCTACGATTTTCCACACTGCGCGACGCCGCGACGTTATACCACACGAATACGCAATAAGACTCGATGCGTTGGTGCTATATTATGAATGACGTATCAAAAGTAACGAGTAACTTAACGATACGATAGTAACGAGTAATAATGGATATAGTAACGAATACATACGTTTTATTTCGTTACTTTCACACCTCTAGAGATGAATGATATTTTCATAGATATCGGAATTCTAGATCTAAGGATATTTTATTATTGACACTGTCAGCTGACTTGAGTGCTTCAAAACGTTTCGTTACACCAAATTCAGAACTATGATTGTAATAGTTTTTTTATTTTCATAATTATTTGTAATTTCATCTTTAACGATTTAAACAACGAATAAAGTTACGCATAATTATAATCTTGATATAATATTTTATTTAAAATTATATTTGTTTTACAGTAACAAACTTATTTTCTTTAGTTTTGTACAATCATGCGTTTTATGTAACGCAGATGGTTATCAGAAAATAGGAAATGCCAAGAAATAATTTCCGAGATTGAATT
Organism: Tholera decimalis; assembly: GCA_943138885.2. NCBI lineage: Eukaryota > Metazoa > Arthropoda > Insecta > Lepidoptera > Noctuidae > Tholera > Tholera decimalis. The sequence goes on from OW964571.2 coordinate 9,615,700, forward strand.
CCCTTTTACATAAAATTGTAAACGTCAACTTTTAAAGAAAAACAATTTATTATGAAAAGGTTCTTTATTCGTCACTATTATTTTCATCATTTTACTTTTTCTGCAAATGATAACCATGACTGAGTCAGGATCCGGCATTGTCATTTATCTGTCAGCCCAGAGCAAAGAGTAAAGTAATGCCCAGAGTTTGAAAGTTGGCGCTGTGATAGCCTCGGAAAGCGTGTTAAGTCGTTTGCGTTAGCACCGTTAGGTACCGTATTACTGAGCTACTGGATTGCGGAAGTCAGAAGCGCAGTCGCTCCATGTAAAACACCAGTACGCAGCTGCATCCATTTAGTCTGGAAGCCGCCCCGACATAGTGGGGAAACGACTAAGCTGAGGATGATGATCTATAGTTAGTTTGTGTACAATATTGAGATTCTTAGTAAAGAAATCAGTTTTTAAATATACAGGGTTAATTGTCAAACACCAAAAACCTATGAGGACTATGTTACTTACATCATAATCAACAACTTTTGTTCTATGACTTTTAAAAATTCGTTATATTTTAGTTCACCAGATTTTCATATAAAAATAAAAATATTTAAATTGAACGCCCTAAACTAATGTAGCGTCTATGCAAAGCAAAAGAAAGCTATAGTATAAATTGCTTTCTTTTGCTTCGCATAGAGTTCGTAACATTTAGGGCGTTCAATTTAAATATTTTTATTTTTGTATGAAACTGAACGTGAACTAAAACATGACGAATTCTTAAAAGTCATAGAACAAAAGTTGTTGATTATGATGTTAGTAACATAGTCCTGAGAAGTTTTCAGTGTTTCACATTTAACCCTGTATACTTCCTTAAAAACATACCTTTTACAAATTATAAGCCTTAAGCTCTTCCACCATTTAAGCGGCTTCTTTACCATTGTTTATCAAAGAGAGGAATTTACTTGCCTAATTTAAAAACAATACAATTTATACATACCGTCTACTTACTATTGATTATTTTCTAGGTATTCGACCATAAAACGAACCGACACCTAATTAGGTAACAATAGGTGAGTAGAACGCCAAGATTAATAACCAGCAGTGAGATTAGAAACCCTTTCTTATGAACCAGTTTTATTACATGTGGTCCGCGTCAACTGTCAATGTCATTATGTTTTATCGAAAAAGGATGGCGTTATACAGGACGTATAACGGCATCTCTTTCTTTCAACACGGCCCTTCCAGCGCATAAAAACACGCTCTTTCTTGTAATTTTTTTTAGTATTCTATCAACTGTGAGAGAGTCCACGTCGTATTGTTACGCTGCTAAAAGATTAATAAAGATTTCCGAAGTACGTTACGACAAAGTTTTTAACGACAATGGAGAGTTTCAAAGGAAGTGTCTTTGTTCCGGGACGAGACGAATGGCTGGAGAGTTTCTTCACAACTGCTCTCACACGCAAAGTATCGGATAATGTCCTCAAACGATTTCAACTAAGATATATCCCTGATTACGTACGAGAGCTCCGGAACAAAAAGGATTATTGGGATCAGGAGTATCGCAAGTACCAGGACGACATATCTTTGAAGAACTGTAAGTCATACGCTCGACAATTTAGAGACGAGGTCAAGAAACACAAGACGATTTTGAAGAATTTAGATTATATGCGACAGGTGTCCGTGATGTCGTGTGATGACGACAGCTTCTTCACGACATCACTTGATCCGGAACGTGTTCAGTCAATCGTCGATTATCTTAAAGAAAATTCGAGTTATGAAATCGCATTTTATGATCTGACGACAAGATATCCCAATGGGCTCAGTGGTGACAATATTTTCTATGTTTTATATGCGATTTGGGCATTGTATGGAGATTTCCGAGCACGGTCATCAGGTCCATGTAGTACCAGTCAAGTAAATATTGAATGATTTATTTCGAAGTAAAACTGTTTGTGACTGACTGTTGTGAAAACTTGTTTTGTAATATTAAAACAGTGTTTTTAATGTTTTAGTTAGATTATGTAATAACTTAATTATATATTTATAAATATATAATTTTAGTTTGTAGTCAAGTTTAAGAAGTTTTTATGTCATTATCTAGTAAATTGAATACATGTAGGTAAATAAATAAATGATTTTCTTTAATAATTTTGTATTTTTTTTATAAATCTTTCATTTTATGGCCTGTTCCAGGGTATTCTTCTAACTAGCAACAATTTTATATTCTCTACTATTTCTTTACATCATTATTTAAAGTCATCAAAGGGATTGATGTAAATGATACGCAGATTTCAACAAGACTCATATTATTCAATATGTAGGTAGCTTCATAACACATTATGTACAAGTACCCCAAATATTTTAAAAGGTATGATACACTATAACAGCATTACAATTCAGTTAACAATATATTTGAAAACAATTAAGTAGTTCTTCAATTATTATATTGATATCGTTGCGCTATTTATTTATCCAGTAAATTAATATGTAACATAGTTTTAATGATATACATGTTTATAAGCAGAGACAAAATTTAATACACTACACAATACATGCAATTAATTATGTTTATTAATCTTATCATAATATACTTTTTTTTTTTACAATTATAATAATTATTGGTTACCAAATGGTTGCCCTAACTTTTTACGGGCTTTAACTGCCGCAGCTCTGTGAGCGCGTTCTGTTGTTATCGTTATCTGCCATGCAGTTATTTAAATTATCGCTGTCGCTCTCAGCACTGGACCATTCCTCATTATCTTGTGTAGGTTCACATTTAGAAATTTGATTTTGACTGATGTTAGTGAGTTGTGAATATGATGGTACTTTGATTAAGTGACGTCTATACCGTTTCCCTGTGTGATCTGTAACAAAATAAGATCTTGGTTGTGCTGCTGGTGTCTGAACCCTAGCATTTTTACGTTTATCACCATTAACCATAACTACCGCGTCACTTGGTTTCAGCGTAGTAAATGTTCGTGCACGTCTATCATAATATTGTTTGCTGTCCACCTGTTTACTAATAATGTTCCTATAGTCACTCGTGTTGTCGCGACTAGGTTTTAATTTCGTAAGATGAGTAGGTAACATACTATTAAGTCTACGACCCATTAGTAATTGCGCAGGTAAACTGATACCATCACGCGGTGAATTCCTAAAATTTAAAAGACCTAAATAAAAATCTGACCTAGCTTCTATCGACTTTAATAAAATATTTTTAATTGTTTGCACATTGCGTTCACTCCGACCATTCGATTGTGGATAATTAGGCGAGGAGGTAGTGTGATTAAAACCCCACTTGCGTTTAAAATCAGAAAACTCTCTTGACGCGTAAGCTGGCCCATTATCGGTCACTAACTCATTTGGAATACCATGGCGTGCAAATTGGTCCTTCATAGCTTCGATTACCGCCCTACTGCTAATGCTCGTCAACGGGCTAACTTCAATAAAATTTGAAAAATAGTCTACTAAAATGAGAAAATACTTTTTGCCACATTGAAATATATCCGAGCCTATCTTCAGCCAAGGAATATTTGGTATGTGATGAGGTTGCATAGGTTCACGTGAGGGTCGCGGCTTTCGCTGGACAAATGCTGAATATTGTTTTACGGTGTTCTCAATGTCACGAGACATACCCGGCCAGAACATCACTTCCCGACCGTTACGTTTACATCTATCTATGCCCATGTGCCCGTCATGTATTCGTTTTAACATCTCTGCTCGTAATGCTCGAGGTATATAAACTAAATTATCTTTGAATTTATTATACCATCTACAAACTCAAAGCACTGCTTATGTGACCAATGTGTTCGCACGCATTCAACGACTTCATATTTGTTTGCGGGCCACCCATTCTTAATATATTTTATTATTACCTGACATTCTGTATCTTTCGCCGTTTCTTCTCTAATTAGGTGCAATTTGCTATCACTAAATCTTACATTCTCTATTAAAAAACATGATTGCTCGGCAATTTCTTCCGAAATGCCTGGCTTTAACTTATCAGTTAAAGCCGCCCGCGACAATGCGTCTGCCACAAACATATATTTTCCCGGTTTCATCATCATCATGCGCTGCAAACGCGCTGGGATTGAGTCTAATGATTTTTTAAACAAGGCTTCCAGTGGCTTATGGTCTGTTTCCACAGTGATGTTACTTCGCCCAAACACGTATTGATGGAATCTTTCGAGACCAAACACAATTGCTAATAATTCTTTTTCAATTTGTGCGTAGCGACACTGCGTGTCAGTTAGTGTCGCCGCCGAGGCAAACTCAACCGGCCGGCTGCTGCTCTGTAACAACACCGCGCCTAATGCATGCGGACTCGCATCTACTGATAACAGAACCGGTTTACGCGCCGAATACAATGCTAATACAGGCGCACCGCACACCGCGTTTTTCAACCGCTTTACAGCTAAGTCATGCACCTCATCCCACAACCAGTTGGAATCTTTTTTTAACAATGTACGTAGTGGTGACGCTATATCTGAATAGTTTGGAATAAATTTCGAGAGATAGTTAATCATGCCCAAAAAACGTTCCAATGACTGCCTATCATGGGGACTTGGCATAAACTGTATAGCTTTTAATTTATTTTTATCTATTCGCATGCCTGCTGCGCTAAACGTGTGCCCTAAATAGGTTACCTCCTCTACACAGAATTCACACTTATCCTTATTGAATCTCATGCCCACCTCGCGTGCTCGATCGAGCAACAGCTTTAGTCTCGCATCATGCTCAGACTTACTAGATCCCCACACAATCACATCGTCGACAAAAGAGTCTACCCCCTCTAGGTCCTCCAGAATCTGTCGAATTTTTGAGTGAAACACCTCAGATGCGCAATTGATACCATAGGTATGGTAAACGTAAAAATTGATATCTCCCAAATGGCGTGCCGAACGTGCACAAATCTGCGCTCTGGTTATCTATTTGTACCATCCAAAATCCTGACCTCGCGTCTAACTTGCTAAAGTAACGTGCCCCTTGCAGCTTAGTAGCTATTTCGGTGAGCGTCGGTAACGGGTAATGCGCTCGCTGTATGACGCGGTTTAGCGGATGCGGATCGAGGCACACTCGTATAGTACCGCCTTTTTTACCCGCTACTACGATCGCATTAACCCACGGTGTCGGATGTGTTACTCTCCTAATCACACCTATTCGCTCCATCCTGTTTAATTCTGTCAATAATTTGTCACGCAATCCTATAGGTATTTTACGAACTGGACAGATCGACGGCTGAGCATCATAACTAGTAACTATCCTATAGTTACCTGGCAATTTTCCTAAACCATGAAAAAGATCATCATATCTTTGCAAATTTATCGAAAATATACGCTTAATTATACCTAGTTGTTCACATGCATATTTACCTAATAAGCTGCAACATTCTTGCTTTGAAATGACGAAACGAAGGCTAAAAACTTCTCCTTTATAGATCCAATCTATATCACACGATCCCACTATCGGTATATAACTGCCACAAAATGATTGAGCCCTTATGTTATTACTTTGTAATCCTTCCACTCGAAATCCTAACTTGTTAAAGGAATTTAAGGATAACACATTTAAGTCAGACCCTGTATCTAATTTAAATTTTTCCTTCCTACCATTTACAGACAATAAAGTTTCGTACCACTTAGCGTCCTTAGAATTATTGAGCCTTTCGATTACCGAGATATACATTTCCTCTTCGCTGTCATCGTCGTCCTCCAGTTGGTAAACACGTTTATTTAAACTTGGACACACTCTTTTAAAATGACCTCGCCTGTTACATAAGTAACACAACACATTACTCGCCGGACATCGGTAACCATCACAAGCTTCACTAGCACATGAAGCGCACGCCGCTCCCGCTGCACGGTCGGCCTAGCGCCGCTGGCGCGCCGCGCCGCCGCCACCGCGCCACCGCTGTGCTCGGCGACCCCTGCCACCGCGACCGCTGTGTGACTTTTGCACCGCGTCGACACTCGTTGTCCCTTCGTTGCTACATCCAGCCTTGGTATCCTCAATCTGCCGTTTTTCCTCATGCGACATCTCATTTGCCTGGCACATCTTGACTGCCCTAGCCAAAGTAAGATCTTCTGATCTAAGAAGACGGTCTCGCAGTGTACCATCAATAACACCGCAAACAAACCGGTCTCTTATTAAACCCTCTTCCAGATGTTCAAACTCACAATGTTGGGTAAGCAATTTGAGGCCTGTAACGTATTCATCTATTGATTCACCTGACACCTGATTTCTCGTAAAAAACTTAAATCGAGCCATAGTTGTATTATGTTTTGTTTTGAAATGTTCATTGAACTTTCTCACAAGCGTATCAAAGTCCTCTTTGTTCTCGTCCTTTGCGAACTTGAATGTCGTATAGACATCATAACCCTCTGATCCAATCAGGTTTATCAGCAAGCTTGCCTGCACGTCAGATGCTTCTTTGTGAACACCAGATGCCTTTAAAAACACCATAAACCGTTGAAACCATTTACGCCACGTGTCTGCCCGGTTGGCTGGCCCTTCTTCCAACACTAATTCCGACGGTGGACGCGCATGTTCCATGTTTATAATTAATTAAGAACAGTTCTTTTATACAATTAACACTCCGAACATTTATTTTTTATCAATTAGTTAGCACCGCTGCCACCATGATGTAAATGATACGCAGATTTCAACAAGACTCATTTATTCAATATGTAGGTAGCTTCATAAGGCCGTGCACGCACTGCCTTGCGGTGGCCGCAATTGCGGTAGTTCTACCGCACCGGTAGAATAACCGCAAACTCAGGTGCGCGCACTGCGGCGAGAAAAACGCACCTTTTGTCTGACAATGTTGCCATACATACAGATTTCTTCGTATTTATACATATTTTCGGTGTGTGATTCAAATTTCACACTGTATTTATAAAATTAACTGTTACAACTAAAGACAGAACTTGGCAAAATAAATTACCTATATACCGCATTTATTGCGTTACACACACCATTGTATGATTCCATTCTTTATAGTTATTTTTATTTTTTATAAACTTCATTCATTTGCTGTGCTCAGGAAATCCGTCAAAGATTGTTGTGTGCTATACAACGCTCTCGCATTCGTAGTGTTGCACATTAAATACGTAAAATACGTAAATAATTAATATCATAGGTACAAACTTCTATTTAATTTAATATTAATCTAAAAACCAGAGTGATGCAAAAATTGTCATTCTGGCTATTGGAGCTAGATAAATTACAAAGCAACTTACAAAGTTTTCGTAAGATATATACGTTCTTATCCAAAAAGGTTTTCTCACGGAAAACCGGCCTTATCTAGTTTACATTTACGAAAAATACCTATGTATGTACTAGCGGCCTGGCCTGGCTTTGCACGGGGTCCTTGACAATTGTTTTCTTCGACAAACGACGTCATTACAAAAAGTCCGTTTAGCTATCATTTAATTTAAAATATATATATAAAAAAGTTTCATCTTGAATTAGATCTGTGCCAGCCGTTTCGCTGCAATGAATTTCTTGGCTGCGTAATTTTAAGTCTGTGTGTCTGTGTGTTTAGAAGTTATAAACATTTAAATTAAAAAAGTAAAGGGCAATTTTTGATCTACATTAAATGACCAAGGTGAATAATATACTTATTTGGATAAAGATTAGTATTTATTAGCAGAAATTACCTTTTGCAAATAGAGTAATATTTTAAATTAATTATTTAGAGATAAAAATGGTTACTGTGAGTCAACCATATGAGATAGATATATGCTATCGCGGGCAATTTTGTAGGCCTTTTTATGATATATACGTTTCCGTAGTACATTATTTTAACGTAGGTATCTATTGGCGTAGTACTTGCAATGTAAACGCTTGAAAATCGTTATTTTGGCGGCATCATCACGAAATATGGAATTTTCTCCATAATACAAATATCATATATAAATCAATAAAAAACAAACTTTATTAGAATGTTTAAATTGACGTTGTCTAAGAAACAATAAAAAAACCATAAAGAATAGAACCATACACAAGTAGTCCCCGACACAAGTGTTATTAACTACTTACTGGGGCTGTTTCATCCACATTTGTTAATGATACTGTTTGAGACATAATAAACAATTTATTTATTATTTATTTATACAATGGTGTGTGTAACGTAATAAATGCGGTATCTAGGTAATTTATTTGGCTAAGTTCTGTTTTAGTTTTAACAGTCACTTTTATCAATACAGTGTGAAATTTGTATAAAACTTTGTATCGAGGGCTAATCTGTATCACACATCAAAAATATGTGTCAATACAAAGAAATCTGTATGTATGGCAACATTATCCGACAAAACGTGCGTTTTTTTCACCGCAGTGCGCGGTACTACATACATTCCTATGCGATACAAAATATTTGCGGTAGACTCACCGCAACTTTGCAGCGAGGGGCCACCGGTGACTCTACCGCACGCGTTTATTCCACCGCAGTGCGCGCACTTCTATGACACTCCATACTCCACAGATTTTGCGTTTCCAAAACACAACGCAGTGCGCGCACGGCCTAACACATTATGTACAAGTACCTACATCATGCACAATAGGGATCATAGCAATAAGGCCGTGCGCGCACTGCGTTGCGTTTTGGAAACGCAAAATCTGTGGAGTATGGAGTGTCATAGAAGCGCGCGCACTGCGGTAGAATAAACACGTGCGGCAGAGTCACCGGTGCACGGTGGGCTGAAATCAAGCTTTCATAGACTTAGGGATTCTCGAAAATTGATGAGCAATTTAAAAAAAAAATAGTAACGGCTTTGCGATCTACCACTAAATTCAAGACATTTTTCTTCTGCGATTTTTGTATATACCTAATATTTTTAAAGTTATAACGATTTGAGTTTATTTTTGTATGGAGAAATTTTATTTTATATGAATAACTTTAAATTCTCAAGAGTTCTCAAAAAACGGCTTGCGGTATTCGATTGTGCTATTTTTTAGGCAAATTATCCGATATATCACTTGCTTCGATTTTGGAGAAAATTGTTTTTCATTCCCTTTTCCACACCACCCTTGAGGTAGAGAACTAAGCGCGTTTTTTTTTTTATCAGTGGTGTCCCAGGAGGCTTGATCCACTCATACGCACACTCTTACTCATACACGCACTCACAAAATTATCACTAAGACAATTTCATCAGATTCTGATTCAGATTCGTTCTCTAAATGTTCCACATTTACAAATTCTGTATTTTCCCGCTCATCATCTTCAAATGTTGGGGTAACAGAAGCATGGCTTTCGCTTCTTCTGAAAATGGTTTGTGTTTTCGTATTATTTTTTGAAGTTTTGATGATATATAAGGATCTGAACTAATTATTAAATTATTCAAAATATCCTCATTATTACCTCTTCTGCAGAATTTTCTTGGATGGTGTTGGCGATATCGCCTAAAGTCTTTATTTCTAGATTCAGCCGCTTCTTACAATAACTTTCCAATCGGAATTAATCCCAAGTTTTCAATGATAGCTGCTCCATGAACAAGAACTTTATGCACACTGGAGGGCATGTGATACCACTCATATAAATGTACGTATAATTTTATGGTGGCTTTCGTATATTCTTTAAACTTCACTATGTCAATTTTATGACCTGAAGATATTGTTTCTAAAATGATTGAAAACCGTTTTATTAAGTTTTCATCGACACCAGTAATTGCAGCAGCAATCTCTGTATTTGAGAAAAATCTTTTAGCGGTATTCCCGTCATTAGTAGTTCCATGTCCTTGCTTTAAAACATCTATTAAAAGGTCTGTTTGATTTTTAAAAGCTTCCTGAATGCTTTTTTTCTATTTTCCATCAAAACTTTGTTTTCACCTTTTGCAACCCATGTTTTGAAATCCAGTCTATAGGCTACGTGAAGTATGCATTCCATAAAACGTATTCATATATGTAGCGATGATAAACCATATTTGTACAAGTCGGTATCAATGTTTTTAGTCAATAACAAAGACAAGTTATTCATTTCTGTAGGAACAGCTTTACATATGTCACATCGTTGAGCTGAAGTTTCACAGAGGATTGATGTTGCTTTACCATCTATCATGGTAAGCAATAATGAATGTGAAACTTTTATTTTTCCAATTTCTGTTTCCTTTTATTCATTTATCTCCGTTTCAATTTTGGTTTTCGACACCCATGTGCTGAATTTGGTGAGTCGTTTTCCCAGATAATTTGTTCCTCGGAAACAATTTTTATTGGTACTAAACTACCTATAAAAATACTTGAATCAACTGTCGAAGCACTGTCCTCTTTGTCATCCGTTGTCATTTTTGCTTATAGTTTGCTTGATTTGAGGCACCATCCATTCCCCATTTGCTTATCATTGTCAACTCCTTACAGTCTGCGCTACCAATATTGATTTCTTTGAATATACTTTTGGCGGTTATATCTAATAGAGGCTGTAATTTTATTCTAGCTGTTGTATCTGTTAAGGTGATATCATCCTTTGGCGGGTAGCATTCTTGTTTTGCATTTTGCACTTTGTAGTAGGAAGGGAACATGTCGACATTTTTCTCTTTGATACTTTTTTTAAAGTATTGTATTGCCACTTTGTAATACACAAATTGTAATACACATATTGGGACAAAACAAGTCCCAAAGCTTCATCTGGAGTAAATTTAGGTTTTTCATTTTTACCTAAATGACTATCTTTGGCTTTTTGCACATCCTGTGGATTTTTAAGTAGGTGTTCGTGTACCATCCTCTCGTAATTTCATAATATATGCATGAGATATTTCCTCTGTACGTCTCTTTTTTTGCATAGGTCCTAATTCACAAAATGGTTTTCTTGGACTTACATTCGTTGACGTGGCAGTATACACTTTTGCTGGAGATTCATGTTCACTTGATGTACTAGGAACAGACTCTTGGTTTCTTTCAAATGCACTTACAGTGAAATCAGGCCAGTTTATTTCCGATGATAACCATTCGCTATTATTGTTGCTAAACAATTCCTCTTTGCTATGAGCATTTTGCCATCTCCTTTGCAGATTATAGCAATATTTTGCACAAAACGCTTTTAGCGCTTTATCGTTTTCATCACTTAACACAGTGGGGACTAATCTAGATTTAATAGCACTATATAAAACACTATTATTTTTAAAACTTCCACTTTCCCTTAATAGCACAACAATACCAATATTTGACACCAAATCGAACATTTTTACGTAATAAATAGTATTAGTAATCTGAAAATGTGAGATAAGATAATGCGTTTATTACGATGTGTAACAACGTACTGAGGATGGTTGTTTTTCGAATCATCATCTAATCACATACTGACACGTCATAATTTTGCTGCGCTCAATGGACGACGCGCGCGCTAATGAGGGTCACCGCGCTATTGAGTATTGTTAAAAACAAATGACGTCATAAGGGTGGTGTTAGTGAGTATCGTGAAAAATAAATGACGTCATAAGGGTGGTGTAGAATGTTTATCAATAATTTGATTTTTTGCTATATTTCTGTAATACAATATTAAAACATGTCAGATTAAACCAAAAACCGATTAATATTTCATACAAAGTTTAGGGGTCTATAACTCGAAAAATACTAGGTATAAAAAAAATTACAATTAACAAACAATATTTTTATTAGTACATAAAATTCAAAAATACTCATTTGAATCCTTAAGTCCCCACTTGACGATTCCAGTCCAACGTGCGATGGCCCCTCGCTGCAAAGTTGCGGTGAGTCTACCGCAAATATTTTGTATCGCATAGGAATGTATGTAGTACCGCGCACTGCGGTGAAAAAAACGCACATTTTGTCTGATAATGTTGCCATACATACAGATTTCTTTGTATTTATACATATTTTTAATGTATGATACAGATTAGCACTCGATACAGATTTTTATACAAATTTCACACTGTATTGATCAAAGTGACTGTTAAAACTAAAACAGAACTTAGCAAAATAAATTACCTAGACACCGCATTTATTACGTTACACACACCATTTTATGACTCTATTAATCATGGTTATTTTTTATTTTTTTCATATACAACGTTAATTTAAACATTCTAATTAAGTTTCGTTTTTTTATTGTATTTGTATTATGGAGAAAATTCCATATTTTGTGATGATGACGCCAAAAAAAACGATTTTCAAGCACTTACATTGCAAGTACTACGTCAATAGATACCTACGTTAAAATAATGTACTACGGAAATGTATATATCATAAAAAGGCCTACAAAAAAGTCCGCGAAAGCATATATCTATCTCTACTGGCCTCATCTAGTTTACATTTACGGAAAAAAATGACGTGTAAAAGTGTTACTTATAACCCATTTGCAAAATAAACATCATTATTTCATTATTTCATATGGTTGACTCACAGTAACCATTTTTATCTCTAAATAATTAATTTAAAATATTGCTTTATTTGCAAAAGGTAATTTCTCCTAATAAATACTAATCTTTATCCAAATAAGTATATTAATTACCTTGGTAATTTAATGTAGATCAAAAATTGCCCTTTACTTTTTCATTTAAATGTTTAGAAGTTATCACAGATTTAAAATTACGCAGCCAAGAAATTCATTGCCGCGAAATGGCTGGCACAGGTCTGATTCAAGATGAAACTTATATATATATATATAAGTAGTATATATGTATATATATATATATATATATATTAAATTAAAGTATAGCTAAATGTACTTTTTGTAATGACGTCGTTTGTCGAAGAAAACAATTGTCAATGACCCCGTGCAAAGCCAGGTTAGGCCGCTAGTACATACATAGGTATTTTTCGTAAATGTAAACTAGATAAGGCCGGTTTTCTCTGAAAAAAGAAACGTTTTTTGGATAAGAACGTATATATCTTACGAAAACTTAGTAAGTTGCTTTATAATTTATCTAGCTCCAATAGCCAGAATGACAATTTTTGTATCACTCTGGGTTTTTAGATTAATATTAAATTAAATAAAAGTTTGTACCTATGATATTAATTATTTACGTATTTTATGTATGTGCGACACTACGAATGCGAGAGCCTTGGATAGCACACAACAATCTTTGACAGATTTCCTGAGCACAGCAAATTAATGATATTTATAAAAAATTAAAAATAACTATAATGAATAGAATCATACAATGGTGTGTGTAACGTAATAAATGCGGTATCTAGGTAATTTATTTTGCCAAGTTCTGTCTTTAGTTGTAACAGTTAATTTTATCAATACAGTGTGAAATTTGTATAAAAATCTGTATCGAGTGCTAATCTGAATCACACACCGAAAATATGTATAAATACGAAGAAATCTGTATGTATGGCAACATTGTCAGACAAAAGGTGCGTTTTTCTTGCCGCAGTGCGCGCACCTGAGATTGCGGCTATTCTACCGGTGCGGACTATCGCAATTGCGGCCACTGCAAGGCAATGCGCGCACGGCCTAATAACAGCCGGATAGGTCGATTTTCAAGGTTAAGCTACGCTTGCAAAGTAGGGTACAGTACGGCCGTTCTAACTTGGCCAGTGTGAAGTTAGCCTCTGCGAACTTTAGCGCTTGTGCACTCGTACAAAAATAAAGGTTTTGAAAAAATAAATGCCAATAACAGTTGTTAACAGGAATAACAACTGCTAAAGTTCGCAGAGCCTAACTTCACACTGGCCAAGTTAGAACGGCCGCATTGTACGTGGATGAATGACCACCTTAACATATTTTACCTCTGTGCCTCAGAAAACCCGGCTGTCATTTGTACGTCATTAGCAGTACTTACGGGCAGTTAGAACCCGTCGGCGCAATAGTAAAGTAACCGAACTGACATTTTGCCCATTTATTCTTAAATATAGAATTGCTATGATTACTGTTATATCTTCCCTGTGTTAAAATATCGACGGTCCCCACGTAAACTATCGAAACTGAAAATCCTCTACTTTACAAGAGAGCGATTCTAAGTTTAGATTTTGATTTTTATGAAACTTTAAATTCGAATATTCAATATTACAACTGTATCATAAGTGGAAAGTTTGACTGTTTTATACCATCTATTAAAGTGTTTAATAATTATTATACTTTTTCTAATTTAGCACATTCGATACTTTACTTGGTTACCGCTGGTTACTTTTTTATCGAATGTGCCAGTTTCAACAGTGTTCTATGACAAAATCTTCTAGTTAATTATTGAATGTGGCAGTTTCGATTGTATTAATTGTTACAATGCTCAAGTCAAAATATTATTAAACTAGTTTCGATATGTAAAATCTTAACTTTTGCGGGGTATTTAGTACAAATAAAGAAAAACACAATCAGACATTGTTAATCAAGAAATATGTATTAAAAAATAAAGAATTAAGACACACAAATAATATTTAAACAGCTTTTAGCTTACATGCAAATGAAATTTCAAAGGTTTTATTAAAATACTTAAAAAATACAAAATAATAAAATAGTTAAGTCACAACAAAACCTAACTACGGAGTGCCTTATCTTTAGTTTAAAAGTATGGAAATTGCGGGTAGAACAACGAACGTAAGGCACTCCGACGTTAGGTTTTGTTAGGTTCCTTTAAACCTTTACCGTCCGATCTGAGTTTAACTTGAATCTTATTCGCTAGCGTCCGCTGTTTTGGCATTTTACTAGATTTAGTTTAGTTAAACGACATATCACTAAACGTTTTTACTAAGAAGACGTAATAAACAAGAGTATTTGACATCTTCCGTGATTTCGTGGTATCCCAGAGGATTTTGTGAAATCCCTAGGTTCGTCATTTCACTGCGACGGATATATTTAGCCTGAACTTTTATTTCAAGCTTAAACTAGAAATAAATTTTTAAAAGAGATTGTAATTTTTCACAATAATTAGGTATATAAATAATAACAAACAAAATCTCACTCTATTTCTTCCTTAAGATAAGAGATAAAAAATAGAGATCAAGTTACTTAATATGGCTATAATTTTAACGTTTGTTCTAAACCTCAATCACAATAAGTTAATAACAACTAAAATAATGATAAAAATAAATAGCTAGTCAGTCCTCATCGTTAATGTCTTCATCATTAATTTGAGAAATTTGGATTGTTTTGTAATAATTATGATATTGCTTTGGAATATGTCCAGCATTACAAAGTGATAACAAATCTTTATATTTTGCTTCCGATATCGGAAAACTGCTAGAATACAATGGCGACAATTCACTTTTTTTATTTATAAGCAGCATCACATAAATCTTTTTTGGCATATAAAGTCAAAAGTGCAACGTTCATATTGTGGTTTACAATAATGCGTTATTGTCTTTCCGTTTGGGCTGTATTGTTGTAGTTTTGCAATTGATCCCAATCTTTGTATAACGCAAACTTCTTAGCAAAAGTTAGATTGTTGTCCACGTACAAGTTATAGTGTCTATTTTTTAGGATGATCAAGATGTTTGCCCCTGTTGTCAGTTCCCGTAATGCCACTTACGTCAAGTTTTTCTTGTGCTATACGAATAAATTGGTCTGTAATAGCTAAAGTGGCACAAAACGTTATTAAACACACTTTTATTGGTTCGAACTAGTTGCAATCTTCGTTCAGAACAGGTAAATAGTAATTAGTAGTAAACTTTCTTCTTGATGTAGTCCTTAGCTTGTCTCCTCTTTTCCAATTTCTTAGTGAATTTGTTAATATACTCCCGTTGCTTTGAGTGGTCTGAGAGTTTCCAATACTTATCGAAAATAAGTTGTCTTATTTCTTCCATAATATGAATAGAGCACTTCAGCTTGCAAGTCAAAGGGCATGGACTCTTCATGTTTTTGGCTGGCATTTCTTTGCCTTTTTTGCTGACATGTTTTTGATCGGAATTTTTCAGTAATATCCTACGAACATCAGTCCATTGGTTAGCACGCCTCTTTCTTTTCTTACCCGGATCTTGCTTGAAGTTCTTTTTTCTACTGACAGTGAGAGCGTTGGGTGTTCTTGGTTCAGAAGCTGATACTGATATCAAATAATTAACACTTGGAATTTCACAAAATTCTTGAACTGCATAGTTGTTATAAAATTGTTCAGTCTGGTTTGTTACACAATAAAAATCTTGAACAGAGCTAGGAGATGGAATAGGAGTAAATTCATTGCTATCAAAAACAAGAATTTCGGAATCATTGTGTACAAAATCCTCATCAACCCCGTCATTTTCTTCAATAATATTATTTAAATATCTCTAACCTTCGTCGGTGAATTGACATCGCACAGGAGATGCTGAAAATACAAAAAAATAAAACAGAAACAATTGCAAAATCCATCGAAACAGCAAGACTTTGACGTAGTAAAGCATGGAAAGTGGTATATTCGATGTATTCTTAGTAGAGAAAACTATCGAATTTACCACTTTCAATAAATTTCTCAGAACCAATACCAGACAATACTATCGAAAGTGGTACATTCGATAGAACAAATTTGCTCTTTGTACAAGTATAGTATCGAATGTACCACTTTCTATAGTTTAAAATTAATTATTCAAAATATCTAAATATTTTCTATTTTTTTCATAAAAAGCCACTACAATAATTATCGCTACAGACGTTCCATCAGAAAAATATGTATTTTTTACATTTAAGCATTTAAATTACGCAATTACGCCCAAAACAATGAAAATCTTACCAGCTTGATCCTCATTTATCGTGGAAATAACAGGTTCTGTTGTACGTTCATGGGGCTTTTTTTATCATATCCACCATTTGTTTCCCTCTTCTATTCATTTTGAACTTGAAATTAAAGAAAAACTAACTTTAACCAAACTTCAAAAAACACGAGCGTACTTGATCACATTTCGAATAACACTGACGAAACAGGTAGTTACGTACTGCGCGCGCGTACCGCTGACCACCAATAACATCGAAACCGGCATGTTCGATGTTTTAATGTGTTTAATTTATGCAGCTTCGATTCTGTTCAATTGAAAAACAGTTGAAGGAATAAAAATTGGTACAT
The DNA here is from genome assembly GCA_943138885.2 of Tholera decimalis. NCBI lineage: Eukaryota > Metazoa > Arthropoda > Insecta > Lepidoptera > Noctuidae > Tholera > Tholera decimalis. Next base: position 9,632,598 of record OW964571.2, read on the forward strand.
AATTAATATATAGAATTATAGATCTTTATCTCTACTTGCCATTAGTGCAATAAAACGAAAATGACATTTTGTCAATTTCGATAGTATACGTGGGGGCCGTCGATATGATATCTCTAACATTTTTCATTTCCAAGTTATAGACATTATTCCTAATGCTTATCTGCATAAAATAGTCTTTGTTCTCTCGTAACAAAAGTAAAATTTATTAAATAATAATTCTAACAATATCTATTGAAAGCATTGACTCAAAGTACCTATATTATTTTCAACCGACGACCAAAAGAGGAGGTTATCAATTCGACGCGTATATGTATATATATATTTTTTTTTTTATGTATGATCACCGATTAGGTACTCGCAGACGGCTGAACCGATTTTGAAAATTCTTTTTTTGTTTGAAAGGGTATACTTCGAAATTGGTCCCATTGTCACCAGGTCAGGATCTGATGATGGGATCCTGGAGAAATCGAGGGAACTCTTCAAATATTATAGGCACACCTATGGCGTTTTGGGTATTTCTTATAGTAACGTCTTGTGCAGTTGCTCTCAAAAAATACAATTTGGGGAAGTGGAACTGATGATGAAGACCACAGATAGCCGCCGAACCTACTCAATAATAAGCATTTCGTGTATTGCGATTCGATTACTCGAATATGGATGTTAAGCACTTTATGTTCGTCACAATGCATATGGTGATGTAGAGCTGATGGTGAAGTACCAGGAGAACTCCTCAACAATTAACGGCCCAGCATTGGGAAAAGCAATTTTTTGTAAAAGGTTATAAGTAGTTGATATTTAGGCTCTTTTAACTAGGTAAATTAAAAATCAACCAACTAAAATGAGTGAAATAAAAGCTTTTTACCAAAAAATTAAACCGACTCCCAAAAACACTGCAAAGTGAAAAATAACTTTAATTTCGGAAGTCGGTGCCAAAAACGAAAATACAAAACTAAAGACACCGACTACCGAAATTAGTTATTTTTCACTTTGCAGTGTTTTTAGGAGTCGGTTTAATTTTTTGGTAAAAAGTTTTTTGACTAATAAATTTACAAACTTGAAAAGATACACATGTAAGTGCCAGTTTTTGTTTTCTTTTCGCTCTCCTGAAAAGTTTGACATTTGCAGATTGGCAAGTTTACTATTTCATCGATGAACCGTAGAAGTCAAAAAGTCCGTCACAGGCGCGTCACGTAAAATTAATTATGTAAGTTTTATTTTAGATATTTTTTTTATGTTTTATTTTTAAGTTCTATTTCTAAGTTTTTGTTTTTTTTTTTATTTGTTTTAGTGTGAAATTGTGGCATGTAGCCAATAAACGTTTTTTATTTCTTTCTTTCTTTCTTAAAACAATAATATTCAGCTGCATTCTGTACCCGCTGCTGTTCTATCTGTTCTGCAGTCTTCTCGATAAAAACATAACCTTACTTCTTTTGCAGTCAGGTTAAAATCCTATAACCTTCCGCTAGCTTCAAGCTACTTCCATTCATCCAAATTCACCCAGTACTTTCGGAGATTAACGCGTTAAAACAAACAATCTTAATATTAGTTATAAAGCAGAAAAGATTGTTTGTTTTTCTTTTTGTTTAGATTACAAATTTCAATGTATGGATGTTTATAACTCAGTCACGCCAAAATGGCTTTTGTCGCTGTGACAGATTATATATAAACTGGAATAGCACATACGAGTATGCTTCTTTTTAGCCCGGGAAAATTATGATTCCCGTGGGATAGATTTGACAAAATTTTCGTGCGAACGCTCTCGAAATCTCGGACGACAGCATATTAATTATGTATGTACTAGCTTTTGCCTGCGACTTCGTTCGTGTGTGAAGGTTTTCCAACGTAGATCCGAGATTTAAAATAGCTCATGTGTTTTGGCAATGAAGATGAGCAGCAGGGGCTTTTTCAATAAGGCTCGACATAATTTAAAATGAATGTATTTCCAGGTCTACAATATTATTTTTAGTACGAACACATGGTCCTGCGGTTTAAAACGTAATCAAGATAATGAAGGGTGGGCGGGAAATTTCTCGCCAGCTGCGTCGGGCGAGCAGTCCTCCTTCGTTCCTCATATAAAACAGATGGCGTCTTATCCATCGATTGATCCATAAATGGTTGATAGGTGGCGCTGCTTCAGCCAACACCATGTATTATTCGAGGATTTCAAGTAAGTATCTACATACCAAATTTGATTCAGATCCGGTCTGTAGTTTTTGCATGAAATATTAACAAATATCCACCCTCACAAACATGCGCATTTATTATATTAGTAAGAAGAAAAAGATATCTATATAAATATTCTGTTTTATTCTTCTGTGTCTATCATTGAGAGCGTTTACACCTTAAAGAAATTCATACAAACTTTCTAGGCCCAAGTCTCAGTAAAATCTGGGGGCTTAGACTAAGTAACAATTTAAAAACGATAACGAAGTTAGAAAAGACTAAAATGTATGGGATTGACATAAGCCGCGTTAAGTCACGTGGTCAATCGTTATCGCAAGTTGGTAGACAATGTTATAAATTCGTAACGAATCCATAGAGTAACGGATCATTATCGTGTTTATCCCATACAAATGCGTAGATAAGCAGCGCTTTCAGTATTCGCCTTCGCTTCGATCGACTTCTTCCACTGACACTGACAGCAAAATTTTCGATACCATAACCAATATTTTTGTTTTTTAACGTTTAAACAATTTATCACAATGATTGCGACAATAGTGTTACATTGACTAGGAAATGTTTATCGTTTTTTTTTATTCAGAATGACCTCACTCTTGACCTCGGTTTCGCCTGATGATAAGCGATAGATGAGGTCTATGATGGAACGAGCGAGCCCATAAAATGCCTGTTTACTCTTGCTTTAAAGGCTTAAGTGTGGATGGTACCCAGCCGTGCGTCTGGTAGATCGGTAGTGAATGGGAGATGAAGGGATAAGGTCATGGAGCTCCTGCGCACACTCCCCGTAGTACAATCTATAGAAAACCGACAGGCAAGCAACGGTTCGCCGATGAGCCAGGCTATGCTTTCATATTGCAAAAACGAGCAATTTGGACCATGGTCAGAATCTCACAAAGGGAAAGTTGCCGACAACATTTTGTCAATTTAGGCATTCTTACAGTCCCAGGTCTTTATGTACTAGTCCTTTTTAACCGACTTCAAAAACAGGAGGTTTACAATTCGCCTTGAATTTTTTTTTTATGTATGTTACCTCATAACTCGGAGATGGCTGAACCGATTTGGAAAATTCTTTTTTTGTTTGAAAGGGTATACTTTCTAGTTGGTTCCTTTGTCGTCACCTTTGGATCTGATGATGGGATGAGGGAACTCTTCAAATATTATAGGCACACCTATAGCGTTTTGGGTATTTCTTATAGTACCTTGTGCAGTTGCTCTCGAAAAGCACCATTTGAGGAAGTGGAACTGATGATGAAGACCCCAGATGGCCACCGAAACTACTCAATAATAAGTATTTCGTTGATTGCGATTAGATTACTTGAATATGGATGTTAAGCACTTTATGCTCGTCACAATGCATATGGTGAAGTAGAGCTGATGGTGATGTACCAGGAGAACTCCTCAAAAATTAACGGCTCTGCACCGGGAAAAGCAATATTTTGTAAAAGGTGATAAGTAGTTGACATTTTGGCTTTTGTAACTAGATAAATTACAAACCGACCCACTAAAAAGCGTGAAAAAAAAACTTTTTAGCAAAAAATAGAACCGACTTCCATATAAAAACACTACAAAGGCAAAAATAACTTTAATTTCGGAAGGCGGTGTCTTTAGTTTTGTATATATTTTCGTTTTTGACACCGCCTTCCGAAATTAAAGTTATTTTTGCTTTTGTAGTGTTTTTATATGGAAGTCGGTTCTATTTTTTGCTAAAAAGTTTTTTAAGTAATATGGCCAAATACATTCAAGACTATGAGTCAGAAGAAGAGCGGCAGATTAGGGAAGGCACTCATAGACTAGATATGAATAATACTAATATTATAAAGCGGAAAAGTTTGTTTGTTTGTTTGTTTGCTTGCTTGAACGCGCTAATCTTCGAAAGTACTGGGTGGATTTGGATGCAATTTGGTATGGAAGTAGCTTGAAGCTTGAGGAAGGTTATAGGCTACTTTTTACGCGACTGCAAAAAGGAGAGTTATGTTTTTACCATGATAGAATCCACGGGAGCGAAGCCCCGCGTGAGTACTAGTGAATAATAAAAATTTAACTAATCATAACCTACGAATTGTCAAACACTGTCCACGATACCAGTCCGTAAGATTATTTAACAGGTTGCCTTTAGACATAAAAAGTGCTGTCTATAGTACCGCTTGCAAATTAAAATTAAAACAATTCCTATTAAATAAGTGTCTATATGCTGTAGAAGAACTCTAAGTTATCTATACTAATATTATAAAGCTGAAGAGTTTGTTTGTTTGTTTGTTTGTTTGTTTGCTTGAACGCGCTAATCTCAGGAACTACGGTTCTGATTTGAAAAATTCTTTCGGTGTTAGATAGCCCATTTATCGAGGAAGGCTATAGGCTATATATCATCACGCTAAGACCAATAGGAGCGGAGCACTAATGAAGAATGTTTCAAAATCGGGGGATTTTTTTTCCACGCGGACGAAGTCGTGGGCGCAAGCTAGTTGGTGTATAATTGTGTTACTTTTTATTGGATTTTATTCATTAATTTAGCTGTACATTTTATTATTGTTATTTTTAATTCATTCTGACATTATTTGCTATTTTATGTGTAACTAGCTTCCGCCCGCGACTTCGTCCGCGTGGAAAAATATCTCCCGATTTTGAAACATTCTTCATTAGTGCTCCGCTCCTATTGGTCTTAGCGTGATGATATATAGCCTATAGCCTTCCTCGATAAATGGGCTATCTAACACTGAAAGAACTTTTCAAATCAGAACCGTAGTTCCTGAGATTAGCGCGTTCAAGCAAACAAACAAACAAACAAACAAACTCTTCAGCTTTATAATATTTTTATGTGTAATTAATGTTTTTAATGTAATTTATTTTAAATTTTATGGTTTGGCCCTGTTTAATTTTTTGATGACATTTAAATTTATTATTTTTAAATTGTTGACATACATAGAAAAATCCAAGTTTACTTATTTTATTGTAAAACTGTAATATTGTAATTTATTTATGTGTTTAAATTCAGATACAAATTACTTGTTTATGAATAAATGACTATGACTATGACTATGAAGCTTGCCCGATACCGCCTCGTCACCTATAAGCCTTTTAGCCCTGCGCTCGATCGAGTCCAGTGCAGCAAGTTGGTATTTTGCAGAGCCATCCCACAAGTGGCTGCAGTACTCCATGCAGGAACGGACCTGTGCTTTTTAAAGATTCAAAAGCTGTCCAGGCGTGAAGTACCGCCTCACCCTGTGTACTATTCCTAGCTTTTTTGCTGCAGTCTGAACTCTGGACTCGATGGTTGAGCCAAAGTTGAGGTCTGACGTCAACTCCATGCCCAAAAGCTCCAGGCGGTTGGTAACTGGCACAGATGTACTTCGGAAAGTAGGGGATAATTGATATGGGCTCCTTTTAGCGCTGAAAAGACAAGCCTGTGTTTTCAAAGCGTTGAATTTGACCAGATTGTCGTCGCTTCATTTAAATAAGATTTAAGGTTGAATTCATGCGCTCTACCATGGCCTTTCTGAAAGTGAGAATTTAGATATTGTTTCGCTACGAACCGATGTTACTTTGTCTAAGGACCCAGTTCTTGGATTTCCGATATTATAAGGCTTTGAAAGTTTGTATGATACACCGTGAGGTGTAAACGCTCTTAATTACGGTACATTTTCCTTGTATTATAGATAGATATAGAAGATAGCTCTAGGGATACTTGTATCCTTCCTATGCTATTCAGGGTTATTGGTACCTAAAACACTAACCACATCTTAGGACTACGTTAGTAACATAATAAACAACAACTTTTATTAATTTATTATACAGAGTTGATACGACAGAGGGGCATTAAATTACACTACGTAAGTACGTTTACTATACGTGTTTAGTGTTAATTTGATACAGTTAAAAAAAAACATGTCTACAATTCACACGTGGTAGAAGTGAAACGTTCAAAAATGTTAGCTCTTTTTTTTCTTATGAATTTATGTGTCTATCTCTTTTTACTGTCGCTTTTTCGTTTCATACATTTTCAAATCACAACGATGCTAAAGAAGTTTTCACTTTTAATTTTTTTTTTTCAAACAAACTAAATAGCTTACAAATCAGAGTAAAACTTAACCACCCTTTGTAAATAAATGTGACTGACCTTAAATACCTAGGTAACAAAGTGGCAACGTCGCGCGGCGTGTGTTATCTCTAGTCTTGGTCAGATTTATCGCTTTAAGGCGCATCTCATCAAAATCATTTGCGACTATACTACTTCTCCTATTTAATTGACTTTTTGGTACAAAGCTCGAAAATGGTACCTAGTATACGCAGTTTAAAGGAAAGCCCCTCGGTCGTATCAACTCTGTATACTTTATTGTACACCTCACAATATTTCTATGGATACAAAAATTTAACCTAGTGTACAATGGGCGGTCTTATCGCAAAGGGCGATCTCTTACAGACAACATTTGGATGGACAAAAATTAAAGGAGACAGATTAAGAGCTGACAGTGTACAAACAACATAAACAATATTAATTGAACATAATAATATTACATACATACAATACAAAAATCATATAATAATTAATATTACATGTATCTATAATTGAGAAAGAAGGGGAAAAGTTATAGGGAGAGGTAATGGTAATTCACCATTCTTTTGACTTTTGTTCTATGACTTTAGTCATCATAACAACATTTTTGTTCATCAGATATACACAAAAAAATTCAATTGAAGATCTGCAAAGCAAAAGAAAGCGTTAGCAATGTGGGTAAGCTGATAGTACAAAAGGCAACGTAGGGAATCTTGAAGATTTTTTAGTGCTAAGTTGAGCACTATTGTTAGAGTATTAAGTAATATAAGGTACCAGAGATTTACTTTCGATAGCACTTTGGAGAATTAGTTAGGGAGAGCAATGATAAGGCGTGAAGTTGCAGTAATGAATGTGGAATGAATGTTGTTTATTAAAATAGAATTGTGTATAATTCGCACCCTCAGTAATATAAGGAATCAAGTCAAAATTTTTGCAAACTGAGGTTTTAAATGCTAAGAGCTCAAAATGAAATTTGCTACCGGTTAACTAACCAGTTAACTAACCGGTTAACTAGCTTACCGGTTGGCTAACTTAAATAATACGCATGTTATATGAAAAAATATCTGTAATGTAGGAATCCAGAATCTTGAAACGCGAGTAGCCAAAAATCTACTTTTTTGAGTTGTGCCCTTATATTACTAAGTAGTGTTTACAAAAGTTTAACAGTGGTCAATGTGTGAGAGCGCTCTCAGGGCACGTGTATCGTATGTCTGTTTACATTTATTTAAAATCTTGTATCTCTAACTCTCTAACTCAAAAGTGACTGACTGACTGACTGACATAATGCTCTATCAACGCACAGCCCAAACCACTGGACGGATCAGGCTGAAATTTGTTATGCAGGTAGATGTTATGCCGTAAGCATCCGCTAAAAAAGGATTTTGCGAAGTTCCCACGGGATCAGGATTTACACGGGAAAAACTTCTCACGCGGGCGAAGCCGCTGGCACAAGCTAGTTTATAATAATATTCCTTTGTGCATTGTATGTGCGGTTCTAGGTGCACGTGTCTCAGACGTTTGTTAATGATCGGCAGCTGCTCAAAAGCGAAGGGTAGGTAGGCTACAATTTGTTTTTGGTAATAATGTATAATGTTTTCTAAAAAGTCATAAAAAAGTTGTTTTTTGTGATGTTAGTAATACTCCTGCGAGGTTGTTAGTGTTTTTCCAATAGCCCTGTATAATCTTGAGTTAGTTTGTGTAGAATATTGAGATTCTTGTTAAAAAACCGTCACTTTTGTTTCAACTTACCTTAAGCCCTGCTTCTAATTTAGTGGCTTCTTTACCATTGTTTACCTAATTGAAAAATGTACGTAGCAAATTTTAATTCAAACAACTTAGACACTGAATACTTAATTCTATTGATTTTCTGTGTATTCGACCATAAAACGAACCAACACCTAATTAGGTAACAATAGGTGATTAGCACCCTTAAAAAAAGGCTGTAACACCCTATTTCTACCTTTTTTTCCAGTACCTATAGCAATTGGTTTAATATTTTTGGAGACAATAAAACTACTAAAACGCAAAATTTACTATTTAGGTGGCACATGCTAATAACTCCGTTTTAAGAGGATCTTATTTCAGCCTACCTAAGCTTAGCTCTCTTAGTTATAAATTATTACTAATAATTTATATACAACCAGTGGCGTGCCTAGGGTTTCAAAATAACGCAAGCCCAATAAAATTTTAACCGATTTCAAAAAAAGAAAGTTCAGTTTTCGACTGAGTATGTAGGTACCTACGTATGTATCATCGCAATTTTCTCATAAACTACTGGTTAGGTACAATAAATTAAAAGTGAATTCATCCATCTTCTTCTTTCCTCTTCTTTCTTCAATTTCACTCTTGCTTGTCGTGCGGTGAATGAGGTAACCAAAGCACACTGAAGGCATGCTAGTGCTAGATTGAATATAATAAACATATCAGCAATTGCATACCTCCGGTGGCTTTGAAAAAAGCCGTTTGGTTTGCTTCATTGCTTGAGGGAACAAAGTTATGGTAAGTAGTTGCTTCCTTCGTAACAGAACCCAGGTTACAGACAAAAAAAAACAAATCAAAAAGTTACAAAACGAAAGTTAAAAAATAGCTAGATAGAATGTAATAAGGAATTTAAATAAATTATTTATATTCTAATTGGAATCGTCTATCTTTCTTAAGAAATGATTTAATTACATCAGAGTAAAATGTTGGTGATCGTTTTAATTCTACCAACAACTGTTAGCTATCATTGATAATTCGGAAAGACGCTCTTGACCTTGTGTATTTCTCAGATACGTTTAAGAGACGAAAAAGCACGTTCCGCGGAAGAACTTGTAGCCGGAATAGTTACAACAAGATACGCTAACTTTAACAGCTCGGGAAAGGCATCTTCGAGGTTATTCTCATGAATGAAATGATTGACTGATCTATTAAATTTTCGTTTATGCGATTTACTAGTCTGAGAAATACACAGATTAGGCGTCGGTTTTAATGAAGAAATTAACTGTTTTTTCTGAGCAAAGTTTAAAGATTTTACCTTATCTTCGCCAATCAAAACTTGAACGCATTTTAAATCCTCACAAGGTACAATTACCTCCATTGTTGTAGGTAAATCACCAAAACAATTGTATCACTGAGAAAATCTTAGAAAACAAACAAAACCTTTTCTCACTCACTCAAGCAAATGAAACTGAAGTTAGTTGCACTCTAGGATGTCGGGAACTACTCAAGTGTTGTCATTTAGGCAAAAAAAGTCGCCAGGTATATGAAAAATCTAGCAATTTTTTTTTATTTTTAAGATATTGCTTGAATACAGTCAAAATCTGTTATAACAACATCCAAGGGACCACTCATATTTGGTTGTAAAAACCGATAGTCGTAATAACCGGTGATGTTTTCAAGGTACAAAGTATTTTGTACCTATGATTTTGGTCTATATAACCGGTATGTTGTTCTAAATGATGTTGTTGTAAACGGTTTTGACTGTATTTAATTTCGTTATTTTAAAAGTCGCTAGTTTTTATTGTTGATAAATGTTAAAAAAGTTTCCAAACACGTTAAAAATCTCCAAGATCTTTCAACGTGTGGCTAAAACGGCAACACTGCAGAGTTGGCAAGCTGACAAGGTCACGCATACGCATGCAACTTCATACGAATGCCCTGCTTAAATCTGCCATAGTGATAGATTTTTTCTACGCACAAGGCCTAACTCGTTATACGGCACATCGCTATAAGTGCGAAAGTGACAGATATAGTATTTGAAAGCCCGGTAAAAGCCGGTGCGTGTAAGCGAGATAGCAATATGTAGATCATTAGATGCTACAAATGCGAAACTCTACGCGCGAACAATCGCGATGCGTAGTAGTGTACTCAGTAGATACATTGTGTTATTTTGATAAGAATTAAGCGCGCGAACTTTTAAATAGTTCGAGTTTGACATTGATTCTCTATCGAGCATTTTTTAGTAAGGCATGCCGGGCTTTTGGGCTTATATGAAGGTACCGCCACTGTATACAACGTGTAACGGAAACCCCATATCTATACAAAAGGGCTGAAGACAACATCTGGTATGGAGTCTCTATGCACAGTTTCAGCACAAAATAACTGACTCAAAGAATTGATACCAAATTATTGGTTTCATATATTTCTTGAATACCAATCATAACAAACGTGTCACAGCACTACGAAGGTCAATAACTTTCCACGTCACTTGCCAATAACACGATAATTCTTTTTGTTCTTCTTAATTTGAAAAATTCGGTCTCTGGAATCAGTGTATTGGAATTTGTAATAAGTTCTACACACGTAGACTTAAGATTACAAAACCCTTGCCATATCGTTTGTTATCATCTAAAGAAGCCATGCACTTGGTATGTATATACCCTTTAAATTACACGTTGTATAGCACTCACAAATAATACAGCTTACTAGCATAGAAATGTTTAAATTTGAATCATTCATTCCGTCAAAAAATATATAAATATAAAAATAATATCAAAAAATCATCAAATGCCCGCTGTGAGTGTGGGAAAGGGAGTACACAGACTACAAACCCACCCTGCTCTTTCAATTGCTCTAGTTGAACACTCCTGCAACCCCGTAGGCAATAGCCTATTTATTGGGCCTCGTCAATGCTGCTGACTGCCCTATGAGACGCACATGGACTCGGGCCTGGTCCTTATTGGTCGGTGAGCTACCCTTGTTTGCCGTCCGCAGGTCCACGTCTACGGTGGCCGGAGATCGGCTCACGATTCCCGACGCCGGGGGCGTCTCCCACGGAGGCTGGGGCGTTTGTGTTTTATCTTGAATTTAATGTTAATTTCTATCGTTAATTGTCTATTAATTTAATAATTACTTGACTTATTATTGTTATTTAGCATACATGTATTTGTGCGCCGTTGAGGCAAAACATGACTGTGGTTTAATTTTATATAACATCTTGCATGCCATGTGTGTGTATACTCGTGTTTTGAACAAATAAAAGTTATCTTATCTTAAACCGTTTGAATTCCTCGAGAAGAAATTCGTAAAAAATTGCAAATTTCATGAAGAATATAGTAAGGTTATGAAGGAATACATTAATCTTAATCACATGATTGAAGTACATCCAGCGGATATTAATAATCCCAAAGCGGTATACCTACCTCACCATGGCGTAGTAAGAGAAGATAAGGATACGACGAATCTTCGGGTGGTTTTTGACGCTTCGTGTAAGGGCAGCAATCAGGTTTCCTTGAACGACAATTTGCTTGTAGGTCCTAAGCTGTAACAAGACTTACGTCATATATTGATGAGATGGAGGACACATAAAATTAGTATTACTGCAGATATTATAAAGATGTATAGAATGGTGCGTGTAGCAGATGAAGACACAGACTATCAAAGGTTATTATGGAGACCAACAACGACTGAGCAAATAAAACATTACAAATTAGTGAGATTGACCTTTGGTACTGCATGTGCACCATACCTTGCAGTAAAATCATTGCAGAAATTGGCCGATGATGAGAAATCAACATTTTCATTCTGTCTTTGCTAAATAGCAAAGACTGTGTCAGGATGTGAGACAGAAGATGAAACTGTTAGTATTTACAATAACATGAACAAGCTACTGAACTTAGGAGGCTTTGAGTTACAAAAGTGGAGTAGTAAAAATGAAAACGTGTTAAAATATATGAGTATAAATAAAAGAGATGATCATGAACTACCTCTTAAGGTCAATAGTTTAGTTAAAATACTTGGAGTTAATTGGAATCGAGACGCTGACAGTTTTGTATATTCTCTCAAATTACCAGAAATAAAGGAACCATTAACTAAACGACGTGTTCTTTCTGATGTTGCTAAATTGTATGATCCGTCAGGGTAGATAGCTCCTGTTGTTGTTATAGTAAAAATGATGATACAAAAGTTATGGAAAATAGGACTAGGATGGATGGACTAGGATGATGACACCATAAGTGGAGAACTGCTAACAGAACGGTTACACTTCAGAGAGAATTTAGCTCACATCAAAGCAAGCTCTATACCAAGGTGGTTACAATATTCCCACATATTAACAATAGAACTGCACGTTTTCGCAGACGCTTCGCAGGCGGCATATGGGGCAGCAGTATATACACGAGTAGTCGAGGGAGACAGAGTCTACGTCAATTTAATATCAGAAAAAACAAAGGTTGCTCCTATTGAAAAACAATTATCTATTCTGAGGTTGGAACTCTGTGGCGCTATACTAGCAGCGAAACTGATTTACAAGACAGCACAAGTAATGCTAAATTACCTGAGGTCGAAGTACTGGATTTTGCGAGCGAAGGATCAAGCAAAGGAATATTATCAAAAATGTACAACTTGTATAAAATATACAAAAAACAATGCGGTACAGTTGATGGGCCAATTGCCAGAGGTACGAGTAAAACCCAGCAGACCTTTCAGATCAGCTGGTGTAGATTGTCAGGACCTTTTTAGTGACAATGGTACTAATTTTGTGGGAGCAGACAAGCAGCTAAGAGACATGTTTGATAAGGCCAAGTCTACTATTCCTGATGATATAGCAGAGTTGTTAACTTTAGAACGCACTACATGGCATTTTATCCCACCACATGCGCCTAATTTTGGGGGTTTGTGGGAGGCTGGGGTACGCAGTACAAAAACACATCCCACAAAGGTAATTGGAAATAGTAAGTGTACTATTTCCAATTACCTTTGTGGGATGACCTACGAGGAACTTACCACTGTGCTAGCACAGATTGAATCTTGTTTAAATTCGCGACCTATTTCGGCTTTAAGTGATGACCCCAATGACCCTCTTCCCCTGACACCAGGCCACTTTTTAGTTGGTGAACCTTTATTAAACCTATCAGATGAGAATTATACACCTTGTAAACATATCACTAATCTCGAGCGATGGCGGTTAGTCCAAAAAATGGTCAACAATTTCTGGAAAAGATGGTATAAAGAATATTAGTAGCGCCATAATCGATCAATCCGTATGCGCGACTATCAAAAATGAAGCAGAACCTTGTCGCTTGTCAATGATCGGGTATTCAGTATTTTTTAGTCCTTTCTAAAAGTTTACGAAATTTTACGAAATCAAGAAAGAATTTAAGAAAGAATTGTCAAATATTCATGGTAAAGATAAAAAAAATGTGAAACCTATGGTGAGAAAGTCATGGTCAATTATCTAGAACACTCAATCTGCTAGTCTGAGAAAATACTGTAACTCGTGTTTCAACATATATGTATACTAGATATATGTTTAACATTTTTATGTGGAATAATTATATTGATTTTTGTAAAACTTATTATTTTAGCTGTTTATTTGGATTTTATTTTGGTTTATTTAGACGCAAGAGACGCAGGACGCAAGACGCAAAAGACGCAGGAGACGCAAGACGCAAGAGACGCAAGAGACGCAAGAGACGCAAGACGAAAGACGCAAAAGACGCCTACGCAGGCTTCTTTTTCGTCTTGCGTCTTGCGGCTCCTGCGTCTCTTGCGTTTTGCGTCCCTTGCGTCTTGCGTCTCCTGCTTCTTTTGCGGCTTGCGTCTTGCGCCTCTTGCGTCTCTTGCGTCTCTCGCGCATTGCGCCTCTTGCGTCTCTTGCGTCTTGCGTCTTGCGTTCTTGCGTCTTGCGTCTCTTGCGTCTTGCGTCTCTTGCGTCTCTTGTGTCTCCTGCGTCTTTTGCGTCTTGCGTCCTGCGTCTCTTGCGTCTTGCGTCTCTTGCGTCTAAATAAACCAAAATAAAATCCAAATAAACAGCTAAAATCTATTGAATATATGTGAATAGTTTTACAAAAATCAATATAATTATTCCACATAAAAATGTTAAACATATATCTAGTATACATATATGTTGAAACACGAGTTACAGTGTTTTCTCAGACTAGCAGATTGAGTGTTCTAGATAATTGACCATGACTTTCTCACCATAGGTTTCACATTTTTTTTATCTTTACCATGAAGATTTGACAATTCTTTCTTGATTTCGTAAAAGTATAGTTAACTTTTAGAAAGGACTAAAAAATACTGAATACCCGATCATTGACAAGCGACAAGGTTCTGCTTCATTCTTGATAGTCGCGCATACGAATTGATCGATTATGGCGCTACAAATATTACTTTTTTTTTTTTTTTTTTTGCTTTTTTTTTTTTTTTTATTTAGAATAGGTTCGCGTTTGACCACCATCTCACCTGATGGTAAGTGATGATGTGGTCGAAGATGGAGCACGCTTACCTAAAAGTAACCTATTCACTCTTGACTTAAAGACTCCTAGGTTATAGCTATCGGGAAACACAGACTCCGGCAGGGAATTCCACTCCTTAGCCGTACGCACAATGAAGGTATTCCCAAAACGTTTGGTGCGTATGGGTGGGATGTCCACCATGTAACGATGGCGCTTCGCCGTTTGTCTCGTAGTCCGATGATGGAACGGGCTTGTTGGAATTAAATTGTGTAATTCCATCGCACACTCCCCGAAATGTAACCGATAAAAAACCGATAGACTTGCAACTCGTCGTCGATGTTCAAGGCTCTGGAGCTTTGATTCGACCAGTGCATCGTTGCCAATGAGTCTTTTGGCCCGCTTCTCGATAGACTCAAGCGCGTCCAGTTGGTATTTAGCAGATCCATCCCAAAGATGAGAGCAGTACTCCATACACGACCGAACCTGGGCTTGATAGACGTTTACGTTTTAATTTTACATATTTTTGATAGATGTATCGTCTATTGTTTTAATGAGAATTGGGGGCCCTTTATATCCACGGGGCCCTGGGCTGCAGCCCAAATAGCCCATAGGTAGATCCGCCCCTGGAGTTTCTCAAGGTATAAAAAAAAACTGAAGAACACAACTCACAAATGTGAATCAAAAATTCCATTATACCTACTTTATGGAATGATTACAGTTGAGGAATCATGCCTTATTAAAAAAAAAAACAATTGTATGCACAGTGAAATTAAAAAAGAACCACAATACCCTCTACCTCTGGACAAATTGTTCAAAAACCATTTTATCTGCCCGAAAGGTATTATAACTGAAACAATAACTATCTTGGAAAATAAATGCTGCATTATTACACTGCTTAGTTTTAGAGTTCCGCAGTAGCACTACAAGAATCCTTTCTTAATTTTGTCAGTTATAATACGTATTATCTATACGAATATTACAAAGAGATAATACTTGTGTGTGAGTTTGTAAGTAAAAAGTCATCTTCGAAACAATATTATAAAAAATCTTTCACATGTAGAATGCTACATTATTAGTGTTATCACTGAGTGAAATAAACTAAGTCTTTTGCTAAACAAAAAATCGAGTAGGCAGAAGCCCGTATTAGATATTTTTGTTAGTTCCGACTTCCGTAGAGCCTGTTTTTAAATATTAAGAAATAAAACTTAACTTTACTTAACCGATAGCCGAATGGCTTAGAATTGAGATGAAGAGTTAGAGTCGCTGGTTCGAACCCTACCCCCATTACACTATTGCTGTGTTGTGTCCAGACACAAGCATTTATGTAGCTTAGAAGCGAAGATACAACGCAACACGCACACATACACTCTCTAACTGCAGAACTTTTATTATCTTAGTGCAACACACAGTTGCCACGTGGTTTTATTCTATTAGACTAGGTAATTGAGATGGTTGGAGAGGTCTAGACTAGACTAAGAACAGCGGTATATCTAGAAGCTAGCAGATAATAAACGAGAAGTTCCTTAGTCGCACTTGGGAAGAAGTTTTGTACAAGATCTAAGAAAGAATGGAAGTGGCATTCATTTACATACATGACCATCTTTTCCGCTGGGTTCTCGGAGCACGTGCCCAGAGCCCTTTTTGTTCTGGGTGGGAAAATCATCAAATAACTTCTTCCGCTCTGGTCTGCTAACCAACTATTATACACAATTCAATTGAAGTTTTTTACAATATTTAAATTCTTTATCACATACTTTTGTCCTTGTAATTCTAACGCAAAATTACCTAATCTAATTCAGGGGTCAGGTCAGGTCAACGGTCCTTCAAGCCCATTGGAGCCTTCAGGTCAGTTAAAAATACAATCTAAACCCACTTTGCCCTATATCAGGCTGATCGATAATGTCCTTTAGACCAACAATCTCGGCCACCATCAGAGACTAAGTCCAGCCCTTAAAATAGGGGTAGGGGGTTGATATTATGCCCAAATGATCCGTTGGGTGGCAAAGTCTTCCAGACAGCGTGGTGCGGGTTCACAGGGGGGGACCCGGAAAATTTCGTCAGAATTTGGCCAGGACGTCCCGTTCCCGATATATCATGGAAAGAAGTTTATTTGCGGTTGGTAATGAATTTCTGTCTCGAGTAAACTGGCAATTTTTTGTTTCTTAATAAAAATAGGGTGTACACTACCGAGGGTCCGTATGGCGAGGAGTGTAAATAATATAACAGTACGTTCGAATATATAGCGTATATTAAACACAAGGTTCACACAAAAAAATAATATTATCAAATGGTATACCCAAACTGCGGTACCGAAACCATAGCGCGATCTGATTCGATCCCAACGCCATCTAGGGAAGTAAAACTAAAACTTGCACAAAGATCCGATTTATCGTGCTATGGTTTCGTGTACATCCCAAACATACCGCCCACCAAGGACATATTGCTCAATGTCCTTCTACACCGCCCAGCGTGCATAATAAGTTTTAGGTTGGTGTATAATATTGTAATACAAAAAAAATTGGCCAAGTGCGAGTCAGACTCGCCCATGAAGGGTTCCGTAGTAACTATAATAATAAATATGTATGTACGGGCACTGTTTACTGTTTAATGTTGAGAGAGAGTAGGAAATGACTGTTACTGTTAACTGTTTAAAACTGTTTAATTAATTATTAATAAAATAAATTATTATATTCTAAATACAATGTTATAAAACTGTTGTAGACTGTTAAAATTACTGTTGACTGTTACGACTGTTAAACTGTTGTGTCCTGTTAGAATTAATTACTGTTATGACTGTTGAAACTGTTGTGCGCGCTCGACCCGAACTCCGAGAGTTTTACGCACTCTCGTACGTGATGGTACGAGATTTAATAAATTAACAAAATTAACAAAATTATATCTGGGTCGAGGTCCAATGTGCGGTTGCTAACCGTACATCTTGGCCGGCAACATAAATAGTGTCAACTTAATAGAAAGTAAAAATATAACGTTCTAACAACAAAAGTTAATTAAAACCAATCTAATTAACAAAAATGTAAAAAGAATGTACACTTAGATCTAAAAATAATAAAAAATGTAAATTTAAAAATTAAAGTTATGAGGTGTTGCATATGTATCATTTCTGAACGTGGACATTTCTATGTTTTCGTTAGATGATGCAGCCCTCGGTGGTTTCGGTGGTGGTAGTCTAGTTGGAGCGGCACTGATGCCGACGGTGACACTGCTGCTACGTTTCCAGTAGACGTAGACTCCTCCCGCGACGAATGCTGATAAGATCAGAAGTCCCATCGTTGTATAAGAGACGATATATTGGTGTACATCATGTTGCGACATTTCCACCTGTTCAGTTTAATCTTCCAACTCCTTCAAGGAATTATAAAGTTTCTCATAATCCGATCTCACAAATTGCGTATTGATTTGTCCAGTTGATATATCAATCAGCTGAACCGATGTCAGATTGTTGATGTCCTCCAGATCTATTAGTGGTACTTCCGGGTTGACATACATGTTGTTAGAATAATACACTTGTGTGTAATATGTTTCTTCACTGTTTCTGATGATACATCCTGCCTTGGCTTCTAAAATTCCTGTTGAATTTATAGCTTTAGAAGTCATACGACCTTCGCAAATAACTTGTAACTGACACTCGTTGCAGCAGACATAGAGCCACGTGTTAGGCCTTTGAAGTGGTACCCATTTGTTATTGCAGCCTACGGATGCGTAGACACATCTTGCTAATTTAATGTTTGTTATTGCACCAATTTCGCACGGAATTTGATGATTTCTTAGATTAAGTGTTGGTTTATTTAATGAACAAATATGGGTACTAGGTTCAATTTTAATGCAGTGTTCGAGATCCTTGCTCGTTAGTTGCATATATGTCTCTTGCCGTATATTGACTGCAACATATTCTGAGCTTGTTTTCATGACAAGCGACTGTTGGTTGTTTGTAATCATCGGTATAGGAACTGTTCGGTATATAGTGAACTGATTGTCGCCTGTTAATGGCAATGTAATTTCTATGATAAAATATTTATCTACTAATCTAGACTTAACCTCTAGTAGTTTATATATGTCGGCTAATTGAGCTTGAACATTGTCAACGGGAATAGATAAATGTGGTGGTAATTGTCCCGAGATTATGCTGATCTCCTGGAAAAGCTGGCCTTCTGGCAAAAGTCTGGTATCCACATGACCATGGTGAAAATTGATAGCTGTGTCTAACAGCATTTGTTGGATGTGACGCAATTTAGATCTGTCATGTTAAGATGTTGCGATAAGAGATCGAATTGCGTATTCATCGCCTCTTCATTTCTCTTTAAAATGTTATTTTGTGCCTCAATGATTGATGTTTGCCCTTTAACAAGATTTAACATGTGGTCTTTGTTTTTGTGTAACTGTTCGATATCTTCCTTGTATTGTTTTGCGAACCTTTCATCTAGCACGCCGAATAAGCTATTTGCAAGATAACCTATCCCATTAATGAGACCTCGGGTAACGCGACCCCTTGTCTGACCATGATGTGTTTCCAACAAGTAATTGTTATGATCAAGTTCGTCGAGCTCCTGTTCGAATTCAGTTGTAATGGTTCTGCACATCGTTTGATAGTCAAATTGCTCACACCTGTCTCCCAGGTGTTTCACAACTCGATGTATGTTTTCTATACCTTGCCAGTACGACGTCATGTTGTAGTAGGTCACAATCTTCCAATCGTCATGTACGCTTTGTAAACTGCCAATTCTGTCAAAATAAACTGCTCTGTTTGCTTCAAACGGTGTGACCTTTACTACGTCGCTGTTTTGCTTAGTGGACTGACATAACGTTAATAATGTTATGAGCACACATAGCAGACTGGAACTTATTTTTCCTGCTTTGGACCGCTGTTTTTGTTTAATATTACCTTTTTTGCCGTTTGTTTTTCCTTATAATTTATTACATTAAGTGTAGTGGTGTCAGGTTTTTCTGTCCAACTTTCAGATATCGGAAGTTTGATTAATTTCTTAATAGGTCTTGTTAGTAGCCCTGACTTTGTTTTAACTGTTACGACTCTAACCAGGTTGTCCTTTCCTGGATGAACATCCTGTATTCTGCCGAGTGCCCATTTCATAGGAGGAAGATTATCTTCTTTGATAAGAACAATATCATCGATCAATAGATTATTTGTTTTATTCAGCCATTTACTTCGTACTTGAAGTCGTTGCAGGTATTCAGAGGACCACCTGGTCCAAAAACCTTGCTGCATTTTGTTTAATAATTGCCATCTTTGGCGAATGTTAACGTCCTGCTCTCTTATAATATGTTCGTGTGGTAGAAATGTCGCTGGTCGGCCAATTAAAAAATGTGATGGAGTAAGATAGTCAATATCCTCGATATCTTCTGTTAAAGGGCAAAGCGGCCTAGAGTTCATACAAGCTTCAATCTGTGTAAGTAGTGTCAAAAACTCCTCATAGGTCAACTTTTGCTCTCCTAAGACGCGTTTCAGGTGGTATTTCATGGACTTGACTGCAGCTTCCCAAAGTCCTCCTGCAGACGGCCAGCTCGGGGCATTGAAATGCCATTCTACCCCCACCTCGGTGTTAATTCTCGACAAACAGTCGTTGTTAAATGTTTGAGCTATACGCAACTGTTTAGCTAACTCCCTTTCAGCTCCCACAAAGTTTGTAGTTGTCGGAGTAAATATGTTTCGGGCAACCTCGTCGCGCAATCATACGTTTGAGAGCGAGTATAAATGTTTGTGCTGACAAATCCGATGCTAGTTCTAAATGTACAGCCTTTGTTGACATGCACACAAATACTACGACATAGCCCTTACTTGTCTTAACACCTCGGCCCTTGTTCAATTTGACATCAACGAATCCTGTGAAGTCTACCCCTGTATGGTAAAAGGGTGGCGATTGTGTTATTCTCTCACTAGGTAAGTCTGCCATCAATTGATAATGTTTTAATGGCTTGAAACGACAGCACTTCACACAGTTTTGCAAATGTTTTTAGACAGTGCTGTTTCCTCCTATTATCCAATATTTCTGTCTTAATGTAGCCAAAGTTAATCTCGCTCCACCATGTAGTGTTGTGGCATGTGCACGGTCAATGAGAAGATACGTCAGCTTGCTGTTTTTTGGTATGATAATAGGGTGTTTTGTTTCTTCAGGTAAGTTCGAATTCTGTAGTCGCCCTCCGACGCGTATAATGTTATTTTCATCCAAGTAGGGGTTGAGTTTCAAAAGTGCACTGTTGTGCTTAACCTTCCCTTTCGATTGCAATTCCTTAAATTCTTGTTCAAAGTGTTCCTTCTGAATGTGTTTTATAATAATGTTAGTGGCATGTCTAATTTCAGCGAGCGTCAAATGATATATATATATAATAATATATATAATATAATAATATTCCACAACTTTCACACAACGCCATCTAGTCCCAAACTAAGCAGAGCTTGTGGTATGAGTACTAGACAACTGATAAACATACATATATATTTTTAAATACATACATGTTATAGATAAATTACACCCAGACAAAGAACAAATGATCGTGCTCATCACACAAACATTTGTCCAGGGTGGGAATCGAACCCACGACCTTGAGCATAGCAGTCAGGGCCACTGACCACTATACCAACAGGCCCGTCAATATTTTCTATTACTAAACATGTGACTCATTGCTTGACCTACACGACGATTACCTTGTGAAGTGTATGTTATGAAACGCGACACCCAGGCAATGACCCGTATTATAGTCATAATACAGCTGAACTTGAATAGGAGTTGCGTAATAATGTTATTGTTTTTATTTTCACTTATTTGTATCGTAGCTGCATGCACCTTCGGGCACGCCGCAATTGCGGCGGTAAGACCCCTCTTTGAGGAGTGGCTAGATCGGCGTCACGGCGTCCTGACCTACCGCATGACGCAGGTCCTCACCGGACACGGAAGTTTCGGGAGGTACCTGTGTCTGATGGGAAAGGAGGAAACGTCTGGGTGTCACCACTGCGAGGGTCGCCCTGAGGACACCGTAGAGCACACGGTGCAAGACTGCCCCGCCTGGGCAGAGCACCGACGTGTCCTCACGGCGGCGATAGGCGGAGACCTCTCGCGCCCGGCATTGGTCGAGGCCATGCTGCGGGGCGAGAGGGAGTGGGAAGCGGTCGCCTCCTTCTGCGAAGCAGTCATGCTTCCGAAGGAGGAGGCGGGCCGCGAGAGGGAGAGGATGGCGTCCTCCCTCCAGCCCAGCCGCAGTGGTAGACGCCCACGGCGTCGGACGTCGGCCGACGATCTCCGGCCACCGTAGGCGCGGGCATGCGGACAGCGAGTAAAGGGCAACTCGCTGTCCGACCATGGACCATGCCCGGGTCGACGGCGCGTCGTGTTCCACGCGTGCCTCAAAGAGCGTCAGCAACATGACGAGGCCCCCTCTGCAGAGGGCCGAAGCCTGCCGGGGTCGTGGGACTCATCCCGTTACCGTGGCCCCGGTATGTAAAGGGTTATTGAAGGAACACCGTGGATTTTAGTCAGTAAAAGTCTGACAGTCCCTCCCACCCTGCCCGGAGTGGGAGGACTTATTTGATAATTTAACCACGTTAAAAAAAAAAAAAAAAAAAGCTGCATGCACCTTCTTAACTTCGATCTCTGGTATCGGGTACCCTTTACATGTCTCAAGCATGTCCTCGCTGCGAAGCCATTCGGGTCCGTTAAACCACAGGGAATAGTTTTGTAATTCCGAAGGCAGTAGTCCACGTGACGCGCAGTCAGCCGGGTTTTGCTCCGATCTCACATGCTTCCAATTCCCAGCGGGGACTATAGATGTTATTTCCCTTACTCTATTTCCGACATAGGCCTTCCATCGCGAGATATCGCCATTTAGCCAGCCAAGCACAATCATCGAGTCTGTCCATGCAGTTACCTTAATGTTAGGTTTATCGAGGCAATGTTTTATTTTATTCACCAACTGAGCTAACAGCTGAGCGCCGCATAACTCGAGTCTGGGAAGTGTTTGCTGTTTTTGAATTGGGGCGACCTTGGTTTTTGCTGCAACCAATGCAATTAGAGGTTTCTGTATTCCCTCCCGAACCTTACTGTATACCACACACGAGAATGCTTTTTCTGAAGCGTCACAGAATGCGTGTAACTCGCTATCCTTGCATGTTTCAAACCCGAGCCATCGGTTAATCCTAAAGGATTGCATGTTCGTTAACTCGTTTTTTAATATCCTCCATTCCTTTTCTATTTCATCCGGTACAGCATCATCCCATCCGATTTTGTACCTCCAAATCTGTTGGAATAGGATTTTTGCCTTGACTGTTATAGGGGACAACAACCCCAATGGATCAAAAATAGTTGATATGTCACTCAGGACTTGTCGTTTTGATGAGTTTTTGTTAACGTTGCAAGTGTTTTTATTTTTCAATGTTGGTGAAAAGATGAATTCGTCTTGTTTCGGATTCCATGCCAACCCTAACGCCTTCGATGGTTGCGCCTCTGTAAAGTTGAAATTGACAGGACTAACCATGTGTTCTGGTAGATCTTCCAATAATTTACTGTCATTGCTTGACCATTTTCTGAGATTAAAACCTCCCTCTTTCAATAGTTTTATTAGTTGATCTCTTGTGACGCGGGCTTCATCCATGGTTTCCTTTCCAAACAACGCATCGTCGACGAAAAACTGGTTGAGCAATATGTTTTTTGCTTCCGGGTACTTGTCATCTTCGTCTATCGCTAACTGTTGAAGTGTACGGAGCGCTAAGAACGGGGCAGCTTTAGTTCCATAGGTGACTGTACACAGTTGATAATGTCTAAGTAGTTGACGTGGGTTATTTCTCCACACGATTTTTTGTAAAGGTTGATGTTCAGGATGTACGATTATGAAACGATACATTTTCTCAATGTCAGATGTGAACACATATTTGTACTGTCTCCATTTCAGTAAAATACTAAGAATATCCTTCTGTAAGTTCGGTCCTGCTAACATTAAATCATTTAAACTGTGTCTTGAACTCGTTTTTGCTGACGCGTTAAAAACAACCCTCAATTTTGTCGTGATAGCGCCTGGTTTAACTACCCCATGGTGTGGTAAAAAATATACAAAGTTTTGAAGTTTCATGGTAGTTTCAACTTGTTTCATGTGGCCCATTTCTACGTATTCTTTTATGAATTCCTTATAATCCCTTCCGAACGTAAGGTTTTTTGCCAATTTCCTCTCCAGTTGTTGAAACTGAGCGATAGCCTGCGGTTTGGATGTTCCTAAATGTTCTACAAAGTTATCCTTAAGAGGCAGACGAACTTGGTATCTCCCATCAGGCAGTCGTGATGTTGTTTCTTTGTATAACTGTTCGCATTTATTATCAGGGTCCACATCCTCCTTATTATCTTGCAAAGACTCCTGTTCCCAGAAGTGGGCAAGGGCTTCAATGTTGTTAACTGTTACATGGCAACTGAATGTTTTATAATTGCCACACACTACCCAACCTAACTGAGTTTGTTGGGCGATGATGGAGGACGTGTTTGTTCTGATGAGCCCCTCTAACAATATCTCAGAATAAACATCGGCTCCCAGTAGTAAGTCTATTCCCTGAGATACATTGAAATCAGGATCAGCGAGTTGTAAATGTTGTACGTGCTCAAAGTTGTCTCTCTCTACTGTTTGACTCGGCAGTCTGTTTGTTATGGAGTTCATAATAAATGCATTTACATGAATGTTAAAGTTACTGTATAATGATTGACACTGAAATGAAGAACTCCCTTACACTTGGTGGTGGCTGAAGCACCAACCCCTGACACCACAGCACTCATCCTGTTCTGTTTTAACTGTAATATCTGTGCAGCATTCTCTGTAATAAGGCTAACTTGAGATCCTTGGTCTAATAAGGCACGTAAAATAATCATAGTACCATCTTTAGTCATCGTTTTTACTTGAGCCGTGGCTAGCAACACTTCATTCGAGTTGTCATAGGCCAAGTACGTGCTTAATTGGTGACCTACATTAGATTTCCCGCGTTTTGATTTTGCTGCTTCGATTGCTTCATGCAAAATGCTATTGTGCGGTTCGTGACAATGTTTGCATTTTTTGTCTGACATACATTTTCCGCGTCGTCTCGTTCTCCGTTTAGCGTTTAGTTAACAGTAACAGTCATTTCCTACTCTCTCTCAACATTAAACAGTATATGTATAGGCTTGTGCCCGTACATTTTGGTCCTTCGGGTATTTAGAGTAGAGTCAGTGCCGTGATACAGTTTGCCGAACATTTGAACATTTAACAGAACTTTAAGAACAGTATTCCTAACAGAACATTTAAAACATTAAAATCAGTGATAAAAGTGACGTTGCGGGATAAGTATCCAGAAAGCGGTAGAGGCGAACCTGGTGAGCACGTTCCATTTTTTACTACTACGCTACAGTTTTGAATTTCATTTTGTGTACCGTATAACATACAAATTATTAAATTTATTGACCATTCGATTAGATCAGCCATGGAGAAAATTTTCAATATCCAACTTGATCTTTCGCAAGCAGTTCAAGCTTCCCTCCCTATAATTAACGGAGGTTTGGGGATTCGTCGAGTCGCAGATGTATGTCTTCCTGCTTTCTTATCATCTCTATACAGCGTCAAGGACCTCGTTTCTAAAATTTTACACAATTCTGACAATGAGCTCCAATTATGCTATATGGATGAGGCTAAGAAATGTTGGGAAAATCAAAACGGCTCAAACTACCCCACTGTTCCAGAATTTCAAAAGAATTGGGATTTGATCAACGTGCAACGCATACTTAAACATGAATTTAACTATGAAGACATATATGAATCGGCACGTCTCTTAGCTATACAAACCAAAGAATCTGGATGCTGGCTCCAAGCTATTCCATCACCTAACATAGGCACTTTCTTGGACAATCAGAAGCTTCGCGTGTGTGTTGCTCTCCGACTTGGATGCAACATTTGTAAGGCGCACACGTGCAATTGTGGAGTTTTGGTTGATGAGAAAGGTAGACATGGATTGAGTTGTAAGAAGAGCGCAGGAAGATTCTCAAGACACACTGAGCTCAATAAAATTCTTCAGCAATCAATGTCCAGCATTGAAATTCCTTCAACTTTAGAACCTGTAGGTCTATACCGAGATGACGGTAAACGGCCAGATGGAATGACTCTTTGTCCATGGTCAAAAGGAAAATGTCTCATTTGGGATGCTACTTGTATTGACACTTTTGCGGCAAGCTATATTGAGTCCAGTTCGAAGGAAATAGGAGCAGCTGCGATGGCGGCGAGTAAAAGAAAATTCATTAAATACGAATCTCTTATGAACAATAATCATTTCGTGCCTTTCGCTGTCGAAACAATGGGCCCATGGTCAACCGAAGCTAGTCAGTTAGTAAATACAATAGGAGCTCAACTCATTCAGCGGAGTGGTGATGTGCGTTCAAAACACTATCTTTATCAACGTATCTCTCTAGCCATCCAACGTGGCAATGCGATGAGTATTATGGGAACGCTTCCTTCCTCCATCTCTATGGAGGAAATTTTTTATTTATAGTCATACTATTTTATCTGTGATTTGGAATATTCGTAGTTACCTGTTTAAGCTTTATTATGTTGTTAAAAATAAATGAAATGTTAAATCTTTTCAAAAAAAAAAAAAAAAAAAAACATACAACAATGTCGTCTTACGATATTTTGCTTAGTTCTCAATCTGCAATTCTTGAGACTATTAAAAGAATCCGTGAAAATTTTATGAAAGATGGTCCTTCTCGTAAAACTACTCTTGAGTACCACAATGAAAGGCTTAACAAACTAGATTCATTGTGGAGCGAATTTAAGGAGAACGACATCCAGTTATCGTTGTCGGAAGGCACAAAGTCTGGAGCCTACTTATACAGCACGTGAACATTAGTGCTGACAACTACGAAGCCAGTTGGCAGATCCTACAACAGAGAAACATTTTATTGAATCAACCCAACATACAGACTGCAACATCATATCAGCTGAAAAAAATGCATGACACGACTATAGAGTGTATTGAGGCTATTAGAAACCTACATTTCGATACTTCAACATGGGACCCCTTAGTTGTTCACATTATGATGCAAAAGCTTGATTCAGAGACCAGCCAGTCTTTTAAGGAATCATTGGATGATCCTAGAGGCATGCCGACGTTAAAACAGTTCCTGAAATTCATCGAAAATAAATTTATGTCAATGGAATCGAATACGCACCCAAACCGCCCACGAAACAGTAACAGTCAACAGCATAACATTCAACCCAAAAAAGGGTATAACGCAATGCACAGTAAGCTTAAAACACAACAAAACGTACAAGGGGAAACGCAGAACGTGCCTAGAGCTTCCCAAAGAAAAACCACATTTCATAGTTATGTTATAACTTGCCCCAAATGCAAAAAATCACACGGTCTTTATAACTGCAGAGATTTTTTAAGTAGGACACCGGAAGAGATGCTGAAACTCGCTAACGACCTACATGTTTGTTTAAATTGTCTTTTTAGTCATAATGGCGGAAAATGTATGTCAGACAAAAAATGCAAACATTGTCACGAACCGCACAATAGCATTTTGCATGAAGCAATCGAAGCAGCAAAATAAAAACGCGGGAAATCTAATGTAGGTCACCAATTAAGCACGTACTTGGCCTATGACAACTCGAATGAAGTGTTGCTAGCCACGGCTCAAGTAAAAACGATGACTAAAGATGGTACTATGATTATTTTACGTGCCTTATTAGACCAAGGATCTCAAGTTAGCCTTATTACAGAGAATGCTGCACAGATATTACAGTTAAAACGGAACAGGATGAGTGCTGTGGTGTCAGGGGTTGGTGCTTCAGCCACCACCAAGTGTAAGGGAGTTCTTCATTTCAGTGTCAATCATTATACAGTAACTTTAACATTCATGTAAATGCATTTATTATGAACTCCATAACAAACAGACTGCCGAGTCAAACAGTAGAGAGAGACAACTTTGAGCACGTACAACATTTACAACTCGCTGATCCTGATTTCAATGTATCTCAGGGAATAGACTTACTACTGGGAGCCGATGTTTATTCTGAGATATTGTTAGAGGGGCTCATCAGAACAAACACGTCCTCCATCATCGCCCAACAAACTCAGTTAGGTTGGGTAGTGTGTGGCAATTATAAAACATTCAGTTGCCATGTAACAGTTAACAACATTGAAGACCTTGCCCACTTCTGGGAACAGGAGTCTTTGCAAGATAATAAGGAGGATGTGGACCCTGATAATAAATGCGAACAGTTATACAAAGAAACAACATCACGACTGGCTGATGGGAGATACCAAGTTCGTCTGCCTCTTAAGGATAACTTTGTAGAACATTTAGGAACATCCAAACCGCAGGCTATCGCTCAGTTTCAACAACTGGAGAGGAAATTGGCAAAAAACCTTACGTTCGGAAGGGATTATAAGGAATTCATAAAAGAATACGTAGAAATGGGCCACATGAAACAAGTTGAAACTACCATGAAACTTCAAAACTTTGTATATTTTTTACCACACCATGGGGTAGTTAAACCAGGCGCTATCACGACAAAATTGAGGGTTGTTTTTAACGCGTCAGCAAAAACGAGTTCAAGACACAGTTTAAATGATTTAATGTTAGCAGGACCGAACTTACAGAAGGATATTCTTAGTATTTTACTGAAATGGAGACAGTACAAATATGTGTTCACATCTGACATTGAGAAAATGTATCGTTTCATAATCGTACATCCTGAACATCAACCTTTACAAAAAATCGTGTGGAGAAATAACCCACGTCAACTACTTAGACATTATCAACTGTGTACAGTCACCTATGGAACTAAAGCTGCCCCGTTCTTAGCGCTCCGTACACTTCAACAGTTAGCGATAGACGAAGATGACAAGTACCCGGAAGCAAAAAACATATTGCTCAACCAGTTTTTCGTCGACGATGCGTTGTTTGGAAAGGAAACCATGGATGAAGCCCGCGTCACAAGAGATCAACTAATAAAACTATTGAAAGAGGGAGGTTTTAATCTCAGAAAATGGTCAAGCAATGACAGTAAATTATTGGAAGATCTACCAGAACACATGGTTAGTCCTGTCAATTTCAACTTTACAGAGGCGCAACCATCGAAGGCGTTAGGGTTGGCATGGAATCCGAAACAAGACGAATTCATCTTTTCACCAACATTGAAAAATAAAAACACTTGCAACGTTAACAAAAACTCATCAAAACGACAAGTCCTGAGTGACATATCAACTATTTTTGATCCATTGGGGTTGTTGTCCCCTATAACAGTCAAGGCAAAAATCCTATTCCAACAGATTTGGAGGTACAAAATCGGATGGGATGATGCTGTACCGGATGAAATAGAAAAGGAATGGAGGATATTAAAAAACGAGTTAACGAACATGCAATCCTTTAGGATTAACCGATGGCTCGGGTTTGAAATATGCAAGGATAGCGAGTTACACGCATTCTGTGACGCTTCAGAAAAAGCATTCTCGTGTGTGGTATACAGTAAGTTTCGGGAGGGAATACAGAAACCTCTAATTGCATTGGTTGCGGCAAAAACCAAGGTCGCCCCAATTCAAAAACAGCAAACACTTCCCAGACTCGAGTTATGCGGCGCTCAGCTGTTAGCTCAGTTGGTGAATAAAATAAAACATTGCCTCGATAAACCTAACATTAAGGTAACTGCATGGACAGACTCGATGATTGTGCTTGGCTGGCTAAATGGCGATATCTCGCGATGGAAGGCCTATGTCGGAAATAGAGTAAGGGAAATAACATCTATAGTCCCCGCTGGGAATTGGAAGCATGTGAGATCGGAGCAAAACCCGGCTGACTGCACGTCACGTGGACTACTGCCTTCGGAATTACAAAACTATTCCCTGTGGTTTAACGGACCCGAATGGCTTCGCAGCGAGGACATGCTTGAGACATGTAAAGGGTACCCGATACCAGAGATCGAAGTTAAGAAGGTGCATGCAGCTTTTTTTTTTTTTTTTTTTAACGTGGTAAAATTATCAAATAAGTCCTCCCACTCCGGGCAGGGTGGGAGGGACTGTCAGACTTTTACTGACTAAAATCCACGGTGTTCCTTCAATAACCCTTTACATACCGGGGCCACGGTAACGGGATGAGTCCCACGACCCCGGCAGGCTTCGGCCCTCTGCAGAGGGGGCCTCGTCATGTTGCTGACGCTCTTTGAGGCGCGCGTGGAACACGACGCGCCGTCGACCCGGGCATGGTCCATGTTCGGACAGCGAGTTGCCCTTTACTCGCTGTCCGCATGCCCGCGCCTACGGTGGCCGGAGATCGTCGGCCGACGTCCGACGCCGTGGGCGTCTACCACTGCGGCTGGGCTGGAGGGAGGACGCCATCCTCTCCCTCTCGCGGCCCGCCTCCTCCTTCGGAAGCATGACTGCTTCGCAGAAGGAGGCGACCGCTTCCCACTCCCTCTCGCCCCGCAGCATGGCCTCGACCAATGCCGGGCGCGAGAGGTCTCCGCCTATCGCCGCCGTGAGGACACGTCGGTGCTCTGCCCAGGCGGGGCAGTCTTGCACCGTGTGCTCTACGGTGTCCTCAGGGCGACCCTCGCAGTGGTGACACCCAGACGTTTCCTCCTTTCCCATCAGACACAGGTACCTCCCGAAACTTCCGTGTCCGGTGAGGACCTGCGTCATGCGGTAGGTCAGGACGCCGTGACGCCGATCTAGCCACTCCTCAAAGAGGGGTCTTACCGCCGCAATTGCGGCGTGCCCGAAGGTGCATGCAGCTACGATACAAATAAGTGAAAATAAAAACAATAACATTATTACGCAACTCCTATTCAAGTTCAGCTGTATTATGACTATAATACGGGTCATTGCCTGGGTGTCGCGTTTCATAACATACACTTCACAAGGTAATCGTCGTGTAGGTCAAGCAATGAGTCACATGTTTAGTAATAGAAAATATCATTTGACGCTCGCTGAAATTAGACATGCCACTAACATTATTATAAAACACATTCAGAAGGAACACTTTGAACAAGAATTTAAGGAATTGCAATCGAAAGGGAAGGTTAAGCACAACAGTGCACTTTTGAAACTCAACCCCTACTTGGATGAAAATAACATTATACGCGTCGGAGGGCGACTACAGAATTCGAACTTACCTGAAGAAACAAAACACCCTATTATCATACCAAAAAACAGCAAGCTGACGTATCTTCTCATTGACCGTGCACATGCCACAACACTACATGGTGGAGCGAGATTAACTTTGGCTACATTAAGACAGAAATATTGGATAATAGGAGGAAACAGCACTGTCAAAAAACATTTGCAAAACTGTGTGAAGTGCTGTCGTTTCAAGCCATTAAAACATTATCAATTGATGGCAGACTTACCTAGTGAGAGAATAACACAATCGCCACCCTTTTACCATACAGGGGTAGACTTCACAGGATTCGTTGATGTCAAATTGAACAAGGGCCGAGGTGTTAAGACAAGTAAGGGCTATGTCGTAGTATTTGTGTGCATGTCAACAAAGGCTGTACATTTAGAACTAGCATCGGATTTGTCAGCACAAACATTTATACTCGCTCTCAAACGTATGATTGCGCGACGAGGTTGCCCGAAACATATTTACTCCGACAACTACAAACTTTGTGGGAGCTGAAAGGGAGTTAGCTAAACAGTTGCGTATAGCTCAAACATTTAACAACGACTGTTTGTCGAGAATTAACACCGAGGTGGGGGTAAAATGGCATTTCAATGCCCCGAGCTGGCCGTCTGCAGGAGGACTTTGGGAAGCTGCAGTCAAGTCCATGAAATACCACCTGAAACGCGTCTTAGGAGAGCAAAAGTTGACCTATGAGGAGTTTTTGACACTACTTACACAGATTGAAGCTTGTATGAACTCTAGGCCGCTTTGCCCTTTAACAGAAGATATCGAGGATATTGACTATCTTACTCCATCACATTTTTTAATTGGCCGACCAGCGACATTTCTACCACACGAACATATTATAAGAGAGCAGGACGTTAACATTCGCCAAAGATGGCAATTATTAAACAAAATGCAGCAAGGTTTTTGGACCAGGTGGTCCTCTGAATACCTGCAACGACTTCAAGTACGAAGTAAATGGCTGAATAAAACAAATAATCTATCGATCGATGATATTGTTCTTATCAAAGAAGATAATCTTCCTCCTATGAAATGGGCACTCGGCAGAATACAGGATGTTCATCCAGGAAAGGACAACCTGGTTAGAGTCGTAACAGTTAAAACAAAGTCAGGGCTACTAACAAGACCTATTAAGAAATTAATCAAACTTCCGATATCTGAAAGTTGGACAGAAAAACCTGACACCACTACACTTAATGTAATAAATTATAAGGAAAAACAAACGGCAAAAAAGGTAATATTAAACAAAAACAGCGGTCCAAAGCAGGAAAAATAAGTTCCAGTCTGCTATGTGTGCTCATAACATTATTAACGTTATGTCAGCCCACTAAGCAAAACAGCGACGTAGTAAAGGTCACACCGTTTGAAGCAAACAGAGCAGTTTATTTTGACAGAATTGGCAGTTTACAAAGCGTACATGACGATTGGAAGATTGTGACCTACTACAACATGACGTCGTACTGGCAAGGTATAGAAAACATACATCGAGTTGTGAAACACCTGGGAGACAGGTGTGAGCAATTTGACTATCAAACGATGTGCAGAACCATTACAACTGAATTCGAACAGGAGCTCGACGAACTTGATCATAACAATTACTTGTTGGAAACACATCATGGTCAGACAAGGGGTCGCGTTACCCGAGGTCTCATTAATGGGATAGGTTATCTTGCAAATAGCTTATTCGGCGTGCTAGATGAAAGGTTCGCAAAACAATACAAGGAAGATATCGAACAGTTACACAAAAACAAAGACCACATGTTAAATCTTGTTAAAGGGCAAACATCAATCATTGAGGCACAAAATAACATTTTAAAGAGAAATGAAGAGGCGATGAATACGCAATTCGATCTCTTATCGCAACATCTTAACATGACAGATGACTATTTACGGAAATTGGGTAAGGCTGTTGAAGCTAACGAAGCCATGGACTACTTCAGCATCATGGCAGTGACCACATCAGTAATTTTATCTAAATTGCGTCACATCCAACAAATGCTGTTAGACACAGCTATCAATATTCACCATGGTCATGTGGATACCAGACTTTTGCCACAAGGCCAGCTTTTCCAGGAGATCAGCATAATCTCGGGACAATTACCACCACATTTATCTATTCCCGTTGACAATGTTCAAGCTCAATTAGCCGACATATATAAACTACTAGAGGTTAAGTCTAGATTAGTAGATAAATATTTTATCATAGAAATTACATTGCCATTAACAGGCGACAATCAGTTCACTATATACCGAACAGTTCCTATACCGATGATTACAAACAACCAACAGTCGCTTGTCATGAAAACAAGCTCAGAATATGTTGCAGTCAATATACGGCAAGAGACATATATGCAACTAACGAGCAAGGATCTCGAACACTGCATTAAAATTGAACCTAGTACCCATATTTGTTCATTAAATAAACCAACACTTAATCTAAGAAATCATCAAATTCCGTGCGAAATTGGTGCAATAACAAACATTAAATTAGCAAGATGTGTCTACGCATCCGTAGGCTGCAATAACAAATGGGTACCACTTCAAAGGCCTAACACGTGGCTCTATGTCTGCTGCAACGAGTGTCAGTTACAAGTTATTTGCGAAGGTCGTATGACTTCTAAAGCTATAAATTCAACAGGAATTTTAGAAGCCAAGGCAGGATGTATCATCAGAAACAGTGAAGAAACATATTACACACAAGTGTATTATTCTAACAACATGTATGTCAACCCGGAAGTACCACTAATAGATCTGGAGGACATCAACAATCTGACATCGGTTCAGCTGATTGATATATCAACTGGACAAATCAATACGCAATTTGTGAGATCGGATTATGAGAAACTTTATAATTCCTTGAAGGAGTTGGAAGATCAAACTGAACAGGTGGAAATGTCGCAACATGATGTACACCAATATATCGTCTCTTATACAACGATGGGACTTCTGATCTTATCAGCATTCGTCGCGGGAGGAGTCTACGTCTACTGGAAACGTAGCAGCAGTGTCACCGTCGGCATCAGTGCCGCTCCAACTAGACTACCACCACCGAAACCACCGAGGGCTGCATCATCTAACGAAAACATAGAAATGTCCACGTTCAGAAATGATACATATGCAACACCTCATAACTTTAATTTTTAAATTTACATTTTTTATTATTTTTAGATCTAAGTGTACATTCTTTTTACATTTTTGTTAATTAGATTGGTTTTAATTAACTTTTGTTGTTAGAACGTTATATTTTTACTTTCTATTAAGTTGACACTATTTATGTTGCCGGCCAAGATGTACGGTTAGCAACCGCACATTGGACCTCGACCCAGATATAATTTTGTTAATTTTGTTAATTTATTAAATCTCGTACCATCACGTACGAGAGTGCGTAAAACTCTCGGAGTTCGGGTCGAGCGCGCACAACAGTTTCAACAGTCATAACAGTAATTAATTCTAACAGGACACAACAGTTTAACAGTCGTAACAGTCAACAGTAATTTTAACAGTCTACAACAGTTTTATAACATTGTATTTAGAATATAATAATTTATTTTATTAATAATTAATTAAACAGTTTTAAACAGTTAACAGTAACAGTCATTTCCTACTCTCTCTCAACATTAAACAGTAAACAGTGCCCGTACATACATATTTATTATTATAGTTACTACGGAACCCTTCATGGGCGAGTCTGACTCGCACTTGGCCAATTTTTTTTGTATTACAATATTATACACCAACCTAAAACTTATTATGCACGCTGGGCGGTGTAGAAGGACATTGAGCAATATGTCCTTGGTGGGCGGTATGTTTGGGATGTACACGAAACCATAGCACGATAAATCGGATCTTTGTGCAAGTTTTAGTTTTACTTCCCTAGATGGCGTTGGGATCGAATCAGATCGCGCTATGGTTTCGGTACCGCAGTTTGGGTATACCATTTGATAATTTTATTTTTTTGTGTGAACCTTGTGTTTAATATACGCTATATATTCGAACGTACTGTTATATTATTTACACTCCTCGCCATACGGACCCTCGGTAGTGTACACTCTATCTTTATTAAGAAACAAAATATTGCCAGTTTACTCGAGACAGAAATTCATTACCAACCGCAAATAAACTTCTTTCCATGATATCTCGGGAACGGGACGTCCTGGCCAAATTCTGACGAAATTTTCCGGGTCCCCCCTGTGAACCCGCACCACGCTGTCTGGAAGACTTTGCCACCCAACGGATCATTTAGGCATAATATCAACCCCCTACCCCTATTTTAAGGGCTGGACTTAGTCTCTGATGGTGGCCGAGATTGTTGGTCTAAAGGACATTATCGATCAGCCTGATATAGGGCAAAGTGGGTTTAGATTGTATTTTTAACTGACCTGAAGGCTCCAATGGGCTTGAAGGACCGTTGACCTGACCTGACCCAGGGGTCAGGTCAGGTCAACGGTCCTTCAATCTAATTTCTAATCTAATCTAATTCAGGAATTAGATTAGGTAATTTTGCGTTAGAATTACAAGGACAAAAGTATGTGATAAAGAATTTAAATATTGTAAAAAACTTCAATTGAATTGTGTATAATGTTGGTTAGCAGACCAGAGCGGAAGAAGTTATTTGATGATTTTCCCACCCAGAACAAAAAGGGCTCTGGGCACGTGCTCCGAGAACCCAGCAGAAAAGATGGTCATGTATGTAAATGAATGCCACTTCCATTGTTTCTTAGATCTTGTACAAAACTTTTTCCCAAGTGCGACTAAGGAACTTCTCGTTTATTATCTGCTAGCTTCTAGATATACCGCTGTTCTTAGTCTAGTTTAGACCTCTCCAACCATCTCACTTACCTAGTCTAATAGAATAAAACCACGTGGCAACTGTGTGTTGCACTAAGATAATAAAAGTTCTGCAGTTAGAGAGTGTACGTGTGCGTGTTGCGTTGTATCTTCGCTTCTAAGCTACATAAATGCTTGTGTCTGGACACAACACAGCAATAGTGTAATGGGTAGGGTTCGAACCAGCGACTCTAACTCTGCATCACAATTCTAAGCCATTCGGCTATCGGTTAAGTAAAGTTAAGTTTTTTTCTTAATATTTAAAAACAGGCTCTACGGAAGTCGGAACTAACAAAAATATCTAATACGGGCTTCTGCCCACTCGATTTTTTTTTCAGCAAAAGACTTAGTTTATTTCACTCAGTGATAACACTAATAATGTAGCATTCCACAAGTGAAAGAATTTTTATAATATTGTTTCGAAGATGACTTTTTACTTAAAAACTCACACACAAGCATTATCTCTTTGTAATATTCGTATAGATAATACGTATTATAACCATATAACTGACATAATTAAGAAAGGATTCTTGTAGTGCTACTGCAGAACTCTAAAACTAAGCAGTGTTATTACACTGCTTAGTTTTAAATATCTTGGAAAATAAATGCTGCATAATAATGCAGCATTTATTTTCCAAGATATTTTGTTTCCTTTCGGGCAGATAAAATTGACGCAAGACGTACGGGAAGCAAGACGCAAGAGACGCAAGACGCAAGGGACGCAGGACGCAAGAGACCCAGGACGCTAGAGACGAAAGAGACGAAAGAGACGCAAGAGACGCAAGACGCAAAAGACGCCGGTGACGCAAGACGCAAAACGCAAAAGTTCAAAATGGAAGACGCAAGACGCAAGACGCAATACTCAAGACGCAAGAGACGCTAGACGCAAGACGCAAGAGACGCAAGACGCAAGTGACGCAAGTCGCAAGACGCAAGAGACGCAAAACGCATGAGACGTTAGACCAAAGAGACGCAAGACGCAACAGACGCCAGACGCAAGTGACGCAAGTCGCAAGACGCAAGAGACGCAAAATGCAAGAGACGCAAGACCCAAGAGACGCAAGACGCGAGTGACGCAAGACGCAAGACGTAAGACGCAAAACATGAAAAGCAAAACGCAAAACGCGAAACCCAAAACGCAAAACACAAAATGGAAGACACAAGACGCAAGACGCATGACGCAAGACGCGATACTCAAAAGCCGCTAGAGACGCAAGATACGAAAGAGTAGCAAGAGACGCAAGACGCAATAGACGCAAGGCGGAAAAGACGCAGGAGACGCAAGAGACGCAAGACGCAAGAAACGCAATACGCAATGGCCGCAGGAGACGCAAGACGCAAGACGCAAGACGCAAGACGCAATACTCAAGACGCAAGACGCAATACTCAAGACGCAAGACGCTGTAGACGCAAGACGCAAGACGCAAAACGCTAAACGCAAAACGCAAAACGGGAAACCCAAAACGCAAAACGCAGAACGAAAGACGCAAGACGCAAGCCGAAAGACGCAAGACGCAAGACACTATACTCAAGACGCAAGAGGCGCAAGACGCAATAGACGCAAGACGCAAGAGACGCAAGTCGCAAGACGCGAGAGACGCAATACGCAAGAGGCGCAAGCCGCAAGTGACGCAATACGCAAGTCAGAAGACGCAAGAGACGCAATAGACCTTGCGTCTTGGGTCGTGCGTCTTGCGTCTTGCGGCTTGTGTCTCTTGCGTCTTGCGTCTCCTTGCGTCTTGCGTCTCTAGCGGCTTTTGAGTATCGCGTCTTGCGTCGTGCGTCTTGCGTCTTGTGTCTCTTGCGTCTTGCGTCTCTTGCATCTTACGTCTTGAGTCTCTTGCGTCTCATGCGTCTTTTGCGGCTTGCGTCTATTGCGTCTTGCGTCTCTTGCGTTTCTTAAGTCTTGCTTCCCTTATGTCTTGCGTCAATTGCGTCTTGCTACTGGGGTCTCTTGCGTCTTGCGTCTATAGAGTCTTGCGTCTTGCGTCTATTGCGTTTTGCGTCTTGAGTATTGCGTCTTGCGTCTTACGTTTTGCGCTTTGCGTTTCGCGTTTTGCGTTTCGCCTTTTGCGTCTTGCGTCTTGCGTCTCTCGCGTCTTGCGTCTCTTGCGTCTTGCGTCTCTTGCGTGTTGCGTCTCTTGCGTCTTGCGACTTGCATCCCTTGCGTCTTGCGTCTCTTGCGTCTCTTGCGTCTTGCGTCAATGGGGGTAAAATGATATAAGGGTTTCTAAAACCACTTTTTCATGAAGTCCATCGTTTAAAAGATATAAGCTTCTAAAGTGGTAAAATGTGTCCACCCCCTCTAACTTCTATAATAATGGAGCGAAAAATCTAAAAAGAAAACATGTCTGTAGATATTAATGTAAACTTTCAAACAAAATTGGTTTGAACGAAATCGGGTCAGTAGTTTTTGAGATACAGCATATTTTCTAAAACCGCAAATATAACTTTGTAATTCATACAAACACTATGAAAAACAAAGTTATTTAGTGTAGTTGTAAAAATGTAAATAAGCTAGTTTTAAGAAATTTTTATGGTTTTTAAATAAATATACATATTATATTATATAATAATATTATTTGATATTATTTGACGAATTAAAAAAAACATAATAATAATAGTTACTACGGAACCCTTCATGGGCGAGTCTGACTCGCACTTGGCCAATTTTTTTTTGTATTACAATATTATACACCAACCTAAAACTTATTATGCACGCTGGGCGGTGTAGAAGGACATTGAGCAATATGTCCTTGGTGGGCGGTATGTTTGGGATGTACACGAAACCATAGCACGATAAATCGGATCTTTGTGCAAATTTTAGTTTTACTTCCCTAGATGGCGTTGGGATCGAATCAGATCGCGCTATGGTTTCGGTACCGCAGTTTGGGTATACCATTTGATAATTTTATTTTCTTGTGTGAACCTTGTGTTTAATATACGCTATATATTCGAACGTACTGTTATATTTATTATGTTATGTTTATTTCAAAGTCAAAATCCAAAAATGTATTGCATGCAATTTATTTGGTTAAGGGCCGTAGGATAGGTTGACAAATAACTCAACCTCCGACAGATGCACAGTGTTTGATCGGACACAAATAAATACCTATGCTGTTTATTATGTAAACTGATCAAGAAATGCATTTAAAATGCAAGACTAGAACACCCAAGTGTCTATTTCATATACTTTTTATAATATAAAATAATAAAACTTACGTGAACTTTAACCTAAAATAATGTTAAATATTTTCTGTAAATTTAATGAACCAAGTGTAATGTTTTCAAATAAATACAGTCTAATGGAGAATTTTTAGGCGCATGTTTGTTAGTTTTTACTTTTAGAAAATCATCTCTAGATACCAAGTAATTTATTTTTTTTCATATTTTCGTTTTTATTTTTTTTCTCCATAAAACCTCAAAACTGCGACTTGTGACTAGCATAGAAATATTCCTCGTAATAAGGCGTATCACTGATAAAAAAAACACGTTGCACAATTGCGGCCTTTGGGAATGATGTGCCATTTAGTTCAAAGGTCAAATGGTACGAAATAGAGTTGTCGCTTAAAGGTCAAACAAATATAGGTATATAAGTTTTTAAGCTAACATGGTCATTAACAGTATCATTAGAACTTAAAACGGGATATTTACCATGTGTATTTATTGTTTTGAGTTTCCGATATTTCGGCACTGTTGCAAGCTCCATGATCACGGATGAACTGAAGTAATTGCGGGTGGAAGTATATGAGCAGACAAATCGGTCTACTCTCTTTCTCGTTCGTTTTCTGTTAGCGACACCGCTACCACTGTATCATGTATCACTAAACACTCGATTCTGTTCCCGATACACAAAACTCACCGTGTCGACTCGCGAACTTTTTAAGGAACTTTTTCGGTTTTTACACATTTGAACCACTGGATTCCAGGCCCTCGACAGTTGAAACCCATCCTCCCGATTGAAATTGTCGTATTTGGTAATCTCAATCGCTTCCCTTAGCAGTCTTGGTATATAGTGGCGTTCTGTCGAGATGTCGAGAGAGAAACTCAAAACAATAAATACACATAGTAAATATCCCGTTTTAAGTTCTAATGATAAATATAGGTATATTTTTTGTAAATAATAAATAAATTTCAACATGGTACTGACACTAAACTACTTTAAAACATCATTGGTTAATACACTTTTTATTTTGGAACCACATCCAAAAAATAGCCTACTCATACAAATCGCTTTCGTTGCTTAATATTAACGTGCAGCCATCATCATCTGCATTATCATCATCCAATGAAACAGATCCATCCAATGATGAGTCTTCATCTTCATCTTCGCCTCCTGCTAATTGCAAAAGCTGCTTGTATGAACTTCGACGTAAAATGTGGTGTGACATAGAAATCAATGGGTCTGATGATTCTAATGCACGGTGAAAAAGGTCGACCATGGTTTGTATCTTGCTTACTTTGCGGCAGTGACGTTCCCTATCAGACCGCCAGAATTTGTTGCGTGATTCGGCCGGTTGCTCTGAGAGCATCCCGACAGGAAGTGAACTGGATTCAATAATCTCTTCTCCATGCACTAGGATTTTGTGAATAGTGACAGTCATCGGGTGCCAATTATACAATTGGACGTACTTTTCTGCGAGCGTGCGGCAAAAATTGCTAAACTTTTTTGCGTCTATAGGATAGTCACAAGATATTGTGACAAGTATCCTTGTCACAAGATATTGTGACAAGGATAATATGCAATCTGTCGACTAACCATGCATCCAGACCTAAAATCTCAGTAAATGTGCCACGGTATTTATCTGATACTGTTTTCCAGGCTGAATTGCCATCATTTGTCGTTCCGGCATTAGGTTTCATTTCAGTCTGAATGCGTTTCTTTCGTTACTCAACTATTTGGCTTTCAGGGCTACCCTTACTGATTCTCCATTTTTGTACCACCGGATCATTTTTATAGCTAAGATGCAACAGAAACTCAAAAACACGTATCCACGCATGAAGTGGATTGATACCGTGTCGCATATTAACACGCTTTTATTAGGTCGACCTGTATGTAACTAACTATGTAATGAAATCTAAGGTAACTAATTTAACTATCTTCCAAGGGTCGTAACATAATGAAAATTGGCAGCTGTATGTAGTTCTGATGACAATACAATAATATGGTACTGTCAAACTGATCTGATGATGAAGCCGGAAGATATGAACTGGAACTTCATGATGGAAAATCGTATCATAGCTGTTTTGGAGTTCTTAGAAAAGTCTTGTAATGAACTTAGACCACGATTAGGTTAAGGTCTGATGATAAAGCCGGAAGATAGGCATGGGCATTCCATGATGGAATATAATGTCATAGTCGTGTTTGCACTTGTGAGAAAGGCCACGTAATGGACTTTGAACACGACCAGGTTTCAAGGTTATAACAAACCTAAAGGAAATCCGTTATCGGTTTTCTTAACCTTTTTGAATTACCGCGTAATCCATAGATTTATTATTAGGTCGATCTGTAACGATTTAAATATGCAATAAAATCTAAGAATCTGAATTAAACGTACTTCTAATTGTTGTATCAACATGAAAATTGGCAGTTATGTGTAGATTAGACGACAATACAATATTATGGTACCATCGAGCTGGTCTGACGATGGAATTGGAAGGTGGCTGATGGAACCTTGGACTGCCTGCTAGTAAACATTTCTAATTTCTGCTCATTACATTAGTCTTAAAGGCGTGTTTTTGGTTTCTTAAACTATTAATTTTTTTCTTTTATGGTTGGTTTTTGATAAGACATTAATTCCAAATCATTGAAATTACTAGCCGTAAGCTTACAAAATGGGCATGTTAACTGTGAGGATATTTCAGTAATTATATTGAGGACCTTACCATCAATAACGCTTAATGTCAAGTCACAATCAAATTTTATGTTGTGACCTTCTGAAGTTTGTGTAGTTATTGGTGTCAAACTTCTGATCTGTTTTGTTTTTTGTTGTGTTGAAATGTTTTTTCGGAAAGTATAAGATCACCTGATTCTTTTTTGTACTGTATGTGCAGCGGTCGACAAAATCGATACGATTGGGGTGTAGGATTGAGCCAGGCAATGAAATGTTTGTCGACTACGATTCGTAAAGGAATAAAAGTTGTGGCGAAAAGGCTACTTTCGTTGATAGAGACATCTTCTTCAGATTGTGGGAAGCATTGCTTATATAATGATTGGCCTGAGCTACCATGAAAACCCCAGGACCCTTCAAATACGGCTGAGATACTTTGCGTGCCTTTTCTATTACAATATTCGATGAAAGTAGCCTCACAACTCCGAACAATTCGTTGCAAAGTGTGTGTCAGTAGTCCCTGCAACGAAACTGACGCTTCGACTTCAGAAACTTTTAAGTCTTCAGTTGGATAGCATGCTATCTTGCAATTAAAATTTCATGATAAGGTGGGTAAGCAGGGTATCCTCGACTATTCAAATCCCGCCGCAAGAGTTTATAAGTCTCCACACTCAGTTTTCTATCAATAATGACACCTAAAGCTTCCTCTGGTGTAAAAGGTTTGGTGACTGTCGAAACTTGTTTTAAAACCATTGACGCTCCCTTCGGTGACTCTAAACAAAGTTTTATTACTTTTTCTAAATCTTTTGAAGCTTTTGATGTTATCTTGCTTCCATCATCTGGGGAGACCGTAGAAGAAAAAGATTTTATCACTTTACTCTGAAGTTCGCCTTCTAATGACTTCATGATTCGTTTTCTGATTTTAAGGTCTTGTTTGTAGCTTATACTAGGATCTCTGGTTACTTGCGGAAGTTGTGAAGTATTACACTCTAAACTGGATCACAGATATCTCCATCAACGAAAGTAGCCTTTTCGCCACAACGTTTATTCCTTTACGAATCGTAGTCGACATACATTTCATTGCCTGGCTCAATCCTACACCCCAATCGTATCGATTTTGTCGACTGCTGCACATCCAGTACAAAAAAGAATCAGGTGATCTTATACCTTTCGAAAAACACATTTGTAGAAGAACAGATCAGAAGTTTGACACCGACCAAGAAAATATGCGACATGGTATCAATCCACTTCATGCGTGGATACGTGTTTTTGAGTTTCTGTTGCATCTTAGCTATAAAAATGATCCGGTGGTACAAAAATGGAGAATCAGTAAGGGTAGCCCTGAAAGCCAAATAGTTGAGTAACGAAAGAAACGCATTCAGACTGAAATGAAACCTAATGCCGGAACGACAAATGATGGCAATTCAGCCTGGAAAACAGTATCAGATAAATACCGTGGCACATTTACTGAGATTTTAGGTCTGGATGCATGGTTAGTCGACAGATTGCATATTATCCTTGTCACAAGATATTGTGACAAGGATACTTGTCACAA
This sequence comes from Tholera decimalis, assembly GCA_943138885.2. NCBI lineage: Eukaryota > Metazoa > Arthropoda > Insecta > Lepidoptera > Noctuidae > Tholera > Tholera decimalis. The sequence goes on from OW964571.2 coordinate 9,675,356, forward strand.
TATCTTGTGACTATCCTATAGACGCAAAAAAGTTTAGCAATTTTTGCCGCACGCTCGCAGAAAAGTACGTCCAATTGTATAATTGGCACCCGATGACTGTCACTATTCACAAAATCCTAGTGCATGGAGAAGAGATTATTGAATCCAGTTCACTTCCTGTCGGGATGCTCTCAGAGCAACCGGCCGAATCACGCAACAAATTCTGGCGGTCTGATAGGGAACGTCACTGCCGCAAAGTAAGCAAGATACAAACCATGGTCGACCTTTTTCACCGTGCATTAGAATCATCAGACCCATTGATTTCTATGTCACACCACATTTTACGTCGAAGTTCATACAAGCAGCTTTTGCAATTAGCAGGAGGCGAAGATGAAGATGAAGACTCATCATTGGATGGATCTGTATCATTGGATGATGATAATGCAGATGATGACGGCTGCACGTTAATATTAAGCAACGAAAGCGATTTGTATGAGTAGGCTATTTTTTGGATGTGGTTCCAAAATAAAAAGTGTATTAACCAATGATGTTTTAAAGTAGTTTAGTGTCAGTACCATAAAGAAATTTATTTATTATTTACAAAAAATATACCTATATTTGTTTGACCTTTAAGCGACAACCCTATTTCTTACCATTTGACCTTTGAACTAAATGGCACATAATTCCCAAAGGCCGCAATTGTGCAACGTGGTTTTTTTATCAATGATAGGCCTTATTACGAGGAATATTTCTATGCTAGTCACAAGTCGCACTTTTGAGTTTTTATGGAGAAAAAAATTAAAAACAAAAATATGAAAAAAATTAAATTACTTGGTATCTATAGGTGATTTTCTAAAAATAAAAACTAACAAACATGCGCCTAAAGTTTTTCCATTAGACTGTATTTATTTGAAAATATTATCTTGGTTGATTAAATTTACAGAAAATATTTAACATTTTTTTAGGTTAAAGTTCACGTAAGTTTTATTATTTTATATTAAAAAAAGTATATGAAGTAGACACCTGGGTGTTCTAGTCTTGCATTTTAAATGCATTTCTTAATCAGTTTACATAATAAACAGCATAGGGAATTTTTTTGGGTCCGATCAAACACTGTGCCGAGGTTTTAACACAAGCGTACCTACCGTATCATGATTCATGAACCGCCTATAACTACCTATTTCACTCGTGTCAATCACTTTCCTTTACTCTATTCACTTTATTTATTGATCCAGACATCTTTTTTTTTCGGGAGATATAAGGAAATACTTATCCATTAAAAAGAAACACATTATGTACATACCTACTAGTAAGTAAAATTATTTTAGTCTTAGGTACCTTTCAGAGTTTCCAGGTAATCTAAAGAAAGTTATCTCTGGATGCATTATTGACGAATTCATGCAACCAAAAACAGCACAATATATCCTACACGTCATATTAAATATGTACTTGAACTTGTTTATAGCGAAAAATCGCGCGGTTATTGTTAAAAAAACAACACACCGTCCGTTCGTCACTGCAGCACAGTCGCCGGTCGCGACTGTCTGCAAACCGAGCGCACACCGAGATCGAGGCGCGTAGGTATAGCTCGCGCTTCGTCCGTTTGTATGATGTTGGAATACTGTATACATAATATTACCGTGGTATGGATGTACAGACCTGTGAATGTATGGATGTTTGTTACTCTTTCTCGCAAAAACTACTGAACGGATCAGAATGAAATTTGATAAGTAGATAGTTAGTACGTTGTTAGATGTAGATAGGCTACTTTTTATTCCGAAATTCTCACGGCATCGGGATTTACGCGAGAAAATCCTTCCACGCGAACGGAATAGAAGCTAGTGTTATAAATACGAAAATTTGTGAAGATGGATGGATAAATGTTTGTTATTCTTTCACGCAAAAATAGCTAAATAACAACCTGGAAAGATACTTTTTATTTCAGAATTCCCATAAGATCATGATTTCCGCTGCAAAACCTCCCGATCAGTCGTGCTCATGATCGAGGTCAAAAATTTGCTCATAAAAAAAAGAATCACTAGGAAACGAAGATCAAGTCTCGCTGTATTTTTTTTTGCATACACTGTTATAAAAATACTCTTTATAGTCCATCCTAACCGATATACACAACGATTTACAAAGGAATACAATGGTTGGTCTTATCGCAAAAAGCGATCTTTTACACGCAACCTTTGTAAGTTTTTAAACTGACATTATTTAATTATCAAATAAAGTTCACCAACAGCTTCTGCATAGAAAATATTATAACACATATTGTGACAACCGTAACATTAACACACTTACTAACTAATGTTAGATTTTTTACAATCTTTTCAGAAATATTATATTTTTTGAATGCTCCTAACCAATTTTGTTTACAATTATTTTCTAACATTACCCAACGAGAAAACATTTTCTTAACAGAAACAGACATTTTCTTAAATCTATCAAATATCAAAGCTATCAAATATTTCCTAATATTTGTTAACATTTTTAACAGCAGTGTGGGAGCCATAGATTAAATAAACAAGCAGATATACCTCCGCCAGACGAAATTATATCGGAACCGTGTGTCTCCAGTTAGGCGCTGGGCGGGGCAACAACTACACATGCGGTTTAATAAAATTAATAGACACGTACTCGCGCAGAAGGCAGAACGTACTATACAATCAATAATAAACCTTATTTCATCAAACACAGCGTGTATGTACCATGCACCGTAGAACTTACCCACACAAAAACATCGGTCGCTATCGTTGTGCTGTGCAAAAGCAATTTATTTTACACTAGTACTCTCGCGGGGCTTCGCTCCCGTGGATTCTATCACGATAAAAACATAACTCTCCTTTTTTGCAGTCGGGTAAAAAGTAGCCTATAACCTTCCTCAAGCTTCAAGCTACTTCCATACCAAATTTCATCCAAATCCACCCAGTACTTTCGAAGATTAGCGCGTTCAAGCAAACAAACAAACAAACAAACAAACAAACAAACTAACAAACTTTTCCGCTTTATAATATTAGTATAGATATACGCTAGTGATTGACTAAATCGGAAAGTTATCGATTCTTCCATTTTGTATGCACTGTTGAGTGAGGCGCACACAGCTTGGATGTATGTTTGTAATGAAAGTCTATAGTCTAGTCTTATAGCCAACTAAAATGATATACTATATTGATAACTGAACTATCGCGTAACTATGCTAAAATGTATGAAAGGTGAATGATTGCTAGTGAGTACAACTGTGTATGAATCTTGAACGAGTACTGACGCGTAACAATATAATTTGTACGAATTGACGTAAAATTGCTGATCTTGCGTTGCGCGCCTATCATGTACGATGCGTGGCTGTGGCTCGTACATATTCCCGGGCGAGAGAAAGAGAAATGTGAATTTAAGAGATGTGAGTGAATGAAGATGAATTTACAATTGCTTAAATGCTAACTTATAAATTTCACCCATGTTTATAATTCATGACTTAAATATATGCTTAATAAATTGAATTCTAATCACTGTCACTGGACACTGGTTTGCTGAAAGTTGGTGGTGTCTTCTTGTGACGCTTTATGCTGCTGAATATGCTAGAGAAGTCTCTCAATTCAATGGCCTCTTCTCGTAGCTGATGTGCGTTTCTAGTGCGTGGCGTCGGGCCGACCAGGGTGGCAGGTTCTCTGCGTGACGTCACCGATTGTGGTTGCGTGCCGGAGTCCGACTGTAAGTTGGCGCTCCTCTCCCGGCGACGATAAAGGCACCGACAAAGATAAGATGCGAATGCTAATACAGCGCCCAACATCAACACGTAGATAACTGTGTATTGGTGTACATCATGGCTTGTTAATCCTGAGTTCAATGCATTTTCTGATTTTATTTGGTCAATCTGTTCCTTGATGTGCCGTAATGAAGCCTGATGGTCGGTGAGATTGACTTCCATTGGTGGCACCGACACGTTGTTGATGTGATTGATCGGTGCGATATCTTGAGTTTCCAAGTCAGATGCAGTTTTTATTTCTGAGTATCGTTTTTTATGTGAAAAAACAGTGAAGTCTTCGCCTTTGATGACGCAATCTGAGTCCAGTGCTATGACCCCGGCCTGTGTGACTTGAATTGCTGTAATCTGATGCTCACATATTACACGGAGTGCGCACTGGCCGCAACAATAATAGAGGTATGTATTTGTTTTCCATAACTCCATCCAATTATTACGACATGTTGAAATGTTTGTAAGGCAGGTGTTTGTGCTCTTATTTTTGATACACAGGCTATCTTCTGACTTGAACTGGAAAATAGGTTTGCGGGAGTGACAGAGACGACTAGATTCATCGTACTGGATACACTGTTGTATGTCTCTTTCCGTCATAGCCAGATATGTATCTTTGCGTAAATTAATTGCGATGTAATTTGATATCGGTACGACAGCGATTGTAGTGGTTCCACGTTGTTATGGTATTGAAATCAGCTGATAAGGGTCATAACTTTCTCTGCTAACAAGTGGTATTGTAATTTCAAATAAAAGGTACTGCTCTGTTACTCTTGCTTTGACCTTCAAAAGATGGTAAATTTTTGGTAGTTCAGTCTGTATGTTTTCTATCGGTAGGGATAGCTCTCGCGATAATTGCCCAGCGATAAAGTTGAGTTGATCTCGTGACTGCTTTGGCGAGAGTAAATGAACATTGAACATCCCATGATGAATATCTGTTATGGTGTCGATCATAGTGTCTTGTATCGACTTTAGCTTTGCCAGCATATTTGTTGCAATTATTGTGGAAAGTGCTAGCTCGTTCATTTTTTCTTGTTCTTGTAGATTTTTGTTCAAAGTATTGGTGGCCTTTGTTAGATTGTTCAGATATTGATTGATGACCTTATGTTGACGGTTCATCGAGTCTTCTGTTCGTTTGAGTAAGTTGTATTCGGCCTCCACTACTGAGGCCTGATTTTTCCACAAGAGTGCTAAGTGATTTTCGTTTTCCTTTATGAGTGATATGTCTTGTTTGTATTGATCGGCAAAACGCTGGTCTAGTACTCCAAATAAGCTGTTGGCAACATAGCCTACAAATTGCTGATTGAGTAACATTCCATTGTAATATTTGAGTTCGTCATGAGAGTGACGTAGTTGCAGGAGGATGATGTCACATAGTGCCTTGTTTGTTTCTGTTTCACACACGCCGTTTATTTGTTTTAGGTATTTCTCGAATGCTGCCGCTCCCTCCCAATACGGGTTCATGTCGTAATACACGATGAGTTTCCATTCGTCGCGAATAAACTGCATGCTTGATATTCGGTCAAAATAAAGTGCTTTATGTATTGCTGTCATCGTATATGGAGATACTGACTGCTCGTGACCATATACTGATACCATGAAGAAAAATAGTGTGATGAGAGTAGCCATGAAATTAGACCCCATTCGAGGTTTTCCTTTTGTTTTGTTGTCCTTTGTCTTGACATTCGGCTGATCTAAATCCCCGGTCTGATCTGAGGTTGAAATTGATTTAGGGTTAGAGACCAGCACAGATAATTTAATCACTGGGCGCTTGATGATTCCGTTTCTTGTTTTCAGGGTGACAACCCTGACCAGTCCATCGGAACCGGGATGTAGCTCGGTGACTCTGCCTAGAGCCCATCTTCCCGCGGGGAGGTTAGGCTCGTGAATGATAACAACGTCGTCAACTTTAACGTTTTCTTGAGGTCTGTGCCATTTGCTTCTAGTTGTAAGTTGGGCAAGGTATTCAGACTGCCACCTTTTCCAAATATCTCCGTACAGTTTCTGAGTTCTCGTCCACCTTGTTCTGTCATCTTGTTCGGTGTCCAAGATAGTTAGTAGAGGGCCGCTGCTCATAAAATGTGACGGTGTCAGATAATTTAAATCATCTGGATCTTCTGTGATTGCGCACAGCGGCCGACTGTTGAGACAAGCTTCGAGTTGGGCCAGTAAAGTACTGAATTCCTCGAACGTGAGTTTCTGCTCACCAACAACACGTCGAAGATGATGTTTCAGGCTTTTTACCGCCGGCTCCCATAGGCCTCCTGCGCTCGGCCAAGCGGGAGCGTTGAAATGCCACTGGATTCCCATCTCATTGATCTCTGTTTGGAATTCAACGTTGAATGTTTTGCGAAGTTCTGCTAGTTCTTGCTGCAGTGCTTTGTTAGCCCCTACGAAATTGGTGCCATTATCGCTGTATATGTGATGAGGTTTACCCCGACGTGAAGACATGCGTTTCAAGGCAGCCAAAAATGCTGTGGAACTCAAATCTGATACGAGTTCGAGGTGTACGGCTTTGGTCACCATGCACACGAACACCGCAATGTATCCCTTGCTCGTCTTGACACCTCGCCCTTTATTGAGTTTCACGTCAACGTATCCTGTGAAGTCTACGCCGGTGTGTTGGAAAGGACGCGAAGGATTGCTCCGAGGTTCAGGTAAGTCCCCCATCATTTGCTTTTGCTTGATCTCTTTATGCTTCTTACAGGTAGTGCATGCATGTAAACGCTTCTTTACAGCTCTGTTTCCACCTAATATCCAATAGCTCTGTCTGATATGTGCGTGTGTAATCCGAGCTCCCCCATGAAACGTGCGAAGGTGGGCTTGGTCGATAATTAGGTCGGTAATGTGACTGCTGTGTGGTATGATGAGAGGATGTTTCCTTTCTTCGTCAATGTTTGCATGCTTGAGTCTGCCTCCCACTCTCAAAAGTCCGTACTTGTCTAGAAATGGATTGAGGCTCAAAATCTTGCTCTTGCAGTGTACTTGTTGTTGTGATCGCAGCTTTCTAATTTCTTCCGAAAATTCCATTTCTTGAACATATTTGATGATCATCTGTTTTGCTGTTGCTAACTCGTTTGCATTCAAGTAAACAGAGCGCTCGCTGTGACGTCGTGTGATACGTAATACCCATGCAAGTACGCGCACGGCGCGTGTCATATTACTGTTTCTATGTAGTATGGTTTGTATGACATCATCGCTGTGAGGTTGGCGAATAGTGACGTTGCTTTGTTTTGATTTTCGCTCTTCTTGATCCGTGACGTAGACAGGCTTCTCTGATATTGATGACTCATCGAACCCAGGGAGAGATGGCGGTCCGCTCCACCACAGATGATGCTGATTCAGTTGTTGTACTGTGATGCCGCGACTGGCGCAATCAGCTGGGTTCTCAGCTGATTTAATGTAATGCCAATGTTTTGATGGGATCATTTCTCTGATTTGTTTGACTCTGTTCGCCACAAATGGTGTCCAACGGTTGATATCTCCTTGAATCCAACCCAGAACTGCAGTAGAGTCACTCCAACCGAATACTTTGATTTCGCGTCCGGCGAGGGCTTGTTAAACTTTTTTCATAAGTGTTGATAGCAAATGAGCTCCACACAGTTCTAGTCGTGGTAAAGTGAGCTTTTTGTTCTCGGGCACAAGTCTTGTTTTTGCGGCGACGAGAGTGATGTAGGTATCAAACTTACAGTACACGACGCATGCATATGCTTTTATTGACGCGTCGCAAAAGCCATGCAATTGAATGCTGTCCTGCTGCCCAATCTGATACCTTCTTGATATTTGGAAATTGCTGATGTTTTGAAGATCCGCTTTGATTTTCTCCCACTCGGTGCTAATTTCAGCCGGAAGTTGATCATCCCATTTAATATTAGAAAGCCAAACTTGCTTAAATAAAAGTTTCAATTTTGTTGTAACCGGAGCTAGCCAACCGAGCGGATCAAATATCTTTGAGATATCTGATAGTAGCGTACGTTTTGTTTGTTTATCAGCTGTTCCTGTTTTGCTTATTTTTAGCTCAAATGAGAATGTATCTTCAGTAGGATGCCATTTTAGTCCGAGCGTTTTTGTTGATTCGGCTTGCTTGAAGTCGAATAATGTTTGATTTAAGGATGCCCATGTTGAAGCCTCCTGACTGCGGTAACTGGATCAAATCGTTTTGAAGTTGTTTGGCTGACGATAGAGTGAAGCTTCCGCTTACGAGATCATCCATGTAAAACTCTTCTTGCAGAGCTGTTGCTGCTCTATTGTGCTGATACTTGTGGCCTTCGTCGGCTGCCAACTGCTTCAGAGTCATCATGGCTAAGAAGGGAGCTGCCTTCATGCCGTAAGTACTTGTTGTGAGCTGATATTCGTGTAACAATTGGTCAGGAGAACTTCTCCACAGTATCTTCTGATAATTCTGATGCTGAGTGCTGCAAAGTATCTGACGATACATTTTTTCTAGATCAGCCGTATACGCGAACTGACATGAGATCTTGCTGCAAATTTGGGCCACGCTTCATGAGATCATTCAACGTATAACCTGTGGAGGTTTTCGCCGATGCGTTGAATACTACCCTTAACGCAGTAGTTGTGGAATCGGCGCGCTGAACACAATGATGAGGTAAGTAGCAACCCGGTGTCGTATTACTAGTACACTCAACCATATGATTCAGTGTTTGATATTCATGCATAAAATAACTGTATGATTCTGCTAATTCTGGATTTCTGCCGAATTTTCTTTCAAGATCACAACATTGCAGTGGAATGTTTGCACGTTTCCGCATAAAATCCAACCTAAACGTGTTTGTTGTGCCACTGGCTGCGATGTTTCGTGCCTGATGATACCTTCTTGAATAATGTTTGAGTATACCTCTGCCCTTAGTAATATGTCTACAGGACGGCTTAAATGAAAATCTGGGTCAGCCAACTTGATGTTTTCTAAAAATGTCCATGATTCTGGCTTCGTGAATGACTTATTCGGCAAATTTTTAATTAAATTGCGCATAATGAATACATTGGTGTCAAATGTATAATCACTGTGAATGGCATTGCACGTGATTTGTATTGCACCTTTGCAATTGTTTTCTTTAGCTCCGACACCGAAAATGACACCCTTGCATCGGCCACGCGGTAATCGTAGCATTTGCGCTGCTTTTTCCGTAATCAAGGATACCTGTGAACCCTGATCTAGGAGTGCTCGCAAAGTTATCAGAGACCCATCAAATGCTTGTACTTTGATCAGTGCTGTAGTAAGCAGAACTTCTGATAAATCTTCTTGAGACACATGATTGCTGTTGTTGCTTGCCGTTTTCTTGCTGTCCGTGGCGGATGTATCTTGCTGCCCTGATTTGATGTTAAATGTCTGTCCACCCCCTTTGCCATAAGCGTCATGCAATAATGTGTTATGGTCTGAATTGCAGACACGGCATTTTTTTCTCGACAAACATTTATCGGTGTGTGCGTGGAGGCAATTTTTACATAAATTGTGTTTTGCAACTATTTTTCGCTTTGCATCCGGTTGTAATTCGAGGAATGATTTGCACGAAAACAATTTATGTGTTTGATTGCAATGTGGGCACTTTGATGTGTCCTCATTGTCTTTACTTAATGAATCTGATCTAGAATTATAATTCTTGTTATGATTTGCGCTGAATGCTTTATATGAAGAAAATTTCTTGTTTTTCTGCGTAGTTTCAGACTGAGCCGTTTTTGTTGTTTCTGACTTGCGGCTAAATGATTCCCAGGATACAAATTTGCTTTCCAGAAATTTGAGAAACTCTGCAAAGGTTGGTAATTCACGTGGATCGGCAAGTGACTCTGAGTAGTCGTTATGTGTTACTGGATCCAACTTTTGCAAAAGCAGATGTACCACGAAGGGTTCCCACGTGTTTACGCAGAGGTTTTTAATCGCGTTTATACATTCCTTGGTCGTGTCGTGGAGCTTCTTGACTGATGTTGCTGATAAATTTTGTGTGTTAGGTACACCGAGTAAGTAGTTAACATGTGAGCAAAAGATCAATCTTTTATTTTTGTATGTGTGATTAAGGATTTCCCAGGCTGTGTCGTAATTTTCCGAACTGATTGTCAGATGTTGAATGAGTTTCTCTGCTTCTCCTTTCACCTTGCTTTTCAGAAACTGCATTCTCTGTGCATTTGAAAGAGACGGATTAGAATGAATGGTCTCAGTAAACAAATTCTTAAATGAAGTCCAGTGCTGATAAGTGCCATGAAAGGCTGGAATTTCGGTAGTCGGCATCGTCTTTTCCCTGTATGAAACGGACCACATTTTAGAGTTGATGTCTGCTTTCATTTGGTTGTAAATGAGTTCACACGTATTATATGAGATCTCATATTGGACATCGGCTTCAATGGACAGACTGTCAATATCCCAATAAAGTAAATCAACTGCCTTCCACCGTGATTCTAATGCCTTTAAGGCGTCTTCAAACTGCCATTTTTCTTTTAGGAGATCCAAGTTGATATTTGATGCGGTTCTCTGGAATGCTTTGAAGTTACTCCTTTGCTTGCGTAACATCTCGTTTGTTCTGCTGTCAGTCGCAGTTTCCGTTATCTCTGGCACCTTTATAGTACAGGGAGATGGGTAACCACGATCAGCTCTGCCTGCGTCAGTTTGCTCTTGAGTGAATGTTGGCTCCAATACATTCGAGGTTGACGGTGAATACCCGAATGTTAAGGTTGGCGCTTTTAGCGCAGGCGAGGCTGATTTTTGATCTTGATTTATATGCTTGACAAAGAATTCCCTAGTGCTATTGTAAAACTGTCTTGTCTGCCCATAGGAATCCTTCGTAAAATATTGATGAGAATGATCTTCACGCTCCTGAATCTTCTCGTGATTGGTTTGAAACTCGGCCCAGTACCTGTCCAGAAGATCTATCTTCTTTTGAACCGCTTCGGGTGTCTTACGGGCTGGGCCATCTTTTTTGAAGTTGGTAAGAAGTTGGTTCATGGCTTGCATGATTTGATATTGAGTATCAATAACTCCCTCCATATTTAAAAGTGAATGTATAAATACTTCGAGTCACCAAATCTGTGAATGCTGCTGCTGATGTGCTTCGGTGATCTCTTGTATTTTCTGCTGGTTACTGATGATATCAGTGGTCCGTGCCCTCCGTACGGTTGATGCGTCTCTTCAATCGGGCTAGCTGTGTCTGACTCTTGAACGCCAACCCAACCGCTTCGCCGCTCCGCAACAAAGAAATACGGACTACTTACCACCTTGAGGCTGAAGGACCATAAAGATGTATGCGCTGTTGAGTGAGGCGCACACAGCTTGGATGTATGTTTGTAATGAAAGTCACTGATAGCCAACTAAAATGATATACTATATTGATAACTGAACTATCGCGTAACTATGCTAAAATGCATGAAAGGTGAATGATTGCTAGTGAGTACAACTGTGTATGAATCTTGAACGAGTACTGACGCGTAACAATATAATTTGTACGAATTGACGTAAAATTGCTGATCTTGCGTTGCGCGCCTATCATGTACGATGCGTGGCTGTGGCTCGTACACATTTATTATTGTATAATTTTTTTTTGGGCACCTGAAAATGAACCAAATAAAAATGGCATGTCCAGAAAATATTATAATAACAATAAACATATTATTAAGAACATAACATTACATAATTATTATTAAGTACTCTTTAATTTTAAGTTTACTCATTGACCTGTAAAGTGGAGGTATTTGTGTAGCACTTGACACTGATATTACTGGGGTGACATTTTTGTCAAATAATGTAATCTCAAATTCATATATTTTTCCTTGACTGCTTTGGTAAGAAATATAATGTGATTATTCATCGGGGACTGCTCAAACTGGTGAAACTTAATATTATTAAAGACATCTAATCCTATGAAATGTGGCAAAACCTTTGACATGAGTTCCTGTTTGACATTTTTAGTTTTAATTGTGAATTTATCATCCGTAAGACAAGCTGTTTTTATGATCATTTCCATTCTTTTACAAATCATAACGACATCAGGAGATAGGTACATAAGTCCACCTTTGTCCTTATACTTTATAAAATTATATGCTTCGTCATATTTGTCGGCAAGTAGCGCACCAGTGCATGTCTCATATTTTACAGTTTTTATTAAACCATGCACAACAAATCCCGCAATGTAAGAAATGGCCTGCGAGCCAAAATCCGACAAGTCTTGGACGGGCGTAAAATAAATTGTTTATTCTTTTTTACTTTTTTGTACACTTGACTTTTCATCGTATTTTTCTTTCTGTCATCTCATGTAAAATAAAAGTTAAACATATTTTCTTAGAGGTTTCCGTATGCTATAAAAATCTTTTTACCAAAAAATTAAACAGACTCCCAAAAAACACTGCAAAGTGAAAAATAACTTTAATTTCGGTAGTCGATGTCTTTAGTTTTGTATTTTCGTTTTTGGCACCGACTTCCGAATTATTTTTTATTTTTACTTTCCAGTGATTTTTGGGAGTCGGTTTAATTTTTTGGTAAAAAGTTTTTATTTTACTCTTTTTAGTTGGTCGATTTTTTATTTTCCTAGTTACAAGAGCCTAAATGTCAACAACTTATATTCATTTACAAAATATTGCTTTTCCCAATGTTGGGCCGTTATTTGTTGAGGAGTTCTCCTGGTACTTCACCATCAGCTTCACTTCACTATATGCATTGTGACGAGCATATTGTGCTTAATAACCACATTCAAGTAATCGAAGCGGAACACATGAAATACTTATTATTCCTACTTATATATTGAGCAGTTCCAGTGGCCATCAGTGGTCTTCATCATCAGGTCCACTTCACAAATGGTGCTTTTCGAATGCAACTACACAAATTACTATAAAAAATACTCAAATCACTATAGGTGTGCCTATACTATTTGAAGAGTTCCCTTGATTTCTCCAGGATCCCATCATCAGATCCTGACTTGGTGACAATGAGACCAATTTCGAACCGATTTGGAAAATTCTTTTTTATTTGAAAGGATTTTTTTTTAACAAAAAAAGAATTTTCCATTTCGGTTCAGCCGTCTCCGAGTAATCGGTGATCATACATAAAAAAAAATATACGCGTCGAATTGATAACCTCCTCCTTTTCTTGTCATCGTTTGAAAAACCCCTAAACTATAATAGCAATATTTCATTCGTCAATCGACATTGCTATCGATAGCCTACGCTAGTGGATCTGCACAAGCACATCACTAATTCATCGCAAGAAGTGGCGGCCTCACTACGCGATGAATCCGCGTAATACAGTATCGTATGTTATTTTTACATTGCTTGTCCAGTTACTTAGTGACGAACTCAGGTAGTGGTTAAGGAGCAATGTATTTACAGCAAAAGTAGTACAGTCGCTCTTGTTTGGTATTTTGAAATAAAACCACGAACTGATTGTTACACAAACACTATACACTACTAATTTTTAATTAGTACAAATACTTAAAGGGCTTATTAGAAAAGGTCTTGTTATTATATATGTAAAGTCTTACTATATAATATTGATAAATAGCAAAGTTATTAGCGTTTGTTTATATCCCAAAATGTCACTCAATTTACGGACATATTGTACAGGCCATTCATGTATTCATTAATCGTGATGTCGCGGTCACGCGGTCTCGCTCAAACTTGCCCCGCCTCTAACAGCTGTTATCGTAATTGTAGGTAGCTTAGACGCATCTTTAAGCTTTACGAATTAAAAAAAAAGTAAAATAAAAGGTTCACGAAAAATAATAGGCACTTATTAAATTCAAACTTTACCTACATACTTTAATTGGGCCATTTGCTTGTGTTGTTCAGTATCCAACTGCAGAACTCCATCCTTGGTTCATTATCCACAGTAGTCAATTCTTGACCCTTTCTTTAGTGGTATGGGTGAAATCCAGACGAACTAATGATCGTCTATGCACAGTACTGGCTGATATTAAAATGACGAGCTGCGTCATTCGTACTTCGCCGGGGATCTTCAAAGTAGTCCACTACATCGTCGTAAAGGTTTTGGGCCGGTCTTCCATGTCCTTGGCGATGGGCCGTTGCGCGGAATGATCAGTGGTCGAGTAAACGTTGGTAAACATTTACCACAGTCCGAACCTTTGGCTAGCGAGCATTTGGGTACTCTTCCCTGTACATACGAACAGCGGCCACCAGACCAAAAGTACACACGCAACATAGCCACGTACTCCCGAGATGAAAACTGGTAAGCCATCACGACAGTAAAAACGTAACAACTTATGTTTAAAAAGCACGCGCACACTTCCGCTAACAAATTGACACTGTTTGTTCATTCACTCGTTGTAAAAAGGACCGCTGGCCAGAGGGGGCGTGGCTTGAGCTTAGACGCGAGTTTGCCGGGATTTATGAATGACGATCTAACTGGACTAGCACTGCGCGTAGTATTTTCTAGTAGCAATTGTTATGAATGATTGATTCAATTATGAGTTTACCAGTTATGACAAATTTTCGTAGACAATTTTGGGGTTTCGTTTTTTTTACTTTTGACTACATAAATATGATCAGTAAAGGGTACGGATAGAGCCCCATTTTTTTTTGTACTAATTAAAAATTAGTAGGTATAATGAGATAAGCACTTTAATAACACTGTTTACATAGGTTGCAGACTTTTGTATTAGGTTTAGACAATTAAATTGATGATATTTAAGTAAGAGGTAAGCGTGCTGCTTTGAGACACAGACGGAAGAGAGCTAGATTATGTAAGAGTGAGACAACAATACAGTAGTAGGAATAGTTACTAAACAGCTCTGATATTTGAAAACAAAAAAACTTTTTACCAAAAAATTAAACCGACTCCCAAAAAACACTGCAAAGTGAAAAATAACTTTAATTTCGGTAGTCGGTGTCTTTAGTTTTGTTTTTTCGTTTTTGGCACCGACTTCCGAAATTAAAGTTATTTTTCACTTTGCAGTGTTTTTTGGGAGTCGGTTTAATTTTTTGGTAAAAAGTTTTTATTTCACTCTTTTTAGTTGGATGATTTTTAATTTACCTAGTTACAAGAGCCTAAATGTCAACTACTTATAACCTTTTACAAAATATTGCTTTTCCCAATGCTGGGCCGTTAATTGTTGAGGAGTTCTCCTGGTACTTCACCATCAGCTCTACATCACCATATGCATTGTGACGAGCATAAAGTGCTTAACATCCATATTCAGGTAATCGAATCGCAATCCACTCAATACTTATTATTGAGTAGTTTCGGCGGCCATCTGTGGTCTTCATCATCAGTTCCACTTCCCCAAATGGTACTTTTTGATAGCAACTGCACAAGTTACTATAAGAAATACCCAAAACGCCATAGGTGTGCCTATAATATTTGAAGAGTTCCCTCGATTTCTCCAGGATCCCATCATCAAATCATGACTTTGGTGATAATGGTACCAATTTCGACGTATACCCATTCGAACAAAAAAAGAATTTTCCAAATCGGTACAGCCGTCTTCGAGTACTCGATGATCATACATTAAAAAAAAAAAAAAAAAAAAAATATACGCGTCGAATTGTTAACCTCCTCTTTTTGTCGTCGGTTGAAAATAACATAGTAAAAGCAAGAAATATTTTACGATTTATTGTTTTTCATGATTTTAAAGACAAATATTGTAAAATACTTGTACTTACATATGGTAAGTGATTCCATGATTCACAAAGTTTTGATTTTGGCTTCGGTTTTTACAAGATACCGCAGAACAACTCGGCATTCTTATATGTTATAACGATCGCCGTCGAAAACGCACTAGTTCGCGGAGACGGCCACTTGCCTGTGACATGAGCCCTGTGGCCATGTCGCGCGGACACCGTTAAGCCCCCTTACCACTTCTCCTGTACTTTTTAGGGTTCCGTGGCCGAATGGCAAAAAACGGAACGCTTATAGTTTCGACATGTCTGTCCGTCTGTCTGTCTGTCCGTCCGTCCGTATGTCACAGCCATTTTATTCCGAAACTATTAGGACTATACATGTAAAACTTGGTAGGTAGATGTATTCTGTGAACCGCTTTCCGATTTTAAGAGAAAATTTAAAAAATATTTAAAATAAAGGGGCCTCCCCATACATGGAACTGAAACTGAAAATATTTTTTTTCATGAAATTTATACGTGTGTGCTATCTATCGACAGGTCTTTAAAAATGACATTATGGTTTCTTAAATGACTTTTTCATAAAAATAATCGTTTAACCCCTTACCGCATAGCTACCCAAATATGGGTACTTATTATAAAACGTTCAGAAAAAATAAAAATATTTTATTTTGCCCTTTACCGCATAGCAAGACAGATCCGGCAACGTCCAAGCTTTAATAAAATTACATGTGCTGTCATCTAGTGTACCGCATAACAAAACTATTACCTGCCAAATCCAGCCGGTGGCAGTTAAAATTTTCGTTAGTGTGTGTTCAGTTTTGTAAATTCATTTTGCGATCGTTTGTCAATTTTTTGTTCGATCTTCATATTGTGGTGCTAAGAAGACTTATCAAAGGTCTCAAAATACTGAAAACATGTAAGTAAACAGTAATATTTTTGCGACAATCAAGCCAAACCTTAGCATGACAAATATGGAATATTATGCAGTAACGTGAAAAATTATTTTCCATATTTGGCATTGTATGCAATAGTAGTTATTTTTGCATTCAGCCAGATGTGGCAATTTATGCAATGAAGGATTATTTGATATTTTTTTCAGAAAAATGGATCCAGTATGATTCTATGGTCTTGGTATACCAAATGAAAGCGAAGATGATGAGGATGAACTAGCGGGGAATGGTCCGGATGATTCTACGAGACGAAGAAACATTATTATTTATCCTTCTGATTCTGATGAGAATTCTTCATCAGATGACGGTGAGCAGGCCTCTGTTGATCCGTTAGCTGCTGGTTTGTCGCGTTCGGGGATACGGTGTCTGGCTGCTCGGGTAAATCCTACATCAAATGTGAGAAATGTAACATACACCTTTGTCTAAATAAAGATAGGAATTGCTTAAATTGTTTCATCTTACGTAAGGTGAAATAATGAGACTGAATCTACGCTGCGCCACTGGAGAATTGTTAGCATGTTAGTATACCTACTAACATGCTAACAATTCTCCATTGGCGCAGCGTAGATTTTACACTTAGGTGTAAAATGTGATGTTCCTAAATGCAACTAATCTCATTAAATTTATCTTATTTTTTCATTCTGAGTTTTATTTTCTAAACCTTATTTTGTGCTGAGGATTGACTCAAAATTGCCTTTATAGCATGCAATGCCAATTATGACAATTAGTTTCAGTCGCCTTTACTGCAATGCATATTATGCCAAATATGTCAAATTAATTTTAGTTGCTTGTACCGCATATTATGCCATTTATGGGAAATTAAAGTTTTTTATCATATTTTGAAAACTATTCGGATTTTGGGAAACTGCTTGAACTAACTTAATAGTACATGTTAAGGCCTACCAAATATATTTTTTCCGGAAAAAATAAAAATCACATGCGGTAAGGGGTTAAAAGATATACTCTTCCAAAGTGGTAAAATGTGTGTCCCCCCCTCTAACTTCTATAATAATGAAGTGAAAAATCTCGAAAAACCATATGTTGTAGATCTTAATGTAAACTTTCAACCAAAATTAGTTTGAATGAGATCGAGTCAGCAGTTTTTGAGATATAGTATATTTTCTAAAACCGCAAATATAACTTTGTAATTCATACAAATACTATGAAAAACAAAGTTATTTGGCGTAGTTGTAAAAATTGTAAATAAGCTAGTTTTAAGAAATTTGTAAGGTTTTTTGTTTTTTTTTTCAAATAAATATATTAAGTATATTATATTTATTATAGTTATTACGGAACCCTTCATGGGCGAGTCCGACTCGCACTTGGCCAATTTTTATTTCTATGGTGGGAGCACTATACTAATTACTAACCTGTACATTTATAGTGCAAGCCGAGCGATGGCAGACAAGTTGTAAACTTTTAATTTTATGTGAGTTACATACAGAGTAAATTAATTTTATTCATTTATAATTATCGTAATTGTCACGTACATCAGACCAGTTACCTTTTTTTTTTAGTAAATACAAAATGTGTGTGATGTGGCAGTGCATTTCTAATAAATGAATAAAACAATTATTACCTTCATGGCTTATATTGACCAGCAAAAACATCAAATAAATTAATAGTTTAAAAACCTAAAACACGGTTTGGTCGGATTTTTTTCATTATCCCCGTTTAGCGTGAAATAAACAGAACACATTATTAAGACGAATGTAATGAGCACAAACTCTATATGTTTACTAGTAGGCAATCCAAGGTTTCATCAGCCACCTTCCAATTTCATAATCGCACCAGCTCGATGGTGCCATAATATTGTATTGTCATCTAATCTACATATAATTGCCAAGTTTCATGATGCACTGACGCACTTCTAATTGTTGTACACAATTAGAAGTGCGTGTAATTCAGATTCTTAGATTTTATTACCTAGTTTGTTACTTCTCGACCTAATAAAAGCGTGTTAAAAACATAAATTATCGGTCCTAAAATATAACGTCGATAAAGTCTACTTAACAATAAGTATCTCTATCTCTCGACATCCTATCTCCCAGTAATAACGTTACAAGGGACGAGACCCTTGGAACAAAAAGGGCCACCTTTTACCAACCCCACACAATTACAGGCTTATTTAATATAGGACCTATTTACTACAAAAGGTTCTTCTAAATAGCTTTAAATAAGATTTTATAGGTATAGATATTTAAAGTGGTTGCGGTTTGAATAATTAGGGAATTTAGGGGACAGTGTAATGTATCAAAATTGGTAATGCTATAAAATCTCTAGGCTATGGCAAAATTTCAAATTAAGGCAAGAGAGAAAAATATTAATTATAATAATAATTAAAAAATCAGTCTCACTAATGCGCAGAATTCGAGGGAGTGGCAACGGAATCCTAAGGATGATTGCACATAGACCAGAGTCGGCAGTTGTGGGGAGGCTAATCAGGCTTCATGTGTCCTGATGACATCATAGATTTATATACTTTTTATAAATTTAATTTAATTTTTTTTGCCATCAATTTAAATATAAAATAATTTAATTTCAATTCAATTTTATTTTAATTTATTAAATTCTGAGTATGTGTTTTGATTTAATTAATGCTGAAAATAGTACTAAGAGTTAATTTGGAACTAACAAAATATAGATGATGATATCTGAAATAAACGTTTTTTTATTTTATTTATTATTTATTATAATTAATGTTTTTCACATAATGTATAGTATACATAGCCCTTTAAGCAACAATCTATTCACCAAGCATGGAAACAGCACCGTTATAGGTATCCCCAAACCAGACAAGCGCAAGTCTGCCCTAACTAAGTACCATCCTATTAGTCTACTCCATGTTTTTGGTAAAATCTATGAAAGTCTTATTTATTTAGTATATCCCACTCTATCCCCTGGCCTTCATGGTCCATTTCGTTTAAAGTTTACACCGTCTTATATGGGCTATGAACAGAGATATAAAATTCTTGAGATATAAAGGTCCTTATCTTGGTATTGTTCGTCAAATCGTTAAGCTCCTTGTTCTAAGTTGAGCTATACGTCATTTGACAAATGCTTGCACTGTATGGACTGTATGGATTGTATGGACTTTAAAAGATACGGACCCCTGAGTTTGTTTCGGTGTTTCTTCTCAGGGTAGTCAGTTAGGAAACACCGGCCTCATCTAGTTAATATTTATGAAAAAAAAATGACGTGTTAAAGTGTTATTTAATTACCAATTTGCAAAATAAAGATCATTTATCATTTGCTTTTTTTTGCCTACCAATATACAGGTTGCCTAGTTTGGGAGACAGCAAACAGGCTATGGTATAATGGTTAAATTACGTTCACGTTACGTTCGCATGGGAGGGTTTCCCGCGTATATCCGGATCCTGTGGGAATTCCGGGAAAAAAGTAGCCTATTTGTTATTCCAGGATGTCAACTATCTACTAACCTTTCATTCAGATCCGTTCAGTAGTTCTCAAACAAGGTTTTTCTAACATAATTCCCGACCCCGTGGGAATTTCGCAAAATCCGGTCTTAGCGAGCACGTAAGTCCTAAAAGGAAAATTTGAGACCCCTAGCACTTGTAGTTTCTGAGAATTTGTAATGTCATCAGTCAATTTTCAGACCTTTCGCTTTTATATAGTTATATAGATTCACAAAATGAATATCATTTACAACTGATGTGAATTTGATTAGGAGAAGTGCTTTGATAGATCGTCTGAGGCAATAATGACTTACTCTTTTCTTTATATGAAATAATTATACTTCACGACTTATTCTGATACCTACCAAATCCTTTATTTTCTTTGCGGGTGACAAGTTTTTGACATGCACCTAACGTTCTGCCGCAGCGTCATATTTATTACGCTTGTTACAACACGAGGTAATATCTGGAGAGTTGTTAAATCCTGTCTCTACATGCACATAACATATTGTTACGCCAGTCGCTTAGCAAAGTACGTCGAGAAACTTCGACAGAAATCTAGAATGTTCGAGACACTAACGCAACCTGGCGGCGAGTAGCAGTACTGAGTATATCGAGAAAGTTTGACTGACTTCTAATACATTCGAGACACTAACGCCATCTAGCGGCGAGTAGCAGTACTGAGTGTCTCGAGTAGCTTCTGGAATATTCTTGGCAATATAGGCAGTGAGTCGATTTTACAAGAATGTTCCAGAACACATAGACTGGGGTATAAATAGATCGCGATATAATCGAAACTCTACAAGTGAATTTCAGTGCGATTTAAGTGTTAAGTGACAAGTTTTGTAGTGTGGATAATTGTGTTAATTTTTATTTTGTGTTCATTTAATTAAAGTGTTTCAGTCTTTTGGGCACATTACCAGTGGACAGCGATGCGCACGAATTTCTGGATGCCATATTTTAGTTTATTTTTAGATGTATATATGTAGTTTAGGGTTTTTTATTTAAGTCTATAAAGTGTAAAAAATTTATGTTAAAAATTAATAAAGACCCTCAACACTCCAATCAATTAACTGATATAGCATGATTAAAGTGTTAATTTTTGTTGAATTGGCGTTAATTATTTCTATCCCGAACCCCAGCTCGTAACAATATACTTGATTGCCCAACTAACTACTAGACTAAACCGTGTCAAAGACACGCTCCACATCGCACCACGACAGCCCAACAACATATCATTACTATGTATAGGCACTGTAGCGTAAAACCGCTACGGTTAAAACTTCCTCCAATCCTAATCCAAACTTTTCAATAAAAAATTTTTTCTTCATAGCTGTTATTCACATTTGAACCAGGAATCGTAAAAAAATCGTCGGTTGTTTGCCTTTTGACGGCGTCATTACATTTTTGGGACCCGATAAGTGATGGTCGACCTTATTTTTTGTGATTAATATCGAAATTATGAAGTGAAAGTTTTTTTTCTGTTGGTGTAAACCCAATAAAAAATATAAAGTGTCCTAGCAAAAGTATAGTCTGTGTGTGATTTTCTGGTTAATTTGGTATGTATTGTCGTCTTTTTTCTTTTCGATCCATTTCGCACTAGTTTCATAATTAATCAAAGATTCAGCTTGCATCGGTGGTCTGAAGTTTCTTTTTTGTTTAGATCCCGTTTCAAGCCAATTTTTGGCTCCACCCTACGGGCAAGCGACGTCGGTTATCGACGACGGAGGTCGGGGCGCTCTCGCCCGATATCCGAGCACATCCTGTGCCTGAGACGTCCATCTCAAAGGC
The DNA here is from genome assembly GCA_943138885.2 of Tholera decimalis. Taxonomy (NCBI): domain Eukaryota; kingdom Metazoa; phylum Arthropoda; class Insecta; order Lepidoptera; family Noctuidae; genus Tholera; species Tholera decimalis. Next base: position 9,696,817 of record OW964571.2, read on the forward strand.
CTGAAGCGAGTACGAGGTAGATGCGGACTCCGCAGCGCAGTGGCTCCGTGATTTCTACGTTACTTCCCACAGTCGTGTTCAGCCGTCCAGGAATTACCGAGTTTTCGCAGCAAGAGTTCTATTTTAAATAGTGCACCTAATTTGTATATTTCTAATCTAAAAATTCTCACGTCAAAAACTCTTTCTAACCTAAGGCCTATCAAGACGCGTTGGATGCTCTTAGTGTTTTTGTAACTAAAATTACTAATATTGCGTATTCGCCTAGCTATAACCGATTGCAATCGATTTTTTTGTTAGGTAAGTTAAAAATATTTGCATAATACTTTCGATAACATTCTTTTCTTTCCGCTAAGTTAACCCACGCCATCACTGAAAGGTTCCCAATAATAACTAATATTTAACTTTTTTATATTTTTTAATTAAGTACTTGTTTTCTATCTTCTTCCTTTTAATCAAAATTAAACGTTTTAAGTAGCGGTTTGTGTTTTACTGTGCACTTAATTTTATTTACGCTACAATATGGCGCCCGAATTAAAGTAAGTTTGCATATTAATTATTACTAAAATACCTATTTTTTTTTTTTGTTATCTCGTGTGTGGTTGCTCTTGAGAGCAATCTTTAATTTTCATCTTTCTTATTGTGAGTTTCAGGTTTTAGAATTGGTCAGATACCCGTATGGAAGTTAAAAGGATTACCTGTCTTGAATGTTTTCCCGATTCATACGACTGGACTACGGAATTGCTAACTGAATTTATGTTCTTTGCTTAATTGTGTGATGTTTGTGAAATTCAATTTTAAAGATTAACTTTGTAACTATACCCAATTTCCAATTCTTTTATTTTCTCCCAAAATATTCGTATCTATCCCGAGTTTTATTTTATCCCAGTAGGTAGCGGTAGTTAGTTTCCCGTAGAGTGTGTTTGATGTGTGGATGGTTAGGCATCGTGACCAAAGGTAAGCTTTTTGAATGGTCGTGTGCTAGTGTCTACCTTTTTTATTTTTTAGCCCGACTGTTTGCTTTTCTGCTATTTGCTAGTATCTGTTTTTGTTGGATTCTTAGCCCAGCGGATTCCTTTGACGTTCATTTTGTTGTCTTCTTCCCGTATCGATATTACGGCACGATATCTAACGATTTCCTGCTAAGTCCCGCTCTTTTTCATTTAATCTATTTCTATTTTGTGTTTAAAAATGTCTGAAGAAGGTTCTATCGGTGAGACTCCTTTACGCGAAAGTATTATTATTTCTAGACCTCCTCCCATTCCACCTAGGCCCACTCCGGGTACTAGTCGTTCTAACTTACCTTCTCCTATGAAATCCGAGGACTGTCCCGGTTACCTTCTAAAACGACTTTCGCTAAGAAAATGGAACATAAATTATACTGGAGATACCAGTGTTCGAAATTTTTTTACCAGTATCGAAGAAGAGAAGGATTCAGACGACATAACTGACAGATATCTGCTTAAACGCTTCCACGAAGTGTTATCCGGTCGCGCCTTGAATTATTATAGGTCAATCCGTCGACCTGATATGACTTACCCCGAATTAAAAGAAAATTTCTTCAATACATTCGGAGAAATTGATTTAGAGTTTAAAACCGGTCAACAAGTTAGAAATACAAAACAGAAATCAGATCAACCTGTTTTACATTTTGTGCATCAGATTTCTCAATTGAATGATACATTACGTAAACCAGTCGATAAATCTGAACTATTAGAAATTATCACTCACAACATGCATCCTAGATATTTTCCATGCTTATCGATACATAAATTTACTGACTTAGATGCGCTCATTGACACTGCATCGCATTTTGAAAGTTTTTTGCCCAAATCTACAAAATTAGTTTCAAGCGCAACAAATCAATCACAAATCTGTCCAAAATGCAATAAAACGGGACACCCCTATCGTACTTGCCCTGATTTCCCTGGTATGCTGTGTTTTAAATGCCGCACACCTGGTTTTATAACTCGTGATTGCCCAAAATGCAATCCAAAAAATGTTTAGCCCACCGGCGACACGCATTACTCCGTACAGTGTCACCGGTGATAGCGTCCGATTCGTCTGATAACCGTCCTTTCATCGAGATCATATTGTGTAACCGGGTCGTTAAAGCCCTACTTGACTCTGGTGCACAAATGTCCCTTATTAGTGATTGTTTAACCCAACAACTGGGTATTTCTTTAAAATCAAACGTTCAGTGCCCACGTGATATTTCCGCTAATAACTCTCCTATTGATATTTTAGGAACTATCTTTCTCCCAGTTAAGTTTAATGGTACGACTTTTGTCCACGAATTTTTAGTAGCACGTTCTATGTCTTCTTCAGTTATTTTAGGTATCGAATTTTGGAATAAGTTCGGTTTGACTTCAGTTTTTAGTCAAGCTTTTAACAAAAATATCAAAGGTAATATGTACCTTCCTCCCGACTCTAATTCCCTACCTCCTGACTCACATACCCTTCCTTCTGACTCTCAATCCCTTCCTCAGATTAATTGCATTAGCGAGGTTCGATACATTTACCCTCGTAACGTTTTATTACCAGACCAAGAGCTAAAGTTACAACGGGTCATTGAGGAATTCGATGTCATTTCATCCGATAAAGTTGGCCTTGGTAAGACTACTTGGCTATCACACAAAATAAACACTACTGGACCACCAATTAGACAACGGTTTTACCCTCTTTCACCTGTTAAGTTAAAGTTGCTCAATGAGGAAATCGATAAGATGCTGGAGATGGGTGTCATTCGTCCCTCACGTTCTCCATGGGCCAGTCCTGTTGTGATGGTTACCAAAAAGGACGGTTCTGTACGTTTTTGCGTTGATAGTAGGAAATTGAATAGCGTTACTACTAGAGATTCTTATCCGCTCCCCCGTATTCACGATATTCTTGACAACCTTCGAGGTGCAAGGTATATAAGTTCTCTTGATTTTAGGAGTGCATTTTGGCAGATTCCTCTCGCTGATGATGAGAGTTGTGAAAGAACCGCTTTCATAGTTCCACAACGAGGTTTATTTGAGTTCGTCAGAATGCCATTTGGTCTCACGAATGCAGCTTCCGAGATGCAGCGCCTTACTGATATGATCGTCAATTTTGAATTCACTTCGACCAGTGATAATTGCGTTTTCGGTTACGTCGATGATCTAATCATAATATATATATAAAGTCTTTTGAAGACTTTGATAGTCACCTCTCGCTCCTTAGAAAAGTACTAGACCGTCTCAAGGAGGCCGGTTTAACTATTAACCTAAAAAAATGCGAGTTCTGTAAAAGCGAATTGAAATATTTGGGTTATATCATTAACGAAAAGGGTTTACAAACTGATCCCAGCAAGCTCGATGCTATTAGGGATTATCCCGTTCCTACTACAGCTAAGTCACTACGTGGTTTTATTGGGTTATGCTCATATTATAGGCGTTTTGTTGATGGTTTTTCTTCTATAATAGCTCCACTCACTGCCCTTATAGGAAAAAAGAAGGGTCGTGACCCTATAAGTTGGGATGATGCCGCCGATCAAGCATTCCTAAAATTAAAGGATGCGCTCATCAATACTCCCGTTATGGCTTGTCCAGATTTCTCGAAGCCCTTCATTTTGCAATGTGATGCGTCAGCTGTTGGTCTTGGTTCAGTTCTTTCTCAAAAGTTCGATGGTGTTGAACATCCTATCGCTTATTATTCACGCTTATTCTCAAAAGCAGAACGCAATTATAGTACAACTGAACGTGAACTTTTATCCGTTCTTGATTCCATTAAGCATTTTCGCTGTTATTTAGATGGAATGAAGTTTTCTGTTATAACCGATCATATGGCCTTGAAATGGCTCCTCACACTATGTAATCCCTCAGGGCGTTTGGCGCGATGGGCTACTGTGATTTCCCAATACACGTTTGATATCATTCATCGCAAAGGGTCGCAACACGTCGTTCCAGACGCTTTATCTAGAATGTACGCGAGTCCGGTTACATTCGATCAAGGACCTGACCATACCAATGATAGATGGTATAAAAAGGTGTATTTAGGGGCTCGTGACTCCCCTCAAACGTTTCCAGCTTACGCCATTCGGAACGGTGTTCTGTTAAGACGCATGGCAATCACTAACCCATTGTGTTCTGATCCTTGGCGCGTAGTTTTACCCGTTGAAAAAGTTAAATCCGCTATATGGGAAGCTCATAATAATCCTCTCTCTATACATCCTGGAGTTTCAAAGACTTATTTTAAGCTCAAGGATAACTTTTACTGGCCAAATATGTTTCGAGATGTTTCTGAGACTTTAAGGCAATGTGAGGTTTGTAAAGCTTATAAGATCGCGAATTCCCAACCACGTGGTCATATGTGTTATCCAAAGGAAGTTTCTTTACCTTTACAAATGATTTCTATCGACGTTATTGGACCGCTTCCAATCGCTTATTATGGGTTCAAATACATTTTATCTATGGTCGATGTTTTTTCTAAATATGTTTGGTTAGTGCCCCTTAAAAGGATTGACGCCAATTCAGTTATAAAAGCTTTGGAATCTGAAATATTTTTTAACTTCGGAGTTCCACGGTCTATTCTCTGTGATAATGCTACCGTTTTTCGTAGTAATCAGTTTTTAAACTTTCTTAGATCGTTTCGCATTGAATCCCCTACATATACCCCTTATTACACTCCACAAGCAAACACCGTAGAACGTTATAACCAAAGTGTCGTTACTTGTTTGAGCATATTGGTTGGCGAGAACCAAAGGAATTGGGCTAAATTGTTACCCAAGGTCAAACTTTACCTCAATTCATGTATTAATTTAGCCACAGGGTTTACGCCAAACTTTCTCATATTCGGTAGAGAAGTCTGTATGGATTCATCGCGTGCGAATAACCAGACTCTAAGCACTAATTTAGCTGAAAGTCGGGAACAACACGCGAGTAATCTGACTTCGCTCGCCGAGATTTACGCAAAAGTAGCGGACAATCTTTCTTCTGCTTTTCTCCGTAATTCACGAAATTACAATACGAACCGGACGGCTATTACGCTTAATGCCGGCGACATTGTATGGAGGCGTAATTTTTCAAAATCGTCAGCTGCTGAATACTTTACAGGAAAGCTTGCTCCTCGTTTCATTAAATGTCGTGTGATCAGAGTCATCTCCATGACTACATATGTCCTACAAGACTGTGATTCTCATCATATTGGACAATATCATATAAAAGACATACTTAAATGAATTAATTTGTTCCATATTCTTAACTTAATCAGCATTACTTATGTTAGGCCATTAGTTTTCAATTAACGACACCTCTTTTATTATTTCGACCCTCATTCCTCCCTGGAGTTAATATTTATTCATAACCATTTCCTCTCATTAAGCGTCGTATTTTTGATTTTGATTTAAGGTCCACCCTCTTCAACTTAACCCTCTCCCTTTAACTTAACCTTCTAACTTATCCCTCTATAACTTAAGCTCTTAAATTCTGTCTTGAGTCGTGTTTGACTTTGAGTCGTGTTTGACTTTGAGCCGTGTTTGACTTTGAGTCGTGTTTGACTTTGAGTCGTGTTTGACTTTGAGTCGTGTTTGACTTTGAGTCGTGTTCGACTTTGAGTCGTGTTTGACTTTGAGTTGTGTTTGACTTTGAGTCGTGTTGGACTTTGAGTCGTGTCTCACTTCGAGTTTTTATCTGACTTCGAGCTTTTGTGTTCGACTTCGAGTTTTTGTTTGACTTCCTTTGAGTTTTCGTCGTATTTTTAAGTTATTTCTTAATCTCAACTCTTATTTGTTTCGTGTTGATTATTGTTCTTTGTTCCTATACATATTTAAGAATATTATTCTAGTTCTATCGTTTGTTTTTCCAATCTAATGTAGGTTTAGGAGACGCATCTGAAGCTCGCACTGTTAACGTCTAAACTGGAGGCCGGCTTTCAATTTTATTCAGTATCAGCTGCACTTCGATGTTGTTGATTTGATGTATTTAGTTTAAAGTTAGTTAGGCTAGTTTATTTAATTTGTATATTATGGTTTTCACTCTTGGTTGATGCTATCCCTTTTGTGTTGTCAGTCTGTTATTGTGTTTTCAATCTGTTGTTGTGTTTTCAATCTGTTGTTGTGATGTCAATCTGTTATAGCGTTGTCACCCTCTCACTGGCTTGATACATTCACTTGGGTTGATCTCTCACCTTTCTTTTAGGGTTGTCAACCACCATTCTTTTAGGGTTGTCACTCACCATTCCTTTAGGGTTGCCACTCACCTTTAGGGTTGCTACTCTCAATTTTTTTTACTGGGAATGGGGTACTGTAGCGTAAAACCGCTACGGTTAAAACTTCCTCCAATCCTAATCCAAACTTTTCAATAAAAAATTTTTTCTTCATAGCTGTTATTCACATTTGAACCAGGAATCGTAAAAAAATCGTCGGTTGTTTGCCTTTTGACGGCGTCATTACATTTTTGGGACCCGATAAGTGATGGTCGACCTTATTTTTTGTGATTAATATCGAAATTATGAAGTGAAAGTTTTTTTTCTGTTGGTGTAAACCCAATAAAAAATATAAAGTGTCCTAGCAAAAGTATAGTCTGTGTGTGATTTTCTGGTTAATTTGGTATGTATTGTCGTCTTTTTTCTTTTCGATCCATTTCGCACTAGTTTCATAATTACTCAAAGATTCAGCTTGCATCGGTGGTCTGAAGTTTCTTTTTTGTTTAGATCCCGTTTCAAGCCAATTTTTGGCTCCACCCTACGGGCAAGCGACGTCGGTTATCGACGACGGAGGTCGGGGCGCTCTCGCCCGATATCCGAGCACATCCTGTGCCTGAGACGTCCATCTCAAAGGCCTGAAGCGAGTACGAGGTAGATGCGGACTCCGCAGCGCAGTGGCTCCGTGATTTCTACGTTACTTCCCACAGTCGTGTTCAGCCGTCCAGGAATTACCGAGTTTTCGCAGCAAGAGTTCTATTTTAAATAGTGCACCTAATTTGTATATTTCTAATCTAAAAATTCTCACGTCAAAAACTCTTTCTAACCTAAGGCCTATCAAGACGCGTTGGATGCTCTTAGTGTTTTTGTAACTAAAATTACTAATATTGCGTATTCGCCTAGCTATAACCGATTGCAATCGATTTTTTTGTTAGGTAAGTTAAAAATATTTGCATAATACTTTCGATAACATTCTTTTCTTTCCGCTAAGTTAACCCACGCCATCACTGAAAGGTTCCCAATAATAACTAATATTTAACTTTTTTATATTTTTTAATTAAGTACTTGTTTTCTATCTTCTTCCTTTTAATCAAAATTAAACGTTTTAAGTAGCGGTTTGTGTTTTACTGTGCACTTAATTTTATTTACGCTACAGCACCTATTAATTAATTGACTGCCTCAGTTCCCATCACATAATGGCACCCTTAGTTACTACCATCATCGCCCAGTGAGCATAACTTAGCGGCTGTTAGCGACCGAAAGCGTATCAATACCGACCAACCTTGGGCCCGCGGGATAAAATGGCCCCGTAGCATTTTCTCCCGCCAAGAGGACCAATTTCGAAAAATAATTCCAATGACTTCAGCAGTTAGTTATTTCTCCTACGAATTTGTTTTACGAACAAACACAATGTAAGTAGATTCATCGATAGTAATATTATACATAGAAAAGTGTATTTGTTTATTTGCCTTTCTTCCACACACTCTTCGGACTGTCAAATCGGAGCAACAGTATAAAGTGGTTTTTGTGACAGTAGTTGAAGGGCTGAAGAGTGACAAAAAATCTTTTCACACTAACAAAGCCGCAAGCACAAGGTAGCATTGAATAAACAGAATAAAATACAGCATCTGAAAAATCCTGTTCTTTATAGACCCATTTTAAGTACCCCGTTGATAAATCGATAACACGGAAGGTCTCAAACTCTACTTAATTAGGTCTATCAAAGTTCGGATTTTTTTTTATATTCCACAACTTTCACACAACGCCATCTAGTCCCAAACTAAGCAGAGCTTGTGGTATGAGTACTAGACAACTGATAAACATACATATATATTTCTAAATACATACATATTATAGATAAATTACACCCAGACAAAGAACAAATGATCGCGCTCATCACACAAACATTTGTCCTAGGTGGGAATCGAACCCACGACCTTGCGCATAGCAGTCAGGGCCACTGACCACTATACCAACGGGCCTGTCTAAAAGTAGATTTAAATTTAAAATTTAATTAGACTAGATTTAATGTTTTGTTTTTTTTTTTTAAGAATAGGCACATATACCTACATATATATAGTAGCTGTATAGATATTAACATATCACTTTATGAAAATTGTATTCACTGGATGGCCCAACGGCTGACTCGGAATCACAGAGTATTTTTTAGAGTTCAGTGGTTTGGGCACGTGTAAATAAATCTTATTTTGCAAATAGGTTATTAAATAACACTTTTACACGTCATATTTTTCGTAAATTTAAACTAGGTGAGTCCGGTAGCCGGTAGAAAGCAACGACCCAGGTTTGAAATAAGTTGAGCGGCCTAGACCTATGTGCTCAATGATCTATCCCACGCTTGATTGCTTGACAGCGTTGCAGCTAATCCCGCAAGCTGTTGATGAGCATAATCTGACGAGATAAGACATAGAGTACCCATGTTTGCAAGTGCAACATAGCACTTTTCAACCCAATTGTATTCAATGGATTGACAACGACTATCTCAGAATCCCAGAGCAGTTTTTTAGTTTGATGGTTTGAGCACGTGTAAATGATCTTTATTTATGGTTATTAAAATAACACTTTTACACTTTTTTTCGTAAATATTACTATCCATACTTTAATATTATAAATTCGAAAGTAAATCTGTCTGTCTGTTACCTTTTCACGCCTAAACCGCTGAACCGATTGCATGGGAATAGTTTAGGACCTTGGGAAGGACATAGGATAGTTTATATCATGAAATTCCCTCAGGATCGGGATTTACGCAGGAAACCCCCCCCCCCCTCCTCCCCACGCAAACGAAGTCGCGGGCAAAAGCTAGTTATAAATGCGAAAGTTTGTGAGGATGGATCGATGTTTTATACTCTTTCACGCAAAAACTACTGAACGGATCAGAATGACATTCGGTAAGTAGATAGTTGAGATCCTGGAATAACACATAGGCCAATTTTTATCCCAGAATTCCCACGGGATCAGGATTTACGCGGGAAAACCCTCCCACATAAACGAAGTCGAGAGCAGAAGCTAAAGTTTAATGACCCACCTTTAAAATAAGTTGAGCAGCCTGGACCTATGTGCTCAATGATCTATCCTACGCTTGAGTGCTTGACAGCGTTCCAGCTAATCCCGCAAGCTGTTGACGGGGACTATCTGACGGAGTTAAGACATAGAGTACCTATTTTTGCAACAGAGGCTAATAGCCTTACATTGAAGCGTAAACAACCTAATGACTAAGGTGACTTGTGATGAGAGCTTGCGAGTTCAAATCCTACCCATTACGCTATAGCTGTGAACCCACACCAGGCACAAAGATATCTATATTAGAGTGGTTAACAAGATTGCTAGTAATGTGAATAGGGTAGTTTCCTAAAATATTTTATTTAGTCCGTCACGTAGTTTAACAAAAAACATTGGACACATATTTTTTATTTTTTCACATAATTGAAATATTAAGACGATACAGTGAGTTGAAATTTCACGTGACGTCACACCTCGGTATAATTCTTAGCAATGTGTGACGTCAGCAACCCCCACTCATGTACTTTAAAGCTTTCCATCTTTGTGAATTTTTGTTGACTTGAAAAAAAAAAAATACGTGACTGGTCAGGACTACAAAAGGCCAGCCAACGATAACTGGACGGTCTGAACTTGTCCACGGTTCGTGGAGCTCTAACGTTGCTTACAACAATAATAAACAAAGTACAGGCTCTTCGGCCTTCAACCATATATACAAATAACAGTTCTAACCACTTACCTTCTGCACTGGGTACACCAACTTCGACCTTCCTAGGCCACGCCCAAGTGTGGTATGTATGTAAATATGAGGTGAGTAATTGAAAGTGTGATGTAGGTCAAGTGTTCTGAACGGTCACAAGGCGTCAGTCTCCAGATGGCGCGGTTCAGATCAGCATCACAGCCCTAACTCGCACCGGATTGAAGCTATTTATCACTACTTATTTCCAACAAATGCGCGTGCCACGAGGTGGCAACAACCCGGCGATAAATCCAAAAATATCCCGGGGTTTTCGTCAAATGGGGATTACAACTTCAAACAATAGTTAACTCGCGACCCAATTATCGGTTTCAACACGCGATTCCAAACGATATTTTTCCAATTATAATTTCCAACAACGAAGCAAATTCTATCTGTCAAGTGAAAAGGTTATGTCAAGTGTCAACATCAAAAAGACAATAGAATGTTGCCACACCAAAAAGATCGTTCAAAAATACATTTGGGACGCAATATCTACCCCCCCCCGGACGGGCCTACCCGTCCGCTAATCAATTGGAAGTCTTGACCAGGTTGCGAATTCAACACAGCTTCAATGCGGCCAAATACCGTAGCTAGTTCCTCAAAGGTGAGAACGGTGTCTCCCAACAATCTCCGCCAGCGTCCCTTTGCCGCTTTCACCGCGGCCCCAAAAATACCCCCCCAATGGGGGCAGGCTGGCGGGTCAAACAACCAAGTGACCCCTCGGCGGGCCAAACTATTACCAATGTCAACCTGGCTCTCATTAAGGAAGGCGTATACCTCCTTCAAATAGTTACTTGTACCCTTGTAATTCGTACCGCACACAAATAAGTCTTAACAATCTTACTATTACGAAGGGTGGACGTCTTCAACAAAAGGGGACCAACAAATCCGTTACGACGCCAGCAAAGGGCCTCATTGACGCGATCAGCCGACAAAATCCAAATTTCTCGCTGCAGAATGGCTAACAGCGCATTGCAACCGGCATGCGAGTTCTTAGTGTGACGATCAGTCACCAATAATTGAACCAAGTGGCCCTCCTTGGGCAACAAAAGGGGGTGACGGCCCCATAAGGAAGGCTAGAGTGCCTCAACCGTCCTCCAACAGGGTTTCCCGAAGTGGCTCGTCCCAACCAAGTTCAGTTATAACAAGGGCAGGAGCACCAATTTTAGGGTACGGACAACTCACAAGGGTGATTTCAAACCAGGTCCTTCCCTCAACAGTGGTGTCAGCCGGTTCGCCAATTCCCCAAATCTTGCCTGAAAGGTCATTCACCTTCAGGCCAACCTGTCCCGCTAACCAAGACGACAAAAGGCAACCCTGGACTCCCGTGTCCAAAATGGCACAGACCACAATCGAGTCACCCAAGGGTCCCCAGATCTTGACCGAGGCCGTTGGCAACAAAACCGTCTTGATCGGGGGGGTCCTTTAGCGGGGCAGGCGTCAATCTCTTAGTGATGCCTGGGCGGCGACCGATCGCCGCATCCAGGCTGCCTTCGTTCACGACGAGGCCAACAATCAAAATATTCGTCTGCGCGGTGTCCCGAGCCGCTCGCCATCACTGGAGGGGCATATCCCACCGGATGCCCGAATGGCGGAGGGCGCGACTCCAGCCGGGGACGTTCCGCCAACGGAGGGGAAAGGCAGCGGCGCCGACCCGGCCACTGCTGCCTAGCAGCCAATGCGCGTTCTCCCTGACGAGGGGAGACCAAATGGCGCTCGCGGGGCTCCCGTTCAACTTGCGCGGGGGGTGGAGTGCGGCGTACAGAATTGCGGGTCTCAGCCCGTTGCTCGTCTCCGGGGTACCGCCCCCTGCGCGAACCCCCCTCAGAAGCTGGTCTGCTGGAGCGGTTCGCGTTGGCGCACAAAATCTCCAAGTGGGACCCTTCACAAATTCTACACGGGCGGGGGTCGGGGCAGTCCCGATGGAAGTGGGCCCCCAAGCACGAAAAGCACAAACGGCGTGCGTTGACAATGCGGCGGCGGGCACTTACGTGCAAATTCAATAAATCCGGGCAACGCGCCATGACATGCCCCGTTGCCTTACAAAAGTCACAATGATGAGGACTCCGGGCACCAGCAAAACGGGGGGCGGGGCGAACATCAACAGGCCCCCTAGCCCGAGGACTCCAGGCGCCAGCAAAACGGGGGGCGGGGCGATCATCAACAGGCCCCCTGGCCCGAGGACTCCGGGCGCCAGCAAAACGGGGGGCGGGGCGATCATCAACAGGCCCCCTAGCCCGAGGACTCCGGGCGCCAGCAAAACGGGGGGCGGGGCGATCATCAACAGGCCCCCTAGCCCGAGGACTCCGGGCGCCAACAAAACGGGGGGCGGGGGGAACATCAACAGGCCCCCGAGCCCTAGTCCGTCCCTGGTCTCTGGGCTGAGAAGGTAGTGGGGGTGACCCCGTGGCGCCACGAGTGTTATCCGAAAACCGACACTCGTCTTCCAAAAATTTGAGGAGGTCGTCAAAGGGGGGAAGATGGGTGGCACTGTCCCCACCATACTTCTGCTCAAAACGTGACCTCAACTCCGCGGGGAGCAACTGCAGCACTATGTGCACCAACAAGTAGGACCAATGTTCTACCGGTAACTCCAAGCGTCTCAAGGCGTTGGTCGCTGAGACCAACGGGTTCAGCAAGTCAGTGTGCAACGTCGACGTGCTGACAATGGCCGGTAGCCCCAAAATCTGGTCGATGTGCACATCAGCCAGGCAGCGCTTGTTCTGATACCGTCGGGAGAGAAGCTCCAGAGCGGTCGGGTAAGAGGAATCCGTCACCGGCAAGTGCTGCACCAAGGCTCTGGCTTCGCCCTCCAGGACAGACAATAAATAGGCCAGCTTCTGGGCAGGTCCGAGGTCCGAGCGTGCATCGACAAGACTCTCAAAGAGATTTAGGAAGCCCAGCCAGTGGTCCAAGCGACCGTCAAAATGTGGCAGCTCCAGGGTGGGCAGCCTACTCAATAGTCCAGGGCCTGCAACAACGGGGGTCTGCGGCTTGGCCGCATCAGGCACCCGACTCTTCAAATTTTCCCGCGCTCGTAGACATATGACATCCCCCAGGTGGACAATCTGGTCATAGTCACCCAAAATCTTATCGCGGGCTGTCTGATCCATCACCCCCAAATCCACGTCCATGATGTACTCGTTGAAGCGTGTGAGCGCAGCATCAGCTGACTTGATCCTCTCAATCACTTGCCCATACCGAGCAAGGGTGAGCTCTTCCAATTCTACACGCTCAACCGTTGCAGCTGCCGATGTGAACCATCTCAACTGTGAGGTCAATCCGGCAGCAGCCTCCCTGACTGCCCTTAATGAGGCCATTGCAACAATCAAATATTAATACAACAGGCTAAAATTAACTAAACAAACAACAATGACTTGTTAGCCGACCAAATAATTTCACCAAAATAAAAACTCAAATTCAATTATATCAAGTCCAAATCCGACCCTGTACTTATTCCAAGTATGAATCTAGCTTGGTACAGATGGCTAGTTACAAAATAAATAACAATTCAATGTATATATTGTGCAGGATCAACCCCAATAAACATCAATAAACACAACAATTGACTGTATAATATTGAGCCGGAGAATCTCTATCAACACAGTCCAATAAGTACCACAATTGCAATAACCAATACACACAATTCAAGTCCTATTATGTTAGACTATGTGTAATTATTATTTACATAACCTTTTAAATTCAGATCAGTGACATTCAATTATTAATTGCAACAAATACCAAACAACTTTTACAACAAATATACCAAATTATATACCAAATACAACTAATAATTCCTAATTTCACAAATAAATCTTACTTGTCAATTCAATACCAAGGGGCTAGCACTACAAATTACAGTACAAACTACAAGTACTATTTGAGCCCGGCTGACAAAGCAATATATTCAAAACTTATCAAGTTATAAGTTATGTTAAGTAATTAAACTAAAGTTATTTTCAAAACTTCCAATTAAACCAGTGGATCTTATAAGACCACGCTTCTGCTACCAGAATGGTAGGGACTACAAGAAGCCAGTGCAACAATACTGGTGTCTGAAACTGTCCACGGTTCGTGGAGCTCTAACGTTGCTTACAACAATAATAAACAAAGTACAGGCTCTTCGGCCTTCAACCATATATACAAATAACAGTTCTAACCACTTACCTTCTGCACTGGGTACACCAACTTCGACCTTCCTATGCCACGCCCAAGTGTGGTATGTATGTAAATATGAGGTGAGTAATTGAAAGTGTGATGTAGGTCAAGTGTTCTGAACGGTCACAAGGCGTCAGTCTCCAGATGGCGCGGTTCAGATCAGCATCACTGCCCTAACTCGCACCGGATTGAAGCTATTTATCACTACTTATTTCCAACAAATGCGCGTGCCACGAGGTGGCAACAACCCGGCGATAAATCCAAAAATATCCCGGGGTTTTCGTCAAATGGGGATTACAACTTCAAACAATAGTTAACTCGCGACCCAATTATCGGTTTCAACACGCGATTCCAAACGATATTTTTCCAATTATAATTAACTCAACAGGTCCCAAGAACGGACATTTTCCAACAACGAAGCAAATTCTATCTGTCAAGTGAAAAGGTTAGGTCAAGTGTCAACATCAAAAAGACAATAGAATGTTGCCACACCAAAAAGATCGTTCAAAAATACATTTGGGACGCTACAGTGACCAATATTTTATAAAAAACTATCTAATGGACCAAATTAAATAATTATTTTGTAACACAGGAAACTACCCTCTTTACAAAAAACGACAGTCTCAAGTATAACCGGAATAAAAAACCGACCATCTCAAGAATAACTAGAATAAAACGTTCTAACCGCAGGCCAGGTCCGCAAAGGCGGCCAAAGGAACAGGGTGGGTTTTAAGTCAGTAGAAGTCTGACACTCCCTTTCTCTCCACCCAGAGCGGGAGAAGTTATTTGATGCTTTATCACCACGAAAAAAATGTCAGGGTAGTCACGAGAGGGAGTGGGAAGCGGTCGCCTCCTTCTGCGAAGCAGTCATGCTTCCGAAGGAGGAGGGCCGCGTGAGAGAGAGGATGGCGTCCTCCCTCCAGCCCAGCCGCAGTGTTAGACGCCCACGGCGTCGGACGTCGGCCGACGATCTCCGGCCACCGTAGGCGCGGGCATGCGGACAGCGAGTAAAGGGCAACTCGCTGTCCGACCATGGACCATACCCGGGTCGACGGTGCGTTGTGTTCCACGCGCGCCTCAAAGAGCGTCAGCAATATGACGAGGCCCCCCCGTAGAGGGCTGAAGCCTGCCGGGGTCGTGGGACTTATCCCATTAGACAGACTTATTTGATAATTTTACTACGCTAAAATAAAAAAACAAAAAAAAAGGGTAGTCAGTTATGAAACACTGACCTCATCTATTTTAACTTAAATTAATATCTGACGTGTGGTAATCTGAAATAAAGAATTTATATTTGAAAAGTCTTATTGAGAACCAATTTGCACGATAAAATATCACTTCATTTCATATGTACTGTTCTCATGACTAAATCTTGTAACTCGCTCAAAGTCGTTTAATAGAATGTATAAACTTGTATACGCAAACTTTATTTATTAAAACTGTATGCAAAAGCAAAAACACTGAACAAACGCTGACTTATTACCATGGACATTTTCTACGAGTCGAGCATAAAGATGCAGAGACGGATCTTGTCATTTG
Source organism: Tholera decimalis (assembly GCA_943138885.2). NCBI lineage: Eukaryota > Metazoa > Arthropoda > Insecta > Lepidoptera > Noctuidae > Tholera > Tholera decimalis. The sequence continues at coordinate 9,712,427 of OW964571.2, forward strand.
CATTTTAATCCAAACTAATACTCGAAATAAATAATAAATGTGAAAGTGTATTTTTTTATGTCCTTCTTTCACGGTCAGAGGAACGGATCAATCTGCTTCACTGACTTGGATATCTAGGTAGATACTTTTCCTATCTCAATGATCTGCTTATGGTGTGGAGATAGTTGAATGGCCAGATAATGACATAGGATTGGTACCCTTTTAACAAAAAAAAAATACAAGCGGTCAAAAACAGAAGAGAAACCAAAAACACCTATATTACATTACAAAAAAAATTTTAGCAAAAAATAGAACCGACTTCCATATTAAAACACTACAAAGCCAAAAATAACTTTAATTTCGGAAGTCGGTGTTATTGGTTTTGGATTTTCTTTTTTTTTCACACCGCCTTCCGAAATTAAAGTTATTTTTGGCTTTGTAGTGTTTTGATATGGAAGTCGGTTCTATTTTTGCTAAAATTTTTTTTTTCACTCTTTATAGTGGGTCGGTTTGTAATTTACCTAGTTACAAAAGCCATAATGTCAACAACTTATCACCTTTTACAAAATATTGCTTTTCCCGATGCAAAACCGTTAATTTTTGAAGAGTTCTCCTGGTACTTGACCATCAGCTCTACATCACCATATGTATTGTGACGAGCATAAAGTGTTTAACATCCGTACTCAAGTAATCGAATCGCAATCCACGAAATACTTATTATTGAGGAGTTTCAGTGGCCATCTGTGGTCTTCATCATGAGTTCAACTTCTCCAAATGGTACTTTTCGGAAGCAACTGCACAAGGTACTATAAGAAATACCCAAAATATGTGCCTATAATATTTGAAGAGTTCCCTCGATTTCTCCAGGATCCCATCATCAGATCCTGATTTCGTAACAATGGGACCAACTAGAAAGCATACGCATTCAAACGCAAAAAAATTTTTTCAAATCGGTCCAGCCGTTTCCAAGTTATGAGGTAACATACATTAAAAAAAAAAAAAAAAGTTCAAGACGAATTGAGAACCTCCTTTTTTTGAAGTCGGTTAAAAATACTACAGTCCCTTGAAGCTCTGAAAATTTAAAACTTCTAAACTAACGTAAAAAAAAATACGGCCGTTTATGTCGGAAAGAAACGCGTATTGCGACCCTCTCAAGGGAATCAGTAGGTATTTATAGGGTACTTCCCGTTGACCTAGAACTCTTACGCTTTTTTTAAATCTCCTGTATATAAAGAAAAATATTTATTTTACTGTAACACATAATTCAATATAAAAACAAACAAGAAATACATATTTACGCTGATGTTGTGGAGGCTGAAGCCTGCTCTAGGAATCTGTGTTACAGGCCTCCCAAACTACCCTATTAAACATTTAATGAGTCACAGCGGTAGGTAGGTACAATTCTTTACCAAAATCATGATTTGTATAAAAATAAAATAACAATCACCTAAATTACTTATTAACAAAACTATCCAATAAGTAACAAACAAAATCAAAATCGAGTATCAAATTTGTGTGTGTGAAAATTATAGCGAATGTACGACTCAAAATGCTGCTGACTATGAGATGCCTTCTAAGAGTCGTTCCGTTTCTTCATAATATCATATATATGTCTGTCACCTGTTATATGGTTGGATGAGCAGATCAAATCAGATGGTCAGGATTCATCCGGATTGTTCAGTCAAAAGTCGGAGTGTTCAAAACGATTTGGGAATACTCTCATTGTGCGTACAGCTAAAGAGTGGGATTTCTTGCCAGAGTTTGTTTTTCCTGAAACACATAATAAATCTTGGAGTTCTTAAAATTAAGTGTGAATAGGTTACATCCAGGTAAGCGTGCCTCATATTTGACCACATTATAGCTTACCATCAGATGAGTAGTGGTCAAACCCAAGACGAGCGCGCCACATTTATGATTCGAAAATCATAGCGCGACCGATTAATTCATTCACCGCGTTTAGTGCGCTTCGGACTACTTCGGAACACAGAGCTCTGCTTTAACCTTTTCACCGCCAAGCACTTCTATAGAAGTTCGGGATTTTCGTGCCACCAGCGCCACAACTTCTATAGAAGTTGTTCATTTTAACTATCTTATTAAAATAAATTTACTGTGATTAAAAGCTTTGTTTCATTTTATTATTTAAGATAGCACTGTCTCTACTACCCTGTTTTTTTATTTTTCTACACAAAATAAGCCCTAGTTTGTCCTAAAATCGGCAAAATCAGAAACTCCGAATTTTGTTACTTTCCTCAGAACGCCAATCACTTCATATCAAGTTGGCCAGTGATGTGCCGTGAAAGGTTGATTTCACCATTGAAATATTTATAAATACAGAAAGTTACGAATATCGAAAACAATTTGAGGTCAATAAAATATGAACTTAGTTATCTACTTCATTACAAAAGATAGTAGATGAATTTCGACCTTCAGGTAGATGCCGATACGTAATTATAAAGTTGTTACCAATTCTTGTCGATAGTTATTTTCCCATCTCTACAAAACAATTGGTCGTCTATGCCCCTGTGCGCCACCGAGTGCCACGAACTACTATAGAAGTTGGTCAGTGACGTCATAGGCGTGCGGCTGTCAAGGTCACTTTGGCATAGTGCAGCACAAAATCGGATTCGCGCGCACGCATCTTTCTTTCTTTCACTTGATCACAAATAGAAAAATGAGTGAAGAACTTGAATCGGACGAACTTCTTAAAATTTTGCAAGGTGTGGAATCGGACTCGGAGTATTTTGTGGAGAACATTGAACCAGAAGATAATTCTGAGGTATGTCTTAACTGGATGATAATAATAATGTTTATTCATCAAAGAGTAGGAATTCAATAAGTATGTAAAAAGTTCGGTGAGCCCAGTATCTCCAGATGCACTGTAATTACAGTAGATTTAGGTTGACTGAAGTTATTAAAAAAACACAGGAATAAACAAAAATAGAAGAAAGAAAGACCATAGACCCCATCCCTGATCAGAATCGAATTCAACGTGCCCTCAGTGCCAATAACTTGATATGAAGTTAAAGAATGAGATCATGAAACAAATAGAGATGTACCCCATTCCTTATAGTTCTAATTGAGTTATGTATTAGTTTCTTTGATACTCATAATTTATACTGTTTTTTCTTATTAAGGATACTGTGAAATAAAACAAATCTGGAAATATTTAATCAGTTTTTATTTATATTCGTAAAATCAACTTTAAAAATCTTAACTTTACGCGTACAAATCTTATACATCGATATGACGATATCCCCATCACTACTGTTTACTGTTTTAGTTATACATTTATAGCTTGGCGCTCGGTGAGGCATTGCGTTTTGTGTACGTTGGCTGCGAAAAGGTTAAAATACCGTGTTGTGCAATTATAACCTGTAAAACAAAAATTCAGACCGCAAGTATAGCGCGGGGAGGTATATCTTTCCATCGGTAAGTCGAAAATAACATTTAATTACAATTTTATTTGTAAAAAAAATAAAAATATTCTGATCACTATGAAATTCCGAACAATAACAACATTATTACAACAAGTTACAAAAAGTATACATTGCCCGATGTGTACTCGCTTAATCAACGCAATGACCAAGTCCGCTTACAATGTATTGCATGCGCCACACTTCAACCATTGACGTTTCGTCCTTTGCCCTGACTGGCCGTGATGCATTGCGTATGTTTATCGACAGTGAGTTACAATCAGTAGCAAGCTCTCGATTTAAGTGTGTGTAATTTATTTGTGTGCGTAATTCGCATACGTAACGGGCCTCTTGCTTGTAGTGGAGCTAAAGAGTGGGGAGATAAGCGGCGACACGCGTTCTCATACAAATCAGGAACTATTTCTTTTCTAACCTCTTTTATCTGTTCTGTGCACAAGACTAATAATAAAAATAATCCCCAGACAATAACCGACACTAATTCATCATCATCTCCTTTTTTCTTTTTCCCAACTATGTTGGGGTCGACTTTCTTTCTTTCTTCTAGCAGGAAGCAGCTAATTAGTGTTTTACATGGAACGACTGCCTATCTAACCTCCACAACCCAGTAACTGGGTAACACAATATCCCTTGGCTAGACCAGTGTCAGACTTTCTGGCTTCTGACCAGCCTTATGACTCTCAAAGATGTAAAAATGGCAGCCTGGACCAATTAAAAAGCACGAAAAAAAAATAAACATTGTTATCAAATAACAATGTTTATTTGTTTATTTTTCGTGCTTTTTACTTTATAAATAAAGCTATGAAAAATAAAAATTACTTACAGGTGAAATTAAAAAGAAATTATAGGGCATCGAAAAATTCCGTAGTATTTATTCCAGTATGTAAAAAAATACAAATAATTACTTACCGATTAAAAAATACAAAATAAAAGTATTTCGGAAAGTACGGTAATGCAAAATGCAACCAGTATTAATTTCACCAAAAACTATAAATATGTATACAATAATGCAGCACTGTCCTTCCGTCCGCAAATTGTAGGTAGGGTAAATACGCCAAACGTCGCCCCCCCCCCCCCCCCAATCTTCGGCCGTCTGTACGTTTTCAGCTTGCGTTCATTCAAAAGGTAATTAAGTGACAATTTTGCTACCTGAATTACAACCTTAGTTAATACTCTATATGTACAAACCGTTACTATTCGATTACGTCACTTGCTCTTCGCACACTGAACGTAAGTCGCGACTGCGCCGTTGAAGCGTCAAATTTGCGTTAAAATTAATTTACTTGATGAGAATACCCATACTTCGGGAATTGATATTACTACGGTAAGACATTTCTTTTTTTTTTGTTTTGAGCTTTATTATCACTAAAACGTTATTTTTACTATATTTTGAGATAGCTTTTTCAACGTTTTGCGTATTGTTTTAAGTGCAAAATAGGAGGCCGTCTATAGAGCGCTAGTTTTGATTTAAAATCCGTTTCTCGGCCGTGGCCGACTTAAAGTAAATGCAGTCTGTTTTATAAATTCCAATTCTACCAATTCCATTGGTTTAACAAGAGAATTTGCAAAGCTTACAGGCAAATAAATCTATTTTACGTTTAATTGCCAAATACCGGCCGGGGTGATATTCGTTGAATCTCGAGAAATAAGGTACACGAAATAGGGGCCGACATTAGAAATATTAAAGATCGTAATGTCGACCAGCCTCAAATTCGGACGCGCCCCTATACAGGCTGATTACTTTTGTATTTTTTCATTGATTGGGTGGGAAGGTATTCATTTTTAATTTATTTATGTAACATATTTTCTCAAAATAAATATGTATTATGACAAGTATATTTTATTAATAATATTAAGAAGTTAAGTTTTAATGTAGGTATTGACAATATTGAAAACATATTTATGGTAGCTAATTATGGTTTGGGAATTTGAGATATAAATATAAATTGCTCTTTGGAACTTGTTATCTATGAAACCCTTGTTTATTAGCTTAAAAAATATAAATGGTTGGTCGTGCACGTCCAAAAAGCTCGTTCGTTTTCACTTAATGCTTTTAATTTAAGGTACTACAATGACAGAGCAGGTAGATGCAAGGCCTTCGCGAAAGCAAAAAAAATTATGCAGTTACGATCGAAATAAAATAAAAGAAGCTCTTGAGGCAATAGGTAATGTGATGGCCATTCGTGCATTAAACTATTTGGCGTCCCACGAACAAGTGCACAACACGTTACAAGTATTTTATTTTATTGTGATGTTTTACTTTGTTATAATTTTAGTACCTAACATTTTTGAGGGGAAAAATATATTTTGGTAATAAACAAATACAATTACAAATGTATACTTAGTGTGATATTAGACTCCTGCCAAAATAAATCATATTAATAATATTTGTCACTGTCTTAATTTAAATCACCCTATACCCGGCCAACATTTGGGAAAAACGCGACCGACCATGGGCCGTGAATGGCCGACTTTAGGGTTTTTTCGTTCTCGACTCATCTAAGCCTTAATACTTTTTTCTTTTAATAGAAATGTCAACCTTATGCCTATAAACATGAAATAGATACATGAAACTATCCAAAACCGCATCAGAAGCTATCCTTCGGTGCAAACTGATGGCGCCAGAGCGATCCCCAGTCAGAAAATCCGTTAGGGGGCCGATATTTGGCGTATTTACCCTATATGCAAATGCAGAAAGTACGATAATGCTAAATGCAACCCAAAGCGCTGCGCAGTCGACGTAATCTCCTGAGGACGCTCCAAGGAGGAAGGAAACACATGTCGCATAAAGCTTTGTGTGACTATATTTTTTCTAGAATATTTTACTACAATAAAGTATTATCTATTTATGTTTAACTAGCCTTGATACGAAGTTTGTATGAATGGGTCACATATTCCGTATTTATTTCAGAACAGTTACTATTCATTGCCATTATATATTTTTGTGGAAATTTTACATACCAAACAGGATTAGAGGTCAGTGCATGTTTTGATATCATTCACAGTTCCTCGGGACAAAAAAAGTTATTTACTAATCTAAAAAACCCGACTGCTCAACTGAGATGCAAGAAACAAGCAGTTTTATTTTAAATAGTGTCAAGCAGGCGGGACCCAATTGAACATAATATAAATTTTAAAAATGGGATGGGACCCGCCTGCTTATTTTCAACTCTTTAGTTTAAATATTAATTAACAATTTGTTCAGTCCTTTTATACGATTTAGTTGCGTTTTATACCTTTAATATCCTAAACAGTTGCTTAAAATGAAAAACGGTGAAAGAAATCTAAAGACATTTTTATTTAAAGACCTATTTAACGATACCCCACTTGACATGGTTTGTCGATTTTAGATTTTTATTTTTGACCATATGTCGGCTGGTTGTCGCTGTGGAGATTTATTTTTATTTTAATGTATCCAGTAATACTCGCGCCATCAAGACAAATCCAATGACGTATCATTTATTAAAATCGGTTCACTGGTTTAGTAGTTATGAGGAAACAAAGGAACGGACAAACATACATCCCTCCTCCATTCGGGCTTCGCCGCAGTCGGGTAAAAAGTAGCATGCTCTATTTAGACTAATTAGGTATATAGATATCTACATCCTGTTCCAAATTAATTTTCATTCAAATCCTTTCAGTCATGTTGGTGTGAGTAAAAAACATTTTCATTCGGGCTTCGCCGCGGTCGGGTAAAAAGTAGCATGCGCTATTTAGACTAATTATACCACGTGTAATTTAAAGGGTTTATACATACCAAGTGCACGGCTTCTTTGGATGATAATTAGTGTAGCCAGGTGTCCCGATTTTCGCGGGACGTCCCGACTCCCGATTATGAGGGGTTTGGGGATGCGTCCCGATTTGCCGCTGATCGGGACGCGAAATGTCCGATAAATAAAAAAATTAACAATAAGCATTATTGTTAGAAAAATAAATCAAAGTACGCATCACATTATCATGCTGGTTGTTACAATGCACTCAAAATAACACGCATCAGATCACTAGTGCTATATTTTGTTACTTTACTCGCTACAAAGGCCTTAGCCAAGTTACAAAATTTTCTATTCTACAGCATCAGTGACACGATCGTGTGCACTTTGGCTTTGCTCAGTCAATCGATTTTTGTTTTCTCTATCAGAGACACGCCTGTGGGCGCATACAATTTGGCTTTACTCAATCATTGATCTTCGTTCGTCCATTCATTCGGTATCCATCAAATCATAATAATTATTACTGCGGTTCATCGTACGGGTTTTGCAATTTTAATAGCAGATAAAATATAAAAATATAAATTGTTTGCAGATAAGCATTAAATTTTAAGATTTTACAGGATTACGAAAAATTGCCACCATTATTAAATTTTACCGTACCATTATTTTGTGACGTTTTGAAGGTCACAAAATAATGGTTCGGTAATATTAAGTAAGCAATTGAGCTGAAATCTGAGGATCGAAGATGAGTTTGTAGTATTCACATGCAGCAACTTCTTTAAAAAATTATCTGATGATAAAGTTACGAAAATAAAAAAAACGACTGTTGTGCATGGTACAAAAATGTCCCATTACACCAAAGACCAAATATGTACTCAACGATAGCAAATTAGATTTATTTAAAAAAATTAATGAGTTCTTCAGGTAGTCAAAGTAGCAGTACAGATCAAAGATCTGACGCCGCTACAAAAATGGCAAATCATTTTTAAGGAGAATCAAGACTTTGCAAATCTTCTGAAGTTATTTTCTTTTTAACCGACTTCAAAAAAGGAGGAGGTTCTCAGTTCATCCTGAACTTTTTTTTATGTATATTACCTCATAACTCGAAGACGGTTGGACGGATTTGGAAAATTTTTTTTCGTTTGAATGGGTATAGTTTCTAGTTGGTCCGATTGTTATGAAATCAGGATCTGATGATGGGATCCTGGAGTAATCGAGGAAACTCTTCAAATATTACAGGCATACCTATAGCGTGTTGGGTATTTCTAATAGTACCTTGTGCAGTTGCTCTTGAAACGTACCATTTGGGGAAGTGGAACTGATGAGGAAGACCACAGGTGGCCACCGAAACTACTCAATAATAAGTATTTCGTGGATTGCGATTCGATTACTTGAATATGGATGTTAAGCACTTAATGTTCATCACAATGCATATGGTGATGTAGAGCTGATGATGAAGTACCAGGAGAACTCCTCAAAAATTAACGGCTCTGCATCGGGAAAAGCAATATTTTGTAAAAGGTGATAAGTAGTTCACATTTTGACTTTTGTTAATGGATAAGTTACAAACCGACCCACTAAGAATCGTGAAAAAAAATTTTTAGCAAAAAATAAAACCGACTTCCATATCAAAACACTACAAAGCCAAAAATAACTTTAATTTCGGAAGGCGGTGTCAAAAAAAAAGAAAATACAAAACCAATAACACCGACTATCAAAATTTTATTTTTTTTTTGGCTTTTTGTGTTTTGATATGTAAGTCGGTTTTATTTTTTGCTAAAAAGTTTTTAATGACTTCAATTCCGCGAGTGTCGAACGCGCTAACGGAAAGAGTATTTTCACAAACCAACTCTTAATTTTATTTGTGAGACGAAACCATTTGACACCGGAGCATGTCAAAGCCGAGATTCAAATGTAAACTAACTTCAGCATCTCTGACTTATTTAAAGTTATCTGTGCTTCAGCATGACTTGCGGTGAATTTCACAACTACGTAATAAAAAACAAGGGCCTTTTACTTTTTGCTGTCTTTAGAACAGCAAAAAGTAATGAAAAATATAAATTAAATAAAAAAAGGATTATCTGTAAACTACTTCCATACTTAACTTTGTTGATTTTCACTAATCTATCAATAATTTTCAGTTATAAATTATTTTACTTGTACACCTATAGGTCTTGGTTGGACACGCTTCCACGTGTTTAGAGTAGTCTATTAAGCAAGTCTGACTATAACATTTTTTAGAATAAAGATTAATCGTTTTATATACGACGAAAACGAATAAATTAACATTACTTAAAAATAAAAAAATATTTTTTTTTTGTTTGTCCCGATCTATAACCCTAAATCCCGATTTTCTTTAACTGCTCTCCCGATTTAAAACAAATCGGACCTGGCAACACTAATGATAATAAACGATATGGCAAGGGTTTTCTAATCCTATGTGTACCTACATGTGTGGAGCATATTAGAAATTTCAATACATTGATACCAGAGACCGAGAATTATCGTGTTATTGGCAAGTGACGTGGAAAGTTATTGACCCTCGTAGTGCTGTGACACGTTTGTTATTACTGGTATTCAAGAAACATATGAAACCGATAATTTGGTATCAATTCTTTGAGTCATTTATTTTTAGCTGAAACTATGCATAGAGACTCCATACCAGGTGTTGTCTTCAGCCCGTTTGGATAGATATGGGGTTTCCGTTACACGTTGTATAGGTAATCTATCTCTGTTCCAAATTAATTTTCATTCAAATCCTTTCAGTCATGTTGGCGTGAGTAAAAAACATCCATCCATTCATACACGTAACCAGGGTTGCGGGTATGAGGTACCGCGGCCCCGGAACGTAAGGGCAGCTGAAGGAACAAGGTGGGTTCTTAGTCAGTAGAAACCTGTCGCTCCCTTCTGCTTTCTGCTCCACCCAAACGGAAGGAGTCATCTGATGACTTCCCCCTGAAAAAAAATTAAAAAGTTGGGCAAGTACGAGCCTGACTCGCGCATTAAGGGTTCCGTAGTAACTACGCAAAATAACTTTGTTTTTCATAGTGTTTGTATGAAATACAAAGTTATATTAATGGTTTTAGAAAATGTGCTATATCTCAAAAACTAACAAAACAATTTTTGTTGAAAGTTTTTATTAAGATATATTTTTTGCATATATTTTTTTTTATTTTTCACTCCATTATTATAGAAGTTAGAGGGGGGCACACATTTTACCCTTTGGAAGCGTATATCTCTTAAATGATTGACTTTAAGAAAAAGTGGTTCCAGAAAACCTGAATTTCATTTTTAAAGACCTGTCTATTGACTATAGACTACACAGGTTTGACGAAAAAAAAAAAGTTTCAGTTCTATATATGGGGAGCCCCCCTTAAATTTATATATATTTTTTAATTTTTTAATAAAAATCGGAATTTTAACAGAATACATCTACCTACCAAGTTTCACGTATGTAATCCTAATAGTTTTCGAATAAAATGGCTATAACATACGGACGGACGGACAGAGACAGACAGACATGCGAAACTATAAAGCCGGGTCCGCTGCGACGTGTTTTCGTGTTTGCAAACAGTATAACATTGTTTGTTAACCGAATATAGGCGTGGCCTATCAGTTTTGTTAAAAACACAAAACATGTCTGCCGAGATGAATGGATAACATCCCCCGCGTTCGCCTGGCGGGGAGGGAAAGTGACGCATTTTGTGTTCGCGCTCACTAGAGGAAGACGGAATCGTTCGAAGAGTGTGTTGATTGTGTATGACAATTCTCTTTGGTTTGTAATGGAGTAGAATTAAGAAAATACTTTGTTTTTTAATACTTTGTTTCCTTCTCTATAAGTATCTCGTAAAATTAATGATAACAGCTCTTGATAATCACTTTCTGAACATCTAAAACAATTTTTATACCGAACCTATCATCAATTTTCAGTTCTTGATAATTATATTATAGTGAACAAACGAGGTTGCAGGTAGGGTTGGACTCGGAATCTATTTCTGTTTCTTCTTTGGAGAACTAAATCTACTATTGCTATAACAGCTTCCACGTCTTCTTCGTTGGAACTCATTTTTGAAATTAAACAAAAACATTACAACAATTGGCGCAGTTGACTGGCGGTTTTGCTAACATGTTTTGCTAACTTGTTTTGATAACATGTTTTGTTAGAAAATTGGCGCAGCGGACCCGGCTTAAGGGTTCCGTTTTTTGCCATTCGGCTACGGAACCCTAAAAAGAATGTAGGTACACATAAACTGCAGCATTTATAATATTGGTACCTACAGGTAGGTATTTGTTCTCAGATGATATGGATAACAAATAACAATACGTAAATGAGTTTGCAGAGAAGAATGGGAGCTTTGATCAATTTTAAATAGAATCTAGATACTTACTCAAATGTCCCTTCTTTGGCACTGTTCGTCAGGTCGTTGAGCTTCTTAGTCGTCCAAAGTTGAGCTTACAGACTAACAAAGGCTTGCACTGACAGGACGGGTCTACTCAAATCTGTGTGGTCCTTTGCTCAAAAGGCCATTTCAGACTAATCTGTATAATCCCCATAAACAACTGTGAATATGTGGACTATGTAGGTTTTTTTATTCGTGTTAAACATGATTGTCTTGCAGTTTGAGTGCCTTTTGCGGCCTACACAAACGTCCTTACCTTGGTATTGTTCGTCAAATCGTTAAGCTCCTTGTTCAAGTTGAGCTATACGCCATCTGACGAATGCTTGCACTGTCTGGATAGGCCCACTCAAATCTGTGAGCATCTTTTCCTCAAAAGATCGCCTCAGACGGTAACCTAGGGGAGGCCGGGGTTCGAAGTTCAGATTTTGGAGTAGGACGAAATATGAATGTAATAGAAAGATTTATAATCCATGATTCCTATATAAATAGATGCAGAATTTATCCTAGTTTCAAATTCTGTAATCAAATCCATTGAAATAATAATATATTTTGGCCCAGGATAATTTTTCTTTAGCAAGTCGATAAGGAACAACTCGCCCCACGAAGGGGCTGGTTGTTCCTCAGTTGAGGTAAGTTGTTCCGCTGTCAACTCCAATCAATAATAATGTAATTTTAGTTGGAAAGGTATGTATAAAATAAATAAGGCACATGTAACTGAATATTTATGAGTTTCATTTATAAAAATACAAAATATTAATGTTTTTGACAAATTTCAACAGACTTTAAGGATCAAATGAAAAAAAACTACAAAAAAGTAACTAACATTATTACTAATAATGTAATACAACCTAATTAATAGGCTTAAGACTAATAAAAATCTTTAATATTAATCAACTTTGACAAACGTTTTTTAACACAAACAAAAATCAACTAATTTTAACATTTCGAACTATAGTTTATTTTTTCAGTCTCATAGAATTCACTTTACTGAGATGAATAATGTAATTAGTGGTTTACTTTAGTAATAGTTTTATTTCAGTCTCGCAGAACTTAAAAAATAATTATTCAGAGGATTCGTCGTCAGAAATACAATTCGGTATAGGAATGAACATCTTTAGATTTCAGGCATTTTGAATGAACCCAATGCTTACACATGACGCATCAATCCATTGCTCTCCTGGTTGTGAATTGGAATATGAGTCGCAACATATTAAACAATACCATTCCAGGCTGGCTTCTTCACTATCACTTTCCTGATCATCTTCTTGCAGGACTTTCCGTTTCACATTTTCTTTACCATTTGCAGATTTACGTGTCATTTTACAATTTTGCTTGTTTTTACCGGTTGCCTTTTTCTTTCCTACTCTTTTTTCAATTTCCTTCACCTTTACTTTCCTATTGCTCTTTCCTCTTCTTGTTTTTTCTTCAGCCAAAGCATTCTTTTCAGGCGAGTCTGTCAGTATTGCTGATTTTCTTATTCGTCGTTAAGGTTTTGATAGCTTCTACGGAAAATGTGCTAGATGTGGCTTGAATGACAATATTATTTGGCAAATTAGCAATGTTCGAGGATCCTGGTTGAGGTTCGTTGGTCGGTGATCCTGTAGTTGCTGGACGTGGCTCGCTACCTGGGATGGCTTCCATATTATGATCCACCTGAAGCTCTTCAGGGTCTGCTATTTCTCGGAACTGTGATTCCATATTTTGACCCAATTCCAATGAAATATTAGTGTCGGGCATAGGTCGGTCAGTTACGAAAGACGGAGCAAAATCTACATCCGTAAATATATCAGGATTGTATGGACTTATGTCTGCCTTTTTAAATGCGTTCATTATATTATTTGGGGTCGCTGCTAGAGGCCATGCATGTTTTACAATTCCAGGTATCTCATAAATAGACATTGTCTTGCCTGGGTTATTGTTTATAGTTTCTCATCCTAAAACAAAGTTTTAATTTTATTACTTACGTGTTTCATAACGAGGCACGTTGTTCCGCGGAACAACTAGCCCCTCACCAGAGGAACTTTGAACCCCAAATCCCATTTTCAAAATGTCCTTCAATTATAACAGAATAGATTATAAAAAGCCCTCAATGATATTAAAAAGATAATCACGACAGTTTGCCCAACTGAAAATAGCAAGTCACTCACAAATAGCCACAAAATTGATTGAAATAGACCAAAAAGTTTAAGGACGAAAAAATTTACTTACGTGATGTTTATGTGCCACTAATCCATTACCACTCTCACAAGCCGACACACCGTCACTAAAATTAGTGTCGTGAACCGGTTTCATAAAAACCTAAAAAAAAACGGTTTTTATTAAAACCGATAATTACCGGTTCACATTAAAAAACCGATTACAATCACAAAACATGTATCCGAGACAATTCGAGTTTTCGATGTGTATCCGAAAATATGTCTTGTTCCGTTTAAAATGTTGTCTATGTTAGGGGAATCCCCGATACCTCGTTTTAGTATGCAACTAACTTCACTCACTATACAAAAATATTTCAGTGTTGCTTGTGAATTCTTTGGAGGTGACAGATTTGTTTGCGAACAATGCCTAAAGTAAAAGGTAAATCAATTACTAGAAATCATTTTGAGAAGATTGACAATGATAGTGCAAAGTGTAAGCTATGCGCTAAAGTGATCAAAGTTGGAGGAGGAACCTCGAATATGGGCACATATTAAAAGAAATCATCCTCAGGCTACAGTGCAGGTGGATCGAGGTGAAGTGGGTGATCAGCCAGGAGATACACAGAGAACGTCTACTGGCACAGCACAAGAAAAACCAACGGAGACACCGCGCCCAATTTTTCAGACTACTCTGAAAATGACCGCAGCAAGTAACAAAAAGAAAATTGATAAATATTTAACAATGATGATAGCTACGGACTATCAGCCGTACTCTATAGTTGAAGACAATTAGGGTTTTAGGAAGCTGGTTGAAGTATTGAATCCAAGCTATAAACTTCCAACGAGACAGAAGATAAGGTATGAACTAATGCCAGAGCTTTACCAGTGTGCAAAGTCACAGCTTGCTAGAATGCTTGAAAATATTAATAATGTTGCACTTACCGCTGATATGTGGTCGAATCAAAACATGGATAGTTTCCTTACTGTAACAATACATTTTTTAACTAAAACATTTTAAAAAGCTACGTATTAACTACGTGTGATGTTCCAACTTCGCACACAGCCGAAAATCTAGCTGAAATGATGACTAACTTACTAACAGAATGGAAAATATTAAGAAAAATTTCTGCTATTGTCACTGATAATGGTACAAACATGGTAAAGATGTGTGATTTGCTGGGAATAAGGCACATGCCTTGTTTTGCCCATACGCTTAATTTAACTTTGGACGATTCTATGAAGCTTTCTCAGGTGGAGGACATAACTAACAAATGTAAAGCAATTGTAAAATTTTTTAAAAAGTCATCTGTAGGTTGGCGAGCACTTAAATTAGCTCAGAAAGAAAGAAAACCCGATTCTACGCCTTTGAAGATGATACAAGAAGTTTCTACACGATGGAACAGCACATTCTACATGATGAAGAGAATACTACAGTTAAGTGACGTTCTCGCATTGGTGTGTAGGAAATTGGTTCAGGTGCCAGACTACTTAACTGCTTCCGAAGAAGAAGCAGTTAGAGAAGTTATCAATATTTTGGAAATATTCGAGGAAGCTACAAAACTCGTTAGCGCTGATCAGTATCCGACTAGTTCACTAGTCATTCCAATAATATGTGGACTTTTTGAAAAATTTAACACTATTGAAATTTCCCTCACAACAGATATAGGCAAGATGTTTCACTCATCAGTGAGGCGAAACATAAGTAGCAGACTCTTGGCATATGAGACAAGAACTGTGTCGCAAATATCTACATATTTACATCCAGCATTAAGAACAGGATTTCGTCACTCAGAAAACATGCTGTCGGCGAAAGAGTTGGTAAGAAAAGAATTATCCCATTACTTAAAAGATTCCGCCGATAGCTCTGTACCATCGAATTCAGAGCAGCCAGAGACTTCGGAGCAGCCAGGGACTTCGGAGCAGCCAGGACAGAAAAAACCTGGACTGCTGGACTTCTTAAAACAAAGAAGACCCAATACTGGTTCAACTGCTTCTGTAATTAATATTTTACGCATGTATATAGACACAGATCCACGAAGCGAAGAAGCCGAGATCACAAAAGTAGCTAAAAGTGCGGGAGCTTTTTGGTCCAGCAATAAACACTTGGCGCCTTTATATGCAATAGCACTTAAATATTTGGCCATACCAGCAACATCCGTGCCTTCGGAGAGGATGTTTTCAAAATCAGGATACATATTGTCCTCTAGAAGAAGCAGGCTACAACCAGATGCTGTTGATCAAATTTGCTTCATACATCAAAACTACGATTTGTTGGAAACCGGCGAACTATAAAATTTCCTGCTATTTCTTTTATGATTGATGACCTGAATTTTTTATATTGTAACTAATTGTACCTACCTAATTATGTGAAGAAAAATAAATACTATACATACATATTTTTTTAGAAAAAAACCTTAAAAAACCGGTTTTTTTAAATAATTAATCGGTATATACCGGTGTTAAAAATTGTAATCGGTTCACATCACTAACTAAAATGGCTGATGCAATAGCGCGATAGTATGACGTTCCGCGACGCACTTCACACCTATTGCTATCTCTTTTCTTCGCGGAGCTATTTGGATCGGAACAACCTACCCCCGGCACTTTGAACCCCGGCCTCCCCTACAAGGTTCACATATACTAGATTGTATGGACTTTAAAGAGACGGACCCCTGAGTTTGTTCCGGTGTTTCTTCTCAGGGTAGTCAGGAAACACCGGCCTCGTCTAGTTTAAATTGACGAAAAAATTACGTGTGAAAGTGTTATTTAATAACCAATTTGAAAAAAAAAGACCATTTATCATTTGAAGAACCAACTGCATCAAACTGATTTATGCGTGATATTTTTCTTTAGCCACAAACCTACAAATAAAGCTTTTATTCACATAAGTACCAAATGTAGGTAATCCACAAATCCATGAACCATAAGAGAACCATTCATTTTATTTCTTTATTATTAGCCCGGGTCATGATCCTCTATATCCCTTCTAATGAAACTTAGCTGTGATTGTTTACCATTAATCAAAGCTCTCGTAAATAGGCACATCAATTAAATAGAAGAGCCAGAAAACTGTTGATTAGTTCTATGGAAAATATTTATAACAGCGCCATCTAGCAACGCATCTGAAAACTACACTAACTACTGAAACTGTTGGGCTACATAATTTGTTTCTTATTACTATTACTAGATGGCGTTAATGTTAATGGCCTTTAAATTTTCTTATTTTGAACACTTCCAATCCATACAAAATGTATGTGAATAAACGAATTCTAGCCAGTTGAGATAAAATATATTGAACTTCAGCTTTTAGAAACCTCTCCTCTTAGCTATTCATGTAATTAACTAAAACCAAATTTGATCTGTTGAACCATATTGAGATCACACTACACTAGGAACTGTCGCGAGCCATCGAATAGGACAGATCTTCTCCTGTGAATCGACGGTTTAAATTTATTTTTGGGTCCAGTAGGTAGCCACGCTAGTCGCGACCCCAGTGGCGTTCATGAGATTTTTAAAGCTGCATGTATTTGGGCATTTTGTACACTCCAAGAGATGAGATATCTGGGTGTCAGTGTGGTCCATCCATTTTGCTAAGTTATGCCTGCAGCGGCCTAATCAGGTTCGCAGTTGATTGATTGCTTTCCAAACTATAGCAGATGCTCCTGAGGCCGAATGAAATTAGGTGTTGGCAGAAGTAGTCTTTCCCACAACTCTTTCAGATGAATGAAACACAGATAGTCATAGAACCTATTTATTAACCACTATATCAATGTATCCTCAGAACGTATGTACTCTCCGACATCAGCTTGGTGGAACACAATAGTAGCTAGAGGGTCAGCGTGCCTGCATTCTGCGGTTGTTCTAGATGCTACTCCGAATCCGATGGGGATGTCAGACATTGTGTGGACCACAACTCCATGGTGTTTTGGTGTGTTTTCTGTGATGCGACCCAGACCTGGAAATAGAAAGGTGGAATGATAAGTAATCTACATTTCAAAAGTTATATTTCAGGTGTCATATTCTATGAGCTAAGCCCTATTACTATCAATGAGGACATATCTAAGTATCAAGGTTTTTTTTTTATTAATTCAACTTTTGTTATTGCATGTTGTAATTAATTAATGTATTTAATTTAATTATTTACATACATTACATACACATTAAATACATTAATTAATTAAGTACGGCCTTGTACCTATGTAGGTACAAGGCCGTACTTAATGCCGTAAGCATTCTCTACCAGTCAACTGAGGTTTGTCGTTTGTGAAGAGGTAGGGTGGTGTCACAACCCTGGGTGTGTAATGTGGTACTTAATAACTGTTTCGTACCACTTGCTCAAAAAAGTGACATTCTATGCCACAAAAAGCGAACATAACAATAGTCATTTTTAATCTGTTAAAAACAGGGAAAGAAAATTGTACTGAATTTCATTCATCCTCTAGGGGGAGAATGTGATTTGGAATACTTACCGAAATTTACACTGAACTACATCTGTGTTTACACCATTGAGTTTGTATATAAAGCATTATACATCTTTTTGAAAAAGGAATACCAATTTATTATGCAGTTATGATTATTAAATAAAATTACGAAAACCGACGAGGCCGTATGAGCTTGATGCCTTTGCTTTTCCGACAAAAAAATATTAGTCTAGGAATTTGCCGCGTTTTTGTTTTCTTCAAATACGTAAACATTACGTTTATTTTAATTTATTTATTTTTAATAAATGCTTATCTCATATTATTATTGTGTTAATTTTTCGCAAATGGTACGAAAAGTAGAGTATTTTCCTCGGTGATAAAGCTGTCTTAGTCTTGGGTGAACTTAAATCCCTCGCTACACTAGCGATTTCTGCTTTATTGCTTTATCCCCTTGGTTAATAATCTACTATTATCGACCTTAATCATGCTTTATGGTAAGCAATAGATGAGGTCTAGATGGAACAAGCAAGCTCAGAAGATGCCTGTTCAATCTTGCACGCTGATGGATCAATGGTAGTAAACACACAGAAGTCGGCAGTGAGTTCCACACCTTGGGTGTGCGCACAATAAATGTAGAGGAGAAATGCTTAGTAGAACTTTGTTTGCTCTGTCTTTCATATACTTTGTATCCTGAGAGGTCTAGCTCTTGTAATACAGGATCTCCTAGTACAAGCGCAAATGCAACACTGATGTTTGTAGGAACCTAACTGTGTGAAATAAAATTATTCTTATTCAATCTAGACTCCGCTATGCTACTGAGAGATTCCAAAACCTATTGAAAGGAGAGACATGGAATTATCTATACTAATGTGTATATAAGCAAAACTATTTGTTTAAATGCACCAATCTTTGAAAGTAGTGGGTGGATTTGTATGAAATTTTGTAGATTGAAGGTTGAAAAAGGTTATATATATGCTACTTTTTACCTGATTGCAAAAAAACATAACCCGAAGGGGTTTGTTTGTGTGTTATGTTTTTATTGTGAAAGTTAAAGTTTTTATTGTAAGTCCACGGGAGCTAAGCCCTGCGTGACTGTGAGTGAATCAATATGCAGAGACAGAAATAAATTGTTACAGATAAAATATTAAAAAAATTAACCACAGAATGGTAAATACTAATAATTTTGTTCCACTAACAAGATGCAAAATATGTAGCCTTATTTTCACCTCCCAAAAACATTCTGTTGTTTAGCTTAGCTTATGATGACTACCCAAATAATTTTGATGATGATTGAAAAATAAATCGAACAGGCAGTTTTCTCACTACCTACTCTGTAAAGTTAGTCAAAATGACGTGTTTGTTTAGACATGCTAATCTTCGAAAATACTGGGTGGATTTGGATTCAATTTGCTATGAAAGTAGCCTAAAGCTTGAGAAAGGTAAGGCTAGTTTTTACACAACTGCAAAAGAAGGTGGTTATGTTTTCATCAAAGTCCATGGGAGCATAGCCCCACATGGTTGCTAATTACAAATAATTAAGGTTTTACAAATAATTATGGATTAATAAGCATCAATAGGATAAGGTGTTGGACTTGTGATCGAGTGGTAACGGGTTCAAACCCCACCCATTGCATTATTGCCGTGAACCCACTCCAGACGCAAGCATATTTAGCTTAGTTGGAGGGGTTAACAATATTGCGAGTAATGTGAATTCTTAAATTTTAAATTTAGCAATAAATAATTTAAACCAGTATCAGCTATCATCATTAAATACTTCAAAACATAGAATCTTCATAAACTCTGTTACAGTTATTATATTTAAGAAATATTCTTACCACTCTTAATAATATGATGTCCATATAAGAACTGTTGTTCCGCTGAAGGCTTCACCCATATCTTGTATGGTGCATATGGAGCAATATATGTCAACGCAGTTATGTGCAGCCTAAACTTATTAGTTTTTGTGAACTTTCCAAAGCATGTTCCCGCTGCTATTAAGTTATCAGGCTTCACGGTTTGTGCTAAGTGTAGGAGACGTTCTGATATGTAGTATACTCTATCTTTCTTCTCTCTAAAGCAGTATGTACCATCTGGCCTGTCGATTAAGAGTTTTACGTTGACTCCAATGCTGAAAAAGTTGAGTTTAGAGTTGATTAGGGGTTGTTTCGTTTGATTGTTTAATGCAAGGCAATATGTTACTGGGTTATAAATATGGAATGCATAATAATGTTTGTAGAAGGAAGTTTTACAATTATATTAGTCAAGGAAAGGGTTATAATAATGTTTATCTGACGATAAACTATTGTCGGTACACGTTGATACAAGCGTACAAACGAATATCGTAAGAGGTAAGTGAAGTTTATACGGAAATACTCACTATTTAGTTAGTTTCTCGAATAAAATTCGCGTCCTTTCCTCTGATAGCACTTTCATTTCGATTTTTAACTATGTGTTAACAATAATAAAAACACGTGCATCCACTTCTTATTACTTTATTTGACATTGACACTTGACAGTAATACATTATAATTATACATACAATTTAGAGATGGGCGTTGAATCAATAAACGGTTTTTTTTAACGACTTTTCATTCGTTAACGAGTTAACTGTTATTCATCAATGAAAAAACAGGTTGAAAATATTAGCTGTTAATTTTCGTCAACACACTCAACGTCTTTACACACTATTTATTTCCAAAAACAGTTTGAAAATAATAGCTGTTAATTTTCGTCAACGCACTCAACGTCTTTACACATTATTCATTTCCAAAAACAGGTTGAAAATATTGGCTGTTAATGTTCATCAACGCGCTCAACGTCTTTATACATTATTCGTTTCCGAAACAGGTTGAAAATGTTAGCTGTTAATTTTCGTCAATGCGCTCAACGTTTTTGCACATTATTCATTTCTGAAAACTGTTAAAAAATTAACAGTTTTTTCAATCTGTTGACCATGAAAGATTAACCGTTAAATTACATTAACCAAAAATCCGTCGATGACACATGCCTAACACAATAAGGCTTTTTGATTACGTTGGAATCGTTCAGAAACTAATGTAAATGTACTACATTGAATCGATTGTGTTGAATAAAGCCCACTAAAAGTCAAACTGTATCTTTTTAGCAAAGTTTGATATAATGAAAAATATTATTTAAAAATTATTGATTAACTTACTATTACATAAAGAAAACAACAACTTTCACATTTACTGAAAGAGAAACCTATGTTTCCGCACGGCTTAACTATCGCATTCATGAATGAATCTTGAAATTCACAGTTCACAGATCAGTCGTTCCAAAATCTGATTCATTTCATTCAATGAAATCGTTCATTAGTGTCCGGAGAGAGAGGAGGTAAGTGTATTTTGCGAATTTTTGCACACTTACTTATAATTACGCTAACTTTTTTGTGATGTGTAAATGTAATAATTACTTTACGGATAACAAATTCATGTTAAAAGAGTTGAAATTAGTCAGGATAAAGCGTAGTTTTATCTCAGATATTTAACACATCTGTTTTTGTTTTACTTATGTGCCCCTGAAATTAATAAGTGAACGGCTTGCATAGTGCACGTGACGACAACAAACAAAATTAGTCATAGATCCGCAACTTATTGTTTCTTAATTTTTATTACAAATAAGAGTATTTTGTATTCATTTTAGGCATTATCACGCAAAAGATGACTCAAACTACACTTTGTCATAAATGAAAAATTCTTTTCAAGTTTTATAAAAAGTTCTTAATTGATTCACAAAAAAATTGTTTAGCATTGCAAAATTGACCAACCTGTATTTTTTATCTTGTTCAAACCGACTTATCTAGCACAATAAGCTCTTATCGCGTAATGCACTAAATTGGGTATAGTTCGTAATTGGGTATCTGTTTACTATAAATAACCATACCTACTTATATTGTAAACACATTGAAGGATGTTTTGTTTGTCTTGTTAAGGAAAACGAAATAGAAGTCGTACCATGTATACATATTTGACGTACTATAGGTATTGAGCTGCACCCGGTTGACGAAGCCAAAACCAATACAGTCTTATTACAAAAAGCGGTTTAACTATAAAACCTGGTTTAAACTGCTTTAAACCACGGTCTAAACAAAAACGGTATTACAAATCGTGGTTTTGCAATAAACCATGGACTATATCATGGTCTAACGCTAAACCTCGGCGGCCCCTAGTTTAACGATGGTTTATATCACTAAATCGAATCTTTCAAAGTTTCTCCTTTAGGTTAAATCATATTTTTCATTGTGTTGTGTTGTTTTAACTCGAAAATGGACATTAACATGGTCGATTTAATTGATATTGAGGATATTGAAGCCGCTGAGTTGTTGGAAATGCAACGCCGACACAACAGAAATCGTGTTCGAGTCAATCCCATCGTAGTATTATAATATTTAAAATTTGGGTAGGTAAGCTTAAAATCAATAAACTATAGACGGATTTCAAGTTAATCTAAGTAATGTATGTTTGCTTACTTTTTCCTCGCCAATTCTCAGATCGCGTTTTTTTTTTGTTGGTCCATCACAATAAATTATTAAAATTATGAAGTTAAACAAAGAGGCACTTGAACTAATAAAGACTTTAAATTCCAAAGCTAAATGAACTTTGTTCAGCGCGATGCGAAGCGATGGTTTTGTTTAATGTTATGGTTTCATATATCGCGCGAGAATGTTACGTTTCGATACACGTACTTGGTTGTGTTTTTAGAAATTAATACGACATTAAGTAATGTGCTCAAAACTGCAATTGACGAAATAACTAAATAATGTTTATATCCATGCAAAATAACCAGGTCTCAATATTTTTAACACTCCTAAACATCATCTAACCATTAGCGTATTATCAAAACGTTTTCTTTTCTGGGCATACGGAACGTTGCAATAGAATGACATCATGGCGAACGAATGATATTTGCATTAATCTGTGGTTGATATTTGAACAATGGTTCAGTCTTATTACAAAAAACTAAATAAACCTTGGTTTAAACCTGGACTATTAAGTCCAGGCTTATCTGCCGAACCATGGTTTAAATTTGTTCTTATTACAAAACTTAAAAAAACCATGGACTTCTTAGTCCCTTCATTTGAACCATTGTTCAAATATCAACCACAGATTAATGCAAATATCATTCGTTCGCCATGATGTCATTCTATTGCAACGTTCCGTATGCCCAGAAAAGAAAACGTTTTGATAATACGCTATTGATTAGATGATGTTTAGGAGTGTTAAAAATATTGAGACCTGGTTATTTTGCATGGATATAAACATTTTTTAGTTATTTCGTCAATTGCAGTTTTGAGACATTACTTAATGTAGTATTAATTTCTAAAAACACATCCAAGTACGTGTATCGAAACGTAACATTCTCGCGCGATATATGAAACCATAACATTAAACAAAACCATCGCAATCGCAAGTTGAACAAAGTTCATTTAGCTTTGGAATTTAAAGTCTTTATTTAGTTCAAGTGCCTCTTTGTTTAACTTCATAATTTTAATAATTTATTGTGATGGACCAACAAAAAAAAACGCGATCTGAGAATTGGCGAGGAAAAAGTATGCAAACATACATTACTTAGATTAACTTGAAATCCGTCTATAGTTTATTGATTTTAAGCTTACCTACCCAAATTTTAAATATTATAATACTACGATGGGATGGGATTGACTCGAACACGATTTCTGTTGTGTCGGCGTTGCATTTCCAACAACAGACTCAGCGGCTTCAATATCCTCAATATCAATTAAATCGACCATGTTAATGTCCATTTTCGAGTTAAAACAACACAACACAATGAAAAATATGATTTAACCTAAAGGAGAAACTTTGAAAGATCCGATTTAGTGATATAAACCATCGTTAAACTAGGGGCCGCCGAGGTTTAGCGTTAGACTATGATATAGTCCATGGTTTATCGCAAAACCACGATTTGTAATACCGTTTTTGTTTAGACCGTAGTTTAAAGAAGTTTAAACCAGGTTTATTAGTTAAACCGCTTTTTGTAATAAGACTGAGTTTAAACTTAAAAGTCAGACTGGACCTGACAATTTTTTTGCAAGAGTTGGATACCTATCAGCTGACTTTATTGATATTTTTAATAGTTTACCATCTTATCTACTTTCCTTCGTCTTCTTAGTGTAGGTATCGATGGCAAAATGATTGGCCCAAACATCAGATGTCATTGCAATCTTCATGCGTTGGTACAACTGGAATGGCGATGGCTGGATTCACTAGCAGAGAAACAGAGCGCCACTGTTTCCCTGCTAGTGAATATTAATCAGTATTGGGTGGTTCTACCCACGCAAACCTTGTGGATCTACTTAACTAACCGCTTAGGTTTCCCCGAGGGGAGCAATGGTTTTTCCTTTTCACTAATTGGTACCTAACTATTTGGCCTTGTGATTGAATTACTTACATACATTAGCTTAGCGAGGAATATGCCTAAGGCCGTGCGCGCACTGCGTTGCGTTTTGGAAACGCAAAATCTGTGAAGTATGGAGTGTCATAGAAGTGCGCGCAGTTGCGATGGAATAAACGCGTGCGGTAGAGTCACCTCCGGCTCCGGTCATTCTACCGGTGCGATAGAACTACCGCAATTGCGGCCACCGCAAGGCAGTGCGCGAACGGCCTAAAATAGAACAGTACCTAGGTCGTGAACCCCAAAAAAATAATTTGTCTTGAATATAATATTCTTTTTTCCATTTATCATTTAACTACAAATCAAATTCACACATAATTCGCCAGGCGACCGAAAGTTCGTTCGAAGAACGATCCCTCAGGTGAACGTAAAACGTTCTTTGAACGATTCATTCAACCAATAGCCGGTCCATCCTGTAAACACATAACACACTCACTTATGAAGAACGCACTTTACGTGTAATAAATTCCAGCTTGATTGACCCTATGTTCACTTCAGCTAATTTTATGTTCATGTTCTTTACAGAATACCACTCTAGCCGGTATATTCTGTTAACATTTCCTCGTAAAGGCGAAGTGACCTTGACCTAACGGGTTAGGTAAACTATCCCGAGTCGACAGCGCGTCGTGTAAAAGCGCCTCAAAGAGCACCAATGACGGGGCACCATATATGTCCAATACCTGCCGAGGTTTGCGGGAATGTTCTCACGAGATACCGCGGCCTCGGAACACAAAGGCCACAGACGGAACAGGGTGGGATTCTTTATTCAGTAGAACTCTGACAATCCCTTCCGAGTTCCGTACCACCCAGTGCGGGAGAAGTCATTTGATGAGGCTACTATTTAGGTCTTTCCACTACAGAACTATTATTAGAAAACCTACTTGAATACATATTGAGCCACTAGGTTGGTAGGTATACCCAAGCCTTAAAGTTCCATTCTTTAACTGGTAGGCAAAAAACCATACCAAAAATAATTTCAGTTTAGATGTTGATATCTAGACAACAGAGATCATGTTTGTGCACGTGAACAAATTTATAAATAGGTACCTAATGTTGGTATGTGCAGTACGTACGCTGCATAGTGCATACGGCTTCATCTGCACACATTTGAATAAACAAATGAAGTCAGTAAATTTCCTTTGAACAGGAAGGTTAGAACTTAGAAGAGAAGGAACGTAATTCTAATTAGGTCGCCTTTTTTCCGGGTGGCAAAATCATCGAATGAGTTCTCTCGCTCTGAATTAAGCGGAAAAGTGTGTCAGACTTCTACTGACTAAAAACCCACCTTGTTTCTTCAGCTGCCCTTAAGTTCCGGGGCCGCGGTATCTCGTTAAAACCTTCCCGTAACCGCGGCAGGCAATGGCCCTATGGGGCCCCGTCACTATTGCAGACAGCTCTTTGAGGCGCGCGTGGAACACGACTCGCCGCCGACCTGGGCCTGGTCCTTACCGGACGGTAAACTACACCTGCCCAAGCGGGGCACACCTCCACAGTATGCTCCACCATGTCCTCCGAGTGGTTCACACAATGACGTCACCCGGGCGTGCCGCTGATAATTAGGTCGCATTATTTTAAATGCAATTTTAAATTGTACTAAAATATAAACCGCCGAATGTCATACTCTTTCGTCCGCATAATTCTCGTACAAGGATGGTATGTCTTTGTTTCTATGGAAGATGGGTAGGTCATGAGTGTGAGATGCTACATGTGTCGATACTCTGAACCATCCCATCCATATTCCTTACTCGTCATACTGTGCTAGTGCGATTCACGAGAAACAGCAAGTTTGTACCTTTCAAACGGTTATGACTAGGTAATTTAAAGTTACAAAAAGATATGACCATGTTATTAATTGAATTGAATTACCTGTGCCGGTTGGTGTCGCGACCTTTTATTTGTATGTATTCTTATTCTCTTACTCTATTTATACTCCTCCAAATAGAGTAAGATATCTGAAATGTTTAGCTGTTTAAGCGAAAATCCAATCACAATAGACTGAAAAGGGAATTAAGTAATGCGCAAATCCAATTGTGTAGACCTTAAAACCCTTATGCAAAGACGTGCCACATCGTTATATCCATAGATCAGCATAAAATGGTAGGCACACAAGTACAACCACCGGGCCTGCGGGCTGCGAGCAATGGGTAGTTCGTTGCCCGACAGAAACCAGGCCCGGGTAGACGGTGCGTCGTGTTCCACGCGCGCCTCAAAGAGTGTCAGCAAAATTGTCGGGGCCCACAAGACGGCCGTTGCTTACCGGGGTTGCGGAATTGTTCGAAAAAGTTACCACGGTCTCGGAACACGAAGAGCAAATCCCGCTCCGCCCAGATAGGGAGACAGTCATTGCATGATTTACCATCCTTAAAAAAAGCCACACAACTATCCATATAAAATTCTGCATGAATCATTAGCATCTTCATACCACTCGTGCATACAAAAGAAACAGTAAACGCTGAGGTCACTGTTCCAATGAGCATTGATAATCAACCAATCTTAAGACTATATACCTACGTCAGCGTTTGTGAATCACAACGATAATCTGTAGAGATTATAATGCACGACACATCTGTGAGGTAAAGATTATAATACTTAAATCGACGGTCCCCACGTAAACTATCGAAACTGAAAATCCTCTACTTTACAAGAGAGCGATTCTAAGTTTAGATTTTGATTTTTATGAAACTTTAAATTCGAATATTCAATATTACAACTGTATCATAAGTGGAAAGTTTGACTGTTTTATACCATCTATTAAAGTGTTTAATAATTATTATACTTTTTCTAATTTAGCACATTCGATACTTTACTTGGTTACCGCTGGTTACTTTTTTATCGAATGTGCCAGTTTCAACAGTGTTCTATGACAAAATCTTCTAGTTAATTATTGAATGTGGCAGTTTCGATTGTATTAATTGTTACAATGCTCAAGTCAAAATATTATTAAACTAGTTTCGATATGTAAAATCTTAACTTTTGCGGGGTATTTAGTACAAATAAAGAAAAACACAATCAGACATTGTTAATCAAGAAATATGTATTAAAAAATAAAGAATTAAGACACACAAATAATATTTAAACAGCTTTTAGCTTACATGCAAATGAAATTTCAAAGGTTTTATTAAAATACTTAAAAAATACAAAATAATAAAATAGTTAAGTCACAACAAAACCTAACTACGGAGTGCCTTATCTTTAGTTTAAAAGTATGGAAATTGCGGGTAGAACAACGAACGTAAGGCACTCCGACGTTAGGTTTTGTTAGGTTCCTTTAAACCTTTACCGTCCGATCTGAGTTTAACTTGAATCTTATTCGCTAGCGTCCGCTGTTTTGGCATTTTACTAGATTTAGTTTAGTTAAACGACATATCACTAAACGTTTTTACTAAGAAGACGTAATAAACAAGAGTATTTGACATCTTCCGTGATTTCGTGGTATCCCAGAGGATTTTGTGAAATCCCTAGGTTCGTCATTTCACTGCGACGGATATATTTAGCCTGAACTTTTATTTCAAGCTTAAACTAGAAATAAATTTTTAAAAGAGATTGTAATTTTTCACAATAATTAGGTATATAAATAATAACAAACAAAATCTCACTCTATTTCTTCCTTAAGATAAGAGATAAAAAATAGAGATCAAGTTACTTAATATGGCTATAATTTTAACGTTTGTTCTAAACCTCAATCACAATAAGTTAATAACAACTAAAATAATGATAAAAATAAATAGCTAGTCAGTCCTCATCGTTAATGTCTTCATCATTAATTTGAGAAATTTGGATTGTTTTGTAATAATTATGATATTGCTTTGGAATATGTCCAGCATTACAAAGTGATAACAAATCTTTATATTTTGCTTCCGATATCGGAAAACTGCTAGAATACAATGGCGACAATTCACTTTTTTTATTTATAAGCAGCATCACATAAATCTTTTTTGGCATATAAAGTCAAAAGTGCAACGTTCATATTGTGGTTTACAATAATGCGTTATTGTCTTTCCGTTTGGGCTGTATTGTTGTAGTTTTGCAATTGATCCCAATCTTTGTATAACGCAAACTTCTTAGCAAAAGTTAGATTGTTGTCCACGTACAAGTTATAGTGTCTATTTTTTAGGATGATCAAGATGTTTGCCCCTGTTGTCAGTTCCCGTAATGCCACTTACGTCAAGTTTTTCTTGTGCTATACGAATAAATTGGTCTGTAATAGCTAAAGTGGCACAAAACGTTATTAAACACACTTTTATTGGTTCGAACTAGTTGCAATCTTCGTTCAGAACAGGTAAATAGTAATTAGTAGTAAACTTTCTTCTTGATGTAGTCCTTAGCTTGTCTCCTCTTTTCCAATTTCTTAGTGAATTTGTTAATATACTCCCGTTGCTTTGAGTGGTCTGAGAGTTTCCAATACTTATCGAAAATAAGTTGTCTTATTTCTTCCATAATATGAATAGAGCACTTCAGCTTGCAAGTCAAAGGGCATGGACTCTTCATGTTTTTGGCTGGCATATCTTTGCCTTTTTTGCTGACATGTTTTTGATCGGAATTTTTCAGTAATATCCTACGAACATCAGTCCATTGGTTAGCACGCCTCTTTCTTTTCTTACCCGGATCTTGCTTGAAGTTCTTTTTTCTACTGACAGTGAGAGCGTTGGGTGTTCTTGGTTCAGAAGCTGATACTGATATCAAATAATTAACACTTGGAATTTCACAAAATTCTTGAACTGCATAGTTGTTATAAAATTGTTCAGTCTGGTTTGTTACACAATAAAAATCTTGAACAGAGCTAGGAGATGGAATAGGAGTAAATTCATTGCTATCAAAAACAAGAATTTCGGAATCATTGTGTACAAAATCCTCATCAACCCCGTCATTTTCTTCAATAATATTATTTAAATATCTCTAACCTTCGTCGGTGAATTGACATCGCACAGGAGATGCTGAAAATACAAAAAAATAAAACAGAAACAATTGCAAAATCCATCGAAACAGCAAGACTTTGACGTAGTAAAGCATGGAAAGTGGTATATTCGATGTATTCTTAGTAGAGAAAACTATCGAATTTACCACTTTCAATTAATTTCTCAGAACCAATACCAGACAATACTATCGAAAGTGGTACATTCGATAGAACAAATTTGCTCTTTGTACAAGTATAGTATCGAATGTACCACTTTCTATAGTTTAAAATTAATTATTCAAAATATCTAAATATTTTCTATTTTTTTCATAAAAAGCCACTACAATAATTATCGCTACAGACGTTCCATCAGAAAAATATGTATTTTTTACATTTAAGCATTTAAATTACGCAATTACGCCCAAAACAATGAAAATCTTACCAGCTTGATCCTCATTTATCGTGGAAATAACAGGTTCTGTTGTACGTTCATGGGGCTTTTTTTATCATATCCACCATTTGTTTCCCTCTTCTATTCATTTTGAACTTGAAATTAAAGAAAAACTAACTTTAACCAAACTTCAAAAAACACGAGCGTACTTGATCACATTTCGAATAACACTGACGAAACAGGTAGTTACGTACTGCGCGCGCGTACCGCTGACCACCAATAACATCGAAACCGGCATGTTCGATGTTTTAATGTGTTTAATTTATGCAGCTTCGATTCTGTTCAATTGAAAAACAGTTGAAGGAATAAAAATTGGTACATAATTAATATATAGAATTATAGATCTTTATCTCTACTTGCCATTAGTGCAATAAAACGAAAATGACATTTTGTCAATTTCGATAGTATACGTGGGGGCCGTCGAAATGCTATTAAACTCATAATGCGATTGAAAGGCGTAGCATTTTCAAGGGCAGTTTGGCGTGGCATTTGCTGAATGCAACAGGTGGTCGTGTGTCATAGAGATAAGAGCCGGTCTGTAGCTAGGTTTCCATCGCGAAAGAGTAATGAACCGGAATTGGCTAAGCGGAGCGGACTTCGTTTTCATGAAATAGGTCTGTGTTTTCACCAAGAAAGAAATGAGACAGAAGAATGCGCAGAGTAAGCTGTGGGCCTAGTGCGAGTTTTTATCACCCTCGATCGCGTTAACGAAACCAGCGCTATCGAGTGGCCACTAGATGTCGCTGTTCTCATTCCATACAAATCTAAATATAATAAATAAATAATCTTTATTTTAAAATATAATTATGTAAATAAAACTTAAACTAGGTCTAAAGTAAAATGAAAATACATTGGCATTGATTGTGGTGGTTGTAAAGGTTGCACAGTGCACAGTGTGTTGACCCTGTCTCCTGAACTAGGTGGTGTAATCTACTTTTACGTTAACGCTATCGAGGGAGATCAAAACTCGCACTAGGCTCTCTGAACGGAAAATGTACAACAGCAAGCGAGTCATTTACAAACTATGTAGTTGGTGAGACCGCGACGCAGCGGACTCATTTTAAGCCGGCTCTTCACGTTGGCCAACACAGTGGCGAATGTAGTGGCCAATGCCTATTGGCCAACGTGTAGACGGGGTGTTTGTGCATGTTGGGTGCACAAACACCCCCTCTTCACGTTGGCGAATAGCATTACACATTTATTACACGTTTGGATCACTCTGCTCTACTCTTTTTCGATAGAAACATTACAAATAACATTTTAAGTTTCAATAACCTAATGGTTATGGTGTCAGACTTGCGATCTAGAGGTCGCGGATTCGGACCCAACCCATTACACTATTGCCGTGAACTTGCTCCAGACACAAGCATATTTAGATTAGTTGGAGGGGATAACAATATTGCTAGTAATGTGAATTTCAAACCACAATTCTCGTTTTCTTTATTAAAAAAATACTATGTAACTTTCAATTATGAGGTACTAGGATTTATTAATAATGACCCTGCTCCGCTCTCTAGAAATGAGCGAGCTCATTTTTATTAACTACTCTCTTTGCCCGCCGAGTCATTTCCACTCGATTTTTTGTTGGTGGAAACACATGTAAGCTCGTTCGCGATGGAAACCGGACTTATGGCATCCCGTAGTCAGTTTTCTATCTAAGTATTTCCAAGACTGAACATTTTCAATCCCAAGGAATCTTAGTGTTTGCTTCCGCAAAATATTTTACATTGTTTAATAGGTAGGCACGTAATTTCTCTTTAATTTAATTATTGCTATTAGCATGAGATCAATGAAATTGTACTGTTAGCTAAAGATAAAATTCAGAAAATAATTACGAGTATATAAAATTAATGAATTGGTAATTCAGTGTGCTTACAATTTTTTAAGTGTGTTTGATTGCCAAAATTGCCAGGCCATGCTCGATTTGGATTCATAAGTAAATGCACAATAATTTAGTCAACTTCAACTCTTGTTAAATGGCCTTTGTGGAAATCATTTAGTCATGAACTCATGTCCTTTGGATGCGGATTATCAAGTGAATAACGTCATCTTAATGACGAAAAATATGACACTATCATTCGTCATAAAAATGACGTCATTCAGTTGTAAAGTAAAAACATCAACGAATTAATTTTAGACTAACTGAAACCTTAATTTAATTCATTTACTTACATTATTATTGTGTTTAAATATTTTTATTGGTTTATTAAAACTTAAAGCAACACAAAAAAGTATAATGGCGGACTTACTGCCTTAGCCATGCATGTGTAGGTACCTTAAAAATCTTTACATGTGACTTAATTAGAGTGTAATTTATATTTATATATGGTGATGTCGTTGGGTGATGCATCAAAAACACTCAGTTTAGCTGTAAGGAAAAATCTGTACCAACCCGTCTACATGTCATTAGTGTGGGCAAATTTTTCATTTATTTGTGCACACACGTTAAAAGACATACATACAATCAGAAAATACGATATACTAGCTGTTGCCCGCGACTTCGTTCGCGTCGGAGGTTTTTCCCGTGTAAATTCCGATCCCGTGGGAAATTCCAAAAATCCCCTACACACCCCAAGGAACATACATGCCAAACAGCTTCTTGCGCCCAGTAGTTTCGGCTGTGCGTTGTCTGTCAGTCAGTCAGTAACGGAAGCGTTTTATATAATTGCATTATTTTCTTTGATTGACATTTTTAAATTCGTTTAGTACCTATATCTTTTGAATGGAATGTCCGATTTTAATGATTTAAAAAGTTTTTTAAAGGTATTGAAACGCTCTTTAATAAAATATCATTTAATGGGATAAGGATTAATACAGATGTATGAATAATATGATTTGCTTATTGTCGGCACTTTTATCAACTTTTAAAATGTAAAAACGTAATTATAGTGGCATAACTACAGTAGTTGGACTGATGGTATCGCGGATTTTTTTGTTCCATCATCAATAGTTTCCATAGCGCACCGCAATGATAGATTTTTTATGACAAATTATTATTGTAATTATAATTATAATTACCTTGGGTTACATTATTGCATTTTTATTAAGGACTAGCTTCCGCCCGCGACTTCGTCCGCGTGGAAAAAAAATCCCCCGATTTTGAAACATTCTTCATTAGTGCTCCGCTCATATTGGACTTAGCGTGATGATATATAGCCTATAGCCTTCCTCGATAAATGGGCTATCTAACACTGAAAGAATTTTACAAATCAGAACCGTAGTTCCTGAGATTAGCGCGTTCAAGCAAACAAACAAACAAACAAACAAACTCTTCAGCTTTATAATATTATATATAGTATAGATTCATATTTTTTTTAAATGTTATGTAGCCTATGCCACTCAGTGACATATCATGACAGTTATCTAATGGTGAAAGAATTTTTGAAATCGGTCCAGCATTTTTTGTGTGAAAACGTTACAAACATACAAACATACATATATACATACAAATGTTTCCTCTTTATAATATTAGTTCAGATATCATTACAAAACATAAACGTGTTAGCAACACTAGTAATATAATTAAGCGACACATATTTGCCATTATTATTTTCACTGGAGGATGAGATCTCCCAGATATACGAAGATTAGTAGGTATCTTGTATGTACAACCACAAGTTATTAATTATACCATCTAGTTGGACACCACCCTGTGCGTCGCTTACCCCCCTCCTTTCCAATACTCATTAGTTGCACAATATCCATCTTTCCTGGCTACCTATACCTATGCCCGAAAAATGTCTTTACATGCGCTGAAAAGGCTAATTTTTGGTTTGGTTTGGTTAGTGGGGAAAGCAGTCTAATGAGTTTGAAGCATCTTCCTCCAGTATTAGATTTTATCTCGAAAGCGATACTATTTTTTATTTAATTTTATTGATAATAGGCTCGCGTTTGACCTCCATCTCACCTGATGGTAAGCGATCGTGCGAAGTCGAGCGATGAAGCACGCTTACCTAGAAGCAACCTATTCGCTCTTGACTTGACTTTCCCTGGTTATAGCTATCAGAAAACGCAGACTCTGGCAGGGAATTCCACTCCTTAGCCATACGCACAATTAAATTATTCCCAAAACGTTTGGTGTGTATGGGCGGGATGTCCACCATGTAACGATGGCGCATCGCCGTTTCTCTTGTTGTCCGATGATAGCTAATATTGGACATCTGGTTGTTGACCACTGGTGCCTGAAGTAGGTAATAAATCCAGTAATACCGGTCATCAGATGCCTGTGATATGTGTTCACGATTGGCTTATTTTATGGCCCATATTACCGAGACAAAACTTAAGATAGAAATCATTAAGAAGGATTAATTCTTGATTCTATCGTATTCCAAATCTGTAATGCAAAAAATATTTAGGCAATTTGACCACCATTTTTAAGCTAAATAATGGAAAAATCGTACGTCACTACCTAATTACATTATCAGTATGAGTACTAGCAGCTAAACAGCATTAATTAAACGATAGGCTAAAATCATTATGATTTTAATGTTCATAATGCTGTCGTTTAATCGAAGAAAGCCATTTTATTAGCAGTCACACTAGCGCAAATGCGTTCCCTAAATAGTCATAAACTACAGATACTATATACTCTATAGTTTTAATCCCAGTAATTAAAGCGAACGCACCCTAGGGCATAGAGCAAGGAGGTCAAATGACGCCATGTTTGCGCAAAGGGAGCGGTCTAATTTCAGTCTCTTTGTAATTCGTAGACACACCTATTTCTGTTCTCGTGCACCTAAAATTAATGATTGTTTTGTTTTTTTTTTTACATTTTATTCATATTTATTTCATACGCCATCATTTCCAGAGTCCGGTTTGCGACATAAGTCTTTTTGGGGTTCCGTAGTCGACAAGGAACCCTTTTACACTAACACTCTACATCCGGTTAGACTGAAAGCCGGCCTCGACATAGTTGGGAAAAGGATTTTTTTTTTAATCTTTATTTTTTAAAGAGGGTTTGTTCATAATACGAACATGCCACCCTCATAGGAACACTTTTGAGGAACATAAAAAACTTACAATCTACGCTTAAGACCTAATCTAACTAATTTATAAATAATCCTAGCAGTTTTAGATGTTGGAAAGGCTAGTATCGTATTACATAATCCTATTTAATGTAAATTTATATTATACTAGCTTGTGCCAGCGGCTTCGCCCGCGTGGGAAGTTTTTCCCGTGTAAATCCCGATCCCGTGGGAATTTCTCAAAATCCTTTCTTAGCGGATGCCTACGTCATAACATCTACCTGCATGCCAAATTTCAGCCCGATCCGTTCAGTGGTTTGGGCTGTGCGTTGATAGATCACTATGTCAGTCAGTCAATCAGTCAGTCACCTTTGAGTTATATATATTTAGATTCTTGTTCAATCAAATATCTTTCTGCTTCGTTCCGGACACACTCCACAATAATATGATAAACATCTTCCACAATGTCGCATTCCGTGCAGTTTGGAGATGTTACTTTACCCATCAATGCAGCAAAACTATTCAAATACATATTTGCCAATCGCTCCTGTCAAGACATTTTCAGTAAATTTTTCCTTATAGCTAAACGAAACACCGATAGTCTAACACATAAGGTAATTAGTTCTTACCGTTTAATTAAAGCCAAGCCGTAACTGAACCAGACGATCCGAATTTGAACAACACCACTTCCAGAAATAAATTGTTTGTGTAAGCGGTTCGTGCGGATTAGTAACTCTATACAAGTTTGTTTAACAGTTCATTTAAAAATATTTTCATATAAATTACAGACTGTTTCATATTATGTATCCGTTTGATAAATTTAGTGGCGTTATACATAAATAACTGTAAATAGCTATATATGCTTTCACTAGTACTCACGCGGGGCTTCGCTCCCGTGGATTCTATCACGGTAAAAACATAACTCTCCTTTTTGCAGTCGCGTAAAATGTAGCCTATAACCTTCCTCAAGCTTCAAGCTACTTCCATACCAAATTGCATCCAAATCCGCCCAGTACTTTCGAAGATTAGCGCGTTCAAGCAAACAAACAAACAAACTTTTCCGCTTTATAATGTTAGTATAAAGTATAAAATATTTTCATATAAATTACAGACTGTTCCATATGTATCCGTTTGATATATTAGTGGCGTCATACATAAATTAATGTAAATAGCGATATATGCTTTCACTAGTACTCACGCGGGGCTTCGCTCCCGTGGATTCTATCATGGTAAAAACATAACTCCCCTTTTTTGCAGTCGCGTAAAAAGTAGCCTATAACCTTCCTCAAGCTTCAAGCTACTTCCATACCAAATTGCATCCAAATCCACCCAGTACTTTCGGAGATTAGCGCGTTCAATCAAACAAACAAACAAACTTTTCCGCTTTATAATATTATTATAGATTAAGGCCGTGCGCGCACTGCCTTGCGGTGGCCGCAATTTCGGTAGTTCTATCTACCGCACCGGTAGACTGACCGCAGTGCGCGCACTTCTATGACACTCCATACTTCACAAATTTTGCGTTTCCAAAACGCAACGCAGTGCGCGCACGGCCTAAGTTCGGCACGCTGCGTTTGGTTACGTTAGAAACTGGCTCTGTTTTCTAGCATTTTTTTCGATGCGAAAATCATCATGTGACTCTTGCTCTGGGTGGAGCAGAAGGAAGTGTCAAACTTCTACTTAATAAAAGCCACCCTCTTCCATCAGTTGCCCATGTAGTCCGGAGCCGCGGTATCTCGTTAGAAAATTCCCGCAACCCCAGCAGGCAATGGGCCTATCGGGCCCCGTCAGGAAACACTTACACTCAGATTAAAATGAGAAACGCGGCCGTTTATATATTTGGTCAAATCATGTTCTTTCATGGAATTAGATTTTTTTTCTGCCAAAGACGCACTTCAACTATAGATATACAAAAAATGGAATCGCTGCTCAATTTTGAAGTATAAATAAAATTAAGAAATAAATTTCTCAAAATCCTGCTAAGGCACACAGAGAATTTCACAAACTCGAAATTTGGAGATATGCCAATTTCTTTTTCCGTGTTGCTGGAAAACCGGAAATGCAGGGCCGAACTTAGAGACCGTATAATCGAATGGATTGCATAGAAGTATTTTAAATTACTATATATTTGATATTATTCTTGACGAAAATTTTTAACCCCCGACACAAAAGAGGAGTGTTGACCGCTATGTTTGTCTGTCTGTGGCACCGTAGCTTCTAAGCGGGTGAAACGATTTCGAAGCGGTTTTTTTTCACTTTTGTATTGATGATGTAGCAAGCCTTATTGATTCAGCAATCTACGTGTAACGTAATTATATTATACTATATAAAGTTAGATTTTATACTATATAAAGCTAAATTACCACTCACTGACTCACTCACTCACTCATTGACATAATTGTTCTCCCAGATGGTGGATGGGGAGGTGTGTATATTTTGACAGATTCGTAAACAAGTAACTCTCAAACCTACGGGAAAAGTGCCAAACCTCCCCTTTTCACCCCCCTTCTCCCCCCTCCCCATCGTATCTCGGAAACTACGAGACCCGTATTTTTTGTTTTTTACGGATTCGTATAGAGGAGGCTCGGTAAAGTAAAAACCATTTTTCAAAGTCCCCCCCCCTTCTCCCCCCCTTTAGGCGGATCTCGGAATCTAAGAGACTTGGAACATTTTTTTTTCAGATTCATTTAGAGGGGCAATGCTTTAGTCGAAATACTTGTGCAACCCCCCCCCATCGCCCCCCCCCCTCTTTTTTTTTTTTTTTTTTCACAAGCACGCGAGGTGCTTGCACCTCGCGCAACACGCAAATACGAACCCCCCCCCCATTTTTTTTTTTTCACAAGCACGCGAGGTGCTTGCACCTCGCGCAACACGCAAATACTAGTTATACTATATAAAGCTAGATTACCACTGACTGACTCACTCACTCACTCACTCATTGACATAATTGTTCTCCCAGATGTACCAACACTTATCGCAAATAAATAAATAAATTGAATTGAATTGAATTGATGGTGGATGGGGAGGTGGGTATATTTTGACAGATTCGTAAACAAGTAACTCTCAAACCTACGGGAAAAGTGCCAAACCTCCCCTTTTCACCCCCCTTCTCCCCCCCCCCCTATCGTATCTCGGAAACTACGAGGCCCGTATTTTTTTTTTACGGATTCGTATAGAGGAGGCTCGGTAAAGTAAAAACCATTTTTCAAAGTCCCCCCCAGCCCCCCTTCTCCCCCCCTTTAGGCGGATCTCGGAATCTAAGAGACTTGGAACATTTTTTTTTTCAGATTCATTTAGAGGGGCAATGCTTTAGTCGAAATACTTGTGCAACCCCCCCCCCATCACCCCCCCCATCTTTTTTTTTTTTTTTTTTCACAAACACGCGAGGTGCTTGCACCTCGCGCAACACGCAAATACTTTTTTTTTTCACAAGCACGCGAGGTGCTTGCACCTCGCGCAACACGAAAATACTAAATCCCCCCATCTCCCCCCCTCTTTCTTTTTTTTTTTTTCACAAGCGCGCGAGGTGCTTGCACCTCGCGCGCTTGTGTGTGTGCGCGGATGGGGAGGTGGGTATATTTTGACAGATTCGTAAACAAGTAACTCTCAAACCTACGGGAAAAGTGCCAAACCTCCCCTTCCCCCCCCCCCCCTTCTCCCCCCCCCTATCGTATCTCGGAAACTACGAGACCCGTATTTTATTTTTTACGGATTCGTATAGAGGAGGCTCGGTTAAGTAAAAACCATTTTTCAGTTGCCCCCCCCCCGCCCCCCTTTTCACCCCCTTTAGGCGGATCTCGGAAATTAAGAGACTTGGAACATTTTTTTTTCAGATTCAATTAGAGGGACAAAGCTTTAGTCAAAATACTTCTGCAATCCCCCCCCCCTCTCACCCCCACCCCAATTTTTTTTTTTTTAAAGTAAACCGCGAGGTGCTTGCACCTCGCGCAACACGCAAATACTAGTTATTATATTATATAAAGCTAAATTACCACTCACTGACTGACTGACTGACTGACTCACTCATTGACATAATTGTTCTCCCAGATGGTGGATGGGGAGGTGGGTATATTTTGACAGATTCGTAAACAAGTAACTCTCAAACCTACGGGAAAAGTACCAAACCTCCCCTTTTCCCCCCCCTTCTCCCCCCCCCCCCCTATCGTATCTCGGAAACTACGAGACCCGTATTTTTTTCTTTTTACGGATTCGTATAGAGGAGGCTCGGTAAAGTAAAAACCATTTTTCAAAGTCCCCCCCCCCCGCCCCCCTTCTCCCCCCCTTTAGGCGGATCTCGGAATCTAAGAGACTTGGAACATTTTTTTTTTTCAGATTCATCATGTGACTCTTGCTCTGGGTGGAGCAGAAGGAAGTGTCAAACTTCTACTTAATAAAAGCCACCCTCTTCCATCAGTTGCCCATGTAGTCCGGAGCCGCGGTATCTCGTTAGAAAATTCCCGCAACCCCAGCAGGCAATGGGCCTATCGGGCCCCGTCAGGAAACACTTACACTCAGATTAAAATGAGAAACGCGGCCGTTTATATATTTGGTCAAATCATGTTCTTTCATGGAATTAGATTTTTTTTCTGCCAAAGACGCACTTCAACTATAGATATACAAAAAATGGAATCGCTGCTCAATTTTGAA
This sequence comes from Tholera decimalis, assembly GCA_943138885.2. NCBI lineage: Eukaryota > Metazoa > Arthropoda > Insecta > Lepidoptera > Noctuidae > Tholera > Tholera decimalis. Next base: position 9,751,891 of record OW964571.2, read on the forward strand.
GTATAAATAAAATTAAGAAATAAATTTCTCAAAATCCTGCTAAGGCACACAGAGAATTTCACAAACTCGAAATTTGGAGATATGCCAATTTCTTTTTCCGTGTTGCTGGAAAACCGGAAATGCAGGGCCGAACTTAGAGACCGTATAATCGAATGGATTGCATAGAAGTATTTTAAATTACTATATATTTGATATTATTCTTGACGAAAATTTTTAACCCCCGACACAAAAGAGGAGTGTTGACCGCTATGTTTGTCTGTCTGTGGCACCGTAGCTTCTAAGCGGGTGAAACGATTTCGAAGCGGTTTTTTTTCACTTTTGTATTGATGATGTAGCAAGCCTTATTGATTCAGCAATCTACGTGTAACGTAATTATATTATACTATATAAAGTTAGATTTTATACTATATAAAGCTAAATTACCACTCACTGACTCACTCACTCACTCATTGACATAATTGTTCTCCCAGATGGTGGATGGGGAGGTGTGTATATTTTGACAGATTCGTAAACAAGTAACTCTCAAACCTACGGGAAAAGTGCCAAACCTCCCCTTTTCACCCCCCTTCTCCCCCCTCCCCATCGTATCTCGGAAACTACGAGACCCGTATTTTTTGTTTTTTACGGATTCGTATAGAGGAGGCTCGGTAAAGTAAAAACCATTTTTCAAAGTCCCCCCCCCCCCTTCTCCCCCCCTTTAGGCGGATCTCGGAATCTAAGAGACTTGGAACATTTTTTTTTTCAGATTCATTTAGAGGGGCAATGCTTTAGTCGAAATACTTGTGCAACCCCCCCCCCATCACCCCCCCCCCTCTTTTTTTTTTTTTTTTTTCACAAACTCGCGAGGTGCTTGCACCTCGCGCAACACGCAAATACTTTTTTTTTTTCACAAGCACGCGAGGTGCTTGCACCTCGCGCAACACGAAAATACTAAATCCCCCCCATCTCCCCCCCTCTTTTTGTTTTTTTTTTTCACAAGCGCGCGAGGTGCTTGCACCTCGCGCAACACGCAAATACTAGTTATACTATATAAAGCTAAATTACCACTCATTGACATAATTGTTCTCCCAGATGGTGGATGGGGAGGTGGGTATATTTTGACAGATTCGTAAACAAGTAACTCTCAAACCTACGGGAAAAGTGCCAAACCTCCCCTTTTCCCCCCCCTTCTCCCCCCCTCCTATCGTATCTCGGAAACTACGAGACCCGTATTTTTTTCTTTTTACGGATTCGTATAGAGGAGGCTCGGCAAAGTAAAAACCATTTTTCAAAGTCCCCCCCCCCCCCCCCGCCCCCCTTCTCCCCCCCTTTAGGCGGATCTCGGAATCTAAGAGACTTGGAACATTTTTTTTTTCAGATTCATTCACAGGGGCAATGCTTTAGTCGAAATAATTGTGCAACCCCCCCCCATTTCCCCCCCCCTTTGTTTTTTTTTTTCACAAGCACGCGAGGTGCTTGCACCTCGCGCAACACGCAAATACTAACCCCCCCCCATCACCCCCGCCCACCCCACTTTTTTTTTTTCACAAGCACGCGGGGTGCTTGCACCTCGCGCAACACGCAAATACTTGATTTAGAGGGGCAATGCTTTAGTTTTTTTCACAAGCACGCGAGGTGCTTGCACCTCACGCAACACGCAAATACTAGTTATACTATGTAAAGCTAAATTACCACTGACTGACTCACTCACTGATATAATTGTTCTCCCAGATGGTGGATGGGGAGGTGGGTATATTTTGACAGATTCGTAAACAAGTAACTCTCAAACCTACGGGAAAAGTGCCAAACCTCCCCTTTGCCCCCCCCTTCTCCCCCCTCCCTATCGTATCTCGGAAACTACGAGACCCGTATTTTTATTTTTTTACGGATTCGTATAGAGGAGGCTCGGTAAAGTAAAAATCATTTATCAAAGTCGTCCCCCCACCTCCTTTCTTACCCCCTTTAGGCGGATCTCGGAAATTAAGAGACTTGGAACATTTTTTTTTTCAGATTCATTTAGAGGGGCAATGCTTTAGTCAAACTACTTCTGCAACCCCCCCTTCATAACCCACCCCCCCATTTTTTTTTTTTTCACAAGCACGCGAGGTGCTTGCACTTCGCGCAACACGCAAATACTAAACCCCCCCATCACCCCCACCCATTTTTTTTTTTTTTTTTCACAAGCACGCGAGGTGCTTGCACCTCGCGCAACACGCAAATACTAGTTATAATATATGTTTGCGTATGTATGTTTAATATTAATAGCGAACGTTTATTTTACGGTTTACCAGACGTAGTGCAGTGTACCATTCACACCGTATATACCGTCTTGTCGTACTAAACGCTTCTCCTCTACATTTATTGTATGTACAGTCAAGGTGTGGAACTCTCTGCCGGCTTCTGTGTATCATACCACATATGACCCGTCAGCCTTTAGAGCAAAAGAGAACAAGCATCTTCTGGGCTCGCTCGTACCATCGTAAACATCGTAGATGAGGTCTCAGGAGTAATCGAAGTCAAGAGCGAGCTCATTCGTAATAATAACAAAAAAACAATGTTATTTTTTCGTCTCATTAACTCATTACTATCTTAAAAGCAGAGAGTCAATCAACCAGTTTTACAAAATAAATAAAATACATTACAATGTCTACTGCTATAATTCAATCAGATAATAAAAATCTTTACTAAAGAATGACGAGTAGATATGTATTTTTACGGATATCAATACTTAATATGATGTGTTATAATATGACAAACGTGTGATTTTTTGTGCTTGTGATGATTTTTAGGACGGTGCCCTGAAGGAAAACCTATTATTTAGCTACCGCTATCAGTCTGTTTGTCAGTTATAAGCCGCATCAGATATATACTGTCCTTAGCGTGTCGAATTGTCGCTGGCAAGAATATTTGTTACTTCTTACTAACATTATAAATGCGAAAGTTTGTGAGGATGGATGTAAACATAGATTTACGGAAAAACTAATGAACGGATCTGAATAAAATTTGGTAAGTAGATAGTTGACATCCCGGAATAACACATAGGCTACTTTTTATCCCGGAATTCCCACGGGATCGAGCTTTACTCGGAAAAATTGTCCCACGCAAACGAAGTCGCGGGCAGAACCTTTTTTAAAATAAATGATGATGTAGACATATCATCATCAGCTGTACTTCTGTGGCTGCGGGAATGTTCCGTGATGTGACCGCGGCCTCGGACCGCAGCGCAACTCAGTATGAGTCTGACACTCCTTACTTTTTTTTTATAGTTGGTAGGCTTGCGTTTGACCATAATCTCACCTGATGTTAAGCGATGATGTGGTCGAAGACGATGCTTACAGCTTTGCACTTCCCATAGCGGAAGGAGTAACGTGATGATTTTACCACCGAAAAAGATAAAAAGGTGACTGAGTATGCGGACCAAGATAGAACGTGGGTGGGAAATTTTCAGAATGAGTATTTTCATCTAGATTATCACTCTGATCTAATTTTGATAATATTTTTACATATTTACATAGTGATAGTTGAAGACAGGAGTCTAATATAGCCAAAAATTAGAGTTCAGATAGGGAATTTGGGATATCCATCTCTGTCTATATACTTTTTACCGCTCTCGGTGGAGCGGAAAGGAAAATAAGACTTCTGTAGACCGAAAACCTACCTTGTTCTTTTAGTTACCTTTGCGTTCTGGGCCAGACCACGGTGCTTCGATGGACTATTTCCGCATCCTTGGCAGGCAATTGCATATCGGGATTCTTCACTATCTCTATCTGTAATGCATAATGTATAGCGTAGGTATGGTTCCTTGGTTTGCAGAGGAAGTTTAATCACGATTCAATTGCAGTCAATATTAAGTACTACAATAGTGGGTATTGTGTGTTGAATCTATCCAGCCAATTGATTAGTATTTGATAAATGATTTGGTTAGAAATAACAGTTTTACACGTCATAGTTACCGATACGTTTTAAGTTAATACTAAAAACTGATGAGGCCGGTGTTTCCTAAAATATAACTACCCTGAGAAGAAACAAATTCAGAGGTTAAAGTCAATTCCAATTTATTTATTTGCGATTTTTGGTACAATATTGTTCTTAACAATTTAACATATTAGTATTTACATTATTAGTATGGATCCTTAACACTTAGTCATATTACCTACATTTATGTTCATAATTAATAACTATATAAGAAATCGATAACAAAATTAAGTAATTATTCTATTAAAGTTATTAAAGTTACAATTGGATAGCAATATTATTATTACTAGAATTTTGTCATATGTGGCAATTATTACAATTGTTATTTATTTTTCAATGTCTTATTAAATACCTTTTTTTTGCGTGAAAACACACATAATTATTTTACCGACATACAGACAGACACACACTTTCGCATTTATAATATAAATTATAGGTACCTACGAATACTATGAATTTGAAATTGTGATTGCCTACACTGTTAAGACATGAAGTGAGTTTTATAGTATCTTTAATGCACTAATATAATTATTATTCTCTCCAAAAATAAACAAAAGCACAAAGAGCTAGTTTTCCACTAAATACTAAGGTTAGAAAAGTTCATACAGGACGTCTTTGTAAGAAAGATGATCCATATCTATTCCAGTTCTCCAGGCGGTCTGGAGAATTGAAATATAAATGTTTTAGTCTGGACCAGACCAAAACATTTATATAGCTTTACTCTGACGTCAATACAAAGGTTACGAATGATAAAACATCACAAGGCTGACTGAAATGACTAAGCAATGCACTTTTTGTTTGTCTGGTTTAATGATAATAGTTTTTTGGTCATTTGACCGATATTTGACTGAGAAATCAGTCGAATATTGGACGATTTTTACTTTTTTTAAATATTCATTATGATTACCTACGTTCTGCCTACAACTTCGGTCACGACTCACGAGCAGAACGTGATAGAACATAAGCTAAAATACATAATCGCTTAGTATATTAGATGTTTATATGTATAGTAGCATTTGCCTGCGACTTCGTTCGCGTGGGAGGGTATACAGGGCCGGAGTAACCATTAGGCGGAGTAGGCAACTGCCTAGGGGCCCCGCATCAACTAGGTTCCCAGGCCTAGTGCACGCACCAAGGAAACATGTTTCTTTGAATGAGAATTTGATGTGCGTGTCAACTTAGGGACTTCACTGTTATCTCACAAAATACAAATCGTTAGATTTAGTAGTAGAATTAAAACAATTTTAGAACAAATCTGGGAATAAGTAAACAAATATATGTATTAAAAACCACAGCCCTAAATGTGCGTTTCCTCAGTTCACACACGATTTGGTCTGTCAAAGTAAGAAAAGGGGCCCCGAGAATGCCTTAGGGCTTCTGACAGGGTTAATCCGGCTCTGAGTGTATATCCGGATCTCGTGATATTTCCGAGATAAAAAGTAGGTAGGTTATGTGTTATTCCTGGATGTTAACTACCTATTTACCAAATTTCATTCAGATCCGTTCAGTAGTTTTTGCGTGAAAGGGTAAATATCCATCCAGCCTCACAAACTTTCGCATTTATAAAATTAGTAAGATTTTGGTTTACAATAAAGTATATTCCATTCAAATATGCAAAAAACCGCACTAATTATATAATTTTCATGTTAAACGTTAACATGCGGAAAAATTCCTTCAATACGAATTTTCCAATCCCAGCAAACCAATTTCATATACATGTTTTCCCGTAATCACAAACTACCCCAAAGGAAAAACGTGAATCACTTACGATTTCAACGGTACTTCCTTTGTTTCAGATTTGTAACATAAACAAAAGCACGAGACTACTTCATTCGCTGTCCATTCGCTGAGAGGTGAAGACGCGGATATTTTCGGAGCATTAACCCCCGAACGTTCAGTGCGAGACGTTTAGACTTCTGTGTTGTGCCGTGAAGTGTTAATCATGATGAATTACTACCCGAAGAACTTTAAGGCCAATGGCTGGGGCTGGCATCGTTCTAGCAACGCTGCAACTGCTGCCAGGGGCTTCCTTAGAGGCGAGCGTGGAGAAGGAACCGAACCTTTGCTTCCAAATGGTGGAAATCTCTACCCGAAACTACCAACGGAAGAAGATACTATGTTCAGCACCAGTATGAGGCTGTATCCTGCTATACCAGCAGAGGAGTACGAAAGTGGAGCCGTTGAGGAAGTAATAGAGGAAGCTTGTGCATCGGTTAACGTGAATGCTGTGGTGAGTACTTTCATAGATTTTATAACTCTTGGCATCAGTATAATCTTTACGATGCTGTTAAAACCATGTGTTTCGGACAGCTTAGGTACTATAAATTACGTGTAACATGGTGGAGATTTCTATCTATAGGTTCGAGGAAATGACGAAGCAACGTTAAATACAAAGTTTTTCTCAAATGTTTACAGTCTTCCTCTTGGCAAGAGCTTTAAACTTTTTCATGTCAACACTCACTCATATAAAATCATAAAACTTTCCTTCAGATCAGCTATGACATACCTGAAGAATTGTATACTGTTCTCTTCATTTTCAACTGTCTTTCAAATTAAGAAATAGCTTTCTAGCTAATTACTTACAAGACTCACATGTATTTCAAAGGAACGACTGCTCATTAGCTTTTATTAAAGCTAATTATGCATCGCTCTTGTCTTGAAAGTCACCCTGAGTTCAAAATATTACCTTGGACTTGCAGAAACATGTGTACAACAAGATCTACAACGACAACTTGATTCTGGATCTGTCAAATAGTATATTACTCTAAACACGAAAGTCTTCATTTATAGCATTTTTTGAGTCTTAGTGTTTTAACAAGAAGTCTTCTCGTTAAAACAATAAGACTCAAAAAATGCGTGGCTAAGGTCATTACTTTCATCGATGTAGTGCAAGTACCTTTGCAGAAAGGCACCAGACTTTTATAAATGGTCATGTTAACAATAGTGGAGTGTTACAGTAACCGTGAAGCATACGAAAATAATGTCTAGAGTTGTAGTTTTCTTTTGTTTTGATATTTTGTATATTATTTAATGCCTATTGTCTGTACAGATAGCCGTCTTTTTGTCTCTTTCTTTCTAGCCGGTCAAAAGTCTTAAAGTTTAAATTTTGTTTGGTACGATAATAACCAACAGATTTTTCAAAGTGTTCCTTAAACGGTATTAAAACTTCTGGCGGTTTCGGTTGTTGTTCTTTACAAGGTCCATGCAACAAAACCGGCTGCGAAATTCGGTCGGATGACAAATACAATGTCTTAAAAAATCTTACCAAATTGGCTTATCATGATCTTTTTATTTCCAAGCATACAGTGGAAGTTACTAATGTAAGTATAATTTCAGTAATTTTTCTGCAAAACATTTCAAATTATTGTTAGTTTCTTGATTGCCAATAGGAACAAATAATGACGCTAATTACTCATTATCGTTAGTCTTAAGAGCGTTGCGATATCATGTGCAAACGTTCATTAAAGTTTACTCGGATACTCTGACTAACACGGGTTTGTTGGACATTAAAAACTGAATCATTTTGTGACGTAGACGATATAATTTAGCGCCATCTTTGACTCCTTTAAGACCGTTAAGCTCCCACGCCTGTTTAGTCATCTACTTACGCCAAATTTTTTTATTGATACAGTTATTGGTTAATTTAATTTGGATTTTCCAGTTTACTAGTATGAGTAGTATTTTGAATTATTAAAAAAGATTATGATATAGTTACTAAGTTTTATCTGCTTGCTTATATTGCTCGGTGCTTTTTTAGGGTTCCGTAGTCAACAAGGAACCCTTATAGTTTCGCCATGTCCGTCTGTCTGTCCGTCTGTCCGCCGTTTAGCTCAAAAACTATTGGTACTAGAAAGAAGTTGTACTTTGGCATGAGTATACACGTTAATGACGCCGAAAAAGTGGTAAAATAAAATTTTGAAAAAAAACAATTATTTAGGGTACCTCCCATACATATAAAGTGGGATGATAATTTTTTTTTTTTTTCGTTCTTCCCATAGTGTGGGATATCGTTGGATAGGTGTTTCAAAAATATTAGGGGTTTGGTAAGACCGTTTTTTGATTAAGTAAACCGTTCGTGACTTATCAAGCTTTAAAGTACCAATTTTCGTTAGAGTCAAGTGTCCCCCCCCTCTATTAACTAAACGGTTATAGTTAGAAATTCAAATGTCACGGCAGTAGTACCTATATATAACGAAATTTAGAGGAAAACTATCACACATAAGTGGGCTTTAAAAGTTTACGTGTAATAGTCGACCAATTGTATTTGACTCGAAAATTTCGAACAACTCTATAGAAATGTCGATAGATGGCGCTAAGCGCCAGTTGTATCGTGCTAGCTTCTTGTGACGATTGAGTAGTGTAGCTCTGTGTCCGTATTTAAATTCAAAACACCGGCTATGACAAGTTTTATAAAAATCTCTAAAAAAAATTGAAACTTTCCGTGCAAAATTGTCGGATCAGGTGAGGATTTGTATAGGAACTCAAATTAGTTAGGTAGTCATGTTTGGCTTTTAGTTAGAGCATGGTACGAAACGATCAGTCAGCGAATACGACACGCACATGGCTGTTACGGAACCCTACACTGCGCGTGGCCCGACACGCACTTGACCGTATTTTTTCAAAGATGGTAATGGTAAATCATTCAATGACTGCCTCCCGATCTTGGCGAAGCGGGTTCAAATTCAAATTCAAATTCATTTATTCATTTTTAGTCGGTAAAAGTCTGATACACCCTGTATCAAATTTTTACAGACTGAAACACATCCGTGTTCCGTCATTTGCCCTTCGTTTTTCGAGGCTGCGGTTACTCTTTCGAAGTCGAACAATTCCACAACCCCGGCAGATTGTTCGGTGTTACTTCCAGTAACGAAAATATTGTTTCTTATAATTCCGTCGCCATCTAGGAGGTCTAGGTCATTTGTAAACATGACCTGACATTGTGTTAGTAACATAATATTATATTTATTTAACATAATGTTCGTAATATTCATGTGTTCTCACACTATGTATCTCTTAACGACCACGAAGGTCACTCGGTTACTTTCGCACGAGGTCAACAAACTGCTAGAATATGAAATGTATATTTATGAATTGTGTTAATTATATTTTATTAAGACCTCGTTAATATGTACCTATCTGTTTCTCATGTTAAAAGCTCCATAGTCATTACCTATAGGTTGTTGTTATAAAAAAATACATTAACAATCAAATAATCAATGTTTCATAAACATAATTAGTCTATGGTTGATGTTCCCACTGCTGGGCAGTGCTGGGACAGAGGCTTCTGTGAGAGGAAATGGGCCGTAATCATCCACGCGGGCCCAGTGGAGATTGGTGGATGTCGCATGTCTTTCGTAAACAATTTCGTGTAGATTCATACCAATTCTAAAACTAGTTTTAGAATTAAAATTCCCTTCTAATATTACTTAGCTACCTGTAAATGTATTATGTTTTTTTATATGGAACATGAACGTGCGTTTATTGAGAGGACATGGACCGTAATCATCCACGCGGGCCCAGTGGAGATTGGTGGATGTCGCATGTCTTTCGTAAACAATTTCGTGTAGATTCATACCAATTCTAAAATTAGTTTTAGAATTAAAATTCCCTTCTAATATTACTTAGCTACCTGTAAATGTATTATGTTTTTTTATATGGAACATGAACGTGCGTTTATTGAGAGGACATGGACCGTAATCATCCACGCGGGCCCAGTGGAGATTGGTGGATGTCGCATGTCTTTCGTAAACAATTTCGTGTAGATTCATACCAATTCTAAAACTAGTTTTAGAATTAAAATTCCATTCTAATATTACTTAGCTACCTGTAAATGTGTTATGTTTTTTTATATGGAACATGAACGTGCGTTTATTTGTCTCTGAACGCGAAATGTCGATTAATTTTGGAAAAAAATTAGACAAAATCAAGTAAGTTTATGTGCCTGGTTCCTGCCTGGTCCTTTAAGTACCTGTCCCGGAACTTAAGGGTAGCTGAAGGAACGGGGGGGGTTTTATTCAATAGAACTCTGACACTCCCTCCCGCTACACCCAGACCGGGAGAAGTCATTCGATGATTTTCCTACCCAGAAAAAGGTACCTTTATACCACTGAAATTTCTCAAGTAGAACGTAAAAATATCCGTAGCTACTGGCTGCGAATGGTACATTCCGATAAATCTAGCAATATCTGGCCAAACTAGTTTTTTTTTTTAATAAAACAAGTGAACTATATGTATGAATGTTGTATAAAGTAGTTCGTATTTAACTTATCGCGCGCTTTATGTCAGGGACGCATGACATAATATTACGGTAGGACGACCGCATAATTTAAAAAATAAGTACAAGCGATAAGTAATTACCGGTCAAAATATTTATTATGACGTCATCTTCTGTGAAATTCGTTGCCATTTGGATATTTGGTAGGTACTCTTATTTTCGATTTGAACGTCATCTCGAATGTCCTCCGCCCGGCGGCGCCGTCGTGTTCCACGCGCGCCTCAAAGAGCTGTCAGCAATAGTGACGGGCCATTGCCTGCCGAGGTTGCGGGAATGTTCTAACGAGATACCGCGACCCCGGAACTTAAGAGCAGCTGAAAGAACAGGGTGAGTTTTTAGTCAGTAGAAGTCTGACACTCCCTTCCGCTCCACCCAGAGCGGAAGAAGTCATTCGATAATTTTCCTACCCAGAAAAAAGAGGGTCTTTAAATCATCAAGAGTGAATAGGTTACTTCTAGGTAAGCGTGCTCCATCCTCGATCACATCATCACTTAACATCAGGTGAGATGGTGGTAAAACGCAAGTCGCGACCCTATTCTGAATTTAAAAAAATCCCCGTACTATTTAAAAACTCTCACAGATATACAAATTTATACCTAACAACAACTACTGTTTTTTAAATAGAAATCTTTCTCTACCATAGACAAATCAGTGCGTAGGGCCACTGACATCATTCGCAAAGAACGCGACTAGCAAAATAAAAAGGGAATTTATTTTTAACTCTTGTCTGTTCTAACCTCGTTTAACACCACAGAGGTGTGGGTAAAAACCGTGGGAAATACGTGTATTTTGGACTTAGATTATGTAGGTGATTTATTTTCAAACAATTTTTTGTCAGAAAGAGCAAATTACAGTCACCGTTTTTGACTATTTATTTATATTCATCATTCATCTGCTTAGCCTTTTACAAACAAACAAGCGTCAATAGCCTAATGGATAAGGTGTCAGACTTGTGATCGACAGGTCCCGAGTTCGAATCCCACCCATTACACTATTGCCGTGAACCCACTCCAGACACAAGCATATTTAGCTTAGTTGGAGGGGTTAACAAGATTGCTAGTAATGTGAATTGTACCCACATTGCTAGTCATCTTTAAAAAAAAAAAAAAAAAAAAAAAAAAAAAAAACTATATTGCAGCTCCTGTCTATCTGACCTCCACAACCCAGTAACTGGGAAACACGAGACCCCTTGGCGTGACCACAGTCAGATTTTCTGGCATCTGACTGACTACCCGTAACGACCGTCAAAGATTTACAAATGATAACCGTAGTTTTATCGAGATACCGCGGCCCGGAAACTTTAGGGCAGCCGAAGGAACAGGGTGGGTTTTTAGTCAGTAGAAGTCTGACACACCCTTCCGCTTAACCCAGAGCGGAAGAATGTCATTCAATAATTTTCTCACCCAGAAAAAAAAAATGGTTGCCATATTTGCCAAGGCTCGTGTGGGACTAGGGTTACCATATAACAGGCGTTTGCCGCATTTGACAGGCACTTTAAGGTTTAGTCAGTCGTGCGGCCGGCATTGGTCTGAGACAGGCATTTTTAAATTTCGCGCCCGCGCGCAATTCGCGCTTGCATTTGAATGACACCGGCGGGCGGCGGCGGTGAGCGTATCTTGTGAAGATTTTTACGAGAAAAGAAAGAACTATTAAAAAAAAATATGTCCTATGACAAATATCAGTAATAAATATCCTTCTTCATTATTATCTGTTGGCTTTTACTTATTACCTACAGCGTTTTGCTTTAGACAGGCATTTTTCTGAAAATTCAGGCATTTTAGGTACCATAGACAGGCATCCCTCCATTTACATATGGTAACCCTATGTGGGACGCAACGAGAAAAAAAAATTAGGTATGAATATTTTATGTATTTAAAAAAATCTACTGTATGAGAGCAGTGCTAGACAGTCGGGGATCGCGAGCCGATCTCCGGCCACCGTAGGCGCGGGCTTTTCACGGTTGCGGGAATATTCTAATGAGATACCGCGGTCCCGCATCGCAAAGGCAACTAAAGGAATAGGGTGGATTATTAGTCAGTAGAAGTCTGACACTCCCTTCCGCTCCATCCACAGCGGATGGAGTTTTAAAAGCAAAAAAAAAGAATGCGCGGACTCGTAGGCGGCGAGCAGGAGTAGCTGGCACAGGTTGATGGCGCGTCGCGTTCCACGCGTGCTTTAAAAAGCAGTCAGCAGCATTGACTGCCCGATAGAACCATTGCCTGCTGAGGTTGCGAAAATATTCTAACGAGATACCGCAGCGTTCACGCGCCAGAACGTAAATGCAGTTGAAGGAACAGGGTGGGTTTTTAGTCAGTAGAAGTGTGACACCCCCTTCCACTCCTCCCAGAGCTGGAGGATTCATTAAATTAATTTTCCACTGAAAAAAAGGAAAAGGCCTAGACCTAATTTGTTGAAGATGTTGAGTTCACTCAGATCGGGCTATACGATTGGTGCGTACAAAAAAAAGAAGGTTCTTGCCCGTAGCCTGACTAACCAGTGACTGGCGGGCGGTGCTACTCATAAAACCTTATACTAAACATGCAAGCTTGCATAATGGGAATTATGTAGGAGCACACATGTCCATATGTGTGCTCCTACATCATACCCCATTTTTGAAAAATTATAAAAACAGATCAACCCCTTCATTACTTTCATAGTAACTAATATAAATCTGTTTTAATACACAGGGTAAGATACCTTACAGTGGCGAAGGCTCCATACAACTCAATTCCTACCGGCTTCCCTTTTGAAATATAGCAAATATTAGTATATTATTTTATCTATGAATATATAAATAGTAATCTATTATATTCAATTAAACAAATAATTATTTACGAAGTTACAAGATTTCGAAGTCAGCCACAGGGCCACAGTTACTGGAATTCACGCATCACACTTGAGCAAGGTAAGCATTTTTTGGTCTGGCTTCCCTTTTATGAAAATTCACCCTTCGCCACTGATACCTTATAACATTGTTCACAAGTTCTAACATTATTGTTTTTACAAAGTGTTATAAGTTATTATGATTACTCGAGTAAGTTCTCAGTAACGTACAATAACAATTCTATCATGTTACACTTGCTTACACAGGTTTACATTGATTGTCACATAATCTGGGTACACTTACTATTTAGCTGTCACAATAATATATACTACTAATGTTATATGTCGTCACTCTTACATTATTATAAATTTAACATTCACTGGTTTTATAATTCGTGGCATGTTGAGGGCAAGATACATTGACTGGCGATGAGGCTGGAGGCAACCGCCTTTGATACCTGCTTCCGAATCCATTATTTGCCCCCAGGCAACCGTGGCAAGCGTTGCTTAACCTTGAAAATTGAACTGTACGGAAGTTATTTAGCCACGAGCTCCTCACATTATTCACTACGTCATATACAAACAAAATTTATATACCTACAGTTTCTGAAATTGTGAATAGTCACTTACAGAAGTACAATACTGGCAGAAAATAAATTAAAATATATTACAGTACTTAATTCCATAAAATCGTTAATTACTGATAACATAACTATTGCCAATTAATTATATTATTATTACCTACAACGTGTAACAGATTAAGCGCAATACCTCAAACACCCCAATTAGAATATTAAATTATAAGTCTAAAACAACATCCTAAATCAATAGAAACCAAACCTAGGCATTTTTTACAAAATATTTATCCTTACTAAACGCAAAACGTATGTGCGCCATACAAATTATATCCTTACGCAGACGCATACACTCAGGCAACGTTAGCGACCGACGCAACACGCACACAATTTCTTTGAATTAAGGATTGTATTAATTTTTCATGATACTGGTTTCCATTTTAAGTTAAATGAAAGATTTTTCCATCAAAATTTAACACCTAATTAAATAATTTAACATCAGGTGAGATGGTGGTCAAACGCGAACCTATTTTTTAATAAAAAAAAAATTAAAATAAAAAACAACCTATTTTTTATGCCGAAATCGATTCAGAAGCCGATTCTGAACCAACTACTTTCAGGAATTGCTGAAGATAGAAGCGAATGCATGGAAGTGGATAGAATTATCATTAAATTAATTCATTATGGTTATCACGGACGGGCACGCCGCAATTGCGGCGGTAAGACCCCTCTTTGAGGAGTGGCTAGATCGGCGTCACGGCGTCCTGACCTACCGCATGACGCAGGTCCTCACCGGACACGGAAGTTTCGGGAGGTACCTGTGTCTGATGGGTAAGGAAGAGACGCCTGGGTGTCACCACTGCGAGGGTCGCCCTGAGGACACAGTCGAGCACACGGTGCAGGACTGCCCAGCTTGGGCAGAGCACCGACGTGTCCTCACGGCGACAATAGGCGGAGACCTCTCGCGCCCGGCCTTGGTCGAGGCCATGCTGCGGGGCGAGAGGGAGTGGGAAGCGGTCGCCTCCTTCTGCGAAGCAGTCATGCTTCCGAAGGAGGAGGCGGGCCGCGTGAGGGAGAGGATGGCGTCCTCCCTCCAGCCCAGCCGCAGTGGTAGACGCCCACGGCGTCGGACGTCGGCCGACGATCTCCGGCCACCGTAGGCGCGGGCATGCGGACAGCGAGTAAAGGGCAACTCGCTGTCCGACCATGGACCATGCCTGGGTCGACGGCGCGTCGTGTTCCACGCGCGCCTCAAAGAGCGTCAGCAACATGACGAGGCCCCCTCTGCAGAGGGCCGAAGCCCGCCGGGGTCGTGGGACTCATCCCGTTACCGTGGCCCCGGTATGTAAAGGGTTATTGAAGGAACACCGTGGATTTTAGTCAGTAAAAGTCTGACAGTCCCTCCCACCCTGCCCGGAGTGGGAGGACTTATTTGATAATTTTACCAAGCTAAAAAAAAAAAAAAAAAAAAAAAAAATGGTTATCACGGAATTATTAAAGCAATCAATTATTACATTAATCAAATGTACAATTATTTAAACATGCATTTATTTGATTTATCAATAACTAATTTAATTATTAACATTATACTGAATGGCTGAAATGATTACAATTTCCAGTTAACTTGAGCATTTTACAAAGCTGTTATCTCTTCAACGCCATGAAACCCTAACATTTATTAGAATCTCAGGTCACTTGTTGAACAGAAGTATATTCAAGCTTTCCTCGCTACAATAAAATTCTACTTTTAATTATCTAAAGTTCGTAGTACATTCTGAGATGTTGAAATGCTTTTAGCTTTGTTTGTTTGCTTAAAAGCCAACAAATCCACTATGAGAAAGTAAATCTTGTTAAAACAACCAAATACATTATGTTTTTATAAGTAAGTCTGAAGTCTAGTCTCTAGATATGATGATACTGATGATCATATCATATCACGGAGGAGGTACTAGGGTGGGATTTTAAGCTCACCGTCCGTTAGAGAACAGGGCTCGAAAGGACGGCGCGTCGTGTTCCACGCGCGCCTCAAAGAGCAATCAGCAGCATTGACGATGCCCGATAGATAGATATTACGGGAATGTTCTAACGAGATACTGCGGCCTCAGAACGTACGGGCAATTGAAGGAACAGGGTGAGATTTTAGTCAGTAGAAGTCTGACACTCCCTTCCACTCCACCCAGAGCGGGAGAAGTCATTCGATGTCATTAGATGATTTTCCTACCGAAAGAAAGAAGTGTGGTATTTTAAGAGGTAACGGGGCCCCTTCTATTTGCTGATGGTGATCACAGGGGTGGTTTTAGCGAGGTAAAAATCCTACACTTCCTGGTCTTTTCATCAAAAGTCCAGGTTCACCATAATAAAAAAATAAAGGTACTAAGTTAGACCTTCCTATTAATGTTTTCGACTTCGGTTATTATCTTCGCACGCTTCGCTGTTTGCATACTAATTATATAATATAATTTAGACTTAAGTTTCCTCACAGCCAGAGTAACCTCAACCGGAAATTAAATGCGGAACTAAATGCATTTGAAAAGACGCACACTCATAATCCTAAAAACCTTATAAATTTTTTTAAATGACAGGTTTGAGTTTGACCCTCATCTCACCTGATAGTAAGCGATGATGGAGTTGAAGATGAAACACTCTTGACTTAAAAGGTTATAGGTTATAGCTATCAGGAAACACGGACTCCGGCAGGGAATTGCACTCCTTAGCTGTACACACATGGAAGTATTCGTACAAGGTTTTTTACGGATGGGTGTGGGACATCCACCATAAAACGATAACGTATCGCCGTCGTTCTTGTAGTCCGATGAGCCCTAACCGGGCTTGGTGGAATTAGATTGTGCAATTCCATCGCACACTCTCCTAAATGTAATCGATCATATCATATTCCAAGTGGGCGCTCCGGGAAGTATTTTAAGCTCGGTACGGTTACGGTAAGGACCAAACCCAGGTCGACGGCCCGCTGTATTCCACTCACGCCTCAAAGAACAGTCAGCAGCATTGAATTATTTTTACCTGTCAATACCATGGCGAAATACAAGTTAATACAATCCAAACATGAACATCTCAGCCACCCACATCAGTTCAAAACCGGATTCGAACGCTCTCAGACTTAGTATCATAATTTATTAATTATCCGTTTACCTACTTCAATTCCGTCATCGCAGTTCAAGGCTGTTGGACAATTTCGGTCTTTTTGCGGTTACAGCATCCTGTAATAGTCTTTATTGATGGTCTCCATTATAGATGGATACGTCATCAATTGTTTAACGACTGGACATACAATTGAAAAGCGGCCAAGCCGGCCTTGTGTCGCCTATAGAGAAGCGGGTTTGGTGCCAATTTTTTCTTTTTACGTCCATGGGAATCTTGGAAGGCATTGAGAAATCTAGGCTAAGCTAGACCATTTGAATAAATCTGAACTGCATGGTCGCTTTTTTTTAATCTTTTTTTTAGGGACTTTTATTCTAAGAACATGTCAGCCCCGTTGAGTCACAAGTAAATAATACAGCTACACAAAAAATATAAATCTAAACTAATCAAAATATTAGAAACAAGATCTCACACGTGAACATCTTGAAAAGTTTGATAGTAGCAGACGAAATGGGATTTGCTAATATTACTTGGAAATTCCCAACGTCCCGCATATTATTCAGCTCGAATAAGAAGCGAGGATAGACATTAAATCAGAATATTAAAACAAAGCAAGTAACCCCCTATCCTCTATCTTCTAGTGAAAGTCCAATTAAAATCGGCTCAACCGTTCCAGATATTAGCCCAGACAAACAGAAAGACAGATACACAGACAAAATTGAAAAACTTGTTTAATTGGTTTTAATATCTTGTAAATAACTAAAAACACAGTTATTTTGAAATCACAAACTTCAATACTATTTATATGTAGGTGCACTCGTAGTTATAAATCGGTAATAACTTGTGATTACTTCAAGACTAGGAGCCAGTTAATTTAATGCTCTTAAGCAACACGTCGTTTCGGACATTTTCGACAATAATTTTCGGCCATAAAAGGTAACAAGTTTGTCAAGGTAAATACGGCCAGTATTTCCATTTGGAGTTGTAAAAGACACTTTAAATCGTAATCGGTAAATTACCTACTTGGGTAATCGAGATAATTGGCTTCCATCAGATGACTTTCATGAATGTTTATACTCATGAGTAATATACAGGGTCATTGGAAATA
Source organism: Tholera decimalis (assembly GCA_943138885.2). Taxonomy (NCBI): domain Eukaryota; kingdom Metazoa; phylum Arthropoda; class Insecta; order Lepidoptera; family Noctuidae; genus Tholera; species Tholera decimalis. The sequence goes on from OW964571.2 coordinate 9,769,724, forward strand.
CGTCCCGATCCTGTTAAGGGCGTGTAGATGAGGTCATTAACTAACAAATCAACCCTAAGTTTCTAGGCCTAAAGTATACCATTATCGAGAAAAAAATATTTTTTTAATCTATACTTATAATAAATCTGTAGAGAGGTCAATTCTGATTAAGGATCGATACTCATGCCAAAAATGCAATCAGTTAAATTTTTGTCTGTCTGTCTGTCTGTCTGTATAACCGTTATAGAAACAAAAACTACTCGACGGATTTTAACGAAACTTGGTACAATTATTTTTCATACTCCTGAGCGGGTTATAGTATACTTTTCATCACGCTACAATCAATAGGAGCAGAGCAGTGAAGGGAAATGTTGGGAAAACGGGAGAAGTTACTCCATTTTTTAAGCTTCCGTCGCGTGTGCAACCTTAATGGTTAAAGCTACACAAATCATTTCATGACGGAAATGTTCTCCATAAAATTATATAAAAAATATCCCACGACAGCATATGTCTAACTTTTATGGTTGACTCACAATAACACGTGTAACTCCCGATAGCTTAGCAGTTCGAAGCTTTCTGATTATAATATTTGTCTACTCTTACGTTTATAACACTCTCAGTCACCCCTAATTGAAAAAGTTAACATTATTAACTATTCCATAAAAAAATTGGCCAAGTGCGAGTCAGACTCGCCCATGAAGGGTTCCGTAGTAACTATAATATAATATGCAAATTTATTTGACGAAAAAAAAACTTACAAATTTTTTAAAACTAGCTTATTTACATTTTTTACAACTGCGCCGAATAAATTTGTTTTGAAAAAAAAACCTTACAAATTTCTTAAAACTGGCTTTTTTACATTTTTTACAACTGCGCCGAATAAATTTGGTTGAATGTTTATATTAAGATCTACAGACATATATTTTTTTTAGATTTTTTACTCCATTATTATAGAAGTTAGAGGTTGTGTCCGCCACACACACATTTTACCACTTTGGAAGCTTATATCTTTTAAACGATTGACTTTATGGAAAAGTGGTTTTAGAAACCCCGATGTCGTTTTTAAAGAACTGTCTATAGATACCACACATGCATCGATTTCATGAAAAAAAATATTTTCAGGTTTAGTTCCATGTATGGGGAGCCCCCCTTTATTTTAAATATTTTTTAATTTTTTTCTCAGAATCGGAAAGCGGTTCACAGAATACATCTACCTATCAAGTTTCACATGTATAGTCCTAATAGTTTCGCAATAAAATTGCTGGGACAGACGGACGGATGGACAGACAGACAGACAGACAGATGGACAGACATGTCGAAACTATAAAGATTCCGTTTTTTGCCATTCGGCTACGAAACCGTAAAAAGAATCATTTTGTGTCAGCGTGAATACTGAATCATGCTATAAGGATTATTTTTGAGAATCGGTCGCCGCGCTCGACGCGTCTCGCGGTCGAAGCGTTCTCTAGGTACTTAAGCCTCATGTGAACGTGATCTAAACAATATTACCAATACATTAACTTACGCTGACGGAGTCGCGGGCACAGCTATATTGTATCATTACGCTAAGGCCAATAGGAGCGGAGCGCCAATGAAGAATGCTTCAAAATCGGGGTTAAATTTAAGGTTAGCCCAAAGTAACTATTCTACGCGGACGAAGTCGCGGACAAAAGCTAGTATTAAAATAAAATAGGACTTTATCTCTTTTAAAAATTTATAAAAAAAAAACGAAAACACGTTTTAGCATTCTTATTTATTAAATAGCTAAAGAATTAAGTTGCGCATAATAAAAAAATAATAAAACAATGGGGCGTGCAAGTGAAAGCTAATCGCAGATGGCGCCACCACCGTAAGAACCTTTGTCACTGTCAGTGTTAGTTAGATTGTGAGATATTATATAGTTATCTGTATCATCTATGGTTATCAGTGGTAATATTTTTTATTTTCATTTCATTGATTTCAATTGATTTCTGTACAATTTTCCGATTAAAGAACATAATACATGTTCTTTAATCGAAAAATTCTCAATAACTGTCTCTAATTTAGGAATTCATTACTGTTCCATAGAGAAACTGCTTTGATATTGGTAAGTGTGCTACTAGCGCCACTTTGACAGTTGCACGCCCCATTAAAAACCTCCGTACTTTTGAAAAAAGAGATCCAGTACTTATTTTATTTTTATGATTTTTGCAACGTCTTATGAAATAAATATTTTTTTTCTCCTAAAAATAACTAATCTATTTTGACGGCGGAACATTTTATTTGTTAGTTAATGACCTCATCTACACGCCCTTAACAGGAGCGGGTCATATTACCAATAACCCTGTATAAAAAGCTATCTTTCTTCTACATTTCAGCTACGGGTTACCGCCCAAACAGTTCCATTAAAGAATTTCTAATCGTAAATACTATATTTTCTAGATACTAGCCTAGCATTTGCTCGGGGCTTCGCTCCCGTGGATTTTATCACGATGAAAACATACCCTCCTTTCTTTTGCAGTCGGAGAAAACGTAGCCTATACCTTTCCTTAAGCTTCAAGCTACTTCTATACCAAATTTCAACCACATCCGCGCAGTACTTTCGAAGATTAGCACGTTGAAACAAACCAACAAACTTTTCCGTTTTATAATATTAGTATAAATTCTCAATAAGGAAATCTTGAGTACTTACGGCGTATGACTTTTAGGTATGTATGCCAATGAATTTGTATATCACTGACTTTTGTCCGGGACTTAGGTTCGCATCGAAATTTCACACATTTTCTAATGTAATCTATTCTAATCTTGAGTACTTACGGCGTATGACTTTTAGGTATTTATGCCTATGAATTTGTATATCACTGACTTTTGCCCGGGACTTAGGTTCGTTCCATCCGGTGATGGAACGAACCTAAGTCCCGGGCAAAAGTCTGGTAAAAAAAAGTATGGTCTTGTAGTCCGGTGACTACAAGACCAAAGACTATAAAACCACTGTACAACACGAACGGCGATGCACCATCATTAGGTGTGGACATCCCACCCATACGCACAAAACGTTTTGAGAATACTTTCATTGTGCGTACAGCTAAAGATTTTAATTCCCTGTCGGAGTCTGGTGTTTCTTGATAGTTATAGTCTGGGGGTCTTTAAGTCAAGAATAGGTTACTTATAGGTAAGCGTGCTTCATCTTCGACCAGATCATCGCTTACCATCAGATGAGATGGTGGTCAAACGGAAGCCAAACAATAGAAAAGCAAGAAAAATCCGGGTTCAAAAGTAACCTTTGTGTTTCAACACTTTCAACTAAGTATCTACATAGTAGGTACATATCTCAAATGTCGTTATTGAGTAAAAAACAAATCTATACAAACTTTCGGATAATTATATGACATAGTATTTAAAATTTGTAAGTTGAATAATGCCTTAATACTATCTCAGTTCGCAAATATGATACATATGATTATGAAGGTTAATCTATACTTATAATAAATCTGTAGAGAGGTCAATTCTGTACATGAAATATATTTACAAAATAACTATCAGGGGGTGATTAGGGATCGATACTGATGCCAAAAATGCAATCAGTAAAATTTTTGTCTGTCTGTCTGTCTGTCTGTATAACCGTTGTAGAAACAAAAACTACTTGACGGATTTTAACGAAACTTGGTACAATTATTTTTCATACTCCTGAGCTGGTTATAGTATACTTTTCATCACGCTACAATCAATAGGAGCAGAGCAGTGACGGGAAATGTTGGGAAAACGGGAGAAGTTACTCCATTTTTTAAGCTTCCGTCGCGTGTGCAACCTTAATGGTTAAAGCTACACAGAATTCATTTATGACGGAAATGTTCTCCTTAAAATTATATAAAAAGTATCCCACGACGGCATATGTCTATCTTTAATGGTTGACTCACAATAACACGTGTAACTCTCGATAGGTTAGCAGTTCGAAGCTTTCTGATTATTATTCTGCTCCGAAATTTAAAACCACCACAACTTTGCAATGGAACTCGGCTAAAAGTAACCCAGTTGCAACAAAATATAATCGAGGCTCAAATTGTAACAGGTTGCGGTGCAGGAGAAACCGTCTTTATTCCAAGAATTCCCATAATACCAAATAATTTTCCATTCCAATTTAAAAAAACGCAATTACCAGTATCGGTGCGTTATGCAATGACAATTAATAAGGCTCAAGGGCAGACTTTTCGTTTTGCTGGAGTAGATCTCGGTGTCAGTTGTTTCTCGCATGGTCAGTTGTACGTCGCTCTTTCTCGGGTTAGCAGTTCTACAAATCTTTATGTTCGCGTGCCGGACGGGTCAACTTTCAACATAGTTTACCCGGAAGCTTTGCGCTGAAGTATTTTCGTGCTATAGGTACTTAAGCCTCATGTGAACGTGATCTAAACAATACTACCGATACATTAACTTAATAACACACAAGGAGTTACACGCTGACGAAGTCGCGGGCACAGATATTAACAATAATAACTATTGTGCGGTTCGGTATTGCGATATTTTTCAACAGTATTATAGATTATTAGACATATTATATTTCCCTACTAAATTACGAAAGTTAATCTGTCTGTTACATCAAAATCACTGAAACGTGAGGAAGGACATAGGCTACTTTTTTTTTACGAAAAACGACGGAAACGTGGACGAAGTCGCGGGCAACAGCGATCTATACTAATAATATAAGGCTGAAGAGTTTGTTTGTTTGTTTGAACGCGATAATCTCAGGAACTACTGGTTCGAATTGAAAAAATATTTTTTAATTAAATAGTCAATTTAAAGAGAAAGGCTATAGGCTATATATCATTACGCTAAGGCCAATAGGAGCGGAGCGCCAATGAAGAATGCTTCAAAATCGGGGTTAAATTTAACGTTAGCCCAAAGTAACTATTCCACGCGGACGGAGTCGCGGGCATAAGCTAGTCTGATATAATATTGTAGTTACTTTGTTCAATACCGCCGTATGCACCATTTGACCTAGCTAGTACAAACAGTTAGTAATCTATTCTAGACCATATGTTTACTCAAGAAACTGGTGTCACTTGCCAGAAATGTTAAATAGCGTGTAGATATCAGGTACCTAGAGCACGGTAATATTATCTAAAAATATTACCGTGCCTATAGGCTGTAAATAACTCTTTATTATTATTTTATTCTTTTTTTTAATTAGGGTTTTTTATCCACAAGTTTAGTAAAAATACTTATCGATTGTTATTTATTTTTTTTAACTCGCAAAGTGGGTAGATCCACATAACTAGCAATCTTGTTAACCCCTCCAACTAAGCTAAATGTGCTTGTGTCTGGAGTGGGTTTCACGGCAATAGTGTAATGGGTGGAATTCGAACTTGCGACCTCTCGATCACAAGTCCGACACCTTAGTTATAAGGCTACTGACACTAACTTCTGACGTTTTATAAGTGCCCATGTAGGCCTATGTGAAATAAAATATTGTTACGCCAGTCGCTTAGTGAAGTACGTCGAGAAACTTCGACAGAAATCTAGAATGTTCGAGACACTAACGCCATCTAACGGCGAGTAGCAGTAATTAGTATACCTAGTCGAGACACTAACGCCATCTAGCGGCGAATAGAGGTACGGTGTATCTCAAGTAGCTCTGGAATATTCTTAGCAGTATAAACAGTGAGTCGATTTTACAGGAATGTTCTGGAACTCATAAACCGGGGTATAAAAAGATCGCAAAGGGGCGCAGAGAGTCAGTCTTATTAAGAGGCGAATACGCGATATAATCTAAGCTTTACTAGTGAATTTCAGTGCGATTTAAGTGTTAAGTGACAAGTGTTTTTGTGCGAATAATTGTGTTAAATTTTTATTTTGTGTTTAAAGAATTAAAGTGTTAATTTTGGTTTAATTGGCGTTAATTATTTCTATCCCGAACCCCAGCTCGTAACAATATTTTGAGTTCTTGAAGGTTTTTTTCGCTTTGAAATTCGCTCGCATACCTACCTATATTTGCGAGCAGGCGGGGTGGTGCTGATGCTGTATACCTACTGCATACAAGAATGAACATCTGCTTCTTAGTAGAATGAACACTAGATACTTTTCTAAAGTATTAGCCGTGGTATTAGTTTGGTATGGATTTCAGCAAAGTAACGCCTGATTCCATTCTCTACATACCTATTATTGTTCAGCGAGAGGACTAACCTTTCAAAACACTAAGTAATGAAATTCAATAAGCATGAATGAATAACCAAAAGTGTTGCTAAGCGTAAAACTCGAGAACGGCTTGATTAAATCGTTTTTTTTTTACTTTTTTCAATACATTTATTATCTTTAAGGCACGTTTGCACTGTTCCTAGCTGTCAAACATCTGAAAAAAAAAAAAAACGGAAAGTTTTTATCCTGGGAAAATATGTACGAAAGTTCCACCATGCGATTGAAGTCGCGGGCAAACAGCTAGTTTTTAATCATTTAAGATTACTTAGGTACTACATTGTGGCTAATGCTTTTCTAATGTAAGACAGAATGTAACACAGTCATCACTTACAAAACATTGCGTACGTTTAAGAACTCTGGGGAGTGGGAGTGATTGTAACGTAATAAAAGTCTACGCAGCATGACATTGATTTTATTCTTATTGGATTATAAGAAGGTTCTGTATGTTACTACAAAGAAAGAAATAATCCTTCCTTATTGAAGACTTATAGTTAGTAAATCTTGCCTGAAATAGTTTCATATCAACGCCCGTAAAATCTTAAAGAAATAGCATGAACTAAAAAGAAATTATTATACCCGACTGCCCCGGAAGGCGGGCAATGTTTTCAATATAGGCAAATAATTTCCTTTTCAATGTCATATACCAGGGTAACAAGGCCAAATATCTAAAACCTTTCATTAATTGCTTTGACATCTGAAGTTCTTAAGATTTATTTACGACTTGTTTCTGCCTGCGGCTTCGCTTGCGTGTAAAGTTCTGCATCAAGTGTTCCAGTTTCCAAGATCAATTATATGGACCTATATGTTGCCCAGACTTAATAGCTATATAACAAAAAAGTTGCATTTAAATCCATCTGATAGTTCTGAAGGTTAGAGTACAAACAGATAAACAGACAGACATTTTATTTTAAAATTCTCGCTCTGTTAAAATTTCTCAACCCTCTCAATATTTTTTATAAATATATCCAATTTATATATTTTACACTTTTTTTACTGTTTTATTAATTTATTTTTGATAAACGGAAACCCAAACCTATTATAAACATACTAGAAGCATAAAATCAATGTTCCTCATTTTAGCGGGTGACGTCAGTCTCTGCGCTGGCAATAATCTCGCCGGTTACGCGACCAAGTTCAAAAGGTTACGACTTTACTGTATCTCCCACGTTGATAAAAGCTTCTTGATTTAGTCGGTTGTATTTCTGTCAGTTTCCGTGAGACAGTTTTGGGTACGGTTGTTCTCCGATTTTAAAACTTGATTTTATTAATATTTTAATACAAAATTCAATCAAATCATGTGTAAAATGTAGGAGAGTGTTTTACTGTGCTGTGTATTTATTCGTTTGTTGATAAAGTGTATACTGGACCATTTGATTGTGTGATATTTGATAGAATCTTGTATGTGGAACATTCCTTCGTCAATTTACTTACAATTTTTCAGTGAACTTCGGCTTTTTGATGACCTCATCTAGTTTGATGTAACCGCACGTATTTGTCTTGCTCTAAAAGTGCCAAAACATTTCGTATTCCTATGGAAAATCGCCGTTCTTATAGCTTTTGAACATAACTTCGAAAGTGCACTATTGACCTACATTATATTTGCTTGTGGTGTGGATACCGTAGTATTCTTGCTACCGGTTTATCTGTGAATGTGATCTTCATTGGTTGTCAATGCGGGAACTGCGTAGAGCTTGTGTTTTTCTAATGAAAGTAACTGAGTTTATAGAGGATAAAGTGACCATGCTGAGTAATAGACAAGATGCAAGTTTATCTAGTCTAGAAAATTTCCATAATTATTGTTAGTGATGTTGTTTCATTCCTGGCTCTAAATATAAATATAAAATATACTTTCAACTGGTTTGTAGAGAACCTGAATAATCTATGCAAATTAGCATATCAATTTTTTAATTTAGAAACCAACTTAAAAAGTTTTATTTGATCTCTTGATGGTTTCTAAATAGTTCACTAATTTCATAATGCTAAAACTGAGCAAAGATTGAGTTCAATGTTGAAAATTTATAGATAATGTTAAAAAAACTAGTAAGTTTTGAATGACCTTGAGGCATTTAAGAACATATCATTGTTTGTTTTTATTATTTTTTATAGAATATAAGAGGACAATTACCTAAAAGTTTGTAAAGCTCCTGTTAAAGCAATAGCAAGGCACTGAATTTAATTTAAAATGTTAATAAAATATTTCAGATTACAATATTCAACATCTCATGTGAATAGGTACTCCTCCAAGTTCATTATCTTTATGAGAAAAAAAAAAACTATGTGGTAGTGTAATTAGCATGCCTGTACAGATGACATCACTATAAAACATTGTATCATGTCTATGGTGGCCTCCATGCAGTTCCTACTTAGTATTGTACTCACACCAAGTTGAATGACTGTGTCCAGTGGCTTTGATTTTTAAATTTGGAATGTGTTATGATTGTAGACTAATGATAGTCTATGCTAGTAAGGAAAGAAAAATACCAAAAAAAAAAGTCTATGCTAGTGTTTGTGTTTTTAATTCAAAATTAAATTCTATTTTGTTTGATTGGCATTTCTTTAGAAGTTCAAGTGAATGACAAGCAAAATAAGTTTTTACTAGATACTAGTTTTTGCCAGCAACTTTGTTCACGTAGGAGGTTTTTCCCACGTGAATCCCGATCCCGCGGGAAGTTTGGGATAAAATCTCCTGGTTCTAATCTACCTCTCTATCAATTTTCAGCCAAATCAGTTCAGCCATTCTTGAGTTATAAATAGTGTAACTAACACGACTTTCTTTTATATATATATAGATTATTTTGATTAGTGTTTTCATTTGTTTAGTGTGTAATGAATGAGAACTTTGTGTCATTGTTATGATTTTATTCTATTCTATTATTCTTCTCAGCATTGTTCCTTACTGTTAAATATTATGTTATCTTAACAAGAAATTAGAATTCGTACCTTCTCTGAATATTCAGCAGAGAGGCCATTTTCATTCTCACTCGCTGACCCGGCAAACTTTGCACAATTTTCTTTTCCGTATTTTCTCATATTTCAAACCTTCTCTGTATCAGAGGGAACACAATACAAAAAGAAAAAATGAAATCGGTTGTTTTAACAAGCAGCAATTCATTTATATATATATGATTTACAATATAAATTTTATGCAATTCTTGGTTATCTAATATTGATTAAAATAATAATAAATCAGCACAGTAAAATAATTTCTCTTCACATTTTGCACACAGCCAGCCCCAAAATGTCCTAGCAAAGTGATAAAAAACTATAAAAATAAAGTAGTTAGTGAGTGAGGAGTGCTTTAGACCTTGCCATCATGGCGGGTCAAAATGGCGGCGTGGACTTTGGCGCCATGCTGTCAGGCGCGGGAAAGCAGCTTTTCAACCAAGGAGGCCAGGCGCTAATGCAATATGGCGCCCAGGCCTTAGGCAACATTATCAATGAAGTGTTCCAGAAGAAGGAGGTTGAACAGAAGAGGTTTTTGCCGTGCATTAAGAACTATAAAGTGGTAGGTGTTTTTACTTATGGTTATTTATTAATCCTCGAAATAAAATCTGTAATTTGAAGGTATGTGACATCAACCAACCCACATTGGGTGCACATGGTGTATTACAGCCCATTTCCTCTCATAGAGTGGGATTGTAAAAGGCTGATTTATCATTAGCAAAAAGGTTGTGTTTTTGTAGTTTTGCCTCCAAACAAAATAAAAAGAACTCTCCAAAAATGGCTATCTTGACAAAGTATTATAAAATCTGAATTAATTACTCACAAGATGTATGTACTCGCAAGAAATGTTTACTCATATTATTTTAGGAGACTTAACAAAAAAGTTTAGTCATCCACCTACACAGTTTATTGACTTATAGAGGCATGTGGTAGGTACCAAGTTCCAAATTTGGCTACTACCAAAATAACAATTTACCCCGAGACTTAAGGTTAATTCTAAAAACAACAGATTAAGTAAATATTGTGAAAATTCTCTTATTCAACACCAGTACAAACTGTTTCAATAAAAAAGAAAAATGTTGGGCAAAAAATCTATGGTCTGTATTTAGCATCAGAGAATGTTGGACCAACATTTAGCACAAACTTGGTTCAAAATACCACATGCTTCCATTTCTACCATCTTTACAATCGGATTTAGCATCGTCAACATTCTTGCAACCATGCTCGTTCGTGACGGCGACATTTTATGAGTTTTATTCACTTAGTATAGTTTTATTAGGTGCAAATGTAAACCGGTTGTATGTGAATCATGTATTCAAATCTTGTGAGGTAACTTGTTTTGTTTCCGGCGCTAATTCGCATCAATGACAAAGCAAAAGCATAGATTCGATGTGACATGTGTGTGATGTTTTTAAGATGAATTGATGATTGTGAAAATGTATGGTCTGAAATAAAAAGATTTTTTTTTTTATAGGTTGTACGTGAACCATGAATGTACAACCTGGATACTATTGAATACCATAGTACTTTAGTGTTTATCGTTATAGTTAAAATCTACTAGATCTTTATTTTTGTCCGGGTGGGAAAATCATCAAATCACTCCTTCCACTGTGGGTAGAGCGTAAGGGAGTGTAAGAATTCTAATGACTAAAAGCCCACCCAGCTCCTTCAGTTCCGGGCCGCGGTATCTCGTTCACACATTCGAACATTCCCGCATATTTACTCTACTAGACCTACTTGGGACTGAAGATAGAGTTGCCTAATTAACGGAAGGAAATCTTAGATTTAACATTTGACGACACGATTGGCGTAGTGGTTGAGCCATTGTTTGCTGTGCTGTGTGTCGTGGGTTCGTTTTCCGCACCGGGACAAATGTTTGTATGACCGAAAATTGTTCCGTGTCAGGGTGTTTCTAAACATACACTCACGATACAGGAGAAATTCCCAGTGTGAGGCAAGATTATTTAAAAAACAAGTGTCAGCGATTTAGACACCTGATACAGTCATCATCAGAATCATTAGTCTCCATTATCACCCTACCTACTAGACTCCTTTTAATCATCGGTCATCTTTACATCCATCTTGAGCTTCGATCAAGAATACGTTCTTCATCGGAGTTCTTGAGGGCTTGATAGTGGTGGAATTGTAGAGAAATTAACGTTTCATATATATACGGATTTCAATATCTACTTCCGTCATCCAATAACATTAACAAACAAATATCTTCATTTCAGAAATCTCCTATTTAAACGATCATTACGTATACTAAAGTACTGCATGAGTGCTCACGACACGTCACAACAAACCTATTATTGATGATCGAGTTACCAAGTAAATAGCGCTCGAGTGGAACTATGCTAACGGTGTGTCCCAGAAGACCTTAAATGGCCATATTTAAATGAATCTGTTTAAATCATGCGTGATTACCAGTGATCGGAGTAGGTAGATTGATTTTACGTATTTGCATCATGAATAGTCATAGAAATCATAAAATGGATAAGCCTTTTTTCCGGGATTTCATTTTGGTACTTACGGGATTGAATCAAATATTGTGAGTGTAAAGATTTTTAAACTACTACATTTGAAATTTATAGAATGCGATAGATAAACGTTTAAAATTGTTTTATTCTTATTTATCAAATAATAAAGTGAATCTTACTTTTGTGCGTCCATTCGAAACTTACATATGACTAATTTAGTAGTTATTTCTTGCAAGTTTATTATATGCTGCTTGTAATTATTATATGTATATTATATTCTTGAATAAATAAATAAAAATAACTTTTTATACTCCTTCATATTTTTTCGCATTCAGTGCAATAACTTTTTATGAATATGAAAACAGGTAAAAATGAAATAAAAATCAGTTTATATCAAAATCAACATCTTTATTGTTAAAAATATTTCTAATCTTTATTTTCATTAAAAAGACAGCAATAGGGTTAAACATTTCTTATTCATATTGTTATATTCTTCATCCTACATTACAATATTTGAAATTCCTAAAAATCTTAATTATTACAAAATCCGGAATCCCGGAGGCATATCCATATTAATATATACGTGCCAGTTCATTGTCCCCAAATCAATCTACCTACTCCGATCACTGGTGATTACTGATTACTTCAAAATGGTATGGAGTGGAAACTTTCATAAAGACAGTCAACACACAATGCATTTTGCATTGCTCCTACCCTATATCAATAGTTACCTCCTTTCTAGCCATACGATCTTTAGCACAGATCGACTATCGTTTCTTGGGGGTGTTCCTCTAAATCGAGCAGTTTTGAATGATTCTGGATACGGCCCGGCTTCGGGCATTTTCGTGCTCTCTCCCCGTCATTCTTCGGCAGACGAGTTTCTTCTGGGTGATCGCAATATTCATATTTTCTGTCTTCAGATAGTAAGAGGTGAGAAGGGATTGTTCACGCATTTGCGGATTGGAGCCAAAGACTGGTCTGGTCATGGCTTCCTCGGATCTTCTCATCACATCCCATCCCATAATTCCCTGAATTTACCAAAACGAACGGCGTATTACCGTGTCGGTTATTCGGTTGGCAAACGACTAAAGACAATCCTTCATTAGTCACCACTGTGCTTGTTCACACGTTTTGTTGCAACGATTCTTATATTCAAAGAATTCTTAAGATTTGTATGTAAATTACCTGATACCACTAATGTTTTGTTAAACACGTCACTCAACATACTTCGGTGCCAACTAAATCGTAATGAGTGTTTGAATAGTGCATGCCAGAGACATTTTAATTTCACTAGACGCGACGTTCGTTTCATTATAAATATTAAAAAGATTGAAGACTTTAGGCTGTTAGATATGGACTGGATCAGGCAGGAAACATGTCGACAAACAGTCTCACGACAAAAGCCCTTGAACTTGTTTTTGACATATGATTTTATGAGGAAAAGTGTGAATTTTGCATCTAAAACATACCTACCTATGGCAGATTCATGAACACCATTATTAAAATCCCTTTAGCTGCATTTAATCAGTTGTCTCACTGTTGGTTAATAATAATTAGCCTTTGTTTGCTCAGTGCCAACTGCCATATACACTTCAATTGTTATAACAAAGCAGTAATTACGGATATTATTCATCGATCTGGAAGTTGTAACATTAGGTCAAAAATCGGCTCTGTGAGACTTCCGCAATATGAATAGCATACGGTACTAATTTAGCCTATTTAGAGTTAATTTGCAGTGTATTACAGATACCAGGGGCCATTCTAGGCTTGGCGTTCTTTCAAACTTCCAATATATAACTATGATTTCTCTAAATGGCCTCTCATGAGCCGAACTCAATAGTTTGGCTCATTTTCCTCTTCGTGTAGTTATCCTCAATGCTGAGGCTCGTAATCACTATGTAACAGTCTTTTCTTTTTGGACTATATTTCGCCAAATGGTTCTCTTTTCTGCTGTATGGATGGCATCGCAGATATTGGAATCGAGTGTCGAGCGAATTTGGTCGGATCAAAGAATAGGGCTCCGGCTTCGGAGCCTTTCCACCTTGCCTGTAACAAGAAACTTTTCAAGGTTGGCTCATGAGGAATCCATTGGCTTTTTGGTCACGCCACAATGTGAAGCCCTAATTGTTTCAACTTTCATCCTGTCTGGCGTCTCACCGCTATAATAAGTCATAGAGAAAAAATGATTTTGAATATACATCAGCACCCTTAGTATGAGTCTGCGATACTATTATCGTGTTCGAAAACTATCGCTTTGTCTCTTTCACACTAATATGAAATGTGAAAGAGACAAAGCGATAGTTTTCGAAAACGACAATAGTATTTCATACTCATACTAAGGCCGCAGAAACCTATTGGTAGTTCCTGATCAACCCTTACATCGATCGCTATATGTGTACAAATTATCACAACGCATGAAATATTGCACACTTTGGTAAAGAAAATACCATAATTATACTAGAGTATGACACGAGTTCATACACGTGAGACTACAACAAGAAAATCTATGAAAAACAAGAGAAACTGAACAATTTCATCGCCATGCCTTGAAATTGTCGGAAGGAAATCGACAATAGAGCTCACTGTGGCTCTTCGTTTATTAACTGTGGGTGCGGTACGACTGACTTTTAAGTGGGGGGCGCCGATGCCGAAAATAGTCCGCGAAATTTATTTTAACGCTGACAGGATGTGGCGCCCATAAACTACAAAGGAATTGTAATTAAGCGCATTTCAAATAGTTAACACTAGTAAGTACTAATGCAGTGATATTTCTGTTGAGTGGTCTGACCTGTTGAGCTTACATCTTTTTCTATTGATGGCTCGCGATTGACCACTATCTCACCTCATGGTAAGCGATGCTATGGTCTAAGATGAGGCACGCTTACCTAGAAGTAAACTATTCATTCTAGTCATATACAGTGGATTTCGGGTATAACGACGATGAAGGGACCACTGTAAATAGGAATCCGGAAGTCGTTACAAGCAAAGATAAAGAGATACAGACATGATTATGGTTTATAATATCAATTTGTAACTGAACCATAAAACTACCTACCTAGCTATCAATAAACAAAAAGTAAAGGTCACAACAGTTGCTGACGATCTGTGTGAATATAAACAAAAGAAAGCTCTTTATATCTTTGGCGGCCGACTCCAGTCGCAATATCTGCATGGGATTTCTAGGAGTTTGATACAAATTATTCATTAAAAACAGTCGCTACACCCGAACTCGTCGTTATATCCAAAGTCGCTATAGCGATATATTTTGTACTAAGTGTGCTTTAAACTCAAGGGACTGAGTTTAACGTCGTTATAGACAAATGGTCGCTACAACCAAGGTAATAAATGAAATCCACGGTACATATATTATTTGCAGTCGGGTAAAAAGTAGCCTGTAATATAACCTTCCTCAAGCTTCGAGCTACTTCCAGACCAAGTATCATCTAAATCCACCCAGGACTTTCAAAGATTAGCGCATTTAAACAAACAAACTTCCGCTTTATAGGATTAGTATTGGTATAGATTACTGAACGGCCTGCAGGTATTCTCTGTCTTCTTCAAATCCACATCTTCAAAGTCCTTGTCTCTTCTGCATGACAACATCAGCTGTATTTTACCACATGAAGTCAACTAGTTAATTCTCACATGACCTAGACTTACAATTGTTCAATTTAGAGCTCCGCCTTATCATTTGATCCTAGTTCTTTATCAAGTGCATTTTGACTCGGTTGTGTCGGGTTACACTTATGTAAACTGTTTACGATGTGAAGATAAAGATTTGGTTTCATGGACGCCAGAGGAGTTGTGATGAAGATAACAGATCAAGATACAAGTGACAGAAGTTTTAGAGCATGTAGAATTCAAGGAATTTCCCATAAAATTTCATGTAGCGTCGGTTTTTAATATCGTTAGCGAGAATCAATCAATAGCTGTAGCCTGTACCTATTTAATAAAAGTTTTTTACAATGAAATTGAATGAAATGTCGAATGCAAGCACAATCAAAATTCACGTTCAAATGAAGTGCGAATATGTGAAATATACTACTCAATAATTTTTCCCATATATTTTCATTATAAAAGAGGCGTGATTTTTTTTTTTCTGAAGGCTTACTTATTAATAATAGTATAACAATAATATATTAAAACTAAGTTGCTAAATACAAGCCCTTACAGATAAATACAAAGTTATGTAAAAAAGACTATATTTAAACTAAACTAGCATAATATAAAATAGACAGATACGTTCTGTTTGACTACACAAGTTAACTAAAACAATTAATTTATGTTCAGGTGTGCAGTTCAAGTAGGTGCCTCATGTTCAAAAAATGGCTTTGCTAAGAGCTTCCTTAGTGTATTTATATTGGTGCAAAACAAATCAACATCATGTTCACAACTAGGGCGTCCAATCCCGCAGCCTGAATTCAATCTCGGTATTTGCGGGACTACAAATTTTCAATCCCGCGGGATTTCGGTATTTGCGGGATCCCGCATTATTGAAAATATTGTAAAGGCAAATAACAATGAATTTATCAACTAACTCCACGTTTATTTACGTATTACTATTAGTATGAGATCAATCAAATTATACTGTTTATTTATCACAAAAAATACAATGAATTAATCTACTAACTCAACATTTATTCCAGTATTACTACTAGTATGAGATCAATCAAATTACACCGTTTTTTCTTCACCAAAAACAGTAACAAATACTGAATAAAAATTTTTACTGATATTTTAGGCTTAGGCTACCACTGACTGAAATTCGGCTATATTAGCCAGGCCGCAGACGTTCGGTTTCCGTATTAGGTTTCCTGATCAGGAATTCAGATTCGGAAACCAAAATGTTCGACAAGGCGAACAATTCCGAACGGAAAAAAAACGAATGATGAACATTGAACATTTTGTATGTAAGCAGAGCATTCAGGTTTTTTCCTGATCAGGAAACCTAATGCGGAAACTGAACGTCTGCGGCCGGCCTTAGGCTACATAAGCTGTGAAAAACGGGCGACATCGGCCCCCGCGTTGTTTGCAACACTGCCGGCCACCAGTTACCGAGCGATCGCGCTCGCGACAGGTCGTATGCATGCTTTTTTTCAGTCCCCCAAATCTCGCGGATCCCGCGCTCGTAATCCCGCATCACGCGGGATTGAAAAATGACGCGGGATCCCGCAATTCCGAGATCTCGCTATTCCGGGATTGGACGCCCTATTTACAACAAAATTTGTTGAAGCTGCGACTCGCTCTACAGAAGTAGGTATTACACCTATAGTATTTACAGAAGGTACATGTAGAAGTGGTCGCTGTCGCAGCCCCACTGATTAGTGTGTAACGTTAACTTAGAAACATGTTCAGGACTGTCAATTAAATCATTTGCAATATTTAATAAGTAACATAATTATGTCGCATGAGTCGATCTTCAAGGTTAAGCAACGCTTGCCGAGTTCGGCTCGTGGATGGGTGGCAATCTTAACATTTTGAGATTAGTCCATGCCTCATAAAGCACGCTAAGCCGTAGGTTCCGGCCACGGAATAGATGAATAAGGTTGGAATGGTAATGTGGGTGTGGCGAGCGCGCCACATTTATGATACGAAAATCATAGCTCGACTGATTAATTCATTCACCGCGTTTAGTGCGCTTCGGAATACTTTGGCACACAGAGCCCTGCTTTAAAATGCCGTGTTGTGCAATTATAACCTGTAAAACAAAAAATTAGACCGCAAGTATAGAGCGAGGAGGTATATCTTTCCATCAGTAAGTCGAAAATAACATTGAATTACAATTTTATTTGTAAAAAACATAAAAATATTCTGATCACTTTGAAATTCCGAACATTAACAACATTATTGCAACAAGATACAAAAAATATACATTGCCCGATGTGTACTCGCTTAATCAACGCAATGACCAAGTCCGTTTACAATGTATTGCATCCTCTCACTTCAACCATTGACGTTTCGTCCTTTGTCCTGATTGGCCGTGATGCACGGCGCATGTTTATTGACAGTGAGTTACAATATAGTGAGTAGCAAGCTCTCGATTTAAGTGTGTGTAATTTATTTGTGTGCGTAATTCGCATACGTAACGGGCCTCTTGTTTGTAGTTAAGCTGTGGGAGTGGGAGACAAGCGACGACACGCGTTCTCATAGAAATCAGGAACTATTTCCTTTCTAACCTCTTTTATCTGTTCTGTGGTTCCGGCTGTAATTTGTAGGTACATTTTGACATTGGTTACGGGTAGCTAAAAGCCAGCAAAACTGACACTGGTCTTGCCAGGGTTACTGGGTTGTGGAGGTCAAATACACAGTCGCTCCATATAAAACACTAACACTACCACTAGACTGGATGCTGCCAATATAGCTGGCAAAAGGCAACAGCATCACCAGCAGATGTTGATGATGTTTGTTAGGGAATTTGTATGTAGGAGGTAATCTTCCAAAATACTCGACAGATTTAAAAATATCTTTCACCCACTTAAAATGCTACGTTATCACAAAGTGGGAGCTTACTTTAATTTAGCTGAAAACAAAAATCACGCGATTGAAACCGTTTGGCAGGGTAGTGAGATATTTTATAATAACTATAGGTATATCATACTAGCGGTCGCGTAGGACTTCGCTCCCGTAGACTTCTTTTGCAGTCGGGTAAAAAGTCTATAACCTAGTACTCAAGCTTCAAGCTACTTAAATACCAAATATCATTCAAACCCACCTAGTACTTTAGAAGATTAGCGCTTTTAAACAAACAAACAAACTTTCCGCTTTATAATACACCAGCTACTGCCCGCGACTTCATTCGCGTGGGAGTTTTCCCGAGTAAATCCCGATCCCATGGGAATTCCGGGATAAAAAGTAGCCTATTTACCGAATTTCATTCAGTTCCGTTCAGTAGTTTTTGCGTGCAAATTTCTTTCAGCTCCGTTCAATAGTTTTTGCGTGCAAATTTCATTCAGGTCCATTCAGTACTTTTTGCGTGAAAGAGTAGCAAACATCCATATCTCACAAACTTTCTCATTCAGAATATTAGTCAGAAGTATAGATAATCGCATTAAAAAGGTAGCCCATTTTCAGTCACAAAATTTCTAATACCTATTTAAAAATCTTTGAGAACTATCATATCGGTAATATTATATTGTTTACAAGCTAGATAACGAACATTGAACTTGATGAAAGATAAGTCTTATCGCCACGTCCTTGTATCTGAGTTAATTGACTTTCACTCACGATTAGGATCATGAATCTTTCAAGAAATCAAACAAACTAAAAGAATTTAATGAAACGTAGACGTAACTAGTATTTTAGATATTTTACCAGATCACCCATATTAATATTATATTTATGCGGAAGTGTTTTTTTTTCCCATCTTCACGTCAAAAAGGAGCAACGGATCAATGTGTGGAGATAATTGAATGGTTGGACTTACTGTTGTTGTTGTTGTGTAGTTGTTGTTGTTACCACACTGGTCCCTCGTTGTGGATTATGGCTTATGAATAATTAACTATATGTTTAAGATAAATGCAATAAGGGTGATACGAATGAACAGGAATAAATAGAATATGCAAAAATACCGGCTGACCGAGAAAGGGCCAAACTAAAATATTTTATTTCACATAGACCGACATGGGCACTTATAAACGTCCCAAGCTAGTGCAAAGTTAGAAGTTACCGGAATAGGTAGCAGAACTTATGACAAGAATAGACAAGACAGATACGCCAACTGCGTTTACTCAATTGTTTATAGTTACTTTCACGATACTAAAACACAATTATGAGTGCCAAGACAAACCAATCCAGGTTTAATGGTACAGTCGGCCAAGAAAGTGGTGTACCACCCTAAGGTTGAATATCGCTTGCAGATTCATAGGTGATAAAGATTAGTTTCGCTTGCAGATCGATCTGACAACTTCTATTGCTGTCTTTATCTGATTATTGATAACGACTATTACTGTTTGTAACGTGACAGCTGTTCTTAGTTTGAACTTGATGGAACCAATGACGTCGTAAAATCAACGGCGGGGGGCTGTAGATTTTGATGACAAAATTGTATCTACAAATTCAGAATTGTAATCAACAAGTTACATAAAATTGTAAAGGCACAAGGCGAGTCCACAAACCTACAATTTCTGTAAACTTGTAATTGCAATATCAATAAAAAACAAGCTAAAAATAGATTTATCCTTTTATTAAATTTCTACAATCAATTTTAAAATACTTATAACAAACAAAAACATAGCATATATAGTAATATTTAGAAGATATTGAAAATTTTTAAAAATTAGAAACGGGTGTAACCGCCGTTGGCCTCTATAACCTCTAAAAGACGAGACCTCATTGAACCAACAAGCCGTGAGCAAATATCGGTTCCCCGCATTTCCTCCCAGATATAATTACAGTGACTAATAAGAGCTTGTTTGGTTCTTTCATTTTGATGCGACCATCGTTGGACCATAAGGCCCCAAAGATTTTCTATCGGGTTGAGGTCCGGCGATCTTGAGGGCCACTGAATTACCCTTACGTCAGTGTGTGAACGAAACCAGGCTCTTACGATCCTCGCATTATGAATTGAACAATTATCTTGAACAAAATCAAATTGTGGCACTTCGTTCTCCGGGTAAACATTACGGACTGTCGGTAGCATTGCATTCTGAAGCACGTCGATATAATTTACAGCCGTCGCTCGAGGAGGTAGAGAACACAATTCTCCTACACCATCCGTACTCATCCAGCCCCAAATATTTACGGAAATTCGACCTGATTCTCTATTTGGGATTACATGATCATCTTTATACCGTGTTGAATTATATCGCCAAAGGTGAAGACGTCCATGCTGACTGGATTTAAACGTTTTTTCATCACAAAACACTGTATTAGACCAATCAAACTCTAAGTGCTCTCTGGCGAAGTTCAGACGAGCAAGTCTGTGAGCATCCGTCAAATATATTTTCTTGGCGTAATGCCTGTGGTGCAACCCCATGTAATGTAGATGATTCCTTATTGTTTGGGCACTCACATCGAACATCTCCGCAAAATGTTTTGTGGGCTTAAAACCATTGATTTCATATTCCCGTCTCATGAATGTGCAGGCCGGCGACCACTTCTTCTGTGATCCAACAAACTTCCCTCCTCTCCTTCACGACGAATCCAAAAGCGGACAGAACGCCTCGATATATTCAAATTCCGGGATATCGCACTGATACTGCTTCCCTCATTAAATTGGGCAATTATTTGTGCTCTTTCGGCAATGGTCAAGTTGGCAGGCATTGAGATGATTTTATATGCAGTTGATTGAAAAATAACACGGAAAATATATCGATTTTTTGCATATATTTGACAAAATGTCAATTGTCAGTTTTCTTTTTCAAATGGAATTCGGTTGTCTAAATAGTTTTTATTACTTTTGTTTGGAAACATTTCAATTGCTTTGTAGAAACTAATGTCCTTTTCATTTATACTAAAGGTTAAAATGTCATGTACTTATATGTGACATATGACGTATGAATACTAAATACATAGGTTTACGTCATGATAATGTTGTCTCTTTCAGTAATATCTTTTTATAACGAACCTTGTTGTAATTTTCGATGACCGGGAAACTAAATCAAAACTGGTACACCACTTTCTTGGCCGACCGTACTTTCTATCAGAACTGTACTATTTGTAATAAATAAATAAATAAAAAAATAAAAAAACTTTTTGCTCTGTCTGTCCGTATTTTTGTTTGTCCGGGCTAGTCTCTGGAACGGCTAAATCAATTTAATGGGACATTCCCTAGAAGATAGAGGAGGCTATTGAGCATTAGCTTTTTTTTAAATTAAGTAGTATGTATTAGTTTATTTATATTTATTGTTAAAGTATACATATAAGTATTTTATTTGTATGGGCCAAGTTTGCCTGAAATAAATGAATTGATTGATTGATATAGGTAATATATACTTTTTTAGGCATTCCCACATTTATAACGGTTTATAGCGAAGTCGAGGGCACAACTAGTCATTGAATAAAATTGTATGCACGTGAACACCGTCATTCATAAACAGCTACTATTAAAGATCAGTTGCGGTTCAGTGCTTACATTGTGCATGTATAATAATGTTTATGTAAATACTACCATTCAATAGCTAAACCGTTTCTATAAGCTAATAAATTAATAGTTTTAAAAATTAAAACACGCAATTATAAGACGAATTTAGATAGATAGAACTCGATATGTTTACTAGTAGGCAGTCCAAGGTTCCATCAACCAGTGGTTGATGGAACCTTGGACTGCAATAGACACTGCATATACACACTGCAATAGACTGCATAGGATTATGACAGGGCATGCGGCAGAGTAAATACACACAAAAACTTCTTCTTTTATAGATTTTTAGCATAGCCACAGCCACGCATCGTAGCATGGTGGCGATGCGTGGCTGTGGCTATGCTAAAAATCTATAAAAGAAGAAGTTTTTGTGAGTAATTGGTCACAAAAACTTCTTCTTTTATAGATTTTTAGCATAGCCACAGCCACGCATCGTAGCATGGTGGCGATGCGTGGCTGTGGCTATGCTAAAAATCTATAAAAGAAGAAGTTTTTGTGTGTTTTACTCCGCCGCATGCCCTGTCATAATCCTATGCACGCGCCTGTCAACCACCTTCCAATTCCATCATCAGACCAGATCGATGGTACCATAATATTGTATTGTCATGTAATCTACATATAATTGCCAAGTTTCATGATGATACAACAATTATAAGTGCGTGTAATTCATACTCTTAGATTTTATTAAGTTACAGCTTGACCAACGAGCTTGACCTAATAAAAGCGTGTTAAAAATTGACTCTAACACATCGACTTCGGTCACCAGCTAATGATTTTCAGCACACTTAAGTCGATCGATCCATAGACCATTACAATAAATCAGGTTTATTTTATTCTTTTCGGGAAACTGACACTCAGTAATAGTTTTATATGGAAATCTATGGATCTATATTTATTTTGGCAGATAACTGCTGAGTGGTTGGTTAATATATTGAATTAAATACTTTGTATGATGTCTTCAAACAGCAGCTTGTAAACATACTTGGCTAAACAATACCACTAGAGACAAGCCAAGGTCATTAACTCTTTCAGCCACAGTTTTACTATGATTACTTTACAAAAAAAACAAATGGATATTTGGTTTAAATGTCGTTTAATTATTAATAAAAAAAGTGTTTTACAATTATATCCATAAAGGTTTTCAAGAAATAAGGTGGTTAGTATACTAACCACTATGGCGGTCGGCATGAAATATAATCAAAACAAGAATGAGGAAGAAAATGTTATTTGCTGGCAAATACAAATAATTTATTTCTTATAGAAGTCTGAAAAACATGTCTTGTCTTTACGAATATAAAGAGGTATTTTATAGGTCTTACATTGCCAAACAGTTCGTGTGGGAGTTATTTTTGTGCTGCATTTTGCGCATCTTCTTGAAGTAGATCGCTCTGGCTGGTGCATATTGCCTTCCGTGCGTAATTCTGTCGGAACTGATGGCTTGTGGCGTTTTATTACGACTGGTAACGGAGAAGATCTAGAGCTACCATTCAGGGAACCTCTGTAGCAGTTCTTCGCCTTAGCTGGTGCTAGAATCCCTTGGTAAACACTTCTGCGAAAGTATTTTGTGTTCAATTGTTCCAATTCTGGATGGTGTTTTTGTTGGAGTTCTGTATATAACAAATAGGCGTTTATGACAGCACAGTCCAGGAAATGGAAAAAAATCCGATGCCACCATTTGTGAGACTTTCGGTCAATGGCATAGTTATTTTTCATTTGGTCGAATTTATCAACATAATTCTTCAAACTTCATTATTGAGGAGCCAGCCAAAGCGGTTTAGTGGCATAAAAGATGATATGTATGGGTCATGCAGATCGGGTGCAGAAGACCAGTAATTTTTATAATTGGGCAATTTTTTTATGCCCATCACCAAATTCAGTGCAAGAAATACTTCTATTTCTTCAGGCTTGATAGGTATAAAAGATTTCCCTTTTTGTGTAGCGTAAAGATTTGTTTGAAAGCAGATTTCAACAAGATCCTCTGACCAAAACAAGCGAAAAAATTGTGTGGGTGTCACACTCTCCAAATCTATTATATCATCACCTTCCAACCACCACTTCCTGTATACTCACATGGCTCTTCCATCCTGAAGATTTTCTTCCACTTTGGCTCCTCTAAAACAGTTCGATTATATGAGGCTAAATGTGATAAAGATACTTCATCATCTGAGGAAAATCTATCGTCAGGCTCTGGATGTAGCTCTGGAGGTATGTCACCAAGCACCATCATTTTTTGCTGTCCATAACTGTGTTCTTCATCACTTTCCAGACTACACACACTCTCGCCATCCGAAGGAATGTCTTCTTGAAGAACGTCTATAATTTCAGGATTATTCAATACCCGCGGCATTCTAAAAAAAGTAACACACAATCACATAAAGGAAATGGATAAAATAAAACCTACTACAGTCACAGTGGTTAGTAAACTAACCACCGTATAATTTACGTTATTACAAAAAAAAAATAAGAGATTACGTTTATTTTTTATCATAAAGTAACGAAACCAATATTAGGTGACAGAGAAACACTAAAATCATAACATAATAATAACTCTTACCTTTATTTTTGATTTTCGAATTGCTACGTTGAAAAAACAACACTGCACTGGTTTTTCAAATAATTGACTTGACCTAACCGTCGCGCGTCAGCGCCAAAGTTTCATAACACTAGGTCAACAATGAGTTTATAAAGCATCCTAGTATGGTACGTAACCCATAGATGGCGTTGAAATATATTTAAAAAAATTAAGAATAGGTGGTTAGAATACTAACCACTAAACCTAAAAGAGTTAAAGTAGTTGTATTATAAAACGATTCTCTAACTTGAAGAAAATTATGAAAATTGCGCCTTTCATACCAAAGATTACTTTATAAGTCTATACTATACTAGTCCAATAAATGAGCTTAAGATGTTTCTTACCCTGGCAATATGTGTACCTTATTTCTTTATCAATAAAGTTGAAAATCTATTAAAGAAATTTGACAGATTGTTGTAGCTTGATGTGCTGGCGTCTGTACATAACAATATATCTTTTCCTTCATCTCAGTGTAATTTCTCCATTTCAGTATGAAACGTCAATAGCCTAATGATTAAGGTGTCGGACTTCTCATCGAGAGGTCGCAGGTTTGAGACCCACCCATTATAGTATTTGTTATTACAAATACCAAATAACTTACGTTTTCTTTGTAATCATAATCCATAATTCATCCATCAAAACAAATATTTTCTTGTCATGACATTTTTTACGTCAAGGCTGACAAACTGTAATTTTTCCTTCTTGTAGTCACTTAATGGCTAATAGACTAAAAAGGTTGTTCATACTTTTATTATATAATTGTTATTCACTTTTATCGATAGGACTAGCTTAATATTGTATACTATATTGTGGTTGTCTACTGATTAACGGCATTTTAAATTATAATTATAAATTTCTAAAACACACTCTCAGATTTTATCGAAGAGGTTTAATAAATTATGCTCGAATATAACTGGCTGATCAAATAACTGGCAAGATGGACTATTTTGGACTCTACAATTTGAATTCTGGTACAGAATGAGAATGGAATGGACTTTGAACGCTGAGCTGGGTATAAAAGGCGCTGGGGGCCATCTCCGGGCAGTTCAGTCTTAGACCAGTTTTTAGAAGAGTTTAGTTCTCGACGACTTTTGACGAAGAGGAAGTGCAGTACCCGCTACCCTGACTCCTTGCTGGGAGCCTGCTGCCTTGACTCCTTGCTGAGAGCCCGCTATCCTGACTCCTTGCTGGGAGCCTGCTGCCTTGACTCCTTGCTGAGAGCCTGCTGCCTTGACTCCTTGCTGAGAGCCTGCTGCCCTGACGCCTTGCTGAGAGCCTGCTGCCTTGACTCCTTGCTGAGAGCCTGCTGCCCTGACGCCTTGCTGAGAGCCTGCTGCCCTGACGCCTTGCTGAGATCCTGCTGCCCTGACGCCTTGCTGGGAGCCTGCTGCCCTGACGCCTTGCTGAGAGCCTGCTGCCCAGACGCCTTGTTGGGAGCCTACTGCCAGACCGAGTGGCCTGCCAAGCCGTCCCGCAAGTACTATTTTCTAAACCTCCTCCTCTTCTCTCCTGA
Organism: Tholera decimalis; assembly: GCA_943138885.2. Taxonomy (NCBI): domain Eukaryota; kingdom Metazoa; phylum Arthropoda; class Insecta; order Lepidoptera; family Noctuidae; genus Tholera; species Tholera decimalis. Next base: position 9,795,460 of record OW964571.2, read on the forward strand.
GAGTGTGTCAGATAGGTAGGTAGGCCGGTTTCTAGGATAGGTAGATAGGTAGGCAGGTTTTTTATATAATACTGTATATAAATAATATATTAAATTTAATAGTACATTTACCCTCTTTTATTGGTGAAGAAGAAGGTATCGTTACACCATTACACGACATAATTGCCGTGAACCCACTCCAGACAAGCATATTTAGCTTAGTTGGAGGAGTTAACAAGATTGCTAATGTGTATTATAAAATGAGCAAACCTAGAACTTTGGCTACGCAAAACTTCTACAAGTATCCAAAATCAATATCATTATTCCGTTGTTGTAGAGCAAATATCCAAGCCATACCTACCGTTGTGCGTCACTTACTGCCACTCGAAATGACCACAGCAACACCCATTAATCATTAGGAACATAACACGAAGTGTCTGTCTCAATGCATATACTCCTATAATAACACTCACAAGTACGGTCGAGCGCACGTTAGTGCTAACTCGTAAGTCTGCAATTACTGAGCAATAGGCCTCGGGTTCGATTTACGGGTCGGGCAAAAAGTTCTATTGGGTTTTTGACGTGACAACGTCTTATAATTCGATGAAGCTGGCTGCACGCACGAAAATACATGACTCATGCGGCGTTACTTCGCTCTGAGGCGTTCCATCGCTCGAGGCGTTCCAAAGCAAATCAAATTGGATCTACAAGTTGACATTTATGTATGACTCAACGAGTCAAGTACTAGGCTATCATAAAACGCTAAGAGATGACGTCACTGTGTAGGGATTCTTCCATTGTCATGAGAAGTGCAGTAATAGTGATGTAAAATTAAAATTTTGTTTTGAAAAATGCAACCATTCCATCAGTATTTTCTTATGACGTTGTCACGTTCAACTATCGTCAGTAAACCGACTTTACAGACAACCGATTTTCTATTAGAAATTTCTCAGTAGTAGCCATAGTTTGGAAGTTGGCGGTGATATACTCCCGTGTCTCGTAAACCACGTTAAGCCATGCGCCTGATAGAGATCAATTGATTGATAGAGATTGCCGTCCAATCGGAGTGACGATGAGAGTAAAGGAACAGAGAGTGCACCTGTACCTGTTCAATACTTTCTTTCTTTCTTCTTCTTTCTTCCTATAATATTTTATACGCCGTTGGTTATTATCCGCTGAGAGGTCAAAATCGGTCAAGACTCAAGAGGATCATTATTAACTTTTTTAATGCTAGAAAATGAAGACAATTTAAATAGAAACTGTAATAGTAAAATGAGGTGGACTGTACAGTCTCATAAACAGCGCCGGGTACAATGGACGGTAATTACTGTCGTGCCAAAATTATCACAGCTTTTACGATCTATATATATATGGCATATTTTATTCGATTTTTGTGGGAAAGTGAAATTGAAACTGATTCGGAACATGAGTTGAACGATGCAATCTTTTGTTATTAATCTCTTATTCTTAATATGCTGCTTTTGCGAGAAGATATCTGTTCGAATTTTGTATATTTCTATGTAGATTATTAAGCTAAGTTTGATACTAAAATTTCTTTAAGTCAAAAGTGAATAGGTTACTTTTAGGTAAGCGTGCTCCATCTTCGACCACATCATCATTTACCATTAGGTGAGATGGTGATCAAACGCGAACCTATTGCCGATAAAAAAAAAAGAATGGTCACACTCATAGGTAGACAGAGTCCAACTATTGGTACAAAAGTCAAAATATGAGATTTTCATTTATTTTGCTTTTTCGAATCGACGTCCAGTCTAAACGGATGTAAGTGAGCACTTGTGCTTTATATGGAGCGCCTATCGGACATCCAAATATCAGTAGCTAGAGAATACAATACCCCTTGGCAAGTCTTTGATATTCTGGCATTTACGTACCCATAACGACTGTCAAAGATGTACAAATGACCAACGGCTTAGGCTGCGTTTCCACCAGAGATATGCGAGGATGCGTAGCGAGGGATGTGTTTGTAAAGAACCAATAGAATCGCTTCATTTACCTCGCCTCGGTCAGCACAGCTCTGGTGGAAACGGCTCAGCAGAGCTAGATTTTTGCTCATACAAAACAAGCGAGGGATGTGGGCGAGGGATGTGTGCGAGAGATGTGTTGCGAGGAATGTGTGTTGAGAAGGATGTGTTGCGAAGATTACTCATCCTCGCACCACACATTAATGCGCATTTTCACAGCTCCGCTACACATCCTCGTAGGCACATTTTCATCGCACAGCTTTGGTGGAAACCCCCACACATTTTCACAGCACAGCTAGACATCCTCGCACGACACATTTCCATCGCACATCTCTGGTGGAAACGCACCCTTAACGTTCTTTTGCGGGACACGGATGAATCTCGAGATATTAAGGTACCCACCCATCCATAAACTTAAATATAAATCGAATTTAAATTCCGAAAATTCAGATGACTGAGATGACTCAAAATGTTGCAAATAGAATAAACACAAAGATAAAGAAATGAGTAATAACAAGATTTCACTAAAAAGAAAAACAGCTTGTAAATGAAACATGAATTAAAGAATTACTCATATGAATCTTAGCACGTATCCTCGTTTACAAACAACGCTATGTGAAAAATCATAATTTTCATCATATTTCAGCGGCTTCTACGAATTTTGCTGACGATTTTCATGTTTCATTACCAGTTAGTTGGTTTGTTCGTTTGGCAAGCTACCAATAAATACGTTGGACGTTAGGTTCATCGTAGACGTACAGTATAAACATTATTTGAACTATGTAGTATAAAGTATGACGCTCTGAAGCTTCTTGTAATTTCGCGTGGTATAAGTTACTCTGGGAAATAACTGGTAAAAATATCTTTTAACTAAGGAGCCTTTTTAGGCTGTACCCCACCCCTCCTTCATAATCCCGGAAGAACAACTACCACGAACGAACTGCAGTAGCCAATCTGGAAATCAGTTCCCCGGGGACCCAGGTTGGCCGCTAATAAATATAATCTAGCCTAGCCAAATGTGGTTTGCTTGACCCATCGCAGAAACAAAGCCGGTGTGGGTGGGTGCCCCTTACACCTTGGGGGCTCGCGTTTGACCATAATCCTGACTGATTGAAAACGATGATATTTCCATTGCTTAGAAGCAATTTACGACTTAGCTCTATTTGCTTTCCCTTGCAGAGAATTCCACACCTTGGATGAACGCACATTGAAAGTATTCCTATGCCAGTAGCGCTTCGCCTTTCTTCTAATCCGATGGTAAATTGGGCTAGGTGAAAACTATACATAATGCCATACCGATGTATTTTCCCCAAAGTGTAATCGATAGAAAACCGTATGACTATTGCGTGATACATTTATCGTTTTATGAAAGCAAGTTTTTCTAGTGAAATTATTAGTTTTTCTAATGTTTAATTATTATTTGCCACGATGAAATCACCAAAATTTCATTGTTCATTCGATTTGTTTTTGCTAATCACAAGCTTTAACTAAATTTTATACTTACTAGTGTAAGATATAATTAAAGCTCGTGATTTGCTTGCCTCAAGGTGAAATATGGTTGAACTTGGCACTATTTTTAACAAATTTACGTAATCCATATCCATAGTTCCATATCCATACTAATATTATAAATGCGAAAGTAACTCTGTCTGTCTGTTACCTTTTCACGCCTAAACCACTGAACAGATTGAGCTGAAATTTGGCATGGGAATAGTTTAGGACCCTGGGAAGGACATAGTTTTTATCCCGGAATTCCCACGGGATCGGAAATTACGCGGGAAAAACCTCTCACGCGAACGAAGTCGCGGGCAAAAGCTAGTTTAGAATAATTTGATTTTTTTAAAGATCTGTGGTTGTTTATGCTTTCATTTAGTTATGATATTGATTACGTTAAATTGTATCAATATTGGTTGACCCATATTATCTAAAAAGACCAATAAATCGGTTCAATCATCGGTCATCAACTTCAACTATTTGAAACGATACAATAAAATTTTATGCCTAACTCAATGTAAATGTAATGAAACCAAACCCATCAGAAGTCTAAAGGCATATTATTTTTTTAAGAATACTAGCAACTTGGCTCGAATTCACATTACTAGCAATTCTGTCAACCCCTCCAACTAAGGTAAATATGCTTGATATGGGTGGGGTTAGAGCCCTCGACCTCTCGGTCACAAAGCTGACATCTTAGCCATTAGGTTATTGACTGCTTGTAACACTATTACATCTTGTTAAGATATAGGGCATGTTTGCCACGGAAAGTAAAAAAGTGTTTAGTTACTTATATACAATCCTTCTTTTCTTTCGCTGGATGGATGGTTTAAGAACGCATACCGGACAAACATACACGCATTTAGTTTTATTTATAGAATAAAATTCATTGATAAGAAGCACTGAGCCCGAAATACTAAACCTGGTCAAAACTTACAGTCGCAAGTGACAGGTAAAATCTATAGGTAACAGAATACACACACAAGCATAGCGAGAAACTCTCGGGATGAGTAATGCGTTGTAAGCATCTAAAATCTCTTCAGACAAGACATTAGACAGTACTGCCAGACACAGGGGAGCACCCTAGTCTAGACATTCGACCTCTTTCGCCCCCGTATTGATCACACTGAATTATTTATTGCTCTATTTTTAACCGACTTCAAAAAAAGGAGGTTTACAATTCGTCTTGAACTTTTTTTTTTTTTTTTTTTTTTTTTTTTTTTTTTTTTTTTTTTTATGTATGTTACCTCATATCTCGGAGACGGCTGGACCGATTTGAAAAATTCTTTTTGCATTTGAATGGGTATAGTTTCTAGTTGGTCCCATTGTTACGAAATCAGGATCTGATGATGGGATCCTGGAGAAATCGAGGGAACTCTTCAAATATTATAGGCACACCTATAGCGTTTTGGGTATTTCTTATAGTAGCTTGTGCAGTTGCTCTCGAAAAGCACCATTTGAGGAAGTGAAACTGATGATGAAGACCCCAGATGGCCACCGAAACTACTCAATAATAAGTATTTCGTTGATTGCGATTAGATTACTTGAATATGGATGTTAAGCACTTTATGCTCGTCACAATGCATATGGTGAAGTAGAGCTGATGGTGATGTACCAGGAGAACTCCTCAAAAATTAACGGCTCTGCACCGGGAAAAGCAATATTTTGTAAAAGGTGATAAGTAGTTGACATTTTGGCTTTTGTAACTAGATAAATTACAAACCGACCCACTAAAAAGCGTGAAAAAAAACTTTTTAGCAAAAAATAGAACCGACTTCCATATAAAAACACTACAAAGGCAAAAATAACTTTAATTTCGGAAGGCGGTGTCTTTAGTTTTGTATATATTTTCGTTTTTGACACCGCCTTGCGAAATTAAAGTTATTTTTGCCTTTGTAGTGTTTTTATATGGAAGTCGGTTCTATTTTTTGCTAAAAAGTTTTTTTATAAAACACAACGTTACCCCTCTCTATAACGCGTCGTACTGCTAGATTCACATCAGTGTGATGTAGGCGTGTGTAACTCTTTACGGAGCCGACTCACTGATCCGAATCATTGAACTGATTCAAAAGATTGGTTCAGTAACAACGTTTCAAATGCATCATTTGAGTCTGAAACATTACTTTGCCCTGACTCATTTCGCGCGACGCGTCGCTCGTCTGGCGACTGAGCAGTGTGCGAGCGAGAGAGAGAGACCGAGACACACTGAGTTACTTTAACTATTGACTCTTGTATCCTATGCACGAAGATCGACTTTATTTATAATCTCACTTATTACAATAAATATGTAGACATTAAACATTCAGTATTGATGCCTCAAAACATTTCTATGTCTCAATAGTAAACGTCCGCAACGCAACGTAAGAATAAACGAAAAGAACGTTTCTATACATGACGTCGCGTCGCGGGCGTTTACCGAGTCATTTGAGCCGATTATCCAAATGAGCCAAATGAAACATATCAGTGTTCCGGATCATTTCAGTGATCGAGATGCAAATGTTCCAATCTCAAAAATTATACACTTTACCCACCTCTAGTGTGATGCGATGTCGCGAGTCGCGACAGATGCCCCACCACCTCTCTGGCGCGACCGGGAGACGAGCGATGTGTCCCGCGACACACGCCGCCATAACACGTTGCGACACACCAATGTGAATCTAATCACAATAAATATATGACCCAAACCGATAGCATTCTGTCGCGCCACGACACACCCCAACAGAGCAATTTGAACCTAGCTTAAGTCCAAGTGAATTTTTACCTGCAGAGTTCAACAAATATTTTGAATTTAGTGATTTTTGCTTGACATTCCGTAAAGAAATGCACCTATGGATATGATGACTTTTCCTGAGAAAGTTGTTGATATTTTAATGTACTTAGTGTAAAAAAAACGTATTTTCTATTTTTTGTACTTTTTCCTGTCACCCGACGATATGTACTTGGTTATGCCGTGAGGTCGCCCGAAGTAAGTTTAACAACGTCGCAGTAACAAGAAATCGACTGAACAAAGCTTCGCAGTATGATATTTTCGCAATATAATCATTCGCAGTACAGTTTTTCGATGTAACGAAATATCGCAGTAACAAGCGTCGCATTATAAGAGATGTCGTTGAAAGGTTTTCGAAGAAACAAAATTTGATGATACGGCTTTTGCACTCAAGAATGTATTCTGTCAGAAATAGTACTGTTGTTTTGTGATATCTACCCTCTTTAATAGCTTATCACTGTCACTCCAAATTTTTGTATTCAAATGAAAATTATACCCTTACTTAATTATTTTACCATACAAAGAAAAATGAATACTGTGTAATTTTAGTTAAATAATACCTACATCAAAAATGTGAAAATCTAATAACTGTACATATATGTAAATACGATGTAAATAAATTGAAACACTTTAATTTAAAACGATATTTTATTACCACACACAACACAATTTGATTCGTTCTCTTCACAATTTGATTTTCTGCTTAAAAGAAATTGTTGGCTTGCGCATTCTGCCGACCCTTGGGCGACATAGGGCGCGCTGAGTGATTGTTGAAATTACGAGAAAATGGGGGCTGCTTGTCTCTGCATAAGCTAAAACAAAATTGTTGCAAATTAATAAGTTTTCCATCATAATCCATAACGTATCTCCGATTGACAATAGTATCAAGTCATCATCTTTTTAGCCTTCTTCGGCTTCTAGTCTAAACAGATGTACCTAAGTACCTATTAGTGTTTTACATGGAACGTCTGCCTATCCGATCTCTATAACCCAGTTGCTGGTAACACACCTTTGCAAAGTCAATATCAGACTATCATCTATCGGCTTATGACTACCCGTAACGACTGACAAAGATGTCCAAATGCCAGCCGGGGCCAACGTACAGACGCCAGCGCATCAACCTACCCCAATCTGTTAAATTTCTGTAATAGATTTTCAACTTTATCACAAAAGCGGAAGGTTCATGTTCGACTAGGAAAATTTGACAGATTGGGCTAGGTTGATGTGCTGGCGTCTGTACTTTCCGAGGCACGAAGGTATCACACCGCCATCTTCCAAACTACGGGCAACTACTGAGCAATTTCTTATGGAAAAACCCAAGAGCACTTTCACCGACCTCGGAATCGAACCCAAAACCTCGTGCTCAGCAGCCGCGCTTGTAACCACTCGACCAATGGAGCAAACGATAATAATAAGTAGGTATCGATAATATTGCGAAAAAAGCGCAAGCGCAGGGCTCGGGCATAAAAAATTTCAAGCTAGCTAGATTACAAATACAATCGAAACCGGATATAAGGACATTGAAGGGACCATATAAATTCGGACTATACAACGTGTAATTTAAAGGGTATATATATACCAAGTGCATGGCTTCTTTGGATGATAACAAACGATATGGCAAGGGTTTTGTAATCCTAAGTCTACGTGTGTAGAACTTATTACAAATTCCAATACACTGTACCAGAGACCGATTTAATTTAATTTACCATTTTTTTTTTAAATTAAGAAGGATGAACAGAATTATCGTGTTCTTGGCAAGTGACGTGGAAAATTATTGACCCTCGTAGTGCTGTGACAAGTTTGTTATGATTGGTATTCAAGAAATATATGAAACCAATAATTTGGTATCAATTCTTTGAGTCAGTTATTTTGTGCTGAAACTGTGCATAGAGACTCCATACCAGATGTTGTCTTCAGCCCTTTTGGATAGATATGGAGTTTCCGTTACACGTTGTATAATATATAAATTCGTAGTTGTTATAAGCAATACATACATACACACATTTCATGTTTTTAATTTACAATATGTAGGACTAGGATCTGCCCGCGACTTCGTTCGCGTAGGAGGGTTTACCCGATCCCGTTGGAATTTCGGGATAAAAGTAGCCCTTCTGTTATTCTACGATGTCAACTATCTACTCACTAAATTTCATTCAGATCCGTTTAGTATCTAGTTTTTCCGTGAAAGAGTAACAAACATCCATATATCTATACATCCATCCTCACAAACTTTCGCATTTATAACATTAGTACTATATCTATACTAATATTATAAAGCGGTAAAGTTTGTTTGTTTGCTTGAACGCGCTAATCTTCGAAAGTACTGGGTGGATTTGGATGCAATTTGGTATGGAAGTAGCTTGAAGCTTGAGGAAGGTTATAGGCTACTTTTTACGCGACTGCAAGAAAGGAGAGTTATGTTTTTACCGTGATAGAATCCACGGGAGCGAAGCCCCGCGTGAGTACTAGTCTATTATATACTACCTGTATTCATTTAACAAAATTACAGTGAGAATTCAAACTAATCCTTCATGGATTCGAATAAGTTTTAATTATACAAAATGTCTCCATACTCTGTAAGAGAGAGTATGGAGCGTGTACTCAATAGTAAGCTCCTGGCATACCTAGAAGCCAACGACATCCTCAGTGACCGACAATACGGCTTCCGAAAAAACCGGTCTACTGGGGATCTTCTAACGTATGCTATTCATAACTGGAGTGAGGCCATCGAGAAGCACGGGAAAGCACTTGCTGTCTCCCTTGACATCTCTAAGGCCTTTGACAGGGCCTGGCACGATAGCCTTATTGCTAAGCTACCTTCTTTCAGTTTACCCACCCAACTTTGCGTTTGGATTGAAGACTTCCTGAGAGATCGGTCCATTCGAGTGGTCATTGATGGCTGCTCATCTGGCTAATTGGCAATTAATGCCGGGGTGCCTCAGGGGTCTGTTCTCTCAGCAACTTTATTCTTGTTGCACATTAATGATCTGCTTATGCCCGGTACCTTTGTGTATGCAGACGACAGCACAGTTGCTGAGAGATATGTGTCCAACGCGCGTGCTGGTGGGTCACAGATCCAGTCTCTCCGTGAGGACATGGTTGGGCGCTTGAACTTGTCCTTGAAGGCTGTCTCCGAATGGGGCGATGCCAACTTGGTCATGTTTAATGCAGCTTAGACCCAGGCGTGTCTCTTCTCCGCAAAAAGGAGTCAATTCGAACCGGCTCCTACTTTCCGAGGTGTAACCGTGCCGATAACCGATTGTATCGAGCTTCTGGGGGTAACACTAACTTCTACCCTCAATTTCGGCCCGTTTATCGAGGCTAAGGCTCAACTAGCATCAAAAAAGTTGGGAATCCTAGCAAAGGTGAGACGGTACTTCACACCCGAACAGTTGCTCAATCTCTATCAAGCCCAGGTTAGGTCGTGTATGGAGTACTTCTCTCATCTTTGGGATGGATCTGCGAAATACCAACTGGACGCGCTTGAGTCTATCGAGAAGCGGGCCAAGAGACTCATTGGCAACGATGCACTGGTCGAGTCAAAGCTCCAGAGCCTTGAACATCGACGACGAGTCGCAAGTCTATCGGTTTTATCGGTTACATTTCGGGGAGTGTGTGATGGAATTACACAATCTAATTCCGTCAAGCCCGTTCCATCATCGGACTACAAGACAAACGGCAATGTGCCATCGTTACATAGTGGACATCCCACCTATACGCACTAAACGTTTTGGGAATACCCTTCATTATGCGTACGGCTAAGGAGTGGAATTCCCTGCCGGAGTCTGTTTCCCGATAGCTATAACCTAGGGGTCTTTAAGTCACGAGTGAACAGGTTACTTTTAGGTAAACGTGCTCCATCTTCGACCAAATCATCACTTACCATCAGGTGAGATGGAGGCCAAACACGAACCTATCATCAATTAAAAAAAAATGTATTGTTGTGCGGGAAAAGTGTGACAGTTGGTCGCTATAGCCGATGATTTTCGATAAAGTTTCAAGCGTCGTTTTAAGCGATATGTCGCTATATCCGATGTTGTTATAAGCGGTAGGTTTACTTAATTGTTTATATACGTCGTAATAACCGATCCGTCGTTATAAGCAATGTCGTTATATTCGGTTTCGACTGTATACGTATAAATCACTGTCACGCTATCTTCTGTGAAATCAGGTCATTAATAATTAAGTAAATTAATTAAACAAAAAGCAACATAAAAAAAAAAACATTTTAATGTTGCTTTTTGTTTTGGAATATAGAAGCTCTTATGAATTTGATTATTATTATAGGATACTCAGAGCACCCTTTTTTTTTGTTCCGTGGTGGAAATCCTCATGGAAGTCCTCCGCCCTGAGGCGGGCGAAGGAGTCTGTCAGACTCTAACTGACTAAAACCACCCCGTGTTCCTTCGTACACATGCGCCGCGGGTTGCGTGAACGCATAAGTATTCAACATCGCGCCCCCGACTAGTGCCGGCCCGCCTCTGCAGGCCCCATCTGTTTTTTTTTTTTTTTTAATAATTGGTGAGAGTGAGGTGTTTAGTTCCCCTGTGACTTCTGAGAAGGGCGCGCGTGGAACAAAACGCGCCGCCATCTCGGGTCTCGTGTTATAGGGGACGGTGGTTACTTGATTTAATTTCCCTCAAAGATAAGGTAAAGTGCGCTCACAGTACTTTATATACCTATATATTGTAGTTACCTTCCTCTCTCCAAAACTAGCTGTGCCCGACAGGGTCCATATTTATCTAAATTATAACCACCCGTGTACCACATTTGAAATGCATTAAATGATTGAGTATAGTTCAACAAGAATTACACACCTAAAATCTTGGTTAGAAGGTTTCGTCGAATAGTTATTGTTATTTCTAGACATCTCGTTCTTGATATTATTATTACTCGGTTTCTTGGGCGCCAAACTATACAAAACAAAATAAAAATTAGAGTATTGCCTTCATTGAAATAATAAAAAATAAATAGTGAATAAAGACTAATTATTAGTAATGGCTAAGGTGTTGTGTGATATTTCGCTAAGTTGTAATTCAACAAGATTGCTAGTAATGTGAATTCTACCCACATTGCTAGTTCTCTAAAATATTGTTACGCCAGTCGCTTAGCGAAGTACGTCGAGGAACTTCGACAGAAATCTAGAATGTTCGAGACACTAACGCCACCTGGCGGCGAGTAGCAGTACTGTGTATCTCAAGTAGCTTCTGGAATATTCTTGGTAGTGTAGGCAGTGAGTCGATTGTACAAGAATGTTCTAGAACGCAGAGCGGGGTATAAATAGATCGCAAAGGGATGCAGAGAGCCCTGGCTGGGGGCCTCCTGGCTGGGGGCCTTTAATTTATTAGAGCTCACTACAGGACAGACCGGTTAAGTAGACGCACAGCCTTAGTGAGCTAATCTACGAGTGGCCCTAACTAAAAAAAAAAAATGCAGAGAGTCAGTCTTATTACAAGATACGAGGCGAAATAATCTGAGATCTACAAGTGAATTTCAGTGCGATTTAAGTGTTTAGTGACAAGTATCGTAGTGTGAATAACTGTGTTAATTTTTATTTTTGTGTGCATTTAATTAAAGTGTTAATTTTGGTTTCATTGGTGTAAATTATTTCTATCCCGAACCCCATCTCGTAACAATATATATTTTTTTAATTAGGTTTTTCTTATTATTACCTACGATAAGTAAGAGTATTGGTGGCCCAGTGGTTACAGGGACGACTTACTGAGTTGTAAGTCGTGTGTTCGAACCCAGCCACTATACTTTATGTAATTTTCATCGTCAACACTACTTTCATAACGATGAAGGAAAACATCCGGACGACATCTACCAACCTGCACTGGGCCCGAGTGGTGGATTACAGCTCATTCTCTCTCGTAGAGAGGGGGCTTGTGTCCCAGCAATAAGAACGATAAAGACTAATGTATTTTATATTATTATATTTAATTAGTATTATATATGCTATACACTGACAGCCCTAAATCTATCTCCTTTAATTTCTGTCCATCCAAAGGTTATCTGTAAGAGATTGCCCTGTGCGATAAGACCGCCCATTGTACACTAGTTTTATTATTTGTATCCTTAAGAGTTAAGTGTATTGTAAGGTGTACAATAAAGCATATAATAAATAAATAATATGTAAGTAATATTATTAATTCTTACCTGGCTTTCTCGTGAAACACGCCAATTTTCTCAGTATTTATAGTTTCGCGTATTCTTCTTTGTAACTGTAATTTACAAAACATTATTGAAGCCATGAAGTTTGTAATAATAATAATAATAAATTATTGAAAGACTTAGACTTACCTACATACTAAAATTCTTCAAAAAACACAGACGGATTTTCGACTACCAGCGCTAAACGCATCGAAAATTGTCCTTATATTAGTGTCTACTTAATGACCAAATTACGAGCATTTTTGCAAAAAGGAAAAATTGTGTGCGTTGGCGCTAGGTACTTAGCGTGGTGGGAGGTAAATGTCCCACCTGATGTTACACTAGGTAATTTATCAAAGAAAAAGCCTGTGATTTAAAAAAATCTCTTGGCTAAGTTATTTTAACAGCATATGGCTTCGAGGAGTTGTGCTAGCCCACTAACCAGCTACAAAAACCTTTTCGACAGACTATATCCATTGCCGTAGTGTGAACTGATATAGAGGTGGACGAAGTCGCATCAGCGATGCTCTTTTTCTTTCGTTCCTCACTCACTTATGACAGCGCAAAAATATAAATAGGTACGCGGTGCGAGAATATTGAAAAGCAGATTTTAAAAAACATTTTATTTTTAGTCATCTTTGGCGTCCCGATGCGCGATGTTCGAAAAGACCACCCTTGGTTGTCTGGAAGTTCTCGCTATCAGCGATAAGACCGCCATTGTAACCGTAGAATAAGCAATATTGTGTAACACACCTATTGCACAATATTGCTTATTCTTGGTGTACAATAGAAAATATTCTACCTATGACCTATCGTGGCGATTCGCCTACGCATACTTACGCCACTGAATAATATAATATATAATATTCCACAACTTTCACACAACGCCATCTAGTCCCAAACTAAGCAGAGCTTGTGCTATGAGTACTAGACAACTGATAAACATACATATATATTTCTAAATACATACAAATTATAGATAAATTATACCCAGACAAAGAACAAATGATCGTGCTCCTCACACAAACATTTGTCCTGGGTGGGAATCGAACCCACGACCTTGAGCATAGCAGTCAGGGCCACTGACTACTCGAATACCTCGAAGCCATTTTTAACTTCATTAACGGAGGCTCTCAATTCATCTGTAATTAGATGATAGTGTGTTTTATATTGTATAACTTGGTAAATACCTTGATGCTATTGAGCATATCCCCTTGCGTGGCCAACGGCCTCTCGTCGGACCGCACTGAGGGGGCGCAGCGCGGCGCGGGAGCATCGCGTGTGGCACCCAGCGAAGCCGCACCCAACGAGCCCTCGCGACACATCGAAACTAATTATAAATTACAGTAATGTTGTTAGAGGGATTTATCATTGAAATTAACCAATAGGTAGTTCCACCGATTAAGAAGCTTGACGCTTTTGCCTGTGGATGGATAAGGTATCGGACTTGTGATTGTAATGTAATTTCTAGAGATCTCTTTCTTGATATTATTATTACTTGGTTTCTTGGGAGCCAAACTGTATACAAAAAGAAAAAGAAAATTGAGTACCTATTGCTTTGATTGACTAGATACCTAGTAAAAATTGGGGTATAGCGTCAAATGGCTAGGATAACTAAAGACACCGCCTTCCGAAATTAAAGTTATTTTTGCCTTTGTAGTGTTTTGATATGGAAGTCGGTTCTATTTTTTGCTAAAAATCTTTTAAATATCGTAGTGGTGATGTCATGTAATCAATACATATAATAAAACAGTACAAAAGGGTGTCTGTACATTGTGTATACCTATATACCACGTGCTTCATCTTAGACCACATCATCGCTTAACGTCAGGTGAGAGTGGTCAAATACTCCCATCAACAATAAAAATAATACATAAAAACATTGAAGAGATTTTAGAAAAAGAAATATAGCAAGAATTTAACTAAAATCTCATAGTATACACTGATCTCCGGAAATACTAGACGGATTTGAATGAAGCATTATTTTTTTGTTATATAGCTATAAGTCTGGGCAACAATCTGGGAAACTATGTGTATAGTGTATACACCTGATGTAAAGCGTTACACGCGGGCAAAGCCGCAGGCAGTAGCTAGTTAGTAGAATTTTAATATATCTTATAATACCCGCAACTTCAGTCCTGTGATATGTTTTATTTTCAGCAAAAAAAATCAGTAGCCTATGTCACTATGCAGCCCTACACACCAAAAAATACAACCATTCCTCCGTTTTGACATGAAAGAAGGACAAACAAACAAATACTCTTTTGTATGTATAATATTAGTAAAGATTTGCTTTCAGTAATATCCAAAGCATTTTAACGTTCACGTCTTAGACTTTAAGAGCAAACAGCTATGGTACCATTCACTTCTTAATGGTTTGACATACACTTGTAAAAATGATCAAGATAGACAGTGTTTCAGCAAATAATAAATTTTGCGTTTTAATGTATAATTTTTACTGACGTGAGGAGTCCGTGGCTAAATTATAACAGCCTTATGGCTAATAATATAATAAGCTAAATAATATCAATCAACTCTAGCCGTACCTCGGATTGACCCGATCAACCCTTGCCGAGGTTGGTCCATAGATGGCTAACTACCTTATCCATCAATTTTTCAAGCTGAAATGTAACCTATGTTACTCACTAATAATGTAGCTTTATATTGGTGAAAGAAATTTTGAAATCGGTCCAATAGTTTTATTGGTTATCCATTACATACCATCAAAACTTTCCTCTTTATCATATTAGTATAGATGTAGATAATCTGTCTAAATAAATAGTGCATGAACATTCGATTTATCCAAATAGGTATTTAAATATTGATACCAATAAATATGTATATCTGGTTGAAAAACGTACGTTTTATTACCATGATTGGAAATAACATCTCGTTGACCGACTACGACGAGTGCATAATTTCTATTAATAGATAAAAGGAAATAACAATAACATTAGTCATTTGCTATTGTTTTGCATTAAATAAGGCTCTGATTCTAAAAATATGTGACAATGAAATAATGGCAAATATTTTCAGTTAAAAGAATCTGTTGACTAATAATACGTGTGGCAAAACTTTGTACCCTTTTCACGAAAATTTCAATTTGGCACAGTAATGGTTTATATGGAAAAGGAGTGCAGATAGCTAAAAGTTTTGTAGTACAATTCAAACTTATAATTTGGCAAACTTATATGCTTATAAAATCATCGTTCTAATTTCCACCATCGAGTGACGATATTTGACTAACGTTTAGATGCCTTCTTCGCTGAAGTGGCTAGAAGTATGTCTGTCCCTGGGTTCCATTCCCAAGCAATATTTGGTTGTTAATACACCCCCTCACTCTTCAGGGTGGGTAAATGGTCGTCATGTATTACGTCATAAAGCCTATGTTATCATTAAAAGTGTATTGAGTATGTATTGTTCGAAGTTTCCGATATTTCGACCCTGTTGCTAACGCCATATCGGAAAGTCCAAACAATAAATATCCCGGTTTAAATTCTAAACATACTGTGAGTGACCCTGTCAGTTTCAAAACTTATATTTTTCAAAATCGTTTACGGAACTGATTTCTATATTTTTAATATAGGTTATTTTTAGCCCAGTTTCTTAAAAACTTCTCTATCTAACACCAATACTTAGTGGCATAATAGCTCATTACGGAACTTTGAGATCAGTTTTAATACCATACACGTGTACACGCACAGATTTACTACTGAAATCATAATTGATTTCAGTAGTAAATCTTTGCTTCGGAAATCAATATATCAGGTTGGTTGCATCAAATCATCAATTTCCATTGTTCGTTGTCAAGTCAATAGTAATGTAAGTAGATCATAATCAGTTTCATACACATACGCTATAGATAGATGTACGTAACCATCACCATAGGTATGTATAGTTAGCATATTTCGATGACCTAAAATACTCATGAAGAATGATAAGCAGCCTTAAACTATGACCTTGAATATTGAAGTACTAATCTTATCAATAAAACATGTGTCCCTGAATTTATCGCAATGTCCTATAAAAAGTTCCCTATCAGCTTCAAGCTTATAAAATAACACACAAATAAAAGCTGACTAACCTGTTCCGTTGCCACAAATCGTTAGACTTGATCGCTCAGGTGTTTTGCCAGCACTACTACGTACATTAGCAGTCAGATAACTAAAGTAGAGAAATTGGTTAAGCCATCGATACAATTCACCATACCTGTTAAAGCTTATTAGTTTAAAAGGCTTTGTCCGAACTACAAAACAGCATCATAAAGCCTATGTTATCATTAAAAGTGTATTGAGTATGTATTGTTCGAAGTTTCCGATATTTCGACCCTGTTGCTAACGCCATATCGGAAAGTCCAAACAATAAATATCCCGGTTTAAATTCTAAACATACTGTGAGTGACCCTGTCAGTTTCAAAACTTATATTTTTCAAAATCGTTTACGGAACTGATTTCTATATTTTTAATATAGGTTATTTTTAGCCCAGTTTCTTAAAAACTTCTCTATCTAACACCAATACTTAGTGGCATAATAGCTCATTACGGAACTTTGAGATCAGTTTTAATACCATACACGTGTACACGCACAGATTTACTACTGAAATCATAATTGATTTCAGTAGTAAATCTTTGCTTCGGAAATCAATATATCAGGTTGGTTGCATCAAATCATCAATTTCCATTGTTCGTTGTCAAGTCAATAGTAATGTAAGTAGATCATAATCAGTTTCATACACATACGCTATAGATAGATGTACGTAACCATCACCATAGGTATGTATAGTTAGCATATTTCGATGACCTAAAATACTCATGAAGAATGATAAGCAGCCTTAAACTATGACCTTGAATATTGAAGTACTAATCTTATCAATAAAACATGTGTCCCTGAATTTATCGCAATGTCCTATAAAAAGTTCCCTATCAGCTTCAAGCTTATAAAATAACACACAAATAAAAGCTGACTAACCTGTTCCGTTGCCACAAATCGTTAGACTTGATCGCTCAGGTGTTTTGCCAGCACTACTACGTACATTAGCAGTCAGATAACTAAAGTAGAGAAATTGGTTAAGCCATCGATACAATTCACCATACCTGTTAAAGCTTATTAGTTTAAAAGGCTTTGTCCGAACTACAAAACAGAACAGTAATTATCTTTTTATGTCGCTGTAGATTCGATGGGTTGATAAAAAAGGTCTGTCAGGCACCACACCTATGCAATGACGTGGCGACCCTCAGGGAGCTATGTTAGGTTCTTAACTGTTCTAATTAAAAATGCTGTAAATATCTTCGTTAAGCTTTTTGTGTGGAAGATCCTAATTACTTATAGCTTGACCACGTTGAGTGCTGATTAGATTACTGTAAATTGGAGACACTTAATTGTACTAATAGATAAGTAAACAAAACGTATTATTCACTGTCTCGTTTGTTTATATTGTTGTAATAGAGATGCAATCGATATTACTACTGATTTTATTACTATCGAAATAACAATGTAATCTATCTTTGTCTCCACGATTTTGGTAGTTAGACAATGCTTAATTGGAGTCAAAACGTAGGTAAGTCACATGGGTTCTAAATATAAATTGATAAATTATTTGTTGTTCCAAAATCCTTTCATAAGCATGTTATGTGAGCATTTTAATAAGGTGGTAAAATCCACATTCTATTTTATCTACTTATATACATATGTTGTCCCTCAGTTGGGCCAAAATGGCGTGGCCTTGCATTAATCCCGGTGAGATGTCTTTTTCGGCGAATCTCTCATAAATGGTCCTAAATTTTATAAGCGTTTCTACCCATCGTCGATGACTTCCGTATTCGCTGATCATACACAAATGTATACATGAAAAGCACATTAGATTATTTCTTTTTTATATTAGATTAAATTCATTAGAGCTTTTCAGGCGAAAAGCTGTCCACGAACTTTTTCCTTTTTTTTTTTTTTTTTTTTTTTTTTTTGTGTGTGGCATCTCGCAGGTCAACCTCTGAGGTTGTCGGCTGCTTAACCGGGCTTGCCTGTGGTTGCCTTAATTAATAAATTAATTAAAGCCTCCAGCCAGGGCTTATTAGAAAACTTACAAACTAGGCGACTACACGCTAAGGGCACCCCCTGTGGGGTACGGACCTCGGCTTAGGGCGTCGCAGTGGGAGGGCAGCTAAGGACAGGCTGGATCATATCATTTTTATTATTAATAAAGGAATTTAAGGGGCAGATATTCGATTTTCGATGATTTTTAATCCAAGATCACGTCTAAACGGCTAGTCGGTATGCTTTGAAAAAAAATAATGATACACTAGACTATTTCCTTAATAATTTGATATATGAATATTTAAATATTTTTTTGTAAAACATTGTGTAATTTATTTTTAAAAGTACGTCTAACGCGGGCATAAAACCGAAGATCAGGCAACAACCATTGGGTGTATTTTTATGAAACTTTCACAGTCTAAAAGATAATTTAATTGCCAATCTTTTAATATACGGCTTTTCTTCATATTGTATTTGGTAAAGTCATGGTGTATTATTATTCGAATAATCTAGGTGCGCAATGAATCGGGGGCTCTTGCGGGCGACGGGCGGCAGTGCATCGCTGACCACTGTCACGAGTAGACGCTAACGCTCCGCGCAAAAAATACAAAACGATTTTATTCGCATAGAAGTTTAACGCCAAAATGGTTGGTAAACCCAAAACACTAAAAAAGAAACGCCTTACAATGTTAAAAATAGATTAATGAAGTAACGAATTTTAATTATTTATACAATTTACTGCCGCCATGGTCGAGTGGTTTAGGGGTTTAACTTGTGTGTGGTCGTGGGTTCGATTCCCGCGGGTCGCATACTTTGTAAATTTGTTTCCACTTTGGCTAGGACATTGCAGGCCTGAATCACCTGATTGTCTGATAAAAAGATGGTTCCGTGCTTCGGAAGACACATATAAGCCGGTAGTCCCGGTCGCCAAATGGCGGTCCTCAGAATAGACCACGTCAGAGGCTCTTGAGGCAGTCTAGAAACTCTGACAATAGGGTGTATGGGGTCATTAGACATTACTACCCACACGATAAGAAGAAGATTATTTATATAATCTCTATCAATAGTTTAAATTAGCATATTGGAATAAAATAAATGTGATTTAAATGTAGTAAACAAACTTTTATTTTATTGAAATAATTATGTTATTTCCTTTTAGGAGAACACCAAATAGTAAAGATTCTTGAGTCAAAAATGTAGAGACAGGGTGAGTATTGAAATGTAATTTACGAGTAGGTAACCATATTGGAGCGTAGTAAGGACAGTTCTATTAGAGTTTCAAAAAATACTTGAGTGTTGCTGATATTGGAATAGTTGTAGGTATAGCTCTTGATACGTAAGTAGCATGACCTTGAATGCGGAGATCTAATATTTAGTAGGTACTTACTTAAAATTATTTTTATTTTATTCAAATTATGTTTTTTTTTTGGAGTATATCAAATAACTTAGATTCTCGCCGCGAAAATGCAGAGACGAGGTAAATATTGCAATGTAATAGCACCATACTACAGCGTAGGTACTAAGGACAGTCCGGATTAGAGTATCAAAAAATACTTGAGAGCTGATATTGACACGAGTTGTAGGTATAGGTCTAGGGTGGGTATTTATGTAGCATGACCTTGAATGCGGAGATCTAATGTTTAGTAATTTTTTATTTCATTGAAATAATAGTGTTTTTTTGTGGTGAGTACGAGGTGAGTATTTAACTATAATGTAACCATACTACAGCGTAGTAAGGACAGTCCAGATTAGTTTAAAAAATACTAGAGTGCGGTTTTTGACATAGTTGTAGGTACTTATAGCTAGCTATGGTACGAAAGTACCATGACCTTGAATGCGGAGATCTAATGTTTTGTTTACGCACAACTCTCCAATATTCCAACTTTCGCCCATATGGTCAATCCTACTTTCGCGCCCGTGCCTATACTTACCTATATTTAATTTATATTATATAACTCGCTTTATATTATATAGATCGCATCGAACTTCTTGAGGTTACGTTGACATCCATCCTTAATTTTGGTCCGTTTATCGAGGCTAAGGCTCAATTGGCTGCCAAAAAGTTGGGAATCCTAGTAATTACACCCTAACTATTGATGATAATATAATAACATTAGATTCACAAGTCGCCACAGAATTTAAAAATTTTTTCACTGACATACCCGTATCGACAATCAAGTTGCTAAAATCATCTGCCATTGCTGCAGACACATTACTTAAAAAAAGTGTTCCAGTACAAACTCAAAATATTCAAACTCTGAACTACAAAGTTCAGAGTTTAAATTCCAATATGTTACTTCTAATGACATCATCAAAACTTTTAATTCTTTGAATGTTAAAAAGGCTGCAGATCTGTGGGGTAATTCTGTTCATGTTACTAAGTCCATTATACACATTATAGCTCCTACATTAGCTGTTATATTTAATAATTGTATTGATTGCGGTGAGATTCCTGATTTAATGAAATATAGTAAAATAATCCCACTATTTAAATCAGTTAGTACATCTGACCCTACTAATTATAGACCTATTTCTGTATTGCCCACTTTCAGTAAAATTTTTGAGAAAATTATTTTAATGCAGATGCAAAGATATTTTAATAAACACAAATTGCTACATAATAAACAATTTGGTTTTACAAAAGGACGTTCAACAACTGATTGCCGGTGTTGAACTTTTAGGACACATTTATAATGCATGGGAAGATTTCAGACCTCATACTTGAGTGAAAGGATTCAGAGAGTCGACTTGAACGGCAAAAGATCGCCGGGATCTGTGACGTCAAGATGGGGGTCCCCAAGGCTCAATTTTAGGTCCCTTTTTGTTTCTTATTTATATAAATGATTTACCGTACCTGATCAAAAATCATGACATAATGTTATTCGCTGACGATACTTATCTTTTATTTAAAATCAAAGTTAACAGCAGGTTACTGAAGAAATAAACAGTGCCCTTGCAACTGTAGTTAGCTGGTTTAATGTTAATAATCTTCTTGTTAATGAGAAAAATACCAAATGCCTAAAATTTACGTTACTTCATGTTAGACAAGTGAATACAAGTAATAATAATAATAATAATATAATAAAAAGTGTTTATTTCTCACCACAAGCCAAAAAAAAAATACAAACAATATTTTTCATAAAAGAAGTAGTCAATTGATTTTTGGTTGTGGATCGCTGGTGCCTGTGGTAGGTTGTAAACACCTGTAATACAGGTCACCAGGTCCCCACCTATTCATTGTAACATATTATACATCAGTTATCACACGAAGTATAGTTTCCAAATAATAAAACAAAGAAAAGAAAAAAACACTATGAAACAGAATAAAACTAAAAACTAATTAATTAAGAATACTAAAATAAAATTTGTTGGGAGATTGTTATAAATGTAAACATGTGTGTGTGGCGGTGGTTGACTGTATGTGTGTGGGTGTTTGAGTGTGTATGTGTGTGTGTGGCGGTGGCTGACCGTATGTGTGCATGTGTGTAAGGGTGGTTGAGTGTGTGTGTGTGTAGGTGGAGAGAAAAATTGTGGTGGATTCCGATTAAACTAACACGTGAAAGAGAGCTTCCGTAGCAGTATAAGATTGACTTTGTAACCAGTCTTGTAGAGTGGTTTTAAGATTGTGTTTATTCAAAGAGTGTAGGGAAAGAATTCGGTTTAATTTATTATACACTACTAATTTTTAATTAGTACAAATACTTAAAGGGCTTATTAGAAAAGGTCTTGTTATTATATATGTAAAGTCTCACTATATAATATTGATAAATAGCAAAGTTATTAGCGTTTGTTTATATCCCAAAATGTCACTCAATTTACGGACATATTGTACAGGCCATTCATGTATTCATTAATCGTGATGTCGCGGTCACGCGGTCTCGCTCAAACTTGCCCCGCCTCCAACAGCTGTTATCGTAATTGTAGGTAGCTTAGACGCATCTTTAAGCTTTACGAATTAAAAAAAAGTAAAATAAAAGGTTCACGAAAAATAATAGGCACTTATTAAATTCAAACTTTACCTACATACTTTAATTGGGCCATTTGCTTGTGTTGTTCAGTATCCACCTGCAGAACTCCATCCTTGGTTCATTATCCACAGTAGTCAATTCTTGACCCTTTCTTTAGTGGTATGGGTGAAATCCAGACGAACTAATGATCGTCTATGCACAGTACTGGCTGATATTAAAATGACGAGCTGCGTCATTCGTACTTCGCCGGGGATCTTCAAAGTAGTCCACTACATCGTCGTAAAGGTTTTGGGCCGGTCTTCCATGTCCTTGGCGATGGGCCGTTGCGCGGAATGATCAATGGTCGAGTAAACGTTGGTAAACATTTACCACAGTCCGAACCTTTGGCTAGCGAGCATTTGTGTACTCTTCCCTGTACATACGAACAGCGGCCACCAGACCAAAAGTACACACGCAACATAGCCACGTACTCCCGAGATGAAAACTGGTAAGCCATCGCGACAGTAAAAACGTAACAACTTATGTTTAAAAAGCACGCGCACACTTCCGCTAACAAATTGGCACTGTTTGTTCGTTCACTCGTTGTAAAAAGGACCGCTGGCCAGAGGGGGCGTGGCTTGAGCTTAGACGCGAGTTTGCCGGGATTTATGAATGACGATCTAACTGGACTAGCACTGCGCGTAGTATTTTCTAGTAGCAATTGTTATGAATGATTGATTCAATTATGAGTTTACCAGTTATGACAAATTTTCGTAGACAATTTTGGGGTTTCGTTTTTTTTACTTTTGACTACATAAATATGATCAGTAAAGGGTACGGATAGAGCCCCATTTTTTTTTGTACTAATTAAAAATTAGTAGTGTATAGATAGGGACCGAGGAAAATAAAGAATCTGTGACTAAAGGAGGTTCTAAGGGGAGTACTTAAGGCAACTTTATGGTTACGGCGATTAGTTTCCTGAGAATAGGTGGAAATAGAGTGTTGTTTGCTAGCAGTGGCCAGTACAAACAATTGCCTAACTGTAAGGACTTGGCAATGTTCATACAGCTTAGCGGTGGGATACAGTCTTGGCTTAGAGCAGCACACCTTAAGAACCGCTCTCTGTGCACGTTCAATCTGAATATAGTACGATTTGGCTGCACCGCCCCAAGACGAGATACAATACACCAGAATTGATTGACACAGTGCCTGGTACGTCATTTTCATAACAGCAGCATCTGCTGAATTGCGTAATTGTTTGAAAACGTACATCAGTTTGCGCACTCTGTTTGAGAGGTGTATTATGTACTCTTTGAATGTAAGGTTACAGTCAATTATTATCCCAAGATATCTTATTGACATGACTCGTTCAATATTACAATAATCATGAGTGCCGCTGTCGTCATTAGTACCCTTAGACTGTGGCAGCCGGGCGGCAATGTTTAGTGTGCTTGTAACTGACGCATTGATATTTCGAATCGAAAAATTAATTATTTTAGTTTTCGATATGTTCAGGGTAAGCAAATTCCTCTTAAGCCATTCACTGACTGTATCGAAACCATTTTGGGCATAACGATATGCCTCTTCCCAGCTGTCCGAGGCAAACACGAGTGCTGTATCGTCCGCATAGGAAAATATAGTACCGCTTTCTAGGCCAAGGCTACACAGGTCATTCATGTATATTAAAAACAAACTGGGGCCAAGAATGCTGCCCTGTGGCACACCAAAAGTTACATTTAAGTCGGAGCTGTAGTAGGTTCCAATTTTGGCACTCTGTCTTCTATTTGTGAGATAGCTCCGAAACAGGGACAGCTGGATACCTCTTATACCTAAGCGTTCGAGCTTAGATAATAAGATGGGAATCGAGACCGTGTCGAACGCTTTCGCGAGATCTAGGAACAGTGCAACACATTTCTTACCGCTGTCAAGTTTCTGAGCTATGTGATTAACCAGTTTATGTACAGCATCAGCAGTGGATAGATTTTTTCGAAAGCCAAACTGGTTAGTCGACAAAAGATTGCGTGCCTCTAAAAATGCAACCAGCCTTGTGTTTATTATCTTTTCCAGTATCTTGGACATCGCAGGCAGAACTGATATGGGCCTATAGTTTTCGACACGGTCACGATCTCCAGCCTTAAAAATAGGGTGAAGAATGGCCTTCTTAAACCAGTCCGGAAAGACACCAGAGTCAAGACATAGGTTGCAAACATATGTCAGCGGCGGTACAATAATATTTTTATATCGTTTTAGGAAATTAGAGGAAATACCGTCCCAGCCGACTGCACAATCATTCTTAAGTGACATGATTAAGCTGTCCACCTCTTGCTCATCTGTATGTAGCAGTACAAAAGAGTCCTTTTTAGGGTCAGGTAGCATAATTGATTGAGGGTCTCTATGTATTTTATCAGCTAGATGTCTCCCTACATTCGCAAAATAGTCATTAATTTGATTCATAGTGTCCTGTTTTTCGTGACTATTTGCTATGAGATCATGAGCTGAAGACTTCAGCTGACCTATGTTTGTTACATTTTTTATTACACGCCAAAGCTGCTTAGAATTTCTACCTGCTTTTTCAAACTCAAGTCTCTCATAATCTCTTTTTGCTTTCTGTAGCAGATTCTTACAAAAGTTCCGGTACCTTCTGTAGGACACCACGAGAACTTCATTTGATGGATCTGTTCTAAGCTTTTTATACAAGTTGTCTCTGTGGCGCATACATTTTAGTAATCCCTGAGTAATCCAGGGTTTGATCGGCCTGCGTCTACGTGAAGATTTAATGGTTCTAGTGTTCTTAGTTAAAGCTAGGAGTAGAGGTTCCATTAAATATTTGGTAGCCAGATTGGGATCCTTCGTGGCGTAGACGGCATCGAAACTTACGTTGCAAAGGTCATTAGTAAGCTCTTCCTCATTTATTTTAGTGATTTGACGTAAGTCTAGAGTTTGGATTCTATTAAATGACAAAGAGAGTACAACTGTAAAATGATCAGTGAGAGTGGATTCCAGCACCAAGACTGTGCTAGAGAAAGAGGTCTTTATGTTCGCGTGATCAAGACATGTCGATCCGTGCGTTTCCAACACATGTCCTGGGAAAAGTCCGTGGTGAGCTAATAAGTCCAAATAGTCCAGTGAATACGCGTCTCTATTTTTGTGGGAAATATCAATATTGATGTCTCCCATAATAACAATGTTCTTAAATGATTTAAGCTCACACAAAATACTGTCCATAGATTGTATGAAAAGTGTATCAATAATCTTTTATTTAAAATCAAAGTTAACAGCAGGTTACTGAAGAAGTAAACAGTGCCCTTGCAACTGTAGTTAGCTGGTTTAATGTTAATAATCTTCTTGTTAATGAGAAAAAAACCAAATGCCTAAAATTTACGTTACCTCATGTTAGACAAGTGAATACAAGTGTATCAATAAAGGGCGAAATAT
This sequence comes from Tholera decimalis, assembly GCA_943138885.2. Lineage (NCBI taxonomy): Eukaryota > Metazoa > Arthropoda > Insecta > Lepidoptera > Noctuidae > Tholera > Tholera decimalis. The sequence continues at coordinate 9,821,247 of OW964571.2, forward strand.
TGAAACCCGAAGATACCACAGTTTTCTTGGGCATAAATTTGGGTGCGAAGCTTCAGTGGGGCCCCCATATAAATTGTCAAAATAGCCAAGTTCTGCAGCGTATGCCGTTAGAAAAATACGTGGATTAACTGATATCGAAACAGCACGTTTAGTCTACTTTAGTTACTTTCACAGAGTGATCTCATACGGCATTATACTTTGGGGAAACGCCGCCGACATTCATACAATATTTGTATTACAAAAATGGGCCATTCGTGCAATTTATAAATTAAGTCCTAAGCACTCCTTAAGAGACAAATTTAAAGAGATTAATATTATGACTCTGAATGACTCTAACTATGAATATTAATCTCAGTATATTTATAAGAATCTCTTGTATGCACACAAAAATATTAATCTTTTTAAAAAATACAGTGATATTCATAGTGTAAATACAAGGAACAAAGACACATATGTCATTCCTAAAACAAGGAAAAAAGATTGGTGGATCGTTTAGATGCCAATGTATACGTTTTTATAATAAAATTCCTAGCCATATTCAAGAACTAAGTATTAATAAATTCAAATTATTTATAAAACGTAAGCTATGTCAGAAAGCTTTTTACACAGTTACAGATTATATTGAGGACAAGAAGGCCTGGGAATGAGATGCTCCAGTGATATACGTGTGCCTTTTCTACTTAGTTTTAAAATTTTGATTGATGATTTATTTTTGATTGATTAGAATATTTGCGTTCTCAAGTATTGTATATCCTTATAATCAATAAAGAGAAAAAAAAAGTATTGTATATACCTATTAATTTTGTTTTTGTTTATTGTTTTTTTTTTATGTACAACGTGTAACGGAAACCCCATATCTATCCAAAAGGGCTGAAGACAACATCTGGTATGGAGTCTCTATGCACAGTTTAAGCACAAAATAACTGACTCAAAGAATTGATACCAAATTATTGGTTTCATATATTTCTTGAATACCAATCATAAAAAACGTGTCACAGCACTACGAGGGTCAATAACTTTCCACGTCACTTGCCAATAACACGATAATTCTTTTCGTTCTTCTTAATTTGAAAAATTCGGTCTCTGGTATCAGTGTATTGTAATTTATAATAAGTTCTACACACGTAGACTTAGAATTACTAAACCCTTGCCATATCGTTTGTTATCATCCAAAGAAGCCATGCACTTGGTATGTATATACCCTTTAAATTACACGTTGTATATAAATATAATTATTTCATTATTGTACTTGTGAGGACAATGTAGGTTATTCTATCTTCGTAGTTTTTACTTTCACTATAATTTCTTTAATGATGTCAAGCAGTTTGAGTACATGTGTGGCCTACCCAAATGGCCTTACTTTGGTATTGTTCGTCAAATTGTTGAGCTCCTTAAATTCTAAGTTGAGCTACACGATAACTGACAAATGCTTGCACTGACTGGACAGGTCCGCTCAAATTTGCTTGGTTATTTCCTCAAAAAAATACCACAGACATGAACTTACATGCTTCTCATATACAAATATAAATTGTCTGGACTTTAAAAGAGACTTTGACCTCTGATTTTGTTTCGGTGTTTCTTCTCAGAGTAGTCAGTTAAGAAATACCGGCCTCATCTAGCTAAACTAAACACGCAAAAAAACATGACGTGTAAAAGTGTTATTTATAACCAATTTACAAAATAAATATTTAATTTCATTTCATTTCAAAAGTGAGACGGTACTTCACACCGGAACAGCTGCTCAACCTCTATCAAGCGCAAGTTCGGTCGTGTATGGAGTGCTGCTCTCATCTCTGGGACGGATCTGCCAAATACCAGCTTAATGCACTTGAGTCTATAGAGAAACGGGCCAAAAGGCTCATCGGCAACGAGAAACTGGTCGAGACAAAGGTCCAGAGCCTAGAGCATCGGCGACGTGTTGCAAGCCTATCAGTTTTCTATCGGTTACATTTCGGGGAGTGTGCGATGGAATTGCAGTCTTATTCCACCAAGCCCGTTCCATCATAGGGCTACAAGACAAACGGTGATGCGCCATCGTTACATGGTTGACATCCCACCCATACGCATGAAACGTTTTGAGATTACTTTAATTATGGGTACGGCTAAGGAGTAGAATTCCCTGCTGGAGTCTGTTTCCTGATAGTTATAACCTGGAAGTCTTTAAGTCAAGAGTGAATAGATTACTTCTAGGCAAGCGTGCTTCATCTTCGACCACATCATCGCTTAACATCAGGTTAGATTATGGTCAAACGCAAGCCTATAATCTATTAAAAAAAAAATCAGCTCTGGCTGTATACAAAAGGGAAAAATTCAACTCAGCATGTTGAAAGTGAGGACATGATTGCTGACAAGTAAATTCATACTTATTTCAATATTCCGATTTCAATGTTATTAAAACTTAATTATTTACGAGTATCAAATGAGTCTAAGTAGCGTAGCCACATAGTCATTTTTATATATATAGATAGATAGATTTACTTGTCTAAATACACATAGTAGTTTTCAATGACCAGACAATTAAAGTCCAGAAAAAAATTGGATGGTGATAATAAATCAGGCAGTACAGTCTTTACTATTTGAAACGTATGGTTACCTTACGAAATTTCGAGCTTGCGTTGCGGGGGTGCATTGCGCGGTCGCGGGGAGTGACGCAAGCTTCTTCCCAGTCGCTCAAGGTCGCTGCCATATAATGTCGCCTTAAAGCTACTGGCTCAGCGTCGCGGGCTGGCTCTGGCAAGGGTCGGGGCGGACTAATACGGGGACGTCGCGGCGGGCCTCGGCGGCGAGGACGGAAGGACGGTCGGTTTTTGTTTTTGTGTGCCACTGTACTTGTTTCCCTACGGCTCTCTTGGAGCAGGGTGATTGCGTCATCGGGAGTGACAAGGGTATGCCTTGGTCGGCGAATCTTAGAGATACGCGAGGGTTCGTATTGGGCGGCCGATACGATAAGGGGATTCCTATGTTGGATTGCAGTATCAAAGAAACGCTTGGAGACACGTTTCATGAACTGCTGGATGGTGGGCATCTTGAGGTCTACGTGAAGAAGCTCATTTCGAACATAAAAGGGGGCTCCCGTGACTCTACGGAGGAATCGGTTTTGAAGGGTCTGCATCTTGTGGAGGAGGTAGGGCTTTGCGTGTGCGAAAACAACGCAGGCGTAGGTCATGATGGGACGGATGACCGCGGTGAAAATACGCAGCTTGCACCTGAGTGATAACTTGCTGCGGGAGCTAAGAATGAAGTGGAGCCTACCTAGAGCGAAAGCGGCGCGCGAACGTGCCTGCTTTATGTGCTCAGCGAAGGAAAGGTGTTTATCGAGGACCACGCCTAAGTATTTGGCTTGCTTTTCCCAGGGGATCGGCTTGCCGTACATGGTAATCGGACGGGGGGAGGGTGGGTTTATCCGCGGCTTAGAAAAGAGGACTGCCTGGCTTTTGTCTGGATTGACTTCGATTCTCCATTTCCGGAACCACTTGGCCAGAGTGTTTGCGGAAGTTTGGAGAGTGCGAGCGATGGCATCGGGTTTAAGACCGGTATAATAGATAGCCGTATCGTCGGCAAATAGGGCTAGCTGAGTATTTTTATGCTTGGGGATATCGCTAGTGAATAGCGTGAAAACGAGGGGGGATAGTACGGAGCCTTGAGGAACTCCTGCGCGAATGGGATGGGGGGAGGAAAGCTCCCCCTCAATTCGGTAACGAAAGGTGCGATTCGATAAAAAGTCCCGTAGGATGAGCACGAGACGGTCAGGCACGCCGAGTTGGTATAGCTTATAGATTAAGCCATTGTGCCAGACTTTGTCGAACGCTTTCGCTATGTCGAAGAATAAGGCTCCCGTTATTGCGCCCCGTTGGAAGCCGGCGCTGACGTGTTCTATGATGCGGTGGACTTGTTGGATACATGAGTGTTCGGTTCTAAATCCAAACTGCTCATTGGGTATAAGACTCTTTGCTTCGGCAAAATCTTTGAGCCGCTTATATATAAGCCTTTCATAGATTTTACCGAGGACGTTGAGTAAGCTAATGGGACGGTAGCTAGACGGGTCAGACTTGGGCTTGCCTGGTTTGGGAATACCTATGACGGTGGCCTGTTTCCAGGTTGCGGGGAATATATTATTGCTCAATGCACCATTGAAGATGGCAGTCATTAGCACTATAAGCTGGGCGGGGAAAAGTTTGAAAACCCTATTGGTGATGCCGTCGGAGCCAGGGGCTTTTCGCGGTTGGAGACTTTTAATGATATCCTGGACCTCATCAGGAGTGATGGGGGCCAGTGGATTATCGGGATCTTCGACGGGCGGAAGGGAAGTTCTACGTTCGACTTCGGCGTTCACCATATCGAGGTGGGCTTGGTCTACTGGTTGAGAGCTGGGAGAACACTGGGACTCTAGGCTGTCGGCTAGGCATTCTGCTTTTTCAGAGTTATCGAAGGCGACACTCTTATCGGGACGAATGAGAGGAGGCATTGTGGCCTCTTCAGTGGATCGTAACTTCCTCTGAAGCTGCCAGAAGGCAAGATGGGTGGGCTCAAGTTCGCTCAGCATCTTGTCCCAGCTCGCATTACGCTGCTCGGTAATGCGTTTCCTTACAGCACGCTGTAAGTTGCGCATGTGAGCTTTGTTTGCGGCGCAGGGAAAAGCACTGTACGCACGGATGGCTGCGTTCTTCTCGGTTATCAGATTCCGTACATCGTCCGGGAGTTTCCAGCGGTGGTCTTCCACTACAGGAACTTCCCTTGAACAATCGTTCAGGACGGATTGTACGTGATTTGTAAGCGAGTCGATCGCCGCCGTCGTGTCAGCGACTGAGACTATGTGGTCAGGAATGGTGTCCAATTGAGGCGACGTGGTGGATTTCAGTTTTTCACTTACTTTCCTCCAGTCAGTGATCAATTGGGTCGGAGGAGGTTGGGTAGGATCATGGTTACCCGAGCGGGAACCTAGGTGTAGGATAACGGGACGGTGATCCGAGTTGAGCTCGTGAAGCGCTTCTATGGAGTGTAAACGGAGGTTTACATTCTTTAGGAGCGCCACATCGAGGACATCGGGGTTATGGTTGGGGTCGTGTGGGTAGTGGGTGGGAGTCATCGGAGCGATGACGTCGTAGTTTAGGGTCGCGCCTAGGTTATACACGATTCTGCCTCTGGCATTTGTCGTGTTGCTGTTCCAAGCGGGGTGTTTGGCGTTGAGATCGCCCGCTAGTAAGACGGAGTCACTCAGGCCGAAGAGAGTCGTGAGATCGCTGGTGAGCGCGATAGGATCGTCTGAAGCAAGAGACCCGACCGATGGTGGGGGATGGTAGGCAGAGATGATGGTTATCGGAGGATGACCAGTCATGCCTAGTCGACAGGCAGAGTACTCTAGGTGAGAGAGAGGCGCGGGTGGGGTCAGAGGGATGCAGTATAACTCCTTTCTATAATAAATAAGGGTACCGCCGCCGTGGCAACGTGTTCTGTCATTGCGAACTAGACGGTAATTCGCAATTTTGGGATCAGCGCGGTGGGGTTTCAAAAGGGTCTCCTGTATAAGGAGGACGTCTAATTGGTGGTCGCGGAGGAATTTAGTTATTTCGGCGCGTTGGTTGAAAATGCCATTGGCGTTGAAAAAACCTAATTTGAGGGATCGAGGCCTAGTGTGGTTTGTGCGTTGGGAATCCATTGGATCAGTCCATCGCATCCATCTGGTCGAGACCTAGCACCACATCACTGTGTGTGCTGAATATTTGGCTGTACATTTCCGTCGTAATTTTGCCGTTATTCTGCTGTTCGGCAGCCAGAAGGGCATCGCGGAGAGATCTGGCTTGGCGGGTCATAAATAACCTATAATGGCGCAGTATAGTCTGGGCGCAAGCCTCGCCGTGCGCGACGGGTGAGGGATTGGGCGGTTGTTTGACTGCAGGAGCAGCAGTGGTTTGAGGCGCGGGTTTGTGACTGGCTGTGGGCTCTGTAGCCACGGCTATAGGCAGGATCTGCGCTGCGATGGGTATATCCATCAGTGCCTGCAAAGGTTTGGCAGGGGCCAAGGAGGGAAAGGCTTTTTCGTGGTTTAGCCTGTTCCACGGGGACGGTCTCTGAGGAGCGAGACGTTGGGGAATTTGAGAAGAAGGTGCCTCTCTCTGTTGGCGGGCGTTGGCGCGCTTCGCTAATTTAGGAGCGAGTTTGGGGGCTTTGGGACAGCCGCGGTAGTTTGCCGGGTGACCGGTCTGGCCGCAGAGAACGCAGCTGGGTGGTTCCGAACAGAGGGTTCGGTCTTTAGGCCGTGGGCAGTCCGCAGTGCTATGCTCGCCCAGACACTTGACGCATCTGGGAGTCGCATAGCAGTTGCTCTGCGCATGGCCATACAGTTGGCAACGGTGGCATTGTCCCACTGTTGCGGTTTTGTAGGGCTTTTCTATTGAGATACCGGATAGGGAGCAAATAGACTTAATCTTAAATATTGGGTGATGACCTTCGGTTGGTTCACAAATGACAAGAACCATGTCGTACAACTCACCGCCTCTCGCTTTATGTAAGCGATGGACGGCGATCACTGGTATACCTTGATCGGCAAGGTCATCTTTAATATCCTGTACTAGGATTTCTTTAGGGACACGTTTAATAATAACACGAGTGGGCGTGTCCTCGGGGAAGGAGAAAGTGTGAAAGGAAATATTCCTTTCACGGAGGGCGCGATATAATTCCCTATAGTCGTTCGACGTAGGGACGGTGACTTTAATGCCACGAACTTTTTCCGATGTGTAGCTTCGCTTTCAATACGCCACATGTTCTAAAGCGTCCACCATAATACAATTATTCTCTATGGGTTTCTGTTACACACACACATACGTGTTTGTCCTTATACCACCGCATTTAACATACGTTGTTATCAGTCTTTTGCCGGCAGTCAATATTTTCAGTTATTACTGTTATGAAGTGGTCAGGGGATATTTAGTTTAAACTATCCGTATTTTAAAAGTGCTAACGGTTTGTTCGTGAAGAAGAGTTGTATGTGTATATTGTGTTAGAATATTAATCTGTTTAAAGTTTTGAATTTGAAAACGTGAAATACTGGTTCGAAAAGTTTACTGCTGTAGGGAATAAAATAGGTTTGACTTGGTTTTGCTTTGTTGTTATCAAGTGTATTAAAGGATCCAGGGTTGCGATAATGTTCTAATGAGATACCGCGGCCCCAAAAAAGCATGACCAGCTGAAGGAACAGAGTGGGTTTTTAGTCAGTAACTCCCTTCCACTCCACCCAAAGCCGGATAAGTCATTCGATGATTTTCCCACCCAAAAAGTGTATTAAAGAATATTTTATTTTTGTCAGATAGATATTACAAAAGCTATCTGGGTGAAGAATAAATGTATGTATAATTTACAATCGTCACAATAATCGATAGTTATTCTTATCAAGGACGCGTTACTTCTAAAGAATGAAACTGATTTATAAATTTCTTTAAGAAGTTCTTTTTATAAATTTCCTTAAGATTTTCTTTTGTTTAGGTTTGTTCCTATAATAATTATCATTGTATATTTCATATGTAACGTATTTTAGTTTTGAATATTATTATTCATTTGCAAAATGTAATAATCCTTGCAAAAGGAAAGGGAAACGGGTTTAAAATAGATTTTGCCTCATTTCTGTTTGTATTATACCTATATTCAATAATTAAAATATAAATGCAGCAGCAACGATAGTTAAATGCTCCTATAAGAAAATACTCGTCACCACATTTACTTAAAAATCGAACAACAAAGCATTACTTAGTGTAATTATCCTTTTACATCAATCAGTAGACCTTGCACTAAAAACAGTTGAAATCTAGTTAACAAAATAACATCTATTTGAATAAGTGACTAAATTGAAATCAGTTACTTCCGAAAATTCGACGCATGAGCACACAAACACGAAAATGGCCAATGCAGTTGCCGAAGACACCTTTGTGAAGCTAAGGAAAGAGGAAGTTGGATATCTCAAGACATTTTATGCAACCGCATCTGTTTCAAACACAGCGGATGTATGGCGAAAGAAGTCAGTTTCCATAATATCTCCTAAATCTGGAAGGATTTTAAGGAACAAGAAAAACTCGGAGAAAATCCTAGAAAAGTCCGAGCCAAATGGAGAACGTACAAAAGAAAGTAATTTCTTCAAAAGGTTATTCGAAGATTTCAAGAAAGCCAAAGTTTCCGATTATACCTACCAACAATCAAACATCCGCAGAAATAGTAGCTATAAACCATTTTGGGCGACCAAAATAGTGCAACCTGTTACGAAACCTAACGTAGAAGAACCAAAACTTACCTCAAAAAATGTGGACTTTGTTGAGCACAGCAACGCTACTACCAACAAGAGTATGATTTTTGCTAAGGAAGTTATTGGATCTCCTAAAGTGACTTTAAGTAATGTTAAAGTTAGTAGAGAATGCTCTCCTATGAAGAGGCTCTCGACTGTAGACCATCACAAGGACTACAGGCTGAGGATGCCTCCCAGTTATAAAGGAAGCCAAATGTTTATGCCTACTGGTGAACAACTGTTTTGGGTTCGTTGTCTTTTTTCATAATTTCATCGTCAAACAAACTACTCAATTGATGAATACTTTTCTTTCGATCTCTTTGATTTTCCAGTTTCGAGTTTTCTTGAAAGATTGAGTACGGTGTTTGTGCTAATATGTTAGTTTCCTCCCGCTAAAACCTTCAGTAAATGGGAGTCTTGCCAAATAGGTCAGACCTAGGTTTGGACTTAGCGTCGCCGTCGCGGAAACTAAACTAATGTTGCCAAAAAGTTACAGAGAATAGCTTTGTTATGATTTATATTTCAATTTCAATGTTTATTATAGGGTTATATTTACATACATACCTACTATAACAGTAGGTTTTTCCTTTATTTATACATTATACTATTCAGGAAATAAAATAATAATAAATGAATATCTATTAAACACTCGAACAATTGTTTCTAAAGTAATACATAATTATATATTTAATGGCCGTTACTCTTTGGTTGGTAAGTATATACGATAAAAATACGTCTAAACTGAATAAGACCAACATTATACAAGTGGGTCTAAATATAAAGCTAATACGTTGCCCTTCAGTTCCGGGGCCGCGGTATCTCGTTAGAACATTCCCGCAACCCCGGTGGACCTATAGCTTTCCCTTAGAAAGTTAGCTCCTGTCACTGGCTTCTTAGCTGAGGAAAATTCAGTGAATGATTACTGATGATTACTATATTGTTTTATATTCCTACTAAAACATTCAACATGCATGATTGATCGTATAGATACGAGTTGTGGGCGTCGAATTTGCGAGAAAGAGGGCGATGCCCACTAGTTGCACTATTGCTAACTTACCATGAACCCACTCGTATCAAAGCTTAGGTACTTATTAAAATTAGCTGTATTTAAGATAGCGATATAATATTTGCAACGCATATTATTATAGTTATTGTTCATACAGCATAATTATTGTATTTATTTTCTCCTTCTGTGTCAAATCAATCCAAAGGTTGTCTTTAAAAGATCGCTTTTAGCGATAAGACCGCCGTTTTAGTTGTGTCCTTATTTGTTTCCCTTGTGGTGAACAATAAAGAGTATTTCTATCTATGTATTGCTTAGTAATCATAGCATATATATAAACCAACCTTTTTAAACCTGGCCATCGGACTTCGCATCTACCACTCTCCTTTTATTGCGGGTAGTTATGACCGCATATGACTCGACAAGAGCTCGCACATGATAGTGATAAAAATTGAGAAAGTGGTGACTGCTGCAGCCGGAGTCGTCTGAAACCTATTAGAGGCCACGTATCACTTTAACATAGCATAGAATAGACAAAGATTCACGATAGACAAACGTGCTGAAATCGGAAAGCCTGATTTTCTAGCGAGACTAGAGCAGTTTTACGCACGCAAAAGCTAATATGCAAAAGTAGGTAATGTTGTCAGTCATAACCTATATGATTGAAATAGTAGATTTTACAACAAGTGCACAAAACAAACCATTGTTATCCGAGACTTAGCAGCCCGAGCCGAAGGCGAGGGCTGATAGTAATGTCGAGGATAAAAATGGTTTTGTGGACGAGTTATAAACTCTGCTTTTAACTAACATAACATTTCTTCAATTTTAGCAAATTGAATTAATTAATTAATCGACTATGGTGACGTGTGCTACTTTGACCTGAATGCGGTCTTGCTCGATAAGCTTGATCGTCTCCTCAATAACTGCATTCGGTTCATATTTAATTTAAGGAAATATGACCATGTCTCAAGTTTCAGGTCTGAGCTTAAATGGATGACCATTCGCCAGAGGAGAAGTTTGCGCGCTTTGACAACTCTTTTCTCTTTACTCAACTCTCCCAGCCCTCCTCCTTATCTAATGCCTCACTTTCAATTTCTATGTTCTTCACACAATAAGAATCTACGTTCATCCAATAATCTTCTCTTACTCTGCCCTTCTCATACATCTGACTTTGTTAATTCTTCTTTTCATATCCAGTCGATTCTCCTCTGGAATGCACTTCCTCTCGAGATCAGAACGGCTGACAGTCGCTATGCATTTAAAAAGAAATTGCGGATCTATTTTCTACACCAATAAGCAGAATTTCCACATTTGTTTTTCATTTGCTTCTTCATTATATATATATTTGTATATGTATATATATAAGTATTTATTTATATATATTATTTATGTAGATTTCTATTTTTAATGATACTAGGGTTTTTGTGTTATTACTATTATTATTATTTTTTTTTTTCTAATTTTACATCACACGTTCATATTGCACCTCCCACACTATCTCTTCACCACTCATGGTTGACTGGTAGAGAATGCCTAGGGCATCAAGTCCGCCTTTGTACCTATGTGCATAAAGTGTAAATAAATAAATAAGAAATTAATAAATGCACGAAAAAAGAACAAGAGCTGTTTCCCGCCGCTTTATTTTTTTTTAATCTTACGACATTGATATTAGGCTGCAGTCCTATACAGCCTACTATTAAATTAATTTTGTAATAATAATTTTCTTAAATCAACTAACCTACCGTACTTGAACTAAAATTTTAATATCTATTATATCTTAAAAATCACATAAGACAAATAAATTAAAGTAAATATTATATAATAACAAATTCTATCTATGAACTTCTTATTGCATTTGGCTGTATGTTTCATTTTCTTTGCCTTAATATAATACATTTATGAGTAGATATGTTAATTCCCTTGTGCACAAAATTCGATTCTGTGCAGCCTATACCCTGCACAAAGAAGCACTTTTAGAGCAGAGAAGTGAAAATATGTTTTTCGATGATAAGTAGAAACCATATCGACCGCAGCGCGCTGTGCGGCCACAGTGCGCAGTGGCAAAGAACGGTCTGTGTCCAGGTGCAGGAAAATTAGACTAGAAATAAAAATGATGGCTGGCGGTTAATTATACAATACCTACATCAATTTTCACGTATAGTAATCTATTCCTTATAGACTTCATCCGGTTCAGAGCATATCATATCAGGCGTCTTGTTGATCAATCTCCATTCTCCTGTGCTAGCAATCTCTATTCATGCCATCATTCAAGCCGAGACATGCCAACTTAAGCCTAGGGGAAACTCATGTCATGTGGAAACTGTCACCTCACCGACGGTTACTGTCCACAAGACCTTCACGTTTATTATATCATATCATTAGCTGAGAATCTACCACCTGGACATGAACTGCCATGGCTGACCTGGAAGTCTTTAAATAGCCTCCAGACCCACTTTGATCGCAGCAAAGAAAATATGGAGATATCAGGTGGAGATTTATTGATGATTCTGCCTAAGAGTGTATATGTGGTGCTGCTTCACAAACTATGGCACGTTGTCGACTCCTTGCAGTATATTTAATAAATCTTCACTACTCATATTATAGTCCTCCATTATTAATAACTTAATTTCCTGTCCTGCATGCTCTGTCAACTGCTCACTGCAGGACTTGATGGAAGCTTCCCACGGTGCCACACTTGTTGCCCAGTTCTGGGCAAACGCCATTTAGCTATTTGCCATAGACACGCTAAGAAGAAGATCTCATAACACAATTGATGACAGCTAAAATAACCTTTTCTTTTTCCCTTACAGCTGGGTGAGACCCGTCCCTCATCATTCGGCCCAGCGACCTACCAGGACTTCAAAGAGATCAGGTCTCGCTGCGTGGCCGAGAACAGACTGTTCGAAGATCCGGAGTTCCCAGCGATAGACCGCAGTCTCTATTACAAGGAAAGACTCGATAGACCCATCACTTGGTTGAGACCTGGGGTGAGTATTTCATTTTACACTTGACGCTAAGCTACGAAATGGATTTTCTTCTGCAGCGATGGATTTCTAATTTTTTCTTCTGAAGTGCCCACTCTTGATGATAGGCGATAGAGGAGGTCTACGATGGAACGAGTGAGCCCAGAAGATGAATATTCACTGCTTTAAAGGTTGAAAGGTCATAAGTGACAGGGTATACAGAAGCCAGCAGAGAGTTCCACAACTGGGCTGTGCGCACAACAAAAGTAAAGGAGAAGCGCTTGGTACGACAAGACGGTATATCAACCACGTTTGGTAAACCGGTAGTGAAAGGAAGATGGAGGGATCTAGTCATGGAGCTCCTGCACACACTCCCCAAAGTAAAATCTCTAGAAAACTGACAGGCAAGCAACGCTTCGCCGATGAGCCAGGTGAACCTTGGCCCATTAGCGCCTTGTAGCCTATAGGCCAATGTACAGAAGTGCAGGCGATTGTGACAATGTGCCTAGTAACAATTATCTGCTACACTTGCAAGCCTATCAGTTTTCTATCGGTTACATTTCGGGGTGTGTGCGATGGAATTGCACAATCTAATTCCATCAAAACCGTTCCATCATCGGACTACAAGACAAACGGCGATGCGCCATCGCAACATGGTGGACATCCCACCTATACGTACAAAACGTTTTGGGAATACTTTCATTGCGCGAGTGCGAGTCTGTGTTTCCTGATAGCTACAACCTGATGATTTTTAAGTCGAGAGTGAATATGTTACTTCTTGGTAAGCGTGCTTCATCTTTGACCACATCATTGCTTACCACCAAGTAAGGCGGTGGTTAAACGCGAGCCTATTTTCAGGAGAAAAAAAAACTTCGACAAAACTCGACACATACGCCTGTACGAAAATCTTGTCTAAGTCTACGGACACATTGTGATGTTTCTGTAAATACGGTTAAACATAAAAAGTAATTAACAATTACAGTAATCAAATTAAGTCAAATAACCCACCTAGGTGTAGTCATAATAGAGTTATTAAATTTCAAGTACAGATGACATGAATGGGCTAGGTAAACAAATGACGGTCGTAAAGTTATGAGTCGTCATACAGTAAAAATTAGACCAAGTTTGAAACTTGAAAACGTATCTATATTAGAAAAAATAGGCACTGTCTGGAATTTGAAAACAGGATAATGGAATTTTCTTTTTCTGTTTAGAATTATTATATTTTTTTCAGAATTGTAGGTTCAGCATTTCAGTGTTGCTACTGGGGAACCTTACAGTAAAATACTTTAGTCGCTTTCGTACTGAACAGACAAACTAACCTTTCTTTTTCTAAATTCCTGTCTATACTAATATTATCTACAAAGCGGAAATAATACATATTATAAAGCGGAAATGTTTGTTTGTTTAAACGTGCAAATCTTCGAAAGTACTGGGTGGATTTGGATGAAATTTGCAATGGAAGTAGCTTGAAGCCGACTGCAAAAGAGGAGGTTATGTTTTTATCGTAATGGAGTCCACGGGAGTAAAGCCCTGCACGCCTGCTAGTATTATATTATTATTTTTTTATTATTTTACGGAAAGCTTACAGACTAATAACAAAGATAAAATACATTCGTTGATAGGGAAATTTGCTAATCATGCAACATAAAAATAATAAATTATAAACAAATTACGCCTAATCACGAGTGTCACCAAAATATTCATTGTTTAGAATTTTTCAAATTTTCTGTGCACTTTTGCAAAATAAGTCGATTTCCAGGTGCGAGGGTAAATTATTAAATGCAATAACACTGCGTATGGAGAAGGCGTTGCGCCTGTACTTAGTAGATACACAAGGTGCCTGAAGCAAGGGTCGTCTGCGTAGGTTATTTATATCGGTGCGGAGGTTTATTTTACTAAGGAGTTCTGGACAATCAATAGAACCGATTATATTCTTAAACATTCATACTATCGTCACAGACAATTGTCCGCACCCCTACTGGCCTTCGTTACCTGAGCTGTTTAGCATATAAACTTATCTAGCCTAATATTGTTTTGTGTTGTTTCCAGGAAATATGCGACGATCCCCAACTGTTCGTGGAGGGCTACAGTCGTTTCGACGTGCAACAAGGCGAGTTGGGCGATTGTTGGCTGTTGGCCGCCGTCGCCAATCTTACGCTGCACAGAAAGTAAGTTCCCTCTTTAGATATTTTATTTTATTTTTATAAGTACAGAGACAGACTACAGACTAAGACTTTTAGTACAGCTTTAACAATATAATCTATACTAATATTATAAAGCGGAAAAGTTTGTTTGTTTGCTTGAACGCGCTAATCTTCGAAAGTACTGGGTGGATTTGGATGCAATTTGGTATGGAAGTAGCTTGAAGCTTGAGGAAGGTTATAGGCTACTTTTTACGCGACTGCAAAAAAGGAGAGTTATGTTTTTACCGTGATAGAATCCACGGGAGCGAAGCCCCGCGTGAGTACTAGTATTACATAAATCTTAAGTCCAATTATTACTGTACACATCATTTAGTCTCTAATATACTTCGTTAGTGACGCTTAGGTTCAGTTAATATGAAGTTACTAAATGATATGGATGTAATTACATATATTGGATATATTGGTCACCGATTTTGGTTTCTCTTATAACTTATTCGCTAGTTTGAAGCTTTGTCGATGAGGTTAGAATAAGTTAACTGCATTCCCAGGAGCACGTTGCAGAGTATTTAAGTGCTCCAGTAGCAGATAGTGTGTGAGTCAGTTAAGAGTGTGATAAATAGGGCGTCCGTCATTCATGAGTATTTCCAATTAAAAAACGAAAGTTAACTGCATTCAAATAGTAGGCCGGACACGGAATTACTTGAATGTGGTTAACTTATTCTTTCAGATTTTTTGGTCACTACAAGGAAAATGCTTTTTCGATGGCCTAAATTGTTCGACACCTGGACAAAATAAGTTTGTTTCATTGTCACGTATATCATTTACAATTAATCTTAAGCAGCTGTCTTCTTTCATGTATATGACATACCTGTACTAGGTTATGAAGAATGGGGATTCTTCATAACTTATTCAATGAGAATTAATAAGGCTGCTAATCTATACTAATATTATAAAGAGGTAAAATTTGTTTGTAAGTTTGTATGTAGGGGGTAACCTCC
The DNA here is from genome assembly GCA_943138885.2 of Tholera decimalis. Taxonomy (NCBI): domain Eukaryota; kingdom Metazoa; phylum Arthropoda; class Insecta; order Lepidoptera; family Noctuidae; genus Tholera; species Tholera decimalis. The sequence continues at coordinate 9,836,627 of OW964571.2, forward strand.
GAAACGAATGATCCAATTCTAAAAATGTTTGTATTGATAGTAAGGTTATTGGCGAGTGCTATGCTATAAATTATGCGGTCGGAGGAGTATGAAAGGAACAGTTAAAGTTAATATGGAGAAGGATTGCAGAAAGTTAATATTTGTATATAATAAATATAATACATTAGAAATAATTCTATTTATGGCCGAATTTCGACCAATGGCAACCTCTACTAATAATAAAACTATGTACGACTTTAAGGCTACCCTCTAAGACTCACTTTCATGTCTCAAATCAAGTTTAAAAAAACTTTCTAAAAAAAAATTCACCTCATATATACCTGCGTCAGATCCCTTCTATTGTTGGTGAATCATTTGGGTTAGATGAGGTTATAACAGTATGGTGTTTTCTGATATTTACTTTCACTACAGAATTTGGGCAGAAAATGAGTAAATATGAAAATTAGGTCAACTGAACGTTATATAAAAAGACCAATATACTAATTGAAAATTATATGAGATGAACGTTATACTAAATGTTATTAGAGCAAAAAAAGTTTATATGAAATGTAATATAATATTAGATCACATAAAATTAGGTTATTTGTTTTTATAGCATATGAAAATTATATCATGTGAACGTTATTTCAAGTGATAATATATCATCTGTTATTATGGCATATGTTACACACCCCTTGTATTAGCCTCATTAAGATCCTGCCAAGTGCAGGTGGCCGTGGACATGACAAGAGGTGGGCCATATCAATCCATTATAAACAAACAAAAATCAATCTACAATCTCTTTATAATATAGGACGTTAATACAGAACGCATAATAAAATTAAGAAACTAACTGCCTATGAACGCAGCGATGAGTGAATAAGAGATTATGTGTGGGAGGGAGAGGAAGCCAAGAGAATTAAGACGTAAAGACGTTAAATTTTATTTTATTATATAAGCTACTCCAACGACTTTTTCACTAATAACATTTTACATATATCCAACTTATACATCTATTGTCATGGTGAATTTGTCACTTATACATGTACACAGCTTAAATAATCGTAAGAAGTTAATAAAATAGAGGAGTATGTGGATCCACACCACTCTATATAATTATATAACTTTGTATAAGCTATATATAATAGCTATAAGTTTACCTCTAAGTGATTGGTACACCTCCGTCTGGTTTTAAACATGTTGTCTTAGCTGTAAAACTAGTCTCAGCAATTGTTGGTGAACCAATTTAAATACATAAATAATGTGATTAAAGCGCTGATAAATTATCAAAAAGATTAAAACCAATGTATTTCCATTTCAGATTGTTCTTCCAAGTAGTGCCAGACGACCAGAGTTTCGATGAAGATTATGCTGGTGTCTTCCATTTCCGGTAAGGTTAATTAAAATTACATCATTTTCTTCTTTCTTTCTTTCAAACCCTTATCACAAGTGTTGATTCTTCATCATTTTCCTGCCTTATCCAATTTTCTTGTTTGTTTTTTTTTAAATAATTAGCAATGTGGACAAAATTCACATTAGTAGTAACCTTGTTAACCCCTCCAACGAAGCTAAATATGCTTGTGTCTGGAGTGAGTTCACGGGAATATTGTAATGGGTAGGGTTCGAACCCGCGACTTGTTGATTAATTAACATTTTATTGTTAATTTCCTGATTTATTTCAATTTTACTTGTAAGTTTCATTTCTCTCTTTTAAAATATTCTTTTTGATAATGTTTAGTTATACTATAATTAGAAGGTAATGAATTAAACTGTAAGTTGACATTGCAACTTTTTAATTTTTTTTTACAATTTTATTAGGAAAATCCAGCTTTTTTTGTAAAGATATGGGTGTGCGATTGTGGGTGTGTGTTGCTCTCAAGTGTATTATCTGAGTCAGGTATTTCACACATCTTATTTATTTATTATTCCAGTTTCTGGCAATACGGGCGATGGGTCGATGTGGTTATAGACGATCGTCTGCCCACCTACAGAGGAAAGCTGGTGTTCCTTCACTCTTCCGAGAACAATGAGTTTTGGAGCGCTCTGCTGGAGAAGGCGTATGCCAAGTAAGTTTATTTTTATTGTTGACGAGCAGTCGCACGAGGCTTGGATCCCGTGGTCTTTATCACGACAAAAACATAACCCTTCTTTTTTGCAGTCGGGTACATAGCCTATAACCTTCCTCAAGCTTCAAGCTACTTCCATACCAAAATTTATCCAAATCTACACAGTACTTTCGAAGATTAGTGCGTTCAAACAAACAAACTTTTCCGCTTTATAATATCTATACTAATATTATAAAGCTGAAGAGTTTGTTTGTTTGTTTGTTTGCTTGAACGCGCTAATCTCAGGAACTACGGGTCTGATTTCAAAAATTCTTTCAGTGTTAGATAGCCCATTTATCGAGAAAGGCTATAGGCTATATATCATCACGCTAAGACCGATAGGAGCGGAGCACTAATGAAGAATGTTTCAAAATCGGGGGATTTTTTTTCCACGCGGACGAAGTCGCTGGCGAAAGCTAGTTAGTATATACAACGTGTAATTTAAAGGGTATATACATACCGAGTGCATGGCTTCTTTGGATGATAACAAACAATATGGCAAGGGTTTTGTAATCCTATTCTAAGTATGTGGAGCTTATTAGAAATTTCAATACATTGATAACAGAGACCGAATTTTTCAAATTAAGAAGAACAAAGAGAATTATCGTGTTATTGGCAAGTGATGTGGAAAGTGGTGACCCTCATAGTGCTGTGACACGTTTGTTATTACTGGTATTCAAGAAACATATGAAACCAATAATTTGGGGTCAATTCTGTGAGTCACTTATTTTGAGCTGAAACTGTGCATAGAGACTCCATACCAGATGTTGTCTTCAGTCCTTTTGGATAGATATGGGGTTTCCGTTACACGTTGTATATGGCTCCTGTTTAACCACCTCTTGCCTGATGGTAAGCGATGATGTGCTCGAAGATACAACTAACTAATGGCCAATCGAAAAGCAGTAGAAGCAGTAGACAGAACGTTGCGTGATGTCAAGCAAAATGATCAACCCATGGGTGGCATTACTATGCTTTTTTGTGGCGATTTTCGTCAGACTCTCCCTGTAATGTAACCAGGTGGAACAAGGGCTGATGAAGTTAGAGCATACCTAGAAGTAACCTATTCACTCTTGACTTAAATACCCCTAGGTTATAGCTATCAGGAAACACAGACTCCGGAAGGGAATTCCACTCCTTAGCTGTATGCACAATGAACGTATGCTCAGCACGTTTAGTGCTTATGAGTGGAATGTCCACCATGTAACGATGGCGCATCGCTGTTTGTCTTGTATTCCGATGATGAAACGAGCTTGGTGGCAATGTGGGTGGAATTCATGTTACTAACAATCTTGTTAACCCCTCCAACTAAGCTAAATATGCTTTTGTGCCTGTAATGAGATGTTACGAGGACGGAGAGCAAATACTGCCCTAATGAGGAAAAGCATATTCTGCATAGCTCCTCAAATCTACAACAATATAGCAAAATCGATTAAAGAGTTAAATTTATTAAGTTTCAAAAATAAGCTTAAGGATTTCTTGTGCAATTAGCATTTTCTGAATGATACTTTGACATCATAATTAAATTGTTTTCTTTTATATATTTTAACATAATTTACTCATTTACTCTGACTTTGTATAAAATCTTGTCATCCTATCAAATTGTAATATTATTTTTATTTGAGATTCATTCAGTCATTAAGAATGAGCTATTTTTTTCATTTATATGAATTATGTAAACACCAATATTTGCACGCCACATATATAGGCAGAATGTGAAGAAACTACTGAATTATATTTTTAAGACCTTACTATGTACCATATTCAGACAAATAAATGATTGTGATTGTGATTGGAATAGGTTCACGGCAAGAGTGTAATGGGTGGGGTTCAAATCTGCGACCTCTCGATCCAAGTCACCCATTATACCTTAGCCATTAGCCTATAGACTCAGGCGCGTGCATAGGTTTATGACAGGGTATGCGGCGGAGTAATCGGTCACAAAAACTTTTTCTGTTATAGATTTTTAGCATAGCCACAGCCACGCATCGCCACCATGCTACGATGCGTGGCTGTGGCTATGCTAAAAATCTATAAAAGAAAAAGTTTTTGTGACCGATTACTCCGCCGCATACCCTGTCATAATCCTGTGCACGCGCCTGCTATAGACGCTTCTATATTGTTCTCTCATAACTAAAAAATCTTTTACTGACTACTGTAAATTAATTCTTTTTGAAAAGAGTAACCATGGTGTTTCTTGCCGGTTCTTCTCCATAGGAAATGACCAATTCGAACCGTGCCCTAGCTTCTGACGTTTTGACGAGCTATGTAGGCCTATGTGAATTTAAAAATAAATATTTTGATTCCAGAGTAAGTTTTAGCTCGTCTTTTGCTACGGCAGACAACTAGTGTTCGAAGAAATTATTGATTTCTGATACGTATGTGTGTACTATTTATTTATTGAGACAAAAACAGTCACATGTTAAGATATTTTTTTTTATTTATTTATTATTAGGGATAACAACAGCATACAATTCTTGAATAGGTACGGTCGGCCAAGAAAGTGGTGTACCAGTTTTGATTTAGTTTCCCGGTCATCGAAAATTACAACAAGGTTCGTTATAAAAAGATATTACTGAAAGAGACAACATTATCATGACGTAAACCTATGTATTTAGTATTCATACGTCATATGTCACATATAAGTACATGACATTTTAACCTTTAGTATAAATGAAAAGGACATTAGTTTCTACAAAGCAATTGAAATGTTTCCAAACAAAAGTAATAAAAACTATTTAGACAACCGAATTCCATTTGAAAAAGAAAACTGACAATTGACATTTTGTCAAATATATGCAAAAAATCGATATATTTTCCGTGTTATTTTTCAATCAACTGCATATAAAATCATCTCAATGCCTGCCAACTTGACCATTGCCGAAAGAGCACAAATAATTGCCCAATTTAATGAGGGAAGCAGTATCAGTGCGATATCCCGGAATTTGAATATATCGAGGCGTTCTGTCCGCTTTTGGATTCGTCGTGAAGGAGAGGAGGGAAGTTTGTTGGATCACAGAAGAAGTGGTCGCCGGCCTGCACTCTCCAATAACGATAGAGAATTCATGAGACGGGAATATGAAATCAATGGTTTTAAGCCCACAAAACATTTTGCGGAGATGTTCGATGTGAGTGCCCAAACAATAAGGAATCATCTACATTACATGGGGTTGCACCACAGGCATTACGCCAAGAAAATATATTTGACGGATGCTCACAGACTTGCTCGTCTGAACTTCGCCAGAGAGCACTTAGAGTTTGATTGGTCTAATACAGTGTTTTGTGATGAAAAAACGTTTAAATCCAGTCAGCATGGACGTCTTCACCTTTGGCGATATAATTCAACACGGTATAAAGATGATCATGTAATCCCAAATAGAGAATCAGGTCGAATTTCCGTAAATATTTGGGGCTGGATGAGTACGGATGGTGTAGGAGAATTGTGTTCTCTACCTCCTCGAGCGACGGCTGTAAATTATATCGACGTGCTTCAGAATGCAATGCTACCGACAGTCCGTAATGTTTACCCGGAGAACGAAGTGCCACAATTTGATTTTGTTCAAGATAATTGTTCAATTCATAATGCGAGGATCGTAAGAGCCTGGTTTCGTTCACACACTGACGTAAGGGTAATTCAGTGGCCCTCAAGATCGCCGGACCTCAACCCGATAGAAAATCTTTGGGGCCTTATGGTCCAACGATGGTCGCATCAAAATGAAAGAACCAAACAAGCTCTTATTAGTCACTGTAATTATATCTGGGAGGAAATGCGGGGAACCGATATTTGCTCACGGCTTGTTGGTTCAATGAGGTCTCGTCTTTTAGAGGTTATAGAGGCCAACGGCGGTTACACCCGTTTCTAATTTTTAAAAATTTTCAATATCTTCTAAATATTACTATATATGCTATGTTTTTGTTTGTTATAAGTATTTTAAAATTGATTGTAGAATAAAAGGATAAATCTATTTTTAGCTTGTTTTTTATTGATATTGTAATTACAAGTTTACAGAAATTGTAGGTTTGTGGACTCGCCTTGTGCCTTTACAATTTTATGTAACTTGTTGATTACAATTCTGAATTTGTAGATACAATTTTGTCATCAAAATCTACAGCCCCCCGCCGTTGATTTTACGACGTCATTGGTTCCATCAAGTTCAAACTAAGAACAGCTGTCACGTTACAAACAGTAATAGTCGTTATCAATAATCAGATAAAGACAGCAATAGAAGTTGTCAGATCGATCTGCAAGCGAAACTAATCTTTATCACCTATGAATCTGCAAGCGATATTCAACCTTAGGGTGGTACACCACTTTCTTGGCTAACTGTACAGTCGGCCAAGAAAGTGGTGTACCACCCTAAGGTTGAATATCGCTTGCAGATTCATAGGTGATAAAGATTAGTTTCGCTTGCAGATCGATCTGACAACTTCTATTGCTGTCTTTATCTGATTATTGATAACGACTATTACTGTTTGTAACGTGACAGCTGTTCTTAGTTTGAACTTGATGGAACCAATGACGTCGTAAAATCAACGGCGGGGGGCTGTAGATTTTGATGACAAAATTGTATCTACAAATTCAGAATTGTAATCAACAAGTTACATAAAATTGTAAAGGCACAAGGCGAGTCCACAAACCTACAATTTCTGTAAACTTGTAATTACAATATCAATAAAAAACAAGCTAAAAATAGATTTATCCTTTTATTCTACAATCAATTTTAAAATACTTATAACAAACAAAAACATAGCATATATAGTAATATTTAGAAGATATTGAAAATTTTTTAAAATTAGAAACGGGTGTAACCGCCGTTGGCCTCTATAACCTCTAAAAGACGAGACCTCATTGAACCAACAAGCCGTGAGCAAATATCGGTTCCCCGCATTTCCTCCCAGATATAATTACAGTGACTAATAAGAGCTTGTTTGGTTCTTTCATTTTGATGCGACCATCGTTGGACCATAAGGCCCCAAAGATTTTCTATCGGGTTGAGGTCCGGCGATCTTGAGGGCCACTGAATTACCCTTACGTCAGTGTGTGAACGAAACCAGGCTCTTACGATCCTCGCATTATGAATTGAACAATTATCTTGAACAAAATCAAATTGTGGCACTTCGTTCTCCGGGTAAACATTACGGACTGTCGGTAGCATTGCATTCTGAAGCACGTCGATATAATTTACAGCCGTCGCTCGAGGAGGTAGAGAACACAATTCTCCTACACCATCCGTACTCATCCAGCCCCAAATATTTACGGAAATTCGACCTGATTCTCTATTTGGGATTACATGATCATCTTTATACCGTGTTGAATTATATCGCCAAAGGTGAAGACGTCCATGCTGACTGGATTTAAACGTTTTTTCATCACAAAACACTGTATTAGACCAATCAAACTCTAAGTGCTCTCTGGCGAAGTTCAGACGAGCAAGTCTGTGAGCATCCGTCAAATATATTTTCTTGGCGTAATGCCTGTGGTGCAACCCCATGTAATGTAGATGATTCCTTATTGTTTGGGCACTCACATCGAACATCTCCGCAAAATGTTTTGTGGGCTTAAAACCATTGATTTCATATTCCCGTCTCATGAATTCTCTATCGTTATTGGAGAGTGCAGGCCGGCGACCACTTCTTCTGTGATCCAACAAACTTCCCTCCTCTCCTTCACGACGAATCCAAAAGCGGACAGAACGCCTCGATATATTCAAATTCCGGGATATCGCACTGATACTGCTTCCCTCATTAAATTGGGCAATTATTTGTGCTCTTTCGGCAATGGTCAAGTTGGCAGGCATTGAGATGATTTTATATGCAGTTGATTGAAAAATAACACGGAAAATATATCGATTTTTTTCATATATTTGACAAAATGTCAATTGTCAGTTTTCTTTTTCAAATGGAATTCGGTTGTCTAAATAGTTTTTATTACTTTTGTTTGGAAACATTTCAATTGCTTTGTAGAAACTAATGTCCTTTTCATTTATACTAAAGGTTAAAATGTCATGTACTTATATGTGACATATGACGTATGAATACTAAATACATAGGTTTACGTCATGATAATGTTGTCTCTTTCAGTAATATCTTTTTATAACGAACCTTGTTGTAATTTTCGATGACCGGGAAACTAAATCAAAACTGGTACACCACTTTCTTGGCCGACCGTACTTATCTATAATTACATGAGTAGCCAATAGCAGTTATTTATTTATTTATAAAAGGTAGCTTCACAACAACAGTTACTTAAAAGTTACGCCAATTATGAAGTACACAGATATTAGAGGTAGATTAAATTCAAAGTAAACATGTCTGCTATTATAATTTACAGTGTATGTGTAAGTGTACCTATCTCAATAGTTTGGATGTTCGTGAATGTTTGGGTGATGTGCAGAGGTGGGCGTTTAAACGAAAAGCATATAATATAACATATTATTTAAAATAAGCGAATAAGCAGACTAGTTTATAAAAGCATTTAAAGTTATCTGCTTATTCCGCTTTTTGTTAAAATTAAAACGCAACCGCGTTTTGATAATTTCATTTCATAACCACGTAAGTCAGAACTTGCTCAAATGATTTATTTATATAACAACTGATAGATGGCGCCTGATTCAATTTTAACCGATAGTAAACAATGATTATGCGAAAATCGACCTTTCTCTATCTTTCTTTATCTATAACTTTAAGGTTTAAAATATTTACATCTTTTGATTAAGTGCTGAATCGCGTTGACTTACTCGAAATTGGTAAACCTAGCAAATTAAATATACTTTCCGTTGTTCACTTTTAAAAGCGACAATTTAATTTAAACGGGTTTTCATTTACTGCTTATTACTTATTATTTTGCTTTTAACGTTTAGTAGCGTTCACAGAGTACATTGAAATAGACTGAGATAGAGTAGTCAGTCCGACTTTACTGTATGGAGCGCCATCTATTATTGATGTAACGAGTAACTAACTTCGGCGTTGACATTTTCGACTTTCTCCTATAAAAAATGAAAATGTTTCTTTTTTATTCAACAAAATATTTACAAAAATATCTAAAAATAATATAAAAGTACTTTCAATAAAAAAGAAGTCACAAAAACATAAATTGAGTCCCAGGGTTTGATCTAGGATGCTGACGGACGCCATTCCGATTCATCACTAGACACGCTAATAATGTGTTACTAAATTAAATTGAAATAATTGACCGTATTCGAATAAAATAAAGTGTTCAATACTAAGACGGTTTCAATAATGTGTAATCAATTATTAGTATTACACATAACTAAGATTACAGATTACTAAATTATTTCTAAAATGATTACTAATCATTTTAGAAATAATTTATTACTAAATTATTTCTAATTTTTTTTTTTTTTTATTTAATTTCTATATATTTAATTTCTAAAATTACTAAATTATTTCTAAAATGATTACTAATCATTTTAGAAATAATTTAGTAATCTACAATAATTCTTACCTTTTAACATCGTTCATATGTACGGCGTTTGATTTATATGAACGTTTTTTAGTACTTTTAATTGGTTGCACTTTAATTCCCACATTTATAGAATAAAATTGAAATCAAAGTACCTTATTACGCTATTTTAACCTAAAGGAAATTAATCTAGCGTAGTGCCATCTATTGTCAATTTATCACATTTCGTGGTCACGTGGTACTCGGTGGTCTGTTTTAAGCCGGCTCTACACGTTGGCCAACACAGTGGCGAATGTAGTGGCCAATGCGTATTGGCCAACGTGTAGACGGCGTGTTTGTGCATGTTGGGTGCACAAACACCCCCTCTACACGTTGGCGAATAGTCATTGGCCACTACATTCGCCACTGTGTTGGCCAACGTGTAGAGCCGGCTTTAGTGTTTGGTTCTGACTGAAACTGGTGTGGTAGCGTTTCCTCCGCCCGGTGAAAAGCGTCATGTTTTGTGAATTTCCGAAACAATTTGTTTAGAAGTTGTGACTCGGACTTATTTACGTAAACATAAATAGTGTAAAACATTTTCATGTGGTGAATTGTTTCTTACCAAGGAAATAATTCTGTGACTTTTGGACTTATATATAATATAGTTTTTAGGTGTAGTTAATTGTGTTTAATAGGTAATTGTGTTAATAATAGTGTAAATAGTTTATAGTGTAAGTAATTGTGTTAATTTTGTCTACTTTTTCTACAAAAACAAATTGGTGAGCTAATAAAACTGTAAATTCGAATAACTACTGTATCAAAATGATGAGTAGAAGTTCAAATAACATAATTTGAAACTTTTTTTTTTTTGAGAAATCATGCAGCTAAAACGGGTGAGTGTAATTATTGTAAAAAAGTTTATCATATTCCGATTCTAACAAAATATCTGAACGGAGGACCCGGTCGCAGCAAAGTAGAAAATGTATGTTTCTGAATGTGAATAAATGACTATGGTTTGAGGAAATAATGGACATTTTGTAAATAATTAATATGTACATATACTAGATAATAGATCAATGAACTTTTAAGTACGCCTGAATTTAATAAAATGTAGTTTATTATTTGACAAGTTATTAATAAATACAGATCTTAGAATAATACTAACCTACTTAGTTTAGTTTCATAATTATATAATATTATTCATTCAGACAGTCCTATTGTAACGATACCTTCTGCTTCTCCAATAAAAGAGGGTAAAATAGATGTACCATTAAATTTAATATATTAATAATATACAGTATTTTATAAAAAACCTGCCTATCTACCTAGCTATCCTAAAAAAACGGCCTACCTACCTAATTGACACACTCAGGAGAGAAGAGGAGGAGGTTTAGAGTATATTACTTGCGGGACGGCTTGGCAGACCACTCCAGGATCGCCTTCTACTCCACGATGTCTTCGTCGTACAGCAGCTTGAGCAAGGCGGTCTGGCAGTAGGCTCCCAACAAGGCGTCTGGGCAGCAGGCTCTCAGCAAGGCGTCAGGGCAGCAGGCTCCCAGCAAGGCGTCAGGGCAGCAGGCTCCCAACAAGGCGTCAAGGCAGCAGGCTCCCAACAAGGAGTCAGGGCAGCAGGCTCCCAGCAAGGCGTCAGGGCAGTAGGCTCTCAGCAAGGCGTCAGGGCAGCAGGCTCCCAGCAAGGCGTCAGGGCAGCAGGCTCCCAACAAGGCGTCAAGGCAGCAGGCTCTCAACAAGGAGTCAGGGCAGCGGGTACTGCACTTCCTCTTCCACCACTCATCGTCGAAACTCGTCGAGAACTAAACTCTTCAGAAACTGGTCAAAGACTGAACCCCCGGAGATGGCCCCCAGCGCCTTTTATACCCAGCTCAGCGTTCAAAATCCATTCCATTCTCATTCTGTACCAGAATTCAAATTGTAGAGTCCAAAATAGTCCATCTTGCCAGTTATTTGATCAGCCAGTTATATTCGAGCATAATTTATTAAACCTCTTCGATAAAATCTGAGAGTGTGTTTTAGAAATTTATAATTATAATTTAAAATGCCGTTAATCAGTAGACAACCACAATATAATATACAATATTAAGCTAGTCCTATCGATAAAAGTGAATAACAATTATATAATAAAAGTATGAACAACCTTTTTAGTCTATTAGCCATTCAGTGACTACAAAGAAGAAGAAATTACAGTTTGTCAGCCTTGACGTAAAAAATGTCATGACAAGAAAATATTTGTTTTGATGGATGAATTATGGATTATGATTACAAAGAAAACGTAAGTTATTTGGTATTTGTAATAACAAATACTATACTATCAAGTACGAAGGAAAATTCATTGATTTCGTTTAAAAACCAATACTTAAACTTAACCAACTAAAACAGCAAACAACATAATTTCATTATTTTTAATGTAAGAAAGTAAATAAGCAAATTAATCTATTAAGCAATTAAGCAGTTTACGTAAGTGACTTTTGATAAAAAATAAACGAATAAGTTCGTTAAAAGTTTTAAGTCGTTTATCACATCTTTAGTGATGTGTGTATGTACGAGTGTATCTTACTGGCACTACTGGTATGATTAAGCATCCTGTATCTCCAAAAAGAAGATCATCCAGATCCTTGACCAAGGATACTGACTATCTCCTTCTTAAGATGTTTTTGTGTGGTACAGAAGGGGTCAAGTGTTGAGAACTTATCATTGAATAATGCGGGTAGACGCAACAACGGTGACATCTTTAAGTAATTTGTGGACAACATCCACAACAGATACTTAAGGTGGATCACTCTTAATATTAAAGATGATTGGGCACTTTCCACAGAGATCCGTATATAATATTCATATAATATATGTTCATGTTACTGTACTATCACTTATCTTTTCAGACTCCACGGTTCCTACGAAGCTCTAAAGGGCGGTTCAACATGCGAAGCCATGGAAGATTTCACAGGTGGAGTTACGGAGATGTACGACATGACCGAGCTACCGCCCAATTTCTTCACTATTCTGCTAAAGGCGTATGAGAGGAACTCACTCAGCGGATGTAGCATTGAGGTAAACTTTTTTAAAAATAAATAAAAAATTTATTCAAATAACATGTATTTATAAAGTACATATAGTTTTAAAGAAAATATGTATATTAGTTCTTAAAGAGTAAATCCAAGAGCTTGAAAAAAAAAAACATTGGTAAAATGATGATTTATTTATCTTAAATTCTAAAATATAATGCTTAGTTTAAATGTAGTGATCTGCCTGATGTAGGTTTATAAAAACTTGTGTTTCAGGCCATCACTCAACATAGATAATATTAATTGAATAGAATCTATAGTATTATTATAAAGAGGATAGAGTTTTTTGTTTGTTTGTACTCAATAGCCTCCCAAACTACTGGACCGATTTGAACCATTTTTTCGCCAATAGAAAGCTTTGTTGTGGGAATGAAATATAGGCTACTAGCAGTTGCTCGTGACTTCATTCGCGTGGGAAGTTTTTCCCGTGTAAATTCCGATCCCGTGGGAATCTCACAAAATCCCGTCTTAGCGGTCATCTACGTACTAAAAGAAACCCCCATGCAAAATTTGAGAGCCCTACTACTTGTAGGTTCTGAGATTTCGTGATTAATCAGTGTTGCAATTAATCTTGAAAAATAATATAGATCCTTAAGAAAATTGCAATGATGTAACCAAATTACCAGAATTTTGCTTATAAAATATATCATATTTTTTGTTATATTTGTTATAAAATTTAATTAGATCGCTGGCAGTGTTCATTCTTAAAATAATAAAAAACTAAGTTAGGTATATATTAAGTAGGATTTTTCTATAATTCACGCGGGTGAAACCCCGGGCCACAGCTAGTAGAATATAAATAGATTTATTCAAGTACAGAAACACAAAAAATACAATAGAATCTTCCAACATCAAGATTATAACATAAATTGCGCTGAGCATGTCTGAACGAAAGGGTTACCACTTCATTTGCTAGGCGAAAGACACCCAGCGCTGGTTTTCAGTTGGTACTCCGTAATCTTTCAAGCTTGTGGAAAAATAATAAGTTGGTTTTTTTTTTATGGGGCCACTCGTAGTTCAGCACACTAAGGCTGGTTACTATTTAACCGGACGATCCTGTGGTGACCTCTAAATTTAAAGGCCCCCAGCCAGGGCTTACATACTAATATTTACATATAAACAACCGCACGCTAAGAGCACTTCCCTGTAGAGTACGGGCCTCGGCATAGCGGGTCCTTATGGGACATTCCACTATTATAAGTTTTTAAGCTAACATGGTCACTGACAGTATCAGTTCAGTTCATTTCAGTTGTGAGCGGTGTCGATCACAAAAACGAACGAGAAAGAGGGTAGACCGATTCTTCTGCGTATAAACGTCCACCCGCAATTACTTCAGTCAACCGCAATTATTTCAGTCCACCGCAATTACTCCAGTCCACCGCAATTACTTCAGTCCACCGCAATTACTTCAGTCCACCGCAATTACTTCAGTTCATCCGTGATCATGTGCGCTTGCACGTGGGTGAAGGGCAGCAAAGGTTCAGGCTGGGTCATATTATTATGGCATGTATTTAACGCGGCGACAAACTAATCTGATTTAGGGTTTAGAAAATAATTAAAATGAGTAGGAAAAATAATAGGCTGGCAGCTACAGTGAAGTAGCATTTTAAGCATAAAGTAGCAGCTTTATATTGAGTTCCAAGCTTTGTTTAAATTTAAGTTGGCAGTGATTTTATGGTGTAGCAACTGAATTTATTGTTAGGCGACAACAGTTTTTACGAAAAATCGACGGACTTAGTTGCCTCAAAAATAATTTGCCTATTATTATTAACGGGGTTATTTATTGCTACTGGCTCAGCATCGCGGGCTGGCTCGATCGGGGAGGATTAACGTTAAAAGTACGCGGACGTTGCGATGGGTCTCGTCGGGGAGGCCGGAATGCGGAACGCGTTTTATGTATGTGTTTTTTAAGAGTGCTAGTTTCCCTACTGCTCTCTTGTCGGATTGTAGTAACAGTTGCACGGGTTGATCAAGGTAAGCAATGCTTGCCGGGGTCTCTCCGTGGATCGGTAACCACCCATACCAACACCATAAAGTATCAAGATGACGTGACATCTTTGACAGTCGTTTAGTCGGAGAATAAGAAGCCAGAAAATTGTATAGCAGTCTTGCCAAGGTTTATCATGCTACCCAGCTACCAGCTTTTTCAATGGAGGATGCTCTGCAACCCAGAAACTTTGATAACCTTATGAACTAATGAAATGAAGGCTAGCGTCGTATATTTATTTAACAAGTATGTAGGACTAACAGCTATTAAATACAGGAAATATATAGTATAGTAGACAGTAAGCCAATTAAAAGTCCTCACGTTAGAAGATCTGGCTTATGCCTGCCAATAAATAACAGATGGAACCAAATATGATGAACACCCGTCCATTGGCTGAATTAGATTGGCGTTGCTTACCTTGAAGTTCATCCAGTGCGTTTTATAATAGAAATAAAAGCAATTTCAAAGTAATTTCGTTTCCCATAAAAGGCTAGGTTCCTCTCAATCTCCGCCTGTATTTATAAAGTAAAGCATTCAGGTATTTAAAACAGTTTAAAAAATCAAAGTAACTTAAAAAAAAAATGAAATTATATATTTCCGCTATATTATTATGTATACTAGTTCGTTCACACCAAAAGGACGCAATATGACATATTTGAATGCAGCACACACATCTCTCATATTTTAATCTACACAACACTTACAAAACTACACATATGACATATACACAACACTAAAAACAACACACACAACACAGTCGAATAACTTAGTTATTTTTTTTTTTATTGTTATTGCGCTTTCGTTTATTTCAGTTTTAATCAAAAAAGTACACCATTTTACCTAAATGTCAAATTGGTTTATGCTCTCATAATTTTGACGACTATGTACTTACCACCTTAATTTACTAATTTATTTGAAATGAACATTAACGATGACGCAAGCCCCGAGATACAGCTAGGCGCCGCCTAGTTCGGGGACCACTGTGTAATTTTATTTTAGGCTTATCTTGTTACAATAATCCATTAATATTACGTAGTATTAAGAAATGTCTGCAACAGTGGTTGAATAAATGAAATATCCCTTACAGCCGGACCCAAACATCTTAGAAGCTGAAACCCCGGCGGGTCTCATTCGAGGGCACGCGTACTCTGTGACCAAAGTGAAGTATGTGGACATAGAGACGCCCGGCCGTGCGGGGAAGATACCTCTGCTGCGCTTGCGGAACCCTTGGGGTAATGAGGCAGAATGGAATGGACCTTGGAGCGATAAGTATGTATCCGTACTTCATATTATACAACGTGTAATTTAAAGGGTATATACATACCGAGTGCACGGCTTCTTTGGATGATAACAAACGATATAGCAAGGGTTTTGTAATCCTATGTCTACATTTGTGGAGCTTATTAGAAATTTCAATACATTGATACCAGAGACCGAATTTTTCAAATTAAGAAGAACGAATAGAATTATCGTTTTATTGGCAAGTGACGTGGAAAGTGATGACCCTCATAGTGCTGTGACACGTTTGTTATTACTGGTATTCAAGAAACATATGAAACCGATAATTTGGGGTCAATTCTGCGAGTCACATATTTTGAGCTGAAACTTTGCATAGAGACTCCATACCAGATGTTGTCTTCAGTCCTTTTGGATAGATATGGGGTTTCCGTTACACGTTGTATACAGTGGCACTGAACCGATTTGTAAAATAATTTTTTTGTTTGAGAGAGTATACTTTCTAGTTGGTCTCATTGTCATGAAGCCACGCTCTGATAATAGAAACCTTGAGAATTCGAGGGAACTCTTCAAATATTATAGGCACACCTATAGCGATTTGGGTATTTTTCATAGTAACTTGTGCAGTTGCTCTCGAAAAGCATCATTTGGTGAAGTGGAACTGTTGATGAAGACCACAGATGGCCACTCGAACAACTTAATAATAAGTATTTCATTGGTTACGATTCGATTACTTGGATATGGTTGTAAAACACTTTATGCTCGTCACAATGCATATGGTGATGAGGAGCTGATGGTGAAGTACCAGGAGTATTGCTCAAAAATTAACAGCTCGGCATTGGGAAAAGAAATATTTAGCAAAAGGTGGTAAGAAGGTGATATTTAGGCTGTTGTTACTAGGTAAATTACAAACCGACCCACTAAAAAGCGAGTAAAAAACTTTTTAACAAAATATAAAACCGACTTCCCAAAAAAACACTGCAAAGAGAAAAATAACTTTAATTTCGGAAGGCGGTGTCAAAAACGAAAATATGTACAAAACTAAAGACATCGACTACCGAAATTAAAGTTATTTTTCCCTTTGCAAAGTTTTTTCGGGAAGTCGGTTTTATTTTTTGTTAATAAGTTTTTTTTAGGGTTCCGTACCCAAAGGGTCGAAACGGGACCCTATTACTAAGGCTCCGCTGTCTGTCTATCTCTCACCAGGCTGTATGTCATGAACCGTCATAGCTAGACAGTTGAAATTTTCACAGATCATGTATTTCTGTTGCCGCTATAACAACAAATACTAAAAAATAAATATTTAAGGGGGCTTCCGTACAAGAAACGTGTTTTTTTTTGCCATTTTTGTAGGTAATGGTACGGAACCCGTCGTGCGCGAGTCCGGCTCGCACTTGGCCGGTTTTGTTTCTTTCATATCCTTCCTCACAATCCATCCATATGTAAATAAAGTACCATTTACGCACGCACCCCGTATCCTCAACGGTATAGCCATAGGCGTAGGAAGGGGGGGAGCCGGGTGGGCCGTGCCCATCCCAGAATGGTCTGGTGCCCACCCGAGAATTTTTACTAACAAACAATTATGGCTGAAAATTTTAAAAATCTGGCCAATCGCTTCTACTACTGGGGGCCAGGCCCCCCCTGGGAAATATCTCTAGATACGCCAATGGGTATAGCAGACTTATTTTGTTGTACTGTGTGTGGATTCATAGTGAGAGCTCTCTTTGAGGTTATATTATGGTCCTGTTGAGTCATAGACATGGATATTGTTGTAGCCATAAGTACTAGGAACGAAAGTTTTTAATTGTTTAGCTGTAGTTTAGGTGATAAACCTGTGAAGATAATTGTACGTTGGTAAATCAAAAAATAAACATAAAGCTAAACATATTTTCTTTGGCCGATCTCTACCTCTCCATCCATCGAAATAAAAAAATCTAAACGTCAGAAGCTATTGCTCGGTTCGAAATAGGTCGTTTCCTATGGAGAAAAACAGGCAAGAAACGTCACTATTACTCTTTTAATAAAAATTTTTTTGGAAAAAATAAAACCGACTTCCATATCAAAACACTACAAAGCCAAAAATAATTTTAATTTCGGTAGTCGGTGTTATTGGTTTTGTATTTTCTTTTTTTTTAACACCGCCTTCCGAAATTAAAATTATTTTTGGCTTTGTAGTGTTTTGATATGGAAGTAGGTTTTATTTTTTGCAAAAAAGTTTTTATTTTCGCGCTTTTTAGTGAGTCAGTGAATTTTCCAAATCCGTTACTATGACGGAGTTATGAACAAAAAACGCAATGCAGAGTAAACGAAAAGATCATCAACGCCAATATTTTTTTTTTAGACTTTTGTTGATTTTTCAGAAATGCCTTGTCCGATTTCGATAAAATATTCATGGGACCATTTGGGAAGTATATTTTCAACAAAAAAAGAATTTTTCAATTCGGTTGGCAAGTGGCGGAGCTTTTTAGAAGTCGGTTAAAAAATCATATATTTTGCATAATACAGTTTTTTTTTAAGTATGAGAGTACAGTATAGAATAATTTTATCAACATAATATAATGTAATCAGAAAATTATTTAAGAGCCTAGTATTCTTGCATTCACATAAAAATGCGCTTTACAAAACTGACAATAGACTAAAGCAAAGCACATAAAAATATATTTATATAATTTATATAAAAGTAAATGTATATAAAAATAGCAACAACAAGCACACACAAAAAAGTTGAGTTGTTAATAGACCTTTATATACAATAACTTAATTACAATAAGCCAGGGAAGCCACATGTGCAGAAGGAATCATTGCTAAGCAGTCTTATCTTCAATGTAGTCTTATAAAATACTTTCATCAACATTCAAACCCATCACTTTTAGTCACATGCACGTCATCCCATCTCATCACATGTCCATACCACGATAGAAATTCATTGCGACTACATAGGAATATCCATACTAATATTATAAATGCGAAAGTAACTGTCTGTCTGTCGTGTCTGTCTGTCTGTTACTTTTTCACGCCGAAACCGCTGAACCGATTTAGATGAAATTTGGCATAGAAATAGTTTAGGACCCTGGGAAGGACATAGGATAGTTTTTATCCCGACATTCCCACAGGATCGGGATTTACGCGGGAAACCCCTCCCACGCGAACGAAGTCGCGGGCAGAAGCTAGTATTAAATATCTTAAAAGTGTTTTATTATGTGTAAATTTGTATCTATACCTATGGACCAAAGTACCAAAGAAAGTTATATTATTAATTTAATAATTCATTGAATATCTTAACTTGTTTTCAGATCTCCCGAATGGCGGTTCATTCCGCAATCGGAGAAAGAAGAGATGGGACTCACGTTCGACGACGACGGGGAATTCTGGATGGCGTACAAAGACTTTGTGAACCACTTCTCAAGGTTTGTACCTACATGCTGCTGCAAATACCTGGCGCTGATATTCTACAGCGCTAGGTATTTAAAGCTTGGCGTATGCTGAGCTAAGGTTCAATCGCGAAACACACACCACACTCTTTTAAGTCTTTTTTAAATCCCTTTTTTATTTATGTATACAGCATGGTGCTTAGGTTATCACATTAATAGAAACCACATACTCTATATTAGGTATTTTATCATATACAATTAAAATAATTTAACAATAAACAATATTATAGCCGTGGGACCTTTTTTTCCATTTTAATATTTCACAACATCATATATTGCATAAACTTAATCAGCTGACCAATCACTCGGCGCGTGCTCCGCCGGCGCCGGTGCCGCGGCGTTGCTGCTTTTACAGGTCAGTAAACTAATATTATAAAGGATTATTTATTTTTACCAATAACGCCATTTATTTTGTTTGCATAATGCATTTTCTTAATTTTAGTAAAATTATTAATTTATTAGAAACTAGACAATACTTTCCTACACGAGCAATTCAGTAAATTATACGCTCGCTACATTGTTCTTGCTGCGTCGGCTTGTAGCGCTTTTTTTTATTTTACATTAAAAGAAAGAAAAGAAATAATTATATCTGGGTGCGATCGTTTTTAACAAGAAGGACGCAATATTCATCGTGTTGTGAATTAGATGATATTTTATTTAAAAACTTGATTAAAATATCCTGAACTGATTTTGATTTACTTCTGAATAAAGTTACCCGTCTCGCACTCCCCGCGGAAGTGAGACGGTAGAAACCGCAAAACTAACAAGTGCAAACGAGATAGATATAAAAATTGACTGGAATTTCCATGCCCAACGGATATTCGGCAATTCGTATCAGCGACATGGAGCGATATGAAGCAATAATGCCGAAACCATTGCCGCATTTTATTGAAATTGCTCCAAATTGCACCACCTAATTGTTTTATGTTCTTAAAGTCCATCCAAAGGTCGTCTGGAAGATATCGCTATCAGCGATAAGACCGCCATTGTAACCATATTATGCAGAATTGTAAATCAAGTGTTTGTTTAAATTATTGGTGTACAATAAAAAGTATTCTATCTATCCCTTTAGACATTAGGCTATTAAAGTTTATTGATTGGATAGCGATGACATGTCCAAACAGTTAACAAGTTGAGCTATGCAATAACTGACATAGCATAGCTTACCTTATAATATACTTAAGGTCTTATCGCACAGGGCAATCTGTTACAGACTACCTTTGGATGGACAGAACTTATAGGAAACAGATTTAGGGTTGTCAGTGTACAACTTCATAGATAATATTAATTAAAAATAATAATATAATGAAATAATGATGTTTATTTTGCAAATGGGTTATAAATAACACTTTTACACGACATTTTTTTTTCGTAAATGTAAACTAGATGAGGCCAGTGTTTCCTAACTGACTACTCTGAGAAGAAACACTGAAACAAACTCAGAGGTCAACGTCTCTTTTAAAGTCCATACAATGTGTAGTAATCAAATCATATGAGAGCCATGTAGGTTTATGCCTGTGGCGCCCTTTAAAGGACAGAATCATACAGATTTGAGCAGGCCCGTCCAAATAGTGCAAGCATTTGTCAAATATCGCGTAGCTCAACTTATATCTTAATATAATACATATCAAATTAATAATAGAGAAAGGAGGGGAAAAATTGTAGTGAGAGGTAATGCTCCTTCACCTTCACCTTTTAACGATTTGACTAATAATACCCAAGTAACGATATATTATCCAATATTAATTAATGTAGTCCCGCTGCTGGGCAGAGGCTTCCTAATTCTTTTTCCATTTTAGTGTATCTGCCGTTTTCTCTGGCCAATATGTCAGGAATGAGTCCAACTTTCATTAAGCAGGTTAATTAATATTGAAATGTTTTATATTGTTTACAGAGTGGAGATCTGTAACTTGAACCCCGACTCGTTGGATCCTGATGAATGTCCTGAGGGATGTACCAAGAAATGGGAGATGTCAGTCTTTGAAGGAGAATGGGTCAGAGGTAAATCGTTTTTCAATTTCTCTTTACATAACTTGGCCACAAATAGATTTGACAATACCTGACATATATTTTTTTTTTTTCGATTTCAACCGCGTGCATTTCGAAATAATTTATAGCATATAGTATAAGTAGCGGCACGTAAGTCTAGCGCTGAACGATACGTGGAGGGGATTGCTGCGCATGGGTACTGTCGCGCACGCAATACAAATATTAGCTAAATAACGTTAATGACATTATTTTAATGTAATGTCAAATAGTAGGTCTAGCGCTGAACGAAATGTAGAGGATAGCTGCGCATGAGTACTGTCGCGCATGCAAATAATATTACCTATACTTTAATAAATAGTTTATCTCCAATGTCAATGTCCAAGGATTTATAGTAGGTACCTAAGATATAATTTTTAACAAGTTTTGTGGGGAGTATAAAAATAAAACACATTATTTGTTAATTTAAATTTTTTTATGTTAGATTTAAGTCTAATCTGAATCAGAGAATCTACAGTGAATCTGAATCTACAGAGAATCATTCTCAAATTTACAGTGATGCTGTCCGAATCACTGGGTAAAGTATTTGTAGCTTCGTCAATCCCACTTTTAATTTGTTTCAAAGAATCAATTCATTCGTTAGATTCCCTTTTTAAAAAGCAATTCACGACATAAACCATTTTCCTTGCCTGTCTTTTCAAAACAGTATTTCTTCTAGGTATATTCACTTTAAAGTCACAAACAAACTAAAAAACTAAATTTAACAAACAAATTCAAACTTACAAAAAAAAAAAACAACAACAAAAATTAACAGCAATAACAATACAATTAATGACGCGACTGTACACGGGATGTGCGCGGAGCGTCGTATCGGCGCGGGGAACATAATGCGGCTGGAGAGCCAATCGGCGCTACGCACGGCCGCCCTTCATCCCGCTAGCCCCCCACAGGTACCTTAATTTTTACTTCTGCGCAATAACCGTCACCGCTAAAGTTTCGTGCCGATGGTTATACTCACCTATGCACCTTACTGCCAATGAAAAAAAAAAATACAATTGGATCGTTAGTTCCAGAGATAAGCCCCTACATACAAACTTACAAACAAAATTTACCTCTTTGTAATATAAGTATAAGATGAGGCTGATATATACTCAATGACTACTTTGAAATCACAATGGAAATCATCTTCAAGATTGAATATTTTTTTAAATCTACACAGTTAATGAACAACTGAAATTATATGAGAACAACGTAGGTTCTTGCTTTTTTATTTTGGTGCGAAAATTATTGATGGGTGGGGTGGAAGGGAGTGTCAGACTTCTACTGACTAAAGTCCCACCCTATTGCTTCAGTTGCCCTTACGTTCTGTGGCCGCGGTATCCCGCGGTGCGGGGTTGCGGTAATGTTCTATTTATTATATTTTGATAGTTAAAAAATATTTTTTTGAAAAAAATAAAACCGACATCCATATCAAAACACTACAAAGCCAAAATAATTTTAATTTCGGTAGTCGGTGTTATTGGTTTTGTATTTCCTTTTTTTTTACACCCCTTTTCCTTTGTAGTGGTGTTTTTATTTTCAAACAACAAAGTTTTTATTTTCGTTTCTTTTTAGTGGGTCAGTTTGTAATTAATCTAGTTACAAAAGCCAAAATGTCAACTTACTTATCACCTTCACCAGCAGAGTAAACGATAAAAACTTTTTTGCAAAAAAATAAAACCGACTTCCATATCAAAACGCTACAAAGCCAAAAATAATTTTAATTTCGGTAGTCGATGTTATTGGTTTTGTATTTTCTTTTTTTCACACCGCCTTCCGAAATTAAAATTATTTTTGGCTTTGTAGCGTTTTGATATGGAAGTCGGTTTTATTTTTTTGCAAAAAAGTTTTTATTTTCGCGCTTTTCAGTGGGTCAATTTGTAATTAATCTAGTTATAAAAGCCAAAATGTCAACTACAAAAAACTAAAAACGCGCGAACAAAAAACACAATGCAGAGTAAACGAAAAGATCATCAATGTAAATATCTTTTTTAGACTTTTGTTGATTTTTCAGAAACGGCTTGTTCGATTTCGATAAAATTTTCATGGGACCATTTGGGAAGTATACCCTTTCCAACAAAAAAAGAATTTTTCAAATCGGTTAGCAAGCGACGGAGTTATGCCCGAACAAACATAAAAAAAAAAAAAAAAACAAACAAACATCCGAATTGAGAACCTCCTCCTTTTTCAGAAGTCGGTTAAAAAGATCGTCAATGTAAATATTTTTTTCAGACTTTTGTCTATTTTTCAAAAACGGCTTGTCTGATTTCGATAAAATTTTCATGGGACCATTTGGAAAATATACCCTTTCCAACAAAAAAAGAATTTTTCAAATCGGTTGGCAAGCGACGGAGCTATGCCCGAACAAACAAAAAAAAAACATCCGAATTGAGAACCTCCTCCTTTTTTAAAAGTCTGTTAATAAAACTGTGAACAACGTACATAGTATAGCAAGACTAGGGTCAGTCTGGCAAATATACTATGTTGGTACTATGTTGTTCACAGTTTTATTTAATATCACATGTTGCTATATGTGGAGACCTGTAATTGGCTGTCGAATTCTCACATTATTTCTAGATTATTATATTTAGCTGTTGGTCTCTCGAATTTTTTATTTCTGAATACTGTGAAACTAAACACTAGATCATTTTGTTTTCTAGGAGTAACGGCGGGTGGGTGCAGAAACTATCTGGAAACGTTCTGGAAGAATCCGCAGTACACCGTCACCTTGACAGACGTAGATGAAGGGGACAACGAAAATAAGTGTACCGTGAGTAGTACTAACTTATTTACAGATTTTATTACTTACGACTAGCGACTTTATCACGATAAACACATAACCTCCTTCTTTTCCAGTCGTGTAAAAAGTAGTCCGATAAAAAGCACTATTTCATAAGTAATTTCTAAGTTGAAGAAAAGATGATAAATAAAAAAAAATATGACCAGGCTTCTGAAACACTATTATAAAATGTTGATTCAAAAATACAGGTCTCGGCCTAGTTTAGGCACCAGTCTGCCACAAATAATAATATTATAATTATAATAATGTCATTTTGTTCATAAGTTTTTGTTTTTTATTTGTGGAAGAAAATAAATTATTCTTTATTATATTATTAACACGCTTTTATTAGGTCGACCTGTATGTAACTAACTATGTAATGGAATCTAAGATAACTAATTTAATCATCTTCCAAGGGTCGTAGCGTAATGAAAATTGGCAGCTCTATGTAGTTTTGATGACAATACAATAATATGGTACTGTCGAACTGATTTGATGATGGAGCCGGAAGATATGAACTGGAACTTCATGATGGGAAATCGTATCATAGCTGTTTTGGATTTCTTAGAAAATTCTTGTAATGAACTTTGACCACGATTAGGTTTCAAGGTCTGATGATGAAGCCGGAAGATAGCCACTGGCATTCTATGATGGAATATCGTATCATAGTCGTGTTTGCACTTGTGAGAAAGGCCACGTAATGGACATTGAACACGATCAAGTTTCAAGGTTATAACAAACCTAAAAAAATCCGTTATCGGTTTTCTTAACATTATTTTTGCTTTTACGTGCATTTATAAAAGCGTGTTTTTCTAGTGTTTTTAAACTATTAATTTATTATTATCCTAATTACCATTGTCTCCATTCCAGATCATCGTAGCACTTATGCAAAAGAACCGTCGCTCGCAGCGTCATCAGGGGCTGGAATGTCTCACCATCGGGTTCGCGGTGTACCGTCTCCCGGACTACGGCCACGTGCCCAAGCCTTTGGATGTTAACTTCTTCAAGTATAACGCTTCGGTTGGACGCAGCCAGGCGTTTATTAACTTGAGAGAAGTTAGCGCTAGGTATGTCATATTTTTTTTACGGGGCTCTAAGAACAGGGTGGGTTTTTAGACGGTAGAAGTGTGACACTCCCTTCCGCTCAACATAGAGTGGGAAGGAGTCACTTAATTTTACCATTGAAAAAAAATGTATGTTACATGTTTTTATGTGGAACCGTTGTATACCAGGTGACTTAATTTCCGTCTTGAAAAAAAATTTGGTATGATAGGTGAACGGAGTAGAAGCCTATGGCATAGAAAAAAAATCAAATAAATAGATACTACTCATTAACCGACTTCTAAAAAAGGAGGAGGTTCTCAATTCGGATGTTTGTATTTTTTTTTTATGTTTGTCCGCGTATAACTCCGTCGCTTGCCAACCGATTTAAAAAATATTATCTTTTTAGAAAGTGCATACTTCCCAAATGGTCCCATGAAAATTTTATCGAAATCGGACAAGCCGTTTCTGAAAAATCAACAAAAGTCTAAAAAAAATATTTACGTTGATGATCTTTTCGTTTACTCTGTACTCGTTTTTTGTTCGCGCATAACTCGTCATTTACGAACCGATTTGGAAAATTTGCTGACCCACTAAAAAGCACGAAAATAAAAACTTTTTTGCAAAAAATAAAACTGACTTCCATATCAAAACACTACAAAGCCAATTTTTTGCAAAAAAGTTTTTTTTGTGGTAAAATTTTAATAATCACTACATATCACTACATAGTATAAAACAAAGTCGCTTTCTCTGTCCCTGCACATGTATGTATGCCTAAATCTTTAAAACTACGCAACGGATTTTGATGCAGTTTTTTTTCAATAGGAGTGATTCAATAGGAAGGTTTTTAACTATATAACATGCATAATATAGTAGAGGAACAATGATGATTTTTGAGGTTTCTAATGTGATGTCGCAAATAAACACATTTTTTGCGCTTTCATTACAAAGACTGGCTGAACCCTACGAGATAGATCAAAATAATGTACTACAGTATTGTACACCTTAAAAAGGTTAACAAAAAAGTCCGCGATGGTATATGTCTATCTCTTATAGGTAACCCACAAGAACCATTTTTATCCTTTACTTTTTACGAGAAATACGAGCATATTTTATGAAGCAATTTTAAGCAATACATCATTAATCCTTATCCAATTAAATAACATAAATACATTGTGCATTTATTATAGATCAATATTGTCCTTTACAGCATATAATTTAAATGAATAGTTTCGAAGATATTACAGATTTAAAATGCAAGGACATAGCGGTTGCGGCGCGGTGCCGGCGAAATAGGGCGTCGCAGGCCGTGCTAGGAGTGATCCTAGACCAAAAAAGAGAGCATATAAAGTCGGTTCGCTCGCGAGACGCTTTTGCTCTCGGTAGGTTACACAGCATGCTGAATGCACACAGCAAACTCTCCCTAAAATGCAAACTACGCATTTTTACCACGTGCATACGTGCAATATTTTGACATACGCCTGTCCGGTGTTTACTCAATCCAGTTCGGCTCAGATCCATAGGATGCAAGTCATTCAAAACCGATTTCTCCGAAAGGCCACGGGCGCGCCCTGGTACTTGAGGAACGAGGATCTCCACTTGGACCTCAAAATCCCGACCATAAAGCAAGTGTTGAAACGCCATTCAGTGCGTTAAGCTTTGGTTTCCTAGGAAAGCGGTGCCGTCATATAGCGGCCGTAATATTACGGACGCAAAAAGGTGGCCGTCTTTACGGTGACAACATGTGGAAAGTTCCACGGCCGTTTTAATACAGTCTGCTTCATCGCTATCAATGAAACGTTCACGAAACCATCTGTCACCGACAAGACGGCCGTCATGCAAATGGCGGCACCGCTTTTTGACGTTACGGTGTCAGTTACCGCTCTCTAGGAAACCGCGCCATTTTGTTTACATAGACAACGTTCTAGTGACGTCATTCACCGCTGTATTACGGCCGCTATATTACGGCACCGCTATCCTAGGAAAACAAAGCTTTACTTCGCCTCTGCTAAAAACACACACAAACCCCCTGATTGTATCGGCCGCCCGATACACAGCCTCAAAAATTTCCCGGGTGGGTTTCGTTGTCTTCACGTGAGAACAGGCTTTTTCAGAGATGCTGCTAAAAGTTGGCAATGGAGAGTTAACACAAATTGATGGAAGGATTAAACTAGAAAACCTTTGTTTTTTGATAGACAACCTCCAAGAGTTGATCAAGAATGTCTATACCGACATTGATAACATAAGTTGTAAGGCTATATCTTGGTCATCTGGGTAGAAAGAGCAATTCTATTACCCACTAAAGAACAAGTATGATAAGGTAAATAACTTGATTCTTTCAAACATTGATGCACCGACGCAAATATACTACTCGGTTAATACTGTTCTGGATTTGGAAGAACTTTTGAAAAAAATCCTATAGTTTTTCTTAATTCTTTGAACCATCTGGACTCCCTCCTCATAAAATGGTGTTAAAAGTAGGTTGTCCTGTTATTTTATTAAGAAACCTGAATCCACCTAAATTTTGCAATGGCACGCCTTTGCTGGTAAAATCACTAAAACTTTCATAATAGAGTGCACAATACTCATCGGATGTGGTACCTTAGAAGATGTATTGATTCCCCGAATTCCTCTGATACCATCGGATTTACCGTTCCAGTATAAACGTCTACAATTTCCGTTAAAGATATCTTTTGCAATGACCATTAACAAATCCCAGGGTCAAATATTCAACGTTGCAGGCTTAGATTTGAGCGTTGAATGATCCCATGGTGAATTATATGTCGCACCTTCAAGAGTAACTACTAAAGAGAACATGTATGTATTTTCGAATGACAAAAAGGCTGTCAACGTTGTATATAAAGACATTGTATAGTATTTGTTTTATTATTAACATTGCACCCGTGCGAAGCCGGGGCGGGTCGCTAGTAGAACAATAAAAACACAAATCCACAAAAAGTAGAAAAATCGACAAAAAAAACATCACTACAAAATACGCAGATTCCTTAATTAATTTGTACCGCTATCCCATTCCTTGAAGCCGGCCGTTAGGTACAGTAGTACCCAACTGATAAGGCGCGTCGTGAAACTTCGTTCGCGCAGAAAGTAAAGTAAGGCCCCGAAGATTAACGAAAGAACGCTTAAGACTTACAATCAACCGTTGGTCACTTCTATAAGGTTCATAATACACTGCAGCTGTTAAAGCCGACCGATAGGTACAGCATACTCGCCGTATGCTGGAATGTCTTACAATCTGGTTTGCTGTGTAATGTCTACCGGACTACGGCCACGTGCCCAAGCCTTTGGATGTTAACTTCTTCAAGTATAAATAACGCTCCGGTTGGACGAGGCCAGGCTTTTATTAACTTGCGGGAAGTTAGCGCTAGGTATGTCATACTTATGGTTTTATGTTGGACCGTTTTATACAGGGCTATTTGTAAAATGCTTACGACGTCGTAGTACTGTATCACTAAAATAATTATATATATATATATATATATATCATAATAATTATAATTTATAAACATTAGTTAAGCACAGGTTAATTGTTTGCGGATAATGACTGACGACTATTTATTTTAAAAATGAGTTTTTCGTATGTGTATACAGGGCTATTGGTTAATTACTTACAACCTCTCAGGACTATGTTAGTAACATGATAAACAACAACGTTTGTTCTATGACTTTTTAGAAAACATAATACATTTACAACAAACAAACCTTCAAGATACCCTTTTGTATTATCAGTTTACCTACATTACTAGCGCTCTTCAGTTCAATTGAAATATTTTTTATTAATGAAAATCTGATGAACTAAAACACGATGAATTACTAATTTGTGGTAAATATATTGTTTTCTAAAAAGTCAGTGTATGTATTATGATTATACCATAATTTTCTAATTGGGGTGTTTAATGCCTTGATCACACGTACCGAGCAAACGGGCGAGACAGTGCTCTCGGCCGAGTACTCGGTAGGTATAAACATGGCGCCGGCCATCGGCCGAATGAAGCGGCGAGACAGTAGCTCGGCTCCCGTTCTACATACCGTTGCCTTAGAGTGAAAACCTCGGGAGTACATTTTTGTCCAAATTTGCGTTTCCAGAAAGCAATCTTAGCAACGCACATCCTGATCTCACTAATATGTTCACCCGATACTCGAAACGCTATCTATGAAAGTTAGTGAGAACCTCGTAAACACTCGCATCGCATCGTCAGTTTAGCGTAATCAGACCATGGATCATGCATTTCTGAACTGTTCGATATCACGTATAATATTTTTCATATCTATACTAATATTATAAAGCTGAAGAGTTTGTTTGTTTGTTTGCTTGAACGCGCTAATCTCAGGAACTACGGTTCTGATTTGAAAAATTCTTTCAGTGTTAGATAGCCCATTTATCGAGGAAGGCTATAGGCTATAATAATATATCATCACGCTAAGACCAATAGGAGCGGAGCACTAATGAAGAATGTTTCAAAATCGGGGGATTCTTTTTCCACGGGAACGAAGTCGCGGGCGGAAGCTAGTTATACATAATATCGAACAGTTCTGGATATAAAAACGGGTTAAATTTACATATAAATTAATTAAAAAAAAAAAAACATAAAAGAAACCGTACGTACAAAAATTTTATAGCACGCAGATTTTTCTTCCTCCCGAAAAGTTACTCCTTTTTCACTTACGAGGTTTTCACTCTAAGTCGTTGATACTAGGCTGAGTGTCCACCCTCCCGCTTCCCCGCACTGTCTCTCTCGCTCACTCGGCAGGTCTGAACGTGCACTGTCTCCGTGTCTCCCCACTCGGCCGACATGATTGTTGTCACTTCGCTTCGATCAAATCTTTTTACGATCCATCGTGTCCGAATTGTAGTCTCATTAGAACTGAACTGACTGTACTAATTTCAAATGATGTGCATAGCTACTCGCTTATATTACTGTCTCTGCCGAGAAACATTTTTCTGTCTCGCCCGTTTGCTCGGTACGTGTGATCAAGGCATAAGGGTGTGCGTTAATTACAATACATGTTGTATTGTCTGTCCGGCCATAACTCTGTGGCTTATGAACCGACTGGCTTTTGCCCGTGACTTCGTTCGTGTGGGAAGGTTTTACCGCTTAAATCCCGATCCCGTGAGAATTCCGGGATAAAAAGTAGCCTTATATTCCTTACGTAGTTTCTTTCAGATCCGTTCAGTATTTTTTTGCGTGAAAGAGTTACAAATATGCATACATCATCATACATAATGTATATTCATCCTCACAAACTTTCGCATTTATAATATTAGTAAATATTAACGTACTTTTTCCAGGTTTAAGTTGGAGCCGGGCAGTTACGTGATCGTGCCGTCGACGTTTGAACCTGACGAGGAAGGAGAGTTCTTACTGCGTGTCTTCTCAGAGAAGAGCAATAATATGACGTGAGTATATCACCTGTGTATCTATTACAAGCGAATCTTCACCAAGTTTTTGTAAACAGAATGGTATCGGACATTACTTTGTGGAAATCTGGTCAGCAAAATTTTACTTTTGTATGCCACAGCTATAAAAAAGTTAATTTAAAAAATAACTAAGCATAGCATACAACATATCTTCGAAGAAACCATAATTATACATGTCTCAGGTTTTATTGAAAAAAAAAATTGTAAAGTTCTGCTCACTCTATAAGATTTCTCATGGATGAAATATTTATGTTTTGAATGTTGATACTGTTTTCCATAGCGTAGTTCAAACTTCTATATTTCAGTGACGGAAAACCATATAGACTTGATTGAAAAGTACAATTCTGAGAGCAGGTCATTAATTTTACAACATAATTATTTCAAAAAGGTTACAAAAATAGTTCACTCTGTACCAAGTCATGAATTATGCAAAAGAGATGAAATTTTATGACTTTACCATCAGATTACTTAAAACCTGACAGATATAATTATAGATTCGTACTTTGGTAATATACGCTATGCATAGTTCTTTATGAAATCACCAATGTTTTGCTGTGGCAAAATTTCTGTTGGCCAATGTTATCTAGTGTTAATTCTGCAAAAACCAGATGTTGGTTGCAATAAAAATACCACATACAAACAACACCACATTTGACACGTGTTTCAACTCTCCACTGAGCATCCTCAGGAGATGTTCACTCGTGGACTGCTGTGCCGCGAATTTTTTTAACACAATTATGCCTAGATATTTTACTCTAGTAGTCCCACACTAAAATATTCCCTATATTATGGGTAATAGTGCTTTAAATTGCCTGCAGCAGGTGAGAAGTCACGAACGAATTCACTGATACGTGTGTATGGGACCGTTCAAGTATTACGTAAGCACTATAGGGGGGCGTGGGGGTCTTTGCTTTGCTTATGACATGGGGGGTGGGGGGATCTAGATGGTGATTACGTCAGCAGTAATTATTTAATTTTTTACACATATAGCAACACACATTGTCTATGCTTCAAAATGAAATGCATTTTCGGGGATTCCTACAAATAATGAATTGTTAAATTCCGTGTCAGTAAAGTTTATTTAAATGAATATTATGTACGTTACAGACTTCTTTCCAAACCTATTCTTTATTTCTAGATTTATAACTGCTGTTCGTGAATCAATAAATTGTATGTACCAATATTTACGTAAGTTTGAAGGGGAGGGGTAGGAACTTTGCTTACTTTTGCGGACGAGGGGGAGGGGTGGGTTAAAAATTGCAAAAAATGTGCTTACCTAATACTTGAACGGCCCCTATACACTGTTCCTTTATTACCTATCTAAGGTTGATAAAATATCAGTTTATACAAAATTATAATATTACAGTAGTATTCAACTGATATGGCTTACCGATATACCTGCACAGAACATAAATTTTCGTACCGCGCTTCGTTTCCTTTACCGCTATTGTATGATAGCGCGACGCGTGACGCGTGAGTGAGACGGAACTAACAGCTGCAGTGTATTATGAACCTTATAGTAGTGAACTAAGGTTGATTGTAAGTTAAGCGGTCTTTCATTAATCTTCGGGGCAATACTTTATTTTCTGTGCGAACG
Organism: Tholera decimalis; assembly: GCA_943138885.2. Lineage (NCBI taxonomy): Eukaryota > Metazoa > Arthropoda > Insecta > Lepidoptera > Noctuidae > Tholera > Tholera decimalis. The sequence continues at coordinate 9,868,723 of OW964571.2, forward strand.
AAGATTCACGACGCGCCTTATCAGTTGGGTACCACTGTACCAGGTCTGAACCTGGTAATACTCATCGCAAGCAGGTTTATCAAGAATTTCTTGAAACTATTTTGCCATCTTCTTACTTTTTTGAGAACCCGTTTCCCCCTATCCTTAAAATTATTTCTCATTGTCCATTGTTTTAATGTTTAATTCGTACCCGAACCTTCAGTAATTCTATATCGCGTTTTCGATAGAACCCCACACCATAGAGTTCACTAACTCTTGTTAAAATTTTAGTGCCAAACTGTATAATGACTCAAATCTTTTGTTTTGCAGAGAAAACGACGAGGAAATTGGTATGGGAGATGTTGATGATCGCGTAAGTTAAAAGTTACACAATAAAATATTAATATGTATATTTACGAATTCTAATCAGAGTAAGCAATATAACCTGAGGCGTAATTACACTTGGGCAAAGAAACGGGGTTGAGTTCAAATTACTCCTTGTGGCCATATTCATATAATGACCGGCGTAATTAATGAATCAAATATCAATATAGGATTCCGGCTATACGCTTTTGGGCACCCATATGCAGACTATCGAATTAATGTAATAGTGGGTTTGTTAAAACAACCCATCCACAATGTCATAAGAGAGTTGAAAGTATCCGCTTAATTAAGGCCCGATTTTTAATCCGTCATAATTTATATTTGAGTAATACTATAGCAGTCTGATAGCTTTTGTTAAAGAAAGTGTAGAAAAGTCCATACCTATTTATTCTTAGTACGTAATACTTATTATTATTATTTTGCTGCGCACACGCATATAGATACAAAAAGAAAAGACGGGAAAGCCTAGGTACAAAGGTGGCTTAACTCCGAATTAGTATCTCTAAGAGCAAAACTCAGGGCCTTAGAGTTATTTACGAATGAATGTAATTGATAAATGAATTAATAAACAAAAACCACATAATATTGAAATCTTAACCTACATACACCTCATGGTTGACTAGTAGAGAATGCCTAACGCGTTAAGTCCGCCATTTTTACCTTTTTGTGTTGCATAAAGTTTTAATAAATTTAATAGATTTTACAAACTTATAATAATTTCCCTGAATACTTCCAAAGGGCTATCCCACTCAGTAAAACCAAATCACTTCAGCGCTTAATCCTATATATCATTCAGTACTCAATATGCCTAACACGGCTTCCCCACTTATATGAAGAACGTGAAGAACTATTGTGTATCTGTTGTACAATTTGTAAAATACCATATTTATGGCAAAAAAATGAATCTATTTATCTATCTCAGGTTAAAGAAATAGAACCGAACCCAGCACCAGCTGATCCCGTACGCGACTTCTTCAACCGCTTAGCTGGAGATGACGGCGAGGTAGATTGGCAAGAACTTAAGGAGATTCTCGACTACGCTATGAGAGAGGGTACGTAGCTCATATTATATTTTTATACCGGTTGACCCAATTCTGACCTCGATCTAACCTGATGGTAAGCAATAGATGAGGTCTACGATGGAACGAGTGAACCCAGAAAATGCCTGTTCACTTGCTTTTAAAGGCTGATTGGTAGTTGTAGGGAACATTGTACACTACATAACGAAATATTAACAACCCGTTGAAGTATTACGTAAGCACATTTTTTGCAATTTTTAACCCACCCCTCCCCCTCGTCAGCAAAAGTAAGCAAAGCTCTTACCCCTCCCCACCATGCTTACGTAAACATTGGTACAATTGATTGATTCATGAGCAGCAGTTATAAATCTAGAAATAAGGAATAGGTTTGGAAAGAAGTCTGTAACGCACATAATATTCATTTAAATAAACTTTACTGACACGGAATTCAACGATTCATTATTTTGTAGGAATCCCCGAAAATGCATTTCATTCTGAAGCATAGACAAAAAAAAAATATGTGTAAAAAATTAAATAATTACTGCTGACGTAATCACCATCTAGATCCCCCCACCCCCCATGTCATCAAAAATAAGCAAAGCAAAGAACCCCTACGCCCCCCTATAGTGCTTACGTAATACTTGAACGGTTCCTTATACACGAATGGCAATCATTTAAGCGTCAATACGGACTTGTGAAACTTGTGATCGAAAGGTCGCAATTTCAAAACCGAACCCACTCCAGAAACAAGCATATTTAACTTAATTGGAGGCGTTAACAAGATTGTTAGTAATCAATTCCACCCACATTGCTTGTTCTCTAAAAAAAATATTGGCCTTGTTCATTTCCGTTAACCGTGCTTTCAGCTTAGAAGTGGAATTTCCTGCCGCAGTCTTTGTTTTCTGATAGTTATAACAAGGAGGTCTTTAAATCAAGAGTGAATGGGTTACTTCTAGATAAGCATGCTTCATCTTCGACGACATCATCGCTTACCATCACGTAAGATGGTTATCAAAACATGTCGAAAAAGGTTAGGCGAGAAATATCCCACGGTATTGATCGGAAGGTTCTGCTAAATCCCAAAATCACTACAAGTGGACGACGAAATGAATTTGGCAACGTTTTTTAAACAATTAGCATTTTTTTCTTAGAACAGTCTTAAAGTCAGAAGTTTTGTAGCTCAAAAATGTTGCCTTGGTGTGATTTTAGTAAAAAAATATGTTGTTTGGTAGTTCTTCAGTAAAAAAAGTGTTCTAAAATTATCTACGCTAGTTGACAGTTCAAAAGCGTCAGGTACTTGTCAAAACGCTTATATTAATATGTAGTTAAACCGACGCAAAAAGGTTTTATTCCAACTTTAAACAAACTCTTACATAGTGTCAGCAAGTAAGAACTAAACATAGAGATATAAGACTAGAGTGCAGAAGTGCTACACTAGCCTGTAAGTGGGAACGATAGAGGTGAAGAGAGAGATAGACGCCGACTATTCATCCATCTCTCTCTTGCAGAGCGTTGTGATTGGCCCTACTGAGTATGATGAATATGTCACACTGCTCATTATCCAATCACAGTACTCTGCAAGAGAGAGATGGATGAATAGTCGGCGTCTGTCTCTCTCTTTGCCTCTATCGTTATATTTAACCGTTTCTGCACTCTAGGCTTATACCTCTATGGAACTAAATATTCTGTGTAAGGAGTTCTCACTTAACCCTTCAACCTCAGTCATATTGTACGCGCAATCGGAGGTTTTATTGCTTTTTAAAGGATCTTATTGCTATGTTTTTTATTTCTATATTTATCGTTGTTGAAAACAGCCTGTGTACCAGTGTTTGGAACGTAATAGGCTGAATTATTATTATCTTGCTTGTTAATGCAATTCGGATTACAATTTTTCAACTTTTTTTTCCGTTTTTACGCGTAGGAACCTACGTTTGGCTATACAATGTAGATTAGATAGATAAATATACTCTTAATTGTACTCGATAACAGAAACAAATAGATAAGGACTTGACAACCAAAAAGGGTGATAATAACAATAGGCGGTCAATAACGCTTAGTTTATAATAATCTTTGAGTTTTTGGTTCTCCTTATAATAATAATGAAATGTTCAATGTTGCATTTGCAAAGTACAGGGCATCTTGCCTAAGTGGGACCAACCCAAGTCGTGTGCCGTGGGTTTTTCTGACAAGCCTCAAACCCTTACTTAGAGTTCCCTACTCTAAGTAATCAGAGTTTGAGGGTTTGAAGCGAGGAAAGAAATTACTCTCGATTTAATTCGATTGATATAAATATTATATTAATTTGTTTGATTAACACAGCTCACATCAAATACTAAAATTTCAAATGTGTTAATCCAATCTTAATAATACATCCTAGAAAACGCTTTGAGTGAACCTAATTTGTATAGGGAGGCCTCTTTTTTATTATTTTTTTATTATGAAATTGTTGTTATAACCAAGGAATCATTTATTTTATTATTTATATTTTATAAGCCTTGTTAATTTCTCTGTTTTTGTATTATTTCCTTGATTATAGTGACACTATTTTTAAAGTCAATTTATATCTCATGTAACTTTTTTATTAAATAATATTTTAAATGAAAATGTTGTAAAACTGATCTTTTATATAATTTGCTATGAAATATGAATTGACACCATACTAGGCAGGCCGGATACAATTATTTATCTATAATTTTATCATATACTATTCTAAAATGCCCATTTTTGAGCTTCTCAATGTGATAACGCTTTGTGTCGAGTTAAACGCTGCTTTCGTTTCGTTACGCTTACCGTGCCAAGGTATAGTATATGTAAGTATTCATATTATAATTATATGTTTTGATTTAATTCTAGATTTTGTTTTATGAGAATTGTAGTTTTAGAATTACCAAAATTGATTTAATTTTTCTGCATATGTTTAATAATTTATCTTATGTGTGTATATTATTATTTTCTTGTAAAAAAAATCTGAAAAAGCTTTTTAAGTATTTGAGAGCTTGTGATGTTTTTTTTTTCTTACTATTGTTTTGCATTATTATCATAATGTATGTAAATAATACTGTATCTAACTGTCATAGGCAATAAAACATCACACGCCTTTTAGGTCATAGTCAGTTAACAATAGGGAATGTATCTAGTATCTTGTATAATTTTATAATGCCATCGAGGCTAAAAGTATGTCAATTTACCAATGTTTATACTCAAATTTTATGATGTGAGTTTGTCCATACAGCCATTTCAATTAAGACACCGTGATCCTCATTTGCTATTCAGTGTGTGCCAAGCCAACCATTATTCAAATTTCTTAAATATGAGTTGACATTTACCGCAAACTTTTTAAGCGTCAACCCCACCCATTACACGATTGCCATGAACACACTATTCTAGACACATATTTAGCTTAATTGGAGGGGCTAACAAGATTGCTAGTTCTCTTTGCTAAATCACTTAAAGTGCTGTATGGATAACCTCCAAAGACGTACCATCTATACAATTATACATGTCACAATCCATACATATGAATAGGACACATATCAACCCTACCCAACAGAGTTAGCCATGAGTCGCGGCGGCGCCTACGACGGTGGAGGCGGGGTCCACCCGCCCCCTCCGGGGGGCGGCCCCCTGGGCGGTGGCCCCCCGGGGGGCAACCAGCCCAACTGTCTGGAGCAACTGCTGTGCGCCCTCTGCACACCCATCTGCAAAGAAGTCGGCATTGACCTACAGCAGATGCAGACGCAGAACAATCAGGAGGCTGTTCATCTCACACAGCCGCAACCGCAGACAGGTATGGACTTGTGCACGGGGGAAATCAAAGGGAAAGGAGTCTGTGTTTCCCGATAGCTAGGGGTCTTTAAGTCAAGAGTGAATAGGTTACTTTAGGTAAGCGTGCTCCATCTTCGACCACATCATCACTTACTATCAGGTGAGATGGTGGTCAAACGCGAACCTATTATCAATAAAAAGGAGATGTATCATTTTCGGCCATGAAATGTACGTTCATCAAAAAAGAGGAAAAAGTCACACGAATTGAGAAAAAAATTTCTTCGTGAACTTAAGACTGATTTTTTGCGTACAAAAAGTTATAGTTTTTCGTTTATTGCCATATTATATTCAACATGGCGTGTCAAAGCTTGTATTTCCCTTTCATTAAAATAACTTAGATGTTAAATATGAAAGGTAAAAGTGTTCTTGTATTATTAAAAATTATTATTCTCATAAACATCTTTTTCGACTATATAAGAAAGTGTGTGTGTGTGTGTGTGTATTACATCGTTAAAAATATTTATTTTACTCTTCTGAAGTGTACTTCTGAACGAATAATTCAAAATGTTGTTTTGACACGTGACACGTTAGTTAGATAGAATATACTTCATGGCACACCAAAATTTAAACACCTATTTAACAATATTACTTATTTAGTTAGTGATCCGTGCATTAGTGTCAGTTTATAACCTCTCATGGCTGTCACCTCACACTGTCACAATTTTTATTAATATGTAATAAATTGGTTATTAAGGAAAAAATATTACTTTATTCTATTCAGGAGTTAGTTTCCCAGCTTTCCTGAAAGGTACATGTTATGGCCGGAGTCCCATACAAAAATGGAACATCTCCTTTATTGCATTGGTTTAGCCAAAGACTAAACTCTAGCGAGATATACAGACTGAATGACGGTTTTCTGAAATTACGATCACCAAGTGGTAGCACTAAGACGACAGGCTTAGGCATCTGTCGAATAGGTCTTATTTGACAAATATATATATATCTGTCAAATTGACGTCAATGTCAAGTTTACTTCAAAGTTTTTTCTCAAAAAACAAGAGCTCTAGTCACAGTGGAGCAAACTTGTGATTTGAATTTAACTGAAAGCGCTCATTGAGATAACTATGGGAAATAATAATAATAAAATGTTTATTAAAAATCATAAGGATGAATTGGGGTTATAATTTTAGGGTCCTCAAAGATTCATTCTACTTTTACGAAAATTCTATAAAAATGGGTCGTGATATGCCAAATCCGTCATGGTTCTAATGAGACCGATATAACTATTAGCACATCATTTTTCACAACGCAATCTCAACACAATAGTTATGTCTGACTGTGTTTTATTTTTCAATAGGATTTGGATATATTTGAATATTATCTAAGTTTTCAAAACTAATAGGTTATAAATACAGGCTTTTTGGAACTTAGTTTGCATATAACATTTATTAAAGAGAAAAATAGAAATATAAATAATTAAATTCAAAAAGAGATTTTTATATTTTGAACTGACTAAAAGAATACAAATCAACACCTAGACGATGCAATTTACTAATGCCTTGTAAGATTTCTTTCAGGTGGGCAACGACAGCGATGCATGCAACGCTTTATTTTACATGATATCACGTTTTATCGAAATGGAGGGCACAATTTAAAATGTCTGTTTTTGTTATTATTTTTATATAAATATATTTCTCCCCTTTTTTTGTTTTTATGTTTTTTTTTCAGGTTACCAGGACACAAACTATTTTTATTATTTTTGTTCTGTCAATTGTCTATGTCAAACATGAAATGCGGAATATTGTATTGTCTTTGGATCTATAAGCAATATTTTGCATTTACGCTTAACGCCACTAACATTAAAAAAGTAGAAATTTTCAAAAATATACGTTTTTGGAAATTTGTACGTTTTTTCGCTTGTACGCATGTTATTGTTACATTGAAAGTCAACGAAAATGGGCATTTTAAATTTATCGTTTTAGTTTATTTAGTTTAATGTCATCGTAGGTAGTTAAGTCACCTCCATTTCCATAAAATTATTGTTAAGTATTTTATTTTAAGACGTAGATATTGAATTTGTTTGTTTTGGAACATATTTTTGTGATACTTATCTCTAGCGCCATAGACGTCTTTATTTTTTAGTAAAATAACTTAAAGGAGATGATATAGGACTTTTTTCCGGTGGGAATTTCATCAAATGACTCCTTCCACTATAGGTGGAGCGGAAGGGAGTGTCAGACTTCTACTGACTGAAAACCCACCCTGTTCCTTTAGTTTTATTATGGTCCGGGACCGCGGTATCTCATTAGAACATTCCCTTAACCCCTGCATGCTATGGCTCTATCGGACACCGATAATGTAGGGCTGTCAGTGTACGAACATCATAAATAATATTAACTAAACATAGTATCTACATACAATACCATAACAATATAAATATTAATAAAAATCTAATATACAGGGTGTCCCGTTTACAGTGGTCCAAAGATTTTTTTCAGCTTGAGAGCATCATAAGTGATCATTTAAAACATACTTTAGTTAAGAGAAAACTTATGGTTTAAAAATTATGTATTTTTTTTAAATTACCCGAAAAATATACAGGGTGTCCCGTTTACAGTGGTCCAAAGATTTTTTCAGCTTGAGAGCATCATAAGTGATCATTTAAAACATACTTTAGTTAAGCGAAAACTTATGGTTTAGAAATTATGTATTTTTTTAAATTACCCGAAATTTCAATATGTTTTACACAAAACCACTCTGTTATGAAAAGTACTGGACTGAATCGAATGAAATTTGGTATAAGCATAGAGCAATAATCTACCTATCGCGCTATAGGCTCATCTAGTGTAAATAACTAGACTAGATTATTTAAAAAAAATCATAATTTCGAAACCATAAGTTTTCGCTTAACTAAAGTGTGTTTTAAATGATCACTTATGATGCTCTCAAGCTGAAAAAAATCTTTAGACCACTGTAAACGGGCCACCCTGTATAACTGAGAAAGGGGAAATAATTATAGTAATAAGTAATGCTTCTCCACCATTACTGTAAGAAATAATCAGTTCGAATTGATTACACCATACAAATAGAATATAGATTATTAAGGCCACAACATATCATATACACAATATCCCCTAAACAATTTAACGAATTTTTATTCATCTTTTGTTCATCAAAATACATGTCGGAAATAAAGAAAAGAGCCTCTTTCTAACTGTTTACCTCTTTCCGAGTTGTAAATCTTCATTTATGTCCTCCGCCCTGGGCTGGGCAAAGGGGTCTATCAGACTCGTACTGACTAAAACCACCTCGTGTTCCGAGGGCTGCAGGAACACATAAGTAATACCTATAACTCTACCTTAACCTGAGTTCACCCACCAGAAACTACAAAAATTAAATAAAAAATTCGAGGTAACCCCCGACAACCTTGAAACACCTGAATAAACCTTGATAAATTGTAGCTACGAACCATATTGATCACGTCAGCGCATCATAATCGGTCCATTCGTTTAGGAACTGCGGTCTCACACAGACACGTCAAACTTACAACACCCCTCTTTTTGCATCGGGTATTAAAAATGAACTCAAATGTTCCATAACTTACAAACCCAATAGCACGTCTCACAGCTATTCTTCCCCCCAACATTCCCATTCTAATCTATTCAAAATGTTACAGAATTGAAAGGTCAGGGCTTCTCAAAGGACGTGTGCAGGAGTATGATCGCTATGCTCGACAAGGATGGCTCGGGAGGACTCGGCTTTGAGGAGTTCAAGGCTCTGTGGATCGATCTGAGGAACTGGAGGGTGAGTCATCTGACCGATCTTACTAATCTTACTTCCTAATATTATAAAGGTGAACGTAAGGATGGATGTATGGATGCTTTGTGTGTTGAAAAACTATTGAAAGGATCTGAATGAAATTAGGTAGTATAAGTAAATAGTTGACATTCTGGAATAACACATATAGGTACCTGGACTTTTAATTCGATGTAGTAAGGTGACATAAGCTAAAGTCACTTGCTAAAATAATGATACTCTATATAACCTAATAGTGATGGATTCAATCAATAGAATAATAAATGAGCAATTTTTATTCGTGAGAAATTTTAATAAATTAATAAAATGTATACTATATAATTTCTTTTTAAGTAGTAACTAGATTTTATTATAAACTAGCTTTTGCCCGCGACTTCGTCCGCGTGGAATAGTTACATTGGGCTAACGTTAAATTTAACCCCGATTTTGAAGCATTCTTCATTGGCGCTCCACTCCTATTGGCCTTAGCGTAATGATATATAGCCTATAGCCTTTCTCTATAAATTGACTATTTAATTAAAAAATATTTTTTTCAATTCGAACCAGTAGTTCCTGAGATTATCGCGTTCAAACAAACAAACAAACTCTTCAGCCTTATATTATTAGTATAGGTAGCTGTTGCCCGCGACTTCATCCACGTTTCCGTCGTTTTTCGTAAAAAAAAAGTAGCCTATGTCCTTCCTCACGGTTCAGTGATTTTGATGTAACAGACAGATTAACTTTCGTAATTTAGTAGGGAAATATAATATGTCAATCTATAATACTGTTGAAAAATATCGCAATACCGAACCGCACAATATTATTGTTAATAGCTGTGCCCGCGACTCCGTCAGCGTGTAACTCCTTGTGTGTTATTAAGTTAATGTATCGGTAATATTGTTTAGATCACGTTCACATGAGGCTTAAGTACGTATAGAACGAAAATACTTCAGCGCAAAGCTTCCGGGTAAACTATGTTGAAAGTTGACCCGTCCGGCACGTGAACATAAAGATTTCTAGAACTGCTAACCCGGGAAAGAGCGACGTACAACTGACCATGCGAGAAACAACTGACACCGAGATCTACTCCAGCAACACGAAAAGTCTGCCCTTGAGCCTTATTAATTGTCATTGCATAACACACCGATACTGGGAATTGCGTTCTTTTGAATTAGAATAGAAAATTATTTGGTATTATGGGAATTCTGGTAATAAAGACGGTTTCTCCTGCACCGCAATCTGTTAAAATTTGAGCCTCGATTATATTTTGTTGCAACTGGGTTACTTTTAGCCGAGTTCCAATGCAAAGTTGTGGTGGTTTTAAAATTCGGAGCAGAATAATAATCAGAAAGCACGTGTTGTTGTGAGTCAACCATAAAAGATAGATATATGCTGTCGTGGGATATTTTTTATATAATTTTAAGGAGAACATTTCCGTCATACATGATTTCTGTGTAGCTTTAACCATTAACGTTTCACTCGCGACGGAAGCTTAAAAAATGGAGTAACTTCTCCCGTTTTCCCAACATTTCCCTTCACTGCTCTGCTCCTATTGATTGTAGCGTGATGAAAAGTATACTATAACCAGCTCAGGAGTATGAAAAATAATTGTACCAAGTTTCGTCAAAATCCGTCGAGTAGTTTTTGTTTCTATAACGGTTATACAGACAGACAGACAGACAAAAATTTTACTGATTGCATTTTTGGCATCAGTATCGATCCCTAATCACCCCCTGATAGTTATTTTGTAAATATATTTCATGTACAGAATTGACCTCTCTACAGATTTATTATAAGTATAGATAAATCATTTTTTATTAAAAATATTAATGTATAACCAGACATGATAAAAGCCACTCTTTTGCAAATTGTATCATGTGATGAAAATTTTAATAAATTGCGTGAGATTACTATTAAAAAGACTGCCCCCACACTTCTACGACTTAAACAATTTCGTAGTCGTCATTATCTGACAACTCAGAATTCCCACAACATAACACACACCATAGATTGTCTATACTAATATTATAAAGCGGAAGAGTTTGTTTGAACGCGACGACGAGTCGCAAGTCTATCGGTTTTCTATCGGTTACATTTCGGAGAGTGTGCGATGGAATTACACAATCCAATTCCGCCAAGCCCGTTCCATCATCGGACTACAAGACAAACGGCGATGCGCCATCGTTACATGGTGGACATCCCACCCATACGCACGAAACGTTTTGGGAATACTTTCATTGTGCGTACGGCTAAGGAGTGGAATTCCCTGCCGGAGTCTGTGTTTCCCGATAACTATAACCTAGGGATCTTTAAGTCAAGAGTGAATAGGTTACTTTTAGGTAAGCGTGCTCCATCTTCGACCACATCATCACTTACCATCAGGTGAGATGGTGGTCAAACGCGAACCTATTTTCTATTTAAAAAAAGTCTTCGAAAGCAGATACTGGGTGGATTTGGATGAGATTTTGTATGGAAGTAGCTTGAAGCTTGAGCGAAGCTTCGCGCAAATGCTCTTTTTTTTTTTGTTGAAAAGTACTAGCAGTGTGGGTAGAATTCACATTACTAGCAATCTATACTAAGCTATATATTCTTGTGTCTGGAGTGGATTCACAGCAATAGTGTAATGAGTGGTGTTCGAACCCGCGACTCCTCAATCACAAGTCTGACACCTTAACAATTGAGCTATTGACGCTTTTACTATTTATAAACGTTATATTATACTAGTACTCACGCGGGGCTTCGCTCCCGTGGATTCTATCACGGTAAAAACAGAACTCACCTTTTTTGCAGTCGCGTAAAAAGTAGCCTAAAACCTTCCTCAAGCTTCAAGCTACTTCCATACCAAATTGCATCCAAATCCACCCAGTACTTTCGAAGATTAGCGCGTTCAATCAAACAAACAAACAAACTTTTCCGCTTTATAATATTGGTATAGATTATTATAAGCCTGTTTGTTTCCACAGGCCGTGTTCCGGCTATACGACACAGAAGGGCGCGGCGCTATTCCCGCGCACCACCTTCGTGACGCCCTGCACTCCGCTGGATACACGGTCAACGCTCACGTGCTTAACGTTCTAGCTCACAGGTAAACTACAACACACCTTTTGTTATACAGTATGTTTACTAACAGAGGGCGTTCCCGTTAACCCGCAATAGTATAGCATCCATACATGCTAAAAAATATTACCATTCGAAAACAAAACGTTTTCTTTTTTAATATTAAAATATTCACTAAAAATGTTAAATTGATACGTAAAAGAAACACTCTGTACACGCGTACTTGAAGGACGGCAATGTCGCAATTTATTTGTTTCTTTTAATGTGTTTCTTTTACGTATCAATTTAACATTTTTAGTGAATATTGTAATATTAAAAAAAAACATTTTGTTTTAGAATGGTAATATTTTTTTAGCATGTATGGATGCTGTACTGTTGCGGGTTAACGGGAACGCCCTCTGTTAGTTAACATACTGTATGATGATAAAATGATTTATCAAAACTTTATTTGGTATCCGTCAATGCTGTCTTAAGTTGCATAATTTATGTATTTATTTATTAATATTTTATGCAACACAAATGGTACAAAGGCGGACTCGATGCATTACTTAGGTAATCTCTACCGATTAACCGTGGATGGTGAATAGATATCATAGCAGGTGCATAAAAAAATAATAAGATAATATATTTAATGTAAAATGTTTATTATATGTATGTTTAAAAGTCTAAGTTTGCCCACAATAATGTAAATCAACCTTGAATAGTATATCAAAGAGTCTTCCTGACCTATTTCGGTCATGGCGGCTATTCTCAGCGGATGAAGTTCCTCCATGACACACATGCCAAGTTTCTGAGGTCATCGGAAAACTTTAGGCTAGAGGTACCGAGTTACTCCACCAATTTCTTTGGTAAGTCGTTCGGAGCTCAAGCAGTACGACTGTGGAATACTTTTCCTTGTCAGTAAGACAAGCACAACGCCATCTTTCAAAAACATGGTAAAAGATCTCTATCTCTGTCTTTAATTTGTTACTATTTTTTTATACAACGTGTAACGGAAACTCCATATCTATCCAAAAGGACTGAAGACAACATCTGGTATGGAGTCTCTATGCAAAGTTTCAGCTCAAAATAAGTGACTCACAGAATTGACCCCAAATTATTGGTTTCATATGTTTCTTGAATACCAGTAATAACAAACGTGTCACAGCACTATGAGGGTCATCACTTTTCACGTCACTTGCCAATAAAACGATAATTCTCTTAGTTCTTCTTAATTTGAAAAATTCGGCCTCTGGTATTAAGGACGCATTTACATTTATCACTCGCTCAATTTTAGGTATCCTAGTAGCAACACAACAACATTGCGCGCACACACACTTACAAACCATTGTTCGCCCGATTTTATACATTACTTAACTAATCTTGATACTTGAAGGTAATATTATATTTTTTTTAATATTGTTTGACCAGTTGTATCTTATTGTTTACAAAGGGTTACATGCTTATTGATTAGATGTTAGTTTCAATTTTGTATTAATGTTGTTGACGCCCGATTATGATTATATAGGAGTACTAGGGGACTTTGGAAATAAAATACTCATATGTGATGAAAAAATTAATAATAAATAAAGAAAAGTTTCGTCATGCCTGTCTGTCTGTTGTCCATTTTCAACCGACGAAAAAAACGGAGGAGGTTATCAATTCGACGCGTATATTTTTTTTATATTTGATTACCGATTACTCTAAGACGGCTGAACCGATTTGGATAATTGTTTTTTTGTTTGAAAGGTTATACTTCGAAGTTGGTCCCATTGTCACCAAGTGAGGAGCTGATAATAGGATCTTGGAGTAATCGAGGGATCGCTTCAAATATTATAGGCACACCTACAGTGATTTGAGTATTTTTTATAGTAACTTGTGTAGTTGCATTCGAAAAGCACCATTTGTGAAGTGGATCTGATGATGAAGACCACAGATGGCCACTGGAACTACTCAATATATAAGTAGGAATAAGAAGTATTTCATGGGTTCCGCTTCGATTACTTGAATGTGGTTATTAAGCACAATATGCTCGTCACAATGCATATGATGAAGTGAAGCTGATGGTGAAGTACCAGGAGAATTCCTCAACAATTAACGGCCCAGCATTGGGAAAAGCAATATTTTGTCTACTTTCTAACTAATTTCAGAAGTCGGACACCGCCTACTGAAATTAAAGTTATTTTTCACTTCGCAGTGTTTTTTGGAAGTCGGTTTAATTTTTTTTTGGTAAAAAGTTAAAAAGTTTTTATATTCCGAAACTATTAGGACTATACATGTGAAACTTGGTAGGTAGATGTATTCTGTGAAACGCTTTCCAATCTTAAGAAAAAAATTGAAAATTTATTAAAAAAATATAAAAAAAATATTAACTGACTCTGAAAATATATTTTTTTCACACCATTTTTCAAAGTCGCCCCCTTGCCCCCCTTCTCACCCCCTTTAGGCGGATCTCGGAAATTAAGAGACTTGGAATTTTTTTTTTTCAGATTCATTTAGAGGGGCAATGCTTTAGTCGAAATAATTGTGCAACCACCACCATCACCCCCCCCCCCCATTTTTTATTTTTTTTTTATTTTTCACAAGCACGCGAGGTGCTTGCACCTCGCGCAACACGCAAATACTAACTCTCAAACCTACGGGAAAAGTGCCAAACCTCCCCTTTTCACCCCCTTCTCCCCCCTCCCTATCGTATCTCGGAAACTACGAGACCCGTATTTTTTTTTGTTTACGGGTTCGTATAGAGGAGGCTCGGTAAAGTAAAAACCATTTTTCAAAGTCGCCCCCCTTGCCCCCCTTCTCACCCCCTTTAGGCGGATCTCGGAAATTAAGAGACTTGGAACATTTTTTTTTTCACATTCATTTAGAGGGGCAATGCTTTAGTCCAAATAATTGTGCTAACCCTCCCCCATCACCCCCCCCCCCCCATTTTTTTTTAGATTCACACCACAAGCACGCGAGGTGCTTGCACCTCGCGCAACACGCAAATACTAGTTTATTGTATATAAGTGAATAGTACACCATGGACTACCCGCGTATTGATTTTCTCCTGCTGTGTCAAATCCATCCAAAGGTTGTCTGTAAAAGATCGCTTTTAGCGATAAGACCGCCCATTGTATCACCCTTTGTAGTTTTTAAGTCCTCATTTAATTCTGTTATGGTATACAATAAAGAGTATATCTATCAATCTCAGCGGAGATTAGCCATCTGCGCAGGAGAGACGACCGGAGAGAGATCAAGCACAGGATCAATGGATTGACGTGCTTAATTATACAGTATGTTAACTAACAGAGAGCGTTCCCGTTAACTCGCAATAATATAGCATCCATACATGCTAAAAAATATTACCATTCGAAAACAAAATGTTTTCATTTTTTTTATGTTTAAATATTCACTAAAAATGTTAAATTGATGCGTAAAAGAAACACTCTGTACATGTGTACTTGAAGGACGGCAACGTCGCAATCTATTTATGAATGCGTACGCGTGTACAGAGTGTTTCTTTTACGTATCAATTTGACATTTTTAGTGAATATTTTAATATTAAAAAAAATAAAAACATTTTGTTTTCGAATGGTAATATTTTTTTAGCATGTATGAACGCTATACTATTGCGGGTTAACGGGAACGCCCTCTGTTAGTTAACATACTGTATTATTAAGGGTACCCATCCGCGAGCCGACCCACTCAAACGCTACTTTACCTTTAAGATCATTCCAATCATCTTTTATTATTCATCCAATTATTTATCCATACTAGCTCCTCTATGCTTGTATGAATCGTACATTTCTATAAAAGATACCACCTATGTATTCTAAATTAAAATTGATTTGTTTTCACAGATACGGCTCTTCAGACGGATACATCCAGTTTGATGACTTCATTATGTGCTCTGTGCGACTCAAGACCATGATCGGTGAGTTTTATAACATAACACAACATATAACTTAAATATATTAGTAACGGTATATAAGTATGTAGCTAGTTTAATCATGACAATGAATTAGTTAGATGTGAATGTGTCTACTTAGTAATGTTATTCAGGTGACTGCTAGTTTGAGTAGTACTAATACTAGTTTAAAAAGTACTAATATTAGTTTGAAATGTACTAATATTAGTTTGAGAAGTACTAATACTAGTTTGTGTCTTCTAGTTTGAGAATTGAGCAATATCTATAGTACAGCACTTTGAGATAATGATATTCGATATGAAGGCAGTGATTGAATATTTAACCGACTTCTAAACAGGAAGAGGTTCTCGATTTGATGAATGATTTTTTTTTCTAAATAGCGGTTTGAGCTTTCTAAAACTAAGATTAATTGATTGGATTCTGCTTAGATTTGTGGCTGCTGCATAATATTTTAAAAGCTGTCGTATTTACTGATATTAATATGCCTATATATGCAATAATTAGCATCAGAAGTAAGGTACCCTAGTAATTTGCAAGTTATTGTAATGTGTGTTTATCTAATTTTACTATTTTCTTCATAATCAATGTGATTACGATTCTGCGACGCACATTTAATAACATTTCCTCATAGATCTAGTAGGTATTGATTATGCAAAAATTATACAGAATGGAATCAGGAACCAAAATAATGCTATAGAAAAATATCTATGTTTTAGAATTTGACTTTTAAAGACCTATCTGTAGACACCCCACACGTAAGGGCTTGATGATTTTTTTTTATTTATATGGAATTAATTTATGGGGAAGTTCCTTTCGTTTTATTTTTGTACAGAAATCGTTAAGCGGTTCACACATCTATCTACCAAATTTCAACTGTGTAGTCCTAATAGTTTCGGAACAAAATGGCTGTGACAGACAGACATGATGAATCTAAAAGGGTTCTGTTTTAGCCATTCACCTACGTAACCCTAAAAACTACTGGTTTTGACGGAATTAGATGTCACTAGATATTTTCATGTAGTATTATTTATGCCACAATTGTACAGTCATCATCAGAAATGTATGGGTATACTATATTGTATGTACTATAACAAAAGTTATATAACAGCAAACAACGAGCCCCTTGAAAATCTGGAGCGTGAGCTGCAATGGAACAAGTGAGCGGCGCCGACTACGTCACGACCACGTAATAATGTTTACAGGAATTGTCACCGTACCGCTGTCACACTGTACCATGGGCTGTGGCAGAAACATTGCCTCAAAAGTCAATAGGTCAAAACGATAGAAGACAAACACTAAAAATTAAAAAAAAATGTCAAATATATTTTTTTTTATTTTGAGCCTTGTGATCAGGAAGTGTGTTTGAACCCATCCCATTATTGCTGTGAAGCCACTCCAGATACAAGCATATTTAGCTTAGTTGGAGGTGTCTATAATGCCAGTAATGTGAATTCTACCAACATTGCATTAGTTCTCTCTTAAAAAAAAACTAACAAAAATTATAATATTTAAAAAAAATTGTATAATTGTAAAAATAAAAAGATAAATAAATATAAAAGTTCACTCGGAAAAAAGAACGGGGAAAATCTCAAATATAAGTTACTTGTTTCTTTTTTTTTTGGCACATCGTGAAGGGAACATATAAAAAAGGAAGTTTTCATTTATAACACATATGCAAGATATGTATAACCGTCTAAGTAATTAGTTTAGAACCTTTTCTAAAGATTTCATCGGAATTGCGAGAGCAGGTTTAAGTTGAGTCTTAAGAGAGTAAAGAACCACTCTCTGTTCCAACTATTTAGATTTATTTACTCTTGCCTAAGCTTAAAAAATTTCACTAAAATAGTTTCGTCCATTTCAAAGAATTAGGACTTGCCAGTTTTATGAAATACCATTAGGGTCAAACACTCTAAAACAAGTGTTTAAAATAGTTCAGATAATCTTAATAAAAACGATTAAATTATTATCAATCTCGAGTCTTGTCTTCATAACTTTTTGACCTTTTTAATTTTACTGAATTTTGCAAACGTAAATGTTTCCCACACAGCCTTTGACCATGTTATTATTGTTTGCGATAGTACAGAATATAAATATAACAAAACTATTTTAATTCACATTTGTAAATAAACTTACTTTGAATATTAAATGATACACAAAACTATTCGCAGACAGTAACCCTCTCCACCTCTTCTGGACATTTTACAAGTATCTAATAAGATTTAAAGTTTTCAGATCCATATTAAAAATACCATTTTCCAAAAAAATATACCATGTAAAATGTCCCACTGCACTAAAACGCTTACTAACGGTTAACTTTCGCGCCAAAACCCACGCAAACATTAATATAAACAATTTGTTTTACAGATACTTTCAAGGGGAGGTCATCGGGCGGTGAATACGCTACTTTCTCCCTCGAAGAATGGCTCAATCGCACAGTCTACTCATAAACGTCAAGCCTAAACATGCCTTATTGTTATGTAGCTAAGGCCTATTTACGCAAAATGTACATTGTAAAATCCTGCTAAATGTTGCCGTCATTTTATAAGAATTGTTACACTTCCATGCATAAAAATAATATGGTGTTTTTAAATTCTATAGTGAGTACAATCTTTTGCAAGTAAGTGTATGTGAGATTCATACGTCTAAGTCACAAAATATATTATATTAATTAAGGATTAACTTATGGTGACTTAAATTCACTCTATACGGGTATTTAATCAGTGTAATTGACTAAAATAACTAAAAAAGAAACATATTTTTGTATTTCGCTCACTGTTTTGTGCTAAATGTTATGAATAGTCAATTCAAATGTTGCAAAATAGTTTTTAATTTAAACAGTATTTCTTTATCCACCGATTGTCCATTCCAATGTGCTACAGCGTCTTGTCTATGGATCGTCTATGGTCAACGCGTCCATGTTTAGTTCTGTGCGATTAGCTTTTTACAATTTTTACGTGAAAATTAATATTTATGTTATATTACAACCTATTGCACTCCGTTGCATTGACAATGCATTTTTATAATCGCAATACATTTATTTATTTTGACATTTTTTTTTTTTTAAAGATCTGTAATAAAAACATTTATTCATAAATATTGTGTTTCATTTCTTTCGTCAAATAATAGGCCCTTTTCTACTCAGAAATGAAAGCCGTGACTAACGCGAACGGCGTAACGTGCTTTCCGAAGCATCGAGTCTCATTCATCATCTACTTAGGATTTTCCCAACTATTTCAGGGTCAGCTTTCACCGAGGTTGCGGAAATGTTCTAACGAGATACCACGGCCCCGGACCACAAGGCCCAGTTAAGGAACAGGGTGGGTATTTAGTCAGTAGAAGTCTGACACCACAAATGATTTTTCCACCGAAAAAAGGGTCATCTTTCAGTCTACCTGGATGTAACTGAGTATACCTGTCGCTAAATAACTTGGCAAGGTTTTGGCGTAGTGGGGGTAAGTTTGCGCATCGTGCACTTAGTGGAAGAAAAAACTGGTCACTTACTGCTTGCCATTATTCTATAGTTATTGTCATCATGTATTTTTAATCATATCTGTTCAGAAGAATGTTAAAGAAAGAAGAGGAATTCATTCGTTAATAATTCGGTATTATAAATAAAATAGATATAAAATGTATTTAAAAAAAAAACATTAAAAATAATATTTTCTCGTCGTCACATTTAATAAAACTGCTACTCCTTTTATTCTTCTTTTTTCTCGGTGTCCTAAAGAAACGAACGAATTCGGAATTTCAACCTTCCTTAACTATAGTGTCTAACTGTTCTTTATGACGTTTTAATAGTCTGCGTAAAACGGTATTTGGTCCTGGCATTGTAATCAACGTAACAAAAACTAAATTTAAAACAACAACTCGTAACAAAAACAAAGGGTACAACTTTCGTGTACGCAAGTGTATTCGGGAGCAAATTGAACGAGAACTACTGACGCACCGCACGCGCGCTCGGAGCGGCGCTACGTCATACCCCGCGTCCCGCTGACAACCGCTGACACCTAAAAATCAACTTCTGCGCATTGAACGACTCTTGCCAAGTTATTTGGCGACAGCTATACTAGTGTTTAATATGGAGCGAATGCCTATTTCACCTCCACCATCCAGTATCTAGGTAACAATAAATAATCGATATGTAATAAAAAAATAACCCATCTATGAATTAACCTTTTCACCGTCATGGACTTCAATAGAAGTTACGGTTAAAACTCATTTATTTCTAAAGATTACAAATCACTTGTACAGAAATAAATATTACTTAATTTGTAAAACATTAGCGTTGTCCAGGAGTAGTACGAGCTGTGAGTGATTTATATAATATGAAGGTACTTGTTAAAATTTTACTGCCGTTAATTAAGTTACCGCGGTCGCCGTGCGGTGACACATTATCTTGGTTTGCGAAATTAAGAAAGTTACGGATTATTGTACCATCAGCGCCACGATTTTATTAGAAGCCCTTCATATTACATGTTATAAAAATAAAGTAACTGTTGTCAGTTTATTATGCACGTTTCAATGGCGCAGCCAGGAAGTAATTAAAAAAGAAGCTATACCAAGATTTTGTACAAAAAAACCGGTCAAGTGCGTGTCGGGCCACGCGCAGTGTAGGGTTCCGTAGTTTTTATAACAGCCAAGTGCGTGTCGTATTCGCTGACTGGTCGTTTTGTACCATGCTCTAACTAAAAGCCAAACATGACTACCTAACTAATTTGACTTCCTATACAAATCCTCACCTGATCCGACAATTTTGCACGGATAGTTTTAATTTTTTTTAGAGATTTGTATAAAACTTGTCATAGCCGGTGTTTTGAATTTAAATACGGACACACAGCTACACTACTCAATCGTCACAAGAAGCTAGCACGTTACAACTGGCGCTTAGCGCCATCTATCGACATTTCTGTAGAGTTGTTCGAAATTTTCGAGTCAAATACAATTGGTCGACTATTACTCGTAAACTTATAAAGCCCACTTATGTGTGATAGTTTTCCTTTAAATTTTGTTATATATAGGTACTACTGCCGTGACATTTGAATTTCTAACTACAACTGTTTAGTTGATAGAGGGGGGGGACACTTGACTCTAACGAAAATTGGTACTTTAAAGCTTGATAAGTCACGAACGGTTTACTTAATCAAAAAACGGTCTTACTAAACCCCTAATATTTTTGAAAGACCTATCCAATGATATCCCACACTATGGGAAGAAGGAAA
Source organism: Tholera decimalis (assembly GCA_943138885.2). NCBI lineage: Eukaryota > Metazoa > Arthropoda > Insecta > Lepidoptera > Noctuidae > Tholera > Tholera decimalis. Next base: position 9,889,830 of record OW964571.2, read on the forward strand.
AAAAATAATTATCATCCCACTTTACATGTATGGGAGGTACCCTAAATAATTGTTTTATCAAAATTTTATTTTACCACTTTTTCGGCGTCATTAACGTGTATACTTTTGCCAAAGTACAACTTTCTAGTACCAATAGTTTTTGAGCTAAACCGCGGACAGACGGACATGGCGAAACTATAAGGGTTCCTTGTTGACTACGGAACCCTAAAAATAACCCATCTATGAGTTAACCTTTTCACCGTCATGGACTTCAATAGAAGTTACGGTTAGAACTCATTTATTTCTAAAGATTACAAATCACTTGTACAGAAATAAAGATTACTTAATTTGTAAAACATTAGCGTTGTCCAGGAGTAGTACGAGCTGTGAGTGATTTATATAATATGACATAATATGAAGGTACTTGTTAAAATTTTACTGCCGTTAATTAAGTTACCGCGGTCGCCGTGCGGTGACACACTATCTTGGTTTGCGAAATTAAGAAAGTTACGGATTATTGTACCATCAGCGCCACGATTTTATTAGAAGCTCTTCATATTACATGTTATAAAAATAAAGTAACTGTTGTCAGTTTATTATGCACGTTTCAATGGCGCAGCCAGGAAGAAATTAAAAAGAAGCTATACCAAGATTTTGTACAAAAATGATTCCCAAAACCATAAAGTCAAAGTTATCTGAAAGTGGCTGCACCATCGATACGCGGACTCGCGGAGCACCCCGCGACCGCAGAGATGTTAAAAACTAAGCGTTGCAACGCCCTGTTTACGCCAAACAGATATAAAATTTTAAACATTTGCAAATACATAGAAAAAAGTTCCAGGTTTATAGTTTAAGAGCTATAAGACGAAAACCTCGTGGCCGCGGTGGAAGAATCAGTATCCGGTATCTCGCTGAAATAGCATCGCAGAGGACTCAAGTTTTTTGTGAATTGGTCAAAACTAGTAAAAATACATAAAACATCCTTGGTTTATATTGCAGGAGCTATAAAACGGGACCATGGCTTATGGTTTATAGAAAATTTTAACATACCTACCTATTATATGAAACGATAAGATACAAAAACATAACTAACATGTTTATTTCTCTAAATCACATGTTTCTACATATAATAGTCCATGGCGACAAGGGCACAGCAACACTCAATTGTTTTGTAGAGATGGCAATATAATTAAACGACATTATTACCTCTAGAAGGAAGGACATATACCACGACGTAATTATTATAAGTGAGATTACGGGGAACTGAATATACACTAACAATACAACGTGTAACGGAAACCCCATATCTATCCAAAAGGACTGAAGACAACATCTGGTATGGAGTCTCTATGCAAAGTTTCAGCTCAAAATAAGTGACTCGCAGAATTGACCCCAGATTATTGGTTTCATATGTTTCTTGAATACCAGTAATAACAAACGTGTCACAGTACTATGAGGGTCATCTCTTTCGACGTCACTTGCCAATAACACGATAATTCTCTTCGTTCTTCTTAATTTGAAAAATTCGGCCTCTGGTATCAGTTGTATTGAAATTTCTAATATGCTCCACACATGTAGACATAGGATTAGAAAAACCTTGCCATATCGTTTGTTATCATCCAAAGAAGCCGTGCACTCGGTATGTATGTACCCTTTAAATTACACGTTGTATATATTGGTTTGAAAAATTATCTCTTGATTCAGTTAATGTTGCCGTTGACTTGTTTTACAATGAAATTGAACGTGAAGCGATTTTATTCCTTTGGTTGGTAAATCGAAAAGCTATAAATGCCCTATTTATATAGTTGTGCTCCTACTAAAACTGTCTCGATGGCCTAGTGGTCACAAGTGCGACTGCTGAGCAAGAGGTCTCGGGGGATCAGGTAATTAGTGCTATTGGTTTCTGTTAGAAATTTCTTAGTAGTAGCCCGGAATTTGGAAGTTGCTGGTGTGATACCCCCGTGCCTCGGAAAGGCCGAAATCGGATCGTGAGTAAATAAAAGTACAACAAACATAACAGATGGAAAAACAAGATAATCTGCAATATTACGTTCTAGAAAACGCAATGCTATCCCCTTCAGTGACAAATTAACCCAGAAATTACATAGAACATCGTGTTATGGCAGGCACCAGAAATAGAACCAAAAAAATGTGTATGACCCATACTGCTGCAAGTTAGCGCTTCTGCAAAATATGAGACCTGTAAGTATGATATTAGTCGACTGTGTAATAGTTATTGGCCCACCAAACCGCCACGATAGCAATCACAGACCTCTAAAACTGGCTCTGTACGTGTTCTCGATGAACATCGAACCGCAAAGCTCCTTTTAACAATGTATGCGACAAGAAACCTATCGAGATGCTGGCTACACATCCATGGAATCGCGCTTATCGCTGAGATGTGTCATACAAAGCACTGGAATGCAGTGTTTGCTGATCGCGGCGAAAACATACCTATAATCTACCAGATGCTCAGTCAGTTATTGTGATTTTTGTGCCTCTGTATCTGACCAAATTATTTATGGACCGCGACTTAGTTCGCGCGAGAAATTTACACCTTTTTTCCGGGATAAAAGTAGCCTATGTGTTTATCCCTTTAGCAGAGATTAATCAACATAGATTTATGAAATTGCTGAAAACATCGACTGAAAACCTAATAAGAGTGCACCGATAGAAAAGCTTAGGGAAATTAATGATTACCTATTTCTTTTATGTATTTAGTTAATTGGTTATTTCTTTTTTTAAATTGTTATTTTAGTATCAAGAATACTTTGGATTTTGAACAACTTATTTATTAATATCTTAGTAGTAGTTATTAGTCTTCTTTTGTTAGGGGTGACTGTATAGATTTCGCTAAGAGCGCTGGTTCTATCGCAGTCCACGGCCAGAGATTAGGTACTAATAAGTTACTCCACGGCTTCTATCAAAATTGATGTATGTCGTAGTAACTACCTACAATAAGAATATTGTTCGTGTAAATTTTGTGAACCGAGATTAGCATTAGTGTAGCTATGTGTCGTGAATAAAAATATAACTGTCATTGTGTCCTATACGAAGGCGATAATTCAGATAAGAAATAAAACCAGGAAATTAAACTAAAATTTTTTATTTAAAACTATTTCATTTATGTTCAATATTTACAAAATTAATATAACTTTCTTAGACATACATCTCCTCTGTTGAATTATGCTAATGCTGACAATATAAATTAAGAAATAAATCAGTCTTATAAATAATACCAGAATAGGTTTTTTACAATTTGCTAGGTTTCAGAACTAAATACATTAAAATTTCTCTTAATCAACTTCTTCCACGGTCGGTCCCGTATTTTGTTGGTATCCTCCATAGCCACCAGGCATCCCTCCTGGCATTCCACCAGGCATACCTCCGGGCATGCCTCCGGGCATTCCTCCGGGCATTCCTCCGGGCATTCCTCCGGGCATTCCTCCGGGCATACCGCCAGGCATACCGCCAGGCATGCCACCGCCGCTGCCGGCGCCGTGCAGCTTGCTCATGAGCGGCGAGCACACGCGCTGCACGTCCTTCAGCCGGTGTTCGTACTCGTCCCGCTCCGCCAGCGAGTTGTTGTCGAGCCAGCGCAGCGCTTCGTCGCAAGCATTCCTGGCGGTGCTCTTGTCCTGCTCCGACAGCTTGTCGCCGGCGTCGTCCAGCGCCTGCCTCACGCTGAACACGTATGCCTCCAGCTGGTTCCGAGCCGCGACGCGCTGCCTCTGCTTCTCGTCCTCGTCCTTGTACCGTTCGGCCTCGGCGAGCATGCGCTCGATCTCCGCCTGGGACAGACGACCCTTGTCATTCTTGATGACGATGTTCTTACTACGGCCCGTGCTGTTCTCCTTGGCAGACACGTTGAGGATGCCGTTCGCGTCCAGGTCGAAGGTGACGTCGATCTTAGGCACGCCGCGCGGCGCGGGCGGGATGCCGGTCAAGTCGAACGTGCCCAGCAAGTTGTTGTCCTTGGTCATCGCTCGCTCGCCCTCGTACACTTGGATGGTGACCGCCGGCTGGTTGTCCGAGTACGTGGTGAACGTCTGCGACTGCTTGCACGGGATCTTCGAGTTGCGCTCGATGATCTTCGTCATGACGCCGCCGGCGGTCTCGATGCCAAGCGACAGCGGCGCCACGTCCACCAGCAACACGTCCTGGATCTTGGCGTGTTGCTCGCCGCTCAGGATGGCCGCCTGCACGGCCGCGCCGTACGCCACGGCCTCGTCGGGGTTGATGGACAGGTTGAGCTTCTTGCCGCAGAAGAAGTTCTGTAGCAAACTTTGCACTTTCGGGATCCTGGTGGAGCCTCCGACGAGGACGACGTCGTGGATCTGGCTCTTGTCCATCTTGGCGTCCTTGAGCGCCTTCTCCACGGGCTCGAGGGTGCCCCTGAACAGGTCTGCGCACAGCTCCTCGAAGCGCGCGCGGGACACGCGGGTGTAGAAGTCCATGCCCTCGTAGAGCGCGTCGATCTCGATGGTGGCTTCAGTGCTGGACGACAGCGTGCGCTTGGCGCGCTCGGCGGCGGTGCGCAGGCGGCGCAGGGCGCGCGGGTTCATGCGCAAGTCCTTCTTGTACTTGCGCTTGAACTCGTCCGCGAGGTGGTTCACCAGGCGGTTGTCGAAGTCCTCGCCTCCGAGATGCGTGTCGCCCGCCGTCGCCCTCACCTCGAACAGCGAGCCTTCGTCGATGGTCAGGATCGACACGTCGAACGTGCCGCCGCCGAGGTCGAAGATGAGGACGTTCCTCTCGCCCTTGAGGTTCTTGTCGAGGCCGTACGCGAGCGCGGCGGCTGTGGGCTCGTTGATGATCCGGAGCACGTTGAGCCCGGCGATGGCTCCCGCATCCTTGGTGGCCTGGCGCTGCGAGTCGTTGAAGTAGGCCGGCACTGTGATCACCGCGTCGCGCACGCTGCTACCGAGGTACGCCTCCGCCGTCTCCTTCATCTTCGTCAGCACCATGCTGCTGATCTCCTCGGGCGCGAAACGTTTCGCTTCGCCCTTGAACTCCACTTGAATCTTTGGCTTGCCACAGTCATTGATCACCTTGAAGGGCCAGTGCTTCATGTCTTGCTGAATCTTGGGGTCGTCGAACTTCCTTCCGATGAGTCGCTTGGCGTCGAACACTGTGTTGCTGGGGTTGAGCGCGACCTGGTTCTTAGCCGCGTCTCCGATGAGGCGCTCCGTGTCCGTGAAGGCCACATAAGACGGCGTGGTGCGATTGCCCTGGTCGTTGGCGATGATCTCCACGTTCCCGTGCTGCCACACGCCGACGCACGAGTATGTTGTTCCCAGATCTATTCCTATCGCTGGCATTTTGTTTTCTTCTTCTTGCAGTACTTTTCACAACAGTAAACTGGATGTTTAGTAGTAACTTCGCGTTGAATATAACTTGCGAGTAAACTTCTCCGGTTTGCACCGAACACTTCGTCTGCTTCGTATTGCGTTTCAAATAATTCTGAATTCGCACGGAGCGAGCAGCGCTTATATTATGTTTAACAAATGAGATTCCAGAGATTTCTAGCACTTGCTCGACGTCATCGGTCGTGCCCAATCAGGGGACAGAATCGAAGGAAATATCTAGAGGGTCAACACGATTCGACCAATCAAAACGAATGTGGAAAAGAGATAGAAATAGATACGCTGTCTCAGTTGTGTTGTCACTGTAGAAATTTACCCCGAAAATGGGGTAACCATAAAGTTTATAAAAATGTACAGTTTATTTTTTAAATGCGGTAATTTGTATAAATTAAGTTATGCATACATTGAAATTTGTTTTTTTTTATCCGTTACCCGTCTATAATTGTTAAAGATTTTTTTTAAAGATATATCTAGACACACCAGCACGTACAGGTTTAATGAAAAAATATTTCTTTATTTCCAGTTCGATGTACGGGGAGCGTCTCCTTAATGATCTTTTTGTTTAAATGAATTTTGTAACGAAAATCGGAAAACGGTTTGCAGAATACATATAAGTACCAAGTTTCAATTCTGTAGTCTTTAAAGTTTTGGAATAAAATAACAGTGACATACGGAAGTACAGACGAACAGATAGATATGACGAATCTATAACGGTTCTGTTTATTGCCATTCGGCTACGGAACCCTTACAACGTCGTTACGTTGTTGTAACGACGTTGTAAGGGTTCCATAGAAAGATGGATTGAATGATTAAAAAAAATAAAGAAATAATAAATTTATTCATTGACTGGAGTTGTAGTACAAGGAAACACACTTATGTCTAATTAACATTATAGAGTAACTAACATAATATTGATATGTGACAAGAAGAATTATTTAAGAATAAGAATAAATTTATTGAAACTTAGTTACTAAATTTTCTAACCTAAATAATTAACGTTACGGGTACATTTTAGTCTATAACAAAACAATGTTTAGTTAAAAGGGATGTCAATGGTCTTCAAACTAGGCGACGACGTCTATATCTTAGAGACCTTAATATATTTACATAGTTTAGTTTGACATATATAATATATTAATCAACAGTATAGAAAATTATAATTATTGTTTTAAAATAGGTATAAAACTTCCGGCAAAATGATATACAATCAGCTAAAGAGTTGTTAAAAACACAATTCAATTAAAATCAATCCACTTTGACCAAGCATTTTAATTTTACATTTAAATTTTTGAAGTTTTGTTTTTTGCAAGTGTTATAAGACAAAATACTACATTTGTGTGAAGAAAACAGGGTATAAGACAGTGGTATATAACATAATGAAAAATAGCTGTTGAATGCAATTAATTTTAATAACATAGTTATAACGAAGACCTTCTAATGAAGTCATGATGGTACTGCACGAAAATCTGGAACTTATATTGAACTAAAACTTATATTAAACCGCCCGCAACTTCGTTCGCGTGGAAGGGGGTGGGGGGTGGGGGGGGGATAAAAACTATCCTATGTCCTTCAAAGGGTCCTAAACTATTCCCATGCCAAATTTCATCTAAATCGGTTCAGCGGTTTAGGTGTGATAAGGTAACACACAGACAGACAGAGTTACTTTCACATTTATAATATTAGTATGGATTGCGTGGTGAAAACATGTTTTTAAGCCGAGGTATGTTGTTTGTTGGGATATTTTATTCAACATGCTGGCAATTTAACCAGGGAAATTTCCAGAGCGTTCCAGTCTACGCCTTCTCGAACTAGCTAGCCATCGCGCAGTTGCGACTCGCGCTCCCTCCTTTGTTATGTCAAACAAAGGAGTAAAAGAAATAGCGATAGAATAATGCCTATTGTGTTTGATACTATTATTATTTTCATGCAAAATCTAATCTTAGAACTAGAACGTATTATCATACTTATATTTTGCATTATTTATTAGTGTTGTTGTTTGTTTTCTTATAATTATTATCCACTATAATCTATAATTGGATAAATAAGTAAGTTGGAACCAGTACCTATCTACTTTCAGCTATAAAATAGTACTCTGTGCTATCTACATTCACTGTGAACTCTGTGATTGTTTTTTATTTTGTATAAAATGAAATCTTGTGAAACAAAATACCTTCCTACGAAATCACTTAGTTATTGCTGTCTTGAAACATTTTTAAAAACTTAAAATCCTTAATGGTAATGATAATTTGGCTGTGTTTGGTCTTAACTTAACCTTCCTTAGATTAGTCTAGGTTACAGATAACTTTAAATAAGTCAGGTCTAGGTACCTACTTACTCTGAAACCTGCTTACTTTGCCACTTTTTCATGTGTCAAAAAGTTTGATTAGCTTTAAAAAAATATAATTATATGAAAACATAATGAGGAACCTATTCCTAGACGTAGGTACCTAGTAAATTTCGTGGAAATTTTTTTTATTACCGAATATCTATTTTATTTTTCGGCGGCCCTTTTCTCTCGCCAAGCTAGGTACAAATCAGCGCAATTTACCTTTAGATCAATTATTTATTATTGCGTTGTTATTCTAAGAGTACACTGTACAACAAATGTTGATCGAAGCAATTTACATGATTTGCCACCGTCTAGAAACCTTTCAATTGTATCTTAGAATGATGTACGACGTAGGTACGTTAGATGTACATACATAATTTACGTATATATGACTAGGTAATGTACGATGATGTACGTATGCTGCTGCTGTACCTACGTGGTTAGATGGTTAGGTACTGATGAAACCCTACTGGGGTTACGGGAATAGTTCTAACGAGATAACGCAACTCGGGCGGAACGTAAGGGCAGTTGAATGAACAGGGTGGGTTTTTAGTTACCTAGTAGAAGTTGACACTGAGTCTGACACTTCTTTCCGCTCCAACCAACACGGGAGGAGTCATTTGATGATTTTCCAAAACCGAAAGAAAACTGATGAAATACCAGGTATCGATTTTAGTTCTGCAGCGGAGCATACCTACTTTCTAGAGCTAAGCAACAAAGATCATGTATTTACTAAGGACAAGTAAACGCTATTATTTATTAACTAGCTGTTGCCCGCGACTTCGTTCACGTCGGAGGTTTTTTCCCGTGTAAATTCCGATCCCGTGGGTAATTCTAAAAATACTTTCTTAGTGCTCCCCTACACACCCCAAGGAACATACTGTATGCCTTTCAGCGTCTTGCGCCCAGTAGTTTCGGCTGTGCGTTGTCTGTCAGTGAGTCAGTAACGGAAGCGTTTTATATACAATATTGATTGATGATTAAAAGAAGAACCAACTGCTAATCTGTATTGATTGCAGTGTTGTAAGTAACATAACGCCAATAACAGGTTCTTACGGGTAAAAATAGAAAAATAACAGAAGTTTTAAGATATCTGATATGTCATGGTCTGATTGAAAATAGAATACATAATAGGTACATAGGTCTAAGGCCCCACAAAAAGCGAGCATTTCTTCAGCAAAGTTTTGCACGGAAACTGTTGTACGCATAGTGCTTATTGAGTACCTACCTACGTGATAAGAATATGACTATAAGCACAGAAATATTTATAGACTGTGCTATAAGTCACGGTTAGGGCTGCCATCCGTCCGAGTTTTCCCGGATTTGTCCTAGTTTGGAGAGCTTCCGGGGTCGTCCGGGGGGATTTTTTTCTTACGGGTACCAAAAAGCACGATCTCTATTATTATTTGATCTCATTGTTTATGTTACGTTGATTAAATGAAAAGGAAAAGACTGTTATTACAAAAGTTCTAAAGCTCTACAATGTTATCACTATATCAGTAAATAAAAATTAGCCAAGTGCGAGTCAGACTCGCCCATGAAGGATTCCGTAGTAACTATAATAATATAATATAATATGTATATTTATTTGACGATTAAAAAAAAACCTTAATAATTTCTTAATCCTAGCTTATTTACATTTCTACAACTACGCTAAATAACTTTGTTTTTCATAGTGTTTGTATGAATTACAAAGTTATATTTGCGGTTTTAGAAAATTTGCTGTATCTCAAAAACTGCTGACCCGATTTCGTTCAAACCAATTTTGGTTGAAAGTTTACATTAAGATCTACAGACATATTTTTTTTTTAGATTTTTCACTCCATTGTTATAGAAGTTAGAGGGGGTGGACACACATTTTACCACTTTGGAAGCTTATATCTTTTAAACGATTAACTTTATGAAAAAGTGGTTTAAGAAACCTCAGTACCATTTTTAAAGACCTGTCTATAGATACCACACACGCATAGGTTTCATGATAAAAAATATTTTCAGTTCTAGTTCCATGTTTGGGGTTATTTCAAATATTTTTTAATTTTTTTCTTAAAATCGGAAAGCGGTTTACAGAATACATCTACCTACTAAGTTTCACATGTATAGTCTTAATAGTTTCGGAATAAAATGGCTGTGACATACGGACGGACGGACAGACAGACAGACGGACAGACATATCGAAACTATAAGGGTTCCGTTTTTTGCCATTCGGCTACGGAACCCTAAAAATCATAACTAATCATCGTTGTTTTTAGTTTCAAGTTCAAAAATTTATTTTTCTACGGTGTCCGAGGAAAAACTGTGATTTTACCCAAATGTCCGGGGTTTATGACTTTTATAAGTCTTTGTCTGGGGCCGGCAAAGGTGATGGCAGCCCTAGTCACGGTTGTTATACTTTGTTAAAATCTACCTACTAGTGGCGAAGGGTTAATTTTCATAAAAGGGAAGCCGGACCAAAAAATGCTTCTCTTGCTTAAGTGTGATGCGTGAATTCCAGTAACTGTGGGTGGCCCTGTGGCTAACTTCGAAATCTTGTAACTTCGTAAATAATTATTTGTTTAATTGAAAATAATAGATTACTATTTATATATTCATATATAAAATAATAGACTAATATTTGCGATATTTCAAAAGAGAAGCCGGTTGGAATCGAGTTGTATAGAGCCTTCGCCACTGCTACCTACATAGAAAGCGCCTGGTTACTTATATTATTATGTTAGCAAAATAACTGTCTACGGTGCAATTTTGAATTATGTAGTTAATTATGGCCTTTCTTTACTCGTGGGAAAATCGTCTAATGACTTCTCTGGCTCTGGTTGGAGCGGAAGGGAATCTCAGACTTCTACTGACTAAAAACCCAACCTGTTCCTTCAGCTTCCCTTAAGTTCCGGGGTATCTCAATGAACACTCCCGCAACCCCGGCAAGACGATATGGCCTGTGAAGCTGTTTCTGTAGAGCAAGATATTGAAGTTAATTCCCTTCTGCATGCCTCTGCATGACATGTAATCGCTGGAAAGAATATAACTAAGTATTTCTCATACCTACAATATATTTTCTAGAAAATACTTGAAACATAAATAAATCTTAGAATAATAAATCTAAGTTGAGCTGAACCGATAACTAACATAATAGGTATGCTTGCACTGTCTAGTAGACAGGTCCACTCAAATCTGTGTTCTTCATTCTTCTGAAGAGCACACCAACCTCATTTAGTTTAACTAAAAATGACAAAAAAATAACGTGTAAATGTTTTATTTATAACAAACTAGCGTCTGTTTTATGTTTGGGGAATATACTTAAATATTAAAATTAAATAAACTCTCTTGTGTTAAATTTCACATCTTATATTTATGTTGAACAGTCTGGCACATTGCTACTACAGACTATATTAAAAACCATAGAGTAATAACAGAACCATAGAACACCTCCCCTTTTAGAATTAATACAATTGAGTTTAAAACCAATTAACAATTACAAATTAAAATTCTTAATATTAAAGATCTAATCTTGACCTGGGTTTGACATTACGACCACTACGGGTTCTATAGTATACATTATCAGGGATGCTATCAGGAATGTTACCAATATTCTCTTGAGACATATCCTGAGTGTGAGAATTTGTGGGTAACACTTCTGGTACATCATTGTTATCTAAACAAGGCAAAAAATCACTTCTTATAATTTGTTGACTATTAGTAAAAGACTTTCTAAGGTGATGGCTATTACGTCTAAATCTTTTTGAGTTGCTATCATCTACTATCAAATAGGATCTTGGTTCTTTACATTTTTTTAAAACTTTTCCCTTTTTCCAATATTTATCTTTATCCGTTCTGTATACAATGTTATCCCCCGGTTTAAACACAGTTTCCTTATTTTTTGAGCGTTTGTCATGTTGATACTTAGTAATCTTCTGTTTTACAGTTAATAATTTATGAATATTTGGTATAATTTTAGGCTCTAAATATGTTGAAGATACTGGAATATTAGATCTCAAATTTCTGCTATTTAAAATTTGTGAAGGAGTCACAGATAAACCAGACAAATTGCTATTATTGTAATTAAAAAGATAGTCACGGTAATCCTTGCCATCCTCTAAAGCTTTTTTTACTACATTTTTACTTATATTGACAGCTTTCTCAGCCAAACCATTGCTTCTAGGATAATGAGGACTACTTGCTACAATAGTTATATCTTTCTTTTTATAATAGTTAAGACACTCTTGTGATTTAAAGGGGTTATTATCAGCTATAATTAAACATGGAAAACCCAAATGAGTAAAAACATCTTGACATGCGTTTATAACAGATTTTGAAGTCTTATCCTTTAAAGGTCTTATCTCTAACCAATGGGACAAATAATCAATAAGTACAAGATAAGCCTTGCCTGCATATTCCATAATATCCATTCCTACTTTATAATATCTGTATTTAGGTATTGAATGTGGCATTAAAGGTTCATGTACATTAGCAGGTCTAAACTTTTCACAAGTACGACATTTCAATATAAAATTCTGTATATCCAAGGATAAATTTGGCCAATAAAACAATTGACGTGCTTTAGCAATACACTTGTTCATTCCCAGATGTCCTTCATGCACTAATTCTATGACATACATACATAGTGAACTAGGCACTACAATCTTATTGCCAAGAAATAACAATCCATCCTGTACAAATAGCTGATCTTTAAATTTGGAAAAATGTTGTAATGTTTTACATAATTTCTGAGGCCATCCATGATAGTAATAATTACATATTTTGGAGAGGATTGAATCATTACTTGTCTCTTTACGGAAAATAGTTTTTCTTTCATCAGACATAGGCAAATGTTTTGAAACAGTGTGTACCATCTGCAGCATTTCTTTGTCTTGCTCAGTGACAGCTAAGCTATTTCTAGATAACATGTCTGCAAAGTGCACATATTTACCTGGCACATAGTATACATTTAATTTATACATTAACAATTTTAACCTTAACCTTTTCAGTCTAGGAGAACCAATCTTACTTATCTGTTTACCCATGATAGATACAATGGGTTTATGATCTGTTTGTACATCAACATCTGAACCATAAATGTATTTGTGATATTTTTTTACACCGAAACAAACAGCAAGTAACTCTTTTTCGGTTTGTCCATAGTTTAATTCGGAATTATTCATGGTTCTTGAAACACAAGCTACTAATTTTAACTTACCAGAATCATCTGGCTGAAATAAACAACAACCTAAACCTTTGCTTGATGCATCACATTGCAAAATTATTTTTCTTTTCGAATCAAAGGGACACAGTGCCGGAGTTTGACAAATTTTCTCTTTCAATTCAGCAAAAACTTTATCATGTATAGGTAACCACAAAAACTCTACCTCTTTCTTTAACAATTTACACAAAGGAGACATCAGCTCTGCCATCTCTGGCACATAACGTCTGACATAATTAAATGAACCAATGATTCTCATTAACTCATCCTTATTAGTTGGTGTTTTTAGCTTTATCAATGACTCAACTCTAGATTTATCAATAGACATACCATTTTCATTAAAAATTTGACCTACATATTTGACTTCCCGTTGCCTAAATTGAAACTTTTTCTCATTAAATACAATTCCTATTTCTTTAGCCTTACTCATCACACTTAGTATTGCTTTGTCATGTTCCTCTATAGTATTTCCCATAATTAATATATCGTCTGCCCAAACAACTACATTTTTTAAATGATTAAAATGAGTCTCAAGTACATCTTGGAATAACTCAGGAGCATTCATCAAGCCATAAGGTAAAACTAGATACCTATATACACCAAAGGGTGTAGCAAAACAACACTTCCATGAAGAGTTTTCATCTAAACTTAAATGATGAAATCCTTCTGAGAGATCCAAAACTGAAAAATATTTTTTCCCATTTAACTTCAAAGCAAGCTCTTCTAAAGTAGGCAAAGACTTGGGTTTCTTTATAATATATTTATTTAAATCAGACGGATCTAAGCAAAGCCTTATCTTTTTGTTAGGCTTTTCAACCAAAACAATACGGTTGATGCATGCATTTTCATTGAGATTATCAACCTTTACAATAGAATTTCTACCTTCTAATCTATCCAATTCAGACTTTAATGGATCCAGTAGACAATTAGGTATCCTTGAAGGCGGATGACATATTGGTTCAGTAATATTCCTCGTTGTAATACTATAGGTGCCTGGCAACTTACCGATGCCCTTAAAAACATTTTTGTGCTCTGCTATAAATTTAGCTTTAAATGAGTCAGAAGTACTTTCCGTACTATGCACCCTCTTAACTAGATTTAAAGAAATACAACCTGGTAACCCCAAGAGCATGGAGTGACAATTAATAACAACAAAATTTTCATAACACTTAACATTTTTGTACTCACACAATAAATTGACCATGCCCAAAGGAGAAACTTTACTGCCTTCAAATGATAGTAACTGTATATTAGTCTTTACAATTTTTAAATTTACTTTATCATTTATCTGATTGAATATTTTTAATGGCATTATGCTGATATCTGCACCAGTGTCCAATTTACATTTTACTGGAAAACTCTCAATATGTATGGTTTCAAACCACTCAGACTCTGCTTTACACTGAGACACTACCATATTACAGTATACATTTTGACTCTCACTATCTGATGAATTTTCACTTTCACACTGAACTTCTTTAATAGCTTTACTACGCACCTTACAGCTGACCGCAAAATGATTTTTCAACCCACACTTCTTGCATGATTTCCCAAAAGCAGGGCACTGTCGACGTCCATGAAGAGTTTGGCAGCGTCGGCATTTAAATTTATCTTTAGAGTCAGGATTCTTCTTATATTTGTTTGCGTCAACCTCACATGTTGGATTCATTTCTCTAACCTGTAGCTTACTTTGCTCTGAAGTCCTACAGAAGTTTGCAGCTTTCTCCAGGGTTAGTCCATCCAGCCTCAGCAGTTGTTCCTGAACATGCTTGTCAGAGATTCCTTGAACAATTTTATCTCTCAACAACTGATCTTCAATGGATTCTTTAGCTGTGTCACCATAATTGCAATTTAACAACAACTGTTTCACGTCAGTGAGGAAATTGTCAAAACTTTCACCTTCCTTTTGTTTCCGATCATTAAATTTGAACCTTTCAAAAACTTCGTTGGTTCTCGGGCTTACATACTTTTCGATGACCTGTAAGACAGCGTTGAAGTCTCCAGCCTTTCCCTCAGGTATAGGCAATGTTTGTAGTACACGTGCTGACTCCATACCCAACATATTTCGTAGGAGAGCTAATCGAATTTTGTCGCTCGCCTCGTCTTGACCTGTCGATACCAAATAGTCATCGAAACATGTCCGCCATATTTTCCATTCCGCAGCAGCACCACTCGCCCGCAAATCAAAATTCGGAAGTAATTTAACATTTTTATCCATCTTGACACAAATTTTATACTTTCACAGTAAACATTTAACTTTTTATTTTTATTTTTACGGCTGCGCCATGTTTTATGTTTGGGGAATATACTTAAATATTAAAATTAAATAAACTCTCTTGTGTTAAATTTCACATCTTATATTTATGTTGAACAGTCTGGCACATTGCTACTACAGACTATATTAAAAACCATAGAGTAATAACAGAACCATAGAACAGCGTCGGCCCGCTACTTCGTACGCGTGGGAGGTTTTCCCGTGTACCTAAATCTCGATCCCTTGGGAATGCCGGCATAAAAAGTAGCCCATGTGTTATTCCAGGATCTCAACTATCTACTTACCTAATTAATATCATTTTGAGTGAATCAGTACCTAACAAACATCCATACAATCTCATACAATTACATTCTCACAAACTTACGCATTATAAGAAAGTTGATGATAAAGGTTTTGTAAAAATATATCATTTTATTTAGTTTCTTTATCGGTAGGTAGGTATAACTACTAGATATTTAAATAATAACCTACCTAGGTCATTGAGGTAATAATTATGTACTACGTACGTACATATTACCTCAATGACAAATACCTACATTCTAAACACTTCAAAATAATTATAAATAAGAAGCATTTTAAATTAGTTTCTTATAAATGTTTCAACACACCATTGGTGATTTCGTAATTTACTTTCATAACATTTCATGATATTAATTTTTAAAATGAAAAACAGTCGACTACCGAGTTCATACAGTTTATGTAGGTAGGCAATGTTCTATAGGTATTCAATTATAGTTGATAATTAAATATGACATTGGATAATTATTATGAAATCAACAACAACGCTCTAAATAAAATAAAAAGAACGCGATTATATTTTGGATGGAATAATATTCTATCCACACACAACACAAACAATGCTATCGCTATCTCTTTCACTTTTTTGTTTCATTCTTGTTTGACATAACAATGTATTGTATGTTCGAGAAGGCGAAGAGATCCGGTATGCGCATGCGTGAAGTCTGGAATTGCCAGCTTGATGAATATAATATCCCAACTAACAACATACAAAAAACATGAACATGTTTAACCTTTTAATCGCTACAGAATTTTCGAAAGTTCCAGATTTTTGTGCGACTAGCGCCACGACTTCATTAAAAGTTCATAATTATAATGCATCTAACAGCTATTTCTGTTTTTAAAATAACACTATTCATCACTCTGTTTTCTATGACCAATAAAAATACGTGGTCGAAATGGATTGATTTAAATTGAAGTGTGTTTTTAATCATAAATAATTTGTAGAAAGATATGGTGCAATATAATAATTGATTTGAAATATTATTATATTGCACCATAATGTTGATTAATATGTTGCATTTGCCATACAACGCGGCAAAGACACCAGTCTTTTGGATTATTTTTTACATATAATTATGTACTTAGTTTGGTTACCCACACTACATAGGTAACCTTAGGGTTTTATTTATGTGTAAATGTATATTTTCTGTTAAAAAAAATACGTAAGTGATAGTAAGATAAACTTATCCTGTTATTTATAAGATAACAAAGATAAGATTAAGATAATATATACACTAAAATCACAACCTAACTCAATTCTGCACTAGTATATGTTAGTATGTGAATATGAATTATGAAACAGAATATAAAATTGAAATAAATTATATTTGCCGTAGCGTATTGGAACAATACATTTGATACTATACATAATAAAGCTGTCAAATCAAATAATTATTAACAGCAACAACACTGATAATAATTATGGACGGATAACGGCTTAACGAAACCAATTTCAACGTATAGATAACATTAATTATGATAATAGATTTTTTAAACATTTCAATAAAGTTTTATGATCACCCCATTTTTGGGGTAAATTTCCACAGTGACAACACAACTGAGATAGCGTATCTATTTCTATCTCTTTTCCACATTCGCTCCGATTGGTCGAACCGTCTTGACCCTCTAGATATTTCTTTCGATTCTGTTCCCTGATTGGCCACGACTAGTGACGTCGAGCAAGTGCTAGAAATCTCTGGAATCTCATTTGTTAAACATAATATAAGCGCTGCTCGCTCGGTGCGAATTTAGAATTATTTGAAACGCAATACGAAGCAGACGAAGTGTTCGGTGCAAACCGGAGAAGTTTACTCGCAAGTTATATTCAACGCAAAGTTACTACTAAACATCCAGTTTACTGTTGTGAAAAGTACTGCAAGAAGAAGAAAACAAAATGCCAGCGATAGGAATAGATCTGGGAACAACATACTCGTGCGTCGGCGTGTGGCAGCACGGGAACGTGGAGATCATCGCCAACGACCAGGGCAACCGCACCACGCCGTCCTATGTGGCCTTCACGGACACGGAGCGCCTCATCGGAGACGCGGCTAAGAACCAGGTCGCGCTCAACCCCAGCAACACAGTGTTCGACGCCAAGCGACTCATCGGAAGGAAGTTCGACGACCCCAAGATTCAGCAAGACATGAAGCACTGGCCCTTCAAGGTGATCAATGACTGTGGCAAGCCAAAGATTCAAGTGGAGTTCAAGGGCGAAGCGAAACGTTTCGCGCCCGAGGAGATCAGCAGCATGGTGCTGACGAAGATGAAGGAGACGGCGGAGGCGTACCTCGGCAGCAGCGTGCGCGACGCGGTGATCACAGTGCCGGCCTACTTCAACGACTCGCAGCGCCAGGCCACCAAGGACGCGGGAGCCATCGCCGGGCTCAACGTGCTCCGGATCATCAACGAGCCCACAGCCGCCGCGCTCGCGTACGGCCTCGACAAGAACCTCAAGGGCGAGAGGAACGTCCTCATCTTCGACCTCGGCGGCGGCACGTTCGACGTGTCGATCCTGACCATCGACGAAGGCTCGCTGTTCGAGGTGAGGGCGACGGCGGGCGACACGCATCTCGGAGGCGAGGACTTCGACAACCGCCTGGTGAACCACCTCGTGGACGAGTTCAAGCGCAAGTACAAGAAGGACTTGCGCATGAACCCGCGCGCCCTGCGCCGCCTGCGCACCGCCGCCGAGCGCGCCAAGCGCACGCTGTCGTCCAGCACTGAAGCCACCATCGAGATCGACGCGCTCTACGAGGGCATGGACTTCTACACCCGCGTGTCCCGCGCGCGCTTCGAGGAGCTGTGCGCAGACCTGTTCAGGGGCACCCTCGAGCCCGTGGAGAAGGCGCTCAAGGACGCCAAGATGGACAAGAGCCAGATCCACGACGTCGTCCTCGTCGGAGGCTCCACCAGGATCCCGAAAGTGCAAAGTTTGCTACAGAACTTCTTCTGCGGCAAGAAGCTCAACCTGTCCATCAACCCCGACGAGGCCGTGGCGTACGGCGCGGCCGTGCAGGCGGCCATCCTGAGCGGCGAGCAACACGCCAAGATCCAGGACGTGTTGCTGGTGGACGTGGCGCCGCTGTCGCTCGGCATCGAGACCGCCGGCGGCGTCATGACGAAGATCATCGAGCGCAACTCGAAGATCCCGTGCAAGCAGTCGCAGACGTTCACCACGTACTCGGACAACCAGCCGGCGGTCACCATCCAAGTGTACGAGGGCGAGCGAGCGATGACCAAGGACAACAACTTGCTGGGCACGTTCGACTTGACCGGCATCCCGCCCGCGCCGCGCGGCGTGCCTAAGATCGACGTCACCTTCGACCTGGACGCGAACGGCATCCTCAACGTGTCTGCCAAGGAGAACAGCACGGGCCGTAGTAAGAACATCGTCATCAAGAATGACAAGGGTCGTCTGTCCCAGGCGGAGATCGAGCGCATGCTCGCCGAGGCCGAACGGTACAAGGACGAGGACGAGAAGCAGAGGCAGCGCGTCGCGGCTCGGAACCAGCTGGAGGCATACGTGTTCAGCGTGAGGCAGGCGCTGGACGACGCCGGCGACAAGCTGTCGGAGCAGGACAAGAGCACCGCCAGGAATGCTTGCGACGAAGCGCTGCGCTGGCTCGACAACAACTCGCTGGCGGAGCGGGACGAGTACGAACACCGGCTGAAGGACGTGCAGCGCGTGTGCTCGCCGCTCATGAGCAAGCTGCACGGCGCCGGCAGCGGCGGTGGCATGCCTGGCGGTATGCCTGGCGGTATGCCCGGAGGAATGCCCGGAGGCATGCCCGGAGGTATGCCTGGTGGAATGCCAGGAGGAATGCCTGGTGGCTATGGAGGATACCAACAGAATACGGGACCGACAGTGGAAGAAGTTGATTAAGAGATTTTTAAAATACTAATTCAGTTCTGAAAATTGCCAAATAAAAAAAGACTACTTTGATATTTTTATAAGACTGATTAAATTCTTAATTTATATTGTCAGTAACTATTAGCGTAATTCCAGAGATGAGAGATGTAGAAATGTATATTAAGTTTGTAAATATTGAACAAATAAAATAAGTTATGTTTTTTATTTCCTGGTTTTATTACTTAGCTGAAAATATTCTTGGTATAGGTACCTGACCTGACACAATACATAAATTCACGACACTACACAAATCCCGGTTTACACAGATTCTTTGTTATAAAAAAATTCGACGATTTTTATTTTATTAATAATAGTGGTCTTGCAGATTTAAATAATTTACACAACCAGCAGATTGCCAAATTAAGAAAATTCTTCATACAGAAAGCCTAACAAGCATCCCTTCACTACGCAATCACACATAACAAGTACACCCCATTTAATTTACACTACCGAACTATTAGAAGAACTACCTAGTACTCCCGCGGGGCTTCGCTCCCGTGGATTCTATAACGGTAAAAACATAACTCTCATTATTTGCAGTCGCGTAAAAAGTAGCCTATAACCTGCTTCAAGCTACTGCCATACCAAATTTCATCCAAATCCACCCTTTACTTTCGAAGATTAGCGCGTTCAAGCAAACAAACAAACGAACTTTTCCGCTTTATAATATTAGTATAGATAACGCATTTTTCTAAGACCGAACTACAGGATAATAAACAAATAACCAACAAAATTGCAAAACTTGTAGCTTAGAAATGTAAATCCCTCCACGGAAGACAAGACATCACCTCGACCTGCAGCAACCTCATGTCGATATCAAAGCATCGAACACGTGGCTGCGGCGAGGTGAACTCTTCCCTGAAACGGAGGGCTTTATGATTGCCACTCAAGATCAGGTCATAGATACAGCCAACTACCAGAAATATATAATTCGCAGACCCAACTACAATGATACCTGTTGTCATGGTGCCTCAGAGACATTGGCGTATCTAGAAATATTTTCCAGGGGGGGGCTGGCGCCCCCAGTGGTAGAAGCGCATGTATCGCAACAGAGGTGTCAACAAGAAGAATCTGAAAAGTCAATAAAAAATAGTGGACAAGTGCAAGTCAGACTAGCCCATGAAGGGCTTCGTAGTTAGCAAGTATAGATTAACGAAAAATATCTTTGTTTTTATAGCGTTTGTGTAAATGACAAGTTACGGACATTAACACACCCGTGTGTATTAGTGTAACTTTGTTGTATCTTTGTTAAACCGTTAAAGTATCTGATTTGAACCGAAAAAT
Source organism: Tholera decimalis (assembly GCA_943138885.2). Taxonomy (NCBI): domain Eukaryota; kingdom Metazoa; phylum Arthropoda; class Insecta; order Lepidoptera; family Noctuidae; genus Tholera; species Tholera decimalis. The sequence continues at coordinate 9,910,464 of OW964571.2, forward strand.
TAAAATTATTTTTTCCAAAATGTAACAAACTTATTTAATCAAAATATTTACCCTCATTATCTTTACATTGTTGCCATCTAATCGGAAGGTTATTTATACCTTTACAATAAAACTCTTGGGATCTACATTGGAAAAACTGTTTGAAAGCATTTTGTACTGCCTCTTGGGAAGAATTTTTTTACCTCGTTGAAAATTGACATAAACAAAATTAGGGAGTGATATGAAGATTCGAATGACGTTAGGCCGTGCGGGCACTGCCTTGCGGTGGCCGCAATTCCGGTAGTTCTACCGCACCGGTAGACTGACCGCAGTGCGCGCACTTCTATGACACTCCATGCTTCACAAATTTTGCGGTGCGGTAGAACTACCGGAATTGCGGCCACCACAAGGCAGTGCGCGCACGGCCTTATTGCGACGCACGCTATTACGAAAGAAATTAAAAGTGGTACGCCATGGCGTACCTATAAAATTAATAATCTATCTATTAACCCAACACGTATAGGTTTGATGATTTTTTTTTAGGTCGTTGGTTGTAAGCGTTATTGTATATGTATAGCACGAAGTCTCGGATTCGATTACCGGGTCGGCCAAAAAGTGCTATGGGGATTTTCTGTAAGAAATTTCTCAGTTGCACGGAGTTTGGAAGTTGACGGTCTGATACCCCCGGGCCTTGTAAAGTACGTTAAGCTGTTGGTCCTGGCAGTCATTTGGACATCTTTGAAAGTCGTTACGGGTACTCCTAAGACCTTGTCCAGAAGAAGCGAATTCGTCGCGAAACGTGTAGACATAAAACATTCAGTATTAATGCCTCAAAACATTTCTATGTCTCAATAGTAAACGCCCGCAACGCAACGTAAGAATGTTACGTTTCTATACATGACGTCGCGTCGCGGGCGTTTACTGAGTCATTTGAGCCGATGATCCAAATGAAACATATCAGTGTTCCGGATCATTTCAGTGATCGAGATGCAAATGTTCCAATCTCAAAAATGATACACTTTGCCCACATCTATAGGGAACTACTGATATTGCAATAGGTAAATGGTAGATACTACCCACAAATGCTTGTTAAAAATACCTAACCCTGAAAACAGAACAATAGTACCCTGTGTTCTCCGCTTAAATGAGATTTGATCTCCTCCGGATCGAGTCATCCATAGGGGAGGATCAAGTCACCCACAAGTAAGGGACACTTGATACTATTGTCTTCTTTTAGTTTTGGTGGGTTATTTAAATTATTTATAAACGAAGGTTGATGGTATATGTAGCAATTATTTTAAATGAAATTTCACCTCTTTTTAAACAAACACTTTTAAAATACGATACTAAATGAGGACATTACGGTCAAAAAACAAAAGGGGGGATCATGTGTCCCCAGTCTCCCTATAAATAAATACATATATTTCGTTATACGTATGTACCTTGGCGCTGTCGAGGCATCATGTTCTGAGTTCGTCGCCGGTAAAAAGGTTACACAAAAGACAAGACTGTTTGGAAAGTTATTTTATTCTTAAAATCCATGGACCTCACATCTACACATACATTCAATAAAGTACATACACACAGGCGAAGATACACATCAAGTTTAACTAAAAGAATAATAGATTTACACACATGGGAAGGACACACAAGTCTTACCTAATGGCGGATCGTTTTCCGCGATACGCTGCTTAGCAAAAAGCGAATTAAACAGACGTTATATTTGAATCGACCGTGCCATTATCATACGTCCGTGTGCGTTACCAAGACAAAGGGCTAAAAAGCTCGCGGAGAGCGAGCCGCCATTAGGTTTTTGATGTTTCACATGAAGAATAGTTAAGTTTTTTAGTTCTACATAAACTGTAACCATTATAATTAAAATAATAGAATAATATTGCTGATAAGCAGAGCCGGATTAACCCTATCAGAGGCCCTAAGGCAATGGCATTCTCGGGGCCCCTTTTCTTACTTTGACTGAATAAATCGTGTGTGAACTGAGGAAACGCACATTAAGGGCTGTGGTTTTTAATATATTTGTTTACTTATTCCCAGATTTGTTCTAAAATTGTTTTAATTCTACTACTAAATCTAACGATTTGTATTTTGTGAGATAACAGTGAGGTCCCTAAGTTCACACGCACATCAAATTCTCATTCGAAGAAACATGTTTTCTTGGTGCGTGCACAGGGCCTGGGCCCCTAGTTGATGCGGGGCCCCTAGGCAGTTGCCTACTCCGCCTAATGGTTAATCCGGCCCTGCTGATAAGCCACACTTGAACTTGAAATATACGCGAAAAAGATGTTGATGAGCAGCCGCTGAGGTTGCGAGGAAGACAAGCTAACTGCACTTGTTTTTTTTTTCGAGTAGTTTTAACGAAACATGCATAATTATGGTGTACTTATACATATTATGACGATTACAACTCTTTCAACTTTTTGAATAATTATATCTCAAAAACGCTCTTAGGAAATTGCATTGTGTATTAAGGGCGATATCAGTAAGGAATTACGATCGAGGCTCTAGTAGAAGCCTGAAGTCGGAGACTGAGGGCTTTCTGAGTCGAGGATCGTAATTCCCGTACCGCCCGTGAAACATACAATGTTTTTCATCACATTTGCGAGTAAATAATTATGAATTATAGCTTTAATACACAAGTCAGCACAACTATTATTACGAAACTTACGAAATAAGTGAACTTTTTTTAGCGGATGGCGGGCTTTATGCCCACACCACAGATTATACAAATGTTTCGTTCAGAAACGTTAAGGGCAAATACTTACGTAGGTATACACATACAGCCATGACAGAGTGTAAAAAAATACAAATAATTTCGACGTTTTGATACAAAAAACTATTAAAATCGATTATTAAGAACATTACTTGAGAATGCAATGAAATTCCTGTTTAGATAACATTTTAAGACCATTTTTTAATTGCGTGTAAACTCCTTGCTTGAACTTGCATGACCTGTGTGCTGTGCTATAAATTAAAAAAAAATTACTTACAGACCTTGGGTTTCATGACAAAAAGAAAGCTCGAGGGTTTTGTATGGGGCATTACGGCCAACTTTTGCCCGACTTCATTCGCGTGGGAGGTTTTTCCCGCGTGAATCCCGATCCCGTGAGAATTTCGAGATAAAAATCCCATGTCCGTTTCCTGGTTCTAAGCTACCTCCCTACCAATTTTCAGCCAAATCGGTTCAGCCGTTCTTGAGTTATAAATAGTGTAACTTTCTTTTATATATATAGATTATTTGATCTACAATTTTAATCTGGGCTAATTTTCACCGCTGTATAATAATGATATTTTTCAACACGTACGCAATAAACACTGTTCGTACAACAGTTTTTATCAAAACATAGTCGCGTTTGTCTTTCCAGAGGTTAAGTTCCGTGTGGCTCTGCTAGAGAGTATGCTCTGTAGCAGAGCCACAATCAATGTCTATTTTATCATTACCTAATGCACGTACAGTAATGACGGTATGCGTACATTATGTTCGTTACACGTAATTCATTTTAAGATTCAACTGATCGACTTCTAATATGGTGGCTCTGCGGAAGAGCATGACACAAAATTTAATATTAAAGCTTAATAATATAATATTCTATTATTCAAATTAAATTGAATGAAGAACTTTCAAAGAATAATGGATGTTGAAAATATAGTTGACTCAAATTTAAGTTCTCACTAAAAGGCTGATTACTGGGTGTTTTACCCTATAAATGTTTCACATCTGAGAGAGATGATTGTCTATAGCACTCACTCGCTATCATAAAAGCGTCAATAGCCTAAAGTTTAAGGTGTCGAACTTATAGTCGAGTGGTCGCGGGTTCAAACCCCATCCATTACATTATTGCCGTGAACCCACTCCAGACACAAGGATAAGCTAAGTCCCCTCCAGATTGCTAATAATATGAATTCTACACACATTGGTAGTTTTCTTTAAAAAAATGAGAATAAAAGAAACAAAAATGAAATATCATCAAGCTTATATTCTGAGAGCATATCACGTGTATCTCCTGGAACCCTGGCCTATTTTTGTTGAGAATAATATCTATCTCTACTTATTCCCTACTTAATATTAATCTTGTTTCTTATTATAATTATAAATGTGAAAGTTTGTGAGGATGGATGTCTGTTACTCTTTCACGCAAAAACTACTGAACAGATCTGATGCCTAATGCCTAAGGTGTCGGACTAGGGATTGAGAGGTCGCAAGTTCGAACCCCACCCAATGAACCTACACCAGGCACAAGCATATTTAGCTTAGTTGGAGGGATTAACAAGGTTGATATTAATGTGATTCTACCCACATTCCGAGTTCTCTTTTTTTAAAGTGTGTAATTATTTGTCTTGCCGATTAAATAAAATAGTTCTACAATTCATCTGTCCAATCTTCCACATCGTCTTCCATAACCTCGTCAGTCGGTGGTTCGTCGCTCGTAACACCATTAAGTGCGGCGACAGATATTTTGTACCGCAACAAGTCTGATGAGCGAATGATGAGTTTTGCGCCATCTGAAAACAAAATGTTTACGATCAGTTCGTGACACTCCAGGAATACAAAAAACCAGACACGTATCCAGATCCCCACATAATACTAACCACACCAACAATAAATTGAAAAACATTTATTCGGACGAAGACACACACAAAAACATACAATACTAAAAACACACATTATAAAACAATGGTAAAAATAATCGATGAGCATGTCCACACCGAAAGAACACATTATACATTATCAGCAGGAGCAAGGAGCCTAAATAATAGCGGTTATAAAGTGTGAAATTGCCGTTTTATAGTAATAGTCCTCCTAACCGATTTCGAGATCTCTTGCTCAGCAGTCGTGCTCAGAGCCGGATTAACCCTGTCAGAGGCCCTAAGGCAATGGCATTCTCGGGGCCCCTTTTCTTACTTTGACTGACCAAATCATGTGTGAACTGAGGAAACGCACATTAAGGGCTGTGGTTTTTAGGGTTCCGTAGCCGAGTGGCAAAAAACGGAACCCTTATAGTTTCGACATGTCTGTCCGTCTGTCTGTATCTGTCCGTCCGTCCGTATGTCACAGCCATTTTATTCCGAAACTATTAGGACTATACATGTAAAACTTGGTAGGTAGATGTATTCTATGAACCGCTTTCCGATTTTAAGGGAAAATTTAAAAAATATTTAAAATAAAGGGGGCTCCCCATACATGGAACTGAAACTGAAAATATTTTTTTTTCATGAAACCTACACGTGTGTAGTATCTATAGACAGGTCTTTAAAAATGACATTATGGTTTCTAAAATGACTTTTTCATAAAGTTAATCGTTTAAAAGATATACGCTTCCAAAGTGGTAAAATGTGTCCCCCCTCTAACTTCTATAATAATGAAGTGAAAAATCTAAAAAAAAACCATATGTTGTAGATCTTAATGTAAACTTTCAACCAAAATTGGTTTGAACGAGATCGAGTCAGCAGTTTTTGAGATACAGTATATTTTCGAAAACCGCAAATACAACTTTGTAATTCATACAAATACTATGAAAAACAAAGTTATTTGGCGTAGTTGTAAAAATTGTAAATAAGCTAGTTTTAAGAAATTTGTAAGGTTTTTGTTTTTTTTTTTTCTAATAAATATATTAAGTATGTTATATATTATAGTTACTACGGTACCCTTCATGGGCGAGTCCGACTCGCACTTGGCCAATTTTTTATTAATATATTTGTTAACTTATTCCCAGATTTGTTCTAAAATTGTTTTACTACTAAATCTAACGATTTGTATTTTGTAAGATAAAAGTGAGGTCCCTAAGTTCACACGCACATCAAATTCTCGTTCGAAGAAACATGTTTTCTTGGTGCGTGCATTGCGCCTGGGCCCCTGGTTGATGCGGGGCCCCTAGGCAGTTGTCTACTCCGCCTAATGGTTAATCCGGCCCTGTTCGTGCTAGGCCACTAGGACATCATGGCAGTTAAAAATAGATACCTTGAATCGACATAAACAGTAGCAGGGAAACCGTGACTGTTTCACTTATAATATTAGTAACAAGTAAGATTTAGGCCTTAAGACCTGTGTGCAGAAATAAATTCATTGCTTTATTTATTTATTTACAATTTATGAACATACAGTCAACCATGAGTGGTGAAGTCATAGTGTAGCAGGTGCAATATGTACGTGAAAATGATATTGGAAAAAAAAAATAATAGTGATAACACAAAAACCTAGTATCATAAACTATAAATCTAGATAATATAAAGAGTTGATACGACCGAGGGGCTTTCCTTTAAACTGCGTATACTAGGTACCATTTTCAAGCTTTGTACCAAAAATCAATTAAATAGGAGAAGTAGTTTAGTCGCAAATGATTTTGATGAGATGCACCTTAAAGCGATAAATCTGACCAAGACAAGAGATAACACACGCCGCGCTACGTTGCCACTTTGTTACCTACGTATTTAAGGTCAGTCACATTTATTTACAAAGGGTGGTTGCGTTTTACTCTGATTTGTAAGCTATTTAGTTTGTTTGAAAAAAAAAAGTTTTTTTTGGTCTTTTTATTTTTTAACTGTATCAAATTAACACTAAACACGTATATTTATTTATGTACACACATGACACTTACAAAAAAAAAAAAATTAAATACAGACAAAAGAGCACAAAGGTGCTGCTTATTTCCTAAGAAATTTCTTCCAGCAGACCTGCGACAGGAGAGTTCAAAAAGTATAGTATGCGTAGTGTAATTTAATGCCCCTCTGTCGTATCAACTCTGTATATGAATAAATACTTATATATAGTATATATACATATATACTAAAGAAGCAAATGAAAATTAAATGTCGAAATTCTGCTTATTGGTGTAACTTACTCAGTACAGTTCCATCCATAGCCATGAGCGAGGCGTAATGTGACGGGGGTACGTTGAAACGCAGGCAATTGTACATTCTGTCTGAGCGCAAGACCCGCAATGGCTGGTAGCGACGAACGAACGGCGACATTGTATCCCTGCTAGGGAGGAACGGTTCGCCGTATATCTGTAAAAAAAAAGAATATATTTACTTTACTGCAGACGAGAACTTAGATGCAGTTTATGAGTGCGTCGATGACTCTGGCTTGGAATGTATTTGTGGTTCTGCACTACGAACCATGGCTCACTTATTTTCCTGTCCTGCGTGCCCTGTCAACTGTTCAAATGCTCATTGATGGAAGCTACCGACGCACGGTGGGCTGAAAAACGGCTTTCATAGACTTAGGCATTTTATTTTGCAAGTGCCAGTTTTTGTGCCGGATATCACTTCTATTTGTTATAACAATATACAAAAATGACACCAGAATTGATTCTGCACAAAAACGAAGGAATTATAATTTTTTTACGAAAATTTTGTATGGAGCTAGTATGAAAAATCGAAATATCTCTGAAACGGCAGCGATAACCGTAATATCCTTATAGGAGGTTTTAGTACTAATTATTTATGATTTTTTGACATACGTTACATAATGGTTGTAGATGCCTTTTTTTTTTTTTTAAATCGTCATTATTTTTTTATTTATTTTTACATATTAAACGTTCCTTTTAGTGTTTAAGTTGAAGAATTCAGAGCTTTAACAACTCTTAACATAAAATAGCATCACCCCTATAGACCTGAAGGACTAGACAGAGGTGTGTAGTATCTTGTTGATCTTGGAAGATTTCCAACAATACCAAATAGTTGAATATCAGTGTCAAAGTGCCCATGCTGTCGCTTCTTTTAGAAAGATAGGGGAGTGAAATTGTTAATTGATCATACCCTAAAAGTATGATTACAACATAACCGGACACATAATAATATCGACATAAAAGGAATTTTAAAACCTTGCATACGTTCAAAATACAAAATAACATATTGTGTAGTCATCTAATGAGTCTGATGACAAGTAATTAAGTAATTAGAATGATGGTTGTAGTCTTCTGATTCTAATGAGCCTATTAAGTGATTAAATGATTTGAAATATCTCGCAACAATACCAACTAAGAACTGCATTCACCTTTTTATAATTAGTGAGCTAATGTGATTTGCTAATGTTGATTAGTTCTACTATGAGTTAATGAGCCTATTAAGTGATTAAATGATTTGAAATATCTCGCAACAATACCAACTAAGAACTGCATTCACCTTTTTATAATTAGTGAGCTAATGTGATTTGCTAATGTTGATTAGTTCTACTATGAGTTCTACGAAATGTTTTTGACGATTATAAATTTTTATTATCATATCTTTTATAACTTTAATGAGGGTAGTTAACTAATTATTGACTTTATACAATAAAAGGGCTATAATTTTGTTCCATAATTTAGATTGTTCACAACCGTGTAACTGCTAACACTAAAACTATTTGCTTTGCGACTACAAAATTTTAGAATGGAAAGTTTAATCACCAACTTAGATTTGTTTGTTCTTCTAAAAAGTGAGTGTCCTTCATTTAATCATGAAGTATTGTTTAGTGCAATTGTGTCCCGCATAGGCGATTGCCTTTCTGCCGAAGATCAAGTAACTCTCAAAGAATTTTGCCGGAGATTCACGCGAGCTGCTTTAAACAGGTGGCAGAAATCTAAACGATTCTTTGATAAGTTTAGAAATACGTACGGAGAGTGGTTGCAAGCAAATATTGATTGGCCGAGTTGCGTGCAAACTTTAATAAATCAAGAACCAACTGTTGATGAGATACCAAGAGCACGCTCAGTCTCTCCAGAACCTTCGACATCATCGACTGTTGGAACAATGACAAAAAGGTCCCGAAAACCATTCAAAGATCTGGGAAGCAAACAGAAAAAGAGAAGATCTAGTGAGCACATAGGCGAGGATTCCTGTGAATTGGCATATGCAGCTGCAGCACGTTTAAAAGAAGAAGGTTATGAAGATATCGCATCTGTAATCAATTATATGATCAAAAATCCAGAAGCTGCCGTTAAAATCAAGGAAAGCATTAAGAAAACAGTAATATTTACACTAGAGAAAGCACTTGGATTGCTTCTTTCACTTAAGCTTTCAAAGTGCGAATTACGTTGCGAGAGACTGCCATTCGGGAAGGTGCTAAGGATATTTACCCATCCTACTATAAACTGCAACAAACTAAGCTTGCATGCTACCCTCCTAATCAATCAGTATCAGTTACGGATTCATCAGCTAGAATTACACTTCAAGCTTTACTTGACATCACGGTGAAGCGGATTCTTCAAAGTCTTTCTGATAATGTGGAAAATAAGCAGTTAAAGCTGATATCGAAGTGGGGATTTGATGGTGCTTCCAATCAAAGCCGATACAAGCAGAAAATGGACGGCGAGCATGATGATTCAAGCATTTTCATGACCTCCTTGGTGCCACTGAAACTGACAGATGGAGATAATACTATATGGACAAACCCGAAACCATGCTCAACTTTTTATTGTCGTCCGGTTCAGTTCACTTTTGTAAAAGAAAGCCATGCAGTTGTCATTGATAACAAAAGAAAAATGGATGAGGAAATTGAGGCCCTTAACCCCACAGAGTGCATTAATAGTAACAGGGTGACTCATAAACTAATGATGACAATGATCGACGCAAAAGTCTGCACGTACCTTTCTGAAGCTAGATCAAATGCATCATGCTACCTGTGCTTAGCAAAACCAACAGAAATGAACCACTTAGATGCTGTAACATCAAAAACTGTGTGTTCTGACATATATGAATTTGGCCTATCATCCCTACATGCCCGTATAAACTAAAACACCAAAAAACTACCAATGACGGGAATACCGCAAGGAAGTTTTTCGAGTTTCCCAATAAAACTGCAGCTATTACTGGGTTGGATCAAAACCTGATAAAAAGATTTGCTGTTATTTTGCAAGCAATAACATCTGGTGAGAAGATCGATGTCATCAAATTTAAAGATTTTGCTCGCAAAACAGCAGAAAAGTACGTGGAATTATACGACTGGTACTACATGTCATCAACCGTACATAAACTATTAATACACGGAGCTGACATAATCGAAAACAAATGATATTGTCCCGATTGGGACTCTCTCGGAAGAAGCCTCAGAGTCTCGAAACAAAGATTTTAGGAGGTTCCGGGAACATCATTCGCGGAAAAGAAGCAGGCAAGATTCTAATCAAGATATCCTAAATATGCTTGTTGTTTCTTCGGATCCTTTTCTAAGTGCACTGTCTACGCATCTTCACCATGAGCGAGCCCACTACTACTGGACGCGAGAGGAGAGGAGTGCGGGGTGTGCTGTGGTACCGAATTCAACCACGCGCGGCGCGGTCGTAGCATGAACGGATCGTCCGCCATCATACGCGCACACAAAACATTATCGCTACCTAAATTTGTAAAATCTAAGTCATTAATTATATGCTTTATTACTATCGAAGAAGATTTTCATTCATCTCCAAACATATTTGGACCTTCATCGCCGGATGCAGCAGAAGACATCGTCGCGATCAGCATTAATCGGACGCACGAGGCCATCAGCGAAATCATCCACGGTACCAGCATAAAACGGTCAGGTCAATCATCATTCTTCATCATTACCCCTGTTCTTTATTCAGTGCTTCATTTGTGTTAATTTTGTGTGAAATCCTAGTGTTTTAATCCCGTTAAATAGTTAAAAACGCGTAAAGATTTTTGCTTTGCCACTACCCTAAACTTCGTTTAAAAATAAAAAAAATCATAGTAAATCTTTACAAATAAGTATTTTCCATTATCTTCCACAAATTCCAAAATGACTAAAACTCCGTCAAAGGAGGGTCGTAGTGGTAGTAGTGGTGAGGATATTAAAGATTTAAATAAAAAAAGAGGGGTTGTTCGCGGTAAATTACGACTATTTATGAAGTATGTAGACTCTGTAGAAAAAATACCTGTTACTCAAGCCATTAAAACAGAATTACAAACGCGTTTACAAAAGGCAGATTTATTGTTACAGCAGTTTTCAGAAATTCAGGATGAAATAGATTTAAAAATCCCTGATAGTCAAGTAGAAAAGGAATTATCTGAGAGGGAAACTTTTGAAACCGACTATTATGCTTATGTGACTAAAGCTAAGTGTATTATTAACGTAGATAACGAGCAAAGTTCTTCTAAAGTTTCTAGTAAAGTTCAATTACCTATAATTTCACTTCCTTCCTTTGATGGCTCTTACGATCATTGGTTAGAGTACCGTGATACTTACCTATCACTCATCCATAGTTCTAAAGAAATAGATAATGTGCAAAAATTTCATTATTTACAGTCTTCTCTTACTGGCAGTGCATTATCGGTGATTAAGTCATTGGAATTCTCCTCCGATAATTATAATATAGCATGGAATTTAATGGAAAACAGATTCAATAATAACCGTTTACTTGTGCAAAACCATGTAAAGGCTTTGTTTTCTATTACGTCACTTAATAAGGAATCATCTAATCAAATCCGTAAACTTATAGATACCGTTCTCAAAAATCTACGTTCCCTAAAAAACCTCGGCGAACCGACTGAGTCTTGGGACACCTTAATTATTTACTTAATCACATCTAAACTTGATTCAGTTACAGAAAGAGAATGGGAGACTCATAAAAGTTCAATTATGAATAGTCATAACCAGTCAAATAAACGTTTATCTCTTGATTATTTGATTACTTTTCTTAAAAATAGGGCTGACGTACTAGAAACTATTCATTTGGCACATAGTAAATCTACCACGGACAACAACGCAAAGAAACCATCACATTCACAACAACCAAACAAATCACATAGTTACACATCAACACAAAATAAACAATCTAATAATAAAAATTCCAAACGTTCTCGTATTTGCACTATGTGTCAAGCTAACCATCCGCTTTATTCTTGCGATTCATTCTTAAAATTATCTGTTAACGATAAAGTTAAATTCATTAATGAAAAGAAGTTATGTTGTAATTGTTTACGCGCAAGTCATTCGGTAGATGAGTGCTGGTTCGGTCCTTGTAGGCAATGCAATAAAAAACACAACAATTTAATTCATGATAAATGTGACGATAATGTAAGTGCATCCACATCGTCAGCTGTTGGGCTTAATTCACAGGCATCGCCGCAGGATACAACTAGTGCTAACTCTTCAAACACTACCACATTACATACTGCATCTCACACAACACATCAAAGTACTACTCATTCATTATTAGAGACGGTACTGCTGTCTACTGCTTTAGTTGAGGTTGCAGATAAAAGCAATAATTTTCACACTACCCGCGCTTTATTAGATAACGGCAGTCAGCATTGCTTTATTACAGAATCTTTATGCAAACGACTAAATCTTAATTTAATACAGTCCACTGTGCAAGTCTCCGGGGTAGGTAACTCGGTGACTAATTCCACACAATCGTGCGAAATTCATTTGAGGTCTAAAACTACACAATATAGTACACGCTTTAAATGTTTCGTTTTAAATCAAATCACAGCTCAGTTGCCATCTTTAGGTACAAATTCACACATAAATATTCCTGAACATGTACAGTTAGCAGATCCCAAATTTTATTCGCCAGCAGAAATCGACATATTAATTGGGGCTGATAAGTTCTGGGAACTTTTAAATGACGGACTAATTCGACTAAGTAGCGGTCCATATCTTCAGAATACAAAGTTGGGATGGGTAATATCTGGTTCATTGTTAAATAATAAAACTTCACGCAATAATCGAGTTCATTGCAATTACTCACAATCATTAGATACTCAACTTAAAAAATTCTGGGAGTTAGAAGAAATAGTTCCGCAAAATAAATTAACTAAGGACGAGTCTTTATGTGAAAACTTGTTTGTGCAAACTACGTACCGCGATAACACTGGTCGGTTTTTTGTGCGCATTCCATTAGCCGAGTCTAGTGACACACTAGGAGATACGTATACACTCGCGCTAAATCGTTTTCACGCACTTGAACTTAAATTAGATAAATCTACACCTGAATATAAAAAATTATATTGCGATTTTATGAATGAGTATTTAAGTTTAGGACACATGCGTCGAGTCAATCATTATCCATCATTAAATTATTTCCTACCGCATCACGGTGTTCTAAGAGTTCATAGTAGTACTACCAAACTTAGGGTGGTTTTTGATGGAAGTGCAAAATCAACATCGGGCAAATCGCTTAACGACATTCAGTATACTGGCCCTAGTCTACACAATGACGTTTTCTCAATTTTATTACGTTTTCGACAGTATAGATTTGTTGCGTGCGCTGACGTCGAAAAAATGTATCGACAAATTTACATTCAACCGGATCAAAGAAACTTCCAATTAATTCTTTGGCGTGAAAATAAATCAGACGAACTCGGTGTGTACCAGCTTAATACTGTGACATACGGTACCGCGTCCGCTCCATACCTGAGTATTCGATGCATCAAACAGCTGGCATCTGAATGCGAGGATGACGTCATAAAGCAAGTTATAGACGAAGATCTGTTTGTCGATGACTTAATTACTGGTCATGATAATAAACAATGTTTATTAGACATTTGTACCAAAGTAAATGATGTTTTAAAATCTGGTTGCTTCCATTTACGTAAATGGTTGTTTAATTTGGAAACTTCTACAACAGATCAAACAAAAGAATTAGCTTTAGGCGAAAATTGTTTAACTAAAACTCTTGGTCTTGGTTGGTTGAATGATGTAGATTTATTGTATTTTACTACAAAGATTGATCAAACCTCCACTCATGTGACTAAGCGTGTTATTCTATCTGTTGTCTCACAGGTGTACGACCCATTAGGCTTGTTATCACCTTCAATTATAATTGCAAAAATACTTTTACAAAAACTATGGCTTTGTAAGTTAAGTTGGGACGATCCAGTACCTGACAATATTTTGTTTTTGTGGAAAAACTTTATCGACACCCTTCAACACCTACAAAACATAAAAATTCCTCGCCTTGTTAGACAAGTGAATACAAATCACACAGATTTACATATTTTCACGGATGCGTCGCAGGATGCGTATGGTGCATGTGCATACGTAAGTACATACAACGTTAATTCACCAGTCACTGTTAGGTTACTTTGTGCTAAGAGCAAAGTCGCACCAATTAAACCAGTTACAATACCGCGACTTGAACTGTGCGGAGCCTTAGTTGGTGCTAAGTTATATCAAAAAATAATTCAGTCTTTGACAATGTATATTTTTGGTCTGATTCCACGATCGTTATAAACTGGATTAAAATTTCACCTAATTTGTTAAAACCATTCGTCCAGAACAGAGTAGTGCAGATCAATGAGTTGACTGGTGAGTTACCGTGGTTACATGTTGCTGGTAAAACCAACCCGGCTGATCTTTTATCTCGCGGGCTCACGCTCGACGCGCTTCAAAATTCAGATATTTGGTGGCACGGGCCAGCATTTTTAACCGAAACGAACACTAATTTTAAATAAAATAATCACGATGAAATAATTAAATTGCACGATTTACCAGAAATTAAATCAAATGTTAATTCTCTATTTACACAATCAACTTTTACTAGTATTTTTACCTTTGAACGTTTTTCAAATTTTAATCGCATGACACGTGCAGCGGCTTACTTGTTACGATTCATTCATAATGCACGAATCAAGGTCAAAACAGAACGTAGCACTGGCCCGTTTACGTCTAATGAATTAAATAAAGCAACTTTAGTTTTAGTACGTTTAGCACAACAAACGTCATTTCCAGTAATTTTTAATGCATTAATAAAAAACTTACCTGTTAAACCAATGAGAAATATAGCTAGTCTTGATGTGTTCCTAGATTCTGATTGCATTATTAGAGTGGGAGGCAGATTAAAAAATTCACATACCTTCTCCTATAGTAAAAAACATCCCATACTGTTGTGTTCCAAACATACTTTTACGCGACTTCTTTTCCAATTTGAACATAAACGTCTCCTCCATGCTGGTCCACAACTGCTCTTGGCTACTATTAGAGAAAGTTGGTGGCCACTTAAGGGGCGTGATTTAGCCAAGCAGACAGTGCATAAGTGCATTACATGTACTCGCCAGAAAGGGAAGGCACTTTCAGTAAAAATGAGTGACTTGCCTCCTGAAAGATTAGAACCGGGGTATCCTTTCTTGTACTGCGGTGTAGATTATGCGGGACCTATGTTCATAATGAATCGCAAAGGAAGGGGTTCAAAACTAGAAAAATGTTATGTTTGCTTATTCATATGCTTTACTACTCGTGCGATACACTTAGAATTAGTTACCAGTCTAAGTTCTGAGGCATACTTATTAGCTTTAAAAAGGTTCTTATCCCGTCGTGGAAAACCCGTAAAAATATTTTCCGACAACGGAAAAACGTTTGTAGGTGCACTAAAGGAATTCTCTAAATTTTTAACCACTAATGAAAGTGATATTTTAAATTTTGCTGCAGGCGAAAATATTGAGTTTAGCTTTATTCCTCCCTACTCACCACATTTTGGAGGTTTGTGGGAGGCAGGGGTTAAATCCTTTAAACATCATCTCCGTCGTGTAGGAAACGTAAACCTCACTTATGAGGAATTTTCCACTTTATTGACACAAATAGAAGCCCTCCTAAACTCCAGGCCTATGTATCCCATGTCTTCAGACCCAAACGACCTACTCCCTCTTACACCAGCCCATTTCCTGATTGGCCGGCCGCTCGTTGTTCCTACCTACGAAGACCTCACAGCTGCAAACACTTCACGCTTGGTCCGCTACGAGCGCATCGAACAGATGAGGCAGAACTTCTGGAAGCGGTGGTCGCAGGAATACGTTTCGGAGCTGCAGACGAGGAGTAAATGGCAGTCCAACACCGACACAATAGCACCTGATACCTTAGTGCTCATTAAAGACGACAATCTGCCGCCCTTGAAATGGCGTCTCGGGCGAGTCATAAACACTTCACCTGGCAAGGATGGACTGGCACGTGTAGCAGACATTAAGACAGCTAACGGAGTGATACGAAGATCATACCCCAGATTATGTCCACTGCTAAAAGAGGAAGAACCTTAACTTATCTTAATTGCTACCTGCTTCTGCTTCTCTTCGTTGGAGGCTGTTACTCCAAGGCGGGGGGCATGTCTACGCATCTTCACCATGAGCGAGCCCACTACTACTGGACGCGAGAGGAGAGGAGTGCGGGGTGTGCTGTGGTACCGAATTCAACCACGCGCGGCGCGGTCGTAGCATGAACGGATCGTCCGCCATCATACGCGCACACAAAACATTATCGCTACCTAAATTTGTAAAATCTAAGTCATTAATTATATGCTTTATTACTATCGAAGAAGATTTTCATTCATCTCCAAACATGCACAAAGGCCGAAGTTAGATGCCAAAAGGAAGACAACCTTTTTTGCTGAAACTCTCGACCTAATACAGTTTCCGGAAACTGAGTTCGAGTTTGTAGGTATATCCGATCTGGATTCTGACTCGGAATTGGAGTCCGACAACGAAAGTTGTAAAGAAAATTTGTAAAATTTAATTATTTTTCTTTATGTTCTTTTGTTATTTATGTTAGTTTATTGTACCAATATGTTTAGTTAATAATTTCATAAATTATAGTTTCAAATATGTATTTTGTATAATTGAATTTATTAGATATTATTTTTGTTACTTCTGTTTTATTTAAATTACCTATCAATAAAAAGTTTATATACAGTCTTTTTTTTTTTTCACATATTCTTAATATTTGGGGAAAAAGCATGCTTCCTAACGATGTTCTTAACTTTGACACAGTTCATGGATCGTTTTGAACAGTTTCATATGTTAAAATAAATAATGTTAGTACTATAATCCCCTATAAGGATATTATTATTATTATGTGTCCGGTTATGTTGTAATCATACTTTTAGGGTATGATCAATTAACAATTTCATTCCCCTATCTTTCAAAAAGAAGCGACAGCATGGGCACTTTGACACTGATATTCAACTATTTGGTATTGTTGGAAATCTTACAAGATCAACAAGACACTACACACCTCTGTCTAGTCCTTCAGGTCTATAGGGGTGATGCTATTTTATGATAAGAGTTGTTAAAGCTCTGAATTCTTCAACTTAAACACTAAAAGGAACGTTTAAATATGTAAAAATAAATAAAAATATTTTGACGATTTTTAAAAAAAAAAGGCATCTACAACCATTATGTAACGTATGTCAAAAAATCATAAATAATTAGTACTATAACCCCCTATAAGGATATTACGGTTATCGCTGCCGTTTTAGAGATATTTCGATTTTTCATACTAGCTCCATACAAAATTTTCGTAAAAAAATTATAATTCCTTCGTTTCTGTGCAGAATCAATTCTGGTGTCATTTTTGTATATTGTTATAACTAATAGAAGTGATATCCGGCAAAAAAACTCGCACTTGCAAAATAAAATGCCTAAGTCTATGAAAGCCGATTTTCAGCCCACCGTGCGACGGTGCCAACTTGCCCCAGAATGAGGCGTACTTAGTCAATCAAAACTATTCATTGGCTTGGCACCGACTTCAGCCATGTGAGTTGGTACCTGCCCTTATTTTAAATAATACATTGTTTTAAATAAATAAATAACCGGCGTCAGCAAGAGTACGAGTCTAGAGCGTTACCACTACGCCATCGCACGCTCAGCCGGAATTTTATATAACTTACTAGCTTTTGCCCGCGACTTCGTTCGCGTAGGAAGGTTTTCCCGCGTAAAATCCCGATCCGGTGGGAATTCCGGGATAAAAATTAGCCTATGTGTTATTCCAGAATGTCATCTATCTACTTACCAAATTTCATTCAGATTCGTTCAGTAGTTTTTACGTGAAAGAGTAACAAACATCCATCCATCCTCACAAACTTTCGCATTTATAATATTAGTAAGAAGTAAGAAGTAAGATAGTAAGATTAGTAAGATTAGTAAGAAGTAAGATATATAAAGTACTCGAGGAACTTTAGTTCCATTTTTCTCCGTTATTTTTGAGAGTTGCGCTTTAATATTTTATAGGTAATATACCCACATGGTATACTATCACTACGCTAAAGATACATTATCACCGTCTTATTTAATGAGATATCTAAAATCTAAGTAGAGATGGTCATTTTACATAATTACATAATAACACACATAAAAATATCATAATTATGCATTCTTTAAAATTTGTACTTGGCTGACATGACAGTACAAAGTAGATATGACCTAGTTTTTATGTTATACATTAGACATAATTTTATAATTTTAGCTGTGTGTAGTTCATAAGTTATATACTAAGTATTTGTTTAAGAAATTTTAGATAATATTTATGTCAGCATTAGAATGATTTACCTGAGATACAGGTTTATGTTAACCTAGTTCAGGTAGAATATATTTATTATATACCTTTAGTTCTAAGGCCCTAATATAAATACTATGTACATCAATTATTTCAATAAACAATTTCAATTTCAATTTTTGTAAAAACGTTTTTGAGCATCGATGCCAGTACACGATGACGGCATCGGATGCCGATTTATAACGAAAACGGATGACCGCAACACCCGATGCGAACATCAGCGAGTGCGAGCGAGACACCATTTTACCGCGCAACGATATAACGCGACGTGGTGCCGCTGAAACACAAACTGAAAATTCGATACTTATATCGCTCGCTTGCTCACCCTCGTTGCGAACGGTGATACGCGAACGGTGCTCAGAATTATCATTACTAGAAGTGACACCAAATTAATATGAGTTTGATAGAGTACATGCCTACTACATGACTACAATACCAATTATATACGTTATATTACGAATTTAAATGAGTTTTGCCATAACTTTCATAACATGTAATGTTTACTTGTTTTCAGTGTGTAAGTAGAAGTTTAGTCATATTTTGACAAAAATAAAGACTCATTTGATTCTAACTAACTTATGTTACATTTTATACACTATTTATGAATACTAGCGAACGACCTACATATGGTAATTAAATTTTTTTGCTCTATCCGCGGGAACACTTTTTTTTCGAAATAAAAGTATGTCCAGTGTGCTACCTCCAAATTTCATCAAAATTGGTCCAGCCCTTTGAGCGAGAAGAAATAAAAAACATACACACACACACACTCACAAAGTTTCGCCTTTATAATATTAGTAGTAGAAGTCGTACCTTACGTTAAATATCGCATCTGATTATAAACAAAATTATATAACGTGTAATTTAAAGGGTATATACATACCAAGTGCACGGCTTCTTTGGATGATAACAAACGATATGGCAAAGGTTTTGTAATCCTATATCAACACGTGTAGAACTTATTAGAAGTTTCAATACATTGATACCAGAGACCGAAATTTTCGAATTAAGAAGAACGAACAGAATTATCATGTTATGGGCAAGTGACGTGAAAGTTATTGACCCTAGTAGTGCTGTGACACGTTTGTTATGATTGGTATTCAAGAAACATATGAAACCGATAATTTGGTGTCAATTCTTTGAGTCACTTATTTTTAGCTGAAACTGTGCATAGAGACTCCATACCAGATGTTGTCTTCAGCCGTTTTGGATAGATATGGGGTTTCCGTTACACGTTGTAGTAAAATAGACAACAAAAGGTATCGTTATGGCACCGTTACCGAGTACCTAACTATGCGTAGACATCAGCCGCCACGGCAGTTATTTTATCAAATCGCATCCACGACAGTTTGCTGGCATCGATACCAGAAAAAACGATGCCGGCATCGGATGCGGTTTACGCATTATCGGTGCGCATCGATGACAAAAATTTACGAAAACGCCCATCTCTAAATCTAAGTATCTACTGAAACAACTCTCGAGCAGTTTAAGAATCATTCTTAATTATTTGTCCAGCTTTATTACTATTTGAAATTGTAACTGTTGATAATAAATTAAATTTGTAAGGTGATTTAACCCCTTACCGCATTGCGTCCCATATTTGCACATCAAACTTTTTTGGCATAAATTTAAATTCTGTTCAAGTTTGAGTTATAACGACATTAGAAACCAAAGACTAGGTGTGTACTTTGACGTTTAGTAGCGGTGAAATGTTGGCAGTCTTGATAGAAAAAGATTAAAGTCAGTTTGAAATCAAACAAACCCGGAAGGTGAGTAGCTCTGTATTTGAACCCAAATTTCTCAGAATCCTATGAATATTTCGGTTTGCACATATTTCTTTGAATAAAACCATCATAAGTGAGTCTAAAAATTGAAGAAACAAAACCAGATCCTCATTGATTACAAATTGATGCTGCGTTTTTGTTGTGTGCATATTCGGGACAACATGCAGTGTTGTCTCAATTGTACTGCCCATATATGGGACCGTATGCAGATAGCGGTAAATTGCATTTGTTCACATATGACATGGTATGCAATAAAATCAACATGAATTCAATTTCATAAGACATGTATGCTAAAGTTCGCACGTTACGTATATTTTGTTTTCTGTACATGAATTACAGCACTTATAAGTAGGTAATTAGGTATTTGGTTGGTACCTATGCGACTTTTGTCTTCTGGATTGTTTTCTGGAGTATCATACTCCTCTAGATCCAGTAATACTTGAGTAAATGTAGTGGCTGATTGCTGTTTCGAGTCATGTTATTAGATTACGGTTATGCTAGTTTGTTTCCAATAAAGAGGATATTTGATATTAGACTATAATAAATTGTTTTATTGATAGGGCGATGATAAAAGTTGGTCTGATTGCATTTCGTCCCATATTTGGTATATTCCATGGAGGTATATAAAATGCATGCCGTACCAATTATGCAATGTTTTTTAAAATTTTATAGAGACTGCTACATTTTTTTTTATTTATTTTTTATGGATTCCATAAACTCTGAAATACAACATTTTTTTTTCCGCAAAGATACAAAAATCCATGCAGTAAGGGGTTAAATATTTACTCTTAATGACGTTTACTGTATCCATGTAGCTATTTCATAACATGATTATTTACTTTTGAGAAGGAACATAAAAGTACATATGACATTGTTTTATTTTTAAATGTCTGGTACATATAATTAAGAACGATTTGTACGTTCTTAATTATATGAACACCACTGTATGTAACAAGTTACATTGTATAGATATATTAATAATATTGTATGTTTTGTTAGGTTAAACTTTCCATTGTAAGGTATGTCTAATATACAAAAATCTCGTGTCACAGCATCTGTTATCGAACGCCTCCGAAACGGCTTGACCGTTTTTTAGGGTTCCGTAGTCAACAAGGAACCCTTATAGTTTCGCCATGTCCGTCTGTCCACGGTTTAGCTCAAAAACTATTGGTTATAGAAAGTTGTACTTTGGCATGAGTATACACGTTAATGACGCCAAAAAAGTGGTAAAATAAAATTTTGAAAAAAAAAAACAATTATTTAGGGTACCTCCCATACATGTAAAGTGGGATGATATTTTTTTTTTTCGTTCTTCCCGTAGTGTGGGATATCGTTGGATAGGTCTTTCAAAAATATTAGGGGTTTGGTGAGACCGTTTTTTGATTAAGTAAACCGTTCGTGACTTATCAAGCTTTAAAGTACCAATTTTCGTTAGAGTCAAGTGTCCGCCCCCTCTATCAACTAAACGGTTGTAGTTAGAAATTCAAATGTCACGGCAGTAGTACCTATATATAACGAAATTTAAAGGAAAACTATCACACATAAGTGGGCTTCACAAGTTTACGAGTAATAGTCGACCAATTGTATTTGACTCGAAAATTTCGAACAACTCTATAGAAATGTCGATAGATGGCGCTAAGCGCTAGTTGTATCATGCTAGTTTCTTGTGCCGATTGAGTAGTGTAGCTCTGTGTCCGTATTTAAATTGAAAACACCGGCTATGACAAGTTTTATACAAACCTCTAAAAAAAATTAAAACTTTCCGTGCAAAATTGTCGGATCAGGTGAGGATTTGTATAGGAAGTCAAATTAGTTAGGTAGTCATATTTGGCTTTTAGTTAGAGCATGGTACGAAACGATCAGTCAGCGAATACGACACGCACTTGGCTGTTATAAAAACTACGGAACCCTACACTGCGCGTGGCCCGACACGCACTTGACCGGTTTTTATGAATATTTGGTAGGTCTGAGAAAAAGGACGTAAGCTATTTTTTATATCGCTAGGTGAAAAATTTTATTAACTCGGGCGGAGCCACGGGCAGAGGTTACTAGTAGATATATCTTTGACTAGCTTCTGCCCGCGACTTCGTTCGCGTGGGAAGGTTTTCCCGAGCAAATCCCGATCCCGTGGGAATTTCGGAATAAAAAGTAGCCTATGTGTTATTCCAGAATGTCAATTATCTACTGACCAAATTTCATTCAGATCCGTTCAGTAGCTTTTGCGTGAAAGAGTAACAAACATCCATCCATCCTCACAAACTTTCGCATTTATAATATTAGCAGGATTAGTAGGATGTCTTTGATATAGTATATAAAATTCGTCGACCGCAACCCCTTTTAACAAGTGAGTAATTTGTGGATCGCCAAAAATAAATAGGATTTAAATAGCATAGGTTCAACTCACCCGGACGCGGTGGTGGTCAGTCTTCCGTGGAATGAAGTGTTTGGTTATCACTTGTCTCATAATCTGTAAACAGGAAACGATAAAATCAAATACATAATCACGAACAAAAAAACTATACACTCCTGAAAAATTTACAAAAAAGATTCATAAATATATTTTTCTTACATGTATTTTTTTTGTCAATTTAAGTTAGTCTTGCTTAAAATAATAATATAATAAGTTTCCGAAGTAAAAACAGAGAACTCAGAGGTCAACATCTCAGCCTAAACCGTGCAATCATTTGTCAGTTATTGCATAACTCAACTTAGAATTTCAAGGAGCTCGAAAGATTTGATGAACAATATCAAAGTAAGGACATTTTTAACCGGCTTCAAAAAAAGGAGGAGGTTCAGTTCATCTTGAACTTTTTTTTATGTATCCTCATAACTCGAAGACGGCTGGACCGATTTGGGACATTCTTTTTTTGTTGGAGAGTGTATACTTTCTAGTTGGTCCCATTGTCATGAAATCAGGATCTGATAATGGAAACCTTGTGAAATCGAGGGAACTCTTCAAATATTATAGGCACACCTATAGCGATTTGGTTATTTTTCATAGTAACTTGTGCAGTTGCTCTCGAAAAGCCCCATTTGGTGAAGTGGAACTGATGATGTAGACCACAGATGGCTACAAGAACTACTCAATAATAAATATTTTATGGGTTGCGATTCGATTACTTGGATATGGTTGTAAAACAATTTATGCTCGTCACAATGCATATATGGTGATGAGGAAAGTACCAGGAGTACTCTTCAAAAATTAACAGCTTGGCAGAAGGGAAAAGAAATATTTTGCAAAAGGTGGTAAGAAGGTGACATTTATGCTGTTGTAACTAGGTAAATTACAAACCGACCCACTAAAAAGCGAGAAAAAAAAACTTTTTAACAAAAAATAAAATCGACTTCCCAAAAAAAACACAGCAAAGTGAAAAATAACTTTAATTTTAGGAGGCGGTGTCTTTAGTTTTGTACATATTTTCGTTTTTGACACCGCCTTCTGAAATTAGTTATTTTTCACTTTCTTATTTCTTGTTAAAAATTTTTTTGGTTGAATTTGAGTCCAAACCCAACATACTTGGAAACGGCTATGCAGACTGACGTTATAGGTAACTTCTAAGGATAAGGAAAGGAATATTTTGGCTAAGGAGTAGAATTCCTGGGAGTCTTTTAAATCAAGAGTGAATAGGTACTTCTAGGTAAGCGTGTTTCATCTACGACCAATTCATCACTTACCATCAGGTGAGATGGTGGTTAAACGCAAGCCAATTACAAATAAAAAAAAACAGCATTAGTCTTACCAGTGGTAAGAAGGGTTTCATCTTCTTCAGTTCTTCTCGAACTTTCTTCCTTACGACCTCATCCTCGGTGTCTGTAGGCGACACATCAGACTTCAAACTCGACACGTGATCGGATATCTACAACACACATTCTTGTTCACATTACAGGCCAGGCTTTGCTCGCTAGAGAATTTCATTTTTTTATGTCGCGGAAAATTGCAAAAATCGTTACATTATAATAAATCTCGCGAGATCTGTCGATAAATTGTGTTATAATGTATCGATAAATCGTACACAATTAAACGCATTCTTTTTTGTTACATTATAATATATCAAAGTGAAACCGTGAAATTGTAAACAGCATGCAACGGAACGCAATTCGCGCGCTGATTGGTTGAATAATTTGAAACTTTGAAACTGTAAGCAATAGTAACATGATTATTTTAATTAAATTTTATATGGGTCATGGACCTGCAATAAATTAATTTTATTTTTTTATTTCTTCGTTACAGAATGTCTTACAGCAAAACCAACCAATCAGGGACAGTCTTTGGACAGTTGGCAATTTAACAGATTGTAATGCAACGGTTTCAATTCGATATATTATAATCTATCGAAAAACATCCTTCGATTCTATTATAGATATTTATAAATTTTAAATAATATCACCTTCTTAAGAATTCTATCGGTGAACTTGCTGCACACTGACTGAATCTTATCGGACGGCAAATTGTCTATCACTGAAACAATAATCTATGCATATAATAAAACTGTACAAGTGTTAATTATTCTGTTCATTGAAAATATTAAAGAACAAAATAGTAGTGTTACCAAATCGACACCAAACCCAAAAATATAATTTAAAAAAAAAACTGCCTGTCTGTCTATTTGTCCAAGCATCACGCAGAAACAACTAGTTCATTTACGATACAACTTGGTATAATTATACTTTAACATCCTGGGCATCACACTGAATACTTTTTATAAATAAATATAATAGTATTAGTTGTCATGGATTTTCTTGCCGGCTCTTTTCCATAGGAATCGACCAATTTCGAACCGGTTTTGTAAGTGCCCCTGTAATTGTAGGAATATGTGAAACAAAATATTTTAAATTTCAGTTTATTTTTCAATACATTTCCTCTAAAACTGGCTCTTATAGCGCCAACTGTTAGGATCAGAATCCTGTAATTCCACACAAGATTTTTACCATTAACCTTCAAATCAATTTCATTTGTAATTTCTAAATAATTATCACTTTTGACAGTTTATTCTTGTTTGACTTCTTAATACTGAAATATTTAGTTTTTAATTGTTCTTTTTTGGCATGGCTCCGAAAATGTATGATAAAATACCTTTAATAGATAAATGTTATTATAATGTTGAAGATTTTATAAATGCTAATTTTTAGTTGTAATTTTTCACGTAGATTGTCTCTTTTTTTCTATTGTTGAGTTTGTTTAATTTTTAATTTGGCTTGAAATAGTATGTTGTTATATTTTGTAAGTATTTAATTTTTTCTTTTTATTAGTTTTAAGTATTTGGAATTACATTCCATACTGTATTTGTACGCCTTCACGACAAAACATAGTGCTCAAATATTTATGTATACCCAAGATCTTTATGTTACCTTTGTTTCACAAAAAATATACGTCCGTCCTTGAAATACTTTATATTATTGAGAATATAGCATCTGGTTGTCGACGAGCCAGACGAGAACAACCGGAGATAATGTGTCGAATGGATTTCCCCGGTTTGTGACATGCCTGACATGTGTCTACCGTACCACCCTTCACAGTATATTCCCGATAGTTATTCGTCATCATAACTTCGTCCATAATCGCACAGACAAAACCTGCGGTTTTCCCTAAAGACGTTACCAAAACGTAGCCAGGCTAATAGCGTCCGTGAAGCTCCTTGCTCTGCCATACTTCTCTGCGGTCATTATTTCATTATTATTACTAGCAGTATTATTGTTACGGTTTCACCCGTGTTAATTTGAGGAAAAAACCAAAATTCATTAAAATCGGTTACACAGTTTAGATTTCTCGTGCAAACTTTTATCCCCTATTTCAACTCTTTAGGGATTGACTTTTGAAAATTGTAGCCTAAGTTTGACCAGGGGTCTTCAACAATTTTCATTCAAATTTCATCCAAATCGGTGCTACGATTTACGCGTGAAAGCGTAATAGACAGCCAGAGAGAGAGACGGACAGTCAGTCTTTCGCATTTATAATATTAGTATGGATATAAAGAATAGCTTTTGCCCGCGACTTCGTTCGCGTGGGCGGGTTTTCCCGCGTAAATCCCGATCCCGTAGGAATTCTGGGATAAAAACTATCCTATGTCCTTCCCAGGTTCCTAAACTTTTTCCATAACAAATTTCATCTAAATCGGTCCAGCGGTTTAGGCATGAATATGGGAACAGACAGACAGAGTATCATTAGAACTTAAACGCTACGATCACGGATAGTAAATAAAGTACGGCCCCGAAGTTTAACTAAAGAATGCTTAACTTACAATCAACCTTAGATCACTAACATAAGGTTCATAATACAGTGCCGCTGTTAGTTACGTCTTACTCACGCGTCGTGCGCTAACATGGCGGCAGCTGCCGACCAATGGAGGAGCGTGGAGCGTGCCGATTGGTCAATAGCATTTCCCGCGCTTTTAAAATTCGTTGTCTGCGCAATAAGCCATATCAGTTGGGTACTACTGTACAAACTATAAAATAGTGTAATTGCTTACTAGCAGGGATGGGTGGCGGGGCAGCCAATTCCTTCTCCTGGAGCTGCGTCCTGGGCGAGCCGGCGGCGTCCTCCAACGCGTGGAGGGTGCTCAGCACCAGTTGGAAGTCTCCGAAGTGAGGGTGCGTGCGTCGGTACCACTGACTCAGCTTGAAGCACGAATCCGAAACTTCGGCATTCTGTTCCGATATTACTTTTAAGCGATCGAAGATTTTCTGAAAGTATGGAAAAACGTTTATTGCCGAATGGCAAAAACGGACCCCTTATAGTTTCGTCATGTCTGTCTGTCCGTCCGTCCGTATGTCACAGCCATTTTATTTCGAAACTATTAGGACTACACACGGAATAGAAAATACAGTGGAAGTGCCGCTCAGATATCACGCGCGTGTCAACATTGAGCAAAGATGCGCAACATTAGCTTATTCCCTGTTAGATTCATGTCGCGATTGGTTGTCTCTAAAATATGTACACGAAATATATTAGAATTATGCCTTGTTGGGGTTTTGACCTGTAAAAACGAAAGCAGAAAAAAATGTATCTTGTGGAGGTGTATCGTATCATCGTAAGTATTAAACTTTGTTAATTTTAAATATATTATTTGATTTTAATGACAATACCACATTTCATGACTTCAATGCAAACTAGAAACAACCTTATTTTCATTAGCACAACGTTTAAAAGAGATTGCCCGAAATCAGTACCGCTTTATAGTGAAAGAATTTGACCATAAAAATATACTCATAAATTATAAAATATTTTTTAAACTTTTCTTAGTTAATTTGATCGAAATGGTATGTGGGGTTAATATTTTGCATTTAATTAGTTATTCGATTATAACACATACTTTTATGGAAGCGGTGTTGCCAATTTTGAGAACCTCCCCATAATTTGTCTTATCGGATCACGAGTAGATGATGAGTTTTAAAAATAATTTCAACTATGACATTTTTCCTCGTCATTAATATTCTATTTTTTTATTAACATAATTAAAATAATACTACTGTACTAATTAAAATCTTTTTTTAGTTCACAAACAAATCACTTATGGTCAGGATGATTTAAATTAATTGTTGGTTACACCATCATGGGCAATGTAAAAAATGAGTTACCAGACCATATAATTCCACAAAAAAATATGTAAAAAATGAACTGTCAAAAGCGTCACTGTCAAACAAATCATCGTGTTGGCATTCGGCAGTGAATTTTTGTTTTTACTTTGATAGTTGTTGAGTTTGTTGTGCTAATAAATAACTTATCATTGCGTTGTGTTAGTGTCCAGTCGAGTCTTAAGATTCCTGCACGATCGAGATCTCGTTTGAAGACCTTGGTACTGTTTCTTTGCTGGTGGTGTGGATTGTGTAGAACGTTTTTACGACTACGGTCCGTGTCCTCTGTGCAGTAAAACTACAACGATTCCGTTAAAATGTCACGCTGTGTGAACTGTTCCCTTTCTTTGGTACATCCTCTACCCCGTCGTCGAGTCGGGGAGGCAACGGATATAATCGTTAGAATCTTACAATCCTGGATTACTCCAGCAACGGTTAGTATCTCTTATTTATTCAGTTATGTTTTATTGTTATTCTTTACCACGTATGGGCAAAGGCATAAAGTACCTATCTAAGTAACAATATGTTTTTTATCAATAATATTGTATTGATAATATTGATCATAAATGAATACTACAAAATGGTGGCCTAAGTGTTTCAGCACTATGGTGTTATGTTGTTTTCAATTAATTTTTACCGCTAATATTAGAAACTGATTAACTATGTTCAAAATATACATATAAATGCATCATGTTGAGATAAGAACCACCTGTTATACTCTTCTTAGTTTGATTTAATTTTGTTTTCCTTTTGCCTATCGGTGACAATAATGTATATTTTCTATTAAACTAATGCTAAGATTAATATTGTAACAGAATATAATCAATGTCTATTATATTTATTTTTAGATGTCAGCAGAGGATGTCCTTTGTCAAGAATGTTATACAATACTAGAAAGAGCATCTCTAAACTTGTCAAGTGGATCAACAGCTGTACGAGCTTATGGACATCAACAAGTGTGCTTTGTCTGTGGATCTTCCATACTAAGAGCTAAGACACACAAAGTATCAATTGATAGCCCTGAAGGAAATGTCATCATGGCATGCATACCTACTCAGCAGGTATTTATTTTATTTTAATAAGTACAGAAACAGACTAGAGACACACATTACATTACTACATTTAGTACAGCTATAACAATATACATTACATAAATCTAAGGTCCAATGATTACTGTACACAGTATTCATTGTATCTATACTTTAATAGCACTTGCTGCATTAAAATAATGAAATGGTTCTCAGATTGTACACAAACACCTCATGAAATGTTAGAGCATACTATTTCGAAGTGTTAAAGAAGTTTAGAAGTGTATTTATCCTTTATTCCACTTTAGTATATATGAGCTTAAGCTTTCATTTTTATCTTTTTAGGTACACAGACTTGAAAAAGTTTGCTTACGTTGTTGGGCTAATGCCTGTAGAAGTGTAAGGAGACAAACTCAGTATGATCAGAATAGGCAACAGCAGATTGTTCATGAAGAAGTTGTTGCACCACAAGAGAATATGGATGATGCTACATCAAGATATGAGGTGGTCAGTGTACCAGAAACTTCTATGGTTTCAAGGGATTTCTCAATACCTACACCACCGCCACAACCGATACAACAATTGCATCAGGAACATAATATTGTACACCACCACCCTAAAGTAATATCACGTATTTATAAAAGAGCTGCTGCGTCTTCACGGCATTGTATTTTTAGTGAGTGTAGGAATGTAGAACGTTTGTTGGTACCATCTGTCATAAAGGAAATGTTACTGTTAGAGCATAAATTGTATGTACCAGCTAGTGCCCGAATATGCAGTCATCATCTCAATATTGGTTCTTGGGATGAATTACAGTTTCATTATAATGACTTTACTGGGTGTCAAATGGATGACATGATGTCAATTATGAATAGAGGTACTCGCAGACAGTACAACTTTTCTAATATTAGAGAAATGAATTCACACCTCTGTCATTATTGGTTAGGTGTCAATTCTGAACAGTTTTATGAATTGTTATCACACATACCACAGCTGGCACAGGAAACTCCTTGTCCAAGTGTAGCTTTAAGTATTTTGCTGGTTAAACTTAGAACTGGTGACAGTAATGAGCGATTATCTACATTGTTTCAACTTCCTAGAAGCACTTTAGAAAGGTACATGTCTAAAGCAAGAAATTGTTTGGGTAATACATTTGTACCCTTATATTTAGGACTTGGTCACATGTCAATACAAGATGTGGCAGCTAGAAATAAGATAATTCCAGAGGGTTTATTTGGGAATCCAGATATGCCAGTTTCTACCAAGCCAGCAATTGTTATCTGTGATGGTACTTATATCTACGTGCAAAGCAGTAGTAATTACTTGTACCAAAAAAAAACTTATAGCCTACATAAATATGTTAATTTGGTAAAACCATTTTTATTTGTCTGCTGTGATGGATTCATTTTGCAATCACTTGGCCCATTCCCAGCAACCAAAAGTGACTCAGACATTATGTCCACTGAATTCCGCAATGAAACAACCGTATTAAGTAATTATTTTAGGCGTGGCGATGTTTTTATTTTAGATAGGGGCTTCAGAGATGTAATTGGCGAATTGCACAGTCATGGCTATAAAGCATATATGCCCGAGTCTCTTTTGGAAGGCGAAAATCAGTTAACCACAGAGCAGGCAAATCGTTCAAGATGTGTTACAATGTGTCGTTGGGTCGTTGAAGTTGTGAATGGGCGGATAAAACGCGATTTTAAATTATTTCGGCAAGAATACTTCAACCGTGCATCGACACACCTGATGTTAGATTTTAATATAGCATGTGCACTCTTAAATAAGTTCCATGTACCAATTGTGGACCGACCTGATGCTCAACAGTTCGTGGAAATAGCTAAAGCTAGATTATATACAAGAAATTATTTGGGAGAGTACATACAAAATGAAAATATTAATAGAAGGAGAGCTATTTTCATAACTATAGATGCTGAAAATCCACATTTGGACACATTTCCAAGACTATCATTGCATGATCTGATGACAGTAGCTCTAGGGTCGTATCAGATTAAACAGGCTCGTTCGTATTATGGGGAGCATGTTCGTAGGAATGGAAAATACGAAATTGAACTAGCAAACGACATTGAGGATGACTTGCCATTGGTACTGGGAACGGACAAGTATTTAGTAAGGGGCAAAATTAAGTCACGACATGTTAGCAGTAAAGTGTACTACCCCTACATTTTAGTTAATAGGGCTTCATGTAACTCAGTAGCTGATATATCTGCCTATTATTGCAATTGTTTGGTGGGTAATCGGACAGTGGGATGCTGTGCTCATGTTATGACCATTTTGTGGTATCTTAGTTGGGCTCGATTCAGGTCTGTTGAGCCGCCGGCTCCGTTTTTAGACGATATATTTTATGAATATGATAATAATATAGATTAATAAAGCTGTTTCATTCCTATATTCAATTATTTTTATTTTCTACTTCCTTCAGGTACAAAACTACATTTGGCATGACCTACCTATGTAATATTATTTATTTGGGATCATTAATTGATTTGTTGGAACTATTTTCTGTTGCATACCTATATAAATTCAAATGATAATGTCGTAAAGAACTGCATTTTTGATGGAAGATTTGTTACAAAACTAACCTCAAAACTGAACAGAAAATCAAAGGACTCAGAGAACCCTACAAAATAAATGGATAATTTTTATTTTCTTTAAAAGTACAACATCACCCCTCTTTTATATCCAATTTATGCTGTCTTACAAAAATTTTCGATGCGCAACGGCGCTCCGTAGTGAAATGAACATTCTCCTTTACTTGTTCGTTATCTGGCGCAATATAACTATAAATACTAGTAACTTCGACGCTACTCAATTAGGGATGGGACAGATTCGTAGTCTTTCAGTTGATAGCAATAACCGTAAAATAATGATAAGAAATAAAAGTGACCAATTTTTTCTTCCACTAAGTGCACAATGCGTGAACTTACCCCCACTACGCCAAATCCTTGGCAACTTACGTGCCGGGGACTATACAAGTATGTGCACAGGTACAGATGCACTGTTCCTTTACTCTCATAGTGCAAACTGTTCCACCGTGTACCGGAGATAGCTCCGGTACACTATACCGGAGCTATCTCCGGTATACTTAACAACGGCTTAGTGCTTTCACAGACACGGGGGTATCACACCGCCAAATCTAAATTCCGGGCTACTACTAAGAAATTTCTGATAGAAAAACTCATGCGAAAATAGCACTTTTTAACACGCTTTTATTAGGTCGACCTGTATATAACTAACTATGTAATGGAATCTAAGGTAATTAATTTAACCATCTTCCAAGGGTCGTAGCGTAATGAAAATTTGCAGCTGTATGGAGTTCTGATGACAATACAATAATATAGTACTGTCGAACTGATCTGATGATGGAGCCGGAAGGTATGAACTGGAACTTCATGATGGGAAATAGCATCATAGCAGTTTTGGATTTCTTAGAAAAGTCCTGTAATGAACTTTGACCACGATTAGGTTTCAAGGTCTGATGATGAAGCCGGAAGATAGGCACTGGCATTCCATGATGGAATATCGTATTATAGTCGTATTTGCACTTGTGAGAAAGGCCACGTAATGGACTTGGAACACAATCAGGTTTCAAGGTTACAACAAACCTAAAGAAAATCCGTTATCAGTTTTCTTAACCTTTTTGAATTACCGCGTATTATCCATAGATTAATTTTTTTATAGATGTCACTTTCAAATCCTCTGGGGGGATCGACCGTTTAATTGTTCACTACTCGTGAGAATAATATGGCAAAAAATAGTTTTTGTTTTTACGTGTATGTATAAAAGCGTGTTTTTCTAGTGTTTTTTAAACTATTAATTTATTCAAATCAAACCCGAGACATATTGCTCACCAGTCGCGCTTACTAGTACTAGCCGACCAGGCAGTTATATCGTATACACAATTTAAAAAAATATATTACCCGTGCCAATTCCTCCAGTAGCTTATGGTTGGTCGTTTTGCTGATTTTGTATAGACCAGGATACTTAAATTGAAGCTCGGCCATTATCTCGGAATTTGTAGTTGGTAATACCTAGAAAAAGAAAGGAAAAGTTTCATGATAATACTTAACATATTGGTTACGCCAGTCGTTTAGCGAAGTACGTCGAGAAACTTCGAGAGAAATCTAGAATGTTCGAGACACTAACGCCATCTAGCGGCGAGTAGCAGTACTGTGTATATCGAGTAGCTTCCTGAAATATTCTGGGCAGTATTAACAGTGAGTCGATTTTATAAGAATGTTTTAGAACTCATAGACCGGGGTATAAATAGCTCGCAGAGGAACGCAGAAGTCAGTCTTATTACGAGGCGAATATGCGATATTGTCGAAGCTTTACAAGTGAATTTCAGTGCGATTTAAGTGTTAAGTGACAAGTGTTGTGGTGCGAATAATTGTGTTGAATTTTTATTTTGTGTTTAATTAATTAAAGTGTTAATTTTGGTTTAATTGGCGTTAATTAATTATATCCCGAACCCCAGCTCGTAACAATATTTTGGCAATTCTTGCTGTCCTGCCAGAAACCAGAAAATCGGATGGCAGTTTTGTCAATAGGTATTGTGGTATGGGGTACCAGTTAGTAGATTGTGGAGGTTAGATAGCCAGTAATTTCGTGTACTATTTGCTTACAATTGGAACAGGACTCAATATGCTAATTATAATTGATCAATATCTTGATAATTATCATTGTTAAATATCTTGATTTTTTTTGAAGAGAACTAGCAATGTGAGTATATTTCACGTTACTAGTAATCTTGAGAACCCCTCCAATGAAGCTTAATATGCTTGTCTGGAGTGGATTCACGACAATAGTGTAATGGGTGGGGTTCGAACCCGCGACCTCTCGATCACAAGTCCGACACCTTAACCATTAGGCTATTGACGCTTCAGAAAATTACCGTAGATAAACATCTTGACAATTATCATTGGTAAATATTGTTACGAGCTGGGGTTCGGGATAGAAATAATTTACACCAATTAAATCAAAATTAACACTTTATTTAAATAAACACCAAATAAAAATTAACACAGTTATTCGCACTACAATACTCCTCACTTAGCACTTAAATCGCACTGAAATTCACTTGTAGAATTTCTATGATATCGCCTCGTATCTTCTAATAAGGCCCGGCGCCCACTATCGGTGGGCATCGGTGCGGCTCGGTACAGCTCGGGCGCATTGCGGCGGCTTCGGGTGCCTGAGAGCTGCCTCGGCAGTCGTAAGCACATCTAAGGACGCCGTAGCTGATTGTGGGTAGCCTCAGAATAGTTAACGTGACAGAGGGGATGGCCATTAAAGATCGATTCAAACAATATTTTAATCATATTCGTCAGCTTGCACAAGAATAATCAACTTTTCTTCTGTCATCGTCAAATAAAACAAACTGATACGATACAATAATGGAGACGCGTGCGGTGATCGAAATGACTGTTCTGCGACGCGTCTACCTCGAAAATGCCACCCGAGCTACCCGAAGACAGCCTCGGCGTCCCTAACCAAGCTTACAGCTGCCGAGGCAGCCCAAAGTCGCCCGACGCAGCTCTCAGGCGCCCGAAGCAGCCGTAGGGCGCCCGAGCTGTACCGAGCCGCACCGATGCTCACCGATAGTGGGCGCCGGGCCTAAGACTGCGTGTCCGCAAGAGGGCAGTCGCTACGCCCCCGCAAGTGGGCGTGGCGAGCGGTGTCGAGGCGTGTTGCCTCTCGACCGCGGGTGCATAAACCGGGGCTCGTAAAAACGAGCCCGTCCTTGTGGTGCCTTTTATAGGCGTAGGTTTTCGAGTGCGCGAGCGCCTACTCAAATATGAGCGGCAGCGCGCACTCGTGTGATAGAGTTCTTGTCGTGTGACTATAGGCGCGCCGCGGCGCCGTGACTCAGCGCCGTTTCTTCACGACACTCCGGCGGTCTGACCCCGCCAGGTGAGACCTCCAGTTTCCTGGAGGAAGCCCAGCGAAGGCCGACCAGCGACGAGAGTGTCGACTCTGACGCACCTATAGTGGGTGAGTGACTCCCGTCCGTCCCGCTTCCAGAGTTAGCCGGTCACGTTTCGGACTGCAGAGCCGTGTCGTGTGTGTGTGAGCGGTATTGTGTTGTGAGTCACCGCTCAGTGCGTCTGCACCGGATAGCGTGCGCTGCTATTCGGTGCGGGTTATGTTTTAGCGCATGTAGAGTCGTGCATGTGTGGATCAGTACGTGACGTGCCTATATTAACTTAGAACACATCACGAGACTGCCTATCCGCGTTACTTTGCGATCTATTTATACCCCGATCTGTGTTCTAGAACATTCTTGTACAGTCGACTCACTGTCTATACTGCCAAGAATATTCCAGAAGCTACTTGAGATACACAGTACTGCTACTCGCCGCCAGATGGCTTTAGTGTCTCGAACGTACTAGAAGTCGGTCGAAGTTTCTCGATATACTCAGTACTGCTACTCGCCGCCAGGTGGCGTTAATTTCTCGAACATTCTAGATTTCGGTCGAAGTTTCTCGACGTACTTCGCTAAGCGACTGGCGTAACAATATGATAATAATTATCTTGATAATCAATATACCTGGATAAGAATAAAATATAGATTTCCGGGTATCTAAACGCTATAAGCCGCTCCTATTAATCAAGCTTTTATTCAAGAGCTTTAAGGTCGAAGTCTAGGCGGGCGCGGCAGAGCGAAAAATTAAAAAAAAAGGGAAAGGTGAATGAAAGAGGTAAAAGAGGGAATTAAATCCCTAAATTGTTTACATTTTTATGGTTGATGTTTTATTTTCAAAACTTTCATAAAATAATTATAAATATAATCTTTTTTATGCTACATTTCAAAATAGGTAAGTCAAAAATTAAAGAAATTATATTGTAAATCAACATGGTTAGTTATCTGATAAATATCCAATAATTATTATGATAATAATTATCATAATTATCAAATAATTATCTTGATAATTTCCAACTTTGCAATAAAATATTATGCATGAAGGTAGCCCACAATTCTTCTTACAAGAGATGATCTCAGTACAAGGCGACTAGAACATTTATTGGCATTATTATACAAAATTCACATTAGCTATAGAAAACTCATATGAATTGGTTAATCAGGATACTACTCATATGAGTATACTACACTACTGAACATTTTATTTTAGTATTTTAGCTGTGGAGTCTAGATTGCCAATTTAAAAGCTAGTCGTAATTCAACAATTTTTCAATGAAATAGTTTGGATATTTAACATTATATTGAGAATATCTTTCAATGACATATTTATAACATCTAGTGGGGACCTAGTGATATTTTTTTATTGGTAATAGGCTAGAAGTAACCTATTCACTATTGCCTTAAAGACCCCCAGGTTATAGCTATCTAAATTCAATCATAATTTAAATTATTTCGAATGCATTAATATAAAAAATTATTACCTTTTAGCACACCTTGTCCATATAAACTTTAACTGTGCCAACTTTCATACTCTGCGTAATATTCGCAAAAAAGGGTTACAAGCAAGTTACAAGTTTTGCTTCATGTATATTTATATAAAAATAAATTACCTTTTCCGGAAGATTTGCTTCAGCCAATTTCTTTGCCTGCCGCATCCTCAATTTCGTCTTCTTAGGCTTAGCAGCCAGGGGAAGCTAAAATAAATAACTAAGTTAATTTCAGAACAATACAACATCTAAAGGATAAGATGGTGAATGGCTGCAAAAATATAAACTACAACACAGCTAACAATGCCCTTCTCCAATTACAGGATGGAATGCTGTTCTATGCAAAAAGTGCTTTTGGTATTTGACACCTTGTGAACTACACAAGTCACATTTGATCAGTACCTGACTACCATGTGGTGGGGCGAACATCATTTGCAAGCCATTGGTGTGCAAGAATATACTTTTAAAGTCACCACTGATAATATAACAATTAGAGCACATAAAAACTTTACAAGACATGTTCGGGGTTGGGGTGTGATTGAGATAAACTCGGATAAAAGATAATAAAAAATCACTGTATTCAAAATACACAGTTAACACTCCAATAGTCGCGCGTTCTACCATTGTAGAACGCGTGTACATTTTGTTGAATTTAGTTGCAAGTTGAAGGTCACTCAAGCACACATTCTTAGTATTCTTCTATTACTAGGCAATAAACAATAGTAGCGTCCTTGCGGCGACGGACGCGACCGCATGTCTGTGAAATTGGGCGCCAAAAGTGAATTTCTACGATTGTAGAGCGCGCAACCACTCGTGTGACATTTTTCTCGTAAGTTGCCGTTCATGTTTTTTGTTGTAATAATGTTTATTAACTTTTTATTTATTGTTATGTTTATTTATTTTTATTGTTATGACATGTACAACTTATTGTAAGGTTAGTAGTAACAAGAGTGGTCCTTTTTTCAGAGAAATGGCTTCCCACAGTGAAGAAAAGAGAATTAGTAGATGGTGGAGGCGGATGGAGGGAGTAGACACAACAGTGTCTACTCCCTCCAGCCATCTACTAATTCTCTCACTAGGATCACCTAGTGATATAGCAGAGAGTGACCCTGAAGATCGATTATTAGAAGAGGACTGGTTGGAAGAATCTCAGCACGATACGGACGTTCGATACGGATATCGTGGACAAAATGTGCGGGTCTTACCACGTTTCCAGAAACTATATACGTTGGCCGCTCACTGTATTCTTTGATATGATGAATATAAGTGCCATAAACGGATATGTTGTGTATACAATAAATAAGGGCTACAGTAACAATCCACGAAAAGATTATTTGTACGAAATTGGTTTTCAACTTGTCGCTTCATGCATAAAGCGCAGAATAACTGTCGAAAGCATTCCAAAATCCCTGAAAATAATAGGAAAACTTCTTTTAGATCTAAATGATCCCTCTGAGTTCAACCCAGGCCCAGCACAACCCTCAAACACCGGACGTGTTGGTAAATGTTCTTTATGTGTGGCAGAGCGTGCAACAAGTCCACCAGGAAGCTTTGTTATATATGTAATAAGTGGATTTGTCCCGACCATCAGGTTCTTCTTTGTCCCGACTTTGCCGAAAACGAAGAAATGGAGGTGGAAGACATGACTGATTAAGAAATATGAGACTTATAATGTTAAGAGCAAAAATTTTGCGTCTTTTTTGTTTTTTTTTTTTCAAAAAGGCTGTTTTTTTAGTTCCAAATATGTTTAAATATGATTATGTTTTGTTTGTTTTAGCTTTATAATAATAAATTTTAACTCAATATTTTTTTATTTACGAAACTTTGCTTTAAAACTCCATCATTCAATATGTTCTACAAATGTAGAGCGCGCGACTACTAACGTCCCAAATAGAGGCGCGCCTACTGGAGTGTTAAAGGATTAATTAAGGTTATAAATAATTTGTAATAAATTATTAGAAATCCCATGCAGATATTGTGGCCGAAAAAAAGGAAAGATACAAAGAGCTGTCTTATCTTTTGTTTAAATCCACACAGATGTCAGCAACTGTTGTGACCTTTACTTTTTGTTTATAGATACTGTCTAGGTAGGTAAGTTTATGGTTCAGTTACAAATTGATATTATAGACCATAAACATGTCTGTATCTCTTTACCTTTGCTTGTGAGGACTTCTGGATATAACATCGAAATTACAGTGGTCCCTTGATTTTGTTATACCTAAAATCCACTGTATGTATATATTTTGCATCCAGCATGCCAATAAGTTTCATGAATGGTTGTGAATGAAATCTGTTTTTAACTTGAAAGTGTAGCTCAAACAATACTGTTTGGGCTCCGAAGTGGTCTTTTAAGAGGTAATGGGGCTCCTTCTAAGTGTTGATGATTGTTTTAATGAGGAATCCCACTCCCTGTTCTTTTTCCCCAAACATTTGCCTTTTGGAGGTTTCCCCCTTTAACAAAAAATAAGGTACTTACATCAGGTACATGGTCCGGGATGAAAGCGAAGGGTCGAAATTGCTTTGGAAACATGGTACTATTGATTTTCTCCACCACTCGGACCGGATCCAACTTTTCAGATAGCCGCAAGTAACAGGTCTTGGTTTTCATAGTCTGAGGCTTCGGCCCAAAGTTTAACGGTTCGAACATGCCATTTATCGCTTTAGACAGAATCTTTACTACGTCGATCAAGGACCACTGTAAATTAAGAAAAAAGGAGCTGAGTAAATTATGAGTGACATTTTTGGTAACTTTAAGTAATGATTAAAACTACTAATTACCTTAGGCGGTACCCCTTTTACGGCTATTACAGACATCGTGCTTTAGTGATAGTTTTATACTTGTTTAGTTTTAAGAAAATGATAACCCGAACAAGTTACAACGCTAACCTGAAAATAAACAAATTAACAAAATCTTACAAGTTACAACTTACTGTCCCTATACCACAGATAACTTTAAATAAGTCAGAGACAAGACAGATAGGACAGTAATATCACAGTATAAAGATCTTTAGACTGTGGTAATATGGTACGTCTAGTTCCAAAAATATGCGCCAAGCGCTAGTGTCGTAATGTCATCTAGTGGTGACCCACAGCGCACTATAAACGTCACGATAACCATCCGGCATAAAATATCGATAGCGTAGTGATGCGCCATGAATAATTAATTCTTATAGGGTTAATTTTATTATATGCAAGGTTCGTTGTTTCTTTCGTTAAATTCAATGGATACGAATTTAACGAAAGAAATATAAAAATAAAATGACTTTTCAGATTTTACTTTTTATTTGTTTTTCCTCTTAACCTATGGGCTTTATATTTCTCGAAGGCAATTGTTGTGGTGCACACATCTGCTTCACAATTTTTTCTTGTACACCTCCTTTTTCTTTTCCGAATCACATCTGTAAATAGAAGAAAAAATCAATTCTAAGTAAAGACGAATCAGGTAACTATTTCGGGATCCTGAGCAACATTCTACGATTTGCCATTACACTATTTCTTAAAGCATTTTTTTTTCAGTATTGCTTATACAATTTCGTTTTTGACATCTCTAAAATAAAATCAATAACAATAAGCACACCATAACGGCTCTGATCAGAATCAATTCCTACTTAAGTATACAATAATATATATTGTAACATATTTATGCAGATATTTAACTTTATGGTTTTTAACTGATCATATTTATGTGATAAATAGAATATTCTTAATAAGAAATTAAAAGTTGTTAAAAATTATTACCTGTATTGAGAGATGAAGATGCAGGAGGATCTGCATACATATCTGCAGTTCTTGAATATAAATGATCAACTGGATGTTCTAAAATAAGAAAATGGGTATATCAGAAAACAGAACATAAGTTATAACAAAGCGTAAGTCGGTTTAACTTTTTTTAAAGTAAATTGATTTTCCATTTTTAGTTGAATATACAATTACATAAGCGCAAGAAGAATGAAAAATAGAATTACTAAGATCCACTTAGAAATGTTGGAGATGCAGTAGATTTATGCATAAAGCTTCGTATATAAGAATAATTACCTAATATATTAGTTATGTTAACCTCCCTGAAAGTATGTACATCACATTAGTAAAAGAATCATTAAAATTGGTTGATTACTTTTTAAGAAAATCGCAGACATACAAACAAACATACATACATGCATACGGGTCGAATACAGAACCTGCTTTTTTGAAGTTGGTTAAAAGTTGATTAAAAATGAGTGTCATTATTACCTTGGACAACAACTGGATTTTCCACAATTTACTCGGTGTCTTCCTTGTTACTTGTGGTGAACCTTTTTACCACTTTATTCTTCTGTGACCATAGATACTTTTACTTTGTCATATGTATTCATTTGTCATATGAATTTATTGTCATTTTCAACAATGCTACGTTTTGCTAATTAAAACCTACAATATAGGTTTTGACTATTATTACAATTTAATTAGCAAACGAAACGACTAAGATCCCATGGACAAATATCTACGACCGGAGCGGTTCGATGGAGAACCGTCCCTAAGCACGGGGGCCGCGGAATGGGCACACTGGAAGAAAACTTTCATTAACTTCCTTGCGGTGCAGGACTCGGAAACTACTACTGATAAGGTCAAGCTTACCATACTAATTAATCACGTGTCTCCGAATGTGTATACCTACATAAGCGAGTGTGAAACATACGAAGAGGCATTGAACCTCTTAAACAAACTTTATGTAAAACCAAATAACATCCTGTATGCACGCCACGGTCTCGCCACCCGGAAACAAAATAGCCACGAGACTATCGACACATACATCCAAGCCTTGAAGCAGCTGTCCAAAGATTGTAACTTCACGGCTGTCGATTGTAAGACCAACCGGGATGACAACATTCGCGACGCTTTCATAGCTGGTATCTCCTCGACAAAAATAAGAGAGAGACTCCTCGAAAACCTTTGCTTAACTTTGGACGAAGTACATAACCAGGCGCGTTCCTTAGAGATGGCAGAAGTTAATACGCTGCATTATAACAACATACCTATGAACGCGGCTATAGAAAACATCTCTGATAACACTAATGTACGGAATACACCTATGCCCAGTGGAAATGCAAGTGCCTCTGCAGCCACGCCAGCCTTCCAGAATAATGACTCGAATCGCAAATGTTTCTACTGTGGAGGACGGGTGCATCAGCGCAAGACAAGAACGGGCATCTCGCAAAAGTCTGTCGCAATAAGAACCAAACTAGCGCTGCCACGTCTGACCAGGAAAACGTCACCGCTTGCATCATTGCTGCGTCACCGTCGTCCTTACACAAAGCTATTGTCCCTGCATATATCAAAGGCATTAGAGCTGAAGCACTATTAGATACAGGCAGTTCTAAAAGTTTCATTAATTTCGAATTTTCTAAACTGGTTTCCCTGAAGATAAAACCAAGCCAGCAGACAATATCTATGGCTTCTCTTAATCATACATCATCAGTCAAAGGGGAAACTTGCCTCACGCTTACCTTGGGTAAACATACATATGAGAACGTTCAACTGCTTGTGATCGACAATTTATGTTCAGATATGATTATAGGACACGACGTATTACAGAAGCATTCCTCACTAAAATTCGCATTTGGTGGTCCGAAAGAGCCTCTCGTCGTGTGCAACGTAGCCGAAGCATCTGTCCCTGCTGTGCCTTTATTCGCCAACCTGTCTCCCGAATGCAAATCGATTGCTATTAAGTCTCGAAGATACAGTGATGATGACCAACGTTTTATTGAAGAGGAAGTGAAGAATCTCTTACAAGAAGGTATCATTGAAGAGAGTCAGTCACCATGGCGAGCGCAGGTACTGATCACTAAGAATGCTAATCACCGGAAACGCCTTGTAATCGATTACTCCAGACCTATAAATCGATTCACAGAACTGGACGCCTATCCACTCCCCAATATAGAGGAACTGATATCAAAAGTGGCGAAATACTCTGTATTTAGCGCCATAGAAAAGCGCCTATCATCAAGTCCCTATCTTGCCAGAGGAGAGACCATACACTGCGTTTGAAGCAGCTGGAAATCTATACCAGTTCCGACGTATACCTTTTGGAGTAACCAATGGAGTTTCCAGCTTCCAAAGAACTATTGATTGGCTTATTCGAACGGAAAAAATAAAAGGCACATTCGCATATTTTGATGATATCACAATTTGCGGCAAAACACCAGAAGAGCACGACTATAATCTGCAAAATATTCTTGCAGCAGCTAAGAAGTACAGTCTAACCCTGAATGAACCAAAATCCATATTCAAACAAACTTCTATCAACATACTTGGTTACACGATCGCCAATAATATCATCAAACCTGACAATGATAGACTAGAACCTCTTCTAAACTTACCTCCACCTCAAGACTTGCCCAGCTTGCGAAGAGCCCTGGGTATGTTCGCTCATTACTCTAAGTGGATA
This sequence comes from Tholera decimalis, assembly GCA_943138885.2. Classification (NCBI taxonomy): domain Eukaryota; kingdom Metazoa; phylum Arthropoda; class Insecta; order Lepidoptera; family Noctuidae; genus Tholera; species Tholera decimalis. Next base: position 9,952,935 of record OW964571.2, read on the forward strand.
CCAAACTTCTCCGAAAAGGTACATGAACTATCAAAGACCAAGACATTTCCGCTGAGTGACAATTTGATTAAAGATTTCCAAGAACTTAAGAACGCCATAATCAAGTCTTGTGTTCATGCCATTGACAATAATATGCCATTTACTGTAGAAACGGATGCCTCGGAGCACTCAATTGCGGCAACCCTTTCGCACCATGCGCCAGGATGACAATAGTGTGCCGGGAGTCTTAATCGCTAGAATGAGGCGGCAGGAACGGCGAGACACACTCGAACAGTGGCGCGAGCGGCTGCAGCAGCCGCAGTTCTCGCGCAAACGTGTTATCGAAGCCGTACTGCCGCACTTCGAAGCCTGGCTGAAGAGAGGAGAGCGCATCACGTACCGGCTCACTCAGGTACTCACCGGGCATGGTTGCTTCGGTGAGTACTTGAAAAGGATTGGGAGAGAGGCCGCAGCTAATTGCCACCACTGCAACAGTGACCTCGATTCCGCGCAGCACACGCTGGAGGAGTGCCCTGCGTGGGCTTCTGAGCGGCGAATATTGGTCGCGAAAATCGGGCAAGACCTGTCTCTGCCAGCAGTAGTGAGGGCTATGCTGGCAGAGACCGAAAACTGGAAGAAAGTAGCCTCCTTCTGTGAGACAGTGATGGTCCAGAAGGAGGCCGCTGAGCGCGATCGTGAGAGGGCCGATCCCGCTCGCAGAAGGAGGCGTCGAGGAGGCAACCGCCTCGATGCTTAAAACGCCGAAACCCTGCCCGCTTTATTTAAGGCAGGTGGGACTCCGGGATCGCAGGCGTTCAGTGTGGGGTCTCTGTCCGCTTACCAAGTGATCCCTGGAAAGACGGTGGCACAGTGACCACGTGCCACCATGCACAGCGAGACTCAGGAGAGATCTCTTTACAGTCTCCCCAGAGATGTGCCTTAACAGGCGTTGCACAGAGGAGGCTCCGGTGTGGTCTTTTTAGAGGTAACGAGGTCTTTTATATGTGCTGATGGTGATCACCGGGGTGGTTTTAGTGAGGTAAGAATCCCACACTCCCTGGTCTTTACCCCGAAAGTCCAGGCGCCTTTTGAAGGTTTCCCCCCGATAACAAAAAAAAAAAAAAAAGGCCGGCAGGCCTGTAGCGTTCTATTCGAGAACACTTAATCGAAGTGAACAGAATCATTCAGCTATTGAAAAAGAAGCATATGCAATCGTAGAGTCCTTGAAGAAGTGGCGGCATTTTCTTATAGGGAAATCATTTCTGCTCGTCACTGACCAGCGATCCGTCTCTTTCATGTTTAATGCTAAGCACACCAGTAAAATAAAAAACGAGAAAATACAGCGTTGGCGATTGGAACTATCTCCATATAAATACGACATCGTATATAGGCCTGGCACGCAAAACCATGTAGCGGACGCCCTCTCCCGTGTTTGCGCCATGGTCGAAACACCTGCAAAGTTACGATCACTTCACGAAGCCCTTTGTCACCCGGGTGTAACCCGAATGGCACATTGGGTGCGTTCCAAAAACTTAGCCTATTCGATTGAAGAGATAAAGAGTATGACGAAAGACTGTCGCATCTGTTCGGAGGTTAAGCCTAGATTCATTAAAGCTGATCCGCAAAATAAACTTATTAAAGCGATAGCGCCTTTTGAACGACTAAACATGGATTTTAAGGGACCAGTACCATCTAAATCGAGTAACAGATTCATTTTAACAATAATCGATGAGTACTCCCGCTTTCCGTTCGCCTTTCCGTGCTCAGATATAAGCGCAAAGACTGTAATCAAGCATTTAGACAGTATTTTTAATATGTTCGGCATGCCGGCCTACGTGCACTCGGACCGAGGGACATCATTTCTATCGGCTGATGTAAAAGATTTTCTACACTCCAGGCAAATAGCTACGAGTCGTACAACGCCATACAACCCTCAAGGTAATGGCCAAGTTGAAAGGCTCAATTCTACGCTCTGGAAAACTGTACAGTTAGCATTGAAAACCAAGAATCTGTCAATAGAGAACTGGGAGGATGTCCTACCGCAAGCATTACACTCCATTCGCTCGCTTCTTTGTACTAGTACAAATTGTACGCCGCATGAAAGGATGTTCCGCCACTCTCGGAAATCGCCGAATGGAGATTCTATTCCCACATGGCTATCTGGCTCAAACAGAGTACTTATGCGACGCTTTGACCGGCAAACAAAATATCAACCACTAGCCGAGGAGGTGGAGGTACTGGAGAATAACCCCACTTATTCGTATGTTCGAACGATGGATGGTCGCGAGACTACTGTATCCAACCGTCATTTAGCACCTTTGGGAGGCAACCGAGAAGATATCCCCACAATTAATGAATTTGTGGACGCCGAACCCCAAAGATCGCAGTCGCCATCACCATCTTGTTCTCCTCCAACAACTTCACCTTCTTCGCCGACAACATACTCAACACCGGTCTCTCTGCCAGCTACTCCCTCGTCACCGCCACCATTGGAGGATTTGCAAGGGACACCGGTACCGGAACAATTGAGCTCGGACGGGATCGAGCTCCCAGCTTCGGAGCCACTCCGGAGGTCGGCCAGATCACGGAACCCGCCGAAGTTTTTACTCGATTACATCTGGCCGGGGTGAATGTGGTGAGCATTTTTACCACTTTATTCTTTTGTGACCATAGATACTTTTACTTTGTCATATGTAATCATTTGTCATAATTATGAATGTATTGTCATTTTCAACAATGCTACGTTTTGCTAATTAAAACCTACAATATAGGTTTTGACTATTATTACATTACTTTAGTTATGATCATAAAGAACACCTGAAAATAACCAAATAAAGTTTACTTAAATAATTTTAATAAAATATACATAATCATAAGCAGGAAACTTCGCCTCTAAGATAACCCACTGACTATAACTATAACTTAACTAGTGTACCTTGATAGGTACACTTGTAAATAATTACAAACACATTAATACAGATAAAGGCACCCCATGCTCTACTTCTTCAGTCGAAAAACGCATGGATCACCATCTTTGAGACGATTACCCTCGCCATCCGTTGGTATTTGTCGAAGTGTTTTTGGCACACACTTTTATTCACTAACTGATACTTTGATAGACCAAGAAGTTCGGAATTCACTGATACCAAAAACGACAGTCACAAAGCCCTAAGTTTATCGTCCTTAGGTAAATTATAAAGGCGATGGATGAGTTTTGTTGGTTGAAATACAACCGACAACACAGCATTAGATAGGAGCCATGGCCGCGAACCAAAGCACCAGAGCACTGCAGTATAATTCGTATTGAGCAAGGAACTTGGAATCTATCTCAACTTAAGCAATACAGCGAGGAGAACGACTAGTAAATAAACTAATCCGGCAGCACACCATTGAGGTAATATATTTACTCAGCACACGAGCTTCGACACGAATGACGGAAAATCCCATCTGTTATCTGTCACTCGTCAGTTTTAAAACATATTATTGTATTACCTTCTCTTTGGTCAGTTTTACTGACAAAATGGCTGCCAAAAACATGGTTGCCGGCGACAGTAGCGCTATAACTCATTTTTTGTTACTATGCTGTCGCAGGCCTGCCCTATACTCCCTATAATTCCTAGTTTACTCGTCTCTGGTAGGGATGTCGATCTGAGATCGATTCATCGAAGAATCGATTTATCAGGTTAAAAAAATCGATGTTTTAAATCGATATGCAGTACTGAATCGCTCCAGTGAATCGATGTTTCACCCTTGAAAATCGCCAATTGATTTTTTTTTGTTTTGGTAAAAACCATACAATTCTTTATTGTACCCATAATATTACGGAGTTGCCGATTAAAGGGTTAATTACTCAAAAACTCGCGAGATGGCTGTATGCTTAGTTTCCTTCGCCTCCATTCAATAAAAAAGAAAGTTACGTTTGTAGTCTCAAATAGGCATGGGCTAACCATATCCGGAAAGAGATTGGATATGTACTATATCATTCCAAGTAAAGATATATATCCGATTAACATATCCATATCCGCTTAATATATCCGGGATTGAAGTAAATTCTAAGGAGTGAGATAAGGTAATTCCGACTTTTAAGCAGATCCACGGAGTGAGGTGAGATGTCTGGTTGGTATATCTCGAACTTAGTTCTAACGTAGCTCAAGACTGAAGAAAAAATAAAGGTTATAGGTATTAAATAGAATGTTGATGTTCACATCACACAGCACACACAAATAACGAGTCCTAATACTACTAACTACTTACCTATCTTTCATTTACAATTAACACAGTAACACACAGTACTGAAAAAAAGACTGAACAAAATCTCATACGATCGAGTAAACAAAACAATTGCTCAAAAGCTTGCATATAATTGTATTTCGTAAAAAATATAAACAATAACAGAGAAACGCTTTGATTTCAAGCGGGAATAGTTTACTCCATATGGTCGCAATAGCTGCTCTATCGCTTTAAAGCAAAACCAAACTCCGATCTTAAAAGGGGGCGTCTATTAAGTTTATTCTCTTACAGCGCTTTAGCGCTTAAAAATTATATGGGTCGTACATCGTTGTGTTCGGATATACTCGTGTCCGGAGCCGTGCGCTCCTCTCCCCTGTCTCACTCACTCTTCGAGTGACGAGTGGCCGGTCGGAGCAAGTCGGACCGCTCGGAGCTACTCGGATATAGGATATGTTAATTTTTTTGACTGGGAAGGAGTGGATATATATCCGCGTATGGATATATATCCAAAGATATAGACGTGTCCGGAGTTACCCATGTCTAGTCTCAAATATCCTAAAGCGCCGACAATGCTAATTGCACAGCAGTCAGAATTCATAAAAGATCTTATAAATATATTGAAACCATTAGAAGTAATAACTAAAGAAATATCGGGAGAAGACTATGTTACAGCCAGTAAAATTATACCAATCGTATCTTGTCTGACAGAAACATATAATACAATGAAAACTTCAACTGATATTGGTGCTAAAACGAGAACTATAATTGTGGAAGGATTGAAGAAAAGATTTGGCATGTACATCAGAACGTTCGGCCAGCCGAGGTAGGGAGCTGGCTGCTACTCCAGTTTTTACTGACGATCATGTGACGCATAAAGATGCCAGCCAAAGAATTTGTGACGGAACAATTCGAAAGTTAGAAGCATTTATTTATGGCCGAACGACCTGATATCAGAACGTTCGGCCAACCTGAATCTCCATAACTGAGGACCTCAGATAAACTGTTACTGAATAAAGATTTAGCGACGATTTGCTGACAAACAACCACGGCTTTACTTTTACTCGTAATGTCACCGATTAAAAGTAAAATGAACTTTAGTTTCTGGAACATCAGGACGTTCGGCCAACGTGATCTCCATAACTGAGGACCTGAGAGAAACCGTTAATGAATAAAGATTAAGTGACGAGACTGAAACGAATTTTTATTGCTTTATTTTATTTTGTGACGGCCCCGTTAAGTAGTAAAATGAAAATTCAACTTATAACCTCAAAACATTGGGATTATCGATTCCTCCACAAGGAAGAACCCCAGAGAAACTATTAATCAATAAAGATTAAGTGACGACACTGAAACGAACTTTTATTGCTTAATTTTTTTTTGTAACGGCCCTTTTAATTAGTAAATTGATAATTTAACATATAACCTCAAACATTGGGATTATCGATTCCTCCACAACAAAGAAGCCTAGAAGAATCGGAAAACACCTGATGTGTTTTCAGTTTCCAGTCCAACGGTGTCAGTATTTTTGTTGATTCGAGATTAATCTATAAAAATGCACTATGGCGGATGGCGCCTGAAATAGGGTGACCATGTATTCCAACGAAACAAGTATTTATCGAGTAGGTACCTATTTATCTACTTAATGAAGCTAAACACGTCGAAATAGTTGAAATAAGGTGACGATGTAGGTATTGCAACGAAATAAATAGATACGCGGACGGAGGAGTATGAAATTTGTCACAGTTAAGTTTATATGGAGAAGGAGTGCAGATAACTAATATTTATATAATATGCATTAGACATAAATTGTTATAAAAAACACATACACATATGCGTTATGATGAAAAAGTCGAAGCAATGAGGCCACCGTCTTTGCTTCGACTTTTATTATTTTACTGTTTGTCAATGTCACATAAATAGAATGGAAGCAATCAATCGCACGTTATCTGACATGAGTAATTTATTAAATGAGAGGATGACAGAGTTTGAAAAGGAATTACAAAAAAGTCCTTCCACAACAGCAACCACCACCTCAAGTTTGGCAACAGAATTTGCTACTTTCCGGTCATTTATAGTTCAAGCACTTAATACTCTCCAGCAGCAGGTTGGTTTTCTTGCCCAGAGCCTTGACAACATGGAGATGCGTGGGAGGCGGAAAATCTTGCTGTTGCATGGTGTGGCCGAGGAGCAGGAGGAGCAGACTGCACAGTTGGTGACGCAGCTTGTCAAGAACCATCTCAAGCTTGACTTAGTAGTGTCTGGCATCAAGCGGTGTCACAGAATGGGGCGCAGCACATCTCAGAATCCGCGACCAATATTAGTCAAATTGCATGATTTGGTTCTCCGGGATAAAATCTGGTTTGCAAAGACTAAATTGAAAGGGTCCGGTATCACTATGTCAGAGTTCCTCACTAAGGCAAGGCACACCGTTTTCATGGCAGCGCGGGAAAGATTTGGTGTAACCCGATGCTGGACTACGGAAGGCACCGTGTTCGTCCTTGACTCAAAAGGATCCCGGCATCGAATAACCTCCTTGGCCGACCTAAACAGGATCTCGCAACAGTCCGAGCGCGTGGCGGCCCAGTCGGAGGAGGTCTCTGGACAACCGGAGGCAAGCGTCGCTGTTCAACCGGTTACAGTGGGGAAAGTCGCTGCTAAACTCAAGCGTGTTGTAGCCAGGAAGTGATTATAGTTATTTTGTTGTTCTTCCTTCAGGTATTTGTAGTTCAGGCACTAGTCATTTTTGTTTACTTTTAAGTAGATAGTTCCAGTATTTGTTACTTCTTAATTCTTAATTTCTGTTTCACCAACTTGTTAGTTAATAGTTTCCTATTTTGTTTACGTAGGTAGGTAGGTCCCATATATTTTTCTTATATGTTTTAATGTCAACTGTCTCTGTCAATTACTATAATTATGTCGTATCTAGATTCTGTCACATTTGTTTGCGTTCCATACTATGGACTGAATATTTTAAACATTAATTTTAATTTAGCTCCGTTACACGCTCCAAATTTTATTGTTTAAGTCTAGTGTTTACTGCTTTGTTAGATAAAATTGTGTCTGTTTTAATATTATGTGCCTGGACTACTTAATCTTAATTGGTTTCTTTTTGTTTAAGTTATTTTTATTTTTACTCGCTTATTATACACAACTGGCAGGTGGACGTAAATTTATAGTTTACCGCGTTAATTATTGTTGTAAGTATTTATTTATTTTTTAATTCATATATTTATGCTCAGCTCTGGCTGCAGCAGTGATACTGATACTTTTTATTCTTTAGATAGCAATGATGAAAGCTTTGAAAGTATTCCATCCCTAAGCGAAACTCTGGTTTCGTTATTTTCCGATGTGTCCAAGAACTTTAATGTAGTCCACATTAACGCTCAGAGTATCCCGGCTCATTTCCCTGAAATGCTGGCCAGTTTTGACTGTAAGAATATACATGCAATTCTAGTTTCAGAATCATGGTTAAAACCTTGCCTTCCTTCTTCTTCTTACTCTCTTCCAGGTTTTCAACTTATCAGAAATGACCGCGCGGTCGGTGGTGGTGGTGGTGTGGCCATTTATCTGAGAAGTTATATCCCGTTTTCCATTGTTACCATGTCCTCACAGCCGACCCCATCGAACGCCGGTGAACATCTTTTCGTGGAAGTTGAATTACACCACTCAAAAATTCTCCTTGGAGTCTACTACAGCTCTTCTCTACGAATAAATTTCTTTTCTTCTTTTGAGCGCATATTAGAAACTTTAATTCCCTCTTACAGTCATAGCATCATAATGGGTGACTTTAATACGTGCCTCCTTAAAAAAGACGCCCGTTCTAATTCTCTTCTCCATATTGTTGAGTCATCTAATCTCTCTATTCTCAATCTTGATGCCACTCACCATTTCCCTAACTCAGTTCCTTCACTACTTGACCTTGTTTTAGTCTCATCACTTGTTCATATCGCTAAGCACGGCCAATGTTCGGCAGACGCTTTCTCCTATCATGACCTAATTTACACATCGTATAAAATTCGTCCTCCCAAGCATAGGTCCAAAACTCTTCTCCTTCGCAATTTTAGTGGGATGAACATTGACCAGCTTCGAGAGGATGCCAACAACATTGACTGGGCGCCTTTGGTTGAATCTTCATCGGTTGACCAGCAGGTTGAATTTCTTACTTCTTCTCTTATTCAGCTTTACGACAGGCATGCGCCTGTTCGAGCTGTCAGAGTAAAGCACCTCCCAGCACCTTGGCTGACTGATGAAATTAAACTTTTGATTAATAAGAAAGCAGCTGCCAAGTTTAAATTCAAAATTCAACCAAATGATAGCAACAGGGAAAAATATGTGTCAATCAGAAATCACTGCAGCAAGGTGTGTAGAAATGCAAACCGCCAATATATCCACAGTACCGTTCAGAATGGTGATCCAGCTAAGGTCTGGAATTTTCTCAAATCTTTAGGTATCGGAAAAAAGGGTCATGAAACAATTCCTAAGGACTTAGACTTCAACTTACTTAATAGTCATTTTTCTACTTCGCCTGTATTAGATAGGGCCACTAAAGCTGCTACTCTAAATTATCTTTCAAACCTTCCGGTACCTGATTATTCTCCTTTTGTCATAAGTCAATTTGCTGCTTGTGATGTTAAAAAGAGTATTGTGTCTATTACGTCCGACGCTGTGGGTAGTGACTGTCTCAGTCGTAAGATGATCATTCCTATCCTTGACAACATTCTTCCGGCCATCCTTTATATCCTTAACTTCTCTATTTCTAGTAGTATCTTTCCACAAGCTTGGAAAGACGCTCAAGTTATCCCGTTACCTAAGAAATCGCATCCCGCATCTTTCTCTGACTACCGACCCATTTCCATTCTTCCTTTTCTATCCAAAGTCCTTGAAAAACTTGTACATCAACAACTCAGCGCCTTCCTTTCTAAACATAATCTTTTAAATCCCTTCCAATCTGGTTTTCGACCTGGTCACAGCACTACCTCAGCACTGGTTCATATTACGGATGATATAAGGTCAGGCATGGAGATGGGGAAGTTAACGGTACTCGCACTACTTGACTTTAGCAATGCTTTTAATACAGTTGACTTCGACATTCTGCTTGGCGTTCTATACTCTTTTAACATATCTCCTTCGGTAATTGACTGGTTTCGTAGTTACCTGTTTGGTCGCCGGCAGCGTATTTGCACGGAGGATTCTTTCTCTTCTTGGTGTGACACCTCTGCCGGTGTGCCGCAGGGTGGCGTTTTATCTCCTTTACTTTTCGTACTTTTTATTAATGCTATCACTCAACGACTATCTTCCTTCTACCACTTGTATGCTGATGATTTGCAAATTTACACGCAAGCACCCCTCGTCGAATTATCTGATGCCATTGGGACAATTAATGGGGACCTCGCTCGGATTAGTGATTGGAGCACTGAGTTCGGACTGAAAATTAATCCCGCCAAAACCCAAGTAATTGTTGTTGGTAGCTCCCGGACTATCTCTAAGATCGACTGGTCGACACTTCCCGAAGTTTCATTTAATAACACCGTCATTCCGTTCAGTCACGCCGTGAAGAACTTAGGGATATACATCGACAAAACTCTGTCTTGGACGAAGCAACTGCAGGAAGTCAGTCGTAAACTGTTTGCTTCTGCAGGCTCCCTGAGACGGCTTCGTAATTTTCTTCCTATCACCACTAAAATTGCAATTGCACAGTCTCTTCTTCTTCCTATCTTGGACTATGCTGATGCCAGCTATCTTGATTTGACCCAAGACCAATTTGACAAGCTAGAGCGACTTCAAAATCTCTGTATTAGGTTTATATTTGGCTTGCGCAAATATGACCATGTTTCTGAATTTCGTACTAAGCTCAAATGGCTTCCTATTAGGTTTCGCCGGAATGCTCATTTACTTTCTCTGCTTTATAATGTCTTATTTAATCCTTTAACTCCTTTTTATCTTAAAGACCGCTTTCGGTTTCTCTGTGACACACATTCAAGGTCCTTGAGATCAACGGAAAATTTAGAGTTAAGTATCCGTATGCATTCCACTTCTTTCTTCGATAAATCTTTCACTATCCAAGCAGCCCGTTTATGGAATGCATTGCCCATAGATGTGAGGCATGCTCAAACATTACCTACTTTCAAAAAAATGGTGAAAGAGCATTACCTCTCACTATAATTTAATTTTTCCCCACCTTTCTCTATTATGATTTTGATATGTATTAGTATATATTATATTCATATATATGGTATGTATTTTATATTATTATGTTTGATTAGTATGATGTTGTACACTGACAGCCCTAAATCTGTCTCCTTTCATTTCTGTCCATCCAAAGGTTGTCTGTAAGAGATTGCCCTGTGCGATAAGACCGCCCATTGTACACTAGTTTTATTATTTGTATCTTTAAATGTATTGTAAGGTGTACAATAAAGTATATAATAAATAAATAAATAAATAAAAATAATTGAAACTATCTATAGAATTTCGACCAAAAGGCGACCAATAGTTTTACTTTATTCAGTTACAGCCGCTTTCTAAAATATATCTCAATCCCAATTAATTTCTCTTGTTTACAAGGAGATGTGATAGTGGTAGAAACGTTGCCATGCTTCTGCTATAACGAGAGATGATGGAGGTAAATGAACTTGCACCAACCTAAATCGTACCTGAAATAAAATACCTACTTGTAGGTAACGATTATTCGTCTGACCATCCCTTGAGTCCACTGCGAGTGCGCTATCAACTGACTCATACACGCACATCTATGCCGCACTACGTCATCACCGAGTGGATCGCGTATGATCTTGCTTTTATGAACAATATAGTAGAAGCGCTACTAGAAAACAAAAAATTACAGAAAAAACTGAAAAATTTCTAACTTCTTTATTAGATGTCTTAAAAAAAAAAAACAATAACATTGCCAATAGTAACTATTACTCGCCTGGAGTTAGTGTTTCGGCTCCAAAACGATGTAAAATTAACCGTGTATAATCAAAGAAAAATGATGCACAAAATGGTCAGTGTCATTATGATTAAAGTTACCTTTAATCATTATGACATGAATTTAGTTAGTCATTTGACTTCTACACTTTCAGACTCCGATCCACCTCTGCTGGAAGTTGCTAGGTGTAATGATTACGAGGATCTAGTCGAAAAGAAGAAGAGACACGCTTTTTCACGTTTCCTTTGCCGTAAGTGTACTTATTTGAATTTTTAAGAAATGTCTAATAACCATTAAGTATGAAAAAAACCGGCCAAGTGCGAGTAGGACTCGTGCCTTGAGTGTTCTGAATCAAGATTATTATTATGTCGTTTATTAACTTTCTTTCTAATCTAGTTACATTTTTAAATATTTCATAAAAAAAAAATAGAGGCCCGCGTATTGGGAGCAGGGTCCAAGCTACCTGTGGTTAGAGCTGCAGAGACAGGAACCTCCTCACAAACCCCCTGACCACAGCTAAGCGCGGTGCGAATTGCGGCGCGTCTTGAGGCGCGTCAATAGGTGAGTGCCGAAAACAAATTGTAGACAACCTATGAAGTATGCCACAGCTACCGGCGACGCGAACTGCGGTGCGTCTTGCGGCACGTCTTGCGGGCCTAGTTACACACTCAAACACTACATACCCATACAAATATTAAGTAGGTACCACTTACATACACTTCATACATACATACTTCAATCAAACTCCACAGATACTGCACGCACTCTCATAATCACCTCCACTCTTACTAACTCTTCATTTTTTTTTTAATTAGTGTTAAATTTTCACCTTAGCTGATAAGTACTCCATGCTGTTGTAAACACTTTGTTGGCGTTTTTTTTAAACTCCTGGAAATGGCATTGATTACTGAAACACAGACATTGCCTAGTTCGGTTACAATAGCTACATCCATTTTACACAGTTACTCACTGCCAAACTATAATTCTGTAAACTACTACTAAATTTTTAGAGAAATAAATTACTATTACTATTGTTAAGTTTTATAGAGTTGTTAAGTTTTTTACTTCTAAGTAGATGGACATTTTTAAACGGATGATAGTACCTACCTACTTGTTAACACGACCAATTTTAAACTAATACCTAACTTATTATAAGTCAATTTAATTTTTAAGCAGTTTTTGATGATAAGAATCAAGCGCTTTTAAAGTGTAAAAAAAAATATTCTCTGACTGATTTTTTAAGTATTTTTCAGCGCTATTTAAAAGGTTAATGGTAATGCAAAAATGTGATGTCTACATTTAATTTTATTTTTATGGCATCTGTGAGTTTTCCTCTCGTGCATATTAAATGTGATTTCTTATCAATTTCTACTATAGTACCAAGGTATTTCTGCACCCGCGTGGAATGCGTTCCTTTCTCCGCAACTTCTCCGCGGGGCGCCTTGCTGTCTCTCGCTCGCTCATGTCATTGGTGTGACGTCATCGAGGTCAGGTGCAGAGATCCTTTGGTAATATAATAGAACCGGGCATCAAGAATGGGTAGCTTAAGTCCTGGCTGATCTTACTGGAAAGAAAGCCGTAATGTTGTCGACGTATTTTTAAGAGGTCATTTGGTGTAGTTATTGTATAATACTTACTGTGATTTATCTATGGAACTGTTATTTAATTGTAAAATGTGTAATCTAGTTTATCAAACTAATTCCGATTTGACAAGTTTCAAGTCAATCACCTAGCAGTAGACACGAAGTAGTAAACCAATTTAACTGTAATTCTAAAAAGTACATATTATTATGTACCTAACTACATACCAACGTTTGATTATAAAGAATTTTTAAGTTGTGTTTGTTTTGTTGTATTATTGTATTTCCCGACAGCTACAACCTAGCAGTCTTTAAGTCCAGAGTGAATAAGTTACTTTTAGGTAAGCGTGGTCCATCTTCGATCACATCATCACTTACCATCAGGTGAGATAGTGGTCAAACGCGAACCTATATACAATAAAAAAGAAAAAAAAATAGGATTGCGTTTGACCACTATCTCACCTGATGGTAAGTGATGATGTGATCGAAGATGGAGCACGCTTGCCTAGAAGTAACCTATTCAAACGCGAACCAATTTTCAATAAAAAAGAAAAAAAAATAGGCTCGCGTTTGACCACCATCTCACCTGATGGTAAGTAATGATGTGGTCGAAGATGGAGCACGCTTGCCTAGAAGTAACCTATTCACTCTTGACTTAGACTCCCAGGTTATAGCGATCAGGAAACCTAAATATTTAAGTATTCTTGTACTTAATCAAATTTCCCAATCTCCACTTTCTCCACTACTCCACTTTCCACTTTCGTTTGCCTTTAGCCAAAATAGACCCAACTAATATAACAAAAACTTCACAAGTGGACACTGGTATGCAGGCATCAGCTCAACGTTGCTTGTACTCGTACACAATTTTATATTACGACGTGTTTTGCGTCATTGTTTAGGTAATGAAGTACTCGAAAATACTTGTTTCGTTGGAATACATGGTCACCCTACTTCAGGCACCATCCGCCATAGTGCATTTTTATAGATTAATCTTGAATCAACAAAACTACTGACACAGTTGGACTGAAAACTGAAAACACCAGGTGTTTTCCGAGTCTTCTAGGCTTCTTTGTTGTGGAGAAATTGATAATCCCAATGTTTTGAGGTTATATGTTAAATTTTCAATTTACTAATTAAAAGGGCCGTTACAAAAATAAATGAAGCAATAAAAGTTCGTTTCAGTGTCGTCACTTAATCTTTATTGATTAACGGTTTCTCTAGGCTTCTTCCTTGTGGAGGAATCGATAATCCCAATGTTTTGAGGTTATAAGTTAAATTTTCATTTTACTACTTAACGGGGCCGTCACAAAATAAAATAAAGCAATAAAAATTCCATTCAGTCTCGTCACTTAATCTACATTCATTAACGGTTTCTCTCAGGTCCTCAGTTATGGAGATCACGTTGGCCGAACGTCCTGATGTTCCAGAAACTAAAGTTCATTTTACTTTTAATCGGTGGCATTACGAGTAAAAGTAAAGCAGTGGTTGTTTGTCAGCAAATCGTTGCTAAATCTTTATTCAGTAACGGTTTCTCTGAGGTCCTCAGTTATGGAGATTCAGGTTGGCCGAACATTCTGATATCAGGTCGTTCGGCCATAAATAAATGCTTCTAACTTTCGAATTGTTCCGTCACAAATTCTTTGGCTGGCTACTTTATGCGTCACATGATCGTCAGTAAAAACTGGAGTAGCAGCCAGCTCCCTACCTCGACTGGCCGAACGTTCTGATGTACATGATTTGGCAGTGTCCAACAAGTTCATTTGTTAGCTGCTGCAACAATTTTAGAACCTTGATTAAAAAAAAAAATTGAGAGCAATTCACACGTGGTAGAAGTGAAACCTTCAAAAATTTATGTGTCTGTCTCTTTTTACTGTCGCTTTTTCGTTTCATAAACTTTCAAATCACAACGATGCTAAAGAAGTTTTAACTTCAAAAACATTTTACTGACCATCTAGCCCGTTCTCGAGCAATAAATAGAATAAATACTTCAATTTTAGATATTAAATTACAGCAATAACTTCCACAAAATAATAGTAAAGAAGTCGACGCAATACAAGGAACTGATATGTAAAAAGGAATTTGGGATTTTCATAAGTTGCTTGTGAAAAAGCAACTCTCTACATTTAATGCACTTGCACTGGAAATTCAGGTCTTAAACGAATAATTTAAACACTATCGCAGGCAGTTGTGCACTTGAAGTATGTTCCTGTACTGTACTGGCTAAAACAAAAAATCTATATTTATCACGACCTTCACTTAATAGCCATGATGTATATGAGTATCGTAGGATCATCTGTACCTTGTGAGCGCTTTTTTTCAATTGCCGGCAACACCGTAAGTGATGAGCGAAACCGCTTGGATCCCAGCAGACTTGACAGACTATTGTTTTTAAAAAGTTTAGATATGAAGCATTGGGAGCTTTAACTTTTTCATGTACGTTTTGAAAATAAATGTCTTCTTTCATACCTGATCTGACTTTGATATAGTAATAAAAATGATTGTTATTATCGATTTCCCTGAACTAAAAAAAACACGATTTTACTGATAAGAGATCAGTTATTATGTTATCTTTATTGTTATTCATAAAATGGATTTATATTTATATCATAAATTTAAACTTGAAAAATAAAAGATCTTTTAGAAATCAATCTTTTGGAACTCGATTTTTGTGAATCGGTACATCTACTTACAATTTGAATCGATTTAAAAATCGATCTTTTTCGGAAAGAATTGGCATACCTACGGCTGAGCTGTGGTTTTTATAAACAGTAGTGAAAAAGTGACGTCACATCGTACGATTTTAAAAGAGATTTGTTAAACTTATAACATTAAAAAAAAATACTTACTTCCGCCAATAAAGGTACCTATAAAAATACTGATGCTCGAAAAAGTTTATAAAATATACCGAAAAAGTAAAATATACTCTAAAGGTGAACGCAGACCCAGCCGCACCGCACGTGCCGCAGTCTTTGCATTCGAATTATTTATATGAAGTTCTATGCAACCTCGCACACCTACCCGCGCCGCAGTCGCCGCAGTCCCTGAAACGACCGAACTGCCCAAGCCGCAGCTGATGACGTCACCCGCACGCAGCGGACGCTGCGGCTAGCGCAGCGCGGATGACGTCATTCGCATCCACGGCGCGCAGTGCTGCCAGAGTTATAATGTAGACAGAGAATCTCTGTCAACGGTTTATAATAAAATTACTTGTTCTCGTATAAATAATTACTTGCTTATTCCCTATTATAGCACCTACAGATAAAATTACACAAAATAGCAAAATACCAATACCAAATACTGATTTTTTACAGATTTTTTAAATCTTCGGTACAGATAATGCTTTCAAAAATCTGGCAACACTGCAAGTGCGATGGGTGTGGCGACGGGAACGACTGTAGAGACTGCGTTGCGGATAGATGTGCGAGGCCATTAACATAAAGCGATGACTGCGGGGACTGTAGAGACTGCGGTGCGGCTAGGTCTGCGTTCACCATAAATGTTGAACAGACACCAAGATATTTCATGATATTAGGTGTGCTTTATTCTGGACACATGACGCTGAATTTTCAGATTAACCGAAATTGTCAAAAATACGAACTCTCGTTGATTATGTTTAACAACCCTACAATATTAAAATTTTCTTTGGAGTAGTCCGCCATCGTCGCTTTTAACCGATTCATTGCCACCTTCATTTTCACCAACACATTAGCCAGGCCCCATACGTTTTGTCTATGACGCGCCAGGTGCATCATGGGCCTTTTTAAAGGATGACGCGTCTGGTGTGTCGCGGGCCCCTTGTGATGTTTTATACGTATTTCTCCGTTATCTTGTGTCTGTTTGAGGAGGAAACAGTTGTTTGGTGTTCTTAGATTCGTATTCGTTGATATTACGAAGGAAATATGGCGTTTCAAGATAGGATTTATTGATTTTACTACAATGCTACAGGGGTAGTAAACATTTTGGAAACTTTTGTTGTATAGGCATTGACATATAATATATATTACTGCGTAAGGACTGGGCGGACCGCATGTTAAAATGACGCCTCGAACTTGGTCCCAAAGTGGTCTTCCCTTTATTGAAGTGAACTAGAACGCGATCGACTATCTTCGGGAGCGGTCGTAAGTTTTACAAGCAAAAATGTCGAGTTGTGTCGTGAAGGGTTGCGTGAAATACGACAATAAGCACAATAAAAAAAAATATCATTTCATATCACCCGTAAGTTAAAAATATGTCATTAAATCAACTTCCAACATTATTTAAAACAATTTTCTTTCTTATTTGTCTCAACCTTTGGCCGAGACGACGCGAAGCCGCATAAATAAAAGTGCGACGTAACTTAGCAGCGGTGCGCGTTATAGCCGATGAAATGAAAAGATTTAATAATATTACTATAAGATTAAAATATGTACAAAATTATTTTTTATTGTTTGTTAAAAGCAAATTAAAATGTATTTTATGTACAACAAATATAAACTTCGAAAAATAAAAGGTTTTTTTATTTCTTTGTACTTCGAAAAATACCACACCCCACTCTTACAAGGTTACGTCTAGGAGCAGACCACGTCGATTGACATCTTAGTTATAATATAATAGATGGCGTTAGTGTGTTTTGTAGGGTGAACGCGTCCATCAAATGTTCTTACGACCGTATCTTTACTATTTAAATCAATGTGTATAGGTCATTTATTTGTATTGCTCAATGTATGAAAATTATTTTTTTTGGGTTGTTGATTTCGCGGGGTTGTTCAAAGTTGCCAGTATACTTATATACATTACCCATGTAAAATATTTTCTGAAACAACTTACTAGAAATACTGCGTTGACCTATAAATCAATAAGAAAAAATCTGCTATAGAATTTTAAGAATTTCTTCATTCTTCTAATACCAGCCACGCTCTCTTTATTGTTGCTCTTTGACAAAGAGCGGCAGCATGACCTTGAGCATGAGCATGATGATTAGTATTATGAAGCAGGCATTTTATAATATTACTACTACCAGGTGTAGAAAACTTCAAGGCTGTGGGGAATCTACTGATTTAATTCAGTTACGCCCCTAATAAGTTTTAAACAGAATACTGTAGCGTAAATAAAATTAAGTGCACAGTAAAACACAACCGCTACTTAACACGTTTAATTTTGATTAAAAGGAAAAAGATAGAAAACAAGTACTTAATTAAAAAAACATAAAAAAGTTAAATATTAGTTATTATTGGGAACCTTTCAGTGATGGCGTGGGTTAACTTAGCGGAAAGAAAAAGAATGTTATCGAAAGTATTATGCAAATATTTTTAACTTACCTAACAAAAAAATCGATTGCAATCGGTTATAGCTAGGCGAATACGCAATATTAGTAATTTTAATTACAAAAACACTAAGAGCATCCAACGCGTCTTGATAGGCCTTAGGTTAGAAAGAGTTTTTGACGTGAGAATTTTTAGATTAGAAATATACAAATTAGGTGCACTATTTAAAATAGAACTCCTGCTGCGAAAACTCGGTAATTCCTGGACGGCTGAACACGACTGTGGGAAGTAACGTAGAAATCACGGAGCCACTGCGCTGCGGAGTCCGCATCTACCTCGTACCCTCTTCAGGCCTTTGAGATGGACGTCTCAGGCACAGGATGTGCTCGGATATCGGGCGAGAGCGCCCCGACCTCCGTCGTCGATAACCGACGTCGCTTGCCCGTAGGGTGGAGCCAAAAATTGGCTTGTAACGGGATCTAAACAAAAAAGAAACTTCAGACCACCGATGCAAGCTGAATCTTTGATTAATTATGAAACTAGTGCGAAATGGACCGAAAAGAAAAAAGACGACAATACATACCAAATTAACCAGAAAATCACCCACAGACTATACTTTTGCTAGGACACTTTATATTTTTTATTGGGTTTACACCAACAGAAAAAAAACTTTCACTTCATAATTTCGATATTAATCACAAAAAATAAGGTCGACCATCACTTATCGAGTCCCAAAAATGTAATAACGCCGTCGAAAGGCAAACAACCGACGATTTTTTCACGATTCCTGGTTCAAATGTGAATAACAGCTATGAAGAAAAAATTTTTTATTGAAAAGTTTGCATTAGGATTGGAGGAGGTTTTAACCGTAGCGGTTTTACGCTACAGTACCCCATTCCCAGTAAAAAAAAAATTAGAGTAGCAACCCTAAAGGTGAGTGGCAACCCTAAAGGAAAGGTGAGTGACAACCCTAAAAGAAAGGTGGTTGACAACCCTAAAAGAAAGGTGAGAGATCAACCCAAGTGAATGTATCAACCCAGTGAGAGGGTGACAATGCTATAACAGATTGACATCACAACAACAGATTGAAAACACAACAACAGATTGAAAACACAATAACAGACTGACGACACAAAAGGGATAGCATCAACCAAGAGTGAAAACCATAATATACAAATTAAATAAACTAGCCTAACTAACTTTAAACTAAATACATCAAATCAACAACATCGAAGTGCAGCTGATACTGAATAAAATTGAAAGCCGGCCTCCAGTTTAGACGTTAACAGTGCGAGCTTCAGATGCGTCTCCTAAACCTACATTAGAATAGAAAAACAAACGATAGATCTAGAATAATATACTTAAATATATATAGGAACAAAGAACAATAATCAACACGAAACCAATAAGAGTTGAGATTAAGAAATAACTTAAAAATATGACGAAAACTCAAAGGAAGTCAAACAAAAACTCGAAGTCGATCACAAAAGCTCGAAGTCAGATAAAAACTCGAAGTGAGACACGACTCAAAGTCCAACACGACTCAACGTCAAACACAACTCAAAGTCAAACACGACTCAAAGTCAAACACGACTCAAAGTCAAACACGACTCAAAGTCAAACACGACTCAAAGTCAAACACGACTCAAAGTCAAACACGACTCAAAGTCAAACACGACTCAAAGTCAAACACGACTCAAAGTCAAACACGACTCAAAGTCAAACACGACTCAAAGTCAAACACGACTCAAAGTCAAACACGACTCAAAGTCAAACACGACTCAAAGTCAAACGCGACTCAAAGTCAAACACGACTCAAGACTGAATTTAAGAGCTTAAGTTATAGAGGGATAAGTTAGAAGGTTAAGTTAAAGAGAGAGGGTTAAGTTGAAGAGGGTGGACCTTAAATCAAAATCAAAAATACGACGCCTAATGAGAGGAAATGGTTATGAATAAATATTAACTCCAGGGAGGAATGAGGGTCGAAATAATAAAAGAGGTGTCGTTAATTGAAAACTAATGGCCTAACATAAGTAATGCTGATTAAGTTAAGAATATGGAACAAATTAATTCATTTAAGTATGTCTTTTATATGATATTGTCCAATATGATGAGAATCACAGTCTTGTAGGACATATGTAGTCATGGAGATGACTCTGATCACACGACATTTAATGAAACGAGGAGCAAGCTTTCCTGTAAAGTATTCAGCAGCTGACGATTTTGAAAAATTACGCCTCCATACAATGTCGCCGGCATTAAGAGCGCGTATAAAGCAAAATTACCAATTTTCTATTTGATTTTACATGAAAAATTCCAGACCAAATCTTAAAATAAAAATATATGAATAACTACATCATATTTTCAAGGGCTCTCTCTGATCAAAAACATAAAATAATAACATTTCCTTGGTAGAAAATAATCACGAAATAACCTCTAATTCTCATGTTTTTCCGTTTTGTACTCGATATGGTAATGCCTATTGCGACAAAAATTTGATAAATAATTATATTTAAACAAGAGTAAAGGCTTTGCTTAGACATTTTATGTAATTCCTTTTAGTTTTGGATTTATTACGATAAAACACTTTTGGCGCATACTACGTTTTTATTCCGCGCAAGAAGTCATCTTCCGTCGCTCGTTGCGGGAGCTTCAAGCATATTTCTATTTCACACATCAGTCGCTACCGCTCTGTTGAGACGAGAGGACTACGCTCAAGTGTTTTAGCTGCGCCGAGTTATAATCATTTCAATCGTAATTGTTGTTGTTGTTCGAACTAAATAGTGAAATGGGAAACAAAAAAAAAACATTGAAAGAGAACTAAAAAAGTTACAAATTGACAGGATGGCTAATTGTCGAAGGTAAGTTTGTGAGTTACTTGTTTGTTATATACTGAAAAAATAAAAATACATTTTATACTTTCGAGAAAGTTTATGCAGGTGATTTTAGATTTTATTTTGAGAGACACAAGATCTAAATTCGTTTACCTACGCACTTTCGTGGGCCGAGTAGGTAACTAGACATAATAATATGTGGGGACATTTCACACACGGCTGTCTGACCCCAAACTAGGAAGACCCTGTACTATGGGTGTCAGACAGCTGATATACATAGACAAATATATTTTTAAATACATACATATATAGATAAACAACACCCAGACACGACGATATCAAAAATTCGTGGTAGGTACTTTATTAGATTATTAGGATAATAGGTAATAAATTACATTCATAATAGGTAGCTATTTACTTTTGCTATTTTGTTATGTTATTCTTCACGATACAATTTTATGATCATTTTCCCATAATGTAGGTAGTTATGAGATCTTCTAAAAATCTAGATACACGGATGGACAACAATAATGATCTAGCGAGTATCCTATATAAAAAAAAAATTATCTACCTATACCACTTCTTATTTAATATTTCTATGGTCACTCGTAGTCGTAGGTAACGCGGGCAGAATAGTATATGCAAAATAAACACAAGCTTTTAGTTGGTATCCGTGTTTGTTCGATGAAATATATTTATATCGATTAAGAACCTATTTAAGTATGCCCATTAGGTATTTAAACCCTATTTTTGTAGATCAATTTATTGTGGACGTGATTGTATAACAAGGAATTTGTTTTGAAATAATATTTTATTTTCAGAATGTGGCCACCTCGCTCGCCAGATTTAAACCCATTGGACTTTTTTACTGGGGCTGTTTAAAGGAGGTAGTTTATAAAGAAGAAATCACTTCAGTTGAACAGCTGCGACAACGCATACGTTCGGCTGCTGACGAAATATCGTCGGCAGGATTTGCGCGCCGATTGAGACGGTCCTTCATAAGAAGGTGTAGAGCGTGTATAGCAGCTGAAGGAGCCCACTTCGAACATCTTGTATATTTTCTTTTTCAATAAATTTGTTTAATTACTAATGTCTTTTATGGTGTCAACAAACCCATAGTGATCAAATTTTAAGGAAATTCTCATTCTCTTTGAGTCTAAAATTAGTTACAGCAGTGTTAAAGTAATTTAATTTTGAAATCAAATTTGTATAAAAATTCTCCTTTAAGATTCGAACAGCAATAACTTTGTACTTTATCAAGATA
Organism: Tholera decimalis; assembly: GCA_943138885.2. NCBI lineage: Eukaryota > Metazoa > Arthropoda > Insecta > Lepidoptera > Noctuidae > Tholera > Tholera decimalis. The sequence continues at coordinate 9,974,993 of OW964571.2, forward strand.
CTGGTTATTATTATACCATTTTAGAATTTGCATTAAATAGGCAATTATCTATACTTATAATAAATCTGTAGAGAGGTCAATTCTGTACATGAAATATATTTTTCAACAGTATTATAGATTGACATATTATATTTCCCTACTAAATTACGAAAGTTAATCTGTGTGTTACATCTAAATCACTGAACCGTGAGGAAGGACATAGGCTACTTTTTTTTACGAAAAACGACGGAAACGTGGACGAAGTCGCGGGCAACAGCTATCTATGCTAATATATAAGGCTGAAGAGTTTGTTTGTTTGTTTGAACGCGATAATCTCAGGAACTACTGGTTCGAAATGAAAAAAATATTTTTAATTAAATACTCAATTTATAGAGAAAGGCTATAGGTTATATATATCATTACGCTAAGGCCAATAGGAGCGGAGCACCAATGAAGAATGCTTCAAAATCGGGCTTAAATTTAACGTTAGCCCAAAGTAACTATTCCACGCGGACGAAGTCGCGGGCAAAAGCTAGTCTAAAATAATGAGCCACCGCAGTGTAGTACATTTTTTTTCGATATAGTCTGGCGGGAATAATTCCGAATCATTCCCGTCGTATACTTCGGAAGTATTCCGAAATATTCCGAAACTTTGGGAATATTTCAACTGCCAAAAGAAACCAGGAAAATCGACCTTTGAAGTCGGTTAATATACCAAAACCTGCTCCTACCTAAGTATAACAAATACTTTTCTGAAAACCGCATCAAAACGTGTTTGCTTGCAAGGTTTGCCTTTAATTGTTTTTATTGGCTGGGCTATTAAACGCGTTAAGTAGGTAGGTAATGATTAATACCTACCTATGCGACTCGCGAATACTCGCGATGCGTACAGAGCTACATACAAACTAACCAAAAACATAGGTAACCCTTTTTCAAAAAACAAATAAAATATGCTAGGCCTGGTTTTTTATTCAACTACTGACATTTATAAAAATAGCATTCAATTTCGAAATAAGTAGAGTACCTACCTAGAAACAAAAGAATAAAAATCCTGTTAATCGCAGGCTAACATATCTACCTATAAAAATATCAACATATACTTAATCAATCCCATTTATAATAAAACTAGTACTCACGCGGGGCTTCGCTCCCGTGGATACTATCACGGTAAAAACATAACTCTCCTTTTTTGCAGTCACGTAAAAAGTAGCCTATAACCTTCCTCAAGCTTCAAGCTATTTCCATACCAAATTTCATCCAAATCCACCCAGTACTTTCGAAGATTAGCGCGTTCAAGCAAACAAACAAACAAACTTTTCCGCTTTATAATATTAGTATAGATAAACATTTATATTTTACTCTTGTATCGTACGTAGTCTCGCACTGAACAATAATTAACCCACCCACCACACAACAAACAAACACGTTAATTTCGATTGAATTATTCGGGCGAAATATTCGGAAACATTCGATTGCGGGGTACGAATCTTTCTCGCGGGGGGAAAACTTCTCCGGGGAGCATCTCCCCTCTTACCGCACCCCGCACCGCCATCGCAGCGCGGCGGCAGCGGCCGGCGCACAGAGGGCTTTATTTAAATTCATTTTGAATAATTCTGATTTAAAGAAACTTTCCCAGAAGTATTCCGGAATTATTCCGAATTTTTCAGAAGTTTTGCAACTATAGATACAGGGGCCCAAAATTGCGTAATTCCGTAGAAAAAAATGTTAAAATTTAAGAATAACTATTTTTTGCAATATTGATTTAGAATGTAATAAAAAATCTTGATACTGATCTGATAATACAAATATTCAGGACTGATATAAAAAAAAAAAAAACAAAATGAAAAAAATATCACCAATTTTAGAAATGGTACCTAATTTTGTAAGAGTATGTACGATTTTTATTTAAAATATTAAAAATATCAATAATTTGGTTATCCATGGGCATATGACGATATAAGTGGGGTAAATGATAGATATTATCTGGCCAATCGACAGTTTCAGAGTTATCCATTATTTACGCCACACCAAAATCACGCGCCAAAATAATATTATATTATACATAATATAATATTACCTTTTGGTATTGATTTTATATTGATTCGTGTTCAGTATCAGTGGTATAGTCACCTCCTACTAACTTACTATTTACGTATTATTCGCGTACACATAATAACATTTCGTAATATTGTATAACGCAGTCATACTTTGAATACAGTTGTTTCATCTGAATATTATACGTATACTTACTACAGAAGATACGCGTCGAGCGAGCGCGTAGGTACACGCGCGATCGTATTCGATGTGAGGAGCGGGTAGGACAGTGCGGGTGAATTCTAAAATTTTGCTGGCTTTAGGCGCGCTCTTAAGTGTAATAGCCGTCCGGTTCGTATTGTAATTTCGTGAATTACGGAGAAAAGCAGAAGAAAGATTGTCCGCTACTTATGCGTAAATCTCGGCGAGCGAAGTCAGATTACTCGCGTGTTGTTCCCGACTTTCAGCTAAATTAGTGCTTAGAGTCTGGTTATTCGCACGCGATGAATCCATACAGACTTCTCTACCGAATATGAGAAAGTTTGGCGTAAACCCTGTGGCTAAATTAATACATGAATTGAGGTAAAGTTTGACCTTGGGTAACAATTTAGCCCAATTCCTTTGGTTCTCGCCAACCAATATGCTCAAACAAGTAACGACACTTTGGTTATAACGTTCTACCGTGTTTGCTTGTGGAGTGTAATAAGGGGTATATGTAGGGGATTCAATGCGAAACGATCTAAGAAAGTTTAAAAACTGATTACTACGAAAAACGGTAGCATTATCACAGAGAATAGACCGTGGAACTCCGAAGTTAAAAAATATTTCAGATTCCAAAGCTTTTATAACTGAATTGGCGTCAATCCTTTTAAGGGGCACTAACCAAACATATTTAGAAAAAACATCGACCATAGATAAAATGTATTTGAACCCATAATAAGCGATTGGAAGCGGTCCAATAACGTCGATAGAAATTATTTGTAAAGGTAAAGAAACTTCCTTTGGATAACACATCGTGGAAGCGTTTAAGCAGATATCTGTCAGTTATGTCGTCTGAATCCTTCTCTTCTTCGATACTGGTAAAAAAATTTCGAACTCTGGTATCTCCAGTATAATTTATGTTCCATTTTCTTAGCGAAAATCGTTTTAGAAGGTAACCGGGACAGTCCTCGGATTTCATAGGAGAAGGTAAGTTAGAACGACTAGTACCCGGAGTGGGCCTAGGTGGAATGGGAGGAGGTCTAGAAATAATAATACTTTCGTGTAAAGGAGTCTCACCGATAGAACCTTCTTCAGACATTTTTAAACACAAAATAGAAATAGATTAAATGAAAAAGAGCGGGACTTAGCAGGAAATCGTTAGATATCGTGCCGTAATATCGATACGGGAAGAAGACAACAAAATGAACGTCAAAGGAATCCGCTGGGCTAAGAATCCAACAAAAACAGATACTAGCAAATAGCAGAAAAGCAAACAGTCGGGCTAAAAAATAAAAAAGGTAGACACTAGCACACGACCATTCAAAAAGCTTACCTTTGGTCACGATGCCTAACCATCCACACATCAAACACACTCTACGGGAAACTAACTACCGCTACCTACTGGGATAAAATAAAACTCGGGATAGATACGAATATTTTGGGAGAAAATAAAAGAATTGGAAATTGGGTATAGTTACAAAGTTAATCTTTAAAATTGAATTTCACAAACATCACACAATTTAGCAAAGAACATAAATTCAGTTAGCAATTCTGTAGTCCAGTCGTATGAATCGGGAAAACATTCAAGACAGGTAATCCTTTTAACTTCCATACGGGTATCTGACCAATTCTAAAACCTGAAACTCACAACAAGAAAGATGAAAATTAAAGATTGCTCTCAAGAGCAACCACACACGAGATAACAAAAAAAAAAATAGGTATTTAGTAATAATTAATATGCAAACTTACTTTAATTCGGGCGCCATATTGTAGCGTAAATAAAATTAAGTGCACAGTAAAACACAACCGCTACTTAACACGTTTAATTTTGATTAAAAGGAAAAAGATAGAAAACAAGTACTTAATTAAAAAAACATAAAAAGTTAAATATTAGTTATTATTGGGAACCTTTCAGTGATGGCGTGGGTTAACTTAGCGGAAAGAAAAAGAATGTTATCGAAAGTATTATGCAAATATTTTTAACTTACCTAACAAAAAAATCGATTGCAATCGGTTATAGCTAGGCGAATACGCAATATTAGTAATTTTAATTACAAAAACACTAAGAGCATCCAACGCGTCTTGATAGGCCTTAGGTTAGAAAGAGTTTTTGACGTGAGAATTTTTAGATTAGAAATATACAAATTAGGTGCACTATTTAAAATAGAACTCCTGCTGCGAAAACTCGGTAATTCCTGGACGGCTGAACACGACTGTGGGAAGTAACGTAGAAATCACGGAGCCACTGCGCTGCGGAGTCCGCATCTACCTCGTACTCGCTTCAGGCCTTTGAGATGGACGTCTCAGGCACAGGATGTGCTCGGATATCGGGCGAGAGCGCCCCGACCTCCGTCGTCGATAACCGACGTCGCTTGCCCGTAGGGTGGAGCCAAAAATTGGCTTGTAACGGGATCTAAACAAAAAAGAAACTTCAGACCACCGATGCAAGCTGAATCTTTGATTAATTATGAAACTAGTGCGAAATGGACCGAAAAGAAAAAAGACGACAATAGATACCAAATTAACCAGAAAATCACCCACAGACTATACTTTTGCTAGGACACTTTATATTTTTTATTGGGTTTACACCAACAGAAAAAAAACTTTCACTTCATAATTTCGATATTAATCACAAAAAATAAGGTCGACCATCACTTATCGAGTCCCAAAAATGTAATGACGCCGTCGAAAGGCAAACAACCGACGATTTTTTCACGATTCCTGGTTCAAATGTGAATAACAGCTATGAAGAAAAAATTTTTTATTGAAAAGTTTGCATTAGGATTGGAGGAGGTTTTAACCGTAGCGGTTTTACGCTACAATACCAAGACGCAATATTTCCGCAGCCCACCTTATTGAAATTCTGTATGTATACATAATATTACTCTATTATAAATTAAGTTTTTATATTGTTACCAAAGGTTTGCTTTTCCTGATTTGTAAATTAAATGTTAAAACTTAATTGCCAAGCGTACTAACTACTTTAATGTTCAATGTAGGATAAAAAATGGTGGTCTACCAGACGTACCGCAGGATACCATCCACACTTGGTCAATACAACGTGTAATTTAAAGGGTATATACCAGAGAGTATTTAACCTAGAGAGCTTATAGGCCGATTTCTTTGAAGAACACAACTCACCAATACGGGTTGGGAGGCGAGGAAAAAATGCGCTACTGCAATTGATCAGTTCAAAGTCAAGCTTCATAGATATGCCGAGTTAGGGATTGCTCTACTTGATAAAGGGAAAGTTATCGATATCGATAAAATGAACTTTAACATTATAAAATTACTCAATAAAATCACATAATAATATTTAATCATTATCAGTCTCAATTACAAAAAGAAAAACTAGTATGCTGTTATTATTGATTTTTAAAATGAATTAATTTGGTAAATGTTTTTCGAATTAAAGTTTTAGGGTCCTGATTGTTTTTGCTAAAAAATGATAACCGAGCGTCTACATATTTCTGAATTATGCATCTTGCTAATTCAATCAAATGATTGGTAGTTAGTTTCTATTTCATATTGATGAAAATTAATATCCGGGAATAAATTATACCCAATCAGTGATTTTAAAACCGATCTCATAAAATAATTGGAATTATATTTCTGAGACAGCACTTTCGAACCACTCTCGTTGATCGCCCTTTTAATATAAATTTCACAACGACGATAAATTTCTATTACTGTGGTGGATCCGTACAATAACTAGTTTTAGTGTCTTTTTGAAATTGTAAGGCGTTTTGATTTGTAACACCAATCAACGCTCCAATACATGTTAGGCATTTTATTTGCTTTATCAGAGCATGGACAATGTAGCCGGTCATATATTATTTTTATATTTTATTTTTTTATATTTATTTTATATTCCATAATAAATATATTTTCATTCAATCAATCAATCAATCAATCAATTTATATATTTCAGGCAACTTGGCCCATACAAATAAAATACATCCTATTACAATAAATAACTACAAATAAACTAATACATATATATCACTTAACCAAAACTTATACATATTATATTACACGAGTTATCGGCGTCGTGTGTTGCGCAGTGTCCGGTAACCGGCCTCGAAAACGCCGGAACATTACTCCTCTCGGCCAAAATTCCTCCTTCAAGAAAGTCGAAAGATGTTCGGCCGGCGCTCTCACCACAAAAGAATTAAAATTAGTTCCGTGATGAGACTCTAGCTGTTCGACTTTCAGGGAGAAATTGGATTTCGCCAAAATGTAATTCACAATATCCTCTGCCCTTGTGGAATAATGCAGACGGGACACGTAAATCAATTTTGTAGGTACGGCTGGACGCAGCAGTTGGTTTGGTTCGGCCAGCGCAGTGCCACACTGATTTTTACAAGCTGGCTTCCTCTTCCTCTTCACCACCTTGATGAAGCCATCCTGGTCGCACTTGTCCTTCTTAAGACTCCGCTCTCTCGGACCCCCCTGGGTTGGTTTGCAGCGGCGTTTTTCGATTACCCTTAATGGCTGCTCAGCGGGCTTTCGTGAGGTAGCTGGTTTATCAGCGGCAGCAATCGCAGCGTAAGAACGTTCAGGGGTCGATGCACTTATGCCAGTCGGAACCGCGACCGGAGTCGAGGGAGCGATGGTAGGGCACAATGCATCGCCAGCTTTACAGGCAATCGCAGAAGTATCTAAACTTGCCGATACAAAGCTACTGACGGGGGAAGCATATTGCGCTCCCCGACGTGTATTCACATTATCAGCGTCAGGTGACCAACTTGCCGAAGCAGTGCTGCGTAACAACAAAACTTCAGCGCGCAAATCACCTATAGTGTTCTCCGACGCCTCTAACCTGGATTCAACAGCGGCCAGGCTTGTCTTCAGGGTTGTGATGTCCTTCAGTAGCCTGGTGACATCAACGTGGTCAAATGTGACTGGAGGCAGCTTGTGTAGCTCCTTCGCCACAAAAGCAGGCACGTCATCCGGATCGGTCACTTTCAATAATGTCACAATGTCTTGGATACTTTTTTCGGTGCCATCCCTCCTGCGAGACGGCATTTGATCGAGCTTCCCGAGTGACTGAAACAGCAGCAGCTTGCCGCTACTTATCTCCGCTTCCGTGAAGTTTGACTTGCAGATCTGCAAAATGCTGACTTCATCCATGGTATCAATGGCATGCTGTATAAACGCCAACAGCTCGTTAACTATAAGCTGCGGTGAGCCCATGGTGACAATAATGTGCGTAACGCTAATAATTACTTGTGCAGTAAAAACTAGCGGCGGATAAATTATAAATTGAGTTGACATTTAGTTGTTGACACATCTCATTAAAATCAGATGTGTCAACAACTGTAGCTTCAGCAGGCACTAGGTAATAATTATTTTTTGGTGGTACTCACCACCATTAGATGATTTATCTAATGACTCCTCCCTCCTACATACACTTAACCCGTGGACTCGACATCGAAACAAAGGAACCTGTTTCTTTTTTCTGAGTGGGAAAATCATCGAATGACTTCTCCCGCTCTAGGTAAAGTGGAAGGGAGTGTTAGACTTCTACTAACTAAAAACCCACCCTGTTCCTTCAGCTGCCCTTAAGTTCCGGGGTCGCGGAATCTCATAGAGACCATTACCGCATCCCCGGAACCAAAGTAACTAACGAGGGCGATATTGTAATGCAAAGGTCCAAGTTAATTAATATTAGACTCCGTCATACTATTTGAAGCCTAGAAAGATTGGATATAGGTATCTTATATTATTTTGACTTTTCTCAACATTATATCAATAAAAACCAAACTAGAAACCAATATTGCCTAGTAACCTTATCCATCCACTTTTCTTTTTAATATGGAATCTTGGGAAATCTAAAATGAAAACATGCATGTCACACAGAAGAAAAAATATCAGAACTTTCTCCTTTTTAGGGTTCCGTAGCCGAATGGCAAAAAACGGAACCCTTATAGTTTCGATATGTCCGTCTGCCTGTCTGTCTGTCTGTCTGTCTGTCCGTCCGTCCGTATGTCACAGCCATTTTATTCCGAAACTATTAAAACTATACATGTGAAACTTGGTAGATAGATGTATTCTGTAAACCGCTTTTCTATTTTAAAGAAAAAAAATAAAAAATATTTAAAATAAAGGGGGTCCCCATACATGGAACCAGAACTGAAAATATTTTTTTACATGAAACCTATGCGTGTGTAGTATTTATAGAAAGGTCTTTAAAAATAATATAAGGGTTTCTAGAACCACTTTTTCATAAAGTCAATCGTTTAAAAGATATAAGCTTCCAAAGTGGTAAAATGTGTGTCCCCCCCCTCTAACTTCTATAATAATGGAGTGAAAAATCTAAAGAAGATATATGTCTGTAGATCTTAATGTAAACTTTCAACCAAAATTGGTTTGAACCAAATCGGCTCAGCAGTTTTTGAGATACAGCATATTTTCTAAAACCACAAATATAACTTTGTAATTCATACAAACACTATGAAAAACAAAGTTTTTTAGCGTAGTTGTAAAAATGTAAATAAATAAGCTAGTTTTAAGAAATTTTAAGTTTATTTTTATTCGTCAAATAAATATACATAATTATTATATTATATTATTATAGTTACTACGGAACCCTTCATGGGCGAGTCTGACTCGCACTTGGCCATTTTTTTTAAAGTCAGTTAATGTAGATAGGTATTTTATGACAACTATCTGAATTGAATTACAAAAAAATAAGTTTAATTTTATAATTATCGATATCGTATCCAGCCGTTATAGGTAACAGCACAGATTTTTACGATAAAAATACAGATGAAAAGACAGGGATAAAAGAACTAGAATTTCTTCATGTAAGAAAGAGACATTTCCAAAAGACATCAACGCGCGACACAATTTTGTCCTTGACCACCCAAACCACCATTTTAAATAGACCTCTGCGGTAGCTTATAATCGGATTAAATGATAAATAATTTTCAAATGATTTCATTACTGATGAATAGTTATGTCATCCATTTGGTATCTATATGTCTGGCAATGTTTTCCACACCACTTAAACGTGCATGAAAGCATTATTATGCGTTATAAATAGGATATAAAAATTTAAAATTTGTAATTGTTTAGCATGCACACAGGCCTAATACTTGGTCACAACTAAAATGGTTCGTGTATCGTAGCCAATATAAAGGAGCAAAAACTCGCATAGTTTTCGTGCGTCGGGGCAATGTATGTGCGATCAAGTGGTTTTCAAATCAGTGGTATATACATACCGAATGCACGGCTTCTTTGGATGATAACAAACAATATGGCAAGGGTTTTCTAAACCTATGTCTACATGAGTGGAGCATATTAGAAATTTCAATACATTGATACCAGAGGCCGAATTTTTCAAATTAAGAAGAACGAAGAGAATTATCGTTTTATTGGCAAGTGACGTGGAAAGTGATGACGCTCATAGTGCTGTGACACGTTTGTTATTACTGGTATTCAAGAAACATATGAAACCAATAATTTGGGGTCAATTCTGTGAGTCACTTATTTTGAGCTGAAACTTTGCATAAAGACTCCATACCAGATGTTGTCTTCAGTCCTTTTGGATAGATATGGGGTTTCCGTTACACGTTGTATACCGTCTTGTCATACTAAAGCCGGGTCCACTGCGACGTGTTTTCGTGTTTGCAAACAGTACCTATAACATTGTTTGCTAACAGAATATAGGCGTGGCCTAACAGTTTTGTTAGCAAAAACACAATAACATGTTTGCCTAGACGAATGGATAACATCCCCCGTGTTCGCCTGCGGGGAGGGGGAAAGTGACGCATTTTGTGTTCGCGCTCACTATCCCTATTTTTTAACCTTTTCACCGCCAAGCACTTCTACAGATCTTCGGGATTTTCGTGCCACCAGCGCCACAACTTCTATAGAAGTTGTTCATTTTAACTATCTTATTAAAATAAATTTACTGTGATTAAAAGCTTTGTTTCATTTTATTATTTAAGATAGCACTGTCTACTACCCTGTTTTTTATTTTTCTACACAAAATAAGCCCTAGTTTGTCCTAAAATCGGCAAAAACAGAAACTCCGAATTTTGTTACTTTCCTCAGAACGCCAATCACTTCATATCAAGTTGGCCAGTGATGTGCCGTGAAAGGTTGATTTCACCATTGAAATATTTATAAATACAGAAAGTTACGAATATCGAAAACAATTTGAGGTCAATAAAATATGAACTTAGTTATCTACTTCATTACAAAGGATAGTAGATGAATTTCGACCTTCAGGTAGATGCCGATACGTAATTATAAAGTTGTTACCAATTCTTGTCGATAGTTATTTTCCCATCTCTACAAAACAATTGGTCGTCTATGCCCCTGTGCGCCACCGAGTGCCACGAACTACTATAGAAGTTGGTCAGTGACGTCATAGGCGTGCGGCTGTCAAGGTCACTTTGGCATAGTGCAGCACAAAATCGGATTCACGCGCACGCATCTTTCTTTCTTTCACTTGATAACAAATAGAAAAATGAGTGAAGAACTTGATTCGGACGAACTTCTTAAAATTTTGCAAGGTGTGGAATTGGACTCGGAGTATTTTGTGGAAAAACAACACTTAAAAAACAATGCTTTGATAAGTACACGGCTACAAGCGTGATAGAATTTAAATATATAGGTACTTACCTTCCATTTCAAAAAACACTTTAAAAACAATTAAAAATTCTGCCACTTAGATACCTACGGTAAAAAACGTTGACTGAAGTTATTAAAAAAACACAGGAATAAACAAAAATAGAAGAGAGAAAGACCATAGACCCCATCCCTGATCAGAATCGAATTCAACGTGCCCTCAGTGCCAATAACTTGATATGAAGTTAAAGAATGAAATCATGAAACAAATAGAGATGTACCCCATTCTTTATGGTTCTAATTGAGTTATGTATTATTTTCTTTGATACTCATAATTTATACTGTTTTTTCTTATTAAGGATACTGTGAAATAAAACAAAGCTGGAAATATTTAATCAGTTTTTATTTATGTTCGTAAAATCAACTTTAAATCTTAACTTTACGCGTACAAATCTTATTCATCGATATGACGATATCCCCATCACTACTGTTTACTGTATATTTAGTTATACATTTATAGCTTGGCGCTCGGCGAGGCATTGCGTTTTGTGTACGTTGGCGGCGAAAAGGTTAATCTCAGAGACAGAATTGCCACATTCAAATGTCAACTAAATCTACTATTGCTATAACAGCTTCCACGTTTTCTTCGTCGGAACTCATTTTTGAAATTAAACAAAAACATTACAACAATAGGCGCAGCCCACGCAGCGGACGGGCGGTTTTGTTAGAAAATTGGCGCAGCGGATCCGACTTAAGCGCTTTTCTTCAACATTCATTGCCAAGCACAGCACATGCACAGCACATGCACAGCCAAGGTGTGGAACTCTCTGCCGACTTCTGTGTTTCCTGCCATATATGACCCGTCAGCCGTTCGATCGTAGACCTCATCTTACACTTACCATCAGGTGTGATCGGGGTCAAGAGCGGGCTCATTCGTAATAAAAAAAAAAACTCATAATTTTTAAGCTTGTTTTAAATTAATTTCAAAATTACGCACCACGCGCGTCTTGGGCCACCGAAGATGTTTACTTATGACGCGCCAGAGGCGTCATTGGCAATGAATTGGTGCTATGAACGATAATTTTGTAATTTTAGTTTTTATATATGATTGTCATTTCAAGTGATAGTTCCTTTATTTAAATTACAATTGAAAACAATGGCAACTTTTATTTATTAAATAAATATTTATAGCGCTTTTACGTAGGGAAAATCAATAATTTTTTCGATATTTAGTAATACTCGAGTTTAACCTCATCACTAGCTTACGGTGATAAAAATTAAAAAAATGCCTTGCCGGCTTGGCGTACAGTGCGCGAACCGTGGCGGTCAAAGGGCTAAATTTGGTTTTCTTTTGACGATGTACCTATAACAAGTAATAACCGTCTCGATGGGATCAAACGTACTTATATGCAGAGATCGTGTCTCGTTTCAGTTTGGGTCGCACCCAATGAATGAAAAAACATAAACGGGTTATTTTAGGCACTTCAGAAAAAACCCCAAGATGTATGTTACATCTTCGAACGGGTGAAAAGGAACCACTTCCAAACAGGTTACTTCGCTGGTTTCGTTTTCGTGGACTTATCACGACAAAAACATAACCCGGCTTCTTTTGCAGTCGAGTAAAAATTAGCCTATAATCTTCCTGAAACTTAAGAAGGTGTCGAGCCTACGAGACGCGCGGAAAATAGGTATTTACTGCAGCGGGCTAGTCGTGTGCGTTGTCACACACACAATGACAAGTTTGATCGAGGCCCGCTTGCCGTTGCACGACAAAGTTTGCTAACTTTGCATTTTTTAAATTTTTGTCATTATGTTGAATAAACTTGAAAAACGAATATTAATTATTTAGATGGTTTTATTTATCACACTAATATTATAAAGGCGAAAGTTTGTGAATGAATGTGTCTGTTTGCATGTTTGTTACTTCTTCACGCTCAAACGGCTGGATGGATCTAAATGAAGCAAGTAGGTACATAAATCACAAAAATAAATTTAATAAATTATACCTATTATATAAAAATTAACGTTGGTTTTTACTGTAGTTATACATTATCCGTTCCCTCACTATTCGTCCTATTGCAATAAAACTTTGATTTTATATATTAAACTCCTAAGATTTTTTTTTAATTATTACTAGCAATGTGGGTACATTTCACATTACTATTTTTTTTTTTTACTCTTTATTGATTATAAGGGATTTTTGTACATAAAAATGACGATGACAATCCCATCGTACCTTATACTAATGTCTAATCCTAATTCATACAATTAACGCTTAAATAAACTTAAAGGAGTATAGCATTCTAGCTACATCCGAACTTGGTGAAGCTAGAATGCTATGAAAGACACCAACATCTAGATAGTTCAGATTAAATTGCCTCACTAATTGTTCTCTTTTGTTTGCATTACGCACACGTTCCATTAAAAAGTGTTGCACGTCGTCAATTTTCCCACATAATTATGTCACAATTAGGTGAGTCAACTTTTTTCATTAGGAATGCAAAACTTTTAGTAGGAATGTGTCCGGAACGCAATCGACATGAGGTCACTATTTGATGTGTACTCAGTTGCACACTGGTAAACCATGGGACATTTCACATTACTAGCAATCTTGTTAACCCCTCCAACAAAGCTAAATATGCTTGTGTCTGGAGTGGGTTCACGTCAATAGTGTAATGGGTGGGGTTCGAACCTGCGACCTCTCGATCACAAGTCCGACACCTTATCCATTAGGCTATTGACGCTTCGAAACTGGGTAAGTAGGAAGTTAGGGTAGATGGGTATGCAGTACTTATTTGAATAATAAAACCAGTATGAAATAAAAAAAATATAATTATGTAATGTCATAATAAAACCAGACTGAAATAAGTTTTGTTTATTAAAATTTCGTTTAGTGCTCGTTTAAATTCTGATGTACTGTCATATTTTTAATAACATTCGGTACTTTAGTACGTGGGGCCATACCAAAAAAAACATTTTTTCATTAATGCTGTCTAGCGAACTTACTTCGCAGAAAATATAAGCGTAATTTATTTCATAACAATATATGTATCAAGTGTAACTTAATATAAAAGAAAAAAAAATAAAAGAAATCTATAAATCTAATGTTATATTGCTTATTATAACATTTTACAAAAATTGGACAAGTGCGAGTCAGACTCGCCCATGAAGGGTTCCGTAGTAACTATAATAATATTTTTATATATAAATATATTAATATTCTTCTTCCGTGTCATCTCGACTTTTAAGTTTTTTAACAATACACTTTATTTGCTTCCTCACTAAAGCCTGTGTAGGAACTGGAAATAAGTCATGCCATTCCAAATCCGATAATAACTGATTTTCATCATTTTTTCATGGATTTTGTAATAATTCAACACACCAGTCAAATCATCACTTCGTCGTTGCTTCATACGTTCCACTAAGGATGTTTTCATTTTTTGGCAAGTGCTGAGTTTATGCGAGATAGCTGTTTTATAAGAAATTTCAAAGTGGAATCAGCTGTGCATAAATTAGCATCTCGCCGACAGATTGCTTCTACTGTCAATTTAATTGGGGTCAGCACATCAACAATTTTATTTACCAATTCAAAATCAACTTCTTCCAAACGAATTGGATGATTGAGATCTATAAGAGCTTTTTGAATGCAGGTTTTTAAAAGATAAAATCGCTCCAGCATTGTTAAAAGACTATTCCATCTGGTTTTACAGTCCAAAAGAAGTGACAACTCTTTTCCATGTTCAATTTTCACATATTTTTGAAGTACTGTTTCATTTTTCAATGGTGATCTTTTGAAATACACTCTACAACTTTGCGGATTTTCTTTATCAGCTCATTAATGTTTTCATCTTGTGTTAACTCTGGTATGTGTTATAGCGCAAGGTCATTTTGTGACATTAAAATTAAGTCTGATTCTGGACTGTCTAAGTCTTCTAAATGTTCATCATCATGGCTGTCGTCCATATGATCAGCAGCCACAGATGGTTCATTTATAGTATCATCTGAGGTAGAGCTGTCTTGCAAATAATTATGTTTTTCATAAAGTCAGTATCCAGGGAAATATCTAATTTACTTAGACGCTCTTTCAATATACGAAGACAATTTTCAGCCATACTTTCATACTTCCATAAATAGGAACAAGTTCTAAGTTCCAAATTTTTTTTATATGAATGAACGTTGACAGCCTTGTATGGTTTATTGGATGTTGAAGTCCACTTGTCGAAAGAAAGACTAAATCTTTGACCCGCACTTTTCAAATGTTTCAATTCTGCAGTTACTTGCTTTCTGATTTTTTCACTGTAATTCATGACACGTTTTTGAATGGTGACGGCTGACTTTGGTAAATCCGTGTATTTTGCAAAGACAAATTTTCTCGAATCATCTGAAGTTATGAATATACTGAATGGAAATCCATCTAATGCAATCTATGTTTGATTGTATGTTTGTTTTTAAAGAGATTTATTTGCTCAGTATTATCCTTTAAACCTTCTTGAAATCTATTTATTTATTTAATTAGTGGTATTTGATGATGGTAGCCAAATGTTTATGGTTTAATTCTTATACACTTCCTGATATTTTAACTGGTATTTAAAATTGATACAAAAAATACATTCTAGTGTTTCTTTTTATATTTTCAACATTTGCTGTCATAAACATTTGGCTGCCATTGTCTTACGCAATAAATATTATTTTGTTTTTAATTTTCCAATATCTTTGTCTGGTGTTGGAATATTGTTTTTTATTTTTAATTAATTGACAATATTGATACTACGCTTCTCAGAACAATAACTATTTCTTCGTTACGATTCGATCAATTTGTAAAAAAAAATACCTAATGAATGTGTTTTGACGAATAAAAATATTGTGAACAATACTCTTGTGTTTTCTTTCTTTTTAACTGACTTCAAAAAAAGGATAAGGTTTTCAGTTCATCGGAATATTCTTGTTTTTTATTCCCGGACTACTCGAAGAAGGCTGGACTGGTTGGAAAATTATTTTTCTGTTTGAAAGGGTATACTTTCCAGGTGCTCTAATTGTCATCAAGTCAGGATCTGATGATAGAATCCTTTAGAAATCGAGGAAACTCTCTCGAAGTCGGTTTTATGTTGTGTTAAGAAGTTTTTCTTAAGTAGGTATCTACTATTAAGTCTGTTTAAGTACAATTGCATTTTCAGAAATAAAATAAAATAATTTAAAATATAATTATATTTATTGAATCTCCCAAAAACATAAAAATAAAATTAACATAATCAATTTTGCAAAGACAAATTTTCTCGAATCATCTGAAGTTATGAATATACTGAATGGAAATCCATCTAATGCAATCATTCTTGCCAAAACATCATTGAGGCTATCGTCGGCACTTTTAGTAAAATAATCATTTAACTTTCGCTTGGCTGGCGGCGGTGCTGTGTTTAGATTATCAGAATCTAGACTTGTTGACGCCGATATAAGCTTGATGTTATGTTTTGATGACAAATGTGTATGTAATCCCTTAGTCGATCTATCCAAAGTCTTGAGAATGGCTGAGCATCGGTTACATTTGGCACTATTCCTATCCTTCGCAACTAAAAAATAGCTCCACACTAACGTCGTATCACTGTGTTTTTTTATGTTTAACAAAGTCTCCCGCCATTTGAAATACTTAATTTCAGATAATTGACTTTTAAATTTAAATGACGTAGGTCGTGGGTTCAAATTTAGAAAATATGGTTATCCATCAGAATTTAGACAGGCTTTAATTTATAATCATATTGTGGGAAGTACTAATTTCACACGGGTTCCCGTTAGTATATGCTTAAACTAGACTTATGGTCTCATGGTGCGTGGTGCGCTGGTTGCACGCTACTGGTATGATTGCTCTATGTTATCTCTTAAAAAATAGTAGTAGAGATACCTACTACTGTTTCTTGTGATTTTTTTTATTGATAATAGGCTCGCGTTTGAATTAAAAAAAAATTAATTCAAACTCAAAATGTTTTATTTCACATAGGCCTACATGGGCACTTATAAAACGTCAGCAGTTTGGCGCAGGGCACGGTTCGAAATTGGTCGTTTTCTATGGAGAAGAACCGGCAAGAAACTCCACAGTTACTCTTTTAAAATATCATTCTTATAATGTATTTATAATAAAGGTTAATTAGGTATGAGAGGACAGTATAGACCAATTAATATAGCACAACGGAATTACAAATAAAAAATTGTGAAACAAATCTAAGAGTCTACAGTGTTCTCCCATTCACAAAAAAGCTTTATATTATACTAAGCTAGTATAATATTGCCCGCGACTGCGCTCGCATTGGAGGTTTTTCCTGCGTAATTCTCGATCCTGTGGGAATTCCGAGATAAAAACTATTCTATGTCCTTTCCAAGATCCTAAACTATTCCCATGCCAAATTTCATCTAAATCGGATTAGCGGTTTAGGCGTGAAAAGGTAACATACAGATAGACAGAGTTACTTTCGCGTTTATAATATTAGTATGGATAAAAATAAACTTCAAAAGTATAAATTAATAATAAAAATGAAACAAAAAGAAAATCTGTCATCTGATTATCGTAGGGAAAAAAATAAATAAAAAGACACACTCACGAAAGTGAAGTTGTTAATATACTAGTCGATAACGCAATTACAATAAGCCAGGGAAGCCACATGTACAGAACGAAGGAATCATCGCCAAGCAGTCATGTCTTCAACGTAGTCCCGAATCTTATACCT
Source organism: Tholera decimalis (assembly GCA_943138885.2). Classification (NCBI taxonomy): domain Eukaryota; kingdom Metazoa; phylum Arthropoda; class Insecta; order Lepidoptera; family Noctuidae; genus Tholera; species Tholera decimalis. Next base: position 9,992,503 of record OW964571.2, read on the forward strand.
AATACGCTTTTTTGATAAGAACACGTTTGACGTTGGTTTTAAATTTTCCCTCACGAAGTTCTGTAACAGACTTTGGCAACTTGTTACAAAAGCGTATGCTATTTATGAGGAATGACTTGCTTGTCTTGGCTAATCTTCATTTAGGTATAACAATTTCATGTTTGTTGCGTGTATTTATTGTGTGAATATGGCTTCTAATTTTATAAAGTCCTAAGTTTTTGCGTACATATAATATGCTTTCTAATATATAAAGTGAAGGCATCGACCTCTTTAAAAACATTTCGAAGGGACTCGCGAGGACCTATTTTATATATTGCCCTGATTGCCCTCTTTTGCAGTGTAAAAATTGAATCTATGTCAGCTGCGGATCCCCACAGTAATATACGATAAGACATGATACTGTGGAAATAAGCAAAATAAAATAACCGAGCTGTCGCTACATCAGTTAATTTGCCTAATTTTAATTTGCCTAAAATTGCCTAATTTTTCTTACTGCAGCTGAGCTTAATCTACTAGAAAGAGTCCTAATATGATCGCTCCACTGTAACTGCGAATCCATAGTTATACCCAAAAATACAGTTTCCGTAATAACATCGAGTATTTTGCCATCAAGGATTAAATTGACACTAGCTTGTGGTACATTCAGCAATGAAAACTTCAGATACTTCGGTTTGTTCGCATTAAGTGCGAGATTATTAGCAGCGAACCATTTCGCAAGAACTACCAGACCTTCATTTACATGTAAGGCATCCGCATCTTTTCTATCTATTTTAAAATGAGAGAAGTGTCTTCAGCGAATAGAATTATATCCGATAAGTTGGTCATCATGTAAGGTAGGTCATTGATATACACTAGAAAAAGGAAAGGGCCAAGAATTGAACTTGCGGAACGCTCATCTTGGTTAGGGATCCTGCAGATGTCGCTCCATTAACAATAACTTTTTGTTGCCCGTTTGATAAATAGGAAAGAACAAGGTCAGCAGAACACGAATCCACGAATTCCGTAATGGTGTAATTAACAGATCAGTGTTTTGTGGTCAACGCAATCAAAAGCTTTGGAGAGGTCACAAATAGGGCATGAATCTCGGAATCTCGGAATATCGCAATATCGGAATCTCGGAACGAAAGTTCCGATATTACAATTCCGATACTGGGTGACCCAATATCGAAATCGGACAAATTTTTATATCCTACAACATTATGCTTGACGCTTTGTTGTTCTTGAGAATATATTACCAAGAAAAACGAGATTTTAACATATAAACATACCTAGTCCTTTATTTCTGTTGATTTCGCTTGCACATTTTAAATTATTTATAAGTAATTTGAACTACCGAACTCGGAATCAACAAAACTTTGTAAAAAAAAATTGTAATAAATATAGGATAATAATGAGAAATTATATGATTTAAACAAATATTTCCAATAATTGTTATTCCTACTTGTTGATTTTCCTAAATTCTAAGAAGCTTTGTTGATTCTGAAATTGATAGTTTAATTAGTAATAAGAATAGGATAATTATGAGAAATATGTTAAACAAATATTCCGCATAATTTGCAGTATAAGCCTACCGGCTTTTCTATCTTCGGTTCGAAGCACTGAGACGTTAACCAAGAAAATTTTAACACAATTGCAGGTTAACTACGAGGTGCCGTGTTCGACCGATGCAGTTAATGCCTGGAAAATGGCTTGCCCAAATACAGTGTTGCCCGAGAACCCGTCCTCTCAGAGACAAAGGGACGAGCCGCTCTGCAGTTTGGTACGGAATAACCTTTTAAATACGTCAACCAATACAGCTGAGCGCTCGCGCCTGTTGGCTGTGGGTGAACGGGAGTCGAGCCTTTGGCTACAAGGATTACCTTCACTTAATATAGGTACTATGTTAAGTGATAACACGTTCCGGATCGCTACATGTCTACGTCTGGGTGCTCCCAGCGGTGCTCCACATCGCTGTCAATGCGGTGCGGCAGTCGACCGCCTTCCGATCATGGCCTTTCCTGCAGCAGAAGCTCTAGTCGGATAGCACGGCATTCCAGCATAAATGACATCACCCGTCGGGCTCTTGTCACCGCTGGAGTACCGTTTGTTTTAGAACCCAACGGCTTGGCACGGGACCTTGGGAAGAGACCAGACGGGAAGAATATAATGCCTTGGAAGTTGGGTAGGCCTTTGGTGTAGGATGCTACTTGTGTTGACACCCTTGCGCCATCCCATCTTCTCAGTATGGCGGGCTGTGCTGAGGCGAAACGGCGCAAATACAACAACCTAATTGGGTGCTATATGTTTGAGCCGTTTGGGGTTGAAACGTTAGGACCATAGGGTCCGAGTGTGCATCGACTCTTTCGTGACATCGGCAAACGATTGGTCGACTCCACAGGTGAACAGAGGGCTGGCCTTTTCTTTGGACAGAGAATCAGCATTGCCATTCAATGTGGCAATGCGGCCAGTGTTCTGAGAACTTTTCCCATTGATAGCGTCAACATGACAAATTTTTTGATGCCCTATAATTTATTTTTATTTTCGCCTGTATATACTTTATTAAACGATTGACGACATCGAAAAAAAATATTCCTAATAATTGTTGTTCCAAATTGTAGATTGTGCTTGCAAATTTTAAATTATAAGATGTTTTATTGATAATGAGTCAGGTAGTTGATTTAGTAATAAATACTTATTACTAATTAAAAAATAATGAAAAATATGTGATTTAATACAGTGGACATACTTAAAAACAACCATTTTTTTAACCGAATTAAAGAATAGGTACGGTTTAAAAATGTTTTTTATTGTACGCAATCCAACCTTGAATTTCTGCAATTTATAAATAAAATTTGCAATTTCTAACGAAATAACGAAATTCCGGTATTAATATCGGAATTCCGATATTGAGATCTAATATCGGAAATCAGTATCGGAATTGAAAACTTTCCGATATTACATGCCCTATTTAATACAGTGGACATACTTAAAAAACAACCAATTTTTGAACCAAATTAAAGAATAGGCACGGTTTAAAAATGTTTTTTTATTGTACACAATCCAACCTTGAATTTGTGCAATTTATAAATAAAATTTGCAATTTCTAACGAAATAATGAAATTCCGATATTAATATCGGAATTCCGATATTGAGATCTAATATCGGAAATCAGTATCGGAATTGAAAACTTTCCGATATTACATGCCCTAGAAGTAAGCTTGCAGTGTTCAGGTGAATTTACTAACAAATCAATATTTAGGTGACTACAAACGAAAACTAATTAATTATCTCTTATTTTCTCCCATTATCATTAAGAATGATGACAAGTTTGATGCTGGTGGTCTATAAACACATAAAGCTTTGGCCCTCAACTTCTGTACATGCTACCTCACACAAGCAATCAACAGAGCAAGCGGTGATATATTTTTGTTCCTTATATCTAAGAGAATTACTACATAATATTAAAGTACCACCTCCTACTGAGGACCTGTTGTATGCACTAGTAACTGAAAAAATATTAATTTTAAACAACATTCTATCTGGTTTTAACCAGGTTTCACAAAAACAAGATATTTATATCATATTTATCTATTAACATTTCCTCATCTAATATTTTGCCGGAGAAACGATTTATATTCTGATGATATAGTAAAATTGTGTTATTATACCTCTCCTTTGTCACATCTAAGGGTTTAAACAATTAATTACAGTATTATTAGATACCCTAGATAATACTGAATAGTCACTTAACCTAGGATCAGTTAAATTATCAATAACCGAGTGTAAATTAATCTATAACTCTACGCTAAAACTAAACTATTTAACCTACACAAACTATACACATATCACACATGCATATTAATAAAGAAAATTAAAACTAACAAAATACACTCACAAATCACATTCAAACGCAAAACATACCACTACTATGCTAGGAATAGGGATAGTATAGAACTACCGTCGATTAGAACACTGTATGGAAGAAAAACAATTCAGTATGAGGGAGCGCAGCTTTATAATAAGTTACCAAAAGAAATAAGGGACTCCACATCAATAAATATATTTAAAAATAGGTTAAAGTTGTATTTGGCCAACCAGCAGTAATAGACTACTTACAAAATGTACTCGATAGATCGAACGACAATGTTTATATTTAAGATCTTTTTTAATGTTAAGTTTCTCATATTTAAGTGAACTTTGTATGTTCTTTTGAGAAATAAATTTCTTTAAACCGGAAATTTTAAGCTAACAAAGTAGCCAATGAACTTTCGTCGTAAATTCTAAAATGAATGTCAGGATTGCAATCGGTACGCCCAAAAACCTATTACACGATGTTTGATGCAATATTTTGCAATCGACCACTTTTGCTGAGCAAGCGATATAATGCGGTCGCACTAAGTTCGCCGCGAGCTTAGTGTATTTCGAACAGCAACCGGGTGCACTCATTTTCATCATTTAGAGATAATTTTAGCCCTTACGTTACTTTGTTAATTATACTTAGCAATAAACCCTTGAAGGTTATCAGTGTATTTAACTTAGTAGACACACACGATATCCATATTGAATGTTGGAGAAAAGTTGCATCCACCAAGGATGCAACTTTTTCTCCAATATTCAATATGGATATCGTGTGTGTTTTAAATTGGATTTCAAAATAAAAGCCAGATTTGCAATCACCACCCCCAAAAACCCATTACACGATACCCATATCGAATGTGTGAGAAAAAGTTGCATCCGCCATCTTGGATTTTAAAATGAATGCCAGATTTGCAATCACCACCCCCAAAAACCCATTACACGATACCCATATCGAATGTTTGAAAAAAAGTTGCATCCGCCATCTTGGATTTAAAAATGAATGCCAGATTTGCAATCACCACCCCCAAAAACCCATTACACGATACCCATATCGAATGTGTGAGAAAAAGTTGCATCCACCATCTTGGATTTAAAAATAAATGCCAGATTTGCAATCACCACCCCCAAAAACCCATTACACGATACCCATATCAAATGTTTGAGAAAAAGTTGCATCCGCCATCTTGGATTTTAAAATGAATGCCCGATTTGCAATCACCACCCTCAAAAACCCATTATACGATACCCATATCGAATGTTTGAGAAAATGTTGCATCCGCCATCTTGGATTTTAAAATGAATGCCAGATTTGCAATCACCACCCTCAAAAACCCATTACACGATACCCCTAACGAATGTTTGAGAAAATCTTGCATCCGCCATCTTGGATTTTAAAATAAATTAATGATATGAGAGAATTAAAAAAAAAAAACTATACTTTCGCCATTATGTTTATTAAAAACTCTCGGTAGTCGGTGTTATTGGTTTTGTATTTTAATTTTTTTTTGACACCGCCTTCTGAAATTAAAGTTATTTTTGGCTTTGTAATGTTTTGATATGGAAATCGGTTTTATTTTTTGCTAAAAAGTTTTGTTTACGCTTTTTCAGTGGCGTAACGTGCCTTGTCGGGGCCCCGTATAAAAATTTTTTTGGAGGCCCTTATATGGAGGTAAAGATTTTTCACAAAAGAAAAAAAATATTGTGAGAAGTAATATTTATTTATCACATAATTTACCCATTTTACAAATAAAAATCGAATTTTAAATATTCACTCTCCTTGCCTTTTTATCGGCAAACTGATTTATTAAATCATTTATGGCTGATGATGATTTTAGTTTTTCTAAAGTTTCTGCCTCAATGGACAATAGTGAGATGTCTGACAGCCGTTCTTGTCCCATCGAAGTTCTTAAGTAATTTTTTATTAGTTTTAATTTTGAAAAACTTCTTTCTGCCGTTGCGGTTGTAACTGGAAGGGTCAAGAATAAAAAGCATGCTGTGATTACCTCGGGAAAACTGGATGCAAGACTATTGAATTTTACTAGCAATAATTCAATGAGTTCTTTAATGGAATATTTTTTTTTAATTTCAGAATTTAAGCATGTTTTTAGAGCCTTTAATTGGTCACAAAGATTAAGTGAGATGTCATTACTGTATTTAGCAGACAGTTTTCCGGAAGCGTTTAATATCTCTTCGCTTGAAGAAGATAGGAGTTTCTCCGGTTGTAATATTTCGAATATACTACTCAGGTTGCAAAGGCTCTGAAATCTTTCTTTAGTTTGAGAAATTAATATATCTAAACAGCAATAGTATACATTGACTTTGAAATAGGATTCCGGGTCGGAAATTCTCTCATCTTGTGATAACTCATCAAAAAAACGCTTCGTTATCTTTCGCCTACTGTTTTTAAAAACAGTTGTTACCCCCCACTTTTTTGCTAAATCTTTGGATTCATTTAGCAAACTATTAAATGAATTCTGATTTCTTAATTGGCACAGTCTATTTAAAAGATTACTTAATAAAATACTAGATTTCTGTAAGTCATTATTATCATGCTGTAGAGCTTTAGAAACAGGATTAATAATTTCAAATAGTGAAGAAAAAAATGTAACGAGCACTAAGAAATCAAAACTCTCTAAAATATTAATTATACTTTTACATTCTTCACGTTCATCTTTTTTATTTGAAATTAAATTTAGTTGGTACAAAGTTTTCATGATTAGTAAAAAATTTTTCTTTACTGCTAATAAAGCGTCGTTCCTAGAAGACCATCTGGTAGGACATACCTTTTTAAGGGTAATCAAATATTTTTCAGATGAATCGTCACTTAGCATAGCCCAGCGTTTTATACTATTGCCAAAAATAGTATATATTTTTTCTAAACTATCGAAAAAAGTCGATACTTCACGAACATGTCTCGCAGCATCGTTCAAAACCAAGTTTAAAGCGTGCGCAGCACAATGAACATAATCGGCATTTGGAGCATGCTCTTTTATTAGGGTTTGTAATCCTCCATACACACCCGACATAACATTTGCTCCATCGTATCCCTGTCCTCTACATTTAGTCAAATCAATTCCATATTCTTTAGTCAAATTTAAAATGACAGTTTTCAGACCTGCAGCACTGCAATCGGTTACTGCTATGAATCCTAAAAAGGACTCACAGATTTTTATTTCTTTAGGCACATTATCATCATTTTCTGTAACCGAGATATATCGAAAAACTACAGATAGTTGGTCAATTTTTGACAAGTCTTGTGTTGTATCCAGAATTATTGTCAGAAATGGAGCTTTTTTTAATTTCTGAGATAATACTGTTCCTAACGTTAGTACCAAGCAAACTAATAATTTCGTTTTGAATCGTAGGGCTTAAATAATTTATTTCACCTTTCGGTTTTAGAAAAAGTTCTTTTAAAGTTGCATCATAGTTAGATAGCAGACGTGAAATTGCCATAAAATTGCCAGAATCAGAATCATGCCCCCTCAAAGGTAGATTACAAGATACTAAAGTAATTATAACATTAATTATACGATGCAGTACATCTCTCCAGAATGTAATTTTACTATCGATTTCACTTTTCAATAGAGTATCGATGGTATTTCCTTGCAACCAATTATTATAAGAGAGTGAGGCACTAATATGCTGCTGTGACTTTTCATGGTCAAGAATAGTTTGTGTGAAATTGCTTCTAACCGAAACACCGTTAACCCAAGCAGAGGAGTACGATTTGTTTTGACGATCTGCTAATAACCAACAGAAGTGACAGTACGGTTTGTTTAAAACGTTAGAATAACATAACCATGGTCTTATAATTTTTATGCCTGCCTGATTGAAATATGAATAATAATAAGCTGAAAAAGGTCGGTTATTTTCTGAAACTTTTGGAAATGGTCCTTGTGGTTTAAATGGACCCAATTTAAAAATTATTTTTCGTTCGCATTCAGTTAAATTGTCACCAAAATTTCCTCTATCTGATGAAATTATATTACAATCTGCATTATCTGCAGATATATCAGAATCGTTGACTTGGGGTTCCTCGATTTCTGGATGGACATCCGATAAAGTATGTGCTTGGCTTTCTTCTATTTCCGAATGGATATGTGACGAAGAACATGCTTCAGAAGAATCTAAAAATAAACGAGTAATTGTTAAAAAATAAATACGAATGCTTTGATACTAAACTAAAAAGAGTTATATATAAATAAATAACGTTACTAAGGGTCACAGTTAGAGAGTGTTCAGTTCAGACGCACACAGATTCTACGCGGATTGTGCTCGTACCTATTAGTAGATACAAAATCACCTGCAGCCCGTCCGTGCATTACTATACACCTGCGTGCTATTTAAACGCAGCGCGTAGTGTATAAGTAGCGGCACGTAAGTCTAGCGCTGAATGATACGCGGAGGGGATTGCTGCGCATGGGTACTGTCGCGCACGCAATACAATTATTAGCTAAATATCGTTAATGACATTATTTTAATGTAATGTCAAATAGTAGGTCTAGCGTTGAACGAAATGTAGAGGATAGATGCGCATGAGTACTGTCGCGCATGCAAATAATATTACCTATACTTTAATAAATAGTTTATCTCCAATGCCAATGTCGAAGGATTTATAGTAGGTACCTAAGATATAATTTTTAACAAGTTTTGTGGGGAGTATAAAAATAAAAACATTATTTGTTAATTTAATTTTTTTTTAATTTTAGATTTAAGTCTAATCTGAATCAGATAATCTACAGTGAATCTGAATCTACAGAGAACCATTCTCAAATTTACAGTGATGCTGTCCGAATGACTGAGTAAAGTATTTGCAGCTTCGTCAATCTCACTTTTAATTTGTTTCAAAGAATCAATTAATTCGTTAGATTCCCTGTTTAAAAAGCAATTCACGACATAAACCATTTTCCTTGCCTGTCTTTTCAAAACAGTATTTCTTCTAGGTATATTCACTTTAAAGTCACAAACAAACTAAAAAACTAAATTTAACAAACAAATTCAAACTTACAAAAAAACAACAACAAAAATTAACAGCATGAACAATACAATTAATGACGCGACTGTATACGGGATGTGCGCGGAGCGTCGTATCGGCGCGGGGAACATAATGCGGCTGAAGAGCCAATCGGCGCTACGCACGGCCGCCCTTCATTCCGCTAGCCCCCCTCAGGTACCTTAATTTTTACTTCTGCGCAATAACGGTCACCGCTAAAGTTTCGTGCCGATGGTTATAGTGGCCATACAAAACGAGAACCCGAAAGCGAGTCTGCACATCTGAAGTTCTCAACACGCAATTAACGATACGATACGGACTGATAAACAAACAACAAAACAAATCGATCCTATAGATAAGTTAGAATTTTGTTTTTTTTAATCAAGGCACGGAACCCTAAAAACAGTATAATTGTGAAAATCGAGGGGGGAGACAACTTTTTGTGACGGACAGATGGACAGACCGAAATTAAAAGATTTCCTTGTTTATCACTACGGGCCCCTAATAAATGGGTTGGGTAGTAGTGTAGTACTTACCTTTCCAATCTAAATCACTCACAGTATCTTGTCTCTGAAAAAATGAAGAAATTTTGGGCACTTTTTTTATAACCTCGTCCCTTTTCTGTTTAATTTTTCTTTTCTCAGCGCCGCTGGGATAATCTCTTTTCCTTTCACTCATTTCTTTTACAAATCGTTACTAATACTGCTAAACCAGAAGAACAATATTGTTTGTACTGAATTACAATGTAATGCACATTTATATAAAGCGCGTAAATAAACAGTGCACTGCACTCCGTGGTTTAACATCCAATGCGAAGTACAACAACGTACACGTACATCGCGATATCGATGAAGGATTCCCGGGGATTCCCCGCTGAGTTGAAGATGAAGTAAGTAAAACGGGGAAGTCCCGCAGCCCGCCATAACGATGTAGTGTTGCCAACTTTTGAACGCACGCTTAAGGCGGGAAAAAAAGGAATTGCTTTATAGAATTTTGTCATTTGTAAAATAAAATAAATTAGAAAGTTTTTATTCTTTTTCCTTACACACTTTGGGGGCCCCGTATAATTGATACGGCAAATACGGCGGTAGCTACGCCTCTGCGCTTTTTAGTGGGTCAGTTTGTAATGTATCTAGTTACAAAAGCCAAAATGTGAACTACTTATCACCTTGTACAAAATATTGATTTTCCCGATGCATAGCCGTTAACTTTTGAGGAGTTCTCCTGGTACTTCACCATCAGCTCTACATCACCATATGCATTGTGACGAGTATAAAGTGCATATCCAAGTAATCGAATCGCAATCCACGAAATACTTATTATTGAGTAATTTCGGTGGCCATCTGTGGTCTTCATCATCACTTTCACTTCCTCAAATGGTGCTTTTCGGGAGCAACTGCACAAGGTACTATAAGAAATACCCAAAACGCTATAGGTGTGCCTATAATATTTAAAGAGTTCCCTCGCTTTCTCCAGGATCCCATCATCAGATCCTGATTTCATAACAATGGAACCAACTAGAATAATACCCTTTCAAACGAAAAAAAAAATCCAAATCGGTCCAGCCGTCTTCGAGTTATGAGGTAACATACATAAAAAAAGTTTAAGACGAACTGAGAACCGTCTCCTTTTTTTGAAGTCGGTTAAAAAGCAATAGGTAAAAACATTACAAAATAGAAATACGTACTTTTTATGAGAATGGCTTTTTTTTCGAAATTTGCGCCAACTTTCTTCTAATAATATTTTATTTACATTTTCCCATAATAAAACAAATATTGGAAAAAAATGTTAAAGAAATATATATTGAACAATAAAAAGTAATTGTTGGGTATGCATAATAAATCATACTCAAAAAAACAAAAAATATGACTTATGTTATTCAACGGATTGCTGCAATACATACGTACATAATAGATCGCGAATTATCGTTACCGGCGAAATGCTCCACGATGAGACGTGACCACTCTTTGAGCTCCCGTGGACGACTGAATTTTCGACCGGTGTACGTTGCGTATGGTTCAAAATAGCGCGCAAATTAGAAGAAAAAATTAAAATTAAAACAACCAAGCGACATTTTGGAAATGTTAAAGTCGTAAATTATAGTATGATAATTAGAGAATAATATGAATTGAAGTTTATGAAAAAATTCAACAGTTTACTATCAAAATTCAGCGAAGCACGTGCATGTTTTGTAAGGATTTTTGTCCAACTTTATGTATTTTTGTTTAATTAACTATAAAATATTTTAAAATTTGGCCAAATACATTTGCTAACACATTATTCTAGTGTTCATTACATATTTTTGTATGGTAATTAACGTACCATTATAGGTTATATTCTTTTAATAGTGAAGACCGTTTTGAGTTATTTTTCTCGGCGCAGGCTTAAGCAACTTCTACTATAAGATTAGTGTATTGAAAACAACTTTTCCGCTTTATATTATTAGTATAGCTATAGATTAGGTAGGGATATAGTTACATGTTTATAAGTTATTGATACAATAAATTAAATAGTGCAAATCTTTATTTTCTCCAAAAATAAAATTCTTTAGCATAATACTCAAAATAGTAAAAAAAAAGTTTTAAAAATATACCTTCAGCTTAAGCAATAGTCATTTGGATAACATGATTAAATATAAAATTGGCAAACTTAAAATTACTTGTATAGTTAGTTATATGAAATCAAAAATTAAATAAGTCTTGTAATCTTATTCTACTACAACAAAGTACAAAAAATTGTCTAAGCTGTGTATAAAAATATCTATATCACATGATTTAAAGTTAGTTAGAACTAATAGTTACGGGGAAGATGTTGCAAAATTATTCTTAAAATATTTGCTACGGTCCAAAGGCATAATATCACGAATGCTTTTGCATGATTTTTCCGCCCAGCTTATGAATTCTTTGGTAGCAACTACACACTCTAAAAGCATTAAACAATCATCCTCAGCTCTATGGGCATTATATACATCTTTTTTCATTATCCTCTTATACAGACTTGCTAATGTATAAGTTATTTTCTCAGTTTCCTTTTTTTCCACAACTTTTGGTGTTTCTTTAATTTCATCAGAATATCTGCTTGATTTTGATGTCTCATATGCCATGTCGGAGAATGAGGAGCACAATGAATCTATTTCCCTCCAGTCTTCAGTGCTAACCTCTAGATCAGGCCATTCCTCACTTATAAGAGAATCTTCACTGATCAATGAATTATTATCTCTTGCTAGTGAATCTTCCTCTAACAATGAGTCATCCCTGACTGAGCTTCTAGCTAATGAATCATCCTTTCTTGTAATTGACAAGTTTACTAAATTATTCTTAAACAGATGTTGAAAACCAGTTAAAGAGTCAACACAAAGTAAGTCTGGTGGCAGCAATGCATTAACATCTAAGCATTCAGCTATTAAGACTTTATAGTCAAACCTGTCCCCATTATGTGCAACTAGGCATGTTGGCTTAGGTAAATCTGACAAAAAAGATATAATTGTTTGAACATTGTCTTTGAAAATAGGTGCATTCTTTAATGACTCATTTGATAAGCCTGTCATTTGTGCTGCTACTGGATGTATCTTCCTCTGTGGATTAAAAAGTAGGGTCAGCTTGCTAACATAGGGGACCGCGCCAAAAGCGGCAGATTTAATATCACTTCGTAGAGCTGCTACGAAACAGAGTTCTGTGATCTTGGTTTGATTTCTCTCTTGATGAGGTAGTCCTGTCGTTTCAAGGTCGAAGAAAACATAAGTTGCTATTTTGGTCATGGTTAAATTTTTGCTACTGACTGACTGTACGAGATGACACAGGAGAAGCTCTGACACCGTATATTATGGTGATCTTCTTTGGTTTACCAGTTTATTTTTACTTGTTGTATCAACATTTATGATCCACATAAACACTTCACTTCAAATAGAATACAGAGCTTGAGTACTTCACACATTATTTTATGCTACTCTCTACCGAGCATTAAACGAAAACAAGATAAAAAACTAACTCTCAGTATTTATATGTATCATCTATGAAATCACAGATTACTATATTACTTATTAGTAGCAAGCTATATGAAACATGAAATCGGTATACCTATACCTAATACTTTACTAGTGACGTGTCAACTCGAGTTACTAAATCAACTTGGGCTTAACTCGAGTCAACTGAGTTGAATTCTCTTTAACTCGATTTAGTCGATTTAAATTCTTCCGCCCTAGCGCGTCAGCCGAATGACAGACACTGAGATGGCGCGAAGTTTCCCGATCATTTTTTTTATTTTTTATTTAAGGACAACCAACAAAGCATACACCAATAAACATGTTAAAAATTAAAATATTGTTACAAAAAATAGTGTAGCCATAATTAAAGGCTGCCACGGCATGCATTAAACAATAAGCGTGAAAGTAGAGATTAAACAAAACAAAAAAAACTTACAACATTACAATGGCTAGCTAGGTATTACTAATTGCTAAAGCTATTGCTTTAGTACCAGCATAGCACTTCACATATTATAAGATTAATGAACAGTTAAATAATAATTAAAAATTATAACTTGATATAAGTGGAAAGCTAGAAGAAAAATAAAATTATTTGTCATTTTTGTATAAATGCCCTATGTAAGATAGATTTGAATTTGTGTAAGGAATAAGACTTAACAATATCGACACTAGGTAAGGAAGACAAGCGACTATATTGAACCTGCATTCTGTTTATGGTGGAAAAATGACCAAGAATGGTTTTAAAACCCTTAGCGCGAAGTAACTGATATCTAGATATACGAGCTAGTTTATAAGGCACATTTACGTTTATCAGACTGAGTAACCGCGGACAATCAATGTGATTGTTTATTAATTTGTATAGAAAGAGATTATCTAAGATCGTACGACGATTTTCTAGACTCATGAGATTAAAATGTTTCAAGCGAGAACTGTAGCTCATTAATTTTCTGCCCAAATTGCAGTGATATGACAAGTGCCAAAGAAATCTTTTCTGCAATGATTCTAAACGACTTTTATGTATTTCGTAGAATGGAGTCCAGACAATGCTACAGTATTCTAAACCGGACCTGACTATTGAGTTGAATATAGCAATTTTAGTTGAAGCGCGTTTAAAATTTTTACTGTTACGCAGAATGAAACCCAACATCTTAAACCCTTTACTAGCAATTTTGTCTACGTGAATATTAAACCGAAGCTTATTGTCAATGTAAACACCTAGATCACGAAAAACTTCCTTTTCATTAATAATTTGGTCATTAACTTTGTAATTACGAAAATAAGGTCCTTTGATCCTAGAAAAATGTACGTAATTGCATTTATCGCCATTAAGCAGCATGTTATTGTCCAAACACCACTGGGAAAAACGGTCTAAGTCTTCTTGGAGTTTATGTGGATCATGATCGCACTCTATTCGTTTTATAATTTTTAAATCATTTTTAAATCATCGGCGTATAAATATATCTTGGAGTGTACGAAACAAGACGCCACGTCATTTATAAATATATTGAAAAACAACGGGCCTAGATGGGAGCCCTGGGGTACGCCTGAGGGCGTGAGAATCTGATCTGATGAATAACCGTTGACCACAACCTTAGATGTGCGTTTAACAAGGTACGACTCACACCACTGCAATAAGTTTCCTGCAATTCCGATTGCGTGTAACTTGGTAACTAACATTTTGTGATCCACCTTGTCAAACGCGTTACTAAAATCAGTGTAGATTACATCTACAGGTGCTCCACGGTCGACGGCGTCAACTAAATCTGATATAAAGCACGCCAGATTGGTGCCAGAAGAACGGCCTTTCACAAAACCGTGCTGTTCAGGCATCAATGTTTGTTTCACATGCCACGAAAGTATAAGGTATACCAAAGCTTCAAACACCTTGCCAAAAATAGACAAAATAGATACTGGTCTATAGTTATTCGCTGCGGACTTGTCACCAGACTTAAAAATCGGTACAACTCGTGCTTCTTTCCAAGTCTTTGGAAAACAACCTGTACTCAATGATTTATTATAAATCATAGAGAGAGGTTCCCCCAAAAATTCACAGCATTTTATTGCAAAAATGGAAGGCAGCCCGTCAGGCCCTGGCCCCTTATTAGGGTCAAGTCTTTTCAAAGTTTGAATGACAGATTTCGTGGAAAATGTCAGTTTGGTCAGAAAATCAGTATGCTGACATTCCCTAGTCCTTTGTGTAGCTATAGCGTCAACAGCATTGTTATTACAAGGGTTATAGACAGATGAAAAACATGAGGCATATATATTGCAATTTTCTGTTCCATTACTACCTTTGATATCACCATAATCTATAGACGAAGGGTATGTACTGTTACCGTTAGGTTTATGTTTTAAAAATGTCCAAAAGAGCTTAGGGTTAGAAGTGATCGAAGATTCATATATTGCTTATAATTATCATGTGTTAATTTGGTAACTCTGTCTTTGAGCAGACGATATGAAATTTTATCTAGGGGATTTTTAAATTTGGAATAGAGTGTATAGTATTTATTTTTTTCTTTTAGCAGGGCGTATAAGATCCCTGCTGAACCAAATTGGGTAATTGCTAGTTTTAGGTTTAGACTTAGGTACGTATTTCTCAATTACATTATAGATAACTTGGTAAAATTGTTAAGGATATAAAAATGTTCTTACCAAGATGTTGTAAGGGTGGGAACCTTTATGCAAATAAAGTGATTCATTCAATCATTTCACTACTTTTATTCCATTCTAAAAGCCTTTATAAAATGCTCAGTAGATTCATTACATGTTTTGTATATCTTGATAAAACTGCTCTAAAAATAACTAAAATATATGATCGACCATTTCAACTTTACTGATGCAACTGAACTACTACAACTAAAATATTTTCTCACTTGACTTTTCTTTTCATCTCTCTTGTCACATTAAAAAAAAACTTCCTAACAACATTAGGTTTTAAAAACCATAGACTTTAAAACCTGCCAGTAATCCATAGACATAAAATTCCATAACACCAATATTACAACATCCCCTCTGAATTTTATGTCTATTGCAATTAGAATAACATCTCCTATATAACTTCTATCAACTCATTTTAAAAACCCAACTCAATTAAACCCACTATTTCACGTTGCCAGCTATGCAAAGACATAAAATTCCATAAAACCAATATTACAACAAAAATGAGTCTACCATTGCGTTAACATCACAACATTGTGAAAACAAGTCCTGCCATGATATGTTACTTAATTCTAGAATAATTTTACTATAATCAGCTTTGTAGAATTTAAATGTTGGCTCCTGGTTAGGGTGTAAGGTTTCCTCATGTAAGTCACACTGCAGTTCGAATTTAAGGGGAGGATGGTACGAGTCTATATTACTTAGCGGGTTTTTGGATATACTTAAACTTTTCACAGTAGTATCGGTCAAAACAAGATCGATAAGTATCTTATTTTTATGGTTACAAACACTATTGTATTGAGCTAAATTATTTAATGAAATAAAATCCAATAGCTTCAGCTCATATAAACCGTTTTTATTTAAAAAAGGCGCTAACGGTGTACCTGGTGAACCTATCCATTCGATGCTACTCAAGTTGAAATCACCCAATATTAACGTGTTATTAAAGTTTTCTATGGCACTATTTGCATTATCTATAAAAAATATGTTCTAAAATATGTTTTCGGATCGGAGGAGGAATGTACACCGCACAGATTAAAAGTTTACCTGGTCGTATGTTTACGCAAATGTCTACGCACACCCATACATCTTCACATTTACTCTCCCAATCAGTCACTCTATATTATTATGATCTTAACTTTTTTTTAACTTAAGACACCGCCACTAACACACCACCACCGGATTTTTTATTATGAAAACCACTAGAATCTCGATCACGTCGATACACTAGATATAGATATCGGTTGCAAAATAACTCACGAGTCCAATATGTCGCCCGCCAACCATGTCTCACTAAGTACAATTATAATATCATAGTTACATGTTAATACATTCAAGTAAAAATCTTCAATTTTGGTCCTCAAACCTCTTACATTTTGATAGTAACATTTAATTATATTACAGAATTGTAGGTAGTTTGGAATCGTTACACGAATATAGTCTAAAGTAAGAACCTATTACAAACAAATGGAGATCAAGTTAATTTATTCAATGAATCTATACTACGAATAAATACCGTTTCTGATTCAACTGATTTGCGCACATAAACTCGTCCTCGGTGTAACCACACAAATTTATAGTTTAGTTGTTTAGCTCGAAGTCGGGCTGCGGCGTGTAAGTTTTTATTAACCGACTTCAAAAAAGGAGGTTTAATATTCGTCTTGAACTTTACCTCATAACTCGGAGATGGCTGGACCGATTTGGAAAATTCTTTTTTTGTTTGAAAGGGTATACTTTCTAGTTGGTCCCATTGTCGTCACGTTTGGATCTGATGATGGCATCATGGAGAAATCGAGGGAACTCTTCAAATATTATAGGCACACCTATAGCGTTTTGGGTATTTCTTATAGTACCTTGTGCAGTTGCTCTCGAAAATCACCATTTTAGGAAGTGGAACTGATGATGAAGACCCCAGATGGCCACCGAAACTACTCAATAATAAGTATTTCGTTGATTGCGATTAGATTACTTGAATATGAATGTTAAGCACTTTATGCTCGTCGCAATGCATATGGTGAAGTAGAGCTGATGGTGATGTACCAGGAGAACTCCTCAAAAATTAACGGCTCTGCACCGGGAAAAGCAATATTTTGTAAAAGGTGATAAGTAGTTGACATTTTGGCTTTTGTAACTAGATAAATTACAAACCGTCCCACTAAAAAGCGTGAAAAAAAAACTTTTTAGCAAAAAATAGAACCGACTTCCATATAAAAACCCTACAAAGGCAAAAATAACTTTAATTTCGGAAGGCGGTGTCTTTAGTTTTGTATATATTTTCGTTTTTGACACCGCCTTCCGAAATTAAAGTTATTTTTGCCTTTGTAGTGTTTTTATATGGAAGTCGGTTCTATTTTTTGCTAAAAAGTTTTTTTTTCCATTGTGAGATTCTCTGCAACAAATATCGCAGTCCTCTTATCATCCAGTTCTAGTACACTGGTGTTTAGCTTCTCATTTGGGTGATCCTTGTTGTATTGTATTGTGGCCGCCAGCAGGGAATCCCGCGTACGTGGAGTGTTAAACTTCACCAAGATTGTACGTGGGCGAGAAGACTTAGGGTTTGATTTGGCAACGCGTGAACAATAACATATGTCGCCGTCATTTACGGGAAACTTAACAACTTGACCGAGTTGTCTAACAATGCTCACTACGTTCCCAGCCCTGTGCTCAGGTACACACTGAAGTTCCAAGTTAGTAGACCTAGACAACTGGTCCATTTGCCGGACACGGCTGGATAGACCGTTGACCTCCGACCGAAGCAGCTCGTTTTCAGTCTTTAGTTGCTTCATTGCCGAGTTATGACCGATCATATCGCTATTTAAACTGTCAAATTGTGCACTCAGAAAACTAAGGGAATCCTTAAACCCAGTTAATTGATCTGTTAGCTCACGCAATTCAACATTCAAGGTGTTTCTCATTTCACGCATAAATTCATTCATAACAGAACGCATCTCGTCGCGTACCATGACCTGTATATCTGAGCGTGACGCACTGTCTGACATTCTTGTTTTGTATCTTACGACGCGTTACATTAAATGTTATTTCTGCCAGTCCTGTCGGTGTTGAAGGGCGAACAGGATCATTGCCTTTTGGCTGTTTAATACTGCAACTGAAGCATATCCACTTCTTGCTTCCATGGAGACACTTCTCTCCCACTTCCGATGAGATATCGAGGCATTAGTAATGATATTTCTCCGTACAACGCTGGCATTCTAAGTAATCATTTTCAATTAAGTCATTACAAACGGCACATTTACTCATGCTTATTCGGTTAACGCGCACTACCGCGGCGATGATTTATTCCACAAAATGTTTTTTCTATGGCACTTGAATATGTAATTTATTTGTTTACACAACGGTACAAATTAGCGCAACCGATTAGCAAGTTCTTTTAGTTACAACGATAATAACGATCGACACGTCTGCTTACTACGGCGAATTATGACACTTATGACTTATGACTATACTCATTCATTTAATTCGCTACAAATGTCAATTATGTCAATGTCACAACAACAACATTGCATTTTTGCAGATTTGAGGTTATTTTAGAGTGCCGGTTGTTATTGTTGTAAGTTTTTCGAATTATTAAGTACTGTATAGAAAAATGCTGGGACCTAACTGGGAACCGCCAGTGAATGGACATGCTAAGTGCAAACAGTGTTCAGATTCATACAAATATAGTTTTGTTGTTAATTAATAGAAATACTTACTTTATCTATGTTACGAAAATTTAATCCTAAATACATAAAACATAAATAAATGATAAATAAATACATTTTTTATTTAAATTCTACCTACTTTAATTATAATGGTCCCCATACATATTTATGCTGAATCTGTTCAATTTTTTTAAATATTGTTACGAAAACAAATCATTTAATCAGTTTCATTTCACCCAGTTAACTCGAGTTACTTAACTCGAGTTGAACTCGAGTTACGTGAATTTCAACTCGAGTTGTGTTTATTCCGAGTTGGAACATCACTACCTTAGACTAAGGAAAAAAAGGACTCTGCATTAGTGTTGCCAACTCCAGTAAAATTTTCTCCCTAGATTTATTATCTTAAGTCGCTAGAAGTCGCTAAAACTGATTCAACTAGAGACGGATCCCAGATTTACTTACTTTCCGGTTACTGGAGGCGATTAGCAGCCTGAAAAGTGGATGGGGGCAGGCAAGTGAAGAAGTATGAACTACATAAGCAATACAATCTTTAATAATTAAAAAATAAATCGGCACCATAGTTGCCTTATGTACAGTCAGCATCAAAATGTTTGCCTTAGACGAATCTCCAAAGACTAGTTTCAGCCATCCCTTGAATTTGGCTCGGTCAGTCATGTTTCTCGATATGTTTGAATGTACTGCTTCTTTTTCTGAGGTAAATACATAATTTTGTTCACCACAAGTCCAAAAAATAGTTCATACACGTTGTAATTTACTATGATGGGTAACGAATTAAAAATCCGGCTAGGTACAGCATATAAAGAATTTTTCACTTCAGTAGCTCAAACATGTAGGTTTTGTTGCCTGAAATCAGTGAGCAAAATGCGATTTTGCTCACTGAGTGAGACAAAGTAACTTTTTAATTTTTGTTTTCAGAAAGCCACGAATATCTTATTCAGCCTTGGGTTAATCATACAATTCGAAACATTCACATTCTATCTCTTTCCCGCCATTAGAAAGAGAGAGAGACAAAGGCCAGCCCTTTCGAAGTTCCGATTTTGAATTCGACCTCAAAGACAAACACGTTCAGAATTTCGTACTAACTAAAGAAATTTTGCAAAAAGATAATTATGTCTTTTAATGTAATTTATTGAATTTTTAACTTATTGTTGTATTTAAACGAAAATAAGTATTTACTGCAAATAAAACTGATATTTAACCTGTAAATATTTATTTATAGTTTAAATAATGTTACGTAATATATTTTGAATAATAAAATATCATGGGTGCTATTTCCGAACACGCCTTAATTTAAATAAAAGAGCGGGAATAAAATTTCGTGGCTGGCGTAGAGTTGAAGTTAAAAATTATTAAAATAATCGTAAAATATGAGTGAAACTAGTGACGAGTACAGTATTTTAATACCGGATTTATTACGATATGTAAAAGATGCTTTAAATGTTAATGTTAACGCGTTCTTAAAACTGGAAGAGCCTCAGCTGTTCACGGGTCACTGCTTTCGGAGAACTTCTGTAACGCTCTTGGCCGATTCCGGAGCCAATCTCACCACTTTAAAACGTCACGGCGCCGGCGGTGGAAGTCCAATACGGTTGCAGAAGGTTATATTGAAGACTTAATAGAAAATAAGTCGAAAATCTGTAAGCGTATAGTGGAAACTCAACTCATTGCAACTATAACGTTGCCAAATAAATCTGTTACTTTATTGCAGAATTGCATTAATTTTACTTTTATCTTTTAAAATGTTCCATTTTATTGAATTGGTACTTCTACCTACAATTTTAATTATTTTAATTAACAATAAATACTTATTTCAATCTATTCCTGTTTATTATTTTATCTCGTTAAGTGTTCTCGCTGCTGAAGTGAAAAGTTAGGGTGTTACACGAGAGCAAAATTTTTTGCATCTCGTGCCTTTGAATACCTCGTCACACTCAGGATTCAACTTTAGAATCATTCGCTAGGCTCGTGGTTCAATCGTTGAATCCTTCGCTTGCTCAGGATTCAAAATCAGCACTCGCAGCAAAAAACGATTCTGCTCTCTTGTTGCACAAATAACTACCTATAGAATCCGAATAGAGCTTCACTCAAACTAATAGTGACTTGCGTAAGTACGTAGGTAGGAAAAGTACGAAAGCTACGGAACATAATAAAATATGGGGATTCCCCTACCACATTGCTCTAATGTTACCACTGGTAAAGATAATTTAATTGCAAGGGAGCATTTTTAAAAAAGGTGTTGGGCATATATATGTTTTGTTTTCTTGTAGTTTGAAAAGTCGTCAGCTAAGTCGCTAGATCATTTTTGTCGTCAAAACTTTTTCCTTGTCGCTAAGGCTTAAACAAAAGTCGTCATTTCTAGCGCCAAAGTCGCTAAATTGGCAACACTGCTCTGCATAAACATCTATAATTCTATACGAACAGTAGTTAAAGGAATATGATGTATTTCGACGGCATAGTTACTGACATATCGGCATCTCTTTTTAACTTGTGAGTGTAATCATATGTAAAAAAGGACAACATTAGTTTTATCATTGCCAAAAATGGCAACATAACTTTGGTGACGTCACAAAATATCTCACTGCGGCCGGTCCTCAGACTAAGGAAAAAAGAATAGACATGAAATACCTACGAAAAAAGCGTGCATACCTATTGTATGGCACAAAGATGGCGGCTTGCCGTAGAGCTGCGCGCATTATAATATCGATAGTTGAATTGCACTGTGCTTACAGAATTCAAAATGGTCAAAAATGAGTTTAACGTTTAAGAAATTCATGGCCCTTTGCTATAAGTTTTTATTATTTTCAACTAATTTCCCTATAAGTCTTATTTCGTTTTGCAAGGATTAAAAAAATAGGCCCTCAATCCAGATGCACACGTTTCTTTTAGCTTTCTTCAGTTTTATTTACGTGGTAAGGCGAGCTATATAAACGCACACGCTCAGTGTCATTTTATATGGCAGGCAGGGTACGTGGATACTGAATAGATGCTACTGCAATTAAATTAACTATCTATATTCTGTACTTGTACGGGTATGTTCATAATAAAACAAATTTTCCTATGGTGAGGTATGTCTATCCCATTTATTCCCAGTTGCCACCGCGGCGATCACGAATAAAAAACTGTAGCCTTCTGATCGCTGTGTTCATTGCTCGCTTTTCCTGTGAGCGTAGTATGCGACCGAAATTGCGGCCAGAACAACTGTGGCGACCACGCTCAACATAGTGGTTGCGAGTAAAAAACCTTCTACACACAGTGCCGCCGGCTGGGACGGTTGCCGCGCGCGGCTCAGGGTTACTTAGCGCTTGGAATTAAGATTGAGTTTCATGCGGACTTCCAGTTTCTGCGACTTGTGCCGGGGCATATGTGTAGGAGCCTTATTAGCGTATCACTATTACTGCGACTGCAGTACCTGTACCTAAGGTCTATAATTACCAATGAAAAGGATAAATAAATACAAAACGGTTTTTTTTCCTC
Source organism: Tholera decimalis (assembly GCA_943138885.2). Taxonomy (NCBI): domain Eukaryota; kingdom Metazoa; phylum Arthropoda; class Insecta; order Lepidoptera; family Noctuidae; genus Tholera; species Tholera decimalis. The sequence continues at coordinate 10,015,127 of OW964571.2, forward strand.
GTTTGTCAGACTATACTTATTTTTATTAACTAATAACATAACTTAATTTTTTTATTTTATTTAAGTACTACTACTTGGCTCGATCATTCATAATAAAACAAAAATTATCATTTTACTCAGATTTATTGAAAACTATAAAAGCGATTGATCCCAGTCATACTCAAGTTCTAAAATACAAATATGTATACGCAATAATCAAATAAGAGCAAGTTGCGCAAATTTTATACAAATATACAGCGGGGGTACATCTGCCAAGGGTGTTGTCGTTGTTTTACACCATGTGCCTAAGTCACTCCTACTTGCCCGCAGGACTAATGAAAACACTGGTGGTTCCCATAATTAAGAACAGGACGGGCGACATATCTGATAAGTCAAACTATCGACCTATATCTCTCGCAACCACATTGGCAAAAGTGCTGGACGGTATGATTGATTCTAGCTTGAAGGAATGTCTATCCATGCATGACTCACAGTTCGGGTTTCAACCTGGACTGTCAACGGAAAGTGCCATAGTGAGTCTCAAACATACGGTCCAGTATTACACTGATCGTAGGACGCCGGTATACGCCTGTTTTCTGGATCTTTCCAGAGCCTTCGATCTGGTAAATTACGATGTACTCTGGAGAGAGCTTGAGGACAGGGGTGTATCGGCAGGAGTCCTCAGGATCCTACAGTATTGGTATGCGAACCAAGAAAATGTTGTTAAGTGGTCCAATGCACAGTCTGAGACTTATAGGTTGGAATGCGGTGTGAGACAGGGTGGTCTGACGTCTCCTAGGCTATTTAGCACATATATAGATGGCCTAATCGTGGACCTCAGCAATATGCGGGTCGGATGTAGCGTTCATGGTGTAACAATAAATAGTATCAGCTATGCTGATGACATGGCTTTGCTGGCGCCGACGGCAAGTGCTGTAAATGAAATGCTGCGGGTCTGTCAGGCGTATGCTGCCTCGCACGGACTTGTTTATAATGTTATGAAGTGCGAATACATTGTCTTTAAGGCCAGCGGTGAATGCCCAGATACTATACCTGACATTACCCTAAACGGCTTGAACGTCAAAAGAGTGACGAAATTTAAATATCTAGGGCATCTTCTCACTGACGACCTTAAGGACAATGTCGATATTGAAAGGGAGCGTAGGGCATTGGCGGTCCGAGGTAACATGTTGGCCCGAAGATTCGCTCGGTGTAGCAGTCTTGTGAAAGTAACACTATTTAAGGCGTATTGCCAGTGCTTTTACACGGGGAATCTTTGGGTCAACTATACCAAAAGAACGCTGGATGACCTACGCGTTCAGTATAATAATATTTTTAGGATGCTGTTGGGACTGCCACGATGGTGCAGCGCATCTGCTATGTTTGCGCAAAACCGAGTTGACGGCTTCCACGCCGTCATTCGCAAGAGAACCGCGTCGCTGTTGTCAAGGTTGCGGGCGAGTGGCAACAGCATTCTAAAAACTGTGGCGGAGAGTATCGACTCTCCGATTATTAAAAGTTTTGTGAGAAGGACAATCACTAACCATTAATTCGGGGATGTCCTTTTCACAATACTATATGGTCTGTCTTCTTCTCTATTGTATTTTAACTACTAACACTAGTAATAAGTTATATTATTGTTTACTAACACGCTGGATCATTGTTGTCTGAAAATAAAGAATTATTATTATTATTATTATTAAATATGAGCATGTTGAACAAACAAAAAACAAAAAAAAATACAAACTACACAATCCTTACTTATTAATATTATTATAAGTGCGAAAGTTTGTTTGTATGGATGGATGTTTGTTACTCAATCACGTCAGAATGGCTGAACGAATTTTGATGAAATTTGGCACAGATGTAGATTATAGTTTGGATTTTCTTACTCTGTCTTCTCACTTTTTCATTTAATGTTTTAATTAAATTGGGCTGGTAACTGTAAAGAAATAACAACAAATTTTTATATTGATAGAGTTTTTATTTAAAAGTCAAGATTGCATGGTAATTAGTAATTACCATAAGGAACATAATCATTATGAAATATTACACTTACATCGGCATTGTTAGAAGTGCTGCAAACAGGTTTCTCTTCCAACACCCTGCGAGGAACAGATTGTTGTTCCCCACACTCGTCAAATTGTGCTGGTAACTATACAAAGAATAACCATAAATGTTTAATAATATTTACATTGCGAATTTAATCACTAACTCACGCTCACATTTGTTTATCTTGCATTTTGACATAGACACAACATTTTATAACCTGATATGTATGTATCTTTTTCAAAAATTAATCATTATCCATCTCCTTTTGCTATGACTATATCAGAAGAAAAATAGTGCAGGTATGTGTCTTAATCTGTGTGAGGAGGTGGATAATTAAAATCATATAACTTATATTAGGTTTTGATTCAGTCTGTACGAGAATTTTAAGGATGTTCTATAATTTTCAGAAAAAATAAAGTTATCTATTTATTCTGACTGATGTGTATTTAAAGCTGAAACTTTATACCAGTATTTCAGCAATATAGCACTGCTGTTGCTGACATGCTTCTCGTCCCTCCTCTCTCCATCAACTGGTTTGGATTGGATACTTGTCAGTATAGTAGGTAAAAGCAATAAAATTGTCTATTTTCAAAACTTACCAACAATTCACTTGAAGGCAAAGCATCATCGCGCAGTCTTGTTATATTTAAAGTTCGGTTAAAGCATTTATCTTCAAAATGCAGGGAACAAAATATAAATATGCTTTGTTGTAGTATTCAAATTTTCAATCCCAAGTATATACAGCCACTGTTCTTTTCTTTCTTTACATGTTGGCAATCTAAAATCATAAAAATAAATAGAGTTTAAATAATATTCACCTGTCGATATGTTTTATCGATAAATTGAAAATTCCGAACCGTAACTCGTAACTCTCTGTTAACTAACAAATGATTTCTTAAAAATCACATAATATCAACAGTAAAACAGTAAAAGATTACAGAAAAGCAAGTTTATCTTTATAAACTTTCCCAAAAATAGCAAAATCTTTCAAAATAATAGAAAAAACAAGATATATTGAATGAATTCAGTTACTGTGCAACGTTTTATTGGGATGTTATTGTTGCTTTTCATGCGGCAGACTAACACACTGCACCTACCCATAATAAATGCAGTATTATGCAAGTTCTTACACTATAAACAAGCACAATTTTCGCCTATTATCACTAAATTTTCTTCAAAACACTGAAACAAGCAAGTCGCAATGACAACTGATGTACTTGTTGTTGGCTGTGACAAAACATGGCGGCACCCGCAGTTAGGTATTTTGGGACGTCACCAAAGTTATGTTGCCATTTTTGGCAATGATAAAACTAATGTTGTCCTTTTTTACATATGATTACTCTCACAAGTTAAAAAGAGATGCCGATATTTCAGTAGCTATGCCGTCGAAATGCATCATATTCCTATAACTACTGTTCCTATAGAATGTTTATGCCATGTCCTCTTTTTTCCTTAGTCTGAGGCCGGTCGCCTTTTCTTCAACAGAATTTATGAATAGAATTAATTATTCAAAAATTGATTACTTACTATTACTTTAATGATACAATGTGGATGGGCGGTAATGCAACGTATGCGACTTAGAAGTTTTCGGTTACACAATTGACGGGAACCGGCGCTGGTTGGAACAAAAGACAAGAGTCCAGCGTCGTATAGGAAAGGCAGCACTAACCTTGATAATCCAGGATATTCAGGACTGCCAGCACTCTGATCACAGTTCACCACCACAGTATAACCGTTCTTCTGCTACGAATTGGTCGCACAAAACGACGCGACCGTTCAAATGCGATTCGATGCGTGTGTGCTCTAACGCGACTCGACAGCCATTGAAGGTCCGATCCTGTCCATCGGAAGATCCAGACGCGATCGATTTTTCTAGAGCGGTATAGTCTCTCTCCCTCACTCTCGAATAGACGAAGGTCTAGTGCAAGGGAGAAAGGATAATATGCGGAAGGGGAATGTCTAACCAATTAGCGATTATGCGTGTTGCCAATAATTAAAAATATAAACGAAAAGAATCGTATATCAGCGCAACCATTCCCCCGGGCTTGAAGGGATGCCTTCAAGAGTGAGGCAAACCACAAGAAAACTAATCTATTCGATAATTACTATCCTATAACTACGAAACTAAATACCTAATAAGTAATATTAACCTAACCTTAAAGACGAATTAAATAAACTACTGGTTAGGCAATGGGCAAAGACGCACCACGGGACGCAAGTAGGATCCGGTGGTTGTCTTAACCCGAACGATACGAGTGACTCCGGTTGAGTCAGGGAAAATTTCCTCCACGACACCCAAAGGCCAGTGTAGTGGGGGCGAGTTGTCGGATATAAGAATCACGACCGTGCCGACAGAGACCGGATCGACCGGCGTGTTCCATTTGCGGCGAGATTGCAAAGTATGGAGATATCCAATTCTCCAGCGCTTCCAAAACGACTGCACTAACTTATCTAGTAGCTCGTGTCTAGCAGTAAGAGTTCTCTCGTCTATTTCCTCGGCAGGCAAGTATTTCAGAGGCGTGAGATTCAAAAAGTGCGCTGGAGTCAATGCGAGCGGCTCTGAAGGATCACTAGAGAGTGTCCTACAAAGAGGTCTAGTGTTCATTACCGATTCTATTTGAATAAGAACGGTACTTAATTCTTCAAACGACAGAATAGTATCGCCTATGACCCGATATAGGTGTGACTTTAAACCTTTAATATTAGCTTCCCAATTGCCGCCAAAGTGACTAGCCGTCGGGACATTGAGTGACCAATCTATTCGATTTATAGCTAATGTATGACCATATTCCGAATTATGGTACTTCGAACAAAGAAATGCGTGAAGTTCCGAGAGTTTCCGTTTAGCGCCTATGTAATTAGTCCCGTTATCGGAATAAATTCTACTAACCGGGCCACGCCTTGACAGGAACCGTTTAAAGGCGCCCATAAAACTAGCTGTGCTAAGATCCCCAGCGAGCTCTATGTGCACCGCGCGTGTAGTCATGCAGACGAACAGACACACGTAGGCCTTGGTGGAGCGAACACCTCGACCGCGAGACATCGTAACCTTAAACGGACCGGCGTAGTCCGTGCCCGTGTGGACGAATGGCTTAGCGGTTTGAACGATACGACAAGAGCGATGATCGGCCATCTCAGGAAAGCTCTGCTTAGGGCGCAGCCGAAAGCAGGGAAGGCACTTATGGATCCTATTCCTAATTAAATTGCGTGCAGAAAGGATCCAATACTTCTGACGCAAGAGCGACATTAGCAGGTCGGGACCTGCGTGACAGTTCAATTTATGATGATAATCGACTAACAAATTCAAAACGAGGTCCTTGCTTGGAAGCAGAATGGGATGTTTCCCATCATAACTTAAATCCGAGTTTCTTAAACGGCCTCCGACTCTAATGAGTCCGTCTTCGAGAAACGGTTTTAAGTGTCGAAAAGCAGGACTACAATGTTTGCCTTTCCTGAGTTTAACCAATTCAGTGGAGAAATAAAAGCGTTGAAGCTCGCGAAGTATGAGCAATTCAGCGAAGTTGTAATCCGCTGCCGCCATGCGGTAACCAATAGGCAATAGTTTAGCGAAACGACAAATGTAAATTACTACTCGAAGTAATTTACTCCAAGACGAGATACGATCGACCAAAGAAAGAATAGTAGATCTTTCGGTTGGTGTAGCGGAGAGCAACGAATGTTTCTTCTCTTCAGGCACTTCGCATACCGAAGAGGGATTGAAGGGGACGACAGGCCACTTTGAAACGTCTAAGCTGGCCCACGGAGGACCACTGAACCAAAGCGGATGATCAATGATTTGGGAAGGTGTGAGCCCACGTGACAGACAATCTGCGGGATTGTCCGTACCGGACACGTGATACAGGTTTTGTGGCGATAAGTCGTCCTGTATTTTCGAGACTCTGTTGGCCACGAAGGTGTTCCACCGATGGGGCGACGAATGTACCCAACAGAGAGCGACTGTTGAATCCGAAAATGCGAATATGTTGCGAAATATAATGCGGTTTTGACAAGCGACTACGACATTTTTTATGAGTTGAGCTAGCACAAGAATAGCGCACAGCTCCAGACGAGCAAGAGAAACGACCTTTTTAGGGGAGACCTTCGACTTAGCGGTCAACAACCTAACGATATTGCCATCACTATTTTGAACGTGGAAGTAAATAACCCCCCCGTATGCTTTCTCACTGGCGTCCGCGAAAGCCAATATAGTAACCACACTATCGCCGACGATACCAACGTGACGTGGGATCCTTATATTACAGAGCAAGGGAAGCTCTTCTTTGAAGCGAATCCACAGCCTGACTATATCTTCAGGTGGAGTATCATCCCAGTCACAATCAGACAGCCAAAGCTGCTTGATTAGAAGTTTAGCGTACAGGACAACAGGTGCGACAAATCCCATGACGTCCCATATTTTAGCGACACACGACAATATTGTACGCTTAGTACAAATCTGAGCGGGAGTATTAATTTTCATGCCGAAGTTGTCCGACGTAGGTGACCAACACAAGCCCAGTACTTTATGTTGGTCGGACTCATCGAATTCCTTGACAACTGGCAGGCGGTGCGAGGGTGGGATCGAATCTAATACGACTTGGGAATTACTGGTCCACTTAACTAGCTCAAATTGACCAGCCTTCGTGAGACCTATCATTTCCGAAGCGGTGGAAATGCCCTCGTCTTCCGTGCGAACGGAATGGACGTAGTCGTCCATATACAACCCCGCAGCGACAATATCTTTGGCCTGAGGGTAGGAGTCACCCTCATCCTCAGCCAACTGCTTAATAGTTCGAAGTGCATGAAAGGGGCTAGACTTAAGCCCAAAAACGACACGATTAAATTCATAAACCTGTAAAGGTTCTTGCGGGGAAAAGCGATACAAAATGCGTTGGAAACGCCGATCAGATTCTCGGACTCCAATGCTGAGAAACATCTGACGAATGTCTGCGGAAAGCGCTATCGAAAACAAACGAAAACCAATAATAATATTGAACAAGTTCCCTTGTAGGTTCTGTCCACCATACAAGAGATCATTAAGCGAGATGCGGGTAGTAGTTTTACAACTACCATCGAGAACGACACGAAGTTTGGTTGTGACCTTATCATCTCGGACCACACCATGATGCGGAATAAAATACGAACTTCCCGCCGAATCAGGATTCGTAGATGAAATGTAGCCCTTTTCTAAATATTCCCGGATGACACTGTCATACGCGACCCTTAATTGTGGAGAAGCTTGCATCTTCCTTTCCAAGCAGTAAAACCGCCGTTCACTTGCTTGGCGCGAATTGCCAAGGGATTCGACATCAGCCTTGAAAGGCAAAGCTACTACGTAACGTCCCTCACTATCCCGAGTGGTAGTGCGGGTGTAAAATTCCTCACACAATTGGTCGTCCGGGCTGAATACCGGGGGAACACTCACTTCCTCTAATTCCCAGAATTTCCGGACAGCAGAGTCTAATGTGTCCGCGATACAGCAATGCGATACGGTCGAATTACCGTCAGTACATGCTGGTGCGTCACCTACGATCACATAGCCAAGGACCGTTTCTAAGGCGAGCGGCGATAAATTCGAAGTCGATCCTTGAACTCTGTTCGACAAAAGCAGGTGCGGAAAAATCGAAGCGCCGATCAATACGTGAATCGGGCCTGATGAATAATATGTATCGTCTGCCAACGGTAAGTCTTCGAAGTTAGACAGTCGCGAAGTGTCGACTGTCGCGGTTGGCAGACGTTCGGTAATCCTATCTATTACCAACGACTCAATATCATAAGTTATATTATGATCGAAACGAGAATGAATTTTAAATTGTACGGAACCTTGAATGGGTTTACTCGAACCTCCTATACCCCTAACAGTGGAACAAGTAGGTCTATTATTTATGTTTAATCCTAAACGTTGACAGCAATCGCGAGTAATAAAGCTACTCTGAGACGCGCTGTCCAACAATGCACGAACGCAGTGTTCGTGACCACGAGAATCCAGAATAACGATACGTGCTGTACCCAACAACACAGTTCTAGAGCCTTTATAAGGGCCGACTGCACTTGAGCATAATGCTACATCCGAGTTCGCGGGAATCGAACCCGCGCTCGGCTCTTCGACTGAGCGTGACGGCGACATATTTGACGCAGGCCTATTTCCAAAACATAGCAATGTATGATGTTTGTACCTACATTTTTTACATGTAGACGTCGACTCACACGCAGACACGCGATGACCACTACTTAAGCAATTTATACACAAGTTGTTTGACTTAACGAATTTAAAACGTTGATCGGGGTTATAACTCTTAAAAACCGTACACTTATAAATGTAGTCATGGTTTTCCTTACACAAACTACAAGCGACTGGTTGAGAACTGGACACATATGCGTTAGTTGATTTACGATCTAAAGGCCTTTTATTAGTATTGACTCGAGCAACAGGTATCGAAGTTCGTTCTAAAACCTTTATATGATCACTAACGAAATTAACTAAATCGGAAAACAATGGGATTTCGGATCCATTCGACTTTAATTGATAATTGGATTCGAACGTACGAACGGTGTCTGGGTCCAGTTTTTTAAGCGCGACATGCAATAATATAAAATCAGCCAGGTCACTGACTTTTGTATGTTTTAAAGCAACTACCGACGAAGCGAACTTATCAATAAATAATTCTAAACTACTAGGGGTACCTGATGTAATAGATTTTAATTCAAATATTTGAGTTAAGTATGAAGTTGCCGATTGTCGACTATCTTCATATTTTTTACAAAGCAAATCGAAAATGAGTGGGTAATTATCTGCAGACGGGGTAATACCAGCGAAAATTGTACGAGCTTTATGTGTTAATTTACCTAATAAATAATATAATTTCTCACAATCTGTTAGAGAAACATTATTATGCACGACATTACGATAACTAGCGACGAATAATGGCCAATTCTTAATATCTCCGTTGAATTCGGGTATTTCAATTGGCGGCAATCGAGGTGACCTTTGGACCTCACTATGAGAGTTAGCCGTCAGGTTCTTCTCAGCCCGTAAAATGCGCCCTAAAAGGTCTTCGAACGCAGAAAGCGATTGATAATCTACAACATATTCAGGGTTTAATTTTAGCTCATGAATAACAATTTCATCCAAAGCACTTTCAAAATCCACACGTAGTGATTGTACTAACGAGATGTCGCACAAAAATGATTCCTTAACGCTTTCATCCGAATGAATGTGTTTTATTTTATCTGCAATACTCTGCATGCGAGCAAAGATACGATCTCTCTTTGCTATCAATCTTTTAAGAGTAATATCGGTCGGTGCCATATTTATGAGCTATGAATCAAACTAATTATTATAAGAAATATTTAGTAACTACCCACCGTTTTGCGAAATAACGGCCGGGTGCGCGACTCGGTCTCTGGTAACCTTGACTCGACCGATTGGTTATTTTACTTTACAAGTAACGATAATTAACTACTAAGCGGGATTGCGAAATTCCTTACTAATCGATTATTAGCTAGGAAGACACGAAAACGACGTAATGAATTACGATGTACTTACTTGCCACGCGTTGGCAAATAAGTATCTATGCGGGGTTGACTACGAAATACGAATACGAAACTACGATATACCTAGCGAATTCTAGGGAATGGCTGTGCTGATTATTATCCGACTCGGGAAGGACCATTAAGTGGATGGGCGGTAATGCAACGTATGCGACTTAGAAGTTTTCGGTTACACAATTGACGGGAACCGGCGCTGGTTGGAACAAAAGACAAGAGTCCAGCGTCGTATAGGAAAGGCAGCACTAACCTTGATAATCCAGGATATTCAGGACTGCCAGCACTCTGATCACAGTTCACCACCACAGTATAACCGTTCTTCTGCTACGAATTGGTCGCACAAAACGACGCGACCGTTCAAATGCGATTCGATGCGTGTGTGCTCTAACGCGACTCGACAGCCATTGAAGGTCCGATCCTGTCCATCGGAAGATCCAGACGCGATCGATTTTTCTAGAGCGGTATAGTCTCTCTCCCTCACTCTCGAATAGACGAAGGTCTAGTGCAAGGGAGAAAGGATAATATGCGGAAGGGGAATGTCTAACCAATTAGCGATTATGCGTGTTGCCAATAATTAAAAATATAAACGAAAAGAATCGTATATCAGCGCAACCACAATGAAAAAATAATACACCCAGAAAGAGAATTAAGCGTAGATGAATCAATGGTTGTATTTTGAGGGTGTTTCATATTCAGACAATACATAAAAGATATGTTTTGGCTGATCCTAAAGGATTAGTCCATAAAACTTGATAATGTGTACATACAAAGGGAGCTCAGATGTTGAGGTTGGCGGTAACGTCCATATCGACGAAATGGTAATGACTAGTGTCCGACCGAAAGTTTCGGTTTCGGTTACGGCCAAGTTTGTGTGCGTTACGCCAGCGGAATGTTGTCGCTTTTCAGGATTTCGGCTTGAAAGATAATTAGTACCCCATCTCGTGTAAATGTGCCCGAAATTTAGAATTTTTGCGTCCAGCCGATCCAAAGATGTTCACAAAAAACACTCATTGAAGCGCAAAGATCGATTTTAGGGTTTTTGAAAATCAATTTCTTATTTTCCAACGGTGTCGATTATAGAAAAAATAAAATTGCACAGCATAAGCACAAATTAGGACCCACCGTAGTAAAAAAAAATCGTAGTCGTATGTCATGCCGTTTTAGAGGTACAGCAATTTGCTAAACGTTACCCCAGCGGCATCTTGAATAACTCTGATACCACAAGACGCACAAATTTAATTTCTTGGGCACATTTAGGCACAAATGTGATCTATCTAAGTAGCTAGTTTGTACTCAGCTACGACCACCGGTTAAAAAACATGCCACTGGGGTAACGTTACTCCAGCGGAATCTGTTTTACGTGAATATCTTTGGGTCGGCTGGACGCACAAATTCTAAATTTCGGGCACATTTACACGAGATGGGGTACTAATTATATTTCAAGCCGAAATCCTCAAAAGCGACAACATTCCGCTAGCGTAACGCACACGCCAAGTTTCGGCCGAAGTTTCGCTTTCTGCAAAAAATGGGCCATACCTTTCGGCGCACCGAAACTTGCTTTCGAGATTTCTCTAAAATATCAGCTACCACTTTAAAGGCTCATAGATGATGAGGTTCTGGCAGGCTAGCTTCACAGCCTGGCTCACCGGCGACAAAGTTGCTTACCTGTCTATCTTCTACGGAGCGTACTTCGGAGTGTGCGCAGGAGCTCAGCGGCATAATCCCTTCATCCCCCTTTTACTACCGGTTTACCAGACGTACTGCAGGATACCATTCACAACTGGTCGATATACTGCCTTGTCGTACTAAGCGCTTCTCTTCTACATTTATTGTGCGCACAGCTAAGGTAGGCAGAGTACCACACTCTGCCGGCTTCTGTATTCCCTGCCATATGTGACCCGTCACCGTCAGCCTTTAAAACAAGAGTGAACAAGCATCTTCTTAGCTCGCTCGTTCGATCGTAGACCTCATCTTACATTTACCATCAGGTGTGATCGAATCGAGGGCAAGAGCGGGCTCATTCGTAATAATAAAAAAAAAACATACCGCTGGGTGAAAATTGGCAGTCGCTATCTTCAGCCATGGAGGTTCCGCAGAAGTCTTTCACTAGGTAGTTTTTTATTATAGATAGGCTCGCATTTGACCACCTAGAGATGTAAATTGAAAAAAAAAACAAAATGTTTTTTTTTCACAATCTTGAAAAAAAACATGAAAAAAATCTTGGCACCGTTGTTTTTTTTCTACATTTGGTTTTTTTTTCAGAAAAAGTAAAACTCTATATCTATAGTGGAATAAGACACTAAATTTGATTGTTTTGTTGTTATTCAAGTCAAATAATGTTTAAATCAATGGGTAACTATTATTATGAACTTAAAAAATACTTAATGTGTTACAATCATCAGTATCAGTAGCTACGGCTACGCTTGTTTTATCAGCTTCGGAATAATGTTCTGTGTCTGTATTTGTTTCATCTGATTCTAAATCAACGACTATACTTTCAGGGACTCTATTACATTCTGCTTGTAGTACAAGCCTAAAAAATAGTGTACAAGCCTTGTACACTATTTTCCTAGCCCTGTCATTTGTCAGTCTATTACGTTTCTTGGTATGAATGTCGCTGTACGTACTAAATGTTTCTGCAGTCTGCACGCAAATCAACCAAAACATAAACCAAACGAGGATTAGGGAAATCCCCGTCCGTAAATGTAGTTTACACTTGGTGTAGCCAATTATGTTAAGTCATGTATTATTTAACAAAAAACAAATGGTATTTTCTTATTGAACAAAAAATAATAATAACATCAACTCACATATGACAACCGCCTTACCATATTTTTATTTTCCTACTCATGAAAAAAAAACCTACTCCAGAAAAAAAAACTGTTTCTTTTCATGTTTTTTTTAAACGTTTTTTTTCATCTCAGAAAAAAAACCGTTTGTTTACAACTCTATGACCACCATCTCACTCGATGGTAAGCGATGATGTGGTTGAAGACGAAGAACGCTTGCCTAGAAGTAACCTATTCAGTCTTGACTTGAAGAACTCTAGGTTATCAGGAAACACACGACTCCGGTAGAGAATTCCATTAGACTCCTTAGCTATAAGCACAATGAAAGTACTCACAAAACGTTTTGTACATATGGGTGGGATGTCTACCATGTAACGATGGCGCATTGCCGTTTGTCTTGTAGTCCAATGAGGATGGAACGGGCTTGGTAGAATTAGATTGTGCAATTCCATCGCACACTGTCCGAAATGTAACCCCTAGAAAACCAACGGGCTTGCTATTCATCGCCGATGTTGAAAGATCTGATCTAATTTCACAAATCAACTATAGCATTTCATTTTAAGTAACCCTATTAATCTAGATAAGCATAAATTGTAACAGATCAGATGTCCAACTGCTATTATAAGTTTGAAACCATTTAATTTCTGAAATCGTGCGAATTGTCTAATTTTTTCAAAGTTTTGGTTTCGGTCGCAACAAAGACTTAGGCCGAAGGTTTGGTTTCGGTTTCGGCTGAAAATCTAGTTTCGGTCGGTAACTAGTAATGACACTTAAAAGATTATCTTAACGTCGGCCATTCCATTTATATGGACAATTTCAACAAGTGTCCATTACGGGAACATGGTTAGCGAAAAAAACATTTTTTGTACAGGAACTTTGGCCGCTAAAAGAAAAAAAACTTGGCATTGTTGTTTTTCTCAATTTCGCCGGGACCGCGCCATTGAAACACATACTTAAATGTTTTACTTTATTGTGATGTGTGAAAGGGATATATTGTAATTTTATTACTGTAAATATTAATTCATTACCCGACTGCGCCAGAAGGAGGGTTATGTTTTTCGAGAGTATGTATGTATGTATAATTGTTTGGCACGCTCTGTGGCCTGAACGGCTCGACGGATTTTAGCTTGAGAGGTATCGTTAGATTCGTATTAACTGTGAAAGTGACACTGGGTATATCAAAATAAAAAAAAAACCAAAATAGCGGATTTTTGGCGCCATATTATGCCTTCAAAAAGTTTTTTTTTCCCAAAACCTATCGAGTGGGGTATCAAAATAAAGGGTTTTTAGAGGTTATTACAAACATCAAACATATATACAACTTATATGGTTAAAAGTAATTCAAAGTGACAAATCGTAAAAAACACGTATCAAGAACTAAATCGTCTGCGAAATCTTTCACATTTGTAAACTAAAAAGCTGGAAATAAAAAAAAGTAATTATAAAAATTAAAAAAACCCGACTGCAACCTTACACTAAAACTAACTGAAAAGTTAATAAAAACAAGCCCATTTTTTTTTTTAAATCTTTATTAAGTTGATTTGGGGTTTTTATCTCAATGGATACGCCAACCCCATCAAGCCCATTTTAAATTAAATAAAAGTTGGAAGCAGGCGGGGCCCATAACATTATTATAGTTTCAAATTCAAATGGGTCCCGCCGAATTTTTTTAATTACTTTTTTTATTTTATTCGACTAAGTACCTACTTACCTCATAATACTAAAAAAAGAGCTAGCCTTAAGCCCGATTTACACTTCAACAAGTAGGGGAGGGTAGCCCAAAGCGGGTAAGCTAAGGTTGATGATAAAAAAAAACCCAATTATAGATGCAAAGTGAACTTTTATTTGTACTATTTCAAATGTTTTGTTATTAAGGATTATAAAATTAATGACAAATGTAACAATTTTACATATTAAAAATAAAAAACATACAAAAAACTTTACCATTCGAATTACCCGTTTTGCCCGTAGGGGGGCCTAAAGCAGGTAGGGCTTTTGGGCAAAACGGGTAAGGACAAAATTATTGAGATCAACGTTAATCAATGACTATAACTGTTTCATAACAGTCATAACTCTTAATAATTTCTACTTATAATTAACAGGGGGTTCACAACCATAATTATAATCAGTCTTCTGACATATTTTGCAGTCTCAACTTAACTTATTCGTGACACATGTCACAGTAATACGAACCTCTGCCAGAGTATGATGTGCAGGCTTCATGAGCCCACATCTCGCAATCATCACACTTAATCCAGTCTTCTGCTGGTGGCTCTCTGTAAAGCTCGCTGCATACCAAGCAACGGTACTCAGCTTTATCTTTTTTGTCATTTCTTGGACCTCGTTTAGAGTTTCTTCTCTCTCTTATCGATCTTTGTGCACTCGTAGTAGGTTTTGAATGTTTTGATCCTTTTAAATTTCTTTTCGCTGCATCAACTTTTTTTTTTAAATACGTTTTTTTGTCCTCTTTTTCCCTTTGTTGGTCTTTTATAGGAGTGCTTGTAAGAATTTCCGCTTTCTGTGTTTTACGTCTTCGGGCGGTTTTGTTAGGTTCCATTTTTGGTGATGGCCGAATATCCATTGGAGTCACATGAGATGCTCTAGTTATATCCTTGTACATAATTTGTTTACTATTGCTTGTATCAGTATTTAAGGACCCAACGGGATTTTGAGTCACTAGTTCATCATCTGCTATCGGCGTTGGAGTTTTGCAGGAATAATGGCTTTCTATGATTTTGTCCAGAACAGATGGTGATACAGTGCGGCCAGAATCAGTAGATTCACGGATCTCGCGCGTGCTCGTTTCAATTTCATTGATAACATCAAAATTCATCTCAGGCTCATGAGCAATCAGATCAGCCTCAGTATCCATTGGAACACCGGAAGGATCAGGTCTGTCGGTCAAATTTGATGGTAAATAATCAGAATCGTCAAATACGTTCCTATTCGTGGGCCATATACCGGTAGACGAAAATCCTTTTACTGCATTCTGGGTACTCGCTGCTTTCATATATCGACCCTGATATGGAAGAACATCGTAAGCGACAAAATGTAGGTATTTCACTTTTTCATTGTAATGTACTGCTAAAGTAATTTAGGTTCTAATAAAAAAATCCTTATATTCCTAATTGCATAAACTTCAAAATAATAACTAAAAATAAATTTTATCGCAAACGACAAAAGTAAAACTTTTATATAAACGAACCATCAGAATTATCGTATCCGACTTATCGTAAGTAACGTTTGTCACTTACGATAAAACATAGTTTTAAGATCTGTTCAAAACCTGTGATGCGTTTAATTATAATCGCAGTTACACTTATTGTTAATTATCAATTTGTGGAAAATACTTAATTTTTTTAGTTTGTTTGCATATATTTTTGAATTTAAAGTAATATTTAACTACGTATTTGTATATTTTTTATACCATATTTATATTTAAACATTTAATTTCACATTTGCAATTTGTTTAACAACTAAATACAAACTCGTTGATCGGTGCAAGTTTAAACTTATTTTAAATTACGATTCACAGTGCCTTGATGCGAACTTTTCTTTAGTTTAATAATTAAACAGTAATCATTTCAGTGTTATAACATTAATATTTAGTGCATTACGTACATGTAAGTACAATCAATATTATTACGATAAATATATTGTGTTGTATTAAAGAGATGGTAAAGGTTACATTATGATATTAATTTGGTGTGTGCAAGAGTGTTCTATTTTAAGGGGTTTATGTTTCATTAACCGAATTATGTACCTACTTATTGCTTCAAAATGGGATAAAAATAAATCTGTTAGGTGCATTCTGCAATCCTTATTATTCAACGGCTCTATTTGAATCCTTATCTAACATGGTTTTTGCAGCTTGCAAAGTCTTTCATTTGGTTATTACTCACCCATCTTTGCTTTTGCGCATTAGCATGATATAATAATTTTCTTTTCAGCGTTACGAATATCGCCATGAATAACGAAGATAAATTTGTAAACTGGCATTAGTTGAGGAAACAAACGTTCGTCGACGAAGAGCAGAAAGTGGTAGTAGGCGATCAGTCTCATATCGTTATTATTTTCCTTGGGGAGATGGTAGCAGAAAGAAAGTGTGTCAGCAGTTTCTATTAAAACGCTAGGTATATCACAGATGATGTTAAGATATACCATAAAGAATATAACTGCTTTGAATGTCTCTAGGTCAGATGAAAGAGGAAAATCAACACCTTCTAACAAATATAGCTAGTTAGTCATTCAAGGAGTTAAGCAATTTATTCATAAATTCCCAGCTGTCAAGCTTCACTATTGTCGTAATAAAGGAAATAAGTTGTATTTGCCATCTGAGTTCAGGAATCTTTCGTTCCTCTATAATAAGGTTTATCTACAAGATGAGATTATCAAAGAAATAGGTTCAGTGCAAAAACAAACTTTTAAGAACATTTTTAAAAAGGAATTCAATTTAGGGTTTCATTTACCGAAAAAGGACAAATGTGAAATGTGTGAGCGTATAAAAAATTTAGATACTGAAAAACAGAATGAAGCTATAAAAACAGTTGAATATAAAAATCACATACAGGAAAAAAATACAGCAAAACATAAACTTTTAAATGACCAAGCTCGTAGCAAGAGCTCCAATGATTTTTGTGTGCCAGTTTTGATCTTGAAAAGGTTTTAACTACTCCGCATGGAGAAAGTATAAATTTATATTATTCAAGAAAACTGGCCTATTATAATGAAACTATCTACGAAAGTGGAAGCAGGAATGGATACTGTTACTTATGGCATGAGTCTGAATCCAAAAGGGGCTGTAATGAAGTTTGTACGGTTGTGTTTAAGTATTTAAAAATGATTGATGAGAAGGGCGAACATTCATCTATAGCTTTGTATTTTGATAGTTGTTGCGGGCAAAATAAAAATAGGGCGATGCTTTCGATGTTGTCGTATTTCATAAGTAATGTTGCAATGTTCATTGAGGATATAACTATAAAGTTTTTGGTTCCGGGGCATACAATGATGCCGGTCGATTCGGTACATGCCACAATAGAATCTTTTATAAAAGGAAGAACAGTTTGGGCTCCATCCCAGTGGCCCACGTTAATTTCAAATGCCAGGATCAATCCGAAGAATTATGAAACTATAATGCTAGAAAATGCCGACATCTTAGACTGGAAAAGTTTTGCAGATAACTTACTATTTACCAAAATCTATTAAGATCCCTATTACTAAATTAAGATCAGCCTACTTTAAAAAAAAATATCCAAAAAAAAATTCAACTTAATTACGGATTTTGTACGGATTCAGAAATTCAATGTGTGGACCTGGGCTTTTTAATAAGATCTCGACAAAGTCGACAGCGTCTCCAGACACCCACGGCAGCTTATACGGCAAAAGTACCTATTGCCAAACCCAAGTATATGGACCTGAAAAGAATGTGTGACAAGGGTATAATTCCAGCACAATATGCACAGGAATATCTCACCTTACCTTATGATGACAATACAGCAGTCTTACTACCGGAAGAAAGTGATGAAGAGTGATATAATTTAAATTGTTTAAATATAAATGAAAATTGATTATGCATGATGTGTTGGCGTTTTATTTTGAAGAGGTGATTTTGATACCTGATAAAGAATATAATAAAGTAAAACACAAATAAATTGACTAATCTATACAGAAAAACAAGAGCGTAAGTGACGATTTTTGAAAAACAATATGAATTCATGAACTTCTCTTTTATCGTAAGCGACAATAGTACTAATTATTCAACTCTTTTTGCTATTATTTAATTGATTATAATTAAAGGCTAACATGTTTTGCAATATATACAAAAATTCGAGTTCTATAAGTAAACTATAAAAAATAAACAATAAAATACGTCTCCTGTAAATTTTACTTTTTGTCGCTTACGATGTTCTTCCTTATCAGGCTCGATATGCTTCACCAAATAGTCTTGCTACTTCATACTGGGAAATAATGCGTCCAACATGTGTTCGTTGGAACACAGAAACTGCCTGCTCGAAGTAATTTTTTAATGGTCCATAGACACACGTATCAAGCGGCTGCATACGATGTGTTGTGTGTGGAGCAAGAGAGATAAAAATCACATGATTTTGCGATGCATACTCCAAAGCTCCGAGGTACTTGTGGGACTCATGGTTGTCCATCACCAAAATAACTTTTTTTTGTTGGGTTGGCCTAACGTTGTCTACAAAGTGCCGCAACCATTCTAAGAATACTGGTCCATTGATCCAACCATTATCACTGCAAGTAGCTGATGACCCAGGTGGAGCTCCATCTAAAAGCCTGGCTACCATTCGTTTTCGGCCAAAAATGAGAAATGGAGGAACAAAAGAACCTGCTGCATTACAGCAGCATACAACCGTCGTCAATTTGCCTCGTTCCACGCTAGATATAACACCAACTTGTTTTTTTCCAGACCTACATAATACTCTTGGAGGTTTGTTGCTTGTAGTTTGAATACCAGTTTCGTCAACATTGTAAATTCGCGTTGCATCAATGTTGTGCTTTTCGATTTCTGCTTCAAGTAAATCATAAAATCTTTCAACTTGAGGTCTATTGAAGCCTCTGGCACGTGCGACTGATGTTGGTTCTGGACGGCGCAAACTAACTTCGCAATGACGCATCTTAAAACCAGAGTACCAATCTTCACCCGCGGCTCCGTTTTTAAAAGGATGTGTAATTTTGTTTCTCTCTGCATATTGGTAAACTAATTTTAAGAATTCTGTTTTCGTCAGTCCAAAAAACAGATTATCCATATGAAATAGGTACTCAACTAGCTCTGATTCTTGAGCTGCTGTAAAAACAGTTGTAAACCTTCCGAGTTTTTTAATTGGACATCCCTTTTTTACATGTCTCTGTAAAGTCGAAAGGTTGATGCCATATTTTTTGGCCGCACCATTGACGGAAGTTTTGAGAGCTTCTTCCATCGCAAGCTTCATAACTCCCTCATCCCACGATGCGTTTGCAGTCTTTCTTTTATATTTGTTAACCATCTGCAAAAGTAAAATTAAATAAAAAGTAAAAGAACTAATAAGCACTCAATGAAATTATACAGGGCAAATCGGGTATGGGCAAAACGGGTACCTGCTTTACCCCTACCCTTTTTGCCCACAAGCATGTATTTTTTCAATCGAGTCATAACCTTAAAACCGGAATAATAGACGCCAACCTTTTGCACAAATAAAACGTCTATTTATTACAAAATAATAATACAAAGCTATTAAGAACATATCATAGACCATTTTCGAGTATTCAACAGTAATGTAACTAGATTTTTTTTAGTGGAAATATCAAAAAACTTTGTTTGTGTCTTACCGTGAACACGTGTTCGCCAGAGAAGCGCGCCGACTGTCTGTGATTGGCGAGCGTTGCGAGGCCCCGCTCTGCACGCACACATTCTCACTAGCAATAACGGCGCGCAATTTAAAATGCATACCCGTTTTAGGCGGGCTACCCGTTTTAGGCTTACCTCCCCTACAGTAGCGAGTTAACTTGCGTCATTGGCGAGTTAAGTTGTTAATGTACACACATCAAAAGTGTCTAGGGATCAAGCATTTTTATGCGGATTTCTTGAGATTGAGATGTGGCTTTGTAATAAATTTCTGATTTTATAAATTTATATGGATCCTTTTTGGTGCATTTCATAATTTGAAACAGGAACTGTTAATCAAATTCGAGTAAAAGATGAAAATCAGCTGTCAATATTTTCCCTATAAAAACATACAACGCATTGAAGACATTATTAGTGCTACTGTTTCCCTACTACTGATTAAAACCAACGTTATTATGGAGCGGCGACGTCATTTAAGCAGGGAAGAAATGCTCAGAGCCGTGGGAATGATAGAAGCTGGTTCCCGGCAACGTACTGTGGCTTTAGCTCTGAATACAAGTCAGAGTGTTATCAGTCGACTTTGGACACGTTACCGAAGCACTGGTACCGTGGCTGAGCGCCATGGAGGACGGTATCGCTGCACCACACAGAGACAAGACCGATACATTCAAATCTTAACTCGAAGAGCTCCAACAATAACCGCCATGATGTTAGCCGTGAGGCTTCATCACTCTTCAGGGAACTTAATTAGCGACCAAACAGTCAGAAACCGCTTGCATGAAGTGAACCTTCATTCCCGAAGACCGCTACGGGTACCACCTATAGCAATGCACAATCGTAGGATTCGATATCAATGGGCTCTTGAACACAGAAATTGGGCAGAAGAACAATGGCGTTTCGTGTGCTTTTCTGATGAGTCTCGTTTTGGTATGAGACCGGATACAAGACGTATACGACACTGGAGAACCCCTGGACGCCAACAGCGATTAAAATCCTGCCAGGAAGTCCATCCTTATAGTGGTGGAACCATCATGGTATGGGCGGGTATTTGGATCGGCGGAAGAACTGAGTTGATTTGGATCAGAGGCAACCTCAACGCTCAAATTTATGCTGAGACGATTGTATCTGACGTCATCGTTCCTCTACAAGTGCAAATCGGTCCCTTATTTCAGTTAATGCATGATAATGCACGACCGCACACCGCAAGAGTTGTAAGCTAGGCAAATTCATGTTTTCACCTGGCACAGAGACGATATCTGTGTAAAAGATATTTCTAATAACAAACAAAAAATTTTGGAAGTCCACCTACCCCCTAGTAATAGCGAAAATTTAGTCAAAAATTTTCTTAAAGAATATACCGATTACAAAAATAAGTACTTCATTTACTTTGAGGACCATTGCCATAGAAAAGCATTTGCTAATGTAGTTACGACACTTTACAAAAAGGGAACTCAAAACTTTGTCGAATGTACTGAAAGAGTTGTGAACGTTACGGATGAAATTGACCAGAAAGACTTAGTCATCAAATATCATCTAGGGAAGACTTGTCATAGAGGTATTAGAGAGACTCTAATGAAGTTAAAAAGAGCATATTGGTGGAGCAATATGAAAGAAACAGTTACAGCTATTATTAATGCATGTGAGGAATGTAAGAAAATGAAGTATGACAGGAAACCTCTAAAACCATTTATACAATTAACACAAACTACAGACAGTCCATTCCAGGAAGTTTTTATAGATCTGCTATATATAGAGAAAAATCAATACTTAACTATAGTAGACTCATTTAGTAAGTTAGGTCAAGCAATACAGATTCCCAATAAAAGCACACCCGAGGTAGTGAGAGCTCTAATCAAATATTTTTGCATGTATGGAATACCAAAAAAAAATAAGTAGCGATGCAGGAACTGAGTTTAACAATGAATTGCTTAAGGAAATGTTAAGTTTATATAAAATCGAGCAACACATAGGGACACCTAACAACCCTAATTCAATGGCAATAGTGGAAAGATTTCATTCCACAATTATCGAAATATATAGGTTAGCAAAATATGAACAATCTAGTTTAGATGCAGCTTCCGTTATGACATATGCGATCATGGGTTATAACAATACTATTCATAGCGCTACGAGTTTCACACCTTACGAAGTTGTTTTCGGGCACACAGAGTCTGGAAGTGCTTTTGATATTGACAGGGACAAAACTTTAATGCAAAAGATATTACAGGATCATCGTAAGCGATTGAAAATTCTTTATGAGCATTTAAGCAGCCAAATGATTGGACATAAAAACTTAGTTAGGGACAAGAAAGGAGGGGAGGACCCACCAAAAATAGTGGATGGTGACACGGTTTTTATGAAAAATACTAGGACTAGGAAAGCAAAAGAACTGCCGCGATACGAAAAGGCAACGGTCACCGGAAAACCTAAACGAAACATAGTCCCAGTTAAGCTTAAAAATAGAAATACTAAAGTAGCATTAAGAAATGTCAAACGCCCTCCACAGATGGTGGTTGATACTGCTCGTCCTAGCGGATCAAGGGACAACCCTGAACATCCAGAAGATCGACCAGAATCCTGGAATAGTTCCGATTCGGATTGGAACAGTTCTGATGAGGACTAACCATTGGAATATTATTAAGACTATAGATTTAAATTCGTTAACTGTCCAGTTAGAAAATAATATAGAAGAGTATAATAAATTAAAAATTATAAGTCATAGTAATAGCGAGATACATAGGGAACTTTTAGGGTTAACAGTACAAATCGAATCATTTATTGAATTGACAAAAGATAGGTTAAAACAGATTCTACCCTCTAGCAGAACAAGGAGAGGAATTATAAACCCACTAGGATCCCTTATTAAGGTAATAACAGGAAATTTAGATAACGAAGATGCTAGGAAATATAATGTAGAAATTAGTAATTTAGGAAATAGGGAACATTCAATAGAACGAAAGGTATCATTAATGCAGAAGGCTTTCGATAAATTACTCAATGTTTCTGATGATATTAACTTTAATACTAGACATTTGGATTTCAAAATAAAACACTTTCAAGCACTTATTCAAAACCAAACCAAGTACTCTAATCTTTTAACCATAATGAATAGTATGAATCAAGTTTTAAATAATTGTCGTACTATTTATTCCATTATTTATGAATTGGAAACTGCCATTGCTTTTAGTAAAATGCACATATTACATCCATCCATAGTAAATGCCACAGAATTATTTAATATTCTTAATGTCATAAGAAAACATCATAACTTAATTTATCCATTAAGATTAGATAACTTAGTAAAATTAGAAGGAAGTATAGAAATTAAGGGATACATAGACAATAGTAAAATTATATTTATACTAGAAGTCCCATTAATAGACAAAAACACATACAATTATTATAAAGTTGTTCCTATCCCAATCTATAACCAAATAACCCAAAAACCTAATATCATTATACCCCAATATCCTTACCTAATAGTGAACAAGTCGAAATACAGATCCGTAGTCGATGGCTGTAAGGAAATAGAAGATCAGACATATCTCTGTTCCGATGAAAACATGGTACAGTACGCGGAGGAAACATGTATCCAACAACTTATGTTATTACAACATAACTTCAGCAATTGCAAGCAACACCAGGTGCAGATAGAAGAAATCAAGGTGCAGCCTATATCCAGCATCCACTGGTTGATATACACAGAAAAGGAAACTGTTGCAACGGAGCACTGCGAAGAGGAGATCCGCAGACATAGTCTACGAGGCACATACATATTAGTGCCAAGTCAGCACTGTACCTTACAGATTGCTGATATCTCCATCACAACACCCATGAACACCAGTTTAGTTTCCTTCAGATTGCCACCAGTACAGATGCCCGAGCTACGCAGAGATGTTACCCCGTCAGCCAAGCAGCTGGACCTCAGAGGAGTAGATCTAGGCGACGTCAAGGAACTGCTGAACCAAGCCAAATACAGTGACAGTGTCAGTGATGGTGAAACAATTATAGTTAGCGACAAAATCAGTGTATGGACCATAAGTATTTACGCCATTATAATTGTATTCGTCATTGGGTTTTTGTTCCAAAGAAGAGAGTCATTGACTAAGAGACTCAGACGAAATTCTCTAAAGACTACAGAGTTGCCTTTAGATAATTTCTCTCTTAGGGAGGGAGGAGTTAAGTGTGACGACCCCAACTCTATTCGCTTTATCAGCAAATCCCCCTCCACCTCAAGTAGCAAATAAGTAGTCTATAAGAATATTGTTAACTTAGCAATAATTAAATATAAATACATGTATCATTATTAGAATAATGATTACTATTTTAATTACTGTAACGATGTTCGTTTAAATAAAGTTTTTTTTAAACTAATCAAGTGTCGATCACTTAATTCACACCTAAGCGTGCATAAACTAAGGAAAAAAGGAATTGACAAGTACTAGGGTTTTACTGTTAACACTTACGATCAACGACTTAAATATAATTATAGCGCCCCAAAAAAAAAACAAGAAAAATAAACAAAATTACCTACTTATATAAAAATAGTTTATGGACTTGATACGAAGCTTTTACTGTAAACCTATCACCCAACACCTTTTCAGCACAAGACAGCACAGAGGCCGTTGGGTAATAAAATAACGGAATAATAAAAGTTGACGACTTCTGGCTCGGGGGAAGTGCGCCATACTACTAAAAACGTAGGCGCACTTGCCTCACTTGATTATTTTGAGGGTACTTTTTTGATTTTTATAAAAAAAATATTAATTTCACTACCTAGGACACAGCCATAGATTTAAAGAAAAACACCTAATTTCTGTACTCGCTTCATTGGTTTGCCGCAACAATTTGAAGATTATTTGAAGATTTAAGGGGATAAATAACACGTCTTCATCTCTGATAACAGGTTTAAATGACACTAAAACTAAAATGGTGGATACATCAAGTAATGGTGAACAGAGGCATCTGCGTTTGTGAAGTGGGACTGTGTTTGAGTATGTTGCATGGATGTAAAATGTCGTTAGTTGTATTATATCTGTAGTTTTCGTTATTTTTATGGTAGGTGCACTTACCCCGTCGGCGCACTTGCCCCGCCTGACCTTATAGCGTAGGTATTTGTCGTTTTGCAGGGAAGTGATGGATCTGTTTCGTTAGTAACTTATTAGTGTAATCTGTGGTATTGCTTATAACAACTACCGGCTATAGCGTCCGAATTTATATGGTCCCTTCAATGTCGTTATATCCGGTTTCGACTTTAATTAATAAATTCGTATACCACTTAATGGCAACACAAGTGTTCAATTTCATACATTCGCTATAAAGTTTACAGCGGTTTTCGTACGAACAAAGTAATGATGAGTAAAAGCAAATTGAAAGAGAAAAAAATATCACACGTACTTAATGCTTGATCCGTGAGATTCTGTTCTAGTAACTTGACAAAAACAACTCTCGTATGAAACAACCATAGAACAGATAAGAGGTTAGAAAAGAAATTCCTGATTTGTATGAGAACGCGTGTCGCCGCTTGTCTCCCACTCTTTAGCTCCACTACAAGCAAGAGGGCCGTTACGTATGCGAATTACGTACATAAGTAAATTACACACACTTAAATCGAGAGCTTGCTACTGATTGTAATTCACTGTCGATAAAAATGCGCCGTGCATCACGGCCAATCAGGGCAAAGGACGAAACGTCAATGGTTGAAGTGTGGAGGACGCAACGCATGCAGTACATTGTAAGCGACTTGGTCATTGCGTTGATTAACCTTTTAAGCGCTTGGCTAAATATCAATTGCCGTGCCCCTAGCACCCGGCTACAAATCGACAAAATAATACCTACAATAAATAAGGAGGGGCAATCGTTATATCGATAAAAAACGTCATGTTTTTTATGTTTTTATTTTAAATCAGCCTTCGAAAGTCTTATTTATACCTATACCTACTGAATAATGTGCAACTAACATAAGAAGAAATTGAAATAGGTACTTACCTCTCCATCACTTCTTCTGTAGATTCGAATAATTCCTCTTCGTTGTCACCTTCTAATATTCTTATTAATTCCTCAGTAGTCGTCATTATTGAAATGTGACCATTTTATCGACAATGCACAAATACCCACGAACAACATTAATGGAACTTTCCATGCGTTTGATCCGCTTGTGACGTAAGCAGCGGTCGTATTAATGCGACAGCCGCTCTAGACTAACTAGAGAAATATGTTGCAAGCATAGGCATCTAGGGATGGGAACTAAACGTCAAATGTTGGCATTATACAAAGATCCTGAGGAATATTTTTCTTTTGAATAATAAGGAAAAGAATTAATAACACAAGGCAATATGTTCGTTTTTTTACAAATAAAATTGTAATTAAATATTATTTTCGACTTACCGATGGAAAGATATACCTCCTGAGACCTCCTCGCTATATACTTGCGGTCTGACTTGTTGTTTTACAGATTATAATTGCACAACACGGCATTTTAAAGCAATGCTCTGTGTTCTGAAGTAAAGCCCGATTTACACTTCAACAAGTACAGTAGCTAGTTAAGAACTCAGACAGTTAAGTAATAAGTAGTAAGTTGTAAGTAGCGTCCAAACGTAGGCAAGTGAGTAGTCATAAGTTGCCCGAGAAGAAGAAAAGAAAATAACACGTTTACGCGGCCGCAACCTACAAATTTATGGACTGTACTAGGGATGTGAAATAATAATCGATTATGGAAAAAATCGATTTTTATCAAAAGAAAAATTGATTAATATAACAAAATCGATTATTTTCTTAAGAAAAAACGATTATTTACTAATCGATTTTTCATTTTAAATATATAATCGATTAATTAAAAATCGACTTTTTTGTTGACAATGTTACATCCCTAGTAGAGATGTGAAATAATAATCGATTATGGAAATAATCGATTAAAAATCGATGTTTATCAAAAGAAAAATCGATTAATATAACAAATTCAATAATTTTCTTAAGAAAAGTCGATTATTTATTAATCGATTTTTCATGCGAAATATATAATCGATTAAAAAATTGATTTTTTATGTACAATGTCACATCCCTAGACTGTACTAAACTCGCCCGTCTACATGCCAGCCAGTTAAGTTGGAGGGGTGCGGGAGACGCGAGAGAGGGGGCTACTTCGCACTGGACTCGCCGAAAAATAGGATCGCGATCTATTTAACTCAACTTAATCAACAACTTACTACTTAACTCGCTTTTGCCGTTCAAACTACAATAACAACTTAACTCGCCGATGACGCAAGTTAACTCGCTACTGTACTTGTTGAAGTGTAAATCGGGCTTAATACGAAGCGCATTAAACGCGGTGAATGAATTAATCGGTCGACCTATGATTTTAAAATCATAAATATGGCGCGCTCGCCACGCCCACATTACCATTCCAACCTTATTCATCTATTTCGTGGTAACAATCTTTATTGGTAGGGTAATATTGATGAAAAAAATTCAAACTAATAGGTGTTGTGCCGCACTCGGACAAGTACTTTTTACCCGACTGCGCCAGGAGGGTTATGTTTTTCGAGAGTATGTATGTATAATTGTTTGGCACGCTCTATGGCCTGAACGGCTCGACGGAATTTAGCTTGAGAGGTATCGTTAGATTCGTATTGACTGTGAAAGTGACACTGGGTATATCAAAATAAAAAAAAAACCAAAATGGCGGATTTTTGGCGCCATATTATGCCTTCAAAAGTTTTTTTGTCTCAAAACCTATCGAGTGGGGTATCAAAATAAAGGGTTTTAAAAGATGATTACAAACATATATCGACGGTGAAGTACCAATACCTCCTAACTGACATTTTTCGAGAAATTAACTTTTTTATTGTTTTGAATTTAAAGGCGTTATTCGCATGTCTTAGTGAAATCTCTGACGTATATTTTTCGTTGTAACATCATTAAATTAAAATGTGGAAATACCTCGCAACTAAAACGAAGTGTCTGTTTTATGGCATTACCTCCTATCTTTTACGTGTTCATTGGTTATTTTCGACTATCAATTGATGGTGGCATCGCGTCGGCCGCGGCAGTGCGATGATGTACATGGGTGCTGACGAGGCAGGTGGGAGTGTGTTTTATATTTGAGACGTCAGTTTGAGGCAATTCGTGATTGTTGTTATTTACTCGTCGGTATTGTGAAAAATTTGGTGATGAAAGGTGTCATGACATATTCACCCGTTTTTTGAAAAATATGAACCGGGACCAGCGTAAAGTGTATGTAGTGGGCCTTGTAAACCGTAAGGGTACATGTAAAACAAGTGATCAGGGATCGAGACGAGAAGGTACGTTCGATTACTTTTTGCCAATAAACGAAGGCCAAAATTTACAGGTCTGCAGAACAACATTTTTGAATACTTTGTGTCTGGGGTCATATACAGTTCAATCTTGGATCAAAAAATCGCATGACAGAATTATCCCTTGTCAAGAAATTCAAAATACATTCAGGGTCAGAACGCCAAAATCTGGAACACAGCGCAAGCTTCTTACCGCACGCTGCTTTTTAGACTATATTCATAAGTTACCGTCTCACTATGCCAGGAAGGAAACGTCAAAGTTGTATTAAGAACCTATATACCGTTCTCTGAGTGATTTATATAGGCAGTACAAACGACATGCCACTGAAAACGAAGAGCCTGCGCTTTCACGCTTTACTTTCGAGAAACTGTTTCACGAGAAAAATCTATCCCTATATACCTTAAAAATGGACACGTGCTAGGCCGTGCGCGCACTGCCTTGCGGTGGCCGCAATTCCGGTAGTTCTACCGCACGCGGTGCGGTAGAACTACCGGAATTGCGGTACCGCAAAATTTGTGAAGTATGGAGTGTCATAGAAGTGCGCGCACTGCGGTCAGTCTACCGGTGCGGTAGAACTACCGGAATTGCGGCCACCGCAAGGCAGTGCGCGCACGGCCCTATACCTGCTGTGACCATGCAGTAGGAAATATTAGTGCATCTGACTATGAAGAACACATTAGACGCAAAAATAGAGCGAGGCAAGAGAAAGAAGCGGACAGAAAGATGGCTACATCCGGCCAATTTATTTTGCAGTCAATGGATTTAGAGTCCGTAAAAGTATGCCCTTATCTAACAGCCAGCGTACTATGCTTTAAGACAAAGCTAACGTGTCATAACTTTACAGTGTATGATCTGGTTACTCATCAAGCTTCCTGTTATTGGTTTGATGAAATATGCGCAGATCTTACCGCTAATACTTTCACATCTTTTGTGTCTGATTATATCGTTAGATATTGTTTGCCTAAAGGATTACCTATAGTTATTTATTCAGATGAATGTACGTATCAAAATATAAATAATATAATGGCAAATGCGTTGTTGAATATTGGTATTGAGCATGAAGTGACTATCACACAGAAATACTTAGAGCCTGGGCATACACAAATGGAATACGACGCAGTCCATGCTGCGATCGAAAGGAAACTGAAAAATAGGGAGATACATCTTCCCAGCGACTATATAACCGTAACGAAAGAGGCACGGATAAATCCTTTTCCTTATGAAGCTGTTCAGATAAACTTCGATTTTGTTAAAGATTACAATAATAAAACAAATTGGAGATACACCACCATAAGAACCGGTCGCAAAGCAGGGGATCCCGTAGTTCTTGATTTGAGAGTTATCCAATATAGACAAGATGGCACTATTTATTATAAAATTAACTTTGATGATGATTGGACAGAGTTACCTGCTAGACCGAAAAAGCTGAATTCTGTTACTTACTCACCTTTGCATGTTGCACCAATTCCCATAGCTTTTACCAAATTTAATCACCTTCAACAATTAAATAAGTCTTACCAAGAGATTGTCACTCATTTTATGACAATTTATCTCACGAATCATCTTATCGTGTTCATCTGTTTTAATTGTTTTTACATAAGCAAAAAAAAAGGCTAAAGGCTTCGTTATATTAGTTTAGTTATTTTATGATTATGCACAAACGAATAGTCCTGACTCCTGATTAAAAATATTGGTGCTTTGTTATGTTTTTATTCACAAATTTAAGATTCTCATTTAAAGTATCGGTATTTTATTGATTCCATTACCTTCTAAATAACATAAAATTATACAACATAAAGAAAAAGTATAAAGTAAATACCTTCTATCTAAGCGAATACCTACTACTCGATCATAAAATATATGAATATAACATATTATGGCAAGCATATATTACTATTATTCTAAATAAAATAAAAAAATAACAATTTTTTAACTTGTCAAGAAATTAAACGTTTTTTTCAGTTCCTGTAAAATTTGGATTTTGTCAGTTAGGAGGTATTGGTACTTCACCGTCGATATACCACTTGTATGGTTAAAAGTAATTCAAAGTGACAAATTGTAAAAAACACGTATCAAGAACTAAATCGTCTGCGAAATCTTTCACATTTGTAAACTAAAAAGCTGGAAATAAAAAAAGTAATTAAAAAAATTAAAAAACCCGACTGCAACCTTATACTAAAACTAACTGAAAAGCTAATAAAAACAAGCCCATTTTAAATTAAATAAAAGTTGGAAGCAGGCGGGACCCATTTGAGTTGACAATAAATTTCAGTCCTAATTAGAATGGAAATACGTATTTTTGGAGAAGATAGATTATATTGATCGTAGATCGCCTAGAGGCCCCAACATGGTCAATTCAGCCCTGACTAAAAGGCTATCTAAATCAGTTGCTTAGGTAGGCCGGCGGGGAAAAAAGAAATTCGTCGCAACAATAGTGAATAGATTACTTCTAGGCAAGCGTGCTCCATCTTCGACCACATCATCACTTACCATCAGTTGAGATGGTGGTCTAACGCGAGCCAATTATCAATAAAAAAAAAATCAGCTTTGTTTATGATAAAATCCTACGAAAAGTATTTAGTTCATAAAATATAAGTAATAAAACATTTACTACATCTAAGTATTTTATTCATATAACACTCGTCGACAGCACATTTACCCCATTACAAATAACTTAAATAATACCGAACTCTTATTTAATCTATTTAAAGTAGCCAGTGTCAATGGAATATGTAATCCTAGAAATAAAAAATAAAATGGACAACGTTATTGTTTTAGTATTTACAAACTAAAATATAACTTTAAAAATGCAAGTTTTCATTGCGTTAAAATACTGATACTAATTATTACATATTAAATCAAATAGCTCGCTATTATTCCAATTTGTGTTTCGTTTTTGAATTCACTATGCCATTTCTTGTGGTTGACCATAAAAAATGTCTTGAATTGAATAGTTTGCTTTAAAAATGGGACTGTCACGTATACGATTAATGATGTACGTCAGAACCGCGGGTGTACTTTTTAGATAACTTTTCGCAGCAACCTGACAGTATTTTGTTTCTTTAATACTTGTTTCTGCAGGTACACAAGAGGTACCAAATCTACTTATAGAGTGTACTTAAAATATCATTGTACGAGTTTAGGTACACAGATTTTTCCCTCCCCTCCCTTGTGTTTGAAGTATTACTAACAAGTAATATGATATGATCTGGTTAATATTTTAATGACTAAGCATTAAACACATTTTAAACTAGTAAATGAAATGCCACAAATATGAAGAAATTGAGAGCAATTAAAATAATTACCAATTTTAGTCAGCAGGAAGTCAGGTTTTATCATGTCCCCTACTCGAATTTCTCGATGTTAAAAGCTATTCTGAAAATTTTTTGTACGAGATACATTAACTTTTTGGTGCGGTTTGAAAGTACTCTGACTCGTCTATCGTCTTCGATACTTTTTAATTTAAACCTAAAACACACAGAAACACAATTCAACTTCCAAAAACATGTAAAAAGTGGTACCGACCGGACATGACAGGTTTGTCACGGCTAAAACTGCTATTTAAATAATAAATAAGGATTTTTTAATTTCTGAACTGGCAAAATTAACCTTACAGTTCACCGTTCGAAATAAAATAAAAACTAATTGTGATACGAAACCGAGTAAACAATACGTGTATTTTGTTGTGCCACGAACGTCAAGATTTCTTGTGTCGGATTTGAGACACAATAACTGCTGATTCCGGTAAATTTACATCATTTCACAATATGAAAATATTAACAATTTTATAATGTAATCATAATATAGTTAATAACAAATTTAGTGTAAATGTTTTCGTTAGAATACAGTTCAGAATATTATAAGGGAAGAGAGCGTCACGTCATTTTTACGACATTTTATCCCGTGACCTACCAGGCTGACCAGCAAAGTCGCAAAACCGACACCATTAAGCAAGGGTTTGGAGTTCTTTACTTATTTACTTTTTTGTATTGTGTCTATCGGTCTGTTTGAATAGTGGGTTATTTTTTAAAACAAGTATCGTTTACTTACTTAGGTTTATTAAGTAGTACGTACGTACAACTTTTTCTAAAGTTTTTATGTCACTATTCTTTAAAATTTTTGTTGTTTATAAATCATTAAATACATTTTAGGATCCACGATGCCACTCACTAGTGCAGATAGGTCTAGGAGGTATAGAGAAAAGGTGAAAAAGGAAAATCCTGATAAGCTTGAGGCACAAAGAATAAACCAAAAGAAAAAAAAAAACAGAAATGACTCTGGAAAAAGCTGAGAACAGGAGAAAAGTGACAGTCACTTTAATTGAGACCAATGTTGATTTTTAATAATAATACAATATTTATTAAAATAATAACTGATTATAGAATAACACAATTTGTACTGCTTAGATTTGTTAATATTATAAAAATTAAGAAATGCCTTAAGCAAAGGTTGTGAAAATACTTTAGGTATTACTAGAGTTGTAAAAGTAACAACTATATTAATTTTGTGATTATTTTGATACTTGAAATTTATGATACTTTATGGCTGATTTGTGAAATAAGTATATTTTTTATTAGACTATACTTTCCCCTATAATATTATACATTTAAAATATATTTATGTTTTATTTTATTCTATCGCATTAGATTTCTCTCAAAAATTTATTCATGTAAGCCCAGCCATATAAAAAATGGACTGTCGGTTTTGCGATTGTCCTGTGTTTTGCGACGAGGGAATTCTTAGTTTTTGTCATTTTTTTATATGAAAGGGTATAAATTATTTAATTTCAATATTTAAAATAGTAATATATGTTTTGAAAGCAATAATGTAGTTTCCCGGTGAAACTACTTAACCATTACATAATATCAAAAAAGTGACGGTTACTGACATCAGTTGTGACAAAACCGAACTTAAAATTAGCATATAATTCACATGTTATAATTTTTTTCAGTATAATGCCGTGGTTTAAAAAATAGTGTTTCTTCAAAATTGTAAGATATTTAGCTTTTAAGATAGTCGCAAAACTGACATTTTTTTTCCACAGAGCCAGTTTAATTTCATAAATTGCAATACATCTAACTTATATTCTAATAAAAAAACCATCGAAAATATTACATTTAAAATCTGACAATAAACTCGCACATGGTACAGTTTATTTTGAAAACGCTCAGGTACGTAAAGGTACACAGAAGGTACCAAATAATTGCAATAAATTTATGCAGATCTAAAAAGTACACCCGCGGTTCTGACGTACATGATTTATGGTATCTTTGATAAATATCTCCAGTTATGAATTTATTGTTTACTAGCTTCTGCGCGCGGCTTCGCTCGTATCAAGACACTTTTTTCGGCGAAACAAACGTGCCTATGTTGTTCTTTAAAAAAATATCACTCTATTTAATATATCTTAATGTAACAAATTTAATCAATATCGGTTAAGTGATTTAGATGTAAAAGTAAAACTTTCGCATTTATAATATTAGTAGCGATTGACAAAACTTCGCTTTCTGAATTCTGAATTTTACTTTATGAATAAGTTGTTCATGTAAATATTTTTTGCTATGACAAGTTCTAGTATCTACTACTTGTACTCATAATTTCGGTAACTGAGAGCTAGTCGGTCTAAGTACGCTAAAAGATTCAGTGAGCAGATTGTTTACCTAAGAAACAACTCGGTATTCACAGTGATTTATGTCAATCGGCTTTTGCACAAAATGGCCAGTGCGGTAGCTTTCCACACTGACTTTTCACATGTGTTTATTATGAAAACTAACCTCATTTACTGAAAATCTAATCAAAAATCGTTGCGGAGTTTAGAAGTGAGCGAAGAAACAGACGGAGGCAAATAACGACTTTTTTATACTATTTGTAGCTAAGTTATTTTCTATTTTCACACGTACCGGATCACCAGTCCTCTAAATCATCGTCATTCAAATCATCTATATCGATCTCATCAATAATGTTTCGTTTCAAATCTTTAGTGTTTACTTTGCAAAGTTCTTTTTCAGTAACTAGGTCGGTGTGTGCATCAATTTTGAAACTGCCCTTGTTTCCGTTTCCGGCATTGATATCAATATCGGCCGTGAAATCTACGCTGTCAACATCATTTTTTTGGACGGATTCTTTAAGCCCATCATCAGTGTTGTTTGTTTCACTATTTTCAACGTTTTCGAGTGTTTTTGTTTCCGTCGTTGTCTCCGAGTTAACAGCTTCATTATCTAGTAGTTGATCATTTTCAGCATTGTCCATGTTTTCTTGCTCGTCATTAGGGTCCATTTTAATGTTCCCATTAGTATCTTCATCTTCGGCGAAGTTAGTATCTTGGAAGTCCTCAGGATCATTAGTTTCAGGATGTTCACTTTCATCTTCGTCTCCATTCTGGTCTTGAATGTTACTTTGGTCAAAATCAGTACTCATATTATTATCATCTTCGTCAACTTTTTCGTCATTTTCATCATCTAATTCATCAAGTTCATCCGTCATAACATCTTCTTCCATATCATCTGTACCCGCCATATTTTTATCACGATTCCTCTTGTCAGCTTTACCAGTAAGTTGGAAAGGCTTTATCAATACCGTTGAACCCTCTGAAAATGAAATTATATTATTCGATTTATGTTTATTTTAAGATAGAAAACACGTTTTAAACACTATTCATTTTCAGAAATGCAGCTAAATACTAGTATTATTTCAGTATATGGAATGACTGCCTAACTTCACAACCCATTTACTGGGTAGCACGACACCCAGAACTTACGAGTATGACAATTTAACAAAATTTTGGAGAAGTGGAAATGGAAAAAATGGAACAGGCACTTACCAACAGTAATAGGTGGCATATTACAGAGCTTGTCATGGACTTTATAAGTCTCACAGGTACCATAGTAAACTGGTGGTTTGCTCCTCTGTGACTTCCGGAGGCTGGTTATGCCGTATTTAGCAAGGACAGGTGCCAGTTTACCCCTGGATACGGCCTTAGGCACCGTAAAGATACGAATCATTATTGGACCAATGTCCATCAAACGCTTCGCTAGGTTCACTTTCATCATCTGCAAAAGGTAAAATTGGAGAAGAAGAGGCTGAAATATTTGCCTACACTGTCCCGCTGCTGGGCAAAATTATTCCCAAATATTACATTACCAATTAGCAATGTGGGTAGAAATCACATTACTAGCAATCTTGTTAACCCCTCCAATACTTGTATCTGGAGTGGATTCACGTCAATAGTGTAATGGATGGGGTTCGAACTCGTGACCTCTCGATCACAAGTCCGACACCTTATCCATTAGGCTATTGAAGCTTTGAATTGTACGTTACAGGTCGTCATGCCACCTCTTTCTGGTGGATAATGATAATGACTAAAGAACAATGAAGTTTTCAACAAATTTGAATGGGACTTATAAATGAAAGTAAAAGTAGGTACGTGTAGTTTAAAGCGGGAAAACAGACGAGATATTTCTATATCAAAAATAAAGCAAAATTTTCATTTTAATATCTTGCTTGACCGACAGTTCAATTTTGAACACGTTGTATAGTCCTCGTCACGTAAGTTGGCAAGGTTTTGGCGTAGTGGCGGTAAGTTCGCGCATCGTGCACTTAGTGGAACAAAAAAGTGGTCACTTTTACTGCTTGCCATTATTCTATGGTTATTGCCATCATTTATTTTTAATCATGTCTGTTCAGAAGAATGTTAAAGAAAGAAGAGGAATTCATTCGTTATTTCGGTATTATAAATAAAATAGATATAATACATAAATACATTTAAAAGTGGATTAAAAAAAAAACACATTAAAAATAATACGTTCTCGTCGTCACAATTAGTTAATAAAACTGCTACCCCTTTTATTCTTCTTTTTTCCCGGTGTCCTAAAGACAGTGACTAATTCGGAATTTCAACCTTCCTTAACTATAGTGTCTAACTGTTCTTTCTGACGTTTTAATAGTCTGCGTAAAACGGTATTCGGTCCTAGCATTGTAATCAACGTAACAAAAACTAAATTTAAAACAACAACTCGTAACAAAAACAAAGGGTACAACTTTCGTGTACGCAAGTGTATTCGGGAACAAATTGAACGAGAACTACTGACGCACCAATCGCGTGCTCGGAGCGGCGCTACGCCATACCCCGCGTCCCGCTGACACCTAAATATCTACTTCTGCGCATTGAACGACTCTTGCCAAGTTATTTGACGAGAACTATACCGACGGAGAAAGATTAATGGTCATTGAGTATTCTAAAATAATAATACAATTAACTAGCATAATAATTATTATTAACTAGCTTTGCACGCGACTTCATTCGCGTGGAAGATTTTCCCGCATAAATACCGGTTTGTGGAAATTCCGGCATAAAAATTACATGTGCCTATGCTCTATAATTAGGCCTATGTTTCCCTGTAACCTCTTCTACCTTTCAGTGGAAGTCCCATTAAAATCGGTTCAGCCGTCGAGGATTAGCCAGAACCAACGGAAAAACAGACGACATAACTAAAAAATTTCAGTACCATACCGTGTACCGCTGTATTTATGCTCAACTTTCCCGGGTCTTCCATAATTTAGAAACCAAAAGCAGCCAAAATGCATCGAGATGTCGAGTTTTAGCGAGACTAATGAACAGGAATTGATTTTTAATATTAGTGTAAACAAGCAGTAGCACCGGGCTTCTCCCGTGGACTGTACATACATAACCCTCCTTTTATGCGGTCGGCTAAATAGTCTGCCTATAGCCTTCCTCGGGCTTAAAGCTACTTCAAAAAAAAATCATCTAAATCCACCCAGAGCATTCGAAGATTAGCGCGTGTAAACAAACAAGTAAACATTTCCGCTTTATAATCATTCTTACTAACATTAAACGCATCTAAACGAAATTTGGTAAGTAGATAGTTGACCTCCTGGAATAACACGTAGGAAACTTTTTATCCCAGAATTCCCACGGAAATACGCGGGAAAACACTCGCACGCGAATGAATTCGCGGGCTGTACCTAGTATTAGTATAGATAACAAATATCTTCAACGTACCTTCTTATAATCTTCAACAACTTTAGGCTTGGCTCGGGCAAAGACGCTTTTGAATTTCGGAACGCATTCAATGGCATCGTATTCATTGGCGACCTAGAATAATATATTTAAACCAGTTAACATTAATATAATATACAACGTGTAACAGAATAAACGCAATTCCTGAAAGTAGTTGATTCAGAATCGACTTCTGAAACGATTTCCGTCATAAAAAATAGGTGTTAAAGTTTGACGGAAAATCTTTCATTTAACTTAAAATGGAAACACAGTATCATGACAAATTAATACAATCCTTAAGGGCTATACTACCTCAAATGGCTTAGCATGATCCTCCGTTATGTCGAAAATACTGCAGCAATAATTTTAAAATAAATATATGGTAAAGTTGAGGATTAATGTTAGGTACTATGTTTGACGAAAACACGATACCATAAAATTTTCGTGATAGAAAAAAATTCCAAAGTTACCTCCAAACCGAACAATAAACAGCTGGTATTCAAAAATATCTTCAAATTAGATAATAAAACTTTGGATATTAATTGAACTAACTATAAAGTAGGTCTTATGTTATTTTTTTTTTTTAAATTACCATTATTTTCACCGTAAAAAGAAATAAACTAAATTATCGGTGTCTTGGAGTCTATTCCCTGCCACCCTGTCTCGCTTGCTCGCGTGACCGCGGCCAGTAGTGTGCGAGCGAGATAAAGAGTGAGAAGCGCTGAGGTAGTATAGGCCCTTAATTCAAGGAAATGTGCTCGTGTGCGTGTCGACCGCTAACATTGCATGAGTGTATGCGTCTGCGTAAGGATATTGTATGACGCACATACGTTTTGCGTTTAGTAAGGATAACTATTTTATAAAAAAATGTCTAGGTTTGGTTTCAATTTATTAACCGACATCTGAAAAAGGAGGAGGTTCTCAATTCGGATGTTTGTTTTTTTTTTTTTTTTTTTTTTTATGTTGATGGAAATTGAAACATGAAAATTTTATCGACATCGAACAAGCCGTTTCTGAAAAATCAACAAAAGTCTAAACAAAATATTTACATTGATGATCTTTTCGGTTACTCTATATTGTGTTTTTTGTTCGCGCGTTTTTAGTTTTTTTTAGTTGACATTTTGGCTTTTAAAACTAGATTAATTACAAATTGACCCACTAAAAAGCGCGAAAATAAAAACTTTTTTGCAAAAAAATAAAACCGACTTCCATATCAAAACACTACAAAACCAAAAATAATTTTAATTTCGGAAGGCGGTGTGAAAAAAAAGAAAATACAAAACCAATAACACCGACTACCGAAATTAAAATTATTTTTGGTTTTGTAGTGTTTTGATATGGAAGTCGGTTTTATTTTTTTGTAAAAAAGTTTTTATTTAGTTACGGATGTTGTTTTAGAATTATAATTTAATATTCTAATTGGGGTGTCTGAGGTATTGTGCTTAATCTGTTACACCTCTTATACAACGTGTAACGGACACCCCATATCTATCCAACGGGGCTGAAGACAACATCTGGTATGGAGTCTCTATGCACAATTTCAGCACAAAATAACTGACTCAAGAAATTGATACCAAATTATTGGTTTCATATATTTCTTGAATATCAATCATAACAAACGTGTCACAGCACTACGAGGGTCAATAACTTTCCACGTCACTTGCCAATAACACGATAATTCTTTTCGTTCTTCTGAATTTGAAAAATTCGGTCTCTGCCATCTCTGGTATCAGTGTATTGGAATTTGTAATAAGTTCTACACACGTAGACTTAGGATTACAAAAGTCTTGCCATATCGTTTGTTATCATCCAAAGAAGCCATGTACTTGGTATGTATATACCCTTTAAATTATACGTTGTATACTTTATTGTCGTATACGTTTCCTCGCCAGGTATCAGCTGCACCGGGATTCGACCTCAAAATTTAAGTTTGGAAAAGACTAAGCAGATGATGTTTATTTCCAAAGCCTTTCTCATCCCCTGCCAAATGAGTCCTTCTTAATTTTGATAGAAAGCCCCAGTTGTAAGATATCTCAGAACTCGTTATATCAATCTCATACACACGCAAGCATACAGACTCTGATCCACAAATCGTTAATTTAATATTACTTACTAGTTTATAATATGTATTAAAATTTAGGCTAGCCGCTGCTGTCCCGAGGAACACTGACTCTATGGGAGTCAGTGATCCTCGGTTACTCTAACTTGGGAGTCAGTAGACTCACATTTTGTATATATTCCGCTACAAAAAATGTATGTAAACATTGACTATTGTAATGTAATTTGGCTGTTAATAAAGTTTTATTTATTATCTACCGTTTTACGACTATATTGGTATCAGCTTCCAGTCTAACACATGAGAACCTGTATTTTACATGGAGTGTATATTAACCTCTAGAGCCCCAGCGGCACAAAAACGTGCCAGTAAACAAGTATTATTTGAGCCCCGCTGGCACAAAATTTGTGTGCCAGCGGGGCTCAACTAATAGTTGACGTAAATAATGGCGGTCCTTGAGAGGTTAAAACCTTATCGGCTACGGTCATGGGCATTTTATTGTTATCAAACAAGCATGGTTAGAAGATGTTTCAGATAACATATTAAAAGCTATTTAAGAGCCTTTATACCTTGTTGGTTCATGGACAACTTCAATCCCGTGTGGTTTCTAACATTGTTTTTTTTTTTAAAATAAATATTACCAGCAATGTGGGTAGAATCCACATTACTAGCAATCCTGTTAACTAAGCTAAATATGCTTGTGTCTGGAGTGGGTTTACGGTAAGTGTAATGGGTGGGGTTCAAACCTGCGACCTCTCGATCACAATTCCGACACCTTATTCATTAGGCTATTGATTAAAAGTTTGAATAAAACTGTCTATCTCCTTTAATTTCTGTCCATCCAAAGGTAGTCTGTAAGAGACTGCCCTGTGCGATAAGACCGCCCATTGTACACTAGTTCTATTATTTGTATCCTTAAGTGTATTGTAAGGTGTACAATAAAGTATATAATAAATAAATACAAAAGCATACCTCAGTGCCCATTGCATCAATTTCATCTATAACCGCTTGACGCATGTTCACGTTCATTAGTGAGAGCAACGTTTCTTCGTCTTGGAATATCTCTGCATTCACCTTCTTCAGTCCTGGATTAATAACATTTTCACAAATATTATAGATATACTCTTTATTGTACAACATTACATAATTAAATAAGGGCAAATTAAACAACAAAGAGAAATGTCAAGCCACAGATTCTTTATAAGCCACGCTATCAAACTTCTCATTTAATAACTAAGCAACGGGAAAATGAGATATCCCCTAATAAACTAATTCGTAAAATGATGATGAGATCTAAAATCCGTGACTGGATTAGTAAATTAGATGGCAATATATAAATAAGAAGGACAAGTCAAGATAATTGTTGATCTTTACTTGTCGCTCACTGTAGAATATTTAGTTGGTGTCGTAAAAAAGACCAATTAGTTTGATCACGTGGCCAATAAAGAAATCTGTGACTGGAATTATAATTTCCCGAAGATAACTAGAGGCTTAGATAGTT
Source organism: Tholera decimalis (assembly GCA_943138885.2). Classification (NCBI taxonomy): domain Eukaryota; kingdom Metazoa; phylum Arthropoda; class Insecta; order Lepidoptera; family Noctuidae; genus Tholera; species Tholera decimalis. The sequence goes on from OW964571.2 coordinate 10,055,723, forward strand.
GATTTTTGCGTTGATTATACTTTCAGAAACCGGGTGTTAGTAATTTAGAAGGCAATGTAGAGGAAACGGAATAAGAAAATGAATTATTGTAATAAGCGACATGGGCGTTACGTGTGTATGAATTATTATAGTTTTTACTAATTTTCCGAAACTGTAGATCGAAATCTATTTTTTTAGGTGCATTATTTGTGAGTGCTATAAATTATTTAGAAATTCACGCGATTTGTTACCAATACTTACGTTCGTAAAAAAGCGATTGTGAAGTCATTAAATATCATATTTGCATGGCATGTTAATCACAAACTCGTACCTATATTTAGATTTAAGTAAGCACTTTAGATATATGGATAGAATTTTAAATATTATAGTTTAATTTAGAAAACATATATACATACATACATAGTAATACATACAGCATTGGGTAGAATATCTTTTATAACTTACCTTTACTAGCCTTCTTATCTGAAAAAGAAAAAGCAAAATAGTTTATATTTTTTGCTCACAATAAATCCTACAAATATTATAAATTGGAATGATTGTATGTTTGTGTTTCAGTCACGCAAAAATGCTTAACCCTATAAAAGGTCGAGGAAATTAGAGGTGTTACAATAAAATAAAATTGTTGGAAAATCTGTGGAAAAATTGGTGCCAGCATAGGTGCCATTGCCCATACCAGAGGGGTAATAATTCTGTATAACTTAAATCAAGTTAGGTGACATCTATTCTGCCTTTACCTTGAAAAGGGTTGGATTGAATTTGCCCTAAACTAGGCACACATATATGTACATAGTTTACATCCTGCAATTACACATCAGGCTATATTTTATGCCGGAACAAGTGCAAAAATTCCACGCGAACGAAGTCGGGGACAACATCTAGTATAGGTAGGTACAATATTTACAAAAATGAACTAACTAAATAGATCATAAGATCCCTGATATTTTAAAATAATCTGTAAATACTATACCACGACTTTTGATTCGATTTAGTAAACTGAGTTTCAGTGTTGTAAGATAATGACGACTACGAACTTGTGATGTAACAAAATTAATCAATTCGGTAATAAAACCATTTTTTAAATAATATTGTATGGAATTAACAATGAGTGAAATGTGATTATGAAGGGACGTGAAAAATAAAACAGATCATGATAATATTTTTTATTGTTTGCAACATGCCCCGCCCCTGTACTCATTCTAACGGGGTTTAGGTCTGAGTGGTGAGTGGGCAATGCTGACTTCCTCAAAATGTTTTCCTTCGCCGTTATGAGTTTAATACTTTTGATATTTAGGCATTTTAGTTAAAGTATGTTCGTGTTTGGATTACAAACTACTGCTGCTCAACCTTGCACGCAGTATGAAGTAACAGCCTATGCGGAGGGGCGAAACACCTGTATCATCCACATCCATACATCCGCGTAGCATCCACAGGACATGTTGAATGGCCGACTGCTGCGTGGATTGATCAACTTGTTTTAGCGGAATGAACATTACATATTTCTGTGTAGTATTAGTTCGGTATGGATTTCCACAAAGTAACGCCTGATTAGATTAAAACGAATACATATTACAGTTTTGAAAGGTGCCTTATGTCTCAGTGTTGCCATCTGGTATACTTTTGATATCAAATTCAGAATTTACTGGAATTTACAGTTTGATTAGTTTCATTAAGTGATATGCAGTTAGATCCAACTGCATATCACTCATACACATGTCTTTTAAAATATCAGCGATCACGTTTGTAAGCTGTCAATAAAAATTAAACACAAATTTTCAACATACCTCCTTGTGGATAAGATGGAATCGTTTTGGTGGTGTCTACCGGGATTGCCGCTGGTTTTTTTACAGCCACAGGTTTCTTTACAGCCTCAGGTTTCTTTACAGCCACAGGTTTCTTTACAGCCTCAGGTTTCTTCACAGCCTCAGGTGTCTTTACAGCTTCAGATGTAGGAGCGATGTTTGGCTTAGCTGGAGGGGCTGTGAAAGTCAAAAATAACATGTTAGTTTAAAATGTAAATACACAAACGGTGCGTAACTACAGACATGTCGAGTTTAGAACAGGGCAGTTTCCTAAATTATTTTATTTAGTCCATCACTTAGAATAACAAAAAAATAATTATTCAACACGTAATTGAAAAAAAAACGACGATACAGTGAGTTAAAATTTCGCATGAAGTCACGAGCCATCTATTCCCCCAAAGTAATGGCTGATTCCATTCTGTATCCTGAGATAAGGTCTAATATTTTAGGATTATTAGACATTTGAAATTTCTTTTGTTACTCAGGAAAAAACACAGCTCCATTGCAGGCATGTCCAAGTGACACTCTGTTTCCAGAAATAAAGGATATGTAAATTGCAATGCAATTGCAAATTATGCAATTGGCTGATAATCAACTAACTAATCACAGAAGTTAACACGCGTTTGACAATTTTACACATTCCTTTATCGATTATTTTGATTTGGAAACTCCTTGCAAGTCTTTGAGGATCACCCTGACTTAATGATCACTAAATCTGGCATGTGTTTCGGTTTGCTGACTTTTTTGAGTGTTCTACCAATCTGACCATTTTTAACAACTCGTATCAAATGTTACTAGAAATTAGGGTTTTCTGAAATCACATAAGTACACCAGCTGGCAACACTGAGGCATAAGAAACCCGCCAAAACTGTAATGTTAATATACAATGCAATGGAATCAGGCGTACTTTGCAGAACTCCATTACCGAACTAATATTACAGAAAAATATTTATTTTTAATTCCTTTAAAAACCAGTTTTTCAATAGGGGGAGCAGTCAGCAGTTCAACATCTCCTGAGGATGCTACGCGGAGGGGCGAAACGTATATTTCGCCCCTCCGAATAGGGCGGTACTGCATACTGCATGCAAGATTGAATATCAGATTTTCGGTGGAATTACTAGATATTTTTCTGTACTAGTTTGTAATGTTAATAATTAAATGGAAGTTACGGTTTCAAAGTGCGCATCAGGGGCATCGGCTGGTAGCGTGAATTTTCTTGAAACCCACATTGGTCTGATTTAGAAGCAAGACCAGGTAAGTCTTTGCAGTCTTCTTTACTTTGAGTGGCAGACATTCAAGAATGTCTTAAATAAAATGGTTGTGTAACCTCATAAACCCAAACGTTGTTCACTCAATGTAATGGCATCGAAATATGCTGATGAAGAATGCGATGTAGAATCATTTGGACTAGAAAAGGAATTTGTACATTGTGCATTGCACTGAAAGAAACCACCACAAAAACGGATATGCTCAGTCCCAGCCCCCACATGGATTGCCACCTGGTGACAATCGGGAATAAAATTGCCATTTGCCACCGAGTAGCGATTGGTGAAATTATTCTCCCCATGTCAGATCGCTGAATACTGCTGCCTGAAGCCAATTGCTGTATGTCGGCCGCGATGAGGAGGTTAAGAGGCGACTGGCAATATATCCAAATTGACAATACAAAGTGGCTGGGCATTCGTTAACAATCTCTTTGACGTCAGTTTGGTTTGCTTTGTGACAAAGCAACCCAGAGACAAAGCTTTTGTCTTAAGGCGACAAGAACACTTGAAAAAAAAAAAACAACTTGTGCCAGAACAAGGCAAAAATCGTATTTTTCGTCAAGAGTGGGTTCATAAACGGAGTACTAGGTTCTGAATATTAGAATTGAATTAGTCGTCAGGCAACAAAAAATCCATTACAGGAAACATTCACTTTATGTTTATCAACATCCCAAATTCCCATGAAAAGTAACCTATGATACAGCTTGATCTCATTAACAAAGATCAAAATCTGTAAGCTTGATGGGACTCAATTGATAAAGTTAACGCGTACCTTGGGATCTTAAAACAACACTTGGACACTTAAAAGTATGTTAATACATACAAGATCCACACATTCAACAACAAGTCCTTAATTTTGTGTTGCCAATGCCAAAAAAAGTTATTGCGAGATTGATCATCTCGTAAATAGTTTTCCGTGACAAAATATACTCAAGATTGTACAATGAAAATATAACATGCAGTCCGATACGCTTGAAGAATACACAAAATTATACTAAAGTTACCTTCATCTCCTCTGGCCTTAATGTCTTCCACAACTTGGTTGAAAAAGGCCGTGTCACCGTCAGGACCGAACTTGTTTTTGTAAATCTCTAACATGTCGGGCATACTAGTTTCAAGATCGTCACCGAAAAGCTCTTCTAGACGAGCACGCACAGCACGCTTGAGCCCCGTGAGAAGCTGCTCCGATGGGATATCACTCGTGTGTTTCGGATTGTTCAAAAGTTCTTTTCCAACAAAGGATGCGATCTGGTTCCGCCAGGTGGTGGTACGGAACTTCATCCGTTCTGGATTGCCCGCTAGCTTATCCTTCTTTGGTCGAGGAGTCTGGTTGGTAGTAGCTGGGATTTTCGCTTGCGGCTTACCAGACTGCTGCGCAACGCCGGCTTGCTTTTTCGGGCGTTTTGCAGGAGGAACATAATTAGACTCAGCTTTCTTCTGTTTCGGCTGCGGTTTGACCCAAGGTTGGTTAGATTTGGGTTCAAATCGCTGTTGAGAAAATGTTCTCATTTGCGAAGCTGAATTAGAGACGTTTGCGCTGTAAACTGGGGGAGGCGGGGTACGCTGACGCTTAACCGGAGCGCGGGATTGTTCGGGTCTTCTGTGGTGTGCATCTCGGGTGAACTCGCGGGGCGCAGCACTCCGAGCTGGCTGCACGCGGCCACGGGCGCGCGACGGTTCGTCTCTGCCGCGGTCACGTCCCTGGTTACGGTCGCGTCCTCGGTCAATGTCGCGCCCCTGGCCGCGAGGCGGGTTCCAGGCACGATCGCGGCCCTGTTCGCGAGATGCGTCCCAGCCACGATCGCGCCCCCTCGGAGACGAATCCCGCACCCGATCACGCGAAGACCGCCGAGGAGCACCGCGACCAGCATCACGCGGAGCGTCCAGTCCGAAGCGCGCTCGGTCTCGCATCGAGTCGGACGCAGGCGGCTCTCGGCGCGAACGACCCCCGGTATCGCCAGTGTTCTCCCATCTTGAACTCTTGCCCTGTTGGGAGACTTGGTTCCCAGCAGATGCATTGCCACCTGAATTCCAATCATTCTTGTCTGACCAGACGCTGGGGTTACTGGTTTGATTACTGAACCCGAGAGGTGCGGCCGGGTCGTAGCCGAGCATAGACTGAGCCATCAGCTGTTGTGGAGTGGACTGATACTGCTGCATTTGTTGTGGATAGCCATAGTTAGTAGACGCATTCTGTGGAAAATGTTTGATGACAGTTACAAAATGTAGACATCTTGAAACCTCCACAATCAAGTAAATGCACTTGATGTGTAGAAGTGCTAAGGGGTCTATTATACTGGGTTTTGTCCGTACCGTAATACTGTTATGGTCATTTTGTTTACTTTTGTGCAATGTCAGCTGTCGCAGATCTATCTCCATTAACATAAGCACATGAAGTGCAGAACGGCAACGACGTTAAGCGCAGAATACGACTACTTGAATGGCTGCAAATTTATTGATTTGAGTGAAAACGCACACAGCGACCAATATTTCCTTCTTTTTTATGGACAAGGACCAAATATAATAGAGCCCCTGATCGCGAGCTCCATGTAATTTTTTTTTTGGAAATCATTTGTTATTTTTCGTTAAAACAGCAAATGATTTTCTGATTTTTAATATATTGGCTGAAAATAAATTCAAATTTAATGCATTTATCCATAATAGTACATACAAGTCTATTATGGAATTACACATTGTTCTTCCAATGTAAGTAAAATATTTCAGGAGAACTTCCTTCTGTAATGTTTTACTTATAGCAATAGACTTATTTGTTCCTATATTTTTTATTGCTTGAAGTTGAACTTACAAACTCGTCCCGCATTCTATGTGCTTGTAGAAAATTCCCATTCTGTAGTGTTCCTGCTTGTAATAATTTTACCAAGTTGGCAGCGTCATAGAACATGAGCGGTGGCTAAATACTCAGAAAAAGATAACCACGCAAACTCTCATTAGAATAAGAACAGAGTATTTACCTGTTGTACATTTTTATTATAAGTTATTTAAACATACTTGTAATTACTTTTTCCCAATAAAAATAATGAGACCAGTTGCGGGCCGTGGTAACGGGCCCGACTTTTGGGTTGAAGGTCGTGGATACGAAGCCAGTCAGGCACATTACTTTGTGTAATTTACATCATCACCACCGCTCTCATATCGGTGTAAGAAAGCATTGTTAGAAAAGCGGCATTTACTAGGACTAAAATCCAAAGACATGTGACATCTAGGCTTGTTCATACTCGGTCACTGACTGGAACGCTCCGAACTAGTACAATTGTTCAAATGTACTAGTTCGGTGTCCTAGTACTATTAGTTCATCGATAATTAAGACATCAGTCAGACGTGATGGAATACCTGCATATTTGATTTTCCTTCATACTTTGCAGGTTTAGGACTATCATTTTAATTATGATACATTTTAAATAATTTGAATATCATTTAAATAAGTAATATTGAATGAATTATTAAAATGGCGTATTTAAAAATCAAATATTTACAGTGATCTTCATTTTTATATAAGTACATATTTTCTTTTTTACAACCCACACGAAACAAAACCAAGCATAAGCAACATAAACTTGAACTTATATTGTTGAACCAATGACGTTGAGTAACTTCACTTAACAAAGTTAAAATAACAAATAAAAACATCGAAAACAATTACTATCAAAGAGCCATAGATTATGCACATAAATGACCGCGCACAGTTTCTCGTTCTCCAGGTCATTGTAGTTCGTACATCGTCCATCCCGCTCGCACGCACGTGTCTCTAATCTATTAACTCGCTTACTTATTCGTCAGCCGTTCTTACTCGGCTCTCGCGATTGGATGTCGCTAGGATTGGTGATTAGTTCACTGTACTAGATGACCGATTTGAGCGACAGAAACAGAATAGTTCGTTCTCGTTCACATGACGGAATTGCGTCCTAACAGTACATAGTACATGTACTACACAAGCCTAGTGACATCCACCAACACACACTGGGCCCGCGTAGTGGAGACATGTCTCAGCAGTGGAAATTATAATATATATAATAATACTGAATTATAATACTTTATTTATGATGATGTAAGCAGAGAATTGGACATTTTTTTTAAGAGAACCAGCAATTAGGGTAGTTTTCGCATTACTAGCAATTTTGTTAAGCCCTCCAACTAAGCTAAATATGCTTGTGTCTGGAGTGGGTTCACGACAATAGTGTAGTGGGTAGGGTTCGAACCCGCAACGTATCGATGACAAGTCCGACACCTTACTCATTAGGCTATTGTCGCTTCTATTTTTGTTCTAATTTTAACTGTTGTGAAAGACTTTTTTTAGTATGCGACAAATATCATTTCAATGTCTGAAATAAAAAGATTTTATTTTTATTTTTTTATTTTATATTTTTTATTTGATTTTATTTTTTATTTTATTTTTTTATTTTAAATAAAACACAAAAGTTATCGACATGATTACATTCATGATCATTATCTGCTCAGCCTTTTTCCAGCTATATCGAGGTTGGTTTCCAGTCTGACATAATGCGGCTGAGTACTAGTGGTTTTACATGGAGCAACTGCCTCACTGACCATCACAACCCAGTAGCCGAGCAACACGATAATCCTTGGCAAGATTGGTGTCAGGTTATCTGGCTTCTGAAGACGTATAAATTACAACCTGGTCCAATGGCTTAACATGCTTATTATATATACAACGTGTAATTTAATAGTAGATTTTACAACAAGTGCACAAAACAAACCATTTTTATCCGAGACTTTTAGCAGCCCGAGCCGAAGGCGTGGGCTGATAGTAATGTCGAGGATAAAAATGGTTTTGTGGACGAGTTATAAACTCTGCTTTTCACTTCGATTGCGAGGAAATAAAACAGTAGTGTTATACTACTGTTTTATTTCCTCGCAATCGAAGATTTCTTTAATTAAAATCAAAGTAAAATTAGAACAGTTTTGAACACTGAAGGAAATTGTTTTCTTTTCTCCAATTTACAAAATTATCGTAAACTTTGAGATATTTTTCCCGAGACTTTGGCGGTAATATCTGTTGCACAACTCTCTGTGCATTCATTTCCATAAGCGTATTAGGAGAGACTGTTAAATCCTCTTCTTCACTGGACATTTTTAACAATTTTAGCAATTTGAAGAAATTAATAAATGCACGAAAAAAGAACAAGAGCGGTTTCCCGCCACTTTTTTTTTTTTTTAAATCTTACGACATTGATATTAGGCTGCAGACCTATACAGCCTACTATTAAATTAATTTTGTAATAATAATTTTCTTAAATCAACTAACCTACCGTACTTGAATTAAAATTTTAATATCTATTATATCTTAAAAAACACATAAGGAAAATAAATTAAAGTAAATATTATATAATAACAAATTCTATCTATGAACTTCTTATTGCATTTGGCTGTATGGCTCATTTTCTTTGCCTTAATATAATACATTTATGAGTAGATACGTTAATGCCCTTGTGCACAAAATTCGATTTTGTGAAGCCTATAGCCTGCACAAAGAAGCACTTTCAGAGCATGAGAAGTGAAAAGGGTATATACTAGGGCATGCATTCCGGAATTCCGGAATTTCGTAATTCCGGAATTCCGTAACAAATTTTCTGGTATTTCAATTCCGGAATTGAGAGGAGTAATATCGGAATTCCGATATTCATAAATTTTTGATATTTTGATTATTTATTTTTTCTGAACGCAACCAAACTAGTCTGGAACTTTCCACAAGCCGCTATCTCCAACCTCCGACTAGTAAATAGTTATCTGTGGCGTTATAGCACTAGAGTCTGGCAAACGAAAGTTTAAAATGCTATACTAATGTCAAACTCAATTTTCCAAAACAAGATGGCGTGTTGTTGGTGATTTTTTGTGATCTTGTTAATAGCGTTTATTCTGCGAAAAATTAACAAAACTATTAAAAGTGGAGTACGGGAGATGTTGTTTCGCATGATGTCTAAATATCAAGAAAAAAACAGGAGAAATACGCCGAATTAAAAAAAAAACAAGATTGTTTACGTGTGGTGTTCGATTTCATAAGTTAGTATGATGCTACTAAGTTGATACTTTGTCGTAATTCATAATTTATATTTATCTTTTAGCGAGGAAAAATATTTATCTATTTTGATTCACATTCATTTTATAGTATGTTAAACACCTTCATAATAATGCATTATGGTTATTTAACATACTATTAAATGTTGCATGGCTTTTAACAATTTTTTTTGTTTTATAGAAAATCTGATGGATGTAGCAGGGGTTGATGAGATAGTGAAAACTATTGAAAAACTTACGGATTTAGAGCAGAAAGATAAGAAACCCAGAACCAGTACTTGGATGAAATAGCTTCAATCACTGGTAAATTTTTACTAGGAGTACATAACTTTTATAAAGATGTAATTGAATTCATGATTTGCAGAACCTAATCATTCTGTTTTACCATTCTTTACAGAAGTGAGCGTTACTACATTAAAAAAAAAATTAAAAAGGAAGGTGCACGTAAATGCCATATAAACCCACATTGTCCGACTTAGAAAGTTTCGACATACATGCTATTCGTAACAAAATTAACGAATTATATTTTTAAAGTTTAAAACGAAACACACCAAAGCTAGTATATGAAGCTGATGAAATTCTGAAGCAGAATGGGCACGAGGTATTGCGACTTCCCCCCTACCACTGTGAACTAAATGCCATTGAGTTAGTATAGAGTTTGGCTAAACGTAAAGTGGCAAGTAAAAATATTGCTCTGCTTGCAGTGGAGTTAGAGAAAGTTATAAAAGAGTCGTTTGAAAATAAAACTCCCGAGAAGTGAAAGAAAATTACTGATCATGTCATCCATGTTGAAAATAAATATAATGAAAGGGACAGAATTACAGAAAATAATTTAGAAAGTTTTATAATTAACGTAGGAAACAATGATTCCAATGACTCTAATGAAACTTTCCAGATAGAAGTCTTACATTCAGATTTTGATTATAGTGAATAAATCAGAACTATTTTAGAATACTGTTGTTTTTTTTAATTCGAATTAAGACACAATATCTAAACTATTACCTACCCAAAATACCTCTTGTATTTTTATTCCGATGAAATAAAATAGATAATTCTAAAGTATCAAATAAGGTTATTCCAGGTATTTCATAGTAGTTTTGGGGTTGCTATGCTGATATTTTTTAAATTTGCCGCGCTTTTTCAGTCTCTACTTTCGTTTGCCAGACTCTAGTGCAGTAACGTAAAGTAAAAAGCACGCGTTTCTAATATACTGCATTATGGACCTAATAGCGGTTCATAAAGAGTCACTTTTTTATAGTTGATAGGCTTTCGTTTGACCATAATCTCACCTGATGTTAAGCGATGATATGGTCGAAGATGAAGCACGCTTGCCTAGAAGTAACCTATTCACTCTTGACTTAAAGACTCCCAGGTTGTAACTATCAGGAAACACAGACTCCGGCAGGGAATTCCACTCCTTAGCCGTACGCACAATGAAAGTATTCCCAAAACGTTTCTTGCGTATGGGTAGGATGTCCACCATGTAACGATGGCGCATCGCCGTTTGTCTTATAGTCTGATGATGGAACGGGCTTGGTGGAATAAGACTGTGCAATTCCATCGCACACTCCCCGAAATGTAACCGATAGAAGACTGACAGGCTTGCAACACGTCGCCGATGTTCTAGGCTCTGGAGTCTTGTTTCGAGCAGTTTCTCGTTGCCGATTAGCCTTTTGGCCCGTTTCTCTATAGACTCAAGTGCATCAAGCTGGTATTTAGCAGATCCGTCCCAGAGATGAGAGCAGTACTCCATACACGACCGAACTTGCGCTTGATAGAGGTTGAGCAGCTGTTCCGGTGTGAAGTACCGTCTCACCTTTGCTAGGATTCCCAACTTTTTGCCAGCCAATTGATCTTTCTAAAAATCTTTATTCAAATTAAAGCCTATGTTAAAAAAATATTGTCAGTTTTCCATGAGCTTTATCGATATAATTTCGACCTCACTACTATTTTGTAGGTTTAAAAGATGAATTCGAAGCTTGACGCTGAGGGCACGCTTTTGCTTTTTTGACGTGGTGGTCAAAAGGTTAAAAGACTGATATAATTATAAATCTTGTTTGATTTGAAACAAACTTTAAAAGTTTCCAGAATTCCGGAATCAGATTTCCAGTATTGGAACTCAGTTCCGGAATTGAGAATCTTGCGATATTGCATGCCCTAGTATATACATACCAAGTGCACGGCTTCTTGGGTTTTCTAATCCTATGTGTACATGTGTGGTGCATATTAGAAATTCCAATACATTGATACCAGAGACCGAATTTTTCAAATTAAGAAGAACGAAGAGAATTATCGTTTTATTGGCAAGTGACGTGGAAAGTGATGACCCTCATAGTGCCGTGACACGTTTGTTATTACTGGTATTCAAGAAACATATGAAACCAATAATTTGGGGTCAATTCTGTGAGTCACTTATTTTGAGTTGAAACTTTGCATAGAGACTCCATACCAGATGTTGTCTTCAGTCCTTTTGGATAGATATGGGGTTTCCGTACACGTTGTATAATATAATAGCCATTAGCTTCCCTGTATATGGGACATTCAGTATTCTAAAGTAATTACAAGAACCTATGTATAAATAACTTCGGTTCTATAAAAATAAATGGGTATATTCTAGGGAATTTACTGGGACAGCTCATCTTTAGTGCCAACTAAGCATTGGATATGTTGATGACTCGCGTTTGACCACTATCTCACAGTGAGATAGTGGTCGCTTACCATCAGGTGTGATTCTCTCCTCATGGTAAGCGATGATGTGGTTGAAGATTTAGCACTCTTACCTAGAAGTAACCTATTCACTCTTTACTTAAAGACTCCCCTGTTCTATTCTAAAGATGAAGAGGGATACCGTACTGCTTAATGTCGCCTGAATGTCAGTATTTTTCCACTGTCTTCAAGAATATTGTTGCTAAGAAGAGACACAAACACTTGTATAGGAAACCTGTTTGAAAATGGGGTTTAAATGCAAAATAGAAAACTGTACGTTAATTTAGTAACACACACTAAGTCCGTATGCACTTTTTTTATTTTGATAATTCAACACTATTTACTGCAGTGATTACATTTTCAGAAAAAAAAATATTGTTGCATAACAAAAAAACTAACAAAGTCTTTGGGACTAACATTACAGTACTACAAACTGACCAGTAGTGATGTGTCAACTATTTATTTTATATTTGCCTGTGTTTGGTAATGCATAGTTTGGTCTGCGACAAAGATGCTGTGAATGTGGGTAGTATCAACAGCACGCTGAGTGAGCTTGGGGTGAGGCCGGATTGTGTGAACATCTTTCACTACTGTAAGTTACTCATTGCATGCATAAAGTGAAGCTTATACCTCCAATTAGTGATTTATTTGTCAAAATTTCATAGTTAATTTAAATATTTTAAATTGTGACTTTGTATTTTATTTTATCATTTTAATGAGTCAGCACTGCTTGAATGAAATAAATTGAAAAAAAAAAAACTAAATCTCGAAATATTTTATTTCACCTACATGGGCACTTATAACACGTCATAAGCTAGTGCATGGTTCGAAATTGGTGGTTTTCTATGGAGAAGACCGGGCGACACAAGGTTACTCTTTTCGAAATATCATTCATTTACAAAAGAGTTCCTATTTAAGGGTATTTTTTAAAAGAGTACTAGCAATGTGAAAGCTAAATATGCTTGTGTGTGGAGTATTCTAAAATGAAAACAGCATTTAAAGTATAGCAATAAGTATCTAGATCGTCGATATATCGATAAATAAATGCTTATGCTCTATAATATATAGAGCATAAGATTGCTAATTCTACCCACATTGCTAGTTCTTTTTATTTTACAAAAAACAAAAGTGCGAGGATGTAGGTGGTCTACTTCACCCACACCAAACTACGCCACTGGTTTTTATCATCACCTGTTCTGGACAAAGAGAGGTACTTTATGAAAAACATTCTTCAACCATTAATACATTCCCTGTCCAATGTACCGAACCCATACATACATCCATGACTCCGGTTGGAGTCATACTCCAAAAGTAATTTGATGCTTTTTATTTCATTGGACGTATGAATAAGAGAGAAAACATAATCATGGACGTCGTAAAATGTTGCCAGTTTCCCTAATATGAAGAGGGTAAAATAAAATATTTTTTTTAGTAGGAATTGTTGGTTATTCAATGAAATTGAATTATAACATGGGCGACAGAGTACTATTTTACACTTAGGACACCGCGTTATAACTTTAGAAGCCTTTGTACCCGCAAATTTTGAAGTCTGTCCCTCTGACATGAGCTTGTTGTAGCAGCCTTAGCATCGTTTCTTATTTGTCTTATGACCTGGATTTGGGTCATTTTCTCGAAGTTGTGTTTGATTTCAAGTAGGTAATGGCTGTGGACGTTCAACAGACTGTCGGTTTTCGTCTTTTACCTCTAGCAGCTTTTTTTATTATTATCTCATGTGCCGATAACATGGAAAGCTTTTTTGTCCCGAGTTCCTTTGCAGTTCATTGAAAATAAAGTACGAGTTTATAAGTCGCGGCACGAAACTTTAGCGGTGACCGTTATTGCGCAGAAGTAAAAATTAAGGTACCTGAGGCGGGCTAGCGGGATGAAGGGCGGCCGTGCGTAGCGCCGATTGGCTCTCCAGCCGCATTATGTTCCCCGCGCCGATACGACGCTCCGCGCACATCCCGTGTACAGTCGCGTCATTAATTGTATTGTTATTGCTGTTATTTTTTCTTGTTGTTTTTTTGTTAAGTTTGAATTTGTTTGTTAAATTAATTTTTTAGTTTGTTTGTGACTTTAAAGTGAATATACCTAGAAGAAATACTGTTTTGAAAAGACAGGCAAGGAAAATGGTTTATGACGTCAATTGCTTTTTAAAAAGGGAATCTAACGAATTAATTGATTCTTTGAAACAAATTAAAAGTGAGATTGACGAAGCTACAAATACTTTACTCAGTCATTCGGACAGCATCACTGTAAATTTCTGTAGATTCAGATTCACTGTAGATTCTCTGATTCAGATTAGACCAAAATCTAAAATAAAAATTTCTAATTAACAAATTATGTTTTTATTTTTATACTCCCCACAAAACTTGTTAAAAATTATATCTTAGGTACCTACTATAAATCCTTGGACATTGACATTGGAGATAAATAAACTATTTATTAAGGACTTTTGTTGGTAGTGGTGAAGGCTTAACACGTGCTTTTGTCAGTGCTAAGATTTTTTTCGATTTTGGTGTCGTTATTAGTGTGAATCCAGATCGAAACAGGTCTTTGTGTGTGTTTTTAAGGGTTTAAGGTTTGTAGTTAGCTGTATTTGTCCTTTTTGTTTACTATTTTGTTAATTTTTGTTACCTTTAATTATACAGAATGAGCTCCAACAAGCCCCCTGATCCTGACCCTCCTGATGAACTATTTGACCTTTCACCGGGTCTAACTATTACCCTCGAAACGACAACGAAACGAAATAGCCATGCAAGATCCTTGTATGGATACGGAGACTGCAAACCGTAAAAGGACCGCTGGTTCACCTCCTACTGTGTCCAATATAAGACCAAAGATAGCCAAAAATACGACTGGCAGACAGTTATACACAGTAAGAGATAATTCACCGTTTATTGTCAATGTATCTCTGAAAAATGAACAGACATCAGGCACTGTGCTACAACCCGTGAAGTTTGGTATGTTTTTGACGATGAATAACGTGAATAACATACGTCTTGATGGGATCAAACGTTTAGGCAGAAATCGTGTCTCAGTTGAGTTTAATTCATATCAGGATGCAAACAGTTTTCTCAATCACAAAATTTTAACTCAACACAACTATATAGCTACCATACCGCAGTATAACATTTCTAGAATGGGTATTGTTAGAGATATACCAGTAGAATGGTCAGAGGACGAAATTATAAAAAACATCCAGGTTCCAGAAGGGTGTGGTGCCGTCATCAAGACCAGAAGGATGAGCCGTAGGGTGTCCTCTTCTGGTGTGACTGAGTGGAAGCCCACACAAACTGTCGTACTGACATTTGATGGACAAGTGCTCCCCAAACGTGTGTACAGCTTTTACTCGGCCCTACCAGTTGAGAGATACACATATCCTACAATAATGTGCTACCATTGTTGTCGATATGGCCATACCCGCACTCTCTGTCGTTCAAAACCTAGATGTTTTAAATGTGGTGCAGATCATCCTGGTGATGGATGTGAAGTTACCCCTGAAGGGAGTTTCTGTGTTTCGTGTACTGGCAACCATTTCGCGAATTACAGTGCTTGTCCTGAATTGGGCCGACAAAAGAGTATCAAAGCTCTGATGGCGGAGAAATCAATATCATATGTGGAGGCATGCCGTGTGTTCCCACCTGTGTCTAGATCATATGCTGATGTCTCTAAATCTCCAACTCACAAAAGTATAAAAGCCAGCAAATTCCTACCCACGTCAACAAGTCCCATTCATTCTACACCAAACCTTGCAATATCCCTCTCCCAACCAACTTCCATACACTCCTCTCCCATTTCTCTCCTAAACTAATCAATCTCCTGTCTAAATTTATAATAGATAACGAGATTAGAATGTAGTTAGTGCGTAACATAGTTATTGTGTAGATAATAGTTTAAGTTTATTTTAGTTTATGTATAGTAGATTATGTGTTATAACCCATGTGTCTGTCCTTGCAGCTGAACTAACAGCTACCACAAAGTACAAAGTTCGACGGCCTGCCTAAGTGCCTATACGTTACGAAGCCGTCATAACATGACACTGGCAGAATAGTCGACACCGGCTCGGTTGCCAAAGAAGAAAAAGAAGAAGAAGAAGTATAGGTAATATTATTTGCATACGCGACAGTACTCATGCGCAGCTATCCTCTACATTTCGTTCGGCGCTAGACCTACTATTTGACATTACAATAAAATAATGTCATTAACGTTATTTAGCTAATAATTGTATTGCGTGCGCGACAGTACCCATGCGCAGCAATCCCCTCCGTGTATCGTTCAGCGCTAGACTTACGTGCCGCTACCTATACCACCGCAATTGAGAACAAGTCTACAGCAATTTTTTTGTACCAAGTAATTGATTTTCTTGTAGGACATTAACATTTCATACCACAGAATATAAGTAATTAATATGCATGACGACTCCATAAAGAGTCACCCTATTTTTAGTTCACATGTCCATGACTCCTTATGGAGTCATAAAGCTTTTTCAGTTTTATCCTGAATAATTTAACAGTTTTTCAGCTTGTATTTGCAGAAATGTAAACCCTTATTTATTTATTGTCATGTTATCACGAAATTGTAGATGGACATACCAATAATTTGTTAGCCTTTGTTCTGGGACAGGGAATGTGTTAATATTTTGCATGCAATTTTTGCTCCAAACACACAATTAAGTCAGATTATGATAAATTATTTTAAAGACTTACCTGTGTACCACCATACATTCCACCATAAGCCATGGAAGGGAAAAGCATAGCCTGAGCTCTACTTTGCTGCAACTCTGTATAGCCCTGTTCATAGTTAGGCTGGTTACTCTGTTGATAATACGGTTGCTGAAGCAGTGGTTGTTGTGACATTGGTTGACGTGACATTGGTTGCTGCTGACCTAGGTCCAGGACTGTGGATGGTGCCTGCTGCTGCAATAGAATCATAGTTTTAGTTTCTTACACCATATTAATCAATATTAAACTTTGAATATTTGTGAAAACAACATTAAAATCTATTCAATAGTTTCAAATGTTTACGTTCCCTCGTAGACCTCATATATTGCTTACCATCAGGCGAGTTTGAGGTCAAGAGTGGGATCATCCGGCATAAAAAAATATGTGTACTAACAAATAAACATACAGAAAAATAAACATACAGAAATCTTTAGGTACACCTGATGTTAGAGAGAGATGAATATACATATTTAGTTAAAAACCTCCCATAACGTCACGTGACTGACTTCATTCATACGCTAGCCGCCATTAGCCGTGTAGAAAAATAAAAATAAAAAATGTATTTCTGTTGATATTTACCTATGAAATGACACATTTTGACCTCTCACGGAAGCAGTATAATTAGTGCAATGTCTGAAAACACACAAAGGCATGCTTTTTTCCTGATTTTCTTTTAAAACACATTTTTTCTTAAGATGTGTAGTGTAGCGATCGCGACACAGGTTCGTGCGTAACTAAACAGACACGAGGCACTTACCTTGATTTCAACTTGCCATTTTAGAGCGCGGACAACGTATCTATAGTTTATTATATATCTTTGGCCTAACCATAATGACTGGCAAAGATTTCTAAATAACTGCCAGAACCAAAAGCTTAATGTGCTTTCTGAGGCATGGAGAGAAAACGAACTTGATATGTTCAAAATCAAAAAAATAAAAATTTCACATAGGCCTAACATGCGCACATATAAAATGTCAAAAGCTAAGGCATGATTTGAATTGGTTGTTTCCTATGGAGAAGACATGGCAAGATACAACACGGTGCATCTTTAAAAAAATATATATAATTTCACTATATTTGCATAATAGTTTTTAGGGTTCCGTAGCCGAAAGGCAAAAAAACGAAACTCATAGTTTCGTCATGTCAGTCTGTCTGTTTGTTTGTCCGTCCGTCCGTATGTCACAGCCATTATATTTCGGAACTAAGAGGACTATACAAATGTGAAACTTAGTAGGTGGATGTATTCTGTTAACTGCTTTCCGATTTTAATTACAAATTAAAAATATATAAAAAATTAAGGGGAGCCCCATGCATAAAACTGAAACTAAAAATATTTCTTTTCATCAAACCTAGATGTTCGTGGTATCTATAGACAGGTCAATCGTTGCAAAGATATACGCTTCTAAAGTGGTAAAATGTGTGTGTCCTCTAACTTCTATAATAATGCAGTGAGCAAAAAAAATATATGCTTCAGAATTCAATAAAAACTTTCAATGAAAATTGGTTAGAAGTTTTTGAGGCTTGGATCTAGAAACCAGCTGCAGGATTCGGGGGGTAAAACTGGTTAAAACTGGTAGGGCTTGGGTCCCCGATTATAACGCTACCACTCTTATTAAAAGGTAATGCATATTTTTCGAGAAAATTACAAAATAACTTTAAGTAGTTTCTAACCTCAAATCAGCTAAAAGCGAAAATGGAACGTTAAAATGGGTGATTGACAACCAGCGGGCCTAGACAAAATCCATTTTCTGTAAGCGTTAACGCCAACGGAAAAATTAAATTGTATGGAGTTGACATTTACTAACACGTGACAATCACGTGACATGTGGTTAGCAAATGTCAACTCCATACAATTTAATTTTTCCGTTGGCGTTAACGCTTACAGAAAATGGATTTTGTCTAGGCCCGCAAATCTGTTAAATATATTGTCTGTGGTGTAAAATATCATGCAAAATCTACGGCAAAACCGATAAACCGAAACCGGAACGTAAAAAAGACGCGTTCGTGTCAAATTCAGTCAAATGTCTCATTCGATTTCGATCATTCCATTTCTCCGAAGAGAATGTAATAATGCGTTTCTCTTCGAGTTGCATGAATGTGTTCTGTGTGCGCCATCCCCTTCGCAGTTATTTTTTTTTAAACCATTGAAACCATTCCTACTTCGTTTTTAGGCAACTTTTGAGTGTTTTGAGGCTGATCGTATGTGTGTACCAAAGCATAGAGCGAGCGAAGCGAGCTCGGAACTTAGGGCACCCCGACTCGGACAGATTAGGTTAGAAGGGGATGGCGAGGTCTAGTGAGCAAGCGAAGCGAGCGAATAGACCTCGCCATCCCCTTCGTGGCTATTTTTTTTAAAACCTTTGAGCTCTCACTACGCTTTTTAGGCTAGTTTGAGTGTTTTGAGGTTAGGTTACAAAAAGTCATTTTTCTTGGAAACGGTGAGTTACCTTTTCATGGGAGTGGTGCCAGGGAGGAGGGGGCACAGAACCTCCCTCCCCCCCTCCCCTCACCCCCTCCTCCTGCAGCCGATTACTAAACTTTTACCGTTTTTGAGATATAACATATTTTTAAAAATGCAAATATAACTTTGTTTTTCATACAAACACTATAAAAAGCAAAGTTATTTAGCATAGTTAACGGAATCCTTCATGGTCGAGTCTCAACTTGCACTCAGCCCATTTTTAGGTATGAGACAATTAATATAGTCGGTCAAGATTGACCCATGTGACTGTTACTGTGAGCGCCTCTCCTTGATTTATCATAAAAGGATTTTTTTATTTATAATAGGCTCGCATTTGACCGCCATCTCACCTGATGGTAAGTGCCTAGAAGTAACCTATTCACTCTTGACTTAAAGACTCCCAGGTTATAGCGATCAGGAAACACAGACTCCAGCAGGGAATTCCACTCCTTAGCCGTACGCATAATGAAAGTATTCCCAAAACGTTTTGTGCGTATATAATGCATTAAAATGTAGTAACCGTCTTGACAGTCATCCTTGGAGAGGATATATTCATGTAAAAGAAATCCCAGAAAGTGAAGATCTAACACTATATTTGACAAATGCTTGCGCTGTTTGGATGGACCTGCTCACGCCCCTAAGACGACCCACTGACCCAAATCTGTATGATTCTGTCCTTTAAAGGGCGCCACAGGCATAAACCTACATGGCTCTCATATGATTTGATTACTACACATTGTATGGACTTTAAAAGAGACGTTGACCTCTGAGTTTGTTTCAGTGTTTCTTCTCAGAGTAGTCAGTTAGGAAACACTGGCGTCATCTAGTTTACATTTACGAAAAAAAAAAATGACGTGTAAAAGTGTTACTTATAACCCATTTGCAAAATAAACATCATTATGAAATAATGATGTTTATTTTGCAAATGGGTTATTAACTGTGTAAAAATGGGTTGTTAACCTTTTTCTTAATAGTTGCAACATAAAGCTGCTGACCGTCCACGAACAAGCCATTGATCTTCCGCATCAGGATAGCGGCATCTTCCTCTTCTGCTAAGCCAACTGTCACCTTCTTTGAATTGTTATTATCCGACGCCAAATTATCCAATATTATGTCCTTGAAGCCGCATTTCGCGTGAATCAGCGTCTTCACGTCGGTGTATCGCGTCTGTTGAGCAAAATATAGCAGCAAATAAATATTGATACGACTTCTACAAAACTGGATCGATGGTGGCAGGTGGATTCGGTAACTTACATGCGATGGTAAATTATGTATAGTTAACAACATATTACAGTTCAGCAGATATTGTATCCGGAAATCACAAATTGTTTGTCGCACACTGAGGAGACATAAGTTCACTAAATGAAACGATTAATTAAACTAAGCCAAATGCAAGAATCAAGAAAGCGACGATAGCGTCGACCACAGACTACATAGCGTCGACCATAGATGATACATATAAATACTGAGATAGATGCGCCACTCTATGATTCGAAAATTGAGTTTTTGACCCTGATCGCCAGGTAGCGTAACGGTAGTTTAATACCGAAAAAATCCGATAGGTGGCGTCTACCTGACATGTTAATAATATTTCCTTATTTTTAGAAGTACTAGATTGATTGAAATAAATATTCTAATCGACAAAAGATTAAATTTTTGATTTTAGAATATTTATTTCAATCAATCTAGTACTTCCAAAATCTAAAGATTAGATTTTAGAGGCTGGCAAAAATTAAAACACGGTGAAGATGCATTTAATTATTTTTTATATTTATGATTTTTTGGATTCATTATAAATCAACGAAACATAACGAACGAACGAACTACTGATTCAAATTTAATTGAGTCTAAAATAGGCAACAAATCATACCACAATTGGAAATGGAGCGAGTTATTTTTTAAGCACTGCTTATATATTTTCGATGACCCCTTGTAAGAATGACCATTAAATGATTCGAAGAGCTTATCAAATAATAAATCTCTGCACTCTTCGGGCAGAATGTTGTGTTCTGAAACAAAATATTAATGTTGGTTAATAACATTTTGCAAAATTTGCTAGGTAACAATAATGATGCAAATATGTTAAATTGTAAACATACTAACTCGATAAAAAACGTAAAGCGCTAGACACCCTCTGGCTGAACACTAGTGCTGCATATTTTACCTTCATTTTAGGTATTTTATTACTCATCACATGTTTTTCTGTTAATTTATTAATTAATCGAAATTTGTCAAACTGTTTTTGACAGTTTTATATTTTTCTTTTTTCTTTGTTTTTCATAAACAAGCGAGGTGTATAGAGTATGATGCAGTAAAATTATAATGCCATTTAATTTAGTGATTTAGTGAATTAGGTGCCTAAATAAATTAAATAATGCTTTATGAATGTTTAGATACAAATAATATTTTTTTATTAATTTTGATTATCATATATGTATAAATATATCGTAGCTGCTGCCATCTATTAGCAAAACAAACGCATTACGTACAAAACTAAGTTGACCCCAGACATAAGATGTCACTAGTTTTTTTGGCAAATTTTTTGTCTGAAGTTTCTTCGGGAGTTTCACCCCCCTGGCGTCGACTCTCGCACAGACTACATAGACCAGACGACCCACTCCCATTACCCATAGAAAGAAAATGGTCGTTATAGATTGTTAAAAGTTGGAAGAATCGAACATGACAGTTCTTTTTTTTTTAATTTAGGTGTTGAGTTTTGAGCAAAGGCAGACACATAAAGCCTCAATTACCCAATTGCACTGTATTCAGACCTCAATATTCTTTTTGCTGTTTGCAGCAAAATTACAATGAGCTCCTATGAAAGAACTCGGCGGTAAAAATAATTACAGGGAACTACTGAGAAATATGTAAATGAAACACAACAAATACTTATTCAAGTTTTTATTTCTTAATTTCAATTTATATTTATTATATATAAATTTATAAGCCTTATGTTGCGTTCTGAGAAGAGATTTTTCAATTAATCGGGATACATATGTGCCTTTCATTATTTTATTTATTAAAAAACACCAATTAAAAATTACTAACTTTAACCCATGGTCAAGGAAGGCCTTTTCAATATCTTTTTTGTGTATCACAAGACAGGAAGTCAAATAAGTACTTAGAAACATAATTTGGCTTTTTATTATTTTCGAAATGTTGTTTTTTGCTGGAGAATGTTCTAAGTACTCATTTGCTTCCTCTGTGACTACTCCGAACGCTCTCACTGCATTTTTAGAAGGGTAGGTAAATTTCATTTTCTTCATAGTTTCATATTCTTTTTTTTTTTGCACCTAATTGTGTATAGCACTAACTTTGCCCATTGTTAAATCGGCAACGCAATCGCCACATATTATTTTTGAAAAAAAAAAATCTTGTGACCCACCCTGCTGTATATGCTCTTGCATGTACATTAAGGCATTCCTAAGCAGCAGATCGTGGCACCGCTTCTGACATATGGGGTCCCACATTAATTTCACCCGGATACTGAACATCACATTTTCGGAAGACATAAATAGCTGTTTTAGTTTAACCAGCTGGTCTGCTGAATCATTTTCACAATTAAAAGTATCCGAGTGAAATTTTATAAATCTGGTTATTAGTAAGAATCAATTCAGGTTATTATTTCTAAAATTATATGCCCGCTCTAGTCCAAAAAATAGTGCGGGTGCATTATTTTCACATTTTTCTTTTGGAAGAATAGCCACAGCCTTAAATAACTTTGAGGACTTACAAACCAATTTTTTAATGAAGGCACAGTTGTCTCCCTTTAACATCCATAAAACATATTTCTTTTAATTTTTGTATGGCTTCTTGCCAAAATCGTTGGTGTGGTGACCCTGATGTACAGGCTGCGCGTAAAGGTTTCCCTCTTGTTGTTTTACTGTTTAAGCTTGCACCATTGACTGAGTTGAATAGATCATTAAAAAATTAAACTGTTTCAGCAGTATTTTCAAGGGTGGAGCTAACACTTCTTCCTCAGCATATTTAGCTGAAACAAATTACACTTTTATTAAACTTGGTATAATATGGTAAGTAAATTAAAATAAGTTAAAGTTCAAGTTATAGAAAAATATAATTATCAGAAATATTAAAATTCAAGAAGATGAGATTAATGACTGGTATATATCAAAACAAAAATTGCTTGATTTTATTATATTAAACTGGTGCAAATATGACAAAATTGTTGAGGTCGCTAGCTATCCACATATTGCAATACAACTCATTAAAAGAACATAGTAATGAGTAGATTAAGTCAAATTAAAATTAAATAAATTTACATATATAGTCAAATAAAATAAACAATTATTTGACCTCATATAACCTGTCAGTAGGTAAGGTAATTCTGGAGAAAGAACATAAACATTGTCTTGAGTTACAGCGACCAACTATTCTTATTGTTTAAGTAATTGTTTGTAGAATAGTATGCCTTTGAACAAAGATAGGATTTTACTTTAGCTTTAAACGCATTAGTTTTGCAGGTTGCAGTCAGCCTAATTAAATTTGCAAATAGTACCTCATACTTAATAAAGTTGGCCAGCCTGTTTGAAGGCAATATAAAAAGCAAGCTGGTTACGAAAACTTTTGGTTTTACAAGATTAGCAGATATTTACGTAGGTTACGTACGAACTTTCGTGAACTTTTTTGGGTATTCCAGAAGTAATTTCATAGGCCGAAAACAATGATGGATAACCACCAAGTTTGAGCCGATACTTCTCACTGATGAACCTTTTTTCAGTGTTTATGGCACACACATAGTTTTCGAAGTTCTTGCGGGCTTAAGCTGCGCAAATAGTCACTATTATGGCACAGAAGCCACTTTTTTGAGTCTTAACTCACAAACTGGAAATGAATTAAAACACTAAAACGTCCTTTCGTTTAGTACCACAATGTTCGATACAACACACGGAGTCCTGTACCACTTCACTATTTTATAGCTGATACAACACTTGTTGTACATCTTGCAGTATCAATGCAAAATATTACAATTTAACTTTAATCACTGAGAGGATAAGACAGTATGGAAATTAATCAACGCAGACAGACTTCCAAAATCCAAGTCCAAAAAGCCATGGCGGGCGGCGTAAAAATTAAAGTCAATTAAATAAAAACATTTGTAAATTGTCTATGGTTTTGGCACCTGGCGTATAAAGGGTGAAGAAAGACGGAAGGGGGCGAAGAAATCTGTCATATTCGATTCTTCCAACCATAGAGTATACGGTTGAAATTTTTTGTTCTAAGTTTACGTGCCGTGGACTCTCGTCTCTCAGTAAATAATGTACCATCTATGGTAAAGATGGGCGAAAAATAACGTCACGACAAAAATAACGTTGTTAGGTGAACGCAGACCTAGCCGCACCGCAGTCTCTACAGTCCCCGCAGTCATCGCTTTTTGGTAATGCCAGATTTTTGAAAGCATTATCTATCCGAAGATTTAAAAAATCTGTATAAAATCTGTATTTGGTATTGGTATTTTGCTCTTTTGTGTAATTTTATCTGTAGGTGCTATAATAGGGAATAAGCAAGTAATTATTTATACGAGAATAAGTAATTTTATTATAAACCGTTGACAGAGATTCTCTGTCTACTTTATAACTCTGGCAACACTGCGCGCCGTGGATGCGAATGACGTCATCCGCGCTGCGTGCGGGTGACGTCATCAGCTGCGGCTAGGGGAGTTCGGTCGTTTTAGGGACTGCGGCGACTGCGGCGCGGGTAGGTGTGCGAGGTTGCATAGAACTTCATATAAAGAATTCGAATGCAAAGACTGCGGCGCGTGCGGTGCGGCTAGATCTGCGTTCACCATTAAGGAACAACGATCCAAAATAACAGTGGTGAAATAACACAGACACTACAATCACTACAGTGACACGAGACACTACAGTGACATGAGTAACGACCGTGACCGAGTCACGACATGGAACGAGTCACGACATGGAACGATATCTAACGAACGATGTAATACGCGCAATCGGGCATTTTCGGATAACCCAGGAGTGAATATAGTGAGATAGAGAATGATTCCGTATTTCTGGCTCGTTCCCTCGCGCCTTGAATACAAAAGTGCTCAAAATAATAAAATTAAATTCTTATGTTTATATTATAAAAATAAGATTTTTGTAGACTTGAGCATATCACTAGGAAAAAAATATTATAGCCCTTTTTATATAATTCTGAAATGTGAACTTGTGATACCTAATTAAATTATTTGTTATTTGAACCAATAGTAAGAACTTGTGTAAAACATGCTTTTAAAAATATATAAAATAAAATAAAATAAAAATATCTGGCTACGTTTCGAAAAAACATTTTGGAAAAAAAGTAAATATAAATGTTAAATAAATACGTATCATAGTTATTCAAAAGAATTTCCGATATTCCTAAGCCTGTAAAACTGTGACTGTCGTTCCTGTAACAAAAATCACAGTGAACGTTGTTGGGATCAAAAACCTACAGGAACGACAGTGACAGTGACAAAAAAGTAACGGTTTCGCCCACCGCTATATGGCGTCGACCAGCGTAGACCACAGATAACTTTAAAATTAAATAAGTCGAAAAAAAGGGCGGGAAACTGTGTATGAAGTGGACGCGGTTTTTTACCTTACCTATTTAATTTTTTTTAAATCTTATAAAAGGATTGGTTTTTTCTATTATAGTTGTGTATATTTCTACTCTTATTTGTTTATTTATTATTGTTAGTGTGTAATTTGCTGTATATACTTACTGGTAAGTCTTAAATATATATTTTTAAAATGGGCGACCCGCCTGATGACCCAGGGGGTGGAACTTCGCTTGTAGTGTCGCAAAATGGTCAGAGAAATAATAATTCAGTTCAAACACCAATAGAAGTGCTGATTAATGTCCTAGAGTCTTCCATGGATACGGATTGTTCGCTTACAGAAGCAAATAGCAAATTAAAGCGTATAACGCGCTGTTTGTACCGACTGTAACAAAAAGAAGCGACGTAATGGTTCCAAAAGACAAAATATTTCCGATTGTCAATGTTTATTAAATAAAGATGATGAAATTTTTACAACAAATAAACCTATTAACACAAAAAACACTCCAATGACTCCAACTCATGACAGTAATTCTGAGGTCAATCGTACATCTGTTGGTCGATTAAACTATCAGGCAACTGATGTTGCACCTTTTATAGTACATGTTCAAAGGGAAACCCAGATGGCCAACAGTGACACTACTCTTCACCCAGTAAATTTTGGTCGTTTTCTTAAGAGAAGGTGTATTCAAGGTATTGTCAATGGCAGTCTTAAGCGTATCGGTCGTAATCGCATAACATTATCTTTTATAAGTTACCTAGAAGCTAATACCTTTTTAAGCAATAAATATCTAGAGGATGAACGATACAAGGCTTTCATACCCACATTCAGTGTCACACGAATGGGGGTGGTAAGAGGAGTACCATTGGACTGGACAGATGAAGAGATAATGTCAAATATCAATTTACCTTTAGGTTGTGGGCCAATATTAAAAGTTAGACGTATTAAACGCAAAAGTAATAATAATAGTACAAGAGAATATGTTAATACTGGAACTATTGTAATTACTTTTGATGGTCAGGTACTGCCAACTCGTGTATATATGTGTTATACTGCTCTGCCTGTGGATCTATACATTTATCCTACTGTGCAATGCTATAATTGCTGTAGGTTTGGGCATGTTAAGAATCAATGTCGTTCTACACCTAGGTGTTATAAATGTGGTCAAGATCACTCAGGTGAAAGCTGTGATGTTGATGAAGAGAACAATTGGTGCTGTCTTTGTAAGGGTCAGCATCAAGCCATTAACAAGAAATGTCTTGAATACAATAGACAAAAAGCAATTAAAGAATCCATGAGTAAAAATTGTATATCATATATGGAAGCTGTTAAACTACATCCCCCTATTACTAAAATGTCATATGCAGATACTCTACTTAAAACCCCACCTCGCTCTCTCAACATTACAACATCAAGTCATGCACCTGCTAGTCCTACCTCATCTAATAATTTAACCCATTCTTATAAAAAAACCGTAACTGTATTCAAGAAACCTTGGATGATCCCTAGTACTTCTAAAGGTTATGACCGCAAAACTCATGCGGAAATTATAAAAGAACCTTCTTTAGCTACATCTAAACCTATCATAAATAATAATAACAATAACATAAGTATATCTGACATTATAATTGCATTAACACAGTTGTTATCACAATCAAACATGGTATCACCGTCCAACGTTGCAGCAGTCATAAATGCTTTATGTCAATTAACTAATTCAAATCAAAATGGATCACAGAGCCACAGTGATTCAGTGGAATTGTCGCAGCCTTAAAAATAAGAAATATGAATTAACTAATTTAATTAACAAATACAACCCTTTTATTGTTTCTCTTCAAGAGACTTGGTTAAAACAGGAATATAACTTAAGAATTCCTGGTTTTAATTGTTTGAGGTCTGACAGGCCTGATGGATATGGTGGAGTGGCCTTATTGATTAATGATTCTTATTCTATTAGTCCTCTCTCTCTCCCTCCACTTGATAGTAATATTTCAGCAATTGCTGTAGTTGTAAATAATATTTGTTATATATCTATTTATTTCTCCCGACCCAATGATGCTATTTTTGATGATCTAAATTTGTTGTTTAATTTTCTACCAAAACCATTCTTATGTATGGGAGATTTCAATTCTCACCATACTGCTTGGGGATGCTCTTCTTCAAATTTTTATGGTGAACATTTATTGGAGTTACTTGACTCTCACAACTTATGTATATTGAACAATGGTTCACCTACACGTCTCAATGGTTCTAGAGAAGTTTTAAGTGCCCCTGATTTATCTATATGTACATCTGATCTTGCTATAGACTTATCCTGGTTTACCACTGATTCAACTTGTGGCAGTGACCATTATCCTCTGCTAATAGTCTTTCCATTTCCAAAACCTGTTAAGGAATCAAAGCAACCACGCATGAAATATAAATTAATTAATGCTGATTGGGATGCTTACAAAAGAAATGTAGAAGAGAAAGTAGGAAACTTGCCAGACATATCTAATACAAATACTGCAATGAGTTCAGATATTCTAGCTAAAATTCTAGTTGAAGCTGCAAGTGAGACTTTTCCTTTAAAGTGTTGTGGCTCTAATAAGCTCCCATCTCCTCCATGGTGGGATGATGAATGTACTAGAGCAATAAAAGAGCGGAAAAATGCAGAAAAACAGTACAACAAATTAATGTCTGAGGAGAATTTTACTAAATTTATATTAGTATCCAATGCCACCAAAAATCTTCTCAAAAAAAAGAAATTTTAATGGATGGCGTAAATTTTGTGCCTCGTTATCTCCCAATGTTAATTCTTCCATTGTTTGGCAAAATATCTTCAGATCTGCATTCAATACCCCTCAAAAAGGTAATATTCCTCTTATACTTGCAGAACAAATTATGGACCGCTTAGCTCCTCCTTCTGTTCCTGAATACCATATCTTCTCTTCACTTCCAATTATATCACCAGATAACAGTAAGACTACAATTAATGAAATAGATCTTAATTCTCCCTTTACTATCAACGAATTAAGGGGTGTTCTCTCAGTTGTTAAAGATTCGGCGCCAGGTGAAGATGGCATTCCATATTCTTTTATCTCTAATCTAGACAATGCTGGTTTGCTTTATTATCTCTCTTTGATTAATGCTGTAATGATTACAGGCACAGTTCCTCAATCTTGGAGAACACAGTCGTTAGTCTTTATACAGAAACCAAATAAACAGGCTTCAGATCCATCGTCGTATCGACCTATAGCTTTAACTTCAGTTTTAGCAAAAATAGCGGAACATTTGGTGAAAAACCGGCTCGAATGGTTTCTCGAACATAAAAATTTGTTGTCAAATAAGCAATTTGGGTTTAGGAAAGGTAAAAGTACGTTTGACAGTTTATCAACCCTTACCACAGATATCAGATTAGCTTTTTCTAGAAATGACTCACTTATTGCTGGTTTTTTAGACATAAGCGCTGCATATGATAACGTGAACATTAATATATTGATAAATAAATTAAAGCAATTGAAAGTTCCTATTCTACTCGTCAATTTTATTTATAACATGTTGGTAGAGAGATTTTTACATTATCACTATGATGCTGCACATAACCACAACAGCACCATTAAGAGAACAGTCTGGAAAGGTTTGCCTCAAGGCTCTGTTCTGAGTCCGATTTTGTATAATGTTTATTGCAATGATTTAGATTATACTCTTAGTAAAAAATGTAATATTCTCCAGTATGCCGATGATTTACTTTTATATGCTGCTGGACCCTCTATTGAGGAGATAAGTAAATCTTTATCCGAAGCACTAACAGATTTAAAGAAATGGCTTGACAATAATGGGCTTCAGTTATCTCCATCTAAAAGTAACGTTGTTCTCTTTACGAGAAAAAGGATACCCCCTGTAGTAAATGTTACATATCATGATACATCACTTCCATTGAGAAATCAAGCAAAATTTTTAGGATTAATATTAGACTCAAAGCTTTCAGGTATTCCTCACTGTCAACATATCATATCAAAATGTGAACGCAATCTTAATGTCTTAAGATGTCTTTCTGGTGTGTGGTGGGGTGCACACCCCGTCACTATGAGACTTCTTTATAATGCCCTTATTAGAAGTGTTCTGGATTATGGAACTTTTCTTTTTCACCCTGGTAGTGTTGCTGCTTTTAAAAAACTAGATAATATACAATCAAAGGCCTTAAGATTAGTCATAGGTGCAAGAAAATCTAGTCCAATCAACTGCTTACAGGTGGAATGCAGTGACCCACCCCTATCGTTAAGAAGACAGTATCCAAGCGATAGATTCTTTTTCCGCTCTCTTCAACTGAAAAAAACACACAATTTGTTACTTTCTAAAGTAGACCAGCTTGACTTAGAAACTAATACCTCTAAATTTTGGAATCATAAAGATATTCCTTGCCTAGTAAAAAGCCACCGTATTATTAAAAACATCAAAGCATTTACTCACCAAAGTTCCCGGCTTCCTCTTTATGAATATAGTTATAGTTCTCTTCATGTCAATTTAAAAGTAGAATTCAATTTAGGTATACAGAAAAATAAAAAGAATCAAAACTCGGAATTTAATTTTATTCTTGATAGTAAATGGGCAGATTGGCATCACATATATACAGACGCTTCCAAGCACTCTACTTATGATTGTGTAGGTGTAGGGGTATACCATCAGCAATATAAAGTAGTACAAAAAATTAAATTACCTCCTGAAGCCACCGTCTATACGGGAGAATGCTATGGCCTTTTTAAGGCGATAGATTACATTATTCTCGCAAAACTTAAAAAGACAGTAATTTTTTGTGATTCCATAAGTTCAATACAGGCATTATCTCGGTTTCCCTTTAAATGTCACAAACAATCACCAATAATATTTAATATAAGAGAGCTTTTATTTCAATGCTCTAGAAAAGGGTATGACGTGACCATTGCTTGGATTCCCAGTCATGTGGGTATTTATGGTAATGAAAAGGCAGACGAACTTGCAAAATCCGCTGCTGTCGATGGTGATGTCTATCCTTATATAAATTACTGTCATGACCTGGTAACATTGCCTAGACCACACCTTTATGATGCATGGAATAAAAAGTGGGTTAATGAATCAAAAGGAAAACACTATCGAATGATCCAAGACAGCATCCTCCCCAAGCCATGGTTCAGCAAACTAAATTTGACTAAAAGAAGTACAGTCGTAATATGTCGTCTTCGACTTGGCCATGCTAATTCCCCCGAGCAACTATTTAAATTTAATTTGATTTCTGATCCTTTGTGTCCTTGTGGAGAGTATGGAGATTTAAACCATATTTTTTTCTCCTGCCCTCTCCACGAGCGTTCTGAATTCATGTCACAACTTTTATCAATCCCCATCCCTTTACCTACCTCTTTAATTTGTTTATTATATGATTTTAATTACAAAATTTACAATATATTAGCTGATTATATAGAAAAGAATGATATTAAACTGTAATTGATATTTTTGCATTTACATAACATTAAGTATATTATTTATTTATAAAAACAATCCTTTTCTATCCTTTTTCCAAATTTCCTTTCCATTTATTTTTTAAATCTTCGTTTCCCAAACTTTGATTTTGGCTGAATGCTAATGCTAAGCCATTAAAAAAAAAAAAAAAAAAATTAAATAAGTCAGACATGCCGCATGCGTCAGTTATTTTATTACTTATTAAGCCGGCTCTACACGTTGGCCAACACAGTGGCGAATGTAGTGGCCAGTGCCTATTCGCCAACGTGTAGAGGGGGTGTTTGTGCATCTTGGGTTGTATTGGAATGATGGCCGACGAGTTGGCGCGAGATCCGTGTGGTGTCGGTTTTTTGCAAAAGATCAAAGGGTTGTTGGCCGAGTATTGGCTACCGCGTCCACACGTTGGCCGCGCGTTTAGTATGCTACGAGCTCCCAGAACGATCGCACGCACCTGATTAAACATTTTAACCGACTTCAAAAAAAAGAAGGAGGTTCTCAGTTCGTCTTGAACTTTTTTTTTATGTATGTTACCTCATAACTCGAAGTCAGCTAGACCGATTTAGAAAATTCTCTTTTCATTTGAAATGGTATACTTTCTAGTTGGTCCCATTGTTATGAAATCAGGATCTGATGATGGGATCCTGGAGTAATCGAGGGAACTCTTCAAATATTATAGGCACACCTATAGCGTTTTGGGTATTTCTTATATTATCTTGTGCAGTTGCTCTCGAAAAGCACCATTTGGGGAAGTGGAACTGATGAATGATGATGAATGATGAAGACCACAGATGACCACAGAAACTACTCAATAATAAGTATTTCGTTGATTGCGATTCGATTACTTGAATATGGATGTTAAGCACTATATGTTCGTCACAATGCATATGGTGATGTAGAGCTGATGGTCAAGTACCAGGAGAACTCCTCAAAAATTAACTAAGCTCTGCATCGGGAAAAGCAATATTTTGTAAAAGGTGATAAGTAGTTGACATTTTGGCTTTTGTAACTAGATAAATTACAAACCGACCCACTAAAAAGCGTGAATAAAACTTTTTAACAAAAAATAAAACCGACTTCCATATTTAAAATACTACAAAGGCAAAAATAACTATAATTTCGGAAGGCGGTGTCAAAAAAAGAAAATACAAAACGAATAACACCGACTACCGAAATTAAAGTTATTTTTGGCGTTGTAGTGTTTTGATATGGAAGTTGGTTTTATTTTTTGTTAAAAAGTTTTTATAGTCAAGCGTCGGTAACAACTAGTGTAAACAAAATGTCAGTAATGACTAATAACGAAGAAACTTTTCGGTTTATAGAGCTCTACCAAGCCGTAAATTGTTTGTGGAACCCAAGAAGCAGCAGTTAGCGCCTCAATATCCATTTTAATAAATACGTCCGCACATTGGCCTGAACCGTAGCAAACTGAACGACCTTCCAACGTGTGGACGCTATCACGAACTCTTGGCCAATATGCTGGCCACTACATTCGCCACTGTGTTGGCCAACGTGTAGAGCCGGCTTTAGGCGCAGGCTACCATCATAGATGATACATATAAATAGTGATGTGTCAACTCGAGTTACTAACGCGAGTTGGGCTTAACTCGAGTCAACTTGAGTTGAATTCTCTTTAACTCGATTTAGTCGATTTGAATTTGTTAATTGAGTATTTTTCCATGATCCAGGATCCCTTGTAAATGAAGCTTTTCTTTTACATGTATATACTTTCAATAATTTATTTATTTAATAAATCCAATAATTACAACATCATTTTATTATTGGGTGCACCAATCCTTTTATTTTCTTTAAGAACACTTATAAAACAAAACCGGAACATTAAAATTTACTTCTATAAAAAACCTCCACCTTTCTAAAACACAATACGATTCCAAACTACTCGATCACACACATTTTTCTATTGAATAAACTTTGACATCCAACTTACTCATCTATCATTTTTAAACTGCCAGCTAAGAATTCTCCCGCCCTAGCGCGTCAGCCGAATGACAGACACTGAGATGGCGCGAAGTTTGCCGATCATTTATGACTATATTCATTCATTTAATTCGCTACAAATGTTAGTTATGTTAATGTCACAACCACAGAGTACTTTCATATAGAAAGTCACAACAACACAACATTACATTTGAGGTTATTTTGGAGTGCTGGTTGTTATTGTTGTTAGTTTTTCGAATTATTAGGTACTGTATAGAAAAAATGCCGCGACCTAAAAGGTAATCTGTTGTTTGGGATGTATTTGAATCGCCAGTGAATGGACATGCTAAGTGCAAACAGTGTTCAGATTCATACAAATATAGTTTTTTTTTGTTAATTAATAGAAATACTTACTTTATTTATGTTACGAAAATTTAATCCTAAATACATAAAACATAAATAAAAGATAAATAAATACATTAATTTTTTATTTAAATTCTACCTACATTAATTATAATGGTCCTTGTGGAGGATGGGAGCCACTAGATCTAGAATTACCTACTCAATAAAATAATAAAATACGAACTTTTCATAATGCTTTAGTCTTTACTAATGTCTTTACATAACTCTCTTTTCTTTTCTCTTCTTTGTTTAAAATTGACAAAAAGGTATAAAAAGATTATTAAAATAAAAAAACATAAACTGCCAATTCCAAAATATTATAAAAAGGTTGGTCGGTCCACAACAGTCCTCGTACATATTTATGCTGAATCTGTTAAATTTTTCTAAATATTGTTACGAAAACAAATCATTTACTCAGTTTCATTTCACCCAGTTAACTCGAGATACTTAACTTGAGTTGAAATCGAGTTACGTGAATTTCAACTCGAGTTAACTCGCGTTGTGTTTATTCCGAGTTGGCACATCACTACATATAAATACTGAGACAGGCTACTGCAACTTCAAGGGGAGAAAAATTATATGGACAGGACTTTGAGGGGTAAATAATGGTAGATTTTGACGTCTCACCTGTTCATTGCACTTTCTCTTTCTTTCATGACAGTCAGCCACTTTTTAATCTATGGTCGGCCAAATATGTTTACTTGTTGTGTGTCTTCTTGTATTTTGTAAGTTTGTGCTTATAATTTTCTGGCAGTAATTAAATTGATTTACGGTTTATTTTTTATCTTAATTTGTAAAAAGTGATCGGTTCTTGTTAAGTAAACATAATTGTACCTTAATGCCACCTAATAGCCGACTTATAATCCACAAGGACTCTCTCTACTCTTCTAAACTCCTCTCGAGGACCGCCATTATTTACGTCAACTATTAGTTTAGCCCCGCTGGCACACAAATTTGTTGCCAGCGGGGCTCAACTAATACAGGTTTACTGACACGTTTTTGTGCCAGTTGGGCTCTAAGGGTTAAATTTAAAAAAGTCAAAAGCAAGCTCGATTTTCAACTGTATCGATATCGATAAAGAAGCTACTGTCATCGGCCAGCACTATTTAGTCTGATAGGTTGGTAGTTGTGTTGTATGACGTCTTGTTTCCCATGTCAGGTACAAGTTCCTTGCCCATGTCCTAGTATTTTCGTTCAGTTGGTGTTGAAGTGACATGTAAACTATTTTTATTTTTTAGTACTAAGCAAAGAGTAAAGTAATAATTACTAAGTCCCGATTCTTAAAACATAGTGTATTACATTCATAGACTACAGGCCCGTGTCCAAAATGGATGGGTCATATGAACCACCAGGTGACGTATATAGGACGATATAAGAGCATAAAATAATAAGATTCAGCACTATGCAATTCCGGTAGTTCTACCGCACCGCAAAATTTGTGAAGTATGGAGTGTCATAGAAGTTGATAGTTTGGTACCTGGTTAGGTACAGTGTACGATGTAAATAAAACGTAATCGAACACACATTATATTATTTATATATTAATTACTCAATACCTATCGATACAAGAAAGGAAGGAATGACAAGTCTGTTAGGAAAAAACTCCATGACAACGGTAGTTTCTACCAAAGAGATTATGCTCTGTGATACAAACTCCAACATGCTCCTCCTCATCACTAGCATGATCGCTATATTAAACCAAGTGAGGACCTCAACCCATTAAGTCTTGGTCCAGGTAAACTCTTAGTTAACATATCTGCCTCCATGTGGGCACTTGGCCGGTATTCTACTTCAACTTCTTTTAACTGTCGGATGAAATGTAGTTTCGTATCAATATGCTTTGTCTTTGAGCCAATCATAGGATTTTTCGTCAATTGTATGGCAGCCTGATTATCATTATATATTTTGACGATGGGTTGCCTCCATTCTGATATGTCATTTATTAAACGTCTTAGGTGGATTACTTCCTTAGCAGCTTCAGCCACACACGTGTACTCGGCCTCGGCCGTTGATAAGGCTACACTCTTTTGTTTTTTGCTTTCCCAGCTAATGGGAGCACCGGCGAGTTTAAAACAGTAGCCACTGTACGATCTTCGATCTATCGCACAAGATGCAAAATCTGCATCAGCTTGACCATACAACTCCATTTCGGTTTTCTTATAGCACGGGCCCATGCCTTTGGTCCCTTTTAAATAACGTAGTACACGCTTTGCGCTCTTAAAATGTTCGTCTCCAAAACAACTGTTGAATTGTGACAAATAGCTCACACTGAACATTATATCAGGCCTGGTAGCCACTGCTAAATACATCAGTGTGCCAATTAATTGTTGATATGGTAATTTTTCATCACACTTTTCATTTTTCTGTAATTTTAGATTAAGTTCCATTGGTGTAACTGTTGGCTTGCAGTCTTCCATGTTAAATTTCTTCAACACTTTTTCTATATATCGTTCTTAATATAATTTTATTTCATCTCCTCCTTGCCTTTTAATCTGAATTCCTAGAAGTTGTTCAGGCTCTCCTAGATCCTTCATTTCAAATTTTTCATTTAGTATCTTTTTTATTTCTTTTAATTTTGAGTTACAGGAGTAAGCTATCAACAAATCATCTACGTATATTGCTATAATCATTTTTGCTCCTCCTTTCTTTAACATATATACGCAAGGATCAGCTTCTGATGGGACAAACCCCATTTTTTCCAGTTCACTACTCAGTTTTAGGTACCACTGCCGACCTGACTGCTTTAAGCCGTAGAGTGCTTTTTCGAGATTGCATACTTTCTCTCCTTTTATGTTTTTCAAGTCCTCTAACATTTTCTTAGCTTTATGGAACAGTGTTAAATCATCGTTACCACTTTCTTCCACCATTATTTCTGCCACATATTCTTCCAAGTAATCTGGCATCTTCATTGCTATTTTCTTATCTAGCACGCCATTTAGGTAAGCTGTTGTGACATCCATTTGGTTAAGTTTCAAATCCTCTTCCACAGATATAGCGATGACACTCCTAATTGAACTTAACTTTGCAACAGGAGAATAAGTCTCATCATAGTCAACTCCAGGTCTTTGCCTAAATCCTCTTGCAACTAGTCTCGCTTTCTTTATCTCCGTGTTTTTCGGACCTGTTTTCTTTTTTAAAATCATTTTGAAATCTACAATATTCATTTCTATTTCTCGTTTTGCGATATTCCACGTACCGTTCTTTACGTGTGCTCTAATTTCTGCTTTTATGGCATCATGCCAGTACCTTTCATCTCCCTGTTCTTCTTCTTCTTCGCATAGATAAATTTTATTAGTAATCATTTCCTCGTCGTTTCTGCCTGTCATCTCATAATCCTGAGCCCATACCGGCAATTGTCTTTTTCTTTGAGATTTTCTTCTGTTATTGGCATGATCATGAACGTTTTCGCATTCGGTTGCTTCATATTCTTCATGATGTTCGACTACTGATTCATCAACACTTTCATTTAGTTCGTCAAGTGCATCATTGAACGTGTCTCCGAAAACATCGTGTGGCGTAGTATCGAGCTGTGTCAATGATGGGGTTTCATACTGCGTCGAAGAACTAGGTACATCAGATTTTGGTGATTTGTGTTTCATTTTGACGTCGATTTTTATATTCTCGGTTGTTTCTTCTTTTTTGTTGCCTTTTAGGTTTTACTGTCTGATCAGTATTTCCTTTATTTATATCTCTTCTATTCTCCCTTGTTTCTTCAAAATTTGCACAGTCCTTTCCGTAAAACATGGTATTTATAAATTTTACGTCTCTGCTTATTATGAATTCTTTTGAATCAGGAACGAAGATTCTGTACCCTCTGGCACATTTTGCATATCCGACAAATACGCCTTCGGTAGCTCGAGGAGCAAATTTCCATCCTCTTTTAGGTCCTTTCCTTAGGACGAACGCTTTCTGACCGAATATATGTAGATGTCTTGCAGATGGTTCACGACCAATCCATTTTTGAAAAGGCGTCTGTCCATTCAGGGCTTTAGTTGGGCATCTATTCGTTACATAGTTTGCTGTATGAATGGCATTTGCCCACAGCTCCTCTGGAACGCTTGATTCAAGCATTAGGCATCTCGCCTTCTCGATCAATGTCCGATTTTTACGCTCTGCAAGTCCATTACTTTGAGGTGTGTAGGGTGACGTTAATCTGCGTTGTATCCCATGTTGCATTAAATAATTATTAAAATTTCTGTTTACGTACTCGGTACCATTGTCCGATTGTAGGGATTTTATTTTATGCTTTAATGCTTTTTCGACCATATTTTTGTATTGTGAATATCTGGAATACCTCGCTTTTATTTTTCATGAAATATGCGCAGCAATATCTAGTAAAATCATCAATAAAAGTCACGAAGTATCTTGATCCAGCATGTGTTTCAACTTGCATAGGTCCACACACGTCGGTATGTATAATTTCCAGTGGCTCTCTTGTCTTTATACCGTCTGAAGTATTAAATGGTATACTCGTCATCTTTCCTTTTAGACATGTTTCGCAGTCCCCCAACTTTTCCTTTTCTCTTATTTCTAATCCTTTTATTAGTTCTTTCTTGGATGCCGCTTTCAGGTCAGATTCATTTAAATGTCCGAGTTTTTTATGCCACTTCATAATATTTGTATCTTCTTCTACTGCGTTGGCCTTTTCTACTTCGTCAAATTTCATGTAGTACAAATCATTCTCTCTATTTGCCTTGAGAATAATCTTGCCGCCACTGTTCTTTATTAATGCTTGATCTTTCTGGAATACTACAGTATATCCATTATCAGTGATTTTTCCTACTGAAATCAAGTTCATTGACAATCCAGGTACATATAGAGCATTATTTATATCGTAGTGTCCATCCTTTACTCTAACCGTAATTTTTCCTTTGCCTTTTACTTGAGTGACATACTGATCTGAAGCTAGTTTCAATGTTCCAGACTCACTATTTATGGTGTCAAATTTTTCCCCATCTCCGCACATGTGAGATGTACATCCACTGTCGAGGCACCAAATATTTTTCTTAAAATGCTTCGCAGTTGTTAGGCAAATTGGTTGCACACTAAAACTTCCATGATTTGAATTATTTTCACTATATCCTGCTCTCGCTTGACATTCAGAAGCCTTATGTCCCTTTCTTTTGCATTTGTTGCATCTGAACTTGAAAGTTCCGCATTTATTGTTACTTCCTTGTCTTTTATTTCTGCTATAAAAAGCATCTTCAGTATTATCTCTATTGTTGCTGTTCTTTCTGGCTTCACTTTCTTCGATAATTTAAATTTTTAAATTATCTGGACTTGGCAAACTGTCTCTAGTTTCGATGGCAATCCTAAAATTTTCGAAACTTTGTGGCAGGCTATACAACATCATAATGGTTAACAGTTCTGGATGGATTTCCACTCCCATTGTTGCTAGTTTATCAACCACATCCATAAAATTGCTTAAGTGATCCTGCGCATCGTCTTTTTCAGCCATTTTCTTCAGAACGAGCTGTTTAAGCAAAGTTGCTTTTCGCGCAGGTCCCGAACTTTGATGAATAGACTTTAGCTTGTCCCAAACCTCTTTAAATGTTTTACAGCCAGTTACCTGCTTAAGCTGAGGTGGAGATATCAATAGCATGATCTCAGCACGAGCCATCGTGTCCCTTTTCAGGAACTTATCTGTCTCTTCTGCAGTCGCGTTCACGGATAACTTTGTGGCTCCGCTCACGCATTCCCATAGCTCATTTTTTATTAGGATGGCCTCAGCCTGTACGCACCAGGTATCATAGTTAGTTTTAGTAAGTGGTTCTATACGATACGATGACGACATCGTTCGTCGAACTATCCACGCTCTGCTACCAATTGATAGTTTGGTACCTGGTTAGGTACAGTGTACGATGTAAATAAAACGTAATCGAACACACATTATATTATTTATATATTAATTACTCAATACCTATCGATACAAGAAAGGAAGGAATGACAAGTCTGTTAGGAAAAAACTCCATGACAACGGTAGTTTCTACCAAAGAGATTATGCTCTGTGATACAAACTCCAACAGAAGTGCGCGCACTGCGGTCAGTCTACCGGTGCGGTAGAACTACCGCAATTGCGGCCACCGCAAGGCAGTGCGCGCACGGCCTAAGCTGTCCAACTGAGTGCTGGTTAGAATTCAAAAGTGCAGGTAGAGTAAGTACATTATATCATTATAAAAAAAATCTCATGAATAAAAATTAAATTTTCATATAATATACCCATTGTAAATTCAGTTTATTGTAGTTCCAACCTTTACCTATCAAATCAAACTAAATCTAGGTGCACACGTAACGTATAGATGATTTCTACAAATTACGAACGATGCGACGCCGCGCGCCGCGACTTCATACCCTGTGGTCATACCATACGAATGCGCAATATGTCTCGATCAAGGATCTTCTACAAGTTCCTTGGTCTCGATCTCTGACTAAGGAAAAAAAAAGGACATGGCATAAACATTCTATACGAACAGTAGTTTTAGGAATATGATGCATTTCGACGGCATAGTTACTGATATATCGGCATCTCTTTTTAACTTGTGAGCATAATCATATGTAAAAAAGGACAACATTAGTTTTATCATTACCAAAAATGGCAACATAACTTTGGTGATGTCACAAAATACCTAACTGCGGCCGGCCGCCATGTTTTGTCACAGCCAACAACAAGTACATCAGTTGTCATCGCGACTTGCTTGTTTCAGTGTTTTTAAGAAAATTTGGTGATAATAGGCGAAAATTGTGCTTGTTTATAGTGTAAGAACTTGCATAATACTGCATTTATCATAGGTAGGTGCAGTGTGTTAGGCTGCCGCATGAAAAGCAACAAAAACATCCCAATAAAACGTTGCACAGGTAAGTAACCGAATTCATTCAAAATATCTTGTTTTTTTCTATTATTTTGAAAGATTTTGCTATTTTTGGGAAAGTTTATAAAGATACACTTGCTTTTCTGTAATTATTTACTGTTTTACTGTTGATATAATGTGATTTTTAAGCAAATCATTTGTTAGTAAACAGAGAGTTAGAGTCACGGTTCGGAATTTTCAATTTATCGATAAAACATATCGACAGGTGAATATTATTTAACTCGATTTCTTTTTATGATTTTAGATTGCCAACATGTAAAGAAAGAAAAGAACAGTGGCTGTATATACTTGGGATTGAAAATTGAATACTACAACCAAGCATATTTTTATTTGTTCCCTGCATTTTGAAGATAAATGTTTTAACCGAACTTTAAATATAACAAGACTGCGCGATGATGCTTTGCCTTCAAGTGAATTATTGGTAAGTTTTGAAAATAGACAAGTTTATTGTGTTTACCTACTTACTGACAAGTAACCAATCCAAACCAGTTGATGGAGAGAGAGGAGGGACGAGAAGCATGTCAGCAACAGCAGTTATATATTGCTGAAATACTGGTATAAAGTTTCAGGTTTAAATATACATCACTCAGAATAAATAGATAACCTTTTTTCTGAAAATTATAAAACATCCTTAAAATTCTCGTACAGACTGAATCAAAACCTAATATAAGTTATATGATTTTAATTATCCACCTCCTCACACAGATTAAGACACATATACCTGCACTATTTTTACTCCTGATATAGTCATAGCAAAAGGAGATGGATAATGATTATTTTTTGAAAATGATACATACATATATCAGGTTATAAAATGTTGTGTCTATGTTAAAATGCAAGCTAAACAAATGTGAGCGTGAGTTAGTGATTAAATTCGCAATGTAAATATTATTAACCATTTATGGTTATTCTTTGTATAGTTACCAGCACAATTTGACGAGTGTGAGGAACAACGATCTGTTCCTCGCAGGGTGTTGGAAGAGAAACCTGTTTGCAGCACTTCTAACAATGCAGATGTAAGTGTAATATTTCATAATAATTATGTTCCTTATGGTAATTACCATGCAATCTTGACTTTTAAATACAAACTCACTCAATATAAAAAATTGTTGTTATTTCTTTACAGTTACCAGCCCAATTTAATGAATGTGAGGCACAACATTTTTTTTCTCACAAAGCACTGGAAGAGGAGCCTGTCTGCAGCACTTCTAGCTATGCAGATGTAAGTGTTCTATTTTATAATATGTTACTGTATGTACTGTGGGCAGCGTAACTGGTAATTTCAAATTAATTTACGGCAAAAACTTGAACGAAGTTGCAGAAAACTAGAAGTTAATGCGTTTTTTTTGTTTCAGGATAAAGCGCTTGAAATTATTCAAAAATTAAAATCAAAATGTGAATATCGGAAGAAAAAAATGAAAACATTAAATGAAAAAGTGAGAAGACAGAGTAAGAAAATCCAGACTATAATCTACATCTGTGCCAAATTTCATGAAAATCCGTTCAGCCGTGAT
This sequence comes from Tholera decimalis, assembly GCA_943138885.2. Lineage (NCBI taxonomy): Eukaryota > Metazoa > Arthropoda > Insecta > Lepidoptera > Noctuidae > Tholera > Tholera decimalis. Next base: position 10,097,487 of record OW964571.2, read on the forward strand.
TGGGTAACAAACATCCATCCATACAAACAAACTTTCGCACTTATTATAATAAGTAAGGATTGTGTGGTTTGTATTTTTTTTTGTTTTTTGTTTGTTCAACATGCTCATGTTTTATTAATGTGTATATTTGTATAAAATTTGCGCAACGTGTTCTTATTTGATTATTGTGTATACATATTTGTATTTTAGAACTTAAGTATGACTGGGATAAACGGCTTTTATAGTTTTCAATAAATCTGTGTAGAATGATAATTTTTGTTTTATTATGAATGATCGAGCCATGTAGTAGTACTCAAATAAAAAAAAAAATTAAGTTATATTATTAGTTAATAAAAATAAGTATAGTCTGACAAACGAGGAAAACAAACCGTATTTTGTATTTATTTATTCTTTTCATTGGTAATTATAGACCTTAGGTACAGGTACTGCAGTCGTGGTATGCTAATCAGTAATAGTGATACTCTAATAAGGCTCCTACACATATGCCCCGGCACAAGTCGCAGAAACTAGAAGTCCGCACGAAACTCAATCTTAATTCCAAGCGCTAAGTAACCCTGAGCCGCGCGCGGCATCCTCCCCAGCCGGCGGCACTGTGTGTAGGAGGTTTTTTACTCGCACCCACTATGTTGAGCGTGGTCGCCACAGTTGTTCTGGCCGCAATTTCGGTCGCATACTACGCTCACAGGAAAAAGCGAGCAATGAACACAGCGATCACAAGGCTACAGTTTTTTATTCGTGATCGCCGCGGTGGCAACTGGGAATAAATGGGATAGACATACCACACCATAGTAAAATTTGTTTTATTATGAACATACCTGTACAAGTACAGAATACAGATAGTTAATTTAATTGCAGTAGCATCTATTCAGTATCCACGTGCCCTGCCTGCCATGTAAAATGACACTCTTCGAGCGTGTGCGTTTTTATAGCTCACATTACCTCGTAAATAAAACTGAAGAAAGCTAAAAAAAAACGTGTGCATCTGGATTGGGGGCCTATTTTTTTAATCCTTGCGAAACGAAATGAGACTTATAGGGAAATTAGTTAAAAATAGTAAAAACTTAAAGCAAAGGGCCATGAATTTCTTAAACGTTAAACTCATTTTCGACAATTTTGAATTCTGTAAGCACCGTGCAATTCAACTATCTAGTGTTGAGTAGGACTTACAAGAGGCAGTACATTTGTCCCGTACATGACGTCAAAATGTAAGAGCGGCTCGGCACTATAAAATGTACTACTTCAAATTTTATGTCGCGGTCGCGGTGCACGCTCGTCACTCATCGTAAGGGTGAGAGAGACAAAAAGCGCGGCACATGTTGCATTAGTACGACATTTTTCAATGAACCGAGGGCCGAAACAAGACGTGACTCGAGAAGTAATGATATATTTTATTCACTCTAATGCTAAATAAATGTACTAAGATGAGGCGTGAATTGAAACGTGTAGGTACGATTTAAATTTAAAATTTTGAATCTGCATTCGAAATTTTAATGCAACATTTTTGATAAATCATTGTTTTTAATTGTTTGTCATTGCGAGATACGTTAAGAAGTATTCTATCTAAGTGACAATAACATCAAATATCATATTCGTACTGGTTACATCAAATGTATCGCCGAGCTTCAGTACGCCTCGCCTCATTTGAAGTGTCAAGTGGGACCAATGACGTATTATAACATTGTACCGGCTCAGTACAAAAAAGAGACTACTCTTACAAACTCTTTTTCAAGTCGTGTCCCACCCAACACAACTCGTTACTTCAAATGTATTGCCGAGCTTCAATACGCCTCGCCTCATTTGAAGTGGGACATTGTACCGGCTCAGTACAAAAAAGAGGCTACTCTTACAAACTCTTTTTCAAGTCGTGTCCTACCCAACACTACAACTATCGATGTTATAATGCGCGCAGCTCTACGGCAGGCCGCCATCTTTGTGCCAGACTCACAATAGGTATGCACGCTTTTTTCGTAGGTATTTCATGTCTATTCTTTTTTCCATAGTCTGAGGTCTCGATGCTTTGGTCTATGCTATATTTTGACGTATCAAAAGTAACGAGTAACGTAACGATACGATGGTAACGAGTACTAATAGTTATAGTAACGAATACATACGGGTACACTTTTTTTCGTTACTTTGACACCTCTAATTCGAGTCATTGAAGTGATTCAAAAGATTGGTTCAGTAACAATGTTTCAGATGCATCATTTGGATCTGCTGAAAAATTACTTGCTCTGGCTCATTTCGCGCGAGTGAGCGAGAAAGGGAGACTGACACCCATATTCATAGTCGAAACCTCATGATTTCCTCGACTCGACTCAACCGAACTTAGGTGGTTTGATATTCATAGTTGCAATTTTTCTCCTCACCTCAAAGAGTTTCCTCAGTCGAGGTAAGGTGAGAGGTGAGGAACCAACTGTCAAATTTAAGGTACGTCGGCATCTACCTTGAAGCTTCCTTGAGGAAGATAATAACGAACTTTCAACCAAAACACGCGTATTTTATCCGATTTCGATAATTTCTTTTGAAGAATTTATTGAATATGTGTACGATAACCCTTACGATTACATATCGCGACGCTATTAATTACGAGATGCCGATAATCCATTTGAGTTTTATGATGAAAATGAATTTAAAATTAGATTTCACTTCAATAAAGATGCTGTGATGAACTTCTTGCTGCCGCTATTATTTCAAAGTATTGGTGGTACTACTGGTAACAGACGTGGATTGCCAATTCCACCCATAATCCAAGTGTTAGCCGCTTTACGATTTTATGCAACAGGAAACTTTCAAGTAAGTTTTTCTTTTTCACACAAACAAAAACTTATCAGTTAAAATTAGTATTTATTACAGTACATACATACTTACTTAATTGGTATTATGTATTTTCAGATTATTTGCCTGACTGACTGATTACTGACTGAAACTATTTACTGACTGATTTTGTGCAAATCCCCATTTGCACAAAATCAGTCAATAGTTTCAAGAATTGTAGCCAAAATTTCTAAAAATAACATTAGCATTGAAAATAAGACGCTTTATTAAACCTGACGTTGCTGAGCGAGCTGATGTGAAGATCAAATTTCACCGTATTGCTGGATTTCCTGGAGCTATAGGATGCATTGATTGTACTCATATTCCAATTAAAAATCCCAACGGACAAAGGGTTTGTTTATTTATGTTATGCGTTCATGTTGACACTTCAAGTTGGAAACCACAGATAACGCGCACGCTAACTGCTCTCAAAGTAAACAAACTCGAAGATATTCCTCCAAAATGTGTGAGTCTCTCTCCTTAGACTAAGACATATCTCAGTCTGAGACACACTGAGTTACTTTAACTATTGACTCTCGTATCGTATGCACGAAGATCGACTTTATTTATAATCTCACTTATTACAATAAATATGTAGACATAAAACATTCAGTATCAACGCCTCAAAACATTTCTATGTCTCAATGGTAACGCAACGTAAGAATATTACGTTTCTATACATGACGTCGCGTCGCGGCAAAGGTAAGACAGTACTGCATAACGGAACAGCTTCTCAAGCTCAAGTTAAATCGTGTATGGAGTATGTACCCTCATCTTTGGTACGGATCTGCCAAATATCAACTGGACGCGCTTGGGTCTAACGAGAAACGGGTCAAGAGACTAATTGCCAACGATGCACGGATTCATTCAAAGCTCCAGAGACTTGAACATCAGCGACGTTTTGTAAGCCTATCGGTTACATTCCGTGGAGTGTGAGTTAGAATTGCGCAATCTAATTCCACCAAGCCCGTTCCATCATCGAACTACAAGACAAACGGTAATGCGCCATCGTTACATGGTTGTCATCCCACCCATACGCACAAAACGTTTTGGAAGTACTTTAATTGTGCGTACGGCTAAGGAGTGGAATTCCCCGCCGGTGTCTGAAGTTCCTGATGGCTATAATCTGGGGGTCTTTAAGTCAAGAGTGAATAGGTTACTTCTAGGTAAAATAATAATCTTAAAATCAATCTGGACAAAACAAATTACATGACATTTACAAATAAAAACCAAAAACCTAAAAATCTGCAATTAAGCACAAATAATAATAATAATAATTAATAGCACAAAGTTCTTAGGTATGTATATTGACCACGGACTGGATTGGAAAATCCAGGTTGATCAAGTTTGTAACAAATTAAACCAACAGTCCTATGCCCTTTATATGTTAAGAAAAGTTGTAAATGAAACTGCGTTACTAAGCGCTTACCATGCATATGTGGGTTCCACGATAAAATATGGTGTTTTGTTCTGGGGTAATTCCTCTAATAGAGAAAATGCTTTTAGAGCACAAAAAAAATGTGTGAAAAGTATGAGCGGACTTAAACAGACTGACTCATGCAAAGAAGTGTTTAAGAGACTTAAAATTTTAACTCTGCCTTCATTATACACACATCAAAAGTGTCTAGGGATCAAGCATTTTTATGCGGATTTCTTGAGATTGAGATGTGGCTTTGTAATAAATTTATGATTTTATAAATTTATATGGATCCTTTTTGGTGCATTTCATAATTTGAAACAGGAACTGTTAATCAAATTCGAGTAAAAGATGAAAATCAGCTGTCAATATTTTCCCTATAAAAACATACAACGCATTGAAGACATTATTAGTGCTACTGTTTCCCTACTACTGATTAAAACCAACGTTATTATGGAGCGGCGACGTCATTTAAGCAGGGAAGAAATGCTCAGAGCCGTGGGAATGATAGAAGCTGGTTCCCGGCAACGTACTGTGGCTTTAGCTCTGAATACAAGTCAGAGTGTTATCAGTCGACTTTGGACACGTTACCGAAGCACTGGTACCGTGGCTGAGCGCCATGTAGGACGGTATCGCTGCACCACACGGAGACAAGACCGATACATTCAAATCTTAACTCGAAGAGCTCCAACAATAACCGCCATGATGTTAGCCGTGAGGCTTCATCACTCTTCAGGGAACTTAATTAGCGACCAAACAGTCAGAAACCGCTTGCATGAAGTGAACCTTCATTCCCGAAGACCGCTACGGGTACCACCTATAGCAATGCACAATCGTAGGATTCGATATCAATGGGCTCTTGAACACAGAAATTGGGCAGAAGAACAATGGCGTTTCGTGTGCTTTTCTGATGAGTCTCGTTTTGGTATGAGACCGGATACAAGACGTATACGACACTGGAGAACCCCTGGACGCCAACAGCGATTAAAATCCTGCCAGGAAGTCCATCCTTATAGTGGTGGAACCATCATGGTATGGGTGGGTATTTGGATCGGCGGAAGAACTGAGTTGATTTGGATCAGAGGCAACCTCAACGCTTAAATTTATGCTGAGACGATTGTATCTGACGTCATCGTTCCTCTACAAGTGCAAATCGGTCCCTTATTTCAGTTAATGCATGATAATCCACGACCGCACACCGCAAGAGTTGTAAGACAGACTCTCGCCGCAGCTAACATCAATGTCCTGCTCTGGCCTGCTCAGTCGCCAGACTTGAACCCGATTGAGCATGCATGGGATATGCTACAGAGAAGAGCTCTGCCGAATATGGAGGGTATCCAGTCGCAAGAAGACCTTTTTTTGTTGTTGCAACGAACATGGGCGGCCATTCCACAGCGTGATTTGGATGAACTCATTTTGAGTATGCCAAACCGATGTTCTTGTGTTGTTAGTGTTCGCGGTAGAAACACGGATTATTAATTGTTTAAGTTACCCAATAAAATTTTAAAGAAAACTGTTATTTCAGTCTTTTTTTCGAACTTTAATGTTAGTGGTTCAAATGTCAAAAATCCCTTTATTAGGAAAATGGCAAATTTCTTTATTAATGCAAAGGTGACTTGGTTTATCGTTACTGTGACAAACGAAAACACTTTATTTGATGAATCCTTAAAGAAAATTTTAATTAATATCAATCAGGAGAAAAGTTATTACAAAAATATATGTTGATCCCTAGACACTTTTGATGTGTGTACATTTATGAAGCGGCAGCAATGATAAAAGGCGATTTAAGTAAATATGAAACACTAAAAAGTGCACGACATAAAAATGAACTGTCGGGAATTAGGTGCAGAACAGTTAAATTTAAATCTAGTATATTTGGAATAGGAGTGAAAATTTATAATAAACTACCAAATTTTGTTAAAAGTATTTCAGACCTCAATATTTTTAAACTTAAGCTCAAAGAACTCCTGATAGATAAAGCTTATTACTCAATAAACGATTTTTTAAATGACAATAACTTGGTGTAAGGCGGTGTTTTTAATTAATAAATAAATAATCTATATCTTCTATACTTATAATAAATCTGTAGAGAGGTCAATTCTGTACATGAAATATATTTCCAAAATAACTACCAGGGGGTGATTAAGGATCGATACTCATGCCAAAAATGCAATCAGTTAAATTTTTGTCTGTCTGTCTGTCTGTCTGTCTGTCTGTATAACCGTTATAGAAACAAAAACTACTCGACGGATTTTAACGAAACTTGGTACAATTATTTTTCATACTCCTGAGCGGGTTATAGTATACTTTTCATCACGCTACAATCAATAGGAGCAGAGCAGTGAAGGGAAATGTTGGGAAAACGGGAGAAGTTACTCCATTTTTTGAGCTTCCGTCGCGTGTGCAACCTTAATGGTTAAAGCTACACAAATCATTTCATGACGGAAATGTTCTCCTTAAAATTATATAAAAAATATCCCACGACAGCATATGTCTAACTTTTATGGTTGACTCACAATAACACGTGTAACTCCCGATAGCTTAGCAGTTCGAAGCTTTCTGATTATAATATTTGTCTACTCTTACGTTTATAACACTCTCAGTCACCCCTAATTGAAAAAGTTAACATTATTAACTATTCCATAAAAAAATTGGCCAAGTGCGAGTCAGACTCGCCCATGAAGGGTTCCGTAGTAACTATAATATAATATGCAAATTTATTTGACGAAAAAAAAACCTTACAAATTTCTTAAAACTAGCTTATTTACATTTTTTACAACTGCGCCAAATAAATTTGTTTTGAGAAAAAAAAACCTTACAAATTTCTTAAAACTGGCTTTTTAACATTTTTTACAACTGCGCCGAATAAATTTGTTTTTCATAGTGTTTGTATGAATAACAAAGTTATATTTGCGGTTTTAGAAAATATGCTGTGTCTCAAAAACTGCTGAACTGATTTCGTTCAAACTAATTTTGGTTGAAAGTTTATATTAAGATCTACAGACATATATTTTTTTTAGATTTTTCACTCCATTATTATAGAAGTTAGAGGTTGTGTCCGCCACACACACATTTTACCACTTTGGAAGCTTAAAATTATATCTTTTAAACGATTGACTTTATGGAAAAGTGGTTTTAGAAACCCCGATGTCGTTTTTAAAGAACTGTCTATAAATACCACACATGCATCGATTTCATGAAAAAAAATATTTTCAGGTTTAGTTCCATGTATGGGGAGCCCCCCTTTATTTTAAATATTTTTCAACCTATCAAGTTTCACATGTATAGTCCTAATAGTTTCGGAATAAAATTGCTGTGACAGACGGACGGACGGACAGACAGACAGACAGACAGACGGACAGACATGTCGAAACTATAAAGATTCCGTTTTTTGCCATTCGGCTACGAAACCGTAAAAAGAATCATATAAATCGGTATAGAAACACCAAAGTTATACATGAAATACGCTTATAATAATAAGCCATCGCGCGTGAATACTGAATCATGCTATAAGGATTATTTTTGAGAATCGGTCGCCGCGCTCGACGCGTCTCGCGGTCGAAGCGTTTTCTAGGTACTTAAGCCTTATGTGAACGTGATCTAAACAATATTACCAATACATTAACTTACGCTGACGGAGTCGCGGGTACAGCTATATTGTATCATTACGCTAAGGCCAATAGGAGCGGAGCGCCAATGAAGAATGCTTCAAAATTGGGGTTAAATTTAACGTTAGCCCAAAGTAACTATTCCACGCGGACGAAGTCGCGGGCAAAAGCTAGTAATAAATAAAAGATTTATTGGAACTAAAAACACAAATACAATAAATTAGAGTACGATAATGACTGCATTAGTTATAAACTGTGTTGCAGCCATTAACGCCCATACAAGTAGTTTACGCGTCAGCGTTCCATCGTAAACAAAATTTTCTAGGTAAGTTTAAACAAAGATTAAAGATGGAAGAAAAGAATATAAAACAAAATACGTAATTAACATGCATAAAGTTACCTATAGTGTGCGCGTGTGTGTGTGTGTTCGTATATGTGGCATGAGTTCTATGAGTGTGTGATGTGTTGTGCGTGTGGTGTGTTGTGCGTGTGGTGTGTTGTACGTGTGAGTGCGTGATACTGGTGTTGTGATATATGCAGGTGTTAGCGTGTGAGTGCGTATTTAAGTATGCGTTAAGATTTAAGAAGTTGAATTTTACGTTTTAACAAGGTTTTCAAGTTTTTCATAGGTTAAACCATTCAGCCATTTGTCAACGGTGACTCGACAATCTCTTAGATTGAGTGAATAAATGTCACAAACTTCATTGACTCGGTTATACAAAATAGGGCTTAGGTATTTATACTGTCGTCTAACTGCTTCGGTGCTGACTGGCTCAGTTGAACAGACTCTAACAGGTCTTCGTCTATGTTCATGTCTTATGTCAGGGTCGAACGGCAGTTCAGAGTGCTTGCGAAGTATGGCACTAAGTACAAATGAGTGTCTCACTCGCGGTACCTCACATAGAGCATAGAGTTCACTCGTGGGAAAGCGGATTGGTTTATGGGCCATGACTTTTAAAATTGCCCTCTGCGCCCTTTCCACTCGTAATAACGAGGATTTACTTGAACTGCCCCAGGCTACTATACAATAGGTTAGGATTGAGTGAGCCAAAGCATAGTAAACAGTTTTTAATGTAGAGAAGTCAGCAGAAGTCCTCAAGTTTTTAAACACATACTTATATTAATTTCCGTACTCTGCCCACCAGTGTGTCTACATGTTCATTCCATGACAATGTACTATCAATATAGATGCCAAGATACTTCATGCAATGAGTACGGACTATTTGAATACAATTACAGTCCTGGCTTGAGCTAGGGTTACATTTGTGAGCTGTTAGTGTATAGGCAGCGGTCGGTTGTGAAGATATACGAGGTGAAAAGGTCATAAATTTAGATTTATTTAAGTTAAGGGTCAGCAGATTGTTTCTTAGCCAGGTCATAGTGGTCTTTAGCGTGGACTCAGCATGAGAACACGTATCGGACCAATCATTACCATGCACCACTATTGCAGTATCATCTGCGTACGTTATGATTTTAGAGTTTACTAAGGGAAGGTTGCAGAGGTCATTGATATAAATTAAAAATAAGGTAGGTCCAAGTACACTACCTTGCGGCACACCGTATGTGATATTTTTAGGTGCACTTGTATAGTTTCCTATTCTAGTAGCCTGAGAACGACCTATTAGGTAGCTTGTGAAAATTCTGAGGGCTAAACCTCTGATTCCAAGTCGTTCTAGTTTATTTAGTAAGAGTGGGACGGAGACCGTGTCAAAAGCTTTAGAGAGATCTAGGAAAATTGCTAAAGTTTTTAATTTATTCTTTATGTTTTTAGCAATATTATTAGTTAATTCCAAGACTGCATCTTCAGTACTTTTACCGGATCTAAAACCATATTGGTTATCAGCAATAATATTATGGGCTTGTAAGTAACCGAGGAGCCTACTATTTATTATTTTTTCTAAAATTTTGGATAAAACAGTTAGGACAGAAATTGGCCTATAGTTATCGACACGGTCTCTATCTCCACTCTTATATATAGGGTGAACCAGACCTGTCTTGAACGCCGAGGGGAAAACTCCAGTAGTTAAAGCAAGATTGAATGGGAATGTAATGGGATGAGAACATGTCTTGCATTTTTAATAAGTAGGGTAGAAATACCGTCACATCCAACCGCACTCGTAGACTTTAGGCTAAGAATAACTCTTTCAATTTCCTCGTTATCAGTTTCCAAAATAGCCATTGAATTTGGATAGGTGCCCATTATGTTTGAGTCTAACTCATATGCCGAGTCATTATGATTCGAATAAATTTTAGAGGCTAAATTCTTTCCTGCATTGACAAAGAAGTCATTAAAAAATTAATTAATTGACATTGAATTACTATTTAATTTATATTAATATTCTAAAATAATATAACCTTTATTACAATGATTATTACTTTTGCATTTTTATTTTGACTCATAATTTAATAACATTGAATGTATAATTTGACTACCTAATGTATAAGAGTGACTAAATCAAATAAGTATATTTCTGTAATATTAAATTCTAATCACATTTATGAATATTGTACACCTTATAGGTATGTTACATTGATACAAACATGATAATTATAAGATCTTTTTGTGACATGTAACAAACAATAAATGAATTTGAATTTGAATAAACGTGCTACATCTTCGACCACATCATCACTTACCATGATGATGGTGAGACGCTTGACCAACGCGAGCTTATTATCAATAAAAACAAGATAGTTCGATAAATGAGAAGGTTTTTTTTTATTACGGGGAGCCCACTCTTGACGTAGATCTCGCCTGATGGTAAGCAATAGATGGGATGGGTCTACGGTGGGACCAGCGAGCACAGAAGATGCCTATTTATTCTTGCTTTAAAGGGTAAAAGGTCATGAGTGCAATAAATTTGGAGAAGAAGCGCTTAGTACGACAAGACCGTATATCAATCAAGTGCACCTGGTAGACTGGTAGTGAAAGGGAGATGGAGGGATCAGGTCATGGAGTTCCTGCGCATATTCCCCGAAGTACAATATGTAGATATCTGAGAGACAAGCAACTGTTCGTCGATGAGCCAGGCTATGAAGCTTATCTACTAGCGCCTCGTCGCCTATAAGCCTTGTAGAATATTGATAAATTGATTGCTTTAGCAACCGCAGCATTCGGAGCCCTGATAAGTTTTGGTTAGAGCATCCACTATGGAAAACAGCTTTTCGTGCTTTGGCACCGTCGTATCAGTTACCAAAAATTATGAAGAACGATCTGCTCATATTATTGAGGAGATGTATTGTTTGTAGATTAAGATGCAGGAGGAAATATTAACCATGATTCCCTTTTTACCCGACTGCAAAGGAAGGGTTATATTTTTCGCGCGTATCTTGTATGTATGTATGTATGTAATATTCTTTATTACCTCATATCTCCAGAACCGCTGAACGGATTCACACAACTGAGGTATCGTTAGATTTGTCTTAACAGCCCGAGTGTTCTTAGATAGGTGACATTTAAAAAAATTAAACATGGCGGCTGTGCGAAGCCATTATACATGGTGAAAAAAAAAAAATTTTTTCAAATACTTTAATATGGGTATCAAATTAAAGGGCTTAACATAAGGATTTCAAAAAGGTATATCATGTTTATCATTAGTGTATTACTAGCAAAATAACACAGTGAGAAAGTTTAAAAATATGGACTCACTTTCTGAATCCGGTGGAGTGCCAATGTGAAACGACCGGGAAAACTAAAAAATTGTTAATTAATATTTTAACTAAAAAGTTGAAAAAAAAAAAACTTATTTAAAAAATCTAAAAAACTCGACTGCTCAACTGAAGTGTAAGAAACAAGCATATTTTTATTTTTAAAAATGACAAGCAGGCGGCCCCATCCCATTTAAAAAAAATATGTTGGATTGGGTCCCGTCTGCTTGTCACTTTTAAAAATAAAAATGTGCTTGTTTCTTACACTTCAGTTGAGCAGTCGGGTTTTTTAGATTTCTTAAATAAGTTTTTACAAATCGACACGCCCTATCAATAATGTAGGATCTGAAAATATGCAACTTTCCAGCAGAGCAGTTTAAAGTTTAAAAACATGATAAAAATGTTATTTTATGGATTACGATTTTTAATTTTGGAATGAGGGTCATATATCCGATTGTCCGTTAAGCTAATGTAATGTTTTCATGAAATTGATTGATAAAGTGGTAAAATTTGCACATGAAGCCATTTTACACGGACCAATTTTATTAGCTTACGTCGGATGTGGTACTTCCTACAATTTTGATTGGATCAACATCTATCATAAAGGTCGGAAGTGGCACATACGCCCTTTTTGACGGGTTTTTTTTTAATATTATTTGTTACGTGTGTTATCTACTTAGTTTTAGATAGAAAAATATAAAAAATAATTACTAGTATTACATTAATACATGCCATTATACATTATCAAGTTATAATAATAGTAAAATAACGAGGAGGACAATAAATTAAAGTTTAATTAATTATCGCCAGTCTAATATTCATTAATTAGGAACAGTGGAACCTATTTATAAGAAGTCGACCGACCATATTATTAATTTATACAAAACACAAAAAAATGAAATAAAAATATTCATAAACTAAATTAAAATAAGCCTGCAATTATTAATTACAATAAAATTAATCATAAATTAATAATAAAATCAGTCGTTACGGGAAGTCATAAGCCAGTAAATCTGACACTGGCTTGGCTAGACCAGTGTGGGTTTCGTGTTACCCAGCTACTGGGTTGTAGAGGTCAGATAGGCAGTCGTTCCACTAATTCTCAGCTGCATCCGATTAGACTGTGAAACCCATCGTAGTTGGGGAAAGGCTAAGCAGATGATGACAATGGTTGTATTTCCCTCGTCTATCAATAGAAGTAGACCCATCGTATTTCTGCCATGCTGTTTTAAAAATGTTCTCCTACATTTAAAGTATTTAAGAACATGGTTTGACATACTTTTAAAATTAAATAACTGCCAAGCAATAAAAATGAAAGTCCATGCTCGAAATAACTCACTGCGCCGCCTTACATCCATCAAATGGAGAGCGTCTCCTCAAGTCCTGCGAACAACTGGTATGGCACTCTGTCTCTCTGCTGGTGAATATACCTGTCCAGTATGGGACCGTTCCGCTCACGCCTACCTTGTCAATATAGCTTTGAATGAGACGTGCCAGATCATTAGTGATTGCCTTATACCGACCCCGGTATGAAAGCTATATCCACTAACCAGGATTGCGTTTCCAAGTGTCCGCAGGATTATAGCAAGTGGCATCGAGAGGACCAAGCTACAAGCTGACTCATGCCACCCAATGCACGGACACGTCCCAGTGCCCCAGAGGCTGAAAAGCTGCAAAAACTTTCTCGGGTGCGTTAGCCCAGCTTGTTCAGCGAATAGCAACGCCTGCACAGCAAGGTGCGACGTTTGATGGGAAGTCCTCAATCCACCTTATTGCTTCATCGAACCGTCTGAGCGCGTGTTACCGTGGCCAACTTGGAAATACCTTAACAGACTGCGAACCCAAGTCAGACGAAGCAAAAATAACCTGTATAGATAGGGCTTTACAGATGGTTCAGATCTCAAATGTATATGCGGCATGACTCCTCAGACAATGGGGTACCTTCTATCTTGCTTCACCTGCCCTGTTATCTACACTCTTGATGATCTTATCCATGATATTCTGAACCAGCTAGCGGAGTTTACGTAGCGAAAACTACAAGGTCCTTTAATGACCTGCAGGCTTTTCCCTGATTCTTGAACAATTTGCTTTTAACCCCTATCCAGTTTTCTTTATGTGCAAATATTTTTTCCCCTTTATCAGTTTTATATGTTGTCTTTTTACCTTACGTGGATGTTGATGTAGCACTATTTGCAATAGATGTTACAGAGGGTGTCGGTAGATTCTCGTAATGATCATCAGGTGCTATTAAAACGATATCTTCAGTGCTATTACAAGGTTCGTGAATCTGAGCTGGTGATGAGGCAGGACGTGCTGCTTCACGAACTTGTACAGGTGATAGAGCAGGAGTAACAGGTTTAAGATTTAAGTTAATATAGTTACATTTGGGTCTAAATTTTCATCAATTTTGTCATCACTCATCTTATCCATTTCCTAACATTCAAGCTTTTCATCAAAAACCAAAAAAATCCTTTAATAGTATCGATAAATTCTCTAAATCACGTTTCCCGTCATCGAGTACAGACGACTCTCGAAACAATCCTATGAAAAACAAACGTAATTAGTTTCTATTGAAAGTACTTATTACTTATACTTTTGTAAATATTTTTAAGATCTATGTAAAATGAAAAACAATGAACGTGTTAAAATTTAGATTGTAGTAGTATAAAGAAAATAAAATAAATTAGCGATTATAGTCTGTTATTGTAAATCCAACAGAATTTACTTTATCGTTTACAATAAATAACGTCAGAAAGGGAAGATCCGTCGTCAGCGATTTAATTACTTACGACCATTAACATCGAATGTGGCAGATCCTACATAATACGTTTTTAAATTTTCGATCAAAAATGGCGGATAAGGCAGATCCAACAAAATACTCCAAAAAGGGTACAGTCAAAAACGTTGGATGTGGTAGATCCCACAATATTGAATCCATAATTTACGTTCATTAATGTCGGATGTGACCGATACGTACTTTATAATTGGGCCAATAAGTATTTGCTATCAATCAACAATATAAATTGTCTTATTAAAATACTGACTAAAACTAAAACTAAATAGTATATACTTTTTACAACTACAAGTCACTTGATAATAGCTAAAAATAATGTTTAATAATATTAGATTCTTACCCGTTCAGTGTTTGAGGCACTTACAATAATATAATTATTTTCAATTATAATACTAGATTGTCGTTTAAATCCTATTATTTTAGAAGATTTGCTCCGTTTGTTCCTTCAAGACATCGCAGTTATAAAAAAGGTTAACTGCCACAGTGAAAATAAACTTGCATGCAATTTTCCGCTCATGAACTCAGGAACTGGCAGATCGCTGCTCTAGCTCACTCAATCTGTCCGATCAACAACGACGCTTAGTAAGTACCTACGTTTTTAAACGGACACAAACGTTACTACCGACGATGCTGACGTAATTAACTTCTTAAATTCGTGTAAAATATTTTTATTTTTAATATGAAATATATTATCATACTTTTTCAAGTACTTTTATGTAATAAAAATAAAATCGGCAAAATTCAGATCCTGCGTTGTTGATAGGGCGTGTCGAAATGACGATTCGGATTCATCATCAACTGAATAGATGTGATTACTCCAATTCGTTTTTAATTTATCATAATATATGATGGATGTACAATGTACATGTTTGTTGTATACTTTCGTTTAAATAAAAAAAAAAATCAATAAACCTTTTAAGTCCTAATTTGAATTACTTCCCTTGGTAATTTATTTTGTTTATTTTGAGTTACCACTACAAAATACATTGATATAACTGACTATTTACTGTAAAGTCCTATGACTCAAGCGTTTTGACCTTTATTCAAATTAAAATTATACATTAAACAATATTTTTCCATATTTTTTCCGTATTTATATTTTTCCGAAAAATAAAAGGAAAAATTTTCAAGTTTTGAAAAATTTCTGAAAATTACCCATCACTAATGTATTCTGTGGTACTTATAGCTACAGTACCATGAAGTTATAGTTATAGAGTCGGCTAACGAAAGCGTGACCTGAGAAAGCGCGGCAAATTAAAAAAATCTTTATGTGGTATTACTGACTATAGTAGGAGAAAAATGTTTTGATACTTGGAAATTTTATGTATTTACGACAATCAATTTATATAATAGTTGTTTACGAACTAATTTCTAATTTAGGGATTTTAAAGACTCCGTTTGGTGTCTCGGAGCCTTGACTGTCATGGATTGATTAAAGAAACGAATGTGTAGATTTATTTATTAGTATATATGTTACGGCTAAAGGTAGGTGTGAACATAAACTTAAGATTAGCCGGCTAAACTTAAGTGTAACCGCAGGCCCTTGGCTAAAAATGTAGAAGGAAATGAAAAAGGAAACAATGTAATAATGTTTACTATTTTGACAAGAAAACTTTTATTAAAAAATAATCACCCTCATTACACATACTTTTAGGCATGTATTTAACGCGGCGACAAACTAATCTGATTTAGAGTTTTAAAAATAATTAAAATGAGTAGGAAAAATAATAGGTTGGCAGCTACAGTGAAGTAGCATTTTAAGCATAAAGTAGCAGCTTTATATTAAGTTCCAAGCTTTGTTTAAGTTTAAGTTGGCAGTGATTTTATGGTGTAGCAACTGAATTTATTGTTAGGCGACAACAGTTTTTACGCAAAATCGACGGAGCCCCGCTTTGCAGGCTCCTATTTCTGGGTGGTTTCAAAAAAAATAACCACAATGGCTAAGGCGGGAGCGAAGCGGAGCGGAGCTCCCGCCTTAGCCTTCTAACCTAACCTATCCGAGTCGGGGTACTCTGAGTCGGGGTGTTAACCAATAGTTGCTAATAATCAAAATATCAGTTGTCTAGTACCCATACCACAAGCTCTGCTTAGTTTGGGACTAGATGGCGTTGTGTGAAAAGTTGTGGAAAGTTGTGGAATACAATGTTTGATATCCGTCTGTTAATA
The DNA here is from genome assembly GCA_943138885.2 of Tholera decimalis. Lineage (NCBI taxonomy): Eukaryota > Metazoa > Arthropoda > Insecta > Lepidoptera > Noctuidae > Tholera > Tholera decimalis. The sequence goes on from OW964571.2 coordinate 10,113,934, forward strand.
TTAGCTGCCAAGTCATTATGTTTTCTAACCAAGTAGTTAGTCGCCCAATAAGTTCTTAGTTGCCTCAAAAATAATTTGCCATACATTTTTAGCCGTTTCGTTTCGGTTAATGTGCACATTAGCCGGCTAATCTTAAATTTATGTTCACACCCAACTTTAGCCGTAACATATACATAAAATTAACCTACTTAACATGTAGTTTATTAAATTTCTTCAACAATTTTTTTAATCAACTACAGGCGTTTTGAGTATGATAATTATTTAATCATACGATGATTTTCTCAAAATCCGAGTCCAAAAATTCAACCTCTAAGGATTATTCTGTATCAGTGGAGTCGTCATCACCTACACTTATTATGATTTTTTCCAATACTTTTTCTGTTATGTGATCTCTTTGTTTGTACTATTTTATTTTCCACAATTATTACATGATTTGTCATTTTTCTTTCAATCTTCTGCAGCTATTCAGCCAAATGAGGTTTTTATCAGTGTTTTATTTTGTTTTAGGGGCACCACTCGTTGTTAGATCTTGCCATGATATTTTTGGCTTATAATTTTTGTGTACATACATATGTTTCATCTAAATAGATGATTCGTATTCCTTCCGTTCGTTTAGCAGCAATTTCTTGTAGATAAAGATGTCTCCAAGCAGCAATATCAAAACGTTCGACAAGAACCGTTCGTTCATTTTTATTTTTCTTGAACTCATACCCATTAGCAATTAATATTTCACTAAAGCCAATGCTAGAATGTAATTTTTCTAGCAATGTTCGCAATGTTGGGACCTCCTGTCTCACAATATAAAATTCATTGCTTTTATTTCTTACTTGCTTTTGCCCGCGACTTCGTCCACGTGGAATAGTTACTTTGGGCTAACGTTAAATTTAACCCCGATTTTGAAGCATTCTTCATTGGCGCTCCGCTCCTATTGGCTTTAGCGTAATGATATATAGCCTATAGCCTTTCTCTATCTATTGACTATTTAAATAAAAAATAATTTTTCAATTCGAACCAGTAGTTCCTGAGATTATCGCGTTCAAACAAACAAACAAACTCTTCAGCCTTATATTATTAGTATAGATAGCTGTTGCCCGCGACTTCGTCCGCGTTTCCGTCGTTTTTCGTAAAAAAAAAAGTAGCCTATGTCCTTCCTCACGATTCAGTGATTTTGATGTAACAGACAGATTAACTTTCGTAATTTAGTAGGGAAATATAATATATCAATCTATAATACTGTTGAAAAATATCGCAATACGGAACCGCACAATATTATTGTTAATAGCTGTGCCCGCGACTCCGTCAGCTTGTAACTCATTGTGTGTTATTAAGTCAATGTATTGGTAATATTGTTTAGATCACGTTCACATGAGGCTTAAGTACCTATAGAACGAAAATACTTCAGCGCAAAGCTTTCGGGTAAACTATGTTGAAAGTTGACCCGTCTGGCACGTGAACATTAAGAAAAGATTTCTAGGCTCAGGAGTATGAGAAATAATTGTACCAAGTTTCGTTAAAATCCGTCGAGTAGTTTTTGTTTCTATAACGGTTATACAGACAGACAGACAAAAATTTTACTGATTGCATTTTTGGCATCAGTATCGATCCCTAATCAACCCCTGATAGTTATTTTGGAAATATATTTCATGTACAGAATTGACCTCTCTACAGGTTTATTATAAGTATAGATTGCATCAATATCAAAACTGTCTAAAACCAACACTGAGCTTTTGTGTGGGCGTTTTTTTTCCTGGAGTGCTCCACATCCATTAATTCACAGATCTTTCCTTTTTTTAGTGTTGTGACACCAACCTCTGCAAAAGGAAGTATAAAATGCATATTAAAATTAAGGTACCCAAACAATTTAATAATGTCAAATAACACAACTCATCAACAAAACATTCTTAACCGTAACATACGTGTACCAGTTAATGAAGATATTTCTTCTAAGAACTTAGTCTGAGTTTCTATTCAAGATTTTTTCTCCAAATTTTTTAACGTTTCAACAAGTCGCAGATTCTTTGAATATCTCCAATGTTATCTATAAAGATAAGAAAAAGTATCATAATATCGTAAATAGGTATATCTAATAATCAGCCACCAAGGATCAACATTACAAAGTCGTACTAACCTAAAAAATCCGAGATCGCATCTATACATTGTTGTTTTTATTGAAAAGCAATTTCTTTCTCTTCTTGTTTTTGTTTAAACTTACTGATCATAGTATGTAGCAGCTTTCGCACGTTCTTTTTTATTGTTTTACCCATATAGCGATTATTGTTGAATATTAATTGTGTTTACAAATGACTGACAATTGTAATCACAGACTTTGACAGCTTAATAATGTTGCCATATTAAACTTTTAAGAAAACTCCAGGTCACGCTTTCGTTAGCCAGACTTCTAGATAAAGTTATAGATAAATTAATCTAACTTCATGTCTCAGACTAAGGAAAAAAGAGGACACGGCATAAACATTCTATACGAACAGTAGTTATAAGAATATGATGCATTTCGACGGCATAGCTACTGATATATCGGCATCTCTTTTTAACTTGTGAGAGTAATCATATGTAAAAAAGGACAACATTAGTTTTATCATTGCCAAAAATGGCAACATAAGATTCTGGCGGGAACTTTAAAAAAGAGCGCGTCATATATTTTTTTATTAAATATTCGCTAGTTTCTTACTTAAAAGTTAATTAACCTTTTCACCGCCAAGTACTTCTATAGAAGTTCGGGATTTTCGTGCCACCAGCGCCACAACTTCTATAGAAGTTGTTCATTTTATCTATCTTATTAAAATAAATTTACTGTGATTAAATGCTTTGTTTCATTTTATTATTTAAGATAGCACTGTCTACTACCCCGTTTTTTATTTTCCGACACAAAATAAGCCCTAGTTTGTCCTAAAATCGGCAAAAACAGAAACTCCGAATTTTGTTACTTTCCTCAGAACGCCAATCACTTCATATCAAGTTGGCCAGTGATGTGCCGTGAAAGGTTGATTTCACCATTGAAATATTTATAAATACAGAAAGTTACGAATATCGAAAACAATTTGAGGTCAATAAAATATGAACTTAGTTATCTACTTCATTACAAAGGATAGTAGATGAATTTCGACCTTCAGGTAGATGCCGATACGTAATTATAAAGTTGTTACCAATTCTTGTCGATAGTTATTTTCCCATTTCTACAAAACAATTGGTCGTCTATGCCCCTGTGCGCCACCGAGTGCCACGAACTACTATAGAAGTTGGTCAGTGACGTCATAGGCGTGCGGCTGTCAAGGTCACTTTGGCATAGTGCAGCACAAAATCGGATTCGCGCGCACGCATCTTTCTTTCTTTCACTTGATAACAAATAGAAAAATGAGTGAAGAACTTGATTCGGACGAACTTCTTAAAATTTTGCAAGGTGTGGAATCGGACTCGGAGTATTTTGTGGAGAATATTGAACCAGAAGATAATTCTGAGGTATGTCTAACTGGATGATAATAATAATGTTTATTGTGGCGCCCCCTAGTGAGTTACAGCCATGACACCTATCTAAGAACATGAACTCATCAAACACAAACCTGTTATTGAAAACCGCATCAAAATCGGATCATTAGTTTAGAAGATAGGTGGGAACATTACTTTGCACAAACACACACACACAAACATCTCTCACCTTAAACGCATATACCTGCTCCATTCCGTCGTGGGTAAATAGAGAAACGCAATATGTGCGCGGGGTCCCCCACGCGCAGATGGGTAAACGCTACCGATACATGAGTAAAGAAAAGAACAGAAACAACACTTAAAAAACAATGCTTTGATAAGTACACGGCTATAAGCGTGATAGAATTTAAATATATACTTACTTTCCATTTCAAAAAACACTTTAAAAACAATTAAAAATTCTGCCACTTAGATACCTACGGTAAAAAACGTTGACTGAAGTTATTAAAAAAACACAGGAATAAACAAAAATAGAAGAAAGAAAGACCATAGACCCCATCCCTGATCAGAATCGAATTCAACGTGCCCTCAGTGCCAATAACTTGATATGAAGTTAAAGAATGAGATCATGAAACAAATAGAGATGTACCCCATTCCTTATAGTTCTAATTGAGTTATGTATTAGTTTCTTTGATACTCATAATTTATACTGTTTTTTCTTATTAAGGATACTGTGAAATAAAACAAATCTGGAAATATTTAATCAGTTTTTATTTATATTCGTAAAATCAACGTTAAATCTTAACTTTACGCGTACAAATCTTATTCATCGATATGACGATATCCCCATCACTACTGTTTACTGTATGTCTTATTATTATATATATAAAAGAAAGTCGTGTTAGTTACACTATTTATAACTCGAGAACGGCTGAACCGATTTGGCTGAAAATTGGTAGGGAGGTAGCTTAAAACCAGGAGACGGATATAGGATATTTTTTATCCCGGAATTCCCACGGGATCGGGATTTAAGCGGGAAAAACATCCCACGCGAACGAAGAAGAAATAGAGAGTAGGGTAGGGGTAGGGTTGGTGTAGGGTAGGGGTAGTGTAGGGGTAGGGGTAGGGGTAGGGTAGGGGTAGGGTAGGGGTAGGGTAGGGTAGGGTAGGGGTAGGGTGGGGGTTGTGTAGGGGTAGGGTAGTGGTAGGGTAGGGGTAGGGTAGGGTTAGGTTAGGGGTAGGGTAGGGGTAGGGTAGGGTAGGGGTAAGGTAGGGTTGGGGTAGGGTAGGGGTAGGGTTAGGGTTAGGGTAGGGGTAGGGTAGGGATAGGGGTAGGGTAGGGGTAGGGTAGGGGTAGGGTATGGGTAGGGTAGGGGTAGGGTAGCGGTAGGGGTAGGGTAGGGGTAGGGTAGGGGTAGGGTAGGGGTAGGATAGGGCTACCCCTATACCCTACGGGTATCGGTTGGGTAGGGGTAGGATACCACGCGAACGAAGTCGTGACAGGTCAGCTAGTTTAGTTATACATTTATAGCTTGGCGCTCGGCGAGGCATTGCGTTTTGTGTACGTTGGCGGCGAAAAGGTTAAAAACAATAGTGCTAGGTGTGCAAACCCATACAAATGGTGGGAAATGAGGGGGGCGGGGATAGCCCGCCCACCTCACATAAACGTCCCCGGCCTGAGGCCGGAGGCGGAGGGACTGGGATGGACTGTGGTGATGGCGGCGGCGGTGAGCATTCTGACTTTTCGCCTTATATAAAACCTGACTATAAAAGACAATATCCAGAAAATGCCAATTATGTACACTTTAATGTGTTCGTCTTTAATCTATCTCAATCACATATTTTCCAGCGAAATAAAAGGAGTGACGGCTATACAACGAATAAACGCAAATAAAATAGCAGTAATATTTAAACAGTACAATACGGCCAATAACTTTATTAACAACAGCGCTTTTCTTAACAAACATGGCTTGAAAGCATTTATTCCGGCTGCGCAAATAGAAAAAACAGGTATAATTAGATTTGTACCAGCAAACATTTCGAATAAAGAATTGTACACCAAACTATCATCAATTTATGAAATAATAGCTATAAGAAGATTCACAAAGAAGGTAGGACAGGAGCGAGTTCCACTACAAACAGCATTACTTTTCTATCGAATATTCTGCCGGACAATGTACAATATGATTTGTTTTCATATCAAGTTTTTGAATATGTACCCCCATTACAGCAATGTTTCCGTTGCTTTAAATTTAACCTCTCTGCTAGGATATGCAATGGCAAACAAAGATGTTCCATTTGCGGAGGTGAGCATTTATATAAAGAATGTGATAGACCAACAGAGATCTGCTGTTGCAATTGCAGCGGGCCTCATCTTGCAATTTCTAGATTATGTCCAATTAAGTTAAATAAAATATTAGAAAAGAAAAATAAGATTACTTATGCAAGTGCCACATTGACGAAACAACACACAAGTGATAACATTGAATTTCCACCTTTGCTACCTCCAAAAATGAAACCAACTGACACTGTAAATAAGATTGTAAATAAGTCTGCAAATAAGTCTGTACATACATCTGTAAATAAGTCTATATCTGTAAATAATACTGTACATAGTGTAAATAAATCTAAAGATGTCCCTCCTAAAGTAGATATCAAAGTCCAAATAGTTGCCAACGACGATGTACTTATGGCCCTTGTTACTATTATGTGATGTGGGTAGATGGTATTTGGTCGTGGTATAAGAACGTATTAAAAGAGATTAGTCATTGCTGGAGCTTGTTGTATTACTCACGTATCACCTAACATAACATGGCGCAGCCGGTAGGATACTAATTACAAGAAGATAATATTGTGTGGAATAAAGTAAAACGACTCGGAAATAGTGTGGATAAATAATAAAAATGCAAACAGTGTTATCACCACCGTCACCATTTAAATTTGATGAGAACTCAGTTGATGTGGCTTCTGGCAAGTTGAGTGATAGTTGGGAAAGATGGAAGAAAGGTTTTTCGATATATTTCGACGCGTGTGAACTTTCGAAAAAATCTTCAGCGGTACAACTGAACATTTTCCTGCATATCATTGGTGAGCAATGCCGTGAAATATTGGAACAAAGTGAGGAAGTGACTTTAGACGGTGCGTGTAAAAAGTTGGATGAACATTTCAAAACGAGAAAAAATTTAACGGTCGAACGACACAAGTTTTTTATACGAGATCAGCAGCAAAATGAATCAATTGATAAATATGTATTTGATTTGCGGAGATTGGCGAGAACGTGTGAGTTTGGAAACTTGAATGATGATCTTATAAAAGATCGACTGGTATGTGGAGTAACAAGCCCGGCGATAAGAGAACGGTTACTTCGGGAACCGGATCTTACTTTAAAGAAAGCTCTGGAAATTTGTCGAGTAGCGGTGGCATCCAGAATGTATTCTGAGAATATTAAGAGGGAGAATGACGCCGTTGATGTAATTCAACAGGAGTGTACCATCAGCAACCCTGAAGAAAAAAAAACAAATATGTGAATTACGGCGTGGAAGTAGCATAGCATATGGAGTGTCGTCGTTTTCGAGAACATGCGACGGCTGCATGAATGGAGCGATGCGATCACGCGGTGGACACGGGCCGGCGAGGGGCGCGGCCGGGCGCAACGCGGGCGCCGCCGGGGACAACTCGCGCGCCGGCACCGCAGGCGCCGTGCGTCCTATGCATCAGCAGATGTACAGATCGCGCATGGTGCCTCAGTTCGGCAGGTGTGGGACTATGCACGGAAGGAATGCTTGTCCAGCGTATGGTAAGCGGTGTCTACGGTGCTCAAAAATGAATCATTTCGCAAAAGTGTGTGGTGTGTACTTCGTGGATGCATCAGATGAAAAGGTAATTTTTTCATTAGATAAAGAATTGAATGATTGGACTATAGATTTGACAATTAATCAACATCCCATAAACTTTAAACTAGGTACGGGTGCAGATGTGAATGTGTTACCTATGCGATTTTTATCCAGATTAGGTATATCGACTGATAAGTTATTACAAACAAACACTAAATTGAGTGGTTATTCAGGTGATTTGATTACTGTTTTAGGCAAAACACACTTAAAAGTATATTATAAAAATAAGCTGTATTTATTGGAGTTTAAAATTGCAGATGTTAGTAGTACGCCAATATTAGGACGTTACGCATGTGTGGATATGAATTTAATTCAGAGAGTTATGTCTGTGCAGAGATTTGATATCAAATCCAAGTTATGTAAGGAGTATAAAGATGTTTTCGAAGGTATAGGTTGTTTACCGGGAGAATACAATATACAAATCCGAGACGATGCCGTTCCCGTAGTGCACGCACCTCGCAAGTTGCCGTTTGCGATAAGTGAGGATGTAAAGAAAAAATTGTTGGAAATGGAGTCTCAGGGTATAATAGCAAAAGTTGAGGGTCCGTCTGACTGGGTCAGTAGTATTACAGTTGTAAAAAAATCTGACGGGGGCTTAAGAATTTGCTTAGATCCGAAGGAATTAAATCAGGTTATTAGGAGAGAACATTTCAAGTTACCCACTGTTCTGTATGTATGCACTGGTCAAGACTTCCAATTGATTAGCGGACGGGTAGGCCCGTCCGGGGGGGGGTAGATGTTGCGTCCCAAATGTATTTTTGAACGATCTTTTTGGTGTGGCAACATTCTATTGTCTTTTTGATGTTGACACTTGACATAACTATACTCACTTGACAGATAGACTTTGCTTCCTTGTTGAAAAATGTCCGCTTGGGACCTGTTGAGTTAATTATAATTGGTAAAATATCGTTTGGAATCGCCTGTTGAAACCGATAATTGGGTCGCGAGTAACGATTAATTGGAATTTGTAATCCCCATTGACGAAAACCCAGGGATATTTCTCGGAAGTTATCGCCGGTTGTCGCCACCCGCGTGGCACGCGCATTTGTTGGGAAAAAGTAGTGATAAATAGCTTCAATCCGGTGCGAGTTAGGGCTGTGATGCTGATCTGAACCGCGCCATCTGGAGACTGACGCCTTGTGACCGTTCAGAACACTTGACTTACATCACACTTTCAATTACTCACCTCATAATTACATACATACCACACTTGGGCGTGACCTAGGAAGGTCGAAGCTTGGCGAACCCAGCACAGAAGGTTAGTGGTACCGATTAGTTATTTGAATATATTGGTTGTAGGCCGAAGAGCCTGTAGTTTTGTTTATTGTTGTTGAAAGCAACGGTAGGGCTCCACGAACCGTGGACAGTTCGGACACACCAGTATCGTTGCACTGGCTTCTTGTAGTCCTGAACATTTTGGTAAGCAGAGCGTGGGTTTTAATAATAAATCCACATAGTAAATTGGAAGTTTTGAAAATAACTTTAGTTTAATTACTTAACATAACTTATAACTTAATAAGTTTTGAATATATTGCTTTGTCAGCCGGGCTCAAATAGTACTTGTAGTTTGTACTGTAATTTGTAGTGCTAGCCCCTTGGTATTGTACAGACAAGTAAGATTGTTTGTGAAATTAGGAATTATTAGGTTGTATTTGGTACATAATTTGGTATATTGTTGTAAAAGTTGTTTGGTATTTGTTGCAATTAATAATTGAATGTCGCTGATCTGAATTTAAAAGGTTATCTAAATAATAATTACACATAGTCTAACATAATAGGACTTGAATTGTGTGTATTGGTTATTGCATTTGTGGTACTTATTGGACTGTGTTGATAGAGATTGTCCGGCTCAATATTATACAGTCAATTGTTGTGTTTATTGATGTTTATTGGTGTTGATCCTGCACAATATATACATTGAATTGTTATTTATTTTGTAACTAGCCATCTGTACCAAGCTAGATTCATACTTGGAATAAGTACAGGGTCGGATTTGGACTTGAAATAATTGAATTTAAGTTGTTATTTTGGTGAAATTATTTGGTCGGCTAACAAGTCATTGTTGTTTGTTTAGTTAATTTTAGCCTGTTGTATTAATATTTGATTGTTGCAATGGCCTCATTAAGGGCAGTCAGGGAGGCTGCTGCCGGATTGACCTCACAGTTGAGATGGTTCACATCGGCAGCTGCAACGGTTGAGCGTGTAGAATTGGAAGAGCTCACCCTTGCTCGGTATGGGCAAGTGATTGAGAGGATCAAGTCAGCTGATGCTGCGCTCACACGCTTCAACGAGTACATCATGGACGTGGATTTGGGGGTGATGGATCAGGCGGCCCGCGATAGGATTTTGGGTGACTATGACCAGATTGTCCACCTGGGGGATGTCATATGTCTACGAGCGCGGGAAATTTTGAAGAGTCGGGTGCCTGATGCGGCCAAGCCGCAGACCCCCATTGTTGCAGGCCCTGGACTATTGAGTAGGCTGCCCACCCTGGAGCTGCCACATTTTGACGGTCGCTTGGACCACTGGCTGGGCTTCCTAAATCTCTTTGAGAGTCTTGTCGATGCACGCTCGGACCTCGGACCTGCCCAAAAGCTGGCCTATTTATGGTCTGTCCTGGAGGGCGAAGCCAGAGCCTTGGTGCAGCACTTGCCTGTGACGGATTCCTCTTACCCGACCGCTCTGGAGCTTCTCTCCCGACGGTATCAGAACAAGCGCTGCCTGGCTGATGTGCACATCGACCAGATTTTGGGGCTACCGGCCATTGTCAGCACGTCGACGTTGCGCACTGACTTGCTGAACCCGTTGGTCTCAGCGACCAACGCCTTGAGACGCTTGGAGTTACCGGTAGAACATTGGTCCTACTTGTTGGTGCACATAGTGCTGCAGTTGCTCCCCGCGCAGTTGAGGTCACGTTTTGAGCAGAAGTATGGCTCCTCAAATTTTTGGAAGACGAGTGTCGGTTTTCGGATAACACTCGTGGCGCCACGGGGTCACCCCCACTACCTTCTCGGCCTAAAGACCAGGGACGGACTAGGGCTTGGGGGCCTGTTGATGTTCGCCCCACCCCCCGTTTTGCTGGCGCCCGGAGTCCTCGGGCTACGGGGCCTGTTGATGTTCGCCCCGCCCCCCGTTTTGCTGGCGCCCGAAGTCCTCAGGCTAGGGGGCCTGTTGATGTTCGCCCCGCCCCCCGTTTTGCTGGCGCCCGGAGTCCTCATCATTGTGATTTTTGTAAGGCAACGGGGCATGCCATGGCGCGTTGCCCGGCCTTTTTGAATTTGCACGTAAGTGCCCGCCGCCGCATTGTCAACGCACGCCGTTTGTGCTTCTCGTGCTTGGGGGCCCACTTTCATCGGGACTGCCCCGACCCCCGCCCGTGTAGAATTTGTGAAGGGTCCCACCTTGAGATTTTGTGCGCCAACGCGAACCGCTCCAGCAGACCAGCTTCTGAGGGGGGTTCGCGCAGGGGGGGTACCCCGGAGACGAGCACCGGGCTGAGACCCGCAATTCTGTACGCCGCACTCCACCCCCCGCGCAAGTTGAACGGGAGCCCCGCGAGCGCCATTTGGTCTCCCCTCGTCAGGGAGAACGCGCATTGGCTGCTAGGCAGCAGTGGCCGGGTCGGCGCCGCTGCCTTTCCCCTCCGTTGGCGGAACGTCCCCGGCTGGAGTCGCGCCCTCCGCCATTCGGGCATCCGGTGGGATATGCCCCTCCAGTGATGGCGAGCGGCTCGGGACACCGCGCAGACGAATATTTTGATTGTTGGCCTCGTCGTGAACGAAGGCAGCCTGGATGCGGCGATCGGTCGCCGCCCAGGCATCACTAAGAGATTGACGCCTGCCCCGCTAAAGGACCCCCCCGATCAAGACGGTTTTGTTGCCAACGGCCTCGGTCAAGGTCTGGGGACCCTTGGGTGACTCGATTGTGGTCTGTGCCATTTTTGACACGGGAGTCCAGGGTTGCCTTTGTCGTCTTGGTTAGCGGGACAGGTTGGCCTGAAAATGAATGACCTTTCAGGCAAGATTTGAGGAATTGGCGAACCGGCTGACACCACTGTTGAGGGAAGGACCTGGTTTGAAATCACCCTTGTGAGTTGTCCGTACCCTAAAATTGGTGCTCCTGCCCTTGTTATAACTGAACTTGGTTGGGACGAGCCACTTCGGGAAACCCTGTTGGAGGACGGTTGAGGCACTCTAGCCTTCCTTATGGGGCCCGTCACCCCCTTTTGTTGCCCAAGGAGGGCCATTTGGTTCAATTGTTGGTGACTGATCGTCACACTAAGAACTCGCATGCCGGTTGCAATGCACTGTTGGCCATTCTGCAGCGAGAATTTTGGATTTTGTCGGCTGATCGCGTCAATGAGGCGAGGCCCTTTGCTGGCGTCGTAACGGACTTTGTTGGTCCCCCTTTGTTGAAGACGTCTACCCTTCGTAATAGTAAGATTGTTACGCTTATTTGTGTGTTTGTCTGCCTGTCAACCAAGGCAGTACATTTGGAGCTGGTAACCTCCCTCTCGTCAGATGCCCTTGAGGCGACTTGGAAAGATTTGTGTCTCGCCGTGGGTTACCTTTGATTAGGTCTGATTGCGGTACGAATTACAAGGGTACAAGTAACTATTTGAAGGAGGTATACGCCTTCCTTAATGAGAGCCAGGTTGACATTGGTAACAGTTTGGCCCGCCGAGGGGTAACTTGGTTGTTTGACCCGCCAGTGGGGGCACCCATTGGGGGGGTATTTTTGAGGCCGCGGTGAAAGCGGCAAAGGGACGCTGGCGGAGATTTTTGGGAGACACCGTTCTCAACCTTGAGGAACTAGCTACGGTATTTTGCCGCATTGAAGCTGTGTTAAATTCGCAACTGGTCAAGACTTCCAATTGATTAGCGGACGGGTAGGCCCGTCCGGGGGGGGGGGTAGATGTTGCGTCCCAAATGTATTTTTGAACGATCTTTTTGGTGTGGCAACATTCTATTGTCTTTTTGATGTTGACACTTGACATAACTTACTCACTTGACAGATAGACTTTGCTTCCTTGTTGAAAAATGTCCGCTTGGGACCTGTTGAGTTAATTATAATTGGTAAAATATCGTTTGGAATCGCCTGTTGAAACCGATAATTGGGTCGCGAGTAACGATTAATTGGAATTTGTAATCCCCATTGACGAAAACCCAGGGATATTTCTCGGAAGTTATCGCCGGTTGTCGCCACCCGCGTGGCACGCGCATTTGTTGGGAAAAAGTAGTGATAAATAGCTTCAATCCGGTGCGAGTTAGGGCTGTGATGCTGATCTGAACCGCGCCATCTGGAGACTGACGCCTTGTGACCGTTCAGAACACTTGACTTACATCACACTTTCAATTACTCACCTCATAATTACATACATACCACACTTGGGCGTGACCTAGGAAGGTCGAAGCTTGGCGAACCCAGCACAGAAGGTTAGTGGTACCGATTAGTTATTTGAATATATTGGTTGTAGGCCGAAGAGCCTGTAGTTTTGTTTATTGTTGTTGAAAGCAACGGTAGGGCTCCACGAACCGTGGACAGTTCGGACACACCAGTATCGTTGCACTGGCTTCTTGTAGTCCTGAACACCCACAATAGATGAAATAGTATCAAAGTTAGCGGGAGCTAGGTATTTTAGCACATTAGATGCTTCGGCAGGGTTTTGGAACGTAAAATTAGGTGAAAGTAGTAAAATTTGTACTTTTAACACACCCTTTGGTAGATTCAAATTTCTACGAATGCCATTTGGCATATGTTCGGCTTCGGAGGTTTTCCATAAGAAAATGTATGAACATTTCGATGATATAGAAGGTGTTTGTATGTATACTGATGATTTATTAATTTACGCTCCAGATCAAAACAAGCATGACGAGATTTTAAGGGCAGTTTTAGACAGATGTAGAAAAATTAATTTAAAATTAAACCTAAAAAAATGTAAATTTGGTTTGCAGGATATTAAATATTTAGGTCATCGCATTACAAAAGATGGATTGAGCCCTGATGATTCACACTTGTCAGCAATAAAAAACATGCAAGTACCGAAGAATAGGAAAGACGTAGAACGTTTTTTAGGATTGATTACGTACATAGGGTCGTTTGTTCCTAATCTTTCGGATAAAACATTGCCACTGAGAGAGTTACTTAAAAAGGAAATAGAATGGCATTGGGATGAGCTACATGAGCAGTGTTTTGCTCATCTTAAAATGTGCTTAATTAAGAGGCCGGTTCTTCAATATTATAGTTTAGGAAAGCCGATAGTTATATCCGTGGATGCCAGTTCCACAGGACTAGGTGCGTGCTTAATGCAAAATGGGCTTCCCGTATGCTATGCTTCTAAGGCTTTAACTATCACAGAGCAAAGGTATGCTCAGATTGAAAAGGAATTGTATGCGTCCGTATTTGCCTGTGAGCGATTTTATGCATATATTTTTGGACGTTCGGATGTAACAATAGAAACCGATCACAAACCTTTAATAAGTATTATTAAAAAACCAATTGTTGACGCTCCGTCCCGCTTTCAGAGGATGCTTTTAAGATTACAGCGCTATACGTTTACATTAGTTTACAGACCGGGAAAACATTTGTATATAGCGGACGCGTTATCTCGCGCTTACGAAACGACCCAACAGGTGGGCAAAGGAACATCACAAACTGAGATAGGTAGCGGCAACGATGAAGTATGCATGTTGACCGATAATGTTAAAAATAAATGCGAATATCTCACGGACGCTCAATTCATAACCATTCAAAAATAGCTAGAATTGGATGAAGAGATGATTGAATTAAATAAATGTGTATTACTAGGTTGGCCTGAAAATAAAGATGAAATAAAAGCTAGTGTAAAACCATACTGGAAGTTTAAGGAAGATATAACTGTAGCTAATGGGTTGATCTGGAAATCAGATAAAATAATTAGGTAATTAATATTATTCTTATACCTAAAGTTATGAGAAAAGAGATGTTAAAAAAGATTCATATTGGACATATGGGAATCGAAAAATGTAAATTACGTGCTAGAGAAATAATATTTTGGCCCGGTATTAGTAATGACATAGAAAATATGGTTAAAAGTTGTGATATTTGTTTAAAGCATAGGAATATAATCAAAAAGAAGAGCTTAACTGTCATGAGGTTCCTGACAGACCATGGGCCAAGGTTGGAGTAGACTTATTTCAATATAAGGGTACGGACTATTTGTTACTAGTAGATTATTTTAGTAAATATTTTGAATTAATTAAATTACATGGTACAACGTCAGGTAGTATAATTAATCATTTAAAAATATATATTTAGCCGTCAAGGAATACCTAACACTATAATGTCAGATTGTGGTCCGCAGTTTACATCATTTGAATTTAGGAAATTTGCACTAGATTGGAATTTTACTCATGTGACCTCATCACCTTATTATCCCCAATCAAATGGTCAAATTGAACGCACAACTCAACAGAGGCACGCACTGATTATAGACTAGCATTATTGGAATGTTTGAACACACCGTTAGGTAGTGATCTAGCATCACCAGCAGAAATCTTACAAAGTAGAAAATTAAGAAGTATTGTTCCGACCCCGATAAAGTTATTGGTTCCAAATGTGCATCATAACATAAAGAATATATTAATTAAACGGCAATATAAACAAAAACAGTTTTATGATAAAAATTGTAAGAACTTAACTCCATTACAAGTGAATCAATATGTTAGATATTTCGACACAATAAAAAAGTATTGGGTACCGGGTGTAGTTGAGAGAATACTAAATAAAAACTTTTTTGCAAAAAATAAAACCGACTTCCATATCAAAACACTACAAAGCCAAAAATAATTTTAATTTCGGTAGTCGGTGTTATTGGTTTTGTATTTTCTTTTTTTTCACACCGCCTTCCGAAATTAAAATTATTTTTGGCTTTGTAGTGTTTTGATATGGAAGTCGGTTTTATTTTTTGCAAAAAAGTTTTTATTTTCGCGCTTTTTAGTGGGTCAGTGAATTTTCCAAATCGATTCGTAAATGACGGAGTTATGCGCGAACAAAAAACGCAATGCAGAGTAAACGAAAAGATCATCAAGGTAAATTATTTTTTTCGACTTTTTTTGATTTTTCAGAAACGGCTCGTCCGATTTCGATAAAATTTTCATGGGACCATTTGGGAAGTATACCCTTTCCAACAAAAAAAGAATTTTTCAGATCGGTTGGCAAGCGACGGAGTTATGCGTGGACAAACATAAAAAAAAAAAAAAAAAAAAAAAAAAAATACAAACATCCGAATTGAGAACCTCCTCCTTTTTTAGAAGTCGGTTAAAAATAGGTCATATGCTATTCGTCTAAATAATGGAAAAATAGTTGTTCGAAATAGAAGGCACATCACTCGCACAGACGTAGCCCTACTCGAGATTATCAGTTTGATTATGATTGTGAAGGCTCGAGTAATTTAAATTTACATTGTGAACCGCCACCTTCCAATAATAATTATGTTACTCGTTCTGGCAGGACGGTGCGACCGCCGAATAGATGGGGATACCCGTGAATTATTAATACCTACATCTAGTTCAAATCCTCGTCCGTATTATCAACGGCTACACAATATTGATATTCAGAAGGATTTAAATGTATAATATCTGATTGTAATGTAGAATTAAATAATGTATTGTAGAATTTCAAAAATATTTTGTAAAATTAAAAATGTGTATGATATAATGTGAATATTATTTAGGGAAAACATACTAAATGTATACTATGTTTAGTTTTCAACCAAATCAATTATGAATAAATTACTCAAGCTAAGAATAAGTAATATATGTAACTGCTCACAAAAAGCATAGAGACTAGTCGTTAAGCTATTTTTGTATGATCAATTAAATTATTTATGTTTGTGTGTCAGGTGATTATTCTTGTTTAGATGTTGTGCATATTTGTATATATACCCTTGATGTATACGTCTTTTGTTTGTTTTTCTTCACGGGAGATACAAGTTGTGTTTTAAGTAATTGTGTAATTGTATAATACTTCGTGTTTTTATGTTATTTTTTTTCTCTGTGGAAGGAGGATGTTACTATTATGTGATGTGGGTAGATTGTAAATGGTGGTGGTATAAGAACGTATTAAAAGAGATTAGTCATTGCTGGAGCTTGTTGTATTACTCACGTATCACCTAACATAACAGCCTGGTACAGACGTTGGTGGAACTGGGTAATAAAGGAGATAATACGCCTACCACCGTAAATAGTATTAAAGAAACACTACTTAAAAATCTCAAGTAATGGATCCAAGTCACACATTGTCTAAGCTACGTATTGCTCAGTATAACATTCAAAGTGCCAATAGTAAAAAACCTTTATTGATTCAATTCTTACAAAAACAAAATATTGACGTTTGCTTACTTAACGAAACATGGTTTAAAGATAATAGTTTTAGAATACCTGGATATAATCTATACTTATAATAAATCTGTAGAGAGGTCAATTCTGTACATGAAATATATTTCCAAAATAACTATCAGGGGTTGATTAGGGATCGATACTGATGCCAAAAATGCAATCAGTAAAATTTTTGTCTGTCTATCTGTATAACCGTTATAGAAACAAAAACTACTCGACGGATTTTAACGAAACTTGGTACAATTATTTTTCATACTCCTGAGCTGGTTATAGTATACTTTTAATCACGCTACAATCAATAGGAGAAGAGCAGTGAAGGGAAATGTTGGGAAAACGGAAGAAGTTACTCCATTTTTTAAGCTTCCGTCGCGTGTGCAACCTTAATGGTTAAAGCTACACAGAAATCATTTCATGACGGAAATGTTCTCCTTAAAATTATATAAAAAATATCCCACGACAGCATATGTCTATCTTTTATGGTTGACTCACAATAACACGTGTAATTCCCGATAGCTTAGCAGTTCGAAGCTTTCTGATTATAATATTTGTCTACTCTTACGTTTATAACACTCTCAGTCACCCCTAATTGAAAAAGTTAACATTATTAACTATTCCATAAAAAGAATCATATAAATCGGTATAGAAACACCAAAGTTATTAATGAAATACGCTAATAACAAGCCATCGCGCGTGAATACTGAATCATTTTATAAGGATTATTTTTGAGAATCGGTCGCCGCGCTCGACGCGTCTCGCGGCCGAAGGTATAAAATTTCGTTCTATAGGTACTTAAGCCTCATATGAACGTGATCTAAACAATATTACCAATACATTAACTTACGCTGACGGAGTCGCGGGCACAGCTATTAGTAATAATATTGTGCGGTTCCGTATTGCGATATTTTTCAACAGTATTATAGATTGACATATTATATTTCCCTACTAAATTACGAAAGTTAATCTGTCTGTTACATCAAAATCACTGAACCGTGAGGAAGGACATAGGCTACTTTTTTTTTTAAGAAAAACGACGGAATCGCGGACGAAGTCGCGGGTAACAGCTACCTATACTAATAATATAAGGCTGAAGAGTTTGTTTGTTTGTTTGAGCGCGATAATCTCAGGAACTACTGGTTCGAATTGAATAATTATTTTTTAATTAAATAGTCAATTTATAGAGAAAGGCTATAGGCTATATATCATTACGCTAAGGCCAATAGGAGCGGAGCGCCAATGAAGAAAGCTTCAAAAACGGGGTTAAATTTAACGTTAGCCCAAAGTTACGAAGTAACTATTTAGTAATCTGTGTCCAAATTAACTATTCCACGCGGACGAAGTCGCGGGCAAAAGCTAGTATTTACAATAAAAAATCCAAAAATACTGATAATGGTGTAGCAATACTGATTAAGCCATATTTAAAGTACAAAGTTTTAAACACTAGAATTTATGAAGACATTCAAACTGTTGCTTTGTCTCTATCTACTGTTCATGGTAGCTTGACTATTCTTTGTATATACTGTCCTCCTTCTAGTGGACATATACGGATTAATAGATTACGTAATATTATTAATGGTCTTCCAAAGCCCATATTTGTCAGTGGTGACTTTAATGCACACCACATTGCATTTGGTTGTCTATCCTCTAAAAGCAGAGGTCATGATTTATTTAGTATCATTGATGACTTTGATTTATGTATTTTAAATGATGGTAGTTTTACAACTGTTAACAACCCAAGACGGAATCCATCTGCAATTGATGTTAGCTTTACTAGTGCTAACCTCGCATCAATATGCGAGTGGTCTGTACATGATGATGCCATGGGCAGCTATCACTACCCAACAATAACAGAGATCTCACTACATATAGATAAGTATCATATTAATCCCCCTGTTGATAGGTTTATATATAAAAAAGCAGATTGGGAAAAGTATAAATCTATTTCTAAAACAATATTCAATGATTTAGTCCTAAAATTGTATGATCCTATTTCAACCTATAATGATTTTTGTTCTCGATTGGATACTTTAAAAGATATGACAATTCCTAAACTTAATAAACCAAATAACTTTAAAAGCAGACCTCCAGCTCCTTGGTGGAATGACATTTGTGAAAAAAGTGTAATTGCCTCTTACAATGCATTGAAACTATATAGAAGTGAACTTACTATGAAGAACTATTTAGATTATAAAAGAATAGATGCACTTAAAAAAAGAACCATAATGGAACAAAAAAGAATAGGTTGGGATAACCTATGTAACACATTTAATAGAACTACTCCTATAAGTAAGATTTGGAATCTTCTAAAAATGTTTAAAGGTATAAGAGCTGGCAATAAATCATATAAAGATGAGTTTATTTCTCAATTTCTAGATAAATTATCCGACAACAGCAACCTAAATAATGTTAATAGTTTAGGCCAAATTTTCGAATTAAATAATGATAATATAAATTCAAAATTTTTGTTAGATCCTTTTACATGGTCTGAATTTAAAATGAGTTTGTTATCTCGGAAAGACACTACACCTGGTTTAGATGATCTCCCCTATTGTACTATTAAAAATTTAGATGACTCAGCACAAAAAATGTTTCTTAATATTCTTAATTTACTTTGGCATTGTAAATGTATTCCACAATCATGGAAAACACAATGTATCATTCCGATACTCAAACCAGATTCAGAGCTTGCCAGCTCATATAGATCAATATCACTGTCTTCATGTCTAGGTAAATTATTTGAAAACATGATTAAAAATCGCTTGGATTGGTATTGGTATATCGTCGTTGCGCTTGCAAAAGTCGCTATGTGGTAAATAGTCATTTTCGTTCTTTTAAGCAGTTTCAATCGTTATTTTAATACACACATGCTGTAAAAACAGCTATCTGATAAACGCAATATTGAAAGGTAACTCTTTAAATATTTCGCATCGCCATTGGTCGAGCGCTTAGAAACTGTGTTGGTCATGCCTAGATAGAATCATAGCTAATGTATATAGGTATAAGCAGGTGTTTCGAGAATAAATTATTCAGTATTCAGTTAACATTCCGACGTGAGTTTTATTATCTTCAAGAGAATCCCAAGTAATCCCAACACACCCTCCAAATTATGTTTATTAATTATTTTGAAAAAAAATATGATACAAAGGCCGGGTAGTACTCTTTATGAAATTTTAAATAACATACATTTTGATTCTCCCTGTCCTTCTTTCCCAAAACAATCTATACTTATAATAAATCTGTAGAGAGGTCAATTCTGTACATGAAATATATTTACAAAATAACTATCAGGGGGTGATTAGGGATCGCCAAAAATGCAATCAGTAAAATTATTGTCTGTCTGTCTGTCTGTCTGTATAACCGTTATAGAAACAAAAACTACTCGACAGATTTTAACGAAACTTGGTACAATTATTTTTCATACTCCTGAGCTGGTTATAGTATACTTTTCATCACGCTACAATCAATAGGAGCAGAGCAGTGAAGGGAAATGTTGGGAAAACGGGAGAAGTTACTCCATTTTTTAAGCTTCCGTCGCGAGTGCAACCTTAATGGTTAAAGCTACACATTAATCATTTATGACAGAAATATTCTCCTTAAAATTATATAAAAAACTAGTATTTGCGTGTTGCGCGAGGTGCAAGCACCTCGCGTGCTTGTGAAAAAAACTAAAGCATTGCCCCTCTAAATCAAGTATTTGCGTGTTGCGCGAGGTGCAAGCACCTCGCGTGCTTGTGAAAAAAGAAATTGGTATTTGCGTGTTGCGCGAGGTGCAAGCACCTCGCGAGCTTGTGAAAAAAAAAAAAAAAAAAAAAGAGGGGGGGGGTGATGGGGGGGGGGGGTTGCACAAGTATTTCGACTAAAGCATTGCCCCTCTAAATGAATCTGAAAAAAAAAATGTTCCAAGTCTCTTAGATTCCGAGATCCGCCTAAAGGGGGGGAGAAGGGGGGCGGGGGGGGGGGACTTTGAAAAATGGTTTTTACTTTACCGAGCCTCCTCTATACGAATCCGTAAAAAACAAAAAATACGGTTCTCGTAGTTTCCGAGATACGATAGAGGGGGGGGAGAAGGGGGGGGAAAAGGGGAGGTTTGGCACTTTTCCCGTAGGTTTGAGAGTTACTTGTTTACGAATCTGTCAAAATATACCCACCTCCCCATCCACCATCTGGGAGAACAATTATGTCAATGAGTGAGTCAGTGAGTGGTAATCTAGCTTTATATAATATAACTAGTATTTGCGTGTTGCGCGAGGTGCAAGCACCTCGCATGCTTGTGAAAAAAAAAAAAAGGGGGGGGTGGTGATGGGGGGAGATGGGGGGGTTTAGTATTTGCGTGTTGCGCGAGGTGCAAGCACCTCGCGTGCTTGTGAAAAAAAAAAAAAAAAAAAGGGGGTGGGTGATGGGGGGGAGATGGGGAGGGGGGTTGCACAAGTATTTCGACTAAAGCATTGCCCCTCTAAATGAATCTGAAAAAAAAAATGTTCCAAGTCTCTTAATTTCCGAGATCCGCCTAAAGGGGGTGAAAAGGGGGGCGGGGGGGGACTTTGAAAAATGGTTTTTACTTTACCGAGCCTCCTCTACACGAATGCGTAAAAAAAAAAAATACGGGTCTCGTAGTTTCCGAGATACGATAGGGAGGGGGGAGAAGGGGGGGGAAAAGGGGAGGTTTGGCACTTTTGCCGAGGGTTTCAGAGTTACTTGTTTACGAATCTGTCAAAATATACCCACCTCCCCATCCACCATCTGGGAGAACAATTATGTCAGTGAGTCAGTGAGTGGTAATTTAGCTTTATATAGTATAATAACTAGTATTTGCGTGTTGCGCGAGGTGCAAGCACCTCGCGTGCTTGTGAAAAAAAAAAAAAAATGGGGGGGTTTAGTATTTGCGTGTTGCGCGAGGTGCAAGCACCTCGCGTGCTTGTGAAAAAAAAAAAGGGGGGTGATGGCGGGGTTTAGTATTTGCGTGTTGCGCGAGGTGCAAGCACCTCGCGAGCTTGTGAAAAAAAAAAAAAAAAAAAAAAAAGAGAGGGGGGGGTGATGGGGGGGGGGGTTGCACAAGTATTTCGACTAAAGCATTGCCCCTCTAAATGAATCTGAAAAAAAAAATGTTCCAAGTCTCTTAGATTCCGAGATCCGCCTAAAGGGGGGGAGAAGGGGGGCGGGGGGGGGGACTTTGAAAAATGGTTTTTACTTTACCGAGCCTCCTCTATACGAATCCGTAAAAAACAAAAAATACGGTTCTCGTAGTTTCCGAGATACGATAGAGGGAGGGGAGAAGGGGGGGGAAAAGGGGAGGTTTGGCACTTTTCCCGTAGGTTTGAGAGTTACTTGTTTACGAATCTGTCAAAATATACCCACCTCCCCATCCACCATCTGGGAGAACAATTATGTCAATGAGTGAGTCAGTCAGTCAGTGAGTGGTAATTTAGCTTTATATAGTATAATAACTAGTATTTGCGTGTTGCGCGAGGTGCAAGCACCTCGCGTGCTTGTGAAAAAAAAAAGGGGGGGGGGTGATGGGGGGAGATGGGGGAAGGTTAGTATTTGCGTGTTGCGCGAGGTGCAAGCACCTCGCGTGCTTGTGAAAAAAAAAAAAAAAAAAGGGGGGGGAGATGGGGAGGGGGGTTGCACAAGTATTTCGACTAAAGCATTGCCCCTCTAAATGAATCTGAAAAAAAAAATGTTCCAAGTCTCTTAATTTCCGAGATCCGCCTAAAGGGGGTGAAAAGGGGGGCGGGGGGGGGGACTTTGAAAAATGGTTTTTACTTTACCGAGCCTCCTCTACACGAATCCGTAAAAAAAAAAATACGGGTCTCGTAGTTTCCGAGATACGATAGGGAGGGGGGAGAAGGGGGGGGAAAAGTGGAGGTTTGGCACTTTTCCCGTAGGTTTCAGAGTTACTTGTTTACGAATCTGTCAAAATATACCCACCTCCCCATCCACCATCTGGGAGAACAATTATGTCAGTGAGTCAGTGAGTGGTAATTTAGCTTTATATAGTATAACTAGTATTTGCGTGTTGCGCGAGGTGCAAGCACCTCGCGTGCTTGTGAAGAAAACTAAAGCATTGCCCCTCTAAATCAAGTATTTGCGTGTTGCGCGAGGTGCAAGCACCTCGCGTGCTTGTGAAAGAAACTAAAGCATTGCCCCTCTAAATCAAGTATTTGCGTGTTGCGCGAGGTGCAAGCACCTCGCGTGCTTGTGAAAAAAGAAAATGGTATTTGCGTGTTGCGCGAGGTGCAAGCACCTCGCGAGCTTGTGAAAAAAAAAAAAAAAAAAAAAGGGGGGGGGGTGACGGGGGGGGGTTGCACAAGTATTTCGACTAAAGCATTGCCCCTCTAAATGAATCTGAAAAAAAAAATGTTCCAAGTCTCTTAGATTCCGAGATCCGCCTAAAGGGGGGGAGAAGGGGGGCGGGGGGGGGGGGACTTTGAAAAATGGTTTTTACTTTACCGAGCCTCCCCTATACGAACCCGTAAAAAAAAAAAATACGGGTCTCGTAGTTTCCGAGATACGATAGGGAGGGGGGAGAAGGGGGGGGAAAAGGGGAGGTTTGGCACTTTTCCCGTAGGTTTCAGAGTTACTTGTTTACGAATCTGTCAAAATATACCCACCTCCCCATCCACCATCTGGGAGAACAATTATGTCAGTGAGTCAGTGAGTGGTAATTTAGCTTTATATAGTATAACTAGTATTTGCGTGTTGCGCGAGGTGCAAGCACCTCGCGTGCTTGTGAAAAAAACTAAAGCATTGCCCCTCTAAATCAAGTATTTGCGTGTTGCGCGAGGTGCAAGCACCTCGCGTGCTTGTGAAACAAAAAAAAAAAAAAAAAAAAGTGGGGGGGGGTAAATGGGGGGGGGGTTGCACAATTATTTCGACTAAAGCATTGCCCCTCTAAATGAATCTGAAAAAAAAAATGTTCCAAGTCTCTTAGATTCCGAGATCAGCCTAAAGGGGGGGAGAAGGGGGGCGGGGGGGGACTTTGAAAAATGGCTTTTACTTTACCGAGCCTCCTCTATACGAATCCGTAAAAAAAAAAAATACGGGTCTCGTAGTTTCCGAGATACGATAGGGAGGGGGGAGAAGGGGGGGGAAAAGGGGAGGTTTGGCACTTTTCCCGTAGGTTTCAGAGTTACTTGTTTACGAATCTGTCAAAATATACCCACCTCCCCATCCACCATCTGGGAGAACAATTATGTCAGTGAGTCAGTGAGTGGTAATTTAGCTTTATATAGTATAATATCCCACGACAGCATATACCTATCTTTTATGGTTAACTCACAGTAACACGTGTAACTCCCGATAGCTTAGCAGTTCGAAGCTTTCTGATTATTATTCTGCTCCGAAATTTAAAACCACCACAACTTTGCAATGGAACTCGGCTAAAAGTAACCCAGTTGCAACAAAATATAATCGAGGCTCAAATTTTAATAGGTTGCGGTTCAGGAGAAACCGTCTTTATTCCCAGAATTCCCATAATACCAAATAATTTTCCATTCCAATTTAAAAGAACGCAATTCCCAGTATCGGTGTGTTATGCAATGACAATTAATAAGGCTCAAGGGCAGACTTTTCGTGTTGCTGGAGTAGATCTCGGTGTCAGTTGTTTCTCGCATGGTCAGTTGTACGTCGCTCTTTCCCGGGTTAGCAGTTCTAGAAATCTTTATGTTCACGTGCCGGACGGGTCAACTTTCAACATAGTTTACCCGGAAGCTTTGCGCTGAAGTATTTTCGTTCTATAGGTACTTAAGCCTCATGTGAACGTGATCTAAACAATATTACCGATACATTAACTTAATAACACACAAGGAGTTACACGCTGACGGAGTCGCGGGCACAGCTATTAACAATAATATTGTGCGGTTCGGTATTGCGATATTATTCAACAGTATTATAGATTGACATATTATATTTCCCTACTAGATTACGAAAGTTAATCTGTCTGTTACCGTAATCGTAACTGTAACCGTGAGGAAGGACATAGGCTACTTTTTTTTACGAAAAACGACGGAAACGTGGACGAAGTCGCGGGCAACAGCTACCTATACTAATAATATAAGGCTGAAGAGTTTGTTTGTTTGTTTGAACGCGATAATCTCAGGAACTACTGGTTCGAATTGAAAAATTATTTTTTATTTAAATAGTCAATTTATAGAGAAAGGCTGTAGTCTATATATCATTACGCTAAGGCCAATAGGAGCGGAGCGCCAATGAAGAATGCTTCAAATTCGGGGTTAGATTTAACGTTAGCCCAAAGTAACTATTCCACGCGGACGAAGTCGCGGGCAAAAGCTAGTATGTAATAAAACTTTTTATTTCATTCAGGATATTTTCTACACTAAAATTTAATAACCGAGAATTTAGAAAGGGTAAGAAATTAAAAAAAAATATATATAAAAATAAGACATGTAATTTAAAGATATTTTTCTATTTTACCCACTCACTTACCTCTATAATTATGTTTTATCTAGATGTATTGCACAGTCAGCACCAATTTATAAAAAATATATTTTATAAACGATACAATTTTAAACTACCACCTATAGTCACAGCATATTCACAGTTCTCAATAGCATAGACACAAAAAGTTTGTTAATTTAATTTTATCGAAGAGGCAGCCCTGCGATTGCTGTGGGATCGAGCGGTGCAAAAGCAATCACAACTGTACGCTTGAAAATTTAGGCACATTTTAGCATGCAGCGGTTTCTGACTCGACAGAGTAGGCTATTATAGCAGTAGGTATAGGAAATTTTGTACTGAGTGAAGTATCTGTTACGTAGTAACTATTAAGTAATCTGTGGTACAGTACTCAGTAGTCTACATGGTCTATGATCTACATAACTTCTATGCTCTATGGTACTTGGCGTAGTTGCTACAATGACCTTCTATCTATACTCTAAAGGTGAACGCAGACCTAGCCGCACCGTAGTCTCTACAGTCCCCGCAGTCATCGCTTTTTGTTAATGGCCTCACACATCTATCCGCGCCGCAGTCGCTGCAGTCGTTCCCATCGCCGCACGTATTGCACTTGCAATGTTGCCAGATTTTTGAAAGCATTATCTGTATAAAGTGTAATGTAGGTAGTTTATATTGGTTTACTTTGTAAGTAGGTAGGTAGATTTAAGTTGTACAATGATCAGTCGAATTATAGCTCTGCTGCGGACGCTTGACTTTTATTTAAATAACCCCGGAACATTACAGTGGCGACGAGGATTACTAATTTAAACCATTTCGCGTGTGAATTATAGTGTTGGTGCATATTTCCGTCTACCGTGAGTGTACGAACGTTAAAAACAATGTCAATCGGAAAAATAAAAGAATTTGACACGAAGTCCGGGGTGTGGTCAGTGTATGTGGACCGGTTAAACATGTACTTTAAAGTTAATAAAATCGACGACGACACGAAATTACCCACGTTAATAGCCATCATGGGGGACGAGGCATATGAACTATTGTGCAATCTTGCAAGTCCCAAGAAGCCAGCAGAGTTAAAATATGACAAAGCGGTCGACTTGATGCGTCATCATTTAGAACCAACACCGTCGGTAGCGGTACTCGCGGAACGTTATCGGTTCAGGCAACGGAGACAGGCTAGCGAGGAAAACGTAGCCGCGTACATAACCGAGCTTAAGAAAATGTCACGACATTGCGAATTCAAACAAGGGTTGAACGAGAATTTGCGGGATCAGTTCGTTTGCGGCTTACGGAGTGATATGTTTCGACAGCGGCTTTTTGCTGAAGCCGAGACAATATCGTTTACGGACGCAGTGAGGTTGGCGACTTCGTTAGAAGCGGCGGAGCGGGACGCGGCCGCGGTGGAGGCGAAGGCGGACAGCGGAGGTGACGTCATGTCAGGCGAGGCACTGCCGGGGCAGGCGGTGCACGCGCTCGCCAGCAGTAGAGGTGGCGGCGGCTCGGGACAGCGGGCGCCGCGGGGCGCGCGCGGCGCGGGGCATGCGACGGCCGCGCGGCACAGCCCCGCGACAAGCTGGCGGCCGCAGGCTGGCGGCCGCGGCCGGGCAAGCGGTGCAGATCGGGCAGGGAGCTGTACGGGGTGCGGGGCGACGGAGCACTCGTATTCTGAGTGTCGATTTCGCAACTACGTGTGCAGCAGCTGCAGGCAGCCGGGACACCTGCGACGCGTGTGCCCGGACAGGGCTGCGAACGCGGGCAAAGGCACGGGTCCCACTCCCAAGCGCTCGGCAGCGTACTACGGGGAACAGGTGCCGGAAGAGGAATTTCATCATCTGTGCTTAAACGATTACAGAGCGGTAAAGTTGTCCATAGGTATTGATAATGTGAATATTTCTATGGAGGTCGATACTGGTACTGCGGTATCGTGTATTAGTGAAGCAACATTTAAAAAGTGTTTCAGGGCTCACAAATTAGAACCTAGCAATCTAGTATTGAATTTTTATGATGGCTCAAAAATTAAACCTATAGGAATGTTCAAACCGATGGTAGTTTACGGAGAGTGTAATAAACAACTAGAGTTATTTGTAATTGAAGGAGGTACCACATCATTACTGGGCCGACAATGGTTAACAGAATTGGAGATAGAAATACCCGTGTTTAGTAAATGTAACCATGTAAATTGGAAAGAGGTGAACATGTCTAATGAGATCAATGTACTGTTAAACAGGTATATGGAAATATTCAGCGGCGGGTTGGGGCTGTACACCGGAGGCAAGGCAACGCTGCGCGTGCGCGAGGGGGCGACGCCTGTGTTCCACCGCGCGCGGCCCGTGCCGTACGCGCTGCTCGGGCGGCTCGACGCCGAGCTGGACGCCATGCTGCGCGACGGCATCATCACGCCCGTCGACTGCTCCGACTGGGCCTCGCCGCTCGTACCGGTAAACAAACCTGACGGTTCGCTGAGGATCTGTGCTGATTATAAAGCGACCGTAAACCCAGTCTTACTTATTGATCGCTATCCATTGCCTAGAATCGAGGATTTAATGGTTAAACTTAGCGGGGCAAATTATTTTTCGAAAATCGATTTAAGCCAAGCCTATAACCAAATAGAACTCGATGATTCTAAGGAATTCACAGTGATAAATACACATAGGGGTTTTTTAGGTACAATCGGTTAGTATACGGTTTATCTTCAAGTCCAGGAATTTTCCAGCGAATCATGTGCAGTCTGTTGAAGGGGATACCTAACATTGTGATATTCCTTGACGATGTCATAATTGGCGGGAAAAACAAGAAAGAACATCTAGAAGCACTAGAACAGGTTTTTACTAGATTACATCGTTCCGGTTTAAAATTAAAGAGTAGTAAATGTGTGTTCTTAGTAAAAGAAGTACAATATTTAGGATTTGTTATTAGTAGTGAGGGAATTAAAACAGATCCGGCCAAGGTCGAGGCCATAATTAATATTCCTCGCCCGATAAACGTTACGGAGTTACGTTCGTTTTTAGGAATCATAAACTTCTATGGGAAATTTGTGAGGAATATGAGTAGCATGTTAGTACCCCTTTATGAATTATTAAAGAAAGGTAAACAATGGCATTGGTCGTTTGACTGCGAAAAATCATTCGCAGAAATTAAAAAGATTCTAGCGGGCGCAGATGTATTGGCTCATTACGATCCGAAGAAACCACTACTGTTGACCTGTGACGCGAGCGCGCGCGGGGTAGGGGGGGTCCTCTCGCAGCCCGGCGAGCGCGCAGAGCGGCCGGTAGCATACGCGTCGCGCACACTTACCGACGCGGAGAAAAATTACTCGCAAATACATCGGGAAGCGCTAGCGATTATATTTTGTGTTAATAAATTTCACCAGTATTTATACGGGCGTAACTTCACTTTACGAACGGATCATAAACCGTTAGTGTCAATATTCGGTCCTAATACCGGAATACCGACCATGGTGGCTAGCAGAATGCAAAGGTGGGCTATTATTTTGTCAGCTTACTCATTTAATATTGAGTACGTACGCACCGATCAAAACGGAGCGGACGGGTTTTCAAGGTTACCGCTAGCACCCATTAAACATACAAGTAGGGTCGCACAACCGCAACCGGAGCAAACTCATCTGCATTTCGTGCAACAGTCATTGTTATTAGATTATAATGAAATTAAACATCAAACAATGCGCGATGCGGAACTGTCAAAAATATTGAGTTATCTGAGAGATGGTTGGCCTAATGAATGTGACTTGAGCAACTTAAAACCGTACTTCAATAGGAGAAATGAACTTTATGAAGAACTAGGCTGTATTATGTGGGGGCACAGGTTAGTGGTACCGGAAGCGTGTAGAAGTAAAGTGCTATTAATGTTGCATGAACCACACATGGGTATAGCGAAATCAAAAGCTTTAGCACGTAGTTATGTATGGTGGCCCGGGGTGGATGAAGCAGTGGAACACATGTGTCGAACGTGCGAGGTGTGCGCAGCCCACGCGGACGCGCCGCCTCGGCAGACCCCACGCATGTGGCCCTGGCCAATCCGACCGTGGAGCCGGATACATATTGACTACATGGGACCTATAGGCGGTAGAACATACCTCGTGGTAGTGGATGCCACATCTAAATGGTTGGAGGTTTTCAATGTATCAAGTACTTCAGCTTTTAGTCTCATAGATAGATTAACTGAGTTGTTTAGTAGATGGGGTTTACCTAAACAAATAGTGAGTGATAACGGGGCACAGTTCGCATCAAAAGAATTTCATGAATTCACAAAGGCTAACGGTATAGAACATGTATTTACGGCTCCTTACCACCCCGCTTCAAATGGATTAGCAGAAAATGCGGTTAGATTACTTAAACGTGTTATTAAAAAGGCTATGTCAGAGAAACACAATATAGATAGGGCACTGTGGACATATTTACTGCATTATAGGAATGTCGAACATTCGACGACCGGAGAAAGCCCGGCAATGATTTTATTAGGCAGGCGTATACGTACTCGACTAGATACCATAAAACCGGACAGGGAAAACAAGGTACATCGAGCACAAAAGCGACAGGCTGAATTGGCGGAAGGGGCGAACAGGTGCATTGGGGGTGAAGGAGAAGAGGTATGGTACCGACAGTACTTAAAAGGCGAGCGATGGATTCCCGGTCGAGTAGTAGATAGTCGGGGTCCTAGCGACTACCGAGTCCAGGGTCAAAATGGGGAAATAGTCCATAGACATATTGATCAGTTACGTAGGAGAACAGGCAATAGGTTATCCTTAGTTTCTAGTGGTCCCAGTTTTACGGAGCGATCAGACACAGATTCTCAGTCAGCTGATAACCAGGAAGAATGCAGTGGAAGTGATAAGCGGGCGTCGTCGGAGGGGTCGGCGGATCGGTTGGTGTCGCCGCGTTTAGTGTCGTCACCAGCTCAGCAGATTAATGATGTACCGGTAGACGCCCAGGCTTCAGCGGAGAGTCAGGTTGCCTTGCCTCAAGTGCCACAGACTCCACAACGTGTCCTTAGACAGTGTAGGTTTAAGGTTCATAATTATAAGGTTTAGAATAAATGTTAAGTTAAGGTAGTAAGTTAGATATTAAGTTTTAGTTCGTGATTAGTAGTAGGTATGTATTAAATTAGTAGTGAGGAGTGTAATGTAGGTAGTTTATATTGGTTTACTTTGTAAGTAGGTAGGTAGATTTAAGTTGTACAATGATCAGTCGAATTATAGCTCTGCTGCGGACGCTTGACTTTTATTTAAATAACCCCGGAACATTACATAAAGATGGGCGAAAAATAACGTCACGACAACAATAACGTTGTTATCTTGCTCCTCAAATGATCACTGTGACAGATCATGAAGGAACAACGTTCCAAAATAACAGTGGTGAAATAACACAGACACTACAATCACTACAGTGACACGAGACACTACAGTGACATGAGTCACGACTAGTGTTGCCAGGTGTCCCGATTTTAGGGGTCTGGGGACGCGTCCCGATTTGCCGCTGATCGGGACACCAAATGTCCCGATTTATAAACCGAGTTGACACTTTAAAAGCTGAATTTGCTCCCGTCTTGCGTCACGTTAGAGCAAGATGGATGTCACTTCTTTCTACCGTAGAAGTCTGTAGAACGTGCAACTAAATTTTTCGATATACTAAAAGATTATTACATATCATTGGGAGAAGATGAATGTCCCAAGTGCGCTGTGGCAATTCTTCAGTTCTGTTGAAACGGAGCCATGCTAGGCATTTTACCAAGCTGCACTAAGATTTTACAGGATGTAGGTACCAATATTTCTTGAAAACGAAACATTGCTATATTTTGAAGGTCACGAAATAATGGTAAAATTAAGTAAGCACTTGAGGCAAAGGATTGAAGATGAGTTTGTGGCATTCACGTGCAGCAATGTGCAGTTCTTCATTACATAGAGACCAAGTATGAACTCAACGATAGCAAATTAGATTTTTCAAACCATTTTCTCTAACCACTCGTTACTTACGCGTCATTTATTGAAAATCTAATAATTAATGTGTTCTTCGATATGGATCAACTTTATGAAGAAGTGTGTTCAGTCAAAACTTGGTAAAACAGCAGTGCAGAACAAAGATCTTACGCCGCTACAAAACAAGATTTCGCAAAACTTGAAGTTATTTTCTTTTATGGCATCAAATACCGGTGTCAAACATGGCAACAAGTGCGGCAGCGGAAAGAGTATTTTCACTAACCAACTTAATTTGGTCCGAGAAGCGAAACCATTTGACACTGGAGCATGTCAAATCCGAAATTAAAA
The DNA here is from genome assembly GCA_943138885.2 of Tholera decimalis. Taxonomy (NCBI): domain Eukaryota; kingdom Metazoa; phylum Arthropoda; class Insecta; order Lepidoptera; family Noctuidae; genus Tholera; species Tholera decimalis. Next base: position 10,145,334 of record OW964571.2, read on the forward strand.
AAAAAACCTAACTTTAGTATGCTATGCTATGCTAAAGCTATTACAGAGCATTTTTTTATCAATTTATGCAATTATAATTATTTATTTATTTTATTTATGCAATATTTTTTTCTTCTTTGATATTGATTCAAGTTACACTTTGAGCGTGGGTAACCGATAAGAAAACAATTGTTTTTTCTTTTATTGAATAAATGAGAAGTTAATATTGTTTATAATATTTTTATTATCTTACAATACATGTAGGTTATTCAGAACTAGTCGCGGGCTCGAACTCACTCGTGGACTCAGTTATGAGCAGTTAGCAGCTAGTCTACACGCATACGTCTACTCGCACGCACACAAACACCGTGCTGAAGTCTGCCGAACTGAAACGACGTTAGACGATGCAGGGCTTTCAACGCCGCACCGCTGTGCAGGTCGGAGTGGGGGGTGTAAGGTTTATTTTCGTTACGGAATTTCTTGATTCGGTCGCCGCGCTCAAAGCCCGCGATAAAGGCTATGCAATAGCTTAAAACTAAGATTGTACTTATAATATTTTAAGAGCAATAAATTATTGTTTACTAGTGCGGATTTTATGTACGGAATATTACACCGTCGAGATGTCTTCCATCACGGCGAATGCACTCTTCAAAACGGACTAGCGAATTTGCAGAGACACGCCGCAGAACGTCAACTGATATGACCCTCACTTTTGTCGTTATTTTAGTCTTCAGTTGCTCCAAATTCGTAAGAGGGGTATCAAAAACTCTTGCTTTGAGATAACCCCATAAAAAAGGCAACTGGGGTTAAGTCGGGAGATCTGGGTGGCCACAATATGTCTCCAAAGCGGCTTATGAGTTTTCCAGGAAACAACGCTCTTAGTGTGTCTATGGAGACCCCAGCTGTGTGGGCTGTGGCCCCATATTGCTGAAACCATACACCTGACTTGTCAAAATTCTCTTCTTGAAGCTGCGGTACAAAAACAGTATTAAACATGTCCGTATACCACTCGCTCGTCACTGTAACCGTTGCACCTCGGTCATTCTCGAAGAAAAATGGCCCGATGATTTTCTTCGACAATATTGCGCACCATACAGTAACTTTGGGGCTGTGTAATGCTTTCTGAAGTTTTGTTTTGGATTGCTAGATGACCAATAACGGCAATTTTGACGATTTACGCACCCTTCGAGGTGAAAGTTATCGCTAAAGTAAACATTGTCCATCCCATTTTCCTCCGAAAAAATCTAACATCTTCTGACAGTAAATTTTTCGCTTGTTGTAGTCTTCTGGTTTGATTTCTTGAACTATCTAAATTTTATAAGGATGTAATTTTAAGTCTTAGGCCAAAATTCGTTGAATACTTGATCGATGGAGGCTCAAAGAAGCAGCATGTTTTCTAACTGATCGTTGTGGACGCTCCGCGACCGCAGTGGCAACGCGGTTGAGGTTTTCAATCGATCGCACAGGTTTATTTCGAGGGCCAATTGAATGATTCAGTAAACATCCTGTCGCTCTAAACTTTACTACCCATGACTTAATTAACTGAATACTCGGGGCATCACTTAAACGGCGGATTTGAAAGCGATTACAAAACTTGCGCTGTGCTTCAATGAAAACTCGTTGCAATAATACGCCTCGATTGCGTAAACGCGGTGCGCGCCAGACCACTGGAACATAGCGCCTAAAAAATCCGCACTAATCATCTACCAAACGCTACGCTCCCTTCCTGCTAGCCCCGCTGGTTGCCAAGATATTCGAGTTTAAAATTTAAAATCGGCGCTGAGACACCCTTTAGTTTCAGGACGTTGTTAACTATTGCAGCACATCAGAAGCGCTCTGGATGCTTTTAAAATCCTTGTTTTTTTTTTTGTTCGTCCCGATCTACAACCCTAAAACCCGATTTTTTGTACCTTCTTGTATCTTCTTCTTAAAACAAATCCGACCTGGCAACACTAGTCACGACAGTGACCGAGTCACGACATGGAACGAGTCACGACATGGAACGAAATCTAACGAACGATGTAATACGTGCAATCGGGCATTTTCGGCTAACCCAGGAATGAGATAGTGAATGATTCCGTATTTCTGGCTCGTTCCCTCGCGCCTTGAATACAAATTAGCTCAAAATAATAACATTAAATTCTTATGTTTATATTATAAAAATAAGATTTTTGTAGACTTGAACATATCACTACGCAAAAAAAAATATTATAGCCCTTTTTATATAATTCTGAAATAAGAACTTGTGATAATTAAATTATTTGTTATTTGAACCAATAGTAAAACTTGTGTAAAACATGATTTTAAAAAAATATCTGGCTACGTTTCGAAAAAATATTTTGAAAAAAAAAGTAAATATAAATGTTAAATAAATACATATCATAGTTATTCAAAAGAATTTCCGACATTCCTAAGCCTGTAAAACTGTGACTGTCGTTCCTGTTACAAAAATCACAGTGAACGTTGTTGGGATCAAATATCTTCGAAATCATATTTCGTAACGTGAGTGACCGCCGTGACAAAGTCACGTTGATTTGTCACTGTGACTTTTATGGAACAGGAACGACAGTGACAGTGACAAAAAAGTAACGGTTTCGCCCACCGCTATATCTGTACCGAAGATTGAAAAAACCGAAAAAAAAAAAAGTATTAAGCCGGCTCTACACGTTGACCAACACAGTGGCGAATGTATAGTCTGGCAAACGAAAGTAGAGACTGAAAAAAACTTTTTACCAAAAAATTAAACCGACTCCCAAAAACACTGCAAAGTGAAAAATAACTTTAATTTCGGTAGTCGGTGTCTTTAGTTTTGTATTTTCGTTTTTGGCACCGACTTCCGAAATTAAAGTTTTTTTTCACTTTGCAGTGTTTTTGGGAGTAGGTTTAATTTTTTGGTAAAAAGTTTATATTTCACTCTTTTTAGTTGGTCGATTTTTAATTTACCTAGTTAAAAGAGCCTAAATGTCAATTACTTATAAACTTTTACAAAATATTGCTTTTCCCAATGCTGGGCCGTTAATTTTTGAGGAGTTCTCCTGGTACTTCACCATCAGCTCTACATGACCATATGCATTGTGACGAACATAAAGTGCTTAACATCCATATTCAAGTATTCGAATCGCAATCCACGAAATACTTATTATTGAGTAGGTTCGGCGGCCATCTGTGGTCTTCATCATCAGTTCCACTTCCCCAAATGGTATTTTTTGAGAGCAACTGCACAAGTTACTATAAGAAATACCCAAAACGCCATAGGTGTGCCTATAATATTTGAAGAGTTCCCTCGATTTCTCCAGGATCCCATCATCAGATCCTGACTTGGTGATAAATGGTACCAATTTCGAAGTATACCCATTCAAACAAAAAAAGAATTTTCCAAATCGGATCAGCCGTCTTCGAGTAATCGATGATCATACATTAAAAAAAAAAAACCGGGTTGCACTCCGGGAGTGCCGGCAGAAGTGAAAACTTGAATATTAACGTTGTGCATTTTTGATATTTTGGAATGGTTAGGGAATAATTTTGTACGATTTGCTTTAATTATCAGTATAAATGTACTATCATTTATGTGGTAGAATACAATATTTTTATTTATTGCGCTATCGTACACAAACATGACAATTTATATTACATTAAAAAGTTTGTCTCTTAGAAAAATCAACTTTCATGTTAACACAAACGAACATTCGCGCAAGCGTCCTGCGCCGCCTAAACAAAACAGCAGGCGCAGGCATACATTTTCGCCGCGCCGTAGAATGAGAGGGGAATACTTCCTCTCCTACGCCGCGCCAGCTGTCTTCTTTCCGTCCGTCTTACGAATTTTCGATCAGGTCACGTGTCTTGACGCGAGTTTAACATTTTTTACCCATTACAGAAAAAGTGCACAACGCCGCTAAGGAAGGTTTCACTTCAAAAAAATCCTTCATAAATTTACGAAATTTCAAAGGTATACGTTTGCCCTGGTTTGCCCATATAAAATTTCCACGACATAAGAAACACTGTATAATGCTCCCTATCTCATTTTCTCCCACGTTAAATCTTATGTTATATGTTTGTCTCTTTTTACTGTTGCTTTTTCGTTTCATAAAATTTCAAATCACAAAGACGCTAAAGAAGTTTTCACTTCAAAAAACCCAGTTTCTTGCTGCAATTCAAGGCTAATATTTAAATGAGTTTCCCGTTTTATTAAGGTAAATAAAATATAACTTAATTTTAATTACTTTTGAAATAGAATTTACTTAATTAACAATCCACATTATCAATTATTTTAAATAAATCGCTTAAATCCCGACTTGGCGTTTCATTTGAAATTTCGGAATTCTTAAAGTCATACATGTTTACATTATATAATTGTAACATTTTTGGAGATGGAGACAGATAGAGTAAACGTAACGCAAGATCTATCATCACGTTTCGTGTCATCATCAAACTTAACAGCATTACAAGGGGCAATCGGTGTCGTAATTTGTTTTTCAGTATAAGATATATCGAAAAAGCGCGTTCAATTTTAAAATGGTACAGTCATGAATGCAAGTGCAAATTTGGAAATATTTTCAAGACGTTTATTAAATGCCTACTAGCGTCACAATCATCAAATACTTCCGAATACTGCCTAGTACTAGTACCTACATAGATATACTACTTCCTAGTACTAGTACATAGATAATCTGTAATGTAGTAGTACTAGGCCGCTGACGGCCGCGCGCCCCGCGGGCATATATGTGATGCTTATAAATGTATGTATGCCCCTAAAAATAGCCCTACTTATTTTTGGGCCCAAAAAAATCCCAATAAGCATTATTTTACCTTAAATTTGGGGCTAATAGCCCTAAGAAGTTTAATCCTGGATAAAAAATCCCCCTCAACTCACCCCTCAACTCGCCCCTCAACTCGCCCCTCAACTCACCCCTCAACTCATCCCTCAAATCACCCCTCAACTCATCCCGCAGCTCATCCCGCACCTCATCCCTCAACTCATCCCTCAACTCATCCCTAATCTCATCCCTCAACTCATCCCGCAACTCATCCCTCAACTCATCACTCAACTCATCCCGCAACTCATACAGCACCTCAACCCGCAACTCATCCCTCAACTCAACCCTCAACTCACCCCTAAACTCACCCCTCAACTCACCCCTCAACTCATCCCGCACCTCATCCCGCACCTGATCCTCAACTCATACAGCACCTCATCCCGCAACCCATCCCTCAACTCACCCGTCAACTCACCCGTCAACTCACCCGTCAACTCACCCGTCAACTCACCCGTCAACTCACCCCTAAACTCACCCCTCAACTCACCCCTCAACTCACCCCTCAACTCACCCCTAAACTCACCCCTCAACTCACCCCTAAACTCACACCACAACTCACCCCTCAACTCACCCCTCAACTCGCCCCTCAACTCACCCCTCAACTCACCCATCAACTCACCCCTCAACTCACCCGCCAACACACCCCTCAACTCATCCCTCAACTTATCCCTAACTCATCCCTCAACTCACCCCTAAACTCGCACCTCAACTCACCCCTCAACTCACCCGTCAACTCACCCGTCAACTCACCCGTCAACTCACCCGTCAACTCACCCGTCAACTCACCCGTAGACTCACCCGTCACCTCACCCGTCAACTCACCCGTCAACTCACCCGTCAACTCACCCCTCAACTCACCCCTCAACTCACCCCTCAACTCACCCGTCAACTCACCCGTCAATTCACCCGTCAACTCACCCCTCAACTCACCCGTCAACTCACCCCTCAACTCACCCGTCAACTCACCCCTCAACTCACCCCTCAACTAGCCCCTAAACTCAGACCTCAACTCATCCCGCAACTCATACAGCACCTCATCCCGCAACTCATCCCTCAACTCAACCCTCAACTCACCCCTAAACTCACCCCTCAACTCACCCGTCAATTCAACCGTCAACTCACCCCTCAACTCACCCCTCAACTCACACGTCAACTCACCCGTCAACTCAACCCTCAACTCACCCCTCAACTCACACCTCAACTCACCCCTCAACTCACCCCTCAACTCATCCCTCAACTTATCTCTAACTCATCCCTCAACTCACCCCTCAACTCACCCGTCAACTCACCCCTCAACTCACCCCTCAACTCACCCCTCAACTCACCCCTAAACTCACCCGTCAACTCACCCCTAAACTCACCCCTCAACTCACCCCTCAACTCATCCCTCAACTCACCCCTCAACTCACCCTTCAACTCACCCCTCAACTCCTCCCTCAACTCACCCCTCAACTCACCCCTCAACTCCCCCTCTACTCCCCCTCTACTCCCCCCTCAACACCCGACGAGACCCCCTCCCCCCGCCCCGCCCCCACACGGGCCTCCTCTTACCCCTCACCTCCCTGAACTCCCCACGAAACCTCCCCTCCCCCCCGCCCCCTCTCAGGGATACCTCAACCCCTGCGACCTAACTCCTAGGTCCCAACAGATAGATACTGTCGCTTTTTCGTTTCATTAAGCCTGCGCCGAGTAAAATAACTCAAAACGGTCTTCACAACTAAAGGAATATAACCTATAATAGTACTTTAATTACCATACAAAAATATGTAATGAACACTAGAATAAATGTGTTAGCAAACATAGTTGGCAAAATTTAAAAATATTTTATAGTTTATTAAACAAAAATACTTAAAGTTGGACAAAAATCCTTACAAAACATGCTCGTGCGTAGCTGAATTTTGATAGTAAACTGTTGAATTTTTTCATAAACTTCAATTCATATTATTCTCTAATTATCATACTATCATTTACAGCTTTAACATTTCAAAAATGTCGCTTGATTGTTTTAATTTTAATTTTTTCTTCTAATTTGCGCGCTATTTTGAACCATACGCAACGTACACCGGTCGAAAATTCAGTCGTCCACGGGAGCTCAGAGAGGGGTCACGTCTCATCGTGGAGCGTTTCGCCGGTAACGATAGTTCGCGATCTATTGTGTACGTATGTATTGCAGCAATCCGTTGAATAACATAAGTCATATTTTTTGTATTTTTGAGTACGATTTATTATGCATACCCAACAATTACTTTTTATTGTTCAATATATATTTCTTTAACATTTGTATTTTTCAATATTTGTTTTATTATGGGAAAATGTAAAAAAAAATATTATTAGAAGAAAGTTGGCGCAAATTTTCGAAAAAAAAGCCATTCTCATAAAAAGTACGTATTTCTATTTTGTGATGTTATTATTGCTTTTTAACCGACTTCAAAAAAAAAGGAGAAGGTTCTCAGTTCGTCTTAAACTTTTTTTTATGTATGTACCCTCAAACTCGAAGACGGCTGGACCGATTTGGAATTTTTTTTCGTTTGAAAGGGTATACTTTCTAGTTGGTTCCATTGTTATGAAATCAGGATCTGATGATGGGATCCTGGAGAAAGCGAGGGAACTCTTTAAATATTATAGGCACACCTATAGCGTTTTGGGTATTTCTAATAGTACCTTGTGCAGTTGCTCCCGAAAAGCACCATTTGACTCAAATGATTTGAGGAAGTGAAAGTGATGATGAAGACTTTTTCAAACATTCGATATGGGTATCGTGTAATGGGTTTTTGGGGGTGGTGATTGCAAATCTGGAATTTATTTTTAAATTCAAGATGGCGCACGGTGGGCTGAAAAACGGCTTTCATAGACTTAGGCATTTTATTTTGCAAGTGCCAGTTTTTGTGCCGGATATCACTTCTATTTGTTATAACAATATACAAAAATGACACCAGAATTGATTCTGCACAAAAACGAAGGAATTATAATTTTTTTACGAAAATTTTGTATGGAGCTAGTATGAAAAATCGAAATATCTCTGAAACGGCAGCGATAACCGTAATATCCTTATAGGAGGTTTTAGTACTAATTATTTATGATTTTTTGACATACGTTACATAATGGTTGTAGATGCCTTTTTTTTTTTAAATCGTCAAAATATTTTTATTTATTTTTACATATTAAACGTTCCTTTTAGTGTTTAAGTTGAAGAATTCAGAGCTTTAACAACTCTTAACATAAAATAGCATCACCCCTATAGACCTGAAGGACTAGACAGAGGTGTGTAGTATCTTGTTGATCTTGTAAGATTTCCAACAATACCAAATAGTTGAATATCAGTGTCAAAGTGCCCATGCTGTCGCTTCTTTTAGAAAGATAGGGGAATGAAATTGTTAATTGATCATACCCTAAAAGTATGATTACAACATAACCGGACACATAATAATATCGACACAAAAGGAATTTTAAAACCTTGCATACGTTCAAAATACAAAATAACATATTGTGTAGTCATCTAATGAGTCTGATGACAAGTAATTAAGTAATTAGATTGATGGTTGTAGTCTTCTGATTCTAATGAGCCTATTAAGTGATTAAATGATTTGAAATATCTCGCAACAATACCAACTAAGAACTGCATTCACCTTTTTATAATTAGTGAGCTAATGTGATTTGCTAATGTTGATTAGTTCTACTATGAGTTCTACGAAATGTTTTTGACGATTATAAATTTTTATTATCATATCTTTTATAACTTTAATGAGGGTAGTTAACTAATTATTGACTTTATACAATAAAAGGGCTATAATTTTGTTCCATAATTTAGATTGTTCACAACCGTGTAACTGCTAACACTAAAACTATTTGCTTTGCGACTACAAAATCTTAGAATGGAAAGTTTAATCACCAACTTAGATTTGTTTGTTCTTCTAAAAAGTGAGTGTCCTTCATTTAATCATGAAGTATTGTTTAGTGCAATTGTGTCCCGCATAGGCGATTGCCTTTCTGCCGAAGATCAAGTAACTCTCAAAGAATTTTGCCGGAGATTCACGCGAGCTGCTTTAAACAGGTGGCAGAAATCTAAACGATTCTTTGATAAGTTTAGAAATACGTACGGAGAGTGGTTGCAAGCAAATATTGATTGGCCGAGTTGCGTGCAAACTTTAATAAATCAAGAACCAACTGTTGATGAGATACCAAGAGCACGCTCAGTCTCTCCAGAACCTTCGACATCATCGACTGTTGGAACAATGACAAAAAGGTCCCGAAAACCATTCAAAGATCTGGGAAGCAAACAGAAAAAGAGAAGATCTAGTGAGCACATAGGCGAGGATTCCTGTGAATTGGCATATGCAGCTGCAGCACGTTTAAAAGAAGAAGGTTATGAAGATATCGCATCTGTAATCAATTATATGATCAAAAATCCAGAAGCTGCCGTTAAAATCAAGGAAAGCATTAAGAAAACAGTAATATTTACACCAGAGAAAGCACTTGGATTGCTTCTTTCACTTAAGCTTTCAAAGTGGCAATATATTACGTTGCGAGAGACTGCCATTCGGGAAGGTGCTAAGGATATTTACCCATCCTACTATAAACTGCAACAAACTAAGCTTGCATGCTACCCTCCTAATCAATCAGTATCAGTTACGGATTCATCAGCTAGAATTACACTTCAAGCTTTACTTGACATCACGGTGAAGCGGATTCTTCAAAGTCTTTCTGATAATGTGGAAAATAAGCAGTTAAAGCTGATATCGAAGTGGGGATTTGATGGTGCTTCCAATCAAAGCCGATACAAGCAGAAAATGGACGGCGAGCATGATGATTCAAGCATTTTCATGACCTCCTTGGTGCCACTGAAACTGACAGATGGAGATAATACTATATGGACAAACCCGAAACCATGCTCAACTTTTTATTGTCGTCCGGTTCAGTTCACTTTTGTAAAAGAAAGCCATGCAGTTGTCATTGATAACAAAAGAAAAATGGATGAGGAAATTGAGGCCCTTAACCCCACAGAGTGCATTAATAGTAACAGGGTGACTCATAAACTAATGATGACAATGATCGACGCAAAAGTCTGCACGTACCTTTCTGAAGCTAGATCAAATGCATCATGCTACCTGTGCTTAGCAAAACCAACAGAAATGAATCACTTAGATGCTGTAACATCAAAAACTGTGTGTTCTGACATATATGAATTTGGCCTATCATCCCTACATGCCCGTATAAATTGCATGGAATGTCTGTTACACATTGCGTACAGACTTGACTTCAAACAGTGGGCAGCAAGAAGTAATGAGCATAAAGATATGTTACAAAACAGAAAAAAAAAACATTCAAAATAAATTTAAAGAGGAGCTCAATCTGTTAATTGATATAGTAAAACAAGGCTCGGGAACTACCAATGACGGGAATACCGCAAGGAAGTTTTTCGAGTTTCCCAATAAAACTGCAGCTATTACTGGGTTGGATCAAAACCTGATAAAAAGATTTGCTGTTATTTTGCAAGCAATAACATCTGGTGGGAAGATCGATGTCATCAAATTTAAAGATTTTGCTCGCAAAACAGCAGAAAAGTACGTGGAATTATACGACTGGTACTACATGTCATCAACCGTACATAAACTATTAATGTGTACACGGAGCTGACATAATCGAAAAAAATGATATTGTCCCGATTGGGACTCTCTCGGAAGAAGCCTCAGAGTCTCGAAACAAAGATTTTAGGAGGTTCCGGGAACATCATTCGCGGAAAAGAAGCAGGCAAGATTCTAATCAAGATATCCTAAATATGCTTGTTGTTTCTTCGGATCCTTTTCTAAGTGCACAAAGGCCGAAGTTAGATGCCAAAAGGAAGACAACCTTTTTTGCTGAAATTCTCGACCTAATACAGTTTCCGGAAACTGAGTTCGAGTTTGTAGGTATATCCGATCTGGATTCTGACTCGGAATTGGAGTCCGACAACGAAAGTTGTAAAGAAAATTTGTAAAATTTAATTATTTTTCTTTATGTTCTTTTGTTATTTATGTTAGTTTATTGTACCAATATGTTTAGTTAATAATTTCATAAATTATAGTTTCAAATATGTATTTTGTATAATTGAATTTATTAGATATTATTTTTGTTACTTCTGTTTTATTTAAATTACCTATCAATAAAAAGTTTATATACAGTCTTTTTTTTTTCACATATCTATACTAATATTATAAAGCGGAAAAGTTTGTTAGTTTGTTTGTTTGTTTGTTTGTTTGTTTGTTTGCTTGAACGCGCTAATCTTGGAAAGTACTGGGTGGATTTGGATGAAATTTGGTATGGAAGTAGCTTGAAGCTTGAGGAAGGTTATAGGCTACTTTTTACCCGACTGCAAAAAAGGAGAGTTATGTTTTTACCTCGATAGAATCCACGGGAGCGAAGCCCCGCGTGAGTACTAGTTCTTAATATTTGGGGAAAAAGCATGCTTCCTAACGATGTTCTTAACTTTGACACAGTTCATGGATCGTTTTGAACAGTTTCATATGTTAAAATAAATAATGTTAGTACTATAATCCCCTATAAGGATATTATTATTATTATGTGTCCGGTTATGTTGTAATCATACTTTTAGGGTATGATCAATTAACAATTTCATTCCCCTATCTTTCAAAAAGAAGCGACAGCATGGGCACTTTGACACTGATATTCAACTATTTGGTATTGTTGGAAATCTTACAAGATCAACAAGACACTACACACCTCTGTCTAGTCCTTCAGGTCTATAGGGGTGATGCTATTTTATGATAAGAGTTGTTAAAGCTCTGAATTCTTCAACTTAAACACTAAAAGGAACGTTTAAATATGTAAAAATAAATAAAAATATTTTGACGATTTTTTTTAAAAAAAGGCATCTACAACCATTATGTAACGTATGTCAAAAAATCATAAATAATTAGTACTATAACTCCCTATAAGGATATTACGGTTATCGCTGCCGTTTTAGAGATATTTCGATTTTTCATACTAGCTCCATACAAAATTTTCGTAAAAAAATTATAACTCCTTCGTTTCTGTGCAGAATCAATTCTGGTGTCATTTTTGTATATTGTTATAACTAATAGAAGTGATATCCGGCAAAAAAACTCGCACTTGCAAAATAAAATGCCTAAGTCTATGAAAGCCGATTTTCAGCCCACCGTGTGGCGTATGCAACTTTTTCTCACAAATTCGATATGGGTACCGTGTAATAGGTTTTTGGGGGTGGTGATTGCAAATCAGACATTCATTTTAAAATCCAAGATGGCGGATGCAACTTTTCCTCAAACATTCGATATGGGTATCGTGTAATGGGTTTTTGGGGGTGGTGATTGCAAATCTGGCATTCATTTTAAAATCCAAGATGGCGGATGCAACTTTTTCTCAAACATTCGATATAGGTATCGTGTAATGGGTTTTTGGGGGTGGTGATTGCAAATCTGGGATTCATTTTAAAATCCAAGATGGCGGATGCAACTTTTTCTCAAACATTTGATATGGGTACCGTGTAATGGGTTTTTGGGGGTGGTGATTGCAAATCTGGCATTCATTTTAAAATCCAAGATGGCGGATGCAACTTTTTCTCACACATTCGATATGGGTATCGTGTAATGGGTTTTTGGGGGTGGTGATTGCAAATCTGGCTTTCATTTTGAAATCCAATTTAAAACACATACGATATCCATATTGAATGTTGGAGAAAAAGTTGCATCCACAAAGGATGCAACTTTTTCTCCAACATTCAATATGGATATCGTGTTTGTCTACTAAGTTAAATACACTGATAACCTTCAAGGGTTTATTGCTAAGTATAATTAACAAAATAACGTAAGGGCTAAAATTATCGCTAAATGATGAAAATGAGTGCACCCGGTTGCGGTTCGAAATACACTAAGCTCGCGACGAACTTAGTGCGACCGCATTATATCGCTTGCTCAGCAAGCGTGGTCGATTGCAAAATATTGCATCAAACATCGTGTAATAGGTTTTTGGGCATACCGATTGCAATCCTGACATTCATTTTAGAATTTACGACGAAAGTTCATTGGCTACTTTGTTAGCTTACAATTTACACTGGGTTATTGACAATTTAACTGATCCTAGGTTAAGTGACTATTCAGTATTATCTAGGGTATCTAATAATACTGAAATTAATTGTTTAAACCCTTAGATCTGATAAAGGAGAGTTAAAATAACACAATTTTACTATATCATCAGAATATAAATCGTTTCTCCGGCAAAATATTAGATGAGGAAATGTTAATAGATAAATATGATATAGATATCTTATGTTTTTGTGAAACCTGGCTAAAACCAGATAGAATGTTGTTTAAAATTAATATTTTTCTGTTACTAGTGCATACAACAGGTCCTCAGTAGGAGGTGGTACTTTAATATTACGTAGTAATTCTCTTAGATATAAGGAACAAAAATATATCACCGCTTGCTCTGTTGATTGCTTGTGTGAGGTAGCATGTACAGAAGTTGAAGGCCAAACTTTCTTAAGTGTTTATAGACCACCAGCATCAAACTTGTCATCATTCTTAATGATAATGGGAGAAATTTTAAGTACCTAAGCTTATAAGAGATAATAAATTAGTTTTCGTTTGTGGTCACCTAAATATTGATTTGTTAGTAAAGTCACCTGAACACTGCAAGCTTACTTCATTGTTTGGTTCATTTAACTTAAAATGCACATACAAGGAAGCAACAAGAATAACAGCAACATCAGCTCAATGCATAGATAATATTTATACTAATTGTGCCATAAAATACTCGTCTCAAATTAGTGGAGTTAGGTCTGACCATACAGGTCAACTAGTATCCTTTGAGTTGGTTAAAAAGCGGCAATTAAATAAGACTATTAAGTTTAGGCCACTAACTAAAAAGAAATTAATGTTTTTAATGATAACATGTTAAGTAATCTTTCAATGGCCAATTTTGACTCCCATGCCCCCAATGAAAATTACAGGATATTATTTTCTTCACTATGCCACGAATTTAGTAAGGCATGTCCAGTTAAAAAATTTCAAATGAGTAATAAATCTAAATTTAATGAATGGGCCACTGCTGGAATAAGAATAAGCTGAGACAATTTATACAACTTATACCATGAAAAATCATTGACTTCCGATGAAGCCTTCCATAATTATGTAAGAAACTACTCAAAGATATTTAAAAGAGTATGCGCCCTAAGCTAAATCTAAATCAGAAAGTAATAAAATTAGCATTTCTAACAATAAAATAAAAACTGTGTTGAAGGTGATAAACAAAGAAACTGGAAACACAAACCAACAGGGTTAGAATGATTTGACTTTGAACATCGATGATCAGGTCATCTCAGAAAAGTCAAAAGTGGCTGAGAAGTTGGAAAATTACTTTACCAATATTCCAGTAGAGGTTACTAAATCTCTACATTCTTCGCCATTATTAGCAGAATCTTTTTTAAAGGAAAACTTCAATAAGGATATACCAACATTTTCATTTAAGCCCATTTCTATTGATGTAATTAAAAAGCATTCCAAAGTCTTAACATAACAAACACTGATGACTTATGGAGTGCATCTGTTAGGGTTCTTGGTAATATTATTGACTCAATTGCTGCTATCCTAACAGGCACATTTAATTAATGTATAGACAGCGGTAATTTTTCCGATTTAATGAAACATAGTAAAGTAGTACTAATTTTTAAGTCGGGTTGTAAGAGTGATCCCTCTAACTATAGACCGATATATGTGCTTCCAGCATTAAGCAAAATATACGAAAAAATCATGCTGGACCAGATGCTATCATATTTTAACTCAAATGGAATTCTGCATAGTCGGCAGTTTGGTTTCACGAAAGGTAGGTCAACAACAGACGCAGGAGTAGCGCTCATCCGTCACATTCTGGAATCTTGGGAGAAATCTCAGGATGCAAATGGCATATTTTGTGACCTCTCCAAAGCTTTTGATTGCGTTGACCACAAAACACTGATCTGTAAATTACACCATTACGGAGTTCGTGGATTCGTGTTCTGCTGACCTTGTTCTTTCATATTTATCAAACAGGCAACAAAAAGTTATTGTTAATGGAGCGACATCTGCGGGATCCCTAGCCAAGATGAGTGCTCCGCAAGGTTCAATTCTTGGCCCTTTCCTTTTTATAGTGTATATCAATGACATACATGATGACCAACTTATCGGATATTTTTTATTTGTAATTCCATTGTGCTGTATTAATTGGTCTATACGACAGTATAGACCAAAGTTTTAAATATAATTAAGCATATCTTAGAACTGGAAACATATCTTACAACTATATAATAATATAGGTTATCCATCAGAATTCAGACAGGCTTTAATGTCCTCTCATACCTAATTAACCTGTATTATAGATACATTGTAAGAATGATATTTTAAAAGAGTAACTGTGGAGTTTCTTGCCGGATCTTCTCCATAGATAACGACCAATTTCGAACCGTGCCCTGCGCCAAACTGCTACACAAGATGAAAACATTAATGAGCTGATAAAGAAAATCCGCAAAGTTGTAGAGTGTATTTCAAAAGATCACCATTGAAAAATGAAACAGTACTTCAAAAATAAATGAAAATTGAACATGGAAAAGAGCTGTCACTTCTTTTGGACTGTAAAACCAGGTGGAATAGTCTTTTAACAATGCTGGAGCGATTTTATCTTTTAAAAACCTTCATTCAAAAAGCTCTTATAGATCTCAATCATCCAATTCGTTTGGAAGAAGTTGATTTTGAATTGGTAAATAAAATTGTTGATGTGCTGACCCCAATTAAATTGACAGTAGAAGCAATCTGTCGGTGAGATGCTAATTTATGCACAGCTGATTCCGCTTTGAAATTTCTTATAAAACAGCTATCTAGCATAATCATTTTTTGGCAAGTGCTGACACTTGCCAAAAAATGAAAACATCCTTAGTGGAACGTATGAAGCAACGACGAAGTGATGATTTGACTGGTGTGTTGAATTAATTACAAAATCCATGAAAAGATGATGAAAATCAGTTATTATCGGATTTGGAATGGCATGACTTATTTCCAGTTTCTACACAGGCTTTAGTTTGGAAGCAAATAAAGTGTATTGTTAAAAAACTTAAAAGTCGAGATGACACGGAAGAAGAAGAAGGAAGATCAGGATCACAAACAGATGATGAGTTAAGGCCACAAACCTCCCAATCCCAACCCCAATTGACACTAAAGGAAAAGTTATAGCTGGAAATTGATAAGAGTATGAAATCCCCAGATCGTGAAGTACAAATACAAAATTAATCGGGGTTGGCAAAATATAGTATTTAAAAATATAGTAGACGTGAAATAAGCCTGTTTGAAAATGGAGGAATTAGTGGATATCACTTAGAAACAGCATATAAGTATCTATTCTCTATTCCTCCAACCAGTGTAAAACCTAAACGAGCGTTTTCAGCTGCTGCTTATGTTGGTAATAAACGAAGCAGGCTTGGAAGTCAACCCTTGGATGCATTGATATTTCTACGATTGTATTTTCAAAATTCGAAATAAGTTTTATTGTCTTTTTCCCGACTGCAAAGGAAGGGTTATGTTTTTCGCGCGTATCTTCTATGTATGTATGTATGTATGTATGTATGTATGTAATATTCTTTATTACCTCATATCTCCAGAACCGCTAAACGGATTCACATAATTGACGTATCGTTAGATTTGTCTTAGCAGCCCAAGTGTTCTTAGATAGGTGACATTTGAAAAAATCAAACATGGCGGCTGTGCGAAGCCATTATACACAATGAAAAAAAAAAATTTTTTTTTTAATACTTCAATATGGGTATCAAATTAAAGGGCTTAACACAAGAATTTCAAAAAGTTATATAATATTCATCATTAGTGTAATACTAGCAAAAATAATACAAAGAGAAAGTTTAAAAATATGGACTTAGCTCTTTCGCTTTCTGAATCCGGTGGGGTGCCGTTCTGACACGACCAGGAAAACTATAAAAATGTTAATTAATATTTTAACTAAAAAGTTGAAAAAAAAAAGTTATTTAAAAAAATCTAAAAAACCCGACTGCTGAACTGATATGCAAGAGACAAGCACATTTTTATTTTAAAAAGTGACAAGCAGGCGGACCCATCCCATTAATAAAAAAAGTTCAATTCGGTCTCGCCTGCTTGTAACTTTTTAAAATAAAAATGTGCTTGTCTCTTGCATATCAGTTCAGCAGTCAGGTTTGTTAGATTTTTTTAAATAACTTTTTTTATTTCTTACAAAGTATAGTATCTTTTTGTAATTTTTTCTTTTCTTACTATACTGTGATATGTGTAGTGTACCAAAATTAAAAATATATATTTTAAGAAATTACTCGTTTTTTAGAGATCAGTTGCCGAATGGCAAAAAACGGAACCCTTATAGTTTCGTCATGTCTGTCCGTCTGTCTGTCTGTCTGTCTGTCTGTCTGTCTGTCCGTCCGTCCGTATGTCACAGCTATTTTATTCCAAAACTTGGTAAGTAGATGTATTCTATGAAACGCTTTCCGATATTGAGAAAAAAATCATTTAAAATAAAGGAACATACTACTACCCCATACATGGAACTAAAACTGAAAATATTTTTTTTTTCATGAAACCTATGCGTGTGTGGTATTTATAGACAGGTCTTTAAAAATGACATGGGGTTTCTGAAACCACTTTTTCATAAAGTCAATCGTTTAAAAGATATAAGCTTCCAAAATGGTCAAATGTGTATCCCTCCCTCTAACTTCTATAATAGTGGAGTGAAAAATCTAAAAAAATATGTATCTGTAGATCTTGATGTAAACTTTCAACCAAAATTGGTTTGAATGATATCGAGTTAACAGTTTTTGAGATACGGCATATTTTCTAAAACCGCAAATATAACTTTGTAATTCATACAAACACTATGAAATACAAAGTTATCTAGCGTAGTTGTAAAAAATGTAAATAAGCTAGTTTTAAGAAATTTGTAAGGTTTTTTTCGTCAAATAAATATACATATTATATTATATTATTATAGTTACACACGGAACCCTTCATGCGCGAGTCTGACTCGCACTTGGCCAATTTTTTACATTTGAGACCAATTAGAAACCACATAGTCTAATCCGGGGATAGCCCCAGGGTCCCAGGATTCAGCATCAAGAATCACGTAATCCCGGGTTTGAAAAACATGCTCGGGATTGTATTCTCTAGTTGCAACTAAGAAAGGATTTCTATCGAAATTCTATTTTAGTTGCCAAATGTGTCGAAAAAAATAGAATTAATAAATTGTAAAGAACCAGATAGATAGCCCTACAGACCTCAATCTGAACGATAATTCTGTAAGCAGTTTTATGTCGATAGGAGCCGGGTTTTCTGGTTTAGAACAAGTTTCAGCTTCCTTTGACATTCCCTCTATGTCCGACAAATTATACGCCAAGTGCCATAACAAGGTCTACTACGGGAATTAGCCAAAGAAAAATTGGCCAAGTGCGAGTCAGACTTGCCCATGAAGGGTTCCGTAGTAACTATAATAATATAATATGTATAACTACTACAACTACTAGTCTGTCTGTCTGTCCATCCGTCCGTCCGTATGTTACAGCCATTTTATTCAGAAACTATTAGGACTATACATATAAAACTTGGTAGATTGATGTATTCTGTGAACCGCTTTCCGATTTTAAGAAAAAATTAAA
Source organism: Tholera decimalis (assembly GCA_943138885.2). Lineage (NCBI taxonomy): Eukaryota > Metazoa > Arthropoda > Insecta > Lepidoptera > Noctuidae > Tholera > Tholera decimalis. The sequence continues at coordinate 10,163,796 of OW964571.2, forward strand.
ATATATTTAAATTAAATTAAAAATATTTTCAGTTTTAGTTCCATGTATGGGGAGCCCCCCCATACATGGAACTAAAATTGAAAATATTTTTTTTTTCATGAAACCTATGCATGTGTGGTATCTATATACAGGTCTTTAAAATGAGATTGAGGTTTCTAAAACCACTTTTTCTTAAAATTAATCGTTTAAAAGATATACGCTTCCAAAGTGGTAAAATGTGTGCCCCCCTCTAATTTCTATAATAATGGAGTAAAAAATATAAATATATATATACAACGTGTAACGGAAACCCCATATCTAAGCAAAAGGGCTGAAGACAACATTTGGTATGGAGTCTCTATGCACAGTTTCAGCACAAAATAACTGACTTAAAGAATTGATACCAAATTATTGGTTTCACATATTTTTTGAATATCAATCATAACAAACGTGTCACAGCACTACGAGGGTCAATAACTTTCCACGTCACTTGCCAATAACACGATAATTCTTTTCGTTCTTCTTAATTTGAAAAATTCGGTCTCTGGTATCAGTGTACTGGAATTTGTAATAAGTTCTACACATGTAGACTTAGGATTACAATACCCTTGCCATATCGTTTGTTATCATCCAAAGAAGCCATGCACTTGGTATGTATATACCCTTTAAATTACACGTTGTATATATATATATCTATAGATCTTAATGTAAACTTTCAATCAAAATTGGTTTTAATGAGATCGAGTCAACAGTTTTTGAGATACAACATATTTTCTAAAACCGCAAATATAACTTTGTAATTCATACAAATACTATGAAAAACAAAGTTATTTGGCGTAGTTGCAAAAAATGTAAATAAGCTAGTTTTAAGAAATTTGTAAGTTTTAGTTTTTTGTCAAGTAAATATACATATTATATTATATTATTATAGTTACTACGGAAACCTTCATGGGCGAGTCTGACTCGCACTTGGCCAATTTTTGTAAAATGTTATAATAAGCAATATAACATTAGATTTATAGATTTCTTTTATTTTTTTTTCTTTTAAATTAAGTTACACTTGATACATATATTGTTATGAAATAAATTACGCTTATATTTTCTGCGAAGTAAGTTCGCTAGACAGCATGAATGAAAAATTTTTTTTTGGTATGGCCCCACGTATATATAATAAAGTACCGAATGTTATTAAAAATATGACAGTACATCAGAATTTAAACGAGCACTAAATGAAATTTTAATAAACAAAACTTATTTCAGTCTGGTTTTATTATGACATTACATAATTATATTTTTTTTATTTCATACTGGTTTTATTATTCAAATAAGTACTGCATACCCATCTACCCTAACTTGCTACTTACCCAGTTTCGAAGCGTCAATAGCCTAATGGATAAGGTGTCGGACTTGTGATCGAGAGGTCGCAGGTTCGAACCCCACCCATTACACTATTGACGTGAACCCACTCCAGACACAAGCATATTTAGCTTAGTTGGAGAGGTTAACAAGATTGCTAGTAATGTGAAATGTACCCACATTGCTAGTATTCTTTAAAAAAAAATCTGAGGAATAAAATACATAAAATCAAAGTTTTATTGCAATAGGATGAATAGTGAGGGAACGGATAATGTATTACTACAATAAAAACAAACGTTAATTTTCATATAATAGGTATAATTTATTAAATTTATTTTTGTGATTTATTTACGTACCTACTTGCTTCATTTAGATCCATCCAGCCGTTTGAGCGTGAAGAAGTAACAAACATGCAAACAGACACTTTCATTCACAAACTTTCGCCTTTATAATATTAGTGTGATAAATAAAACCATCTAAATAATTAATATTCGTTTTTCAAGTTTATTCAACATAACGACAAAAAATTAAAAAATGCAAAGTTAGCAAACTTCGTCGTGCAACGGCAAGCGGGCCTCGAGCGAACTTGTCATTGTGTGTGTGACAACCATGTGACAACGCACACGACTAGCCCGCTGCAGTAAATACCTATTTTCCGCGCGTCTCGTAGGCTCGACACCCTCTTAACTTTCAAATCACAACGATGCTAAAGAAGTTTTCACTTAAAAAAAAGTCTTACGCTTTTTGATCGGTCACGTGACCCTGACGCGAGTTTAACAGTTTTTACGTTTTTACCCATACAAAAAGTGCTCAGCGCCGCTAAAGAAGTATTCACTTCAAAAAAAAATATATATATATATACGCGTCGAATTGATACCCTCCTCTTTTGGTCGTCGGTTGAAAAGCGCGGCAAATTTATAAAATATCAGAATAGCAACCCTAAAACTACTATGAAATACCCTATTTGATACTTTAGAATTATCTATTTTATTTCATCAGAATAAAAATACAAGAGACATTTTAGGTAGGTAATAGTTTAGATATTGTGTCTTAATATGAATTAAAAAAAAACAACAGTATTCTAAAATAGTTCTGATTTATTCACTATAATTAAAATCTGAATGTAAGACTTCCATGTGGAAAGTTTCATTAGAGTCACTGAAATCATTGTTTCCTACGTTAATTATAAAACTTTCTAAATTATTTTCTGTAATTCTGTCCCTTTCTTTATATTTATTTTCAACATGGATGACAATATGATCAGTCATTTTCTTTCACTCCTCGGGAGTTATATTTTCAAACGACTGTTTTATAACTTTCTCTAACTCCACTGCAGGCAGAGCAATATTTTTACTTGCCACTTTACGTTTAGCCAAATCTCGTGCCCATTCTGCTTCAAAATTTCATCAGCTTCATATACTGGCTCTGGTGTGTTTCGTTTTAAACTTGTTTTCTTACGATATAAAATCCGTTAATTTTGTTTCGAATAGCGTCTATATCGAAACCATCTATGTCGGACACTGTGGATTTATATGGCCTTTACGTGCACCTTCCTTTTTAATCCTTTTTAATAAGTACCGTTCACTTCTGTAAAGAATGGTAAAACAGAATGATTAGGTTCTGCAAATCATGAATTCAATTACATCTTTATAAAAGTTATGTACTCCTAGTAAAAACTTACCAGTGATTGAAGCTATTTCATCTAAGTACTGGTTCTGGGTTCTTATCCTATTCTGCTCTAAATCCGTAAGTTTTTCAATAGTTTTCACTATCTCACCAACCCCTGCTACATCCACCAGATTTTCTATAAAAGAAAAAAAAAATGTTAAGAACCATGCAACATTCAACATTATGTTAAATAAACATAATGCATTATTATGAAGGTGTTTAACATACTATAAAATGAATGTGAATCAAAATAGATAAATATTTTTCCTCGCTAAAAGATAAATATAAATTATGAATTACGACAAAGTATCAACTTAGTAGCGTCATACTAACTTATGAAATCGAACACCATATGTAAAAAATCTTGTTTTTGTTTGAATTCGGCGTCTTTCTCCTGTTGTTTTTCTTGATATTTAGACATCATGCGAAACAACATCTCCCGTACTACACTTTTAATAGATTTGTTCATTTTTCGCTGAATAAACGCTATTAACAAGATCACAACAAATCACCAACAACACGCCATCTTGTTTTGGAATATTGAGTTTGACATTAGTATAGCATTGCCATATAAAAAGTTTGCAAATAATTCGAGTGTCTACTTTCGTTTGCCAGACTCTAGTGGCCAGTGCCTATTCGCCAACGTGTAGAGGGGGTGTTTGTGCATCTTGGGTTGTATTGGAATGATGGCCGACGAGTTGGCGCGAGATCCGTGTGGTGTCGGTTTTTTGCAAAAGATCAAAGGGTTTTGGCCGAGTATTGGCTACCGCGTCCACACGTTGGCCGCGCGTTTAGTATGCTACGAGCTCCCAGAACGATCGCACGCACCTGATTAAACATTTTAACCGACTTCAAAAAAAGAAGGAGGTTCTCAGTTCGTCTTGAACTATTTTTTTATGTATGTTACCTCATAAGTCGAAGTCAGCTGGACCGATTTAGAAAATTCTCTTTTCATTTGTTCCTTGTTTTTTTGTTATGTTCTTTGTTGTTTGGTCCAATTGTTATGAAATCAGGATCTGATGATGGGATCCTGGAGTAATCGAGGGAACTCTTCAAATATTATAGGCACACCTATAGCGTTTTGGGTATTTCTTATAGTATCTTGTGCAGTTGCTCTCGAAAAGTACCATTTGGGGAAGTGGAACTGATGATGAAGACCACAGATGACTACCGAAACTACTCAATAATAATTATTTCGTGGATTGCGATTCGATTACTTGAATATGGATGTTAACATAGATAAAATATTTTTTATTTCTGTGGATGTTAAGCACTTTATGTTCGTCACAATGCATATGGTGATGTAGAGCTGATGGTGAAGTACCAGGAGAACTCCTCAAAAATTAACGGCTCTGCATCGGGAAAAGCAATATTTTGTAAAAGGTGATAAGTAGTTGACATTTTGGCTTTTGTAACTAGATAAATTACAAACCGACCCACTAAAAAGCGTGAAAACAACTTTTTAACAAAACATAAAACCGACTTCCATATAAATACTACAAAGGCAAAAATAACTTTAATTTCGGGAGGCGGTATCAAAAAAAGAAAATAGAAAACCAATAACACCGACTACCAAAATTAAAATTATTTTTGCCGTTGTAGTGTTTTGATATGGAAGTTGGTTTTATTTTTTGTTAAAAAGTTTTTATTGTCACGCGTCGGTAACAACTAGTGTAAACAAAATGTCAGTAATGACTAATAACGAAGAAACTTTTCGGTTTATAGAGCTCTAGAGTCTGGCTAACGAAAGCGTGTCCTGGAGTTTTCTTAAAAGTTTAATATGGCATTATTAAGTTGTCAAAGTCTGTGATTTTTTAGGTTAGTACGACTTTGTAATGTTGATCCTTGGTGGCTGATTATTAGATATATTTACGATATTATGATACTTTTTCTTATCTTTATAGATAATATTGGAGATATTCAAGGAATCTGCGATGTTAAAAACCATGTTGAAACGTTAACAAATTTAGAGAAAAAACTTTAATAGAAACTCAGACTAAGTTCTTGGAAGAAATATCTTCATAAACTGGTATGTATGTTACGGTTAAGAATGTTTTATTTGATTGTTCCATTTCACAAATTTGTGTTATTTGATATTATGAAACTGTTTGGGTACCTTAATTTCTTAATATGCATTTTATTCTATGTTTTGCAGAGGTTGGTGTCATAACACTAAAAAAAATAAAAAGGAAGGATCTGTGAATGAAGGGATGTGGAGCACTCTAGGAAAAAAAAACGCCCTCACAAAAGCTCAGGGTCGGATTTAGACAGTTTTGATATTGATGCAATAAGAAATAAAATCAATGAATTTTATATTGTGAGAAAGGAGGTTTGGACATTGTGAACATTGTTGTAAGAATTACATTCTAGCATTGGCTATAGTGGATGCAGAGAAACTCTACGTAAAATATTAATTGCTAATGGGATTGAGTTGAAGAAAAATAAAAATGAACGAATGGTTCTTGTCAAACGTTTTGATATTGCTGCTTGGAGACATCGTTATCTACGAGAAATTGCTGCCAAACGAACGGAAGGAAAACCAATCATCTATTTAGATGAAATATATGTACACAAAAATTATAAGCCTAAAATGTCATGGTAAGGTCCAACAACGAGTGCTTCCCCGCAATCAAGCCCGCTGTAACAAATCTCTACAGGGAAAAGATATATTATAGTACATGCTGGCTCTGAAACAGGGTTTGTACCAAATGCATTGTTAGATTTCAGTACGATTTTCTTTTAACCATTTATTGAAGTTTTCGGCATTCATGTCATGGTGGTCATGACATGAATGCCGAAAACTTCAATAAATGGTTAAAAGAAAAATTGATACCTAATTTGAATGAGCCCAGTGTCATTGTGATGAATAATGTGAGCTACCACACTGCACATCAGAATAAATAACGAAGATTGCCTAACAAAAGCAGAATTGTTATGATTAGTTAACAAACATAAACCCGAGCCCCTGTACGTAGCTGACGAACTTTTGAAACAATGCGGCCATGAGGTACTGAGACTGCCACCTTACCACTGCTATCTCAACCCGATTGAGCTTATATGGAGCTCAGCTTAGCGTATGGTGGCAAAAAAAAAACATTAATCTGCCCGTAAAAGAAATAGAAACACTGATAAAAACCACATTTGGCCGAATAACTTCAGAAGATTGGAAAAGACAAATCATGGAAAAATTCATAACAAGTGTAGGTGATGTCGAGTCTACTGATGCAGAAAAATCCTTAGTGGTTGAATTTTTGGACTCAGATTTTGAGTACGATGATTAAATAATTATCATACTCAAAACGCCTGTAGTTGATTAAACAAATTATACAATTAAACAAAATATTATGTAAATAAATAAATAAATCTACGCATTCGTTTTTTTATTCAACCCATGACAGTCAAGGATCCATGACACCAAACGGAGTCTTTAAAAACATTATTATTCTTAAATTAGAAATGAAGTACGTAAACAACTATTTTACAAATTGATTGTCGTAAATACATAAAATTTCCAAGTATCAAAACGTTTTTCTCCTACTATAGTCAGTAATACCACATAAAGATTTTTTGAATTTGCCGCGTTTTCTCAGGTCACGCTTTCGTTAGCCAGACTCTACGAAGCCGTAAATTGTTTGTGGAACCCAAGAAGCAGAAGTTAGCGCCTCAATATCCATTTTAATAAATACGTCCGCACATTGGCCTGAACCGTAGCAAACTGAACGACCTACCAACGTGTGGACGCTATCACGAACTCTTGGCCAATATGCTGGCCACTACATTCGCCACTGTGTTGGCCAACGTGTAGAGCCGGCTTTAGAGTGCGTTTCACCGAATAGTTCCTATGGCGTTATGTTGGCAGCAATATTTTTCAGTGTTGCCATATTACCTATAATAACCTACCGCAAAGTACGGGTGATTTAAAGGATGTTTTTTTGTTAAATTCTTATATACATATTTAAGACTATTCGATTGATTCGATATCATTTTAAAAATCAAATAGTAGTAATAAGCATAAATAATTAAATAATTTTTATTATAATATTATATTATGAATGCACTGAATGTGCATTTTTTGTCTGATCATAATTAATTGTGTTTGGAGTAATTATGCTCATCCAGCGGACTTATACCCGAGAGATTGTCATCTTACATATCATCATCGTCATCAGAAGTGTCGCTATCGTCTCCCACTTCAATTATAAAACTGTCCATCTTACTATCAATAGCAGGACCATCGGCGTAATATTTTTCTTCCACTTTTTTCACGTGCTCACATTTTTTTCTCCATTCTTCTTCGGTGATCGTTGCAAAGGCTTCTTCTGTGATTTGGACGATTTTATTTGCTTCTTGACCCACGTTTTTTTCAGCAAGTCGTCTTTTTAAGACACTCCATATGAGCTCTATGGGGTTTAGATCGCAGTGGTAAGGTGGAAGCCTTACCACTTTATGCCCATGCGCTTCCAATATTACATCGGCTTCATAAACGGGCGGCTGTTTGTGCTCATTTATTATTTGAAATAACTGGGCTTTTACCATACTTGGCAAGTAAGAAAGACCATTACTTGTGATCCAATTTTGCATTTCTGCCTTTCTGCTTGCCATTGTTGGTGCTTTGTTAAGCTGTACTGTGTGGTAGGAGGCGTTATCCATCACCACAATTGATTGGGGAGGCAGATTTGGTATAAGTTTTTCACTAAGCGATTTATTAAAATTCGTTTTGTTCATATCATCGTGATAGTCGGCCTCTTGTGACTGAGATCTGATGATCAGTTGAGGATTGGGTATGAAACCCATAGCACCACCCACGTGGACGATAATCCAACGTGGACCTTTGGAGTCTGATGTTAATATACCTTCTTCTTGTTCACTTTGCCAACATTTTCCGGCGCAATATGTTGCGTGTATATACGTCTCGTCCAAATATACAACTGGGCGCTGGTTTTCGAGATGATTATTTCGCAATTCTTCCAGGTATCGATAACGCCAGGCGACAATATCGTATCTCTCCATTAGGACTTTCCTTTTAGATCTACATTTTTCAAAATAAAACCCCATATCTTTGATAATTCTCCACAAAGTGGTACGACTTCCTTTGAATTCTATCTCGTTTCGCATTTCATGCAATAACTTTGTTAGAGTAGGCAATTCCTTTTTTACGGCATAAAATTCATGTATTTTATGCCTTATAGCACACCGTTCGAAGTCATCCAGTTCGATTATTTTAGGCCGGGGACCACTTTTGCGTGGTGTTGAAACCTTAGTCGACGTGCTGGCTGCGACCTCTCCTTCTTTGGTGATTTTAGATACGGTTTTTTTCAGATACACCTAAAACAAATATTTCGTTTTATTTGTCTATTATCACAGTCACACATATACCACCCGTCGCAATCATAGTCAATAAAAAAAATGGCAGTTTAAGTGAGGAAATTATTATCTGCTACTGGTAACCCTATTTGACTTACCTGTAATGGCGGCGACACGAGCTTGAACACATTTTAAAGGAATTAACGGGGCCTCATTACGTTTTTCACGTTCACAAAAGTTCTTCACCTTTAACACCATAATTCTTTCACCTCTTTTCAAAGTTTTGGGCATGATTTCAGTCAAAAATCTAATGAAATTAAACAAAATCTGCGGGAGCGTCTGCTCGTATCAATGACTTTGACAGACAGAGTAGGCAACATAACGCCATAGGAACTATTCGGTGAAACGCACTTTAGGTAAATTTAGGAAAATCTGTAAAAAATCTGTATTTGGTATTGGTATTTTGCTCTTTTGTGTAATTTTATCTGTAGGTGCTTTAATAGGGAATATAGTCTGGCAAACGAAAGTAGAGACTGAAAAAGAGCGGCAAATTTAAAAAATATCAGCATAGCAACCCCACAACTACTATGAAATACTTGGAATAACCTATTTGATACTTTAGAATTCTATTTTATTTCATCGGAATAAAAATACAAGAGGTACATTAGGTAGGTAATAGTTTAGATGATGTGTCTTAATTCGAATTAAAAAAAACAACAGTATTCTAAAATAGTTCTAATTTATTCACTATGATCAAAATCTGAATGTAAGACTTCCATGTGGAAAGTTTCATTAGAGTCACTGTAATCATTGTTTCCTACGTTAATTGTAAAACTTTCTAAATTATTTTCTGTAATTCTGTACCTTTCTTTATATTTACTTTCAACATGGATGACATGATCAGTCATTTTCTTTCACTCCTCGGGAGTTATATTTTCAAACAACTCTTTTATAACTTTCTTGAACTCCACTGCAGGCAGAGCAATATTTTTACTTCCCACTTTACGTTTAGCCAAACTCCATACTAACTCAATGGTATTTAGATGGCAGTGGTAGGGGGAAGTCGCAAAACCTCGTGCCCATTCTGCTTCAGAATTTCATCAGCTTCATATACTGGTTCTCGTGTGTTTCGTTTTAAACTTGTTTTCTAACGTTTAAAATTCGTTAATTTTGTTACGAATAGCATCTATGTCGAAACTATCTAAGTCGGATACTATGGGTTTATATGGCCTTTATGCACCTTCGTCTTTAATTCTTTTTAATGTAGTAACGCTCATTTCTGTAAAGAATGGTAAAACAAAATGATTAGGTTCTGTAAATCATGAATTCAATTACAACTTTATAAAAGTTATGTACTTCTAGTAAAAACTTACCAGTGATTGAAGCTATTTCATCCAAGTATTAGTCTATCTTTCTGCTCTAAATCCGTAAGTTTTTCAATAGTTTTCACGACCTCATCAACCCCTGCCACATCTACCAGATTTTGTATAAATGAAAAAAAATTGTTAAAAACCATGTAACTTATTTTAATAGTATGTTAAATAATCATAATGCATTATTATGAAGGTATTTAACATACTATAAAATGAATGTGAATCAAAATAGATAAATATTTTTCCTCGCTAAAAGATAAATATAAATTATGAATTACGACAAAGTATCAACTTAGTAGCGTCATACTAACTTATGAAATCGAACACAACACGTAAACAATCTTGTTTTTGTTTGAATTCGGCGTCTTTCTCCTATTGTTTTTCTTGATATTTAGATATCATGCGAAACAACATCTCCCGTACTCCACTTTTAATAGTTTTGTTCATTTTTCGCTGAATAAACGCTATTAACAAGATCGCAACAAATCACCAACAACACGCATTGGCGTATCTAGAGATATTTCCCAGGGGGGGCCTGGCCCCCAGTAGTAGAAGCGATTGACCAGATTTTAAAATTTTTCAGCCATAATTGTTTGTTACTAAAAATTCTCGGGTGGGCACCAGACCATTCTGGGGTGGGCACGGCCCACCCGGCTCCCCCCCTTCCTACGCCTATGACAACACGCCATCTTGTTTTGGAAAATTGAGTTTGACAATTTGACATTAGTATAGCATTGCCATATAAAAAGTTTGCAAATAATTCGAGTGTCTACTTTCGTTTGCCAGACTCTAAGCAAGTAACTGATTTTTTTTTATTTTTAAATATGCATTGTATTGGACCATAGATAGAAAAGATGTGGTGCACTTGTTTAATTTTTTACCCGACTGTGGCAAAGCAAGGAGGAGGGTTATGTTTTTACCGCGTATGTATTTATGTATGTCCGTTCGTTTGTTCCCTCGTAACTATTAAACCCGTGAACGGATTTTGATAAATGATACGTCGTTGGATTCGTCTTGATGGCGTGAGTGTTATAAGACAGATTAAAATAAAAACAAATCATCACAACGACAACCAGGCGCCATATTGTTAAAATTAAAAAAAAAAATCGACAAACTATGTCAAGTGGGGTATCATTAAATAAAATAGATCTTTAAAAATGATTTTGAGGTTTCTTTAACTATTTTTCATTTTTAGCAACCGTTTAGGATATATAACGTTTTAAAACGGAATTAAATACTAAAAAGTTGAAAATAAAAAACACCCGACTGCTCAACTAAAATGTAAGAAACAAGCACATTTTTTGACAGACAGGCGGGACTCATCCCATTTTTTTAAACTAAAATTATATTAGGTTCATTTGGGTCCCAACTGCTTGTCACTTTTTAAAATAAAAATGTGCTGGTTGTTCCATTTCAGTTGAGCAGTTGGGTTTTTTAAATAAGTTTTTTTACTAGTTCATAATTTTTTTTACAATTCATTATTTTATGTTGCGTGTTTTTGGTGAAACTAATCGCAGACTCAAAACGTATCCTTCTCGATAGTTCCGGTCACTGACTTACATTTCCTATCTCAATTATTCCGGTAGTTACACGAACAAAATAAACGAGAACCATAGATTATTAATACGAGAACAAGTAATTTTATTATAAACCGTTGTCAGAGATTCTCCGTCTACATTATAAAAAAACCATTTGAGGTAATTCTGTATGTAAAAATATTGGAATGTTGAAAATCTGTATAAATTTTACTCTCAATTTTTTATCGTCATACTTATAAAAAATTGAGAGTAAAATTTATTTGAAAATCTGTATGGATACCGCAAAATCTGTATATCTGGCAACACTGCGCACCGTGGATGCGAATGACGTCATCCGCGCTGCGCTAGCCGCAGCGTCCGCTGCGTGCGGGTGACGACATCAGCTGCGGCTTGGGGAGTTCGGTCGTTTCAGGAACTGCGGCGATTGCGGCGCGGGTAGGTGTGCGAGGTTGCATAGAACTTCATATAAAGAATTCGAATGCGAAGACTGCGGCGCGTGCGGCGCGGCTAGGTCTGCGTTCACCTTAAGAGTTGCTACTATAACTTTAACAAGTTCATCAATATCAATCATTCAATCGAGGCATGGTCATTGACGGATTTTTGTTTAATGAAATTTAAACGTTAATCTTCTACAGACAACAGGTTGAAAAAACTTTTAATTAATTAACAGGTTTTTAAATTTTCATTGTCGGCGTTTAGCTTCAATGTATGTCAACAGTTTTGACTAGGCATATGTCATTGACGGATTTTTTATTTATGTAATTTATATGTTGAAAAATCTGGTAAAGTCATTAATATACAAATACCCAAGATGCACACTCAACGTCTCAAAACCGTCCGCATAAAATGAGTGCTGCGCTCATTTCAAATAGTATCGCGTCAAATTTCAATGGCCGCGTTTTCAGTGTTAAAACAATGTATTACGGCATCTTTTTTATTTTAGTCGCATAATAAAAATTACCCTGTTGAACAAATAATGGAGTCGATTTTTTTTTATTGTATTTATTTATTTTTTATGAATAAGTTTATGCTTTATTGTCCATATTGTCCATACTAATATTATAAATGCGGAAGTAACTCTGGTTGTCTGTGTGTTACCTTTTCACGCCTAAACCGCTGAACCGATTTAGATTTTTGGCATGGGAATAGTTTAGGACCGTGGGAAGGACATAGGATAGTTTTTATCCCGAAATTCCCACGCGATCAGAATTTACGCAGGAAAAACCTCTACGAGAACGAAGTCGCGGGCAAAAGCTAGTGTTTAGAATAGATTAAAATAAACTTTATTGTACACCAAAAGTTATACACATCTATTTAACAATAATTAATACTAATTTAGTTTTTGGCAAATATGTATACGTTATATAATATACTGAAGGAGACGAGGTCGTAAATTTTACTGTTTTTTTAATGTTCATAAATAAAATAAATAAATAATTTATTGAACATAAAAATATTACATCTTTCAAGTGAGGCCCCTGACTCCTATGCTAAGCGAGCCTGTGTTACAGGAATCAGTGTCCTACGCTATACATTAAAACACATTTCAATTTTTATGTAATAAATTACAAACAAAAAGTAACATTAGAAGATATTGAGAACAAAAGAAATAGAAGCGAAACGTGTATGTGTGTGTAAGTTTGAGTGTATGTGCCTAATTGCGTGTGTGTGTGTGGATGTGTGTGTGTCTAGAACTCTAAACGCGTGTGCGTTAACATGAGTGTGTGTTTTGAATAGCTTAATTTACTGTACTGACGAAATGATTTTTTAATATCGTCATAGCTCAAAGACTGAAGCCATGGTTTTAAAATTTGTTTGACCTTATGTCACATAAGCTTCTAAATTGGGACAGTTTTATTTACTCTATTGTAGATCCTAGAACTTAATGCCTAAAAGTATCTAGACGTAAGTTTAGTGTGACATTTGGGAACTTTACAAACGGGAAACCCAGTGCGTTTGCTTATTAAAACTGGGCTTACTGGTAACAATCTGTGTCTACGTAGTATGGTACGGAGGATATATATTGGGAACTGTAAGTGCTTGAGCTTCCGAGAGTTCAGTCCAGTGGGATAAATTCGTTTTTTGAACGACATCACTTTAAGTATTGCCCATTGCGCGTTCCGCTCTTAGTATTACAATTTTAAACGTCCCTCCCCATACTGGAATAATTTAAATGATTTAATAATAGAATAAAAATGTATTTTAAGTATATCGATTCATCATGGGATAACTTATGGGTTCACGACATGCGGTATGCGAATGATAAAAGTGTGTGTGAGTGTTGCTTTGGCGCAACACCGATCTCATTAAAAGCTTCTTATTTTTATACTTTAGTTTTTCTCGTGACCAAACACGATGCGGAGAACGGACATAAATCGTCTGCCAACAAAGGCGAGAGATTTTTTTTATGGCGAAGTTTTTTGACGAAGATATTATGTATATCACGGCAAAAGGTATAAGCTTTATTGAATTAAAAAAAAAAATAAACGATTTTAACAGTTAATATTTGTTTCATTGATATACACATGTTCTACCCAAAAACATTTACGCTATAATTACATCTTTAGAACACAATTTAATAAACTTATAATACTAACAAAAATGTCTTACAAAAAAAATTAGTATAAGGTGTAAGTCTCCACTTAAGGCCTTGTCCTATCGAGCAACGTCAGTCGTAAAATTTGATTGTCTTTCGCGCACTGCTTTGTAAAAACAACTTTAAACACTTTTCTTAAGATGGAATTTACAAAAACATAATTTATACTTATAGCATTACTATTACTACGTAGCTGCGTAGGTGGTGAGTGTTTGGCAACAGTTTCAAGCGTCACTTTTCTTCGAGACTGTGCATCTTGGGTTTTTAGTATATCAATGGGTAAAGTACAAAAATATGTAAAATTTAATGAAAATTATTGATTTGATAAGAATTAAGATTTATATTTTGAACTGTAATGACCAAGAAATAGTGTCCAGGTGAACTGAAAAGATCATCTAAATTTATATACAATAATCAGCAATGTATAGTTTTTTGTATTTTCATTTATTGTTTTTTTTTAATTTTTTCCCAATCATTATTTTATAGTTTTTTTCGTATTTTGGTCGAAAATGTCGACTATCGGCCTTCTTCTGCGTTTACATTTAAAAATAGTAATTTTGTAATGCGTTGACAAAAATTAACAGCTAATACTTTCAACCTGTTTTCGGAAATGAATAATGTGCAAAGACGTTGAGTGCGTTGATGAAAATTAACAATTAACATTTTAAACCTGATTTCGGATATGAATAATGTGTAAAGACGTTGAACACGTTGACGAAAATTAACAGCTAACATTTTCAACATGTTTCGGATATGAATAATGTGTAAGGACGTTGAGCGCGTTGACGATAATTAACAGCTAACATTTTCAACCTGTTTCGGAAATAAATAATGTGTAAAGACGTTGAGCGCGTTTACAAAAATTAACAGCTAATATTTTCTCCCTGTTTCGGAAACGAATAATGTGTAAAGACGTTGAGCGTGTTGACGAAAATTAACAGTTAATATTTTAACCTGTTTTTTCTTTGATGAATTACAGTTAACTTGTTGACGAATGTAAAGTCGTTATAAAACAGTTTATTGATTCAACACCCATCTCTAATTCAATCATCTTCTAGAGGTGGTTTGTACTAGGTAAATAAAGGGACTAGATGCACCTATTCTTAGTATTTAAAAATACGTAATCCAGATACCTGTTCCACCTAGTCTACCTAGTATCAATTATTACTTATCGAATGTGGTCATGGTGCACGTACTTAGTCCAAGTCAAGTTTTTATTGTAGATACTAATTTTGCAAGAAACTGCTAAACAACAAATGAACACGGTATTTTGATTAAATTTTACGATGATGGTCTTTAAGCTTCACGGACTCACCTCGTTGCCATTTCTCCTGTACTTGATATTTCTATTGAACTTAGTGTGTTAGCACCAGCAATCAGTGATAAGACTAGGTAGGTTCCTAATAATTGGACTTTATACTCGATATTAGTCAGTAATCAGTATTCTCGGATCGAATGTTTAGTGACCAGTCACGAGTATTGAAAGATAAAGGTGGGAAGACTACGTGTTTAGTTTGAAGAGGAGGTATTCCAAAATAAAGGTCCGAATCCCCAAATATAAAGATAAGAAGTTGTGAAAAGCGTAAAATTATATATTAGTAATTAGCAAACATTAAGAACATATGAAGTTATCTTACTATTCAATCTGACCATTGATTTAAATAGTAAAGATACGGTCGTCAGAACATTTGACGGACGCGGTCGCCCTACAAAACACACTAATGCCATCTATTATAACTAAGATGTCAATCGGCGTGGTCTGCTCCTAGACGTAACCCTGTAAGAGCGGGGTGTGGTAACAAAAAAAAAAAAATTACGAAATTTATATTTGTTGTACATAAAAATATATTTTAATTTGCTTTTAACAAACAATAAAAATTAATTTAGTACATAATTTAATCTTATAGTAATATTATTAAATCTTTTTATTTCATCGGCTGCAACGCGCGCCGCTGCAAAGTTATGTCGCACTATTATGCGGCTTCGCGTTGTCTATGCTAAAGGTTGATACAAACAAGAAAGAAAATTGTTTTAAATAATGTTAGAAGTTGATTTAATGACATATTTTTAACTTACCGGTGATATGAAAAGTTATATATTTTTTTATTGTGCTTTATGTCGTAGTTCACGCAACCCTTCACGATACAATTTGGCATTTTTTCTTGTAAAACTGACGACCCCTCCCGAAGATAGCCGATCGCGTTCTAGTTCACTTCGATAAAGGTAAGACCACTTTGGGACCAAGTTCGAGGCGTCATTATAACATGCGGTCCGCCCAGTTCTTACGCAGTAATATATATGTCAATGAATCTGACACATATTCAAAAATATATGTCAACCGACAGATATCACCAATATACCGACAATCAAAGAGGTCTATTCACATCCACCAAACTTTTTAGAAATAAAACGTAGTTTTATTTCATTGTCTCTAGTCCTATCTTCTTAGTTAACTGCTGCAATTTTGACCGTATAATGGCTTCGTGAAAAGATCTGCCAGGTGCAGTTCACTGGGTACATGCTTGATGCGCAATTCCTTGTGCTTTATGTGCTTTGTTCTTGTGTGAAACTGGTATGGGGGATTTTCAGACAGTTTGATTGCCGAATCGTTATCCACACATATCAGGGGCACTTCTTTTAATTTTGCGATTTGTTCTAATAATCCCTTGAGCCAAAGTACTTCTTTCGCAGTTTCAGTCAGGGCCACTAATTCAGCTTCAGCTTCAGTTGACGAGAGCGAAACTCCATTTTGTTTCTTGCTCTTCCACAAGATTGGACCGTTGTACAAAAATACCATTCCAGTGGTGGTCTATGGATAGTCAGCGTCGCTGTATCCTAGGAGTATATCATTCTCACCCGATTTCTTGAATATCAGTGCCTTGTCAGCCGTACCCTTAAGGTATCTGAATATTCACTTAAGATTCTATACGTCGAGTTTTCTTGACCTTTCGAGATGTCTGGACTATAGATGCTGGCGGGAAACATTCCGAATCATTCCCGTCGAATACTTCGGAAGTATTCTGAAATATTCCGAAACTTTGGGAATATTTCAACTGTCAAAAAAAAACAGGAAAATCGACCTTTGAAGTCTGTTAATATACCAAAACCTGCTCCTAAGTAGGTAAGAACAAATACTTTTCTGAAAACCGCATCAAAACGTGTTTGCTTGCAAGGTTTGCCTTTATTTGCTTTTATTGACTGGGCTATTATACGCGTTAAGTAGGTAGGTAATGATTAATACCTACCTATGCGACTCGCGAATACTCGCGATGCGTACAGAGCTACATACAAACTAACCAAAAACATAGGTAACCCTTTTTCACAACTGACATTTAAGGCTATAATCGTATAGCACGACTTACAACTCGATCGCCTAATGCATGTATTTTGACCAATAGGATGCACGAAGCGTATTTTAGTAGTGTTCGTAATAGTAAGTATTAATATAATGTTACACGCCCTGTACTCACAAAATGCATATTATTTCTAATTGGGCGAAAACAGGAAGGGATGTGGTTTGTCACTAGCTCCGCTTCCGCAGAAATATTTTCTTAAGTGAGTATGCGTATCTTTGGCCGATAGTACCTACCTAAAAACAAAAGAATAAGAATCCTGTTAATCGCAGGCTAATAAATCTACCTATAAAAATATCAACATATACTTAATCAATCCCATTTATAATAAAATAAACATTTATATTTTACTCTCGTAGCGTACATACGTACTCTCGCAGTGAACAATAATTAACTCACCCACCACACAACAAGCAAACACATTTATTCCCATTGAATTATTCGGGCGAAATATTCGGAAACATTCGATTGCGGGGTACGAATCTTTCTCGCGCGGGTGAAAACTTCTCCGGGGAGTGCATCCCCTCCCTCTTACCGCACCCCGCACCGCCATCGCCTGGCACGCACGACTCGTGGCCGGTGGCAGTCGGGTGCGCGCGTCGCGGTGCCAGCGCGGCGGCAGCGGCCGGCGCACAGAGATCGACGATCGATGCAAAATACGATTTTTCAGCAAAAAAAGTTGAAATCTTAATAAATAATTAAAAGTTTCTTTAAATCAGAATGATTCAAAATGAATTTATCATTTTGAATAATTCCCATTTAAAGAAACTTTCCCCGAAGTATTCCGGAATTATTCAGAAGTTTTGCAACTATAGTCTGGACACAACACTCACTGCGTAAAAAATGTCGGATCTCGTAGCGACCATCAAATATGCTAAGGCACCAACAGCTTGCCTATAGGGGAAGTTACTGTCGTCTGGTAGACTATCTCCATCCTCTTTTTCTTGAGTTGCTTTCACGGCTGGTGTTGGGACTGGTTTACTGTTAGCCAGCCGTATTTGTCCAAAATCTTTTTGATATAAGACTGTAGCATAATCCTTGTTCATAATCATGTTTTCGAATTCTTTCTTGACTATCTCGAAGCGATGCGGTGTAATAGGACGGGCGCGGCAGTGTACCGGTGGTCCGCGAGTTTCAATACAATGTTGCACATTGATGTTGCAGTTCAATTGCATTGATGTTAATCGCGTTATTTCCGGATATTGAGCTAGGATGTCGTGGTATGACTTCGACATGTCAATACTGCGTACGGTAGGAACATCTGATACACGTACTGGAACATTGACCTTTAAGCTCGTGACGCCGTCGATAAGTCTGCGGTTTTTCAAGTCGACGATAAGCTGATGGTACTTGAGAAAATCGGCTCCGAGTATTGGTTTCGAAACATCTGCTATTATGAACTTCCATTTGTACGGGCGTCGTAAGTTAAAGTTGAGAGTTAATGTTTTTTCGCCATACGTAGCTATCTTTGTGTTGTTTGCAGCGTAAAGTTGAAATGGTAGCGGCGTACCGACTTGACCCTTTCTTCTCGGTAGCACGGATATGTTTGCTCCCGTGTCGACCAAGAAAGATAATTTCGAGTTTTTGTCGGTGATGTATAAACGGTGCGAATTTTCTTGAACGCTGGTGTCCGCCTTTGCCAACGTTCTGTCTAGTTTAACGAACTTTGTTTGTTGAAAGAGCAGGATGACGTGCAGTGTCTCTCTTGTTCCTTGAAACGTCGGTGATAATAGCAGTGTGGTGATGTTGATACTTCTCGGCTTCGCGATCGTGATGCGCTACGGTGGTGAGATGGGTAGCGGCGGCGGCAATAGTTGTGATCTTTGTGATCATAAGGCGGTCTTGCTTTTAGATCGGCTATTTCTAGCGAGAGTTTTCTTATTTTACTGATGAGATACTGCATATCCGACTGCGGTGCTGATGTAGGTGCTGCGAATGAGTGTACGGGTGCGACTTCGTTTGATATGGTCTGCTCCATCATTTTGTCGGCGAGTAGAACGATTTCTTCGAATATGTCTTAGTGCTGAATGATTTACTGACCTCAGGTATGTCTGGTTCGAGGTTTCCTCCGCTTCAGATGTGTCTGGCTCGGGTTTTCTCCGCGTCAGATGTGCTCGGATGCGCTATGTCGGGGTCACCACTTTAGTGCTAAGTCGGAGCACTACTTTAGTGCTATGTTTGAGCACTATTTTAAGAGATTATTTATAAGGCAGCAGAGATTAAACTTTAGATAGCACTTTGGAGAATTAGTTAGGGAGAGCAATGACAAGGCGTGAAGTCGCAGTAATGAATGAGAAATGAATGTTCTTTATTGAAATAGAATGGTTAATATATAATTGGTAATGTTTACATAAGTTAAACAGTGGTCACTGTGTGAGCGCGCTCTCAGGGCACGGGCTGTGGCACAGGTCTCGTATGACTGTTTACATTATATTTAATTTATTATATTTATAATAATATTCCTTTGTGCATTGTAAGAGCGATTGGTTATCAAAGTGAAGGGTATGCTACGTATGCTACAAGACTTTTGGTCAAGTGTAATGGTTCCGTCTTTTGCCTTGTGTATTTCTATGCCAAGAAAATACGATGCTGTTTTCGTCGTAATCTTAAAACGAGTCTTGAGTGTTTCGATGAAGTTTCTGCCAGTCTTCTCATTAGATGAGACTACTAAACCGTCATCGACGTATAAGGCTATCAAAACATTTTTTCCAATGTAGAGGCAAGGGTTGCTTGCGCAAGTTTTATTTAATTTATAATTTTCTACTGTCACATTTCGGAACTCACCTCTAATGGTATAATTATGTTGTTATCATCATATTTCCGAACGCATTTTACATATTAGAATACAGATTTTTCTTGACCGCAGTTTTTGAGCTGACCAATAACTCCCTTCCTCATATCCAATTCCCACAAATCAGAGAAGAAATGCTCACCGCGCGCCAATCAGAGTTGCGCATTCATCGCTAACCAATCATCGCTCAGACGCTGTGATTTGCAGGAAAAAGTTATAATTACCTCCGCCATATTGTGTCTCTGAGTCTTCATCAAAAAACCGCCGTGAAGTTACCACGCCAAGACAAGTTATCAACCCGCGCCGCGCCGAGATAATTAACCACTAATATATCTATAAATAAAAAAAAACTATCAACTATCCGTGTTGGCCACACAAGTATGACAAAATAAAGACCAAAGTGAAAGTGTTCAGCAACTAAGAAGGAGAGATTCATCACGCGTGCAGCATCTACACAAGCTGTCCATACATCCACGCGCTTCGTCCAGAAGGTATCCAAGTAAGTCCTGCATCATCTACTTCCCATTACTCATTACTGAGTGGTCGATATTTCACCGCCAAAATTATTTTCCCGCCACGGTCCTTTGAGAATCTTCCGCACCATAACTTTGGTCCAAACGAGCCGGATTCAAAGAATCAGCGATCTTCTATACTTTTATAAGTTTACCGCAACATAATTATAGGACTCATAGGTATGAGACCTATAATTATGTTGCGGTAAACTTATAATCCTAATCCTCTAATCTTAATCCTAGGTAGGATTTAGGTCAAAATACCTAAAATACAAAGTTCGTAAAACGCCATATTGGACGCGTACCTAACGTTCAGTAGTATCGTACTTACATTCCCGCTAAATACATAATTCATTGAGAATTACTGTATCAACTAAATATTTCTCCTATTGCATTGAAATAGCATAGGTAAATATTCTAACCGCTTATTACCGTGAGTTATCTCGGCTAACTTAACTACAATTTATATTCAACCGCATTCCTTTGGTTATACCCGCTTAGAATAATATTGTTCCAAATCTACCCGCTATACTTAATATTAATCTCTAATATTTTCTGTTAATATTCCAACATGGAAGATCTTAAAATAAAAGTCAAATTACTTCAAGCTAAAAATCAAGCAATCTTTGAACGTATATCTTCATTATATGAAACTTCTAAGAGAGTAAATATATCTAGTATTGAGCTTCGTTCCGCGGAATCATTCATGGCAGACACAGAGATTCTCTCAATAAGTCGTCTAGAATTTAGTTCCAATTTAGATAAAATAAATACCTATTCTTTACAATTAAATCCTGATCATAAAATTGATTATAACAGTCTTACATCTTTCGACGGTGTTTACACGCGCGTAGAACGAGTGCGTTCTCTCATTGCCACGCAATATTCAAGGTCATCGACCGAGTCAACGTCGCATGATAACGTAAACCAATATAAAAGTGGGGTCAAACTCCCACCGATTCAAATTCCGTCCTTTGATGATAGGATTGATAACTGGCCTGTTTTCTATGAATCATTTAAATCAAATATACATAGTAATTTAAACCTTACAGATTCTCAACGTGTGCAGTATCTGATCGGTAATCTAAAGGGAAATGCATTGCAAATTACCGCCGGAATTATTCCGTCAGGTGATAATTATACCGCTATCTGGGACAGTTTAGTTAAAAAGTATCAGGATAAACGAGCATTAGGCTCATTTCATGTCTAACATATTAAATATTAAACTGGACCCTCTATTGAGGAGATAAGTAAATCTTTATCCGAAGCACTAACAGATTTAAAGAAATGGCTTGACAATAATGGGCTTCAGTTATCTCCATCTAAAAGTAACGTTGTTCTCTTTACGAGAAAAAGGATACCCCCTATAGTAAATGTTACATATCATGATACATCACTTCCATTGAGAAATCAAGCAAAATTTTTAGGATTAATATTAGACTCAAAGCTTTCAGGTATTCCTCACTGTCAACATATCATATCAAAATGTGAACGTAATCTTAATGTCTTAAGATGTCTTTCTGGTGTGTGGTGGGGTGCACACCCCGTCACTATGAGACTTCTTTATAATGCCCTTATTAGAAGTGTTCTGGATTATGGAACTTTTCTTTTTCACCCTGGCAGTGTTGCTGCTTTTAAAAAACTAGATAATATACAATCAAAGGCCTTAAGATTAGTCATAGGTGCAAGAAAATCTAGTCCAATCAACTGCTTACAGGTGGAATGCAGTGACCCACCCCTATCGTTAAGAAGACAGTATCTTAGCGATAGATTCTTTTTCCGCTCTCTTCAACTGAAAAAAACACACAATTTGTTACTTACTAAAGTAGACCAGCTTGACTTAGAAACTAATACCTCTAAATTTTGGACTCATAAAGATATTCCTTGCCTAGTAAAAAGCCACCGTATTATTAAAAACATCAAAGCATTTACTCACCAAAGTTCCCGGCTTCCTCTTTATGAATATAGTTATAGTTCTCTTCATGTCAATTTAAAAGTAGAATTCAATTTAGGTATACAGAAAAATAAAAATAATCAAAACTCGGAATTTAATTTTATTCTTGATAGTAAATGGGCAGATTGGCATCACATATATACAGACGCTTCCAAGCACTCTACTTATGATTGTGTAGGTGTAGGGGTATACCATCAGCAATATAAAGTAGTACAAAAAATTAAATTACCTCCTGAAGCCACCGTCTATACGGGAGAATGCTATGGCCTTTTTAAGGCGATAGATTACATTATTCTCGCAAAACTTAAAAAGACAGTAATTTTTTGTGATTCCATAAGTTCAATACAGGCATTATCTCGGTTTCCCTTTAAATGTCACAAACAATCACCAATAATATTTAATATAAGAGAGCTTTTATTTCAATGCTCTAGAAAAGGGTATGACGTGACCATTGCTTGGATTCCCAGTCATGTGGGTATTTATGGTAATGAAAAGGCAGACGAACTTGCAAAATCCGCTGCTGTCGATGGTGATGTCTATCCTTATATAAATTACTGTCATGACCTGGTAACATTGCCTAGACCTCACCTTTATGATGCATGGAATAAAAAGTGGGTTAATGAATCAAAAGGAAAACACTATCGAATGATCCAAGACAGCATCCTCCCCAAGCCATGGTTCAGCAAACTAAATTTGACTAAAAGAAGTACAGTCGTAAGTAAGTGAGAAGTAATGTCGTCTTCGACTTGGCCATGCTAATTCCCCCGAGCAACTATTTAAATTTAATTTGATTTCTGATCCTTTGTGTCCTTGTGGAGAGTATGGAGATTTAAACCATATTTTTTTTCTCCTGCCCTCTCCACGACCGTTCTGAATTCATGTCACAACTTTTATCAATCCCCATCCCTTTACCTACCTCTTTAATTTGTTTATTATATGATTTTAATTACAAAATTTACAATATATTAGCTGATTATATAGAAAAGAATGATATTAAACTGTAATTGATATTTTTGCATTTACATAACATTAAGTATATTATATATTATTTATTTATAAAAACAATCCTTTTCTATCCTTTTTCCAAATTTCCTTTCCATTTATTTTTTTAATCCTCGTTTCCCAAACTTTGATTTTGGCTGAATGCTAATGCTAAGCCATTAAAAAAAAATATATATATATATATATATATTCTTGCACAACACGCGTGCGCGTCGCGTTACTTTTACTTTGAATTAGGGTTTAAATTCAAGTGACTGACAAACGAATGATTTTGACAAACATGAATGAGCGGTAAAGCAGATTTATAACGTGTTGAGCGAATGGAATGCAATTACGCGTTAGTGCTATGAGGCCTAAGCTAGACATGTGCAAAACAGTGCACCACGAAGTGATGTGATATGTCATTACATTTCGTGCCGAGTAATATTACATTACACCATCACTTCAAACATCACGCGTGATGTTATGATGTAGCGCCATGCGATAGCACACCATCGCGCGTTCTAATGTAATGCAATGTTCTAGTGTAATAGGGAAATGAAAGAATAATGAAAAATGAAGAATAATATTGAAATAGTAACATAGCAGCGAGCGATACGATGTTGTCCGCGTGTCATTATGATGATTCATAATTACATGACAGAAATGAAATATTTGCATTGCAATCCGCGAGTTGACAGTATGTATAAAAATTTAAAATAACTATTTAATTATGTAAATCTATTGATATGAAGCACAAAATAGTACAAATGAAGAAAAGATTATTATTAATTTATTTTATTTTCCCTTGTGAAAAATTAGATTTTTTATCTGTGAGTCACGTGATTAGAAACACCAATCAGAAAACGAGACGTCATCGTTCAATATTTTGACAGCTGACTGGTTATCTTTGGTTGGTGCGTAAGACAAAATAAGAAAAGAATAACTAATAGCTTGCTACTAATATAGTAATCTGTGTAACTAACTAACTGCTTGCACTGTCTGGACAGGTCCGCTCAAATTTGCGTGGTTATTTCCTCAAAAGAATACCAAAGACCATTGGCGTATGTAGAGATATTTCACAGGGGGGGCCTGGCCCCCAGTAGTAGAAGCGATGATCGCTTATCAAAGTTGCGTCAACTCTTAACGTACGAAATGAAAAGTTTCACATAAATTAATTTAACATGTAACGCATAACGGAGCCTTGCATGAGTGAGTGTGACTCGCACTTGGCCAGATTTTTTATTTTTTCAGCCATAATTGTTGGTCAAAATTCTCGGGTACGGGCACCAGACCATTCTGGGGTGGGCACGGCCCAGCCGGCTCCCCCCCATCCTACGCCTATGCCAAAGACATGAACCTACATGCCTCTCATATACAAATACAAATTGTCTGGACTTTAAAAGAGACGTTGACGACAAACTCAGAAGCAGTTTGTTTCGGTGTTTCTTCTTTGAGTAGTCAGTTAGGAAATACCGGCCTCATCTAGCTAAACTAAACACGCAAAAAACATGACGTGTAAAAATATTATTTATAACCAATTTACAAATAAATATTTCATTTCATTTCATAACTAACTCTCTCTCTTCTGATTCATTTGTCTTATCGACCTGTAATAGTTGTTCGATGAGTTCCTTTTTTTACTTTTTAAAAAAGCAGATAGATAGATATATTCTTTATTGTACACCATAACAGTAAAACAAATATGGACTTAACAACTAAAAAGGGTAATACAATAGGCGGTCTTATCGCTAAAAGCGATCTTTTACAGACAACCTTTGGATGGATTTGACACAGAAGTTCTAACCACTTCTTGCGAATATCTCTTTTTAAGGGGACATGAATAAATAGTTTCGCTGGCGTTTTTATAGTAGTATTCCCACAACAAGGTACTGCACAGCACTAATAATAATTTTTCACGTTCATAATAGAGTAAAATATCATAAAATACCCGAAGTACATTTATGTGCCAACTGCCAGGAAAGTTGTTTTTTGAACGATGACGTCATACGTAGTCACGTGACCACAATGCCACGATTTAGGCCATAGTTTTTTAATAAATTAAAAAATTACTTATATTTTAATTGAAAGGTTAAGTGATGAATAAAATATTATTTTACGAGTACACATGAAGCGTTTCGAAGCGTTTCAAACAATTTTTACATAGTTGTCAACTCGCGGATTCGAAATAAAAGGACAGTTGAGTATTTACCTACGACCGTACAACGGGTGATGGTGTCAAGGAAATATAAACCCTTTCCTAATAAAAATAGAGTTCTAAATAACATACTAAAGTCACCTGACCGGGCGAAATACGAAATCGCACACGCCTAGTTCAGGACTTCCGATATAAACCGAACATTGCCGATGCGATGCGTTCGGGAGGGCTCGGTTCGAGCTAGTCTGCGAGTCATGTCGCGAGCTACTGCGCTGCTACCGCGCGCGTGATGTTTAGTGTGATGGTGTGATGCTTATTTTAGTCGAGTAATGTGTGATGTTACAGTACGCGCTCGGGTGATATTACGCGTGATGCATCACTCGCATTACTTACACATGTCTAGCCTAAGCCTAAGAGCAGTTGGATTTCGCAATACTTCATGATACTAGGTATTGTCAAAGTGAGAATAGTATCGAAATTTACCTATTCTTCGGGTCTGTTCTAGTGAATACGACGCATCTCTACCATCTTCATTCATTGTTATAAAATGGCGACTGTTCGTTTCGCCGTACTGTTACAATTGCAAAGATATTAGAAAATGTTGAATATTTAACTTCTGGATAAGCTTTGTATTTTGACCAAGTTATCATTTAATTAACTCTGCCAAGATGATGATAACTATTCATGGATTTCCTGCTAAAGTAAGCTTTTTTTAACTGTGTAGGTTATTTTCATATTTTCTGGTAATTGTTTTACTACTATGATATGTATTATGTTTGTTTTAGACAAAATTTCAAGATGTGAAGTTGTTAATAAAGCAAGAGTGTAACATTGACGAATTTATCCTTGATAATCTAGTTAATGATTCCGCCGGCACGAAGAAAGTAAGGATCGGTCTGGCCGATAATACGGAAGGATTCAAAGTATTGAAATGTCTCGATGGTTATCGAATGCCCGGTAACTTCATTTTAAAAGCGGTGCCTATTGGAAAATCTTCAGTAAGTACATTTATGAATCTTATCGAATTATTGCCGCTCCTAAGACGACCCACTGACCATTGATTTTCATCAAACAGTCTCTGAAGTTGTATGTATGTCGGAAAGGTTTCCATAAATCCATTACCAAGCGCGTGTTTTGCATATGGGTAGGCCGTTGGATATTTCAATCCATTTGAGCACTTTTATAACGGTGAACAACACCCTGGTTTATCTTATCACTAGCTTCTGCCCGCGACTTCGTTCGCATGGGGTGTTATTCCAGAATGTCAACTATCTACATACTAAATTTCATTCAGAACTGTTAATTAGTTTTTTCTTGAAAGAGTAACAAACATCCATCCATCCTCACAAACTTTCGTATTTATAATATTAATAAGAGTAAGAAGTAAGATAAGATGAAGAAGATAGATCAGGCATGGTCTGAAGTGGGGGGCAAATCGCACACCCTAAATAGAAATATGATGTGTGCAATAAAATTTGTATTATGCAATAAAGAAAACTCATTTACTAGTCATTTTTACTGTTAATGACCCCCCAAAATTCCAGGCTGTGACCGTGCCTGAGTAAGTTACGAAGTAAGATTTCACGGAATAGACTTAGGTTTCTGAGGCTATAAAGAGTATGTTTATGTATTGGTTATCATCATTGTCCGATGGCTCTATAGTTATCCATATCCTATTTTGGGATGTTATTCACTCTCTGCAGTAGATTCTTCATGTCTGAAGATCAAACAGTCACTATTCTTCATCAATCAGTTCATAAGACCATTTGTTGTGATTGAGGGGTCAACAAAATGTGTAAATTAATGGTGTAATTTGGTTAGTGTTGTATTAAGTTATTACTCGGTTCATAATATATTTATCTTACGCTAGCTTCTGTCAGTGACTTTGCTTGCATGAAAAGTATTGTTTTCCAAAAAAATAGCAGTTATCATTGAGTGATAAAGTAGCTTTCAACAGGTGAAACAAATTTCTAAGTTGGTTCTGTAGATCCGGAAACTTAAATCTGGTTAGCTAATTGTTTATTGATTAGAAAAGAAACAATCTAAATGCTACAAACTCACTGTGAAGCCAAAGTAATGCAGGGTCATTCCATGACAAACAATACCAAGGGTGAAAAAATAAATGTGTTCTTTTCGCATTTAAACTGATGAATTTTGAAAGAAAACATTACAAATGAAACTGGGTGACAAAAAAAAAACTAGAAGAAATGCATCATTTTTAAGTTAATTAGCCTTTAAAATTGTACTCAATTGTACTGGCTGAATTACCATTATGCCTCTAACTATTGGAAATACAAAAAATAAAAAACTGTCAAAAAAAAAAAAACTAGAAGAAATGCATCATTTTTAAGTTAATTAGCCTTTAAAATTGTACTCAAGTGTACTGGCTGAATTACCATTATGCCTCTAACTATTGGAAATACAAAAAATAAAAAACTGTCAAACTATGAACTCTTTTGCCACATTGTGATTTGAGGTTTATAATTGTAGTGTTGGTGGATTGTGTTAAAGTCCTGAAAAAATGACAAACATCATGTATAAGTGTTTTCTTGTTGGTTTGATAACTGTAACACCTGAAACGAAAAATCTGGTAATTGTTTTATTATAACTTACAGATTGGTTAGTGTAGTAATATTTAGTAAAAGTAAGGTTTTGGTGGTACTAATTTAAAATATTAACTTATATCTGAGCATGAGACTAATTTGTTATGCTTTTTTCATCATTAAAAACTGTAACACCCAAAACGTTTCAGGTGTTACAACTTTTTTCATATGTCAATATATTATGTGTGTGTATTGCTTGAAGAATTAAAAAAATATTTATTTTAAGGTTCTTTCGACGTCCCACTAGCGCCGCCATCGGAAAAGCCATCATACCTCTTTATTTAAAACATTTATTGAAAATTCAAACATCAAAAAACGTTTCTAAAACTAAGGTTTTGCTGATATATTAAGAGAATTACTTAAATAAAGAGCTGTTAACTGCTTTGGACCGACGACGATGCTAGTGGACCTTGGACTTGTTTCTTCAATGCATGGGGGTGTATGCCTAATGTGACCATTTTCTTCGTGTCAAAGCGGGATGCCTACTGGGTTTTGTATATAAATAAAAATTGTATAGGCAGTATAGGGTAATGAAATCTTAAATTGTAGTTGCAAGCACATATGTTTTGTATTTATCGGTGGAGTAAATATTTTTTTAAATATCTGGTTTAGTTTTTACATAGGAATAAAGGTCGCTCGCTCTCGCTTGTTGCTGATTCTCAACCCCGCGTCTACGCTGCCGTGTTCCGCGCGATTTTAGTGATATTTTAATGTAGAGCGATGATTTTGTAAAAGCGGGACATTTTTGTTCTTGTTGGGGACAGCGGGACTGACAGCCTGAAAGCGGGACAGTCCCGCCCAAAGCGGGACGTATGGTCACGTTATGTATGCCCCATCATGCCTGCCGTCAACGACGGAGGAAAGTCTTGCAAAAATGCGGGAAAGAAAAGAAAAGAAGACAATGAAAAATATGCTGAACACCTACGTAAAGAGAGGGAAAGGGATGCGATTAGAAGGCAAAAACAAAAGGAAACGTTAGATTTAGATGATGACATGAAGCTTGAACAGCGGTTAAAAGCACGGGCCTATGTGCTGGTCCCACACAAAAAACAGAAAAAATGGGCCTCCAATATTTGCAACTCTCCAATAGTGTCATATAAATGGGTAAAAACTTTCACAAAAGGGGTTAGAAAAGTGAAAAATTCTCTACCCGAATCGCCATTGAAAAGAGCTGCAGTAGTTAAGAAAGTCATAAGTGATGTTCTGGAACAAGAAATTAAGAATAAAGGCTTAGGTTATGTTAAGGAGAATTCGTTATATTTATGTTACTTATTTTGTAGTACCGAGAGACTAATAAAACACTGATTTTGTCCATATAAAGTGTTTAATTTTCATACTCGTAACACCTGAAACAGAACCATGGTCTAACACCCGAAACAAAGTAAAATTATGAGGTAGATGGTTAGTAAATTTTATGCTTTTGGAGGCCTGTAATTCTTGGCAATGTTTAATTTTAAATTTTTGGAAAAATTGCAGAATTTCAAATAAATGTAACAATGGTCAGGACATAGAGGCAGAATCGTGTAACACCCGAAACACACTTTTCGACTTGTAAAATCGTTATCCTGTATGCTAAACTGCTAAACTAAATATATGCTAAACTAAAACTTATTTTACAATTTAAATAAAACAACTAAAATATTAATTCAAAATACATAAAAATTTAGACTTTGGTTGTACAAATGTAACACCCGAAACAATGGAATGACCTTGTAAGTACTATCAATACAAATACAAAGAGGTTTAGTTTATTTATAAAACATTATCTTTCAGTCCATTCAACCAGCACAGGAAAGCGGATACAACCCCAGATCTAATTACCAAAACCAAACCAGAAATGACTATATGAGTCAAGCTTCTAATGACTATGGGAATCAAAGTTCTCATGGGGCTCCTATGACCCATGGAGGAATGCATGGGGCTGTGGGGCCTCATGGACCCAGACCAATGCAAGGGGGGGGCCTTAACCATGGTTCTATGGACAGGCCTTCGCCATGGGCTTCTGGCAATAGCAATAACTCAAACCAATGGAATACACCAATGGTGTCTCAAGTGCCACAGAATACTTTTGGTTTTACTGCTCCTCAAGGAAATGTTAATCCAAATTATGTACAACAGGTAAAATAAAAATAACATTTTTTTTTTCATATTTCTTAGTTAATCTGTTGTTTAACATTGATAACACTAACACAAATTTCAAATTGCACCAGCAAAAACAATCTTAATTCCATATTGAGCGTCAATAGCCTAATAGCTAAGGTGTCGGACTTGTGATCTAGAGGTTACAGGTTCTAACCCCACCCATTACACTTTTGCCGTGAACCCACTCCAGACACAAGCATATTAAACTTAGACGGGTTATCAGGATTGTTACTAATGTGAATTCTACCCACATTGCTAGTAATCTTTTTTAAAATTTAATGTGCTAAAGAACTATACATAGCACACTAGCTGTGCCCCGCGGTTTCACCCGCGTATAATCCTACTACTACATATTATTAACGCGAAAAACTGATGACTGATGGTAAAATTTTAGTAATCCTATCTAATTTGCAATGGATAGAGAATAGCGAAGTAAAGATAGTTGGTCATCATATTGTTACGAATACTTAGATTTAGAGTAGGTATTTCGGTATTATATACAATATTTTAGTTCTATTTTCTTGTGGTATTAGTATGTATTGGTTTCCTTGATAAAGCAACATATAATTGGCCATGTGAAAAAATTTTTGCCAAGTGCGAGTCAGATTCGCCCATGATTGGTTCCGTAGTAGCTACGCCAAATAACTTTCTTTTTCACAATGTTTGTATGAAGAACAAAGTTCAAACGATACATATTTCCAAAAAACAAAGTCAAAGAACACTACCTCTCCATCATCCCGTAATTTTATATATTATAGGTTCATATTTTTTCAGTATTAATATAAATATGCATTTTATTAGCTAAGTATGTTTTAATTTACGTAATTAGTATTTATACATACTGTCCATTATCTCTTATGTAACTCTCCTGTCGCAGGTCTGCTGGAAGAAATTTCTTATGAAATAAGCAACACCTTTGTGCTCTTTTTTCTGTAATTGTTTTTCTCTTATAAGTGTCATATGTATGTGTACATAAATAAACATATTTGCAGTTTCTGAAAATGTGCTATATCTCAAAAACTATTGACTGTATCTCATTCAGATCAATTTTAGTTAAAAGTTTTCATTAAAATCTACAGCATACAATTTTTTTATTTTACACTTTATTATTTTAAAAGTTGGAGGGAACACATTTTATTACTTTGGAAGTGTATATCTTCGAAACGATTGACTTTGAGAAAAAATATTTTAGGAATCATCGTTGTCACTGTCATTTTGAAAGATCTGTGTATAGACACCGACACCCGCACGTACAGGTTTGATGAAAAATCCCCTTAATGTTTTTTTTTTAAATTATTTTTTATTTATAAGATTTTTTATTTTTTTTTTATTTTTTATAAAAATCGGAAAGCGGTTTGCAGAATACATTTATATACCAAGTTTCAACTCTGTTGTCTTATACACAGTTTCGGAATAAAATTACTGTGATAGACGGTCAGACAGACATGACGAATCTGTAAGGGTTCCGTTTTTTGCCATTCGTCTATGGAACCCTAACAACATGGCTTTAAATCTATGCCGACGTGTTTGAATGTCTGACCCTTTTTTTCGGGTGGGAAAATCATCGAATGACTTCTACTGACTAAAACCTACCCTGTTCCTTCATGTGCCCTTACCTTCCGGGGCCTCGGTATCTCGTTAGAACATTCCCGAAACCCCGGAAATTGTATCCTTTTAAAATAATAGGTAAATCTATAGGTACCATGGCGATTCGACGTATTAGTGCCGTTTGTCTAGCCAGTGGTCCTGTGAAAACTATAGCAACTATGACATTGCTTCGAAGATATTTTAATAAAAGTAACGAATTAGTTAGCATATAAATTTTAAATTTAAATTTTAGGTAACCTCCGACAGCCATGAAACACCTGAACAGATCTTGATAAATTGTAGCTAAGAACCATCTTGATCACGTCAGCTTTCTAACAAAAAAACCGCATCGCATCATAATCGGTCTTACGATGCCACTGACAGACACAGTTTGTGTCTGACAAAGATACACAAACACATCAAACTTATAACACTCAAGGGTTTAAAAAAGGAATTGAATCTCCTGCACTACACAAGTCCTCTAGCAAAGAAATTGAAATGAAACCAAGTTTAGGTACCTATACTAACAGTGCGGTATGTAACGCCAGTTACTGTGCTCAACGCGCCGTTCATCCGAGCGCCAATAACGTTGTTGAATAATTTTAATTTTCTTCTAAATCTCCTAAACTATAAGCCCAAATTATATATTGTAAAAGGCAAAGTTTATCTTCATAAAATTGTCTTGATGATGAGACTTTTCGAATGATGAGAATTTTCGAATGTAAGTATTAACGGCCGCATAATAATAGTACTACAAAGTCATGCCTTATTTTTTTGATATATTATTTACATAATTTCCCTTATTGTGGATTATTCATAAAAGTTAGATATGTAGTACCGCGGACTTCTTTTTAGATCTACATAAACCCGACATTTTTGTAGTACATGATCTTTTGGTAAATCTCAGCATTTCGTCAGCGCACGCAATTATATTAATTTACCGGCGTATTTTCTTCCGACTTACTTCACTAATACCCTTGTTTTAGGAAAACCGAGAGCAGTAGCGTAATACCAGATTGCCTATAGCCTTCCTCATGAAATTGCCTATCATAATCAGAAAGAATTTTGTGAAATCCACCCAGTACT
Organism: Tholera decimalis; assembly: GCA_943138885.2. Taxonomy (NCBI): domain Eukaryota; kingdom Metazoa; phylum Arthropoda; class Insecta; order Lepidoptera; family Noctuidae; genus Tholera; species Tholera decimalis. The sequence continues at coordinate 10,196,777 of OW964571.2, forward strand.
TTCGAAGATTAGCGCGTTCAAACAAACAAACAAACTTTTCCGCGTTATAATATTAGTATAGATATAAACCTCCATGAAAAGACATAACAATACTAAGTCATGAAATATGCAATAATAATGAAATTTATTTGACAACGGATTATTCAAAATCTAGACCTATTTTATTTTTAGATTATACATGCTTTGCATAGACATACATCTTTCTGAAATTTACATTGTTTTAGCTGGTGCAAAGCAAAAGTATTTTTAATTATTATGTATGAGCCCACTTTTGATGCCAATTATGTTTGGTCGTAAGCAATAGTCATCTATTGCTTACGACCAAACATGATGATTTTAGACCTCATGGTCTAAAATGGAATGAGCAAGCCCAGAAGATTAAATTTGTTAGCCTGTCATCTTGTATTATTCTAATAGATTTGTTATTAACAGCCACACCAAACTCATCCAAGGGCAGGCTTCAACCAGGGCAGAGCACCAGAACAGGGCTTTGGGTTCACTCCTAAAGCTGTACCTGAAGTGGTGCCGGTAAGTACTGCACATGCTGACATGACTATAGTTTATCTATTTGAAAATATAATACTATACTCCCTGACTTTCATGATCATCCAAATATATTCGAAGCAATAGGTATTAATTAAAGACAAGATGTATCTATAATCTGGTCACAAGTTTTTTTTGCTTAATATTATTTGTGTGCATTGACGTAAATAGTAAAAGGCCACGGCGTATTTTCTGACGCCAGAATTCAGCGCGCATTGCGATCGCAATCTTTGGAATGTAAACCTATGGAAATGACTGATTTCATTCTTCTGATTGTTTTGGTTTTGGATGGTTATATCAAGAGTTTTACTTTGTCGTAAAATAGGAATGTGAAAGGGAGTCTATACAACGAACGGGAAACACATCAAATAATTTAATTTTATGATGGGTTTGAAGTGCTGTGTTCAACAGTTCTTTTGTATAAAAAGGTGACACTATTAGTGCAGACATCTAGTCCATTTGAGGAGTCAAGTCATTAATTAGTCGTTCTAGGCTTGTATGGGCCTGTTAGCTTATTTTGAACACCTCTCCGTGCTCCAAAGAGCACGTTATGCCGTAGTACCTAGTGTTGTGAAAGAACTGAGTCTTTATAGTCCTAATATTGAGACTCGAGTCTTTTTTTGAAGACTCAAGTCAAAAAAGAATAAGTAAAAGCTCAAGCCTCTGAGTTTTTAGTCTTCTTAAAATAGACTCCAGTCTTGCCAAAGAGAACTCGAGACTGAGTCTTTTAAAACAGCTCACTCTTTACAAAAAGAACTCAAGACTAAGTCCTTTAAATAAAAACTTAGCCTTCCTAAAAAGAACTAGCAACTGAGTCCTTTTAAAAAAGAGCTCAGTCTTACGAAAAGAACTCGCGAGTCATTTCTTTCAAAGAGCTCTGAACTCAAACGAACTCTTACAATGTATAAGATCAATGAACGTCCACCTAGAAAACATTCAGACGATTTGAGAACCTTCTCCCTTTTTTTTAGGTCGGTTAATAACGTAACGATGATTTACATGTCTTTTTTTAGTCATATTTATTGTTTATTTGAACTTAATAAGTGATTATTATGACTGCAATCCTCTACTTAAACAATTCAAATACTTCATAACATACGAGTCTTTTCAACCGACGACAAAAAGAGGAGGTTATCAATTCGATGCGTATTTTTTTTTTTTTTTTTTAAATGTATGATCATCGATTACTCGAAGACGGCTGAACCGATTTGGAAAATTCTTTTTTTGATTGAAAGGGTATACTTCGAAATTGGTCCCATTTTCATAAACGTCAGGATCTGATGATGGGATCCTGGAGAAATCGAGGGAACTCTTCAAATATTATAGGCACACCTATGATGTTTTGGGTATTTATTATAGTAACTTGTGCAGTTGCTCTCAAAAAGTACCATTTGGGGAAGCGGAACTGATGATGAAGACCACAGATGGCCGCCGAAACTACTCAATAATAAGTATTGAGTGGATTGCGATTCGATTACTTGAATATGGATGTTAAGCACTTTATGCTGGTCACAATGCATATGGTGATGTAGAGCTGATGGTGAAGTACCAGGAGAACTCAAAAATTAACGGCCCAGCATTGGGAAAAGCAATATTTTGTAAAAGGTTATAAGTAGTTGACATTTAGGCTCTTGTAACTAGGTAAATTAAAAATCATCCAACTAAAAAGAGTGAAAAATAACTTTTTAACAAAAAATTAAACCGACTCCCAAAAAACACTGCAAAGTGAAAAATAACTTTAATTTCGGAAGTCGGTGCCAAAAACGAAAAAACAAAACTAAAGACACCGACTACCGAAATTAAAGTTATTTTTCACTTTGCAGTGTTTTTTGGGAGTCGGTTTAATTTTTTGGTAAATTTTTTTTATTGATTGGACTGCAGTCCTGCTGTATAATTCACGACTCCAAAGACTTGAAAGAACTTAAAGGACTCAAAGAGCTCAAAGGACTGAAAAAGAAAAAACGAAAGGACTTAGAATAAATCTAACGACTCAAGAAATTTTAGGACTGAAAGAACTGAAAAGACTCAAAAGAACTTAAGACTCAGGACTCAGAAGACTAATCAGTCGTGAGTTCTGCAAAAAGAACTCATAGCCGCAAAATGAGGACTAAAAGACTCAGTTCTTTTACAACACTAGTAGTACCGGCTGTATAACATTTATCACGGGATATGAGAAACCCAAAATTTTGATGACCGCAATAACCTCTAGGATTACGGTTCCTTTCCAGTATTGGGTCGCGGAGATCTGGTTTAGCATGTTGCTCCGCGTAAAATTTAGAAGTTTTAGTTATTTTTTTTTTTAATCTAGCAGAGTTTTAAGTGCTTTTAAAGGAGCGGGTGTCTTAGTTTATATGAACATGCTCTTACGAAATAGGCAATAAAATACACGAACGAAAGAAATGTTATCAGGCCATAAAACTCTTTTGAACAAATACCAGAAATAAATAAAATAATTTTTCAAATAATAATCGTTGTGAATATATTGAGGGATTAATTAGAGACTTCGGGGATGATCCTTAACTGAAATAGATTAAAATGATAGAATAGAATATTATTTATTTGCAAGAATACGAGTCCAGAAAGTTGATAGGTATACATTAAAGAGTCTATCATATTCTACCAGGGAACTGGTGTGCAAATATTTGAGACATTATTGAAAAGTTACATTAGGAAATGAATTTCCTTTAACTAAATTAATTAATTATTCTAAAGAGCTAACTAAACATAAAATTATACACAATCAAAAGAAAGTATACATCAAATCATCACTATTAATCTAAACGAATATTATTATAATATATAAAAAAACAAAACAATAGAACCTTATAGCAAATCTTTATCAGTAAGAAACTCGGAAATATTGTAATAGTTTTTTTTTTTTATATATAAGAATGTTTTTAAGTTCTTTCTTAAATAATTTTAAATTTAATTCCTTAGGTGCGCAGGGATGTGATTAAATATTATTAGTGCCATACAAAACACGCTCTTATGCATATGTACTGTATTAGATTTTCTTAAACATCTATTGTTATCTCGTCGGCTTCGAGTATTGTTATCTGAGAGGTTATTAAAAAGGTTTCGGTTTGTTTTTACAAAAACTGCAACTTCATATATATGTAATGTCGGGAGCGTTAATATTTTATTTTTAATGAAATATGGCTTGCACGTATCAGTACTCTGTAGTCCATCGCTCTGACACAGTCTGTATCTTAAAAACTAATTCTCTATTGCACGAGCTACCTTAAAACATAACACCGACAATTTTACTTGGTAGCTAAAAATTTCAGTAACATAATTATAAAATATCCAATTTTTTCAAAACCTAGTTACTGTCATATGATTTAAAAGTGGAACGGTCTTATTAAAATTAAATGGACAAGCAGGATTCAGCATCACTTTAAAATGTTAGCCGATAGAGGTGATGCATTTCGTTACAAATGAAATAAATATACTACAGAAACGCATCGCCTTTAAAGCTCGTGTCAATGTCATAACATTATTTGTCCATTGTTGGTAGGCAAATTCCCGTTACCGCTGGGTCAAAAAAGAAGCATCGGAGGCTAAAGCCTCTAAACCACATCATCCCGAAGAAGACCCCGCTGGTCCATCTTCTACTGATGACATTGATGAAACGTCACAAGATGTCTTAAATGACACAGAAAAGCAGGACCAAGTTGAAACTAGCAATACGTCAGATCCTACAGAATCCAAGCGCGCTAAGAAAGCTAAAAAAAGGGAAAATGCGAGATTGAGGAATATCAATAATCTAACAGCCATACAAAGGAAGCGGCTCTATTTTTGGTTAAATCGAGGCAAAACCTTTATGGAAGCTCGACAACTATGCGAAACTCGATTAAACAAAGTTCCAGAGTACCCTGCTGCTAAGGCAGAAAAGAAAATTAAAGACCGTGAGGTTGCTCTACGACGAATGAGCCCTGAGGAGCGGGAGAGGGCTCTAAAGTTTGACAGGCTAAAAGGGCGGATCCCGGGAGCTCCGCCCCCAGTAAGACCCCCTGGTCAACTCATTAAAGTTCGCATCCTGAATGAGGATGGATTTATGTCTCCAGAGCAAATCGAAATGATTCAGGATAAGATTCTAGAATTTATGGACTCAGAAACGGACGGAAATGGCCCAAGCTTTATAGGTTGCTCGATACGGTCAGGATGCCTTGTGCTGACCTGTGCGAATACTGAGACGTTTGAATGGCTAGAAAATCACTTAACAGATTTTCAACTATGGGAGGGGGCGAACGTAAAGATCGTCGACATAAGTGAATTACCTAAATCTGTAATCGGAGTTGCGTACATTGTAGATCCCAATCTAGATGATGAGACCATTCTTAACATGCTGAAATCGCAAAACGAAGAAATTGACTTCTCAAACTGGTGGATAACTAGCAAGAAACCTGAACCTCCAGCTGGTCAGACCATTAGCTTCGCTATCGATCAGTCTTCACTCGAAAAACTTGCCGAGAATAACAACTTCGTTTACCTAGGAGAGAAAAAAATAAAAATCAGATTAAAAAATGTAAAGAAACCCCCTGAACAGCGTAAGATACCGCCTGCGAGGAAAGGAGGTAAAGATAAGGGGAAAATTAATATGCCGCACATAAGACATAAGAGTAAGGGGAAAATGGGTATGCCACCCAAAAAGCAAAGGGGTATGGCGCCAATGAACATGGGCCCTATGGTTCAAATGAATATGGGCCCTATGGGACCAATGAATATGGCGATGGGGCCTAAGGGACCAATGGATATGAGGCCAATGGGACACATGGACATGGGGCCAACGGGCATGGGGCCTATGAGACCAATGGGCTTGGGGCCTATGGGACCAATGGGCATGGGGTCTATGGGACAAATGAGATCATTTCCATTTGCATCTAATTCAGCAGAAATGTATTGTCCCCCGCAGGGTTCCTCATATACGTTTGATTATTCCCATGAAAATAATTTTGGGGGTACTAAACAACCGAAACGTACCGGTAGGTGGAATGGACCGAATAATTACTGGGGAGGTACCCAGCCGAAACAATTCGATGGTGGTACCCAGCCGAAACAATTCGGTGGTGGTACCCAGCCGAAACAATTCGGTGGTGGTACCCAGCCGAAACAATTCCGTGGTGGTACCCAGCCGAAACAATTCCGTGGTGGTACCCAGCCGAAACAATTCCGTGGTGGTACCCAGCCGAAACAATTCCGTGGTGGTACCCAGCCGAAACAATTCCGTGGTGGTACCCAGCCGAAACAATTTGGTGGTGGTAAGCACTCCAAAAATAAGATTGGTGGACCTGCTTGTAATAGCGGTCCTTCTAAAAAACTAAGTCCTAGTAAAGTTAGAAGAAACAAAGAGCGTATGATGGAATATTTGGGAATTTCCAAACAAGCTGAAAAGGCTGGGAAGAAACCAGAAGACGGAGCTCTCCATTAAACATTAAAAATCTCATTAAATTTACTATAAGTTAAGACATTATTTAAACAAAGTAAATGTGTTAAGTGTGAAAATAATAATGTTATATCCTACCTTTAAATACGAACGATAACGTTAAAAACGAATACATAATATCATAAGTTAGACCCAACCTTCGGAATCAGATCCTATTCTAAACATTTCATCTATTACCTACAATACCGTTACACGAGCCCGGCTGTCAATAGTGCAGTTTTGTCAGTCGCTACGTGTATACGGAAGCCAGAAATTCTGACACCAGTCTTGCCAAGGAGATACTGGTTGTGGAGCTCAGATAGGCAGTTTTTCCATATAAAACACTAGTTGCTGTATCCGGTTAGACTGGTAATCGACCCTAACTTAGTTGGGGAAAAGGCTATGCGGATGATGACAATACCATCAGGAGAAGAAACTCAGCTAGCCTTTAAAAATCTTCCATCACACAAGGAAACACCTACCTAACGTAGTTGTTTGAAAGGTGCGTTGGTTTTAATAAAGCTTTGTTTTCCTAGGAAAGCGGTGCCGTCATATAGCGGCCGTAATATTACGGACGCAAAAAGACGGCCGTCTTTACGGTGACGACATGTGGAAAGTTCCACGGCAGTTTTATCACACTGTCTGCTTCATCGCTATCTAGTGTATTACATTCTCTTTGGAAACGTTCACGAAACCATCTGACACCGACAAGACGGCCGTCATGCAAATGGCGGCACCGCTTTTTGACGTTACGGTGTCAGTTACCGCTCTCTAGGAAACCGCGCCATTTTGTTTACATAGACAACGTTCTAGTGACGTCATTCACCGCTGTGTAACGGCCGCTATTTGACGGCACCGCTATCCTAGGAAACCAAAGCTTAACTTATTGAAATTATTAAGATAGCAACTCTGCCTGTCTGTTTGTTTGTTACGGTTTCACGTCTATGCCGCTAAACCGGTTTTAATTGCATAAAACATGGATAGGGAAATATAATCATTTTAGGTATGCAGCTAAGCAGGCATGCTAAGCTGCGAGCGGATATTAGTTTTATATATTTTATTGTTGGGTGATGGATGAGGTTCACAATTGATCATTGTTGCACTACTTCATCAGTGGAGAAAGGTAGCGTATAAGGCCACAGATAATGAAGATCCGGGTTCGATAATCAAACGAAACGGATAAAAACGCATCAGCCTCTATGTAGCTTCCGATTGGTGCCAGTCTTTTGCAGTCCTCGTCTGGTCAAGTCAAGTTCCGGGGTAAAAAGTAGCCTATGTGTTATTCCAGGATGTCAACTCCATCCTTTTACTAAATTTCATTGTCATCCGTTCAGTAGCTTTTGCGTGAAAGAGCAACAAACATACATACATCCTTACACACTATCGCATTTATAATATTATTAGGAAGGATGTATACTTTATTATCGAAGGGTAATCAAAAAATATTGTCGCGAATCAGTGTTACCTGTAGAGGACATGTAGACATCTTATCGTAATATAACCGAGTAATTAAATAAATACTCGGAAACTAATACTCTGCAAAAACTTAAAATTATGTTGAGGTCTTTTAAAAATTGGCAGAAAGGCGCAACCTAGTTAGACAATTACCATATCTGCGTCTACGGCCATATAGTAACAACAAGAAATGTTCACAGCATGCTAGAGTGGAGTCGCGGCATGCTCTACGAAGCATCGAGACAGTTGACACGAATGTCACACATCCACCGATTCACGGCCGCTATCCTGCGAGCCAGCCTTACCAACAGGTCAAACCGGTAAGTGATCAACATTCTGTTTAAACCTTTTACTTAAAAAAAAAATAATATAAACAAAAACGAATCGTCAAAATCTATATACGCGCATAAATTTTATGATTCTTTACTTGTTGTATACGTTATTGTCAGGACAAGGTTTGTATAAAAGAAAAAAGATGGCGGTATAAAGTTCGCCGGGTCAACCAGCGGTGAATAAAAAGGTCCATAATGCCTGTGTCCATATAATAATAAATATACAGAGCTACAAGGGGAAATTACATGACTTTGGAAAATGAATAAATTCACTATAGTCCCAATTGTTATATCAACCACAGGTGTTATACCAAAACAAATACTAATAGTTTTAATGCACTCAACCTATCTAAATACACATATCTGACACTACAAAAAGCCACCATACTAAACACTTGCCGAATAGTTAGAACATTTTTACAACTAGACTTAGATTACAATTTTGCTGCAGTACATAATAATTTAGCTTCACCAGAGAACTAGAAGGTCGCCTTCGTTCACACCCGCGATATTCTAAAAATACCAGGTAAAAAAAAATATAAACGAAAGTAAGTAGGTAAGTAAAGTAAGTAATATCCGAGAAAACGAAAGCGTAAAACCATAATAATAATTCAGCCTACACATCATACATTCCCAGACCTGGGGCACAGACCTCCCTTCTATAGATAAGGAATAGACCATAATCCACCGCGAAGGCCCAGTGCGGGTTGCCGGGTATGGGTTCGAACCTAGTCTGACACATTTGGGTAATTTATATCATCACCACTGCTCTCAAATTCATGAAAAATAACATGACCTTGGACCAAAAAGTTTGAAGACGTGACATCCACCAACATGTTTACATTATTATCATAAATGCTACAGCTACTGCTTCGGTGGCTTAGTAGTCCGAAGGGCGACTGCTGAGAAAGAGGTCTCGGGTTTGATTTCCGGGTCGGGCCAAAAGAGCTATTGGGTTTTTCTGTTAGTTTCTCAGTAGTAGCTCGGAGTTGGTGGTGTGATAGCCCCGTGACTCGGAAGCACGTTAGCCGTTGTATGTATGTATGTCGGGCAGGTATCCGCAACTCCACGACCAAGCGCGTATTTTGCGTAAGAGTAAGGATCTTTTCATTCTATCCATGCCAACTCCTCCAGGAAGGCGAGCAACGCCCTCGTTTTGCTTACCATTTCTCGGAGGGTACCTGGTTTGCCGAAGTATTTAGTCCTGTAGTCCGCGACTGCAGGGCAGCTCAGTAGCAGGTGTGCTGCTGTTTCGTCCTCCTCCATGCAGGCTCTGCAGAGTGGGCTGTCTGTGACTCCTATTACATAGAGGTGTTTATTAAAGGATCCATGACCGGTAAGGGCGGCTGTCATCAGCCGCAATTGCGGTTTAGACAGTCGTAGGACCTGTTTTGACAAGCGGCCATCAAGGGTCGGGAGAGCCTCTTTAGCCTGCCTGCACTCACCATGGTTCTCCCATAGTTTGTGGTGTAGGTCTCTGGTACGTTTCCTTACCAGGTGACGCAGTTAACCGAAGGGGAGTGGTGTAATGGGTTCAGGTCCCATAATCGCCATACTCGAAGCCCTTCTAGCGTTAAGCCGTTGGTCCTGCGTCTGATTTCTCTCCGGTCGTGTAAGATTAACGTCGAGAGTGCGCCTGTACCTGCGCACGTACTTTACACTATACTCGTAATATCTCCTGTGCAGCTGGCTAATCGATTCCCCGTGACTGAATTCGGCTGGATCTATTATTATTATATTAAATGATTTTTCAGCATACCATAATGAAAGACAATTTCCAAGGCCCGACACAGTACAATATCACAAACCCTGACGGTCAGTCAGGCAGTCACTCGGGGCCGGGTGTGCATCAGTCGCAGTACTCTTCGAGCGTGCCATCGCCGTGGCAGTCACAGGTAAATATTGTGAAGAACAACAACTTCTTCGTCAACGTCATTATCATCAAACCAAAGTTAGTTAGGTTTGACTGCAAACGCACCGCCGCCGTGGCAGTCACAGGAAACTACTGCGGAGGTCTGACACCATAAACTATCAACAAAACAGGGGCAATGTCTCGCCTGGGTTCCGAAATTCAAGGACAACTGAAGGGCTTTAAGTGTGAAGTCTGACACTCCCCTCCGCGGGAAGTCAAGAAATCAAGTGACTTGATGATTTTTCCTCGAAAAATAAAATATGATGATCAACTCTTTTGACAATTATTTTGAAAGCTTGACACAACTTCTGATACCTATTTAAATTTATAATTTTAGTTTTGAGATGTACAATTTGATTTTATTTTATTTTTTCCTTTGATATATAATAATTTTTTTAACTTTTTTTCTGTTTTGTTTTGTATTGACATTGACAATAATATAATGTGTATGTGACATTTAATATTTTTACTATTGAGATCATTGATTTAAATAGTAAAGATACGGTCATCAGAATATTTGACGGACGCGGTCGCCCTACAAAACACACTAGCGCCATCTATGATAACTAAGATGTCAATCGGCGTGGTCTGCTCCTAGACGTAGCCTTGTAAGAGCGGGGTGTGGTATTTTTCGAGGTAAAAAGAAATAAAACAAAACCTTTTAGTTTCTGAATTTTATATTTGTTATACATAAAAATACATTTTAATTTGCTTTTAATAAACAATAAAAATTAATTTTGTACATAATTTAATCTTATAGTAATATTATTAAATCTTTTTATTTCATCGGCTGCAACGCGCGCCGCTGCAAAGTTATGTCGCACTTTTACGTGGCTTCGCGTTGTCTATGCTAAAGGTTGAGACAAACAAGAAAGAAAATTGTTTTAAATAATGTTAGAAGTTGATTTAATGACATATCTATACATAACTTACCGGTGATATGAAATGTTATATTTTTTTATTGTGCTTTACGTCGTAGTTCACGCAACCCTTCACGACACAATTTGGCATTTTTGCTTGTAAAACTGCCGACCCCTCCCGAAGATAGCCGATCGCGTTCTATTTCACTTCGATAAAGGTTAGACCACTTTGGGACCAAGTTCGAGGCGTCATTATAACATGCGATCCGCCCAGTCCTTACGAAGTAATATATATGTCAATGATTGAGATGTATAGTTTTGAAATTATTTTTTTAATTATTGCTAATCTCTATAAACTTATATTATTGGGTTTAAATTAAAATTGACAAATTGATTATTTAAAACATTTGCACGTCATCGTATAGGCAAACATGTCTGAACTTTGTTTTAATTTTTATGTTATCTCACATGCGTTTTTATTCTGTATGTGTACACATGTTTGGAGCAAATAAACAAATCTTATTTTATCTTAATACCACACGGGTACATGGAGATTTATTGGCCTCCATGCATTAAAAGAGTGATGTGCAGTTCGCGTCAAGCATCATTGCCATTTCGAAATTAGGTCTTAAAAAGTGATACTTTTGTACAATATGTACAGCCGCCTTTACAACGATATCGCGTTTAGGTATATTGCACAAAAAAAAACAAGCAACACAATAATAACAAAAGAATAAGAAATAACAAAAACAACAAATTAAAGATAACAACAATGTGTAACAGTTTTATTAAGAACAGTAACACACTACAACAACACACTACGACAACTAAGCATCGAACGCATACGAGTGACTGAGATGATATTTAAAAAAAAGTAAAAGATCAATGTTAAACATAGAGGTTCATGAACGATATATCGGTGTTTTGTTCGATGTTTTCATCACCATTTAAAATTGTTATAATAATATCTTGGACATCCTCATAAACGGTCATCTGACCCCATACTAGGATTACCTTTTTAAACTCACTTTTAAAGTAAAACAATGAAATTAGAGTATAATTATTTTATTGAAATTATGATACAAATCTTAGTTCAGATATCTATCACAGTTAATTATAATTTAACTAAATTCTCTTGATTATTACCTCTATCTCGCCGACAAACTGCTGCGCAGTTTGGTGGGTTTTTACCCGACTGCAAAGGAAGGGTTATGTTTTACGCGCGTATCTTGTATGTATGTATGTATGTTTGTAATATTCTTTATTACCTCATATCTCCAGAACCGCTGAACGGATTCACATAATAGAAATATCGTTAGATTCGTTTTAGCAGCCCAAGTGTTCTTAGATAGGTGACATTTGAAAAAATCAAACATGGCGGCTGTGCGAAGCCATTATACATAATGAAAATAAATTTTTTTTTTCGAATCCTGCCATATGGGTATCCAATTAAAGGGCTTAACACAAGGATTTCAAAAAGATATATCATGTTTATCATTAGTGTAATACTAGCAAAAATAATACAAAGAGAAAGTTTAAAAATATGGACTTAGCTCTTTCACTTTCTGAATCCGGTGGGGTGCCATTGTGACAGTACCGGGAAAACTATAAAAAATTTAATTAATATTTTAACTAAAAAGTTGAAAAAATACAGTTATTTAAAAAAATCTAAAAACAAGCACATTTTTATTTTAAAAAGTGACAAGCAGGCGGTCCCATTAAAAAAAAGTTCAATCGGTTCTCGCCTGCTTGTCACTTTTTAAAATTAAAATTGGCCAAATACGAGTCAGACTCGAATGAATGAAGGGTTCCGTAGTATTTATTTGTAGTATAAGTTTGCATTCCTAATGCGCTTTGTTTGTAAGATTGACTACTGCGCAGACAATTGAGACGTACTTCAGAGCGGCAAACTTGCTTGACGCGAACTATAAACCATAACTATATCTATGGCTAGGATAATTCAGAATAATTAAAATTATGATAGGAAGACCAACAGCATGTACCTTTTAATTAAATCGGCAGCAGTTTAAACCAGTTTTTCTCTTTCAGAGTCAACCATCAAAAGCCCCATTACTGTCTTACGATAAGCAATACGACGATAGGAAATACATGCAACCGGATGCTAGAGATCCTAAGGCACAACCAATAAGAACTGAGCCCCAAGAGAGAACTTACAAAGAGTACGAAAAGAGACGTGGTTTCTCGCCCAGACGATCCCCTATCGGGAGAAAACTATCACCAGAATACGGTAAACGCGTTTCTCCGTCTGGAAGGCGCATTTCCCCCTCTGAAAGGCGCATTTCCCCGTCTAGAAGGCGTATTTCTCCATCTGGAAAGCGCATATCCCCGCCTGGAAGGCGCATTTCCCCGTCTGGAAGGCGCATTTCACCGTCCGGAAGGCGCTTTTCTCCGTCTGGAAGGCGCATTTCTCCGTCCGGAAGGCGCATTTCACCGTCTGGAAGGCGCATTTCCCCCTCTGGAAGGCGCTTTTCTCCGTCTGGAAGGCGCATTTCTCCGTCCGGAAGGCGTGTTTCTCCATCTGGGAGAAGGATTTCGCCGCATGCGAGGAAGTTTTCCCCACCCGGAAAAAGAACTTCTCCGGGTAAGTGTTCTGGTACCTATGTACTTATTTTTTGAGACTATTTGTAAAATCTATATTAATATTATAAAGATGTAAAATTTGTTTTCAAGATTGTATGTAACCACCGGAAGTAATGAACCAATTAAAAACAATCATTCGTAGTAAGGTGAATTATTTGTGAGTGCTGTAATATATGTGTGAATGTTCAACGTATCGGGATTTACGTGGGAAAATTCAACGCGAAATTCGTCGCGAGTGCAGATAGTATCCAATTATTTAAAGTAATCCAAGCGTCAATAGCCCAGTGGCTAAGTTATCGATTTGTGATCGAGAGATAGTGAACCCACATTACGCTTGCCGTGAACCCACTCCAGACAAGCATATTTGGCTTAGTTGGAGGGGTTAACAAGATTGGTGTGAATGCTATCCACATTGCTACAAATATTACATCTCTTTAAAAAAAAAACATAAATATGTCATTGCTGGAATAGAGGTAGCACAGTGGTAATGGGTCCGACTTGCGAGTTGCAGGTCGTGGGTTCGAACCCCGTCAGATACATTATTTGTGTAATTTATCACCACTGCTCTCAAATCGGTGAAGGAAACCAGCATGTCCTAGGACCGAAAATTCGGTGGAATTTCGCGGAACACTTCCGCCGTTTGGCCCCGAAACTGGAGAGGGCTGGGGCTGCCTTTAACCGGCTCCTGCCTAATCTGAGGGGGCCAAACGCCTCCTGCCTAATCTGAGGGGGCCAAACGCCTCCTGCCGGAGGCTCTACGCGCTCTACGCGTGCGGTCTATGGCCCTTTATGGGTCCCCGGTGATGGCCATCCGGATGATCCGGGGATACCTCACGGTCTCCGGCGAGGCGGCGAACTTCCTTGCCGGATTGCCGCCATGGGACCTAGAAGCGAGAGCCCTCGCGCTCCTGCACGAGGAGCGTGTGGAGGCGCTTCGCCGGGGTGAAACTCTGCTCCCGCAACTTGTTGCGGCACGGTGGACGGAGCTCCGGCGCGAGCAACCCAGCGCTGGGCTCGCCACAATAGCGGCGGTAAGTCCCTCTTTGAGGAGCGGCTGAAGAGGCGTCATGGCGTCCTCACCTTCCGCCTGACGCAGGTGCTCACCGGACACGGTTGTTTCGGGAGTTACTTGTGTCAGATTCGGCGGGAGGAAACCGCACAATTAGTTTCATAACAGGAGAGGACACACTTACTCGCAGTTCTCAGGGTGCTGTTACGACTGTCCCTCACTCTTCTCAGAAGTGAAACCGTTTTCTTTCGTATAATCGCGTGAATCGAGTGCGTAAGAGCTTGAGCAAACAATTCTGAGACACTACATACAGTAACGAAGCAGCCGCAAGAGCATCCTGAACGCATTATTATACGGAGCACATCTAGCGATCGTATACGTACAGCCAAGTTGTGAAACTCTCTGCCGGCTTCTGTGTTCCCTGCCACTTATGACCTTTCAGCCTTTAAAGCAAGAGTAAAAAGACGTTTTCTGCGCTCGCTCGTTCCACCGTAGACCTCATTTATCGCTTACCATCAGCCGAGATTGAGGTCAAGTTTGGGCACTTCACGAATTAAAAAAAATAATGCGTTGCCCTTGTACAGACTCGCAAAAAGCCTTAAAAAGAGTAATACTACTAGTTTTTAAACTAAAATGGTCACTGACAGTATCATTAGAATTTAGAACGGGATATTTACCATTTTAATTATGTTTCGAGTTTTCGATATTTCGGCACTGTTGCGAGCGCCATGATCACGGATGAAATATACACATCGTAAATATCTCTTTTTAAGTTCTAATGACACAAATACTACTGTAACAGGCTGAATTATATGTAATTTCCACTAGACCATCGTATGCCAGTCCATCAGTCAGCCTCCCACCTCCCGATTCGCCGTGATTCGCCCCACAAAAGACCCTCACCACTACGGCGGCTGGTGTCTCCAACAAGAAGATCCTCGCCCGGAAGGAGAGATGATCCTCAGATGATACCCAGGTATGTTTCGTTTTTTGGGTGAGATAAATAAATAATTAAATTTTTATTCAAATAACATGATTACCGAAAAAGTATAGATAGTCCTTAAAGTAAATATGTATATATATTAGTTCGTAAAGGTAATGGTCAAATCTTAGTGCTTGAAAAAAACGTTGGTAAAATGATGATTTATCTTAAACTTTAAAATATAATGCTTAGTGTAATGTAGCCAACTTCTAGGCAAGCATGCTTCATCTTCGACCACATCATCGCTTAACATCAGGATTATGGTCAAACGCAAGCCACCAACAAAAAAAAAATGATCCCAAATGCGCGGTATGCGGTAAAAGCGAAGATCTTGCAGCATCTTCTAGTGGAGTTCGTCAGGAACGAATCAGAGAGAAAGAATTATTAGGGACTTTAATATAAACAGGTTAGACTTGGGCATATTTTATTATTTTCTGGCTCGCCCATTGTCCCGGGAGGCTAAAATGATTTACACATTAGTTAATATTTAAGGTTGTTGTTTAGTTTAGTTTTAGTTGTTTTTTGTGTTTTTGTTAGTAATTTACGATGGGGCTGACGTGAACTGTGTTCAAAAGCATATTGCAAATCATACTTTATTTAATATTTACTTCGCATAAGTTCTTATTTATAATGTTTTTTTGTTTAATGTAATAATTTGTTTGTTTCAACGCGCTAATCTTTGAAAGTTCGGGGTGGATTTGGATGAAATTTGGTATGGAAGTAGCTTACAGCTAGAGAAAGGTTATATACTTATTACCCGACTGCAAAAATAGGAGGTTATGTTTTTATCGTGACGTAGTTGGCGAGAGCGAAGCCCTCTGCTAGTTGATTACAAGAAGCGATAATGTTATGTTTGACTGAAAATCCCTAATTAAAAAAAAATATATTTTAGAGATGGTCCAATCGGCTACAATAAACATTATTTATATGCTTTGACATTTAAAAACATCTATTAACCTCTAGAGCCCAAGCGGCACAAAAACGTGCCAGTAAACAAGTATTAGTTGAGCCCCGCTGGCACAAATTTGTACCACCAAACCCCGACCGATTTAAAACTGTATTTGTAGTAAAGATAAGTCTTAAAATCGTTTGTGACCGGGGTCAGATTACGCTTACGATAAGAGCCCGCCCGCGGTTCTTGACGGATGGTTGACGTAATAATGGCGGTCCTTGAGAGGTTAAAAATATACATAAATTAATTGTATTCTTTCATTCTCAAGCAATAAAATTCACCAACATATTTTTATTTTATAGATAGATAGATAGATATACTCTTTATTGTACACCATAACAGAATTAAATAAGGACTTATAAACTACAAAGGGTGTTACAATGGGCGGTCTTATCGCTAAAAGCGATCTTTTACAGACAACCTTTAGATGGATTTGACACAGCAGGAGAAAATAAATTCGCGGGTAGTCCATGGTGTACTATTTACTTATATACAATAAATAAGTAATAACCTACATACTCAATACACATATACATATACATACATAAAATAACAAAGCTGAGATATATAAAAAATAGTAACATATTAAAGAGAGAGATAGAGATCTTTTACCATGTTTTTGAAAGAAGGAAGGGTTTGTGCTTGTCTTACTGACACGGGAAGAGTATTCCACAGTCGTACTGCTTGAGCTGCGAACGACTTACCAAAGAAATTGGTGGAGTGACTCGGTACCTCTAGCCTCAAGTTTTCCGATGACCTCAGAAATTTGGCATGTGTGTCATGGAGGAACTTAAAACGTTCTTTAAGATAAAAGGGGGTCTTAGGATTGAACAGAATACTGTAAAGCAGAGACAATATGTGTAAGTTCCGGCGAAGACGTATAGGAAGCCACTTGAGTTTCATACGAAATTCAGATACATGATCATATTTGCGCAAACCAAATATAAATCTTATGCAAAAATTTTGAAGTCGCTCAAGTTTATCAAGTTGTGCCTCTGTGAGATCAAGATAACTGACATCAGCGTAGTCTAGGATGGGATGTAAAAGAGACTGTGCTAGCGCAATTTTAGTGGCAGTTGGCAGAAAGTTACGCAACCGCCTTAGGGAACTGGCAGAAGCAAATAATTTGCGACTCACCTCTTGTAATTGGGGACCCCACGAAAGATATTTGTCCAACCAGACCCCAAGGTTCTTAACTTTCTCGCTTAGTGGAATAGCTGTGCCATTGAAAATAATCCGAGGAAGCTGAGACCAGTTTACCTTAGATGCTAACCTAGAGCTGCCGACTACAATGACCTGGGTCTTTAACGGGTTAACCTGCAAACCATGTGCCTCACTCCATTCGCAAACTGAAGCCAAGTCCTGGTTTATCATATTTATTGTAGCATCTAAATCAGTATAAGGCGCTTGTCTGTAAATTTGCAAGTCATCAGCATAAAGGTGGTAGGAGGATTGAAGTTTTTTGGAAATAGAATTTATGAAAATTGCGAAAAGTAAAGGAGATAACACGCCACCCTGAGGAACACCGGCTACAGTACTACACCAAGAAGAGCAGGACTCATCTATGCAAATACGTTGCCGGCGGCCATACAGGTAACTACGAAACCAGTCAATCGCTGTTGGAGATATGTTAATAGAGTGAAGTATGCTGAGCAGAATATCGAAATCGACGGTATTAAAAGCGTTACTAAAATCAAGCAAGCAGAGAACCGTCATATTTCCTTTATCCATGCCCATCCGTATGTCGTCAGTTACATTAACTAACGCGGTAGTAGTACTGTGTCCAGGACGAAATCCGGATTGGAAAGGATTCAGCAGACTATTCTTGCAAAGAAAAGCACTTAGCTGATTGTGGACAAGGCGTTCAAGGACTTTAGAGAGAAAAGGTAGGATGGAAATAGGTCGATATTCTGAAAAAGAGGTAGGATTTGATTTTTTGGGTAAAGGAGTAATTTTGGCCTCTTTCCATACAGATGGAAAGACACCATTGGAAATAGAATAGTTAAGGATATAGGTCAGGATAGGAAGGATTTCATTGAGGACAGGAAGTATCATCTTCCGACTGACACAGTCGCTGCCAACCGCGTTAGATGTAATTGAAAGTATGCTCTTCTTAACATCACAATCAGAAAATTGACTAAAATTAAATGCAGAGTGATCCGGAGTTGGAAGGTTAGAAAGATAATTTATAGTAGCTGCCTTCAATGTCCCATTGCAGTAGGACGAGGATGAAAAGTGTTGATTCAATAGATCAATGTCTAGGTCTTTAGGAATCGATTCTTGGCGTGATTTTCCAACTCCCATTGATTTAAGAAATTTCCAGACTTTAGCTGGATCACCGTTTTCAACAGAATCATGAATATGTCGGCGCATTGCATCCCTACACACCCTATTGCTGCGATTGCGTGCATTCACAAACATCTCTCGGTTTAATGGTGAGGGTCGGCTTCTGAATTTTGACTTACATACTACTTTCTTGTGCATGACGGCCCTCACTTCATCTGTCAACCATGGTGCTGGAAGATGCTTTAATTTGACTGCACGAATAGGAGCATGAGTGTCGTAAAGTTTTACAAGATTATCCGTAAGCAGGTTAACTTTGTCATCGACCGATTCAACAGCGACAAGAGAGGTCCAATCAATGTTGTTTGCATCCGCCTGGAGATTATCAACATTCATACCACTAAAACTGCGTAACAGAAGAGTTTTAGGCTTGGCCTTGGGAGGGCGAATCTTGTAGGAAAGGTATATTAAATCATGATAGGAAAACATGTCAGCCGTGCATTGGCCATGCATACTGACATGATGTGTAGAGGAGACAATTACAAGATCCAAAAGAGAGGGATTACAGTTTGGGAAGTGGTGTGTGGCACTTGAAGGAAGGACAGCCATGTTTGACGACTGAAGTATTGACTGAAATGATAAAGAACGAGAATCGTTTTTCAATAAGCAAGTATTGAAATCCCCCATAATTATTGTATGACTGTAAGAAGGAGTTAAATCTTCGAGGATCTTTTCAAAGGAGGAAAAGAAATTTACACGTGAAGAAGGACTGTAATAAACACCAAGAAGAATTTTCACATGATTTAGGTTAATTTCTAAAAAGAGATGCTCACCCGCATTCTGTGGCGGAGGTTGTGTTGACATATCGACAATTGAAAAAGGAATCTGCGGACGAAGATATATGGCAACACCACCTCCTCCACCACGCGCGCGATCATTTCTAATTAACTGGAAACCTGGTAAGGAATAGGATGTTGAAGGGAGACAAGGTTTGAGCCAAGACTCTGAAACAAGGATTGCATGGATGTTCTTACAGTCAAGGTTAGCTAACATGTCAGAGTAATGGGCCGGGATACTTTGAGCATTTATATGGACTACATTAAAATTTTTAGGTACATCAGAAAACTGAGATTCAAGCGTGTCGGCAAGGGATGGGAAACTAACAAAGCTGTCATTACTGAGAGCTGACAAAAAACTATCAGAATCGCTGTCATCAAGTGATGACATTGACAAAATATATATGAATATGTATATAACTAATTACTAATTTAAATGTGTTTACTATAAAATATATAAAAATAGCTATTATTCAAATCCACCCGCCAGTTGAGTGTTACAATGCATAACGGGCTTTAAACAACTAAAACAAAATGTTTATTCACTGTCCGAGCAAAACGAAAAAGTTACCTATATCAAAATAAATAATTAAAAAGTAAACTGCAAACTAAATCCGAAAACAAAAGAAAATAACAAAAAACATCAAGGTGCTGGAACGCTGTTCACTAGTTTCTGAACGAGTACATAAATGACAATACATGTCAATGTGACATTATTGTCAGAAGTGATTGTAAAAAAATAAATAATACCGACGTACTTGGCAATAGTGAATAGAATGAAGGTTATAGAAGTCAAAAGATACAATATAGAGATGAGAGGGTAATGCTAGCTACACATTAAAATAATTAAGGTACTGCCCGGACAGTGGTACTACTTCAAAAATGAACGCAATCACCTCCTCTTTGCAGCAACACGACGGGCCTTCTTCTTCGTTTCTTGCGATGGGGATGATGACGATAATGGTACTAATGCAGAGGGTGACATAACCTTTTCACCAACCCGCTCAATGTTTTTGAGGTCATCAAGCGAACCAATTCGATGCCGGGAACCGTCGGAGCCAAGAACATAAACAAGGCCTTGTTTTGTCCAACAATTGTTTATGCCGAACTTCTCACGTCCAGACATGAATAACTGATGCCGGGATCTTGTCAGAAATTCAGATACCGTAATGCCAGAGCCCTTCAACTTCGTCTTAGCGAACCAGACACTATCCCTAACATTGATGTCCCGGAGCTTGCAGAGGATGGGCCTCGGCTTGCTGTCACTGGCTTGTCTCCCCATGCGATGGCATCGATTTATATCCGCAACAGTGAATTCATCGAACTTTAGTTGACCCCGCACAACTTCAGCAACCACTTGAGCTGTATCTTCTTTGGCCTGCTCGGAGATGCCATGAAACAATAACATTTTCCGCCGTCCACGCATCTCCAGATTGTCGAGTCCTTTTGCCAGCATATCCACCTGCTGCTGGAGGCAGCCAAGTGCTACCAATATAAATTTTTTAAAAGTACTGAAGTCCGCTGACAAACTGTCAGTGCTGCTTGAGGTGCCTGAAGGATTTTTGTGAAGTTCTGCCTCAAAGTTTGACATCCTATTTTCAAATAAGGTCATCATTTCAGTGAGTGATACCTTTAGTGCATCCATGTTGTAGTTTTGTGCTGTTGTTTTAGTTTTTGAGTAAGGTTTTTGGAGATAACACTTTACTGGTGGGTACACTAAATTACCATGTATATGTACACATTAAATATTCAATATAATACAATTTCAATTTTTAAATGAGTTTTAAATCAGAGCAAAAATTTTTGACACCTTTCGTTATTCCTACCCACATAGCCAGTTTTATTCAATATGAACAGCAAACAGCCACAATATAATACATAGAGACAATAAATACACTGAACATATAAACAATATTGCAGCCCACAACGCTGTTCACAGATTAATAATAGAATATGAAACAGTGAAAATAATAATAATCGCTAGGGTTACAAATACATTTTATATTTATAATAATTATTATTTACTTACTAACTTAATTTACTTTCTGTGATTTAGATGTATAATATAATAAATATTTTATAGTAGGTACTCCCCGGACCGCCATCATTCTGAAAAACTGGACAAGTATGGACAAGATAAGCTGAAGCAAGTGCGACCGGCTTACGAACCCACCGCTCATGTAAGTACTCCAAGCCTCTTTCACAGGCTAGCCAAAGATAGATAGATATGTTCTTAATTGTACACTAGAACAGTAAAACAACTAAGGACTTAACAACGAAAAAGGGTTACATACCTCTTTTTGAGAAAAGCTTATTTTCTGTTTTAAATAATCATGTTAATTTAATGCCCTAAAAGTCGCTATTTAAATTATATGTATAACACACGCGCACTTTATTATGTTTAATGTTTTAGAAGTGTTAAGTGATTTTGTGATACAATTTATTTGAAAGCAGACAATTACAGTTCTTGTCTAGTCTTGAATTTTGTTTGGTTTTGCTTTTTTTTTGTTATTTTATATAAAGGTACGGCTGGAAAGGAGTTTCTGTTAAAGAGATTTACAATAAGATAATAGGATTTGAAAAATCTAGTACTGAACTACATTAGGAAAAAGATGCCTCAACAGAATGAATGTTTTCAATGAGATGTCGGCTAAAAGCTGGATTTTATTAAAGATATTGAGGCTTTCTGAGCTAAGCCAATTTTACACATATAAAGAACTTGAAAAGAGGAAAAAAAGAGGTATTTCTGTATCACTTCAACCATTCCTGTGGATTCCCATAGCAGAAAACTAATGGATAACTATAACTTGAAAATTAACAGGATGCCAAATACTTATTACTACAACACATTCGTTAAGGCTGTTTTTTTTTTTCAACAATGCATCATGTGACTAAATTAATCTTTATGAGGACATTAAAATTAATTATAGAAGTAACGCCACATTTGATTTAATGTTTGAGTAATAGTATACAAAGTATTGGGAGCATAATATCATTAAAACAGCTAACGCAAAAGGATAATGCAGAGGTATTTAAGAAATAAGATGGACTGATAAAAATTGTATTGTACAAAAAAAAAAAAAGAATTTAGCAGCTAATTTTTTGAAAGACAATATGGAGAAATTATGGATGATTATTAAGACTCCAACCACCAAAAACCTGATAAAGAACTGCTGCCATCATATTGTACCAAATTATCGGGTCAATTCTATGCTACTATTATATTTGGGAGACATTCTAAGTCGGCGGCAAATAAATAGGAAACTGATGATGACAATGGAACCCATAAAACTCTGCTTGGACCCTTACAAATTATTTGATGAACATTACTGCTACTGTTAACCTGCATCATCCCACTGGTGGCCGAAGGCCACTCCATGATCTCCAGATGGTTATCTCCAGGGCCAAAGTAGTCTACTGATCGATGGTTTAATCCAGCTCTTCTCGCCATTTTCTACGAGGTCTGCCGCGACGCCTTCTGGCTATGTCAAGGCTCAAAAGGTGGTTCTTTTGGCCCACAACTCATTGAGCAATAAAATCAATTTAAGATTACAAACAGAAAATATTCATGCACAACCAGTAAAATAACTTCATTCACATCACGCGACAAATGCATAAATCCCGTGAAGCCACTCCAGACACAAGCATATTTAACTTAGTTGGAGAGGTTAACAAGATTGCTAGTAGTGTGAATTCTACCCACATGGATAGATCTCATTAAAAAAAAATTACAGAGCATCTGAAACGCAGAAGGTGAGCAAAATACTCATGCATGGTGGTGAACCCGCCTATCCTTAATGAAATATCTCTATGACTAAGATTTACGGCATTGCTACACTGGACTTCCAATGATAAAAAATAACTGGAGTTTGAAAGAAATATCATTCAGGGAATGAAAGAAAGAAAATGAAAGAAATTTTATTTCTGCTGTCTTAGGGTTAGGACACAGAGATAACTAGAGGGAACATATGCATCACATACGTGCATTGCTCAGCATAATGCTATAACACCATGCGAGACAATGACACAGACCTGGTTTAGGATAAACATAAAAAAAACAATCGCCATGCATCCTTTCCAAGCCCATTCGTTCCACCAGTTGAGAATCTACCACTGCGACGTGACCTGCCTTGGCTGACCTCATAGTCTTTAAATAGACTCCAGACCCAGATTGGTCGTAGCAAAGAAAATTTGTTCAAGTGGAGATTTATTGATGACTACCCTGAAGTGTAAATTTGGCGTGGTTCCACAACCCATGGCGCATTCAATTTCCTGTCCTGCGTGTCCTGTCAATGGCTCACTACAGGACTTGGTGGAAGCTTCCGACGGTGCCAAACTTGTTGCCACATTCTGGGCAGACTCCATTTAACCATTTGCCATCGACACGTTAAGAAGAAGATCAATCGACCTTTACTTTTCCCGACTATGAAGGACTGGGCTTTCAGTTTTTTACATGGAGAGACTACCCATATCATATCTTAGAACCTTTACCGAGGCTACAAAATACCCCTTGGCAAGACTTAGTAGATTTTCTGCTTCTGAATGCCAAGATCAAAGATGTTTAAAGGAAACGACAGTACTAAAGGCTTAACGTACTCTCAAAGACGTGGAAGATTCTTGACATGTTATGTAAACTCACGGCAGATCCGGAGTTGCGGACACGTTCTAACAAGATACCGGGGCCCTAGAACCCACGGGCATCTGAAGGAATAGGGTGGGTTTTTAATCAGTTGAAATCTGACAATCCCTTCCGCTCCGCAGATATTTAGGATTGTTGTGTTCAAGTATGATAGAAAGCAAATATTGCTGCGTCCGCCAATTTACAACAAATAGCAAGAAGTAACCAAAAGCATAGTCTGTTCTGACATATTCATGAAGCATCATTGAGGAATAAAAATGGCAGTAACGGCGAGCTAAAGTTACTAAACTGGCCTCGTACAAGCAGATTCGTACAATATAATTATAATCTGAATAACTGGAGGACAATATTCACAACACGACACAACGTTTTAAAAAATGCAAATATCCTGGGATCTCACTGCCGCAGCTGCAAAGAATTTCAGACTAGAAAAAGTATTGCATTAATTATAAGTAACAAACAAGATAACAATTGGCGTATTTATCAATGCATGAATATCAGTTTGTACAACAAATAAAACCTTTTCAATGGACCGATATGTATGAAGTAAAGATCAAGTTCAAGTAAACACAAACACACAACACAATTATGCAGATCAATATTGACAAACCTAAATGCTACTATGTATGATTACAGATAAGGAACAGATATAGTTGAACATATGACAGTCTCGCATTGTCAGCATCAACATTTTTTGCATTGTAAATGTTGTAAGCAGAAAGGTTTGCCCAAAACAGACTACAATATTAATTCCAAAAATTACACACACATCATGGTTCCGTCTTGATATTTATTTATATCTATTTTTAGTTTATGTATTCATTTCTGTTTCAACTACGTGTTTGCAAACTAAATTTCAATTTCCAGGCATCAAATCAAGCTATGTACTCAGCTGGTTACCGGCCCAATAACCGCGAGACCGGTCAGTACTCCATGCAAGGGATGAGGAAACCTGAAACAAGGATCTCACCCTGGGCGAGAGATAGGGAAGAGCCTGCCGTTCCCATAAAGAAACAGGACGATGATCGCCGCGATATGGCAAGGATGCAGATGAGAGATCGCATGCCCGACGCTGCAGTCGACGCCAAACGTACTAAAACGTCACAAAGGAAGTCTCGGTCGCCGGTTCAACGTGACAGATCTCCTCTACGAGAACGCTACAAGAGGCACTCGCCTTCCCCAAGCTCGTCGCACTCGCCGCGCCGCTCGTGGGCGCTCGACAAGCGCCGCAGCCCCGAGATACACGACGCACCGCCGCCGCCCTCCTGGCCCGGCCAGAATGTACGCGCCGCTGACTTCTCCCGGACCCGCTCCAACTTCCCCGAAAGAGAAGCCGAGAAAACCAAACACGTACCTGTATGGGAGCCCAGAGCTATAGATGAAGAACCACGTGGTAGACGACCAGAGATCTCTGAACGGAGACCATTCGTCGAAGACAAAATTCGACCGGTT
The DNA here is from genome assembly GCA_943138885.2 of Tholera decimalis. Classification (NCBI taxonomy): domain Eukaryota; kingdom Metazoa; phylum Arthropoda; class Insecta; order Lepidoptera; family Noctuidae; genus Tholera; species Tholera decimalis. The sequence goes on from OW964571.2 coordinate 10,222,058, forward strand.
AAAGAGATTCCGGTGCGGGAACCAGTAGCCCATGCCGAGAGATTCGTACAAAGGGAACACAAGTTCAAACCCCGCGAAGAATACGATGTAGAACGCCATGATAAATACCATCGCCGAGAACCTTCCGTTGAACGCAAACCGCATTCTCAACATCCTCATAGAGAAGAATATGATCCGGCTCGAAGGGCACGCGAACACGAAGATCGGCCACATCCAGACGAATACCATCACAGGAGGGAGTCTCCACCCCGCCACGATACCAGGACAGAAGAGTTAGTCAAGCCGCCCATTGATAAAGATTTCGAAGACATCTACAAGAGAGCTTTACTGTTTAAGAAAAAGGCGGAAGAGTTACGTAAAGTGGGCTCTAACAGGCGGGATGATTACTTAGAGGAAGAAGTTAGCATCAGTCGTCAAAGCGAGAGGGACCATGGTGAAACACGGCATCGGCACGAAGACCGACACAGGATCCGTGAAGAAGAACTTCGTACCAGGGAACGTGAGGATAGACCGCGCAATGATGCTCCTCCCCACGACTACCGCCGGGACGACATCCCAAAGGAAGGCATTGCCATGGAGGACAGCAGATTCCATAATCACTTCAAGATGATGAGCGCTTCCGTCCGAAGCAAACGCGTTAAAGCTATCGCTGAAATATGTGATAAAATCCTTGATAGACATATGGATTGCAGACAACTACAAGGTGAACAAAGGAGTCGAGTCTTGGAAGAATTAAAGCTAGCAATCGCAAGAATAGTGCACGATATGTTTGGCAATAGCGATGTGTCGTTCATAGAGATTATCATCAAGTACCAGGCGAAGTACGACCTCAAAGAGGAGGAGAAGATATTGCAGCAAGTCATGTCCTCGCTACCCAGTCAGCTCAGGGTTATCAAGAGACAGGCTCCAGGTAAGTTCTTATAACTCGTGTCTCACTGTCTACTTATATTCCGGTTTTAGTTTGTAATTTGTATCACGAATAAGGTGAAATACTGTCTTGGAAGATACCTAGACGGTCAGTCAGATTTTAAGTTAAATGGATCCATTTAACTGAATCTGTAACAAAATACCTTGTGGTGGTTCGTTTAAATGTTCCCTCTTTTTGATCAATAGTTTCAGGAGATACATATATAACATCAGGTTTATTAATACAATACAAAGATATTGTTAGAAAACAATGCTCGCATTTAAATTGCTCATTTTCAATATATACAGTATGTTAACTAACAGAGGGCGTTCCCGTTAACCCGCAATCCATACATGCTAAAAAGATATTACCATTCGAAAACAAAATATTTTTTTTTTATATTAAAATATTCACTAAAAATGTTAAATTGATACGTAAAAGAAACACTCTGTACACGCGTACTTGAAGGATGGCAACGTCGCAATTTATTTATGAATGCGTACGCGTGTACAGTACTTCTTTTACGTATCAATTTAACATTTTTAGTGAATATTTTAATATTAAAAATTATAAAAACATTTTGTTTTCGAATGGTAATATTTTTTAGCATGTATGGACGCTATACTGCCGCCATAAGGAAAAAAGACGCATCTAACATTTTTTTCGTAATTGAGTTAAGTTTCTAAATCAGTAAAAAAAAGGCATCTACCAGTAATTTTATATTTCGCATAAATTAAACAGAACTCTATGAATCTCACTGTTAAATAAGATGTATCTGCCATATGAATTAAATATTACTAAATAGAAAAGACATTTCTGCCGCACAGTAAGTTGAAAAGACGCATTTCAGTAGAAGCGTCTTATTTATTTACAAAATATTTAATTCATCATACAATTAAAAGACACTTCTGCATGGTCATAAGAAGAAAAGACTGTTCTACGTAAATGTGCCTTTTTAAATTAGTATTACGAAAAATAAACAGGCGCAAGGGGCAGTTGTGTCCTTTGTACTTAGTATTTCTAGTTGTGCGGGGTGAAGTGGGGCTCGCGGTTATGTTAGAATACCGCCTTTCAAATGCGTCCAGGTAGTCAGAGAAACGCGCACGGCCCTTCGTGCATTAATAAATAAATAATAAAATTTTATTTCAGACTTTAGATCCATTTGGGTTAGAATACAAACAAATCTTAGAAGCTAATGTTAGTACTTAAATCTACCAGAAACATAAAATAAAATACTTAACAACTACACCACATTGGCATGTAGGCACAGACATTGGGTACGTCTCAAAAAAGGGCTGTCTCATCTGTCTGCTATCGAATTTAGAATGCTGGGGTTGGGGCTGACGCGTACCCTGCGCATGATGGAAGTGCATCGTTAAATGATAAATGATCTTTATTTTGCAAATTGGATATTAAATAACACTTTTACACTTCATATTTTTCGTAAATATTAACTAGATGAGGCCGGTGTTTCCTAACTGACTACTCTGAGAAGAAACACCGAAACAAACTCAGGAGTCCGTCTCTTTTAAAGTCCATACAATCTATACTGGTTTAATTACATGGGAACCTTGTAGGTTTTAGTCTGAGGCGATCTTTTGAAGAAAGATGCTCACATATTTGAGTGGGCCAATCCATAAGTGCAAGCATTTGTCAAATGACGTACAGCTCAACTTAGAACAAGGAGCTTAACGATTTGACGAACAATACCAAGGTAAGGACGTTTGGGTAGGCCGCAAAAAGCACTCAAACTGCCAGACAATCATGTTTAACTCGAATAAAATAACCTACATATTCACAATCGTTTATGAGGATTATGTAGATTAGTCTGAAATGGCCTTTTGAGGAAAGAGCCACACAGATTTGAGAAGACCCGTCCTGTCAGTGCAAGCTCTATCAGTTAGTCTGTTTACGCTTGATAGCATGAAAATCGTCTATTCCTGCGTTGGAAAACATACCCGAAGCACTGCAGTAGCGCGGCAATCCCATCAACACCCTGAACGAATTATTTTACTGTACCCGCAAGGCGTTGTATGCCTCCTGAGGGTAGATAACCCACAGACTGCATATGTAGAAAGACTGACAATACACTGTAAATAGCGTAGTTCTAACGGACAGACAACGCCCTACGCTAACGCTCAATGTCCAGACCGTCGTTTAGGTCTTCAGAAACCCAGTGGCCCAGATACTTGAAAGCAGTGACATTAATGGAATACCGCAAAGTTTTAACTGAGGCACAATCGGATAGAACTTGTGCCTGCCTTACAAGACTAGTACCTCACTCACTTTTTTTCGCATTGTGTCTAAGCCTATGGGTCTCCGCGTACCTTTCACACATCGAAAGCAGACTTCTCATCGCATTGATCGAAAGGCTCAGCAGCACCATATCATTAGTATAACTAACATTATTAACGCTGATTCCATCTACGTGACAACCCTGAGAAGTGTTGCAGAGCTCAACGATCAATCGGTTCATGACAAGCCACCTTGTCTCACTCCGCAATTCAGTGTATATTCATACGACAACGATTCTGCCCACCCGACGCAATTTTTACCATTTGTTGATTACCATTGATTGTTTCACCAGAACCGAAGTATTGATGACTTCCTTATCCACGGACGTATCATTCATAAGCCTCTGCCACAGCAAGTCATACGACATTAGATCAAACGCTTTGGAAGGATCTAGAAAACACGCGTTAACAGGCGTTTTTCTAGACGTGTAGTACTGGACCGTGTGATTAAGCGACAGTATGGCACTTTAGATAGACCAGGTCTAAACCCAAACTGCGCATCATGCAATTCGATACATGTCGCCATATGTCTATCAAGAAAACTACCCAGTACCTTGGCCAAGATCCAAGCCTGATCTGATGCTTCCCCGGTCTTATCTTTCACAAGGGGTACAACTATTGTTTTCATTAAGATGGTGGGCAGATGAGAGTGACTTAAATAGAGTGAGTAAAACATCGCCAGCACTCTTGGCAGAGGTAGTCATGCCCTAGAGATTTGCCCCTTACCATGCTTTTTATTACAGTGGTGACATCTTTCGCTGAGAATCTGACATTTAGCTCCTTCACATAATTCTCAGTATCCAACACCTGCGATGTTAGATTATAAGAGAATCAACTTTACAATGTTTTACAAACAAGTTAGCTACGGAAGCAGGCTCATGTTGTCCGGCCACACTCACGGAGACGCCCGGTCCTGGATTCAATTTATTTGTATAAAATCTTTAGATTAGTGATGCTCGGCTAAGATGTCAATTTTTATTTTATTTTGGTTATTCTGGCACTATCTTAGTTTTGATTTAAATGTCTTCCTCTTCTCATACAAAGTTACAAACAAATTTAACCTCTTTATAATATTATTTCATACGGATCCCTAACATTTTTTAAAATATTGTTACGAGCTAGGGTTCGGGATAGAAATAATTAACGCCAATTATACCAAAATTAACACTTTAATTAAATAAAAACAAAATAAAAATTAACACAGTTATCCGCACTACAATACTTGTCACTTCGCACTGAAATTCACTTGTATAGCTTCGATTATATCGCCTCGTATCTTCTAATAAGACTGCCGTCTGCGTTCCTCTGCGATTTATTTATACCCAGGTCTATGAGTTCTAGAACATTCTTGTAAAATTGACTCACTGCCTATACTGCTAAGAATATTCCAGAAGCTACTTGAGATACTCAGTACTGCTACTTGCCGCTAGATGGCGTTAGTGTCTCAAATGTATTATAAGTCAGTCGAACTTTCTCGATATACTCAGTACTGCTACTCGCCGCCAGGTGGCGTTAGTGTCTCGTACATTCTAGATGTCGGTTGAAGTTTCTCGACTTACTTAGCTAAGCGACTGGTGTAACAATATTCTATCGCCTATGTTCATCAGGGATAATGAAACATTGTAATGGAAACGGATTTTTTCAAATCAGTCCAGTAAGTTTCGGAGCCTATTCAATGAAAACAAACAAACAATCAAATCTTTCCTTTTCTTTCCTCTTTATAATATTAGTAAATATACATACAAATTTCTGATTACTGTGTTAACGTTCAAACTTAGATAATTTTGATTATTTTTGCTTTTGGATTGTTGTAAGCGTTTTTTTTTTTCAACAAATCGCACCTTTAGAATTGAAGTGGCTTAATTCAAAATTTTAAGAAAATGACTTTACTACTTAAATACATGTTTATAAGTCATAAATTCATTTTCTTAAAATTTTGAATTAAGCCACTTCAATTCTAAAGGTGCGAAATATTATAAGTCGTAGTGTTAGTTTGATCTCACTCAAGTTTATGATGAAAATTTACTCATTTTAGGAGATTCCTTACAAAGCTGTGATGATTATTAATGTTTAGTATAATTAGTACAAACTTATTTAGTTTTATATTAAATCATTATTTTTGAAGAGTTTAAAACTTAATGTTGGAAAAGGTTCGTAATTGCAATTTTGTATATTCTTTATAAAAAAAATCTAAGTCAGGTTCTCATACTTTGTGTTTTATTTAACACAAGATAATTATCGTGTTAAAACGTTCTCCAGTTTATAACATAAAGTGTTCTGTTTGGGATCCCACAAGGTGCAGATATTTTTTAAGTCAAATGAGTATTAGTATTACTAAGTCGAAAAGCAGCAAATGGCTATTAGCGTCTTTTTATTTAGTTAACCAGAACCTGGTAACACATCATCACTAAGTAGAAAAGGCGTTTAAAAAAATACTTAATTGAAAGGACGTTTCTAGCCAACCCAAAAAAAAGCCAAGTCTTTTCTTTGCAGCAAAACGTATTTTCTTACATTTTTTAAACTAAAAAGAAAAAGTTAACTACAATTTTAATTTTATTAAAATTCTCATATAATTTCTGTAACTTAAAATTATAATACACACTTTTGCATTACAAAATTGTAATAAGGTTTATTTCCTTTAGCACAGCGAATTTTTAAGTTTTTAAAATATTTTTTAATTTTTTTCTCCGTTTCGTACTTCATGTAGAAGCGTCCTTTTACCTTATGGCGGCAGTATACTATTGCGGGTTAACGGGAACGCCCTCTGTTAGTTAACATACTGTATACACACTCATATTATTATATAATTATATATATAAATGGAAAATTAAAAGTTGTCTTGGTAATATTTAACATGACTAATATTTCTACAGAAATTTCGGAGGTTCCCGCCAAGTCTCGTCGTTCTCAGAGCCCTCACATGAAGCCAGGTAGGAATCTAATCATAATTATACAAATCATCTCATAGCAGTGAACATAAACTTAGACTTCAACATAACCCTTCCTTCTTTTCAGAACACGCTCCTCGCCCCAAATTAAGCGATTCTAGTAAGTTGTAGTCAGTGTTGTATTTTATACTAATTTTGTTTATGCGTAATATCGTATTGACGAAGTTGTGATTTAGCCGTACCAAACATTATCAATGTTTGAACATTTTCAGGATGGACCGTGAATGTAGTACCACCAGAAGTGGTGACAATGCCGATGCTTGGTCAACCGCCGGTTATGAACCCTGCCATGGTTCCGGTGATGGTACCGGCCCCTTTCGTCCACCCATACGAAACTCAGAATGCTAGTTTCTTGTCAGAACAGTACCAGCAACCTCAGTACCAGCAACCGCCACACCAGTCGGAGGCACAAGACGAGGCGTACAAAGTGTATTTGTGCAAAGACGATTTCGAACAGATTACAGGTTTTGAGGCCGATTCTCTGAAAAGCTTCTTGATATCTCAAATGTTGCGAGAGACCGAAGTCAGTCAGGGCTGGGCTCCCGACTTCACTCTCAAAGGTTTGCAAACCTCTCACCGGTACGAGCTGATCACCAAAGACGACAGCACACTGAACTGGCTCATCAACTTAGACTTTAGCGGGTTTACAGACTTTAACGTCATACCGTATACTAAGGAGGAGCTTTGGTACGAGCGAGCAGCCGTGTGGCTGCCGGGGCACTCTCGCAGCCGCAAAATTGAGCCGCTGGACAAGCTTAAGGTGCAGAACAGGCACTTGGAAGGCATCAACATCGCCAAGTGGAAGTTTGTGAAGAAGATTGTCACGCAGAAGGGCACCCGGCTGTACGTGGACATGCCGCCGTCGGCCGCGCGCGCTCTGGAGCAGCAAAAGCTATTGCTAAGCTACGAGCTCCAGAAAGTAAACGTGTTTCTCAAGGCTGTGGCCGTCGACAAGGACGTTTTCGACTCCGGGCTCAAAGAATGCACCGCCGTAGACCCCTCGCTCATCACGGACGCCATAAAAAACTCCCCCATGCCTTCCCTTGCGTATGACCCCGCAATCATTAAAATCACTCTAAAAGATTGCAAAAGTCTCACTCTCGTGCAAGCGCGTAAAATTAAAGAAGTTCTCATTCATCTCATTTACCAACATTACCAGTATGGTGGTAAGTCTAGAACTGATTTCTTGAGGTACGGATTTTTGCCTCCGAACTATTTCGGGGTAGTCCCAGAAAATCCTGAAACAAAAAAGTGGCTGTTGGGTCAATATTTAGGTAAAGTAAACCGTCAGGTGGTCGTTGTGCTGGGCGCTGAAGACGAGATGATTCAGTTTTTCAGAATGTATGTTATCGTGCCCCACGAGTTCCAGCATCCTGCGGGTGTGGCAGAGAGGTTAAAACAGAGTAACCAAGGTGTAAAGGGAATCAATTTTAACATCTGGAAACCTATCAAGATTACACCTGAAAGGAAACACAAGTTAAGGTATGAGGTACACGTAGATTTAGGATCGTTGGAGACTCTGACTAAAATGAACTATCAGTTGGATTACGTGGATGCTATGAATACGACTCACATTGCCAAGTTTAAGTCTGACAAGTTTTCTTATACCCAATTGGAACAGCGTATAGAGAAATGTAAAGCCGAAATGACGGATTGTTACGATATAGCTAACATGGATCTCGATTCTGATTCTGATGATGACATCATTTGCTTAGATTAAGTTTCTTCGGAAGGATATAATTATATTGTTTGTACTAACGACTCAAATGTTGTAATTAAGTTTTAATTTGTTTAGAACCACTACGGATATTATTTCATGCTAAACACATTGATGTGCTAATAAATATACTACATACTTCAAGTTCAAGTTTATTTCAATAACCGTTGACTTGTCTGAAGAATTTGAATACTTAATGCATAATCTACGTTTAGGTGTAATGGGGTCTTAACTGCTAATGCTACAGAACGACGTCGTATTCTAACTTAAGAAAAAAATGGGTAAAATCATGCCAATTCGCAGCTGCATTTTTGTGTTACTTGTGTAATTGCTGGTTTCATAATCCTTCAGGATTAATGACTACTCACGATCATCCTTAAAAGTTTCGCCGCTGTCGGACAAAAACAAAAGGTAAGTGACGTTTTTTATTTAGAAGGTACCATCAAAATACCTGACTTGTTTGAAAAAAAAAAAAACTCACACATCATTCTATGTCGTTTTTTGTTGATTAAAATTAACATTACATTTGTATAATCTTTTGTTGGTTTGTTTTATAGAGTTGTCCCATCAGCAACGCTTTAACATTTTTGAATTAAATCAACGTGAAGAATCAGCCTGCTGATTGGAGAGGTCCGAAATTTCAGAAATCAGAATGCAGATTCCGAAGATTGTTCTAGGAAATATGACGGTAAGGCTCTACATGCATTTTGTGATCTCATTTTCAGCAATATCGTACGACGGGCCCACGGAATAGAAAATACAGTGGAAGTGCCGCTCAGATATCGCGCGCGTGTCAACATTAAGCAGAGATGCGCAACATTAGCTTATTCGCTGTCAGATTCATATCGCGATTAGTTGTCTCTAAAATACACGAAATTTATTAGAAATTATACCTTGTTGTGCGGTTTTGACCTGCAAAAACGAAAGCAGAAAAAAATGTATCTTGTGGAGGTGTATCGTATCGTGGATAAGTATTAAACTTTGTTAATTTTAAATATATTTGGTTTTAATGACAATACCACATTTCATGACTTCAATGCAAACTATAAACAACTTGGTCGTTATCTGGTTACCACATCATCGCTTAAGATCAGGTGAGATTGTGGTCAAACGCAAGCCTATCAACTATAAAAAAAACATACCATACATTCTAGTAACTTCGACGCTACTTAATTAGGGATGGGACACATTCGTAAAGTAGGTCCGTATCGATATTTTTTTTTTATTTCTAACTCTTCATTTCATAGCTGGCACCATCATACAGTAAATTGATTTCGGACGGTTTATGTGTATAATTCATAAATGTTTAACTAAGATTACACAGAAATGTCGACTTTTTAACCACACGTAGCATGCATCCGTCTGTAGTAGATACGGGTCGCTAATCACACCGCCTATTGTACACTTATTTTTATAAATGACTAGCTTTTGCCCGCGACTTCGTTCGCCAGGGAGGTTTTTCCCGCGTAATTCCCGATCCCGTGGGAATTCCGGGATAAAAACTATCCTATGTCCTTCCCAGGGTCCTAAACTATTCCCATGCCAAATTTCATCTAAATCGATTTAGCGGTTTAGGCGTGAAAAGGTAACATACAGACAGAGTTACTTTCGCATTTATAATATTAGTATGGATTGTCCTGTGTTAAGTTAAGGTGTACAATAAAGTATATAATAATGATAATCACACTAATATTATAAGCCAAAAGTTTGTGTTTGTTACTTTTCTTCACGCTCGAAAGGCTGAACGGATTTCAATGAAACTTGGTACACGGGTAGTCCATGTCCTGGAATAGCACATGTGATTTTTTCTCGAGACTGTTCCTTGGGATAATTTTCTACTTTCACGCGGGCGAAACCGCTGGCAGCAGCTAGTAGTTAATAAATATAACATCACATAATGTAAACCGTAACACATCAATTTCTGGATATTAACCTCAAAAAAAGTAATTAAAATATTTAAGTTTTGCCCTCCCATCCTTTTATTAAGGAAAATGGATGTTTATTGGGTCGTCAATATTCAACAACAAAAACAAAAACATAATCTATCATCAGTTAGGGAAATTTCCTACGTCTAATCATATTACCGACTTAATGAAAGCCATCACGGCAAAATATATTAATACACGCTTTCTCACTTATTAAAATTAAACATAAAACTATCAAAACGGTAATTATTAAACAAATATGTATAATTTCAAGGTCAATAAATATTTTGAATGCTATCTATTATCATTTCATTGAACACTAGCTTTTGCCAGCGGCTTTGCCCGCGTGAAATTAATACTTTATTATATGAAAAAAATTATAGCCTGTCTATAGAACTCAAGAATAATGCAGCTACATATTAGGGAAAGGATTTTCAAAATCGGTTTAGTAGTTTCAGAGATTACCCCTACATACAAACATACAAACTTTACCTCTTTAATATTAACATAGATTCTATTTTTTTGAAGATGAGCAACCTTTTTCCATGTCTGAGCATTTGTATGATGTCGATAAATTATTACATTGCTTACACGAATAAAATACGTAACATCGATATTAAAATATCGATATTTGTCTACATCTCTATCTGAGTGGCAAAAGACATTACATGTGCATGTAAATATGACATCTATTTCAAAGTAATTAGCTTTCCGAATAGAATAAATTGGTTACAGCGCCATCTAGCGTTGAGTAGCTGAACTTGTTGTAAATTGTTCGATTTAAGTTTTTTAAACGATAAATTGATTATGTCATGTCAAATAATAACAACTTTCGGTCGTTGTTACAAGACTCAATTTTTGACAAAATTAAGATGATTTTTTAAAGTTGCGCCAATTTGTACTTTTAACTTTGTAGCCAATTATATCACTGTTTTTTATGTGTGTAATGGACAATTTGATTTGCAAAGGCGTGAGTTTGGCGACACTGGTTCTCCTTTTGAGAGTGTGTAGAGGCACTTCTACTTAATTTTCTGTTCTGTGGACGGGCCTGTAGAAATACTGCCATAGATGCTGAAACCTAAACCTAACATCGATAATGCAGGATTATATTAGATCTTTCTGTATGACCGTTGTCGCTTCTGTAATAACTGACATTACGTTGATGTTTTTGCATGTTTTCTTCCAATCTTAGCTTCCGCATTACAAAAGTGTGATGTATGGTGGTCCCAAAGAAATCAGTTTTGGATCAGGTAAGTTCGTAAACACATAGAGACCTAGGAAAGCAGCATTATCACTGTTTTGTTCTCTTTGCAAAGCTTTTGGAGCTGGCTTTAGGATGAAGCGACTACATCGAAAATTCGAATAATGAGGTTGTTGAGGCTGTCCCGCTGCTAAGTCTCAGGCCAGCTTATTTTAGGGCGGCATTGTGGTATGGTGGATGAGGATTTGAGGATCTCGATGAAGTCGTCATGAGACGCTAAATTCGAGGTTAGACAACTTTCCGTCATTTTTTCAGAATTATTGACTGGCGTGCACAACGTGTTTTATGTATGTTATTTTAAAAGTCATGATGCCTTCTTTTGCAATGCTATTTTCAATGGGATTCTTCTTCGTTCCCTCACTGCTGAGGATCGTGACTCCGTAGTCTGTCATCAGCACGCCTCCATCGGTTGCGGTGGGTGGCCGGTGCAATGCAACGTTGACAGAGATACCCAGCTGCTTGGATATCTGGTCCGAACATCTCTTCGGGCTACGGCCTCAATTACTGACCAAGATTTCTTAATATCTTTTCTAGTGTTACCAAAAATATTGGACAATTGTCTAAATTAATGTGCGTTCAGGAATGAAGACTAACGACGTCAGTTGATGGTAAAAGTGTAACCAGGCGTCACGTCACTGTATCAAAAAACAAAAGAAAAATAGTGTACCAATTTTTTTGTCATAACAAACTAACTAGATCTTTGCAGGAAAATACTCAAATAGAGAGAATACAGTATTCTCTTGTGAAAAATAAACAGTCATTTGGGGTCTTAAAGAAATCTAAGGATGATTGTTACTGACTCCTTTGTTGTTTAAATTGTTCTGTAATCTGTTTGTAAGTTGACTTCTAGACTGGTGATCGGATTGACTTCAAATAATGTATCAAAAATTTCTGTCTTCAATGACATCAGGGCACGCTGCAAGCTCCCTCAGGACTTAGAAACAGGTAACTTAGGCATTGTTTTCATAGTCCAATTTAAAATGTTGTTTCTCTCTGTATGTCATGTGTTTCCGCGTCGTCGGCGAACTAATATTAAGATTTTTCATCGATCAAGAAAAGCAGCCGGCGAGTTTTTCCAGATACAGTAACTTTATTCGCAGATACATCATCTACTGAGCGAGGCAGTTGTGTAGATACATTTTCTTTTTTTCCTGGTGGCGAAATCATCATCAGGGGAGTCTCAGAATTCTACTGACTAAAATCCCACCCTGTTCCTTCAGTAGCACTTTCTTCCGAAGCCGCGGTGTCTCGCTAGAACATTCCCGCGACCTCTTTAGTATTGGTCTTAAATATCTATTATTTTAGCTCATCAGCGAGGTGTTTGGGAGACGGACCACATACATGCGGTTTAAGCTACTTAATTTTAAGATACTTTCACTGAGCATACAGCTATGGAGTGAAATTCCCTGCCGGAGTTTGTGTTTCCTGATAGCTATAACCTGGGGGTCTTTAATTCAAGAGTGAATAGGTTCTAGGTGAACTCGCTCCATATTCGACCACATCATCGCTTACCATCAGGTGAGATGGTGCTCAGACGTTGGCATATCAGCAATAAATAAAGCTTAAGGTTTAGTTGGTTCTAAAAATTTAATGTTCTTTTCGAAGTCTACGCTAGTAGTGTCATACTCCCTCAGTGAATTACATCAAAGCAATAAATCTTGTAATCCATTGAGTTCATGAATGGCCCTATGTAATTTTTCTGTAATCTGTTTCCATTTCGTCTGTTACAGAGAAAAAGCCTGTACTACCTCCAAAGAAGCAGGTACCTCATCATTCGCTTAAGAGGAGGGTAGATCCGGCCAGGTCTGAGACGGCCAAAGCAACGTCAAAGGAGGCTAGAGTCACTAAAGGTAATAAATCTTTCTATTTCATCAGTAAATAGGCTATTTCGGCAAAGGTGAAAGTACGGTTTTTCTGTCAGGTTTGTGATAGCTTTATTTATTTGGTACACCAACGACTGTTTACACATATTCTTAAAATCATTGTTTCACAGGTTAATAAGTTAGTTTTTGGTAGTCTTACACGACATAATTTTCACTTCATGACAGTTGATCTAGTCTGGGTATTTTAGCGAACGTATATAAATATCTGCTAGCTTATGGGTTTCCTAGTTATCCGTGGTCCCATGGAATTAGGCATTGATTTCTGGACTTTTGATTTATCTATACCAATGTTATAAAACGGAACTTTGTTGGTTTTAACGCGTTAATTATCGAAAGTACAGGGTGGATTTCTGCATCAGATATTCCAGATTCCAAAATCAATTATAGCTGATATGTTGCCCAGACTTCATAGCTATAGGTACAACAAAAAAAAAATCATTCAAATCCGTCTTTTAGTTTCAGAAATTAGAGAGTACAAACAGATAAAAATTTATTTCAAATTCCTGCTCTATTACTGTTTCTAAACCCACCTCATTATTTTTTGTAAGTATGTTCAATGTATAGACACACTTTTTGTACTGTTTTATTATATGTATTGATTAGTTATGTGTGTAACTGGCTTCCGTGCAGCAGTGGGGTACACTATAGGATAAGGAAAAAACCATGTATTGAAATTAAACTACCTCAGAAATATAGCTCTTCTACTCTTACTTACAGCGGAACCAAAAAAGAAAGAAGAAATTAAGAAACCAGTTCCGTCGCCTGCAGTTCAGGCACCTATACAGGATGGTCGTTATGAACTTAGCGCGCGTATGAACAAGATGGTCGAAGCGGAACTACGGGATATTATGATAAAGGTAAATTTCTTGGAGCATACAACTAAATTTTATTAAAAAGTTGCTATAATTGCTAAGTTGTGTTGTCACAGTGAACTTTATATATGCCAAATCTGTTATCCTGGGCCACCATGATACAGGCTGTGCCTAGTTTGGGGCCCAAGGTTACTTCTATTGTTTTCAGTATATGTGCATACTCTATCTGTAAATTATACTTCTTTGTAGCGTAATGTCTAATTTAAGCAACAATAGTCTAATGGCTATGATGTCGGACTTGTGATCGAGATGTCGCGGGTTCGAACCCCACCCGTTACAGTAGTGCCGTGAAGGGTTCTTCAGACACAAGCATATTTAGCTTAGTTGGAGGGGTTAACTAGATTGCTTGTAATGTGATTTCAACTCACATTACTAGTTCTCTTTATATGAAAAAGAAATGGACTCAGCTCAAAACTGGGTAACGAGTTTGACACAGTTGGAAGAGTCTATCAAATCCTGTAGTTAACAATAGAAGTGTAGTCATAAATTATAAGCACTTTAAAGGGTTATTTTTGAAAAATAAATCCTCTACATATCGTCGCTGCGCCTGCCAAATTCCATTTGTGCGTGTTTTCATTTTTAAGTGCACTATTTTGCTTAAAAAATTCTAGCCCTTTAAATGACTGATATATTTTTTGGCAACTTTTGTATTTTTATAATAATACTAGCTTTTGCCCGCGACTCCGTCCGCGTGGAATAGTTACTTTGGGCTAACGTTAAATTTAACCCGATTTTGAAGCATTCTTCATTGGCGCTCCGCTCCTATTGGCCTTAGCGTAATGATATATAGCCTTTCTCTATAAATTTACTATTTAATTAAAAAATAATTTTTCTATTGAACCAGTAGTTTCTGAGATTATCGCGTTCAAACAAACAAACAAACTCTTTAGCCTTATATTATTAGTATAGATAGCTGTTGCCCGCGACTTCGTCCACGTTTCCGTCGTTTTTCGTAAAAAAAAAGTAGCCTATGTCCTTCCTCACGGTTCAGTAATTTTGATGTAACAGACAGATTAACTTTCGTAATTTAGTAGGGAAATATAATATGTCAATCTATAATACTGTTGAAAAATATCGCAATACCAAACCGCACAATATTATTGTTAATATCTGTGCCCGCGACTCCGTCAGCTTGTAACTCCTTGTGTGTTATTAAGTTAATGTATTGGTAATATTGTTTAGATCACGTTTACATGAGGCTTAAGTACCTATAGAACGAAAATACTTCAGCGCAAAGCTTCCGGGTAAACTATGTTGAAAGTTGACCCATCCGGCACGTGAACATAAAGATTTTTAGAACTGCTAACCCGGGAAAGAGCGACGTACAATAGTGACCATGCGAGAAACAACTGACACCGAGATCTACTCCAGCAACACGAAAAGTCTGCCCTTGAGCCTTATTAATTGTCATTGCATAACGCACCGATACTGGGAATTGCGTTCTTTTAAATTGGAATGGAAAATTATTTGGTATTATGGGAATTCTGGGAATAAAGACGGTTTCTCCTGCACCGCAACCTGTTAAAATTTGAGCCTCGATTATATTTTGTTGCAACTGGGTTACTTTTAGCCGAGTTCCATTGCAAAGTTGTGGTGGTTTTAAATTTCGGAGCAGAATAATAATCAGAAAGCTTCGAACTGCTAAGCTATCGGGAGTTACACGTGTTATTGTGAGTCAACAATAAACGATAGACATATGCTGTCGTGGGATATTTTTTATATAATTTTAAGGAGAACATTTCCGTCATAAATGATTTCTGTGTAGCTTTAACCATTAAGGTTGTACACGCGACGGAAGCTTAAAAAATGGAGTAACTTCTCCCGTTTTCCCAACATTTCCCTTCACTGCTCTGCTCCTATTGATAGTAGCGTGATGAAAAGTATACTATAACCAGCGCAGGAGTATGAAAAATAATTGTACCAAGTTTCGTTAAAATCCGTCGAGTAGTTTTTGTTTCTATAACGGTTATACAGACAGACAGACAGACAGACAGACAAAAATTTAACTGATTGCATTTTTGGCATCAGTATCGATCCCTAATCACCCCCTGATAGTTATTTTGTAAATATATTTCATGTACAGAATTGACCTCTCTACAGATTTATTATAAGTATAGATTAAATAAATGTCTGTGCTGTGGTATCAATAATTTTGCCGAGTTTTTTTTATTTTCAATTCAATAACATGTTTTTTGTTGTTTCCCAAAACCTTACAAAAATCACTTATGGAACTTGGCAGGCGCAACGACGATATTACTTCTTCTTTCCACAAAAGATGAGACTAATTCATCTACTTTTTTTTTAATATTCAATGAATACGTTAGAACATTCTCGCAACCCGGGCTGGCTCTATCGGGCCCCGTAAATGCTGCTTGCTGCTCTTTGAGGCACGCGTGGACCACTATGCGCCTTTGATTCAATAAATTTTAGTCTATCGAGCCAGCTAGTTATTAGATAATTAAATTGTAATACTTAAATGTTCTAGGTGTGGCATGAACTTCCGGATAATCCAACGGATGAAGCTGAGGCTTTAGTAGTCGACAAGCTACGGAATCAAGCGGGCGATTACTTAAGTAATGTAAGTGTTACACTCATTGACATAATAAAAACCCAAGATGCACACTCAACGTCTCAAAACCGTCCGCATAAAATGAGTGCACAATTCTAAATTTTTAACTATTCACAATTTAACAAACTTTTATAATACTAATAAAAACGTCTTAACAAAAAAATAAGTAATAAGTATATTTTTCTCCAATCAATGCCTTGTCCTACCGACCAACGTCAGTTATAAATTTTTTTGTTTTTCGCATATTGCTTTGTAAAAACAACTTTAAACAATTCTCGTAAGGTGGAATTTGCAAAAACATATGCTTATAGCATAACTATTACTACGTAGGTATAATTGGTGAGTGTTTGGCGCAAGGTTTCAAGCGTTACTTTTATTCAAGACTGCATCTTTGGTGTCTTGTATATCAAAGGTTACAATATTCAGTCATCTAGTGCGATTGTCCACTCTATCTATAAAACCGGTGACAGAGACAGTGTCGTTAACTATAGAGCCATCTCAGTACTTCAGTACCTCTTTCTCAAAAAAAAACGAAAAATTATGAAAAGACTTCTAAAGTTTCTTACAAAATTTAATATATTGGCTGCTAACCAATTCGGCTTTGGCAGAAGTGGTATGTAAAAGTACAGATGACGCTCTACTGGAACTAACAGTCATAAATCACCTTGAAAATAAATATAAAACAATGACGATCTTTTTAGACCCATCTAAAGCTTTCGACACTGCCACTGTCCGCATACTTCTTGCGAAGCTAAAAAATATTGGTATACGTGGCTTGGCCCAATATATCTTTAAAATCTCTAAAATAGTTGACTCTTTGTAATATTTTTTGCAGGTATTGGGCTTGAATATAACAAAGCGGCTGTTGAATGTGCACAACCCACTCTATGTCAAGGTAGGTTTATTTTTTATTGAGTGTTTGAAAGTTTCTAACACTTCTTGGCAAAAGATTGTGTATGAAATTGAAATTATGACCAATACGTGCACAGTTCCTTAGTTGCCAGTTCCTGATTAGTTGGTTTAAACACAACACTTGAGCTTCGTAAGCGCTGCTACTAACATCGACCAACCAGGAGTATTATTCTTTATTTAAGGAGATAAAAGTTGTTGAATAGATTATGTTGTGCACTTCTTATGCTGTTTTGTTTTGTAAAATTACATCTTTCTGTACCTACAATATGTTACTGTTAAGCTACCTTTGCGGCAGAAAAGTAATATACATTATTATTATTATTGGTGTCTAGTTGATGGATACAAATAAAAATATAAAACTTACTTTTTTGTTTCCCTTAATATTTTATCTGATTTGTAATCAGTCAAAATAATGAAATACCTATTACGAAGTTGGCAGTATACTAAAATCATTAATAAAACTTGATTTCTAGGTCCAATTCTCCGGCAAACCAGAAAAGGTACACCTGGGCGAGTTCCTGAAGAAATATAACTTCATTGCTTTTAAGCGTATTGAGAAGACTGTCAACATGTTTGCGGCACAAGTCAAGACTATCAACGATTTCGATAGAATTTGCAGCGAAACAAAAGTCAGATGTGGTATGTTATTTCATTCGCATTCACAATGACGTACACACACATCTCACACTCCCTCATTTCATCCATCACCCACTCTCATTAACCACTAACACTGGTACACCTCCACATTATACCCACCATCCATGCTGACACACAATTCTCATCCACAACCCACACTGACACACACTCATAGCTACCAATGTGCAATCAGACTGAGTCAAGTGGCCCTTTAATCATATCATATGCTTTATTTCATATTAGTATTTCGATTATTATTTTTTTACAAACGGAACACCCAACGGAATCCCACAACATGTTTCTTCTGTCAAAAATTCTGCGGCCCCAGAACTTAGGGGCAGCTAAAGGAACAGGGTGGGTGGTGGAAAAAAAAGGTGTGTAGATCACTACAAACTCAAAACTCAAAATTAAAACAAATTTAAACTCATATGCATCAGCATATGAGTTTAAATTTCCCATAAAGTGGACTTTCTAGACCATACAAACAATTATTCAATGAGTGAATCAAACTAAGCTAAGCAGCCAATCGTTCAACTTATCTCGGCAAAAACTTTTTTTAATAATTCACATACACACAGGCTAAAATATGTCCCAAAGTACCCTACGTTCAGATTATGTCATTATAAATGCGAGAGTTTGTCAAAGACAAATAGACGTTTATCTCGATGAAATCTCGGGCAGCATCATATTATATACTTGTATTCTTACACAGATGTTTGTACTGTATTATGTCTCGGTTTGAGATCATCTATTTTTTTGGGTGGGGAAAATCATTAAATGGCTCCTCCCGAAGGGATTGCCAGACCTCTACTGACTAAAAACACACCTTGTTCAGTTGCCCTTGTGGTTCGGGGCCGCGGAATCACGTTAGAACATTCCCAATAAATAAATAAAATCCCGCAACCCCGGCAGAATCACCCCTGGGCTGTAATTTGAGTGTTCGTTGAACGTATACGTTGCGAGACCTGTTAGTCATTACAATTCTTGCTTCAATTCAATCCAGTCTATGCAAAGTCCCCAACGTCATAAGCGAAAACAGATGGAATGAGCCAGATAATAAAAATCAGTATTGATATTGTTTTTCAAATTACAGGTGATATAAAAGTGACCGTGGTTCCAATCTACAAGTTTGCAAAATGCCCGCCGAATCTTGTCACAAATTTTGACCAAGATGAAGACGATGAGACAAATGAAAAGGAAGAAGAACCTGACGATATTATATCTCCAGAACAAGTTAAATCCAAAACAGAAAATGTTACTACTAAACCTAAGGAAGAAACTAACAGTGAAAATGCAGATGAAAAAGTTGTCAGTAAACCAGATGTTACCAAGCCTGCAAGTGAAAATAAGCCTGCCTCTGCTGTAAGTAAATATGCTGATGAAAACAAAGCTACAGTCAAACCAGTAGCTGAAGCTAAAACTACACCTAATAAGACAACAGTCGAAAACAAAACTGCCCCGAATAAACCTGCAGTCAAAAATACTGTCAATAAGACTCCAGACAAACCAGCAATAAACACTACTCCTGTGAAAACAGTCAGCAAAACAACTATTCAAAATAAAACTATCACTACTCCTGCTGCTAATAAATCTGCAGTAGCAAACAAACCTGCTTTAACAAATGAACCTGCCGTAGCGTCTTTAGAAGTAAGACCGAATAAACCTGCAGTAGTTAATAAAACTACAACTGAGAATAAGAATAAACCTGCAGTAGTTAATAAAACTACAACTGAGAATAAGACTGTCGCTAAGCCAGCCGCACAAAATAAACAAGTTAAGAAACCCCAAGTCGTTACCAAAACTAACGACACTGGAAAGAAACCCAAGCTGTCACCAGCAAAAGTTGCTGATAAAACGACTAAGGTTGACGATTACGACGAATTGGATGACCACGACATTCTCGCTTTAATGTCTGAAGGTATTATATTAGATGAATGTAGTGGATCTGATGATGAATAGGTCTTTTAACCCTTGTTTTGTGAAATAAGAATATACTGGCGAAATTATACTTAGCATAAGCAAAAACCTGTCAAGTTTTGACAGTAATGTTTGGACATTCCTGACTTCTAATTCAGATACCAAGTTTAAGAATTAATTAAATAGGTGAATAAATGAGGTTTCTACATAAAAATAATATGACTTGTAGTTTCAGATATACAACCCTATTTATAAGAAACGTTATAATCACATGCTTAGTTTAAATTTTGCGTATTGACATGTTATGTTACGACATAGTCCAATCGTGGGCCGCATTGAAGAATGTTTAAGTGAACACAGGATGGGGTAGTTATAGCCAGTTGAGTCTGACTGACTCTTCTCATTACCCAAAAGCGGAGAACTTCAATGAGGATTCCGAGATGGGGAAAAAAGGACATTACTAGTGATCGACTCCCAAACGGTTTATTTTATGGGTTATGTTCAGTTGATTACTAAACTACACTCGGCGTCACAAAAATCGCACGTCTTTAAGAATTCCCTTCAAAGTAATTTTAACCCTATTAAACATTGATAGACATATGATTATAAGATATCATTGGAAAGGCAATTTAATTAAATTTCAGAATAAAGCAACAGATTTGGTTTTTGTTTACCAGGGAATAAAAAAAAACAAGCTAATGCAAATGAATAAAATGTGTCGTATTATTTTTACATAAAAAATTACAACTTAGTCCTTAAAAACAACTTAAAACCTAGTGTTACCCCCCCTAGCCCAGATGACTGCTTGCATGCGTTCTCTCATGGACCTAATTAATGTAACAACAGTCTCTTGAGGAATGTTGTCCCATTCTGCAACGACGGCATCTTGGAGGTCTTGGAGAGTGGTAGGAGCAGGATCACGTGCCCCCGTACTCGCCGTTTCAGTTCATCCCAAAGGTGCTCAATAGGGTTCAGGTCTGGACACAGGACTCACGTGTACGCTAACTAAATCGAGTATTTCTTTAGAAGTAAGACCGAACCCGTATTTTTCCATAACTCGCAGACCATTAGCAAGTTTGAGCTCGTTATCTCTGTCAATCGCGGTAGGTGGTCCTCGACTCTATTTTAGGACACCTCTTTTGTTATTCACTCTATCGCATATAATCGTACGAGGAATATTGTATATTTTTGCAGCTTTGTACGAGTTTATGCCAGTTCTAATTTCTTCTACAGCATTTTTGTTTCAAAATCTTATGTAGTGGTTGTTTTTCGTTTGTAGTGCCGAACCATGTTGGAAAACCTAAAAAAGAAATTGAGTTAAGGCAATATACTATTATTAACAGAAAATGTACATAGGTACACTGTTTTTTTAGCTGGCACAGTATGGGGAAGTCGTAAATCACAAGAGATGGTAAAAACTTTCCACCCCGTTTTAGCTACTTTTTTTGTGAAAATATTACGGGATTATGTTTTCGTTTTTATTAAATATCCTAACAATAAACAATAAATAACACAATGATGTCTGAATCACTTCTTTGACAATTCTAGCTCTTAATTGGTTTAAGTCTAATGCTGATACCAAGAATTAGATGGAGACAAATACTAAAAGTTATGGTTTTGGGATACGTGGAATAGCAATCAAAATTTTCTAAAAATTTACAACATGGGTACAGATTTTTCATAATTATTTTATTATATGCATACATAGATATACTACTATCACCTTAAAATAAAAGGTTTAAGAACTTTGACAATGGGGCTATTGCGTTACAATAGACGCAATAGCCCCCTTAGGACGGACGCAATAGCCCCAAAGCAAAAACATAACCTACAAATTTTAAATTGCACATTGTCTCCAAATCTTAAGCTATTTACATGATATAATTGAAACAATGTGTAAAGCAATAAATAAGTAAAAGTACTTACAGTTAAGAAACATCGAACTTCCTAGGGGAACTGAGATTTAAAACGATTCACAATCACGTGTTGGCACACAGGGCGTGTCCGAACGAAATGACAGATTAATGATGGCGTATAATTTTAATAAAATGGGCTCTGTCACGACATCTATTGATGACTTTTTGTAGTTTTAATGCCAGAGATAGAAAAGAGTTGGCATGAGTACTAAAGTACGAGATTCGTACTATACTTGGATTAGATGCCTTATACCATAGCCCCGGTTGACCTTACTTATAACACAAATGTGCAAAATCAACATTTTTTAAAGCCATATCAAACAGAATTCAGAATTTCGTTTAAATTTGTAAACACGCCGTGTCTGGGGGATGGACACCTACGTCACTAATTAAAGAGTGATCTGATTAGCATAAATTATTACATTAATTCTCTATTGATCATTTAAATTCGCTATTGAAACTAAACATGTGTTTTTAACGCGTATGCTCGAAAATGTTTAAAAACATACTATGTTGTCTCACATCACAAAGGGAGGGTAATATTATTTGTATCATTGTCACAATTTCATGTAGGTAAATTATCTAAAACGTAAATAAAACATTGATGTTATATTACTGATGGTTTTATTTTTGCTTTCATGGAGTATTTAAATGAGTATTTTAGCTTGTCAGTGGAGATCAAATGAGGTTTACTTCTGCGGTTGTTGACTATCGACGATTTCGTCTTCCACCTGAAAAATAGAAAATTAATGCTATATTTGCTATAGTATAAAATAAATATGAATTATTAACGCGGGTAAGAAGGCTCACAATGAAGACTGGTAGGGCCAGGCCAGAAACAGGTGGCTAAACGAGTTAGTCGCTTAATGTCCATGAAAATCTGGGAGGCTTGCCCAGTAACACAATCAGCTTGTAACATTCCCACTGTAAGGACACGAGCCACCTCTATGAGAGGGAATGGTCCGTAATCCACTAGGTGGGCTCAGTGCGCGTTGTTGATACAAGATTTCGGATTTTGATGTCTGAGGACATGCCGGTTTCCTCGCGATGTTTTCCACCGTATTGAGACCAGGCCGAAAGTAATGTGCCTGGGTTCGAATTCACGTCGTGAATTTCCGTCCCGTGACCACTGGGCCACCACTGCTCTCAGCAGGACTTCTGCGTTACTGGCGTGAGAGAAGTGAACCCTCTACAACTGCCTCGCACTTAAAGTGGCTTCACTAGACCCCTTAAATGCAATGTTCCCGGACTTTACCACAGCTGACTATTTTATAAAATCATCATTATCAAATAGCAAAATCATTACAAGCTTTTCAATATTCTCCCACCGCGCATTTATATTTTTTCAGTATCGTGAGTGAGTGAGAACCGAAAGAAAAGGGCCCTCTGTGATGCGATTCCACCCATGTCTATATCAGTCCACGCTAAGCTACTGGTATGCGTACGTACTAGAAATGAAAATATACAACACTAAGTGAACTATCATGTCAGCACCAGATTAGAGGAAATAAAGACCAGTTCGTTTTCAACATTAATTATATACTACTAACCATAATTTGACTAATTATAACCAGCAGGTACTAATTAGGCTGTGGCTCTCTGAATGTACTATTGGACAGTTTTAAAGTAACTTTTCCATCTGCCTACTTATTGCATCGCCATAGCATTGGCACTTGTGGTAGCAGCGACACGCAACAATGACGATGCACGTCTTCTCTTCGGTTGAGCGGCCAATACTTTCTGCCTTTCAGCTTCAACTTTATCTGCTAGAGCATATACATCGCTGTGCGCCACCTGAAGACGGGAATTAGGATAGGATGGGTGTGGAAGGAGTCGGGACAGTTATACAAATGGCGTCAGAAAGACGTGGTCACGTCTATAAATCACTGTACCTATGTGAATATACAGTTGATTTGGTGATTGTGTAAGTAATTTATCTGGAATAACCGTTTGCAATCGAAAGTAAATATGAAACAACTGCTTTACGTGTAGTGAAAAAAATTGCCGGGTCTAAATCATGAAACGGGGTTGAAAATTAAAAATATGAAAGCTTTTATGCTTTTACATTTTAAGACACGAACGCATCGATTAGAGCTTCATCACTTGAAATAAAATAGTACATTGTGTATTTTAAGGGCGGTAAGTAAGGAATTACGATCGAGGCTCTAGTAGAAGCCCGAAGTCGGAGACTGAGGGCTTTCTGAGTCGAGGTTCGTAATTCCCGTACCGCCCGTGAAACATACAATGTTTTTCATCACATTTGCGAGTAAATAAATAAAATTATAGGGCAGACAAAACTTATTTATTAAAATTCATCATTAATTGTTTTTTCTGCATGGATAATATCTGGCGGTGTTACATTTAAATCACACTCATCGGACGACGCCGACGACATTTTTTATAACTTTTTTACTTGTCTTCAAATACAAAAGGTAAATAATTATGAATTATAGCTTTAATACACAAGTCAGCACAACTATTATTACGTAACTTATGAAATAAGTGAACATTTTTTTAAGCGGATGGCGGGCGGGCTATATGCCCACACCACAGATTATACAAATGTTTCGTTCAGAAACGTTAAGGGCAAATACGTAGGTATACTGCCATGACGGAGTGAAAAAAATAAAAATAATTTCGACGGTTTGATACAAAAATGTATTAAAATCGATTGTTAAGAACATTAGTTGAGTATTTAAGTAACATGTAGCGAGATTGCAATGACATTCCTGTTTAGATAACATTTCAAGAAAAATTTTCAATTGCGTGTAAACTCCGTGCTTGAACTTGCATGACCTGTGTGCTGTGCTATAAATTAAAAAAAAAATTACTTACCGACCTTGGGTTTAATGACAAAAAGAAAGCCCGATGGTTTTATATGGGGCATTACGGACAAGTTAACCTGTATGTTTAGATCAAGGATCTTCTACCTACTAACTGGATTGCTTACGAATGACTCAAAGAATACAGAAAGTCTTTCTTAGCTGTTAAACAATAGAGTATAAACTTGCACGTATAAAACTGAAGGAACTATTCGTTCCGAGCGAGACAGTGCCGTGTGTGGACTGTGTCCCTTTCTTCTGTGTGTCAGATTAAAAATATTTATTTCAATGGTAATTTTTTCGACCTGTCTGTTGTAGTAATAACACCTAGTTTTAAACTTCTTTGGAATTCTATCTTTAAAATGAATTACCATTATTACTGTATGCATATTAATGAAAATTAAAGTTATTTTACCATGCAAACACAAGATGTTTAAACCAAAAAAAAAATGGAATTTGCAAGAATTAGTAGTGATATATTATACACTTCTGGACACATCTATTGGCCCACCTTGTATTTTCAGTTTCGTTTGGTCCTAGCTAAAATTTTATATTAGGTCGAGCAAAAAGTTTTTATGCAGTTTTGAACCTGGCACATTCACAATTTCATTCAATAGTCTTTTTTTGAATTTCGAACACAGAATTTAAAGAAACAAAAGACAATTTGGAGCCTGTTTGTTGATATCAAACAATCGAATACTAAGAAAACTTGGTTTTATTGGTTTACTTGGATTTAATTCTTGAAAAAGTGATTGATATCTTTGCTTTTGTAACAAACATTACTTATTCTTAACATTAAGGTGAGGTTCTATCAATAATCTATGGATACTTCACCTGAAGTCGCCACCCAAGCTGTGGCACTTATTCAGGCCGGACACAGCCAAAGAAACGTGAGTGCTCAACTTAATTTAAGTCGATCTGCGGTCCGAAATGTTTATCGGAGGTACCTAGAGACTGGCGGCTTTGTTCGTCGCCAAGGAAGGCCACGATCTCGGGTCACAACTGAAAGGCAGGATCGATTCATCGTGACGACCAGCTTGAGAAATCGTCACCTTACCTCCATTGAGATACAAAACCAACTTCGCGACTTCCACGGAGTATCTGTGAGCGCTCGAACTGTTCGGAGAAGGTTAAAAGAACGCGATATGGTACCACACAAGCCAGCTAATGGGCCCAAACTAAAGCGAGCCCACCGAACAGCGCGCCTTCATTTCGCACGCAGTCATTTAAATTGGACACAGCAAGATTGGAGCCGTGTACTCTTTTCTGATGAGTCTAAAATTGTGTTACATGGCAATGATGGAAGGAAGAAGGTCTACCGGCGTAAGGGAGAGCGTTTCGCACAATGCTGCTTTGAAGAGAGGGTTGCTTATGGCGGTGGCTCATGGACTGTCTGGGGCGGTATATCCGCGAGCGGCAAAACTCAACTTGAGGTTGTTACAGGACCACGGCTGCCAACATTAAATGCTGAAAGATACATTCGTGAGTGCTTAGAACCTCACGTGATACCATACGCGGACTATGTGGGCCCAAATTTCCTTTTTATGCATGATAATGCAAGAGCCCATGCGGCCGGCATCGTCAGGGAATATCTTCGGGATGTGAACATCACAGTTATGGACTGGCCAGCCAGAAGCCCAGACATGAACCCCATTGAGCACATGTGGGACGAGCTAAAAAGGCGTGTTAGGGCTCGTCAGCCAGTTGCCCAGACGATGCAGGAGTTGAAAACTGCCATAGAAGAGGAATGGGAGATGATCCCTCAAAATTTCATAGAGCGGTTGATAAACTCTATGCCTAATCGTATGAGAGCTGTGGTAGATGCCCATGGAGGCAACACGCGTTATTAAATTAAACCTTTATTTGATAAAACATGTTTTTTATTCAAAAATTAATTGCCTTTAACAAGGCGCATATCCGACTTGTTAGGCGTAGGTCCATGTCGTATGGTATTCTGAATTCAAATTTTAAACTATACGATCGAAAAAGATGGTAAAATGTATCAGGTTTAAAACTGCATCAACAGTTTTTGTTCAATCTAGCAATCATATTTCGGTAGGGGCCATCGAAACCTAAACTCTAAGGTGGGCTAATAGATGTGTCCAGAAGTGTACTATACCTGGCAATTACTACGTTGCTGACTGACGTTTACTTGACATCTGTATGTTTGTAAATTTGAATTATATTTAATTTTGTGAGTTTTCGTAATATTAAAGTGCAAGTTATTGTAACCATGGTAAGAACGTGTTTTGTGGTTAATTGCAAGAGTGAAAAGGGTACCCCGGGTCTGGAATTTCCTTTTTTAAGTAAGTTTTGTGACTTTGTTTACAAATTGCATTTAGGGTGACTATGTTTTCAATGTAAAAGTGGATGTTCTTCTTTTTATTCTTCTTATTTATAATTTTTCTTTCTTCTCATTATTTATTATTTTTTGTTATTTTAAGCTTTCCTAAAAATGATGATCTTCGAGGCCGGTGGCTCAGTGTTCTACACAGAAAAGGGTCAGAAACGGTTCCAAAATTTGTAGCCGCCATTTCAAGCCCGAAGTAATATTGCATTTCGAAACAAGATCAAATGATGCAATTCCGTCCATTTTCCCTAAAGTAAGTTATCAATCTTTACAAATGACATGAAGATCACCGTTTCGAAATATGTAGAATATGAGCATAGCAAGATGAATTTTCATTTTGAATCTATCTTAACCATAAATACTACAATTTTGTTCTCATCAATCTATTATTATTTTAGATTCCTGTCAGCGAAACAAATAAATGTTTTAAGTACTATAATATTAAAACCCACTAAAGAAAAGAATATACAACCTGTACTGGGCACATTCAAAGATCTGGTAAGTGAAAGTTATGAAAGGAGTCAAATTAATGAGCATAAAAGTCGACATTTTAGTTGTTTTATTTACTTTTGCTTAGCAAATTGATGGCAAAAATATTTTATATCATTTTGGCCAAAAACTCAGCTACGCAAACTTGCTTACAAGTGTAGTTTATTATATTAATAATTACTTATAACTTAATTACTTAACTTTTATCCACTGCAGTTAGTTAATGTCGACAAATAATAATCTATACTAATATTATAAAGAGGTAAAATTTGTAAGTTTGTATGTCTGGGGTAATCTCTGAAACTACCGAACCGATTTTGAAAATTCTTTCGCTTACATGTAGCTGCATTATCCCTGAGTGCTATAGGCTATAAATTATCTTTATATCATGCATATTAGCCGAGCTAATATAATCTTTGTCAAGCAAGTCGGGGACGGGATCCCGTGGAATATTTTCGACTTCTACGCGGACGAAGTTGCGGGCAGAAGCTAGTAATTCATAATTTAAAGATTATTTCCATACTTTTAACTAATAATAGTGTAATACATTTTTAGGGTTGTGTGTCAAGCCAATCTTGTAACAAACCTGCAGCTGCAACATATGAGGAACTAGAAAATATAGAACCAACCTAATAGTAATAACCTTATAATTATCATTCGATCTGCCTCCTTTATGTTTAGAATTATGTATGTTAATAATATTGATTTCTAACCTTAAATAGCACATGTGGTGTTAGCCTGTAATTAATTTTTACACTTATAAATGTAATATGACTGTTTCATACAAATGTATAGTGTAAACAATTGTAGGTTAACCTAAATAAATATATACAGAAATAAATTATATCTCTTCTGTTATTCTTTCTATTTATAATCATCGTCTTTCATGAAGGGTTTTAGTAGTTTTAATTATATATAAACATTGCATCATTTTATTTTAGTCTACTGGCTCTAACCGTACAAGTGTCGAATAAACATAGATTACCAATTAATGCACGTTTGTTTGGACGTCTATACCACTGCCTATCAAGGCCAAGCCTTCGAAGAATTGCCAGCTGGTGATTCTGTTATTAATTCTGTATCTGCAATAATTGTATTTGTATCACGGGTCTTAACCACTTTGAAAGTTTATAATTCAACGCAATAAAGTTTGCAAAACCAATTTTGCATATAGCCCGCATAAGGAAGGGTTTATTATAGAAATTAGCGCGCTCATTATAAGTTCCTCAGATATATATATTGAGAACTAGCTTTTCGCCCACGTAGAATTCTGTTATATCGCGCTACCAAGCAACTGTTCAAAAATCTGAGATAGAAAGAACCCTATATAGTTCCCAGGGTTTTAAACTATCTCCATGCCAAATTTTTTCGAAAGCGGCTCTGTGATTTAACCGTGAAAGCGTAACAGACCGATACAGACCTTTGTATTTATAATTGAATTTATTTCTTTCTTTCTATTTAATACGTTGTTAAGAAAAAAACTGGCCAAGTACGAGTCGGACTCGCACATGAAGGGTATTTTTATAGGTAGGTAATGAATGGTACGGAACCATTACCTATAAAAAGCGCCAAAAAAATCACAACTGTTGTATGGGAGTCTCCCTTAAATATTTATTTTAATTAATTTTTAGTATTTTTTGTTATAGCGGTAACAGAAATACATAATTTGTAAGGTTAATAATAAGTGTCTAAAAAAACCTGCAAATATTGCATCAAATAAAATTGTCCTTACGTTTATCGCGAATTGATATCCACACTACTAGAAAGAGATAGCTAGGTCCTTCGAGGGTATACTCTTCGGAACGGATTTGAGCTTCGCGTCCGCATTCCAGTTTAGGTACAAGTTCCTTGGTTTAGATACTGTTTACGTGCAAGTGTGATGAAAATAATGTTATTGTCGATTTTAATAATAGAGTAGTTTTGTTCTGTCGTTTAAAAGTTTTCTCTCTCTCAACATTAATTTTACAGTCATCTATGTCATAGATGACTGTAAAATTGTATGAGACATGTGTCAGTTATAACAAAACGCAACTGAAAACGGTTGCCGTAGCAATAACGTTAGGTATCGGTATCGTCTCAACCGGTACCGGTTATCAAATACCTGCATCTACAGAGTACGAGTAGCGAGCGAGTAGCTACGTGCAACTACGAAAACACTAGAAACCGGAACCGATGATAACCAACCGGGGCAACTGGCAACCATGGCTTCCCTCTCTCACTTATTGTGCTGTTTGTTCATCTTGGGTGCACAAACACCCCATCTACACGTTGGACAATGGGCAATAAGCCAACTCTACACGTTGGCCAACACAGTGGCGAATATAGTGGCCAATGACTATTCGCCAACGTGTAGAAGGGGTGTTTCTGCACCCAACATGCACAAACACGCCGTCTACACGTTGGCCAATACGCATTGGCCACTTCATTCGCCACTGTGTTGGCCAACGTGTAGAGCCGGCTTTAGCCACTACATTCGCCACTATGTTGGCCAACGTGAAGAGCCGATAATTAGGTGCAAGAAAGATAAGATGCGATTATGGTTTTGTTGGCATGCAATAGTTATCACGGGCAAATTCTTAAGGAAATAAAATGGTATATACCAATTTCTGGTCTAATGATGAACAGTTTTGATGTGTTTCTCGGTTATCACATATTTTGCTAAATAGAAATACTTTTAGAACTAAAGTTATTAAGGTACTGAACATATTAAATACCAGTCATTTTGAAGTGGCTGACTAATTTGAAAGTTTGTAGAGTTATAAAAATATAATAGGTTACTTGAATGTGAATAATACCTATGTAGGTAATAACTAGCTTAACTCCTCATCACATACCTCTTAGCTAATATGTGGAAAATGTTGTTGTGATTACATTGTTTTTTTTGTTACAACTTACTTATTATTTTCCCCAAATAAAATAAAACAAAATCACGCGTAGGTGGCCATCATGTGTCTGTTTCGAATTATTGAGTGAATTATACTTGTACCTATGTTGGTTGTCGGTTTTCTTGTAGGTTATTTGAATAACTTGTTAGTTGTTTTATGCTTTCTGTTTTTATTTAGATTATTTTCTGAGAAGAGATTATTTAAATTAAGTTAATTGCGTAATCGTAGTGTGTTGTGTATTAAATTTAAGTGTGTAAATAGACAATGCAAACACAGTTTAATAATAGTTTTTAGTGCCAGGTATATTTGTGTTGACGTAAACTGACTTACAAAAATGAATTTAATGACACTCGATAAAGAGTGTCGTTTAATTCCCTAAAGTTTAGCTTGTCTTTCATACAATGGTACACTCTATAATCATTACATCCAGTCTCAATAATGACAGCAATTAAATAATAGCAAAAAAGTACTTTTTAAGTTGCCGAAATTAGTAAAAATTGCGGAGCTGTGTATCGTCCTTGCGCTTGCAAAAGTCGCTATGTGGTAAATAGTCATTTTCGTTCTTTTATGCAGTTTCAATCGTTATTTTAATACACACATGCTGTAAAACAGCTATCTAATAAACGAAATATTTAAAGAGTTACCTTTCAATATTGCGTTTATCAGATAGCTGTTTTTACAGCATATGTGTATTAAAATAACGATTGAAACTTCATAAAAATAAGATGTGTTTTTTCTAACACTAGTCTGAAATATTTCTTTTTTCATTTTCTAATACAATTTTTTTTTTCTATAATGTCAAAATATGCGAAGTCCCTTGAGTGTAGGTATATAGAGTTTATATTGTAATAATATGACCCGACTTCATTCGCGTGGGATGTTTTTCCCGAATAAATCCCAATTCCGTGGGAATGCCGGGGTAAAAAGTAGCCTATGTATTATTCCAGTATCTCAACTATTATCTATTTACCGAATTTCATTGAAATCCGTTCTGTAGTATTTATGCGAAAGAGCAACAAACATACAAACATCCTCACAAACTTTCACATTTATAATAATACATAAATAATATATAAACATAATATATATTGTGTAAATAGTACCTATATTATTATGATGATAGTGATTAATAGGTGAAGCCTTGGAAGTTGAGTTAGCTAGCCATGTTAATTTAATCAATCAATGTAAATATGATTTTAAATGCGCCGCATTTTTGGTATATTTTTTATATAAAAATGTGCTAGTCCTAAGCCTAGAAGAAAGCTATGAAGGGAAATCACCAGTATCGTTATAATCCCTTTACTCCACTCCTTGTTATATCCATACTGTGGTTATTTTAGCTATCCAGTTGTTGGAATATCTATAGCGATACAACAACTGAATAGTTAGATTAACTGCAGTTGTGATACCGTTATTCAGCAACCGTTATCAATAACATTATTGCTTATAAATATCGGTTATATGACGGTTATAAAAAATAACTAATAACGCCCATGTCTATATAGTGAGAATACACACTATTGAGATTATAATAAAGGTGAACGCAGACCTAGCCGCACCGCAGTCTCTACAGTCCCCGCCGTCACACAGTGGTCCGGATTTTCAAAATGATGGACTTTCGATCGAAGATGGTTATTTCACTAAACAAAAAATGGTATCGAATAGTATATATAACGCTGATCAATATTTATTATTACAATTTTACGATAAAATTGCTCTTTCACGGCAAAAAAAAATATTGAAAAAAAAAATTGTATGGGAGAAAATATATATATTTTTTTTCTCCGGCTAGTATCAAAGTATAGCAACCAAACCTTATGTACTAGTAAGTACTTGTTGCCTTTAATACGACGACATATAATTTGCTTGCGTATCCCTGCGGCCTTGGCGCCTACGATGATTCAAAGTTTCAAATTTTTAAGTCCATTTTTCTTAATGTTTTTGACGATTCATCTTAAAAGAAACGGTTAGAAATGGATAAAGCCCTGAAAAGGGCTATTTTCAGAAGTCCTGAAAAGGATTATTTCAGGTAGTCCTGAAAAGGATTATTTTAATGAAACGACTTATCTTACTAACTCAATTCAAACAATAATAATATCACTAAATCTGTCACGCTATTACGCTAATGGATCGTCAACTCCTGTCTGCAGCTCCTGTAGATCCATATTTTCAGTTTCTTCTGTTGTTACCTCTGGCAACAACAAAAGCTCTTTAACATCCGAAAAAAAATCGAAATGTTTTGAGTTGTTGTATTTTGGTCGAATATGGGATAAATATGGGTCCTAACTAATTAAAAAATTATGCGACAAGTCTTCGTTGGTCTTCATCCTGTTAAATTTTCTTGTGTGATTTTCACGAACTTTTCGAAATTCTTTATTTCTTGCTTCACTGGCTTCTTCGGAAAGAATACCAATTGGTAGGAAGCCAAAGTGTTCGCAAATGTCTGTACCATGTATGAGCAGCTTGTGCACACTTGCGGGCATATAAAACCACGGGTATAGATGAACAAACATGTCAGCTGTATCTCGACAATATGTTCTAAATTTTTCAAAATCTATGGCACATCCAGATGAAATTGTTTGAAGAATAACCGCGAAATGCTTTAGTAGGTCTTAATCAATATTGGTAATTTCGGCAGATTTCTCATAATCTCTAAAAAACCTTCTGGCTGTATTTCCGTCGTTTGTGGTTCCAAAGCCTTGCTTAACAAAATCTACAAGAATTCCCATTTGCTGCTTGAATTTTTCTTGTGTCAGTTGTTTTTTCGCAGCTTTTAGTTCCCTGTTAGCACCTCGTGCAGCCCACATTTTAAAGTCCATGTTGTATGATATATGTAGAATACACTCCATACAACGAATCCACATATGAAGAGTAGAAAATCCATATTTATAAACATTTTCTTGTACAGGTCTTGAAAATACTTCTGACAGCTTGTTCATCTCAGTCGGCTTAGCAAGGCAAATATTACAGGCAGAGGCAGATGAAGTATCAGTTATAATAGTGGCCACTTTTCTGTCGATCATTGTCACATGAAGGTCGTGATTAATCTCCAGCCCGGCACACTTTGTGTATATTCTGCTCTCTTTACAAAATTCAAACTTAATAGGCCTACAATAATGGGTTGAAGGTGTTGGGTTTTCCCAAATGGTGATATTATTAGAAACTAATTTAAGAGAGACAAGACTTGACATAAATACCGATGAATCACTGAAGTTTACATCCTCACTTCTTTGCTTGTAGGTGCTTTGTGAAGAAGCTCTATCGAAACCCCATTTACTGATTACCTTCAATCCTTCATTTGACAAATCAACTTGGGTACCAGTAATCTGAAGAATCTTCTGGACTGTCAGATCCAGTAGGGCTTGAATCTTCACTTGAGCTCCTCTCTCAGTAATTTCTAAATCGCTTGGTTAGCATCTTTTCTTAGCTTCAAGGAGTTTGTGATACGATGGTAAAACTGGAACTTCACAATCTATCAGCACATTCCTTAAACACAAATATTTCCACTTTGACAGATTCAAAGATGTATAAAGACCTAGAGAGTGATCTTCGTCCAAAGATTTTTTGCTTACTTTCTTTTTAAACAAAGTGGTTTGAACAATCGCAACACTATCAGGGTTTTTCGTTATATGATCAATAATATTAGCTAAGTCATTCTTCTTTTCTGTCTTAAGTCTTATGACTAATGCAAAAGTGAGTTCTTTCGGTGAGTATTCCAGAAGAGACCCTGAACGTATTCCAGAAGTGACCCTGAACGTCTTTTCTTCTGTGTGTTGCCGAGGTCAACAAATGGTTTCCTAATCTGAACTAAATCCGTAGATGTGCCCACAGTTGATGTGGACGGAATCACAGCTGCTACAGTATCGATATCAACGGAAGTACTCGTAATGTCTGACGATATGTTTTTGATAACTTCATCTTGAGCTAGAAAAATTTCTGATAAATTCACTGTAGTGCAATTTGGACAACCAATATTTGATTGTAACCACTCAGCATGTCTGTTCATGAACGTCTTCTGATTTCTGGAAGCACTTGCCCATCTGCGACTCATATTACTAATATAATTTTTTAAAAGGGTCTTAATTATTTCTGAATCTTCTGAACATATTTCAACTGGGATGCGACAATAATAGCTTCATAGAGTCGTGTCCAATTTTTCATGTCTCCTTCAACACGAAGGAACATAAAAATATCTAAATTCGCAACAAATGCAGCCAGAACGAAACTCACAAAACTTTCACACAGCACGGATAATGATGTTGCTTCCTCAAAGGTTAAGAAAAAAGTGCCCTCAATTGTTACCTGCACATATATTTATAACAAACACAAGTTCGCAAGTAGTGACTGACATAATTAGTACCGCTGCGTTCAACAACCAATCAGCGTCGTCGATATTACCCCTACCACCCTTTGGTGGTGGGGGTTAATTATTATTTTCTCAAAGTAATAGTTTTAGTCATTTAGGTATAGATAGTCATCGTCAGCACATAACTGTCTTCAATTACATGCAACAAGTTAAAATTTATTTAAAAAAAAATGTAATTTTATTATTGTCATATAAATGAAATGCCTACCAAATGCCTAAATTTATATTTTTTAATTCTTAATGTATTTAAAAAAAAATATTTTTAGTTCTTCTTAATTGTTAAATTCGTTAATAGCCATTAGAAAATACAACATAAAAATTTGAAACTTTGAATCATCGTAGGCGCCAAGGCCGCAGGGATACGCAAGCAAATTATATGTCGTCGTATTAAGAGCAACAAGTACTTACTAGAATATAAGGTTTGGTTGCTATACTTTGATACTAGCCGGAGAAAAAAAAATAAAATACATTTTCTCCCATACATTTTTTGTTTCAATATTTTTTTTCGACGTGAAGGAGCAATTTTATCGAAAAATTGTAGTAATAAATATTGATCAGCGTTATATATACTATTCGATACCATTTTTTGTTTAGTTAAATAACCATCTTTGATCGAAAGTCCATCATTTTGAGAATCCGGACCACTGTGCGTCATCGCTTTTTGTTAATGGCCTCGCACATCTATCCGCGCCGCAGTCGCTGCAGTCGTTCCCGTCGCCGCACGCATCGCACTTGCAGTGTTGCCAGATTTTTGAAAGCATTATCTGTACCGAAGATTTAAAAAACCTGTAAAAATCTGTATTAGGTATTGGTATTTTGCTCTTTTGTGTAATTTTATCTGTAGGTGCTATAATAGGGAATAAGCAAGTAATTATTTATATGAGAACAAGTAATTTTATTGTAAACCGTTGACAGAGATTCTCTGTCTAAATTATAACTCTGGCAACACTGCGCGCCGTGGATGCGAATGACGTCAACCGCGCTGCGCTAGCCGCAGCGTCCGCTGCGTGCGGGTGACGTCATCAGCTGCGGCTTGGGGAGTTCGGTCGTTTCAGGGACTGCGGCGCACGGTGGGCTGAAAATCGGCTTTCATAGACTTAGGCATTTTATTTTGCAAGTGCGAGTTTTTTTGCCGGATATCACTTCTATTAGTTATAACAATATACAAAAATGACACCAGAATTGATTCTGCACAGAAACGAAGGAATTATAATTTTTTTACGAAAATATTGTATGGAGCTAGTATGAAAAATCGAAATATCTCTAAAACGGCAGCGATAACCGTAATATCCTTATAGGGGGTTATAGTACTAATTATTTATGATTTTTTGACATACGTTACGTAATGGTTGTAGATGCCTTTTTTTTTTAAAAATCGTCAAAATATTTTTATTTATTTTTACATATTTAAACGTTCCTTTTAGTGTTTAAGTTGAAGAATTCAGAGCTTTAACAACTCTTATCATAAAATAGCATCACCCCTATAGACCTGAAGGACTAGACAGAGGTGTGTAGTGTCTTGTTGATCTTGTAAGATTTCCAACAATACCAAATAGTTGAATATCAGTGTCAAAGTGCCCATGCTGTCGCTTCTTTTTGAAAGATAGGGGAATGAAATTGTTAATTGATCATACCCTAAAAGTATGATTACAACATAACCGGACACATAATAATAATAATATCCTTATAGGGGATTATAGTACTAACATTATTTATTTTAACATATGAAACTGTTCAAAACGATCCATGAACTGTGTCAAAGTTAAGAACATCGTTAGGAAGCATGCTTTTTCCCCAAATATTAAGAATATGTGAAAAAAAAAAGACTGTATATAAACTTTTTATTGATAGGTAATTTAAATAAAACAGAAGTAACAAAAATAATATCTAATAAATTCAATTATACAAAATACATATTTGAAACTATAATTTATGAAATTATTAACTAAACATATTGGTACAATAAACTAACATAAATAACAAAAGAACATAAAGAAAAATAATTAAATTTTACAAATTTTCTTTACAACTTTCGTTGTCGGACTCCAATTCCGAGTCAGAATCCAGATCGGATATACCTACAAACTCGAACTCAGTTTCCGGAAACTGTATTAGGTCGAGAGTTTCAGCAAAAAAGGTTGTCTTCCTTTTGGCATCTAACTTCGGCCTTTGTGCACTTAGAAAAGGATCCGAAGAAACAACAAGCATATTTAGGATATCTTGATTAGAATCTTGCCTGCTTCTTTTCCGCGAATGATGTTCCCGGAACCTCCTAAAATCTTTGTTTCGAGACTCTGAGGCTTCTTCCGAGAGAGTCCCAATCGGGACAATATCATTTTTTTCGATTATGTCAGCTCCGTGTATTAATAGTTTATGTACGGTTGATGACATGTAGTACCAGTCGTATAATTCCACGTACTTTTCTGCTGTTTTGCGAGCAAAATCTTTAAATTTGATGACATCGATCTTCTCACCAGATGTTATTGCTTGCAAAATAACAGCAAATCTTTTTATCAGGTTTTGATCCAACCCAGTAATAGCTGCAGTTTTATTGGGAAACTCGAAAAACTTCCTTGCGGTATTCCCGTCATTGGTAGTTCCCGAGCCTTGTTTTACTATATCAATTAACAGATTGAGCTCCTCTTTAAATTTATTTTGAATGTTTTTTTTTCTGTTTTGTAACATATCTTTATGCTCATTACTTCTTGCTGCCCACTGTTTGAAGTCAAGTCTGTACGCAATGTGTAACAGACATTCCATGCAATTTATACGGGCATGTAGGGATGATAGGCCAAATTCATATATGTCAGAACACACAGTTTTTGATGTTACAGCATCTAAGTGGTTCATTTCTGTTGGTTTTGCTAAGCACAGGTAGCATGATGCATTTGATCTAGCTTCAGAAAGGTACGTGCAGACTTTTGCGTCGATCATTGTCATCATTAGTTTATGAGTCACCCTGTTACTATTAATGCACTCTGTGGGGTTAAGGGCCTCAATTTCCTCATCCATTTTTCTTTTGTTATCAATGACAACTGCATGGCTTTCTTTTACAAAAGTGAACTGAACCGGACGACAATAAAAAGTTGAGCATGGTTTCGGGTTTGTCCATATAGTATTATCTCCATCTGTCAGTTTCAGTGGCACCAAGGAGGTCATGAAAATGCTTGAATCATCATGCTCGCCGTCCATTTTCTGCTTGTATCGGCTTTGATTGGAAGCACCATCAAATCCCCACTTCGATATCAGCTTTAACTGCTTATTTTCCACATTATCAGAAAGACTTTGAAGAATCCGCTTCACCGTGATGTCAAGTAAAGCTTGAAGTGTAATTCTAGCTGATGAATCCGTAACTGATACTGATTGATTAGGAGGGTAGCATGCAAGCTTAGTTTGTTGCAGTTTATAGTAGGATAGGTAAATATCCTTAGCACCTTCCCGAATGGCAGTCTCTCGCAACGTAATATATTGCCACTTTGAAAGCTTAAGTGAAAGAAGCAATCCAAGTGCTTTCTCTGGTGTAAATATTACTGTTTTCTTAATGCTTTCCTTGATTTTAACGGCAGCTTCTGGATTTTTGATCATATAATTGATTACAGATGCGATATCTTCATAACCTTCTTCTATTAAACGTGCTGCAGCTGCATATGCCAATTCACAGGAATCCTCGCCTACGTGCTCACTAGATCTTCTCTTTTTCTGTTTGCTTCCCAGATCTTTGAATGGTTTTCGGGACCTTTTTGTCATTGTTCCAACAGTCGATGATGTCGAAGGTTCTGGAGAGACTGAGCGTGCTCTTGGTATCTCATCAACAGTTGGTTCTTGATTTATTAAAGTTTGCACGCAACTCGGCCAATCAATATTTGCTTGCAACCACTCTCCGTACGTATTTCTAAACTTATCAAAGAATCGTTTAGATTTCTGCCACCTGTTTAAAGCAGCTCGCGTGAATCTCCGGCAAAATTCTTTGAGAGTTACTTGATCTTCGGCAGAAAGGCAAACGCCTATGCGGGACACAATTGCACTAAACAATACTTCATGATTAAATGAAGGACACTCACTTTTTAGAAGAACAAACAAATCTAAGTTGGTGATTAAACTTTCCATTCTAAGATTTTGTAGTCGCAAAGCAAATAGTTTTAGTGTTAGCAGTTACACGGTTGTGAACAATCTAAATTATGGAACAAAATTATAGCCCTTTTATTGTATAAAGTCAATAATTAGTTAACTACCCTCATTAAAGTTATAAAAGATATGATAATAAAAATTTATAATCGTCAAAAACATTTCGTAGAACTCATAGTAGAACTAATCAACATTAGCAAATCACATTAGCTCACTAATTATAAAAAGGTGAATGCAGTTCTTAGTTGGTATTGTTGCGAGATATTTCAAATCATTTAATCACTTAATAGGCTCATTAGAATCAGAAGACTACAACCATCATTCTAATTACTTAATTACTTGTCATCAGACTCATTAGATGACTACACAATATGTTATTTTGTATTTTGAACGTATGCAAGGTTTTAAAATTCCTTTTGTGTCGATATTATTATGTGTCCGGTTATGTTGTAATCATACTTTTAGGGTATGATCAATTAACAATTTCATTCCCCTATCTTTCTAAAAGAAGCGACAGCATGGGCACTTTGACACTGATATTCAACTATTTGGTATTGTTGGAAATCTTACAAGATCAACAAGATACTACACACCTCTGTCTAGTCCTTCAGGTCTATAGGGGTGATGCTATTTTATGTTAAGAGTTGTTAAAGCTCTGAATTCTTCAACTTAAACACTAAAAGGAACGTTTAATATGTAAAAATAAATAAAAATATTTTGACGATTTAAAAAAAAAAAAAGGCATCTACAACCATTATGTAACGTATGTCAAAAAATCATAAATAATTAGTACTAAAACCTCCTATAAGGATATTACGGTTATCGCTGCCGTTTCAGAGATATTTCGATTTTTCATACTAGCTCCATACAAAATTTTCGTAAAAAAATTATAATTCCTTCGTTTTTGTGCAGAATCAATTCTGGTGTCATTTTTGTATATTGTTATAACAAATAGAAGTGATATCCGGCACAAAAACTGGCACTTGCAAAATAAAATGCCTAAGTCTATGAAAGCCGTTTCTCAGCCCACCGTGCGGCGGTGCGGGTAGGTGCGCGAGGTTGCATAGTACTTCATATAAAGAATTCGAATGCAGACTGCGGCGCGTGCGGTGCGGCTAGGTCTGCGTTCACCTTAAATATTTACAGTACTGAGCAGTGTTGCCAACGTAGGCGATTTATCGCCATTTAGGCTACTCACGAAGAGAATCGGCGACCATAAAAGATGAAAGGCGACTGGTCGCCTTGTAGGCTACTTCGGTTCAGGGAGAACTATCTAAATTATTATAAAACATATTTTTAGATTGAGTGAATGTAGTTCACATTGAAGTCATGATTGCTTGGCGATGATTTCCTCCTTCTGCAATTGTGGCTTCCCGGGCGTATTGTGATTATGTTATCAACTAGTCTATTAACAACTCCACTTTTGTGAGTGTGTCTTTTTATTTTGTTTGTTTTTACTTTTCCCTACGACAATCCATCCGATTGGACATATTTTCTTTTTTGTTTAATTTTTAATACTTATTCATTGTACAATGCATTAATTTTTCAATTTTTGTTTGTAATTACATTGTGCTGTGTGAATTGGTAACTCTCATACCTTTTAAATGAGTATTATGGATACATTATAAAAATGAATGATATTTTGAAAAGCGTTTGTGTGGAGTTATTTGCCGGTTAATCTCCAAAGGAATCGACCAATTGTGAAATAAAATATGTTGAATTGAGCTAAGGCCACCTTTTTGTTTATGGTTGGTTAGCTTCGAGGAATACTCTGAATTTATCCTTATATGTTACCAAATTTAAGGTGCATTGGTGTGATAAATGTTAATTCTTTGTCGCAGTCTGTGTTTGCTGATAGCTATAATCTGGGAGTCTTTAAGTCGAGAGTGAATAGGTTACTTCTAGGCAAGCGTGCTTCGTCTTACACCCCATCATCGCTTAACATCAGGTGAGCTTGTGGTCAAACGCAAGTCTATCAACAATAAAAATAAAATAAAAATTTTGTGCAAACGCAATAGATCATCTTATTACGAGTGAATAGTTCTGGCGTTTTCAGTTACTACCTATTTGTCATTTTCATTTCGGTTCATACAGCATTTGTGTCAAAGTATTTGTTTCACGAAAAATTATTGGCTACTACCAGCATTTAAAGCAAGTAAAGTAGGTAAAAATAAATTGATTTAAACTACATTTTTACTGATATTTTAGGCTATATACTTAGGCTACCAGTGACTAAAATTCAGCTACTTAAGCTTTGAAAAACGGGCGACATAGTCCCCCGCGTTGTTGGCAACACTGGTAGTCTTTGGTTTTGAGTTTTTCATGGTGGTTGCGACGATCGGCTTGTTGAAGGGCTTGTCAATTTGATCCGGTATCCGAGACGCATTATAATTGCGATTCCAATCGAAATCTTTCGTGCTACGTTGAGTATAAAGTAAAATATCAAAATGCGCCGCAGCATGGGTCGCCGAGGTAACAACAATGGTGGAGGAGGAAATGGACCCCTGATGACAGGGCATTTGCAGGTTCGTGTTTCACTTTTATCACCTTCTATTGATTAATTACATAGAGTAAGCCTTAAGCATTTATTATAAAATTGATATTGATAACGCCTTAATTAAAATTTTCGATCAACGCTTATTTGCAACTACCTACCATCAACTTTGACTATTCGAGGCAATCACAAGCGTGACACTAGTTCGCCATGATTTCCGTTCGAATCGATAACATGATCTTAAGTTGCAACAATCTTAAAAGTTCTACCAATTGAATACAACACACAACCGAAAACAGTAAATTGTTAAACATAAGCTGACCTACAATTCAATTGTAAAAGTAAATACATATCCTCACATAATTAAATTGGTCTGACCGTTTGATTCTGTCCGATTGGTCTGTTAAATAGCATGTGTTACTTATTCAAATTGATTTGAAAAACATGAGAGATTAAATAAAACACATTTGAACACATTAAATGAAAAATAAATCAATGTTCCACTATTTAATGGTATATTGTTGCTCTACTTCTAGTTTAGGTACTATGTATAATAAGCATGTACTTGTTGAATTGCCACATCCTGACTAAATTCATCAATAAAATATTGTCTTTCTTCTTCCACTGCGTGTGCCTTGGACTACTGTCTAATAAAATTTGTAATGAAATCACAGGACTTAAAAGCTAATATGTTTGATAAACATTATATTCTCCAGGATTTAGATTTGGAGTTGGAACTGTTACAGCGCAAGCGTAATATGATCGAGCAGCAACAACAGTTGCTTGTGATGGAGCAGCAGTTTCAGACATCGGTATGAATACACAACACAATCTACAAATAACCATGACAGTTTCTTGCAGGCAAACAATATTTTTAAGCAGGTTTTTTAATATTTTCCAAAAAATTAAACATACATTGATTAAAACTGTCAATCGGACATACAGCATATAATCATCAGGGATTGCATTGGCAATCAGAAGCAAATAGAGGCCTTCTTGCATAATATCTTACAGCTTGGAAGCCAGGATCTTTAACTATATTATTACCTGATACCTATGAAACTAACTATATGTATATTATACCTGATAGTTTGTTGAAAAGTTCATAAGTCTGATAATACACCCAGTATTTAACTTGGATATTTTACCCAGCAAATTTAAATAATTTGCTGCTGTTGAATTGTAACTGTTTAAGAAGATATCAACTCTGCATTTCCTACAATAATAGTATGTGTATGCTAGTCATATACATTCTGATCTATACAAGAATAGGACAATTAATTGTTTATGTATTGAAAGAAAACTTTGTTTTATTTGTGTGGTAGATTCCAAATCTGAAAATATTTGCTGAGGAAAGAAGCTATGTACAACTTAGTTGTTTTTTAAATTCGTACTTGACACATTAGGTATTTGTCATACTGTTGAGAAAGCCCAAAGAATGTAAAGGTGGTACCTGGAACCACAACATTTTAATGAATAGGCTTTTTCAGCATGCCAATATTTGTGTCTATAGGTGTATTGAATTTAAGAAACTGAAACTAGCTGTTTGTGTTGCTCTGTAACTGTTTTTATGCATTGGAATTTAACACATATGCTCTGTGTACATTAGTAACTTAAAGTGGACATAAGTTTGATGTGTTAATCATTAGACCCGTTCACATCTTAATATGCTGAAATTACAAAATCTATTCATCTGATTGATTGATTACTGAACTACAGAAACTATTAGTCCCACAACCTAAGTATCAAGTAATCAGATTGAATGGCCCACTAAAGAAAGCATTTTCAGCATATTGTTATAATATAAATCATCATCTTTTTGTTATTGAATTTCAGAGACATTCATATGATCAAATGCTATATGATGAACCAGTTCAGCATGGTTCCATTCGTGATTTTGCCCACTTGTATGAAACTGGATCCAAAAACCGAACGCAGTTTGGCAGAAAACGCCAAGCTGAAAAACAATGGCAATTTGATAGTGCCCCTAAAAGAGTTGCACAAAAAAAGAAAAATCAGTCTCCATTTTACCAACATGGCTCGGGTAATTCTGGGTCTGGTAATTTTCGGGCCCATAAACCTTACCAAGCTCAAGGTTTTAACAAAGGTTCAAGGTCCTCACCTAGGGCGCCTGCGCCTCTTATGGATGTAAAAATACCAAAGCTATCTATTGGTCAAAAGATCGCAAAACAGAAAGCTCCACCTAAGCCGCCTAAAAAAGACTTCACTCTGTCTAAAGTCACAAAGCCGAAAGCGCCACCCGCTCCTAATAAACTGGAGTCTCGAACTACCGCTGAACGTAAAAGTTTGGTGGCGGCTGCGAGCGCGTCGTCTGACGCTGATGTGTCGCGCATGCTGCTGCCCGACCGCGTGCCGACGCAGCAGGTCAGTGGCCGCTTGGAACTGGCTTTGGGTGCCATTATGAAAAACATCAGGACACTGATTACTGGCCAACCTGAACACGCGTCTCTGTTGCGCTCTATGCAGCTACAGCGTGTTATGAAACAGGCTGTGCGGGAGCGTATCCGAACCGTCATGTTAGGCAAGGTAGTCGGCAGCCTGATTGAAATCCTCGCTATTTATCGAGAGGAGTTCCCTGAAGAGACTGATGCTGATATAGTGAACATAGCTCTAGAAGCCAGCGGCATCTCAGCACCAGTCAGAAAGCCCCAGCCTAAATTTATTAAGTCAGGTAGTTATTGATGCATTATTTCATTTTCTTTATAATACAGCCACAACTTTTTGCACCCATAAGGGGTAAGCATAATTATCAAAATTTCAAATATAGATATATACCTAGTGATTTTCTCTAATACTATGTATTGCCTATATCGGAAACAGAAAAACATTCATTTTTCAACCTTAGGATATAGTTTGAATTTTTATGACTACTTCCTGATATTCTGAAAATTATCATTTCTTATTTTCTTTTGCTTCACATAGACTTTGTAACATTTAGGGCGTTAAATTTAAATATTTTTATTTTTGTATGAAAATCTGGTGAACTAAAATATGACGAATTTTTAAAAGTCATCTCACATGAAAAATGGAAACTTTGTACACACCAGTACTGACGTAGAATTCGGTATTTTTTTTTTCAATTCGTGGCAGTATAATTTAGAAATAATATTTGGCTTGCAGATGATCCAGGTGAATTCTTCAAAGCTAATATGAATACCCTTCTCGAGACAAAACTGAATGAGATGTTTTCCAAAGTAAGTTTTATCAATTTATGTTACTTACTCTTTATTAATCTCACTGTATATTAAAACAAAAACCAGTCCATTGGTATCAGGAGTGTCCTAGCTACTGGTATCTAGGGCTCCAGAGATGGGAACCTCCTACGAATATGAGCTGTAACGAGGAAATCAACC
The DNA here is from genome assembly GCA_943138885.2 of Tholera decimalis. Classification (NCBI taxonomy): domain Eukaryota; kingdom Metazoa; phylum Arthropoda; class Insecta; order Lepidoptera; family Noctuidae; genus Tholera; species Tholera decimalis. Next base: position 10,266,720 of record OW964571.2, read on the forward strand.
TCTTGTATCAAGCCGTGCTATTTTTGACAGATGGTCGTCAAAGCTTTTTAGCTCATTGTTAGTTACGACAATCGGTACAATAACTACCGAGTCCACAATCCACATGTCAAAAATCTTGTGGATGAAGTCGACATACCATATCAGTATAACAATTAATAATCAAATCAATGTTGTTGTATATGCACATTAATCAAGTCTTTTTTTCTAGCTTGAAGAAATTTATGGCAATGCTGCAGCAAATGATGCACCATCAGAAGATCAGACTGACATTGAGACACAAAAAGACCTTGAACATGAAAATAATAAAGAGGGTGGGCTTGAAAATACTAAAGAGAGTGACATTGAAAACACTAAAGAGAGTGACATTGAAAACCCTAAAGAGAGTGAAGTAGAAAATACTAAAGAGAGTGAAGAACAAAATACAAAAGAGAGTGAAGTAGAAAATACTAAAGAGAGTGAAGTTGAAAATACTAAAGAGAGTGAAGTTGAAAATACTAAAGAGAGTGAAGTTGAAAATACTAAAGAGAGTGAAGTTGAAAATACTAACGAGAGTGAAGTTGAAAATACTAAAGAGAGTGAAGTTGAAAATACTAAAGAGAGTGAAGTTGAAAGTACAAAAGAGATGGAGATTGATAATAATAAAGAGATTGGGCTTGAAAATAAAAAAGATAGTGAGATAGAAAATAATAAAGAAGGTGGTCTTGAAAAAGATAGCATTGTAAATAAAGAAAATTATCTTCAGAAGAATGTATCTATTGACCTTGTAAAGAGTAAAGAAGAGTGTAATAAAAACAGAGAAAATACCCAAGAGTACAAAGACTTTTTGAACTCTACCATAAAAGTGTATGATGTGAAGCGAGTCATACCTAAAATCATTAAAAGATATGTTCCTGTAAGTATACCATCTCTTTGGTTTTCTTAAGACATCCAATTAACCAATGGAAGGCAAATTGAAATTTGATGGTCGTTTTTTACAACCTTCTACAGATTCTGTCTTGTACAATGCTATTGAGTATAAAATGGTTATTTTGTTTTGCAGTACATTGTCAAGCTATTAAATATGGATATGGCATACCAGTCGACGAAAGCAGCAATAACACAAAGGGCCAATGAGAAGGCGGCAAAAATTTGTAGTCCAAAAAGGACAGAACAGGGCCCGGTTGACAGTACCAATGCCTCTACTCTGGCCACTCCAAATGAAAACCGCCAGATGTACAATTTGCCTTATTATGTCAAGGTAAGCAAAACACTGGCCATTTATGATTATGCTTATGCCGCTTATCGAAGACTGTGACAGATTCGGCGCGCGGCGATAAGTCTATAATTTGTGGCCGGCTTTTGGTTTCATCTCAATGGGTTTCTTGAACACTAAGAATATCACAATGCATTTTTGTGCAAAGAGAACCCTTCAATGGCAGCAAGACACTATTCTAGCAGCATTAGTGGTATAATACTCGGCACGGATCTAGAGCGCTGACCTTCACCTGCGCAGAAGCGAATTTTGGGTATATTTCATTTTGCCTTAGTGTACGATGCGCAAAGCGATCTCCACCCTACCTGCCGAGCGCTCAAGATCCGTGCCGGTATTAATAGATATATTTGGTCCTTAGAATGTGGCACTCTCATCTATAGGTATTTATTTCTCATACTTAATTGTTATGGTGCAACATTATACTTAAGCTGTAGCAATCTTTTCAAGCAGCTTACTTTTCTGACGAAGACTAGTTTCCCAGTTTGTTCACGTGTGTGGTGGCCTTACCTAACATAATATTCACCCTAGCTCTGCCCAGAGACACAGCAAAATCTCAGGTGCTTTACTGATCATCCGATCGGTTCTGTGAATTATGCACATTGAGAAGCCACAGCATTAAACACCCAGGGTGATATGGTTGGTTTAGTGAATCTTGGCAAAAATGGCTGTCAAAAGTGTCATAAGCTGACGTTTATTTTTACAAAACATTAAAATTTTCATGAACAATGTATGTGTTTTTGACATAATAAACTTAAATTTCAGATCATGGGTCGCCCTACACTGCCAAAAAGGAAGGTTATGCAAAATTTCCTGACCCAGTACAACCCACAGTCCATCAAGAAACATAGGACTATCCACAACTTGCTGTTTGTTGGGTTCAATGAAAAATCTGATTATGATGTCATGGTTGCCGCCGATGGAACCGTTGTTGGTAAGATTACTTTTATTTCTAAAGTAATCAAAGTCATTATTCAATAGCAATTACTGGATTATTTCACAAAACATTTCGATACATAATATTACCAAGCATAATAAATTATTATGGTCTGGCTTCTGTTAAATGATGCAGACTTACCATAGTTACTCTTTTATTTGTAACATCCGCAACTTCGTTTGCGTGGGAGGATTTCCGCGTAAATCCCGATCCCGTGGGAATTCCGGGATAAAAATTAGCCTATGTGTTATTCCAGGATGTCAACTATCTACTTATAAAATTTCAGTAAAATCCATCCAGTAGGTCCGGAGATTAGCGTGTACAATTTTTTTTTGCCGTGTTACCGTTTCGTAACCCATCTCAATTTTTTTTTTATATATTCGTATAAAATAAAAGGTCGCCCAGTGGCTGAATTTAATATTCCTCCGTCTGCGAAATTTCGTCACAGGGGAACCAAGGCTGAAGCTACCTGTGTAGATCCTTACATCCTCTGCTTGGTTTTTAACCAAAATTACAAAAAAAAAACAGGCTATGTGACAAACACTTCTAAAAGATTATATCTCCATAAATTATATAGCCGCTTTTTACTTTACAGGACGAAGTACGCTCAGCATAAGAGTCTGCACAAAGCAGGGACCTCGCGAATCTAATGGAGAAAGTAATGACGTTTCTTTCGCTAACGATGTAAGCGAGCGCGAAATCAAAACAGAGAACCAGAAGGATACTGAAATTATTCCCCCTGAGTTGGACGACCAGATAACGGATCTGTTATCTTCTATAAGGAAGTCAGAAGAGGAAGAAAAAACTAATAAAGAAAATATTGAAATGATTGATGGCGCAGAGCCAAAAGCCGAAGTCAAACTGGAAGCAGGAGATGAAAACGTTAATAACGACGAAAATAACGCTGTAAATGACGCAAATATTGATGACAATATGACTGAAGATAACCAAGAAGAGATGTCAGAAGCAGCTAATGAGACAGAAACTCAAAAAGAGAAAGTTGACAATGGCACAGAGGAGCCAGAAATAACTGAAGATTTGAAAAATAATGAAAAATCTCAAGAATCAAATGAAGCAGGAAGTCAGAACCCTTCAGAAAAAACGCCCACGAAGGTTGATGACCAGTCCGATGACAAGATAGGAGACTTGAAGAGCAATGCGACTGGTAGATCTACGCCGTCGCGAATGTCCTCAAGGCTCGCTAATGTAACCCCAAGTACTATTCGTACTCGACGCGCCAGCAGGCTCGCTTCACAGAACTAGCTCGAAGTCTAGCAATATTACAGTAGCAAATAGGGCTAGGCTTCAATGTTCAAGAGCCTAATGTCACATTATTTTATCTTACCATTATAATGGTATATCGAATTACAATGGTATATCGTAAATTTGATATTAGTTTCGGTATGTGTGTATGTTTCATAGCTCCTTGAGTTAATAGGTTTTTTAATTAAAACCATAGGATAGGAATAGGTTTTAAAGAAATTCAATTTTACTATTAGTTTAGTCTAGTTTTAACGTCAACAACAAGAGACACGAAAATATTTGATTATTTCTTATTTTTAATTAAAGCTTATTTCTGGTGATTTTAAGTTGATTAATAACAATATTTATGTTCTCATTTCAAATTGTTCTATATCATTTCAAAACCTGTTACCAATTCCGAATTATAATTATGTCTACATTTATATGTGCCGTTTTATTTTATTACCACATTATAGCAATCTGAATATTTAATATGGTTTAGTTAGGTAACTTAACCGAGTTTCCTGTAGTAGTGGTAACTGAATCTTATATCAATAATTAGATATACAGTTTCTACAATTAGATATACAATTATATACCTGTGAAATTTCAGAGTTTCAGACAATTTACACTCATTTTCTGGCTGGGGTAATGCGCACCTCCTAGGCAGAGTCAATAATAACATTCCACCAGAACAGATTTTCTTTGCTACGACCAACCTGGGTCTGGAGTCTTATTAAAGACATCCATGTCAGCCATGGCAGATCATGTTCCAGCGGTAGTTTCTCAGCTAGTGGAACAACTGGGCTTGGAAGCGATGCATTTTCTCGCCACGGCTTTAAAGCGCTCTTTAGGCTGCTCGCCAGTAAGTGGGGGTGACACTTAAGGCAACTGTTTCGACTTTTCAGCCTTTGTGGTACTAAGGTATTCGCTTGCATAGGGTGTCGTGTGTCTGAAGCCATTTTGGCTCTTTCGCATGAGCTTGCCACCGCTCTGCAAACTTCCGGTGGCGCTGTGCCTGAGTTTCATTAAGAGCTGTATACACTAACTTTGTATGGGCTGAACGACTCCACACGTGGCATGCAAAATCACCCGCCGCCGAAAAGGATAACGCAAACACAGTAGACCGCAAACGTGAGACGAAGCACCCTATTTAGAGGCGGAGATTATTGCGAGTGTTCACTTTTTGCTTGATATTATAATAAATATTTCACGGAATAGAAAATACAGAGGAAGTGCCCCTTAGATATCGCACGCGTGTCAACATTAAGCACAGATGCGCGACATTAGCTTATTCGCTGTCAGATTCATGTCGCGATTGGTTGTCTCTAAAATACACGAAATATTAGAAATTATGCGTTGTTGTGCGGTTTGGACCTGCAAAAACGAAAGCAGTAAATAAAATGTATCTTGTGGAAGCGTATCGTATCATCGATAAGTATTAAAGTTTGTTAATTTTAAATATATTTAATATTAATGACAATACCGCATTTCATGACTTCAATGCAAACTATAAAGAACCTTATTTTCAATAGCACAACGTTTAAATCTACTTGGTCGTTATCTGGAGGAACATACTATAAATTCTAGTAACTTCGACGCTACTCAATTAGGGATGGGACACATTCGTAAAGTAGGTCTGTATCGATAATTTTTATTTATTTCTAACTCCATTTCATAGCTGGATTCAGAAAATTGATTTCGGACGGTTTATGTGTAAAATTCATAAATGTTTAACTGAGATTGCACAGAAATGTCGACGTTTTAACCACACGTAGCCTACATCCGTCTGTAGTAGATACGGGTCGCTAATCACACCGCCTATTGTACACTCATTTTTATAAATGATTGTCCTGTGTTAAATTGAGGTGTACAATAAAGTATATAATAATCACACTAATATTATAAGTCAAAAGTTTGTGTTTGTTACTTCTTCACGCTCGAAAGGCTGAACGGATTTCAATCAAACTTGGTACATGGATAGACCATGTCCTGGAATAGAACATATGATTTTTTCGTGAGACTATGTTCCCTTGAGATAATTTTATACTTTCACGCGGGCGAAGCCGCTGGTAGCAGCTAGTAGTTAATAAAGATAACATCACATAATGTAAACCGTAATACATCAATTTCTGGATATTGATCTCAAAAAAAAGTAAAAAAGTAATTTAAATATTTCAGTTTTCCTCAAGATCCTTTTATTAAGGAAAATGGATGTTTATTGGGTGGTCAATATTCCACAACATAATCTATCATCAGTTAGGGGAATTTCCTACGTCTAATCGTATTACCGACTTAATGAAAGTCATCACGGCAAAATATATAAATATACGCTTTCATCACCTATTCAAATTAAACATAAAACTATCAAAACGGCAATTATTAAACAAATATGTATAAATTCAAGGTCAATAAATATTTTTAATACTATCTATTAACATTTCATTGAAAACTAGCTTGTGCCAGCGGCTTCGCCCGCATGAAATTAATACTTTGTTATATGATTTACTAGTACTCACGCGGGGCTTCGCTCCCGTGGATCCTATCACGGTAAAAACATAACTCTCCTTTTTTGCAGTCGGGTAAAAAGTAGCCTATAACCTTCCTCAAGCTTCAAGCTACTTCCATACCAAATTTCATCCAAATCCACCCAGTACTTTCGAAGATTAGCGCGTTCAAGCAAACAAACAAACAAACTAACATACTTTTCCGCTTTATAATATTAGTATAGATAGCCTATCTATAGCACTCAAAAATAATGCAGCTACATATTAGGGAAAGAATTTTCAGAATCGGTTCAGTAGTTTTAGAGATTACCCCTACATACAAACTTAAAAATTTGATCTCTTTAATTTCAAAATAGATTCTATTTTTTGAAGATGGTCAACCTTTTTCCATTGCTGACCATTTGTATGATGTCGATAAATTATTACATTGCTCACACAAATAAAAAAGTAACATCGATATTAAAGTATCAATATTTGTCTACATCTCTATCTGAGTAGCAAAAGACATTACATGTGCATGCAAATATGACATCTATTTCAAAGTACTTAGCGTTCCGAATAGAATAAATTGGTTACAGTGCCATCTAGCGTTGAGTAGCTGAACTCATTGTAAATTGTTGGAATTATGTTTTTTAAACGATAAACGCCTTTATTGATTATGTCATGTCAAATAATAACAACTTTCGGTCGTTGTAATAAGACTCAATATTTTTGACAGCACTAAGAAGATGATTTGTTAAAGTTGCGTTTCAACTTTGTAGCCAATTATATCACTGTTTTTTATGTGTGTTATGGACATTTTGATTTGCAAATGTGTGAGTTTGGCGACACTGGTTCTCGTTTTGAGAGAGCGTAGGGGCACTTCTACTTCATTTTCATTTCTGTGAAATATTTACTCCGTGGGATAACCGAGTTCTGGCCTGGCTAGGGCCATAGATCTCATAATCACACCCAGATTTAGTCGCCAAATATCGTAGTTAAATAGATATAGGGTTACATTGGTGGCCAAGTCAGAACGCATGCTAATTGCTGGTATACCTACGTTGCTGCTAATTCTGTTATTTGGCAACTAAATCTGGGTGTGATAAGATTTCAGATCCATGACCGTGGTCAAGCCAGGAAGTGCTGCACAATACCTAAACGAACCTGCGACACGCAGCTCTGGAGTCGATGACGATTGATCAGCCATTATTTTGCTCATAGATTTAATCCGCCTTGGGGTAGACGGAGAGGTTTGTCAGACTCTTCCTGAGTAAAACTACTCATGTATATTTTCTTCACTTCGTGCTGGGGTGGGACACGTTAGCTTTCGGATCTCCACCATAACCCCAGCGGTACGATTGATCAGCCTGAGTCAACCGTGTAGTGAAATTGTGTTTACATAAAAATGGCACCATTGTCGGTGGAAATTGATTTACCGTTTGTAATTTAAGAGCCCATCTTTCAATATTCAGACAAAAAGCTTTAAAAAATAATACTTTATATAAATATATAAGCCATATTTATTTTATTGATAAGAGTTACATGACTATTTCAAACAATATCTATATAACATTACTTCACATTTAACACGTTCGCTGACAGTGAGCACTTACCCTCACACCACATTACGACAGTAGAATTTTCCATACTAAATGACAAATCAACGTAGTACTCGTGCACAAGCAAGCAATATGAAACTACCCACAAAATATTCGTATTACGGCAGTAAGAAATATGAAATTGCTCATAATATGACAGTAGATACTGCTCTTCATAATACATATATGAAAAATTATCGTGAGACGACGTATTCTTAAAAATAAGTGGCCTGTCCCTCGACGTACTGTCATATCATAACACTCATAACGCACTATTTTAATTTTCCGCCTAACGACGTACTGTCAGCGAACGTGTTAAACCTTGCATGCATAACTTGACAATTCAGTCATAGTGTAAAGGCTATTACGCGTTAGCAATACTGCTTTAAAGGGAACAAGTTAGTACACTTAGATTGAAACTTGATGAAAGCCGCGAAATGTTTTTTCTGGGTACCGGCTAACCTCGTCGACATTAAATTTGAATTGAACTGTGGTAGATATATAAACTTGAGGTAACACTGGCTAACTTCCACCCTCAATTTTGGTTCGTTTATTGAGGCTAAGGCTCAACTGGCTGCCTAAAAGGTGGGAATTCCTGGCAAAGGTACGACAGTACTTCACACCAGAACAACTGCTCAATCTGTATCAAGCCTAGGTTCGATCATGTATGGAGTACTGCTCTCATCTTTAGGACGGATCTTCCAAATACCAACTGGACAAGCTTGAGCCTATCAATAAACGGGCCAAGAGACTCATTGGCAACGATGCACCGGTCGAGTCAGAGTCCAGAGCCTTTAACATCGACGACGAGTTGCAAGTCTAACAGTTAAATTTCAGGGAGTGCCTTGGAATTACACAATCCAATTCCGCCAAGCCCGTTCCATCATCGGACTACAAGACAAGGCGATGCGTTATCGTTACATGGTGGACATCCCACCCATACGCACTAAACGTTTTGGGAATACTTTCAATATGTGTATGGCTAAGCAGTGGAATTTCCCTGCCGGAGTCTGTGTTTCCCGATAGCTATAACCTGGGGGTCTTTAAGTCAAAAGTGAATAGGTTACTTCTAGGTAAACGTGCTCCATCTTCGACCACATCATCACTTACCATCAAGTGAGATGGCGATCAAACGTGAGCCTATTATCAATTAGAAAAAAAGTAAAGTTAAAAAGTTTAATACGCACCATAAGTTGGTTGATGTAGTACTCGTAGGTTATGGTGTCAGTGACGGGATCCAACGCCGTTTGCATCATCTCGTCAAATTCTTCCTGTTAAACGTATAGTTGAGGGTAGTATGATAGAAAACTATCCTTATCTATCTTCTATTAATCTATCCACATCAGCCTTCGCTAATGTTGATTTTATAATATTTGTGGAAGTCCAAGTAAAGTTTAATGGATGAGAATACAAGAAAAAATATGGAAGATGTCGAATAAGACTTTTTAAAGGGAGTGATGCGGTTAATTAAAACACGTACATAGTGTCGCTGTCGGAGTGAGAATGTGAATGATTTAATGTGTCGAATGTGCCTCTTTACATTTAGATTGATCATGGTTGATGTTGTGTCTATTCTACGTATTTACAATTATTATTATTAACATCATTCCTCAATTTCACGCGAATCACGCGATGAATAGCGCGGTGTGCGGCGCGGGGGTGTAGGTGCGCGGGTGCTCAGCGATTCTTGGTAAAGTATAAATACAGATGTGTGTCCCGCGCGCGCTCCCCCTCATCCGCCCGGATAAAAGCATTGCCTTCGACGACGAAGACAAAGCTGAATGCCTAGCCAACCGTCTGGAAGTCCAGTGCTCTCCCAGCACTCACCCAGTTGACCCAGCCCACCTCTCTCTTGTGGACGCTGAGGTCGAACGTAGGTCTTCCCTACATCACGGTCCTCGAAAGGGGTTCGAGGACCGTAATGCTCCCCTACCCCCGTCACAGAGGACGAGGTAGAAGAGATCATCAAAAACCTCAAACCCAGGAAAGCCCCGGGGAAAGACGGAATGACCGGTAGGGTATTCAAACTCCTCCCCCGCTCAATCATAGTCTTACTGGCTGCCATCTTCAATGGCGCCATGTCAAACAATATATTTCCACAAACGTGGAAAGTGGCTACCGTAATAGGCATTCCAAAGCCCGGCAAGCCCAAGTCTTCCTCTAGTAGTTATCGTCCCATCAGTCTGCTCAGTACCCTCGGCAAAATCTACGAACGGATTATTTATAATCGGCTCAAGGACTTTGTCGAGACAAAGAGCCTCATCCCAAATGAACAGTTTGGCTTTAGGGCCCAACACTCCAGTGTCCATCAAGCCCACCGCATCGTAGAGCACATTAGCGGCCGCTTCTAACGCGGTCAGGTGACGGGGGCTCTATACTTTGACATTGCTAAAGCGTTCGACAAAGTCTGGCACAATGGCTTAATTTATAAGCTATACCTACTAGGTGTGCCAGATCGTCTCGTGCTTATCATTCGAGACTTTTTGTCGGACCACTCCTTCAGATACCGCATCGAAGGAGCGCTTTCCACTCCCCATCGTATCAGAGCTGGCGTTCCATAAGGTGCCGTGCTCTCTCCCCCACTCTTCACGCTTTACACTAGCGATATCCCGAAAAGTCCCCAAACAGATTTATCACTATTTTCTGACGACACGGCCATCTATTACTCGGGAAGAAGTCCCGATAACATTGCTCGTACCCTCCAGACCTCCGCTAACGCACTAGGCGAGTGGTTCAGGAAATGGAGAATCGAGGTAAATCCCGACAAAATTCAGGCAGTCCTGTTTCGTAGAGCTCGCAAGAAACAGATGCCCTGAAAGACAACATAACGCAGGCCATCGCTCAGATTCAGCCAGATTTATGCAGTAGAGTAATTGAAAATTGTACCTCTCGGATCCGTGCCACTGTTCGAAGCCGCGGTGGACATTTAAACGATATCATATTTCATAAATAATGGCATAAATGGCTTTTCCCTTGAGTGAAGCCGCCGGCAGAAGCTGTAATAGTATTCATTTTTAAAAATCGGCCAAGTGCGTGTCGGGCTACTTGTAGTGTAAGGTTCCGTAGTTTACTACAACGCCAAGTGCGATTCGGATTAGCTGACCGACAGTTCCGTACTTTGCTCTAACAAAAACCAATTAGTCTGTTTTACACAAGATCACAATTAGCCGACACCTTAGCTATTCAGCTACCTATTATCGTTTCAAACTATTTCTAAACTGTATTGTGTATGTTATTTTTATTCCGGATGAGCCCACTCTTGACCTCAATCTCGCCTGATGGTAAGCGATAGATGAGGTCTACGATGGAACGAGCGACCCTAGAAGATGCCTGTTCATCCTTGCTTTAAAGGCTGAAAGGTCATAAGTTCTTCATAATAATAGTACTATAGATTTTCGCTCACAACTAACCTGTGTAAAAGGTTCTCCCTCCTCGAGCATAAGCTGAGTGAACCGCTCCTTGGTAATGTAGCCGCGTCCCTCCTCGTCGAAATAGCGGAAAGCTGCCAACAACACTTCCGCGCTGGCCGGATAGAATCTACACAAAAGAATGAGTGCCAATGGTCCATCATAGTCTGCTTAGCGTTTTCCCAACTATGCTAGGGCCAGTTGCCAGTGTAACCGGACGTAGTTGAAACCTGTTTTACATGAAGCAACTGCCTGTCTGACCTCGACAGCCCAGTAGCTGGATATCACGTAAGAGAGACCAGAAATGAAGACACGTTTGAAGTTTTAAATCGATTTATTTCATTTCACACAATATTCTAGTCACACGTGTTCACACTTTAACTGTTGAGAGTCCACTGCCAACTAGCACATACACTACTTCGCACCAACGGTTTTAAACCGGATCAAACAAGTAAAGGAAGTTGACAATAATTCCGGAAGTAGTGTCTGTGCTAGTACAATCTATACTAATATTATAAAGCGGAAAAGTTTGTTTGTTTGCTTGAACGCCCTAATCTTCGAAAGTACTGGGTGGATTTGGATGAAATTTGGTATGGAAGTAGCTTGAAGTTTCAGGAAGGTTACAGGCTACTTTTTTACGCGACTGCAAAAAAGGAGAGTTATGTTTTTACCGTGATAGAATCCACGGGAGCGAAGCCGCGCGTGTGTACTAGTATTTTATAAAAATGTATAACACGACGCCTTACGCCATCTATCAGATTGTATATACAGCAGCCCCGGATCTAGGGGGGGGGGGGGGGGGGGGGCAAGCCGGGGCGTACGCCCCGGACGGCAAGTTCAGAGGGCGGCCAAATTCTAATTTTACACACGTATGGACAACTCATCATTTACTTAACTCTTGACCACAAAATAAATAATAGTACAAGTACAGAAATATCACTCTTGTTTCACTGTGGCTCTATCAACTCGACCGATACCTAGGAGTACATGGTTATAAAAGGAGATGTTTGGGATGATAATTTTTTTTTTTCGTTCTTCCTATAGTGTGGGATATCGTTGGATAGGTCTTTTAAAAATATTAGGGGTTTGGGAAACCGTTTTTTGATTAAGTAAACCGTTCGTGACTTATAAAGCTTTAAAGTACCAATTTTCGTTAGTCAAGTGTCCCCCCCTTCTACCAACTAAACGGTTGTAGTTAGAAATTCAAATGTCACGGCAGTAGTACCTATATATAACGAAGTTTAAAGGAAAACTATCACACATAAGTGGGCTTTACAAGTTTACGAGTAATAGTCGACCAATTGTATTTGACTCGAAAATTTCGAACAACACCATAGAAATGTCGATAGATGGCGCTAAGCGTCAGTTGTATCGCACTAGTTTCTTGTGACGATTGAGTGTAAGTGTAGCCCTGTGTCTTGTATTTAAATTCAAAACACCGGCTATGACAAGTTTTATACAAATCTTTAAAAAAAATTAAAACTTTCCGTGCAAAATTATCGGATCCGGTGTGGATTTGTATAGGAAGTCAAATTAGTTAGATAGTCATGTATGGCTTTTAGTTAGAGCATGGTACGAAACGATAAGTCAGCGAATACGACACGCACTTGGCTGTTATAAAAACTACGGAACCCTACACTGCGCGTGGCCCGACACGCACTTGACCGGTTTTTTTCTAAATTATCTTCTACGTAACATTGATTTGATGAGACATGATTTCAGAACGAGCAAGCAAACGAGACGCTATGATGAATAAAACATGGCAATAATTGAAAAACTATTATTTTTTGTACACAACAAATCAGGCTCAAATTCACCAGAGAATATTTTTCCCCAATTTGTAGTATTTTTTCCTCTTTTTCGATAAATGTACATCTGTGATCTGATGGCCGAAAATGAAACATCTCCAAAAGTTTTATAACAAGTTATGGGTTAATTTCAAATTAATGTTATTGTGTGCATCATGCAGCGGCGCCATTTAACGAGAGAGGAAATGTTAAGGGCAGTAGGCATGCTCCAAGCTGGGGCTACTCAACGGAGAAACAGACAAAACGTGATATCCAGGTTATGGTCAAGTTATCGTGCTACTGGTGAAGTGCCTGAAAGACACTCAGGCGGAAAGCGTATAACCACTCGACGACAAGACCGATTTTTGCAAGTTGCCGCGAGAAGACAACCAAATGTTACCATACAGTTGGTTCAGAGGCTCTAGTCAGAGCACCAGTTGCTTGTGAGTGACCAAACTGTGAGGAGAAGGCTCCATGAAATTAACCTTCATGCTCGCAGACCGCTTCGCACTCCAGCACTACGCCGAGGAAATCGTGGACGACGACTAGAGAGGGCTCGTGAACATTTGCTCTGGGAAGATAACCAGTGGTCTGTAGTACTGTTTACCGATGAGTCCCGGTTCGGTTTCCATCCCGATACACGTAGAGTACGTGTTTGGCGAGTTTCTGGTCGTGAGAGCCGTCTGCAATATCCTCAGGAAGTCCATTCATACCACGGAAGGACAATTATGGTTTGAGCGGGAATTCGTGTTGGTGGAAGAACAGACCTCGTTTGGATCAGAAACACCATGACGGCTGAAAAATACCGTAACGAGGTGCTAGTACCAATAATCTACTCCCATCGACCACGAATGGGTCAAGAATTCACGCTCATGCACGATAACGCCCGTTCGCACACAGCGAGAGTGGTGACGAGCTGGTTGCAGGAGTACGACGTATCGGTCTTAGGCTGGCCTGCTCAATCACCTGACCTAAACCCCATAGAACACACGCGTGGGGCATGCTCAAAAGAAGGGCTTTAAGGAATGTACCTGCAAACATTGCGACGGAAGAGCAACTTTTTTGCATCTTAGCCGTACCTGGGACAATATACCGCAGCAAGACTTAGATTACTTAATCCAAAGCATGAAAAACCGCTGCCGCACCGTTATTAACGTCATGGGTGGTTTTACTGACTACTGATTTTTCACATAACTATTAAAAACAGATATTTTTTTTTCTTATTTTTCACTTTTTCTTGAGAAACACATTTACTGTTAGTTTTACCATTATTTCACGTTTTTTCTTTATTTTAATAAAAATTTATTATACAAAAAATAGTTTTCTTTTATTCTGGAGTGTAGTCTGATAAATGGGCTTTATAAAAATATATGCATATTGTACTTATGTTATTTTTCATAAAATGTCCCTAGACAGTGTTGATGCGTGTAGTAGTCTATTGGAATAGCCATAACCCTTCACTTAGAATAATAACGCATAGAACCCGTGTCTAGAACAAATCACGAGCGATTTTGTGTGTCCACTTCATTTTCTTTGTGTGCGTGATCACGTGTGTCTACGTTCCTCAAACGCACACAAATATAGCTTTCAGTGATACCATTACCCACAAAAATGGGAAAACGCACTATTATGTTGCTGGATCAAATTAAGTATGTTATGAAACTGGATAAGACGATGTTTTTTTCGGATTTTTACGGAAGGTAAACGAAATGGGATATCGTTCATTGCGTTTAGGACAGAGAGTTTGGTTTAGAATGTTCGATGTGTGATGTGTTATAATAATATTTTACTTTTACTACAGAACTAGAAAACATTATCCGAGAGCTGCCAATGAACACTGACATTATACTAGTGGGCGATTGCAACATCAACTTATTAGAAAAGGAGCTAGATTCTTCCGCAAACTTATATTTAAATACTTTAGCAGATTTAGGACTTCACTGTGGCATTCAAGACATAACACGCGAGGCAGTGGTCGGACAGCGGCGCGTCGCGTCATGCATCGATCACGTCTTCATGCGAAATGTAAGTGGCGGGGCGAGCGACGTACAAGCATACACACTCACTAGCCAGGTAGCCGACCACTATCTAACGGGAATCTCAGCGGTTATTGACAACGTAATAGACATACCATCTGTTAGTAAAATAAAGTACGACAACAAAGCTATTCGAGATAAATTAAATAACATAGATTGGTTAGTACTGTTAGAGATTCAAGAACCGAATGAGTTGTACACAAAAATATCCGCGATTTTTGGTGATATTTATAACAGTTCTATAAAAGCAAACTCGGTGACTCCTAAACGCAAATCCCAACCGTGGGTTACTGATAAGTTGCGCAGGCTTATAGAAGATAAAGATATTCTTTTCAAACAGTGGAAAAGCGATCCTAAAAATAATAATAAGCGATTACAGTATACAAGGTGCAGAAATAAAACTCAGAAACTCATTAACGCGGCTAAAAACAAAAGCAGACGTGAAATTATAACGAGGTGTAAGGGGGACATGAGAAAGATTTGGAATAATATAAACAATTGGCTCGGTAGGTCTAAAGTGGGAGTAGATTCTATAATAGAAAAACATTTGTTAAAAAGCGAATCAATGGAAACTATTTGTAACAATTTTTGTGAAACCTTTACAAAAGAAATCGATATAATTAAACACAAGTGTCAACTTAATTTCTTGGACCGAAAAACCTATGTTAATGACAGTAATGTAAGTTTTAGGTTTCAACAAGTGTTACCAAAAGACCTAGAAACTGTAATAAATAATTTAGATTGCAACAAGTCGCCGGGATCAGACGGTATTAGAAGTAGAGATCTTAAACAAATTAAAGCGCAAATTAGTCCAGTAATAGCTCATTTAATCAATACGAGTGTTAAAAAATCTCAATACCCGCAGGAGCTCAAACAATCTATTGTAAGACCAATTTATAAACAGGGGTCGCATAGGGATTATAGCAATTATAGACCTATAGCAATTCTAAATACATTAAACAAAATAGTTGAAAAAATTATCGTTAAACAGCTTACAACCTTTTTAGAAAAATATAATATTTTAAATGATGTGCAACACGGTTTTAGGCTCAAAAGAAGTACTGCTACCGTATTGGAGAAATTTACTATAATAACCGTCTTGATGAAAAAGACATAGTTATGGTTATATTTATAGATTTTAAAAAAGCGTTTGATACACTGGACCACGGTGGCTTGTTGCGGGCTATGAGTGAATGCGGGATAAGAGGTCCCATGAATGAATGGTTTAGCAAGTACCTAGAAAACCGATCGCTCAGGGTGTGTATCAGTGGGGTTGAAAGTGTGCGGGGCGATATTAAATTTGGTGTACCGACCGGCTCAGTATATGGACCATTAGGATACATAATGCACGTCAATAGTATGTCAAATGTTTTGAAAAAATGTAAGGCTTTTATGTATGCTGATGACACTTGTCTTGTTTATAGTCATAAGAGTACCGATGTTTTACATGAAGCTATGCAAAACGACTTTGATCGTGTGGTTCAGTGGGCACATGATAATGGCATTATTATTAATATTAGTAAAACGAAATGCATGTTGATTCACTCGCCGTATCATAAAAATAAAAAAAACCTATTCGTAAATGTTAAAGGACATTCATATGAATGTCTTCATAACAATAAACAAAACTGTAAATGCGTATGTTTAGAAACAGTTTCTTCTTATAAGTACTTAGGTTTGGTAATAGATAACACATTCACATGGAATTTGCATGTAAATTATGTATGTAATAAATTACGCGCCATTTTAGGAAAATTAAGAAGTCTGAAATATGTTGTGAACAGAAAGGTCATGTATGCGGTATATTATGCTCTGGCGGACTCAGTTATTGATTATGGTTTGGGTGCATATGGTCTTGCGTTCCCTACACACTTAAATAAAATTAACACCTTACAGATTAGGATCCTTAAACTGCTTGTTGACAAGAAAACTAAAGATAGTTTAAATAAAAATTACGGTGAGTTGTTCAAAATTTGTAAAACGCTCCCAGTTCATTTTAAAATCAAGGTGGTTATCTTGTCGGAACAATTTAATAACGAATGTAACAAAGTGGAACGTAAGCGTATATACCCAACACGTCTGTCAAAACAAAAGTCACTCGCTGTTCCCAAAGTGACTAACTACTATGGAAAACGCACGCGTAAATATGTGACACCGACGTTTTTCAATGAGCTACCGCCGGAGTTGGTATCGCATGCTGCAACCAAAAAACGTCATAGGCACATTTTAATAAAGCATTACTTATCAATGTGCCCATAGGAATAAGCAGTTTACAGTTTAGAGATAAATTGTATATAGGTATAATATAGAATATAATAATGTAATTATATTTGTTTATTAGCATGAAAAAGGTGGTAAATGTACATATGTATAATGTAAGTTTCACTTTTGTTTTTGTTTAGTGTAAGTAATTGGCTGTAAGTTTATAACTTGTTAAATAATTCGTTTTGTAAATATGGGTTATGCTTGTGTAGGATGATACAAGATGAGCTGCCGACAAACTGTTTTACAGTTTGGCAGAATTAAAAAATTGTATTGTAATTTGATAATTTGAGTTAAATAAATTAAAAAAAAAATATATATATATAATAGACATGTATTAATTGCTTGAAAAATCTCGTTTGTATCCATTAAAAGTATGTGTTGTATTTATGAAATAGAAAAATATGATTGAGAAAATCTTTATCAATAAAATTGTAATCTTTATTATGCCACTCTTCGAACTAACAGTAACCTTTAGTTTTAAAACACTGTAGGTAGTAGCTGTAAATAAATATAGTTTAGTTTGACGCCCACATAACGGCCGCCAAAACTATATTTTTTAAAACAAAAATAAACACAAAAGAAAGCAATATGGGTATTTTTTTCCTCACAGATAGCAATTGAATTGTGATAAGTTAAGTTATTAGAATTTTGGTTCGATTTACGTAAAAATAATGTATTAAATGTATTTACTTGTGAAATGTAATTTGATTACACGTTTTTTTTTGTTTTTCTGAGGGACTATGACATCCCTTTACGCTACAAACGGTCGTTTTAAATTGACCTTTGACTTTTGAATGTGACCTTGAGTACTGACGGCTCGCTCACCGGGAAAAGTTAGCCAGAATGGCTAAGTTTTAGCTGCCTCACTTTTTGCACTTGTACTAGGTTTCTATGCCTTATTGTCCTAAGCCTTCACTATCCTTGGTTGACTGTTAGAGAATGCCTACAGCATTAAGCCCGCATTTGTACCTATGTGCATGAAGTGTAAATAGATAAATAGTCATCTTAACTTGGTGTAAATAATCGTATCAAAATACCAAACCTGTGTTCCACCATAGCTTTGCACAAGTAGGGTAGGAAGTATGCAAGCGGCACATTGCCCGTCGCTTCTTTATTTTCCGTTGCTAAGATTACTTCCTGCACTTCGGCCTCGGTGGGACAACAACCTGCATCCGAAATATGTCTCTTTTAAAATAAATTACTATGAAAATAATATCTTTGGGGATGGTATTAATATATTCCTTACTTTTTTGTGCCCTCACACCCAGCCCTTGGTAATTTCTATAAGGAACTCATTATTTATCATTCTCATATCGTCGCTGTTGAGTGATAACCTCGTATGTCCAGAAATCCAAACTTCACAGGAAACGAAAAATGCGGTTAATTTTGTCAATTTTTAAAATATTGTTATGTGCTTTTGTCTCATGTTTTAAATGATAAGAACAGATAAAAAGGACTTATTTATGCTATTAACCAATGCGTTACTTAACTGGATTATGCCAAAGAAATGATATGAGGTTTTCTGTTCTTATCTCTACGTACCTAGTTGTAGCCCATCTCTATAGATAAGAGGTTTTCGTTTTACTCCATAGATGGCACTTGTAGTCTTAATACCGGGTTCACAGTTTCGCCGTATTATAGAATACGTGGTTTCCATAGAAACAAAAAATCGTATGCGATTTTTACAAAAAGAAGGAAAAAATGTTTTTTTGACATACGAGGTATTCATTCTACAGCCACGATATGTTTCTTACCTAAAGACCGCAGTATAGTTCCGATTTCTCTGACATCGACTACTTGTTTTGCGGAGTGGTCGAATACTTCAAATGCTTCCATTATTCTTTTTTCCAATTCATTATTAGGGAAAACTAAAAAAATTAACGAAAGTATTGAGCGAGTATGTAAAACTTTAGTTCTTAAATAAAAACAAACACGTAAGTATAAAAATAATACTTTTATCAAATTCTTTTTTTGTTGTCATTTTTCACTTCAATTTTAAGAGATTCTTTAAAATATCGAAAATTTCGTGTGAGGCAGTTTACTTATGGGTCATAATATCAATTTAATTTGTATCTAGGCAACAAAACGCGACGTCATCTAAAAATTCCCGCATTTTTCAAAATCGATTAATTAAAATATACATAATTGGCTCTATGCCTCGCTTTTGTCTACTGCCTCAGACCAAATAAAAAAGTCTGTGTCTATTCCTATAATTATATTCTTAGAAATGAGGCTCAAAATAAACCACTCGCTCAAACAAAACTTTTGTGGTGGCCGCCCACGGAACAGAAAATACAGAGGAAGTGCGATGCGACACCATTACTACGGGAACCGCCACAGAAATGAAAATGAAGTAGAAGTGCCCCTACGCTCTCTCAAAACGAGAACCAGTGTCGCCAAACTCACACATTTGCAAATCAAAATGTCCATAACACACATAAAAAACAGTGATATTATTGGCTACAAAGTTGAAACGCAACTTTAACAAATCATCTTAGTGCTGTCAAAAATATTGAGTCTTATTACAACGACCGAAAGTTGTTATTATTTGACATGACATAATCAATAAAGGCGTTTATCGTTTAAAAAACATAATTCCAACAATTTACAATGAGTTCAGCTACTCAACGCTAGATGGCACTGTAACCAATTTATTCTATTCGGAACGCTAAGTACTTTGAAATAGATGTCATATTTGCATGCACATGTAATGTCTTTTGCTACTCAGATAGAGATGTAGACAAATATTGATACTTTAATATCGATGTTACTTTTTTATTTGTGTGAGCAATGTAATAATTTATCGACATCATACAAATGGTCAGCAATGGAAAAAGGTTGACCATCTTCAAAAAATAGAATCTATTTTGAAATTAAAGAGATCAAATTTTTAAGTTTGTATGTAGGGGTAATCTCTAAAACTACTGAACCGATTCTGAAAATTCTTTCCCTAATATGTAGCTGCATTATTTTTGAGTGCTATAGATAGGCTATCTATACTAATATTATAAAGCGGAAAAGTATGTTAGTTTGTTTGTTTGTTTGCTTGAACGCGCTAATCTTCGAAAGTACTGGGTGGATTTGGATGAAATTTGGTATGGAAGTAGCTTGAAGCTTGAGGAAGGTTATAGGCTACTTTTTACCCGACTGCAAAAAAGGAGAGTTATGTTTTTACCGTGATAGGATCCACGGGAGCGAAGCCCCGCGTGAGTACTAGTAAATCATATAACAAAGTATTAATTTCATGCGGGCGAAGCCGCTGGCACAAGCTAGTTTTCAATGAAATGTTAATAGATAGTATTAAAAATATTTATTGACCTTGAATTTATACATATTTGTTTAATAATTGCCGTTTTGATAGTTTTATGTTTAATTTGAATAGGTGATGAAAGCGTATATTTATATATTTTGCCGTGATGACTTTCATTAAGTCGGTAATACGATTAGACGTAGGAAATTCCCCTAACTGATGATAGATTATGTTGTGGAATATTGACCACCCAATAAACATCCATTTTCCTTAATAAAAGGATCTTGAGGAAAACTGAAATATTTAAATTACTTTTTTACTTTTTTTTGAGATCAATATCCAGAAATTGATGTATTACGGTTTACATTATGTGATGTTATCTTTATTAACTACTAGCTGCTACCAGCGGCTTCGCCCGCGTGAAAGTATAAAATTATCTCAAGGGAACATAGTCTCACGAAAAAATCATATGTTCTATTCCAGGACATGGTCTATCCATGTACCAAGTTTGATTGAAATCCGTTCAGCCTTTCGAGCGTGAAGAAGTAACAAACACAAACTTTTGACTTATAATATTAGTGTGATTATTATATACTTTATTGTACACCTCAATTTAACACAGGACAATCATTTATAAAAATGAGTGTACAATAGGCGGTGTGATTAGCGACCCGTATCTACTACAGACGGATGTAGGCTACGTGTGGTTAAAACGTCGACATTTCTGTGCAATCTCAGTTAAACATTTATGAATTTTACACATAAACCGTCCGAAATCAATTTTCTGAATCCAGCTATGAAATGGAGTTAGAAATAAATAAAAATTATCGATACAGACCTACTTTACGAATGTGTCCCATCCCTAATTGAGTAGCGTCGAAGTTACTAGAATTTATAGTATGTTCCTCCAGATAACGACCAAGTAGATTTAAACGTTGTGCTATTGAAAATAAGGTTCTTTATAGTTTGCATTGAAGTCATGAAATGCGGTATTGTCATTAATATTAAATATATTTAAAATTAACAAACTTTAATACTTATCGATGATACGATACGCTTCCACAAGATACATTTGATTTACTGCTTTCGTTTTTGCAGGTCCAAACCGCACAACAACGCATAATTTCTAATATTTCGTGTATTTTAGAGACAACCAATCGCGACATGAATCTGACAGCGAATAAGCTAATGTCGCGCATCTGTGCTTAATGTTGACACGCGTGCGATATCTAAGGGGCACTTCCTCTGTATTTTCTATTCCGTGGGAACCGCTGTCGCCAAACTCACACAAATAAAACGGTAATCATATAATGCACTACAAATAAACAATTATTTTGATTTGTCATTTTAATTTTAGTCAAAACCAACACAAGTCACAAGTCCTACTTCTGGAAATAAACCTTAATGCTCTACAGATAGGATTTATTTTGTTTATGTGCAGAAAATCTTTACGACGTTTTATAATATAATCTTATGTCAATTGACGAGTAAATTCCGCTACTCGACCATAGATGGCGGTATTTTCAGTGGAAGCGATTATATATTTTATTTTCTTAGAAATAAGGTTAACAGTCGCGTCACATGTCGATATTTATTGCTACTCAATAAGTGCAGCACATTGTATTTTTAATTACATTATCGATATCGATAGATATCCGATTTCTTTTGTATTTCGAATATAAACATTAAGTGGTGGGTGGGTGGAATATTAGATACCAACAGGGTCTGGAACTTGCTTTATATACATAAATGTATTTTAAATACTAAATTAATAAATCCCAAATAAAAATACTTATACCTGCTGAATATTTTCAATTAATCTCAATTCTCGGGTGATAATAATTAAATGCGCAATATTAAGGCTTGTATTCATGCCAATAACCTTGACCATTTGGGCGGAGCTAACGACCCCTCTCCGCGCGCCACTCCGCGCAGCTCTCCGCTACCCGCATGCAACAGAAAAGAGAGGCGCGCTCGGCCCGCGCCTGCGCCGCCAGCATGCGTCGTCGCTTCGCCTAGTCTCGGCACAGAGTATCGAAATCACAGAAGGTCAAGTCATCGTGAAAGTTAAATTCATTTTTATTTGTACCGCATCAAAAGTGGTCAAATTTTGTTTTTATTTATTATCTATTGATATAGATGCACTTTGAGTATGTACTGTAGAAACTATACCTCTATTATAGATCAGCCTGGCTCGAAACATAACTTGATGTATCTTTTTAACTAAATTATATATAAATAAAAATTAATGGCTAAATGTGTTGCTAAGCGCAAAACTCAGGAATGGCTGGACCAATACGGATTTTTTTTTTCGAATATTCGTTATAGTCTGATGAAGGTTTCTATTGAGAGAAAAATGGTAGGTAGGTAGGTAAGGTAGGTATGTAGGTAGGAACTTAGAGTAAGGTAGATAGGTAGTATAATTATTACTAGTGTATGTCATATTATTTGTTATATTTTTTATAAACAAATAGATTATAACTAAAATTCACTGAAATTTAACTTTCTTTCAGCAAGTATTTTTATTCTTTTGGTTGGTTGAACTTCTTCATCCTCATTTATTTCTCCTTGTTCACATATATTTATTTTTAGAAATTTTGATAGCCATATAAAATCTTGTTTTCTTTTCGTCCTTCTTCGTTCTCGTTTTCTTCATTTTTCTCATCAATCTATTTTTCTTTCCTTAGTTCTATTTCCTTCTCTGTGTCGTTTTCTTCTTTCTCTTGCACATTATCTTAACTCTGTCTCTCTATCTCAACTGGCGGCTTCGTCCGTACGAAGAGAAACCGGTGCATATCGGCTCAAGCCAGGCCTCGCTCAGACGAAGCGCACACACGCGCCTTGCTTGTAGTAGTGTACCTATCATAGCGCAGTTGTATGAAGCTTACCCTCTGTCCGTTTACTCTGTGCTATCTACTTTTATGCGAGGTAAGTAAAGCGATAGTTTATAATGAAATATGTAGATAAAACTTTAAACTTACCTTGATAATAAATGTATACCCTTTTGTTTGTAATATTTTTTAGACCTCTCTTCATTCGTTTCTGCTTATTCCCATGTTTTACAAACTAAATTTAAAAACTACTAAAACTCTAAAACAGTATGAGTTTATAACACTAACACTACTTATAGATATATAGAATACTCTTTAACTTATAAACAAGAATCAGAAATAAAACTTTTTGACGAATCGAAAGTCGGTTCTATTTTTTGATAATAAGTTTTATTTCACGCTTTTTAGTGGGTCAGTTTGTAATTTATCTAGTTACAAAAGCCAAAATGTCAACTACTTATCACTTTTTACAAAATATTGCTTTTCCCGGTGCAGAGCCGTTAATTTTTGAGGAGTTCTCCTGGTACATCACTATCAGCTCTACTTCACCATATGCATTGTGACGAGCATAAAGTGCTTATCATCTATATTCAAGTAATCTAATCGCAATCCACGAAATACTTATTATTGAGTAGTTTCGATGGCCATCTGGGGTCTTCGTCATCAGTTCTACTTCCTCAAATGGTGCTTTTCAAGAGAAACTAAACAAGGTACTATAAGAAATATCCAAAACGCTATAGGTATGCCTATAATATTTGAAGAGTTCCCTCGATTTCTCCATGATTCCATCATCAGATCCAAACGTGACGACAATGGAACTAACTAGAATGTATACTCTTTCAAACAATAAAAGAATTTTCCAAATCGGTCCAGCCATCTTCGAGTAATGAAGTAACATCATAAAAAAAGTTCAAGACGAATTGAGAACCTCCTCCTTTTTCTAAAGTCGGTTAAAAAGTTATTCCACTATTTACAAAATTAATTTTTGCAGTAATATTTTACGATATTATTTCGTAGTGCTTGAGCTGTCGCAACGCGACGTAGGTCCACCTAGCAACACGATGCGCCCCGCACTGCATTTGTGGACGAGTGCGGGGGTGATGTAAACGCAGTCTTTAATTGGACGCATTTTTAATTTATTGTAATAAAAATAATACATATTTGTAAAAAGTAACAAAACCAAATCATTTTCATTTGTATTGCAAAGCAGTAGTATATTTTTTATACTCTTTTGATAAGAAATTAAGGAGTAAAGTGGTTTTATCTCAATGATTTGGAGGTGATTTGGCATTTTTTTTTCTTATTATGTGATACCGATAGAAAAATTGTGGCTAAACCAAATTACGGTTCATATCATGTAGATTACTAATAATTTTTTTCAGATGTAATTTCTCTGTAATTGCCGACGAAAAGTTGCTTCATCTGAATGCTTTTTTCAAGCTTTTTCGAGAGAGCAGCCTTAACTAAATTGTGAAAATTATCGTAAAATGGGGTTAAAATAATATATACAGTAATTTTACTTTTCATTTAGTGTCCTTGAAATAAAAGGTATTTCTTAAGAAACTGGTGTTTCGAAAGTCTGAAATGAAAGAACTGGTGTTCCGATCATATCGTGCTTGATATGGATGGCATTCAATTAACTCTACCCATTGCATCTATTCATTCTTTGACGCTACCGTCTTTGGGAAACCTATAATTCTTTTAAATGATGATTAGGAACCTACTGATGTCCG
Source organism: Tholera decimalis (assembly GCA_943138885.2). Lineage (NCBI taxonomy): Eukaryota > Metazoa > Arthropoda > Insecta > Lepidoptera > Noctuidae > Tholera > Tholera decimalis. The sequence continues at coordinate 10,291,544 of OW964571.2, forward strand.
TTTAGGGATTTCATGACATTGCTTGGCAGACAATAATTTTAATATTAATCATTAATGCAATGCAGCATAGCTAAATTTCTATGGTAATATTTGTCTTTATATGTACTTTGTCTTTGTATATACAAATATTTCAATAGGTGACAAAGATGCCATACAAAGGGAAAATCCTCAAATTATACTCATCTTTATGAATAAAATTAATTTGAAATTATTTTACTATAAATGTTTATGTTTATTTTGTATTATTTTTAGCATGGTGGGTATCCCACCCATACGCACTAAACGTATATACGAAACGGAATACTTTCATTGTGCGTGCGGCTATGGAGTGGAATTCCCTGCCAGAGTCTGTGTTTCCCGATAGCTATAAACTAGGGGTCTTTAAGTCAAGAGTGAATAGGTTACTTTTGGGTAAGCATGCTCCATCCTCGACCACATCATCACTTACCACCAGGTGAGATGGTGGTCAAACGCGAACCTATTATCAATAAAAAAAAACTCATTATGCTAGTTTCAACGTAATATGTATTAATGTCATAGAGGCGGGAAAAACGATGGTGGTGCACGAGCTTTTATGAAGGATCTTACACACTGAAATTACCAGTTCGTCAATGTTATGCAATGTCACAAGCATTATAAAAATTACAATAATTAAAAATAATAAGTTAAAGTTAATAAATAAGTTTGCTTACATTTTTAGTTTAAAGTGCTTAAATTATATGCAACCTAATACACCTCTTAAAATATTTTATGTGTATGAATGTTAGGAAAACTTAGTTATTTTTTATCGATATCTATCGATAAAACCAATATCCGACCCAACTACGTCACTAATTGAGTAGCGAAGAACTTTCTAGAATGAAATGTGTGAATGTAGTGAATACAATCAATCCAAAATAAACTTTATTTCAATGATAAAAGGTTGATTTTGATAAGACTTTCTATTAAATGATTAGTAAATTGAAATTATCTAAGATTTTATTAGAAAACAAATAAAATCGTACTTAGCGATGGTACGAACCACCTCCATTTTTAAGATTTTTTCTTTTACTATCATTTTTGCACTCCAAAATGGAACCATACTGTAAAGCTGCGGAAAATTAAGTTCGCTGCGAGACTAGCAACTCAACGCGATGTTAGAACATGACTGAGGCCAATTGCGCGGTACAGCGCGTACTTGTGACACGCCTGCCACGCCTACTTTGCACTTCCACTGTATTTTCTCTTCCGTGTGGCCGCCCGACTCACTTCACATGACAGGAGCCCTAACTCTTGGGCATGTGGACGACGACGAGAGACGAATTTTATCTACATAGGGATAGGTGCTATCATATGCAACACTGAATCTTGCGAGGAGGAAATCCGAAGGTACATCGGAATGGTCAAAACTGCAATGTCTCAGCTGTAGAAAATATCAAGGACCCAGGAGTGAACATAATATCTCGGAGACATGGATGAAATTAGTCAACTTCTAAGTCTTTCCCGTCTTCAGTCATGGCTCAGCTCAACGTGGACGATGATAAAAGGCCGATCATGATCGTCGCATTTAAAATTTGAAGTTACTGCAAATCCCGGGGTCCGCTTTCCGCACAAACGAGCGCATCCTTCGTAAACTGAATATAAAAACCAGGCTCTTTTCTACCTGTCTGCCGGGGCGTAGCTACCGCCGTATCAGCCAAATCAACGATAAGGGGACACAGGCCCCTAAGGCGTGTAAGCAAAAATTTGTGAAATGTTATCCACAATGTTACTTAATCTCGTGCTTCCCGGCAGCAATAAGTAGTATAAAACGCTGGGCAATGTATTGTTGAGTAATTAATGATTCATCTGAAAAAATATAAAATTACCCTTAAATAGGTAAATGTCCTAAGTACTCGATGGTTCAAAGAACGACGCTAAAAAATAAAAAAATAAATAAAAAATATTTATTAATCATGAAAACTTTGTTTTTGTGCCAACCATTGATTTAAATAGTAAAGATACGGTCGTCAGAACATTTGACAGACGCGGTCGCCCTACAAAACACATTAACGTCATCTATTATACCTAACTAAGATGTCAATCGGCGTGGTCTGCTGAGCAGCGCTCTTACAAGGTTACGTCTAGGAGCAGACTCTGCTCCTAGACGTAACCTTGTAAGAGCGCGGCGGGGTGTGGTATTTTTCGAGGTACAAAGAAATAAAAAAAACCTTTATTTTTCGAAATTCATATTTGTTGGTACATAAAACTACATTTTAATTTGCTTTAAACAAACAATAAAAATTAATTTTGTACATAATTTAATCTTATAGTAGTTAATATTATTAAATCTTTTCATTTCATCGGCTATAACGCGCGCCGCGCCGCTGCAAAGTTATGTCGCACTTTTATGCGGCTTCGCGTCGTCTTGGCCAAAGGTTGAGACAAATAAGAAAGAAAATTGTTTCAAATAATGTTAGAAGTTGATTTAATGACATATTTTTAACTTACCGGTGATATAAAATGTTATATTTTTTTTTTATTGTGCAACGACAAAATAGTCGTATTTCACGCAACCTTTCACGACACAACTCGGCATTTTTGCTTGTAAATCACTCAATCACTCCCGAAGATAGCCGATCGCGTTCTATTAGTTTACTTCGATAAAGGGAAGACCACTTTGGGACCAACCAAGTTACCACCAACCAACCAAGAACCAACCTAGACACATCGGTCACGAGTTTCGCGTCAGCAGTTTTGTCGCCGGCGCCGATTGCTGAGTCTGCAGTGCGCGCCGCAAGCATGCCTCGTAGACCCGTTCCTGTCCCCGCAGCTCCTCCCCGAAGCGCTGCCCGACCGACTACAAAATCTGACCCGTTGGTCACTATGAGCAACACATCTGCTCCTCCCGCAAAGCGAAACGGGATCGGGCTGATGATGGCTTCGTGACGGTGCTGAGGAGGAAGCGCCGTCAGATTAGCTGTAAGAACTGTTGCGGCAAGGCTCCTACGGAGCCCAACGAGAAACTGCGTGCCGCGAAGCCGAATACTCCGGTGTACATTTCCCGTCTTCACTACACCACTGACGCGGAAGACTTCGTTACGTACGTACGCCAAAGGCTGAAATACGCGCCGAGAGTGCAGCTGCTGGAATCGCATCGCAATGTCAACTTCAAGGCATTTGTGGTGCGCATACCAACATGTTTCCTGCCTCAGGTGATGGAAGAAAGCTTTTGGCCGCAGGATGTGGTATTTCGCCGGTTTCGCGGATAAGTGCCACCGGAACGCACAAAGACCTAGTGCAATTTAGTGATACTAACATAGTATTAAGTTTTATTTACTAACACTATTGTTATTATATTATATATACTTTAGGTTAAGGTATATATCTATGGGTCTTCGTAACCTGAAAATAAATAAATGATGATGATGATTATAACATACGGTCCGCCCAGTCCTTACGCAGTAATACCTATACACCGTGTTATTTTAGTCATCTTACAACGGCAGCCCAATTCATGTATCCAATTACTAGTAAACATTCATTAAAAAAAAACATATTTATGACAATTGAATATTTTAAAATTGAAATTGAATATTGTGGGCGGGGACCGAGCCTCGTTTTTTTTTTTTTAAATGTTTGGTTACTCTAGTCATTGGATACATGAATTGGGCTGCCATTGTAAGACGACTAAAATAACACGGTGTATATGTCAATGGTACTAACTAAATTAAATTCCACTAAAAAAGATGAACGTGAAGAATGAAAGTATAATTTAATTTTAGAGAGTTATGATATCTTAGTGCTTGTAAAATTTGTCTCTTCACTATTTGAAATCATTAATCCTGTTTCTAAAGTTCTACAGCGTGAAAATAATGACTTACAGAAAGCTAGTATTTGAATAGACTGAGCGAATTATGAAATTAAAATTCGAATCAAATTGATAAAACACGCTTCCGGAAACTGTTGGCTAAATACAGTAAAGACATCTCAGTTAATATTTATGAACAATTCATTGCTCTGAAAACATGCTTAAAATTTAAAATCCAAAAGTCCATGTCATTAAGGAACTCATGGAATTATTGCTCATAAAATTCAATAGCCTTGCTTCCAGTTTTCCGGAGGGAATAACACCATGCTTCTAGACCCTTCTTCTATTCTTGTCCCTTCCTTCAAGGACTTTGATGGAGCAGGAACGGCTATCAGATTTGTCACTATTGTCTATAGAGGTAGAAATTTTAGAAAAATTAAAATCATCTTCAGCTATAGATGATTTAATAGTAAACAGATTATTTGTTGAAAAAAGGCAAGAAAAGTGTATATTATTATTTAATTTGTATTATTTGGCTAGGTCAAGTTCTAGGAGGAAGCGATAACTAATTTTATTTTATTTAATTATTTTATTAAAACTTTATGCAACACAACATAATAAAGGTGGACTTAATGCCTTAGGCCTAGTAATGGGTAATTTTCGGCAATTTTTCAAAACTTGGAAATTTTTCCTTTTATTTTTCAGAAAAATAAAAGTACGGAAAAATAATGGAAAAACATTGTTTAATGTATAATTTTACTTTGAATAAGGGTCAAAGCGCTTGAGTCATAGGGCCCAAGTGCGCGTCTTGCCGGCTGATCGATTCCTTGCGTGACTAGAGGGCTGGCTCGTTCTTTGCCCAAAGAATAAGCATTGCCATACAACGTGAAAATGCTGCTAGTCTTAGCAGTGCTTCGACGTTACAGTAAATAGTCAGTTATATCAATGTATTTTGTAGTGGTAACTCAAAATAAATTACCAAGGGAAGTAATCAAATTATGAATTAAAGTGTTTATTGTTTTTTTTTTTTATTTAAATGATAATATACAACGAACATACAGTACATCCATCACATATTATGAAAAATAAAAAATGAATAGGAATAATCACATCTATTAAGTTGAAGATGAATCCGAATCGTCATTTGTAAAAAAAGGGAATCATGATTAACATTTTCAAGATTCAAGATTCATTTATTTGCTTAAACATGTGTGTGTACATACATAAAAAGTGCATACAGGATGACAATATAGAAAAAGTGCAGACATGTTTGTCACAACGTGACGTGCAAAATGGTACAAAATTACAATAATAAAAAACTAAAAAAAAGTCACAATAAAAAAAATGTCACAACGATTAATATAATTATGTCAAGTTACAATATACCTAGTCAAAGTCAAACAAAATAATTCAATCTTCAAATAGTCTAATTATGCAAGTCAAATTCTTTTTCATTAAGGAATTCAGTCAAGCAAGAAGCTTTGGCTGTCAAAAATGCACGAAGTTTATTTTTAAAAGTTGATTTAGGTAGTTCTTTCCAACTTCTCGGCGATTTGTTATATATGACCGGTGCCATGCAGTAAATGCTATTACGCATTAGGGCCGTCCTAGCGGGTTGCTGACAAAGTTGACTATTGTCACGTCTGTTGCGTGGAAATGCGTCAGCTAGAGATTTATAGTAATGCGAGTTCGACTTAACAAACACAGCTACTTCTAATATGTACAAGCACGGTAAAGTTAATATTTTGTAATTTTTAAAAAAGGGCATGCAGCTATCCGTTTTCTCAAGTCTAAATATGGCTCGTAAACATGTTTTTTGGGACTTGAATGCTGTTTCTTTTTCCGTCGAGTTACCAAAATATTAGCCCATATCGTAGATAGGTTTCTACTAAACCGTAGTATGCTGTTAGTAGACCATCCGTATATAATGTGGATGAAAGTGTGTGTAGTGCGTATGCGGATGTGCTAAGTTTTTACCATAAAATTTCGATATGCGCTTTCCAGTTTAGGTTTTTATCAATCTGAAGGCCAAGAAATTTTGTCAAGTTTACATCTTCTATGTTTTCATTACAATATTCTATTTTAAGATTCATGTTAGGTAATCTTTGGGTAAAATGTATAGCTTTCGTTTTCTTTAGGTTTATTTTTAAATTGTTATCCTGCAACCTTTGTATAACTGACTAGGGAATTATTAATGTCAATCTCATATGTCTCTAAAGTTTTACAAGGTATTATCACGGTACTGTCATCTGCGAATAGTGTCATGGGTTTTTCTATGCATTTAGGCAAGTCATTAAAGTATAGTAAAAATAGATATGGGCCCAATACGCTTCCTTGCGGTACTCCATATTCTACTTCACGTCGTGAGTATCGATATATCTCTTCTTTCTTCTTTAAGATATTGATATGTCTAATTTCAGTAATTTGTTTTCTATGTCTTAAATACGATTCAATTAGATTGAGTACATTTCCTCTTAAGCCATCAGCTTCCAACTTTTTAGTAGTGTAGGATAATGTACGTAGTCAAATGCCTGGGTCATGTCACAGAATATGCCGCAGACTGGGTTTCGTTTGTCAATATTGTTCATAACATTATATAAAAAGTCATATATAGCCATATAAGTTGTCTTATTTTGTGAAAACCTTTTTGTTCGTCACATAAAATATTACTTTTTGTTATAAATTCTGACAGTTCCTTGTATATATATTTCTCAAATATTTTGGACATGACTGGAATGAGCGCAATAGGTCGGTAGTTTTCCATCCGATCTCTATTTTCTTTCTTAAAGAGAGGCTTTATTATAGAAGTTTTCAATGCTGATGGATAGACACCCGCATGATATGACTCAAATGAGTACATATGTCTTCTGATACAAATTTTATTACTTTAGTAGAGATTTCATCATAACCTACGCTGTCTGTATTGTTTAATGACATTATAATTGTATGTATGTCTAGTGGAGCGCTGGGTGCCATGAACATGGATTTCGTGTTCCTCTCAAATTTTAGATGTTTGGGTTTACTAGAAGCATGCATTTGAGGTTGGACTTTATCAATGAAGTAGTTATTAAATGCCTCAGAAATTTTTTAGGGACATGTTAATAAGTGATTTTCTACTTTAATTTTATGTATGTTATGTTTAGGTATATTATGTTTAGCACGATTAATAACTTGCCAGGTACTTTTAGATTTATTTTTTGATGTTTTAATAAAATAATTGTTTTGGGCCTTTTGTGTTAAGTGTATAACCTTTCTAAACAGTTTGGAATAATTTTTGAAAGAAGTTTTATTATGAGTATTCGGGTTTGATCTAAGTTGCCATAAAAGTTTCCTTTTCTTTCTACTACACAATTTTGTTCCTTTGGACAGCCATCTTTGTTTTTTTATTATATCAATTTTAAATCGTTTTTTTGGAAAACATAGATTGTATATCAATTGAAATATGTCAATGAATTTGTCATAAGCTATATCAGGATCATTAGTCTCATAGATTTCCGAAAACGATAGGCTGCTTATATAATTTTTAAATTTAACTAAATTGTCAGTATTGTAGTCTCTTCTTGTCGTATACCAGTAGCTTATAGTGTATAATGTTTGTACGGGGCAGTGAAGCAGCTGTGCTGTGTGGTCGGATAAGGCAAACTCCATGACATCGGTCTTACATATTTTACCAAAATTATGGGCAAAATTATCTATACATGTTAGACTAGTCATGCGTGTGCATTTCCTCCTGCATCTGTATCTACAAACAATAAATCTCCTCATTAATATGAGCAGATCGTTCTTCATAATTTTTGGTACTTAACTGATACAATAATAATAAAACCGAATTCACAATACTACAGACAGTAATTTATTGTGCTGCGTAGATAGCAGCTAAATGCAATGGACCCAAAATATTGGACTCGAAACAAAATAAACATCGTACACTACCAAAGGTACCAAAATGGCAAATTCGATTAGAAAAGAAAATAAAACATCTAAGAGCAAACATAGGTAGCCTGACACAATTTATTAATGGAAACAGGAGTCAAAAATTAATAGCTGCAGTAGAACAAATAAAAATAAAATATCAACTACACGCTCAACATGAAAATACTAACACACAATTAGAACACTTTTTAGACACATTAAAACAAAAATTAAACGCTGTAGACTTCTAGTAGACTTAAACGATATATTACATGTACTAACCGTAAAGTACAAAACACTAAATTTACTAACAACGTAAAAACGTTTTACAGAAATCTTACATCTAATAACAGGTACACTAATAGTCAAGCACTAGCGATACCACCCCCCGAAACATTGCGGGAATTCTGGGCAAACATATGGGAAAATCCAGTATGACATAATAACACAGTGCAAATTGGATTAATCAGACACTACCTGAAATTCCCGAAATGGAGTTCGAAGTTTTACCGATATACACATTTAAAGAAGTTATAAAACGCACGCACAACTGGACATCCCCAGGCACCGACCACATTCACAATTACTGGTATAAGAAATTCACTAGCATACACCCATTCATATATAATCACCTAAACACATTTATTCAATTACCGCATTTGCTCCCAATATACATAACACAGGTTGTCACATACATGATACCTAAGGATATGAACGACACTATAGACCCAGCCAAATATCGACCTATCACTTGCTTGCAAACAATCTATAAAATCTTAACTGCATGTATAAGTGAAGTAGTACACGAACACGTAAATAAATATAACATACTCGCAGAGCAACAGAAGGGATGTCGTAAAAATAGCCAAGGATGTAAGGAACAACTCACCATCGATGCCATCGCAATGAACAGTGCGATTAAAAGTAAACAGGATATGCATACCATGTTCATTGATTACCAAAAGGCGTTTGATTCAGTCCCACATAGCTGGTTGTTACATGTCCTTAAAATCTATAATATCCACCCCTTACTAAGGTTGTTCCTGGAAACTACCATGGGCACTTGGCAAACTGTTCTTAAAATAAACCAAAATTCCGTGACTCTAACTACTGATCCAATCCAAATTAAGCGTGGAATTTTCCAAGGGGACGCACTAAGTCCTGTATGGTTTTGCATGGCACGCAATCCACTCTCGAACTTACTAGATAAAACTAACACGGGATTTAAATTAATAGACGATAACATACAATTTACCTTAACACACCTTATGTATATGAATGACATAAAATTGTACGCAGCTGAAATGAAATCACTTTTCAATTTAGCAGACACAACACAGGAATTTTCTAACGACATTAAAATGCGATTCAGGGCAAAATTTTGTCAATCATTAAAGGAAATATCCAAAATAATAGTTACACACTCCGAACAGGCGAAACTATTGAGCCAATAAATGAACACACTACATACAAATACTTATGTTTCAAACAATCCAGATAAATACAGCAAAAGATGACAAAACAAGAACTGACCATTAAATTTACTCATCGTCTGAATCTGATCTTAAAAACGAATCTTAACTCGAGAAATACCATTAAAGCTATCAACACATTCGCAATACCCATCCTTAATTCCTTACATATTCTTTTGGAATTATACAGTGGTAAAAAAAAACTGCAACGAACTACCTATCAATAATCTACTCACCAAACACCGAAAACACCATCCGAAGTCATGCATACAGCGTCTTACGTACGCTACTACGTGAAGAAGGGGGAAGAGGGCTGGTAGATATTCACAATATACACAACAAACAAATACTTTCACTCAGATTTTACTTCCACACCAAATCAGAACAATCACTCCTACACAAAACTGTAACAGAAACCGATAAAACACTAACATCACTTAATTTAATAAATAAAAGCTCTCAAAATAATGAAAGTCTTATAAGCACACAACAAAAAACTGCAGCATGGGCTGGAAAAGTTTTACACGGAAGACACCAAGTTACTCTGAGCCAGCCACACGTCGACAAAGTAAAGTCGAACGAATGGGTCAAACGAGGCGAGCTGTTTCCGGAAACTGAAGGTTTCATGCTTGCGATTCAGGACCAAGTAATAGTAACTTGTAACTACAGAAAGTTTATAATGAAAGACTCCAATCAGCCGACTGACACATGTAGACATTGCAACAATGCCTCTGAAACTATACAGCACATTACCGGGGCCTGTAAGTCTCTAGCACAGACAGATTACAAACACCGTCATGATCAAGTTGCCACAATCGCACACCAACACCTAGCGCATAAATACAATTTTACAGTTAAAATGATTCCATACTATAAATACAAACCAGAAATCATTTTAGAAATACAAAATCATAAAATCTATTGGGATAGAAATAGAACAATAATCACAGACAAAACTATACACTACAATAGGCCTGATATAACACAACATTTCCACAACTTTTTTTTTTTTTTTCACACAACGCCATCTAGTCCCAAACTAAGCAGAGCTTGTGGTATGGGTACTAGACAACTGATAAACATACATATATATTTCTAAATAGATACATATTATAGATAAATTACACCCAGACCAAGAACAAATGACCGTGCTCATCACACAAACATTTGTCCTAGGTGGGAATCGAACCCACGACCTTGCGCATAGCAGTCAGGGGGCCACTGACCACTATACCAACGGGCCTGTCAGTACACGACAAAACAAATAAAACAGTTTACTTAATCGACAAAGTTATACCCAACTCACATAACATCCAGTTTACAATTTCCGAAAAACTTATTAAATACCAAGAACTGGCTATAGAAATCAAAACTCAGTGGAAACTGTTAATATCGTCCCTATAGTACTCTCATCCACTGGTATAGCGCCAAAATCTCTCACACAAAGTCTGAATACTCTTCAAATGCCTTCTCATACACTGTACACGCTCCAGAAAGTCACCATACTCAATACTTGTCGCATCACTAGAAAATTTCTGACTTCCTCTACACTGACATCCACATTCTCAATTTAATCATTTCCCTTTACACACTTGGCCCCGGTCCGTATGTTTAGATGTATGTACTCTCTAAAAAGAGAAGCAAATATGAATAAAAATATAATAATAATAACAATCCACAACTTTCACACAACGCCATCTAGTCCCAAACTAAGCAGAGTTTGTGCTAAGACTACTAGACAACTGATAAACATACATATATATTTCTAAATACATACATATTATAGATAAATTACACCCAGACAAAGAATAAATGATCGTGCTCATCACACAAACATTTGTCCTGGGTGGGAATCGAACCCACAACCTTGCGCATAGCAGTCAGGGCCACTGACCAACAAAGCACGAAAAACTTTTTTCCATAGTGGATGCTGTACCAAAAACTTATCAGGGCTCCGGATACTGCGGTTGCTAAAGCAATCAGTTTATCAATATCCTTCAAGGCTTATAGGCGACGAGGCGCTAGTGGACAAGCTTCATAGCCTGGCTCATCGACGAACAGTTGCTTGTCGCTCGGTTTTCTACAGATTGTATTTCGGGGAGTGTGTGCAGGAACTCCATGACCTGATCCCTCCATCTCCCTTTCACTAGGTACCGGTCTATCAGGCGTACTTGATTGATATACCGTCTTGTCGTACCAAGCGCTTTTCCTCAAATTTATTGTGCGCACAAGCTCTCTCTCTGCCGGCTTCTGTGTTTCCTGCCACTTATGACATTTTACCCTTTAAAGCACTCTTGCTTTAAAGGCTTTACTAATAATTAGCTAAGTAATTTGCTTTACTCTTAAAGAGGCATCTTCTGGGCTCACTGGTCCCATCGTAGACCCATCCCATCTATTGCTTACCATCAGGCAAGATCTAGGTCAAGAGTGGGCTCCCCGTAATAAAAAAAAATTTCTCATTTATCGAACTATCTTGTTTTTATTGATAATAAGCTCGCGTTGGTTAAGCGTCTCACCATCATCATGGTAAGTGATGATGTGGTCGAAGATGTAGCACGCTTACCTAGAAGTAACCTATTCACTCTTGACTTAAAGACCCCCAGATTACAGCCATCAGGAACCACAGACACCTGCGGGGAATTCCACTCCTTAGCTGTACGCACAATGAAAGTACTCCCAAAACGTTTTGTGCGTATGGGTGGGATGACAACCATGTAACAATGGTGCATTACCGTTTGTCTTGTAGTTCGATGATCGAACGGACTTGGTGCAATTAGATTTATATCTCACACTCCACGGAATGTAACCGATAGGCTTGCAACATGTCGCTGATGCTCAAGGATCTGGAGCATTTGAATGAATCCATGCATCGTTGGTAGTTAGTTTCTTGGCCCGTTTCTCGTAAGACTCAAGCGCGTCCAGTTGATATTTGGCAGATACGTACCAAAGATGAGGTTACATACTCCATACACGATTTAGCTTGAGCTTGAGAAGCTGTTCCGTTGTGCAGTACTGTCTTACCTTTGCTAGGATTCTCAACTTTTTGCTGCTAGTTGAGCCTTAGCCTCGATGAACAAACCAAAATTGAGGGTCAATGTTACCCCAAGAAGCTCAATACGATCAGTACCATGGAAAGCAACCGGCTCCTTTTTGCGCAAAAGAGACACGCCTGGGTCTTAGCTGCATTAAACTTCACCAAGTTGGCATCATCCCATTCGGAGACAGCCTTCAAGGACAATTTCAAGCGTCCAATCATGGCCTCACGGCGAGACCGGATCTGTCCCACTACCACGCGCGCTGGACACGTATCTCTCAGAAACTGTGCTGTCGCTCCTACCAATATGACTGATAGGATGAAGTAGAAGGCGAACTATTCATGTAATCTGCTCTTTCCGGCAAAGTTCGCGATGTTTTCGAACTTATTATAATTTTCACATGTTGTGAACATTTATTGCAAACTGTGCGACCGCATTACCTACTAGATTTCCCGACTATATTGGCATAAGGTGAGATGGTACTTCACACCGGAACAGCTGGTCAATCTGTATCAAGCCCAGGTTCGCTCGTGTATGGAGTACTGCTCTCATCTTTGGGACGGATCTGCCAAGTACTAACTGGACGCACTTGAGTCAATCGAGAAACGGGTCAAAAGACTCTTTGGCAACGATGCACTGGTCGAGTCAAAGCTTCAGAGCCTTGACCATTGACGATGAGTTGCTAGTCTATCGGTTTTCTATCGGTTACATTTCGGAGAGTGTGCGATGGAATTACACAATCTAATTCCGCCGAGCCCGTTCCATCATCGGACTACAAGACAGACGGCGATGCACCATCGTTACATGGCGGGCATCCCACACATACGCACAAAACCTTTTGGAATACTTTCATTGTGCGTACGGCTAAGGAGTGGAATTCCCTGCTGGAGTCAGTGTTTCCCGATAGCTAGAATATATAACCTAGGGTCTTCAAGTCAGGCGACTGCCCTCCAGCGCGTCTATGAATGGCGCGTGGAGGCGCAGCGCCGGGGCGTATCCCCGCTGCCTCGAGAAGTCGAGGCGCGGCGGGAAGAGCTCCGGCGTGATCTCAGGGCAGTATGGAGGGAGCGACTGTCGCAACCGAAGGCCGGGCACGCCGCAATTGCGGCGGTAAGACCCCTCTTTGAGGAGTGGCTAGATCGGCGTCACGGCGTTCTGACCTACCGCATGACGCAGGTCCTCACCGGACACGGAAGTTTCGGGAGGTACCTGTGTCTGATGGGAAAGGAGGAAACGCCTGGGTGTCACCACTGCGAGGGTCGCCCTGAGGACACAGTCGAGCACACGGTGCAGGACTGCCCCACTTGGGCAGAGCACCGACGTGTTCTCACGGCGGCAATAGGCGGAGACCTCTCGCGCCCGGCATTGGTCGAGGCCATGCTGCGGGGCGAGAGGGAGTGGGAAGCGGTCGCCTCCTTCTGCGAAGCAGTCATGCTTCCGAAGGAGGAGGCGGGCCGCGTGAGGAATAGGATGGCGTCCTCCCTCCAGCCCAGCCGCAGTGGTAGACGCCCACGGCGTCGGACGTCGGCCGACGATCTCCAGCCACCGTAGGCATGCGGACAGCGAGTAAAGGGCAACTCGCTGTCCGACCATGGACCATGCCCGGGTCGACGGCGCGTCGTGTTCCACGCGCGCCTTAAAGAGCGTCAGCAATATGACGAGGCCCCCCCGTAGAGGGCCGAACCCTGCCGGGGTCGTGGGACTCATCCCGTTACCGTGACCCCGGTACGTTAATGGTTATTGAAGAAACACCGTGGATTTTAGTCAGTAAAAGTCTGACAGTCCCTCCCACCCTGCCCGGGGTGGGAGGACTTATTTGATAATTTTATCAGGCTAAAAAAAAAAAAAAGTGTCTTCAAGTCAAGAGTGCGTGCTCCATCTTCGACCACATCAGACATACCATCAGGTGAGATGGTTGTCAAACGCAAACCTATTATCAATAAAAAAAAATAACGAAATGTTTTGTTACAATATAATATATAAGAAACACTATTAGAAAAAAAAAATATTTTGTTTTTCGCACAGATTCCACACGAGTTTGTCCTTATTACAACCTATTTTAAACCTATACCTTTAAGAAGTAGTATTAAATTGGTAACTATTTATTGGTATTAACTGGTATTAAATTAAAAAGCAGGTGCCTTTTAATTTAATAACTCAAACGGGGAATTCCCTGTATGCGAATTACATTGGTGTTGCAAAAATAGATAAAAAATTGTTTTTCGTTTCTTTCTGCTATTTTAACAGGTTATTACCAGCAGTAGTAATATTGATATTGTTTGAGTGTTATACACATAATTAGCTTATTTATGTATTAAAATGAGCTTTTTTGAAATAGAAAACTATTGGAAAATTTGAAAAATATTGGAAATATATTTTTTTTCTTTTCTTTTCCGCGCGAAATTCGTCCACTACCCATCAATACTTAGGCCTATGGCTTAAGCCGGCTCTTCACGTTGGCCAACACAGTGGCGAATGTAGTGGCCAATGCCTATTGGCCAACGTGTAGAGGGGGTGTTTGTGCATCTTGGGTTATATTGGAATGATGGCCGACAAGTTGGCGCGAGATCCGTGTGGTGTCGGTTTTTTGCAAAAGATCAAAGGGTCGTGGCCGAATATTGGCCACCTCGTCCACACGTTGGCCGCGCTTTTAGTTTGCTACGAGCTCCCAGAACGTTCGCACGCACCTGATTAAAATTTTTAACCGACTTCAAAAAAAGAAGGAGGTTCTCGAAGTTCGTCTTGAACTTTTTTTCATGTATGTTACCTCATAATTAGAAGTCGGCTGGACCGATTTAGAAAATTCTCTTTTCATTTGAAATGGTATACTTTCTAGTTGGTCCCATTGTTATGAAATCAGGATCTGATGATGGGATCCTGGAGTAATCGAGGGAACTCTTCAAATATTATAGGCACACCTACCTATAACGTTTTGGGTATTTCTTATAGTATCTTGTGTAGTTGCTCTTGAAAAGTACCATTTGGGGAACTGGAACTGATGATGAAGACCACAGATGACCACCGAAACTACTCAATAATAAGTATTTCATCGATTGCAATTCGCTTACTTGAATATGGATGTTAAGCACTTTATGCTCGTCACAATGCATATGGTGATGTAGAGCTGATGGTGAAGTACCAGGAGAACTCCTCAAAAATTAACGGCTCTGCATCGGGAAAAGCAATATTTTATAAAAGGTGATAAGTAGTTGACATGTTGGCTTTTGTAACTAGATAAATTACAAACCGACTCACTAAAAAGCGTGAAAAAAAATCTTTTTAACACAAAATAAAACCGGCTTCCATATCAAAACACTACAAAGGGAAAAATAATTTAAATTTCAGAAGGCGGTGTCAAAAAAATAAAATTACAGAACCAGTAACACCGACTACCGAAATTAAAGTTATTTTTGCCTTTGTAGTGTTTTGATAATTATGGAAGTTGGTTTTATTTTTTGTTAAAAAGTTTTACTTACCACTACATTCGCCACTGTGTTGGCCAACGTGAAGAGCCAGCTTTTGGCATTCTCTATCAGTCAACCAAAGTCAACCATGGGTGGTGAAGAGATAACATTCTTTATTAATTATTTTTTTAATTGATATATTTTAATCTATTTACTTATGTCACAATTGACAATTTTAATGAATATTGTAATATTTTATTTATTTTAATCATAAACTTTTGTTAATATTTGCACACTATGACAATATGGTAAACATGTTAGCACGATTTCATGTACTTGTAACCCCTTGCATGCATTTTTGTTGTTTATAAGATGTATGTACACTCATGTTTGAGCAAATAAAGTTATCTGAATCTGAACATGGCAGGTGTATAAAAAAAATAAACAAAAATATTATAATCAATAAATATCTATTTTAATTTAATGGAAGCATTTTTGTTTCTTTTGTGAAAAATATTTACCTTTCATTTGGGCCCTTAACTAATTTTGCCACTGCTTGTCTGCGAAATGTTTTGTATTTTTTTAGCCACATAACATTGAAGGAGACACAACCTCGAATAGTTGACTTCACTATGCCAACTATCAACTATTCGGTAACAGACCAAAGGAGCTAGAGTACAATTTGGTGTATAGTCCTCGGTACGTAAGTTGGCAAGGTTTTGGAGTAGTGGGGTAAGTTCGCGCATCGTGCACTAGTGGAAAAAAAAGTGATCACTTTTACTGCTTGCCATTATTCTATGGTTATTGCCAACAATTATTTTTTATCATGTCTGTTCAGAAGAATGTTACAGAAAGAAAAGGAATTTATTAGTTAAATCGATATTATAAATAAAATAGATGTAAAACATAAATACATTTAAAAGTAAAAAAAAGTATTTAAAAAAAAACATTATAATAATATGTTCTCGTCGTCACAATAATTAGTTAATAAAACTGCTACCCCTTTTATTCTTCTTTTTTCCCGGTGTCCTAGAGACAGTGACGAATGCAGAATGTCAATCTTCCTTAACTATAGTGTCTAACTGTTCGTTCTGACGTTTTAATAGTCTGCGTAAAATGATATTTTGTCCTGGCATTGTAATCAATGTAACAAAAACTAAATTTAAAACAACAATTCATAACAAAAACAAAGGGTACAATTTTCGTGTACGCAAGTGTATTCGGGAGCAAATGGAACGAGAACTATTGACGCACCAATCGCGCGCTCGAAGCGGCGCTACGTCATACCCCGCGTCCCGCTGACTACCACCGACACCTAATAATCGACTTTTGCGCATTGAACGACTCTTGCCAAGTTACGTGCCGAGCACTTTACTACAACGTTTGTATAGGGGTTCATGTATTTTTTTAAATAATTTTTATGCTACGGCCAGACTTGAAGGCGAAGATTCGTGTTCACGTTGTCACCATAAAAATTCGTGTTCGATCTATGACGAAGTTCTTGGCCACATCAAAAAAAACTTTACTACGTCGCGATAATCTAGAACGTTGCGATTATTAATTTCGCGGAAAACATGAACGAGGCGGTTGCGCTGTATCCTATGGCTGTATCACATAGCGGATAAAAAATATTTACTGCATCTTTATAATTAGAATAAATATGAAAAGGTCAAACATAGGAATAAAACTAAAAAGTCTACTAAAGCGGGCGAAGTGTAGCCAACCAACCGCACGAAGTTTGTCGCGACAAAACCCTTTGATGTACGACAATTTACCGACAGCGGCGCGAAGAACATTCGTATTCGCGAAGATGATTCGCGATAGGATGAATTCTTTGGCCAGACGTGTAGCGACAACGTAAATCTTCGCGTTATCGCGATAGTGTGGCCCCAGCATTATAGTTGAACATTAGTACGTTCATTCATAGACAATACTGTTTGGTCATAGACAATATTATTTTTTTTGGGTCCAACTAAAATTTCCGCTTCCATCCGGATCCGTTAAGTGTTGTTGCGCCGCCATTTTGGTTTCGGCTAGGCGCTTTCTCATTGTAAATTTTCGCGAGTAATGTTTTATTACACGTTATTTGCGTAATAACTGTGCATGAATAGGAGTGTAGTGATTAGTGAACAGCGTTAAACATTAAAACTGAACAATGGATCCCGCTAAGATGAAAGTTGTGGATCTAAGATCTGAGCTTGGCGCCCTCGGTTTGGACACCAAAGGGAACAAGCCGGCTTTAGTTGAAAGATTGAAAAAAGCCCTAGAAGCAAAGTTAGGAACAGGTAAAACATGCTCGTTTTTTGTTTAATATACCTACGTGAACAGTTTGGAATAATTATGATGTTCCTATCGTTATTAAAATCAATAATAATTGCTCAGGCACGTGTACATTTTTGACGAGTGAAACTGTTTGATAAGTTTACAACGCTTGGTTTCACAATTTTCCCATGACGTCATGCCTGCATAACTCGAGAAAAAGAAACAGTATTGATAACAATATTGGCAACTTGTTAGCTTTTGGGGGGAAAATTTTGGCTTAGGTACATGTATATTTTTTTACGTTGTTTGCTGATTTATAACCATGATGTCATATTATGGTGTTAAGTAATAAGTAAGGTTAAATGGAGTTAGGACTGCTATAATTAGAACATTTAATTCTGTAACAAACAAAATCCTTTGGTATCATCACGAAGACCTCACCAGAACATTGATTTTGAGTGAAGTGTCACTCAATATTCAAAGTTTTGTTCAATATCTTTTTCAGTAATGTATAGTAATAGGCCTGTTACTTACCATCAATTATTTATATAATAATCATATATTTCAAGATATGCAAATACAGGAATCAGGAATTGTTTCAGAATACACTATTTTCCATTTATCTGCATTTATCAGGCAATTGGCAAATGAATTAATTTTCTGAAAGTATTTGAATGTTTGTATTCCCGCTACATAACATGTATAATACTAAAATAAAGCAACAAAAAATTTGTCTACTGTAACAATGTCAGTTGATAACATACCCAAGTCTGATGGTATTGCCTTAGCCTTTCGCCAAATTATAGACAGCTCTTGAGTCCAAAGTAACAAATTAATAGTGGTAAATACTATTATTGATAGTAATGCTATTTATTTTTCTCACCAGTAAGCTATATAAAAGTCTGAAAGGCATGGGCATAGTGTTGATGTGAGCAATAAATTTGCAAGTTTACAGGGACAGTTTACTTTACAAAATAATAATAGAGGGTGTGCTAATAACATTAATAGAGCAAGAATCTATATATAACGGCAGTTAAAAGGAAATAGGGTATAAGCAACAAAAAAATAAATGTTCAGGAGAGCCGTTTAAAGTTTAGAATTTCAGAAAAACTAATGTATTTTTTTTATTAAAACATCATGAAAAACTAAAACTGTTTTGAATTTTCCAATTGGGAAATATGACAAAATAAAAGATAATAGAACACAAGAAACAGTTGGCTTTCAAAACAATACCAGCCCAAAATGTCGCTTATACCCTATTTCCTTTTAACCATCAATATATAAAAATGAATCACGAAATGTGTTGCTAAGCGCAAAACTCGAGAACCGCTGAACCGATTTGGCTGATTTCTTTTTTGTTGTGTTCGATGAAGTCTGAGGAAGGTTTTTATAGAGAAAAAAAAATGAGAAAATGTCTAAAAACTTCAATTTTCTTTTCCCACACAAACCACTGTGTCCCCAGCTGTCAAACATTTGATGTCAATCAAAGCAAAAGAAAGGAGTGTTTGGATTATCTTTGGTATGCCTTCAAGTTGATTAGAGGTTGCATGTCATTAATGAAAATAATATAACAAGATCCCTCAAATTTGTTTTATAGTAGGTATGTATTTATTGTTGTGTAAATAATTGTGTTATTTTACTTAATGATGATCAGTAATTGTGAAGGAAAATAAGTGATAAGAACATAAGCATTGGTTCAGTATTTTGGATGGAAAGAGGCTGCATGGACTTAAATTATTACCACATTAAATATTACTAAAGTCTTTCAATGTTATTTTGTTTCTATTAGACTGCAACAGTCCTATCACTTTAGGCAGAACAAGTCTGTTGAGGCAGCTATTAACATAAATATAAAAAAAGAAAAACAATATTACTTTGTTTTAGAGAAATAAGGCAGAACAAGGTCTGCCGGGACAGCTAGTTTAAAATAAATTTTAAATGTCTGTCTGTTTATCTGTTTGTACATGTTAATCTCTGGAAATAATAGACAGATTTGAATGAAACTTTCTGTTATGATATTGATTTGTATTGTGACATGCTAATCGATGGATCTGGGAAAATAAGGTTACTATAGTTTCCTGTTGGTAATATTCCACCATATACAAAGCAAAATTACCGGTAAAAGTTTAGTAAACGGCTGCAGGGGGGGTGGAGGGAGGGGGGTGCCTCCTCCTCCCTGGACCTCCACCACTTCCATGAAAAGGTAACTCACCGTTTCCGAGAGAGATTCTCAAAAGTTGCCTAAAAAGCGTAGTGGGAGCCTCACTTCGCAGGGCACAAAGGTTTGAAAAAAATAACCCCGAAGGGGATGGTGGGGTCTGTTCGCTAGCTTCGCTTGCTCATTAGACCCTGCCATCCCCTTCTAACCTAACCTGTCCGAGTCGGGGTGCCCCAAGTCCCGAGCTCGCTTTGCTCACTCTATACTCTGGTACACACATACAATCAGCCTTAAAACACTCAAAAGTTGCCTAAAAAGCTTTTTAGGCAACAGCTTTTTAGGTAAAAATGGTTTAAAAGAAAATAACCACAAAGGGGATGGCGCACACAGAACACATTCACGCAACTCGAAGAGAAACGGAATGATCGAAATCGAATGAGACATTTGACACAATCGGCGTCTTAAATCGATAAAACGGAACGTAGATTTTGCACGATATTTTACACCAGACAATATACATAGACATTTTGACAGATTTGGTTCTCAATCACGCATTTTAACGTTCCATTTTCGCTTTTAGCTGATTTGAGGTTAGAAACTTATTTTGTAATTTACTCGAAAAATATGCATTACCTTTTAATAAGAGTGGTAGCATTATAATCGGGGACCCAAGCCCTACTAGTTTTAACCATTTTTACTCCCCAAATCCTGCAGCTGGTTTCTAGACCCAAACCAAAATACCAATTGGTAATAAAATATAACACAATATCTTTCTTATAAGTAAGAACGATAAGTACTTACTATTATAAAGGCAGAAGTTTGTGAAGATGGATGTATAGATGAATGGTACAGACTTTATTTGTTGCTCATTAACGCAAAAACTACTGAATGGATTTGAATGAAATTTGGTAAGTAGACATCGGGCCACTTTTATATTCTACTACAGTTTATATTCTGGAATTCCAGGATAAATCCTGGAATTCCAGAATATAAACTAAAATGTGGCAAATCTCCATAAGTGTTCCTCTGGTCTCATCCAAATCATTATGTTACTTTGGTTATTACTAACTTCTCCCCATGTTTGTCCACAGCAATAGCAGACACGACTATTCTGGACACGT
Source organism: Tholera decimalis (assembly GCA_943138885.2). NCBI lineage: Eukaryota > Metazoa > Arthropoda > Insecta > Lepidoptera > Noctuidae > Tholera > Tholera decimalis. The sequence continues at coordinate 10,312,677 of OW964571.2, forward strand.
CTGCGGAGGATTCTGACGCGCCGGCGACTCCAAAGCGTCCTGCCCCAGCCGCTCGGACAACGCGGCGGTCGTCATCGTCGCGACTTGCTGCTACGCCGGTTAAGATACCCGTAAGAAGTCTAAATCACTCAGTATTAGGGTCAATTCCCATTGAAAGAACAGCGGCCGTAAGAGCATGTGGCTGAGCGCGGCACAGCTAGGAGTTTGTTCCATGCGTGTCTCAGAGTGTCAGCACAATTAAGAGCGCGTATAAAGCAAAATTACCAATTTTCTATTTGATTTTACATGAAAAATTCCAGACCAAATCTTAAAATAAAAATATATGAATAACTACATCATATTTTCAAGGGCTCTCTCTGATCAAAAACATAAAATAATAACATTTCCTTGGTAGAAAAAAATCACGAAATAACCTCTAATTCTCATGTTTTTCCGTTTTGTACTCGATATGGTAATGCCTATTGCGACAAAAATCTGATAAATAATTATATTTAAACAAGAGTAAAGGCTTTGCTTAGGCATTTTATGTAATTCCTTTTAGTTTTGGATTTATTACGATAAAACACTTTTGGCGCATACTACGTTTTTATTCCGCGCAAGAAGTCATCTTCCGTCGCTCGTTGCGGGAGCTTCAAGCATATTTCTATTTCACACATCAGTCGCTACCGCTCTGTTGAGACGAGAGGACTACGCTCAAGTGTTTTAGCTGCGCCGAGTTATAATCATTTCAATCGTAATTGTTGTTGTTGTTCGAACTAAATAGTGAAATGGGAAACAAAAAAAAACATTGAAAGAGAACTAAAAAAGTTACAAATTGACAGGATGGCTAATTGTCGCAGGTAAGTTTGTGAGTTACTTGTTTGTTATATACTGAAAAAATAAAAATACATTTTATACTTTCGAGTAAGTTTATGCAGGTGATTTTAGATTTTATTTTGAGAGACACAAGATCTAAATTCGTTTACCTACGCACTTTCGTGGGCCGAGTAGGTAACTAGACATAATAATATGTGGGGACATTTCACACACGGCTGTCTGACCTCAAACTAGGAAGACCCTGTACTATGGGTGACAGACAGCTGATATACATAGACAAATATATTTTTAAATACATACATATATAGATAAACAACACCCAGACATGACGATATCAAAAATTCGTGGTAGGTACTTTATTAGATTATTAGGATAATAGGTAATAAATTACATTCATAATAGGTAGCTATTTACTTTTGCTATTTTGTTATGTTATTCTTCACGATACAATTTTATGATCATTTTCCCATAATGTAGGTAGTTATGAGATCTTCTAAAAATCTAGATACACGGATGGACAACAATAATGATCTTGCGAGTATCCTATATAAAAAAAAATTATCTACCTATACCACTTCTTATTTAATATTTCTATGGTCACTCGTAGTCGTAGGTAACGCGGGCAGAATAGTATATGCAAAATAAACACAAGCTTTTAGTTGGTATCTATTCGATATAATTATATGGAAATATATTTATATCGATTACGAACCTATTTAAGTATGCCCATTAGGTATTTAAACCCTATTTTTGTAGATCAATTTATTGTGGACGTGATTGTATAACAAGGAATTTGTTTTGAAATAATATTTTATTTTCAGAATGTGGCCACCTCGCTCGCCAGATTTAAACCCATTGGACTTTTTTACTGGGGCTGTTTAAAGGAGGTAGTTTATAAAGAAGAAATCACTTCAGTTGAACAGCTGCGACAACGCATACGTTCGGCTGCTGACGAAATATCGTCGGCAGGATTTGCGCGCCGATTGAGACGGTCCTTCATAAGAAGGTGTAGAGCGTGTATAGCAGCTGAAGGAGCCCACTTCGAACATCTTGTATATTTTCTTTTTCAATAAATTTGTTTAATTACTAATGTCTTTTATGGTGTCAACAAACCCATAGTGATCAAATTTTAAGGAAATTCTCATTCTCTTTGAGTCTAAAATTAGTTACAGCAGTGTTAAAGTAATTTAATTTTGAAATCAAATTTGTATAAAAATTCTCCTTTAAGATTCGAACAGCAATAACTTTGTACTTTATCAAGATACTGGTTATTATTATACCATTTTAGAATTTGCATTAAATAGGCAATTATCTATACTTATAATAAATCTGTAGAGAGGTCAATTCTGTACATGAAATATATTTTTCAACAGTATTATAGATTGACATATTATATTTCCCTACTAAATTACGAAAGTTAATCTGTGTGTTACATCTAAATCACTGAACCGTGAGGAAGGACATAGGCTACTTTTTTTTACGAAAAACGACGGAAACGTGGACGAAGTCGCGGGCAACAGCTATCTATGCTAATATATAAGGCTGAAGAGTTTGTTTGTTTGTTTGAACGCGATAATCTCAGGAACTACTGGTTCGAATTGAAAAAAATATTTTTAATTAAATACTCAATTTATAGAGAAAGGCTATAGGCTATATATATCATTACGCTAAGGCCAATAGGAGCGGAGCACCAATGAAGAATGCTTCAAAATCGGGCTTAAATTTAACGTTAGCCCAAAGTAACTATTCCACGCGGACGAAGTCGCGGGCAAAAGCTAGTCTAAAATAATGAGCCACCGCAGTGTAGTACATTTTTTTTCGATATAGTCTGACGGGAATAATTCCGAATCATTCCCATCGTATACTTCGGAAGTATTCCGAAATATTCCGAAACTTTGGGAATATTTCAACTGCCAAAAGAAACTAGGAAAATCGACCTTTGAAGTCGGTTAATATACCAAAACCTGCTCCTACCTAAGTATAACAAATACTTTTCTGAAAACCGCATCAAAACGTGTTTGCTTGCAAGGTTTGCCTTTAATTGTTTTTATTGGCTAGGCTATTAAACGCGTTAAGTAGGTAGGTAATGATTAATACCTACCTATGCGACTCGCGAATACTCGCGATGCGTACAGAGCTACATACAAACTAACCAAAAACATAGGTAACCCTTTTTCAAAAAACAAATAAAATATGCTAGGCCTGGTTTTTTATTCAACTACTGACATTTATAAAAATAGCATTCAATTTCGAAATAAGTAGAGTACCTACCTAGAAACAAAAGAATAAAAATCCTGTTAATCGCAGGCTAACATATCTACCTATAAAAATATCAACATATACTTAATCAATCCCATTTATAATAAAACTAGTACTCACGCGGGGCTTCGCTCCCGTGGATTCTATCACGGTAAAAACATAACTCTCCTTTTTTGCAGTCGCGTAAAAAGTAGCCTATAACCTTCCTCAAGCTTCAAGCTATTTCCATACCAAATTTCATCCAAATCCACCCAGTACTTTCGAAGATTAGCGCGTTCAAGCAAACAAACAAACAAACTTTTCCGCTTTATAATATTAGTATAGATAAACATTTATATTTTACTCTTGTATCGTACGTAGTCTCGCACTGAACAATAATTAACCCACCCACCACACAACAAACAAACACGTTAATTTCGATTGAATTATTCGGGCGAAATATTCGGAAACATTCGATTGCGGGGTACGAATCTTTCTCGCGGGGGGAAAACTTCTCCGGGGAGCATCTCCCCTCTTACCGCACCCCGCACCGCCATCGCAGCGCGGCGGCAGCGGCCGGCGCACAGAGGGCTTTATTTAAATTCATTTTGAATAATTCTGATTTAAAGAAACTTTCCCAGTATTCCGGAATTATTCCGAATTTTTCAGAAGTTTTGCAACTATAGATACAGGGGCCCAAAATTGCGTAATTCCGTAGAAAAAAATGTTAAAATTTAAGAAAAACTATTTTTTGCAATATTGATTTAGAATGTAATAAAAAATCTTGATACTGATCTGATAATACAAATATTCAGGACTGATATAAAAAAAAAAAACAAAATGAAAAAAATATCACCAATTTTAGAAATGGTACCTAATTTTGTAAGAGTAAGTACGATTTTTATTTAAAATATTAAAAATATCAATAATTTGGTCATCCATGGGCATATGACGATATAAGTGGGGTAAATGATAGATATTATCTGGCCAATCGACAGTTTCAGAGTTATCCATTATTTACGCCACACCAAAATCACGCGCCAAAATAATATTATATTATACATAATATAATATTACCTTTTGGTATTGATTTTATATTGATTCGTGTTCAGTATCAGTGGTATAGTCACCTCCTACTAACTTACTATTTACGTATTATTCGCGTACACATAATAACATTTCGTAATATTGTATAACGCAGTCATACTTTGAATACAGTGTTTCATCTGAATATTATACGTATACTTACTACAGAAGATACGCGTCGAGCGAGCGCGTAGGTACACGCGCGATCGTATTCGATGTGAGGAGCGGGTAGGACAGTGCGGGTGAATTCTAAAATTTTGCTGGCTTTAGGCGCGCTCTTAAAATGACATTTTGGCTTGTATAGTATTTTGTTCCTTTGTCCTGGCCAAATCCAACCCAATTCCTGTACAGCAAGATCCTGATTAAATATATTCATTATTCTCTTATAGCCCATGCGTGAAGAACCACCAGAACCAATACCAGAGGAGCCAAAACCAGGAGGTGGAGCCTACTCCCCAAGCCAGGAGGACTCGGACAACGATTCACCACCGCCAGCTAAGAAGGCAGCAACAACCCCTGCACCAGAGTCTGTTAAAGCACCTGAACCAGTTAAAGCCCCTGAACCAAAGCTGGCTCCTTCACCAGAGAAAGTTGCTGCAACACCGGCTGCTCCTGAACCTGTAGCTGCCCCAAAGCCAGTGTTAGCACCGGAACCTGCAGCTGCCCCTAAGCCAGTGGCAGCACCGGAACCTGTAGCCGCTCCTCAACCGGTTGCTGCTCCAGAACCTTCAGCGCCTCCGACACCTGTCCCTGCACCTGTGCCAGCGCCTGCTGCTGAAGAATCTAAGGCTGCTGAAGATGTTAAGTAAGTTGGAATAGTTTGCTTATTTTGTTCATAACTGTATTTTTTCTAATAACTCAACCACAATAGCTGTTTTTTGCTGACACATTTTTTTTGTTTTTAAAAAAAGAGAACTAGCAATGTGGGTAGAATTCAGATTACTAGCAATCTTGTTAACCTTTCCAACAAAGCTAAATATGCTTGTGTTTGAAAAATTCACGGCAATAGTGTAATGAGTGGGGTTCGAACCCTCTCGATCACAAGACCGACACCTTAGCCAATAGGCAGCAGTATCATTAGAACTTAAAACGGGATATTTACCATGTTTATTTATTGTTTCGATATCCGATATTTCGGCACTGTTGCAGATTACGGATGATCCGTGATCGGAAATTCGAAACAATAAATAAACATGGTAAATATCCCGTTGTAAGTTCTAATGATATAGATGACGCCAAATAACTTGGCAAGGTTTTGGCGTAGTGGGGGTAAGTTCGCGCATCATGCACTTAGTGGAAGAAAGATGTGGTCACTTTTACTGCTTGCCATTATTCTATGGTTATTGCTATCATTTATTTTTAATCATGTCTGTTCAGAAGAATGTTAAAGAAAGAAGAGGAATTCATTCGTTATTTCGGTATTATAAATAAAATAGATATAATACATAAATACATTTAAAGTGAAAAAATGTATTTAAAAAAACATTAAAAATAATATGTTCTCGTCGGCACAATTAGTTAATAAAACTGCTACCCCTTTTATTCTTCTTTTTTCCCGGTGTTCTAAAGACAGTGACGAATTCGGAATTTCAACCTTCCTTACATATTGTGTCTAACTGTTCTTTCTGACGTTTTAATAGTCTGCGTAAAATGGTATTTGGTCCTGGCATTGTAATCAAGGTAACAAAAAATAAATTTAAAACAACAACTCGTAACAAAACAAAGGGTACAACTTTCGTGTACGCAAGTGTATTCGGGAGCAAATTGAACGAGAACTACTGACGCACCAATCGCGCGCTCGGAGCGGCGCTACGTCATACCCCGCGTCCCGCTGACACCTAAAAATCTACTTCTGCGCATTGAACGACTCTTGCCAAGTTATTTGGCGTTACCTATACTGTTAGTGACAATGTTTGTTTAAAAATCTTTAGGCTATTGTCGTTAAAAATCAGCTCACAATAATCATACAGTTTATAATTTATTGATGACTGCCCTTGAGTGTAGGTAAATGTGGTGGTTTTTCACAAATCATACACATTTAACATCGTCCCTTGCACGGTGCAGGCGCGGTCGCAGCCAGAAATTTTGGAGGGGGTAATTATAAAATAAGTCGAGTATATTTGAATTTATTGCACAATACACATTTTCTTTTTTCATTTTTAGCTGAAGGGAATGTCAGGCTACTACTGACTAAAAAAACCCACCCTGTTCCTTCAGTTTCCCTTGTGGTCCGGGGCCGCGGTGTCTTGTTAGAACATTCCCGCAACCCCAGCAGGCAATGGCTCAAGACGACGTGACGTGCCGGACACTGCTCTTACGGGTGCTAGAAAGCACGATCTGTATTAATTTCTTACGGTGTTTCATCTCATTGTTTTATAGTGTTGATTCAATAAAAGAAAAAGACTATATTTAAAAATATATAGAGCTCTATAATGTGGTCATGCCATCGTGAGTTTGCGCCGGAGCTCTGTTCACTGTGCTGCGATTTGTCATTTTTCCTGAAACCTGTAAAACTTACGGTTTTCGGTTAAAAATAAAAACGATAATGACATTGATTTATAGGTTAGGTGGTGTAGCTACATAATTGTTAAAATAAATTATTATACATACTTGTTGCAACAACCCACGAAGTAAGAAGAGTTTGTAATGAAGACAATGTGTCTTAACATTCATTCAGGTAACAATTTACATCGCAACATCGTTCACCAAATCACAAACAATAATCGGAATCCGTCATAACTAGCATAAACACAAAGTTAGTGAATAAAGCTGTAGCAAACCGTATGTATTCGGTACTGAGTAACGGGTACCTACGCCATCAAGTATTGAGTAACGAAACGTTACTCACGAATGGATTTCGTTACTCCCCATTTTTCGTTACAACTGTTTCAAATCACAAGTACCGTTAAGTTGAGGCAAATGTTGAATGCGCTGTCACTGTCGTTTTGATACAAAAAGACTATTAAAATCGATTGTTAAGAACATTAGTTGCGTATTTAAGTAACATGTAGCGAGATTGCAATGAAATTCCTGTTTAGATAACATTTTAAGACAATTTATCAATTGCGTGTAAACTCCTTGCTTGAACTTGCATGACCTGTGTGCTGTGCTATAAATAAATAAAAAAAAATACTTACCGACCTTGGGTTTCATGACGAAAAGAAAGCTCGAGGGTTTTATATGGGGCTTTACGGCCAAGTTAACCTGTATGTTTAGATACTGTTTACGTGCAAGTGTGATGAAAAGTATTAAAAAATTCTCCCAAATAAACATTAAATTCTCAAATATTATATCTATTGTAAATTAAGTTCGTCTCAGTTTATTTGTAGTTCCAACCTTTACATATTAAATCAAACTAAATTCAGATTTATAAAATGCATCTTATGTACATGTCACGCATATTAAGATTACATTTTACAAATTACGAATGAGATCATACCACACGAATACGCAATACGACTCGATGCGTTGGTGCTATATTATGAATGACGTATCAAAAGTAACGAGTAACGTAACGATACGATAGTAACGAGTACTAATGGATATAGTAACGAATACATACGGGAACGCTTTATTTCGTTACTTTCACACCTCTAGAGATAAATGATATTTTCTTAGATATCGGAATTCTATATCTATGGATATTTTATTATTGACACTGACACCTGACTTGAGTGCTTCAAAACGTTTCGTTACACCAAATTAAGAACTATGATTGTAATAATTTTTTGATTTTCATAATTATTTGCAATTTCATCTTTAACGATTTAAACAATGAATAAACGTTACGCATAATTATAATCTTGATATAATATTTTATGTAAAATGATATTTGTTTTACAGTTACATACTTATATTTTTTAGTTTTGTACATGCGTTTTATGTAACGCAGATGGTTATCAGAAAATAGGAAATGGCCAAAAAATAATTTCCGGGATTGAATTAATTCCTTTTTTCATAAAATTGTAAATGTCAACTTTTAAAGAAATACATTTTATTGTGAAAAGGTTCTTTATTCGTCACAATTATTTTCATTTTACTTTTTCTATAAATGATAACCATGACTGGGTCATGATCGGGCATTGTCATATGATAACCTGAAATTCTGATTATAAAATACAAACCATAAATCGATAAACCTGTGCCATTGGACATGGTTATAAGTGGTGCTACAAACTGTGTTTTTGTATAATTATTTTAACAATACATGTACTGAATACCATAATGACTTACCTCCCATTCCAATTATGTTTTTCCTGTAGTTGATATGGTTTCATGATAAAAGTTACATTTTGTAATAGTTGTTGACAGTGAGTTCATATTTTGTGTGATCATGTGACTAGTATAACTTTTCCTATGACCTTAGTAGTTAGACAAGCGGTAGGATAGTTGCCACCATAATATTATTATGTGCCGAATGATGTCACTGCTGGACGAGGCTTAATCCATTAAGTATCCATTTTTTGTAGCTATATTTTTTACAGAATACAAAAATCATTTCAATAAATAAAATTAAATTGCAAAAAGTTGGCAGCATTGGGATATATATTATGTAAAATTCTACATAATTGAGATATTGAGGAATTGCATATTCATGGCTTATTAGCAAAGCACATACTGCTTTCTAGCTATTTTTGTTAACAACCAGCACATCTGATTTGCTTACCATCTGGGGTCTATTCTAAGACGTGGTTTGTTATTAATCGATAAAATGTGGGTTGTCCCAAATAGGATCTTCTTTTTTTTATTCATAGGCTTGCGTTTGACCACTGTCTCACCTGATGGTAAATGATGAGTGATCTAAGATGAAGCACGCTTACCTAGACATTGATATTTAATAAGTTAAGTCTTTCCCAAGCGTTGTCTCAAGGACACCGGTCCTTAGCTTCTCACATACAATAGATGTACCCTGCCTTCAACAGTTCAGTGACAGTCTCTGACCAACTTTTACTTATTTTCAGGAACCAATCTCCAGTTAAAGGCAATATTGGTAAGCATATTTTCAAAACACACCTTTTTATCAACATTATAACTAATAGTATCATTAGAACTTGAAACAATTTATATTTACCATGTGTATTTATTTCCAGTGTCCGTTATTTCGGCACTGTTGCAAGCGCCATGATCATGGATGAACTGAAGTCATTGCGGGTGGACGTTTATGAGCAACAAATCGGTCTATCGTCTTTCTAATTCGTTTGCCATGTAGTAAATATCACTTTTTAAGTTCTAATGATATTGTTAGTGACCATGTTAGTTTGAAAACTTATATTATAATCAATAAAAAAAAAACTATTAAAATTATGTTCTAGAACCAATGGATGTTCAAGAAAACTCAACAGGGGAAGAGGCAAAACCTGAGAAGAAATATGATGTGGATGATAGAATAAACCATGATAGGGGAGAAAAGGACGAAGAAAAAGATAAGAAAGATGAGGTAAGTTCGGCTTGATAGTTTCCTTTTCTCAATAGTCTGCTCATATCTAGTACTAGCAGTTGGTCGCGACTTCATTCGCGTGGGAAGTTTTTCCCGTGTAAATCCCGATCCCGTGGGAATTTCGCAAAATTCCGTCTTAGCGAGCATCTACGTACTTAAAGGAATCGCCATGCAAAATTTGAGAAGCCTACTACTTGTAGTTTCTGAGATTTCGTGATTAATCAGTGAGTGGTATTTCGCTTTTATACACGGTTAAATTTAGATCGTTTTTATCCCGTGTAGGGTCGAACCGGTGATGAAACACTATCGATTTGTAAAGATAAAATTAAAAAATAAAGTACTTTTTTTAATAACTCGAATTAATTTACGCCTGGGTGAATAAATAATTCGAACCATTAGTAGACACCATTCGATTATAACAACAATGACGCGTTCGCCTAGTTCATATGGACTCAAAAAATAGCTAATCCTAGACCAAATCCCGCTCCCAAACCCCATTTGATTGGCAATACGCGCACTCCGCGCGCTAAGGGCAGCGCAGGAGTGACACCTCATAACATAAAAAATCAGTTTCCCTAAGACGCCATCGCGCATCGGTGTGTTGTCATTGTACCGCGAAAATAATGGCGTCTCGGAATTACGTGTACTCCAACCTGGAGTTCGTTGCCATGGTGCAATTTTACATCTGGATTTTTATTTATGGAGTGAAGTGAAGCGATTAGTGTACAGAAACGAGCATCAAACTCGTGAAAAAATGAAAAGTGCAATACAGGACGCATTCGATGTTTTAAAAAGTGACGGACAAAGACAATTTAATTAAACGTGCAAGATTATGTATCCAAAGGAATGGTATGCACTTTGAACAATTATTACGATATCGTGAAGTCTAACTAATGATGATTCAGAGGTGATTAATTATTAGGTTTATAACAGAACTCTTTTTAAATGGTTGTAAATAATTTTGATTAGGTAGGTACCTACAAATTTTTATGAACACTTTTTACCTGTCGCTAAGTGTTAAATAAATAAAAATACAAAGGTGATTTAGGTATGTAACAGAACTTTTTTTAAATCATGTAATTAGAACTTTTTATTTTTTAAATCATTAGTCAAAGTTTATTTTACTAGTTGTACAATTCCAAACAAATATACATAATTAAGTACTAAAATACAAACTATAATAAAGCATCCTCAACGCTGTCGGCTGGCAACGTACCCAAGATACTGGCGGCATTGGCTCGTATGGCAATGCTTAGCCGTTGTCCAAAGAAATAGCCAGCCCTTGGGTCGCGGGAAGCGTCAACGAGCCTTTTCGATATTTCTTTAAAAAGGCTCTGAGCACACGGGCCCCATGGTCTGAGAGTTTCGACCCCAAACGGCTTGAAAATATAGTTATCACCAAGATGACTATATTTACGCCGCTTGAGGTTTTCCGCAGCCGCAGCGGGAGCGCCAGCACAACATGATGAACTGGGAAGATGGGATGGCGCGACAGTATCGACACAAGTTGCGTCCCACACTAAAGGCCTACTCATCTTCAAAGGAAACAATGACATGCCGTCCGGTCTCTTGCCATCGTCACGCGCCAGTCCATTGGGTTCCAATACGGCTGGAACGCCGACGGTGACAAGGGCTCGTCGGATAATGTCATTTAAATTGGCATATCGTGCAAAACGACCCGCACTACGGCTTCAAGAGAGTCCATGGTGCCCAAGGCTGTTGACCGCTTCCCCACAATTACAGCGATGAGGGGAACAACAAGGGTATATAATTTTGATTCCACATTTTTAAATACGCCATAACTAGCAGGCCTGTCGAGATTGATTTTTAAATGTAGGTACCTACCGCTTTTAGCATAATTATTTTATTAGGTATGTCTTAGGCACAAAGCAGTTATGTCGGTCCTAAGCCCGTAAAAATATGTAGAAAAATTTGGAATAATTTAATTCGTTTACGTGATCGGGTATTTGATCGCGCAGTGTAGGTACGTCGCGGTAGGTCGATGCGTAGGTAACTATCTCGTGGCGCTACTACTTATTTCATGCATTTTGCGAGTTTTACCTTATCACTTTCTATTTTTTTTATTTTAAGAGTTACATTGCTGTAAAAGCTTTTAATGAATAGTATTTTGTAAGTGAAACCACAGGTTTAAAGGATTAAAACGATCAAAATTTAACGGTGTATATATAGATAGAAAATTAGCTGCGCCTCGCATTTTCACCCGCGTTTATTTGAGGAAATAAAACTTTTTAACAAAAAATTTAACCAACTGTAAACAAACAAAATACCACAAAGTAAAAAATAACCTTAAAGGTTGTCTTATTGGATGTCTAATTCCGTTAAAAAATAAGGGCAGGTACCTATTCACATGTTTGTAGTCGGTGCCAAGCTAATTAATAGTTTCGATGGGCTAAATACACCGCATTCTGGGACAGGCCTGAGGTGATAAAACCTATTTATCTAACTCATCATCCTTTTAAATACGATTTCAAACAACGAAAATGCGATCGAAATCGGATCAGTAATTTTTGTGAATACCGCGGACATACATAGATATAGGTCGAATACAGACCCTCCTTTTTTGAAGTCAGTAAAAAAAACAAAATTCATTATAATCGGTTAAACTGTTTAGGTTTCTTATACGAAATTTCAACCCTTAAGGATTTTTGAATAAAAAAAGTAGCCATGTTTTATGTCTTCAACTATTTCCATTCCAAATTGGTGCTGTTGGTTTATCTGTGAAAGCATAACAGACAGACAAAATTTCAAATTTATAATATTAGCATTGATTTATCATACACTTCTGGACACATCTATTGGCCCACCTTGTATTTTCAGTTTCGTTTGGTCCTAGCTAAAATTTTATATTAGGTCGAGCAAAAAGTTTTTATGCAGTTTTGAACCTGGCACATTCACAATTTCATTCAATAGTCTTTTTTTGAATTTCGAACACAGAATTTAAAGAAACAAAAGACAATTTGGAGCCTGTTTGTTGATATCAAACAATCGAATACTAAGAAAACTTGGTTTTATTGGTTTACTTGGATTTAATTCTTGAAAAAGTGATTGATATCTTTGCTTTTGCAACAAACATTACTTATTCTTAACATTAAGGTGAGGTTCTATCAATAATCTATGGATACTTCACCTGAAGTCGCCGCCCAAGCTGTGGCACTTATTCAGGCCGGACACAGCCAAAGAAACGTGAGTGCTCAACTTAATTTAAGTCGATCTGCGGTCCGAAATGTTTATCGGAGGTACCTAGAGACTGGCGGCTTTGTTCGTCGCCAAGGAAGGCCACGATCTCGGGTCACAACTGAAAGGCAGGATCGATTCATCGTGACGACCAGCTTGAGAAATCGTCACCTTACCTCCATTGAGATACAAAACCAACTTCGCGACTTCCACGGAGTATCTGTGAGCGCTCGAACTGTTCGGAGAAGGTTAAAAGAACGCGATATGGTACCACACAAGCCAGCTAATGGGCCCAAACTAAAGCGAGCCCACCGAACAGCGCGCCTTCATTTCGCACGCAGTCATTTAAATTGGACACAGCAAGATTGGAGCCGTGTACTCTTTTCTGATGAGTCTAAAATTGTGTTACATGGCAATGATGGAAGGAAGAAGGTCTACCGGCGTAAGGGAGAGCGTTTCGCACAATGCTGCTTTGAAGAGAGGGTTGCTTATGGCGGTGGCTCATGGACTGTCTGGGGCGGTATATCCGCGAGCGGCAAAACTCAACTTGAGGTTGTTACAGGACCACGGCTGCCAACATTAAATGCTGAAAGATACATTCGTGAGTGCTTAGAACCTCACGTGATACCATACGCGGACTATGTGGGCCCAAATTTCCTTTTTATGCATGATAATGCAAGAGCCCATGCGGCCGGCATCGTCAGGGAATATCTTCGGGATGTGAACATCACAGTTATGGACTGGCCAGCCAGAAGCCCAGACATGAACCCCATTGAGCACATGTGGGACGAGCTAAAAAGGCGTGTTAGGGCTCGTCAGCCAGTTGCCCAGACGATGCAGGAGTTGAAAACTGCCATAGAAGAGGAATGGGAGATGATCCCTCAAAATTTCATAGAGCGGTTGATAAACTCTATGCCTAATCGTATGAGAGCTGTGGTAGATGCCCATGGAGGCAACACGCGTTATTAAATTAAACCTTTATTTGATAAAACATGTTTTTTATTCAAAAATTAATTGCCTTTAACAAGGCGCATATCCGACTTGTTAGGCGTAGGTCCATGTCGTATGGTATTCTGAATTCAAATTTAAAACTATACGATCGAAAAAGATGGTAAAATGTATCAGGTTTAAAACTGCATCAACAGTTTTTGTTCAATCTAGCAATCATATTTCGGTAGGGGCCATCGAAACCTAAACTCTAAGGTGGGCCAATAGATGTGTCCAGAAGTGTATATAACATGTTCACGTTTTTATTATTACATTATTACACAGAGTTCATAGTAACCACAAGACATGGACATTTAGGATGACATAATTTTTTGTTTGCATTATCGTTTGCCTTGCTTTTTTAAATTTGTACCCTAATAACATCCTATTCCATACGAGCTCTGCTTAATATTAAAGCCGCATTGTTCCATAGAGATTCCTCCATTGCTCGAAAAACACGTTAATCCCGGCCGTCATTTGTATATGTTTATCAATTGTGTCGCTTAACTTCAAACTCGGATAAATCCAATTCTGAACATTTTTAAGATTTTGGTATCGAAAAAAGGAAAAAAAACATGTTTTTAAACAATTTTATCAGTTGGTTCATGAGAAATAAACCGTTAAAATCATAATATTTTATCTAAATCAGATAGATCTATGAGACAGTTTTTTTCAAATGTAGTTAAGTCCATGAAAGCCAATCAGACAATTGCATTTGTTCAACATGGCCGTCAGTTGACGTAAACATTGCGATAGTAGCACGGTACCCTCCTGCATTATTAGTTTCTTTTTGTTTTTAGCCTATTCCCATGAATAATTCTATTTAAATTGTGTTACCAAGTAAAGCCCGCAAGCGGCCTAATATAATTTTTTTTTTTCAAAGATAGATAAATTGCGTTCCATTATATCAAATGAAGGTAAATCCAATCTAAATATTGCATTTTTGAAAGAATGAATGGGTTAAATACTGAATTTACTAAACAGGATCGTTTTATTCAATACCTGTTACCATAATAACAAAATACTGCATATTAATTCATGAAATTAAGACTATTATCACTTTTTTGTAAATATCTCCTAAGAGGCTAGAGTGGATTTATCCAAGTTTGAAGTTAAGCGACACAATTGATAGCAATAGTGAGAAGCCAATAAATCTGACACCAGTATTTTGAAGGGGTATCGTTTTACCCAGTTACTAGACTGCCGAGCAAAAAGTCTCAGGTTCGATTGATGAAAAAGTGTTTTTCTGTTGGAAATATCTCATTAGTAGCCCGGAGTTTCGAAGTTGGAGGTGTGATATTTTTTCGGTTATGTCGGATTGCCGTCCCATCGGACAATGAGAGTAAAGAAACGGAGAGTACTTGTATCTGCACAAATACTTGTGCACTATAATAATTATGTCCTACGCAGATGGCTAATCAATTATGAGATTGGCCGCAGTGGCCGAAATCGGTTAAGCTTTGTTTTCCTAGGAAAGCGGTGCCGTCATATAGCGGCCGTAACATTACGGACGCAAAAAGGCGGCCGTCTTTACGGTGACGACATGTGGTAAGTTCCACGGCCGTTTTAACACACGGTCTGCTTCATCGCTATCTAGTGTATTACATTCTCTTTGGAAACGTTCACGAAACCGTCTGACACCGACAAGACGGCCGTCATGCAAATGGCGGCACCGCTTTTTGACGTTACGGTGTCAGTTACCGCTCTCTAGGAAACCGCACCATTTTGTTTACAAAGACAACGTTCTAGTGACGTCATTCACCGCTGTATTACGGCCGCTATTTGTCGGCACCGCTATCCTAGGAAACCAAAGCTTTAGGAGGAATATTATTATATTAGATGTGACGCTCCACTTAGGGTCTGCCTTTAAAGCAATAGAAAACAAGTAATGGCCGAAAATCACCAGTAGTTAGTTTTGCGCAAGAAATAACGATTTATTTCAACCAACTTTCCATTCAGCGTGAACGTGAGATGACTGAAGAAGAAGAATGGAAACAATTGAATGAGCGCCTTCGCGTCCGTGAACAAGAACGACTGGAGAGAGAACGAAAGCAGGCAGAGGAAGACGCTAAACGCTTGGCGGATGTGAGCAATGTATGTAGAACTTTGTTTTGGGGAATAGAGGTTAAACAGTTTTCTTACATGTCTGTATCGTATACTACGTGGTGATTAGGTTATCAGTTATCACATTAATTCAAACTACGTACTCTATATTAGGTATTTTATCATATACAATTAAAATAATTTAATAATAAACAATATTATAGTCGTGAGACCTTTTCTTCCATTTTAATATTTCACAACATGCATAAACGTAATCAGCTGAGGCTGACTAATCTCTCGGCGCGTGCTCCAAAGGCGACGGCGCCTTGGCGTTGCCTCTTTTACAGGTCAGTAAACTGATATTATAAAGGATTATTTATTTTTTACCAATAGTCATTTATTTTGTTTGAAAAATGCATATTCTTCATTTTAGTAAAATTATTTATTTTATTATTTTAACGGACTAATAACAACTTGTAATACCTGCTGTACAATTTAATGTGATAACCTAATCACCACCCTGTATATATTTTTTATTGTTGATAGATAGGCTTGCGTTTGTCCACCATCTCACCTGATGTTAAGCGATGATGTGGTTGAAGATGAAGCATGCTTGCCTAGAAAGTAACCTACTCACTCTTGACTTCAGAGACTCCCAGTTTATAGCTATCAGGAAACACAGACAGACTCTGGTAGGAAATTCCACTCCTTAGCTGTACGCATAATGAAACCATT
This sequence comes from Tholera decimalis, assembly GCA_943138885.2. NCBI lineage: Eukaryota > Metazoa > Arthropoda > Insecta > Lepidoptera > Noctuidae > Tholera > Tholera decimalis. The sequence goes on from OW964571.2 coordinate 10,329,214, forward strand.
TCCTGAATGTTTTGTGCGTATGGGTGGGATGATCACTTCGCTGACTTTACATCCTAGTCCCGTTTTAACTGAAATGTTTGATGTTATCAACTAGCTGTTGACCGCGACTTCGTTCGCTTGGGAGGTTTTCCCGCGAAAATCCCAAGCCCGTGGGAATTCCGGGATAAAATGTAGCCGCAATATGTCAACTACCTATTTACCAAATTTCGTTCTGTAGTTTTTGCGTGAAAGTGTAACAAACATCCATCCATTTTCACAAACTTTCGTATTTATAATGTCAGTAAGAAGTAAGATAGGTCCTGTTTGACCACCATCTCATTTGATGGTAAGCGATGATGTGGCCGAAGATAAAGCTAACTTGCCTAGAAGTAACCTAATTTTGGTAACTTTTAACATTCTAAACCCGTTTCGACTGAAATGCTCAACGTAATTATTATAAAATCAATCGTATTTTTTTTATAGTATATAGCTTTAAAAATATGCGCTCTGTTTTTTACCAATATATGGCGTTATTTATTAATTTATATTAATCCGTCCCTTATATGTTAGGGTTCGGAATTAATATGCTTTTTTAACCATGCATGTACTTATGTTATACCTGCTGTCGAACCATTAACTCATAAAAGAAATACACACCAACTTACACTACACATTTAATTGCAATCTTTTATCTCTTCGAGTAGAGAACTCAAAAATCATTGCATTATCACAATGCATTATTCTATGTATTTTAATTATTAGTGTATAATTAGATGTGGTTTGGGTCGGACTACCTACATTTTCTAAAGCCTACAGATGAACATGTAACAAAAGTGCCAAAAATCCTAGTTCAAAATTAATTGGGATCATCAATAACTAAACTAACGAGACGGTATTATATTATATGAGTTTGGGCAGAACTGAAAAAAAAAACAGATATGATATGAAATTAAAATGTTAGCAGATATTTTTCTTTAGCCAACCTTATCACGAAATTAACATAAGAATTAGAATAAATTAAGATATTTTTTTGTGTGTAGTAAGTATTATTATTATTGGATAGTGGACACAGGCAGAATTAAAATATCTATTTTTCTTACCTAGATAAATACAACGGGTTTTTTTATGTATTTCAATGTATATGTCCTAATTTACTATATTTCGGGTTACTATCGGGTATCGGGTGATTTCGATATTTCAAACATTGTTGTAAGGAGGCAACTTTTCATTTCTATTAAGTATCGCGACTTTGCTCGACTTATTTCTACCTTAAACGTTTTTTTACAGCAATTCAATATTATGGATTTCCGTTTGAGTTGGAAAGCTATTTGTAAAAAGACACTTATAGTGAAACCGTCAACTGTGAACTGATGCAACTAAATAATGGAATATTTATCTAATTGAAACAGGATCCGGTCAAGCTGAACCGTTTAAAGCGCAAACGCGAAAAGAAGGCTCGCTGGAGCAATTTCTACAGGGCTGTCGAAGTAACTAACGAAGTGCTTACGCCGCCTGAGGTATGTCGCACGTCTAACCTACATAATTTACCTAAAAAGAAAACTCTAAAAGCCATAAGTTCGTAGTTCCACAAGTTATAGGTACTATTTTCCACAATGCAAGCGTTTCAAAGCGTTCACTTGGCTCTATAAGTTCGACTACTAGGCAGTCATACATTTCAGTACATTAAAATGTGATTCCTAATGTTGGCGAATAATTGAAATTTACCATAGTACTTATACAGAACTTTCAAAATCATAGATGCCCAATAAAAAGGTGCCCAGAAGTAGTTTGACATTTATAGTGCATGTACTACTACTAATTCAGTTATCCCAATGTATCTGAGTTGTATAAAAAGTGGTGCATGCTTTATTTAATTAGCACGGTTTCAGGTACTATAAAGGAGAAAGGTTTTATTCTTATTATAGTGAGGGCTCAAATTGCGATTGTAATACCCAGGCAAGTATGTGTGCCAAGGATAGAACTGAACATTTTTCTAAGTCGCTATTCTTTAGCCAGCCATTTAAAGTGCTGTTTTTATCTACAGGAAGTTCATAGCAATAAGGAGAAGAAGGAATTGGCTGACCTGAAAGTAGCAGAACCTGAGATTGACGACAGCAAAATCACCCTTTCTTGGTGTGAGTATTTTACTACAAATACGTCATCATCCACATAACCTTTTCCTTACTATATTGGGATGGGTTTATCTGACCTCTGACTAAGTCAGACTTACGGGAATGTGACTAAAATAGATGGCGTTAAATAGATCCTTACCGATTATACCTATAACTTAAACTTCATAGGGCTTTCCAAGTAAATTCTAGATTGCCACAAGGTTCTTTTAACATAATAATATGTTTAATTTGTCACATAATCCACTAACACTACTATCTAACATTTAATCAACTTAATATTAGCCTACCTATATTCTAGCAAACTATCATTCATTCATACCATTTTATATTTCTCCAACTCTCTATACTACTATTTCTATTCACAAACTTAACTTATTTTCAATAGTGCCACTAGTCTGACTTTAGTCCATTTTGTCCATCAGACGACAGTGACCTGAACCAGTACTTGGAAGTACCGGAGTTGAATAGTGTGGTGCCGCTAACTGAAGGTGCTTTTGCCCACGCCTGGGCTGGTGCGAGGGCCAGCCACGGTGTTGATGCCGGTAGAGTGTGCTATGAGGTAAGGCGAGAGCTTTTATCTTTTTAGGGTTCCGTAGCCGAATGGCAAAAAAACGGAACCCTTATAGTTTCGACATGTCTGTCTGTCTGTCTGTCTGTCTGTCCGTCCGTCCGTATGTCACAGCCATTTTATTCAGAAACTATTAGGACTATACATGTAAAACTTGGTAGATAGATGTATTCTGTAAACCGCTTTCCGATTTTAAGAGAAAATTTAAAATAAAGGGGGCTCCCCATACATGGAACTGAAACTGAAAATATTTTTTTTCATGAAACCTATACGTGTGTGGTATCTATAGACAGGTCTTTAAAAATGACATTAAGGTTTCTAAAATGACTTTTTCATAAAGTTAATCGTTTAAAAGATATACGCTTTCAAAGTGGTAAAATTTGTGTCCCCGGCCTCTTAACTTCTATAATAATGAAGTGAAAAATCTAAAAAAAAACATATGTTGTAGATCTTAATGTAAACTTTCAACCAAAATTGGTTTGAACGAGATCGAGTCGGCAGTTTTTGAAATCTATACTAATATTATAAAGCTGAAGAGTTTGTTTGTTTGTTTGTTTGTTTGTTTGCTTGAACGCGCTAATCTCAGGAACTACCGTTCTGATTTGAAAAATTCTTTCAGTGTTAGATAGCCCATTTATCGAGGAAGGCTATAGGCTATATATCATCACGCTAACACCAATAGGAGCGGAGCAGTAATGAAGAATGTTTCAAAATCGGGGGATTTTTTTTTCCACGGGGTCGAAGTCGCGGGCGGAAGCTAGTACAGTATATTTTCTAAAACCGTAATTCATACAAATACTATGAAAAACAAAGTTACACACATCAAAAGTGTCTAGGGATCAACATATATTTTTGCAATAACTTTTCTCCTGATTGATATTAATTAAAATTTTCTTTAAGGATTCATCAAATAAAGTGTTTTCGTTTGTCACAGTAACGATAAACCAAGTCACCTTTGCATTAATAAAGAAATTTGCCATTTTCCTAATAAAGGGATTTTTGACATTTGAACCACTAACATTAAAGTTCGAAAAAAAGACTGAAATAACAGTTTTCTTTAAAATTTTATTGGGTAACTTAAACAATTAATAATCCGTGTTTCTCCCGCGAACACTAACAACACAAGAACATCGGTTTGGCATACTCAAAATGAGTTCATCCAAATCACGCTGTGGAATGGCCGCCCATGTTCGTTGCAACAACAAAAAAAGGTCTTCTTGCGACTGGATACCCTCCATATTCGGCAGAGCTCTTCTCTGTAGCATATCCCATGCATGCTCAATCGGGTTCAAGTCTGGCGACTGAGCAGGCCAGAGCAGGACATTGATGTTAACTGCGGCGAGAGTCTGTCTTACAACTCTTGCGGTGTGCGGTCGTGCATTATCATGCATTAACTGAAATAAGGGACCGATTTACACTTGTAGAGGAACGATGACGTCAGATACAATCGTCTCAGCATAAATTTGAGCGTTGAGGTTGCCTCTGATCCAAATCAACTCAGTTCTTCCGCCGATCCAAATACCCGCCCATACCATGATGGTTCCACCACTATAAGGATGGACTTCCTGGCAGGATTTTAATTGCTGTTGGCGTCCAGGGGTTCTCCAGTGTCGTATACGTCTTGTATCCGGTCTCATACCAAAACGAGACTCATCAGAAAAGCACACGAAACGCCATTGTTCTACTGCCCAATTTCTGTGTTCAAGAGCCCATTGATATCGAATCCTACGATTGTGCATTGCTATAGGTGGTACCCGTAGCGGTCTTCGGGAATGAAGGTTCACTTCATGCAAGCGGTTTCTGTCTGTTTGGTCGCTAATTAAGTTCCCTGAAGAGTGATGAAGCCTCACGGCTAACATCATGGCGGTTATTGTTGGAGCTCTTCGAGTTAAGATTTGAATGTATCGGTCTTGTCTCCGTGTGGTGCAGCGATACCGTCCTCCATGGCGCTCAGCCACGGTACCAGTGCTTCGGTAACGTGTCCAAAGTCGACTGATAACACTCTGACTTGTATTCAGAGCTAAAGCCACAGTACGTTGCCGGGAACCAGCTTCTATCATTCCCACGCATAGATAAAATAAATAAGTAGATTTGGTCAACAGACGAAATTATATCGGAACCGTGTGTCTCGAGTTAGGCGCTGGGCGGGGCAACAACTACACATGCAGTTTAATAAAATCAATAGATACGCACTCGCGCACACACCCGCATTTCTTAAATCAGAACGTACTATACAATCAATAATAAACCTTATTCCGTCACACACAGCGTGTATTTACCATGCACCGTAGAATTTACCCACACAAAAACATCGGTCGCTATCGTTGTGCTGTGCAAAAGCAATTTATTTTACATATACGCTAGTGATTGACTAAATCGGAAAGTTATCGATTCTTCCATTTATTATTGTACAATTTTTTTTGGGCACCTGAAAATGAACCAAATAAAAAATGGCATGTCCAGAAAATATTACAATAACAATAAACATATTATTAAGAACAACATTACATAATTATTATTAAGTACTACCTACTAAGTATTAAGGGCTACCCTGGCGCTTTCGACTTAAATCTTAATATTTAATTATCATAGTGATAGGTCAAATAGAAGTCGATGTTAACTTACATTACGCTCTTGATCGGAACATACCAGCCGTATAGGTTGTATAGAATCCTGAAAAGTTAAATGACTGATTTTATGAATACCCTAAATCATGAGAATAGCTTTCAGTAATAAAATAAAATTTAACACACTTCTGCAAATATCAGTTGTACTCTTAATTTTGGAATTGTCCATTCAAAAAGCCTGCGACTTTTCTTTAGAGACTAGAACATTTCTGCGTTGAAGTGAACCGAGCATATGGTGCTATTTTTTGTAGGGTACCAGTTAGGTGGCATGCCTGTGGCATCAATCCATTCCTTTTTTATGTTACCATCTTTTGGGAAGCTGAAAAGTACGAAAAGCACTTATTTATCATTTACATACATCCTAAGCTACTTCTAAACGTCACCATATAATAAGCATCGCAATAATTACGTAACACACTATAAATCAAGATCTGAATGATTTTGACGTATATTGCTAATCCATTGCTTCATATGTTCGAAATATTGGTCTGCTCAACAACTTAAATACCGCAGTGAGTGTTGTTGATTTAGCATAATGAAACCGATTCCTACTGTAAGTGTGTTACGCAACTATTACCTGCGGGGTAACCGCAGGTAATAGTTTAGTAGGTTATAATAGGTTTTTGTTATAAGAAAAATCCTAGTTAGTAGAGAAATTGTTAAATATATGAAAACAAACACACATCCATGCATAACAAATAAATAGCATGAATATATTGACTTATTTTAAGCTCAATTCACAAATATATTATCTGAACCATGCCGATTATTATAACGCATTCAAAGCTTCAATGGAAGCAAAATACAAAAACCATAAAAAATAAAGAAACAGCATGAGGATAAGGCATAACATACGATAATTCTAAACCGAAAAACACCACCGATTATTAACCTAAAATTAAAGTAACTTACTTTACGAATATTGGTTACGCATTTCTCTACTACTCTGTAAAAAAATCAAAATAAGTAAAAAAACATTATTTACATCGATCTTCCAAACGGGCTAAAACGGTTGACAGATTGAAAAATAAACTATTGTAGCGACGGCGACGTCGGAACTCCTTACGCATGCTGCGGGCGTAAAATAAATTGTTTATTTTTTTTACTTTTTTGTACACTTGACTTTTCAACGTATTTTTATTTCTGTCATCTCATGTAAAATAAAAGTTAAACATTACCATTGTTAAACAGACACCCAAAAAACACTGCAAAGTGAAAAATAACTTTAATTTCGGTAGTCGGTGTCTTTAGTTTTGTATTTTCGTTTTTGGCACCGACTTCCGAAATTAAAGTTATTTTTCACCTTGCAGTGTTTTTTGGGAGTCGGTTTAATTTTTTGGTAAAAAGTTTTTATTTCACTCTTTTTAGTTGGTCGATTTTTAATTTACCTAGTTACAAGAGCCTAAATGTCAACTACTTATATTCATTTACAAAATATTGCTTTTCCCAATGTTGGGCTGTTATTTGTTGAGGAGTTCTCCTGGTAGTTCACCATCAGCTTCACTTCACCATATGCATTGTGACGAGCATATTGTGCTTAATAACCACATTCAAGTAATCGAAGCGGAACACATGAACTACTTATTATTCCTACTTATATATTGAGTAGTTCCAGTGGCCATCGGTGGTCTTCATCATCAGGTCTACTTCAAAATGGTGCTTTTCGAATGCAACTACACAAGTTACTATAGAAAATACTCAAATCACTATAGGTGTGCCTATAATATTTGAAGAGTTCCCTCGATTTCTCCAGGATCCCATCATCAGATCCTGACTTGGTGACAATGGGACCAATTTCAAAGTATACCCTTTCAAACAAAAAAAGCATTTTTCAAATCGGTTCAGCCGTCTCCGAGTAATCGGTGATCATACATAAAAAAATAATAATAATATACGCGTCGAACTGATAACCTCCTCTTTTTTATGTCATCGGTTGAAAAACCCCTAAACTATAATAGCAATATTTCATTCGTCAATCGACATTGCTGTCGATAGCCTACGTTAGTGGATCTGCACAAGCACATCACTAATTCGTCGCAAGAAGTGGCGGCCTCACTACGCGATGAATCCGCGTAATACAGTTTCGTATGTTATGTTTACATTGCTTGTCCAGTTACTTAGTGACGAACTCAGGTAGTGGTTAAGGAGCAATGTATTTATAGCAAAAGGAGTACAGTCGTTCTGATATTTGAAAACAAAAATAACATAGTAAAACCAAGAAATATTTTACGATTTATTGTTTTTCATGATTTTAAAGACAAATATTGTAAAATACTTGTACTTACATATGGAAAGTGATTCCATGATTCACATAGATTTGATTTTTGCTTCGGTTTTTACAAGATACCACAGAACAACTCGGCATTCATATATGTTATCACGATCGCCGTCGAAAGCGCACTAGTTCGCGGAGACGGCCACTTGCCTGTGACATGAGCCCTGCGGCCATGTCGCGCGGACACCGATACGCCCCCTTACCACTTCTCTGTATTTTTGATTTCTGTGTTCCCACGGCTCTGAGCATTTCTTCCCGCTTAAATGACGTCGCCGCTCCATAATAACGTTGGTTTTAATCAGTAGTAGGGAAACAGTAGCACTAATAATGTCTTCAATGCGTTGTATGTTTTTATAGGGAAAATATTGACAGCTGATTTTCATCTTTTACTCGAATTTGATTAACAGTTCCTGTTTCAAATTATGAAATGCACCAAAAAGGATCCATATAAATTTATTACAAAGCCAGATCTCAATCTCAAGAAATCCGCATAAAAATGCTTGATCCCTAGACAATTTTGATGTGTGTATATGGCGTAGTTGTAAAAATTGTAAATAAGCTAGTTTTAAGAAATTTTTAAGGTTTTTTGTTTTTTTTTTTTCAATTAAGTATATTATATTTATTATAGTTACCATACCACGGAACCCTTCATGGGCGAGTCCGACTCGCACTTATCCAATTTTTTTCAAAAGGTTTTTAGAATAGGTATAGGGAAGCTTGTATCCAGCAGTTGTATAGTATGGCCTGAAGAACTCCGAACGCAGGGGTAATTGAAAGAACAGGGCGCGTTTTTAGTCAGTAAAAGTTTTACACTCTTGTACTCCACCCAAATTAGGAGGTGTCATTTAATTGTACTCTCCCCGAAAAAAAGGGAAAGAAGTATTTGCGCCAATAGGTATTAAATTAATTACGCCTCCACCAATACACCAATAACCCTATATATACCCTCTTAATCCGAAATCTAATATCGCTGTTTTACTAACATTTCTTTATTAATTTATTTTGGATTATTAAAGCATATTCAAATTACTAGTGTACATTAACCAGCTACTGATATTAGCTGAGAATGTGTCGTAGCTATTAAGCGTTCACCTCCAGGCGGTTGGAAACGTTACATGTATACACCCTTCATTATATTTATTATACAACATTTATTATTTAAAAAAAATTCGATCTAATATCGCTGTTTATTATTCCTAACATTGAAAATATCAAGAAAGAAGGGAGTATGTTTAAGTAACTTTTAGTTTTCTAATATAAAGAAAGATGAAGTAGAGTTTTTGCAAGTTATTATTTAATTTACTATGGTTTTGTATCATTTAAGGTACGCGTCGGTGCAACCGTTACTAGCACTGAGAGCTTGGAGAAGGAACCTGTTGGTTCCGGACTGCGAATAGGCTGGTCTACTGATGACTCCTCATTACATTTGGGTAAGTTTATACTATATTATATATGTAATAATAAAGGATTCCTGCTAAGTGTTTTTTTTTTATTGTTAATAGCCTCGCGTTTGACCACCATCTCATCTAATGTGGTCGAAGATGGAGCACGCTTATCTAGAAGTAACCTATTCACTCTTGACTTAAAGACCCCTAGGTTATAGCGATCAGGAAACACAGACTCCGGCGGGGAATTCCACTCCTTAGCCGTACACACAATGAACGTATTCCCAAAACGTTTTGTGCGTATGGGTGGAATGTCCATCATGTAACGTGGCAAGTGCGTTGCCCTCTTCTCAGAGCAGTGCTTATTGTACTAACGGCGTGAAGCAATGCTTCAACAGCACACTAGTGTCAGAAATGTTAAATGCAGCAGAAAAGTAAAAACAGTTTAAATACTTAAGAACTAAATATGAATAGATGGCGTCATATTGCGCTGCTTGGTCCAATCGCGTAACGTTACGTAAAATCGTCGATACACCCTTCGGCCAAAATTCCAGTTTGATGACCTCTCACTTAGGGGTTGCAATCCCGGAATACCGAGATCTCGGTATTGCGGGAACCCGCGTCATTTTCCAATCCAGCTTGATGCGGGATTACGGGCGCGGGATCCGCGGGATTTGCAGGACTGAAAAAAAGCATACATGCGACTTCGCGAGCGCGATTACTCGGTGACTGGCGACCGGCATTGTATTTCACATATTATCACAGCTTAAATAGCCTAATATAGCCGAATTTCAGACAGTGGTAGCCAAAGTATGTAGCCTAAAATATAGGTAAAGTTTTTTATTCAGTATTTCTTACTGTTTTTTGTGAAAAAAAAAAACGGTGTTATTTGATTGATCTCATACTAAAAGTAATACGTAAATAAATGTGGAGTTAGTTGATTAATTCATTGTTTTTTTTTGCCTTATATAAATGTGAATGTTTTCAATAAATTCAGAACTATGTTTGTAATATTTTTTTGATTTTCATAATTATTTGCAATTTCATCTTAAACAACGAATAAACGTTACGCATAATTATAATTTTGATATAATATTTTATGTAAAATGATATTTGTTTTACAGTAACATACTTATTTTTTTTTAGTTTTGTACATGCGTTTTATGTAACGCAGATTATCTCTTGTAATATTATTATATTATAAGAGAGAGTTATCAGAAAATAGGAAATGGCAAAAAATAATTTCCGGGATTGAATTCATCTATACTAATATTATAAAGCGGAAAAGTTTGTTAGTTTGTTTGTTTGTTTGCTTGAACGCGCTAATCTTCGAAAGTACTGGGTGGATTTGGATGAAATTTGGTATGGAAGTAGCTTGAAGCTTGAGGAAGGTTATAGGCTACTTTTTACCCGACTGCAAAAAAGGAGAGTTATGTTTTTACCGTGATAGAATCCACGGGAGCGAAGCCCCGTGAGAGTACTAGTTTTTTCATAAAATTGTAAACGTCGACTTTTAAAGAAAAACAATTTATTATGAAAAGGTTCTATATTCGTCACAATTATTTTCATCATTTTACTTTTTCTGTAAATGATAACTATGATGATACATTTTCGATATTTTCAGGCGAGGGTGAACTAAGCTGGGGCTTTGAGAGTACGGGTCGCTCCGTCAACAACAGTGAGTTCAAGGAATACGGGAAGCAACTCAACGAAAAGGACGTTGTTGGCTGTTACTTGGTTAGTGTGCTATTTGCGATTTTTAATTAAGTTTTTCTGTTACTCTCAGCAACCTTGCTATTTTAGAATGTACGCAGTAAGGTAGGTACGCAGTTGTCAACTGCCGGCGAGAAAACGACTATCTGCGCTTCACTCGCTCAAGAAACACACAATAAAATACACATTCCGTGTAACCGAAAGAGATGCATATATTAATAGTTGCTCTCTGACTGTTCACTCTGCCTGCGACGACAGATAATACTCGCTCAGCGATGCTCGCTTGGCGGTCGGAACCACGGAATAGATGAATAAGGTTGGAATGGTAATGTGGGCGTGACGAGCGCGCCACATTTATGATACGAAAATTATAGCTGGACCGATTAATTCATTCATCGCGTTTAGTGCGTTTCGGATTACTTCGGAACACAGAGCTCTGCTTTAAAATGCCGTGTTGTGCAATTATAACCTGTAAAACAAAAAGTTAGACTGCAAGTATAGAGCGAGAAGGTATATATTTCAAACGGTAAGTCGGAAATAACATTTAATTACAATTTTATTTGTAAAAAACATAAAAATATTCTGATCACTATGAAATTCCGAACATTAACAACATTATTGCAGCAAATTACAAAAAATATACATTGCTCGATGTGAACTCGCATAATCAACGCAATGACCAAGTCCGCTTACAATGTATGCATGCGGTTGCGTCCTTCACACTTCAACTATTGACATTTCGTCCTTTGCCCTGATAGGCCGTGACGCACGGCGCATGTTTATACACAGTGAGTTACAATCAGTAGCAAGCTCTCGATTTAAGTGTGTGTAATTTATTTGTGTGCGTAATTTGCATACTTAACGGGCCTCTTGCTTGTATTGGAGCTAAAGAGTGCGACAACAACAAGCGGCGACACGCGTTCTCATACAAATCAGGAACTATTTCCTTTCTAACCTCTTTTATCTGTTCTGTAGTCAGAACTAACGCCCAGAGACCAACTAGCGAGTAATCGCCTGTCGTACTCGCACACTCGCTTATAGCCCAGCGACAAAACTATCGGAACTACACGTTCTCTTCTCGCTGCTCGCCACTCGTTTCTAGGTTCTAGCTCTACTGGTTTCTCGTTCATCGTCGGTGGTGGGACAACTGCCTTACTGTTACCTATATCATATTATGCTTAGCCTTTTCCCTTCAGCTTCCAGTCTAACCAGAGAGACTACCCACCTGACCTTCACAACCCAGTAACTGGGTAACACGATTCCCCTTGACTAGACCAGTATCAGATTTACTGACTTCTGACTACCTGTAACGACTGTCAAAAATGTTCAAATGACGGGACCAATGGCTAAAAAACAATTAAGGAAGAAGTATTGACTTCCATAGATACCGCTATTGATATGCACACTCATTAACTCATAATTATTAGTTTAGTTAAAAAGATTGTCAACAACTGGAAATTTAATCACAAAATAAAGTAATTTGCAATCACTTTAATGGCCAAACAAAACTGCTTTATCAACTGTCATCTAAGTTTTTTTCATCCCACAAATATCTCAGTAAGTGCAAAGGTACTGTAACGGGGGCATGTGTGTACTCGGGAATTTCAATATAAACGCGATAGGTTTTATACTTTGTATATAATTATGTTCACATTTATGAAAGACTATCTAAATATATTTTTCAAGTTAAAATGATGTCGATCTTGCTATGGCTATAGCGGCGGCCAAAGAGTATGTAATACACTATGTTTTAAGAGACGGGACTTAGTACTAAAAAAATAAAAACAGGTAAAAGTTCACTTCAATACCAACTGAACGAACATACACGGGGAACAAGACGTCATACGACAGTACTACCAACCTATCAGTCTAAATAGTGCTGAGCAATGGTAGGAACTCCTTTATCGATATCGATAAAGTATACAGGTCGGTAACGGGCTTTCTTTTAACTTTTTAAATTTATGAAAGGATTTGTGTTGAAATAAAGCAAGGATTGTAGTTTTTAAGAAATCCAGTATATTCTTAATTATAAAACTACTACAGATTATTAGACTAAATAATATAATTATGTCAATGATTGCAGTAATTTAATCCCGATCTTCTTCTGTACGCAAACACATAGCGGTCATAAACATTTCATATTTCATTCGACGGAGCTCCGTCGTCAGAACGTCAGTGGCCATGTCCTCTTTATTCTTGTATTTGATAATCATTAACTGCAACGTTATTGAAATGAAAATATACCAAATGACTTTATATGATATGAGACGCACCCTCTACAGTCAGGTGCTCGGGAAGATACTTTGTGTTTTAACTAAGAAAAAACTTCAAAAATGTCCTGTGACTAAACTAGTGATCTGATTTTTGATGTGTTGCCTGAAAATTATACATAACGCAAATGCGGTTTCATTTAATGCCTCTCGCAAAAGTAATTGTTTATAAACAATGTTAATAAAAATTAACATTGTTTATAAACAATTACAAACAGACACAACATTTATCGATAATTGATAAGAACCATTTGCGTTACAGCACATCACTATCACAAAATAAAATTGAAAATTAAATGATCGATTAAGCCTTTTAGTACCATGTTTTAAATAAAATATAGAATCAAATATCTAATTCAATACTTATCGAGCCTCATCTAATGGAAATTTTGCTATAAACTTCCTTTTTTCATTACTTTTACGACTTCACAAGTACGATACTTCACAAGTTATAAATCGGCTATTAGGTGGCATTATGGTACAATTATGTTTACTGAACAAGATCACACTTGTAGCAAATTAAGATAAAAAATTAACCGTAACTAACTGCCAGAAAATAATAAGCACAAACTTACAAAATACTACAAGACACACGACAAGTAAACATAATATAATATGGCTGACTGTCATGAAAGAAAGAGAAAGCGCACGGAACAGATGAGACAGCAAAATCTACCATTATTTACCCCTCAAAAACCATACAATTTTTTTCGCCTTGAAGTTGCAGTAGCCTGGCGGCGGCGTCCCCGGCCGGTCTGTCCATTTCTTAAAACAATTCCTTCGCATGTCAAACATTGCGGTCTAAATTCAAACTATACCAGCCAGTGCGATAGGCTCGCAGCTCGCATAGCAGACCTCCACAGTACTATAGATTTACAAAGAGAAAGTAGATTAATTCATTCCACCTTATTTTATAGGTGGCTCCAAACTTCATGAAGTTTCCGCGACTGTCTTGGTCCCTTTTAAGTTTACTTTGCAGTTTCTCCTGCAAATTGGTCACATCCACAGATAGGCTATGTTTCTGCCTAGGCAGGTAGAAAAGGAAAAAACCCGTCATTTTGGGCATAAATTTATTTTTGCCCAATAAGTGTATAATTGATAAAAAACGTAAATGTCCTGGCATTGATCATTTATTGGTCGTGATTTCTGGCGTTTATTTTATCAGACCAAATTGCTTAGGCATTAATACATCACTAGTCATCATCTTACCATATTCTTTTTCTTACAGGATCTGGAGTCGAACCCTTGCAAGATCTCGTACACACTGAACGGCGCTGAACTGGGCACGGCTTACGAGTTCGACAAGGCAACTCTCAACGGAAAACCGCTGTTCCCGCATCTGCTTACCAAAAACATTTGCTACAAAGTTAACTTTGGAAATGACAAGTAAATATATTTTTTTTAGTACTGGCTTAATTATATGGGCTTTGTTTAGGTGAATAAGGATCTTTAGTTTACCTTTAGGAATTAGAATTTAACTAAAATAACATATTTTCAGTACAATTCTTATATTTGCACTAAATCAACTTATGGTGTGGTCTGTATAGATACACAGGTATTGCATAATTTTCAATAGATAAAGGCATAAAGTCCTGCAAAAACCAACACATGTGTGCAAATTTATTTAGATACTATATGAACGGAGAGGTTGCTTTTAAATTGGATAACTATGGAAACACCAGTGTAAGAAAGAGTTCATTATAAAGCGAAAAAGTGGAAACAAGTGTACCAACAAAAATAAAAACTACCAAATAGAAATACATAAAACCCATTACATTAAATAAATTATAAAATCCTGTTCAAAGAGACACCGTCATACCCGAAATTGAACCGTATGTGTGCGTTCATATTTATGTATGTTCTTGTAGTTGGCCGTCACATGTTAATTTTAGAACACGCGATCTAGACTCGCGTTACGTCCTATCTATTCCTGTCTAGACTTCAACAGTACGTAAATTTCGACTTTATTTTAAACTCCCTGTTGTCTTAGGGGAGGCCGCTCCCACTTTACACACAACGGGCGGCGGGTTCAAACCCCGTATTACCGTGGCAATATAAAGAATATATTCGCATATCAATTGTGAATTTCATAGTATTGTTTGTTTAATATTCCTGCCGGGATCAGCCCATAGTATCACGTGTACTGTGCGGTTTCTATTACAGCAGGGACATTTGATTCCGTATTTATTCTTGTGTATTAAAGTAATGCATGAGTTCTCAAGCGGAAATACATTTTTCATGTAGATTTGGAAAAGACAACTTGGAGTAGAATATATTATTATTCTAATTGGAAAACATTGGTTATTGAGTTTCGTTATTCAGTAGAAACTAGTTGAGAATTTCAATTAAATTGGCTCTGGGATTAGTACTTCTACTTAGCTGGTTTTCTCTTACCTACTATGATAACAATGAAAGAAGAAGGCTTATAGGCTATTGGTAATTAAATATTATAATCATAACTATGATTAAAAAACCTTTTTCTTCTACCTCTTACCTCTTCCATTGTATCATTAGAATTTAAAACGGGATATTAACCATGTATATTTATTGTTTCGAGTTTCCGATATTTCGGCACTCTTGCAAAAGCGTCATGGTCACGGATGATCCCGTTTTAAGTTCTATTGATACTGTTAGTGACCATGTTAGCTTAAAGCTATATTTGATTTCTTTTGTGAATCTTTACTAATATTATGAAGCGGAAAAGTTGTCTTGTTTAAATGCGCTAATCTTTGAAAGTTCTGGGTGGATTTGGATGCAATTTGATATGGAAGTATCTGGAAGTTTGAAGTTTAATAATATAGTCGTGATAATAGTCCACGGGAGTGAAGCCCCTTGCGA